>JAKFHU010002088.1:71277500-76277500 GCA_023783475.1 Daubentonia madagascariensis | reverse complement strand
TTGAGACAGAGTCTTGCTCTGTCGCCCAGGCTAGA
This sequence comes from Daubentonia madagascariensis, assembly GCA_023783475.1. Classification (NCBI taxonomy): domain Eukaryota; kingdom Metazoa; phylum Chordata; class Mammalia; order Primates; family Daubentoniidae; genus Daubentonia; species Daubentonia madagascariensis. Next base: position 76,277,465 of record JAKFHU010002088.1, on the reverse strand, counting down.
GTGCAGTGGCATCATCATAGCTCACTGCAACCTCAGACTCCTGGGCTCAAGCTATCCTCCTGTCTCAGCCTCCCGAGTAGCTGGGACTACAGGCGTGCACCACCAAGCCCAGCTAATTTTTCTATGTTTAGTAGAGATGGGGTCTTGCTCTTGCTGGTCTCGAACTCCTGAACTCAAGCAATCCTCCTGCCTCAGCCTCCCAAAGTGCTGGCATTACAGGCATGAGCCACCACGCCAGCCCCATCTATTCTCCTAAGAGCCCACTCATCTTTCCAAAAAGCCATTTTTTTCCTATAAGCACCCTTTCTTTCCTAGTAATATGCTATATAAACCCTCAATTCTAACCATCTCCTTTAGCCCTTTTTTTTGGTGAATTCCTATACATATGTTATTAAAATCTGATTTTTGTTTTGCTAATCTGTCTTTTGTCAGTTTAATTTGCAGACCCCCAAACAAAGAACCTAAGAGGGCAGTGGAAAAAGTTTTTCCTCCCTGACAATGTAGGAACGAAGAGAATTTTCCTTCCCCCTCTGAAGGTTCAAATCTGAAGAAATGACTGACAATGGACAGATTAACAGGCGACAAGACATACACATCTATTGTCGTGCGTAAGAACAAGAGCCATGCAAAATATGACCTTCAAAGAAGGGCCAGATGGCTGAAGCTTAAATAGCACCGTCTTCATAGGAGAAAGGGAGATGGGGGGATGTAGGCAGTTGTGAGGGGTAGTAAGTGATTTTCAGGGGAAATGAATGGGCCCAGAAGACAGACGATGGCCATGGACAAAGTTGCTCTGAGGTCTGGGGGAGACAGTGGGAAGGTGAGGGGCAGAACTTCACTGTGAACAGAGGGTGTCTTATTATGCAGATAAAGTCTTCCAGGTAACCTCTCAGAGCTGCCCTCAAAGGAATAGATGAAAAGTCTGTCTGAGCATGATGGCTACTTTTAGTCTTTTCTCCAGTGGTTAGTCTTTCCTAGTTATTTGATGAGATCCCTAGTGAAAGGGACTTGAGACAACTGTCTTTCTTTTTGAAGAAGTTTTCCTCAGTCACATGAGGGAACTCCCAGAGAAAGCCCCTCCCTGTGCTTGGTGGGAGGTGTAGAAACAAGAGAAGGTTTGAGTCTTTGGTTCTGAGAGAGCTTCTAAAGCCTTTTAATGTCTTTTAATTCAAAAGTCCTCAGCATGACAAGCCACCATACTTTTGGGTTTCATTCTCTGAACCCCAAGACCAACAATAGGCAGTATATTCCCATGTCCTTTCCTCTGCTAATATTCTACTTCCTGATGACTTCCCCCCCCCCCCAACCCAGTGGTCTACAACGTTGGCTGCTCGGTGGAATCCCCTGGGGATTTTTAAAAAATATGGATGCCCCACTGCAGAGGTTCAGATTTAATGGTTTGGGCTGGCTAATTGACAGCCACTGTCGTAGACTCTTGAGTTGTGGTTGGGGCATACCTAAGCCAGGTACATGCCACAACATTTTCCAGCTTCCTTCCTTCATTAACTTGGAACTCAACTGGGTGTGAAGAACTAATTAACATTAAGTTGCAAATGGCTGGTGTACTTCCCTCCCGGGAGTAAATTTTTAATACGAAGATGCTGGTTTACAGCAATGGATCTCTAATTCTTAGACTATCTGGCAGTGTAGACAAGTAAAGCGAAACTCCTGCATTTGTGGGGAACCTACAGCCTTAAGGCCACATGTGGCTTTCTAGGTCCTTAAGTGCAGCCTTTTGACTGAATCCAAATTTTACAGAACAAATCCTTTTATTAAAAGGGGTACAGCAGAGGAAGATGAAGCTTTTCTTGCCTCACTTGGTGTTTAAAAAAGAATAATCTTGAAATCAGAAGGCTGCAGGTTTCCCACCTCTGGGAGAATTTCAGGCAGAGGCCAGACTCTAAGCCAGGGTTGCCAACTCTAACTGCACATTAGAATCACCTGGGAGCTTTAAATATGTATATATACATATATTTACATAAACATAAATATATTTACATTTAAATATATATATATATATTATTTTTATTTGTGGGGACCCCAGACCAAAGAACTCAGCATCTCTCTGGAACAGGGCTTGGGCATTTTCAAAATACTTGCCAGGTAACCCTAATGTGTTGTTGAGGTTGCAAACCTCTGCCTTCAAGGCTTTCTGCTTTCCTTAGTTTCTTGCTCTACCCTCTTCCCTGTTCTGGGTTCTCAGAAGATGTTTTGCTCTTAAAGTTTTGTTTGTTTGTTTGTTCATTTACAATTGCCCCAGAGCAATGTGCACTCAGAAGTGGAGGGTTAGGGTTGGCTCTTCCTGTAGGCAAATGTGGTAAGTCAGAGACTGCCCCTGTGTGGGTGTGCAATGGAGATCTGTGTAGCTGCATCTGTGTACACACACATCGTGAGAGAGAAGTTATTCTTGCTTATCTACATGCCATCTACTTGGCAATTTCACACGCATCCAACACAAGTGAGAACTAAGAAATAAACCCTCCAGAGGTTCTTCCACCATTAAATAGATTTGCTGAAATCATTACAGGTTGAGCATCCCTAATCCAAAAATTCAAAGTCCAAAATGCTCCAAAATCCAACACTTTTGGGGTACTGACATGATACCACAAATGAAAAGTTCCACACCTGACCTCATGTCATGGGTCACAGTCAAAATGCATGTGCATAACACATAGTTTATTCAGAGTCCCCAATGGAAAAAACATACTCCTAGCCCCCTTCAGCTGCAATGTATCTTTTCCACACACGCTTAGAACCCCCCACACAAGCATGGCCATAATGGGTAATAAAATGGCACATATGCAGGCTGGACGCGCCAACAGCAGGTTCCCCATGATGTGCCACATGGGGCCAAGACCTCACAGTATATGCATTATTCACTGTGTTTTTTGCTTATTCTCTGCTGTGTGGTATAAAGATATTGTTGAAAATGTCAAAAAGGCCTGCAGTTACTTTTCTGGGCAGCAGTGATAAGAAAAAGAGGAAGCATTTACATTTATCTACAGCACAAAAAGTGAAGCTATTGGAGAAACTGGACAGCAGCGTAAGTATGAAACATTTTACAGAAGAGTATGGTGTTGGAATGACTACCATGTGTGCCCTGAAGAAACAGAAGTATAAACTGTTGAAGTTCTGTGCTGAAGGTAATGAACAGAATTTAATGAAAAATAGAAAAACACTCCATAAGGCTAAAAATGAAGATCTCAAAAGTGTATTGAAAGAGGATACAGCAGGGTAGCAGTGAACACATGCTGCTTAATGGTATGCTGACCATGATGAACTGAAAATTGAAAGGAACTGTGAGTATTCAACAGGCTAGTTGCAGAAATTTAAGACAGAGCATTACCTTTTTAAAGATTCATGGTGATGAAACATCTGATCACAAAGCAGTGAGAAATTCAATGATGATTTTGCCAAGGTCATCCCTGATGAAAATCTGACGCCAGAACAAGTCTATAATGCTGATGAAACATCACTGTTTTGAGATTATTGCCCCAGAAAGACAGTGACTACAGCTGATGAGACAGCCCCTACAGGAATTTAGGATGCAAAGGACGGAATAACTGTGCTGGGACGTGCTAATGCAGCAGGCATGCGTAAGCATAAACTTGCTATGAGAGGCAAAAAAGCTTGTGTCCTGTTTTCAAGGAGTGAATTTCTTACCAAATATTATATGAACAAAAAGGCATGTATCACCAGGGACATCTTTTCTGTTTTCACAAATATTTTGTACTAGCATCTTGTGCTCCACAGCAGGGAAGCTGGTCTGGATGATGGCTGCAAGATTTTGTTATTTCTTGACAGCTATTCTGCTCATCCTCCAGCTGAAGTTCTCACAAAAATAATGTTTATTCCATGTACTTTCTCCCAAATGTGACATCATTCATTCATCCATGTGATCAGGGTATTCTTAGATCAATGCAGAGTAAATGTAAAAACACTTTCTTGAGGAGCATGCTAGTAGCAGCAAACAGAGGTGTGCGTGTGGAACGTATTCAGAAGGAGTTTAGCATGAAGGATACCGTGTATGCTGTTGCCAATGCTTGGAACACAGTGACTAAAGACACAGTTGTGTATACATAGCACAATCTCTGGCCTATGACTATGTTCAGTGATGATGATGAACCAGGTGGTAACTTTGAAGGGTTCTGTATGTCAAGTAAGAAAGAAATGATGTGTGACCTCCTTACATATGCAAAAAATATACCTTCAGAGTACATCAGTAAGCTGGAAGAAGTGGATATCAAAGTTTTTACATTGATAATGAGGCTCCAGTTGTTCATTCATTGACTGATGGTGGAATAGCCAAAATGGTTCTGAATCAAGGAGATCATGATAATAATGACAATGACTATGATGTTAACACTGCAGGAAAAGTTCCTATGACAACATGGTGAAAATGTGTGATGGGCTTATTGAAGGACTAGAGCAGTGTGCATTCATAACAAGAAATCCTGCCAGTTTATAAAATCAAAGAGAGACTTCTAAGACAAACACCATTGTTAATGAGGGAGATGACTCTGGAGGAAACATTTTAAAAAGCGGGTCCTCATCCCTAGAGGACCCACTTCCTGGTGACTCAACTGCTTCTGATGTTTCTTCTCACCTAAGAAGTAAAATACAGTGTACAGTCACTTTTTAATCAAAACCCAGCTTCTCAGGTGGAAGCTGAAAGCCTGCCGTTGTTTGTTGTTGCTGTTGTTTAGCTGATCCGGGTTTTCTGGTGATGCCACTGTGCTGCTTACTTACCCTGAACATTTATTTTTTCACTGTATTAGTGGTAGGTCATATTTGTTACTGTTAAGTACTTATGTGTGAATAAGAGTAAGAAAATGTTTCTCATTGGTAGCATATAAACTCAGAGTCGGGAATGATGGTGACACCCACAGATGGTCCACATGGGTGGCTGAGATAGGGACACCTTTGCTTTCTGATGTTTCAATGTACACAAACTTTGTTTTAAGCACAGAATGTTTTAAAATATTGTATAAACTTATCTTCAGCCTATGTATATAAGATGTATATGAAACATGAATGAATTTCATATCTAGACTTGGGTCCTATCTCCAAGATATCTCATTATGTATATGCAAATATTCCAAAACCAGAAAAATCTGAAATCCAAAACACTTCTGGTCCCAAGTATTTTGGATAAAGGATACTCAACCTGTATTGAATTAACATAATATATTGATTGATGTTCTCGTGACCTCAAGTCTCTTAACTTAAAAATCACACTGTTTATATATTTATTTATTTGTTTTTTAGAGAGAGGGTCTTGCTTGTTGCCCAGGCTGATCTTGAACTCCTGGCCTCAAGTGATCCTCCCACCTCAGCCTCCTGAGTAGCTAGGATTACAGGTGCCACTGCACCACACCAAAAATCACACAATTTATAAATTTAGAAAGGAGAACTTTGTTTCTTATAAAGGATTACATCCTGCACGGTGGCCATTCTGACTGGCTGGGAAGTGAGCCAAAGCCAAAAGACAGGCACTTTGAGGAAGGGAGGGGTAAGACAGGAATTTATGCTAAAAGAGTTGCCCAAGTGTACATATTCAACAGGATATAGGTGGAGCTATGAATAGTCATGAAAAGGGGTTGTGGGCATGTGGGATAAACAAACATGCATGTTATACATGACCCATATTCACTTCTGGGTGGAGACTTAACATTTAAATGTATTACAGTTAGGCCCTATATGTCAAAAGGTGAAGCAGGGACACAAAGACAATCGAGTGCTCAGCCTCTGTAAACTGGCTAGAACCAGTCCATGGTCAGTGGTCTCTTATCAGGAGAAAGTTACTGAAATCAGACTTGTCCAATCAAAGCTGTAGGTATTGCTTGTGGAACAAGGGGTCAGTTGTGTCTAAACCACAAAAGGGAAGGGGTATAACAAGACGTGTCTGACCTCCTATCCTGTCATGGCCAGAAACTCAGTTTTTAAGGTTTCTCTGGGGTCCCCTTGGCCAAGAGGGGGTCCATTCTTAGGATTTTATTTTTAGTTCTCAAGTCAATAGGAAAAGTTGGGTCACACTTGCTTAAGGGGGCAGGGAACCTGTAGGCATTTAAAAAGGTTTCTACCCATGACTGATGGGCTGTTGGAGCCTGAAGGAGTCAGCTACAAATATTTTGGAGACAGATTTATGTGCAAACAGATAAATAGGGTATTAATATGTGGGTTTGTGTTAGGGATCATAAAAATGTAATAATATTTGTTGAGTACTTATTATGTACTAGATACTGTGCCAGGCATGTGAGAACATATGATTTCATTTATTCCTCGTATCAATCCTTTTAGGCAGGTACTACTACATCTCCATTTTAGAGAGAGGAAACAGAAGCACCAAGAGGTCAAGCAACTGACCCAGGCACATCTCGTCAGAAATGGCCCTTGGAGGTGTTAAATCCAGGGCTCTCTGCAGGGTAACTCTGAACCTCAGCACGACACCCACACCCTGGACTCACCATTCGCAACCTGGGTGGCTGTGGTTGATTAAAGAATCTCAGCCAGGCGTGGTGGCTCACGCCTGTAATCCTAGTGCTTTGGGAGGCTGAGGGGGAGGATTGCTTGAGGCCAGGAGTTCAAGACAAGCCTAGGCAATTTCGAGACCTCATCTCTACAAAAAATGAAAAAATTAGCTGGGCGTGGTGGTGCATGCCTGTAGTCCCAGCTATTTGGGAGGCTGAGGAAGGTGGATTGATCACTTGAGCCCAGGAGTTGGAGGATGCAGTGAACTATGTCGCCACTGTGTTCTAGCCCAGGCAACAGACCGAGACTCTGTCTTAAAAAAAACCAAAAAAACCAACCACTGGCATTTCCTAGAGACCTTCCAGAATGCCCAGCTGCCTGGATGGTGAGCAGAGAACCACGAAATGCCTCTCCCTGGGGAAAACCTAAATGGGGACTGGAGGAGCAGGCAGTGGTGAGTACAGGGCTCTCAGCCTGCCCGCCCACACCCCAGGCAGGCTGGCTGCAATGGGTGGTGCTGGCAGCACGGGAGGAAACATCTGCCACTCTCCCCTCCTTGGCCATGCACTCCAGGTCACCACCAACAGAATTGTCTCAGCTGGGAATTAACTTGGCTTCCCAAATCCTGTCTGTGGTAGGGGACCCCACAAATCCCAACAGATCCCAGCATCTCCCTCTGCTGGCTGCTGCATGACATTACAGTCAAAGACTCAATGACATTCCCTCACTAAAGCCTGGCACCCCACTGCTTCCCACAAATACACACCTTGCAGGCATATGCGATTTTAGTGCTGCGCATCCCATCTCCTCTTCTTCTGGTAGCACTGCCCTGTTCTCTCGGGGGAGACTGGCCCTCTCCCACTGCCCATGTCACCTGGTCCCAGCGCAGCCACAGTCTCAGAATCCTATCCCTCCTGGCCATGGCCAAGCGCATGCCAAAAGGGAGTGCCCAAAGCCCAAAATAGGGCAGAATCCCAAGGGAAACAAATCTGTTCCCTTGCTTACCAGTCCCAAATCTCTTTTTATGGTTTAATTAACCCCAGAACCTCAAACACCCTGAAAATTCTCTGTGTTTGAGCCACAGACCTTGATAGTGTTCTCTTGTTCTAGAACTTGAGTTTCTTTGTCTGAAAGGACTAAATCATTGCTTGCTTTCTCCAGCTGTTAAGAAGCAGCTCTCTGGATAATTTAAGGACAAAACAGAGGCAATTGCCTCTGCTCTCTGTCGGGATCAAAACTTTGATCTTGGACAGGAAGGAGTCACTATTCTCTAAGAACTTTCAGTTAAAACATTGCACCAAACTTTTGTTGAAGATTTAGTTTTCTGTTATGTCAAGGAAATGTTTTGTAGCCAAGGTAGGGTGCTTCACATGTTCTTCTTGGGCTAGTGAGGTGTTTTTTTTTTGTTTTTTGGGGTTTCTTTTTTTTTTTTTTTTGAGACACAGTCTCACTTTGTCTCACTGGCTAGAGTGCAGTGGCGTCATCATAGCTCCCTGCAACCTCCAACTCCTGGGCCTCAGCCTCAGCCTCCCAAGTAGCTGGGACTACAGGCACGCTCTACCACACCTGGCTAATTTTTCTATTTTTTGTAGAGATGGGGTTTCACTCAGGCTGGTCTCAAAACTCCTAAGCTCAAGTGATCCTCCCACCTTGGTCTCCCAAAGCACTAGGATTACAGGCGTGAGCCACCGCACTTGGCCCAGGTTAGTGAGTTTTTTAATCTCCTTTAGGACTCTCTGAAGAGTCCAGCAGTCTGTCTCTCCATCCTCCACCACTGTCAGCATTGAATTTGCAGCATCTTTGGTGAGTCTTCCATAAGATTGATGGCTGCAGGACCTAGCTGACACTGTTTCCTGAACATTCCCTCAAACCCAAGAAAGGTGTTAAAAGAGCTTTCAGCCTATGAGAAAACTCTGCAAGAGGATTTCCTTGGGAGGTTTAGGAGAAACCTGTGTGCCCTGCAGTCAGGTTGAGACCCAAGTGCACTTGCCTATTTTAATGTATTCTTTAGTGGAGTCCTAGATCTGCTTAAGCCCAGGCTAAGGGTCTGTGCTCTAAATTCTAAACAATTGTTGCACAGACGGAAAGTGTGCCCATCTCTCCCCTAATATGAGAGGGCAGTGAAAGAAGAGAATCAGGAAAGCATGGAGAGAGGGCCAGTGGGCAAGGGAACCAGCTGGCCTCCTGGCCTCTTCCAAGCAAGCCCCACACTGCCCACTCCTAAGGTGCAGCCTAATCTTAGAGCTGTGGGTTAGGACCATTTCCCAGATAGGGATTAGAAGGAACTCCCCCCTCCATGGTAGTCAGCCCAGCTTCAGGTCCTGCTCTGCCCTTGAAGTCCAGGAGCTGGGGCCTGCTGTGTTCCTGTGGCCCCATGTTTCCTTTGCAGGCCAAGGTCCAGCTTGCCACTCCTGCTGCTGCTTGTACAGTGGTGACCCAGCTCCCTTAGTCGAGGGTCATTTGTTGACCCTACCCCCTTGCAGCCCATATTCTGCTGGAGGGACTGCAGTTGCTGTGGTTTGAATGTTTGTGTCCCCTCCAAAATTCATATTGAAACTTAATCCCCAATGCAATAGTATTAAGGAGTCCCTATAGCTGATTAGGGGCAAAACCAAGGCTCTGCGTTTCTACACCAAACTCCTCATGCTGAAGCAGTTCCTTGGAATATTACGGAAGCAAAGCCCAGTGCCCACCCCTGCAGAGGGAGCCCAGAGCTATGGGGACAGCCCAGTGGTGTCATCAGATGGACTGGAATCTGATTCCCGGCTGTGGGATCTTAAACAAGACCCTCAGCCTTCCTGTGTCCTCATTGGAAAAATGTGGATAACACTCAAGGCTGTTGTGGGGCCTCTATGGGGTACAGAAAGGACTGGTTATATCCTGTAAGCCACTCACTGTTAGTTCACCTTGTTTGGTCTCTCCCCCTGGGGACAAGCTGCAGCATCTCTAGCTTGGATCACTGCTGGACCCAGAGCATTTGGTGGGACTTTTGGACTCTTCCTGTCTGGGCTGGGGGCTCCTCCATGGGCTAGCCCTGTCCCAGCACTTGAAGGTCGATTGCTTGTCCGTCCTTCCGTGAGTTCCTCATGTCCAACAACTGGCACAGCTGCACAGAGCTGGCATCATGTGCATATCCAACAACTGCACTGAGCTGGCATCATGGAGCAGGCCCAGCGGAGGCTCCTTACTGGGCTGGCCTTAACCCTTTGTGGCTGGAGTTTGGGGATTCCTCAGGAGGGGAGCTGGGGGAGCGGTCCACTAGGGGAGTGGAGGAAGCTTCCATTTGCCGACTTGTACTGAAAGCAGTCACGTTCCATCGTTAATCTTTGCATTCTCAGCGCTGGACTCAGTGGCACACAGCCACACTCAGTAAATGCTCACTGAGTGAATGAATGAACGGATGGATGGAGAATGTGAACAATGTCTGGAAGGAGGGGAAACAAACTTACCAAAAATGCCTTTGGGCTCTGTTTCTGTATGGGTCTGTATTTCAAATGCTGAGCAGAAATTCCCTTGAGGCCCCTGTAGAGAGTAGAGTATAGCTGAAGGGGCCATAAACCAGAACCTTTGGCCCTGCACTTTGTTTTCTAGACTCCAGGCACACGGTGACAGCCCTTAGTGCTTAGGAAAGCACTAACTTATCGCTCCTGCCCTCTTTGTCCTTGCCACCGGGGTGTTCTGGCTCCAGGCTCACGTGGTTTCTTTCCACTGGGTAGCTGCTGCAGGATGGGGCCAGAAACAGGCAGTAGAGTATAGAACTGAGGTTCTCAAACTTGAGTGTGCATCAGAATTACCAGGAGGGCTGTTAAAACCCAGATCACTGGGCCCTACCACCAGAGTCTCTGATTCAGCAGGTCAGCGGTGGGGCCCAAGAATTTGCCTTCTACTAAGTTCCACACTTTGAGAACTGTTGGGCCAAGAACCGTGGAGACTGGTGCTCAGCTATGAAGTCCCTATGTGATCTGGGTAACCCCCCTCTCCTCTTTCTGAAGTGGGGACAGTCTTGTAGTACTGAGCCCTCAACCTGTGGGATCTGACGCTACCTCTAGGTAGATAGTGTCAGAATTGAGTTAAATCACAGGACGCCCAGCTAGCATCTGTGGCAGAATTGGTTGTTGGTGGGGAGAAATCCCCACACATTTTGGTGACCAGAGGTCACAGAAGTGTTTTTGTTCACTGTTGAATAAGAGAATAGGAAAAGCACTTTGGAGGCTTTTTTTCTGCATCTCTTCAGAGTGCCCAATAAATATTAGTAATTATTATCTATAAAGTAAGGGTGTTTCCTAAGCTCGGGAGAGTAGGTATATGGCAGTGTGCAGACCTGCACAACCTCTCCCAGGGCAGGCATCACTAATTAATCAGAGCTCTCTTGCCAAGTCCAGGGTGTGGCTTCAGAATCTTTCTGAAGACAGTACTCCAGGCAGCCGCTTTTGATGGATCCATTGGACTCAGCACTCAAGTTGAAGCCTATTTGCTCTCCTTTGATGTGGAGACCACAGGCCCTTCTACTGCTAACAAACAGATACAAGCTGAGCCACACAGTCTCTTCCCTGAGGGGATGCCAGTTAACCCTGGAGGTAGCAGGTGAGCAGACAGTCCACAGGAGGAAGGACGGAGTGGCTGGTTGGCCCCAGGGATCAGAAAACTGGTCCAGGAAAGAATCCCCCCGAGAACCATGATGTTTTTTGCCAAGCATCATGAAACGCAGACACATTAACTCCCTTATGTGAATCTTGTGTGAAATAAGAAGGAAGAACTAGTAGAAAATCTGGCTCTCTGGTGGAAATACATGGATGAGTCCCACATAGAAAAATAGGCTGTCACATTAAGTCATCATTATTTTCACAGTTTCCATCAATATTAATTTTTAAAATCTGCTTCTACTAAGGAAAATTTATGAGAAAAGCACTTAAAATTGAGACCATGCTACTCACCAGCTTGGAACAGCCACATTTCCTGTGGAAGGAATGTGGGTTGTGCTGCCAGATAGACCCGGTCAGAAGTCCTCAGGTGTGGGTTCAGGGTGCCCAACTGTCCAGGTTTGCCCAGGACCGACAGGTTTCCCAGATGAGGGACTTTCAGTGCTAACACCAAGGAAGTCCTGAGTAACTGGGTGAGTGTGTTGCCCTGTGAAGGCTACTTATACCCTCTGAGTGAGCCTGATGTGCTCATCTGCTAAACCATTAAATGAGCACAGAGCCAGGTAGTCTAGGAGATGCTCACTAAGGACTCACTGTTAGAAACTGGGACGACAGCCCCGGAGTTTGGCTTCCATGAAGCTCAGGGATCATCCATGCTCTGTGTGGTTAAGGAACAGTTGACTGAATTTTGGAGTTCTGGCTCCTCAGAGAATCAGGGAGCCAGCCCAGGGCATTAGGGGATAGGGGACTTAAGCTCCCTGGCTTCCCTGGAAAGCTTTAGGAATTTAGGGGGGAAAAAGGAATTTAGGGAAAACTCAGCTCCTGATGGTGGGAGAAGCCTGGATCCAGATGTGGAGACTCAGGCCTGAGGACTGGGCTGCTAATAGGGTCATTGATTATTTACATGCCTAGTCCTAATTTGGCTGTGAATTCTATTTTACATGTTAATTATTAAAATTTCTATGCAAAAGCAGAGATAAACCCCCATGTACCTGTCACCCGCCTCAACAATGATGAACTCACGGCCAATCTTGTTTTGTCTACATGCCACCACCTACTCCTCAACCCCCCATTCGATGATTTTTAAGCAAATACATCATATTTCATCCATGAATACTTTTGTATGTACCTCTAACATATAAATGTAAGAATTCTTAAAAAAGCATAACCCAATATCATTATCACAGACCCTGAAATAAATAAAAATTTCTTAATATCATCAAATGTCCCATCAGTATTCAAATTTTCTAATTGTCTCATCACTTTTTTTAAAAAACAGTTATTTTGTTCAAATCTGGCTCCAACCAGGGTCCGTGCATTGCACCTTGTTGATTTGTCTCTCAGGGGCTCCCCTTCCTCTCTCCTCCCCCAGCATGTATCTTACTGTGACAAAACTGGATTGTTGGTCCCATGGAGTTCATGCCATCTGGATTTTGCTGACTACATTCCTGTGAAGTAGTTTAACATGTTCTTCCTCTGCTGTCCTGTATTTCCTAAGCTGACAGTTGGATCTAGAGTTTTGATCAGATTGGGGTCAGATTATTTGGCAAGAAGACCCGGAGGCATTGCGGCACTTCCATCACATGGTCCTCAGGTGACTGAGAACCCTTGAGAGCAGGGGCAAGTCTTACTTGTGCATCCCCAGAGCCTGATGCAGGCCTGCAGTGTGGCAGGGTCTCTACAAACCTGAGGACACTCAGCAGCTGCCTGCCAGAAGCTGTGAAGCCGCCTCCGTTTGTTTTAGGTCCCTGTACCCATCACTGGGTGTGGGCCACTCCAGTCCCCTCTCCTGGTCAATGTGGTACCCGTCAGTGTCCAGGTCGTTTCCTAACCCTGAACCCACCCCGGACCTGGGCAAAATGGCTGTGTTAGCTCCACGGCAGCCCTTTTCCAGACTCTCCCTGCCCCCAGGATGGACAGAGGCAGGGGCAGGAGGAAGTGTAGAGTCCCTATTTCTTCCTCTCAGTAAAATGCCCAGAGGAGGCAATGTGGAATGTTAGGGTGAGGGCTCTGGGGCCACACGTCGGGATTCACAGCCCAGCTCTGCCCTGTATCAGCTGTGCACCTTGTGCAAGCACTTAACCTCTGCCTCAGTTTCTTACTCCTACTCCATGGAATGGCTTAGGATAGCATTCTGGCGCATGGTTCTCCAATGCTCCTGTTAGTCATCCTTCTCATGATTAACTATTTGATCTGCCTGAACACCCAGGTGAGAGCTGGGGCCCCTCAGGTGGTGCAGTGGGGGGAAGGCAGTGGCCTTGCAGGGGGACATGAGGGGCCCTGGGGAAGGTGATCTCCCTCCAGTACAGCTTCCCTTGCCCCTGCTGCCTGAGCATGCATATGGATGAGCCACCTCTCGGGGGAACCATCTCCTCGTTCCCCAGTTCTCCCTTTGGAAAACAAATATTCCTAGACTGCATTAAATCCTGAGCATTTCCAGGGAGGGGCTGAAAGGAAGGGAAAAATCCAGAAAACGGAGATTTGGAAGAAGGTGTCTGTAAAGCCAGTTCCGCTCCCATCCTTGGGGAGCAGCTCACAAGTGAGAGGCTCTGAGCAGATGTAGCTCCTGAAATGGATGGGGACTGTCCCAGCACGTCCCGGTGAGTGGCTTTGTGGAGGAGAGACCTTCCAGAGTCATTCTCAAAGGGAGGTGGGTGCGTGTGTGTGTGTTTGGGGTGGGGAGAGGTATGGAAATCTCCAGGTGGGCTGGGGTGCGTGTATTTAGAAAACACTTTCAAATTATAAGAACTTACATTTGGAAAAGGAAAAAACCCTACAGCACTGCAACACAGACTGCAAAAGTAAAGCTTGACACAAAGCACTGACTGGAGAAGCTGTGATAGGCTTTCAAGGTGTGGAACCTGCTTCTGTGGCATGGAACATGGATGACCGGTTTCCATGAGGCTGGGAAAATGCTCAGCGAGTGGAGGCATCTGCACATTCTAGAAGGGACAAGAGCCCAAAGTACATCGTGGCTGAGCCACCTCCCTCTCCTCCTGGTCCCTAACCAAGCAGGGCTACCTTGCAAAGGGGCCAGTCCAGTAGGGAGGCAAGACTTCCAGACTTTCAGTCCCCAGTGTCAAAGTCCTGCCTGCGCTCCTCCACCTCAGATTCTCTGCACCTGGGCTATCTTCGGGGCCCATAGACATCTCTGGATCCTGGGGCTCTCCAGGCCTGGCACTCCATCCTGGCACTCTGTTCTCCTAGGCAGGGGGCCTCAAGCCTTCCCTAGACCTAGCAGAGTGCCCAGAAGCAAGGGAAGAGCCACCTGTTTGATGCAACCACCATCCCCACCCCAAACCACCTGAATATTTTGCTCTTGGGGAACTTAGTCTCCCTCCTCCCTATTGGGTACAGGGGGAGTGGGGGAGACACTCTAGGCCCCTGTCCGGCTCTTCTCCCCTCCCTGCCAGCGCCTCTCCCTCAGACCTCCTTAGAGGCTCTCCTTTGTCCCACAGAGTGCAAACACCCTGGACACCCTGTATCTTCTTTATGCTATAGTTTCTATAAACTGTCTAGTCTCAGCCTTCTAACCTTTGCTTTTGATAAGTAATGAGAATCTTTTGGAAATCAGAAAAGCTTTTTTTTTTTTTCGGAGACAGGGTCTCACTCTATCACCAGGGCTAGAGTGCAGTGGCTCATCGTAGCTCACTGCCACCTCAAATTCAAGTGATCCTCCTGCCTCAGCCTTCTAAGTAGCTGGGACTACAGGCTCGAGCCACCACACCTGCCTAATTTTATCTATTTTTGGTAGAAATGGGGTCTCGCACTTGCTCAGTCTGGTCTCGAACCCCTGACCTCAAGCGATCCTCCCACCTCAGCCTCTCAGGGTGCTAAGATTACAGGCGTGAGCCATCGCACTCACCCAGAAAACCTTTTCTTTCTTCGTAAAGTGAGGTTTTCAAGATTGTTGTCTTTCTAGGATTAAAAAAAAAAAAATCAACTTGAAAGGCAAGCAATGACACATTCAAAAGACATCTCTTTTCCAGGTTTGCAACTTCAAAAATGACTCAGCAGAAGTATTTTGCCTAATTCTAAGTGCCCACGTTTTGTAACTCTAATATAATTCTACACCAAAAGGAATTAGGACAGGTAGAAGGTAACTGATGTCCTGTCCATGTCCTAGGAGTAGAGAAAGATCAGGATGGGCCTACAATATCCTGCTGTTGGCCCCAAACAATGGAAGGTTTCAAAGATGTAGTGCCAATAGAACGAAGGAACCGCTTGGACAAATAGTAGCAATTGGCAACAATCATCATAATTTGAGTGTCAAACTGAATAATGATTGTAGTTATTAAGAATAAGCTTAGTCTAAAAAGACATGGGAGACTATAATGATACCCAGAGGGGAAAAGTTTATAAAAAGTGTACAAAGACAGTATTTTAAATATTAACAAATTTCGATAATAAGGAGAGTGTTGATGCATCTGTTAATAAAGCTCTGTAAGATATGCTCTCCATTTGTAAGTGGTAAAGGATGAACACGGAAGTGTGAGCAAGCAAGAGAGGACCAGGAAAAGCAGGGAAGGACCTATCAGCATTGAAGGTCACACAAAGCCCCAGAGTATGAGGCCCAAGAGTGTGCGGCAGAACGGTGGGCCAGCAAGTCTCCAAAAGAGAACTACCTGCCTGGACTTCATTCCTTGATTTCTGGGGGATGAGATCTCTAGTAGTCCTGATTAATCAAAATGAGTCCTAATAAAACAAGTGTGTTTCCCCTGTCCCTCCTCCACCTCTTCTTTTCTCTCCTTGCTTCTTTCTCTCTCTGCCTCCTTATTTTTCAGGGTCTTTTTGCTGTATCCCTTGAAGGTATCAAAATAAGCATTACCACAATCATAAAAAGGTAAAGGAACAAGCGTAAGAATGGTTATTATAAGAGGAATCCCACGGTGTTGGTATTTTAAAACAACTTTAAATGTAAATGTAGTAGTTAGTTCTGCTGTGTTTGAGGGTATTTTGTTTCAGTCTAAACGTTTTTCGTGAAGGGCCAGCTGGTAAATATTTTTGGCTTTACAGACCATCTGGTCTCTGTTGCAGCTACTCAGCTCTGCTGCTGTAGAGTGAAAACAGCCATAGATAAGATGTACACGAGGGTGTGGCTGTGTGCTAATAAAACTTTATTTATAAAATCAGGCAATGAGATTTAGTTTGCTGGCTTCCAGACTAGAATATTTGAAATTTGAACTAATCAGTCATGATAACACCATAATTTTAGGCCAAGCACAGTCGCTCATGCCTATAATCCCAGCAATTTGGGAGGCCAAGGTGGGAAGATTGCTTAAGCTCAGGAATTGGAGACCAGCCTGGCAACATAGAGACCTTGTCTCTACAAAAAAAAAAAAAAAAAAAAAAAAAAAGCCAGCGTGGTGGCATGTGCCTGTAGTCCCAGCTACTCTGGAGGCTGAGGCAGGAGGATCATTTGTCCCCAGGAGTTCGAAGCTGCAGTGAGTTATAATAAGGCTACTGCACTCCAGCCTAGGTGACAGAGCAAGACCCTGTCAAAAAGAACAAACAAACAAAAAAACCTATAATTTTAGTTTAAGTTGTTTAGGAAATTTATTGAATTAAGTCTGTATTCAGTCTTCAAGGTTTACATAAAATTATTCTGTAAAATGTGGTTTATTAAGATTATGATGTGTTTAATAGCACCAAAGAAAATTAAATATTTAGGAACATACCTAACTAAGGAGGTCAAAGACCTACATAGAGAGAATTACAAAACACTGAGAAAAGAAATTGCAGAGGATGTAAATAGATGGAAAACCCTACCATGCTCTTGGATAGGCAGAGTCAACATAGTAAAAATGGTTTGCTACCTAAATTGATTTACAGAATCAATGCAGTCCCTATCAAAATACCAACATCATTTTTTGCCGATCTAGAAAAAATAATTCTACGCTTTGTGTGGAACCAGAGAAGACCTTGTCTAGCTAAAGCAATCTTAAGCAAAAAGAACAAATTGGGAGGCATCTATCTACCAGACTTCAAACTATACTACAAGGCTATAGTAACCAAAACTGCATGGTATTGGCACAAGAACAGAGACATAGACCAATGGAACAGGACTGAGAACCCAAATATAAAACCAACCTCATACAGTCACGTGATCTTTGACAAATCCCAGAAAAACGTACACTGGGGAAAAGATTCCCTATTCAATACATGGTGCTGGGAAAACTGGATGGCCATATGTAGAAGACTGAAACTGGACCCACACCTCTCACCTCTCACAAAAATCAACTCACAATGGATAACAGATCTAAACCTAAGACATGAAACCATAAGAATTCTCGAAGAAAACGTTGGAAAAACTCTTATGGACATTGGCCTAGGCAAAGAATTTATGAAGAAGACCCCCAAAGCAATCACAGCAGCAACCAAAATAAATACATGGGACCTGATCAAATTGAAAAGCTTCTGCACAGCCAAGGAAACTATCACTAGTGTGAACAGACAACCTACAGAATGGGAGAAAATATTTGCATGCTACTCCTCTGATAAAGGGCTGATAACCAGAATCTATACAGAACTTAGGAAAATCAACAAGAAAAAATCAAACAACCCTATTAAAAAATGGGCAAAGGACATGAACAGAAACTTTTCAAAAGAAGACAGAATAATGGCCAGCAAACATATACAAAATTGCTCAACTTCTCTAATCATCAGGGAAATGCAAATCAAAACCACAATGAGATATCACTTAACTCCAGTGAGATTGGCTCATATCAAAAAATCCCCAAACAACAAATGTTGGCGGGGATGTGGACAGATAGGAACACTCATACACTGCTGGTGAGACTGCAAATTAGTACAACCTCTATGGAAATTAATATGGAGATACCTCAAAGAACTAAAAGTAGAATTACCATTTGACCCAGCAATCCCACTACTGGGTATTTACCCAAAGGAAAAAAAGACATTTTATAATAAAGACATCTGCTCACAAATGTTTATAGCAGCACAATTCACAATTGCAAAGATGTGGAAACAACCCAGGTGCCCATCAGTACACGAGTGGATTAATAAAATGTGGTATATGTATACCATGGAGTATTACTCAGCAATAGAAAACAACAGTGAATTAACACATCTGGTATTATCCTGGTTGGAGCTAGAACCCATTCTTCGAAGCGAAGTGTCACAGGAATGGAAAAATAAGCACCACTGGTACTCACCATCAAATTGGTACTAACTGATCAACACCTACATCACACAGGGCAATAATATTCATCAGGGGGCGGGCAGGCAGGAGGCAGGTGGAGGGGATGGGAAAAACTCTCACTGAATGGATGCGGGGAGCACAGTTTGGGGCATGACCACGATTGGCAAAGTGTTGTACCCCCATAATATTCTGAAATAAAAATAAATAAATATATAAATAAATTACAACTAAAAAAAAAAGATTATGATGTGTTTAATAAAGGCAGTATTAATGTATTAATTACCAAACAAGTGGTGGTAAGTGTTCCTCTCTACTCACAAAAGCCCTTCCAATATTAAAAATAGTCTACTGATGACAGTGACTAAGCTGAATGTAAATTCTCAAATCTTTCAACTGGTAAAAGAATTCCAATTAAAGTGGTGTGGCAGAGACTGGCTGGCTACTAAGCAAATCCATTTCCTCATTTCTGTGGGCACACTCAGCTGGACTACATTTCCCAGCCTCCTTTACAATTTGGATTCCATGTGACTGAATTCTCAATAACAGAATGTCAGCAAAAGTGATGCGTGTCAGTTCAAGACCTGGCCCACAAAAACCTCCATTGTCTTTTCCAGTCCATAGGCTGAATACAGAGGCCCCCAAGGCTGTAGAGGAGGGCAGAGGTAGAACCTGGAAGGAGCCATCCACTAAGCAGGACCTCTGTTTTGGGGCTTCCCATAGTTGAGCAATAAAATTCTATTGTATTGAGCCACTGAGATTTTTTACTCAGCTGTTACAGCAAATAACATTACAGTAGCCCTACCCCCCTTATCCATGGGGGATGTATTCCAAGACCCCAGTGGATGTCTGAAACTGCAGTTAGCATTGAACCCTATATATAATATGTCTTTTCCTATACATGCATACCTATGATAAAGTTTAATTTATAAATTAGGCACAGTAAGAGATTAACAACAATGACTAATAATAAATAGAGCAAATATAATGATATCCTGTAATAAAAGTTATGTGGATGTGGTTGGTCTGTCTGTCTCTTTCTCAAAATATTTTGTTGTAAATAATATTCGACCATAGGTGGCTAAAAACTTGGAAAGCAGAACTGTGGATAAAGGGGAACTAGTGGATCTTAATTGTGGTAATGATTTTGACAGCAGTGGGGATTTACTAACAGAATTTGTTTTAGGATACTTTGAAGCGGGTAGAGCTGAGGAAGACAAGAAGGAGGTGGAATTTTGACATCCATCTGTTCATCCATTCAGTAAGTATTTATTGAGGATTTATGTGGCTAAGCTCTGAGGATACAGAGTTAGAGAAGATACAGCCCCGTCTTCAGGACCTTACCCAGGAGGGAGCAGGCAGTTGTGCTAACAAATAATTGTAATACAGCATTTACAGTTCTGTGAAAGAAATGTGTCCGTGTGGGCGGGTGGGATAGAACAGAGAGTTGCCCGTTTGGGGAGAGAGGAGGGAACAGCTTTTTCAAGGGTGTACAAGAGCGCCACAGCCTGGGGCCAGTTGGGCAGGGGGAGTGTACCAAAAGGTGAACCAGAGAAGCAGGCACCTCACCCCTCAGGTCCCACCAGGCAGGTGGCAAGAAGCAGGAGGTGGGGTCTGGGATTGCGCTCTGCATAAAAAGTTCGGGATTCAGTATAAATCTACTCTTGCAGTGCAGTTTCCAGCCACCAAAAGGAGAGGCTGCACAGTCAGCCAGACAACAGGACTTGAGTAACCTTGTGGGGACCCCTACAATGATGGTTGGCTCAGTCATAGTTCTTCCCTTGGCCTCCAGAGGGAGCTCCAATGCTTCTTGCAAAGGTTCATTCGTTCAATGCACGTTGAATGTGTGCCAGGCACAGTTCCAATTCCACTGTCCAGTAGGCAGTGGGGGACAACAGACGCATAAACGGATCATTTAGAGTCCATGCACATCATTGGTCCACTGAGAGACCTATGCATAGGATATTGTAGCAACTCAGAGGAGGGGTCAGATATGCGTTCATAATAGCTGAGGACTTCTTTGTCCGCATCTTCTGGAATTTGTACATCAAGCTCTCATTCCCTCCACACAGTAAAAGTCTCCCCAATTACTGAGCAGGTGCTGGATGCCAGGCACTTTTTACATCTGAACACGTTTGATTTCATTCAATCCTCAGGATAATCCCCTTTAGAGATGAGTAAATGGGGTCTCAGAGACTCCATTAGTAGCAAGTGGCAGAGCCAGAATGTGAACCCAGGCCTGCCGGTACTGAAGTAAGTCCCGTGCTCTGAGCACCCTGTCCTGGAGCTCCCTCTCTGGGGTTGTACCCTTTGCTCATCAGGCCCTGAGGCCTGCCTTCCTCCAGGTCTGGGCTGACTGCACCAGGGAGCATTTACACCATCTCTCTACATGTCTCTCTGACAACCTGCAGTGCAGCGTATTGCGTGAGGTTGTAGTTTGTGTCCATTCATTACTGTATATTATTCCATTGTGTGAATATTCCATATGAATTAATTTTAATAAAGTCCAACTTATGTCTAGTTGTTCCAGTACCATTTGTTGAAGATCTTTTCTCCATTGTATTGCCTTTGCTCCTTTGTCAAAGATCAGTTCACTATATTTATGTGGTTCTATTTCTGGGCTCTCTATTCTGCTCCATATATGTATTTGTCTATTCTTTTCCCATATCACACTGTCCAATACTACACTGTCTTGATTATTGTAGCTTTATAGTACGTCTTGACATTAGGTAGTGTCAGTACTCCAGCAAAATAACTTGATAAGATTGTGACTGCATTGAATTTATAGATCAAGCTGAGGAAGAACTGACATCTTGACAACATTGAGTCTTTCTATCCATGAACATGTACTATTTCTCCATTTATTTAGCTCTTCTTTGATTTCATTCATCAGAGTTTTATAGTTTTCCTCATAAAAATCTTATACATATTTTGTTAGATTTATAACTAAGGAATTCAGGGGGAGGTTAATGGAAATGGTCTTGTGTTCTTAATTTCAAACTCCACTTGGTATATAGGAAAGTAATTGACTTTTGTATATTAACTTTGTATCCTGCAACCTTGCAATAATTGCTTATTAGTTCCAGAAGTTTTTTTGTTGATTTTTTCTGATTTTCCACATAGACGACCATGTCATCTGTGAACAAAGATGGTTTTATTTCTTCCTTCCCAACCTATATGCTTTTTATTTTCTTTTCTTGTCTCGTTGCATTAGCTAGAACTTCTAGTACAATGTTGAAAAGGAGTGGCAAGAGGGGACAGCACTGCCTTGTTCCTTATTTCCTTAGTGGGAATACTTTTTTGTTAGCTGGAGATTTTTTATGAAGTTGAGGAAGTTCCTCCTCTATTCCTAGTTTACTGAAGGTTTTTTTTCTTTTAAATCAAATTGAATTTTGTCAAATGCTTTTTTTGCATCTGTTGATATGATCATGTGATTTTTTTCTTTTAGCCTGTTGATGTGATAGGTAACATTAATTGATTTTCGAATGTTGAATCAGCCTTGGATACCTGGGACAAATCCCACTTAGTTGTGGTATATAAATCTTTTCTATCAAACTGTTGGGTTTAATTTGCTAATATTTTGTTGAGGATTTTTGCACCTATGTTCATGAGATATATTGGTCTGTAGTTTTCTTCTCTTGTAATATCTTTTTTTGGTTTTGGTATTAGGGTACTGTTGGCCTCATAGAATGAGCTAGGAAGCCTTTGCACTTTCTTAATGGTGTTTCCCATTGTCATTTTAAATTCTATTTAATGGGAAAAGTTTTAATTTTGTCCTTGAATGAAAACAGGGTCCTTGCAGGCCCAATAGCTTGCCAGTTCCCTCCTACGTAATAAGGTGTCCTTAGCATAAAAGAAGCCTTACACAAAGGGATACAAATGTATAATTTCATCTGTATGAAGTTGCAGAACAGGTAAAACTAATCTCTGGTAGAAAAAAATCAGAGCAATATTTGCCTCTGGGAACATAATGACAGACATTGACTGGGAAGGGGCATGAAGGAACTTTCTGGACAGATAATAATGTTCTATATTTTGATAGGGATCTGGATTGTACAAGTATATGCATTTATTAAAACTCATCAAATGGTACACTTTAGATTTGTGCATTTTGTTGTATATAAATTTTTCCTCAAAGAAATAATGGAACTGTAAACAAATATTGAACTTTAGTTAATAATATACATGCTTAAGTCTTTAGGGGTAAACATACTGACATCTGCACTTTACTTTGAACTACATCAAAAAATAATTCAGATTGCTGGATAGATAGAGGGATGGATAGGTAGATTGATACATGACAAAGGCACGAGAGTAAAATTCTGTGATAAAATCTATGGTGTTGCGTTTTTAATTTCAAATTCCATTCGGCATACAGGAAAGTAATTGACTTTGTATATTAACCTCATATCCTGCAGCCTTGCTATCATTGCTTATTAGTTCCAGAAGTACTGAGTGTTTGCTGTAAAACTCTTTCAACTTTTATGTATGTTTGGAAAGTTTCATAATAAAATGGAAAGAAATAATAAATGGAAAGTCCGTTAATGTTTTGTGTGGCTAAAAGAATGATCTCTGTTCCACAGATCCTGGGCTCCCTCTGTGTCCTGCCATCTGTCCTGTGGCTCTCTCTGCTGGAGAGTGGCTTCCTCCACTCAGAGTCCTAAACACCATTTCTAGATGACTCACAGTCTCTGCCCATGCAAGATCCCCAGGTTCCTTTTTAAGCATTTGAGTCTTGATCACATGCGCTGTTAAGGAAGTTTGCTTCCTCAGATACTGTTGGCAGTGATGCCAATAGGGGTGTGGCTTTTGGCCCCCTCTGTGTGCTGTATCTGGCCTGCTGAGGGAGAGGCTGCTGTGCCCCACTGGGCAGAAGTGAGAACAGGACGATGTGCTTTCCTGGGCGGGCACAGCCCCACTGAACACCTCTGCAG
The DNA here is from genome assembly GCA_023783475.1 of Daubentonia madagascariensis. Classification (NCBI taxonomy): domain Eukaryota; kingdom Metazoa; phylum Chordata; class Mammalia; order Primates; family Daubentoniidae; genus Daubentonia; species Daubentonia madagascariensis. The sequence goes on along the minus strand of JAKFHU010002088.1, from coordinate 76,254,261 downwards.
GCTCCAGGGGGTTCTTGGTTAACCATTTAACACACACTCCCTTGGTTAATGGAAAGTATTTGACCTGCTGCTCCCTGACAGAAATAGACTTTGGGGAGCAGAGATGGAACTGAAAAAGAAAAGTCTGTGAGAACAGCTCCTAAGTCTAACAGGAAAGAGGAAAATTATGCAAGATGGCCCAGAAGTTATGCAAGTTGGCCCAGAGGGTAGGGGCCTGGGAGACGCCGCCTCTGAAGCAGCAGAAGCCACTAGGAGAACGCTGGAGAAGGCAAACATCAAACCTTTTTCACTTTCAAAGGAGCCTGAAACTGAAAGATACCATTTTTTATTGGCTAAATTATACAAACAACAATTTTTAAAATGATAATACTTGATGCTAGCAAGGAATTGATGGAAGGGCACTTTTCTACATTGCTTCATGGAAATTATTTCAGAATATATGTAAAAGGTCATACATTTTGAATCAATATGTTACATCCAAGGATATATCTATTCTAAGGACAGAAAATCAAAGTGTTTTCAAATATCTACATATAAAGATATTTAACAAGTTATTATAGTGACAAAATAAAAATGGGATATTATCTATCAGCTACTAATTAAATTATAGTTTAACAATGTGATGCAAATACCATACAGACATTTTTCATGACATACTTTTAGGGAGGAAAAATCAGGTAATAAAACTTTATACACAATGAGATTCCCATTATATGCTAAAAGATCATGAGAAATTATTCGTTCTCTTTTTCATAGTTTTCAGTATTTCCTAAGTTTTCTGCAATGTATGCATACTAATTTTCATATTAGGAAAAATATTTTTTAAAATGCAGCAGTCTGAAAATGGGATATGAAGGAGATTTCTACCCAGGGATTGAGGATGTGATGTATTTAAAGAAACTGTATTGCCAAAGCCTTCTTTAAAATCTCTTAAATCTTTTGCTTATAATATGAAGACAGTGCAGGTCCCAGTTTAGAATCATATTGATGGAAGTGTTAAGTCAGTGGTTGGAAGGAATGAAGGCTACAGCTGAAGAGCAGGGCTCTGTCTGCATCGGGCTGGAGCAAACGTAGAATAAAACTTCCAGAGAGTAATTGCAAGACAGGGCTATGAACTGTCCACAGTGGCAAAGGTTGCTGCTACCGCCCTCTTGCAACAGAGATGGAGTTAGTGACAAATTTCCACCATTCACAGGGAAAGTGAAGGGTCACTGGAAGAGAAGGAACAGGGGGAGGGAACTACCACTTATGGGGCCCCTGCTGTTTGCCATTGTGGTGGGAATTTTACAAATATTAACACTCATCCACTCCTTAGAGCTGCCCTGAGAGATGTGCTTCACACTGTTGTTGTAGCCATGAAGAGACAGAAACCCACATCACACTAGCATAAGCAGAAAGGAGATGTCCTGGTTTAGTTATCCAGAAAGGACAGCTTGATCGAAGCCTCATGTGATAATATCATGAGTCTCTGGCAGCTTATATTTTTTAAAAATAGCTGCAACAGACTGTCCCATGTCATGGGCCTTTCCTACATTGTGACTTTGACATTCCTCCCATCAAAAGATGGGGTCTGTGTTCCCTGTCCTTGAATTGGGGGGGGGGGCTTATGACTACGGTGGAAGGGATGCTACGTGATTTGTGAAGTGAGTTCATAAAAGACCACACAGATCCTGCCTGGGTCTCTGGGGACACTCACTCTGGGAACTCAGCCACCATGCTGTGAGGAAGCCCAAGCCACACGCAGAGCCAAGTGCAGGTGCTCTGGCCAACAGCTGACATCAACCAGCCACCAGACATGTGAGTGAGGAAACTCTGAGATGACTCCAGCGTCGGCTGTCATCTAGCTGCAGCCACGTGCGCAATCCCGCACGAGACTCACACAGCTGGGCCACATCAAGCTCAGAACCATGAGAACAATAATACAATTGTCGTTGTTATTTAAAGCCTTTAATTTTGAGGGTGACTTGTTACACGGATGGATAACTAAGACAATTTCCATTTCTCAGCTCTTCCTCTCTTTGTTGTTGAGCTCATTCTCTCCTGGCTGGGGGCATAGGGAGTGGCTGCCGTGAGCTCCAGGCTCAGATCCATCCCACTAGTCACTTCATGAGGACATTTGTCTTCTAATGTCCAAATGAAATCTCAGGGAAGAGCTAATCTGTTGAGTCACATGCCCACCTCTGGAAAGTCACCCTGGGCAGAGGAAGGGGATTCTATGACTGAGGCTGCCACTGGTCTACTCCAACATACATTCTCCCTTTTCCCTGGTATTGACATCCTGATTTTATTCAGGTTGGCAATGTGCCTAGTCTCTCCTGTAGCTAGGCTATGTGGTTAAATTCTGGTTAATGATAGTAAGCACAGGTATGTGTGGTCCTTTGTGGAAAGATTCTGGATTATTCTCCTATCGTTGTAACAGATCACTGCAAATTTAGCCACTTGAAATAATACATATTTATTGTCTCACAGTTGTGGAGGCCAGAAGTCTGACATGGGTCTCACTAGGCCAAAGTCAAGGTGTCAGGAGGGCTGTTTCTTCTGGAGGCTCCAAGGGAGAGTCCGATTCCTCACCTTTTCTATTTCCGATAGGCTGCTACATGCCTTGACTAGTGGCTCCTTCCACCTTCAAAGTCAGTGATGGCCAGTTGAGTCGTTTTCATGTTGCACCACCGACATTGACTATTCTGCCTGCCTCTTCCACGCTTAAGGACCCTTGTGATGACACTGGGCCCATCTGGATAATCCAGGATGATCTCCCCATCCTAAAGTCGGTAGACTAGCAATCCTACTTCCCTCTGCAACCTTAATTCCCTTCACCGTGCAACCTCATGTAGTCACAGGGTCTGGGGATTCAGACACGAACATCTTTGGGGAGATCATTATTCTGCTAACCACAGGTCTTTAAAAAACAAGGGCCCTTTTTTCCTTTCTTCCTCCTTCCTGCTGCTTTGAATGGACTCGTGATATGTCTCTGCACTTTTCTGTTTTCAGTATTTTTTTAAATAGTGGGGGTGAGGGGAGAGAAAATCACCTTAGTAATCCTCCCGGTCACATGGACATGAAGAAGGATCCCTATAAAACTCCCCCGCTGTTGAGGGAAGCGCTTTGGTTTAGGTTCTGTGACTGGCCGCCTGCCAGAACCACCTTTTGGCAAGGTCCCAAAAGAAAGAGGAATTGTTATTAACAGAATGACAGAAGGGATGCCAGGCAGGCAAAAACATCAGATGTCTACTACAAATGTCTGCTGCAATAATGCTGCACGATCTTCAACCCTTAAGACTCAGTAGCTTATAACAACATTTGTTCATTGATTTCTAGCTCACAGGTCTTCAGTTGGTGGTGGCTCTGCCAGGCTTGTGTGGGATCATTTGGACTTGACTCTAGGCTGTTCAATTATGTTCTACCTGTCTTTCATCCACCTGGCAACAGCTGCTCCTTGGCACATTCTTCTCATGGCAGATGGCAGGAGTGCAAGAGGGCAAGACAAGCCAAGTAAGCACATTTAAAGCTCCTGCTTGCATCATACCTGATCACATTTCATTGGCCAAAGCAAGTAACGTGACCAAGCTGGAGTCAACGGGTGGGGATGAGCATGCCACCTCTTTTAGTGGAGGCTCTGCAGAGTGGCACAGTGAAGGGCACAGGTGCATCATTCTTTACAGGGAAGGTCTAAAGTGTTGGGAATAATCATCCAATTTACAACAGGGATCTAAACTAAAGTGCTTCCCTCAACAGTGGGGGAGTTTTATAGGGATCCTTCATCATGTCCATGTGACCGGGAGGATTACTAAGGTGATTTTCTTTCCCCTTGCCCCACTATTTGAAAAATACTGAAAACAGAAAAGTGCAGAGACTAATATAGCAAACACCGAAATGTAAACTCGAAACCCCAATTCAAGAAATTTTTCTTCCTCAAAAGAACTCTCTAAATTTATACCATATTCATTTTCTACTCCTGGAGCATCAAATTTTTGAGACTCCCTCCCAGATAACTATAAATGCAGTAGCTTCTGTTCCAGAATCATAGGTCCCATACACTAGGGTTTTACCGTGCTTACTTTATATGGCCACAGTCCCAACTAATCACAGTACCTGGATCAGTTAGGAATTGCATTTGGCTGCGTGTAACAATGCCCTGAAAAAAGGAGGTTTCAACACACAGGGATGTATTCTCCTACAGAAAGAAATCTTCAGGTAAGCAGCCCAGGCATAATCGAACATTTCTTCAGAGGCATCAGGCATCGAGATCGTTCTATCTTTCTGTTTCTATCCCTAATTTCTCCTCATGGTTCAGTATGTCTGCTGGAACTCCCTCTATCATAGCTGCTCATGTTTTCTCTTTCATCACTCCATGCGTGTTCTTTCCAAAATGAGACACTTGGACAGGAGAGGATGACCTTTGTGGACCAAGAAGGATGTCCTTTGCTCGAGGGCATTAGTGTTGAACCCATGTTTGCGATGCAGAGCTTCCCGGCTCCCATGCCTATCCTATTCTCTTTTCTAGATTATTGTTCTCAATTTTTCTCTTCCTCTGTATAACAGAATTACAAATTGCTAATATTTGGATATGGCTTGTTTGGCCCCACCAAGTCCCATGTTGGAATTTGATCCTCAGTGTTGGAGGTGGGGCCTAGTGGGAGGTGTTTGGGTTGTGGGGGTGGATCCCTCATGAATGGGTTGGTGACATTCTTGTGAAAGTGAGTTCTCACTCTTAATTGCTGAGAGAACTGGTTGTTAAAAAGAGCCTGGCACCTCCTCCCCTCTCTCTCTTGCTTCCTGTCTCACCATGTGACCTCTGCACACACCAGCTCCCCTCCTCCTTCTGCCATGAGTGGAAGCAGCCCGAGGCCCTCACCAGATGCAGATGCCAGTGCTCTGCTTCTCATAGAGTCTGCAGAACCGTGAACCAAATAAACCTTCTTCATAAATTACCCAGCCTCAGGTATTCCTTCATAGCAACACAAACGGACCAAGACACATATCCACGTCCTTTGTAATGAAACTCTGTAGCGTCTCCCACTGGAGTAGGCAGAGTGAACATTGCTGCCCTATTGACTTGGGGCTTGGCCACAGACTTGTTTTGACCATGAGCAGAAATGTCCCAAACAGAGTCTTTGACAAGGTCAAACCACTTGATCTGACCTCTTGCACTTTCTACAATCTTCCAGAAGAACATACCCCAGATAGCTGCTGGTCCAAGAATGAGGAGACATAGGGAGCATTATCTGAAACCAAACCTCAACCTGGAGTCAAGCTCAGCTGATCTCAGGGAAGTCCATCAGGGTCAGGGTCATGGCTGAACTTCAGATCCATGAGTGAGAAATACATGCTTATTTTTATAAGGCACTGAGTTTGAGGGATTACTTTTTACAGCCTGGTCACTGTATTAGTTTTTTGCTATTATAAAGCTCTGTAACAAACAGTATTTTGAAAGAGACCATATTCACATAACTTTTATTACAGAATATTGTCATAATTGTTCTATTTTATTATTAGTTATTGTTATTATTAATCTCTTACTGTACTGAATTTATAAATTAAGCTTTATCATAGATATATATGTATAGGAAAAAATCATATAAATAGCATTCAGTACTATCTGTGGTTTGAGGCATCCACTGGTGGTCTTGGACTGTATCCTGTAAGGATAGGGAGGAATTACTGTATTCTCAAGAGAACACACCAGGTAACGGTGTTCCATCTGTACTTGAAAAGACCTTCATATGGCCTTAGGTGGAAGGTACCAGTCGTTGGCAGCCACACAGAGGTGGTTAGCTGTGTCTTGTTGCCTAGGGCTGCTGCACCAATACACACACTGCATGACTTAAAACCACCAAAATTATTCTCCCAGAATTCTGGAGATATTGGCAGTGTTGGTTCCTTCTGGAGGCCCTGAGGGAGAATCCGTTCCATGCCTCTCTCCTAGCTTCTGGTGGTTGCTGGCAATTCCTGTCATTCCTTGGCTGGGAGGTGCATCATTCCAATCTCTACGCCATCTTCATGTGGCCTTCTCTGTGTCTGTCTGTCTCAAATACCCCTCTCTTCTCTCTTATAAGGACACCGGTCACTGGACTAGGGCCCACCCTAAATCCAGGATGATCTTGAGATCCTTATCTTAATTATATCTACAAAGATCCTGTTTCCAAATAAGGTCACATTCACAGGTACAGGGGGTAGAACTTGGGCATATTTTTTGGGGGGCAATTCAACCACTATGGCAAAGTGTTTTGGGGTCCCACAAATCACACCCTTGGGCTACTCAACATTATCCCTCCTAAGTGCAGAGTCCTGTGCTATCTTTGATTCTTACTGATTTCCCTGGAAAGATTTTATGGGGCTATCTTTACAGCTACATAAATAAGAAAATATTTATGGTCTAGACTTGTGTTCATTCATTGCTTAGCAAGGATACTATTGAAAATCATAAAACACAAGAAAAAACTACACCAATTTCTAGTCTTCTAAGGGTTGAGTTGTATCCAAGGCAGGGGGTGTTGCCAAGCAGGAGGGATTCTGTGCTTGCAGTGGGTAGAGAGGGTCTCCCAGGGCACTTCTGTTACACTGTGGTTTGTGGTTTACAGCTCTTTCAGACCAGGATGAGTCTTAGTTATCTCTAAACCCTGGCATCCAGCAGAGTGCTTCCCTTATTTTTTGGTTTGTTCTTAGTTACCCCAGGTCCTTTTGAAAGAGAGGTTGGTTGTGATCATAGCATTAAGGGAAAACACATTCTGACCTTCTCTTCCATGGGAGCTGCAAAGGGCACAGGTCTTGTCTTGCCCTGACTCAGACCCCAAAGGTGCAACTTTGCGATAGCTCGTCCCCAATGGTGATGTCTCTTGGCTCATCCTCAACTCCAAATACCTGTAATTTTATTTTAAGCACCCTTAATCCCATGAGTGCTTAAGCCCACCCCCTCACAACTTCTCAGCCAGATTCCGGTCAAGCCAGCCAGTCCTGGGAACTTCTCTTCCCCCTCCTCTGACTTTCTTTTTTTTTTTTTTTTTTATTTCAGAATATTATGGGGGTACAACACTTTGGCTATATACATTGCCCATGCACTGCCCGTGTCAGAGCTACAATCGTGGTCATCCCCCAAACTGTGCTCCCCGCATCCATTCAGTGAGAGTTTTTCCCATCCCCTCCACCCCCCTCCCGCCTGCCCACCTCCTGATGAATATTATTGCCCTGTGTGATGTAAGTGTTGATCAGTTAGTACCAATTTGATGGTGAGTACCAGTGGTGTTTGTTTTTCCATTCCTGTGACACTTCGCTTTGACCCCTCCTCTGACTTTCAATGGACACTTTCTGCTTAGCACCATTTCATTGATGGAGAAACTGACGCTTACAGAGGTGACATAACTTGCCCTCTGTCTATTTAACTTGGGCAGTGACTGAGTCAAAGGCCCTCGACTTGCAATCTAGAGGCCTTTCCTTGTTCCCTCGAGATTCTGGTCTGGTTTCTGATCAATAGCTCTCGTTTGCAGACTTCTGGATCTTGGAACTATTTGGTGTGGAAAGGACATCCTTGGGCAACCCACACTTACTTGCATGGTTGACCCCAACTTATTGGAGCACTGCCAAAGTGAAGAGCAGCACCATGTGGGCCCATGTGTTGGAGTGCGGAGGGTGCGTGCACGCCGGGGAGACCTCCAGGCCTTGAGCAAGCTGCCGTCTGGTAGGCACAGTGCTAAGTGCTGACACATGCTGTCAGCCCTGTGTGGTGGTCTACCCATTTTCCAGATGGAGCTGTAGCTCCAAGAAGGCAAGTGATCCAGCACCTGAGAGACTGAAGTGGGACTCACAAGTCAGCCTGTCATCAAGCGGATTCGAGGTGAGAAGTACCACAGAGGTGCTGTGGGCTCCTCAAACAGAAGGTAAAGACTGGTGAGCCCCCACTGCCAATCTCAAAGTGACACCCTGTGAGCCACCCCCGGGCTGTGGGGGCTAGCACAGCCCTGAGGCCACTGATGACTTGCTCTCAGAACCACACAAACAATACTTTCTGAGAAACCGGTACAACTACTTTCCAGGGAGGGGGGAGGGTACCTCCCAAACCTGGTTGAGCCCGGGAGTCACCTGAGGTGTTAAAAAACATACAGCTGCCCTGTGCCCCACTCCTGCTTTGCAGATGGGACCGACTTTTCCAAGCCACTCTTCTGGAATGAGCTGCATAGCCAAGTGAGGGTTTTCATATCAGCATCTTGTGCTAGCCCACAGGACAGATGCCACTCACCATCTGACAGACACTGGAGGTGCAGAGCTGAATGGCAGACAGTGGGCACAGAGGGAACATGGCAGAAGGGGGCGGGCAGAGCCTTCCTGGCCAGTAAGCCCTGGATCTGGTCCCATGTATGTCACCTCTGAGCCTTAATTTCCTCATTCAAACAATGGGCACAGTAATCGCCACTACATAATGAGGTACAACCCCCCACCTCAAAGGACTGTGGGATGATCGATGCAAGACCTGAAGGGGAGTATCTGGCAAGGAAGGTCCTGACAGCTGCCTCCTTTTCTTCCTTTTTCCTTTGCAACAACCTACGTCCTCCAAAGTCAAGCTCCAGTCCTTCTTCTCTACAACCTCCCTGGATCCCGCTGCCCCTGCTCCCTGTTCAGGGCTCCTCTTGCCCACCCAGCCGCCCGTGACTTCCCGCGGGACCCAAGTCAGATGCCTACTCTGTTCCTGACTGGACCTCAGACAACACTAGTCAACCCTCCCTCCCTCAGAGCCTGGGCCAGCAAGGTCCCCGTCGGAAGTACCTGCACACTGAAGTCTCAGCCAGCCCACCTGATCTTCCCCAGTGTGACGGAAACTGGGAGGAAGGAGGAGGAGAGCAAGGCCACTTCTATAATCCTTTTCCTCCCCACAAAGGGTGAGCCCACCCTGGGCTGGGGAACAGGGTGGCACCACCCACCTCACACTGCAGCAGGGGATAGAGGGAGCTAAGCCAAAGCATTTCCAGAGGAAATCTTTAGAAAAAGGAAGCAAGGACAGACAGAGGAAATTATTTCAAGAACCCAGATCACCGAAGACTTAAAGTAACAAATACACTTTTAATTCATCTCAGATAAAAACTACTTGGGAAAGGTCGGTAATCATTTTAGCCCCTAATCTGTGACAGCCGTATCCTGAACAGCCTTGAGGAACTGGGTTAACTGGTTATTTTCACTATTTCACATCATCCACAGTATTAGAAAAAACAAGGCATCGAATCAGTTTAGGTTAAATGCATGGCTGGCAACCAAATCCAGTCTCTTATATTCCATATTTTTTCTTTAGCTCTTCTACTTTGTTGATGTAGGCTTTCATGGCATCTTCCTTGGTAGTCCCTGTAAGGAATCGACAAGGATTATTTGTCAGGGAGGCACCATGGTAGAAAAGAAACAGGCTTTAGAGACCCAGACAGCTCTGGTTCAACTTCCCGAGACTCAGTTTCTCACCTGTAAAGGTGAGGTTCTACTACCTACACCTCAGAGACCTGCCAATCATTATACTTAAAGCCGAGGAGCCTGGCCCACGGTGAATGCTCCATAAGCCACTGAGCTCAGAATGCGTGGCAGAGCTGGCTGAGGCCTGTTATCTACCTGTTGGTACACGCGTCCCCCACGACAGTGGGGGAATGGTCAGTGCGAGCCTCGGGAGAAAGGCTTGGCCCTCCAGATGGGCAGGAAACTCACTGCAGTGACTGTACTGGTCCTGCTGACTCTCATGGTTGGCTTTGACCTACAAGTATTTCTGTGCTGGGCTCTTACCTCCCAGAGCTGCTAAGCTGGCTGTGACAAAACAAAGCCAGGCACTCTCTTCTCCCCAGAGAGAAGCTGTGAGAAAAGTTTCAAAAACTCTGAGCCAAAGCAACTGGTTCTTGGAGGGGAATGAGACAAATCTTTGTCTTCCTGCTGCAGTATGAAGGACACTGAACATACCCCTCAGAGGTCCCAGTCTATAGCCTGGGACCCTGTGTCTGAGAAAAGTTGGATTCTAAGGTGAAGGAGGAAAACCCTCTGGGACTCGGAGCTTGTTCTGAAGCACTGGAGAGTACATGGGGCCTGAGAATGGTGTGGAAATGCCCAGTGAAAACGGACAGACAGGCAGTCCCTTTCCAGTCACTTGCAAATCCTAGGAGTGTATTTATTGTATTGTGGCTCTTTCTGAATTCAAGGGTCTCATTTGCAGGAAGACAGAGGGCTTATTCAGAAACTAGCTAGAGAGAACACGAAAGCTGCCAGGAACTTTGATGCCAACTTTTGGGTTTTGCTGCCACAGGTGGCACGTGATTAAGTAGAAGCTTGGATACTTCTTGGCTGCTGGTGCTTAGCATATAATAGCTCCATTCACTGAGCCTACGACGTACCAGTGGCTTGCCATGCATTAGCTCATTCCCTCTTTTATGTGCCCCTTTGGCTGGGAGGGAACTGGGGAGGGCCACTCAGGCTAGGGGGTCACTGCCTAGCCTTGTCAGGGAGAGGGAGCTGTGGGCAGGAAACCATCCCTTATTCTGAATACATCCAAAGCCCACACCAACTATACGACCTCCCCACCTGGTTTTCAGTGGCCTGGTCCCCAGCCCCTCCTCTCCAGATGATACATCGCTCAGAGATGGTGCTTTTAGAAAAGGCATAAACAGTATTAGGAGAAAAAGTAGGTGGCCTGTTTTTTATTTATTTTTTTTCTTTTTGGCATAGGTCAGGCGGGTTTCTAGCATGTGCCTCATCCCCTTTGTTTTCTCTTCTCACCCCTTATACTCCAAAATAAAAAGTCTTTCATTACTGGGTTTCATAAATGAGGGGAACTGATTAGAACAATTACCTTTCAGCTCATTCCAGGCATCCCACTTGGCCTTGCCTTTGAAATCCAACATCCCAGGCCGTTCTTAAACAAGGGAAGGAAAGACATTAGATCTGCTTCAAGTTCTAATGGAGAACTTAATCAACATTCTTGCCATGAAAGCCATCTTTTATTACACCTATTCCTTCTTGGCTCCATCATGGAGTTAAATGGCTCTAGTACAGTGGGTTCTGCCTTAAGAAACTCAGGTGTATAGAAATCCAAACTTAAAATCTAGAGAAAATAGGAGGAAAACTGTTCTCATTACAAGACCATTTTTGTCTTACAAATAACTCTGAAATTTCTCCTCCTAAAAATTGTACTTAAACAATTTTTTTTTAAATAAAGCATCCATTCACATGGGTCAAAATTTAAAAGCTGCAAGGGGAACATTATAAAATTTCTCTCTCACTCTTAGCCACCCAAATTCTCTCCCTAATCATTATTGTCTTCTGGGTGTCCTTTCCTGTGAACTGTGTGTTCATATCCTTGCCCAATTTGGCTACCAAATTGTTAGTCTATTTCTTGTTGATTTGCAGGAGTCTTTACTGAGGGCAAGATTTCTTTAAATTATACCATGACTTTATGCTTACATAACTGTTATCTTCTGCAGTTGGGAAACACACACACTACCTCTCTGCTCCCCTATTTTACTGCCATACCAAGCACAGAGCCAAGGGGAGCAATCAGTCTATAGCCTGGGACCCTGTGTCTGAGAAAAGTTGCGGTGTTCCCAAGTACTTTCAGGGGAGTGTTCCTAGGGGCACCTGAGACAAACTGCACCTGCAGTTATCAGACTCCTGGAGCAGCACTCTCCCACAGCCCTTTCCGCGATGATGGAAATGTACACTTGCAACATCCAATTCAGAAGCCACTTGTCACATGTGCCTACTGAGTACCTGAAATGTGGCTCATGCAACTAAAGACTAAACTTGAATTTATTTAACTATTTTCAGTTAAAATTTAAATAGCCACATGTGGCCAGTGGCTATTATATTGAACAGTACAGCCCTAGAGAAAGCCAATGATACTTCCCTGATCAGAAAGTGATAGATTCCCAAGCCAGTCTACCTACACTCACATGAAAACAGGTAGTTCCAGTGTGGGCAGGGGCCAGTCTTGTGAAAATACTGTTTGGCAGAAAAGCATCTCAGCACCTCTGGCCACCCTCACTTCACCTTTCCTTCTCCTCCCTGGGAGGACAGAGTTACAAACTCACCGTAAAACTCACCTTCGCCATAAGACCTTCCTCAACTAAGTCCTTCATGTGAATCCCAGGGTTTGATTTGGCATTGCCAGGATCCTTAGTTCTGGACGCCATTTCCCACTTCCAGCTGGCTGGCAGCCAGCCCACGTGTTCCACCCTCCACCCCAGCTACCATGGAATTGGGGGCCAGGCTCACCCTACTCCTGAAAGGGGTATGAGAGACCTCCTTCGATGCTGTCGTGAGTCCTTGTACAGAATGCACTGTGCTGTATACACTCAGTATCCACTGAGTTTCAGGGACTTAGGAGCAAAATGAAAACTGCCCAAGGCAGGAAAGACATTATTATAGAACATGGTAGTCCAAAGTGCAGCCTCAAAATCTGTACCAAGAATTCTGGATAGGTAACAAATGGTCATCAGGAATGTATAGACTGTTGTCAGCAAAAATACCTCTAAGCCAGGTGCTTCTCTGCTTACGACATCAGGCCTGGCCAGGCTGCCAAGTGCTCCAACTTTGATCCTGCCCATCTTCAGTAGGAGCAGTACAGTTCAACAAAGCTACTACGGACCTGAGAGCCTAGAGCAAGTCTCTAACAAGCTGGGGCCTTTGCCTACTCCCTAGGAGAGAGGAGCTGCTGGTGATAACCAGTAAAGCCCTTCTAAAACCAGGACTTGAATTCTGCTACCTGAGCCACTGAGAATCCTGGAACATAGTTTTTGGGGAAACTGTCCCAGCTTAAACTCCAGGAACCATCACTACGCTCCATCTGAAGAGTAGAGCCACGGGTGGTTTGCAAGTGAAGTTCCCATAGACTTCCAGTCAAGGCTGCTGAGCCAGCTTTGATGTGGAGGGGCCCTCCCAGCCTCAGCTCAGCATACCTGTATTTACGTCGCCCACAGTCGCTTGTTTGTAGTGGCCGTAGATGAACAGCATCTCATCGTCCCCTGGCTTGGTCTTGAGGTGCTTAACCTCCTCAGCAGCTTTCTCGAACTCAGCCTACATGGGAGGGAGAGGAGAGGAATGAGGGCCTCCTCTGAGCGGGAGAGGGCGCAGTCGGCTGTGGCCTCATCAGGGCGGGTGGGAAAGGCGCACTCCTCCTGCAACGCAGCCCAGGAAAAGCAGCCCCCTCAAGTGCGTCTCCTGGGCCTGCCAGCCCCAAAAGGGCAGCTAGAAAGATTCAGAAACACACGAAGGGGAAGCACATCTGTTCAGTCATTCAACTGACATCAACATATCGGGTGCTCTCACTACAGCAGGCATCAGGTGCTGGAAATGCAGCGAGCCTTTGCCCGCAGTGTGCGTGCACTCCGCGGGAAAGGCAGCGCAGCCAACCGCCGGGCCACCACCTGGCCAGACTAGGGGATGGCCGGGCTTCCAGTGAAGCTCTAACCTGTGGACAAAACAGCCGAGAAGGGGACTGGGCATGGGTGCGGCTCTGTCAGCGGCCAAAGTCCGCTGGCCCCTTCCCCATGGGGCCTGGGCGTTCAGCACGGACCTGCGTCCTAGTGCCCGGATCGGAGAGAGGCAGGAGCGAGGAGCCAGAGGTCGCACCCCGCGTTCCCCCCCGCATAGCTCAGTCCCGGACAAAGGTCTACAGTGGAGGGCACGGAAAGGTCTCTGGGTCACCTCTTCTCTCCCCGCACGCCGGGCATTCGGCCCCTACCTCCCTGACCTCCAAGCTCCCAGCCACCGCCTCCTCGCTTCCCCACTCCGCCGCGACGCCCCCAGTCCCGCCCTGTCCTTCCGGATGGGGACTCAGTCTCCTTGCCCCTTCAACCCGTGCAAGCCCTCCCCCGCTCTTCCCATCTAGCACCCTCCCTCTCCGCCGCGAAGTCCACCCCATGGGCAACTTCCCAGCAGTTGCGGGGTGGGTAGCAGTTTTATAACAGAAATCCCCAAAAGGAAAGTTCCGCTTACAAGGCTCCGTACAAAATCAGGGCCGGGCGTGGGTCCGGGAGGAACTGCAGGGCATTAAGGGAAAGAGCCCGAGAGGTTCTGGCTGCCGCGCGAGCCCCACGCCTGCCTCCCGCCCCGCTGCACCTTCGCAGCCCGGCTGGGCACGCGCCGTACCTGAGACATACTGGCAGGGTGGCAGAGATCCCTTGGAACTCGCGGAGGAGTCGCGGAGCAGGGAGCGGCGCGTAAGACTCCACTGGCAAGCGCCTTTAGAGGCGCAGCCCCACACCCCGCCGCCGCGCTCGGGCGAGCGTCGGACAGCCAATCAGGAGCCAGATCTGCGCTAGGGGCGTGCCCAGCCTCGGCGGGGCGCCGGCCCCTCCCGGACCCGCGTGGGCCTGTTCGCGCACGCGCCGGGAGGAGGCGAAGGGGACGCCGGGAGCAGGTGGGGACCGCGGAAGTAAGGCGCTGTTGGTAGAGGTGGCACGCTGGTCCGGGGCTGGGTTCAGTCCCCGGCTGGGTTCAGCCTCGGCCACTGTGGGAGGCGGCTCGCGGGGCAAGAGGGAGGGGCGGAGGCCGAAGAGCAGAGGTCTTTAAGTTTGTTTCCTTAAATCTCTTGCTCGGCCTGAAGTTGCATCTCTGGGCAAGTAACCTCTCAGGCCTGGGGATGGCGAGCGGGACTCGCTGCTCTTGGGGGGTCTAGAGGAGACCCTCCGGGGAGGGTCCCTGCTGAGCTGCGCGGTGGTGGAAAGCCGGACTGGGCCCTAGAAAGACGGAGCCGAGGTTTCTTCCTCTGAACTTTTGGCATGTTCTTTGATCTGCCTGTAGCCTTAGTTTTCAGTCCTGTATTGCACATTTATGTTTGTGGTACAGTTCTCCATCTGGTGCGTTAAAGGCAGGGATAGTGCCTTATTTACCTTGACTTGACAAACTTGGACGGGAACAGGTACTCAGCAAACATTTTTTAAATGAATGTCTGTTTATTGAACTCTTGTGGGGTAACTTGCACTGTTCTAGCCCTTGGGGATAACAGCAGTGAACAAAACAGATGAATCCCTGCAATCATAAAACTTACAGTGGCGATAATAGTTAATACAGTATATAATGGTTAATGCAATAAGTTAAATAGGTTTTTTTAGGGGCATAGAGAGTTGGAGGTTTACAGTTTTAATGGGGGGTGGGGGTGTTGAGGGAAGGTAACATTTAAGAAAGTCCCTCGAGGAGGGGAGGGAGGATTCCAAGCAGAGAACAAGTGTAAAGGTGTGATCAGGGTATGAGGGAAAGAGTGGAAAGAGATGAGGCTGGAGAGTTAAGGAGCTGGCAGGCTGGCAAGATGATGCAGAGCTTGGACATCTTTGGCTTTCATTCTGAGTGAGATGGAAGGTCGTCAGAGGGTTTTGAACAGAGGATGGTGAGACTGGCAGGGTATGGTCTTTGCAAGGTTGGTGCTGAGACTGATCTGCATGGAAACAGAAGGGAGCCACACAGGTGGATGAAGAGTTTGAGGATTGAGGCTTAAGAGGCTAAAGGAAGAATTTTCTGGTAGTGGTTACAGAGGACCTGCGTAAAGTGACAGAAAATTATCTGGAGATCATTAAAAAAGAGCTCATTCCTCTCCAATTGCTAATTTGTGGCAAGAGGGCTGGAGTACAAATCTCCACCTCCTTTTCCCCTCCTCCCCATTTACTGCTGTAGGTGTTTAGAAAGAAAGGCCAGGAGGAAGCTTTCAGACTTAACTTTCTAATTTAGTGTAGGTCAGGCCTTATGAAATGTTTGGGAAGAAGTGGACATGTAGTATCAGAATAAATCTAGAATCTTCAATCTAAAAATAATTTTTTTTTGATAAAGGAAAACCAAGCAAATTGACAAAAATCCGGAAGTTAAATTTGGGGAAATGGCACTGAAGTGTAAGAAATGCAGGTTTCTTCCAAAATGACAATTCAGAGCTGTTTTTTCCTTTTGAGGCCTGGATTCCTTTTTGTTCCACTTGGTGCTTACAGCTTCCTTGATGGAAATTCAGGTAATTGCCTGTGTGGGTCAGATTTGCAGTATGGTGTATCTCCTAGTCAGAGGTTTTAACATTAGGGTGTTGTGTTTACTAGGGTAGATTTAAGAAGATTAAGCATCTCTAATAATGTAATTATCACTTCTCAAAGATCAGTTGGTGTGATGGACTTTTTTTTTTTTTTTTGACTGGAGTTAAACATTGTAGGAATCAAGGCTAGTGTTTGACATTAACTTGCCAGTCTCCAGTTTTAAGCAGAGTTGATTTGTTGGTTGTGTGTTTGGAATACACTCCACTTTTTGAAAAAAATGTTTTCCACATAGTGGTTTTGTGCCCAGGTGAGTCTATAAAAGTTACTTAATGCAACTGAAGTACGGAGCTAGTAAGGATAGTGGATCCCAGGGAGTAGGGTGGTAAGTAATCTTGACAAGGAGGAGAAAGAAGAGTGTTTTCCTTGTCACAAGGCCCACCCTAGGCCATATTTCAAAATAGCTGAAGGCACATTCTTTGGCATACTTTCTGCTTCCTTCCCTTACTTCTCAGTGACTGTTTTTGGTACCTCCATCTATGGGAATGCTGTCTTAAAGCCCTCCACTTACCTCTTCTACTCTAGGGAGTTGGGATGGCATTCAGCTTTTTTTTTTTTTTTTAAATTTCGGAATATTACAGGGGTACAGACGTTTAGCTTACATATATTGCCTTTGTACCGCCCGAGTCAGAGCTACAAGCGTGCCCCTCCCCGACTGCCATGTGAGTTGTATTTAACTCAGGCTAGTTTTGAGCCCGGGGCCTGGTGAAGCAAAACCCTGCAGTTTTGCTACATAACATGGCCAGGCAACAGCTTAAAACAAAACAAACAAAAAAAAACCCTGCAGTTGGTTTGTGAAAATCCTACTTGTTGATGTTCTTATTGTTACAATTAATATTGACAATTTGCATATAACACACACAGAAAACAATAAAAGATAACAAATTAGAAAGGATCATTTAGTTTTAATAAAACACCATGTCCCCAGGGAAAATTTTTTTTTCTAGTATGGCAATGTGTTAATATAAAGAGATAATAGTATGCTGGCATCTGGGATTTCATTTTTAAAATAAATTTTACAGTATATTTAGGGTCAATAAATTGTATTTTTTTATTCTGTATTTCCAACTACTGGAAAGGATAGTTCTTCATAATCCTGAGAAAGTGCAAGATCCTCAGCTCTGTTTATGTCTTTCTTAGCAACTGTCATATATCATAATTATTTTATTTATAGTTATTTTTATTTTAATTTACTCTTCTACTGTCTGAGCCCCCTGCCCTACATGAGCCAGAGAGGATAGGGGTCATTGTGTATTGGTCACTGCTTTATCTCCAAGTGTTTGGCACTTCTTAGTCTCTCAACAAAAGGTTGTTGAATGAATAAAGTTCTTTTCTGTCTATGAAAATTTGTTCCTTCTAATTAGCCATGGGATTGGAAACCATCTAAATTTGTTAGAACTGAATCTGAAACTGGGTTTGAGTGAAGTAGATGAACTCTGGTACAAGGACCATGTAATCTTGTACTGAGTTTTGGAAGCAGAGCACCTAAAGGATTAAGGGAAGATGGGATACCTGACCAGCCACCTTGTCAGCCACATCTATCCTGCCAGTCAATAGAAAGGCCGTTGTCACTATTGCAGCTAGCCCTCACATCTGGGGATACCACTTTTGACTGTCCACAGGGTTTACTTCCTGGGTCTCAGCTTAAAGCTGGACAGGCTGGATGGGCATGGTGTATTAACAGGTGAAAACAGATCTTGTCCAGTGGTTTAATATTAGGTTTCTTGCTGTAAACTAAACCTCTGATTTATGAAAGTAACCTAATTGTTAAAAAGTGAACTGCAGTTACAGGAGAGCTTTACTAGAAGGTAAGGGAGGGCATTCACAAATGATGAATTACATTATGTATTTGCTTTCCAGTTCCTTGGAATGTGAGTCCCATGGCAGGGCTCCAGCAAAGCTGGGAGGAGACTAGTTTTAAAAGGAAGGAGCTTGGGACATACTTCTGAGATAAGACTGGGGAGAGATGGGTGGAGTCAGGGGGTTGTTTTGTGAAGGCTGGGGGAGTTGAGAGCTGAGGGATAAGAACGAAGTGTGGCTTTCTTCATCAGGGTAGTGAGAGGAGGCCTGGCAGCTGGAGGTCTTAGCAAGCCATCCTTACCCTCTTCTTCCTTTGGGTGTTTACATTCAGAGGATTGCAGCAAGGCAGGCGTGAGAGAAGAGCGAATGTGTGTGTGTGGCATGCATGTGTGTGCCATTTTTTCCTTTCTCCGTCCTCCTGTTTCTATCCAGCAAACGTGGGACAGGGTGGTTAGGGCTGAGGCGAAACACACAGACAGCTTGGGAGTGGGAGATTCTAGTAGGGATGTGTCCTAAGCTGTTTGGGAGTAAGGAAGGGAAGAAGGCTTCATTTAGAATTGCGTGTCCATAGGCTGGTCATACATTGGTCAGGTGCTGCTTGTGCTCTATTTAGAAGCATTTATGATTATGGGCAGGAGGAATGAAGGTGTCTTGAGTTCAGTACTGTAGTTCTCGTGGTATATATTCTCTGCTCAGTCTACATTGTTTTCTACATCTTTGCCTATATCCCTAGCTCCTAGTTACATATGACAAGCACTTGGTAAATGCTTTGAAAGTAGGTTGTTGGAGATGAATTTTCTTAGTAAGCTCTTCTATTGCCTGTCAGTAAGAAAATTAGAAATGTTAAAATCTGGTGACAGACGCTTTGGCTGATAATTCCTTTGGAGGACAATGCCATTTTTGAAAACTTTGTTTTTATTTTGAGATAATGCTATTTACAAAACCCCTAATTTTTATTTTGAGATAATTGTAGCTTCACATGCAACTGTAAGAAATACAGTAGTCCCCGCTTATCCTTGAGAGGACCCCAAGACACCCAGTGGATGCCTGAAACCATGGATGGCACCGAATCCTATGTATACTATTTTTTCCCTATGCTGTCTTCTCAGTCCATGTCCGTGGGGGATTGGTTCCAAGATCCCTTATAGATATCAAAATCCACAGATGCTCAAGTCCCTTATATAAAATGGCATAGTAATTAATATTTGCACATAACCTATGCACATCCTCCTATATGCTTTAAGTCATCTCTAAATTACTTACAATACCTAATACAATGTAAATGCTATGTAAATAGTTGTATTATATTTTAAAAATTTGTATTTTTGTTTTTTTTAATTTTATTTTTTGAATATTTTTGATCCAGTTTTGGTTGACTCTGCAGATTGGAACCTGCAGATACAGAGGGCCGACTGTAATAGAAAGAGATCCCTTGTACCCATTACCCAGTTTCTCCCACTGGTAACATCTTGCAGAACCATATATAATACATAGCATGGTCAGTACATTGACATTGATACATTTAAGTAAGATAACAGTACATTTCTGTCATTAAAGATCCCTCTTATTGTCTGTTATGGCCATGCCACTACCCCCCAAGGACTACCTCTACCCCCTCCTTAACCCGTGGCAAGCAGGCATTTCTTCTCCATTTCTGTAACTTTGTCATTTCAGGAGTGTTACATAAGGGAAATCATGCCGTATACTGACTTTTGGGATAATTTTTTTCACTCCCAGTAATTCTCTGGTGATTCTTCTGGGTTGTTGAGTGTACCAGTGAAGTTTGGTTCTTTCGTTGTGTGTGGTATTCCGTCATATGGGTGGACCAATTTGTTTAACCACTCACCTGTTGAGGGACATCTATATTGTTTCTGCTTTTTGGCTGTTAATGAATAAAGTTGCTGCTAATCATTTGTGTACAGGTTTTTTGTGTGACGATAAATTTTCATTTTTCTGGAATAAATGCCCAGGAGTACAATTCTGGGCCACATGGTAATTCCATGTTTAATTTTGCAAGAAACTGCCCTACTCTTTTTCCAGTGTGGCTGTACCATTTTACATTCTCACCAGCAATGAATGAGAGACTCAATTTCTCCTCCACATCCTTGCAAGCATTTGGTGCTATCACTATTTTTTATTTTAGCCATTCTACTGATATCTCATTGTGGTTTTAATGTGCATTTCTCTAATGGCTAATTACCTTACAGATGTCTATCTATCACAGTCTGTTAGTGTCCGTGATTTTATCAGTTTGAGTGCAGTGTAGAAACCTTCCCTTTACCTCCCCCTTCCCTCCCCTGTTTATAATTGCTGTAAATATTTCCTCTGCATACATTTAGAATCACATCAGTGTTATAACTTGTCTTTCTATATATTCGTGTAATTTTTGTTATAATTTAGAAAACTCAAGAGGAGAAGGAAGATCGGTTGTATTTACCCATAGTTTTTTTCCTCCTTCCTGTTGGTCCAAGGTACCTTCTCTTAACTGCCTTCTTTCTGTTTGGCTTCCTGCATCTGTTGTTTCAGAGGAGGTGTGCTGGTGACAAATTCTCTTCTTTTCCTTCACCTGAGAATGTCTTGATTTCCCCTTCATTTCTGAAAAATATTTTCACTGGGCATAGAATTTTGGGTTGATGATTCTTTTCTTACAGCACTCAAAAAATGTGCCACTTCCTTTTGGCCTCCATGATTTATGATGAGAAACCCACTGTCATTTGAATTGTTTTTCTCCTGTAAGTGATGTGTGTTTTTTTTTTCTCTCTCTGAGGGCTTTCAAGACTTTTTTCTTTGTCCTTAGTGTTGCAAAGTTTGTGATGTGTTTGGTATGGATTTCTTTGGTTTTGTCTGGTTTGGGGTTCACTTCTTGAGTCTGTAGGTTTATATCTTTTATCAAATTTGGGAAGTTTTCAGCCATTACTTTTTTAGCTCCACCCTTTTACCCTCATCTTTTTGGAACTCTGGTGACAGAAATGTTACAGTCCTGCAGATCCGGAGTCTCTGTATTTATTTATTTTTGTAAGGTCTTTTTTTCTGTGTTGTCCATACTGGGTAATTTCTATTGTTTTATCTTCCAGTTCGCTTATTCCCTCCTCTCCTCTATTCTGCTGCTGAGCCCCTCCACTGAGTTTTTTTATTTGGGTTATTGTATTTTTCAGTTCTGAAATTTCCATTTGGTTCTTCTCTATATCTTCCATTTCTTTGAAGAGGCCTTTTAATTTTTCATTTGTTTCAAGCATATTTGTAATTGTTCATTGAAGCCTTTTTATGATGTCTGCTTTAAAACCTTCCTCACATTCTTCTAACATCTCTGTCATCTTGGTGTTGGTATCAGTTGATTGTCCTTTTGTTCATGTTGAGATCTTCCTGGGTCTTGGTGTGTTGAGTGATTTTTTGGTTGAAGCCTGGACATCTTTGGTGTTATGTTCTGAGACTCTGGATCATATTTAAATCTCCTGTTTTAGTGACTTTCTTTGACAGCACTCTGGTGGAGGAAGGTGGGCCGCTATCTTGTTACTACCAGGTGGGAATAGAAATCCAGGCCCTTGTTGACACCAGAGGTGCGGTTGGGGGTTCTGGCCCTCACCAGGTCTTCGTGGCTATCTCTCTGCCTGGCAGGGGTAGGAGTGCTTTGTCACTGCTCTCCACATGTCTTCCAGGGACATTGGGGTGGGAGTAGGAGGTGGCTTCGTTGTGGTGGGTGGTGGTGAAAGTCCTGACTCTCCCCTAGGCCTCTTCTAAACCACCCCATTGTTGAGGGGAGAGGCCTGTGGGTGCGGGTGTAAGTCCATGTTCCCAGGTGGTCTGCACTGACCCAGGATGGGTGGGAGTCAGGCTTATTCTGGCCCAGCTCCCTGCTTGGTCTTCTCTAACACTGCCCTGGCGGGGGCGTTGAGTACCTCTTTAAGCTCCCCTCTGGGCCTTTTTGGGCTTGGGTGGGGACAGTACTGTAAGTTTTTCTGTGATTTCTGGCAGGAGTAGAATGGTTATTGTCTAAAAGTTTTCTGTCTTGCTAGGTTCCCCCTGTCCTGGTCCTTTGGCTGGAGAGAGCAGGCTTTTTTTTTCCTGCACCTGTTGGTGTTTCCAGGTTGCTGATTCTTGAGCTCCAAGTCTGAGACATATAAAAACCCCAGGATTCACCACCATGTCATGCCTTGGATCCCAGGGTCCCTAACCTGTCTGCCTTCTTCTGTCCACTTTTCAGGGTCTTCTTATGTTTGTTTTATATATAATGTCCAGGGTTTTTGGTTGTACTTAATGGAAAGTACAGAGAAAAGTATGTCTACTCCATCTTCCTGGTAGCAGAAGTATGTAGGTATTTGTACTTTATGCCATTTAAAATTTATTATTGCTGTTTCTGTGGAGTACATTGGCTCCTGAGTTTTTGACTTAAGTTGGGGCTATTAAAGGTGAATAAGGGCTCATTGTTCTCCCATTCTGTTCAGGAGAGCATGAGTGCTGTTTGGGCTACTGCAGAGCTATTTCACCTGGTTGAAGATTCTTCCCTACCAAATTTAATAGGATGTTTTTCTTTTTAAGAAGCCAGTGGTCAGATATTTATTGGTTTGTTCATTAATAATGAGTTTCAGTAAAGGAAAATCCAACTTCAGCTAGTGCTTAATAAAATGTACGTTTTTGAGTATTAGCTGTAGAAATAGTTTATTTTAAAAAATACCTTTCCTGGGATGGATGATATTAAAAAGTACTGAATTTACCTTTTCTAACAGTATTTTCTGATTATATGTAGAAGTACTGGGAATGTTGCTGTGGAAAGCTTGTTGTTCTTTATTATAGTCTGTCAGATACATTATTAGTGTAATATATCGTGGGTAGCACATGATGGAAGTCAGAGGATGTGTGTCTAGTCTTGGCTGTACTACTGAATTGGCAGCATTATTCGTAAATAACACATCCTTCATTTCCTCGTCCGTAAAATGGGTATAATTGTACCTACTTTGCTGGATTGTTAAGTGGGGATTACAGATGATGTATCTGAAGCATTTAGCACAGTGTTTGGTACACACTGGGTAGCTATTATCACCATCACTAATGCAGTTTATTAGAGCAGACACCTTGAAGCAAGCCCATAACAAAACAGAGGTCAAATAACTTGCCCTGGTACTTATAATAAGGTCATAGATTTGAGACTGAGGAGTCTGTGACTATAAAGCTTGGATTTTTTACACCAAGTCTGTGGCCTTTTCTCATTGACTCCATTATAATTTGTCAGTCTTTGTGGTATTTTTAACATGGATTGGTGTGATAAGAAGCATTTGCATGATCCACGTATGTATGTATATTTGCCTGGCTTCATCGTAATTGCAGTCCATCTTTTAATAGGTTACTTTCAAAAATGAAAGTTTTAGTTTAAACAAAGAAACATAATATTAAAACTGCCGTTCATGCCCCTCTGGTCCTCCCCTCTACCTCAAGAACTCCTTTTACTTACGTCTTTTCAATTTTGTTAGTTTTCTAGGGCTGCCATAACAAAGTACCACCGACAGGATGTCTTAAAACAACAGAAATTTACTGTCCCATAATGCGGGAGGCCAAAAGTCCAAACTCAAGGTGTGGGCAGTGATGGTTCCTCCTAAGGGCTCTGAGAGGGAACCTGCTCTATGCGTCTCCTGGTCTCTGGTGGCCCCAGGTGCTCTTTGGCTTGTAGATGCATCACTTCAGTCCTCCGTCTTTACACGGCATTCTCCGTGTGTGTCTGTCTTTATGTGGCTGTCTTCTTGTAGGAACACCAGTCATGTTGGATTAGGGTCCCACCATATCTTAGTCTGTTGAGGCTGCTATGACAAACTACCACAGACTGGGTAGTTTGAAATTTATTGCTCATAGTTCTGGAGACTGTGAAGTCCAGGATCAGGGTGCTGGCAGATTTAGTGTCTGGTGAGGACTCACTTTCCAGTTCATAGATGGTACCTTCTTGCTGAGTCTTTACATGGTGGGAGGGAAGACCGAGCTCTCTAAGTCCTCTTTTATAAGGGCACTAACGCCTTCATGAGGGCTCCACCCTCATGACCTTATGACCTCCCAATACCATCACATTGGGGGTTAGGTTTCAACATGTGAATTTTGGGGGAACATAAACGTTGAGACCGTAGCATACCCTAACTTAACTGATTACATCTGCAGTGACCCTATAGGATCCAAATAAGATCACATTCTGAGGTACTGGGGATTAGGACTTCAACATCTCTTTTTTGGGGGACACAATTCAACCCACACAACATTAATTGAAAAACCAGAAGTAAGCAAATCAGTATTAAACACATGGTCCTTCCCCTCCTGAGTTCCATTGTCATGGTGGTGGGGAACAGACAGCAAAGTAGTAACCAACAGGGCTGAGTTGGTCAGGAAGGGTTCTTCTGAGGAGGTGACGTTTAAGCTGAGAACAGAAAGATAAGGATCCTGTTTTGGAAAAAGCAAGAATGTTTCAGTCAAGGAGACAACCCGGGCAAAAGTAGGAAATAGCTTAATGTATTTGGAACACTGAACAAGGGCCAGCGTGACCGTTGGGTGGTGACCCAGGGGAGGGGCTTGTTGGCCAGGATGAGGAATTTGCACTTTACTTTCAAGGCTGTGGGGAGCCTTTCAAGAATTTTAAGCAGGGGAGAGATATACTCGAGTGTCTGTTTTTAGACGATCACTCCTGCTGCTGTGTGCAGTATGGATTGAGGGGGCCAGACTGGTAAGTGGGAAGACCAACTAGGAGGCTTTCCATTGTTCCCAGAAGGAGACGGTGGTGACTTGGACTAGGGTGGCAGTAATGGAGATGGGGAGAAGTGGGGAAATTCGAGGTACATTTTGGGGATAGAGTTGATAAGATTTGCTGGTGGATTAGCTAGGGAGTAAGGGGAAAGGAAGAATCCTTTGCTGATGGCTTGCTTGGGATATGTTAAATGTTAGATGCCTGGTGATGTCTAAGTGGAGAAGTTAAGTAGCCAATTTACTGTATAAGTTTTGAACTTGGGGCTGGAAATGTTCTTTAGGGAGTGGCCAGCCCAGATGACAGTGAAAGCCACGGGTGGGAGAGAGGGGAGAGGTCGTCCAGGGCCAGTGCAGGGGGAGAAGCGGATGGGTGAGTCCTAGTCGGGAGGACCACTGACAGGGGGAGGTCTCAGGGAGGAGCCTGGAAGAGCTCTAGCAAAGTAGCAGAGCAGCTGGAGCAGCTGGGGCACGTGGTGTCCTGGAAGCAGATGAGAGTGAGCAGGTTCTTGAGCCGTGTCCAGTGCTTCTGAGGAGTTGGGTAAGGCCATCTTTCACTGGCAGCAAAATGATGTGAAGGTAGGGATGGAGATGTGTTCGTTGGATTTGACTAAGTGCTGTTTTAACTGAGGACTGGGTGCAAAGTCTAGTTTAGAATGGATTAAAGAGAGACTCGGAGGGGAGGAATTGGATTGTGTGTAGACACTGTCTGTACTACTCTGGACAGTAAACACACCTACGCTGTGCTGTGGGAGGAGACACTGTCACGGTCTCCAGGAGGGCTGTTGGCTATACAAACATCCTGTGAGAGGTAGTCCAGTCCAGACGAAACTCAAGAGACTCATGAATAATTGTCTCCCAGTAAAAGCCACTCCTCCTTTCTACATGGTATTCTGGTAATTACCCCTTGAGTATGCTGCTCTGTCAGCTGCTCTGGACAATCTGACTGACCAGGGGCCTGCACTGTGTCGGTTCAGTTGGTCTCATGGAGCATTTAATTAGGGCTGCTATGAACAGGACTCCAACAGCAGGATGAAGCCAACCTGCAGTGTTGCCCTCAACCACGCCCCGGGGTACTGATCTCAGCCTGCTGCACAAATCCCAGAAGCCATCAGGGTATGTCTTAAAAACCAGTTTGCTTCCTTGTTTCTCTACTGACCTTTTCATTTGGTTCAAGGCATCAATCCAGGTATGGCAGCATGTATTAGCGATTGTGCAGATTCCACCTGGGGTCTCAAGGAGGAAGTCTGGGGCAATTCTGTCATCCATAACAACCTTGGCCAGGGAGTTGACTGCTGACCTGAATACCCTGCAGGCCAAAGTCGTGTTAGCACTTTCACAAAAGTTGGGGACAGATTTCATACCACCTTTTTAATTGGATGACTGTCGTCGTAGAAAAATTGCCCATAGGATGCATGTAAAATGATGAGTCAGTTAACCCTACAGGAAGCTCCCCTGAGTAACCAAGGGCAGTCTCTGAAGAGATTGTCATGGTCACGTGAGGGCTTGCTGGTGATGTTTTCTGAAACACAGGTCTCTTATGACCACCCCTAAGATGTGAATAACAGTCTTTTCAGATGGAGGCCAAGTTAATACTGATTTCCACAAAAAAAAAAAAAAACAGGTCTGGGGGTGCACATGGTGCCCTGGAAAGGAAGTGTTCTTCACAATTTACAACCGGACCCTGCATCATTTGGAGGACACAGCTTGCCAGGGCCTTTTGGCCAGCTGGTAGGCCTGAGTTTTCACTTGAGCCACATCATTGCATTTAGCCCTTGGTTTTGGAGGGACCGCCTGAGGGCAGTCAGTCTGGTCTGTCTTGTTTTATTCGCTACTAGCTGAGTGGCATTTGTCTGCCCCACTGAATGACTGAGGGATGGCTGTGGCGATGGGCAGGGCAGACCTGCTTAGGTGTTAACAGGTGTTTTGTGTGGGAGGCGCAGGAGCTGGGATAGATGTTTCTGATAGACTTCTGTTTCTGGTAGATTTATTGGTAATGGTGACCAAATTGTATTTGTGTTTTGAGCTATTTGTCAGGGGTTGGCAAATTCAGGCATCAGTTAAATTTAAGGTACCCATTACAATGGAATCTTTTTCGGCCTTAGAAAAAGAAGAAAATCCTGCCATTTGTAACAACATGGATGAACCTGGAGGACATTTTGATAAGTAAAATAAGCCAGACTCAGAAAGACAAATACTGCATGATCTCACTTATATCTCAATAAAGTAGTCTAACTCATATAAGCAGATAGTACAAAGGTGGTTGCCAGATGTTAGGGGGGAGGGGGAAATGGGGAGATGTTGGCAGTTGTAAGATGAGTGAGTTCTGGAGACCTAACATACTGCTTGGTGACTATGGTTAATGATGTATCATATACTTGAAATTTGCTAAGGGTAGGTCTTAAGGATTCTCACCACACAAGCAAGAGGTAACTGTGAGGAGAAGGATGTGACGTGATGGATATGGAATATGGTCATTCCGTACTCACGATGTGTACATACATCACGTTGTATACCTTGAGTATATACAGTTTTTGTTTGTCAATTATACCTCAATAAAGCTGACAAAATTTAAGGTGCTCACAGCAGTTTGGGAGAACCTCTCCAGGGTGTTTTGCTTCGTGAGGACAGCTCCAGGGCTAGTTCTGAAAGATAAAGGAACTTTAATGATTGCTCCTCTACACCCCTATCTCTGAGATTATGACTTGTTTTCTCCCTAGATGCTGAGGTTATTTCTCTCCTTCCACTTCTACAAATCTGTGTGTCCCATTCCAGTAGCTATTAAGTATAACTTCACCTTTTTTTTTCTAATCAACTCCTATTCCCTGAAGGGGATTTTTATAAAACTTAAAAAGAGCCATTATGCCTCCAACTGTGGGCCACAGTGTACTCAAGCACATGGTCATTATCCTTGTAAACTAGGACCATGTGAATCCCACAAGAGACTCCAGGTGGCTGGACCAGACTTAGGTTCAAATCCCCTAAGCCGTCTTTTGGCTGGCTGCCACATGGAGGGTGTACCGACCAGGCTGACCTGGGGTTCTGTAGGGGAAAGAAAGAAGCAGTATGCCCAGGAATGGTTAGGGTGGCATCCCAGAATTTCAAGTTGGTCTGTACAACCCCCTCCCCCATCCCTTCTGTCCTCATCATTAGCCAGGAAACCGCTGAGAGAGGATGATCCTCCTCCAGGGACAGCCACAATCAGTGGGCAAACTGCCTTCCTGTGTTGTGTAGACTAGGAGGAGACGAGGGAGGTAGAGGGAGAAATCTTTGAGTCGATTTTTTTCAGAGGCTCTTCCAGTGCTCAGCAGTAACAGATGCCTGTGGATGGTAGGGAGGCATGGAGAGCCTACTGAATACCTTGACTTTTAACCCATTCTTCAGTAGTGTTTGTGTAAAGGGTTTGTCATTGTCAGACTGAATAGTCCAGGAAATCAGACACAGAACAAATTCATTTCAAGGGTCACAGTGGTGTGGCTAGAGTCCACAATTGGACTAGAATATCAACACCATAACCTGGAAAAATGTGAACGGGGTGTAGAGTCCTGAGAGGAGGTCAAAGGTCGAGTGTAGTCAATCTGCCAGGAGTGGGAGGAGGCAACAGTCCTTGCTATGTGGCCTCCCTCACTGCAAGATGAACGGGTCAGCTTCTGGCAGGAGTCATGAGTCTGGCATGCGGTGGTAGCCTCTGCATCAGAAGCACAGTCCTTTACCTTGTGCTTGTGGAGGGTGGTGGACATATTACTGTGTCCAGGACGATGATGGATTCAGGCAGCAATGGTGGCAGTCTGTGCAATGTAGGCTCAATCAACAGCTTGACTCCAGTCATTGCATCATAGAACAGTCCTTTCTGTAGGCACTTGTGTGAGTCACCCACGTGGTTCAATCAGCAGCCCTAAAGAGAGGTGTCTTTAATTTGCTAGTCTGTAGTTTTCCAAGAGGCAGACCAAAGTAGGTAGGCTTTTGGCAATAGCACAGGAGTCAGTAAAAATATAACAAGATTCATTCAGGGGAATATTAGCCAGAGCTATGGGGATGGCCTTGAGTTCTGCCCACCGAGCAGGTGACCATGTGCATTTTCGCTTCTTTGGATCTGGAGCTGAGCTGAACAGGCACAGCAGCCTGGTGTATATCATTGGGTTCCAGCTTAGCCAAACGACCCATGAATGAGGCCCAGGCATTTAGGGGGACTTTGGTGAATTGAGGGTCCTAATGAGGCAGCAGCTGTGCTTTGGCTAGTGGAGTGGGGAATAAAGATTCCCCGAAAGGGAAAACTACACTTTTCCACATTAAGCTGATACACTGCTGGGGCCTGGCCAGCTGTGTTCTTGAATGTATCATTTCTGTTTGACAAGTGAACTTGTTTATTTGGCCCTTCCCACCTTGGCAGTCATTGAGTTGGAGTTGACTCACACCAAAATGGGAATATCAGGGTGAAGAGTCAAAAGGCTCCATCATTCAGATGTTCAGTTTTGACAAGATCTTGATAGCAAGCTAATAGCTGTTTGTCAAAGGGGGTGTACCTGGTTGTGTCTGGGGGTGAGGAGTCAGAAACCTTAATGGGCACCTCCAGGTGGAGGCTGCCTCCTTTTGCAAGAGGCTTCAGTTGGCAAAACCGTCAGCCACAGAGTCTGGTGCCTCAAAGGTAGAGAATGTGTCATAGCTTGCTGGACAGCTTGCCAGGCAGCTGATTGGTTTGGTCACCGTTCAGGATGCTGATTTGTGGGTTAGCCAATATAAGTGACCTAGTAGAATGTTCAAGTGTGGCCTATCTCAGTGAGGGTTCAGCTGGAGAAGCAAAACCAGTAGGGGAAAAAGTAATACACAAACAGAGAGCACACAAGGAATTGGCTTACTCAGTTGTGGGTCTTGCTGAGCAAGTGTGAAGTCCAGGCTGGCAGACTGGAAGGGCTGATGAAGAGCAGGCTGTACCCCACAGGCACGAGCTTGTTGCAAGTCGTGTTGAGGAGGGAGGATCCAGGGAGAGGGAGAGCAGTTGCAGACCCAGGTGCTGTTTGCTTGTCTCTGCGCTCAGGGAAGGATTATGTCCTCCTAAGGGGCTTTTAACTGACTGAGTCAGCCCCACCCGGGATAATCTCACTTTTGATTAACTTAACTGACTTGAGACTTACACCTGCAAAATCCCTACCCAGCAGCACTTTGATGTGATTGAATAATTGGGGGAAGGAACATGTGTGCTACAAAACAGCCACTGCTCCACCTAATGTCTAACTCTGAGGAGGAAATGTCCCTGTGGTCCACCTGAATTGGAAACATACTAGAAAGTGCATTTTGAGGACTGTAGTTCAGGTTGGCCATGCTGATACATCACAAAGCCATCCCAGGCACATACTGTCTTCAATACCCAAAGAGTCCAACAAGGTGCTAGACTTCCTTTTTGGTGGTGGGAGGCCGAAAAGACAGCCATTTTTCCTTGACGGCCAAAAGGATTAGGCATTGTGAATCCACCCACATAGTCCCAAGAAACTTAACTTGGTGAGTAGCCCCTGAATTCTGCTGGCATAGGTGTGATCATAGCATGGTGAGAGCCATTGAGACTGAGGCTTCTGACTTGCCAATAAGCAGGGAAGTCACAATGACTTTTATGTAATGAAAACTTGAGACATCAGAGGGTAGGGGCAGTTGCTTTATATCCTGAACCACCCATTGGTGACAAATGGTGGGGAGATTGTCCTACTAACATTTCTCCACCCGCAACTCTTTCAATTGGGAGAACCTCCTCTGGCTTTACGGACAGGAAAGTGGAAGTATCTATGACACATCACTTTCTACTGTACATTCAGATATAGAAACAACAGTGCATTGAATTGGCACAAAGGACCCCATCCACTGTGAATCCTGTCCAAACCCCTTTAGTTGAATCTGAGTACCCCCTCCCCCAGGTAGGATGATGACTTGGGTACCTGTATTCACACAGTCATAAAAGTTTGAGTCCCCTTTCTGCAGTTCTCCAACATACTTGGCTGGGTGCATAAGGTTTTCAGTTCCTCTTAGGGGCAGGGATACCCTGGATTACCCCTCATCATCTTTTTCTTTAAAGCAGATGTCAGGGTAGAGGGCAAGGGGAGGGATCAGGGACCTGGGGGGAGAGTGGCTCTGTACCAGTAAGCAAGGCACATTTACTTCCAGTTTTAAGTGGCCTAGTGGCTACTCATGGCTCAACCTAATGAACTTTTCAGTCACCTAAAGACCTATATATTCTCATTGCTGACATCATCTGTTTTAGCTTTGGGGACTCCTATATTCAACAGCTAAAGCCACATTGCCTCTCATCTGGTGCCATGGTGCCTGCTGCCTCACTGTCATGATAACATCCCTTCCTCCTCACACCCAGAGGAGAGTGGGCAACAGCCACAACACCACTGGGCAGATTGTTTCAGTCCTACCTTTTGCTGCTCCCCTTGCAGACATAAATTAATGTTACTACCCCACAGCTACCACCTGGACAAGAGCATTTGCTACTGGATCCCAGTTAATCTTCAAGTATCCCCTAAGCCCATAGACCCTTGTATTTTATGTTCCAGAAAGTTATGTCTCTGCCAGCGTCTCATCCTTGTCACCAGCAACTGTCGCGAACTGTGACAGATGTGAGATTTTATCCTACTTGCAAGCTGACAAGTGTGCCTGGCAGTTTACTGGATGCTGGCAGAAGACACGACACTTCTGGCTCAGAGACAAAGGACCATATCACTCGCAGCACAGCCAACAGCATCAGCTTGTTAAAAGAAAAACTTCAGACAAATTAAATTTAATAGTGTTTATTTAAACAAAGAATGATTCATGAATTGGGCATCACTCAGAAACAGAAGATGTTTGGAGAGCTCTACCCTAGCAGTTTGAGCAGCATGCTTTTATAGGCGAAACATAGAAGCAAAGTAGAGAAATCACCTGATTGGCTACAGGTCAGTATTTGCCTTATTTGGGTGTGGTGTGAGGAGGCATTTGCTTAATTTGGATATGGTCTGATGGGAGGTCCTAGTTGTATAACCAGTCGGCTGGTTGGCTGTTTGTAATTGGTGAGGCACTTTTTTTTTTTGAGTCAATTGCAAATGTTTCCAAGTTAATATTCAGGTTTGCTTACATAAGAGCTCTAGCTACAGAGACAACCTTAGGCTAATGGCCTCCTCCTTATTTGTGTCAACAAACTTCATGTTTGTGTCAGTTTTTCTTGGCCTGTTAGTCCCACAGGAACAATGTGGAGTGGCCTTGATGGCTGTTGCACATGCAGTGGGTTTGTGTCATAGTTGTAGAACCCTGAGTTTAGGTAATCCAAATCTTAATCCTGGCAGAAGACGCGTGACTCCTGGGTCAGAGACAAAGGACTGTGTTATACCCAAGCCAACAGCAGCTTCGTGTTTGTGTCCATTCTTCTTGCCCTGTAAGTCCCACGGGGCAATCAGAGTGGCTCAGTTGGCTGTTGCATACGCAATGGGGTTGTGTTGCAACTGTAGAACCCCAGGTTTAGGTAATTCAAATTCTTTATAAAGGGCTGCAAGCAGAACTTGCCCAACCTTACCCCGGAGAGAGATATTATCATTATTTTACTGGACAGTCTGGTGGGAGATACCATCTGCCTTTCTACACTGTTCACTTTACACACATTCTTGAAAAGATAGTTCAGAACGAAAACAGCCAGTGCCTCTGCTTATAGACATGCAGAAGTGTGAGAGACCCATGGAGAAATGTCTCTCAACACACAGTGCAAGGATTAACATTCTCACTGGTGATTGTGAATCAAGAAAAATAGAATTTATATTCAGTATACCTTGTTTAAGGAAGAAAGTGTGTGAAATATTCTTTCCAAATGGCTGAGTCTCCAACCCTTTGGAAAACTTACCTGTCCAGAATAGTTTCCTGAGAGTCTTACATGCCTTGAACAGAGAAAACAAGTTATGGTTTTGTATATTTGCCCCAAATTGAAGGTCTTAATAACAGGTCTATGGAATTGATTTGTCAGTGGGTGATGTATTCTAGATGTGAACAGTAATCAAGGGTTTATTTATTTAGAGTAGGTTATGACCCTTCCTTAGGAAAGGCCAGCTAATAAATGTCATTATGCAATAAAGCAGGTACAGAATGGAGAAGCATGGGTATGGTTATCAGATATAGCTAATATTTATGTTGTATCTGCTGTGTTACCTCAACCCCTAGAGATGGAAGATTTTATTTTTTTTAACCTATCTAAAAAATGGTTGAGGTTGAAGACTTTAAAATCATTCATAAATTAATGTTGAAAATATCTTTCTCAAAAGTTTTATGTTAGTGAAAGATTATTTAACTGATTTTTTTTTCTAAAATAATGGTGCTTTAATTTGTATTATGCAGCTAAACAAAACAAAAAGTCAAGAAGTTTCCAAATGTTTATTTAATCCTCACATGGTCCTAGTTTATAATATATGCTTAGTTTCATATTTTAAAAATTATGTGTTTGAAAACAAAGCAAATTCTTTATTTTTTTAATTGACACATTGTAATTGTACATGTAATTGGGGTACAGTTTGGTGTTTTGATACATATATATTGTGTAGTGATCAAATCAGGGTGGTTAGCAGTGACTATCACCTCATACATTTATCATTTCTTTGTGGTGAGGTTATTCAAAAGCCTCTCTTCTAGCTATTTTGTAATACACTCTTAACCATCATTACCTTGCTGTGCAATAGAACTGCAAAACGTCTTCCTCCTAACTAATTGCAACTTTGTACCCACTGACTAACCTGTCTTCACTCTCCTCTCCTCCCCCTCCCCAGTCTCTGGAGGCCAGTGTTCTACTCTGTGTTAAAGCAAATTCTTGTTAACTTTTTCCTTTTCCTTATAATGACCAGCTTATGATTGTTACTGAGATCTATTTTTAGGATAAAATTTTGTTCTCCATCCTGGAGTTAAAAATTACGCTTTTGCAATAGACCAGAATAGATTAAAATGGAATTAACATTTTACTTTTAGTCATAGTCGTAAATGTGAATTAATTATATTTTGTCACTCTCATGAACTATAAAAGATGAGTATTTTATCATACACTTATTAGCAGTGTGCTAGGTACTTGGTATTTTTAAGAAGGGTGAAAAAAAAAAGAATGTAGGTTTCCCCATCCTCCACACCTGGCCTTAAACAACATTTTTTTCTTTGTTTTGTAAAATGACATATTTGAGTGATATTTAGTAGTACTTAAATTAAGGATTATTTACTCCAAAATCATTAAGGTGCAATTTCAGAATCATTTGCATATTCAGTGATTATCTTGGCGGAATTCTGCTTTTTCTACTTTTATACCTGGTCGTCTGTGCCAGTTTCATTTCCTCACATAAGACAACAAATAAGTGCGTTTCATCTTCTTTTTATTGATTTATTTGTTTTAAAAGGAGGCTGATGGACTTTGCCTTGTAATAGGTTCCTAAATCTAGAGGAAAATTAAGCATTCAGGATGAGTTACACACACTCGTATGTATATACACACACACACACACACACACACACACAAATTTTTTTCTTTTTCTTTTTTGCAGCCTGTGCTTGGCTGAAGGTTTGGCTGCTATGATTGGCTGAGATTCAGTTACTTGTTACAAGAATGAACTCTCAAGTTAGGTTGCAGTTTGTTTACATATTAAGTTTGGTTATAGTTTGCTAAGTACAGAGGTAGATTTAGGCCAAATTTATTTAAATTTAACAGTGGTTAGGACCTTACTTTT
Source organism: Daubentonia madagascariensis (assembly GCA_023783475.1). Taxonomy (NCBI): domain Eukaryota; kingdom Metazoa; phylum Chordata; class Mammalia; order Primates; family Daubentoniidae; genus Daubentonia; species Daubentonia madagascariensis. Next base: position 76,220,021 of record JAKFHU010002088.1, on the reverse strand, counting down.
TTTTTGAAAGTTGTACCTTTTTCATATGGGTAAGAGAAGCTTTAATGCAAACTTGATATATAACAAGTTTGATTTTACAATACTTAAATTTAGGGAGTACATATAACTTTATAAAATATTTCAGTTTTTCAAAATGATTCACTCTAGGAGTCTGCTAAAATTCCAGTCCTATATATCACTTCTCAGAAACCTGCCTTTTGCATGAAGTTAGGTCAGCCAGTGCATGGTGGTTATAGAGCTTCTCCATGTTAACCACCTTCGTGCCGAAGTGCTCTTCCTACACTTAAAGCTTCTAATAGCTTATTTTGAATTCCATTCTTTTACTAAAAGGTCAAGAGTACATGCTTTCTTCAAACACTGGAAGGTAGATATACTGTTGTTTTGGTAATACAGTTAATCCTAATTATTTGCAGATTCTATATATGCAAATTCACCTACTCACTAACATTTATTTGTAACCCCAAAAGCAATATTCGAGGTGCTTTCTTGATAATTCTTGGACACATGCAGAGCAGTGAAAAATTTGAGTCACCCAACACTCACACCCCCAGCTGAGGTCAAACAAGGTGATGTTCTGCCTTCTTGTTTCAGCTCTTACGTTGTAAACAGGTGTCCAGTTCGTGGTCTATTTAGTGCCGTGTTTTTTTCATTTTTGTTTTTTGTTGGTGATTCTGCTACTTAAAATGGCCTGCAAGTGTAGTACAGAAGCACGTCTAGTGTTCCTAAGCACAGGAAGGCTGTATGTGTCTTATGGAGAAAACGTGTATTGGGTAAGCTTTGTTTAGGCATGAGTTACAGTGCTGTGGGCTGTGAATTCAATATTAATGAATCAACATATTTTATATTAAATAAGGGGTCTTTAAACAGAAACACACATGAAAAAAGGTTATGTGTTGATTGTTTGATGAAAATGTGACAAGAGCCTTACAGGATTCTAACCCTGTATTTCCCCTAGGAGCAATGAATGGTTCAGGATTTGCTAATTCAGTGTTTGCAGCCAACTTAATAAACCATAACTACCACAAATGACCAGAATTGTCTGTAGTTACATCTTTTTTTTTGAGCTCCCGCGGCTTTTATGTGCTGCGCCTAGTTTTTCACCTTAGGAGCCTGCCCCTGCTGGTTCCTAGCTCTTCAGCTGGGAACCCTGCCACGGGGAGAGGAGGCAGCTTGTGAAGGAGAGCCCTTGGGCAGGTTAGGGAGCCTCGCGTGCAGCTGGTCCTGCCTTTCCCTGGTTGCTGAACTTCCATCGCAGGCTGGAGACTGGAGATTGAAGGCCCATCTCAGCTGTACGGGCTCAAAACTCCCAAGTCATGCTTCCCTCCTCACTGTGTTGGAGCCTGGGCCAAAAAAGCAGCCCGGTATAAGGACCAAGGAATTCTGATCTCAGAGGGCAGGGTACTGGGCTGCTGTGATGCAGTGATTACTGGCCAGAGAACTGGGAGCTATATCCAGGCAGTTCCTACATGAGTTTTGTGTTTGCTTTGTTTGTCTCTTTGATTGTAAGAGTTTTGTTTTGCATGTGGGTTTTTCTTCATTGTCCCAAACCAGCTGGATAAGATACTAGCCAGAACAGGTATTATAGGCGGAGAGGTTTAAAGAGCTTCCTAAGCCCTAGGCATTCTTACTTTTCAAAGTCCCACTGAGTCATATAAAATGTATTAGAATATACCTATATCCCATATTAAATCTAACTTATATATAATTATTAATAGATTTGAGTTGCTGTTGAAATTTGTTTTATAGATATTAAATATTAATTTTGATTTTTTTAAAAAAGTTCATATTCTGAAGCAATAAGTTTTTTTTCCCAGGTTTCAAACATTTTCTTGGGCTGTGTGTCAGTGTGCAGGATTGCTATGTCAGTGTGTCCTTAGGAAACAGAAGAATGCAGGTTTTCTTCAGCCCTTGTGTTGCTCATCAGTTCTACAAACATTTATGGGGCCTCTGATGTGCCTCATGCTACACGAGTTGCTGGGACTGCAGAAATAAACCACACAGCGTTCTTTCCCTCAAGGAGCTTGCAGGCTGGGCCCCTTAAACAGATATCAACAGGAAATGATCAGGTGCAGTGGCAGACAGAGGGGCCTGCAACTCAGCCTTGGGGAGAAGAGGAGCTGACCCCAAAGGTGTCCTGCAGAGGATGGTCCCTGGGCTGAGTCTTGAAAGATGCTTACACAGGAAGGCAAAGAGGGTGAGGTGCGGCATGGGTTTGGAGAGAAGCTGGGGGTGGAAAGGTGTGGCAGAGGCTTGGCAGCAGTGTAGTAGGCATGGGAGCTGTGAGCTGTCGTTGCTGTCACTGTGGCTGGAGGGGTATGTGAAAGGCAGATTGTAGTGGTGACATATACTGTGGGAGAGGCAGGGAGGGGCTGTGTGTGGAAGGCCATTTGTGCCATCTTGGACAAGTTCAGACTCCTCTGGGCAGGTGACCTGCTTCTGGTGCCTCTGACTACTGTTGGGATTTACTTGGTATCCCTCAATACATATCAGGAGTATAACTAAGTTTCTAACTCTCCCTGTCCTTTCCAGTATTCTATAAATTCTCTATTGTTTGCTTTGTCCAGTCATCTCTTCTTTCTTAAAAATAAATGGAAATAGCTGAATTTTTAACATAACTTTTTGTTGATGCATAATACATACATCAGAAAAGTGCAAATATAAGTATACCAGGAAATAGCCTAATTTAAAACGTATGATCATTATTAAAACATCAATATTAACAAGTATATAAGACAAATAACAGTCTCTTGGATTTCTGCCACTCAGAGATAGCCACTGTCAAAGTTTTGATAAACACTGTTTTGGACTTCTCTCTATGCTTATGTTCACACATAAAGTTACCTGCATTATAAAAACGTAGAGATACTATACACACATACTATATATGGTTTTTTATTCACTAATATGTCATGGCCATCCTTCAAAGTTAGCATCCATAGATCCATATCATCCTTTAGTGGCTGCAGGGTCTTTTATTTTATGGTGTGACATGAGTTAACCAGTTCTTCACTGGTGGGCATTTTTTAGTTGTATTCTAATTTTGTTAACTATTAGAAACATTTCAATGAAAGAAAACCTTCTTTGTACATCTTTTTGTACTTATGATCTTAAGATGTTTTTATGAAAAATTTCAAGCACGTACAAAAGTGAAATAGTATAATGAGGTTTCATATACACCTAGCATCAACAGTTAATAATGGTCTACTATTCTTTTTTTTTTAATCCACACTTCCATAATTGTTTTTCCTCTGCTAGGGTATTTGAAAGCACATACCAGTCATTATATTGTTTCACTTATATATTCCTCGGTCTTTTAAGGACTTAAAAACATAACCATAATATTATATAAACAGAATTAACACTAATTCCTAATATCATCCAATATTATGCAAATCAGGATGCATACAAGGTCTAAATGTTGCATTAGTTGAAAGTATCTCTTTTAAGTCTTTTAATATGCAGCTTTCCTCCCTTTATTTTTCATGATATTTATTTGTTGAAGAAACCAGGTCATTTCTCCAGTAAAATTTCCCACCTTCTAAACTTAGCTGATGGCCTCCTTGTAGTGTCATTTAACATATTCTTCCACACCCCATCATAGCTGATAAACTAGTAGTGACATCTGGCGTTATGGTTCATTCATTAATATTGATGAGTAAGTTCAGGCCAATGCCCCTGTGGTATCTGTTCTGAAGTTCCCCATCAGTCTTTTACTTGGTGGTTTTAACACCTCTTTATGATTATCATTGCCTACATTTGTTATTACATTAGGGTTTTCAGAATGATAATTTTTATAAACTTTTTTTTTTTTTTTAAGAGACAAGGTCTTGCTCTGTTGCCCAGGCTGGAGCACAGTTGTGTAATCACAGCTCACTGCAACTTCAAACTCCTGGGCTCTAGTGATCCTCCTGCCTCAGCCTCCTGAGTACCTGGGACTACAGGCGTATACCACCATGCCCACCTAATTAAAAAAAATTTTTTTTGTAGAGATGTGGTCTTGCTATGTTGCCCAGGCTGGTCTCAAATTCCTGGCCTCAAGCAATCCTCCCACCTTGGCTTCCCAAAGTGCTGGGATTACATGTATGAGCCACTGCTCCCAGCCTTGAAACTTTTTTTTTTTTGAGATAATTATAGATTCATATGCAGTTGAGAAGTAGTAAAGAGAAATCCCTTATGCCCTTCGTCCAGTTTCCCCCACTGGTAACATCTTGCTTGAGTATAGTCCAATTTTACAGCCAGGGAATTGACATTGATACAATCCATGGACCTTATCCAGACTTCACTAGTTTTACATGCACTTGTGTGTGTACATATGTGCGTGCCTGTGTGTGCGTGTATTTAATTCTATGCAATTTTCTCATGTGTAGGTAAATGTGGGTAATACCACAGTCAAGAATCAGAACACTTCCATCACAAGAATCCCTCATGCTACCATTTTATAGCCACAGACACCTCTTTCCTTCCCTAACCCCTGACAATACTAATGTGTTCTCCATTTCTATAATTTTGTCACAAGAATGATGTGTAAATGAAATTATGCAGTATACAACCTTTTGAGATTGGCATTTTTCATTCAGCTTTATTTTCTTGAGCTCCATCCTGATTGTTGCCTATATCAATAGTTTATTCCTTTTTTTTACTAACTTGTATTTCATGATTGGATATAACACAGTTTGTTTAACCATTCATTGTTGAAGGACATTTGAGTTGTTTTCACTTTTGAAGAATTACATATTGATATGCTATGAGCTTTCATATACAGGTTTTTGTGTCAACATACATTTTTATTTGTCTGGCATAAATGCCCAAGAATGCAGTTGCCGGGTCATGTGATAAGTACGTTTAGTTTTGTAAGAAACTTCCATATTCTTTTCTGTAGTGGCTATACCATTTTACACTTCCACTAGCAATATATGAGGGATCTAATTTCTCTGCACCTTCACCCGTGTTTGGGGTTATCACTGTGTTTTATTTTAGCCATTCTGTATGTATGTATGTATATAAATGATTTTAAAATTTTTCAGTCTTTTATACTTTTTAGCTGTAATTCTTCTATAAAGAAGAACTTCATCTTCCATTTGGTAACTGTGAAATACAGTCTGTATAAGAGAGGAAGGATAAAATGTTTGATGATTTTTCTCATTCCCCGTAACCCCCTTGGAAAGCCAATTTTCAGAAAAACAAATCAGTGCCCTATTAGCCTCCAGAGTGACTAATTAGTTTTTTAAAAAAAGTTATAATCATGAACTCATGGATTTAAAAAGTATCTGATGTGATTATCTTTTCCACGTGAATTATTAGAAGAGAAATAGCCATATCAAAGCATAGACGTATTTAAAATTTTGGTACAGGTTACCCACTCATGACCAGAAAGGCTGTACCATTTTTTGTTCTTGCCAATTATATATACACATATTTATTTCTCCATATCCTTGCCAACACTGGTCTGGCCAATTTTTTATTTTTATTTTTTAAAATTTTACCAATCTGATGGCAAAATTGATATCTCTCACTATTTCTATTGCAGTTCTTTAGTCAAAAGTAAAGTTGATCTTTTCACATTATTGACTTTTAAAAGAAATTTAGCCAATTGCCTGCTGAGTACCTTTACCCACATTTCTATTAGGATATTGGTCTTTTCTGACATTTTTATGTTATACCTACCAACCTTTTTCTTGACGGTTGCTCTTTTCTATTTGGTTAGAGCCCTTCTTACCTTAAAATTATAAAAACACATACCTATTTTTATGCTGTCTCTCTGATTTTATAGTTAAATTTAAATATTTGTTCTATGGATAGGTTATTTTTGTAAAAGGAGTGAGTTAGGAATCCAGCAATACTTTTCCCCAACTGACCAATTTTCTCAATGCCATTTACTAAACAAACTATTTTTTTTCCCACTAATTTAAAATGTCACTTTTATTTTATACTAAATTTTCTGTAATCTTAAGTTTATTTCAGAGTTTTCTAATATGTTCCACTGATTTGTCCATCCGTTCCTGCTCCAGTATCACAGTTTACATTACTATAGCTTGATTTTGCATGGAAATGTTTGTTATTGGATTTTATAAAATTATGAAAATCATAGGAACTTATTCATGTATGGCTGTTGCTTTATAACATGTTTTAATAATTAGTGCCAGTGGTCTCTTTTGTTCTTCTTTTGCGACTTTACTGACAAAGCTCACAAATTCCTTCAGATGGATTTTAGAAATATTTGTGCCAAGTTTCCCAAACAGCCTTCTATGTTTTGCTTGGGATTTTACTTAATCTATAGATCAATTTTGGTAGAATTGATTACAACTTTGAACCTTTGTAGTTAAGAACATGGTCTGTCATTTCATTTATTTAAATCTTCTTTTATGTCCTTGAATTTTTAAAATTAATTTATCCCTAACTTTATTGTTGTTGGTTTCTCTGTCCCTTCATTTGAGGAATGCCTTTTAAACTTGATCAGATTCTTTTTTTTTTTTTAAGTAGGTCAAAGCTTTTGGGAAAAATGTTGGATTTTTAAATCTGTAACATTATTTCCTAAACTGCCTCATATATATATCACCCTCCCTAAGCTAACAAGCTGTGTGACCCATCTTTAAGGCAAATTAGATAATGGTCCTTCTGGTAGTAGCTATTGTTTAGTTACTGAGTATAAATTACAACAAATTTCTGAGAAAGATGACAATACACTGTTGACTAAAATTAGATATGAACACAAATTTGGAGTTTTAGATTGAAACTCTAAGTACAGCATTTGAGCAGCTTTTTATTAAGTGAAAAAACCAAACCTACAATTATAAAACAGTTTCATTCATAAGGCATACAAGTGCCAGCCTGCCCAGCCTTCGTTTCATTACACCTGGGAATTTATTATCTTTATCTGCTGCTTATATGAACTGTCTTTATACCCAAACCTATTCTATCCTAAGTAGAGTAATAATGATAAAAGTAGCTGCTATTTATTGAGATGCCATATGTGCTAGAAACTGTCTTAATTGTTTAAGATATGTTAATTTCTTAATTCAAAGAACAATTTTTAAGGAATTCTCCTTATTTTATATATGAGACAGTTGCAACGAAGAGGCAGAGTTGATATTTAAGTTACATCTGTCCAGCTCTAAGCTCTCTGGGGCAGTGGGCTGTATTACAGGGCTTCCCAGTGTGTGTGGGTATAGGTGTATGCATGTGGGTGTATTTTGGAGGTTCTTTTTTTTTGTTTGGGGTGCGGTGAGAGGAGGGAGAAGTGGTCATAGCTTTAGCAAACCTGTTAACACTGCTCTAAAATACAAGAGGCTTTTGTGATACCTCTTTCTCAAGAGCTATTTATTCTTTATTAAGTACTTCAGTATGTTTTACATTTTAATTCTGTAGATTTTGCTGAACTGCTGTTTGGTAGATTCTAGGAATAGATTTTCTGGGGAGCATTGTAAACCAAATTTACTAAGAATAGTATAGTAAACTAGATTTACTAATACTGGAATTATCAAAAGATTTGTTAAGCTCATTAACCTCTAAACAAGATTGTAAAGTTGAATCCTTACCTTATTTTAGGGGGAAAATCTATTTTCAGGTCCTTTAGAACCACTCATTTAATTATAAACAGTATGCTGATTATAATTACAAATTATTTTATGCATTAAAACAATTGGACCTTTGGCTTTTTATATATAATGTGCTGTATATTCTCTTAAACTTAGTGAAATAGTTGTATAAACAATCTAACATTCAGAGAGACTTGCCAGCCCAAATTAATGTGGCTTGCTTATGTTATGAAATATTTCAGATATCTAAGAGGCATAAAGAATAATATGCTATCTATATGCCTAACGTCTGCTTAAGACATTAAAATGTTACTAATATAATTGAAGCCCCGCTCTATCCCTCCCCAATTGCATAATTCTTCTTCTACCTCAGATATAACAAATAATTATCTCCTTTTAAACATAATAAAAACTATGTTTATGAACTTCATGTAAATGGTAGTACTGTATACTCTGATTCTTCTGCAACTTACTTTTTTTACTCAGTATTTTTGAGATTCACCCATGTTACATGTGGTTCTAGTCCATTCATTTCTGTTGTTTGTAATATTCTGTTATATGAGTAAGTCATCGTTTACATTCTCCCATGGATGGACAGTTTTTTCCAGTTTTTGCAGTTAACAAACTATGCTGCTACTAAAGTTCACTTACAGTTCTCCTTGTGCATCTGTGTGAGATTCCCTAGGGTATCTACCTATGAATGAAATTCTTGGGTTGAAAGTTATTTGTATCTTCAATTTTACTAAACATTGCCTAATTATCTTCAAATGTAGTACCCGTTTGAGTGCCCACCTTCACTGATTAGGTTCTCATTGTTCTACACACTTTCCAACACTAGATATTGTCAGACTTTGAAAATTTTCATTTCCATGAGTGATACATCTCATTGTTAATTTGAATTTCTCTGATTACTAGTGAGGTTGTACATCTTTTCTTACATTTATCATTATTACAGGTATTTTTCCCAAATACTTACTTTTTATTGTGTATTATGGTTGAAAGCTACATGCAAAGTTGAAGATAGCATGAAGTAGCTACTACTAGATAGAACTATACCCTACTTGCATCTTTAAAACAAATAGACTGTTTTTTTGGTACTTTGGAAAGTGAATATGAAAGAGCTAGAGTTACATCTTTCAATACAGGTAGATGAAAAACAATACTGAGAAAGTTACTAACACTACATACAATACACCATTTATGTAAAGTTAAGTCTACTTAACTGTGGGCGTCTTACTTCACTTATTTGTGTTTCACTTTTTCTGTAAAATAGGATAATCATACCAACCTCACAAGGTGATTGGGGGTGAGGGGATAGTCAATGAAATAATGCGTGTAAAGTGCTTGGAATAATGTCTGGCATGTGAGCATTGTTGGCATACAATAGAAATTGTTAGTGTTCTGCACAATAATCTGTTTTCTGTAGGCTCAAATGATATGAAAGAAGAGTGTAAAGTCATCTGTTGTAATGATGTGTGCAAATCACTGCTCTGCCTTCCCAGGGCAGGATAATGGATTTGGGGAGGCTACATGGGGGCTTTAGTTGTGTTTTCTTTCTAAGAATTGATGCAGATGCATCAGAATGTTAATTTTTTTTTTTTTTTTTGAGACAGGGTCCTGCTGTGTTGCCCAGGATAGAGTGCAGTGTCATCATCATAGCTCACTGCAACCTCACACTCCTGGGCTTGGGCGATCCTCCTGCCTCAGCCTCCCGAGGAGCTGGGACTGCAGGCATGCACCATGGCGCCCAGCTAATTTTTCTATTTTTTGTAGAGATGGGGTCTCACTCTTGCTCAGGCTGGTCTCCAAATCCTGACCTTAAGCGATCCTCCCACCTCGGCCTCCCAAAGTGCTAGAATTATAGGCGTGAGCCACCGTGCCCAGCCAGAATGTTAAGATTTAGCAGGATAGTGTGGTGGGTTCTTTTTAACTGTTTGCTTAAAACAATTCAAAGTAAAAAATATTCTTTAAACATAGAAAAAAATTTGGTAGTTTTGCAGATTTCTTTTGGAGGAAATAATTTGGGATGATTTTCCAATAGTATCTTAGAAATCCTGAACTTTGGAATTAAATTGATGCTTGCATCCTGGCTCCATTATTTATCAGCTTTATGAGCTTGGCCAATTGATGCAATCTCTCTCTGAGTAAATCTCCTCATCTTTACAATGGGCATAATACCTCATGGTTTGATGAGAGAATTAGATGACATTAACACGTGGCACATGGGTCTAGCACTTAGTTTTAGGATGAAACGTACATACTCAACTTGAGTAATGTGAAAGATGGGTGACACCACGGCATGTGAACAAATCGGCCCCGAAATCTGGCAGCATTTGTGAGATTGAAGTGCTGTCTGTTGATAGTGGACTCTAATATAGATGTACTTCTATCTCAGGGCCAATCGAGGAGCCCACTGGCATAGAAAACCCACAGCAGTCATGTGTCTGCCATGTACCTGTGTTTAGCTGCCCTGCTCCTCTCTGTGCATGCGCACACACACCCCTGTGTTACTTGTGTTCATCTTCTGTGCCCTGTCGGTTTTCTGATGATCAGAACATCTGTGACTGTGACAGAGCTGTCCAGGGTCACAGTGGATAGGTGGGTGTAGCCTTGAGACCCTCCTGGGTGCCCTGGAACCTGGCTTCATTTGGGACTATCAGTAACTGTACAGCATGGAAGAGGTGGGCTGTTGACAGGGAGCTGATCATGGGAATGCAGGCTAGGTGCTCGTAGATAACTGTGAGTTGATTCCATTTAGACTGTTCTCATGTCTCTTGCCACAGGAATTTCTTCACATGGCTCCTGATGAAGTGACCGTCACAGTTCGCCTCATTCGTTCCTTTGAACATCGCAATTTCAAACCTGTAGTGTATCATGGAGTTAACTTGGACCAAACCGTAAAGGAATTTATAGCATTTTTAAAGCAAGGTATGAGATGCGATAGCCATTTTGTTTTATCAGTATTTTGAAAAAATAGTTGACTATAACATAACATTAATAATAGCCTTCTAAAAATACCAAAGTACTTTGAAAGATTAATCTAGGTTCTGAGCCAGGTGCTAGGCTGGCACCTGTTCTGGGCCATGGCATCTGTAGAATTGCTTCCCCCAAGGTTTCTTGTTTAGTAGTATGTACCCTCATCAGGGATTGTTACCATCATGTTTGGCTGCTTCTTTTTTTTTAATTAAAAAACTAATATCTAGGTTTGTTTGTGATGGGCTTATGTATTTGGAGATTGATTGACAGGGCAGTATGGTGTAGCTAATGGTGTTACCCAGCTGAGCACACAGGGGGTTGTGTGGGGTGGGGTGGCAGGAAGGTAGTAGAGGCCTATGCAGCCAGGAAATCATGAGAGCTGCTGGTCATTGTGGTCACAGGAATGGTGACCAGACCAATGGTGCTTGTTTATCATTTCCAACTAAAAGTAGGCATGAAGTCAGTCTTCGTTATGTTATGTCCTGTTATGATAGGTTTCTCACCTCTGTTTTTAATTATTGAAGTGTTCCAATCATTAACATTTGATCAAACATCTAAAATAAGCTTTTATTATTTTAATTGAAGTGTAATTTGTATATAGTGCAAGGTACAGATCTCAGTGTACAGTTCCGTGGGTTTTGACAAATGTATTGCTTTACATCGAAGTTAATTTGTTTACTTTGACATAATTTCAGACTTACAGAAAAGTTGCAAGAGCAGGACAAGAATTCCTGGATGCTCATCACACAGCTTCCTCAAACGTGAACACTTTGTTCCCCTCCCTCTCTCCCCCACCCTCCTCTCCCCCTTTCTCCCTCCCATTCTCCCCACTCCCCCAGATTATATACCATCTTCAGCAAAGAATAGCACATTTTTAGAGAAGTGACAAGACAAAGGAAAAGGACTTTGAATCTCTAATGGTGGCAACTTGTGGGACAGCAAGTGAACGGCAGGCAGTGGCTAGTTAGTAAAGCTTGTTAAAGTGGATTCCTCCGGTGCCATCTGTAGATGGTGAAGGTCTAAAGCTGTCTTCAGTGGCTACCTTTGCTCTCCCTGGTAGAAAGGGGAAGCAGGATACCGTTTGTCTTGTAAATCTATGTCTGGCTTTTAGGCAAATGGAGGGCAGAGAGCTTTCCTGTATCTGCTCTTTCTTAATTGCCTTTAGCTCAAAACAATGCTTATGCCAGAGAGGCATATTTTGGGGTATCATATTTTAGGGTATCTATCTCTGGGGTGGCATATCCTGGTATCCTACAGTGTCAATTGCAGAGTGTCCTGCTTTGGAAAAGTCATCATCTAAAACATACTCAGGATTTGAAGTAGGAAAAAACTCTACATTTTTATTTTAAAATCTTTATGTGTATTATGGGTTACAGTGTTTCTTAGTGTTGAAACAGTAAGTGCTGTGATGTTCTCGGTACAGTGCAGAATAGGTTCTTCTTGAAGTCCTTGAGAATGAGATGTAATTTTCAAGCTGCTACAGTGGCAGGGGAAGACGTCTTCTCTCCAGGGTCACTGTGTTCTTTTCTTCCCAGGTACCACAGAAGGCCTTCCCCAGTGGAGCAGAGATACTGGTCACAGTGAGATGCTCAGACCTGCTTCCTCACACCTTTTGCCTGCATTAGTAATAAGATAGCCACTGCTGGCTTCAGTTGTGAGTGTAGGGAAATGTGTTCCACTGATTAAAAGGTGAACTTTTGGTGTACAGACTTTTTTGAGTTGTGCCCAAGCCTGTGTCCAAGCCTATCTTTGCCATCTGATTTGAGGTACTGTGGAACTGTGAAAGGTTGGTGGGCCACATATTTGCCTTTTATGAATTGTGTACATAACAAAGACCACACAGTTTGATAGTGGGGAATTTTTGAGATACATGATAGTGATAGCCAACGTTGCTATGTATGTATCAGGTTCTGTGCTAAGAATTTCACCGGGATCATCTCATTTCGTCCCTCTAAAGTAGGAACTGTTATTATCTGCATTTTACAGGTGGAGAAACTAAGGAACAGAGAGGTTAAGAAGCTTTCCTGAGGTTACATGGCTAATAAAAAGCAAAGCTGCAAATCACCCCAGGCAGTTTAAGTATAAAACATGTACCCTTAAGCCCTACAATAAATTGCCCCTTTATTCTTCTCTGCTGCCTCACTTGCTTGAGTAGGATCCCTGCAATAAATGGATTCACTCAGTGCCAACAGAGTCTTTGAATTTAGTTCATCTTGCTCTTGTGTTTTGAATGCTGAGTGTTGGAAGGATGTTTCACATCGTGCTGCTGAATTTTGCACTGAGACAGAAGTGGTCACTGTGGAAAATGATCTCTTGGGGTTATTTTGGATGCCTTACTGCCTTTCTAAGTTTTCTTTTCTTGTCATACTCAATTTTTTTTGCCATCCATGGCTTAACCTAGTCACCTGCCATAATTGTCTGTATTTCCCCTTAGCCAAGAAGCTTTGGTTAAATTTGATTCATTCTCCATTGAGAATCATTGTCATAGAGCATCGTACCATCAAAACCTAAAGTCATATATAAATATAACAAATAGAAATGTGTGTATTTATATATAAATGTAATAAACCTATTATTGACATACGGGGAATGAATGTTAGATATTCTGATCGCAGAGGTACCATAATATATTACCTTCTATAGGTGACTATTTTTCCATATTCAGAATAGTATACAAATCAATTATTTAGATAATGTGAGATTATTTTAATTCTTTGATTCAGAAGCATTTTAGTACGGATTAATACTTCAGACCTGGCTTCTGAAAATCACCCCACTCATGAAACAAAAGGAGGCTGTGGAAGTTGTGTCCAGCCTTCCAGTTTGGTCTGATGTTTTTCTCATGATCAAACTGGGGTTATGGGTTTTGGAGGGGAAGATCACAGAGGTAAAGTGTCACTTTTATCACATCATATCAGAGGTATGTACTTTCCACATGATTTATGATTCTTGATTGTTGACCTTGATCATGTGGCTGAAGTAGTGTCAGGTTTCTCCACTGTAAAGTTACTTTTTTCCCTCCCTTTCCATACTGTACATTTTGGAAGGAAGTCATGTGTGCAGTCTGCATTTAAGGACTGGGGAGTTATGCTCTCCCTCGTTTAGGGTGGAACATGTACATAATTCATTTGGAATTCTTCTGCATGGGAGATTTTATTTATTTTATTGCTCCAAGTGCTCTAGCTTTGGCCATTGAGAACTCTTTCATTTGGCTCCTGTGCTCCTTTGACTGTTGCCATCTGTGCGTGTGTGTGTATGTGCATGTGTGCATGCGCGTGTATGTGTATCAAGTACTTTCTTTCTGGTCCTATAGGACTCTGTGTGTGTGTGTTGAATATTTTCTTCCTGGTACTGAAGGATGCTCCCGGCTCATCTTATATATTTCCTGTCCCATGCCTAGAATCACCCCTTTGTCCAAGGAGTTCTGGTTCCTTTTTATTGGAAAATGGTATTAGAAACCAAGACCTGGGTCTTAGATGTACTCATTGCTACTGGAGTGTCACTTCTTTTAGGCCCTTTCAGCTGACAGAACAAAAAAATATATTTGTAACTAACTAACAATATATTTGTAACTAACTTGTGCGTATCTATAAATATTTTTATATGTAACCATCTGTGTCTATATGTTAAACATGAGTTCTTACTGACATTTCTAACTGTAATCCATAACCACATGGATCATTCTAGCTTCCTCTTCTTGCTTACCTGTAAATTCCCACAACAACAGTGAGAAACCTGGCTCCCGCCATCTGCCAACCGTTTATTTAATTGTTTAATTCCAGTATATAGCAGTGTATCCCCATGGGAAGTAACTTGGTATCAATTAGAGTATGGTACCTATGTGCCGTTCCTTTTGCCTTAGCCGTACAAAAATCTATTCATTGCCAGAGTTATTTAGCTTAGCACCTTTTCTTCTATCCCCTTTGGTAAGGTTGTTTCATACACTTGTAATACAGCTAGATACTTTTATCGCCATCTGCATTCTTTCCTGGGATCTCCTGATTTCTTAAATAATTTTTTCAAAACTTTGTATACATTAAAGTTCACTGTTTGTGCTGTAAAGTTCTATGGGCTTTTGACAAATGTATAATGTCATGTTGCCACCATTACAGTGTCATACAGAACAGTTTCACTGCCCTCAAAACCCCCTGTACTTCATCCTTCCCCTCCCTGCCCTGCATCCCTGCCTACCACTGAGTTTTTTCCTGTCTCTATATCTTTTCCAGAGTATCACATAATTGAAATCATACCATATGTAGCCTTTTCAAACTGGCTTCTTTTGCTTAGAAAGATGCATTGAAAGTTTCTCTATGTCTTTTTGTGACAAGTCATATCTTTCTAATCTTCCATAATCTGGAACAGTCCCCCACTTGCTTTTGTCTTTCATTATATTGAATTTTAAAGAAAAATCTAGGCCAGTGTTTTATAGAATGTTACATAATCTGGATTTGTCTGAATTGTTTTCTCATGATTAGCTTCAGGTTGAAAATTTTTGGCAAGATTACTACATAGGTCAGGGGTTAACACATAGCAGCCTGCAGACCAATCTGACCTGCCACCTGTTTTGTGCGTGGAGTTTTATTGAAACACAGCCATGCCCATTTGTTTATGTATAATATGTTTGCTTTTGTGCTTCAATGGCAGAGTTGCAGAGTGGTGACAGAGACTGTCATAGAGATAGAGACTGGCCCACAAAGCCTAAAATATTGACTAGCTGGCCTTTCCAAAAATAGTTTGTTGACCCTGATGTAGGTGATTCCTCCTTGTTGCATCACATCAGGAAGCACTTAATGTCAGTTTGTCCCATTATTGGTGATACAGATTTAAATCATTTGGTTTAAGGTGTCATCCACCACATTTCTTTGGTGTAGAAGTATCTTTCTAATTTATGAGTAGTCTATGGAGTGATAAACAGTGAGACTATTTGCACATCTTATTCCTAATGGTTTTAATATTTATTGATAATCCTTACCTGAATCATTGGTGGTTGCAAAATAGTGATTTTTCTAACTATGATCCTCTCTACATTTATTATCTGGTATTCTACTGTAAAGAAACACTTCCCTGGTGCCCTTCTGTTTTTTGAAAGGAACAGGGTGATCTTGCAGTAGCCCGGTGGTAGCACATTATCACCTTGTCACATAGGGGCCATTCTTTTAACACATTGTTGAGGCGATGCTTTCTTGTTTATTCTACAACATGTACTGCAGAGTATTTCATTTAAATACTTAACTCTATATTTTTAAAACACAAAATAGTACTCTATTTTCTGTGTCTATTACCTATGGAATGAGGGTATAACAGCAAAGAGGGCCTGATAACCTAAGGATAGTTAGTGGTCTCTTCCAGTAAGGGAGGGGTAGTGGGACTGGGGAAATATAGAAATAAAGTTTCAACTGTATCCACATTGTTTTATTCAGTAAAAAAAAAAATAACAAAGGATCTGAAGTAGTTATGACGATATATTAACATTTGTTGAATTTGGTTGGTGGGTTAAATGAATTTTTTGTTCCATTCTCTATACTTTTCTATAGTTTAGATTATTTCATAATTAAAGTAAAAAGCATCTTAATATAGCTTAACCTTGGAATCTTACTATCACATCTGATAAGGACACCTTATCAGGTTAGAATGTTGGCACATTGTTTTGATTAATGTTAGGTCTTTGGTAGTCTTTGCCCAGACAGATTAGTCGTTGAGTTAGTCAATAGTTTTTTCCCCTTAGGTGTTTATGCTTTCCTAAGAGTCTTCAAATGTAGATCCAGCATCTAATAAGTTACAAATCATACCACTTCTAATTTTAGAGCCTTTACTATGAGGTAAAGAATTATTTTACTGCCCATTGATATTTTAATAATTTTTCAGACTTTATTGATTTTTGTATTGAAATGTGTATTTTAACATCTTAGAACCCTCTGTGGCATCCTAATTCCCAGTACTATATTTATTAAGTTGCCTTATTTTTCTACGGATGCTTTTTGTGTAGACCTAAATGTATGAGTAAAGTTAGTGGTTACCTTCTTGTGAACTTTCCTTTCTAAAATATATTAAAAACATAAAAAATATTAAATTGGTTTTTACAGCATTCTGCAATCTTAAATTCTCCTGTAAAAGTTTCATTAGGTCCCCAATTTAAGTCCAAAGGTGGGAAAACCCAAAATGAAAACTCAGTGCAAAGTGGGAAATAATTTCCAAAATATAATAGATATACCACAGACTCTTGCTTTCAGCCAAGATGGAGTAACAGGGGGCTGGACTTACTCTTCTACTTGAAACAACTAAAAAACTGTGCAAAATAAATGAAACAGTGGTTTTCAGATATTGGACATCAGGCAGTGCGAGACCGTGGTCCCTGGGATGGGGGAACAAGCAATGTGACCTCTATGATTGTGCCACCTTCTGGGTCACAGAGCAGGGAGGGAGGATCCAGGCAAAGCCTGGCAGGTTCCATGAGTTTAGAAGTCAGAGCTGGCAGTCTGGATTGGAGCCTGGAGAGTTCACAGGGCAGAGGACTGGAATAGAGAGAGCTGTACAAAGAGAGAGCTCTGAAGATTTGTAGAGCATCAATGAAGATTTGCAGAGTGTGAGTTTTCAGTTGAATATGGATCAGTGCAAGCATGTAAGGAAACCACTGGAAGCCTGCGTAAGAACCACCTGAAAGTAGCAGAGGGCAAAATGCTTATACAAGGATGGGAATAGTTTTTATTCCACCAGCAGGAGTGGAAACCTTGTTATTCACAAATTGTTGGGCAGAGTATCCAGAAGGGTATTGCTGCAGTAGTAGAGCAAAATTAGCTCTAGACTAAATTCTGCTCTGGTCCCACCTAACAAAGTTGAAAAGCAAGACTCAGAAGGATCAAATTATTTCTAAGTAATTTAACTGTGTCCTAAAAGAAAGCTCAAGAAGGTTTATAGGAATACATAAATATCCAGCACCCAACAAGATAAAATTCCCAATATCTGGCATCAAATCAGAACTCACCAAGCATGCAAAGAAGCAAGAAAATATGACCCATAATGAGCAGGAAAAAAATCAATCAATTGAAACCAATCCAGAAATATTGCAGGTGATAGAATTAGTAGACAAGTATGATGGAAACAGTTGCAACTGTATTGCAAACGCTCAAGAAGGTAGAGGAAAGATTGAGCATATTAGTGATGGAAGCTATTAAAAAAGACCTGAATTGAACTTCTAGAATGAAAAATACAATGTCTGAGATGGATGTACATTGGACAGAATTAACATGCAGATTAGGTGCTGCAGAAGAAAAGATGAGTCAACTTGATGGATGCGGGGAGCACAGTTTGGGGGATGACCATGATTGTAGCTCTGACACGGGCAGTGCCTGGGCAATATATATAGCCAAAGTGGTGTACCCCCATAATATTCTGAAATAAAAAAAAAAGAGAAAACATAGCAACAAAAATGATCTAAAATGAAACACAGAAAAAAGACTGAAAAAAAAAATAAAAGCAGTGGAGAGGTATGGGACAACTTCCAGTAGCCAAATATATGTGTAATTGGAGGCTGTGAAGGAGAGCAGCAGGGACAGGGGGACAGAATGTTACCGCCCAACTGTGTTCTATTGCCCGCTGCACAGAAAGAAGCCAATGCACTGAGCAGTGTTTTAGCGGAGAAAGAGTTTGACATTGTAAGGCCACTGAGCCAGGAGAGAGGAGAAATTTCTCAAATCCACCTACCTGAGAATTTTGCAGCCGGGTTTTTAAAGATAGTTTGGTAGATAAATGGCTAGGAATTGGGTCTGCTGATTGGCTGGGGATGAACTCATAGGGTTGGGAAGCAGAAATTGTCTTCTTGCGCTGAGCCCCTAGGTACAGGGTCGCAGGACCTGTTGAGTCAGTTCCTAAGTATGGCCACTGGTCCGGTTGGTGTCAGCTGGTCCACCTGAATGCAGAGTCAAGAAAATATCTCAAAGACTAGTTTTAAATTTTGCAATAGTGATGTTATCTACAGAAGCAATTAGGGAAGTTAACAAATCTATGACAACCAGGGATACATGACTCCTAAGCAGTAAGCAATTACAGGAAACCAAGCCATGAAACAATGGCTGGTTAACTTTTGGAGATGCCTGTACTTTTGTGGAAATCAGACTTTTACCACAGTTCTTGCCTTATGGCCCTACATTACTTTAATATAGGTAGTTTCAAGAAGACATTTGAAAAAATAATGGTTGAAAATTTTACAAATGTGATAAAAGCTGTAAACTGACAAATCCAAGCAGTTCAACAAATCCAAGCAAAAGAAACATCAAGAAAGCTACACCAAAGCATACCATAAACAAATTGCATATAACTGGTGATAAGGAGAAAATCCTAAAAACAGGCAGAGAAAAAATAACATATTAAATGAAAGGGAACAAAGGTGACAATGGTAGCAGACTTCTCTTCAGAATCAGTGTATGCCAGAAAGAAGATATTGGAGCAACTTCTTTAAAGTAGTTATAGAAGAAAAAAGATAAAAGATATAAATTACCAGTGTCAAGATGTAAATTACATCACTACAGACTTTCTATAGATATTTAAAGAATAATAAAATATTCTTAATAATTTCATGCTAATAAATACATTATCCTGGATGAAGTGGACAAATTCCTTGAAAGACCCAAACTATCAAAGCTCACTAAAGAGACAGATAACCTGAACAATTCTGTATTTTAAAATGAATTGTAGCTAAACATTTCCATAAAGAAAACTCCAGGCCCAGATGGCTTCACTGGTAAATTCTACCATATTTTTAAGGAAGAAATAAATCCCAATGCTATGAAGGGAAATTCTTCCAGAAAATTAAAAAGAAGAGAGTGTTTTTCAACTCATTCTCTAAGGTCTACCCTGATACCAAACCCAGAGAAAGTTGTTAGAAGAAAATAAAGATACCAGCCAGTATCCATCATGATTAGACATATAAAAATTCTTAACCAAACTTTAGCATATCAAATCTAACAATATTTAAAAAGGATGATACATCATGGCCATGTGGGGTTTATCCTAGGAATGCATGCCTAGGTCCATTAAAAAAGTCAATCAATGTAATTTATCATATTAATAGATTATGAAAAGAAAGCTATATTATTATTTTAATAGATGAAGACAGAATCCAAAAATCCATTCCTGCTAAAAACTCTTGGCAAGCTAGGACATTCCTCTACCTAATTAAGGATATGTATGAAAAACTGACACCTGACATCATACTTACATTGAAAGATGGAGTGCTTTCCTCCTCAGATTAGAACCAGGCAGGGACCTCTGCTCGTCATCACTTCAACATTGCACTGGAGTTGTAGCCACTTTGTTAAGGCAAGAAAAATAAATAAAATGCATCCCTATTCGAAAGGAAGAAGTAAAACTGGCATTATTCACAGGCAATATGATTGTCTGTAGAAAATCCTACAAAGTGTATAAAAACTCTACCAGAACTAATAAGCTGAGCTTAGCAAGATTGTAGGATACAAGATTAGTATACAGAAATCACTTGTATTTCTGGTTACTAGCAATATACAGTTGGAAAGTGAAAAAAAATTATAACAGTATCAAAAAACATGAAATACTTAGGATATATTTGGTAGAGTGTAAGACTTTTACACTGAAAAGTCTAAATATCACTGAGAGAAATTTTAAAAGACCTGAATATATGAGAGCTATACTGTGTTCATGGATCAGAAAACTCAACTTGTTAAGATGTCATGTCTTGTCCAAATGTTGTATAGATTCCAATCCCAGTCAAAATCTCAGTGGGTGTTTTTTTTTCGTTCAGATATCAAGCTTATTCTAAAATTTATAAGGAAAGGCAAATGACCTACAATAGTCAAAACAACTCATAAAAAAGAAGAAAAAAAAGTTGAAGGAATTACACTATCTGGTTTCATGGCTTGCTACTGTAAAGCTACAGTAATTAATACAGTATGTGTGGTACTGGTGTACAGATAGATATATATATATCAATGGGAAAGGGTGATCTTTCCATAAAAGGTGTTGGGACAATTGGATAGCTGTGTGCAAATAAATGAGCCTCAGCTCTTACCTGCTGCCATATGCAAAAATAAAGTTGGCCAAGACCTAAATGTATAAGCTGAAACTATAAAATATCTAGAAGAAAACATGGGAAAAAATATTAGGGACTTTGATTTTGGTAAAAATTTCTTAAATACTGCATAAGAAGCATAAACTATAAAAGAAAAAAATCAACTGGGCTTCAGCAAAGTCAAAAACTTTCACTTTTCAAATACACTGTTAAGAAAATGAAAAGACAAACCACAGACATGGAGAAAATGTTTAAAAACATATACCCAAAGAAGAACTTCTATCTAGAATAATAATAATAATTAAAAAAACAAAAATCTCTTACAACTCAGAGATAAGACATACACCCCAATTAAAAAGTGGGCAAAAGATGTGAACAGATACGTCACCACAGAAGGTATATGAATGGAATAAACACATTAAATAATAGTCGTCATTAACCTTTAGTGAAATGGAAATTAACCCACAATGAGACACCGCAGCACACCCACTAGAATGGCTAAAATTAAAAAGCCTGACCATACTAAGTGTTGGCTAGGATGTGCAGGAACTACTGGTGGGAATGTGAAAAGACACAATCACTTTGGAAGATGATTTGGCAATTTCTTAAAAAGCTAAAGTTACAATGTAGCCATTCCACTTCTGGGTGGGATGAAAGTGTCTGTGAGAAATGAAAGCAAATGTGCACATAAGAATGTTCCCAGCTTTATTTGCAATAGTGCGAAACGGAAAATGACCTTTTGCATAAGGAAGGTGTTTGTTCTTTTTCTGTTCCTTCCCAGTCGTCTTTATGTGTATTTCTGCTAAAGCTCTTGTCTCACCATAGTGTGTCTAACGCCTGATCTGTCTTTCCACCCCTGCTGAAGATAACTGCTTTAGTGCCCACCCTTCTCAGTGCTGCAGAATGGGACTTGGGAGGCCTGGGTTCTAGTCGTATCTCTTGACACCTTGGGCTGACCAATTACCTTCTTGGGGCCTCAGTGTTCTCAACTGCCAATTGAAGGGATTAAGTTATATTTATTCATTCATGAATTTTTTTAAGCACCTGCCATGTACCAGGCACTGCTTTAGGTATTGACAACACAATGAAGAAAATAGGCTGTGGTCCCTGCCCTCATGAAACCAGTATATGTTAGTCTGTTATGTGCTGGACACTGTCCTAGGTTTTAAGAAGACAGCCCATAATGTCTTCGTCTCAAGGAATTTATGAATTCATACGGAATAGAGAAAAAAATAAACAAACAGATAAAACTATAATTATGAAACATGTTACAAAGGAAACAATATCAGAGGAGACCCCTCCTTTGGGCAGGATTGTCAGAGGAGGTGACACTTGAGCTAAGATCTAAAGGAAGGAAGAGAAAAAGTGCTTGTGTGTGCCTTGGTCTTTGTCTCTTCTCTCAGAAGTCTAGATTGAATGTAAGACTGATTTGATTTCTTTGATTGTAGGCATCTCTAAATGATAATAGCTTCATGGGGCCATCTGTTCTTCACCCCACCCCTTTCTTCAGGGGATTTCATTGTCTAATTTAGGAACTAAATACATTAAATGGATTTAATTCTCCTTTCTGATATTTAATGAATACTTCTTTAGCCCATAAAATTTATAACTGAGGGAAAAACAAGGATAAAATGAAGTGTATGTGTCTTGGTAAGCCTAAGCCAGAGGTTTCAAATAGGTGTCTGGCAGGTGAATCCTGCCTCCAAAGAGGTTTCCTTTGACCTATGTTTTAAAAGTCAGGAAATTTCAGCTAAAACCCGAGACTTTTAGCATTGCTGTTTAAATCTGTAGAAATGAAAGCAAATCTGTAGGAATATGGGCCACACCAAGCCCATATTCCTACAGTGTTGGGATCAATCAGAACTGACTGGCCCAGCCCCCTTTGATGGGCCCATACCGTCAGATCTCACAGCTCCCTCTTGTTTGACCTGCTTCACTCACCTGTTGTTACCTGTCTGGCCCTGTGTGAATTTGTTTGACTAAGAATCATCTCAAGGGTTTTTGTTTTGTGTTTAAGTATCTGTGCCTGGGAAGCCTGCTGCCAGTCTGATCTACCGGTGTTGGGCTGGGTGACTCCAGTGTGTGGCCAGGGAGGGGAACCACACTCCAGGACCGCAGCACTGGCTGTACATGTACCTTTGTTACAGCAGTCACCACGGGAGCGCACACTCTTGGGAGTGGGGACTTCTCCTGGTAACTGCTCATTTACCCTGTTCCTGGAATACCTGGTAGTAGGCACTTTAAATGCTTGTAACATAAATGAGTAAATTATATTTTAATTTTGGTATGTGTTTGACCTCAAAAAGGCATATGTACTTAAAAAAAAACACATTTCTTAATTCAGATGTCTGGGTCTTTAAAACAGTTTTTTATTTAGTAGATAACACGTTCATGTGGTTTTAAGATCAAAATGTAAAAAGGACAGTAAAAAGCTGCCTTCCTGCTTCTGTTTCCTCTCTGACCCAGTGCTCCATGTCCCCCCACCCACTATGCAAGTACAAACAAATACAATCATATATTCTTATTTTACTCCCTTTTTACTCAAAAGGTGGCTTTCTAAAAATAATGTTCTTCTTATACCTCTTTACCCTTGAAATCTTGAAGATTTTATATTAGTAGAGAGCTTCCTCCTTTATTTTTTTTTAAACACTTGAAAAATATTTTTCGTCGTTTGGGCATATTATGATTTATTTAACAAGTACCTCATTGAAGGACATTTGGATTTTTCTAACCATTTGCTACTGTGAACAATGCTGTAGTTAGTACCCTTGTATTTATGTCATTTTACATGCACGTGTGTGCAGAGTTTATCTCTATGATAATTTCTGTAGGGGAATGGCTGGGTCAAGGAGTGTATGCATGTGTAATTTTGATATATATTCCCAAATTGTCCTCCCTGGGGTTCTTATCATCAGATGTTACTAATTGAAATTAACACTGGTATTTGGAATGTCTTTTAAAAAGAATGTTTACTTTGTTTTGTTTTGTCATCTTTGTGGAGTTAGAGAAGTTATTTTGTAGGTTTCCTGAATTTTGGTGAGAGTAATAAGATTATTCTAGAACATTGTTTCCCACTAATGGCCAAAGATCCTTTAAAGGGTTCTCAGATTCCTATGCTAAACTAACATCAACTATACAGAAAATAAATAATGTCTCACACATGTATATTAGTATACATTTCAAATATACATAGATACTATTGTATTTAATAAAATATCAATTCTTTTAATAGTGCTAGTGAATTCTTAGTTCAGCTAATAACAGCTCAACATCTTATTTTTGGTTCCATTGTTTTAGATGACCCTTGGATTTTGTAGGTGTATTATCTTCATTTTGTGTTGTCAGTTTTTTTCAAATTAACTTAGTCTGTAGATACAGGAGAACAGAACCAAAAGACTATGCATGTATTAGCAGTGAGTATCTGAATATTTTGTAATAAAAATAATCTTTCTCTTGTAGATGTCCCTTTAAGGACCAGCCTGCCACCACCATTCAGAAATTATAAATATGGTAACCAATTTTTCTTATTCTTTAAGTATATATAAGTACATTAATATAATTTTGCTTCTGTTTTTTGTTGATATGAACTTAAATTTGGATTTCCACAAATGAATTTATTATCTGTAAATAAAAAACGATTTGGAAGTTTATTTAGAAATATAGGAATTCTAGTGTATCATTAAAGTCAATTATAATAGTAGGGAACTGATGTATTTTTGAAGAACAGCATGTTTGGCAAAACTATGTCCAAAATGAGTTTCTTTGCCAGATAATCAGAAAAGGAAAAATGATTGAGGGCTAAGAATTAAGAGATTTAACATTTTAAATGCCAATAACTTGAGCATGTTATATAGTCATTTTATATGTTACAATCACTGATTTAAAAATGTAGTAATAAGGCAAGAAGCTGGGTGTCGTCATTCGGTATAAAGGTAGTACAGTTATTAACCTTCAGCATAGAGACACTCACTAAACTTTGAATTTGAGACTTCATTTGAAAGTTTTGATGCATCTAATAAATATTTCCGTTAATTGGTACAGACATTTTAAAGTATACATTTTTTATTACCTTAGTTATTTTTTGGTGTGGCCTTTCATTCTGTTCCCATTTCGTAGAGCGACTTGTGACCTAAAATCCTTTGAAATCACAGTCTTCACTGTGTGTGTGCATTTTAATATCCAGAGACTAATTGTGAGGTTATAAGGGGTAGTCAAGCAGAAGTTGAAGGCACTGAGTGGAAAGTACTTTGATTTATTGGACTTAAAGAATTTACATACTCAATATTGAATAAGAAAAAGGAATAAAAAGCATGATTAAGGTAAATATGAAACTTCTCAATTGTGCCTTTCATGGCTTTCAAAGCATAATGCCTTGAAATATAGCCTTAAATGTGAATCAACATACAGATGCCATTTCAAATTAGAATAGTTACGTATGGTTTCCCTTTTTGCATAGTGAGTGTGTGTGTGTCTGTGTGTATGTCTATATGCAAACTTGGGTTCCATGTAAATTATTTTGAAATATAAATTTTAGATAATGAAAGCATTAGAATATCCAAGTTGCTAAGCATTTTGTGGTAGATAATGTACCTTTTAGATTATTCCATCTTATTAACACCCTTTCGTCCTACTATTTCTATACTATTCAGATGAATTGACATGAAAAATGAATACATTTATCTGTGAAGAAATTATAGAACCACTAGAGTTCTGATAGACTTCAAGCGGCTCTTTGAGTTTGGCTCTTTAACAATCTGCCGCTTTGTGTTGAACAAGAA
The DNA here is from genome assembly GCA_023783475.1 of Daubentonia madagascariensis. Classification (NCBI taxonomy): domain Eukaryota; kingdom Metazoa; phylum Chordata; class Mammalia; order Primates; family Daubentoniidae; genus Daubentonia; species Daubentonia madagascariensis. Next base: position 76,194,693 of record JAKFHU010002088.1, on the reverse strand, counting down.
AGGCCAAAGTGTTACTTCTTCACCTGTCATCCTTCATCCAGCATTGCTGTGTCATGGTCTGTGGGAATAGGACACTGCATTGGGCGCTGGGGAGTGGAAGGGTGCAGTGTCAGATTTCAGTTTTGCTGGTGACTGTCTCCCTGTCCTTGGGCAAAGGGCTGGTTTCTCTCTGCCACTGACAGTCTGAGGTTTCTCAGAGTCCCTCCTCCCATTTAATTGGCATCTCCATCTATTATTGATTTGCCATGCATCCTACTTATTTTTAAATCCCTATTGCTTAGATATTGCACATATGGGCACACGTAAATGTTGGTTGTGGTACAGTGTGGGCTGCTCATCCCTGTCCGTTTCATAAAGCTATGTGAGATTAGATTAAACAGCATGTGTGCGAGCATGATTAAATGCTCCACAAATATGTTGTTTTTATTTTTATGAGGTTGCTTTCTTCAAGGAATTTGCATTAAGGAAACAATACCCACAGATATCATTTTTGTGAATAATGAGGATTCTTTTTTAATGAAGAACAAACGAGAAATGGATTATTCAACAAAGAAAGGGACATTAATACATCTTTTGCTGGCTTGTCGTTTCTCCTTTCTTACCCACTTCTCAAGTCTCACTAATTTCTGTTGGAGATAAAAATCTGGCAAAAATTTCTGTTCGAAACAAATTCTTTTTCTGTTAAAAAGTGTAGCCTTTTTATTGTGGGTTTGCCAAACCTATTAGAGCAATGATATTTCTAATTTAAAGGCTCAGTAACAGAATATATAGAACATGATTAATATTTAGTAAGGTCAGACTACAGTTTTGTAGGTTGATTGTAACAGACTTTAGGCTCCTGTTATTAAAAAAATTACTATTGGTTAGAAGATATGGGGATTTCCAGAAAAAAAGAAAAGAAAAGAAAAAATTTACTATTGGCTTCTCTAACTTGTCTCCAATAATAAACTGGTATCTATTTATGGTGAGAAAAAGGATATAATAGGTAACTCAGTAATAGATAATCCAAAAGCCACATTTTAAAATTTTCTTATGTACATTGTAAGCTTATTTTTAGCAATTGTGGCGTATTGACATTCCTAATGCACATATTTTACTTAGGTTAGATTTATTTTATTTCTTAAGAATACAGAGTCAAAGTCCAAGGATTATGTTGACCTTGTATTAAAAATTGCAATAGATAGATAATTGAAAGCTGACTATTTAAAATAATGGATAATTCAGAGTGCTGGTTCTTAACTGGATAGGTACCCTATTCTTCTGTATTTTGAGGACCTAGTTAAGTCAAGGTCTATTTTTTAAATATTAATAGATCCTTTCATTTCATATCACTATTGAAATTCCTTGTTACGGCATGATTGATAGAAATTTTAGTTTAAGATTGAGAGTTTATTCAGATATAATAATACATTGTAATCATAATGCATTAATTAAATGGCTAAATAAAACTGAGTAAAGAGTTGGAAACTTTCTGAATTTCAACCCGTTGAATGGCTACATCTGTTATATAATTAAGGGCTGATTATTGTAGAGTTAGAATTTTACCCAAGTGTGGAGAAATTACTTATTGGAAAAGCATAGTGTAGCCTGACTCCAAGAAAAACAGATTAAGGAGTGAAGTTGGATTTGAATAGGGCAGATTAGATGGTGTGAGCCTGTGCAGAATTTGCAAACCAGGAGGCAGATATTGATATTCTTTGGGCATTAGCAGCCTTACTCAGATTACCAGTGATCCTAGATAAATAGTGTTTGCATTCTGAGAGTGCTAACACCTTTTCTAGACTCTGATCTAGTCTGAGAGATGAGTAGATTTTTTGAACTGCTTTTGTAATTGTCTGTCTTAACTTAAGACAGTTTTTTTTTTTTAACATTATTTGCTAATCCTGGCCTGTAGTGACTCCAAAAAACAGGATAGAGTAATGTGATTGGCTTGTCTTCTATTCTAAGAGAAGATGTGCTGAATTGACGTCAGGTTTTCTGGCACACACACAGCTGTGTGTGTCAAAGATCAAGGCTTTAAAGGATCTTTGTACTTTTATCTTCACTTTTAATGATTTGCAAAAATAATTTTTATTTTACTGTATACCAGATTTTTAAATGAATCTGGTCATAAGGCAAGGACTTAAATTTCCCAATTTCATAGCCACCCCCTCATCTTTAATAATTTAAAAAGAAGTTTAGAATAATCTGTGTAAAAAGACAACTTGCTTTTTTCTTTCAGATAAACTAAAGATTATTCATCAAGCACATAAATCAAAGGTACGTTTCACGTATATAGTACCTGGCACTTAGCAATTAATCAATGTTGGTTGAATTGGTGAATAAGTGAATGAACAATGTACATCTAAAATATTTCCTATTATACTAGTATGTTTTATTTTGTAGGTACCCTATTTACTGCCTTACTTTTCCGTTAAAGAAAAAAGTGAAGTCTTATCTGTGTTAATAGTAGAGCTTTTTAAAAGGTGTTAGTTAAAAAAAAAAAGCATAGTATATGTTGTTTATCAAGCACATATTTAACGTAAAATAAGGATAAAACTTGGGAAAGTAAATTCAGATTACGTATTAAAAAAGTACTTATTATCTGGCAATCCAGTATCTTTGATTTTCTTTATTCTGCACCAGAAGAAAAGGGCCAGAAGCAGATATGAATAATTTACTTGTTCTGATAGACTCTTGTGTATAAGAGAGGGCCCAGGACTGAAGCTCTAGGAACAAATCTAGTTCCACCAACGGCATAGCCTGCAATCCTGAAATTGTCTTGCCTTCCCCAAAGACAGCTGTTCATTTACGTATTTGTCATGTGTTTAGATTTCTGTTTTCTTTTTAAATGTTTTTTTACGAAGCCACAATCAAAGGTTTGCTTCTTAAGACTGCTCTTTTTCCTTTAATGTCAATGACCTTCTATAGACTCCTCATAAAAGCAGTAATCTTATTCTATTATATAAACTACTCACGGACGAGATAATATTCTTCATCTCTCCAATACCTAGCACGATGCCTGGTTCATAGGAGTTTTTCTATAACAATTTTTGAATGAAGTATTTATGAATTTATTTCATTTCCTTGTTGTAGATGTATTCCATAAACTCAATCAACTTTCAAATAAACGTATGTTACAGATTACAGAGAAAATACCATGAAGGTATTTCTGTTGACTATTGATTAGTAACTTTGTTTTTTAATTAATTTAATTTTTTTGTGTGTGTGACTTAAAACAATACACATTTATTAGGCCAGAAGTCTGAAATCAGTTTCACTGGGCAAAAGTTGGCAGGGTTGGTTCCTTCTAGTAACTTTATTTTTTTGTACCAAGGATTATATATGTAAATGCCTCAAAATGTTGTGCTCACATGTGTCTGAAGCTGCAGTGTGGGATGTGCCCTTTTTATGGGTACTGGTATGTACTGCCTCTGTGTCTGGCCACAGACTTCATTTTCTCTAAAAAGGGTTTCCAACCTGGGTCCTAAAATGTAGAGAATAGAAAGTGTATTCCTATTTAATAGAGGAAAAGGATATATAAATATGTTATAAAAATACAAAGTTAAAATGAAACAATATGCTCTTTGAAAAGATTGTAAAGCAAAGTGTGTCATTCCCCATTCAGTGTTGCATGTTCTATATTGTTGGGCTTGTTCATATGCTCTTGTTTCCTGAAAGGAGTAATTAGTAGATTATTCCTTTATTTAAATTAAGACATAATTTATCATGTTCAAATAATCAGTATTATGACATTTTAAAAAAATCAAGAAATTCTCCTCCTGTAGTTGGAAGAAAAAAATCTTAGAATGGTTACTTATATTTAAAACACATGTTTCACCCTGGCATGTTCTAGTTGTAAAATTAGGGCTTATTTTTCCAGGTGAATGATGTGTTTGTTTAAGGGGGGATTCCCAAAACAAATTAAGTCACTTAGAATGTTTCTGGAATCTGGCTTCATAAACTTTCATCTAAACCATAACAGTTCTAGTTAAGTACAGATTATATGCCGTGGGGATGGTTCTGCACATTTGCACTTCAACTTTTATAAGGAAAAGGTTCGATATATTTTTATAGATACGGTTTCAAAACTTCAGAAAAACTTCATCCACATGTCCTTATTTGTGCCTTATCCAACTCCCAGACATTTTCCTCATTTCCAAGTGATTCTTGTCCTTTCATCTTCCACTCCCATCTGTGGGGCCTGTGGCATCACTGGCCCAGCCTGTTACTCTTCCAGCCCACCTGTAATTTTAATCTCCTTCCTCAGTCAAAGGGAAAGACTTCCAAATAACCCCTTGTATCTTAATGAACTTTTTCATAAACTTTCCCCATTTCCCCAATTTTCTGGGTTTAGAGACTTTCCTAGTTGTAATTACCAGGTAGCCTCAGAAATTTCTTCCCATCACCACAATAAAAAGGCTATCTGGATACCTTCCCACCAGAGCCTCCTGTTTGGACTATGAGCTAAGTGTTTGTGGAATGACTGAGTCAATAGTACATTGGAAATGATTACCATTATATGACTATGATTATAAAAAAATGTGTCTATGTATTATGGATTGTAATCAGTAGTCTATAAAGTCAGAATAATTTCTATTAAAATATTTGAAGTAAAAACTTTAATTTCTGTCTTGTATTTTGTGAGTTTGGAAACTGGATAGCTCTCCTTGTTAAAAGTATGTAAAAGGAAGAGGTCATACCCTGGAATAAACTTTATAAGAAATGTGCAAGGGCTTTAAGAAGAAAACTTTAAAATGCTACTGTCCTTCTCCACCACACACACACACACACACACACACACACACAAGAAAATATGAATCTGAGCTCTGGTGTTAATTGTCCGGACTCACTGAAGTGAACTCCTCTTAAGACCTGTGTATTGTATTATGCGAATTTCTACTTCAATTAACCCAAAATAAGGCTTAAGTAGAAATGCTTAGGATATTTTGGATAGGAAGATGCAACAGTAAGAAGGTGTCAATTCTTTCTTAACTAATTTATAAATTTAATGCCACCCCAATAAAATACTAAGAATATTTATATATATGTGCAAACAAAAGAAGCTGATTATAAAATTAGTATGTAAAAAACAAATAAGAATAGGAGAATTCTAAAAAAGGAAAGAAACGAAGGTGCCTAGCCCTAACATATATTAAGACATATTATTAAACTATAGTAATTAAAACAGTGTGGTACTATCACATGAGCTGGTGATATGGCACAGAATTAAAAGTCCAAAAATAGACTCAAATACACATGGGAATTTAGTGTATGCTAAACGTGGCATTTCAAATCTGTGGAGAAAAGATGGAGGATTCAGTAAGTGGTATTAGAACAACTGGGTAGACATCTAAGAAACAGTTATGTTGAATCCGTATCTTTTTCTTTATGACAATATGAATACCCACTGGAGTAATGACTTAAATGCAAAAATGAAACCCATAGGTGAGCATAGAGATAAAGTGGGTTGAACATGACTTTATAATTTGTTCAAGTTGGGTCATGGGTATGAACAGGGGGTTCATTACACTAATTGTGTATTGTATTTTTGAAATTCTCCACAACTGAAAGTTTAAAATATGAAATTCATAAAAATATTTGAAGAAAACGTGGCACTTAAAAAATAATCTTGGAGTGGAGAAAGTCTTCCTAAGTGTGATAGAAAACAGAGAAACCATAAAAGACCGATACATTTTACTTCATTCATTAACTTATTTATTTAGCAAAAATTCCTTTAGCACCTTCTGTTTAAAAAAACACTATATGAAAAATCAAGGAACAAATGAAAAGTGGGGGAAAATTTTCTAACTTATAGAAAAGGCCTAATTTCCTTAGTGTATAAAGGTATTCGACAATTCTGTTAGATAAATTATCTTACAACTCCATTAAAAAACAAAATATTTACAACTTTACTCATAATAAATACAAATTAAGACTATGCTTAATCTACATCTGTCAGATTGGCAAAGATCAGAAAAAGGTTTTGATAACACACTGTGTTGATGAGGGTGTGGGAAACAGGTACTTTCAGAGATTGGTAGTGATAATGTAAATTGGTACTGCTTCTCTGGAGAGTATTTGGCAACATCTGTCAAAATAACAGTTGTGTATAACTCTCTGACCCAACAATTCTACTTCCAGGAATTTATCTTACAGATAAAACTTGTACATATGCAATATATTAAGTATGAAATGTCTGATTTCCTTAAGTGCTAAGTTTGACAGTTGATATCTCTGACGTTTCACTTTGACACTTCTTGTTTTATGTTTATTGTGAAGGTGCACCCTCATTCTTTCAAACACATGGTTTTTGGCTTGTGATTATCTTTCAGATTTTTTTTAGAGCAATTTTTGTGAAACCATGGATAAGTCAAAAATTCATGTTATTTTTGAATATGATCATGGAACCAATGCAGCACAGACAGCTTGAAATATAACAAAGTGTTTGGGAAGGGTGTGGCTAATGAACACACAGTACGTTGATGGTTCCAGAAGTTCCGTTCTGGTGATTTTAATCTTGAAAATGAGTCACGTGGGCGACCTGAGACCAAGGTGGATAATGATGAGCTGAAAGCTGTAGTGAAAGCGAATCCATCTCAACCTGCAGGTGAATTAGCAGCAAGGTTTGATGTTACTATTCCAACAATGTTGGACCATTTGAAACAAATGGGCAAGGTAAAGAAGCCGGATAGATGGGTACCACATGAATTAAACGAGTGTAAGAAGAGAAATTGTCTGGAAGCTTGCCTTTCTTTTCTGTCACGACATAAAGGCGAACCATTTCTACACTGTATTGTTATGTGTGATGAAAAATGGATGCTTTTTGACAACCACAAGTGTTCGACACAGTGGTTGGATAGAGATGAAGTGCCACAACACAGTCCAAAACTGAATATTCATCCAAAAAAGCTAATGGTGTCTGTTTGGTGGTCCAGCACTGATATCATCTGCTACAGCTTCATGAAACCTGGTCAATCGATTACAGCAGATGTCTACTGCAACCAGTTGGATGAAATGATGAGAATGCTTGTAATTAAGCAGCCGAGATTGGTCAATAGAGACAGGCCAATCCTTTGGCACGACAATGCTGGATCACATGTCGCACAAACAACGCTGCTCAAACTGCAGAGGCTGGACTTGGAAACTCTCTGTCATCCACTGTATTCACCAGACCTTGCACCAACTGACTACCACTTCTTCCAGGCTTTGACCACTTCTCGCAAGGAAAAATATTCAGTTCTCAACAAGCTGTGGAAAACGCCTTTCACGATTTCATTGCCACTTGCTCTCCAGCCTTCGTCACTGCTGACATAAACAAGCTACCGTTAAGATGACAAAACTGTGTCGATAGTTAGGCGCATATTTTGATTAATTGTACTGCTGCTTGTTTGAGATATAATACACTAAACTTTTGATTCAAAATCGGACATTTCATATTTAATGACCTAAATACTATGTGTACAAAGATATATGTTACAGGATCATTTATGGTAGCAAGAGATTGGAAACAACCCAAATGTCCATCAGTAGGGACTGAGTGGGTGCGTGCGTGCGTGTCCCTTTGATGGAATATGCCACAGCCTTAGATAAATAGTGAAGCAGCTCTTACTGATGTAGAATGATTTTAAGCTACATTTTTAAGAGAAAAAAGTAAGGTGTTACATAGCATATAATAAGGTGTTTGTGTGGAAAAATTGACAGACACATCTCTGCCTGCATTACATGTACAGAGACAGTCTCTGGAAGGATGCACAGGAATTAGTACAAGTTCTCTGGAGGAGAACTAGGTAGCTGGTGGATAGGGGTTGGGAGGAGACTTACTTTTCACTTTTTACCCTTATGTGCTTAGAGAATTTTGTATCATAAGTATGTATTACCTTTTGTAAAATTATTTTTTTAAGTAAAGTTTCTTTTAATCTGTGGCTCTGAAGTTGAAGCCCCTGTGCTCTCCAGAGAATGAAGTCCGCGAACCCTGGGGCGTGGCTTCTGGCTGCTGGGGCTTCTCTTTTGGCTGCTCAGAGGCCTTCTGTTGACTCTGCCCCAGCCATATTCTAGAAATAGAGTACGTTGCTAAACAGCTGCATTCTGGTTGACAGGTGGTACTGTGTGCCCAAGTAGTGGTCAGTTCTATGTACTGTTCAGGGGTGGGATCAACTCTACATTTTCTCCTGTATGTATGAAGTCTAACTGGATTTGTAAATGTCACTGGAGGGCACCCTCATCCATCCCCACCCCAAATCTCATAGAGAAATGTTCCAGTTAATGTGATGGGGAACCAAATGCTTATTAGCTGGGGCAAGGCTTTTGGATATGTGACTTTGGCCATTTGAAGTAAACTTGCTTCTCTTGGAAGTCAGACTGGCCAGAGCTTGAACCTCAGCACCATTGCTGCCTAGCCATGCGCCCTGGGCCTCTACCCTAACTTTTCTGATTCCTCCTGGATTATTGTGAGGATAACATGAGAAAATGATGAGGATGCACCAGCAGAGCAGTGACAGCTAAGAGAGAGTGCTTACTGCACGGTGCCACCGTGCAGTAAGAGATGGGCTCCCCAAATGTGCTGAGGGTTTGTGGCCTTATTTCATCCTCTCCACAAGGTGGTGAGGAAGAGGCATTCTCTTCCCCTGTTCTACAGATGAGGCGGCCAAGTCTCAGAGAGGTTATGTATTAATATTTTATTGAGAACACACAGCTGGGTACTGGTGGAGCCTGGGTTTGAATCCAGATCTAGCTCCAAGGCCTGTACTATAGCGCTCTCTCTCCAGGGCTTCACATGGTGTGTGCGCGTAGTAGGTCCTCACCGTGTACCTGCTCACTTCCCTCGTTACAGTAGTGGGAGTAGAATATGACTTAGATTAGAGCTATGACTCAGAATAACAACTCTGTGTCTTTGAGGAGTCCCACCAAATGTGAAACTCATAAGTACTGATAAACTGCAGATTTTCTTTCTTTTTAGTCAAATGAACTTGTGTTGAGTTTGGAAGATGACGACAGACTCCTGCTAAAAGAAGACAGAACTCTGAAAGCAGCTGGAGTCGGTGAGAAAGGGGGCCTTGTGGTGCTCGAGGGGGCACTCGCTTTTCTGGATTGTATGATGAGGCCTGGCTGATTATATTCAGGAAACTCACTGCAAAGTAAATGCTCCCCTTTGTGCTTTTTACACTACCTGATAACTATGCAGAGGAGGACAAGAATGATGTGCATTCTGATCGCTTGACTGAGGGCAGTGGAGATGGGCTCCCCAAATGTGCAGAATGCAAATAGTTCTTTTCAGAAGGTGTGCTCAGAATTCTGCTGAGGGTCATTTTAAGTGATTGACAGGTTATTAGTACCATGTCTGCTTACTCTTATCATCGTCATTTGAGCTGATGGTGTGAGAGAAATGGACATAGGAGAACTAATGTGAATAATGATAGATGTCTGTATCACATGCAGTGTGGTTTCTGATAGTCTTCCGAATCACTCAGGGCCCACCAAGTCACGGAATTTAAAACAGCCTAGTGTGCAGCTGAAAACTTACCCGATTTGGCCTTTCAACCCGGAACATGCATGTAGTTCTATTTTAAAGAAATGTTATGTGACATGTTTTGTGACCATTAGATGTCACTGTTATTCTACTTATATGTGTACCTAAAGATACCTGGCAATAGAGGGAATGAGGTTATCAGAGAGGTCTGAGCAGTTAAAGACATTGTGCCTCTGACACACCTCTGTGGTCAGTGACTATGATAAAGCGTCACAAATCACGTGTCCTTTGTAGTCATTTGTACACACTGGTTAAAGAACGCAATAAGTGAGGTCCACATTGGGAAGCCTTAAATTTTTTTTGACAGGTGTTCTGTTGAGTTACTTTAATCACATGTCAGGAATTTACTTTGGAATGACTCATGTGACTAACGTGAATTCCTGACATAGATTTTCCTATTTAAATAGAATCTTAACAACATGTTGTGAAATCTTAGACTTGTCTTCTGTGTTGAAATCTACCATATTTGCTAGAATGAGTGTCTTTCTGTATTATGAATACGTAAGTTTGGTTGTTGTTATTTGAAAAACAATTTTTAATGTGGCATTTGTTTCTTCAAATACTATTATACTATTATAGCAGGTGGCACCTGTTTAATGAGGCATGTGGCACCTAGAAAGTAGCTCTGTTTGTTGTTAAAGCATAAAGCTAAAATGAATACTACATATTGGTATTGATATGGGAATTGACAGATAGCGTCATGGAAAAGACTGGAAAATCCGAAAACAAACTAATGAAAAAAAAAGATAAGATTTCACAAGATGATAAAGTTGACATCTCAAATAAGTGGGGAAAGAATGAGTTAGCCTGAAAATTATATCAAACCCATTGCCAAAGCATTCAGGAAAATAAAATTCAAATCAATATAAATTCTAGATGGATTAAATGTTATAATGTAAGAAATTTTTTAAAAAAGAAAGTATAGCTCAATAATTTCATAATCTTGGGGAGGAAAAGACCTTTCTAAGCATGACCTCAAAGGCAGAAGCCATAAATGGGGAGAAGTGATAGATTTGACCACATAAAAACTAAAAACTGTAAATAGAGTTAAAGGAGAAGCAATAAACTATGAAAAAATATTTGTAGCATATATGACAGATAAATTATTAGCTTGAATTTACACAGAGCTCTTGTAATTAGCATGAAAAAGATAAAGAGAAATTTTACTGATAGAAGAAATAGCTAACATGAAAAACAGTTCCACCTTATTAGTAATGAGAGAAATGCACATTAAAATAGATACTATTTTTTTGTAGTAGAGTCTTGTGGTTATGAATTAGAGTCCAGAGCTGGGCACGGTGGCTCCCGCCTATAATCCCAGCTACTCTGAAGGCAGAGGTGGGAGGATCGCCTGAGGTCAGGAGTTTGAGACTAGCCTAGGCAACACAGAGAGACCCCATTTCTAAAAAAGTTTTTTAAAAAATTAGCTTGGTGCAGTGACTCATGCCTGTAGTCCCAGCTAATTGGGAGGTAAAGGTGGGAGGATCGCTTGAGGCCAGGAGTTCGAGACCAGCCTGAGGGACATAGCGAGACCCCTGTCTCTTTTAAAAAAAAAAAGAAAAGGTAAAAAAAACCTAAAAACCTAAACTAAAAAACCTAATTCTGCCTCTTACAGTCTGGGTCACCTTGGGTAAGCAGCAATTATTGTAAGATTAGTGGACATGAAAAAAAATGGTGTTCATGGTGTGGGGAAATGAATTCTCTTGTACTACTGTTGGGAATGTACATTGTGTCTAATTTTCTGTAGGTCAATTTGACCAATAAGACTTTCTCAAGGTTAATTTTCTGTCTTATTTATCACTAAGCCAACAGGAACAAGCTATGAGGTTGTGATATGTCTTCAGAGGGGTGGTGGGGTTCTACCTCACCTTCTCTGTGAGTCACTGATACAGAGCTTTATTTAATGAGGGGGAATAGAATATATTGTGTGATGCCATTATTGGTTAAACATGCTGACATTTACATCTGTGTATGTGTATATGTAGAAAAGGTCATATACCAAAATTATAGAAATGGTTTCTCAGGGTGGTGGCATTGCCAGTAATTCATATTTTCCTTTCTTTTCTGTATTATCTAATTGCTCTTTTTGTGGTTTAAAAAGTTTTCTACAGTTTACGTGTATTCCTTATACTTAAGGGACTGATTTTTTTTTTAAAAAAAGAATAAACCCCTAAAGTTGGTGAAAATCAGTTTGAATGATGGCTGTGCATTTTACTTGCTTTGTGACCTTCTGTAAGCCACTTATCCTCTCTGAAATTCTATTTTGTTTTCTGTAAAAATGGGAATAATGAAGCCTATTTCAGAAAGTCATCAGAAGGATTGTGTGAAAGAATGAAGGCATCGGGAATAACACATGTAAGAGGCCTCAAGAACACCTGTTTTATTTGGAAACCATCCTGGAGAAGGCAGTTGGCACAGGTTTTGACTTTCCTAAAACATTGAGTTGTTGGTCTCGTCATTAATTTCAGACTGACATATGTAATGAGCCATCTGTAAAGGTGAGAATCAAATCCTTCTTTTTGTCATCTCGTTTTGAGGCCATAGTTCTTGGATCAGAGTCAGATCCTTTCCCCGATTCTCCACTTCTTTCAGAGTGGGATGAGGACTCCAAACTGCCCTCCTGACCCTGGCAAGCCAGCAGCCCCAGGCACGGGGTCACCTGGGTCCCTGCAGGGAGCGATTTCCTCTTTGCTGCCTGGAGCGGTACCGCTGTACTCCGGGGAACAGCCAAGGTTATACCCAGGGAAGGAGATGAAGGTCCCCGGAGAGCAACAAAAAATTCTGAGTGGGAGTTGAGTTGTAAAAATAATACTTGAAGTGTGTGATTTTTCTAGGGAACTTTCCCTCCCTTGGTGCCATGGCTGGTTAGGTTTTTAGAGGTTTAAGAGAAAAATTGAAGTCATCCCTGGCTGTCTTCTCACCACTTGATCTTGCTGTAGAGCTGCCACTCTGCTTTCGCAGCCGTTGCCGTGGGAATAGTGCCCGTGTAACAAATTTATCATTAGGACTTTTCTGCAGCAGTCATGAAAGGAAAAGAAAGCCTTTGAGGGAGGAAATTAGGGGGAAAAAGCTTGTTTGAAGATTTCTTTTTTCATGGAGAAACTCTCCAGTTCATCCTCTGGCCTTTTATCTGCACTACAGATCCCCATTGTATATTCTACACTTGACGTCCGTGGAAGTTTTTGCTTGTGGACTTAGTACAAAATATATAAATAAAGATTTGCTTTGTGAAAGGAAGAAGGTGGTTTTACCTGGAAATGTTATTTATAATTTAAAGACTTTTCACCTTGTTATAACCAGTTGTAGTTTTTCGGACTAATTCCCCTAAGTAATAAATTTGTATGCCAGTTGTTTTTTTTAAAGTGATATTTTATCTCTTTCATGTTGCTACATTCTACTACTATTATCTTTCGAATTCACTCTGGCTTAAGAGAGAAATTGTGGCAGGGTAACTCTTCTAAATCTGGTTGTTTTTTATTGGAAACATTTTAAAACAAGATACAGTGGGCCAAAGAGTAAATGCTTGTCTGAGGGAAGAGTTCTCCTCAAGCGAGGTCCTGTAACAATTCCAAAACTCCCTTGTGGTTTGTTTTCATTGTGGGTGTCCCTTCTGTCACCCACCCCCAACCAGAACCCTGTTGCGCCTCACCGCACCTTTTGGTTATCTCATATGTACTACAAATATTGTAGGATTCTTTGGCTCCAGCTTCTTTATCAGGATCGTGTTTGACTTGTGTTTCCTTGATTGAGTCCCTTTCCCCTTCTTATTTTGGGTAGTAATATCTTAGGACATGCATGTTTTCTTCCTCCACAGGGAGTTATGGTGGCCATTCTTCACGTTTATATGGAAATAGCGATACAGTCTGGTCCTCGGTTATGTGGGTGGTGAGCCCAGGGAATTGGGGGATTCCAGAACAAGGAGTCAGAATGAACCTCCATAGATTGTTCTTCCCTTTTTACCACCCCCACCCCTGCCATAGTGGAAATTACAGGCGTGTGCCCAGTCTATCCAAGACCAGGTTTTTAAAAAAATTACTTGTTTTCTTCAAACTGTAGCTTGAAATCTTCTCTGTCAGCTGATCCAAAACAGACATTTGAAGCAAGTATGAAATAAAAGGCATAGCAGTTGGGACCTCTTTGTTGAATTGCTGGCTTCCTTTGGTGAAAATTTAGAAATAAAACTCAGCTGTGAGCACAATTTTGATTTGTAGATTAGGATTTAGTGAAGTTTGGAAGGATAGGCTATACTTCTGGAGCAGGAGAAAGGGTGAAACTTTGTTTTGGCCTCAGCTTGCTGCAGAAGCCACACCTTGCCCTTCACATATTTTTCTGTCAATGATCTGCAGTTATTGTCACCTGGCAGCCTGCCCTGATCGTGGATTATCTGTACAACAAGGTCAGTGCACATGTCTGCTATTTCCAGACATTGGGGCTGTGCCTCCTATCACTTTGGTACTGACCAGAACGAGGCTAGGGACTTAGAAAGTATGTGATAAATCCTTGTTGAGAGATGAGTTTATTGAGATAAATTAGTTGAAGGGTTTAAATACATTGCATTTAATTTTTCTTGGGATTTTGCACTTAAAATTGGTTGTTCTTATATTCTTTTACTTAAAGTCATTATTTTCCTGTTAAAAGGGGTGTGTGTGTGTGTGTGTGTGTGTGTGTATGTCTGACCTGATTGGAAGCATTATAAAATTATTAATTTTATATCCAAAGTCTGAATGCCCTGGCTTGTGTTCGTGTCATTAAACTTGAACGTCAGTATTAAAATGATCCTACAAATGTATTTGGAGGGTTCCTACTTGATTTCATTTGATAGTAAGACGAAGGGATGAAGTGGCTATGTATTTATTGGATTTTAGATTGCACATTCATTTCAGATTCCCATGCCAAGGCACTCTACACCTGACTGCACTGCTGCCTGCAGCATATTTAATTTAAAATCAGGTGCCCTAGGGGACCAGCACAGGGTAGACTTCCTGAGGGTTCATCCTGAGCCATTTTTAAAGGAGCCATTTTAAATAGTATTTGGGAAGCAGGAATTTAAGGGATAATGGTAGAAAGAGTGATTATGTAGAGGTCTTAAAAATCATTTCTAATATGTTTTCACTTAAACTGGCAAATTTGCACTGTAAGTCCCTGAAATCATTCTCTCAAACATTTTCAATGGAGTTTTACAGATTTTTAAAACCATTATATTCTACTCCTATTTAAGGGCCACAATTACTGAAGTTTAAAATCCATTTTATGTTTTATTAATACTTTTAGATGTTCAGAGTAACTTTTAATTTGTGTGTTTTCCAATTTGTTAAGGGTGAAATTTTTTTTATCAACCTGAAGCATTTGCGTTTAACCCATTTGTCAATCTAGTTTTCTTGAAAAAAACTGCTATCATCTGAAAATAAAATCTTTACCCTAGATTATCTCATTTTGAGCCTATATTATAAGAGATGGCATAAGGACTTTATGTAAATAATGGGTTGATCTGTAAGTTAATTAGACCCAAGAGAACCTACTGTCAAAACAAAACTGCTTTGTCAGTCCTTGCTTTCCATAGCTTCTCCTGAACCTACTATTGCTATACTGAAGAGCTGCACAACATATTAGTTTTTCAAAAGGAGTGCAGATAAATGTCAACTGCAGTAAGTGAAAATTGTAATTACAGTTAGTGTGGACTGAGCGAAGTGCTGTGTAGGCAAAGCCCTGTGTAAAGTTCTGTATGTAAATAGCACATCGCAGATAAAAGCTTGCTCTGTGATTATTAAGAACGGGGTGTCTTTTGCTCGTTCTCCATCAGAAGGTTGATTAGAATCACTTGCAAATTATATACATCTACCTCTGGGCATGCTTCCCTTCAAAAAAGGAAACCCCAGGAGCTTTTTGTATAAAGGATAGATCTCCAAATATCTTATCTTTGAATATTGAATTTTTTGAAGCCCCCTTTTCTGATTTTTAAAAAAACGAATTCCAGGTGTGGAGCCTCTTGCCCATTCTTTTAAATGCCATTTTCTTGTAAAATTTAACGGTACCTTAATTTACTGTTTGCCTAGGGTGCATCTGTTTACGGTGCCTCCTCATTGATCCTAGTTCCTTTCTGCTGTGGCCCCCAGGCACCTTGTGATGAGAGTTTGCAATCTGATTTTCATCTACTCACATTAAATTTAATCTTGAAGGTATAGTATGGGACCGGAATGAGGATCTGAGACGATGGGTAATGGGTGATTTTATTTGCTTCACTCAACACTTCTTTGTTCTCTGTAATGAGCACGGGTAGCTTATAATTGAGAGACATTAAATTTGATATTCCTAAAAACAGCAGAAACATTTTTAATGCAATGTCATGCTAATCTCTTTAATTTCATTCTCTTGTGATAAATTCTAATGACGAGATGAGAGTTGTAAACGAAGAGACCAGTGGTAATCCTTGGCACCCTTCCTTATTATCCTATTTATTTGACCTGAAGAGTTTTACTTGTCTGTTTTTAGAGTGTGTGTTAATTGAATGCTCAGTATTCATTACAAATAATCTTGTCTGTTTCCTTGTGGAGATTCTGAAGGCCCTTTTGCTCTTTCTGTAAAAGCCAAGGAGACTGTATTAACTTCTGGTTTAATTTAAAAAACGAATGTGGAACTTGTTGGCACAACACCTTAAAGAATTGCATGTTTAATAATTGGAAGGCTCTCCATCAGATTTCTCTCCAGTCTGAATTAATAATGTTGCTGACTTATTGTTTTAGAAGAAGGAGTCCTTGACCTGCTAGGTTGAAAGAATTGTGGCTGCTCTGACCCTTTGTGGGTCCTTTAGCTGTGCCATATCCCCTGTGAATAATTAGAGGTATTTGAAGGTATTGAGGTAGAAGCCAATTTGTGTCTTTCACTTTGCATATTGTTGAAGCCTCATGAATTAATCATAAGCAGGGCAAAAAATTAACTTCTTCAGACACATATTTTGATGGGTCATGAGGGAGAATGTAAAGTGATCTGTAAAATATTCTACTGATCCTCTTAAGTATTAAATTATTATACCTACAGGCTAATTTCAGGGTGGGGGGAATTCCTCCTCCCCCTTCTTGAGTAACTGAGTAGCATATTTGAAAAAATTACCAAGGTTTGTTATTTTCTAGGACTACAAATGGGCAATTTTATGATTTCCTGAAAACCAGAGTCTTGCATTAACTCTTAATTTTAATTGGTTATTTTTCTTTTTCGTTTTAAATTATTTGACTTCTAGACTCTTATAACTGCACTTTAAACTTCTTATTGATTTGGTGAAATGTTATCTTTTTCACTTTGGGCATCTGAAGCTATTCTAAAATACTGAATCAAAGTAATACGGATTTCCATACTTGTTTAAAATTTAGTTTTGTATTAATATCTTTTTTCCATTTTCTGTTTTTCTTTTTTTCAGCCAGTGAAACTGAAATTGCATTCTTCTGTGAAGAAGATTATAAGACCTACAAAGCTAATCCCATTTCATCCTGGTGAAACGTCTCGGGGGCTTCCTTTCTGCATACCTGTATTAAGCTCTTTATTCCACTACTGAGTTTTTGAAATTGACAAACAAATCTTAAAAAATTAATCCCAGGCTCTACTATTTGAGCTAAAATCTGGAGATTTCTCTCTCTGCAATTCACCTCTCTCTTTCTCTTTCTCTCTTTTTCTTGTTGTAAAATAATATATTATGAGAAAAAATTTGATTTTTAAAAAGTGAAGTAAATTGCTATTCAAAAATCATGTTGGAATATTGGTATTTTTTGTGTGTGTGTGTGGAGACAGAGTCATGCTAATCAGAGTCATGCTCTGTTGCCCTGGGTAGAGTGCGGTGGCGTCATTGCAGTTCACGGCAACCTCTGACTCCTGGGCTCAAGTGATCCTCCTGCCTCAGCCTCCTGAGTAGCTGGGACTAAAGGCACGTGCCGCCATACCCAGCTGATTTTTTTTTTTTTTCCTTGAGACAAGGTCTCGCTGGAACCCCTGAGCTCAAGCAATCCACCTGCCTCGGCCTCCCAGAGAAGCTAGGATTACAGGCGTGAGCCACGGCGCCCGGCCGGAATATTGGTTTTTAAATCATAATTTGTTTTCTAAAATTAGGAATTATTTTGGCGACTTGCATGTTGAGTTCTTTAAAAAGATTGTAAAACTAAGTCATACTGTCAACAAAAGCAGCTAGATGTCGAGTTGTGTACAGGTTTGCTTAACACTCTGTATGGAAGCATTAGGTACAGTTTGTTTTCACAGGCTTCCATAAGTAAAAGAAATCACATAGAGATGCTTCCTTTTGTATTTTTTCCATAGTTTCTAATTAGAGTAACTGTTACTGTCTTTGGCTACTAGAGATTTTGAGTCTCCTAGACCTGACCATCAGTGCTATCTTGTAGTTCAGGGAGTGTGTGATACACATCACCATATGTGAAATTGAATTGTGTATATTTTAGGGAGGTTTTATGATGTAAGAGGATTACTTTTCTTTTTTTAGTATCTCAGCCTATACAAATAACCTTGCTGATTTTTTTGTTTTTTCTGAGCTGTGCTTTTCAATTTCAGGAGCAAACTATAATGGAACCAAGCTCCTTTATTTTGAGAAAGGAGGTAGCAGGATGCTTGCACATCTGGAAGAAAATTGTTCCTTGAGCAGAAGTCTACATCCTGGAAGATACATTCTTTCAAAATAATATAATACTTTTGGTTCCTGATAATAGCTGACTACTAGCACCTGAGGAGTAGTAGTTTCAAAGGGGCCTCGCAGCCAGCTTGTGTCTAATCAAAACTCCTAGTAGAGGTTAGCTGGCTCTAGAATTACTCCATGAACCCTTAAAGTTGCCAGTAGGGCAAATTGTTTTCATTGTGGTAAAGTCTAACTTAAGAAAACCTATTGTTTTTTAAAAAATCAACTTTGAATGTCTGATTAACATGATCAGAAGTTGCTGTGCTTTATTGAAAGTTAACAGTCTTCTTTAAAACAAATTCTATTTATTTTACTAATTGTTTCATTCATTAAACAAAGTGCTGAGTACACAGATGACCTGGGTTTCTGGGGAGTTAATAAAAAATAAAATAAGACACAGTTTTTGCCTGAGTGAGTGGGGAAAAGTATAGTATAAGCAAGTGATTTTAATAGAATATTAGTAAAAACTGCTGTGGGAGCATTGTTGACAGAGTAATTAATTCTGTGTGGGATTATTTTTATCTTATATTTTAAAGAAGTACCACTTGAGCTGTACCTTAAAAGATTGAACAGGGATTTTTGCTTAAAGGAAAAGAAGGGAAAGCTTTCTGGAAGAGGGACTTGCTTATGCAAAGGCAGAGCTCTGTGGAAGAGGTTGAGGTTTCAGTAGAAAGCAAAAATTTCAGTGTTGCTAAAAATAATTAATTAATTTAAAACATTTTTTAAATGATTAGGGGCCCTTTTGTTTTTTTAGAGACAGGATCTTGCTCTGTTACCCAGGCTGGAGTGCAGTGGTACTGCAATCATAGTTCACTGCGGCCTCCAACTCCTGGGCTGAAGTGATCCTCCCACCTCAGCCTCCCGAGTAGCTGGGACTATAGGTACACAGCATCACACCCAGCTAATTTTTTAAAAAAATTTTTTGTAGAGATGGGGTCTCATTATGTTGCCCAGGCTGGTCTCGAACTCCTGGGCTCAAGCAATCCTCCTGCCTCAGCCTCCCAAAGTGCTGGGATTACAGCCGTGAGCCACCACGCCCGGCCTAAGGGCCCTACTTCATACCTTTCACCAAAATTTCAGGTGGACTAAATAACTAAATATGAAAAACAAAATGATGAACTTATTAGAAGAAAATATGGATTATGTTTATGACCTTGGAGTAGAGAAGGCCTTCTTAAAACACAAAATGCAAATGCCGTGATTTGGTAGATTTGATGTATCCATATGAAAAACTGGATTCCAAAAACAATCATAAAGGTTGAAAGACAAAGTAAAGACTGGGAGAAACTACATGTCCTTATAAGATAAAGAATTAGTTTCTAGAAGATATAAAGAACTCTCACAAATCAATGAGAAAAGGACAAACATACAACAGAAAAATGGACACATTTTATAAAGAAATTAATATAAAAGGAAACATATCTTATAAGCATGTGAAAAATGCACATCCTTTTTTCAAGGAAATTCAAGTTAAAATAACAACAGGGTAGCGTTTCTATTCATCACACTGGCAAAAGTAAAGGATTTGGTGATGAGTACTGGCAGTGAGGTGCCTGCACTGCCAACGGGAGCATATATTCACGTTTAGTCTCTTAGGCAAGCAATTTGGTTTGGTATCTATTAAAAAATCAAATGTGCGTATTCTGTTGATCCAGCAGTCCCAGTTCTTGGAATCTATCCCAAAGAAACCCTCTCATGCCTGCAGAAGGAGGCATTTATAAGGGAATTCACTACAGTGTTATTTATAATAGAAAAACACTGTCAGCAACCTAAATGATGTTAATAGGAGAATAGCTAAATAAACTATGGCATATCTATATTCTGGATTCCTACTTAATCTAAAACGATGAGGAACATCCGTATTATTTACTGACATGGGATGGGCTTTGAGACATCTTGATGGGTGAAATTGCAGAGGGATTCATAAAATGTGGTATTTGTTTTAAAACACAAAATGATACATATAAACAATGTGTATATATGTATGTTGCTATGGACTGAATGTTTATATCCTCCCCAAATCCATATGTTGAAATCCTTACCCCCAAGGTAATGGTATTTGAAGGTGGGGCCTTTGGGAGGTGATTAGGTCATGGTGGCTGAGCCCTCATGAGTGGGGTTAGTGCCCTAATCCCTAGAGAGACCCCTTGTGCCTTTCACCACATGAGGTTAGGTTGAGAAGACAGCTGTTGATGAGGCAGATGTCAAATCTGCCATTGCCTTGATCTTGGACTTTCCGACTTCTAGAACTGTGAGAAATAAATTTGTTGTTTATAGGCCATCCAGTCTATGGTATTCTGTTACAGCAGCCAGAATGGACTAAGACGTGTGTATGTGAATATACTCAGGGTATACATATAAATACATACCTCAAAAGGATACATACCAAATTGATAACATTGCTTACTTCTGGGGAGGGGACTAGGATTAGGGAGGTGAAGGTGGTAAAAAGCCTTATCTATAATGTTTAACTTTACAAGGAGAATGTATTTGTGTTAAGAATTAGTAAAAACAAGCTAAGAGCAGTGGTACATGCCTGTAGTCCCAGCTACTCAGGAGGCTGAGGTGGGAGGGAGCCCTTGAGCCTAGAAGTTTGAGTCCAGCCTGGGCAATATAGCAAGACCCCATCTCCTAAAAAATTGGTAAAAACAAAACCAGGACATGGATAGAAATCAAAAGAAGCAGGAAAAAACTCATCAGGCAATTGCCATAAAGATTTGGACATATTTTCATCTAGGTTATTTTTTCTGTGTATATATTTTTTAGTATTTCTGATCTTTTTAATATGTTTTAAGTTATACGAGTAACATTTGCTTGTTAAAAACAATCAATTCTGAAAGTAAAAAAGTAAAAATCCCCTTCTTCAAAGGTCCTTTGCATAGCTTGGTGTGCATACTTTCAGACCTTTTTTCCTGCACACATATCACTATTTAAACATATAGGTATGCATTTCAAAGCATCATTTTATGCATTTTAAAGCATTATTCTTTTATATATGGTTGGGAGGTCTCGTTTTTTTTTTCAGTCACCACTATGTGCCAGACACTATGTGTTTTATGTACTGTCTCATTTTCTCCTCACGGCAGACTGTGACAGAGCTCTGGGGAGGCCTGGCTTCCCCATCTGTGAAATGGAGAAGATAATGGGGACTACCTCACAGAGTTTTGGGGCTCAAGTGAGACACTATCGACCGGGCACTTAGGAGAAGGGGCCTGGCATGAAGTAAGTGCTCATTACATGCCTTACCATGCTCATGTGAGCAGGGGGTGCAGAAGCTTCGATTTCATCTCGGAGCCAGGAACCCTGACTCACAAGTATTAAGCCACTTGCCTGAGGCCTGAAATCTGATAAAGAGGTTTCTTCTGGCTTCAAATCCCACTTTCTGCTGCTCTGAAAACAAGGGGAGTTGGGCACTTGGAGAAACGTGGTGGAAAGGTTGTCATCCACGGGCAGAGAGACAGTTCCCATCCGCATTGGCTGGCACCCTTTACGTACATTTTTGCCATTCTCAGTTGAAGAGAACCTGTTGTCTCTTTCTGTGCCAGAGGCTCATACAGGCTCTAGCCCCACTAGCCAGGCCGGGTTTCATGTGAGTTTGAGAACGCTTTTGCCAAAGCGAACGTGCTTTCTTTCCCTTCTTTTTCTGGCTGCTCCAGACACAGGCAGGAGAGATGAGGACGCCCTGCCTGTTTAGGACACCCAGAGAAGTGGCCTCGTCCGGGGCCCCTTTGGAAAACTGCTGCCGCTTGCTGAGGTCAGGAGGGGGAGGGCCGAGCGGGCTTCCCGTGTCTGCTAACGCATGTGTGTGGTGACCGGGGGCCTGAGATCTCTGGTCCACTTCTCTCGTGCGCACAGGGGTCTGAGTACGGCAGTGTCTGAGGAACCAGACTCTTCCCATATTCTTTTCATTGTGTGTGCGTGCACGTGTACACACGTGTACATATGCATGCACGCGTGTGTGTTGGGGGAAGGGTTCTGATTATTGGTTACTGGCAGTTTCACCTCATTTTACACTAAGCAACTCAAGATTAATCAGAGTGGCGAAGGTAATTGAAGTGGAATATTTACTTACTTGGTTTGAGGTTAATATTTTGAACTCCACCATCAAGACAGTGGGTCTTGGATGTCTGCAGACCCGGAAAATACCCGTCTCTCACATTGAACCCACGGCACAAAACCCACTGCCGCTCTGTACCCTTCACTGTGCACTTCCAGCATTCACAGGAGGCGGGCTGTGGAGGAGCAGGCGCAGCTTTGACATTTTTTCCTCCAAAGGAGAGAAATGTATTCAGTGAATCAGACCTGAGACCAGTTTTCCCCATCCCCAAATGTGCCTTTTGGGTTAGAATATGAACATAAGAGTTTGGATAATGGCCTTTGGAGACTCATTTTTTGATCATTAGTCAGTGAGAAGATCATATAATGTGTAAAGACTTAAAAGAAACATACAGGATGTGTGTCATGCTGCTCTACAATGTGGTTTTTTAGAGAGTAGTGACCCTCCCCTATTCTGTGCTGCCAGCACTTCCTGTGAGTGTTTGGTAAATAATGTCATCTGTAGGCAGCGAGATTTAAGATGGAGAAAATCCATTTCAGGTCCCCGATGAAGTCATATGACTCTTTTGAACTAACTAAAGGTGGGCCATTTTGGGAATGCTGCCTTAGAGACTCGAGCTTTTGGTTTTAGCCTCATTCCTATTAAATCCAATACATGATGCCACCACCACTAACAGTATTCTTGTGGCCAGTCAAGGCAGTGACCAGAGCACTCTTCTGGCTCTGACTCTTTCTCAGGACTAAGGGGAGTGGCAGGGATGAGGACCGTGGGGCTTCTCCCCTCCATTTCTGACTTGCTGGGGAATGAGAGCTGCGAAGATGGAAACTGTCATCTCCAATCCTTTCAGTGTTAAGTTCTGTTTAGCAAAACACAACCACCTCATTTAATTTCCTGATCACTACCCCTCCCTCCTCCCCATAACCCCCAGCTTTGAGCCTTCTGCCACCAGACTATACACTACCCTCCCCCCCATTTCCCCACCTTGTTGCAGACAAGGCTCCATGCTGTTCCGCCTTATTTCTTGCCGATTTTAGCTCCTGGCTCATTGTCCCTGTCTCCACCATGGCTCCTGCCATAATTCAGGATAGACATAGACAAGCCTTCCTGTACCGCGGGGCCCCTTAGGTGAGAACTCAACTGCAGGGTTCTTGTCTCCTCCGTCCCAGCCACCTACTCCCACAGGCACCCCTGAGCCATAGTCATCATCAGTCACCGCACCCTGGTCCACGACACCATGTCAGTATCATGCCTCCCAGCCTCTGCCTTTCCATCTGTCTGCCTTTGGTGCCCCCCGCCCCAAGGGTTCTTCAGTTCCACCGACCTACACTTCACTGATCCCACTGTTCTGCGCCGACCTGACTGAGATCCTCTGAGCCTTCCTCGTCATTCCTTTTTGTAGACCCTCACCTCCCTGACGCCCCTCTCTGCGGGCTTGACCCCTGCGCCCCGCCTTCTCCACGCCTGCACTGGACGAGCTGCACCTGTTCCCTGACTGAGCTGCAGGTCCTGGCTGCTAAGCGCCTATCTGTTCCTGATGCCGCCCTGCAGTTCCCTCATTCCCCTCCCCTTCTCACTTAGAGCTGCTGTCCGTGTCCCCCCTCCTTGTGGTTGTACCCCGTGTCCCCTGCATGCTGTCCTGTGTCGGCAGGTGAGCTAGTAGTGCTCGTTTCTAAGTCTGTCCTCACCTGTGCCTAGGTCCCGCCCCTGTCATGAGCACACTCAGCATTGCCTTCCCTCTCCTGCATCACCAAGCTTCCCCTCCCGAGCGGCCCCCCAGCATAGGAACGTGCCGCAATGTCTCCCATCCAAACCCCCCCAAGAGCCACCCCATCTTTTCACAGCGGAATCCCTGAACAGAGTTATCCACACCCTCTGTTTTCCCCTTCCCCTCCTCTCACTGCCTCTGAACTCTCTCCAGTGGGGCTTCTGGCCATCACGGTACTGAAACAGCTCTTGCCAAGGTCACCAAATGTTCCCGTTGCCACAGGAGTGTGGTTCTCTGACTTTGACTTGCTTAACCTCTCAGCAGCAGAATCAATGGACACCCTTCTTGCAACCCTCTCCTCCTTTGGCCTCACCGGCCAGGCCTCATTTCCTTTGCTGGTTCTTCCTCATCTTCTTACCTTTACACAGTGGCACACCCCAGGGCACCGTCCTCTGACTCCTCGAATTACCTCTCCTCCCCAGGAGCGCACATATGTGCTCACAGCTTTAAATAACAACTGGATGCTCCCAACTTCCAACTTTCTGCCACAGCCCAGATCTCCCCCTGGAGTCCCACCCTGGTACTGTCCCTCCCCATGAAGGTGGCTGGCAGGTATCCTCTGAGAGACGCTGCGGACTCCAACATGTCAAAACCGAGCTTCTGAGCTTTCTCCCCAAGCCTGGTTCTTCCTCAGTGCTCCCC
The DNA here is from genome assembly GCA_023783475.1 of Daubentonia madagascariensis. Taxonomy (NCBI): domain Eukaryota; kingdom Metazoa; phylum Chordata; class Mammalia; order Primates; family Daubentoniidae; genus Daubentonia; species Daubentonia madagascariensis. The sequence goes on along the minus strand of JAKFHU010002088.1, from coordinate 76,170,053 downwards.
ACCGAAGGAAAGGAACTCCAGGCCTCCATTTGTTCAGGCCTGAACCTTGGAGTGATTTCTCTTGTTTCTCCTACCCCCACATCCAGTCTAGCCGCCTGTTCTGCTTGCTCCGCCTTCAAAGGACATCCTCATCCTGCCTCGTCTCGGCTTTTTCACTACCACCCCCAGGCCCAAGGCACTCCATCCCTCACTGGATTGCTGTAGTCACCTTCGTTCTGACTGGGCTTCTTGCTCCCGCTCCTACCCTGTTACAGTTCTCTACTAGCAGTCAGTGATTCTTCCAGAACATAAGTCAGATTCTGTCATGCTTCACTTCAAAATTCTCATTCAGAGAAAAAGGCAGTTTCCTGCCGGGGCTTACAAGGTCCTACATGACCAGCCCCTCCCACCTCTCTGACCTCATCCAGTGTCTCCCCTCACTCTGCAGTAAGCCTCCTTGGCCTTGGTTCTCTTCCTGATACACACCGAACATACTCATGCCCCAGGGCCTTTGCACTTGCTCTTCCCTCTGCTTGTAATGCCTTTTCTACAGTTATTTGCATGGGTCATCCCCTTTTTCCTGTCAGGTGTCTGCTCAGATGCCATCAAAGAGGCCTCCTCTGCTCACCCTATACAAAATACCCTTGCAGAACTCATCGTTTCTCTAACTCTGCTTTCCTTTTTTCTTTTCAAAAATCTTTTCCTGTTCTGTCTCCTACTATTAGAATGTCCACAGTGTACAGAACAGTGGCTGGCCCTTAATAGGCCAGCATAGATATTTCTTGGATGAATGAATGACTTTAAGATTTTATTTTAATTTTAAAGCAAAATTTTACAGATTCTTGAAGCTCATCTCATAGCAAGTAGATCTGTGTAGATGGGTCCAACTCGCTAGGAGTTTCTTTAGTTGAGGAATAGTCATCCACGTTTGTAAATTGATGTAAACTGGGCTCTGGAATAACTGGTCCACAGTCCCGGGTGCATATGTGTTTCAAGTGCAGTTGAGGGGATGAGATTAACAATCATGTTAAAAGTTAGTTTGCACAGGTCTGAATTCGGTTGCAGCCACCCCTGCATTTTCATGCAGCTGACAGAGCTTTCCTGCTATGAGGTCCGTGTATGCCTGGAGGCGATCTCGCACCTTGTGCGAGGGCTGGAAAAAATGCTGTGGCGGTTATTCACAACAGGCAAGATAAGTGTCCTAGATTGTCATTTGTCTCTGTTTGAACTGTTCCCTAGAAAGCTGAATAGAAAACTGAACAGTGGATTGTACAACTGCACAGATTAAGGCAGAATTTTTTTCCCACTTGCCTTAAAGCAAAGTTGCTTGTTTTAAAAGTGACCTAGAAGTGAACTTGCGGTGACATTTAAAATTATACAAATGGGAAAAAGTAAATGGTGCATTTTTGCATATATTGGAATTATTTGTCTTTCTGTGTTTGCTTTAGGCAAGCGGGAAGAGGAGGAGAGAGCATTGGCTTTGACGTCAGACAGCCCTGGGTTGGGAGAATGCATACATTGTCACTAGCTTAGAGGTATGACCTTGGGCAAGCTGTTCAGCCTGTCTAGATCTCAGTTTCTTGTTCCACTAAATGGGGATAACACTGACCTCACAGAATTTCTCTGAGGCTTCAGTAAGGTGATCTAGGTCGCTGCCTGGCACACATCTTCTGTCTGGGGGAGAATTTCTATCACATTGCTATTTCACTAAGAAAGAATATTAATCCCAACACACAGAGAGAAAATTTTGATACTGAATGAGGTTATCCCCTGTCCAACATTGGAGCTGGGCCTTTCCCTACACATCCTGCAGTATTCCTGCTGCTTGCTGGTTCTCCTTCCTCTGCCTGTCAGCTCCGACCACACAACCCAGCAGTGTTCTTGGGACCCAGGGAAGTACTTATTTTTAATCTTCCAAGAATCCTTACCTTCCCATTTCCTTTCCTGAAGTGCCTTGCCCTTGGATGCAGCTAACCCTGAGTGCACTACCTGTCAAATATTTCCTTTAAATGTCCCTTTCCTTCTGGTTGGAATTTTTCCCCAGTTAGGACTAATGGGCGCATTAACAACAGCAGAACAATTTAAATTTCCTTTTTGTAAGAGTAAAGGAATAAAGGAAAGAACCTTCCTTTCTCTATTCTCTGGCTATAACTTGCTAAAAACAGGGTGGGGTTGGATGGGTTGGCAGAATGAATGGATACAGAGGTTGTCCAAACAAATACAATCTTTGGGAAGAAACATCTTGCAAAGGCAGGTTTTGCAGTTTGAATTTTCTAGACTTGCCCAGCCACCAGCCGACTAATGCCCTTGCATTAATGTGTAGGTCTTGTAGAGCAGCCCTTCTTCCAATATAAAACCTTTCCTGCTGTTTTAGCCGGTATTCATTACACAGAGTAGAAGTACAGGCAGCCGGTCAGGAGAGGGAAATCGGCTCTGGACTCGCCCGCCTCTGCCTACCCTCAGCCACCAGGTGGCAGCAGAGTCTGCCTGGGCCTGGGAAATGGCCGGTAGAGTGGGTCTGAGTCATTTGTTAAGGACTGTGCTTAGTAGGTTTGTCCTATAAATCAACTTTGGAGTCCTGTAGCTGAAAGTCAAAGTCTTCGGCTTACAAATGGTAGGACATATTGTACTAGTGCTCAAAAGTGATCAAGTGATTGCTACTGCCTAAAATTTTGATTTATTGTAAGTCACTGCTTAGGCTGGATGTGGTGGCTCACATCTGTAATGCCGGCGCTTTGGGAGGCAGAGGTGGGAGGATCACTTGAGGCCTGGAATTCAAGGACAGCCTGGACAACATAGTGAGACCCTGTCTCTACCAAAAAAAAAAAAAAAAGTCAATGCCTAATTATTTCAAAGCCAATACCTAACCGTAGTCAGTTGTACTTCTGTAGTCTTACTTATTTCTAAAAAGAATACCAATAATGTGTTAATGCTTTGGAAAATATCCCTGCTTATTTGTTGAGGATTATTCTTTAAAGCTGAGCATTGAAAGGTGGCAAGCAAGTTTTAATAGGTCTTTTGTTAAAAGCTCCCAGGTACCTTGCATTGTATGCAACTTCCTTTTTTTGGTCTAGGTGAGATGCTTAAACAAATTCCTTCCCAAAACAATTGCAGAGAGAATCTATTCTGCTCTGTGGAGGGGCTTGGAAGCTACCATTTTGCTTGTGCAAAGGCGAGCCTTCAAGCAATGCTCAGAGCTCTGGGGGCCAAAGAGTGATTCCCACCACAGGGATGTGGGAATTACTTTGCAGGAGGGGATGTCCCTCTTCTCTTCTGAAGGCTGGATGTTCTCACACATGATTAGGCAATGCCATTAGCTCTTTGGATAGTGTACAAAACCCTGTGTTTGCTTCTAAGTTATTATAAAAATTAAAAAATTTCACTTTAGGGTAGTGAACAGAATAAAAGCCAATCTGCCATGGTGCATAACTGTGTTTCCATGGGTTCTCTTCAGTGTTCAGCTGGGTCTGGCCAGTAGCAGAGAACTATCATGGGCAGAAGGCTGAGCTGGGGCTAGGAGCAAGGCCTGAGAGTGGGTCTGAGGTGGCAGCACCTCTTTACGTCTCTGGGGACTCCCTGGGTGTCTGGTTTCAGTCCCTGGTCCTGTCGATGCCATGCAGCCCTTTAATGCATGCACCACAGCTGGTGGATGCTTCCAGACTAAGATGCCCAGGAGGGACTTGGTTAGGTGTAGGACGAAACACAGAAGCTTAAAAGGGGAGAGGAGAACCCTAAGAAGGCTATTTGAGGTAGGAGCAGAGCACAGCATGCCAGCCCCTACCCAGCTCTTCCTTTTCCCAATTCTTACAGCCCTGGGTTGAATGGACTCCCTGGCCTAATGTGCATCCCATGGCCTTAAGTCCCCCGTATTGGACAGAAGAGTGTTGGGACCTGCTATGCAAAGGTCCTGGTAACTGGCCTTCCTCATGGTCTCCAGATCAAGGGGACAGAGTAGTTTATCGAGACAGCAATTTGCTTGTGGTTCTCTGTCTTCTCTTCTCCCCTCAGTCCAAGGCAGTTGGGCTCTCCAGTGTCCTAGCCCAGGGGTGCTTGTGGGGTTGAAAGCAGAGCAGTTTGAAGACAGATTCTTTGAGCTAGATGGCTTGAGGGGTAGGGGAGGGAGAGGAGGCTGGAGGCTGGAGTGACTCGCCAAGGCTGGGAGGAGATGGGGCTTGTGGGTTCTACCACTGGCAGGTGTCTGGTTCTGGGGAGGTGGTCTGTATTCAGAGGGGAACCACTGCCCCTGAGCAGGTGAGCACCCCCACTTCACCCAGGACCCCAGGCCTCCACTTGGCAGCGAGCAGCCAGGCCCTATTCAGGACCACAGGGATTGAGACAACAGGCATCTCTGGGAAAGTGAGAACTGAAGACTAAAAGAGCCTCCTGGAATACTTTGCCCCAGGACCTTTGCATAACCTTGAGATAGGGGGATAGGGAAGCCCAGTAATGACAGATTGAATTTCCAGCCAGATGGGGACTTGGAATCCAACTTAAGAAAATAAAGAATTAAAAAATTTCTTCCACATATGTGCTTATAATTGCAAATTCATACACATTATACCAAGGTGGACCAACCTAATATTTAAGGAAGGGCAATGTTGCTTTCTGGTCTCAGTTACCAACAAAAAGGATAAGTTAATGAAAGTGGAGGACGGATGAAATTCTACTCTCAAATTATCAAAAGAACCCACCCTCATTTTTTTTTGAGAATTAAAAATATACATATTTTATTTTTACCAAATTAAAAAGCAATCCAATAGTACTAAAAGCTTTATATAATAGTTGCCTGGTCTAACTCCTCTTCCTAGTCCCAGGCCCCCAAAGCAACTCAGTTTCTTCTGCTCTCTGCGCATTTCACAACATGTTCCTGTTGCTTTCCTCGATTTGTCCATTTCAGGAAGAATCTTTTGACTTACTATTATGGTAGGTTGAGATTTAGCTTTTTCACACGACTTTCGCAGCTCTGCCCCCTGTTCTCACGTTATATTTTAACTGTTTTTAATTAACAGTCAGTGTTTACGTGTTGCAGTTGTATACCACGGTTGTGCCTTTTATTAGACATTCTGAAAATATGCTTTTCCCCCTCACTTGTACAGTTGTCTATACACCTATACATACTTCTCCCCATGAGAGCGGTACAGTTGTCTATACACCTATACATACTTCTCCCCATGAGAGCGGTCATTAGCCTTTGATTGGTTTTTTCCCGACTGTTGAAGCACATCCTACAGCCCCACCCCAAACCCCTTCCTGGAAGCCTCTGTCCTGTCCAGTCTGGACAGGCTGCTCCTTTGTCTGCTATGACACTGCTACAGAGGGACTTGCCATTGCCATCATCCTGGGGCTTCCCTTTCTTGCTTGGTTCTTGGTTTTCTGAGTCCTGTATCTTTTTCTTTCTTATTTCACTCAGTTGTGGAGATGTAGCGTAGTTGTTTCATAAGAACGGGTGCATAGAAGGCACGTGTTTTGAAATGTTTGAAAATGTCTTTGTTTTTCTCTTAGACACTGTTGGTGGGTATTGAATTCTAGGTTGAAAACATCCTTGCTCAGAATTTCGAAGGCTTTGTCCCATTGCTGTTTAGCTTACGGGAAGCTCTCGAGGGGCCAGTACCATTCTAATTTTTATTTCTTTGTATATAAACTATTTTTTTGTCTCTAAAAACTTTTAAGATATTCTTTTTGTCCCAGGTGTGCTGAAATGGGTGAGGGTGTGTTTTCAGTCTTTGGGCTGGATATTTGGTTGACTTTTGAAATCTAAAAACTCATCTTTTTCAGTTTTGGGAAATGTTCTTGTACAGGTTCTTTGATGATTTCTTTCTCCTCTGTTGTCTCTGTTTCTGGAATTCCTCTTAGCCAGATGTTAGACTTCCTGTATTGTTACTTTAGAGCTTTTATCTTTGTCTTCTGATTTTTCTTTCTGGGAAATTTATTAAATTTTATCTTCCTATTTTTCTGTTGATTATTAAATATTTCTTCTATCATATTTTCAATTTCTAGTTCTTTATTTTTTAGAGTATCATTTTCTTATTTTATGGGTATAATATCATCTCTTTCTCTCTAAAGATGTTAATTGCAGTTTTATTTAAATGTTTTATTCTGTTCCTTGAATTGTCTGTTTCCTCTGGTTTCCTTTTCTCAGTTGTTTGCTTTAGTTTCTTGCTTATATTCCTCAAATGTCTGCCCATTTATATTTACGCTTGAGCTGCTAAGAAGCTCCTTACTAGCTCTCTATGTCTGGATGGGACCTGTTGATTGTATCACTTGATTTTATTCTCATCTGCTTCCTGCATTACCTTTGTTTCTTTGGGTCCCCTTTCTCTGCTTTGTTTTGGTCACTTCTTTTGTGGTTGGAAGCTGTCCTCAAATGTGGTTGAACCCGGTCTGTGTATGTACCAGGAATGAGGCAAAGAGGCTGCCTTGGGGCAGGGGCCCTGCAGGATGATTGGAGGCCAAGCTGGTTTTTGCCCTGATGCTCACTGATCACCAATACCCACATGTTCCCACTGGCTTCCCAACTTCCTCAGCCTCCTTGCAGGCAGGTGGGGCCACGGGACCAGCTCTGCTTAATGAAACATTTACGAGCTGGTGCAGAAGAGTTCCCTCTGCACCTTCCTTGTCCGTCATGCAGATGACATACTGGATGACAGAGCCAGGAGGTGGAGCAGCCTGGGTCACTGGGGCCGCAGAGGGGGACAGGGGATAGCTGCCCTGGAGAGTCACCTGCCCTTCATTGGATACAAGAGAGAGAAATAAACTTTAATGATGTGAAGCCCAGAGATTTGAGAATTGATTGGTTACCACAGCATCACCTAGACTACTCTGACTAATATATCATCATTTTGTTGCAGGACCCTAAATGTTAGTATTAGGAACTGAATAACTTCCGAGACGGGATATCTTTTTTCTGGAGTTTTTCAGTTCCTCCAGAGAACAACCCTTCATTTTTTTTGCCTCCTGAGAGCAGGTTAGGGGAGGGGCATGGACCCTACTTTCAGCCCTGAGAGTCACCCCTTTCCTCCAGCGCTCCCGGTCCCGGAGTCCAGGGAATAACTCCAGCGTCCTGCCCGGGACAGCCCCGTGGCTCCCAGGATTCTGCGAGTGAGCAGGCGGCTGCTGGTGGATGTTGCTTCCTGCCAGCCTCGGAGATGCAGCTTTTGCAACTTCCTACTCCTCCATCCACTTGCCACCTTCAAAACCTGGACCAGCTCTCTTGGCCCTGATGTCTTCTCTCTGGGCCTCTTTGTCTTCATGGGTTTATATCTATATTACCCCTTTACTCCATCATAGTGGGGTTTCCTGAGGAGATGGTATAACTGAACAAGGTCATTCTATCATGTTTAACTAGAAATCTGCTTGCTTTGCTCTCTCCCTTCTTAAAATCGAAGTATAATTTACAGACAGTAAAATGCAAAGGTCTTAAGCGTATAGTTCTTTGGATTTTGACGAATGCACAACTGACATCCCAACCAAAATACAGAATGTGCCCACCACCCTGCAATCCCTTTGTGCCATTTCAGTTCCCTCCCTGTCCCTGTCATCAGCCACACTGCTCTGACTTCTGTTACTGTAGATGAGTTCTGCCCTTATTTTTGAATATCCAAGAGTAACATATGTATGGTCCAAATCACTCTCCCAACTTAACTGAAGAAAAACTCTATTATTATAAGAAGGTGGAATTTAACTAAGAGCAATGCTATTTTCTTAAAATAATTTATAAAAAGCCACACAGAATTTTGTCCATATCTAACCTCCTTGTTCAAGAGTGAGGAGAGAAGGTGTATTGTTTTCTAGAAAACCTTTTGAGGAAATCAGTTTCCTTCATAAGCAGCAGAACTTCATGTCAGTTAAAAACTTATTTCATGAAAAACTCAAATAATCAAAAAAGGTCCTGATGTTTTTGAACAAACATGTCTTCTTCACAGATTGTCAGTATCATACTCCTTTCTTCTGAACAAAACCTGAGATTCCCCTTTTAAAAAAATGTATATAGGACCTCTTATCAAAAAACATATTATTAGCTCTTCTTTCAATAACCTTCTGAAGTTTGTGTACTTGTGGGTACAAGGTGTGGCGTAGGTGGTGGGGTGAGGGGTGGATCTTGGGCTGTGCCCGTGAATGTAGAAGAGAACCTGTAATATTGACATGGTAGGGACTGAGGTGTGATAGTTGCCTGGTTTCTCGTCACCCTCATTATGTAGACCTTTCATGAGCGACAAAAACTATTTTTCAGAATTTTGAGTATTTTTCCCACAAGGTTCAGCAAGCTTTTCAGGACAAGCTAAGCCATCAGAAGAGAGACTGAGCCAGGTGTAGTAACAGCTAGCATTTATTGACAGATATTTACTCACTAATGCTCACCCCCCCCACCCCAGGTAGGTACTACTTGTCTGCATTTTACAGATGTGGGAGGGAGGCACTTCGGGGTTAAGTGACCTGCCCAAGGTTACCCAGCCTGTAAGTGATGGAGCAGGCCATGACCAACCATCAGTAGGGACTTCACTGGTAAAGGGAGGTTCCTGATGCTCGCTGGGGGTCCTAGGAAGACATTCCTTGTTGTAGCTGGAGTGAGTGATATCCTTCTTTGCCTTTCACCGCTTGCTGTTACCTCCTCAACAGGAGTCAGCTCAGAATTGCTGGGATTAACGTCCCACAGGAACGCCCTCCCCTTCTCTTCCCACTGCCACTGCCCCGGTTCCAGACTCATCATTTCTCATTCTGACCGTGGAGATGCTCTCCTGTCTGGTGTCCTTACCTGCAGACTGTCATCCAGCGAGTCCATCCTTCATGCTTGCTGCCAGAGTGATCTTTTGAAAATGCAAGTCCCTCCCTGTTTAAAACCATCTGATGGGTCCCTGTTTCCTTCAGAATAAAGTGCACACTCTGGCATGGCACTGGGGAGTTCCTTGGTTTGACTTCTAGCCATACCTCTAGCCTCTTCTCTTGCTGTGTGATTTGGTACCCCCTCCCCTCTCCCCCAGCCCTCCCTTGTCCCCCACCTGTTCTCTCTGGACACACAAAGGGAAGTCTGCTACATACCTCAGACTTCCCTTTCAGGTCTCTGCAATGCTCCACCCCCTCTACCAGACTAGCATTCATCCTGGGAGACACGGCCAAAGACCACCTCGTCCCTAAGGTCTTTTCTGTCCCACCCTCCCACCACCTCATGGCTCTGCTCTCCTTTGGGTCCTCACCATGTCCTGGCCAGTGTTTTGTAGCATTGATAACACACTGTGGCCTTGCTTTTTTATACGTTGATCTTCCGCATAAGATGGGGCTCTCTCTGAGGTTGGGGATTGGGTCTCATACACTGTTGTATCTCCACTGCCCGCACGTATTGGGAGTTAATAAGTGTGTGGGTCTATTTATTTATGTATGAATGAATGGATTCATTTTCCCTGTTGTATTATATACTCTTCTAAAAGTTACTGGGCTTTCTGGAACTTATATTAAGAAATTCAGATACCAGCAATAATATCCAGAAAATTCAACCTCTGCCAAAATTGCTCGATGAGATTATCTGTGTCTCAGAGCCAGGACCACAGTTTCTGTTGCTTTTCTATTCTCTCCATGCCCTGACCCGGCGCCGGATATGCACTACCTGTTTAAAATTTATTTGCTGATTTGAGCTGGCTAGGTGTTGAGGGTGGGATATGACAGAGAAAATGTGGTCCCAGCTATGGAGGTCCTAACACATAAAAAGGGAGATAGGATGGATCCCGTGGGGAAAAAGCCCCATTAAAGCCAATTACTGAGACTTTCCTCCACAACCCCCAGCGATGCCTGCACATGTCCCCAGGAAGCCCTTCCGAGTTGCATGACCCTGACGAAGGTCTTCCTTCACCACATGATTTGTTGCAGGAAAAAAGGGAAGGAATTTGGAAGCAGTTAAGGTCACTTTGTCCCTGAGACTATAGCACTATATCTTGTTAAATAAAATGTCAGGTGATAGTTATCATGTAATTCTTTTCAAATGGTTTTATGTGCGGTAGATAATTTTATTTTTATATATATATAAAAAAACATTTGGATTTGACTAAATTATCAATTTTTAAGAATTTAGTAAGAACATGTAAATAAGTTTGTATTCCCTATTTAAGGAAACCTGAGAAGGAAATGACAAGAGTAATGATGTTTAGTGAGGACCGTGGTGGGTTTTTTGTAGATGACTTCCTCTGATCTCCTCCACGACCCTGGAACATAGATATCACAGATGAGAAAACCGAAGCTCTGACAGGTTAATTTGCGTAAGGTCTCTGCAGACAGTATTGCAGAGGGTAGGTTCACATCATGCTACCTATAGATATTCAAATCTGGAATTCATTCACATGAAATTATGGCTTAAACCCTTTAGAAAATTGTCAACTATGAGATTTTGTTGGCCAATATCCATGATATATTTATTTTTAAAATTTTTTATCCATGCACATTTATTTCAGTTTTAAACATGAAAAATATTTTAGCTGTTAGATTGCAAAAAAAAAAAAAAAGATGGCGAGTATACAGAATGAACACAGGCTGACACACATCACCATTTCCATACAGTAACAGCATGAGAAAACCTGGAACAGTATTTTTGGGGTAGAGGTCATTTGGCAATATATACCCAGATCAAAATTACATGAAGCCCAGTGACCCATTGAGGCCTCTTGGGGATTCTATGGGCACAGTAGTGCAGTAGTTAAGCACAGAGGCTCTAGGCTGCCAGAGACCTGCTGTGGAAACGTTCTCTGCTCTTAATGAGCTCTATGACTCTGGGCGATTTAGTTTGAGCCCCATTTTTGTCATCTGTAAAATTAGCTACTAGTGCCTGCTTCCTGGGGTTTCAGAATTGAATATTGGGATGTCTGTCAAGTGTTTAGCATGGTGCCTGTCTGTGGCATGGCTCAGCCAGGGGTAGGGAGCTCTCATCATTGGCGGAATGTGCACATTCCTTCACGGTTAACGAGGTGTGCTCTCCTGGCTATGAAGGTTGAGAGGACATGAAACTAAAGTTGGGTACTGGTTAATCACAGAGATGTCTGGGAACCTCAGTGTTTGGAGAAAAGGATGTGGCTTGGAGGAGGGGCGAGCCTGATGTCTGAAACTGCTTTACTCCCATGAGTGAGCAAGTTGAAAAGCTGGATTCTCCCAGGAAGGCAACACTGAACACCTCAGCTGTGCTCCTGAAAGCCTGGGGCCATTTCATCGTGCAGTTGCACAGGGCTCACTTGTACTCTGGGCTTTCTGGGAAGCCCCAGTTCCCAAGATTCAGTCCCTTTGTCAAAGCCCAATATCTGATTTCTTGGATTTGATCATATACAGTGTAGAAGGACGGGGGGAGGAGAGAGTTGGAACCAAGGCAGGCCCTGGGCTGGACACCCAGGAATGTGGAGAGAGAGGGTTGCGGCACTGGGGGGCTGGCTTGAAGCTCCCCCTGCCAAGCACATGACAAAAAACAAAGATGCCAACAGACTTCCGGGCGCTAAACCCCTGTATCCCCGCCCCCAACCGCACCTTGGTGCCACCGCTGACGCCCGCCCAAAGCCTCTAGGGTGATGCCACCAGCGTCTCTCAGGTACCTGCCCTTCCTCCCCACCCGGGGTCCTGCAGAGAGACTTCCTGGGTCGGGAGGGGGACTAACTAGGGCTGCTCCACTGTGAACGGCCCAGCTAATTATTTGTGACACCCTCCCACGTGGCTGGACTCAACAGCTTCTCCTGTGCTCATCCTCAAAGAGAGAACCTCAGAAGTGGACATGCTTCTTTCCGTAGGGACATAGAAGAATCCTCCCAAGGGCAAACATTTTGTTTCCTGCCTCATCCTTGAGGTTTTAGAAGGATGAAATGCAAGTGTTCAGTGACTCTGGGTTTAATGCTTCCACCTGATTCCCCATTTCATCACACCTCTCAGTGCTATGAAATTTGGATTATTTTTTAATCTTCCCCTCCCATTTTTGTTGCTCTGCTGTTGAACTGGTTATGCAGCACTGTGTGTTGATGTCTCTCTGTGGCGCCTTCCCTGCAGGGATGGAGCTCTGCTTTCCAAATGCCCCCCTTAATCCTCTTGTGGAGGGAGGATGCACCGGGGTGCTCACCCCATCCATCAGGGCCTGCCGAGACTGACACTTCACCGGTGCTTGTAACCTGGGCCACGCCAGACAGAAGGTGCGGAGGCACGAAGATCCCGAATCTCTTACGCATCCCTGCACCCATCCATCTCAGGTGGTTAAAGAATAAATGCATGAAAATTAAGAGCCAGCTCTGACTGAGAAAGAGAATAGGCGACAAGTTGGCTGTCACCTGGAATCACCTGCCGGGAAGCGCTGAGTCACCTGGAGATCAAGGACAGAAAGGAAGCTTGGTGAGTGACAGTCCCACCCTGGCAGCGCCTCGGACAACAGAGCTTCAATTCAAAGTGAAAACAGATTTGCGCATCGGAGCCAACCTATCCGTGTAAGATATTTCGTTTGCAGCCCAGGGGTGTTTGTGATAAATAGATCAACACAGGAATGCCTGGTTTCATTTTTCATTTATATGGGCTACTCAGGACACCTCTCACTTTCCCAACTCTTTACATCTAATGGCCTTTCCAGAACTTTCCAGAGCATGTTCCAAGGGGCCCGGGGATGATTGAGGGTGGGTAGTGTGGTAGGACAGTTTCAGTTCTCTCTCAGTCTTCTGGTTGAGTGGAGAGGGGGTCTCAGTCTGGTGTTGTCATGTCCTTAACACCCCAGTAGCCGCCCTCTCTCTGCTTTATTGTTTTGAAAGAGAGAGCAGGTCTTCACCAAGCATTTTAGCAGGGAAATATCTAGCTAGAATTTAATAATATGATTTTGTTTTTATTTATTTTAAGGTTGCATTTGTTTTAAGGTCTGATGGCAAATAATACTGGTTTTTCATTTACATTAGAGATGTTCATTTAGCACTTACACAGCACTCTGTGGAAGATCTGTTTTAAATACTCTACAAAGAGAAACTCTTATGATTCTCATAACCTAATAACAAACCTATGTGGTAAGAACTATAATCATTCTATTTATAGATGGGGAAACTGAGGCATGGGGGTTAAATCAGATTAGGAAGTGGTAGAAGTGGTGCTGAAACCCTGGCGGCATGGCTCCAGACTTTGTGTTCTTAACCTCTGTGTTACACTGCCACTCCATAAGGAACATTAAAAATTAATGTATTCTGGGGAAAAAGTGAATTGATTTGAAGGAAACATTGATGTAAAGAAAATGAGGTACAAGCAGTGTGTGGAAATGGCAGATGTTGTGGAGGTGAACTAAAATGAGTGTAGTTGGTGGCTACACTGGCCACTAGAATGAAGAAGGGACCAGCAGATTAAACACTTGACCTTAGGGCACACGCCTCAAAAGGGTCCCTGGAGCTTCAGAGAAACCTCCTTGTGGGCTGATTCTGCAATAGAGACATCTTGCAGGAGCAGATGTATTTGTAATAAGATGTATGTGCAAACACACATACACTGCTGCCTTTACTACTATGTACCAGGAATTGAGCCAGAAGCATTTTCATCTTCTTTAATCTTTGCGACAACATGTGGGGTGGTTTTCGTCTCCACTCATGGGTGAGGCAGCTGGGCAGAGATAAGCTGAGGGACTTGTCCCGGGGGTCCCCACTGACATAGTGGGGGTGGTGGTGCTGGGCTGGGTGGCAAGGCCAGGCTGCTCCTGAAGACAAGCTGGGTTTTAACCACTGTGGATTACACTGGCAATTACTTGATATTGAAAAGCAAGCTCAGTTTTCCTATATTCTCTCTCAAAAAAAGAAAGTGTTGGGTTTAAACATGACTCTGGGCCATGATTCTCAAACTTCGGGATTTAAAAAATAAAGAATTTAAATCTTAGAGACTGATTTGAATTTGACAGCTTTTTATTTTACTAAGTAAAGACATTATAAACCAAACAATACTTCCTTAAACAGTAACAAAGTTCAACAAATCTATCATCACTATCAATACATAAATGAAAGGAGGTCCTAACACAGAAATATAGAGAGGATATAAACTCAGAATAATCTCTGCGTGTGTGCTCCTATGCACGTGTATGTATATCATATTGCGTAAGACAGATTAAAACTTCTTCATGGAATGGAATTGGTAGTGCTGGGAGCTGCCATCCTGGAGCGCCTGCCATTTCTGCTGTCTTTTGTGGGCTGTCTTAATTATCTTAATTTAAAAATTATTTCCTTCAAGTGATACCAAGAACGTATCTTCTAGTTATTCTGAAACTGAAGGTTCTGATCGTGAATTGTCCGGGCTCTTATACTCTGCAGACTTTTAAAAGGCTGCTTCCCACTCGGCCCCCGCTCCAGCAGCATAGAAAGTCCTGGAAGGCTGTGAGCTCTGAGCGGGCAGCCCTGGTGTCTGTTTGCTCACTGCTCTTCCTAGGACCTAGCACAAGACCCGGCACAGAGAGAGCACACACTAGCTCTTTGTTGACTGACTGACTGAATGAATGAATGGCTGATGAAAGGGAGAATTAAATTTTTAATTTTTTTCCTTTGTGTATAGATCTGTTAGACTCTTCCTATAAAACACATTTGTAAATTATGAAATATAATGAAAACTACATTGTGAACCCACCACACAACTTAAGAAGAAAATTTGGTATAGCTCCCCTGTTCCTTCCAACTTGCTTCCCTACAAATAAAAACTAGCTTGAATTTTGGGTTTATCATTCCTTGCTTTCTTAAAGTACAGTTTTTAAAATCACATATGTATGTATTCCTAAACAATATTGCTTAGTTTTTGCTCTTTTCTGAGCATTATAAAAATGGTACCATATGATATATAGACATCCTAAATTTTGTGTTTACCAGCCTTGCTTCTTTAAAATACAGTTTTAAGAATTACATATGTATGTATTCCCAAACGATATGCTCTTTCATTTTAACTTGGTTTCTGAGGTTTATAAAAATGATATCATATTGTGTGTAGTTTTTGCTACTTGATTTTTTCCCCACTCCATAATCATGTTTCTAGGTCATTTATTTTCATTGCTGAGTAACAGGCCATCATCTGAATGGTGCATTTTATTCGTGTATTCCCATCAATGGAATTTGAGTTGTTTCTAGTTTGGGGCCATTATGAACAATACTGCCAAGGACACTCTTTTAAAAAAATTTAGTTGTTAAGATAACATTACACACATACATGTATCCATGGCATAAAACAAAATGAAAGGTTAATGAGATTAAAAGTGCCCTCCCTCCTCCCCCAAGAGCAACCAGCAGCCTCCCGCCCTGTCTCTCTTCCCCTCCCCTCCCCTTCCCTTCTCGATTTTCTTTTATGTCAAAATATTAGGCTGTAGATTTCAGCGTGTGCTTCTCTGGCAGCTTTTATTGTCTGCAGGGATGTTATTCTACTCCTTATTTTTTCTTTGAATAACTGTGTGGGATTTGACTTCA
Organism: Daubentonia madagascariensis; assembly: GCA_023783475.1. Taxonomy (NCBI): domain Eukaryota; kingdom Metazoa; phylum Chordata; class Mammalia; order Primates; family Daubentoniidae; genus Daubentonia; species Daubentonia madagascariensis. The sequence continues at coordinate 76,154,670 of JAKFHU010002088.1, read as the reverse complement.
ATCCTTTTCTGCTACTTATGTTTACATAATATTAGATTTTCTGAACTTTTTGAAAGGAGTCATAATTTAAGAGTTTTTCTCATTTCACAATGGGAGAACACTCTTTCTGTTGTTTTTAAGTATCAAAAAAATATGGCACCTCACTTCTTGAGATCTTCCAACTCTGTTTTCCCCTCCTTTTGTCTGGATTCTCTTGTTTTCTTTTCTCTATTTTTCTGAGCTGCTCAATCTGGATTCTGTTCCTAGCAGTTGCTCCTCGGTTGGTGTTTGTGCTGGATGGGGGCGCGGGCTGGTTAGTTTTGAGTGGTTATTAGGCCCCGTCTTCCCTGGCCCCGCGGACTTTGCCCTTGGCGCTCACATGGGGTTGGAGTGTACAGATACCTCCCCCGTCAGGTGCTGTTCTCCAACTGGCCACCTGGCTTTACAATGGCTGCTTGTTGGTTATTTGGAAGTTCTAAAGTCTGTCAGATACTCCGTTGATTCCTTCTGCTTCCTCTGACATAGATGCTGATACCATGAAGATCTTGCAGGCGTGTCTCTACCCATTAGTGTTTTGGGGTTTGTAGTAATTCCGTATCATTTGGCTTGTTGTTGTTATTGTCCATTGGTTTTTAGTTTTGCAATCCTGGTGGCTTTGTGTATATTTATGGGGGATTTGGAGAGATTAAATAGTTATACCCTTAAGGTTTCTGTCTTCCCAGAACCCCCATGAATATTTTTATATATATTTACTGTTGCATGCCTATGAGAATTTTTCTAAATACACCTAGGGGAGAAATTACAGGCTCTTAGGGTATGCAAATGTTCAACATTATAAGATAATGCTAAATTGTTTTCTAAAGTTTTTTTTCAATTTGTGCTGCTACCTTCCTTGTGGTTTCTTTGGATTTGTTTTTCTCTTGCTTTTCTAGCTTCTTAAGGTGGAAGTTTAGATTATTTATTTGAGATTTTCCTCTTTTTAATATAGGAATTTACAGCTATAAATTTCCCTCTAAGCACTGCTTTAACTGTATCCCACAAGCTTTGGTATGTTGTGTTTTTGTCTGCATTCATCTCAAAATTTTCTTCTAATTTTCTTTGTTATTTCTTCTCTGACTTCTTGGTTATTAAGGAGTGTGTTGTTTAATTTCCACATATTTGCAAATTTCCCAAATTTATTTCTGTTATTAATTTTTAGTTTCATTTCACTGTAGTCAGAGAACATATTTTCTATGATTTCAATCTTTTAAAATTTACTGGGGCCGGGCACAGTGGCTCATGCCTGTAATCCCAGCACTCTGGGGGGCTGAGGTGAGAGGACCACTTGAGGCCAGGAGTTCAAGCCCAGCTGGGCAACACCGTGAGACCCCATCTCTGCAAAAAATTAAAAAATTAGCTAGGCATGGTGGCACGTGCCTGTAGTCCTAGCTACTCAGGAGGCTGAGGAAGGAGGATCACTTGAGCTTGGGAGTTGGAGGTTGCAGTGGGCTGTGATCATGCCACTGCACTCCAGCCTTGTTTTACATGACCTAACGGATGGTCTATCCTGGAGAATGTTCCATATGTATTTAATACTTAAGAATTCTGCTTTTGTTGAGTAGAGTGTTCTATAGATGTGTGTTAAGTCTAGTCTTTTATAGTGTTGTTCAAGTCTTCTGTTTCCTTGGTGATCTTTTGTCTAGTTGTTCTACCAATTACTAAAAATGAGGTATTAAAGTCTCCAAATGTTATTGTAGAATTTCTATTCTCCCCTTCAATTCTGACAGTTTTTACTTTATGTATTTTGAGACTGTGTTGTTAGGAGCATATATGTAATAACTGTTATGTATTTTTGATGGATTGACTTTTTTTATTATTATAAAATGTTCTTGTCTCCAGTAATAGTTTTTGTCTTAAAGTCTATTTTATCTTTTAGTATATAGCCATCTAGTTCTTCTTTGGTTACTGTTTGTATATCTTTTTCCATCCTTTTCCTTTCAAACTATTTGTGTCTTTGAACTGTAAATGTGTCTCTTGCAGACAGTATATAGTTGGGTCATTTAAAAAAATTCATTCTGCCAATCTCTGCCTTTTACTTGGAGTGTTAAATCCTTTTACATTTAGTGTAATTACTGATAAGTTAGAATTTATTTGCCATATCGCTATTTGTTTTCTATATGTCTTCTGTCTTTTTTGTTCCTCCATTACTCCTTTACTGTCTCCATTACTGCTTTCTTTTGTGTTAAATAAATATTTTCTAGTGTACAATTTCAATTTCTTTATCATTTCTTTTACTATTTATTTAAAAATAATTTCTTTGTGATTGCCTTGGGGATTATCATTGACATAAATTTATAACAATTTAGTTTGGATTAATACCAAATGAATTTCAATATTACACAAAAACTTTGCTCCTATATACTCCATTTTCACCTCCCTCCTTTGTGATGTTATTATTGTACAAATTACATCATTATACACAATGTGCCCATTAACACAGAAATATAATTATTGTTTTATGTGGTGCATTTTAAATCAGATGGGAGAAAAAAAGAGTTACAAATAAAATACATTTATACTTTCTTTTACATTTACCTCTGTAGTTACCTTTACTGGTGCTCTGTATTTCTTCATGTGGATTTGAGTTACTGTCTAGTGTCCTTCTAATATGGCCCAAAGGACTTCCATTAGCATATCTTTTAAGACATGTCTGCTAGTGACAAATTATCTCAATTTTTGTTTACCTGAAAAATGCCTTCATTTTTCCTTCATTTTTGAATATATTTATGATGGGTGTTTTGAAGTTTTTTCTGTGAAATTTGACATCTGGCCATTCCACAGACACTTGCTGTTGTCTTTTTTCCCCCACAGCATATGGGTTATACTCTCCTATGTCTTGCATGCCTCATGTTGGAGACTAGATATTTTAGACAATATTCTTTAGGAACTCCAGTTACTCCTGTGCCTTCAGAGCTTGTTATTTTTATTTGCTTGTTTGTTTTTTAGTGACTGGCTGGATAATTTTAGTGAAATCTATTCCCTTACTCCCCCATAGTGTTAAACTTCTGATGTTGCTCCTTCTAGGAAGAAAGCCCTTCAACTGTATCTTGGGAAGAGGTAGCCCTGTATTCTTGGCTGTAGCAGTCTAGAGTGGAATCTGTACCTCACTGAGCCAGTAAGGAACAGGAAGGGAATAGTCTTGGTTCAAATACCACACACTCTTGCCTTTCTTACCAATTAATTTTGTAAATTTTCTTGAATATATTTTCCTTCATTATCCATAGGCATTTGGACCATTTCCAGAGGCTTTAAATGGTTCTTTTAAAAATAATTATTATCAGTTTCACCAGGGAATGGGTCAGTGGAACTCCTTACATTACTATACCAGATGTTGATATCTCTCTCTTTCACTTTTTAAGATAGATCTGTTGGATATGGAATTCTTGGTTGATGGCCTTTATCTGTCAGCACTTTCTATACGCCATCCTGCTGCCATGGGCCGCCATGGATTTTGATGAGAAATTGGCTATCAGTCTTATTGAGAGTCCCTTGTATGTGACTAATCAATCCTGTCTTGTTACCTTCAAGATTCTTTCCCTTTGGCTTTAGACAGCTTGGTTATGATGTGTTTAGGTGTGGAGCTCTTTGAATTTATCCTACTTGGAGTTCATTGACATTGTTGCACGTGTGGATTAATGTTTTTCATAAAGTTTGGGAAGTTTTTGGCTACTATTCAAATATTCTTTTAGTTTTCTTCTCTTTATCCTCTTCTTAGACTCACAGTATGTGTGTGTTAATATGCTCGATAGTGTCCCCTGGTCTCTTGGGCTCCATTCATTTTTCTTCATTGTTTTTCCTTTCTGGTTCTCAGACTGTGTAGTCCCAATTGACCTATCTTCAAGTTTTCTGATTCCTTCTTCTGTATGCTTAACCTGCTGTTGAGTCCAGCTAGTGAATTTTTAACAAATTTCAGTTATTGTACTTTTGTAATTCCAGAATTTCTATTGCACTTTTCAACTCCAGAATTTCTATCTCTTTATTGATATTCTCTATTTAGTGGTACATCTTTCTCATGTTTTCCTTTAGTTATTTAGACATGGTTTCTTTTAGTTCTTTAAACATATTAAAAATAGCTGACTTAAAGTCTTTGTCTAGTAAGCTCAGTGTCTGAGCTTCCTCAGAGGTAGTTTCTATTGATTAATTTTTTTCCTTTGGATAGGCTATACTTTCTCATTTCTTTGCATCTCTCATATTTTTTTTCTTGAGGATCCAGCATTTTAAATAATATGATGTGGCAACTCTGGAAATCAGATTTGATATGGTTTGAATATATCCCTTCCAAAATTCAGGTGTTGAAACTTAGTGGCCAATATGATGGTATTAAGAGATGGGACCTTTAAGAGGTAATTAGGCCATGAGGGCTCCTCCCTCATGAATGGGATTAAGGTCCTTATAAAAGAGGCTTCACACAGTATTTGGTTCTCTTTCTCTTCAGTCTTCTGCCATGTGAAGACACAAAGTTCCTCCCCTCCAGAGGATACAGAAATAAGGCACCATCTTGGAAGCAGAGAGCAGGTCTCACCAGAAAACCAAACATTCTGGTACCTTGATCTTGGACTTCCCAGCCTCCAGAATTGTGTGAAAATATATTTCTCTTCTTTATAAATTTACCCAGTCTCAGGTATTTTATTATAGCAGTACAAACAAACAAAGACAAGATTCTTCCCCTTCCCTATGGTTTATTATTGTTGCTGTTCCTTCTGATTGCTGTTTGTCTAGTGACCTTTCTGAATTAAATCACTGAAGTCTATATTCTTTGTTGGGCATGACCACCACTGAAGTCTTTGCTTGCTTGGCTTAGTTGTCAGTTAATGATTGAACAGAGAATACCTTAAATGTCTGGAACCGATAAGTCTCCCATTCTTTGCTGTGGGACTCTATGTGTGTGCATGTGTGTTGGGGGCACACCATTAAAACTCCATCAGGCAGTTGATAGCTCGGCCTTAGCCTTCACTTCATGTTTGTACAGTGTTTTAAGGTCAGCTGGAGTGGGCCTTATCAGGTCTTTCCTGAGCATGTGCACAGTCTTGAGCATGCACACAGCTCTGTGCATGTACATGGACTTCTAAATTCCAAGGAACATGTTGCAGCTTTTCAAAGCCTCTATAGACATCTCATTTCTCAGCTTTTCCTTTTAAGCTTTTTGGTTGGTGTACTCTTTGCCCCAACTGTTACCCAGTACCTCAGGTAACCACAAAGTTAAATAATTGCCTGTAATTATTTTCAACAAATGCCCCTGGAAAAAGCATTTTTCACTGGTGCACTCAGACTCAAGTCAAATAAAGGCAGTCTTGCAGTCTTGAGGTCTTCCAGGAAACCCCCACACAGTTCAGGTAATGACAGTGCTGTGGGAATGAAGCTTTGAAGGAGCTCCAGTTCGCTTCTGTACTCTCTCATGGCTGCCAGGTTTCCACTGTGATTGTAGGCTGCTGGTTTTCAAGGCAACTGCAGAGCTAGAGAGTGGGGGAGGGGATTAGGGCAAGCTAAAACACTGCAAAGCTCTCTGTTCTTACTGAGATTCAGCTGTTTTCATGAATAAATGCTCCCCAGATTATTACAGGTCTTTGGTTAATTTCCAGAGTTCTGAAAAAGTTGATACTGACATTTTTTGCTAGTTTTCTTATTGCTTTTGTGAAGGAGAGAATTTCAGAGGTCCTTATCCATCATTTTCACTGACATACTCCCTGAGTCACTTTTGACTTAGAGTAATTGATTCCACATTTGTCTACAAAATATTGAACTCTGATCCATCAAGAACATTGTTGATATATAATTTTAAAATTTATTTTTTGAGGTATAATAAATATACAACATAAATGTACAGATCCTAGGTATACAATTTCATGATTCTCAGTGATTATATACAGCCATATAACCCACACTTTTATCAATCTGCAGAACATTTCCATCATCCCAGAAAGATCTCTCACACCCATTCCAAGTCGGCCTCTACCCCCTAGAGGCGACCTCTGTTCTGATTTCTTTCATCATTGATGAGTTTTTTCCCCCTAAGATCTTATTGGATATAGGTTAATTTTGCCTGTTGAGAACTCCACATGAATGGATTCATATAGTATGTATTCTTTCATGTCTGGCTTCTTTCAGATCAGCACAAAGGTTTTGTGGTCCATTTGTGTTGTTGTATATATCAATGGTTCATTTCTTTTTATAGTGCAGCACTTTTAAAAAAGTGCTTCCAGTATTTTTTCTGCAGTTTTCTTCCAGGCTGCTGATCTATTCTGTAAGTTGTAGTAAAACCACTTTCTTGATTTTACCAGAAGGTAGCTATGAAAACCATCAGGATTCCAACTTCTTTTTCTAATGTTCCTTGAGTCAACTGTTGGCTGAAAGATCAATCATGCCAACAGGAATAAAAATCTAGTTTGAGTGTATGTGGGCCAAGACAACTAAGTATCTGCTCCCTGGCCATTAGTGACCATAGATGTTATCAATTGTATATGCATTCCAATTTGTGAGATATTAAAATATGAAAAATCAATAAAATATAGTGTATCAAGTTTCCAGATCTGTGTAGGTCTTTTTTTTAAAGTTTTCTATTTTAACTGTTCCTGTGCTTATACCGTGTTGTATTAATTAGTATAACTTTAAATACATCTGGATATTTGGTAGGGCAAGTTTCCACATCTTATTCTTCTTGAGTGTTTTAACTAGTCTTGGGACTTTACTTTTCCACAGAAATTTTGGAATAAGCTTGTATATTAGCCATGTTTCTAGCTTCTGTAAACCTCATGCTTTAACATCTGTCCTGCATGCATATGCTAGATACACCTTATTCTGTCAACCTGAGAATATGACCAAGCCACCTTGCCTGGGCCTCCCACCTCTCTTGTCACCCCCCTCCTTGGGAAGAGTCCTCCTGTGGGTACACTTTTCGAATACAGACCCACCAATCCAGATTATGATAAATGGCAATTTATTTATTTAATGGCATTGTGTCCTGATCTTTTGGCCTTATCATACCTAAATAATAATGAAACTTATTAAAACAGCTTACCAACTTCTTTTTTAAAAAGCTCGCTGAGTTTTCACTGCATTGACTGTATACATCAATTTAGAGAAAACTAATAGCTTTAAAGTGTGCATTTTCCTTCCCAGGAACATGGAATATACCTTGCTGTCCTTTAATATTTTCAATAAAAATTATATAATTTTCTCAGTACAGGTCTCCCACAGATCTATTAGATTTATTCTACGTATCTTATATTTTTTGTTGCCATTAAAAGAGGTGTTTTTTTAAAAAAATTATTTTTTTACCATTCATTGCTGGTGTATGAGAAATCAATAAATGTTTATATTAATTTAAAAGCAGCCACCTGGCTAAACTATCTTATTACTTATAATAATTTTTACATTCTTTTGGGTTTCCAGTGTAGGCAATTGTTATCTGTAAATAATGATAGTTTTGTGTTTTCCTCTCCTATTCTATATACCTTTTATTTCTTTTATTATTTTCTCCTTTTGCATTGGCTAGGACCTCTGGTACAATCTTAAATAAAAGTGGTAACAGTGAGCACCCTAGTCTTGGTCCTGATTGTAAGTGAACGGCTACTAACATTTCACCAGTAGAGTGATATTTTCTATAAGTTTTTAATAGATTACCTTTATCAAGTTAAGGAAGTTCCCTTTTCTTCCTTCCCCTTTTTTTTTTAACAACCTGCCCAAACTGAATGCATTATTCCTCTTTTCTAAGTAAGAATCACTTATTAGTATTGAATTTATCATTTGCTTTCTCTATCTATTGAGATGATCAAAATTTTTAATGTGGTGAGTTTGGTGAATGATATTTATAGTTTCTTATCTTAAACCATACTTGCATTCCTGGAATAAGCCAAATTTAGTCACAAGGTTTGACCTTTTTATATATTACAAGATTTAGACTGGGTGTGGTGGTTCATGCCTGTAATCCTAGAACTTTGGGAGGCCAAGGCAGGAGGATTGCTTGAGCCTAGGAGTTCGAGACAATCCTGAGCAACATAGCAAGACTCTACCTCTACAAAAAATTTAAAAATTAGTCAGATATGGTGGCTCATGCCTGTAGTCCCAGCTACTTGGGAGGTTGAGGCAGGAGAATCCCTTGAGCCCAGGAGTTTGAGGTTGCTGTGAGCTATGATGAATGATGCCACTGCACTTTAGCCAGGGCAATAGAGTGAGACCCTCTTTCCAAAAAAAAAAAAAAGATTTAGTTTGCTAATATCTTTGTATAGGATTTTTACATTTATGTAAGGAGTAAGATTAGCCTATAATTATCCTTTTTCAAATTTTTCTTGTCCAGTTTTATTGTCTCTCATGGCTTCATAGAATAAGTTGGGGAATAGTTCATCTTTTTTATAATTTTTGAAAGAGATTGGATAACACAGAATTATTTGTTCTTTGAAAGTTTAGTAGGATTTCACTGTAAAACCATCCTGGCTTGAGGGTTTGTGTGTGTTGGAGGGGTGGAATTTTAAACTACTGATATAATTTCTTTAAAGGCTTTAGGGATATTCAGACTTCTTGATTTCTTGAGTCAGTTTTGGTAAGTTATATTTTTGTCCATTCTGTCTAAGTTTTCAAATTTATTTGCATAATATCATGTGTAATATTCTCTTATTTTCATTTAAATTTCTGTTTCATCTGTAGTGTTGTCTTCTTTTTATATACAAAATTATTTATTTGAGCTTTTAATCTTTTTTCATGATCAGCCTTATCAAAGATTAATTTATTCCATTAGTTTCATCCAAAAACCAACTTTTGGCTTTATCAATCCTCTTTATTGTATCTTTTTTTCCTATTTTCACTAATTTCTGCTCTTCCATTCAGTATATCCTTCTTTTACTTTCTGTGGGTTAGATTCTTTGTGTATTAATTCCTATCAAGGCCACTGATTTTCTTCTAAGTAATATTTTTGCTGCATCCCCAAAGTGCAGATAGGGAGATCACTCAATGTTAAATTCTTAAAAATTTTCCATTATAATTTCCTCTTTAATTATTTAGAAATGTATATTTGAAATTTCAAAATGTATAGGCATTTAATATATAGCATTTTGTTCTTGATTTCTGACTTTCTTGCATTCAGTTGAGAGAACACAGTCTGTATGATACTTATTCTTTGAAATTTGTTGAAATTTGCTTTATGGTATAATATGTTTTCAATTTGTTTTCTGGAGAAGGACATGATTTTTCTAACTTCTTGTGATATCAAACTTGTGCTGTCATACACACACGTGCGTGGGCACACATACACATAATTTTTTGCTTGTTGTAGTCTCCTAGTATGATGATGGATTTGCTCACATTTCTTTCTTTTTGCTTTATGTATTTTGAGACTATATTATTAAATGCATATAATTCTAAAATATTTAAATCTTCATTTTATCATTGTGTAGTGATTCTCTTTATCCCTAACAATGCCCTTTGTCATAAAGTATGCTTTATATGATAATAATCTAGCTGCCTCAATTTTCATTTTTTTTTTTTGGCTTAAAACATCTTTTTCCATATGTTTACTTTAGTCTTTAGGTATGCCACTTATAAATAGCATGTGACTGTATTGAAAAAATCCAATCTGAGAATCTTTGTCTGTTAACTGAAGAGTTGAATCCATTTGTATTTTGTTGGGATTATTGCAGGAGGACAAGTTCCTGAATGGTCTTGGGTGATCCAGGTCTCCCCACTCTTTCCTACAATTCTTGGGCAGAATGTACTGAGAATGCAACATCCTGAGATAAGGAAGAACCATCCAGAACAGCCCATGCTTTGTCTTTGTTCCTCCGAGAACAGGATGCCCTGCAATGCTTAAGCTCGGTGAGATAAGTACCCCTGGGGTATGAAATCCAGAATGGACTGCTTTCAGGGTCCCTCAGCTGCAATGCGAAGTGGGGCACATGCAGATGAGATTCCATCAGTCCTGGGCAGCTTTCTTGAGTCCTGGGGGACCAGCTCGCCATAGATCCTAGGCTTTTGTTCATCCTTGATATCTATCTGTGAGTGATAAATCTGCTTTGCCTGACTCGTGCAAGTGTTCTGTCTCACCAAACTCATACTCTGGCAGTTGGGTTTGTGCAAAACCTCTGGAACCTGGGTTGGTGTAAAGACTCCTGCCAGACCTGGGCACCTTCCAGATCTAGGCATCTTAACAGAAATTGGCAAGGTGTTTAGAGTCCTCCCTTAGTAACCAGGGCATGGTGTACTTGTCATAGGGATTGATAGTAGTGTATGGTAATCTGCCTCACAATTATTGATATATGTGGATTTGTTTCTAACATCTACTTTTTGTTTTCTGTGTGTCTTGTTTTATCTATGCTATTTTTCTTGTTTTTTGCTTTTAGAAATTGAAATTTTTGTTTGTTTTCACCTTCCTAAGGATTTGGCTGTTACAACTATAGTTTTAGCTTTTTAGTGGTTACTCTTGATGTTTTTCCAGAGGTACTTAACAAAATCTAAATTAGTTCATAATTTGCCCCTACCTCTAAACAAATATAAGAGCTTTACAACATTTTAACTTAATCCTTTACCCAATCAATTTATATTCCATTATCATTTAGTTGGTTAGTGTGTCCTTTTTAAAAAAAAACACATAAATAGATATTATTATTATTATTTTATATAGAAAAGTTTTGTTTAGATTTACCTACATGGTCAGCATTTTTTTGCTCACTATTTCTCTTTGTTTTTCAGATGCCCCTCTGGGATTATTTTCCTTCTATCTGAAGTGTATGTTTTAGGAGTTCTTTAGGGAAGAAATGTTGGTAAATTCTCTCAATTTTTGTTATCTGAAACATTCTTATTTTGCATTCAGTCTTAAGGATCGGTTTTGCTGAATTTAAAGTTCTAAGTTGATGATTATTTCCTCTCTGTGCTATCAACATATTAGACCACTGTTTTCTGATTTCCATTGATATTGTTAAGAAGTCTGTTATAATTCCACAATTGTAGGTCATCTGTCATTTTTCTCTGACTGCTTTTAGGAGCGTCTTAGTGTGTCTAAGTGTACTTTTACTTTTAAATTTGTTTTCCTGCCTGGTGGTACACATTGTGTTTTCTGCTTTTTTGGATTCTAGTCTTTCATTAGTTTTGGGAAATCCTCAGGCTTTATCTCTTTAAAATTTGCCTCTCCACCATTCTTTCCTTCTGGAACTGTAATTATTTGCATGTTATATTTTTTTCATTTTAACCTCTATGTCTTTTAACCTCTCTTTTATATTTTCTATCCGTCTGTCTCTTTATTGCATTCTGAATAATTTCTTTAGCTCCATTTAAAATTCACTAATTTCCTCCAATCTGCTGTTAAACTCACCAAATTAAGTTTGTTTCCAGCAATTTTTCATTTCTGAAAATTCTATTTTTCATCATGCCTGATCCTTTATAGTCTTATTGCTTACTTATTTTTTGCAACCCCATTTTTTAATTCTTTAGATCTTTACTGTATCACTAGTCTATATTTGATAATTTTGCTCTTTGAAGTTGTTGGGGGATTGTGTTTCCACTGATTTCTCCTGTGGTTTGTTGCTCTCAGGTATTGAGCTCCTTAATTGGTTGATCTGAACTGAGGTTGCTTTTCTCCAGAAAGGACACGAATTTGCTTCTGCCAGGAGCCAAGGAGAGCTTGGTTTTGTTTGTTTGTGTGTCTTCCCACTTATCTTCTGCCCTGGTGATTTCTCTTATCTCCTGTGAGTTCAGCAGTGCCTTGAAAAGTATGTCTTTTGGGTAGGAACTAGTTGTTTTGTAGCAGGAAGACCCGTTAGGAAGAGAAAGCCTTGATGAATTCTGTAACTGGGGAGAAGTTTTAACTGTTTGGTAAAATTAGATTTTTAAGAGTGGGCTGTTGTATCATGGGAATTATAGAAATAAGCTAGGTTTCTGGTCCAATAAATGGAATCAACACTCAATAAACAAGGGTGTTAATTATTAACTTTATGGGAAAATTGGCAGTGGAGGTTTTCTGGTTGCCTAGTGCATCAAAGGTTCCACATGTGATTGTTCATTTCTGAACAGAGAAAACAAAAATGAAGCCAAAGTATTTTTGAATGCCTATTAGAGATCAAACTTAACTAAGACAAACTGTCTGGAATTATTATAGAAATTGCTGGGAGAAAATAAAATTTAACTAAACAAAAATCTACTTTGCGCATTTCCCAGGAAACACAATTAGGTATATTTCACTTTGGACAAAAACTGTTATAATCAAGACTTTTTTTTTTTTTTAACCCTACCATGTTTCTCTGGTCAGCTCCTTTTTCACTTTCTCCAACAATTATTTTTAACCTTTTCATCCCTCTTCAACCCTCAGAGCCAGACCTTCTTCCTTCCCTGTCACTCAGCAGATGGCATTGACTGCTTTTTTATGAAGGACACAGATACCATCAGAAGGGAACTATCCCAAGTCACATCATCACAGCTAAACCCTCCCCTCAAAGACACGCCCTCCTTTACCCTACCCTCCTAGTTGCAGAGGACAAGCTGCTCCTCTGCTCTGCAGCCACCTGTTCTCTGGGCTCCATCTCTTCCCATGTCCTCCAGGACTTCGATTTGTTCTCTCTCTCTCTCTTTCACTCTCTCTCTTGTGTCTTCAACCATTCCTATTCATGCTTTTTCCCAGAAACATTTAAAACATGTTCAGGTCAGAACCATGGAGAAAATAGCCAGCCCTCCTTCAACCCCCTCCCCCTCCAGTGGCCAACCCTTTCTCTTTCCTACTTTACAGCCACACCTCAAACAAGTTGTCCAGAATTACTGTCTCCATTCCCCTCTTACCCAATCTAGATTTTACCCCCAACTCCCCACTGAAATTCTCGCCATTAAGTTTCCATGTTTCCAAATCTAGTTGGCATTTATGGGTCTTCACCCTACTTGACTTCATCGTAGCATTCAACACAATTTCAAACACTCACAGTGAACACACACACACACACACACACACACACTTAGTCCTTATCTTAAAATGTCAGCTATAAAGCAAGAAAGTCAACAATGTTTAGTTGAATATCATTGTCTTTATCTTAAAACCAACTTATTTATTGTAAGACTATTACTTAATATTAGTTATTATTCATTATTACTATTATATACATAAGTACATTTTAGTATAAATTACTTTATCTTCATTTCTACTTTATGTTTCAATTAAGACCTTAAATTGATCTAAAAAATTATATGCATAAGCAGTTTATATTATTTCCAAATTCCATTTCAGGTTAGTTAAAGAGATTATCAAAATATTTGTTAGAAAAAATTGGTGATGGGCGATTGAGAATTTCTGCTCTAGTGGCGCCAACTCTCACTTTGTTGAGAGCAGGGAAGCTTCTGCATTTCAAGGGCCAACTTCATTGCTTTTGGGAAAGATTCGACTTGTCAAATAGCTGAATGATAACTTTGTCTCCTTAACTGATATGAGTTATTTTCATTGTTCCTTAGTCCTTATGTGAGCTACCTTGGTAGTGGGTATTTTTTATCTATTTTATTACTTCATTGTGGAGTTAACTCTTCCAACATTAAGCCTGGGAAGACACAGAGTAGGAAAGTGAAGCTGCAAGCACAAGATTTTTTTCACCTTGAAAATTTTTAGTAGTGAAGTTATTTCCTGGCCATGGCTTGTTCTTTGAAAAACACTTATCATAGACTCAAAATGCCAGGGCCAGCTTTTGGTTATTGTTCCCAAGGAATGGTTTGTAGGCACTAGACTGCTACAAGGATCAACACCTTCTGTGTCACCCAGATGCTTATTAGAAATACACAATCTCGGTTTCACCCCAGACCCATGAATCAGAATCTGCATTTGAACCACACCCCTGAGAGACGCGCGGGCACATTCTAATTGCGGAAGCGCTGCTGCTCCTGCCTGCTCTCAAGACCTCAGCCTTCAGACCACTCCGGGGAGCCTTCGCTGTGCTCAGCTGGCCTGGGGTACTTCTTTCATGTCCCCGCCCCCCATCCCGCACCTTGTCACCTAAATCCACCCACTTCCTTGCTGGCCTGCCACTGTAGGTCTGCACGCCTGCCCTTCCTCAGTGGCCAGCTTGAGCACAGATTACTCTGTGTCCACCTTGGCAGCCCCAACACCTTGCATGGTGCCTGACAGAGCACAGGCTCCAATCAGAAGGCTGGCCGAGTCAGTGAACAAGTGGGCACGTGACCCACACGGCAGAAATAAAAGCCTGAAATTCATGGAAGGTTAGGTGTTTATTTTTGCTGCTGTTTAGACAAGGTCTATAGGTTAAAAAAAAAAACACAGCTTTCAATGGCATAGATTTTAGGCATCAACCTCAGACCATGGCATTTAGGATTTCCAGAGTATGTTGGCTGAGGCACTCTTGTACCCAGAGGCAGGGAGTGACACGTTCCCGGGGGGATGCTGTTGCCAGCTGCCTGGTGAGGTAGGAAAGAGCAGCAGCAGACACGAGATCGAGGCTCAGCACACATCCCACCTGCCTTCCGTGAACTGACTGTCCAGCTGGTGTATGACAGGCCCTCGGTGGTACCTGTCCCCTCTTGCCCCTCACCTTGGAATCACTTCCCTCCTGATGAGTGCCTTCAGCAGGAGGTGGGAAGGGAAGGGGAGGAAGTACACTGGCCTTTGCTCTGTGTCAGCATCTTTGGTATAAGCAACCATCCCGCGCAGGGAGGGCTGGATGAGGAAGGCAGCCAATACCCGCTGGGGCTGGGGACCATTGGGATCCATTACCCACGTTCTCTCTGCTTTCCATTGGCAGGGAATCGATGGGCCCTTGTATGCCATCAAATGCTAACATCTCTGCTTCACCTGTCCCCTTCTCAGCGAGGCTCTCTGTGGGCCACGGCTGACGCTCCATCAGTGCTAGTTTATGAGACAAGCTTCTGCCACTCAGCCTTAGAGCAGCAGATGGAAAATATCTGCAGGAAGCAGACAGCTTCCGAGGCGTGGCCTTCCCTCCACCATCTCAGGCCTAATGAGATATTTCCACACTGCGCTTTTTTCCCTGTTTCCCTGAAGGACCGTAATGTGCTCCACAGACGTGAGCCCATGGAGCTCCCTGGGGGAGGCAGGGGCATCTCATCTCACCGCACCCTCTGCTCAGCCTTCGCCGGCCCTACTCTCTTTGCCCCATCAGAAGGTGCCTTCAGGCCCAGGAGACCCATCGAGACCTCACCCCTTCATGTTCAAAGATGCTTTTTTGGTGGCAGATCTCCCTGGTTCTGGGGGAATTTGGGGGCCCAGCTGAGAACAGCTGTTTCTCCACAGGAGAGGCCCACCAGTTTCAGTACGAATCCGTGACGGGTGGTGTATGAGTGGAGGACAAGCGTCTGGTGGCCCTGGAGGTGGTGTGCCCTCTTGTGCAGCAGTGTTTTAGGTTTGTAGCTTTGGCAGAAAAGACCCTCCCCGCTGTTTTGAAATATAACACTCCCTCAGGAAGAACTTGGAACCAGTGTGGTTTTCTGGTGCTTGGAAGGCAGGTTCTCTGCCCAGCAGCAGCAGAGAACATTAGCAGGGGTCCCCAGTGCTTTCCACAGGACTGACTTAATGAACACAGTCCTTCAGCCCCCGGGCAGGGTCCGAAAAAGGGCTCAACTCCATCTCCTAGTGAGCTCCTAAGTATTTTTTCTCCCTCCCCTTGGATGGATTTCTAAAGGGTCTGCTCTAGGCCTTCCTGGGAGATTTCAAACCAATGGTGGAAAAGGTGAGAAGGCACAGTGGTTTAAAGGTGGTCATCACCAACTTAAAGGAGGGAAAGAAATTACACTTGTTCTCAAGACGGGTTCATTAATGGCTCTGGCAAGGAAGTGACTTCACACTGTCACAGGAGGATCAATTTGCAGGCTCCACGGTGACTTCTGACTTTGAGAGAAAAAAATCTCCCCAGCTCAGGGAAGATTATGTGGAGCAGCTTCAGTGCCGTCCCCCACCATCCCACCCACCGCTGCCTGGCAAAGGACCTTCTATTGGCTCCCAGGGCACAGACTCAGGGCTCTTCGGCCCCTCCCCGCCCCTCCCCAGGCCTCCTACTGGCTCCTCCTCACTGGCAGCTCTTCAGCCCCCTGTGTGTGCCTTGCTGGGCTCCAGGCAGAGCTGTTGTCTTCCCTGCCACCTTAGAGCCCCAGTTCTGCAAGAGCCTTAGAGAAGTAGCAAAAGGGGGGTTGGGGGGGATGGATGGATCAGATTCACCAAGGGACAAGCCTCTTCTGTACAAAAAGTGTGTGTACATCCCTGCAAATGTCACCATAGCATGATCCACTCTTCTCCCAATATCTGGCACTTGCTTTTAAATATACATGTTGAAATCTCAGGGACCCAACTTTTTAGCTAAGTTAATATAATTGCAAATCCTGTTATATATGTGGAATATATGTACATACATATCACACACACGTGTGTGTGATTCTGAATATTACTGCATACATTTGCATCCCAGGAATTCAGACCTCAAACCACCCATTTGCACACAATTACACCGCTCTGCACCATCCAGAAAAGAAAACCTAACAGGCCCAGGGTGCCATCCCGCCTGTGCCTGGTGTCTGGAGCCGGCAGCACCTCACACGTGGCTTGTCTTCTCGGCCAGGGCGTGGCCCGAGGGCAGCGTGAACTTGACGGCGCCGTCCCTCTCCCAGCCCCTCCGGATCCTGGCGAGTCTGCGGCTGAAGCAGGGCAGGAGTAACAGGCCTTTGGCCAGGATGATGACGCAGGGCACCAGCAGCGTGAGCGTGAAGGTGGGCGGCAGGAAGAACTTGTAATGCTTCTCCTCGAAGGCGCGGGTCCAGCCGTAGGTGAGCGTGTGCAGCGTGCTCAGCACCAGGGCCACGAAGCCCAGAGTGGACTGCGGAGGGAGAACAAGGCTGGAATGAGGGCCGGGTGGCACCAGCCATAACAACTCTGCCAAGGGCTCATCTGCTCTCCCGGCGGAGGGGAGGGCGAGCGGCTTTAATACTCATAGCCATGGGTTCCAATCCCAGCCCTATCACTCTCTACCTGTGTGCTCTGATGACAACTACCTCAACTATGAGCCTCAGTTTCCCCAACAGAAAAGTGGAGTCATGCTTCCATGCTGAAGGTGTATAAGGATTGACTGATTCATGTGGATGCGATTAGATAATGATGCTTTTCCCTAACTGTGTTATTTGTACCTCTGGTGGCTGCCAGGTGATTTTTGATGAAATTAGGTTCAAAGAAGTTTAAAAGCATTTGACTACTTTTGTGTATATTTTAATGTATATTAGAGTGACAAGTGTCTGCCAGCATACCAAAATCATAATTTCACAGATAATATTTGGCCTAAGTTAAGGCCAGATAAAAAGTGAAAATTAATTTTAAGTTGGCTTAAAAATAAATGAAAAGAAATAATTTACAGACAGCACGTGGATTTGGCACTAGCGGTGCAGGTGGCTCGCAGGGGCCTGCGGTCCGGGTGACCTGGCACCGTACAGAAAGCCTCACAACACCGCACAGATGCTCTCTGTGCACGCCCGTCCTCCCCCGCCTGCCCCACGCTGAGTTATGAACACCCCAGGCGGAAACCACGCCAGGCCTACTCTCCCGCCTGGGAGGAGATTAGTGACTGTGGGGAGATGAGACCATCGTGACTCCGAATGGAGATGGCTGGGCCATTTTACCACAGAGCTTCCCACCCCATGAGCTACATATGGGCTCTCATGGGTGGCTTCCAGCCGAGAGCAGCTCATCCGTCACCCTAAACGTGACTTTTTACAGGAGCTGCGATGTGAAAATTGCTGGGGGGTGCTACTCTGTACCCGCAGCCTCCTTGGCATGTAAGGGTCCTCGTGGACTGCAAGGAGGGGATCCAGGTCCTACTGCTCGTGCTGGTTCAGCTGGGCCTGGGCAAGCCACTTCATCAGCCTCAGTGGGAAGTAAGTGATCCCAAAAGCTGAAGTCAGGGAAAGCACGGAGGCAGGCGGTGACACGGCAGAGGGCACTGTGGGTTAGGGCTTCATGGGGAACAGGGAGGAGAGGCCTGGGCGCTTCTGACTGAATTCTGCAAGCACCAAGGAACCAAGAGAGACTTGGGGGCAGGAGAGACCTGTGTTTATTACATAAGGAATGAAAATAACCATGACCCGTAAAGCAATGAACGCATGTGCATTTTCTCAAGGAGACATTGCAAGGGTTTAACTGAAACACGGCGGCACGTGGATACCTTGGGGTGCTCTTTATAGACCGAGTTTGAGCTTTCCACAGAGAAGCTGGAGTTGGGCCTCCTGGGTTTCCTTCTAGCCCTGCTTGTCGGCACGGACCCAGGGCTTAGCCAAGAGACACCATCTAACTTGCCCCCCTCCTGCACCCGACCAGTTGCTAAATGAGTCTGACTCCACACTGTGCCTGCTTTCTTGCTTCTCCCTGGTGTGGGGCAATGTTTTGCTTGTACCCACTCTGGGACAAACACCAGGATGGTGAACACCAGTGAGTGAAAGGAACATGGTTTGGAAGAATTGCTGGTAATGCTTTTGCTAAACATAATATACTAACAAACATTTTCTAATGGCTGCACACTATAATTTCATAGGTTCCCAGGTACATTTTGGGCTCCAAATAAAATAACCAAACAAAACATTCTCTATCTTTCCTAGCCATCGCTGGTTCTTGGCTTTGTGTCCACTTCAAGGATCTTGTTGTCTCATCCTTAACAACTTCCTGGCTCACCACCTCCAGTTGGGAAGCCATGGTTGGATTTGCACTATCACCCATGGTTAATTCACGTCATTTTAATGTGGTTGGCCCCCAAATGGAAGCCTCTTTGATGTAAGTCACATGTAACCAAATCCTTGTCACTGCCAGAAGTACCTATCAAGTATTGCAAATCCCCTGCAACTTCTGAGCAACACCAACTTCTCCTAAGTTCTGATCTCTTGTTATGGAAGACTGGTGTTAAAGAGGTCCCCAGCGCTGACCATTGGGAATAAATCGTGACTAGCCTGCATCGGTCACCCTGATGTTCCCCAACCAGGTGCCCAGGCCCAAATGGTGGGCCCTCCTGCCCCCCTTGCTGTGAAGTTACTGGAGTTGTTGAGAGGGCTGGAAGGTGCCTTTTAACCCTGAGGGTTTATCAGTCTGACACTGTGGTTTTCAAACCTGGCTACACATGAAAACCACTTCAGGAGCTTGGGTAAAACATTAGTGCCCAAGTCCCATCCCTAGAAATTCAGGTTAAATTGGCTTGGGGTGGGACTCGGGCATCTGTTGTTTTTTAAAGTTTAGCAGATGATGGTGTCATGAGGCCAGGACTAAACCATTCATTTAGGAGACTCTTGTCACCATGCCCTTCTAGCTTCAAGTTGAAGTCCACATGGGTCGCTGTGCCTGGGTCAGTTGATTGGGGAAGGCCTGGACCTATCTGTTCCTTAGAAGCAGCCCCACTGAGGGTGTGTCGGTGTCCACGCTCTGCATCGTGGCGCCTTCCCAGATGGTGCAGTAATGAGAACCCACTCAGGCCTAGGAAGCCAGCCCTGGTGGCCCCAGTGAGGCCTTGGCATCTCCCTTGGTTGACATGCCCTGTAGCTCCAGTGTTTGGCCCACGTGGGCTACTGTCCCCAGTATCTGGAGAGTGATGGATAGTGCCGGGCATTCCAGGCCCTGAACAGGGACGGTGTGGAGACGCGGCTTCTGGGCCCACAGCAGCAGTCAGCTCTGTTCATACACCCTCATTCCACTGCCATCCAAAATCCCATGGTGCAGATGGCAGGAAGCCCCAGCCTCAGGCTGATGGTTCCTGGCAGTGCTGATAGCCAAAGGCTCGCCAATAACAAAGGGCCTTTGACTTCCCAATCCCAATGGGAAGCCTGGATGATTCCAGCCAGTTTGTTTCCCTGAAACTCTCTCTCCTTGGGAACAATTTAAAAATCCCAAAACAGCCAAAGAAGGCCAAAAGAAGGAGAGGGATTGTCATGGGGCAATTAATAACCCCCTCAAGCTAGGGCCATTTTTATTATACGTAAGCTTGTTAGCAAAAAAGAAACAGTCAGGTTGTCAGTATGTCCTGCTGGTGCTCAATTACTATGGCGTGAAGAGGCTTTGGACAATCGCTCACAAAGCTGGGGTCAGGCTGGTCTCTGTCATTATTTCAGGCAGGTGGCTGGAGTGGGCAAGGTCACAGGAACTTCTAACTCTGGGACAGAACTTAGGTGCTAAGCCCTGAAGCATAATTTTTCTATGAAGGTTAGCTGCTCTGACCTGGGCATTTTGCAAAGTAACATCTAGCAATTTAATTGGCTGAATTAGGAGTACTCAACACAGCCAAAATGAAACCAAAACAATAACCAAAACACCCAAATAACACAAACCAAAAGTTAAAACTTTGAAAACAGCCTTGGGAACAAAAGGATAAACGCAAACACAGTCACCTCTTTGTGGAATCAACACAGTTTCGATAGTTTTTAGCTAAACAGACCATCATAGACTCAGAGGTCAGCCCAGGCCCCTTGAGACTCACAGCCATTCCCACAGCTGGTCTCTAGGCCCTGGTGGCTGCTGTGGCTGTGTGTGGCAGGGGAGGGAGATGGGGTTTTGGGAGGCCCTCACTGACTGTGCTAACTTTATGGGAGAAGGTTGCAGCTTACCTCAGAAATCAACAAGCCACTATTGGCTGCACACATCTTGCATTTTATAGTGTCCAGCTCACATCCTCTGGATGACCACATGAGGTGGACACAGGCACAGGTGAGCAAGCAGAAGCCCTGGGAGGCTAAGAAACTTGTCTGATGGTGCAGGGCTGGTAGGTTGGTGTTTTGGGACTGAACTGGTCTACTGGTTCCACTGCCTGTGTTCCCTCCACTGGAGGTTGCCACACACTGCAGCATGTGTACCTATGAGTCACCCAGGGAGCTGCAAAAATAGACTTCCAGAGCCATCCCTGAGCATCTGAGACCATAGGTAGGGGGCAGGCCTGGGTATCTGTATTTCTCCAAGAGTGTTCTGGATGGCAGCTCACAGTAAGAACTGTATTTTACACTACTGCCCAGTGGACAACTGGGTATACCACACAGGTATATATAACCACTGAGTCAATATAATTGAAAAGACATCTATCCTTACAACATGCAAATCACTCCGATGTTTTCTTTGCCATTCTATTCCATTTCATGTAAGAAATGCTGGTTGCGACCCACTGACTCAATTGCATGATCCACGAATGAGTGTCCACTGCAGTCTGCAAACACAGACCTGGACCACTGTGATGTAGGGTTGGAGTTTCTTGGCCTTCAGCTCACTGCCTTCTACTGAACTCAGAAATGGGTGGTTGGTAGGTTAGTCAGGGATAATAGAACTGTGGCCAGATACCCTGAGAATAATAGCAAAATGCTTTTTATTTTTCTTTCACACAGAATCTCTCAGTGTGGCTCACACAGTCCCTGTAGGGCATGGACTCCGTGTTCCAGGGGTGTAACCTGAGGCTCAGGGCACAGACATGATCTGCCCACGGTCACAGAGCAGGACAGTTGGGGGGGAGAGCTGGAACCCAGGCTGCCTGGGCACCCACAGTGCCTCCTCCATATCGGCATCTGGTTTTTGTGGACAGAATGCTGGCATTTGATTTCCACAAGTAAAATCCCGCCTTTCTACCCATCCAAGCCCTCCTGCTCTTGCAGTGGCAAAAGCACTGTCCTATTTGTGTTGTGACTCTTTAATATGTAAAGTAGAGTACAGCTTCTGGAGTCCCAGTCAGCTTTCGCTAACAAAATCAAATCCGCTGGCTTTCTCCTGCAGCCAGAGCCAGGGCGTGTAATCTATGGCTGCTTAAGGGAGCAGCTTTCTGGCGAGGGGAGCAGCCTGCGGTCTATTTTAATTGCGGATAAACTGTGCACCCAGGATACTCTAGGTGGGAGCAGGAAAATCCTAGATTTAGGTGTGAAACACATGGGGATTAGTGACAGATAAATAAAATTCTTCCCCCACTCTTATGCTAGCATGTGTCAGCCCTGCGCACTCCTCCGGGGACCTTCTGAGATGAGAAGAGCTGGGGAGATTCAGAAACAGACACACTTTAAAAAATACACAACCACAGCTCTGCTTTGTTCTAAGGTACGTGAAGCATCACCAATCAGGGACAATTCAATTGGATTATGTAAGAGCATTACACTGTCACCATGCCTCTGAGTCCTGTACTATGTCCTCGCTGCACAGAGAAGATACTCGACAGATTTTTGTTGATAGTGGGGGTGGATATGATCGCTGTTCTCTGCCCTGATACAATACAATGGCAGAATCCAGCATTAGTCAGCTCCTACCCACGGGAGGGATGAGTTAATCCGCCAACACTGACCACGTATTCTGTGTGAAGAACAGTGGGAGATGCCAAAGACATGTAAAGAATGTCTCCAGGTCAGTTGTCATTATAATTGAAAGGTGGCTCTGCCTGTCTTGTTCCCTATTGCATCCCAGGCCTAGTGTGTCTCCTGGCACGCAGTAAGTGCTCAATAAACGTCTGATGAGTGAACAAATGTGTAAAGAACCTTATGCCACTAGCAGCATTTCTGAGCGTGTCTGTGGAGTGTTGATAGCTGTTATTTGGAAAAGAGGAGGGGGAGGTGCAAATGCTCAAATAAATCTGGTTATAAAAAGGTTTGTTTGTTGTAGACATTATTAGAGTCTTTGCTGTGCTGAAGTGCATTGTGAATCTCTTAGGGGAATCAAATCTTTCTCAAATTTATTTGACTATAGACCTCCTTTTCTCTGGATTTTTCATAGGAATAGTGTCCTTTGGGAAAAGCTGTCTCTCATCCCCTATAAACTGGTGATCCTAATGCTTACCTCCCATCAGTTCTGCATGAATCACGGGGTTAAAAGGAACAACAGAGCTGGGTTGAGACGAGGGTGTGAGGTGGTGGGCTAGGCTCACTCACTAGCTCACTGACTCCTACCTAGACCAGCAAAATGTCCAGTGACTGCAAGTCACGGAATTTCCTTTGGGAAGCTTAAGAATTGTAGAAGCTGAGAATGCTTGACTCAGGGTTCAGTGTTCTGGTCTCTAATTTTCTCACATGCCTATATCTGGCTTCCCTAGATGTCTAGAGAATAAGCTTGTCCCAGGAAGCCCTTTATCAGGAGGCTTGGATGGACCCTCCAGGTTGGGAAGGCCCTGGCATGTGACAGAGCAGTCTTGCTGTACAGGTGATCAAAGCTAAGGCAGTTCTCAGAGGGGAAGGCACTTGCTTGTGGGAGGCGGGCCCGGGCCAAGCTGAGGCTCGCTAGCAGAGGGGAGACCTACTTTACCTGAACGAAGCTGAACTCCCTCCAGTTGAGCGAGTTTGCAATGGATGGCAGCGAGGTCACAGCCAGCAGGGACAGCGTGCCAAGGGCCAGCACTCCCAGGGAGAGGTATATTTCCATCCTCCAGACTTCTTCCTCCACCCAAAGGTGGCTCTTGTTGCCTAAGACCTGACATGGACGGAAGGAAAACCATGAACACTGTGGCAAAGGCTCGTGCCCCAGGAGGAGGGCAGGCAAGCGCTTAAGGACACAAGAAAGACAGCAACAGCTGATGCTTATAGCCCACCTAACACGTGCCTGGCTCTGTGATAAGCGCTTCTCAGGCATTAACTCACTGAATCCTCACAACCACCCCATGAAGTAGAAATCACTATTATCCCATTTTACAGATGAGGAAAATGAGGCACAAAGATCAAGTCACCTTCTCAAGGTCATGCAGATGCACAGCTGGGCTCAGGACCCACGCAGTCTGGCTCCAAACACAGGGCTTTTACACACCTGCCCGGGTGCCAGTCGACCAGAACGGTCACGTCAGTCGAGAGTAAGGAGTCAGGGAAGTCAACAAGAACAAAGACCCTCCAGGAATGATGACATTACACAGTTCTGTGGTCCCTGAATCCCACTGAATCCCAGGACAGGAGCTATCCTAGCTCTGGGTCTCCCAAGCTGCCCCCTGTCAGTGGCTCACACTCAGGACACACAAAGACACACACAGACACTGACCCCCAACATTTCCTGACTCAAAGCCCCCACACTCCCCTCTTCCTACCCAGTTCTCCATCCCTGTCTGCAGCATACAGCTTTGGCTCAACTTTGCCAGGTAACAGAGACTGACAGCCATTCATCAAGCAGTTCAGTGAGCACTTACGAAGCACCTACTGTGTGCTGGGTCCTAGGCTGCAGAGAATAAGCATACCTGCCCTCACAGAGCTCTGGGGTCCCTCACCAAGCTCTGAAACACATAAGTCGGGGAGCCCCTGTGAGTCCAGAGATTTCCACCCCTTCTCTCCCCACCTGGAGTGCCCTTGCTGCTGAGCCCCCTCGCAGCCTGGCTGACGCTTGCTCGCACAGCGCCTGCATGAGGAGGAACTTTTATTAAGGTGCTCCCATTAGAACTCTCTTTTCTCAACTAGACCAGGTAGCAGAGTTCCTGGAAGTCAAGGTGTTCTCTGAGAAATACCATGAAACGCTGGTGCTTTAATTCTACCAGCAGAACATGGAACAGTATTTCCCTTAGAAAATGTGACTATGCTTTACTAGGTAGGTCTCTGCTTCTCAAAACAGAATGACTCATACAGGTTCTTTGAGAAACTATTTCAGCAGGAAAAAAAATAACATAAGCCTAGTTTCCAGATGAAATATTAAAAATGAATCCAGTAGTCTGAGCAAAAATGGTGGAAAAGCTTATGAGAGAAAGTTTAAAGAAACTGAGAAAATACCCTCCATTGGGCACTTTTCCTGCAGTTTTTTAAAAAAATGATTGCTTCTGTTCTATTTTAGGACAGACTGCCTCACTTTGGTGCCTTTAGCCACAAAAGGACCAGGAGTCTGGGGACTCCCCAGGTGTGTGTGACCCTGGGCAACTCTGTCTCTGGGTCTCAGTTTCTCCACCCAAGAGAGCTGGATGAGGTCATGTCTAGAATTCTCCAACTGTGCCTGTGGCCTGCTAGGGCTGCTGTTAGTATTAGCTAGGAAGGCGTGCAAAGGGCAGGGAGGTCTCCTCCATAACTGCCCAAAGAAGTCTTACTCACACCTCGCAGTGTCAACAACTGCTGCTGAATAAGTCATCTCCTCATTACAAGTTGTTTGTTCTTCAACTATACTTCATTAGTCATTCCTTTCTGCGTTTTGGTAAGATCAGGCAGTTAATGTCACAAGTCAGAGTTTGGATGATTACACACGTATACCACATTTGCTTGCGAAATGTCTTGTTTTTTTCCTCTAATATTTCCGCTCCATGGTGATGCTGGGAAGGGAGGGATGAGGTAGGTGAGGGAGCAGTGGATGGCAAGGACCCGCATGACGACCTGGACCCTGGCCACAGCAAATAAATAGCCTGTGAGAGTCTCACCCAACCTACCACAGCACTGCACTTAGAGCTCCCTGGTGGCCACAGCTAATCGGAAGGGAGAGTTAACAGCTCTCCATTCCCCTAGTAATTCTCCCATGTTTACAGCTGATCAAATTGGCCACTTAGAGAATGCCAAGGAGCGTGGTTGCCAACCAGAGACAGAAGGATGGCATTCAGGTGCAGGATTTCCCTTTAGGCTGTGGGTTAGATGCTGCAGGACCAGTGAGGCTATGGCAGCGGCCCTTCTCCCTGTCCCCATGCTGGGCAATGGGTGGGAAGAGAGTGGTGCCCACCCACCGCCTGCCCTACCCAGAGGAGGCAGCAGGGTGTGGAAGGGGCAGCCTGGGTGTGTGGTGGAGAGACCCCATTGCAGTCCCACAGGCCTGGATTCTAACCCTGACTCTGCCACTGGGGGATAGTCATGAGACCCTGGGCAGTCCCTTTCCCTGCCAATAGCATTGCTGGCTCTCTCTTCTGTGTTACTGCAGGCCTAAAGGGATGATGTTGGTGAAATGAGTAGCATGTGACTGGCACACAGTAGGTGCTTAATATAATAAATGACTGATGCTGTTGTTCTTAGTGGCAACTGGGCAGTTAGATTAGTTCTTGCCCTAAGCTCTACATCTCTTACTCCTCTTAAGAGATGCCTGGTATTGTGGCCAATTTAACAATCAGTCACTCAGTGAACGTGCACTGGGAATCTGTGTTAGGAACCCTGGACTGAAGGTGTGGAAGACCACAGTCATGGAACTTTGAGCTGGGTACGAAGCAGTGCATAAGAAAAATAATAGGAGTGTGTACAAAATACAACAGATTACAGAGGTGGGTATGGGAAAGTGGGGGGATAGGCTGGGGGAGCTT
This sequence comes from Daubentonia madagascariensis, assembly GCA_023783475.1. NCBI lineage: Eukaryota > Metazoa > Chordata > Mammalia > Primates > Daubentoniidae > Daubentonia > Daubentonia madagascariensis. Next base: position 76,128,529 of record JAKFHU010002088.1, on the reverse strand, counting down.
AACAGAGGTAGGGTTTTGAAGGAGGAATAGAGTGTGCCAGGCTGTCAAGATGTCCCAGGATGGGTATTCTGGGCCAAGAGGAATGAGCTCTGCCCATTTAGAGCACAGTATGGGACCCGAGTGTGACATGTCCCAGGAGAAGTGGCAGAGATGAGGCTGGGAAGGGAGTGTGGCCGCATCGTGAAGGGTCTACCATTATCCCAAGGACAGTGGGGAGTCACTGAACACTTTTCAGCAGTGGTGTGGTCAGGTGAGAGCTGTAGACTGTTCTTTGACAGCCATGTGCTGATTTAGTTTGAGGCAAGGGAAATAGGAAAACAGTGTGCAGGTTAAACATTGTCTTTGATCTTGATCTTTGATTTTGATCTTGAAATGCATCTCTAGGGGAAACGCACAAGCAAATCAGAAAGCGCTATGCAAATATCAGTTATCGTTGGTAATAATACTGTCAATAAACATGATCTCAAAGGTTTTCTCTACAGCTGGGATCCAGCTTTACTTCCAAATCTGCAGACTCAGGGGCTTTAAGGAAATCTTGGAGAAGGTGTGTCCTGTGCCCAGGCCAGCGTGCTCCCTTTACCCACAGGGCCCAGTGGGCAGCCAGAGTGGGGAGTGGCCGTGTGGGGATGCTGTGACGAGGTGCCTGTGGGCAGGCAGGGAAAGTCACACAGCAGGCAGGAACTGCTCCGGGAGGCCCTGCACCATGAACTGAATGCAGAACAGCCTCAGTGAGCAGGCTCAGGGCCTGGGGCATGGCTGCCCTGTGGACCATCCAGCATCTGCTTCAACATCTCCAGGCTCGGGCAACTCCCCACTTTTGGGCCACTCTGTTAAACCCTGGCCTCCCTCTGACTATCCCCCTAGGCATACCCACATCAGCCCTGGCTCTGCCCTTGAGAATTCTGCAGGACAAGTTTAAGCCCCTTCGCCTGAGAGGCCTTGGGTGTCTCTGAGAGCAATCCCATCCTGCAGGAGGGATGGTTGCCCGGCAACCTCACCAGGGCCTACAGCCCTACAGGGCTTTGAAATGTGGGGGAGAATTACCTTGCATGTACCCCTCAGTGCCCTGGTATTTGCGTCAAGGCAAAATTGGGTTAAAGTAATATCAAGGAGAGCCTTGATAGGGCAGAGAATTTAGAGAAAGGCAGTCGGAGAGTGGCAGGGGAAGGAAGGGAGCAGTGGTTTGCCTTATGGTCTGGGAGGGAGGGGGCGTTACCTTCTTCCTCACCTCTGCCTGAAACACTTGCCAACTCAAAGGACAGGGGCTCCCACACACTCAGATCTGCCACCTCCTGGGCAGCAAATGTTGTGCCAGTTCCCAAGGATCCTCTCAGAACCTCCTGCTGAGGGGGGTGACTCTTTTTAGAAGTGAGTAAGAAAATATCAAACAGCATCAAAAATATTAGCACTAGGTCCTTTTGCTGCAACAGGGGGGCCCGTTCATCATCTGTGGTGAATGCATCTTGCTCTTGCTCTGTAAACCTATCTTGCCTTTCCTCAATAAACTTCGTTTCATGCGGAAAAAAAATAAATATTAATACTAAGAGAGACCTTGATCTACACATCAGGGCCCCAAGGACAAAAGAGAGGCTGTAACTTTCTCAAAGTCAAGGTCTTTGTTCTAAGCAGTGATGCTGGAGGACAAGAGTCCAGAGCTCTGGCCTTCAGGGCTCTATGCCACCCCACACCAGCTGAGGCAAATGACAAGACTGTGTCTTTTGTACTCCTTTCTGTGGCCCCAGGGCCTGGCGGACTAGGTGCTCAGTGAATGAATGAATGAATGACCTGAGTTCTGAAATCATTTATTCAACTGCTAATTTGGATTTGTTTTCCCTATAGAAAGCAATGTAGGGACGAGCATGGATCTGGAGAACAGCCGGATCTGAATCCCAGCTCTGCTATTTATTGGCTGTGTGACTTTGGTCAAGTTACTTAACCTCTCTGTGCCTCAGTTTTCTCATCTGTAAGGGTAGACCAGCACTTGCCTTGCAGGGATGAGATAAAGGTTAAAGGAATTCATGGTAGGTATGCAAAGCTCTTAGAATGGTAGCTGGCACACAGCAAGCTCTTTTTAAGGGCTCGTGACTATGATTTTTTTCCCTTCCTCTCAATTCCATCAAGCATCTTGCTTCTCGGCCTGAAGCCTGGGGTTCTTCCTTTCTCTTATGAGAGTCTGAGCCCACAGATACAGTGATGACAGGTGTCTGTGGGTGGGGAAGGATGAGGGCAGCCGGGAAGCTGCCAGCAGGGAAGGAGGCGCCCTGAGAGTGAGTAGGGAGGGGTTGGTGTCTGTTCCCAGGAGCCACCCAGCCTCCTGGTCCCCCATCCTCTGAGGTGATGGCCCCATGGTAGGTGTGCCCACCAAGGGGACCACTAGGTCCCTGTGTCCTGAGCAGGAACAGGAGCTGCAGGGGCCATCTGGGCTGGAACAAGGCATGGATGAGAAGTGTCTCACTGGCACCTGGGCCAAATCCCATAGGACAACTAGTGTCCTGGAGTGGTCAGGACCCATGCACCACCCATATGCAGGGGCTGGGGCCTGGAGGTGGAATTAAGTAAGTTGGAGGAAATAGAGAAAGGCAGTGTTGCTTGCAGACCTGAGCTTGGGACTAAGAATCAAGCCAGGTGAACTTGCGGACCAGGAAGGAGCATCAGGAGCCTGTTTTTGTGGGTACAGGTGCCAGCTGACACCACCTGTGTCCCCACCCGGCCTGGTCCGAAGGCCTTTCACTTCCCAGGTATCCCTCGGGCAAAGGAGCACCATGTGGGTTTTCTAAATGAATGAATAATATTACTCCCCCAAACAACAAAACCTCAAACCCTGAAACCCTCACTCCTGCAGCCTTTCCTGTCTCAGCTGATGGCAACTCTATGCTTCCAGGTGCTCTGACCAAAACCCCAGAGTCATCCTTGACCACCCCACCCAGGCACACTACATCAGCACTTCTGTGTCCTTCAGGGCCGCCCTGCCCCTGTGTTGCCCTGGCCCCCTCCCAACCTCGCTGCCTGGCATCTGGGTGTGCACAGCCTCCTTGGGGCTCTCAGCAGCTGCCTCTGGCCCCCATTGTCTGTTCTTGGCCTAGCAGCCAGAGTGAGCTAGTCAAAACATCAGGCAGATCATCACTCCTCGACTCAAAACCCTTCACTGCCTCCCTATTTCATGCAAAGGCCCAGACCAAAGCCCTTCCTTGGCCTTCAAGACCCCCTGGTCTGGCTTTGACATATCAGGCCTGTCCTGCCACCCCCTTGTGGGCTCCAGCCACGTGGGCCTCCTGGCTGCTCCTCCAACAAGCCAAGCACACTCCCCCCAACTCCCCAGGACTCAGCTCTCACTGCCCCTCGGCCTGCAACACCCCCCTACTGGCCACCTGGCCTGCTCTCCCCTTCTTCCCACCTCTGCTCACGAAGCACCCACTCAGCAAGGCCTCCCTTGACCATCTCTAAAACTGCACCCCCACTACCCTCCCCTGCTTTCCTTTGTGCCTTAGCACTCACGACTTCCTAAACGCCTGCTACAACTCACTGCTTTATTTTAAGTTTGCCCCACCTGGGCTGTACCCATGAGTGTAGGGATTTTCACCTGCTTTGTTCACTGATACTCAAAATCTTGGACAGCAGGATGTGGGCGCTACCCGATCGGAACAGAATCTGCAGTTGGCAACCGGTGTGGCTGCACCCATGGGTTCCAGCCGCACCTGGCTCACAGAGGGCACTGGGCAGGCACGTGCTGTGCCAGCAGGGAGGGTGGGCGGGTGTGGGGTGGGTACCTGCTTGATGGTCATGTTGACCAGGTCGTAGCGGTGGGAGCGGCGCAGTGGCAGGCAGAAGCTGTAGAGAGCGTGCAGGGTGGCACAGAAGAAGCTGAGCAGCCCAATCTGCTTGCGGTGCTGCAGCCAGTGGTCCAACCAGTCGGGGAAGCGGCGGTACTTGGTGCCACGCCGCAGCTGCAGGACAGCCGCCAGCATGCCAGGCAAGTACACTAGCGACAGCAGCACGTAGGCCACGCACGGCAGTGTGGTGTTGACCACGGACACTGGCAGCTTGTAGAACTTGTTCTTGCCCTCCTGCACGTAGGGCTGCAGCACATCCCGGATGAAGTTGTAGGCATAGAAGCAGACGAAGAGCCCCAGAGCCAGGAGGGTGGGCACCTTCCAGCCTGGGAGGAGGCGCAGGGGGATGGCCTCCACCTCCCGGGCCGATGCCAGGGATCCCATGTCCACAGGCATGAAGCCCATGGCGTGGGCCATCTCTGAGACAGCACGCTTGGCTTCTGGCTGGTCGCTGCAGATGAGCACCTGTGGGCAGGAAGCAGGCAGTCAGATGGAGTCATAGGCCTCAGGAGTGGGCAGGGCCTCAGTGAGCATCTGGGCCAAACTCCTCTCTGGGCAGCTGAGGAAACTGAGGCCCAGAGGGGAAGGGACTTGTCCAAGTGAGCTGCCAGTTAATGGTGCAGCTGGGAGCAGAGGGGGCTCTGACTCCCAGGCCAAGGGTCTTTCCTCTGCCACCTGGGCTTCCCAGCCTCTGGCCCAGCCAGGCCCACTGCTTACAGAGAGAAACTGCTAACAGTGAGTGTCTTGCCTAGCTCACTGACATCAGCAGCCACAAGCAAATGCCCATATAGGCAGCCCCCACAGACCCATGGAATAGCTGCTTCTGAGGACTGAGGCCTCTCCTGGGAGTTGCTCAGTAATAGGGTTTTGCATATGGCCCAAAATGTGCAGCTGTGGCTGCAGCTCCATCCCTCAGTCCAGAATTTTCCCCTTTGATGATGTCCCTCAGCTCCATAGGGCTCTAAGCCAACACATAAGGTCTTCCACAAGCCAGCCCCAGCCTGCCTTCTCAGCCTTGAAGCCCACTGTGCCCCACCGTGAGCTCCCACTGTGGGAACACTGGAGTCCTCTGAGCCGCAGCCACTCCATGGGCCTTGCTGACACTGCATGGTCAATCTGGTCTCCTAACACTGACTGAGCACCTACTATGTGCTGGGCTTTACATACATGATCTCTTAGCCTTGCCACAAGGCTGCAGGTAGGTCTTATTGTCCCTACTTTTCAGATAAGGAAACTGAGGTCTGAGAGCATTTTTCTTATCTATGTGTCTTTGCAGGTTATCCCCTCAGCCTGGAACACGCTCCCGGTTCCCTGAGCCCAGGTCAATGCCCACCTTGAAGTCTTCTCCAGCCAGCCTGCTTGCTCTGTTCTCTCTAGGCCCTGCACCCAACACTCACCTGCTATTCCTGGCCAGTCCACACTGGGAGTCCCATGATGCAGCTTGCATGTAAGGCCTGCAATTAGGGGTGGCTGGGCACTTTTGGACTCTCCCACAGAGCCTGGCACCTGGCTGAACTCATCAGTGGAAGTTCTCACATACTTGTGGAGCCTAGCATTCTTCCTCCAGGAATATGCAGGTGGCCTTTTGACATTAAAAACCACCTTGTCTGGGTAAGAGCTCCTCCTGCCAAGAAACGTATATAGGAGCTATTCTGGGGAGCCATTTTCTAGCTCCAGAAAAACCTGCTGTTGACTGTCCATTCAGTTCTTGGAAGCCCTTGGAATAAATGAGATAAAGTTTGGATCATGCCTGCCTTCCTTAGGGCCTGGTACCTAAGTATGTTACTTTCTTCTTTCTGGGTCCAGTTCTAAAAGCAAAGTCTTTCTCCTCCTTGACTCCAAATAGTAAAAAGCTATCAGCCTTTTCCTCCTTGCCTCCTAGGAAACCCAATTACTATAGCAGAAAGGACATGGGTTTCAGATTCATATGAAGTAGGTTTATATCCCAACTCACCACCTGTGGGATTTTGAGTAAGGTCATTAACATTCCTGAGCCTCAGTTTCCTGCTCTGCAAAATGAAATGAAGTGATGTGACGTTTGCTACAATAATGTATGAAAAAAGTCCTGGCATGCTGAAAGCCCACAAGAAAAATTAGCTATTTATATTTATTGTGATGATGGATATTATTCCCCCAGAACCTACCTGCCTGTTCCCATCCCTCGGGCCAGCCTGCAGGGTCCAGGCAGAGATGACATTGAAGGCCTTAACCACTGTGCAGGTAGGGAAGAGGGAGGCCAGGTACTCAGCATTGGACTGGCGATGCCGAAGGTGCTCTTGCTCTGTGGGGTTGCTCACATCCACCAGGATCTTGCCGGCTAGGTGGTCGCTAAGACTGCACAGTGAAGGGTAGTGCTCCCGGAACACAGCCACGAAGATGACCTCCGGGGAGCTCACTGCCTCCGCCTGGAAAGTCACTTGGGCCGCTGAGGGGAACAGCCCAGCTGTGCGTTTGGGGTTGCGGCTCCCCACCACCACGTTGAAGCCAGAGCCCACCAGGCGTGTGGCCAGGGAGCGGGCAAAGTCCCCACTACCCAGGATGCCCACTTTGGGGGCCTCACTGGGGGCCTCGGCAAGGCTGCCATCACTGTCTACCAGGCGATGGCTGATCAGCGGCTTGTCCATCTCTCCTGACATTTTGGTGGCTGCAAGAAAACAGGAACCTGGTCATTGGAGGGCTCCCCTCCTGCCACCTCCCTCCTCTTGGTCCATCGTGACTGCATGACAGTTAGACATTCACCCAGCAGGTGTTCGCTGGGTGCTGCCACATGCCAACACCAGGGCACAAGCTGAGCAAGACCCAGCCCTTGCCCTGGGGAGGGCACATACTCAGGAAGAGAAGGGAGAAGGACTTCTGCCCTCCACCCTTTGTCTTTCCTGCTGAATTATTTCCTTGGGACAAACTGGCAGTATGGGAGTGCTGGGAAAGAAGGCTCTGGAATTTCCATGACCTAGGCTATGCGGTGCGCCACACTTCTTTTTAGAAGGATTATGGGATGGGTGGTGTCACTAGCCAGGAGTGACCATTTAACCTCAACTTCACCATCATTGGGTGTTGTCTCTGATGGTCGGGCAGAGTGCATGTTCCTGTGCTTGTTTGCATTTGGCATTTTGGAGCAGTTCTGCTCATGCTCTCCCTGAAGGATACGATGAACAATTGGAGACAGGGACCTCACCTTGTCTGACTTTGAACTTCACTATTTGTCTATTTGTCTTGGGGCCTGGCACAAAGGTGATGCTCAATGTTTGCTGAATGAATGTATGATATGAATGAACCCTGAAACCCTCTTCTCCGAGGGCAGGACTGGGGTGACATTATAGTAAATGGCCCCTGAGGTAGGGTGGGTACCTGGCATCTCCTTCACTGAGCCCGAGATATGAGTGGACATGGAGGAAACCCTAGATTTGGGTCAGGATTCCACAGTAAACTTGGATGGGAAAAATTATATTTTAATTGTCACCAACTTCTAGATGAAATTTACCATTTCCTTTAAGTATGAAGGTAAGCAACAGAGTTTTTCATCAATATTGACCAATGTCATATCACAAATTTAACTGTAAACAACTTCTCCTAATACTGTTTAAACTCATCACTAAGTTGAAATTATTAGACCTACTAGATCTTGTTATTTAATGTGCTAATAAAGAAGCATGCATATTGCTACCGTACATCTTTTTAAAAAAATTTAACTGTTTCATTATAATGTGTTTCCTTTCTAACCCTAGGTTATTTTATTTTATGCATGTACAAGCATTATTCTGAGCAGAAGTCCACAGGCTTCACCAGCCTATGGGCCCACAGGGGTTAAGAACCCCTGTCTGGAACCGGTGGAGCAGCAGGGATGGCTTGAAACACCCCACGTGGGTGTCTGCCTCTTCCCGCTTCTCCACAGCACTCTCCTGGGACCCTCGTAACAGCAGGTAAGGAGGGGGGTACAGGGTCTAATGCCAGTATGGAGCAGGGGACCAGGAGACTGTGGCCTGGCTCTGCCATGAACCAGCTGTGTGTCCTTGAACACGTCCCTGTGCCTCTCTGGACCCCAGCTTCCACCTTTGTCAATGGAGATCACAATCTCTGTTCTCAGATGACACATAATGCAATCCTAAAAGGTTTTAAAAACTGTGACATGGACCTTTATAAAGCAAAAGAAGCTCCTATTTATGGGACGCCAACCACACGCTGGGCACTGCTCTCAGGCCTTTCTTGGAGTCATGCTCCTCTAGTCCTCCCAAGAACCCCGTGAATTAGACACTGTTATTATGCTCAATTTAAAGAGGAGGAAACTGAGGCTCAGAGAGGTTGAGGAACTTGCTCCAGGTGGCACAGATAGGTGAGGGAAGGAATTGCTCAGAGTCTCACTGCCCAGACAGAGGGCAGTGAGCCGTCTGGATGTGCCCTAGAGAGTGGCAGGGCTGGGCCCACACCAGCTGGGAAGAGAGGTCGGTGTGGAAGGGGTGCCCTGCCTCTCCATCCTCAGAGTTAGGGGACACACATTCCTGTCCTGCCTGTGCCACAGTGCGGGAAACTCCCTTAACCTCTCACACACCTTTAAAGTGGTTTTGAAACATCGCCCTGCCTCTCCACAGGATAGCGGGGACTGGCTGAGCTGAGCCACTGAGGGGTCATTTGCGCGGGGACCATGCTTCCTGCGTCCACAGATGGGGGGCTGCACCCGCGCAGACATGCAAGCGCTCACCAGGACCCCCACCCGGCTCACCAGACTCGACCTCCCTCCAAAATGCCTGGTTGCCTCACCTTTAAAATGAGGACACTAATTGTACCTCTCTAAGATGAAATAAGTTGATATGTTTAGTGCTCAGAGCCATCTTTCCTGACTAGTGTGTGTGTGTGTGTGTGTGTGTGTGTGTGTGTACTATCCTCTAAGTTCTTCCTGGGAAGTGGCCACATCAAATTCTTCTACCCTCCCGCTGCCTAGCACTAGGCCTGCTGCTGGTGTAAAGGCTGGCGGGGCTGGGGGCAGGACAGGTGGTACAAGTCCTAGAGGTCCCAGAGGTCCAGCGGAACCCGCTGTTGCCTGTCCATGTGGCCTGAAGGTGAGGGGCTCCTTGCAGGACCTATTTATAGATTCGGAGAGGGAGGAGGGAGGGGATCAGATTGCCTGTCACCAGCACACAGACCTACCCACCTCCCCTCCCAAGTTGTAGATAAAACGGCATAGAGGCCCCCTTGTCACTGTGGCCTCTGGGTCTCTGCCCAGGCTTGCCTGTGTCCTCCCACTTCCTGGCAGGGCCACAGTGTGGGCTGTGTCTACGGCTGGGAGCCACGGCTGGCTGCCGGCCTGCCTGCCAGCTTCTGCCTGCTCTTGAGCAGGCCACACGTGGTGGGCAGTCATGATGGTCACGCCTGTGGCCTCTTCTTTGTGGGCAGCCGATCACCCTTCAGATGCGAGTGGCCAGGGCAGGCCTTGGCCATGGGGGTCTCTGTGGGGTTGGGTGCGGGCGGGGGTGCTTGGGCAACTGACAGTCAGGGGCCGGCTGCGGCACCCTGAAGCCAGATGGAGGGGCGGTCTGCAGGCCAGGACCGTGCCTCCTGCTGCGGCCATGCCGGGCCTGATGGGGCAAACATCGAGAGGGGAAATGGCCCAGTTCTTGTCCTCAAGCAGCCCAGTTATCTTCAAACTTTTTTTATTTTTAAGTTTTAGCTGGTCCGTAAAATTAAATCTGTGGGGACATGTTCCTATTACTGCTATGTTTCTTTACAAGCAAAATACATTTATTAATAAAATATACCTTTGTGCACTAGTGCACTATCACGCTATATATGGTATAAATTGTATATAAACAAATACAGATGCAAAGGGTGGGCTCTATGTTTCCTTCCTGCCCCCAGGGAATGATCCTTTACAAGCCCTGGGGGTGGGGTCCATACCCACCCTGAAGACCTCTGCCCAAAGGGAGGCACAGGCAGCGCGGAGGAGTTCAAAGTCTCCTGACAAGGGCACTGCCTGCAGACAGGGGAGCTGGGAGGCTTCCTGCAGGAGAAGGGCCTGAGCTGAGCCTTGACAGATGTGCGTAAGACTGGGATAAAGCAGTCCAGGAAGAGGGGTCTGTGTGAGCCAAGAGGGCCCAAAATGGCACAGAGTGTAGGGACCCGTCAACAGTGCGTGTCCCTGAGATGAACGAGTATGTGCCCGCAGCCAGCATCAGGGGCTCAGCAAGCCATAAAAGAAAACACAAATCCTCCCACAGAACTCTTTTCTAAATGTAAAAAGTGTAGAGATGGGCTGGGCTGGTGGCTCACTCCTGTAATCCCAGCACTTTCGGAGGCCGAAGCAGGAGGATCGCTTGAGGCCAGGAGTTTGAGACCAGCCTGGACAACATATCAAGACCCTGTCTCTACAAAAAATTAAAAAATTAGCTGAGTGTGGTGGTGTATTCCTGTAGTCCTAGCTACTTGGGAGGCTGAGGCAGGAGGATCGCTTGAGCACAGGAGTTGGAGGCTGCAGTGAGCTACGATTGAAACACTGCACTCCAGCCTGGGTGACAGAGTGAGACCCTGTCTTTAAAAAATAAATATTAAAAAAAAGAAATAAATAAAGAACTCTTACAACCTAATATTAAAAAAGACAATGACCTATATAAAAATGGGCAAAAGATTTGATAGACATTTCTCCAAAGAAGACACACAAATGGCTACTAAGCACATGAGAAGATGTTCAGCGTCATTAGCCCTCAAGGAAATGCAAATTAAAACCACGACAAGATACCACTTCACACCCACTAGGATGGCTATAACAATAATTTTTTTAAAAGACAGTTAATAACAAGTGTTGGTGAGGATGTGGAGAAATCAGTACCCTCGTACACTGCTGGTGGAATTGTAAAATGGTGCAGCCAGTGTGGAGAAGAGTCTGGCAGTTCCTCAAAAGGTTAAACAGTTTCAATACAAGCCAGCAATTCCCCTCCTAGGGGAATTTTGGTATTTTATACCAAATAAAAATGAAAACATATATCCACACAAAAACATTTACACCAATGTTCATAGTAGCATTACTCGTAATACCCCAAAAGTAGAAACAACCCAAATGTCCATCTACTGATGCATGGTTAAACAAAATGTGGCATATCCATACCACGGAGTAAGATTCAGCTGTAAAAAGAAACTAAGGACTGATACATGCTCCGACACGGATGAACCTTGAAAGTATTATGCTAAGTGAAAGAAGCCAGTTGCAAAAGGCCACATATTATATAACTACATTTAAACGAAATGCCTAGAATAAGCAAATCCATAGAGACAGAAAGTAGATTAGTGGTTGCCAGGGAATGGGGGAAAATGGGGAGTGACTGCTCACTGGTACAGGGTTTCTTTATGGGTTGATGAAAACAGTCTAAAATTGATCGTGGTGATGGCTGCGCAATGCTGAATATACTAAAAGCCATTAAATAGTATACTTTAAATGGCTGCATTGTATGGTATGTGAAGTATAGCTCAATAAAGTTGTTATAAAAAAAGAAAAGTTGTTATAAAACAAATTGAGACACCACGGACTGTTACTAGCATGTGTAAACTAATAGTAAACACATTTTGGGTGACAGCTCAAGGACACCTCATGAGCTTAAGGCATGGATTTTGTGACATTGATGTTGGTGGCTGCTAAGGTTTGGATGTTTGTCCCCTCCAAACCTCATGTTAAAATTTGATTTGATGCCCCATGATGGAGGTGGGGCCTAATGGGAGGTGCTTGGGTCATGGGGCAGATCCCTCAGGAATAGATTAATGCCTTCCTTCAGGGGTGAGTTCTCCCTCCGTTCCCACGAGAGCTGGCTGTCAAAAAGAGCCTGGCTCCTCCCCGTTCTCCTTTGCTTTCTCTCTTGCCATGTGATCTTTGCCTTCCATCAGGAGTGGAAGCAGTCTGCGGCCCTCACCAGATGCAGATGCCCAAATCTTGAACTTTTTAGCCATCAGAATCACGAGCCAAATAAACCTTGTTTTCTTTATATATTACCCAGCCTTAGGTATTTAGCAACACAAAACAAACAAAGATAGTGCCTCTGTAACCTTCTAAAGTTATTTCCTAGTAGTTATTTTCCACATCACTGAGGTTTCTAAGCCCATGACCTCAGGGGAGATGGTACCTTGGGCTAAACAGTCCTCTTTGCTTTTGCTCACACAGCTACTTCTCTGCACTCCATCTGCGCAAGCAGACAGCTGTTTCAGGGCCACGTGGGATGGCATGCATGTGCCAAGTGCTGAGGTCTGAGGCCCACCCCACTAGCTCCTGGGATGGCCCAGTGAACAGGGCAAATGTGTTCCAGTGGGAGGGGGATGGGAAGCATCACCTGCTATTCACCCACATGGCTGAGGGTTTATATGAGGTTCTACAGGGGGAAACTAGCAAACAGCTGCAAATCTGTTGATGGGGCATTAGGTCCTATTATTTCCTCTCTTCCCCCCAAAGTCATCCCTTCCTTAATTAGGCAGAGGATCAGATCAGGCTTGGGGACTCTCCAAATCACACCCCTGAAGCCACAATTGGTTGCTGGGACCTTGCCCAGCCAGGCCAGGCTGCTCTCCCCAGTACAGCTGTCAGAACATAGGCAAGTCACTTCACCTTTCTGGGCCCCAGTTTCCTCATCTGCACCATGGGGTGAGGTTACTACTTTAATGAGTTGTAAGGATTATATGAGATAAGTAAAGTGCCATACTTTAGGCCTGTTAACTTCACTCATTTTTCATTTTATTCTTCTCTCTCTCTCTAGGATTTTGTGTAAACCTTTTTGTCTGTGTAAAGCAGAAATAGATGCATCTAAATCAATATATGGTGTTCTCTGACAAATGGAAAAATTTACTTTAAAATGTTCTAAAAATATGCTGTAAGATAATGGCCTATAGGCACATGCCCATCCCTCCCCAACACAATTGGAGGAAAAAACTGCTGCTACTTGGGACTCAGGGAGGAGGGAGAAGGGGCGGGTGAGCTGGGGGAGTGGGGCATGGCAGGGAGAGGCTGGCTGTCAGGGGCAGGGCCCTGGTGGTTTGGGACTGGGGCACTGCGCTCCCTGAGCCCTCTAGCGGCTGCTAGTCCCAATGTCCTGTTCCCTGTCAGGGATAGTCCTCGTGTCATCGGGGTTGCCAGGACCCCCAGCTCCTGGATCAAGTGCACACCAGCGGCCCTCTGCTTTCACAGCCCTCAAGAGCAACCCCTGTCCCACTAGACAGTATTTTTTCTTTCCTGTGTGTCTCCTCCCTGGACTCCAAGCTTCTCAAGGGGGAAACTGAGTAAAACTCACTTTTGTAACCCCAGCACTTAGGACACATTAGGTCAAACCTGAGCTGTATCAGAATTACCTAGAGGGCTTGTGAAAACATATTGCTGGGCTCCATGCCTGGAATTTCTGATGCTGCTGGTCTAGGGACCACACTTCATAAAGCCCTCCCTGGCCACCGGGGCCCTGAGTATCAGTGCTCCCTCCCTATGCTCCTCTAGGTCTTAGGGGTTGGGCATATGCTCCTCATCCCTGCACACCCCTCAGCCGCCCAGAGCTGGGGCTGTCTGGTGAGGAGAACGTGGTCAGAGTCACTGTGGCATTGTTAGTGGAGCCATTGAAGCGAACTGCTCCCATGGCCTCCTCCCCTGCCCACGGGGGTCACAGGCCCCCTGCAGAATGGAGAAGAGAGGAGCAGTGCTGGGGGACCAGGAGGATCCAGGGGACCCAGGAGCCCCCTAATACCCTGACTGGGAGGATGTTCCCAGAGGGTGGAGTTTCCTGGCTGAACAGAAATCCAGATGGCCTACCTCCCAACCTGGACTCCTTCTCCACCATGACTCGACAGTCCAGCCTGGGAGAAGTGACCACTGGAATAGTTCATGACTCCCCAGTGCCAGCATATGGGCAGGGTGGGTCAGCGCAGGTTGGGAAGGGGAAGAGGAAAGCCCAGCAGTCAGCACCAAGGCCAGGGACTGGAAGCAGTGAGTGGGGGGATGCTCAAGCCCTAGAGTCCCCACCTGCACAACCCCAGGGGGTGCCATTCACATTGTAATCACTGTGGAGAGCGACCCCTGAAGTGCAGTGCACAGTCTGTGCAATTTTATGCAATGGTTGGTCTTACCAAGCCTCCTCTGAGAAATTCCTTCATTCGTTTTTCCCTGAGTATGTATGGTGTACCCAGCATGGAGCAAGGCATTAGGGCCATGTGGGTGGCCAAAGACAGCCTGCCCTCTTGGGGCTCTTAGGAGAAAAGCCTGCTACACAGTGCAGCAAGAAACAAAATGCTCGAATGAGGGCATGGCCAGGCCCTGTGGAGCCAGAGAGGAGTGGCTTCACTCGCCCAGTGGTCAGGGAGCTGGCATGGCCGGGCAGCCAGCTCCCTATGGGCTGGTTAAGCCAGCCAGGCTGGAGGCCATCAGGCAGCGGCAGCTGAATCTGCAGTCTCAGCGTCTGGAGTTGAGCGGTTTCTTGCTTTTCAGGGAAACTTGGAGCTGCAAACCCTGGGGCCAGTGGGTCTTGTGGGCTGTGGCTACCTCCACCCCTCCCCTTGCCATGGTGCAGGGTATACAGAATCAGGGCTGGGTCTTGGTCCTGCTCCTGGGCAGGGGGGCCGCAGGGGCAGGGGAGAGGTCAGAGGCAGCTGAGACAGACAGAGACAGCTCCAGGGTGTCTGCCAAGGAGCTCAGACACCTGATCAACTTCACATTGCCTGATTCTTGGGCTTGGGGATGTATACTTCCCCCTGGTTGCCCAGCTGATGCACTGCCTTTTCCAGGAAGCCTCTGCGGGGTCCTCCCCTGACCCTTGGTGGCCTCTTCCTTTGGACTCCTACGGATACTGGAAGTCGGTCCCATCTTCCATGTGCTCTAAGTGGGGAGAGTCATGCAGCCACTTCCCAACCATCTACCATGGGTCAGCTCCAACTTTTGTAAGAGCTGTGACTTTTGCAAGAGCTCTAAATTTTGCAAGAGTCCCCAGAGCACAAAAGGCTGGCTCAGGCAGCCCCGGGAGCAGCTCCTGGCTTCAACCTTGGCCTAGGATGGGGGGAGACTTCATACTCTGGGCATCATTCCACTTTTGTCACATTATCATTGACTGCACACACTGCTTCACTTGTCTGTCATCCCACCAGATGGAGGCCACTTCTTATTCATTTCTGTGCCTCTAGCACTTAACTCAGGGCCGGGCATACAATAGGTGCTCAATTAATGTCTGTGGCTTGAATGATGTGATGACCAGATTCTGAGCCTGAGGGCGGGGAGTGCTTGTGAGTCATAGCTGTTTTCCCCAGAACCTAGCTGGGGCCTCCTGCACCCAGTGGCAATGAAATCACAATACCATGAGTTTCTAATACCGCTGCAGCCTGGGTATGGAACTGGCATACAATTGTGCACACTTTCCCTTCAAAGTCCAAGGGGGTAGATGGTGGCGGGGCCCTACCCCCAGTAATCTCCTTTATCCCTCCCCGCATGCTAATGTTAATTTTAAAACTAACACTCTTTGATATGAATAATTCACATTTCCTAGTCATGTAAAATGAATAACAGCTTCTGTAAAGCCTTTCCCATTTTATGGATCTGAAATATACAATCTAAGTAAAAAGTGGGGCACTTGCTATGCAAACAGCTGTCAGGGAAGTTCCCCCTTCCTGCCCCATGACTGCCCCATGTAGAAATCCCGGGCCTCCCCCGGGGCATGAGGTCTACCTTCCCCAACCGAGAGGAGCTAGTCAGGCACATCCCAGCACCCAGCAAGTTCCTGGTGTGGGCACAGCTGCAACAAGCAAGGGTCAAATGCCAGAGAGCATGCCTGTGGCTGTGTGCACACAGGGTTTGACCTGCGGGAGGCTATCCTTATTTCTACTTTGCAGGTGAGAAAACTGAGGCCCAGACTCCCCCTGGGCCCCAGAGTTGGCTCCTGCCTGCCCTGGATCCACTGTGCCCTAATCCCACCCAGTCCCTGCATTCCAGCTGCCTCCAGGGCGGCGAGGGCCGGAGGTGCCTGGCCATGGACGTGAGTAATAGCTGGTTGCCTGGTCAGCACCAGGCTCTGATGCTGTCTGCTCTCTTCCCCTTCGGTTTTCCTTCTCCTCCCTGAGTTGCCCCGACTCACACTTTCCAGCCCCTCATTCTCAGGCTGTTTCTGCAGATCTGGGGCTGCCCTCTATCCCAGACCCAACCATGGAAGCACCGCCCCCAGGCTTTGCTCTCACTGGGCCCCTCAGTTTTAGGGGTCCAGGAGAGGCTCCATTGACCCCTGGTCCCTCTCCCCATCCCACCCCTGGCTTCCCACAGCTGACCTGAGGGGAGAGAGGACAGCGGATGCCAGTTTCGAATCAGGGTTTAAAAGCTCAGTTATAGCCACGCATATCCTAATTGCACATTTCTATTTTCTCTGTGGGCATTTTTTCCTTTCTGATGGACTCTTACAAACATTTTACTGTCATATTTCTTGTAATACTGCCTGGAATCGTTACTTAGACATCATAAAAAAATCATTATTTTTTAAAAGGTAGGCTGAGAAGTTCCTACAAAAGCTCAGGCACACACATAAGCCAATCCACACACAAATACACATACATGCCAATTTCATCTGATGGAAACAAGTTTATCAACACACCACTTTGCAAAATAAAAGTGAATGAATAATTTATAGGGCTTTTTACAAACATCTAGATTTTCAAATCATTCTAGAAAAATCCAGTTCAATTACTTGCAGCAACAGTTCTGTGATAAACTAATGCAGAAATGGTTACCAAAAAGTAAAATTTATAATCTCAGTTGGGCTGCACTCCACAGAAATGCATCATAAACATTATCATCTTTTTAAAAACACCCCCCTGCCGCCCAGAACCCACAAAGCTGTTGCTCTCACTAACTGAAGGCACTGTGTATAATAAATCCCTGAACCCTTTATTTTGAAAAGGCTCCTGACTTAATAGCCTGGACTCCCCTCCCTCAAAAGGGGGCCATGAAAATATGCATTTTCCCATTTTATTTTGGCAAGAACCTCATTATACTGCACTCTTTGCTGCCAGTTCCAAGGTGGCACAACTCCCCAGGAGGATTTAATTCTTTGGACTCCCTGGAAATTCAAGGGGTGCACGAGGCCAGGGACTGGTGGGGCTAGTGGGAGGGACCCGCACACGACCCATGCCACCTTGGGTCTGCACCTTAACCAGACTTACCAACAGCAGGCTGGTGTGACATCTGGCTGGCACAAGGGTCTGACGCTCGAGTCCCCTGGCAACCCCACTGTGATCTGGGCCACCCCTTCTTGCTCGAGTCTCCAGCCTGTGGACAGCCTGACTTTGGTTCTGACTTTTGGCTTCTCAGAAGGTGAGGGGCCTGCCAGGGGCTTGGACAGCTGGGCTGCCTCTCCCTCAGCCTATGCGCCAGCTCCTGGCCACACGGACAGGGCCGGGAGTGGTGACTGATGCTTGGTTAGAGAGTACACTGAGAGAGAGAGCAGTTCTGACCTGATACTTCCTGTTTGGGGAGGAAACCTCACTGGTGATAATTAGTGGCTCAGACTCAAGTCTCTTTGCTACAGGAACTGAGGCGGGACGACCAGTAGAACCCAGGATGCATAAAATGAACAAATGTCATCTGACACGCACACACACGTGAGCGAGAGAAAGAAAGGCGGTGGGGAGAGAGAGGCATTTACTCTTCAGGATACAAAGACAAACATAATGGCTGTAGAAAGTGGCAATTTATCAATTTCTGTGCGGGAAATTTATTGCAATCACCATGGCTGTCATTGGCTTAGTGATAATTTTCTCGGCATTTTGTACTGACAAAGGCTTCATTGTCATCTTTACTTGCTAGTCAGTGCCCATGGTGGGAAGGAAGATAGACAGATAGAAAAACCCACAACAGACGACAGCACTGTCCCAAGGGCAAAGTGTGGACTGGGGACATGGGCATGTTGCCAGCTGTGGATGGCTTTTCAGTTGACCTGGGGGCCGTACCTACAGCCCAAAGGAGGCCAGAGGCTGGGAGGCTTTTGTTATCACTGAAGTAAATTGTGCTAAGTCCATTCTTAGGGACAAGTATATTCAATTGTTTTCAACTTGTTTGGAAACTAATCTCGGCATAGGTCAGCTCTAAGTAACCCTGCGCATTTGATAACCAGAACACAGACCACCAGGCTCTGGGCAGGTTTACTCTGTTATTACCAACGACCCAAACAGGCCCCAGCCCTCTCTGACTTCTGTGGCCTCCTGTGTCTTGTCTTTCTTACTAGAGTGAAAGCTCCTGTGGCCAGGGTTAGATTCTTGAATCTCTCCAGAGCCCAGCACAGGCCTGTACACAGACTGATCACCCACTACCCTTCCTTCTAGTTCCTGCCCCCTCCACTTCGGCCAACACCACGACTTCCACCCCAAGTCTCAACAGCCTCCCAGCCCATCCAAATCCCCCTTCCTTGAAGACCCAGCCCAAGCACTTGGGCATGTAAGGCACCTGCCAGCTCCCCACAGCTCCCCCCGCAACAATCTCTCCCCACTCTGAATTCAGAGAGGCAGCTGTGTTATTTGGTGGATCTGGTTAGACAGACCTGGGTGTGAATTCAGGTTCAGCCACGTGCTAGCAGGGTGACCGTAGGCAGGCCGCTTTCCCTCTCTGGTCTGACGATTAAGTAAAACAGTGAATGGGGAAGCCCAAACACAAACCTCCCTTAGAGCTGCTCCTGTATACACCTTTCCTTGCTCTGCCATGGGCCACTTACCGCACACGGCCCCAGCCTCCTCAGCCTCTGGTGCTTTGCTCTTCTATGGTCACTCAGCAATGTTGGCTGAGGGCAGGGACCTGTGTGTCCCCCATTCCTGCATATCCACACAGGCCCTCATGTCATGCTCTGTTCACGTGAGGTTGGTAGGTACCTGTTGGGCCCACGGGTCTTACTAACGTGAACACCAGAATCACCCAGGGAGCTTAAGTGGCAGGTTTCTGGGCAGCCCCAGGCCCAGAGTCCCTGATTGAGGTGGGGGGTGGCAGGGGTGTTCAGGACTCTGTGTTCTTACCAAAGCTTCTGGGTGGTCTCTGGATCCCCTTGGAGAAGCTGTCCTCTGAGGAAACCACACTTCCTTAGGAAAGCAAGCCTTCCAAGGCATAAGCAGGACAGGAGCTCATAAGCACCCTAGTTCCTGTAGAGTTCCAGGTCAGCTGTGACAACTGCTCCCTGCCGGTTCTCACTGAGACCTTGGTTGCACCCTGAGCTCCCTCAATCTTGGGAACCCCCCTCCCCTCGGTATTCTACACACACCCACATCAGATGTTCAGGAGAGTTCTAGCAAAGGTCACAGGAGGACAAAAAGCAGCTACTGCAGAACTCCAGAACACACACCAGCATGGGTGTTGTAAGGTCACTAACCTCTGGCCTTCTGATCCAGGAATACCAGAAGGGCAGGGCTTTCCTGGATGGAACACCCCCCAACCCCCATCACAATCCTTGTCTGCTGGGCCCAGCACCATCTTCTTTCTTCCCTTCCAGTTCCAGGAACCACCTTATTTCTGGCAAGTCTGGAGCCATCTCCAAGGACCACTCACAAGGGCCTGGTCTCACTTCCCATAGCTGCTCTGGTCGCCCACCCGGGTGGGGGCTGATTCGCTGGACAGTGGTGACTCCCACAGCCCCACTGCATCCAATGGGCTACTGACCCATGTGCAGACCTGGCTAGTCACCCAGAAAGCCTCAACACAGCCCCCTCAGATGCCAGTGAGCCACTGTAGCAATGTGCAGGCTGGGCTTTACCTGGAGGGCCCAGTCACAGACACACTGACCTCCAGCTCTGCACCCAGAGTGAGTTCACCTTCAGAGAGACCCTCACCCCAACTGTGCTGGGTCTCATCCCCAGGCATGCTGCCTCCCTCTCAAGCCCACCACAAATCACAAACCTACCCTCCCTATGGCCTGACAGTCACCTCGCCAGCATCGGATACATATAGTAACAGGAAGGTCATTCCATCAAAGACCCTAGCACGCTGGCTTTGAGAGAGCCCACTACCCCAAATAAAGCTTAGAAGGCCCATTAGCCAATCCTCAAACCCTTTTACATTTACCTGTGATTGGTTTTATAATCTTAGGTCTGTAATTTTTTTTTTTTTGACAATTTAATTTTCTAATCTGATAGCTCAAGAAGGCTTTAAAATGTGCCGTTTGCTTAGATCCCACCTGGCTCTCATTAAGCAGAAGTCGGAGACAGGAGTAAGTTACTGCGTGATTGCAGAACAATCAGTGCTCACCTGTTGCCCGTTGTGCCAGGTGACTATGGGGATGTATGAGGCCAGACTGATTGGGAAGAGTTGATATCAAGTAATTCTCCAGAGACGATGTTCTTACGTTGCTAAAGCGACCAAACCCTGGTCTATTCAGCAGTGTTTATGGAGACACCAGCCAGGGAGGGGAACATTCTGCCCCCTGGTTGACATGGCAATGCAGGTGTTTATGATCCACTAGCAGTCACCCATCAGCCCTGACAGCAGGCACAGCAGTGGATACCTCCAGCTCAGGGTCGTGGGGGGACATCTCTGATTCTGCATTCGGGCTTACATTAGCTGTGGGTCTTGGGCCTCAATAATACTACATCTCCTCCCTTGTACTCAGAAATATGTGAAGGGTATGGGTGTTTGCGGGCTGGCAAATGACAGCAACACTCATCCTGCCAGAAGTGGGACTCAGCGGTCTTGAAGTTCCTGGCACAAAGTTAGTGCTCAGTAAACGTTTGTTGAATGAATAAGTGATGAGGCAGAACTTGGACATGCATACAGTTAGTGGTTAGGAGTCTCAGGTTTGGAATCAAAAGAAGAGGCTGGAATCACATATGTCCTTGGGAAAGTTACAAGGTTGGGAGAATAACACTATCTACCTCCTAAGAGTCTTGAGTTACAAATGACCTCATGTATATAATGTGCTTGGCGCAGGGCCTGCCTCAAAGGAGGCTGGATGCTCAGTGATGAGGACTGTCATTTCAGGTGTGATGGTGGCGGTGCATGGCAGGCCAAGGTTGTGAAGGGCTGACAGGTTGGGGCACACAGAGGCCTGGGACCCGTGGGAGGCCATGTTGGACAGGTAGGTGGGCCCAGCTGCAGGGGGCAGATGGGAGAAAGTGAGACTTCTGTAGCCCAATTTTGAGTACCCCCTAGAGTGCCCTGCCCATACCCCCTGGCTTCTCCTCTCCAAGTTCTGTGATCTCCACAGCCTCCCAAATTGGGACGGGGTTGGCAGGGGCGGGGCAGGAGTGAAAAAAGAGGCACATGCCCCTCCAGCTCCCAGAAGGGAAGAAAGGAGTCACCTTGGCCTTCGGTTTTAATAACTACTTAAGCTGGCAAACTTCCTCATGTTAAACCAAGAGGCCCATTCCTGGTCTAGATGCTAGTAAGCAGTTTCATGGCATGCTTAACTTACTCAGCTCTGGCCTGCCCAGCCCAGGAAGACCTGGCCACTCTGCATGGTGAGGCAGGCAGGAAGGGGTGGATCAGCCTCAGCTGGAAGGCCAGGGCCCCTGAATAGCTAGCTTCCCTCCCCTGTCCCAAACTGCCCAAAAGTCAACCCAGCCTGCTGAGTTTTTCATTTGCAGCTGGACAGGGAATGAAGGAGGCAGCACAGACTTCTCCTCCCAGGCTGGGAGGCATCCAGCCAAGACACTGAGCTGGGAACCCTAGGGTGTGGAGCCGAGGCCAGCTCCAAGAGGACTTGGAGGCCACTCTCTCGGCCTGGGTTACCTTCTCTAAGAAACTGAGAGGTTGAGATGAGAAATGCATGAGCCTGGATGGTCCCCGCTGGTGAACACTCAAACCCAAGGGGAAGGGGGAGGGATCTGATATTTACTGCACTCCTAAAACTCAGCACTTTACACAATTACCCCCCCAGCCAGGCATTATTGTCCTTGTTTAATGGGAATATCCTGTTCTAAGCCCTTGGCAAGGTTTAACAGATGAAAAGAACAGGTTCAGAGAGCTGAGGGGTTCACGTCCCAGGGTAAAGAGTGAGGTTCAGACTCAGCCCATCTGACACCACAGCCAGGCTCTTGCCCCTGCACTCAGCCAGCTGCCTTTGCCCCACCCATCGCTCAGGTGTGGGGCCTTGGACCTCAGTCCAGAACTTTCACTTTTTAACTACCTGAAGCCCTGCCCAGCACCCTGGTCTCTGATAAGTGCAAGGAGGGAAGGGCCCTGGGACAAGAACAGGAAATATGAACCAGTTTTGTGGACATTCTGGCTCCCAGCACTGCCTTCTTTGGGCTGCCAGAATCCTCTGAGGACATGGCCTGTCTCTCTCCACTAGTAGGTTCCTCTGGGCTCCCAAGTCAGATAAATCTGGGTTCAAATCCTACCTCTGCAACTTGTTACCTGTGTATCCTTGCAAAATACCCAGGCTCCCTGAGGCTCAGTTTCCCCACCTGTAACAAGAGATAATAATGGGACCTTCCTGTTGAGATATTGTGTGCAAATCCCTTAGCAAGGTGCCTGGTACACATAAAGGTGCAATAAATGCTATTGATTATATCACGACTGCACTCCAATGGATAGAAATACCTCCCTGGGGTGTTTCCAGAACCCCCACTCTGGAGCCATCTCAGAGGTGGCCCTGGATACCTGGGAGGCCTCTCAGTGCCTTTTGCCAGGGCTCCAGCAGGACCTGCCTGCATTTTCCCTGTAGATCGGCCTCCTGGCCCCCAAACGACATATTAGCTGGGTGCACCCTCCCCTTCATTTACCCAGAGTGACCAAAGTTCCAACCACACCTCTCCGGGCAGCCTGCCCCCAAATTTCGGGGAAGTGGGCAGGAGGGGGAACTTTGCACTGAGCGGTCCAGCCTCCTCCTCCCGACCAAGGTCGGGCGCCCGGGTCCCTGCTCTGCCAGGCGAAGGGGCTGGGAGGCCTGGCAAGGAAGAACCTGGAAAATCCCGCCCACGGCTGCCAGCCTTCCCCTGGGACTGGCTGGCTAGAGCCGCGGGGCACGTGGGACCTGTGGACTCAGCCCCCGAGGGGCGCGTACGTCCGCACCCCGGGCGGGCTCGGGACGCCTGTTCCCCCGCTGCCGCCGCCTGCCCTGCCCACGCGCCCGGCGCGCGCGGCTTCGGTCCCTGGGGAAGGGAGGCTCCCGGGGTGGGGGGTCCTGGACCCGGCTTCTCTGCCGCCGGGCGCACGTGGCTCAGTCCCAGGGGAAGGGTCACCTCCAGACACGCGACGGCACCCAGGCTCCGCGCAGCGATGGCGCAGGGTGCAACTCGGCGGGCGCCAGGGCGAGAGTTCCGGGGACAGGGCGAAGCCCACAGCCCCGTGGCGACCGGGGGAGGGGTCACTCACCTCCGTGGCCCGCCGCTCGGAGCAGCGCCGGCGGCTGAAGGTCCGCGGCGGAGAGGGTGGCTTGACCCGAGGCTCCTCCTCTCCCCGCGCCCCACCCACCCGGGAGGGCCGGACCCGCACGGGAGGTGGCCGCCCGCCAGCGCGCTGTTGATTATCCGGCTTTGCCACCGCTCCCGGGGCCGCAATCGGGGGGCCGCAGGGCCCTCGATCCCTGCTCGGCCCTGCAGCCTCGGCAGAGGCGGGCAGCGTCGTCTGACCCCGTCCGCCGCCGCCCGGGGCGGGAGTTCAGAGCCAGCCCTGCCACTTCCTGATCTGCAGTCCCCTGCACACCGTTAAAGTGAGCAGAACTCCGGACCGCCTCTTTCAGGACAGGAGGGCGTGGAAGACAAGGAGACCTCTAGGTCCCCCCTCCCTTAACCTGAGAACGCCTCAAATCCAGGTGCATTTTATAACCGAGGTTAAGTGGCAGGCCAAGGTTGAGCAGAGGGGAAGAGGCCAAGGTGCCAGATTGGATCAGGACCTCTTCCCTCTGCCTGCCATGGCAGTGAGAGCAGGAGAGGCCCCTCCTCTTCCCTCTCAACAAAGTTGCACCCAGGCCTTTGTGGTCCTGCCACATCTCTGTCCCTTGTCCACCCTTAGGGCAGACCTTTGACCCTTCCCAGTAGTCCTTAGGTTTCAATGCCTGGTGGTAGCCTTTCTCCTAGAGCTGCTGGGGCTCTGAAAAAGACAGCTCCCTGCCCTGGGGCACCACCTGCTGCCCTCCCCCAACCCTCCAACGCTAATGGCTTCACAGCACCCCAGTGAGATGGGGTGTAAAGTGGGGACAGCTTTTGGGTACCTTTCTAGAGGTGTGTGCAATTGGTCTGAAGCCATCTCTCAGTGACCCCCACACTTGCTGCCGGCAGTTACTCCCCTCCCTTGACAAGTGAGGAGATGGGGCTCTTACGGTTAAGTGGGGCACCAACTTCACTCAGCTTCTGGGAGGCTAAGTGGTGGCTTCCTGACCCCTAGGACTCTTTCTACAATAGAATATTCTTGGTGGGAGGTGATATTTCATTAGTCCCTGATGAGGAGCTTCAGGTTATTCTTAGGAAGTCTGAGAATCCTGTTTTCCGGGAAGCCAGACTCTGTTGGGGAGATAAGCTCCAGGGAGGCCACAGGCAGGGACTGGGCCTCAGGGATGGCCCCACAACTGGACACCAAGGGGCATAGTGGGGATGAAGAGGCAGAGTTCTGATCTCCCTGTGGAGGGAGTGCTGCTGAGAGGGGCCTCTCCTCCACCCTCCCACCAGCTGAGACCCACCCCTGCACGCCAGTGCTTTCTCACCTGCATAGGTTCCTCCTGTCTAAATATCCTCCCTCCCCAGCTGTCTGCTCAGCCAGGCCCCAAGGCCCAGAGCCTCTCCTGCCTCCTGCAAGGACCTTCCTGGCCCACCCTGCCCTAGGGCGATGCCCTCTGGGAGCTCCTGTGGCAGTTCTCATAGGTCCTTTATCCATTCAACACTCACGGTACCCCACAGTGCCAGGCACTCTTCCCAGCCCGGAGGACGCCAGGACTGGAGAGTGAGAAGACAAGAACCGGTTCCTAGCCCCTTAGTGCCCCGGCATGGTGCCCAGCACACACGAGCTGTACTTGCCGATGGGGATCTTGGAACATCCTTCCTTTGGTGCCAACTGGTGGCACAAGGAGATGGAGCTTAGGAAATGGGAGCGCTCAGAGGTCTTCCAGCATCCTTGGGACCCAGCAGGTCTCTCTGTGGGCCCCCCATGAGTTGGAGAGAGAGAGAGAGAGCTGCAGAGGGTTATCCCAAAGGGAGCATATACTTCTGCAAGAGAAAATTGAGGGCCCTGAATGGCACGGGAGGGAGGGAAATGAACACGCACACCTTGGCGCTCAGAGCACCTGACGCACGCCTTTGGCCTTTGGCACGTGGCCTACCCACCACCCCCTGTGCTGGGGGAGCCTGGAGTGTGACCTTGTCTCACTCAGCACGGGAAATGTGTTCTGAAGCTTGGGGGCCAAATTCCCCAGATGAGCCCTCTCCTCTCCAGGAGGGAGGGTGATGTGCTGAGGTTTGTTGAGCACCTTCTACGGCCCAGACTCTGGTGTCCTCTGCCAAGGGCAGTGCAGTCCGGAGCCATCCTTTCAAGATGTTTGTCGGATCCTGTTACTCCTCTGCTCAAACGCTCCCCTGGCTCTCTCGTCTCAGAGCAAAAGTAAAGCCCTTGCAGTGGCCGTGAGGCCCACGTGATTGGCCCACTCTCCGCTCTCTGACCTCATCCTGTCTCCCCCTCCCTGCTCACTCAATCCCACCAGGCTGGCCTTGTCCCTTTTCCTCAGGGAGATTCAGCAGGACCCTGCCCCTGGCTGTTCCCTCTGCCTGGACCCCAGGCGTCCCCACGGCTACTCCCTTACTCCTTTTCAGTCTTTGCTGAAATGTCATCATGTCCCAGAGGCCCACCCTGGCCACCCCCAGCCCTCTTCCATGTGCTTGCTCTATGTTTTTTTTATTCATAGCCTTTATCACCTTCAAACACTATAAAGTAGACTTTATGTCTGTTGTAACTGTCTTCTCCCACAGAAATGTGAGCTCCTCCAGGGCAGGGTTTTTTTAATGTGTTTATTCACTTCTGTATCCCTGCTGCCTAGAGCAGTGCCAGGCACATTGTAGGTGCTTAGTAAATATCTGCTGAATGGACCTACCCCTGACCTCCCCCTTCCTCACCTCCTTCAGCACCTCTGGGAAGCTTCCCCCACGGTTCCGGCCCACTCTGCTCACCTCCCTTGTACGCCCGGAGCTGGCATGCTGCTGAGTCAGAGGCACGTTCCACACATGCATTTAGGGGTGTCTGGACCTGGAGTTGCTGCATATTCAATTTACAGAGGTTGTGTTTTTCCTTGAAGACAAGTCTAGCCCTTTGGCTAAGAAGACAAGAGTGTCCAGGAGAATCTAATTCATCTCGTACTTGGACCAGAGAGAAGAGGGATGTTTTTTAGTCTCAGCTTCTTGGGTTGATCCAGCATTTATAGGCTGGGACAGAGGGCACATCCATTTCACAAAATAAACACTCTGACTATTAAAATGAGATGGCCACAGGAAGTTGTGTACCTGCTATACTCTGACAGTCCTGGCCAGGAGCCAGGCCACCTGGATCTTGTCCTGCCCAGGCCAGGGCAGGCTGTGGTCCAAGGGAAGGTGCTGCTCCCCCCGCCCCATGCTTTCCTCCCACTAGACCAGGCGCCCTGAGACTCCTCCAAGCTTCTGGGGCACAGGCAGCTAGTCCCTTACGTAAGGGAGGTAGTGAGGCTGCATTCGGGGTGAAGTGGGGGTGATTCAGGCAAATGGAGGAATCGTCTTTGCCATCGTGATGACTCGATGGGCAAATCCATGCCAGCAACACTCAGCGCTGAGGCAGTGCTGGGCGAGGAGAATGGTCTGTGACAGACACCGCTGACTGGGGAGGCAAGCTGCCGCTTTCCACAGCACATTACTGAGAGCCAGTGTTGTACAGCATTATGAAGTGTGGCTTATGGGACATTAGGACACCCACACACACACCGAATCTCTCTGCACCCCCGAGTTCGGCATCCTACCGCAGCATAAGGCTGCCTTCCTTCCATCCTTTATTGCAACGTGAGCTCTCCAGAGAGGAAATGCTGTCTGAGCTCCGCGTAATCAGAATCTGTGTATCCACAGGGAGGTTTAGCTGTGGCCAGCACAAGAGTGTGGAGAAGGTTCTAAAGGTAGGTGCTGAAAGGGGAGGGTGGATAAAGGGCTGGGAATGGGGTGAGAGTTTTTCTGAGGGAGCTCCTTGGCTCATAGTAGATACTTGAACTTTTGTGTAGGATCAACTGTCTTGGCTCGCCTCAAGGGGGTCCCAGCAGCAGAAGGAGCAGCACAGGAGAGATGGCAGCTGTGGCCGCTGGTGACCAGGGCCCCTGTCCCGCCATCCCCGCCCCAGGCTGTGGAGAGTTGCCTGGCAGGGAGGAAACTTACCTCGAGCTCCCGATCTGGTGATATGGGCTCTGATGGGCAGGGAGGAAGCAGGGAGGGATGCGGTGTGAGCATCCTGTGATGACTACCCCCCAAGGGGCCCCCCGCTGGCTGGGTTTTCTTTTCTTAGTAACTCCCATCAGACGTCCAAGGAGGCACCCTTCTCCCAACCCCTCCGTCCTCATCTCCAAAATCCAGCAAAGGATGTGCCATGACTGTGACAGGGTGATGGCAGTCGAGGGAAAAAGGGGGCTCTGCTACTGGAATGCACAGACCTTTTCTATTTATTTTACTTACACAGTTGGCTTTTTCCAAAGGCAGCTTGGGACAGCTTACAGGGAAAAGCTTAACGATAAACCAGACACAGAAAAATCATGGACTGGGGAAAAGACAGTAGAATTTAAATATATTTAATGATGATAATATGGTCGTGAACATGGGCCTGCGTATCCCACTACCATGGTAAAAGTGGAAATATGATCAGTTATTGGAAAGGAGCAAATATACTAGTCATATTTTTTTTTTGGAGCTTTGTGTAATAGATACTGAGTGTTGTGAAGGCGAGAGTCATTTACTCCATATTGATAGAAGTTCAAAAGCAGATTAAATCAGGCTATTTGGCTGACAAGGACCTTTAAGAAAGCAGAGTATGCTATTATAGTACACCCTGGTGAAGATGAGTGTCCTCCAATTCTAGGTTTCTGTTGGTCTGTGTCTACCCAGGTATTCAGGGAGTTGTCACTTTCCTCAATTGTGCTATGGACTGGCATGTCTCCAAGTTTACTGTGTATACAGTTTCCTAGGGGGTCTTGTTAAAATGCCCTTCTAATTTGGAAGGTCTGGGTGGGCCTGCCACTCTGCAATTCTAAAACCCTCCTAGGCCTCATGGGCACCACCTTTGGAGCAGCGAGGGGCTGAAGCTCAGACTTCTCCTGTCGTCTGGTGGTGAATGCCTTTCTAATCTTCACCAGCTGAAAGGCAATACAATGTTATCATCCACAGGTGAGCAGAATCTGCTCCTGGGCTCAGTAAGTGCTTCCTGGGCGTGCTGGGCCAGCTTCCTTCTATTCCAGTTGGCCACCTTGGTCTACCAGGGGTGGGGAACCTGTGGGCAAAAGGCCACACTCGAGGATCCAAAAGGCCACATGTGGCCTTGAGGCTGGACTCACTCAGCTCAGCATGTGCAGTGGAGACACGAGTCAGCAGAGGCTTAGGGGCAGGCAGGTCACAGCCCAGCCCAGCATAGGCAGGGCTTGGGGCCACTGGCCTCAGGGTCTTCTGCAGACACACTGGGATCAGAGGTGGAGATAAGCCTCGCCTCCAGGCCTGGGCATGTTTCAACCCGTCCAGGGCTCTGTCTCCATGGTCTTGGCCCTCAAGGGCAGGTGAGGGGAGGGAAGTGACATTTGCTGAAGTCCCACCTGTGGCAAGCCCTGTGCTACATTCAGATCACCCCCCTTCAGTCCTCACTGAGACCCTGAAAAATGAGTGGGATCAACCCCATTTTTCAGATGAGGGCATGACTTGCTCAACATTACACAGTGAAGATGCGGCTGATCCTGAACTGAGCCAGGTCTGCCTGACTCCAGATCTTCTGCTACCTTTGCCTCCCTAGGTGGAGGATGCCTGTGGCCAGTGACCTGAACACCTTTGGTGACCCTTTTAGTGTGAGGACTGGGGCCAGCTTGCTGTGAGGGCCCAGCAGGGGCCATCCACGCAGTGTGACTGGAGAGAGAGCTTTTCTCTCAAACACTCCTCCCAGTGTACCATGGCCTGCCTAGGAGAGATCCCACCAGCCATCCCCAGCCTCTTGTTGCATCTACCTGAGATCTGCACAGCAGGGAAGCAGGTCTATGGAATGTCAGGTAAGTTGTGGAAAGTCTGGTTCTATCTGGCATACTACCTGATTTCATGGACACGCACACAAGAGGGACATCACCACAGAGCCATCTTTATTCATTTTTTGAACAAACTTTGTAGAGATGGAGTCTCACTGTGTTGCGCAGGCTGGTCCTGAACTCCTGCCCTCAAGTGACCCTCCCACCTCAGCCTCCCAAAGTGCTGGGATTACAGCTGTGAGCCGCCATGCTCGACTCAAGGTCATCCTTAGACATTTTCTGGTTACTGCAGCCATGGGAGATGCCAAGTCCCTGCAAGATAAGGTAAGAGAGACAATGGCTCCAGAATTCCTATGTGTGCCACGGGCCCTGGGCCACAGCCAGCCAGGTTTGGGGCCTCCAGGGAAGAGCAGGGGCAAGACCCTGACCTTGGGTCTGGAGGCATCATGAACAGGCTTTGGAGCCATATGGGCCTGGGTTCAGATTTGACCTCTCTGTTTAGTCTCCTTTTCCTCAGCTGCAGAATGGGAGTATGTATATACCTCCTCAGCTAGTTGTGAGCACTAGTGAGAAGTTGCCAGGAAAGTGCCCGGCACTTAGTAGGTGTTCATTAAAAGGCAGTCAGACCCTTTGAGAGGAAAAGAAGGGACGTTCAGAGAGAAGGCAGACTACTAAAAGCCAGTTCCAAGAGGAAATATACCTCCAGGTGCGAGAAGGTCTTCTTCCTTATCCTGTGTGATTATATAAACCCACACCTCCTCTGAGAAGCCCTCAGGAAACTTGACTCTCCTCCTGCCTCCCCTGCCCACAGCAAAGAATGCCAGCTGGGCAATGGATGCCAGCTGATAAGAGGCCTGGTTTGTCTTTGGTGAGAAACGAAGCTTTATCATGCTGGCAGTGGGAGCCCAGGAAGACGTTAAGAGGCATGCCTGTCTGTGTGATAATAATAGCTAACATTTTTTTTGAGGGCTTGCTGCATACCAGGTGCTGTTCTAAGCATTTCGACTGTATTAACTCTTTTAATCCTCATAGTACATTTTCCCCATTTTCAAGTAGGGAAACTGAGGCATGAGGAGGTTGAGTCATCTGCCTGCTGTGACATAGCTCAGAAAGTGGCAGAGGCAGCATTCAAACCCGCAGATCTGTTTTGGTGCCCACCCCTACATCTACACCCCTGTTGTCCGTTTGCCCTTATTCATTTCAGAAGAGCCTCTCTCCCTGGTAGCCGTGGGGAGGGTGGATCAAAAAAGGAAGATACCAGGCTGGGATGGGCTTCATGGGCAACTGGCAGGTGGAGTCTCCGGGCTGTGTTTTGAAGGCTACTTAGGGGACACAGTAAGTCTTGTATGTTGAACGCCTGTTGCCCATGCCCAGGGGCTGCACATTTAATCAGAGTTCAAAACAACTGTCCACAGTGGGCCTCTGGCTGGGGCTGAAAAGTCTGCAGACAGGCAATTTAGCCAAGGTCCTATCTCTTGCCTGCCAAGACCAGGAAGGGAAGTGACTGCAAGACCCGTGGCCCACGGGTTTAGGCATGACTTTGACGCCTAGAAAGAACAAGGGTTTTGAAGTTACAAGGACCTAAATTTAATCTTGAGTCTCAGTTTTCTTATCTGTAAAATGGGAATGGTAACGCCAGGTGGAGTAACCAAGTGCAGATGGTACAACACAGGCTTTGAACACACTGAATGCCCCACCCCCCCTCACCTAGGCTCCTTGTCCTTCTCCACCAAAATCAATTCTCTGGATTCCAGGAGCTTGGGGTGATGGAAGAATGCCAGGAGCCAGGGTGACTCTGCCCTCAGACTCAGCCCTGTCTGACAGCCTGATTCGGGTGCTTGCAAGGCCTGGTCCTCCCACAGCTCTCTCATCCGGTTCCACACTCTTCCCCGAAGCCCCAGAAACCCTCATCCTCCTAGAAAGACACCCCTCTCTCCACCATGCTGCTCCAGGCTTTGTCCCAAACAGTCTGAGGAGTCTGAAGTCACTCACACCTGGTGTATAGGTGAGGTCAGGTGGAAACATGGGGAAGATTTTAAAAAACTGATACAGCATAGTGGTATATATCTTGGGGGCACATGTGATATTTTGACACATGTATACACTGCACAAAGATCAGATCAGGGTTATTGGGATATATGTCACCTCAAACAGTTACCTTTTTTTTGTGTTAAGAAAGTCACAATTATTCTCTAGCTATTTTGAAACATATGAGTAATCATTAAGCATAATCTTCCTGCCATACTATCAAATGGGAAAATCCTAATCTGGTTAAATTAAGGCTGCTGAGTGAAAGAGGTTAGGGGTACAGGTCCTATGCCCTCCCCAATAAACAGGAACTTCCACCAGGGTCTAGGAAAGGTAACAGGGAGCCTGGGAGAAGAACTCAGGGAAAGCACGGGGCAGCCCCAGGGGAGACATTTTCTGCTGGGGGTGAGGAGGGGCTTTGGGTGCCTTCTCATCATGAAGCCCATTAAAGGCCACATTTTTTCTGGTGCCTCCTTCCTGAAACACAGAGCTGCCTGAATGCAATAATTGACTATAAAACACACTAGGACAACAGCACTTATGCAGATTTATGCAAATAACATGTAAATGTAGCTGGCCTTAGGCTGGGTGCCCTGGGATGGCAGCTGGTTGTGGATGGGATGTCCCCCCCTTTTTTTACTTCTGACTTTGCCTTAAGCCTCGGAGGGCCTCACAGGGAGAGGCCCACTGCCTTCCCTCCACACAGTCCCTTCTCAGTGGGCCTCAGCAGGAGACAGCAAGTGACTATGGTGTGCTGATGTGGGTAGGTCCCACTGTGCAGGAAGGCACCATGGGCATCAAGGGGACACAAGAGGGAAAGATTCCAGGCACATGGACACCAAGGGGACACTAGAGAGAAAGATTTCAGGCACAGGCATGGGCTTTGCATAGACCACCTTATTGGGGACAATGTCCTCATTCCATAGAAAAGGACAAGTTGGGGCCAGGTGTGGGGGCTTATACCTATAATCCTAGCACTCTGGGAGGCTGAGGTGGGAGGATTGCTTGAGGCCAGGAGTTCAAGACTAGCCTGGGCAATGTAGTGAGACCCCATGTCTCTAAAACAAATTTAAAAATGAGCTGGGTGTGGCGGTACACGCCTATAGTCCCAGCTACTCAGGAGGCTGAGGTGGGAAGATTGCTTGAGCCCAGGAGTTAGAGGTTACAATGAGCTATGATCGCCCCACTGCACTCCAGCCTGGGCAACTGAGCAAGACCCTGTCTCAACACACACACACACCCTCCACACAAAGAAGAAAAGAGGACAGCTGGGAGAGATGCGGTGGATTCCCCTATCACACAGCCAGCGGCGGGGGCGCTGGAATCCCATCCAAGGCTGCCTGGCTCTCATTCCATGCTGCCTTCACCGTGCCACTGCGTGCAATGCCATGCCACCTGATCAATAAGTAATGTGCCAAGTGTGTGTGTATACATGTGGCCACGGGGTCACTTAGAGCTCCAGACCCCTCCAATACCCTCCACCCCTGCAGTGGGCCCAGGCCGCTAATGTGGTGGCACTGGGACACCTCTCCTTTCCCATTCCTGGAGCCTGGCTCAGTAAATGTGTTTCTGAAGGCGAGAAAGCTCGTCTTTAAGGTACTTAAACTCTATTTCAGCTATGGGCGTGGACAGTGGTCTTTGTTGCTCTTTTCTTAAGTCAGTCTTGTCCAGGCCAGACCACGCTGTGTGGCTGGTTGGGGGTGGGGTTTTCTTGTTGCGCAGTGATGTTCTCTTAGTCACCTAGGAAAGAAGTTAATCCTGGGGTGGGAGATCAGGAACACCTTCGACCTGGGAAGGGAGGTCCCCTTTGGGCCTGGAGAGCACTGGCCTGAATGCTTAGGTATGGAGGGGCAAGCATCCCAGCCGGTGGGGGCTGAGCTGCAACCTTCCTCCCTGCCCCTCCCACCCTGTTCCCCTCTTCAGTCCCAGGGAATCAAGTGGACTCAGGCATGGACTGAGTGGAGCGCTAAGGTCGGGATGAGTCTATGGGAGCTGAGAGTTCTAGACCTGGGTTAATGCCAAGCTTTGAGGGTATTTTGCTCAAGGTCATAGCTGGGCCGAGTTGTGCTGTGGGCAATCAAGGATCCTGTTCCCTCTCCAAAGCAAGCAGGGGCATCAGTGGTCCCACTGGAGAGAGCTTATCTCATGTGGTTGTCAGAACCAACGAGACATCAACGTGGTGGCCAGAACAGAGGCTGGAGGGAGGGCTCCTCCCTTGGGAGCCCTTGGGAGACAGTTTTCTGAGAAACACTCAGAAATCACGGTGGTGGGGCTGGGGTGGGGTGGGCATGGACACTTTGAGAGGAGATATATTTCTGGGTAGATGGAGGTAAAGGCTCATGTTATAATAATTTCACCCTAAAGAGCAAGGGTGCTCTCTTCTTGGGGGTCACAGGCTGGGGGGCTCAGAGATCCACATCTCCCAGCCTGGCTCTGACTCAGGGACTGGCTGGGCAGAGCGTGGTGGAGCCACAGCCCCTAATGCAGGAGTAATGGTGGCAGAGGAATGGCCCGGGCTGGCCAGGGATGGACAATCTCCGTGGCAGGGCAGGTTCTCAGCCCCACAGGCAGGTTCCTCCTACTGCCACCATCTGAGCCCTGAGATTCCTCCCAGCAGCATGTGCTTGGGAATTCAACCGGATCCCAAGTGGCATGAGACACAACTCTTCACTGCTCCAGGCTATCACACAGGAACCTCGTGCAGTTACGGGTAAAATAAGATGCCCCAAACAGGAGCCGTGGCAGTGTGGGGAGCCCGCCGCAGCCACGGGGCAGCTCTGGGCTTCCTGCCCAGGCCGGGAAGGGGTGGGGGAGGCTGGGCACTTAGGCAGGGATGGAGCCGGCCGTTTCCCGGGACCATTAGGGAGGCGAATGGCTGCTGAAAAATTACCCAGAGGCCTGGGTAATGCACTCTGGAGAGAAGCCTCCCCTCAGGCGCTCACATAGCATCATGTGGACCGAGATGGGCATGGGGCTGCAGGGGCTCATCTGCCTGTTGGGAAAGGGAGCAAGGAGAAAAACCAGGAGCCTGCTCCCCACAGACGTCCTCAAGAGTGTGTTTGCGGGCAAGCCTGAGGCCTGGGGTGCCTCTCCTGTGAACCCCACTTGAACCTCAGGTCCAGGGAGCTGTCTCTGACCCTTACCCACCTGGCACACCCTCTGAAGACGGGCCCCACTCCCCTGCCGGGGCACAGAGAACGATACTCCAAAGTGTAGTGCTTTGGCTCGGTGGGCACTTTGAATTACAAGAAAATGGAAGGCCTTAGAAGCTGCCTCGGAACCAAGAATTTTCTAACCTTCTCTTATTTATGGCCCCCTACCCCCACAAGTGCAGGAAGGAAGTCTTTCTGGAATTTCCTTATCTAAGGAAACTTCTTTCCAAAAGAAATGCAGTTGTCTTAGACTCCCTCCCTAGGAATCTTACCAAATAAGCAGGAAAGATTACCTACCTACCAGAGAAGAGGAAAAATTAAAAACCATCACCACACTCGGATAGACTTTTCATCTATACTTCTGAGGGCAGCTTTGAGCAATTACCTAGGAGACTTTATCTGCATAATAAGACAACATTGCTGGGCATGGTGGCTCTTGCCTGTAATCCCAGCTACTCAGGAGGCTGAGGTGGGAGGACTAGGATGGTGCCACTGCACTCCAGCCTAGGTGACAGAGCGAGACCCTGTCTCTAAAAAATAAACTAAAAATAAATTTTTAAAAAAGGTGTTTTTTTCTTTGAGGGAGCTTTGAGATCTGAGAGCACGCACCCCATCAAAGGAGGCTCTGAACCTTTGTTCACAGAGCAGTTTTGCCCCTCACCTTCCCATAACTTGTGTGTGGGGGCCATTTAGTTTCCTAAGAGGATCATTTACAAGGTGATGCCTGCCTCCTGGGTCCATTCAATTACCCTGAGATTATTTACTTCCCCTCAAAGTTACCTCCACCCCCATCTTCCTCTCCCCTATGAAGAGGTACTATTTATAAGCTTCAGCCATCTGGCCCTTCTTTGAGTCTCATATTTTGTGTGGCTCCCATGCTTATGCACATTGATAAATTTGTGTGCCTTTTTCTCCTACCAATCTGTCTATTGTCTGTTCATTTTAAGCGAAACTTCAGGGGGCAGAGTGGAAGCATTCCCTCCACCCCGCCACCCCAGTCAGCCCCAAAAGGCTCTTTCTTGAGGCAGTCCTAGCCTCAAACACTAGTGAGCAGAAGCAGGAGAGTGTGCTGGGGAGAGGGGCCTGGGGCCCCCACATCTGTGAGCTGGCTGTCCTGCTGCCTGCAGAGCAGTGCCCGTGTGCCAGGAGTTCATAGGCATCATCCCTAATGTCTTTAGTGCTCTTCTAGGAAGACTCCATATGCCCATCTCTCAGTTGAGAACATTAATCCTCCAGCAGTGAGAATCGAAGGAGGTTTTGTGGTGGATGGTATACTGTATGAATAGTCAAGCTCGGTGCAGTATTGAGTGCGCATCTGGCCTCAACCACTTTCTTGCTGCAGGAGAAGGCAGCACTTGAATCGAGGAGTTTGTTCCTGGCTCAAGATCTCTCCCTTTAGTTGGCAAATATTCATGTTTAAAAGCCTTTGTTGGGTGGTTGGTTTGTCAAATGAGTATAAGGCAATTCAAGCATTTTCACATTAGCACACCTACCCCCATACACACATAATCAAATCTAGGTTATATACTCATAATTGAAACAAAGTTGTTAGGAGACAAAATGTATCCTTATAATGTACAATAAGATCTGATTTTTAAAAATTTTATTCTATCCCACTTCATTCTTTTTCATTAAAGGAAAGCCTTGTTGACCCAGCCCTCTAATAAAGTTGCAAATCAAAGTCTGCAAACACTGGCTGGCAGCTGTGTGTCAGGATGCGGCGTCACTGTGCACATCAATGTTACTGTGGTGGTGGGTTGGCTGTAGTCTTGGGGCTCCACAAACTGGAACCCATGTAAGTGAGAAACATAGCTAGAAGACTATCCGGCCACACACCCTCTCTGAGCATGTACCCTGAGGGTGTGGCTGGGGTTGAGGTATCCCCTCTGCATCCTGCAGGGACCCGGGATTCCCTACGAGGCTGGAGTGCCTTTGACTTAGTCACCCTTTCTGTTCCTACTTTCTTGTCTGAGAACTGAGAGGATTGTAGCCAATTCCAGTCTGGACATTCTGGGATTGTCCCAATTTGGAGTTGACTTCCTTTTCTCTTGACCTTCCTCATTTTTCTTCCTAGCCTATAAAATCCTACCCAGTTAGAGGCCAGATCCACGAGTGGATGAGCCACAAGAGGCTGGGGGGGGGAGGTGGCAGTGGGTCAGGGAGCTGGGAAAGACTAGTCGGGGGAGGGAGGGTGGAGGGTGGCTGGGTGGGGGACAGACAGGCTTGCTCCTGCTGCTCCCTGCTGCTGAGGAGAGGCCGCCACGTGCCTGTTATGCCCCTCCTTGCTGGGCCTTCTCCAACCCTGGGATGTCAGCACCAGACACAGCACAATTTACACAACTGTCAGTGGCAGCCCAAGCTTCAGTCCCAGGTACCCCGTGCTGCTCAGAGCCCTTGACCACTTAGCGGGCCAGCCCACCTCTTTCATATTGATACAGGTAGACGCTTCTTTAATAAGGAGGAATATAATATTTTTAAAAGGCAGGCTGCATGTTAAGCCACTTGGGCTGGAGGAAGACAGAATTCCTCTCAGAGAGGCAGAGATCTGCTCCTCTGGGACAGTGCTTTTCAGGAGCCTTTTAGCTGTGAAAGGCACTCTCCCCTTTAATCCCACACCCACACCTGGGCCAGAGCGACCGGACACGGGAGATAAATTGTCCTGCATTTAAAAATAACAGGGATTTTGTATATCAGGAGAGCTAAGAGAGAAGAGTGAGGAGCCAGAAGGTAGAAGCAAGGATCTGGAGAGAGAAGGGTCTCTGAAACAGGGTGGGATCCAGGAGCTGCTTTCTAGAAACCATAAAGTGGATCATTCTGCTGGCAGTTGTTTCCAGCCCCACATGCCCATTACGCGCCAACGTTCCCAGACTTCAGTGAGCCGCTGTCTTGAGCACCTGCCTTGCTTTTGGCAGGCTTCGGGCTGAGGAAGAGAGCAGGCTGTGTCTGTGCCAGGGCCAGGGACAAGGACACTGCAGCCGTCTGAGAGAAATCCCGCTGCTTGGTTATTTCCGTGTTATCTCCTCCTCGTTCCCTGGTGGGTGCGCTCTTCCCTACCTGGGATCTCACTCAGCACCCCGAGGCCCTTCTTGGCTGGGGCCCGCAGCTCCAGCCCTGCCGCCTCCTGCCTCCTCTGGCTCAGGCTCAAGTCCCCAGGGCGTGTGGCCCCGCCTGGAGTCCCACCAAAAGCGGGGTGCTGCCCGGCGTGTGCGCATGCGGTTTATTCGGGAGGCGAGGTCAGGCAGCAGGGTGAGGGGCCCGGGCGGTGAAATGGATTAGGGGAAGTCAAGGCAGGGTGTGTTGCCGAGCTGACCTCTGTCCACGGGAAGCTTCCGGGGAGTGTGTACGTTCCTGCTTCCCCACCCCGCACCCCACACCCCACACAGCCGTCTGTGGCCGAGGGCTGCTGCAGGAGTCCGTGACTGGGCTGCACTCCTGAGCTGTGCCCGCCTGCCTGCGCGTGGGACGGGCTGTCCAGGTGACCCGCGCCACGGGGTGGGAGAAGCCCCGGGCCGCGGAGGGACTACCCGCAGGGCTGAGGTCAGAGGGCGGCTGAGGGCGGCGAGATGGGGCATGTGATACAGCAAGTGCAGACCCAGCGGGGCCACACGGTCCAGGCACTGACTCACGCGCACCTGGCGGGTGTTGGCACAACCCTTGCCCTCAGGCACAGCGTTGTCCAGCTGGGGAAAAAGACTGGATGCACCAAACAATTGGTGAGGCCACGGGACCTTACATAATCCAGTTTCACAACCACTTAGCGAGGCAAGAGGATGTCAAAGCTGGAAAGAACGTCAAGGATACTCTTGTTAATTCCAGTCCAACCTTTTCACTTAGAGATGAGAAAATTGAGATTTATTTATTCTTCTTTCTTTCAACAACTATGCCCATTTTATTACAGTGAACAGGGAGAGAGGTTAAGTGACTTCTGAAGGTGGCCCGTGTGTTGAGTGATTCCCCATTAGGTCCTAGAGGGGTTGGTGAAATGTGGGCTGGGCAGGCAGGGGCAGGGTGGGACTGTCCAACACCTCCCCCAACTTATGGTACCACCTGGGGGGTGAGTCCCCATTATTTTGGACACATCTAGGAAGACCTGGGAACCTTTGCTAGAGTCTTTGGTCATCTCCTCCAATTACTAATGGGTATTGATCTGCAAATAAATGCTTAAATGCAAAAGGTGAGAGCTCCCTCTAAAGAGCAAGCATCAATTCTTGTAGAATTTGGAGTCCTACAGTAATAAGAACACTCTTTCCCTTACTCGCATTCTGGTTTTATCTCTTTAACCTTGGGCAGTTATTCATCTTTCCTCCCTCTGGGCCTCAGTTTCTCATATGTAACCCCGCCAGAGCCTTTCAGGAAGACGTGCTTGATGGCTGATGGATTGGCTGAATGTGTGGACCAGCTCGTAGGACCATCAGGGGAAGCAGCCTTAGAAATAATCTTATCCAATCTCCTCTATTAAAGGTGGAGAAACTGAGGCACACAGAGAGGAAATATGGATTGCCCTCCAAACACCCACAAGCAAATGGAGGCAGATGCTTGACTAACAGCAGGTGACAAGTGTTATAGCAGAGGTGTGTCCCAGGAACACAAGCATTCGTGAGAGAGGCATGGTGAAGTCTGTCCGTGCTGCTTTGGATGATGGGAACTGGGCTAAAAACAGCCTTAAATTCCCCAGACGATGTAGAGCTTCTGTCAGCATCGTGTCCTCTCCCTCTCCCTCCCCTTCAGTGATGATCAGACTTGTGCCCACAACAGACCTGGCGCTGCCTGCCTGGAGCAGCACACAGGCCCCTCACAGAGTCTGGAGAGGCTGAAAGGGAAACAGGTGGGAACTATATGCAGCCGGAGAGACAGCTGAGGTCATGGGGCACGGACTGCCTGGCCAGGACACCGTGGCCATCGGTGTGGACACCAGATGCCACAGATGCTACCACTGGCCCTGCTGCCTTTGCTGCTGGGGCAGGGATGCCACTTCAGCCAGCAGGAATTCTGACCTACCCTACTTCTAGGTATCACTCATTCTAGACCCAGGTCCTTGGTGGGAGCATCTGACTGTCTGAACTTGGGGCACCTGCCTGCTTCCCAGCTACCCACGCCAAGGTCAGTGCCTTTTAAGCTTTCCTCAAGGAGGCAGGGCCTACCTCTCCCCAAGACTCACCAATGGCCCATTCCTGAAACATGAGGGGGTGGACCAGACACGGGGCCACCCTGCTGTATATTCTGTACCCTCCTGGCCCCCCTGTACCCACCCTGTGTAGGACGTGGTCCTGACCTCAACAAGCTCGCAGACATCAGAAGGCAGCTTGAGACTGAGGACCAGGAGTCCCCAGCCCAGCCCAGCCTCTTTCATCCCAGGACTGCTGGAGAGACGAGGGCAGCTTCTCCCTCCTTGCATCCCCAGAGAGCATTCTGACCACTGTGTCCTAGGGCACTCAACAGAGGCCAGGACCAGGAAGAGCGTTGTCAGGAGGGAGTGATAGTGCTGCAACGTGGCTAGTGCTCACTCCACCCACAGACTCTGCCGTGAGCGACCAAGGACCCAGAGACCATGAGGGGACTGAATGGTAAGTGCAGTCCCCTCCCTCCCCCTTCCATAAGCTGCACTCCAGAAGCAACAGAACAAAGCAAAGTGTCCACCACTGCTAAATGGAGCACCATCAGGGCTGGAATATGGTGTAGACCACTGCTTCTCAAATTACTAAATTTGTGGGGCTCACCTGGGGCTGTGGTTAGAATACAAACTCTGATTCAGTAGATCTGAGGTGGGGCCTAAGGGTCTGCTTTTGCAAGTTTGCAGGTGGTGGTGCTGGTCCGTGGATGTCCCTGTGGGTAGCAAGGGTGTACCTGTGGAGAGCCGTGGGAGACCAGAGGGGCATGAGCAGGGTGGGTGCTGAAGCAGGGAGGCTGGGAAGCAGGCAGGTTGGGCCCCTGCCCTCTCTCTCCTTTCTCCCTTTTGCCTTCTGTACTCAGCCTCTTGTCCAGCCATTCCTGTTCCTGGAAGGGCCTTCCCAGCCTCTTGTTTTATTGACAGTGCTGGGAAGAGAATGTGAAGACACCGAGCCAGGCCACAGGCCAAGGCCTGGCTCTCTCATGCTGGCATGTTCCAGTGAAACCCAAGGAGTCTGAGAATTCTGAATCCTAACCTCACCTCCCATGTGCATCCTTGCCTCAGTTGCCTCAAATGTCAGGGTGGATTTGTCCCATCCCTGTGCAGTGCCCATCATTCCACGTGCAGGGCCACCACTCTATGTGCAGCTGTCTGCCTGGCTGACTGGGAGATCAGCCCTATTTCTCCCTGCCTCTCTGGTGCCTGCACAAGTGTGTAGAACAGAGGGGTTTTTTGTATGCCTGAAAGAGGAAAGTCAGTGTGATAGGATAAATCACACTTAAGTCACTTCTGGCAAGGTTTGCATTTTAAAGAGCTTCCAAGAAGAAACAATGTTCAATCCAAGATTTTAACCTTGTGATTCTCCATTGGCAGAATGTCAGATACCATGGCACCTGACTGGGTGGGTGAGGATATTCTTAATTTTTAAAATTAATAATATTAAAGTTGATTATTTGGTTAAGCATAAGTAATATATGCACATAATACACAAAATTCAAAATGTGCAACATGAGAAGAATTTCTCTGCTCTTGTCTCCCAGCCTCCATGGTCCCTCCCTGCAAGCAACCCCCGGGACTCATTCTTACAGATCCTTCCAGGGTTGGTCTATGCTACGTAAGACCATCCCAAATGGTAGTAAATGCTGCACAAAGATCTGCACCTTGCTTTCCCCCCTTAAGCAATACATCCTGGGGAACATTCCATATCAGAACATGTAGAAGAACTCTTATTCCTTCTGCAGAATATTCCTTATTTATTTGCCCAGCCTCTCTGATAGAAAGTTA
The DNA here is from genome assembly GCA_023783475.1 of Daubentonia madagascariensis. Classification (NCBI taxonomy): domain Eukaryota; kingdom Metazoa; phylum Chordata; class Mammalia; order Primates; family Daubentoniidae; genus Daubentonia; species Daubentonia madagascariensis. Next base: position 76,087,527 of record JAKFHU010002088.1, on the reverse strand, counting down.
GATGGTTTCCATGAATTGCTTTTACAAACACTGTTTATGGTTTTTTTAATACATAAATGTGATTGTGTTTTCAGGATAAATTCCTAGGAGCAGAATGCCTGGATCAAATGGCGTGCGCATTAAAAAGGTTGATACTGTCACATTGCTCTTGAGTGGAGGTGGCATCAGTGTGCACTCCCAACAGCAGTGTATGAGAGTGACAATGTTTGTTCCATGCAGGGGCGTTTGTAATGGGGGTTTGGGGTAGGAAAGGTACAAGTAAGTTTGCCAGGGCTCATGAGAGCCCACCAGCATGGCATTGCCCAGTGCTTGGCTGGGGAGATACTTCATAGTTCTCTGACTGTGATATAAATGGTAATTTTCTGAATGCAAAATGTTTTGACAGAGCTTTTCCTTTTTGATGGCAGAATTGGTCTCAAGGGCCCTCTGAGCCCTTGGGGCCATGACAGTCAGGGTGGAGGAGAGACAGCAAGAAACTTCCTCTGGCCACATGCTCCCTGGCATTTAGAGCTGATTGGCCCTGTGGCATGCTCATTGCTCAGCCAACAGGAAATGCCAGTGGTCCAAATAGACAGGTCACTCTGAAAAAAACATTGTTTCATTTGTTTGCTAGCCTCATCTGTCAGTTTGTCCGTCTATCCATCCATCCATCCATCCACCCATCCATCCATCTGTCCATCCATCCATCCATCCCTTCTATCATGCAACATTTATGAGCTTCTACTTGGAGAGCTGCGAGGTGAGAGGAAGGGGGAAGAAATACAGAAATGCAAACAATGAATAATACTTTGATGTATGCTATTGTACAGAAAGGTTGATTACATAGATCCCATTTATTGCAGACTCACTTGGTGCTGGGCCCTTGATAGGCACCTGGGCTGCAGAAATGGTGAAGAAAGTACCTCTCCTCTAAGGAGATGAGGAAGGACAGTCACGCCAAGAGCCAATATCAGGGAAATGTCCTCCATTCTGTGGGAGCACTGGAGAGAGGGATTAGTTCTTGTTGGGGGTGAAAGGATGTCACATTATTTTATTTGGTTTAAATCAAATTAAATTGGCTGCAAGATAAATGAGAAATCTGTATCTGGCAGGGTTTGGACAGGCCCCACCCCGGGTGAGCACTGAGGGACAGCCCTCTGGTCTGCTGCTCTCATTGGTCATTCTAAGTTGTTATCCTAATGGTGTGTCCCTCTGCTTTCCCCAGGCTACAGCCTGGGAGTCTTCATTAAAGGTTGGGAGCCTCAGGATTTCATGTCAGCCCCACTAGGCACCCTCCCATATGAGCTTTGCTATCTGTTTAGGAAGGGGCTTGTATGAAGGTCTCTGCCATCTTGCAGACCCTCCAAAATCTCTAGATTTTAATTTTTAGGCCCTGGGGAAGACTTCAAATACTTCTTTCCCTGGATTCCAGACCTGTCAAACATTAGTGTCCTTCCCTTCTGGGGAAATCCAGCTCCATCAACTTCATGAACTCACACTTCTGCAAACAAGAGCCTTGATGGGTGCCTTGGCTCTGTAGGAGCTTTGGCAACTTCTGATTTTAGCTGACTGAGCAACACGGCACAGGTAACAACCCAGGGAACCAAAGGCTTTGTATCTTCTTGGTAACAGGGAGGCAAAAATACCTATGGTAGTGTAGGGGACAGGGCTCTAACCCTCTCAGTCCCATTCTACTGTGTCTGTGCGCCCATCCCTGGGTGCTGGGTGCTTTGTTTCTAACGGCCTGCACCTGCCACTTCCCTCAGCTGACTGCGGCGGGCAGCTGGTGCTGCCACGCACACATGCACGCACAGGTGGCCAGAGCGCGGGAGGCCCGGGGAGCTGGTGTCCTCCTGAGGCAATGCCTGGCTGGGGCTGGGGTATGACAGCCCAGCTCCCCACCCTCAAGTCGGTGTAGTTTATATTAAGCTGAGGCTGGGACTCTGCCTGGAGTGTGATCTTCTCAGTTTCTTCCCTTTGCCTGTCCTCCTCCCCCCGTGCCTTGTCTGGTTCTCCTGGGAGCACGTCCTCTGTCCTCAATCAGGGTCATCTCAGGGTCTGCTTCTGGGGAACCTGCCCTGAGACATCCAGTGAAGACAAAGTACAAATTACTGTCGACTCCTGATGCTCCCCCAGTGAGTGCAATGAACGTGTCATTTCAAAGCACAGTTTCCCAGCGCAAGGGAGCCCTGAGCCCCTCCAGTCTTGATCGGGTTGAGCACATGACTGGTGCCCCAGCAGGGTGCAAGCAGAGGCAGCTTTCCAGGGCATGGGTGAGAAAGATGCAATGGTGTGAGCTGACCACAAGCTCAGGGAGTCCCCAGTGCAGCTCAGCTGCCCTCGATTAAGCACAGGCCCCCTGGGAGGAAGGTGTGTCGGCAAAGCCCAAGTCCAGAGTAAGGGAAGTGGAATCCCACTTAACACAGCAAGGCCACATGTCCCCGAGTTGTGGGTTCAGCTGGGAGTGTGGTTAAAGTGGGACATTCACAGTTGGGATGGAACCTCCTAGGTGACCTTGTCCAGGAAGGTGAAGGGGCTAGAAACCAAGCTGTGAGGCCTGGGGCAGCTTGCTCTCCCAAGGCCAGGTGGGGGACTTGGTCTTCCTAAGGGAAATGAGGAGGGCGTGATAGAGCTGTGGCCATTGAGCTGGGCTTTGAAGGGTGAAAGGAGTTTACTAGGGAGAAGAACGGGGAGAGGGAGCTTAGCCTGTCACTTGCTGTGTGACCTTGGACGAGTCATCTTACTTCTCTAAGCCTCACGGTCCATTTATGTAAGGTGGGGACAATAATATTGCTTATTCATAGTGTTCTTGTGAAGGGGAAATAAGCTACACATGTGAAGAGTTTAGCACAGGGCCTGGCACATAGTAAGTGCAGAGAAAATATTAGCCATTATTGGTATATTTGTGTGCAGAGGAGCTGAAGGAACTAAAGATTGTTTACTTGACAAACACCTACATGTATTCAAGGCCCAGGCTAGATGGGGAGATCTGCTGGCCCTCTTATTTCTAGCCAGCCCCTCCTCTGGGTGCCGCCGTATGTGCCCTGTAGTGGATGCCATGGCATGCTGCCAAGACCCCCCTTCTGGACAGAGGCACTCATTTTTCCAGATGCTGTTGATGGAGCAACGGCTGCAGCCCTCTCTGGAACTCCCTTCCACCAAAGGCAGAAGTCTTGCCCAAACTCATGCCCTCTCTAGGAGCAGCCCACATTTTAGTGCTGGGTTGGGGGTAGAGGCCAGTTCTCTTGCCCAATTTGGGACGACTCTGAAGGGCCACCCAGCTTCAGAGCTCCTCATGGGGTCAGCTGAGGCCTCTGTTGGGGCTGCATCTTGGTTCAACTTCTCCCCCTGCTCAGTCTTGCTTTTGTCATTTCCTTACAAGTGACAACTCCCTGCATGCAAACCTGACCTGATGCATCTTCTCCATGTCTGTCTGTTGATTTGCTTGCTTCCTCCAATAAAACGGGGGAAATTCTTGAGAACAGAGGCTATGCGTTCTTCTCACCAATGTCCCCAGCACCTAGCACAGAGCAATACAACACCAGAGTAGTCCAGAGGAGAAAGTGCCTAGATACGAGGGTGGCTTCCAGGTGGAGGTGGCTTCTGAGCTGAGTCCAGTGCCAGCCCTGTGTTTACCCATTTGACTGGCTAGCAAAGCCCAGAGGGCTTGGCTTGGGTGAGGGGCTCCAGGGCTTGTTCCCACCAAGTCTGTAGGACCCTGAAGAGACGCAATCATAGGCTCCCAAGGCCCTCCAAGGGACACCCCAAGCATCAGCAAGGACGAGATACACAGGGAGAGAAGTGCGGGCAGCTGACTCCATCAGTGCAGAGTCTGGCAGGGCTGACCCGGGAGTCTCCAGCCTGAGCAGGTGGGCAAATTGGGGCACAACAACCCAGGACTCAGCTTCTGGTGGAGGGAATGTGGGGAGGATGCATGAAGCCTTTGTAAACACACGTCTGTAGCTGAGAAGTTCTGCAAGGGCTGGATGCACAGATGTGGCAGACATAGGGGTAGAGATCAGAGCTGAGACCCCAGGAAGCCGGCTGAAGAATGTGGGGTGAGAGGAGAGGAAGGCTGGAGACCCAAGCCGGGAGTGGGAGAGAGGGGAAGAGGGACAGAGGAAGAGAGCTGAGGGGTACAGCAATCAGGACGGCCAAGACAGGGAGGGAAGGCTCCCTGGGGTCAAATGCCGCTTGGCAGTCAAGGCCCAGAGAAGCCCCTGGGCTTGGTTTGGGGTTGCCCTTGGTGGCCTTTGTGGGGCTGACTAGGGCAGGGGCAGAGAGCACAGGTTTTAGAATCTGAGCTGGGTTCAGGTTGTAGCTCTTTCATTTGCTGCCTGTGTGGCCATGGAGGAATCATCCAACCTCTCTGGCCTCTGTGGCTGTTGCAGGGACTAAAGCACACAATACTTGGAAAATCATTTGGCACAGTGCTTTTCACCTTGCCATGGGGACTGCCATCGCCAGCAGCAGGTGTCACTGCAGGGGAGAGCAGCGCTGCGGAGGTGAGGGAGAAGGGCATTATAAGGCTGGCGCCATTAGGCCTGGGTCTGCCGCTGAGGGGAGAGCCCCAGGAGTGGGCAGAGCAGAAGATCCAACTAGGAAGGGGGAAGCTGATCCTGGAGGCAGTGGCAGCTGCGCAGGTGCATAGAGGGAAGAGCCTGGAAGTGTCCCTTGGTCCCTCCAGGCTCGGAGGAGGCAGGGCCCCTCCTGGGCAGTGGCGTGAACCATTTCCTCTCATCATGGGTCGGCTCATGGCTGTAAAATATGGAATGACACTAGCTTTGGTCATTAAGTAAATGGGATAAAGAAATAATTGGAAAATGGATCCCTGCGCGGAAGAAGTAGAATTGTTCCCTGGGCTGTTGTCGGTATCCTGCTCTCTAAGTAATCTGCCAGGAGCCAGGCAAAGAGGGACTTCAGGCTTAGGGGCGATGATGTGAAACTTGGCCTTGAAAAAAGGCTGAAATTACACATGACAATGGAAGAGCTTTTGTCTCCTGAACAGAAAGAGGAAAAAGACCCTGAGTGTTCCCTGGGGGCGGGAGGAGGGGGAAGGCAGGAGGACAGTCCTGAGTCCTAAGGGTTAAAGCCCAGCCCCAGTGCCTTTCCTGGTCAGGGTGTGGCCAGGGGAGCATGGAGACTCCGCCAGGGGCACTCAGGCTGCGGGAGACTGGAGGAGGGGCCGGGTGTGAGGAACACATGCTTTTGCCTGCAAGTCCAATCATCTGGATCTTGGCCTTTGCACCTTAAGTCCTCATGGTCAACCCTCAGCATACCCACCAAACCAGAGCTCCTCCTGGTGGGCAGAAGGTTGAGGTGATGATTATCCAAAACACAGCCCTGGGAGAACTGGTATCTGGTGGCAGGGATGTGGGGAGGATGGGAATCGCCCTTCCCTGTCTCCCCAAATCCTTTACAAAGAACCCATAGTGTGGTATCAAAATGCCAATCTGACGTGCCTCTGCCACTTCAGGCCCGGCCTCACCCCCTCCAGCACCCCAGGGCCTGCAGCCCAAACTCCCATTCTGCATCTGTCCCTGCACTTGACTGTGAAATGCAGCAAAGCAGAAAAAGTGCTTTTGTCTTCCCTGTGACTTCTTGTCAGCAAGCACTGTATTAGGCACCTGCTGCTGTTTAAAAAATTTTCTATTCCTTTACAAAAACAAGTCAGAGGCAGCCCAAAATGGAGCTTCCCAAGTTCAGTCAAATATGTGGATTGTACCTCAGTTTTTTGATTCTAGATTAGAATAGCACGTCCCAAAGGCTTGTGGATGTCTGTAGCATCAAACTCACCTCATTCACTTGTTCAAAATACAGATTCCTGGACCTCCCTCCAGAGCCACAGAACCAAAATGTCCAGAATCAATAACTTTCTTTAAATAGCTAGATGTTTGACTTGAAGGGAAAAGTGTTTATTTAAAGTGCTGTATCCCTCCCTAAAGACAGATTGCCCTACATGAAACAGCTACATGCAAAAAAAAAAAAAAGTCCTTGGTTTTACAAAAAACGAAAATCATTGTAATTCTCCAAACAAGACATGCAAGGATTTTGTTGTTGTTGTTGTTTAAACATTGAGAACAAAACAACTTACTGGAAAATAGAGGTGCAAGTTGAATGAGCAAGCCAGTAATGGAGAAAGGGAGAATTTCTACAAAATCAGTTTTTCCTTATCCCATCTTTATTTGATATTCATCGAAACATATCGTTGGTCATGTAGCAAAAAAATAAAATCAGCATCTTGGGCACATATGTTAGTGGCTTTATGTACAATTGGTGAAATGAAAGGACAGAGAAAGCTATGCTGGAGTCATCAGCATGTTGTGGAGCTGTCCCGCGAGCTGCTGGAACACGGCAATTGCATGTTCGTCCTCCACTGATGACTGGATAAGTTGCGTCTCTTCTGTTGGTACGGCCCATGCAGTCGGAATCTGTCCCTCACAATAGGTTTCACTGAGTATTATCTGCTTCTTAATTGAAAACATCACCATAGGACCACCCTGTCCTGCCCCTTTTGTGTTAATAGGAAAGTAGTTCTCAGAGCTGACCCTTTCCTTTGGTGTCTCACTGGGCCATGGCCACGGCGGAGTCTCCCCAGCTGCTCCCACAAAAGAGGTGCCCATCCCACACCAGGGGAGCATGCGAGCAGCCCCAATAGGAATCTGCCTTTCTAACGAGTTCTACAAGTGATTCTGAGACACATCAGGTTTGAGAGCCCGTGGACACGGTGTGTAAGGTCTGTTGCAGTCTTTCCTGTTCCCATTTTCTTCCTGGGCAGGGTCCTTCCAGGCCCTTCTCCCTGTTCCTTGCCTACCTGCAGCCATCTCCCCAGGGCTCCTGCTAAGCTTCATCCTAACCATCCCTCTAACCCTAATCCTGAATCTGGCCACAGCCCTGGCCTGGCCGTGCCCCTTTGCTCCCAGCCTCTCTATTCCTTTTATTCACTTAAAAAAAAATCTATCTACATGCAGAAAAATTCACATTTTTTGATGTATGAGTTTTGACATACAGTCACGCAATCATGCTTATCGTTGAGATACAGAACAGTTCCGGTTCCCCCCAAAATTCCCTCTTGCTGTCCTGTTGTGGTCTATTGATTTGTTCCTATAATTTTTACCTCTTCCAATATGTCATAAAAATGAACCATACAGTGTGTAGCCCTTAAGTCTGGCGTCTCCACTCAGCACAATGCATGGGAGACTCATTAGACTGCTGTTTCATGTATCAGTAGTTTCTTTTCTTGGTTACAAGTAATTCATTGTATGGATGGACCACGGTTTGTGTATTCATTTACCAGTCGAAGGTCATGTTAGGTTGTTTCCAGTTTTTGGTGAATTATAAATAAAGCCACTATAAACATTTGCATACAGGCTTTTGTGTGAACATGTTTTGTTTCTCTTGGATGAGTACACAGGAGTGGTGAGAGTAGATGCTCTTTCCTTGTTCTTGACCCCAGAGGGAAGTATTGTCTTTCACCATTAAACACGATGTTAGTTGTATGTTTTTGCAGATGCTCTTAATCAGGTTAAGGATGTTACTTTCTACTCCTAGTTTGCTAAGAAGTTTTATTTGTTTTTATCATGGGTGGAGGTTGAAATTTTTTTGGTTGCTCTAGATAATGTGTATAACTGTTTTCGTTTCATGGGGCCACTACAGCAAAGTACCACAAACATTGTGGCTTAAACAACAGAAATTAATCATCTCATAATTCTGGAGACTAGAAGTCCGAGATCAAGGTGCCCGTAGGGCTGTGCTCCCTTTGAAAGTACTAGGGAGGGATCTGTCCCAGGCTTTTCTCCTAGCTTCTCGTAATTCCTTGGCTTGTGGCACCATAACCCCAAATTTCACATGGCATTTTCCCTGTGTCTCTGTGTCCAAATTTCTCCATTTTTTAAGGACAAAGTATTGGATTAGGTCCCACCCTAATGACCTCATTTTAACTTGGTTACTTCTGTAAATACCCTATTTCTAAATAAGGTCACATTCTGAAAACTTCAACATGAATTTTGAAGGGAAACAGTTCAACCCCTAACAATAACTAACCGTATGCAGTCTATTTACAGTTGATATTTTACCACTTCAAATAAAATGTAAGGGTGACCATGTAGGTCCTTATACCCTCCCCCACTGGCCTATACGGTGTAGTTGTCGTATGCATGTCCTGTATGCATGCATTCAACAAAAACTACTCCAGATCCCATTACAACTTTTGCGTTGAACAATCATAAATATTTCAAGGAAGTGAAGAGGGGAAAATCTTCTGTATTTATTAGGACATTTACATTTTTGTTCCTCTTCCTTCATTTCTGAAGTTCCCAGTTACCCTTTGATATCATTTTCCTTTCGCCTAAAGAACTTTCTCTATCATTTTTTTAAAAGCAGATCTGCTGGTGATGAATTCTTACAGTTTTCCATTTTCTGAGAATGTCTTTATTTTGCCTGATTCCTGAAGGATATTTTCCCTGGATATAGAATTCTGTGTTGGAAGTTCTTTGCACTGTAACAATGTTTCACTGTCTTTGGCCTCCTCGGTCGTTCAAATCATTGTTCTCCTGTAGGTGTTGTGTCCTTTTTCTCTGGCTGCTTTTTCTTAATCTTTGGCTTTTGGTAATTTTAGTTTTATGTGTCTGGGATGGTTTTCTTTGACTTAATCCTGTTTGTGGCTCTAAGAACTTCTTGACATCTGTAGATTTGTGGTCTTTTCTCAATTTGAAACATTTCTTCCATTATTTCTTTAAATATATTTTTTGTGCACCAATATCTTTCTCTTTTCCTGGAACTCCAGTGACTCAAACTTAGAGGTTGAATATCATCCCACAGATCTCTGAGGCCCTGTTTATCTTTTCAATATTTTTTTTCCTTTCTGTTCTTCAGATAGTATAGTGTTTAGTGACTTGTTTTCTTCCCAAGGTAAGGCAGCAGATTGTAGCAGATTGGTTTCTTCCTCGAGCTACTTTCTGAAACTGTGGATATTTGGCAGAGACTTTTTGGAGAGCAGAGCAATGCCTTGTGGTGAGCTTGGTGTAGAGGTCATCCACCTGCTCCAGTCTCTGGGGCCCTCTCCCTGGGAACACCCCCCCAACCTTTCCACAACCTGTCTGCTACTTCCTTCCCATACCAATTTAATTCCATATTCACTGGGCAGCTTCAGAGCTGGGTCCTAAATATCCAGGGGAATTGGACTTGGCCCCTACCCTGAGGGAGTATTCATCCTGACTCACTTGGGTGTTGTCCCTCTGGTGTTTCTGTCCTTCCAGCTTTCCACCTGGAACTGTGGTTCTCAAAGTATGTTCCCTGGACCAGCAGCATCCTTGTCACTTGGGAACTTGTTAGAAATGCAAATTCTCAGGCCCTACCCAAGACCTACTAAATCAGAAACTCTGAGGGTGGAGCCCAGCAAGCTGTGTTCTAACAAGTCCTCCAGCCGATCCAGAGGAATTGCTTCAGAATCAAGGGGGCAGGACTAGGAGATTGTACCGTCAGGACAAAGTATCTCACCTGGAAGGGCTCCATCTCAGTGCCATCCTGTGGTGTCAGTGCATGAACTACTTTGTAGTGAAGGTAAATTCACAAAGGGTCTCCTCTGGTGTCTTGTCTTCTTGTCCCCCTGCTTGTAGCCTGGGTCCAGGGAAAAATCAGGGCTTCTATGCCCTAGGCACTGCAATTTCACCCTCTAGACTCTGGCTCTGTTTCCCATGGCCCGTCAGGAAGGAGAGCCCTCTGAATCTCCCAGTCCAAACATCCAGAGAAGGAGAGAAACTCAGTCGAGGCTTCACAGGTTCATGATTCAGCCAGCTGGACAGTCTGGTCTTGTTTCTTGCCTCAGACTCACTCCTGTAGTGTGGACGTCCTAGAGCCTACAGATCCAGTCCTTCTGCATAATCTAGATGTTGAGATTCTAAGCAAGGGGAGTAAATGGGGGATTGTAGGAAGGAAGACAGGAGAGGTAACATGTGGGAACATCTCACAATCACTTGGCTAGACCCCCCGGGACCATCTCAGTTGGTGTGGATAGCCTGGCCTCGAGGTTCAGAGAGCAGGTTAAAGTGGAATCAGATGGAACCTGGAGTCCAAAGCCGAGCAGGCAGTCTCAGCAGCTCAGGCCATACCTGGTGCTGTCTTGAAGAAACCTGGGCAGACTGAAGGCATCTTAAAAGGTGAGTGCACTGCCAAGGCCTAGAAGAATCATCAGATCTGTGCACAGTACAGAGAACTGAAGGGCAGAACACACAGAGTGGGAAGGTGGGCAGTGGGGGAGGAGGATCTCCTTGGTCCCAAATCCCAGAGCTCACCTGTTAGAAGCTGAGCAGCTTGCTGAGGGCAGTGAGCTTGGTGCTGGCCTTCCTGTTTTGTCCCGGGTCCATGGTACCCTCTGTGGCCACCAGGAACATGGTCACTTGCACAGGCAGCTGGGAGCTATGCTTGGACTCTGATTCAAATGTAGCCATCAGGGCTTCTGATCATCGTTGCATAGCTGGTGTTACCTCCCAGACCACAACGAAGATCTGCAGTTAACTCTGAGACCTTATTGTAGGCATGGTTTCCATTTAGCTTCCTGAAGTGTTGAAAATAACTGTGGCCCCTCCTTCACTGTTGTCTTGGAGCTATAACTACTACAATAAAGGGTGAGTCAAGGATGACTCTGAGATTCCCAGCCTAGCTTACTCCTGAGCTTGTTGCTTTCTTCCCCTTTGGTACAGCTAAAGAGGAAGAAAGCAAGGACCCTGATGTTGCTAATGCTCTGAGTGGATCTCTGCTACTTGGCCCACTGAAGACACCTCTTGATGGAGGAGCACTCTTGGCAGTAGGGACTCCCGTGGCCGAGCTGGAGGTACACAATTCTCCACTGTCTGGACCACCATCGCTGCTAGCAAGGCCAATGCCTTGCACCTTTGTGGTCCTTGACAATATGGAGAGATTGCTCATCTAGTGTCTACATGCTGTTTCTTTGCTTTCCATTTACTGCATGCCTTCTAGCACCAGGCCCTGTGTTAGGCATCAAGGAATACAGAGGTACCTTAGATGGGGAAAGAAGTTCTAGATTTTTCAAGCTTTGTTCTGAACAGTTAACATATGGACTCTAAAGCCCCGTTAAAAACTGTGAGATAGGGTGTTAATGTCCCCATTTTCCAAATAGTTGAGGTCCAGAGGGTGGGTGGCTTGCCTATAGTCACGAGCTGGTGAGCAGCAGAGATGTGTATATGGCTCCAGGGTGTGCAACCATCCTGCCAGGGCAAGGTCGGTACTCAGAGCTGATGCCATCACACCCCAACAGAATTTAGCAAATTCTAAATTTGGGTTGTAGCCTCGGGTTGGGTTGTAGTGAGGGTTGTAGCCTCGCTTTTTTTTTCCTTAAAAAGTGTATATTTTGTTGAATAAATAATAAGTCATTTTCATTGGTGGCAGAGGTAGCTTGATTGATTTCTATTTTTCCCTGAACCACCTCCCACTGCCACCTTAAAAGCAGCAGCTTTCCCATCCTTTGTGCCCTCCTGGGCCACCGCCACCCTTTCGTCCTCCCCCCCAAATGCCCCTCCAAGTGTGCCCTGGAGATCGGCCTGCTGCTGCCCACCTCTGCCCTGCATCCTCTGCATGCGGGGCCTGCCGCTCCGCAGGTGCTCCTTATGCAGAAGGGGTGGGACTGCGCAGGCACAACCTCCTCTGTGGCTAACCTGAGGCAGCAGAAGACCTTTGCCCTTGAGCTAGAGAGTCTGAAAATCAGGAGTTTCAAAATAGTAGAATGAGCATGGCAGAAATCTTCCCTTTTGGGGCCATAATCAGGAAAAAAAAAGATAGAAAAAATATAAAAAATAACAAATACATACTTAGACTTGAAAAAAAAGAGACTCTTTGGTCCAGAGTGTGTCCAGTATCTCCATAAGAAGAAGCAGATGAGAGGCCTCAGGGCAAGCTGGAGAATATTTATGATTTTTTCTGCTTTGGGGGTATGTGTGTGGAAAGAATACACATTCTCTTCAAATACATATGGACCATTTATTAGCATTGAATATACACTAGGCTTCAAATGTCTAGTTACCCCCAAACACGCAAACAAACCCTAACATCAATAACATACAAATCATGTTTCCTGACCATAGTAAAGTTGGAAACTGGAAATCAATAACAAAAATTTCACTATCCTCATAGTTCCCTGTACATGTAATAACACATTTCTAATCTTAACTGGAAAAAATACAACTTTAGAGCTAGAGAGGAAAAATACAATTTAAAGTTGAAGAGGAATAAAAACACTACACTGCAAGACCTATGGGTTATACTCAAAAGAATATTTGTAGACTAAAACTCATTTATTAGAAAATAAGAAAAATTGAAAATTGACCTAAATTTTCAAATGAAGACTCTAGAATTGCACTGCCCAATACAGTTGGCCATTAGCCATGTGTGGCTATTTAAATTAAAATTAGTTAAAATGGAATAAAATTAAAAATTAAACTCCTTAGACCACTAACCACACTTTGAGGGCTCAATAGTCACATGTGGCTAGTGGTAGATACAGAACATTTTCATTATGGCTGAAAGTTCTATTGGAATTTTTTTCTGGTCTAGAAAAAAAGACAAAGAGAGACAGGAGAGGAAAGTAACAGAGATAAAAGTAGAATTTAGCATTAAAAAGTACACTTGATTAACACCCAAAACCTGGATCTTTAGAAGACCCCCACATAGAAAAACCTTCAGCAAATACTATCAATAAAAAAAGAAAAAAGGCATGAGAAACCAAAGGAATGGAAAGGGAAACACAACTGCAAATACAGAAGAGATTTAAATACTAGGATACTATTAATAACTTTATGCCAATAGAGTTGAAAACCTGGATAAAATGTTTTTTGACAAGAATAAAAATTACCAGTACTGTCCCCTCCTTCCAAAGAAACTAAAAACATACTATACCAATAACAATGAAGGGAATTAAGATTAGAGTTAGACCTACCCTGCAAAGGCACTTGATTGATATCATTTATGGGTAAATTCTATCCAATATTCAAGGAATGGATAATGCTCATCTTATACAAACAGTTCCCTAGGGTATACAGAATGTATGGGGAGCTATTTAACTCATTTTATCCTATTAGTATACCAAACTTGATTAGGATAGCACAAAAAGAGATAATTATGAATTAACTTATGATCACTGATGTAAAAATTCTAAACAAAAATATTTTCACATTGAAATAAGCAGTTTGAGCCAGGCCTGGTGGCTTGCACCTGCAAGCCCAGGTGCTCAGGAGGCTGAGCCGTGAGTGTCATTTGAGGAGTTCAAAACCCGCCTGGGTGACATAGTAAGCCCCTCTCTCTCTTAAAAAACAAACAAACAAACAAACAAAAAACCCAAAAACAAACAGAAGGAAAGAAAGAAAGAAGGAATAAGCATTTTATTAAAATACAAATATATCACAATCAAGTGGGGTTTATCCCGGCAATACACACATGGTTTAATATTAGAATACCTGTCAGAGAAATCCATTACATTAATAGATGCAAAGTCAGGATAATGATACACCCTCTCACTCCCACTAGTGAATGTTGTGCTAAATAGTACAATAAGACAAGAAAAGGAAATATAGGAATGAAGAAATGGAAAGAAAAAGACAGTGTTGTAACTTACGGGTAATATGGTTATCCACATAGAATCAGAACACATGAACTGCCAAACTATTAGAACATATCATAGAGCTTAAGATTAAAAAAAGACCAGATATAAAACCAACATACAAAAACCAATAGCATCTCTATATACCAGCAACAATCAATTAGTAATATAATAGGAAAAAAGACAATCAAAACTATAATGTGTCTTGGAATATACTTTGCCAAAATTGTATAATAACTCTTTGCAGAAAAGGACAAAATTTTATTGAAGAAATTGAAAGAAGACTCAAATAAGTGAATTGGAAAAGTCAACATTGTAAAGAAAAACACATTTTTTTTCCAAATTTATCTATAAATTTAATATAACTCTAATGAAATTGACAGCAAAATTTTTTAATGCAACTTGGCGAATTGACTTTAAAATTGTAATAACCTGAAAGGCTAAATAGGCAAGAACTATTAATATAATTATAAAAAAGATTAATGAGGAAAAGTAACTACATCAGATATGAAGACGTTATAAAGCTATAATAATTCAAACAGTGTAGTATTGAACAGGTTTAGGCAGATAGATGAGTGGAACAGAATAAACAGCCTATTTATACATTGGGAAGTTGTTTTATATTAGAGCTTGACGTCATAAATCAATGGGATAAAGACAGGCTATTTAATAAATGGCTAGCCATAGGGAAAGGGTCAGATTAGATCTTTACTCCATACTGTAAACAAAAATAAATTCCACATAGATAAAAGATCTAATTGTAAAATAATAGCATTAAAAAAACATTAGAAGGGCTGAGCACAGTGGCTCATGTTTGTAATCCCAGCACTCTGGGAGGCTGAGGTGGGAGGATCGATTGAGGTCACGAGTTCGAGACCAGCCTGAGCAAGAGCGAGACCCCCGTCTCTACCAAAAAAAATAGAAAAAATTAGCCAGGTGTGGTGGTGCGAGCCTGTAGTCCCAGCTACTCAGGAGGCTGAGGCAGGAGGACTGCTTGAGCCCGGGAGTTTGAGGTTGCTGTGAGCTAGGCTGACGCCATGGCACTCTAGCCAGGGCAACAGAGCGAGACTCTGTCTCAAAAAAAAAAAAAAAAAAAAGCATTAGAAGATAATGTCAGAAAATATTTTTATGATCTGGGGGTAGGAAAGACTTTCAAGCAAGACACACATACACAAAAAAGAAAAAAATGATAAATTCGACATCAAAATAAACAATTTTGACATGACAAAAGAAAACATAAAGTTAAAAATCATGTGATGGAACGGGAGGGCACACCAGCAACAGATCTAACAAAGGTTTATTTATTTATTAATTTATTTTACTTTAGTAGTGACAAAAATGTGAATGAAGCAGTTTTTTTTAAACAAAGGTTTAATTTACAGAATATAGGAAGGACTCCCACAAATTAAGAAGAAAAAGGCACAATCCGATAGAAAAATGGGCATAGGATGCGAACAAGTAATTCATAAGAGATAGTCCAAATGGCCAATAATCATGCAAAAAGACAACCAATTTCACAAGCAATTAGGGAAATCCAAAGAAAAATAGTGCTGAGAAAGAGATTCTATTTTCAACCATCATATTAGTTAAAATCAAAGTTGGACAATGTAAAGTGTTGAGAGAGGGTATGAAGAAATGTGTACCTTTGTATACTGATACAGGGAGCATAAATTGTGCGGCAAATACAGAGGACAATTTGCAGCATTTTAATAACTAAAAATGCTTATAGTTCCTGACCTAGCTTTCTGTTTCCAGGAATCTACCATAGAGAAACCTTTGCACCCCTACACAAGGAACAGCAGCACGAATGTTTACTGCAGCATCCTTTGTGCCAGAAGAACACTGAAGTAGCCTAAATGTTCATCAGGAAGAGAATGAATAAAATCAACAGGGTACATCTGCTGACAGAGTGTGTGCATCGGGCTCAGAAGTTAAAAGCAATGAACCCAATCAGTAGCTCTCAAACTTTTTGGTCTTGGCAGCCTTTTGCTCTCTTAAAAATTATTAATGACCTCAAAAAGCTTTTGTTTATGTGAGTTAAATCGACTGATATTTACAGTATTAGAAATTAAAACTGAGAAATTTTTAAAATATTTGTTAATTCATTAAAATAATAGCAATAAACCCATTACCAGTCAACATAATATACTAACATAAACATTTTTATGAAAAATAACTATATTTTCCAAAACAAAAATTTAGTCGAAGAATGGTATTGTTTTACATGTTTTTGTAAATCTCTTTAACTTCTGGTGTCCTAGAAAACAGCTGGATTCTCAAAGCTGCTTCTGCGTTCAGTCTGTTGCACTCTGGCATGCAATGTAATCTCTTGAAAACTCCACGGTAGAATTGTGAAAGAATAAGAGTAAAAAGGGCAAATAAATCCATAGTGTGACTGTGGAAATAGTTTTGACCTTGAGGACTCCTAGAAATGGCCTCAGGGACTGAGTCTCCAGACCACACCTTGAGGACCACTCAAGTAGATCAATATTGACCAACATGAACTTACTTTTAACAATAATTTTTATTGGGTGTTTTAGCTTGGATTCCACTAAAAACCTGAGATAAGGGTTTGCATTTGGGTAATTTATTTTGGGATGTGATCCCAGGGATGAAGAGGTGGAGGACGGGGAATAATGAAGTAGGGAGGTGGGGAAATTCAATCCAGCTGTGTGTTATGGGCAGTGTTGCTGTGGGCAATTGGGACTCAATTTAACTGGGGACCCCCAGAGAAACCATGTAGAATATGCCTTAGATTGCAGGCCTGAAACCTAGAAGTGTGGAATATTTATTCATTGGCTCCCATCTCCTATTGGGCAAGGATTGCTCCAGGGAAGGTTAGCTCCCCAGCACTTCTAGTTTTGCCAGCACCCACGATACCTGGGGCAGAAAGGAAGACATACCTGTGCAGCTGAGGTGAAACTGTCAGGCTATACCTGGTAGCAGCTGGTTGCCACAGCAACTGTTGTGCAAAAGGTGGGCCAAGAGAGTGTGAAATGGGTCCTAAAAGATGTCCAATGTATTATGTGGGAAAACCAAGTTACAGAATAATATATATGGCAATACATCATTTATGCAAATAACAAAACCACCAAAATAATAGTAAATATTTTCTGAGGATGTATACACACACATATTTATATTTACATTTATACACATATTTATATTTACATGTATATACATATATGATTTTTATATAAGTACATATGTAAATATATTTTTATATGCGTATTTAAATACATCAACAAATATTGGGTTTATACACACCAAATTTCAAGGGAAGAGATCTAGGTTGGGGCTGGGGGTCATTTAAGAGAATATTAACTTTTTCTATAATTTCCTAATCTTTCTTTCTCCTCTAAGATGTAAAAATAGAAGATTAGAAACTTAAGAGATTCACTGAAGTTAATTTGTAGAGTTTTTCTGTTTACCCTCTTTCTTCATGGGGGACAAGGCCGAGTCTCCTGCTCAGACAATCAAAAGGGCTCCAAGAGAATGGCTCAGGGAATTTGGGGTTTTTACATGTCTTAGTACGTCCGTGCTGCTGTAACAAAATATCTGAGATGGGGTAATTTATAAACAATAGCAATTTATTTATCACAGTTCTGGAGGCTGGGAAGTCTAGGATCAGGGCACTGGCAGTTTCAGTGTCTGCTGAGGTCTGCTTTCTGCTTCCAAGATGGCACTGTGTTGCTGCATCCTCACACAGAGGAAGGGACCAATGGGGGGACATGCCTCCTCAACCCCTTTCTAAGGCACGAATCCATTCTTGAGGGCAGAGCCCTCAGGGCCTAATCACCTCCTAAGGGCCCCACCCCTTAATACAGTTGCATAAAATATATGTAGACATTAGTCTATTTTATCATTTACTACCACAAAATATACACAAATCCGTTACAAAAAGTTAAAATTTATCAAAACTTACATACACATAGATCATACACGGCACCATTCATAGTTGAGAGAAATGTAAACAAACATAAAGATGCAGTATTAAGTTATAATGCATAAAATTAACTGTAGTACATACTGCACTACTGTAATAATTTTTTAGCCATCTCCTGCTGCTATTGCAGTGAGCTCAAGTGTTGGGAGTTCCTGCTAAAACCGTGTGGCACTAATCATCTCTGTGTGAGCGGTTGTCGCTCCAGTAAATTGGGTATCGCAGTAAAAAGTGATCTCTTGAGGCTCTCCCATATTTTCATCGTGTTTAGTGCAATGCTGTGAACCTTGAATGACACCACAGATCCATACAAAGTGCCACTAGTGATGCCGGAAGTGCTCCCAAGAAGCAGAGAAAAGTCATGACATTACAAGAAAAAGTTGATTTGCTTGATACGCACCATAGACTGAGGTCTGCAGCTGTGGGTGTCGCCATTTCAGATGGACGATTCGTCTGGTAAACAGACGGTGTAAAGTGGCAGTCTTGATAGACACTGGACAGTACTGTATGATAAATACCATACACTAAAATGTATATTGTCTTCCTTATGATTTTCTAATAACATTTTTTTCCCTCTAGTTTACTTAATTGTAAGAAAACTGTATGCAAAAGAGACAAATGAACAAAATATGTGTTAATCAACTGTTTATGTTATTGGTAAGGCTTCTGTTCAACAGTAGGCTATTAGTGTTACATTTCTTGAGGAGTCAAAAGTTATATAGGCATATTTTCGCCTGCAAGGGGTGCCAGTGCCCCCAAAACCCATGTTATTCAAGAGTCAACTGTAATTTCCTGGGTGATAGGGGTTCTAGGAGAATCTTTTGTTCTAATATTTGGTCTTTGACCCTGCTTCTGGTTCCCGACACAGAGCACCTAAATTCCTTGGAATTTTCTGGATCATGGGAGCATCTTTTGTTCTCATGAGGCAACTCTTGGGGGGGCTCCTGGGTGGGGGGCAGTCACCAGAAAGAAGCCATGATTGGAAGCTTGGACCTTTCAGCCCTACCCACTATTCTCTGGAGAGGGGAGAGGGGATAGGGGATGGAAATGGGTCACACCTGCTTGCCGGGAGGATGGCGCGCCCCCACTCCACAGGGGTGGAAGCCCCTGACCCTTCTGGACCTCACCGTGTGTATCTCCTCTTCTGGGTGTTCATCTGTATCCTTTATCATATCCTTTAGTAACAAACCAGTAATCATAAATAAAGCATTTCCCTGAGTTCTATGAAGTGCTCTAGCAGGTTAATCTCACCCAAGGAGGTGGGTCACGGGAGCCCCAGTATATAGCCAGTGGGTCAGATGCACAGGTCACGACCTGTGCTTGTGACTGGCATCTGAAGTGGGGATAGTCTTGCGGGACTGAGCCCTCAATCTGTGGGATCTGACGCTATCTCCAGGTACAAAGCGTCAGAATTGAATTGAATTAGAGGACACCCAACTGGTGTCCGCTGCAGCATTGTGTGGTGAGTGAGAAACACCCCCACACACCTGGTGTCAGCAGTTCCACGTTGAGCAGTGTGGGATAGTAGGAAAAACACCTTGCTTTTTCCTATCTCTTAGAGGGTCAGGTGTTGGGAGGGCAAAGACACACCAATCTCCCAAGAGCCAGATGGACCTCCCAGAAGTTGGGCTCCAGCTATCTTGAAAGAAACCCACTCAATAGACCTGCCTGCTGGGGAGATGGTGCTCCCCTGGGGAAAGGACATGAGGGTGAAACACAGTGGGCAGAGAGGGCATGCCACGCAAGATCAGCCAGACAGTGCACTGCCCACATTGAGGAGTTCCTTGTGGAATGCAGAGAACCTTGTGAGGAGGGGGCTCCTCTGAACCGACCCTGGAGGCCAAGGCAGAACTGATACGTGTAACAGATTACCCACCGCCAGTCTGCTAAGGCTCTACCCCTTCCGCAATCTCCTCTACTTCATCCTGAACTTGGAAGAGCCAGGAGCGTGTGGGAGGGTGGTGGAGAGGGAGTGACCCTCGGACCCACAGGGCAGATCTGAGCTGGGGAGGGAAGACACTTGTGGGAGATCGAGTTTTGACCGAGACAAGGCTGTGCTTCCCATACACTACCACAGTTATGATAGCTCACGGTGACAGAAAAGCTGTGGGACAGCCCCAGCTGTCAGCCAGGGTCTGAGAAAGGAGAGCTGACAGAGCAGAGCCAAAAAATTGTGATGACAGAAAAAAAAAAAAGCCATTGCTTGTATACGCCCGTGGAGTTCCGCCCATTCAGTAACTCAGTTATTCTTAGTTGTAGTTAAAAATATGTACACATAGGAAATGCTAGAAGCAAATATGTTCAAATGTTTCCTGTGACGAACAGATGTTGATTACCTATTCAACCTCTAAGGACCTTCCATGCTTCCTACAAGAACCCTAATTTTGTTCTACCCCATTCTGTGAGGTCATGTGGGCTGGGAGAGGCTGGCTGGGCTAAGCTAGTAGTTCTTAAAGAGGACAGTACCATTCCCTAAGTGTGTTCTGGAAATCAGTGGGGGCTTTGACATTTTGGGCAGAGGGCTCCTGCTATATAGGCTTTCAATAAATGGGGTCTGGGAATACGAAATACCCTACAATGTGTGGGACAGTCCTTCCTGAGAGAGAATGACCGCATATCCCACATAACTTTCTGATGTCCCATGAGACTTCCACGGAGGTGAAAACCCCTTCTAAGCCTAAAACTCCATCCCATTTGACAAGTAACCTCCAAGTATCTTTGTGTGTGTGTGTGTGTTTTTTTTATTTCACAATATTATGGGGGTACAACAATTTGGCTATATATATTGCCCATGCACTGCCTGTGTCAGAGCTACAATCGTGGTCATCCCCCAAACTGTGCTCCCCGCATCCATTCAGTGAGAGTTTTTCCATCCTCTCCACCCCCCTCCCTTCTGCCCGCCCCCTGATGAATATTATTGCCCTGTGTGATGTAAGTGTTGATCAGTTAGTACCAATTTGATGGTGAGTTCCAGTGGTGCTTGTTTTTCCATTCCTGTGACACTTCGCTTCGAAGAATGGGTTCTAGCTCCAACCAGGATAGTATCAGATCTGTTAATTCACTATTGTTTTTTATTGCTGAGTAATACTCCATGGTATACATATACCACATTTTACTAATTCACTCGTGTATTGATGGGCACCTGGGTTGTTTCCACATCTTTGCAATTGTGAATTGTGCTGCTATAAACATTCGCGAGCAGATGTCTTTATTATATAATGTCTTTTTTTCCTTTGGGTAAATATCCAGTAGTGGGATTGCTGGGTCAAATGGTAATTCTACTTTTAATTCTTTGAGGTATCTCCATATTAATTTCCATAGAGGTTGTACTAATTTGCAGTCCCACCAGCAGTGTATGAGTGTTCCTATCTGTCCACATCCCCGCCAACATTTGTTGTTTGGGGATTTTTTGATATAAGCCAATCTCACTGGAGTTAAGTGATATCTCATTGTGGTTTTGATTTGCATTTCCCTGATGATTAGAGAAGTTGAGCAATTTTTTATATGTTTGCTGGCCATTATTCTGTCTTCTTTTGAAAAGTTTCTGTTCATGTCCTTTGCCCATTTTTTAATAGGGTTGTTTGAGTTTTTCTTGTTGATTTTCCTAAGTTCTGTATAGATTCTGGTTATCAGCCCTTTATCAGAGGAGTAGCATGCAAATATTTCTCCCATTCTGTAGGTTGTCTGTTCACTCTAGTGATAGTTTCCTTGGCTGTGCAGAAGCTTTTTAATTTGATCAGGTCCCATGTATTTATTTTTGTTGCTGCTGTGATTGCTTTGGGGGTCTTCTTCATAAATTCTTTGCCTAGGCCAATGTCCATGAGAGTTTTTCCAACATTTTCTCCGAGAATTCTTATGGTTTCATGTCTTAGGTTTAGATCTGCTATCCTTTGTGAGTTGATTTTTGTGAGAGGTGAGAGGTGTGGGTCCAGTTTCAGTCTTCTACATATGGCCATCCAGTTTTCCCAGCACCATTTATTGAATAGGGAATCTTTTCCCCAGTGTATGTTTTTCTGGAATTTGTCAAAGATCAGGTGACTGTATGAGGTTGGTTTTATATTTGGGTTCTCAGTCCTGTTCCATTGGTCTATGTCTCTGTTCTTGTGCCAATACCATGTAGTTTTGGTTACTATAGCCTTGTAGTATAGTTTGAAGTCAGGTAGATAGATGCCTCCCAATTTGTTCTTTTTGCTTAAGATTGCTTTGGCTAGACGAGGTCTTCTCTGGTTCCACACGAAGCGTAGAATTATTTTTTCTAGATTGGCAAAAAATGATGTTGGTATTTTGATAGGGACTGCATTGATTCTGTAAATCAATTTAGGTAGCAAACCCATTTTTACTATGTTGACTCTGCCTATCCAAGAGCATGGTAGGGTTTTCCACAGAAGAGGGCTTTGTGTGTGTTTTTAATATATGCTGAATTTCTTAGGAATGTAGCTACTGTATAAATCAAGGGAAGATTGCATTTTGTTTTGTTTGAAACTTTATCAAGAGCTGTTCACCATTTTGGAAATTCGTGCCATCGATGTCAGTGGCCTTGTGCTAGGTGAGTCATGTCCCGAGTCTGCCTGTGTCTGCGGCTGGCGTAGCCTTGGCATTTGCATGTGCAGCTGCAGGCGTCTCTTTACTTCATTATGTTCTACACAGCATGCTGCCTGAGCATTCGCTTATTAAAAGATATAATCATTTATTATAAATTACTTTTAATTTCTCCTTTACTATACAGCTTGAGCATCGTTTGGTTTCTTTTTCAGAATGTGTATTTGGGGATAAGTTATGTTGTCTATGAATTTTGTTTCTGGATTGAAGGAGGGTGGTTATGAGGCTACAGTAATTGTTTTTGAGAGGGGAAGTTGGTCTGATTGTGTTGCAGAGCCCTGCTTGCTCTGAGATGTTCAAGGTGGTCCCTTTCCTTTCCCAGGGATTGGTTTGGGCATGGACAGGTGATATGTTTTGGATATTTGTCCCCTCCAAATCTCATGTTGAAATTTGATCACCAATGTTGGAGGTGGGGCCTGGTGGGAGGTGTTTAGGTCATGGGGTGGATTCCTCATGAACGGCTTGGCGCCTTCCCTGCGGTCATGAGTGAGTTCTCACTTTATTAATTCATGCGAGAACTGGTTGGGGAAAAAGCTTGGCACCCCCTCCTCTCTTTGTTGTTCCTTCTCTGGTCATATGACAAGCCTGCTCCCCCTTCACCTTCTGCCTTGACTGGGAGCTTCCTGAAGGCCTCACCAGAAGTAGATGCCGATGCCATGCTTCTTGTACAGTGTGCAGAACTGTGAGCCAAATAAACCTCTTTTCTTTATAAATTACCCAGTCTCAGGTATTCCTTTATAGCAACAGAAAACAAACAATGAACTAATACATGTGATGTAATTCTGGCCAGTGAGATATGTGAGCTAAGTCTGCAGGAGGGCATTGGGGAAAAGTTTCTTTACTCCTAAAAATAGGAAGGAAGAGATGGTCTCTTTGCTACCCCTGGGCAGTGTCCTGTTTTGATCATATGCCTGACTCTCATAGCTATGAGGTTAGGAAGCCCAGGGACAAAGTCCATGAGCTGAGGTGGCAGAGCAGAAGGGTGGAAGGAACCCGGTCATTGGTCATATTTTTGAGCTTCTAAATAACCAACCCCAGGGCCACCCTTCATTTGTATTTAATCTACATGCAAATGACAGATCTGAGTAAGTCAGACAGGTGGGACTATGACTGAATATCTTTGCCATTTTTTGTTTTTATCATTAAAATTTGCCTCTTTAGACAAAAGAAAACAAACAAAACCAAAATCCCTTCCAAAGGGAAAAAAATAATAATGCACAGGATAGAAAATTAAGACACTACAAAATATATTATACTAAGAAGTCAATCTCCTACTAGTTGCCAACATTTGTTGCCCATCCCAGAGGCAACATATACAAGCATATGCGTATGTGCACACACACAAATGCTTCATTTCCAAATGTACCATTATATATCATGGGTTCTTCCTTTCTTTTCTTTTTTTCTAGTCACATGATCATAGAGTTGGGAAGATGAATATCTTTGATATTGTCCCACATGGAGACTAATTAGAGAAGTCAGTCATCTTCTCTAGATCCATGAGCCACATGCTGGGTTGGATTCTGGGACACAGCAGCAACGTGGGGGTACAGGTACCACTGAGGGCAGGAGCCCAGGGAAAGGATGGGGGTGCCACAGAGCATTCAGAGGGAATTTTGGTGATGGAGGGTGTTGGGCTTTTTTTAAAAAAATGATTGTGGTAAAAAATACATAACAGTAAATTTTCTATCTCAACTATCTTTTTGTGTGCAGTTCAGTGATCTTAAGTGTATTCACATTGTTGAACAACAGATCTCTAGAACTTTTTGACCTTGTAGGACTGAGCTGTTTATGGAGGCTTCATTACACAGGCATGCTTGATGAAATCACTGGACATTACTGATCAACTTAAACTTCAGCCACTCTCCCTTTCCTAGAGTTTGGGGGTTGTGGGGGGAGGGTGGGGCTGAAAGTTCCAACTCTCTAATCACTGTGGTTGGTTCCCCTGGCAACCTGCCCCCATCCCAAGGTTATCTAGGAGTCCCCAGCTATCAGTCATCTCATTAGCATACAAAAAGACACTTATTACTTTGGAGATTCCAAGGGTTTTAGGAGCTGTGTGTCAGGAAATGGAGGTGAAGACTAAAATATATATTTCTTATTATATCTCAATATTGCAGCTACTATAGAACCCCAGTCAAGCCTTCAGATGACTGCAGCCCCAGCTGACATCTGACTACAACCTCATGACAGACCTGCAAGTCAGGGCTGCCTGGCCAAGCCACTCCCAAATTCCTGACCTGCAGAAATTGTGGGAGGTAATACATGATTATGGTTGCTCTAAGATACCAGGTCTTGGAGTAAATTGTTATACAGTGTTATGTCAAAAGACAAAATTATGACAAATTTAATTTAAAGATCTTAATTGGCTTTATCTGCCATTCTAGAATCAGGCAACACCTCTTTTTATAAAACAGAATGTGTGTTCTGATGAGCTGAGCAGAGGAGGCTGTCTTTATAGGCAGAAGAGGGCTGAAGACAGTGGAAACAGAGAACAAAAAGTGGATTGGTTATTTCAAAGTTACTTTCCTTGCAAAGGTTAAAGCAGAGGGGATGTCCTTATCATGCTGGCTAAAACTAACCTGTTTGGAGATTTGGCTATTATCTTTCTCTCTTGATTTCTCAGAAGGTTGGATAAACAACTTAGTTTTGGCTTGATGGTGTGGAACTTTGGCATGAGCGACTCCATTTTGCTTTGGTCTGTTTGGCCTAGTGTAGGAGCTCAGTCCAAACCAGTAGCCTCCTATAAATTTTATTTAACATTTGGAAAATTAGCACAGTGGGAGAGCTGGGATTTGAATCCAGGTAGTCCAATTCTAGAGTCTGAGCTCCTAATTACTTTACCAGTGGGGGCTGCACTCCATGGGGGTATACGAAAAAATCCCCTGGGACATGGGAAGACAATATTAGACCTTCTATTTCTATGTATTTTTTAAACTGAAAATAAGAAAGGAATTGTTTCACTAATATTTAGTGTACAGACTGACCAGGGGAAGAAATGACTCATTAAACAGATCTGACATTTTCAAACACTTTGTTGTCACTAACAATGCTACTATGAATATTGTTCAGTGAGAACATGAAAAGTCTTTCACTGGGTACAAGTAAAATTAAAGCATTACCTTGAAAATATTTCCTTGTTATATCTTCTTTTCATGCATAATTTCGCATGTGCTTAATAATGTATATAATTTATCGAAGCTCTATCTCATATGGAAAAAGACATAAACATGCATATCTTGGGGGAACTGAGAAAAGTTTGTAACTAGAAAGGTTGGGCTTGCTGCCCTGCAGCCACCGCCCTGCCTCCCTGAGAGGGGCAGGGAAGCCCAGGGCCAGTCCAAGGCCACCACTCCCCAGGGCCGCCACATCCCAGAGAAGTGCACTTTGCACTTCTAGAAGGAGGTGGAGGTGAGCACTGGGGAAGGCTTAGGGGGAGAGCCCCCCACTCAGTGCATGGGGAGTGGTTCTGGTAGGCCTTGGATGGCATATTTCCTGTGAAAGCAGCCTTGACTTTTGACCCTAGTGTGCCAAGAGATGGGGAAGGGCGGGGTGCACTGTGCAGGAGAACTCAAGGGCCTGGGCCTTTGCATGGGGTTTGGTTTGCCTGGAGGTTCCCAGTTCTTGGGAGGTGCCAGCTCCCTGTTGTCAAGGGGCAGGAGCCACATGGTGGGCTGAGGCGAGAGTAGGAGGTAAGGGCAGGAGACCCTCCATAGCACTTGGTGAATCTCAGCCTTCAGAACTCTAAACTGTTTATAGCAGCACAGTTCACAATTGCAAAGATGTGGAAACAACCTAAGTGCCCATCAATACATGAGTGGATTAATAAAATGTGGTGTGTGTATACCATGGAGTACTACTCAGCAATAAAAAACAACGGTGAATTAACACATCTGGTATTATCCTGAATGGAGCTAGAGCCCATTCTTCAAAGCGAAGTATCACAAGAATGGAAAAACAAGCATCACTGGTACTCACCATCAAATTGGTACTAACTGATCAGTACTTATGTGCACACATGGCAATAATATTCATCAGGGGTCGGGCAGGTGGGAGGGGGGTGGAGGGGATGGGGAAACACACCTAATAGGTGTGGGGCGCACTGTTTGGGGGCTGTTTATGATTGTAGCTCTGACTTGGGCAGTGCATGGGCAATACATGTAACCAAAGTGTTTGTACCCCCATAATATTCTGAAATTAAAATAAATAAATAAATAAGTAAATTTATACTTTTATACAAAAAGAAAAAAAGAACTCTAGACTGGAGCATCGCAGAGCTGGGCTGGGCCAGGGTGGGCTTCATAATGATGCACAACATTGCAAGGCACTGCTTTAACAAATGTGGCTTGTAAGAATTTTTTAACCTTTGCTTGGATAATTATTTGCTGCCCCTTTTACTACCCCATCCCCAGCCCCCTTGATTTTTTTTTGCCTTTCTTTTCTTGAAGTTTCCTCCCCTTCTCCCCTCTCCTGGAACCCCTACTCTGTCCCCTCCCCCTCCCCTTACCCCACCAGTCCCCACCCTCCTCCCTGCCTGTCCCCTTCCCCTCTCTCCCCCCACCTGTCCTGTCTCCTGCCTCACCTCCCATCAGTGGCTGAATGAACAGAGCATTGGAGATGGAGTCAGAAGAGGTGAATCCAAGGTAGGTTTTGCCCCTTCCTAGTTGTGTAACCCCCAGGCAAGTCACTTGATCTTCCTAGGTCTTGTTTTATTTCTGTCTTTAAAAATAAGAAAAATACTACCAGCCCTCAATATCTCCCCAGCATTATTTGTAAGAGTAAAATTTTAGAAATAAGTCAAATATCCATCAATAAGGGTAGTAATTATTACTACACGAATTAGGTAGTAAATATAAGTAAAACATATAGAAATCATTTCACATGCTGGAGTAGTGTGCATTTACTACAAAGAGTAAGACTGAGCTGTGTGCACAAACACAGGAAGAGGTGCCCCACATGGTGCCTGGTAACTATGAGTGAGCCCCTAACTTGCCAAGCAACACAGTACAATCCTGCTTTTGACAATTATCGCACTAAATATTAATGTGCTTTAAAGGATTCACACAAAACTATTAATGATGTCACCCCTGAGAATTGTGAGTAAGGGGGAGGAGAATTTGGGGGTGCTTTTATTTTAATCTTATACTCTTGTATCTTATTTAAATGTTTTTAAAACAAACATGCATTAATTTTGTAATATAAATAATTTTTTGGAAGGGAAGATTTTTTGGAAGACCATTTGTTTGTCCTTTTCCCAGAGAGCTATCAAATGACCCGCTGTACGAGAACCCCGGGTGTCACATAAGCATGTGTGCTTATTAATTCTACTCCTCCTTCTGGGCCCCCTTTGCTCCCCACATGCCTTCTTGTCTCCTTCCTTCTCCCTGGCGCCTTCCCCTCCAGTTCCCTTTCCCCTTTCCAGCCTTTCTCTTCCTGTAGATAGTAAGTGACAGAGATGACAGGTTGGAGGAGGAGGGTGCGTCGTGGATCCGTTCAAGTGTGCTGCTGCCCACTCTCCCCACTTGAGAGTATGCCCAGATAAGGACGTGGCTGGAAGGTGCACATGCAACTTCCCCGTGGCTACCGTGGCTGCCCTCCCCACCCCCAGCCATCTCCCAGGGCCATGTTGGAGGTTCCTGGCCGCTCTGCTGCTTGCCCTGGCTTCCAGAGGAGGCCGACTCTGGAGCCCTGTTCCTCGGAGGGCTGGCTCCCCCCTCGGAGGGGCCACTTCCCAGCGCAGAGCAGGAGCAGAGCCCGGCGCGGCCAATGTGGCTGCAGAAGCCCTCAGGATCTGCTACATGGCGTTGAGCTCAGAGCTGACAGATGGAGTCAGATGGGCAAACTAATTATATTTCTCATCTTTTTTTCCTGGACATTTGTGAGTCTGCAGGAGCTTAATTTATGTATTAATTACACCTCAGAGCTAAATGAGGGGGCTGGAGCGCCTCTGACAGCCTTTGCATTTTATTAGGAAACATTGCACACACGTTTGGCTTCATAAGGAGATAGCTACTAAAGCTTCCTTCTGGGGAGCTTGGTGGGCCTTGAGGAAACAGAGCCTTCAAACTCACAGGTGGGCAGCCCAGGTGGAGCAATTTAAGCCAGGCTTCAACTCAGCCTGTGGGCAGACTTCAGAACCCTCGGATTAATCTTGCTCTACTCCCCACTGTACCTTCCCCACTGAAGGGAAATAGTCCCCTCTCAGCTGCTGTATGGGTTCCTCCTGATTGGCAGGGGGGTGGTTGTGTTGCACTGAGCCACTGTCTCCCTTTCGAGGCCAAGAAATGAGGCCATGGGCCTGTTTATAGGGCCTGGGGCTTCCAGAAGGGAGTCACCCACAGCTGGGTACCCCATCAATTAGCCATAAATGTGAGGACGGGCCTCACTCAGGCAGGTGGAAGGAGAGAAGGTCTAGCTTTCTCTCTTGAGTCTGGACTTGGTGGGCTCTGGTAGTCTTGGATGAGACTCAGCCAGTGCCCAGGAGGCTGGGCTGGGCCAGGCTGGGTCCTTGCAAAGGCCAAGAAGTTGGTGGGAAGAGAGTTGCTCTTTGGTAAGCCAGGTCCTAGGGCCTAGGACTCCTTAAATTCTTTAAATTATTTATAAGGTCCTGCCTACAGCTTCTAGTGTTACTGTCCTGTATTATGGGGGTGAGAATTTGGGGGAAGGTGTCCTGAGTCTGCTCTTTGGCCAGTTTTCATGGAGGAAGCAGCACCTAAGGCCTCATAGTGGGGAGTTTTGATATCACCGTGGTCAGCAGAGGAAAGGATGGAAGCAAGGTCTTGGGGTGGGTGCGGCCCCCTCCCATCTCTGAGCCAAGCTTGGAGGTTGCCATCTGCTGTGCCTGCTACCTGCTGCACCACCAGCTTGTCTGGGCAGAAACTGTGTGGAAACAAGCTAGAGCCCTTGTACAGGGAGGCCCTGTTGTGTTCACCCAGCCCTCCCTTCATCCTCCATCTGCAGGGCAAAAGCCTGGCCAGGGCTATTGCAGGACCAGGCAGGGGCTCATGCTGCTGGAACCATCCTGGAATCAGGTGTCTGATCAGTCTCCACCTGGGGCAGGAGAAGGTGCCAGCTGTTGGCCTTTCTGCAGGAGCCTGGAAGTAGCGAGTCCTGACACCCTTCCCCCGAGGGTCCTCAGCTTGCAGGCACCTGGCATCTCCTGTCTCCTCCCTGGAGCCTCAGGCCAGCCTTCTCAAGATGGGATGAAGGGAGCCTGTGTGATCTTCCTGGAGAGGTGGCCAGCATGTTTGACAGATAGCGCTCCGGATCGAGGCTGTCTGCATGAATTTGTCTTGTCCCCTCGCATCCAGGCAGCCTGCAGACAAGACTAACCCTTCCTGACAGAATCAGTTCAGCCCTGTCCTCTGAGCAGGGCCCAGGGTGGGCAGGGGGCTGGCTGGGTTCTCTGGCCATTGCTGCTGTGGGCTGGCAGAGGACACATGGGGAGCCCTGGTGGGCCCAGCAGACAGGGCCAGCCCAGTGGACAGAGCCAGAGCAGGATCTGGGGGAGGCAGAGAGGGGTCCCAGCCTCCGTGGCTTCTCCCAACCCCTAGGCAAAAGTAGGGAGGGAATAAGGCAGAGGGGCCTGGTATATTTTCATCCACTCCCATCCCTATCCTTATTTTGAAGCCCTACTTTCATCAAATGCCTGTATTTTTGGGAATCAGACTAGCCTGAGTTTGAATCCTGGGTGCATAGAGTGGAGGGGAGGGGTTATCTGGGCCCCTTTGAGAGCACATGTGTGGGATCTCCACTGCAAGTCTACCCTGCCTGCCCCAAATAGGCCTGCCCTTGGGCAGAATACTGTCCCCTCTGCATTAGAATAATACCTTGTAGTGTCCTGCTGCCAGTGCCTGAGAGGGCCACCCCCCTGTTAAAGCTTTGCCCTCTCCAGCCAATTAAGATACGGTGAATTCACAATGCTTGTAAAAGCTCAGAGAGGCACCCCAAACTGTAGACATCACTTGGGGTGACTGGGGGTGTGAGTGGGGGCCTGGGGTGGGAGGAGGGAGTGGGTTTGTGCTGCTAAAGAGATGAAGGCTGTTCAGGAAAGGGGGGCAGGCTGATACCCCTGCTGGCCTATCTCCACGTCTCCTTCCTGGATTGTAGAAGGATGCACCACGTGGGGTGCTGGGGGGTGGGGAGGGCCAGGCAGCTGAGACAGGAATAGAGTGCCCATCAGGGGCCGGGGCCAGTTGTTTCCCTGCTCCCACACTCCCTTTGGCACAGGGCCATTGGAATGAGGGCACTGCTTGGGGGTGCTCAGACAGCCTGGGGTGCTTACAGAGAGGGATTACAGAGAGGCAGGTGGAAGCCAGGGAGGATCAGAGGACAGAGGAGATGCAAATTCCTGGCCTAAAAGTATTATAAATATACTATTCCCTTCACCACTACCCACAAAATAGCAAGCAATTTTTGAGTACTTGCCATGGGCAGGCACGAGTGTACATGCATGCGTGATTGTGTGCGATCCCAGACTGTAGGCGAGCAGAGTCGGGACAGGAGTGCAAGTGGAAGTAGTAACGTGGGAGGGGAGGTGGGTGACGCACCGAGGGGCGTGGCGCAGGTATGCAACAGTGTCTCGGAGTGTCCCTCTGAAAGGACCAGGATGTTGGAGTATTTATGTGCCAACTTCCATGGCCACTGGTGACTGGCTGCTCCACCGAGTCGGTGATTCCAGGGATCTTCCAGCCTCCTGTGCAAAGGGGCAGAGTGCAGGGTGGGTTCTGGCAGCCAGGCAGCCCGCTCTTTCTGCCTCTCGGGCACAGAGGTGCAGGTGCTGGCAGTTGGAAGGATGGCCCGTGTGCGCCGAGACGGAGTGGATGCACAATGTCTGCTGCAATACTGTGAGTCCCATCATCCAGATGATAAAACTGAGGCTCACAGAGGTCTCTTGCCCCAGGTCCTCCAGCTGGTGATAGCTGTGTTGGGATCTGCTGCTGAAGCCCATGCGCTTTCTGCTCTAACCATGGTACCTCGTATTCTCCTGCTAAGATGATGCTCCTGGGGGCAAGGACTCTGTACTCCCTCCTCCAGCTGGTGCCAGCATGTGTCAGGCTCAAGGTTGGCTCCCAGTAAGTGGCAAATAGATTATTTCTATCCCCTAATATCAGATTGCAGACAGACAGGCCTCATTAATGCCACTGATGTGGACCTGGAAAAAAGTGAGAATCCAATTCTCTGTTAATTCACCAGGGAGCTTACTGTTAAAGGGCTGGGACTGCAACTTCCTTTATAAGATGAAGAGTGTCTTCTACCTGTGCTACAGGCTCAATTGTGTCTTCTCCTCCAAATTCATACGTCCAGGTCCTTCACCCCCAGTACCCCAGAATGGGACCAACTTGGAGACAGAGTCTTTAAAGACGTAATTAAGGCAAAATGAAGTCATATGGGTGGCTCCTAATCCACTATGACTGGTGTGCTTGTAAGAGGAGATTGGGACACAGACAACACGCAGAGGGACGACCATGTGAAGACATGGAGAGAGACCTCAGGAGAAACAACCCTGCCGACCCCTTGGTCTCAAACTTCTAGCTTCCAGAACCGTGAGAAAATAAATTTCTGTTGTTTAAGCTACCAGTTTGTGTTATTTGTTACAAAATATAATCTGTTACATGACCCTAGTGTTTACATGGAATGTTTGAGCTTGAAGACCATCTCTCCCACCCTCTGATTTTACAGAGAAGCGATAGATCCCAAGGGGGGACCTCATGCACTCAATGCATGGAGAGTTAGGGCCAGAGTGGGAACTAAGTTTTTCATCATGTGGGTGCACTTAAAGCCGGGTGCAGCTGCACCACCACCTTTTGGCTGACACCTCCTGACGCCCAGTAGTGCCCTCGGCTCCCACACAGAGGAGGAGGCCCAGGGCCAGGCCCAGTTTTCTGCACTGTGACCTCGAGAAGCACAGCTACAAGGAGTTGCTTGAGGCACTGCCCCTCCAGACCTGGAGGGTCTTGCGTTGGGGAGGAGCTGAAGGAGAGGGTGGTCCAACCTCATCATAGAGACTGAGCGACCCTCTTCCAGGCCTCAGTCTCACCATCTATCAAATGGAGATCGTGATATCTACGATCACAGCCATGGTGGCCATGCTCCCTACCTGCCAGCAGGCTGTGAGGATGACAGTGACGGTTACAGCAGACTCGCCTCTGAATGTCCAGACCCCTGTGGAATGCAGCAAAGAGCCTGTGGGCTCCACGCAGAACAGGATTCAAATACCACTTGTGCTACTCAACTGCTGTGTGACCCTGAAGAAGTTGCTTAATCTCTCTGAGCTTCAGTTTCCTCATCTGTAAAATGGGGCTAATCCCGTATATCTGGAGTGGTTGTTATGAGGATTCCTTAAGATAACTCAGGTGACATGGCTGGTGTCTCCAAAGGGCTGTGTACACGCCTTGTACACTTCTCACCTGCTCCCATTTGCACCTGCAAGCTCTGTCATGATTTGGTGGACAGGTGTGGAACATAAACCCCCTGATGGATCCCCCTCTGGGCGGGGATGCTGCTGGGGCGGAGGCGTCCCTCATGCCAGCAATAGGCCTGTGCTCGGTGTGGGTGGCAGTTCCCTGCCCAGATCCCTTCTGATCCTGGGAGCCCTTCTGTTGCTGGCGAGCTGGGTTTCCTTCTGCCTGAAGGCCACTTTATGAGTTATATAAATGGAGACCTGGGAGGGGTCCTTTAGAACAAAAATTTCCACTGTTTTTGGAGGATCTGACTCTCTGGTGTTCCAACTAATGAAGGCCCAGATTGACCCAGCGTTTGACAAAGGCTTGTTCCCGCTTTCAGCTTCGACAGACTCTCTCATGCTCTCCCTCATTCCAGCTTTATTTCTACCAACCGAAATAATACCCCTCTTCCCTCTGCCTTTCCATATCTTGCCAGCCTGTGGGGTGCAAGAGCCCCTCCCCTTAGTACCCCCATTTCTTCGCATGTGGTTTTCTGAAGCCCAGAAATCCCTTCCTTTCTTTAACCTCTAGTTCATAAAACCCAGATCAGTTGGCCCCTTTTCTCCCGGAACCCTTCCCCAGCTTTCCAGACAGAACCAACCCTCCTGCTGCTGCTGCCGTGTCCTAGCCTAGAGGCTTCCAGGCAGAAAGGATTAGACAGTAGTAACCGCCCACTGCCACCAGGGGGCATGCTACACAGGAAGTGTCAAGGGCCTGCGCTACATGGGGCCTCTTTCCAGTCTGAACCCCAAGCAGAAAGTGACTCTTGCTTCGGTGTGCTTAGAGCACTGGACCATGGGACAGCAGTCAGAAGTTAGTAGGCGCTGCCCTATGCAGACAGAGGGACAGGGGCTGTGGCCCCCAGCACCTGCAGTAGTTCCCAGAGCAACACGTAGAGCCTCAGGGCCTGCTGCCTTCCTGCCTTGGGGAGGGGCTGGGGCAGGACAGCAGCCTGCTGGGAGCTCATCCAGGTTTCCCAGAAAAGAGGGCAGGTCAGGGGTGCTTAAAAGACACTTTGCTTCTCCATAAAGTCCCCAGCCAAGGGGCTCTGATAGGGTAAAGCCAACCTGGCAATTAGAATCAAGATTCTGGTCCAGAGTGGGCCAAACCAGCACAGCAGACCCCTCCCCAAATTCCCTCCCAAAGAGGCTCTTGGCTTTCCGAGTGATCATTGCACCTGTGTGTACTTCTGAAGGGCCTTTGTCCCCCTCCTTGTCTGTTGTACCACCAGGCGGGGACCCTCAAGGGTACTGATCATGCCTTGTTCACCTTGGCATCCCAGGTGAGGTTTGGCCCAAGTGAGTGTCCTGTCAGTGCCACCCTGAGGCCTTCTGAGGTCACCACGTTTCCCGTGGACACAGCATTCTCTGCGTGTGCCTTGTACCCACATGCTTCTGAGCACACTAGAGGGCCTAGATGTCCCAGACAGCAGAGGTGAGGGGGCAGGCTCCAAATGAGAGGTGGGGCAGGCCTCATTGAGCACTGGGGGAATTAACTGAGGGGTCTGCATTGACCCCCTACTCCCTGTCTCCCCTGCCCCCAATGAAACTCCCCAGGACCCACTGTCCTGTGCCTGGGTGGTATGATGGCAAGTCTTCAGTGTCAACTTGGCCAGGCTACAGTCTCCAGTTATTCAATCAAATGCTAATCTAGGGGTTGCTGTGAAGCTATCTTGTGGATGTGTGTCAGTCCATTTTCTGTTGCTATAACTGAATGCCTGAGACTGGGTAATTTATTAAGAAAATACACTTATTTTTTATAGTTCTGGCTGGGAAGTCTAGGGTTGAGGAGCCACATCTAGTGAGGGCCTTCTTGCTGGTGGGGACTCTGCAGAGTCCAGAGGTGATGCAGGGCATCACATGGTGGGGGGTGGTGGTCAGGAGAGAGACAAATGGGATTTTATAACAGACCCACCCTCGTGATAACCCATTAATCCATTAACCGGTTGATCCATGAATGGATTAGCTTCAGCCGAGAGTCCCAGCCTGCCCCTCCTGACAGCCTGCACTGTGGAGTTCAGACTTGCATAGCCAGCCCCACAGTTGTATAAGCCAGTTCCTTGCAACACATCTCTTTATCTCTCTCTCTCTCTCTATATATATCTGTATATATATCTCCTACCGGTTCTGTTTCTCCCTGGTGGAATTCTGTCTGACGCAGGTGGGCTGGGGATGCTCCCTATGACAGGGAAGGGGAGGAGGAATCAGATGATGGGGCAATTTTCATGCACAGGCACTCACTGTGTGGCAGGCAGTGTGCTAAAGACTTTCATCCCATTTGACCCTCTAAGCATCACATGTCACAGGCACTATTATCCCCATTATATAGATGAGGCACCTGAGGCACAGAGGAGCTGTGCGCCCAGGGTCATATAGCACGCTGCAGGCCTGGATCAGAAGCTCCTTGCTCCAGGACACACATTTTTAACCTTTATTTTCTGCCAACAACCCCTTTTACAGGCTGTTGAAGCCATGGACCCCTTCTCTGAATGATTGCTTTATATGGATAAAATAAAATGAACAAGGCTACAAAGGAGAACATTTTAAAAAAATGATTATCAAAATATTTTAAAACACAAATTTATGATATGGTAATCCACATGCTTTTTTATTAATACATTCCATTAACCAGATTATCAGGGTCTGTCACATGACTGCATATCATGTATCTGTTATTATTGTACTAGGCTATGAAAATCTCTATGATTCTTCTTGGTGACAAAGTCACACTCATTGCTAACACTACCTGGCGTTCCTTGCTTACCTTCCTAATGTTAGTGGTAATAAAGATGTATCTCTTTCCCATCCAAGTTCACAGAGCCCCTGGATGATCTCTGATCTAGAGCAGACTTCACCGCCCCTGTGGCACCTGCTTTGCAGGGCTGATGATGAACAAGTTCATGGTCATGGACAGGAGTGAAGCCCCTGGCACACAGCAGACACACCCTCCTCCTTTTCACTCCCAGACTCAGATGGGCACAAGGAGCGAGGGTCCTGGGAGGACACAGCCAGCTGGAAGGGCTCCCGTGCCAGGCTCAGCCCTCTTGCACTGATGTCCTTGCCCAGCACTGGGGGTCCCACGCCTGGGCCCGCTTGCATTCCCCACCTGTCCGTGGTGTCATGCTGAAGCCTGGCCCTGAAGCTCCCTTGCTGCTCCTCTCAGGGACAGAGGCCGCGGCCACCTGTGTTTCCTGTAGACCCTTCCCTTGTTTGTGTCACCCCGGGCTGAGCTCAGCCAGCTGGCTCGCCCTTCTGCATATAGAGTGGCTTTGCCGAGCAGCAGCCTGAGAGACGAGGCAGGCTGCCTGCCATCGGGCCTGGAGGTGGGGGGTTCAGGAGCAGCAGCTGGAGAGGCCCTCTGAACCCCCGCATCTTCCTCCCTCCCCCTGAAACAAGCAGGCCAGCCCTGATGAAGAGAGATCTCTCAGAGTGACAGCCTGAGTCAGGCCTCAGCCCACTGCAACCTATCCCCCCTCTCACCTCCGTGCTGCTTCTCTCACTGTGAAAAGGAAGGGGACAGGGAACAAAAATGCCCAGTACTGTTACGTGCCAGGCATTTTCTTACCTTTCTTTTTCTTTTTATAGAGACAGGGTCTGGCTGTGTTGCCCAGGCTGGTGTACAGTGGCTACTCACAGGCGCGATCCCACTACTGATCAGCACAGGAGTTCTGACCTGCTCCGTTTCTGACCTGGGCGGGTTCATCCCTCCCTTAGGCAACCTGGTGGTCCCCTACTTCCCGGAGGTCACTGTATTGATGCTGAATTTAGTGTGGACTCCCAATCAGCACAGCACACTACAACCCAGAACTCCTGGGCTCAAGCGATCCTCTCACCTCAGCCTCCCAGACAGCTAGGACTACAGGCGCCCACCAGCACGCCCAGCATATGCTGGGCACTTTGAATACATGATCTCATTTGCTCCTCATCAGCACCCTGTGAGGTGGTACTATTACACCAGTTTGACAGGTGAGGACACCTGGGCTCGGAGAGGCTGTCACCCAGCAATAAGAGTCCAGAATCTGGACTGAGCTCTGGTGCCAAGATCCAGTCTCTTTCCACGTCACGTGCTGCCTTCCTCTGGTCACCCTTTACCAATCCCTGGTACTCAGCTCCCAAGCTGCAAAGAGCGTCTTCTATCATTCAGAAAGCCTGTATTATACTAATTCAGACTAAGGTGTTAGTGACTGAATAGGTTGCTCTTCCCTGGGGCATTTGCATTTTAAGAGGCTTTCAGAGAGACAGCAGTGTTCAGCTCTCAGAGAATGGCTCTGTCTCATGGCACATGGGCTGACTGGGGCTTGTTTGGGGTTTTGTAAGACGGGGAAGGTGTGTGAAGCCTGGGTTGAGAGGGGTTGGAGCTGAGAGCTTGGAGAATGGTGTATGGGCAGGTGAGCATGGGAAGCTGTGACGATCAACTCCACTTGAAACATCGTTTTGCTTAAACTTCCCCCACCGGTCCCACCCTCCTAGCCTCAGGTCCTCCTGAGTGGACTTCTCTGGCATCTGAGGGAGCCCCCTTTCCTGGGAGGGCTGCTGGACCCACAGCCTAAAGCTATGACTCCATTTTTGCTTTCACTGCAAGGAGGAGGAGAGAGCAGGGGAGGCACCTCTACTCAGGACTTGGGGATTGGCTTAGTGGCTGGGGGGCTGGAGCTGACCAAGACCCCTTGGGGCCACAGCCCAAGAGAAAGAGAATGTCTCTGTTCCTCCTCTGCCTCCAAGGCCTGTCCAGGGAGATTTT
The DNA here is from genome assembly GCA_023783475.1 of Daubentonia madagascariensis. NCBI lineage: Eukaryota > Metazoa > Chordata > Mammalia > Primates > Daubentoniidae > Daubentonia > Daubentonia madagascariensis. The sequence continues at coordinate 76,050,212 of JAKFHU010002088.1, read as the reverse complement.
CGCTCCACTCCCCCACCCCTGCTCCCCAAGTTAAGGAAGGCTTAAGTGGTTACACCCATCTGACAGAAGGGGAAACTGAGGCCTGGAGAGGAGAAGGGACTATAGAACATTGATAGGGCCTGGGTTTGCAGGAGAGAGGGCAGTGGGAGGGAAAGGTGCTTCCTTTGGTAATGTTAATTCCTTGCCCTCATTTTGAAAGGCACAAGCTTTTAAAGGGTTTCCTCCTCTCAAAGCTTGTTCCAGAAATACATTTCTCTCTCTCTCTCTCTCTTTTTCTTTCTTTTTACCCAACTATGTTGTCTACAAGACAGAAATGCATTTCTGTGGGACCCTTCCAGAGACAATGCCTTCACCCAGAATTTCCAAGAATGGATTTTACAAATATTAGTGACCTTGCTAATAATATTAGATAGCAGTTTTCTAGGGCTTGTGACATGCCAGGCACTTTTCTGAAAGGTCTCCACGTGTTGACTCATTTAACTTTCATAATAACCCTACGAGGCAGGTACTGCTTTTATCCCCATTTCACAGGTGAGGAAACAGTGGCACAGAGAGACCAAGGGACTTGCTCAAGGCAGTACAGCTAGTCAATGCCAGAGCCAAACTTGGAACTCAAGCAAGAATGTTCTAGAATCCATGCTGCACTAGTAAATCTAATAAAATAGCATAGTTATTTATATAATAAAATAAACAAAATCTGGCCAAATATGTCAGGGAAAAGTAACACAATGACTATCGGCATGATAAAAGTTCTGAAAAGTTCATCAGTGAAACAAACAAAAGTTTTTTTGACACAGAATTTTTGAAACTAGTTTTACCCAGGAATACTTTTTTTTTCTTTCAAGGATGGAAAACCATTTGGGAATTGCTGCCTTGTCCCCAAGTGTGATTCCAATGGAGGCTAAACACTTTGGTTGGGTGGTGGGGGGTGGAGGATTTTTCTGATTCCTGATTGCACCCACCGGGGGGCTATCTTCTCACAGAGCTGCAGGCTCTCCCCAAATGAATCTTCCAGGATCACGTGCTCCTTCCTAATATTTTGCAAAACAAAAAAATGCAAAATATAATCAGAGTGTGGAGGAATCCTTTTTGTTATTGTCGAAGCTGCATTTTTAGTTTTGTGCTTGATTTCTCCCTCTCCTGAGAGGGAAGCTGACTGTGGAAAGGGTTAGTGGTTGCCTCATTGCAGCTGTGTTTCATGGGAAGCGTGTGTGTGTGTGTGTGTGCGTGCAGCACAGTGGGTGCACAGTGAGTAGCCAAGAGGTAGGAAGTAGGGAGTCAGAGAGGCAGGGAGCCTTCCTCTCAGCCACCCAGCCTCTGGCCCGGCCAGGGAGAAAGTCTCTTGTGTTGGTGGGAGCTGGGAGATGAGGGCATATATAGAGTGTCTGAGATTTCCGCACAGAGCTATGGCCTCACATCAGAGCCTGGAACATGAGCTAATTCTTGGATTTCTGAAACTCGATTCCTTCCTGCCGTGGGAAGTCCAGCAGCCACAGCCATTAGCACCATGGACAGTGGCAGGCCTGCCAGGTGTACACGGGATACTTTTGCACTGTGGAGATGGAGCTCAGCTGGGCTTACTGTCATCTGCTCCTCCCCTATCCCACCAAATGGACACAGGGTCCCAGAGGGTGGTGTCAAGGTGAGGATGATGGTGCATCCATGCCCTCCCAGAGTACACAAAAATGACTGAGGTCCCAGCCACACTGTGGCACCTCACTGCTTGAACTCCCTGCCTTGTGTGTGTCTTTGGGGCCCGGATGTCTCATCAGTGCCTACATGTGGTAGCTGCCCAGTTGATGTTGGTGCAATAGGACAGTGGGCTCTATTCTGTGGCTAAGTTCCATATCTGCATGAACAAAGGGCTGAGTCTCCCTCTAGGGGAAACCCAGGTGGTCTCAGGTGAGCTTTTGAATCAAAAACCTGCTTCCCCCAGCAATCCATAGGTGTGTGGTCAGAACATGGAAACTTGCTTTATTAACAGGAAACATACTTTATTAACAAGGCTGCCAAGGAAAAACAAATAGCCACACCCCTCTGGTGGCTTCTGGGGCTGTTGACAGCTTGCTGTGCTTCCCAGGGAAGAAAACACCCAACATTGGGCTTTTCTGTCTCATTCTGTTCCATCCCACAAATGCATACTGAGTGTCTAGTCCCAGGGCCTGCCCTGTGGGGATGATGAAACCAAATGACAGGGTCTTTGTCTGATGAACATACAAACTTATAGAGAGAAAAGCCACTTAGGAAAGACAGGATGTGGCAAGGGCCATCTAAGGATTGCCACTTGCCACACGTGTCACCCCAGCCCTGGGGCATAGGTGGTTTGGCAGATGTTATCATGAGGGCAAAGGAGGAGGTTGGAAAAGTAACCTGTGCCAGGTTTTCAGCTTGCAAGGGGTAGAGTGTTTCTGCTTTCAGTTGGTGCTCCATATCTTGCACATAGTAGGCACTTGATAAATACTTGCTGTTTGAATGAATGATTAAACTGCACCACTCCTCCTGCAAGAGGACCGAGCAAAGGAGAGAAGCCGGGAGCGCAGTGTGGCTTGAACGGTTGGTTCTCTGGCTGCCATCTTGTGGGAGCACCAGCTTTAACCACTCTCACCTTTGGGTTTCTAAGAGAGCTGTCTTTTGCACTGGGGGGTTTTGTGGGGGACTTAGGCCCTGGAGAAAGCAGCCCCAGAGCCAGTAGCAGCCCCACAGCCCTGTGAAGGCCCAGCCAGGGCTGGCTCCTCAGAGGAGAGATAATTACGGCTGCAGCCGCAATCTCCGGGAGGGCTGAGCGAGGGCTTTCTGGGGCTGGCTGACCCTCTTGACTCAAACGTGTTGCTGCTGCTTCTGGGCTAATGGGCCTGGCAGGCGCGTTCTCATTGGCCACTGAGTAGGGCTGTCTGCGTATCTCCAGAGGCTGAGATGCGAGCATTCCTTCCCCACCCCCTTCAGCTATGTGCACCTCAGGAGTGGGAGCTGGAAATGACAACTGGCCCTTGGGTCACTGTGGCCCAGCCTGTCAGAACAGCAGGAGCCTGTGTACCGAGCCTTGTCCTCGCTCTGGCCCTTGACTGTGAGGCACTAGTTCCTGCCTGCAGGGAGAGGTTGTGGTACCCACACCCCACAGAATGCCTAGCCCAGTGCCCAGCACAGAGCAGAAAGTATTACTTCCCTTTTCTTTCTTTCAGAGCGATCACTCACTAGACACACGTGAGAGACTAGGGGGCTGGGGGCTGTGTATACAAAGAGAGGCCCAGGACAAAGCTCACTATAGTTTCTCCAAAAACGTCAAAAGTGATGCATAAAGAAAACGGAGCTGGAGGATGGAGTGGTAAGTATTTCCGAGAGGCAGGGTCATGGGAGAAGGCTTGATGGGAAAGGGGGTAGGTACATGCAGTGTACCATCCTCACCAGCCCTGCACAAACCCCCTGTTCGGTACAGACCAGCCGCTGCACTGTGCCCCAGACACCACTTGGACGGCTCCACCTGCACTATTCACCCAGACCTCTCACAGGTTCAAATCTCACCTGTCCTTGAAAGTTCTGCTCTGTCTCTTTGTCCTAGGATGGGCTTCCTCATGTGCTACAGCCACGATGACTAGCTTTAGCAGCCTTTTCCTGTCTATACCTTTCGTACTCTTTCACTATAAAGAGTATCTTCTAACAACTTTTACTTCTTGAGCAAACTATGACACGAGATTATATCTGTGAAATTTTTAAGCAACATCATACAATCAAGGATTATAAAATATTTATTGAACACTCACCATGTCCTCTTGCTAGTTCCTGCCCTTGGCAGGGAGAGAAGAGTAATACACACAGGAAGGCTTCAGCCAGACCCACCTAGTGGCTGGGGGCTCCAGATCTGGAGGGACACATGTCTGGGATCCCAGCATGAACTGGAGCAGTGACTGGGATAATGTTTTCAGCAGTGACATTTGCAACAACATAGGTTTATCTTAGTTTCCTCATCTGTGAAACAGGGGCACTTGTCTCATAGCGCTGTGAGCGTTAAAAGAATTAATATATCTAAAAACCCTTGGCATAGTGCCTGGCACATAGTTAGTGCCCAATAAACATTACCTATGATTATTGCTAGATATTAAACTTTTCTTCTTTTTTTTTCTTTTTTTAGCCAGTCAAATTCAGCAGTGGGGGGTTGTATACTAACTTTAGTGACACTAATGTTAATAAGTTCTGATAACCCACTACCATCGGACCAGCCTAAACTTTTCTTAAACTTCTGTTAAGAGTTGATTACTGAGAACTTCAGGCATTGGACTATCCTAGCTCTCTTCTTGATTGTTGATTTCCCCTCCATACTGTACCGTTTTCATTAGCAAGTAAACATGCTCAGGTTTCTCCTGTCTGTAGGCTCATCTCCTTGATCTCACAGCAGCCTTGGCTACTGCCCCACTTCCCTGTCCCTTGCTGCCTCAAGCTCAGGCATTGTTACATACACAACTCTCCGTTTCCTCATCTCACATTCATGCCTGGATTCACTGCAGCACAACTTTTCCCCCCACTACTCAGCTGAGAAGGATCTTGTTACGGCCTCTGTATTAGTCAGGCTGGGCCAGCTGCTGTAACAAATAACCCCCAAATTTCAGTAGCTTAACACAGTCCAGCTTTATCTCACTCAGGTCACGATCCCAGTGCAAGAGGAGACAGGGGCCTCTGCTCCACACGGGCATTCAGAGACCCAGGCCCCGTCCATCAAGTGCCTTCCCATCCCCCAGGGCCTCAGAGTGCTCTGTGTCTAGCTGCCAGGTGCAGGAAGGGAGGGCTTGGAGGAGGGCAGGGGGGGTTCCAGGGTCCAGGCATGAAGTGGCTTACATCGGTCACTTCAGCTCACACTCTTTTGGGCCAAGTTCAGTCACATGACCTGACCATTCTGGAGGGGAGGCTGGGAAATATACCTGGGCTCTGCCCAAGAGGAAAAAGAAATGATTTTGTGAACACGCAGCATTGTCTGCGCACAGTCCCTGATGACTTCTATCTTGCCATACCCGATGGGTACCTTTCGTCCTCATCTCACCCTGTCTCTCGGCAGATTTCCAAATAACTGATCCTTTCTTCCCTCTTGAAACGCTCCCCTCCTTGCTCTCTTCCTTACGCTGGGTGCTTCTTGTCTTTCTCCTCCTCCATCCGTCTTCTGGGGAGTGGGGGAGGGCTGCTCACGACGGCAGGTGCTCCCTCTCCTCCCTCCTCCTCCACTCGCCATTCCCGAGGTTGCAAATATCTGCATCCTGAAAACCCTCTTGTGTGTTTCTCCATTTTTTACCTCACCACTGGTACTAGACTCATATCCACTGTCCACATGATGTCTTCATTCGGGTATTTCCCTGGCATCTCAAAGTTAACATTTACCAAACTGAGCTCATAATTCTTTCCACCTCCCAGCTCCCACACTAGATGGTTCTTCCCAAATAGCCCCCTTCTCACGCTCATTCACCCAGCTGCTCAAGCCAGCTCTTAGCAGTTAACCTTGGTTTCTCCTCCCCCTTCTCCTCCCTTAGCTTCCATCTCAAATCCTTCGGCAAGACCCATGGACTCCATGTTAAACATATATGTGGAATTCACCCACTTCTATTCTATAATATTATCCCAGACCAAACCACTATTACCTCTTGCCTGGATTATTCAGGAGCCTCCAAACTGGTTTCCTCATTTCCCTTCCCTCCCTGACATCCATTCACCATGCAGCAGCCAGGGTGATCTTGGCAAAATGTAGATGGCATCATATCACTGCCCTGCTTAAACTCCTTCAGGGGTTCTCAGTTGCACTCAGGAGAAAACCCACACTTTTCAACACAGACTCCGAGGCCTTGCATGATCTTGCCTCTGCCGACCTCCCTGACTCATCCTACCCTGCCCTTGTCCTTGGGGATGGAGGCAGGAGATTGGATAATGTATTTAAGATGATGTCTCTGAAGAGCTTACAGTCTAGTTAGGGTACAGGTCTAATTTGGAGAAAGCATGTCAACAAATAGCCATAACTGATAGCTGTTTAGGCACAAACCCAGGCAATACAGGTAGGAAGAGGTGGGGGACCTGAGGGAGTCTTATGGGACAGGTAGAATAGAAGGAACCAAGACCCTATTGTGTACCACTGCAACTCCACCATGTGGCACGGTGGCTGGCATACAGCAGGGGTCAATGAATACTTATGGAATGGGTGAACGACACAATACGTGAGTGAATGACATGATTCCTGCCTTACTAGACCTCACAGCCTGGTGGGGGAAACTAGAAAGTAAACAAATGCTTGTTTGTATGACGTATGATGGCAGGGGTATGTATACTCAGTGTACCGTAAAGGGTACATGGGCAGGAATTGTCAGTTCTGCCTGGGCAGGGGTCAGGAAAGATTTCAGACAAGGAAGTGACACTTAGCCAGGACTGGAAGGATAAATTACGGATGAGTCCAGAGAACTGAGCAGGACCCAAGCGCCCCGGGTTGGAGACAGGTGCAGGGGGATGAAGAGTGGGGCTCATTATTGGTGGAAGCCACTAGAGCACCAGACATGGCAGCATGGGATCAAGTGTCAAGCTCTGTGTCACAGAGCACAGGGCTTTGTAAGAGGAGAAGGGGAGGGGACTGGTTGGCACATAGCAGGTTGTCAGGGGACACTGGTAGAAGGAATGCTGGCTGGATTACTAAGGGCAATTTAGGGAAGGTTTGAGCCTTAACTGGGCCTTGAAATGTAAAACCATGGATGGAAAGGAATATGCTAGTAAAGGTCATAATTAATATTGATGAGAAGACAGTCACCAATGACGCAGATCACTCAGGAGGAACAGGAGCCAGGCGGATGAGGAGGTGTGTCAGACACTCCAGCAGGCCACTCTGGCCCTGTCACGATGGGAGGGAGGGAGGGAGCCAGGCACCGGGAGCAGGGGGAGGACTTCATGGCTCATGCGGTTGCTGGGCGGAGGCTGCCTGTGCTCGGCCTGCCTTAGCTGCCAGATCCCTGCCACCTGGTGGAGGGCTGCCCTTGGGAAGAAGCCCTTCCTCCCTGCAAGGCCAGAGGTATTCCCAGGAATGCTGATCCCCACCCAGGAAAGCTGGCTTTGCCTGTGGTCTGTGAAGGTGAAAGCCTGAGTCTCAAACATCTGCCCCTCCTTGCTTCTTCTTTGCCCAGATCCCACAAGGACAAAAACACTGGGACTTTGGGATGGTGGTCTGCAGGGCTGGGGAATTCAAACTGAGCGAGTGTCTATCTGGAAAATGCTTGTCCAGGTGGGACTGGTGACTGGGAATACTGTGGGCAGCCTTCATGGAGGACAGGAAGCCAGGGCAGGGCAGTCTGGGGGATGTGGGAGGGACGGAGCATCCCCCCTTCTCTGCTTTGGGAAAAGATAATGTGAATGACCTCCGGATCTCTCGGTCACACTCCCCCACCCCTTACTGCCTGCTTGTCTCATCTTAGTGGCCATGAGCATGGCAGGGGAGGTCAAAAACTCCAATAGTTAGTAAGAATAGCTAACCTACTGAGCCAGCTATTGCTCTAAAGCCTTTACATTAATTAACTCATTTCATCCTCTCAGTAACTCTGAGGTAGGTACTTTCTCATTCCCGTTCCCACACACGTGGAGACTGAGCCTCGGAGAGGTGAAGCAATTTGCTCAAGGTCACACAGACAGGAAGTTACAGAGCCAGGATGGGAAGCAGGCAGTGTGGCTCCTGGAGTCACCCATTCTAGGGGTGGCCCTGAGGCAGGGAGGGAAGGGCTCCCAAGACCCAGGAAACCAGTGAAGAAGGTGACGTGGCCAAAAGCTGGCTGCAGAAGCTCTGTTCCCTGCCAGGTTCTACGAGCCCCTGACCTGGCTGGGAGGGGGATTCCAGGTCTGTTGCACGGATGCAGGACACTGGGCAGGCACCTTATGCATTCAGAGCTTTTGTTTTCTCGGGCATGGGAGAATAATCACTAGCCCACAGGGTTGTTGTGAGATATAAATAAGGGGGCTAGGAGGGGCCCAAGCACTATGAGTTCCTTCTCTTCCTTCTCTGCTGGGTAAAGGTAGCTTCGGGCTAGGCTCAGTCTCTCTTTTCACAAATATGTCCGGAGGCCTACCAGATATCAGATATCAGACCTTCTACTGTGCCCTGGGAAATACACTGATAAGGGAAGAGGCTGGAGCAACATGGGAGTGGGGAAATGATCCACAGTGACCAGAGGGACAAAAATAGATTTTTAACTAATCCACAAGAAAGAACACAATGCCTGACAGATGAGTGTTCTCTTCAAAGCAGCAGCCTCAGGAGGGTGCATTGTTGTTCCAGAGATGCGGATGCTCCACCAAACACTGGCATCAGCCCTTGGATTCTCCTCCCAGGCCAGGCCTGGCACGTTCCCCATGTCAGGGGGCACTGGAGTGGAAGCCAGCCTTTTAGGGAAACTGAGTCTCAGAGAAGGGAATGACTTGCCAAAGTCACACAGCTACTCAGGAAAAGCACAGAAGCAGAAGCCAGGGGTTTTGATTTCTGATCTGGAGGTCTTCATCCTCCCAGCCCGCGGAGGCTCTCTCATTCTCCCTTTACCCCCGCATGCTGCGTTGGAGAGAGACAATCCTGCTCTCGTCTGTAGCCACAGTTTATTCAAGTCGTTGGGTCAGAATGGCTTTGGACTTTTCAAAAAAATAACGAAACCCACCTCAGGAGGAGGCAGCTGGGGATGTCCTACGGAATGTGCCCATGCATCTGCGCGGTAGTGGCCAGGCTTGGAGTGGGGGCTGAGCGCACCAAGACGACCACCGAGTACTGGTGTCAAGCTTTTGCATTTCTACATGAACTTTACACAGACAAGGGCCAGCCACTTTCTAGTGGAAGAAAAGGTCTGAGACGAATAGATTCTTGTATTTGGGACTTTTGGTTTTTCAGAGTCATTCCAAGAGTTGGTGGGTGTGCTCTGTTGGAGCCTATTCAACAGTTCAGAGTCCTCAGTCTAGGTGTGTGAAAGACCTTCCAGAAGCGAGATTTATTCGATTCTGAAGAAGTAACTCAGGACGGCTTTCGGAAAGTCCTTTCCTGCTTCACAGGACTGAGGCTCTCCTGGACTTGGTGGGCTGCGGTCGGACCCTGTTGGCAAGCAGGGGGATGGATTAGGTGCCCCCACTGCCCCGAAGCACCTTGCTGGCACCAGGATTCCAGCTGCCTTCGTGGCCATGTGGGGGTGCCTGTGCGCGCCCCGCGACTGCGCGCGTGGGCGTTTGTGTGTGTTGCCGGGTGGGAGGCGCGCGAGCGTGGCCCCCGGTGGGTGTGTCTGAGGCGCCCGGGCTGGGGGCTGCGCCCGCTGCGCCCACTTGTGGCTCCCAGGCGCCGCCAGGAGGAACCGCACCTTTACAGCCAATGCCGAGGAGCCGCCGGATAGGAAGAGGACGGGAGGCTGATGACATGAGGGCGCCGTCTCCCGAGTGATGGCAGCGCGCGCTGCCTCGCCGCCTCCGCCGCTCAGCCCCGGACTCCTTACGTCAGGGTAGCTGGGTCCCCCCTCCGCGCGGGAGCCGGCGAGCCGCGAGAGAGCAGAGCAGAGGCGCCGCGGAGCCCGGGCGCCCTCGCTGCGCACGGAGCCGGGCCCTCGCTGCGCGCGCGGAGCCGCGCCGAGCCAAGCCGGGCAGGAGGCAGCGCCGCGGATTCCGCGCCAGACGCCGAAAGCGGACCCAGCACTCCCCGGCCGCCGCGGGACCCGTGGGGCGCCGGGCTCGTCCTGTGCGCCCCCCGCCATGCGCGCCGGCCTCCGCGGCTTTCCGGAGCGGCCCCAGTGCGGTGGGCACAGGCGCCCGAGCCCGGGCGCCTCTCCCTGAAATAGTTGGGTGGCCAGGGCAGGGGGTCGCCACGTCGGGGGCGCGGCCGGGACCCGCGGAGTTGGCCCCCGAGCGCGGGGAGCGGGGCCACCCGCGCCGCCCCACCATTACCTCCCCGGGCGGCAAGGAGGAGCTGGTGGCGGTCGCCTCCCGGCTGTGGCAGCGGCGGCGGCGTGCCTGCCTGGCGGCCGTCGGCGTACTCCTGGCCATGGCGCTCGGGCTGCTCATCGCCGTGCCGCTGCTGCTGCAGGCGGCGCCCCCAGGCGCGGCGCACTACGAGATGATGGGTACCTGCCGCATGATCTGCGACCCATACAGCGCCGCACCCGGAGGGGGGCCCGCAGGTGCCAAGGCGCCGCCGCCAGGACCCAGCACTGCCGCCCTGGAAGTCATGCAGGACCTCAGCGCCAACCCTCCGCCTCCCTTCATCCAGGGACCCAAGGGCGATCCGGGGAGACCGGGCAAGCCAGGGCCGCGGGGTCCCCCTGGAGAGCCGGGCCCACCTGGACCCAGGGGCCCTCCGGGGGAGAAGGGCGACTCAGGGCGGCCCGGGTTGCCCGGGCTGCAGCTGACGGCTGGCGCGGCCGGCGGCGTCGGGGTGGTGGGCGGCGGAGCCGGGGGCGGCGGCGACTCCGAGGGCGAAGTGACCAGTGCACTGAGCGCCGCCTTCAGCGGCCCCAAGATCGCCTTCTACGTGGGTCTCAAGAGCCCCCACGAAGGCTACGAGGTGCTCAAGTTCGACGACGTGGTCACCAATCTTGGCAATCACTACGACCCCGCCACCGGCAAGTTCAGCTGCCAGGTGCGCGGCATCTACTTCTTCACCTACCACATCCTCATGCGTGGCGGCGACGGCACCAGCATGTGGGCGGACCTCTGCAAGAATGGGCAGGTCAGTGACCCCTACTCCAACCGGCCCCCGCACACCCTCGCTCCCTCGCGCCCCGAACCGCCCTGGGAACTGGCCTCCTTTCTCTCCACCCGCGGGCGACCGAGCAAACCCCGGGAGGAAGCGCACTCTGTGTCCCAGCATCCTGCTTCCCAATGCGTCCGGGCCGCGCTGACTAGAACGTAGCGCCAGAGGTTGGGCCCCAAGCGCCCAGAGACCGCGATACCCAATGCCTGCCGGCAGCCCCGGGGGCTCCTCGGAAATCTCAGTTTTCTTTAACTACCTCCGGTTGTCCGTTTGCCCTCCTGCCTTCTTTCCTCTTGACGCTGGGTCCTCCCACCCTTTCCCCCTGGGCCATGAAGTCCCCTCTCTCCCTCCTTCCCGGACTCGCCGGCGCGGGGAGGAGGGGACCGGGAAGGAGTTGGCCAAGTTGGAGAGAAAGCGTGGAGCTGGGGTGGGAGTGTCGACCCTGAAGCCGCAGGCAAAAGGCCCACCAGGGGCGCACTAGGTGGGGGCAGGACAAGTGTTCCCGCAGAGGTGCCCGGGCTCACCCGCTCCCCCGGCTCACCCCCAGGTCCGGGCCAGCGCCATCGCGCAGGACGCCGACCAGAACTACGACTACGCCAGTAACAGCGTGGTGCTGCACCTCGATTCAGGGGACGAAGTGTACGTGAAACTGGACGGCGGGAAGGCGCACGGAGGCAATAACAACAAGTACAGCACGTTCTCTGGCTTTCTTCTGTACCCGGATTAGGGGCGCAGGGGGCGGGAGGTGAGGTGAGGCCTCCAAGTCCCTGCGGGAGTGCACAGCTCCTTGGCGAGGGCCACTCTCGATTCATGACACTTCCTGACATCTCCGTTGGAAAAGACACATCCCTGCTGTCCTCCCTGCCCTGCTCCCGGTCGGTGTGCCTGCAACTCACCACGCTCCGGGCTGTACTCCTTGGTCCCTGTCCCCAACCCAGAGAGGGAGAGGGGGACGCCGAGCCCTTGGGGTGTAGCGCAGACTTTGCAAACCTGATTGGACTGGACAGGCCTGCCCTCTTCCGGACCTACTTCTCCTCCTAGTGCCCCAGCCCTGGCCAGGGAGGTAGGCCAAAGGGAACACGGGATCCCTGGGGCGTCCTTCTTTGTGACCTGAAATACTCGTGCAGTTTTCCCTGTCCATAAGCCAAAAACCCACCCACAGCAGAATTCCAGCAAACAGAAAATTCACATCTCCACACCATACTCCCTTCTGACTCAGACCCACTGCAATGCATTAAATAATGTTTTTAGACTATGGGCTCCTTTGTCTCTGTCAGCGTGGCCCCTGGGCCAGGGCTCCAGACGTTCATCTTGGCATAAATACCTTAACTGGGCCCAGGGTTGCCCCATCTGTGCCCTGTTCTCCAGCCACGGCTGTGTTCCTGCCACCTGTGGTGGCTGAAAAGATGTGGGGAGATGGGGAGCAGCATCACACCCTTCCCCCAAGTTCTCCCCTGCCCTGCAGCCCTGAACTGGAGGGGCACCAAGGGGTGGGGGAGAGTCAGAGGAAGGCAGGAGAGGAGTGGTTGGGTGTCCAGCCTCTGGCAACTTGAGCAATTTTGGCCTCCCAGAGTTGTGGGAGGAGGTCAGAGGGGAGGGGCTTCTGGGGAAGGAAGAGGGGAGGCTTCTCTGTAAAATGAGGAGCACTTGCCAGTGGGAGATCTGTGAGCTGTTTGGCTTAAAAAAGGAAGTACAGAAGTCCCCAGCAGAAACACACCCACCCAGGCATATGGGACATGTAGCACGTGTCCATTTACTAACACCCAGCAAGGTCCACGTCTCTCAAAAGGGCTGGTAAGTGAGGCAACTCAAAGGATCACCCGGCTCCCGAAATTTACCCAGAACTGTGTGCTAAGTGAGATAGATACTATCCCTCAGGGAGGGACACCCCTCTTCTGGGGTCTTCCCTTCCCTTTTGCACGGTTGTGTGGGGTGCCTGCTCTGAACCCCAGGGTGTTCGTTTGGTCTCCTCCACTTCCCTTCCGCATTGCACACATGGAAGTTAGGAAACACCCCGCATGGTTTCGATTTTTTTCTTTTTACTTTTTTGTTTTTGTTGTTAGGTCACTGAGTTCCAACAAACTAAGTTATCAACAAAATAACTAGTTAGCAACCTGTTAGTACTCGCTGAGCTCATTTCGACTGGCTGTGTGAAAAGAAACGTGTGAGTGTGCACACCGAGGCAACCCAGAGTGTGTGTGTGTGTCTGTGTAAAGCCGGAGACATATCGATGTCTGTACCACCTGTATCTATAACTCTATCTGTTTCCCATGTGGATATAAGTTGTGGCTGTCCTCACGTAATCCATGCTGCACATGTACACACACATGTATTCATAAGTCTATGTCAATGTTCATGGCTGCGTGTCTGCCCCCAAATCTCACCGTGCCGGACTTTAGTTCCTGGAGGATGCTGAAAGCTGTGATTCCCATTTAAAAGACAATTATACCCCCTGCCTTAAGTCCTGCTGCAGTTGCTATTCCTCGTGCTCTTATTTTATTTGAATAATTTTTTATCGTCATTCACTTGAATATGAGCAATGATTATGTCTGCTTTGAGTCCAGGGATAAGTGCTCAAAGAGAGGTAGGGGACAAATATATGCAAACTACCACCTCCTCCCCGACTTCCAGACCCAAACTGAACCCCGATTCCTCACCCCACCCTGCTCCAACTGATTGTGGATCCCAAACCCAGCTGGGCCCAGCTGAGCCCAGGAACTAGGAAGGGCAGAGTTGGGCCCATCTATAGTTGCATAGGTATCAATTTCTGATGCCTTGTTGATTGTATCATCCAGAAATGCGATTAAAACCAAATGTCTGAGACCCAAATGAAGTCTAATTGCTATGGATCTGCAATCCCCAGTGGGCCCCTAATCCTTTTTGACTTATTCCTCCCCTTCCTCCGATGAGATGGAGCTTAGACACAAAGCCCTTGGTTTAAATTTCAAAAATTAAAATTGACATGCAGCACTGGCTTTCCTGGGAGAGGGAGGAATTTCTAAGGAGGTGCCCGAGCCCAGCTTTATCCTTTGCATTAAGAAGCAATTTGTACTTCTAACAAAACCCCCGCCACTCCCCTTTGGCAGAAGGGCAGTGGAGATGCCTTGCCTGGGTCTGACTGTTCACAATACTTAGACAAATTTGAATCTGAGATTCTTCCATCTGTATTCCCTGATGCAGCTGGGCTTCTTGCAATTCTAATGCCCGGGCTGCCAGAGGTGCTGCCAGAGGTGTCAGCTGCTGAGAGGATGATAGATTGATGAGGCAGCAGGTAGGAGGCACGGCCAGCTCAGGAGCAATCTCTCCGTGTCTACACACTCTCCAGGCCCTGGGCAGGCCCCTCGTGTCCCACCAAGGCCCATGACCCCATCATCTCTCTGGAGGGCTCCCTGAAAAGGGGTCAGGGCAAGGTGGGAAGGCCAGGCCTTCCACCATTGCTGTCATTGTGATGTCATCAGTCTTGGGGTGCATGTGGAATGCAAGAAACTCTGCCCCAGACACTTACCCTTGTCTCTGTTTGAGTAGGGAATTATTATCAGTCATATTTACAAAGATTGCTTTAATTTCCTAATTGCTTTTGGGTCCTTTTTCTAATTGTGTTCTTAGGTTGGGATTATCATACTAGCATCACCCAGGAAGGAGGAAACGTATTATTCTATCCATGTTGGATGTGGGGAAATTGGGACTCAGAGAAGTCCATGACTTGCCCGTGTACACAAAGCTTATAAGAGGTTGAGCTGGGATTTGAACTCAGACCTTCAGGTTAGGTCCCTGCCTGACTGCACAGATGGGGCAGGCCCACCTGCCAGAGTTCTCAGGCCTTTGAGGGGAAAACAAATGGGTGGGGCACACTTCCCACCCCTTCCTCTGATGTAGGGAGAGTCAGCATACTCCAGAGGGTCAGAAGACCAGCTGCTTCTTTGGCCCAGGCTGCCCCCAAGACAGTACCCCAGACAGAGGCTTCCACTCTTGAGGAATTGGGCTGAACACCCTGGCCAGTGTGGATGGCCCTGTGGGACCTAGGTCACCAACTCCAAATGCTCCATTCGGACTTATTTCTACCAACAACTTCTCCCCAACCCCTTCTCCTTAGGGCCCACGGACCATTTCCTCCTAGAACAGCTCTCCCTCTTCCTCTTGGTAGCATCAGGGCGGGGAGCATCCTTTGGGTGCAGGGTTAGCTGACATGAGCGTTGGCTAACTCCAACTGGTGGGAGGGCCTGCCCTCCTTCCCAGAGTCAGTATCTATGTGACTGATTATCTTCAGGACTGCCTGAGTGCACGAGGCACACACCTGGTCCTGGAAAATCAGATAGAAGTTATGCCTTCTGCTACATTTCTCTGCTATCTGTGTGAGCAGATGTCTCTCTTGGGCACACAAGACAAAACCTCCAGGTCTCCCCATGCATCAGGCTATTATGACACTGCAGAGGGGCCACATTGCACAGATTGGCTGCTCCAAACTTCCCTGGTCATGCAGTCCTATTGGTCAAACATTTTTTGGGCACTCGCATCTAATATACATATTCGACTTACGAGTAATTTATGTATACTGCTGTCAATCTGTACTTTTAAAAATTTTCCATCTTTTTGTATTTATATTCATCAAAGGATCTACACATTCAAGTCAGTATCTATATTCCAGCTGGCCAACCAAGTTTGGAAACAGATCCCCCCTCATGGGAACAAAAAGAAAAAAGGGTTAATTCAAGGATTGTTTCTCTTCAACTTGCCATTTTTCCAGAATCTTAGGCATGAAGATACGTTCTTTTATGAGTCACAGGGAAGCCTGTGCACCTTAACTCTTACAGTACCCAGTTTTTTATTTTTTTATTTATTTTCATTTTTTATAGAGACGGGGTCTCGCTCTTGCTCAGGCTGGTCTTGAACTCTTGAGCTTAAGCTATCCTCCCGCCTCGGCCTCCCAGAGTGCTAGGATTACAGGCGTGAGCCACCGCGCCCGGCCAAGAGTACCCAGTTTTAACCCATGATCGCAGTATTAGTAATGCATGTTTTTTTCTTTTTTAGATTAAATATAAATAAAACTTTGGAGACTAGGATGTTGGCATTGGTGCCGTTTCATAGACTCAGGATGGGCTAGGCAGGGCGGGGTCTCTTCTGGAGGGACTCTGAATATCAGGGGGGACAAACCTGGCAGAGGGAAGTGAGGAATTCTGGAGGAATGTTTTGGTCTCCCGTTATTGCCATATTCTAATTCTCCTCCATGAAGGACAGCACTCCCCAAAGGAGCATGGATCACAGCAGCAATTGGGGTAAAGAATATGAGTAGTAGTTTTTAAAAAATAAATTTGATCATAATAATGTCAAAAGTACACATAAGTACATGGAATAGAGTGATGGGCCGCATGGGCCTGTTGTCAGCTCAACACTTACCCCATCCTGGCCAAGCATGAGGAACTGCGGTTTTGATTTACTAAGACCTTACAGTGTGTCAGGAATTGGTGCTAAGGCACAATTGTGTCCACAACATACCTATGAAGTAGGCATTGCTTTTAGTCCCACTTTACAGATGAGGAAACTGAGACTCAGAGAGGTGAAGTGTCTCCAAGACAAAGGCTAGGACCAACGCCAAGGTCTGTGTGACCCTAGCCAAGCTCTTTGGGGAATATGGGTGAAGCAGGGACGTGAGATCTTAAAGAGACAAACCACAGTGAGGGTGCATTTCTGCAACAAACAAGACTCCCCATCGAGCACTCTGAAGGTAAAGCCAGCCTCCCAGGGATTTTCTGGAGGCTTCCATGGTGCGTGCCTGCTCTCTCCTGGCATTGTAGTCGGCTGGTTCCCAGGACTTCTCCTTCCCCGTCTCACTGTTCCACGCACCAGTCGTGCTGTTCCGTCTACCTGGAACTCTCTTCTCTAGGTGAGCTCCCGCTCCCTCCACGCTCCACTGGCGCAGGACTTCCAGTACCCCCATCCCCACCCACAGACCCCTGCTGAGAGCTTCCCCACCATGCACTTCCACCCTGTTGTAGTCACATGTTCAGCTGTCTGTCTTCCCCATGGGCTGTAGGTTTCTCAAGGGTACACCTGGTGTCTGTGTGGGTCCCACAGAACTTAGAGTGGTGCCTGGTACACAGTATGTGCTCAATAAATATTTGTGGAATGGATGGATGGATGGATGGACGGGGGGATCCTGGGGGATTCTGAGAAGGTAAATCTTGGAAAGATTTTGATGCGGGTGACTTCACAGTAGTATCAGGGGGGTCTTCCCAGCAAGCTGGATCACTGCTTTTTAACCAACGGGTCTCCACCTACCTCCACCTCCCAACCCCCTTGGCCCTGAGTTTGTAAGGTTTGGGTGAATGGGAGGACTATGTGCAAAGGAGCATTTATTGCAACCTTTGAGACCCTGGCTAAACTTCTAGGAATGACCAGAACCTTCGGTTGACCCAAACTTAGGACGACCGCCATACTGCAGCTTCTGGGCTGATTTGGGCTTCCTCTTCAGGGCTTCCAGGATGTCCCTCAGTATTCTGGGGTGCTTGGGCAGTAGCCTCATTTCCAGTGGGGTCCCTCGTTTGGTGCTTTTGCTGGCAGGATTCTTTTATTTTCTCCAAATGAAAAACATCTTTTGAAAAATTGTTGACACAGTATGCACTTGCAAAAAATGTAAACAATATAAAGAAAAATATAAAACAGATAGTAAAAATTTCCTCTCCCCTTCTGCAATCTCCTTCCCAAGAGATCATTTCTATTATCAGCTTGATTTATATTCTTCCAGACTTTTCAAATGCACATGTGTGTGGATCTGTACACGGGCAGTGTGAAACCCCAGCCAGGGGTGGGGAACCTGTGGCCTTCTGGAGCCTTGAGTGCGGCCATTTGACTGAATCCAAACTTTACAGAACAAATCCTTTTAATAAAGGGATTTCTTCTATGAAGTCTGTATTTGGTCCAGGGGCCACACTTGGGGATCCGGGGGGCCACGTGTGGCCTTGTGCGCCTGCTCCGCACTTGCTCTTCCCCCTTAAGAATCACTTGCGAGCAACTCTTAGTACATGCGGAGTGCCTTTCTCTTTTGACCTAGGTGCGTTCCATTGTGTCATGGATGATAGCCTTTAATTGGTTAAGCAAATCTTCCACCACTAGACCTGTCAGCTGTTTCCAACACTCCCTGGTCTAGCAGAGGAACAGCCTCTGCTAACAAGATTCCTTTTTCACTTACGAGTTCTGCCCTCATGTGGGAAAATCCTACCTTATTTCCAGAGCAGTATAAACAATGTCTTATCCAATTTACAGATTGTTCAAGCACTTCCCCTCCTTCTGCCCTTGCTTTCTACCTCGTGGTGTATTTTCTACACCCAGCAGCCCCTCCCCGGGACTGAGTGAATTGAAGGAGATCAACTCCAGCCAGCCGGGTTTTGCCCCTGTTGGAGAAGGAAGGGGACCCCTGGCTCTGTGTATGTGTGTGGGGTGGGGGTGTGGAGGGGGCAGTGGTGAAGATTTCATTCTGTAAACATACTGGGCTCCAATGAGGATGGGCCTCGGCTGCCGCCTAGACGTTCAAGCCTTGTTAAAGATGCAGCATATCAGAGGAAGGACAGAGGTTCGAGGAGGAGGACACCCTGAGGCTTTCCTAGGGAGAACACCACTCTTGATTTTGACTCTTGGGCAACTGATTGGCAGAGCTGTGCTTCTTGGTGGTGTGTGTCTGCTCGCCCACACAGGTCTCTGTGAGGTTTAGTAAAAGAAGCCCCTTCCTCCAGGCAGATATGGTGTTACATGAATACAAAGCAGACAGGAACTCAGCTCCCATCGGCTCCTCAGCCCTGTACCCAGGTCCCCAGGCCTGAGATTTGGAGAATGGCTCCTTCTCCTCTCCTCTCCTCCCAGGGGATGGGCTCCGATGCCTCTTTCTGGCATTGCCCCTGGGGGGAGGGGGAGGGGAGGGCAGGATGTCCTCTCTGATGTGATGCTCCAGGCCAGCTGAAGAGACTGACACAGACACAAGGATGCCAGGCCACACTGGGCATCTGACGTGTGCCCCGCAACCAGACTGAGCAGTGGCAGCAGCTGTGTGCACCAAAATAGCCCAGCCCTTTAAAAGCAACCAGGTCACAACACAGAGTAAAGAGAAAAGAAAAAAAAGTGGTTTTAACCATTTTTTTTTAAAATTGAGCAGAGCCCTTTATCCATGTTATCTTGCCTAAGCTCGACAATGCAGGGAAGTGAGATGCAGCAATTTCAGTATCTCAGCCACTCTGTGAGAGGGTCAAAACCGAGGCACAGAGAGGGCTAGTGATTTGCTCAAGATCACGTAGCAAAGAAGAGCCCCACGATTGAAGCTCAGGCCTGCCTGACTTCAAAGGCCCTGCTTCTTGCAATGCAATTCCCTGTCTCTCATATTGGCCTGCTGGTTATCTAAAGCTTGTCACACAACCTCTCTGAGCCCTGGTTTCCTCTTCCGTAAAATACCACCTATTATACAAGACTAGTACGAAGAGTCAACAAGCTAACCATATCAATAATGTTACCGGGAAGTGTTCCATAAAAGTTAGTTGTCATCAGCGTTTAAGCATTTATTTTGAAAAAGAGTCACTTTTCCACCTATACCACCTGGCTACTTTTCTCAGCTACTGATGTTGAGTGGAACTCAACTATGGTCTTTGAACTTGAATTCAGACCCAACTTTGTCACGAACTAGTTCTGCAATGCTTTGACAGATTACGTAACTTGCTGAGCCTCTCTTTTCCTCATCTGTAAAATGGGGCTCCTACCACATGGGCAGTTGGGAGAATTAATGAGATGACATAACACAGTAGGAGGCACAGAGTAGGTGCTTGAGAGCGGGGGGTGGTAAGTGGTGGTGTGGAAATAATGATTAGGGAGTGTTTTGTTGTCTCCTGAGCTGACACATTTCAGGAATCATTAAACCAAGGCTGCTTGGAAGAAGGGGCAGGATTTCAGTGGCGACAGCTGGCATTTATGAGCATGTCCATGTGTTAGGAGCCACCGAGGGCATTTTCCAAACATGTCTACAATCATTTCAGTAACCCTGTGAGGTAAAGATAATTGCACCCATTTCACAGAGGAGGAGGTGAGAGACCATTTTTAATGGTTGTCATATATGTCAAAGCTGGAATTCAACCCAGTGTCCTCTCCATCTCCCAGAGAGGATGAGCCATGGTGGTAAGTGTGGGCCCTCGTGCACCCCAGTAAGTGGTGGGTATGTGCATGCAACTTACCATCAATCACCGTGCAGATCCTGGTGGGGCTCCCTTGTTGACTCCTAGGCTAATAAGCCCCTGCATAATTGGGCCTGGAGCCGTGACTAAGTCCCAGGGCTCTGCCACATGAATATGCAAACTCCCATTGACGGCCCAGCTCCATCATGGCCTGATTTCAAATTGACACACATAGCCCAGTGGCTCGGGCCTGTCGCCATGCATAGTAAGAACACCCGCTAATCCCACTAAAGCTCCTGTGTTGGGGTTGGGCGGCAGGGCTCAGCTTGGCCCCTTTGAGATGTACATCCGGGCCTACAGTCCAGGCTGTGGCCTCTTTCGTGACATGCCCTGCTTCCGTGGGGTCAATACGGATCCATACGGATCTTGCAAGTCTTGGGAAGGCTGGTTTCTCCTTTCTTCTCCATTATGTACACCTGGGAAACCCAGACCCTGCTCCAGGGCACAGAGTCCAATGGGAATAGTCTGCTGGCCTCTGGATTTTATAAACCAGCTTTGCCACATGTTCCATTTAAAACCTGCTTACTGGGTGTCTACCATGCACCCAGCACTGTGGCAGGGGACATGGTCACTACCTTCTTTCAGTACGGTTGGTAACAGGAATAATAATTATCTATAATAACAACAATAATACTCCCTCCTGTTTGTCAGATACCTACTGGGAGGTGCATGTGACTGACATGCCCTCATTTAAAACTCCCCCAAGTCCTGAAAAATGGGTGCAATGGGTGCTACTCTTCCTATCTTACAGCTGAGGGTGCTGAGACTTGAGAAGTTAACTGCCCTGTCTACAGCCTCACAGCTAAGAAGTGCTGCAGTCTGAGTTGGCACCCAGTCTGTCTGGCCACAAAGCCCCTATTTGCACAACAGAGGTGCCGTGGTGTGTCTTTGTACTCTATGGACACACAGGGAGGGGCCGATCAGACAGCTGCTCTGGGCACAGGGGATCTCCATGTGGAAGTGAGAAGGTCTGGGAAGGGCCAGAGTGGTCAGGAGGGCTTCCAGGAGGTAGTGACCCCTGAGTTGGGGCTTTTTGTGTAAGTTATGGTCATCATCTTTAGGGAGCTTGCAATGAGGCTGAGCAGAAAAGACTAACACACCGAAAAATCCCTTGGTTAATTATTCACTCTCCAATTCTCCAAACAATTATTGAGTGCCTAGTCCTTCTACATTGAACTCTGTGCTGGGCCCTGGGGAACAAAATGTCCTGAGATGAGTTCTAGATCCACAGGAATGCTGTCAAGGAGAGGAGCCAGACCAGGGCCCAAGGCAGGAGACATGCCACCCAAAACAGGGAGGAGACAGCACCCAGGAGAGCCACTGAGCCCAGGGTGAAGCCAGGAGAACAGAAACAAAGTGGTATGGATTCTTCCATCTCTTCTAAAAGGGGCTGGAAGGAAGGAAGTTAAGATGGTATTCCAATGGGGTGGGGTGGCGGGAACAGCATGGGTCAGAGCCTGGGGGTGGGAAGGGGTCTCCTGGAGCCTTGCTCTCTGCACATGTGTCATGGTGGTGTGTTGGTGTGCATGTGGAATGTGCATACATAAAGGTATGTGTAATTTATGTCTGTGTGGTGGGCGTATATGAAGATTTAGTGTGGGAGGGATGCTTGCGTGGGGGATGGCGTGCATGCGTACCTTGGTGTATCATATGGGGGCATGGCAGTGTCATTTGTGATGATGGTATATTTGGCCCAGAATGCCCCATTGCTTGGGCCCTTCTTACCCTTCACTGGAAAGATGGAAGAATTTTATGCCATTGGCTAGTTACCTTTTCCCCACTCCCTACCCCCAACACACATAGTGAACTTCGTGGCTGACTCTCTTTGAAGTGTGTTTGGAGTTTGTATTTGCGGTGGGATCAGAGACTCAGAGGTGGGGGGCGTCCAGGGATGAGGGCTGGACGATGGAGAGGGAGGGACTGGGGAGAAGGAACATCTCAGGGCAGGGGCTGGAGGTTAGGAGGATCCCTGAGTTGTCTAACAGACCCCAAATTACGATGTTCTGGAATCACAGATGCAGATATCTAGACATGCAGCAGCAGCAACTTAACGTTTTAATACCACTTGATCCTTTCTAAAGGGCACTGGCAGCCACTCTCTCTCCCGTTTGTGGTGACACACCAGCCCCCACACTCACCAGCATGTGAGGTTACAGAGAGCTCCCATGCTCCTTCCCATCTGATTTCTGCAGTGAACCTTGTCTCTGGGAGGGTCAGTTGTCACATCCTTATTTACCAGTAGAGGAAACTGAAGGCAAGATAAATGAAGCAGTTGGCCCAGAGTCACACAGCTGGTTAACAAATGTTCTGGGAATGGCCCCCCAGTCAGTCTGGTTAGCTTCTAAGGGCCTCTGTTGGCTGAAAGTGATGGGTCTGAACGCGGTAAACATGAGGGGGAGTGAAGCAGGCAGTTAGATTCCCACCTCTATTTTAGGCCAGAGCAGATCACTTAGAGCAGATCACTTTCCTGCCACACCCCAGCCCTGCTATGACCTGCTGGATATACCAACTAGAGCATCCATACACCCTCCCATCTATCTATCCACCCGCTATCCATCCATCCATCCATCCATCATCTGTGCAGTCAGTGCACACCCGTGTGCCAGGCCCTGTGTAGGTTCTGGGGAATGAGGAGATAATCTCTACCTGAAAGAACTCCCTGTCCAGTGGCAGAGCTTCCAGAAGCCTCCACCCACCGCTCCCTCACCTTCACTTTCTCCAAACAGCCACGTACTGGGAGAGATGGGAATAGGGGTCTCACCCAGCTCTCCCAGACCAAGCTAGCCTAGCAGTTAGCAGCATGACAGCCTCTGACAGGCCGCCTCCCAGGTGACTGGCATCAGAGAACAGGAAGTTCCCCCTGGTAAGGCTGAAATCCTGAGTCAAGCTCAGGATCTCTCCTACAGACATGTGAGGGGGCCGGGATCTGGCTCCTCTCCCGAGGTGCTCCCTGCAACTCCTGCAGGGTGGTGAGCATCTGGGGACCATGCATGCCTTGTGCCTTGAGTTTGTGGCACCATGTGCCATATGTGGTATTTGTCTGAGCCCTTCTTGGCCCCTGGCCACAGGCTGCACCCTCTGCTCAGCTGGCCATGCTGCTGAGGGGAGTGCAGGGGCACCTTGCCTGTGCACCCACTTCTGCAGAGACACTTCCTGGCTTCTACACTGTAGTCAGTGCCCGGGTTGGGAGGTCTGGATGCAGAGGGAGAAACTTGGGCCTGTGTCTTACTCTACTTGTGCTGCTAAGTAACTTATAATGGGGCACTTTTGTGGGAATGAAAAAGCAAGGCCAACGCCACCTTGGTGTACACGAGGAGACTGGGGGAGAAGAGAAGGTACTTTACACACTGCACCCCAGGATCAGAGGGCCGTGAGAGCTTGTCTATAAGATTAGTGTTTGGGGAGCTGGCTAACTAGTTCTCACTGCCTGCTGCCAGCTGTCTTCTTTCATATCGCTGGACTAATGGGGCTGCCAAGTTAGGGACCCCACAGTCCAAACCCTCAAACAGTAAGAAATTGTTTCCATTGCATAAGAAGCCAGTGGTTAATGGGTGTTTGCCAGCAGCTGATGGGGGCCAGAGGCTCAGCTAGGGCTTTCCTAATTAGCTCCCCATTATTCCAATTCCAGGAAGGATGGAGCAGGGGAAGTCTGAGTGCCATCAAGTCACAGTCATCGCTCTCTCAGTTCCTTGATTGGCAAACCTCTGTGTCTCCCTGAACTTACACAATCACCTCCAAGTCCCAAATCTAGTGCACTTTTGTGATCTGGCCTTGCTGCCTCCAGCCCACTCTCTCTCTCCACCCAGCTCCGCAGGCAAACGGAGCTTCTTGTCTTCCTCCCACGAAGAGTCTCCTTCTTGCTTCCATGCAGAGCCGGGACTAGCGTGAGGTGCAAAATTTAAGGGGGGGGGGTGCCAAAAAACTCACTGACAAAGATAAATAATTCTAATGCAATATTTAAAACATCAAAATTAATGTAATCCATGATAAACAAGATATCAAAATTTTAAATAATGATATCATCAGTCAGGAAATGGACAGTGTATCTTTCTCCTTCAGGGGAGATTCTTTCTTTTTTTCTGCTTTTTTTTAAAAAAAAGCCACTTTATTGAGGTGTGATTCTTGATTCTTATTTTACCACAGAGGATCACCAAGTTTTTAAAAAAATTTTATTTTATGTACAAAGAGCTAGCATGGTTTCTTTCATTGGGTGGATGCTTTGTTTAATCCATTCAAGGAAGATCATTTAGTCCAACTTAATGAAACCTACGTCCTTTGCGTACTGACGGGAACACTGACCGCACAGATTGAGGCCACGTTTCCGGATTAGACCACGCTGGTTTGAGTAGATGTGATGAAAGTGGTTCTGGCCAAATTTTCTCGGGTGGCTCCGGTGGAGCTGCTGGTGACCCATCTTGCTTTCAGGAGCACAACAAGGCACTTGAGCACAGATTTTGAGAGAGAAGAGAGAGTATAGAGCGCTAAGAATGTGATCAAGGAATGGAAAGGTTGACTACGTAAACATTAATGAGGCAGTGCTCCTGTTACTCAGCATCCGTCGCACTGAGCACTTGGTGCCACGTCCCATGTTATATAGTTCACACTCATGATCTCATTTCTTCCTGCAGAGTGTGATTACGCTTGTTTCATGGATTTGGAATCTGAAGAACAGAAAGGTCAAGTAGCTTGCCTAGAGGCACACAGCTTTCCTGGGTGGAGCTGGAACTGGTATCCAGGTGTGCCTCCAAGGCCTATGCTCCTCCAAGATATCATATGACTCCCCCGAGGGACTCATCTGTCCTTACCTTTCTCCCCATCCCGAGAATGATGAGGACTAAAACAATACGTAACATTTACTGGGTCCTTGCTATGTGGCAGGCACTCGCCATGTGCTTTATCTGTGTTACCTGTCTCATTTCATCCTCCCAACCACCCCAAAACAGAGTAGGGACTTTCCCTATTTTACATATGAGGAAACTGAGGAACAGAAAGGTTAAGTAACTCACCCAAGGTCTCAGTGACAGTAAGTGGCAGAACCAAGACAGGCTGGGTGCAGAGCCAGGGTGTGCATCCTCCGTGCTGAGCGTGGGATGTTGCAGGCGCCGAGCTGAATCAGGACTGTCCCCACCCATGTGCCTGGGGTGGGGAAGACACTGCCAATCCTACCTACCCTGGCCCAGGTCCCGGGGCCTCACACAGCTGCCAGGTAGGCACCCAAGCCAGGGCCTCTCCCACCCACTCTCAGACTGGCGCTTCACACAGGGGCCCCTTCCACTGCGGCCACTGTCATCCTTGTGGAAACCTGCCAGGGGGACAATGAAGGCATTCAGGGGCCGTTATTTATTTATTTCTCAATAAAGAAACTTCATGAATAGATGGATATTTATTCACCTAATTCACTTTTGCAAATGCAGTGTCCTTCAAAGGATGATTTGTTTGCTGAGTGGGGCTGAGGCGGGAGGTTAAAAATAGCTCCCAGCCGTACCGTATTTCTCAGTAAATCAGTGTTGATAATTTAATAATAAAATTAGTCTTACATCGGGTACCAGATAACGTTTTTCTGACATGCAAATCGAATTCGGCTTCCTACCCAACGTGAGCCATTGTGAGGCTGCAAATTCACCAGGCTCTGCCTTTTGGGCACTAAATTTAGAGCCTTTCTTAGGTGGGTCAATAGGAGTGTCTCTAAAACACCCGTCTCACTAATGTGGTCGTTTGTAATATTCACTAAGTTCAAAATGTAGGCGAGTGGACCTCCTCTTACTTCAGAGCTGCCATGTACAGCAGGGTGGAGGTGTCCCCACCCACAGCTGTCCAATTTAGGGAGATGACTCTAAATCACTTTGAGTTTCAGGGCGGAAGGGCTTTCTCCTCCAAAATGCCTATCATTTCCTCTCAATACAAATTTCAGGCCTGGCGCAGTGGCTCATGCCTGTAATCTCAGTGCTCTGGGAGGCCGAAGCAGGAGAATTGCTTGAGCCCAGGAGTTCGAGGCTACGGTGAGCTAAGGTCACGCCAGTGCACACTAAGCTGGGTGACAGAGAGAGTCCTTGTCTCTAAAAATAATATAATAAGAATTTCATGGCCACCTACTGAGTGCCAGACCTTGTAGTAGGTTCTAGGGAAGCAGAGATGACCTACATGCTGCCTCTAAGGAGTTCATGCATGGTCTGGTGGGGGACAGACACATTGAGGGGCATCAGGTGTGAGAACAATGAGACAAGCATGTACAAGATCTAGGGGACCACAACAGAGGAAAGGGCCAATATCATTGTGAAGGAAAGAGTACATGACCCAGAAAGGCTTGCCCCCAAAAGTGAAATCTGTACTGGGTTTTGCGGGATGAATAGGAGTTCTCCAGGTAGTTGAGTAGCAGTTGAGGGCCCAGGACAGGCATTATAGACAAAGGAAGTGGTATATAGAAAGGTTTGGAGGCATGAGACTGGGTCTTGTGCAGAGAAATAAAAATTGGTTCTTTGTAGCCAAAGATTAGCAAGAGGGAGGCTGCATGAACTGAGAGAGATGATTGTCCGAGGGCATGGGGAACCAGTAAAGGGTTGGAAGCAGGGGAGAGGTGGGGTTGGATGTCCTTGCTGAAAGATCTTTCAGGACACAATGTGGAGGGTAGGTGGAGGAGGACAGGATGGTTTCCTTCTCCCCTAAGGAATGAGCACCACGTTCGCCATAGGGCAAGTGCGGTTCTCTGTGAGTGTTGCAGGACACAGGGGCCAAGAAACAAATAGGAACTAAAGACCACTGGGAGTAAGGACGGGAGAGGGAGAGCTGATAGGGGTGGGGGGTGGGAGCCTCCCACCTGGGCCCTCTGGGTGGGATCTCAGTTCTCGCCCACCCACAGGTATCCAACAAGCCCCCCATATGTATGATGCATGCAGTTTACAAGCCTTTCCCTCAGGGACCACATAATTTAACCCAGCCTACAACCCCCCGGGATTGTCAGAGCAAACAACATGATTCCCATTTTACAGAAGAGGAAACCAAGGCTCCGAGAAGTGAAGTGACCGGCCCAAGGCCACTCAGCTAGAAAATGGCAGAACGGAGACTCCAGATCAAGTCCTCTTGATCTCTGGCGCAGGCTCTTTGGGGGCACAACTCTCATTTCGATGAGTCGGGCACCTACGATGATTCCCTTTTCACATATGAGAAACGGGAGACAGGGTTGGAGTGACTTGCTAAGATCATGCAGCTGGCACAGGCCAGAATTTAGCTTCTGTTCTCCTGAGGCCACTCACGCACTCATTCATCTCACCATCGCCGCCACCCAGCACTGCCCGCCTCTGTGCCTCCCTCTCCTTCCCCTCTTGAGGGCACGCTGGCCTCCCAGCCAAGCACTCTCCTTCGCCCCGCTGTCGCTCTATCTGCAACACTCTTTCCCTCGCTTTATTCCGTCTCCACTGTCGCCAGCCCTCAGAGGCGCTGCCCTCTCCCCACCCACCGTAGCACATCCATCCCTCTGGCCCCTTCTCTGGCTTTAGTTTTCTTTATGGCACTTACTCTCACACTGCTGTTTCCTCCCTTCCCCACTAGAGAGCACGTTCCTGGAGGGCAGGGACTTGGCTTCTGCGTTTTATTTCCCGTCTGGTTGTAGAGGAAGCACTTTGTAAACGCTTGTGCAGGGAATGCATGTTGAGTGCCCCTGGAGGTAAGGCACTGTTCTGGGATATAACACGAGCTGTCTGCATAGGAGCTGGTTCACAATGTGCCAGAGACACAGGCTTGTCACCCTCCCTGTGTGTGAGTGTGACAAAGGCTGCATCAAGGTACAGCACAGAAGAGCTGTACTCACAGATCGTGAACAGTCTGGAGTGCTTTTAACACACAGTAGTTGGGAGTTAAGGAAGGGAAATGTATGGAGAACTTGGACTATGACAGCTAGACTTGCATGAGGTAAACTCAGATATGTTTTAGCATGAATGCATGGCCTAAACAAACGTAGAGAGGACACACGGATTGCACCGAAAAGAGACCCAAAGATCAACCCTCATTACAAACACTCTATGAAATTTGCTCATGTCCTCAGCTCTGGGTCTCAGTTTACCCAGCAACAAGGTGGGTGGAAACTTCCCAGTCCTACTTAGATCAGGAGGCTTGTTGTTTCTGTCTCTCCTACGAGGGGAAGTCAAATAGTCTGTAATTTCCATTCCTTTCTTTTTCCTGTGTCTTTATCACCCACTGACATCTCCAGTACTGTGTTGCCATAGGAAATGCTGGAGTCCTCCCTCAACACTCCCAGAGTGGCTGGGCCCAGGTTTGAGGCCCCTTCCTGGCCCCAGAGAGTCACAGTGGAGGGACAAATGAGCCAGTCCAGGAGCAGACAGATTTGCAGCCCTGAGAGCCGGCTCCAGCAAACGCAGTTAGATGACGGGTACATTTTGTTCTATAATAAAAGGGCTTTTAAGAAAAATACAGAAATGCTTAGGAGAAAGTTAAGGGGAAAGAAAGGAAGGTGATGGAATTGTTCACACTCCATCAATGCCTAAGAAGAAGAACCAGTTTCAATGACGCACTCTTCCGGGTATTAGGAAGGCGGGGGTGTGGGTGGGGTGCCGATGTCTCCACCATGCACACTGCCCCCACCCTCATGCTGGGAACCTCTGTTCCCAGCCTCCTGCCTGGCTCCACTCAGCAGTTCAACTGCCATCCTGATGTCAACAAGCTCAAAACAAATACCTGGATCCCCCCCACCTGGGGCTGATAGCCAGCTGGCCACATTGGTGGGTTAAAGTATTTGCGTATTTTATTTAAATACTTCCATATTTAAATACTTCCATACTGGTTAATGAATAGCCACTGCCCTGAGCCACCCCAGCTGCCCTGGCATTTCCCCCAGAACCCCTGGACCTCCCTGTGCTGCAAGGAGGGTTAACCACTGGCACAGTTGAGTCCTTGAAGTCCCTGTTCCTGCTCTGAGTCCCTTCTGACTGGTCAGCGCCAATGGCCTCGAGTTTCTAAGTACATCCAATATTCTCCTCCCCCCAACCCCTCGCTGGCACCCACAACCTGTTCCTCCTCTCCAGTGCATAGGATGGTGATGACATGCCATCAACCCAGATGCCCAGGGAAACAGAATGGCATCCCCCCACCCCCACCCTGCACCACAGCCCCAGGGCCCTGCATCAGCTCCAAGACTCCCCGAGGGCTGCCACTGTGCTTGCCTGTTCACTTGCTCACTGTGAATCCACAGCCTGGAGCCTGGCATTCAATTAGTGCCTAATAAATGACGCACTGTGGTTGGTGAATAATGTCCCCAAAGATGTCCATGTCCTAATTCCTGGAAGTCCAGAACCTGTAAATATTACTTTATATGGAAAAGGGACTTTGCAGACGTGGCTGAGTTAAATATTTGAGAAAGGAGATTTTCCTGAGTTATCCAAGTGGGGCTGATACCACCACTGGTGTCCTTATAAGACGGCTGCAGAGATCAGAGTGTTGTAGCCGCAAGCCGAGGAGTCCTGGCAGCCACCAGCAGCTGAAAGAGGCAAGCGAGAGACACTCCTGTGCAGCCTCCAGAAGAAACCAGCCTTGCTAACACCTTGGTTTTAGCCCCATAAGACTCAGCTCAGACTTCTGGCCTCCAGAACTGTAAGAGGAGGAGTTTATGTTGTTTTAAGCCACTGAGTTTGTTACAGCAGCCATAGGAACACCGACATGGCTCAGGATCGCAGGCATTACCTCTAGGTGACGCAAAACTAACCACGTTGCTCCCACCCCCTCTCTGTTCTTTAAGATTCACCAAGGGCTCCCTATCACCTCCAAGGCGAGGGTCCAAGTCTGCCCCTGCAGACCCCTGCATCCTTCTTCCCCCATCCCCCACATCCCCACGTGCCTGTAAAGCCAAACCACTGATATTTTCATTTTCCTGACTCTCATGCCACACTCTAACTCCTTAGTGCCTTTGTCCCAAACCAATCACTCTTGCCTGGAAAACCCTGTCCTCTTCACTTGGTCACCTCTTCTTGTCCTTCTAGCTGGCCCAGGGTTCCCTCCTCCAGGAAGCCTCCCCTGCTAGCCCCAGGCCTGAGCTCTGCTCCTGCTCCCTCTGCTCCATGTGGCCCTCAGCCTTACTGCTGATCACACTGCACCCATGCAGTCTGTGTATCCCACTGCCTTTGGGGCCAGAGACCCCTACGTTGAGGAAGCGTGAGACCTTGGCAGGCCACGGCTACCCTCTACCTGCCCTCTCTGGCTACTGCAGCCAGCCCTAGCAGGAGATGGTCACAGGCTGGGCTCACACCCAGGTGACTACAGCTGGGACTTGCGACTCACGCTCCATGAATCTTGGCTGGGTGGTTTCCATCCAGGGCAGCAGAGCAGGTGTGGACATGTGAGGTCTGTCTGACTGTGCAGGGGGACCCACTGAGCAGCAGGAAGAGGCGAGCCCTCCCCAGCTGTGCTGCCCCCTCCTCCAGGGTGCTGACATTTTAGTCACAAACTGGATAAGACACATTTTTCATCTTGCTTTTTCCTTCTGTAATTCCATGGAGATTTTTTTTTAAAGTGTCAGACTTTCTGAAGGTAATATATATATAAGCAAATGGAGGACATAATTCACTACACAATGTTGGGAAGAGGTGAAGACAGCAGGTCAGAGGTAACCTGAGAGGTACACCAAACCTGCCAGAACACCCCATAGGCAGCTCAGGACCAGCACTCCTCTCCCTGGCATGCTCAGGGATTGATCTTTGGGGATCTGGAGACAGCCTGTAAGCCAGGCCAGGTCTTAACTGAGAGGCCAGATGAGAAGGAATCAGCAAAATAACTCTGGAAACATGAAAAATTATAGTGAAAGGACATCCCTAAACAAAAACAACAACTCCTTACCAATGGATACCAGCCAAAATGAAAAGACTGAAATGACAGATGAAGAATTTTGAATATGGATTGTAAGGAAGCTCAATGAAATACAAGAAAAAATAGAAACCCTACACAAAGAAACCACAAAAACAATGTAGGAAATGAATGAAAAATTTACTAAGGAAATCAAATTATTACAAAAAAAATCAAACAGAACTTCTGGAAATGAAAAATTCACTCAAGAAACTACAAAACACAGTGGAAAATCTTAAGAACAGGATAGCTCAGGCAGAAGAAAGAATCTCAGAGCTTGAAGACAACACCTATGAGTTAAACAAGTCAGTCAAAGAGAAAGAACTGAGAAATAAGAGGAACAAACAAAACCTACAAGAAATATGGGATTATGTAAAGAGGCCTAACATAAGAATCATATGTCTTCACCTGAGGGTGAAGAAAAACATACACAGGGTTGGAAAACCTATTTGAGGGAATAATTGAGGAAAATTTCCCTGGCCTTGCTAGAAATGTAGATATCCAGGTACAAGAAGCTCAAATGATCCCTGGGAGATTCATCATGAAGAGGCAATCACCATGACACATAGTCATCAGACTGGCCAAAGCAAACATGAAAGAGGCTCTCCTACGAGCTGTAAGGTAAAAGCAACAGGTAACTTACAAAGGAATACCCATCAGACTAACTGCAGACTTCTCAACTGAGACCTTACAAGCCAGAAGGGACTGGGGCCCCATTCTCAGTCTTCTCAAACAGAATAATGGCCAAACTAGAATTTGGTATCCTGCAAAACTAAGTTTCTTATATGAGGAAGAAATAAAGACTTTTTCAGACAAGCAAACACTTAGGGAATTTGTCAAGACCAGACCTGCCCTGCAGGAAGTACTAAGAACTGTGTTATACACAGATCAGCACAATAGTCACCCAACAGTGTAAAATCACCCAAAAGCTAAAGCTCAGAGCCCATATACCATAATGGCTCAAGTGATTAAAAAAAAAGGAATAATGTTCTACTCAACAGGATAAACAAAAATCCACCACATTTATCAATTCTTTCAATAAATGTGAATGGCTTGAACTCCCCACTCAAGAGACATCGGCTGGCTGAATGGATGAAAAAAATATAAGCCAAGTATCTGCTGTCTCCAAGAAACGCATCTAACCCACAAGGACTCATTTAGACTCAGTGTGAAGGGATGGAAAACAATATTGCATGCAAATGGAAACCAAAAGAAAGCTGGTGTGGCCATTTTCATATCAGATAATGTAGACTTCACATCAGCAAAAGCAAATCAGCAAATCAGCAAAAAGACAAAGATGGTCATTATATCATTATATAATGGTGACGGGAACAATTCAACAAGAAGACATAACAATCCTAAATATTTATGCACCTAACACGGGTGCACCCAGATTCATAAAGCAAACCCTACTTAATCTAAACAAAATGATAAACAGCAGCATCATAATAGCCAGGGACTTCAACACCCCACTGACAGAATAGGACAGATCCTCCAAGCAGAAAATAAGCAAAGAAACAATGGAGTTAAACAGAACTCTAGAACAAATGGGCCTAACAGACATTTACAGAATATTCTACCCAAAAACCACTGAATATACATTCTTCTCATTAGCTCATGGAACATTCTCTAAGATTGATCATATCCTAGGCCACAAGACCTGTCTCAACAAATTTAAAAAGAAATTATACCACATATCTTGTCAGACCACCGTGGAATAAAATTAGAAAACAATTCCAACAGAAACACTCAACTCTACACAAAGTCATGGAAATTAAATAACCTACTGCTGAATGATTATTAGATCAAGGAGGAAATTAAGATAGAAATCAAAAGATGCTTCAAACTAAATGACAAAGGGGACACAAGTTATCAAAATC
The DNA here is from genome assembly GCA_023783475.1 of Daubentonia madagascariensis. Classification (NCBI taxonomy): domain Eukaryota; kingdom Metazoa; phylum Chordata; class Mammalia; order Primates; family Daubentoniidae; genus Daubentonia; species Daubentonia madagascariensis. Next base: position 76,017,567 of record JAKFHU010002088.1, on the reverse strand, counting down.
TGTGGGATTCAGCAAAAGCAGTCATAAAAGGAAAATCTATAGCCATAAATGCCCACATCCAAAGGACAGAAAGATCACAAACCAATAATCTAATGAATCATCTCAAGGGATTGGAAAAGGAATAGCAAACCAATCCCAAACCCAGCAGAAGAAAAGAAATACTAAGGTCAGAGCAGAACCAAATAAAATTGATAACAAAAGAATTATGCAGGTGATTAATGAAACAAAAATTTGGTTCTTTGAAAAGATAAACAAAATCCACAGGCCTCCCACTAGATTAACCAGAAACAGAAAAGAAAGTACCCTAATAAGCTCAACCAGAAATGAAAAATGAGATATTACAACTGATACCATGGAAATACAAAATATCATCTCTGAGTATTATAAAAATCTCTATGCACATAAACTTGAAAACATTGAGAACATGGACAAATTCTTGGAAACGCAACCTCCCCAGGCTCAATCAAGATGAAATAGAACTCCTGAACAGACCAAAATCAAGTAACAAAATTGAAGCAGCAATAAAAAATCTCCCAAAAAAAGAAAGTCCAGGACCAGGTGGTTTCACAGCTGAATTTTACCAGACATACAATGAAGAACTTGTACCTACACTGCAGAAATTATTTCACAACATAGAGAAGAAAGGAATCCTCCCCTATTCATTCTATGAAGCCAATATAATCTTGATACCAAAGCCAGGAAAAGACACAACAAAAAAAGAATGCTAAAGACCACTACTCTTATGAATACAGATGCAAAAATTCTCAATAAAATCCTAGCAAACAGAATTCTGCTGCACATCAAAAAAATGATCCACCATGATAAATTGAGCTTCATCCCAGAGATACAAGGAGGGTTCAACATATGCAAATCTAGAAGTGTGATTCACCACATAAATAGAAGCAAAAACAAAGATTATATGATCCTCTCAATAGGCACATAAAAAGCATTTGACAAAACTTAGCACTCTTTTATGATAAGAACTCTTAACAAAATAGGCCTACATGTACATACCTTAATATTATAAAAGCATATGACAAACCACAGCCAAATCATACTGAACAGGGAAAATTGAAAGCATTCCTTAGAACTGGAACAGACAAGGTTGCCTAGTCCCACTTCTGTTCAACATAGTGCTGGAAGTCCTAGCCAGAGCAATCAGGCAAGAGAATGAAATCAAGGAAATCAAGGGTATCCAAATGGGGAAAGAAGAGATCAAACTATTGCTCTTTGCTGATGATATGATCTAGAAAACTCCAAAGATTCTGCCAAGAGACTCCTGGAATTGATAAACAAATTTAGCAAAGTCTCAGGTTACAAAATCAGTGGACACAAATCAGTAGCATTCCTATACACCAACAATAGTCAAGCTGAGAATCAAATCAAAGACTCAATAACTTTCACAACAGCAACAAAGAAAACAAAATACCTAGGAATATATTTAACCAAGGAGGTGAAAGACCTCTACAGGGAGAACTATGAAACATTGAGGAATGAAACCGCAGAGGATGCAACCAGATGGGAAAACATATCATGCTCATGGATTGGCAAAATCAACACTGTTAAAATGTCTATACTACCCAAAATAATTTACAGATTCAATGCAATCCCCATTAAAATACCAATGTCATTTTTTGCAGATATAGAAAGAATAATTCTATGCTTTCTATGTAACCAGAAAAGACCCCGAATACCCAAAGCAACCTTAAGCAAGAAGAACAAATTGGGAGGCATCACTTTTATCAGACTTCAAGCTATACTACAAGGCTATAGTAGCCAAAACAGCATGGTACTGGCACAAGAACAGAGACATAGACCAAAGGATCAGAACAGAGAACCCAGATATAAAATCATCTACTTACAGCCATCTGATAGTTGACAAAGCAGGCAAAAACATACACTGGGGAAAAGAATCCATATTCAATAAATGGTGCTGGGAAAATTGGATAGCCACATGTAGAAGACTGAAACAGGATCTTCACCTCTCACCCTTTACAAAAATTAATTCATGGTGGATAATAGACTTTAACCCAAGGCATGAAACTATAAGAATTCTAGAAAAAGAGGTTGCAAAAACTCTTACAGACATTGGCCTAGGCAAAGAATTTATGAAGAAGACCCCAAAGCCAATCACAACATCAACAAAAATAAACAAATGGGACCTGATTAAATTAAAAAGCTTCTGCACAGCCAAGGAAACAATCAATAGAGTGAATAGACAACCTAGAGAATGGGAGAAAATATTTGTATGCTATACATCTGATAAAGGGCTAATAACCAGAATCTACAGAGAACTCAAGCAAATCAGCAAGAAAACATAAAACAACCCATTAAAAATTGGGCAAAAGACATGAAGAGCTTTTCAAAAGAAGATAGACTAATGGCCAACAAACATATGAAAAAATGCTCAACATCTCTAATCATCAGGGAAATGCAAATCAAAATCACATGAGATATCCTTTAACTCCAGTAAGAATGGCTTTTATCAAAAAGCCCCAAAACAACAGATGTTGGCATGGATATGGAGAGATAGGAACACTCACACAGTGCTGGTGGGGCTGCAAATTAGTACAACCTCTATGGAAAATAGTATGGAGATACCTCAAAGAGCTAAAAGTAGACCTACCATTTGATCCAGCAATCCCACTACTGGGTATTTACCCAAAAGAAGAAAAGACATTTTATAAAAAAGACACTTGCACTTGAATGTTTATAGCAGCATAATTCACAATCGCAAAGATGTGGAAAAAACCCAAGTGCCCATCAATACACAAGTGGGTTAATAAAATGTGGTATATGTATACCATGGAGTATTACTCAGCCTTAAAAAGAAATGGGGAGCTAATACCTTTTGTAACAACCTGGATGGAACTGGAGACCATCCTTTTAAGTGAAGTATCGCAAGAATGGACAAATGTACTCACTACTAAATTGGAACTAATCGATCAACACTCATGTGCACGTATGGTAGTAAAATTCAATGGAAATCAAGCAGGTGGGAGGGGGGAGGGGATGGGTAAAATCACACCTAATGGGTACAATGCACACTATCTGGGGGATGGGCACACTTACAACTTTGACTCAAACTACACAAAAGCAATTCATGCAACCAAACCATTTGTACCCCTGTAATGTTCTGAAATTTAAAAAAAGGATCTACTCTTTTAGCAAAAGAAAGAAAGAAAGAAAGAACTTTTGTGATTTCTTTTTTTTGCAGGGGGCTCATAAAAGTCCTACATACACACTGTAGAAAATTCGGATACCGCGGAAATGATACTGCTTTGCAGGAGGAAAGGGGGTCCGGTACGATCCTCTTTGTCCTCTCTCCAAACCAGCCCTTCCTCCTGGCTCTCGCCAGCAGGGTGTGGCCCACCCATGGCAGGGCCATTGCACCTTCGAGTCTTCACCTTCAATGTGCGCAAGTTCACGGTTCTTCCTGTAGACGGCCTCACACCTGTCTCTTTCTCTCCCTCCCCACAGCCATCATCTTCTGCTGCGGCCCCCAGTTTTCTATCACACAAACATCTGCAGTAGCTCCCACCTTCTTTCTCCTCCTCTAGTTTCTGCCCCTTGCACCTGCTGGACTCACTACATCTGGCCCCACTTTGACACTATCCCTCCCTTTCCTTCTGTGGCCACCCCCATCACCTACCCCATGGAGATATAGCCATCAGCCCTTGCTCCAGGATGCAGGACACTGTCTCCACCAGCCCAGGCTGCCTCACCACCCCAGACCTGACCCTCCTCTAACCACACTGGCTCCCCTGGGTCTCTGGGATGGGCACACCTGGGCTTTGTGCTTCTGAGCTTTACTGCCCTGGGGTGCCTTTTGGATTTAGGAAACAACATTCACCCCACTTCTGGCCTCACAGAAGGGGAGGCTGCTCTATGACTGGGGAGCAGGAGAAGGGCAAGATCCAAGGGTTAGGGAGGAGCTGGGGGGTGGTGAGGGGTCAGGAGGAAGGAGGGCCTGGGCCATGGGGCAGGCCTCTCCAGAGAAGGGTGAAAGCCCCCAGTCTCCTGACAATTTGTGCAACCCAAGGGATTGTGGGCAGGGACAGAGCTGACCCCAGCAGGCCAAAAACTGATGGGGTCACCAGAGAGAAGAGTGCAGGTACCACCAGGCTGCCCGAGGCCTGGGAGGAGTGATGCTCTCACTCTGTCCCAGAGGGCAGGAAGTGTCTGGGAGCGGGGAGCTGGCAGGGAAGTGGTGTTCCCGTGAGACATCTGCCTATACTTGCCAAACGCCCCTCCACCAGCCTGCTGGGCTTGTGCAGCCCTGTTATAGTACCAGTACTGAGCACCTGCTGTACGCATGAGTCTGTGCTAGGGCCAGTGGGCTCCATACAGGAGGCAGAGAGAAGAACTCACATTACCTGAGCATCTGGGGGTGTACCAGGCACGGTGCTAAGCACTTTACATGTATTATGTCCTTTAATGCTTGAAACAACACCTTTATTATCTCCATTCTACAGATGAACAAACAGGCATAGCAAAGTTGTGACTTGTCCAAAGGCCCAAAGCTAATAATGGCAGAGGTGGAGTTCAAGACCATGTCTTTTCTCTCCTACTCCACTGAAAGGCAAGGGCCAAGGCCCCAGGGTCTGATGGAGCTGCAGTCAATCAAGGATCAGGCCCTGGGTGCTAATGTGAAATCCCTGGCAGGCTGTGTCTGTCACCATGAGAACCTACACCTGGGGGCATGGAAGATGCTGATGGCTTCAGCCAGGACCACAGAGGCACTGCTTTGGGTAGGGGAGGGGGAGTGGGGGTGGAGTGAGGGGGACGGTCCTACGTTGTTGTCAGGAGGCCTTGATGCTGCCACTGACTCCATGGGGCTGGGGAGAGGGGACAGCGTGTGTGTGCTGGTCTAGGCCATGGGCGGGTGGTCTCTAGCCATGGATCAGGTGCTCGGGGATGAACGGGGGTGAGGGGCACCCCTGCCTCACGAGCTCTGTAAAATGAGGGGTTGGACCAGGTGAACTGGAATGGCCCACTCGGCTTGGATAGAGAGGTCTTGGGATTCTGAGGCAGCCATAGTCACTGAGCACAGCTGGGAGCCACGTCTGTTGGTTCCTTGCTGCCTGTACAGGGCCTGGATAGCACCCACCACATAGTAGGTGCTCACGGAGAGAAGGAATGAATGAAGAGAATGAATAAGTGAGCACACCTTAAGCTGGAAGCTCCACAGTCTGGACAGGAAGTGGGGGCAGGTGAGAAAGCTATGGGTCACCCGTGGCATATTGGTGCTGTCTGCCCAAGGGAACATGGCCAAGGCTAGGACTTGCGGAGACAAGAGGAGGAGGAACTATTTAACCTCTAAGACTTCATACTGTAAATCCAGGTAGGGACATTTTAATTACTTGGCTTTGGGTGGCTTTATTTTTCAATTAAAGTCATCAAGTAAGCATTCAGGAATTAGTGCCTTGTTAAGAATTGGCAGCACAAGTGGATCCTTCTCAAGATGCCGAGTGAGAGCTGTCCAGGGAGGGCAGGTGGCCGGGAATGAACTGAGAGTGTGGATTAAAGACCTTGTGCCCACCCTGCCTTCACCTCCACCCATGGACTGAGTTGATGCTCCAAGCCCTGGTGGGAGGGACAGGAGCCAGAGGCTTCTGGCAGTGGGGTGGGTGCTCCCCGAAGCATCTGCCCCCTCTCACCCACTTCCTCATGCAGGAGAATCCTTCCAGGTTCACACCAGGGCAGCATCAGCTGGAACCATGGGCAGGAAGCAGGAGCCATGAAGCCCATGACAGGCCCATTCACACAGTAGGTGCTCAGCTGGCATTCGTGGAATCGGAGTGCAGGTGGAGAGAGGCAGCTAGGCTGAGGACCTGGGGTGAGGGCAGTGGTCTTGGCTCACAGCCCCTGGCCACAGCAGGTCCCAGGCCAGGGAACCGTGCTCTGGGAAGGACTCTAACTTCTCCTACTCTGATCCTCTCAGGGACTAAGCTGAGGACAGGGTGATGGGGGGAAGGGAACTAGGGTGCCAGTCTGGGCCACTGTGGGTGGTCTTTGGCCATGAAGCAGCTGCTTCTGGGCAAATTCTAGCCAGAGAGCTAACAGCCCTTTCTGGCCCCATAAAGGTGCAAAAAATGACAACAGTACTCAGGAGGCCACTGGCTGCCTCTGGAGGAAGATGTTGGCCTTCCTGGAAACAGGTGCCAGAGAAGTCCCCTGGGTTTTTTCATCAGTGCTATGGACTGAATTGTGTTCCCCCCATAGGTCTTAAGTTTGTGATTCCCCCAATGTGACTGTATTTGGACATAAGGCTTATAAAGAGGTAATTAAGGTTAGATGAGGTCATAAGGGTGGGGCCCTCATCCTGTAGGATTAGTGTCCTTGTAAGAAGAGACAAGAACCTGTGCTCTTGTTCTCTCTCTCTCTTTCTCTGTCTCTACCTGGCATGTGAGGACACAGTGAGAAGAAAGTCATTTGAAAACCAGGAAGAAAGCCCTTGCCATAAATAGCATCAGCTGGCACCTTGATCTGGACTCCCTGGCCTTCAGAACTGTGAGAAAATAAATTTCTGTTGTTTGAGCCCCCAGTCTATGGTATTTTGTTATGGCAGCTGGAGTGACTGAGACAACCAGTGACATTTTTATGGTGTTATGAGCTTCCACTTCCTAAGCACCCTCCTCCCCACAGCCCTGAGAGGAGGCTGAGCAATGTTGTGACGTGGCCAAGCAGGTGCAGGCAGGAAGTGGCAGGGACAGGACAGAACCCAGACAGATCCCACCATTTCCAAGGGCAGTACCTCGAATGACTGGGCTGTGATGGTGATAATGGTGGCAGAAATCACATGGAACCTAATAGAACAAAAGAAATGGGGCTGGCTACTGAATAAGAAAGTAACCAAGGACCGAGAACAAAAGAGGCTCAAAAAAACGTTTAGAAGCATTCGTGGGTGGCAGTGTCTCAGGGGTTCCCAGGGGGATAATCTATCCTTCCAGCCAGGACTCACCTGGGTCCCCACCCTGTTTCCTTATGCTGTCTTGGAGCCTGGGGTCCATGTGTGTGATTGGATCCCAGAGGAAAAGACCCAGACCCAGAGGGGCCCCAGGGTATTGTACATTCTGAACTCTACTTTAGCTGGGGGCCTAAGGCGGCCTGGGACCCTCCATCCAACCAGCCCACAAACTGCCCACACCAAGCAGGCTTCTGTCTTCCCAGACTGGCTGCCTTCCAGTGGACAGGGCAGCCACAGGGACCCTTTCCCACTATTCTACAGATCACCAGTTGAGACAACAGGGTCCCATCCCTGTCCCAGAGATGGGCATTTTACCCTGGCGTAGGGATGGTCCACGAGGAGGCCAAAGTGAATAGAAACATGTCTGAGTGGTTCTAGGGTTTATGCCAGTATATAAATAGCACAACACCAGAATTTTTTTGTTCAGAGGGATTATCTGAGAAAGTTTACATTAATGCAACATGTCATCTTTTCCGGGAGCCATCTTTGAGATCAGACGCCTAGGCTGGGCACCCACTCAACACTACGAGGGTGATTAAGCAAAATGTCAAGAACTAAGATGATGTTATTAGGCAAGCAAGGACTCTGGATTTGGGCTGACGAGGGAAGATTTGGGCCCGGCAGAAGGCAGCCTCTGGACTGCTTCTACAAGGTCTGGTGGTGTGCAAAGACCCCTGAGCAGTCTGGAGGCTTGGCTCCAGTGCCAGGTCTGGAACTCACTTGCTGTGTGACTTGCACTAAACAATTGCCCTTGCTGAGCCCAATCTCCTGACCTAAAGGGGAATTGGATGTCTCTTAGGTATCTCTGAAGATCTGTGTTTCTCTGAATCACTAATATTTAATACAATTATGCTCTACGGAGCTTTGCAGCAGGCTTTTTGTTAAATTATGTTTTTTGAAGTGGTTGTCTCTATTTTCCACACATGCTCACGACCAATTATTAGTTGGTCTTTGGGGAAGATTCAAGACTTTGTTCTTTTTCCTTTAATTATATCATTGACAGCTGCCTTCCATCCACTCAGTGGGGACAGTTCTAGTCTTCTAGGCTGTGTGTATTAACCGGATACTAGATAAGAGTCACAGCACTGACCAGAAAAATCTTTGTAAAGAGAACGGGCTTTGGCCTCAGACAGCTGGTTTGAACGCAGGTCCCTATCCTGCAAGGCTGTGTGGCTGTGGGCAGGATTCTAAACCTTACGGAGCCTCCATTTCCTATGTGTAAAGCAGAATGACTATCAGCTCATGGGATTGTCGGAGCAGGAGATGAAATGGCACAGAAGCACCTGTCTCGGAGCGGACTGGACAAACGGCAACCAGATGACTGCCGTGCACTAGCCATTCTTGCCGTTCACTCTTCTATCATTAATCATTCTTCATCTGTTCACCTTGTCCTCCCAAATAGATCCTCAGGTCCCCCTTGTGGGCAGGAATGGTGCCGTGGGCTTCTTGTGGCCTCCCGCCTTGCCCCATGCACAGCCTTGCAGATAGTAAGTGCTTATCTGCCTTCTGTCTTTGGGTGGCGCAGTGGGACTCTCTTGGGACACCCGCCTACCTGCGAGCTCATTCCTGCCCTTCCCAATCCACAGGATCTTTTCTCCAGCTGCTGAGGCAGTCACCTTGGCATCAACAAACACTGTTTGTCCTATCTCTAAGGCACCCATTTTTAAAACAGTAAACAATTAATGAGTGCCTACTTTACTTTTTCTTTCAGTTTATTTTCTAGGGAGGGTCATACCTTGACAGCATAAAAAATTTCAAATACAGTTGTATACAGAATGAAAGATGAAAACCCTTCTTTACCTGTTCCCAGTTCATTCCTAGTCCCAAAAGGGAACACAGCTAATATAATAAATACAGCTTTCATTTTTCTCAACTTTTTTTCTATATATTACAAACTATCTACAAAACATAGGTAAACTTACACATATAACAGTTTTCTAAAAATGTAAATGGGGTCATTTTCCGACACCTAGTTTAGTGTTTTACTTAAAATGTTTCTCATGCCGTAGAAATTGCTCTTTTTAAAGTCAACTATATTTTTAAATTATCATACAGTGAAATGCAAGTTTTTGGGTGTACAGTTCTGTGACTTTTAACACACGTATAGATTTGTGTGACTGCCACTACCACTATAGGAAGCAGAACTGACCATGGGCAACTCAGTGTCTGTAGGTCTCACTTTCCTCATCTGGAAAATTAGCACTGTCCATAACACCTTCTTCATTTTAGGGAGACTTCTCTGAGTCTCAAATGCTAAGTCAACTTGGTGTGAATCTGTCAGATCCTTGCTTGAATTCTGCCTCTGCCACATACAAGCCAAGAGACATGGGCAGGTATCTGAATCTCTCTGAGCCTCTGGGTTTTCTTCTGGAAAATGGACATGGTACTATGAACCTCCAAGGGCTGTGTAAGGAGTAGATGTACCACATGCAAAGTGCTTAGCACAGCAATAGGTACACATGAGTTACTCAACATTTGTAAGCACCATTGTGACTTATGAGCAGAGAGGTTGGTACACAGCAAATGCACAGGAAATGCCAACAAAATTGGATTGAACGGAGGTAGCTGAAGTTTGTTCTTCAGTCTGAGTTTTAGGGATTCTGAGGGTCTTTAGGGCAGATACCCTGGCCAAAGTTTCCCAGAGGGTCCTGCACTTGACCAGGAGGCCAAGACTGAGGATGGCTGGAGCCCAGAGACCTAGATGCAGAGACCCTGGTGTTCCTCCTTGGTCACCTCTAGGCCTTTGTCAGATAGCATCCCAGCTTAATTGCTGGAATATGAGGCAGACAGGGCTTTCTGATCACAGTCAATTGTGTCCTCGGGCTGGGCCTCTGAGCCTCAGGTCGCCTAGCTTTGGGGGTAGCGTGGCAGAAGGAGTGGCCTCTTAAATATCGGATCACCCCTCCCTGGCCTCACTCCTGCCTGATTTGACTAAGGGCCCAAGCTTTAAGTTTGTTTAATAACCTCCTGACACTAAACAAACAACCTTGCAAAAGGAGTAATTTGCAAGGCAGAAAGAAAACAAATAAGTCGCAAGGACACCAAGCAACAGCCAGGCTGATTATATTCCGGGGGCCACCTAAGTCCAACATCAACCAAAAGCATATAGATCTTGGCTCCTCTCCACTCTGGGAAGACTTCAAAAACACGGGTGAGGGAAACTTTGCATTAGGCCTACGGTGATGGCGTGTCATTAGAATTCTGGGGGCATATTAAACGCCATCTAGTTGCTGACACGATGCATCATTTTCTGCTAAATAATTGATCACGGTGCAGAGATTGTGTTTGTGGAGTTTAAAAAAGTGATTAGAGTAGGGAACATTTCTGGGAGGGAAGTTGCATCTGTAACCCGGAGCCTGTTCCAAGCACACCTTCCCGGGAGGTGGTAGGGCATTGGGGATTCTTTCCACACTGGAGCTGGGATGCAGCACCAGAGTGCTGGCACAGCAGGAACAAGGGTGGCCTGACACAGGCTGGCAAGGATCTGGCGGTAGCAGAGCCCCTGTCATGGCCTAAGGGGCTGTGCTGACCTTCGACCCCATTGGGGGCATTGGGGAAGGCAAGTGGCCTGTCCAGGGAGAAAACAAAGACTGCACCCCTCCCCTGGCCCCATGCCCAAGTGACATCTCCTGACACTGTGAAAGCAGGTCTGGTCCTGAGAAGGGCGTGTCCTGGGACACCCCCCCACCCCCCCCACCCCCCGCCTCCAGTTTTTTTGTTTTTTCTGCCCCACTTTTCCCCAAAGGCAGTCTCTTTCTCCCTCCCTCCTCCTGCAGGACGCACTGGCAGATTGAGGGTGTGTGCGGAAACGAAGGCACCCTGGCCTCGGGGAGGAGCAGGCAGGTTAGAGCCTGTCATATCGGAGGGGAAGAGAGTTGGGGTTTGGGCTGTGGGTGTGTGAGGGAGACGGAGATGGTGAGATTTCAGCAGGTCATTTAAAAAACTGGAAAGTGGAAAAATCTGGTACATAATTGTAAGGCACAATAACATCGCTGGAATGAATGATACAGCCCTGAACAAGGAGTCCAGGCTTACGTGTTATTGACCTGCTATGTGCCCTTGAGCAAACCTCTGAGCCTCAGATTTCCTATCTGAAAAGTGCTTGCCCGAGGGCATGTGTGTGCACACTGTGTGGTCCATTCTAAGGGTCCCTCTGACCCTGACATGCTGGGCTTCTAAACCACCTGCACATTAGAATCTCCTGAGGACCTTTAAAAAAAATACAGATGCTGAGGACAGGGTCTGGGCGTCTGTCCTCTGAAGGTCTGCCTCAGTGATCCTGATGTCTGCCCGAGGACAAGATCGCTTTCCTCGGGGGAGGGGGGCGTGGGTGGTGTTAGAAAGTCAGCACAGCTCTGGCCACCTGTGAAGTTCCCAAGACCTTCTGGAGCAAGAAGGGAAAGATTGGCAACCACAGATCGGTATCCCAGCTGCTACAGAGTACTGGGCACACTGCTGCCCTTCCACGGATGCCACAGCTGGAGGGCTCAGCAGGCAGCCTGCCCAGGAGGATGGAGGGCTCTGGGGATGGGTGCAGCAGCTGCAGGAGGCAGCCTTCAGTGTGTATTTTCCTACACAGACAGGCTGCTTCGAGGCTGTGGGAAGAAATATTCCCCTATCTCGCAGCCTGCATCTTTTCTGACCAGTCTTTCTGTCTCCTAATGGCAGGAGCAGAGGCCTTTGCCATGGTCCCCACCAGTCAGGTGTTTGCCATGGCTCTGTCCCCTCTTCCCTTGGTGACCCCTTCTCCCCCAAACTGCCCAAGATTGCCCGGCCCCGGGTTCCAAATACCCACTGCACTGCCTTAGCCTTCAGCACATGTCCAGGGTGGGTTAGGCAGTCACCACGGGGCCCCTTGCTAGCAGCAGCAGGGCTCCCTGAGGGCCCAGACCAGTTCCTCACCTTCCTGGCCTAATAAAGTGTTAGGCACTCTTGTTAGACTCACATCTCACTGTACTGGCCTCCACTCCTACCACTACCTGGCCAAGTCCCTTTCCTACTCTGTTCCCCATCGGAAAACAGAGTGGGCCAGGCCTCTAAGGACTCTGATGGTAGCAGGTTTTGTGTTTCTGAGGGGTTGACAGAGATGACTACCACTACTTCCACTTTACAGATGGGATAATTGAGGCTCAGGGATGACTTGACTTGAGCAAGGTTGTTCAGCCAGTAGGTGGGGGAGTCACTCCCAGTTCAAGACAGCCTGCCACTGGACAACACAAAATGCAGTCTAAGACCACGAGGACCTCTCCAAATCTCTAGTCTAGGGAGAAAATTAGTTTCTGTTAGGTGACAAGCACCTGCTTTGAAATGAGCCTTCTCACTCTCTCTGGATGAGACCTAAGTGACTCATTCCCGCTGTCTGCTGCTGCTTTGTAGATGCTGCCTCTGTCTGGGCTGCTTCCTTCCCCTGAGGGGCCGTGGCCTGGCCCACATCTCCAGTCCTATCTTGCCCACCCTCGTGTGCTGACGGGCCACCCACATAGTGTCTGGTAGGGATTGGTTTTCAGCTAAAGGTCACAGCAAATTGCCCAGGGATCCCCAGGGAGGCTGTCCTGCGGAGGCTCCTGCCCGCCCTGGCCAGCAGGGGGCGTGGCCCTGTGTCCTGAGTCACAGGCTGCGCTCAAAAGTAGGGGTTGGTGGCTGGGGCGGGGTTGGGGTGGAGTTGGGGTCAAAGCCCTACCCAGGGTGCCCACCGTGTGTGCCTCTGACGACTTGCAGCTGCCACCCCAACTTGCCCTCATAAGGTGGAGTATTTCATAGCCATTGAGTGTCAGGCTTGCAGAGCCCTGCAGGGTGATTTTGGTAAAGTTATCCTCTGAGTTGTTTCGGTTTGGGAAGCAGGATTTGGGACTGGGAGAAGGGAGAACGAGACTCCCCTCTTTCCCTCTGTTAAAGTAGAAATTATTCTGACACTTGTTAGAAGGGTAAGGAAGACTTTACTCAGGACTATTTTGGTAAGTGTCACAGTAGGGGAGGGAGATGGGGCTCAACCCCAAGTACAGCAAGGACTGGGGATGTACAGCCAAGGAGCAGGGTGTGGGGTCAATGCACAGAAAATTACTCAGAGGAGACATCAGGGGTAGGGGATTCTTGCTAAACCAACTTAACGGGATTTTTGATAAAGAGCAATTGGATGTCAAGGGTGGAAGTGAGGGATTTGATCAGATATGGAGGGTGGCCAGATAGCAAGGGCAAGGGAGTCTTTCTCACTTGACTTAGCAGGACTCTTGCTACAGCTGGACAAGGAAGGCCAAAGACAAGGCCTCATGGAAAAGAGGGCTCAGAGGAGCCTGGAAAGTCTTTGTCACCTCCCTTCTGCTCCACAGGAGCTGGAGTGGTCTAACCTGGTCTCATATGTACCTTCTCCTGTGGTCCAGCCCAGCACTCCTCCAGCTCCAGTGAGCAAGTAGAATCACTGGGGACTCGCCAATTCTTGGCCCCCACCCCCAGAGTTCTGATACAGGAGGTCCATACTTTGTTACAGGGGACCGTACTTCTCCCATCTCAGTTCCCAGCCCAACTGGGGGGATTTCCTGGGAGGAAAGGCATTAATTGTGGTTTCACACAGACTTAAAATCCTGGCTCTGCTGCTGTCTAGCTGTGTGACCAAGGCAAATCTCTCACCCTCTCTGAGTCAAGATTCTTGAAATGCAGGGAAAGCCATGCTCACCTCGGCTGCTGGTGAGATCTGAATGGGATGACAAAACATCTGCAAAGCCTCTGGTGCAGGAAGGCATTCTAAAATGATTCCTTTCTGGAAAGGGAGTCTCAGCAGAGGTGGGGAGAGCAGAGCCTGTCCAGCCTCCCCTCCTGTGGGAGAAGGGAAAGTGAGGCCTGGAGCAGGTGAGAGCCCAGCCCAGAGCTGGCCAGGCTGGGCACATCTCCCACTGCCTGCCTTGCCTCCAGCCAGCAGCCCAGCAGCCACCACCCACAGTTCCTCAGCTCCTGAGCAGACATCGGACCCCTACCCCAGCACCCATGAAGGCTGTCACTAACCAAGGCCGCTGAGTCACTGAGTCAGCACCTCACCGGGAGGCTGCCTCCTCCCTCCAACAGCCTCCTGCCTTCACAGGTGCTGCTGGGGCTCGAAGCAGTCAGATGCAGGCACTGGGCTCACGTGCACAGGGCTGGGCGGAGAAGTGCATTAGCTGCCTTGGCCTCTGCTCCCACACCTTTGCTGGCTTTCTCTTGCCCAGGGCTGATTTCCCACACGTGCTAGATATGGGCCTTCCCCTTGGCCCCCCTGCCCCCCCGCATGCCCCACCACCTGGAGGAGCCCTAATTGGGACATGGTGGCCCACAGTAATCACCTCAGGGTACCCCAGGACTGGGCCACCAGCCGCTCCTCTGTCTCCATTTCCCACAACTTTCACCAGGCTCTGGTCTCAAGCTGCACTTTGGTGTTTTGAAAGAAGTCACTTTGTGTCTCCTGACCTCAATTTGCTCATCTGTGCAATGGTAGCCCACAGGAGGCTCACTACCTGTCCTCCTCAGAAATCCTGTCCCGATGCTGCCCACGTGAGCACGGACTTGGCTTGGAGCCTAGGACCCCTGCTTGGAGAGAAGGGAAGGGGCCTTAAAAGGACTGTTTTTGCATCCATGGGCTAATCTCCAGCTTGGCTTCCTTCTGATAGAAACCAGAAAACAGTCCCATCCTGTCTAAGCTGTGAGGCTCCTGCAGGCCTTTGCTCAAGGACCTCCTTCCTGGAATTCCTTTCCTCGCCCCACCCACCCGGAGCGCCTCTGCCCACATGGCAGTCTCCTCTGAGGTGTCTTCTGATACTGCTGCCCCTGCCCTCCCCGAGTGCTCCATCAGAGTCCCCACATCGACTGTCATTTGTGCACTTGGCTCCCTCTCCGCCACGCCTGGAGCCCTTAGGGCAGGGCCTGTGGCTCAGTTTCCTTGTTCCCTGGGACCAAGCACTGGTAGGGACAGAGCAGGCAGCATTAAGTGGCCTGGAGCCACAGGAGAAGATTCCCTTCCGCCTTTTCTCTTGTGTTGTCTGGTGCCCGTGCATCCAAGGCTTCCCATCCCTAAGAGGAGCTCAGCGATGTGTCTACACGTGCCCAGTGGAGAGGGAACTCTGTGCAGGGCCCTCTGGCATTTCCCCCTCTAGCAGTATTTACCAAAGGAGAGGGAGCTTGAGGGCCACAGACCCAACATTGAACTCTTGGAGACAAGGATTTCCCTTTGAGAATCAAGGCAAGGTTGAGGGAAGACCTCTTTCCCCTCCCCCAAAATGCCTGCCACCTACCCCTCCATCCTCCTCCCCCACCCCTTCCGCCCACACATGTAGACAATGAGGATTATGGAGCCCCTGGGTGTATACAGGGGCTTTCAAGGGAGGTGTCCTCCTTGAATCCCCTGTGGAATGGAGGCCTCAGGGCCCGCACGGGGCCTTTGCCAGTCACCGCTGTCTCTATTCCAGGCATGTGGGGCTCCTCCAGCAATTCCGACCCTCCAAAGACCCTCCGGTGTTTTAGCTCAAAGGAAGCCTTTGATGTCCTAATGACAAAGCCGGGCATCAAGATGGCTTCAGAGGCAGCTGCGTGGCCACGATAGCTCCCTGCAGACACCCTGAGAGGGGCAGCTGCCTGCCTGTCAGCACTTCTCCCTGTCTGAAGTGTTTTGTTTCAGCTCCACGTGGGTGTCTTTGTTGTCAGAGCTGCCACTGCCTGGCGTCCTCAGGGAAGTGTGGAGCCCCGGGCCAGCCCAACCCGGCTGTGTGCATGCAGGAATGACAGGGTCTGGGGCTGCCTCGGAAGTGAGAGTCCTTCTTTGCCCAAGCCTGTCCCAGCTCCCTGAGCCCTCTGCCTGACCCAAACTGCTCAGCTCTCTGATCTCTGGGCACCAAGAGGGTTGGTGTGGGTGGCGTTTGCCCCCAGGGCCTTTGCACATCCTGGTTCTAATCCCAGCTCTACCATTCCATAGCTGGGTGTCTTTGAGCATGTCTCAGTCTTGTCATCTGTAAAATGGGGATGATAATAATAGTAATAACACCTACCCCACAGGGTTATTGTGAAGATTGGATGGAACAATGTAAACCCCCGGCACAGCCCCTGACACAAGCAGGCTCTCAGTAAGTAGCAACTCCCATCCTTTCTCTCCCCTCTTCCTCACAATTTAGTGGCTCCCTATCCTGGCTACTCAGCCCAAACTCCACCCCAGACTGATGGCAGAGGAACTCCAAGGGTGGGGTTTGCTTTTGTGCTTTTAAAAATCTCCCCAGGTGATTCTAAGATGCAGCCATGCCACAGAACTCCAGGTGTAACCAGATCCCATGCCTGCTGTCCTGCACTGTCCAATACATTAGCCACTAGCCACATGTGACTATTTAAATTTAAACACATTAAAATGACATAAAATTTAAAATTCATTCCCTCAGTCACACCAACCACTTTTCAAGTGTCCAATAGCCCCGTGTGGCTAGTGGCTACCATATTGGACAGGACGTGTATAGAACATTTCCTTCCTTGCAGAAAGTTCTTTTGGATAGCACTTCAAGACCAGAGCTGTCCAATGGAAATGTAATGCAAGCCATAGATGTAATTAAAATTTCTCTAATAGCCACATTTAGTGAGTAAAAGGAAACAGGTGAAATTAATTTTAATAATATATTTTATTTAATCCTCTACATCCAAAGGGGTGTCATTTCAGCATGTAATCAATATGAAATAAATTAATGAGCTATCTTACATCCCCTTTTTGTACCATGCCTTCAAAGTCTGGAGTGTATTTTATAGTTTCAGCACATCTCAGTTGGGACTGGCACCACTCAAGTGCTCAACACATGTGCCCAGCACAACGTGGGCATTCAGCAGATACCCAGCAGTGTGGAAAACTACTTCAAATGAACATCCTCCTCCTGACAGAATGACTGCATATAGCGCCTTAGGATGTATACAGCACTGCTGTGCACGTCTTCTGATGCCCTCTAGAACCTTCTGACCTGAGTATTCTAATCCTCAGGCTGGCCAAGACCACACAGCTTGTAGGGCGTGGAGACAGCACAAAAACTGTGTTTCTATCGTGTGCTGTTGTTGTGTTCCCCAGTTAGTGAGTGTCCAGTCCTGGGCAAGTGCCACTTGTGATGGCCAAATAGACTGATTGCTTGGGGACTAAGAGCCTGTATCCTGTTTCTGTTTTGCCCATCCTGTGCCTGGTGTTTCCTTCATTAGCTCACCTGTCCTTGAGTAACTTGAATGGTGCCGGAAAGTCTTTCCCACTAGGAGCCATGAGACCGGAGGCTCCCACCATCCTTGCCACTGAGACATCTATGCCACCATTGCCCCAGATAAACACAGTAAATGTGTCACTAGGGAAGATCTATGCAGCTGCCTACCAGCTGACATTAGTACCTTAATATTGTTGATTTAGTCATATTGGTTCATAGTAGAGCGTAGCCAGGAGGGAATAGGACAGATGACAGCACGACTGTGATGGGAGCATGTGGACTGGAAGGCCAGGAGCATGGAGAGAGGGAAAGGGCAGGCAAAGACGTCAGGGGTCACAGGGCACCATGAGGTCCCCAGGCCTGGGCCAGAGAAAGGAGCTCTGATAGCTGGCGAGCGGAGGGGGCAGAAAGCTACGTGTACCTGACGGCAGGCCCCACCTCAGCTTTGGCACGCTGTGGGGCCCTGGTGTATGGTGCCAGCTGGTGAGCGGGGAGTGTACGCATGTGACATCTGCAGCTCCAAGAAATGTGCAGAGTGGAATCCTGCTTTCTTCAGATTTCAGTCTCTTAGGTTATAAGCTTCCTGTAGAAGCCTAGCAGATGGTGCAGCATTCAGGGACTCCAGCTCCTGGCCTTTGGGGGGCGGGCAGTCTGGGCTGGGGGCATCAACTCTTGCCCGGCTCCTGTGAACGGTAAGACTGTCCTCTGCGGTATACAGCTGGCACCACATAGGAGCAGTTCTCTGGTACCACATAGGAGCAGTTCTCTGGTACCACCTTCTCTGACAACCTCCTTCCCCACCTGTCCCTCCTCCTTCCAGCGTCAATTTCCCTCCTCACCTGGGGCCCACACTGGACCCTGGGCACGCCTCTCTAATCTCCCCTCCCTTTGTGACTTACACTCTGTGCCCCTCCCCTGCTGCGAGCTTTGGCCTCTTTAAGTGGCCACCCTCCCCAGCTCAGTGCAGACCTTGTGCAGCCTGTGTGGCTTCTCCCAGACTCACCAGTGGGTGAGAACACCGATCCAGGTCTCCTCTCTAATGGCTTTAGCCAGAGTGACACTGGTAGGGAAAATGATCTGTTGCAGGCATCCAACAGCTATTCAAATCCAGAGGCTGCCCAGCTGTTCTTTCTCATTCATCTGACAAATGCTCCCTGAGCACCAATTCCGGACCCGTCCTACCCCACGGGCTCCAATCTGACTGGCTGCGCCTGCATGGACTGGTTTTGGATAATAGGCAGATGAATCGAGATCATGCAAGTGGTTTTCTCTTGCACTGAAGTGTCCAAATGGCAGGCAGCACTGTTCATGGACTTGGCGTGTAACGATCCCTCCCCAAAATCATAATCCATCAGTCTCTCCTTTCAAGACCATCAATCAATGTTCCAGAGTCCACGGCCACATTTCCATTCTGGGAGTTTTCAATCACTTCCCTTTTCCCTCATGCTTGCAGAACAGTGCACTGACACTAGGAAATTGTGTTTTGACATGAAATCATTATGTGTTTTAAAACCTCTCCTTCAGTGTTGGTCTCTCTCTGCCTTCTGCTCTCCCCTGGCACATCTCCTGCTGTGAACTGCAGTGTGTGCCCCCATCCTTTGTTAAACTCTCAGGCATAGGTGAGGGATGCACAATCTGAAAGGAAGAAACACAGGAAAAATAGGCTGCCTGTTTTATCCAAGCACTATCACACTGTAATTAATTTGTCTCCTCCAATCGGAGCCCTGCTAGTGTGTTTCCCTCTGGGATGTTTAAGGGGTTGGTGGAGGTGGGAGGCTGGGGCTGGGGCATGAGTTTTCTGTACAGTGAAGTTGTATCATAATTAGGTGCATTTCATGTGCAAATTTAACTATAAGCATCCAGCAACCAGTCACTCAATCAATAAGTACAAGGGCAGATTATCTGCTCATAGTGTGGTCATTCTGCCCATTGACCCCTCACAGCAGCCCAGAGTGAGGGGGGCAGAGGTGTGTGCTGGCTGTCCCCTACCTCCCAGCTCCTGTGTGCCTCCCCCAGTGCAAGTATCTCTCTTTGCTGATGCAGATTCTAGTGTTCAGAGAAGTATATTCTTTGTACAATGAGCCCCTAAACTCATGCCAATTACTGGTTTGAAGTTCAGCTAAAGATGAGTGTTGGAGGAAAAAGGGACAGTAATGTGCGTCTGTCTGGTGTCTTTCCCAAGGTGTTTGTTTTCATGGGAAATTTTGGTTTTAAGAAATTCTCAACAGCCCGGCTGACATTAGACCCTAAGTCCCCTGTGAATGTGCTGGGCTGTATTTGGGAAGCTCAGCCCAGCACAATCATGTCCAGCCTGTGGGGAGACACACTTAAGGTGGTCTCTAACTAGCAGTATCTTCTAGGGCAAGCTGCTTGCCCTGTCTGAGCCTCAGTCTTCTCATCTGGAAATGGGGGCCATTAATACTGTCCTTATAGTTTGACTTGAGGGTTAAAGACAAAATATGCTTCTGTGGAATCTGGCAGGAAATGATATCTTGTTATCATTATGGATAAATGATTTCTTGCTGGGGAATGCTGAGCTGCCAATGTCATGGAGCTACTTTATTTAAAAGAGAATAGATGCTGTTAAGTTAGTTTCTGCCGAACAACAATAACTTACACTGTAATTATAATTGCTGTTGTGAGCAGACTTCAGGTGTTCACATCCAGGTGAGGCTTAGGAACAATGGCTCCACATTCTAAATTGCCCCATCTTTCCCTCCTTGAGTAAATGGAGTCTTCACTGGCGGTCAGAATGAAAGTCACGTAAGTGTGACTTCCAAAGAAAGTGCCTCTGGGGGAAGAGGGCAGGCTTGCTCCCTTGCTGCCTGGGCAGGGGAAGCAGCCCTGCTGCCCCCATATGCAATTATGAGGCAGGCACAATTTTGCACCCAGCACCCAAAGGCTCCCCTTCCAGAGGCTTCCTTCTCTTTTTGCCAACAATTGCTTCAAAGAGTTTCAGGCTGCTTCTCGGTTTTACTAAGTTTTACTAAGAGGTTCTGCTCTGGTCTGCCCTTCCTTGGAGTGCCCTCTTTTAAAACCTACCTGTCCTTGATCTTGGCTAAGACCCCCCTCCATGGCTTTGTCATTCATTTTAGGAGTGCGTTATATAGGGCAGAAGGCATCTTCCTCTGGGCTACCCCAGCCCACTGTGTAGCCGAGGAAGACGAGGCTCTGGGTCAGGAAGTGGCTTGCCAAGGCCCCACGGCAGCTTGGACCTGACCCATCTGTAGGGCTCTGAAACGTTCTGGAACCTCAGTGTCAGGCAGGTGAGGATCTA
Source organism: Daubentonia madagascariensis (assembly GCA_023783475.1). Lineage (NCBI taxonomy): Eukaryota > Metazoa > Chordata > Mammalia > Primates > Daubentoniidae > Daubentonia > Daubentonia madagascariensis. The sequence goes on along the minus strand of JAKFHU010002088.1, from coordinate 75,997,145 downwards.
GCATTCCGAAACTGGCTGTGGGACTGGCCTATGGGTGGAGGTGGAATCAACCAAAATTCACATATCCATGCTTCCAGGGGTGTGTGGCCTGGCTTCCTCATCTTGAGTGCTGGTCTCTCTCTTCAGGGGTCTGATCTGGGGGGCAGGACAGCCACAGGAGCCTGTGGGTGGGGTGGCAGGTGAAGCTGGTGAGGAGGTCTGTCCATGATCTAGATGCTCAGAAGCACAGGGGATGGGGGTGGGGATGGCCCCAGAGCTGGAGAGAGTTTTAGGGCCCCCCAGGGGATGGGGTGAGCCATTCTCCTTATTGAATGCCTACGATGTGCCAGGTGTTGATCTAAAGATTTCTTGTGTTAGCTCCATGGGCTGCACACCAGCCCTCGGGAGCAGGTACTGATATTTATAGATGAGTGAGCAAAATCTCCTGGAGGGGCGGTAGCTTGTCCAAAGTCACACACCTAGAAAGAGGAGAGCCAGGACTCCACACGGCCTCTCAGGTGCTCGCTGCCTGGCCCCAAGTCACCAGGAGAGGGATTATGTGGAAATTGAGGCAGAAGCCTCACTGGGCAGACAAGGCCAAGAGGGGCCGGGGTGGGCAGTGAGTGGGAGGTGAGAACTGGCCGAAGCCCAGTGTGGCCTGGCCAGCTAGACCAGGCCCATGCCTTGTGCAGGTGGAGGGAGGCCGGCATGTTCTGGCCTTGGCCAGGTGAACTCAAGGGCAGATCCCAGACCCAATGCTTGCTTCACAAGGAAGGAGCTGACACTCTGTACTCCAACACTGGACTCCTGGAGACGGCCTTGCCTTCACCCTGTGGGGTGTGTCAGGCACAGTGGTGGGCTCTGGGTGGAGGGAGTGCTTTCCCTGTCTGGTTCCATAAATTGCACCTCGTGTGTGCCCCCCCACCCCAACTGGCCTACATGAAAGACTAGTCTGCAGGTGCCAGAGGGAGGCCCCTGACACTCTATGTCACAGGAACCTGCCTGCCCCAGCATTTTAGTGAAACCGCCAGTAGGGCCACCTGCTTTCTAGTTCAGTGAGGCCTCCTGGGGAAGGAACTTTTAAAAGATTTCAAATCATAACAGTACGCTCTTCTGCTCAAATCAACAAATGTTTTCTTCCCCTCCATAGCAGCAAGGGCACCTACAGAGAAGGATAACATTGAGAAAATGCACTTCTGCCTGTCAGACCAAGGGGGATAAATTGACCCTTATTTGGTCAATTTCTTCCTGCCAGAGGTGGGGTCTCTTGATAAGTGTGCCCAGGGACAGTTTGCATTTTCTTCTCTCCAGTGACACCGGGCTCATTGGCACAAGGGCCGGTTTATTTTTTTGTCTAATTTGTCTGTTGTGTCATCCTTTCCTTTATAGTTCCGAGGCCATGACCTTGGCCACACCCTTGTTCTCCCTGCTGGGTTTCTGCAGTGGCCTCATAACAGGGCTCCTCTTTCCACTCTAGGCTTTCATCCTGTGACCCGCCGCCCCCAGAGCGATCCTCCTGAAGCTCAGGGCTGTGGAAGGCTGTAGCTCACCTCTGCTGCGCACCTTTCCCATGTCTTCTGATGTCAGCACCAGGATTTTCCTTGGGGAACTTCATCTCCCTGTTACCGGGGAACCCGGCGGGCTTGTGCGCCATGCCCTAGGGTCCATCCTATCATAGCACCCTGTTCCTCTGGCCATGGTGCTGGACCCAAGGTGTGGGCTGGTCAGAGCCTTCCCTTGGAATTGGGGCCAGGAGGAGACAGAGTGACAAACAACTGCAGGGGTGTGTTCCCTAGAACAGTCCTGTGGTGTGGCTGGGTGTTTGCCCTGCTCCCACTGTTTTGGGTCTAGCAGCATCCAAGTTCCATTCTGAGACTCGGGGAGATACCTAATTCATTTTAGCCAACTTCTTTATACTTCAAGCAGCTAGAGGGAGTTCTGTTGACTGCAACTTTGAATCCTGACCACCAGGGAAGGCAGCACAAATAAACCGCAGTGGAAGCGCTGGTGCTTTCAGATGCAGCTGTGTTTGACAGCAGGAGCACCACCACCCCTTGGAGCGATGCAAGCCAGTAAGTCCCTTCGCTTTCTTAGGTGGTGGGAGGAAATGCGCTTCTGAAACTTGCAAGTAAACACGTCCCGAATAACATGAACGCTCTTGGCATGTCACAGACACCTCCAGTGACTCCCACGGTAGTCTCCTCCCCACCTCCAAACCCCTCGTCCCATTCCCCCCGCCTTGCTGCCTGTGGGGGACCCTCAGCCCTCACTCCCCTCTGCTCATGTCAAGCTCACAGGTTCTTCCAGCAGGCTGCAGGGGTATCTTTGTTCCCAGAAACCCTAAAGTTGACTCAATGCAAGTTTGTTCCCTCCTTCCCTTGTCAGCATAGTTTGGATGAGAGGGTACAGCAAGGTTTCAGTGAAGGGGTGGATAATCCTTGGACGCCGGCATGCCAGGTGCCTTTGTAACGAGTGCTTTGTGCACACCTTCTCACTGAATTCTCACAGCTCGTGAGGAAGGAGTATTAGCATTGCCACTTTGTGGCCATGGAAACTGAGGTTGTGGGGAGTTAATAAGTGAGTTAATAAGTTCCCCAAGGACCCCCATGCTGGAGTGGTAGGATCAGCTCCTCCCTGTGCTCCTCTCTGGGTGGCTCAGTTCATGAGGTTGGTCCTCGTTCTCACAGGGGCAACGTTCACAGCTGGGACCCGGGATACTCTCCTGAATAGGAAAATGGCTACTGTACTCGACTTAGCACACACCAGTGGGTGTCTGCTATGTGTAAATTGTGCTGTTTTTGCTGGGACAAATAAATTAAATGTGATTCGGGATTCAGTCCCTGACCTCAGGGAGTACAGTGTGGAGGGAAAGAAGGGCAGGCATTCAGGGGTCTGTAACTCAGGTTGGAGGGAACAAACAGGAGCCAGAGGTGGGAAAGACAATGACTTTGAACTGCAAAGCCCTTGGGCTGAGGCTTGAAGGTCACTCAGGGTCAGATACGTGGTGAAGACAGTCGGAGTTACAGGAGCTCAGATGGAGGAGCACAAACGACTGTGGGCCGGGTGGCGAGGGCCCCCCTGAGCTTCCAAGGTGGGGAAGGGGTGCAATGATCATAGGTTGTCCATTTCATTTCCCTCACTGGTATAAAAACTTCCTGATAAAAATTCAGTCCCAGAAACTCACTAGCATTTAGTGAGTTCCTCCTGTATGCCAAACACTGTGCCCAGTGTTTCATTCCAAGCCTAAATGTTCTTGTCTGTAAAATGGTGATCATAAGAGCTAGATTGTCATGAGGGATTAGCATTAAGGTTTGGAAATAATTTGGCATCTAAAGTGCTCCATGTATGGTAGATGCTGTGGCTGATCATTATAAAGCCCAGATGCAGAGAGAAGAAAGGTGTTTTTAGCTACAGATGAGGAAAACTGAGGCACAGGGAGATTATGAGACTTACTGGGTCCCCGTGGCTTCTCGCAAGCAGAAGAGGAACTCTCCCCTCTCCTCTGCAGACCAGGCTCTGGCCTCGGTAGTCAGTCTCTGCTGCAGGCTGAGAGGGTTCCTGCTGAGGCCAGTGGTGTGGAACCCGGGGACATGCCTTGCTGGCTCTTTCCTGGAGAAGGTTCTCAGCCCAGCAGTCTGGCAGCCTAGACATGGGCTTGGCTGGCTGTGACTTTGTAGGGGTCACTCATCCGGGAATTCAACCCTTGAGTCTGATGTCTGAGGCCAATGTTCTTGGGGTGCAGATATGGATGGCAGAGGCTCTGGCGTGGGTGATGGGGAGGGCCTGGCCGACAGTGGTCCATCATCCCTCCCCTGGACTCGCGTCTGACTCCGGCAAACAGAGCGGCATGGGATGGTCTCCCCACCAAGGGCTCACGAGAGGAAGGGTGACAGTTGCCCAAGGGTGGGCAGTATTTTGCTCAACTCAGAAGGGTCACTTCTGGCTAGGGTGTACACCATGTTGCCCCAGGGGGCACGAAGCAACAGCAACAATAAAGGTGGCACCAGTAGCAGGGGCATAGAGCAGAGCTTTCTTTGCTCTTTTTGTAAACTTCTTTTCCAAAGGAAGCCAGACCTGGAGGGGAGACAAATGCTGGGTACCACAGGGCAACCAACAGAACTTGTGGGAATAAACTTGAGAACCTGCTGGGGCCTTCCAGAAGTAATTAGGGAGACTTGAGGGGTAGATCAGGGGTCCTGAAGTAGCGAGTAAAAGCGGTTAAAGAGGAATCTCATCACAAAGGCTGTGCCTAGCACGGGCCTAGGCACACCTTAAGTCCCTAACAGTACTTTCTCATTAATGCATTAATCGAGGCTCCCCTCATTAGCTGGGATGCGCACGCCAACTGTTCTCTGCATCCCAATCACACCGAAACCTGTGTGGAATGACAATCCAGCTTCTGAGGAGGCAGTGCAGTCGCTGTGCCTCTGAGCCTCCTTGGGGAGCTGCTCTGCCTGCTTCAGCAGCTACCTGGGGGCCGGTGCTGCCCTCCCTGCACAGTGGGCTGCCTCTGTCTTTCTTTGCACTGGGAAGGCTCAGCTCCTGGTGTCCCTCCACCCCCTAACTCCCAGAAAGAGTACTTGGGACTGCAGTGGCCCAGGGCTCTTTTGAGTGAATCTCTTGTTTGATCTCCCAGAACAGAAACTTAGAGTGAATCCTATCCCAGCCCCTCAACGTAACTGGCTCCTAAATGGACTGCTGGCAGATGATCACAGCCGTGCAATAGGGACAGCGAGGGCAGTGGGTGGTGATGGGCGAGGAGGCCACCCCCAGCAGCAGCACTGCCTTTTCACTCACTCACTCACTCAATGCTAGTACATTTGATTCACAGCCACAAGTGGCTTGTTCCTCTCCGAAGGAGCATTTGAATTTTAAAAGAGGACCTGGGAGAGGAAACACTTAACCCAAAGGAATGAATATTTAATGCTGGCATTTCAGGTTCTGTGGGGGAGAGGTCCTGGGGGGCCTTTCCCTTCGTTCTGCAGAGCATCCCCCCCAGCCGCCTGCCTCCTCAGCTGGGGATGAGGCCAGCCTTGCAGGAGCCCCTGGGAGAACTTGCTGCAGGGATAATAAGGCCCGGGGCTGGGGCAGTGGGGTGGGGACAGGTGCTTTGGAGGCTGTACGCCGTGCAGGGACGTAGAGATGAATGTGGTGCTAGCTCTGCTTTGTTTCCTGTCTCCCATACCCCAAAACGGGGCTGGGACCTGACATCTAGACTCTTCTATCATTTACCCACAGCAAGCCGGACATCACCGCTTGGAAGGGGTGGGCACTGACGCTCAGAGCAATTAGGTGAGACCTGTGTGAGGTTGAATCTGGTTCTTGGGTTTATATTGTGAAATTGAGCAAGTTATTTCAACTCTCTGAGACTCGGTTTCCTTATCTGCAAAACAGGATGATGATGCCTCACAGGATGTTTAGGCAGATGAAGTGCCTGTAAAACTATATTTTAAATTGTGGCTGTACAATAGTAATTGTTCTGGTCCTTATTTTTTCCCACCTTAACACTCTGTCTTGGACTATTCTATGTTAGTACCTAAAAAGCCCCATCAATATTTTTATGTTTGCCTGGTATTCCTTTGTGAGGATGGACCATAATTTATTTAGCAGTCCTCTTCTGATGGACATTTAGGTTGTTTACAATATTTTGCTATTACAAATAATGCAGGGATACCAGCTTTGTATATTCATCATTTTGCTCATGTGTGTCTGTGGCTAAGAGCAGCCTGCTCCTTTTCTTAGGGGTTTCCTCTCCTCATCTCCACTATGAGGGCATCCTACTCACCCTGCAGGGGCAAATCCTGAGTCACCTCCCCGTGAAGCCCTTCCTGACTTTCCCAGGAGGATCTCCTTGCTCACCTCCAGTGCCTGCTGGTTCTCTGTCCTGTCTCTATGTAGACTCCTCACACTTAATCATTTATTTGTATGTCTGTTTCTCCCAAATTGTGAACTTCTTGACAATGGGACTGTTTCTTTCTGACAGCAGAGGCTGCAAGTGCATGCCCAGTGCCTAGCCCAGTGCTTTTCACATAGTAGGAGCTTAACTTTTTTATGTATTGTGAATAAAGGAAACACAGTCTCTGCCCTCAGGAAACTGATGGCCCAATGGAGAAGATAAAGTCATGCACAGAGATAATGCAAACTACAATGCAAGGCAGAAAGCACTAATGCCACCAGAGGTACAGATTAACTATTCTATTCAGTGGTTCTCAGCCTTGACTGCCAATGAGTCTCCTGGGGAGTTTTTAAAAAAATACTATGCCTGGGCCCTATCCTCAGAGGGTCTGGTTTATTTGGTCTTATGTGGAGTTCAGCAAACTGGTAATTTAGAAAGCTCTCTGGTGAGTCTACTGGTAGCCAGGGTTGAGAACCACTGCACTACTGCTCTAGTCAGTAAATCTCCTGGGCATCTTGTTGGAATGTACATTCTGATTCAGCAGGTCTGGGTGGGGCTTGAGGCTTGACATGTTTTTTTCATTTTTTTCCAGCTTTACTGAGATACACTTGACATAAAAATTGTATGTATTTAAGATACACAATGTGATATTTTGCTATATGTATACATTGTGAGATGATTACCACAATCAAGCTAATTAACATATCTATCACCTTGCATAGTTATGATTTTTTGTGTGTGGTAAGAACGTTCTAACAAGAGCCCAGATCATGCTCCTGCTGGTCCTAGGACCACACTTTGAGGAACCATGCTCTCGAGCAGTCGTTGCCAACTCTGGCTATGCATGTGTGCCCCACTTCCCAGGCTGATTTCCAGACCAATTAAGTCCAGAATCTCTGGGATTGGAAACCTAGGCATTAGTATTTTTTAAAGCTTCCAGGTAATTCCAATGTTAATGAAGCATTTCTTCCTAGCTGTGTGAAAGGAGGAGTTTCCTGGAAGAGATGGCTCTTGTGGACGTAAGGAAGAAGACATTTCAGGGGAGGGAAACTGCTTAATTAACCTTTAATTCCTCTTCTAATTCTAATATTCTGAGATAACTGTGGTTATATTGGATGACAGGAGACCTGGGGTCCAGTTCCACTTCTGACAGGAGCCACCTATATACCTTTAGGCAATTCATTCATGCATTCATTCATTCATATATTTGTTGAATGCCAAGTGTTGTTCTGGGTCTGGGGAAATACCAATGAACAGGGCAGGCCTGACCCCTAGTCTCATGGAGCTTACCAGATAGCCGTGAATTCAGACAACTGCACTAGTAATTATCATAGAGTGTGATTAATGGTATGATAAGGAAAGTATGGGAAAATGCCCCAGGTCCCTTGCCGATGAGATGGATAGAGATGACAGTGCCTTCCCTTTCCACCTCACAGGTGGGATGAGTGTCATATGGGACAAGGGACTTGGGGAAGCTGTGCAAAATTGTATAAAGGTCTGAAGGGATGTCACACATGGAAGCTCAGAATGTGTGTCTAATGGGACAGAACTGATCCACCTGACAGGCAGGCATGTCAACAAGGCCTCAGCCACCAGCACATTTTTCTGGATTGCTTTGGGTTTTTGTCAGGAGCCCTGACTTTAACCCTAATGCTCTCCATGGCCCCTGACACCCACACAGGCACTTAGCAGAGTGTGGTTTTCAATAGAGTTAGTTTTATGTAGAACCTCCACTTATCACAATCCTTGAGACGACACAGCTCTTCTGGAAGAGGTGTGCAGAGTGACCCTGGAAGAGCAGCAGAGAAAGGTGTGGGCCACCACCTGCCAGCTGCTTGGGGCCCTCCAGCCACCTTCAACCACGTATCTGGGCCAGCTGGGGCTACAGAGCCCAGATTTTCCAGCTGAAATTGCAGGTGTTCCTCGGTCCAAGGTGCCTATGTGAGACGGATGATGACAGTGTTGGTGTGTAGGTGAGAAGGCAAGCTCTTTCGTTTCTCTTCATCTTTCACAGCCCTCACAGTTCGGACGCCCCACTGGAGACCACAAATTACTGCAGGAAAGGGGCCAAGGAAAATGCAGCCCTCCCCAAGGGGACTTTTGGTTGCTAGTGTTTGTTATTCCCAATTTGGCCCATTTAACTGGACTATGGCCTATGTCTGCCCACCCCGGACATTTCTCGTTTCTTCTCCGCTGCCACCTTCTGAATCCAGGGTCCCACCTCCTCATCTCTAACTCCTGCAAGTACTACTAAAACACAATCTGATCTCATTACTCTACAGCTCAGAGCATCTTTGTAATTCCCTACTTCTTACCATGTCAAGTCCAAGCTGCTCTGTTGCTTCCAAACCTTCCACTATCCTCCACTGTTCCTTCCCCCTTAAAATCTTAGCCCCAGCTGCTCGACAAAATATATCCTTGCTTCAGCCTACCAGTGTCCTCGTTTCTCCCATTCACCTGCTCCACCTTTAAACACGCACACCCACACATTTGTACATGCACACACACACACACACACTCCAAGCCCACACCTGGGAATAGAGTATACTATTGCCCTACCTGGAGTGTTTTACATTCCCATCTTTGTATATAAATCCTATTCATTCTTCAAGGCTCACTTTCCTTTCCCCATAACAAATGTCTATTGCACTAGCACTGACCCCTCATACAGACTGGTATCAATAGCTCACTCTCTGTGTTACATGTGCTAATTATGGCTTCACAGCAAACTGTGTGCCTTGAGTGCAGGGACCATGCTAGTCGTATCTGGATATGGTCTAACTTAGCATAAAGCTGGGCATACAGGAGGCTCAAAGAATAATTGAATAGTAAATCCCTTTTAACAGACCAATGAAATCAGTCAGAGGGGACAGTGGCTCCAGTGGCATGTAGGGATGACAGAACCAGTGAAGAAAAAGAAATAGCTGTGGAAGTCAAGCAAGAGCAGGGTGAGACAGACTCCTACATTGGAATGTTATTAAAGGGAGAAGAGAGATTAATTCTATATAATAGGCACTTGATGAGCAACTACTATACATATAATCAGCATAAATTATAGCTATCCCCTGATCCAAAAGAACTCAAAGTTCAGCTAAGAAGAGGAATGCACATTTAGCCAAGTACAACACATTGTGATACCCTGACAATATAACTTAGGGCTATAGGAGCATCAGATAGCAAACACACAGTAAGTGACCCTTGCTTGGCCTGCTTTGGTTGTTGATTGGGGTCCAAAAAGTCACTGGCAGAAGCCAGTGGCTGCTGTCGGGGAATTAGGAAGTCAGAGGTAGGATGAGGACACAAGAGACAGCACAGTGTTATAGAAAGAGCATGGGCTTTGGAATTAGCAAGACTTGGGTTTAAACTCTAGCTCCACCCATTACTAGCTGTGTCAACTCAAGCAAACTTCAGTTCCTCCATTTATACAATGGAGATCAGAATTCCTATCTTCCAGGCAGTAAGGAAAGGTGAGATAATGTAGCAATGCACTTAGCATGGTCCTTGGTACACAGTGAGAGTTCACGGATTTGAGCTGCCATTTCCGAAGACCAAGTCTTTCTGACTCCTGGGCCAGGAGGGGCAGGAGGAGCGGAAGGAACAGGAGGAGCAGGCTCAGGGCTTCAGCACCACGGACAGCGCCAAAAAGGCCACGTTGTTAATACGTTTGGGCTTTTAGCTTCTGAGTCAGAAAAATTATAGAAACTGACAGTTATATAGCACTTCTGTGTCAGAACTTTACACATATTAACTCAATTAATCCTTACAACAAATATAGAAACAAATTATTGCTTTTGTCCCCATTTGAGCACATGAAGAAACCAAGGCACTGCAGTTAATTCATTGTCCAAAGTCACACAGGTAGTAAATTGTGGAGGCAAGATTTGATCTTGGGCAGATTGGCTCTGTAGCTCATGCTCTTTTCCCACTAGGCTATGTGGTGTCAGGCCCTCAGGATGCCTGTGTTTAGAGACAGGGTCTTGCTATGTTGCCCAGGTGGTCTCAAGGTCCTGGTAATCCTCCTGCCTCAGCCTCCTGAGTCACTGGGATTATAGGTGTAAGCCACTATGCCCAGCTGCCTGAAACTTTAAAGGAAGACAACATAATCCAAAAATGCCAAAATCCCCTACAATATAGTGTTTACAATGCCCAGCATACAATAAAAAATTACTAAACATACAAAGAAGGAGAAAAGTGTGACCCATAATTATTAAAAGAAAAAAATAATCAATAGAAACATACCTTCAGATGACTCAGATTTTGGAGTTAGCAGACAACACTGTAAAACAGCTATACTCAATTTAGTCAAGTATTTAAGAGAAAATATGGATACAATAAGCAAATAGATTGGAAATATCAACAGGGGAAAATTTTTTTTAAATACCCAAGTAGAAAGTCTGTAAGTATAAAGTAAAACACCTGAAATAAAATATGCACTGGCAATTAGATACTGCAAAAAGAAAAGGGTCAGCGAATGTAAAGACAAATGAACAGAAATTAGCTTGATTGAAGAAAAGAGAAAAAAATATTAAAAAAGAACCTCAGTGTCCTGTGGTACAATATCAAGTAATCTAACAATGCACAACTGGAATTCCAGAGGACAGAAGAGAGAGAATGGAGAAGAAAATATACTTGAATAAATACTAATTGCAAATTTCTCAATTTAGTGGAAAACATCCATCTATAGACCCAAGAAGCTCAAAGATCCACAAGTGACAAAATTAAAATAAAACCGCATAAGGACAACGTAATCAAACTGAAAACCAAAGATAAAGAAAAAATATTAAAAGCAGCCATAAGGGGAAAAAAAGCTATCTTACATATAGGTGAACAATGATAAAAATTAGAGCCAATTTTTGAATAGAAAAACAATGGAAGCCAGAAGACAATGGAATATCTTCAAAGAACTGAAAGAAAAAACAATCGGATGAGCATTGGACAACAGATCACATTTTTATAATTTAACTTTATTTTTTTATTGTGGTAAAATATGTATAAAATAAAATTGACCATTTTAACCATTTTTAAGTCTATAATTCAGTGACATTAAGTACATATACATTGTTGCACTACCATCTATCACCATTGACCTCCAGAACATTTTTATCATTCCGTACTGAAACTCGGTACCCATTAAACTGTAACTCCCTATTACCCCCTCCCATATTTGCAAATATTTTCTTGCATTCTGTGGGTTGCCTTTTTACTCTTACAGTGTCCTTTGATGCATGAAAGTTTTTAATTTTGATGAAGTCCAGCCTGTCTATTTTTTCTTTTGTTGTCTTTGCCTTTGGTGTCACATTCAAGAAGTAATTGTCAAATCCAATGTCATAAAGCTTTCCCCCATGTTTTCTTCTAAGAGTTTATGGTTTTAGTTTTACATTTAGGTCTTTGATCCCTTTTGCATTAGTTTTTTAATATGGTGTTGGGTAAGGATCTTCTTTCATTTGCATATGGATATCTAGTTTCCCCAGCACCATTTGTTGAAAAGACTGTCCTTTCCCCCACTGGATGATCTTGGAATCCTGTCAAAAATCATTCTATTTTATTCTTTATGCTAATACCACACTGTTTTGATTACTGTAGTTTTGAAGGAAAATTTGAAATCAGGAAATGTGAGTCCTCCAACTTTGTTCTGTTTTTCAAGATTGTTTTGTCTGTTTGGGGCTCTTTGAGATTCCATATGAATTTTAGGATGGATTTTTTCTATTTTTGCAAACAATGTCATTGGGATTTTGATAGGAATTGCACTGAATCTGTAGATGGCTTTGGGTAGTGTTGTCATTTCAACAATTTTAAGTCTTTCAATCCCTTAACATGAAAGAGATGTCTTTTCATTTATGTATTCTTTAATTTCTTTTAGCAATGTTTTGAAATCTTCAGTGTATAAGACTTTAACCTCGTTGGTAAGTTAATTCCTGAGTATTTTATTCTTTTAGATGCACTTGTAAATGGATTTATTTTCTTGATTTCCTTTTTAGATTGTTCATTGTTAGTGTGTAGAAATGCAATTGATTTTTGTGTGCTGATTTTTATATACTGCTACTTTACTAAATTCATTTATTAGCACTATAATTTTTTTGTGTATGTGGAGTCTTCAGGGTTTTCTACATATAAGATCATGTCATCTGTGAACAGACATAATTTTACTTCTTCCTTTCCAATTCAGATGCATTTTATTTCTTTTGTTTGCTTAACTAATCTGGCTAGAACGTCCAATGCTATGTTGAATAGAAGTGGTGAAAGGGGGCATCCTTGTCTTGTTCCTGATCTTAGAGAAAAAGCTTTCCATCTTTCACTAGTGAATATGATGTTCACTGTGGGTTTTTAATACATGGCTTTTATTATGACTGAGGTGGTTTTATTCCATTACTAGCTTGTTCTAGTTTTTTAAATCATGAAATGGTATTAAATTTTGTCAAATGCCTTTTCTGTATCAATTGAGATAATCACGTGTTATCTTTTCCTTCATTTTGTTAATGTAGTATATTATGTTGATTGATTCTTATATATTGAAACATCCTTTCATTCCTGGAATAAATTCCACTTGTTCACAATATATAATCCTTTCAATATGCTGCTGAATTTGGTTTTCTAGAATTTTGTTGAGGATTTTTGCATCAGTGTTTATTAGGGATATTGGTATATAGTTTTCTCGTAGTGTCTTTGGACATCGGCTTTTATATTCAAGGAAAATACCCTTCAAAAATAAAAATAAGATAAACAAAAGCCAAGATAATTCATCACCAAAAAACTTTCTCTACATGAAATGTTAAAGTAAATTTTTAGGTTGGAGGAAAATAATATCAGATGAAAACTAAGGTCTATGGGAAGTAATGAAAGCATGGAAATGGCCAACATGTGGGTGGATAAAAAAGCCTCTCATTTTATTTTTTCTTAATTTCTTTAAGTAATTTCAAAGCAAAAATAATAACTTTGTATTGTGAGATTTGTACCACATGTATAAATAAGTATATGACAACAATAGCACAAAGGATAGGGAATAAATGGACATATACATCTGTAAAATTTATACATTTTGCCTGAAGTGGTACTCAGTAGACTGTGATAAGTTAAAAATAAACATGGTAAGTTAGAGAAACTACCACTAAAAAAATGTAAAGAGGTATAGCTACAAAGCCAATACAGGAAATAAAATGAAACACTAGAAAATATTTAATTAACATAAAAGAAGGCAGGAAAGAAGTAGCAGAGAAACAAAAAAATAAAGATAGAATAAAGAAAACAAATAGGGAAATGGTGGACTCAAACCCAACTATATCAGTAATCACATTAAATATAAATGGTTTTACCTCCAATAGAAAGGCAGAGATTTTTAGACCAGATAAAAGAAAAAAGCCCAACTATATGATATCTACAAAAACCTCTACACTTTAAATATAAAGGCACAGATATATTGAAAGCAAAACAATGTAAAAATATATAATGCAAATGGTAAACAGCAGAAATCTGGCATGTGGCTATTTTAATATCAAAGTAAATTACAAGATAAGGAGTATTAGCCAGAGATGAAGAGAGAGTTTCTCAATTTTTTTTTTCCCCAAAAGATGAATTCAGGAATCAAGCATTATATTTGTACCTAATGAGGGAACTTCAATATATGTAAAGCAAAAACTGATGAAAAGGAGAAATATTCAAACCAACAGTCATATTAAGAAGTTTTAACACCTCCTCAGTGATTGATAGAACAAGTAGACAAAAGAAATCAGCCAGGACATAGAAGACTTGAAAAAGACTAGCTACCAGCTTGACAGAATTGACATTTATAGAGCACGTCCCCCAACAACTGCAGAGTATACATTCTTCTCATGTGTATGGAGAACGTGGGCCAAGGGAGACCTCATACTTGCCATAAAATAAGTATCATTAAATTTCAGAATATTAAAATTTTACAGAATATTTTCTCAAATTGCAAAGGAATTAGCTTCAAATCACTAACAATAAGGTATCTAGAAATGTTCCACATATTTGAAAATTAAACAACATATATCTAAATAATCCATAGATAAAAGAGAAAATCATGAGAGAAATTAGAAAATATTTGAAATGGAGGGATAACAAGAATGCAGAATTTCAAAGTGTGTGAAATGCTGCTAAAGGGACGCTTACAGGTAATTTTACACCTTTAAATACTTATATTAGAAAAGAAGAAAACTATAACATCAAGGATAAATTTTCTACTATAAGAAACAAACAAGGCATAAAAAAGTAAGTAAACATAAGAGCACAAAACAACAAAATACAAAACAGAGAATATTAATAAAGACAAAGTTTGGTTTTTTGGAAAGATTAATAAAATTAACAAGCTTTCAGAAATGTTGATCAAGAAAAAGGAGAAAAACCCACAAATTATTACTATCAGGAATAAAGAAAGAGATATCACTACAGATCCTGCAGACATTAAAAGGATAATGAGAGAATATTAGCCACTTTATACCAATAAATTCAACAACTTAGATGAAAAGGGAAAATTGCTGGACAAAGACAAGTTAAAAAATTGACAAAAGATGGAACAGTATATCTGAATAGCCCTATATCTATCAAACAAATTGAATTTGTTTTCAAAAACCCTCCCATGAAAAAAACTCTAGGCCCAGTTAAATTCATGGGTCAAGTCAATCGAACACCTAAGAAATTGTACCAATCTTACACAACTCTTTCAGAAAATAGAGGAATAGGCTTCACTTCCCAATTCATTTTATGAGGCCAGCATGACCCTACATTACCTAAACCAGACAAAGATATTGGAAGAAATTAGCATCACTCATGAACATAGAAGCAAAAATCCTTAACAAAATTTTAGCAAATTGAATCTATCAAAATACAAAAAGATAGTACACCATGATCAAGTGGAACATTACAAAATCCATCAATGTGATTTATTATATTAACAGGATAAAAAGAAAAAATATTTGATTATCTCAATAGATGCCAAAGACATTTGACAAAATTCAATACCCATTCAGGCTAAAACCTCTCAATAAACTAGGAATAGGAAAGAACTTCCTCATCTGAGGAAGAGTTTCTCAAAATTCCTATAGCTAACAACATTCTTAATGGTGACAAATTGTATACATCCCCACCAAACTGGGAACAAGTAAAGGATGCCCACTCTGACCATATGTGTTTGATATTTTACTGGAGGTCATAGCTAGTGCTATAAGGCAAGAAATTGAATTAATAAGGTGTAGTGGTTGAAGAGGAAGAAGTAAATCCGTCTTTATTAGCAGACATCATGATTGTTTATGTAGAAAATCCTAAGGGATTTACAAAAAAAAATAACCTACTAGAACTAATAAGCAATTTTATTATGGTTTTTAAGATACAAGGTCAATATACGAAAATATTTTTTCCCATGTCTAGCAACAAACAGTTTGATACTGAACTTTGAAGAAATACCATTTACAATAGCAACAAAAACACGAAACATTATGGATAAATTTAACAAAATAAATTAGAAAAAAACAAGCACCACTCATGCAAAAAAGAAAACCTGAAGAACAAAGTTGGAGGACTTATACGAACTGATCTCAAGACCTACTACAAAACTGCACTATCAAGACAATGCGGTGTTAGCATTAGCATATACTAAAAATAGAAAAATCAATGAAAGAGAAAAGAGAACCCAGAATCGGACCCACACACGTGTGGTCAATTGATTTTCAGTAAAGGGTGGAAAGGAAAGTCTTGCGGACAAATAATGCTGGCGTGGGGAGGACAAGTATAAAACCGAAAAACATCCTTCACCTCCCCTTCCTTCACACCATACACAAAAGGTAACTTGAGGTGGATTACAGATCAAAACGTAAAAGCTAAGACTGATCTGACCGCTAGTATTGTAAGATAAGAAGAAAAAAAAATTGGAAAAAAAAAAGGTAACACTGAAAAGTTTCTAAGAAAAAACATTTTAAAAAAAATCTTTGACATCCGGGTGTACGTGGAGATTTCTTAGAGAGGATACAAGAAGCACTACCCATAAAAGAAAAAAGTTGATAACTTAGATCTAATCAAAATTAATCACTTCTGTTGATCGAAAGACACCGTTAAAGAAAGTGTAGAACACATTATAGACTGGAAGAGAACAGTCACAGTACATATACTTGACAAATGTCTAGAGTATGTAAATAACTCCCACACATCAAGGATAAAAACACAAGCAATCGGTAAAAATGGCTTTATAAAACTGTAGGACTTACAGGGTTCAAATCTAGGTCTTTTTTCCCCCCAAGCCCGTGCTCTTAAACACTTCTTTCTATTTTTGCGACTGTGAGGAGCTTTGAACAAAACCTGTTGCCCATGATTCCAGCCACCTGTCACCCACCCACCCCTCCGTCCATCTGCAGTCGACATTCAGCAAGCACCACCGCTGAGGCCCCACTCTGGCCCTGGAGTAGCTCTTGGACCGAAGCAGCAGCAGGGGGCTCAGCAAGCAGCCCCCCATGTGACACCTGCTGGGTCAAGGAAGGCTGGGGGCTCTGTGGGCACGGGGAAGAGGCTCCCACCCAGTTCGTTATTCCTGGGAAGCTTTCAGGGGAGACTGGAAGGGCATTTCCCTTGAGATTGCCTCCTTCCACCACCACGTTCTCGGGTCCCCATCACTTCAGGGCTGGGCACAGCAATGTCCCCAGAGCACAGAACTGTCACATAATTCCTGGTCAGGGGAGGATGATGGGGTGGACCCCGAAGGACAAACCTCAACTGCTACCCTTCCCCCTTTCCCTCTTTCTCCCATGCCCTCATCCTGGACCAGCCATGTCTATCCATAAGAGGAGATTGCCCTTCCCTTCCGCTGAGCTTTGGAAGGAAGAGCTGAGGAAATGATCCCAGATAAATCTTCAGGAACCATCCACCAGTCCCTCAACCTCTCCTGCCTGCTCAGTTCTCAGCCAGCCTGTATGGGAGATATATAGAGAGAGCTTAGGACAGGGGCCTGGCCTCGGAGATCCTCGGTCCCAGCACAGGAACTGTGGTGAACACTCCGGAAGCAAGTCGGCAGGAGCGGTGTAGGGTGAGAGTCAACGGAAGCCAGAGGGACAAAGGGAGGCTGGCTGAGGAAGGCAGGTGTAGTCTGAGCGTCTTCCTGGAGGCATGAAAGGAAGACTTGGGGAGGATTTGGATGGGAGGAAGGCCTTATGTTAGCAGTAACAAATTATTTCTAATATTTGAGGATCATTTAAGATTTTTCTCTGTTGGCCAAGGTAAGTGCTTTACATGGAAGGTCATATTATCATTCCAGGAGGGAGAGAAGAACCAACATGAACAAAGGCATCTTACTCTCTATAGCAGCCCAAGGCAGTCCCCAGCATGACCTCCCATCCCATGTGCATGCACACATGCATGCACACATGCATGTGTGCACACAGAATCCAGCTGGAGATGCTCTGGGATCAAGCTTACAAACTGTCTCATGCAGTTCCTTAGCACTGATCTTGTTCATTGATATAAATTGGTGAGCACATTGGCTTGTCAGACAGCATCCATTTATTTGAATTTACGAAGGAAAGGGCATGGCATGGCATGGTGGAGAATGCCTGCCGCCCCTCTGGTGGTAGCATACGGAGGGCTGTGCAAGTGTGAGCCCAGAGCTCCCCATCAATCAGATGGCCTGCTTTCACCTGGCGTCTGCTGGGGCCTGGCACCATGCCTGCAAAAGACCAGGAAAGGCTGCTCTGTTGTCCATGACCTTGCTGGGAAAGCAATAGCTGCACAGATGAACCAATTGAACAAGTGACACAGATTAGAATAGCATGTTGATGTGATAAATGCTACATGTATGGCGTGGGACTTGTGTTCCTCAGGCTGTGTGCTGGGAGCCCTGGGCTTCTATAAAGGAGACTCAGGGCCATGGTGGGGTACATGGTGGGATAGCATAAAGGGGAGGCGTTCTGACCCCTTCCCTGCTTCAACCAGATGGGCTCTGCTGACGTCTATTTCACATATAATGCACTTTCAGTAAGATTTTATTCAAACCTACATTCTGTTGTTACAGAAAAAAATTACTGGTGGAGTCATTGGAAGTGCAGGTACAGACACTCATTATTGGCTGTGGGATGCCAGCAGGTGCTGGGGGAATTAGGAATCAGAGAACATGGCTCTGTGGGGGAGGTGTCCAAGAGGAGGGGGCTTGAGCTAAATGAGTTCCATTTCCCATCAAAAACGCTGCACCCTCAGCTCCCTAATAAAAGTCTTAATTTTCTCCAGGTGGGGCTTTCCATCGTGACAGTCTGGAGGGGAGGACTGAGGCTTTGGCGAAAGCCTGCAAATGGTTCGCAGAGCCAAGGGGGCCTCACGTTTTTCTTAAGAAGGGGACCAAGGTAACAAGGCTTGGACCAAGGGCCAGCCTTGATCAAAACAGGAGTCTCCCTTCTCTGGAATGTGAGGGTCACTCAGTCAGAGACCACCCTGCCCAGACAGAACCCTGGTCCCTGCTACTCCCAGGAGGCCCGTCGGAAGCACCTGGTGCCTCACTCCCTGTCACTTGTCAACTTCAGAGCAATCAGTCTGCTACTTAGCACTTAACAGGCAAAGCACTCCAGCGGCTGCCTCCGATTTGTCTTTGTTAGCGCTAACAGGAGATGGGTGTGGAGGTCTCATTGTGCCGGCCTCCCTGTGGGTGCTGCACCTGGGGCCCCCCATGCAATCATCTAGGCCTGCCACTGTCACTTGGCAAGATACTTGGCAGAGTTTCACCAGGCACAGTAAGTCAGCTCCGCAGGGCCCGGCAGGAATGGCCACTGTGGGAAGGAACCCCTGGGGAGAGTCCTGCAACCAAGCCCAGGAGGAGTCCCCAGGCAGGAACCCAGCCTGCTGTCTGTCTCCCCTGTGCATGCTCGGGGGCACATGTGTAGCACACTGAGCTCACTTCACAAACACTGGCCGTGCTGAGCACTGGAGACATGGTGGGGATAGACCACGGCCCTACCCATAAGGAGCTCACAGCCTGGTAGACAAGGGCCTAAATCTGCAGTTGATTGCCAGCAATATTGTAAGTGCTGAAACAGAGGCAGGTACACAGCCTTGTCACGGAGGAGGTCTCGTTGAACCCTGCCAGGCGAGGTCGGGAAAGGCCTCTGACATGTGGGAGTAGCCCAGCTGCAAAGGGCAAAGGCACCGAGCTGAGGTAGCAGCATGTGCAAAGGCCCGGGGGAAGGGTGAGAGCGAGCTGGGGCCTGCAGGTGGGCCGGCCTGGTGGGAACATTTTTGAACCGTCAGGTATCTATCATTTAATTTCCATTCACCCAAACTACCTACCTCCCTTGTTCTTTCTTTATGAGTCTACCTACACTTTCTTTGCCATCCATCTGACTGTCTGCTTGTGATTTGTCTGTCATCCGTCCATCCATCCATCTATGCATCTCTAGAAGTCTTTTAAGGTCATGTTCCAAAGCAGATGTCTCCAAAGAGCTCTCTCAGCTCCACAGTGCCTGACATTTCACTACTAGAGATGTATATTCCTGCCTTATGTACTAATGTCTTTCAGCATTTCTAACAAGCAAACAGCCCGGGGAGAGGCAACAGAAGTTACAAATGCTGCAGCCTGTGTGATTTTTATCAAATTACATTTCTCTTTGACAGGTGGTCCCCAGGCCCTGAGGATAAGCATGGAAGGTCTGAGAGAGGCACCAGGACCAACTCCAGAGGGCCAGGCCCACTACTGAGGATTTGTTGATAGGACTGTGTCCCTGGGGCCAGCTCTCCTGACCGTAGCTCCACGGAGGGTGGTTAGGTCTGTCCATCTCATCCGTCTATTGGTACATATTATGGGCTCAATAAATACTTTTGAATGAACAAATACCTATGGAACTTTTGGGCAAGGGAAAAGTCATTAACACAGCTAGTGTGAACTCTTGTGCCAGGCCTGCCTGTACCCTAGCAGACTGGTGCTGCCCTACAGAAACCCTGAGGGGTCCTGACACATGTGTCTGTACAGGTCTGGGCCTGCAAAAGAATTTAGCCACTTACCAGCTGTGTGATTTGGGCAGGATATGTAACCTCTCTGGGGCTCAGTCTCTTCAACTGTAAAATGGGATTGATAGTATGTTTTTGTGGGATCAAATGATATGGTAGCACCTTGGGTACTACAAATCCCCATGCTAATAGTGGTTGTTGGCGTATTTTATATGGGCATATAAGGCAAGACTGATAGGTCTCTCTTGCTTTTCCCAAGGAGGAGGAAACATTTCAGAAAGTGTCAGAGATCTCTGGGGTTGTGATCCAGCTCCTTTCAGAGTTGCCTCCTTAGAGTATTAGAAAATTGTATGTTCTTTATTTAAAGAGTGATTCCTTCATAATCCTGAATGCAAAATATTTCTAGCACAGTGCATGGAATCCCACCATTAGAGACTCAAATTTTCAGTTAAAACCTTTAAGAAAGGTTTTTCAGTCTAATGCAAAAATCCTCTTGGAGGGCTGGGTCTTGAGTTTCATCAACTAATGCTTGGCTGTATGTATGTGTTAGAAGAAAAGGGGAGATGGTAGGAAGGGAAGAGAGCTGACAGGTAGCTAAAAGAGCAAGGCCCTGTGAGGATGATCCATTCCACCACTAAAATGCATTGTCATGGTGAGCAAAGCAGATGATGTCATTTAAATATCTTCACACACTGGGATCTTCACAGCCCTTTCCCCATGTCCCACTTTGGGATCTAAAGAATTCCAAGAAGGAACCTAAGGTAAGGCAATCCTGACAGAGAAGCTGGTTTAACAGAGGTGGCGTGGGACCTAGGAATCTGACTGTTAAAATGCTTGCCAGGAGACTGTGAGGCACAGCCCCAGTGGTGCACAGCTCCAAAGGAAGACAACTGTATTAAATGTCATAACCAATCTTATTGGCACTTTGTTGTTATACCCTCAGAGGCAGGAGCCTTCAAAGGAGAGGGCATGAGAATCATTCCAGGATGTGGACACCAGGACTGAACTAGGCAGGACGTGGGTATAGCCACTGCTCCTTGCGTTTGGGATGAGGTGTCTACATAACTCCCTGGAGAAGCATCTAGAAATGAATGAACAGAGCTGGCCTCTCACCCCTGGTGCAGAAGTAGCCAATACAAACTGCAGAATCTCAGGCAGGGCCCTGTATGCCAAAGGTCATCTGAACCCCGTCACCCACAGAGGTCTTTCTAGAACCCCTGATACCACCATATCAAGAGTGTCTCTCTCTAGCCTCTCGGAAGCTATCTTTCCAGCTCTGGTTCCTCTTTGATGCATGAGGAATGACATTGTGGGTAACTGTCATTGATGTGACCAACATGGTGGCCATCATTTCAATAAAACTCAAACAGCAGCCTTCTTAAGCAAATGAGACAAATCATGTCCTCTTGTTACTCCTTATTCAATTAGCCTAGTGGTCTGTAACCTCATCTACTTGTTAGAACATGGGGATGGGACCATAAGAATTATGATGCCTGGAGCCCCACCCCCAGGGATTCTGACTTAACTAGCTGAGGGGTGGCCAGAAGGATTCAACGAGCTTCCCTGGGCACTGTGCTGTGCAGTCAGGGCTGAGGCCACTGATGGTCCAACACCTAATTTGACTGTCTTATTTACACACACACATGCACACACACATGGATGCATGCACACACACCCTGCTGCTTATGAACAAAGCTTTAGACATGCATGCCATTTGGCTGGAATTGCTGTTTCTCTCTCTTTATTTCTTGATTCCTCAAATCTAGAAACTCCTTAATGTTTACATCTGTTATCTTATTTGGCCTGCAGAAGTGAGCTGGATGCAGATGCATATCAGTGGTGGAATGGACCCATCCTCATAAGAACTGACTCTTTCAGGATCACCTTTTAGGGTAATTCTCTCTCTGCTCCCTTGGCCTTGGGAAGTGTTCAGGAAGCAGGAGAGGCTCAGAGGACCTGTGCCCTCAGCTTTGCCCTGAGCCCCTTCACTGACAGCTCAAATCGGGTGGCTCATGCCACAGTCCAACTTCAAGGTATC
This sequence comes from Daubentonia madagascariensis, assembly GCA_023783475.1. Classification (NCBI taxonomy): domain Eukaryota; kingdom Metazoa; phylum Chordata; class Mammalia; order Primates; family Daubentoniidae; genus Daubentonia; species Daubentonia madagascariensis. The sequence continues at coordinate 75,975,306 of JAKFHU010002088.1, read as the reverse complement.
TTTGTACCGAGCTCATCAAAAAGCAAACACTCAGGCACTTGAATAAGATAAGCAATTTGTGGCTTTGTAAAAAGTCAATGCAATTCAATTTAGACCTCTTAAGGAGTGCGCTGCCTCTCACATTTATTGTTTCCTTGTATAACCTGCTCTAGCGAAGGGACTGCAGATTCGTCTTCTGTTTGCGAAGTGGGATGAAGTCCCTGGAACGAGTGACCTTCAAGAGCCGCACAAAACTTATAAATGAAGCTGTCGCCAAGAAACCTCATTCTTGCCTCAGCTCACAGCTTTCTTTCTTTATATAGATTTGATTTTCCAAATGGCAGATTATAAAACTGGCTATTTTTTTCCTCCTAAACACAAATGCCTTAATTTCTTGTCTTTTTTTTTTTTTTTTAAGCCAAGAGTGATGTTTTTAAAATGCAGTCTCCACTCTAATCTTTACCACTTCTGGAAGTCTCCATTTTTTTCCCTTTTAACCCACGAAGGTGTCTTTGGTACCCGTGGAATATGCCTTTGTCCTCTCAGCTGTCTCTGGCCGGAGGTAAATTTTTTTTTCTGGTTTTTGCTTTTCTTTTTGTCACAAAACAGATTGCTCTTGGCTTGTCTTTATTTGCTCCTTTGTTGGTTTGTTTAGAAAATAGGGCCAGTTTAGCCCCACCTTGTCAGAAAAATCCAGAGCAAGTGCGGATAATAATTTTAAAAATTATTGTTAATGATGATCTACTATGTGCCAGGCACTATACGTAGTGTTTTATATGTGCTTTTTGATTTAATTTTTGCAACCCCTTTGAGGTAGCGTTTATCATCTTATTGATGACATTCAGAGAGAAGTCATGCAACTTTTCCAAGGTCACACAGGTAGTAGATGCTAAAGCTAGAAGTCAAAACATGTCCGGCTGAATCCTAAGCAAGATCTTGCGACCTCCAGGGCCCACTGCTTCACATGCATTGCTTCCTGTCCAGTTCTTCGTGCCTCGATTGTGAGAGCTTAGGCAGCACCTTCTCATACAGAGTCTCCTCCTGGCCCATGTTCCTGGGCATTCAAAGCCACCTGCTTGGAGGACTCAAGAGAACAAAGAGTGGCAGTTTCAAAGCTTTCTCTTTGATTTCATTGTCATTTGTATCTTAATTTTAAGCTTCTGCACGATTATTAGTATTACAACTTAACTCTCCCTGACATGTTTTCACCCACTTTAGAAGCATCCTTTCCTCTCTCTCTCTCTCTCTCTCTCTCTTTTGAGAAACAGTGTCTTGCTCTGTCACCCAAGCTGGCATGCAGTGGCACGATTATAGCTCACTGTAACCTCAAACTCCTGGGCTCCAGACATCCTCCTGCCTCAACCTCCTGAGTGGCTGGGACTACAGGTGCGCCACCAAGCCCAGCTAATTAAAAAAAATTTTTTTTTGTGGAGACGAGTTCTCACTACTGCCCAGGCTGGTCTCACATTCCTGGGCTCAAGTGATCCTCCCACCTCGGCCTCCCAAAGTGCTGGGATTACAGTTGTGGGCCACCACATCTGGCCTCTTTCCTCTCTTTTTTCACCTTTGCGGATGACCTCATCAGTTACCCACCTCTGGCACACTCTTGGCCTCAGGAAAACCATGAGGCTTGTGGCTGTACCCAGATACATGGGTGAGGCCCTGGGTAGGATAATGTTGTGGTCATGCATTTCTTCTTCTGCACCTCTGGCCCAGGCATCCTAGAATGGGCTCCAGAGTGAACTGTGACAGGTACTTCTTCCTGCCAGAGTCAAGAAGATCCCCCATTCCTACTACCCATCTTCCCAGAACACCAGAAATTCAAAGACTAAGGCACCAGGCATCATAAGGAGTCCAATATGCTTGCAATAGAATACCAGCAAGAGGGGAAACAGAGAATGCTGGATTGTGAAGTTTTGTCTGAAACTCTTTACTCGCTATCTTTCATTTGGACCAAATCCAGACCCAGCTGCTGCCTCTGACCAAGCTGAATAATTGAAGCTCAATCTTTCTCCATACCCTCATACAGGGGTGTCACTGCTCGTTGCCTTGTCAGGGGATGAGATCACTTTCTATTTTCTTAATACTTTCAGCTTTCTCACCTACTCTGACCAAATGCCGTTTATTACGCAGCATCAGGTTGCCGCTATTTTGTTTCCATTGCCTTTATTTCTGTGGCTACTGTCTATTTAGGGAAAATAATGTTTATTTTCCATGGAGGATAGTGATATAAAGTTTTATTTTTTTAAAAAAGTATTTAAGCAAGAATAGATAGTTCACGTAAAAATATGAAGATATGATTATACAGATGCTATGAGGAAATGAAAACAGTAGTGCAGATGGTATAGAAACGAGAGTGGGAGATATCGGCCTGCGTAATTCTCAGGGATGCAATAGAGGAGGGAAGGAACAATTTGAATCAAAATGCTGCCCTGTAACAGAACTAAGGTGGTGGCAGTGGGGGCTGGTTGGCTATGCTTGGGTCAGATGAGCAGTGAGTTATATGCAGGAACCACAGAAACAAGCTCTGTCTGCAAGCGCTGGGCTCTTGGGTTACACAGGGCTCCAGCCCGGCCCTGGGCACAGGTGTGGGAAGCTTTAACATATGAGGTACCTTTGAACTCTGAAATCAGGATGGCTGTTGGCCATGTGGACAGCTCTTCCCCGGGACAACTGTCGGCCTCGTCCCCTTACCTGATGGGCCCTGAGTAGGAATTGTATGGGGTTCGAGAAACTTAAGTAGTCTTTGCCCACTTGCCTTTCGGGGCCTGTGGCTAACCCGCTACAGAGTCTCTGATGACTGTCACACGGGGCACAGGTCTGTGGGAGGAAGGATGGCCAGGCAAGGCTGAGGACTCACAGGTGCAGCTGATGGACTCGGAGGAGAACTTTCAGGAAGAAAAAATAAGCAAATGTCACATCTGGGGCAGAGGCAGCCACGAAAGAGGGACACACAGAGTCTGTGCTCATCACTCATGGGCCTGCAACCACTTGTCGGTTTTTGACCGATCAAAATATCAGCTGTGTGAGGGAAGTCAGGTTGACTGAGACTGACGGAAGAGAAAGGTTGTTTGGCTGAATTGACTTTAAGTTCATTGAAACAGGGAGGCGGAGGCAGAGAGCATAGTTGATTTCTTCTCAGGCGAAGTGGGAAAGGAAGAAGTATTAATAGTTGCAGGAGGTGGGTGAGCGGGGCCCCGAGCAGAGCAGCTGGAGAGATGAGGGGCCCTGTGGGCTGCAGGCATTGGGAGGGGTCTCGTCCAGTGCTCTGCCTCAGACATAGTTAATCCTCTTCCCGACGCCTGTCCCTCGTTCCAGCTAACAGGATTCTAGTTTAATGCTGGGCAGCCATTTGCTCAGCCACAGGCAACGGGGCATGGTTGGTCGAAGCCAGTCATGACAGTTCTGTTCCCACTTTCCCAGATGCTCCTCTCGTGGGTAGGAGTGGGGCTGGGAGCATGGGACTTAGTCACGGCCAATGAAACATGAAGCACGACTCCTGGAGGACTCTGAGGAAGCTTTACTGTCCTAATAGAAGGTTCAGATGAGGCTGGCACTGTTTTCCAACCTTGCCATTTCCTGCCTTGAACACGCACAGATGGGGGGCCTAGAACTGCACCAGACATTGTGTGGTCCTGGGGCACAACCAACGTATCGATGGCAGCAGAGGAGGAAGATGGAAAGAGATTGGAATTTTTGATGATGTCATTGGGCCACTGCACTAAATCCAAAGCAGCCTACTGCCAGATTTGTCATTATGAGAAATAAACAATATCTTTATTGCTTAAGCCACTGCTTGCCAAGTATTTCATTACTTGCAGCTGAAAGCATCCCTAATGGATACATCCTTGACTTTACAAAGAAGGATATTGAGGCCCAGCAAGGGGCCAGAACCTGCCCGAGGTTGCACAGTTGATTATAAGTCCCCGCCACAGAATTCACACTGTTTCTGAACTTCGCACTCGTTGCAGCACACACCTAATCTGGGCCCGTACCACCAGCCCCCTGCTCAATGCCAGTGCTCCTTGCATTTGGTTCTGCCTTTGGCACTAGATACATCCTTCCCAAATGCAATTTTCTTCATATCATGCCAAAAGGTGAAAACAGCCCAAATAGTCATTAATAGATGAATGGATAAATAAAATGTGATTTATCCATACAATGGACTATTATTCAGGAATAAAAGGTAATGAAACATGCTACGACATGGCTAAACCTTGAAAACATTATGCCAAGTGAAAGAAACCAATTTCAAAAGGCCACATGTTATATCCACTGATACATATCCATTGATCTGAAATGTTTTAAATAGGCAAATCTACAAAGACAGAAAAGTAGATTAGTGGTTGCCTAGGGCTGTGGAATTGGGGGTGGGTAACGGAAGTGGCTCCTAATGGGCGCAGGGTCTTTTTGAGGTGATGAAAATGTTCTAAAATTGATGGTTGCACAATTCTGTGAACATACTAAAAAATACCCATTGAACTGTATACTTTAAATGGATGAATTGTATTGTGTATGAATTATATTTCAATAAGGCTGTTAAAAATGTGTTATGGGCAAATTTCTTTGGTCATTAAACATTCTTTCAAAACATATTTATAATTGCTGCATAATATTTCATCATGTGAGTAAACTGTAATTTGTTTAGTCAAAACTTTATTGCTGGGCATTTATGTTGTTTTACTCCAGTGGTCGGTATAGAGAAGAATATCTTTAAACATAAATGTCATGTGCATTGATGATTATTTCCTTAGCATAAATTTCTAAAAGATTTAAGATTCTTGTTATAAATTACCAAATTATCCCAGAAATAATCAGCCAACCAGATTGCCCAATTCATCATACCTTCTTCAACATGGAATATTATTAAACACAAATATCTTTGCCAGACCACTGGGGAGAGAATGGTAGATTATTTAAATCAAATTATTTTTCACTCAGTAGTGAAGTTAATCATTTTCTAAAACATACACTGGTTAAATTTTTCTAGTCTTTCCTTTATGAACTGATTGTTTCTTTTGCCTGTTTATTTTTTGTTAATTTATATGAGCATTTCATGTATGTAGATAGTCAAACTTTGTCATCATTAGGCAAGTATTGTTCTCAGTTTGTCCACCACTTTCCTTTCGATGTTTTTTTGGAATTTCTTATTTTAAAGTACAGAAGTTCTTAATTTTATGTAGTCAAACCTATCAAGTTTGTTGTGTGGTTTCTTCCTTTCTTTTATCTTTAGGGAGTCCCCTCCATCTTCGCATTTCTTCTAGCTTTATGATTTTGTATTTATAATTAATATTTATTCATCTGGAATTTGTGTTGGTTTAAAATTAAAAACCCCCCTTTTATTTTTGATTGAATTTCCATTTCTACCTCTATTAATTTGTAACAATATCTTTATTATATAACAAATATGTATGTATGTTTCTGGCCTCTGCATTTGGGAAATTTTACAAAGACAGCCTCTAGTTGGAGGAGTTTACTAATATATTGCTGTATTGATATTAATCTATTGTACTTTTTATAGCCTTATAATGTATTTTAATAAATGATGTTGCAAATTCATCCACATTAATACTCTTTTATCAAGTTTGCATGGCTACCCTCACCCTTTTAAACTTCTCATGAAATTTAGAACTTTTCAAGTTCCCATGACCCCCACCCCCTTACCTACAAACTCTTGAAAGCATCCTTTTGCAACTCTAAGAACTTTCAGATTGTACATAATCTAAGTTAATGCAGAAGGATGTGGTATTGGTAGCACATCTACAATAGACACCTTGTGGGGTGAATTAGCAGCCTACGCATTTCTTCTCTGATAACCACAATCTCTCAGAGGGAAAAGTCCTCATGATCATGTTATGATATGTGACTCCCACCCTCCCTCATCTCAGCCAATTGATGCAGGAATGGACACTCTTTCCAAGCTGGGCCAATACAAAAGATCTTTTCTGGGAATTTAAATTTGGAACCCTGGCACACTGGGGTTGGTGTCTCTGCATCTGGGAGGTGATGTGGTTCTGGGAGGTGATGTGGTTCTGGGTGGCCATGCTTTGCCAGGGCCTGGACAGAGGGGCAGCTGGTCTGCAGGGAGAGAGGAGAACAGTGCAGCAGCAGGAGGGAAGCAGCCCTTCAGAGAGGATGTGCTCAGCACCCTCGGCAAGAAGGACCTCAGTTCCTGCTGCCATTGCTCCCCTAAGATCCCTGAGATATCTCTGCTTTCTTCTTATAAAATTACCTTCTTTGCCAAAACTAACTTGAGTTGTTGAGTTGTAGTTAAGAAATGACAGATCCCAGACCAACACATTAGTGCGTCTTTTTGGAATCAGGACAGAATGGTTGAGTTATTTGCAGGAGCTGTGCTTCACGCCAAGCGTACTAACCTTTGCTGATGCATAGCATTCTCAGAGTCCTGCAAAGTGGTTACTAACTTGCCTCAGGACAGGTGGCTAAAAAGGCTTCCAGACCATTCTGTACCACACAGACACAAAGTCCTCTCATCACCAAAATAAAGCAAAGCTCTCAATTTATCACTGTGGAGGCTGGTACAACACCTTTCTCAGGCCCCTGTTCCTTGGTCAATGATGCTGTTCTTCTCTATCCCCCAGGAAACCCTCTAAGATCTGGTGCACTTAAGAACCACTACCATCCTGCAGGGGTTCATGAACAACTAGAAAGTGAAGCCTTGGTCACTAGAGACCAGTGGTGGTTCTTGAGTAACATACTCTGATGTAACAAATGGATCTGGTTCCATTGTGGAGAGAATTACAACCTATACTTCCCAGGGAATGCCATTGACCAGTGGTTCCTGAAACTTTGCAGAACCCGAAAAAAATTTATGGACCCTATCATAAAAATAATCAATCAACGAGTATGAGTTAGTATGCACATGCATGTACACACACATTTACATATAATTTTGGGAGGGAAGTTCACAGATTCCCTGAAGCCCAGGTACATGAACCCAAAGTTAAGGACTCCTTCCACAAGTGAAATTGGATTTCATCTGATCATGCCACAAAGTCTCTGATTTCATTTCTGATAGATGGATTCAGAGCTGGTGGAAAAACCATTCTCAAAGAGATTTGATTAACAAATGACTGTTACACTGGAAGGAAGTCTAAGTGGGGAGCATGAGGTCCTGCTCTTGGCCTTGTCCTACATAATATGTATTTTTTTTTTAAGAGACTGGGTCTCATTCTGTTGCCCAGGCTGGACTGCAGTGGCACAATCATAGCTCACTGCAGCCTCAAACTCCTGGGCTTAAGCAATCCTCCTGCCTCAGCTTCCCTAGTAGCTTGGACTACAGTTGTGTGCTACCACCCTTGGCTAATTTTTAGATTTTTTTTATAGATGGGGGTCTCGCTATGTTGCCCAGGTTGGTCTTGAACTCCTGGGCTCAAGCGATCCTCCTGCCTTGGCCTCCCAAAGTGCTGAGATTACAGGTGTGAGCCACTGCACCCGACCACACATATTTTTTAAATCAGCGATTTAATATAAGGCAGACTTACTCAAGCTGAAATTGACACGAAATTTATAGGGATAGCTAATATTCTGCATGACAAGATCAAAATTCAAAAACATCTCAGGCAACTGGGTGATGGGAAGTTAAGGCCTGGTGAAAATTATAGCAAAGGGTGAATATTACAGAACATATTCAGGTTCTAAGTCAATTGCCCAAGTACAAATTGGTGGAATCTTGCTTTTCTGAAAAAGACTGTGGGAGCTGTATGGACTGTGGTCTTTCTGAGAGATGGGAGTGCCCAAAGCTCTGGGGACCTCAGGATGTGTAAATGGTTGGGGTGTGTCTGGATTATCCCATGGAGGAGTAGGGGAACTAAGAGATACAGGGACCATGGATCCATACGACATGAGCGCAGTTTGTAAGAACCAAGAATCTCTACCCTGGAGACGAGATATTTTGCCTGGAGGTGGGAGCGGGCCTGATGGTGGCCTTCAAATATCTGATAAGCCCCATATGGAAGTATTCTTCCATATAGCTAGAACTACTGGTGGCGCCAAGAGCTTTCTGACAATGAGAGTTGCTCACCAACAGCACAGGCTGTCTTTGGAGATGTGAGCTCCAATCCCTGGAAAAGTTTGAGGAGAGTCTTCCTGTTCATCACATAGGAGGCATGCACCACTGCCCTGAGTGGGGAGCGAACTGGATCAATCCAGGGAGGAAGCCTTGGCTGATTGGCAGTGGCTGTCTAAGGTGTGGTGATGAGAAGGCAGGGGAGGGCCACTTCTGGGCTCAGCAAATCACTGAAGGGTGTCTGTGGGTGCAGGGCTGGGGAGAGATGGCGCTCAGGCTGTTTGTTGGCCAACCTTTCACCAAGATCCTTTATCACTCTAAGACTCTATAGTTTAGCTTTCTGCACTCCAGCAAACTTTGGTGTGTGTGTGCATCCATACACGATCTTTGTGCATCTCACATAGATGTGTATTGAGCACGTGCACTTGTGCTTCTTCATCCTGGTAACAGGGTCAGTTGTCCATGTGGGGATGGAGCACCCAGTGAACCTTCCACAGCAGGTCTCATGCCTCCATCGAATGTCATCCCTCCCTGACAACACTTGGCCTCCACTCCAGCCCGTGTGACTCCTCGCTGTCCCATGCACTGGCCACACTCTCTTACCCCTGGGTTCTCTCTCCTGAAATGATTCTCCTCTTCCCTGCCTCCTCCTCCTCACACCTCCAGGCCCAGGCAGGTGCCTCTCCCTCCATGAACGTGCCCAGCTGTCACAGGCCCTGCCGGCCCTGCCACTCTAAGAGCCACAGTGCAGAGGCTGTGCACAACAGGGTGTCATGGAGCTATGAGCTGCACCTCTAAAGGAGCGAGGATGGCATTCCTGAGTGCTTGATGGATGTTGGCTTCTTCTGGTGTCTAGGTTGGGTTGCCCTGAAGCTACAGCCTAAGACTTTGGTGCAGGAAGCTTATTGGAGAGGTGATCCCAGAGGAAACAGGAGTAAGGCAGACAGGAGAGTGGAAATGGTGATGGAGAAGTCAACACGGAGGGGAACTACTAGGGCAACAGGGCCTTGGTCTGTTGAGACCTCTGAGAACTGTGCAAAGTGCCTCCGAGAATTGCCCATCTGAGGACGGAGACTGGCACATTGATCGGCTTGCTCCCCACCCCATGAGTTGAGTGGTACCGTGGAATCGTTAACTCCCAGCATTTCTGGGCTGCACTTGCTGGCAGGCAGCATGGACCCCTTCCAGAGGAGGCCCTGAGGTAGGGGGGAGATAGCTGCTGAGTTTCAAGGGGCATGTGGTCAGTGCAAGTCTGGGCTGCCTGGGACCGGCCCCCAGCTGTAGCTGAAATCAGAGTGCTGCTGAGGGGAAATGACACAGGACACCAAAATCATGTGCTGCATAGGCCCAGCTGATCCTGTGCCATTTTGTATTTTCCACTCTGTTTGGTGTGTATTTGTTGAGCACCATCGTATACCCTGCTTCAGGCACGAAGATACAAAAACCTCCAAGTCAGTTTCTCACATCCTCACATGTAGATTGAAAACTGTTTGATGCAGGGGACATAATGTTGGGGACATACAGTAGGTACACAAGCAGATTTGATTGATTGATTAGCTAATTGAACAATTACCTAAACTAAACCTTTATGGGTTCTATATTAAAAGTCATTCCTCATCTTAAAAGAATTCAAAAGTTTACTTTCCATTCTCTGGAGCATTCTAACCTGTGGTGTATGCAATACACACCCCAATGATAAAGTCCTTAATAACCACAGGATGAGTTGGCAGAATGATTTAGATCTAAAGTCCAGAGCAAGGCAATTACATTTGGCTCCCAGCTTTAAAAAATTGAAATAATCTTTATCTGAATTTTTAAAGGTATGTTAAAATTGTAACGTCAAATGTCAAATGTGGCAATGACTTATCCTGCCCATGTGAGAGGTGGCACAGAGGAGGTAGGGCCTTAATATGCATGTTGCAACCATCTAAAGGTTAAAAACATCTGATGCCATCTGGTACGCTAATTGTACTTTTATTGATCACATTGGGAATCTGAATAGCATCAGGGAAATGAAATTCTTGAGGCCAGTTTTTGTACCGTGGACCTTCCTCATCTCCTGTGGACAAATAAGACGTTTGGAGAAGGAATTCGTCTCTAGGGGCCTGCTGTCCTGCTAAATTATTTTCTATTTCTCATTAATTCCTGTCTTCCTCTTGCCCACACTACCCACCCCCTCCATGCCCTCCCTTGCCTGTCCGAGTCATGTCGAGCTGTCAGACTCACCTGCTGTCAGAGGCTGCTCCTCGCTGCCCCGCTGGGTTCCCTCCCTCCAAACCAAAGCCTCCTGGAACCGAGCAATTGAGGGCTTCCTTATGTCCTTCTGGAGTTACTTGCTAATTGTTTCATCTATGACTTTTGTGGCTCCGTGGAGGTTACTGCCTTTTGGGTAAAAGACATGTTTTAAGTCATTGTAAAAAAAATATAAACCGATGCCTGCAGGAACTGCTTTGAAATTGCCAAAGGGATATTATCAAAGTAATTCAAAACCTGGAGCCAAATTCACAGCCTTCAAAACTCCTCCCTCTGGGGGTGGCCAGGCACTCATGTGGATACCCCAGATTAGGGCCAGGGTGCAGAACCCCAGGGCAGGAAAAGTCATGGTAACAGCAATGACAACCTACACAGCCATGGGTGAATCTCACAGAAGCCAAGCACAAAAGAACACATACTGTGTGATTCCACCAACAGGAAGCTCATGAAGAGACAAAACTCACCTAAGGTGCAGAGGTCAGGACAGTAGCCCTCTCAGTGTGTGAGTGGGGCGGTGATCCTCACAGTGATGCCGGTGGTGCCTACTCACCAAATTGTACGCTCGAGATCTGTGCCCTTTATCATATGTGCATGATATCACAATAAAAAAGTAACACCAACAACAGTGCAGGAGCGGATGTCCACTCAGCCTCTCCTTTGCCCCGCTGTGCTCGCTACTTCCTGCAGGCCCCCCTTGGCGCCCCGCAAGCATCTTCACAGCAGGCATCTCCAGCTTCATTTTCCAAGTAGAGAAACAAAGGCTCAGAGAGGTTAAGAAACAAGTCCAAGCACACTTGAGTTCACGCTCCTCCAATTGTGAACCCAGAAAAAATGGCCAAATTCCCCAAAGTTGAAAATTCTACCTGGAGTCAATCCCAGAACTGAACAAAGTTTGGTTGCCTTCCAGCTGTCAACCTCCCTCCCTCCATGCCCATGGCTTTTCCAGCTGGAGGCAGAGCGACACAGCCTTCCTGTCTGGGAAATGTTTGTGGGGCACCAGGAGAGGACAGGGAGAGGCTCTTTTCCAGGGGTGGAGGTCATGGTGCAGAGGCACGCTGTGTGGTAGCAGTGAGCGGGGAGACGCCCCTGCCCACGGAGGAAGGCTGGGTGCCCAAGCCCACACTCCTCAGACTCGGAACTTTTCCCATCTCCCTACCTGGGCTATAAGGGGGACCCCACACGATTGCCCTGGAGCTCTACACACCAAAGGTGCTTATTGATTATTTACTGGGGGCAGGGTAGCTTCCTTCACATCTGGCCTGGAAGATCTTTCCCTCCCTCCCTCTGTCCTTCCTTCCTTCCAATACATATTCATGGAGCACCAACAATGCACCAGACACTAGGGACTCTGCAGTGAATACGACAGTGCGTCCCTGCTGTCAAGGAGCTTACAGTTTGGTGGGAGAAACCGACAATGGGAAACCAAACAAATAATACGTGGCCTGCTGCACAATGTCAAGTGCAAAGGGGAATAATGTCTCCACTTCCTCCCAAATTGTTGCAAAAGGCATTAATTCATCCTGTTTTGTGACTGAGCAGTACTCCATGGTATACATGTACCACATTTTGTTAATCCACTCATGAATTGACCTCAAGAATGGAAAAACAAACACCACATGTGCTCTCTAATAAATGGGAAGTAACAGATGGGCACCCAAGTGCACAGAGGGAAGTAAAAGTGGTAGGAAATCAAGCAAGGGGAAGGGGAGGACGGAAGAAGCAAAAACCCGCCTAACGGGTACAGTGAACACTATTTGGGTGATGGGTACATGGACTGCCCTGACTCAAGCCACGTATCACAAACATGTGTACTCCCTTAATATTTTGAAATTAAAAGAAAAGTGATACTGGGAAGATTAAAAAAAAGTGCAAGGGAGAAAATACAGCAGCTAAGAGTGGTGGGTCCAGGGCTAGGGGTAGTACAGAGACGGGGTGAGGAGCTACCTCTCTGAGAGGGACATTCATGGATTGGGGAACAGCATGCCAGGCAGCAGGGACAGCAAGCACAAAGGCCGGGAGGGAGGAAGGAAACCCAAGTGTTGGGGGAGCTGCAGAAGGCCACTTTGGTTGGGTGAGGGAAGGAGAGGACCAGGTGAGGTCAGAGGATCGGGCACGGACTGATGGAATGAGGTTTCACTTCTATTCTGAATATAATGGGGCCCTTTGAAAGTTTTTGAATAGGGGCTGGCATGATCTGAATTTCCTTAGAAAGATCACTCTGGCCATTGAGGACCACTGACTTGTAGCAGGCAAGAGGCGGGCAGTGGACCGGTAGGACGGCTCCTGCAGAGTCTAGCAAGAGACAGGGAACCTTGGGCTGCGGAAGAGTCTATGATGAGCCTTTTCTCAAACCACACACATAGAACCTGAGTGGCCCCCTGGAAAAGCTGTTTCTGGGCCTGATTCAGGCCTCCAGCAACCCTGCCTGAGGGTCCCACTGGTGAAATTATAGTTGTTTGGGGTCAGGACATTAACAAACAGTGCGTCAAATAGAAAATGTTTCTCTCTTTTGATTCTCCTTTAATCCTTCTGGTTTCTCTCAGGAACTGGATTTCCCAGCACTTACAACAGTGGTCTCCAAGGTGGGCTGCATCAGCCCCAAGGATGTGCAAGATAATCTTTTATAGCAAGAGATGAAAATGTTGAGACTTATATCTATGGCTAGTTCTCACTTCAGTGATCTCCAGGTTATTTACTCCATGCTTATAGTGTGCATGGTACATTAGTAGAGCAGTGCGGACTCCATTTATAAATACATATATTGGGGGACGATATTAAAATATTCTGTGATGGGGTGAACAACAAAAAATATTTGGAGTTCATTGGCCTACAGGATAAATCCCCAATTCTGTAACATGGCTTATGACTGCCCCACCATGACCTCGCCATGCTCACTTCTCCAACCACATTGCCTCCACCTCTCCTATTCCTGCACCTTCCATGTCAGCCACACAGAACTCTCCCCATCAGCCTATATGTCGTGGATGGAGGGGTGGAAGATGGAGATTCAATTTATTCCCTGACTGTCAACACTCAGACTTTCCTGAACCATCTCCCTCACCACACATGCTACCATCATGCCCTGAACATGTCTTTGGCACAACACCTGAAACACTTTACTGCTTCTATTTCTTTCCAGTTTGCCTGTATCCTCCAGTTGTGAGCTCCTCGAGACAAGAGTGGTGATGTACTGGTCTCTGGATCATAGGGTAGCCAGATTTAGCAAATAAAAATACTGGATGCCCAAGAAATACTTTTTTTAGTAGAAGTATGTCTTCAGGGACATACTTATTTAGGACTTATTTATACTGTAAAATTATTTGTTTTGTGAAATTCAAATTGAACTGTATTTTAACAGGCAACCTTACTGGATCCCGAGAGCCTAGCTCAGGTGCTGTCATGGTGGAGATGTTTAATAATTATCTTTTTTTTTCTTTTTTACTCACCACACACAAAGATGTAATTGATAATTATGTTTTGAATAAATGTCTGAATGAGCAAGTCAGATAGCAATGAGAAAGATCCTTCCCCAAACAGGTTGTGAAGACTGAAACAGCACCATAAAAATTTATCTTTTTTATAAATGTGATATTTTTGTGTGTATTTCCAGCTCTGCCCACTAAATGAAGCAATAAGCAATGACTACTAGCCACGCACACAACTAGTACCCACGTCTTGGTTTCTAAATATCATTCTTCCCCAAAGTTACACTGAGAAATGGCTGGAAAGCATAGGGACTGCTGGGAACAACTTGTTTTGTCAGGAAAACAAGGGAAAGCTTAAAGATTAATTGGGTCATGTAGAAAGGACACAGGACTCAGCTGGAGGAGGCTTCAGTGCACAAATCTGTGACAATTTGAGCATCAGAAAGGATAATGTTAGTAATAAATATTAACACACTGAAAAAATTAATGAGTTTATAGTGGTGAGAGAGGGAGAGTCAGAGAAAGAAACTAAGAGAGACAGAGAGAAGGTGGGGGGGAAGGTGGGGAGGGGGGACAGAATAAAAGAGTAAAAAGGTGAAAAGTTTTTTCTCTCCAGGAGAATGCCAGCTAATAAAAGCAGAAGGAACAAGTAGAGAATCACTATATCGTCACTGGCAATGTAATAATTGATTTAGGTGACTATAATCAAAGATCATAAGGAATTTTGTTAAAGGTCATTAGAGAACAAGATATTCACATGGACTAAAATCCCCCCCCACCCCACAGTTTATTAATTACCAAGGGGGAAAGTGAACGGTTACAATGCAAGACCTGGCAGCCCGACTCTAACCAAGCACGTGAATCACCCATGATGGAATGTGAAACAATGTGTGTCTCCTGATGGAAATCAATAAGAAACACCACCAATACCTATGTAATATTCTGGGCAAAAGTGCTTAAACAGAATCTTATCGTGAGGAAACAATCAGAAAGATCCAAAAATGTAAGAAATTTTATAGGACAACTGGCCTGAAATCTTTACCAGTATCAGTGTCATGAAAGGCAAACACAAAGGTGAGAGAGTGTTCTGGAGTAAAAGACACCAAGGGAACATAACAAGCAAAGGTCATGGGCAGACCTTGATTGCATCCTGGATTGATGGAGGGGGAACAGTAAGCTACAAAAGACGTTTGGGGGACAGTTGAGAAGATGGAAATGGTATTATTGAATTCATGTTAATTTTCTGAGATGCGAGCGCTGTGTGGTGGGTCTGCAGAAGAACATTCTTATTCTCTGTGCGTCTGCAGGTGCATGGTGAAGGGTAAGGTGCTGCGGTGTCTGCAACTTAATTTCAAATGATTCAGAGAGAAAGAGAACGAATCTAGGTGAAGGGTTTTAAAACATTAAAAGTAAAAAAGGCAAAAAAGGTGAGGAACATGAGGATCTTTGGAGAAGAAAAGACTCAGAAATTGAGACAGGCTGAGAGGGAGAAAGGCAGGGTGAGTGAGATTTTGTGATTTGCCCAACAGGCTATGGAGCGGGAATGGTCCTAGACCCTTCTTCTAGGGTCCTTGTTACCTTCCTCCTTCTCCAGGACATACGGCCTCCTCAGCCCCAGCAAAGCCTCCGTTGCTGGCTTTGTGGTACGCTGTCAGGTATCCCTGCCCGGAGCAGAGCTGGACATGTGATTGATGAAGTTGAAAGCTCCTCTAATAAATTTGGCTTTTCCAATCAGAGTTCGGTATTTCCAAGCATCACATTACCCTTTAATATCTTTATTAAAGCACATATCCACCCCCCCAAACACACAGACATATGCAAGAACAATCCAACATCTCCCTGCAGCTCCTCCTCCTTCCTGCCCAGCCCATTACAGATGACGAAATGCACCATCCGAGCAATGATTCCTTTCAACACAATAATTACAAAACACTTAGTGGTATTTCTAAATGATTATACGTTTTATTTAAATATTTATCTTTCTCAAATTTGACTTAAAATCTATAAGTAATTAGTTATCAGCGCAGCTACCAGGATGACAGGAAGTTTCCTTAATTTTCTATGCAGTTGACAGGTTTTAACTCTGAAATTATTCTAGTCACAGCCTACTTCAAAGGTCTAAATGAAAAAAAAGTTAAATGCCTTAATATCTTTGCGATTTGCTGAGGATTTGCTGAGGGATTCAGTGCAGGATGAAGAAAGTGTTTTGTTAGCAGGGAGACTAACTTGCATCTCCAATTTGAAAGAAAATGTGAAATCCAAATGCACAAAGATTATTTAGAAGGGAGAGCGCTGAGCAGTCACTGTTATTCCTCCACAGCCTGTGCCTTTGAGTCCTAGGTTACACTGGTTCAGAGGAAATACGGGAAGGCCTGCTCCCCTCCTCTGGCAAGAGTAACCATGGTTCAACAGGATAAAATGCAAACTAACAACCACTAATTATAAGGTATTTAAACTATAATTAAAGCTCAAACCCCCTTCTGAAAAAACACACACCAGTAAGGTACATTTCCAAGGCTGCAATGTCCACTCCCCGTGGGGAGCTGGGCCTGCGCCCCACATGGGTTTGTGCTCATCATTGTATCATCGCAGTGCTAATTTGCTGGTGTCCCGGGCTAGGTCACCTGGCAGACTGTCCCGCCTGGCCTGGCACCGACCTGTCCCATTGGGGTGTCCCAGACTTTCCGTGGTCTGTCTCTACTCCCACGGGAAAGAGTGCAGTAAAGAAATCAGCTCTGGTTGTGTAAGCCCTTCCTAGGTGCTCAGCTCCATGTTTGGGGCTGTAAGTACCCAGGGCTTGAAGGACCACAGGACAAAAAACAGTTACAGCTGCAACTCCAGAGCTTACACAGAACCCTTAGGTGCACTTCATGGGAGATGCATATAAACACACAAGCATATATGTATGTATTGTATATATGAAGTATTATACATATGTACTATATATGTGTTTATAAGTGTATAATGTGTATAAGTATGTTCTATATATTACATATCTAGTATATACATATCCATATACATATGTACACAGCATACCACTTCCCACAATGGCTATAGAGTTTGAGCATTAGAGTTGCAAACAGATGATTATTTTTAAGTTCCAGGAATCCACTCTCTGGCCTTCAGCCCTCTCTTCTTTCCATGTCTGCCCTTCTCTGGGAAAGAGAAAACCAGACTCTTCCTTCCAGCCCTTGTGCAGGAGTTTCTGCTCCAGGGAGGCCCATCCTACCTTTGCTATTTGCTGTTCTTGGCCAGGTGAGAAGCTCTCCTCAAGGGACACCATGAGGAAGACATGGAGGTCTGTCCTGGATTATGGGCTGCATTTTCCCTATATTTCCTATAGAACAAAATTGTCTGTTTTTCAAATCCCAATTGTTTTGTGCAGCAGAAATGCCATTTCCTGCTGATTAGTTCCTGAGACTGGTTTTTGATCCTATAAGTGTTCATGTGTCTATGCATATATGTCCTGTGTGTGCATGTGTGTTTATGCATGTGTGCATGTGTGCACATGCATGTTTGTGTGTGTATGTATGTGTGGGAGAATGCATGTCTATGCATATTCATATCAAAGAAAATGTTATCTATAAAACCCCTTACCCCTTTCCGTGGGGCAGAGAGGGTCCTGTCTAGCTAACTGCTCAGAGTGTAAGTTGGGGAACATTAGAAATTTGGGGAGGGGTCTAGAGGGGGTAGGGAAGGGATGGGACTCAGGAGGAAGGAAAATTGTTAATAATAGCAAATGCTGATCGAGCGCTCAGTGTACTCGGCATCCTTAGTCCTCTTGTGCGTGAACTCACTCATCCTCATGGTATTGCTACAGGTAGGCACTACTGTTGCTCCCCTTTCACAGATGAGGAAACTGAGGCACAGAGAGACTAAACGACCAGCCAGAGGTAACACAGCTCATAGGTGTAAGAGTTAGGATTTGGATCCAGGCAATCTGGGGTCCAAAGCGTGCATTCTTTTTTTTTTTTTTTTCTTATTTCAGAATATTATGGGGGTACAAATGTTTTGGTTATAGGTATTGCTTTTGTACAGTTTGAGTGAATGTTGTAAGTGTGGCCATCACCCAGATAGTGTGCTTTGTACCTGTTAGGTGTGAATTCACCCAATCCCTCCTCCCCCCTCCCACCTGCTTGGTTTCCATTGAGTTTTACTTCCATTTATGCATATAAGTGTTGTTTGATTAGTTCCAGTTTAGTAGTGAGTACATGTGGTGTTAGTTTTTCCATTCTTGTGATACTTCACTTAGAAGAATCATCTCCAGTTCCACCCAGATTGTTACAAAAGGTATTAGTTCCCCATTTTTTTTGTGGCTAATACTCCATGGTATACATATACCATATTTTATTAATCCACTCATGTATGGATGGGCACTAGGGTTGATTCCACATCTTTGCAATTGTGAATTGTGCTGCTATAAACATTCTACTGCAAGTGTCTTTTTTATAAAATGACTTTTTTTCCTTTGGGTAAATGCCCAATGGTGGGATTGCTGGATCAAATGGTAGGTCTACTTTTAGTTCTTTGAGGTGTCTCCACACTGCTTTCCATAGAGGTTGTACTAGTTTGAAGTCCCACCAACAGAAAGCGTGCATTCTAAACTTCCTGAGCCAGGGTGGCTGCGAGCTGCATGAGGGGCAAGCAGCAGGGACAGGGCGGCAGACTCCTGGGCACGGGCCTCATCCAAAACAGACAGTGTCACCCAGCCTCAGCCAGTGACTGCATGCAAGAAGTCAGACCTGCTGCTGCTGGGTCTTCTGATTTAAAAAAAAAAAAAAGCCAGAAATTTGGATTTTCAGGTGAAATATCCATGTTTTGCAGGTCAAATAAAATGTCTACTGGCTACAATGGGCCCATGGGCTGCCCATTTGCAACTCCTGAAGGGTGGAGAAGAGGAGGCCCAGAGTGGGAAGTGATTTGCTCCCCAGCTCACCCAGCTGGTGCCAGAACCACACCTATCCCTGGGATCCAGCCATCATCCTAAGGACCTGACCTGGCCCCTGGGTGGGGGGACACCATCCTCTTTTCCCAGGGCATTTCCTCGTCTCTTCCCCTGTAGAAGGGCCTGGTGGGACTTGGGTTCTCGTGTGAGCTGCTCCTCCTGGTCCAGCCCAGCCTGTGTGTTCCACAGAAAGGATAAGGGTGTGGGGTTTTTCCAGCTGTTAACCTGCGACCTGGTTCACAGCGCTCCCCTCACAGCTTTTACAGGCTCTTTTTGAGAATGCTTTGGTGGAGCTCCCAACAGATCCTACCATCACGAAAGGATTCTTTCAAAGCCCCAGTTCACACAGGAGCAGAAATGGCTTCATGGGCCCAAGATGCCGTGCCTTTCTTCGCCCTGCTTGCCGTTAACACACCCCAGGCTTCCCGTGTCCTCCTTGTTCCACCAAAGTCAAGAAATGGACTTTGTGTTCTACGACTTCAGGCAAGAGCCTGGGTGCTAGAATGAAATGGGGGGACCCAGGTTGCATAGTCTGGGGCTCCATGAAACAGAGGGCGACAAAGGTCCCCCCAAATCAGGGGCAGAGAAGAATTGAAACCCATGTGTCCCACCTCTTGTCCTCTGGAGCTGCCGCCTGGTCTTGGGGCTGCCTCAGGGACACAGAGGCAGGGGTCAGTGGTCAGTAACCTGACCCCCCCCAGGAGCTGAGTCACGGAAGCTGCATACCTGGGGGTCATGGCCTTGAACCAGCTCCACCACTACCCAGAGGTGAGCCCTGGGCAGGCCACTCTCCTCTTCTGTGCGGTTGGCCTGCTGACACCCATCCCATGATATCAGCTGCTCACCCCCAGCCTACCTACCTCTCTCTCCTACTTCCACACATACTGGCAACTCCCAGCTTGCAGCCACCGGCTCTCTCTGACCTGGAATCACACTTTCATTTCAGTCCCCATGGACCCAGTCACTGTTCCTTAGGACATGTTTTCTAATCCGTGTTTTCCTAACTTTGTAGCTGAGCATTTGATATGTGTGACTGACAGATCCTGGCCTCAGCAAAGCCATGACCTTGGAGCCACATGTCTTCCTTGTACCAGCCTCTCCCCTCTTCTGCCTGGAGCTCACTCCCCTCACTCCACTCTGCCTTCTTGTCCCAATCAACTTAAGCCGTCCTTATTCCTCCAATCAGACCTGCTCTCTGGAGAGGTCCAGATACCCATCATTTGTACCCCAACGTGAGCCAGTGTCACCCGCCCTAGGGAGTTTGTCTCTAAATTTGGCTTCTGGTTGCAAAATGGAACTTCAAGTCCCAGGGAGCAGGAGGGAGCTGGCTGTCGTGTGGCTGATCACTTCCTGGTTGGGTGGGGGCCTCAGGTAGCCAAATCAGGTGTGAAATAAAAAGCTCTTTACAGCTAAGTGAAGGCTTTGTCCCTGGGAATCAGCAGGCCAGCTGGGAGGCAGAGCTCCCACGTGTCTGGCATCAGCTGCCTGGTTTGCAAGGTTGGCTATGCTATGGCATTCACAGATTCACTTAACAAATATTTGTTGAGCACCAACTATGTGTTAGCCATGGCACTAAGGATGCAGCAGTGAACAGAAAGACAAAATCCCTGTCCTCACAGAGCTTGTATTCTAGTGGGGGAGACAATCAATAAACAAGGTAAACAGTTCAATATATGGTACCTTAGAAAGTGATAAGTACTAAGAAAAAAATAATAAAGTAGGAAGGGAAATGAAGTATGGGAGTAGGGTTGAATTTTAAACCAGGTGGCTGAGGAAGGCCTTACTGAGAAGGTGAATTTTAAGTAAAGATCTGAAGCAAGCAAGGAAGGCTAAGAAGCAGCTGTCTAGGGAAAAAGCATTCCAGGGAGGTGCAACAGTATGTGCAAAGGCCCTGTGGCAGGGTGGTGGCCAGCAGCCAGCATAGGAGGGAGTGAGGGGAGAGTAGCAGCAGATGGAGTCAGGGGCCAGATGGCAAGGGGACGGGGTAAGGACTTAGCTTTCATTCCGAGGTGAGAGCTATGGGAGGGTTTGAGCAGGGAGAGACATGGTCTGACTGATGCCTTAACAAGGTTGCTCTGGATGCTGAGTTGGGAAGAGATGGCAGAGGAGCAAGAGCAGTTAGAAGGCTACTGTAGCATTTCAAGTGGAGGTGATGACACTTTGGGCCAAGGTAGGCAGAGGAGGAGATGTGAGAAGCTCTCAAATTCTAGAGGTATGGTGAAGGTGGAGCAGATGAGATTTGCTGATAGACCAGGCACAGAGCGTGACAAAAAGACAGGAGCCAGGAATGACTCCAGGATTTTTGGCCTGAGAACCAGAACAATGGTGCTGCCACTGACTGAGGCGGGCAAGACTGCAGAAGGAGCAGGTGCGGGGATGGGGATGAGGGGAGCATTCGAGTATTTATTTGTGCATTCATCAGCTACTTATCAGGCACTTCTAAGTGCTTGCTTGTGTGTGGAGGCTGGAGGTAGAGGGGAGTGAGCATTAACTGGTCCCTCACCTCATTACCCTAATGGCCCAGTTGGGAAGAGGAGCCATAATCTAATAATCATACAATAATGCACAAATATTAGCTATGACAAGGTCTACACAGGAGGAGAACACGGATTTTGGAGGGGACGTGGTGGGAAAATCTAACCTAGTCTGGGGAAGGAGATGTTGGTTAAAGAAAGTGACAATCAAGGGGTGATATGTAGGATGATTAAAAGTTAACTGGGTGAAAGGGCTGGGGGTAGGAAGAATGTCACAGTTAGAGGAACAGCATGCGTAAAGGTCCTGTGGTCAGAGGAAGCATGGGAGCATGGCACACGTGAGGAAAAGCGGCACATGCAGAGTGTCTGGAACACAGCGGGGAAGAGAGCATGGGGACAGAAGGCGCTGGAGATGCTGGCAGGGCCACGTCATGCAGGGGAGTGCAGGTTACATGGAGGTCATTTGTCATTATTTTTAAAGTAATGAGACATCATTAAAGTGCTTTAAACAGAGGGAGGAGTTGGTCAGATGTGTATTTTAGAAAGGTCACTCTGGCTGCAGAGAGGAGAATGGGTTGGGGAGGACTGGTCTGGACACAGGAGATCCAGAAGGCAGTGACTGTGTAATCCAGGAGAGAGAGGATGGACCTGCAGACAGAAACTGACAGATTGACAAGATATTCAGGAGGTAAGAAAATTAGTAGTACTTTGCAATAGACTGGTATGAGGGATGAAGACAGAAAATAGAAAGGTTGTGTCTTTTAATCACATATATAAACAGAATGTAGGAAATGAAATTCAAGGTCCTGTACTATTATTAAACAATTGGCTACAAATTCTTAGTGAGAAATAGAGCACATTTCCAAACACCTGTATTGCCTTCTACTAGTTCCTAGAATAAAATCCCTGGGCCTAAAATTCTATATATTGTGCTTGGAATGAACTGGATAGAGTCATCTAAACCCAGTGCCAGAGCCGTGGGAAGCAACGGGATGGGGGTGGCTTGGGGGCGGGGATCAAAAAGCACAGTGTGCAGAGACAGTCATGCCTGGCTTTGAAGCTCAGCACCGCCACCTGCTAATTGTATGAGGCTAATTGGTCACTCATCCAGTCTAAGCCTCAGTGTCCTTGTCTACAAGATGGAAATAATAGGTACCACCCCATAAGGTTGTTTGTGATGGTTAGGTGAGATGGCACATGCAAAGTGAATGCCCATTACTCAGCATAGGTTCAATAAAGGGTATCTGCCACTAGTATTCATAAGTGTGCTGCTGTTTATCAGAGCACTTTAGCACCTTGATTTACAGCCTACTCGTATCAGCTAACTATTGCAATAATAATGCTGCATAACAAACTACCCCAAAACTCAGTGGCTTAAAATAGTAATCATTACTCCCACTCTGTCATCTGTGGGTCAGCTGAGTTCTGCTGATTTAAGTTGGGCTTGACAGGGTGGCTCTCAGATACAGTTGGGTCCACAGGTCTTGAGCACGTCATTCTCACTGCAGCTGCAGGAGCACAAGAAGGAAAGTTCAAATAATCCAGCATATTTCAAGCCTCTGCCTGCATCATGTTCACCAATGTGTCTTTGGAGAAGTGAGTCACATGGCCAAACCCAACTTCAGAGAGTGGAGAAATACACTTCACTTCCAGTGGGAGGAATTGCAAGATCTCACAACAAGGACTGTGGATACAGGGAGGGTGAAGAATTAGGGCTAGTTACTCAATTTATCACATCCCTCTCCAACACCTCCCACCTTTCCACAGAGAACCATTTGGGATCATCCAGGGATATAAATATGGCTGTTGAGACCCAAGTCTCTTTTCTACTCTAGTTTCTTCCATCTCTCTCTTCCTCCTAGCTATTCTTTTACAGGGCTGTGACTTCATGTTCCTTTTAAGGAGTATCAGTCAAGTTTCTTTGACTGCAAACCACAGAAAACAATTCTGACCAGTTCTATCAAAAAGGGACTAGAATGAAGGGCTATCCACACAGCTCATCAAGACCGGCAGGATGCTGGAGAACGAGGCTAGAAACAGGACAGATCACAGGCCAGCTCTGGGGATCCCGGCAGTAGAGCCTGATCAACTCTCTGCCAAGCACTGATGCTGGGGTGAGGGAGCCCCTGTGTGGCTTTTCAACATTGTGTCTCTGAGCTCAGGATTCAAAATCCTGGCAGAGAGAGTTCCACTGGCTTAGCACCCATCTCCTGGTCAGGGCAGGGCAGGACAACTCAGTTTATAGCTCACCAAGACTGTCCACAGTAAGGAATAGCAGTTTCCCAAAAGGAAGTTAGGGTGTCATTAGGAAGGGAGAACGGGATGGGATGTCCAAAAAAAGCCAGTGTCCTCTATGTCAGGCTTCTGGGCTAATGGGGTAGCAGAAAGAACCCCAAGAACAGACGGGGCCCCGATTCCATCCCCTGCTCTGCCACTGACTTGCTTTTTGAATACCGAATTCTAGGTGGATTCTTCCTTCACAAACACTTATATGGCACTAACGGTGTTCCAGGCACTGTTCTAAGAACTTGGCAAATATTAACTCAGCAGCCCCTGATCTCCAGGAGCCACTGGGGAAGGTGGTGACTTACCTGATCTCACAGATTGGTTGTAAAGATTAAATAAACATATACAAAATGTCTAGCAGAACACCTGGCATGCAGAAAGTGCTCAATAAGTGTGAATGCCCAATCAGCCCCCACTCCCAGCCTGAAGAGAGCTCCACAGGAGAGGAAGGTGCCTGAGGTTTCAGGGACTGTCTAGAGCTTGTGGTATTGACCTGAAGGACAGCTCCCCCTCCAATAGCACAGCCCGACGCCTCTGCCCACCAGAGTCCAAGAGGAGGTTTGGGATGTTGTAAGACATGCCAGCACATCTTCAGAGTGACCTGAGGTGTGGCCTCAGGGTGTCTTGTTATGTCCATCTTCAGCACCTTCTGATGCCAGGGAACCTTTCATCTCCTTGTCTATGCTCTGAGCAGGGCTGTACACATTCCAGTGTGATCATGGGAATGTTCTCTATTGGTGCTGTTCAGTATGGTAGTTACTGAACATTGAAAGGTGGCTAATTTTACTGAGGAACTTAATTTATAATTGAATTTAATTTTAATCACTGAAATTTAAATAGTGACTGTGGCTAGTGGCTACTGGACTATGCAGCTAGAGCTGTTGATGCTATGGAACACACCTAAGGGACCCTGACCCCTGCCATAGGGGTGGCAGAATGGTGCCTTTAGGGAAGGACTTGGGGGTGCTGCCTCACTTCCCACTCCTGGGAGGCAGCTCCAGGAGGGTCCCTGCCCTGACCATCTCCAACCGCGGCTACTGCTTCCCTCACTCCCCAGCAGTAACCCCAGGGTGGGGCGACCGGCAGGTGCTTTGGGCGGGAATCATCCTGCTTCAGTTCTGCACTCACTGTTCTCACAACCCATGGCCCAAAGGTTAATAGGGGTGAAATAAATAGGAGACACTTGGAGAAGAATTAATTAATCTGGGGTTTCATTTCCCCCAGCGTGACTCATCCCTTTAGAGCCACTTGCGTCTCTGCTGCTTTCACAAGTTGCATTTTACCAAAGAAGAACAACAAAAGTTCTGTATACACCAATAGTAAGAGTTAAAACCACGGAATGTGAAAGCTGGAGGAAACCTCCAAGAGCATCTGACTCAACATCCTTATCTTATGAGTGGCCTGAGGGACCAGGGTGGGTGTCTTGGTCTTGTTTGTGCTGTTGTAACAAAATACCTGAGACTGGGTAATTCATAAAGGACAGAAACTTATTTCTTACAGTTCTGGAGGCTGGAGGTCCAAGATCGAAGTGTCTGGTGAGGGCTGCTATCTGCTTCCGAGACCACATGTTGTTGCTTCGTCCTCTGGAGGAGAGGAACGTAGTGTCCTCACATGGCTGAAAGGGTGGAAGGGCAAATAAAGGCCCTGCTACTTTCCTCCAGTCCTTTTATAAGTCGCTGATCCCATCAGTGAGGGAGGAGCCTTCATGTCCTCATCACCAACTAAGGGATCCACCCCTTAACACTGTTGCATTGGTGATTAAATTTCAGCATGAATTTTGAAGGGGACACAAACATTCCAACCTTGGTAGTGGGCAAGCTGGGTGGCTGGCTCCTGTAGGATGGGGCGTGAGAAAGGAGATGGTTTCCCTTCCACAACTGAGCAGATGAAGACAGCAGGCAAGTCCCACAGGATCTCGAGAGACTGAGCCAGTAGTGTACCCGCAGGTGTCCAAGGTGGTCATCTGAGTGAGGTGGGGGGCGAAGAGGTGCAGGGTCGGGGCACACAGAGGGCTGGCGGATGAGGTCGGCCAGAGAGGGGTGGACCCACATTCTGGACAATTAGCAAAGCAACCTCCAGGGCCCACCGCAAGACATTCCTGGGTTGCTGGCGGCCCATTTCTTGAACAGTCTGGATATATTTTACAAACCCAGGAAGGGACACAGGATTTAAAAAAAAAACGGTGGAACTTAGCAAGTCTCAGAGCCAGGACTCACTCTCCAGCCCCCTGCTTTTCCCTGCAGCGCTCCCTCGCCCACTTACCCAGTGAAAGAGGCCACATATTTTGGAACTGCTTTTCCATCTAGAGTTGTGTGTGACAGTGTACATAATTATAATCTCAGCTATAATTAACTGAGCACTTCTTACTAAGGGCCAGGAATGTGCTGATGGTTTCATAGGCCATGATGTCACTTGGTACCCATGACAACCCTGTCAAGTCGATTTTCTTCTACCCATTTTACAGATGTGGGAAGAGGCTTAGGGAGACTGACAACGTATTCAAGGCAGCAGAGCTAGCAGGGGACAGAGCTGAAATTTGAACTCAGGGCTGTCTGACTTGAAAGTCTTGTGAGTGCGGCAGGGCCAGCTCACTAGCCACATTGGCAGACTTGGAGACTTAAAGGCTGCACGACAGCCTGGGGAACCAGGGCTTGCTAGCAGCATAGAGAACAAAATCTGGAACTCTGAGGTCCACCTCTGAGTTCTGTGCTTCCTCCAGGGCCCAGTTTCCCCCTTTCTCATATGTCCTAGTCTGGGGGTCATTTTTCTCTCTTGCCCAGGTGACTTCACAGTTGATTTCATTTGGCAGGTGGGGAGGGGGTCTCTCCTGTGGTGGTCCCAACAGCTGCCTGGACAGTGAATATTGATTTTGGGAGCCAGGAGCATGCTCTCATTTGAGTCGTTTCTGAGCCAAACCTCTCACGCTTTGCCTTGGTGGGGGCAGGGCCGAAGGGGCTGTTAATCATCTGGTCATGGTGCCCTACATCTTTGCGCTGGAGCCCCCACGCTTGCCCCCTCTCTTAGGGGAGGGGCTGCATGTCGCAAACAAAGCCTCTGTCCGTGCTGCCCCGTAGTGCTCCTGGGAGGACGAGGAGGGCCTCCCCTGGCAGCTTTTCCCACTCCCATCACTGTATGGCTCTCACCAAGCACTTCCCAGCCCCTCCAGAGATAGACGCTCAGGGTCACTGAGGGGTGTCCTCTGCCCTCGTGGTGGGGGGAGAAAATGGCAAGAGGCCAAACATGGCTTGGGGAGAAAATCACAGTGAGGCCAGAGGGCTTCATACCCTTTTCCAAAGGAATAAAAAGAGATAATATTGTCTATTGCTTCTTTGTTTTCATTTTGTTTTGTTTTATTGTGGTAAAATACATATAGCATAAAATTTATCATTAGTGACATTTTGTATATTCACAATGTTGTGGGGCCATTTCATCTATTAGTTCCAAGATATTTTCATCACTCCAAAAGGAAACACCATACCCATTAGCAGTGTATCCCCACACCCTCCTCACCCCAGCCCCTGGAAACACTACTCTACTTTCTGTCTCAAGGGATTTGCCTATTCTGGACATTTCATATAAATGGAATCATATAATATGTGGCTTTTGGGGTCTGGCTTGTTTTGCGTGGCATAATGTCTTCAAGGGTTATTCATGTTGTAGTGTGTATTAGTATTTTGTTCCTTTTTATGGCTGAATAATGTTCCTTTGTGTGGATATATTACATTTTGTTTATCCATTTTGTTGATGGACATTGGGTCCATTTTAGCTACTACAAAAGTACTGCTATGAACACTTATGCATAAGTTTTTATTTGAAAACATGTTTTAATAAAAGAGACAACATTGTTTTTTATCTTTGAAATGAATCCATTCAGTTCTATGCGGTCCAATATGGTAGCCACTAGCCACATGTGGATATGTAAATTTAATTAAAATAAAGTAAAATTAAAATTTTGGTCCCTCAGTTGCACTGGCCAAATTTTAAATGCTCAGTAGTCACGTGTGGCTGAGGCTACCATGTTGAACAGCACAGAAAGCTCTATGGGTAAACGCCCATCTAAAACGCACTACTCATGGGAACCCTGCCAGTCCCTCAGCAGTCACGCCAACTCCTGCAGTTTTCCAACACCTCTGGCTCCCCTCATCTCTTCCTTTTCTTGGGTTGCCCTCTGAGTACAGCCCCATTTCCCTGCCACTGTCCTTTCTGGAGTAAGAAGAAGTATTTTCTTGACTTGCTCTTCTTTGCCTCTTTTCACTCCAAGACAGTTGAAGCCAGAACTCTTGCTTTGTCCACTGTCCTCTGATGGACCACACTCTTATCCAATGTTCCGCGTTGCAACCATTCTGCACCCACAACAGTGCCCCTTTAACAGTGACCACTCAGTCCCTGGTGGGGCCTTGGCATTACCAATGTAACCCCGTGTGGGCTGCCATCGCAGGCTGAAAATTCTAATGCTGTCACATCAGCATAGGATTCTCTAAGTTCCTGTTTTTGCCCATTTCTGCATTTGCCCACCTCGGCCAAAACTATCCTACTGGGTGTCCCATACACCTATAAGGTGTCGGCTGCAGTCACCTTGCAGGGTTCCCGTCTCCCTCTGCTCCTCCAGCAGCCCTTGTGGATATCTTTTGCCATGCAGGTCCTTGCAGGAGCCTCAGCCAATTGTGCCCTTTAGACGAATGCCATTGTCCACTGAGGGCAAGGAAGGCTGCGGTAGGTTTCTGGGTCTCAGCCTCTGGTCATGATATTCAAAGCTGGTGTGGCTGGGTCTTGGTGTATATCATGCACCACCACACTCCAGGGCAGCCAGGTTCACACAGGAGCAGGCCATGTCTGCAGGCTGGACAAGGCTGACTGGGAACCCAGAATGGTGAGGAGCTGGCTGGTCCATTCGCTCTGTGGTCAGTCCTACCTGGGCAGAAGACTTCAACCCTGATAAGCTCTCTTTACAGCACCACTGAGGCATAATAGCGGGTCATCTAGTCCAGTTCCCCTACTTCATAGAGGAAGAGATTGAGGCCAAGAAAGCAGATTGGTAGCAAGACAGAGAGTGAACCCTGGAAAGCACTGAGTAGCCCCACTGCCGCCTGATTCCCTAACTAACGCACACCCTGGAGGCCCTGCTGTCACAGGCTGCCACCATCAATGCCACCATGGGCCCAGAGGCTGAGGTCCAGAAGCCCACCAGGCCCAGTCAGCCCCCAGACAGCAGAGATGCACATCGCCAGCATGGCCAGCAGGGACCTCACTGCAAGGAAAGAGGGAAACCAGTAAACTGGCTCAGTGTGGGAACACTGAGGTTTCATCAGCGAGATGCATCTCTACCTCTGGCTAACAGAAACACGTGCTACGGACGTTCCCTGAGTGTGCAGGCGGTCTGAGAGGTTGGGTGTTGCCAAGGAGCAGGTGATAGACCCAGGTGGGGAGTCTCCTGGTGCCAACTTTTAAAATGGCTGTGGCTGTGTTGAGAGGACTCCCACACCACACTCACAGAATGACCAGAAGAACAGGAGTGAGACAAGCAAGAGGGAATGGCGGTGTGTGCCAGGAGGCCACCCCCGGCAGCACCTTCCCAACGGACCCCAGGCCCCACTTCCTAATGTGGACTCCCAGTGGGCGCCGACTCGGGATCCCGGCCTCCTGAGCAGCAAGCCGCGGTGAGAGGGCTGACGGCAGATGGCAGCAGAACCTGGAAGACAACCAGGACACACAAGACATGTGTGTCCAGGCTACAACCACCATTCCACAGGACCCCTGGCAAAAGGAACAGGAGCCTCCTCAATTTCGCTGCCAGGATCATCCTTCAGGTGCCCCCCAAGCCCTAGACCACAAAAGGACAAAGAGACAAATGTCCCACCAGCTGGGAATAAGTCCCCTTCCAAGACTGACCAGGGCAGGGCTGAGGAATTGTTGGCTGTTTCTACCATCAGCCACTGTGGATGGCCAGGAAGGAGTAACAGACATGAGATTCCAGCAACAAGATGTGAATTAAAGAGATGGGTGCCAAGGCCCTCGAGTACACAAAACTGTTGCCAAAATGACTAGAACTCTCAGCACTGTCCGTGTAGCACAGAGCTTTTATTTTGTGCTCATTCATAGACTTTTCTTTTTAGCAACGGCAAACATCATGTTTCAAAGGCCTTTAATTATTTCACATCTTGTTAAGCTGAGATTTTAAAGATTTTTATGCAAGATAAACTTGACAGCTAGAATACTTGCTTTTGGAGCCGTGGCCTGCCATGTAAGAAATCTCATGACCTAAGACTGCCATTCTGTGAGGAAGCCCAGGACACCTGGGGAGGCCCTTTGGTGATGGCCCTGACTGAGCTCCCCACAGACAACCAGCATCAACTGCCAGCCTTTTGAATGGGCCAGCTGGAATGTCCAGCGCAGTTGAGCCTTTGGATGACTGCAGCCCCAGCTGACCTTTGACTTTTGCAACCTCACTTGAGACCCCGAACCAGAAGTACCCAGTTGAACCCATCCTGAAATCTCCTTGACCCCCTCCAAAATAGTAAGCAAACAAAATAGTTGTGTTAAGCAAAAACATACACAAAAACTCACCTTTATACAACTAGGGGTATTTTCAAGTTCATAAACTACATGTACTTGCTAATAAGGGTCTTAAATTTTGGAAGAGTGAGAAATAGGCCAAGGGCCCCAAACAGGAAGTGGCTCCAGCACACGCTGCTGGGAAGCAAGGCTGCCTGTCCCTGGGGCTGGGGTGTCCTGCCTGTGTCCCATATGCTGACCAGCAGGCAGACACAGTCCCTGCTGGCCACAGCACTACCTCTGGCCTGTGTCACTTATTTTACAGAAGACTTTTGTACTCCAATGGCTCTCCTCCTGAATGGGAACGTCAGTGAGCAGAATCCTTTGAATCAAACCAGCTGCCCCAAACCTCAGTACTGCTTGGTGTCTGAGGCTGCCCAGTTCTGGAAGGGTAGGGAGGCAATGCAACGGTTGAGACAGAGGGTCCTGAGGGGAGAGGGCCTGACTGGATCCCCAGACCAGCCTCCTATCAGGAGGGAAAGTGGAGGGAGGGCGCTGAGCCAGCATGGCTGAGTCAAGTGAGCACAGGCGGGAAGCCAACCAAGCAAGCAATTCACTGGCTTCCTGGTGTAGGGCAGCCTCAGGTACCCCTCAGGGGGCCCCAAATGGGCTTTTAAGCATCCGGGGGTGGCACTGCCTTCTGGAAAAGCAGATGCACTTGAGGAAAGACTGACAAGTCCTGAGAAGCTTGCTTCAAGCCCCTGGCCCTCCTCCAAGGAGGACGACCAGGAAAAGCAGACTTGTCTCGGTGGGGGCTTCCATCTGACAAAAATCTCCCCAGGAAACCTCCAAGCCCGGGGTCTCAGGCTGCAGGAGAAACCCAGTCCACCGGCAGCCTGGGGCCAGCCCAACAGGGCCATGTGACTCATCCGGTTTTTTTCATTTACATGATGGGGACCAAGGCAGGGATGGATGAGAAAGATATTGGTTTTAAGCTTTTTCTTTCCAGCCAGAGAATTCCTTATTCAAATGTAATCTTACAAAGAATAAAGCAAAAAAAATAAAAAATCTTACAAAGAAAGAAAGCAAAAAAAGACAAAGCAGAGCTTCTGTGGTTGAAGGGAGCAGTGGTAGCAGCCGAGGTGTGCCCAGAGCACCACCACCAGGCCCTGGCCCACCCTCACTTCTGGCCCCTGGGATTTCCCAGCTCTAAGTGTTTATGATTTTAAAATAATATTTGCTCTCCTACTAGTTTCCTGGGGGAAATTTTAGAATCAGGCAAACCTGGGGTTCAAATCTCTGTTCTTCCTTTTAGTACTTTATAATTTGGGGCAAGGTACATTTGTTTGACCCTCAGTTTCTTCATCTGTAAAGTGGATCTAATATTACCTACATTCCAGGGTTCTTAGTGTTACAGCCTTACCAGGTTCGTTGCTTGCTGCTCAAGAGGAAGCTGATACACTGAGACAGCAGGGGTTATAGCAGAGAAAGAGTTTAATATTGCAGGCATCCTGCGAGGAGACGGGAGGAAGCTCTCAAATCCATCTCCCCGAGAATATGGGAGAAAGGGTTTTTAAAGATAGTTTGGTGGGCAAAAGGCTAGGCAATTGGGTCTGCTGATTGGCTGGGTTCAGGGTGGAACCATAGGGGTGTAGAAATTGTCTTCTCGTGCTGAGTCAGTTTCTGCATGGGGGTCACAAGACCAGTTGAGTCAGTTCATTGGTGTGGGCCACTGGTCTGGGTGGGTCAGCTGGTCCACCGGACTGCAGGGCCTGGAAGATATCTCAAAAAGTAGCTGTAGGTTTCAC
Source organism: Daubentonia madagascariensis (assembly GCA_023783475.1). Classification (NCBI taxonomy): domain Eukaryota; kingdom Metazoa; phylum Chordata; class Mammalia; order Primates; family Daubentoniidae; genus Daubentonia; species Daubentonia madagascariensis. The sequence continues at coordinate 75,943,615 of JAKFHU010002088.1, read as the reverse complement.
AAGGATGATGTTGTCTGTGGGAGCAATGAAGAAAGCTAAGAGTTTTTATGACCATCAGCTATAGGACTATGGAGTAGTAAGCAATTATAGGAAAGCAAACCAAGGAACAATGGCTGGTTAAATATATATTTCCCCTACCATAGTTCCCACTTTGTGGCTCTTTATTCATTTTATAAAGGGTGGTTTCATTAGAAAGTGAAAGGACCCCTAGCATAGAATGTTTGCCTTTCCTCCTCTCTGTGCAGGCTGCTTTGGGATCCTATCACATCAGATCCTACCATCCCATCAGATCTCCTCTGGGCTCCGTCCAGCACAGACTATGTGCCAGGCACTATGCTAGGCAGTGGGTAGTGAAGTTTAAAGATAAATAAGACGAGGCCAATGGCTTCATGGAAATCACACACAAGAAGCTGATAATTCCTACACATATAGTTTAAGCAAATGGATATATTTAAATCCAGAGGCAAGACTTCATATTTATCTTGATTAATGTTCACTTTATAGCTTTGGTCTAAGTCTTCTGGCTTGTTTTGAATCTTATTTCTGTTTTCAAACATAACAGCTATCTTATCTTTCTTTCCTTTTACTGCAAGTGCAATCAACATGGTTTCCATGCCTTTTCCATGTCATGACCAAGACGGTGAAAAGAACTGGGCCGAGACCAGAGTGCCAGGTCCTCCCACGAAATCAGTTTCCATATGTTCATCAACCCTGTGGTGGTTCAGCCAGTTCAAAAGTCATCTCTCCCTTTTGTGCACACTCCTACACCTTTTTATTTTAGAATGCTCTGCAATACATTTATTTTTATATAAACACACACTCTTATAATTTTACCTGCATGTCTCTGTTTTACACACATTTTTATCCCCATTTTGCTCGGCTCACCTCTCTCCTCTTCAACCCTCTACTCACTACAACTACTCTACTCACTACTACCCTCAGCCCCAGCCCTCCTCTGGGTAACCTAGGTTAATAAACTAGAATTTGTTGTGCCTTTCTATGTTTTTTATGCTCATATATAAATATAAGTATGTATTAATATATATACACACACACATCACATACATATATGTTATTGGATTTTTTTGCCAGTATTTTATATTAATTGGCTATTTTACAAATTTTTCTTTATCTTACTTTTCTTACTCAACAATAACTTGTGAAAATCACTCCTGGACCACTGCCATAGTTCTAATGCACACTGTTAAATAGTTGCATAACAGACTATCATGGAACATTGATGCAAACATTCTCAATAAAATATTAGCAAACCAAATTCAACAACACATCAAAAAGATTATAAATCAAAACCAAGTGGAATTTGTCCCCGGCATGCAAGGTTAGTTTAACATATGAAAATCTGTCAATGTGACACATTGTATTATCAGAATGGAAGATAAAAACCATGTGATAATCTCAAATGACAAAGCATTTGACAAAGTTCAGCACTCTTTCTTGATAAAAACTCTTGACAGTTAAGGTGCGGAAGGGAAGTTTCTCAACATAAGACCATTTATGGAAAACCCCACAGCTAATATCATAATCAATGGTGAAAAACTGAAACTTTTCCCACTAATAACCAGTACAAGACAGAGATGCCCTCTCTTGCCACTTCTATTCAACAAAGTACTGGAAGAACTAGCATAAGCAATCAGATAAGAAAAAGAAAAAAAGACTTCCAGATTGGAAAGAAAAATTAAAATTATCTCTACTTGTAGGTGACATAATCCTATATGAAAAAACCCAAAGATTCCACAACAAAACCTGTTAGAACTAATAAATAAATTCAGTAAAGTTGCAGGATACAAAATCAACATAAAAATCAGTAGCATTTCTATACACAAATAAGATCGAGCTGAAAAAGAAATTAAGAAAACAATCCCATTTACAATAGCATCAAACAAAAATAAAATACCTATAAATAAATTTCACCAAGGAGGTGAAAGATTTATACATTGAAAGCCCTAAGTGTGTGTGTGTGTGTATATGTGTGTATACGCTCAAATACACAGAGATAAAGAATTAAACAGTGGTTACCAGAGGTGGTAAGAAGAGAGGAAATGGGGAGATGTAGGTCAAAAGATACAAAATAGCAGATATGGAAGATGAACAAATCTAGAGATCTAATGTACAACATGAGGACTAAAGTTAATAAAATTGTATTAGGGATTATTGTTAAAAAAGTTATTTAAGCTAGGTAGATTTTAGCTGCTCTTGTCACACACACAAAAAGTAACAATGCAAGATGATTGATATATTAATCTGCTTTACTATTGATTACTAATGATTACATTGTACTATCCATGTGTATCTCTATATATTTATGTATCAATATGTATCCCATGATATCATGTTGTAAACCTCAAATATACACAATACCACTTATTTTTAAAAAATAAATGAATAGATTCAGGACAGAGCACTAAAATAAAATACAGTTATATAGGAGGAATAAGTTCTAGTGTTCAATAGCACAGTAGGGTGACTATAATTAACAATAATTTATTGTATATTTCAAAACAGCTAGACAGGAATATTTGAAATGTTTCCAACACAAAAAGATGATAAGTATTTGAGGTGATGGTTATCCTAATTATTCTTATTTTATCGTTACACACTATATGCATGTATCAAAATATCACATGTATCCAATAAATATATGTAATTATGTATGTGTCAATTTTTAAAACAGAATATATTATTAAAATCCCCTATTTTTGGGGGGGTTAAGATTGTGATTTTCATCAAATTCTCCTGCCATTTTTTGCATTTTTGCTTTATATATTTTGATAGAATTTTCCTAGGCACTGTTACAACTTCATATAAAATACACCAATATGAAGTTTAAAAAAATGAATACATAGAAAAGGAGCAAACTGTTGTTCATACATCTTGGATTGATCTTGAGGGAATTATGCTGAATAAAAAAAAAGCCAAACTCAAAAAACTACATTGTATAATTCTATTTATATAACACCACTGAAATAATAAAGTTATAGAGATAGAGAACAGATTAGTGGTTGCCAGGGGTAAGGAAGGAAGGTGGCTGTGGCTATAAAAGGATAGCATGGAGTATCCTTGTGATGGAATGGTTCTCTATCTTGACTGGGTTGGGGTGGATTGCACAAATCTGACAAAATTATCTAGAATACATAAATACACAAATGAGTGCGTGTAAAGCTGGTGAGATCTGAATAAGATGGATGAATTGTATCTGTCAATTTCCTAGATTTGACATGGTACTTTAATTGTGCAAGATGTTACCATTGGGAGACACAGGGTGAAGAGTATATGGGATCTCTGTATTCATGTCACTCTACAATTATCTCAAGATAAAATGTTTTTTAAAAAGTGAATGCACAAGATCAGAGGGAACATTCATAATTAAAGTGCTGTAAACACACACACACAAAACTTCAGGATAGAGCACTAAAATAAATGAATAAATAAATAAAATGGAACCAACATAATGATCTCGTATGATTCACAACTGTACAGAAGTTGAATAAGTAAAAATAACTAGAAAACTAAGTGAGATATAAATGCTACTAAGATACTGACATTTTAACTACTGTTTATAATCAAACAATTGTTTATATCTATATAATGTTTCCATAATCAAATCTAAGTGAAAACTAATAAATATAAAGTATTAAAAATAATCTATTGTAACAGGCTATGACATGAAATAATGAGTTCTAATTTATTTGACTATTTCTAATTGATAGGCATTTACCTCTTTTTTCTGATACAAACAACAAATATTTTTGCACATATATTCTTATGTACTAGTGCTTTTATTTTTATGAGATAAATTCTGAGAAATGAGATTTGCTCTTAACTTTAACAGATGTTGCCAGATCACTTTCCAAAATGGCCATAATAGTTAAGATTTCTAATCCATGCCAGCAGTAGGTATTCCCAGTCTTTTAATTGTCTGACTCTTATTAATTTGTACTAACCCTTTGTACATTATAGATTTAACTCTGTTCTTCCACTGCATTGCATATATTTTCCAAAATCTATTGTATGTGTATTGACTTAATCTATGGTATCTCTTGCCATACATGAATATTTTAAAATTTTTTAATTTTTTTAATTTTAATTTTTTTTTAGAGATAGTGTATCGCTCTGTCACCCAGGCTGGAGTGCAGTGGCCTGATCATGGCTCACTGTAACCTCAAACTCCTGGGCTTAAGCGATCCTTCCACCTCAGCCTCCCAAGCAGCTGGGACTATAGGCACATGCCACCACATCTGGCTAATTTTTAAAAAAATTTTTTGTGGGTCTGTGCAAGGTCACAAGGAAGGAAAAAAACAAAACAAAACAAAACAAAACAAAAATTTTTGTGGGGATGGGGTCTTGCTCTGTTGTCCAGGCTTGTCTCAAATTCCTGGCCTCAAGCAATCCTCCCACCTCAGCCTCCCAAACTGCTGAGATTACAGGCATGAGCCACCATGCCCAGCCTCTTGCCGTACATAAGTATTTAATTGCTATACTGTGCTGTGCTTTTAAAGCCTCTGGTTTTCCAGTCTCAGTTTGGAAGTTCTCCTTTGTCCCTGGATTAAATGTGTAGGGTCTTAGATATTGTTGAATAATTTTTATTTTTTTCACATTTTAAATCTTTAAGCCATCTGAAATTTATTTTTGTAACTGGATTAACAAAAATTTATTTCCCACAAATTGAAATACTGGCTTTACTGTATTTTAATTATCATTTATTTTGTAATATATTTCTGTATTTTCTATTCTGTTCCATAGATCTATACATTTGTACTATGCAAATAACATATTCATTTGTTTATACAGACTTTGTAGCATGTTGTGATATTTGGTAAGATGAGTGCTCACTCACTATTTCTTTTAAAGAATAAATTGCCTAGTCTCAGAAATTTTTTAAAATATAAAGAGTAAGATCATTTTATCCAGTTTGAATAATACTATTAGAATTCCAAATAGAATTGCATTACATTTATAGATACAATTCTGGAAAAATCAAATTGGCATGATATTAAGTCTCTCTATTTGAAAATGAAAATCTGTTTCCATTTGTTCAGATCTTATTTTATATTAATATTCTTTAATAAGGTCTTATAATTTGCTTCATATAGGTCTTGTGCTTTTCTTGTTAACATCATTTCTAAGCAGTTTCCAATTTGTGCATAGAATGGTTTTTCCCATTTTCTTTAGTTATATTCATTGTTAGAATAGAAAAAAAGCTATTGATTTGTGTATATTTACCCTATATCCTGCAACCTTGCCAAATTCTCTTATACATTCTAAGAGCTTTTTTTTTTCCTAATTAGATTATATTGATTTTCTGGAAATGTGTAATCTCAGCCAAAAAAAAAAAAAAACTGAGAAAATATTTTATTTTTCTTTTCTAATGTGTGTGCTGTTCTTTTTTATTCTTTTTTATTTTTTTGCTCATTGCATTTAGTAGAAGAAAATCATAGAATAATCATAATGAGAACAAGCATCCTTGTCTGGTTCTTAATTTCTAATTTAAATATTTTTAAGGATTTGTCATTTAGAGTAGTATTTGCTTTTTTGTTCTAATATATAATCTAACATTTAATTCTTTATTATAGTGATTATATTTGTCTTTATTATATTATAATCATATTTATCTCCTCATTTTACCATTTTGTCTAGGTTTTAATTAGGAATGGCTATAGACTTATATTAAATGATTTTTCAGCATTTATTGATGGTAGTATATGCTTTTTCCTTTAGTGTATTGGTATATTGGATTATGTTGATAGATTTCTGAGTTAGTCTGCATTCCTCTAATAAACGCTGTTTGATTATAACATATTTTTCTTTTAAACATTGTTGGAGTCTATTCACTTATAGTTTAGTTAGAGTGTTTACATCATAGACATATGTGAAATTGGCCTATTCCTTTTTAAAATAATCCTTTTAAAAATAATTTTTAGTTTTTGACATTAAAGTTATATTGTCTTCATACAATAAATCAAGGGACTTCTCCATCTTGTCATAGGGCCTAGAGTAGTTTACCTGACATTGGATTCATCTGGTCTTTAAATATTAAATAAAATTCAGCTGTGATTTCATCGGGCCCTGGTTATTTACTAAATGGTAGCTTTCTAATCGCTTTCCTAACTCTTCTATGATAATTGCTATTCAAGTATTCTACTTCTTCTGGGGTCAATTTTGGTAATTTGTGTTTGCTAGTAAATTATTTATTTCTTCCAGACTTGAAAATTATTGGCCAAAAGTTGCATACATTAATATCCTAAAAGTATTTTAAGTTCTTTTGCATTTGTGTTTATGTTTATATTTATATTACTAATCTCTTTCATTTTACCTTAATCAAGCTTGCAAGGATTTGTAATATTAATATTACTGTTATTTTGAAAGTATCTGATTTTAGACTTATTTTTCGTTTTTCTATTCAAAATGTTTTCTAAGATTTTTAATTTCAATTTTTATTTTTATGAGTTGCCTATTCCTAGCTTTTTAAATTTTTTTGTTTTTGTGTTTTAATTTCTTAAGTTCTGACTTGCCTTAATTTTAATTTTTAATAATAAGGGTATTTAAGTCTTAATTTTTATTAGTATGGCTTTTTCTGACTCATAGGTTTTGTATGAGATATTTTTTATTGACTTCTATAGAATTTGTAATTTCTCTTTTTTTCAATGTAAGGTTTCTCTAGGATTGTATGCTTTAATTTTTAAGTGGTTAAGATTAGGGGTTTTTTTGTTATTTATTTCTAATTTTATTAGAATACGATCAGAGAATGTGGCTTCTATTCTGTATCTACAAAATCTCTAGTTTTTGGAATATTCAAAGCATTTCTTTTGGGGAAAGAACAATCAATATTTTGTATGATTTACATACATAACATAAGTATGTTCTATATTCAAAGCAATTGTAGATCACATATATAAAGTCAAGGTTGGTTTTTTAAAATGTGTATTTGTCTGCATTTAATTTAATTTGTTTATTTGATATGAAATATTCTGAAGAAATCATATTGAAATCTTTCTGTATAATTTTAGAAATCAAGTTCTTCTTACATTTCTTATAAGTTTAGCTTAGATGTGGTTTTATACACACAGTTTATGAAATATCTTCTTCACAAATTGTACCATTTGTTTTTACGCAATGCCCCTTTTTTATCCTGTTTATTGTTTAACTTTGAATCCTACCTTGTCTAATATTAAATATCTCCAGTCTTGCTTGTTATTTGTTTGCATTTCCCTGGTAATCCTTTTCCCGTCCCTTCAGTTTAAACCTATTGTTATCAATTTCTTTAAGTGTATTTATTTAAACAGTGTATAAATGTTTGGGGTTTGTAATCCTCTCTTATAAGCTGTATCTTTTAATGAGATGATTCTGTTTGTTCACATGTAGTTTACTGATTTATATGCCTGCTCTCCCACCTTTTAGATTGCTTTATATTTATGACATTTTACATTGTTTCTTTCTTCCACCTTATTTTCACTGGTTTGATTAAATCGTTACTCATCTTATTTTTCCCCCGTTAATGTATATGGTATAACAAAACTGTTACATTTTCTTAATGGCTTCCTTCTCTTTTCTTGTATTCATAATCAAACACTTATTTTTCTATTATTATTCTTTGAAACAAGATACCAACTACCTCACCAAGTAAGAGCGTACATTTCCATGCTGTTCTCCCATTCTGTCCCCTCTGGGATGAGGCCATGAGAACACCTGCCCTGTCACCCCTCCCTCCATTCCTGCCTGTCAGTCTCGGCCCTGGAGGATGCATGCGGAATGTCTCTACCCTCCTTCCCCTCCCGCTGCCCCTACTGACTTAGTGTTGCTGAAATAGTTTAGTGCTTTCCGTTTTGGACAATTATAAGAATTTCTCTTGAAATATCTCCTTTCAGTTTCCAGATTCTGTATATAGTACTAACATTTCACATTTCCTGAGAATTCATTATTCTCCATTCAGAAATTTTCTCCTGCTACTTACTTAGCATCTTTTTGCTATATAACACCTTTGTTCTTCCAGAACCCCAACACTTGCGTGTTAGGCTTATGGTTCCATCCTCCAACTCTCTTGTTTTTTCCTTCATGATTTTCATCACCTTATATTCTCGCTCTGTGCATGGGCATGTATTTCCATTCAACTCTCCAGGCCACCGATTCAGGTCTCCACCGAAGCCATCTTTTCCTTTCCTTCACCTGTTGTATTATTTAGTTTAGGGAATTCACATTTTAGTGCCAGAAAGTCTTTTTGGGTGTGTGCTGCTCTCGATTATCAATAAGTGCTCTGTTTTTCTGTTCAGTCTCAGAGATAAGGACTTGAAAGCAGACATAGCCACAGATACAAGAAAAATCAAAATACTTAGGAGAATATATGTAACCTTGTGGCGATAATTTTAAATTCTAGAAGAAATGGATGATTTTCTAGCAAACAAACATTTCCAAGATTGAGCCCAGAAGTGGAACACTTGAAAAGACCAATTATCATATAAGAGAGAAGCAAGTGATGAGAAAGCCACCACTTAGTAAACAACCAGGCCCTGATGATAGAACTCACAGTCGAGTTCTATCTAACATGTAAGAACCAGGAGGGCGGCTCTCTGGCTAGGTGTGTGCACTGTCTGATGGGTCATCCTCTCTGGGCCCCTTGAATGGTGTTGCAGGTCAGGCTCCCCAGGAAGGAGACTGAGCAGGAGAGTAGCCTCCAGCAGGTTTATTAGGGAGGTCTCTCGGGATCATCCCTGGAGAGAAAGGGAAGGAAGCACGCTTGGGAAGGGGAAGAAGTTGGACTGTGAGGTGCAGTCTCCACAAAGTCTGACTCGGAGAAGAGCTATGAAGCTGTTATGGCCTTGTGGGGTTGTCCTGAACTGAGGTGAGGGTGCTAGGATTTTATAACCCTGCATCAACTAGGGATTCGATACTTTCTGCCTTGGATGTGCCAAGGCAGTTAATTCCCAAAGAGTGCTGTTTGTAGACATGGCTCTCGGAAGCTGAGGGAGGGAGCAGAGCCCTGTATTCCCTTAGGGGAGTCTGGGGGGCACATTACAGCATCCACTACAGATGGGCTGCTCTTTTTATTTGCTCCCCCCTGAGTCTCTTGGATATCACAAGAGGCAGCAGTTTCAAAACTGGTGGATGGTGATGGAGCAGTGCCCTCGCTACAGGCCGTTGCTCCAGCAGCCGCCAGGGTGCCCACATCCTGCATCTGGAGGACATTCCCTGGCCCCTCCTATTCTCCCAGCCATTAGAGCAGGACTCAGGCGACTTATTCAGCTCTCTTGACCAGGCAGGTGGGAGCAGTGGGAGAGGAGGGTGGCATATCCCCTCAGGGTGGAAAGATTTCTGCATGCAAGCTCCTCCCAGGACCTGCTGCATCACTGTGCTTGCCAGGGCGTGCCTGCAGGAGAATGTTCTGTTTCAGTTTCCTTGGTCATGCCCCTGTGATACCCAAGACCTCATACAGGCCACCCACGGACCCAGTGACTTTGACTTGGGAGACTGAAATTGATTGGAACTGATAGTGGAGGGGAAGGGCGCTGTAGACAAGCTGACTTCTCCTGAGAACCGCTTCCTCCCCACCTTTCTCACCCTGTCCATGAGAATCATGTCACACATTTTGTTAGCTGAGTAGCTGAAATCAACATGCTAACTCTGGCCAGTGCAGCCAGTAAGAACTGGGTTGCAGGCAGAAAAGAGACAAACACTCCATTTGGGGCAAGGGAAAAGTTTAATCAGTCACCAGACAGGTCCCTTAATTGTCAGTGTGTAGCCCCGGGCCAGGACCCGGGGGAGTCAGTGGAAGGAATGATGAACAAATGCCCGTCACAGTCTCTGTGCACACTTCCATGCGCAGCCATTGGTGTTTATGTATTTAAGTAAAGCCTTATGTCTTATATATGAGTGTGTACAGGGGGAAATGTTTACTCAGCATGAGGCTCTGATTGCAGATCTCTGTGATCCAGGTCCTTTGAAATTCAAACACATTCATGAGGATGAAGCACAGAGGCTTTTTATTAAAGCAAAGAGGCTGTCTGAAAAATAACTCACAACACTGTATACATGCTTGGGAATAGATGTGCTGATTAAAGTATCCTTATGGTGGAAGGGCCAGTTGCTGAGGACACCTCAGAAGGGCTGCTCTGTGACATACAACGGGGGCAGGAGTTAAACGCCACCAGCTGTTCTGACTGCACACCCCGACTGAGCCAGGGGGAAAGCAGTGGAAGGCAGAGCAGTGGGTACATGGGGAGCTGAGTCTATGCAGGTCGGAGGGAGGAGACATACATGAGCCGGACACACAGCCAAGGACAAATGCTAAAGTGTGCTCTGGGGTGGCAAGAATAGTGTCAGGAAAAGCTACAGTTTTGAATAAGCTGAGATTTGGAAGAGAAAAGCCAAGGACAAGAGAAAATTAATGTTTTTTCCATTTTATTAGGAGCCAGGAAAATACAAATGTGGCTGCCATTTGGGGGCCGCTGGAGTTCTCTGCCTTAGGTGACCAGGTACTCCCCAAGCCCCCGGGGCAGACAGGTATGTGACAGGCTGTACTATTAACAAGGCACAGAGCGAAAGCCCAAGACCCTACTCCTCTTCCATCGCTTTCTTCATGAGGGGTGTTGAAGAGGGGGTGACAAAGCAGCCAGCTGGGAGGGAGGCAGACAGGGGAAGGGAGGGCCACTGCTGAGCCCTGCCACCCGCCACCTCTGCCGGGAGCATCACCAGCATCGACCTCACTCAAGTCCTGGGCTCCCACAAATTGTGCTTCAAATATAAAAAGAACTCGCTAGTGTGAGCCCAAAGAATCTACTGTCTGGAATCTCTGAAGACTCAGAAAGGACAAGACATGGAGAAGAATGCTCACAGCAAACAAATGCAGCCTTGATGTTCAAAATCAGAAAACAAAACAAAGTCAATTTCCAAATAGGAAACTAAAGGCCATTGACCTTCAAGTCACAAAAAACTAGAAAAGACTCTAAACCCATTTGTGAAATGGTCCATTTGTAATTGCTCAAGGAAGAAAGCAGGTGGGCCAGTGAGGGCTTAGGAGGCAAGGTCGTGCCACCTGAGCCTGGTTGATAAGGGTGTCAGCAAGGCACTTCCCAGGCTCTTGGAAGTGTATGGTTCGCAAGAGAGAAGGCTGTAGGCCACACGGCTGCAGTAGAGGAGGGTCTGAAGAGGTGGCCCAGAAGAGTGTTCACTAGGGCCTGGATCAGCCTGGAAGGGTCCCTAGTGGTCCACAAGGGCTGGTCTTTGGCCAGGCTCTGCTTTACTCCACAGGGAGACCAGTGATCCCAGTGGTTAAAAGCACCGTTTTTGAACTTGAATGAATCTTCTGCACTTAAATCTTGGCTCAGTCATTTAGCAGGTGAATGATCCACGAAACTTAATGTCTCTGAGCCTGTTTCCCCATTTGTAAAATGGGAGATATTAATAATATCAACCTCTACTTGCAAAATTATATATATCCACATATACATAAATTATGCATGCATACACATACATGTGTGTGAGTATGCATGTTTTATATACACACATATATTCTATACATACAACATATGGCATATTTTATATATACATATATATTTTATGTAAAAATACATATAGCATATTTATATGTGTGTATATATATATACACATACACACATTAAATAATATAACATAGCATATTATATATATGTACATATATGCCTGTGTGCATATATAATGCTTAGCACAGGTGTGGAGAGTCACGGGTACTGAACCAGGGATTGTTGTGGGTGGTTGTTCATCTGAGGGCTCTATCACCTCTTTCTCCAGGAAGCAGGGGCAGGAGTTTATGTCTGTGAATGGCAGGGTTGGGGTGGCACCAGGGCACAAATGTCTGAGAATATCAAGGACTTTATGAAAAAGGAAAATTTAACATTGAAGTAAGTCTCAAAGAAAATAATAAATCCCGAGCAGATTTGCTAAATGAGAATAGATTGCAGCTCTCCAGCCAGAGGGAAATTTAGGAATTAGTGCTGCAATTACAGCCCTCCCAGAGTTATAGGGCTCACCAGAGTCTTTGACTGATGCCCTGTGGCCGGAAGAGTAATTCACTAGGCTGGGCCATAAGTCTAAAGAGAAGCCCTGCTCTAGACCAAACCGTTTTTTCTTCCAAATTAAAAAGCAACTTACATCCCTAAATCACAAGCTACTGAGTTCTCCCCCACACCACCATGCAAATCTTATTCTATAGGCAGATAGACTGAGACAGCAGTTTAAAAAAATCACTGCTCTATACATTTAAAATGTGAAAACTTGTACCCAGAGTTCATGCTGTGTTTGCCCCAGGTGCACCCAGTCCTTTCACTTGCCGAGCGTCTGTTGAGCTTGAGACAAAGTTCACGCGCTCGTCTGAGCTGCCGGCTCATCACAGAGTGCTCAGCAAGTCCCGGGGTTCCAGCTGATCCTGAGGAAGAACAGGGTGATGTTAAAATGAAATGGCAGAAATTCACAGCTGTCGAAACGTTTGTCGTGCCTTAGGAGCTCTCGAGTAGGAACTCTCACAAAAGAAAGCCCCGCAGGTATCATCATCCCCATTTTACCAGTGAGGGTGCTGAGCATGAGTGTGGTGAGAGTTCTTCTGGGTTCAAGTGACAGAAGCCCAACTCAAAGTAGCTCAAGAAAGAAAGGGGACTTAGGGGAAGGGTCCTGAGGGAGCTCACAGAAAGGCAGCAAGAGCTGCGTGAAACCTGGTGCCATGGACCCCAGCACCTGGGCCCCACCCTGCCTCCCCGCCTCTCCTGGCTGTGTCACTGCCTGTATGCGCTCACCCCCACCTGGCAGCTCTGGCGTTTTTTGCTTGGCTGTGATTCATCCAGGTCGGATTATGTGCCCACCCTCTGGCACCGTGGCTGGCCAGCCAGTGGTGTAACTGGAATGGGAAGAGCAGCTTTCCAAGGGTTGGGGGAGGGGCGGGCTTGGTGTTGGAACAAATAGGAGGAGATTCACAGCTATTGAACATCTATTATGCATTAGGAGCAAAAACTACCATTGTCACTAGTTTTGTCCAAAGATACCACACCTGACTATGAAGTAGTGGTGCTCAGGTTTGGATCCAGAGCACTCTGTAGGGAAAACGTGCCCCTCATACAGTGAAAAAGAGGCAGAGGTGTCCACGTGGACCGTGGGATTGGGGTTGGGATAATGTGGTGTCTTTTCAATGTGTGGTTCAATGACCTCCAGCACTGGAGTCACCTGGGGGTGCTGAAACGCAGAGTCATAGGCCCAATCTCGGGTGCGTCCCAGGAATCTGCACGTGTAACCAGCCTCAGAAGGAGTAGAGGAATATTCAACAGTTGGGGCACAAAGTGGCTGAGACATATTTTACCCACATCTTTCTTGTCACCCTTATGTAGAGCAGAGCTCTGTAGCTTTCAAACTAGGACCTCTTGAGGACCCACAGGTGTTTAAGAACATCCACCCATCCATCCATTAGTTCATTCATTCCACACCTACTGACCCTCTGTGACATGCCAGGTGCTGGACTAGGTGCCAAGAGATAAGTGAGACACAGTTGTCTACTTCAAGGAGTCTACAGAGGGCAGGAATCATATGTGCTGATTTTTAAATCTTCCCAGAGAGCCTAGCCATATATTATTCACAGAGCAAACCCCCAGTAACTGAGAATGAATAATTACTGAATGAGTTTGCACGACTACTAAGCTTCTATTTACTACCTGCGCAACACGTGCATACTAAAAAGAATTTAAAGAACCTAGAAAATTAGGGAGAAGACCAGCACACTACGGAAATATGTGTAGAGTGGCTTATCGTTGGTTGAGATTTAGATGCTTGGTGAACATTTAGAGCTTCCTGGGGGCTGGCTAAACTCTGCTAGACAAGGGCTGGCTGGCTGCTGAGTCTGTAAGGTGTCTAGGGACACACCCGTCGTGGATCTTACCTTGGGCTCTGGTCTGTGTCATCAATAAAACCCATCTATTAGGTGCCTAATTGCCTGTTAAGTAAAATGTTTATCCCTCTCTCTCCCTTGTTCACTTGCAGCCTCCAGCTGGTTGGGAGGTGGGAGAGAGGCCTTTGTGTTTCACATTCCATTAACCTTTTTGTCCAGAGAAGCCAGGGGCCAGCAAGCTGGGAAGGAGCAGGGCAGTTGTGCCTCCAGGAGAGCAGGGTGCAAGCCCCTGGGGGTGGGCCATAGTGTCTTCTTGTTCAGCTCTGCACACAGTCCCTGCCCCACAGTGAGCACGCAAGCAATGCAGGCTGGATGATGAGGCTGGCAGTCCTGGTGGCTGCCCCTCAGTATGGCAGCCAGCCTGCCCAGCCAATCCAGGCCTGCCAGCCTGGAAACAGAACCTACCCCCTCCATGGGGCCCTGGCACACCCAACACTGCACCCTCCTTCCCAGCTGTCTGCCTGTTGCCCGGGCCCTCCCTGAGCTGCAGTAGGCTGCCAAGTCCTGGGTGAGAAGGTTAAAGAGCCTGTAGTTGTGGGCTCTCCCTTGGTGCCCCCTCGAGCACCCCAGCTTTCCTGCCTGCTTCAGGGCTTTTGGCATTGCCTCCTAGCCTTTAGGTGCTCTCCAGCAGGAGCTGGCTCCAACTACATATCCAGTAGCTGGTGCCTGCCTCTGGCCAGTTCCCTTGCACAGAAGGACACAACCCCTGAGGCAGCTTGAAAGGGGCTGCCCGGCTGCATCCTACATGTCGAGTCCCCTCTCTGTGGCCTGATGGGCAGCCTGCACACCTGCCGCCGGCCAGATGTTACCCATCCACCTGGGCTCTGCTCTGTGCCTGGGGCTGTGGTTTCCAGAGGTCTTCTCTTCCCTCTAGTAGTTTGGAATCCCTTTCAGGAGACAGTCTAGGCACAGCCAAGCCATGCAAGAGCTGAGAGTTTCGTGGAGCAGCTGGGACCGCAGGTGGGTGGGAGGTCGCGATGGCTGAGGGAGCGCTGGCCAGGCGGGCACCGTGGGGAGGCCGGGCCACAGCTGCTGTATCGGAAGGGAAGGAGAAGTCCCACAGGGAGGTGGGGTGGGGGTGGGGCTTGGAGGGGTGGCTGAGATGAGGAGGGGCATTTGTGGGCTCAGGCAGGCCTGGTAACACATCACACCCCACAGCTACATTTTACCCTCAGGCTGCTTGGTACCATGCCTGGTACTGCAAGAGCTGGCTGCCATGCCCAAGCTTTGGCACGTGGCTTCCACCCCCCATCCAAATCTCCCTCCCCTCCTGGAATTCATGCAAAACTCTGCAAGTGGCCTCTCTTCTCCAAAACCCACAGCCCGGGAGAGTGAATCGTCCCTTCCTGTCCCACTCCTGCTCCTCGTGCCTGGGCTACCTGCTACCTGACTTCCACAGCTCGCTCTGCCCCTCGACCCCGCCCTCCCTGAGGACAGGCTGTCATTTCTTACTCGTCTCTCACCCCTCCAGTGCCTGTTACGGGGCCCGGCATACAGCAGGTGCTCAACAAATGCTGATTGGATCAAATTGAACTGCTGGCCAAACCCAGCCCAACAGCACCCCAGCTATGAGCATGCTCACTCTGTCCCGGGACGGTTGTCCCCACTGGTGACCCCACATCTCCACTCCTCCCTCCAGCTCTCTGCAGACCTTGCCTGATGGGAGGCCCAGGAGTAATGGGACACCCCAAGCTTCAGAGTCAGGCCTGGCTCTGCCACTTACACCGTGATGCCTGGGCCATTTGCTTTGGCTTTTGGGGCCTCAGGTTCTGTGTTCCACTGGTCATAATGAGGTCTCCACACGGTTGTGGTGCTTATATGGCCCAGTGCCTGGCGCCCTGGAGACCCTCAATAAGCATCCATGTCTCTCCCCAACACCTGGCCACCCCCCACTGTCCTCCCCCACCCCTTCTGCTCCTGCAGCCTCCACTCGCCCCCACTTCCAGCCTGTCTTCCTGTCCCTTGATGTCATTCTCCACTCGACACCTCTCCTTGGCCCAGACGAGCCCTCCAGGGCCTGGCCAGGCTGGCAAAACTTCCTTAACAGGGTCCTTTGGCTTGTACAGTTAAGATGAGAGAAAGCACCCCTGGCAGAGGGACAACTGGAGTATGCAAATGGAGAAACCAAGGCTCGAGGAGTTGGAATCCCACAGAGGAAAACAGAATCTTATCAAACATCCCACCTTTCCACTGCTCTGAGGGTGTGTTTGCTGTGGCTGGAGGACAAGGGGCTGCTCAGCTGCAGATACCCCAGTGTCAAATCTTGCTTTGGTCACTTACTCAGCTATGTGTCTTCAAGCAAATTAGTTTACCTCTCTGAACCTCAGACTCCCCTGGTACAAAATGAAGATGGTGCTAGAACTGCCTCATAGAGGGTGATGTGCAGATGAAATGAAATAATGTTAACACTGTGCTTAGTATAGTGCAGGGAACATAAGAAGCATTAAATGAATTATATACATTAGTAAATATGTGCATTGTTACAGCTTGAACAATCCCAAAGAACAGAATGATCCTTAGGGTATATGAAGCCCCAGGAAAACATTTGATTAAAACTGTGTTATAAAATCCATGTAGAGTATAATGATTTATTGATGGAGATTTAGAATAACGGGCAGAGAAGAGGAACTGCATGTTTGCTTATTGTCCAATCAGTGCTTGTGAAGATCATTCAGAGCGACCAGGCACTGTGCCTCCCTGCCCAGGTCCAGGATCAATCTCCTTGTCAAATGCACATACCAGGCTTATTTCATATTTCCCACTGCGATAAAAAGGTGGCGTTGCCACTTTAACTCACAATGCCACAACTTTTCAGAACCTGTGTGTATTGAAACCAAATAAATCTTTTTCCTCTGCAGTTCCCTCATGCTATTTACTTACTGCTGGTTACATCATTACACATGAAGCTGCATCACCCATTGTGCTGCCCACGGGTACTGGCTTCAGTGACTCTCTCCAAGTTGTTATTGTGCTTTGTTACCAGTGGCCACATGTGTAAGCCTGGCCCAAAGAATGCGGGGAAGTGTGAACAATAATTCATCTTCCGGTAGTGTTAAATTTACCATTTGGAATTTTGTAGCATAAACGTAAAACAGCACAACTTCCACCCACATCTTCTCTTGAAGAGGCTGTAGTCACTGCATCCCTAGAATGGGACCACTCTTGACGTGGCCTGCACCCCTGCCTTCCACACGTGGCCCCCAGCATGAAGGAGGATACGCCAGGAGGCGTGAGGGAAGGAGAAGACTGGTGTGTTTACACAGGGAATGTCCATCCCCCTCTGGCCTGTCTTAAGATGGGCCAGGGAAGCATGATGTCACCACACCCATGAGCTGAAAGAGAATGCATCATTTGGAAAGGGTCATTGGCATGGTCTCTGCGCCCTCAGAGGAGATGGGCTTGGCCACCCCCAGAGGCTGCCTGACATGGAACTGGAGGAGGAAGAGCAGGTGGTGTGACATCCTGGGTGCCAATGCTGGGAGGTGCATGGGGTAAAGGATATCTGCTGTCATCCTCACCTCCATGGGTGCCATAGACCTGAGGCAGCACCGTGTTGGAAACACGCCCAGTGAGAACCAGCACCTGGGCGGTTTGCACTCAAGGGTTCAAGGGAGGCTGTAGGTAGCTCAGAGCCCTAAATTCCTCCTCTGTCCAGCCTGACTGAGAGTTACCCCAAATCAGCATGTCAACACCATTCTGGGGGCCCAGGCTCATGCCATCCAGTGGAAGAAATAGCATGCCGGCTAGCAGCTGCAATCCACTCGGCAGGCCATCCTTCTGGAAACGGGCTGACCCCATGTCCCTGAGACAACCCCCTAGGCATGAGTCCTGGAACTCCTTCAGTTGTTTTGAAGATCTCATGTGCAGAGCAGAGAATTGGAGGGCAACTGGAAGGGGAGAAATATGGACAGAGGCCCATGCCAGTCCAGATCTGGGCCAGGGGTGCCCTGCATAGGTGGCTCTGCCAGTCCTGGAGGGTGTCAGGTACCAGAGGGACCTTAGAAAATTTCAAAGGGTGTGCTTCCAGAATCTGTGACCTACACAGGACTCAGTCTGGGCTCGGGGTGCCCTGCCTGGACAGAACTCCCTACCCTGGCTGGTCCCAGGTACTCAGAGAATTTCAAGGAAAGCACCCCAAAGTGGGAAGCCCTGAAGCACAGGGCCAGCGTAGGACATCCTTGCCTGTGACTAAGGGAGGTACTTCCAAATAAAATGCTGAATGAGATTTTAAATCTAAGGTAAATGAAAACTAACTTGCCTAAGAATTTCTCTGCCCTGTCTGGCATTCAGCCTAATTGCTGTGGGCCTGGCTGGGCTGCAGTTGGGCAAATGGGCCCATGGTTTGGGAGGTGATGGCCCAGCTCCCAGGGATGCCACTGCCTGCAGAGGATAACTCAACAGGTTTGTTCTTCTCCCTGGGCCTTGCCTTCCTGTGCCAGGGCAGGAGTTTCCAACTTGGTGGTACATTGGAGTTAACAGTAGACATTCCCAAACAGCAAGGGCTTTGGGGTCAGTGGGCCTGAGTCCAAATCTTAATTCCTCTACTTATAAGCTATGGCACCTTGAACAAGTAAATTAACTTCTCTGAGATTCAGTTTCCTCTTCTGTAAGTGGGATAGTTATTCATCATAGGACTGTCTTGAATGTGGTGATAGAAACCATGGACTTTTAGAGGTCAGGCAGATTATGCTTCTGTTTTTTACTGGCTGTATGACCCTGGGCAAGTTACCTAACCTCTGTGAACCTTCATTTCTCTAGTGTTTAAATGGGTATAATAGTATTACCTCCCAGGGCTGTGAAGATAGAATAGTATAAAGTATTTTAAATACCTAACAGTAACCTGCACATTAGAAGGAATTTTAAAAACTTTTTAAATAAAGATACTTTGCTTGCCTATAAGGATGATCCAAATCCCCTATCCGGCTTTTCGCTGTCTCCACTGTTGCTTTCCTGCCCACCCCCGGCCCTGACAACACACACTCATCAATCCTTCTCTCCCCTAACTGCTCCAGTCATATTAATCTTCCTTGTTCTTTCTTATCTGTGAGCTTTTGCTCCTGTCGGGTGTGACCGAATGATCTCCCCTCTCCTCTCCGCCAGACTAGGATGAGCACCTCATTCATGCCTTTGTCGAACTAAAATTTTCTCCATGGCAAAAAAATATCATGAACAAAGAAAAAGGACAAACCAAGGGAATATATTTACATATTCACATCCATGCAATATGAAGAGCTCTTACAAATTAGTGAAAAAGAACAAAAACCCAATTTTTAAAAACAGGGAGTGTACACATGTAGGCAGTTTACAAATGGGGAAGTACAAATGGTCACTAAACATATGAAAAGCAGCTCAGAATCACTCATCATTAAAAAATGCACATCAAAACAAGAGATGCCATTTTTCACAATTATATTGGCAGAATAATGATGACAATATACAGTGTGGCGAGGGGATGGGGAGAAAGACAGTTGTGCACTGCTATTGGGAACGTAAGGCAGTGCAGCCTCCTCAGGTGATGATTTGGCAATATTTACCAATATTTTAAATGTGTACCCTCTTTGAGAAGGCAACACCACTGGTAGGCTCTATTTTACAGTTTAGTACACACACACCTCTGTTCATTCAACACATCTATAGGTAAGCTCCTACTGTGTGCCAGGCACTGTTCTTGGCATTGGAGACACAATGTGGAGGCAGAAAAACACACTTACACCTGTATTAGTTTCCTACTGCTGCTGTAACAAGTTTTCACAAGCTGAGGGACTTAGCACAGATACATTATTTTACAGTTCTGGAGTTCAGAAGTCCTGCAGTGGAGGGGTCGGTAGGGCCGTGTTCCTTCTGGAGGCTCCAGGGAAGAATGTTTCCTTGCCTTTCCCAGCTTCTATAGGCTGCCAGCATTCTCTGGTTCATGGGCCCTCTCGTCCTTTCTCTGACTCTGACCCTCCTGCATTCCTCTTATTAGCACCCTGGGGTTATATTGGGCCCACCCAGAAAACCCAGGATCATCTTCCCATTAAATTAAATGTGATTTAATTTAATCACATCTGCAAAATCCTTTTTACCCATAAGATAATACATTCACAGGTCTGGGGATTAGGATGTGGCTACCTTCAAGGGTCCATAGTTCTGCCTACTACACTACCTCATAGAGTTAATATTCTAGTGACACTGATACACAAAGATACCCATGGCAGCATTACTTATAATAGCTAAGAACTTGAAAACCCTAACTGTTCTGCACTAGTTAAATTGGCTACAATGCAGCCATTCAATGGAATACCCTTGGCCAAGGATCTGAACAAGGAAGAGGGGTATGTGGAAATAGGGATCCATGCTCCAGATATTTTGTTAAGTGAAAAAGTGGCATGCAGAACAGGATGAGTGCTAAGCTGACACTTGTGGAAAGATAAGCACATGTGCTTTTCTATGTATAGTATGTATTTGGAATGATACACAAGAAACTGTTAACAGAGACCAGGAATGACAATGAGGGATTTCAGTCAGGTTGGGACTTACTTTTCACAATATATACTGCTTTCACGGTCACTATTTGTGAGAATAGCTTTTTGAATTAGATGGAAATGAGGCCTTGTGTGTCTTCACTGCAACCCCATCACTTCCCAAAGACCCTGTCCTGATTCTCTTCCTACATGACCTCCCCTCCCAGGCAGGGGAGGTTGTTCTGCTCAAGCTTGAGGCAGCAGATGCCCCTCCTGGAAGGGCGGCCTACAGAGCCAAGGCTGCTCAGAACCCTGGGCTGGGGCAGGCAGCAGAGCACAGAGGCAACATCACAAGGGAAGTGGGGCAGGTCAGAAATCAGCCAGGCATTCATTCATTTGTTCAACAAATGCATACAGGAAGCCACTATGTGCGGGCCCTGCGTCAGGACCTGGAAGGCAGAGCTTGGAGACACCTGGAGGGGAGGGGGCATTCACTGGAGCCCCCATCTTTCAAGGTCCCCCTGTCCCATGTCAGACCCACAAGCATTTGTCAGGCACGTACTCTCTGCCTGGCACTAGGCTGGGGTTTTGCCCCAGGAACAATGAAGTCTGATTTGGATTTTTAAAAATCACTCAGGCTGCAGGGGAGCACAGAGATCTCAGGGGGCATGAATTGAGGTAGGAGACAAGCTGGAGGCTGGTTCAGGGGAGAGGGGACAGAGGTCTGCATTAAGATAGGGGCTGCTGGGCAGTGGGAAAGGTTCTGAGGACAACACGGAGACAGAATTGGGAGAACTGGGGGAAACTGGAGTGGCCCCTTTGTTTCCTTCCTGGGAGACTGCATGAGTGGTGACATCTTCAAGTGAGAGACAAAATACGGTGTGAGGATGGGAAAACAGTGGTCCCAGCTTGGAACGGTTGGGTTGAAGGCACTTGTGGGGCATCTGGAGGATGGTGAAGCTGCAGAGGGGGTGAGGGGGCCCAGGCGGCAGGGCTGACACCCAGAAGGGACAGAGCAGCAGCAGTAATGCTGGGAGGGGCCTGGCTTGGCTTGGGGCTACGAGCACACAGATAGCACCCTGTTCTCCCTTAGATGACACCAATAGAAATAGTGAAGTCTTCAAAAGATGTTTTTGCTCAAGCAGAGAGAAAGGAGCCAGGGAGGAAGGCTGAAGGAGAGGCAGGGAAACATGTGGGATGAGACTCCACAAGGTCGAGAAAATCAAAAAGCACACATACATTTTGTATTTAAAAAACATTTTTTTGGAAAGGAGGCAAAGGTTAGTACTGTCAAATATATCTCCTGCATCTATCTATCTATCTATCCATCTATTGTTTGTTTATTCATCTATCTATATCTATCTATTCATCTATCATCCATCTATCTACCTACCTACCTATTCATCTATTTGTCAACCATCCATCCATCAATTCGTCTATCATTTCATCTATATCTATCTATTCATCTATCAATCATCCACCCATCGATTCATCTATCAATTCATCTACCTATCCATCAGATCAGTGAATCAGATTAAGGCATGCCTGCCAAGCACAAGGCATTGCGTTAGAATCCGCAGGCAATGCTCTAAGCAGCTTACACTTTATTTTGGGTGAAAACTGAAATGAGCTATAAAATATTTAAATAACAGCTTAACCCTGAAGCCACAAAGGGAAAGACTGATAAATCTGATTCCGCAAAAAAATTAAAAGCTTTAGTACAGAGGGGGAAAGAAAGCTTCAGAATAAACTGTAAAAGTATTTGCAATGCATATGACAGACAAAAGACTAATTTCCTTAATTTACGCTAAGAGCATCATTGAGAGAAAGACCCCAAATGAGCAGATGTGAACAGGAAGTTCTTAAAAACGAAAGCTAGGATGAAAATATCCTCATCCTAACTCATAATTACAGAAATGCTATTCAAAACAACAATGAAACTTCATTAGTCACATCTCACACTGGCGAACACTAAAATGCTCATTATTACCCAGAGCTGTAAAAGGTGTAGGGAAACAGGCACCTTCTTACTGCTGGTGGGAGTCAACTGCTCCAACCTTTTTGAAAGACAGTCTAGGAATATGTCAGCATTTAAACTACATAGGCCATTTAATCCAGCAATGCCACCACTAGGAACACAGGTGCCTTTACAGAGATAGACCAAGATGTACCGAGAAGGGTGCTCATGGCAGCACTGTGTGTAGTAGCAAAGATTGCAAACAACATACTACCCACCAATTAAGGATGGGGTGAATGAATTATGCCGCATCTGTACTATGGAATATCATGCAGCCATAAGGAAGGACAAGAGACAAGGGAAGCCAGCTGTTCAGAGAACAGTGTGTTTAGCATGATGCCATTTATGTTAATAAGAAGACTATATACCCTATATAGATCATACTAAATCATTTTAGGGGGAGGATACATGTGAAACTAGTAACCATTTCTGGCTTGAGACTCTGTATGAATGGTTGTTCCATCAAGTGAGGTAAGAAATGCAGGAGCAGATCTCTGGGAGGAAATGACAAGTCAGGCTTTGGACTGTTGAGCTTGAAGTACCTCTGGGAGGAGGACTGAGTGGGCCTCGATGTAGAAAGGAAGGCCGGTACAATGTATTTTATATTTTCAAGTACTGTTTGAACTTTTAAATCATACGAATGCATGACTTTTACTTTATAATAAATTTTAAATAAAATTACATATTAAGACAATAATTGAGTAGCTGGCCCACATATGAGAAACATCACTGAATGGTTCAGCCAACAAGGACCAGGACAGGGAGTCTCTCTGACCACCCCTCTGTACCATGTTGTTTCTCTGTTTTATGAAGTTCTTTTGTCACTGCATCTTGTTCACAGAGGCCCTTAGGAAAAATCTCCTACGTGGTGCCCGAGATGTTCCTGACCACCACAGCCCTGGCCATCTTGCTCCAAGATGCAGCCATGGCAGGAGTTCTGAGCAATTTTCATTTTGTTGTGATCCCAAAACATCAAAGTTTTGTGTTGCCCAGAAACAAAATGAATCACTGATTTGGGCAACTGTGTGTGTGTGTGTATGTGTATGTGTGTGTGTGTACCAAGGAGAGTAGCACACTTCAATGAGTAGAAGGAGCCCTGAATTAGGAATCAGGAGACCTGAGTTTAGTCCAGCTCAGCAGTAAATCACTGTGTCCTGGGTGCAAGCTTATTGTTACTCTGGGCCTCCGTCATCTCTAAAATGAAGGGATCCAGCTCAAGTCATGATGTTTAATAATCCCCCCAGGCCAGACATCCTGATTTTCCTACATCTCCTCCTAGACCCCAGCTCAAGCCCTAGTTATGTAATCTTCCACTCCTCTACCTTACCCACAACGCCTCCTCCTGCAGGGCTGAGCCTACTGAGGGCTGGGCCACATGGTGCCATGGGAGGGTGACTTTGGGCCTTGAAGTCAGAAACCGCTGGGTTTGAACCCCATTTCTGCTCCTCACCAAACTGTGTGGCCTAGAACAAGCCAATTATCCTTTTTGAGTCTCGGTTTCTCCCTTTAGAAAGTGCCTTCTAGGTGGCAGTACAGATTAGAGATGCTTCATCTCAGGGACGTGGCATATAGTAGGTGCTCAGTGAAAGGGAAATTCTTCTGATTCCACCAGAAAGTATGATAGGAGAGCGCAGCTTGCCCTCCTCCTACTCCTCCTCCAAGTCTTCTCAAATACCTTCCTCTGGGCATTTATGTCAGCATCCTGTGGCTGTGTGTGTCATGCTCTATTGGAATTGTCTGATGCCCACTAGACTGTGAACTCCCAAGGGGCCTGGATCCTGACTTTCATTCCTGGAACCCCAGTACCTGGCACAGTGCCTGGCACGGAGAAGCTGCCAGATACACCTTTGTTAAGTGAGTGTGTCCACGTGGTCTCCTGGCACAGGTAGGCCTGAGGGGCCTGCAGGCTTTGGAGGGTAGTTTTGTCTCTGGGCCAAGCTGCCATCTGGCCCACATGTCTCAGCTCTGATGGAGCTCACCCTCCCATGAGGGTTCCTTGTATGGATGGGAGTAGGGAGGGCTCTCTGGGCACACTGATATAAGCAGTGACCCCTCGGTCCCTTGCCTGGTGGGGATTCAGCCTGAGGCTGCTGGGCTGTCAGCCGTGAGCCTCTCCAAGAGGCCAGTCCATTCATCCAGGAGATAAAGAGCCATCAGGTGCAGGGCCTGGAGCTGTAAACGAAGCTCACCAGGTAGGGAGGCTTATTTTTAATTAATCACAGCCTCTTTTATCAACGACAGCTGGGGCCACAGTCAGCATCACAGGATTACTTCAATTGCCTCTGAGAACTCTCCATGCTTTGGGTGCTCTGGGAGGGTCTCCTCAGCAGGCCCAGGAAACTCTAAAGGATCCATCCTGTCCATGCCAGTTGGACAGCTCTCAGGTCCCCCAGGTAAAACCCGAGTTTATCCCTCCCCTAACCTGCCCTGCTGCATCTTCTGTTTTGGTGAATAGCACAACTGCATTCCCAGGCACCCCTGCCAGGCACCCAGGAATCAGCCGAGACTCTGCCCTCCACTCTGTGCATGGGGGGCCCTCCCTCCACGTCCTTTGGCCTGTCCTGCCCTGTCCTCTCTCGGCTGGGCTGCTGGGCCGTTCTCCTCACTGGTCTTGTGCCCTAAATGTCCGGCCCCACACCCCGCTCATGCAGCTCCCTCCTCCGGCAGCCTCTGCCTCTCCCTTAGCTGACCTGTGCTCTTCTCCCAGCTTAGATGGGACCCCCGCAGGAAGCCTCCCTGTCCTTCGCCAGTCCCAGAGGGCTCCCCATCCTCCTCTGTGTCCCTGAACCCTGTATTGGATCGTCTGGTTGTCTGTTGATAGTTCTGTCTCCCACATTGGGTGGCGCTCCCATGCCCAACACCTGCAGCAGGGTCTGGCACTTAGGATATGCCCAGGTAGGTTTGCTGGAACAGAATTAAACTACAAACACTCCCGGGGAAACAGCTGGAGGAGAGAGGCAGCTTCCAGCAGAGCGAAGAGGGGCTGTTAAATGCCAGGGCGCTCCTGATGCCAGAGGGCCTGAGACGTGGCCAGTGGCCCTGGACCCACCAAGACCACAGGTGAGCACCTGCTGGTGTGGGCTTCTGTGGCCCTGTCCCCCTCAGGCAGGCCTGTGGCCAGGGGCACTTTTCAGGGGTTCTGGTCCTCTGGTATCCCCTGACCCCACTTCACAGATGGCACAGCCTGGATGGGTTGTGTGAAGGCCCCCTCCTGGCTCCCTTCCATCCTCGCTGACCAGCCCTTAGAGGAAACCCCTAGTCCAGGAGGTCTCCATGCACAAACGGCCAGAGATATTGGGGGTCATGCAATGGCCTAGTCCCACCCTTCCTAGTCCAAACGAGGATGTGGACCTGGGAGGAGCAGGATTTGGCCCCAGGTCATAAGCCAATATTTGGCAGAATAGGGACTAGAACTCAGGCCCCCTGACTACTGTGGTGCTTATCCACTATAGACCTCCCAGTCTCCCCAAACCTTTAGAAGTCCCTCCATCAATCCTGCTGGAGTAGCCACCTCTTCCTGCCCAAATTCTTTACCCTGGGGTGTGGGCATGGGAAGAGGGTGGCAGGTATAGAGGAAGATATGGCCTTCTAGGTCAGCCTTGGGTTTGGAACAACCAGTTCTGATGCTTACCAGCTCGCTGTGCAGCCTTGGCCAAATAACCTAACCTCTCTAAGCTTCAGTTTTCTCCTTAGTAAAATGGGAACTATAGAATCTCATGGGATTGTTCTGAGGAATTCATGTACATAAAGAACTTCACAGAGAACCAGTTCACAGTCGGTGCTTAGTAAGTGGGAGTTTCCCTACATCCTAAGGGGGCTGGCAACCTGCACATAGCCTTCTGAATGCCACCTGTCCGGGGCCGACAGTGGATTGGTTATGCTCAGGGATCGGAAGGAGAGGTCTAGGCAGCAGTCTGGCGGCGGCCGGACCGGCATTGTTTCTCCAGAGGTGGGTGGGCTCGGTCCCTCCGGGTCTCGGCCTCAGGAGCCTATGCCGGGACGCAGTCGCTCCGGGTCCCAGCGCCGGGCGGCCAGCCGGGCAGAGCACGGCCTGCAGCGCCCCCTCGTGCCCGGAGAGAGAAGACCACCTCCCATAGCGGACCGGATCCGCAGCTAAAGGAAGCCCCGGCCCTCCACCCCAGGCGCCGAGGGGCGGGGCAGCCGGTGATGTTTTGGGGGCGGCCGACTGGAAGCCCACCCTTCCCCAGGCCGTTCCTCATTCGCCAGCCCTGCCACTGCCTGCAATGGCCAGTCATCCGCCCAGGGTTTGCCAAGTTCCTCTGAAGGCCAAGCGCGTGTATGTATCAAGCACCTACTGTGTACCACGGTGCACCTGCTACGTCCTTCCCAGCCCCCACCAAGAGGTGCAGAGGAGCAGAGAAGAGCTCCCATCAGCTTATCTGAGGACTGCAATCAGAAAATCCAGAAAAATGCTGTTTTATCATGCATTTGAACAAACATGCAAATTTTGTGTTCCATCTATAGTGTTATTTTGAGGAAACGCCATAAAGCAGTTTTGTACCTGTTCATTAAGATTTTACGATATAGAGTTGGGGAGTGTGGCAAGGGAGGGAATCCCAATCTGGCCCTCGGCCTGGTGGGGGTTCAGATCAGGGAACCCGCTGGTCTCCACATTCCTGGATCAGCCCAGCCTATCACCCTGTGCTAAGATTGTGCTTCTTCTGTTTTCCTGTGGACCCTGGCCTGGGGGACAGGGACAGGTCTTTACTCTTTGAATCAGCAGCGTTCAGCCAGCACCATACATAGATTAGGCACATGTCAATATCTGCTAAGTTGCAGGGGGGAAAGCAAATGTGAAATGGTGAGGTTGGGGACAGGGTTTTGACAAGTGCAAAGGAAAACAGGTGTGACACAGGCACAAGATTAAGCAGTGAGGGGCCCTTGGGGGACATTAAACTATCAGCAGCCATCAATGTACTAGAGCCCCCAGATTTGCCATGCTCGGGAAATGGGACTTGACTAAGGGGTTAGCCATGGCATGAGATGGTGCCCAGTTGGGCAGAAAGGAGAGGGAAAGCATGAAGGTGCAGCAAAGGTATCTTCCGCAGGATGAGTGGAAGACCACTCATCTCTGTCATCGGACACACCTGGGTTCAAATTCTGCCTCTGCAGCCTACCACCTGTTTGACCTTGAACACACAGCTCCTCGTCTGTACAATGGTTCCATACTATCTACCTTGCAGGTGTGTGCCTGGCATGGTTAATCCCTCAATGGATGGTCTCGTGCATACTCCTGACATTTCCAGCAAAGGCGGTGGTGTACCTTCCCACCCCAGAGTCAGATCCTTCTCCCTTGGCAACCCCCCGGCACTGTTCCTCCCCTCTCCGCTCAGCTACTGACCTTGGCTCATGCCCTCTGAGAAAATTGAAGCAATCAGTTGAGAACTCCCTTGTCCCTCATCTTTCTACCACCAGATCCTCTGGCTACTGCATCTTTATTCATATTTTTGCCTTCCTTCCTGTTGTAATGAAAGAACTATTTCTACTCCCACCAATTGCTCAGAATCCTTTGCCCTCTAGTCCTTGTAAGGACTCTGCTCCAGAAATTATGCCCTTCTCCTGAATTATTAATTTCTCCCTCTCTACTGGATCATTCCTATCAGCATACAAACAGGACGTATTATATCTTATTATAAAATAGCAAGTCCTCCCCTGCACCTTGCCTGTCTCCTTCCAACTGCAGCCCATTTCTCTTCTCAGCCCACCCAGCATAGGTGTTCTGTGGACCCTGTACCTCCCGTCCTCAGAGCAGCCTGCACAGCAGTGACACACAGCGGACCCAAGGCGACCAGGACTCGAAGTCTGAGCTCAGGAGGGGGAAGATTCTGGGTTCTTTGATGATGCATATTGTACTTTTATCATTTGCTTTAACTGGCAATTAATATTTTTTTCTGTTTATAAATATATACTCATGGTAGACACCCCCATCCAAAATAAATAAAAATCAATGACAATCCTACTACCAAAGAGAAACATCTGCAGCAGGAGACTCTGAGGCACTGAGTGAGATTCGCCAGGCTGGGGAGTAAGGTCTGGCTAGGTGGAAAGTGGCAATTCAAAGGGCAGGGGACCGCTGGGAGCGGGAACTTCCTTGTAATAGCAGCAGGTGGTCTTTGAAAGGTTTTAAACAAGGAAGTGACTAGATCTGAGGTCACTCTGGCTGTTTGGGGTGAGTGGATAGAAAGACCGGAGGGAGAGGCCAGTTAGAAGGCTACTGCAACCTTCGAGCCCACAGACAGGGTGACTTGGGCACGGCGGAGGTGGGGGATGCAGGGGCGGTGGGGTGGGGATGAGCGGACTGACCCGAGAAGCATCTGAGGGAGACTCCCAGGTCTTTGGTGCTGGATTGCATCAGGGGTGGGGCTGGGCAGGGACAAAGAGGAAACTGTTCTTACTCAACTGTGGTCCTTCTGTACATACTGTTTTATAACTTTTTTCTCTTAAAATAAATATAACATGAATACTTCCTCATATTCCTCAATATCCTCTGTAATATGGTTTGTAATGGTTGGTGAGTCTGTAATTGCATTTTATGTACTGTCATTTAGTTAACCGAACCTCTACTGTTGGCCATTGCTATTTCCAATTTTTCTCTATAACAGAAGCAAATCTCAGCTCATATGGGGGAACTCACATGTAGTGAAAATACCTTTGGAAACCTCTTAAGTCACCCATGAAGTACAGTATTCATTGTTTTGTGTACAACCATGTACAGTAATGTGTAAGTATAAACATATAATGTACAGTCTATGGTAAAGAAGATACATGCAAAATATACTTTAGACCACTGTTTAAATTGCCTTTTTCTTTTAATTTTTCTGAACACAGGGGTTTGAATTTACATAAGTTACAGGCACATCCGTGTGACTCCAGAGAACTCAGATGCACTTCTGTGGGTTGGCAGATTGTCTCTTTGGCCCCTTTCTGTACACCCCCTGTACCTGCCCTTTGCCATGTGGCTTTGCCCTCCTCCCACTTGAGGTGGAGTAAACTTCCCTGCCTCATGACTTTGGGTCTGACCAGGTGACTTGGTTTGACCAGTGAAATGTGCCACTTCTGAGCCTCGGCCTTAAGAGAAATCAATGTATTCCTGCTTGCCCCCTTATCCACTGCCTGTGCCAGGATACGAGCTCCAGCAGGAAGATAGACGGGGCAGACCTGAGCCTGAGTCACAGCAAGGAGCCGAGCCCAGCTGGTCCTGCGGCATGAGATGGAGCTAGATGGCCTAGTTGAGCCTGGCCCAGATCAACCAGTCCCCAGCCACCAACCTGCAGATGCATGAGGGAGCATAAAAACTGTTGTAACCTATCAAGTCTGGTGTGATCTGTTATGCAGCAATACCTGACCAATACAGTGGGTGTTTCTGGTTAGTTCCTTTTTCTGCTTAAAAAGTTTGGGTTACATCTTGCTGAATTGCTCCCTATCCCCACTGAAAATCCTTCTCTATTTCTATTCACAGTGGGTACTGGGCCTGTTTTTCTCTCTAACCAACACCAAGGATTTTTTTTTAATTGTCAATATGATATACAAATAAGTGTTCTCTCTTTTTTGCATTTGTTTTATTATAAGTGAGGATGAACTTTTAAAAAATATTTTTGTTAGCCTATAATCACTCTTTTTGTGAATTGATGATTTATATTCCATTCTCCTCTGATTACCCTGCAACAAAGGGGGACTGAAGAGTGTTTGGAAACATTCCTTGAGTTCTGGTCACTTGCTTTATCCCACAGACTTAGACCAACCCTGTCAAGTGAGTGCTGTTCGTGTACAATTTTAATAATAAAGATTCCTATATACTGTTTGATTTATTTTTCAATGATGTGTGTTTTCTGAATGCCTCTTGAATCTGGCATGGTGCAAACAAAAAAGTCTTCAGAACTGGAAGACCTGGAGATGAGTTCTAAAGACAAAAGGAAAGTCATTTTGTTTCTCCCAGCCTCAGTTTTCTTATCTGTGAAATGGAGATAATAATGGAATATTCCACTGAATGTTGCTGTGAAGAATAAATAGGATCATGGGTATCTAGCACAAAAATATAATGCAGTTAGCATGTTGCAAACCACATAGTAAGCTGCAATAAATCTTAGTTTCTGCACTGATCTTTCCTTCCTTACATGGATGTGCTGGAGGAATTAAGAGAGAGGAAATACTTCTCTGCAGTGAGAGCAATCAAACAGGTTTCCTGAAGGAAGCACAGTTTGAACGGGGCCTTAGCGGGTGGGGAGGATTCTGGCGTGGTGGATGGAAGAAGGGAAGGGATTCTGAGTGAAGACGGGGGAGAGTGAGGCTTGGAGTCAGCAGCTATTCTAATAAAGCTTCTGTTACTCGCTTTCCAGGACGTGTGTCAACAGTGCAGCAGCCACTATAGGAGGAAGTATTTTATTTTCTTCATCATCATCATCATCATCATCCTCACTTTACAGATGAGGAAGCAGAAACTCAGAGAGGCTTTGTGACTTCCCCAAAGGCACACAGCTGGGGTCATTGGTGCTGGGACTTGCATCTGATCCCAAACCCCACAATCTTTTCAGCAAAACACCACCAGCAGCCAGGGACTCTCCGAATCTCCCTAGCGCTTCAGAACCCCTGGCTTCCAGAGAGAGCCTGCCACCAGATGGCAGGGAGCACGGAGCCCCCAGCCTCCCTGAGGCCCCTTCAGGACCCACTTCTGCTTTCCAGCCAAGGCCGTGCGTTTCTGGGCTGGCCAGGGACTGAGCAGGGCAGGGTACTCAGGCCTGGCTGCCCCCACCCACCCAGGACTCCTTTGAGCAGCAGTCCTGGCTCCGCAGCTCCTGGAAGGTTGGCCGAGCCACTGTCCCGTCTGCATCACAGTCACTCCTAGCTCCACCTCTGTTGGCTTCTGGAGGACCCACAGACCTCCCAAGCTTGGTGCGGATGGAGGGTCTGAGAAGACCCACCCCCCAGGTGCAGAGAGCTCAGTGGGGGCAATATCGGGGGTGGGCTGTGAAGGGTCTTGAAGGATGACAATAATGAAGGCCAAGTGCTTACCATGTGCCAGGCACCATTTCAAATGCTGTCTTTTTACTTATTTCAATTAATCCTCATGAGAACTCTACAAGGAAGCAACTGGTACTATCTTTACTCAGATGAGGAAACCGGGGCCCAGAGAGGTTCAATGACATTATTGTCCAGGTGACAGAGCTGTTGCATGGCATAACGAGGACTCTAACTCGGGCTGTATGGCTCCAGAACTTTGGTTCTCAGCCACCCGCACCTCTACGATCTGGTGCTGGGTAGTGCATTGTGGTCGCCCTGCTGGGCAGGGGAGTGGCAGGAGGGCTTGTGCACAGGGGGTCATTTGAGGGCCCTGCCACCTCTGTCCTGTCCAGCCAGTCTGCTCAGCACTGCGGGCCGTGGCCAGGCAGGGGGAGTGGCAGCAGGGAGACATCTCACGTGGACAGCACAGCCGAGTCTCCCGCTGCAGTGTCACGCAGAGGCCATGCCTGCACTCATCCCCTGGCCCTGCCCTGTGGCAGCTGAGGATGCAGCCATCCCCATGCTGGTTTAACCAGTTCCTCTTCAGCCCCACCATGAGCTGCAGAATCAGCACTCTGACACTCTGCAGCCACGTGTGGCGGCCCCTGAGCCATCCAAAAGGGAAACTTCCTTAGCTTAGGCCTGAGAGCTTATCAGATGAGCCCCAGGCAGAGGTGCCGGC
Organism: Daubentonia madagascariensis; assembly: GCA_023783475.1. Lineage (NCBI taxonomy): Eukaryota > Metazoa > Chordata > Mammalia > Primates > Daubentoniidae > Daubentonia > Daubentonia madagascariensis. The sequence goes on along the minus strand of JAKFHU010002088.1, from coordinate 75,911,540 downwards.
AGCAGCAACTCTCCTTCTCTCAACCTTATTGATGCCAGACAGAACTGGGTTTGAATCTCAGCTCTGCCCCTAACTAGCTCTGTGTCCTTGGTCAAGTTAATTTTATCAGTCACTATTGCTGCATAACAAGCCACCCCCAAACCTAGTGTTGTTAAGCCACAACCACTTGTGATTTCTTAAGAGTTTATGGGTTGGTTGGCAGGTAGTTCTTCTGATGTGGTTGGACTTGACCGACCTCAGCTGGGCTCACTAATGCAGCCGTGTTTGGCTGTGGGCCAGCTGACGGAGGGTGGCCTTAGCAGGGACAGCTGGACCCCCTGCACATGCTCACTCCTCCCCCAGCCTGGGCCAGCCTGGGCTTGTTTTCATAACATGGCTGGGATCCCAAGAGAGAGCCAGAGAGCACAAGGCCCCTCCCTTGAGGCCCAGGCTTGGAACTACTTCCCACACTTCTGCCACTTTGTGTTGGCCAAAGCAAGTCTTGAGACCAGCCCACACCTTGCTTCGGAGGAGAGGAGCTGCAAAGTCACATTGCAATGGCCATGAATATGAGGGTGGTGGAATGGAGCCAACATACCCCATGGCTTCACCTCCTTCAGACTCAGTTTGCTCATTTATAAAATGGGAATAATATTATTTGTATCATGCAAAGCCCTGGTGTTCTGAATTCTTTTAGGAGATGATCAGTCAGGTGTGGCCACAACAGGGGACACAGGAGAGGCTCAGGAAAATGAAGCTTATTATACTCACAGGTCCTGGAGACAGAGTCCCTGTATGCTAAGAGGAGGTCGCAGAGCGCCAAGGCTGCCGGCTTAACCAAGCGGGCAGGAAGCCGAGAGAGAGCGAGGCCCCGGGGCAGGTGGAGTTGGGGCGAGCACCCAGCACAGGGAATGGGGGGATCTCACTGGTGTGCTTGAAGGTCACGAGGTCACAGTCAAGGGTGGACAAGAAGGGGAACTGAGGCAGGAGCCAACCTCACCACACTGATCACCTGGTCACCTGGGCTGGTGCTCACAGCCTGATGTGGGCATCTCAGGGCAGCAGGATAGCAGAAAGTTTTAAAATTTACAAAACATCTAGGAAAACTTGGGCCCCATGGTTTTGTTTTGGTAGCTAATCTTATAAAATAGAAAAGGCAGAGGGTTAGGTTTGCCCGTGGAAAAGGCCATTCCTTAGACCTGGGGAACTGTTTGAATGGGAGCCTCTAGTCGCACAAATGTAAAGAGAGTATGACGTAGACAAGGCCCCAGCTCCCGTCTGAGGAAAGACCATGAAAAAATCCCAGTGCAGAGAAGATAAGTGCTCTGTTTAGCATCCTTCATTCCTTCATTTTTTCTTTCGAATATTCATTTATTCAGGGAGTCGATCAGAAAATATTAAGAGCCTATTGTGTGTGAGATATTGCATAAGAGAAACTGCATGGACAAAGGACTGGATGTAATAGGAAATGGCCCCTTTCTGGTTTGCTGGAGGAGTAGGTGAGCTAGATTGTCCGGGGCACTTCCTTATAAACTGTGGAGACATGTGTTGCCACTGCCTAATGGAAGGGAGAGTCGTCTAAGGCTTTAGGCATGGCCAGCTGTGTGATTTTTAAAGATCTTGTGTGCTGCTGTGTGGAGAAAGAACGGGCGGCTGGTGGAGTGTGCTGGAGGGAGGCTGATCAGAGACTGATTAGGAGACGTTCCAAGCATCCAGGCCATAGGTGCTGTGGCCTGGGCCGTCATGGCAGCGCAGAGGGAGAGAACTGGATGGGCTGGGGAGAGACTTGGAAGGTAGAATTGGTGGGACTCGGTGTCTGGCGGGGATGAGGGGATGGGGTAGGCATAGGGTTTGATACTCTCTTTCTGTCTTGGCCACTGCAAGGAAAGAGCCGATTGCTGGGATGGGAAACACAAGAGGGGCCAGGGAGTCAGGCTGCAGCTGCCTCACCCTGGAGGGTTGCTGTGGAGGCAGTGGGCAGACAGTTGGATAAACATGACAGGAGCTCAGGAGAGAGGCCTGCTCTGGAAGTGTAGGTGGGAAAGTCAGCAGCTCAGAGATGAAGACCAAAGCCATGGGAGGGAAGTGCTGGGTGTGGCTGAGCATAGCGTGTCTCTGAGCTGTGATGGGGGCAGATAGTTCATTCTCTGCGAGGATTTTGCCCATTCTGTGCCTGTAAGCAGTTGTTTGCTCCTGTGGAAAGATGGACTGGGTATGTTTATGCGGGTGTTTGAGAGTGTGAGTGTGCATATATGTGTGTGTGGGGAGAGACAGAGCACACAGCATAGCTTGGAGAAGAGCACCTGTCACACATGACTTCCGGAAGGACCTGCAGTCATGACCTTTACTTCTTAACAAGTGACCCTGTCCCCCCATTAGAAACACGGCAGCGGTTTTCCCTTGCTCTTAGGATTAAGATGGAAAATCCCTATGTGTCGTGTAAGACACTGCCTGGTGCTGCCTCAGCTTACCCAGGAAAGCAGCCTGTTTCCCACTGTGCTCGCTTTGCATTTCGGCTTCTGTCACACCAGCCTTGCTTCGGTCCTTTATTACTAGCCCTATTCCTCTTGTCACAGGACCTTTGTACACGTGTCTTTCTCTGCCTGGGATAATCTCACCCCCCTTCGTATAGTTAACTCCTATCCTTCCTTCCCTGACCTCCTCTGACCAAGTCACCTCTCCTGTCATATGCTCCCAATGAGCCATTTGTATCTCCTCGTAGCATTTAATCACATTTATTTGTAATGATTTGATTAATATGGCTTCCCTAGTATCCTGAAAGCTCCATGAGGCAGACGCCTTGTCTATATTAACCCCCTAGTTATCCCCTGTGCTTAGCACAGTGCCTGGCACAAAGTTGAGCTTGTGGCTCAGCTGGGTTCCTGGCAGCCCGGGCCAGCAGCAGGGTGCTGTCCAGAACGAGCGCTCCAGGGTGCACCGAGGGTGAGTTCATGTGGGCTGGTGTCCTCATCAGGGCCTAGAGGCAGGTTGGCATCCCTGGAGACGGGGCAGGGGGTCTCCTCAGGCAGGAACCAGTCCCCTGGCCTGAGGAGGCGGATCCTGGGGCAGGAAACGGGGATGAGGGAGCGGGGCCTGAGACTGCCAGGGAGGCCCCCCCTCCTGTCTGTCCCCTCACGTCATTTCCCACCATCCCCACGCGCCGTTACCGTGGCTCAGCTCAGACCTCCCTCACTTAAAACTGCTAGCACCAAGTCAGCCGGGCTTGGCTTTTGACAAGCATTTAAACTTAAGTGAAAAAACTTAGAAAATCGTTGCTGCTTTCCATTGTATTTTCATAGCTCTTGTCTTCCTAAAGAGGTGCAGGAAGTCAGCTCTGAGATTCGGCTTGGATAGATGATATCTCCGTTTCAGGCACTGCCTGCCCTTTCCTTCTCTTGGGCAAAAAACTTCTTGGGAGATAAGGAATAGGCAACAGGATTTAGGGAGGGGATGCTGTGAAGACACAGTAGTTACACATTTGCCAAATATGTAATTAATCCCAGAACCCCCAATGTGGCTTAAATTATCTTCCTTCCTCTCTGGCCTACCATCCCCATCCCACATGCCAGAGAAAAGCACATCATTCTAGAGGCTTTTGCCAAACTAAAACAGTCAGCTTTCAAGGTGCCCCTCCTCCCTCAAGGGCCAAAGCCTTTCTGTCCCCCTACAATGCTGACACTTGTGCTGGGTTGTGCGAGCAGGGTTCTGGGCGTTTGGATGAGGTCTCAAGGGCAAAAGCCCTGAGGCCTCCCAGTGGGAGAAGCTTTCTCACCCTGTCCCCAACAAGCCAGAAACTTTGGCCACTCTGCCTCTCTTCCATCTGCTCCCCCCTGGGTTCTAACCTTGGCCCTGCCATTTGCAAGTGACTTTGGGCACTTTCCCTAATGCTCTGAGGCTGAGCTTCCTCATCGGTCAAGATGGGATGATGATACTGTGAAGTCACAACACCTGGCCAGAGAGAGCACGATCATGTGATTCCACTCAGAGAGTACATATCCCAGGCAAACACTGGCAAGAAAGAGGGAGCTTGTCTCCAGAAAGAGGTGAGCTGCTCTACCTTCTAGGTTTAGTTCAGTCATTCACTCAACAAATATTTACTGAGCCTCTACAGGGGAGGATCAAAAAGACAAAAGTCCCATTTCTGGAGTTCACATCCTAATGAGAACTAGTTTTCAGGCTTAAAGGCACAATTCATATTGATTGTGCAACGTGGTACCCACTGCAAGCCAATCTTTTTATTTGCTGGGCAAAGATACGGTGAGCATCTCCAATGCTGGACGGAGAATGCGCCATGAGAGATGCTATGTCTGCATGGTTGAAGAGACGGTCAAGCCTAACTTTGACTACAGGTACCCTTCACCTTCTCTGTCACGTCCTCCACCCCCACTCTCCCCGGTTATAAATTGGGATCCACTGTCCTTGTGTGCTCGGGCATGGGAGAATTTCATGTAATGTTGTATACATTGAGTGGGCACATTAGTAAGGGATGGGAGGTACTAATGCGGTGACACTCAGCCACAGCCCGTGATGTTGCCAGGTAGCACTTTGAGCTTTATTAATGACCCCTCCCCAGAGGCGTCTCAGCCGCTCCCTGGGAACCCCTCAGATAGCCTTTGCCTTCCCACGTGTGAGCCGGCGGACACCTCGGGGGCTCAGCGGGGAAGGCTCCCAGGTCAGATGCTGCACTCCACGCCTGCATCTTCGTCGTGGTTGCAGTTGTGAGAGCCCCAGCTACTCTTCTTGCAGCTCCACAGGGTACTCTCTGTCCCTTGACATGCAACATCATCCAGCCAGATCTGCCCAGTGCCTTGATACAGAGAAAGCGAGAGAGACAGAGAGAAAGAGAGAGAGAGAGAGAGATGAAAATCAAAGCAAAACAGCCACATTTGTGTTTCCATCTGGGGTAGACTGCCAAATTCTCCCACATGTATTCAGGCCCAACATGCTAATGGTTAGTCCAGTCTTTTACAATGACTCTGCCTCTCTTCTATTTTCTACCCTTTGAGAAAAGTCTCACGCAAATATTTAATACTTAATTCATGCACTATTTGACATCTCCTTCTGGGAGTGTCCCCGTGTTTGGTCTCTTCCCTGCTAATTCACTACAGCTCTGTGCACCTTCCTCACCTGCCTCTTCACCATGCCTTTCCCCTGCTCAGAAGCAGCCACACCTCTCTCAAACCCCTTCCTTCTGATATAATTGAAAAGAGCTGGATTATTTCATTACAGTCATTTACATGGCAATGTGACTTAATCTATAGATGCTTAATCTACATGAGGAAAAAGTGTATTCTGAAGGAGTTTTACAGTCCAACTGGACTCAGATTAAAACGCAGGTTTTCACTTTGGGGTGGGGTAAGAACAGAGAGCATTTGGGGTTGGAAGCAGGGGAAACTGGGCTTGTGTCCCCTACTGAGTCAGTTATTATGGCCAAAGAAAGGGGCTCAGCCCCTGGGACTTAACTCCTTTGCTCAAGGTTTGAACCTTTGGCTGAAAGACACAGGCTGAGTCTGTAGCACCCTAGGATACGTTCCGCAAACTGATTTTAGTATGTCCCTGCTCTGAGTTCTTCCAGCAACTCAGCCACCCCCCCAAACACCCTCGGCTGTGTGGCATTCTGACTCCCGGACTTCGTACATTCCCCCAAGCCAGGCTGGCCATAGTCCCAGGCAAATCTTCGCTGTCACTGCTGGGGAAGACGGGCCACCTTTCTGCTGGGGTTGCCAAGCTGGAAGGATGTAAGCCTGGAGCCCTGAGCTGCAGACCTCTCCTGCTGCTTGAACCAATACTTTTCTTTTAACTCAAACCACACTGAGTCACTTGGACCCAAAGAGTGTCAGTGCCCACCACGAGAGAATGGCACCGCAGCGGCTCAGGGCAAGAGGCACCTGACTCACTTACCAGCTCCCACTCTGTAAAGGGCGCTTCCTGTGGAGTAACCCAGCACGCGGCAGAAGACAGTGGCGTCGGAATTCTCCCAGTCATCATCGCAAATTGTCCCCCACGTATTGTTATAGTAAACTTCAGCTCGGCCTCGAACAGCACTGCCGATGATCCTGACCGAGACCGGGGAATCACCTGGGTGACAAAAACACAAGTGGGGAGGCAAGGAAAGCACCCGGGGGCCTTGTGTAAATGCAGCCTCTTCCTTTTCATTTGGGGCACTCTATAGTTATGGAAAAGAAAACCCCCTACTTGGCTGTCACCAGAGCCCGGAAGATCCCACTTTATGGCACCAACACAACCTGACATGCAGCCTCCGTGCACCTGGGCCCGTAGGCACCAGGCCGTCGGAGCAGACGTCTCTGTGGCTGGTTTGCAAATCCTGTAGACCATGTCTTCTCACGTGTTGTGGAGAGAAAAAATGAAAAGCTGAGCCAAAGGAAGGAAGGAAAGAATGGAGGGAGCGAAGGAGGAGGAAGGGAGGAGGGAGGGAGGGAACCCGGCGCGCTGTGCTGTGTGCCACGGGCAGGCTTATTCAAGGGATGAGTCCATCAGCTTTTTCCAAAAATGAGGAATTTCTTTGGGAACCAAGGTCTCTCCCCCCAACACACACAGAATTTTCAAGTACAGAATTGACTCTAAAGCACAAATTAAAGAGAATAGAAATAGCAATTACCTTTTTGTCCCTTTGTTCCTTGCTGTCCAGCAGATCCTGTCATGAGGAGAAAACCCACACGATTTGAAGGGACCCAGCCAGGACGTCCTTGTCCCCATTTGCCGGGAGTGGGGAGTGGGTGGGGGTGGGGGAGGAGGTCTGCAGGACTTTCCCCTGCAGCCTCACCTGTGACCTGTCATCATGGGGACTGGATGTGCCATGGGCAATGGTTGAGCAAGATGAAATGGGCCTAAGCTACAGAAGGAAGGACTGAAGTTAGATTGGTGGGGGACGTTGGACAGGTGAGAGGCATGGAAACTGGGGGGGTTGGGGCACAGATGGGCACGGTCCATGTGCATGTTCACACACCTGCCTCTCAGCGGCCGGGCTGTGCCTCATTCACTGCTGTATGCAAGCACAAGAGTTGTCAACTGAATAAGTAAACCTCTACCCTCCTGGGTCCCGAAAACCCCTAAACCTCTCCTAGGACCCCACGAGTCAGAAACAGAAGCCTTACCTTTCACTCCTGGGTCTCCTTTTTGGCCAGCTGGTCCAGGTGCTCCCTTGGGGCCTGCCAGCCCAGGGCTTCCCTTTTCTCCCTTCCTGCCTGCAGGGCCTGAGAGGAGGAAGGCCACCCCTGTCAGATGCCTGGCTCTGCTTCCCCAAGGCCTTTGGTGTTTAATAAATGATTTGCCCTTAACTACCAAGTCTCCCCCATGAATGGGTGGTGTGAATGCTCAGCCTGTGTCTTTGGTCCAACTGGGGGCTGCTCTGATCGCCCAACTCCCATGTAAATGCTGTTGAGAACACGCAGGTGGAAGTGGCTGGCAGGATTCCACTGGTTGTTGGTCCTTTGGGGATTACATAATTGTATGGAAGTTCTAGCCATTCAGGGAGAATTTGCTAGACTGTTTCTAAGCCTTAATATCTTCATTAGTAAATTAAAGTAGTAATAGAATATCTATCTCATGAGGAAGAAAAGGTGCTTAATGAATGTGTCTGAGAGGGTAGGGCTGCTGGGAAGACCAGAGATGCTGTGCAGCCAGTGCCGAGCTCAGCGGCCAACTGTAAGCACAGGTTTGTGGGCGAGGCTGAGAATAAGGAAACCCAGTGGAGGGCTGGGGCCAAGGAGAAGAGGAAAGTGGACCCCAGCAGAGACCGGGAGGCACCAAGCCGGGGCTGGAGACGATGGTTGCACAGCTCCATGGAGGCTGCACAGCCCAGGGCCCTCGCCAGGTGAGCCCCCACCCCGCACCCTACACCCCTCAGGATGCTGAGTTCCTGTCATCCCCCAGGTCTTCCAGGGGAGGAATCGAGGCTTGTGTGACAGAGCCCTGGAATCTTCACCTCAACTTTGGGGGAAGGTCACAGCCGTGTGTTCAAAGTCAACAAGACCCACCCTGCAAGCAGGCCAGCTTTCCAGCCTTCATTCTGAGAGATTAAAATGAAACCAGCCCTTTACCTGGAACTCCTGGTTCTCCTTTTGTTCCTTTCTGTCCTTGAAGTCCTAAGATCAAAGCAAAAAAGGGGGGGAGGAGATAATAAAACTTAGATATTAGACACTTTTAATCTTAGACAACCTCTACCTTTTGTCTGATTAATGCAGATGGAAAGATACATTGGTTCTCCGCAATTGTTTAAAGCCTCCTCGGCAGAGCATAAAAAGAGACCGTGTGCAGACCAAAGGAGACGGGCGTGTGGGGTGACGCAGCAACGTGCCGGGTGAAAGCCGAGTGAGACAGACCCCAGACTCTCCAGCTGGCCTTCCCTGCCCACCAACGACTTGACTTGGTGTCTAACTTCAATCCCTTTCTTTGCTGTTGCATTTTATTGGAAGAGAATTCAAAGATATTTTGAAAATAAAATTATCTTGAATTCCAAAAGACTGGGAAGGGGACTCAGTGGCCACCAGGAGCTTTGGGGGTCCTCACCCATGGTAGATGCTCCATAAGTGTTTGTTGGTTTGTTTCATTTGGCCCCAGTTGGCTGAAGAGTCAGGTGGCAAAGGGTCTCGTGTCCAGGAAATGGAAAATGATACAGCTGCAGTCACTGCTGATGACCCTACTTGAAGTTGATGTGAAAAGTCCTCCTTTCTTCCTCCCTTCCTTCCTCCTTTGCGGTCATTCATCCCTTTATGCAGTAAACTTTCAGGGAAGACCCACTGTCCCCAGCACCCAGCTGGGTCACTGTGGGATAATAACTTGCTCATTTAGCGACATCATGGTATCTTGATTTTAAGTGCTGGTATTGGTTTTATTTCAGAGAAATAGGACTCCCCAAGACAGTTACATGAACTTGGGGAAATGCAAGCTCATTATTGACTATCAAGTAACAGTTCCTGGAGGGTAACGAGGGCAATACGAACAGCAACTCACGAGCATCCGTGCTCATGGCCATGCCCTTGACTGGTTTCCCTTCCAAGACACAAGCCCGGTCTTAGCCAAAGGTCCAGTGAGTCCATGACAATCACAGAAACCACAGGGAGCTCAGTCATCCTCACTGCAGGTGCCTGGGGGAAGTTCTGACCCGACCTCCCCTGCCTCCCACTTCAATCCTTGGATTTCCTATGCACCTCTTCAGGCCCCTTCTTGGATCATGAGCAAGAGAAGTCATGACTCCCGGCAGTGTCCCAGATGACCCACTGAGGCCTGGTGCTGCTTGGGGAGGGGGGCCAGATAGCCAAGAAGCTAGGAGGAGCAGGGAGCACCGGAAAGTTCTAAGAGGGCAATACTTCACTTCCTTGCTTTGGGGCTGGGGACAGAACTGAGGTTGGGATGGGTTCTTCTAAGAGTGGAGGTGCCTTTGAGGTCAGCCCCTGGCAGACAGGCCCCAGCTCACCCAGGGCCATTTGCATACACTCTGGTCCCTCTGATTAGAATGCCTCACCCCTCTGGTCCACCTGAAGAACTCACAGTCACCTGTAAACCCTGTGAAGATGTCTGATATCACTGACTATGAAGCCTTCCCTGGCCTCACCCAATGGATGACATCCTTTCTCCCAAGGCAGTAAAGCAAAGTGCTTCCAGAGTCAGACAGCCTGGGCTTGAGTCCACCTCTGCCTTCTACTGGCTTTGTGACCTTGAGCCAGGTGTCCTTGTCTGAGCCTCGTTTCCTCCTTGATGTCTCTCGAGAAAGTTTTAAGACTGAAATAAAGATTTGTGTGCCAAGTGTCCAGCCACTGCTGAATAAATGGTGCCACAGGACCCTGTGGACCCTTTTTACACATGTCTGTCTGCCCTCCAGGTGGGGAGTGCCTTGGGCACTGGGGTCGAGCCCCCAAAGGAGCACTGGACTTGCTGCCCAGCAAGCACCCAGTAAATGTTTGCTGTTGACCTAAAGGGGCTTAGCTGAGGTTGCCCAGCAGAAATGGCAGATTCTTCTTACTGCATCTGAATAGCGTATATCAAGATTGGTGGGGAGAAGACCACATTCAGATTTATGTTTATGGTGGTGATTAAATAGAAAACAGTCCATGTCTAGACTCTTGGCCCTCTCTGTCAGCATCCTAGACGGCACCATATTGCAGAAATCTCTCCCTTAAGATCCTAGAAGTGAGGTTCAGGGACCCCAGGGCACTGTGACCATCCCTTATTGTCACCACCCAAAGAGGTGCACCTCTCCAACTGTCCTTTAAAGCACTGAAGAGCAAGCACCCTCTATGAGACAGGAACCACAGGGAAGCCCCTGCTCACCGGGTCCATGCCCTGGAGCTTGGCCGGTCATTTCCCCGACTCTCCCTCCTCTCAGCTCCTCCCCTCCAGAGACTCAGCATTTCTTGCCACCTGCATTGTGCCAGGCACTGTGCCAGGGATTTGCTTACGCTACCTTGTTTGATCTTTCAGCCACCCTGCAAGGCAGTGTTATTTCCCTCCTGCACAGAGGAGGAAGTCAGAGATGCTAGATGACTTAGCCAAGGTCACACAGGAGTGAATGGGGAAGCTGAGGTCGTCACCCAGGCTTGCCCTTTCTTTGTGCCCTGTGGGCTACTTTGTGCCATCAGCATGCCAGGCTCACTTCTCCCTGGAGTCTCACTCGGGCTGTCTACTTGGTTCCAAAGACACCTCTCGTCTCCCTTGGGCCACCCCTTTCCCCTAAATGAGGAGCGGTCAAACTAAAGCATGCATCAGAATCACCTGGATGGGGCCTGTTAAAAAACGACTTGTTGGGCCCCACCCGAGTAGCTGATTCAGAGGGACTGGGGTGGGGACCCGGGAACCCACATTTCTAACAAGTTCCCAGGGGAGTCTGAGGCTGCTGGTCCTGGGACCACACTGGGAGTAGCACTGCCCCAAACAAATCTCACTTTCTTTGGGGACCAGCTCACAGCCCACCTCCTCCAAGCAGCCTTCCTATCTCTGTAGGAACTCAGAGCCCCTCTCATGTCCGAGCTCTCCCAGAGCCACGGTTCATACGGCAGAGGTTGGTCCTTGATGAAATGCCTTCTGATATGTGTTTAATGGATGTTGGTTTTGGCTCCAAAACTTGCTTCTTCAGGGGAAGGAAATTAGAATTGAGCTTTGTGTGATTTCTGTCTGAGCCTCGCTGGACTCTAAGAGGGCACTGGCTGAGTGGCTGTTCCTTCACTAATCGATCGAGGGACTAGTAATTACTTTGCTATAAATCAAGGCAGCACCCTGACTGGGTCAGCCCCTGCACATGACAGGGAGAAATGGCTGAAAAATAGGATCTAGAACTGCATGTTTTCAAACTATACTGGAGAGCAAATGGGTGCTGGGTTTTTCTTCTTATCCACAAGCAAACTGGTTTTCCCTGGGTATCACGTACTTATCAAGCTGAGAGGGCCCAAAACCTTTATTTACACCACTCACAGGCCACCGAAGAGGAAACTGAGTCTCAGCAGGGTTGCCTAGCTGGTCAGGGCAAGACGGAGTTGAGGCTCAGGTCTCCTGATTTTGAGTTAAGTGTAGAAATTTCCAATTCATTAAGAAACTTCCTTAAATACCATCCCAACCTGCAGGCTAGGTACAGCCTGGCAAATTTAGGATTAATCTAATAACTGACAAATCGAGCTGCATGGCAAGAACAAGGAGGCGAAGACTCAAACTTGGGATACGTGTGGACTTCTGCAGAGGCCTCTGAGATGTGCAGAGGAAAGTGGGAAAGGTTTTTATAAGTGACAATTTAGTAATTTGGCTTGGTAGAACTTAATATTAATAAATTCTTGGACTACCTCAGTACTTGGGTATGAGGAATGGAAATAACTGGGAAATTATTGTTGTGATATAGGGCTTAGCTGCTATTAGGGATTATCTTTGTTGCTCATCTTTAAAATAAAACATTTTCAAATACAGTTGAGAAAATAGACTTCAAGTTGCTTGTACTTTGGTTTTGCCCCAAGAGGATAATAAAAGGACACAGGGAATTCAAAGTGTTAAATGGTTTAGACACAAAGGCCAATAATATATAAAACATTTCCAGTCATATTGGTGTTTTGAAGTTCAAATGTTTGGGCTGCATCTAACACCAGTGTCATTTCACGAGGCAGTAATGGTAAATACAGAAATGTCATGATTGCAAGTCAAAGTGGAGTCCTTATTTCCAGACAAATGTTACTTTTCAAAGTAGCTAACAGATATAGAGCTATATTTTGGTTATTCTTTTGCAATCTTTGAAAGAGAAAAAGTTAGAAGAACTAAGTGCTGGAGATTGGACAAGAGCCTGTTTCTAACAGGTGAAGGAAATCACCCTTACAGAAAGTTCTATGGGGTATAATGCCCTACTTAATAAAAAGTGGAGTTTATTTTCTCAGCAGAATGGGAGGAATCTCCTCTTTGTCTTAGTGAATATGAGATGGCTTTTCTCCCTCAAGAGGTGCAAACAAGGGGAAGCATTCCACCTGAACAGGATGGAGCGGGGTCAGGGGCTGCCAGCGGAGGTATGAAGGCTTGGTGACTAAGCCAGGATTTACTCATCTATCGTGGGGTAAAAGGTGAGGGTTGGGGGAGATTAAGTCTGATTTTCTCTTGAGTCATATACTCTAGGTTCTTCTATACAACAAAATCTGGAAAAGCACAACTTTGGAATCAGACTTGGGGTTAACTCTCGCATTCAGTGTATACTACCTGTGAGACCGTGGCAAAGGGCTACCCTCTCTGAATCTTTGTTTCCTTGGCTGTAAAGTAGGGATGATAAAACTCAGCTGTGTGGATGGATAAACTAAGATCCTGGGTCAAGTTCCAAGCACAGTGCCTGGCCCAGAGGCACTGGTAGTAACAAATGGACCTCTCATTTCTTATAATTAATGCACAATATTGAAATCTAGCTGTTATCTAGGTCAAGTCAATGCACTATAATGTTTCTGTTTTTGTCTACCATGGCTAGATGTTCTCTTGAGAGATTAATGATTTTATTTACAAAATGGGAAATACATCAGTTTGAAAACCTGGCTTGATATATCAAATCTGGACAATCACCACAGTAGCTGTAGTTTGGGGAATACCAACACCCTGACATTGACAAGTATGCATTGTTTTCCATAATGGGAAGATCTGGCTCCCACCTACTACCCACTCTTCCTGATCCCACTTCAGAAATTGCCAAATCTAATCTCTCTGGAAGTTCATTAGCCCCTGACTCCAGGATGACATATAGACCTGGCTAAGATTAGCCAGATTATGGCCCCATTGGAATTCCCCTCTGAGGCGTCTACATGGGCCATCAGCTACTGCATCAAGGCAAGCATTTGGACTTGGTTTTGGAACATATGCAGTTTTACGTAAATAGCAATTATCACACACCCCAAATTGAAAGTGTCATTCACTTGGGCAGCCAGAATTAAGGGGTAACCCCTAGAATTTGACTGGCTGGTACTTACCACTAGGCCTGATTAATGGAGAACCTCATAGAGGTACTCAAGAGGTAGATGAGGACTCGACGACGCTGGAGTTAAAATGATCCTAACACTTTGGCCAAGGGTCTTGGTGCTAAAATAGGTGTGGGGTTTTGGGTAAATAACTAAGAACCATTACAGGGCCTGAGAGCTTCATGTTTCCTCCTAAGAGTGGAAGAAGCTGCTACCTTCTGCTCTGCTCCTTGCTGAACTGGGACGGAGGGAGAAGGTGCCACTCATCAGAGTGCTCTGATGGGGGTTGGCTGGGGAGGAAGACCCCATGATAGAGTGCAGGAAACAAGACCCCAAGCTTCGGGTTGGCTGGGCTTAGATTCAAACATTGGCTGTTTGACTTTGGGCAACTTACTATAAAATAGCACTAACAGGAGTGCTTGTCCCATTGGGCTGTCACGAGCTGCCAATGCTCTTGCTTAGTCAAGAACCATTAGTCTGGCAATGGGGGGCAGAGGGTGACTGCTATTTGTAACTGAAGGCTGAAAGCAAGCATCTCCATTAAGCCAAGCAGAAAAGTCAGGGGCAAGAGAGCTTTGGGCCCCAAAGTCAGATGCACACTAAGGTTAGGAATCAGAGAAGATGGAATTATGAGATCAGGAAGGGCAGCCAACAAGTCAGGGACATCTGACCACCATACCCAGATGGTGCCTTTCCCAGGGTAAGACCTTGCTGGTGGCCTTCGGGTGGTATCTACATGGGATCAGGTAGCAGGGCCCCATTCACACCAACACACAATCCAAGAAAATGAAAATGGCTCTGAGGCTGGATGGGTTAGAAGGACAGAGAGGGTGATGGAGCTACCCTTGCCATGGTTTCCGACAACCTTCACAAAACCCCAAAACTCGCAGGCCCAGACTGCAAGGCTTGCCAGGAGCTTGTGTTGAATGAAAGAATGAATCAATTTGAACTGTGAAGGACCAGCCCTGGTGTGGGTCTGTAGCATGGCCCAGGGGTGAGGCATTCAGGTTGTCTGATGACAAGCATGACCTTCCGCTCAGGCAGAGGAGGGGCAGAGTCTGGCTGTCCACAGCCATCTTCGGAAGACATGCAACTCTATGTCGTGTCCTGACCTCCCCCGGCACCTCTGCCTGCTCCTGGCTTTCCAAACAGCACACGGCAATTCTCCATGCAAATGCCCAATCAAAGCATGCCTGCACTGCCTGGCAATGGTTTCTTTGTCTTCTGCACCACCCTGTGTGTCTGAGGCCATCTCAGCACTCAACACAGTAGCCCAGACTTTCTACACCAAGTGAACACACTGCAGGCACCTGAACTTACTTAGCGACTAGACCAAACTGGCACTGTGGTTTATGAAGTAGACTATACATACAGTGGCTTATAACCTAGAATAAATTGACATCATGGTATGTAACCTAACTGGGTTGGCAGGATGGTTTATAAAATAGTCTTTGTGAGTTTGGTTAGTGTGGGCCAGTGCTCCCAGCTGCACCCCTAGGAGAATGCACAGGAAGGGGTTTCTCTACCCTCCAGTCTCAAGGGATCCTGGCAGGGGAGACTGCCCTCCTTAATCAGGAAGGGAGCCTCAGGGGCCAGGGCACAGGAGGCCCTCTGCCTCCTCCATGGGCAGTCCTCCTCCCCATCCATCCTGCCACCCAGCGACCCCAACAACCCACCTTCCCACACCCCTTGTTACCTGTGTCCCCCTTGCTTCCTTTCAGGCCTGAGGCTCCTGGACTCCCGGGACTCCCTGGTGGTCCTGAACAACAGACACCACACAGGGCATAAGGACTGGGCTAGGTGAGTCTTCAGACGTCACTCACCACGCCCACCTAAGGACCTGGGACCTCACCTGTTGGCCCGGGGGAGCCAGCGCTGCCAGGCTCACCCTTGGCACCTGGGTGTCCCACTGCACCGGGAGGGCCTGGAACACCCTGCGCTCCTGGTTGTCCTGAAAGGTAAGTGGTGACCGCAGGGTAGGGGTGGTTGGCAGAGGGCCTGGCTGCCCCCACCCCCATGCCTCTGTCCTCAGCACTGAGACATGAACCTCCTAACATCTTATAGTCCCCTCAGCAGCTTTAAGCATCTCTCTTTAGAAGCCATGAACTAGCCCCAGGAGCGGAAAATTAGCCTCAGCAGCTCACTCATCCTTTCCATTCATTGCTGCAGGGTTTGGGACTTGGGGACTTACTAGGAACTCTGAGTGTAAATGTCCAACTGCCCATGGCGACATCGGGTAAATGTCTAAAGAGGAACGTCAGTTAAGCGCACCCCCGGCCGGCCACTCTGTTCCTCTTAGGAGGGGCCAGGGTTTTAAGAAACTCCAGGTGCTCTGGGTTAATATACAATGAAATAAAAGATGGTGGAGTCAGGTCCCCACCTTGACCCTGCCAAGGGACAGTGGTAGCTGGAATAACGCCTGGATTCCCACAGCTCTTACCTTTCTCTCCTTTGGCTCCAGGAAAACCAGCCAAACCTAAAATGAAGAAGAACTTTTAGGAATTTTTTTCTCCCTTGGGCTCAGCCTACCAGAAGGAAAGGAAATACCTACACATCAGTGGATGTGACCACGCAGCCTCTTACCTGGTGGGCCTGGCTTCCCGGAGTCACCTTTACTCCCCTGGGCTCCAGGGGGCCCCATGGCCCCTGTGTCTCCTTTCATGCCCATGTCCCCTTTGCTTCCTGGAAAACCAAGGAGTTGAGGTCAGGCATGGGAGGAGGGCAAAGCCAGCTAGCAGGTCCTACTCTGACACTTCCCATTCTACTAAAATTCCAAACCCAACACTCCTTGAACTCCTACTTGGTGCCCAGAAGTGGAAGATGTGACTGTGCCCTCAAGGAACACACCGCCTTGCCCCAGAGACAAGACATAAACTCATGAGAAGTTGATGGCGAGGTGACCTGTCATGGCCCAGGTCCCCTCAGGAGGGACCATAGCCCAGGATCAACCAGCACTGTCTGGCTCATGGTAGTGTCTGTATTTTGGGAATTATTTTTTAAAGCCTCTCAAGTTGAAACCTGAGTATTCCAGAAAGCAGATCCTAAATGCTGAGAATAGCAACTTTGAGGCACTGATAGAGAGGAAAACATTGTAGTAGTTCATGTTCCTGCCAGCGGTTCAGACACAGGCTTTCCTGGTTCCCAAGATTTCAAATTTTCCACTTGTCATCAGCATTCAGGGCTCATCCTAGCCTGTCCTCTCCCGAGTCCTTCGTCACTCGCTCCTATTTTCCTGCAGGTGCCCGGTGCATATCAATTGAGGGAGGCTCCTTGCAGGGGCCAGGTTCTGTGACTTCTTCCCAAACTGCGAGTCTGGGGGGCAGTGGGCTGTATGGGCCCCATCGGCCACGCCAAGCAGGCCTCGCTCCTTGGCAGCCCCCTGCGGTGGCCGTGACTCTGAAAGCTGCTAAAGTCCCACCCTCAGCTGGTGCAAATTCTCCATTGCACACCCTGGGAGCAGAGTTGGGTGAAGGTCTAAGGAGGAATATCTCACCCCAGAGCAACCTTATAGGCTCCAAATAGGCTTGATGGGATGGAATTTTGTTAAGAGGCATTTATTGCTCCAGTCTATGATTTTGACAATTTCGAAGCTGGAGAGGACTCGGGTGTGATGCCAGCCTTCTCTCTAGTGAATTAGGAAGAAGGAAGCCTTTGGGTCTACGCACTGAGTGAAGTTAGGTGCAGGGCTTAGAGATTAGTCTTTGAGATGAATGGACATTTGAGGAATGGCCGTTCCTTGATGAAGACTAAGCAATCATAAGGAACTTCGTTACAGGTGAGCTCTCTTACTACAGCTGAAGGTGCAAGCAGCAGGGAAGGCCATTCTTGGCCATTCAGACTGTCTGCTTTGGAGAAGGGTCCAATGACAGCTGTTGGAAGACACTGGGAATTGTTTCCCTGGAGGAATTTGTTGGCGCCTGTTGCTGTGGTCCAGCAACATCAAGTCACGGCAATTGCTCAGCCGTGCGAGGTTACTTCAGAGTGGTCTGGGCCTGTATCTGCATTGCTATAACTTCCACATCCCCATCGAAGGGGATGACTTTGGGAAGCAGGGCAGTATCACCTCAGTGAGAGGACCAGACTCTAACTCCCGCCAAGGAAGCACAGCTGCTTATTTCTTCAGAACTTTCCAATCCCAGCTAAGGGGTGGAGTGAGGAAAGTAGGCCTGTCCTGGAACTCTGCCACGGTGGCATTACTGGTCTGCTGGGGCAAAGGGCATGGGTAAAACCTCAGCACTGCCCGGGTCAGGTCTCACTTGGCTTGCACAACCCTGTCTGCTGGCAGTGGATTGAGCAAGCTTCAGGCAAGGGAGATCTTGTTCTTTTGAGAGAGGAAATTTGGGAAGAGGAGGGATGGGTTGGAGTTCTGATTTCTGAAGACCTGAAACTGCTGCATCTCCCCTTGCTGACCACAGCTTTTCCAGGCCTGAGTCTGGGTTTGGATTGACACGCTCCTTTGTGGCAGTGTGTGAGCATGGGATGGGAAACAGTATGGCTCAGACCCAATGGGCAAAGGTCTGGCTCTGGCCCCTTCTCTGGGGCTGGCAGGGGCACCTTGAGAAAGTCTGGGTGTCCCTCTCCCATCTACAGAGAGAGCTGTGGAGCATGGGCTTTGGAATAACCCTCACAGGTCAACTGCCCAACCATCTGGCCCATGCAAGGATCCCCCCTTCTGCCCCTCCAAGAGAATTCTGCAGCCCTCTTCCCCTCCCAGGAGTGGGCTACCCACATGCCCCCATTTCATCATGGGCCAGCCCCAAGTTCTGAACTGTTCTCCCTCCCTTGCCTCAGCACAACTGGTCCTCCTGAAACCTTTGCCCATTGGTCCTCATTCTTCTGCTGGGCACCACTCACAGCAAGTCCATTTTCTCTCCCACAAGGGCCTTTCAAATATTTAGGATGTTTGACACATCCCTGCTAAGAGCTCTCTTCTTGAAGGCAAGCATTCCCAGTTTCTTATAATGTAAATAATTCCTATTTGCCAGGTACAGGGTTACATATCTTATATGTCTTATATTCTTGTTATAAATTAATCCTCATTAAGGGTCATATTATCATCATCCTCCTTTTCTAAGCTCAGAAGCTCAGAGAAGTTAAGTCATTTGTCCTAGGTCACACAGCTAGTGAGCCATATCAGAACACAGATCTTGGAACCGAAGTCCTTCCCTTTCTACCTTAACTACTACTACTACTACTAATTATTATTATTATTATTTATTTAGTGCCTACCACATGGCAGTTTGAAAACATGATCTTTAACTATTATAACAGTCCTGCAAGGTGTGCATAATTTAATTACCATTTTTTTCTGAAGTGAGGAAATGAAAGCTTAGAGAGTGAAGTAATTCGCTAGTCACACAAGTTAGCAGGTGCAGGGCAGGGGTAGGGACCAAGCCCACCTGGCTCCACAGCCCCCATTCCCCGCAATGGCACCACATAGCCTCCCCGCCAGGGCTGCAGAAGGCACGAGGTGAGGAACATGGAGGGGCCCCGTCAACTCCAGAGCCCCTAGGCCAGTGTTTCTTCGAGTGTGGCATCTAGACGTTCAAGGTCTGGATCATCTTATCTGGGGCAGTGGTCCCCAGCCTTTTTGACACCAGGGACCAGTTTCCATGGAAGACAGTTCTTCCATGGACAAGTGGGGTGGGGGGTGATGCATTACTGCCTCAGCTCCACCTCAGATCATCAGGCACTGGATTCTCATGGGGAGCACAACCTGGATCCTTTCCATGCACAGTTTTCAACGGGGTTCGCACTCCTATGAGGGTCTGATGCCGCTGCTGATCTGGGGGGGGGCGGGGGTCGGGGGTCTTGGCGGTGATGTGAGCAACGGGGAGCAGCTGTGGGTGCAGGTGGGGCTTCGCTTGCTTGCCTCCTGCTGTGTGGCCCGTGAGTTGGGGACCGCAGATCTGGGGCATTTAAAACAGACCCTTGGGCCTCCCTGCATTTTGAGCACATGCCCAAATGGCTCTGCACATGGCCCATGGCTTGAGGAGCACTGCTCTAGGGATTGTACCCACTATCAATGGAGGGTTCTAGCTGCCTGGGGCCCCCCTCCTGCAATCAACCCCCTGGCCCTCACCGCCAGTCCGACTACCCTGCCTCCCAAGGCCCCACCGCAGGCCCAGCCCCTCAGCCCCTTGCCTTCCCCTCTGGGCCCCAGCACTGCCTGGAAATGATGCTGTTCTTCCTCTCACATTGCATCCCTTTGCTCACCTGGAAGGAAGAGACCACACTCAGTGTTCCTGGGGTGCAGATAGGTGGAGCACAGCCCCATCCTCAGGAGGCTCAGAATAGACCCCCCCCCAGCTCCCTCAGGCCCCCTAACGAGCACTGACACCACAACACGATCCTTACCTGGGAGGCCTAGGTCTCCTTTGTCTCCTTTCACGCCGGTTTCCCCTTTTGGGCCAATGAGACCCCCATTGCCTTTGCTGCCCTTCTCCCCTTGGGGTCCTGGGGTGCCTGCAAAGAGAACGGCCACCGAGGTGGCCTCTCTTCATCCTCCTGGGGACAGGCTACAAGGCAAAGGCAGGGAGCATTGGGGGACAAGGGAAAGGGGTCCCCAGAGGACATGGGGGGTGTTAGCTCATCTGTCAGGTGGTCTCGATGAGGTATAATAGGACTCTAGGGCTGGGGTGGGGCTGTGCAGACAGGATGGGGGCAGCTGCCTCATGTCTCGGGCAAAGCATGGGGGTCCCAAGCAGGGCAAGCACAATTACCAGGGACTCCCTGCTTCCCTGGTACTCCCTGGGGTCCTTGCAGGCCTGTGAAGAAGGAAAGAAGAGCAAGAAAAGCTCAGTCACCGTAGCCTGGGCCCTTCAATCAGCCAACCTTCTAGAGCCCCGAGCTGGGTGAGGCGCCCAGCAGATCCCCCTGTCTTACTCCCTCCCTCTCTCTCTCTGCCCCCATGACCCAAACGCCTCCCAGCACTGCCACACTGAGGACCAGGCTTCCTATACAGGAACTTTGCGGACACACTCAAGCCACAGCAAGAGCAAACAGCGCCTGGAACCGCCAGGGGCTGGTCATGACCACCTGGTCCTCAGCAGATGTATAATTAGTGCTCTAAGGCAAAAATGGAATTGAGAAGCAGTAGTTCCCTCCCACGTGGCCCAGGGGTCCCAGGCTGGAGGTGCTGGGTGTCCCTGGGGGAGGCAGGGAGACAGGGAGAGCTCCGTGGAGGGGAGTGAAGGAACTTGATGATCCAGGACGGAGAGTGTGAAAGGCGGGGAGGAGGAGGTGGGTGTGGAGAGACGCCCTGAGTGAGTTGCTGAGTTACAGGAGCTTTTCCTGGGGATGCCAGCAGTGCCCTGGCAGGGGAGGCACAGAGGGGCTCTGGGCCCCACACTCCCTACAGAGCCACGGCAGCCTGCTTTGTGGATCTGCTTTATGCATGTGGGTTCCACGGAGGACTGGGGCTAAAGAAAGGGTTGCCCGTTATTAGTAGGATTGCACAGCCCTGCTCTGAGCTCCCCGTCACAGCCCAGGCGATGTGCATGCTGTCAGAGTCCTGAAGAGAAGGGGAGACTCCGGCTCTGTTCCCTCCTGAAGGAAATGACTGAGCTCCTGGACTTCTGGCTTGTCCTCTTGAGCAGGGCTCGGTGGCCCCACTCTGGTGAGTGCTGGTACCCAGCCTCTCTGGGAGGAGAGAGGAGGGAGAGACACTCACTCCCCTCTGAATGAGCCTGGCCTGTTCCAAGCCCCCACAGGCTGCGCGCGCGCGCGCGCGCGTGTGTGTGTGTGTGTGTGTGTGTGTGTACGAGGCATGTGTGTGCAAACGTGTGAATGTATGTGTGTGAACAAGTGTCACCATGCTTGTATGTGAGTGTGAGCACGTGCACCATAAATGTTCCTTCCCATTGTTTGCTTATCTTCCCCCCTCGACACCTCCTTGGAAAAACCCCTGCTAGAGACTTAGTATAATCGGCTCTTTGGATCCTTTCTATTAAATTCCTTTTAAAAATCAGTTCCTGGAAGAAGATTTTCCCTCCTAACAAGTTTCTTTTCTGTAACTGGTGTTTTCTTTCTACCTCAGCAGCCTGGAGGCTTAGAGACTGTTGCTCTATCCCCCTCCCCTTCCTTGCAAATCCTCTCATCTGCTCTGTGCTGGTAAAGGTCTTATTGTCTTTGCACCTTTACATCCTCTGCCGCCTCAATGCCTCGGGGAATTTGGAAGCTGGAGGGTGTAAGTGGAGAGCACGGGAGCAGAGGCATGCAGAGGACTTGACGTTTGGGTCTACCCCTCTACCCCTGACCCTGGAGGGACAGCTCTGGGTCCCCCATACCCTCTGACTGGGCCATGCTTGGCCATTTGTAAGACGGCTGGGCAGGGTTAGGCTACAGCCTAAAAAATGGAAACAAATACTTTCCCAGCGACAATCACGGGCTTTGGATCATTGTCTCTGATCCCCCCAGCGCCCTCTGCAGCACTCTCATACCAGGTACAGACAAAGAAACTGAGGCTCAGAAAAGTAAGGGAACCTTTGCAAGGGCACAGAGTTAGTCTGTGATGCAGGCAGATGTGTCAGACTGTAGAGCCTCTGCTGGACCAAGGAGCTTGACATTCCCTGGAGAGTTCACAGGCTTGGACTCCCAGTGCAGAGCGGGAGGTTGGAGCCACTCCTGCCAGCCCCACCCAGGCCAAGGCGCCATCAGGCTGCAACTGCCATCCAGCCCTGCCCTCCTGCCAGAGCCTCTCAGCCCATCTGGGTGCTCACACCGGGCAGGCCTTCCCTCACTCACAGACCCTCAGGTGTCCATGTCCGCAGCCCACAGTGGTCACTCTGAGAAAACCTGCCGTGTATCCCATGCACACACCCAGCCCCTACTCACCAGCCTCTCCCTTGATTCCTGGTGGGCCCTGGGGTCCTGGGGGACCTGGAGGAGAAAGGTGAAGCCAGGGTGAAGCCTGGATAAGAAGGAGAAAAAAATTACAGGGCCAGGGGACAGAGGCCAGTACCTGTGGTTCCATCACGTCCCATGGCCCCCTTGGCTCCCTTCTCAGCAGGTGGCCCAGGCCGGCCTGGGATGCCCTGGGCCCCCTTTTGACCTGGAAGACCTGAGAAAGAGAAACAGAGACACCAACGAGTCAGCCAACAGGATGAGGAGACTGTATCACTCACTCACATGGTTGTTCACTCAACTAAATTTCCTGAGCACCAAGGATGAGCCACACTGTGTGGAAAGAAGGAAAGAAGACATCCCCCTTCTACAAGAAGCTCATGGCCTAAGAAGAAAAAATTGTGCGGATGATGTCTCCTGAGGTAGGCTGAGTCAGTCAGAACTGGGTCAAGTATTGGCACTGCCCCATTAGCTAGGTGACCTTGTGCAAGTTACTTCATTATGTTGAGCCTCAACTTCCTCATCAGGAAAATGGGGTTACTAGACTAATTACACAGGGTTGTCATGAGGCCACCACATGGAGACCGGGCATGGAAAACACATGAGGACATGAGGCAAGCTCTGGATAAATGGAACCTATTATTTCTGCAACTCACATGATTCTCTACCGTTTCTGAGACTGCTTTGCAGACAGAGGCTCACTCAAGTTGCATGACAACACAGGTGGGCAGGACAGGCTTCCTTGTCCCCATATCACCGAGGAGACGTGCGGCGTTCTGAGAGGCCCAGGTCTTGCTCAGGGTCACACGTTTAGAGAGTGGCCAGGAGATTCCAGTTCTCTGGACGGCAAAGCCTGCACCGTCGCCAAGGCAGCACAGTGGCAAAGCCCGTGATGTCCTATTTCAGAGTAGAATCCCAGTCCAATGTGTAGGGTCCACAATGTTATATCATTTTATATATGCAAGGCTGGGGCCCAGAGGATGGAAGTAGAATTGGGGACTAGAACTCCTCACTTCAGCACGGGATCCCTTTCAGACATGTCTCAGGAAAGAGAATTGGAGTAGGGTTTGACAAATGGCTCTCATGGGCCAGCTGTGTGACCTGAATAAGGTTCATTTGAACTGCCCCAGCGTCCTTGTCTGCACATGAGAGCAGCAACACCCATCTCACAGGGTCCTCAGGGGAACTAAATGAGGTCCTGGGACATGGGAGAAACCCAGTGAAACGGGCTCTTACTATACTGTTAACCAGAGGGAAGAGGCAAGAACCTCAGACGCCCCATGGGCAGGGACAACCCCCCTCCCTTGCAGAGCTGTCCCTGTTTGTGGGTCAAGGCCAGAGCTTTTTGCTCTTGGCACTTCCAGGGGAAAGTGCCCCATTTCTCGACAGGATGAGCCCAGGCCCCTTGAAGGGGCTTTCCAGGGTAATCCCCTAGGATCCCATGCCGCCTGTGGGGCTCCCCCACCTCCTCTCGGGCAGGGCAGGGCAGGCTGTCCTGCTCCATGCGGCAGGGATGGGGCTCAGTCTCAGGGATCTAATTGCGTCTCCAAACCTGCCCACATCATCTTGAGCAAGTCAATGTACCTCTGTGCCTCAGTTTCCTCATCTGTGAAGTGGCAATGACAGCAACAGCTGCTCAGGGTGTGAGCAGTCAACACAGCATAGAGGAAGTGCCCTGTACATATCTGGGATACCCCTCCCTCCCAGCCTGTCTCCCACCATCTCTCCCTAGCTCCTGTGCTCCAAGCATGTGGACTTTCCTTCTTTGTGTTCCTTCTGACCACAGGGTCTTTGCACGTGTGGCTTTCTCTGCCTGGCCCGAGGGCAGGTCAGGCCCCCTCTGTGCCTCCTTATCCAGGGAACTGCCCCGCCCTTTCAGAGCAGCCGCCAGGGCTGTGGCCACATCATGCTCCAAATTTGTCTCCTAAACGGGAAGTTCCAGGAGGGCAGGGCTCTCGTCTGTCTTCTTCATGCCTGGATTCCCAGTGCCTATGGAGGTGCCTCATCCTTACAGAGCTTTCAATAAATATTTGTTGGGGGTAAGGAAAGAAGGCTGGGACAGGGGGAGGGAAAAAGAGGGACTCGTGGGGTCCACAGTCCCCTTCCCAGAAGCTTGGCTGAGGTGTAGTGTCCCCATCTGTGTTCTAGGAAGCCCGAGCGGGAGACAGTTCCACAAGCATGCTGCCTCCGGGCGAACCAGCAACTTCCGAGAGCCGCACCCAGCCCTCCTCTCTTGCCCACACGTTCCTCTCAAGGGGGCTTTACAGCAAAGCTCTGACCAGGCAAGGCAAGCCACGAGGCAGGGGAGAGAGACCACAGCCTCCCCTGGTGGAGCCCGGGTGGTGGGTGGGGGATCCGGAGAGGCAGGTGGTACCCAAGAAGCCCAGACTTCTGTAGCCCCAGCTGCGGGAATCAGCTTCCTGCCTCTGGTTTCTGGGCTCCAGAAGAGACAGTGAGAAGAGAGAGACAGAAGAAGTCAGAGACAGAGAGACTGGGAAATACATGGAGATAGAGTTGCAGATTTTATGTGTATAATATATACACACACACGTATATATTCATGCAGAGAGAGAGAGAGAGAACACCCAGAGGGAGCCTGTGTCCTGCACCCCGAGGGTGAAGTGGGCGCCAAGTCTGGGCCTGGAGCACTGTGCCTCGGGTGACTGGGCAGATTTGGAAGGTCAGATTGAACCCACTGGGTTGAGAAGGCATTCATCAGGCTGGGCGCTGTCGAAGCATTAGCTCATTTAATCTTCCCCAAAACAACAGGATTACAGCAATAACAACAGCAAATAATCGTAATAATAATAACAACATCATTGAGTACTTACTCTGTGCTGGGCACTGGACTAAGCATTTTACTTTAAGTTTTATCCTCATGCCAATCACATGAGGTCCTGTCATTCTCCCCATCTTATAGGGGAGGACACAGAGCTGAGAGATGTTAAGTGACTTGCTCAAGGCCACCCAGTCCTCAGGGGCAGATCCAGGGTTTCCCCCAGGTCTGCCAGTCACCCAAGTTGACATGCTCCTGCCACTGTGCAAGGCTGACTTAAAACGGTCCCCGGCCGGTGGTGCAATCTGGGCCATCGTTGAAAAATTATGGGACCAAAGGCTTCTGTCCCAAGAAAGGCATGTATATTTATCTTCAGGGGGAAATTTCAACCATTCCACTGATGGAATGGCACAGACCTGTGAGTGAAGTGTGTGTGCAACACAACACACACGTGAGTTGAGGAAGAAAGAAAAGGAAACAAGCTTGTCGTCAGAGAGCACTTGCTATTGCCAGATATGTTTTGCACATTCTCTCCCTTGAATGTTGCAGCACCCCTGTGAGGTGAGTCAAATTATCTCCATTATTTTCTGCACAAGGGAGCAACTGAGGTTCCAGAAAAGTTAAGTAACTTGCCCAAAGGCACACAGCTAGTAAGCAGCGGACCTAGGACTAGAACTCAGGTTTGCCTGACTGCACAGCCCGCTCCTCCGTGATGGTACCCACCCATCATCACAGCCCTCCAGGAGAGAAATGCTCACAGCACCCCAGGCGATAAGCTCCAAGTGGCAGGTAAGAGTCACCTGGAAAGAGAGCTTATGGGAGACAAGGAAGGAGGCCAGTGCTTGCAGGTGGGAAGACACCTGGGCTGGCCTGGGGAGATGCTAGATTTGCACGGGTTGGGTGAAGAGGGGGACCTACTTCAGGCAAGGAGGAGGGTAGGGTGCAGGGGCTCCGAGACTAAGCAAGGGCAGGTCCAACCCAGGACCAGTGAGTTTGCAGGGAGGCTGTGGGGCTGGTGGGAGGTAAGTGTAAGTCAGGGGTCAGGCCCCAGAATGGCACAGACCCAGAGGCCCTTAGGGGAAGGTTTTGGGGAGAGAGCGGATGGCTCAGAGTGGAAACGGAACCTACCTGTGGTGCCTCGTTCACCTTTGATCGCGAACAGCTCTGCAGGGGAAGGAGAGTAGGCATGGGGTGAGCTGCGGGGGCACCCTCAGCTTTGCCCCCACCCGACAGCCCCCAAGCTCTGCATCGGAAGCCTGAGCCCTCCCGGGTGAGGCAGAGGCTCAGTCATATTTGGGGCAAGGAGGTGGATTTGGACAACAGGAGCCAAACACCTGGGTGTTTTTCAGGAAGAGTCCTTGGAAAGAGCCAGATGTTTACTCTAACTAGTGGTCTGTGCCCCGGGAGCTGTATATCCCTGGGAACCGCAGATGAGGAAAGGAAGTCACCCCAAACCAGCTTGAGGAGGTTTCTTGGGTTAAGGAAGAGCCTCCTCATGTTGGCCAAAATGACCTCTTTCACACTTCAAGGAAGGGAGAGACACTTCCCCGGTGTCTGAGTGCCGAGCCTGGACCCTATCCATCTGCCCACAGCTATCGCCTCTCCTCACATCCCGGCTCAGCTTTCGTCTTTGCTCATGGGGAAGGCCACAGCCTCTGGAGGGATTTGCCTTATAGGACCCTGTGCAAGATGTACTCCCTTGGCCGCAGGACCCGGCCATGGGATCACCCTCCTATGCCCCAGCTCGCCCTGGACACAGGGACCAGAGCTCCATGTCATAGTGTAAACACTACCACAGTTGGGTGGCACCTAGGAGCCAGTTTTGCCCTAATGGGCTGGGGGCAAAGCCCTTCCTGTTCTTGGGCTGCCTGAGAGACTAGAGGGTGCAGCTTCGAGGGCCTGAGCGCACCAAGGGAAGGGGGACCCTGGCGTTTCCACCTCTGGCTCTGTTTCCTCCTGCCTGCAGCCCTACTGCCAGAGCCACCATGTTTATCCCAGCAGGTCTGGCTGTCCTGTCCTCTCCACGGTCCCCACATTGTCCGGACTAGTTTGATGCTCTCAATTGCCCCGTACCTCTCCATGGGCCAATGTGAGTCAGCTGCAGGAGAGTAGTCCTGGGAACTGCCCGAGGCTCTGCATCTTACCCTCCATCCTAGACATACTGAATCCATCTGGGGACTTTGTGACTCAGACCTGGCCTTGGGCTGGTTGCTCTAGTCCCTGGCTCTTGGAGGTCATGCTTTGCTTGGGCAGGGCCCTTGGTTCCTACCCCACCATTACCATCTCCCAAGGCCATGTCTGCAGCCTCCCGTGGGGTCTGTAACTTGGTGCCCACCCCTCATGGCTCTCACCCCCTGTCTGGTCCCCCAGAGTCCCAGAGCAGGCCAGGGTTCTGGAAGCTCTGCTTGCCAGGAAAGGAAATTTAAGACTCATCCCATGAACAAACAGCTCCTCCCTCCTTGTTCTCCTCTGAGAAGTCCCAAGCTGGAGAGAAGGAGGCCAAACCTGGGTTCCGAGTGAAATTGTCTACCCGCTGCAGCAGGTGCTTCTGGCTAACGCGGACCTGGGAGAGCTGGGCCTGAAGGACTTGCAGCCCCAATGCACCTGGAGCCAGGTGTGCTCCGGGGTGCACCGACTGCAGCGAGGAAAAGGATGGGCTCTCCTCAGTGGCCAGCGTTCCATTGGGGAAGTACATCTCCTCCAGGGCCTGGAGTCGCTCCTGCAGATTAAGAACTGGACCCCGCCCCCACAGCATTTTTTTAGGGACCTCACTAAAGCCTGAGGCATTTGAGCAGATCCCTGACATTTTTTTTTTTTTTTTTTTGAGACAGGGTCTCACTCTGTCACCCAGGCTAGAGTGCAGTGGTGTCATCATAGCTCACTGCAACCTCAAACTCCTGGGCCCAAGTGACCCTCCTGCCTCAGCCTCCTGACTACAGGCATGAGACACCATGCCCGGCTAATTTTTTTTTTTCTGTTTTTCATGTAGAGATGGGATCTCACTCTTGCTCAGGCTGGTCTTGAACTCCCGACCTCAAGTGATCCTCCAGCCTTGCCTCCCAGAGTGCTAGGATTACAGGCGTGAGCCACTGCACCTGGCCTTCCCTAACATTCTTGTGTCATTTATGCATAACTTCCACAGGCCCTGAATTTGTAAACACAAATTCATGTGCTGTCAGGACCTAGTGTGAGCACAGAGCTTTTTCTACATCTTGACCATGTGTACTCCACACTCAGACATGACATTACAAGTCCGTAGAATATTCCTACACAGCCCAAAGCTGTGCCCACAGCATCCACAATCAATCTCCAATCTTATGCAGTGTAGACCCTCCCTCATACTTGGGGTGTGAATGCATGACAACTAACATGCTAGGCTGACCTGAATATGTACAAGCTGCATTCATGTGTGACCTTAATATATTATATGACATGTGTTTATGACAACTGTGCTTGCAACATTCTTGAGTGACTTCAGTGTCTGCTGGTGGAATTGCTTCATGACTTTAACATTTAGACTGGGAATACTTCGAAAGTAAATTCATGTTCAAATGAACACTTGGATCAACAAAGCCCCTTCCCACTCAGGGGCTGGGAGTTCTAGATGTCAGCTACATGTGGCACTCCCCGTGTGAAATGATTACATCTTTCACTGCTTTAGACACACTCAGACTCACAAGCGAGTTCTCAATCTCTCTCTCCCTCTCTTGCACACTTAGACACAACACACATTCCGCTCTTTGCTCCCCCATCCCTGTGGCTTCTGTGGGCTGAGGACTTCCTCCCAGCAGGTAGGCCACAGTGGCCCCAGAGCACAGGACGGAGCCTCCCTTACCTCGAACCACCAGCAGCCCGGCGCCCACAGTGAGCAGAATCAGGTAGGTGACCACCAGAGCTATGGAGAAGTTCACCCCATTTCTCTTCTTGGGCTTTGGATCTGAAACACAAGCCAGGCAGAAGGCGCTGCTGCCGAGGGCACAGACCAGGGAGGCCCAGCCTGGGCCCCCCCTCTGTGTGAGCAGGGGCTCCCTGGGAGGCCGTGTGAGAAAGACACCAAAAGTTCAAGACCCTCAAATCTTCCCCCGATCCTCCTTCTTGCCACAAAACAAGAAGTGCCACTGTTGGTCACACATTTGTGTAGCCAGACAACCAAACATCCATGCCATATATCATTAACTGGCAGATGTACTACGTCAGCCTCATTCATTGTTGAAGCCCCGGCACAGTGCCTGGTCCATGCTGGGTTCTCAGTCTAGGTTTATGGAATGGAATGAATTAATGAATTAATGTGTCTAAGTTTCAAAACTCTGGGAGGAGGAGGGTTGTTCCCATTTTACAAACAAGAAATAAGGCTTGGAGAAGTTAAATAACTTATTAAGTTATAAGATACAGACCTGGAATTCCTGTCCAGGTCTTTTTTTCCTTTTTCTTTAGATTTTTAAATTAAAAAGTAAAACACGCCTGATATAGTTTAAGGTTAATAATCTTCGCTCAACCTCCTGTGGTCCTAACCCTCTGAGGGAAGCTTTATTAGCATTCTGTGGTGTGTTCTTCCTCCCATCCCACCTGCTTGCAGAACCACACAAACCCATAGACTCAGAGACAGACTTGGTTTTTTTTTCTTTTAATCTTACACAAATGATATCATAGTACATATAATACTGCACACTGCTTTTTGCAACACATGATTTTCATGAAAATTCTCTAGTTTTCTTTGTAGAGAGAGATTAGCTGCCTAATATTCCTTAGAGACAAAACCACAGTTCATGCAAACATTTCCCTTTTGATGAGCTGTTTCTAGTTTGGGGCATTACAGAAGAGGCTGCAATAAATCTTTCCTGGAGGTCCTGACTCCAGTCTTACATCAGCTGTCACCCTGTTTTGTTTAGGGGCATCAAAGGGAGAGCCCCCACCTGCAGAAGGCCCCGCAGTTCCCACTGCTAACATTAATTGAGTACCTACTGTGCACCAGGTATTTACCAACATCATCTCTAATATTTGCAGCAACCCTGCAAGGTAGGTGTGGGCATTACCCTCTACAGAGGAGAGCGCTAAGGTTCAGAGAAGTTAATGTGACACAATGGGCATGCGGCCCCAGGTCTGTCTGACTCCAAAGCCTGAGGTTGCATCATTAGTCTACACTGACCATTGCCCCTGGAACAAATCCAGTTGAAATGGGCCCCGAGGACAGATCTGAAGGGGAAAGAGATCCTAAGCGCGCAGCCCAGGGGAGGGGGTGGGGGATGGGAGTACCAGTTTTGCTTCGTGAGAGCTAATGGTGGATTTTCAGCTGACTATCCTGATAGATGTGTTCAAACTTTGGGTCTTTCCCCATCACCCCTGGGACGTGTGTTGTCCAGCTGATTTTCCTTCCAGCCATCTGCAGAACGGGAATCCCTGCTCAAGCGTGGCCCCAATGCACAGTGGTCTAGGGATAGCTCTGGCAGTACCGAGAAGAGTGGTTTTGTTGGTGTATTGGGATTTTAGTTAGTGTCACTTGGTTGTGTTCAGTCTAGTATGAGGTGTCCTCCCTCCTTCTTTGCACCCACAGGACCCAGGTTCACACAGCAGCCTGAGTGAGATCACCAACACACAACCCGGCTAAGTTATTCCCCTGCCTTCAGCCCTTTCTTTAGTGGCTGCTCACTGCCCTTGGGCAAACAACTCCCCACCTGGCACCTAGAGCCCCAGTGGCCAGCTCTCCGATGGCTGTACTTCCAAATACTTCCACAAGGATCCTGAGCAATGGCCAGGCCAGATAACAAGTGGTCACACCCTTCTGACTTGGGACAATGTGTGTCCTCTAAACACAGGATGCTCCCTCTTCCCTTCCATGTGACTAGTTCCTACTCATCCTTTGGGAGTGCAGTAGAGCCTTTCCTGCTTCAAGATGACTTCTCTGGCTCCCCTGGGCAGGGTGGAACCCCCCTCTGCTTCCCCACATCACTCTGTGTTTCTCTCTGCCATGGCGCGGATCACCCTGGATTGTGTTTGTTTATGTCTCAGTCTCCCCAAATGGCCTGGAGGCTTCTTAAGCTATATTCCAGCAGCAACATAGTGTCTGACACATGATACGTGCTGGGAAGATGACTGAACAGGTGAATGGATGAATGTGTGCCTGCGGAGGTTTGGGTGCTGAAGATGTGCAGAGTTGAACACTCCCGTTCGGAAATGTTGGAAGACCATCAGGAATGCAACTCCGGGCCTTGGGTATCCATGCAACCATCATGGTGAGGGTGGGTAACACACAAGGGAAGCCTCACGTTTAACACAAGGTGGTGGATGGCAAATACAATCTCATGGATGGCACTAAATTTGATGAAACATAACGTGATGGGAATAGAGGGTAAACTGCTTCAGAGACACAGGTATTGTAGAGGTCAGAGGTGAGCGTGAGAACAAACATAGAAAATATGGACATTTTAAAACCAGATGGCAGGAGCATGGTTGAAGGCGTTTGAGTAAAACTAAAGTGAGGAAAAACGAGATATGGTAGTACTGTGGGAGTAGTTCACGGATGTCCACCCAGGCCCAGAATGCTTTTTAAATTCAGAGCTACCACCTGGCATAGAGGCAACGTATTTTAGAAACTGGGAACATTGAACCTGTGGGCATATCTAACTCACTCTGAACAAGGTGGAGGATTTGATGAGGTCTTTGCTCGCTACACTGACCATTTTGTCTCTTAGAGGGGAGAAGAAGCGATAAAGTCTATTCTGGATTAGGGCTGACCAATGAGGAATTGCTGCTTGAGATGAGAGAATGAAAACGGCCTCTGGTAAATCAGAGCAGGCTGCCCTGGAGTGAACTGTGGTGAGTCTGGGCAAAGATTTTAGGGAAGCAGGTTTCAGAAATTTGACAGCTCTATTGTCTGATTCACAGTGAAAGCATGGCTTTAGAGGGAAATAAAAATGATGTTTCGATTCCATAAAAGATCCCAATGAAGAAAAAAAGGCTGCACACACACGCTACTCTCCCAAGGCCTGCCATCTTCTGGTGGCCTAAGGTGGCCACCAGGGTAGGTATTCCCCTCCCTTGCCACAGCACTAGTGGAGATCAAGCAGGAGTCCCCCACACCCCAGCCCTGGGCTTCCTGGTGAGCAGCCTCAGAGAAGTAGTGTGTGCCCCATGGGCCTGACGTATCCCAGCCCCCAGCTGGTAGTGCAGGGCAGCATAGGCAGGTGCTTCTGCCCACGCAGGCAGCACCAGTAGGAGGCAGCGAGAACAGTAACGGTACCAGGCGAGCAAAGCAGACCAGAGTAGCATGGTCAGGAACCACAGTGCATAAATTGCCACTGGAACCACAGAACACAAAAGTAGGCCAGAGCCTACATAATAAACCTAAACAGTGGGACTGTCTACTAAAATAGAAGATTTAAATAGGATCCAGAGTCTCCTAACATACTATACAAAATGTCCAGTAAACAATGGAAAACCACCCGTCATACCAAAAAGAGAGAAAATCACAACTTGAACGAGAAGAGACAATCAACAAATGCCAGCACTGAGATGCACAGATATTGGAATTATTCAACAAGAATTTTAAAGCAGCTGTGACAAAAATGCTTTAATGAGCAATTACAAATACACTTAAAATTAAAAAAAAAAACTCACCAAAGAAGTAGAAGATATAAAAAAAGAAAAAGAAAACCAAATGGAAACTATAAAACTAAAAACACCATTAAAAAAACCTCTCACAGCCAGGCATGGTGGGTCACACCTGTAACCCTAGCCCTTTGCGAGGCTGAGCAGGATGTCAGGGGTTTGAGACCAGCCTGAGCAAGAGTGAGACACCCCCCCACACACACACACAAAAGAATAGACAAATCAGCCAGGCATTGTAGCACGTGCCTGTAGTCCCAGCTACTGGGGAGGCTGAGGCAGGAGGATCACTTGAGCCCAGTCTGAGGTTGCAATGAGCTGTGATGATGCCACTGCATTCTAGGCCAAGTGGCAGAGCAAGACCCTGTCTCAAAAAAAAAAAAAAAAATGTGACAGAGGATAGAATCAGTAAGCTCAATGATAGAACAGTAGAAATTACCCCATCTGAAAAATGGAGAAATTCAGCTAAAAAAATAAATAAAATAAATAAGAGCTTCAGAGACCTGTGGGCCAGTAACAAAATTTCTAGCATTCGTATCACTGAAGCTTCAGAAAGAATGTGAGGCAAAGAAAAATTTTTTTAAAAATGGCTAAAAATTTCCCAAATTTTGTGCAAGACATAGACCCACAAAGTAAAGAAGCTGAGTAAATCCCAAACATGATAAACCCAAAGAAACCCATACCAAGACACATCGTAGTTACAAGTCTAAAAAATCTCTAAAGACAGAAAAAATTAAAAATACAAATAAAAATTAAAAATCTTGCAAGCGGCCAGAGAGAAATGACACATCACCCATGAAGGAATACTGATTTGGGCAGCAGCAGATTTCTCATCTGCAACCATGGAGACAAGATGCAAGTGGGACAACATATTTTGTGTGCTGAAAGAAAATAGTTGTCAACCATGAATTCTATTGCCAGTGAAAATATCCTCCTGGCATGGCTAAGAAATAAAGGCATTCTCAGATGAAGGAAAACGAAGATAATTTATTGCTGGCAGACTTAACTTTAAAGAAGGACTAAAGGAAGTCCCCCAAACAGAAAGGAAATGATGATAGAAGAAGACCTAGAATTTCAAACAGAAAAGGGGTGAGAATAAGGGGATGGGTAGAAATAGGAATATATATTAGACTATCCTTCTCTTCATGAGTTTTTAAAATCACATTTGATGTTTAGAACAAACATTATAATACCTTCTGATGTGGTGTGCAGTGTATGTGGAGGAAATGCTTAAGGTGGTTACATCTGAAAAGTACAGAAGGTTCAAGGACATAAATGGAAGTAACATTACTACACTTGACTCGAAACGGTAAAATGTTGATATCAGTACACTGTGATAAGTTCTGCCTGTATGTTGCAGTACTCAGAGAAACAATTTAAATAACTATTCCAGGTGATGTACTCAAAAGCAGGATAAATAAATCAAAATGAAATTCTTAAAAGTGTTCAAATAATCAATAGGAAGGTAAGAAAAGAGAAGTAGA
Organism: Daubentonia madagascariensis; assembly: GCA_023783475.1. Taxonomy (NCBI): domain Eukaryota; kingdom Metazoa; phylum Chordata; class Mammalia; order Primates; family Daubentoniidae; genus Daubentonia; species Daubentonia madagascariensis. The sequence goes on along the minus strand of JAKFHU010002088.1, from coordinate 75,877,434 downwards.
TGAATAGGAAACACGGGGAAGAAAACCAGAAAACACAAAATAAGATGGCAGATTTAAGACCTAACATAGCAATAGTTACTTCAAATGCAAATAGTCTAAATATACCAACCAGAGGACAGATATTGTCAAACTGGATTAAATAACGTGACCCAACTATATGATACCTACAAGAGATAAAATAGGACTTCGACATACATGAAGCAAAAAGTGGTATAACTGAAAGGAGAAATAGGCAAATCCGCAATTATAATTGGGAACTTTAACACCTTACTCTCAGCAATTGATAGAAAATCAGCAAAGGTACAGAAGAACTAAACACCGTTAAACAACAGGATCTAATGAACACTTACAGGACTCTACATACAAAAACAGCAGAATACACATTCTGGTCAAGCCCACATGTAACATTCACCAAAACAGACCATATCCTGGGTCATAAAGCAAACTTCAACAAAATGTAAAAGAAAGTAATTGTCAGAGAACAGAGTATGCTCTTTGACAATAATGCAATAAAAATAAGAGTCAATAACAGACAACAGGAAGATCTTCAAACATTTGGAAATTTTTAAAAAGTACTTCTAAATACAGAATGGATCATTGAGAAAGCCTCAAAAAAATTAAAAAAAAGAATTGAATGAAAATGAAAATACAACATATCAAAATTTATGGTATATAACGAAAGCAACACAGAAGGAAATTTATAGCACTAACTGGTTACACTAAAAATTTTTTAAAAAGACCTGAAATCAACAAATTAAGTTACTACCTCAAGAAACCAGAAAAGAGGAACAAAATACATCCTAATCAGCAAGGAAAAAAGAAATAATAAAGATAAGAATAGAAATTAATCAAATTTAAAATAGAAGACAAGAGAAAATTCAATGAAACAAGAAGCTAGTTCTTTGAACAAAATCAATAAAATTGATAAACCTCTAGGAAGACTGACAAAGATTAAAAAGAAACAGGACACAAATCACCAATATCAGGAATGAAACAGGGGATATGACAACAGATCCTGCAGCCATTAAAAAGGAAATTTAAAAATACTATTACTGACTTTATGCTCACAATTTAAAGAAAATGGGCCAGTTCCTGAAAAGCCACAAGCTACCAAAACTCAACCAGGATGAAATAGATAATTTGAACATCTATAACTATTAAATAAATTTAATTTTTAATTTAAAATCTCCCAAAAAAGAAACACCCAGGCCCAGGTGGTTTTACTAGAGTATCCTAATAAACATTTAAAGAATAATTAGCACCAATTTTGCACAATCTCTTATAGAATATAGAAGAGGAACAAACACTTTCTAACTCATTTTATGAAGTCCGAATTATCCTAATATGAAAATCAAAGATAGCACAGGAAAGAAAGAAAGAAAGAAAACTAAAGACCTGAAGACCAGTATCTCTCATGAACTTTGACACAAACATCTTCAGCAATAAAAAATGGGTAAATCATATCAAGCAATGCAATAAAAAGAATTACATGCCATGATCATGTGGGATTTATTCCAGGTATGCAGGGATGGTTCGATATTTGAAAATCAATCAATATAATCTACCAGATCAACAAGCTAAAGAAGAAAAATTATATAATTGATGCAGGAAAAGCACTTGGAAAAATCCAATTCATAGTAAAACTCTCATAATTATAACTCATAATAAATAGTAAACTCACAGTGAAAACTCCCAGCAAACTAGAAATAAAGAACTTTCTCAACTTAAGAAAAAAGCATCTACAAAATACCTAAAGTTAACATCATACTTAATGGAGAAAGATGGAATGCTTTTCTCTTAAGATTGGAAACAAGACAGGAATGTCTGTTCCTGCCTTCTTATTCAACACAGTACTGGAAAGTTCTAGCCAGTGCAATAAAGCAAGAGAAAAAAATTAAAGGCATACAGATTGGAAAGGAGGAAATAAAAGTGTTTTTAATTGCAGAGGACATGACAATCTACATAGAAAATCCCAAAGAATCTACTAAAAAAACTCCTATAACTAATAAGTGAGTTCAACAAAGTTGCAGGATGCGAGATCAACACATAAAAGTCAATCACATTTCTATACACTAACAACATACAAGTGGAAACCAAAATTAAAAACATGACAGCATTGACAGTCACTCCTAAGAAAATGGAATATTTTGGTATAAATCTAACAAAACATGAACAGTATTTGTATAATGAAAATTGCAAAAATTTTATTTAAAAAAATCAAAGACCTAAGTAAATGGAGAGACATACTGTGTTCAGGGATTGTAAGCCTGAATATATAGTAAAGAAGTCAATTCTCTTTACATTTATCTATAGATGTAGCACAATTCTTATCAAAATCCCAGCAAGGAGTTTTGGAGGTATAGACAAGCTGATACTAAAATTTATATGAAAAGGCAAAGGCCCTAGAATAGCTAAAACAATCTTGAAAAGAAGAATAAAATATGGGGAATAACTCTACCTGATAGTAAGACTTACAATATAGCGACAGTAACCAAGACAGTGTGATATTGGTAGAAGTATAGTTGCATAGATCAATGGAACAGAATAAAGAACACAGAAATAGACCCATACTAATTTGTCCAGCTGATTTTTGACAAAGGTGCAAAAGCAATTCAATGGAGGAAGAGTAGCCTTTTCAACAAATGGTTTTGGAGCAACTGGACATCCATGGGCAAAAAAACAAAACAAAAACCTTGGCCTATACCTTATACAAAAATCAATTTAAAATGGTTCATGGACTTAACTGTAAAATGTAAAACTATAAAAATTTTAGAATAAGACATAGGATAAAATCTTCAGTACTTCAGGCTAAGTGAAGAGTTCTTAGACTTGACACCAAAGCATAATCCATAAAATTCTGACCTTATCAGAATTAAAAACTTTTGCTCTGCAAAAGACCCTGTTATAAGTATAAAAACACAAGTTACAGACTGGGAGAAAATATTTGCAAACCACCTGTTTGGCAAAGGACTTGTATCTAGAATATATAAAGAACTCTCAAAACTCAACAGTAAAAAACTAAATCATCCAATTAAAACGTAGGCAAAAGACCAGAAGAGCTATTTCACTGAAGAGGGTATACAAATGGCCAAAAAAGCACAGGAAAAGATATTCAACATCATTAGCCATTAGGAAAATGCTAGTTAAATCTACAGTGAGCTATCACTACACACCTATGGGAATGGCTAAAATTAAAAATAGTGATAATGCCAAATGCTGGCAAGATTGTGGAGAAACTGGATCAGTTATACATTGCTGGCAGAAATGTAAAATGGTACAGTCACACTGGAAAATACATTGGCTGCTTCTTGTAAAACCAAACATGCACTTAGAATCCAGCAACTACACTTCTGGGCATTTATCCTGGAGAAATGAAAACTTATACAAAAACTTTTACATAAATGATCATAACAGCTTTATTTGTAATCACCCCAAAACCGAAAACAACACAAATGTCCTTCCATGAGTGAATGGGTAAAAACAGTCATATTCATATCATGGAATGCTACTCATCAATAAGAAAAATCAACTGTGGATATACACAAGAACTTGGATGGATCTCAAGGGAATTACACTATGCTATGTGAAAGAAAGTTACATACTGTGAAATTCCTTTATATAACGTTCCCGAAAGAGCACAGTGATAGAGATGGGGAACTGGTTAGTGGTTGCGTGGGATTAGTGATAGCTGGGCAGGAGGGTGAAGGGTACGCAGTGCTATTTAGCATAGAACGAGAGTCATAAACTCCAATGAGTGTGTGGAAACTAAAAATAAGAACCAATGTCAATTTGCTGGTTGTGGTATTGCACTAGCTATGCAAAATGTTACCACAGGGGAAAGTGGTAAAAGGTCTGAAAGACTTCCCCGTACATTTTTTGCAACCTTCTGTGAATCTATTAAAAAAAAAAACAAAACCTCCACAGTAAAGCCAGATGTTTAAAAATGTTGGGAAATACTGGCATGAAGAAGAGCAAAGTCAGAACACCCACATGATTTGATGGCAGTCACGTCAGCAAGGCTGAGCGCGAACGGTCTTGAGGGTTAGGGTCTGTTAAAAGTCTCTTTAGATTATCTATACAGCAGGAAGACGGGACAGTTAGGCTCACCACTGAGAGCCAATGGTTAAAGTTCATTACAACAAACAACAACAAAGACCTTAACTGCTCGAGTTGCATTTTGGCTTGGGTCATCTCTGTCAGGAAGAATATTCCCCAGACTGAAATTGGTGGGGAAAAAGTACCGTGAAGAAAGACGTAAAGCCTGAAATAACTGAGAAGTTGGGGTAAGAGGGTCCAGGCAGGTGACATTCCACAGACTAGCAAGAGCTTGCCCGCATGGTAACGAGTCCTGAGAAACCAGACACACCAGAAACGTGCCAGGGAGGCCAAGGCAGACGAATGTTGCTGATTTACAAAAAGGTAGAAACGAGCACATCCCAGAAAGATATTGTCAATAGAGACAAACGTAAGTTCTCCCATTCAAGGCTCAAAGGCTCCGTTGTTGAGGAGGAAGATGAGGGGCAACGCCAGCCCTTGAGCAAAGACCTGGGATTTTGCTGGACGCTGAGCAAAGCAGGAGCCAATGGTATGTCGAGTCCCTTCAGGAAAATAAAGCAATCTTTGTGGCGATCATTTCACAATGTATACGTATATTAAATCATCACATACACACTGCAAATACCTACAATTTGTATTTGTTCATCATACCTCTAAAAAGCTGAGGAAAAAAAGAAAGAAAAGAAAGCGGGCCTTCATTCCAGTGCAGATCATGGGTAAACGTGGCCTGCTACTAGTGAGTGAAGCCCGATGCCATAGGTGTGAGGGAATGCAGTGACCAGAGGGAAGGAGGCAATGTATATTTTGTAGGATGGCCTGTGAAATTTAAACTCATCACCATTTTTTAGATTAATTTTAGGAAAAAAAATGGTTATATTCCAAAAGTTTCTCAAGCTCACTTCTAAAAATTTCTGCAGTGTATAGTTAAAACATTCCTAATCTAGTACCCTTGGGTAATTAAAAAAAAAAAAAGCTTTAATATTCTATCATCAGGGAAAGGCAGCATTTTTTATTTCAATACCAGCAACAACAGATAAAAATAAATGAGAAAAATTACATTGCGAATGTTATTCAGCAGAATTTTTGGTGAATCATATGTGGAAAGTTTAAGATAGTGTTTTTTCAAAAGAGAACAAAACCATGTGTGGCCCAGATAAATAAATAAATTTTCAGCAGACAAAAAAGAAATAAAGATGCCTGGAGCCAGTCAGTGCTGAAGCAAGTTGTCTTACGCAATACAGTGAGCCCTGAGGGGTCACCAGGTTACGGAGCCTCACAGGGATGCCCCTTCATCAGGGCACTCCTCCAGAAAGTTCCATATGTTCCATGATCTTTGTATTAGAAGGCAGGACATTGTGAATGCATTTAGGAAAATGTTCCATCCAAATTGGAGGGGTTTTGCTTTGCTGGTTAGATTTTTAGTTCGTGGCACCCTCAATCCAAGCCAGAAATCTGGATTCGCCCATGACTCTTGCATCTCCCTCCCCTGCCCTGTCCCACCATTACAGGCCTCTTGGCCTGACTTCTAGGGTTTTTCCAGAGTGTTCCCTCTTTTCCTGCCTTCCTACCACTGCCCCTCATCACCTCTTGCTGCCAGGCTCCTGTCAGCCTCAGCCACTCTCTCCGGGGCGCCGGCATCTAGGGCAGTGAGTGACCTCCCCTGCACACCAGTGTCCCTCAGTCCTGCCTCAGCCCCGTCCACGTTCTCCACTGCCCTCAGGGTGGAGCCCAGATTCTTTCCAGCCTCAATCCCCACTGAGCTTCCCTTCCCAATTTTGGCCCACCAGTATGGAGCTCTGTGTCTTTCTCAGAATATTCTTCGTGAATACGATATAACGTGTGGCACCCACTCCAGCCCCGGCACTGTCTCCTTTCTCTAACAAACCCCCTTTATCCTTTCAACTTTAGAAGAGGTGTCAGCTCTGACCCCCAGGGCCCCACACCAGGTTAGAGGCTTCCATCATGTCCAGTGGAAATCTCAGTCACAACAGGGGAAGGATGTATAAAAATGTCAGTTTATGGGTGGGCTCACACTGGCATGCTCCTGCCACCACCAGAGGAGTGTGGGCTCCTCGAGGCCAGAGGCCATGTTTAGTCATGTCTGTTTCCTCGGTGCTGAGCGCAGTGCCCAGCAGGTGGTAGGTGCTGAGTATGTTTGATTAGCAGACTTTGCTTGAACATTTTCAGTGTCTTAACAAGTTATATATCCAGAATGCTGCATTCTAAGTTCTGAATAGGCAATGATTATTATAGTCATTTGTACACGTGCCTTTCTCTGTTACTACGCTGTAAATTCCTAGAGGCAGAGCCCCGGACACTTCATCTTTGTACCCCCATAAATTCCAGCCAGGGAACTGCACAGACAGATGTTAGGTGAGAAGGACACTCAGGGCAGGGGACAGAACTGCCATTGGTTGTTCTTGTATAGACAACTTCCAGAAAAGCCTGGGAATGACTAATCGTCTCATTAGATGATTCCAAGAGAATGTTCTAGAATAAGGAATCAAAGACTGCTTGTCGTGTGGTGGCTCACGCCTGTAATCCTAGTACACTGGGAAGCCAAGGCAGGAGGATCACTTGAGGCCAGGAGTTCCAGACCAGCCTGAGCAGGACCGAGACCCCATCTCTACCAAAAATAGAAAAATTAGCCAGGTGTGGTAGAGCACACCTGTAATCCCAGCTACTCGGGAGGCTGATGCAGGAGGATCGCTTGAGCCCAGGAATTTGAGGCTGCAGTGAGCCATGATGACGCTACTGCACTCTGGCCAGGGCGACAAAGCCAGACTCTGCCTCAAAAACAAAACAAAACAAAACAAAAACAAAAACAAAGATTGCCTGTGGAAGACAAGCCCACCCATGACTTTGCAACAGATTTTAGAAGATTTAAAAAATGCATCACCTGTGTAACTCTGAGCAAGAAAATAAAGACAACAGAGTTGACTGAATTTTAAAAACCTGAGTTTAATCTAAGACAAACCAATTATGAAGCTGTGAACATATCCTAGCCAACATGAAATGGAGAAACTGTTCTCTGATCAGCACATCGGTTACAACAGAAGTCCCTTAAGAGTTTCAAAAAAGTTGCATTAAAAAAAATATGTGGCACTTGGCTTCAGTTTTGTGGTGCTTTTTCAATGCCCCTGTTTTGTATTGTCATTTCATCACACAACCTGTGTGTCAGAATAAGACACTTATTTTAAAAAAGGGGGGAAGCATTTAATAAGCATTGGCATTTATCCAAGAGAAAATATTTAAATATGATTTAAAGGAATTGTGGAGCTAAAGATATGCTAAAGATACAGTATCTATTATTAGCATTCCAGAAATTCCAAACTGAAGCATTCTAGACACATACTAGTGAGGGTTAGGTGCAAAATGCGGCAATAGAGCAAATCTAGACTTTCTATTGACTCTTCTATTCTTGTATCTCACCAGCAGAAAGACTACGTCCCTGGGCAATTCTAGTATTTGGGGAGTAGTACTTTACCATTGATTTCGAACTTCTCCATCGCAGTTTGGTCAAAAGCTGCTCGTTCTTGGGCACTACCTAAGAGCTCTTCCTCCTTGAGAATTTCCTTATTTTCCATTGCTAAGCTTTATAGATGGCCCAAGTCCCCCTCAGGAGGAAGCACTCAGGGAATGATCCTGCCCATTGCACCACTACAACTAGTTGTAGACCTCACAGCACTTCCCTTTGGCTGTGATTTCTGAATTTGCAAAATGTTTCCTGACACGTCAGGATTGGTCATTTCTCAAAAACGGGCTATTCACATGTGGAGCTCCTGCTTAGTGCAACTGCTTGTTAAGGGGGGTCGAAGTTGCTTTGGGGCACAAGTTATGGGCCCCTGAAACCACCCCCTTGCTCCCAGGCCCCTGAGAGCCAAAAGCAGAATGACTCCAGGGAGGATGTTTCTTTCCCTCCCCTCTACCTATCCAACGCCTGCCATCGTCCCAGACCCAGCTCGCTGTCCCAGGACATCTCCAGTCCACTGAAATCTCCCTCCTCCCACCTGCTTCAACCCTTAGAGTTCATCCTTGCTATTAAGTGTGGTCCCAGGGCCAGCAGCAGCAGCATCACCTGGGAACTTGTTAGAAATGCAGTCTCAGGTCCCGCCCCATCAGACTGGATCCTAATCTACAGTTTAATTAGATCCCCAGATGATTTATATACACGTTAAAGTTTGAGAAGCACTGCTCTATAGCATACGTTTTAGCACTTAACAGTATCTTCCCTTGTAGTTTTCCCATGTTTCATGTGTGTGTGTTTGTACATGCATATGTGTGTGTGCCCCAGCCACGGTAAGATCTGAGCTACTTGAGGGGAGGGACCTCTTCCCCCTCTCCCTCATGTCAGGCATCCCTACCAGGGCTGCTGAATAGCATAGTGGTAGACACAGACACAGGCACTAAGAGCTAGAATGCCTGGCTTCAAATTCCACCTCTTCCACATTGGAGCTCTGTGGCTGTGGGCAAGTCATCTGAGCTTTGAGCACTGCTTTCCTATTTGCAAGATAAGGAAGATGTTAATAATTATTGCATTAAATGAATGGAAGTTGGCTAGGATGCTGCTGGTACTTAACAAACACTATGGTCATGTTGTTATTGTTATCACTAGAGACATTGTGAACCTGCTGGCTGCCAGGGAGATGAAGAAATAGCCATTGCCTTAAAGACATTTGCAGTCTAGTGCACAAGATTGATGCGGATACAACTAAATTCCAGACAACTGCTGTGAAGTGCAGCAATGGTTCATGCACCTGAGAGCACAGAAGTGGCCTGGAGGCAGGGGATGGAATATCATGAAAAGCTTTATTATCTGAATCAGGGAGATACCAAAGCTGGGTTTAAAGGGATAACTGAGGTTGATGGGGGATCGGGATAAGGCAGGGGCCCTCCAGGCAGGAAGGAGGGAGGGTACAACCTCACAGAGTGGGACAGCTCGAGGCGGGGGAGCCATAGGTGCTTGGTCTATTTGGAACACCAGAGCTGAATAGGGGAGGTGGCAGGAGATGAGGCCGGCCAGGCCAGGTCACTGTCTTTGGCCGGTGGCGTGGCAGAAAGTGAAAGGGGTATGAAACTCAGGAAAGTGAGTTCCTTGCGGTGCCCTGCCAGGCAGAGGTCCCTCATGGAGCCCACAGTTTCAACACTCAGGAAGTCACTGGTTTTGGCAGAGGACTAGGAGCAGAAGCCAGGACAGAAGAGGTTAAGAGAGAGAATTAGAAGTGAGGAAGTGCAGGCAGCTGGCAGCTCCAGCCAGAAGTTTGGGTGTGGACAGGGCCAGATGATCAAGGCAGCAGGGGTTGTCTCCCACCCCACCACACCACAGAAGGGAAATCCCCCCAGGCACAGGAACCCCTGCTGGGGCTGGCAGTGCCTCCCTGCCCTGCCCTTGCCTCTCCCTGATCGGCTCTGCTCTCATCCTCATGGGGGTGGGGAGGGGACTCATTAGAAAATGCTGTGGGCTGATCGCTGAGGGCCCCTGTTCTTGGAGGGAGCATTTCATAGATGTCAAGTATAGTCATTTTAGCTCTGGCTATGGGGCCACACAGACTTGGGACTCAAACTCAACTCTCTCATTAACTTGCTGTGTGACCTTAGTCAACTTACTTAACTTCTCTGAACCTCAGCACAAAGTTATAGCTCACAGAAGAATTAACTCTTATCCAGGATTTATTGTTATGCCAGATGCTGTGCTAGACATTTACAGGCATTACTCAACACTCACAATAATGTGTAACTTGCCTCAGATTGTGTGGTTAGAAAGTGTTGGCATCAGAATTCAAATCCAGAACCCCCTGCCTCTATAGACTGGCTTAATTCCGGTTCAATCCAGGGGCTCTAATCCAGAAATTCGCACTAGAGGAGCTTTTTGAAAACACACATGCAAGTTCCTCACCCACACCTTGAGGTTCTGGTTTTAATGAAAGTCCCATGGGTGGCTCCAATGTGCAGCAGGCTGAGGACCCTGAGCAAAATAACAAAGCTTTAACAGGCAGCACAGAGATCTGTGTGAGCCTCTTGACTCCGTCCTGGGAGAACCCATTAGGTTGAACCACATGAAGTGACTGGTATCCATCCCTTTTTCACAGGCAATGAATGGAGTCAAGCTAATCCATTCACCCTGCAGGGCCTGACACTCAGGGCCAGGATTAGGATGAGGCAAGTTGAGTCACGAGCCTGCAGTGCAGTAACCAAGATAAATAATAATTTAATGCAATATTTTTAAAAATCAAAGTTAATGCAAAAATTCTATAATGAATAAAATACCAACTTTTTAAATAAAGACAGGGTCCTAGCCTACAATTGTATCGACTCTCCTCACACTCACTCGTCCCGGCCCTCTCGTTAGCTGTTTGAGCACTCCCCTTACAACACGGGATACCAAGAGGTGCCCTGTTTGCCCATAGAGTGGGTGTGAGGATCAAATGAAACAACAAAAGTGCAAGCACATTTGTAAACCAAAGGGCTGTATGTAGAATAACATCTTATATCAAGTCAGCACGTAATGTGAAACTCCTGTATTGTCGATGTTACCCTTAAAAATCCTTTAAATCTTCCATAAAGTACAAAACACACAATTTAGCAAATACGGTACAGTCTCCTCCTAAGTCCTACTCAGACACTTTTATCTCCAGGAACACGGATGTAGCCATTTCTTCACCAGATGAAGTGATTGACTCACATTTGGGGACCAGGTTGTTCAAGAAATGCAGAGTTTGGCTTTATTTTTCTAGCAGAGTGCACATTGCTGGATTGGAGTATTTAAATGTGTGTTCAGAGAGGCCCCGATGTAGTTATATCAGGTTCTCATGTTGTCTGAAGTGACAGTTAAGTGGCTCACCATGCTTTATTAGACAGGAACGGTGGGGCTGGTGTCCCAAGCAAGTGTGGCCACTCTTGGTGGTCTCCACTGAGTTTGATTTTCTATCAACTAGTGGGCTCCAAATTAGTTTGCTTGGTGGGCTGCCTGGCAGATCATCAAAAAGAACCCTTGAGCAACCTCATTCCAGCTTAAAACTTGGTAACTATGTTAATGTCTGATATAAAAATCACAGACACAAACCCAAGTGTCTGAAACAAAAAAACTAACCCACGGCAAGTAGGCAAACTGAGCTTCTGTGGCTGTTCCAGAGTCCCTATCATACATCTGTTCTGTCATCTGCCTGAACCTGCCAGCAGAGACAACGGGAAGGGGAGGTTGGGCTGAAGAAAATGTACAGGAGACACATGTTAAGAAATTCTACCTATTAACTTTATTTTTCCTGCCAGTTGTGCCTGATAGTGGAGGTCACCCAGTGTCACTAGGGCTACATTAGCTCCTGCTACTTAATGAAGCTCAAGAACTGCTGATTTATTTTAAAAATTAAAAAGAAAATCAACAATACAAGTGACCATCAGCAGGTGAATAAATTGTGGTATATCCATACAACGGAATACTACCCAGCAATAAAAGAAATAAGCCACAACATGGATGAATCTCAAAATCCATTATGTTGAGGGAGAGAAGCTAGACCTCAAAGAGGATGTATTGCATGATTCTGTTTATATAGGGTTCCAGAACAAGCAAAACTCATTAATAGTGTCAGAAAACAGAGTAGTGGTGTCCTGGGGTGAGGGTAAGGCAGAACTGACTGCCGTGAATCACAAGGGAAGTTTCTAGGGTGATGGAAATGTTCTGTGTCTCGATTGGGGTGTTAGTTACAAAACTCATTGAACTTTACACTTGAAATGTGTGGGTTTTATAGTATGTAAGTTATATCTCAATAAAGTTAATTAAAACAGAAATTAAAGGACAAAGGTGAAAGAATCATTGTTGTTAGACCTTGACCCAACTCACTCTTGTCTTTTGAGAGCCACTGGAATGGGAGAGTGACAGCGCCAGCTTCTCAACTACAAGTGCGGACTGGCCACCCATACTCTCTCTTGCCTGTGATTAGGATCCTTACACACGCTAGGATTGCTGAGTCAGGACTGCAGTCTGTGCTCTGAGAGCAGAGGAAAGAAAAGAGAAGCAAATTGGTCTCTAGTGACACTGTTCCACTGACCCAGTGTCCCCACCCAGGGCCCATGTGGGGAAAAGGCCAGGAAGGCAGTTGCCTTTCTGGTCTGATTTCAGGAACCCAAGTTCTCCTGACTCCAGACACCACACCCTGTCTCCCTGACCCTTGCAATGTTTTCACAGGGGACCAAACCTTTCATTCCCCCATTAGCTGTAAAAATGCATGCCCTCCTAGGAGAGGAAACAGAGACTTACACTCAAGTGTAAACGAGCAGTATTATTCCTTTCACAGAGGTTTGGGGGTTTGGAGGAGACGTGGACACAGGACACATTGGAAGCACCCAGGCCCTAGAGGCCTCTGCAGTAGAAAGTATTAAATATGCACTGAAAGAAAAGCAAGGGCCACTATTAGAAACTTTGCAGGTTTCACAACTGTGCCAAGGAGCACCTTGGCTAATTCTCATTGGTCTTAAACAATTTTGCCTGACCAGTCCTGGACTGAGAGCAAGTGAATGGAACAGAGAAGCCAGGAAGTCAATCAGAGCTGCTGGAGATGCCATAGGCACTCCCCGATCATTCAACAGATGTTTATCCAGTGCCTACTATGCTCCAAGCCCTGTGCTCGTCAGTAAAGAAAACAGAACTTCATCCTCTGCAACGAGCTTGCTAGTCACCCTCCTTTAGTCACATGCTCCCAGGGTGGTACCCTATCTTATAATTTTCAGTAACTGGAAATCCTTCCTGACTGCTCATCCATTCCACTGTCGGGCCACGCCTCCTGTCTTTCCAGCTCATTCCATTAGTACCCTAAGTCCTGCAATCCTTTGACTCTAGGACCTGTGATCTATGGTTCTGCTACTTTCCCACTGCCCACCACCCACTTAATCAGCTTAAATTTATGGTCAGTCATTATAATCATGCCCTGTCACACACCCTTAACCTCCATATCCCTCTTTTATTCCATTGTGCTCACTTGAGAAAACCCACAGCCCTGGTTAGACCCTCCATGCAGCGTAATGTCACTGGAGAAAACGATGTGACCATGCTGATGGCCTCTTTTTAATTCTATGATGTGAACTGCAAAGGAACCTTAATCCTGTCTAGCAATAGTACAATAGTCTTTATTCAACTCACTCTCCCAAATAACTCTTTCATACCTGTCTTCACTTCATCTGCTGTCTTCACTCTCAGCTGGTGACCCCACCCTCCTCTTTACTGAGAAAATTAAAGCAACCAGAAAGGAAATTCTCTAGACTCCCACCACCACAAGTATCTGCACCAAGGATTCTGCCTGCCTTCCTATGACATTGGTGAACTTTCCAAGCTCCCATCAAGAGCCAGTCCCTCAACCTGTGTGCTAAAACCCCGCCCCTTCTCCCCTACTCAAGAGCGTTTTCCCAGTGGCAGTCCCTCCTTCTCTCTCTCCTCTGCAATACTGATTTTACAGTCTCTACTGGAGTGTTCCCAACTGCTCAACACACATACTAGTATTTCTTGCATCCTAAAACACCTACTCTTGGCACACTTCCCTACAACCTACTACTCAATTTCTTACTCTCTTTTCTAGTAAACTTTCTCAAAAGAGTTGCCTATCCCCACTGTCTTCAATTCCTTTCCTCCCATGCTGTTTTAGATCAACTCAATGGGGCTTTTATCCCCATGATGCAACCAAAACTACTCTTGTTAATATCACCAATGAACGCTACATAGTGACATCCTATGGTCAAATTTTTATCCTCATTTTACTTATCAGAAGCACCTCATAGGGTTGCCCACTCTCTTCTCCTTGAAATAATCTCTTTACTTGTCTTCTAAGACAGCACTTTCTTGATAGTCTTCCTACCTCACTGGTCACTCTTGATTTATTTTGCTGATTCCTTCTCTTTTCCTCACCTCTTAATAGTGGAGTGCCCCAGGGTCCTCACCTTTGTCATCTTTTGCATTCATACCCACTTCCTTGTTGATGTTACCTGGTCTAATGGTTTTATTTTTCCTTAATCCCCAATGTGATAGTAAGGTCTCATGGTTTTAAATTCCACGTATGTGTCATGATCTCCAAATTTCTATTTCTAGATCTGACTTCTCTCTTGAACTTCAGACTTACATTTCTAGATATATGTCACATACACATTTCAAACTCTGTGTGCCAAAACTAGACTGATATTTCTTCCATCTTAGTTGATGGCAACCTCATCCCTCTGGTTGTTTCAGTCAAAAACCTTGAAGTCAACCTTGATCCCCTTTTATCTCTCTCACTTTCTTTTTCTTTCAACATTCAGTCCATTAGGAAATCCATTGACTTTACCTTCAAAATATATCCACAATTTGAAACTTCTCACGAACTCTCTGCTACCACTCTGGTGCAAGTAACCACGATCTCTCACCTGGATTACTTCAATAACTTTCTAATTGGTGTCCATATTTCTGTCTTTGCTACTGTATAGTCCATGTTCAATATAGCAGCCAGAGTTATCCTTTTATTATATAAATTAGGAGTGATGTTAGGGAAAATGGTGGAGTAGAAAGAAAGCAGGAAACTTTCTCTCCATCTGGGCAACAATTATACTGTCAGAAACAGTCTGAAGTAACTATTTCAGAACTCTGGAGTTTATCTGAATGTTTGCATCTTCCAGGGAAAAGTTGGCTGTAAATTTCAGCTAGTTTCTACTAATGTGGGCCATTAGCATAGTAGTTACCACCTATTTTCAACCCCCCATCTTTGTGGCAGGCAGCTGTGGGAACTGCAACCAATGTCTCTTGAATGGCTGGCTGGAGCCAGAGTGGGCAATAAGGATGTAGTCCTCCAAATATTAGAGTTCTGTGTTCTGACTATGGATTGCTGCTTGTGATCACTGAAAGGCAGGAATGGAGGCTGTATGCCATTATTTCAACTCCCATCAACTGGGTGGCTTCCAGGAGACTTAAAGAAGCACAGCTGGTTGTTTTGGACATCCAAAAACAAGCCTGTATATGGGGGAATTAGAAAGCCATTGTGCATGCCCAGGGAAAGAGGCAGGCTCAGAAAAGACAAGAAAAGATCTTAAGTTTTTACCTTAGGCTGATTCCCAAGACAGAGACATGTTACAAAAACTAAAAAGAAAAAGCATCTAACCTTTGGGAAGGGAGAGAATCTTATTTTTGGAATCACCACATCACAAGACTCAAATGTCCATCTCTGAACCACAAAAAAATCACAAGGCATATAAAGAAACAGGAAAGTATGCCCCTTTCAAAGGAACAAAATAAATAGACAGAAGATGTACTTGAAGAAGCCCAAATATTGGACTTACCACACAAAGACTTTAAAATGACTATCTTAAAGATGTTCAGAGAGCTAAAGGAAGACATGGACAAAGATAGGAAAACAATGTATGAACAAAATGAGAATATCAATAAAGATATACAAAATATAAAAAAGGACCACAATGAAATTCTGGAGCTGAAAAATATAATAACTGAAATAGAAAAATACACTAGAGGGGTTCAAAAGCAGATTTGAGCAAGCTGAAGAAAGAACCAGCATACTTGAAGATACAACCATTGAGATTACTGAGTCTGAGGAACAGAAAGAAAAAATAATGAAGAAAAGTGAACAGAGCCTAAGGGATCTGTGGGGCACCATCAGTCAGACCAAAATACACATCATGGGGGTAATCCCAGAAGGAGAAGGGAGAGAAAAGGGTAGAAAAAATATTTGAAGAAGTAGTGCCTGAAAATGCCCCAAATTTGATGAAAGACATAAATTTACAAATCCAAGAAGCTCAATAAACAAAAAAATAGGATAAACTCAAAGAGACCCACAGTGATATACATTATAATGAAATTGTCAAACGACAAGGACAGAATCTTAAAAGCAGCAAATGAGAAGCGACTCATCACATGCAAGGGCTCTCAATAAAATTTTAGCAAGCAGGGTGCAGTGGTGCCTGCCTGTCATCCCAGCTACTTGGGAGGCTGAGGCAGGAGGATGGCTTGAGCCCAGGAGTCCAAGTCCAGCCTAGGCAACGTAGTGAGATCCCATCTCTTAAAAAAAACAACAACAAGATTTCAGCTGATTTCTCATGTTGAAAGTCAGAGAGCAGTGGTTTGAATATATTCCAAGTGCTGAAAGGAAAAACTCAACCAATAATTCAATATTTTGCAAAACTGTTCTTCAGAAATGAGGGAGAAATTATGATATTTTCAGATAAACAAAAGCTGAGGGAGTTTGTTACCACTAGACGACCTTCCCTGCCAGAAATGCTTAAGGGGGTCCTTCAGGTTGAAATGGAAGGAAGCTTGGCAGTAACTGGAAGCCATATGAAGAAATGAAGATCTCCAGTAAAGGTAAAGAAAGGGGCTGTTGTAAAAGTACTATTGTAATTTTGGCCTATAACTCCACTTTTAATTTTCTATATGACTGAAAGACAAATGCATAAAAAATCAATGATTTGTCTATGTTGCTGGGCACACAATGCATTAAGTCTTAACTTGTGATATCAATAACAGAAAGGGGAGGTTGGGCACTATAGGAGCAGAGGGTTTGTATGCTACTGAAGTTAAGGTGGTATAAATTCAGATTAGATTGTTATAACTTTAGGATGTTAAATGTAATCACCATGGTGACCTCAAAGAAAATACCTCTTGAATTTACACATAAGGAAATGACAAGGGAATTACATTAGTCAGGGTTCTCCACAGAGACAAAACCGATAGAATATATACACATATGAGAAGGGGTTTATTAGGGGAATTGGCTCACTTGATTATGGAGGCTGAGAAGTCTCACAGCAGGCCATCTGCAAGCTGGAGACCCCGGGATGCCAGTGACATGGCTCAGTCCAAGTCTGAAAGCCTCTGAACTAGGAACATTGATGGTGGAACTCTTAGCCTGAGGCTGAAGGCCTGAGAACCCAGGGGGCTGCTGGCATGAGTCCTGAAATCCTAAGGTCTGAGAGCCTGGAGTTCTGATGTCCAGGGGAAGGGGGAAAAAAGTGTCCAAGCCCAGAAGAGAGAGAGCTAGAATTCACCCTTCTTCCGTCTTTTTGTTCCTTCCAGGCCCCTAGCCCAGTGGATGGTGCCTGCCCACATTGAGGGTGGATCTTTCCCCCTCAGTCTACTAACTTACACACCAATATCCACTAGAAACAGCCCCACAGACACACCAAGAGGTACTGCCTTACCAGTTCTCTACGTATTCCTTGATTCAGTCAAGTTGACACCTAAAACTAACCGTCACAGGAATCAAAAAGTTTCACTCCAAAAAAATGAACTAAACACAAAGAAGGCAGTAATGAGGGAAAAAGGTATGTGGAAAACAAATAGCAAAATGCAGAAGTAAGTCACTTCTTATCAGTAATTACTTTAAATATAAATGGATTAAGCCCTCCAATCAAAAGATGCAAAATGGATTTTAAAAAACGTAATCCAGCTATATGCTGTCTACAAGAGAGATTCATTTCAGATTCAAAGACACAAATAGGTCGAAAGCGAAAGGATGGAAAAAGATATCCCATGTAAATAGTGATCAAAAAGAGGTGAAGTGGCTGTGCCAGTATCAGACAAAATAGACTTTAAATCCAAAAAGGTTACAAGAGACAGAGAAGAACATTATATATTAGTAAAACGTTCAATACAACAAGAAGGTATAAGAATTACAAACATTTACAGGCTGCTTTGATTTGAATGTGTCCCCTCCAAAATTCACATGTTGAAACTTAATGGCCAATGTCATGGTATTAACAGATGGAGCCTTTAAGCTGTGATTAGATCATGAGGGCTCTTCCCCTGGTTTATGTGATTAAGGCCCTTATAAAAGAGACTTCAGGCCACATTCTGGTCACTGGCCCTTTCACCTTCCACCATGTGAGGACACAGAGGTCCTCCCTTCAGGAGGACACAGCAACAAGGCTCCATCTTGGAAGCAGAGAGAGGCCCTCGCCAGATGCCAAACCTGCTGGAACCTTGATCTTGGGCTTCAGAGCCTCCAGAACTATGAGAAAATAAATTTCTATTGTTATAAATTAGTCAGTCTCACGTATTTTGTTACAGCAGCACAAGCAGACCTAATAAAAGACTCTCAAAATATATGAAGCCAAAACTGACAGAACTAAAGGGAGAAATAGGTACTTCAATACCCTATTTTCAATAATGGATAGATTAATCAGACAGAAGATAAGTAAGAAAATAGAGGACTTTAATCACACAATAAGCCAACTAGATCTAACAGACATATAAAGAAACTCTGTCCAACAACAGAGTACATATTCTTCTCAAGTGCACAAGGGATACTGTCCAGGGTACACCACATGTCAGGCCACAGAATAAGTCTTAATAGATTTTAAAAGATAAGTGTCATACAAAGTATCTTCTCCAACCACACTAAGATGAAGTCAGAGGCTGGGCGCCGTGGCTCATGCCTATAATCCCAGCATGTTGTTGGGAGGCCGAGGTGGGAGGATTGCTCGAGGCCAGGAGTGCCAGACCAGCCTGAGCAAGAGCAAGATCCGGTCTCTACAAAAAAATAGAAAAAAAAATTAGCCGGGCATGGTGGCCCACACCTGTAGTCCCAGCTACTCGGGAGGCTGAGGCAGGAGGATCGTTTGAGCCCAGGAGTCTGAGGCTGCAATGAGCTGTGATCACACCTCTGCGCTCCAGCCTGGGCAACAAAGCGAGAACTTGTCTCAAAAGAAAAAAGAAGATAAGGTCAGAAATCAGTAACAGAAGGAAAACTGGAAAATTCACAAATATGTGGAAATTAAGCAGCATACTCTTAACCAACGGGTCAAAGAAAAAAAATCACAAGGGAAATTATAGAAAGTATTTAGCAATGAATGAAAATGAATACACAACATACCAAAACTTACGTAAACTTACAAATGGTGAAAATGATAAGTATTATGTTATGTATATTTTACCACAATAAAAAAATGCAAGTCAGATTGCCCGGAATGGTCTATTACCCTCCCTTGCTAAATAACAGGAACTTACACCAGTAAGTCTGGAGGGTGCGTGAGTATTCTCCTTTCTCCACCCTCAAGTCTGTTCCTGTCCCACTGTCCCCAAGAAGTCTGGGTTCAAAGGGACACTGTCTTTGGGGAGAATCAGCACTTATTCACTAGCTGTTCAGTGTCATATGACTCCCTGGGAGACCCAAGGATGAAAGGAGTGATCTGGACCTAAAACACAGAACTGGGCGCTGGTGAAAGAGGACCCAGGGCTGGAAGAATTGCTTCTGTTTCTCTTCTCCTTCTGACTTTCATTTCTAAAATAGTAGGGGTTTTATTCCTTCCAAGCAGCGTTGTCCTGAATGGGCCATTCCTGCTCCCTGACCTTAGCCCTGTCCTGCTTCCCACCCTCTCAAACTGCCTCAGTTTCTCTCTTTTCTAAGTCCAGTTCAAATCTGGAAGTCCTCCAAATTCTTCGAGTAAATTTTCTCTTGTTAAGTTGGCTAGATTTTGTCTCTATTGCATCCCTTACCTCTGCACAAAGGGGCTCCAGGGTCGTCTTCTGACCTTCTTTCTGCTCACATCTCAGGTCTGTGTCCCCCCTGATTCTGGACTCCCTGTTGCTTTGGGTAAGGTACTGGCTTCATCAGCCTCAGCCTCAAGAAACCCAGCCAGCCCCCAGGGAGAGGGGAGGCTCATGGTTCCAAGAACTAATATGGCTGATTCACCCCCCAGTAATCCAATTCACTCCTCTGTCCAAATCCAATAATTATTGATCTTTATTTGGCAGTTCCCAATTTCACCTATTTCTGAAAGGAACAATTTTTAAAATAATAAAATAGCAAAAAAACAAACCAACAAACTTGTTAAGCAACAACATCTCAGAAATAAGCATCAGCCAACAATGAAGTAATGAGTAGAGGGTCTCCCTTTCATTAAGCCCCTAAGAAAGGACTCAGGGACAGCCCCCTTCCCTCTTGACCTGGAGTCAAGGACATGCCAAAGGCCCTGGACAATTTATTTTTCTGCTTATTTAGCTATGACTGACCTGCATTTGAGCAGGAATTTTATGCCAAGTACTCCTGAGATTCATTCTTCAAGGTCCTTGACCTCAGCCCCTAGATGTTAACAGCTGCTATTGACCCTGGGTATTCATCTTCCCAAGAACTGGACATTTTAATAGGGAACCTAGACTATCAACTGGCTAAATTTCTGCAGAGAGGAGAGACTGGGGGCTGAGGGCCTTTGCTGAGTTGATTCCCCCTCACTCCCCTGCCCTTGCTGGGACGTTAAGTGTATACCTATGGGCATTTCTAGCCATCCAGAGAGAAACTCTGCCCCTCCCTCCACTTTAATCAGTATGGAGGGGGAAGATGTGCAGTAAACAACAGTTTGGTTTTCCCTTCATTTGGTCTATTTGCACTTTCCTCTAGATGAGGCCGAAATTGGGAACTTAAGATTCCAAGAACTATACTGAGCGTGGTGAAACTATCTACAACATAAATGCAAAGAGTTATATTATTTCCCAATCCATTATTATCTGTCTTGCTGTGTCATTGCTAGTCACAGAAAGAAGTAAACAAATGGTGATTCTACAAACTGGATACACATAAGAAAGGAAGCAAAGTCCTGATGCAGAGTTTTTAAGAGGTGGGTGGAGGGAGCTGAAGTGATTGCATTTCTGTAGACTCCCTTCCAGAATGGTAGATTTGATAGAATCACTTCTCTGGGACGGGGAAGTGAACAGTTACATTTTAGTATGTAGTAAAGGCCAGGCATAGTTAGGCATTTACACAGGTTCTTTATTCACAATTGTCTTTAATGTAAATGTCATTGTTTTCCTTTTACGGATGGAGAAACTGAAGGTCAGAGCTATTAGAAGATATCTGTCCAAGTTCACACACCAGGTCCAACTGACGCACAGCCCAGACACGTCCACTGTGTTCTGCTGAATGCTGGAGTCACCAGGGCACTGAAGAGGAGCCCAGGTTATTTAAACGGTGCATTTACAAGAGGACTTTTGTCTGAAGCAATAGAGCTAATGCCATTCATTGAGTATAAGAAACACAAAGAAGTAGAAGCTGGTGAGCCCACAGGAAAATTGTAAATAACGCAACATATGTCTTTGATATGCTCTTTTTTTTTTTTTTTTTTTAATGCCCTTTCTCCTGCTGAGGTCCTGGTTCTTCCTCTGAGAGAGCCAGAATTACCCTAAGGAGACACTCATAGAATTCACTGTGATCAGAACACATTGCAGCATTGTTTGTCATAGCAAAAATCTGGAAGTAACCTGAGTGGTCTTCAGTACACATTGAGTACATTATGGAATGTCCTGTAGCCATTAACAAGAATGTGCTAGATCTGATTATATTAATTTGGAGAGAATTGCAGGGGTTATTATTAAGAAGAAAAAAAGAAGGGCAAAACAAATGAATAGTATGATTCCAGTGATGCAAACTAAAAAGTATATGCATATGTACACCTATATGGCAGTTATTTATAAATTTTTAAAAAGTAGAATAATACACAAAGACCTTTCAGCAGTAGCTGCCGTTGAGATAAATGTCGGAGGGATATCTTTCTTAAATCAGTTTTTATTATCATCACTTTATAATAAGAATTGTACCTTATATTTATACCACCCTTGCACTGTCCTGAGCTTTTTATGTACTTTAATGTATTTAATCCTCATGGTAACCCTATGAAACTGGTATCATTGTTGGCTCCATTTTGGAGATGAGGAAATCTGGGTACAGACAAGTTTAGTAACTTGCCCAAGGCCTTATAGCTATTAACAGACAGAGTAGGGGTTTGAGCTCAGGCACTCAGCCTCCAGAGTTTAGGCTCTACTGTACTATTCTGCCTGCTACAATAGCATAATACAGGTTGAATAGCCTTTGTCGGAAATACTTGGGACCAGAAGTGTTTTGGATTTTGGATATTGTAGAATTTGAGAATATTTGCATATACAAAATGAGATATCTTGGACAGGGAACCCAAGTCAAAACATGAAATTCATTTATGTTTCATAGACTCCTTATATACATAGACTAAAGGCAATTTTATACAATATTTTTAATAATTTTGTGCATAAAACAAATTTGTGTACATTGAACCATTCGAAAGCAAAGGTGTCACTGTCTCAGCCATGCTTGTGGACAATCTGTGGTTGTTTGGCATTACCATCATTTCTGACTCTGAATTTATATGCTACCAATAAATAATCATTTCTTACACTTATTTACACATAGGTACTTAATGATAAAAAACCTGACATACCATTAATACAGTGAAAAAATGATGTGTTTAGGGTAAGTAAGCAGCACAGTGGCATCACCAGAACACCTGGATCAGCTACACAACAGCAACATCAAACAACAGCAGGCTTTCAGTCTCTACCTACAACACTGTGTTTTGATTAAAAGGCTACTGTATACAATGTATTTTATTTTTTAGGTGAGAAGAAACATCAGAAGAAGCTGTGGCCAGTGGGATTGTCATGGTTATTCTAGGTGTGAGCCACATGCCTCACAGCTGGAGGCAGGGACAACAGCTTTACCCAAAGCACATGGACCGTGCAGGTGAGGGGGGGATGCTGAAGGGTGAATTGAGGTACCTCCTTGGAGAAGAGTGAATGGATGTTGAGGATTTGGGGGCAGGAGAGGGGACAAGTTTAGTGATGTCTTATATCTGAAATAATTTTTTATAGAAATTATCATTATTTGAATATTTATGACTATATACCTGGAAAACTCAAAAGAATCAACTAAAATAATAATAAAAACTAAGAAAATCCAATATGGTGGCTGGTAGCAAAATTAATATGCAACTGCAGCCTTCTTTAAATAAACACCTATCAATTAGAACATATAATAAATATAATATAAGAAAATATCTCAATACTGCAAACAAAAGATGAAATACCTAGGAAGAAATGTAACAAAAGAATATTAAGTCTCCATGTGAAAAACAAAACTTTTAAATTCTACTGAAGTACATTTTTAAGAGACTTGATAAATGTCTTAGATAATAAAATTCAATGTTAGACAAGTTCTTTCTAAAGTTTATGTGGAAAATAAGTATTCAAGAATAGCCAAAAAAAAATTAAAATGAAAGATTTTGGCAGGGGAGCTAATATTACCAGATATTATGAAGTAATACAAAGATACCATAATTGAGTTTGTTCTTGTCTGCCTATGACTAGGAAATAGCAATGGAAGAGAAGAGAAAGTCCACAAATAATGAAAATATGCATTGAAACTCAGGGTATAGAGAGGGGTAGACTTTATATCAGAAAAGAAAAGATGGATTATTTGATAAATTATCTTGGGACAACTGATTAACAACTCCTTACCAAAAAATTCAATGCTGATGAGTCAGAGATACAGTGTGAAAACAAAAAAAACTGACAATACTCAAGAGGAGGTAGTCTGTTTTAGTTTATTTTTAGCATTCTTGAGTAGGGAAGAACTTTCCAAGCAAAACCAAAACACAGGAGCTATAAGTTTGACTTCATAAAAGTTAGCTAGATGAGGAGAAAATACTGTAAACAAAATTTTATTTTAAGAGGATCAGACAAAAAATATTTAAAACACATTTCACAAAGGGCTAATTTTCTTGGTATGTAAAGAGTCTACAAATAAATAAAAAGTACTAGTAGGAGAATGGACAAAGCACATGAACAGGAAGTTTATAGGGTGGGAAATGGGTTATAAATAAATGATAATGCAAGTCACAATTCCATTTTTTAATGTGTCAGATTGGAAAAAAATCAAAGTTTGACAAAACATGATTGGCAAAACTATAAGGAGAATAGGCATTCCCATGCAAAATTGATGCGGATGTAAATTGTATCTGCTTTGAAGAGCAATTTGGGCATATCTATTAAAATAGCTATCTTTTGACTCCGTGATTCCACTTCTGCGCATTTAGTTTACAGGTGTTCTTATATGTGAGGTCAAGGATATTCATGAAAAAGCAGAGTTTGTAAGGAAAGACTGGAAATAACCTGAAAGTCCCTTAATAGGAAACCAGTTAAATAAATTATGATCCATTCACACAGTGGAGCCCTATTTTATCATTGTGATGTTTTTGAAATATCACCCAATGTATTTCCCCTCTTGCTAAATCTCTCTGTCTCTTTTTTCTTTTCCTTTTCGTCTCCTCTCCCCTGGGCCATCAAGCCTGGGCCCCGAGGCTCAGGCTCGTGTGGGGTGTTTGCATTGCCTGAGGGAAGGGGAAGGCTGGCACAGCCTAGAACAAAAGTCATTTTTTAGCTTTGATTTCTGGGCTGTATAAGGTTTGGAATGAAACCATAGTCTTGAAAATTCATCATTTCCAGAAACAGTAAAGGAGTGCTCCTCGGAACTCCCAAAGCTGGATTTTCATATTTCAAAAACCTAAGTTTGGAGGTCAGGACACAAAATAACAGACAATAAAATGACATAAAGGGGCTGACTAAGGGATGGCCTTCCTAATGCTGGAAGAGCTGCCAGCCGGAAGGCGCTGGGAAGGAAGCAGCTGCTGACTTGAGGGAGTGTTCAGGGGGGCAGGTTCTGGCTCCCCTTTCAGGGTGCACCAAAATGGGATGTGGGAGGTCAGGCCATCTAGGGGCTCTTGTGCTGCTTTTACAGGACACTCGCAGAGAGATGACAAGCTTTCAGCTTAATGTCATGTCCCACCTGGCTAGGCAGTGAAAGGGGGCCATGTGTGAGGGGCAGGTGGACCCAAGGAGCAGTCCTCAGAACCCCCAGATCCCAGTGTAATGTGCAGAAAGCACTCAGGTTTCTTTCTGGGGCCCCGAGGAGCTATGGAAGCACCGGGGGACCAGACCTGGGCACTGGGAGATGCTTGGGTTTAGGATAAAAGGCCACAGAAGGCGGGATCTTGATTCTGAAGGCCTTGGCAATCTCCGAGGTCATTGACAGGGGGTGCGGGCACTTTGTGGGACCAACCACATCTCAGTGGACACCAGTGCGGGTGCTCAAGATCAGCAGCTGATCATACTGCAGCTGATGTCACCAAAAATAAAAAAATTAAAAAAAGAGGTGTCTAATTGGGAAAACTTGTATTTGCATTGCCTGCTCACACAAGAGACACAAGAAACTGATGTCAGTGGTTATCCCTGGGGAAGGGGCTTCAGGGATTTAGGATCTGAGAGGGTCCAGGCAGGCTCCGAGCAGGATGTGAGCTCCCCAGGGGAAGCTCCATTAGACCAGGCACTCACCATGTCAAGGCCATTGCCTCCCCATCAGACTAGGGATATGCTAGGCAAGGAATATGCTTTCCCCAGTAGGTTTGGGATCTTAGGGCTTCCTGATTGTGCCTGTAAAGATCTTAGTGAAGACCTTACTGAGTCCTACCCCTCTGGCCACTATCCAGCCCCTCCTCAGACTTCAGCAAACTGTGCTGAAGAAAATGCCAAGTATGAGCTGAACAGGAGTGGAGAGATGGCTGAAGAAGTAGACCTCATGTGCTTTGTGAAAAGGACAGTCCTGCTTTATGCCTGTTGTTATTTATGCCTGTTGTTCCAGTGTGATTATGAATAGCATCCCCCTTTACTCTTAAAAGTGGGATGATAAGTCGTATAGTTGTAATCGGCCTTGCAAAATGACCCCCTCCCTAAGTTGTTTTTTGTTCCCTCAGACTTTCCCAGTCAAGCCTCACAACCAGACTTAAGGAGCCTCTCCACAGGACTCACATCCATCACCAACAGCTGATCCTTGATTCAGACCACCTGAAGACGACTTCAAACCCCGTGCAACACGACCCGCATTCCACAACCCACTGTAAAAGCCCTTGCCCTTAGTCGGTGGGGGAGACGGATTCGAGACTATTTCTGCCGTTCTCCTGACAGATGTCTCTTGCATTAAAATTCCTTTCTTCCTTGGCAATCTTTGTTGTTTCAGTAATTGGCTCTTTGTGCAGCAAGTGAAGGGACCTAGGCTGGACCCCTTTCTGGGCTCGGTAACTAGTCATTATTCCTAGATAATCTGAAAACAGAGTGTTTCCTTACGCTCCCAGAAGGGGTAGTCAAGACTCGTAGACCTTTGGTCTCCCCAGATGCCTCAGCTCTCTATGAACAAGCACCAATTCATCATCTCCTGTGAGTCTCCTGCAAATGCGTCAGATATGGGCCCGGGGTTCAGGGAGTGTCTAGTCCAGCCAGGGAGGCGGGCAGCCACGCAGACAGGTGACAAACACCACCAGATGGGAACTGTTGAGTGCTGAACGCTCAAGTTCCAAGAGCTCCAGAGCTTTTCCTATTCAGCTTCCTCCTGGCTTCTCCCTCAGATAGAAATAAGATAATTGCAACAGTGATGAGAATAACAATAGCTACCCATTGTTTGGGACTCTCAAAAAGTAGGCACTTCCCTTAGGTGGGGAAATGATTTTGTCTGTGCCCATGAACAGCACAGTCTTGTGGGCGATGCATAGCTACAATCCTTTGCAGTTCCCAGACTGGTGAGAGAAATAAGCCAGGCACATCACCAAGAGAGTGACATAAATTCTTTACAAAACCCTGCAAGATAACTGGCTTTATCCCTGTTTTACAGATGAAAAAGCTGAGGTTCAGAGAGGTGGTATAATTTACCAAGGTCACACAGCAATTTAGTGGCATAGCTAGTTTCAAGCTCCAAATCCCATCATGATGTGGGACCATGGAATGTGGTGACAGAGCTTAGTGGAAGGACTGTACCTTTTAAATCTACTTCCATTCAGAAGGATTCACATTCTTCCATGCCCTGAGAACTGCTTTGGTTTCCATGCCCAGGCACATGTGGCAGCAAATGTATCACATGCCCTGCACACATGGGCATACTGTACCATTTCCACAGAGGCACTGGATCTCCCAAATGCTTTATTTGGTGCCCTGAGCAAAGGCTAGGCCAGTGGTACCAGGAACTAGGGACGGTCCCAGCTGCTCTGCCACAAACACAACGCTAATCTTGTAAACATGGCCCCAGGCTTGGAGGTCTCTGGAAACCCTAAGATGTTGTGTATTAGCTGGACAGAGTGTCCAGGTCTCTGGCTGAACTTTTCCTAATTCCGGCAGATGTTCTAGAGTCAAAGACTGTGGATGAAGGTCTTAAAAAGCCCTCAGTCCTTAAAGGAGCCAGATCCTCTGCAGGTCAGGGCTCAAAGACCTGGTTCTTCTCTTCTTCCTAGGCCCATGAAGGATTTACTTCTCAGCCCTCTTGATTTAGTTGGAGCCATGGGCCTAGTTCTGGCCAATGGCCCATGAGTACAAGTTACATGTAGTTAAAAGCAGGTGTGGGCACTCTGTGCTCTCTCTTGCTCTGCTACAGGGACTCAGGAGGCCACATGTAAAAATGGGACCATCCCTAGTTCCTGGTACTACCTGCCTAGCCTTTGCTCAGGGCACCAAATAAAGCATTTGGGAGATCCAGTGCCTCTGTGGAAATGGTACAGCATGCCCATGTGTGCAGGGCATGTGATGCATTTGCTGCCACATGCATTTGTGCCACATGCCATATGAGGCCCTGCTTGGACACATAAGATAGAAAAAGTACAAATTTCTCAGTCATCACATAAAGGACAGCTGCCCACTAGAATTCCGTGAGCAAGAAATAAACTTTGGTTGGGTTAAGCCATTGAGATTTCAGTATTAATTTGTTACTGCAGTATGACTTAGCTTATTCCAACTCTTTACAATATCCCAGAGTACCGATGGGGAGCAGGGGCTAGGAGAAGGGGAGAGCTTGGATGGGAAATCCTTTAGTTTGTCTTTAGTACTCCATCTTTGCATTTGCTGCTCGTGTGTACCTGCTTTCTCCCCTTCCCTCTTCCCTTCAGTTATCCAAAGACCTACCATGGTGCTTCCCCTTTGGTCTGTCGCTATAGACAAGGGGACTTGCCTAATAGCCTTTCTTCACAATTGACTGTGATTCAGAAAACATCAGGGCCAAAGAGGGCCCAAGAACCTACCCCGTTCAACATTCTCATTGAACAGAGAAAGAATCTATGGCTTGGGAGGTAATTTGACTTGCTCAGTCACACAACACTTGGGTGATAGGGCCCATACTCGGGTTTCCTGGCTCCCAGGCCCAAACTTTCTCCTCTGTCTCTTCCCATTGACCTGGATCCTCCCTTGGAGGGGTGATTGGCATGTTATTCTACATTTCTTGTGTTAAGAAAAAATTATTAAAATCTTGAAAATAGAAAGTACAGCATGTTCTTCAATGTTTTACCAAGGCATTAACAAGGCCACTAATGGGTTATCAATTCTCAGGGAGAATGTACTTGTGCTTGACTGTGCTATATGCTTTTTGATTAGAGCCTAGACACTGGGAAATTACACGTTTAGCTGCAGATTTCTGTCTGGCAAAAAAAAAAAAAATCACGCTTTTATTGCCCTGTAGGACACTAACCAGTTTTGACCTAACCTAACAATCACTTTCCTTCCTTCCTTCCCCCCACCTCTCTAAAAATACCTTTCCTGATGGACTGTATCGTTCTAAGTTCTTAAGTGCTCTTGGAACTTGTTTTACCATCTTACTGGGCTCTCATTCTTTAATTTATATTTTGAATCAAACCTTTGACATATATTCATGCTATATTGGTAAGGAAATTCATGCTTTTAACTTTTTGAAAATTATATTTAGACACATGAGAGAAATGTCCACTGTTTTTCAGCTTTGTACCGCCAGCACCTAGCATAGTGTCTGACTTAGAAGTGGAGGTCATAATTTCTACTGAATGAACAACTGAACCAGGGCCTATCCATCTAGATCATACATCTGCATTTTATCAGGATCTTTTAAGTCTTCACCCAGAGGGTGAAGGGGGAGGGGGAGCTCTGATGTGGAACCCTCAGGGACCAGGCGAGTCTGGTAGCAGAAAGGTCTGGGCTCTTACCAGCCAAGTCTCATCTTCCTCCCAGGCACTACCTCCTTCTTCACTCGGGAACATGGTACTTCTGTCCTGACACCCCTGGGGACAGTTTTTGCTCAGGAGAAGTTGGGATAGGCATATTCCTCTGAGGCCCCCCTTGGACAGACCCAACCGTGAGCTGTGCGTTCATGCAGCAGTTCAGAGGGAGAGCCACCTGCCACTCCATTCCCTCCTCCTTTCCTGCTGAGTTCCATCAGTGTAGCCGGAACCTCTGATATTCAGGAAACCCCCACCAGGCAGCCAGGAGCCAGAATACTGTACCCTGTAGCCTCCTACCTGTTCTAATTCCAGCCTTTGAACCAAGAGCCCAGTCCTTCAGGACAAGCCTTATAATGGTGTTGTTCCCCAGAAACTTCTATGGGGGCTCCTTGGCTGGTTTTCCCTTCCACTTAGAGGCACTGCCAGGTAGGTCTTCAAAACCTTAAGGCAAACTAGCTTTCCACCTCCAATAAACAGAGCCTTCTGCCCAGAGGAAGTTCTTCTAAATGTGGCCAAATAGACTTTCTTCAAAAAGAGCAGTGCCCTTCGCTTGCCCAGGAACTTCACTCGGGCTGAAGGAAACAGTTCGTTTTGCCTGTCATCATTTATCCCTTCCCAGAAGCAGCCCTGTGTTTATCATTCAGCACAGTGCTTGGGATGGACTGAGTGGATGGGAACTAAAGTAGCTGATTTATATTCAGAGAGGAGTTTAAATTAAGTGCGCAGAAGTCAAATCTCACATTGCTCATGTTTACTTTTTCTAAGCAGTGCTGAGGACTTATGCTCTGGCCCATCCAAATTCCTAATGGGCCAAGTGCTCCAATTATAGATGATTTTGTGAACATCCGTCGCTTCCCAGCTGATGCAAGGATGATTCAGGAGAAGCTCTATGTCCTTCAGCTGGCTGTAGGCAAGTGACACGCAGGGAGCACGGCTGCTTGGGGCTGAGAACAGCTTTGGGTGGGGCCGGGTGACTTTCACAGCTCTGCCCCATCTGGGTCTTCAGAACATAGCAGGCCTTCGAAGGGACTCGTGTCTCTGTTAGTGCTTTTCAGTGAAATGGATACTAGGTGGGGGCAGGGATGGTGCTATAGATAAAATAAAATGGGCCTGTTTGTGTCCATGTATTAGTGATGTTGATGATATTGTGGGAGATCGCCACGTGGGGGTTGTCACACCACTCTCTCTGCTTTTAATATGCATAGACATTTCCATAGTTAAAAGTTGTGGGTTTTTTTTTAATTGGAGAGACTTATTTTTGTGGACCAGACCTGAGATAGAAGTGGAAGGAGAGGGACCTTGAAAGCTCCCTCCCAGAGAAGCCCCCAAAGTCCATACAGACCCCACTTCTTCCCCCTGCCCTGCCCATGGGTTAATAGCCTCTTGGAGGAGCCAGGTGCCTGGAGCCAGGCTCTGCCACTGACGTCAAGGAGCAAACTGCTTGAATGAGAAGTTTCTATGTGGCTGACACCCTTGGTTGCGTATCCAGCAGTCACTCTGCCTTTGTTGCTGCTGATGGAACTCCAATGTTGAGCTGCATGGTTGCGGGAGGTGTACCCAGCCCCTGGGAATGAATCATGCCAGTGATTGGTTAGTGGTGGCCATGTGACCCAGTTCTGGCCAGTGAAATACAAGGAAAAGTTTTGGGGTGGGCGGGAATGGTATTTTCCTCTCTGTTAAACAAGAGTTGCTTTAGGAGAAGCCTTCTTTTCCTTGGTGCTTTGGCATGCTGTCATGTCCTTTCAAGGACCTGTGGCCCCCTTTGCCTCTCTAACCTCACCTCCTCCCACCCTCTTCCTCCATCACACCTCCCCAGCCGTCCTGGTCCCCTTGCTTTCCTAGAACATGCTAAGCACTCTCTTGCCTCAGGGCCTTTGCACTTGCTGTTCCCTCTGCCTGGGATACTGTTCCTCCAATCTTCACTGGCTCCTTTTTCACATCCTTCAGATCTTTGCTCGGATGTCATCTTCTCAGAGAGACCTGTCCTTGCCATATTTGAAAAAAAAATATTCATCCTTCTTCTCCTTCTCATTTTCCCTATTTTATTGTTCATCATAGCACATACCACTAACACGCTATGTAGTTTTCTTATTTATTTTGTTCATTGTCTCCCACCTCCCCCAGAATAGAAGCTCCTGAGGGTGGGGATTTTTGTCTGTTTTATTCACTAACATGTCCCCAGCACCTAGAAAAGTGCTGAAAAAGTGCAGAAATATCCTCTGACCTCCCTCCCCAAAGCGGCAGCGCCCCAGCTCCTCACAGTCACCCTGTGTATGTCATTCGCAGCACTTGCCCCAGCCTGTATTGATCTGGCTACTTGTTTACTTATTTATTGACTGTCTCCCCAGCTAGACTGTCCTGGAGGGCAGGGACTGTCCTCTGCTCTCAGCTGCATCTACTGCTTCTCAATGCCCAGCACGTGATAGGTGCTCAGTAATTGCGTGGCGTGAAAAATGGAAGAAGGCGTGAATGCTTGTGCGTGCCTCAGCCACAGTGCCAGATGACCAGGCTCCAGCCGGACGCTGACCTAAAGACCCTGTGATGGCCCTGGACAAACCACATGTGTCACAGCCACCACAAAATAGCGATGCTCCAACTCAATCCAAGAGAGAACTGTTCCAGTGGGAACTGAACAAGCCAGCCTGCCCTCCAGGGCATGGGACCCCTTCAAGCCATAACCCCAGGTCCTGTCCTGAGCAATCCTCATTCTTCTGAGCACAGAGGAGCTCTGTTTTCCCAAGTTTCCCCGTTGCTGTTGGGAGGAAGTAAGGCCTGGCCTCCTGCAGCCAACTGGGCTGTCCAGGGGTAACCGAGGGGTAATGGATGGGATGTTGGGGAAGCACGGAGCAGCTGTCCCCCAGGAGCCTGCCCGGGTCTTTCCTGTGCTGGTCTGATTCATGGAAACATAGGGGAGCATCCCACAAATCAAGGGTGCTTGGGGAATTCTGAGGGTGAAGGAAAGGGAAGCCCTCACCTTACACAGGGGTGGAGTTTGCAGTATTAGAAAGATAACTAGACTAGTTAAGTCACATGCACCCTTCCTCCTTCCCCACCCCATGAGGGAAATGGGCTCATACATACACAAACACACACATGCATACTGTATATATTCACGCACACATACACACACGTATGCCATGCACGTGCTCACAAATACACACACACTCACACACACAATACACACGAATACACAGTTACTCCCATAAAAAGGCATATTTCCCTCTCCTCAAAAAAATGTAATGTTTCTGGGAAAGTTATTGTGAGCTCAGAAACTCCCTGGCCTGTATCCTTGCATGAAAGGGGTCAGAATTGCCACACCGGGTCAGGCTCTTGGCTTGCCCAGGCCAAATTTCTGTCTGTGCTGGAGGTCCCAGAGAAATGGTTAATGGAAGGATGGGGATGTTTTTCCTGATAGCAAGTTCTGAGTGTTCCTGCTGTGAATGTATTAAGTTTCCCTTAATACGTTCCAATGTGGGTCTGTCATCCTCGTCTTAAATCTAGTTATAATTTTAGCTGTCAGTTTATTTCCCAAAGTGAAAGTAGCAAACAGGACTTTAATGAATCAATCAGCAAGTGCTGTTGTGCTAACAGGAGCTGGGGAAGGAATGGATATTGTACCAGGAAGCAAAAGTCCTGGTTCTTGGGACTCTTGCACCACTAACTGGCTGAGAACCCCGGGAGTCATGACCTCAGAAGTCTCAGTGTTCGCATCTGCACTTGTAAGAAACACTAATACCTCCCTGCCTGAAGATGGACCTTAATGTTCTCCCTGGGCTGAACCATCTGCCTAGCACTGTGTCAACACTCGGGAGCATGTCACAGTTCCTCCCACTGAAGCTCTGAATCTTTCTGTGCTTACTCAAAAAGTGTCAGGGCTGAGCACGGACCATCCTTGTTTTCTAACTCTTGGGAGGGAATTTTGATATATGGGACTTGGGTTCTTGAATCACCATTATAGCAAACACTGTCGAGGACATCACAACTGTGCCGCGCTACTTTCTTGCCAAGGGAATTAGGTGGCCTTGTGCTTCAGGGAGGATGGGTCCCTCATCTCCCCCTAATTGAAGGGGCTCAATTAGTCTAGCAAATCAATGTTGATTTTGTTCCTCTGGACAGGTCAGTAGGCAGGTGACACAGACCTAGCCAAGGAGGCTTGAAGGAAACTCAACTGGGGGAAGGGGACTTCTGTAAAGGTTATGCTTATTCTTACCAAGGAACATGAGAAAGGGAAGTTCTCTTCCTGACCCCTGGATATTGCTGTGTGAGGCTGTGATGACTAGAGCTGCTGACGCTCTTTTGGCCCCCTGAGGAGAAGCAATAAAGTGCTGAGTATGGCAGGTGTAAAAGCACCTGGGCCCTTGAGGACATCATTGAGTCTCAGATTTGTCCAAACTAGAACTACTCCATTTGCAGATGTTTTGTTACAGGAGATAATAAATGTCCTTATTGTTAAGCCACTTTCTGAAGGATTTTCTTTTTCCTGCAGCTGAAAGCATTAGTCAGGATAAGTTAGGATATGCATGATAACAAACAACTCTCCCACCTCAGCGGCTTAGTACAAGTTAATTTCTCACTCAGACCCAACGCCCCTGGGGGATGGCAGGGGCGCCCTGCCCATCTCGGTCTCTCAGGGATCTGGCTATTGGAGGCTGCAGAGAGAATCTTGTGAGTCGCACACTGGCCTTAGAAGCTTCTGCCCTGAGTGACACCTGTCACTTCCTCTCACATTTCCTTGGTTAAAGCAAGTCATATGGGTATGCCTTACCTCAAAAGCTGTGGCAAGTACAACCCTGCAATCTGCCCAGAGAGTGAAAGCTGGAACTATTTGGTGAACGACACTAGGTGCCTACCACATTGACCAATATAAACTCCAACAATAGCAAGTTTCATGGCCTCAGATCAACAATTTAACTTCCTCAAACCTTGGTTTCCTCATTTATAATAAAATTTAATTTCTTTGAATGTTTTCTCTTTTTCTGCTGAGTTGAGGATACAATGAGTAATAGATACGAAGGTATTTTTAAAAGCAGAATGAAGCCTACTAGAGTGGGCAGCTGAGGGGGTGTCCATGCCATCTCAGCAAAGGTCACTGGCTAGTTGCTGTGACTCTTTGCTTCAGACATACAACTTTCTCAGTCTCTGCCACATAGCTGCAGCTAGAACACTTGGTAGTGAGGACACTGGATGTTTTCTGTTTCTAGGATAAAACAGAGAAAGAATGTTTGATTTGGAGGTGACGGTATGGCATGGTGGAAGAAAGAAGATGGAGCTGGAGTTCTTTTCCCCACGGCATGTCTAGGAGGCTGGGTTAGTCAGCTCAGACTGGGTGGCTTAAATTTATCTCACGGTTCTGGAGGCTAGAAGTCCAAGATCAAAGTGTCAGCAGGTCTGGTTTCTTCTGAGGCCTCTTTGCTTGGCTTGCAGATGGCTGCCTCCTCACTGTGCCTTCACGTGGCCTTTCCTCTGTGCACATACACGCCTATTTTCTCTTTCTGTGTCCAATTTTCTTTTTCTTATACGGACACCAGTCAGATTGGATTAGGGACCACGTTAACCATGTCATTTTAACTCACCCCTATAAAGACCCTATCTCCAAATACAGCCCCATTCTGAGGCATGGGGGTTAGGGCTCCAATATATGAATGGGGGGGGCACACTTCAACCCATGACGGAGGCCATTCTTCTCCCAGGGAGGAGGTGTCTGCAGGGAAGACACTTACGCATTTCCACTGGGAGCGAGAGAGACGGGAAAGATCAAGGAGAAGGGAGAATAGGAAGGAGAAGGAGGAAGAGAAGAAGGAAAGAGAGGGAGCTCGTAAATCTCCCAAGCGAGGGCTTGCAGGGCCCTGTGATGAGCAGAGATGGAGGCTTGGAGCTGTCTGCAGAGGGGTTCGCAGGTGCGTGGGCATCACTCAGCTCCGAGGATCTGCCCACCCGGACATCAGGGCCAAATCTGCAAACAACAAAAGACATGAGGAGCAAAGAGAGCCAGCTCAAGCCACATCAGGCCAGTGACTGTTGCCAACTTGTTGTGTGCAGAGGGATTGGTGGTAAATGAGACCCAGTGCTGTGGAGTTTACTTACAGATATAGCTGTATAAGATATTCATAATTAATTGTGTAGGTTTAAATGCTTATGAAAGTTTATTTATAATCTGAACTGTAGTCTCCGCATTAAGTTTATCTTAAACAGATCCTAATTTAGAGAACAAAGCAAGATATGCATGATAGCCAGTCTATTTAAATCTGGGCCAATTCTACTCTTTACCTGGGCTATTACAGCTTCTACCTATGCAGCAAAGAAAAGGGGGTATATTAGGGTGATAATTCCCTCCAGGTGAGCAATAAATGTGCTGCTAGCATTTGCTTTTTAGTCCCTGTTATGGGCTAAATTGTGTCCTTCCCCCAAATTTATATGCTGAATTTCTAACCCCCATTATCTCAGAACATGACTGTATTTGGAGATTGGGTATTTAAAGAGGTGATTAAGTTAAATGGTGTGATTAGGGTGCATCCTAATCCGATGTAACTGTTGTATTTGTCACTCTTGTATTCATTCTAGTTTAGTTTTTGTTTATAACTTTTTTCTTTTATTTCTAATTCTTTTCTGAATGTTAACCTCTCTTTTCAAAACTAACTTTATTCCAATGACTTCATTTCTGAGCTTTCCTAATTTATTTTAATGTGATCCTTTCTGTCATTTAAAAAAGTTCTTTAGCACATTTAAAATATTAGGGTATAGTCTCACGTGGTGTGTGGGCACATCTTTTTAGTCTGCTTTCGTCATTTGTGTAGGGACATTCTTCTGTTCCTTGTGTGTGTATGATTTCTTACGGTGACTTTGCATGTATTCTTTCAGAGTCCTTTTCTGTTGCTCATTTTGAAGGGGAAATTAGGACACACACACAGAGGGAAGGCCATGTGAAGACACGTGGAGAAGAGGGTTATCCACAAGCCAAGGAGAGAGGCCTTGGGAGGAACAACCCTGCCTGCCAACACCGTGTTCTCAGACTCCCAGCCTCTGGAATTGTGAGAAAGTGTATCTCTGCTGGTTAAGCCACCCAGTCTGTGGTGCTTTGTTATGGCAGCCCTAGCAAACTAATACCGTCCCTGAGATTTCAAGACCTAAAAGAGAGGCCAGCCTTAGCCTGGTGCTGCCTCACAAAGAACTTTTTCCGGCTGCAGACACACATTGAGGATGAGGCGATTTTTATTGTTATTGTCATCATTAATCCTTTAATTAAGGTCTCCTTTATTCCTGTCAATATCCTGCCCCTTTCTTTGAAACCTCATTCGTTGGGTTGGTTTCTCCAAGCTCTACCAGCTCAAATTTTAATTAAAGTGAGTCACAAGCCTTGAATCACTAATAAGCTCCTCTTCCAGATTCCATTAGAAGTCAGAGTTGCTGTGCTCTCTCTGGTGTTGTTCATTAGCACAGTATTATTTTTTGAAAACAAATGGCCCCTGTTCTGAGGCTTTTGGCTTTAAATTGATGTTCAGATGTGAAATTGCCCCTTTCTCACATTTTGCAAAGGCATAAGTGGCAGTGGCATTAAAGATATCGAAATGACACAAGCAAAAATTATACGAGTGGAAACTATCTCATCCTGAAAGAGGATTTGCCACTTATCCTACATCATCAGAGACAGGGATGGCAGGGCAGGGGGTCCATATTGGGGAGCTTTTCAGGTGGCTGAGACTTCTCCTTCTGGACATGAAAACTTCTTTTGTTTGAACCAGTTAAGAATGAAAGTTTCCTAAAATGCATTCTTTTCTTCAACAGAGGGTCTGAAGCCTAGGTCAATGCTTTCTTGGTGGTTCAGATCCATCCCTATGATGAGTGGGCTGCTGAGGTTTGGTAAGGGGCATCCTGCAGTCATTGGCTGGGTTACAGTCCTGCTCTGGAAGGTTGGGGAGCCACAAGCTGGACTTCCAGAAAAGTTTGGAGGAGTGCGGTGCTAGTAAGGAGACAGTGGGTCACTACATCTACTCTTTGTCCTTCTGTAGGATGTGAGAGAACCTCAACAATCATTGTGCCCAGTGCTGTGATGTTACAGATTAGGAAAGGCACGAAGGTCAAGATCACAGTGGAGTTGTGGCAGAGGTGGGCCTTCTGACCCAGAGCCTTTACTTTTCCTGATCTGGAGGTGACTCGCCACACAGGCAGCTTCCCCCCCCCCACAGTCTCAACGCTAATCCCATTATCTGATGGTACAAGGAAGTGTATCATCACCTGGGGTCCAGTACAGAGGCGAGAGACAGGACCACATGACATTGACCGGATGGTCGTGGTTACTGGAGGAGACTCATGTTCTTCTTGGTTCTCTTGTCCAATACGTTTCCTTGTCCCCAGCTCACTTCCACACACTCACGCCTATGATTATTCGTTAATGTTTTATATATTCATTATTCATGTAGTCCTTTCATCCAAGTTCATTTTTAAATTTTTCAGCTTTTTGTAATACAAATTGTCAAGCACGTGCAAACATGAAAGAACAGCGTGATGAGCCTCCGTGTACCATTGCCCGGCTTCAACAATCTCCCGCTGACGGCCGATCCTCTGTCACCTACTTCCCCACCCACTTTCCCTCCCAGCCCAGGCATGGAATCGCTTCATCTGGAAATATTTCGGTGGGCATCTATAAAATCCTACTGGTGTTGGTGGTGTTTCATTTTCTAACATTCATTTCTCTTTTTTAAGATAAATATAATAATCCTTTCTTCTGCTTTCTTTTGGTTTACATTTTTCCCCATTTTTCTAGATTTTTGAGTCAGCCTTTAATTCTTTTATTTTCATGTTTTCATTTTCAGCAATAGAGATATGTAATGCTGCCAATTTCCTTCTGATAACTGCTTTACCTGATTCCATAGAATCCAATATATTGCATTTTTATTATTTTTAAGAAATTATTTAATTTTGCTTTGTATTTTACCTTTGGCTCAAAAGTTTTTCAACAGTAAGATGGTTTTTCTTTTTAAATTTCCAGGTATAGGAGCTTTTGTTTTGTTATGAATTTGTAGTTTTATTGCATTGCGATCAAAGAATGTTGTTTTTATATAATTTCAGTTTCATGGAATGCGTATTGAGGTTTTCTTTGAGGCCCAAAACGTGGTCAATTATTGTGAGTTACATGTGTATTCTCTGCTATCAGACTTCAAAATTTGATATGTATCTTCAGATGGATCTTTTTGATTATGTTGTGTAGGTCTTCTACATCCTTACCAATTTTTTCCAATCCATTTAATCTTTCTTATACTGAGAGTGGTGTATTAAAGTCCCCTAGTATCACATGTATGTTTACTTCTCCTTTTATCTCTGGTAGCTTCTTTGTGAAAAATGGTTGATGTGTAATTGGGTGTGTGGATATTAATAACTTTATCCACATTGTAGACTTTAGTATAATCAAGAGTTCATCTATGTTTCTTTTAATGCTTTTTGATATGAATCTTACTTTGTTAGGTATTAAAATGACAACTCTGAATTTCTTTTTATTTGTAGTTGCCTGTAATATCTTTGTCCAAACTTTTAATTTTAATTTTTCTGAAACTCTTTAAGCATATCTCTTTTATAAAGCATGGCATTGGATTTTGATTAATTAGCCCATCTGAACTCTTATGATCCATATGTTTAGCCTCACCTCTGTTGTGTGTGCGTATGTGTGTTGTAAGAGCTTTTCTCTGTGGTCTATTTCATTTGCTGTCTTTTGCTAATATATCTTTTTGTTTTTAGGAAAGTTTGCATTTTTGTTAGGTTACTATATCTTCATATGATACTTCTGGTCCTCCAGAATCTCTTCTTGTCTGTTAGTTCCTTCCTATAAATAATATTGAAATTAGCGAGTTAATTTTTTTCTCCCTTCTTAAGTAATATCATTTTCCTCTCAGTTAATAACTCTAAGGAAATTAGCAAGTTTATTTCATTTTTCACATATTCTCCCCCCTTTTAATGATTATATTGTATTTATATTGTTAGGGCATATAGCCATTATATATAATATTGTCTCCCTTATAAATACCATTTATTTTAGAGCCACGGTAAACATTTATTTAATATTTACCACCAGTCCTTACACTGATGTCTCTCCACGCAACCAACCATTTTAGTTGTTTGAAGTTGTTTTCTGACACGTTCCTGAGGAAAGGACCATGAGACAGTATCGCCTCTGTTCCTCCATAGTGAAAGCAACTGCTGTGGTCGTTTTTATACCCAAAGGTCAGTTGGCTGAATATAGAACTCCACAAAGTGTTGCTCTTGAAGGCTGATGACAATCTGATTTTCTTTCCCTGATAGACAAGATAATCTTTTTTTCTGGGTTCCCACTAGATTTTTTTTTTCTTTAAAGTCCAATAATTTTATTAGACTTTGTCTCAGTGTTGCTATTTTGGATCAATTTTCCTACGTGCTGTACTCTTTCAATATGTGGTTTCAAGTGTTTTTGTTTTCTTCATTTCGGGAATGTGTTTTGATTTATAGATTTTGGCGATTGTTCTGTTCCATTGCTTTGGTCTTCTTCTTTGTGAACTCCTCTTACACACGGGTTGGCTCGTCTTTCCCTATTTTCTGTATCTACCATTTTTTCTTGATTAGTCTAAAAAAACCTTTTTCTTTGTTTCTTCTTGATATCCATCTTCTATTTGTCTTAAGGTGTTATCCACTGTCATTTGTCACTCTTGTGTTCATTCTAGTTTAGTTTTTATTTGTGATTTCTTCTTTTATTTCAAATTCTTTTCTGAATGCTAACCACTCTTTTCAAATCTTCCTTTTCTCCAATGACCTCATTCCTGAACTTTTCTAATTTATTTTAATGTGGTCCTTTCTGTCATTTAAAAATTTCTTTAGCATATTTGGAATATTGGGGTATAGTTTCACATGGTGTGTGGGCACGTCTTTTTAGTCTGCTTTCATCATTTGTGTAGGGACATTCTTCTGTTCCTTGTGTGTATTTGTTTTCTTATAATGACTTTGTATGTATTCTTTGGCAATCCTTTTCTGTTGCACATTTTGAAGGGAACTGACTTTTCTGGTCCTTTTAGGAGGATGCATGGGCCAGCTCTTCATGGCTCTAATTTCCTCGTGTGTCATTTTTACGAAGGAATCAAAAATGAAGTCTTATAATTTGTAATACCTGTTTCCTTTACTTCCTTTTCCTTGGATATTTCTCTTCCTTTGCCTCCATTGTCCTTGTCTTGCTTCATTTGAATTCTACCCTCAGCAGTTTTTCTCAGGGCTTTCTCTGTGGCTTTGTCCTAGAAGCCATATTCTGTCTGGTTTTCACGAGTTCGTAGGACCCACATTACACAAACACTTGCAAGCCTTACTGAGGTCTCTGGGTGCCCACCCATAAATCGGCTTCTGCAGAACCTCCTTTTAGTTTCAGCTCCCGTTCTCAGACTGGCCCACTGTGTTTGTTGTGAGCACCTGTGGTGATTTTGGAATTCTCCTGTTCCCTGGGCCGTCAGAGGCCCCTTGTCTTCATTCTGCATAAATGCTCATAACAAGCAGGTCTTGCAGCTATCAGTGGTTTTTCCCCACCGACTCCTATTTTGGGGTTTGCGAAAATATCTTTTCACTCAGTTTTGTTGTAGATATGGTCCATAGGTTTTTAATTTTGCATCCTAACTGCTATATATGCTTTCTTGGGGGGACTTACAGAATTTTAAAACTACACTGCTACAACCCCTCCCCAGTCACTGTGAACATGGCTAGGCCACTGGTTCCTGATCACAAACTCCTTGAAAGCAGGGAAACTAATCATCTGTGTCTTGGAGTAGGGAAGAGAGTGCCATATAAAGATAGGTTTAAATTTTTGTGGACTGATTATAAAAGTAATGCATAGTTATTACCCCAAATTTAGAAAATATGGAATAGTATGTAGGAAGAAAATCAATATCACCAGGTAAACTACCACCATAGAAATAACCAATGCTGACAGTCTGGTATTTTCCCTTCCAGCTTTTATCCAAGCAAATTTAAAAATATACGTGTTTTAATTGAGATCATAGTGTACAATGAAATCTTTTTATCACAACAACCAGAGACTCACTCTATTTACCCTAGGGAAAGGGAGGTTATTATAAAATTATTTTATAACCTGAAAATAGAAATTTAATGGAATTATACCAGCAATGGTGGCTGCTTTAGGACTGGAGGTTCCCATGGTTTCTCTCCCGGGCCCATGCTCTGCTCTCTAGAGCCTCCGTTTCTCTTCCGCCTACGCCACTGCAACTTCTGATGTATGCAGTCCTTCTTGGCTTCTCTCTACACCATAGCCTTTCAGCCTTAGCTCCTACCAGTAATGGATGCATATTCTGGACATTTCTTAGTCCAGATTCCTCAGAGAGAGCATCCGATTGTCCCAGCTTATTTCTTCATAGCATTTAGAGGCTTCTGTTCCAACCAGCTATGGCTTAGAGAAGGCAGGGCCACGTGATAGAGAACAGGGAACCCCTAAGAATTTGCAGGGGCTGTGATTGATGCAGGTACCTGATGGAGAACAAAAAATATATATATACACACACACACACACAGATGTATATATAACATAAATATATGTTGTTTGGTATGAATGGTATTTCTTATTAACTAATTAAAATTCTAACACACATATGTGTAGCTGTGATTGTTTACAAAGAATCTTTTTTTGATGAGTAAAATGTTTTTATAAATTTTTTATAGGTACATATTAGACGTACAAATTTTCAGGGTACATGTGATAATTTGATATATTCATTGTAACCAAATCAAGGTAATTGGGATATCCATCACCTTCAATATATATCTTTTCTTTACATTGGAAACATTTGAATTATTCTCTTCTAGCTATTTTGAAATGTACAATTGATTAATGTTAACTATAATCACTCTACTGATCTATGAAACAATCTTTACATCCATGATTTGAAAATGGCAGGTCAAAGTATTTAAATTTTGTTTTACTGTGAAATATAACACATATACAGAAAAGTGTTAAAATATAAACATACAACTTAAAGAGTAGCTATAGCATAAGCACCTGTGTAACCAACACCCAGGTCAAGGGATAGAGCCTTGTCCGCAGTCAGAAGCCCCCAGGTGCTCCTTCTCAAGCGTCACCAAGCCCCAAGCTTGCTTCCTGGCTCCTGAATCCTCAGTCCGACATGAGGTGTTAGGTGCCATCTTATTCCTCGTCTTGGGTGACGCTTTGATCTCTTCATAGTCAAGACCAAGAGGGACATCTAACTCCGCAGCCAATCTGTGCCTTGCTGCTTAATTCAAATGTCTGGACAGAGGGACTTGCTGAGGAATGAAGTTCCTAGCTGACAAGTAGGATTGTGGAGATCCACATAATGAATAAACCCACTCTCCAAGGCAGACCCCTCACTGTCTCCAAAGATGAACTTGGCCTCCTACAGGCCCAACAGTATGATAATAGCTTGTCTACATAATGGCCAGCAATACCCACACTAGATCTATCTTAACATAGGCAAAGAGAGGTGCAGTTCCATCACGGCTTTGTCATCTGGGAGCCTCTAAAATCGGGTTTGCATGAAGGATTAGAAAACCTCAAGGGAAACAGAAACTCCAAGTGAAGGGGCTTCATTCCAGGTATCCCTCACAGAGCAGGGATTATTTAAAAGCATGGTTCTCGGCCAGGTGTGGTGGCTCACGCCTGTAATCCTAGCACTCTGGGAGGCTGAGGCGGGAGGATCCCTTGAGGTCAGGAGTTCGAGACCAGCCTGAGCGAGTGTGAGACTCGGTCTCTACCAAAAATAGAAAAAATTAGCTGGGCATGGTGGCGTGCACCTGTAGTCCCACCTATCATGAGACTGAGGCAGGAGGATTGCTAGGGCCCAGGAGTGTGAGCTTGCAGTGAGCTATGATGATGCCACTGCACTCTGGCTGGGACAACAGAGTAAGACTCTGTCTCAAAACAAAAAAAAAGAGTGGTGGTTCTCAAACCTTAGTGGGTCTCAGGACCATAGATGGAAATCAGCTTGCTAAAAATATAGATGCCTGTGCCCCAGTCCTAGAGATTCTGATTCAGGAAGTTTGGGTTGGGGCTTGGACGTCTATGTTTTTAGATGCTTCCCGGGTGAGTCAGATGCTCATGAAAGTTGGTGTGTCACTGGTTTAGGTCACTGCCATCTTCCCATCTCCGAGGCCAGCTGCCGACAGAGTTGCACAGGGTTGAGGTTCACAGAGCCCTCCCCACTCCCAGCAAAGGTAGAGGCAGCTGACTCCACCAGTGGATGCTGCTTCAAGGCCAGCTCCAACTTGGGGCACAAAAGGTGAGGAGGACTCATGGATCTGGTGCAAGGCTAGAGTGTGCTTTGATGAAATGACAAAGTCCTTGCCTTCAGTTGGTCATCAAGACAAAGGGCACATTCTATGGATGACAGCAAAGGCACTGGTTTCAGAAGTAAGGGCCCCAGAAATGCTTCAGACATTTCACCAGAAAATCATCTGCCAACTTCCTAGTGGTACTAAGGATGCTTTGGGGACTGACTCCAACAGTGCAATGGTGTATACCTGTTCCTGCCCCAGAGGTTTTGGCAATGTCCTCTCCTGACAAGAGAGGGGAGTTATCCTTTGAATTGATAATCCTACTTGCGGGACTTTCTACAGAGAAAAAAAAACATCTGAAATATGGGACAAGTCTGCCACACAGTAATAGTTGGGGCAGTATTCCCTACAACAGTGGAGAATCCAACTACAACCTAAATGTCCAACCACTGGGGAAGGTGTCATTAAACAGGAGACATTTCTCTTTTTTATAGTCAGCAATAATAAGCAGGTGTCACAACACGAAAAATGTTTATGATAAAATGTCAAATAAAAAAATAGATTGCAGTTCAGAAAAATTAGGTTTGCATATAGCAACATCTGGCACACAACATAAAAATATTAAAACCATTTTTTGGAAGGGTGGCAGAATTTCTGATGGATGGTTTTAATTTCCAGTACTGTTAATACAATATTATTTGTGTAGTTTTAAAAAGAAGAGCATGGTAAAGAAAACTTCTCATTGTACGGATCCTGGGAGCAACCAGACTGGCATCAAATCCTCTGACAATCCCTAGAGCCCAGAGGTCTCTGCCCTTCTTCAAGAGGTTCAAGCAGACGCTGACTGACCGCCGGTCGGAAGCAGAGAGAGGTTATGATTGAGCTGGATGAGGGGTGCTTCTGTTCGGCTCTGAGAGTCTGTGATTTTAAGAAACATGTTTGGTTAGGTCAGGGTCTCTCAACCTTGGCACTATTGACATTTTAGATCAGACAATTCTTTGTGGTTGGGGGCTGTCCTGTGGCATTTTAGGATGTTTAGCAGGATCCTTGGCTTCTACCTTCTAAATGCCAACAGACCCCCTCCTCCTTTTTGTCTGAAGACATTTTTGTCTTCAGACATTGCCAAATATCCCTTAGGCCTAAGGGACAAAGTTGCCCCCAGATGAAAACCACTGGATTAGATTAAACAAAAGATAAATGAAGAGCCTGCTTACTCTACCAGATGTGTGAGAGATTTGGCCTTAATAATAGTATTCTTAAAGTGTTTTGGTTTAAGGAACTGTGTGGAGGTGTTTTGCATTCATCCTCAA
This sequence comes from Daubentonia madagascariensis, assembly GCA_023783475.1. Lineage (NCBI taxonomy): Eukaryota > Metazoa > Chordata > Mammalia > Primates > Daubentoniidae > Daubentonia > Daubentonia madagascariensis. Next base: position 75,832,987 of record JAKFHU010002088.1, on the reverse strand, counting down.
CAAGAAGAAAAATTTGCCTTCACAATTCCCTTACCCTCCCTGTAGAATCTTCTTGTAGTTTTCTCCTATAAATGACGAACATACCACCATGCCACCCAAGGAATACAGTAGCTTCTCTTCCTACTGCCATTCAAATATAATCTGAAGAAAAGAACTGACAGAGAATTTAAAAGATGGTACACAAGCAATATGGTGTGAGAAAGTGAGCTGAAACCCGGGCAACTTGGGTTCTAGTCCTGGCTTTTACATAACCAGTCCTGTAGCCTTGGGCAAGTCAGTGAATCATTCTGGGCCTCCACTGTCTCCTCTACAAAGGTGAGTATTGGATCAGATGATCTTTCTGCACTCATTCTCACTAAAGGGTAAATGACTAACACAGCAAGCTGTGTTAGCCTTCCAACTGGTGGTTGCACATTTGTTGGAAATGATGCTTTCACTAGGCTAAGAAACAACTAGGCTTGAATGCCAGACTGAGTATTCTATATCTGTAGATGATGAGAAAGTATAGAAGGTTCTGGAACATACACTCAGCAATGGAATTTAAGACTCTCACAGTTGGAATATATGTTAGCAATCACCTTGTCCTATCCTCTCATTTTATAAAAAGAAATTCTGAGGCCCAGAGAGGGGAGGCGACTTGTCCATCTCTCATTGCCAAGTGGCATGATCAACATGTTCTAAATACTGGGAACTTGAAGGCAAAAGGACAATTGCTTTGGGGAGACCATATACATTATTCAGCTCTATGCACTTTCAAGGTCAATTATTTGAAACCGCTTATGTCTCCTGCCCTTGGTAGAAGGAAAGAATTTCTTTCTTTCTTTTTTTTTTTTTTTTTTTTTTGAGAGAGAGTCCCACTCTGTTGCCCTGGGTAGAGTGCAGTGGTGTCATTGTAGCTCACTGCAACTTCAAACTCCTGGGCTGAGGGGATCCTTCTCCTCAGCCTCCTGAGTAGCTGGGACTACAGGCATACACCACCTCGCCCAGCTAATTTTTTCTATTTTTTTTTTTCTGGTAGAGATGGGGTCTCGCTCTTGCTCAGGCTGGTCTCAAACTCCCAACCTCAAGCAATCCTCCCACCTCAGCCTCCCAGAGTGCTAGGATTACAGGCTTAAGGCACCTCACCCAGCCAAGAATTTATTTCTTGATGTATTTCTACAAACAATTCCATAGATAAGCAGAATAAATACAAAAAGAATGTCAAAAGCAGATAGATATTGAAAGACAAAAGAAAACTGTCTCAGTCAGGGTCCAGACAAGAGACCAAACCACACAAGATTTTAAACAGGAGAAGGTGAATAAAGAATTATTAACTCGTAGCAGGGGGATGTAGTACCAAGTATTGGCAACTAAGGGTAAAGAGAACTCTAAAGAACACAGGAATGGCAGACACAGGGAGCAGGCACCACCCTACAGCTGAGCGGAGTACCCTAGGAGTAAACGAATTTTCTTCTTGGACCCCCTGCAACAGAGGCTGAGAGCCAGACATTGTAGGAGAGGATGGGGCTGTGGCTACTGGATGATGGAGAAGTTTGCTGAGGTGACAGGTGGAGACTGTCAATCAGGGACTGCTTCCCAGGGTGACAGCAAAACTTTCTAGGCAGCTGCCTAAAGGGAATGAATGCTGCAGAACTTTCTGAAAAGCCAGCTGGGGGACTGGTGGAATGCTCCCAGAAGCTTCCAGGAAGCTGCCCTCAGGGGGTGCTCGTGGACTCGCTGGAAGCTAGATGAGGTGTCTGCAGAACTCACTAGAAAGCCACATACAGAGGTGCCACTGAAACTCCTTGAGGGAGGCTGCATTGGGTGTCCCGCACCCGGCAGAATCCAGAAGGAAGCCTAGCATTGGGCAACCAGAAGAGAAGCCCTTCCTCCTGCAGTGTGCCTCTAGCACCCTCTACTGGCAATGCTTAGTATCGTGCCAGTTGGCAAAGAGGAAATGTTTGCAAGATTCAGCCCCAGTATCACAAGCAGTGCAATGATGGATGGATTGGGAGACATGGGGCAATAAATTGATAAGGGACGTATTCACAATCTGGAGCACAATCACCAAGGTGATACACATACACACACACATTCTCTTTGGTCCTAGGCAGTACCGCCAAGTTCTCAGCCTTTCAAATTTCCTTACTCTACTTGTTCCCCTTGCTCTTCCATTATGGCTACACTGTATGATCTTGAGAATGTCATGGAAGCTGAAAAAAAGTCCTCCTTGGGTCTCAGAAGCTTGGGGTATTAGACAGGAAAGGTCACTTAGCTAGGCTGGCCGTGTGTCCTGGTTTGCACCTGCTGTTCCAGCAACTGTCTTGGTTAATGCACCTCTCACTCTCAAAAGTGCCCTGTTTCAGGTGATAAATTACATGGTCCCCCAAATGCAGCCAGGAGCCAGTCTACTCCCCTGGGTTCGCAGATGAGGAGCCTTCCCACACTGATGACAAACAAGAGGCTCTGTGGGGCTGTGGGGGGGACTGGACTTGGCTTTACTGTGTGACTTTGGCCGGTGATTAGGCTTCTGTCTAAAATGGCCCTTCACGTTGTAGTTCCAGGAGGTAAAATGAGATCATGTGTGCAGAGTGTCAGGCACACGTGGTGGCCTGAAGGAGGGCCTGTGCCAGCCCCTACCATGTGGCTCCTCTGTCTGCCCGTCTCCCCATGTCCTATATCACATTCTCTAGCCTGTCTTTCAGACAGAGATGACAGGACTCATTTATAGCTGTGCAGCACAATAGCCCTTCAGGATAGACTCTGCTAACAAGGAGGTTCAAGGGTACAAACCTCCATTTGTTTGGAAAGCAGGATCAGGATTGCAAGTGCCCAGGAATTGCAAAGAAGAGGATATGGAACCCTCTCTCCAGTTCATGCCTCCTTCCCCCCAAATTCCCTCTTCCTGAAGGCTTCCAGGTGCTTAGAGCAAGAAACTAAAAGCAAATGCCACTCTGGGGAGGTAGGTCCAGCCCAGGTGCATGTATTCCTTGGGAAAGAGCATCCCAAGATCTCCATCTGGTGGCCAAGCTGTAAAACACACTCCTTGGCCAATTTGTTGACTAACTGTGGCCAGCTGCCCTGAGGCCATTTACAAAAGAAGAAGCTCGGGTTGGGACCTCCTGTGCAGGTGACCTGAGAGTAGCTGCCCATGGAGGCTGCTTGGAAGCACATGGCTCTCTCAGGTCACACTTTGACATGGCATCAGAGACTGCTCCTCCAGGCTTGCAGCAGTGGATCCTCTGCTCGGTTAGGACAACCAAAAATGTCTCCAGATGTTGCCAATGTCCTATGAGGAAGAGGAAGGACACAAAATCACTCCCAGTTGAGAACCACTGGGCTATTCAACCTGTTAGCTGTTCATTTAACAAATGTCCCGGTTCTTAGCAAAATGGCACAGAGGGCAGTGGTGACTCTGTCCAAATCTGATCAACAGCAGTCCCCAGGCACCCACAGTGTGTGGGGCTCTGGGAACCAGTGATGAATCTGCCTCAGTTCTCCAGAACCCCACTCCATAAAGCTTTGCCCACAAGCTCCCTCATCCCCTGACCATAGGCACAGGCACAAACATTTTGAGGCTGACCCCTTCAGGTCCTAGCCCAGTAGATGACCTCTTTGGAGAATACAACCTGTTCAAATGAGGTTCAGGTGAGTTCATGGGGGCCACCATCTCAGAATGAGAAGGGCCCTTAAGTAATCATAAGAATAGCTACTATTGTTTTGAGCATGAAACACATGTCCAGCCCTATGCTCTGTGCTTACCTGCCTTTAATGCCCACTACAACTCTGCAAGGTGGGCGCCATTTTACAAATGAGAAAACTGGACCAGAGATAGGTTAAGTAACTTGCCCAAGGCTGCCACACTTATACTCAGTAGAGCTGAATTTTGGAAGTCTGGTTCCACACAGACTTCTGCAAGCCCCACAGTCCCCAGTGAGCTGCCCTCTTGGACACCGTTTGGAACTTGTCATCAGTACCTCATGGTGTATGCTTTGAGGGAGGTCTCCTTTTTCTCTGCCTCCAGTATGCTAATTTTGTCTCCTTGAACAAGCTGGAGGCATCCCAAGGAAAGGGACCATGCCTTTTGCTTTCCTTGTCCTGCTCTCAGAGCCCAGCATACTGCATGGTACATAGGTGCTCTAAATCACGTGCAGGCTCACAAAGCAGTCCCCTTCCATGAGGAGCAGGATTTCCCAAATTTATGACTGCACTGCCTGGAAGCCTCCAGAATTTCACACACCTGCTTGGCTCCTTTTTCCTTGGAACCATAGCTCATGGAGGGATCCATCATCTCTACCTACATCTGCCCCCGGTGGTAATCTAATTAGGTTCTTCCTACAATTAACTATTCCTAATTAAAGAGGAGCAAAGCCCATGTGTCATTCTTAAACTTCATCCATTAAACAACAATGTCCAATTTTGAAATCCCTCTTCAGACAAAGAGAAATGGTACATGGGCTAAGAATTCTCCAGATATGCTAACCCAAATTTAATTATGCAAAGAGAACAGAGGTTTCGTTTCATTCTTCTTGGAAGTACTGTAATTAAAACTCAATTAGGGGCAGCACTGGCCAACATCATTATTTGAGTGTCACCCTATTGAAGAGACAAACAACTCAGCACTGCTCATCTAGACACCAGCCTGAAGCCTTCACAAGTAAAGGGGTCATTTGGATCATCATCCGTGTTTCAACAGTCTTGTGAAGGCTCCGTTCGTTCAACTTCTTTCTCTTCATTTATAACTTTTAAAAATTGTTCTATACAAGCACCTAAGTCAAAGGAGGAAACAGCCATTCAGATGTCTAGACAATAATAATTTGTCAAGCACTTATGATGGAACAGGCACTTCACATACAGTATCTTATTTAATCTTTACCTTAACCATAAGAAGTAGGTGTCATCTTTATTTAAAGATAAGGAAATCAAGGCTCAAAGAAGTAAAAAAAAGCTTCCAGTCACTCCAATGTAAAGAATTTAAACCAACCAGTCTACTGCTAGCATCTGTACTCTTAACCATTATGTTATATTGGTGTTTTGAAATAGTTTTCAAAACTATTGAAAACTAGTTTTCAAATATCAAATATGATATTTGACATCAGAGACAGTCTTACTCTTTTTTTGATAGTAAACACACACACACACCCCCAAAACAGGGGATTCTGAACTCCTCTTGCATGCACGTATTAGCAAGGAGGCCGATGTGTTGAGAAGCTCCATATGGCCTTCTTACAGGGGATGGAGAGTGAGTGGTTTGTTGGGTCATTCATTCATTTATTCACTCAGCCAGGTGGTCATAGGTCACCTGAATGTAAAAGATGCTATTCCAGGAAAACCCACTGCTCCCAACTCCAGGGCACACCACTATAAAGCCAGATAGGCCCAGGATGTACAGATGGATGTCAGCATCTTCTAGGCTTCACAAAGGGTTTTGTGAAATCCGTGTGACTCTCTATATCAGTGACCCTGTTTGAAACTTTCCTTCCTCAACCCCTGCCAGGAGTCTGGCCAATTTCATCATGGTTTAGGGTCAATCATAAGGGAACTGTGATTTTTACGTATCAGCTATAAGAAGGCAGGACCAGTCAATGCACCATTGCACATCCCAGACCCAGTCCACATCTTTGGTGGGGCTGTCTGTACAGATCGACCACATCAGCAGACTATAATATGGCTCCTTCTCAGATCCACCAAGAGTGCCTGACAGTGAGGCCAAGCATTTCACCCAGGGCCACCACTTGCAGTTGGCAAGTTGTGTCCTTCTCAGGGACACCTACCAAGGGGTGAGTGGACCTGAGTGTCAGCTCACATTCCACTCCAGCCAAAAAAAGGCACCTCTTCTATTTGCTCAAAGGTGCTGATGGGCTAACAGTAGTGTGACCCTATTGGCTTCAGAGTGCCCGGACTCCCAGCCCATCAGACATGCTGCCCCCTGCTCTTCCCACACAGAATTCAGAGTAAATTAGGATCCTCTGAAGGCTCTGAATCACCCCAGAACAGGAGGCGATGATTATATGAAAAATATGAAATCCGTACCTTTAGATTCAGGAGAGTTCAGGTGAAGGGCCATACCCTAACTCCTGGAGGGAAGGGCCATACCCTTACTCCTTCCCTCTTTTTGGGACCCAAGGCCCTCTTAACTCACATCTGCTCTGCCCAATTATTTTACGTTTTTCTCCCCTACCACCCTTGTAGATTCCACTTCTCCATAGACTAGCGGATCGTGTGCAACAAAGTTCTCAAGGAATCAAAGTTTCAGAATGAGAACAGGAGGTTGAGATACTCTCTTCTTCCAATGTCGAGAACTGTAGTTAGACATCTGAGAAGGCTCCAGATGCAGTTGAGCTGTCAGAGAAGAGGGGAGTGTGAGGAGGGGGGTCACCAAGGGGGGATGGAACTGGCCCCTGAGAGCCCCAAACCCAGAGGGAGGGGCACAAGGCTCATGTGGACAGCTGGTTGGTGGCAGTGCTGGGAGCAGTGCCCTGGGGTGCTCTTTCTCTACAGCTGTGGGCATGTGCCTCCTGCTCGATAGTGAAGGGAGTGGGGTTTCCTAAGGATTAGCCTGGCTGGATTTCCTGCCAAAACATCTACAATACGAATATGGTTGAAACTCCAGGAAGGGCCAACCTGCAAGTCCTGGGGACTCAGTGTGGTTTGCTGCACAGAAGGAGCAGCCGTGAGTGGGTGAAGACAGCAGGATGAGACCTGTGAGCAGAGGCTCTACATTGGCGTTGGGCTGGGCTGGAGGGCATTTTGTTGGGTCATCCATCCATCTATTCATTCATTCATTTAAAACCCACCTGCTTCCAACAGGTGTATAAGGCAGTTTAAAACACATCTAATGTTGAAGATTAAATGAAAGATAACGTGATATACCCACTTTAGAAAACTGGAAATTTCTAACCAATGTAAACATACAACTACCCTTTGGACCAGCAGTTCCATTCTGGGTCTTCACACTTAGTGGATGGTAAGCTCTTGGTGCTGTTGGAAATATTAACCCTTCAGGAAACTGAGCCTTTACTTGAAGACCATAAATTGAGGGTCTCCAAGATGGACTTTTAGGAAGGAGCTCATGATCTTTTGAAAATAGTTGAAAATTCATTGTGCATAATGTGTATCTGTGTTGGGAGAGGGTTTATAGTTTTCAATCAGACTCTAAGGTAATTGCTCCAGGCCCCCAGGACACCCTGGTGTCCTCCCCGGTTCTGCCTGGGGCTCAGAGCCCCAGTACACCCTGCAATTCAATGGGAAAAGCCACCACACACTCTTGGGCTGGGAAAGGAGGCACAGTTTTGGGGGCTCCTGTGTGGGGAATTTGTCCTGGTCCCACCTTTGAGTGCTGGCAATGATCTGCCCTGAGATGGAGCTGACAAAGCCAGCCACGGTCCACCTAGAAGTGAGCAGCAATGATGTCTGAAGAGCAGCAGTTCCGGAAGGAGCAATTTGGGGGCTGGCGGGGGTTGGGGGGCCTTTGTCGCACCTCACCTCCCCCACTCCTAAACAGCAACATCAATGATCATTATCATAATGAGGTCCACAGTCCCCTATCCAAAACTCTGGAGCCAGACACATTTGAGAATTTGGAATTTTAAGGTTTTTAGGAAGGTACTATGGTAGAAATACTGTATAGTACCTGACATCCCCGAGGATCTGGTGCAGCACCCCAAAACCAAGCACATGAAGTGGATGAGTATTCACCTGATCAGAGAGATAAAGACGATAAATGATTTCATATTCACTTAGAAAGGGTTTTCTTGCCAAACAGGTTATGCAAAAAGATGGTTTTCTGAGCCCCTTGGATTCATGATCACAAATTGTAAAAGAAATAATTACAATAACAGTCATAGCACTAATAATATTGCCTCATCTCCACGATTATTTTCTCAATGTTATTCAAGTGGGAATAAAAACACCTCGAGAAAACTGCATTTTTATAGATTTATATGTAACAAGCAGTTTAAGTAATAACAGTGCTTTGTTAGGTCAAGGCCCGCCCCTCATTCCTACACCTAGTCCCCCCAGTATAGAATTCCGGAATCGCCCCTGCAGAAATGTTTGCCTGGGGGAAGGCAAGAGTGAGGAGACACCTGGAGGGACTTCCAGAGTCCAGAGTCCTGCTTCTTCAAGAAGCTGCTCCCTGAGGTGGGCAAGAACCAGCCGCAGCCTCAGCGGTTCCCCTGCTGGAATCAGAGTCCAGGATTAAAGCAGAGAAGGAAGGTGCTGTCCCCTCCCCCCTCAGGGCTGAGGGCTGCTCCTTTAGGGCTTTAAGGCAAGGGCAGGCACAGGGTCAGGCAGGAGGTGCCCGGAGGGGGCCTCTAGGCTCTGGCTGGATGGACGAACTGCATGTCCCTCTGTGGAAGTCCTTTCCTTTATCCTTGAGCTGGGAATAAGGGAACTAAGAGGAGAGAGGAGAGTCTCAAAGGACAGTCAGTGTTTGGAGGCATCGGTACTGGACACAGGTCAGGGGGGAGACATGAGGGCAGGCAGTGGGTGTCAAGGTGTGTCTCAATCACTGGGGACCAGTCCAGAGACTGACTCTGTAACTGAGTTACCAGACAGCATTTGCACACTAAAGTTCAGGAACATGTGATAAAAGAGAAAGGCCTCCCAGAGATGCAGGGAGTGGAGAATGGCAGGCTCAGCCTCCGCAACCCTGGGTGGAGATTTTCCTCCATTGCCAGCCTTGGAAGGTCAGGACTTTCTTAGCAAGTTTCATGACTTAATGAGCATACACTATGTTCACACAACCATTGTATTGTATCATTCATTCAACACTTCCAACATGATGTTGCCATCCCCACTTTACAGAGGCACTCAGAGAGGAGTTAGCCAGTGGTGAAGGTGGGATTCAACTGGGGCAGCTGAGTCTGAAGCTGGTACTCTATTTGCATGACTCCTCACCAAACCTCACAACCGCCCTGCAAGGTGTGCAGTATTACATCTACTTTATAGTAAAGTTAACTAAAATAATTATGAATGACAATTTAAAAATTATAAATGTGCAAACATTTATTGTGCAGTTACTATGTGTCAGCTATAATGCTTATTGCTTTCAAAGTACCACTTAATTCTCATAGCAACCTTATCCAATATATTTACATATATGAATTTTTAAGAAATGTGTCAAACTAATTCAGTGGGAGAAAGGATAGTCTTTTCAACAAACATGCTGGGCCAACTGGAATTCCATATGTGAAGTATCCACATACCTCAACTCTTATCTGACACCATACATACAATTTAAATTGTAGTGATTTGTAGACATAAGTGTAGTAGCTAAAACTATAAAAATGATAGAAGGAAATATAGGGATAAAACTTTGTGGTCTTGGGTTAGGCAAGAATTTCTTAGGACACAAAAATACATGAACCATAAAAAAAGGAATAAATTGGACTTGATCAAAATTAAAAATTTGTATTCTTCAAAGGGCACTATTAAGAAAATGAAAAGACATGCCACAGACTGCAAGGAAATAGTCTCAGAACATGTATCTGATAAAAGATTTATATCCAGAATATATAAAGATTCTAACAATTTAATAAAAAGACAACTCAGTTTTTAAAAGGGCAAAAGATTTGAACAGCACTTAATCAGAGAAGGTATTAAAATGGCCAATAAACACATGGCTAGATACTTAAAAGCAAAATGGGATACTGTTATTCATTTCTACAATTGACTAAAATTAAGAAGGCTGACAATACAAGTGTAGGTGAAAATGTGGAGGAACTGGAACTCTCATACACTGCTGGCAGAAATGCAAAATGATATAGCCACTTTGGAGAACATTTTGGCAGTTTCTTATAAAGTTAAACATATACTTACTGTATGACTCAATAATACCGCTCGTGAGTATTTACTCAAAGAAATGAAAACACATTTCCATGCAAAGAACTGTAGCAAATATTGGTAGCAGCTTTATTAATAAAAGCTCCCCAAATGGGAAAAAAAATCACAAATGGTCATCAACAGGCAAATGGATAAACAAAATGTGGAATATCACAATAAAATATATAGCACTCTGCAATAAAAAGTGAATTACTGATATATACATCAAAATTACTGATATATGCATAGACAAATCTCAAAATAATTACGATGAGTGAAACAAATAAGACACAAAAGACTACACAGTATATATAGTTCCACTTATATAAAATTCTAGAAAAGGCAAAACTGTACTGAAAGAAATTAGATCAGTGATTATCAGGGGCTGAAGGTGGGGGAAGGCGATTTCAAAGGGGCACAAGGGAATTTTTTGGGGTGATGGAACTATTCTATATCTGGAAGAGTGGTGGCCACAAGCCAAATACATTTGTCAAAAACTATTTTGTACAGTTCAAATTGGTGTATTTGAGTGTAAATTATACCTCAATTAAACTGACTTTTTTTAAAAAAGAAGAAAGAAAGAAAATCCAATGCCTATAATAATCTAGAAATTCAACTCCTGGGTTTATACCCAAAGTAAAGCCGCACACATGTGCACCAAAAGACGTGTTCACTGAAGTTCACTGCAGCCTTATTTTTAATAGCCCCAAACTAGAAACAACCAAAATGTCCATCAACAGTAAAATGATGAATTGTGGCAGATGATATAATGTGTTATTACACAGTAATTCAAAAAGCAAACTATGGCTTCATATGACATCCCAGATGAATCACACAGACATAATGTTGAGCAAAAGAAGCTGTATACAAAAGAGTATATGTGATAGCATTCCATTTACAGGAACTTCAGAAACAAGCAAAATAAACGTGCAGTAATTGAAGTCAGAATAGTGGCTACCTCTGTGGGGAGACGTGACTAGGAGGGGCCCAAGGGAGCCTCTGGGTGCTAAAAATGTTGAATATACAGATCTGGGTGGTAGTAACAGACATGTATATATGTGTAAAATTTTCATAAGCTATACGCTTCAGATTTATAAATTTTATTGAATGTAAGTTATACTTTAATTTAAAAAAAGCTTGAAAGATATACCTATAAAAATATTAAATGTCCCTTCATTCCAATTCCTTGAATTTGGACTTGGCAGACATACAGACAAGCTGGGTTGGGTTTTTTATCCACTCTCTATGAAAACAAGGAAATTAGTAGTGTACGCAATAGACATGCTGAGCCTCCTTATGAGTGAAGACTTGTTTGAGAATTGTCTTGACAGTTTGGAAAATTACATTCTGCACAATCACATGTTTTTCACATTGAATGTGCCAATTATAACCACTTCTTATCTGTTCATCAGATCAGATTTACCAACCACTGCCACCAGGGCCCCCAGAGCTTTGAGAAAACTTAATTGCTGTCTCCCAGTTTCCCTGACTGAGGACCTATTTAAAAGTGCTTTAGCAAATGCTTGAGCTGCAGGAGCTGTGCTGAGCTGTTCTTTTTGCAATGCTCAGAGGGTAAGTGCCCTTTCCACTGCTGTCATGTTACTCTGGGTTCACTGGTGGATGTGCAAGCTTTCTGGGTCTACTGTACTTGGGAGGCCTTGTTACATTATGGTCTTTTTGTCTATGAAAATCTTTATTGAAAGTGGGAAGTTCTGAGTCCCAGCTCCCCTAGAGCCTAGGAGGGAGGGGAAACTCAGAGTCACAGAATCTCACTAAATAGATGCTGGGGGCTGGGCTAAGCATGTTACCTGCATCATCTACTTTAACCCCCTCAGCGACATGACAAGATGGCACTGCAGGACACCAGGGAGGAGGAACTACTGGCTTTCCAAATAGAAAAGATAAAGCTGAATCCTTTCCTTCATATACTCTGTACTTTGTAGTAAATCCCAGATATACTTAGGACTTACAGGTGAAAGGCAAGACTTCAAAACTTTTCAAAAGAAAATATAGAAGAGTATCTTTCTGACTTTGAGTAGAAGGAGATTTCTTAAACACAAGAGAGAAAAAAACACTATAATACAAAAAAAGAAAAATTAATAAACCTGACTACATTAAAATTAAGGACTCTATTCATCAAAAGACACCAAAAAGAAGTGAAAGAGCAGATCATAAACTGGGAGAAAATATTTGCAATATCTGTAACTGGCAAAAGATTAGTATCCATAATATATAAAGAACTTCTAATGCATCAGAAAAAGGCCAACCCAATGGAAAATGAGCAAAAAGCATGAATAGGCTTTTCTCAGGAGAGGGAATACAACAACAACAAAACCCTTAGAATCAGGGAAATGAAAAAACCCAGTGAGATACCATTTTAGCAAAAATGCTAAGTTCTAGACAAGCTATGAACTTTCATGTTACTCCATTTCTGCTATTTCTGATGAATGTTTATTTGATGTAGTCTCTTGGGAAAACAATTTGATGGTCAGTGTGATAGAAATTTATGACCTGGCAATTCCACTTTTAAGTATACACACTAGAGCAGGAGTTGGCAAACCATGGCCCATGGACTATTTTTTTTTGGTAAGTAAAGTTTTACTGGAACTCAGCCACACTCACCTGTTAACATATTGTTGGTGGCTGCTCTTGTGCCACACCAGCAGAGTTGAGTAGTTGCAGCAGAGACTGTATGGCCTCAAAGCCTATGCTATTTGGTAGCTGACCTTGCACAGACAAAGTTGTCAACACGTATCTAGAGACATTTTTTAAAGTATCATTTTGTTTTCACCTATAACTTTTTAAAACCCATATCATTTTTAATAGACTTTATTTTTTTAGAATAGTTTTAAACTTACAGGAAAATTGAGAAGATAGTACCAAATTCCCATATATACCCTCACCCAGCTGTCCCCATTATTAATATGATAAATTTGTTACATATTGACACATTATTATTAACTAAAGTCTATAGTTTATCCCTATTTCCTTAGCTTTTAGCTAACATCTTCTGCTCCAGGAGTCTGTGTTACATTTACTCAACATGTCTTCCTAGGTTCCTCTTGGCTGTGATAGTTTCTCAAACTTCCCTTGTTTCTGGTGACCTTGACAGTTCTGAGGAGTACTTGGTCAGGTATTTTGTAGAATGTTCCTTCCTGGAATTTATTTGGTGTATTTCTCATGATTAGACTGGGTTTCTGGGCTTTTGGGGGGAAGACCACAGAGGGAAAATGTCATTTTTATCAATTTATAAAGGCCACATACTAACATGATTTATTGTTGATATTGACCTTGATCACCTGGCTGAGGTTGTGTTTACCAGATTTCAATGCTGTTAAGTTACTCAGCCCCCTGCCCCCTGTACTCTTTGGAAGGAAGTCACTACACATACATAGCCCATGCTTAGGGGTTGGGGGTTTATGCTTCTCTTCCCTGAGGTCAAAGTTTATATATATACACATATTTTTATATATATGTTTATAAATATATATGTATTTACATATATTTATATATATGTTTATAAATACATATATATTTTTATATATATGTGGGGGATTCTTCTGCAAGGGAGATTTGCCTTTTTTCCCTTATTAATTTACTCATTCAATCATTTATTTATATCAGTATAAATTCATGGATATTTAGTTTATATTTTGGGTTATGATCCAATACTAATATATTTATTTTGTGTTTTATATTGTTCCAGCTTTAGCCATTGGGACTTCTTTCAGTTGGCTTCTCTGTCCCTTTGTTATACCCTAATTAATGTAGGTTTTAAAACAAATTTGAGCACTTCCTTACTTTCTGGCACCACAAGATGCTCCAGGCTCATCTTGTGTATTTCCTGCCCTAGTTCTAGAATCAGCCATTTCTCCAAGGAGCCCTGGTTCCTTGCGGGAAAATGGTATTAGAAACCAAGATCTGGGTGCTAGTATGCTTACTGCTTCTGCTTCTAGGCCCTCTCAGCTGACAGAGCAAAGAAATACGTGTATGTATGCTAACCTCTGTACACACCCTATCTATAAATATTTCTATGTGTAACCATCTGTATCTATGTTAAGCTAAACATGAGTTCATGCTGATGTGTCCCACTGCAATCCATTACTGCAGGGTCAGTCTTTCCTTCTCGCCTTGCTTATCTGTAAATTCCCATTCCAACAGCGAGAAACATGCCTCCACCATCTGCCACACATTTACTTAGTTGTTCAACTCCAGTACGCACGCACAGCCATGTTAGAATTTCTAATGCATACCCCCATGGCAAACAACTTTATCAGCCAGAATGCAGTGTGCATGTGCAGTTCCTTTTGCCTTTCATCTTACTTATTTCCAAAGTGACTTAGGTCAGTACCTTTACCCCACCTCCACTGCTTACAACGAGGTCATTTCATACATTTTTAACATAGTTAGATTCTTTTGTCACAGCTGCATTCCATCCTGGGATTCCAGACTTCTTAAGTGATTTTCTAAAATTTGTATACATTAAGGTTACCTCTTTGTATTGTAAAGTTTTGTGGGTTTTGACAAATGCATAATATCATTCATCCACCATCACCGTAGCACACAGAATAGTTTCACTGCCTAAAACTTCCCTGGGCTTCGCCTAGTTACCACTACTCCCCTGGCAACCACTGATCTTTTTACTGTCTTCTAGAAACATTTTTATATGTGTACACCAAGAAACACAAACAAGAATGCTCACAGAAGCAGAGAACTAGGAACAAGCCAAATGTCCACTGACAAGAGGACAGATAAATAAATTGAGGTTTATTCCAACAATGAAATCTTATACAGTTGGGAAGATGACTAAAGCTCAGTCAAATGCAACACTGATGAATCTTAGAAAAGTAGTATTTAGTGAAAAAGTTAGTCCCGTATAGCATCATTTTTATGAATCTCAAATGCAAGTAAAACTAAACAAGATACAATAAAATCAGTTTTTAAAAGGCAAAGAAATGACGAAAAAGTTAAGATGGTGGTAAGTTTGGGTAGGGGCAGGAGAATGGGATAAGGAGGCACATATGCAGAGAAGCAAGTCAGCACTGTGGTTGAAAGTAGTTCATGGGTGTTATTACATTATTATGATTTTAAACTTACTATGTGTATATATACACATACACATATATATCTTGTATGTATTAAACGTAAATATTTTTAATTGACATAATGATGCCTAATTTGTGGGATTGCTATGAGGATTAAGTGAGATAATATATTCAACAATTGAAAACAATTGTGTTTGTATTTTCACCTCTTCAGATATCATGGTTGGTCACCTCAGTTCCATGTTTGGGTCACCTCCCTGAACTGCGAGTTAGACCCAAGGCTGGACCTTTCCTGTAGGTCACTACTAATGAATGAAGCAGCATTAGAGAGTCTTCTCCATCAATGTCTCAAATTCCACCATTCGACGCATGGACCCAAAAGTGAGTTTAGAGGTCATTTGTTATAACCTTTTGTTTTGCACTTGAGGGAAAGGGGCCCAGAGAGGTTGAATGACTTTCCTAAGACCACTCGATTCCTTTGTGAAGTTGCCAGGCTCAGATTTTTCTCCAGTAAGAAAACCTCCCAGTGGTTTACTGTGTCAGGTCCAATATTGCAGATGTGTCATAGCTAAAAGGAGGCAGAGAAACATGAGAGGAGGGGTTGAGGTTGGAAAGGCATCCTTCTGCAAGGTTAGGATTTTTGATTTACTGACCCACCCAGCAGGAGGTTGGTGACATCAGGACCAGGGAACCCACACCCACAGTCTGTGGTCAGTGTAGTACCAAGAAGTGGCCACACGATGTCACCAGATGCCAGCATTTGGAAATTAGTCAAGCGGCTCCCACCCTACTGTCGGACCTTCCGTCCCTACCTAGCAGAAAGGAAATTTTACCAAAATTCTGAGCTGCCCTTGTGCATGTGACTAACAAGAACAGGAAACTAATGAGCAAGTCCTCAAAACAATTTCAGAAGAGACACGATTACCTAGACCAAGGCTGTCCAACAGAAATATAATGTGAGCCCTGAATGCCAGCTGAGCAGGTAATTTTAAATCTTCTAATAGCCACATTAAAAGAAAATAAAAAGAAACATGAAATTAATTTTAATAATATATTTTATTTAACCCAGCATATTCAGAATATGACCATGTCAACATGTAATTAATACATTAACAAAACATATTAATGAGCTGCTTTACATTTTTTTTTCCCCCTTGAGAATGGTGTGTATTTCACATCAACGAAACACCTCAACTCAGATCAGCCACACGTCAAGTGTTCAACAGCCACATGTGGCGAGTGGCCACCATACAGGGGGACGCAGACACGAAGTCACATATGTCAGCTCTGAGAAGCAGTGTCCATACAGGACGAGGATATGCAGGTCCAGGAGCATTTATTCTAGGTGTAAGGATAATTTAGCAGGTAGCACTGAGACAGCCTGGACTCCCCCAGATTCTTTGCCACCTGCTAGATACTGCCTGAAATGCTGCCATCTGCTCCTTTTAAGCTTCATATCCTTTAAACCTTAAACGTGACCCACTCTTCTCCCTTTTACTCACAGACCAGAGACCTGGATCTGAGTTTCCCTGCAGGGGAAAAGGCCAGACTAATGGCTTCCTTGACCCACCGGAGACTGGCCCCCAGCAACTTCCCTGACCCTACTCTGAGAACGCCGGGGCGGTGGAGTTGGCCAGCCCTCCTCCCAGCAAACCGCTCAAGCCCGAGCGTGCTCATTCCTTCCACCACGCAGGACCCAGCTTAGCCAGTCCACACTGGGTTGGGCCCTCTCATCTAGACAAGCTTGAGCAGTTTCTGCTGGACAGAAATGAGAATAATCTCCATTCCTCCCCCAGCCCACCCCAGTGCCCACCCCCGCAGGCTTGGGAAGAATTTCAGTTTGGTGGTTTCTACAGGCCTTTGACCCATTTTACTCTATGGACTCCTGCGGGAGGCGAGAGATAAAGTCAGCCCCTCAGGCTATTGTGGGACCTGGTAACATGCTATTATCTGGAGGAAATGCCGAACACCCCACACCAGTGCCAAAGAGCCTGCAGTGTGGAAATGGCTGCATTTCTGGAGAGAGAGTTTTTCAATGTTTGGCACTGTGGCAGACAGCCCACAGAGGGGGAGAAGGGCTTGGCACAGCAGAATAGAAGCCTCACTTCCTGAACACCCTGCCGAGATAAGAGTGTGTTTGTAAAAGAATTAAACCAAAATTGATACAACAAAATGCGTAGGTACCCACAGTCCACAGCCAGCACAGTGGCCAGCACAGAACTATGTATGCTTAATAAATATTGGGAGTGCTCTGAGCACCCTAGTGTTGAAAATAAAGCCAGTCCCTGCTCCCCGCTCAGGTGGCGTCTCTCCCTGTGAACCTGGCCCCTCTCCATCTCCATGACCCCACCCCTCACTCCCCTACCACCAATCAAAGGGGACCAAAATGTCAAAAAATTTTTTCAAAAAATTTTCTATAACATTCCTGGGGAAAGGAATGCTTTCTTGGTGAACCATATCTTCATGAAAACAAAAAGGCTGACTTGGCACCTATTGCTAAAACTTTTCTACACTATCCAGTGTGTCTCACTGGGTGGCTTATCTGATTTTGAAATAAATCCTTCACAATGCAGCAAGAATCTCAGGTGGAGATGACTAAAACAACAAGAACAGCAAAACAAACTTGTTTAAAAGTTACAAAAGTAATGTATGCTTACTAATTCCCCACTTTTCCCCAAAGGTTCCCAGACCACAGCTTTCACTTAGGCAAGGTGATTAGTGGGCTACAGCCTCAACCTGGAAAATAAGGCAGGTGTGTGGAGGGGACATTATTGTTCACTGTCCTATTGTCCTGGATGTGGAACTGTGTGTTGCCTGTGAAGTTGGGGATGTTTCAGAGGGAGAGGAATCATATTCTTGAATTGTATGATTCGTATGTGGATTTTCCTCCTTATCCAAAGAAACAGCAGGCAGATGACCTGGCAGAAAGGCCAGTGGCCTGGAAGGCAGTCCCGGCTTGTCAGTAACTGGTGATGTGAGCCTGCATATGCCACGTACCTCTCTGTGCTGGGGCTTTCCCAACCAGAAAACAGACCAGGAGGCTGGGTACTGTGACAACCAGGCTTCCCATTGCAAAGAAGAAATGAAAAGCAAAGCCTATATTTGGACAGAAGACAGTGAAATGGCAAACTCAAAATTCCTTTCAACTGTGCGTGCCTACTGTGTGTATGTGTGTGTGTGTTGTCAGTGTCTGATCTTAGAAACCTCTAGTCAAAGTGCAGCCATGAAATATCACAGGGCCTAAACCCAAAAACCTAACACTGCCACTGTTGATTGCAAGCTTATATTAGTGCCTTTTTAAAAAAAGAATTACCTGGGAAACCACTGTTTCTGTATGTTTTTAACAAGTTTTACTTTGAAAGGTAAGTTGTTTTTGAACTATTGATGCCTAACTTAAAACAAAGCATTTTGTTTTTAAAGCTTAATGTAGATAAGAATTTGCTTTTTTTTGGATAGGGAAAAACAAAAGTCAGCTATACTCTTTCCAAATGGGGAGGGGTATGTCATCACATAGCAGAAAAGCTGAACCTCAAACCAAATTGGGAAAGACAAAAAAAAAAAAAAAAAGGCAGCTGACGGAGCCTGAATTTATCGTTATTTTCCAAGTCACTATGAAATAAAATTAGGGTAAGTTCAAGGGTGAGGAGTGTCATTAAAGTATCTAGGTGACTCTATAAAATCCCTACAAGGTCCAGAGGTTTCTGGGGTGGAAATTCCCCAAAGCCTCAATCATGAGTCATTGCAATTTGCTGTCCTCAAAGCCTCCACTGGTTTTGGCAGAACTCAGGGCCCCAAATCTCCAGTCCAGCAGTAGTACGGAAGCTTTTTGTTGGGAGATGATGGCAAGGAGGGATGGATGGTGGTGAGAAACTGCCTTATAAGGAAACTCTCAGTCCTAGAGAAGGCCTGGTGTTTCACCAAACTAGAAAAATGCTAAGGGAAGATCCTTGAACCCCTTTCTCCTCTCATCAAGAGTTCAGAGAAAGAGGAGAATGAGGGATATGTTTTTCCCGGAAACAGATTTGTAGAACGCCCTTTTCTTTACATGTGAAGGGGTAACCTGCGGAAAGGCCATGCGGCCATTTCTTAACCAAGCTATGAAGCATACAAGGCGCTGAGCTCACAGAGGTCAGACCATGAAGTGAACACGGCTGAAGCCACTGGACACACTGTCAGAGGCTCCGAGGAAGCCAAGTCCAAGGTGAGGGGCAGCCACATCCTGGAAGCCAGCTGGGGCAGGGAGGCTGGATAGGCAGAAACAGACTGTCCTAAGGCGTCCTCCAGAGCTCGACTCCCCTGTCTGACATCAATCCTCCCCAGTCACTCTCCAGCCTCCAGTGACAGGGAACTCACTCTTTACGCAGGACGGATGTTCCAGACTCTTCATGGTCAGGGTAGCAAAAGAGCCCCCCCTTCCTCTGGGCCCCCAGTTCAATCATCTCCACGGCATCGGTGAGCATTGGGTGGGTGAGAAGGGGCAGAAGGCCCACTTGGGCCAAAGAACTCAGGGCTTAAAAGAATCTTGAACCCAATGCCACAGGCTGTTTAGCCCTTTGACTGACCAGCAACTTGAAAGTGACCTGAGAATGCAGATAATAAATTGGAAATACCCCCACCCCACCCCCAGCCAAAGGTGCAGACAAAAGGGGTCTTGGGATCCCAAATAACAGATCAGAACTGAACGTAGGAAGCAGATGGCCTTTGAAAGCCCCATCTTGATCAAGCAGCTAAAGCGAGGTAGACTTAATTGGAAGAACACCTACTGCTTATTCAGCACTTAACTATTTGCCACTTTACCTAAGTGCTTTATTCACACTATGTCATTTAATCCTCACCATCACCCAATGGTACAGATGTTATTATTCCTACTTTATAGGTGATGGGCTGCAGTGACTTGCTTAAGGACTTCCAGTCAGGATTAAACCTGTTCTGCCTCCTAGGTGATGGGGCCATGACCTGCAGTGCCCCCCTTACACATGGCCATACGGAGTTGGGGCTCAGCAGCAGAAAGGGTGGGCGTTCCCTGGGCTCCTCCTAGACAGGCTGCACATTTGAGCTCAGCACTGGGCTGTCTGGGAATGTACCTCCTGGAACATAATTACCACCATCAAGATTATTATTAGCATTAGGCATTTACATGACACTTAATATTTTTCAAAGCATTGTACTACCGTTTAATTAGTTTTTCCTTGCAACATTCTTGTCTAGTCCACACTTGATAGCTGGGGAAACCGACATGAAAGAGATAAATGCTAAAGGTGGATGGAAGAGAAGGGATGGCAGCACAGTCTCTTGGCTTCCATTCTCTCTGGTGACTCAGCCAATATAAATTACCTCCCGTACTCCTGCAAATTCTGTACCTCCAACCCCCAGTGCTCCACTATCAAGGTGCTTATAATTTCTAGGAGTTGTGTGGGGGGGATCTCTTCCTCGATGTTCGCTCAAGGTCCAGATACCTTTAAAAAAAAAAACGCCCTCATCAAGTTCAAGTTCACAATCATTCAGCACTATGAACATCCTTAGTCTCTTTCTAAACCTCCTCATTAAAGCTACCTATAAAATCGTAGGGTTGTGATTGCCAAACCTAAGGCAGTTTCTGATAAGGAGGTTTTATTTAGCATTTGAAAATCCTAATTAGGTCTGTTAAAATAGAGGGGTAGGGCAGGTCAGTAGGCTCTGCCTCTTGCTGACAGTGGGGGTTTCCAAGCTAGGCTGTAAAGAAGTGGCCTATCCCCCATCCTCAGAGACCTGGCAGGGCATGAGAAGCCACCAGTCCTACCTCAGAGACAGTAAGATATTCTTACTACAAGATCTCTTGTTATGCTCCTCCGGTTAAAGGAGAAACCACAGGGGAGGGGAAGGAGGGAGGAAGGAAGATAAGGGCCCAGAACACTTATGGGAGTGAGGCACAGGACTGAGATGTCAGGGGCTTAGCTGTGGGACCCACCACCCTAGGCCACCACCAGCCCCCTCCTCTCAGAATACCTGCACCCTCTTACAGCAAGGCTCAGGAGCCGCCTTCCTCTCTGCGGGGAAGTCCCTTCACTGGGCCTGGGTGCAATGGAACCAACAGAAACCCCTTTGAGTGCACCACCAGCTGTACGTTCTGAGGACCAGAAGAATTCCCTGTCACCCTGTGAGTGAACTAGGGTCAAGGTTGGGACCAGTAGAATTATGCCTCCTGGTGATGTTGGCCCTTAGTCTCCTCCTGCCCTCCAGTAGACTTCAAGTCCTTTCCTCCCTATCCCTGCCCCCATCCTCTTCCTAGTGAGCAGAGGCCCAACTCTAGGGCTTCCAGGCAGTGTGTGCTCCTTGCCAGGTGGGGACAGACACACTGATGGGCTGCTGGGATCTGAGAGTGGAGCGACCCTGAAGGGGCGACTGCCCCAGGACTACTGGAAAAGGCTGGGTCCTCTGAGTTTTGCCACTGGGCTTGACTTCCCCCGCCCCGGGACTCCCTTCACCTGGGCCCTGGCAGTTGAGGTGCTGGTCTGGGGCAGGCTGGGCCTTTTTGTCCCTGGGACCCATGCTCCCTACAGACCCCAGTCAGGGTTCTCTCTGGGTGCCCAGAAACAAGTCTGGAAAAGTATGGGCATTGGCGATCACTCCCGTGGCTGCTGAGACCAGCCAGGAGCTTGGAGGCCCATAACATGCAGCTGCCCCACCCCAGGAGCTCAAGCCTGGGGCCCTGCCAGGACCAGCATTTCTGCCCCCAGCCCCGACTCCATGTGCTGAAGTCCCAGCAAGCCGGAGTCCATGCTCCGGCCCCTTCCATGGTCACTGAGCTTGGAAGTCAGAAGAAAGAAAATGAACAATATCAGCAAGGGGAGGCTGTGGTCTCCCACTTTGCTCTCTGGCCAGCCCTGTCTGGGTGGTGGAAGCAGAAGGTTGTCTCCCGGCCCGGCCGAGGCTTTGGGATTCCTGTCCCTGTATGGCCAGAGACTCGCCTAACACCCGGCGGAGCGGGCGCGCAAGGCGCAAGCAGGGGGCTCCCGGACCCGCCCTGGCAGGGACCACGCCCGACCGGACGGCCGGGGAGCGCTGAGGCCTCGCGTTTGTTGGGGGGAAATTGTAACTACCGTCCTCCTGGGGCCTGCAGGGCGGCTTCGAGTGTCCCCTAGAGAACTGGGCCCCATCTGGCTTCCCAGGAACTGGGAAAGATTTGGTTCTTCATTTCCCACTTGCTATGGGCATGCCCTCGGGGCAGGTTAAGTCTCTCCGCGCCTTCGTTTCCGCCTTTGTAAGATGGAGAGGAGGACATTACATACCTCCGTGGGCTCCCGGTGGGGTCACCAGGCACACCCAGACAAGCTGCCCCCATGCAGCGTTCAGACAGCAAGCACCATATGCACCGAACCGGTTATCACCGCTCCACCGTCTTTTGGAGGAGGCACCACTAAACAAAAACTTTCTCGCTCTTCCTCTCCCGCTCTCTTTCTATCCCCCCTGTGTAGACGGGCAACATGAGTGAAATGTGAAAATAAAGTTTAACATAAATCCGCCTGTTTTCCTCTGTCAGTCCCACGGCGGAAGTGGGTCTGAGCCGCGCGAGTCAGCGCGGGCGGTGGTCGCCCTAGTGCCCCGGGCTCTCCGAGGTTCCGAGTCTCGGGCAGCTCTCTGCAGCGCACTCGCCTCTGGCGTCTTGGATTCCTCAAATCCGGGTTACGTGGCCGGCCCGGGAGAGTCGGCGGGCAGCAGCATGGACACAGCGTCCTGGCTGCTCCTCGGTCCCGCCGAGCGGTGTCCACGCGGCCACCCGGCTCACCCACAGCTCCGGCCCCGGCTCGCCACGGGCCCCGACGTGCTGGCAGTGCTAGGCCGAGGCCTGGGGCTCCGGATTTCCGAGGCCGGCCTGGCTTCGTCGGATGGCTGCTGACCCCAGTGGAGGGTCGCCGGGGGCCAGGGAGCGCACAAAGTCCGGGATTCCATGGGTTGGGTCTTAGGGGTTGGAGATTGTCGGTGTCACAAGTGGGGTGTCACATCACATGTGGGGCGTAGAGAACGGGGACCACCAAACCCCAGCCGGCCGCAAGTGGGACTGGGCCTCGCGGGCGCGGGCGAAAAATCCCGAGTTGCACAGACGGCTGGGGCATCAGGGCCAGGCCCCGACTGACCCCTCGGATCTCAGTTGGGGTTCAGGCAGCTGCTCATGAGGACAATGACAGCACCTCCAGTCCCTCGATTTTCCGGTCTCTAAACAGGAACACTAACCCTGGCCCAGAATCCCACGTGTGCGCCGGTTTTCAAGACGTTGAAGTTCACCGCCTCAGTGGAGCATGCGGCCCGAGAACGGTTCCCGGACTCGCAGCCGGAAAGACCAGAAACGTCCCCTCCATCCCGAAAGCACAGGGTCCTGTGTTCGATGTGGCAGCCCCTGCGAAGGTCCTAAGGAGAGTTTTGATTCTCAGGGGAGGGTATGTGCGGTCTCCGCCCAGGTGGCTGAAGAGGCAGCAGCTCTAGCCTTGCGCCGCCACCGGGAGCTGAGGATTCGGACAGCCGTCTGCGTCAGGCTCTGACCGTGTGGGGACTCTCCGAGGGGCCCGCCCAACTTGGGCTCCGGCTGCTCCACGCTTGAGGACCAGACCTTGCGGAACTGGCGCCTCCCCTGAGCTAGCTGCACAAACTCGGAACCGAAGCGGAGGTTATTCCCCCAGATAAAAATATCGCCAAATAGTGCCCTCTTTCCCTGCTTTCCGTGTTTTACTAATTTCATGGAAAGGTCAAGGGTGGTTGAGGTCTGAGCTATCCTACATGGTTTCAATGCCTGCCTTTTCTGCTCCTCGGACAATGTCGGGCAGCGAGAGCTGGGTCAGGACTAGCACACCTTCCTCTGCCCGGCAGGGCTCAGACGTGTGCTTGCCCTCAGTCTTCCCTCTCGTCCCCACGAGTTCTAGGCCCTTCCTCTGGGTCCTCTCTCTGACTCTGACCCCCGTCTAAACTTCCCATATGCGCAGCCGTTGTGTCCTCACTGGTCCCACGCCATGGGTCCTCCCTAACGGTGCCCACATCGCAAAATGAATGAGGCTTTCTTGTTTGCCTGAGTTTAAGTTAACGAGTACTTATCAGGATAATTTGGGCCCACTCAAATGAAATTCTCGGAGGATTGAGAAAACTGTAACATAATGAAGCAGCTATACATTAAATACATATAAGAGATTAGGATATTAAATGGCATATAAAGGTCCAGGATTTATTGAGGGCTAGAAATAGAAGACAAGACACAGGTGTCTACATAAACTAAGATTCAATGTTAGATTCAAAGTCAGAGTTGGGAAGGCATCAATCTAATCTAACTCCCTCCTTTTACAAATAAGAAAACTGAGGGCCAGAGGGAACCAGGGGCCCGCCCAAAGTCACACAGCGCGGAGCAGGCAGAGGGGGCCAGACCACAGTCCCTGACTCCCAACGCAGCGCCCACCCCACTATGTCACAGTCGAATTTTCTGCTTTTGGAGTCACAGAGCAAACTGCTCCTGAAGGGCTTTTCTCTCCAGCTTTGGCTCGCTTGAGGTGAGGGGATTCCAAGACCGATCTGCTTTCAGGAAACCCGTTGTTTCTCTCCCTTCAGGCACCAACCGTCAGGGAAGAGGCCGGACGTCTCCCACTCCGCGCCCGGGGCTCCATACACAAACCCCTCCCCACGGCCTCCCCCACCCCGAGCTCCGCGCAGGTTCTCCCATGCGACGACAGGTGGCGCTCTCCTCACAGAGAAACCGACGGGTGACCCGCCGGCGCCCCTACCCTACCCTACCCTCCTGCCTAGGGTCCTTCTCCTGAAAGAGAGGGGACAGGAAGGGGTGCGGCGGGGGAGCTAGGGCTGGGTGCGGAATGGTATGAAATGAAAGGCCAGAAACCCCGCTGCCAGCCCTGCGGTGCGCAGCCGCCTCACGCTCCACCTTTTAAGGGGCCAATGAGCATCGGGCGCAGAGGGCGAGGCTCTGCCAGCTTGGCTGGCGAAAACACCGGGATCCACCGGGGTCACCCCTCGGGGGCGCTGTCTCCCCTCAGCAAACTCGTTCACGCACGCTCCGCTGCTGCCCCGGCTCCAGCCCCAGCCCACATCCTTCCGTCTACATTTGTCTTTTATATGTTGGGGGGGGAGGGGATAAGGGAAAGGGAGTTTTTCAATTGCGGCCATAATTGTCCGCGAGATGGGTTTCTTAATCTGCTCATCCATTATTGACTTCTCCTCTAATATTTGGCTTTGCCGTTTTGGTCGCTAGATCACACACTTCACTCCTTTGCGTAACAATTTTGGGACGGGGGTCACTGGCGCAGGAGGGGAGGGACTTGGAATGGCTTTGGGGCCGGTATTCCACGTCCCCGCCCCCACGCCCCCCCGCAGGAAATGAGGCCAGGCTTCCCCTCACCGACCCCCCTACCCCTAACTGTACCATTCGCGCCAGGAAACTTATAGCGGGGGGGGGAGGGGGGTGAAGAGGAAGCTGCCAACTCCTTGGGGGGTAGTGGGGAGGCAGGAACTATAAGAAACCCGAGTGGACCCGACAAGAGGAGGGATTGTGTCTCCCTCTCGCTCCCCCCCCGCCCCCCGCATTACCAACCCCAAGAGATGGTCTCCCCTCCGACACACACATCAGGAAGGGGGTGAACCTTACTTGGGGGTGAAGAGAGTGGAGTTGGAGACCACCATCTCCTGCACTCTCATCTGGGACTTAGGCTGCAGGGCAAAAATAGGAGCTGGGTTTGGCGAGCCCTGAAACCAGTGGCGGCCTCTGTGGGACCTCGACCTATCCCTTCTGCTCTCCGGGTCTCTCAGTTGCCTCATCTGTGGAGCGGACTTTTTTGGTCTATGCGATCCCTGAGTTCCCTTTTATCTTGACCTTGGCACGTGTTGCCCACCCTCCCCTCCAGCAGGGCTCTGGGTTGCTGAGACCGGTCTTGGTAGGAAACAAAAAACAGTGGCTATTTTAATCTGGGTTTAAATCACGGTTTCCTTTGCCGGTGCAAAGTTCAACGGCCAGGGTTGGGAGGGTGGCTTGGAGGGAGGGATAGGGGTAGAAGGTGAGGTTTGGGGTCAGAGGTCTAGCGTCATTGCAACTTCACACACCTCACTTCCAAAGCCTGGGTCAGAGGGAGCTGCTCGCTCCTTCCCAGCTCTCATACAAACGCACACACGGACACGCGCACACCCAGACAACACACGTGGACACGCATACACTCACTTTCACACACGTACACAGCGCAACCACACGAGGATTAGAGAGACACAAAACGCACACAATTCTTCCGTGCACACTCGAGCACATACTCATGCTCGCGCACTCACCCGAAGCCTCACGCAGAGTCACGTACAAACACGCACGCGCGGGGCCGCACACTCGTCCCCCAGCCAGCTGTCTGCTGGAACAGGCGGACAGGGAAGGTGGCCCGGGAAGGCCTCAACATTGCAGTGACCCCTCCCCGCTCCTTGCGTCCGATTCAGTGTGAGGAAGGAGGGGCGGGGTGGGGGAGGCTGACGGGTTCTCGCCCCTCTTTCCTCTTCCACTCCCAGGCTCCTGAGACTTTCCCTTCCCACCCCGCCCCACCTTCCGTGCTAAACTTTTTCCTTCCAAGGCTTCCCGCCTGGCCCCTGCAGCGCCGACTTCTGCTGGAACCCAGGAAGAGGGTCCCAAGGATGCATCCCTCTAGGGCAAAAGGGAGGCGCGGCCTGGATCCCGCTCCCGGCAAGCAGGAAGGGAGGCTCCCGCTGGGGCGCCCGGAGCCGGATGCGCTGACTTCGGTCTCCTTTTCCCGGGTCAGTAGGAGAAGAGCCCCGGGACAACTTCCACCCCTGTTAAGAGTCAAGGGGCAGAGATAGAGGACTTAATTCTGGGACAAGCAAAAAGAACATGGTTTTGGAGTAACAGGGGCGTTCCCGTGCAAAGGACCTGGATGCTGTGTTTTTTTCTTCTTTTCTCGCGTTATTTGTTTGTCCCCAGCTTTGGAGTTGAGTCGACCTCCCGGGGAGCATGGACAAGCCGAAGGGGGAGCGGCAGAACCCGGAAGCTGCGCTGGCCCCTCCTCACTCGCTCCCACACTCACACATGCTCAAGGCCAGTCCTGCGGACCCCGAATCGCGCCCAGCCGGATCGAGGCGGGAGCCGCCACTCGGACAGGTGGGGACTGGGGTGGGCGAGAGCTCCCCTCGACCTGGGGGCGCTGGCCTCGGGCAACCTTCTGGGGAAGCGGAGGGAGCAAGACAGGGAGAAAAGCAAAATAAAAAATAGAAGAAATTCGAGTGTAGAAACTGAATTAACTCGATTTTGTTTCGAAGAGAGGGAAAGGGGTTGAACACAAATTAGGGGTTGGGTTCTGGAGTTGGGATAGGATTCAGTGTAAGGAGAAAACACGGGATGTCCGATTAAAGTGGAGAAAAATAAATAGGGAAGTGTGTGTAGTCAGCTTGCTTTCGGGAGCTGCGAGCTCTAAAATTCTCAGCTCCAGGGGCCTGTCTGGCTCTGTGGTACAGCCCCAGAGAGGTTTGGGGTTACAGAGGGGCTAGTGAAGGCTCCTCTTCCCGTAATCCGAGCCAAGGGGCACTGTGTCTCCCCAACATCCCGGCGCACCCGGAACGCGACAGGTCGGGTGTTTGCACCCTGGCGTCCTCAGCGCCCGGCGCGGCAGTTCGCGGGGCTCAGTAAGGAAATCTCCTTGCATTCGGAATCCTGGCCACCGGCTGCAATTTACGGAAATCATCGAAATCTTTCCTCCAGTTGCAGGGAGTCAAGAGAAAGGCTGGGAGGGTGGAAGGGAGAGAGAGAAAGGGAAAAACTGCTTCTGGAACAAAAAGGTCCGGGCTGTGAACAGTTCCCTCGGATAAGAGGGAGGAAACTCTGGGGGAAGACTGGATGGCGGGGGCATAAACCCGAATATTGAAATCTCCAAAGGTGACAACCTCCAACAGCAGACTTTTTCTCCGGCTTTCTAGGAACCTGGACATTTATGGGCTTATTTCCTATACACACAAAAAAGAAATCTTTCTTGCACCCCTCTCCCCAGGAGTCTTCTGGGCCCTCCACAAAGGTCTCGCCCCAATTTTGGGAATCAACGGAGCATTTTATTTTCCATGGTTTGCCTCCCACGCACCCCCCACCCACCGGCTTTTTTCCTTTGCCGTCCTCCCCCAGTCCCACTCTGAGCTTTGGGCAGAATTGCTTAGGATCCCTAACCAGTACCCAACGAATCCCCCAGCACCCACCCACCCCCACATTATTATCGCCTCCAAATGAAGACCGAAACCCGAGCGCTAATTGAATTAGTCTATTGAAAGGACTGTCAGGTACAATGACGTTGCTCGAGGCCCCACATTTCCCGAGGTCTGTGGGCTTTGGGGACCTGCGATGTATAGTCTGACCTTCCGGCTCATAATAATAGCGCGGCACTTGTAGCAGAAATCTCCTAGCATTCACTCCCAACAAAACCGCTGGTCACCCAGTCCCCGTAGGAAGGCTGCGCGCTATTGTGTTGCGACAACTCATTCATGTCCCGCACCACGAGGCCCCACCGCCATCTGATCTACACTCGAAATGCGATTACCACCGTGTGCATGCAACATACTCCCGGCCCATTGCGCACACGCCTGGCCAGGCTGCAAGGTTTTCTCTCAGAATTCTTTTCTCCCCGGTCCTCAAAAGAGAGGTGGAAGCATTCAGGACCCCGACATTTGTCTTTGCCTAAACAAAATCCAAAATTCTGTGGAAATACAGGCTGGTGGAAGATTTCTCTTTTCTGGACAGCACACACAAAAACCCTCAGCAAACACATTTCTCCATGCCTGACTAGTGGGGCTGACTTGGGTATACACACTAATGTGCACGTAAGGGACCTCCTGCCACACATAAATACACAAACACAAACAATGCTTTTATAGACTCATTTTCTCTCTGTGTGGCTCTCATATACACAAGCAAATAGACAGAAATACAAGCCCTAGCCCCCACAGCTACAAGCCAGTCTCCAAGATCACTAAATGGTTTTTCCAAAATTGGGAAAGGGGAGAAACAAAGGTACATTCTCTCGGCTTTCACCCTGAGAAATACCAGTCTTCCTACCACAGGACCCCAAACTTCTTCAGCTAGCAGCTCCCCAAACATATGTGCAGTCTTCTCCTCTGTCTGGCCGGTGGCTTCTGCTCAGTAGAAGCCCCTGATAGCCTCAGAGAATGGAGGAAGTCTAGGGATGGGAGAGGGGCAGGACGGTTGGGTTCTCTCCCTGTCCTGTTTACCCAACTCCCCACCACTGAAGGCCTCTTTGGGCCCCCTTCTTCCTTCGAGTGAGGAAAAATAGAGTTACAAAAAAAATAGGGTTAACCCCCCCTTTGGCATTTGAAACAAAATAAAATCTTTTTCTTCCTTGTTGTTATCCACTTTTATCTGGGCTGGGTATGGAAAGGGTACTCGGAGACAATGAATTTATTGCAGAGACATGGCCCAGTCTTTGGCCTTCTGTGGGACCTCTTGCCCAAGAGACTGCACAGCTCAGAACTGCAAGGCAATGGAAATGGGCAGTGGGTACCCCCACACATCCATACCTTTGGCTCAGGAGCAGATGGCATTTGCAGAAAGGGGCTCCATTCCATTTTGGGCAGGTTCCCCACCTGCTTCCTACAGTTCCACCTCCTTGCCACCCTGTCATAGGCACCTATCAAGCTGGAAGAAATTCCTTAATTCTCAAAGGCAGAAACAAGTACCCGGAGAGGATGGCCACACAAATGTACCCACATGTTCACACACACCCAACTCCTTTACTCACATACTTGTACACACAACTCACCCTGCCCGTAGTTCCTCACCCACATGCCCAGCCCTGGGCTCATTCAGAGTCCTCTGGACCCCTCACACATCCGTCTTGGCCAACATTTGCTCATTCAGCCCTCACACCTCACTCGCAGGCTTGCCAGGACGCCAACGCGCTCACACGGAGTTCCCAATAGCATGTTCATTTGCACGGAGGGAGAGGAAGGCTTAGGGCCTGGGTGGAGGTCATGGAGTGCGGGGCGGTGCGGGGTACAGAGCGTCTGGCCCAGGCCGGGCCTGGGGGGAGGTGGGGGGAAGAGCCAGCGCGCAGAGCACCGCCTAATCCCGCTCGAGCTCGTGGGCCGCGGGTGCATTTATCATCCCATTACTGTAACAAATCCGGGCTCCACTACATGAAAGGTAAAATGAATTACCGACGTTAAGCCGTCAATAAAGTCATTTCTGTAAATGGTGTCTCCAAAGGGCCGCCGCATTATTCAGCTGGCTTTATCAGCTGGCTGGAAATTACGTGGAGGAGCCGGGCCGCGCGGCGCGCGGGGCCGCTCACTTTGATTAAGCGTCTTGCCAGCGCGATGTGACAGAGCTTTTGACCAGGGTTTTATTCACAGGCCTGTGATGAACGCCAAGCTGATCAGGCGGAATGAAGAGTAATTAAAACCTATAAATTATCTTCCGCAGCCCTTCTCGAGGCGTCTCCTGCAGGCGAGATAAGGCGTCGAGACCCTATTTACGGCGCTGAAAGGGACCGCGGCGCACAAAAGCTACGCGGCTAAATAGGATATTGATAGTGTCCTAATTAGAATTTAATTAAGTACCCACGCTTGCTTGCGGGATAAAGATTTCAATTTTGCGAACTTAAATATAAATAAAATCCCACCCCCATCTCGGGAAGAAGGGGTGGGGGCGCCTGGAGATTTCGGGGAGCCCTTCGATGTGAGACTGAACACGACCCGGGAGATTCCAAGATGGGGTTGGGGGTGGCTTGAGAAGGTTGAGGAGACGGCAGCGGACCTGCGCTGGGCAGCGCTCAGAAAAGAGGTTCTCTCCCCCAGGCTGCGGAGCAAGTCTAGCCTGGAATTCAGCCCCGGAAATCGGGGGACCCTAGGCTGACCCCAAGATGCGGAGAGCAATACGAATTCCTGCTTTCCAAGCCCCTTTGAGAAACTTCAGCTACTGCAGCGTTTAGCTTGCGGTGGTTTTAGTTGGATGTTCCTCCTACCCTACCCCCCTGTGACTTTTCTGGAAAACTGCGGGTAGGGGGATTATTTCGCATGTCCCAAATAGACAATATCCCCAAAGACGGCCTTTCTTCACTGTCCCAGTTGGGGATAGCGCTCAGGGCGAAGAGGGCCGTTGGAGCTCCAAGATGACATCCCCGCGAAGGCCTCTTTTGCCTGCGCCTTTCTCAGGTACCGCAGACTTCGGCAGATAGTAGGATCCTGGCCCTCCAAAATGGCTCCGCAGTCAAGTCCCGCGGGTGCCTAGATCCTCACTCCACCCCTCCACCCCTCCACCCCGCATCCCTGGTTATGGAAAAACTTTTGGTGTGCCTCGACTAGGAAACAGCGAAAAAGAATCCAGCAGACGGGAGCGTGGGAACGGCTCGAGGCGCCGTCATTCCCCAAAGCTAAGGAAGACCGCGCAGGGCTAGAGCCGGAGGCGCCCAGGGAGTTGGGAGCATCCCAGGAAATTCATTTACCCTGCAACCGGGGGAAACTCGTTGTCCACACTGTCAGCTGGCCAGGGCAAACACCAGGTGCAGCGCTTTCATTTGTTTGATTTTACTTTGCAGGGAAATCTAACACGGAGGTTGTTCTGAACCCGAAAGCCGGGGCCTAGTGCGCATCCGCGTTCTGACTCGCCTGGCCCCGGGGCCCTCCTGGGACAACTCTACGTTGCCAGGACAGTCCGGACTCCCCCGGCCAGGGAAGGGCCAGGCGGCCGGCGCTGGGGCTCTTCTGCGCCCTCTGGGCCTGGCTCAATGGCGCCAGGGCAGCTCCCGGGTGTTGTCGAAAGTCCGGACAGGGAAGGGCATGGGTGCGGATTCCCCAGAAAGGACAAGCAGTGTAGCTAGCGAACATGAGACGTACAAACGGGCGGTGCTAGCTAAGCTCGGCGGGCCTCCCACGTTTGCTATTTGTAAAAAATAAACCGAGCCTCTGAAAGTAACCGACTGTATTTCGTATCACTGACTTCCTCATCTACTCCCCCTCCACTGCGCACACGCACACACACACTCTTCGGCAGTGACAATAACCCCCCATCCCTCATGAGAGAGAGAGAGAGAGAGAGAGAGAGAGAGAGAGAGAGAGAGAGAGAGAGAGAGAGAAAGAGACTGGTAGAAATTCCTAGGCTTAGGGGTGCAAAAGAAGCCAAGCCCCTGCCTCCTGACCCTAAACCAGGCGTGCACGCACCCATAATCCTGCATTTCTCCAACAAGTTGTTTATGGAGTTGCTTCTCTATTTCCCTACACCCCTCCCGGTTTCTTCGGGCCCCCTCCTCGGTCCGGGCCCGAAGGAGGGGGAGGGGCTCCAGCTTGGGTTGGGGAGGGCGGACCCCAAACTCAAGCCCGCGCCGCGGCGCCCCCTCTCCGCCCGCTGCTGACGCCCCCGGATTATTTATCCGCAAAGTCCCGCGCGCGCCCATTGGGCCGAGGCCCGAGTGTCAGCGCGAGTCCCGGCTAGCCATTGGCCCCGCACACGTGCGGCCCCGACTCACGTGCTTCCGGTTTGAAGGCAAAAAGTGTGCCTGGGTGATTTTTTTTTAAGCGAGAGAGTTTGTGCAAAGATCCGAGCTGTCAGAGATTTGAAAAAAAAAAAAAAAAAAAAAAAAAACCCAGCCGGGAGCTGGCGGAGACGCGCTCTCCCTGCAAAAAAAGCAAAGGCGATTAAAGACGCTGCCAGCCTCGCGCTCTGGGCACAGCTGAGCGTGACACTCGGGGAAGTCAAACCCCTCACTACTGCCTAGGAAGATGGCTAGACTTTAAAGACTATTTTTTTTTCCCTTTAAGAAAAAAAAATTATTGGAGCTTTTTCCTTTTTTTCTTGCTTTTTCTTTTTCTGTTTTGGCCGTGACTTACTCCCCATTTAAAACAAATCACTGAATCTGGGTGCAGAAAGAAAAAGAAATAGCCAAGTGCCTCCATATCTGGATGTCTACAAATTAGAGGGAGAGAGAGAGACAGCGAGATCTATCTGCTCGATAAGAGCAAGCGATCCAGGCCAGACGCCTGGGCTTTTTTTCCTGCACCCGCCCCGTGCCTTCGCTGGGGCTTCGCCTGCCTCCTTCCTCCGCGCACCCCCACGGGCCGCTGGCAAAGTGGGGTGGGGAGCGAGGCGGGGGGGGCGGGGGCCGGCGCAGCGGCCGGGGCGGCGGGGCGGCCGAGCATGGAAGAACAGCAGCCGGAACCTAAAAGTCAGCGCGACTCGGGCCTTGGCGCGGCGGCGGCGGCGGCGGCGACCCCGGGCGGCCTCAGCCTGAGCCTCAGTCCGGGCGCCAGCGGCAGCAGCGGCAGCGATGGAGACAGCGTGCCGGTGTCCCCGCAGCCCGCGCCCCCCTCGCCGCCTGCGGCGCCCTGCCTGCCGCCCCTGGCCCACCATCCGCACCTCCCCCCGCATCCCCCGCCCCCGCCGCCGCAGCATCTCGCGGCGCCTGCTCACCAGCCACAGCCAGCGGCCCAGCTGCACCGCACCACCAACTTTTTCATCGACAACATCCTGAGGCCGGACTTCGGCTGTAAAAAGGAGCAGCCGCCACCGCAGCTTCTGGTGGCGGCGGCGGCCAGAGGAGGCGCAGGAGGAGGAGGCCGGGTCGAGCGTGAAAGAGGCCAGACTGGCGCAGGTAGAGACCCTGTCCACCCGTTGGGTACGCGGGCGCCAGGCTCCGCCTCGCTCCTGTGCGCCCCGGACGCGAACTGTGGCCCACCCGACGGCTCCCAGCCAGCCGCCGCCGCCGGCGCGGGTGCGTCCAAAGCCGGGAACCCCGCTGCGGCGGCGGCGGCGGCGGCGGCGGCTGCAGCGGCCGTGGCAGCGGCGGCGGCGGCAGCCGCAGCGGCCAAGCCCTCGGACAGCGGTGGCGGCAGTGGAGGCGGCGCGGGGAGCCCCGGCGCTCAGGGCGCCAAGTACCCGGAGCACGGCAACCCCGCCATCCTACTTATGGGCTCAGCGAACGGCGGGCCCGTGGTCAAAACTGACTCGCAGCAGCCTCTCGTATGGCCAGCCTGGGTCTACTGCACACGCTACTCGGATCGTCCATCCTCCGGTGAGTACCCAACCCCGGCTTCGCCATGCCTCCCGGCCTCGCTGACGCCCCCAGAACTCCAAGCCGCTGCGCTAGCAGGGCAAACCCGGCCTCAGGCACTCTTCTCTCTCACGCCTGCTTCCTCCTCCTCGTCCCTAGTTCCAGGCACAACCGAATGTTCACCCAGTTCTGCGATCCTGGCCTCTGTGGCCACCACCCGAGAAGCTACAGCTCGCCGCACAGGGTTTTGAACTCTGAACCCCTGGGGCCTTCTTTGTGCTTTATCTTTATTATTCTTAGGCAAGATACACAGTCATTGATTTTTCTTCCAGGGAAAGTGATTTTTCTTCCAGGGAAAGGGGTATTTACATATGGCGGGAAGGTGGGCCTATGATCTGGGTCTGAAATGCCACGCCGGCTTTGGCCGGAGGAGACTTTGACCAGAGAAATTATCTTGCTGTGTGTTCTTAGAGACACAAAGATGTTTTCTGCGGACAGACCATTTACATAGATGGAGATAGATATGGGGACACACAAGAAGAGAGAGAAAAGCGTCTGGATGCAGCCTCCCTCCACCGGGCCGAGTAGGAGAGAATGTGCCCCGGGTGGGTAGAATTCAGGGAAAGGCAGTTGCCAAAAAGGTGGGTGCCGGGGGTTCCTAGTTCTCTGGAGCTGGCAGACCGTGGGAGAGGAGGGAACACAGGTCAGGCTCAGGCCAGAAAGCGGGGCCAAGGGCGAAAGAGGCAGCTCCCTCCGCAGCTTCTTCGCGGCGCGGCTCCCACAGCCTCCCGGCCTCCGCTTTCCTTCTTTCACTCCTTTCTTCCGCACATCTACCAGTTAGTAGATTTCTGCCAGCCGCAGACCTGTTTTTCTCGGCTTTCCTTCCACTCTTCTTCCGTGTGCCCCTTGTGCTTGGCGAACCCGCGGCGGAAACCTGCTCCGGGACAGCCTCTGAGCCCCGGGAGAGGAGGCCGAGGCCTGCCGGACGCCCAGGCCGACAGTGTCTTGGAGAGCGGCAGAGGCCCCGGCCCACAATCAGTACCCCGGGCGCAGTCTGGCAGGGGGCCGGGAACAACGTAGC
Organism: Daubentonia madagascariensis; assembly: GCA_023783475.1. Classification (NCBI taxonomy): domain Eukaryota; kingdom Metazoa; phylum Chordata; class Mammalia; order Primates; family Daubentoniidae; genus Daubentonia; species Daubentonia madagascariensis. Next base: position 75,798,062 of record JAKFHU010002088.1, on the reverse strand, counting down.
CCCGCGCCGCTTTCCTTTGGCTGGTCTCTCGCCGCCCCACCGCTGCCCGCCGGGCGCGGATCGATGTGAGCTATCAGCCCCCGCCATCTCGAGCCCCGTTATTGACACGTCCGGCTCCCTGAACCTCCGAAAAGCTGCTTTGATTGACTCGCCTGATGGATAGAGTGATTGAGCTGTCAGGCTGCATGGCTAGGACTGGCCGGGAGACTACGATTTTATTACAAGTGTCCGTGCCTCTGCACATACATACAACAACACTCCAACACGTCCCGGACCCCCAACGTGCAGTGGGGCCTTTCTGGGGATGTGCGCATTTCCTGAGCCATTTCTACCTGCTTAGCTATTAATAATTACTAATCTAGACCCCAGTCCTGCTCTGGAGTGGGCCTTGGCTTTGTTCTTGGCTGCTTTCATTCTTACGGGTCTAGGAAGGCAGGGGACTGGCTCCTTCTCCAGCTTGGGCAGTTCGTAGGGATGAGCCTCACCAGAGACCTGAGTCTGTACAGTCTAATAGGCCTGGACTCTTTGTCATAGGACAGTTGGTGATCCCATGCTCTGGTCTGCCCAGGAGCCAGCTGTCCAGGTTGCCCCTCCGCAGCTAGATTTGGAGATGCCTGCAAAGACTCTTCTTTCTGGACAGTTTTAGGCCTGACAGGGACTTGATTTGGCGCAGTAAGCTCCCATAACCAAGACAGGGCCCAGCAAGTAGATGCCAGAAGACCTGGGTGTGGAACCCAATGTGACAGAGGTGCAGGCTTTCTAGGCACAGACCAACAGTTGATTCCTCTCCTGGTTTGCCCACTTGTCCTCCTTCCTCTCTCCCAGGCTGGGCCCCATAGCAGCCATCCTCCCCGACTCATATTTGAGGGGGATTTCACCTTCCTGGGAGATTTTCTATGGCCTCTTCCCATACCCATCATGGGGTCAAAGCACAGATTTTTGTCAGGATTGTCTCTCTGTCTCCCTCCCTCTGCCCCTGTTTTGCTCATGGATGGGGGGAGGGGTGAAGTCTCCTTGCAAATGTCATCGGTGGGCAAAGAAAGCCAATCTGGCTTGTTTTTGTTATTCAGGAGTTTTCAATTCTGAAATTGCAGCAGTTCCAGGGAGAAATAAGGAAGATCCAGATAAGGGAGACCCTGCCTGTGCAGCTGGGTGGAGGAATGGGGAAGGCCCTCTCACTGGCACCATCCATGGAGCAAAACTGAAAATTCAGGGGCCTGGGTCATGAGGGTAAGGCCTGCAGCTGGGCCAGGGCCTTTTCTTCCCCTTCAGAGAAGGGGCTAGTCAGTGCATCCCTGAGACCCTAGGAAGGGCTTCGTTTAGGCCAAAGAGGAAGAAGAGGAGGTAGGGGAACAGACATTACATACTTTGGAGCTGGGCAACCTTCTCAGCCCCTTCCCTAGCCCCTTGGATTCTGAGGTCAATAGCTCCAAGCAGATGGGGTCTTACTGTAGTTGCATGTAGGTCGCTTCTTGAGGATGAGGGGAGGATTAGTTTGCAGGCTGGCGACTCCCCCAGGCCTGCCCTCACTGCCCCATCCATTTTATTCTGGGGCTGTGAGGACAGCAGGCTCCTGACCCCCCCAACTCTGGGCTGGGCCGGATGGGGCTCCAAACATCTCTCCATCTTGGATTCCCGCCTTCTTGGCTGGGATGTGCTGTGATTTAAGTCTGTCCCTGGATTTCCTGTTCTGGACTGGGGTGTGGGGTGCACCTACGGCCTTGTCCAGTTCTCCTTCGCGGCTCCTTTGCCCTCCTCCTCCAGAAGGGAACTCAGAGAACCCAGTGGCCCAGCGAGGGGCACATCGACCGCGGGGTAGGCCGGTGGGAGGGAGCCGGGTGTTCAGCAGGGCCTCCGCGATCGTCCCGGAAGCGCGAGGCGCGATCCCCGGCTCCGCTCAGCAATTCTCACGGCTTCCTCTGCCCTCTCCCCCCTCCCTTCTGCCCTCCATCCCCACCCCCACCCGGCCCTCTCCGCCGCTGCAGGTCCGCGCACCAGGAAGCTGAAGAAGAAGAAGAACGAGAAGGAGGACAAACGGCCGCGCACGGCGTTCACGGCCGAGCAGCTGCAGAGACTCAAGGCGGAGTTCCAGGCAAACCGCTACATCACGGAACAGCGGCGGCAGACCCTGGCCCAGGAGCTCAGCCTCAACGAGTCCCAGATCAAGATCTGGTTCCAGAACAAGCGCGCCAAGATCAAGAAAGCCACAGGCATTAAAAACGGCTTGGCGCTGCATCTCATGGCCCAGGGACTGTACAACCACTCTACCACCACGGTCCAGGACAAAGACGAGAGCGAGTAGCCGCCGCGGGCTCGGGCCGCGCGGTCCGGCCGCCGCGCCCGCGCCCCCTCCTGGCACCGCTGCTCCGGCCCGAGGCCGGGGGAGACAGCATCTGCGCAAAGGAGGGGGGAGCAACGGGGAAAGGAAAAGAGAGAGAGAGACAGAGAGAGAGAGAGCCTCAGAATGGACAGTCACGTTTAAACGAAACATTTTTGAAAAGGGAGAAAGACTGGACAGGTGCTATCGAAAAATAAGATCTATTCTCTATTCACAGTATAAGGGACGAAACTGCGAACTCCTTAAAGCTCTATCTAGCCAAACCGCTTACGACCTTGTATATATTTAATTTCAGGTAAGGAAAACAAATATGTGTAGCGATCTCTATTTGCTGGACATTTTTATTAATCTCCTTTATTATTATTGTTATAATTATTATAATTATTATAATTATTTTATCCCTCACTCCGCCTCGCTGCCCCCGGCCCAGTTTCGTTTTCGTTGCCTTTTTCTTTTGAATGTTACTGCTTCTCCGGTGCCTCCCGCCCCGCATCGCTGGCCCTCGTTTCTCTGGGACTTTTCTTTGTGTGCGTGACAGTGTGTTTCCTCGCGTGTCTGCCCTTTGCCTCTCTCCTACCTCCCAGGACCCTTCTGTCGGTCTGTCTGTCCTGTCCCCCTTTCGTTTTCCGGAGACTTGTTGAGAAATACGACCCCACAGACTGCGAGACTGAACCGCCGCTACAAGCCAAAGATTTTATTATGTTCAGAAACCTGTAGTCTGAAATAAAGTGTACACTGTGCTCACGAGCCGCTGGCGGCCTTCCTCTTTGCGGGCTCGGGAAGGGCGTGGGCCCGGGCACACAGCGCCCCGCGCCCCTGCGCACACCGGGCGGGGAGCCCGGCCGGGCCTTGCGATCACCCAACAGCGAATGCAGGGGGCGGCGGGGGAACGTGGTGGCACAGGCGGCCCAGATTCGGCTTTGGCCCGGGAGGGTCAGAGGGTCTGGTGGGGACATGCCTGGTCTCCGATTGCGTTCAAGGGAACCCAAAGGCTGGCAATCCCAGTCCTGGCTTCAGGAACACTGCTCGGGCTGCTTCCAGAGCCCAGCCGGGCCCAGCCGGCTGCGGCCTCCTCGCGTTCAACCTGCTCCTAGCTCCAGCCTGCACCTTTCTTTTTTCTTTCTTTCTTTTCTGAGGTTTTGCTTAGAGATTTTTTTCCTTCAGAGTCCGAAGGCCTTTCCAGGGCGGGGGCAGAGGCGGGTGGGCTGCCTCTGGCCCTGAACTGCCCTCCGGGGCGAGGGTCGCTTCATCCTGGCCTCTCCACCACCTGGAATTCACTGCTGTTGGTTTAGGGGGAGTGAATCGGTTGGCGAAGCGGCCGGTTGGGTGCTCGGATCCCATGCCCCCGCAAAGCCGGAGGAGAGGAGGCCCGACTGCCGGGAGAGCTGTGCAGAGAGGCGGCCTCTTAGTTCCTCTGCGGGTATCGCTCTGGGCCAGAACCTGAAGTGGGCTCTGGGCCTACCTCGTTGGGACGCTAAACGTAAGGGCGGTGTCTCCTTCGTCGTCCCAACAAAGCCTAGCTTGCTTCCTCACCGTGAGGGGAGCACACACAAGCCCCCAGGACTCTCAGGACACCTGGACTTCCCAGAAGGAAACATAAAATGTCTTGACTCTTGCTGCTGACCCTGGAGCCCATTCTTCCAGGGCAGGAGCGGGCCTGGACATTCAGGGGTTAGGAGGAGGAAGAAGGGGTCCCTCCTCAGAAGACATTATCTCCCCTTTTTCCAGGATTTTAAAAAAATTGTAACTTCCTCTCCCTCCTCCCCTTCAGTCTCTTCTGCAGTATGTGTGTATGTACTTACACTTGTGTGACTAGATAGGTGTCCACACATATTTGTGTGCATATGTGATATTGTGTAGATATTGGTGCATCTAAATTCCTACCAGTTTTTTTGTGTATATTTCTGTACATGTGAGTATTGTGCAACTGGGTGTTCATTTCTCTGTAATTAGATGCACAATTGGACATTTGTGAGTTCACTGTGTGTACATGCACTCATTTGTGTTTGCACACTGGAATGTCTGCAGGTGTGTTTGCTGGGTTTGTGCATGCGTGGGAATCCCGTTCTCCGGGCTCTTCCGTTGGATTTCTTTCCTGTTGTTTGTGCAGGATTGATTTTGTGAGAAATGAGAATGGCTAGCCATTACACCTTTTTTCTAGAAAAATTTCCCCTGATTTGGCCCAAAGTCCTAGTCAGTCCTGGCTGGAGAAGTGACAGGGCCAGTCCCCAAGCCCAGGAAGCCTAGGGCCCCTCCACGACCCTGCTGAAGGGTTTGGGGGCTTGGAGCTCAGTGGCCTGGAGGAGAGTTGGAGGGTGCATTTGACATTGCCATGGGTTCCCAACTTTATTGTAGTAAGTCCCTTCCTTCCATCCCCCCATTGTTTTCTTGGAGTGTGTGGAATAACCCCGACTTATAATAAGTGCTCAACCAATACTTTCATGCAGAGTTGGAGGCAGTGAGATGGGCTCTTCCATGGGGTTTGCCTAGGTGAGTTGTTTTCTGGTGGTTGGAAGCACATACTTTGCTTCCCTTGGGGAACAGAGCTTGGAATCGTCAAGCCTTTCACGTCTTCCAGTTAGGCAATCCGAGTTCTAGGGCTCAAGGTAGTCCTCCCAGAATTCAGACTGCTCAGAAGTTCAAGAAGGGTCCTATCTCATTTTACCACCATCCAAGCACATCCAGTTGTGATGTTGGAGGCACTAGGTTCAACGGAACCTTACCATTATGAATGGCTGGGAACTGGGCTCCTCCTTTCTCCTTTCCCCATCGTGGCCCTTAGAATACCTAAGACCCCCAAGACCGCCAGGTGCAGAGGCTGGGACAGAGGCCAACAGGAGTGGCAGCTCCAGGAAGCATCCCTTTCCTTAGGCTCCTCTTCATCTCTTCTAAGAGATCAAAGCCAAGAGCTCTTCCCTTTAACCCAGCGGGAGAGGGAGGAGGCGGTTACTCCTCCCCACGATTGTGTAAGTAAAGTGTATAGATGTGAGTATCATTATTCTAGAATTTGATTTCTTGCCCATTATCTCCTTTTATCTTCCAATCACTGTGGGCAAATAGAATTTTCTTCATTGTTCAGTGAAAAAAATTGAAGCTCTGAGAACTTAAACATTTTGTCCGTGCCTCTGCCATGGCTGTGTGTCTTCATGTCACATCTACCTCAAGAATCTGGCCAAGGCCCTGAAGTCATTGCCCAAAATGACTCTCCTAACTTCTCTCCCTCTCTGTTTCCCATTTTCCTTCTTCGTGATTGAGGTAGAGGAGGGGGTGAGGGAGGACTCTGGTCAGACCTTTTTCTTGCACACCCTCTAAAAAAAAGAAAGTAATAATGATCATAAACGGGCATTGATTTCTCTGATTTATGGGGCTGGCTTAGTGAGCCGCCTGTGTATTAAAGTCTGGGGCTGCATCGAAATAAATACTTGAGCACGCCATCCCAACTTCCTCATTTTCTGCCTTTCCTTTTTTTTTTTAAAGATTGGATTGAACCATAAACTTAAATCTTGCTCAGCTAGGAGGAAATACATGCTAGTCGAGTCTAAACAGTATTGATCTGTGGCTCTTTCTGAGGGCAAAGGTCTCTGTTTCCTCACTGGAAACTCCTTTTCCTTCAGTAGGGTCAGGGGAGAAGGCTGTGTGTGGTTGGAGATGGGGGAAGGAGGGAGTGAAGTAGAAGAGAAAGTATTTTGGTGTTTGGGTGTGTGGAGCTGCTGTGTGTGTGTGTGTGTGTGTGTGTGTGTGTGTGTCCACGCACGCGCGCTTGCTTATGCGTTTGTGGGTTGTACTGTGTGTAGGCATTTGTATAAGGGTGGAAATGACTATATTTATTTAAGCTTCGGATGGAAGTGTGTGCTTTGGGTGTATAGGTCCCAAAACTGAGTGCGTGGTATTTGTGGGTGTATGTGTGCCCAGGTCTTAGGCCCCCTGTGGGGCTGCTCAGGGCATAGAGAAGGAGTGGCCTGAAAGTTTGCCCCCTGCCTGGCCCCCATAGCCCTGCCACCTGAGGTAGGGCTTCCAGAGATGATACCACCAGGGAGGCCGTTGTGCCCCAGCAACCCCCACCCAAACACACACTGCCCTTAGTCAAAAAGGCCAAAAAGGCCAAGGTGCAGGGGCATGTGTGAGCTTTAGTTGACTCCTAGAGGCCCTGGAGGCCCAGGCCAGGGCTGGAGAGGGCCTGACCAGACTCTTCACCCTGCATGAAGGTATCTGTTGTGGCTTCTCTGGGGTGGCCATCAATTTCTCCACTGGTCAGTCAGCCTAGCTTTTCCTTTGTGTGCTCAAGAAAAGCCATTGGTCTGGCAACCTAGGCAACCCACTATCCCCTGCTTCCACCAAGCAGATACATGGGAAAGGGCAGAGAGGACCAGGGAGGCATCCAGTGGTCCTCCCCTGGCTTTGCCTCATAGCGTGGGGGCCCATTTAATCTGGACATCACAGTGGATTCAAATGGAAGGCTGTGCTCACCCCTGTCTGGGGGAGGTGGGAGAGTATTACCCCATCCCTCCTCACTCCCACCAGAGACCTCAGCTCTCCTCTCCCACTTTGAACTCAGGTGAGGGGGCTACCCTTGTATGGCAACCTGTGGCAAGGGAAGGGCTGGGGGGGGCCTCTGCCAGCCCCTGCTCCTCCCCAAACGCTTTAGGCCAGTCTTTTAATGCAGATCTCAGTGTTGGAGGGATCCTCAGGGATTTTTGAATAAAAAGGTTTTATTTTACAGGCAAAAAAAAAAATCCTGAAGAAAAGTGCCTAAGCACACAGCAAACGAGAGGAAAAGCCCTTTGATTTCCTGTTGGTCCAGGGCTCTTCTCACTGTGCCATTGAGTGGGTAGTGTCACGCAGGCAAATGCACACATGTACACTCTTCTACACATACAAATGCATAAGCATGCACACACCTATGTGGGTTAGGTGTGTATATGTGTATACATGTGCACACATGTAAAACATATGTATGTATACAAATATAAGTAGACTGATAAACAGAAGTGTGTTCAGAGCAAGCACATGGAAGGTTATGCTTGCTGTGAACCACACACCTTGCCTGTTCAGAAGGTTCTGGCACACATTTATACATGGGCCAGGAATGCACACACTGGTTTTCTTCAGCTGGTGGGCTTCACTGGTAGCCAGGGTAGGGGACAGAACATCATTTCCAGGGCTCAGGACAGACCTGCCTGCCCCCTCCTTTCTATGGATGCCACCAGGGAGAACTGGGGCTGAAGTGGGAGGGTTGGTTTGGTAGGGGCCACGAAGACTGGAGTCAGGGTAGAAAAGAGGCGGTCCCTTCCCTTTCCACCCCTACCCCCATCCTCCACCCTAGGGCTGCTGCAACCTTTTCTCCAGTGAGTGCATGCTGCACCTTTCCAGCTGTACCTCCTGGGGGTGGAGCAGGCCCAGGGCAGGAGGGGGCAAACTTCCTGAACAGATTTCTCAGAGAACCTGATAAGTCATGGGCCATTCCAATTTGCTGCTTGTGTTTGCTTCTAAATGCAGCCTTTCCCAGCTGCGGTGCCATTCTGGAGGTGGAGAGGGCCCCTCCACTCTGGAATTCTCCCCACAGATATGGGGGTGGGTTGCTTTGAGGACATTTGGGAAAGTTTCAGGCTGCAGTAATGGAAGACTCTAAGTATGGGAGGAGCCTATAGAAAAGCAGAGATTTACTGTGTGTGCGGGCACGCACATCTTATCCAGAAGAGAGAATTACTATCAATAGCTCCTAACTCGGCTATGGGCAGGCAGGTGAGGGGTTGGGGGGTGGGGGAGGTGATAGTGGTGGTGGTGTATAGAGGAGGCAGTGAGCACAGTCTCCCCCTCCTCATCTCTGCTGGATGATGGCGTATAAACACAGGCATGATTTAGAGACTAACAGGCACCAGCAGATTTCTCCTTGCCCCTGCCACCACGCAAGTGTGCATGGGTGATGGGTGGTGGGTGGTGGGAAGCTCTGTCTGGGGTGTGTAATCCTCCAGCAGCCTGAAGACCTGGACTGCAGGCACCAGAAGAACAGCAAGTACAGTACAGAGGGGAGGAACCCCGTGTGGGTGAGGTGGGAGTCCAAAGACAGGAGGGACCCGTGAGTATTCCAGATTTGGCCACAACTGCTAAAAGAATGGGCTTGGACTCTGACAGAGAGCAACCAGTTTGGCAGAAAGATCCACCATTCTGCCATCAGATAAAGGGAACACAGTGGGAAAGTTGACTGATAAAGCTCCGCTGTTTGCTTGGAGGCTTCCTACGGCTGGGGAGAAGCAGCCATTAATAGTCTCAATTTCTTTGGAGCTGAAGAAAATGTAGATGCTGAAGAAAACAAAAGCAAGTCCCAGCAACCACCTAAGCAGGTCTCTCCTGGCCCTTCCCCCGTCCCTTCACCCCCAGGTACAGGATTCGTCCATTTGGCAAAGTGGAGGCAATTCAGAAGATGACACTCATAGAAATTCAAAATTAATAGTAAATAACCATTACTCACTGAAGGCCAACCGCACTCACTTCTAACCATTTGACATAATTTACTTCGTTTAACCATACACATTTTTTTTGAGTTGGATTTTATCATCCCCATTTTACAGATAAGAAAAGTGAGGTCCAGGGTCGTCTTGCCAAGGTCACACCAAATCACATTAAAGTCTACCCTGTAATTATATATCATAAAATACAAGAATGGTTCGCATTTGCACAGCGCAGCATCAAGTATCCACCTTATGCTCTAGACTTTGGCACATGGTAGGGAGCGGCACTGATTTGCGTTAAGTGCTATTATTCTTTCTCTGCAATCTCAAGGAGGAGTAATTCTCAGCGCCTCTCCACCCCTTCTTCCCTCCCAAGCTATAACTCAGGTCCGAATACAAGTTCATGCACCCACTCCACGCCTCCCACCCGGGTCTCAGATTAGGGTCCCAGGAGATTCCTATCTTTTCCCAGATTAAGATGACCCCCTACCCCCACAAACAGCAGTTTTCACCCTCACACCTTCCTCTCACACCAGAGCCCCAGCAGGGTCCGCTGAAACAGCCCGCACCATCCGGTCATCTCTCTCTTCGGCCTAGCTCCAGCCGGGCTGGAGCTGGCTGCGCCCTGCGCGGTCCGCGGAGCGCGCTTCGCACATGCACTTCCGGTCAGCGCAGCCCAGGCCACAGGCCGGAACCACTGCGAACCTCTTCTCTCCAACGCTGTGCTGGAGAGGGGAGCGCATCGAGAGATCGGCCATGGCTCTCAGTGCGCTTCGCCCTCCCCCCAGGAACCGTGAAACCCCAAATCTGCTCTCCCAGTGCGGGGCGCGGACCCTGCCCATTGCTCCCTGGGGACGCACACAGAAAGGTCACCTGCCCCACCTCCCCGCACCAGGCTCCCGGCAAGCCACAGGGAGCCGCGCTCGGGCCGCAGATTCCAGGCCCCCCAACCCTCATGGCGGTTCTCCCGGACGATGTTCATTGTACAGTTTCTATTTGAGTCTAGGCTGGGGTCGCTTTCATTTCCTTTCCCTTTCCTTCCTCGGTCTTTTCGCTGGGCTCCTCGGCCTCTGTGTTCCTCCACGTCCACCGCTCTAAGGTTTCCGTTTTCGCTTCGGAGGCCGCCCTCCTGCGGCCAGCCTCCTCCAGCCGCTCGGACTCAGTCTCCACTGCAGACTGTACCCGCGCGTCCCTTCGGCTCCCTGCCCTCCCTCTCCGCTCGTCGCCCAGCCCAGTTCCCAAGTTTGCTCCCCTGGCTGCCTCCCACCACCGCTCCGACTGTCCGCTCCGTTCCCCGGCCGACACGTGGGAACCAGCGCTGAGCTTGGGAGCAGCCACGCTGTCCCCCGATGCTCTCCACCCCAGCTGCCTTTAACTCTTGGGCTTCCAAGTGGGGCCGCTGGGGCGCGGTGTGGGGAGCGCCCTTCCCCTGGTAATGAGAGTCGCTTTGCAATAGCGGCTGCAGGGCCACTTGGAGCGGCCAGGCCTGGGGTCAAACCAGGAAGGGGGAGGGGTGGACAGCAAGGCTGAGGACCAGACTTTGTTTGTGTTGCTTCAACTTGTCCTGAATGGTTAGACGAGGCGCGCGCTCTCGCACACACGCCACGGGCAGCCCAAACCCTCGCTGGCTCGGTCGGCCGGCTCCGCGCTCTGCCTGGCCTTGGCCGGCCCTGAGCCACTGGCGTCAGAGGGCTCGGGCGCCTGCCTCCTCGCTGCTGGCTGGGGAGGATCTGGCTTGCGGAAGGGCTGCCAACCGAACTTTCCCGGAGTAGGTGAGCGCCTTCCGAAATCCTCGCTGCGGGATCCTTTTTGGGCGAGAGAAAGATGCGGAGCAGCCCTGCCCCCTGCTGCCTCTTCCCCCAATAAAGCGAGCACCTTCATGGCGCAGAGAGTGCCCATCTCCTCCTCTCCTTTCCTGGAGATGTTTGGCCAGTTCGCTTCCCCCGGCACAGCTGAGGTTTCCCACTCGGGTTCACTGTTTACTTAGAATTTCTTTAAAACTACCGGCGCCAACTTGCCTTCACTCTGCGCCTTCCCTGGGCTGCGCCCACCCAGGCCGGGCAGAACTTCCAGAAGGGCGCGGTCTGAACGGCGGAAGCGAAAGAGGCCGCGGCCTGGCTGGAACGCGTTCTTCCATCCATAGCTCGATTTCCCGCGCTCGTTACCCCTGCAGATTGAGCTGTGGCCTTCACCCTGGCCTCCTGATTTAGGATCCGTCCAAGTGCCCTCTTCTCAGCCCCCCAGGGAAGACAGCTGAATCCAGTTCCAGGCTTCGAGTTTCTTACGTATTCTCCATGTCCTCATATGGGTGACCACATTGGTGGTGCAAAGTGAGAAGTGTTTGTTGGCTTTGGATTTCTATGTATGTGAGGGACCCCGGGTGTTGACGCACGGGTAAATAGAAGGATTATTTGCCTCCCCTGCACCAAGTTCAGCCAAAAGTGAACAAAGTTCCCTTTCAGGGATTGAACTCTTCTTGGGCCCCCGGATGGGGCAGGACCTGTGAGTAGGAAAAGGAGGCGCTGAGTCCTCTGTGCCTCTCGCGTACAAACTTTGGCCCCAAACAGAACCGGCCACCAGGTGAAAATAAACTGAGATGCGCTGGGGTCCGGGGAGGCGCCCAGCTGCGGACATTCCCTCGTGTAGTGCGCGACTCCTGCAGCAGGAAGAAGCCGCTGCTGCCCCCAATTGTGGCCTTGGTGAGGCCCGGGACTCCATTGAGACTGCTCACTTTCCTTTCTCCGGGACCATGGGTCCCCAGCTTCTTCCGACCTAGACTCCCCTACCTGTCAATTCCCTTTGGGCGAGTTGTTTGTACCACTGCCTTCCCCCTAGGAGGGCTGCCCCCAGTTTGGATTTGGCGGGCCAATACTAACTAGCAAGTCAAGACTCGCCAGGCTAGAGGAGGCGCAGGGCCCTCCTTCCTGCTACCTGGTGTGGGGCAGGGACCCCCTTTCCCCTAGAGACCCTCTAGTGCCTGGGTGTTGATGATCATTACTTTAAATTAAAAGTCTCTTTTTTCCTTTCCGTCTAAGCCTCAACTTAGTTTCAGAGAATGAAGCGTGAAAGCTCTTTTATGGAGATTACCGATGCTTCATTTATTCCCGCAAATGGCAAACACGGCCCGGCAAAAACCGAGCGAGCAAGCTCCTTGTCTCGGATCCTCAGCCGTCTCGGTGTTCACAAGCTCACTTGGCTGTGAGACTCCGTCCGGGAAAGCCCCAGCAGTTGGGCTTCCCCGGGGAAGGGAACCGCGCGTTTGTTCGCTTGGGCTGCGATGGCAAGCGCCTGGGCGTGGGTTAACAGTCTAGCTGCAGACCCTCGACTTCAGAGCGGAGGGGTTTGGGGCCAGGAAAAATGTGTGGAGGTCCAGAGTGTTAGCCTTGAGTATCCCTGAGGTGTCGCATTTTTGTGTGTGTGAAGATCCTGGTTATCCTCACTCTAAACCCACCCTTCCACTCCCTATGTACGGTGGAATCCAGAAGAACTTGAGGTGCGCTGCCCGAGAGAGCCAGGAGATGCGTGTGCCACCTGGTCTCACTCATATTCCCATCCAGACCCTACACCAGCCCCATGACCTTCTCCATGCTTGGCCAAGGGGCTGTGTCCATAGTAAGGGTTTTGGTGGGGCTGTTTTCTTTTTGCATGTCAGCAAAATAAAGCTCAGGTACCCATACACAGCCCCCAAGGGCAGGAAGCCCCCTCAGGAAAGAGTGGATCATTTTGGAAATGGATCCAGAGCCTTTGAACCTTTAGAATACAGAGCTCACCTGGTGATTTGGTGGCTGTCTCCTCCATGATCAGGGATGCTTTGACCATTTCACAAGGGGCAGTTGGAAGGAAGTGATATGGCCTTCAGGAGAAGAAACAACAGAGTTTTTATTCTTTTTAGAGCAGAGGAGTTTGAAGAAAGAAAAGTATAAGCTCCTATAGGATAATTTCCAGAGTTCAGGCTTAAATTCCTTTGTGACACTGTGTTATTAACTTGAATGCAGTGGCATCTCCACATTCCAGCCACAAAAGCTATTGTGGAGAGGGGATAACTACAGGGGCCACCAGTCCCCATTCCTCCCACCTTACCCAGCATACAGGTTGCAGGGAAAGTGCAAGGGCTGCTTTTGTTTAGAGGGGCTTGCTTTTCCTAAGAAGACATCTTAGGATGTGAGTGTTACTTGCCCTGGGGTGTCAACATGGACCAGGTTTAAAGTGATGCAGTTTCCCTTATTATATAGCTGGCGACTTGTCTATAGCTTGCAAGAAAGTAGGGCCCATTTAGTTACCCTTTCTGCCCATATTGGATGATGATGGTTTCACCGCAAAGGTCCTCAGTGGCTAAGAGGGGGCAGTCTGAATGACTCTTTGAGAATAAGATCACCCCACAGAGCCTGGGGAGGTTCTACTGGTGCCATAAGGGAAGGTGAGGCTAGCAGGTGAGGGGGGTACAACATGAGGTATGTGTGAATACACAACACTAAGTTGGGAAAGGAGGAGAGAGGGCTTGCTGCTTGCTTGAACAATTGCCAACTTTCATTAATTACTCAATCATTTTAATGTGAAAGCAAATACCAAAATGCACTTATGCCCATTCTGGATTAATGGCCTGCAAAATTAGATGAGGAGGGGGCCAAAGAGAGAGTTGAGGTGTTCGGGAGTATTCAACTCTTCTTTCAAACCTAGAAAGATTTCCCCCCGAAATGCTTGAGGTGGTGGTCAGTGAGTTGAAAACTTAACGAACACTATCCCTTGGTGAACAGAGGTTGGCTTCTAATGATGACAAACATCAGAAGGAAAACCTCCCTTGGGTCCTCATCAATTATTCAATCACTCCACCTGGCCTAAACCAAGTGCTTGTGATGTTCTTAGTACTTGGGTGGGCGTGTTGGTGTGGTGTGGCCCAGGTAGTCATGGGAGCTGAATGAGTTCTTGAAGGCTGTGCCTGGGTATTTGGAATGTTGGAAACACAATTAGAGCCCATCTCTTAACTTCTATGTCGAGGAAATTCCTGTGGGAGCATTTTTCATGGGTTAACTTAGTTGAATTTATAATCTGTGAATAGAAAACAAAGTCAGGTTTAGATGCATCTGCCTTAGTTCATGATGTCAAAAGCTTCAGGAAAATTAATTACTTCCCAGCTTTTACCATATACAATCTGTTTACATATAAGAATGAAACCACAGATTTATAGAATTTAGAGATTACATTCCCTTTTCCTTGATGTTCCCCCACCCCCAATCCTTGTGCTTGTTCTCAGGTGTTTTTGCCACATGTGCCAGCATTTTTGATGAACACATTTTCTGGGAAATGTGGTTATATGGCACAGTCCCACAGAGCTTTCATAAGTGTGGCCTTGGGTTTGGAATGGAGCATGTAAGGTATGGATATACTCCTTGCATCCTGGGTGTTGTATAAAGTGGATGAAGCCAGGGGGCCACTGCTGAAATGACTCCCGGGTCTATTTTTGGGTCATGTTCTTCAGAGTTATTCCTGAGGAAAATACCTTCTTCATTATAAGCATCACATTTCTGTATGGGCAAAACTGGGGCAGAAATTTGAAACATCCGTCCGGGGCCATTTTATGTTTAATTGCTTTCAGTAAATTTACCATTACAGGCCTATACCTTGAAGTTTACATTCTTTAAATTCTAGGACTCTTTCTGGGATTCTTTTAGGCACGGTCTATACATGTATACCAGTTTCAGTAAAAATGACACAGTGAAATAGAAGTGGGTTGAAGTCACACAAACAGCAGTGTGGTTGTTTAAAAACTGCTTTCCTTCACCTTTCTCAGACCAGACTTTGGGGGAGAGCAGGCCTGTGACTGGTCTTCCTACGAAGTGTAGCATGTGTCCTGACCTCCTACAATTTGACAGGGTATAGGTAAGGGATAGACTGGGGAGCTGAATGACACCACCAGAATTCCCTTTTGAAATAAAGTGAATTTATCCCTAATGAACACCTTTCATAAAATGTAAGGATACTGAATCCCTGGGGAGGAATACAGAGCTGGCCTCTAAGCTGAAAGATGACTCGTGTCTTGTTGGTGTTCGGGTTAGGAAATCAAACTCCAGGCCTTTGAAGAATGTGCGTGTGTATGAGTGAGAGTGTGTGTGTGTGTATGTGTGTGTGTGTATCTCCTTCAAGAGGTATGGTACTTTCACAGAGGCTGGACTTGAATTACTTCAGCCTAAGGGAAAGTCCCTTTTTTCTTATTATTTTACACAGTCAAGGACCTTATAAAAGAGATGGCTCCTTGTACTTTTCCTTGGGAACCCTAGACAGTGAGCTGTCAGCCTCTCTGTGGGGCCAAGAATTTAATATGCACAGAGGTGAGAAGCCAACGATCAAACTGAGCAAGTCCCAGAACCACCTGGGATGAAGACGGAAAAAGCCCTCTTGGATTATCTGACTCAATATCCTTGGCACCAGGACAAACGAGAGTCATTCTAATCCCTCACACAGTTTTTCTAAACTTATCTAGCGTCTCATCTCTGACGTTCTGAGAGGCAGATGCCAGAGTGAAAATGGAAGTTTATGCCACTGTTTGACCATTTCGGCTGTTATTTATCTATTTCCCTATGTGGGAGGAACGGCGGGATGGAAGAGGAGAGAATTTCTGGGAATCTTTAATGATACATATAAGGCTGATCTTTTTTTAAAACTGGAGTTTGCTGTTTAATAAATAAAACTCCACATGTCAATCTGGGAAATGTGATGTTTATTTGAGTGGATAAAAGATTCATGAAGAGTCGCATCATGCGATGTGTTGGGTGCCGCTTCCTTCCATTTCTAGATTCACGTTTGGAAGGAGGCAGGTGTCTTCCCTCAGGTAACTCAGGGTTTGAGCTAGGCCCAGCCTTGTGGGCAGGCCTCAACCTTAGAGGCCTTCATGAGCAGGAGAAGAAATCCAAACTCCCAAGCTGGGGGTCATTTTTTTCTGGTCTTTGAAGTGCCTGTCCATACTCCTTCGTTGAGGTAGTAGGAAGTGAACACAAATGACTTTATGGGGAAAGGAATAGAGAGGCCCAGTTGAGTTTTTGGTGGTCAGATTGGACTGTTTTCCTTCCATCGCCGTGCATCTGAATGGTGGGAACTTTTTATCTGGAAGAGAATTATTTCTGTGCACAATTGTCAGTCTTGCCAGGAAAGTTATGGCTGCCCTATAAAAGAGGATTGCCTGTCTCCCTTTGTCCTAGGTTGAGAAGGCCTCCTGGTCAATAAATACATATTAATCATGTAAAAGGATTGACATGCAAATGAAGGGCATCATTGACAAGCCCTGGATGGCAGAGGGGAACCCTGCTGCAGCTGTGGTCCTGGTTGGAGAAGCCAGGGCTACGCCAGGCTCTTTGCCGGGTGTTTTCTGGAGGGTTAAACACCTTTTTTCCAATAAATATGTGAAAGAGTTAATTGGACTAGAGATGGCTTTAGGATTTTTGCTTGCATGCTTTTTAGCTCTGCCAAGTCTCCAGAATTTTTTTTGTTTTTCCTAATTTAAGTCTGGCAATAAGCAGGCCACCCTTTGGATCGCCGTGTCTCTCGGCCCAACTGGAAGTCTCCAAAGGTACTTTGTTCTTTTGATCAAAGTAAAGTTGAACCAATCAGAGAAACAGTTAAAAGCTTAGGTAAATTTTTGGAAGAATGCTTAATATTGTAGGAATAATTATTAGCTGCCATTATGAATTATTGCTTATAAATAGCATGTTGTATATTACTGTGGCTTTCTTCACAGAGCAAAGGCACTACAAAATAACCTTGGTGTGGGCAGGACTCAGCTTTGATCCAGATTTTTCTATATGTGTGCCACCTGTGGGTATATATATTTTACAACAATGGTTTTTTAAGATTCATATGACCATGGAAAAGTATGATTTTGGTATCAGGATATACATGGAAAATCTTTTGTTACAAAGACAAAATAAAATGCATTGTTATTATATATGCTCCCAGCACATCTGTGGGGTGAATATAGTTGCTTTATCCATTATGAATCATTAGACTGTAAGAAAATATTTTAACCCCACTGATAGACTAAGTTACTATATATGCTGAAATAAAAATGAAGAGAATTATTTGAGCCAGGGGATCTTCTAACCTTGATTTTCCTAAGGGTATAGATGTTTAAGAGGTGGACAACTGGAATTCACACAATTTAGGCTCAGAGTTATGTCTGTGGGTACTCATCAGCCAGGATGCTTACATTCAGTAACTTTGGAGTTGCACCACAAAGCAGCTAGTTTTGGTGATATTCCTCCTGAGGCCATAGGTGTCAAAATGGGTCCTACTTTGGTAAAAACTATAGATGTACGGGGCTTCTGGCAAATCAGGTCCTGGGAGCAGTTATTGGGGAAGCATGTACATGGGTCTGGTTGCTGCCTTTCTTTTGTGGTCTATGTCTAATCTTACCTAATATTCTGCAACTGAATATCAGGTCCTGCTATGCAAACCAGAAGAAACGCATGGGAACATAAATGGTCTTCCTCTCCCGTTGTGAAGCACTAACCATGATACCTTGTGAATTAAATGTATCTGAGGATGACCTGGGGACCCAGATTTTTCTGTATTTTTGGGCTATATTAGTGCTAAACAGGATATTGACTTGCTAAAACACTTGAGTTTTCCTTTTAAATAAATTCACAAGGATTTTTTTGATAGGGGTTTGTTAGCTCTGAAAATCCACTCCCAGTTCAAAATCAAACACTAAGTCTTTTAAATTCTTGCTATGGACATATTATGCTTTATGTACTTTATTAATATTTATCTAGATTCAGATGAATCAAGTATTACCTAGAAATTAAACCTAGTGAACATGTCTGTTGAATTACTGCGTGTGTGTGTGTGTGTATGTTTATATGTGTGTGTAAAGGAGAAAGTAGCTACTACCAGAGATAAATTATTTAACATGATTTTCCTGTATTGTGGAGAGGCAGGCTGAGCCTCATTTTTTGGATTATGATTTGTATTATGAAATGCTTATCAAATGTTTTCCAAAGATTAGTTTAATTTTAATTAAATAAACCTTTCTCAAGAGGAGGCTCCCAACTATTTCTTGTACCCAGAGGCTAACATACTTGTTGTTTTTAATTATTTTCTGCTGTTACCCAAACTGCTTTGGGTACTCCTGCCCAATTAAATGAAAGGCACAGGTTCCTTATACACAATATGTTTAATATTTAATTTTAATTAAATTAATTAAATTGTTTATTTAATTTTATGTGCATTATTGTGCACAGAATAATGCAAAATTCATGATACTAAGAATTGGGGTAGGGAGGCGAACCAAAGAGCTTTCAAACAAGCTAATTACAGAGCTTAAAGGAAACTTCCCCTTCATTTCCAGGGGAAACATCCTAACATGAAGCAAAAGATAAACCTGAACTTTCTCAGCAGCGTCCCATGGCTTTAGCCACTATAGTGCTGTGTTTGTTGGCCTCTTTCATCCTCTGGAGTTTGCCTTGCAATTTGGAGCTGTAGAAGCTGCTCGGCAGAGGAAAGGGTATGTGCACGTATGTACATGCTGTTGTCACAGCTCATGCTCCAGTGATATTTTCTACTTTGCTGAACACAGAGCTACCAGCACAGTGCTCCTGGGGAAGGACCATTTTCTACCCAAAGACATTGGCAAAACTTCCAGTAATGTCTTCCCACTCAGGAGAGGCCCATCCTAACCGCTTTAAGCTGCCTAATCCAGGCCAGCACTGAAAAATTAGGAGGCATTTGGTGGGGCTCACCTTTTGGTTGGAAGCAGTTCCTTTCAGGGAGGGGTCCATTGGCCTGGCTCAGTTTCCATCACAGTTTGCATCTTTAGGGCAGTTTCTCAGGAGTGTTTTCATCTGCACAGTTAACAGCCTTTACTGTTTCACATGAGAGTGCTTCACTTCCAGGAAATCCGTTCTAACAGGAATAGAATACAGACACCAAAAAAAGCCCCCCAAACACTTAATTTGCTTTGCCATTGCTCCCATCTGCGTTGTCTCTAGAACAATGGGCTCTGGAGTCAAAAGTTTCAAAGTGCCTAAGTTGCAGGAACCCACTGAATTTTGAGGCATTTTATTATCTCTCTTCACTGTTTTCCTGACTTAAAACAATGACATTCTTTCCACCGTGGTCTGGCACTTGGGGCATCTGAGCCAAATATTCCAAACTTGACCTCATGAAATGGTGTATTCACTAAACTTCTTTTTATTTTAGGGTTTTGCCCATCTGTGCCACGGTTGAATATTTACACTTACTATCATTCTATAAATTTTTTTTTTCGTGAGAGAGGATAGTTTCTTTCTTGGTGCCTCTTGCTTATTGAGACTTATTAACTGTACTTGGTGATATATAACCTTCAACTTGATTCTCTCAGCCACTGAGGAAAAAAAAGAGAAAAAAAAATAAATGGAGGTTGTTTCGGTTTCACTAGCCACCTTCCATGAGAATGGAGCTGCTAAAAATAAACTCTCTCTCTCTTTGTTGTTGTTGTTTGTTTTTTTACCCCTAAGGCTGATTTTGTTTCAGTAGATTAAATATTATCATAAAAGTAGCTGATGATGCAGTAAATTAAAAATCAGGTTGTGGAGTATTTTGCAAAAGCCTTTTTACTTCTATGGCACTTAACCAGTTGGGGCAAACATTAGTTTTAAACCAAAAGCATTTGTCAGGAGGAATTTTTGCTTCAAATAAGGGTTTGGAAAATACAGAGAAGCACAGTCAGAATGGATCTAGCAAAAAAGAGACCCTGAATTTGTAGAGAGATTAATGTTGGGTCACTATGCATACAAAAAAACCACTTTCTCACTTTCCATTTATATTGCGCATCTGTAAACTTAAAGACATTTTTAGTATAAAACATAAGCCTGAGTAGCTGCAAGAAATGTATCTGAGGACAGATACAGTCGAATTTGTGGGACACTGCTGTGTCACCGCATTTAGCATCAAATTATGAATTAAACAAGAAGAATGAATAACAAATTAGGATTCGCCTAAGCTTAGCTTTGTGCAGTGGGACAATGAAAATTTATTTGGATGCTATTCCTTGATGAGGTTACAGATTTTCTTTCAACAGAAGATACACATTAATACTGTGGAGATGATTATTGGGAGTTCATTTTCTGCGCACGTCTTAGAAACCTTTTCAAAGAAATTGAAAACTCCTGTGCAGATTTAGATTTTAGGAAACTCCCTATGCTAGGTAACTTTTCCTATGGAACTTGCAGTATAGGAATGGTTTGTTAAAAATATTTTGGAGGATGGTACCAGAAATGTCAAAGCTTAGTTGTGTGTGGGGGGGTGGGGTTTGTTTGGTTTCGGAATTTTTTTTTTTTTCTTGACGTGTAAGAAAACTGTTAAAGAGTTTGGCTTTTAGAATTCCTACAACTGGATAAGAAATGACAGGCTTCTTACAGCTTGGCTGTTTGTAAAAAAAAGACCACACTTCCCAAAGCCGACTGCACTTTTAAAAGTACAGTCAACTGCTACTCCTCACCTAACTGGAACCAGGAAATAATGTGTTGTGGCCCTTGCTAATGCTTCACCACATACTGAAATTGGGGTGAAGAAGGAAAGGTTGCTAGGAACATTAACAACGGAGCAGAAAAATTAGATATACTGAAAGTAATTTCTTGTTTGGATATGAGAGAACTTTTCAAGCCCCTAATTTAACCATGTACATAATCGTCCCAAGATTATTTAAGAGACTAAATAGAGAGACATATAAAATAGATATAAGAATATCACCTGGATACATACCTAGGGTATTTTGGAAAATTAAACAAAACATAACCCAGTATGACTGATGGCTGTTTGCTATGTAGGCGCATGTTATACCTAAGTGATGTTGACTTACTATTTTTTTTAAATAAGCCTTTTATTTTCAAAGAGTTTTAGATTTACAAAAAAGTTGTGAAGATTTTTGCCTTACTTTTATTACAGGTATTACCACTGCCAGTATAACGTGCAAGTTTCCCTCTTCCCGAGCACATTGTCAAGAGGCAGGAGGTGTCACTCAGAGGAGGTGTGGGTATGATTCAGTTTGCAGTGTTATCAGGGGTCCTATCTCCCTGGAGGAAGAGGTAGGGACCTCATGCGCAAGTCAGTTTGGAAAAGAAAATAAGGTTCAAGGTATTCAAATAGCAGGTTGTGTAAAAAAAACTAGCTAGTTTTAGTGAAAGGACCAGCTCTGCATGGGTTGCTTTTACGCAGGTGAGCTTGTGGTTTTATCACTTCTTCCTCCCAGCCTGTTTGTTTCCATAGACACAGTCGGTATTAGCTTGCTGTGTCTTTCTTGGTGTCACCTTTGAGATTCTGACAAAAACTGGGGCCAAACCTGGAGCCTGGCCTCCTTCCCACCCTGCAGTCCCCCTTCTGAGTCCAGGGAAGATCCGCTCCTCTCCAAGGCCGGCCTGGTGCTCCTGTGCCCATGCCGTAGTAATTCTGCTCTGTGGCCTTGAGCCCTAAGTAGCTAAATGGGCTTAATTTTTTAGAGTTGGAGGATAGGGAGGGAGAAGGGGAGGGAAAAAACCCTCTTGGAAATCAATCACGGAAATCACTTCTCAGAGGTCTTGAGTAGATGGAACTGACTGCCTGCTCCTGCCCCTTCCACCCCCCACCCCCTCCACCCCCACGTGCTAATCACATTCAGGCCAAAGGCAGGGACCGGCTACCTGGCTGCAGCCTAGAGGACATTTTATTTTATTTACAGATGAGCTGTTAACACTTGAAATATGGACTCATCTGGAAGCTGTGACAGAAGGAAGGCTAGCCCCGTTTTGGCAGCTCCAGCCCAGAGCTGCAATAGGACTTGCCTTAATTAGCTGTGTTGTTGGGAACACAGGCTTGGGAGGAGGGGCCCCCCAGTGTCCTCCCAGCCCCTGCCCCCAGCCTGCCCACCAGAGGGGACTCCTTCAACATGTGTGCGGCCCCGGGGCCTGGCCACAGAAAGGACTCAGCTCTGGGCTCCCGAAGAGGCTGGCTGCTGTCCTTGACCAAGTGGGGCTCCAAGCAACCATCTCATACCTGGGTTTGCCTTCCCAAATAATGGTTGACCTCTTGGAAGCAATGACTTTGAACAGACATGCTCTTATTCCAACAATACTGCAACTGCTCAAAATCTCTTAAGAGCTTCTCTTTTGGAATTGCCTTTAAGAGTTAGTTTACAACTCACATATTCACACACATGCCCTGAGGTAGACACATAAAAGGAGTCTTGTTATTTTATACCCGAACCTCACTCTTGCTCAAAATAGCATTTCCCAGTTTGATCACTCACCTTATTCATCAGACTTGGCTCAGATGCCTTTCCACTCCTTCCCAAACTCAGATCCTCCCTTAAGGAGGAAATTTCTCCACCACCGAGGATTTTCAAAAGAATGTGCCACAGGCTCTCATGGCACTTCCAGAAGAAGAGTTCTTCAGGGGTTTTAAGCATGGCAGTGTAATGGGAATCAACGTATGAGTTCCCAGGGTGTCTTTTTGGAAGGGGGCAAAATATATTTGGATGTGAAAGTTCTAGGTTGGTGAAAATTCCAGTTGTGAAACATTATTGCCACCAAACCTGTAGTAACCCACCCCACCCCACAATGTCAGCCTGAACCTTGCTTCAGTGGGTATTGGCGAACTAGTGAACATTTTCAAGTGAGTATTTGTTTGAATTTCAAGGAAGGTAGGGCAGGCTCCTCAGATGCAAATCAGAGGGCTGGTTCTAAGGGCCTGTTGAAATGCCCGGGGTAAGAGAACCTGGCGATTGTTACGTCTTTTACCAAACTCTACTCGAACCTAAGACTTTTCCCCCGTAATATAGATATGTAGACAACAATGACAAATAAAAATGCATTAGCCCTGAACCATGTTCCGAGAATACATTTCTGGTGACAGAAAGCCCTAATCTGCATGAAACATGCTTCTTTGTTTTGATTCATTTAATATATATTTTTATATATAAAACTTTTATATATACACACACACACACATATATATATCTTAAAGAGCTCCAGGATGTCCACCCTTTCTTCTTGAAACAAGAACAGTGGAAGAGAGCCGGGCAGGAGGGAGAGTAGGATACTCCCTGATTGGCCTGAGCATGTGACATCAATAAATCAAGGGTTCCCAGTGCAATTTTGGGGGAGAGAATCTGATATTTGACATTTAAAAGATGGCATCAACAGAGTCATCTCGGGAGAAACCAGAGCTCGCTGGGCTGGGATGTCCTTATGCGTACATTGCTGGCTAGCACTGTTTTATTTTGAATTACGTTTGTGGGCACTCTAACCTTTCCAGTGTTAATCGAGCCCTGCTGCAGGTGGATTCCCTTTATGGAGGGAGGACTGAGTGCCCCAGGGGAGGGCCTGGCACGAACACTCAGTGTGCGTGGGAGGAGGCACCCAGTGTGGAAGGGAGCCCGTGGACTTGGGCAGGGTGGGTGAAGAGGGGCGTGGGTGGATGGGCCAGCCGAGGTGAGGCTGCAGGGACTCCCCTCGGGAGGGGTGTGGTATGGGGGCAACCTCTCCTGGCAGGGGTCAAAATACATTTGGATGTGAAAGTTCTAGGTTGGTGAAAATTCCAGTTGTGAATACTAGGATACCAGGCTGCTCTCTCCAGCATAGGGAACTACGCTGGGATCAGGAGGCCTGGTCCTGCCACCAGCTGTGTGACCTTGGGTAGGACTCTTGCCATCTCTGGGTGTGAGCCTATCATTTGCAAAAGGAGGTGGTTGTATTAGCTCTGTAATTCCCTACTTGGGATCCTTGACAGGAGAACCAGGGGAGGAGGCCCCTATGGAAGTCTCAATGTTTTAAGGTGATTGCTGGAAGTATATCTATATTCTGCTTGCTAAGGATGCCATGACCAACCAAATTTGACATTTCCTTGCTTTGGGTTGGAGGTAGAGCAGCTCACTGTGCTCACAGACACTGTTTCATGGTACCCCAAAGCTCTGACTGGCAGTTACATGTGTCCTTGATTAGTAAAAATGGGAAAAATAATTTATCATTATTTAA
Organism: Daubentonia madagascariensis; assembly: GCA_023783475.1. Lineage (NCBI taxonomy): Eukaryota > Metazoa > Chordata > Mammalia > Primates > Daubentoniidae > Daubentonia > Daubentonia madagascariensis. The sequence goes on along the minus strand of JAKFHU010002088.1, from coordinate 75,774,300 downwards.
TAAATATTTTTAAAGTAAATAGCATTTATAAGGTACCCTGCATATGGTTGGCCCTTAGTAAATGGTAGTCATTATTATTATTAATATTATTATAGCTAATCCGGTTGACCAAAGCTTTCAAAATGTGGGCCATAGCAAGAACATTCCCTCTGTGATGGGAAAATGGTTGGGAGCCCTTGTGGGGCTGGTTTGCAAGCCCTTGCAGGAAATAATATGGTCTTGGACTTCTCCGCTGCAGGTTCCTAGTGCCAGCAGGCAAGGTGGGCATGGGGTTCATGGCAACTCCCAGGCATTGAAACTGAGGAAGCAGCATCTCTAACCCTCCTTTCACCTGCAGCCAGTCCCTCTCCTTGGCTCCTTCTTATCCTGGATCTGGCTCAGGCTACAGATGGACTGGCTACCCGGTTCTGGTGGGCAGCATTCTGGGACTGCCCCAGAAAAGCCTGGGGGTCTGACCGCTTACCTGATCACTGACTGGGGGTTGTGTACTTTGATGGGGACAGAGATGGGGTTAGGGAGAGACCCAAGACTTAGAAGGGACAGTGAGTTGCACGTCTGGTTCATGGAGAGGTGATTGGGTTTGGAAAACAATTGCTTGATTGCTTTCTTAGACTTTTATGCCACACATCATAATAAAAGCTACCATTTATCGATTGCTTCCTATTTGCCCATCACTCTCGTGGGCTATTTACATATATTATCTCATTGACTCCTTATATCAGTCCTTTAGGATGCACCAGTATTTCCATTTTATAATTTTAGATGCTGATGCTCAGAGAGGTTAAGTAACTTTGTATAGATTACACAGCTAGCGAGTTGCAGAGCTGGAATTTAAAGCTTATACTCTTTCCAAATACTAAAAATTCACTTCTATATGATGAAATATGCTGCAGTATGAAGCAGGCAAACATTGACAAATTGCTGAAGATTTATAGGGTAAATGGTAATCCAGATAGGCTTCCAGGAAGAAGAGAGTTTTGAGTTGACTCTTGAGGGAGAAAAGGGACAGAGAGCAGGGGATGGAGGCAGTGGGTGTGACTGATCCTGGGTGGCATGTGTAAAGGGGAGGGGGGAGTTGGGGTGGCGGTTCTGGGGTGATGGCAGAAGGCTGAGCCCCTGTGGGAGGTCAGGCTGGGAGTGATGTGATCACGGTCGCTGCTCTGGGGTCAGGTGACAGGTGTGGGCACCTATTTCTTTTTCACACCTTTGGCTCTGCGCCTCTCTTTGGCGACCACAGTCCTCTCTGCCACCAGCGGCAGGGGCTGCTGCAGCTCTCCTGCTCCATAGATGGCAGTCAGGCCCCAGGAGGAACTGGCAAAAGGTTGGCTTCCCTCCCACCCTTGCTTCCCTCTGCCTTTTGTTCCTTTCTCTCTCCTGGTTCCCTCCTCCCCTCCTTGTTCTTTGAAACTGAATTTAAGCAATTTAATTTAATTTAAAAATCACCCACAATGTAGCTCCCACCTCTATGTGGCTCTAAACTGATTATGCACTATTCAAATCTCCTTTAACACTTGCCCACTGTACTCGCTTACACATAAACGTGGTGATGCAGTCCTTATCTTTTTTCTACTTACGCTTGCCATCATCGCACCTTCTTGCTTCCATAAAAATCATTGGGGCCACCATGCCACTGGGCTGGGGTGCCCTGATGGGTAGACGCCTCCCACTATGGCTGCATTTATTTTCGGGGGAGGGGGGCTCCCTTATAGCTGATGTTGTCAGTGAGGACCATGGGAGGTGGGCAAGGCCTGGGAACTGTGGAAAGAGAATGTCAAGGGGTTGGGGCTGCCTGGGGTGAGGGGACAGGGTGTAAGCCAGGGATAAGCCTGACAAGGTGCCTCTGGGGGCATATCTGGCTGGGGGAGTCAGCAGAGACTGTGAGGGAAGATGGGCTGCCTGGGGGTGTAGGGTATCGATCAAAGCCCTGCTGCTGACCTTGGGAAAGTGTCTTAACCTCTCTGAACCTTAGATTCTTCATCTGTAAAATGGGGCTACTGATATTTATTTCTTGAAATTATTATGAGGATTAAATGGGATAATGTTTGCAAAGTGTCTGGCATTCAACAAACATTAGTTCCCTCTCACTCTTTCTCCTTTCAGATGGTCTTGAGCTCCTTGGAGAGGTTGATGATAAACAGAAGCATCTCTCTAGCATTAGGCCATGGCCATGGGCCAAGCAAAATGACAGCCAATCCATTCATTCAACAGATATATAGGGAGCACCAACTGTGTTCCAGAATATAGACCTGAACAAGACAGGCAAGACCTCTGGAATCATGGAGCTTACAGTCTGGTCTGGAGACGACCAATAGACAGGTAAACAAAGGATGAGAATCTCCCATAATGATGAGTACTATGAAGGGACAACAGATATTTAAATTGGGTTGTCAGTGGTGATGGCTGAATTTTATATGGAAGGCTCTGGAGGGGCATTTGGTAGGAAAGTAGGGCCAGAGGATTTTGCTTAAGTTGGGTGTTTATTTGGTGATAGCTTTGGGGATGAGCTATTCTGGATTTTATGAAAGGCAGAAGCTAATGTGCACTTCCTCAAAGCCCATCCCCTGGTGCCAACCCTGTTGGGGGGATAATGTTTAAGCCAAGTTTTACAAGATGAGAAGCAATCAGGCATGTGAAGTTCTAGGGCAGGAAGTTTGTACCCAAGGGCTAGGGTGTTGCACCCGTGAGGGGTTGTGGGGCAGGATTTAATTTTCACTGCAAGGTAGTCACTGAAGGGCTTGGAATAGGGCTGGGATGACTTGATCTGACTTATGGTTTAAATATTTACACATTGTCCTTAGAACTGATAGGAAGAAACTTGTATGTAAAAGGGGAGAATATTTTAGATTAAGTGGCACGTTTGTGCAGTAGAACGTATTGTGATCAGGTGTATCTGGGAATGTCATGTAGGCTTTGTTTTATTGGTGAAATAGGTGTTGAATTGATAAAAGATGAACCCTGATAGTACATGGCCACTACATTATGGCCAAGGAGAGACCTGGAGACATGATTAAGAAGAAGGAAGATACACCCCAGTTGTGACATTCCTGTGACCATAAGGGAAAGAGGGGAATTGGGGTGGAGTCTGGAAGAAGCCCGGACAGAGGACAGTGGCTGAGGTGTGGGAGCAGGGATGTCGCGGCTGTGGCCTGCAGGCCAACTGAGCATTGGATGCCTCTCTTCCTTCTCCCTGGTGTGGCTCCCCAGAGTCTATGACCTATGCATCTGTAGACCTCCCAGGCCTTATGGTGACCTACCTTCTCCCATGGCTTCCATGAGTTTGGTTGGGCTCCACTGTTCATTCTGCCAAGGATCCTCCCCACCCCTTGCCCTGTCAAGAAGGGTGGGGCTGCCCAGGAAGGGTGGGGTACGTGGGGGAAAAGCACACAGAACAAGGAGAAGTGCAGCTGGGTGGTTCAGTCCCATTGTGATTCTCTCAAGGCGAGTGTGAGCCCATCAGCTCATGTGTGCACACACATTTGGACGTTTTCATCCACACCAACGCCCACACCTTCTTGTCCCCATGCAAACTCTCTCACCTGTATCATCACACACATGGGCCTGGTGCACCAGACCCTGCAGTCCACAGATGCCTGCACATGTTTGCTGACGACCACATGAACCTGTGCATGCCACCTCACCTGCTGGGTTCAGATCCAAGCTCTGGACACAAAGGAGGGCAGGCACAGAAGAGCCTCAGTCCCCTGGGCCCTCTGAGGAGCAGGCTGGATACACATGCTGTCCACAGGGCTCGAAATGTAAATCCCATAGTTAATTCCACTCCAGTGGACCAGAGATTTGAAACTTCAGTTTATGACCCGCTAATGGGTCATGAAATAAATTTACTGGGTTGCAAACAACTTTTATAAAAAGTGAAATAGATAAACTTGAATAAAATTGGATAGAAAATATCAGAGTATGCTTGCCCCATGTAGTAAAGGCTAAGTATAATTTTGTGAGACTTCCCCCCAACCAAATACAGTATATGTGTATATGTGTACTGCATTGCAGCGTTAATTTTTTTTTTTAAATTTTTTAGCTGTGGCTTGTAGCAAGAAAAAATGCTTGAAAAGCACCACAAAGCCTTAGTCTAGCACTGTGACGGGCAGTGGGAAGAAGGCCTTTCCCTTTCTGTGCCCTCAGGAAGTGCCCGTAGGCAGGGAGCATGGCGGAGGGCGGGGGGGTTGGGGGGGTGCGTGGCCTGCACAGAGCAGTGCAGTGTGGCCTGGTGGGGCCCTGACCAAGGGAGACAGAGGGCTGAGGCTGGTGGCTGAGTCCCTATCTGTCGTGGGAAGGGGAGGTGGCTGAGGGAGAGGTTAAGAGGTGCCTATAAACCAGAATGGACGGCACCTGTGCCGGAGGGGTTGCAGCAGAGGCTGAGGCTCCTTCACAGTTTAGGGTTTGGGGAACTTGTCTTTTGTGAAGGTTGGTAGTGAGATTCATTGCAAACGTAACAAGTTTGAGGGTAGGTGGGATTCCTGGTTGGAGATGGCCCTGGTGGGCCTGGGGAGAGTTCAGGGGGGAGTGTGGCTAGAGGTGCAGATTTGGGGTCTGTTGCACAGGGTGGGGGTGAGAGAGAGCCTGGTGGGGAGGGGGTAGGAAGGAGAAGAGGACCCAGGAGAGAGCTCCTGGGAATCCCCAACAAACAAAGGTGGGTGGGTGGCAGTAGAGAAGCTGTGATGGAGAGAGGGGAGGGACAGTGTGCTGCAGGCAGAGAGGCTGTCCTGGCAGCCGGGGCAGGTGCAGGTGCAAGGGGAGGAGGCATGGCCTGCCATGTCCTGTGCAGTGCTAAGCTGAGACCCTAACTGGGGAGAAGAACATACTGTACCTGAAACATGACAGAACAGCTGGGAGCTGAACTTCATGCTGCTGACTTGTTGGCCAGTGAGCCTCGGAGACCAGTGAGCACTTTCCTCAGTGTGTCTCTGAAACTGTCCAGAGCCTTAAAGGAAGAGAGAGACTTTGGGACAGAGGGCGTGCTTGGAGCTGGAGAGGCACCACCAAGGCAGCTGGAGGCCTGAGTTCTAGCTCTGCCAGGAGCTGCCCTCACCCTCCGTGGGCCTTGTTTCCTGACCTAAAAATGAACAGGACATCACTAGAATAGTCTCTCGGACCTCGGCCTTCTCTAAAATTCTTTGAGACCATCTGTGAAATGGGGTTAATCATCCTTGCCAGGGCCCCCTTCACAGGAGGACCCCTCTGAGAACCATCAAGAACCACCCAGATCAAAGGTATTAAGACTATAGTTGTTATTAATTAGGTTCAAAAGGGCCCTCAGGGGCCTGAGCTAGCCAGGTAATTGCCGAATCTCCTATTTCTTTACTGGAACTACCTTCTCCTTCCTCCTACTTCCTGGCCCCTTCCCCACCCTATTCTCAAAATCGTGGATGGGAGTTGGTAACAGTTGGGAGACAGGAGGAACAGAGAGGCAGAAACTTGTTAATTGACTGAATAATTGTTGGTCCCCACTGGGTGCAGATCTTCTGTTTGATGCAATGCTGGGGTTACCATGGCGACCAGGATGCAGGACTGGCCCTGAAGGTTCCCAGTTGCTGGTGCACAGCAGAGCCACCCCTGGAGCTTTTAAAATCCAGATGCCACAGGCCCCATGCTAGACTTGCCAAACTCCAATCTTCAAAAAGACAGCCCTGGCATGGGTCTGCTTAAAAAGCTCTATAGCAGATTTTGTTGCACATGGAAAGGTGAGAACCAATGAATGGGAATAGAGAATCAGTCCCCTAAGGTAGAGTGACAGGTGCTAGAAGAAAGTGAATGGTAGGTGCTGGGACAGAGGTAAAGGAAACCCAAAGCAGGAGCACCTGAGGCCCGAGGAGAGGGTGGGCATAGGTGCAGTCAGGGAAGACTTCCTGGAGGGGGTGCTTCTCACATTGAGTTTTGAAGTATGCAAAGGCATGGAGGCTTTCAATGAATGGTCACGTGCTACCTTAAAGGTCCCTGCATATAAAGCGCACAGTCCAGGTGGGGAGTGCACCTCATAGGCAAATCCACCTGGGACCCTGAGGAAGTTCTGCTGGAGGCCACTTTCTTTTCATAAGAACTTGGACCGTCTTCCATCACGAGGCTGGATGTGTTAGGTAGGAAACAAGTTCCAGTTAATAATGGATTCATGCAAACAAGGAAGGCAGCCACATTCATTGGTGTCAGGCTGGGAGGGGGCTTTTCTCAGATTTCAGGAGGATCATGGATGGATGAATAATGAAGCAATCATTCACGAAGCCTTCATTATGAGCAAGCCTGTACCTGCAGTGTTGCTAGCTATCGCACAGCAGGTACCATTTCCTCCGCTTTACTCAGCAGCTCAGAGAGATGGAGTGACTTGCTCAAGGGCACACAGCAAGTAAGTGGCAGAGCTAGGACTTGGGTCTAAGTCTCCCCAGGCACAATAGTGGCTGAGTGTGGGAGCTGAATCCCTGATCCATATTTTTGAGAGATCTTGGGCAAGTTCCTTAGACTCTCTGTGCCTTAGTCTTCTCATCTTTAAAGAGGCGAGGCTGATAAAGCCTTACTGGTAGGGCTGTTCTGAGGTCTCAGTGAGCAGTGCCTGCACGTGGTGAGTGCCCAGGTGGTGGCAGTGAGAAGGCCACTGCTGTGAATGGAACAGCCTGTACCACCTGCAGGCAACAGGTATGAGGGACTCAGATTTGACAATGCTAAGACTGACCACCTAGCTCTGAAATTCTGGAATAAATTTTGAGTCTCAACTTCTGGAAACACAGCTGTTGTCCTGGGATGGACCTCCTGGAGGCAGGGGGATTATCCGGTTGACCTTCCTGAGCACCCACTTGCTCAGCCCCGTGGCCACCGAGGCAGGTGCAGGATTATCAGCCTCCTGTCCTGTCTGGGGTGGTGTTAGCCACCATTTGGAGGACAGACAGACTGGCTTGTAAGGCTTTATGAAACATTATGATGGAAAAACAAGCTGGGCTCTTGTGGGGAGGGTTCTGGCCAAGGGTTACCTTCCCGGGCAGCAGACAGGAGAGCGAGATAAAACTACAGAAGTGGCAAATTCTCTGCAAGTACTCAGCTGTGAAGCTCCTTTGATGTGATTTCTAAAGCCCTGTGTGTAGGGGCAGGCACTGTGCAGGGTTCAGGGCCTCTTGGAAGCTGCCAGGGCATGGCTGGGGAGCCAGGCCACAGCCCTGCAGGTGGGACTGCAGCCCAGCCAGGAAGGCTGGGAATTACTATGGAAAGGAGGCTGACTGTGGCAGGCGGGGTGTGTATTGTGGGGTGGGGGTGCAACATTATGGCAACCTGTCCTTGGAAGGGCCCATCCTGGAAGCCTAGTGAAGCTGCAGGGAGATGAAAACCAGGAGACAAAGGGCTGGAAAGCATGATGCCAGCGCCCATGGGCAAGGTTCCAGGCTGGGACCAAGACCCTGTACCTCTGGGCCTGCTAGAGGTGGGAGGGGGCTGTGAGCCCAGGGCAGGCTGGGTAGCTGGCTGGGTTGGGAGGTTTCTTCTGACAGGGCTTCCTCAATGCTGAGGATTAAGCAAAAAAACCCAAAAACCAAAAACCAAAAAAACCACAACTGCTTGCTTTTCTCTTGTCAGGGGCTCCAGGAGGACGGGGTGGATCCAGGAGTGGTTATCCAGAAAAATGTCATTTTAACCCACCATGAAAGGCAAAGGTCTTCTAAATTCAGCCCAAATCATCCAGGCTGTGTGGCCACAATGCTGATTTTCACTCAGCCCATTCAAAGTAGTAATGGTTTTCTGCCAGAACCTCAGGGGACCTGTGCATCCTCAGTACCTGCTGACACGTAGGAGGTGCCCAGGGATTGAAGCCACTGAGCAGCCACTGTGGGCTGAGGGACATTCCAGGTGCCATGGAGGACACCAGGCAACATAGATGAGGGCCACACCCACCAGAGAACAAGAGTGCACATGGCCATGTCGCCACGATGATTTAACACCATCAGTGTGGACAATGACTGCAGCCAGTATTTGTGAGCAATGAGCATGTGCAAGACACTGGTCTAGGTCATTTAACTCTTGTGAGAATATGGGGTAGGTGGAATTATTAATTCCGTTTTACTAAGGTTTACCAAGATTACTTGGATACATGCAGAAATCCATGCTTTGCTGACCAGTATGTGGGTTACACTCAGGCCTAGGGACATCGGGGGTTCCCCATTCATGCTGTGTGTGGGCTGTTGCCTGAACCCAGGTCTTTCAATCTGAACCACAGGCATTTTCTGCTGGTTCTTAGTGCTTGGGGGTCCTCAGATCCCCCAGACTCCCTAGGCCCTGTGGGCTGGCATCCTGGAGCAGAGGGTGCTCTGCCTGGCAGGAGCAGTTTTCCCTGGCCATTCGCATCCTCACAGGTGTCCCAAGGCCAAGGATGGAGCTGGATCTCAGGGCTTCCTCAGAGAGACCTGGGGTCTGCGGTCAGCACAGCCTTGACCCCTGAAGCTACGCGACCTGCTAACATCCTCTTGCCAGGTCCTACGAGGGGCTCAGACCTCATCGTGGCTTTGAAATCTTTTAGGCCTTTGTTTAAATAGCATCTTATTCAAAAGCTCCATAGGACAAGAGGGGCCCTGGTCTGGCTGAGGATGGAGAGCCCCTGCAGCCTGGTGGCCAGCCTTGTCAGGACGTTGTACTGGCCACACTTCAGGGCCCCTTGGGTTCCTTGGAGCACATTTGAGCTCCCTTGGAAACAAGATGCTTTTTGAGGTCCTTTGTAGCCCCAACACCGTGTTATTTGGTGCCCATTAGAGGGATCCTCGCCCTGTAGAGAAACCTGAGCACCCAGCAGGGCCATGCCTCTGGGTCCAGGCCCACAGTGGCTGATGGTCTGGTTGGGAAACAGGGAGGCTCGAGGCAGAGAGAAAGGGGGAAGTCATCTGCATCCCTCTGGCCTTGTCTCAAGTAGCAAACTTGTTTTTTCTCCCTCTTAGGGGTATTGGGTTTAAGAAAACTAGTGCTTGCAGAGCCCTTAGCCTACTTTCTGGCACATTGCATGCATGCAGCAAGTATGCCTGTTTTTAGCACAGCTCTGCGAGGCCGGCTGGCTCTGGCATGCATGTTGCATCAAAGCTGGGCGCAGGCTTTACTTCTGGCGAAATGGGAGGGGAGGTAAGCCAAGGTGTTTTGGGCAACTCCTTCTTTTTGGCTGTCCCTCTTCTCCTACCCCTTGGATGCCCCTTTCCTCCATCCTGGCCCCGTTGGTCATAGGCAAACAGAGCTGTACTGCCACGAAATCCCCTGCCCTACAGCTCATCTTCTCAAGGTCAGGCACGCTTTGGGCCTCCTGGGGTGAAAATTGGCGGGTCTGTGGCACTGAGCTCTTCTCCCAGGCGGGCCCGCTGGCCGTCCACCAGAGCTGCCGTGCCCTCCGGCTGCCCTGCACGGGTGGCTCCCCAGCTGCTAGCACTCTGACCTGCTCACTTCTCCGTCCCCAGCACCCGGCCCCAGCCCAGGGCATTGAAAACAGTCACGATTTTAATGGAGCGTTTGGATGTCATAGACTTATCTATTTCTAATCCAAAGGAGTGAAAGGATATGTCTGGCCAGCTCGGAGGGGGTGTGGAGAAGGTTATGTTTTGCATAGACCCCGGCATTCTTTAAATGCTGTAACTGTCTAAATGACAGGCCTTTGCCATGAGGCCACAAGAGGGGTTTTGCTATTGAGTTGGGGACAGGAGTTTTTGACATCAGAAAATGTCATTTTTTGGCTGTGGGTTGGGGCAGGAGGGAAAGGGGGCCTCTTAACACCCAGACTAGGACCTTCTTTGAGAGGCTAAAGAGGAATTCTTTGACTAAAACAAGCCATTCTCAAAGCCAGGGATGGAGTTCTTTGTCTCCATGGTAGTGGGCTGGACACCGGCAAGAAATAGAAATTTCCCAGGGGAGGATGCAGACCAGCTGAGGAAATCAGCATTTGTCCAGAACACCATGATGGCAGTGGCAAAGGCCAGCCTGGCTGCCCACCATTGTCCAGGTCCTTTGGAGCCTATTACCTGACTCCACACTCCCAAATCTATATTGTTCATATTATCCAGGTAATTGAAAACAAAACTGGATGTCTTTCTACATGATTATACATATTTTGTCTGATTTATCTTTCAAAATATACAGCATAGATCTAAAGGGGGACTCCAGAGTCAGAGGCAGGGGCTTCTGTGACGATCCATGTGTAAGGGGGTATTTTGGAGGTCCGGGCAGGGAAGGCTGAAGTTAAATGCTGCATTCAGTGACTCAGATTCTTATCTGCTTCCTGCCTGAAGCCTTGTGCTCCAAAAGCCAGAGAGTGTTGGGTTTGAACTCAGTCCTCCCACATGGTGGGTGGTGGCAGAGGCTTGCCCAAAAGGCAGGGACAACAGTCTGTGGCTCAGGGAAGGCAAGGCCCTTGTGTGAGGGGGAAGCCTCTCACACCTGCATCTAGCAGCAGTGTCCAGTAGCACAGTGGGCAGCAAGACCCTTGGTTCAGGGGAATCCCAGAGCTGCAGGAAGGATTCAGAGAAGGTGAGGACAGCAGAGACAACCAGGAGCTTATACAGCATCCAGTCTAACTCCTTCATCCCACAGGCCAGGAAACCCAGATCCAGAGCTGTTGAATTCCTGGCAATGTGAATTTCAGCAGTTGTAATAAACATCTCTGATTTTTTTTTTTTGAGACAGGGTCTCACTCTGTTGCCCAGGCTGGAGTGCAGTGGTATCATCATGACTCGCTGCAACCTCACACTTCTGGGCTCAAGCCATCCTCCCACCTCAGCCTCCCACCTCTGACTCTTTAGAACAATATTGACATCCCCAAACACCATTGTGTTTTATTAAGAAACTGACAGGGTTGAAACTAGAATCCAGGCTATAAGAAAGGCCACTCAGGGAAAAATAAAAACTATAAACTAAATGAAATGACAAACTGGGAAAAAATGTTTGCAACTCGTCATACCAGAAAAGAGCTAAATTCTTTAATATCTAAAGAGCCATTATGAATTAACAAGAAAAGGACCAACAGTTGAACAGAAAAATTGATAAGGCTATGTATTGCTCACAGGATAGGACATTCAAATGGCTCCCAAGCATTTGCAAAGTTTCTCAACCTCACTAATAATAGAAGAAATACAAATTTAAAATATAACATATTATTTTTCACCTATTTGATTGGTAGAGATCAAAAAGTTCCTATTACCAAGTGTTGCCCAGGGTGTGGGGAAACAGTACTTTCACATACTGTTGGTGGAAGTATGAATTGATGGAGCGCAATTTGACAATAACTGTCGAAATGAATAACACACACTCCCTTTGGACAGCTATTTTACTTCTAGGAATTTTTCCTGTGTGTATGTTAGAACATCTGCAAAGCAACCATGTGAAAGGAATATTCACTAAAGCATTGGGAACAGCAAAGGAGTTAAGAGTCAAGTAACTGAGGAACTACTTAACTAGAAGACTTGTTAGATAAATTCTGGCACATCCATCCAATAAAATATTACATAGCCATTAAAAAGAATGAGACAGCAATATGCCTGGATATGGAATAATCCCAAATATATGTGGTTAAGTGAAAAAAAGTAATTGCAGAACAAATGCTGCTGTTTGTTTAAACAGATGTGTATATGTATGTATGTGTGTACATATATATGCGCATATATGTTTATATATGAAATTGCTCACATGTGCACAGATTATCTTTGGAAGGATACATCTACAAAAGGTAGTGACGGGGCTGCCTCTGGGAAGGAGAACTGGGTGGGGGAGGGACAGCGTGGAAGGAGACTTTTCACTCTATGCTCTTTTGTCCCTTTTGAATTTTGTATCATGTGCATATATTCCTGGTTTAAAAAATGATAAACATTTAATAAAGCTATCTGAGATTCAGCGAGGAGGGTCTCTTAGCCAGTCTCGCCGTGTAGAGGTGATGTTGGGCATGGCTCCAGGTGACAGTGGCCCTGATAAGGCTGACATCTGAGAATGAGGCTCAGTCCATGGGAGGCAGGCTCAGCTGTGGTCCAGAGAAAGCCGGGGGTGGAAGGCCTGGCGACCCCCAAATACACTGGAAATAAAACAGAGCATTTGAAGCACCAATGATTCTGAAAACCGATGGCTAACTGGGTCAAACAGCAAGCCCATTTCGGATGATCTGTTTGTCTGACTTCTTCCCTTGCCCCCAACATAAGGTCTGTCAGGACAGGGAGAGTCTTGCATAGCCTTTTGCAGAGTCCGTGCTGACCTGTCGGAGGCGTGCTGAGCCAGCAGCTTACGAGGATGGGGATGGAGTCAGCTGGCTATTGGGTTTAGTGGGTGTTACTAACATCGCTGTGTTCTCTGAGGTCAGGTCTACACTTCGAGCAGGTGGTTTAGCATTGGGGCCACACTGACCTGGGCGTGAGTGGGGGCTTTACAAGTAGGAGGGGTAGAGTGTCAGTTTCTGCTCAGCGCAGCTGGGATCATCATATCGATCCTGCAGGGCTGTCACTAGGCCTGGTGAGGATGAAGGATGCAGCAGCCTCAGCCCCTCCTACCTGCCGTGTTTCCGAGCGCACTAAGGAGATGTGGTTGGACTATGGCAGATGGTTAAAGTAATTAATGGGCTCTAGGCCGGCAGACTTGGTTTGAATCACAGCCGGGCAAGTTATAGGCTGTGGGACTTAGGGTAATTTACTTAACCTCTCTGTGTTACGTTGTCTGTAAAATTGGGTTAATAATAGCTCATAGCTCATCTAGGGCTGTTGTGATGGTAAATATGAGGTATATGCAATACTGTAAAGCACTTAGCATTAAGCCCAACTAGGAGTAAATAATCAATACTATTAGCTATCATTCTTATCATGATTATTATTTTGAAACAACTTGATAAATCTAGTCAGCTAATTACTGATCTAAAGTTTGGTTATCAGGTTTCTGGTTTTTTTGGAACACACAGTGAGAGGTGCTGGAATTGGCATTTCCAATGTGGGCAGCTTATGCTTTCCAGAGATACAGATCAGGCAAATAGGCAAAATGCACCCAGTTAGACTCACCACTGTCTCCCAGGAAACTGCATCCCGTCTGGCAGTGCCTGTGCGGGACCAGGTTGGGGAGGGGTCAGGAAGGGCTTATTTCAAAGAAATAAAAAATTCTGCACAGCTCAGAACATGGAGCATTTGGAGTAGTGTTAGAAGAAAACAAAAATGACACACAGAGGACCTCAATGGAGGGTAGAGGCAGTGTCTGTATCATGGGGGAAACTATGAATTTTTCCAAGATTCTGAGTACAAAGGAAAAGGGAGGCCGTGTCTGGGAAGCTGCAGCATTTTGGCTCTCTTTCCAGGAAAGAAACATTATGGAAATAGAAAATAAAAAATAAAAGGGTGTAGGCAATTGCAGAGGTTAGAGAAACTGGGTCTGAGGGGGCTTAGCCAAGGCGAAAGAATTCCAAAGGGGTGCCAAGGACACCATGGAACCGATTGTTGCAATAATGTCAGGATGGAGATTTACTAGGGGGATTTAATAACAAAAATAACTCATTCAGCCTCTCCTCCCAAATTAGGTGGTATACCCCCACAGCACGACAAGGGGGAGAAGAAGTGGGGTGGAAGATAGTCAACACAGGGTACGTGCGTCTATTTTTTAAAAATAAGCAAAAGCAACACACCCCATAAAAAGGATACATGGACTTAGCACGGGCCTCCTGCCCCCTTGACATTTTATTAGAACTGCGTGCAATTGATCGCTTTTTGATTGGGAAGTTCCCTAAAACATGTTTCTGTTCTATGGATGGACCAGGCTAAAACTCAAAGGAGAAAGCTGCTCCTCCCCAGTCCTGTCCCCTACTTGTGGGTATTTTTGAGACAGGAGCATGGAGGGCCCTTCGCTGCATGTTCCTGGCCTCTGCAGACCTCTCTTACACAGTCCCTTCAATCCTGATTCGTTTGCTAGGATAGCATATGGGTTTTCAAAATTGGTTTAACCCAGAAGCCGTAGGCTCCTGCCTGCATTCTACTGAATCAGATTTTAGTCGGAGGCCACTTTTCAATGAGCACAGGGATGCTGGGCCAGACCTCTGGAGATGCGTGGTCAGGAGAGCCGAGGCCAGCCTCAGCAACACCCAGCCTGGGCCCTTCGCAGCAGTTGGAACCCCCTCAACTCCGGATCATTCCAGAAGCACACCCCTGGCATAATAAGAGAAGAAATCAAAACAGGATCTAGTTCCAAACCCGAGACTTAATTATGATGATTATTTTTTATTTCACCACCATGAAATTTCAACCCTAGGATGGCCAAAAGCCGAAGGCCGCACACCCTGGAATCTGAAACCTATTTTGTAAGCGCTTCCCTCCCAGCCTCCCAAAGTTTAAATATTAATTTGCCTGTAATTGGCGGAGAAAACAAACAGGCAATTAAAAACGCTACAAAGCTGACTTTCTCCTTCCTCTGCTCTCCCCTCCCTTTTCATTTCGCTGCCGCCTAGAACTGGCTCTAAGACAATGGGACCCCGAGCGGTGTGGAATTCTAAGCCTGGGCTTGCCTTAAAGCTACAATATGGATTTAATTTATATGCAAATGCAAGCAATAAAAAGGCAGACACTGTAGAAATTATAGCCCCCCCCTTTTTCTTAGGAGATGCTCAAACCTTTCTCTCCTCTTCCAACTAAGACCTAATTATTATTGGTTCCTACCACCTCCTCCTTCTCCTACCCACTCTGGGTGTAAACCGGGCCATTTAAGGAAAACACAGAATATTGGGCACAAGAGAAGGAGCATCAGGATAATTTCACAGTCTGACTCCCTCTCTGTCCCCCCACTTCTCCCTTTCTCCCCCTCCCCACTGGCCTGCTGGGCTCTCCTGTTGACCAGTAGAACGCAAAACTGATCAAAGCCAGCCGGAAGCCTTAAGTAGGCCAAAATGGGGGCTAAAGTATGCTAATAAAGGAGCTAAATATACTTTAATCCTGTTATAATACAAGGTAACTTAGAGGCAGGGAAAGGGCCCAGTGGCTTTGGCAGGGGGTGGAGGGGGGGCTGGGGACCCCTGTGAACCCTGAATAGAAGTGGCTTCCTATTCTTTCTCTGGCTGGGGGTGGGGTGGGGCCTTCTTCCTCAGATGCTCACCCCAGCTCCGCCTGCCCCGTTTACTGAGTGTCAACAGTTGGGTGAGCAGGACTTCTCAGCCCTTAGATCAGCGTCCTGTGACCTTCCACATTGAAGCGCACACCATTCAGCCAAGCCTTCCAGCTGTTGCCTGGATGATGAGGCTTTTTTCCCCCCTCAGAGTAGGGCATGGCTTAGGAGGACACTAGGCAACAGTTTTAAATTATGTCCTCACCACCACCCAGCTTGCAGATCCTGCGGGGGTCTGTGCAAAGCCTGTCCTGGTCTGGCCTGCTGAGGAGCTACGTGGGCCGACAGGTAGAGTTGGGGCAGAACTGAGCAGGCCTCGGAAGAGAAGCAGCCTCTCTGTCCAGCCTGAGGGCCACAACCTCCAGCAGGCAAGCCCCTGTCTGGTCTTAGAGAGTGGGGAGGAGCCCATGTTGCGTGTCTGACGCTCACTGAAGTAAGAGCTGGGGTCCTCGGTCCCCCATCTCTCTCTGGGCTCTGGGCCTTGGAGGTTCTGGGGATTCCAGAATGTCAGGGAAGCAGCTCTGGGTGGGTTCTCCCTTCTGGGTGAGTGTGTGGACCCCGAGGACGGCAGAGGAGACTGATGTAATATTGCAGCCAGCCAACTGCCGAGGGTATCAGAAGATTAAAAACAAAGGTCGCACTGAGGCCTACCTCCCACCGTGCGGCTCGAGTCTGAAGGGGGGAGGGGGGAGGAGGCCAGTGGTCCTGAATATCTCTCCGTTAAGTACAAATTACATACTGGATGTATTAAGTTGTAATGGTGTATTTTGAGTCTGACTGGTTTCGTGAGAACGTCAGTGTACCCTCCAAAATGCTGAGACAGTGACAGGGACAGACAAAAAGGAATTCAACCCCAACGGAATATGTTTTGTTTGAATTTAGGCACAGCTTTCTCTCTCTTTTTCCTCTTCTTTTTCATTCTGAGTTCCTCTTCCTCTCTGCCTTCCTCTTTGCATCCCATCAAGCCCCCACTTGAAGGCTATAAGCAGCAGAATCCTTCTGACACATTGTGCTTGTGGGTTGTTGATCTCACGAGGTCGGCCAGAAAGTGTATGAACAATTAGCTCCCGAAAAACCAGCATTGAGCAAAGAGATTTTTTCTATCTTTACCTCCTCCCCTCTAACCAGGCCTCGGTTTCCTGGTGTGTAAAGTGAAGGGGTTGTGCAAGGTGGTCCCTAAACTCCCCCACTAGGGCCTCTGACAATCCAGGTGGCCGTCTGTCCAGCAGTATCTGCAGCAAACACACACATGGATCTGAAGGGCTGGTGACACGGCAGGCGCTGAATTCGTGCCTGATGTTGATGTGTGAAATACATCACCCAGTAGTGCAGAGAAAGGGGCCTTTGTGGGGGAAGGAGAACACACAGGCTTCAATGTAAGAGAGACTAGGATTTGATTCTGGCTCTACCACTTTCTGGCATTGTAATTTGGGGCAAATTCTTAACTTTTTCACATATGAGTTATTTAATCTGCAAAATGGGGGCAAGACTATCTATCTCTTGGAGTTGTAAGGATCAGATGGAATAATACCTGTGAAGTTCTAGACATGGTGCTCATGTCAGCCTGGTAAGTACCTACTGAGCATTACCTCTTGTTACTGCTAGACTCAGACAGAACTCAGACAGGTGCTACTTTTATGTTATGAGATGAAAGGTCTATTTTTGTAGTTTCAATACTTATTTATTTTAGCAAGAGGAAAATGCAACTATCTGCATGAAGCCAGTTCTGAGTGATTCACTTCCCCCATCCTTTTTTCGTACCAAAGGTGAGGGCATTGGTGTTAAAATCTGGCATCAGTGTTAATGCCGAGGTCCTTGGTCCTGAGGCTGATCTAAGGCTCTCACATTCTCCTTATCTCTGGTTCTGCCTTTCCTTTAAAATATCTTCCTTGAGTCCTGGGGTAAGGCCTTTCTAAGTCTAAAGGGGAAAATAAAAGCTATTTGCAAATGTCCCATCCAGCCAATACTTTCTATTTTTTGCTTGAGTAGAAACCCCCCCAAACAATGAATCTTGAGGACTGAGTCATCATTTCTGTTCTTGCAACAACTCATAAAACGGTTTTAATTACATGGTGTTTTACCAAGTAAACAACCCTACTGAAAGAGAAAACAACATTAAATTTTGTTGAATTACGTTGGGAACGATCTCAGCACCATGACTGCTGACAACTAACTGGGGGCTCTGATACTGTCCTTGTTCTTGTGCGTGTTTTCTCTTAACGGTAGCAACAAGGAAATAAGAACCAGCCCAGAGAGACGACAAGAGCAACGTAAAACGTAACTTCAGTACAGGACTCCAGATCCCAGTTGAAATCCAGGAGTTATTTTGGTAACAGTTTCGCTAGGGGAAAAATATGCAAAGATCTTTGTTTCCACCATAAACAAACATAATATTATCCTGACTACAGTATGACCCACGAAACATCCTTAGATTGACTTCCAAAACGCTGTAGCAAATATATGAATAGTAACAGCCGATTACTGAGCAATTCCTCTTCTTCCTTTATTTAAACTCTTTATGTTCCACACATTCATTAACATTTCCCTGCATGTCTCATTATTATCTCATCAAACATTTATTATTACTTCAAGATAGATAATTAAAATTTTATACAGTTATTTCTCTGTATGACAATCCAATAGATTTCAAATGCCCCCACCCTCCCCAGCACTCATATGTACCCTCACAATTGGGTCATAAAACTCATGAACTTTCAATTCAATGTGCAGAAAGCATAGGGACAAAATCTAAAATTCATTTTGAATGGGAGTTTAGTTTCCTGAAGAAGGACTCAGTTATTGCGATTATTAAAGAATCAGAGAAAAGAGGTCTCGCAGGACAATCCTTGTTCTTCATCAAGTAAATAACCGGACTCCATTGATAATATTATGAGATAGACAAACAATGTACATGAGTGATTTTAAGGCCTGAACTGGATTTGTTAGAATTGAGTACTCCGAGACAGCAGATGCAATAAACTCAAAAAGATTAGCTAAGAATTACTCTCTTTCCAGGATGCATATTACATTTAGGATTAGAAATCCTGATATGGATTATATATCACACATATTGCACAGAGCATAGAAGTATCAAATTTATCAAAACTGGGTGAGATCCTTTTTCACTGGAATTTAAGAATGTAGGTTGATTTTTGGCTACTTACAGCTCGGAAGAGAATTTCCGGATGGGAAGAACGTCCAGCCTTAACAAACCAGTGGCCTCTTGCTTTTCCTGCGCTGTTTCCCTGCCTAAATCTGAGCTCCAGCAGAAAAATCATCTGAGACCAAACTCAGCCCTAAGGGGCTTGGCTTGCAATTTATTAAATTGCTTGAATTTGGTTTGGGAGCTACAAATCTTTTTGTTTCACCAAAAAACAACCAGTGTGCTAAGCTCAAGGAAATTTAGACTGCTGTCAACTTTTTCTCCATAAATATGCAAACCAGAAAGATGTCCATTTAGTCTGTCTGATTAATTAAACAGATTAATGCCACTTACTTTGGGAAAAATACTAGTGCTGTACTTCAGTTGTTTAGCCCCGATCCAAAGAAGGGGAAGGTTATGGGATGCCAACCCGCCTCTTCTGAACGTGAAAAACATCACTTGGCAAACAACAATTTTTCCCTTTTTGGAGATTTTCACACATAGTCGGTTCAAGTTTCAGCATCATTCCCCCAAGAGAACGGCTGTTCTGCAGTCACTTGGAGGGGCAGTGTTTGGGCAGGTGTGGCAGGCACAGCCCAGGGTCCTGAGCTGTGGAAGGAGCCAGAGGACCTGTCAGGGGTGGGGGTGGGGGAAATGTATCATGTGCCAGGGTGGGGTGGGGACATTTAACAGGCATTCAGGTTGTTCAGTGATCGTGTGTGGATACCTGGGTCTGTTCTGGGACAGATGGCCAATGCCGCCTCTGGCCTCGAATGCCCACTTACCGACGTTAAATCTTCTTTCAGGCTGTCCTTAGTGGCAACCACATAAGCCAGCTACAAGAATGTATTAACATATAAAATGGGTTGGCTGGTAGAGAAAGACATGGTCCCTGCCCTCAGGGAGCTTTAATTCATTAATTTTCATTGTGCTCTTTCTATGTGCTGAGCAAAGGAAAAAGTTAGTGTACAATG
Source organism: Daubentonia madagascariensis (assembly GCA_023783475.1). Taxonomy (NCBI): domain Eukaryota; kingdom Metazoa; phylum Chordata; class Mammalia; order Primates; family Daubentoniidae; genus Daubentonia; species Daubentonia madagascariensis. The sequence continues at coordinate 75,755,118 of JAKFHU010002088.1, read as the reverse complement.
CACACAGCATCTAATTCCATCTCAAAGTGTTTGCTACGAAGATTATGGTCCTAGGCAGTCCAGGGGTTTGGAAGGCTCAGGGATGGATTCAGTGCTGGGTGATTGGGTGGTAATGGAGAGGGATGGAATGGTGGGTGGGCTTGGAAGAACACAGAGAATGTTGGGCACCCAGGGGCTGAGTCACACCTTTATCAGGTCCTTATTGGGCACCTACATGGTAAGCAAGGCACAGGCTAACTGACGGGGGGAGTCAGAGATCTTCTCACCAACACAGGACACAAACACTCTGCAAGAGGGGCCAGGGTAGAAGTCACCTTTGTAACTCCCTCCCTGACGTCATAGGAGGCACTTGCTCAAAGATGCTGTGTGTAACTGAATTCAATTTATATGCGCCCTTCTGGGTGTCCTTTGCAAAAAGCCATCACATCTCCTCATGCCCCTTTTCCTGGTTGTTTTTAGGGTCTTCCTCTTTTGTTCTGCAGACTGTAGAGTTTTTCCTTCACGGTGCTCAGATCTTGGGTCTCAGCCACGCTTCCTCACACTTCAGTGCGCTGGTCTGTGACAATCTGTGAGTCCTTCTGAATGCCCTTAGGTTCTACTGAAGTGTTAGACTTCTTTGGGGTGCAGTGGGGGTAACAAGGGAAGTATCTGCCCTCAAAGGCTATACTTTTGATTGGGGAGATAAAAACCAAAATTTCTTGGTGCCTCATGAGGTTGTTCTCACAATGAATCTGTGAGGGAGGTATTTTATTATCACCCTTGTGGAGAGAAGAGAAGTGAATTCCCAGAGTTGAATTTTAAGCTGCCAAAGTCACACAGTGAGTGCCCAAGTGACCAGCTTCCTCATTTAGACAGTTAGTGGGGCACCCAGAACACTTTTAGGGTTTGTTTCCATGTAGGTCTGCCCCCAGTGGCCTGTGAATTTCTCCTAGGGCAGGGGCAAGTTTGATTTGTCTGCTGCACACACCTGGCACAAAATGACCTTCAGTAAGGATGTGCTGAGTCAAAGAATGGCTCTCCCATTGCAGTTGGGGCTGGAAGAGCAGATACTAGAGGATCGTCTGTTGTGGGAACAGACCAGCAAAGGCCAGGATAATCTAGCACAAGCACAACAGTTTTCAGTTTGCATGTTTCCTTAATTCTCTCTCTGCTGTGGCAGTATTGACCAGTCAGTGAGAAATGCACTCCTCTGCATGCCCAGACACAGCCTAATGTTGAGCAAATCTGAGCTTACCCTCACCCCTAGCCCCGTTAAATTGGTTTGATCAGCTTGGTGGCCTGGAATGTCTGAAGTCTTGCAAAAGACACAGGGGCATTTGTTGGTGGGTCTCGCATACACTCCCAAATTTGACATGGCTCGACAGTTGCACAGCCATCTCTGTCTGCTTCCAGCCCCAACTCTGCCCCACTGCCCAGCCCCATGCTTCCTGGCCACCAGCACAAGAGAGTAAATATATCTGGTCAAGCCCTTTACACATCATTTAATTTAGAACAAAATCCTGACTTTAATAATGGCATCAGAGTTCACATTTTGGAAAAATCAAAAGTACCATATAAATGCCAGGTGCGAGGCAAAGGGAAATGTGGCTTAGGAAAGTAGGGCTGGTCTGAGCTCAAAAGCCCAAAGGTGTGATTTTGGACATGTTGCTTAACCTCTCTTGAATTTCTGTGTTTGTTTGTTTTATTTGAGACAGATCTCGTTCTGTCACCTGGGCTAGAGTGCAGTGGCGTCATCCTAGCTCACTGCAACCTCCAACTCTTGGGCTCAAACGATCCTCCTGCCTCAGTCTCCTGAGGAGCTGGGACTACAGGTGTGCACCACCATGCCCAGCTAATTTCTCTATTTTTTTTGTAGAGACCGGGTCTTGCTCTAGCTGAGGCTAGTCTTGAACTTCTGGCCTCAAGCAATCCTCCCACCTTGGCCTCCCAGAGTGCTAGGATTACAGGCATGAGCTACTGTGCCCTGCCTTTTTTTTTTTTAATGAAAGTTAATAGTGGTTTTCCTGAGGACAAAATGAAATAACCTGTGTAGAGCTTGAGATGGAGTGGTACTCCATAAAGAGTACTTACAATTATTTTTATTTCCAGTCCCCACATAAATCTAATGTACATTCATTACAGCCTGTGTGGCCAAGAACATTTCAGTGCCTCATTACACATTGGATCCTGACATCCTCTAGCATCACGATAAAGATCTGGAGGAGAAGTCAGTGGAATAAGACCAGGCAGGTATTTTCAATGAGTGAAAGGGCCTGACCAGGAGACACCAGAGAGTGGTGGGATCTGCGGCAAACTAGTGTGCCCATGCCTCGTCTCATGGGGCAATTGTGACTTACCTCCAGCCAGTGCCAGCTATAAATGTGGGCCACAGTCTCAGATTTTTCAAAAGAAGCCAGACTTTTTTTTTTGTTAATGTGAAATTAGTTAGTAACTGATTAAAATCTTTTGAAAACATGGTACAGGCCAACTCTGTGTGGGCCAACCCAAACATGTCTGTGGGCCAGATGTAGATCTCCACTGTGTGTCCTCTGGCCCAGAAACCCTGCCTTATACTGAGCAGGCATGAGGCAGGGTGGAGCTGGGAAAGGCAGGAGCCTGGTGGAATTTACTAGGCACTGCATCTTGTGTAAAGTGCTGTGAAGGTCTAGGCCAGCCCTCACTGGAATGTGGAAACAATGGCATGAGTGTCTAGCACAGTGTCTGGTGTGTAACAGGAATTCGATTAATGTTACTGGCGTTATGTGTTCTAGAGAGGATTTTTCCCAAGATCACCTAGATGAATGATAGCTTTGGGGCAATGTCAATCCTGTTTTCAGTCTTCATTTCAGGGTTAATGTCACTTATATGATCTTGGCAGCATCATTATAGTTTGGGCTATGGTCTACTTCTGTCAATATTTTTTGCATTGTTATTTGTTGCTGATACAATTACACTTGAGAAATTTCGGTACTAGAAGGGCCTTTAGAAACAGCCTTGTCCCACCTCCACATTTCATAGAAAAGAAGACTTCGCGTGCCATAGAAGTTGAGTGACAGATCCAAGGTCCTATAACTAGGCTGCCTGAACTTCTGCTTTAATTGTGGATGACTTTGAGATTCCAGCTCTGTCCTTGCTCAGTCTAGGGTCAGGCTAAGAACCCCTCTAACAAGGACCAGATCGGAAACATCACTTTTTCTGGGTCCAGAGACTGGTGGGTGGTTTATGCTACTAGCTGTGACCGGAGTGATAGGGCCTGACACATGGATGAGATTAGAAATTGGGGATGTGGAGGGGGAAGGAAGGGGAGCTGATAAGAGGCATGCCTAGGGCAGTTTCGGTCCTGTGAAGAATGAGTCTCTGTCTCTTGGAAACTTCCGTCTCCCTGCCCCTGCTTAATTTTTTTCCACGTTGTAGTATCCCACGCTGTTAGATGATGCATTATCTTCCTTGTCTGTCTCCTTCCAGTAGAATGTAAGGTCCACAGTGTGTGTTGCGTAAGTAACAGGGGTAATGTATGCCCATGTAAGATTAGTCATGTTTGTCTCCATCCTTCACACATGGTATGGAAGGGACCAGTCTGGTAACTTGTCCACAGTGACATTGCTAAGAAATTACTGGTAGGCTAGAACCAGAAACCAATCCTTTGATTCTAAGCATGGAGCTCAGGCCCCTCATCACTTCACATATACATTGAACAGTCTTGACAATACAACACTGACTGCAGCTTCAGTGCTTGTGGGTGGAAATGAATCTTTGAGCTAAAAACTTGCAATTTAAGAAAAAATTCATCAGAGATTCATGGACAGAGTATCATACTGCTTTGGTTTGGAGTGATGGACACTAAGATAGAGCTTGTCATATTGAAATAAAAATAATTCCACTTCTATCCCCACAACTTTGACATCAAACTCCAAATGGAAGGCAAGAATTGTTCTCCAACTTGGGGAAGTAATGTGGGAGAACCCAGACTTAGAGAGCTCCAGGGAAGTCAGAGGGATCATTCCATTGATAGAATCATGGACTGGAAGAACCTAAAGTTGAAATGGATCTTAGAAATACCACCTGGACCCAGGTTTCCCAAAGAATGGTGCAGACACTCCTGGTAACAAGAACATGAGCATTTTATATTTTCATAGTTACATATTTATTTTAATATGTAGTAGACAAAAATAACTATCTCATCAATCCATGATTTCAGGATAGTATTGCTTAGGATAAGGCTTGTAAGAAAAAGTGATTTATTTAAAAGAGAAGTATTAGGTTAATTAGAGGAGACGGGTTATGGGAATATGGCAAAAATTTTGTTGGCACATAAATGCCAGAAGTTTGGAAACTTAATTTTTTAGCTAAGGAAAAAGACCCGGAGGGATCCTCACCAAGGCCACTAGACAAATTGGTAAAAAAGCTGTGCCTTGATCGCAGGTCTTCTAACTCCCAGGCTAGTGGGATTCCAAGGAGGGGACGGCATCTTCCCAGGGTCCCTAACAACTGTGTTCCATTCCCGTCTGCCACTGCTCTGTCATCTTGCATTCATCAGAGGCTTACTGGGCGGCAATGCCCAGGAGTTGGTGGGTAGAGAAGTCGTAGAAGAATTATGTCATTCTTGCTGCCCCAAGGAGCTTCCATCATTGGTGAAGCGAGAGACTTACCTGAATCAGGAGTGATCATCCCACCCTTCTGACCTCACATCCCCATCAGTCCCCCATCTATGATTACTTATTTATAAACCATAAGCATCTATTTGTGTACTAATGAGATGTTCAAGATAAAACACACACAAAAATAGAAAGAATGAGGGTGAGAGCAAGTAATCCTTTTAAATTTATCAATGAGACGAAAAGAAACTAAATACAAAAAGCGATGAAGTACAAAGGAAACTAAATACTATAGAAACTGAAGAGGATGTGATAAAGGTGACTTAAGTAATATTTTTTAATTTTAGAAAATAAATTTTATTTGTTCATAGTAAAAAAAGACATTTTGTTCTCAAAATTTTTATTAGTTTTAGAGAAATGTATTTGAATATGTTTAAATGTTGGTTTAACCCTTTGTAATAGAGCATTGGATTCAGAGTTCTGGTTCTAAGTTCCTTTTTTTTTTCCCCCTACTTAGTTTTAATGGTTGGCAGAGCTGAAAAAAGACTCTTTCAAAGACACATAAATCCAAATGGAAGAAATGCAATGCTGGCTGTGCTTACTAAATCAAGATGCTCATATGAAAAAAAAACCCATCCGGCAATTATGCATAGGTTTCTGTTGAAATTCATCTAGTCAGCTAGTCAGTTTCTATCTTCCTTAATGTCAATTCTTGTAAACTAATCAAAAGTTATATTTTTAACAAATGGGTTCAAGATCCACTGAAGCTCTTCTTTTTGGAAAATTTTTAAATAGGTTACAAAATTGTTTCCAAGTTTCAGAAGTATGCAAATATTAGAGCTTTTTTTTGTTTTTAAAAAAAGGTATTACATATATTTACCTCAGAGAACAAAATCACACAATGATAGAAACATTTCTAAACATTAGTACTCAAAGTGCTTTCACTATAGCTTACATTCCTTTGGCAAAACAGTTATTTATCACTCATTGTTAAAACATCACTTTTACCTGGAAGGGACAAGTTAAAAAAATAAGAATATGCCAGCGGTTACACTATAACAGCCAGTTTCATCACAGAAAAGTCCAACAAATTTTGAACATATGTTTTCGTAAAAGAAAAAATATATAACTCATCTTAAAATCAATTACTTTTTTATATACTTTGCCATGAGATAACCTGCAGTTCTTTTAAAGTATAAAAGATTTTCATGGTCATTTCACATCTCATTACAAAGTATTGTAAACATTCTGCTGTTTAAGATAATGTCACCCGTAACTCCTGAATAAACTGTACATGTCACAATGTGTGGAAACAATCAGAGGAGGGCAGGAGCCACTGATGCTCCCACCATAATGCGGACCAGCCCCTGTCTTCTCTGGATTCCCACGTGCCTCATGACACACGACAGTCTGGCTTAGTGACCTGGTGAGGGCAGCGACGCTAAATCCTCAATTAGATGTTTGTAAAGTTTGTGTTACTTTTAAATGGATAATAAACGCAGATAGAATTTCTTATACTTTCTTCATAGATCTGGCTCTGGAGGTGGTTGAATTGGAGAAAGATCCAGAATAACATGCATTACAGAATTATGTGGTGTAGACTTAAAGGAAAGTGGGCTGGAATGCCAGGAAGTCTTCACTGAGGAGGTGGGCAGAGGCTGGGCGTTGGGGGAGTGAGTAGATTTGGGCTGGTGGAGTGGAAGGGAGAGAGGAGCTGATCCAGGTCCATGTAGCAGGACCTCTGTGCAGTCTCCAGGGAGGTGTGGGTTCCCCTTTGGCCTCTCCTCCCTGGCAGCTGACCAGGGACCAGAGAGACCACTTCCTCTAAGTGGGGGTGGGCTGGAGCAGCACCAGGGGGTGGGGCTGGGGTTGATGTTGTCCTGATTCCTGGCAGAACCACAGGGTCCTGCCTCCCTGCCTGCCACTCCCCATCCTGATCCATGCCCACCTCTGCCTTAGTTTCACTGTATATATCCTGGCTCCCTGCATTGTGTCCTTACTTCTTTCCTGGTCCCCTGGGCTCCCAGGAGCAATCCAGCCACCCTGACCAGGCTGGTGCATGGTTCCTCCTGTGGTCATTGCCCTGAGCTCTTCGGCCTACAGCTGGCACCTTAAAGTTGGCCCCATGGATCTAAAGCCTTAAAGTGGAGAATCAGAAATGCTAGGCCATGGGACCTTGAAGACATTTCTTGCCATGATTCATGAAAGCCAAGGCCAGATCCTCCAAGGTGGGCCACGGAGGGAACCTCTTCAGATGGGCTGCTGTAGTGGGGCCAGGAGCTCTGTTTCTCATCCCAGGCCCTGAGATTCAGCATCTTCTTGAGCTCTCCTGCTCATTCCCACCACCACCATCACTCTGGCCTTAGGAGGTGCTGCTGCTCTGTTTTTTCTCTTTGGCCCAAACATAGAAAATACCTTGCTTTCCTGATCCAAATAAGGCTAGAAATTTCAAGGGTCAAGGCTCTCTAATTTCCACTTAATTAACTCAAATTCTTCCTCCCTTTCCATGTCTGGGAACCAGCCAGGGTCTTTAGAAGACCTGGATTATAGGTAAAACCATCTTCATGGGCTCCTTCACCCCCACCACCCAGGACGTATGTCTAGACTCCTTGATTCCTCTAAGTCCAAGTTCAAGACAGCAAAGCCATAGATGAAGAGAAGGACATGTGTCATGCCTTATTGATCTCATGCCTGCCTTCTTAGTTCTAGTTTTCTCTCTGGGGTTTCTCCTCTTTCCTGAAAGATCAATGCTCGGAATGGCCATCCATGAAGATCTTGCTTATCTCCTTGGACTTGTAGACCATTACCTAATTAATTCAATTAACAAATATTTATTTTCTACCACATGCCTGGCTCTGTGCTAAATACTGACTATATGATGGTGAGTAAGACAGATAGGGTCTCTGTTCTCCATGAGCTTACAGTTCAGTGGGGGAAGCATATATTACACCAGTGATCACACATGTATGATTACAAATAGGGTAAGTGCTATACATCAAAAATCTGGGTTCTATGGTGGGCACTAATAGTGATCATGGGGTGGTCACTGAGGGTATCTCTGAGGAAGAAACCTTTGAGCTGGGGCCTGAAGAATGAGTAGTTGTTACTGAAGAAGATATGGAGGAGGAAGAGTGTTGGAGGCAGAGGAAAAGCATGTGCAGAGGACCCAGAGGGGAGGCGAAGCTTGGCTCGGTGGAGGAACCAGAAGCTGGCAAGTGTGACTGAGCCGGGGGCGGATGCTTGCGAAGCTGCAGGGCAGGGGCTAGATCACACCCAGGGAGTGGTCATGAGTTTGGACTTCATCCTAACAGAGGTGGAGAGTCACTGAAAACCTTAAACCTGGGGAATGCATGATCAGATTGTGTGCTAAGGTCACCATGGCTGGTTTGTGGTGGGTGGACTGAAGGGAAGAGAGGAGAAAGTGTCAGAGCAGACAGGGCTATTGAAAAAGTTTATGCCATTGATGACGGTGGCTGAGAATAGGATGGTGCAGGTAGACATGGGAGAACGAGACACATGACAGTACATCCCAGGAAGCCAATGTCATTATCTGAAATACCCATGCACAGACAGTGGCAGGGGCCCAATGCCTACACATCGTGGCTCCTACCCGCTCACGAGAGCCTATTGTTAACTTTTCTTCCCAACTCAGCACTCAGTGATGTCATTTGGTATCTTGAAGTCAGCCAAGGTGGCTATATTTCCACCATAGAAATTAGCAAGTGCTACAAACCAGGGCTTTTTCTTCTTGGAGAGCCAGTTTTTAAACATTTACCAGCATACTCCCACTTTCATATAACCCCGTTTTACCAGCAAGTGGCTAAGAGCTCCCTCCAAGGGAGTGTCCTGCTGTGGTCAGGATCTGCTGGTCAGACAGCCTCTCTGCCTCCACTGGCAACAACTCAGTCTTTGAGCAGCCATCAGCCTGGGATGCATTTGGGCAGGCAGTGATGCGCATTCTGAACACACCATGACACAAATTCAACAAATATTAATAAGCTGCCACTGTTTTCTGGGGGCAGTGCTTGGTACAGGGGGTCACAGAGATGAACTTCACCCCATCTTTTCTCCCGAAACTGGAGGAGATGAACCTGTTCACAAGGAAACTGAGTGCTAGGCCCACATGGTAAATTGAGCAGTGAAGTATGAGTAGTGTTCTCTGGAAGGTATAAGAGAATAATGCATTCCAAATGAGGGGCGTTAGCAATGTTCCCTGGGAGCCAGGGGTTCAGGATGGGCCTTGAAGAATGAGCAGGTTTTCCGAAAGAACAGGAAGAGGGAAGAGAATTCCTGGTTTGGAAACAGCACAAACAAAGGCCCAGAAGCAGGAAAGCATGAGGCATATTTCTGGACTAACAACCAAGTAGATGCTGGAGCATCGTGTGTGTGTGTGTGTGTGTGTGTGTGTGTGTGTGTGTGTGTGTATGAGAGTGAGAGGGAATCTTGAGTGTCATGGCAAAGCATTTTGATGTTTGCAGGCAGTTGGGAAGCAGAGGAGGCTTTGAGCAGTGCCTCAGGAGGGAAGTGGTATGGCCAGAGGGGGGACCCCAGTCTGGGAGGCTGTTCAGTAAGGCCATTCGGCTTCTGCATCCCTATCTTCATTCCGGCATCCCACAAACAACGTGCTAGAGGACATTCTGTCCTGCCAGTCTCAACGCTATTCTGGTCTCCTTTAATGACCTGGCACACATAACACACCCAGGCACAATTTGGTGGCTTCAGTCAACGCTGTACAAATGCCGAACTCAAAACATGCACCTCTGGCCTTTAGTGAGGATTCCTTCTGAGTCACAGCCTTGGGGCCCCCAGGAGGTGGCGCTGTGCCAACCTGCTGGTACCTCGGACCACCAAGGTGGCACACAAGGACTTAGGGCCCTTGTAGGCACACCCTAGTGTCTGTTTCTGAGTGTCCCCTCCTCCCTGTTCCTGGGGAGGCAGAGGGCTCAGGGTGTCAGCCACACAGGTGCAGGAGGAAGAGCACAGTCTCGTTCTGTCACATGTGAGTTCAGTGAACTTGGGCTGGTTGTTCTACCTCAGTGACTCTCAGTTTTGTCATTAATAAAAAGGGGAATAAAATACTAACTTGTAGAGCTATTGTGAAGGCTAAGGGTCATGATAGTTGTACAAGAGACTGAGAGTTTACAGCTGGACTGACTTGGGCGTGAATCCCAACTGTGTGAGTTGGTCACATTGCTTTGTAACTTTAAACTCCAGTTTCCTCAAACAGCGGTAAAATCACTTTCTCTTAAGGTCAATGTAAAGATCCAGTGTGATAAGGATAGTCAAGTTCCAGGCACACGGTCAGTGGTCAACCAATGGTAGCTGCTTTGCTGTTATTTTTATTAAAGTGCTTAGTGGAGTGGCCTGGCGTGGAGCAAGCGCTCAGTCAGTGGGAGCTTTCTGCAAGGCTGGGCTTTTCAGCACTGCCTCATTCCAGCCTTTCTGTGTCTCTCACTGCCTGGACAAACCACTGCTCCACTCTTGGCCTCAAGGCCTCATTTTAAAATGAGGGGGTTGGATGACATGATTTTCAAGGACCCTTCTGATGCATTTCCACATCAGACCACCAGGGCCCAGATCCTTTAATTGGCTTGTGTTTGACACCTGCCCCTGCAGATTGGAGGTGTTATATACAGAGGCAGAAGGCTAAAGGGAGAGGCTGGGGTGCTGATCCTGCTGCCCTTGGGAGCTCAGCAAATCTGAGCAGGAGGTGTGAGAAGAGGATGGAATGGCTGGGCTGATCTGTCTGAGTTTGGACGGGACTGCTGGGGGCATTGGTACTCCTTGCAGAATGGATGCTTGGCATAAAGGAGGGTACTCAATTAGCATGTCCCAAGCGACTAAATGACCTGGACACCCTTGAAACACTGGCCCCACCTGTCACATTTCCTCCTAGACTGCCCACCTCATGTTCTGGGCATCCTGTGTCCCCCTCCAAAGGACCCCTGACTCCAGGGACCCCCAGCCCAGACACATGTTTCACTGGGCAGATCCTCCTTCAGATATGGTGGGTGCAAGGAAACATCTGACCTCAAGAAGCTTCCCTGCACTTGTGCAGGGCCAAGGAGCAAACCCAGGCTCTCACCTCCAGCATCCACCTGGGTTTCCTTAAGCTGGGATCCCGATCAGCCAGGAGCTCTTCGCCTTACCACCAGGTGCCATCTCTCCCTTTGTTCCTCTAGTCCTCATTGTCCTCACCAGGCTGGGCCTTTCTAGGCTCCTCTGCTGCCCTAACACTCAGTGCATGGGCTCCCTCTGCCAGCCGTGATCCTTCCAGCTAAGTCACCCTGGGCGCTGCCTCCTTCCCTTCCTTGTGGGACCCTTCAGGCCAGGGTCCTCCAGCCTCCCTTTTGCTGGGGTTGTTCCCAGTTATTCTTCCTCTTCCTGGCCCCTGCAGACTGGTGATGCATTGGGGTGGTCAACCCAGCTTGTGATGCTCAAACCAAGCTGAAGTTTCAGAAATCTTAAACCTCTGTGTTAACTGATAACAATGGTGACATCTGTCTGATTGAAAGGAATATAGACCCTTTCTGAGGATTTCTCACTGGAGTTCACCACTTCCGCTCGCACTCCTTGGGGCTGGTCTGGGAGTTCCCTTGGGGCAGGTGCTATTCTTGAAGCATGACACCATGGACCTGTCAGGCCCTGACCTTACCCGCCTACCCAAAGCATTCACCAAGGGGTGCTCTTGGAGAGATCCTGGCTCAGTCTTGTGAGGCCACTGTAAGCCTGGCTGGGGTTGTGCAGATTGGCTTACGTGGCCCTGACACAAGAAGCTTCTGGGCCCTCTTGTTGGAGTCACTGCTGTTATGCCTAACTCCTGCCTGCTGGTACCCTGGGCTGGCCTTCTCCAGTGTTAACCCTCTGACACCAGACCCTTGAAGATCTAGCCTCTGTCTAACACTCATTGTCTGCCCAGCCCCAATCCTACCCCGCCCTGCTGCCCTGCCACGCTGGAGGGACTGCAGGTCCCTATGCACTGTGCTTCGACCTGTTCCAGCTGCCCAAAGTGTTCATCCTCCTCTTGGCCCGGCTACATCCTACCTGCCCTCCAACCTTCAACCAAGGCTTCACCTCTGTTAGGGCCCTCTCCTGACTCCATTCTCTTCCTGTCACCCCAGCTGGCACAGCCACCTGCCCTTGCAGCTTCCCAGCACCTGGGTTTCCTCTCCAGGGACACTAACTTCACTACACCGTGCTCTTCCCTGCATGAACCGTTTCTCAGAGGACACCAAGGGCCCTGTCCGGGTGCATAGCTCGGGTTTGCTGAAGGAAGGGGAGTGCCCAGCCCTTTACCCCGACACTGAGATTCCTTCTTTTCTTCCTTCTTTACTCATCTTTCTGAGTCCCAGAAACCTGCTTATTGGTTATGTTTCTGGAGCCCTGAGTCCACCCATGAACCCATCGGGCTGACTGGCCTTGAACTCAGCAGGAAAGAGGGGAGCAGAGGCAACAGACCAAGTGTGGCTCCTGGTCTTCATGTTGGCTAATGTCCCAGCCACCTGGCTGGTGGTCTTCTAATGTTCTCTTCAACCAGGAAGAAGGCATTTCATTCCCCCCACTGCAGTAATCATCCTCGATCTAAATCCAAGACACCCTTGATCTTTATTAATATGCCCAGTGATTCTCCCAAACTCCTTAGCAAGACTCCCAGGACTTTTCTGGTCTGGCCTCCGTACATACCTTTCTGACCCTGTCTCTCGTCCATTATGTACTCCACCCACAGTTCACTGTTTCCTAAACAGGTTGTGGTTCTTTCATGCCTCCTGTGACTTCACACATGCTGTTCCTTTTGCAAGGCATGCTCTTCCCCCTCCTCCCTGGCAGGTCAGTTACCTGCTCTAGTTCCCACTGAATGAGCTCTTCCCTGCTCAGGGCTCCTGTAGACTCTCAGTCTTATTTTTATGACCGCTCCCCCCAACCCCCAGCCCCTTTTATCAGATTTTGCTTTAATTATTCATCTGTACTTTACTCTCACTAGAGTATGTGATGAGGCCTAACTTTCCTATTTTCCCTCTTTGCCTCTCCCCAACCGTCCAGCCCTGGAGATGTGTCTGACCCATGGTAGGTCCTCAGTAAACATTTGGCTTGAATGGACTCTCCTTCCTACTCCATTTGAGCACCCTAATGCCTTGCTTCACAGGTGTCTCTTGTGGCAGCATCAGCATCACCTACTGAGCAGAATCTGCATTTTAACAAGATCCCCTGTGGATTTACACACACATTAAAGTTTGAGAAACACTGGCCCAATATTCAAAGAGTTTCTTATGTCTGATCAAAATCTTTGCCGGTTTTAGCTAGCTGCTGGGACAAAACACCACTGCACTGGGCCTTTATCTTCCCAGTGGCTTGAGAATGTTTCTTTGCACCTTTGCATGTCCCCAGCCAGAATCAATGAGAACAGTGTTTTTAATGTGCCAACCAGCAGGTTCTTCTCTTCTAATCAAGTCCATATGCTTTTTGTGACTCCCTTTCTGGAATGGAAAAATAACCCTATTACCAACTCTTCCTTCTAGTAGCCTTTTCTGTGTAGCCAAGTTAATTCCAAATAGAACATCTGGAAATTCTATTTTGTTGCCTAATTTGAACCAGACTAAAACCAATCTGCATAAAAGTTTATGAACTTTCTGGGGCCTCACACCTTATATTTCCCCATCTGTAGAAGCCGGCAATTTGGAGGCCAGGAATGGGAAGGATTTGGCCATCTCTTTGGCTACGGCTGGGGAGTCTTGGATCAGGACAGAGAGCTGGGATGGTGGTGCAGTGGGAGGGGGATGGGGGAGGGGAGTTCAGGGAGAGGGAAATGGATAGACCTGAATTACTTATGCAAAAATAAATCTGCATGTGGATTTAAATGTCCTTTAGCTTGAAGCTGAGGTGATGGGTGGCTGAGAGGGGAGGGGAAGGAGGGGATGCCAGGTGAGGGAAGAAAAACGGAGTGTGGGCAACGGGGGGTGGGGGGGGGGAACAGGATTGAGGCATGCACAACCAACAGTGAACTGGGAGGTGTATTTCAGCAGCTGTCCATTGGACCCAGTGGCCCAGGATTTGGGGAAAGGCCAAATCAGCTCTCGTCTTTGTTATTAGTTTGACTAGAGACCCGCAGCCTAACTGAATTGAGAGGGCAGCCCAGCAGTGAGGGGCAGGGAGGATCCTTTGTCAGTATGGGCGACGAGCAAGAAATGAAAACAACTCAAGATATTTTAAGCAAGATGCAACAAAATTCCAATCAAAATCCCAACAGACTTTTTTTTTTTTGTAGAAATTGACAAGCTGATTCTAAAATTTATGTGGAAGAACAAAGGACCTACACAAGCCAAAACAATCTTGAAAAAGAAGAACAAAGTGACGGGACTCACAGAACCTGATTTCAAGATTCACTACAAAGCTACAGTAATTGAGACAATGTGGCTTCGGTGAAAGGATAGACAAATTGATGGTTTGAGTGGGAGGAAATCTGATAGAGGGAACTCAATTCTGTCTTAGTCCCTTTGGGCTGCTACAGTAAATACCATAGACTGGCTTATAAACAGCGCACATTAATTTCTCACAGTTCTGGAGGCTGGGAAGTTCAAGATCAAGGTGTTGACAGATTCAGTGTCTGGTCAGAGCCGTAGATGGTGCCTTCTCCCTGTGTCCTCACATGGAAGAAGGGCTCTCTGGGGCCTCTTTTATAAGGGCACTAGTCACATTTGTGAGAGCTCAACTTGCATGACCTAATCACCTCCCAAAGGTCCCACCTGCTAATACTGTCACATTGGGAGTTAGGACTTCAACACATGAATTTGGGCGGGGGGGGGGTCACACACATTCAGACCATAGCAGATGCTTACAAAAGCATTGGAAGGGCTGGAGGGGTGGGCTGTAGGCTGGGCCTTTGGAAATGAGTCCTGGGGTACAGCAGTATCAAACCCACCATTCAGGGAAGTGACCTGCATCACGGTGACTCCAAGACCACCATAGAGTCACCGTGATCCAGGTATTAGGAAGCTAGAGTCAAGATGCCTCTACAACCTCATCTGTCTCTTGATACCCAAGAAACTGAAAAGAGGACTCTGGAATATTGTTGTAGAAATTCCTTACTCTATAATTTTCCTTGTCAGCAGGGGAAAGCGGGGAGGGAAGGGAGACAGGGGAAAACAACCACCCAAAGGAGCCTCCATTTCATTTCTGCCTTCAGGTCTTATTGTGGGGACACAAATTGCAGCTAGTACACCAGCTGTAAAGGATGCGGGCACATGTATTTCTCAGCTTTCCACTCTCTGCCGTATAGAAATTTACCTGAGAAGTAGGGAGGAAAGGCAGCTGAGCAAACCGGCCCATGGCATCTACTACATTTCCCGATCCTGGAGCTCCAGCCACCTCTCTCTACGTGTACAACCACTCAGCAGTCATCTGATGATGCTCACGACGGGCAGAGCTCAGGGCTGAGGTGCTGGAGCCACATGGACCATGTAAGATACAGGTCTGACATTTATCAAGCACTCACTATGCGCCAGGCACTCTGCTGAGA
Organism: Daubentonia madagascariensis; assembly: GCA_023783475.1. Classification (NCBI taxonomy): domain Eukaryota; kingdom Metazoa; phylum Chordata; class Mammalia; order Primates; family Daubentoniidae; genus Daubentonia; species Daubentonia madagascariensis. Next base: position 75,740,031 of record JAKFHU010002088.1, on the reverse strand, counting down.
GTTTGCATGGGTCTTCTTAATCCTCATGACACCCTGATGAGGGAAGGACTGTGATATCCCCATATTATAGATGCAGAAACTGAGGCTAGAACAGGTTGATAACTTACCCAAGGTCACAGCTTTGAACTCAGGTTGCCTGACTCTAAAGCTCCTTTCTTTCTGCTCTGCTCTGCTGCCTCGAAAATATGAGTCCTAAACACATGACAAGGGATGGAAGGAAAAGGAGAGCATGCAGCACCGTGGGTGAGACCTGTCACAACACCCTGAGTGCTGGGGCGGGGAGGCCACAGGAGGTGACTTTCATGTTCTGCTCTCCCCTGGGGGGGTCCCTGATCCCTTTTTTTTTTTTTTGAGATAGAGTCTTACTCTGTCATCCGGGCTAGAGGACTGTGGCCTTACCTAGCTCACAGCAACCTCCAACTCCTGGGCTCAAGCGATCCTCCTGCCGCAGCCTCCCGAGTAGCTGGGACTACAGGCCTGCACGACCACACCCGGCTAATTTTTTCTATTTTTAGTAGAGAGGGGGGTCTCACTCGTGCTCAAGCAGGTCTTGAACTCCTGACCTCAAGCGATCCTCCCGCCTCAGCCTTCCAGAGTGCTAGGATTACAGGCATGAGCCACTGTGCCTGGCCTCCTTCTTAAACATTTTATAGGTCTGGTTGCTGTGCAGTCACTTGGGTGAAATGGATTCAATTAACTTTTCAACATGGCAATTCTAGTGGGTTGAAATGTGTCCCCCAACAAGATGTGTCCAAGTCTTAACTGACAGTACTTGTGAACATAACCTTATTTGGAAACAGGATCTTTGCAGATGTAATTAAGGCGAGGATCTCAAGATGAGATCATTCTGGATTGGGAAGGGCCCTAAATCCAATGACCAGTGTCCTTATAAGAGGCAGAAAAGAAGACACAGAGTACCACTGGGAAGAAGATGATGTGAAGGCCGCAGCAGGGATGGGAAAGATGCTGCCACGTGCTCAGGAACGCGAGGAGGCACCAGAAGCTGGAAGAGGCAGAAAGGAGCCTCCCCTAGAGCCTTTGGAGGGAGCACGGCCCTGCTGACACCTCAATTTCAGACTCTGGCCTCCAGAACTACGAGAAAATAAATTTCTGTAGTTCTAACCACCCAGTTGTGGTAATGTGTTACAGCAGCCCCAGGACATTAATACAATAGGTAAAGTAAAGGTTGCCTTGATGGACAAAATCTTCAAGCTTCAACTGGGTTCTCCTCCTAGAATTTATTTACAGGCATTGTGACCTTCATATGTAGAGATTGAGAATCTATCTTTTTTCATTTTATTTTATTTTTCTTCTCTGTCTGAGAACTTTTCCCTAAATCTCTCCTGCTAATCCAAGCCCTACACTTTCCAGAGAACTCGAGAGAGTGGAAAAGCACGGACTTTGGAGTCAGACAGTTGTGGGTTTAAATTCTGACTCTGCTGTGGGCCCATGGGCAAGTTGCTTAACCTCTCTGGGTTTTAATTTCCTCATCTATAAAAATAGGGATGATATCCATACATCATAGGCTGGGTAGACGAAGTAACATTCCTAACATGGTGCTCAGCAGAGGGTCCTTCTCATCCTTACCCTGTCCTTCAAGACCAGAATCAAGACCCCCTCCAGGAAGCTTTCTCTGAGGAACGTTAGTCCCACAGTCCTTCCCTGCAGTCAGCTGTAGCAGTCCTTACCGCCAGTGCCAGTCAGTCCAGCCTTGAGTTGTACCGTGTGCGCTTCCTAATTGATTCATGTACGTGAACCTCACCCACCACCTCCTGTCCCTGGGCGGCCGTGGTGCTGCCTCCACCCCTGCCTGGTCTAACTCTTCCTTTTGTGGCTTTCCCTCAGCACCTGGTGCAGAGCTGGCCACACAGAAGGAGCCATGCCGAGAGGTTTGCTCCTGAGGAGGTGATGGGGAGCCCAGCTTTTGGGAGCATTGCGTCTTTACCCCCCTAAACCCCATTTCCTGACAGTGGCCAGGTGCAACCTATCTGGAAATAATCAAATAGAAGTGGGAACCCCTGGGAGAGGTGCCTGTACATGGAATGTAGCCTCTACGTGGAATCGAGGCTCATTAGTTCTCTCTCTTGCAAACACGATAATTCTTTAAATAAAAAAAAGGAAAAAGAAAAAAAAAACCTGTCACTTTTGCCCCATTTCTCAGTGGCTTCTGCACAGCCTCACTGAAGGGGAGCCTCATTACGAGGACTTTATTAAGCTTGCAAAACAGACTGGGAAGCGCAGCGAGAAGCGGACAGAACTAAACTTGCCAAAATAAATGAACGGGGTGCACTCCTGATGCCTGGCCCCTTTGGGAATGGAAGCCCAGGAGACCGCGGAGGCTATTAGCCTGCAACTTTATTAACCTCGCTGGGCACCGGCAGTTAGCCCGGGGCGGCTCCACGCAGCTCCTGGCCGGAGCACAGCTCCCAGGTCACCTCCTCCTCGGTCCTGGCTGGCCTTTTCGCTGCCCCTCCTTTCAAGGGGTTGGTGGCTGCAGCCCATTTGTTCCTCTTGTCAGGAGCCCTGGGGTCAGAAGCTCTGTTCAGAGCCTCCTTTACGAAGGTAAACTCACTTCTCACATGCCTGCGCATCTCCAGCTGGGCAATGCTGACGAGGAGCGGGGAGAAGAGAAGCCCACTTGGGCTGGGTCATTTTGCCAAGTCAGGACGGGCATAGTCCTGTCGTGCCAGATTGCTTGACCATAACCCCCCCCCCCATACTGTTCCCATCCTTGGAAATAGGTGAACATGGTGTATCACTCTAGGATCCCTTTGTCCTCTGGGGATATCCCTGGGGAAGTCACTCTACCTATGAGCCTCAGTCTTCTCATCTGTGAAATGGGGCTGACAGTGCCCAGCTCATGGAGTTGTCATAACTTTGACGATGGGAAATGAACTCCAGCACCTGGCACGAAGTGGGCACCTGCACGCCACTCCCCTCCTCTTTCTCTTCTGTAAGGATGACAGATGTGCTCCTCCAGGAGCCGCTCTGCAGCACCCCCTGGCACGTGGGGAGCTGCAGGCTGCACGTGGCACTGCCATCCTCAACCTCTCACCACAGCCCAGCTAGCACTGGAATTGTCCACACCCTTTTCAAGCAGCTGCTAGTTACAGGCTGTGCTTCCCCTAGGGATTTTGTGCTCCGTGGAACTTGCTCCTTCTTGACCTGAAACATGCTTGCTCAGGCCCTTTGGGAGCCCCCTCTGTGGAGAGAGGGTGGTATGGAAAGGGGAACTGAAGTGATGAAGGTTCCTGCCCTTGAAAAATGCCCTTCTTTGTCTCTCTGGAACCCTGGGCTGCAGTGGGCCAAAGACAGTCTGGAGAAGGGCCAGTCAGGGTGTGCTGGGCTGGGAGGAATGAGGGGAGTCAAGTGTGTCCTCACAGCCATCTGTCCAGGTGGGTACAGTTACGTCTTCCAGTAAAGGTAGCCCAGCCTTGTGGCTAAGAGGGGGCTCTGGCCTCCAGCTGCTGGGGGTCACCTTCCAGCTTCAGCTCTTATTTTTTGGGAGACTTTAGGCAAGTTGCTTAATCTCTCTAAGCTTCAGTTGCTCCATTGGTAAATGGAAATAATGATATAGCAACCAAATGAGATAGAGTTCTCAGTACCCAATAAATGTGGCTGTTCTTATTTTAGTTTAGTTTAGTTCTACTGGGATTTTTTTGTTTTTGTTTTGAAACAGGGTCTTGCTCCATCTCCCGGTCTAGAGTGCAGTGGTGTCATCATAGCTCACTGCAACCTCAAACTCCTGGGCTCAAGCAATCCTCCTGCCTCAGCCTCCCGAGGAGCTGGGACTACAGGTGCGCAGCCACCACGCCTGGCTAATCTTTTGTACAGACAGGGTCTCGCTGTTGCTCAGGCTGGTCTCAAACTCCTGACCTCAAGGCATCCTTCCACCTCGGTCTTCCAAAGTGCTAGGATTACAGGTGTGAGCCACCGCACCTGGCCTTAGTGTTTATGTTTAATCTTGATGAGAAATAGAAGTTGGAAGAAGTGTCCTTACTCCAGTTGGCTCTGGGGACTAGGGGACAGTCAACATGAATAAGAAACTTCCTAGGAGATGCAGACTATCAAGAAGATAGACAAGTCATACATTAACATATGCTGGGCAACTCACAAGTAACTGAAGCTTGAGTAAAGTGCAGAAGGGGAGTGTGTGATCCTGTTTTGTGGACAGGGGTTTGGAGATGGCTTGATGAAGGGGAAGGCAGGTGTATGGGCACCTCTGGGTGGTGACAGGGCCGGATGGAAACCCAGGCCTGTCTGACTTCAGCATCTGTATGCTTTTCATGACATCTTGTTGACATTTGCACAATAGCCCCTGCTGGTGGGGAGCACCCAGTCCAAGTGAGAAGAGCAGCCCTTATCCAAGGAGGAGATAAGGCAGGGGTGGAGCTGAGGCATCACAGGGGAACAATATCTGGCCTCACCTGGGCACCTGGAGACCTGGCTTATTCTGCTTGAGGTCTTGGTTCCTCATTCTGGCAAATGAAGGGGTTGAGCACCATCCCTGCTCTCAAGTTCTATGTTCAAGGGGTAATTAGTTCCTGGACAAACAGTTCAGGGAGCAGAAATAATCTCCCAACAGTAATGAGTAAAGAGGGCACAGGTGGGGGATTACCCACCATGGATGGAAAAGTGAGGATTTGGGGTTCTCCAGACGGGCTGTGGTATGAAAGCATAAGGTTGCTGTGCCAGCTCAGTGTGTCGTCCTTTGCCCTTGGATCCTGGTTCCATAAGGACTCTCAGTGTTAGTGGGGCTGGGCATGGGCTTTCCCAATGCCACCCTCAGGGGTTAGGGACACATAGGGAAGGTTAAACATAACCTTCCACAGAGTCCTGAAACCATTGATTTTAGCACTCTCATTTTTCAGACGAGGAAGCTGATGTCCAGAGACAGGGAGGGAATTGGCCAAGGTCACTCAGAAGTCACAGATAAGCCTGGGTCTAGAGAGAGCCTTCAGGTTCATGGTAAGTTCAGGGCTACAATCCAGGACTCCTAATTCAAAAGCTCATCTCTATTTATAACACATTAGCTACCTTCAGACATGTGATATGGATTTGTTACTCAGGATATCATGAAAAAATATTTTAAGTCCTATTCACCTCTTTGGTGGATGTCATCTTAGACAATGTTAAATGACAGGGGAAGGGTATGACTGAGCAGGGTGTGTGCAGGGGACAATCAGGACAAGACCTACAAGGGCATTTCAGAGCAAGCAATATGGAGATGGGGACAGTTAACACTAGAAGAAACTGCAGGTAGATCTACATAAGGGGGGGGTTGATTATTACTATTATTATTTTTAGCTCTGATTAACTCCATAAAAGCTTCATAGACTCACCCAACTGGAATGCAACAGTGGGAGGCCCTGAACTTGTGCACCTGAAGGTTGGCAGATCCATGGCACCCGTTCTACTGCTGCTATTTGGACCCATGGCAGGCATGATTAATCAATCACAGCACTCTTTCCTAGTGAGCTGAGATGCAGCCTCAGAATCCCTTTCAACGTAGCGCCTGAGCAGCCACTGTCAGTCAACTGGATGGGTGTGCAAGGGAGCTCTGTTGTCTGCCCTCACTGGTCTGGTCCAATCTTTCTTATTTGTAGTTGGAGAAACCAAAATCCAGAGAAGACTGGCCGAGGCTTCTTAGTCAGTTTGTGGCAGGCCCCCATTTTCCTATCTCCAAATCTTTTGCTTTGTGTACCAAACCATCCTGCTTTTTCTGCATCATTTTGAAAAAAGAAGTGCAAAAAGGTGCAAAAATTGCCCATCACCTGCCAGCTGTCACCTGGCGGTGAGCAGCAGACTTGTATTTCTGGTTCCACTTTAATGGACAGTTTATTTCCCTGATGGCCCCCTAAGCCCTGGGAGTCCAAATTTGGCAAATTAACTTTCATGGCTTTCTGCTACCAAGTCTGGGGGAACAGGAAGGCCAAATAGTATTCTTTGGGGAAGATGATGGGAGAAAGGGAAGGATGTTTTCTAGGACTACATCCCAGGATTGCAGATCTAAAACTCAAAAAGGCCCTGAGGGGGGCATTTTCATAAACAATCATCATAATAATATAAATAAAACAAAGCATCACATGACCTCCAACACTGCTGCACACCCTCATGTGGAAATGATTTTTTTGGCTAGCTGGAAAATTGGGTCATTAATGCTTCTCCTTATTATTATCTCTGTCCAGGCTCCATCTAGAAATCATTATTTTTGAAAAGTGATCAGCCAATTTCTAACCAGGGCAGGATCGTATTTATTTATTTATTTAGAGACAGGGTCTTGCTCTGCTGCCTAGGCTAGAGTGCAATGCCATGATCGTAGCTTACTGTAGCCTCAAACTCCTGGGCTCAGGTGATCCTCCTGTCTCAGCCTCCAGAGTAGCTGGGACTACAGGTGCGCTCCACCACACCCAGCTAATTTTTCTTATTTCTTAGCAAAAGACAAGGTCTTGCTATGTTGCCCAGGCTGGTCTCGAACTTCTGGACTCAAGTGATCCTTGTGCCTCAGCCTCCCAAAGTGCTGGGATCATAGGCGTGAGCCACCATTCCCACCCCAGGCCAGGGCAAGATCTTTAAATGGACCTGTTGTCCAACATGTGTGTGTCTCTGAAGCTGAAAGAGAGCTTGCAATCGGCTCATCCACGGGGAGCTAATTGCATTTGTAAACCAAGGACTCATCCTGGCCTTCCCCTCAGCCAGGCCTGAATGCTCCTTTTATTAATAGTAACTGCCGGTTCAGTCCAGTTCAGCCCAGATCAGCGGCTTCTTATGTAGCAGAGAGTTCCTTTGAGGAAACCCACTCTTAACAGTAACGATCCCACACATTGTTTTAGAACTTTGTTATTTGCCAGAGTCATATCTGATCCTAACTTACAACAGTCCTTTCTTACAGCCTCTTTCACAGGTGAGAACACTGTGTCACAGGAGCTCTGAGGTCTGCCTGATGCCACACAGCAGACTGGGGTCAGAGAAGACAAGGATCTGCATCTCCTGCCTGTGAGCACGTGTACTCACCACCCAAGATTGTGTCCATGTCACCGACATAGGCAGATTGAGCCCAGGTTGGACAGCTCCAGCTCGTTCCTGCACTGCTTGCTGTGGAACATCACTGCGGTGAACGTCGAGCTTGGTTATCTGAGTGTGCTCCTGAAGATGCTTATTGTGGTGGCAGTGGTTATTGGTGATGCCAGACCCACTTTCCCCCGCAAGCACAACTGCAGGGAGGAGCGTGCACTGAGGCTCAGTATGATTTCCAAGGGTGTGCTTGTTATTTCTTGAATAATCCCACCCACAGATGCGTATTTATGGGGACATGAGGTTTCAGAGGTCATCTGTTGCATCCTTCTGCTTCAAGGCAGTCTTCAACTAAGTCGTTCCAGGCAGAAGAGTCTTTTTCATTCACTTTTCCTTTTAAAGAGTGTCAATGAAGGAGAGTCCCTAACATCGGTGGGTCAACCACTTTAGCATTTAACAACCCTCATGGCCGGGAAATTAATCCTGACATTTAACCTGAATTGTTCTTGCGGTTTATTTCCTCCATTGTGGGACTCTGTGGAGTGAGGGAACAGCTGCTCACCATCCTCTGTCTATTCTACTTGACCACAGGTGAAAATTGCCACATCACCCTTTATTCTTTCCTCAAGTTCTGGGCTAACAATACACTTGAGGGTTTTACCTTTCTTCATAGATTCTGTTTGCAAATTTATTCTAAATCCTTTCTATAGTCTCACATCATTCTTGACTTGTGATAGTTCAAAGCAATTGTGATTGAGTCTGTTTTATTTCAGAGCATGCACACAATGTACCTTCTCTCCACTCCCATGCCACCCCCTTCATTAAAAATAGTCACACAACCACAGCCCTACATAAATGATTTGTATTATACTTGTAAGAAGTACTTGTGGTCCACTATGGTCCTTTGCTTTTTTTTTGTGTGTGTGTGTCTATACTTTCTCTACCTGTTATTCCTTTATCCTGAGTCTGGGTCTTTTTTATTAATTTATTTTTAAGAATCCTGCTTAACACATTTCTTTGTTAAATGTAATTTTGAAGATTACAGCCATGTCTGCCATAGGGCCCACTGATGTTAGATGTTACAGAGGATTCTCCCATATTTTCTTCTTATACTTACAGATACTTGCATGCATATGTGCCTGTGTTCTCAAAATCAAAAAGCAAAAGTAGAAAATAATAATATGAAGCATTTGGTCTATACCCAGGGGGAACAGATCTAAGTGCTTGCTGTCTGTGATTAAGATTTTTTGATAGTATAAGATGTTTAAACATGACATTTTCAGAGCATAATTTAAGGTAGAATGTACTCAAGGGGGGACTATACAGTAATGACAATAATAAGAGTGAACATTTGCTAGGGCCAATTGTATATCAAAGCATGTGCTAAACACATGATGAAAATCATTTGAAACAGGTCATCAGCAAAACAAAAATTCCAAGAAAGAATAGATGTGTGAGGGATGGAGAAGTCAGCACAGCACTCTGGAGGAGGTAGGAGTTGAGTTGGGCCTAGACCTGGCCCAGGTTTCCTGGCTCCTAGTCCATTGCTCTTTCTGTATGAAGTGTTCGCTAGGTCTGTGAAGGTTAACATTTTCTGAGACAAGAAAACTGGTAGAGATTCTTCAGTTGTGAAGTCTTGTTCCTATTATAATGGTATGTCATTTAATTGATGGTCCCTGTCTTCACTAAGGGCCATTAGCACAGATGAACTTTGGGCAAGGGGTGTTTTAACAAGGGTGTGGGCCAGATTTTGCAAAATGATTTGCCCTTGACAAGAAGGTAACAATCAAATGGTTGTGGGTAAATGCCTGTTCTCTCAAGATGTCATATACCTGGCTCCATATCCATCCACACAAGTAATCCCAGCCAAGTTCAGAGTGAGAGTATCTGTATTTCTATTGCAAATTGGAAAATGATACTTGAAGGAATCAAATGTCAGGCATCCAGCTTCAGCTTCCGGCTCTGGGAGCAGAACGGGAGCAAAAACCCTCAAACCAATTCAACAGGAAAATGAGGACCTGTGTTGAGCTGGCACCGTTCCCCAATTCACTCACCTTCTAAAAGGGAGAGGCGTTCAGACGCATTTCCTCCGGCAACTCAGACATGCTCTGCCAGAGCAATTGCTCCAAGCACTGACCTCATTCTAAAACATCCTATATTAAAGTCACTTTTTTGTGCTAGGTGCAGGAAGTGGGATGAGGGTGTAAGGGGCCCCGATGATGAAGGGGTGACTCTGCTTCCAGTGAGTTGTAGGCCAGTGGAGGGATCCGCATGTAAGTGGGTAACAAGATATATAGAAGGAGATGTGTTAAAATCAGGGCCCCATATTTAATAATGTTCCCTCCATACCATCGCCCCAGCTGAAGGCAACTTTTTCCTCCTCTGAACAATCCCTGTGTAATATTAATACTCTTACCTGGCATTATTGTCATTGTATGCATCTACATGGTACATGTGTGATGTCCTCTCATTGACTAAGCCCCTCCGGGGCAGGTCTGTCACCACGACCCTTTTCATATTTACCACAGTGCCTCGCACCATAGGAGCACCATATTTGTTGACGGAATGACAGAATGAATGAATAGTGGTAGTTATGAGTAGGTATCAGAGATGGGAAAGTTTAATTAATTAATCTCTTCATTTAGCAGGTATTAATTGAGTACCTACTATGTGCTAGGTACTCTCCCAAGTGCTGGGGATATAGCAGTGAACAAGATAGACAAAACCCCTGTCCTTAGAGAGTTTGCATCATGTTGGGAACATCAAATTTTATTTGAAGATTTGAGCAGGATTCACAGTAGACTGGCTGTGATGTTGGCCTTAGAGAATGGAAGGAATTTGGTGGGTGGAAAGAGTAGGGAAGCCATTATGGGTGCAGGGTGTGAGGAAGGACCTGAAATAAATGATGTGTACCTTTCCATCACATGAAAGTGTGCAACGTGCTGTCAGACCTGATCTCCCTGCAGATTCCATTGTCTACTGTTAGACACACCTTGTTATAAGAAGGCAATAGTGGGATCTACTGCACTCATCCCAAATTTGAAGGAGACAAAGGAAGATAATGAACAACCACTGAGCTAGACTTTGTTTCATTCCCTCTGCACAGCAACCCTGCGAGTTGATTATTGTCACCTTTGTTTTGCAGAGGAGGAAACTATTGCTCAGAGAGAATGCTGTCGTAGTTAGTCTGGGTTTCTATAACAGGATACCATAGACTGGGTGGCTTAAATAATAAATTTTTATTTTTCACAGTTCTGGGGGCTGGGAAGTCCAAGAGCAAGGTGCTGGTAGATCCGGTATCTGGTGAAGAAACCCTTCCTGTATGTAGACAGTCGTCTTTTCATTATATCCTCCCATGGCCTGGAGAGAAATCAACTCTCTCTTGTTTCTTCTTATAAGAGCATGAATCCTAGTCCTGAGGTCTCTACCCTCATGAACTAACCACCTCTCAAAGGTTTCACTTCCTATAACATCACATTGTGAGTTAGGATTATAGGAATTTTAGGGGGCCATAAACATTCATCGCATAACACATGCATAATGGGGCTGGAATGGTAGGGCCAGAGCAGCCTCTGGAAATCACTTGTCAAAAATGGAAAAGCCTCTGTTGGCTTGGATCCCTGAATGACTGTGTGCAGCAGAGGTGCCCACCAATACGGAACTTGGCCCTGGACTGTTCTGTTGTGTTGGAACCATTACACAGCTTGGGTGTATTGGTTACAGCTGGTTAGCCTACCCCAACTATAGTTTCCTAGGGCTGCTGTAACAAAGTATGTCAAACTGGGTGGCTTAAAACAACAGAAAGTTGTTCTTTCACAGTTCTGGAGGCTAGAAAGTCTGAAATCAAGAGGTTGGTTCCTTCTGAAGGTTGTGAGGGCCAATCTGTTCCATGCCTCTCTCCTAGCTTCTGGTGGCTTGCTGGCAATCTTTGGCATCCCTTGGATGCATCACCCTAATCTCTGCTTTCATTGTCACATGGCACTCTCCCTGTGTGTATGTCTCCATGTCCAAGTTTCTTCTTGTTATAAGCATACCAGTCATATTAGATTAAGGGCCAGTCCTACTCTAGTATGACCTCCTCTTAATTTATTATAACTAATTACATCTGCAATGACCTTATTTTGAAATGAGTCACATTCTGAGGTCCTGGGGATTAGGACCCCAACATATCTTCTTTGGGGGGAAAAAGTTCAACCCATAACACCAACTAGTACAAGCAAAAAATTGCAGAGAAAGCTCCAAAGTCACGTCATAGGCAACTCAGATTCTTGCAGCAATTCACCTTTGGTCCTTAGAGGCTGACCCCCTATTATGAGGTAGACTCTCAGAAGCTTCCCTCCTGTCCTTCCCTGGGAAACACGTCCATTCAGCCTTTGTTCTCCTGGATCCTGAGTCAGGCAGTCAAGCCTAAATCCTCAAGTAGATTTAAGTGACCTCTTAAAATTAAACATCCTGGGTCTCGATTTTCTTATCAGTAAAATGGGAGTAATAGTGCTTATCCTGCTTACCTTATAAGGCTTCAAATAAGGATCAAATAAATACATAATAGTAACAACTGATGCTTATAAAGTACTTCATAATTTTTTTAGCATGATTGCATCTTTTTTGGTAAGTCTTTCAATTTTTTTGTTATTTGGCACTCAGGTGCACAAAATTGAGTTGTGCAATTCATGGAAACATAATTTTTCCCCCTAGAGATTTGCTCTCATTTTATTTATTTATTTCATTTCTTTTATGATCATGTCTCATTTTCTATCACCCATAAGTGGCCCCAGGGACTTCTGACCCTAGAGGCAATCTTCCTTGGAATGGGACCCAACCACTCTCTGTCTCTATGGAGTTCCCACAGTTTCTGTGATGGATTCTAGGATCTTCTGCCTTATCCTCTCTTCTGTGTTGGGTTCAAGGAGGGAGCTTGCAGCTCAAGTCAGTTCAACATGTGGTCCAACACAACAGAAGCTGTGTATTACTAATACTAAATTAACTAAATATTACTTTAGTCCCTCTCGTATTCCTCAGAGCCCAATAAATGAGGAAATTAGAGTCAAAGGAAAATAAGGGAAGGACTGTAGGGTAAAGTTGGTGTGGAGAAATATCTACCATAAATCCTATGTCATTTTTAGAGATCACCTTGAGCTTCCTGGTAGCCAAAGCAAAAAGTAAACAAAGCAAGTGATTGATTATGAAAATGAGCAGGTTGCTCCTTAAGAGAAGCCCAGCTTTTCTGGCCAGGAGACCCAAACCTTATATCTCCTGTAATCGTCAGTGAGACTTGTGCACTAAACACAGCAATGATAGCATACTACACCTTGTACAGAAGGCAAATTCCACTCTTATTTATTTTTATTTCATCACTTAAAATGATGCATGTGATACTCAATATCATATGTCATTAGGGAATTACAAATTAAAACAACAGATACACCATTATATACCTATTAGAATGGCCCAAATCCAAAACTCTGACAGCACCAAATGCTGGCAAGAATGTGGAGCAATAGGAATTCTCATTCACTGCTGGTGGGAATGCAAAATGACTGACTTCCAAGCCACTTTGGAAGTCAGTCTAGCATTTTTTTTTTTTTTTGTAAAACTAAACATACCCTTACCATATGATCCAGCAGTTGTGCTCTTTGGTATTTACCCAAATTAGTTGAAAACTTGCATTCACAGAAAAACCTGCACATGAATGTTTATAGCAGCTTAATTACTAATTGCCAAAACTTAGAAGCAATTCAGATGTCCTTCACCAGGTGAATGGATAAGCAAATGGTGCAACATCCATACAGTGGAATATTATTCAGTAATAAAGAGAAATGAACTATTAGGCCACGAAAAGACATGGAGGAACCTAAAACGCATATTGCTAAGTGAAAGAAGCCAATCTGAAAAGGCCACATACTGTATGATTCCAGTGACATTATATGACATTCTGGAAAAGGCAAAACTATGGAGACAGTATAAAGATCAGGAGCTTGAGGGGCTTGAGGGGCAACTAGGTGGACACGGGATTTTTAGGGAAGTGAAACTATTCTGTGTGCTACTGTAATGGTAGATACATGACATTATGCATTTGTCAAAATCCATAGATCATATACAAAGAGTGAACCCCACTGTAAACTGTGGATTAGTTAAAAATATATCAACATTGGCTCATCAATTGTAACAAATGTACCACACTAATGCAAAATGTCAAAAATAGGAATTGGGTGTGCATGAAGGAGTCTATGAGAACTCTTTGTATTTTTCACTCAATTTTTTTCTGTAAGCCTATAACTGCTCGAAAAACATTCCATTAATTAAAAAAAATTAAAATGCATGTGAAGGTGCGCCTGGAATTGCAAGACATTGGCACATAGACTTAGCATTCTCAGGCAGAGCCGAGGTTTCCCTTTCTTGTACTCATCTCACAGAGCCGAGGACCCTGCTGGCTTCCGGGAAGGCTTCCTGACTTAGCTACAGTGAGGGAGCCGGGTCCCACGCGAGGAGAGCAAGTGGGGGGCGGGAGAAACCGGCACAGAAAAAAGGCGCCCCTAGGACCCCCGGCTCAGAGCCCCACACAGGTTCGCTCTCATGCAGGTCCCTTTAGCAGCTTTTCATCTCTGGCTGAGTCACTCTCAGGTCAACATCTTACCAAAAAGTGTTAAAAGGTGCCACTTTTAGAGAAGGTACTCAAGGCAAATCTCTTGTGTTGTCTAGGTGTTTTTATAATAGAGTTCCATTTTGTAGATCAGTAAACTGAGGCTCAGAGACCACGTCCCACCGCACTAGGTTGCAGAGCGAGGATTCAGCCTGGCGCTAAAGGAGGCACTGTCATCATCACACTAGGGTGCTACGCGGTGTCCAGAGCGACTGGGCCGCCTGCCCGCCCGCCCCTGAGCCTTCCCCCACCTCACCCCGGTCCCCCACAACCTCCGGTCCGTGGAAGCCCCGCCCAGCCACAGCCGTAGGCCCCGCCCCCCAGCCCCGGTCCTGTCCGCTTCTGGGGCTGTCCTGCCCTCCTCCGCAAAGCCGCGTGGCTGGGAGCTGTGAGTTTGCATGTACTTAGCACTGGAAAAATCGAAAAAAAAAAAAAAAAAAAAGATAGCAAGCAAGCGAAGAAAATTTTTAAAAATTCTCCTTAGATGTTTGTTAAAACAAACAAAAAAAATCCAAAAGACACTCTGAAAGTGTATACACAACAACAGATGTTGTTTAACAGGCTTGTAGAACATTCCCATAAAGTTATAAACATATCTTTCAGAGGTTACTGAAGATAAACAGATAAAAGTCACATATTTTTTGGTACAAGAGACAACTTGCTGTTTGGAAGCCAAATAAAGATTCCAAATGTGAGATGCACCTGAAAAAGATTAGGAGATCATATCAAGGATATTAAATTTGGGGCCAAGTCTAACATGCTTTTCTTGGAGTTGTACATGTCTCAGAAAAAATAAAAAAGTGAGTTCCAGCTCCATGCAAGAGACTTGGGGCTGACAAGGACTTAGAGCACATTTCTTCCCACCCCCCACCCCTGCTGTTTTCCCTTCTCTGGTTCAAGGTTGGCTTCAGTCAAGGGGACAGACTGCTCTTCTCACTTCTACCCTAGTGCTTCACTCAGCCAACATTTGCTGAGCACTTCCTAAGTGCTGGATGCTGACCAGATGCCAGGCACACAGACCTGAGAAGGAGAGCTCAGTCGGATGTGCTTTAATATGTAAGCATCCTGTGGTGCTTAATTGTATGGGCTCTGGGAGCCCAACTGCAGGGTTCAAATCCCAGCCCTGGCATAACTTGCTCTATATCCTGCTCGAGTTAATTTACTTCCCTGTGCCTCTGTTTTATCATCTATAAAATGGAGGTAATAAAACTACCTGCCTATATGAGGTATTGTAAAAAATTATCCCAAACTTAGTGGCTTAGAATAACAAACATTTCTAAAGTCACAGTGTCCGTGGGTCAGGAATATGGGCATGGCTTATTCGTGTCTCTGATCTCTTAGGAGGATGCGATCAAGTTTCTCGCTGAGGCTGCTGTCATCTGGGGCTGGACTGGAGAAGGATCTGCTTCCAAGCTCACTCATGGGGCTGTTGGTGGCCTCAGGTCACCATTCCAAAGAACAACAGTGAGACATCAGTGTTTGCCACGTAGGCCTGTCGGGCTACTGACAACTGACAGCTTCTCCCAGAGCGAGGCCAGAGAGGAAGAGGGGGAGAGTGACAGGGGATGTTAGAAGTCACTCTTTTTGTGATCTAATTTCAGATGAGACATCCCATCGCTTTTGCCATATTCTATTTGTTAGATGCAAGTCACCAGGGGCAGCCCACACTGAAGGGGAGGGGGGGCACAGGGTGTGAACACCGGCAGGCAGCTCACAGGGTCACCTGGCCACCTATCACTCTAGCTCATAGGATTATTATGAGAGTCAGATGAGTTAACAAGTGCAAGAGGGGAACCAGGTTCTCTGCACTTCCACTTTGAGGCTCTATCACCACGTTGAGCTGCTCAGATCATTAGAACGCTTCCTCCACCTCCAAACACACAGGCGCATGTGCACACACAGGCATTTCCTATCCTCCTCTCCTCCTTTCTCTTGTTTCCTATCTGTCTCCCTGCACTAGTTCATAAGCTTCATAGTGTACGGATTTTTGTCTATTGTCTTACACCTAGAAACAGTGCCTGGCATATAGCATTTGTAAGCATTTTTCTTTATCAATAGTTATTGAATTGAATGATGGCACTAACCTGTACTTCCACTGGGAGAAGCAGTGTTGGAATTATATGATCCCACTACTGCAAGGATGGTTCTATATTCCCACTTGCCTTTCTACTTTTTCTCTGTAATGCACACTGTCCTTTGCGTTAGACCATCTCCAGCATCTCCTAGTGTCCCTGGGTGCCTCTCAGAGCTCATGACCACATTCAATGTCGGGACATTTCCTATCTTATGTCTAGCTCAACACCCTTCCTCTGCAGTAGAGCAGGGACACTTGGATGGCTTGGGGACAGAAGGCTGACCTGATGTGGCATACAGGGGCTGGCACTCACCTTGTGAAGGGTGGTTGTGTGCCTTCACTCCTGAGACCCTGACCTTCTTAATTCTGACCTTATCAGAGAGCAGCTGCTTGCTGGATTTGTTGCTGAGCCTTTTGAGATCTGCGCTGGAGCCATGGGACAAGCTGAGTGTCCTGGAGAAGACCTAGGGAGTGGGCTCAGGAGTGAGTACCTGGCCCTGCGGCTGAGCTTGGCTTTGACTTGTAATTCTTCCACTGGGCCAGGGCCTCTCAAACTTTAATGTGATCCAGTTCTCCTAAAAGATCGTGTTAAAATTCAACTTTGGTTTTAAGAGTGTAGATGGGGGCCTGAGATTCTAACAAGCTTCCAGGCAATGCCAAAATAGCTGGTTCTTGGACCAATACTTTGATTAGCAGTGAGGAGTCAGGCAATGGGTCCTTCTTCAGTAGTTCTCCCATGCATAGATGGAGCCGAGTTCTCCACCCTTTTGTGCAGATTCCCGCTAAGCAGTTAAGCAACATGCAAATGAAAAGAAAACCAGTGATGGTGAATCAAATGTAACTAGAGGCCGAGGGTAGGAGTATGGGAAGAGAGGGAAGACCCTTTGGATGAAGTATAATGAAAATGAGCCTGCAGGGTGGGCGCACTCCAGAAGGATAGAGAGCAGGGCTTTGGGTTGGCTGGAACGAGAAATTGGGGTCCAAAGCAAAGGGCTTCGAATGCCAGGCTTTGGAGCGATTCTGAGGCCTGGGGTTACCAAACTCAAATGTCTACAAGGGTCAGTATGAGGCAATAGGGAGTGGTTGGTGCCTGTGGTCAACTGGGGGAGCATGTCTATCTAAAGGGGCAGTTCCTACTCAGCCCCTGCTGATTGTTGCCCTGTGGGATTGTAGGCCTACTGTAGCCAGATCTTCTCATTATTCAAGCAAAGCCACATATCTGGAATTTTATGTAAAATCTTCCAATTTTTAGAAGTTGTTAAGCCAAACAAAACTCATTTGCAGTCATATCTGGCTTGGAGCTTCCAATTCATGGCCTTAGGTTGAGGCAGAAGACAACCACGGAGAATTTGGGTCAGGAAGTTGCCTCCTGGAGGAAACCAGCCCCTGACGGTGTCCACTGCTGCTGACAGCCTTGGTCAGGAGAGGGTGTGCTTCTGGATGCCAAACTTTTTCACCTGTGATTGCAAAGTCTTCCTAAGCAGTCATACACTTGGGGAAGAGGTGTCCTGAGGACCAAGGGAAGGTGTTCACTCGAAGTGCAGAGAAACTTGGACACAACCACCTGCTTTAAACACAAGAACTAAATGTGCCTCCACCTCTTTCATCATGCCCCAAGACTTGGCACCAAGGTCGCCTCTACCAACCGGCATTGTTAGAGGGCAGCATGCAATCTGAGATCATGCACACAGTGGGGTCAGAGGAATGTTTGTTTAAATTTCAACTCTGTCATTTCCTAGCTTGTCAAGCATTGACAATCAGCTAACCTCTTTTGCCTCAGTTTCCCTTATATATATTAAATAGTTATAGATAGTTACATCTATCTCAATTTGAGACATCAAATGATACTTCATTTGATTACATTTGATTTTGAATCTCTATATTAATATAGAGAAACATCATAGTGCCTTGCATAGACTAAATGCTAAGTTAATAATGTTTGTTATTATTATTATCCAGTTTGGGGCAATAGAATAGAATAGAATAAGCTTTGGAATGGTCATTGGGGATCATCCAACCTCCTCACTTTACAGAGAGAGAAACTGAGGCCCACAGCAGGTGGTTGACTTGTCCAGGGTCCCATGGTGAGGTGGCATCAGCTATGATCTGTCATCTCCACATCTACTATGCCACATGCTTCTCCCCAGCAGCGACCAAAGGGACTGGCACATGGTGTGTTTTCAGAATGAATGAATGAACCAGTAATCATGGACGAACCAGCCGTTTCTCTCGCTTCCTCTTTGTCTTTGTAACATTGCATTCTTTTTTGGGGGGGCAGAGTCTCTCTCTGTTGCCTGCGCTAGAGTGCAGTGGTGTCATCATAGCTCACTGCAGCTTCAGACTCCTGGGCTCAGGTGATCCTCCTGCCTCAGCCTCCTGAGTGGCTGAGACTACAGATGCGCGCCACCAGGCCCAGCTAATTTTTCTATTTTTTGTAGAGACGGGCTCTTGCTATGCTGTGCAGGCTGGTCTGGAACTCCTGGCCTCAAGTGATCCTCCTGCCTCACACTCCCAAAGTGCTAGGATTATGGGTGTGAGCCACTGTGCCCGGCCTCCACCCTTGATTCATTTAAAAGCACACAGACACAAGGGACGTGATATATATGGGATTCAGAGATTTGGGGATTTAGAAATGGTGAAGAATTTACAAAGTGGTGGAGCTGATTATTATCGTCTCTCTAGCTAGCCTCCCTTTCTCCCTCTCCCTTTTCCCTCCCTCCCTCCTCCCTTTCCCTCACTCCCTCTCCCCTCCTTCCCTCCTCTTCCTCATTCCCTCCCTCCCTCCTCCCCTCTCCCTGTCCCTTCCTTCCTCCCTCCCACCATCCTTGCATCCTTCCTCCTTCCTGACTGTCAGTCTGTCATTCTTTCATTCAATCTGTTTTTATTGAGCATCTACTACATGCCAGGTTCTTCAGGCATTGTGCTTGACACTGGGGATATAAAGATTGAGTAAAACCAACATGGCCACTCCTTTCTGAAGCTTATAGTCTAGCAAGAGAAACCCCTAATAATTGATCTCACCAATTCACCAGTGATTTGAAGGGTACCATAGGGGCTGCTATTGGGATGTATGTGTGTGTGTGGTGGGGTAGAGATCTGGCCTGGTCAGGGGCTGTCAAGGAGGGCCTCCCTGAGGACGTCGCATTGGAGCCGAGAGCTGAAGGACCAGGAGGAGCTCACAGGGTGAAGACAGGGTTTGGGGGGGCATGTCCAAGAAAAGGGAACAGGATGTGCTAGGGCTCTGGGCAAACGCAGGAAAGCTAGTGTGGTTGGGGTCCAGAGAGGGGGCCTGGGGTGAGGCAAAGGCCGCATCATACCCTGCATGATTCCAGCAAGGTTTTTGCTCTTGACCCTGAATTCACTGGGAAGCCCTTGCAGGTTTTTAAGCAGACGGACATTGTAAAGAGATGGTTCTGGCTGCGCATGGGGGAGGGGCCTCCACAGTCCTTGGGGTGGGGGAGCAGGGAAGAAAGATCAATGTGGTGCCTGGGTCAGGGGTGTGGGTCGCTTGGAGATACAGGCAGTTGTTAAATGGTTGTAAATACTTAGAGGATTTCCTCCCCCAAGTGAGAAATCCCCAAGCTCAGGGAGGCAGCTGCTCAGCTCCTACCAAACAGGGCTCGTCAAGACCCGAGCACGGTCCTTGGGAAACCGCTATCTATGTGCAAACACAGATTTTCCACAAATACTCCATCACCGAGGATTTATTCAGCACCCACTGCGGGCCCAGCGCTGGCTAGGCACTATGGAGGACTCTCCTTCTCATGCTGACAGAGGGATGGGATGAGGTCTAGTCTGCTTCCTTTTGCATAGGTAGCTGGAGACTGCATCTATAGCACCAAATACCTGGGAGAGAGCACAGCAGACTCTGTATGCTTCCAGAAGCTTCCAAAGACAATCAGGTTGCTGTGGCCATAAAGATATTCAGGGTTCCTGTGGATGAGGGAGGTTATTTTGTCCTTTGGAAGTTTGTAACATATCCAGTCAATATCAATGTGCAGTAAAACTGGATTTTTCATCTGAATGACATCAAACATCTGTATGCAAATGGTGAGGAACTCAGATATTTTCAAATAGAAGAATTATGTGGAAGTATTGGGAAATCCTGTACCTTATAGACTGAAGTTTTCAGATTTTAGCCATATGGCAGGGTTCAGAGACCTCTGATTTAGCTCTTGTCTGCACAGGCATTCTGGAAACTGCAATAACAGCTTCTCTTTAGGTAGTCAATTGGGATTGCTAAAATGATACAAAGTACATTTTCTTGTCTTGCTTAACTGCAGGTATTTTGGCCTGCGCCAGCTGCATCAAGTTGTTTGTCTTCACTGTGTCCTGGGAGCCCAGCTCTCTGGAGAAGGGGAGAGGACTGACCAGTTTTCACCCTGCCCTGATTACCCACCACTGGGCTTCAGACCTGCCCACTGATGGAGGGGGAATAGAGACTCTGAAGAGGGGCAAAAAGACAATTTCTAAGTGTTTCAAGTACAAGTGCTCTTTTTCTAACAAAGTTTGGCAGACAAGAGGAGAAGTTGCCAGTGATTTGTTGGCCTGATGACACTTATTTGAAAAGTGCATTCCCTGCTTCCAGCAGCACTTCTGAGCATTTCCTATCCTCTCTACAGATTCCAGTAAATTCGCAAAGCTGCAGATATTATTGCCTCAGATAAGTTGGGAAGTGGTATATCTGTGGCAGCACAAATAGAGGAAGAAAACGAATTGTCTGCAAAAAATGCATGGACTTCTATGAAAATATTTATGTACAGATTTTATAAATTCACATAAATGGTACATTTAGAGTATTCATCTTAATCCAGAGCTATATCCTTTCAAGGAAAATAATTTTTAATAAAGATTCCATCACCCATAGTAAATTTTCAATTCAAGGATTTCTTTCATATCTTGCACGAGAGGAAATTTCTCTCTTAGTCAGGACTTGCTGGTGTACTTGTTCCTGCTAGAGGGGAAAAATTTGCTGCTCACACATTTAGTGTGGGGGGGAAAAACTGGAAGAGAGACTCCCCTCTGGTTTATTTTCTTGAGATTGTAATTTTAAAATATCTTCTCCTAAGAGCCCTTATATATTGACTATCATGGGGTAGAAGTCAAGCAAAGGAGACTTTGCTGCCTGACGTGTCTGCTTCTTGCTGTGAAATCACAACAATGCTACTATTATTGTTAGGTAAAATCTCAGCCTTGAACGCGGTGGTGTAATTTCCTATGACAAATACCTTGGACAAACGCTAATCAAAATTACTTTCTGATTCTACCTTATGCAGCAAGACAAATGTATGACATGGCCCCAGAGGCTGACATTTATTTGTTCATTTGCAGATGTCTTTGCTCATATCTGTCTGACCACATTGGCAGCCCTCTCCTCTCCACATGGGTGGGGCATGGGTCCCTCCGTGTGGCACTATGGCTTTCTCACCTGAAGACCTGCCTCTGCAGCATATGGACCATTCACCACGTCCATTGAGGGAAGCAACTCTGGGTCTTTCACATGCTGCAAATTTACATTCCAGAAGGCAAAAGGGCATGCAATGATTTGAGGACAGTGACACTGACAGTGTGCATTACTGTTCTAATCTCTATGACCCCCCTCTTCCAGTGGGCTGATGGACATATGTGGTCAAATGGGCAGGAAAACATGCGGAAATCTTTTTTTCAACTGGGATATTTGGACCACAAGAGGAAATCTCAAGAGATTGTGACTTGAGGGATGAAGGATTCCAGGAAGAGTCCCCAAAAGGGCAACAAGATCTGCTAGGAGGATGTCACTGCAGTTTTCGGACTCATCTAACAACATTAGGGAAAAGGGAGGTCAATTTCCACCGTGTGAAATGGCAAACATGTGAACTGGGATTCATAAGCTCAGACCACACCACACGCAGGCTCGGTGTTCTACGCCTTCTGTTTTTGTTGCTTTGTGTGAAGCACCAATTGAAACCACCCAAAGGCCAAGTTTATGAATGTCTCTTTGACCGGACCGAGTTCCCTTGGCATGAGCCTTGCACAGTGGCCATATGTGGACAGCATCTGAGTAGGAAGTGTTGCCCTGGAGTGAGGGAGATTCCACAGCATGGGTGCCATTTCCCCTCCTAGGTCTTAACCTTTCATAGCGAGACAGACAACCAGGAAAGTAGGAAATCGAAACAAGCTATGTTTAGCTGAATTTTACATACCATAATCTCTTTACCATGGTCGAGCAAGGCAGGAATGCTCAGGCCAATCAGTTCTGGCTCAAATCCATTCCAGAGGGGACTGATTTACAACTTAGCACCATCCTCGTCTCTTCCCTGAGAGTGAAGTTAAATGACCCAAGAATAACATCAGTCTGCACCAGGACTCGCCAGAATGGTGTTCTTAAGGGTGGTCTCGGGCATGGGCTTTCACCCGCGGAAATTCAAGCCCAGACACCCCTCCAAAGTCCTGGTAAGGGTCAAGTAGCATTCCTATTTTAAGAGGTCGATAGGGAGGTGAGTTACGAGGTCCGGTCCGAGGGATGTGTCGTCTGGCCCAGGTCCTTTTGTGACCTCCCTCCTCACCAGTGGATCTCAAGTCAACCCAGGCCAGTGGTACCCAGCGTGCTTCAGCCCCTCCCCATGCCAGGCTCTTCTGCCTCACATTGGCTGTGAAAAAAAGCAAGGTGCTAGAAGGCAGCTTGAATGGGTAGACCAAGGCAGAGAAAGAAACAGGCCAGAGGTTTGAGACTTCAATAGTTAAAATATCTTGATGTAAAAATGAGCCCCTTCAAGTAGCCTGAGTGGGCCCCCAAAATCACCTGACAGGGCTTACAAATAGACGAGTGAGATGTTGAAATTATTTTAAGACAGATGCCTTTTTAAACTGTATTCAGAACACCTTTCGGGGCTTCTAGTTGCGCAGTTCCTCAAGCAGGAGGTATTTCATCTTCGCAACATCTGGAACTGTCAAAGGGGTAACGCTGCAGACCTCAACAGATGCAGGCACTTCTACATAAAAGTGCACCCACAAATCATGAGCGTAATCGCAGAACAACACAAGTGTTTCACAGGCAGCTTCGGCGAAAAAGACACTCTGGCAGGGAGGAAAACTTACTGTAACCCCCTAGCCCCCTCTGCTTTTACTGCTGAATCAACTCCTTTAGGTAACTTTTCTGCAATTCTCCACCAAGTGGCTAACAACTGCAAGTAAGTTTATTTTCTTGGCTTGTAGGAGGTGATTGACAAGGTTTTTTTTTTCCTTCGGGGTAAAAATTTCTTTATCCCATAAATCCGTAGCCTTGACATAGTTGGGTAAAGGAATCTCCATGCTTACTTGCTTCAGGTTTTCTACCGACCTTGTTGGGAGGGGAGGTGGGGACGGGTAGTGGGGACATAGACAGCCATTTGCTACATGAAGGGAGCCAGTGTGGCCCCACATTGCCTTCCCGTGATGGGCAAAGACATGTGGCAATGTCAGACCTGGCTTCCCATTAAAACCCAAAACAAAACTGATGCTATTTTAATTTGTCCTTTCAGCGGCAAAGGCTCAAATGTGCTTTAAAAACCTGTGGCTCGATGTGTCGCTCAAAATTTTGATGCAGCTGCATGCTGGAGTGCTGTGGGAGAAAGAAAAGCAGGAGGGTCCCCACAAAAGACCAAGTTAAGACTTCATACAACTGTTCTATAAATTACGGCAATAAAGCCAACACTGCTGATAATAATGATAACAACAATAAATCCTTTCAATCAGTTTTACTAAAGCATTTTGGATCTTGTAGGACAGATGGGAAAATAAAACTGGCTGTTGGAATGTTTGGGATTTATAAGAACCTCTTTGGTCAACATAATAAGGAAGGCAGAATATTCCAGGGTGCAGAAAAAAGCTGGTGTTATAGTAAAACCTCCGTCATCATCACTGTTTTAGCTCTGCTTTAATGGCAAATCAGCCTTCATCATGGTCATCAAACACATCCTTTAAATTAATCTCCCGGCTGGCAGAGCAGTGCGCCCTGGAACGTGAGCGATGTGGGCTGCCTGGCCCACATTAGGGAGGAGGAAACCGGGAGGGCTTGGTCAGGGGTGGAAGCGAGTGGCAATTATTTCAGAGGTCAAGTGTTTAAACATCTGGTGCCTCCACGAGGCCAGCTGTGGCTCGGACACCTCTGCTTGGGCAGGAGGAGCAAGAAGCCCCTGGCTGCTGTTCTCTGCATCTGAGCACTCCGTTTGGTTTCTTTCCCCCTCTGCCTCTCAGGGAAGAATGCCCGAGTGAGAACATGCAACCGCACAACTTCTACCACCCTGTGGCAACTTGATGCCATGACATACGCACTTTCTTCTGGGGCCTTCTGTCTTTTCTTGTGAGAAGCATCCCCCAGGGCTCCTGGGTGCCATTTTTTCTCCCTCAGTTTATGGGACGTCTTTGGTGGAGCTTTGGAGGTCAACTCCGACGTGCATTTTCAGGTTTTGAAAGATCTCAGAATCACCGACGCTAGGATCTTGTTTTCACTGAGGTTGAATGATGATGAACATATCCAGTGGTAGAGTAATGGCCACAAGACGAAGCCAGAACAAGCTTCAGCGACAGCCAATGGTGACGCCCCAGGTCCAACACTCATCATTGAAGGCCTGGGGGCTTGGAAAGGAGAGTGGCCTGCCCGCAGAAGCTGACAAAAGCATTCGCAGTGTTTGCATTTTCTCCCAGCCTCTACATCTCCCAAATGTTCCTTTTCCACACCATGTCCCCCCACCCCCAATTTTATACGTAGCAGATGGCCTTCAAACAAATCAAGGAGCAGAAGCTGCAAAAGCCTTAGGAAAAAAAGACAGTGAAACTCATATATTTCTTCAAACGATAAGATGAACTACAGATGTTTGCTGAAGGGTGATGGTGCTGCCTACAACTGAAGACTCGACTTAAGAGTCCACTTATGTTTAGGGTTGGACAAGCCCAGTACATGTCATGGTGTGAATTATGGAGGTTGTTTGTGAGATTTTATGTGACTGGGGATATGGCAATTAAAACACACTGCCATTCTGCCTGCAAGCATCGTTCTCCGTGGACCCAGGTGCGGAGTCCGCGATGGGAATGGCGGTGCTGTCCTGTATCTGGCGAGGATCCTGCCGTGGTCCTCGATCTTCCTGCATTCCGACCAACGTGCCCTCTTCCTCTTGGGCCTCCCTCTCTTCCCTTCCACAGAGTTCTTGGTCCTTGCAAATGTCCTATTCTTACCTGACACCTGCAGTCAGATTAGTCTCAAATTAAGCTTGACAAAGTTGCTAAAAGAGAAACAGTTGTCTGTTGCAGGGTCCAGCTGTATATAGAAAACAGCTGCTTGCTAGGCACGTTTTTTGAGAAGGAAGAAAAATCACTGCAAAGGGTTTCAAAATGAACATAAAGCATATCTTGGAAAGACCAGCAGAAACCTGTAATTAACACAACGGTAAGTCTCTGCGTTTCCGTTAAAAGCTTCTTTTTCAGGACTTGTAACTTGGTCATAAATATTTATTATAAACTGAAACTGGGAATATGAGGCCTTAGCTGAATGCTGTTTCCCCCTCTTGCTCTTTGCTTTCCAAAGCTGATTCTTAACTATGCAAAGAGTGCAATGTATTTTGGATACACACACCCACTCCAAAATGCATCTGTGCAAATGCAGACACCTACGCCCATCAGCACGTGTGCACGCAGCCCATCCCCAGGTGTCCGAGGGGTGGGTTTAAGGGAGGCCGCCAGTCTCGAGTCTCAGGCAGAAGCAGCGGGAGGAGGCCCCAGCCGTCCTCTGGCCTTTGGAGCAGAAACGTGGGGAGCCTTTGAAGTTACCACAACTCAGGTGGAAGCTCCTTAGAGCAGCCCTAAGAGGAAGTCATTTGTTTTTAAACAAAGGGGAAAATTCCTTAGGACCCTGGTGTTTCCACTAAAACAAACCTCTGAAAAGTTGTTCTCCAGAGGATCGGGGACCAGCTGTTCTCCATCTCCACGAGGTTGTGAAGAGAGGAAACGGGCGGCTGGGACTGCAGCATGAGAGACGTCAGGTAGATACAAGGAAGCATGGTGAGACAGGCAAGGCTCTTGGGAGGGAATCGGGAAGATAGTGAGCCGCTTTCAAAACCAATGTGGTGCATTCAGAGGCAGGAAAATGGACAATATTACCTCTGAAGATCTGTTTTGTTTGCATTTTGAAAATAGCAAGCCATTACCTCTCCCCGCCACTGTGTCCGCTGGTGAGCATGTCAGCACAGGGCACTCCCAGGACGAAAGCTGGAGAGGACCCCTGGCGCCCGTCCTCTCCTCCCCAACTTCACACAGAACCACACTCAACAGCATCTATGGACATGAGAGTCTTGCTTATTTTTAAAGACTTTAAATTACCTGGTAGTAGACATTTGTCTTTTTTTTTTTTTTTTTTAAATTCCCTACCTTTTAATCTCTTTCCTTTGCGTGGGCGTTCTCCATTCTGGACATCAGAGCGGGGGCAGCAACTTCCTGTCACTGCTGAGGCTGCAAAGCAGGTCCTCACCTTCCCACCTTCCCACCTCCCCATGCAGGTGGGCCACGAGCCCTCATGCCGTGGCTGAAGCTTGTCTCAGCTTTATTCTGGCATCGTGCCCTTGGAAGGTGAGTTCAGGTGAAGGATGTGTGTCGTGCAGTTTGCTCCTTCCCACACGATTTGGGGAGGTGATGATGCACAGGGCAGATAACCACACAGAGCGTCCATCTGTGTTGGTGTGTAAATGCTGGGTTCACGTTTGAGGGCTGGGTGGACGCTGCGCAATTATCCCATTAATGAACTCTTTACAGACAGACCAGATAATAAAGGCCTGAGCAAAGCCAGCAGTGCTTTGTCTTGTGACACCAAATTGCTGGCTTTACAGTCAGAGCTAGAATCAGATCCCAGCTAAATAATCTTGGGCAAGACTCTTATCTTCTCTGAGCCTCAGTTTCCTCATCTTCAAAACAGGAACCACAAGACCTTACAGGATTGTTGTGAGGATCACATGAGGGGAGAGGGAGAGATGACTGGCACAGCTTGGCATGTAGCTGGTGCTCAATAAATAGTAACCTTCGTGCCATCTATAGGGAAACCCAGAGGAAGGAAAAGATGTGGAGGAAGGCTTGTGAGGCGCATGTGACTCTGTTGGGGTGCTGCACCATAGCAACCACAGCAGATCCTCAAATGGCAAATGAATGTGGCTTAAGTGGTAAGTTCCTCCCCAATTACCCTGCTCACAGAGCCAAGTGGTGGGCCTGGGCTAACAGGGGACTGCTTGCTGTTCTCCATTTGTGTCCCCTTCCCTTGACCCTGGGGCACAGGTCTGACCGGCATGCACTGCCTCTCCCTGCTCCCTTGTCCTCTGGCTTCTGCCTGGGCTTGGCCGAGTCCAGCCTGGCTCCAGCTCTCACCAGGCCCGGAGAACCCCATGATCTTCAGGCCAAGGCATAGCTTCCTGCCACTGCTAATCCCTGGGGCCTCGATTTCCTGTGGTGGTTCTTTTAGCCCTATCCACACTTCTGTGAAGGGTCTTTTTACTAAATTCTCTTTGGAATCCCACCTGAGAGTGCTTTCTCTTTCCAGCTGGGAGACTGAAGGACAGTGTGATTAGAAGTGGATAGAATCAATCCCAGAAGACTTCCTGAAGGACGGTGTCTCTTCCCCAGGTTTTTGGGGGAGAACTGCAGTAGTCTGATGGAGACATGAAGTAGAAGGCTGGTGTTCCTCTCCGGCAGACTGGAGTCAACGAATGCTTGGGATTTAGAATCTGCGTGAGCTCTTCAAGGGGGACAGTGAGGGTCCTTATTAACAGGGCAACACTGCAGTCAGAAAGGGAGAGGATAATGGTACTAAAGCTAGAAAACAGCTGTCACGTATTGAGTGTCTACTTTGTGACATACACTCACAACAGCGTGATAGGTCTTATTTTCACTATTTTACAGATGAGAGAGTGCAAGCCACTTGCCCGAGGTCATGGTATGTGGTGGAGCCGGGACACCTAAGTCCTGGGACCGCAGCGAGGCTGCCCAACTGTCCCGGTCTGCCCGGGACTCAGGGCTGTCGCGGGATGTGGGACTGTCAGTGCTGAGCGTGAGTTTATGGCAGCGTCTATCAGGTGGCAGTGGAGAGGGGGTGAAAGCGGGAGTTAACGGTCATCCCTGCAATATAGAAAGTTCATTTTCTTAACTCAAAAGACCCACCGCAGCAGACTGGTAAGAGCGGAAGCGCGTGGGGGGACGCGACGAGAGCAAGAACGACTGGCTCTCAGCCGTCCTGCTGGCGCCAGGGAGGCGGCACAGTCAGTCCCAACAGCAAACGCTCCAACAACATTTCTGTTTGTCCTGGGATGTGACATCGCTTTTCTCTCTGACAGACTTACCTCTGCAAGTCTTTCTTGGCTGCAACTAGTAGTAAATGGAGGGTGCGTGCTTCGAGCGTGGGGAACCGTGGGTACGGGGGCCGGAGCAGAGAAAAGACGGTGCTGGATTCTGTGGGCGGCGAGGGAGAGAGATGCCTTGTGCTGGGCACAGCCCGGCCTCCGTAGTCTTGGACGTCTGAAAATTTAACTTTTGTTTATGACTAATGGCTCCCAGTTTCACTAACCCCACGGCCACCCGGTAGACCCTGCCATGAACTCATCCAGCAGGCAGTCGTGCCGTGGATGGGCTGTCTGTGCAGCTCCGGGGCCTGCTAGGCCAGCAGGTCCCCAGTGATGACAGCTGCTATGAAGCTGCCATTTACGGAGTTCCTGCTGCCTTTGCTCCAGATGTTTCATGGACATTGATTTACATGTTTAGAACATTTCAGAACAGATGTTATTCATCCCATTTTTCAAGATGAGGAAACTGAGGAAGAAGGAAGTTAAGGAAGTTCTCCAGGGACCTGTAGTGTAAAATGGGCAGATCTGGGTCTCACAATGTTGTATCTCTAGTGTTTAAGCCTGGACCAGACGACAGCTGCACAGGTATCGAGTGCTCACTGCTCTGATGATGGCTAGTTGCATTCAGTAACCATGCATGGGGTCCTGGCATATTCCACGACTTAGGGTCGGGGGGCAGGCTTGTCATGGAGTTTTCCTTGAAGAACTCAGGTGTTTTTTTTTTTTTTTGAGACAGGGTCTCGCTCTGTTGCCCAGGCTGGAGTGCAGTGGCAGGATTCATAGTTCACTGCAGCCTCAAATGCCTGGGCTCATGTGATCCTTCTGCCATAGCCTCCTGAGTAGCTAGGACTACAGGTGTGTGCCACCATGCCTGGCTAGTTTTTCTTATTTTTTTGTAGAGATGGGTCTTACTATGTTGCCCAGGCTTGTCTTGAACTCCTGGCTTCAGGGGATCTTCTGCCTCGGCCTCCTAAAGTGCTGGGATTACAGACTTGAGCCACCGTACCCTGCCTCAGGTGGGTTTTTAATGTTCCCCACCACTCCCATGATAACTGCCTTATGTCCCTCCAACTTATGTGCATTTGCACATGCTGTGCCCACTTCTGGAATGCCATTCCTTCATTTGGCCATCTGGATAGCCTCTCCCCATCATTCAATTCTCAGCTTCAGCACCACCTCCATGGAAAATGCTTTCCCACCCCCACCTGTAATTTGGGAGAGGTCCTCTCTCTCGGGGTCTCCTCCCATCACACATGGACTGTGACCCCAACACTGATTATTCTGTAATCCTCTGGCAATTTGTCTGCCAGCTCCTGCCCGAACTCCAACCTGTAAGCTCCTCCAGGGCAATGACTGTGATTTCTTTGATTGGCACAAGGGGTATGCTCAACACTGTTTGTTGAGTGACTAAGTGACAGAGGCCAGAGTGTCCCAGTAGCTTTGGCTGGGTGTATTGATCTCCTCAGCATCCTCAGGTTTTCTTTGTGCTGGATTTTCCTGCACATGCTCCTGTGAATCGTGCCTGTGGACCCTCCATGGGATGCTCTCTCTGTTTTGGTGCAGTTTTTCACCAGTAAGTGCCAAGACTAGGTGCTGCCCTTGGCGTAGTCTTTATTAATGGTGGTGATTTGGGAGAAAGAAGAGACACAGGAGCTATCATAGACATGGCTGCCATCTCGTTTATATCAGTCTCCTGAGGTTGCAGTTAAGAGAACTCTAAGGGCCAGGAAAGCTTAGATTCAAGCTTAGCTAGAGAAAGTATTTTACACAGGACTCTTCTCTGAAGAAGAATCCAAGCTTCATAAATATGCGATGTGCCTGAGGATGAGCCATATCTGGAGCAAACAGTCGATTCACAAATCATTTCTGTTCAGCTCAAAGCAGATCATTTACATGTTTAGGGAGGAGCTTCTGCCTCAAGAGGAGCGGCTCGCACCTCCAGGGCAGGTGAGAGGAGCTGGAAGTCTCCTGACGTGCACTGCCACTTACCAGCTGAGCTAATCCTTGGGCTTCAGCGTCTGTAGGATGGTGATCATGGTAAGAAGTCCCTGCTAGCCTTCCTTGTAGGGCCGCTGCACAGCTACACAGATTGAATGAGGCTCACACACACTTTTCAAAAGTATATGAACACATTCTCATTTTAGTGGTTAAAATCAAAGCTGAAGAACTAACTCAGACAAATAATTCTGCTTCAAATGCTTCTGTTCTGCAATATAAGTAAGGTCCAGTGAAAACACAATTCACAAACCTGCTCATTGTTCTTCCTGGATCATAGAAACCCACTGATGCTGAGCTCATACCTTTGAGTTATGTTCCAGGCAAGAACCAAGCCCCAGCCAGGGCTGGTGTGAACCACTGAACCACCAGCAAGCTGCATAATGAATCCTACGGGTTTCTACTTCAATTACTTGAGTTATGTTAGGTGTTTGTTGGGCTTTGTATTTTGATCAGGAATACTCCCTTGTGAAAGTGCTGCTTGGGTTTGGCTTGCTGATGTCGGCAATGTAAATATGATTTAATTGATTAATAGGCATTAATGAGTAGTAATTAAGGCATAACCTGTTAGCTGGAAAAATCTCACAAAACAAGCACGTTGTCATTTAGCCTGTAAATGGAAGGACAGCCTTGCTGCCGCTGGCTGTTCTCCTTGCCTAGGGGCAGTGGTGCCATTGTAAAGTCAGCTGCCTTTTGTAATATGGGTTATAAATAAAATAAAGTGTGCATATTAATGTATTGCGTAGAATCAATTTATTACCCTTTCATCCACTGAGAAAACTGAGCTTTGTCAATATGAAATTAGCCCTTAAACTCTGATCTGAAGGTCATGTACCAGGGATAAAGCCCTCTCCTGAGGTTGGTATAGGTAGTCTACTTCAGGAGGTTTCACCGGCTGTAAAATCCTGGGTTTCTACTGCATTCATCCTTCTTTGATTATCGAAAACTTTCCTCTGCTGCTAACACTCAGGAACAATGTAATATGTAACTTCCAATTAAAGTTTTCCATATGTGGCAAAAATTGTAATGAGTGAATAAGTAAAGACCGCATAATGGAAGCCTATTAGCCAAGTGAATATACTCTTTTAAGTCAAATTTCTATACCACTTTTGTATTATCTCCCATCAGAAGAGAACGTGCAATTACCAATTTTATCTTATCTCAGCTTATGATTAAAGAGTAGTAAAGGAAACTTCATTCCAGGAGCCATAATGTGATTTTTGATTAATAGGGAGTTCTTATGTGACAAGAATATTTCTCCTAGGCAAAGTATGCACATGGATTTCTGCCTGCGCTGGCTTGGAAGCTACATCTCCGGTGGAATGACTGCTCAACAATAGAACATGTATGTTTCTACACGGGAGATCAGATTCTTAAGGTACTCCAAAGTACAAGATGGGTAGGAAAAGTCGAAGTGGACTTTGCAGACATCGATGTTTATTTAGCTGGTTCCAATAACACCAAACTCGACATTGGTTTGTGTGCAAGA
This sequence comes from Daubentonia madagascariensis, assembly GCA_023783475.1. Taxonomy (NCBI): domain Eukaryota; kingdom Metazoa; phylum Chordata; class Mammalia; order Primates; family Daubentoniidae; genus Daubentonia; species Daubentonia madagascariensis. The sequence goes on along the minus strand of JAKFHU010002088.1, from coordinate 75,708,487 downwards.
GGTGAGACAAGCAGCTCAAAGTTCTAGGTCTTCCAGCCTCTGCTGGCAGGAAGCCTTTGTTTTTAGGGTCCTCTGCCTGTCTGCTCTTCCCCAGCAGGAGTCTAGGCACATTCTGGACATACACGAGATACCTGTGAATTGCATGACCCAAATGTCAGCACTCTTTCCCACCCCACCTGCACATGGGAATGGTTTGAATTGGCATTCCAATCCTTCAAGCTACCTTTTCCTGGGGAGTTGTTCTAATGATGGTTACCTGCGATCTTGCCCTTGGCTGTGAGTGACCTGTGTTTATGCCAGTGACCTGGGGGTAGGTAGTATGTAGGGGACAAGGAGGGAGCTGTCTCTGTTCCCTGAAGCACAGCCAAGGTTGACCTGCAGTCAGTGCTCTGTTGTTTGCAGGGTGCAGCAGGGTCCTGTTCCTCAGGGCCTGGGTAGTGCTGTTGGCATCTGGCTCTGATCTTACCAGCTGAGTGACAGTGAGCAAGCATCCAAACCGTCTGAGCCTCTGCTTCCTCAGCTGACAACAAGAATACTACCACCTTAGGAACTTATTGTGAGGACTGAGGGAGACGATGGTTGAACACATAATTGTAACTATAATGGATGAAGCTACCCCTTGTTGACATCTAATGGGTTGGGTAGTAACCCATGAATGACTTAAGTCATGTTGGTGCCCCCTCCTGCATGCTCCTTGGCTTCCTGGGTTCTCTGCTGCTCACTGAGGCTGCTTTGCTGGTCATGTTCATCCCATCCCCAGCATGGGTGTGGTTAGTATAGGGACCCTGGTCACGTTCATCCCATCCCCAGTGTGGGTGTGGCTAGTGCAGGGGACCTACACTTTGACAAGCTGCTGGAGTGGGATTTAATTCTGTAGAGAAAATCCATTTTCTATCAATTGACAGAATGACTCAAATACCTACAATAACACGTACTCTTTGACCAGAAGTTTTCCTTCTGGAAGTTTATCATAAAGGAAGTAATTAGGCAAGCATAAAACGTATGTGTAGAAGGATGCTCCCTGAAGCACTGTTTAGCTTCAGGAATAAAATAATATTAGTGGGAGGAAGAGGCTGCCAGTTAGATACTCTGGGGTGTATCTAAACTAGAGGACCTTGTCCAGCCAGTTAAAGATGACGTCATAAAGATTATTTAACGTAGTAGAAAGATGGCTGTGGTAGGGTAAGTGGAAAACCAATGCACAAAATAAAATACTCCATACAATTTTTTTAGGATAGTCAGATTATGGGTTATTTTATATTCTCTCTGTTTCTCTTTTGCTTATTTCTATAAACTGATGTTAAGAAGTAATCAATATGGACTACATATGTAATTTTTAAAAAGCAATAAAATGTTGTTGTGTAAAGTCCTTCTTTTAAACTGAACCCTTAGAACACCTAAGCCTTCAGTGGTAGGCCAGGCTCGCCTCTGCACAGAGCAGGAGCTGGCTTGGGCGGTGGGATTGCAGAGGTCCCGGGGCCCTTTCTGAATCACCGCTGGCTGTTCCCTGATGCCCCACGCAGCACACTGCCCCTGCTGACAGACAGGTGCCCTGTGGGGAGAGAAACTCCTCTCACTGCTGTTTTAGTCAATGTCCCTTGGTGGGACACAGGGCCTATGGGTCATCTGGCTGCCCGAGTCAGCCCTGTGGTCAGGCAATTCTCGTCTGCAACAGGATATGAGGGGAAGTGCAGACAGACGACATGAGAAGAGAGGTCTAGGAGGGGACAGGGGTGGGTCTTGGGACAGCTGTGCTGCTTTCCATCTTTGCCACACAATTTAGTGTCTCCCAGAAACAGGAGATGCCATGGCCACAAAGGGGAAAAGGCTGGCCCACCCCAGGCCTGGCTCCTGCTCTGGGTGGCACCAGATGCCGCCTACTACAGACCAGTGCTTGGAAGGAGGGATAAATGCAGCTGTCTCCAAGGGGGCAGGGGTAATTGGCTTCTTCCTCAGAGCTTTCCTTTTTAAGGCAGAAAGCTATAACTGGAAGGCCACAAACGCTGGCCTGTGAAGATAAAGCCACCAAAGAGAGGGTGTTTTTTTCCCCGGGCGTTGGCCCTTGTCATTAGCCTCCTGGGCTGTGGTTTGGCCTGGCCTAGCTTCCTTAAACTCTGCACAAAACTACCTGTAGCTCCTCATCGCCTAGAGGGTAAAGCCTGACCCCTGCAGCTTGAGATACCTTCCTCGGCAACCTGACCCAAGCTGACCTCTCCAGTCTTGGCCTCTCTCCTTGTCTCCTGCACCACTGGGAATTTAACCTCCTCTTCTGATATGTTTTTTGATAATGCTGACGCTTTAGGCATATGCTGTCCCCTTTGCCTGAAAGCCCCTCCTTTTTCTCCACATGCTGAGCTCTTACTCATCTTTCTAGAACCAGCTGGAATTTTCTGTCAGGAAGGCATCCCTGATTCACTTCATCCCAGGGAAACCATTCCTATGTGTTTCTTCAAGGACTAGGTAATTAGCCAAGAGAAGAAAGAATTGAAGAAATAAATGAGTTGAGATATTTTTCCTTAGAGATGCCAGGCTGTGTATGAACCCCAGATAAAAACATCAGCCCTACTAACTGTTGTTTCACATTTTTTGGGGGGGAATAATTATGTTTTTATTTTATTTTTAAATAGGTAATATGTTCCCATGGTTCAAAAATATAAAAATAAGCTAATCAAAGATAGTATTCAGTGGAAAGTCTACTCCACCACATACCTCAGAGCTACCCTTTCCCCTTCTCTCTCCCGCAGACAACCAAGGTCACCAGTTTCTTGTGAATCCTTCTGGGCCTGTGAAAGCCAGCACCATACCACATCCAGATTTCCCCAGTCCTCAGACAAATTGGGCCATGCTGTATGCCCTACCCTGTACTTAGCTTTTTTTACTCAACAAAATATTTTGCAGATTTTTCCACGTCAGTCTATAAAGAGGTAATTTTTTTTCACTTTCCTTACTGCTTTCAGGATTCCTCTGATCATACTTTCTTTAACCCATCCTCTATTGATGGGCGTTTAGGTGGTTTCCAGTCTTTTGCTGTTGCAAACTGTGCTGCAATAAATAACATCTATGCAGTTATTTCCCAGAACTACATGTGCGTGAGTGCATTTGTAGTACAAATTCTTAGAAATGGAATTTCTGGGTCAGAAGTCTGTGCGTTTTAAATTTAGGTAGATATTGCCACATTGCCCTTCATAAGAGCTGTGATAATTTACACTCTTCATGGCAATATTTGATGTGGTCAGTTAATATCCACTTTTGACCATGCTGTGTGTGAGCCACACAGAATGTGTCTGTAGGCCGGCCAGAGATTGCCCAAAGGGTGCCAATTAGGAAACACTGTTCCATTTTCTGTTGAAATTTGTAGCAGACAAATGGCTTTGTTCTCAGCATCCTTACCTGTAGGAAACCACCTCAGATTACTTGTTGGGGTGCACCCTCCTTTCCTCCAGAGGTGTGCATGAGGCCAGGCCTGACCACAGAGATGATTGGTTTAGGGCTGGGCATGTGAGCCAAGCTGGACCAATCAGAGACCTTCCTAGGATTTCTGCAGGAAATCACCCTTGCTCCGCAATCACGAGCCATAGGGACGATGTGGTCTTGGGGCTTCCAGGGGCTGGTTGCACCCTATAGGCAGAAAGTATCTCTGAAAGATGGCCAAAGGTAGCAGAGAGAAAGACCAAGTCCTGGTCACATCCTTACAGCCCCTGGATTAAGCACTGCCTGGAGCTAATTTACTCTGGACTTCCAGATTATGTGACCTAATACATTTCCTTTTGGGTTTAATTTGGGTCATTTACAACTGAAAAAATCCTGACTAATGGAGTGCTTTATGTGCACGATTTCATTTAATTCTGATAATAGCCCTATAAGAAAGACCTTTTTTTTTCCATTTTAGACATGAGGGAACTGATGCTCAATGAGTCTAAGAAATTTTCCAAAGCTTACAAAACTAATAACAGAATTGGATTAAATTCGGGTTGTCCAGCTCTAACACTAGTGCTTTCATCATCTTCCTGCACTGCCTCCAACAGTGCCCGCTCCTTTGGTCTAATGCATCCTTTTTCTCTGTTCACATGCTGACTTCCGTTCCCGCCCATATAGTCAAGCCATACTTTTGTCACTTTACAAGATGCAGGTTCAAGAAGCCTACCATGTGAAAGGGGACGGGGAAGGAGTTCATACTGCTTACGGGAGGCCAGCTGGTAAGATGTGGTGGGAGAGGGTGCCACACAGCCTCCCCTTGAGGGAGGGGCAGAGGGAGATGCAACCTGAGAAGGTGGTGGGTGTGGAGCTGGTGATGAGACACTGCCATTTCTGGGCCAGTTCTGGGCCCAAGCCCGCCTCTTGTCTCTGTCTACAGGTTCTGTCCCAGTCACAAAAGAAATGGAGGTGGACAGGCCTTTACTGGCCCTACTCCCCATCATAAGTGTTAAAATATAGTGTACTAGTAGAGAATTTGAGGTACAGGGAAGCCAACAGATCAGGAGATCACTGTATTGAAAAGATAGCTTGTTACTCACAGTACCCAAGAGGAGGGGCTCACCACACCACAGGGGCTGCACGGGGAAGCACCCAGGTTGGTCAGGAGGCAGAGGGGGACAGGAGAACGGTGGGCAAGAGCCTTTATTGTGGTTCCTGCAGGAAGGAAGGGCAAAGCAGGGTGAGCAAGCTTGGGATTGGCTGGTTTGAGTAATTTCAATGGGTTCTGGGGTGATTGGGGCAGGGAGAGTGGGCCAGGGTGTGAGGGCGATAAAGGAGGTGGTCAGGGTGTAGGCTCTGTACTGGCTGGTGTGTATTTGAAAAGCATGCTTGTAGGAGAGTTGTTTACTATCTCTAGGAATCAGCTAGCCATGGGAGGGGCAGTCCCTCCAGGGTCAGCAAGTCCCCAGATGTCAAAGCCACCAGAATAGAGAAAATAAAGGACATGGTTAACACACAATGTGACCTGGAATAGGGGCTGTGGGTGGGGGTTTGGTCAGCTAAACAACAGTGTGTTCCCTGGTGTATGCCATTTGTCCCAATAATTCTACTTTTTTGTTGTTTTTTTAGAGATGGGAGTATTGCTGTGTTGTCCAGGCTGGAGTGCAGTGGTGGGATTCATAGCTCACTGCAACCTCAAATTCCTGGGCCTAAGCGATCCTCCTGCCTCAGGCTCCCCAGTTGCTGTGATTACCGGCATGAGCCACTGCACCTGGCCAACAATTCTACTTTTATAAGGAAATAATTGAACAAATGAGCAGACATATATGCATAAGGATCTTTATCAATGTGGTGTTTATAATAAAAGAGGAAAAACAAAACCCTAAATGTTCAACAGTGAGCATATGGCTAAATAATTGACCACTTACGCCACACAATGAATCACCACGCAGTAATTAAGAGTGTTGAGGTAGAGGTATATTTATTGATCTAAATACATGGTCAGAATATGTCATTGAGTGAAGAAAAGGAGAGTTATAATGAATAAATATGTGCAACCCTACTTTTATTAAAAATATATGCATGTACATCTTTAAATGTTTATATCTTTTTACAATGTAGGTCTATTTCTTTGAAAGGATTGGAAGGAAATGCATCAAGTTGTTATCGACGGCTGTCTCTGAGGGATAGGATTGTTGCTGATCAAAACGTATCGTTTTCTTTTTTAATCTGTATTTTCTGTTCTCTTATACAATGGATTTCTATTATCTTTATATAAGTAACATATATTTAATAATAAAGAAAATCTAAAATATAGTCACTGTGTTTTCCTGTTTTTCTTCCCATGAGCCCCCGGGGCCACAGCGGGGCCTGAGGGACGCCCGGGGTGGGAGCAACAAGCAGGGCCTCCCAGCCACCTTCCCGTTCCACTCCTGCCTTCTTGCCATCTTTTCAATCATTTGCTTTTCATCCTTTTACGTAGCTAGATGCTCGCTGGGTTATGAGGCATTTGCTTGCACAAGTTCCACCTTATGAAAATAGTTCCAGATGGGGAAGAAAGAACATCTACACGAACACGCTCTTTCTCTGGGACAATGTGAGTTCTCCCAGAGCATCTGCTCACGTTCCCTCAGTCTAGTCCGTGTTTGACCCTCCTACCATGTTCTGGTCAGGACCGGAAAACCATCATCCAAGCCAAGGCTGGAAGTTTGATGTTCACAGAAGGAAAAAGACATCGAATCCAGTGCAAACTTTTTTCCTCCTTAGATTTAAAGTAAGAGTGGTGGTGAGCCTGCTAGTGCTGCTATGAAATTGATGAAATGTATCCTGAAGCATTTCTATTAGGTCTTCCATTTTTGACCTATAAAATGATGATTTATATAAGCCAGGCAAGACCTCTCTGAACTAGATGATGAAGTCAGTCAGAGAACATCTGTTTGGGGCATTTGCACAATATTTTGTTTGAAGAAAGTTCTGAGGCTTAAAAACATATATGAAAAACATTGGAATAGGAGACCTTTATGGTCCTTTTTAAGTTTAAAATATTGTCCCCTCTTTTCCAACTCCACCTGACTCACATGCACTGGTGGCCCATCCCCCATTCATTCAGTCCTGAGGAGCACCCTCAAGACCCAACTGGCCATCTGGAAATGGCTGCAGGTCTTCCCTATCTGCCCAGGTCCCAGAGCTCAACAACCAGCTCCCTGACTTCAACCTTGACCCTGGTCCCAGACCCCCCAAATTAGTTGTTCATCTACATTCTTTTGGACATCTGGACCAAACCCTCCCTTTTTATAAACTGTGCTCAGGCTGCTCCTTTGGCCCAAAGTATGTCAAGTGAAGCTGCACTACCCTTTGCTCAAATATGGACCCATGGAAAGCCAAATCCACTTTGGTCACTCAGCTCTTACCCAACCGCTCCCAGCAAGGAGGGGGCAGATCCGAATAGATTCATCATGTTGGGGCTGTCTGAGGACCGTCGCACTGTCACGGGCCAGCGAGTGCTCAACGTGGCTGTGCTAATGAGATCCTCAGAGGCTGGGGTTGGGAGGGTTCCATACAAGGTAGGAGGACTTCACAGTCATCATCATCATCACCATCAGCAGCGTCATGATCAAACATCTTGAAGGAGGGAAATTTGGGGCTGTATGCCCGTATCTTGAAGGAGGCAGCAGATGAGGCTTGGGTATGAGGAAGATGGAAGGAGGGAGTAGAAGAAAGGCCCCCGGGGGAAGCCCAAGGGTCATCCAAGGATGCAACCACCAAAGAAGCAAATTGTTGGTTTGTGAAGGGGCCTCCATAGTAACCAACCAACTTCAAGGGCTGTGGAGGCAGCACCTGCCCCCAGCCTCAACACCCAGAGCCACTGGAGGAGGAAGAGACGGAGGGAAACACAGAGGTCGGGATGACCTAGTGTTAGAATGAGAGAGGCCAAGACAGAGGTGTCCAGAGGGTGACAAAGAAAGAAAGTGAGTCTCAAAGAGAATGAAGCTTGCGAGAGAGAGAGAGAGGACAACAGTGATGCCAGCCGGGAGGGGGAGGTGGGATTGGGCAAGAGGGAGCCCCGTGCCGTGGATCTGCCCAGGTGCCTGCAGAGGTAGGCAACTCTCTCCCTTGGATGCTTCCAGAGACCGCCCTGGCAGATCCTGCCTCCTCCTGGGAGGCTGTCTGGGAAAAGCTGCGCTGTGATTAAGATCTTTTAATTAAGAAAGCCGTTTGCACAGGATGCAACAAGAGGCTGACGCAGAGTTTGCTCAAATTGGATTTTTTTTTTTTTTTGGGTTAACTAGAAAAATAATAAGAGGAACTTCGCTTTGTGCAAGTAAGAGGGATATGTCATTTTGAAGGGTGCCGCGTGAGCTACCTGTGAATGAATTCATCTCATTCATTCGTTCACTCCCGGTTCATATTTAGTTTCACTACTTCTATAACTCCTGAAAAATAAACATTTATTGAATGCTTACTATGTGCCTGGCACTGTGCTAATTGCTTTACGAATTGTCTCCCTCACTCCATACAGTAACCCCATGAGGCACACGCTGTTCCCCTCCCTTTTTAGAGATGAGAAAACTGTGGGCCCGTTTGTATGGTTTGTATGGAAGGCATCTCTTCCTTCCTTGCTGACAAAGCTAATCGGGAGAGGGGAGACAGGACAGGGATTCATTTAAAACCCCTATTTCCTTCCTTTTTGTTCTTTCTCTCTCCTTCTCCTTTGTTGTCTAAGGCCCCCAGCATGTCCTTTTTGACTGCACACATCTGTTTTAAGCTCCTTCTTCTCCTGCCTCAGTTGCCGTGAGGGACAGATCGCAGGATGTACTGAGCTCCCACGATGGCCGAGTTCCAGGTCCTGAACCCAGGCAGGTGAGAAGGCACTCACATCTGTCACCTGATCTGTTCCTTCTTCCCGTGTCTGTGCAGCCCTGGACCTGGAGATGCAAGAGACAGCCCCTGGGTATTGGGGCTGACCCTGAGTCAAAAGCTCTGGCCTCTTTTGTAAGTGCCCTTGGCACTGGCTTTGTCTCCAGGACTGAATTTTTGCTTGGTTCTCTCCACCTTGGGTTTGAGTGGTACAGTGCCCTTGTTCCTTGTCCTGAGTTACTTAATACTATCTAGGATTCACCCAAGAACAGCTTCTCAGCTGAATACTCTTTGGCTGGGACCCACCTGCCTAGCTCTACCCCCACTGCCCATTTCCTGACCTCTGTCCTCCTCTGGTCTATAGTCAGAAGGCTGTTCCCAGCACCAAGACCCATCCCATGTGTCTAGCATCTCTTTCTTTGGGGGACACTTCTTCCACTGTTCCACAATATTCCTGCTCAGAGGCGGGTTGGGGTTGGGCAGGCTGTGTCTCCCGCACCCCCACCTCCCCACCAGGGGCCCAGGATGGCCAGAGGGCTCCACCTTCTTGGCCCACTGGTGGGTTTGGGAGCATGTGACCAAGCTGGGCTATTCCGAGTCCTCCCGGGCTTTCTGACAGTCCCGGCAGGAATCACGTGGTTCTCTCTAGGCTCGTGAGAGCCTGTGGCAGCCGAGAACCTTTGTGAAGGTGGAGCCTAGAGAGCCACGCAGCTCTGCGTCTGAGTCCTGGAGAGGGCCCCCTGACCCCTAGATGCCACCGTACCTGAAGAAAGCATGTCCCTCGGACTTTTCAGCTTTGTGGGCTGATATGTATTGTTTTGTTTTGCTTAAATGAGTCTGAATTTAGCGTTTGACACCTGCAACTGAAAGAGCCCTGCCTATTTCACTGCTTTTCTGTAAGACACTCTTCATTTCTCACACCCAGCCCCAAGTTTTGGCAAAAGACACAGAAGAGTAGTTGTAGGCATGAGTCTGTCATCTGCCCTGCTGTCTACTCATGACTTTTGTTTGTTTGCTTTATGTTTGAAATGTTTTTATTTTGTGTTTACACCTGAATGGTAGTTTATACCTGGCTGTGTGCAGAATTTTGGGGTTTTTTTTTCAACTTTTTCTAAAGAAAAATTTCAAACATAAATAAAAATAGAGAGAATAATGTAATAAACTCTCTTGTCCCTGAGTATTTTAAAGGTTTCTATTAGTGTGGAATTTTAAAATTCATTTGAGAAATATTTGTTGAGCTCTTGCCCTGTGGCAGGCACAATTCTAGGTGCTGGAGATACAGCAGTGACAAGACCAAGTGCTTCCTCTGCTGGAGCGTGCATTCTAGAGGGGGAAGACGGGTAGGAGCAAGTTTACACATGCACAGACAAAGTAATTTCAGGTAACAATAAATGGTGGGAAGGAAATAAATCAGGGCATGAGTGAATGGTGAGGGAAAGCTTCTTTGAGGAGAGGGCATCTGAGCAGAGACCTGAAGGATGAGAAGGAGTTCCTGTGGTGGGACAACCTGGTGGGAGTGTTCCTGGCAGTCTGAGCAGTGTGTACAGAGTCCCCGACAATAAATAAGGTATATGGTGTGGGCCCAGGTAAAACATGCAAAAGATGGAAACCAAACAAGAGCCAGGATCAAGATCTTGAGCCAAGGCTGCCATGTTTGGTGGTATAGGTTGTGCACTGCACAATTCTAGGGAGAACCATTCACACAGTTCAGAGATCAGTAAACGTTTTTTTGTAAAGGGCCAGATTGTAAATATTTTAGGCTTTGTGGGCCATGTGGTCTCTGTTACAACTGCTCAATTCTGCTGTTGTAACACCAAAACAGCTACAGATAACATGTAAATGAATAAGTGTGACTATGTTCCTATTAAACTTTACTTACGGACATTAACTTTGAATTTCATAAATTAAAATTACGCACAATTAAAATGAATCTTCTTTTGATTTTTTCCAACCATTTAAAAATGTAAGGCCCATTCTTAGCTTGTGGGCTGAACATCGGGCAGCAGGCTGGATTTGACCCATGTGGATCATAGCCGTGCCCATCCGTTTACATGTCCATGCGGTTGCCCCTTTCATTGTGCAGCAGGCACAAGCTGGCATGGAGCTAGGAAGATGAGTAAGAAGCGCCCCCTTGCTTAAGGTGAGTAAGATGCCCCACTTGCTTAAAGGAAGCTCCCAGATGGTTCATTCCTCAAGGGCCAGGCAAAGCCCGCCCTGGCAGGTCCTGTGTCCTAACAGTACTTTCAATGTTTACCCCTGTAACGTGTCCTTGCTTGAGCTGTGTAGTGGTCATGACTGTATTCCTCGAGAACTCTGTCTTTGTTTCCTCAGCTGTGCCTAGCCAAGTGTGCCACTATGCTGTACCTGTTGAATTGGTTTTGACAGAGTCTGATCTTATCAGAAAAGGCAGATCTCAGGTAATGAGTGAGGCTTAGGGAGAAAAGAGGAGCAGGGTGGGAAAGTTGGGAGAGGGGTGTGCCCAGGTACTCAGAATGGATTTAATTGGGATTAATTGCTAATTCCACTGTCTTGTTTGCCTGCCTTGGGCCGCTCCATAAATGGATTTCTACAATGTTTTAACAATGAAAGGATTGCCATTTATAGAAATAAGTACCCAGCTATTGCTATAATCACTGCCCCCTTCCCTGGCTACACTCTCTGCAGCCACCTCTCAACGATCTCTGCAGGCATTCATCCCCTGGTCTTGTCATCCTCTCGCTCAGTAGTTAATGGCTGATCTGGGAAATAGTAAAAATACCACCCTAGTCTAAGCCGTTGTCATCTCTTGCTTGGATTGTAGTAGCTTGCTAAGTGTTCTCCTTGCTTTTGCTCAAAATCTGCTCTCAACTCAAGAGTCACTCTGATTCTATCAACAAACATAAATCAGCTCAGGAATGCTTCTGCTCACCCCCACGCCTGACCCCCACCCAACGCTTCCTTTCCCAACTGGAATAAAAGTCCACATTCTTGAAATGACTCAAAAGACTCCATAAGAAGGGATTCTTAAACTTTGTGTGCTCTGGAACCCTCTGGATGTATGATGAAGCCCATGGATTCCCTTGTCAGGAAGTTTTTAAATGCATAAATAAAATAACAGGATTTCAAAGGAAACCAATGGTTTCAGTCTGCTTGGACTGCTACAACAAAATACCACAGATGAAATTTATTTCTCATAGTCTGAGATCAGGGTGCCAGTTTGGTCAAGTTCTGGTGAGGGCTTTCTTCCTGGCTTGTAGACAGCCACCTTCTTGCTGTATCTTCACATGTTCTCTGCTTTCCCCCTCCTTTTATAAGGGCACTAATCTTACCAAGAGAGCCCCACCCACATGATTTACGAAAGGCCCCATCTCCAAATACCATCACCTTAGGAGTTATGGCTGCAACTTATGAATTTTGGGGGGGACACAAACATTCAGTCCATAATACCACTTCTATTGGAACATAGTTATTGAACTATTAAAAAACAAAATTGGGATACAGTAATATATGCATTTTGTTGTTAATGCAGTATACAGTTAAAATACTTTAGAAGATATAGATATATTAAAGTTTATTTTTGAAAGCCCTATTAGGGGAAGATTATAGTTGCTTAGCTAGAATAAGGACATTTCAACCATAGTCTAGGCAAGGCAACATGCATGTCATGCTGGATGTGAAAATGCAGCTGTGATTCTTTTCCCAGCCCAGTTCATGGACCCTTTGAATGCTCTCTATGGACTCACAGTGGTCTAAACATCCCTCTTACATCTCACAACTCATTTCCCAGTTTCCTCCAGCCACACTGCAGTGTTGCTGTTTCTCCACCACTCCAGGCATGTTTCTGCCCCAGGACCTTTGAGCCAGAGCTTGTCTTTGCATGAACTACTCTCCCTGCCTGTGTCTGTGCAGCTCACTTCCTCAGCTTTGTTCAGATCCTTCCTCAAATATCTTCTCAGTGAGGCCTTCTCTGGACACCCTCCACCAACCTTGGGCTTCCACCCCCTTCCCTGCTTCATTTTTTCATATTGCCACCTGACCATCTCTATATTCCCCTTAACTATTGCCTCTATTTTTGTGTCCTCTGCTAGGACATAAGATATTTTCAGTGGAGATCTGTCAGTTTTGTCCACTGCTATATCCCTAGTGCCTAAAACAGTGCTGGACACAGAGCAGGCACTCAATAAATATTTTTTGATTGGACACACAAACTTACATGAATCTTGGTCTGAGCAAAACGTCATCGGACTAAGTCTGTCATTCCTACCAAATTTTGGTATACTGAATCCCACTTTCTCATTGGTCTTCACTACTACATAGAAATGTCCTCCTAAGTGCTAATAAAACTACCTTTAAGAATCCAGTGAACCCTTCCTGTGAACACATTTGGGAAAAAAAAAAAAAGAATCCAGTGAACTTGAGCAAAACACCTATTTAAAGGTAATGTTTTTTTTTCAGGCAGTATATGAGGGGCAGGAGCAGTGAATTGGGGCCAATGCTGGGCCACTGTCTGGCTGTGCAATCCTTGGTGAAAATCTTACCTCTCTGAACCTCATTTCCTCATCTTTGAGAGGAGAGTGACTCTACTGATCTCAAAGGGTCACAATGAGCCTCAAATGAGATAATTCATGAACAGTGCAAAATCAGCCTTAAGAAATAAACGACAGCTGCCAGCAGCACTCCTAATGAGTCACAGGAGAAGAAAGCGAAGGCTTCCGGGAAGTTTTCTGCTCTGCAGGAGACCTTGGAGGTCCTGGGGAAAAGCCACAGTCAGCTGAAGGGAACATACCGTGCTGGAGTCAACCTGCTATCCTCCCCCCACCTGGTGCTCCAGGCTTTTCCACCAGCAGGACCCGTGGTGCTCGGAGCCTGCGCCTGCTCTGGCTGCCTGTGGACACCCCTGGCTGTCAGAAAAGGTCCTGCAAATCAGGGCTGAAGGGAGGGGATGGAGAAACTCAGGCCAGGCCACGATTCAAAAGGCAGCAGGAAATGAATACTGTTTGTTGGAACACATGGTCCAGGGGAATCAAAATGTCTGAAGAGTGAGTCATCAGGTACGCTGAGTGCTGAACTGCCTCCTGGATGGGAGACCCAGCTGGTGGCTATCCAGAGATCAAGCTGTGAATAATATGCTACACTTTCCCACCAGTAGAAATTAGTTTTAGATTAGCTTTTCTTTCCAATTATCCATTGCCCATTTCTCATTTATTAATGCAGATGGTTGGAAGTTGACTGACTATAAAACATTATGCATTATTTTATTCAACCATTCACCAGATTTACTAATCACCAACTATATGCAAGGTACTAACTTAGACACTGAGGATACAAAGATGAACAATATCTGAAAAGGATATAGAATTTTAAAGTACAAAAATATTCTCAAGTTATCCTCAGAACAATTCCATGAAGGAGGTAGAAGCCACCTTAATTTAATAATGGATTTGTTGAATGATTGATTGATTCATTAAATCATGCAAAATACTTACTGACCACCTACCAGGTGCCAGGCACTGTGCTAGACAAAGACCTGCCGACACTGACCTTACATTCTATGGGAGAGATAGAACATAAACAAGGAAGCAAATAATTATGTAGCATAATGTCAGGAAGTGATGGGCTCAGTGAAGAACAAGGACGTGGGGTTGGGGGATGGGAGATGGGGAGGTATTGCTAGGGAGCAGGTGGTTTTGAGCAGAGAGACCTGAGTTAAGTGAGAGAACCACCCCGTCTCTTAAGTGGAGGACAAATGGTATTTCTGGACTCTTCTCTGAAAACTAAGATACAGAAAAATGAAATGACTTTCCCAGGATCACACAACCAGGTGACTGCTTCAGCTTCTAGATTGTAATCTGCACCATCCGGTTTTAAAAGTACTGCTCCCTGCCTTCAGGGACACCCACAGTCCAGTCATCAAACACAGCCTAGAGCCAGCTGATGACTCCAGAAAGAGCACGAGATGAATCCCACAGCAAAGTGCGCACGTACACACACCTTGGATATGTAGACACGCACACGCCAGCTACTGCACAGAACAGGCGAAGGAGAGGTAACAAAATCATGAATTAAGACCCTGTTTGTTTCTTTGCTTAAGAAGGGTCATTTATCTCTGTTCTTTCACTCTGGAAATTAACATATGAAAGTGTTTGCTGAGTTTCCTACCTCGAAGTGGGCTAATGCAGGGCTTAATGAAAGAAAGTGTTTATAATCCGCAAATTCTCTTTTAAATAAAAGCAGTAGCAGTTTTTAGTCACAATTGTCTTGAGACACAGAACTATAAACTTTTGTCCCTTATGAAAATTTGCTTTTTGTTCCATCTTGTGAGACAAAAAAACAAAACAAAACAAAAAAAGCTGGAAAAGTGTACTGAAGCCCAGGTCTCCGAGGAGACGGGTGCCCAGAAGGTCCCCACGCCCTGCTCTCACTGCCTGGGTAAGGGAGCTCCGCTGCTATTTCCAAAAAGTTGGGCCAGTGAGATCCTCAGGACAGGGGAAGGGACCAAAACACATCTTTGCATTTCTTTGTGCTTTTGAGAGATTTATTTCATGCTTGAGAGTCCAGATGCCCCCGATGTTTTCTTTTTTCTCTCTTTAAATATCAATTTTTCTTCTTCTAAATTTAAAAGTGTATTTATTATAGGAAGTTAGAAAATGCAGAAAAATAGAAAGAGTAAATATTTCACCCATAATCTCACCACCACAATATGACAATATCATTTGTTTTTTTCCTGATTTTTTGTACTGGATATGTATTTTTTTTTCATTGTTGATATCTGCTTGTATTTATAACTGAGATTCTCATGTTTTCATTAGCAATGCTATATTACTTATGCATATCTTCATATCATAAAAACATCTTGATAAGCATCATACAGAGTTGAAACATTTTTTCCCTCTATTTAAAAAATACTACATGTTTATTGTGGAAACATTGGAATACACAAAGAAATTTATTTTGTGTACTAAAGGACATTACCAGCAGAGTGAAAATTCAACCCACAGAATGGAAGAAAATATTTGAAAATCTTTTATCCAATAAGAGATTCATATCCAGAATATATTAAAGAACTCCTACAACTCAGCAACAACAAAAACCAAACAACTAAATCAGAAAAATGGGCTAAGGACTTGAACAGACATTTCTTCAAAGAAGAGGTAGAGATAAATGGCCAGTAAGTACATGAAAAGATGCTCAATATCACTAATCATTCGGGAAATACACATCAAAACCACCGTGAGATACCACTTCACATGCATTGGGATGGCTATGATAAAAAACACAGAAAATAACAAGTATTGACAAGGATGGGGAGAGATTGGAACCCTGTGCACTGCTGGTGGGAGTGTAAAACAGAGTAGCAGCTGTAGAAAACAGTGTGGCGCTTCCCCAAAAATTTAAAAATACAACTACCAAATGATCCAGCAATTCCACTTCTGGGTCTGTTTCTAAAAGAATTGAAAGCAGGATCTTGAAGAGATATTTGCAAATCCATGTTCATAGTAGCATTATTTACAATAAACAAAAGATGGAAACAACTCAAATGTTTATCAACAGATGAATAGATAAAGAAAGTGTGTGTGTGTGTGTGTGTGTATATAATGAGGTGTATCTATCTCTCTCTCTATATAAAATAGAATATTATGCAGCCATAAAAAAGAAGGAAATTCTGACACATACTACAACATAGAATACTTTTTAGAATGTTATGCTAAGTAAAGTAATGTGAGGGAAAAATGGAAATTCACTAAAAACCGTTTACCCTGAAACGGACAAGCTATAGCCTTATGTATGTTAATTGCTTAATCTGCTTCTGTGAGACTGCTTGTCACCTTGTGAAACTGACTAATGGCTGCCCCTCATGCTCTCTAAACAGCCCCCCTTGCAGCAGCTACCTTGTAAATTACAGTAACTTCCGTATGTGTGCACTTCCTGGTATAAGGTGCTCTGTACCACCTCCTTGCGCTTGAAGTATAAAAGACGAGTCCCCCTGACCTGGGGTGCTCAGAATTTGGCGGAGGGTCCCCTCTGAGCCCGCTGGCGTTAATAAATCTGATCTCTCTGCATCCTCGTGTACCTCTTGGTATTTCTCTCGGCAACGTGACTCCGGTTTTGCCATTACAGTTAGCCAGTTACAAAAGGACAAATACAGTATGATTTCACTTATATGAGCTACCTAGAGTAGTCAAATTCACAGAGATTCAACTTATACCCTCTAAATCTATTAAAATAAAAAAAGGAAAAAAATTAAATTAAAACAAAAATTCATAGAGAGCAAGAATAGTGGTAGCCAGAGGCTGGGGAAGGGAGGAAGGAGGAGTTAGTGTTTAATGAGTCCAGAGTTGCAGTCTGGGAGGACGAAAAGGTTCTGGAGATGGATGGTGGTGATGGTTGCACAACATTATGAATGTACTTAAAGCCACTGAACTATAAAAAAGGTAAAGATGTCAAGTTTTATGTTTTGCATGTGTTACCACAATTTAAAAAAAATTAAAGCCAATAAAAATCACCTGTCTTTTTACTACCCAGAGATAACCTCTATTAACATTGTGATAATTCCCTTCCCATCCTATCTATATCTATCTGTATGCATATCTAGTTAGCTAATTATAGAGAGAGATGTGCACATATATGTATATATTTTGATATTACATACTTGAATTCATGCTAAATATTTAATTTTATATATTTTAAAACCATTATTCTATTAAACATTTACCAATGTCAATAAAAAACTTTGTAAACATCACTTAAAACAATTCCATTGTATTCCATCATATGATTTCATTATAAATGTTTTCTCCTATATTCTGTTGTTCAACATTTGTTATTTCTACTTTTTTCACTATTATAAATAATTATACAATGAA
The DNA here is from genome assembly GCA_023783475.1 of Daubentonia madagascariensis. Lineage (NCBI taxonomy): Eukaryota > Metazoa > Chordata > Mammalia > Primates > Daubentoniidae > Daubentonia > Daubentonia madagascariensis. The sequence goes on along the minus strand of JAKFHU010002088.1, from coordinate 75,691,373 downwards.
TACCTTTGTTTATAAGACTTTTCCCCCTGCATTTTAGATTAATTTCTTAGTTCAGCCTCATCAGCATGGAATTACTGGGTCAGAGGGTGTGAATATTTTTAAACCCCTTAAGTCAAATTAGCAAGCTGTCCCCCCCTTCCTCCCTTCCTTTTTGTCGTCTCTTTTTGCCTTCTTTTTGGGGATTCTAGCAGACAGAATTTTAACTAAATCCTCAAAATTCCCAAAGTATGTGAGTACACACACTTTCTCCCAGTTATTCAACCAAACACTTATCTAGGCTCTACTGTAGAGAGATATTTTGCAAATATAATTAAGATCTCAAATCAGTTGACCTTAAAATAGGGAGATCATCTACATGGTCCTGACTTAATCATATGACCCTTTAAATTTGGTTCTAGAAGTCTCAGACAGGGGAATCAGAGATGGGGGGGATTTGACTCACTACTCCATTGCTGGTTTGAAGACAGAAGGGCCATGTGGCAGAGAATGCAGGCAGCTTCTAAGAGCGGAGAGCAGCCCCAGGCAACAGCCAGCAAGGAAATTCAGACTGCAGTCCTACAACCACAATGACCTGAATTTTGCCAGCAGCTTGCATGAGCTTAGAAATGGATTCTTTCCCAGAGCCTCAGAGGAGAACTCTGGATTTTAGTGATGTGGTTGATGTGGTTGCCTGAGCTGAAAGTTCAGCCATGCAGTGCCAGAATTCTGACATGCAGAACTCAGCTAATCAATGGGGGATGTTTTAAGCCACCAAATTTCTGGTAATTCATTATATACAGTGGAAAATGGACATACGGATGTACAGTTGACCCTTGAACAATGCAAGGGCTAGGAGCGCTGACCCCTCCATGCAGTTGAAAATCCACTCCCCAAAAACATAGCTTGTAATAGCCTACTGTTGAGTGGAAGCCTTCCAGATGTGTAAATAGTCAACACATATTTTGTATATACTATATTCTTATAATAAAGTAAACTGGAGAAAAGAAAATGAAAATGCTATTAATAAAGCAAATGCAAGTGGATTATCCTGAAGGTCTTCATCCTTGTCATCTGCACGTTGAGCAGGCTGAGGAAGAGGAAGGGTTGGTCTTGCTGTCTCAGGAGTGGCAGAGGTGGAAGAAAATCTTCATGTAAGTGGACTCGTGTGGCTCAAACCCATGTTGTTCAAGGGTCAACCGTAGCTGTGTTTATAAAGTGTGCGTTTATGACATAAATAGCTAGTTCTTTAATCTTAGATTTCACACGGCCTATTCTGATTTTGTGGGTCACTCATCTTGTTTCCCTCCAAAATTCTTCACAGAGGCACTTTACATATATTTCTTTGTTTAATGTCTCCATTTGGTATATTATTAGCCCCATTTTACAGATGAGAAAGTTGAGGCACAGAGAGGTTAAATGACTTTCCCACAGTAACACAGTAGCACTGGTGAGGGATGATACTGGAACCCAGACCACACCTGTGTGTGCCAACGCACTCCCCTTTCTTCTGTGCCACATAGCTGCCAGCACTTGTCAATAATTTCAGGGCTACATGACAATTTGGGTAATTGACTTTACTTATAAATCCAATGAGACCACAGAAGAAGGCTGCAAATTAAGAAAGGAGGAAAAAATGGGGGGTCTAAATACTAGTCTCTTTCAAGTTTAAAGTTGTGTCCCACCTCCTTTGGGGAGCACCACCGCTCTAATACCAGCCTCTTGTGACTTCCCTGTTTATTACTTTGCTGTGGGTCCTTCCCGTTCTTCTGTGGGTCACCTGTTTCTGTACATGCCTGAGCAGATGTAAGGTTCAGCAGGGCAGGAGCTGGGTATTATTCTTTTTCGAATCCATAGCATCCCAGTGTTAGGTCAGAGCCTAGAGGAAGACACTTAAGCCTGAGATACAGCAAAACATCATTTATTTTGGGCACCTGGGTGCAGGTGGGACGAAAACAGCAGCTGATCTTTACAACCTTCAGACTCTCCAGACCCCTGTGGCTATTGTTTCACCCTCTATGTGGTCCTTATCTGAGTTCTTTATCTACCCCATTCCTTTCCATACATTTTTCAAGTTCCCACCCTGAGCAAGCCCAACACCCAGCCCCTCACCAGCAGGGCCTAGCATGATATCCTACAGTGACTGATGGCCAGCGAAATTGTTAAAGAAGAAAATAGGGCAATGACCTCTATAATCTTAATCTCTATAATCCTTAGGATTTGTTTTTTCCCCCTTGTGAGAAAGTGCCACCTTCTTTAATAAAAACAAACCTCACCACCTTCATGGTAGCCACTCTAATGTGAACCCACAGTTCCAGTTTTGTTTTGGGATCTGCCAGTGAACCTGTTCTTGACATGCTGAACAACTCAGGGAGCATTATGACTCCATTGTCATTCTGGCCAAAGAAAGAGCAAGTCAGTCTTCCCTCTCTATCTCATAGCCTAGATGAGATAAATTGGAACATTCAGACAATCCAGTTCCTCTGGATCATAAAGCATGTCTCTTCCCTGCAACTTATGATCAATCCTAGAAATTTCTGCACCCTCCAGGAGCACACATGAGGTCTTGTGACAACGTGGCATCCAGGCTAAGAAAGAGAGGCTGATTCCCGAGTCCTGAGCAAAGTTCTGGGACAGGGGCTCTTCAGACACCAGAGGCTAAGACGGGAGAGAAGGACCGCCTGGCTGGGCATCCAGCTGAGCTCCAATGCCTGTGTTATCTCAGCAATGGAGCCCAAGCAAGAGGCTTTGAGGAGGGCAGGAGAAAACTATAACCTCAGCATTTCCGAGTGAGGGAGGAGAAGGGCAGAGGGGAAGAAGATTTGGCAAGGCAGAGGTGGAAAGCAGAGTGGTAAGAGGGACCTGCCCAGTTTGTTTATGGAGCAAGAGTCCTGGAGATACACAATCCGAGCTGGGGAACCCTGGTGTGTAGAGGAGTTTGTCTAACATCTTGATCTACTTTCCTAAACTTTTTGAAAGGAGAAAACCCCCAAGTCCCAGTGCCAAGCCTTTCCCCCGTCTGTTTGTTAAACCCATCTGCAGTTCAAGGGAAATCAGATTCATGTGTTTTCAATTCATTTACACTTAACTTATTAAAATATTGCTTTGTAAGAGCTATTTGATGTCCAGGAAGCCATTTGCGTCTCTTAAATAAATCTTTAAAGTCCCTTTTTCTTAGAAACAGGAAATTGCATCTTGCCAAATGCAAATTAACTTGCACCTCATAAAGTTCAAATTGAGCTCAAAACATACACATCGTGAGGGTCGGGTGGGTTTCAAACTTGGCAAGCTAGCTCAAGGTTTAATCTAAACCAAAAGACAGCAATTGGAAGCTCCAAGGGCATTCCAAAGGATGGTATTATTGCATCTGCCAGTAGAAAGTCAAATTCATATTCAACTGCACTCTGTGATTCAGCAGTTGATTATTAGCACTCCCTCCCTCCACTTCAGGCCTTTCTCAGACCTCTTTGCCCCAGGCCAGGTCAAGAAGACAAAGTCAAGGTCCATGCATTCTCCCCATGACCTTTGTCAAGAGAACTGCCGGAAGTTAGGGTGGGGTCCAAAGGGCTGAGCCTTTGGCTTCAGATTTTATCTGACTTTCTTTGTTCCCTATGAACACCAGAACTAAGAGACGTTATCCTCGCAGTGCCTGGTCTTGGACTCACAGACACACTCCTCTCTCCTCATATTCCACTTATGCATAGGCCCCCGTCCCCTAAAGCTTTTCAGATCCATTATCCTGTCTGTCCCCACTGTCAGCGTGAGGCAGGGCAGGGGACTATTAGCTTTGTTGTATACTGGAGAAAAGAAGGCTCAGAGAGAGGTGAGGCGATTTGCTCAAGGTCCCGGGCAGAACCAGACCCACGAAAATACCAACCCTGGGTCCTTACCTGTGCCAGGTCGAAGGAAGAGCCTCCCAGAGTGGCTGGCCCAGGCAAATAAAATGCTAGGGAATGAGACAACAGTACCAGTGGTCTGTTTGGTGTTCTGCTGAGTTTTATAAATGTATCTTGAGCACTCATCCTACGCTTGGCCTTGTATGAAGTCCAGGAAATGCAGACGTGAATAGCATGTGGCCTTGGTCCTCGAGGGATCCACAGCCCAGTGGGGAGACAGGTGCATGAATGAATAACTAGAAGAGATGTGGTTAATATTATCACTAAGACATGTACAGGGTATTGGAGAGGGACACAGGAGAGACACTTAGCCCAGTCTGGGGGTTCTGGAGACTTTCTGGTAGAGAAGCTACCTGCACTGAGCCTTCAGGATAAGCAAGGGATAGCCAGGGAAGAAACGAGGGAAGGGCATTCCAGATAGAAAGAATAAGAGTGAAGGCATGGAGGCTGAGAAACAGCATGGTCTAAGTGGTGGATTGTAAGTAGCTTGCAATTATTAGAGCAAAAAATTACAAAGAGGATGTTGTGAGTAGGCAGCAGCCAGACCGTTTGGGCTTTTGCCTGTCAGGGTGAGAAGCTTGGACCTAATCTGGAGGCCAGCCATTCTCAGCCTTTTCTCTGTGGATTCGTCAAATCTGATGAAATTTATGGACCTTCTCCTAAGAAAACTGCATGTATCCTCAGGTACACAAAATCATGACTGCAGTCTGGTGGGACTCGCCTATCTTCTGAAGCCCAGGCTAAGAACCCATGCTCAGGCAATAGGGAATTGATAACAAGTGCTAAGCAGGAGCGTGGCATGATTTAACTTGCATTTCAGAGCGACATCCTGCCTGTACAGTGGAGAACAGACTGGAACAAAAGTAAGACCAGAGTTAGGGAGACCAGTCAGAAAGTTGATGCAACCAACAGTCAAGGTGCAAGATGGTACCTCAGATGTTACAGATACCTCCCTGAAAAGAAGCCAGAGCAATGAACATGGTCTTGGTTGTAGAGCACATTCTTTTCAACATGGAGGACTTGATTCCAAGGACATGTATGGAAGGATGTTTAAAGTCACCAGTAAAACTGATGAGACCAGGGTTAACATCATGCTTCCCAAATATGTAGGCATTAAAAGGCAAAAGAGATGAAGACAGGGTAAAGTTAATTTTAAAAAGTTAAATTTTTAACTTTTTTTCCTAATTTTTCCAATGAATGGTAGTGTGCTTGGGTTTCCTCGTGGCTCCAAATTTGGGGAGAAATGCTTGTTTTGTCCATTATTGTGCCAATCAGATACTATCTGCAGAACTGTAATATATATATATTCATATAACTTTTGACTTGAGATTTTAAAATAAATTTTATAATTTTAAAATAATCATTTAAACTTCCAGTTATTTTTTTTAGGCGGGGAGGGGTAAGTTCCTTCATGGTGGTGTGTGAAGTCCCCTTGGATCTCCTGCTGCTGAGAGCATGATTTGGGACACCCCTAAATACTGCCATTTGGAGACTTCCATCATGTTTGTGTAGATGCTGCTTCCAGCCAATGATTGTGCAGGGCAGGGGTACTAAGGCAGCCCCATTCCAGTGGGACAGCCATCCAAATGAAAATATTCACATTATTACATTATTGCTGTCGAATCCTCAGACCCCATTTAAGTTTGACGATTATAATATCTCATGGCAAAAGGACTCAGTTCAGAACCACAGTGACATTGAGTTGTCATGACTTTTTAGTCACCTTCAGTTTGAAAGAGTTCCTCATTCTTCCCCCAACTTTCATGGTCTTGATCCTTTTGAAGTGTATAGTCCATTATTTTGTATAAATACTAGATGCTTCCTCAGTCATACCACTTTTGTAGGTATATCGCAGATGCGATGCTGTATAATTTTCATGACATCCTATTAGAGGGGCACAATTTTAAATATCCCTATCACTGGTGAGGTTAATTTTGGTCACTTTATTGAGATACTGTCTTCCAGATTTCTCTACCTTACATTTTTTCACTTTGTGGTTAATATATATTTTGTGGAGAGGTCCTTTGAGTGTATATAAATACTTCATTCCTCATCAAATTTGTAATGTATTTGTTCATTTATCTATAGAATATAAACTCAAAAATTTCTATCTTTACTGAATAGTTTACTATCGTATTTTTCCTCTGATGCTCAAATTTTCCTAAATTTGGCCATTGGGAACACCTTCAATCTCTCTTCTGTGTCCTTTAGGTATGACTGTCTTAGTCCATTAGGGCTGCTATAACAAAATACTTTAGACTGGGTAATTTATGAACAACAGACATTTATCGGTCACAGTTCAGGAGGCTGGCAAGTCCAAGATCAGGGTACTAGCAGATTTAGTGTCTAGTAAGGGCTCACTCTCTGCTTCAAAGATGGCACCTCCCAACTGTGTCCTCACATGGCAGAAGTGGCAAACAAGCTGTCTCAGGCTTCTTTTATAAGGTCACTAATCCCATTCATAAGGGCAGATTCCCTTGTGACCTAATCACCTCCCAAAGGTCCCACCTCTTAATACCACCACAATGAAGATTAGGTTTCAACATATGAATTCTGGGGGGACACATTCAGATCATAGCAGACCCCATCAATCTTTAAGTAATTCTTTACTTTCTGGCACAAAAGTATGTTCCAGACTCATTTTGTTCTTTCCTGCACCAATATTAAAATTAGTAATTCTGTAAGGAGTACTGCTTCTTTTTAATAGAGAATGATATTTAGAACCCAAGATTGGGACTCTAAGTGTGCTCATTATTGTTGTGGTATTATGCTCTTCTGGTCTCTCAGTGGACAGAACTTGAAAAAAATATATATATATATTTGTGTCTTTATATATTGCAGACCATGAGTTTACCTCCAGTTTCAATTTAACACTTTCCCTGACAGTGAAAAATCTCACTTCCACTATCCTTAAAATATTTGATAAATCCTTCTTTATGTATCTAATCTCCCTTCACTGCTGCCCCTGTACCCTAGTATGGAAGTGCTCATGTCCACACTTAGGCTCTGGCTCCTGCACTCTGCACCCCTTGCTTGGATGTCCTCCTCAGCCTTCATATGTTTGATATGAGGCCACTGAAGCCACTTCCCCTTTATGAGAATGTCCTTCTCACACAGCTCAGGTGCCTCCCTCATGGACAATGTATTAGTTTCCTGTAGCTGTCATAACAAATGGCCACAAGTTTAGTGGCTTAAAACAACACAAATTTGTTTTATAGTCCTGAAGGTCAGAAGTTTAAAATGGGTCCACAGGGTTACATTCCTTCTGGAGGCTCCAGGGAGAACCCATTTCTTTGCTTTTCCAGCTTCTAGAGGCTGCACCCATTCCTTGGTTCGTGGTCCCTCTCTCCATTTTTAGAGCTAGCAGTGTAGCATTTTCTCTTCTCCCTGACCTCTGCTTCTGTCCTCTTATCTTCTGTCTACATATCTGGTTCTCCTGCCTCCCTCTTATAAGGCTCTTTCTGATTCCATTGGGCCCACCCAGATAATTTCCCATAATCTCCCCATGTCGTGGTCCTTAACCACATCTGCAAAGTCTATTGTACGTGCAGTAAGGTAACACTCACAGGTTCTGGGGATTAGGGTGTGGACATCTTTGGGAGGCTAATATCCAGCCTCCCATAGGTCTTGTTCAGTTCCACTTTGGGGATTTGGAGTGAATTATTCAGGAAAAGGAAGGGAAAGATGATAAGGAGAGGAGGAAGGAGAGTGGAGCACCTCAACCATATCGTGCAGATGGTAACACTGAGGCTCGGAGGCATTTCATAATTACTCAAGACCTCGTAGTTTGTTAAGGGCCAGGAACCAAATCTGGATGACAATTTCTGAGACATGTGGGCTTCTTTTTTCACTCATTGTGTCCTGCATTATCACTTTCCAAATTGCATTCCCCTCATGTGAGCGCAGACTGAGAGCTGGGCTTCCTCTATCGTGCTCAAAGACTCTTCCTGCATTCCAGAGGGTCCACCTGCAGGTTAAACATAGCTATGCCTCATCACTTGGGTTTTCAGCCATTGTATTGTGTCACTTGGCAACATCATCTTCTCTATGGTTTCTGGAGAATCGGAGGAAAAACCATCTCTAATTATTGACACTACTTTTTCCTGTTGACGTTATGCACGGCCTGTAGGAGATGGAAGTGACATCCATCGTTATGTTCATGGTCAGGCTAGGATTTATTTTTTTATCTCTGTGAGGCAGAGGTGAGGTTGGAGTATTGAGGTGACAGTTGGTCCAGGTTATATGACTATTTCCTTGCAGACACGGTACCAGCAAAATCCTCAGGGCCTCACATATTAGCCAAAGTAAGCAAAACACTAGCTTCCTCGGTGCCTCCGTGGGGTCAGTGTGGACCCTGCCACTGGCCACAGCGAGGAAATCAATGTCTTCAGAGCATCACCAGCCCTTGTTCCCTGATGACACAGACCCCATCTGCTGCCCTAGAATTTCAGGGTCTTTTCAGAATTGGGAATATCTCTGTGGCTAGAACAAGATTGTCTGTTGTTTGGTTTCACCAGGAAGGAGGTGAATGTCTAAGGTAAGAGAGGAGAGGAATGAGGTGTAAAACTCTTTCCAGATGCTGTCTAGAACAAGGATGCCCCTCCCCCATTAAATGCTCTTGTTTCATTCCCCCCACCCCCCTGTGAGAGTCCGTGATACTATGGAGGATTCTAGTGTATTTGTTAATTCATTCATTTATCCATCCAGTCACTCACCCATGCATTCAGTGAAGTTTACGGGTGGTTCACTCTGAGCCAGGTACCGTGTGTGGCACCCAGGGCTCACAAATGCGTTACAGGTGGGTCCTGCCACCCAGGCTTGGTCACGGGGGCACCATGGTGGGCTATCTGAACGCCCAATGCTCCTGCACATTTATAGCTGAACTCGGAATTCCTGGCACGTGGCTGGTGCTCAGTAAATGTTGTTGAATGAAAAGGCACAGTTCCTGCCCTTGAGGACCTAGAGCCTGGAGTGAGAGTCAGGTGGAGAGAGGCAAGCCACAGCGTGAAGGCTTCTACTCAAGAGAATCTCAAGGATAGTTCCAACTTGCTTTATCCCCCCTTCCCTGCTGCCAACCTACGAAAAGCACTTTCTTACAACAACAACGACTTGGGAAGTGCAGACGAATCTAAAGAAGAAAAGAAAAACTCACTGAGAATCCCAGCACCTGGAGAAGATCACCAGTGGAGGCTCCAGCGCGAAAATCCCGTTTGTTATCTCGGAAAGATGATTAATTTGATCAGATGGTCACTGAATACCTGGGCTTGTTCCGGCCCAGCCACCCACCAGAAGCCGTTTGCATCCTTTTGCGAGGACAAACAGGAAACATCACACTGTGGGGCCATCGGGTTTCAGAGGGAGGTGAACTGCCGGTCGGTTTTATGTGGGTGCCCCTGGGGCATGTGGGCTGAGGCTCCGTCCCAGCTCTGGGTTTCCTGCTCCCCAGGGACCGGTCTTTCTGCAGGAGCCGCTGGAGAGGCTGGGCCAGAGTAGTCTCCCCAGCCTGGCCCCTCCTTCCTGGAGCCCCTTGTGTCCTGTGTGCTGGCTCATAATCCTGTCTCTGGGGTCTGTTCTGGTAAAATCTGATATAATGCCAGGATCCTGTGTTCCTGGAGTTTCCAAAATGAAATTCTGAACAGAAGAACTTGATGATCTGCTGAAGCCAGAAGACGACTCAGTGGACTGGTCTCTTGCTTCCGTCATGATCAGGGCTGGGGAAGAGAAGAAAAACTACCATTTGTTGACTGAGCAGTCTGCCAGGCAGTTGCTTACACGCTGTTGGGTTTTGTCCTCATAACAGTGCTGCATGGTTTTTCTTGTTATGTCTGTTTTCAAAGATGATACCAGACACTCAGAGAGGTTGTGAGTGTGCCTAAAGTGGCACAGCCAGTACACAGCAGAATCAGGATTTGAACCTAGGTCCCCTGACTCTCATCATTTCCCAGAGAGCCTGCCCCAGGATCAACCACACACACAGAAGGCCTGCAGAAAGGACCTGGGGCTGCATTCCCAGGCTCGGCTCAGTTGTTGATAGTGTGGCCTTCAACCCATAGGCTGGGCTCCTTGAATTTGTCTCTGCTTACTCCCTTCTTGGCTCCCAGAATTTATGGAGGCTTTGGCTCACTCTCCCAGCCCGAGCTTCCCGCTTTCTACGTGGCACACCTTCCTGACACCTTGCTCCCTCCTCCTGCCTCCTCACCTCTGCTTCCACACCGGGGTAAGGCCCAGATGCACTGTCCTTTCTCAGCTGAGCCCCAGAAGGCTGGACTATCCAGACCATTGCTTAAGAGCAGAGGTTTTCAAGTGTATTTTATCTGCAGAGTCCTTTGTCGAAGTGAAGCTGACATGGAAGCCCAGCATGGGAAACGGGTAAAAAGGAAGGTGGTGCTCTGGTGGGATGAGCAGAGGACCAACAGTGTGGCCTAGCCCTGCTTCCTTCTGACTCTCCCCTCTTCCAAATATCAGGCCCTGCTGGGGCTCACAGGACATTTAAACTTCAACAGAAGGCTCCCTTTGCACTCCCTGGCCCAGTGAACACAGTGAATGCATCCTGCTCCCAGGGCAGGATGCCGTGGTCAGCATGCTGCCAGGGGATCCCAGGGGCCTGATGTGTTTGAGGACCCCTGCACCAGTTTCTAAGGTAAATCACTTCCTCATTCCCCGGCATTTCCTCCCCCACTTTTATCCCTTTAAGTTCTCAGACTCCTGACAAATCACATGCCTGGTGGCCACTAGAGGCGAGCCCAGACATGTCCCCTGCCCCAGCCCTTTCCTTCTTGATGGAACTGCTTCTAGAGTGTGATGCCAGCTATGCCAGCCCTTGAACCTCTGACTTGGAGCACTGAACTTGCTTTTCCTAGCTTGATTGTAGAGACTTGGCTCTTTTTCATCCCTGCCAGTCTGCAGATTTGGCCACCTCAAATATGAGACCTTGTTCTATCTCTGGTTACTTGGCCCCAAATCCTATACCAACCCTTCTTGCTTGGAATGAATAGAATTCCGTTGCTTCTCAGCTCAGCTCTGAGGAAGGCTGGAATTGTCCAAGAGAAGCTTTACTAAGATGCTATAGCGAAACAAAAGGGAAACAAACAAAGAAATCACAGCAGCACAAAATGATTGACTTCAGTAAACTCAAATTCTTTATTCTAATTCTTCCCACAGAGTGGCTTGGCTGGCGTGAATTCCAGGCATGCTGCCCTGGGCGCCTGCCTGCCTCCATCCTGAGTTGGCTTGGCTACTGCTGGGAGGCTTGGTGGCATTCTCTTTCCTGGATGATTTCTTCATCTTCTTTCTGCTATGGTCCCGGGTCATCACCCCCAGCTTTGGGCCGAGCTCTCTATAAGTAGACAGCTGCCCTGGCCCCCATGGGTCCCTGTCCCTGGAAGGCATCTCCCTTCTGGGGCACTAAGCAGGCCTCCCTTGGCTGCTTGTGACCTGGGGTTCTCTCCTTTACCCCTCTCAGCATTCAGGGGGTCTCCCTGGCTCCCTGGGGTCCTTCTCTTCTCCTATTCCATTTTACTGTAAAAGTTTGCTTGTTTAAAGAACATTGACTCTCTAGCTTGATGGGTCATTTTAACCTTCTTGGTCTATAACCTTATTTTTGTTCTTTTCTATTTTGTTACTTTCCTAAACATTCAAGAAAAGTAATACATTATTCTGGAATGAGGTCACACAAAACAAAGTTGAGTAAATTTTAAAAAACAGTAAATAAAAAAATAAGAAAATCTGATGACCACTTTGAAGCAAGTGATGTTACAGTTTGGTGTGTACATTTTCACGTCTTTCTCTAAGCTCATACGTATACGCACACAAAGATTTTTTCCCCTGTAAATCTGAGATTATGCACTGCATCCCTCTGCATCTTGCTTTTTTCAATTAATTTTTCATGTTGTGTTTAGTTTATATTTTGGTGGACCTCAGCAACATTACTTTATTCTAGGCTGGAAGTTCCCGTCATGCTTCTGAAGAACACCGGGTTTCCCTAAGTTGGAAAAAGGTGCTGAATTATTGACATCCAGTCATAACCACCTTTGATTCAGTTTGCAGAAAGTTAAAGAAATAAGTATAATTTTCACTATTTTGATTTTCCACCATGACTTTTTATTAAAACGTTGACTCTACCACCATTTGGGCTGACTAGACTCCAACCCAAAATAGTTTCAAAATTACTACAAAATTATACTTAGTTACCTTCAGTTTAATCTGCCAGTATCTCACAGGGTCTTGCCAAGAGCCCCACCTGGAGGCACCCTTCTACTTTCCTATTTTGGAACACGCTGTGGATCTAGGAAGTAGTTTTGACCTGAACCCACAGTGTGAACTTGATCTAGGCGTCACGGAGTGTGTAGGAGGAACAATGTGGGGGTACGACTGTTAACACACTACTGGCTCACGCAACTCTGTTGAGGGACCTGTCCAGGAAAGTGGAAGATGGAGAAAAGGAGGCATTTCTCTGCCTGCAGGACAGAGGTGAGTGCAGGAGTCCTGACCAGCTTAGGGAAGACAGCAGAGGGCACAGGCCCAGGGAGGGCGTCCAAGTTGGCATCCTCTAGGGGTTGATGGCAGAGGACTAGGAAGTGCCCTGGTCTAAAGTAGAAACACCAGAACATTGGAGATTTTCTTTGGGGCCTCACAGAAAGATACTGGAGTTGCGCAGCACTTTGAGAGGAGGTTGGGGTTCTACCAGGGGCTATCTCCGATGCTGTGACCAACTTTTACCCACGTGCCGTGGGTGGGTTGAGGGGTTTGTGTCAGGAACAGAAGATCAAACTCAGAGTTGCATAAGCCAAAAGAGAATTTAGTGGTTCATGTCCTTGAAGTATAGTGAATTCTTATAGTGGTTGCATGTAGGAGGAGCTCAAATAACGTCTCCAGGACCTGGCTTTCTCATGCCTTTCTCGTCCCCTCTCCTCCGTGTTGGCTCCACACCTGGGGGCTGTCCCTCAGCTTCAGAGGTGGCCTCTGGGGCTTCAGTCTTTATGTCTCCTCTGCTTTGATCCCAACAGGAGGAGTGTCACCCTCACCCCTGCATCGGTCACCACCACTAGGGAACAGAATACATTAATCAGCCTACGTCTGTGTCATGGGCTCCTTTCCTGGAAACTGGTGGGGTGGGGGGCAACCCGCACTGCCAGCCTGAGTAGGGTGATTCCCTGAGAAAAGTGGGGACCCCTAAGAAGTGTGTGTGGGAAGAGGGGTGCAGGCAGGTTGAAACCAATGCCTGGAAGTTTTAAATAGGTGTTGGTTAAGTTGAATTGTTGAATGTGTGAGAAACTCTCGAAGAAGAGAAAACCAAGGGAGGATGAGGTGACCATTTTTTGCGCACAGGGGACTTCATGAGGAAGCTGGAGTAGGTTGATTCTAGTGGCTCAAGAGGGCAGAGTCTCCAGTGCATGCCCTGAGCCCTCATCTCTGGGAGAGGGAACTGGTATTTCCCGTGCTGAGATCCCATATCTCAGTGACAGTCGCCAATGAGGTAAGATGTTTTTGTATAACGCATAGTCATGGTTTTCTTAATAGAGACAATATAAAGGTGAATGGGACAAAGTCTAGCAAGGGGTTAGACAACAGGAATAGTTTTCAGATGTGAAGACTTAGGAGAAGCAGAGAAAAGGTGGCTGAGCCCCGTGCGTGTGTGCGTGTGTGTGTGTGTGTGTGTGCGCCAGCCCATGTGTTTTAACCCTCAGAGAAATGGTGAGCTCTGTAGAATGGCCTGAATGCTTCTGACCTGGAGATAGAGGCAGGAGCGGTGGATCAAGTCTTTTTCTCTTTGACTTAGAGAACAAAGAAGGGTATAAATCTTCTCTCACGGCCCAGAGTGTGGTCTTTATTGGTGCTGGACTTCTCCCTGCCCAGCAGCCTGGCCACTGACTCTCTGCCTCGGTTTCCTCTTCCCGAAACAAAACCCACAAAGCCTTCATGCACCCCTTAGAGCTCTGGCAGGAGCTGTTATAGGGTGGAGGAAAGGAACCGGAGAGGTCCCTCACCCTACATAGCTTTGCAGGTTTGGGCCTGGGGTGGGAGAAAGAAAAGAAGAGCCCGGGGAAGAAGTAGAAGGGACGGCGGGATGGGAAAGGGGAAGGCAGGAAGACGTGGTGTGCGTGTGCGTGTGCACTGGGGGGAAGGATGGGGAGGGGGCTGGAATTAAAGTTGCCAAGGAGACCTGAAATCGCCATCCCCCATCCTGATCTTAAACTGGGGGTTGGCACTTGAATGAATGATGAATCTGCCTTGAGCCTCTCCGAGCAGAGGAGCCTTGTGAGGGCCCATCAGTGGCTGGGGCAGGGAGGGGGCACGGGCCCTTCCTTCCAGGTCTGGCCTCCTCCTGTTGCAAGGTTTCTCCATGAGGCTGCGGAAGACATCAAATGCAGCTCCCCTCCCCAGTGGGAAAGGGACGCTCGCCAGTCACAGCTTTGCTATTCAGCTTGCCTCCTATCAGGTAACCCCGCCTTTCATTTCAGTGTCCATTCTCTCTCTCTCTCTCTCCTCTCTCATACACACACTCCTCAAACCCCCTGTATTAAATTATTGTTGAAATGTTTCGAACTCTCAGCACCGGGATCGTATGACAGAACGCGAGGGGGTTTGCTTTCTAATCTTGCTCAAGAGAGGGAAATGAAAACAACTTGCAGAATTTTGACACAATGATCAGACAAAAAATGTTTTTATCCCCCACCCCTCGAATAAATGGGAACTTGTCAAATGCCATTATCAAATCATATAGATCAGAATTCGTCTCAGTTTTTATTTTTTTTTGTGGGTCTAAAAGCAATAAAGAGTTATAACCGCATTCCAAGTTATGTTTAGATTATTGACGACTCCATGACCAAAGATTTGTCTGTCCTGAAGGCGGACGGAGTTTGAGCTGATTTATCTCCCGGAGCTGGGGGCCCCATCGGTGCCTCACTGAGTCATAAACACCACAGTGAGCTCTGACCCTGACAACTTTGTTGGAACCACTGGGCTTGGATTTTCTGACATGACCAGCTCTGAAGCTAAACCCTCAGATTTCAGAGAGGTGGGGGAAGCGGGAGGATGAACTCTTTTTCCATCCCTGGTTTCCATTTGCTTGGGGAAAAAAAATCCATTCTAATAAAGACCTCGTCCTGCACTGAGCGACGTTCAGGAATTATTTCCTGCCATTATTTCTTCATTAAATAAATAAATTGCTGCTGTCTTTGATTTTTCATCAGAGGACTTTGACAGATCTTGGATGGGTGACTTTAGGTTTAAAGTCTTATTTGGGTTAATTTGGTTTTGGGTGACTTGGGCATGATGATGTTACGTAAAAAGTCAAGTTTCTTCACCTTCAGGGGAAGAAGAGAATCAGATCGTCCAGCGCCCTCCTCCTCTCCACCATTTCGTTGGTTCTTGTCTAATGAAGACAGATGCCAGGTAACTCTGGTTTATCCAGCTACTCAAAGGTGTAACTGACTTCCCAATTTATTAACATTGGTGATTCATTACCATGACAATTGGGGAAAAAACTGATTACCTTTGAATTTCTGATGAGGTAATCCTGCCTCTCTCCAGCCCTGGTAATGAATCACCATTTTCCCTCCCTCCTCTGACCTAATTTTCCAAATCATGTACCTGTATCAAATATTGTGCAGAGGCGTGCATCTATTTATCTTACAGGAGTTCTCTCCTTCTGAATTCAAGGGAGAAGACAACCCCTCCAACTGGGAGGGAAGATTCATGAATGTTCTGGGTCTGGAATTCACCAAAGCCCAATCTCCCAGACAATCAATCTCCACTGTGACAAGTCTAGGAACAGCCATTCCTCTCTTATTGGCTGGGACTCTGGAGTTTGTACCTGATGGAAATGGAGAAATCTATAAGGACAATGTGATTCCACTTCTCTCCCTGGAAAGAGGGTACCTAAACCTTAGGCTTTAAAGATTGGGATTTCTTGTGATAATTCTTTAAGCTTCACAATGACTCAACCAAGAGGACTTGATGGTCTCACAATTGTTAGCTTAAATAAATGGTGTCATGGGCCATCCATGGGTTTTAAAATCAACAGTCAGTAGTGAAAGTTGGTATTTGTAAACTGGTGCTCACTTAATTATTAATATTTACGCAGCCAGATGTAGGCATCTCACCCATGGTGGTGAGGGTGCCTTTGATTAACCACACAAATTAGTCAGGAGAATGCTGGGGTGGAGGACCACCACTCATTTTCTCTCAACTGCTATTAACTACTTACTCTCTTTTTATCTTTCTTCTAGCTGTGAGAAGCATCCCTAACTTGGTCTCTGTTTTAAGATCCCTGGTTAAGAGTCCTCTATTATTTTCCCTGTTGACAGGAGCCACTACCTCTCAGCTAAAGCACAGCTGTACAGGCCAGAGGGCACATCTCCTGGACACACACATTGGGCAATTTGTTTCCCTTTAATCCATATTTGCTGAATGTCTACTTTGCTGGGCAATGGAGAGAACCAAAGACAAATGGGACGCACAGTTGATGCCTCAAGAAACTCTCTTTCACTCAGGAGATCAGTGGAGGTGTGGTCCCGCCCATGACATTCCTAGTGCATTTTTATATTTGTCTAGGTTCTTAGTCTTGCCAGCTTTCTGGTTTGGATTTCCCCAATGGCAAACCCAGGGGCACGGTCTCGGTTGTACGCGGTTATTAGGAGGCTTAAGTGAGGAAGTGGGCGAAGTGAGGGGGGAAGGGATAAACCCCAGCAAGGCCTGTGTTAGTGAGTGGGGGCTCAATTCCACGGGAGCCTCTGCCACACCGTGGGGAACATGCCTCAGAACTGACCCGGAGGATACCCAGAGGCTGGGGCATTGGTCCACTGAACCCTAGCCCTTCTTGGTGGAGTGTAGCACCTGCCCTCCGGGGTTGTGCATGAGGCAACCGAGCAAACTCCAGGGTGCCAGAGGGAGCCCTTGGTTGGGGGAGAGGCAGGGGAAAGAGGGGAGGGAACTGCGTACTACAGCTGTAGGGGAGGCTTGAGGGGATGCAGGCAGGGTGTACACGGTGACTCCACAATGGCTCAAATAAAAGAGAAAAGTCACAGGTCCGTTCAAGATGCTTCTGCTAAAACCACAAAGGTGATGGCCTAGACTGGGCTGCAGGTCCAGAATGGTGGCTGGTGGACATCTGCTCCCTTTGCCTGCTCCTCTCATAGCAGAATCCTCCTTTCCTTTTGGGACTGTCCTCTCCCCAAAGCCTTCCTATTGTATGACCTTCCCTAACAACCCAGGTTAGCCAATCAGATCCTTTTTTGGGAATTTATGTGAATATGTGAAGAGAGCCCGTTTTTTTTCAGGATTTGGGGCATTAAGGGCCAAAAGTACGGATTGATAGTGGTATTTTTCTAGCATGTTTGAGATAAAGCCAATACGTGGGAGAGCAGAGCATCAGGAGAGGAAGAGGGAGAAGAGAGGCATGTGGGGGGCAGGAGAGAGAGAGGGAGAAGGAGGGAGGGAGAGGAAAGGGGGAGAAAGAGACTTAGGACACGTCATTTGGTCTGCAGGATCCACACCTGCAGCATTCATTGCCCAGGAAGGCTTCTCGCATGCTTCGCTCCCACCTCCAGCTGGGGCAGTTGCTGTCCTGTTACCCACAGTGCCAGGTTAAAAAGTCCGTGCTTGTATTACTGTTATATTGTAATCGTCTGAGTGCCTAGAGCAGTGTGGCGCTTGGCTGTTAATACTTACTTGCTGAACGGATTGACACTTTTCTGCCCATCCTGTGACCGGCTGTGGGAAGAGTACACTTCTGGAGGCTGCCGGACACTGCGGGGCTCCCCGTTGCTTGCCATCATTTCTCTTCAAGGTTATATGTTACATTCCCTCCAGGGCCAGAGAACCACGCTGGGGCCAGGGACGGTCGGGCGGGGTCTTCAAATGGAAGCTTTTCTGAATGCCCTTTGTAGAGTTCCTTTATCCACTAGGCTTTTCTAAAGAAACGGATGAAAGGGAGGGTGGTTGGGAAGAACCTACAACTTCTTGCATCAGGTAGAGGTAAGGTAACCTCTGGGAGCCGAGAGGCACGAGGTTCAGGCCTTCCTGCTACAACCTATCACTTTCAGTTAAGTGACCATGTGGTTAAGAAAGATTTGACTCACGAAAGAATTATGACTCACACCTAGAGGTGCAAATCGATCATTAAGAGAGGCTACAGATTCAAGGAGTTTCAAGGTTTTTTTGAGTACCTACTAGGTGCTTAAATATGATTAGGTGATGTGAGAAGTTCAAAAGATATTAGAACATAGTCCTGGAGAAAATGAAAAGTACTAGACTACATATCAAGGAATTAGATACCAAGCACGGCTTTGTTACTAAGGGGGTCACTTTGAAGAAGTCACCTAACATCTCTGTTCTTCAATTTACTCATTTAAATCATGTGCATGATCCCTCCCTCCCTCCCTCCCTCTTTCCTTCCTTCCTTCCTTCCTTCCCTCCCTCCCTCTTTCTTTCCTTCCTTCCTTCCCTCCTTCCCTCCCTCTCTCGCTTTCTCATTTTCTTCTTACTTTCCTTTAACAATCATGCTCTGAGCACCCGACACCCTGGAGCTTTTCCCTGCCATGGTAGTGTTCTATTGCCATGTAACAAATTACCACAAATTCAGTGGCTTCAGACAAACAAATTTATTGTCTCACAGTTTCTTTAAGTCAGAAGTCTGGGTACAACATACCTGGATTTTCTCCTTAGGGTCTTGCCAGGCTGAAATCAAGGTGTCAGCGGGGGCTGTGGTCCCATCGGAGGCTGGGAGTTTTTTTCCAAGCCCACTGGTCGTTGGCAGAATTTAGTTTCTTGCACTTGTAGAACTGAGACCCTGTTTTCTTGCTGGCTGTCTACTAGGGGCTGTTCTTAGCTTTTAGAGGCTGCCTGCCACCCCCCACCTCAGGGCCCTATCCACAGTGAGGAACTTGGTTGTTTAAGGCCAGCAGGAGAAGCTGTCTCACCTTGAATCTCTCTGACCTCTTTTAAGGGCTCAGCTGATCTGGTCAGGCCCACCCAGGGCCTGAGTTAGTCTCCCCTTTGATTAACTCAAGGTCAGCTGAATAGGGACCTTAATCACAGCTGCAAAATCTCTCCTGCCAGGTAATATAATGAAATCGTGAGAGTGACATCCATCAGATTCACAAGTCCTGCTCAGCTCACACTCAAGGGGAGGGGATTATGCAGGGTACACACACTGGGGAGGGCAAGAATCCTGGAATTCTGTCTACCGCACATCCCTTCCTCAGGCTCTTTCCTTAGAATCTAAAAAGGACTTTGTCATAAAATGGTGCAGTCTTCCTCTTGGGAGAGTATATTCGTGAGAAGAAGAGAAGAGTTGGCGTAGGGCTGGGGTTCTCAGCCAGGCTGGTTTTGGTCCCAGGCGATATTTGGCAATGCCTGGAGAGATTTTTGGATATTGCAACTGCAGGGAGGAGGTAGGTGCTACCGGTTTCTAGTGCGTAGGGGCCAAGGATGCTGCTAAACACCGTCTCTGTGTTGCACAGGACAGCTTCCCTCTTTCCCCACCCTGCAGCGAGTTATCTGGCCCATAATGTCACCAGTGCTGAGGTTGAGAAGGCCTGGCCTGGGGATAAAGGGATGGGCCTGGGATGTTGTCACTAGGAGGGGGTGGGTGTAGAGCAAGAAATGGAAATCATGCGTTTGGGAAATGGTTAAGGTAAATGAACACGAATATCTCCACGCATGGCCTGTGAAGCAGGATCTTTATTCCATCAGGCATGGAACAGGTACAGGGAGGACCAGGATGAATGCAGAGAAATCAGAAATTCTGAAACCTAGTCTTTTAGCATACCTGGGATTTGAGACTGGAGGGCTTGCTGCAGGGGAAAGAGAGAAAATTAGCTCTCTGAGTAGGGTTACCGTCAGGTAAGACACAAATAAAAACAGCTTATTGTGATAAAATGGAAACACACCCTGCTCCCACTATCTTGCAATTTGCTCAAAACTCTTTTCTAGACCTTCCTTGCTAGATTTTTGGAGTTAGAAGGGATGTCAAAGATTATCTAGGGCTGGGCTTCCAAACTCGAGTGCCCCCAGGCTTTGGGCAGGGCATGTAAAGGAGTAGGGTGCTGCTCGGGACTTGGGCTCCTGGAGAGCACACCTTGCCTGGGGAGGGTACCTCCTTTCCACCCTGTCAGACTGCATGAATGAAGGCCCACTGTCCTCATGTCTGATTTTCCAAATGAAGCCAGAGAGTCAGATTTTTGTTTCAAATCTCTTTGTTTTCAAATATTGGCAATGTATTCAATAATAATGATAATAAATTACTGTTCAGGCCAATTCTCCAGGTAAGCCCCCATGTGGCAGGCTGTACCTGACCCTCAGACCAACACTTTGCAGGTCAGCAGCAGGAGCGTTCGTTCATTCGTTCGTGCTGGTAACAAGAGAGACTCAGTTTTGGATTAATTTCTCACATAAAAGAACCCCCATGGTGGGTATTCTCTTGAATTGTTTCACCAGGCACCCAATCTCCTTTGTTTTGCAAGAGAACATGGAATCGCAGTCATTGCTCAAGGACTAACATTTGCTTCACCGATGCCAAAATTTTACCCGAGCTCTGTTTCTGTGCATTTCTGTGTGCCTGTAAAGTTTTTGTTTCAATGTTGAATCACAGTGTAATTTTAGGAGGACATTATAAACAGCAATTAAACTCCACATGTAGGGTGCCCGTGGCACACACAGCACAACTGAAGTGACGGCAACTTGAACATCTGGGACCCTTTGTGCACATGCTCATGCGGCGGCCGGGACCACTGCCTGGTTGATGTTCACACTGAGATGAGTGGACCATAGGACGCACCCTGATTTTAGAAGGTTACATTGTTGGGGGGAGGGGAAGCATGCCTTAGAATCAGTAAAATGTGTTTTTCGAGTGTTTCTTTGTTTGGGACGTGGAAAATATTGGTATAGAGAAAAGGGAAGCAGAGTTCATGTGGGGTCAACTCTGGGGATGAAACCTACTCAGAGATCCTGGGTGCTGGGGTCCGTTCTGCCACCTTGCTGTCTTTTTCTGCTTCCCTTTACCTTCCCACGCTCTCCCAACTCTGTTCCAAGTGGCCTCCTTCCATTGCCTGGTTTCAGCTGGCTCCTTTGCATCTTCAGTGAGGACCCAAGGAAAGAAAAATGGTTTCCCCAAAGGCTCACATCCCAGCTCTGCCACCCTGAGCTGGGTGACCCTGGACTAGCTGCCTAAGCTTGAGGGGGCTCATTTTCCTTCTTTGCAAAATGCTAATAATCCTACCTTCTTCCTGGGGTTAGTCTGGGGATTAAATTAAATGTATATAAAGTTCCTAGCACTGTGCTTGACGTAACAGCAATTTAGTAAGTGTTAGTTTCAGTTTCTCTCTGCCTTTACAGAACTCACTCAACTAACGTGTTTTCTGTCTCTTTTTTTACTGGGAAAAGCCCAGCAACTTATGACGCAGGGTCTGTGATCTTGCTGGTCCAGGTCTTTGGTGCTTTCCAGGGTCTCTTCTGCCTCCTCACTGGAGCCTGACATTTTAGCACTGGAAGTTTATCTTTTTATCTTAAGATATATCTCTAGTTTGTCTCCCCTTTCAATGTCGTTTCTTTCAGGTAACATTGCAGAACGCCACCAGTCATTCATATCTTGCTGTGAATGGTTTTTAGGTCCTTTCTAAGAAGATTCTGAAGAGATGGAAGACGCAGAAGACCCGGGAAGCTGGCCGTGGAAGGAGGATGGAGGACGAAGGGGGTGGGCACCAGGGAGATGGGGGCTGGGGTGGCCGGGAGTGACTCTGGCCGCCCGAGGGCATTTCACCACCAGCAGTGGTCCGTGGTGGACACAGTCTGTCCGTTTTATGGCCAAGTCTCTTGTTTCCTAATTCATTAAATTCTTCCTCCCCCTCTTATGATATTTCTTTTCTCCTGCTAACCTGAGGGTTGCATTTGGTTGCTTTTCTAACTTCTGGAAGTGACTTCTCTGTTCTTTTTGTTTCAGATGAAATGCATTAACCTCAGGACAGCTTAGTTTGAATCCCATCTGTTTTGGTATAGAGTATCCTTTCATTTTCACTATTTTAAATATTTTTAATATTTATGGCTTATAGTGTCTTTCTTTTTCTGGCTTTCCCTCCCCCTCCCTTTCCTTCTCTTTTCCTTCTTGTCACCATGGTATTTTTTTTCCCACACCAAAGTTCTGGGGACATCACAGAAAACAAAAAAATCGCAGCATCCTGACCCCACCAAATGCATATGACCCATATGAATGTCCCTACACAGTCAAATCCCCAGAGGCTGCATATTAGATAAAATGAACATTCTCTGACCACCCACGTCCGTCACTGAGCCACAATGGGGACCCGGTGGGTGCCAGTGGGTGCCAGTGGGTGCCAGTGGGCATCCGCAGCTCACCCTCCCGTCGCCTGTAAGAAATTCTCCCTCATTCATCATTCCTTCTCATTTTTCACTTTCAGCAAGTTGAGAGGCTAGTGCGTGCCAGGCACGACGTCAGGCAGGGGAAAGGACAGCACCACCTCTGAGCTGAGACCGGCTAACACTGAGCCAGTGCAGGAGCCGCGTGAGAGCCAGCGGGGAGCCAGCCCAGCATGTGCAAAGGCCCAGGGGCTGAAGTCCGGAGCTGGAAGGGAGGAACACGTGTGATGAAGCTGGAGCGGCCGGCAGGGACGAGGCATGCAGGTCCTGTAGGCTCCGCTGATGATTTTGGTCTTTATCCCAAGACCACGGGGGGTTGCTAAGGGAGGGAATGCACACCCGTGTTTTGAAAAGTTCTCTCCAGCTGTTGTGTTGAGAACGTATCAGAAGACGAAAGTGTGGGTGCAGAGAGGCTAGTCAGGAGGGCTCCGCAGGGGTCCGGCGGGACACAATAGCAGCTTGGGCTAGGCTGGGGGTGGTGGGCATGTGAGAACGGAGGGATATAAGACGGACACGTGCGTGAAAGAACCAAGAAGACTTGATGATTGTTGGCTGGAGGAAGAGGAGGATGGTGAGAGAGAGGAAGGGGCTTAGATGACTCCAAGGTTTCTGGCCTGGGCACCCCCTGGTCCAGTGGGTGGGTTGATTGGGCTGAGGGCAGGGTCAGGTGCCCTCCACTGCCTGGCCTGGGGGCAAGGCTGGGCTCTAGGGAGGTTGGTCTGTCTTGGTGTTTATCTCTTTCCATCTCCGTTGTCTGGCCTTCCCTTACTGCTTCGAAACGCAGTTCTGTGGGATCTGATTTGATGTGTGTTTCTAAATTGGAGGGTTTGGTTTTAGTTGAGGTAGCTGCATTCCCACCCTGAGCAACCCCCCTGCAGAGTCAAGTGGAACCAGATGTCTAACAAGCTCCTGGCACCAAAAGGCTCATTTAAAACTGGATCAAGGGCCAAAGTGATTTGGGGGAGGGACGGGGGTTTTGAAGTGTTGGCCACATGAGATGATGTTTAGAAACCTTCTTGTCACACAGCATTGAGCTGCTTAAGGGAAAGGCTTCCCTTCCATTCTTATCTTTGTTATGACTGCAGCAGCAGCAGGGGGGAGGCATGGACCTAACTGGCTGCATTCATGGAAACAGAGCGTCCTGCTGGTGGGGAGGCACAGCCCTACTCTGAGTAGGGCTGGACAGAGGGAAGTGGGGTGCAGTCACTCACTGGGGGAGCTGGAGAAGGGAGTATAGGGCTGCCCCTCATGGGCGTGGCACAGGGCATTCTTGAACCAGGCAGTGTAGGCCAGACCAGCGTCCACCAGACAGTGGCAGGTGCAGCCTCAGTGGGTGTATTAACCCTGGCTTTTATTTTCTGTATTTTGATGCTTTGACATTTTAGGGTCTTGCTGACTTTGGAGGCATGGCCCCTCCCAAGGTGAGCTAATTCCTAGAGATGATAAACAATTCACCAAATACAAACCAACCAATCCAGAGTCCATACTCTCAACACCTCCTCTAATGGGCTCTCATAGTCCATGCCACAAACCCCCTGTCCTAACCACCCCAGGGCCAGACACCAGATGCTAGGGACAGTCCCTATACCCTAGCCTGCTAGATTATTCAAACTAGCCAACCCTAAGCCTGCCCACCCTGCCTTGCCAGCTCCTTCCCTCAGGCACCACAGCTCTTCTCTCTTCCTCTGCCTCCTGGCGATCTGGTGCTTCCCGAAAGGCCTTGCATGGGGTGCCCCCTCCTTTCAGGAACTCTGAGTAACAAACTGTCTTTTCATGGCAGTGGTCTCTTGATCTGGTTGGCCTTACTGTACCTCAAATTTTCTATTAGTGAGTTATATATTTTAGAACAGGGGAAAACAAGGGTTTCATAACAAATCACAATGGTTTACACTCCCTTAGAGCCCCATGTCTACTTAAAGGGGTGACATGTGGGATGGATGGTGTATTTATTGGCTCTACCAGATGAAAATAGTCATAGTTCTGGCCATTTTTGGTGTGGTCCCCAAATTCTTTGACACTCTTCCCATTGAGAAGTGGGGTCTATGTCCCCTCCTCTCAGGTCTGGGCTGGTTTGTAACAGCTTTGACCAATAGAGTTTGCCAGAAGTGATGCTACTGACTTTCAAAAAGGGTAAGGAATAGCTTTGCAGCTTCTGCTTGGTCCTTTTGGGATGTTTGCTCTGGGGGAAGTTGGATGCCATGTAGGAAGTCCACCTAACCTGAGAACGCCATGCTGCAGAGGTGTGGGTCAGTTCTTTATCAGGTTCCTGATTCATAAACTTATGAGCAAATTAAAATGATTGTTGTTTTAGACTATTGATTTTTGGGGTCATTCGTTGCTTAGCAATAGTAACTGAAACAATAGTGTGTATTTATTTTGAACTTACTATGTGTCAGTCATTGTATTAAACACTTTATATACATTATTTTGTTTGATCCTATTAACAACAATATAAAGTGGGCATTATACTCCTCATTTTCCACATGAGAAAGCTGAAACTCAGAGAGGTCAAGTGGCTAAACCAAAGTCACACAGCTAGTATGTAGCAGGACTGGGAATCAAACTTAGTTCTACCTGGGCTCTAAAATATTTTATTACTTTTGGGAAACAATACTGAAGACCCCCCCTTTTTTTTTTTTTTAAGGCAAGCTCCCAGAAAGACTGCTACAGAAATGCAGCTTACCTGACAAGGATTGCCTAGAAAGTTCCAAATATCTCTGTGCAATTTCTTTTTCATTTAAAATTTTGCTCTTTCCAACATGCACATTGTAGGCACTATTTTAGTCCTTTAATTTTAGGCTTTAGGCATGATTTTAGGTTTTAGGTCATTTAGATCTCAGTTTAAATGAACTAACTTTGTGTGTTGTGTCCTCTCCCGGTGAATTTCTTATGATAAATTTCTTGGATTATTCTTTGCTTTGCTTCAAATACAAGGCGCTTCACCAATGAGAGGGCAACACACTGACATCACTGTGTTAAGGGTGAACGGTGCTTGGCACATAGTGAGTGCTCGATAAATATTTGTGAATGAATGAGTCAGTGAAAAGGAAGGAGTTTTTATATTTTAGGAGCATTTCCTAGGGACTATCTTAAGTTAATGGTATTATTTGAATATTGAGATTTCCTAATGCAAAGGGCTTTCTTTGGGCTCATATCTTGGAGGGGAGGGGCTCTCCCAGGCCATTTGAATCGTACTGTAGACACAGCTTCCTCCTCCCCACCCTCTCTGCAGCGCAGCTGGCTCTGGAGGACAGGCCCCTGCTCCACTGGGCTCTGCCACGTGCCCCCTTGCCATGGTCTCCCTCCCTGGCCACACGGAGGAGAGTTGTGTACACAGCCTCTCACGCTCCCCTTCCCTCAGGGAGTGGGAAACTGAGGCTCAGACCCCTCCTGATCTGGGGGAGGGGGGCAGGAACAGCTAGGACAGGCTGCCTTTGAGGTAGGGACAGTGGAGGGCACCCTTGTGCCCAGGGCAGGGGATGGACGTGTGCGATGTTGCACTGGTCAAGGAAATGGGGAGGGTGGTTTCAGAGCAGCTCATGGGTTGGGCTCCCGGTAGGGCGTGGCTGAAAGCCCACGTCATAGCTCACTGACGTCTGTCTAATAACTGACAATATAGGGCCTTCATTTTCGAGGCCAGGTTGGGCAACTGCACACACCAGCGGTGATAGCCGGTCACCCATGTCTTGTGCTTATGCATATTATGTGCCAGATTTGCTGTTCTCATAGTAGCAAAGTCTCAAGACTTAACCTGCAAAGTAGCTCTTACTACTCCATTTTACAGCTAAGGACACTGAGGCTCAGAGAGGTTAAGTCACTTAGCTAAGGTCACACAGCTAATAAGTGGTGGAGCTGATATTCAGAGCTAGGTTTTCATTCATTTCTTCATCCAACTAATGTTTTTTGCATCCTTCATGTGTACATTCCAGGCTCGGTTCCAGCACTGTGAATACCACAGCTAATAAGGTGGTGGAGTGGTTCCTGATTTAGATAAGCCCTGAAAGGAGATCGACGGGAGTGAGGCGGAAGGGAGTGACTGGGAAAAAGGGAGGCAGGCGAAAGACGAGGCCACCGCTAAAGCCCGCGCCTTGTCTGCTCTGAAGGGGGGGCTGTGTCTGCATCAGGCCCCCGGACTTACGGTCTGAGGATGGGATCTGACCAGGACACCGTGGTTTCGTGGGAGCTGTAAGATCCGCTAAAGTGACAGATCCGTGGCTAGGGAAAACGAGGAGCAGACACGCTGGGAGAACAAAGGATGGACCAAGGGTCAGGAGACCTGGATGCTGGTCCTAACTTTGCCGCTCATTTACTGTGCAACTTTCTGCAAGGCTCTCAGCTTCTCTGGACCTCATCTCTTCCATGGTGCATGCCTCCTCCTGACAAGGAGAGTAACGTGAGCAAAGCTACTGTGCCTCTAATGTTCCCTTAGATTCTAATACCTCCTTTTCCCCTCTCAGTTTCTTTTTGGAAGAACCAGAGTCTTCCTTCATAGCAGGCTGGGGTAAAACAGGTCATGGAGATTGCATAATACTTGCTTTTCCCTTAGCCACCCTGAGCCTCACTCCTCCTGTCCTTTTGCCCTGGTGGCGCCGGGGACGCCCTCTCTGCTGCCACTGATAGCAGCTTGATATTAAGCCACCCCTTTGTCACAGCAGGCTTTAATGCATTCTCCATTCTTGGCACTTGGCAGCCTGGGAGTCCCCGGCTGCCTGGTCCTCTATCAGAAGGCTCCACGCTCTCCTCTCTTTGTTGCTCCAATTCCTGCTCAAAAGCTCCAAGTTATCCCTTTGAGCACATGTGCCCCTTCAGATCTATTTCTCCACTGGCACCTTTTGCTTTGTCAGGAGCAACCTGTTGGTTTTTCCGAGAAGGCAGTGCATTGTCCCCATTGCCCCGCCACCTCCCCCACCCCTGGGGCCCCCCACCTCCTTCTCCAGCTTGTGTGTTATAAGAATTCCCCAGGTGGGATTTTTCATTTTCTACTGCTGGGGCTGGTCCCTGGCTGATGTGTGCCCCAAAAATCCTGTCCTTCTGGGCATTCTCTTTCCTTCAGCTTCTTCTTTGTTGTGAACTCCTTGCAGACATGGGGGGGTTTCTCGCATTGTAATTTGCAGACTTCTGTACTGTAAATTCACATAACTCAGAATCTCTGGGCAGGAGCTTTGTGATGTATGTGTGTATGTATGTACAAGAAAGAGAGAAAAATAGAATGCACGCATGAGTGTGCAAATACATGTAAAAGCAATATCTCAGAGCCTTACAGAAAGAAGGAGCACCCCTCTGTCATGCACCCCCCCAGCCCACCATATGTAGAGTTCATCACTCCCCTTAACATGCTTTTGACATATGCATCTCTGTATTTACACAGCCAACAAGTTGTGGAACTGTCATTTAGATCTAGGACTTTCACTTACTCGGTATTTATCGAGCACCTACTCAATAAAGCCTACTAGGGCTCAGTTGCTTTACCCTGCTCCTGTGGGAGGCTGTTTGATGGTGTTGGTGCAAGTGGCCATGTTTCCATGTGTGAGTGGGTAGGAGTGTGGGGCAAGATCTCAGAGCATCGTAGGAAGAAGTGACTTGCCTGTGCCACCTGCCCCCTCTACCACACAGACTGTGCACTTTCTGCTATCACTGTACATTCATATCCCTGTGCACACTGATGCTCTCCTGGCTGTTTTACATGCCTCCCTGCCCAACTAAACTACCAGCTCGCTGACAGCAAGCACGTCTGTATCCCAGCATCTGGCCTGTATGCGGAAAATACATAGTAATTGTTTGATGACTTGAAGTTTATACTAAAAAGACCAGAATTTCTTCTCTCTGGACTATTCTTTAAATTCTATGGCAAGAAAAATATTCTAGGTAGCTTCTTTTGCCTCTTTAGTATGACTAATAACCTGAAGCATAGGGATTTAATCAAGGCTTAAATCAAGTACTTAGAAGTAAACAAGGCAGATTTGAACATACCTTCATTTAGGTATTTTCCTTTCCAAAACTCTAAAAAAGGACAGGAAAGGAATTAAAAAGGAAAAACTCCTAAGAACAAAGAGAACAGGAGAGGAGATTACAGTAGTTGGGAGATGTCAACACAGTTTTTGAAGATGGGATGTGGACAGATAAAGAAGTGACTAAGCAGGAGAGAGAAACCTGGAAACTGGCCTGCCAGGAAGGAGACAGAGCCAGGGCAAACTGTCAGGAAGCAACTTTATTCCCATGCAGAAGTCAAGAAGTTCTTAGAAATTGTAGGTATGGAGTACCTCCCCTGAAGGTAAAAGGAGCTGTAAGCAGCAGGACAGTTTAAAAATCATTACAAAGATCAGGTAGATACTGTAATTTCTTCTCTCATTACACGTAGCAGGCAACCAGCCCTGTACTCCTCCAGCTGTTCAAGGGTCAACTCTGGCACACAGAGTGACAGAACCCCTCACGTGGAAGGTACGCAGTGTTCAGGGGATGCTAAATTAAGAACAGGGAATTGAGGGCAAGTCACATTCTAAACCGTGAGCCTCCATCCTCTCCCTTCCCTCTTCTGCCACTGAGCCCCTGGAGAACTGGCCTCCAGAATTTGTGTGGCTGAGCAGGACTGGATTGCTGCCTAAGGAGACTGACCAGTTAAGAGAAGACTTGCAGAGGATGACATTTGGGGGATCCTAATAAAAAGCTGGCTCAGCATATTTTTACCTACAGTCAAGTGTCTTACTAATATGACCCATCCATGCACACAGAGCTTCCAACTGGCTTCCAACACCAGTCACATAAATATGATCAGACAGCCAAGGATCAGTGGACATTTAGGAAAAGCCTCTCACATGAAGGCTGGACAAAAGAAAATGCAGAAACAGAAAAATCATAAATTAGTATAATCAGTGTAATAAAGTAAGTCATATCTATGAAACAAGAACAGGAGACTATAAAAAGGAACACTCAAAAAACAACAGGGCAAGGCCAGGCATGGTGGCTCATGTCTATAATCCTAATACTTTGGGAGGCCAAGGGGGGAGGATCACTTGAGCCCAGGAGTTCGAGGCAGCAGTGAGTTGTGATCATGCCACTGCACTCCAGCCCGGGAGACAGAGCAAGACCCTGTCTCTTGAAAACAAACAAAAAAACAGAAAACAATAAGGAGATCTTGGAAATTAAAAATAGAAACATAATGTCAAAAAGTTTAATAGAATATAATGATAAAATGTCTAAGATAGTAGAAGAAATATACAAAGAGATAGAAAATAGGAAAAAGATCACAAGAAAATTAAAGGATTAGCCAGGATGTCCAACATTTTATTAATAGGCTTCCAAAAATGTTTAAAAAGACAAAATACAGTATAGGGTAGCAAATCTTCAAAGAATCAGCACTGGAAGTTTTCCTAGAACTGAAGGACAGAAGTTTCCCGACTGAGAGGGTCCAGAGAGTGCCCAGCACACACCTCCCACACACAAACAATACACACAACACGCATCACATACCATACACCACACACACGTGCACACATACACACACATGCACACATGCAAATACACATACCAAGAAATGTGAATTTTCAGAACACTGTGCATTAAGATGGGATCCTAGAATTTTCCAGAGCAGGAATAAAAATTGAAAACAGAATGCAGACAGCAAATCACAGGGCAAATCACAGGAAAAGCCCCTATGATTTTTCTCCAGGGTGTGGCCTCCTGGAGATGCCAGGATTTATGAATGAGAAAGGATGTGATCTGTGGATTTTTCAATGAAAGGAAAACTGGCCAATTATAAATACTTTTTTGTGGATTCATTTAAAAACCCTGCTCAGAGTAAAGATGCTAAGAGTCCCAAAACGTCATTCATTGTCTTCAACATGTCACTAAATAGGCCAAATCCATAGCCTGGCATTTGAGCTCCCACGATCTGCTCTCTCAGTAGTTACCCAAAAACTTAGTCACTCACTCATCATTGACTAATTTTGGAGATAAAATATCTTTACTCTGAGGAGGATTTTAAAGTGAGTCCACAAAACAGTATTATTATTGGCTCTTTTGCCCAGTAACCTGTGGTGCCTTCGTCCACAGGCATCCAAGGTGTGGCTTGGCCTTGCCCTTGAAGAGGGGGGCTCTCTCTACCAACAGCAGACTCATCCACGACAGCTGTCTGGATGCTTTTTACAGGAGATAGACACCGAACCTGCCATTGTCCAAGCTGCCTTCAACCCACCAGCCCTGGGAGTCCTAGGGTAGGTGGGAGGGTGGGGAACGTGTCTGGAGGTGTCTCACCTCCCTTATGCAGGACTTGTGTTTACCCAAGAGTTGGCCACTTCCCCTGCCTTTGGAGCTGTTCTGTCTCAGTGCTAATCTTGTCCCCTTCCCCTCCATACTGAAGATAAGTAGGGGTCCCCAGATAGCAGACCTACAATGTGGGTCTGAATCCTGACACGGCCTCTTGCTGTGAATGCATTTAGTAACTTTGAGCCTTGTTTTCTTTAGTAGCAAACTGATGGGATAGAACAACAAGATTTCCAAGGACTTTTCCAATTCCATGCCTCTGTCAGCCCTGGGGATTTATGATGAACACGACACAGACTTTTTCCTCAAGGGACTTCTAGGCTTGAGGCTGAATCAATCAATAAATAGAAAATTATAGCACTTACATGTGAAGGGCTGGAAGGGGGAAGTCTGGGGGAATGTGTGCCCCCAAGAGAGGGGCAGCTGACTGGTCCGAGGGTGGGGGGCAAGGCAGGCATGCCAAAGGAGGGGGACCCTGAGATGAATCTCAAAGAATGAGGAAGACGTTGCTGGCCTTCTGCAGGAGGTTTCTCTCTGGATTTCACACCCATTCATCTGGATATGTTGTGAGTGCCTTGTCTGGAGAGGTGCAGTTCCCCATGCCTGTCAACAGGCATCCCTCAGCTGCATCCAAGAGATTTATTTTGTTGAGACAATAAAACTTAGAATTCTCTCTTGTTTTCTGGGCCTTTGTACATGTCATTCCCTCTTTCTGGAATTCCCTTCCTATTAAGTCCATAACTATCTTTTACGATTCAGGTCCAGTGTTTTCTGGGAAGGCTTTTCTTAACCCTTGTCACACATCCTATAAACGTGCTTTAAATGAGTGAGGGAATGAATAAATCTGTGGCACAAGGATTGCTGGAACTTCGTATTTTTAGGCGGTCATGCCACCTGCCATACCCAAGCTTAGCAGCATCTTTACTCTGTTGGCTAAAGCCCTCTGAAGTTATACCTGCCTGGCCCTTAACCCCACTGTCAGGCCTCAGAAAAGTGAAAAGATTACTTCCCCAGCCTCTTCCTCTCGGCTCTGAAACCACGGGGCCCAAGAGAGCTGTACCAGCTGTAAGGTGACTTGTTAGATCAGCAACTGTAAGGGACAGAAACATCTGCTGGCACTCCATGTCACTAATCATTCTCATGGTTTACATCCTGGCTGCTGACACCTGCAGCTGAGCCCAGAGTTCTGTGATCTGAGGCTGGCAATTGGTAAAATGCCACTTCAAGTGTATGCCTGTCAGAGCACTCAATGTCTGCTGCATGGCCTGGCCCCAGGGCAGGTAAGCAGGCAGGCAGCTGACACAGGTGACAGTGGTAGAAACTAGGTCCAGTGCAATGAGCTGGGCACCTCACTCTCTAAGTTTTGAGTGATGCACGAAGCTGTCTCCTGACACCATGTGTCCTTGTTGACAGCTTACACACTGACAGGATGTGTAAAGTGACAAGGTTTTAAGAATGTCACTAGAAGAGTAGTCATATCTGATTTGCAGATAGCCAGAGGAAATGCTTACAGACAGAAAGATAGGAGATTCTGTGAATCAAAAGCAAATTTCAGTGAAATAAATCTGACAAAGTATTATAGCCTTCACATATAAAAAGCACTTACAAATCAATAAGAAAGTATATATACTACAATAGGAAAATGAACTAAAGACATAATATTTCATGGAAGAAGAACTATAAATGAGCAATAAACATAGAAACATGTTCAGCTTTGCTAATAATAAATGTACATGCTGAAATGAGAAAAATCTTAATTTTCACCTAACAAATCTAACAAAAAGCTTTAAACAATAATCCTCAGATTTGGTGATAGTGGAATAAGATGGTTACATATTCTTTTGGGAGTGAAAATTGACATTACCTTTCTGGAAAACAGTTTTGCAGTATGGATCTAGTGACTTGAAAATGTTCCTAATGCTTGACTCATAATTTCTGTCCTAGGAATGTCTGCCACGGAATAGAAACTGGGACAAAGATTTATGTACAAAATGTTTATTGCAGAGTTATTTGGAAGCAACTCAAATGTCCCACCATAGTGAAATTGTTAAGTAAACTGTAATATAACTGTGCAGTAAAATATCATGCAATCATTAACACGATGCCTTTGAAGAATTTTAAATGACATGGGAAAATACTCGTAAGATAATTTTAAGTGAAAAAATCTGGATGGAAAACTATATATACATTGTAAATTCAATTATGTAAATACTGCCCTCCTTTAAATTCTATTTTCAGAAAAAATATTGGAAGAAAAATACAAAAATACGGTGGTTATCTCTGGATCCATGAGATTTTGAGTAATTTAACTTTTCTTCTGTACATTTTCTGAATTTTCCAGACTTTCTACAATGAGCATATTTGTATTTTATCCACTTATTCATTCATTCAAAAAATTCATTGCTTCCTATTTCCTTGAAACTGTTCTAGGCATCAGTTTAAAAAAACCTGATACATATTTTGTTTATGGTTGCAGGTGCTGGAAGCAGACCATTGGAATTTAATCCTGTTTCTAATGCTTGGGTCTTTTACTCTCTCTGTGCCTCATTTTCTTCAAGAATATAAGAAGGGATGATGGTACTAGTACCTTTCTCATCATGTGCTGGTAAGGATTAAGATAAATGAAAAAGCTTGGCTTAGGGCCCGGTACACCCTAAGTGTGTCTTAACCACTGGGAAAGCGACACATAGAGAGCTCCTCCTCCACCTCCCCACCGACCCAAATCCCACCCAAGCTATACAGAAGCACAAAGTGAAAAGGGGGCACCTCCTACCCACCTGTGTTCTTCCCCCCCACACTCACTATCCGCTCCTGTCTGCACAGGTAACCACAGGAAACAGTTTTGTTTTTCTATTTATCCCTCCAAAGATAGTTTCTCTGCATTTGCATATACGTGGAGATAGGGGGTACTACAACCCTCTGAGACAGCTCTGATCATACCCACCGTCAAATAGGGAGGCAGAGGCTCGAGGAGAGCTGAGTTTCCTCACTCACACAGATGGTCACAGCCAGACCAGGAAGGCAGACTTGGGCCATCTGCCACCAGCATCTGGGCCCTCTGGACCGGCCCCTTATCTCTGAGCCCAGTGCTGGGTGGTGTTCTTCAGCTTATAAAGAACATCACTCCAAGGAAAAACAGAGACATCGGAAACCCAGGACTCCATATCATAAACATCAAAGCCATTTTCTTTCTGTTTCTCACTGCCACTTGACTCTTGCTCAGTGGTGGTAGCCCTTCCCTTTGCCCCGAGGCCAACTTGGCAGACTCTTGACTTTTGTCCTCAATTTTAGTTGACTGAGTCCTACCTCACTGTGAGTCACAAACCCAGTGGCAGTTGAGGGGAGGGCTGCCTATCTTCCTCACATCTGTTACAACTCCTCCACCCCTTAGCTGCTGTCTTGCTGATCCTGGGTGGGGAGCAGGGACGAGTAGAAGAGGCTACAGAATTTCTTAGTTGCCTGAAGCCTACTAACTTCAAGCTCTCTGCATTTGGCAGATGTTTACAGCTGCGTCTTGCTTTGGTGGGCACTTTGGGAGTTCTTGAGAGACTCCCTTGCTGGGCCCCTCTAAATGCTCCCACCATGGTAGGGCTTTTGTGGGTGGCCAGTCCTGACAACCCAACGAGGCTATACTCTTGGGGAGGATCCATTTCAATATGACCCCAACTTTCTCTAGCAACCCAAGATCCTTCCCCAAGATCCATTGTATGTATAAGTATGTATATGTATGTATGTATATATATCTGTGTGTGTATATATGTGTGTGTGCATATATATGTGTGTGTATATGTATACACACACATTTTTGAAGTGGGGGGAGCAGCACATATCTAAACCAGTCACTAACAAAGAGAAAGGCACATCATGATTGCTTCAGGTGTGTGTGTTTGTGGATCTCTGATTTATAGATTAAAAAAACTGAAACTCAGAAAGATGGAGCAGCTGGCATAAGACCTTGTTGTGAAGGCTACCTGGATGTGAAGTCAGAACTCAGACCAGGTCTCCTGGCTCTTATGGCCAGAGCTGTCTCCCTGAAATCGTCCCCTCACTGATCTCGCTCCCCAAAGCCCAGGGTCACAGGTGGCTTCAGTTTAGAATCCCCTCAACACCAACTCTCGTTGTTTGAAACCCACATTAGTGCCAAGCACAGGACCACACACTTTGTGTACATTATCTCTATGAAACAACAGAGGAAAAATTGAGAGTAGCTGGTAAGAAACACTGGTGGATATTTTAAGCCTTATTTTCCAAAGAGAGGTCAAAGAAAAGGACTCAAATAAATATTTAAAAACCTATATATGAATAGCAGCATTATTTATAATTGTCAAAATAGTAGAAACAACCCAAACGTCCATCAGCTGATGAATGGATAAACCACATGTGGTACATCCATACAATGGCATATTATTCAGCCTTAAGAAGGGATGCAGTATTGACACATGCAATAACAGGTATGAATCTTGAAGACATTGTGCTTAGTGAAAGAAGTCAGACATAAAAGGACAAATATTGTTTGATTCTATTTCTATGAAATATCCAGAATAGGCAAATCCATGGAGAAAGAAAGTAGATGAGTGTTTGCCAGGGCTAGGAGGAGGGGAGAGGGAGCGTGACTGCCAATGGGTTTTTCTTGGGGTGATGGAAATGTTCTAAAATTAGCTTGTGGCGATGGTTGCACAGCTCTGTGAATGTACTAAAACCATTGACTTGTACACTTTTAATTCAATGGGTGGATTTTATGGCTTGTGGATTATATGTCAATTTTATGATATGTGAATTAAAAAAAAAAACCAAATGGCAAAGCCATGAGGATTTTACCCGGCCTGTTTGCCGACAGACCTAGGAAGCCAATTACAGCAAGCATGTGCCTGTGGTCCAGCAACCATCCCTTCTCGATCCCTGTATTAGGACTGAGGCCTATTAGCTCCATATTGGAAGCTAATCTCCTGCTGAAGATGTGCGAATAAGTAATTTACTTTCAGTCAATCAAACGTGTTAAGAGGGAACTCTCAAGGTGGCTGAAGGGAGGAGGAGTTGTTTTGTTTTTCTAATGTTATTGAAGGCCCCGCAGAGCAGAGCAACTGGCAGCCTTTCCCCAGCTGGGCCAGGCCTCCCAGCAGGCAGCCGAGGGAGCTGGAATCCTCAGCAAATCATCCTGACTGCCTGGACCATGAAATCTGGCCAGACCCCAAAAAGGTGACCCTGCAGCCCCAGCGCCCTTGAAGCCCTCTGGGTAGGCTGGCTTCCATTTCTGGGCCAGCGTGGCCACTGAGGAATGCCAAACATCTCCACGCCTGGCAGCCACAAGGCCGCCAGGTGTCTCGGGCCAGCTCGAAGGTCCAGGGCTGGGGAGGTGTTTCTGCTCCCCTGCCCTGGCCCTCATGGAGCCCTCCCCGAGCCTTCCTACCTCTATGCCTCTCCTATTTCTGCTTGGCTGCTGGCTCTCTCTATAGGTTGCGGGAGAGCGAGGGGGCCCATCTCTTTGGGGGTATCATTTCTTAGGGAAATGTTTGGGCTAATTGGAGACAGGTGTCCCCAGGTGCTAACAAGCAGACTTTCCCTGGAGAAGCGGGTGCAAAGTGAAACCACATGGGTTACTTACAAATAAGTGAGGTGTGAGCGGCGAGCCCTTGTACCTTCCCCTTCCTTCTCCTGCCCCTGCCCTCTTCTTCCAGTCTGGGGTTGGGGAGAGCCCCTGGACTCACACGTCGGGTGGGATGGTTGTGGTTTCCGCACAGGACTTTGCTAGGTGGAGAGCATCGGGGGGCAAAAGGCAGCTCTGAGCCTGTTCCCAGCCAGGTCTCGAAATTGGGGTCAGGTCAGGGGATGTGCCTTCTACCCAGCGACAGGCGCCAGGATCCTGGGAGGAGATGAGGACAATGAGTGGTCCTCTGAGAAGAGGCGCAAAGCACTGGGGCTGTTTGCTTCAGGAAGCCTGGCGACCCTTTGCACACATACTTTAGGGATCCATTTGACCGGTGGGTTTGGAACTTTGGGAAATATGTATCCTAACACTTTCAAGCTATCAAGTCCTCCATGAGTGTCCAATTCTACTCTCCATTTGCTGTGCAAGAAAACTGAGGCCCTGGTATGACTCACATCACAGAGCCAGGGTGGGAACCGATGCCTGTGGGCTCCAGAAGTCCAGGCTCCTGTTTTGACCGTGGGTTAAGTCTATGTGCCTTGGAAGACAGGCATGGAGCGTGAGCATGGATGAGCTGGGGGCCGTTTTGGTAATTCCTCTGCCTCCTTCTTTCCATCTGCTGGATCTTTACTTGCTCTCTGGAGCAAAGGCCTGGTACAAAAGTGAGAGGGGCTGGGAGACTTTTCAGCCCCTGAAATTATACTTAAAACACTTCCAAACTCATCAAATCATGTGCACCCCACAATATTAACTATTTCATTGCAAGGTGGACCAGGACATGTGACATGTTTTGATTTTAGGAATAAGGCCACTGTGTTGATAAAGTCAAATGTGGGGGGCAGTGAGACACTGGCAGTGGGATTCAGTGGGGAGCACACTGCACTGGGAGACAGGAGTCCTGAGTTCTAGCCCTGACTCTGCTGTGAACCACTGTCTGAACTTTGCCAAGATACTTAGCATTCTTATCAGTAAAAAAGACCTGAAAGCTTTCTGCTTGACACTATGTTTTCCTGCCTAATGGCCATCTCAGCCTTCTTCCCTTTGCTTGCCTCCTGCACAGTGGCTGAAAAAATCTGATCCTGCCCTGCTTAGCCTTCCTTGCAGTGAAGGGTGGTCATCTGACCCGGTTCTGGCCAGCAAGAGGTCAGGGGAAAATCTGGAGCACCTGGAAAAAGCTGTTAATTTTTGAGACAAGGACAGAAGTTCCAGAGGAGAAGCTGCTTTTCCATCCACTCCCTTCCTTGCTGCTTGGGACACAATCATGTGAGGATGTGATTCCTGGAGCTGTGGCAACCATCTTGTGGTCATGAGGTGAGACACAGTTGATATAAGGGGGAAAATGCCTTTGAGGTTGCAAAGCAGAGAGATGGAGTGAGCAGAGTCTTTAATGGCATTGTTGAGCTACTGATCCAACCCTGGTACCACAACCCTAGTACTTCTTGTCCCAGATATTAAATGTCCTAAAGGCTTTTATTGCTTAAGCTATTCTTAGGCAGTTACTCTGTCACTTACAATCAAACATATCCTAATACATTAACATTCTAGAATTCTGTATTTGTATGGTCCATTTATAGATGATAATTAAAGTCCCTGGGGATGGAGATTTTATACACACACATGCACATATATATCTGAAATTGCCTTAAATGTTTCTTGTGGGATTGTTAGCTTCTACAACTCCCTTATACTAATTTAAACTCCAGCCAAACTCAACTCTTGGGGGAAGTTTTGGGTCACAATGCTGACTCATCATCAACTTTCCGAGACCTGAGCTCCCCGCCTCTGTGAATGACACCGTGGGCCAGCCAGTGCCCACCCAAGAGGGGACCCAGGAGTCATCCTTGCAAGCTCTCTCCATCACCCACATCCAGGCTGTCCTTGCTCTTACCTCTTATCGTTACCTGTAAACCTGCGCTTTTCCTCACTGGACTGGGAGCTTCTGAAGGGTGGGGGCCTGCTCTTCTTCACACACACACACATGCGCACACACACATGCATGCACACATACACATGTACACACACATGCACGCACACACAGAGACACACAAATGCACATGCACCCGTACACACATGCACACGTACACACATGCACACACATGCACACATACACATGTACACACATGCACACACATTCACACATGCACATGCACACACATACATGCACACATACACACACACACATCTCTAGCATCTTGGAAAGCTAATTAGTTCTCCTATGGTTGCAAGCATCAAAAACCCTCTCAAACTAGCTTGGATAAGAAAGGGACTTCTTGAGTGGTATTGCGCACAGCCACATGAAGAGCTGAATAGTCAAACCAGGCCGGGCAGGGCCAAGTCCACGGGCCGCAGGCATACCCGGAATCAGCAGTTCAGCTCTACCCAGATCCACGCTCTCTGTGTCTTTCTCTCTTTCTGCGTCATCCTCGCTTTTCTCCGTGTGTCTGCTTCATTATGTTCCCTTGCTTCCCCCCCAGGCCATGAGGCACTGCTGCTCACAGTTGACAGACCTCTTGTCACAGAGCCACCCTCCCCACCCCCACCGCCAGGGACTGACTTCCTCAGTTCCTGCTTGAAAAATCCCAAGGAAGGATCTTAATCGCCATGGGGGAGGGTCCGCGTCAGAACAGGCAGCTCCTGCTGGTGTTAGACGTCTGGAGTGAGGGGCAGAGAAGTTCTCCCAAAGCACACTGAGCTCCCAGGGCGCTTGGTGGAGTACCGCAGACTACAGGAGGTATCCACTGCATCTCAGACGCTCACTCTTTCTCCACCTGCCATCTGCCTGCTCTCTGCAACCCTGCTCCTGCCATCCCCTGCTCTGATGCCTCTTTGAGGTTTTTGGGAGTCTCCCCAGAGCGTGGGGAGAAGGGCTTGGTCCTGGGGAGCCAGGGCCTTTGCGGAGGAGCAGGGCCGTGAGAGGGCGGAGAGGAAGGGCCGTGGAGAGCGACTGGGGCAGAGAGGCACAGGGTCCACGCTCTGGTGTGAGTGCTTGAGAGTAGGGCCCGTCTCTTTACTCTTCATCTCTTTAGTGTCAGCACCAGGCGCGCGCCTGGACAGCAGGCACCCCGTAACCATTTGTTGGACGAATGAAGGGCTGAGCAACAGGCAAGTGTCTTGATTTGAACTTGGGTTTATAGCAGCCAACTTTTGCTGAGCACCTACCATGTGCCAGGTGCTCTACCTCACTTTATCTTTACCCCCACGATGGGGCGAGGAACGGTCTACCATTACCTCTGTCCCACCGAGGAGGAGATTGAGGCTCCGAGAATAACTCGCCCAGGTCACGTTGCTAGGATTTAGCAAAGTCAGAGTCTGAACCCAGGTCTTCTCAGATGGTCCTGCTCTTTCCACGGTGCTGCACCGTAAGAGAGAGTGTGAGCAGGGGAGAAAGGAGGAGGATGGAGAAGGAAAAGGAGGGTAAAATCAAAATTGAGGACGAGAGAAAGGAAGGAGGACGGGGAGCTTCCACGGGCCTGTGCACCTCTGCACGCTAAGGACCCCTGGCCCTCCGCCCACCCAGGTGCTGTCCCCAGGAGGCAGGGGCCTCGCAGCCTCCCAGGCTGAGCTCTGTCCATCCGTCCCCTTCCCTGTGGCAGCAGCAGGAACACGTCTGGGGAATGGCTTGTTAGGCCTGAGCTGGTGGGCTCTGGAGGGGGCCTCTGAAAGAGGGGGGACGGTAGGGGACTGCCAGCAGCCTCTGAGAGGCACCTGGTGAGCATGCTCTGTGGGAGGCTGGCGGACGTTTTCCCGTGGTTAGGAGGACCTCTGCCTGAAGGACCACTGGAAACGGATTCTGGAGTTTCCCAACTGCTCTTGGAGAATGAAGACCTCATTTTGCTAGCCCCATAATAGAATTAATTTGAAAATACAAACACATAGCAATCCAGGGGTCCCCACTGGCATCTCAAGTTCTGCATATCAAGAACTCTCCTTCCGTGTGTTTTAGGTGGGGGTGCCCTCTCAGGGGGCGCGAGGAGAAGTCGGCTGAATGTTGGGATGGGAAGATCATGAGAAACCCTCTCCAATGGGCAGGAATCTCTCTCCTTGGGCCTTTGGGAGTGCTGGGAATCGGATCCATTACAGAGTCATTTCTTTGCATTAAGGCGTTACTGTCTCAGTAAGATGTTCCCTCCCCTCCCCCTTCCCTCCCCCTTCCCTCCCTCCCTCCCTCCCCCTTCCCTCTCTCTCTCCCTCCCTTCCCTCCACTGGATGTTCATGGAAGGCGTGCTATATGCCAGTCTTAGTCTAGTCACTGTGGTGGTGAAGTTGAATTGGACAAGGTCCCTGCCTCTAAGAAGCTTACAGTTTAGTGGGGGTGATGTGAAGGGGATGTGAACAACCTTTGGTGTCCCCCTGCTAACAGGAGGTGAATGAAAGAATGGACACAGGTAAGTGTCATTGTCAACCTGTTTCGGAGTGGCTGAGAACTCAAGTCTGCTGTGTATTTACCAGACCTAGTCCGTTTACATATGTTTCTTATTTAATTCTGTTGGATATTCTTCTTCCCATTTTACAGATGCAAAAATGGAGGTTGAGACACAGTGGAAATTTTCCTGAGGTTACGTTGCCTATCCCCTTTTCACTCATCGTCCTTTCTGATGACCAGCTCCCAAGGGCATGGCACAAGGTCAGCATTACCCCAAGTTTGATTCCTAAGCACAAGTTGCATGTGAGATTAAGACCTACTAAGAAAAGAGTTACCTGGCCAAGTAAGCCTGGACAGAGCTGGGTTAAAGAAAGTTAAACAGGTCTTTTTTTTTTTTTTTTTTTTTTACTATGGGGCTCTTCAGAGCCTTCAATATGTATATTAATGAGGGCTCTTTGCCTCAATATAACAGAAACTCTATGGAGTTAGCTTGATCAAAGAATGAGGAACTTAGTGTAAAGACAGGGTGGCTTACCAAACACAAGGGGATCTGGGGGTGGGGTTGCAAAGGGAGAATCTGATTGGTCCATGTTGGGTCACACACTTCTCATGGTCCAATCATCCACCACCTTTTATGTGGTACAGATGTGTCCCTTGACCTGGAGCAGAAAGCAGGTTGCTCAGGAGGGGTGGGTGTTAATAGAGAGGAAGTGGGGGGTGTTACACACCTGCCCAGCCTGACTCTGGACTCCAGGAAGAAAAGGGTAGTCACAGGAGGCCCTGCCCCTTTATCCCTTCAACAACAGCTATCTAACATTATGAAGAACCCTACCTATGTGCAGGCACAGTGTTAAGGGTTTTATATGCATTTTTAATTTAATATTCATAGCAATGGGACATGTAATTTTTTTATACCTCTATTTTACAGATCAGGAAACTACATTCAGAGAAGGTAAGTTACTTGTCCAAGGTTCCCCAGCTAGCGAGTGATGAGGATGGGAGACTTGCTCTGAAGCCTGGCTGTTGAAACTTGTTCTGTACTCTTAGAATTAGAATGCAAAGTCTGCACCTCGAAGGACCAGCTCCTGTAAATAAGAATCTTAAAGTCCCAGAATGTCAGCACCAGAAGGAAGCTTAGACATTCTCTGTTTCAGCCCTGTCGAATCTCTCTACCTCATCTTTTATTCAAACTTTGCAGCCACCTACATGTCATATATTTCTACCTCCACGTAGAAGTTTGGACACATAACTTCATAAAAATTTAGATTACTTGGCCCCAACCCAGGGATTCTGATTCTGTAGTTCTGGGGATGAAGCCCAGAAACCTGTCCCGTGAATGAGTCCCCCACTCCACTGCCAGCCATGAATTCTGATCCAGCTGGTTCTGAAGACTTCACCTTGGAAGCACTGCCCTCATTCATGTAGTCTACAACCACAGGGACTCCCAGACCCCCAGGCCAGAGGCACTTAAACTAATAACAGCTCACATTTAAATGTTCCATCCCCAGAACTACAGAATCATAATCTCTGCACTGAGACCCAGCAATATGAATCTTTATCAAGCCTCCTAGGTGATTTTCACTCATGCTTAGTGCAGATGACTCTGGGACTATGGCCACTCCTAGGTTCAGAGAAAATTTAACTCTGGAGGATCCTGGATTAGAGTGTGTGTATATGGGGAACAAGGCCTGGGAGGGGAACAAGAATCAGCAGAGAGGAGTGAATTCCAGGGAATTATTTATTATCAACATCATTGGTGTGATGGTTAATTTTAGGTGTAAACTTAACTGGGCTAAGGGATGCCCAGATAGCTGGTAAAACATTATTTCTGGGTGTGGCTGTGAGGGTATTTCTGGAAGAGATTAGCATTTGAATCAGGGGACTAAACAAGGAAGATCCATCCTCACCATTGTGGGCAGGCACCATCCAATCCATTGAGAGCTCAGATAGAACAAAATGGTGAGGAAAGGCAAATTTGTTCTCTCTCTTCTTGAGCTGGAACATTCATCTTTTCCTGCCCTTGGACATCAGAGCTCCTAGTTCTCAGGCCTTTGGACTCCAGGACTTATGTTAGTGGCCCCCTGTTTCTCAGGCCCTTGGCCTCAGACTGAATTATACCACTGCCGTTCCTGGTTCTTTAGCTTGCAGAGAACCAGGAAGCTGGTGGGACTTCTCAGCCCCCATAATCAAGTAAATCAAATATCATAATAAATTTCGTCTTACATATCCTCTTGTTTCTGTTTCTCTGGAGAACCCTGACTAATATAGCTGGTTAAGTGATTTGAAGAGGAGGAATCGAGCAGCAGCTGTATGAGTGACCCTAGTGCACTGAGACATTTTCAGCCCCAGTCCTGAGCTTTCCCTCCAGTGGGAGAAATGGACAGAGAATAGAGAAGGTGCCCCTGGGGGCAGCTCCTCGGGGAGGTCAGTGTGACCTGCAGCCTGGGGCCAGGCACCACGAGTGAATGTGGAGCTGGAGAGCAACCGTTTGGAAATGTAGAGCAATTTCACGTTACCATGGCCTCCAGGTACATGATCAGCAGGCTCATCTTATTGAAAGGAGTATTGACCAATTAGTGGAATTTGTGGAATTCTGTGCTATGTGGCTGAGTTGCAGGTAGCATGAGCTGTGGAGGGCATGTTGGCCTTTCCCTATAGATAGCTGTGAGGGTTTAGGCCTGCGGGATTATCAGGGGCTGGGCTGAGTCTGGTTGTCCCAACGCGCTGCTGGAGAATTAGAATTGGGTGTGATGATATCGCTTCTTGGCCTTTTGGCTAAGATCAAGTGTAGAATTGGGTGTGATGGGGAATTTTTGTGCTTATTTATAATGAGGGATGGATGCTTGACTCTGAACCATTAAGTCCCAGGTTGTGAACTGGGGGCCTGCAGGCCAACTGCGGCCCTTAACCTTCTTGCTTGGCCTGCACTTGTTGGCTTCCATAGTGTTTCAAAAAATTTGAATCAGATGTCAACTATTTTCGCATAATAATGGGATGTTGGCTTTCCTGAAAAATCAGTATACCAGGCAAGCCTGAGCCATACTCTGCCTTGTCCACAATGGGCTAATGCTAAACAGTGGCTGCCCCTGTAGATGGGGTACATGCCCCCAATTTTCCTGTGCTCCCCACCCCTAATTGACCTCTGACCTGGCCTGTTACACTAACTTCCATTGCTAACCTTGCCTCCTTAGGCTTTTT
The DNA here is from genome assembly GCA_023783475.1 of Daubentonia madagascariensis. Taxonomy (NCBI): domain Eukaryota; kingdom Metazoa; phylum Chordata; class Mammalia; order Primates; family Daubentoniidae; genus Daubentonia; species Daubentonia madagascariensis. The sequence continues at coordinate 75,647,662 of JAKFHU010002088.1, read as the reverse complement.
GACATGCCTGACTTCAGCCAATTCAGTTTAATTCAGCAACAAATTTTAATCAGGCATCTGTTATGTGCCTGGTACTGGGAAGTTATTGTTATTACAGTCTGCAGAGTATTCAAAAATAATTTTTTTTAACAGTCTCTCTTGCAAAGAGCACATGGCCTCATCAGGAGGCAAGTAGCAGACATGGGATGTAGCAAGAATCCCAAACGGGAAGGTATGTGGTTGGAGCAAAAGATACTTCAGAGAAAGGAGCAATTAATAGTACAAATTCTTTACACTTGTTCACCACTGCATCTTTTCAAAGCCTTTTCCTCCACGGTGGTTGCTTTGATGAGCTCTGGAGGGACACGCAGGGCAAGAGTTAGTCCCTCTACTTTGCTACAGAACATACTAAGGCCAAGCAATGACTTGACCAGGCTTCCCATCTGAGAGGGAGTGAAAGCTAGGCCTCTGCATCCCATCCAGTGGTCTGTCAACCTGGCAGACAGAGAGCATCCAGAAGGGCTTGCCAGGTGTCTGGGGTAGGTTCTACTGCAGGCAAAGAGGGCTCATGTGGTCCAGAGACTGTGGTTAAATGATGACTTCAATATGGAGGAATCATCTTGCCAAGAATAATTCATCAAAGAGTGAAGCAGTTCAGGAATGGGCGCACCCAGGCTGTGTCATCACCTAGGGAATGAGTTCTCATTTTTCAATGCAGGGCACGCCTTGGTTGAGAAGTTTGAGAGAAGCCATTTGGCCTGGCTTGTTTCCTGTGATGTGAGGTTGTAGGTGTGTTCAGTGATTGGGTGGGAGTCTTTTCTGGAGACATCCCAGGTTCCTAAGCCTCAGAGAAGTCGATGAAGTGGATGCAGTTTATGCTGAGCACCTGGGAAGATGGGGAAGGACCTGGGGAGCCAAGTCTCGAAGGCAGCCAGCTTCTCTCTTTTAGCCTTAGTCTGCTGACTCCACTTCTGAGCAGCTCACTTTGCCTCTGAGTCCAGCCTGGGAAACCACCACCAAACTTCTGCTGTTTCCCCCTCGGGAGAGAAGACAAGCTTAGGAAAGTATGTTCCAGGGACACATCTCCCAGCTTAGAGGCAGAGAACTCTAACAGCTAGGTAGCCACAGTGCCAGGACATGAAATGCATAGAGGATGATCCACCTAACAAAATATGTCAAGTCTTAAGTGCCTACTTCAGGTGACTCTCTCTCTCTCTCTCTCTCTCTCTATATATATATATATGTATAGTATTTATATAATCTCAATTCAATTTCAAATAAATTCATTGAGGATGGTGTTAATATCCCCATCTTACAGTCCAGGAAATGAAGCTTCCAGAACATTAAACATCTTGCCCAAGGATAGACACCAGGAATGCCAGGTTATTTGACTCCAAAGCCTCTATTTCCCATCTACCACCTTCCAAACCATGCTGTACCCCATGATTGATGGGGGAGGTTCAGGCACATGTGTCCCTTGACCACGTCTCTCTTCCACACAGGTGATGCTTTGTTGGAGAAGTGGGTGTAAGACATTGTCCAATAAGCAGATATGCATTGCATGTAGCCAATTACAATAATTAGATTGGAGAGCCATTTGTGCATCTCTAGCCCTTATGACTGTGTTTGAAATGGCCTGTAGAATTGAAGATGAGCAGGAAAGGAAATAATTACAAGTTATCTGAATAAAATCTGCAACAAATTACCTATAAAACTATAACTATCCAAACAGGATGACATTTACTTTATAAGTTCATGACTTCCTCTCTTTAAAGTTTGCTAAAAAGAGAGCAAAGTAATTACAGTTCTCTTCTGATTGATTAAACATGACATATATGCTAATATGAAAGTAACTCTTGTCCTTTGTTACTCCATCATCTGGCTTACAGTAATTTAGAAGGTAGCAGATATAATCATTTCAGAGCTGCCAGTCTGGACTTTTTTATACCAAGAATAGAATCTTGGGTCTCAAGATTCAAGCAAGAGTTCATACTCCCTCTCTGTGTTTTAACTTTTGTATAGATGTGAAATGATGATGCAGCTACCAAAGCCTGGGTTTCTTCCATCTTGTATAGCAGAAAACACATCACCACGATTGGTTCAGCAAAAAACCCCACCTGCTAAGATTTACTTTAAAGCAATTATGTAGTTAGCAGTCTGTCAGATGGAGTATTTTTCACTCTCTGAATAAAATAAGAAGTTAGGCACGACTTAGAAAAAAAGCACACAAAATTTAGAACATCAATAAATATGCCACTTGTCAAGTTATAAGGAGAGACTGTTCAATTTAAAGCAGCAATTATTTGAAAAATAGGTTACAACCACATCCATCAAAATTAGTCTGTGTTTTGGGAAGACTACAATCACTAATGTGGCAATTATTTTTAAAATCCATAAAAATGAAAGAATTAGAAACAAAATATAACCACAGCACACATATATCGTGCTTACTATGTAGTAAGCATTATTTCAAATACTTTGCATGTATCAAGTAGATTAATTCTTGCAACAACTGTGAGATAGATGCATCGCGAGTCCCTCTTCTCAGATGTGGGAAGAGAAGCACAGACAGGTTAAGAAACTTCCCCAAGGTTAAACACTTAGGAAATTCTAGATATCCAATTATCTTCCTATCATGCTGCCGGAATAGTCTATGGAAGGAAATAATCAAATTCTTGGTTTAAGCATAGATTCTTAACAGAAAAGTGATGAAGTAAGCCTCACCCTGTAACCCTGCCTCATCCTAGAACAGAATGGTGTGTGGGCCTCTAATGTTCCTTTGGCTTTGGTAACCACCCCCCAGCCCCCACCCCAGCCCAGAGATACCTGTGCCTGCAAAGAACGGAGAAATAGGGTGATAGGCCAATAGCTTGGGCCATTCACTGAGGTTCATGGGCTGGCCTGGTCCCCGGGAGTCTCTGCTAAGCTGCCTCTCTACCCCAGCCTCACTTACTGACTTTTTGGATTCTGTGCTGCCCCTGATGAGCTGAGTCTGCAGAATTTGCACATATATTGTTGTCTTATCTGGGAGACAGGGTGGCCCAGTGCATCAAACACAGCCTGAAGAAGACATGTCAGTGTCTGAGTCCTAGCTCTGCCAATTACTAGTCTCTGCGTGACTTTGAAAACATCATTTCAAGGCTTTGTGCCTCAGTTTGCTCATCTGCAAAATGGGGATTTTCAAGGTGTTTGTGAAAATCACCTGACATTATGTATGTGAGCAGTGGGCACATGGTGTGTGCTGGAGAGCTACTGCCCAGCCCCCCTACCCCCGTTCTTCCTTCTTCTCCTTTGAAGTTGCTTCTCTTTGGGCCTCAGATCTTCATTGAAGAAGGGAAGAACTTGATTGTTGACATCCCTTCAGTTTTGTATTCTGTGGTTCAAAACGCTGATTATGGAATAATCAGGGTACCTAGGGGTCGGTTTGTATTCCAAAGACCCAATTGTGGCCAGACTGATGTTTCTTTGCTAGATAGCTGAATAATGAATTAGTTTAACATACACACACTGAATGTGTCCAAAGATGAGACAGACAACCTGGTTTTGCCCTTTTGGAGCTCACAGTTCAGTCAGGAAGACAGACAAACAGGCAGCGAGTTTAGATTTAAATCATTGCCTGCTGGAATAGAGGCCTGTCCCGAGTCTGGTGGCCCACAGGAGGGGGCACTTGGCAGGAGTCTCACTTGCTTCTGATGCTGTGCACCCACCATGCACGCCCCACCTGCGGTGCCTCCACTAGCCTGACTGCTCAGTACAACTGCCAGCTGCAGGCTCCGGGAGGACAGAGAACTGAGCGAGTTTAGAGGGATTTCTGAACATCTGAGCAAAGTCTGAGTACAAAAGGCAATTAGGGGGAAATTAAGTCCCCACAGTTGATAGTGGGGAATGACACTGATGTCTGGAAACGCCAGAGGGCCAACATCCCCGTCACAGCTTCTCGCTGTGTCCCCCTGAGACAGGTGTCCTCTGTGCCCCCTCTCCTTGCATCCTTTCTCTCCCACTGCCTGAGACGTAGGGCTGCATGCAACACTCAGGGCCCCCTTAGAACCCGGGGCAGCCTGGCCTCTGCTTTTCGCTTTTCTAAGCTCCACAATCACTGCCACACACAATTCTTGGTAAATAAGGCTGAGGTAACAATGGTGACAGCCACGACTTTCACTTTATCTCCATTACATCAACTCTGCATGGCTGGGCTCAGGGAGGTTAAAGAATTTATGTAAGGGTCACACAGTTGGGAGGCTGGGGTTTGAAGTTCTATATTCCTTCATATACTCAGAAAATGTGACATAAGAGTGACTATACCGCAGGTACTGGATGGGAGCAGTACAAAGAGGAAAGGGTAGGTCTGCTCTGGTGGATGTGGGCTCATGGAGAAGATGCATGGGTGGGAAGCATCGCAGCAGGGACACGTGCAGGTCACAGCAGCCGCCGCAGCAGCACAGAGGCAGGGCGATCTGAGAAAGCACCTGGAGGAGGTGCCACTGGAGTTTAGTTGTGGAGAATGGGCAGATTTTCAGGTGAGTGCAGGGGTGGGGAAGGGCATTGCAGATCAGGAGAAAGGGGAGAGTCAGGGACTGTGTTGCAGGGTATCGAGAACACTGCAGGCTGCCAAAGCTGGAAGAGGCACACCTACAATGACCTCCTCACTCCCAGGTAGCACCTGGCCGGGACAGCTGGGCGGGGGCTCATCTAGGACTGCAATCAGGATGCCTCCAGTGGCATGGAGGTTTCCAAGTCCTTAGAGTCCTTACACAGCAGCTCCTACCTTTAAGAAGGAGTGGTCTAGTACACAACCAGGACAACATAAGGCATTTTCTGACATGCCTTTGAAAATCGCAGTGTCACTTCTGCCATACGTCATTGGTCAAGCCCTTCACAGGCCCAAGGACTCAAGGGGAGAGAACATAGGTCTGTCTCTCCATGGGAAGGTGTCAAAGAATTTATGGTCATGTTGTAAAAATGCTACACCTGGTAAAACACACAGGTCCTGAGACCTAGTCTTTTAACTCCAGTGTAAATGCTTATAAACTTATTAATCCAAAATCTTAATGGCAGTTTTTTAAATCAGTGATTTTTCAAAATTTCCTTTTCTCTAGTAAAGCAGATGGAAGAAGAGGTGGTGCCATGGTGGGAGAGGGGCCCCCAGGCCTCCCTCTCTTAGTTTCTTCTCCCCTCAGGTCAGCATCCAGGGTCCTTTCTTGGAATTCTAGAGGATCCAGGGAGCAAGGTTTTCAATTCACTCTCTTACAGTGTCGTTTGCCTTTACTAAAGACTCACGTGGGGTAGAAAATCTCTGCGGGAGTAAATCCAGGCATCTTGAGAAGCCCAGGGGACCTTTCAGGTGTGGCCTCCATGCATGCCGCTCAGGCCGGGATACACTGTGCCCGCAGGTGGGCTGGTTCTGGTTATAGCATTGCACCAGCCGGAACCAGTTGCTTTCTGTCTTACCCCTTTTTCAATTTTGATTCAGTTTTAATTTTTCTTCCTCCAGTGTTGCCAGCCTTTCTCACTCTCAGATCTGTCTCCTTTTCTTCTACCCACCCTTCTGCCAAAGCAGACATGCGACTATATAGGAGTAAAGGGCCCCTGGGAGCCAGATCTCAGGGGTGCATAGCAGGGAGGTCTTGAGAATGGAGGTATGGTCACCTCGGCTGCAGCCAGGAGGCCAGAGTGGGCTGATATATTCAGGATGCATGTCTTTGGTGTCCCCTCTCCTGTGAGCCTACTCAGGCCTGCACTCCCCTTTCACTCCCAGGCCGTGGGTGGGGGCTGCTTATGGTGGTTCTGTCTGCAGAAGGCCTTGGAGGGTGGTCTTGGCAGACCTCTTGCCCAGGCACCCACAGGATGCCATGTGCATAGTGGTGACAGCCCTTTCCACCCCAGGTCTGTCCCATCAGCCTGCCCTGTGAGAGACAGAACTTGCAGTATTAGTTGGTGTCCTGGCAGGGGACAAACGGCACCCCCAAGTTGGGATCATTTGGGGAGAGTTTAATGAAGAGACTATTTCTAAGGTGTGGACAGGGTGCAGGGGAGGCACAGGGGACGTGGCTGTCACCAGGAGGTAGAAACAGAGAGGTCTGTGTGGAAAGGGTGGCCCAATAGGAGCAGTGACCTCCTCTCTGGGGTGCAGGTGATGTGTGGGACCCCATGAGGAGGGAGCCTCAGGGAAATCTCAGCCATACTCTCTTCCCTGCTTCCATCACCACACTGGTGCTCTCCCTTAGCCAGCCCACCTGGGAGGCGCGGGCTGGGAAGCCCGCTGCATGGGTCAGCCTTCCAGAGCCTACAGCAGGGGCGAGGGATGGTAGTGTGTGGATCTGGGGGGCAAAAGGAAGATGCCCTGTCTGTTCACATGTTGTAAGCGCCCACTTACCATCTCAGAACAGCCCTCAGAGCTGAGCACTGGGGCCTCTGTGTTGCAGATGGGCACCTGAGCCACGGTGCAGGCCAGTGCACACAGAGCCTCGGCGGGGAGGTAAGTGGCGGCAGGGCACTCACCACCATGGCCTCTGGCTCTGGGCCCAGAGGATGCCCCACAATTGCCCCACAGCTGCCTCCCCGAAACATTTCCGACACTCATCAGTCATAACAAGCTCCCTGCACCAACTTGCTTTCCCAAACGCAAGATTTCTCATTGCCAAGTGTAATTAACATGATACATTGACTTCGGGCAGAGCTAACAAGCACATATTAATTTTGAAAAGTCAGGTTCTTTCACTGGAAATGAGTTGCTGATGAACACCTACCACAGGAGTTTAAAAGTGCAGGAAAGGGAGTGGGTAATTATGGGCTGGCACAGCCTGCAGGTCTGTGTTTCTGCCCCCTGGAAACGCCCTGACAGTGAGTGATAGCTCCCCGCCTCCATGAGGGGGGCACTCAGGGTCACCCCAGCACTGCCTCCCTGGTGCCCAGTCTCTCTGCCGACCCTGGGGAGCGTCTGGGTTCAGCCTGTCTCTCAGGGTAGTTATCTTCCATCAGAACCTGTACCTTGAGCTGTTCTCTGCCTAATTGCTTCCCTGACTTGGATATTTACACTGCTCCCCCCAAACCCATCCTTCTAGGGACTGAGGTCACTGGGCAGCCCTGGGCAAATGATGGGAAACAAAACAGAGATGCTCAGATCCTTGTCTGCCGTTCATTCAGGGGCTCCCTGACAGTTGGAATTTCTTTTAGAACTCGTTTCATGAGCCAGATGTTTCAGCAGATTCCCCTCCCGATGGGGAGAGGAAACTTCTCCATGCACTAAGGTTGTGCTAAGGTTGGGCCCCAGGAAGAACTCTGTCTTCCACCATGGTGCTGTCTTGGTGTGGGGTGGCCATTTTGCTGTATGGCCCTGTTCTGGTCCACGACCCGCCCCCCCCATAGCCCACAGGAGGGCCGGGCCGGGGTTGGAGCTGGTCCTGCCACCCACTGGGCCTTTCCCTCGGATAAGGAGCTGCTGGGGCCATCCTGATGTTTGTGCATCTTGGGAGATGTGAGGAAACCACCACATACCTATGTTTAAAAACTCATCTTGTGGTTCCTCGGTTATTTATAGAACGCTGGGTTTCTCCTCCTCACCTCTTTCCCCTCCACCTTGTTCCCAATCCATGACCCCCAGTTTCCCACCTCTCCTTACAGACCGTTCTCCCTAAAGAGTCTTGCTTGCCTGTGAGGGGCCTTGTTTAGGTCCCTGCGGTTTTTAGATGATCCTCCCTGTGTGGATGGGTCTCAGCTGAGCTCCTGCTGCGCTTTCTGTCCACTGAGCTGCAAGGAAGAGGAAAGCCTGCTCCGTCAACCTCCCCTGCCCACCTCGCTCCCTGCCCGCACCCACAAAGCTGCTCTGTGCCTTTGCCTGACGAGACCAAACTTGATGACTGAGCCTTGACTATTCCCAGCAAGATTTCCAATGCTGGGTTTCTGGTTGGATTTTTTTTTTTTTCCTTCTTACCAAAATTAACTCCCTCCAGCTCCCTGCCACCTAGCCTGGCTTCTCCGTGTTCCACTTGGCTGTCCTTACAATGCCTCTTCATTTAGTGCCTCCTAACGTAATTAGTTCACTGCTTGGCCTTATTTTCCAAAGACTTCAAGGCCTTGCTCATCTATCAGCTCCTCTATCTGTTAAGGCCGCCATCCTTCCAAGGGACTGCCGTTAAGGCTGGGTTCCAGTTCAAAACACAATCTTCAAGCTTCTCAAGCAGGGAGTTGAGCACGTTTTCCCCAAAGTTAGCATCCTTGGTCACTGGCAACCTCATGCCAGCTGAAGCCTGAGTGTCCCCTCCCCAGAGCATCCCCTGGGTGGGAGAGGCGATGCTGAGGCTTCTCCCTCCACTGAGGCCGTGGCTCCATCTCTGGGATTACGAGCATGGATGCTAACATTCATCCCCTTTTCATCCTCGCACTGGTCCTGAGGACACGTGGGATTACAGTAAGACCAATAATTCTTTTAACTCCCTTGCTTTAATAGCTATCAGATGGAAACGTTGGTTTTGTTATTAAACTAAGGTGGATGTCACCCAGAGAACTACTGTACGGCGTGGTGGAAATTTCTATCCTGGATTCACCTTCTTTTGGTTGACTCCTCCCCATCTCTGACCCAGTTTGAATGGGGGATTCCTGGGGAAGGTGGCCCTCCATGCTTGCCCCAAATCCTCCAGCTACTAATTTGATACAGAAAGCGTCTTGAGTCTTAAGTTGAATTTGGACAGAAACTCTGATCAAACCTTTGGGAGACTGCTTTTTGGCTGAACTGAATTTAATCAATTATTTTGAAAAATCAGCAGCCATCAGGTGAACTCAGCAGATGGAGCTTGAAACAGGTTTCTTTGCAGCCCATGTGGCAGAGGCTCTTTGTTCTTCCATCTTGAACACATGAATCTGTCTGTCTGGTCTTGCTTCTCTTTGAACAACCCACTTCTCACCTCCTGGCTGAGGTGATGGCAGCATTGAGCCACTCCATGGTGCTACCACCTGCCCTTTGTTGGTGTCAAGGGAGCAGCGATGGGCTGGGGAAGGCTGAGGGTGAAGACATTTTTCCCTGACACTATTAGGGCTTTGCGGCGAGGAAAAGGAAAGAGAATCCACTTTCATGAATGTTAGGCAGGGACCAAATCTGCAGGGGGCAGATACAGGCCAGGAGGGTGGTTCCCAGGGGTGGAGTAGCTAGGGACCAGTTAGGGGAAGGGACTGCAGGAAAACGCAGGACACCTGACAGTCATGTATATCAATCATCTGGTAACATCCCACACCTCTCGTAAGTCCTCCCCCAGACCAGGCCAATAAAAGGAAACCACCTGGGAGTCCTCAATGTCTTTCTCCACTGTGGACACTGATCCGTTCCTCTCTGGAACATACTCTCACTTTGTATAGCTCCCTTCTTGTCTGCAATAAAAGCTGTTTGTGTGGAATTGCTTCCTGGCTGTGGTCACTCCGTCATACCGGCCCTGCTTGTGAATTTTCCAAGCAAGGAGCCAAAGAACTAGACAACAGTCTGCCAAGAGGCTGGACCTGACAATAAGCCTGCCTGTGTACAGTCATGGTGTGGGGAGCTTCATACCTGTGATCTCATTTTCTCTCCACTAGCAGCTCTGTGGAAAAACCACTGCTGCTTTGACTTTGCAAAGGATCAAATGAGGCTCTGTGAGGTTGGCATGGGTAGATTCTCCAGAAGTAGATGCTGGAGTTTGGGGTGCAGACGTTTGTTGGAGATCAACACCTACCAAAAAAGGGGGAGGAAACAGGATTGGGCAGAGGGAGGAGTTGAATTTTGACACAGGTCCAACGAAACCTTGGCCAAACTGGAGAGAGTTTGCCTGTCAGGATTGTCTCACGTCGGGCTGAAATGACCATGTCTTTCTACTCATACCCGGACCAGTCACCAGATGAGTTGCCCCAGGAAAGGCGTGACCCTGCAAATCCTTCTGTGAAGTGGGGTCTGGGTGGTGCACCTCTCTGTCTGCCATATAGGTAGCTTAGCCAAACTTTTAAATGCTGGGCCTGGAATTCATACCAAGGTCTGATTACCTGCAAAAGCCATACTCTTTCCACTGCAACATCACACTGAGCATTCCCTGAGGATAGGGAGTGAATTTTCCCATTGGGTTGGGAGTTATTTGACAACATGAATTGTAGCTTTTCCTTCCTTTGTTCCCCAGATGGGGGGACACTCCAACTCATTTTGGGATCTCCTGACAGCGTGGTCAGTGAGGGCCTGGCAAGGCACCCGGAGCTATCTGTTAATTAAGGCACCACTGCTGAGGGCCCGCCAGCCGTTTTCATTTTATAAATCTGGTGCTGGACTCGTTTGCGTTTCCAGGCTGCTACAGCCCAGCGCCCTTACCCGTGTGGGGCACACCCGGAGACGCCCACTGGCCACCTGAGTTTTCCTCACTCTCGGGCCACACCTCCGCCGCGTTTTCCCTGCCTTGGCATTCCCAAGCTGCACAGTGCAGATCCTCAGCACAGATCCATCTTGTCATTTCTAAAGCTCAGCTGTTCCTTCAGTGGGCCGGGGAAGGGGCAGGAACCGTCAGTGTAGCAGGTGTGTCTGCTGATCGAGTGATTGATCACCAACAATTTGGGGAAAGAGCTGAGGAGGAGGCCTGGGATGCTGCTTTCAAGACGTGCTAGCTCCGTCCTGTTGAGGGGACGTTGCGGGGTTAACTCTCTTTCCCTTGAAGGGAAAGCCTCACTGGGGCTTTCATTCACATCGCAGCACACGGTGTCTAGGCGGGAGCTGCAGCAGGGCTGGAGGACACAGCGAGGCTCCCTGGGTCAGCCCCCTGGCTCAGCCTGCTCCACAGGCCAAGGACGACTCCAGATTCTTCTGCGGTAACTTGCCTGGTGACCTTGGGCCTGCCGCTTCTAACCTCTAGGCCTCAGTGCCCCCCAGTTACTGCCATAGTAACATGAGTGTAGAGCTAGTGTATTAGTTTCCTAGGGCTGCCATAGCAAAGTATGAAAAACCCCAAGTGGCTTAGAATAACAGGAATTTATTGCCTCACAGTTCTGGAGGCTGGGAGTCCGACACTGGTGTGTGGGTAGGGCTGGTTGCTTCTGAGAACTGGGAGGGAGGATCTGTTCCGTGCGCCCTGCCTGGCTCCTGGTAGTTTGCTGGCAATTCTTGGCGTTCCTTGGCTTGTAGACACTGTGTCTGTCTTCGTTGTCACATGGTGTTCTCCCCAGGTGCATGTCTCTGTGTCCAGATTCCTCCTTGGTATAAGGACACCAGGCATAAAGTTATGGCTCACCCAGTGACCTCATTTTGACTTGATCACCTCTGTAAAGACCCTATTTCCGTGTCAGCCCACATTCTGAGGTACTAGGAGTTAGGACTCCAACGTCTCTTTGGAGGGGACATAATTTAATCCATATCAGAGAGTTAAACCACACAGCATCTTTAACAGGCCATGTCAGCTCCCACGCTCTGGGTTTCTGTCTCTGTTTGAAGCATCAAAGGAAGGTGCTGGGAGGAGACACAATGGTCCTCCCTGATCGTGGCCCTGTGAGTTAGGAATCTGTTCCATGTAGCCATGTGGCTTTGCCATTCCAGAGCCCACAGAAATCATCCTCAAGTAGTCATGCCTCCATAGACATGTCCTCCTGGGACCACACATTTGCCTTGGTTTACCATTCCTATTAACCATCTTATTGAAACCCTAGGTCATTAGAGGGGGTCGACAATAGCAGTTATCTGCTGTCATGATTTTCAAGTATTTTTGAGCTGGGGAACTTTTCTCTCATATGTAATTGCTTGCAGAATCCTAAGCTGTAAAGCAAATCACACTCAAGCTTCTCTCGTTAAGGCCAAAGTGGAGGCACTCTGGAGGCTGCAGGATAGGCTAGAGCGATTCTGCTGAGGGTTCCTGGGAGTGACACTCACGACCTTGATTAGGGTAAAAGCTGGTTGATGATTTACTTTTCTTTGGGGGACGTTGGTGACATCGGTTGTACAAATCATTATGAATGTTAGCACCTGTCAGGTGATCAGGGGATTTATGTGATATCAAAGCGTTGGCCAGCAAAGCTATTATTTTAAAAACAATTGTATGGAAAGGATAGAGCAAAACAAAACCATTTCTATAGCATATTGTGATTGTGACTTAATGTGCTTTGGCTTATTTTCTATTATGGAGTCATCTAATCAACAATTTGGCACTTAATATTCTTTTATTCAACCAACATTTATTTGGCATTTACTTTATATACATGATTGATGAACACAGAGAGAGGGTTGGGTTGTGTTTGTTTTAAACTTTGTCTCTGGGGAATTTTCTCCCCTTTCCTTATCTATCTATGTCTGTCTCTCTCTCTCTTTCTCTCTCTCTCTCTCTCTATAAAATATAGTGAAAGGGGGTCGTAAAGGAGAGAATTTACTTCCCAAGGTATATCACACACCTCTTTTGCACCACATCGGAGTGTCTCAGCCTCGCCTGCCTCTTGGTGCAGCTCTGTAAGGGCTCGATCCAATTGTGCCTGGCCTCCAGCAGGTGGTTCCCACCTCTTGGTAGCAGTTCCAGAGCTTCCCTGTTGACGCTGTCTTGGGACCCTGCTCCACGCTCATGCCCACGTGTGCACAACCCGGAAGTGCAGAGGAGTTAATGCCTGTGAGGCAAACTTTTGACCAGAGGGAGATGGGGTGCAGTGGATAAATTTTCCTCCCTTCCCCCACCAGAGAGAGTCTGGAGAGCAGTTTACACGGCTTCTAGGGTCTGAAGTCCCCTGCACAGAGCAAACTCTCAGTTGGCTCCTTCATCGTGATAACACACCCTTACGTGGACTATCTCTCCTTTCCCGATTTAATCTCTATATCCTTTCACTCCTGATCCCTTGGATTGCAGTCTTAGTAAAAGAATAGCCCATGAGCCTTTCCCCAGCGTCACCTTTCTGGGGAGCTCAGGCTAGGACGTAGGGCAACAGTGGGAGAGAGAGAGCTGGGGCTCTGCCCCAGTGATGGCTCCAGGGCTGTGAGTCCTTCACCTCAGCCTGGAGCTCTGGCGAGGTGGGGCTTTGTTTGAGTTTTTCTGGGGTGGGAGGCTTGGCAAGAAAGAGGATTTACAGATCAATTCCCTTGTGGTGCAGCATGGAGAACTCTGTCCCTACTTTTTGTGGATGTCTTCTTGAGTGGCGTGGGATTCCCACAGAAGCAGGGAAGGAGGGAGGACTGGGCAAAGCATCTGGAGCCCCGTTCCTGGGCTTAGCTGTCTAACCAGCCATGTGACCTTGGCTGAGTCATGCTGGCTTCCTGGGTGTGAGTTTCTTATCTGAATGATGAGGGGCTTAGACTAGACTATGTTTATGATCACTTCCAACTCTAAAATCTTATAGTGAACTGTAATCCCTGCCACTTTAGCTACATTTGTAGGGAAGATGCCTCAATTCTTATCCAAAAGGTCAAATTGAGGCCCCTGTGAGATTTTTCAACATAGGAGTTAATGCAAAAAATATGTTTTATTGGTATTTTCTTTTCTTAAAAAAAAAAAGGATTTGGTCAGAGCCACTCTTATCTTGTTAATCGCAAGGGAAAAATAGAGCCTCTGTGCTGACAACTCACGACTCTCAATGCCAACTGTGGTCTTTCTCTCCTGCAATTTAGTACACCACTGCTGAGGGCTGGTTTGGGGACCAGAGCTCAGAGACAGCCCTAGCTGGAGGAGAAGGGTGGACCACTCCCCCTCCAACACGCGCACACACACACACACACACGCACCCCATCCATCTCTTCCTGCGCATCTTACACTCCTATCCCCTCCCTTTTGTGCAGGGAGGGAAAGCTCTCTGCATCTAAGGTCAAGGCCATGGCCACACCCCACCCACTGACCATAGCGGACAGTGGCGGGGACTTCACATCCTCTTTGGGAACTCTCAGAGGTCAATGCAAATCGCTTTTGGTCATTGCCCAAACTGGAAAGAACATTTTTTCCCCAGATTATTATTAAGAATTTTATACAATCACACACTCTCTTCTCTCTCACATACAGACATACACTCCCAAAGAGAAAAACTCATCTCTGAGTATTGGGTCATAAATTATATGAGGTGCATTTCATTATAAAGCACATTTCTTTAGTCCTTTATGAATGCTCTCCACTTACCCCAGGGGGGTTGTAATGTACACTGACATCTTACTTTCTTCCAAGATGCATTCCCTCATATTGTTTAGTATGTGGGGCCTAGCTGGGCAAACAAATCCTACACTGGAGAATGAAGGCAATTGACTCGTATATAAATGGGAATACAATCATGCATCTATGCCTGGGCTCCAGGGAGGTCACATATAATCTTTAGAAAAACTGGGTAAGTAAACATCAGTGAAAGAAATGTCTGATGGGGAAGGAGGCTGCATAAACAGTGCAAATGCATAATTGCTACGGCCCAGAAAAAATTGGAAGCCAAGTGATTCTACAGTCAGAGAGACGGGAACAAGTATTTTATATTGAGTCAGTGCTCATTATGTCTGATTTTTGATTTTGATACTTTAGCATCTGAGTGCATCCCTCCCAGCCCCCATCCAGTCCTTCCTAAGTCATGTTGTTTTTCCCAAAGTGAAGAACCAAGGAAAGGTAAAAAGTTGAGCAAATTAGAGACAACACTGAGGCCTCTTCATTTTCCTCAATTAACAAAGCCAGCAGCAGCAGCAGCAACTGGATCTTTGGGCGCTGGGGGCTTTAAATGCTTCAGTTTTACCTTGCGGAAGATCAGAAAGCAAAGCTCATAAAATTGAACTCAGATGAAGAACACTCCCGTCTTTGGAATGCTACTAAACAATCTGCAAATTATTTAAATTAAACCAACCCGGCCCTCAACATCTGCACACAAAATGCTTAAATTCCAAGTGCAACTTTACTGGCATAAGAAAATAATAAGGGGAGTTCAATTTGTGTCAGCACGGCTCAGGAAAATAAGATATCATGTCTTGCTGTCTGCTTGATGTCAACTTCTCAGATGCGAGCCCTAATGCCTCATCCTAGACTGTCCGCACCAGAGCCTGCCAAACAGGGAAGTTCAGGCAAAGTTCACCAAGCTACTACCAAATAGCTTTTTCTCCCCCTCCTTTTACAATCATTAAAAACCTTCTGTTTTATATTGTGCACACGTGATCTACCTCTTAAAACATATATAACTCTATTAGCTTCTCCTGTTCTTGGGAATACTGTAAATTCTTTTCTTGGATGAGTTTGCTCTATGGCTTGCTGTTATTCTGCCTTTTAACTTGCGCTATATATACGAGATTGCTTGGTCAGGATACTCAGATAAAAATCTGTAACATTCAAGATGATGTAAAAATAATTCTTTTTTAAAAAACAAATAAATAAAGTGAAAAAGAAAGAAGGCAGACATTGATGAATTACTGTCTGAGATGGGTCCACAAATGCTTTTGCAGCTTTCTTTCCTTCCTTCTCATCCAAATCAGAGGTTTACTCAGGGCATGCCAGAGAACCTGCCCCGAGACTAGCATCCAGCCCTCAGAAAAATCCCCAGCCCAGACCTTAGTTCTAATCTCCCCTTCAGCTGGGATATTGAGCCGACCAACAGGGCGATTGCAGGCCATTTTTCTCATTTTTGTTGTTTAGTCTTGATTTACTTTAAATGCCTACAATTCTCATTCCTCTCAGTGAAATTGTGCACCCACACTTTTAATCATGCAAAACCAACATTTTAATGCTGCTGGATGATGTATCAATTTAGGGTCCCGGGATTGCCAAAGAGCTAGAATTTCACTCATCAGCTGAAATGCGGGTTTAGTAGGTGTGTGAAGACAAAAATAAGTACAGTGCAGTCTTTGATCTATTGTACGGTCTTTAAAAATACCTTTCCTGCAGTGTAACATGTCACGTTTAATCTGTGTTCTACCTTCAGCATCTTTCTTCCGACCATAACTTGGTTCCTTTCAAAGACCCAAACACCAATGCTCAAAGCAGCCTTGTGGAAGGAAAGCTTTCTTGTTTCCATTTGGTGGTGGCAGTTGGGGTGGGGTGGGTGAGGAAAATCCCCACCCAACAGGAGAAAGAGCCTCAATAGCTATAACCTTCAAACTCATTACTAGGCCACTGACTTCTTACTGTCATAGCTCTCTCAAAAACAAAGAAAATATTGCCAAAATTTGCATTTCAGGCAAATTATGATTGCTTGTCGTCGTGGTTATAAAAAAGCTTCCTTTACATTTGATTTAGATAACTTTCAAATTCGTGCTAAAAGTTTACTACCAATAACCGTGTATGGTTTAATTAAGCAATTTGATAAACAATTACAAATAAGCCTGCTCTGAATACAAACATTAAAATAAATCCTAAAATATAGCAATATTCTTGTCACATACTGATTGTTATAATTTTGATTTCTCTTCATCTTTCATATCATAAAATAATTCAGCTTAAAAACACTGTGTTTAAAGGAACTTGTCTGTTGATTCATATTTCAGTTTATCTGGTATCAATTACTGGTCTAGATTTGGAAAATTCAATGTCTGTATAGATGAAATGCTTTAATACCTTGGATAGTAGCTGGTTTCTGGATGCAGCCTGAAACGGCACAGTCAGAAAAGTTTAAGATATTTTTGCTAGATTCAAAGACGAGCAAGATTAAAAATTCCCAAATGTGTATTCTGGAATCCTTCCAAAAACATTCCATCTTTATTCATTATTGGATATTGTCTTGATTAAAATTCCTGTTGGTTTGTTCTATGGTTAAGTAGTAATCTTGGATCTTAGCATTTGGAATGTATTGGTATCACGTGATGTGCACAGGGCCCAAATGAATATAGAGAGATCTCTTTCACAAGTCAACAAGGAGGACTTAGAGCATTCAGATTTCAGCAGAGCTGTTTTCGGGTGGGGGGAGCTCTGTTCAGCACATTCTTTCCAACAAGTGAGTTAGAAAGAGCTGTTCAAAGCAAAATGATTTTTCCTATAACACCAACATCCTGAATCAATGCAGATTTCTCTGGAGGAAATAAGATATTTTTTCTTTTTCTTTCTTTCTCTATCTCTTTTTGTTCTATTTCTAGCACTTGGTGCCCTTTATTGCTAGTTTCACCCAGTAACATGTGAAAAATGCACTCGACAATGGAAAGCAGATGATGCAGCCACCATCTTCTGAGTCACCGTCCTGTCTTCTGCATTCCTGCAGAGGCCTTTTAGAACTAGAGAATGATTTGGTTAGGAGCTGCTAAGAAGGGAGATAAAAATGAAAGACGGGCCTGCTTATGCCGTCACACAGATGTTTTTGTGGCTCGCCCACCACCAGCAATCTGCTTGGCACCAGGTATCCCCAGGGATGCCAGGCCAGGGCCTGGAGTCTGGAGAAGACCTAGGGGAGTGTGGGAGGCCACATGACTTTGGCTGACTTGGCCGGCCTTTGCTTTGTTTTGGATCGTAAAGGCCACTTGGAAGTAAGGTCCGCAGCAGAGAGGGAAGGGAGAGGATGCTGGTGAAGGTCTGGGCCCGTGGAGGTGATATAAGCTGTCACCACCTCTCATGTGCTGGAAACACATCTGCCACTTATAAAAAGTCAGTAGGGCTGAGGCAGAGCCACTTTCAGGGATAAACCCAACTTTAGGGCAAACTGTCAGGGATACCAAGTTGCCTCCAAGTCCTCCCTAGCATGGTGGGTTTGGATACTATGTGGGATTGGGTACAGATATGACCCCAGTGACCAAGTCCTCTGGAGCAAAGAATCAGACTGCTAGAGAGGCTGCAAAGGCGGCCACAGTAGGTGCTTGACACCTTTCTGTGCATCAGGGAACATGGATCTGATCTTTGCCTTTGGAAAGCGAGTGGACCAGAGAACATCTGATGAGGCCAAGTCACAAGGTGAATCTTCTGGGTTTTACCAATGAACTTGCTCACTAAGCATCTCACCTTCCATTTGTAGAAAAACTGACCAAATGCAAGAAGCTGTCCAGTTTTTTGAATGCAAGCTCTAAGGTGCCCAAGGCTTTGTCTCTTTTGTGTACTACTGTATGACCAGCAGTCAGAACAGTGACTGCACATAAATGTTTGTGAATGAATGGGTAGTATCATACGATGATTCCAAATCAAAAATCAATCAGTACCATGGCCAAGTGGTTTTTGAGCACAATCAGCCTAGAAAAATACTCATGATTTCAACAAGTGAAGTTTTGAGAAGACTGGAGCAGGGGAAGGGAGAAGACTAACAATCATTTATCACTTGCTACTTGGCAGGAAATTTCACGAGTCCTGGATGAGTAGGTACTGTCTCATTTTCTGGATTAGGAAACTGAGGCCAGGAGAGGTTAAATAATTTGCCTAAGGCCACACGACTAACGAGTGGTGGAACTGTAGTTTGCACTTTGGATTCCCATGTTGGGACGATTTTAAAGGTTTAATTATTGTAGCACTTTATTATCACAGACTCACTGCAATAGCATTTTAGGATTTTAGACTGCTGACACTTTATGCTGGCAAAAAACATTTTAGATAATTTCTTTTTATGGGAAGTTTTTAGAATTTTGAGATTCAAACCAGATTAAGTAGGTGAAAGTGCTTTTTTATACTGCATAGGTCGACACTAAAAAATTTGTTCTGAATCAAAATCCCATATAGCCAAGAGCTTACAGAAGCAAGAAATAAATCAACATGTATCCAACCCCAGGGGTTCAAGAGGGAGAATGAGATGGAGGTTTGATCGGGTCACAGAGGGCTCAGGCTTTAGCATCAACTCCACTGGTGAGCAGCTGCGTGATCTTGGATAAGTCATGTCACCTCTCAATGATGTCAGGTTAATCAATGGTCAAATATGGGACTAATAACTCCCGCTTTCCTTACTGTTCAGATATTATTGAAATCAAGAGAAATAATGGAATTAAAACATGTTGCAACATTTGTAGAATCCTGTTGAGAAAATCTTTGTTTGTGATGAAATTGTCCTACATTCTGTAATAATGGGAGTTGAGCTTTTCCCCACTTACTTACCTAATTTTACGAATTAATTTAATTTGCATTTAGGTGACAAACATATACTTAAGTTAAATTAAGTTAAATGAAATTAATGAAACTCTGTTTGACATTTGTGAATATTTTCCTGATTTTTTTTTTCTTTTTAAATTTAGCTTAATCAAGATTTACTATTTTTCTCTAAGGCAACAAGTCCTAGTACCCAAATTCACCTCAGAGGGCATAGAGAGTTGAGACATTTCCCTCTGAACATACGTTTTTAGGGTTGGCCCCAGATATGAAATATAATTATGGTGCTTTCTTGCCTGACGTTAGACAAGTCTGAGGAGGCCTGGCGTACATTCCTTGGGCTCATGAGTAATTATGGTGTTGGTGACGATCAGCTACTTTATAAGGTCTCAGGCTGCTGGGATTCTGGTTTTCTGTAATGCATACATACCCCATGAATTTAATTACCACCGTTTTGGTGCCTGACAAATATCCTTCCCTTGTAAACCTTATATTTATGTTCAGATAGCACTGGAGGGTGTGTGTTGTAACCACTACACCCCAGACATTCATGAAAATAGTCCTCCAAATTCACATTGGCTTTTGGTTTAATGACCCATGCATCTGATATTCTTTTCTTGGTTGGAAAACTATTTTTCAAGTTCTGTTTCCTACACTCCCTTTTTTCTCTCTTCCTGCCTCTTTCTAAATTTTATAATGCTGTGTTTCCTTTTGAAAGATTAGGTAAGAAGGAACACGTGTGTGAAAGTTGTGGCCAACTCCCATGTGCTGGGGGCTGGTGAGATGAAGGCCAAAGGCCAAATGACTTCAGCACCTGACAAGTGTGTGGATCTCATTATGGCCATGGAGCCTGGGGGCTTAAAAAAGTCAATGGGCTTGTAGGGTGCACAGTCAACATTTGGTGAAAAAGCAGGTCTTCAGTGTAACTGCTAAGCCCTCCAAAAATTTTTTATTTCTCTCCCAGCAGAAAACTTCCCATCTACACTATATATTTAGTGATGCACAGAGTTTGAAGAAGCATTTGAGATTATCTTGTCTAATCTTTTTATCTTATAAATGAGTAGCATGAGCTCAGAAAGGAGAAAGCGTATCTCCCAAGGCCTCATAGCCAGCCGGCTTGCCCGGCTCCATCCGAATCTCCCTATTTCACACCTGCTGTCACGGCTCCAACTCACATATCCACTTATCCAGTGAGGACATTTAAGTACCTGCTCTGTACTTGGTGGTAAGCTGCTTGGTCTTAAAGGCATAAATTTGACCTTGAAGGAATTTGTTAGCAAATCAGGGAGTCAAGACTCACATGGACACTACACCCTCATTAGAGTAAATGGCAGCTAATAGTTCAGAGGCCACATAAGTGGAGCAGTAGGCCAGGTCCTTAGGACACTGGAGTGTGCAGAAGTTGGGGAAGGCTGGTTTACTGAGAGGACACTTGAGAAAGAGGTAGAACTTGAAGCAGGTTCTGAAGATGTGAAAGTCTGGAATTCCAGAAAGGGAGCAGGGGCTTGAGAAAAGCTCAGAATCCTTAAGGAACAGCATTCGAGAGGGGTTTAGAGTGAAGAGGGAACAACTTCATAGTCCCGTGTGTGGAAGGTGTGGGGTTAAAGGTGGCCCCATAGGGTAGGAGCACCATGCAGATGGCTTTTAACGCCTTCCTTGTGTAGTGGATGGAGAGCTACTGAGGGTTTTAAACAGGGCAGTGAGGAGAAAAAGTAAAGATAACTTTGGTGGGAAGAAGGATTGGAGGGAGTTAAGATCAGAAACAGGGCACCAGTTGGGATGTTTTGGAAAAATTCCCAACATGAGATGATGGTGGGGATTACAGTGCAGCAGGTGCCCAGGGCACCCCTCAACTCTGCAGGGGCTGCCTGCGTGGGAGTGAGGTCTGTAATGCCAACTCCTGCAATGACTAAAATCTTTGCCTTCAAACATCTTGAAAGAGTAATGCTGGTTATCCACATGGCTTTTCCAGGAGGGCCAGTGAGAGATATGATTCTTTGCCATCCAGGGGGCAAAGCTGGAGGCCAGGAAACAGAGGCAGTTGCCCCACAAGCCCAGTATGTCTCAGGTTTACACTACAGTGCCCACTGGCTGGGTAGAGTCTGACTCTACCTCTTACCAACTCCAAAGCTGTGGCCATGCCATTAACGTGCTCCGAACCTCAGGATACTTGTCTGTACTTTGTAGGTATAATAATGCCAGCCCTAGCTACTGCACAGGTTGTAAGGATCCGGTGAGAGAATAGACATGATTCCTAAATAAGCTGCCATCATTATCACGTCACAGAGCTCTCACTGATGTGGTGGTAGAGCATTTGATGCAAGGAAAAGCCGCACAAAATTAAGGACGAATTTCTTTCTAAAGAAGATACCATCTTCTGCCTTGCTACTTGGAACATCTTCAACATTGTCTTTTTACTTTTTTTTTTCCCCCCCTGTTTTTTTTTCCATTTAAGAGGGTTCTGTTCAAACTGATTACTGTGGGCTGCTCTAAGCCAGAACTGATCAGACTCGGCTGCCGGAGCCCTTGGAACTCCGGTGGCCCCATTCAAAGTTGAAACATCAACGAAAGGGTGGGAGGTGGGAGCAGGATCAGATACTCATCCTTGAAAAAGGGCTGATGGTTTTCAAACTATATTTTTAATATATTTTCTAAATTTTGATGACAATACTGGCTTAAGCCATAGCAGTTTCTAAGGTTCTCTGAGCAGGGTTTTCCTTGGAGATTGGCTTGATTTAGGTCCTGACTCCTTTCTAAACGTAAATAATCAGTTCATCTAAAACTCCATAAAATCCCCCCTCCCAAAGGAAGAGGCCTGTGCTGTAAGCTGTGCTGGGCTGGAGAGAGACAGAATGGGGGCTCTGTGGTCAGGGAACTTCCAGCCTATTTGGAAGAAAAAAACCATCCAAAACGTATTTATTCAGCACCATCTGTTCTAGACGGTGAGCAGCATAAAAACGTGTGTGGAAGGAGCATTTATTGCGTGCTTGCTGTGTGCCAGAACTTGCTTTTGATTCTGATTTTACAGTGTCAGAGTGTAAGAAATCTGGGTTTCTTTTTCTGGGAGGCTATGGGAATTCAGTGAAGGGTTTCCTTTGACAGAATGGCACAGATTCAACCCTAGAAAGCTCATGCAGGCTGTCATGCAGAGGATGAATTTGGGGCAGAAGAGGATATGAACAGACCATTTGGGGGACAATAGTAGAAGTCCCCTGAGACTGCAGGGGCGGTAGATGTGGAAAATAGTTGGGATGCAAAAGTGAAAAGAGATGGCCTTTCAGAAAATGGTGCCTATAGGTTAGCTCCCTGTATCCTCAGTGTCCTGCACTTATGAGATGCTTGGGCTCATTGTCCTCGAATGCTTGGTGATTAATTGCTTGGTTCACTACATATCCTAAGGAAATTTTTCACTGTTCAGGGATGTGGAGCAAAATTTAGCCACAAGGATGTGTCACAGTATTATTTTTAATTGCAGAATTATGGAAAACACCTATAAGTCAAAACAGAAGAAGGCTCTTATGTTGGATAGAATGTTTGCAACTATTAAAAATCATATTTTCATTGACTACTCAATGATATAGTAAATTCTCCTAACACAAAGTTAAGTGTAAAAATAATACAAACTACATATGTAAATGGTATGCTTATTCTTACCATTAAATGTTTTTTTTAACACTTTGTATGTTAAAAAAATACACACAGGAAAAAAAGGGAAGAAAATACGTCAACATGTTATTATAGTTATTTTGAGTTGTAAGACTTCAATCATCGCTTATTTTCTTCCTTCAACATTTTGAAATTTTTCTAATTTTATACTATACAGAGGTAGAAGTTTTCAAATCAGAAGAATAAAAATTATTATGGAAGAAAAAAACCCAAGAGTACAGCACTTAAAGAAAGGTTCAGAAGATTGTGCTCCCTGACTGCTGAAGTGTCAGTGCTCCCTTACAACTTAGGCAAGTCACTTAACCTCTTTGGTCCACAGTTTCCTCGTCTGTAAAATGGGCATAATGACATCTGCTCACTAATTATCAGGCTATTGTAAATGTCAAACAAAATAAGGGATAAGAACGTGCTTTGTTACCAGTAAGTTGCTTCAGGAACATGCACAATTCTGGTTATCACTATATTTCCTCCTCCTACTGGGACACACAGTGGCTGCCAGAGGTACCCCCAGGTAGGTATGGGTAGCTGACAACCTAATCTAGAGAAGAAAAGGAGAGCCTTCTCCCAGCTTGAAGCCACTTTGTCTGAATGGGGACAATCAAGTGTGGCCTAAGATAATTTCACTGTGCTGAAGAGAGAAGGAGTAGAGACACCCTGGGAATGTTAGGGAAAGAGGAAGAAGTTGGGCAAAGGGGGCCCCAGTAGCTGCAGGCCTGCAGGGCTTCCCCTTCTCGTTTCCGTCTGTCTGCAGGGCTGGATTCTCCTTCAGCACCGTGACTTCAGTCTCGAGCGAGCTCAGTCCAGCCGTCACTCCCTGTGGGCCTGTGGTTCCTGTCCAGTAAATGAAGGCTTCTAAGGGCTGGTCTCTAAGCTACTTTTTCCCAACATCTGTTCTCATGTTCTGTGGGTCCTTTTATCAGCGCTGTAATAAAGAATCGATGTGAACTACCCAAGTGAAGGGAGATGAAGGGGATGAACAGAGCACACACACGAAGGGCAGGGTGGGGGGTGGGCAAGCCAGGAGATGTGTATTACAACCGACAAACACATAACAGACATGAAGGTTCTTATGCTTCATACTGATGGTTCAAAACATTGGTCCTAGTCCCTGCCCACTGGGGGAGACGTGATGAAGACATGTTCAAGTTCTGATTGCCAAGAACGCATCCAGGGAGGGAGCACCTAGGAGATCCGAGCCGGCAGGCGAGAACTAGGGTGCTCAGGGAAGAGCTTAGACAACAGGTAGCTGGGGAGGTCTCCCAAGCTGGAGACCAGGAAGCACAGGGAATGAGAAGTAGGCAGATTCCCCCCAGTTTGGAAGCTTCTAGTGGAGTTATCTTGAACAAATCACCTAAATCAATTTCTCTTTCTTCAGTTGTGAAAATGAGGCTAATGATACTTCTTAGGCTGTTGGGATGATTAAATGAAGGAAAAGAGATGAAGTTCCAGGCATAGAGTAAGTGTTCAAAAAAATATTAATTTCCTTTTCTCTCTTTTTTTTTTCTCCTATGAGGCAGATAATGTCTAACTGTGGACCAGTGATGGCAATTTTGTGGCCCATGAGCCAGACCTAGTCTGGTCTACAGACATGTTTTGTTTAGATCATAGAATCCTGGCTTACACTATGTTTTAAAAACATTTTGAATTAGTTGGCAACACTTGAAAATTAGGAGATTTCACATAAATACCCAGATTTCTGGCTGCTCTTGAAAAATCAGATCTGGCCAGAGGGGGCCCATGTTACCACTTGGCACCTACTGGCTGGCACTGGGTCCGGCTGCTCCTGTGGGCGGGACCTGCATTCCGCATTTCTCCATGGTCTCCACAACTCCTTACTGAGCCCCAACACTGAGGGAGGTGTCAGCTGCAATTTATCATTGTTTGCACTATTTTTTTTAAAACTTGAATTGAGTTAAATGTTGAGTGAAATTTCTTTTTATAGCAAAAGCAGAAAAATGAAAGATGGGCCAAGAACATCATAAATTTCCAAAACAAAAAGAAAAGGAAGAAAGCATATTTCTTTGGGGAAGTGAAGAAAATTCCTGTATGTTTAATGTCCAGACAGAGCATGACTGTATGGAAAGAACACACGTGGCTTGCTTCCCTTGTTTATGTCACCTGCCTGGCTGTTGTAGACATTTGAGTTTACTGCCCTCAGCCTGGACCACTTGCCCTTATCAGTACTAGCTTGTGGAAAATGTCAATCCCCCTTTATAATTTTCTCCCAGCCATGAAAGGGAAATTCAGCTAGAACTGAAGGAAACCACACAGACACCAGTGGTGGTTGGCATGAAGTCCTCTGAGTTGGCTGCTGGTAAGGCCTCTTGCCTGCATGAATATATGTCAATTTACCATGAGAGCATATGCCTCTGGATCTTGAGATATTTGGTGCTTCAAGAGCTTCCTGGTAACCATCTCCCAAGACCAAAGGTAACTAAGCAGATGAGGCGATAGTACCTGGGACTAAAGGGGAAAGAATGTTTTAGAAAGGCACTGTCCAACAGAAATATAATGTAGGCCTCATGTGTAATTTACAGCATTCTAGTAGCTACGTTATAAAAAGTTAAAAGAAATAAGTGAATTTAATTTTGATGTATTTTATTTTACTCAATATATCTGAAATGTTGTCATTTCAACATTTTACCATGTAATCAATATAAAAAATAAAGGAAATTTTTTACATTTTTTTCTTCTGGATTACGTCTTTGGACTTTGGTGTGCATTTTGCATTTACAGCACATTTTGGTTTAGGCTGGCCAGGTTTCAAGTGCTTTATAGCCCACTGTGGCTAGTGGACACTGTATTGGACAGTGCAGGTTTCGAAGACAGATGGGGGCGTCGGCAATATGGAAACTTGCTGGCTTCTTGACTTTGCTGATAGCTGGCCCTGATGGGACAGACCTTGGTCTCCCCTGTCTTACGTATCCCAGAGCTGTGTATCAGTGATCATTGGCTTATGAGCAGTCTTACATTATCCTCTGTATCATGAACCCATAGCTTTCTTCCCAACTTTAACAATAAGAATGTGAGGGCAGCCCCACATGGGTTTGTTCCCTTGTAAACTCTCCTGGGTGTGGGATGCTGTGGGACACCTTAGCAGGTGCTCATTATGTTTTTCTTGACTGACTATACTTTCCTTTCAAATAGAGTTTGAGTTCTTCCACGATGGCAAATTCACAAAGCTGAGGTTTCTGTTCCGATACAGGATATTGACCTTGGCTGCTCCTATTAAACCTCCAAGGTTAAAGATCCAACTGAATCTGACTTTCAGTGTCAACAGACATTCATTCATTGATGCACAGATTCATTAACAAACACGTCAGGCATCATGGTTAAGCACCATGAATTGCACAGATCACAAAAGCACATTTATTACTCAAAAATTATGACTCAATAGCAAAAACAAACAAATGCTGTTCAGTGTAAAAGACCCAGTAACAGAGGTAGAGTGAGAGAGAGTGAACGAGTAAGGGTACAGATGGAGGAGTGGCCCATTTGTGAGGAGAGACGAGGGAAGGCTTCATGGAGGAGGTGATGTTTGAGTGGGGCCCTGAGGAACGTGGAGAACTTCCACAGGCAGCAAGAAGGGCATGAACTTACACTTGTGTGGTCAGCACATGCAGAACGCTGGAAGAGGGCCCCAAATTGGGGCTGATGGCCAAAGCAGATGGACCAGCTGTGTCTTTTCCCTGTGAGTTCATAGGTGAGCCTGCAGTTCCCTAAGTGTGATATGCACTTAGCTTTCTGCTTTATTTGACTTTATCAAGATGCTGCAAGGTGTGAAATGCCTAACTCTATGACCAACTTCAGAAGACTTCCATTTCCCTGATCATCTCAAGAACTTTAGAGAACTTTACTTGATTTTACACAAGGACCTCTGGGGCCCCATCTCAAAGCCATTTCTATAGGAGTATCTTAAACAGATTTCTGAATAAGCCTCAAAATTAAGTACCATTAAACCGTAACCAAAACGTACATGTGGATTTGAGATGTGTCAACATGTGTTTTGCATCTTTCACTTGTGAAATTTATGTATTTTTCAGGGCCTTTGGACAGACCCCATGTGTTTCACATATGGTTGGTACATTTCTTATTAGAAATGGTATAAAGCGAGTCAGGAGAATCAGACTACTGTATTGATAAACATAAGGTTGGCAATCCACTGATAAAAAAATGGCCTTTGAGATACCCACTCTCATGGGAAGGCCATTTATCTTGAGCACATACAATTTTATGGCTGGAAGGGATGTTGAAGAGAATCTGGTCCAACCCAGTCATTTTACACATAGGAACTGAGACCTTAAAGGGTTAAGTGACTCACACAAAGTCCTCAGATATTAGTGGCAAAGGAAGGATGAGAACTTCAGCCCTCTGATTTCCCGCCCAGTGATTTTTTCTATTTTCCACACTGCTTCGTTCATGATTCTCATTAGAAAAGCATTATCATTTTCTAGTTTAAAATGATTTCTGGATAGCAGTTCTGGAAAGTTTTCCAGATTCCAACTATAAAGACCTGAGAAAACATGAAACTCTGTGGGAAGAGAGTCATGGATTTGTGACTTAGAATTGTAGCTCCGGGGCCTAGCAGAGTGCTTGGCATATAGTAGTTTCTTAATTAGCATTTGGGGAATGAATGAACCACACCAACAACAAAGATGACAGCCATGTACTACCAGAATCTATGGGAGTGCCCACAAAGATTACCAGACCTATAAAACTAAAATGAGAACCACAGTTGGGGGCCAACTTATACTTTGCCAATGAAAATAAAGGAAGCTTGATTTCAAGCAGAATGTGTCTCTACCCAGAGGTGATTTTCAAAATATTTAATGTTTATGACCACACAGGCACCAGCCCTCAAAGTAGAAGCTGCTGTGAACAGTTGGAACTGGAGCCCACCAGCTAAAAGCCAGTCCTGCCTCTTCTCCTGTTTGACTGTTCTTTGATATACCCAGAATGTGGTTCCCCTCCCCTCCCACCCAATAATTCTCCTTTCTATGTCCCCTGAGACAATGAAACGCCAATAATACCACAGAGAATGAAGGAAATAAGGATGGTAGATGTGGATATTATTACACAGAAGATCACCTCTGGGTAGAGACACATTCTGCTTGAAATCAAGCTTCCTTTATTTTCATTGGCAAAGTATAAATTGGTTCTCATTTTAGTTTTATAGGTCTTATAATCTTTGTGGGCACTCCATGATATTGATGGCAAACTAGTTTTTTTTTTTTTTTTTTTTCCAGAGTGGAGAGAAAAATGGACACAGCAATGAGTGGAGAAGCAACACAGACTAGAATCAAGAGTACAGACTGAAGATGTACTCCCTGGGTGCATCCTGACCCCACTGGCATTAGCAGTGTGACATTGGGTTAGTTACATAACCTCTCTGTCCCAGTGTTCTCAACTGTGAAATGGGGCTAATATTAGTACTTGCCTCAAAGGGATTTATGATATTTAAATTAAATCAGTTACTATTGGTATAGTGCTTAAACCAGGGCTTGGCCTATGATAAATACTGTGTTTCTTAAATAAATGAAAACAACGAGCAAGAAGATTAAAGACATGGAGGACAGAAGATGAGGATTAAATTTAAGAACTTAAACGTAAGAAAAAAATTTACATAATTAAATCATCAATAATCACATACACAGTTACTATTTTCTAACTTCCGGTTTTAAGCGGCCCGCTCTGTCCACCACCAGCACTTCCAGCCTAATATTTGTCACAGTCGCAACAGTTTTCAGTGTCCCCGTTGAGAGGATGCCACTGACCTCGTTACTCTTTTCCTCCACTCTCTTTCCTTCCCTTCGCTGTTTGTATCCCTACTTGAAATGATACAATTGTTTCTTGTTTTTCATTCCCACTTGAATGTGAGTTCCATGGGTGCAAGGACTTAATCTCTCTTGTGTATTATTGTTATAGAGTAAGTACTAAAAAAAATGTTATTGGATAAATAAATGAAGAAACTTTCCTGCTGAACAAAACTACCTGGGTGGACATATCAGAGGGTCTTGCCATACTTCCATGTGACATTAACTAAAAAAGCCATTCTTACCTATGTATTGGCAAACTTTTGGAAAAGAGAACTACAGGCATCCACACCCAACCCCTTCAATCAGTTTTCCTGCCTACAGTGAACAAAAATTTTTCTGACTTTGTCCTTATTCTTTGCTGCAGTGTGTGACAGAAAACAATAAAGCAATGTTTGCACATCTTTTCAAGGAAACCATTGTAACTCAAGAATTTTACACTCATGTACCAGAGGAATTAGACAATGTAACCAGTACGTATCTTTCTTTTAAAAAGGCGTGAATCAAAAGTAAGAAATTGGTAATGAGGAAGTCATGATACAAAAGGAGGATGGTGGGTATTCATCCTCTGTTCCTATGCCTTGAAGGCCATCCATATGCAAAGGACTCCCACATTTAGATCTTTAGCCCTTGTGGTAGGCTGAATAATGGTCTCCCGTACATGTCCATCTTCTCATCCTTGGAACTTATGAATATATTACTTTATGTGGTAAAAGGGATTGTGCAGATGTGATTAAAGATTTTGAGGTGGAGAGATTATCCTGGATTTTCCAGGGGGGCCTCATGTAATCACAAGATCCTTAATAAGAGGGTGGTAGGGGAATCAGAATTAGAGAGCATAACAGGAGATGTGACAATGGAGCAAGAGGGTGGAGTGGTGTAAGGAAGGGGCCACAAGACGAGAAATGCAGGCAGTGTCCAGAAGCTGAAAAAGACAAGGAAACTAATTTTCCCTTCAGAAGGAAGCAGCTTCTCTGACACTCTGACTTTAGCCCAGTGAGACTGATTTTGGACTTCTGACCTTCAGAACTATAAAGTAATAAACTTGTATGTGTTCTTTTAAAACTGAGGTAAAACTGACATAACATACAGCTAACCATTTTAAAGTGTACAAGTCAGCGGCATTTAGTGCATTCAAAATGCTGTGCAACGACCACCTTTCTCTAGCTTCAAAACTTTTTCATCATGGCAGAAGAAAATCTCTTGCCAATTAAATAACCACTCCTCATTTTACTCTTCCTGCCCCACTCCCCACCCCATCCCCTGACAACTACTAACCTGCTTTCTGTCTCTACGGATCTGTCTATTCTGGATATTTCATATAAAAGGAATCATACACTATGTGACCTTTTGTGTCTGGCTTCTTTCACTTAGCACAAGGTTTCTGAGGCTCATCTATATTGTAGCATGTATCAATACTTCCTGTATTTTCATAGTTGAATAATATTCATTTTTATGTACATACCACAGTTTGTTTATCCATTGGAGTTGTTGGAAACATTGGAGTTGTTTCCATCTTTTGGCTATTATGAATAATGCTGCTATAAACATTTCTGTAGAGGTTTCTGTGTGGACCCATATTTTCATTTCCCTTGGATCTATACTCCAGGAGTAGAATTTCTGGACCATATGGTAACTATGATCCATGTGCTTATGTTTGACTATCTATGTGTACTTTTTGAGGAACTGCCAAGCTGTATTCCACAGTGGCTGCATTATTTTACATTCGGCTAGCAATGTACAAGAGTTCAAATTTCTCCGCATCTTTGCCAACATATGCTACCTTTGTGCCCATTTTAAAAATTATAGTCATCCCAATGAATGTGAAGTGATATATTGTGGTTTTGATTTGCATTTTCTTAATGATCAATAATGTTGAAAATGTTGAACATCTTGTGTGCATGTTGGCCACTTGAAGATATATCTATTCAAGTCCTTTTTTCATTTTTAAATTGGGTTGTCTTTTTTCGTCTTCATTGTAAGGGTTTTTTATATAATCTGGATATTAGCCCCTTATCAGATATACTATTTGCAAATATTTTCTCCCATTCTATGGATTGCCTTTCACTCTGTTAATTGTGTTCTTTGATGCACAAAAGTTTTACATTTTTGTGGTGTCCAATTTATTTATTTATTTTGTCACTTGTGCTTTTGGTGTGAAATCTAAGAATCCATTGCCAAATGTGAGGTCATGAAGATTCACTCCTATGTTTCCTTCTAATAGTTGCATAGTTTTAACTCATTTAAGTTTGTGAGGCAGGTTCACTGATGACCAATTCCAAAGGAGGACCCCCACTGCAGGAAGGATAGCAAAGATTATCGCTATGCTAAACATCAGGACTCAGAGTCCAAACACTTCTGCCCACTGCATTTTGGGCTGCAGTTTTGCCAGTTGCCTGAGTGCATTGAGACAGAAACATACTCACATGCAAAAAGTGTATGAAGTGATTTATTACTTACAGATACGCAGCAATGGACAAAAGAAGCCTAGGATCCATTATGAGCTGGTCACCCAAAGCTGCCCAGGGTGGATGGAGTCTTGCCTCCACATGCCTCACTTGTGCCTCAGCTGAGGGTCCCCAAAAGACAGCCCACCCTGGGTTATATACCTCAGGGGCCACAGGACTCACTGGGCAAAACTTTGAAGGACATCCCACTTCCAGGGGAGAGAGGAACAAAGCCTGAGCTGTCTCCCACAGTTCCTCCCTAACTCAAGAGGCTACATTCCCTAGGAGGGACAGGAACAAGGGTGGGCTGTTTCAGAGAGTTCCTTCTTCTTGCAGGGTATTGCATTACCAGCACATCAGTTATTCTGAGAACTACATGCAAGAAGGATATCAGGGAGAAACTAGGTTGGCCAAGACTATCTGGGGACCATCTAGAGTTAATTTTTGTATATGGAGTGAGGTAGGGATCCAACATCATTCTTTTGCATGTCATTATCTAGTAGTCCCAGCACCAGTTTTTTTTTATTTATTTATTTATTTATTTATTTTTTATAATTTATTTTTTTAATTTCAGAATATCATGGGGGTACAACATTTTGGCCATACACATTGCCCCTGTTCTGCCCGTGTCAGAGCCACAATCGTGGTCATCTCCCAAACTGTGCTCCCCACATCCATTCAGTGAGAGTTTTTCCCATCCCTTCCACCCCCCTCCCGCCCACCCGCCCTCTGATGAATGTTATTGCCCTGTGTGATGTAAGTGTTCATCAGTTAGTACCAGTTTGATGGTGAGTACCAGTGGTGCTTGTTTTTCCAATCCTGTGACACTTCACTTCGAAGAATGGGTTCTAGCTCCGACCAGGATAATATCAGATGTGTTAATTCACTGTTGTTCCTTATTGCTGAGTAATACTCCATGGTATACATATACCACATTTTATTGATCCACTCGTGTATTGATGGGCACCTGGGTTGTTTCCACAACTTTGCAATTGTGAATTGTGCTGCTATGAACATTCGAGAGCAGATGTCTTTATTATAAAATGTCTTTTTTTCTTTTGGATAAATACCCAGTAGTGGGATTGCTGGGTCAAATGGTAATTCTACTTTTAATTCTTTGAGGTATCTCCATATTCTTTTCCATAGAGGTTGTACTAATTTGCAGTCCCACCAGCAGTGTATGAGTGTTCCTACCTGTCCACATCCCCGCCAACATTTGTTATTTGGGGATTTTTTGATATGAGCCAATCTCACTGGAGTTAAGTGATATCTCATTGTGGTTTTGATTTGCATTTCCCTGATGATTAGAGAAGTTGAGCACTTTTTTATATGTTTGCTGGCCATCATTCTGTCTTCTTTGGAAAAGTTTTTGTTCATGTCCTTTGCCCATTTTTTAATAGGGTTGTTTGATTTTTTCTTGTTGATTTTCCTAAGTTCTGTATAGATTCTGGTTATAAGCCCTTTATCAGAGGTGTAGCATGCAAATATTTTCTCCCATTCTGTAGGTTGTCTGTTCACTCTAGTGACAGTTTCCTTGGCTGTGCAGAAGCTTTTCAATTTGATCAGGTCCCATGTATTTATTTTTGTTGCTGCTGTGATTGCTTTGGGGGTCTTCTTCATAAATTCTTTGCCTAGGCCAATGTCCATAAGAGTTTTTCCAACATTTTCTTCGAGAATTCTTATGGTTTCATGTCTTAGGTTTAGATCTGTTATCCATTGTGAATTGATTTTTGTGAGAGGTGAGAGGTGTGGGTCCACTTTCAGTCTTCTACATATGGCCATCCAATTTTCCCAGCACCATTTGTTGAATAGGGAATCTTTTCCCCAGTGTACGTTTTTCTGGAATTTGTCAAAGATCAGGTGACTGTATGAGGTTGGTTTTATATTTGGGTTCTCAGTCCTGTTCCATTGGTCTACGTGTCTGTTCTTGTGCCAATACCATGCAGTTTTGGTTACTATAGCCTTGTAGTATAGTTTGAAGTCTGGTAGACAGATGCCTCCCAATTTGTTCTTTTTGCTTAAGATTCCCAGCACCAGTTTTTGAAGAGACTATTCTATTTTCCTTGAACGGTCTTGACGCCCTTGTGAAAAATCAACTGGTTATAGATGTTTGGTTTATTTGTGAACCTCAATTCTCTTCCATTGGTCTGTATGTCTAGCCTTATGCCAGTATCACGTGGTTTTGGTTCCTGTAGTTTGATAGTTAAGTTTTGAAATCAAGAAGTGTGAGTCCTCCAGCATTTTCTTTTTCAATGTTGTTTTGATTATTTGAGGCCCCTTGCAATTCCATATAAATTTGAGGATCAGCTTTTCCATTTCTGCAAAAATGGCCACTGGAATTTTTTGATAGGGGTTGTATCAAATCTGCAAATATTGTCATCTTATCATTAAGTCTTCTAATCTATGCAATTCATATGCATTTCCATTTATTTAAGCCTTTTTACATTTCTTTCAGCAATGGTTTGCAGTCTTTAATATGCAAGTCTTTCACCCCCCCCCCCCCGGTTAAACTTATTCCTAGGTATTTTATTCTTTTGGATGCTATTAAAATTTACAATTTTTAAAAAAATTTTGTTCTTGGATTGTTCATTGCTGGCGTATAGAAAAACAACTGATTTTTGTGGTTTTGCTGATTTTATTCATTTGCTCTAGTTTTGTGTGTGTGTGTCTCTTCTTTGGGATTTTCTGTATGTAGAATAATGTCATCTGTAAATATAGTTTTACTTCTGTCTTTCAAATGTGGATGACTTTTTCTGTTTCTTGCCTAACTGCTCTGGCTAGGACTTACAGTAAAATGATGAATAGCAGTGGTGACAGCGGGCATCTTTGTCTTGTTTCTGATCTTAGGGGAAAGATTTGAGTCTTCACTGTAGAGTATGATATTAGCTGTGGATTTTTGATATAAGCCCTTTATTAAATGGAAGACATTCTTTTTGCTAGTTTGCTGAGTTTTTTTTTTAATCATGAAATGGTGTTGAATTTTGTGAAAGGTTTTTTCTGCATCCATTGAGATGATTACATGGGTTTTTTTTTTTTTAAGTCTAATACATGGTGTCACACTGATTAATCTTACGTTGAATCTCCCTTGCATTCCTGGAATAAATTCCATTTAGTCATAGTATATAATGCTTTTAATGTGCTGTTGGATCAGTTTGCTATTATTCTGTTGAGTCCTGGATTGTTTATTTTGGAGAGGTTTTTAAATGCTGATTTTGATTGCTGATTCAATCTCTTTGCTTATCATAGGTATCTTGAAATTTTCTATTTATTCTTGCATCTGTATTGGTAATTTGTGTGTTTCTAGGAACTTGTCATTTCACCTAGTTTATGTAATTTATTGGTCTATAATTGTTTATAGTATTCTTATTTTAGTTTCTATAAGAATAGTAGTAATATCCTCACTTTCATTTCTGATTTTAGTTATTTATTAATATATCTTTTCTCTTTTTTTCTTAGTCAATTTAGCTAAAGGTTTGTCAATTATTTTTATCTTTTCAAAGAAGTGACTTTTGGTTTTGTTGATTCTCTCTATTGTTTATCTATTCTGTTTCATTTATCTCTGCCTTAATATTTATTATCTTCATCTCTGTGTTGGCTTGGGGTTTGGTTTTTTCCCCTTTTTCTAATTCCTTAAGGTGTAAAGGTAGGTTGCTGATTTGAGATTTTTCTTTTTTAATGTGGGCCTTTACAGCTAAAAATTTCCCTCTGAGCACTGATTCTGCTGCATCTCATATGTTTTGGTTTTTCATTTTTATTCATCTCAAAGTATTTTTTAATTTTGTGAATTTTCCAGTTTTTCTTCTGTTATTGATTTCTGGCTTCATTCCATTGTGGTCAGAGAAGGTACTTTTTATGATTGCCTTTTTAAATTAATTGAGAATTGTTTTATGGCCTAACACCTGGTCTACCCTAGAGCGAATGTTCCATGAGCACTTGAGAAGAATGTGTGTTCTGCTGTTGTTGAGTGGAGTGTTTTGTGTATGTGTCAGACTTACCTGGTTTATAATGTTGTTTTAAGTTCTCTATTTCTTTATTGATCATCCATCTAGATATTCTGTCCATTATTGAAAGTGGGGTATTGAAGTCTTTAAAATGGTATGGGAAGAAAAAGAAGAGTTATAAACCAAAACTGCAATACTAGCTTTTATATTTATGTATTTATCTTTATCAGATCTTTATTTCCTTATGACTTTGAGTTACTCTAGTGTCCTTTCATTTCAACCTTCAGGACTCCTTCTAGCATTTT
This sequence comes from Daubentonia madagascariensis, assembly GCA_023783475.1. NCBI lineage: Eukaryota > Metazoa > Chordata > Mammalia > Primates > Daubentoniidae > Daubentonia > Daubentonia madagascariensis. Next base: position 75,612,609 of record JAKFHU010002088.1, on the reverse strand, counting down.
TTGTAAATCAGGCCTACTAGCAATGAACACCCTTAGCTTTTATTTATCTGTCTTAATTTCTCCTTTTTAAGAAATTAATTTTTAAAAATTGACAAAAATTATATTTATCATGAACAACATGATGTTTTGAAATACATATACATTGTAGAACAGCTAAATCAAGCAAGTTAACATGTATTACTTCATATACTTACTAATTTTTGTGGTGACCACACTTAAAATCTATCTACTCTCAGTGATTTTCAAGAATACCATACACTGTTATTAACTGTAGTCACCGTACTGTATAGTAGATCTCTTGAACTTATTCCTTCTATCTCTCCTTCATTTGTGAAGGGTCATTTTGCCAGATATAGAATTCATTGTTGACAGTTTGTTTCCCCCTCTTAGAGCACCTTAAATATATCATCTCACTGCCTTCTGGCCTCCCTGGTTTCTGGTAAGAAATTGGCTGTTAATCTTATTGAGAATCATTTGTACATTATGAGTCACTTCTCTCTTGCTCCTTTTAAGATCTTCTCTTTGTCTTTGTCTTTTGACAGTTTATTATAATGTGTCTTGTTGTGAGTCTCTTTGAGTTTACCCTGCTTGGAGTTGCTGAACTTCTCTGATGTGTATATTCATGTCTTTTATCAGCCATTATTTTTTCAAATTTTTTTCTGCCTCTTTCTCTATCTGTCCTCCTAGGAGTCTCAAAACCCATATGTTAGCGAGCTTGATGGTGTCCCATAGGCTCTGTTCGTTTTTCTTCATTCTCTTGTCTTTCTACTTCACATACCAGATAATTTCGATCACCCTGTCTTCAAGTTTGTTGATTCTTTCTTCCGTTTGCTCAAATCTGCTCTTGAACCACTCTAGTATTTTGTTTTTTAATTTCAGCTATTGTACTTTTCAGCTCCAGACTTTCTATTTGATTCTTTTTGTATAATTTCTGTCTTTATAGAAATTCTCTACTTATTCATACACAGTTTTTCCAATTTTCTTTAGGTCTTCTTCATAATTTCCTTTAGTTCTTTGAACAAAGTTAAGATAGTTAATTTAAAGTCTTTGTTTAGTATGTTCAATGTCTGGGCTTCTTCTGGGATATCTTCTGTTGATTCCCTTTTTTTTTCTTATTTCTTTGTATGTTTTAAATTTTTTATTGAGCACTGGACATTTTGAATATTGTAATGTGGTAACTCTGGAAATCAGATTCTCCTTCTTCCCAGGGATTGCTGATGCTGCTTGTTGGAGAGTACAGCTGTTCACTTGCTTAGTGCCTTTTCCAAACCATTTTTGCAAGGACAATATTTCTTGACATGTGTGGTCACCTAAGTCTCTTTTCCATTATTGCTGCAGTCAGTCAGTGATATGACCTAGTAAGAAAAGAGAAAAGAAATTTAAAAAGTGTTCTGTCTTTTAAAGTTCTTCAACAGGTGCTTTCAGTTCATGGAGGTTGGAATAATGGCCAGTCACTGTTCCGGTTCCTCAGTGAACCAACAGGCAGATTGAAATACACAGCACTGTTCCTTAGAGATCAAGGTCCTTATTGCTCAACCTGGCATCAACAAGCAAAGATGTAGGCTACCACGCTCTCATCTCATTGTGCTTTTGCCTCATTGTTCTCTCCTTCCCTCCTTCTCCCCTCTTCCCCCCCTACTCCTGCCTACCCTCACTCCCTCCCCCGTCCCTCTCCCTCCTTCTCCCCTCCCCCTCTTCTCCTTCTTCCCCTCCCTCTCCCTCTCCTTCTATTATGCCAAACTGTCACTTACTACTCCTACCTGAAAATTCTTCCCCAGATCTACAAATGACTGTCTCTATCTGATCATTCAAGTGACTGCTCAGATACCATCTCCCCAAGGAGGCTTCCCCAATCACCCAAGCTAATGACACCTTAGGTCTTTTATTCTGTTATTCTGTTTGTTTTTTCCTTCATTGCAGTAACCATTAGCTGGAACTATTTTGTTTATTTAATGCTTACATATTTATTGTCTATCATTCCCACCAGAATTTAAGCTCCATGAAGTCAGAATTTTGTCAGTCTTGTCACTGTTTTATCTCTAGGGACTGGTCTATAGTATAGGCTTAGTATATATTTATTGAAAAAATAGATGAGTGAATGCAATCAGGTTTAGATAACTTTTATAAACCTATTTGCAAAATTGGAAGAAAATATCAAGAATGATTGTGTCTAACCCCAAGACTACATAAAAAATTGGAAAGGGGGACAATCCAAGGCATTAAATGTATCATAAATAACCTTTTTCTGAATCAGGGGTTAAAAGGAGTTAAGATATTAATACAGATGCTTGACTACTTTTAACAAAAACACTAAAGTGTATTTTTGACTTATGATATTTTCAACTTACAATGGTTTATCCAGACGTAACCCCATCATAAGTGAAGGAGTACTGAATGTGTATGGTAATGGTGAATACACCATTGCAAACTCAAAAAATCATAAGTGGAACCATCGTAAGTAAAGGATCATCTGTAATTAGAAAAATATATGATGAAAATTATCTAAAAAAGTTAAATGTAACTATTGATAAAAATAAAAACAGTATGAATATCATTTATGTCAAGAAGCCAATGAAAGCAAATAAAGTACAATCCTGTTAACACAAAAGGGAAAGAATAAAGAAAATTTAAAAGTAGAAGCCAAAATGTATGTGAAGGCAGAAGACCAAGCATATCATTCTGACTGTAAACATAAATGACTTACCTTTTATTCAGAATAGAATACCTTCAAATAGTTTAAAAATATCCAACAATGTATTGAGTATAACAAAGTGATACGGAAATCCTAACAATAAAAAAAATGGAAAAAGATTTACCAGGGAAATGTAAACCCAAGGAAATCAGGGTGGCAACATAAATTTCACAAAAATATTGTAAGGCAAACTGTATTACATGGGATATAAAAGAGTCCTTTTATAATGATGAAAGATGAAATCCACAATGAAAGTATAAAAGTAATAGATATCAGTGTATACCACACGACTGTCATAAACTATAAAAAGCAAGAATAGGAGATATAGTATAGGAACACCAGTTTTTCGCTGTGAGAAATGTCCCTTCTAGTATTTAACAGTTATTGTACAGGACAAATAAATATATTCAGAATCCACACAATATAATTTGCAAGACTGAGTTAATTGGTATAGTAAATGTTTAATACCCTACCAATGGAGATTGCATCTTCTTTTCAAACATGCATGAAACTTATAAAATTGATGATACAACAGTCCTTTCAAAACCAAAAATAAATCAAAACCTCAAAGGCAAAAATTTCCCACCTATAGTAAAACTAAAAATGGAGGGGGAGGAGGGGAATACACAGAGAAAAAAATATGTAAACCAAAAATCATAAGTTAGCAGTGAAATAAACCATATACTTCTAAATAATTATTGATTCAAAAAGGAAATCAAAACAGGCTATTTAGAAAACAATGCACAGGCTTTTTAGAAAACAATACAAATGAGAATATTACATATCAAAATGGATATGACATGGCCAGTTTTCTTCATAGGTAGATTTGTGGCCTTAAATTATACAATAATAGCATAATTACAAACTGAAAACTAAAGTAAACCAATCAGTACTCAGTGTCAGGAGTTACTAAAATCCAGCTTAAGTAAAACAAACAGAGGAAAGAAAGAAATATTAAAGGATTAATAATGAATAAGAAAACACAAAGAAGTAAATACAATAACCTGTGCTTAAAAAAAGGCAAATCTTTCAAAATTATAAATAAGAAAGAAGAACACAAATAAAATGAAGGATAAGAAAGGGGATAAATCAAAGGATACAGACATCTTTTAAAAGATTAAGCTAATATTGTGCACATTTCTTTGTCAACAAATAAAAATCTCAAATGAAATGATAATTATTTGGAAAGATATAAAAGATCAACTTCGACTCAAGAAATGGAAAATCAGAAGAACTCTCTAATGTGAAAATAAATAATTTATTAAAATACTATTTTTTAAGTGTCTGAGATAAGAAACTTTTACCAATGTGATACTTCAGTTTTTCAATGACTAGAATTCTCATGCTATATAAATAATTCCTGAGAAAAGAAAAAATGGGATTCATTTTATGCAATTTAAGCAATTCATTTTATGAAAATAGAGACACCCCAATATAAAAACCCAATAAATATAGTACATAAAAGAACCATAAAGTAATATCATATGTGAATATATTTTAAAATTCCAGATTAAAGTTGAGCAAACCAAATTCAACAACATAATAAAAAGCACATTTCTCCATGAAATAGTAGGATCTATTTTTAATGGTTTAGTATTGGGACATCTATTTCAATTCTAAAATGTACCTTGTCTTTTTCATGTCTTAGCATCTCTGAAATTACAATGTATTTTATAATTAATGAAATATGATAGTATAGTATTATGCATGCTAATTTCATTAGTTGCTAAAAGGACATTATACATAATTAAACTCCCACATCTGCTGTCAAAATATTTAGGAAGTCAGGAATAGGATATTTCTTAATATTATAAAGAATACCAAACTCATACTGTTAGATAGACAGCTAGGGACCTCTGGCCCCTTCTGGGGACAAGGCAGACAACTGCCACACCTAGGGGAGGAAGGAATACCCCATGAATCTGCCTATCAGAACTTAGCATGCCAACTGCAAAAGAATGCAGAGGACTCTCTAGCCCACAGGCCAAGCAGCATAGGTACAATAGAGTCTGAAAAGGGACCCAGAACAACTGGCTTTCAGAGAGGCTCATGGCAGATCTGCATGCCAGACTCAGGTCATGTAACTCCCAACTGTCCAATCAAAGTGGTTCCATGACGACATCTGAACCACGGGGAGGTCCCTATCCAGACACTATAAAACAAGACCCAGACCATAACTAAGGTCTCTTTTGCTATGACAAGGGGTCTGGTTGTCATCTGTGGCATATGTATCTTGCTTTGTAAACCTGTATCTTGCTCTTGCTCTATAATCCTGTCTTTCTCTCCTCAATAAACCTCATTTTCATGCTTACCTTGCTTTCGGTGTGTCTGGTTATTCTTCGGCCAACAGTACACCAAGAACCAACATTTCAGACTGTGACCCGACAATACCAACATCTCACATCATAGTTAATAGTAAAACACAAGAAGTGTTTCCGTTAACTATCAGAAATAAAATAAGGAGGCCTGCTCACACTATGAGAACAATAGAACATAAAAAAGAAAATAGTGGAATAACTGTTGAAGAGGAGGAGGCACATTTACCACTATTCGCAAACGATATGATTATGTGGCTAGAAAACCCTAGATAATTGATGGAAAATCTTTTTGAAACTGATAAGTTCAACAAAATTGCCTTAAACAAGATAAATAGGCAGCAATCACTAGATTTCCCACATGCTAGCAATATCCAGTTAAAAGATAATAATGGGGTAAAAAAAAAATCCCTGCAGCAGTGGAAAACAGAGTACTTAAACCCAACAATAACAAGAAACGCCTGCGACCTGCAGGAAGAAAACTACCCAATTTCACAGAGAGTTATAAAAATTTTGAATAAACCCTATGGTTTTGGATGGGGCAATTGTACATTGTAAAGATGTTCATTACTTTCAAAGTAGTTCCTAGTTTTAAAATAAATCCCCTCTTAACGGCGGATGAATATAGAACATGACAGAATGATTCCAAAGCTCATCTGGAAGAATGACGAGGCAAAAATCGTTGAAAGCAAGAACAAGGGGCTTACTCTACCAAATGTTAGTGCGTATTAGAGTTATAATTCAAACATGCAGAATAAAACTTCAGAATAGTTCTGAAAGATCTTTGGCTATCTGAGCAAGGATGAATTAGCAAGCAAACATGTTGGCTAGTTGGGGAGGAAAAAACCATATCCACACTGACCGTCATGCAGCACACTAAATTCTGATTGGCTTAAAGACTGAAGCATAGAAATAAAAGATCATAAAATGAGAAAAAATAAAAACGGACATTTAATTGATGTGAGGATCAGGAAAACCTTTTTTAAATTAGAGGAAAATTGAAAAAAACACAAAAAAGATGAATTTGATTACATAAAAAATTTAGAAGACAAATAACAATTTGGGAAAATATTTTCAAGAATATTGAAGAAAAGGATGATTCTCTTATATATAAGAAAATCTCTTAAAACAAGTAAAACAAAAATATAATAAATTCTTAGGTAAGGAATAAGACTATATCATTAGTGAAATAAATTAAAGGGACCAGATGTACATATTAAAAAATATCATTCTTGCTATTTATTAGCCAACAAGGTGAAAATTAGCACAAAAGCCAATAACACTTTTCTTTTTCACATTGGAAAGAACAAAATAATCTGTTAATATCAGTAAGGCAATGATTAAACAGGCATTCATATATACTGCTAGTTGATATAGAATTTAATACTTTTCTCAAGTGTAATTTCTCAGTGTGTATCATGAGCTTTAAATTTTTTTATATACTCAGGTAATTCCATTGTTTAGGAATATAGCTTTATGAAATAATCAGAGACACAAAGGCTTATGTACAAATATTTATGGCAGACATACCAAACAGACATACACAAGTAACAGAGGGAAAGGTATACCTGCATATGGAATATTATACAGCCAAAATAATCAGGTTCTCTGAATGAAAATAGCAGGAGGCTGGGCACAGTGGCTCATGCCTGTAATCCTAGCACTCTGGGAGGCCGAGATGGGAGGATCACTTGAAGTCAGGAGTTGGAGACCAGCCTGAGCAAGAGTGAGACCCCGTCTCTACTAAAAACAGAAAAAATTAGCAGGGCATGGTGGTGCATGCCTGTAGTCCCAGCTACTTGGGAGGCTGAGGCAGAAGGATTGCTTGAGCCCAGGAGTTTGAGGTTGCTGTGAGCTAGGCTGATGCCATGGCATTCTAGCCCAGGTGACAGAGCAAGACTCTGTCTCAAAAAAAAAGAAAAAAGAAAAAGAAAAAAGGAAAATATCAGGACACAAAATTGCATATACAGCATGTTCTCAAGTTTGTTAAAAATATATGTGGATATATATGTGTACATATGTAGATAAAGTCATTCCCTCTTATCTTTGGGAGATATATTGCAAGGCCCCAGTGGATGCCTGATACCACAGATAGTACTGAATCCTATATACGCTGTCTTTTTCTGTATGGGTACATATACATACCTGTGATAAAGTTTAATTTACAAATTAGTCACAGTAAGAGATTAACAATAACGAATAATATTAATAAAACAGAACAATTATAACAATGCACCATAATAAACATTATGTGAATGTGGTCTCTCTCTCTCAAAATATCTTATTGTATTAATACTATACTGTGGGTAATTGAAACTGCAGATAAGGGCGACTACTGTATACAATATTGATATGTGTATTAAATTCTGAAAGAAAATACACTCAAGTATTAACATCATCTTTGGATGATGGGATTGTGAACAAGTTTTATTTATTTTTATTTCTCTGTATTTTGCAAAGATTCTAAAACAAAAGTAGAATGGTCATAGAAACCCCGAGAATGCAGATAATGAAAACCCATAGATGACCTCTGGCTGTATTCCTGCCTACCTCCTCCCTCCCCGTGAAGAAAGCCAACTATATCTGTTAAAGAGAAACAGGACAGAACGACTTGTTTTTTGTTCTATGTATCTATCTCCGAGGAGACAGGTCATGGGGCAGAAAAAAGAATTACAGAATCTTAGAGTTGGAAAAAAACCTCTGATACCATTTATTTCAACCCTCCAATTATACTTTTCAGTTCTCTCTTGCACTTTCTGGATTTCCTCTTGGTCTTTTTCCCATTCTGCTTGTGGAAAAATCTTAACATGGTAATTTTCACTTTTATGTGTGTGTAAGTCATTTAATTTCCCAGATGTGCTCTCTGGACTCACCCTATAATGCACAGATTCATTCACTAAAAAATCAGTGATGACTATGAGCCAGGCCCAGTCATTGCAGGCATCTGTGCCCCTGTGGGGACCTATCTCTCATGACAGCCTGACATGCAGGCTTCCTAGAAGATCATTAAAAGATCCCAGGTAGACTCCAGGGTGCTGGAGGACACCAGGGCCTGGCCTCAGTGTTGTGTCCCTGTCAGGTGGTTTCATTAGGTGGGGAGCTCTGCTCAAGTGATGGTATCCCCACCCATGCAGGCCAGGAGCTGGGGATGAGGAAGAGCATGTGCCAGGAATGGAGTCACACCAACAGGTGGGCCTGGCTCCAGCTGATAAGCCAACAAAGACAACTCAAGTTAGTTTTCCAGAAAGGAGGGAGGTACTGGGATCAGGTCTATTTTCTGCAGTCTGCAAAGTTTCATGGTGACTTTCTCATCTTTGAAATTAAAGATCCACTCTTTCACGTTGAATGGTGTGCTCAAACCTGTGGCAAAGGCAAGAATCAATCCCAGCAGGAGGGAATGAGGGATAAGACAGTCCAGTAAGCCAAAAAGAAGCCAGTTAAGGAACCAGGGAAAAAGGAGGACACACTCTTTCCATAGAGTTTATAGCACCAAAGAAACCTGCAGCCAGGGACTCTCTGACCTGCCCTTGTGTTCCTTCTCATCAAAATTGGAAAAATCCATTTGGTGTGGGAAACAAAAGGTTTTAAGACTAGAAAAGCCATTCAAGACCTTCTGTTTTGAGTAATATGAGTTCTTTGAGATAAAAAGACAAAAAAGGAACAAAAAAGGGGTCTGCGGTCTGATATATTTGGGAAACTTCGTATGTAATATTGCCTTTGCAGAGACTCATAATAATCATGAACATTTTAAGGCATTTGAGAATTCCTTCAGGTAAAACAAACCAACCAATCTCTTTTACTTTGTTTAACCCCATATTTTCCAAATTCCTTTGGTCGCTGTGGTAGATTTGGCCATCAACCATCCCTGCTGTCCCTGCAGACACAGGCCACTCCTCCCATGATGGGTTAGAGTCTATTTCCTCTGCACTTGACTCCAGGATGGCCTTCAGACTTGCACAGTGCTGCAGAAGTGATGCTGTATTTGTTTCAGGCCTAGCCCTTTGAGGCCTGGCAGCTTCTGCTTCTGCTCTTTTAGGAGCTGGCTGCCATGCTACAATGTAGTTTGGTCTAGACTCCAAAATGATTAAAGATCAAATGAAGGGAGGCTTTGAAGGGTAAGAGGTCATCTTGGATATTCTAGCTCCAGCCAAGTTCCCAGGTGAATGCAGACACATATGCAACCTGAGTCACTCATAAGGCAGAAAAACCACCCAGCTGAACCTAGCCAATTCACAGGACATAAGAAACACTAAGTCACTGTTATTTTAAGACCTACCTTTTAGGGTGATTTGTTTCTCAGATAACTGATACAACCATGGGATTACGTTTTTTGTGCCACATTTATTACCATCTTGCAGAACCCATTGGGGACCCATTGGAAAATGATGAAATAATTCAACACCTTCATTATATACAGTTGACCCTTGAATAACACAGGTTTAAACTGTGTGGGTTCACTTATATGTGGGTTTTCTTTTGCCTCTGCCACCCTTGAGACAGCAAGACCCCTCTTCTTCCTCCCCCTCCTCAGCCTACTCAACGTGAAGATGATGATAAAGACCTTTATGCTGAATACTTAATGAACAGTAAATATGTTTTATTTTCCTTATGACTTAACATTTTCTTTTCTCTGGTTTACTTATTGTAAGAATACAGTATAGACTACTGTGGAGTGAGAGGAAACTTTCCCTTTCCCCCTAAAATTTGCTGAAAGATCAACTCACAATTAAGGCAGATTAATAAGAGGAAGAGGTTTATTTACAGTGTACATGGGGAGAATCACAGAGTGATTACTCCATATCCCAGTGGGATCCAGATGTTTTTATACCCTCCTTTTGGAGGGGAGGGGGAGATGAAGGGTTTAGGTAATTCTGTTTAGGGGCAATAAATGGTTGCTAGGGAGGATGAATAAATACTTGGGAGAATGAATGGATGGGGGAAACAGATTGACTAGTAAATTAACCTGAGAGACAAGTATTATGTTTAAAATGATTTGGGCCAGGTCTGGTTTCGTTCTTGATTTTGTTTCCTGCAATATAGTGAGATAACAGAGAAGGGAAGGGAAGTACATTATTCTTTTGATGGGTCCGTCTGTTTATACAGAGAGAGAGAAAGCCCCTTCCAAGGGCCTATTGATTTCTAAGGGCATTTAATTCAAAATACTCTTTATACCAAGGAGTCATATTTTGGGGTGAAATTTCCTGAGCTCCTTCACTACAAACAACATGCAAAACATGTGTCAGTCAACTGTTTGTTATGAGTAAAGCTCCAGGTCAACAGCAGGCTAATAGTAGTTAAGTTTTTGAGGAGTCAAAAATTATACATGATTTTCAACCACACCCATAATCCCCAAATTGTTCAGGGGTCAAATGTACGTGAGGAATGTGAAGCCCAAGAAATGCGGATTGACTCACCAAGGATCACTCAGCTAGTTAGTACCAGAGTTGGGTACATTTTTTAAGTAAACATTTACTGAGACTCTTCTCAGGAGCAAACACCATGCTAGGCACTGGGAATATGACAGTGAATAATACTCCATCTCTATCTTTGAGGAATTTCCTGTTTTGGGGGTCAAGGGGGCAGGAAGGGGTGGATTATAAAACGTGAGGATAGAGGTATGCACAGGGTGCTGTGGAAGGTTAGAAGAAACCCTTAAATCCTGTTTTGATGCTTCTAGGGCAGAGACATAGTCCTGGAAGTGAAGTCAGTTCAACTGAAACCTGAAGGATGACGTGTATAGTGGTTTTAAAATATGTTCGTAAATTCTTTGACAATCTTCCCCTCAAAAAGTGGTCAAATTCCTCTTTTCTTGACTGCACTGTTACAATTAGTAACTTAATTCTAACTAAGCAAATGTGACAGAAGTAATGGCATATGACTTCCAAGACTAGGCTAGGTGTTATGACTCTGTCCCGCTCTCCTCACTTACTCTGGAGGAAGCGAGCTGCCTGTCACAGAGACACTGAAGCAGCCCCGTGGAGATGATCCACTTAGAGAGGAACGGAGGCCTCCTGCCACCAGCCACGTGGGTGAGCCATCTTTGAAATGGATCCTCCGGCCCCAGTCAGGCCTTCAAGGGACTGCAGCTCTAGTCAATATTTTGGCTGCAACCTCATCGTGAGACCCTGAGGCAGAACCACCCAGCCAAGCCACTCATGGATTCTTGACTCACAGAAACTGTGAACCAATAAAGGCTTCTTGTTTCAAGCTGCTAAGTTTTGAGATAATTTGATACACAACAATAGATAGTAATACAAATAGAGTTTAGTCACACAAAGAGAGGAAAGTTCAGTATAGCTAGGGCATAGCAGGAAATTGGGGGCGTGGAGTAGCCTAGGTGATAGCAGAGACATGTGTCTTCTTCCCCAGTTGACTATTGTATGAATTATGGGCATTTTTTCAAGTAGCAAAAAGCCTGATTCAAATTGGCATAAATAATTTCTTAAAATAATCTACAACTTTATAATCTCACATAACAAGAAGTCTAGCAGTAGCTTCGGTTACAGGCATAGTTTGATCAGGGTGCTATCTCTGTATCTCTGCTCTTCCACGGGTGGGTTCCATTCACCAGCTGGCTTTTTTCATGATCCTAAGCAACAAAGCAGCAACAACAGATCAGCAGCAACAAAGATCCTTGTTCATGTTAACAGAAGGAAAAAAAGACAAACTTTTCTCTTATCATGGACCTTAAATACTTCCCTTTAATCATAATACTTAGATTGCATGTCCAACCTTGGACAAATAGCAGTTGCCAAATTACTTCCATGAGCAGGTTGGCTTTAGCCTGTCTAATCCTATAATTGGTAAGAGAGACGAGATGCCCACTAATCAGGATATACCCACTGGGGCTGAGATGGGGTCAGCTTTCCCCAAGTTCCTTGTGTGCAATGCACACATGTGATGGAGAGGGGCATGGATTCTGTTAGGAGGAAGGACAAGGGGAATGGATGCTGGGCAGGCAATCTACACTTTCCACCACAGCTAATTTTGGCTTATTTTCCAGACCTTTAGAGATGTATTCCCTGGCAGAGTCTCCATGTCTGGCTCCGCTTCTAGACTTGGCAGAGGTATTGGTCCCAGACTAAGGGGGCTTCTGACTCTGCACTGTCACCAAGCTCAAGAGAGAGATCGGGATGAGCTAAAGAGGGAGATATTCACCTGCAAATGTCACCAGCCTACTCCCCTGCACCCCAATGATTTGCCTGCTCCAATTTCCTACTGCCCGAACCTGGCCTTCAGCCTCTATCTCAAGATTATTCCTTAACTGGTTGTTCTTCCAGCATTTGACCCTGAGCTGCGCTGGCCCTGCTTTGCTGGAATGAGGCCCGAGACTGTATCGGAGGACCCTCAGTAGACTGTGCACTTCAGAGAGGCTTTTAGAGAAACTGCTATTCCTTTTGGAAAAAAAAAAACTGCCCCCAATTGTCTAAGGTTATCAATGGAGGGAGAATAGGTGTGCGTGGAGGGCTGCATCTCACAGCCCTGACTTGTTTTTCTAGGAACTCAGTTTTCTCTTTAGGACGTCGCAGTGAAAATCCTCTTGCTAACCCTAAACTGGCCTTTCATTTTCGATCTCAAGTAGGACACAGCGTGTTTATTTCCCTAAGGTTTATACATTCAGACAGGTTTTCTTTTTTTTTTTTTTTTGAGACAGAGTCTCACTCTGTCACCTTGGGTAGAGTGCCATGGTGTCACTGTAGCTCCCTGCAACCTCAAACTTCTGAGGCTCCTACCTCAGCCTCCCAGGTAGCTGGGACTCTGGGTGTGCGCCACCACACCCGGCTAATTTTTCTACTTTTTTGTAGAAACAGGGTCTTGCTCTCGCTCAGGCTGGTCTCGAACTCCTGGCCTCAAGCGATCCTCCCTCCTTAGCCTCCCAGAGTGCTAGGATTACAGGCATAAGCCACCGTGCCCGGCCTCAAACAGGTTTTCTAAAGAGAAAATAGATACATATATGATGGACAGTGGACTCAGCCACCATCTTTTTGGGGTCTCCATGCCACTACCGCCTTGCCTGGATCCCAGCCTGATTTCCAATAGAAGACACTGCCCTTGAAGTCATGACCTGAAGCATGTCCAAATCTCTACAGTCAGATCCAAGGCCACAAAGCCTAAAAATCGATGACAGCTCCTACTCTGGAGCTTCAAAAGCAACCTCCAAGCTGTTGTGATATCCTGGCTGAGGGCCCATCTCTGTCCTAGAAGACTCACATTGGGAATGATATACCCCTCCCCACCCTGGGAAAGTCTACCTGCTACCCCTGAGTAGTTGTAACTTTACTTCAGTTGTTTTCACCCTTGGCTGGATATTGTTATCACCTGGGAAGCAATCAAAGTTCCAAACGCCCAGGTCAAATCTCAGAATATCCAGAATATCAGAATCTCTGGGGGTGTGGTGTAGGCACCAGTATTTTTCAAAGCCCCCCACTCTTAGGTGATTCTAGTACAGAGCCAAGGTTGGGAACCACTGCCCTATGTGCCTGACTGGGTAAGCATCCCCCAGTCAAATAGTGGGGCCGGCTACTTTTTATTACCAGGGATTTTCACATGCAAGTGAAGAAAATCTTATATGAGTGCCACAGGACTGTGTGTGGCTTAGAATACTCAGCTTTGTGGGCCAGGAAGCTCCAGGCTGTGTCCTGTCTCCCGATACCATGGATCCAGGACTCTGTGGCTCAGGGAATGTTCATTCCTCAGGGATGACCTCTCCTCTGATAGTAGCAAAATCACTAATATTTATCCAGCATTTACTATGGCCAAGCACTGTTCTGGGATCTCTAATTTAAGCCTTGTAACATCTGACCTCATAGATGAGAAAATTTAAGCACAAAGAGGCCAGGTGTAGACGGAGAGAAGATGGTAGTAGTGGCTGACATTCCTCGCATTGTTATAGGTGCTTTGGCAACTTTAACTCATTTAATTATCACAACAACCCCATGAAGTCTGTATGTTTATTTATGCCCACTTTATAGATAGGGAAATGGAGTCATGGCTAGGGGAAGTATTTTGCTCACAATCATTGGTCTAAGGCTTTGCTCATAGACAACATAACTGTAGCAGCTGCCTCTTAACCCCAACACTGCAGTGCCTCGTAGGGGGAACCGGAGGAAGATGAGGCCTGAGCAATCCAGCAAGGTACCCAGGTGGCCTGAGGTTAGGAAAACCAGCAGGAGAGTCTTGGGGACTTCTAAGAAGTTGGATGCCCACTCAGTTTTTGGGTGTTAGCTGAGCTGGGATGCAAAGTGAATTTCCTCTGCTCCCTGATGGTTGAACCTTCAGTCCAACTCAGCTGTACACATAGACTTTCATTCTGGCTGCTTGGGGAAATCAGGGAAAAGGGCTGTGCTCCAGGTTGGCTCCAGGTCGGAATGCCAGGGCAAGAAGAGATTGGGTGCAGGAGGGATAGGCAATTTGGGGGAAGCAGGAAAGTGGAGCATGAAAAAGCAGGATGTTACCAGAAAAAAGTAAGAGTGTCCCCAGATTTTATGACTCCCTGGAGATACTGGGAGTAGGAAATGCCGGATTTTCCATTGTACGCTGCATGGGAGTATTGAGCCATGGTTATTTGAATGCTGGAGTAAGGGTGGTTCCTTGAATTTGAAGTATTTAGGGATTCCTGGGGACAGCAAACACTTGGGTTATGCAAATTAGGACTATTTCTGACTATCTTCCTGGTTAGTTTAGACTAGAGATCAAAAGTGAGTCAGGAAGATTTTGTGTTACTGTCAAGGAGACCGACATGGGGTTCAGGGGCCTGGGTAAAGGAAGGGGACTGTTACAGAAATCTGTGATTAGAGGTGACAGCTTTAAACAAGTCCCAGGCCCAACTCCCACGTGTGTCCTGCTGCTTTCGGAGAGAAGAGAGCGCTGTCCTGCCGGATCTACGGAGAATGTCATCTCTACCCCCGTGGACCATTTGAGGCCCTGGAATTCCCTGAGTCCTCATGGAATCTGAAGTCCTGCTGTTGCATTTGTCTAGAGCCCAGGTGATTTGTGATGCCAGGAGCACTTGAGTTTTCTGGACAGACAAATAAACCCCTGCCAGGTTCACCTGGGCTGAGACCTAAGTGAATTCCTCTGTCTGTGTGCTCTTTCGTTTGCACGAGTGCCTGGTGCAGCTGTTGTAGTCTCTATCACCTTTGAACAGCAGATTACAGTTTACAAAACTGCTTCACACTCATACTATTTTATTCTTTGCAGGCTAAACGAATATTTCCATTTGACAGGTGGGAGGACTGAGGCTCTGAGAGGTTGAATAAATCACCAAGGACACACAACTGCAGTATGCTAAGGTTGGCGGATCTACTGAGCTGAAAGCGAGGTTTCTCATTGCCAGGCTACGTGTTTTATTTTATGGGTCTCAGTTTAGTGCTCTCTTGAGAACAGTAAGCTTTTCTAGGCAAGAAATGTGTCTCCTGTTGTGTTAGAATCACCCATGAAGCCTTCTGGGTCTGCCTACAGCATGCTGCTTACTGACCGTCGGCCTTTCCGTGCAGCCTTCCAGGGCCATCTGCTCAGCTTAACACAGCCCTGAGCTTGGAGACAGCATTTACTAAGTTAGTAAGTTGGATGTCTTCTCCGGGCTCCGTTACCGGTGTTTCCGTCACCCATTTGGGCCTTCCTCTTAAAGGGGGACACAGGAGCAAGGTGGGAGAAGCACCCTGTTGCTAGGCCTGCACATGGCAATCATATGCCTCATTCTTCCAAAATATTTGTTGAGCTACACGCCTTGCTCTGTGCTTGCTTCCCAGGCCAGTGACAAGCTAGACAGGCACCACCCCTGCCTGGCTGGAGCTCATGGTCTAGAGGGTGAGGCAGACATGACACAAATTGTCTTAGATCCCTGTGGTGACGGGATGATAAAGAAAAAGGAGAATACAACAAGAACAAGTAAGCTGGAGACATGACCTCCTTCGGGTATCAGGGAAGGCTGCCTGGAGGAGGTGGCTTCTAAGCTGAAACCTGAGGGATGAGCAGTAGGCTGGAGTGGGGAGGAGGCGGAGGGTCAGGAGGAAGGAGTGGTTTCTGCAAACACCCCGGGGCAGAAAAGACCTTGTTTAAATTCAAATAACTAAACTGTCTAGAACAAGGTAAGTGTGTGTGGGGGACAGATGGGGAGGGAGAAGAGGGGTGATACAAGATGAGGCTCAGAGGGTGGCAGGGGCCAGACAGTGCAGGGCCTTTGGGCTTTATCCTAAGAACAGTGGGATGAAATTAATTCAAGGATTTCAGATGAGGATCACAGGCTCTGACACTCACTTTCAGAAGACCTCCCTGACCGCCACAGAGGGTGACCTGTGAATGCAGGCAGCGCTGGAAGCAGGGAGAACAGGAAGCCGTTACAGTGGCCCAGACGGGAGGTTGGGTGGCCCGCCGGAGTGCTGGCCTCGAAGATGGAAAGAAGTAGGCTCATCTGAGAGAGATACAGGAGGTAGAATGGCTGTGACTCGGAGAGGGAGAGACTGGGCTCAAGGAAGACGCGCAGGGCTCTGGCTCTGGCACCCGGGGGGACTGTGGCCTCTTCCTGAGATGAGGAGGAGTGGAGGCAGAGCAGCGCATGGGTGTTCGGGTGGGGCCGTGGTGACTTTGAGATGCCCTTGAGACATCTAGTGAAGAGGCCCACTGGGTGGCTGCAGTCTTGGGTCTGGGTGAGACAAGATCTGCAGTGGGGTGTCCACTCGGGGATGCGAGTACAGTGTAGAGGGTACGATCACACAGGGAGGGCGTGCGTGGTGAGAAGAGGCTAGGAGCGAGCCTGGGAGACCCCTGCCAAAGACCACTGCGAAACAGCTGCTGGAGAGGCACAAGGCAAACTAGAGCGTGGCATCGCGGGGACTGGAGGGGGGCTGTTCCACGAGGAAGGGAGCACTGACACGTGCCAAATGCTCCATAGACAGCAAGCGTGGGCTGCAAATCGTCAAGAGTGGCCTGGAGGTCACTGCAGGGAATTCTGGGGGAGTCGGTGGTTTTGCCAGGGAATGGGAGGTGGGGAGGTGGGTTAGTGCATGGAGTCAGGTTCGAGTTTAATGTTGTGATCACCTTTGCAGAAAGGTGACTTGCCTTTCTGGGTCCCAGTGTTCTCACCTGAAAAAGGAAGGGGTTCAGCTGTCAGCTCTAAAAGACAATCTCTGATCCCAGCAAAGTGAGATTATTCCCATTAGCAGTGTGTAACTATGAGAGCTTTTTAATGACACGAGCTTCCACTGGCTCCTCGGGGCTGTCAAGCCTGGTGTGACAGACCAACTGGGAAATTTCCTGCTCCGCTCCACATTTCCTGCACTTGATTTCAGGTCATTGCCCCTAGCGACGTTCCTCCCCAGACTCCCTCACATATTCTGATTTCTATACCTCTGAAACACTTACACAGTGGCATAATGTTTTTCGTCTTTTTGTCTGAATCTTTTGCTCCATCTCTTTCCTCCTATGGTCTCGCCGAGTACATACACGTAAAAGCCGATCGTCCAGCATTTACTGAGCAGCAGCTGTGCTCTAGGTACCAGTCCACACGTGTGCGTGTGGTGATGATGGCAGCGTGGTGCTGGGGCTCAATTAAGAGAGTAGAGAGTCATAGAAGCTGATGGACATTGTTGGCCAGTTTTTTGTTTGGACCATTTAGAGAAAATTCTGGAAATGAGGTAGTAGAAAGGATTATATGATTAAGAATTAGTTTTAAATGATGGCTTCTGCCATTTCAGTCTAGCAGCAGGTTGTTTACTGGCATCAGGGCATTCAGAGATGGAAGAGACATCAAATATTACCCTTTTTGTTTTTATCTCTCCATCTTGCATTGTTTAGGGGGGTAAACTGGGTCCTAGACTGTTAAGCAAGCTACCTAGCTAGTTTGACAATACATAAGACTTGTGCTCACTGCTTCTCTGCTTTTTGGCTAAGATCAAGTGAAGGCTTGTGTATGAGCTCTTAATGTCTCTCCTCGCAGCACAATAGACCATCAACTGCATGCTAAATACTGGGTTGGACACCATGAATGCAGACAACCTTGACCTCCATCAGGTCTAATTAGGGGCCAAGATGAAACCCTTGCAAGCATTCGAGAGCTATATTTGCAGATGCCCCTTGGCTAACAATGAGGTTAGGTCCCAGGAAACCCATCCTAAGTTGGAAATATCCTAAGTCAAAAATGCATTTAATATACCTAACCTACCAAACATCATAGCTTAGCCTAGCCTACCTTAAATGTGCTCAGAACACTTAACATTAGCCTAAAGTTTAGCAAAATCATCTAATACAAAGACTATTTTATACTAATGTGTTGAATACCTCATGTCATTTATTGAATACTGTACTGAAAGTGAAAAACAATGATTTTGCACCATCATAAAGTCAAAAAATCATCAGTCAGGGACTTCTGAATATTCATTATATGTCAGTACAAAAGCACTGCAGAAAGAGAGGTCTGCTGTGGGTCTTGAAGCCTCCAATTTTCAAATACACAGAGAGTGTGAGGGAAGGGTTAGAGAGATCCTAAGGGGAGAGGTCTGAATCACAGTGGGGTAGGGTGAGAGGCCAGGAAGGTCTCATTGGACCAGAGACAATGTGTGAGTAGAAAACAGGGAGAGAGGGATGAACTGGAAATATGGGAGCAGATTAGAGGCACATCTGATGTGCAGACAAACCAAAATGTATTACAGAAATATAGTATGCTTACAAATTTTCCATATATGCAAATATAAATAGGAACCTAAGGGAGTTCACTGTTCCTCCCTTGTGTTCCTGCAACAGAGCTCTTGAACATTGTTTGCTTGGCAGTTCTTTCTCCCCTAGGGAGAGAATCAGGCTCAGAGAAGATCCCTAACCCCCCAGCTGGGTGTGGGGGAAGAGTGGGACCCAATGCAGTCAAGATGGTGTGAGCAAGATAGCCCTGGAAGAAAGTCCTTCTGAGGCTGGGTGAGAGGTTGCCAGGGGTTGGGGACTACAGACTGAATCCCCTAAAAGAGTTGGGAGAGACAAGTAACATTGGAATTCCACTTTGGAGAAGGCATTTTAAGAGTGTCCCTAATTTCAGTTGTATATCTATCCCTTACTTAGCATCTTTACTTTGTTCTCCAAAACCCTATCTCTAAGGGAAAAGATGTTGAATGAAGGAAATATTTCTATTATTACAGCAGGAAAAATTACAGGACATTTTGTCCCAACAATTTTTGCAAATAGAAAAACATCAACCGAATAATGATAATAAGTTTATGTACATAATCAGAGCAATTTAAAAGTAAATAAATACAGTTTATTCATAAATAAAGTGAAGAATTATTGTATTCACCAAAGAAGGAATAAAAGGCTTGGTAGCAGGTGGCTGGTGGTGGTGGGGGCCAGGGAATCATTCTCCAGAAAATGTTTTCTCCTTTTCTGCACCATTTCTCTAGTCGTTTTATAACTCTTGGGGAACTGTGATTATATTGTGCTCAAGCTACACTTAATAAAAGTAATAGCACAGAAAAATACCTTTAAACAAAATAAAAATTGATTATGGTGGTGCATTGAAGCACATGGAAATAACACACACTCTTAACAGACTGAAAAGTTGTGGAAAATGCTCCTCTTTCTCTCTCTTGCTTGGTGTACATAAGCAAAATGATATGGGCTTATTCAAACATGAACTCAAATTTGTTCCCAACGATATTTTTTAACTAGAAACTGTAGTGTCAAGTAAATTGGTGAGTGAGTCTTTGCCTGAAACCATGATGTCAAAACTTCACTTCTTACACATATTCATTTAGGGTGTTGTGGCATAAATGACTTGTTGTACTGAATAAAAAGGAGGTGTTAACTGAAAAGTAGTACCATTTTTTAAAAGCTCTAACGGTGAAAAGTCCTTAAGATGGACATAAGGACAGGAGTAAACTAGGCTTACTCTCATCTCCAAGCTTTTGGCCACGATGTTTCCTCTGCCCAGGACAGCTTCTTCCTCCTTTTTGTCCTGACAAACTCATATTCGACTTTCCAGGATGAGCTCAGATATCAGATTCCATGGGAAAACTTCTTTGGTCTGTCTCTAAGTGCCTTTACCTCCTCTATTGGTCCAGTGCTTTGTCCTCGATGATCCTGGGATCCCCGAGCTCCCAAAAACTACTATATACTTTCATAGTTCTGGTCTGTTTTCCATGACTGTAAGTTTCTTATGAGTGGGGACTGGATATGTTCAGTGTCAATAGTGCCTGGCACAGTGACTGGGGCAGAGGGGGCATCGATACATTTGAATTAGCGAATATATGCACAAAATCATTCAGGAAAGAATCGGGAAGTCCATCTTCAAGGCTATGGAAAATGTCTTTGGGAAGTTTATCAGCTTTTAGTGCAGTGAGAAATAATCCCACTATCTGTCTCACTGGGGAGGGGGGCGGGGGGGAGAGAGAGAGAGAGGGAGATTGATTGTTCTTCTTATAAAGAAAATAAACTAATTCTATCATGAGAATGCCACTCTTATAACCTAATCTCACCCTAATTACCCCCCTTCCAAAGGCTCAGTTTCCAAATACTAACATATTGAGGGTTAAGGCTTCGATTTATGAATTTTGGGAGGACACAGACATTCAGTCCACAACAAATACTGAGTATTTTTACCTCCTATGTCTTTGGTGAAGTGTGTGTTTGAATTGGAAATGTAAATTAATTTTTTTGCATATGGATAACCAATAGATCCAGCACCATTTCTTCTGAACTGATTTTGCAACTTTGTTACAATTTTCCCTATATGTGTGAGTGTATTTCTAAGCTGTCTATTCTGTTCCATTAATCTCTTTATGTGGCTTTGATGTGCACCATATCTCATTGTCTTGGTTACTGTAGCTTTACAAAAAGTCTGGAAATCAGGTAGTGTTATTTCTCCAACTTTGTTGTTCTTGTTCAAAGTTGTTTTGGCTACTATAGGTTCTTGGCATTTCCATAATAATTTTAGAATCTCATTATTAATTTCTACAAAGAATCACCAGTGGACTTTTTGTTTTAAAAATTGGCAAGCTAATTTTAAAATCTATTCAGAAATGCAAGGGACATAGAAGAGCCAAAACAACTTTGGTAAGGAAGAAGAAAGTTGGAGGAAAAACACCACCAGACTTAAAGGCTTGCTCAAAGATGTAACAATCAAGACAGTGTAGTGCTTGTATAAGGACAGACATAGTTCAATGGGACAGAATAGAGAATAAATGAATAGACACACATATATTTGAATAATTGATTCTCAACAAAGATACCAAGTCAACAGAGAAAGTATAGTCTTTTAAACAAATGGTGCTCTAAGAACAGGACATCCATAGGAGGAAAAAAGTGAAGGTCAACTCCTATCTCATGCCATCTACTGAAATAAATTTGAAATAAATCATAGACCTAACTACCTAACTATAAGAGTTAAACCTATGAAACTTCAAGAAAAAACATAGGAGAAAATCTTCACAACCTTAGGGGAAAATACGAACAATGCATATATTAATATATGTAATAGGAATTGTGTTTAGAATATATAAAGAACTTTTATAATTCAATATTGAGATGAAACAACCCAATAAAAATGGGCATAATATTTTAAGAGACATGTAACAAAAGAAGCTAAAAATGATTAATAAGCACGTGAACAAATGGTCGACACTGTTAGTCATCAGTGAAATGCAAATTAAAACCACAGTGAAGCACCACTATACACCCACTAGAACTGCTAAAATTGAAAAATATTGATGACTAAATTTTGGTAGAAATGGGGAGCAGCAAGAACTCTCATACATTGCTGGTCATAGTCTGAAATGGTACAACCACTTTGGAAAACAGTTTTTTAGTTTCGTATAAAATTAAACATATATTTACTACATAGTTTGGCAACTTCATTTCTGGCATTTATCCAAGAGAAATAAAAATCATATGTCTATACTAAGAGTTACATAAGACTGTTCACTATAGCTTTGTCATAATAGCCCTGAACTGGAAACATCCAAAATATCCATCAACAATTTAATGGATAAGCAAATTATGGTACATCCATATAAAGGAATACCACTCTCCAGCAAAAAGGGAACAAACTCCTACTGCACACAACAACAGCGTGGATGAAATGTTTTGTTGTACAAAAGAAGCCAGGCATGAAAAAGCCCATACTGCCTGGTTCCATTTATGTGAGATTCTAGAACAGGAAAAAAATCTATAGTGATAGAAATGAGATGAATGTTTGCCTGGGGCAAGGGAGGAGGATGGACAAGGAAGGGCATGAGGGAGCTTTTGTGGGGGTGATGGAAATATTTTATACCTTGACTGGGATGGTGGTTACAGAGATATCCACATTTTTCAAAACTCATCAAACTGTGCATTCAAAGTGGTACATTCATTTTATTGTATGTAAATTATACCTAAAATAAGAATAGTATCTCTACATGTAAAACAAAAATAGGTTCCTGCTGCTTTTATAGCAGACTGTCAGGGTATATACCTTTCATGGGTCCAGCATCTAAGTAGCCTGCCTCAGAGTGCAGGTAACCTTAGAATGTTGACCAGCACACCTTGCATGTCTGGCCCACGTGAATTTAAAATTAATAGTTATCTAGAATGTGCCCTTTTCATAACTCTTTTTTATGTTGGAAAATGGGTGCCGCCATACTGGACCATGAAGATGAGGGTTCACCCTGCTAGGGATAGCAGGTGCTGGGCTGAAAGGATCCCAGTCCCGAAGGGTTCCGTGTAGCATAGATGCCTGCTTACCTCTGGACTTCTGTGCTAAAGAAAGTGAGAAATAACCTGCTTGGCTTAAGTCACTATTATTTTGAGTCCCTTTTATGGCTTAAACTTAACCAATATAATTATCCAAAATTCTCCAAACAAAATTCAAACCATGATTTAGCCTCGAATTCTACTTTTGCTGAGTACCTTCTACATATTAGATGTAATGTTTTCATAAACGCTTTCTGTTGACTAGTGTTCAATACAAGAAGTATGTGGAACTCTTGCATCATTAATAAAATTACTCACAACTCATTCCTACCTGGTGTTAAGGTTTGAGATCAATTTGGCTGTAGTTTCTAACCAAAGCCCTTGTTTAGGTATTAGGTTGCCAAAGTAGGAAACTCCATTTTATCCTTGACACAAAGAGAATACCAAATCCAATGTGAATGTGTTGTTCAGGATTTAGAAATCTATCTTTGTTGCCTAAAGAGTACTACGAAACTTAAGAAGAACTTGGCAGAAACATATCAGAGAGGTTGTTGTGTATTGTATGTTGAGAGCTCAACTGGGACCGAGAAAACTTACAAAGCTTTCCAGGATCATGATTGATCTCTATACGGGGTTGAATAGCATCTGCCAAAAATTCATGTCCACCTGGACCCTCAGAAGGTGGCTTTATTTGGAAGTAGGGTCTTTGCAGATGTAATTAGTTAAGATGAGGTCATATTGGATTAGGTGGGCCTTAAATCCAGTGAGTGGTATCCATATACAGAGAGACATAGAGATACAGAGACCCAGATATGCACAAGGAATAATAAGGCCATGTGATGAAGGAGGCAGAGACTGGAGTGACACAGCTACAAGCAAAGAATGCGCAAGATTGCTGGCGACCACCGGAAGCTAGAAGCAAGAGAAGATATTTCCCTAGCGCCTCCAGAGGGAGCATGGCCCTGCTGACACCTTGGTGTCAGACTTCTAGCCTCCATAACTTTGAGAGAATATATTGCTGTTGTTTTAAGCTACCTCGTTTGTAGCAATTTGTTATGGCAGCCCTAGGAAACAAATACAGCCTCCAACATTTCAAATCACCCTTTCTTTGTTTGGGTGGCATTCCTTACATGATTCTTCGTCACTTGGATGTTTGTTTGTTCCCACCCAATTCTTTGAATCAGGCATTATTCTAAATTCCATTTTTCTAAAATCTCCATTTCTCTCTGATGCATAAAAATTACTGTGTAACTCTACCTTTTGCAAAACCTGGATTTTCTTGTTTTACCAAAGCATGCCAAACCTGTCCTTTCATCCGGGTAAGCGAAGAAGGTCTGTAGACCTTTCTCTTGTCAGGGCGATGCTGGAGGAACAGCGTCTTGTGGAACTCATGTTTAAGATGATGTCGGGGACTTGTATTGCTCTGGTTAGTGTCTGGTTCTGTTGAAATGACACTTCTCAGTCCAGCCAATATGTTTTGCTTCATGCAACTCTAATTGACAATATTGCAACAGAGATTTGCAAGCATTTCTCCAAAATTCTTCAAATTTCCTATGATATGAATTCCTTTAGCTTAGTAAAGCTATGGTAGACATAAAGACATTTAAATAGATTCTGAAAAAGTCCTCAGAACTTCCTAAGACAGTGTCAAGATGCTTTGAAAGGCCACTGGCAGTCACGCATTCAGGCTCCTCTGTTTTTAACTAAATGGAGTAAGCTGAAAGCTTCTTTTTTGATATTCAGCTAGAAGTTTTTATATTGCTGACTCTGAAAGCAAAGGAAAACTCAGGACCACTTTGCAATTGGGTAGGGTAACCCCATTTGTGAATCAGGAGATATCCCCACGTGGGCTGTAGGAGAAAACTGCTGCAGTCTATGTAATGTTTCCAGATGTTAAAGTAAATGAGGATATTCTAAAAACAAACACCAGTTGTTACATTTGGTTTCAACATTTTTGTTTTATTTTCTGCAATGACTGACTTTCCTCATTGAGCGATTTCCATTTCTGCAGGATGCATAGTGCTTACCTCTAAAGGTGTGATGTCCCAACACTTCATTCCCCCAATAAGTTCCTTTTTAACAAGCTAAAACAGACATAACTAGAACAGTGTTTCAGGCTGAGCTGACAAATGTGAAACTGAAGAATATCAGAAGCCATTCAAAAATTGGTTTGGTAAAAGACAGTGCTCTATAATGGAACCAAATGCACAGATTGGAATTTTGAAAGAAATCCTAGTGTGAAGATAAAAGGACATGAAAGATAATAAATGTTGAAATAATACACCACCTAATGGTATCCTGTCAAGGAAGAAAGATAATATGATAACTTACAGAGCATCCCGGAGCCCCTATAGGTACTTGACCTGTAGTTTGCAGGGAAACAATCTTTTTGTTTCATCTGGCTCATATTAAAAATAGGAAAAACAAAACCAACATTTTTTCCCCCACTCTCACACAGATGGTGAAAAAATCCATGCAATTTTTAACTGTCTGAAATTCTTTAAAGCAATATAAGACAGAAAGAATTATTAAATCACTTTTCCATTTCATGTAATGAAAAACTGCACTACCACGGAGGGGCTGGGACCATCAATTTTGGAGCAAGTGGGAACTCCAATCACCTCGCAGTCCTGGGACCCGAGCTCTGAAGCCATCCTGCTGTAGGAAAAACAAATTTAGAAAATAAAACGAAAGCCAAACTGCTCATTAGCACTTATATAATTCCATTGTTGAGATTTACTTAGTATATGATTTACACATATGACATACATGTGGATGTTTGGGGGTATATGCACATCCATTCATCCATTTTTTTCTTCTTTTATTTATTAATTTGTTCACTCATTCAAAAAATTTTGGCCAAGTGATTACTCCAGGCATTAGGGGTCCAAAGTTGTGTAAGGCTTGGGCCCTCTCCTTAAACTCAAGGTCCACTGGGGCAGAGATAGACAAATAAATGACTATAGAGTATCCTGATAAATGTGTAATCGTCCTTATGCATATGATTGGCATTAATATGTATATGTGACCATTTCCAGGTGTCTGGAGCCAAATTCACAGCTGTTAGTAGGTCCACTGGGATTTATCTTACCTCTTCTGTTTACTTAAAATTTCAGGGAGAGACGAGCTCTCCTATTCTTTATTTACTTCTGTATTTGGACTTGTCTCCAATACAAAGGATATTTGATGGGGCTTGTAGAAATACATATAATGCCTAATCTTCAATACTTGAGTGAATCTGGTTAAGAGGAGGCTGTTTGCTCTTTGGGGAGAACCTAGTTAGAGAGACTTATTGAAAGCGACACGGGTCTTTGCAGCCTGTAGCTATGCTGAGTCCCTTGCTACCCATCTCTAGGTGTGGAAAGCACTGCCGCTTGACGAGGCCCCTCTCCTCTAGGATCCATATCTGGTTGGGGAGACTGAACAAGTACCTAAAATTACCTAACCACGTACAAATTATCACTTTATAGTGCCTCAGTTTCCCCATAAGTAAACTGGAGTTGATGCTAATTATCCCATGGGCAATTAGTTGGAAACAAAGAACAGTATCTGGCTATGAAAGCATTAGCTGTTCCTATGGATATCGCTACCCAAGCCTGACTTGTGGGAGCTGAGTGTGCAAATGAATGGACGGCCAGGAAAGTGCAACGGAGGTTTCTATTGGATCTATTTTCACACGCACAACCCTGCTTTCCCATGTTTCTTCTATTGGAGTTGGCGTTCCGCGGGATGGGTGGTTTTTCCTCTTGTCTCAGTCCGAGCTCCCTGAAGGTGGAATCTGAACCGTAAGACTAACTGTTTTCTGACCTTGGAGTTAAGAAACAGTGACTAGAAGGAAGTCGCTGACTGGTTATCCTTCTGTGGAACAGAGAGGAAGTGGGTTTGAGTTCAGCAACAGGAGGCTTCTTTAGCGAGAGGTGATCTGAGGAGGTTAAATCAACTCTTGGGGGAAGAGTTCAGAATGGGGGAGAAGCCTGCTGCATGGTGTGCTGTGGTGGCACGAGTTCAGGGGGCAGGAGATGGATGAGATGGCTCCTCGAGATCTCCTCTCCAGGCTCCCTGGCAGAGTTCCCTCCATACTGTGGCTGATGGCACTATGACAGCTTTTCTTGGTGGAGGTTGTGGATTTTTCCTTCCCCAGGTTCCTTGATACAAACCTACATAAAAGCTGTATCAACAAACAGAATAATAACATTTGCTGTAACTAGAATCTGTATAGAACTCAAGAAAATTAGCAAGAAAAAATCAAACAACCCTATTAAAATGTGGGCAAAGGATATGAACAGAAACTTCTCAAAAGAAGATAGAATAATGGCCAAGAAACATATGAAAAAATGCTCAACATCTCTAATCATCAGGGAAATGCAAATCAAAACCACAATGAGATATCACTGAACTCCAGTGAGAATGGCTTTTATCAAACAGTTCTAAAACAACAAATGTTGGCATGGATGTGGAGAGATAGGAGCACTCACACAGTGCTGGTGGGACTGCAAATTAGTACAACCTCTATGGAAAGTAATATGGAGATACCTCAAAAAACTAAAACTAGAACTACCATTTGGTCCAGCAATCCCACTATTGGGCATCTACCCAAAGGAAAAAGAATGTTCTATAATAAAGACATCTGCACTCAAATGTTTATAGCAGCACAATTCACAATTGCAAAGAGGTGGAAACAGCCCAAGTGCCCCCAATCCATGAGTGGATTAATAAAATGTGGTATATGTATACCATGGAGTACTACTCAGCAATAAAAAACGGTGAACTAACACCTCTGGTATTATCCTGGATGGAGCTGGAGCCCATTCTTCTAAGTGAAGTATCACAAGAACGGAAAAACAAGCACCACATGTACTCACCATCAAATTGGTACTAACTGATCAACACTTATATGCACATATGAAAGTAACATTCATTGGGTGTCTGGCAGGTGGGAGGGGGGAGGAGGGGGTGGGTGTATTCACACCTAATGGGTGCGGCGTGCACTCTCTGGGGGATGGGCACACTTGTAGCTCTGACTTGGGTGGAGCAAAGGCAATATATGTAACCAAACATTTGTACCCCTGTAATATTCTAGAAAAAAAAAAAGAATTGGGAGCCATTTCTGTATTCTGGGCTAGAGAATGGCAGAGATGCTTGATGCAGGACATTCTTGGCAAAGGGAAGATTCCTGTTTTGTTTGGGAAAATGGTTTTTTGTGCTGTTAGGTGGTGGCAGTGTTAGTTGCTGAGCTGCTTCTAGAACAGCACGAGTTAAGGTGATAAAGAAATAAATTGTTCTTCATGCTAAAGTCAAAGAGTAGCCTGCTTGAGCAGAGTGACTGCTCTATGAATTTGAAGGGATTTTTGTGTGTCCCTTATAAGTCAGGAACCTGGATTTTGTGATTCTGGAACTTGCAAGAGAAAGGAGGAGAAAAGATGTGCAACTGGGAACAGTCCAGGCATGAGGGGGCCGAGAAGAGAGAGACAGAGCTATGGGATTCCTTGTGGAAAGGTAGGTATGGCAGAGAAACTTTAGAAACCGGGCTGCAATGTCTCCCTTTAACACCCAGACCTGCAGGAAAGTGGTGTTAACTGAGAGGGACTCTTAAGGATGAAGAGGTGCAAGAACCATGTTATGTTAAGTGGGGACTTAGGTCTTTTATTTGGTTATTAAAGAGAAAGGCATTTTAGAAGATTGGAGACTTGGTGGATGCTTGGCCACATGTGGCTAGACTGCTGCTAACATGGTCTTAGTTGTCCAGCTCTTTGAGTAGAGAGGAAGGAAGGTGCCCTGGAGGCTGTACCAGAGCCTGACCTGGGGGTGGGGAAAAGCAGCATCCCTGGCATGGTGGGGAGTCCCACATAAGCCCTCTGGGCTGTGTCACTCACTTGCATTAGGGTTAGGGTGTTAACATGGTGGCCTGCTTTCAGGGATGGTGGTGATGGGGATGTGTCTTCCTGAAGGGACCCCCAGGGCAGGTATTTCACCAGACCCTTTCTTTGGAAAGCAGATCACCCTAAGGGGGTCCCAGGAAGACATAAATGATGCTCCTTCCTCTTGGAGGAGCACTCACATCTGAAATGCCAACCACTGGCCAATTTCAAGCATTCTGTTCTTTCAACACATATTTGATGTGCACTCACTACATGCTAGCATGTGCCAGGCACTAGGGGTGCAGAGATGACAAGGCAACATCATTATCCTTGAGGAGCTCCAGGCTAGGCACGGGGGAGACGGGGCAGAGTCAGATGCTGTCCCACAGGGTCTAAACTGTGACAAGAGGAAGCCTGGGTGGGTGGGATGGGAGCATAGCTTGGGGGGGGGTGTCCTGGGGTGCAGGGAAAGCTTATTGTGTGTGCAAGGAGAAGCAGGAGACGGCCAGATGTTGGAGTGTGTAGCCTTGTTTGGGTGAAGGGAAAAGGAGGGAATGTGGGGCAAGGAGGAGCTCCCAGCCCAGAGCACTCTCTGTACAAAGGCAAGATGGGAGGCGGGCTGGGGGCCACCTATAGGGGCCACTTCTCTTTCTGGTTTTCTTGGGATCCCCAGCAGCAACCAGCCTCTCCCCGGAACTCCTCGCTGCCAGCCTGGTGTACCAAGAATATGCGCTGTCTTTAGCTGCCTCCATCCTGGCACACGGAGCCCCCAGGGACGTGTAATGTCGAGGGTCAGGGCTGTGCCCGAGTGAGCTGGAGGGGCTGTGTGCGTGGCGGATATTCAGACCTGCGGCGCAGGGCTGCTTTCTGTGCTTATTGTCCTGGGGAGCTGAGGAGTCACTAATCCGCGACAGTTGTGTGTGGGCTTTACATCTGCCTGCAGCCCTGCCACTGCTGTGGTGTGACTGTGTTCTCAGGGAGCGCCCAAGACGCAGGGAGGGGTGGAATATTTCTATCTTTGCTTGCAGAGAAAGATAATAACCTCAAGGAGGGGATTTCACAGCTCTTTGAATTGAGTTGCATGTTTGTTCTGGGTTATTTTTTCTCAGTTTCCTAATATAACACACGTTTGCTATTGAGTAAATATTGATCCTGTTGCAGTCAGCGTTAGTGGTGGAAGATGCCGAAAAATCATCAGCCAGCTAATCAGGTCTGC
Source organism: Daubentonia madagascariensis (assembly GCA_023783475.1). Taxonomy (NCBI): domain Eukaryota; kingdom Metazoa; phylum Chordata; class Mammalia; order Primates; family Daubentoniidae; genus Daubentonia; species Daubentonia madagascariensis. The sequence continues at coordinate 75,582,882 of JAKFHU010002088.1, read as the reverse complement.
TTTCAGGGGTGAAGGTGAGTGTGGTGTGATCCCTGTTAGGGTGGGTGTGATGTCCCTGCCACAGACAATTCAATCAATACTTACGTAATGACTAGGTTCATTTTGGTCCCTCACAAATAGACAAATCTTCTCTGAATGATACCATTTTTTGAACAGCTATAAATCAGTCTATAATTTAGATCTACATTGTAGCACCAGAAAGTAGAAACTTGCTTCCCCCCGCTGTTTTGTTGGTGGGGTCAGGGCTGGCTGCAAATTGAATTGCAATTAGATTATTTGGTGATGCGATAAAATCCTCATGAATTAAAATGCCACTAATGTTGAAGTGGTGGTAATTTCAACCAAGGCTGGGCTATATCTACACAAAGAAGAATTTTCTAAACCAATTAATAGTGTAATCAAGTTTCCAAGCGTTCTGAGCCTGCTGCTTTTAAGTTCTTCAACCAGTGTGATGGTGATTTACATGTTATTTTCCAGAAGCGTGGTGTCTAAGGTCATTAAGTGTGAGTGCTCCTGTGTAAGCCTCTCTACAGTATCCCCTCCAAATGCCCCTCCACCCCATCTTGGATGCTCTAGGCAAAGAAGCACACCACCTTACCAGGCAGTCAACTATTTGGATAGCTCTAACAGAAAGTACTTTCTTGGTGAAGGCAAAATTGTTTCCTCACTTTTAGCCATTGGCCATATAAAACAAGCCAAATTATTCTTCTAGATATTTGTAGACATAAATATTTGTGTGTTTTATCTGTATTTCGAATCCAGGATCTCAGAATCTCAAGAAAAAGATCATAAAAGTCAATTATTATAACCCCTCCCTTCCCTCTTCCCACTTCAAGCTAAAGCCTAAATTGCTGTTTCCATGTCCTACCCGATATTCATCTAGCTTGTTACTCTAAGTGATGTTGAAGAACTCACTACCAAATGGTGTTTCTTCAAAGTTTTTCTTTGATTTAGACCAGCCTTTAATGTAGACAGATCTTCCCTCTGAATTTATTAGCATTAGAGAGATGGGATGTGACTGGTGATTTGGAAACGAAAGGATAAAATCAATTCTAGAATGTTCTGTGGTGGTGTTTACTGTACAAAACTGAACCTCCTTGAAGACTCTCTGGAGCAGGGTATATCTTGATATATGAATAAATTAAAAGGCTATAATAAGCCAGATGGACCTATCTGGCAGATCCTTGTTAGTGCAGGAATGCGGGACTAACACTCCCACTGCTGTGTTAGGCAATTTCTCTGGACTTTCCCTTCAGCCCCATCTCATCCCAGCCTCGTTCTCCTATCTGCTTGACAAATAGATTTCACTGCATCTCAATTGCCTAGTTCCGGGTCTCGGATTTTTGTCTCCGAGACTGGCTTTGCTTCTTGTCTCCAATGCTGCTCATCTCTTGGTCCCTGATGGGATCTGGCCTAACCATTCCTCCCCCTCCAGCAACTCCTGTGGTCTTAGCTGGGATCTGCCTGCTCCTGCTCCCCACCCCCAAACCAAGGGGGCAGTGCCCAGCTGGGGCTAGGCCTGGCCCCACGGGAATGAAGGGATTTGAGCTGCCACACACATTTCTTCCCACAGTCTGTCTCCAAGGCCAACATATCAGGCTGCCCCCAGCACTTCCTTCAGAACCTCACCTGCTGGGAAGCCCATGTTTGCCGTGACCACATGGCCAAGCAAAGGAGCAGCAAGTCTGTTTTCACTGTGAGAGAGCATCTGATGCAGATGTGGTAGGAAGTCGCCTAGTGTGTGCAGGCCTCTTCTACAGAAATGGAACCACCGTGTGTCCATGCAGCCTGGCCTTCCTCCCGGCCAGGCCAGAAGGCTCCGTTTCCCAGCCTTCTTGGTGAATCATTAGGACCAAGTTTCTTATACATTTGTTCCCTGTTCAAGAAGTTTCAGGAACTAGTGAGTGAGTGGAGAAATGTGCAGTGACTCAAGGGAATCTGGCAGAGGTGCTGCCTGGAAGGGGATGGTGACAAGGCAGGGGACCCGGAGCTGGGTCGAATCTGAGGAGTTATGTGAGGACCAGCAAGGCAGGTGAGAGAAGAGAGACTAGCTCGCTTGCCTTGGGGATGGGGTGGTCATGCCATGTGGGGCACAAGAAGAAAGTGCCAAGCACTGAGTCCAAGTGGCAAAGGCTGAAAAACAGCAAATTGACAGTGAAGACAGTAGCTGCAGTGACGGATAATGAGAAGGGAGTATAATGTGAGAATAGGAAAGGGGTGAGCAGGTAGATCTGGGGCTGTGAAACGTGACTGTGCTGCAGTTTTTGTTTTGTGTAGTGCCTGGTGTGAGGCTTGGGTCAAGGCACCCGCAGAGGGACGGGGCTGGACGGAGGGTGCGGAGAGGCTTCCCAGCGACCCCTGCGGCGTTGTGCGTAAATGATGACAAAATACACCTCACTGTTCTCCAAGTGAGGTGAACTAGAAATTGGTTACTGAAATAACCTTTATTACTCGTGTGTCATTTAGGGCAATGGGGGGAAACAGGAGCTAATATTTCTGTACTTCTTCATGGATATTTTGCTTAACTGATAGAGGCAAATTTAAACATTGCATTTAGATCTCAGGTTGGCCGTGGCATTTATGCAGAGGAAGGGGCTGGACAGCTGGAAGTAAGAACCATCATGTCACGTGGCACTGAGAGGTGGATCTGTATTTGTTGAACACCAAGAAGTCTCTGACCACTTTTCTGGGGGCTTCTCTCCAACTCTCAGCAAAAGGAGGGCAATTAGGGCCTCAGTCTCAGCAGGGGGCAGGTATGTGTGATCCCCTGAGGGTCCCTGCAGCTCCATACTTTCTATGGAAACTACTTTGCCTTTTGGTCACTTAGGAAGCACTTTAGCAAAAAATCGGCCAGGGCAAGGCTCGTTCCAGCAGATGTGGTTCATTCAGAGTGAAGGCCCTTTAAGACATTTGCTTAATGAGTACAGTTTGACATTGGCACCACAGGCTATATTTTTCCCAAATATACCTTTATGTCTATTATCTTATTTCATCTTAAAAACAATCCTAAAAACATGTTGTTGCTGAATTGTTATCCCCATTTGACAGAAGAAGAAACACAGGCTCTTAGAATTTAAGAAAACTGTGTGGTATTATGCACACATACCTAACAAAAATAAAAACAAGTCTCATGCATTTTTATTTCTAGTAATACATAGCATTATGTGCTAATTTACTATTGATAAAATCCTTGAGATTTATAGTCCAATTTAGATGGCTCATATTGTCTTTGTGCTTTTCTGTGACATAATGGCTAGTTATTTATCTAGTTTATACCCACCCTTGTTTCAAAAAGGTTTTGAAATGGCTTCAAAATATAAAATAGTACCTTCAAAAATCCAAATAGAACAAGAAGCTGAACATAGAATGTAAGGATATAAAATGTTTAAGGCAATAAATGGTGGTGGAGGTGACAGTGGTGGTGGCGGAACGGAGCCGGTAGCAGAGGACGGGGTAGAAGTATGTTGTTGGGTGAGGTGCAGAGAGTCCTGGGGGTGGCTTAGCAATACGTGGGGCAATCACAGCAAAGGGAAAATAGGGTCAGGAAAATTAAGGCCCAGACAGAGACAAAGGAAGAGGATTTAAAGGAACAACTAGAGTTAGAATGAAAAGCAAGTAGAAAGTTTTTCTCAGCCCTTTATCACAACTGAGGTTGGAAAGGCTGTGTTCTCAGCAGCTCTGGCCAATGGGGACAGCTGTAAGTGTAGTCATGTTAGCTAATATTTATCAAATGCTTACTGTGTGCCAGATGATGTTCTAAACATCTTAAATACAGATCTCATTGAACCCTTCTAGCACCCCACAAGCTAGGCTTCTACTACTGTTCGCACTTTACAGACAAGGAAATGGAGGCACAGAGAGGTTCAAGTAACTTGCTCCATATCCTATCAGTGGGAAGTGTTGGAGCCAAGATTCTGTCTATAGCTCAGGTTCTTCAGTTTGGGGGAGCACGACAGCAAGTGGGTTGTCTCCACAAGGCTGACCAACACCCAAGGTGGAGCGTGAAAGGAGAGATTGTATGTGCTCTCACTCTTGGATTATGGAGACTCTGCCTTAGCACGCGGAGGGATGTGTGGCCTCAAGTTCAACTCACAACTTCTAATCTGCAAGTGCGTGAAGAAACAGCTCTGTGGACGGCTTCTGGACGTCCACTCGTTGCCAGCGCAGGGCTGTGGGTACGTGCAGAGCTGGGGTCTGGCTCTAGATAGCCGTAAGAGGAATGTGGTCTGGGAAAAAGTTAGCTGTGCTTTCCACTTTCACAGACGGAGCAACTGAGTGCCTTTTAAAAGAGGTTTTGATTTTGCTGCTGGTGTTTGCGGTCTGAGCTGTCAGTCGCTACCCACATTATTGGCCAGCCGCTTTCAGTGCCATTCCGGGGGTGTTTGTGTGCTGTTTTGTGGCTCTGCCTTTCTTCTGCTACAAACACTTCCTCTCCCCCGTCAGAGCCACTCTGTGACGCCTGTGACACACTGACTTTCATGCATGCCTTCACGATTACCTCCCCTTCCCCCTGCCTGGCTGGGAGAACAGATGGACCCGATGTCTATTTTTGCTCCTCATCTTCTGTTTTTTGTATCTTTTGATCTGTTGCTTTCATTAATGAACTTTCTCACTTTTTCATTTCCTTCCTCCTTCTCTTTCAGAGGAAGGGCAGAGAGGAGCTGCCTGCCTTTCTGTGAGCATTTCCCTCCGTGTCCTCTGCCCCAGCAGACACTTCTCACCCAGCACCCCTGGAGCTCTGGGCCCAGCACAAACTGAAGCTGGGTTTGGAGGAGGGGGAGTGTCTCTGGCTGGAGTTTCAACAATGTTATTAGCTTAATCTTCTACCTCACAATCACCATGACAAAACCATTTTGCCTCATGCAAAATGAGTGCCTAGTACAAAATGGAGTGAAAAATGGTGCTCCAACTTGTCACTTCTCCCCGTGCAGACAGAAGGTAGATGCATTAATAAGGAATGATTTTAGAAAACGAACGTGCTCTGGCATTCACACCAGAGCCCAAGAATATCGGAAGTGTTCTTCTTAAAAATTTGCTTTTATCCCCCCCCCCGCCCCACGATGGAAGTAAAGCCATTGACTCTTATAGGCATTAATACAAATGAGAAGATGAAGAACACATGGAAAATATGTTTGCACTTAGCGGGCTACGGGAGTGACGATCATTTCTTTTCTTTGCCATTGTTTATAGGAATGTCAATATTGAGGAATTTTTAGTATTGAGAAAGACTTAAGATTGTAAAGTTGCTAATAAAGTTTTTATGTGGTAACAATGCCACTTGTAGAACTTGTACTGTAACCTCAAATCTAAGCTTTTCAGGGCAAATAGCTATAGCAGAATGCCTAAAGAAGATTCCTAAAGCAAACATATGCAGCTTTTGTCAGAACTGATTACAGACTATTACTATTAGCCCGGGAGTTTGGGGTGGGGCTTGAGGAAACCCACTGCTCTGAATAAAGTCCAAGACGATGCTAATGTTAATACTAACTAGCTAATCATTACATCTGCCAAGGTTCTAGATGTCAATTAAAATTTTCAACACCAGTGACTGAAATTGCATGACTTATAGCAGTTACCATCATAATGAAAGTTAGAAGAACACCTGTCAAAATTTAATGATCACATAGCTTCTATTCTTACCAGGCTTTGGTATCAGCCACAACTTTCTGACTAATAACTGGCGATTGTGCCCATTGGCTTGCACTCAGATTTTAATTATAGCAGATGGCAATGGGTATATGCAAAAGCATATTTCTAAAATGTGTCCATTTGCAAAAGGGTCTTGTTCAAGTTCAGAGAAATGCTTAATTTAGAATGTGCAAAGCGATAAAGCGAATTTTAAAATGACTTTTATTGAATTCAAAAATTGTGAGCTAAAAGCACTTGAGTCCATTTAAAAAGCAATTTTATTGAGTTAATGGTGAGTATAAAGAATTAAATCAATAAAAACCCCACTTGCCATTAAGTTCAAAAACAGTGAAAGCATTTTATTAACTGTGTTGTTTTAAATTCAACAATATATGTTCCCCTTAGTTGTTCTGTCCTCTCCCTTACATTTTTCTCCAACCTTAGGCCAATTTGCTTTTTTTTTTTGCTCCTGAATGGGGGCTTTAAAAATTGCAAGTATGTGTAAACGGACATGTATATAATCTAGACCATGAGCAAAACTAACCTAGGGTAGACTCTGCTCAGTTTCATCACACATGAATCAGGGACAGCTCTGTGTACTTCACAGGTTGTTACATTTTTGGAAATACAGTACGGCATCCCAACAGTGAGATGAGCCTGCAATAACCCATGATTTCCTATGCATTTATAAATCTATTATAGAGAAAAGAAAGTAAATTCCCCAGATGGTAAATATTAGGTCAAAACATGAAACTGCTGTTTTTGGAGCACAAAAGTGGTTGAATAATAGCAATTTCATGTGATGCAAACTAATACAGCATTCATTCATTCATCCATTTATTCTATCAGTCATTCAACAAATTAAGTGACTGCTCTGCCAGACATTGAGTGTACAGTGGTAAACCGAGACAATATGGAGCTTCAGAGTTAGAGTAAAAGACAGACAGCCAATAAATCAACTTTCAAGTAAGTGTATCATTAAAAAGTGTGAAAAGCACAGTTAACATAATCATTTGGGGTAATGAAAGAATCACAGAGGAAACTGAGGCGGGTGGCTTGGAGGCAGTGCCACGTAGGCGGAGACTGATGCATCGGGGTGAGCAAGGGAAGCCTGGGAGGAGAGCGTGGGGAGGTGGGGGTGCATCTAGAGGAGCAGAGGTGATCAGGGGGATGGTGCCGAGTCCTTCCTGCTGCTTCAGCCTTCCCCTCAGGTGCTGTTGCCATTTCTTGGCTTTGTGCTTAGATGTTCTCTTTGCCCAGACCGTGAGATTTATGCCGTGTTGAGATGGTCTGGCCAGCTTGGCTATCCACTGCAGCCCGTATGCTGTAAGCGGCTGCCCATGGTTCCAAGCACTACTCCTGGCCTTGGGCCATGGCCCCCCATTGCTCTGACAGCCCCTACTCAGAGCCTAAAAATGAGAGGGTACTAGACGGCTAAGGCAGCTGATCTGTGGGAGCTTCATATTCAACCAGAAACTTATCCCTCGGAGGGCACTGTAAGAAGCCATCCACAAGAACAACATGTTGTATTTACCGAGCACTTATATGCTAGGCACCAAGATATGTGCTTTATTGATACATTTATTACTCAGTTGCAGTCCAGTGAGATAGGACTGCATTATTATTGTTGCCCCATTTTACAGATGTGGAAACTAAGGCTCAAGGAGTTTGATCCTGCCCTTAATCTCTCTGCCACACTGGCCTCCCAACCCCACCTTTGACATAACTGAGCATGCTGCACGATTGGCGTGTTGGTTTTCTTCAAGGAACGCTACAGTCAGGCCATGCCCCTGTGAGTGAGGAGTTGAGTCTCCCACAGCTAATGTAGCCTCACTTGTGGAACTCATTCAAGAGAAAGGCAAATTCTCAAGAATTTGAACTGTGAAAGCTGTAGGTCCCAGGGGTAGGGAGAATAAGCTCAGCTTCTGACTCTTGATACAGACCCCAAGAAGCAAGGGACGTCTACACATCCTCCTGGGTGCTGTGGCTAAGATGGCTTCTGGGGGAGTCTGAGAGCTAAGCAGGGAGCCATCCATTGCAGCACACACCTTCCAGCTCTGTGCTGCTCTATGCGATCTCAGCCTGGTCTCTGCAGGGCATTAGGAAGAATGTTGTTTGCCCACCTGAGGCCAGACAGCCAGCAGGGACAGGCAAGAAGGGAATCCAGGGACAGGTGAATTCCCAGCTCCAGACTCACCTTCTCCACTGGGAGGTTCTCCTTTCCAGTGTCAACCCGCAGAAGGATGTTTTGGGGCTGACACATTTCCTTGTCCCATTACGAGTGACTGCACATATTTCACAATCCCATGGGCAGAGTTCACAGGCCTTGTTATGTCCACTTCCTGGGGGCTGCCAAGCATGAAAAGATACCTGTGAAACCATTGGCACCAGAAGGGAAGAGGAATGTCCTACAACTGTCATCTTCTCCTGAGTTTCTAGGCAGCTAGGAGGCCTGTTTCAGGCAGCAGGACTAAGGCACATCTTGCAGACGCAGTTTTGGATGTGGTCCCTCCTGGGCTCCCCAGGGCACGTATCGATTTCAGGGCCCTGTATGGAATAGCGGATGGGAAGGGGAGGCCTGACACACTGTGAAATGTGATAAAGCTGGTTTGGTCCAGGGCGCCCATGCTTTGTGACACTGCTTATCTGTTACACTGACGCTGTTACACAACTGTCTGGGAATTCATCTGCGTCGTGTGTGCAGCGATGCCAACCTACCCCAAAGTGGGTGGGCACAGAGAGGGAGGGGTCAGACTGGCTTGGGTTCCCCCTCTCGGGCTGTGCAGAACTCCCACATCCACCAAATGACATGCTGGTGGAATAAGCAGTGGGAAGCGGGGCCGTCAATTTCAGTGACGCAGTTATCCTGACCTCGCCGAAAGCCAGCTCCCTGGGGGGCTTTCTCTGCCTCTGTCACCCTTGCAGAAAACCCAAGCAGATTTTGAGGCTCAGGAAAGGAAGTTCTCAAGTATCCCTAGAAACTTCTTTCAGTATTTAAAACTTATGAGGCAATAACTCAAAAGTCCATTGACAGGTGAGTGGGTAAAGAAACTGCACTGTCCAAATGATGGACTACGACCCAGTCATAAGGAGGAAGGAAGCGCTGATAGATGGAACAATATGGAGGAACCACAAAAGCATCATGCTAAGTGAAAGAAGCCAGACTTAAAAGGCTACATGCCATCCGATTCCATTTATATGACATTCGGGAAATGGCAAAATTATTGGGAAAAATCACTCCCACACAAGTGGTTTTTAATCTCGAGTGTCTTGGGGGCCTTCATGGGAGATGGTGGTAAAACAGCACTAGAAGGGATCGAAGCCTCTAATGCATGCACAGAAACTGCACTTTTATTTATTTTGTACATTGGGGTTTGGTTCCTTTGAAAACCTTGTTCCATACTTGGAAAAAAACTTTGACTATGTTAAACTGGATGAACCAACATTTGGGGTCACAGCAAGGAGATACTGTCTTCTTCACTCCTTGCCCAGCCCAGCTAGCTTGGGAACTCCTGAGGCGAGAGAATCTGATTGACTTTGTGATCTGTTTCCCTGGAAAAACACACATATGCCCAGGAGCATAACAATTTTGCATGCAGTTTCAGGGAGGGTTGTGGACTCCCTGAAGTCTACCCATAGAGTCTCTAAAAGCCCATGGATCTCCAGTTCAGTACCTCCACCTTGGAGAGTAGGGACCATATCCTCTCTTCCTTAAACACAGTCTCACATCATTCAGTTTAAGTGTATCAGTTATCTACTGCTGTGTAACAAGCCACCCCAACACTTAATGACTTAAAACAACAATGCTGTATCGTTTCTCACAATGCTGTGTGTAGATTGGACTCAGATGGGTGATTTTTCTGTTCCATGTGGTATTGGCTGGGATCACTCAGATGGTGGCATTCAGTCAAGAGCTCATCTGGGTGCTCTGCTGGGGCTGGAATGTCCGAGGTGACCTCACCCACATGTCTGGGGACTTGGTGTTGACCCCTTAGTTCTCCTTCACAAGGACCCTCTCTCTCTGTCCATATGGTCTCTCATGAGTCAATAGTTTAGCCCAAGTGGCTGTCGTCTGAGAGAGGAACTGGAAGCTGTCAGGCCTATTAAGGGCTAGACCCAGAACTGGCAGTGTCACCTCCACCACATTTTATTGGTCAAAGCAAGTCACAGAGCTAGCCAAGATTCAGAGGGAAAGGAAGTAGACTCTACTTATGGATTGGAGGAGCACATACAGGGGTGGCAGGATTGCTGGTGGCCATCTCTGGAGACAATCTGCCACAATAAGTTCTTGAAAAATGTGAGAAGACTCATCAGCATTAAGGTTAACCCCATTGTACCACCCAGACCAATGATCTTCTGGGGCGTAGTGTGAGCATTACATCCTTCTTTTCAAGAATCTATTTTCTAATGTGTTTCTTTTCTTGTGTTACCATGCAGAAAATCAGAAGGTAGGTACACCCCTCTTCCTCACAACTTTTATTTTCTCCTTCTAGGCTCATTGTTCTGCCAATTTCCTAATGACACACCCGCACCACCTGCAAACTCTACTGCCTATTTTGGACTTCATGATAGACGTTAAATAGCTCAGTTTGCATTTTTTCTCTTCCCAGAAATATATGTCTGTTTTCTCTAGACAAACTGGAAGCTCCCCAAGGAAAAGAGCCACAACTCCTATTTCAGGAAGCTGGTGTGATTCTAAATGAGAACAACCATTTGTGTGACCTTGCTATAAAAGCGGCAGTTGTATGAAGGCACCAGACCTTCACTGATGCATGCCTCTTTTCTACCACAGATGATAAGATGGGCAGGCTTTGGCTTCTAAGCATACCTGAGGTGAGGTGAGATATCTTGCTGTCAACCTGCTCCCTGTGATCTCATAAGATAGCATTTCCCACAGGTTGGGGTAGGGCATAATGCAACTATGGTCCCACTGCAAACATTGCTGGGAAGCACCGACTCTATCCTCACTCTATGCTGTAGAGTCTACAGTATCAACTCAAATGCTCTACTCCCGCTGGAGAGCCACGTCTGCTGCTTCCTGATTTCTGCTCCTTGCCTAGAATTCCTCCTCCTCTCTCCTTCCATTGCCCCAACTTGACCAATTCTTCAAAGCTCACCTCACGTAGCTCACAGTGGTTTTACTGTCCTCCTATGTCTACAGGTTCTCAGGATCATGGTGTCACAGAGCTGGACGCCTAGAAAGCATTTCAGCTTCTAGTCCAGTAGTTTTAACACCCCCCCCCAAGTACTGGGGTCTAAGGAGGAGCCTCCGCTGCGTGGGGAGGAGTTGTAGGCCCTCCAAGCCAAGCTCTGTCCTTTCTACTTCCATTTTCCATTTGAAGGTTCCCCTGTGATCTGTTTAATCTTGATCTTCCATGTAGAATGGTATGCGGTAATTAAAGAAAAAGATTTCATGCTTAAAACAAAAATCGAAAACCACAGATCTAACCCAACTATTTCTTTTTATAAATCAGAATAACTGGCCTAAAGACCTGGAATGGGCTGCCTGACATTTGGATGAGTAGCCAATGGTAGGCTCAGAACTCAGGTCTCCCGATCTTGGCTACCACTGCTAACCATTCCAAGATCATGTGGATGACAGTCGGCTCCATCCAGATCCAGATGAAGAACAAGAGTAAATGTCTCCATACTGCTTTGCTTTGTCTTAAGAAATTTTTATTGGACTGGGATCCTGCCTCTGCTTTGCTGGAATTGTCTGTGCTGCAGAAGAACGATCATTGCAGGATTATTTGTGCCGCAGGGCTGTCTCTAGAGCCTGCTGGGAGCTTGTTTTGCTAGCTCAGCTGTTTCTTAGCTTTCCCTGCCTGGATGATGTCAGCTGTGATGTTGTTTCCCTCAAGAATCCCTCCTCCCACTGCTCACCGCCTCGGAGTCTCTTTTGGTCCTGCTAGCGATGTCTTCATCTCCTCCCCCCTTTTTCCTGTTCTCCCCACTTTTGATATCCTTGAGGCTGATAGTGTTTGTCAGGTCTGTCTTTAACTCCGGGGAAAGAGCTGGTGGAGCCATCTGTGGGTTTTGGAGAGCATCCCTGCTTGTAATTGTTTTTCCTGGAGCCACCCTTGATGAGGCGAAGGCCCATTGTTGTATTATTACTGGTTGTCGCCTGAGTTTTCTCATCCTAGAGTTTGTCCTGGTGTGTGTGTGTTGCGGTGGGGGGCAGCAATAGCATGACGGGTCTCAGAAAAACAATAGTTGTTGATTTCTTCACAGACAATTGAATGAAGAAATTGTCTCCCAGGACGATGCTCGGTTTGGTCCCTCACATCATTTGGCTATAGAGTTCCCCATGATGGGGGTAATATTTTCGTCACTTCTCCTCATCCCAAATGTCAGGGAGCTGTCAGAAGCTGGGCAAAAATAGAGAATGGGCACTTTCTCCACATGGACGGGAAGTCCTTGCCCCAGAATAATGAGCAAAAATGAAATCATCTTAAACCCTCCAAAGCCTTAGCAATTTGGGTTAATTATCTCGAAGACAGTGAGAATTACCAAAAGGGATAAATTAAATTAAATCCAACTCAACAACAGGAAGCGAGTTTGATGTTACCAAGGCACTAGACAAGGAGTTCAAAACCCAGGTTTTAACCCAAACTCTGTCATGAACTCACTGGATGATTTTAGATGGGATTCTTCCTCTCTTTGTGTCCTAGTATCCTTATTTACAAAATATGGAGTTTTGAATACATTATCTATAAAGACCCTTCCACATCTCATAGTCTATCATTTGAATATTTGTTAAGCACCAACCCTGAGTGGGGCAGTGTTCTGGATCCTGCAGGAGAAGCAAAAGGATATACCGGAGCTAGTGCACACCATCAGTTTTTTTGTAAAGACCTGCCACTGCATTCAGTTGAAGCAGAAACAGTTATATATTAGGCTAACAAATCATGGCCAAAAGGAATTGGCTTTATGTGAATAGAATGTTAGTAATTAGAACATTAATTGTTTAAATGCAAATGCTTATAAAGTGCTTAAAAGGACCACTTCTGCTAAATAGGTTGAGCAATCCTCTTGAAATTGCATTTACCCTTTTAGGTTGTTTAGCTACTGCTTTTTTTCTGTAGACTGTTATTATAACTATTCATGATTTATGCTCTGCCTCCTCCAGAAAAGGATTTGAGGCAGCTTAAAGCAGAAAACACATGCAAACCATGACAATTAAAATTTTTTTAAAGGGAAAATAAAAGACAACAGAAAACATTTATAAAAGGGGAGCTAGGCTTTCTAAATACCTGGGACGAGTTAGTTTCTGTACTTGATCCCCACATTAACTGCACGTCCTCTGCTCTCAAAACACAAAGATAGCCAGGAGTAATAATGCAGATTACAGACATTCTGTAAATACAACCAAGCACTTGCTATGTGCATAGTCCTATGAAAAGCTGGGATTCCTTCCCTTTAAGGACAAGTGGAAAGATAGACTGCAGACAAACTCTTAGGATACGATGCAGTTAGTGTGCATTTTCAGTGCTCTCCAGATTATTTTGATTATGTACTTCTATCAGAAAAATATTTGGGGCATGTACCTCTCCAATATCTGTATATTTATTTATACATAAATTATGTATGTGAACTACTGTAATAGGATGTTGTACATCATGAAACACATGAAAAAGAAATGAATATGTTTGAGATAAAAATAAATATGAACAGTTCTAATATTTCCTTCCCACATTCCAGTGGTGTGGCTTTATTTGGATAGAATGTTTATATGCGGAACATCAGTTGTTTAAATGCTAAAAAATGCATGAATAAATAGATGAATAAATGCCTTAAAGTGCTTGAAAAGAATGTCTTCTAAGTGAGTAAATCAATTCATTTGCAACTGTATTTACCCTTATGAGTTTAGCAAACGTCTTTTTCTTTTAAAAAAAAACATTTTTGAAAACAATTTTAGATTTATAGCAGTTACAAACATAGTACGAAGAATTCATATATACCCTTCGCAGCTTCCCCTAATGCTAATATCTATCAATTATCTTTTTTTATACATTGTTATCACCTGGAACATCCCTTGTGCTATCTGCACTTTACCCCTTTGTGGGGACCATTAAGGACCATTCATTTTTTTTTCTATAATCTATTTTTTACACAAAAATTTAAAGTGTAATATGCATACAGGAAAATGCAAAAATCTTGAGTCGCCCAAGGCCAAGATTGGACCCCTAGGAAGCATGCTCACAGAGGTACGTACTAAATCCCTCAGTAGGCTTTTTGCTCCCTGTGGACCACTGCCAGTGGGATCATAGCCCAAAAAGTGAAGCTCTAGCTCTCTTGTTCACAGCTGTAACTCCAATACCTAGAAAAAAAATACAGTGCAGACAAGGCACTTAATAAATACTTATTAACTGACTGAGTGACCGAGAAAACAAAATTTTCTCCAAGTATCATAGAAAGTTGAGAGGAAGTAGAAATAATTTTTTTCCTGTTACATGTTCAAATGAAAAACCAGGGCTTTATTAGTCACAGAAAAGGAGTGGAGACCAATGGAAGTTTTGTCATTTTTAAGGAATTACAAATTAGCTGGCATCATAATTCCAACTTATTCCAGTGATAGTTTAGAGCTCTTTATAAATGGGTGCCCTGAGCAGGTGCCTGCCTGGCCTGCCCAGGGCTTTAGCTCACATGAAGAGGACTTTCCTCATCCACGTTGGTCTCTCCCTCTCTGAACTCTCAGAACTTTCCACCTGTACCAACTATCAAATAATTGCATTGTGTTCTATTGCCCCAATGGATCTTGATTATTTAGTGTGTGAGGCTGCGCTAACTTGGTTTCATGTGTGTAACCCTTGTATCAACTAGATAGCTAAGCTCCTTGAGTATAGGCCAGTGTCTTCTCATCTCTTATGTCTTGCAGATATTACATCATGATGTTATCAAGTTAAGATGCTAGAGTTCCCAAGTGTAATGCAGCTGTTATCTTGAAAGGGTGCTGCAGGGAGGAATCATCAGCTTTGTTGAAAGTCATTCAATAACTTTCAACAGATATGCATTGAAACAGTGTCTGCAGGGCACTGTTCACTGCCCTTGAGTGTGTATGTATATGTGTGTGTTAGAGAGAGTGGTCAGGGATGGCTTTTCTGATACGTCAATGTGTGAGCAGAGACCTGAATGAAGTAAGAGAACGAGGCATGAGGATGGCTGCAGAAGAGCAGTCAAGGCAGAAAGAACAGCCAGTGCAAATGCCCTGGGATGAGAAAGCTAATACCGGACTATTAAAGACTTTCCTTGGTTTCCATGTTTGGAACAGTTTCAATCAACTCCCCTCAGACTTGGAGAGCCCTTCATCTCTTTGCACTTCGGAGTCCTCACCAACTCATTAGGTGAGTAGGTTCTACCAGATTTCCAAGCTAACATTTTTGTGACTTTATGGGAAAACTATTCCATAATGGAGAAAACACATTTTCTCTCCTGCAGCTGAAACAAGTGTTCTCCTCTCACATAATTCATTTCCACCCCCCACCCCTCATTCATGCACTTTGCGTGTCTTTATTTTAGAATCATGCTAAGCAACATTTTATGAATGTGTTTAACACAACCATGAGGTCAGGGTCATGCATTAACAATGGCCCAAGTGGTCAAAGTTGAATAATGCTAGTGGCACTGTCCACTCTTCCCCCAACACATACACTCCTGGGGGTCCTGAGGTCTTTACCCTAGAGGATTCTAACGTGGTCACCTCCCGTGGTGACCTATCTTAAGGATCCCCTTTCCAGGACTGCCTGGTTGTGTGTTAGACAGAGACACCTGGGGAAGGTGTCACTAGAAATTTTTCACACTGGGTTTGAGATCACTGTGTCTTCAGGCATGACTTCCTTTAATTTGGAACACTCAGTTTATTTAGATTGAAATGGAACATGTGGGTTTGGTTTGTTTACTTTTAGATCATGAAATGATAATTTAGCAGTTAATGGGCAAAGAAGACCTTCTCACCTTCGCCCCCAGGAACTTCTTGGAAGCCTCTGTTTCCTACAAGGGTAACTTGCCCTACACTAACTCAGCTGGCTCACATCCTCGAAGGAGTGGTCCTGAGGGGTCTGGGGAAACCATGGCTGGCAGGGCTTCCCTGGAATGACTTCTTGGCACAGGTGTCCTGCGTCCCTGGATCCAGCTCAGAGACTTGCCTTAGGATAGGACAAGAGTGAAAGGCAAACCAAAGATCCTAAGCTACTTCTTGATGTTTCCTACAAATGCTGGGGTTTCTGTTATTTTGCAAATATTGGGGTGTATTGAGCAAATTCCCCATTTCCAGATTGGCTGAAGCTGAATTTCTGGTCTCTTTATGCATCTCTGTTAAACCAGAATCATATCCCCAACCTCCAAAGAGGATCAAGCTACTTCCCCCATCAAACTTAGCCTTGTTACCAGCCTGAGGCTTACCCAGACATTGGTATCTTCCTCCACCTTGTTCCTGGAGGGTAGCAGTTTTATATTCCCTTCCATCTGACTCCTGACATCACTTCTCATACTGACTCTTTCTCAGCTTGGATTTTCTCTTCTGCTAAGGCAAGTAGTTCTTAATCTTTTAGGAGTCATGGATCCCTGGACCATCTCTCATCAAAATTGCTCACATAAAATTTTACAGTTTTATGGGGTATGAGGATTCCTCAAATCTCATCTGTGGACTATGGATTCCAGATTAAATGCCCTTAAAAATGTCTTGTTTTCTTTATTTACAGACCCCGTTGGGCCATAGGAAGAAGAAAAGTTCCCTATTGCTACTGTAATTACCACAAACTTGGTGGCTTAAAACAACACAAATTTGTTGTCTGATACTTCTGGGGTTGGAAGTCCTAAAAGCAACGTGTCAGCAGGGCTGTGTCCCTTTTGAAGGCTCCAAAGGAGAATCTGTTTCCTTGCCTTTTCCAGCCTCTGGAGACTGCCTGTATTCCTTGGCTTGTGGAAGGAAGCCAAAGACATCCTCAAAGACAGCAGGGCTGCATCTTCAAATCTCTCTCTGGCTTTGACCTCTGCTTCCATTGTTACATCTCCTTCTCAGACTCCGGCTTTCCTGCCTCCCTCTTTCCCTTAAAAGGACTCTTTGGCTTAAATGGGCTTACCGGGACAGTCTCTCATCTCAAGATCCTTAACTTAGTCACATCTGCAAAGTCCCTTTTGCCATAAAAGGTAACAAATTCACAGGCTCCAGGAATTAGGACATGGACTTCTTTGGGAGGCCACTATTCTGTCTACCACACTATCCTTAAGCCTCACCTCCCAGGAAACTCTCTTTAGACCACTCAAGATCCAGAATGAGGGAAACTGAGCCACCCTCTTCCCTACACAGGCCCCATTTCCTCTCTGAGGAAGTGCATCTTGCCCTGGTAAGTGACCTTCCCCCTCTGGACACTCCCCCTTCCCATGGGGGTCAAGGCCCTTGCATGCCTCCCCGGGATAACTGTATAAAGACTCAATTGGTGAGTCCAACGTCTGATCAGCAAGAAATACATACACATGACAAACAGTGCAAATTTCCTCCTGTAAGCTAAGACCACAGCAAGAGGGGAAAGAGAAGGGATTGATCATTCTGTACTCACTATGTACCAAACCTCTCAGTAACAAGGACTATTTCTTGGGGCCCCATCCAGGAAGAGGAGTTGGGGGACAATGCTGGTATGACGATACAATTTTTGTCCATACCACTGAAACTCCTTGCTTTTGCAACAGCTTAGCTTTCTTTTTCCTACCTGATTCAGCGGTCCCAGGACCAGAGCTATAACTGTGGGTGCCAAAATAGGGATAATCCCTAAGCAAGAAACTATAACTATACCTTTGAACCTTTATGTCAGAATTCCCAAGGGCCTGATAGAGTGAACTGTGCCTTTACCCCATTTGGCCTTAACAGTGAATGCATGTATATGATTGCCTAGTGGTTGAGATAGCCCACTAGTTCTGAACGTGCGTAAACTCGCCCAATTGCATGGAAGTGAGTTGAAGGACAGGCACTTGCTAGACCAGTATTGCTGCCGGCAATGTATAGCAACACAGTAGCTGAAACTAATCCCTTCCAAAGGTGGGAAAGTTTGGGTAAAAGTCAATGATACATGGAGAGAAGGAAGAACAGAAACTGAGGGAAAATGAATGAATAAATGGATTATGCAACAAGGGAAATCCAGTTTCACAATGGTGCCTTGCTAGAGATGATACTGTCTTTTAGCTCCACTCAGATTCCTGAAAGGGTGAAGCCATGTGTTGCCAAGACCGCTCTTCCTTTTGGGAACCTGACAAGGTTGAATGGAAGCCTGCAAACCTGAGTGGTATTGCTCTGAGAGACATTCTGGTCATATGATAGTTTGATTAACTGGACCAAATTGCTAATGACTGAGTGGGACTCCAGTAATATGCCAAGATCATTTGACATTTACTTTTCAGGTTATATCTGCTACCACACTGTGATCTGGTGTAGCACTGGCATTGTTGGTGAGATTCAACTACCTTATGTGAATAAGTCTTATGACAGTACTGCTGTTGATGACCAAATGTACTGGGGGACTGAGGTGAAGCCTCCTCAAGATGTAATACAGATGGAAAATGACTGTGGAAGAACTAGATTTAGTTAATCCCCAGCTAATTTTATATGCTAAATAGTTAGGCACAAGTTTATTGTAAGGTATGAATAGCAGTAGAACAAATGATCATATTAGGACAAAAATATGAAAATGTGTATAATGGCTTTATAGAATGGATTAGTTATTTCTTTTTCTTAATTGAATTTTATTTTTTTAATTGACAAATAAAAATTATATGTATTTGTCACGTATAACATGATGTTTTAAAATATGTATACATGGTGCAATGGCTCAATTGAGCTAAATTAAACATGCATTATTTCATATATTTATGATTTTTTGTGGTAAGAACACTTGAAATCTACTCTCAGTGCTTTTCAAAGTACAATACGTTTTTGTTAACTATAGTCAACATGTTGTACAATACATCCCTTTAACTTATTCCTCCTGTCTAGCTGAAGATGTTTCTTTAAATCTATCCCCACCTCACACTGGCTCCCCAAATGTCAGACATATTCATACTGATACTATTGCTGTGTCTGTGATGTAAATGCTACACTAATTGTTGATGCTCAGGCATATATGATTATTTTGTTTTAAGAGGGCCTTGGCCAAAAGGCTCTCTGTGTAATAAATGTAATAAAGATTTAACCTTATCCAAGGAGAGATTTGGCCTTTGCCCTCAGATCCTGTGAGGTATCCAGCTTGTTCTCTCTTTGTCTACCTGGGGACCTTGGGCCACACTGGATAGTCTAACATAATGTGATTTATGGTGGGGACTTTTGGGCCATGTGGTATCAGCTTGACCTCCAGAAGGGCTAGAGACTCAAGGTCAGCAGGTGATGGTCACACAGCCGACCATATCTTCATGATCAAGCCCCAGTAAAAACTCTGGATACCAAGGCACAGGTGAGCTTCCTGGGTTGGCAGTGCTCAGTGTGAATTGTCACACATTGTTGTCAGGAGTAGTCATGGCTGTCTGTGGCTCCACTGGGAGAGAACAACTCCGCATGTGGAACTGTCCTGGCCTCTGTCCCATGTGCTCTTGCCTTGGCTGGTTTCAATCCATGTTCTTTCACTGTGATAGACCATAACTGAAAATATGCAGCTTTCAGTGAGTTCTGTGAGTCCTTCTAGCAAGTGATCAAAACTGAGGGTGGCCTTGGGAACCACAGAACTTGCAATGGTGCCAAAAGTGAGAGTGGCTTTGGAGACTCCCTGACTTGCAGGTGCACCCCAACTCTTCCCTCTCTGAAACCTACTTGTTCTGGATGCCATTTCCCAGGTCCTGCTCTCAGGTAGAGCTAAGCTGATGGCTGGTAGGCTACCTCTTGTCCTAGGCCAGTTACTGAAATTTCACAAAGGCCTTCATGACTTCAACCCAAAGGAGAGGCTGAGAGTAGGACTATTTGGCTATGTTTGGCCATGGGAGAAGCAGCATACTGAGGCTTTATATGATGACAGATAGACAGTTGCCAATTGCACCCAAGGAAGGCTGGCCTCAAGCACCCTGCCTGTAGGGCAAAAACATTATCCACGTTCCTTCTTTGGTTTGGTTAACTCTAAAAACATTTTTGCACATTAAATGGGGCAAATTCACCAGCTCAGCTACTCATGGACATAGAAGACTGATGTGTACCAGCCACCTGACAGGGTTTTCTCATTTGATCCATGAATAATCCTGCCACTATACATGACTCTTAACTTTCTCTCATAAAGCAGAAATGGAGACAGAGGGCACTTTAGTGGCTTGCCTGAAGGCCAACTACTGGCATGCGTGGTAACTCTGCTCTCTGCCCTCCCTCACTGGGCTGCCTCATCTGTGGTGTTTCAGTTGGAGCAATTGTGGTTAACTAGAGCAGAGAGATGTCAGTAGCTACTTAGTCTGTCTGCACTGAAGTCAGGAAACAAATATCTATTGATTGATTGACATGAGGGGGCACAGCCCCTGCCCTTGGGGGTGTATGTGTGGGTCACAGTGGAGTGGGGACGATAGGAAAGGAACTGGTCTTCTAGAACTTATTCAGTGCCAGGTTCTTGACCTAGAGGATTTTGTTTGATCTTTGTAATCCATGGAAGGATTACTAACTATTTTACAGATCAGGTAAAGATAACCTCAGGTTACAAATCCCTGCTCTTAATAAAAGTATGTTGTGGGCTGAATTACATGCCCCCCAAATTCACATGTTGAAGTCCTAACCCTCAGTACCTCAGAATGTGGCTGCATTTGGAGATAGAGTCTTTAAAGAGGTGATTATGGTAAAATGAGGCCCTTAGAGTGGGTCCTACTCCAATATGGCTGGTGTCCTTATGGGAAGAGGAGGTTGGACACAGGCACATGCGGAGGGATGACCATGTGAAGGCGTATGGAGAAGACAGCCACCAATGAGCCAAGCAGAGAGGGGCCAGAATGAAACCGACCTTGCCAACATCTTGGTCTTGGATTTCCAGCCTCCAAGGATTATGAGATGATAAATTTCTGTTGTGTAAGCCACCCAGTCTGTGGTACTTTGCCACGGCAGTGCCAGCAGACTGATACAAGGTACGATGGGGATTTGGACCCAGGTGTGAATAATGCCACAGTCCTGGCTGACCCTTTATCTGTACAATGGAAAGGATCAGCCAGAGATGTGGGAGGCAGCCAGGCAAGAGCCAAATGAGTTATGGTCATGGCATTTAAATTTGATGGTGGGAATAGTGGGCAGGTGTGAGGATCAGGAAGGCCTCCTGGATAGGGTGAGCCTAGAACTGGGTGAGAATATCTGGATGTCCTGGGTGCAGAAGGGCAGAGGGGAAGGAGGAGGGCATTCCAGGCCAGCGCACAGCTGATTTTGCTGGATCCCAGAGCTGCCATCCCTGCTGTCTGGATGGACGTTTGGCCAGCCACGCACACATGTGGCCACAGTGCTGAGGAATGTTGGCCCCAGCTGAACATGAGGAGATGGTCTGTAAATCAGGAGTCTCCTTTATGGACAAATTCTTCCCCTCAAGCCCAGAAGAGGACCAAAAAAGAAACCAGCAGCTTCACATATTTATTAAGAGGCGAAGAGTGTGAGACTGGGAGGCACTGGCAGAAAAAGGACAGTTAACCCCAGAACCAGGCCTTGGAGAAAGAAAGCTGACAACAAACTGGCCACGGGGTTGCACAGAGCATGGGAACGAGGGGGGAGGGGTCCCCAGTCCGACACGCAATGTATCAAATATAATAAGTCCTGGGAGGCCGATCTAGTCTCCTGTCCCCCCAACTCCACACTACGCCAAATAGCAAAAGCAGATGTTTTGCAAACTAGTAACAACTCAGAAGCCTTTTCTGGTGATGGGCAAGAGAGACAGAGACTGCCAAGAAGAGGGGCGGGGAGAAGGCTTTTGGGAGAGATCCAAATATTAGTGCACCCGGAACCTTATTCCAAGCTCTTCCAACAATAGAAAAAGAGGGATTCAATTTAGCTTGGACAAGGAGAGAAGATCTATTGTAACATGGAAGAAATTCAAACATGATAGGAGAACAGAGCAACATTTCAAATTGCTGTGATTGATTCAGCCTGACCCACTTCTTTCAAATACCAAGTTGACGGAGCCAGTTGCAACACTTCATGGCAGGGCAGGGAGGCGGGACGCAGAGGAGAAGGCACCCGTTGTGTCTTTGGAAATTTGGTCTCTCTATGCTTCATCCTGAGCCTTGGGCCTTCCTCTCTACGGCAGGAGAAACCACCCCAGCTTCGAGCACATTCTTGGTGAAGGTAATCACTAGGGGTGGCACAGGCTGTCCAAAGCAGCTGTGGCCTTGTCTTCAGCCTGGAGGCTGCATCCACAGAGTGGCCCATGCCCATTCCATCTGGTGGCCTTGCAGGACGGTGCTGACACGTGTGCACTGCCCAAGGCCTTCTTCAGGTAGAGGGGCTAAAGCTCTGGAAAGGGCTAGACTACAAGCCAGGTGTTTTTGGTCTAGGCTTTAGGTGATTCACGGATCCTCGCTGCTTTGTTTTCCCGACTTCTGCAATGGGGAAGACATTACACAAGTTCTGTGTTCTTTACAGAGCTGCTCGCTCCTTCACTGATTCCTCCTTGTGGTAAAGCAAGAAGCACCGCAAAGTCCCTGCCGGCGTGAGAGGCTGGTGGGGAGACAAGACAGGGTGAGCAAATGCATCATGTGGCATGGTGAGGACAGACCAGGGCTGTACCTGAACAGATCAGTGACCTGCCTGTGCCAGTGCATGATGCTGCCCTGTCGCCACTGGAGAGCAGCTGGATGAGGAAATCCTTTGACCCCTAGTGTGTAGAAATGAACTTGATGGAACACACTCTAAAGGCAAGGAAGAACAGGAATAAATAAGATGATCGTGTCAGTTTTGTTGTGGAATCTACTGTGATGACATTCGATTGAAACAATCTGGGGGTAAGCAGAGTGTTGCAACTTTAATGGCATTAGAACCATCAATGTTCCAGTCATATTCTCATGCAAGTCTATCGCCCTAGTTCATGCATGGAGAGGTGGGCTCAGATCTCTACCTTGCCATTCTTATTGATGGGAAGGGAAGTGGCAATTTTTGGTTGCCTTCCAAGTTAATACAAAACAATGATCAAGGCTTTTTCTTATGTAATGTCACCTAATTCTCACCTCAACTCTATGAAGTAGGTAGAGATATTGGTATACAACATTATGGATAAGGGATATTCAATAATTTGTCTAGAATTATGCCGTTACTAAGTAGTAGAGTTCACATTCAAATCCTAGAGCACTTGAGTATTCCTTTTAATAAAATCCTCACTAATTTGAGGTGATGAGCCTGAGAATTGAACAGCTCTCCAAGGAAAGTAAAATTTTCACCCATTATGATTTCTGGTTTGATGGTATCTCTTTTGTCATCACTGAAACCATTGCATTTATTTCTATTGTTTTCTGGTTTTACCAGGTTGCCAGATTCCAGAAATTTGCCTTAGTGTCTCACCTAGAAAGATTTCAAGACAGACAGAATGCTATTGTCCTATTCAAGCATCAGGTTAATTATAACGATGACCCCTGTTGGCCAACGGTGACCTTAGAGTAGGCAAAAAAAGAGACAGTGAGTTCTTAGAAAAGCGATCCATGGTAGGTATGGGTGAGGAAAAATGCCAGGCAGCTCTCATTTCTTTTTTGTGGATTAAAATTACTAAACTCATAGGAATTTATATAAATGAGAACTATTGTAGAGAAGGTGTATCTGAATTTTAGAAAGTAGTTGACAAAATCTTTCAGAATTATACATGCACATTTAGAAAATGGAAGTTCTTAACCCCCAAAGTTAAATGTCTTCCTCTAATCCTGATATCTTAACTCCCTCCTTTCTTTTGTTGCCAAATTTCTTAAAAATAGTTGATATTAATATTATCAAATTTCTCAATGATTTTCTCTTTGACCTATTGCAGTTAAATCTTTGCCTCACCACTTAATCTCTAAGATCTAGTATGATCAATGACCAAAGCAAGACAAATATTTCAAGACTCATTCCTTTGACCTCTTTTGAGGTCAGTATTTGGCATTGGGGACCAACCCATGCTTCCTAAAACTTTTACTTTGCTCCCAAAGTCCTAACCACTTCTGTGTCACCTGGGTAACTCCTGGCAATTCTCTCTTTGCATGGCTCCAGCACACACAAGGTTTAGTTATCACAGTTTAGTTAAGTAACACCAGTCCTTAACAATATGGTTCAAATTTTCATTACTATGGCATATTAACTGCGAATGATTGCACAAAATACAAACCTCACTGTTAGCTCTTCAGTCTACAAATTATTGCATAAAAAGAGGATATGCATTATGATTAGAAATGCACATAATCTCTTTCAAAGTCTGAGGTCATTGGTCACTGTGCATCTGTTACTGCATTCATATGCAGACAGAAAATCATGTTGTGTGTTGCCTCCTTGTCTCCCGGTAATAAACTTACATGATATTTTACAAAAATAGATAATCAAAAGGTGAAATTGACCAACAAAAGTGAAAGTGCAACAAAAAACCAAAATACTGCTACTACTGGAAGTGAAATTTGGATTAAATGTAAATGGTGTTACAGAAGAAACAGCTGACCACAGGAATGTGGACACTACAGCTTTACAAAAGACTCTAGAAGTACAGCCAGAGGAACTTAGTAAAGACAAACTTATTGACATAAACGAGGAAAGCAGTTGTCGTGAAAAGGATGACGATGTCCCAGAGGAAGTGACATCAGCAAAGAGCTTCACATTCAAGGAACTCTCAGAGATATTTCACAACATGGAAGGCACAAAGGATAAAGTGTTGAAAGCTGATCCAAACTTAGAAAGGAATATGAAAATTTTCCAAAGCTCAGAAAAGATGCTCCCTCTGTAACAAATTATATAACTAGAAAAGCGTTCTTGATAGGTTTTTTTCACAATGAGATAAAAAACACTTCAATTCTCAATGTTTCAAATGTTTTAAATTACAGCATATTAAATCAACATTAGTTTTACTACTACTTTTCATTTTCCCATACATTTATAGTTGACAGCAAAGAGTTTTTAATGTTTTGATAAAAACATTTAAAGGTCACAGAACAATTGTGATTTTTTCCCAATGAAGACTAAGATTGTTTTGCATGATTTCAGCTTCTCAGTCATCTTTACAGCACTGTGCCACCATGCAAAGAGGGACTGCTTGAATTGGTACCTCCAAGTGAGCATGACTTTAATTTTACACGTTGCCTTAACCCCAAACCATCTCCTCCTGTGTTATTGAGTCCAGTTACAGTGAGTGGACACAGGGTGGCCAGTAAATGTGCCCTTCCTTTCCTATCTACTGCATGGTTTAAGGCATCATGGACTCCTCTGCCCCCTCCCCTGCTTCTATTATAATTAGCCCCAGGCCCAGCCCCGTCTCTCTCCTAAACTTGGCTAGAATCCAACCCTCCTTTCCACTCCCACTGTTTGGCCTTATCTTGAGTCCTTATTGTCACTCTCTTGCAACTACTTCCTAATTGTTCTTCTATCCACCAGTCTCTATTTTAACTACAGTGCACCCTTCACACAAATGCCAGAGCTATTGATCTAGAAAAGGGAATCTGGTCACATCACTCTACTTTGCAAAAACTACTATTGACTGTTGTCCTTAATGAGCTGAACATCCCAACATTTCTGAAAGGAGTCCTGCCCCCTGAAGCCTGTGCGCATTTTCTCATGATGATTCCCCTTCTGGGCTGCCCTCTCCCTCTTGCTTTCTGGGTTAACTGCATTTACACTTTAAGACCCACTACAGGTGTTTTCTATCCAGGCAAAAGTCCTCCTGGTATTTTAGTTACTGCTTTTAATTTTAGTTACTGTTTTTTTCTGTAGTTCCATAATGCTTTAGAATTCTACGGCACATGTGTCATGAAATATATTTATATAGCCATATTTCCCAGTAGACTGTAATTCCTCAAGGTGAGGACCTTGTGTTATTCCAAGCCTCAGTGCAGTAAAACAACAGCAACATCATCAACATCGGTAACACTCCTTATAATTAAAAAGAAGGAGTTTCTGATGGAACAACAAGAACAAAATAATAGCCGCATGTGACCTTGGTAGACTTAATAATTTTATAAGAATGTGCTAGCAAACTTTCAACATAGATATATTTCTACTAAACTGCTAACCAATTATGGCCATTTTCCATGTGATAAATCTAGCTAAAGGGTGCAAGCACCTATCTAAATGTATTGCTTGAAATCCAAAAGTTAAGATAGCTTCTTTTAGACATCAGTGACTCCAGTAGATGCATTTAACTAATAGATGTTTAAGCAAAACTGTGTAATATTTTGGTAATCAGGAGGCACGTTGAAGTATAAACACACCTTCCTAGGATCAGGTACTGGGTGGGTACTTCCATTTCCGTGGAAGACTCACCTAGGTCAATGGCTATAACCTGCCCTTTCAGATGATTTCTTTCTGAGAGCCCTCTGTGAACAAGGTCTGACCCACAGCTCCTGCCCAGGAGCGTCCTAGGACATGTTTATGTGGTATAGGCAAAGGAAAAGCAGAGAAATGCATTCCTGTCTGTTGCTCAGAATATAAATCTGTCACAGGAGCCCTCCAAAGACAGTTTGGCCAAGGAGTAATGAAGTGAAGGAATCTGTAGATGGCCAGAGATGACACAATAAACTCCAAATAATTCAATATGATTAGGGAATTAGCAAGGACTGAGGTAAGCTGGTGAGAAGAGATGCATAAATTTCCCCTGGAGTAAATGAGCCGTGGATCAGCCTATCCAGGGAAGGGAGGTGGCCATTCTCTAAAACTGGCTCAGGTTTTAAAAGCGATGCATCTCTGAGCAAATCCAAGGGATAGGCCTTTGAAGGTGAAGTCAGAGTGACAAAGAAGAGGGCTGTCTATGGAATCACAAAGGGTTCTGTCTGCAGATTGGCAGGGCATATGCAGGGTTGCTGCCCACACCACCGGTCAGGGTGGCAGGCTTAGAGGACAGAGCTGGCACGTACTCGATGGCTGCATTTTCATTCTTAGCACTGCACTAGGAATCCAAAAAACCCTTGCCACACACTAACCTTTATATTACAGGATTTGTTTCCCCCTGGGACGAAATCACCAAAAATATTATTGGTCATATTTATAATGTTGTTAACAATGTTTCAAAAAACTTTTTTTTTTTGGTTTGAAAAGTGCTTTCATGCATATTTATCTCATTTGAGTGTCACAATAACCCAGTAAAGTAGACAGGAAGATGCAATCGGCACCAACTCTAAAACTTTTTAATGTTGCACTTTTTTTTTCTTTCTGCAAAATATCACGTGTTCATTGAACAAACTTCGGAAAATACAAGTGAGTGTTAAGAAAGAAATTTCAGTCACCTGTAATCCCATCATAAAGCTACATGTCTTTCCCTTTTTATATACCACTTTATATTCCACTTATATGTACTATTTTGAAAATTCCAATATATTGCTTTTTATTCTTAATTGTCAATTATAAAAATACTCACGCATCGATAAATACACACATAATTGTTTTTAATGACTGCATATTGATACTATTCTACTGTATTGATGCACTTTGATTTAACCAATCCCCTAGTGTTGGATATTTAAATCATTTTCAATGTTAATTACTGAAAATTAATTAATTTAACTATTAAAATTATTTTTATGTAAAATAAATCAAATCAGTTATCATTACATTACATATGAACACTTAATGATTATACTATTAGTAAAATAGTATTTCATTAAATAAATACTTATTAATATTCAAAATAATAATGAAGTTAGCATCCTTGTGACTAAATCATTGAGCACATCCATGACTATTTCCTGGGCCTTTTAAATCAGGTAGATCCTACACCGATGCAGGCTTACCAGAGCCTACAGTCAATGAAAATGAACCTCAGATACATCTGCTCTCTTCCTGAAGTTGCAAACAGCCTCTTTTTGCACCCACCATTGTTTCTCCCCCTTACTCAATTTCAGCTGCCACCCGGTTTCTAACATTGTCGGCACTAGTTCAAAAACCAATGTCCAAATTGTCATATATTCCAGGCATTATGTTATACACTAATGTGTAAGGTACAGTGCACGGGAGCTGGTCCCTGCCCTCAAATTACATGTAGTTCAGCCAGCTGAGAATACAAACAAGAGAAGTTACAATACAGTCTTCAAGTGCCATGTGATTTCAGAGAGAAACCTCTAAGACAGATTGAAGAGTTAAAGAAGCTGCTCAGAGAGCTGATGGGGCACGTGTACTACATCTGGAGTGATGACTGTGAATTAGCCAGGACCTGGGGCAGGGAGAGGGGGACATTGCAGGCGGAGGAAGCAGTTTTCACAATATTCTAAAGGAGATGTGAGGATGACCCACTTATTGGAGCTATCCCATTTACTGTGGCTGCTTAAGAAATCTAGGTCAAGCATGGAAAGTTTCTTTCTCTGTAGAAATGTGTTGTGGGCACAAGACCTGTGATGAGTTAGTAAAAGAGCTTCTAGCCCTTGTAGGTGATTTTGGGGGCCAGGCCCAGCATGTGAGAAGATCTAAAGATGTAATTTATCTCATTGTTAGTCATGCTTGAAGAGTTTCAAGAACATTTGAGATGGGCAAAGTATACATTTTTGTTCAAATAGTTTAAGAATAATGTCAAGAAACTTCATACTAGTAGAGTTCTGTTAAGCCTTGGTTAATGCCAGAAAATATTGCTAAATAGGTGATTTTTTGGCATTTTGAAAATCATGCGGTGACCTCTATTCATTAGCACAGGTTCACTAGGAATATATCACATCAAACTAATCTTATTTCCTTTTCATCCAGGAAATGATGGTGCATGGATAGTACATCTCCAGCAAAGTTAGAGGATTCTAATTTCAGCAAAGCATTGGGTAGAATATTATGCCTTGTCCTTGTATATAAGAGACAAAATATTAAATGTTAGCTAATATGAAGCTGAAGGGAAGTATGGAAGCAAGAGATGGGGCTATAAAAACAAAATAATTATAACCTTATACTGTCTTCATAGATGTTTATAGTTCCTGTTAAGGGTGAGTTTATTATCTTGTGCTTTATGGTGGTTGAATTGCATCTGGAGGAATGAATTTTATTGTAGATACCACATTTGAGGAGGAATGCAGATGTACCAGTGCTCAGAGGTGAAGAATCAGGATATGTGCCATATGTAGAAGATACTAGGGTTACTGAGCATGGAGAAGAGAAACTTACAGGGAAGATGATGTCAGCTTCTAAGTTTGGGGATGTCTTCAATTTATAAATTGATGTTTTTCATCAATTGTGAAAACTTCTAAGCTATTTGTGTTTTCAAATGTTGCTTCTGCCTCTTAATCTTCTCTCCTAGGATTCCAGTGAACTATTATGCTATTAAACCTATCCACTTGGGTTTTATTTATCCATTTGGGTTTTTTAGTTACAGAACTTCCACTTGATTTTATGTTAGTTTTTATATTTTTGGTTCTCTGATGACATTTTCAATCCTGTCTTTTATCCTCTGGAATGTAAAAAGCATACTTATTTAAAAGTCTTTGTCTCATAACTCCAATAACTGGACACTCTGTGGGTCTGATTCTATCATCTGTTGTTTCTATTGATTATCAATCATTTTTGTCTTATATCTTTGCATACCTGATTTTTGTTTGATTGTGTGATAAACATTGTACTAAAAATTATTTGTCAAAAAAATATTGGGACAAAAGATAATGTTATCTTCCACCAGGGGAATTAGCAATTACTGGTCACCTTAATACAGCTTTATAGCTTGAGATTTTAAGGGCTATTCAGATGACTTGAAGCTGTCCATGTTATGGCTGGTTTACTTCTGAAACATCTTTATTTCAAGGGTATAGTTCTTTAGGGCCCCAACACAAAATGCAGGATGTTTACTAGCTCCCAGTCCCTCCCCACTGGCTGGTTCTGGAATCCAACCCTTCTCTCCTTGGTTTCATGAGGCTGAAGTACTGATCAGCCCCTTTACCCCTCATTCAGAATCAGCATCTTCTCCTAGGGGAAAAGCAACCCTTACCAAAATCACCTACCTAGGCTTCTATTTTCTCCTGGATCTTGGCCTGGAATGTCTTTATTACCTCAGTAGCTTTTTAAAACACCTTGTTTAGCTCTTCTACCTATTTTCAGTAGGAATTTTGGTCCTAATTTTCAAGTCCATAACTGTTAGAAGCCATTAAATGAGAGAGTAGACTTGTTCTATTTTGTCTATTGGTCAGATGAAGCCTAATGGATGGAATTTTAGTAGAAAGAGGCCAATTTCTACTAAATCAAAGGAGTAATTTGCTAACAGTCACTCTAACAATAATAAATGGGGTGCCCATGAAATTAGAAGCTTTCAGTTGTGTCTTAGTTAAAACGATGCTTCTTCAACATTTCCTCTTTAGAATCCTTGTGACAGAGGAAAAAGAACTTGTATCCCTTGGAAACATGTAGATGTGGCATACGTGAGATTTCTTTAAGGTCTTCTAAAACTAAAAAGTATCTCAACCTACCCTGGCCCAAACAGAACTTGAGATTTCTCCCCCATTACTGTAATGGCAACACTCCCCACCCAAATGCCCCAGGCCTTAAACCCAGGAGTAGCCTTCATTACTCCGTTTCCCCCACAGCCCACAATTAATCCATGGAAAAGAACTGTCATTACTCCTCTAAAATATATCCTGGGCGTGACTGCTTCACTTCTCACTGTCTTTAGGAACACAGCCCTAGCCTACGCCACTATGTTAGTCTGCTAGGGCTGCCATAACAAAGTACCACAAATTGGGTGGCTTAAACAACATAAATTTATTTCCTCACAGTTCTGAAGGCTGGAAGTCCAAGATCAAAGTGTCAGGAGGCCAGACTGGTTTCTTCTGAGGTCTTTCTCCTTGACTCTCAGATGGCTGCCTTCTCCCTGTGTCCTTCCATGGTCTTTTCTCTGTGCATGTCTGTGAACAAATTTCTTCTTATAAGGATACCAGTTACATTAGATTAGGGCCTACCCTAATAATCTCATTTTAATCTAATCACTTCTTTGACCCTGTTTCTAAATGCAGTCACATTCCAAAGTACTGGGGCTTAGGCCTTCAACGTATGAATTTTTGGGGGACACATTCAGCCTTCACAAAGCAGCCACCATCCTTTCCTGCTTTGGCCACAGTAGCTTCCCTCCTTTTTTTTTTCAGTCCAATTTCCTCTTGTCCCAAAGTCTGTCTTCCACACAGCAGTCAGAATGCAAATTACAGCACATCACACCCGTGCTGAAAACACTACAACAGCACCCAGAAAAAGATGCACATGCAGGTTGACAGGCCCTGTGTGATCTCCCCCCAACCCATCTCTGACCTCACCTCCCACATAACAGTCTCTCTACATCAGCTGCCTTGGCGCTCCATTGTCTCTTCCGTTGTCTCTTCAAATGTTCCCAGTTTGTGCTCAGGACTGTGGCTATGCTGTCCTGTCTGTCTTGTCCATTGTCTTCTCTTCCACCTTGCATGGCTGCCTTTTTTTTTTTTTTTAACCATTCAGGTTTCAACGCATCTGTCTTCTCCTCCTCAATGGGCCCTTCTTCATACTCTAGCTAAAACACCAATTTTATTTCTATTTCCACCTTCTATTTCCTAACACCCCTTTATTTTATTCATATTACTTCTAAGAATCTGAAATTATAACTTGTTTATATGGTTATTTTCTGGCTCACTCTACAGAATGAAAAGTGCCTTGAGGACAGGAGCCTGCATGTCTGGACTCTGCGGCCCCCATACCTGATGCAGTGCCTGCCATAGTAGACACCCAAGACATAGTTGTTCACTCCCTGATTCCAAGAGCATAGAGACTCAAAACTCTCTCCCCTTCCCCTTACAGTAAAGTTAATTACTATGGGCCTTTTCTTACCTCGTATAAATAGACATGGTCCCCAGCATAATCTGAATATCCCTGGGGCTAAACAAACCCTTATTCCAAAAGCATAAAGTAGAGAATTAGGCTAGATCTGAAGTGGCAAATAGGTTTCTTCCTCCATAGCAACTCTGAGTAGTTGGAAGTGGTTGAGAAGGATTTTGAGGCTCTGCCTGGAGTGTTGTGATTGATCAGCAGTGGCTGCCATTGGCCCTCTCTGGGCAGCAGGGGCTCAGATGCTGTGGGCTAAGCAGTGTCCACAGCACCCACTAATGTACTGAGGGCTTCTTCTACATTCAGTTGTTAATGGTGCTCCAGGCAAAAACTCTACCAGCATAGATTCATATAATCACGGGGTTCGTTGAAAGTTATGCTAGTTGGAGACTAATTCTTTGAGAGAACTTGACGTACCCCGCCTCCTACTAGATGAAGGTGAATAAGCTTAGGCATTCAGTATGCATGATTGACAATTCTAAAACACTTTCAAGAATAGCACATTTTTCAACTTTTTCAGTCATCCCGCTTACATTTTCTGTCTTCATTTGGCCATCGTTTCACCAAGTGGAGATGGAAAATGTGCACCAGAAATCAGGGTGCGGAACCTGCGGCCTTCTGATTCCAAGATTGTTCTTTTTTAAGCACCAAAGGAGGCGAGAAGAACTTCACCTTTCTCTGCTGCACCCCTTTTAATAAAAGGATTTGTTCTGTAAAATTTGTATTTAGTCAAAAGGCCACACTTAAGGACCCAGAAGGCCACATGTGGCCTTAAGGCCGCATGCCTTCTTGTTTAGTTTTTAATGAAAATAGAGTATGATTTCTTCTCTTCATTCATAAATCCCAAAGTTGGCACACGTCCTCTGAGCATCCACTTGCAAGCATGTTAGAGTGTAGAGGTAAAAGAACATTGCTCTACTCTCCACAAGCCCCCAGCCCAGTGGTAGAAAGACAATTACAGGGTCCCATGGTATGTTCTGTGCTGTGGTAAACATTACAGACACCGTTGAACTTGGAAACAGAAATCTAGCTGCTCTTCAGTCCTTCTGTTCTGCAGGCTAAATAGCACCATTTCCTTTAACCTTTCTTCCAAATCACATCAGCATAATTACTTCAAACAGACCCCATGGCAGACTTCAGCACTGATGATATTTAACCACACTGCTGGGTATACCCAGTCTCACAGACACGAAGCCAACCGCAGCCCCACGAGTTCTAACCAAGCCTGAGTATTTTTGCCAAAAGAAATTCCTCAGACTGATTGAATGCTCAAATCTCAAGGCAGCCCTTCAAGATTTTTTTGCCACTGAAGATTATATTTACAGACCAATCAACAAAATGCAGAATAAGATTATCCTGTTGGTGGTTTGGAGAAGGAAAAGCACATTCTTTACTATGCAGATGAAAGTCAAGAAAACAGTGGAGTGGGCTGTTCCCATCTGGAATTCTCTGGGTCCTGTAATTAGGGATACCCGGGAGTTTCAGAATGTTAGACACTACCTAACAAATGCAAACATTTTATGAAGTGGTGGAACGTCTCACATTTTTCCAATTATTCAGCAAAGCATAGCTCTTAGCCTTTTTTTTGTAATGAGCAAAACAATCAAAAGATAATCAAGGCAGTCTCTCTCGGCCCTTTTATGCCACCAGAGCAGTTATTGATGGGCACGTGCTGCCTGGTGACAAAACGGCAGCTGGCCTTTGGTTCCCAGGGATCGGGGTGGAAGCAACATGATCTGGGCATCCTGTTCAAAACAACCTGGACGCTCATTTCTAAAACCCAGGGGGGGGTCTTTTCCAAAGGTAAAGCCTATTTGTCCTCCTCTGTCTGTGAATTTGCCTGAAAGATGGCTGTAGTACAGAAGTTCCCACCCCAGAGGTTTTTGTTTTTGAATGGGTCTCTTAAAAAAAGAAAATCAATGTGTAAAAGCATCTATTTGAATTCACAGGCATGTGTACATTTATATATTTGGTGTTTTTTTGATGCCATATGCCCCCTCCTGTGTATTTACAGGGGTATCATGTGCGTGTGTGTGTTTGTGTTTGCACATACATGTTTGTGCGCATCTACATATCAGGTACAAAATGCATTGGCATGTGGAAGAAGGGGTACAAAAGGCAGACTTAGCAAATCAGTAAAACTGCCAGGGTTAATCCTTTGTATTGCCCTCAGCTCATTCTCTGTGTCCTGCCCCTACTTTCCACCCCCAAACCTTAACTGAGAGCCTGCTATGGGTCTATACCAGGGTTCCTGATATAGACTGAATATTAGTGTCCCCTCAAATTCAGATGTTGGAACCTGATCCCCCATGTGAGAGTGTTAGGAGGTAGGACCTTTGGGAGGTGATTAGGTTACAGGGACCAAGTCCTCATGAATGGTGCCTTTAAAAGAGAGACCCCAGAGAGATCCCTCATCCCTTCTGCCGTGTGAGGATGCAGGGAGAAGACAGCCCTTCTGTGAACAAGGATGCAGGCCTTCATCAGCCAGTGAATCTGCTGGTTCCATGGTCTTGGACTTTCCAGCCCCTAGAACTGTGAGAAATAAATTTCTGTTGTTTATAAGCCACTCACTCTAGAGCGGTTTGTTATAGAAGACTAAGGGGACTGAGGCACTTCCCATGGGAAGATTATTTTTACCTAGTTCTTATGTTTGCCATCTACAGGTAAGAAAACCGAGATAAGATGAGAAGACCAGACAACGTCACACAGGTTAGATTTGAACTCAGGAGTGTGTGTGTGTGCATGTGTGTGTGTGCGTGTGAGTATGACATTAATAACATCTATCACACTAGGTTCTAACAACACTGGCATATTTATTTTTCAGATCCTCAGACAAGTCAGGCTCTGTCCGGCAGCAGGACCTTTGCACATGCTATTTCGTCTGCCCGCAATGCTCCTGCTCCAGCTTTTCATGGGGCTCCTTCTCATCTTTTTTTCCTACATAACACTATTCAGAGAGGCCTTTCATGACCATATTATTCAAATTCTCTTGTTTATTTTCTTCAATTGTTTATCATAATTTGTAATGATTTTACATTTATCTTTCTGGTCCAGTTGTCCACTGTTTGTGTCTCTCTCTCCCATGAGAAGGTAAGTTCCAGGCGTCTGGGGCCCCGTCTCTCATAACCCTGCACAGAGTGTTCAATGCCCCAGTGCTCCATTCACTGCCTCCCTAGTCCTGGGTGCTCTATAATTGCTGCCCTCCAGGTGCTATTTTTCTGTTCAGCAATGCTGATTTATAGACCATTCTGTATTGCTCCTCAATATGAGATGCTCTGGTGAAAAACAAAGTCCTAGCTACAACATTACCAGGGAATTCTGGTTTCATCTATTAATTCATTCACTCACTCCCTCACCCACCCCTAAGAAAGTACTAAACGCCTCTTCTGAGACAAGCCCAGGGGAGGACATTAAAGACTCTAATGTAAATATGTGGTCCCTGTCCTCAGTAAGTTCACGTGCTCATGAGGGAGATGGACGGTGAGCAGACACAGTGCTCCGATAGAGGCAACGTCAAGGAGCTGTGTGGGCTCAGAAGGTGGTCCCCCAACCCAGCCTGTGTGGGCGGGGAAGGCTCCCTGGAATGGGGATGCTGGGAAGAAGGGGCACTGTAGGGTGATCCAGGGAGGGAGCTGTGTGTGCAGAGGCAGCAGGGTGGTTCGGGGCTGTTTCAGTGGTTTGGTGTGGTGGCACACTGCACAAGCACAGGGTAGGGGACAAGGCAAGCTGGCCCAGAGCGGGTAGTGCATCGTGAGACTGACTAAGCAATTCAGACTTCATCCTGATCACCATGGGAAATCACAGGAGGATTTTAACAGGAGAGTGACATGACCAGACTTGTTTTTCAAAAGATCACTCTGGTTCCAGGGTGGAGAGGGTTAAATCCAGTGCTCATTCATTCATTCACTCATACATTCAGTCACCCATCTATCAATCCAAAAATCTTTATTTAGTACCTGCCATATGACAGGCATGTGCTAGGCACTAGGGATGAACAATGGTGAGCAAAACAGAGTCACTGACTCTCAAAAATGTCTGGTCTACTAGTGGGGAAGAAAATTATGGCACCAGAAATAAATAGAAAACCACAAATTGTGATAACAGCTATGCAGGAGAAGAACAAAGATGTGTGTCCCTATGGGGACACGTGACAGGGTCCAAAGACTAAAGGGAGGGAGTGAAGCTAGACAGCAGGGAGGAAAAACCAAAAGGACTTGAAGATATTTGGGGTGAGAGACAGGGGAGACAGGGTGAAGGGGATGGGAAACAGTCAGGAATGGTCCAGTCATGCACTCTGAGGGTGATGTCATCACTGGGACCCCAAACACAGAAAGAGGCAATGACTGGACTTGTCATATCTTCCAAGCACTTCTTTTATAGATTTTATCTCATTTAATTCTCACAACAGTTACCTTTGGTATCCCCCATCTATTAAGTGCCTACTGTCTGTCAGGTACTTTACTAAGAGCTTTGCATGCATTAATCTCTACAATACTCAGATGAGGCAGGGGTCCTTACCATATCGGGGCTCAGAGAGGCTAAGTAGCTTGATTGAGGCCACACAGCTCATCACTTCTGGACTCCAGATTTGAGCTCAGGTCTGCTGCTGTCCAGAGTGAGTAGCAGGAACCACTCTGCCATGGTGCATTTTGGGTATCTATAGATATGGGTTGCCCTCTCATATTTGCATCTCATTAGAACTGGCAGTACCTTAACTCAAAAAGGATCCTCTAGTGCAGAGGTCCCCAACCTTTTTGGCACAAGGGAAAAGTTTCATAGAAGGCAATTTTTCCACAGATGGTGGGTTTGGGGGTGGGGCGCGTGGAGGCAGAGCTCAGGCAATGATGCGAGGGATGGGGAGCGTCAGTAAATACAGATGAAGCTTCACTCTCTCGCCTGATGCTCACCTCCTGCTGTGCGGCCTGGTTCCTAACAGGCCACGGACAGGTACTGGTCTGCAGCCTGGGGGTTGGGGACTGCAGCTCTAGTGTGAACATTTAATGGTGGTTGAGCACTAATGAGCTTTCTCAGTACTTTAGGGGCATCATTTGATTAGAAGCCAATTTCTCCCTGAGCTAAAAGGACTCGATAACAATGAAATGCTTCTATTAAAGGGGATGAAAGCTCAGTGGTTCTACACATTCTCAGGCCTATCGGGAGTGTCAGGCTCCTTCAGGAGGACATTGGCCAGCCAGAAGTCCCACAAGGTGTGACCAGAATAGGGAGGGGAGGGATGGTGGCTGGCATGTGCATCTCCGACCATCTTGTAGACATCCCTCTGCTGTGTTATCCTCATTGATAAGGAATCTCCATCACAGACCAGGTAACGTCTTGTTAAAGCTACAAGGCTAATAAGTCACTAGGAAGTGAGGATTCTAATCCAGGCATGACTATATCTCCTACACCACTGGAAATGATGTGGCTGGAGAGCTGGAAGGAACGAGGAGAGTTTAACTTGGAAAGGAAGATCATGAGGCTTTTGGGTGAAACAGAAAATAGATGCCTCCTCCCTAAGGCTCCAAAGGTGGAGTTAGGACCCAAGAGTGCAATTCTGTCTCAGTCAACAAACACTATCCCTGCTGTGTGCCAGGCTCTATGCTAGGCACTGGGATACTAGGAACAAAATCACTGTCCTTGGTCTCTTGAAGCTCATGGTCTGGGAGGACAGATGGTGGACATGTGGCCAAATGCTTCTCATACAAGCCCATGTGCTTAGTGTGATGGCAGACCAGAGAAAGAAGGGGTTACCAGGGAACACTTGGGATGGATCCCCTTTAAGCAGGGTGGCTGTGAACAAGCAGGGTCTGGACATATAGAGAGGGGGCGAAAGGACATTCTAGGGACAGGGAGCAAGGACACTGAAGATGAGACTGAACAGGGTGTTTGGGAAGGGTGAGCGACCAGGCGTGATTAGCAGGTACGTTCTACTTGAAGAAATGCAGCTTTGAGCCTGAAATCTAGCCCGAAGTTGGCCTGTGGGGGACCTTAACCATCAAGTTTCCTCAAGTAAGGGAGTCTTGCTTTAGGCAAACTTGAACGAGGAACGTGGAGATTTACACAAAGATAGATATTCGCTGTTGACCGCAGCTCTTTAGATTGTCACTGTTGTAGCTCAGGATCTGCTACTAGACACATTACTAAAAATCCCAACCACACCCATCACAAAGAACTCATGTTGCTCTCAGGATATGCACAGCACCGGTCACTATGCTGAAAACCCAAGCCTGAGATGGAAACTGTCTGAAAAGGATTGGACATGGAGGAC
This sequence comes from Daubentonia madagascariensis, assembly GCA_023783475.1. NCBI lineage: Eukaryota > Metazoa > Chordata > Mammalia > Primates > Daubentoniidae > Daubentonia > Daubentonia madagascariensis. The sequence continues at coordinate 75,545,104 of JAKFHU010002088.1, read as the reverse complement.
TTTCAGCTGAGTGAGGTGACAACTGGGTCAGGATGGGAAGGGAACTTGGGGAATCAGATGCCGCAGGAATGCCCTGGGAACCCCAGCCCACTTGGCATTAGCTGGATGTCAGAGGAGTCAAGTGAATGATACCCTATCGTTTCCTTTTTGATGACTATCTTGCTCTGCGTATTTATGGAGAAACAAGCGCTAACATGTTTTGGCATTTTTTCAAATATTTGCCTCTTGATTGCAAAAAGTTCTAAAAAGGTTCTTAACTGCTTAGTTAACTTCCTTAGTGAGGAAGAATGGAGGTTTTTAAAATTATTATTATTTTTTACCATCTCCCTCCAACCCAATTCTGGTGTTTTTCAAAAAGTTGAAGAAAGACAATTGATGGTCTTTAAATTGAAGTGCAAGGAAGAATGTCTTGGGAGAAACAGCATTTAAGAGGTGAGCGATTACCATATATTTAAGTGTTCGGGCCCATCCATCTTTTAGGGCAGAAGTCTTTAATCAGGACCAATGATTATAGGGATAATGGCAAGATAAAAATCATATGCATTCTAGCATTTTAAAAAATTCTCTGCTGCAAGTCACTAATGGTAGCTTAGATTATTAGCACAGAGACCATTCTCAGGGTTTAATGGGCTCCTCCTGGTTTCTCTCTCTGGCAGGCCTTGGGCACTGGGCTCACCTTTGTAATTTCACCTTTGGCTCGGAGTCTTTCTGTGTCTGCATGAACATCGAGTTGAAAGCAATCAGCCAAATTCATCCTTAGGAGTGACTGTTATGAAAAGATTATATGCTGGTTGTTTTCAAGATAACCTGTTTTGTTGACTAAAGTCAGAAGCTGCAGCAAAGTGGGTTGAGTGTGTAGCTACTATCTCAGTTTCCCTGTTGGAATTGCTGTTTGATGAGGTTATCGCACTTATATTTGTGTATCTTATGTTTTAGTGCCTGTGTTCCTTACTGTTTACAAAAGCATTTTTATACATTCTTGCATTCATTTGTTCAATGGACATTTGTTGAGAGCTTATAATGTGCAGGCTCTGTGCTAGGTGCTAGGGATACATAAGGGAACAAAAGAGGCATAATCCCTTCCCATGAAGCTCACAGTGCGAGCATTTGTGCTCCATGCTTTGTTCCCATATCCCACACATTGGCATTAATGCCATTGATCTAGGTGGTGGGCCTGCAGCAAAGCAAAGTCACTGCTCTCAGGCTGTTAACATTCTAGAAAGAGATGTTGAAAACTAACTATATATGTCAGGTGGCAAAGAGAGCTACGAAGGAAAATAAAACTGGACATACAGATATTTTTAATCACATGATCACATTTATCTCCTTTGGGGATACTAGTAAACCCATTTTAAGGATGTGAATAACAAGGCCCAGGCCGCATACAATGTGCCCAGAGTCCTCCAGTGAACTGCCCACAGAGGCCAAATCCACCCCAGTCCTCCGGTTTTCTGGTCTTCAGCTTTCTGCACTGGGCCATCACCTTTCATTATACCCTGCTGCCTTCTCTCTGGGGTTCTATCAAAATGAGGAGGTGCTTCCCTTAAGCTATCTCCAGTTTAAAAACTGTCTTTCACCTTCAATAATTCCCCCCAGAACTTGACTTTTTCTCAAATTGTTTGTTTGTTTGTGTTTCCAGAAAGGAAAACTTAAAAGCATCACTTCTGCTCTTAATTTTAATATCTTCCCCTCTCTCCCAGGAGGGAAACCAGCAACATGAATAAAGCGCCAAAGAACCAAAACTAATTAATCTGGTCTGACCTTAGTGTCATATGATCTGCCTCAGAGGTCTAGGTTTACCACTTATTACTCATGTGGCTTGTGGTAAGTCACCAAGCGCTTGGTGCCTTCATTTCTTTGTCTAAAGAAGGGGATGATAATCCCAGCCCCATGGGTTGACAGGATGAAATGAGTTAGCATACGCGGAAGTGCTCGACATGTAGAAAACTTCAAGTGTTTCCCTCCTTCCCCTTTCTCCTCCCCTCTCTTCTTTTGTTCTCCAGAATCTCTCTTTCCATGTGTATTTGTAAAGTCATTGCAATAGCACCCCCCGTCACTCCCCGGGTTATGGCGAGGGTCCCATAAGATAACCTACACGAGCCATTTGTGAACAAGTCCCTTGGGTACGGGAACAGAAAGACGAAGTGGCCATGGGGGCAGGAGGAAGAGCACAAACCCCAGAGTCCCAGGGGCCTGGGGGAACCCCAGCACACCAGCTGGGAAACTCCGTAGGCTGTGTACCACTCCACGCCTGTTTGTTCAAGTCATTGTGGAGCAGGCAAAGACTGGCAACCCGGCTCTGAGGAACGGAACAGCAATGCTGACATCATAAGATTGAGATTCAATGAATGGTGATGTTTAAAGGCCTGGTTCTGTGCCCAGGCCGTGTGTCCTAACTTCAGACATTGATGAGCACCTTCATAACACTGACCACACCAGCACTTGAAATGTTGGCATTTACCTTCATATTTTAGCCAGATCTAAACAATAAGGGCCACAGAATCACAGGTTTTATTTCATGTATATCTTAATAGACATTAGAAAAAATATGTAATAACTAAAATATGTAACTTCCAAAGTCCTCCTAAGAACCCCGCAGACCCGTGTGGGCAATCATCGGCTGGCAGGGGTGCCCTTCCCTGTCCTTCATTACGGGCTTTACTCTACGGCATTTTCATGGGTTTTAAAGTCTCACATAGTCTTTTTACAGATGTCATCTCATTTGATTCTTATGACATGCATAGCTGAGACCAAGACCCAAATTATTGTCTCTACTTTATGGCATAAGGGGCTTAGAGAGAGGAAATCATTTTCCTAGAGTTGCGCAGCTTGTTTGGGTGGGAACCAGGAGGAGAACCCGGGCCTCTGGGACTCCCAGCCTGAAGTGCTTTCCTCCCTCTGCCTGGGATGTCTTTGCTTATCCCAGGACCCGAGGCCACCCACCCTCTGCTGGCTCCCCCTGCCAGACCTGGCGGAGGCCTCGGAAGGCTGTCTGGACGCCCAGAGCCCTGCTGTAAATATCGCAGGGGGTTTTCTTATCCCAGGTCACTCCTCACTCACTCGGTTGCCAGCAGCCTCAGCATCCATCGACTTGCAGCTTGCAAATCAGTGCCAAACTTGACAGCGAACCCACGAGCCTGAGCTGGAGCCCAAACAGGCATCCGCCTCTTGGGAAGTGCCTTGGGAAGTGCAGAGAGAACTTTGGGCTGGGCCTAGCCAAGAGCCATTCTGCTTAAAGGGATATTCTGGGCCCAGGCACATTATCCCGTCCCCCATGGAGAAAGATCACAAGGTGGGATCACAAACCCAGGCCTCTGAGCCCCAGTCTAAGTCCTGCTGGGGGAGAGGAGGGAGGGAAGCCCAGTCCCAGGCTAGGTGCTTTGCCCACCTGAGCACAGCAGCCCTACATCGGGAGAGTTATGCAAAGGTGTATGCACACACCAATGACAAAACTTTAGGCTGCTTGAGACTCATGGCTATAGAGGGGATCCTTGTCTGTCCCTGTTCCTTCAAACCACCCTCAACCACGAAACCCAATGTGGAAATCCCACCTCCTTGCTGGGATGGGGAAAAGGCAGATTGTAAACTAAGGTGAAAAAAAAGCAAATATTTCTATATTTCCTGGAATTGGTTAAAATATATTCCAAAGCCTGTAAAGGTGTTCAAGACGTGACTCCTGCCCAGCCCCCCAGCCCTGACCCTCCTGGTCCCCACCCTGCACCTTCCACACCCACTGACCATGCACTCCCCGTGCAGGCCCAACGCATTCAGCCTCTGGGGTCTCTCTACCCAACGCACCTTCCAGGGCATCTTCTCTCCTATTTCCATCTAATTCCTACTCAGTCTTCAAGACCCTGCCCCTTCACCTAGTCATTTACTAAACAAATAAATGAAATAAAGTGCAGGGGCGAGCCTAGCAATAGGAAACAGTGTTTGTGGCAAACCCCTCACAGGGCCAGTGCAGGAGGCCGGCGTTGCGCCGAATACCCTCTTGCTCTGACTGTCTTCCCTCCTCTGTCTCTCGAGTCCACGGCTTGGGCTGGGGGCTCCTTGTCCTCCCTACCCAGCAGATCCTGCTATGCCTTCAGGGTCCACCTCTCCCAGGAGCCCCCCACATCACCAGGCTTGTTGGGGAAGCTGACAGTTGAACTTCAAAATGCCTGTTTACACCTTGTGATGGTTGAGTTTTCTGTACGTTCCTGCTGGTCTCCCTAAACAGACCCTAAGTTACTCAGATGGGCCTTCATCTTCTACGACCTTGGCTCACCCCTGCCCATCCCATGCCCCCCACCCAGTCCCCAGCCCCGTGTGGCCCACAGGGTAGGGTCGACAATGTCTGCCAGTTGGCTCATTTTCTCCCGGGGTGATAGTAGCACTTGTTTAATATGCAGCCCTTAGTGCCCATATTTTGTCAAAAAATAAGGTGCCTTTTAGCAATGGTCTTTTAGAATATGCCATTTAAAATAACTCAAGCTAATCCTAGGGCATTGGGATTCCCACAGGGGCTCATACTGTTTATATGGTAAATATGAACAGTCTTTCTCTCCTTTTTGTTTCCCTTATCCCCTTCTGCCAGTTAATGGTGCCACCTTGCAGGTTGCCCGAGGTCACAAAGGGGTTGGTTTTAATTAGGCTGATAAAGAAACAGCCCAGGCAGAGCCTAGTGTGGGTAACAGGTGACAGGGACCCTAGATGTTGGGCAGTGTGTGGAGGCGGGCAGGGGCAGATCTCCTTCCCCACCTCTGACTTCTGACAGTCATCGCCACAGACAATTCTGGATGGCTGCACAATTTAAAATCTTTTTTTATCTTACACGGTTCTTCTATTCTTGTTGGCAATTATTGCTGATGGCAGGGCATACTGGTGTCTTGGCAGAATGGAGCCTTCCCGCTGGGGAGAGGGGTTTTGAGTTTTATGTCCCAATATGACTTTGATGGATTCAGACAAATTTCTCAGGCTTGGTGGACCTTTGCCCAGGCTGGAAATCTTCCCTGGGCAGCAGGAAACATCTGAGACACTCACACCCCAAATGGGGTGTTTTGCTTTGCTAATCCCCAGATCTTGGTGAACTACAGCCAAGGCCAGAGTTTGAGGAAGCCAGAGCTGGGGGTCAGTCCCCAAGGACATAAGTAATAGCAATGGAGTCCCTCCATTGACAGAGTTAGGATATGGTTTCTAAGCCCTTTGCTAGGTTGGACCATGCCCAGTAGGAACTTCCCTGGGCTAGAGAAATACACAGGGTGGGCTAACCTGAGCTGTGCTACTGGGAAAGGTCTATCCTGGGACGGGGCCTTTAAAGAAGGTCATCATCATCTGCAATTAAGTGGCCTGGAGAGAGAGAGGTTTGGAGGAAACACAAGAATGGAAATCATGGGTAGAAGCTGGGAGTCAGGAGGTAGAACTAAAGGAATCTAGAAAATGGACAGTGATTCCAGGGTCAGAGTGAAGCAGGGAAACCTGGAAGTTGATGCTGTGAAGGCTGGCCACCTGCCATCACTGCCACAATTTCCTGTGTGCTTGGAGCAACATATAGTGCTGAGTGTGGGCTCAGCTGGAGAATGGGACCTGGCACCTGGCTCTGCAACAGGAACCCAGCCTGCCCCTCACCTACAGGGCCACATGGGCTGACATTTGTCATCTTAACACTCGAGAATGAGTGTCTTAAAGAAGCACTCCACATTGTCAGAAGCCAGCCTCTATCCTAGCTCACCACCCCCTCTAGGATGCTATGTTAGACCTTTCAAGCCCTAAGTAGAGATGTGTGACAGAGCCTTTCCCTTCCCCAGATCCTGGGAAGAAGACTCATGCCAATGGAATCCTTTGCATGCTGAGGATGCAAGTTGTTATTTAGTATGTGTTATGTGTCATGCACTGTGCCATGCTTAGGGTTCCAGATATTACCAAAAGATTAGTCTTATAGCCCAGTGAATGGGAGAGAGACCTCTATGTATGCAGGCTTTATACTTACATTTACACAAAGTTCTGAAGTGATCCAGAGAAAGCATGAATCAGGAATGTACAGAGAGGAGCTAATACTTGTGTAGGGCTTTGAAGGATGAAGAGGAGTTTTCTAGGTAGATAGGGGGAGGGAATGTATGATAAAAAGAATGAAGAGTTTATGAAAGGTACAGAAGCATGAAGCTCCCTGATGTGTTCAAGGAATCGTAGGTGAGGGTCGGTCAAGTCACAAAGCCTTCCTTTAACTTGGTAAGGATTTTGGACTTAATCCTGTAAGTGTTGGGAACCCCTGAGGGGTTTTGATCAGGACATTTACACAATGAGTCAGATAATAAAGACAGCTTGAAATGAGGAAGCTTTCTTAAGAAGAAAGCTGCTGTAGCAGGAAGACGCCTGCATCAACAGCCAGGACAGGCACACTAAGGCCCACTCGGCTGATTAGTGGCATGACCCACAGGGACTTGTTTCTCCTTTGGGTCTCTTCTGCCATATTGGCCAAATCCCTTCTCAAATATACTTGCAGTGCTTTTGTAAGCAGAGCACCAAAGGAAAATAATGGATATGAAAGCAAGATGCAGCCATCCTACTATTATTTTCTTCCTGAATGGTTAAAAAAGGTAGCAAACCTATCAGTTCCAAGTGCCCACTCTGCCACCCAGGGAGGCTGAGACCCTCAGCTTTGAAGATGTGCCATGGAAAATGGGGAGCAATGTCAGCTGCTCACGAGTGTGCCAAATCGGTTCAGCTAGGGTGTCGGACTGTCTGTTGCCCTCCCCAGCTAGGGGAAGCATTTGTTGGGGCTTTGAGATGGTGGCTTCCCCCCTCCCAGGGCCCACCCTCTGGCAAGGCCCGAGGAATCACCGCAGATTCTAGCCTGGAAACCAGATCCACCTGTCCCGGGCTGGCTAATCCCAGAGAAGCTCCAGTGACAGGCAAATTGATCACTGACTGACAGGTCCCCAGGCCAGCTTGGAATGCCTGCGTGGGGTGAATTGGCAGCACTTTCTGCTTTCCAGAATTCATGGGAACGTGTTGTTCTTGTACAAACTGCCTGGCATGCGTGCAGGCCAGGGAGGCAGGGGCTTAGGAGCACTCACGACACAATGCAAAACCCTCAGAGTGCCTGGGAGCACAAAGGGCTGCTTGGGGTGACATTTTGCTCCTTGGTATTCTCAGACTCATGCTCCCTGGAAACTGTGTTCTATTACCAGTTGCTATCAAGTGGGCAGCTTTGGACAGAGTTTGGAGACTTGATTCTGTCACCAACAAGCTGAGTGGCCATGGGGCATTCACTTTCCATCTCAAGGCTTCATCTGTAAAACAAGAACAGATAATTCCAGGGATTTCTGGCACCAACAGGGTGGTGAAAGGGCAAGAGCCTGGCTTTGGAGTCAGCAGATGGGTATTTAAAGCCAGCTCTGTGGGGAAGGAAGCTGGTTTCCATCTTTGAACTCCCCTTGTCTCATGTAGCATGGTGCCTGGCACTGTGTATCTTCTCCATAATCAAAATCCACATTAATGTCTTTTACTCAGACATAGCCATGCTTCTGAACATTATAACGTTAATCAGCACAAGCACATCATTAGCACAATTTCAGGTCAATCTGCTACAAGCAACAAAAACCTTATACCTGTGCTAAACAGCTGTGGCTTGCAGGTAAGATTTGCCTTCAGAAAGGGCCAGGGGTATCTCAGGCATTGTGCCTAAGCCAGGCCCTGTCACAGGCCACTGAGATCTGCTGTGGTTTCCTCTAGCAATGTGGGAGCAAGAAGCTTTTCCTACCTGGGTTCTGGGACTCTGATGCAGGGGCCAGTGAGCTGAGATCGACCTGCTCAGGGACCAGGGGCGAAGCACTGAGCACAAGGGTCCCAGAGCAGCGGCTGTCAGGACAGACCTCAGATGAGCCAAGCACTGGCCATCGCTTGGGTGTAGACACTGAACACTTCCTCTTGTCCTCTTTGGATTAGGAGTCCTGAAGAAAAAATATAATAGTAGAAAATCAGACAGACAACAGTATCAGTAATAGACAACAACAAGGCCGTGCAGGCGTGCCTCCCACCTAACAGGACACAGTGCAGCTGTTGAAAGTGATGTTCATGAAGTGTTCGCCATAAGATCTGAAGGTGCCTGCCTTACAATGTCAAATGAACACTGGTATATTTACCTGATTGCAAATAAGTAAACTGTAGGCTTAGGAAAAACAGTTCTAGAAGGAAATCAATCATTTGACTCTAGGTGGTCCTTGTTAGCTTTCTACTTTGATGTATTTTCAAATGTTCTTCTACAGAGTGCATATGTTATTTTCAAATGAAAAAAAAATTTTTTTAAAAAGCATTTTTGTGTGTGTGAGCATATTGAGACAGACAAGCTGGAGTGCTTTATCTGCGAGTTTAAACTGCGTAGCAGCTTGATTATTTCAACATGATGGTAAGAAGATTCTGAACCATGCAAATGCCAGGAGAAGAGCCAAAAGACAAAAATCTCCACGCTACCGCGGAGCACAGAGCATCACACAAATGCCTTTCATTCTCAGAGCCGCCAGTGTGGGCACAAACAATAACCACCAAGGCAAAAATACACAAGTTAAGATTATAAATTAATGTGACTTAATTTTTTTTTTTTTACAAATACCCAGGAATGTTTATGTTCTTTCAAATAGAGGCTGGTCCTGCAAAAAAAAGAAAAAAGAAAAAAGAAAAATGGCATTTAGGTAGACAATACATTTATTCCCACATTGCTGTTGCGTCTCAGAAAAAATCTCAGTCTCTACTTTGGAACTGTCCCACAGCACAGGCTTGCGGATTTGGTCAGTGTTGCCAAATTTTTGCCTGTTCGAGATGGATTATGATTTTCCAAAAGAAGTTTGAAAACTCTGTCCTTAAACTGGGCAATTAATTTGGGAAACATTTTTGGGTGAAAGTGAAATGTGACTGGAAAGATCAGAGACTGAGGGTCCCGCGGTGCTCGGAAACAGCCCACGGAGATGCTGCAAGCCAGGCTCAGCCACAAGATCCGCAGGGCTACATCTTGGAATAACCACACAGTCTCCACAGGACATTATTTTGGGGGCCTGCACTCATTGTTATGATTTGCATAGGGTTGTAGAAAAAAATTAAGTCTTTAATACTGATGGAGAGTTGACCCCATGCAAGTCACTTGGCTAGAAAATACAGAAAATGGAGCACAGCCCCTGGCTGCCCTCAAGGAGTTCACCAAACCCGTCTCTTCACCATTGTATCTTGCATGTATTTATTTTCTGGTCCACGTATTTCAATATTGGCATCCAGAAGACAGGCAGGAAACAACCATGTCCCAGCGCATCAGCATTTTTATGAGTGGAGAAAGGTCCCAAGGGCAAAAGGTCGACTTTTGGACGAGAGGAAGATGAATCTGTTCTCCCTGTCCCTCTGCTGCCTGAGTCACCTGAAGCAGACAGACCTGGACTTTGTTACAGGTAAATAATTACAGTTGTATCTGCCATAAATATCTCGCTGAAGGGGCCATTGCAAAAATTGAGATTGTATCTCCAAGCAACTGTCAAATGGCTAGAATAAATTCAGAGGACTTGAAATACTGATGTACATTTTCTATCATAGATATCTCTCGGTCTAGACTTTCAGACTGCATCTTGACAGAACACCTAGGATGGCTGAGAAATTAAGGAGTCAGGAACAAAAAAATTACATAGTGTTGGTGTTCTGTGGTTTGTGTCTTCTTTATCTGTGGTCCAGGCAAACAGGAAGTCCTTGTGAATTGGGGGGCTCGAGCAGAAATGTTAAAGGCACAGATCCCTGGGAATTTAAAAAGCCAAGGAGGTAATAAATCTTGGACCCAAATGGAAAGGCTGAAGAGGTCAGTGAGCTACAGCCAACCTAATATCTGTACTGCTCAGGGCCGCCATAAATCTGACACTGCTCCTTCTCCGCTCAGCTGGCTTCTGTGCAGCCGGCAGATCAAAAGCCTCTCCCGGTACCCTCTGCAATCGCCTGTTTCTCATTGGGCCTGTTGGGTGAGGCCCGCAGGGTGCGGAGGGACGGATGGGGCTGTCCGCTCCTTCTTGGCACCATCTGGGGGCCATATTTAAACGCCTGCAGCCTGGGGTTTAGGGAGAGGACTGAGCTGGAAGAGGTGAAGGGTCAGCTGTGGGACCAGGTAGCCACCATGCAGATCAAGATTTCCCATCTGGGGATGCTGTTTCGTTTTGGTTGGAAGGGAGGAGGACCATGCCTCAGGTTTTCTGAATTTGAACTGAGGAGGTCTCCCACTTGTCACTTCCAATTCAGCTGGATCTTTGTCTCACACATTCCCCCCCCAACTATTTATTTTTTTCCCAAAATACTTATTAACATGCCCCCCATTTATTTATTATCTAATTATTTATGCCAAGTACTATGCCTGGCATCTTACCCATCTTATCACTAACTCTCCCAACATGGAAATATGATTATTCTCTCTCTTCGGGTGAGGAAACTGAGGCTCAGGATGGTTAAACAACTTGGTTAAGGTCATGCAACTAGTGGGTGGCAGAGTCAGGATTTGAGCCCAAGCCTCTGAGATGAAAAGTCCCATGCAGTTCCTACTCCACCATGATAAATCTGCTGGGATCAGGGCATCACTAAATCCTGCAACAGATGTAAAAATAAACCAGAAGAGAATCCTAGTTTTAAAAAAATGGTCTGAAAGTTGAGATTTGACATATCTATAAATAATAGTGATATAAAATACAGTGTGATAAATGCCTTGAGAGAGGTACAGATAAACTATGAAGGGATTTGGAGGAGGCAGCAATTGCTTCTGGGTAGTGTGGGCATTTGCACTGGGTCTCGAAGCATCAGTAGGATTTGGGTCTCTGGGTCCAAAGGGAAAGGACTTTGCAGCAGAGAAATGGTCAAAAGTCCCAGCCAACAAAACATGAGCTATGTTTGGGAGACCTCAAGTAGCTCAGTTTGGAATAAGCTACCCAAATAGGGGTATTTAGAAATGAATTTGGACAGGTTCAGAGTTTAAGCTGTGTATGTCTTCTAATACCTGATGAAGAGTTTGGACTTTTTATTTCCCTGTAAGCAACGAGTGATTGGACGTTTCTGAGCATATGATGGAGAAAGCTTATTTTTTTTTTTACAGTGTGGAGGATAATTTGGGGAAGACAGAGAGAAAAGGGACAAACTAGGAGGCTATTGTGATTATCCAGTTTCTGAGGATCCTGACCTTGAGGACTCTGTTTGACTTCTGTACATTTTTGACTTTGCTCTTGGGGATAGATGACCTTCTGGATGTCCATTAACAGAACTGTCTGAAGTCCTTAGCGTCCTATGTCATTTATTTTGAATCATTCTCTAGAGCCCAGTGAGTCTCTAAGGACAGAATACTAAGCGTGCAGGTGCTGACTAGGAGGTGAATAAAGCCAGAGGTCCCTCTTGCTTTTCTCCAGCTGCTCGTCTAGGGACCCTGTTATTTCCAGACCAGTGCCTCCACTTCAGAGGCTCGCTCCTCTCTAGGATGTAGAATCCCTCTCTGAGAAGTGGTGGATGCTGTGGAGAAAGGGGTACAGGGTATATGAAAAGCCAGGAGGGTTGGGAGGCAGGGCCCAGATCCTAGCTTCTGTGCTATTTCCAAACTTCTGTTTGATTTTGTTCCCTCTTTGGATTCAGTTTTGCCATCTCCAAAACACAGAGAATATAATTTTCGGTTCACCTAAATCCGGGTGGGATTATATAGCACAGATTGTCTAGGCTATTGGTTTTCAGACTGGGTCCTAAAAGCTCCAGACTTCTTTGGAGATGCCTCAGGGACTGCCCATGGACAAGAACAATCTGAGCAGATCCCCTTTAATCCATTGCAGTAATACATATTGGGCTTCTACGGCAAAAACATAGTGAATGAATGAATGTTAAACCACTAGTGATGCGTAAAGACATTCGACTGGGAATCAGAAGGTATGAGACATTCCTGCATCTGTCCTGACCAGGTGTGAGATCTGCAGCAAGCCATTGATCCTCTCCTTGAGCCTCTGCTTCTGCATCTGTCACAGGCTATGTTTTGAATAGATGATTTGTGTCCCTTCCAGTGATGAGACTATAATTCCTCATTACATGGGAATTATAGGAAGATAAATAAAATGTTTTGTGGCAATGCTTTAACTAATACCTACAAAGCAGTGCAGACTATGACCAGGTACAGGGAGTCAGGCCTTGGAGCCATCACAAAAGGCATGAACCAAAACTAAAATGCATGTACTTTCCTCTTAGGAAGAACACCCAAGCCCTCACTCAGAGCTTACCAATTCTTAGTTTATGCACAATTCTTGCATGCTTGGCCCTTTAGCATTATAGCTTGCAACAGAAAACCCTGCAGCAGGAAAGGAACAGCTAGAACAGGTCCTGATGTGGCAGCGCAAGTGAGAATCGGACACCAGGCTAGTAGAAATGCAAAGGGTGAAGGCATGAAGGAGCCGGCACAAGAATTTAAAAGCACTCAAAGACAAGGGTTGTTGACCATAGGGGCAAATATTTTTACACAATCTGGTTATATCCATCTCCCTCTCTGGCAGGAGTTTAGCTCATGTGAAACCCAGAGGAATCCAAGACAGTTAAAAATTGGCTCCCAAGTCAGAATAGATGAGTTAGCCAAGAAGCAGAGCAAGGGATACACCAAATATTTGTTTCAAAAAACCAAGTTGCCAAATCTGAGGTCTGAGAGAAAAAACTGACTTACGGAAAGCACGAAGTATAAAGCATGCATGGAGCCAGGGGGCTGATATTGAGAAGATTGTTCAAGTGGCTCAATTAGACAGACTCATCCACGTTCCACTTATGACCCTGCGTCATTACGATAAAAACAAATAATGTTACGTAGCCTCTACTGAAGTAAGGACAGGGAGTGCCAACTCTATCTGGAAAGCTTTCTAACAGAAAGAGTGATTTTAGAGGGAGGGGGAGGTCAAGCTTTTATTCTTAAAGGGTTAATACTCAGTTATCTGGAAAATATTCTTATCTAAATCCCCCAAAATGTCTGTCCCTCCCCTGGCCACTCTCCTTCCCCTAGCGGTACATAGGATTCTGGTCCCAGGGGTGTCTGGGGGTGCGTTGCATGCCCATAGTGGCCAGACATCTGAGAGAGGCCTCCATGCTGTCAGGCGCCCTGTTCATCTCTATCCCGTGGCAGCTACACAGAGAGAAGGCAGTGCTGAAACCCCAGCTGCCTCGTGCCAGACAGTGCCTCCTTGCTTACCTTCCTCTTCACCCTGCCACGGCCAGAAATTTGCAACAAACCTTGTGGATTTGATTACCAGGGGGGTTGCGGGATGGTGGCAGGCTGGACAGGAGCCTGGGCTTGCAAACCTTTGTGCAAGGCCAAGGAAACACCCGTTTGGATTCCTGTTCCCTGTGGTAACACTTTCCTTCAACAAGTGCCTGTAAAAGCAGAGAGGCATTCTCGGCACGCGTCCAGGAGGCAGCCTGGACACCACTTCACAGGCGCAGCACTGGGATGAAGCAACAGGAGGACTCTTCAGGGAAGAATTCGGCTGATGTTGCCACGTTAGCACTCAGGGTGCCTGTAAATGTCAAAAGGTGAGAGAGCTCCACTTCCAGGATTTACCCCATGTCCCTCCAGACTCTTGGGATGGCAGGATGCCTGCCCAGGGCGAGGGAGGGGCCAAGCGCTGCTAAGCCCTTTACCTGCCTTTGCTCCCTGAGTCCTGACAACAGCTTCACGGCATAGACCATTTCACTGACAATCACACTGAGGCCCACGATGGTTAAGTGGCTTTCCTGGGATAAGGTTCCTGGTGTGACAGATGAGGGTTTCAGATCAGATATGCCAATGCTGCCAAATTCTCTGCTTTTTTTTTGCTCTACGGTCTGCCTGAGGACAGAGGGTGGGTGTTGCTGGAGGATCGCCCTCCAAGATTGATGTTTGAGACCAGAACCCACAGGTCCAGGACCAGCAGCAGCAGCACCTGGAACTTGTTAAGAATGCAGATTCTTGGGCCCCACTCCAGAGCTACTGAATCAGAAACTCTGGGGGCAGGTCCAGCAATTTGTTTGTGAATGCCCCTTCCAGGTGACTCTGATTGCAGTTAAGCTTTCAGCACCACTGCTTTAAGGCCTTACTCTTCTAAGTGTAGGCCCAAGACCAGCAGCAAGCCATCCCCAGGGAGCTTGTGAGAAATGCAGCATCTCAGGCCCCATCCTGGATCCTGAATCTGAATCTGCATTTTAATAGGATTTCCAGGGAATCATGGGTGCATGGAAGATAGAGAAGTCCCAGGATCCTTTTGTTGTATGGCCAGGTCAGGCCACGGCCTGGGCTTTGCTGCTTTGCTTACAGAAAACTAGAACCCCCGACAGGCTGGTGGAATACCCAGCATCCTCTGAAGACTTACCTTCTGGGAAATGCTTCCTGTAGATCAGGGAGGTAAAAGCTTCCTCCTCCCTTACCAAACTCTGATGAATGTGTGGTAGCTGCTGGGTGGTCTGCACTGAGAAGGACTCTCAGTCTATGTCTGGGCTCAGTGGGAATGAGTGCTAGGATCATTTGGTGATGTCTGCCATGGGTGTGGGATGAGGCAGAGGTGGTCTGAGTGGTATACAGGGTGGAGGGGGTAGGGGACAGAGAGTCTGAGCAGATCAGGACAACTGAGAAGTTTGGCAAACACTTAGTTGAAGACACATTTTTCTCTTTGCAAGGACTATAGGCAAATTGTTCTGTTGCATTTGTTAAAACTTAACTTACTGTTTTTAAAAAGGTTAAAAAATGCAAACAGTACAAAGAATATATAACCTCTATCCTCCCAATAGACAACACTCTTACCCTTTTTTGGAATATCCTTCCAGAGACATTTTTAGGTACACCCCCCCCCCAACACATACACATACTTATTCCACTTAAAAATTTGTTTGGAGTTTTGCTTATTCTAGTAGCTATTGATCAAACTGTTATTTTCTGAGGTTACATGGTATTCCATTATTTAGATGCACCATAATTTACCTAGCTAGTTCTCCATTAATGGAGATGTTGATTTTTTCTGAATTTTTCTATTACAATTACACTGCAAAAAATATCTCTGTATGCATATCTTTGTCCTCAAATGTGGGTATTTTAGTAGAATTGATGATCAAAGTACTTTTTAAATTTAAATAGTTAATACCCAATTGTCCTCTCAAGAGGCTGTGCTAGTTTTCATTTCCACCTATAAGATACTAACTAGCATTTTTTAAAATATCTTTTCATTTTGAAATAATCTGCAATTACAGAAAATTTGCAAAGGAGGTTTTTTCTTGAACCATTTGAGTTACTGACCCAATATCCCCTTACCTTTGAATGCATTAGTATTCATTTCCTATAAACAAGCACATTTTCTTATGTAACCACAACACACCCTTTTAAATCGGTAATTAACACTGACACATCGCTACTCTCTAATCCTCAGGCCCTTTCACCATTTGCCAATTGTCCCAATAATGTTCTTTATAGCAAAAGGATTCGGTTTGAAATCAACCGCTGCCTTTAGTTGTCACGGCTCTTCAGTTTTCTCCTTTTCAAAAGAGTCCTTTCGTTTCTCCTTGCCTGAGTTGTTTCATGGAATGTCCCTCAATTTGGGTTTCTCTGATGTTTCCTTGTGATTAGATTCGGGCGATGCATTTGAATATCGAGATATCGCAGAAGCGATGCTGGGTTCTTGGTGCGTCCCAGCACCAATTTTCATTCGTCCCGTTACTACTGATGTTCACTTTGTCCCCTCAATTGAGATGGTGCCTGCTTGGCTTCTCCACTGTGGAGTGACTCTTTTCCTCTTTAGGGTTAATTAGTATTTTGTCAGAAGGACTCCTGAAAGTATGTAAATACCCCATTCCTCATCAGACTTTCAATGCATTCATTTCCTGATATTTCTTGGTGTGTTTTTCTATTTTATTCATTAGGTTATATTCCATTACAATCATTATTTACTTTGCTACTCAAGTTGCCCTGACTTGGACACTGGGAGTCCTTTTAAGCTGCTTCTGTGTCCTTGTGTTCCTGACTCACCTTCCATATTCTGTGTCTCAGCCCTGGATGCAGCAGTCCTGGTTATTTTTAGTGGAGAACAATGTTCACACACACACACACTCACATTTATAGTTATCTTGATATCCATCCACACATATTGAAAACCACCCATTCACAATGGCGCTTCCAATGCCAATCCAACACCACAAGGGTCAGTCTGGTCAGTCCCTTTCCATAGTTTTCACTCCCCTTTCTGACGATGAAAAACTAGGACCCTATTATCCTAACTACATTTACTTATTTGTTGTAAGCAAATGTGACATATTTACTTTTCCTGCATATACCCAATCTCTCATCTTGACGACCACCCCTCTCATCCCATCCAGGACACCCTCCAAATCCAGCTCAGCTCTGAAGCCCTGCACCTGGCCACCACGTGGGGCTGCCCCCATGCTCCCCCCGGTGCAATCCCTCTGTTCCTCGCTTAGGCCCCCCACCCAGGCGGCGCCACTTCCCCCTTGGGTTCTGACTCCCCAGGCAGGACCATGTTCCCCACGCAGGTGCCCTCCTCGTCCTGCTGGACTCTGTCCCCACTCTGAGCCATGCAGCTCTCCCTGCCCCTGTACCCCCAGCACAGATGCCTGCTCACCTCGTTCTGCCCGACCTAAAGGCTTTGGCATTGCCATGCTCGGGCAGGGAAGGGGAAGGGAGAGGAAGAAGAAAACAGGAGAGGAAGAGACTAGTGAGCTTCTGAATATTCTAGCAAATTCCTTTGAATGAGATGAAGCCTTCATTGTTTCCTACTTCGGAACTTGGTAATCCACTAACATGTAGACCTTTCTGATTCGGGGACCCCGAAATGTTTTCTTGAAAAAGAAGAGAGGCAGGTGTGGGGGTATAGACTTGAGGAGAGTATAAGTGAGGGTGGTTTCTGAGGCCATGAGTGGGGACAGAATCCATTCTTGGTACTCTATTTTTGCATAACTTTTTGTGCATATTTGGAGCTTCTGATAATGAGACATCAAGGTAGGATTAGGCATGCATGAAATGTATCAGAGGAAATAGCCATGAGAAACGATGGAGGAGCGGGGTAGGCTGGAAGAGCCACCAGACTACAGTGCAGATTGACCAGGAGGGAAGGAGAGAGGGGAGGAAGGACGGGTGGCCGGAGCCTCTCACACAGCAGAACGGTTCCAAGGAAAGCTCGGTGAGCCGCACTGTCCGTCTGAGGAGTCCCCTGTCTTCCAGGATTGGGCCTGCCTCAGTACCCCTGCCACGTTCAGTCACTGGCTGGGGAAGCCATGGCAAGGGAGGGCCCTGCGCGACCGTGATGGTGGGTTCAGAGCGCAGCAGCTGAGCCCTGGGAAGTCAGAGATCTGAGAGGAGCCTTCTCCTGGCCACCCCATGAGCAGAAGGGCAAGGATATTCTTCTGGAAAGATATGACTGAATCATAACCTGTTCCGAAACAGGAAAACAATAAGCAGAGAGCTGCAAGCTGTCTCTGTGGGCAGAGACACACAAAGGAAGGGAGGAAAAGACTAGCAAAGAGGAATAAGGTAAACTCTCGTGCTAGGTATCTGAGACCATTGGCTTTGCATCTTTGGACTAAGTGCAGGTGCCCCACCCATGTACCCCTCTGACAGGGACATCTGAAAACCAGCCACTCACAAAGCCAGGTCACCCCCACAGGCCCACTGCACCATCACTCCCCACTTTTGATCCTCAGACCTTTGATCCCTTGATTTCATTCAGACTCTAACACTCCGTAATTGCCTGGCACCCTCCTTCTTGGATGACAGCGTATTCACATTCCTTTCTTTGGTTTAGGGACCTTGGCACCTCCATACCAGTGGGTTTTCAACTTGGCATGATCTCTTGGGTTCAACAGCACCCACAGCTGTGATTGGGAATCATTTTCTCTCCTACTTTTACTCAGCAGGGCCCATCGGCCAAGCCAGGCCACGGAACTCCACTCCCCAGTGCTACCTGCAAGTCAGAGACAGTGGGGACATTGTATGACACTAGAAGAAAATAGGGGAGTCCACAATCCTATGCCTCCTGGGGTAAACTGGGTTGTCCTCTTCTTCTTTTGACATTGTCCATAGTCTTCCAGCTTTGCCTCTAACATTATGAAATAATTGCAATCCTACATTTGTATAGCAACTTGGCACCATTTAGGGGTTTACAACAATGCTAAGAAGTACATGGTGGCATTTCATAGGTGAGAAAGTGAAAACCCAGTGGCGGTTCCGTGCTCTGAGCCTGAGGTCACCCCGCTGGCCGAGGGGTCCTCTCTCAGCTCTCCCGAGAGGCGGCGGCATGAACTCCAATTCCCTCCCCCAGCTCCTGCAACCGTATGAAACAACTTGCTCTACTGAATCATCGCTTTACCTACAAGACATAATTTTATTCTCCTGCCTCTGATTTCATTATCTCTGTTTTGTCACTCGATCTCGCTTTTTCTAGGAGTTCCAAAGGACTTACAATGAATGATAAGAATGGAATTATAAGCACCAAAAAATAGAGAATAATTAAATGTCAGTCACGGCCGTGATAGAGTGAATGGAATTCTGTAGCTCACTATTTGGGACGCCGACCGCGATGAGCCTCATTAACTGGTTTTTTTTTTATTCTTAAAGCCGTGAGTTTGGCTGGGAATTCAGCTGTACGTGGTGGATCCCGCTTACCTTGCCTTCCCCCCACCCACGTGCCTCCCCCTGCAGAAGATAAGCATCTTTGGGAGAGAGAATTTTTAAATGAGATTGTTTATGCATCAAGGAATAAGTATTAATAGCTGAAGTGAATTCATATGGTGACTGTTTTCTGGCGATGAGAATGGGAAATGTTATTTCTCTATTAAATTATAGAGGCCACTGGATTGTGCATGCCATGCCGATGGGCCAGCTCTGTTTCTCTCTACTCACAGTGATGCTTGGAGTCTCATTTTCAAACTAGACACCTCCATAAATTGGCCCAAATGTTCTATGTGTACATGGGCATTGGCACAGAGGAAAAACAGTGGTTGCTCAACAAGTACATTTCTTCTACTACTCCAGGGTCTGTATTACAGGCAGGCACAGCCACACTCTCTGCTGAGGAATGTTCTGGAATCCTGCGCTTTGCCCAGGACGCCACCCTCTCAGAGACATGGTAAGTGCAGCCAGGAAGGGGAGGGTCTGCAAAGTGAGCCATAGAAGAACAACTGAAGAAACCAGGGTGTTTACCATGAAGAGGCAAAGGCCAGAGTAGATGTGACCGCTGTCTTCAAACACCTGAAGAAGACAATTCTGGGCAGGAGGTTGACACTTGCTCTGTGTCATCCCAGAACACAAAACTAGGATCAAAAGATAGATGATCCCCAGTTCCACAAAATAATAATAAAATTTTACATTTTTGCTGTACCTAACTACTCATAAAGTCCTCTCAAAAACATTGTCACTAGAAAGTAACTCCATGACCACAGGGGTTTTGCCTGATTTTTGGTTTTTATTTTGGTACCTGCGGCTCCCATGACAGTGTTTGGCACACGGTCAGAGCTCAACGCATATGAGCTGAATGAATGGATGAAGGAGTTGGCTCATGCAGGGGGTCGATGTGTTAAGCCCATTTTGCAGAAGACAAAACTGGAGAGGTTCAGAGATGCAAAGTGGCTTCCTAAGCTCACATAAGCTACTGAACCATTTTGAACCCAGGCCCCCTAATGAGCGTGTGCTGGCTTACTCAGGATGTAACACGGTTAGCTTTCTACAGCAAATCAGGTCCTCTCCTGCGGGACGTAGTGAGCTCCTCACCAGGTTTGGAGCAGGCTTCTTTCTGCCTCTGCTGCTCTTCTGGCCCTGCATCATCTGCATAGCTCAACTTAGAGGGGTTGGATGAGCCACTGATCTGGCTTTCTTACTGTCGAGGTGGTGAGAACACAGCTTTTCACGCTTCATACTCCCCCTGTCCCTGCTCTCCTCCCCTTCCTGTGCATCTTCCCTCCCAGCCCTCTGGAGTGCCTCTGTCACACAGCGGTCTCTCCCTCTCTCCTTGTCCCTCCAGCTGGGACAAAAGCCGTATTGATTGACCACTAACACTTTAGCAAGCAGTAGTTTAGCACACTACTTTCCTCAGAGTTATTTGCTTTTTTAAAGCACTTACTGTAGAGAAAGCTCCAAAGGAATAAGTCTGTAATGTTTGATTTCCAGGCACCATGCACCTTGGAGAATGAGCTAATGTTGGAGAGGAAAGAGTGACATGGGGACCCTTCCAAGTGACCCTGAAATCACGGCAGTCAGGCAGCCTCCCCCACCCCATCCACAAAAGTCCCAACTGAGGGCCAGCTCCCCTCATGCCCCACCTGCTTCCACCATCCTTCTCCACAATGGGATTTCCAATGTACCCATCCGGGCCTCCAGCTTTCTTACAAAGCTTAAAAAGACTTCCCTGGCTGGATTGGTAATGGATATATTTCTGTGTAGAAAGGATTCAGAAACAGGAATGATTCAACAGGAATATTTTAAAAAATGGTCAAAGATGTGGGGACTTTGTAAATCCATGGCTCTCCTGTTTCCATTTGCATCTCCAAAAAGCCTTGTTCCCAGACAGACTCTATGACTAGAAGGCCCCATCATCTGCTCACCTGGCCTTTGTCACTCATGCTACAGGCACCAGGGCTCTGAAGAGCCTCTGTCTCCACTTGTAGGCACCCACGAAGCCACTCTCCATTCCTTCTCGGTCACCGGTGCAGACTCTGGAGGATAAGACATGATAGGAATTCTAAGCGGCACCCAGGAACAAGAAAATAGTTAATGGGATCACTAATAAGAAAGCAAACCTTCTACAGAAAATCCGTCTGCTCTACTCTCCCCTTATCAATATTGTTCTGAAAGTCAATTTGTCACCGTATAGTCAGAAAGCTCACCCTGGCCTCCTTTAATGTTTCACGCTAGGTTTGCCCAACAAGAGTAATAAAAATAATGACACCATTATTCCTCTTCTCTCTTTGTTTTCAGTGCATCACTTGCAGATTTGAATAATGAATTATACTCACATTATCTGTACTCTCTTGCTCTTGACTTCCTCTGCTGGCTAAAAGTGAAGCTATTATCCTATCGTCAAAGACTGAGGAGCCTTTCCTGGAGCAGTCAGTGATCCTGTGATGTAGATACACTCTGGGGTGAAATTATCAAGAGTACAGTTTCAAGCTATATAAGAGAAAATTACCAGCCAGTGTGGAAATGAATCCAGAACCTGGTGAAATATTAAATATTTCATTAGTAATCCTTTTGGAACAAAAATAAGTAGACAACAGAATTAGTTGTGAGTTGGGCATAAAAGGCTAATTAATGTTATTGTATTTGGCCGATTGACTTCAAGGCTATTAAATCATTATTTTATTGTCTGGATCTCTGCCTCACTCAGACTAAAGAAGTCATTTCATCAGAAAAACTGTATTCTTCCTTTAAAAAAAATTTCTACTGCTTCTAAGGAGACTCACTCATGTGCCTGAACTTAGTTTCTTATACAGTTGGGTTTGCATCCTTAGATAGATCTTCAAGTGCATTTTAGATGATATAGAGTCCACATCTAGCATCAAGAACAAATTAAAAGTAGATGTGGCAACCACCCTGGAGATACCAGCATCCATATCTGGAAGGTACTGCAGGGGTCATGTTGTCCAACACTTTGCACCAACAGGCGAGTGTGCTGTCTGCCCTTCACTGACTTCCCCATCCTCACTGTCGTCATCTCCTTCTGCCTCTTGCAGAAACCTGGCTCCATATTCCATTCCTCAATCCACCATTCACAGAACCAAGCAAAATAAATTCCCCTTTCTCTTATACACGCTCATGCAAAAATATCTATTAACCTGTTTATGATGACTGTTTCCAAATATTCCCTCCCAACTGCAGAGGTGCCATTTTTAGTGAGGACTAATGTTGAGGACCAAGTGCCAACCTAAGTATCCAAAGGGAGTTTCTCACTTCTTAGCCTGGGCCTGGTATAGGGCAACCACTGGCCCATATGACACCTCTAAGTGAATTGGAAAAAGGTTCCCTCCCTCTGTGCCATTACAGCTTACCCCCATGCATATAACTGGACAAGCAAAGGACAGCATTAGATTTCAGCACGACTTGTTCACTTGGCCAGATACCCTTGAACAGTGAACAACCTGAACAACCATACACAGTGGACCCAGGATGGACTTCCTTTTGGCAGAGCTAACTCTCAATAAAGATGTAAAGTAAGCAAAGCCCATCTCTAGGATTTTCATCTTTGCCTTCCTCTCCCTTCCTTTCCTGGCCAGCCGACCTGCCTAGATGCTAGAATTTATTCTTCAATCAGTAGCCAAGAAGGATGCAAGGTGGTCCCTTTTCAGGGGACCCTGAAATCCCATTCCAACAGGGATTCCTCAGGAACAAGAACTATTTGAGATGTAAATGGATAAATATCAGTACCTGCAATTCCAGGTACCCCCAAAAGGCAATGAAGGCTTTCTGATGTGTTACTGATGTGTCTCCTGTTGTCTGCTTTTGGAGGTCCATGGAATAGGTAAAGTTCTTCTCCCCTGGGTTCTGGAGGCCAACTGGCCAGCCTCCACTTTTTGGATGTTATGGCCATTCTCAGAATGGCAGAAGCCAGGCCAAGAAGTGGGGCCAGAAGTGAAAATCACCAGAGGTTGGGCTGTTGGTGGTCTGGCTGGAACTTTATATAGGTTGCTCTTGGCTTTTGCAGAGAACGGGAGTAGAGAGTCTTTTTGTATAAACAATTCAGACCCAGCCCGAACCAGAGTGAGGAACAAGAGCCTGCAGGATGAGATGCTGTTGTCTGGTCCCACCAGATTGGTAACTGCTAATGGCTCAGCTTGTCACGTAATGTAGGCGTAATCTGACACTCCCTCTTTCCTACCTCCCTCCTTTTCTTTTTCCTTTTTTTCTGAAAAGAAAATGGAAGAGGAAGGAGGAGACGGAGGAGAAAGAGAAGGAGAAGGAGGAGCAGGGAAAGTCGAAAGGGATCTTGCCCATGTTAGTGGACATGGTGGCTTGGAACCAAGTGGAAACTTTTTTATATCTTTCAAAGCAGTAGTTATATTTTCTCTGGACAAACAGACAGATATGAAACTGGGTCAGTAATTTGGAAAGAAATTACACAAAACTGGTGGATGTACAGCCTGGTTATGCTTTTCTTATAACATTAGTTCCTTAAAGACGGGGGTGTGGTTGGCAAAGGGATCCCTCCGTGGGTTTTGTGGGTGTACGTCGTAGTGGGTGGGATGCGGAAGGAAGAAACTGGTGGGATTCGGAGGTTTCCCCAGATATAATAGATAGTCCTGGCTTCCAAATGTAGTGTATTTGTACCAAGGAAAACCACATTGCTACGCTGAGTACCAGGGTACCCCTAGCTGAG
Source organism: Daubentonia madagascariensis (assembly GCA_023783475.1). Lineage (NCBI taxonomy): Eukaryota > Metazoa > Chordata > Mammalia > Primates > Daubentoniidae > Daubentonia > Daubentonia madagascariensis. The sequence continues at coordinate 75,521,765 of JAKFHU010002088.1, read as the reverse complement.
GGGAACGGTTTTACAGCAACTTCCTTGGAAACCCTCCTAGTCATGGATCTGGAGGCATGTGATCTCAGTGGGACCCGGCCTGCTAAGGAGGCCACTGTTTCATGTCTACGTTGTCATCCAGGCTACTGATCTGCCTTTGACAAATATAAGGATGCTGCCGGTACCAGGACAGGATGGGCTGAGTGACTGACCACATTGCCACAAAACTACTGACACACCTGGTGAGGCAGGAAATGTGCTCATTCCCCATCCATTCACTGAGCTGCTGGTATGTTCTGGGTACCCAGTGCATGTGTAAGGCATTCAGAGACAATGCAGGTGGCCGGGTGCAGTGGCTTGTGCCTATAATCCCAGCACTTTGGGAGGCCAGGGCAGGAAGATCACTTGAGGTCAGGAGTACAAGACCAGCCTGGGCAACATAGTGACACCCTGTCTCTAGAAAATAAATTTTAAAAAATTAGCTAGGTGTAGTGGGGTGCACCTGTAGTCCTAACTACTTGGGAGGCTGAGGCAGGAGGATCCCTGAGCCCAGGAGTTTGAGGTTACAGTGAGCTATGATCTTGCCACTGCACTCCAGCCTGGGTGACAGAGCAAGACCCTGTCTCAAAACAAAACAAAACAAAACAAAAAAACAAAACAACAGTCTCTAGCTTTATGGAGACCACCTTCTGATGGGCAAAGCCAGAAGCGAAATAGCAAGTGACTAAGATGAACTCACAGCTACTGGAGGGAGAATAGGGGAGGGTCCCTGTTATCTTTTTGAGAGCAACTAGAAGTCAGTCTCAGCTTGGAGGCAATGAGGGTGGGGTTCCTTCTGAAATGTGACCCTTGCTATCTCTAAGTGTTCATCTATCTTGATGGCTCAGTTTAGACTGTAAGAGAGTACAAGACAGAGAAAAAGGAAATCTTGCTCTTATTCTGTTTCTCATAGGAATTCCATCAGTTTCACTTACAGTATAATATAAGTACCTCAAGACTGCTGTATCCATCCTGGACTGTATGTGGTCTAGTAAACGCCGGGATTGGCTCTTTCAACCTCCATTTCTTCCCCAGTTTATTTGTAAAAGTTAGAAAACTAAAATGTACATTGCCCAGAAGCCCTGACAGCTAGGATTCTGGATGCAAATTAGATTCTACTGATCTAATGCATTTGGGTGAGATTCAGAAGACGCCAGGCAGCTGCCGTCCTGGATGCTGGCAAGGCAGGCTGGCCAGAGGTGAGCACATGCGGTGGCCTGTTCTGTGTTCCAGTGTCTCACAGCAGTGCAAGGCAGTAAGAGTCAGACCAGACATAGTGGCAGCAATAGAGCACCAGCCCCCAACCTCTGGACCACAGCCAAGGTGGCGTGACCTTGAAAGTAGTAGTTTCATGGTGGTTCCTAACATCTGCTCCTCTGGCCCTTGTAAATATTTTGCAAGCAACTCCTTCACGGTATTGAATCTCTTCTGCCCCAAACCCTGACAGTTTCTGATTCCTGCACTAAATCCTGATGGCCAACATCCCCGTGGGTCAAGATCTAGGTCCCACAGGGGCCATTTGACTTCAGTCTGCCCCTTTGAGACTAGATTCTGCTTCTCTGGCACTTGGGTGCCTTCTTGGACCCTAACTCAAGTTCATCCTTTGGACTCATCTCTTTCTGGTGTCCTAGGGTATAGCACATGCTGTTGATGCCACAACCCATCACCCTTGGTGCACGTGAATTCACTGGCAGCTGCAGTGGGGTGTTCCCAGCATGGTGACAGCTCAGTGTAGGAGCAGCCCTGGGGGTAAGGGATTAACACACTAGGTAGCCACCTTCAACCAGTGAGGTCCCGGGGTCAGTGGGTGAATGCACCCTGTCTACCACTCCATTCTCTCCCAAAGCATCAGCAAACCTCTCTAATTGTGGAGAGTGGCTCTGTTGGCCAAAGAAACCAAAGGATTCACTAGTTTTGAAGAACTAGCTGCTTGGTTCATTTTTTAAAGACTCTGTCGAGGAGGGCAGAAGTGCTCACGCACAGTCTTAGAGTAGAGATCCCCATTTTTCATATAAAGAAAAGTCACTGTGTAGAAGAAAAAGGGAAACCCGGGTTTGGAGGTAGGAGAAAAGATCCTTGAATTGGAACAATGCACATGGGGTGGAGCTGCCAGCTCCAGTGCCCTGCTTGTTGGAGAAAGGGCTGGGTTGAAATAAAACAGTGTTTTGAAATCTTCTAGTATCTATGCTCTACAAGAACGTCTGGCAAGGGATTTAGCAAATAGGTTCCACAAATGTGAGCAATTGTAAAGACAGACAATGAGGGTGAAGTGGGAAATGAGGGCTTTTGGAGGTAGTCATACTTGTGGTCAAATCCTAATAGCACCATTTGATAACCTTGCCACTCTGGGAGAGTTGTTTCATGGACATAATAATTGATATCTCATGGGGTAGTCGTGAGAATTAAAGTTGACAAATCAACTTGCACATAGTAGATGTTCCTTAATGTGAGTTCCATCTGAAAGCAGAATCTTAAAAGCAATTTTAGGCCAACCCTCTCTTAGGCTAAACATTTCCCTTGTATGCATTTTTATCTACACCTCCCCAACAGTTACTTTTCCTCTTTGAGCATGGACTAACCAGTGTCACAGGAGACTGACACTGAAGCCAGCAGCCCTGATCACAGAGATTTTGATAAAAAGGCAGGAGTCTTTCCACCTCAGACATGCACAGTCAGATGGAGTATGCTGTCCACAGGCACATGTCTTGTTTTCTGTGTGTGATCAGAGAATCAGCACTGCGTCCTCTTCAGTGCTGGTGCCTGTGTGTGTCTCATTCTTTAGAATCGGCATGGACACAAACGCAGTTATCTCTAGAGTTTGCCACATGCCTGCACATGTACATGTTTGCTAGATAAAGTTTTCCACAATCACAATGCTAAGTTGGAATGATAGTGCAAGTGCTGAATGAAGCACATTTGAATTTCATAGGAGGCTGTCTCCAACCAGGCTGGGCCCCAGGACTATAAAATTTACGAAGGCACACTCTGAATTAATCAGCAAATATATACTAATTCATGCTGACCTTTTTTCAAGCTGAGGCCTTTTTATCACTCACTGTAGGTTTAACATTGGCCTACCGAGTGTTATTACAAAGGACTCAATGGTTGGCCATAATTATATAATGCAAATGACATTTGCTGTTTTGTTTGAGCTTATTCCCTCAGATGTTTCCTTCTTTTATCACACTCCTCACACATCTGTGTCCCTGCAATGGCTCTGAAAGCTCCTCCTCTCCTGGTCCCCAAGTTGCTTGTGCTGTCTGTCCCGACTGTCACGCAGACACGGCCCGCTGTGAGGATCCGGCGGGTGTGACACATGCCTCTGACACAGGTTATGTTGACAGCTGGTCGGAACAGGTGTACACTGATTCTACCATCAAATGGCAACACACATTTGGCTCCTTCCCAGCGCACAGGCATGAAAAACCTGTTCTTTTCACATTTCTTTGGAGATTGATTGACTGTTCTTTGACATGGCACACTGTGACTGTGTGTAAGTTTCTTGGTCCTTTGGCTGCTCAGTCATGTTCCAGAGAGGTCTCAGAGAAGACCTCCATGTGGCCCCATAAATTATTCATCTCCTTCTCTAGGATGGAAGTGGGGATGGAAGTACTCCTTCCCTCCCCTCCCCTCCCAGACCTGGAAGACGTATTGTGACACATTTGGGGAGTTAAAATCAGCAACAGGATGACTGCTGGGGACAAGAAGCACCAGAGAGGTAGAAGAATATTTTGATTCTGAGATGATTTAACATAGAAGCACCATCCTCCAAGACTAAGTGCATCCTGTTACAGGGACTCGAGGGATTATAAAACAATGATGGAAAAGCACTTTAATAATTGAGTCCAAGTTAAACTGCTTATCCCTCACAAGCAGTTAAAGATTGGGTTTTTTGTCTCAGTAAAAAAATAAAATAAAATCCTATGTTAAATATCTTGGCTAAGTAAAAATAAAGAAAAAAAAAGTTCCTGTTTAAGAAGGCAGCATTGTAACAAGCTGAAGGCTTCCATAGTATCCTGTGTGGGTGACATCTGGTTTGAACTCTGTAGGAGCTCTTGCACAGTCACACACAAAGATTGCATTTTTTTTAAAGATAGGACAAGAAAAACCAAATCCTGTTACCAAAAACGAAAGGGGTCTGGGACCATATCAAAAGCACTTTTGGGCCCAGAGTTGGGCAAGTTGAACGTGGCAATGCTTGACTGTTCCATTTCTGGGAGCATCTGGGTCCCCAGAAAAACGAAGGCAGCCAGGGAGTAAGGGAACTGTGGCTCGGTGGTTTTCTGCACCCCACTTTGTACCCTTCTTGAGCCCTGCCCTGGCAGGCCCTGTCTGGGTACCCTCGCCTATCCCTTGCAGGCTGGAGGTTATTTTCATTCCTTAATTTATTTCTTTTGTTTTCTCCCCTGGTAGAACAAAAGAGCTCTGAAACAAAGATGGCTGTAGCAGGGGGAACAAATGCACATTTAGATGTGTGCTTTGTGAAAGTGGATTTTTATCTGGCACCTCTCATAGTTCTGAAACTCAAAGCAGAAATCTGTGAGCTTATTGCAGGGTGTGTTTGGAAAGTATCATATCAACATCTCCTGGCATTTTAGGGCTCTATGCTCAGAAACTGCCATTGTTACTCTGAATTGGTAATGTTATATTAGCACTTTACCAATTCATTTTATACAAAGTACAAATCTAATAAACTCATCTCAAAAATAACCCCAACATATTCAACTGCTAATGCCTCAGACAGCCTAATACATTTGTATACAGCAGAATTCTAAATCCAGTGGAGAATTCTAAGATGGGTTTATGTATTGCATGCTTCTCATAAAACCTTATTTGAACATTTGATTCCAGTTTACATTTTATTAGTAAAGCTCTCATTTTTCACCCGGAATGAGGAAGCAGAGGGGAGGAGTAGGACGTTCCTGAAACTTCAATTCTGTGTCCAAATAACTTACAAGATGGACACAAAATGGACAAGACTATGACTGCCCTGAAGACAATTATAAAAAAAATGCTTAATTAGGATGCAACGCTGGTTATTTTAAGGCATACAAAAGAGTTCTGTACATAATAGAGTGGCTGTTTCATGCGGTTCATATGATAAAATTCTCACCAGTCTTAAAATGACAGATGTAATATTACCTTTAATAAGTGTCTACCGATGCATGCAAATTGAATTAGATAGTGGGAGTACAAATTTGTCCGATAATTAAGATAAAATTTCATGTCAGCTTAAACCCTGGTGTATATTAGTAACTCTGTATATTTCTTTTTTCTGTTCTCTACCAATTATTTTTTAGTGTGGCCTCTTGATTATTGGAATAGTCAGGTTAAGGGGGTAAAAAACATGGCCCTCAAAACATATTATTATAAGTGGGAGCAAATCATATCCTTGATTACTGCTCAGTTTATGCTAAGTTTAAAATACCAAGCATAATTCGAATAACTGAATAAATTTAACTATGTATTAACTTAGTGTTTCTGGGGTCTCATAAGGTGTTTCTATGCCCTTAAGGCTAATGCTAAGCTAATGCCATTTAGAAGAAATAAAAACACAGAATTTGGAAGTTAATAACCTCATTGATTGAGGAAACCTGAGTTTTGAACTGATTCTGCAGTGCTTTGTTTTAACACTGCAAATGAACTGGGTGTTCGATGTAATATTTGGTTTACAAAAAAATCTCAGAAGGCCAAGAGAATGCACACACATAGACACACACAGGCACATCCTTTGTGTGCACGCAGCCGAAACGCTGTGCCCACATACACACAGTGTAAAGGGTAAGCGCTCTGCATGGCATTCAGCTCCATTTTAATACCCTCCACTGCTGTGATCGTAGTCCCCCGAGGGAGGCAAATATCCTGAGCATTATTAAAAGCGGGATTATCCAATCTAATACTGAAGATTTGGGAACCAGCCAAGAGGAGTCATAAGCAGGAGGGTAAAACAAAGAGGACTTATCGGGGCCTGGACCACCGGGTTTGCCATCCTTAAGCTCGCCTATGACTGGCATCACCTGACAGGTGACTGTCACTTGTCCCAACAATGAATGCCCTCAGACGCAGATGTATGGGGTTGGGCTGCCATGCTGTCTCATCCGTGGAATCAAGCACAAGAAGGACAAATTTCCTACTTGCTGCAGGGTCTGCTGGGGAGGGCACTGTCCTTTAGTTTGAGCCTCACAACAAACCTTTGAGGTTTTCACTCTGATGATTAGCACTGCCTTTCTGGTGGGGAAAACAAGGCTCAAAGGGGTTAAATGTCATGTCCAATGCGAGAAGGTAGGTGGCAGGGCTGGAATCTAGACACCATTCCGTGCACTCCAAAGAGCTCTCAGGAAACCAGGCCCATGCCCAGTCTTGGATCTGCCGCTTATTAGCTGTGCCCGTTGCCAAATCGAGATCCAGCCTCAATGGCCTGAGACATTAGAGACGGTGGTGAACTGGAGACACCTGCCCACTGAAGGAGAATGGTCCCTGCTCAGTTTCACCCAGTTACTACCGTGGAGAATGCAGCATTTGCCACCCTATACTCATTTGACTCATTTTAATAATCTGCTTGGCAGTTATAGGCATTTAGATTTGCAGTCATATATACACACAGACGTCTTTCCTTCTTCTGCCCTGATACGCATTTTCAGGTTATGCTAATCAGACATTAGTTATATCCCTCTTTAATAAATGTGGTAAATGTTCTTCTGGCAACCTGCCCTCCCCCTAAAAATTCATTCTTATAGTTCTTAAGTTATTTCTAATCCTAGTTATGAAGTTTCTTGCAAAGACTATTTTTTGGAACGTGCCTTTTGGTGGCGAGTGTTAGTTGCTTATCCTCAGCATATATTCTCTTGTTCCTCAGCAACACACCCCTGATTTTTAACTGGGTTACATACCACGTTAAAAGACTGCATTTCCCAGCCTCCCTTGCCTCTCAGTGTGGCCCTGTGATTAAATTTTGGCCAATGAGATGTAAGCATATTGTGTGGTACTTCCTTCAAATCTCTTTTAAGCGAGAGAAGGCCCTTATCTGACCCCTTGTCTTGTTTTAGGCCTTGGACATAAATTAACTGGAGGACTTGCAGCCATTTACAATCATGGGGTGATTTTTAAAACTTAAATTGCTTCCACTTTGGGTACTGGCACCTAGTTTTAGCAGACCAATCTTCCTATTGAGAACAATTAGAAAAAGGGAGATTTTTTTTTTTTAAACAAAATATCTATTTGAAAGTATTGGGAGTTATCAAGGCAGCAAGGATTGAAGGAGCCAAAGGGCAGGAGTGGAAGGGATGCTGCTCTCCTTCATCAGTCAGAAGGTCTAAGCACAGACATACTGGGCTCCCCCAGTCATCTCTGGTCTTTCTGCTATGTCTGTCTCCCAAGGTCAAGAGTGAGGAGCACAAAGGGCCACTCACCTCAAAGGTAAAAGCCTCAAGCAGGGTGATCTGGTTGTGCTCAGAAAGGTCACAGGATCTGGGGATGTGCTTGGTAACTCTACCACCTCCCACACAATGGGCATGAAGTTCATAAAGAAATCCTCTCCTACCTCTCTCATAGTTTACCCACTGCATCCATGCAGGTCCATGTTAGTGAGATTCTTAGAGAATGGAAGGAAAATTCACTGCCATTCCCCTGCCCCCAAGTCATTTGTCTTCTCTAGTGTGGTGGTTTAGAGGCTGAGAAACAGCAAAAAGCATTGGCTGAGATACTGAGAGCCAAAGAGAGCTTCCAGTAGTCTTACAAGACTGAGGGCTATGGCCAGAAATTAGAATCCAGGTCCATCTGGCATGAGTGGCCATGACAAACACCCTAGGCTTCAGTTGGAGCCGCATAGTGCTCTGCCTTAGGAGTGGTGGTGAGATAGTTTAGTCCTTATAAAAGTGGAAGTACAGCTTTAAATCAGCTCAATGCTGATTGGAATAGGGTACACAGCCCCTACCATAACAGCCCACCAGAAACAGAAGTACATCTTCTTTGGAGAAAGATATCATCATTTTGGACCTCAAATTAGCTCTAAGATTTTTATGTACATATCTGATGTTCAATAAAAATTTACCAGACATACCAGAAGACAAGAGCCCCATGACTAAAACCAAGAGAAAATACAGACAATAGAAATAGATCCATAAATGGAACAGAGGTTGGAGTTAGACAAAAATTTTAAAGTAAATGTGATTAGCATGTTACAAAAATTCAATGACTAGTTGGAAAATTTCAATAGAAAACTGGAAAATAAAAGGAAATATTATAGAGAAATTCTAGAACTGAAAAATAAAATAACTGAAATTAAGAACTCAATGGGAAAGTTTTACAGCACATTAGACACAACGGTAAGAGAAGTTATGAACCAGAACACAGGTCAAGAAAAAAATATTCGAACTGATGCTACTAAGGAGAAAAGTATAGAAAATATAGCAAAAAGCATAAGAGACATGTGAGGCATGCTGAAAATGTCTAACAAACATATAATTAGTGTCCCAGAAAGAACAGAAATGGAGAGTGGGACAGAAGCAATGTCTGAGTGGATAATGACCAAGAAAGGAAGCAACATACTAAGGACAGCAGAAAAAGATGAGACACAGTGCCCCCCTGGGTCTCTGATGACACACAATGTCATCATACCATTCCTGGCCTGCATATCTCCAGATTTCTTTTTCATGATAGAGACATATTACAAACCAAATCTTAACTGAAACACCTTTCTTTGTTTATGGAGATGTATCAGTGGTAAGGCTAGTGTGAATATGGTGTCCCCTCCTGTGTTACATATTTTTAAAATATGAAAGATTTTCATGAGGATGAAGAACTACCCCTATTCTGTGTGGTGCTGAATACTAGATAAGACCTATGTATATAATAAGAGGCAGAGGGAAGCATATTTCTCTTCAGTGTAAGTTCTATGTTCTTTAGTTCAACAAATGCTTTTGAGCAAATACTCTGTATCAGGCACTGTCCCAGATACTGGGAATGCAAAATCAAATAAGATAACTTAAAGCCTGGTGGGGGAAAGATTAATAGAGTCTAAATTAAAGATCACAAAATCAAATGCCTATGGGGACCTGGCAGGTCAAGTCAGGTTCCAGTGCAAAGCAGTAGGGACTAGGCGAACCAGATAACACAGACGTCTCCTAGAGGGTACAGCCTCCACTTAGCTCCCTGATGGATGCCATTGGGAAGTCATGTCAAGTGTTGCCAGATCTTCTGATTTGTCCAAAGAAGATAGAAATCCACATATTTAGGTGAAATATCCAAATGCATAAAACATTATGCAGGAAAATACACAAATAACTATGGGTTAGATTTGACTCGAGGGTAACCGTTTTGCTACCCCAACTGTGCAGTGGGCTAAATGGTGGTTCCCCCCAAAGTATGACCTGTCCTAACCTTTGGAACTTGGAAATGTTACCTTGTTTGGAGGAAGGCTCTTTGCAGATGTAATTAAGGATCTTGAGATGAAATCACCCTGGATTACCCAGCTGAGTGTTAAATCCAATGACAGTGTTTTTTAAAGAGATAACAGAGAAAAGGCCATGTGAACACAGAGGCAAAAATTGGAGTGATGTAGCCAGGGAAGAACAAAAATGCCAGCAGCCACCAGAAGCTGGAAGAGGCGAGGAAAGATTCTCTTATAGAGCTTTTTGAGGAAGCACAGTATGGCTGACACCTTGATTTTGGACCTTTGGCCTCCAGAACTGTGAGAGAATAAATTGCTGCTGTTGTAAACTACCCACTTGGTGGCAATTTGTTATACTAGGTCTAGGCAACTAATATGCTCTATCTAAAACGTATCATCAAGGTAAGCAAAAAGGTACCAGGAACAGAGGGAGGGTCTCCAACCCACTAGGCAAAGGTTGGAGGAGGAAGAGGCAGGGGAGTCTTCCTGAAGGAGTGGACACCTGAGGCAGGCAGCAATTGCTATGAGAGGCTTGTGTGTGTTTGAATGGGGTGGAGAAGGGAGATTAAGTACATTCTAACTAGACATAATGTGAGTTGTTCAACAACAAGGCTTATTTTATGAGATAGTGAGATTCCTGTCAAAGCAAAGGTTTAAGTGTGCACAAACTACTTGCATTTTTTTTTTTAAAGATAATTCACTCACAAGATAAGCATTACTAGACAATATTTGCTATTCGTTCTGAACTTGAGATTCTCATGTCCCTTGTCCTTTCCCACCTTATCATGTCTCCCCCTGCTGGCTGGGCTGATTGCCATAAGGTGGGCTTGTAAGTTGCAATGAGTAAAGAACACCAGGCTGAGTTTCAAGGGGCCAGACCCCTGCTGCTTCCCGTCTATCCCATGGTGCAGAATGCTGCACCTGCCAGAAAATACATGACCAGATACCCTCAGCCAGGGAGCTCTACTACATTTCTGGACCAGTAAAACAGATTCACCTCCACACCACAAGTAGCTCTCGTTTGCACAGAATTCAAATTAACTTGAAATATCAGGAACCAGAAATGATTGCATCTCAATTTGAAAAAGGTGAATTGTAAATTAAAAGCAGGACATTGATAAAGCACGTTCTAGGGGATGTTTTGGGTTAAAGTCCTTGTTTAAACTGATAGAATTAATAAAACAACGGGACAAAGGACAGGACAAAAACCCTTGCAGAACTATGCTTTCTCCCTGCTTGCACTGTTCATTTCTCAGTCTGGGAGATGTGTACTCTGGGCTAGGCAGAGATGTGCCAGGGGAAATGTAAAGTCATAGAATAAACATGCCACACCTTCTTAGACTGGTGGTTCCCAAATTTTTGGTCTCAGAACCCCTTTACACTCTTAAAAATTATTGAGAATTCCAAAGAGCTCAATGTTATAACTATCAATATTTATCCTATTAGAAATGGAAACAGAAATTTTTGAAACACTAGAATATACAAACATACATTTAATTAGCGATTACAGCAATGACATCAACACATGCCATATAGATTCTGGAAACTCCAGCGTACGTTCATGAAAAAATGAGAGTATATTGGTATCACAGTTTATTAATATTATTATAAAGATAGTTTTGACCTGAATGAGGCTTAGGAACCTTCAGAACTCCCGGCACCGTACTTTGAGAACCACTGTCTGAGACTCAATTTTCCTCAAACATTTAGAGAAAAGCACATTTGAAAGTATATTTCAAATGTGTAGGAAAAAGGTAGATTATTCAATAAATGATGTAAGGGCAGCTGACTTTACATTTGAGAAAAACTAAAGTTAGATTCTGACTTCCCTCTATTTAAAAAAATCCATAGGGATTATATATATAAAATATAAACATAAAAAACTATGAAATTTTAGATGACTATAGAGCTGACTACTCTCTATAGTTTTGAGACTGGGGAGGCCTTTACAAGCAAGACACAAGCCTCAGAAGTTATAAAAGGAAAAAAAGTGATGATTTGGCCAGATAAAAGGTAAAGCTTCTGCATGGCAGATGTCAGTAAATATTTGCAACATATTTAACATGCAAAGGTCAATTTCTCTAATATTTAATGATCATCTATAAGAAAAACCAAATCTAGTAGAAGTGGCAAAAACTATGACCAAGAATTTATAAAAGATATATAAGTGGACAATAAATATATGAAAATATTTTAATGTAATATAAGGGAATAATGATGATATATTTTGTACCTACCAAATTGTCAAAGAATGTAATTTTAATTGATAACATAGAATACTGGTGAGGATGTGGGAAAATGTGTATTCTCATATTTTGCTAGTGAAAGTATAAATTAGGACACTTCTTGCACAGCAATTTAGTATATCTATAACAATTTTAAATATGCATACCTTAAGAACAAGCATATTTTATATAAGAATCTGTTCAACAGAAATTGCTATAAAATAATGAGGATATGTGTACAAGGATGTTTACTACAGTGTTCCTTGAAATAAAAAATACACAAAATTGGACACATTGTAAATGTCCATTAATAGGGGTATAGGGAAATTCACTGCAGTATTTTCATTCAATGGAAAGCACTGTAGCCATGAATAAAAATCAAGTAAGCCTCCATGTATTGATACAGAAAAAATATCTGTATATATAAATGCATGCCTGGGAATTCATTGAGAAAGATACACAGCAAACTTGTTGAATTACCTGTAAAGAATGGGGTGAGGACTGAAGAGGAATTTTATTTCTTAGTACAAATAACTTTTTAAAGGCGTGAATTATAGGAGATTTTTTTGCTTGCTTTTTTAGTATAAGTAAATTCTTAGTCTATTCTAAGTATATTATTAGAGTTAATTTGTAACAATAAAATTTAACATCTCAAAAAATAATTCCTTTGCGCTCCACCCCAGGGCTTATTACCCTCTGCCATTACTGAAATCAGATGGGGAAGACCGAGACATTGCGGGCCGGGCACCAGGCTGCCTCACCAATGACCAAGGGGCAAGTCTGGTCCTGAATTCAACCAAGTAGCTAAGGATGCACGTGACTCTGGACTGATGACCGGGCGTGGTGCAAGCACAGTAGCACCTCATCCTGCCCTCTGAATGCACCCGCCCTGAGTACCTTCTGACAGTTCTCCACTCCCCGAACACAGCCACACCATCTGCCCATTCATTTCTTCATCCATGCACTCGTCATTGACTCAGCTCCAGTGAAGAGCCAGGCACGGTGCCAGGTGCGGGTGGCGCAGAGATGGAGACGATAAAGCCCCCGCCCTCATGGTGGCTCCTGGGAGGACAGAGTCGAGCCCGTGTGTGCACGGACACGTCTCAGAGCTGAGCAGGAGTGGGGCCAGCGGCCAGCAACCGCCCTGAGCGAGGTGGGCACTGTTCTTTAGTCACTCCCAGGGTAAGCCGACTTCCCCTAACTGTGCTGTGACAGCTTCTGGGGCCTCTAGCCCCCGCTAACAGGGCTGGGCAGCCTGGTGAGAACGCCGATCTGACAGCACGTGGGGAGTGAGCATGTCCACTGAACACTTTCTCACGTCCTGCTGTGTGCACAGAGCAGCAGGCTCTGCCTGCCCTTTAGCAAGGCAGGGAGCATGCTGTCTGGGTGAGGAGAGCTTTCCACTGGGCCTCAGTCTTCCCATTTGTGAGATGGAGTTGGACTGGATGGTCTCCCAGACCCTGCCCTCCCACTCTGACCAGAGCCGCCCACCCCAGGGTAGAGTGTGCAGGAGGTGGAGGGAAGATCAAGATGGGAAGCTCACAGCTGTCCTGAAGCAGAGCTCTAGGGGAAGTCTCACCACACTGAGGGCAGACCTGACCATCCTGAGCCCACCCTGTGTTCTGCTCCCTGAATCCTCCCCAGGGAGAGACATTTCTGACCTTCCTTTCTCAAAGCCTCCACTGGGAGTTCGGTTAGCCAGTTACAAGGGCTACCTGTGTCCTAGGGGCATGCACAGATGTTACAAGGGCATGCCATTCATGGCCTGGCTCTTGGAATTCTCCCTTGAATGCCTCTACCCCTGGGGTCAAGGGGGCCAGCCATCATCCCTGCAGCTGTCAAGCATGGGGACCGAGAGTGGGCTCCAGGTGCTGTGGGTCCTCTGTCTCAGGGCACCTTGCTCTCAGGCTTTGAGTCCTGCCCGTCCCTGAACCTCCAGGCAGCATATCCTGAGAAAGGAGGACACATCATGGGAAGCTCACAAGATCACTTTGGTCAGAACAGCGTGTGATTTTAGATGTTGCACAAATGAGAAGCTAAAAGCCATTGAATCCTAAAGAGAAACTACAGTGGCTCCCTTTTGAACTCTCTTTCTGTCCTCCTGACAAGCTTAAGGAGAAAGTCTCTGTTTGTGCTGGTCTTGAATGCCTCTCTAAGTCGAGCTAAGGTTTCTTTTTAACAAAGAGACAGTGAGCCTTAGGCTCAGAGCCTTCAATAGGAAACAATTCAATACCAACATTTGGTTTTTATTGTACGTACTTTTACAGTTACCATCTCTTTATGGTAAATGTGATTGATTTTTCATTTAGAGTAGTAATACAAAGTAAAACTTTGATTTTAAATGTTAATAAATGGACCTAGGGAGAAAAGGAAGTTGATTTAAGTAAAGATCATTCCAGCTGGGACTTGGATGTGGCTGAAGGTTGGGAAAGCCCAACACAGACTGGCCAGAACTAGCCAAATGCGATCACCTCTGCCGTCAGGTGTTGGCTCCAAACTGCCCTCTGGGTACCCGCTTTATCTCCATCCCCATTCCCTGACTCCAGCTTTCCAATTTCTGAGCTCTATCCCCTAGCCACCGATATTTGTGTTGGGCCTCCTGCCTGGTGTGGGCGGCCTCCACTTCACCAATCCTACCTCCCTTCTCCAATTCCTTGATGCAGAAAGCCTTCACCACTCCAGATCCCAGAATTGGCTGTGGAGTAAGGCGGGAAGAGACCCCATGCAACCAGATTCTCCTCCATAGAACCGCCCCCACCCCACCCCATTCCTCCAATCCTTTCACCAAGGCAGGGAGGACAGACCACCACACAGAAAAGTCATTTCTCTGATGAACAGAACCATCTAACCACCAGAGCTGTGGTTCTTCACTTAGAGGCCACAGGGGGTCAGTTCTTTCCCTCAGAATGCATCAAAATATTATGTACATGGTTTCTGAAGATTCTTCAATGAATGTGACAAAAATCCAACTCAAAAATTCAGCAGTTGCCAATGTTCACAGTCACCTTTCTTGCATTTTCTCTGGAGGCATGCCTTGGGCCTGTTCTTGCTATAAGCTTCAGTTCTGATACCTCATCCTCCCTCTCCCAGGACCCAGTACTGGACTTTGTCTCTTTGCTACTTCTGTCTGTTTGGTGTGGAGCACTAGTTATAAACAACCTCTGCCACCAGGAAGTTGAATGGGATAAAAAAGGGGCTCAATTAATATTAGGTAAATGAGTGGATGAATTTTCCCCCAAGCTTTCAACCATAGTTGTTGCTCTATGCCTTTGCAGAAGATTGGAAAGTTCCAGCAGCTATCTGGGGCAACAGGCCAGGCTGATCAGATCCAGTTAAATCTTTTGGTTTTAATTTCAGTTTAATCAAATAATTCCACAAGGAAACAGTACAAATTTGAAGGTTTGAGCTTAAGGCCCCCAAAGAGATCATTTCTTTATTATATTGCTAGTTAATATTTTCTTTCCATGTGCAGTTTGCCTAGATAAGCAAAATTATCATTTGCACTGCTTTTCAAGAAAGAAAAAATTTTAATACAAGTACCCAAACTCATAACCATATTCAAATTGAAGTAAATTAAAGTGGATATTCAGATCAAAGTCTACCAAAGTTTCTAATTATATAGTGTGTATGTGTATATATATCCATATACATGTGTACTTTTCCTCACACAAATTTTTATATTTTCATGCTATGCAACCTGCTCTTTGTTCCAAAAGATTGTTAATAACTTTCCGTATAAGTAGATCCAAATCTATTGAACTAATAACCTACTGTTGAACTTTTAGTTTCTTTCCATTTTTTTCTCTTATAATAAATAATATTGTGTTGAACACTTGTATCCTCTACTATTGGAAAATTGTTTTTCGCAGTTTGTTAAAATGTTTGAAATAGTACTCCATGACCAGTCTACTAAGAACAACTTTATATATTTATTTAAGTATTCCTTAGGATAAATTTCTAGTGGCTGAGTTGCTGGGTCAAAGAACAATATACTTTTTAATGACTGGCGGCTTATCAAATTGCTTTTCAGTAATATTGTAACAATTGATATATCCATCATCAAAACATGAATGTACCAAATTCATCACATACTTACTAGCATTGTGTGTTATGATTTTTTAAGTTTTCCCATTTGATAAGTGATAATGGCATTTTGTAAATCATTTTTATTGTTTCAAATCCATTTTTTTGGTTACTTGTGAAGTCTTTATATTTATTGGTTATTCTTTTTTTTTTAGTAAATAGTCTCTTTACACTTTGGCCTATTTTTGTTTCCTATTGTAGTGGTTATTTTTTGTCTATTTTATGTGTTTTCCATTTGTGGTATGCTCTTAATTTTAATTTTTTTTTGCCATATTTTGAATTATTATGAATTAAATCTTTCACTTTTATTGCTTTATGATTTTTGGTTTTGGTGTCATATTTAGGAAGCCCTTTTCTCTCCAAAAATTATATAAATTTTTACCTGTGGTTACCTTCATTACTTTTGTGGCTTCATATTTTACATGTATATCTTTAAGGAATTTAAGTTTTTATAAGGTATGGGTTAGTAAATTAATCATTTCTCCATATGTTAATCAATTTTTAGAATAATTAATGATCAAATAATCTCTTTTTATCGTTTGAAATGCCCTCTTATTATGCACTAAATTCTTATACATATACTTGTTTGTTTTTGGATTTCCTTTTCTTTTCCATTGTTTTGCCTGTATATTCTGGTGCTGTTGCCACACTATTTTGATTATTATAGCTTTATAATACATTTTAGAATCTGATGGAACAAGGAGCTCTCTATCACTATTACTTTGTAGAGTTTTCCTGCATAGGTTTACTTGTTTATTCTTCCATAGGAACTTCAGAATCATTTTGTGAAGTTCACATACACACAGACAAATACCATTAAAATCAGTGCAGAATTGTGTTGAATTTGGGAGTTCTATTGGAGCAAATTGCCATCTTGGTAATATTGAGTCTTCCTAATAACAAACCTGATATGGCTCTTTAAGCACATTCGAGTCACAGTTCAGAAATTGCAAGATAAGTATGGAGCCAACTTTAGTGTTCACCCTAAAACATATAAGGGCACTAATTTTGCCAGGTATCCCAGAAAAAGCCATTTTTCTTTTAATTTGGGATATCAACTTATAGAAAAATACAATGGTATTAACTCCTCACCGTTTCAGGTCTCATCACATCACATCCACCTCCCAAAGAGTCCTCTGCAGTCACATGAGGCGGTGACGGGGGACAAAGGTGATGGAATTCCAAGTGAGAATTCTCAGTGACTCTCCGGCGAGCCACAGGGTACCGGCCCCAGATCCAAGACCCATGTGCCATTACACACTTTGTAAGGTCATGTACTACATTCCCACAGCCGCTGGGACGAGGAGAGTTCGTGGTAAGGACACAGGACTGCGCTGAGGAGTGCCTTGCTTTTGCCGAAGTCAACTGTGCAATTCTCAAATTTGAGGGAGAGGAAGAGGAGGCTGCTCTTCGAATTAACCTGCGTGGCTGTTCAGGACTTTAAATGACTATTTAATTTCTAACCAGATACGAGGAACCAGGCCATACCCCCAATTGAGGGCCTGCTGGCGAAATGGCCAAGTGTGATCCTTAATTTGTCAGTAATGATTTTAGGCCGTGACCCTTAATAGGACCCTGTCACTGGTGAGGTGATTTATGCCTCCTGCGATGACATCAGTACCAATAGTGCTGATAAAAGAACACTTATATTGGAGCAAACAGGATGATGAATGGAATCCGGGTCTCCTTAGTCATCTCATTACTGCCTCTGCTGTTCACCACGGAGCTAATGTAGCGAGTCATCGTGCGCCTGGGGACTAGTTTGGAGGTTGAATTTAATAGTAAAAATGCGGGAAATGTACTGTAGCCCTGGGTCAGGAATGGTGGAGGGTACATTTTAAGTCTGTGTATACAAGAAGAGGCAATCGCGCCGAAAATTGCCGGACTTCTGTGCCACCCAGGACTGCGCTGTGCATGCATCTCACTGGATGGGCTAGTTTTCTCCCCACGTGTTTTCAAAATGTGACTCTCTAAAATCACAATGTCTTTTATCTTAAAGACTATGAGGGTCTTCCTCTTGAATATTTTCATTCTTTTTCTGTCACAGATACGGCTGGTCCTAGAAGCAGACTTAAGAGTCTGCCGTGCAGGTGCAGGACCGGTGCAAAGAGGCCACCTGTGGACACGTGGGGCACGGGCTACGAGTCCAGAGTCTGGTTTCTCTCCAGGGCTGCAGCATGGCCTAGCTGTGTGACCTTGGGCGAGTCATTTAACCTCGCTGCACCTTAATAATTTCATTTTTGGGAAAAGGGGGTCTATGTGCAATTCCAAAGTCTCTTACTGCTCCAAATCATAAGCCTTTTGAAAAGTGTGTGCTATAAGAGTACCACGAGCACAAACCATTAACCCAATCTTCCTCTGAAAAATACCAATTCTGGGTAATATCAATGACCGAGGGGCTTTGCTCATAATAAAGAGGGGGAATACATCCCTCTGGACTATTCAAAAGATGCGTATGTCACCCATAATTTGGCCAGCCTCTGAGTGTGGTGACTCTCTGCTGGTACAGAGGGGAGTAGATGCAGTTTTATTAGTGCAATTTTATTGCCCTCACCAGCTGCACTCTTTTCTCTATAAAAGGTAATTACTTCTAATAGTAACAAGCTAATTGATTGCTAATTAAATCAATTGGCATACTAACCGCTGTCAGAAAGTGACAGATTAGCGGGTCATGTGATGGCGTGTTAGTAATGAAAAGTGGACATGGTCTGAGGGTGATTGACACATTAGATGAAAAGCGATTTGGGATCTCCGAGGTGGTCAGAGAGAGGGCAGGGAGAACATGATTGATTCAATGGTGACTGTCAGAAAGGAAATGAGAATTGAATGGAATTCAGGGTCTGCCCAACCCTCACCACATGATGCTCCAGGTTTTTTCACATGTAAATAAGGGAGATGGAGACTTCTTGCAAATGAAATGCCAAAATAGGAAGGACAACAAGGGAGGGGCTACAGACAGTGAAAGTGTATGAGCCTTAAAGGAACAGGGCTTCTTTTTTTTTTTTCATTTAGAAACTTGTGAAAATAATAACGTAACAAAGATAATAAATATTGATCAAAATGTGCCCATGAATCTTGGCAACTTAGCTGCATGTGTGCTTTTTTTGAGTGCCTTTTAGAAGGGGTTCGTCTGCTGTTATTATCAAAGAGGGAAAGTATTTATTGTCTGCATTTGCAATGCATTGCAGCCTGATTAAGACAATGATTAGGTATAAATTTTGAAGATAGCATAAGTGCACAATGACTCTGCTGCAATGTTATAAATATGTTTCAAAGTAAGTGACGGGGTCAGACTGTTGGCATTCTAAACTCTCTCTGCCTTATCTGAAGCAGGCTCAGTGTTCTTAAGTCGCTTTTGAAGTTCAGAGCTGCCCTTGGGCGGAGATGGAGTGAGCAACCACCTGCTGTGATGCTGTGATGCTGTGACATCACTGGGAGAGCCCTATCCCTACACCCTGCTGGAGTCTGGATCCTGAGTCCCTTATCAGTTTGGAATTTGAAGTCTCCTGAGTCTCCTCAGGAATAAATGGAGAAGTGTGAGGACCTCGGCTCAGTCTTTACTGGCTCAGTCTTTACTGGCCCTGAGTCCTCAAGGAGTCAGCTGAACCTGTTCCCCTTCTGTGAAAAGGGTAGAATATTATTCACTTCCCAGGACTGTCGTGTGAACTAATGGACATAATTCATGCAGAATACCTAGTGCACAAAAAGAGCTTGAAAAATGAGAGTTAATAATATTAATTTAGCAGTAGATGTACTATTAAGCATCAACATAGACCTCAGTGCAGTGTAGGGTGGAGGAAAGACCAGATTCCCGGCCAGAAAGAGGTGGGGTGAACAGAAATTCTGAAACTTCTATCCCTTTGGGAAATACACCTAATTCCACACATCCTCAGTTTAACATTTATAACATAGAGTGAAAATGCTTTTGTCATAGGATTGGGGCTATTTTGAGGAATAAATAATTTAATACACCTGAAGTTTCTAACACAGATGCTAAGAAGTGATAGTTCTTTCTGTTGCATACTGGAGACTTTAAAAAACAGGCATTAATCCTGTGTTGGGTTCTTGGAAGGCTAGTTTTTCCAGGAAGCAGTAGGATGGCAAGTGGTGGAGACTTGGGAACCCTCTGGCCGTTCTGTCTTTCATGTGTCCCTGTGCTGTGCACCTGTGCCATTTAAAATGTTGTTGGACACTCTAGTTGTGATTTCAGATTCCAATGAGTGGAGTGGGGTGTTGGTCCCATAAGAAATCATCCCTATCACAGAATCTATATGTGGTTCATCTGTCCTTGCTGGGCCAGGGCCTCCTGATTCCATCTTGTTCCAATAGTGTTCTTCGGGGCCTGGCTTCACAGATTTACTGGTGACATGCAGTTCTCAGATGTGAGTAAGTAGAGAAGCAGAGGGAGAGGTGTGAACTGTGTTTTCTTCTGCAAACAGCAATTTCTGTCACACCCACAGCACACACCCGAGCCTCTCCTGGGAGCTAGGGAGGACCAACCTCTTAGAGGTCAACAATTTCTCAGCAGCACAGCTGTCTCAGATTATCCTGAAGCCTGGATGAAACAGAGCCATGTGTTCCCATCCCTCACAGGGGCACACACTTATACACCTCCTGCTCTGGTTCTGCTCAGAGGAACACTGCTTCTCTCCCAAAGCAGAGTGTTCTCACAGCAGAGAGAAGGATCTGTCAGTCCATGGGGACTGGTTGTGGTGCTGAGACCTTTTTTGAGCCACTCGAGGACTCACAGAGGTAGATGATACAAATTCCCATAATGCTTTGAGGACTTGGTTCAGTGGTTCTCGACCTTGGCTGCATGTGGTAATTACTTGTGAACTTTAAAAAACCCAGATGCCTGGGTTCTATCCCAGAGATCCTGGTTCAGTGTCTGTGGTGTTGCATGGGCGTTTGGCTTTTTAAAGCTCCCTAGGTGGTTCTATGACAGCTAAAGTTGAAAATGAGGACTAGGTTACACAAGACAAACACTTGTGTGGAGCAAGGGAGTGTCCAGATAAGGGAGAGTGTGCTTCCTGGGAGTGAGGAGCGCATACAAGCCACTGGGTTCCTACAAGAAGGACTCCTTGTCCAGAGGGGTGCTGGACAGCCTCCGCGTCATGCTGGGCCCCAGGCCTTGCTGCCAGGCATGCGTCAGTGTCCTGGGATTTGGAGCTGTTGTTCTCTCTATCTCTTTTGTCCCCAAGTCACAGTGCCTCCCAGATACCATGGACAGAGCACATGCCCTTTCTCGTGGATCCCTGTTCCTTGTGAGACCCTAGTGCAGACAGTCCTTTGGTGAACTCTCAGATATTCAGAATCTTGGGCAGCTTCCATCGCGATAATTGAGGGCTGTATATAACTTCAGTAGACCACTTGTCATGTTTGCACAAACAAGATAGTTTTCAGCAAATTGTCACTGTTATCATCATCTCAGGAAAATGTAAGGAGGCTTCATGGTTTGAGCTCCTCTCCCACCTGGACAGAGGGAGACAAAGCAACATCAGAGGACGGATGAGTTCCTCTCAGGCCAACTAGTCTGGGGTCGCCCAAGAAAGTTACTGTTATTTAACACCATCTGCTCACAGAACCCATCCCAACTCCCATATTTTTGTCCAGTCACAGGACCATTGTCCTTCCAGACCTAATTGCTCTTCTTGGCAGATGGAGCAGGCTCAGTAAGAGAGGCTGTGTGGAATAATGGTTAAGTGCTTAGACTCTTGAACCACATTGCTGGGGTTCAAAACCTGCCTCTGCCACTGTCTAGCCGTGTGACTGTCTAGCCATGTAGTCACATGGCTACAAGAAAAAAGGTTTCTGTGGTTTTTTTCCTCATCTGTAGAGTGGGGATAATTCCATGTGTATACCCCAAAGGATTGTTGTGAGGATTAAAGAAGCTAATATAGTTAAAGGTGTATGCTATTATTATAACAGCATAAAAAGCATCAAGCAGAGAACACTCAGAGAGAAGACACTGCAAATATAGGACTTCCCTCACTTTAAGTGATTGAGGCTGATGTTTTCCAAAAAATATTGTGGGCAGGAAGGAAAGGCCTCCTTAAAATGAGTAGTAGTTGTTGAAAAGTCTGAATTGGGAAACTTCAGATAAAGACTACAGCTTTTCTGCTTAATTATTTGTTACCTGATTCAAGGAAGCAATCAATTTCAGCCTAGATCACAGTGTTTGATGGAAAAGGAACAATGCAAAGGAATGGATCAACAGAACCAGCTCGGCAAAAGAAGACTATAATTTGCCCCTAGACAATCTTCCACATTTGACAAGGGGGCTCATTAATTGCTAAAATGATGACGATAACCATAGAAGTGACAAGCCAGGTATTGTGCTAGATGCTCAGTTTAACCCTTGTAACACCCTACAAGGTCAGTGTTATCAGACCCATTTCAAAGAGAGGCTTAGAGAGAGATTAACTAACTTTCCCCAAATCATCTGGTTAGAGAGATCTGTGTGACTTGTTTGTCTGAACTATTGGGAAAAAAATCAGGTGGTTCTATCAGACCCAAGCTGAATATTATTTATATTTAATGATATTTATACTTGTGATAGCCATATAACCAATTGTATCAGCCAGGGTTCAGAGAAACAGAACCAGCAGGAGAAATAAATGTAAGGAATTGGCTTACACGATTGTAAGGGCTGGCTAGGCATGTCTGAAATCCTCAGGGCAGGCTGCCAGGAAGGGCAGGATGGAACTCTCAGGCATGAATTGAAGCTGCTGTCCACTGGTGGAATTTCTTCTTCCCCAGGAAAACCTCAGCTCTGTTCTTAAAGTCTTTCAACTTATTGAACCAGGCCCACCCAGATCACCTAGGATAATATTCCTTACTTAGAGTCAATTTATAATGAACTTAAATCACATCTACAAAATGTCTTCACAGAAATGCCTAGATTAGTATTTCATTGAATGACTGAGCATTGTAGCCTAGCCAAGTTGACAGGTAAAACAGACCATCACAGTTGAGCCCTTGTCAACTTGGCATCCACACAGACCTCCTTAAACTATATTTCATCTCCAAATAAAGGCAGTAACAAAGTTATACTCATACCTAACATGCTACAAATATTCTGCATACAACTGAAAACACACTAACACTTTCCACAAAGGATATAAAGTCCTTGGATGATGTTCACTCTTCTCCTTTAATATCCCCTGATTTAAATACTGTGATATAAGGTTAACTATCATTAATGCATCTTATGTTAGATGGTAAGGGAATAGAAGATAGAAAAAACAAAAATTTTGATTAGTGTATATATAAAAATATTCATAATAAGGAATAGACATCCATAACTGTTATAGTTGTAGCTTCTGCAACTAGTCACATGGTTGTAGTTGGAATTTATAATACAGGAATACCTTGTTTTATTTGCTTTACTTTATTGTGGTTTTTTACAAATTGAAGATTTGTACCAAACCTGTATCAAGCAAGTCTATTGCTGCCATTTTTCCAACAGCATGTGCTAATTTCATGTCTCTGTGTCATATTTGGGTATGCAATATTTCAAACCTTTTCATTATTATTGTATCTGTTCTGGTGATTTGTGATCAGTGTTTTTTGATGTCACTATTGTAATTGTTTTGGGGTGCCATGAACTGTGCGCAAGATGGAGAACTTAATCAATAAATGTTATGTGTGTTCTGATGGCTCCATCAACCAGCCATTCCCCCATCTCTCTCCCTTTCCTTGGGCCTTCCCATTCCCTGTGACACAACAATATTAAAATTAGGTGAATTAATAACCTTTCAATGTCCTCTAAGTGTTCAAGTGAAAGGTAAAGTTGCACATCTTTCACTTTAAATCAAAGCTAAAATTGGTTAAGTTTAATGAGGACGGCATATCGACAGCTGAGACAGGCCAAAAGCTAGGCTTCTTGCACCAAACAGCCAAGTTGTGAATGCAAAGGTAAAGTTCTTTAAGGAAATTAAAAGTGCTACTCCAGTGAACACAGGAATGATAAGAAAGTGAAACAGCCTTATTGCTGATATGGAGGAAGTTTTAGTGGTCTGGATAGATCGAACCAGCCACAATATTCCCTTGAGCCAAAACCTAATCCGGAGTGAAGCCCTAACTCTCCTCAATTCTTTGAAGACTGAGAGAGGTGAAGAAGCTGCAGAAAAAAAGTTTGAAGGTAGCAAAGGTTGGTTCATGAAGTTTAAGGAAAGGAGCCATCTTCACAACATAAAAGTACAAGGTGAAAGAGCAAGTGCTGATATAGAAGCTGCAGCAAGTTATTTAGAATATGCAGCTAAGATAACTGATGAAGGTCACTACACTAAACAACAGAATTTTAGTGTAGACAAAACAGCCTTCTATTTGAAGATGATGCTATCTAGGACTTTTATAGCTAGAGAGGAGAACTCAATGTCATGCTTCGAAGCTCCAAAGGACAGGCTGACTCTCCTGTCAGGAACTAATGCAGCTGGTGATATTAAGTTGAAGCCAATGCTCATTTATTATTCTGAAAATCCTAGGGCCCTTAAGAATTATGCTAAATCTACTCTGCCTGTGCTCTACAAATGGAACAACAGAGCCTGGATGACAACGCATCTGTTTACAGCATGGTTTACTGAATATTTTAAGCCCACTGTTGAGAACTACTGCTCAGAAAAAAAGATTGCTTTCAAAATATTACTGCTCATTGATGATGCACCTGGGCGCCAAAGAGCTCTGATAGAGATGTACAAGGAGATTAATGTTGCTTTCATGCCTGCTAAGCCAACATCCATTCTGCAGCAAATGGATCAAGGAGTCATTTAACCTTTCAAGTCTTATTATTTAAGAAATACATTGTGTAAGGCTATAGCTGCAATAGATAGTGATTTCTCTGATGGATCTAAGCAAAGCAAATTGAAGACCTTCTGGAAAGGATTCACTATTCTAAATGTCATTAAGAACATTTGTGATTCATGGGAGGAGGTCAAAATAGCAACATTAACAGGAACTTGGAAGAAATTTATTCCAACACTCATTGATGACTTTGAGGGCTTAAAGACTTCGTGGAAGTAACTGCAGATGTGATGGAAATAGCAAGAGAACTATAACTAGAAGTGGAGCATGAAGATGTGACTGAGTTGCTGCCATCTCATAACCAAAAAAAAAAAAATATATAAGGATTTGTTTCTTAAGAATGAGCAAAGAAAGTGTTTCCTTGAGATGGAATCTACTCCTGGTGAAGATGCTGTGAACATTGTTGGAACGAAAGCAAAAGATTTAAAATATTACATAAACTTAGTTGACAAAGCAGTGGCAGGATTTGAGAGGATTTACTCCAATATTGAAAGAAGTTCTACTGTGGGTAAAATGCTATCAAACAGCATCACATACTACAGAGGAATCTTTCTTGAAAGAAAGAGGCAATTGACATGCCAAACTTTACTGATATCTTATTTTAAGAAATTACTACAAGCACCTTAATCTTCAGCGACCCTGATCAGTCAGCAGCCAGCAACACTGAGGCAAGATCCTCCACCAGCAAAAAAGATTACGACTCACTGAAGGCTCAGATGAGCACTAGCATTTTTTAGCAATAAATTATTTTTAATGAAAGTATGCACTTCTTTATAAATATTGCTTCCGAACACTTAATAGACTACAGTATAGCGTAAGCATAACTTTTATATGCACTGGAAACCAAAAAACATTGTGTGACTCTCTTTATTGCAATACTTGCTTTATTGCAGTGATCTGGAACTGAACACACAACACCTTCTTTGCCTCTTGATTCATAAGGCATGAGGAACCCACAATGGCCAGGTGACAGTCTCAACTTCAAGGGAAGCATTGTGCTGTCTCCTGGTGGAAACATTCCTCCCTTGGGAACCTAAGACCTTTACACCAGCAGAGCATAAGATCGTGGGTACAGAAGCAAAAGTTTTGCTAGGGGGTCACTAGGGGTAGTAGTGAGTGAAGTACTCCCATTTCCAACCCTTGATTCTGGGACCCATGAGTTCTGGCTATGGAAGAAACAGTACCATATAACTGGATGCTGATACAGAGCATATACAGCTTCCTGGAGGACACTGGCCCAAGCTCCCCTTGTATTGTCACCTAACAGGCACTGTGATTGTATCTTCATAAGGCCATTCCTTCCTTCTATCAAGCCAGCTAATTCAGGATGATTAGAAACATGGTAAAACTAGCGAATTTCATGAGCGTGAACCCATTGGTGCACGTCATGGTCTGTGAAATGAGTTCTTTGATCAGAAGTGATGCTGTGTAGAATTCCATCATGGTGGATGAGGCACCGTGTCAGTCCAGGGATGGTAGACTTGGAAGAAGCATTGCACGCAGGGAAGGCACATCTCTATCCCAAGTAAATATGTGTTACAGTTGGAACAAAGTGCTACCCCTTCCATTTCAGAAGCAGTCCCATGTAATCAATGTGCCACCAGGAAGTTGGCTGATCACTCTGGGGAATGATGTCATATTGAGGACTCAGTGTTGGGTTTTGCTGCTGGCAACTTGGGCATTCAGCAGTGGCTATACCTAGATTGTCCTTGATGAGTGGATATCTATGTTACAGAGCCCATGTATAACCTGCATCCCTTCTACCACGGCCACTTTGTTCATGAGTCCATTGTCCACTGGGTGATGACAGCAGTGGCTGAGGAAAGAAGCTGGCTGGTATCCACAAAACAAGTTATTTTTTCTACTTCATTATTAAAATCCTCCTTGGCTGAGTCACCCTTTTGGTGACTCTTCTCTTTCTTTGCCTATTTAGAGACGTCTATCCACCTACCTTTTCACTAGACCTTGTCACCAATTCTCCAATCATGTTTCTTCTAAGTCCCTGACCATTCAGCCAAACCACTGGCCACAGCCCATGAATTAGTATAGACTTGTACCTCCGGCCCATTTCTCTTTCCTATGAATAGCCAGGTACACTGATCAAAGTTCTGCCTACTAGAGGATTTCCCTTCATCACTGTTTTTCAGGGATGTCCCAGAAAGATGCTGTTGTGCTGCAACTGTTCATTTTTTGGTAGCACCTGAGGAAGAGGTAGAACCATATGTTAACCAAGCCAAAGTTTTCTCTTCCTCAGTCAACTGCTCATAAGAAACACCCCATAAGGCCACAGATGCAAGCTGGGATAGAAAAGATGATGAAGCAGGAGTCATAGCATGGTCATTCAGGCCATTTCCTCATGCAACTTACTTATGCCTTCAGGTCCTGCTTGAGCCCAATCTCATATATGCCACATCCATTTTTGATAACAAAGTGCTCCTGTACATGACCTACTTGATGGTTGGGTGGGTCATTTTGGGCAGCGCAGGTCACATGGTAACTTGGTGGTACATGATTAAGTGTTCAGTCTCTTTTAAAGTCTAGTAGCAGGTCAAAAGCGGTTTATCAAAAGGAAAGTAGTTATTTACAGAGGATGACAGGACTTTGCTCCAAAATCCTAAAATCTGTGCAGATTTGCCTTAGCATTTCTATCTGCCATTGACACTTCAAACACCAGAACATCTTTTGGATCTAGTGACAGAGAAGTTTGCACAACAGCCAGGACCCCCTGTGGAGCCTTCTTTTATTCCAGATCTTACTCAAAATTAGCAGCTTTTTAGGTCATTTGGTAAACGGGCTGGAGCAGCACACCCAAATGAGTAATGTGTCACTGGCAAAATCCAAAGAGGTGCACTAGGCATTGTGCCACTGTTTTTGTTGTAGGATTATGCAACAACATATCCTTCTTCTTAGAAGGGTTATCTTGACATGACCCACACCTCTGGATGTCTAGGAATTTCACTGAGGTAGATTTTTGTAGGACAATTTCCCATCCTCTGACATGCAAATGTCTTAATAATATGTCTACAGTAGTTGTGTTATTTCCCGTTTAATAGGTTCAGTCAGCATAATGTCTTCTATGTAATGAACCGGCATGATTTTTTTGTCAACATGAAAAGTAATCAAGGTCCCTATGGACTAAATTAAAACATATGACTGGAGAGTTGATGTGCCACTGGGTAGGATAGTGAAGGTGTACTGCTGGCCTTGCCACCTGAAAGGAAAATGCTTTTAATAACCTTTACTAACAGGTATCGAGAAAAAAGCATTTTCCAGATCAATAGCTGCATACCAGGTACTAGGGGATGTGTTAATTAGCTCAAGTAAAAAAAATCATATCTGGAAGGGCATTTGAAATAGGAGTCACCACCTGATTCAGTCTATGATAATCCACCATCATTCTCCAAGATCCATCTGTTTTCTGCACGGGCCAAATAGGCAAGGTGAAAGGGAATGTGATAGGAATCACTGCCCCTGTATCTTTCAACTCATTTATGGTGGCGCTGATCTCTGCAATCCCTCCGGAGACATGATAGTGCCTTTGCTTTACTATTTTTGTAAGTAGAGGCAGTTCTAGCAGTTTCCACTTGGCCTTTCTATAATAGCCCTCACTCCACAGGTGAGGGAACAAATCTGTGGATTCTGCCAGTTGGTTCTGTGATTCTGCATATGTCTATTCCAATTGGGCATTCCAGAACTGGGGGAATAACCACAGGACAGACTCAGGGAGCTACTGGACCCACTGTAATATGGCCCTGAGCTTAAACCACATTGATCACCTGATTTCCATAAGCCCCTTATCTTAGTCTATTTGTGCTGCTACAACTAAATACCTGAAACTGGGTAATATATAAAAAACAGAAATTTATTTTCTCATGGTTACAGAGGCTGAGAAGTCCAAGGTCATGGCACCAGCAGGTTTGGTGTCTGGTGAGGGCTTGGTCTCTGCTTCCAAGATGATGCCTCGAATGCTGTATCCTCACATGGTAGAAGGGACAGAAGGGGAAAAAGGAGGCTAGTTAGTTCCTTCCAGCCCTTTGATAAGGTCACTAATCCCATTCATGAGGGTGTGATATAATCACCTCCTAAAGGTTCTAACTCTTAATATTATTACATCGGTGTTTAAGTTTCAACATGAATTTTGCAGAGGACACAAACATTTAAACCATAGTACCCCCTACTGTGACTGGTGGACCACAGTGACATTTTGGGTCTCCAGGAATTAGTGTCAGTTTAGAGCCAGGGTTCAGTAATATCCCCAAAGTCTGATTATTTCCCTTTCCCAGTGCACAGTTACTCTGGTGAATGCCCATAAGTCCCTTTGGAAGTAGTCTAGGAGAAGGATTAACAGTATATATTTTTGGCAGTCTACTGGGGTATTTCCTCAAGGTGACCCAAACTCCCTCTCGTTTAAGGAGCTCTGGGATCTGTAAACTGGCTGAAGTCTGGGAATTGATAGAGGTGTTGTGACTTGGTTTCAGTGATTTAAGTTAAACTTCTGTTCACTCAACCTAGAACTTATCTGCTTATACAGATCAAGTAAAAAATTCATAGATTGCCCATCTAATTACTTTCTAGGGATACTAAGATTAACTGGCCAATACATAGGTCTCTGTAAATCAGTCTATTGTGATTACGGCTTTGATTCTGTTTTCCACACAGTGGGCCCACATCCACCTGGCCTTTGATAATTAAATGCTGCCACTTTGCCCTGCCACTCTGGGACCCAGTGATACCATTGCATTTAAGGATGCCATTTTAAAGGCAGCAATCCTCACTGTAATTTCTGACCTGCAGAGAAGAACAACCACTTAACTGTTCACAGACTTATTTCTTATAGTTATGGTAAAATGTATATCCTCTGGACCCTCCTAAGGTGGGTATGTAGTTTTAACATGAGAAATCCACTCTACCATTCCAGTCTCCCTAAGCCTTTGGATACCTGCCTCACAGTATACTAAGACTGTTCTGACACTTCATTTAAGGTAGGTCCATGTTCAGGCAACCAAACATGTTTTTAGAGCCCTTTCTAACCCTTCAAACTAAAACATATATGAGTATTAAGCACTCCTGCCTTGAAAGGCCACCATGATGATCGTAATTAATAGTCAAATAACAATGTTTCAAGCTTCTGTTACATTTATTATTAGATCCAATGTTCTCCCAAGATTACTGTGAATTGTGAGGGGCTCCTGCCTTTTGTTTTCATCTGTTGCTCTGGCTTCCCTTTCCTACTGGACTTTCAACTCCATTTTTTTGTCTTTCCTTCTGTGGCTCTTTTTTTCCCTCCACCCTGGGTCAACCCAAATTTGGAACACATCACCTCTCTCTACTCTCCCCCCCCAGTCCCCTGCATGCGGCAGTCACGTGTGACAGGGGGTGGAGGGAGGGTATTTCACAACTCAAAAAGAAACCTCTGCCTTTAATATTGTTGAAAGGTCTCAGCCCTTCCCACCTCTGGGACCTGCTTCCCAGAGTTTTCTCCTTATCATGTCCCAGGCTTTTCCCAGGGAACAGGCCCTGTCTGTCCTTTCTCTACTTTCTGCACCTTTCAACTTCTGCCCTTTCTTCCTTAGTTCCAGGCACGCCTACCACCCTTCTCTCTTAGGCGCCCCGGGCTTCCTCACATGCTCCCATTGTACCAAGCATGGCAATTTCGCATGTTTTTTTGTTTCCTTTCTCCGCTTCATGACCAAATTTTCCCTAATGAGGAATTTTGTCATAAGCTTGCAAGAATCTTTCCATATAATTTTTCTAACCCTGTATAAGGTTTAGTTCTCTATGAATGCCTTTTCATTCATTATTGCCTTTGTTCTTCGCACAATTTTTCAGGTTGATAGAGCCAGTAAAATTATCACCAATACATAGATGAAAAAGCAGAGTCCAGGAGAAGTGATGTGAGAGGTCTGTGATCGCCCAGCAAACGAGCAGCCCAAGAACTGGAAGAGAAGCCAGAGCAGGAAAAGAACTTTGCCATCATCACATCCAAGCTCTCATTAGACATGGGGATCTTTTGAACAGCACCCATGAAAGCTTCAGAAATGTTTGTCTGACATTTGTTTAACAGAGGAAAAATCAACACTGCATCATTTACATGTCAATTTTCCCTGAAGAGTACGGTCAGTCATCGTTTAATGGTCACCTTCAACATTGGAGTGACTCCTGGCACCTGGGGCTTCCTTAAGTAGTGGTTTTGTCACACTTAGATAGGGACTAGAATTCATCCTTCCTACTTTTGTGAAGTGAGTATAAGAAGGAGCTCCTTTTAAGCCATCTTGGAGGGTCTTCCTCGGCTATTAGAGGGATGGAGGCAGCCCTGACTCTGGCGGACTTCCTGCCCTTAAATCTGACCACCTTCCACAGGTTTGACAATACGTTCACCTGGCTTCCAGTTTAAGTCCTATGTGCCGGCTTGTCTCACTTCCTCCTCCACCAATGCTAGCTGATTCTCTATGATATTGAATATTGAATTGTCCGGGTCTGGGTTCACCCCAAGGCTAGAGTTAGCCAGAAGGGAAGGTGGCACTGCCTTCTCCAGAAAAGGAGCCACAGGTTGGTGGTCTGATGAATGCAATGTGCCAGGGCAAGGGATGATGGGTGAACTCCTCCATGCATTGGGCCGAAATGGGAATCTTTCAATTTCAGTGCCCTGATGGGGCATAGGGTAGAGCAAAGTAAAACAAAACAAAACAAAACTGGCTGGACTCTCTGATCTGCCAGTATGGCTCCTGGCTCTTGCTCTTCTAGGATGATCTCCAGTATTCTTCCGAGTCACGCTTTCTTGTCTTGGCCCTCTTTTTGTGGCAATGACCTGCCCAACCCCCTTGCCCATTGGATCTGACCTCACTAAGCCCATCATTCCTGTGGCCTCCCCATGACAACAGAGAAGGATCAGACACTGTTCAGCTCAACCATAATCAATGAGTGAACCCTTGGCTTTTTTACCTATCCCTTTAACTTTTAGGAAGAAGACAGGGGAAGAATGAATCTGCTGTTCCTTTTCTCTCATTTTTCTCTCTTCTTTCTCCTTATTCTGACCTGCAAGTGGTCTTAAAAACTAAATCCTCAAGTGTTCTAGAGTGTCCTTTAGCAACCCCAGACCATGGATACTTTCCGTGACTCCTCTGGTCATTTCCTTGGTATGTCCTTTCTGTTCTGCTGCCACAGGGCTGAGAGCTCTCTGGCATCATGCCACTTTTTTTTTTTCTGTCATGTTCTTGACCTAAGCTGGGACTTTAACTTCAAAGAGAGCAGCCAAGTGTCAAATTTGGCCTCTCCCAAGTCTTGCTTACAGAAGGTCCAGCAATCCCCTGAAGTGATTGGCGACACTGTCCCTGGGCCAAATGCAGAAGGCAGCTGCAGATGGTGCTATGGAGAGATAGTGTGTGGAAGGTACCTCCTGCCAATCCCGGACGCCCAGGCCTGGCTGAGCCATCAGACTCCTGGCTCCTAGTCAAGACCCCAGCCTTCCTCCATGAAGGCCATGTGGGATTGCATCCAGATACCTTAGGAAACTGTCTGGCAACCTGTTCCCCCAGCATGAGGTGCCTCCCTTCTCTGGCCTTGCAGCCAGCCAGCACCTGAGGGAAGAATGCCTGGCAGAATTAAGGCCTAAGGGCCTGTTTGTATCTTCACAGCCTTCAGTAGAACCTCACTTTCTTAAGCTTTTAGAAGAAGCTGTTCTTAAGTCCACCTTCTGATTCTAAATATGTGGACTTTGGGCCTGTTGCTTTGCTCTCTGAAACTTAGTCCCACAACACTCCTCTGGGGGATGTGTTTGTGGTTTCAATCTCTTCAGCATGCTTTATCCCCTTTTGCTGGGGCTAACACCCCAAAGTTTCTTTGTCCATTTCTGGCTCACTCCATGTTGATCTGGTGAGGATCCTGACTCCATAAGCAGAGTACAACTTTTAAATGGGCAACCAGCACTTTGCACTCCTCTAGCCACAGAGCTTGGTTCAGTGCTGAGCACACAACCCAGGCCTAACTAATCAGTGTAATTCCTTTTATTGTTTCAGTGTTGAACACACGACTGAAATTGTTTTCATTAGAGTGAATCTTGCAGCTTAAAATGCAGCTACTGGGGGAAATGTTCAGTTTTTAACTGGACTTGAAGAAGTAGGGCTAGAGCTCTTGGTACCACTTTGCCATCACATGGGGCCTGAGAATAAAACCAACATGGTGAGCACAGCCAAGAAAGAGTGGCTGCATTCTGATGGCATCACTTCAGTTCTGGAATAAAACATTAAATAAAATTATTTCTATCCTTGGATTTTTTTTCTGTTACATAAGACAAAAATTTGGATTTTTTTTCTTACTTAAGTAGTTTGATTTTGATTTAAAGAGCCCTAAATACCCTGTATGTCCCTTCCAACAGTGGACTTGATGTATCTAGCCTTATTTGAGGCTAGATAATAAATTTTTTCTTTGTGATCCAAGTCAAGATTCTGGCAGCCAAGTTTAGGCAAGAGAGTGACTTTGCTAAGTCCAAGGGTAAGCAAAAGTTCACCTTTAGTAGTAATTGCAAAAGAGTGCCTGTTCATGTGTTTTGCCCATTTTTTATTAGGTTGTCTGTATTTTGTTATTGATTCATAAGAATTCTTTGTATATTCTGGTTATCAGTTTTTTGTCAGATATGTGTTCTGCAAATATTTAAAGTAGCTTCCCTTTCACTATTTAAATGGCATCTTTTGATAAACAAAAGTTCTTAATTTTAATGAAGTCTAATTTGTCTGTGTTTTCTTTTATGATTTTCTTTCATATGTACTGTTTAGGATATCTTTTCTATGCCAAACAAAGCTATGAAGATACTCTCCTATGTTATCTTTTAGAAACTTGATTGCTTTACTTTCACATTCAGGTCTACCACCCATCTGGAATTGATTTCTGTGTCTGGTGTGATGTGGGAGTGAAGTTCAATTTTTTCTCATAGGGATAACCAGTTGGTCAAGGCATCATTTCTTGAAAAGGCCACTCTTTCCCCTCTGCTTTCCAGTGGCATGCATGATCCTATATGGGCCTGGAATTTTTTAGAAAAAGTTTTATATTAAAATTCAATTTCTTTAATTGGTATAGGATTATCTAGATTCTTCTGTTTCTTCTTGTGTCTATTTGAATAATTATTAACAGGGAATTTGTCCATTTTATTTTCTAAATTTTCAAGTTATTGGCATAAAGTTGCTTGTAGTGTTCTTTTATAGTTTCTAATGTCTGTAGACTTTGTAATGATATTCCATTTTTCATTTCTCATAGTTGACCCTCCCTCTCTTTCTTTCTCTCTCTCTGCCATCTTGCTGGGATTTATGGTTAATTTAATTTGGCTTTGTTGATATTCTCCACTGTTGGTTTCCATTTTTATTTAATTAATTAATTTATTCTATTCTTCTTATTATTTCCTTCATTCTAGTTCCTGTGGCTTTAATTGCTTATTTGCTTATTAAACCAAGTAAAATAGCAGTTTTTTTTAGAAGAGTGCTTAGATCATTACTCTTCATATTTTTTTGCTAGTTTACACATTTGGGGCTGTAATTTCCCTCTAAGTGCTGCTTCAGCTTTATCCCGAAATATTGATATGTCATCTTTTAATTAAAACTCACTTCAAAACATTTTCTAATATCTGCTGTAATTTATTCTTTGACCCATGGATTATTTAGAAGCATATTATTTCATTTCAAAACATTTGGAGGATTTTTGAGTTAACTTTGCCTCTGGTTTCCCACTCTTAGATCCATTGTTACCAGAAAACATAGAGTATGTGATTTCAATCTCTTAATATTTGTTGGTATTTTCTTTATGGCCCAGCATATAGTCAATTGTGGCAAATATTTCACAAGTACTTAAAAAGAATGTTTATTCTTTAGTTGTTAGATGCAGAGTTCTACATATGTTAGTTAGGTATATTCATTAATTCTACTTTTTAAATCTTCTGTACCCTTATTGATATTACTTCTTTATTTTTTGAGGTTTCAAAAGAGTTCTATTAATACCTCTAGCTGTGATTATAGATTTGCCTATTTCTCCTTTTAGTTCAGTCAATTTTTTGCTTTACATATTTTGAAGCAATATTATTAGGTGCATAGAAATTTAGAATTGTATTTCTTCCGGTTGTTCTGGTTTTATCATTGTGAAATATCCTTCTGTGTCTCCATTAATATTCCTTGCATTAAAGTCTACTTTGTCTAATATAAACATAGCCCCATCAATTTTCTTTTGGTAAATGCTTTCATGGTATATCTTTTTTCATGCTTTTACTTTTAGTCTTTCTGTTTCTTTATATTTAAATCATATCTCTTATATGAACTAAATATTTGGATTTTGTTTTTTATCTAGCTCCCAAATCTTTATGTTTTAATTGTAGTGCTTGGTCCATTCACATTTCATACAACTACTGACATATTAGGGGTTAAATCTACCATCTTGCTACTCATTTTCTATTTATCCCATTTATTCTTTATCTATCTGTTCCTTATTTCTTACCTGCTAAGGATTAATGACATTTTTATTTAGTTTTTTATAGGTAGATTCCAATCTATAATTAAATTTGCTGTATTTTCACCTATTTTCTCAAATATATTAATCTTAGACATTATAAAGTATTTGTTTGCTATCTACATTATTAAAAGCACCTATAGGTCTGTGTTTGGATTGGCTTGTGTAAGATAAACTATAGAGGTTCTGGATAAGTTCTCTTCTTCCAGTGAACATTTAATTTTCTCCTGGCAGGCAGTTAGATTATGAGCAAATTATCTTGATCCATTCAGTCAATGCTAGTATATGTCCATTTCCCTCTAACTATTGAATCTCAAATGGAACTCTGGTTTGTTTAACAAGGCCCTAGTTTCCTCAATCAAAAAATGTGGACCATTGTAGAAGCTATCTCATAGAGTTGTTATGAGACTTAAATGAGTTAATATTTGCAAAACCCTTAGAATAGTACCTGGAATGTAGTGTTATATAAATATTTGTTAAATTTTTAAAAAAGCAACCTCTTTAATGGTAGCAAACAATGTCTTTAACAACATCACAACAATATGTACCTTTGCAGGTTTCATTTAGCTGGTTTGTGTATGTGCATGACTGTGTGCAAACACACATTTTGGTAACATGTCGTTATTGAGATTCATAGCTTATGCCCAAAGCTAAGGCAAGCAAAATCAATTATTTTGAGTAATCCAGGTACAAATGAAAGACATTTATGATGATAGATTTCAGACTATGGTCTCTGGCATGTCCTCAGACTATGTTGCGGATTAGGGGGAGGAGGGATGAACAGAAAAGATGTAGATCAGGTTCTTAGTCCTTCATCCACTTCAATAAGAAGAGCTCTGTATCCATCACTTTTATACTTGAACATTTCCATGATTAAAAAAACATTTAAATGCAACTGCTTTAGAGGATAATTTGAGTCTGTGTGTGCCTCAAACAATTATCTACAGGTGTTATTTCTCATCACCAAGTCTTGACAGGTTTTTATTTATTTATTTTTTAAATTTTTTTTCTATCAGAATATTATGGGGGTACAACACTTTGGTTATACATGTTGCCTATGCACTGCCCAAGTCAGAGCTCAGAGCTACAATCGTGGACATCCCCCGAATTGTGCGTCCCGCACCCATTCGGTGAGAGTTTTCCCATCCCCTCAACCCCCCTCCCACCTGCCCGACCCCTGATGAATATTATTTCCATGTGTGCACATAAGTGTCGATCCGTTAGTACCAATTTTATGGTGAGTACATGTGGTGCTTGTTTTTCCATTCTTGTGATACTTCGCTTAGATGAATGGGCTCCAGCTCCATCCAGGATAACACCAGATGTGTTAATTCACTGTTGTTTTTTATTGCTGAGTAATACTCCATCATATACATATACCACATTTTATTAATCCACTCGTGTATTGATGGACACCTGGGTTGCTTCCACATCTTTGCAATTGTGAATTGTGCTGCTATAAACATTTGCATGCAGATGTATTTATTATAGAATGTCTTTTTTCCTTTGGGTAAATACCCAGTAGTGGGATTGCTGGATCAAATGGTAGTTCTATTTTTAGTTCTTTGAGGTATCTCCATATTACTTTCCATAGAGGTTGCACTAGTTTGCAGTCCCACCAGCAGTGTATAAGTGCTCCTATCTGTCCACATCCCTGCCAACATTTGTTGTTTTGAGACTTTTTGATATAAGCCAATCTCACTGGAGTTAAGTGATATCTCATTGTGGTTTTGATTTGCATTTCCCTGATGATTAGAGAGGTTGAGCAATTTTTTATATGTTTTCTGGCCATTATTCTATCTTCTTTTGAAAAGTTTCTGTTCATGTCCTTTGCCCACTTTTTAATAGGATTGTTTAATGTTTTCTTGTTGATTTTCCTACGTTCTGTATAGATTCTGGTTATCGGTCCTTTATCAGATGTGTAGCATGCAAATATATTTTCCCATTCTGTAGGATGTTTGTTCACTCTAGTGAGAGTTTCCTTGGTTGTGCAGAAGCTTTTTAATTTGATCAGGTCCCATTTATTTATTTTTGTTGCTGCTGTGATTGCTTTGGGGGTCTTCTTCATAAATTCTTTGGTAGGCCAATGTCTATAAGAGTTTTTCCAACGTTTTCTTCTAGAATTCTTATGGTTTCACATCTTAGGTTTAAGTCTGTTATCCATCGTGAATTGATTTCTGTGAGAGGTGAGAGGTGTGGATCTAGTTTCAGTCTTCTACATGTGGCCATACAGTTTTCCCAGCACCATTTATCAAATAGGGATTCTTTTCCCCAGTGTATGTTTTTTTCTACTTTGTCAAAGATCAGATAACAGTATGAGGATGGTTTTATATCTGGGTTCTCAGGCCTGTTCCATTGGTCTACATCTCTATTCTTGTGCCAGTACCATGTGGTTTTGGTTACTATAGCCTTGGAGTATAGTTTGAAGTCTGGTCGATTGATGCCTCCCAATTTGTTCTTTTTGCTTAAGATTGCTTTGGCTAGACGGGGTCTTCTCTGGTTCCACATAAAGTGTAGAATTACTTTTTCTAGATCTGCAAAAAATGATGTTGGCATTTTGATAGGGACTGCATTGATTCTGTAAATCACTTTAGGTAGTATAGACATTTTAACAATGTTGACTCTGCCTATCAAAGAGCATGGTAGGGTTTTCCATCTGTTTACATCCTCTGCAATTTCTTTTCTCAGTGTTTTGTAGTTTTCTCTATATAAGTCTCTCACCTCTTTAGTTAGATATGTTCCTAAATATTTAATTTTCTTTGGTCCTATTGTGAAAGGTAATGCTTCTTTGACCTGCTTCTTGGCTTAACTGTCATTGGCATACACGAAAGCCACTGACTTGTGTGTATTGATTTTGTATCCTGAGACTTTGCTGAATTCATTTATCAATTCCAGTAGTCTCTTGGTTGAATCTTTGGGGTTTTCTAGATATAATATCATATCATCCATGAAGAGTGAAAGTTTGATCTCTTCTGCCCCCATTTGGACACCCCTGATTCCTCTCTCTTGTCTGATTGCTCTGGGAAGGACTTCCAGCACTATGTTGAATAGAAGTGGATATAGTGGGCAACCTTGTCTGGTTCCAGTTTCAAGGGAGAATGCTTTCAATTTTTCCCCATTCAGTATGATATTGGCTGTGGGTTTATCGTATATGGCTCTAATAATTTTGAGGTATGTGCCATCTATGCGTATATTGTTAAGAGTTCTTATCATAAAAGGGTGCTTAAGTTTGTCAAAAGCCTTTTCTGCATCTATTGAAAGAATCATATAATCTTTGTTCTTGTTTTTATTTATATGGTGAATTACATTTATAGATTTGCATATGTCAAACCATCCCTGCATCTTGGGAATGAAGCCCACCTGATCGTGATGAATTATTTTTTTGATGTACATTTCAATTCGGTTTGCTAGGATTTTATTGAGAATTTTTGCATCTATATTTATAAGGGATATTGGTCTGTAGTTTTCTTTTCTTGTTGTGTCCTTTCCTGGCTTTGGTATCAAGGTGATGTTGGCTTTGTAGAATGCGTTTGGGAGGATTCCATCCTTCTTGATGTTATGGAATAATTTCTGCAGTATAAGCACCAGTTCTTCTTTGAAGTCTTGACAGGTTTTTAATGAAAGTGAGTTCAAGGTTGTTTTTCTCCTCAGCAAAAACATGGGGTGAACTTTTTTCATATTAAGGAGTGAGTCATGTGTTTTGATAATTGACTCAGCATATCAGGTGAAATTTCCCTTATGAAAATTATGGAGGTTAATCCATAACAGCATCCAAAAGAAAAGGCACCCCAACTCCACACCAAGAAGGGCTGAAAGAGAACATATGGGCTGGGTCATCACATTCTTCAAAGGCTGTTTGGAGCTAACTACAATACCCTAGACTTGTAATGGAATGAGGCTCCCATATTCCCTTCCCTAGAGAACCACAATGCATTTAACCTGAAAAATGTTCACTGTGGACATTACCAAGCATCCACCTGGCCTTATGAAAACCACAACAAAATCCCATCATAATCTAATTTTGAGCTATGTTGCCCCCATTCTATGCCTATAAATTAATATTGTTATAATAACAACCATTCAGGAAAAGGGATACACTAAAACGTTAAATAACAACATTGGTCGTAAGACATGCCCCAATTTCTCAAGTGTTTACAATTTTAAAAATTACATATTACAGTCAAAGAAATATAGTATCTGCAAATTTGTTCCCATGGATATTATACTGAATTATTGGTTATAAGCAATTTAGTGTTGGAGAATATTTGTTGGATATGATGGTTTGGGCTTTAAAATGTTACCTTTAATTGTTAGACAATAATTATCTGTTGAAATCATCCCTGAAGCAATACAAAAGATCATATGATCGTTGCAGAGAATAATATTTATCTCTTCAGATTAGTTGATACGTATCTAGTTCATTCA
Organism: Daubentonia madagascariensis; assembly: GCA_023783475.1. NCBI lineage: Eukaryota > Metazoa > Chordata > Mammalia > Primates > Daubentoniidae > Daubentonia > Daubentonia madagascariensis. The sequence goes on along the minus strand of JAKFHU010002088.1, from coordinate 75,482,339 downwards.
GAAGTGAGATTTAATCACTGAGATCACTGTCAAAAGAAAAGTTGTCAGATCCTGCAAGATAAAGATAATTCCTTTTTTCTTTTATTTCTAGTATTTCCTCTTTTGATTTCTTTTTGTATTTTGTTGCATTGTTTAGAATTTCCAGAACAATGCTAAATAATATTGTTTAATAAAGGTTATCTTCATTTTTCTTTAGTTTTGACGGAAATGTCTTTACTGATTAATCATTAAATATAAGATTGGTGGTTGGTTTGAGCAACATTTTCTTTATCTTTTTGGAGAAATAGCTATCTAACTTAAATTTACTAAGACATTTAAAAGCACAAATAAAATCAAAATTTAATCCAAAGCCTTTTTTTGCATCTGTAGAGATCATATAATCATACAATTTTTCTTATTTAACATATTAGCACCTTATAATATTAACAATCTAAATATTAAATTACACCTAGAATTTATAATGTTAAAAGCATATAGAAATGTCTTGCAAAGCAAATTGTTTGCTTTGTGAATTGCCTATGACCAGTTTCTAACCCCAGCCAGCCAGTCTCTATAAGCCAGCATGTGGCTGGTGTCTCAGGGACCAGAGACTAATTATAATAGTGCCAGCCTAGGCTGGGCACCATTAGGAGATCAGACCTGCCAGAAGAAATCAATTAAAGGAGATGAACCTTGTTTGGATGTGTTTAGTGCCACCACCCCCTCCAAGGTCCAAGGACTTGCTTCCTGGTGCAAAGCTCGTGAGTGCCAGAGCCTGTCATTTGTACATGATTTGGCCCTGACTTTCCCTCCCACCAATCTTTGCCTTTCTGTTCAGCACAGAATTAATGACAAGATGTGGGAGATGTGAAGATAAGGACTCCTCTTTATGGAGACGCTGACTTCAGCCAAGACAGCAGATTGCAGACAAATCCAATAATCCTCCAGCAGAAAACAGGCATGTGTGCATATTTGCACACGTGTTCTCAGAGATTACATGCATACTCATACACTGACATTCTTCCCCTCACATTAGGAGATGAATTGTGCATTGTGAGGGCTTACTATGGGCTTGTTTCATGAATGAGTGGAACTCAGCCATCCAGGAAGATCCTCATACTCACTCACATGTGCATGTATTAACGTCCACTCATAGATGCCAAGGCAAGGGAGAGGCTACCCTCCCCACAGCTTTCCACACACATGCCTATGTTCTCGTGATCCCCTCTAAGCTGAGATAGGAAGCCTCTGTAAGTCTCTGCAGCAGTTACATTGCAGATCTCAAGGCTTCAACCTTAAGGGTCGAAAGTTTCGATCTAACCTGCTTCAACCACTGACAGATTTACTCTGGACAAGTCCAGAGACAGAGCAAGTTCCAGGACCGAGCTGGAGGTTGTCATCAAGGACTCAGCTTCATCCTGTCACGCAGTCATGCTCACTCTGAGCCTAGTTCCCCTTGTAGGTGCAGGATGGCTCCCAGGAGCATTCAGGGCTATACATCTCCCTAGTTCACATCCAGGAAGAGAAAGCAATAGACCTTACTAGGCTTTCTTAAGAGCCAGGAAGAATTTTCCAAGGCTTCTCTAGACCTTCTTAAGAACAAGGAAGAACTCGAAAATCGATGGCAGACTTCTTCCTGCATATCAAAGACCATAAATAGGGCAGTGCTCTTTCCTGAAACAGTAGATGGGATTGCACTTAAACCAGGCAGATCTACTTCCTGAGGGAATCATAGCCAAGGAACAGATGCTGAGAAGCCAAGCATCAGAATCACAACAGTCTGGACGCTATCTGCCCCCGTAAGTGAGTTTCTGGTACTAGCCTCATGCATGGCAATAGGTGGTTAGGATGCAGCAATGCAGGGTAGAGATTTGTGGGCATGGCCCTGTCGGGCTCCCTTGAAATCACACCACCGAGACAGCTGCCTTTCGTAGACACAAGGAAGGCAGCATCAGCTGGTCTGACTAGACCTCATTATTTCTTTTACTCCTGGGACCCGTGTGTGGAGGCCACTGAAGTGAGAGCAGAGTCCCACATGCGCAGTGAGAAGTTCAAAGTGGTACCTTTTCTGTATCCCTTCTCTACTACCCTCCCCCTACTCCAGGGAAAACAAAGGAAGACAATTGTTTTGGAACAGATTTTTATTAGTCCCTGGCTGTCTCTCATTCCCCACCCTCACCACTGCCCCAACCAGAAAGACAGCAGTTCCCGTGGCCAAAGAACTGGTGTGTGTGTTAGTCTGTGTGCGTGTCTATGTGTGCGGGAGTGTGTATGTGTATGCATGTGTGTGAGTGCATGTTTTCATGTATGTGTGTGCACACAAGCATCTGCAGATCAAGCCCTTGACTGGGTAGCATAAATCACAGGATATGGAGGCCTTAGAAAGAGAAAAGCCTCTGGATGAAAAAAAAAATTTAAGTGGAGGGGACTTAACTGTTTTATTTTTTAACAGTTTTGTTGAGATGTAATTCACAAACCATACAATTCACACATTTGAAATGTAAACAGAATCCAATGGCTTTTAGTATGTTCATCAAGTTGTGTATCCATCACCACAATCAATTTTATAATATTATAATTACCCCCAAAAAGAAACATCACCCCCTTATCCATCCCTCCCCAATCTCCCCACCCCTCCTAGCCCTGGGCAACCATTAATCTACTTTCTGTCTCTATAGATTTGCCTATTCTGGATATTTCATACAAATGAAATTATACAGTATGTAGTCTTTTGTGTGGCTTCTTTCACTTGGTAGAATGTTTTTAAGAATCATTCATGTTGTAGCACAAGTCACTAATTCATTCCTTTTCATGGCTGGATAATAACCCATTGTATGGATAAGCTATATTTTATTTATCCATTTATCAGTTGACGGGCATGTGAGTGGCTTTCCTTTATTGGCCATTATGTGTAAGGCTGCTGTGAACATTCGTGTGTCAGTTTCTGTGGACATATTCTTTCATTTCTCTTGGGTATACACCTTGGAGTAGAATTGTTGGCTCACATGGGAACTCTAGGTTTAATCATTTGAGGAACCGCCAAACTGTTTTCCAAAGCAGCTGCACCACTTAACACTAGGCGGTGTATGAGGGTTCCGATTTCTCTGCGTCTTCACCAATACTTGTTATTTTCCATCTTTTTGACGACAACCATCCTAGTGGGTGTGAAGAAGCACTCATTGGGGTTTTGATTTACATTTCCCTGGTAGCTAATGATGTGGGGCATCTTTTCATGTGCTTATTGAACATTTTTCCTTGGAGAAATGCGTCTATTTTGATCCATAGGTAAGTCAGTTCACACCTCTGAGCCTCGGTCTCACCTAGAATGAAGAGTGGCCGGATGGGTGATCGCAAAGGAGCCTTCCCACTCCGCTGTCTCTGGCTCCGCGGAGGGGCAGAGAGAAAGCCTCTTCCTTTGCCCTTCCCACCTCTTTCGCCGGAGCGATGTCCTATTCACTCTACTTCCTGAGGTGCGCTCATCGTCGGCATTTAACTTAAGCTGCTCAGGAAATTCAAGTGCCATTCACTTTGGCTTTGAGAGAGAACTTCCTAATCGTGGGTGCATCCTACTGTGGGGACAAGGTTGGTATCTGATATCCAAGTTATTGGAAGTCTCCTCCTGGCCTGCCATCAGGTACATGTGTGTCATATTTACATCAGTGATCAATGGCCTCTTCTCATTACATAAATGAATATGAACGGTGCTTCCTAAATGTAAGGGGTAATAATAGTCCTTTTCATACTAATAAAAGCTATTGACTCAGACAAAAGAAAAATCTTCAATAGCCCATCTCTATAACCTGGGGTTTTACTTGAAGATAAAAATCAAATACGTACAGGCATTTGATGGGAGATGCAGAATTGAAATCTTAGGTCAAACCACTATGTCTCTTGATCAGGAATAGAACAATGTTTTTGGGGTTTATTTTTTTAGAACAATGGTTTTTGTTATGGATTATGCAGCTATTCTAGATTTTCTAAAACGTAAGCCTTTTATCTAGGAACTCTTTTTATATTTGGAACAAATGATAAATTCTTAGTGGTGTTAACATTTTGACTAGTGTTTACTTTTCACCTTTTCTCAGCTCTGGGAAATGCTTCCAGATAGGCCTCTCCGTGGAGAAATGGGAAAAATCTGAAAGAGAAAGACACCAAACTATTTTCCTCAAATCACCTTAGGCAGTTGCCAATGACGTGGCTTAATAACAAGGTGAAGACTTTGCTAACCTTGGTCTCCATCTATTCAATAAAGTAAACAGGAGATGAACTTGGTAGCAGGGAATATTTAATTGCTGCAGGCAGAATTCTGAATGCTTTTCTTTAAGAAGAAAAAAAAACACCTCTCACATTTGATTTACAGGCTGGCATTGTTTTTTTAAAGCTTTCCCTTTTAGATATACAAGCAGATAATTTCACCAAAAGAAAAATATTGTTTACAGTGCAGTGTTGCTTAGTAACAGATACTCACCATCTCCTCTCGACTCCCAGACTGGGAGAGCTCTTCTCCCAGCTTTGCCTGCTGTGTGACATTGTGCTTGTCATTGAGCACCTCTGGGCTCTGCTTTCTTTTTCTGTGTACCTACTACGCACCAGGTGCTTTATATACACTATCTCATTAAGACAATATTGGGAAACAAAATCTTAAGCCCTTTCCAGGGCTGCTTCCACCCTTTTTTTCCTTTCCCAAAGTAGTGAATGAGGTTGAGATCCACAGTCCAATATTTAGGTTTGGATCTGAGCCTTAACACTTATTAACTTTGTGTGAGTTAATATGTATCTGAGCCTCAGTTTCCCCAGGAGTGTGTAGCAGTATTTTTAGCTCGAGCCTAATCCATCCTCATTCTGGAAGTCAAGATGATTAGGACATGCCTGGAAGAGTCCACTGGATGAAGGGGAAGATTCTGCCTTCAGTATTATAGCCTCCTGCAGACAGACGTCTGATGGTGGCTTGGCAGATATCACAGAAGGTGGATTTCTTTCCCTTCTTTGTTTATATGCTTACTTTATCCGGAAAAGCACTAGCTATGCCAATCAAATATTGGGCAGAGAATGAACACTCTGTATGGGCTATATATGAGGAATTTAATGAGCCAGCACAGTTTTTTCAGTTAGTTTATAAACACTATTGGCTGCCCAACCAACGTCCCTTCCTTCCAAATAGTGCTCCAATTTTATTCAGGTTTCCATACTTATTTGTGTGGCCAGGTGGTTCAGGGAAGGTGGGCTCCATCCTCTGAGTGTGAATGTTGATTGGTCTAAGCCAGTTACAACATCAAATTCTTTGCCACTGATTGGTTAGAACATGAACAAGAGAGATAATTCAGATCGATGGGTCATTAGGGACATATCTGCTGGGGGCTTCTCATGACAATGAGAAGATGCACAGAGTGAACATGGTAAAGATGATGGAACAGACTTTTGCAAAGGACTTAAGTCCATGAAGATATTATTGTACCACTGAATCAACTAATCTTATGGGATAATAAATGTTCCTTATTATTTAAGCCACTTGATTTAGAGTTTTCAGTTAAGTCGGAAGTTCCCTAGCCAACATAGGAGTCTGTCTTCTGTCTAGCCACCCTCTTTAGCCCTCTCCTGTAGGAATGAAGAGAGGGGAGATCACTTCCTTTTTTAAATCCGTGAGCCATCTCTGCTCCTGGCCAGTAGCTGCTGGGGAGTCGAGGAGGTTTGTCATGCGAACGGCAAAGTGAGTGGCCCAGGTCTGACTAGCCTACAAGATCTATCTATGAGCTTCTTTAGGTGAAATTGGAAAATAATTCATATAGAGAGGACGAGCCACCACACTGATGGCGTGGAGTCAGTTATGGTTTGAGGATAATGCTTTATCTCCTCAGAGGATTCAGAATCGGATACACTTGGGCTTCAGTCCTTTCTCTGTCCTTTCCTCAGTGTGGCTTCATAAATATCACACAGGATTGCTTTGAACATTAATTGATATACAGCATGTCTAGGGAATAGCACCGTGCCCAACACATAAAAATGCTCAGCACTTGCTAGTTATCATCACCACTGTCATCATCATCATCACCCTTCTCCTCCTTCTAAGGTTGAAACTGGACTTATGTCCATAAATAGGCTGGTTAACAACTACTCAAAATGTGGTCAATTAATGTTTCTATTTCTTTTCTTTCTTTCTTTCTTTTTCTTTTTTTTTTTTTGAGACAGAGTCTCACTCTGCCACCCGGGCTAGAGTGCAGTGTAACCTCAAACTCCCGGGCTCAAACCACCCTCCTGCCTCAGCCTTCTGAGTAGCTGGGACCACAGGCGTGGACCACCATGCCCAGCTAATTTTTTCTATTTTTAATAGAGACAGGATCTCGCTGTTGCTCAGGTGGGTCTCGAAGTCCTGACCTCAAGCAATCTTCCCATCTCGGCCTCCCAAAGTGCTAGGATTACAGGTGTGAATGTTTCTAGTTCTATGGATAAGGACTTGTGTCCTCCAATGAAAATTACAATAATAATAACAATGGCTACTTCTTATTAAAAGCTCACTTTATGCCAGGCCCTGTTACAAGCACAGTATATGCATTATCTCATTAAAATCTTGAGGAATCTGAAATACAGATGTGAAGTAAGCGCTCAAAGTTCTCATGGTCGAGCCCACTAAGGTTTGAGCCCAGTCCCTCATGCTTCAGAAACAATACCTTAAAGACACTATGCTTGCTGCCTCATTGAAGAGATACTTGCTGAGTGCCTACCATATGCCAGATTCTGGCCAAGGGCTTTATAAGTATTAACCTAATTAATCTCACAAACTTGATGACATCAGTGTTAAGAACCGTGAAAGGGTCTGAAATTCACCCTACTAACAAGCTGACAATAAGCCTGCCCTCATTTTATGGATACTGGTAGAAGACACGAGATTACTGGGTTAGAGACAAAGGACCATGTATTACTCGCAGCAATAAAAGTAGCCAGAGTATCAGAAGTTTTGTGCCAATTCTCCAAGCTCCAACTCCCACAAAGTGGTATGAAAAAGGCCAGTTGACACCTGTACACACAGTGGGTTGAGTTACAGAAGAGAAACTCTGACCTTAGGTAACCTGAATCTTTTATAATGGGCAGTAACCATTCCTATCATTTGCTCTGGAGGGAGACACAGTCTCTCTCTTCCAAGGCTGTTCACTATACAAACATTCTCGAAAAGATAGTCTAAAACAAAGGGCAAGCAGTGCCTTCCTCACAAGATGTGCAGAAAGTCAAGAGACTCGTGGAAAACTGTCTCCCAACAACAGGCACTATTGTTAGTCTTATCCTACAAATAAGAAGACCGAGGCCCAAGATTATACAACTTGCTCAAGGTCATATGGCCAGGTTTCAGTTTCTGCTCTGTTTCTTCCTTGCTATGTGGCCTTGCTTAATTTGTATAGCCTGCAGATTCTACCTCCTTTATATCTTTACAGGAGCTCTCCCCACTCTCTCTCTTATATCAGACTTCTGTGACTTCTTACCTGGATCATTGTGCCAATTTCTGACTGCCTTATTCCTCCTCCCTCCAATCTCTCTTACAGATTTTGACCAGGGTCTCCTTTCTAAAATGCAAATATGATTACATGATTCCCCATCCTTTAAGTCCTGCAAGGACTCTCTCCCACTTCCAATGCCTGTCATGGCATAAGAAATCCTTACTCACTTGGCCCCTGCATACCTTTCTTATAGTCACTCCTGCTAGAACTAATTACAGTTCGTACTCTTGTAAGCTTCTATACACTTGAATGTATGATTCCCACTGCTTGGGAAATTCTTTCTTTCCCAGTGCATCTGGCAAATTCTGTCAGTTTTTAAGAATCTCATACATGGCGTCTCCTCCATGAAGCCTTGTCAGCATCTCTCTTCCTCCCACCAGACAGATTAATAACTCCTTTTTCCCTCTTCTTTCCTTTCCCTGACTCTTATCCTTTTGCTCTTTCCTTCTTTCTTGTGTCTTATTCACTCGGATCTCAAATCTCAGTAACCTGTGCCATGCTGGTGGCAAAGACCTTTCTGATCCCCAGGACCATATGTGCATTTCACTTTGATTTGTGGGGTCATTATCCTCTGCTTCTGAAGTATAACTTGGCCTTTCTCAAAATTGAGTGATTTTTTGACCCCTTAAAAATGCAGAGATCAGTGGTTGCCTGGGGTAGGCACTAAAAGTAGGGATCACCTGGCATGGGCACAAGGGGAAGCTTTGGGTTGATGAAAATGATTTATATATTGATTATGGTGCTGGGATTATGGTTTAGGTCAATGAGATATAAGCTGAAGTTGCAAGGTAATCCTCTTAAAAAGAGAGCACACTCAGCTAGCATATGTCTTCCTGCCTTTTCTCTATTTCTGCCTGGATCTCGGAAGCAGTGGTGAAGGTAGAACAGATATCTAATCACCATGAGGTGACAAGAAACTGGGAAAGATGACAGGAGAAAACAGAAGGAGTCTGGGTCCCCAGACATCATCATGGAGCCTTTTTAGCAGCCCTGGATTGTGACCTCCAGATAGCTCATTTGTGTTTAAATTTAAGCCATTGTTGTGCAGATTTCAGTCAATTATAGCCAAGTGCAATTCCTAACTGATGCATCCTTGAAGCCGTGTGTCCACACTGGTAAAAGCCAGTGAATCAATGACCAGTATATTCAAACAGTGCAGGTCACCCAACTGATTTGGGATTTTGGCTGAAAGCAGTCAAAAATCACTCGCTTGCCTCATGCCTTCTGTACTTAGCAGAATTTTACTTCCCAATAGCCAGGTATTTGCTTTTAGTTTGCTTTTCCTCCATTGGTATGGATGCATCTTTCTGGTCTTGGGCTTGCTGCTCAGATGGAAATCAGACCCTCCCCAACTCCACGAGGTGGAACAGGTTCTAATGTAATCAGCTCAGGCCAGCCCTGGAGAGTTACTTTCTTCTTTGTTTTTATATAAAAATCTGCCAACTGGAACCAAAATAAATCAATAGCGGCTAAACATGGAGGTTCCTCTTTTCAGATATCTTTGGGCCCCTCAAGAAATCTGAAAACAAGAATGAAAAAGATTCCATCGGGGTCCTCACTGAGGCTCAGAGGACGCCTGGGGCTTCCCTGAGGGTGAAGCAGAGAGAAGCAGGCGCCTTTCATTAAGCCGGGCCCTGCCTGCCCCACCAGGCTCGCCTCGAGGCCCTGGCTCCGTCCCAGGTGCGGCGGGGGTCGGGGGAGGCCTTAGGTCCACCCCGTTTGGTGCAGCCCACTTTCATTCCTGGCCCAAAGACCTGCAACTTGCACACGCTTGAGCAGGGCACCAGTCTGTGGAAAGTTGTTTCCACATGTCCTCCCCTATGAGCAAAGAGTCCAGAGGCTTCCTTATGTCTTTCTCCTCCCCAAGGCCACTTCTGACAGTTTCTCCTGCCAGCTTTGAGCCCCACTCTGTGCCAGGCACTTCACTAAGGCTGGAGACCCTGAGAGGAAGCACTCGTGGTCTCGTGCTCACAGGCTCATCGGCTATGGAGTGTCCCGGGCTGGTGGAGGGCAGCTGCCTGGGAATCACGCTGGCAACGCTTTATCCCGAGAGATGCTGATGCATCAGTCTGGCGGCCAGGGAGGTTGGGAGTTCGTGTTTTGCCTCCATTCCCCATTTGAGTCTGATGCAGACTCAGAACTGCATCCAGATTTAGGAACTACGTTTCTAATGGACACAGAATCCCCCGGGGGATTCTCCATTCCCTGCCCCACAAAGCCCTCTTCTTGCCCACCTTTGTTTGTGCCTTCCTCTTGCTCCATTCTATCTAAATCCAACTGTCACTTCAATCCCTACCACCAAATTCGGTCCCTACAGTCTTCATCAAGCATCAGCAGCAACCCTGGTTTGCAATGGTTCCTCTTCCTCTGGGCTATTCTATATTGGGCCCTCCCTGCATTTGGCGATGAATCCACAGAGCCGTGATGATTTTGCTTGTCATGAGTGAGTATGCTTATCTCATCTCACGTGTGAGCCCTCACAGGCTGCGCCTCTGTGGTACACCTCGTGGTCTGATGGCACCTAGTACCATGTGTCACACAGCAGAAGCTCTGGCTCTGGGACAGGTAGAGCCATAGTGGGACAGGACTGCACTATGAAATTTGGCATCATGTAGGCACCAGTTCAAGCCTTAGCTCAGCAACATCTAAGATCTATGAGTTTGGTCAAAGTCCTAAGTCCCCTGGGCCCCAGCTGCCTCAGTTCCAGAAAAAAGGGCCCAGCATGGAAGCAGGCTCCCCACAACTACTGACTAAACGGTGGTTATTGTTAGAATAGATTTGGTTATGGCTATTCCTTCTCCTTTTTATCTCCTTCACTCTTTGGACAAAATTCCGGTTGTTGGTGTGAAAATAATGCTAATTTTTACTGTCATGAGGCTGATGTATAACTTACATCGGCAGGCTTGTTCCAGTTGTCACAACCACAGGCCATGCAACGCCATTAATTCAAAAATGAGACACAGTCACACCACAGATGTATCTTTAGCATATAAGCTTAGCGTTTATGAAGCTATTTCCTTCTCTTTTGGTACCATACATACAGGTGGACTATTCTGATACCAGGTGAGCAGTGTTGCTTTATTTATAGTTTCTTTAGAAAGACAAACATATCCATGGTAAATAGAAAAGATTAGCATATTGTACCCACTTCATATGCATATACTCTGCAAATATAAACATTTCTAAAAGCAGCTAAACAGAGAGAGTGAAGAAAGAGATCTTACAGAGCTGTGCCACTCAAAGTATGATCTGAAAACTGGCCAAATTGGCATCACCTGGGAGCTTGGCAGCAATGTATTAAACAGAATCTCACGACCCACCCTGGATCTACTGGACCAGAATCTACATTTTTAAAAGATCTGCAGGTGATCTGTGTACACACAGAGTTTGAAAACGGGCTGCTACAGAGAACCTTTAAAAAACAACAAGAGGTCTAAACACAATTTGGTCCCTCTCATAAACCTTAACTGATGTCATGCCCTGCTAGTCAGCACTTCACTCCATACTCAGAAGAGGGAATTCTTTTATTTTTTTATTTATGTTCCGTAAGAGTCTTTATAGAAGTAGAAGCTGTTACTGTTCACATGGTCCTGTTCCTCAGTATCTTCAGCCACCATGCTTCAGGTACTCGATTCTAGCGGGATGAAATTGTGACCCTGTTAAATACGTTAACATTTATATCTCCCAGTGGTAGTAGAAGTAGATAAGCTTGCAATTCACTTATTCATCACTGATTTTACTGGGCATTCAGGCATTGGGCTAGACCCTAAAGATACAAAGATGAGCAGGTGAGGAAGCTGGATGTAAGAAACAGATCATTACAGTCCAACACGTGCCAAAATGATGTGGAGATACAAGGGGCTTTGACCTCTCCAGCGATTTTGCTGAGGAAGGTCATCTTCCTCCCCTCTCCCACTTTGTTGTAAGGAAGACCTAAGGAAGTGGCAGCTGGAATAAAAAGACACCCATAAAAGACCACTGGGAATCCAGCTCACAAAATTTCCTCTCTTCTCAGGCAAGCACAATTTCTTCCTACATCTTTATTAACTCTTAATTCCAGGGACCAAAGCCATGTCTTTAAATTTGTCTCCTCCTGAACTGAGATCAATAGCTTGCCTTGACTTTATTCTTACTATAATTTCTCTACTGAGGTTTTCCTAGATATTTTACAGCATCTCTACTACAATTAGATTAGGAAACAAAGAAGAAAACCTTATCGGTGATTTATGCCAATATCTGGCAATACCATGGAAGAGATGTTTTGATTAGGCAATTTCCATTACTAAAAACACTATAGCACAATAAATTAATTCAATGTTGTGCACTTATCTATTAGACACCTTACTATAGGAGTATAAAAATGTTAATTATTCATTATCATCTCTCTGATTATTTGTTGTGGCTGATAATTACATTGAATATATTTTATATCAGTAATAACCTTCTGTCTACATTTACAACATGTCGTATCTTGGGGGCTTGTCAAGTTTTTTCCCCAAGCCTTTCCTTTATTAAGACACAGACCTCAGGAGTACATAACCTTTATGTTGAAGGCTGATTTTCTTCTTTCATATAAAGAGCAAATATTATAGATTAATTAATCCAGGATGATTATAATTTAATCACTCTTCCTCTGGCTTCACAAGGGATTTGGCTTTTATTCAGTTGCTCATTCATATTGTTATGAAGAATAAATGCAGTCATAAAATATTTGTGTGCTATGAATTCACAGAACAACTAACCTGAGAACCTGGAGGGGCTGAAGCTGGCCGAGTACTCACTGGAGACCCACGTCGTGTGGTCTCATTCTCAAATACAAGCCAATGACCCCCAGGTGAAGAGATTTTCCTGGTGCAGGACAGCTTGGTTCCCAACCCAACCGACTTTGGGGTAGTTCAACCACAAACAAAATATTTCAGTCCCACAAAATTAAACTAGCACCTACTGTGCAGCAAGGCACTGTGTTAAACTCTGAGAGTAAACGACTTACTTATGAACTGCTTGATCTTGGGGCCATTACTTAATCTCTTTGTGCCTGTAGAGTGGATAATAATAGAACCTACCTCACTGGATAGTGAAGATTAAATAAGTTAATAATATGTGTTGAAGATCCTTGAGTGGTGCCTAACACTGGCAAGCACTCAATCAATCTAGGCTGTAATTATTACTATTATTATTCAGGTGCTGTTTCTGTTGTTGAGGGGGAGACAGATGTATAAGAAATAACACAACTAATTGTTCAGACACAGTTTTAGAGTCTATTGAAAGGCACAAGGGAAGGACTTGGTCAGTCTGCTTGGCGTGTGGTTCTCTCTCAAAAAGGAGAAGCTCTGCTCTGACTCACACGATGACCATGTTGCATAGGGATACGGTGGGGTGGTGGTGGTGGGCAGGTGGGGCTGTTCTGAAAAGAGGCCGTGGAGTTTGTCGGTCACTGCGGGGATGCAGTCAGCTGGCTAGGTCAGCAAGGACCAAGTTCTGTGGAGCCAAACGTGGTAAGCCGGCAGCTTGGACCTCACACTGAGGGTACTGAGGAGCCATTAAAGGCTTTTCAGCATGGGAGCCACAAATGAGATTAGCATTGCAGGCACATCCTGCAGCAGCTGGTGTGTGGAGCCAAGTGGGAATGACATTGGCTGAGGGTTGGGAGAGGACAGGATCAAGGCAGGATCCAGGCAGAAGCTGTGAGATCCGAGCTGAGGCAGGATATTCGGGCTCCTGGTACAGAAGTTGTACAGAGGTGTAATGAGCTCCACAACTGGTCCCAGGATGTCTTCAGAGAAGAGGCAGTGAGGAGAGGCTTTTGAGCTCAGTTTTAAGTAACAGCTATGTTATTGGTGGGGTGGTGGGGAGGGGGAAGAATTATGGGCAAAAGGTCCAAATGGAGGAAAAGAATACCCAACATTTATTATGCATCTACTGCATGACAAGTACTGTACAAAATGCTTCACCTCTGTTACCTTGTTAAATCCTCACAGCAGCTCAATGAGGAAAATGCCGTTAGGATCTCCATTTTACAGATGAGGAAACTGAGGCTCTGATTGTTATCTATCAAGACTGCAGAGCAAGAAAGTGGTAGCTTTGGACTCTGGGACATTTTCCCCCTTGGTCTCGTTGTCAGTGAAATGAGTGAAGTGATTCCTGGAACTTTGTGGTGTTTTATTCCATGTCTTCCGTGGGGACCACCAGAGCCCCATACAGGTCTGCTGCATGGTGGGCACTCATGGGAAAGCCTCCTGGGCTTTCCAGCGGCCATGGTTATGTGTCCTGTGAAGTTTAAATTGTGACAGCTTAGGTGAGTCACAATGTTGGTGTTCTCCCCGGATGAGGAGAAGGCTGGGCTTCAAGTACCGCTGCATCCCAGGACTGCAGGAGACAACATAGGACGGTGACCTCCCAGCCCGCAGAATAGGGTGGGGCAGGACAGGGGGCACAGGGGAGGGGGCTTTCTGGCTCATGGAGAGCAAGACCTCTCAGGAGATGTCAGGGTGTGAGAAAGGCTTGGACTGAGAAAACCCTTGAGACGTTGTGGCTCAGGAAACTGAGGTGACAGGTAAAAGAAAGTAATTCTGAAGTTCCTTATCTCCCTGGGCCTCAGTTTCCTCCTATATTAAGTGGACTAACTCCTCAGAGGACTGTGACAAGAACTACCGACGATGCCGGTTAACCAGGAGGAGGATCCAGGCAGCCAAGAGATGCTGAGATACACGGCGAAGACCCTAGGCGTGGCAGTGCCATCACCCAGTGGGGAATGGAAGGCTACAACCCTCAGCTCCTGATAAGTGGGTTGGAAACAGAATTTTGAATAGGGGTTTGGGAAACACTTTGGAAGACAACTGAAAGGTTAATTAGTTTACACAGTATCCTTAATAATCAGTTCTCAGCCCTGCTGCATATTAGCTCCTGTTCAGGGAGCTTCTCAACATACCGGTGTCCAGGTTGCACCCCCCAGAGACTGGGATTTGTTTGATCCCAAGTGGGCCCAGGCATGGGGTATATTTTACAATCTTCCCAGAATATTCTAGTGTGTCCCCAGGGTTGAAACTACCAATTTAGGCAAAGGGTGAAGGGTGGCTGTTTAGGCCCTTCCAGGCATTAGCATGAGCTCCAGCGATGCTGTCCTAAATGCAGCTGCATTAACAGGCAGCTTGGTAAGAACAGCAGCAAAGCTTACCAAGCCAAGAAAGTGCCACAGGGCCAGCTCTTAGGGAGGCTCAGCCAGTCATTCAGCGTTTCCACTACGGAATGGTGCAATGTGGGTGCTGTAGTTTGGGTCTGCCACAAAGAGTGGCAACACTTCATTCAGAGTCTCCATTGTCTGTCAGCTCAGGGACAAGGGAATGAATGAGAAAACCAATGACGGTGGTCCCTCCAGCCCAACGTTTCATGCCCGTGTGGTGGGAGTTGGCGCTGTCCTTGAGCAGAAGGGATGGCTGCAAAAATAATGACTTCAGCTGTGCTCATAACCTGAGCTCCCCACAGCGCACGGCAGGCCTTGACTAGTTTGTCCCAGTCTGTGACTATGTAATCAACTCTCAATTCTGCAGGAGAGGATTTTCCTGTTTATGGATTACGTGTTGCTGACTTTTAATTCCAGCCTGTTTTTTTCCACTACTACCATACCCTCTGGATCTTCCTCCCCAGTTGCCTGAATGACATTCAGACTTCTACCTGACTTTTTACCTGAGCAACTAGAACTAGGATGTCAAACTAGCTCTCAGTGTTTGTGTTAGTGCTGGACACACCACAGGCACTAAATGTCTGTTGATTGATTGGTTATTGTCACTGGACCATGATATGTAGCTCAAAGCACAAGAGAATTATTTTTGGATCATCTTCTCTCCTACATTGTGCTGATGAGTAAGAGTTGAGTGTGATACTCTCTGGATTGAGTAATTGCCCATTCTACAAACGCCTTCCAAGTCCAGAAATAGAGAACAGAGATTTTCTCTTTATTGCTAAAGTGCTATCTTTCTTGTTGGTTCGGTTGTGTTTTAGACCTAACGTGTGATCTAGCAGAGTTTCCACAGTGATCCAATCTGAAGTTTACTTCTACCACTTAACCATTGAGGAACTGTATTTAATAATGATTATGTCCCTATTCAAATGGGTTTCCAAAAGTTTAGAGAGAAAAGACAAAAGCAAGACATTTTAATAGAGCAGACGTCTAAACCCAAGTGCCAAAGTAACTTCAGAACCCATCATAGTTTAATGAAGGGCTTATATAATGTTTGATTAAAAGAAATGAAAGCGAGGTAGCCTGGTGGACACAGGAGCCAATTCCTAATTTTGAAAAGGTTATAATGGGGGTTGATGTATACTCTGGGAGTAAGTCTGCAGACTGCTATTTATTCTAAGAGAGTATGTTTGGATTTGAAGAGCGAGTTGCCACATGGAAGAAAGTTCTGTCCTAGAAAAGATGGTGCAGAATCTTTAGGTCCTTAGCAATGAGCAAAATGTAACTAAATATTAGGTTACATTTTGGGGCCATTATTATTAGCCACAAAGGAAAATGTTGTAAAGGCTTTTATACTTTTGCCTTTGTGTTCTTACTTTTATGGAATTGGTATTATTATTAAGCATTTCCATAGCAGTACAGCACCTGTGGGGAATCTGCTACTCTTCCTTCAGTTGTCTCTTCCCGCAGACAGGGTTCTTCATCCGCTTCCTTGCAGGTTATATGCATTTTTCATTCGATTACTAGTTGTAGTAGCGTTTCTGACATAGTATATTTATTAATAAATAGTTCTCACGCCATTTCTTTTTGTCTTTCCTCGTGATCAACCTAGACATCTGTGTAGACCTTGCATTTGTTTGATGTATTGAGTTGATTCTTCTGAATCCTTCTCCCCTCTTCTGTCTTCCCTCAGAGCTGCATTCCGAGGGCAGAACGTTGCTCAGCCATTGCTTCTTTGTGGCTCTATGACACAGAAGTGAAGAAAGACAGAGGTCAGTGGCAGCTGAGCACAGCCCTGGCTGGAAGGTCTAGGTTCTGCTTTCTCTTCTGAGATCTTTTTGCACGTCTTGTCCTGGGACTACTCCACGCCGCATGGGCGCACCCCGTTCTTCGGGATTAGCTGACGCCACCCCCTGCGCCTAGCAGAGTGCCCTGCATTACAGCAAGCTCTGGGGGCACCGCCTGCCCTCGTCTGGCCCTCTTTCCTCTGCTGAGGCTGTGGCAGCTTGTCAAGGTCCTTAATCTCAATGACTTTTTCTTCGTTTTCCCCAGAGCTGCTCCACTTGACTCTTTGAACCTCTTCTCTTCCGATTGGAGGAAGATTTTTCAAGACTTTTAAGTTGCCCTCAGTCTGTTTTGGGGCACGTAGACAGGGTCAGAGGCTCTGACACGAGGCTCACTGCTTGTTATGGGCAAGCTTCTTTTTCTTGCGTCGGCCATCGCTTCCATCAGTGTTGGCGTGAGGCAGTTCCCCTTTCACTGTTTGTTGCTATTGGTGAGCTAGAGCCAGAGTCCCCACTGGGAGTTGAGCACAAGTCCCAGTGCGGTGAATAATTATAATTAAAAATTTGGTGAGTGTTCGACTTGAATTTAGGTGTTTGCAGTTATTTAAAATCCTTTAAATTATTAAGTTTGTTATTTCAAAGTAGGAATTATAGTTTAATTAATATTCATGCTTTCATCTTTATGAAGAAATATATTTTAATGGGAAGCACAGGTTTGCTTCATTTTAAATCTTGCTTCCTCAGTTGCCAGAAGTGAATCTAATCATTTGCTTATGAAACAAAAATCAGTCAGCACCCTGTGGAAGCTACCTGAATTGCAAGCATATTGTAAGCAAACTTTAATGCTGCGGTCCCTGGTCTCCAACCCTGGGCACTAGGAATTGGGCAGGAGGAGAGCAACGGGTGAGTGAGCAAAGCTTCATCTGTATTTACGGCCACTCCCCATCGCTCACATCACCCCCTGAGCTCCGCCTCCTGTCAGATCAGCGCAGCATTAGATTCTCATAGGAGCATGAACCCTACTGTAAACTGCACACGCGAGGGATCTAGGTTGCAGCTCCTTATGAGAATCTAATGCCTGATGGATCTGGAGTGGAGCTGAGGTGGTGATGCTACCACTGCGGAGCAGCTGCAAATACAGATTATCATTAGCAGAGAGGTTTGACTGCAAAATAAATGTAATGCACTTGAATCTTCCCAAAACCATCCCCTATACCCCCCACCCCCAGTCTGTGGAAAATTGTCTTCCATGAAACTGGTCCCTGGTGCCAAAAAGGCTGGGGACCACTGCCTTAAAGGATGGTTTTCAACCTTGGTGGCACAGCTGGATTACCTGGTGAGATTTTAAAAAGTACTGCGACCTGGGTCCTGCCATCTTAGTGTGACCTAGGCATCGGTGTCTTTGGAAGTCTCTCAAGTGATTCTGAAACAACGCCCACCTTCCTCTGCTTTCATCTTCTCTGCTTGACTGGCATTCCTCCCTGCCACACCCTCTCAAACCTACCCCACCCCTAGGTTCTCCAGGCTCTCCCTCTACCCAGGGCCCCCTAAAGTGGTCCAAGTTCATTATCCCTCCCTTCCTTCCTCCCTCCCTCTTCCAATTCATGGCTAAAAATATAAGTTAAGTCTATCCAGGATTACTACACTTTAAATGAGAGCACCCAGGAGAAATGCCTGTGCCATCTCCCAATTACTCATCGGTGATGACAATTTTGTTTGGAACAGAGGACTCCATGCCAGGAGTCCCACCATCTGATGTCCATCTGATCTTTTCCCAAATAGTATTCCATTGTCTTTTCAATGTCTCTTTTAGTTTGTTATTGACACAGAATTTCCACCAGAGTCACAATGCAGTGAGCCCATCTGAGCAGTACTACAGTTGAAAGAAAATTTAAAAAACATTATTTGTTTTACCCAGCATTTTTCTAGATTATTTGTCAGCAGAACCTCTCTTTTCCAGAATGTTTACTAGCACCATGATGAAAACCTGTTTAATGGATAAGAAATGCTGCTCCAGACCTTCCCCTTGTAAGGGTCCACTCCTCGCTTCCATGCCTCACAGTCCTGCCTTCGTGTAGAAAGCAATGATTTCAGGGCTGCATTCTGGAGTCCCTTTTGTCTCACCTCTACGACATTTACAGGCCTTTCTCTGTTGGATATTTTAAACCTTGATTAGTATTTTCAGGCTGGATAGAGAAGTCATAAAATATATCTAGGGCAGGAAAATCTTATAAAAGTTACTTTACACCCAAGAATGTAGGGATGAAGGTGCTTCTACATTGAGAAAAAATGACGGCTTCAGTTGGTGTTGTCGTTGGTCATGGGTAATTGGGACCTGAGTGTCATAACTTGTATGACTCGCCCCTGGCCGGGCTGTGTTCTGCGTTTCCCCAAAGAGCAGCTGAGGTTCATGAGTGGGCAGGAATCGGTGACGAGAGTCTCCCAGTGCTACCTCTCTCTTCCTCAGCTTCTGGCTGTTCCCTGGGGAGGAACTCACACCTGGTCTTTCTCCTTCTTTTCCATCCTTCTCTAAGCCGCTTGCTCAGGACTAAAAGGCAGAGGGCCTGTGCACAGCAGGAAACCTTCCCTCTTCTTCCCTGCCTTTCCTTCTGCCTCGGCATCCGTGCCAGCCCTGCATTCCCCGACAGAAACGCCAGCCCCAGGCTTAGAGATTAGCAAAGCCGGGGCACCAAAGAAATGGGACAATGCCACTAAAAGTAGAATTTGATGTTTTGAAAGTCTGGGAGGGAATTTTGGGGGAAACCAGAACAGTGTTGGCTTTTCTTGCCCTTATTTTATGAGCTGGTATGGCTCTTTTTTGGAATTGCTTATGTGGGGCACTGTTACCTTTTTCAGTTTTGGTCACCTAATGATGTGATGCTGCCTATTGCACATGCACAAGTTGTTCAGAGAAAGGAGAGATAAAAAGGGACAAGTGTACCTGGACAAGACACCGAGAGGACAGAAGTTTGACCAAGGCCTTGAGGGATGTGCCAAGTTTAGACAGAGCCAGAAGGATGCAAAAGTTAAGGCTGTCTTCCAACCACTTTGGTTTCCTTAGGTCTAAATACAGCTGGAGAGAAATGTGGGAGGGACCTCACCCCTTGGCCTTGATCCACTGGCAGACATCGCTGCTGTCTGCAAAGGCCCCAAGTCCATGACATCTCTCTGGGACTCAGAGAAACACCTGTTCCCTCTGAATCCACATCCAGAAAAATTCCCCAGCTTAATGACAAAGCTCTTGTGGAATCAAAGCCGCAAATGTGCTCTGAGGTTAATGCATGGGTTGCTTTCAAATCATTAATAACAATGACAATGCTAATAACATTAGTGTGGGGGAAAAGGGAGGAAAAGAATGACCATGCTCTTCACTTAGGTCTTCTAATCTGTCACTTGGAGGCTTCCTGTTGTGTAGCCAGCCCGTGGGAGATGGTTTTCCCTGCTCTTTCCCCACCTTTGCATCCCAGATACAAATGTGAAAAGGATGGGCATGCTTGCTGATGGGTTCTGCAACCTGGGTCCTTCAGACCTTCAGGACGTTGCCTGAGGGCCACAGAAGCTGGAACAAGGAGAACCCCACCGCAGAAACCCTGGAACCAGCACACTGAAAGAGAGGGCAATGAGCTCTGACGCTGATGTCGAAGAGTCAGTATTGACATGACCATTTTGTGGAAAGGCTAAATCAAGTTAATGGACATATGCATTACGTCATGTACTTTTCATTTTTTTGTGTGGTTAGAACACTTAAAATCTACTCTCTTAGCAATCTTCAAGTTTACAATATATTGGTATTAACTATAGTCACTGTGATATAAAATAGATCTCTTGAACTTATCCCTCCTGTCCAGCTGAAATATTGGGTCCTTGGCCAACACCTCCCCAATCTCCCCACCTCCAGCCTCTGGTAACCACCATTCTACTCTGCTTCTGTGAGTTCTACCTTTAGACGTATATTAAGACATCATGTTGTAGGCCATAAATATATACACTTTTTATTTGCTAATGTATAAAAGAAAAGAAAGAAAGAAGTATTCACATGAAAAAAAATGATGATTGCTTTGGGTCAAATCACCAACCTACCCCAGGTCTGGGGCAAAACTGAAAAGCAGGAGATGAGTCCTTCAGCCTCGCAAATGCTTCAGCCTCTGTGCTCTACACCCTTCTGCCCACGTGCCCTTTTCCTTCTGGTCTAGACTCAAAGTTTGGAAGAGTCTTTGAGGTCATTTAGCTGAAACCTTTCAATTACTGTTGAGGAAGTACCTCGGCCAGAATCCCTCCGCTAGCTAGTGCCAAATCTGGACCGAAACCCAGGGCTTCACATCCTGAAATCTTTCCACTATGTCAACTCTGCTTTTGTTCTTTTTCTCTTTCACAATCTGTTTCTAAGGGAGGATTTTTAAGTATTTTACTTTAAAGTGCAATTCCCTAGTTGCTTAAAAATGTTGTCCTCCTAACAACTTTATGGAATGAAGTTGCTATTATAAAATAAGAGAAAATTTCTTAGAAAAGGTGGCTCTTGAGCTTAGCGAGGGTAAGGCTTTAATAGCAAATGTCAGGGAAATGTGTCACTGACAAAGCGAGCAGATGGAGCGACGGTGGACAGGTAAGAGGGGCCTGCCTTAGAGACGAGGAAGGGGACTAAGCCTCGTTTACTTGAGAGGGTCGAGGGTGGGCATAAATAGATGAAGCTGGAAAGTCGAAGAATTAATTCTTGTTAAAACGTTAGTGAGTTGTCCTATCATCCCTGGGAACATTTACACTTTGATGGGTCTTCTGAAGTGCAGACCAAAGATGTCAAAGCTCTTATGGTGGCCTCCCAGCCCCGCAGCTGGCCAGGAAGGACGTTTCAGCTAACTCCCTTCTAGCCTGTGATAAAGGCCCCTCATGACATCTTTTGCTGGTATGTTTTATCCAAGTCTAACAGGTCCTGAGGCATTTGAACCTCTTGGCAGGTAGGGAGGAGGTCTGAGAGGCTTTCTTGTATAGGTGAACTGTAGGAGACAGCTTAGGGTAGTGGTTAAAACACAGACTCTAGTCCAAATGGCCTGGCTTCAAATCCCAGCCTTGGGGAAGTACTCGACCCCTGCATGCCTTGATTTCCATATTTATAAAGTAGGCATGCAAATAACAGGACCTAGCCCCTTGAGTCGTTTCAAAGAGTGAAGGTAAATAGGTTTAGCACAGTGCCTGGTGTGTAGTCAGTACTAAGCGGGAGCTGCTGTTATGATTACTGTCACTGTTGGTATTACTGTTGATCATGTGATTCTCTTCCTTCCCAACCCTTCTCTTCTATGCAGAGTAAACAAATAATAATAATCGTCCTACCTGAACAACACTTTGCAGTTTGCGAGTGCTTTCACAAACATGAGTTCATCTGGCCCTTAACAGGGGTTGTTAAGTAAATTAAAATGGAGACCAGGCCTGAGGGATCCCTGAGCAGACAAAACCTGGGAGGCCTCATGAGTCACCTAACCCTTGCTTGATGTGCAAACATAAGCAAAACTCAACTTGAGCTATTTCTTATAAATGCCTGTATTAAAGAAAAACAGAGCTTAAGTTCAACCAATCAGAAGTAGCCAACAAACTTGTAATTATGTAACTAGGGACTTTCCAATGGTATAGACCAAATAAGGCAACCATGTAACTGTAACCCATCAAATATGGTCTTTGCTTTACTTCTATGTTCTGTCCTATAAAAGCCTCCTCTTTGTGTTCCCTCGGTGGAGCTCCTAAACTACTTCTGGTATGGAGCTGTCCAATTCATGAATCTTTGCTTGCTCAAAAAAACTCTTTAAAATTTTGTTGTGCTTCAGTTTACTTTTTTAAGTAAAAAAGTGTTGTGCTAACACTTTCCACATATAAAGATGAGTAAAATGGCCCCAAGAGTAAAGAATAAACTTACGCTAGGACACCATGACAGTAAATGGCAAATAACTACATCTGGTTCCTAAATTCATTTTCTCACATGGGTTATTCATCTGCCCATATTTTTTGAGCACCTGCTCTATGCCAAGCATTGGGCCAATTACTAGTGTTATTGGAATAAGACACTTGACACCATTTCCCCAGGGCTCATGGTGTAGTGGGGAGCAGAAACGATGAAGACAGTATGGTGGTGGGAGTAGGAGAGAACATAGGCCACCCCGGAAACCTCAGAGGAGCCGAGAGGGAGGTCAGCAGAGTGTCAGAGAGAAGGGACTCAGAGGTGAGTCTGGAAAGAGAAGAGAATCACCCAACACAGAAAGGAGCAAAGAGAAGCCACCTCCTCCCTCTCTAATCCCACCTGCTCGCCAACATACACTATCTCTATGGATTGGCAAAATCCTTGAGTTAAAAAACAAAACCAAGCAGAACCTGTATTATTTGCTCTGTGTCTCCTATGCGCCTGGGGTTCTGGGGCTTGCCCAAAAGGAGCTCAGCATCTAACTTAGGGACTGAGCCCCAAGCAGAGCAAGCAATGAGAAAACACGAGCACCCGGGGGAAGGCAGGCACTGTGTGCAGAGTGCAGCCTGTAAATGTAACAGGTCCCAGGCGATGTACACTAATGCCCAAAGGTGTGTCCCTGACCTGTCTTGGTCACCCACGATGTCCCTTTTACATACCCCATCCTATGCAGAAGGCCCTTGGTATCTGTTATATTTCTGTTTATTTCACCTGTCAACCCTTGAGAGCAGACTCTGGAGAGAATTAGGAAACCGAGGCAAAAAAGGTAAATAATTTGCCCAAGGTGGCTGAACTAGTTATCTATTGCTGTACAACAACAGATTACCCCAAAACTTAACACTTTAAAACAACAATAATCACTTGTTAGCTCTCACAGGTCCCTGTGGGCCAGGAATTCAGCCTGGGCACAGAAGAAATGACTTGTCTCTCTTCCCACAACATCTAGGGCTTCCACCGGATGACTCAAAGGCTGCGGACTGGGGTCACCTGCAGGCTTGCTCGTATATCTGGAGGTTGATGCTGGCTGTCTGCTCAGCTTACCTGGGGCTCTTGGTTGGAATACTTGCGTGTGGCCTCTCCATGTGGCCTAGGCTTTCTTACAACATGGTGGCAGTATTCCAAGAGCAAGAATTCAGAGGGAAAAAGAGCCAGGCAAAATATATTGCTATTCCTGAGCTTACCTCAGAGGTCGTGCAGCACCACACCCACCATATTCCATTCACTGGGACAGTTATGCATGTCCATCCAGATTCAAGGGAAGAACACATAGACCTCCCATTCTGTAAAGATCAATGTCAATGTCTCATTTAAGAAGAGTATGTGAGATGGAGTATATATTGGACATCTTTGCAAAAACAATCTCCCACAATAACTGTCAAACATCAGAACTGGGCCCTTGGTATGGCTGTGCCAAAACACCTGTCTTTTTGCCACAATACCAGCTCCACCACTGGGAGGAGGACACACTTGTCTGTGCAAGTCTGAGTACCCAGAGGCACACTCTACAGGCTCCAGAGTTGAGTGACCTTCCCCTGATTCCCTGAGCCTTGTCTTCTTTTGACTTCCCTGTCCTTTGAGCTCCTGGCCAGAGCTTCCAGAGAAATATATGTGACAGAACCCCGAGCTGATTGAACTCAGAAGAATGAGCACCAGGGTAATCAGCCAAACAAGTTTGCCTTCCTGCCTCAATGTTTTTGGGGGGACATCTTTAATCTTGCTTCCAGCTGTTTCTGCATTTCCATGCTGTCTATCAGCTTTAGACCCAGATGCGATATGAATTATTCATTTGATTTGGGGCAGGTGCACCCATTTCCTCCCAGGACCCCAGGGGCAAGCATAGGAAATTAATTCACAACGTCTCTAGCTGAAGTCACTTGCAATTTCCACACCAAGGAAAAAATAAACTGAAGATATGGGACTTGAGAAAGCCCCAAGGTGTTGAGAATAGTCATCAGCATTCTTCATTGCCTCTGCAGAGATAAAAACCAGGTACTGATTGCCACATGAAAGGTTTATGTTCACTATCAAGAAAGGGCTTCTCAGTCCTGGAGGTTATAAAGCCCTATAGAAGTGACTGGGGCGTGTCACAGAAGCTCTTCCCAGGAAATCTTAAGACAATGGCACAAAACTGCCTGGACACAAGGGATGCACCTGCTGACCTCTCAAGCTTCCTGCAACCTGAGTCTTCTATTATTGACTGAATATTCCAGGACTAATGGGTTGGTGCTCTGACCCTGAAGCAGGATAGTCAGGGTCTCTTCTTCCTGGGTGTTACATGAGCCTGAAGGGTGGGCCTCAGAGATGGATGCTAGTGGCAGCCCAGACTGAGGACCAGCCCTCACCATTCCGGACGCCCTGGGAGCCAATTGGTTACAAGGTGCTCTCCATCACTAGAACTGCCTTTCATGCCATTGCCTTCAGCTTTTTTTGGACCTGACTCTCTCTTACTGTAAACTTCAGAATATTCTCTAACAGTTCTGATCCGCAAAACATGTCCTCAAACATGGGACATTTCCGACTGGAGAGGATTGTTCTTGAATGTGGGAATAAAATAACTGCAGACTATTAGACCTGGGTGAGGAGAGGAAGCCATTTTCTGATGGTCTCCACTGAGTTCTAGGGGCTCCTCTAGGTCTCCTTAGTGTCCCTCAGGTGGAGGGGATGCAGTGAGGGACCCCAGCACCAACCCATCCCAGATCTAACTAGAGCAACTTGTGTTTATATGTTTGTCAGGCACACACTGAATCAAGGAGTCTTCACTAAAAGTAATTTAACAAACACTAATCCAATTCCCTTGGCCTATGGAAGGTAAGATAGATGCTGAACGAGGGCCATTTCTAACCCACAATGACAGTTCATGGCGTTTACACAAGAGAATTATCTAGAAACTCAAAACCCCAATTCCTTCACATTTCCTTCTAGAAAAAGTCTCCTTTGCACTGAGTGTTTTGACTGTAGCTCATGCAGTTTTTCCACGACTCAAAAGCCATTGTTTGTCAGGGAGCTACGGAAACAGAGGATTTATAAGGTGCTAAACCACCTTTCCAGAATTACCTTGATAGGAAGGCTCTTTCTTATTTTTTCTTTTTTGCATCTATGTTTGTTATTTCAGTGATTGCTCTACCTGGGCTCTTGGGACAGTTAGGCACCTGGCTGAAGTGATTCTTTTCACACTTCAATCCGAAAAGAGTCTTATGCCATAAAATACATCTACCCTGATTCTTTTCCTCATTGCCATTTTATCTGGGAACTGTTTGGCCTTAGCAACCCCTACTGATTGGTTAGTATGAACTACAAGGAGGCCATGTAACTACAATTCTAAGTGGTTATGGTTATTTATGGCATGAAATTCAACAAATGCATCTGCTGCTAGAAATATTTGACTTATAAAATTTTCAGGAAAAGAAATGTTCTCTTAATACCGAGGGTTGATTTTTTGTTAAGACTCTTTTGTTATGATCGTCCCCAGGATGATAACTGATATGATTATTAATTATTGCTATAATTACTAGTATTAATATACTATTATGATGATGTTGAGATTGGGACACTCAACATAATTGGATTTTCCAGGTACGAATAATAAAGAGCTGTTGCTACTAAGTTCCTATTTGCCAAGCACCTTATTTACATAATACCTTTTAATTTAATCCTCCCAATCAACCCCATTTTTAATAGGTGAATAAACTGAGGCCCTACCATGTTTAGTCACATGTCCAGTGGCTCCCAGCTAAGCACAAGGGAGGAGGATTTGGACCTGACTTTGTCTGACTCCAGCACCCATGTTCTTTGTCACCCTCCTGGAGCTATCCCTTTACATGACTTTGGAGTGTCTTTTGGCTAAAAATCCACATTTTTAGTATTTTTGGAACATCATTTAAGCTTTTCTTGGAAACTCTGAGCTCTCAAGAAGAATTTCAAGTTGTTTAAAGATTAAAGACATCTGCACTCAAGTGTTTATAGCAGCACAATTCACAATTGCAAAGATGTGGAAACAACCCAAGGGCCTGTCAATACACGAGTGGATTAAGAAAATGTGGTATATGTATAGCATGGAGTACTACTCAGCCATAAAAAACAATGGTGAATTAATTCCTCTGGTATTATCCTGGATGGAGCTAGAGCCCATTCTTTGAGGTGAAGTATCCTAAGAATGGAAGAACAAGCACCGCTGGTATTCACCATCAAATTGGTACTAACGGAGCAATACTTATGTGCACACATGGAAATAATATTCATCAGGGGTCAGGCAGGTGGGAGGGGGGTGGAGGGGATGGGGAAACTCACACCTAATGGGTGCGGCGTGCATACTTGTAGCTCTGACTTGGGCAGTGCATGGGCAATACATGTAACCAAAGTGTTTGTACCCCCATAAGTTTCTGAAATTTAGAAAAAAAGACTAAAAAGTGAATACTGAAGGACTTTGAGATTTTGTAAGGAAGTTCATCTCTACATCAATTGATGCTAAGTTAGATATTTTTAGTGTGTGTGTCTTTTTACTTCTAGTAACTTTTCTGCCTTCTCGTTCACCTTCTCACTTCTAGTTTGGGAAAATAAATCTCCATGCACGTTACGATTGGGTGCAAAGTAAGAGTTAATAGATTCCAAGTGGGGACAATTGACTTCTAATGTATGAGCACTAGGACATCCATGTCAGCCACTCAAGCTTTGTGTTTCCTCTTGGGTCCTCAGCTGCATTTCAGATCACTGGTTGCAAGGCAGGCGACGTTGGGTGAGGACAATGACTGCGGCCATTTCAACTACAAGAACTCTTCTTATATCTTGTCAAATATTGAGGTGCTGCCTAATAGCCCTTAAAGGAATATTGGTTGGCAAAAAACAAAAAGGCTCTGTTACCTGGTAAGCTCATTTATAGCATGTCCCATTGCAAGGATACCCAAAATGGTGATGGGATTCCATGGTTTTGTGATAAGTTATATTAACTTATTACTGGTATTCAATTATTGACTCACAGATTTATTAACTATTAATTTATTAACTATTAATTAATATTAATTAATTGTTCTAGGGTCTGGGAATAGTGCAGTGGACAAAACAAAGTCCCTGCCTTATGGAACTCATGTTCTATCAATTTTTTATTTGGATTACAATTTAAAAGTGCCTGCAAAATTCTATCACACTCATTGTCACATGTGATTTTCAGAAAAGCTTTGAAAAGTAGATGGCGCTGGTATTGATCTTCTCATTTCAAAGATGAAGAGACTTATCTGGATTTTCCTCTTCCCATTTGGCAGGACCCAGGAAGGACTGAACTTAATAAACACTGTCAGGAGAGACAAAAGGGCTGAGCATGTGAGGAAGTGTGCACAAGTGTGAGCACAGGTGTGTGCATACCTGAGCTCTCTACACTGCACAGGCTGAGGACCCCAAGCTGAGCTGGATGTGGATTTAACCTGCTTTGGAACATCACCTTTCTCTCTCCGATGTCATCTTCTCTCTGGCTTTTCACCTCTGCAGAAATTTGTATGGAATGTGGAGGAAGGTTCTGCTGGGCCTCGGTGTGCCCTTCCTCCCTCAGCTATCATGCATGGCAAGAGGGGTGGACCCATGAGCACCTTCAAATGGGAGCACCTATCCACATGTACGTGGACCCTGCCTGAGAGCAGCGGAGTGACACAGCCACCTGCAAGAAAGGGTGTGCTCATCACCAACAGGACGTTACACCTTTGCAGTGACTCACTGAAAAAGCCTTTACCACAAGACATGAATCACAGGTGCCCCTTGTCAGGAAGCATTTCTAAAGTGCTCTGATGCAAATTAATTCCCCTGCAGTGGGAAGGTATGTTGTAAGGAGCATGGGGTAGCAGCAGGCTGCCCTGACTGCTAACTCCTTGGCGTTCAGCTTCCATGTCACCCCCACCCGTGAGGACCCTGGGAAGGAATCTCCCTAGTAGGTAGAGAGGGCACAGTTCCCTCCCTTCAGGGGGTCTCCAGGGCAGAGATGAGTGGAGAAGCTAAGAGGATGGGAATCCCAGGGAAGTCCTTCCCTGGAAACTGACTCTTCACCTGCTTCCCACCCACCCAGGGCACTTCCCATTTTCTCCTGAGAAAGTCCAGAAATGTTCATAGATGAAAATAAATACTATTTTACTTTTATGTCTCTCCATCAGCTCAACTCTCAAATAGGAGCAATCCTGCTACCTGCTCAGGAAGTTGTGAGTATTGAAAAAGTCACAGTGAGAAAGAGCTACAAAGGGTGTGATGTGTTTTATGTCCACCCTAGAGTGGTTTATCACCAACACATTCCACGTTCACTGAGGCAGGGCCAAGGCAGAGCTGGGTTGCCACCTCAGTTCTGTACTAATGGCTCTATATCTAGGTTTCCTCACCTAAAAAATGGGTGGGGACATCTACTAACACTCACTACACAGTGCTGTAGTGAGGATTACATTAATATGACACATATACAGTCAGCCCTCGGTATCCATGGGTTCTGCATTCGTGGATTCAACCAATCGTTGATCAAAAATACTGAAAAAAAAGGAAGGTTGAGTGTCAACAGACTTTGTTTCTTTCTTGTCATTATTTCCTAACCAACCCAATATAACAACTATTTCCATTGCATTTATATTGCATAAGTTATTATGAGTAATCTAGAGGTGATTTAAAATATATGGGAGGACGTGCATGGGTTATATGCAAATACTGTGCCATTTTATACAGGGGACTTAAGCATCTGGTGGACTTTAGTATCTGAACAGGGTCTTGGACCCAATCCCCTGAGGATACCAAGGGACAACTGTATTCTTTAGTATAGGTTCTAGCACATAGTAAGTGCTCAAGAAAAGAAATCTGAAGTTGGAGGTGTACAGATCTCAGATCTTTGGTTTTATCCATAGACCATGTGGATTAAAGATAAGAGAAACTTGTATAGCACATGAGACATCTGAAAGGGTATTTGTCCTCATGATTTAATTAGATTATTATAGTTTAATGACAAAGGATATTCATTTCTTGATAATCCCTCACCCAGCCAACCAAAAATTTTCCTGGGAACATTCAATTATGTATTAACTTAATACAAAAGGACTACGCTAGGTTTTTCCTTCAGTGACCCAGACAAAGGGTTGGTGATATCACCATTTGAAGGTGAAAGTAAAGAAACTGATGGCCAAAGATGGTTGGTGACATCCACAAGGACACAGGCCACTGGCCACACAGCTGTCCCATTTTCTGGCCTTCGGCCCAGCAGATACACCACTTAACAGCTTCCTCTTGGCTGCCACCTGCTGCCTGGGTTAGTCTGATAGATTCTGTTAGATGCAAAAACAAAAACAAATAAACAAAAAGAATTAATCTAATCCAGAGTCCTCTCTTTTATAAGAAGTGTTATAAAAGTGGTCAGCTCAGGAGCTGTGGTGGTGGAACTTTGTAATGAGAGCAGCCATGTGACCAAGGTCTGTCTTTGCAAACCAGGAAGGTGGTGACAATCTGCTACCAAATGGGGGCTGTTAGATACCATTTATGGGAATCCTGTAACTTAGTCCCTGAGAAAGAGCGTTCAGGACAGACATCTGCCCAGTTGAACAGAAAACAAGAAAGACGAATTTTATGCTTGTTCAAAACAATTTTGGATTTGCTCTTTGGGCCTAGAAATCCGGGCTAGCCAATGATGTTCCCAGTTAAAGAGCACAGTCTGCAGGAGAGGGCCTCGGGGTTATGTCAGGAGGATGCAGAGCTGAGACAGCGAGACTGAAAGTCTGTATTACTGCAAACTGCCTCAAAAGCCTATTTTTGACCTTATTGGTTCTAATTTGCTTAAAAGGGGAGGAGAGGAAACACCCAATACCATCTGTTTCATTGTTTAGTGGGAAATATATGCAGTTAAAGGGGGGGGGGGGCGAAATAGTATTTGCCCAGTCTGAAGCTTTTGGTGCCTCCCCGCAACTATTTGACCTGAATATATTAAATATTGTAATGTTTTGTTACATGTCCCAGGGCAAAAAAAAAAATCAGGCTATCACTTATTAGCTTTCTGTTCCTGGATCCTTCCACAGTTGATTCGATAGCGCAAAAGATAGTGGGGAAATCCAAAGGTAAAGGTTAAACTCTGTTTTATTATGTTTACAGGATTTAAAGGGTAAGTCAGGAAGTGCTTACATAACATCAAGTGAAAGTGGTGGATTAGTAACCAGAGCGAGACTTAAAAGCAGCCTTAATCCTCCGAATCTCCAGGGGTGAAAGGTCAACCTCTAACACCAGGTTGTGTAAAGAAAGGAGAAGGCACAAGCTTCTGTTTCATCGTGGCCCTGCTAATCCACTGAGGAAATGAGCAGCGGGGGCTTGGGGAGAGGTAAACGCCTCCTCCAAGGAAAGCCACCTGTGAATTCAGCCAAGGAGGACGTAATTAAAGTCAGAAGGGCCCAGCACAAGGGGGGCAGGCAGGCGGATGGACAGGGCCCCCAGC
Organism: Daubentonia madagascariensis; assembly: GCA_023783475.1. NCBI lineage: Eukaryota > Metazoa > Chordata > Mammalia > Primates > Daubentoniidae > Daubentonia > Daubentonia madagascariensis. The sequence continues at coordinate 75,451,540 of JAKFHU010002088.1, read as the reverse complement.
TGCAGCATTTGAAGGCAGGGAGGGGCTTCCACAACCTCTGAGGAGTCAACCGTGACGGGCCTCCAGCCAAAACCTGCGCATGGCCCACTGCTTTTTCTGACAGGCTCTTGCCATTCTGAAAAGTGGGCTGGCAGACCAATGACAATCACACACACACACACACACACACAGGACACACGGATGCACACACGCAGCCTAATCAGTAACTCGGGAAGAGGTTAGTTGACATACTAACAGAGTCAGCTGCCAAGAACGAGGGCCCAAAGAAATATTAATAAACCAGGTCTTCCTCACTTGCTCTCTTGCTCATCAAAAATGGAAAAAAAAAAAAAACCCTTTTCTTACTCATGAATATAAGATTTAAATAGATTCTCTAAAATTATATTCAGCCTTGTCTCCTAGGATTTTAAATACTTTTGGAAGTAATTGCCTGTAATACACGGAAGTGTGTTTATGTAGCTATTGGAGCCTCACTGCCATCCCTATATGCATCTCAGCGTCTAGCTACTCAGTGATTGGATGTGTGTTTGAACCATCTTAAGACAAAAATAAACCTGAGAGCCAGGGTGACATCATATGAACATAAGTGCTTTTTATGAGAGGACTAAGATTAGGGACAGCAAAATCGACCATTCAGACTCCTTTTCTCCTCTGTCTCTCTTGGCAGCCATTTCAGGCCAAGAAAAGTAGAGTCAACTTTCGGACCCTCAGCCACTGGCTTTGTCCAAGAAAGCATCTTTCCCTAGATTCCCCATAAAGCTACAGCGTGTTACATGGAATGTTTAAAGTCCACAACTTAGTAGATGTCTTTCCTTCATGCGTGGACAAATCAGAACTTTGGATACAATCAATTTACAGGGGAAAGTTCCAACACGTTTCAGCACCGAGCTAAAAAAGCTTTCGGAGTAGCCGTTCCATATTTATTCCGAGCTGGCCTTTATTAAATCACTGGTGAAAAACATGGAGATTCGTCTCAGCTGTAGTTTCATCATCTTAAAACAGCAGAGGCATTTATCTTATGAAATTGCTGAAGCCGAGCCCCGTGCAGACTGATGGCTCCAAGGTGCTTTCGGCATTAGTATCTGATTGTCTCGCCTAAGGTGTTTATGACGCGTACGGCTGTTAATAGCTGAGGCTGTTCATTTTTTACAGAATTTGTGGTTTAAGCATTATGCTTAGAATATCTAAAATGTTTCTTTCCTTTTAAAAAATGGTATCAAACTGTTTAATGTGAAATATGAAAAGTGCTTAGTTGCATATATTTGATTCTTTACCACTTTTTTCTTCCCGCTTTCAGAGCCCTCAACTTTTTCCTTGGTGTTTCAGAGCCCGGCTCATTCCCACCAACTATTTTCTTCATTAAGTCAAAACTAATAACCTAACTGCATATGGAAAATGAGGGGCGAGATTAAGTAGTTGCTTCTCTTGGGATATAGGTTTAAAAAATAGATTGTACTGCAGGACGAGGTGCATAGCATGAAGATGGAGTCTCAGCCTGCTGGGTTCTTAAGGGGAGAGGGAAGATAGCAGCCTATTCAAACACCCAGTGTATCAGAACTCCAGCAAAAAACGATGCCTCGTTGTCACACTGACTCAGCTCTACAAAGGATCAAACATTGCCCCTTGATACCATCATTTGGTAGAGTCGAATTTGATGTTAGAACGGCTCCCTTACTTAACAGGCAACACCTTTCACCCCTACTACGACATTACTTTAGTGGGGAAAAGAGGGACAGGCACCTTTAGAAACTCAGTCAAAATCAAAGCAACCTTTAAACTGGAAATTCCACTCACAAAGGAACTGGTTTGGGAGGGAACCCAGTTGAAGAAGCTGAGGAAAGGAACTGGTTATGGTAAATGGGTGTGGGGTCGACAGCCAAGACACATGTTTATTTAACAAGAAACAATTTCTAAGTTACAGCCCCCAAACTAACTCTTATTTAGAGAGGATGAGGCACACAAAAAGGAAGTTGTGTCCAAGGTATTTATGGCACAGAAGTCTGGGACATTGGAGGACACCACTGGCAAACCCAACCCCAACATCTGGCGGGCTGTGGACAGGACCAGGTGAGGCTTAGGGCACACAGGGGCCCTGAAGTGGGGACTCCATCCTCCTCATTCGCAACCTTTCAAACCTCTTTCCTCATCTCCACATTTGGAGTCTCGAGTTGAAACGAGGGCAGGCCTGCCGGGAGGGAATTTGCATATTTTCATTTTGTCCAAATGCAATCAAATGGATTTGAAGAGAAAATGGCTTCGTCCTATTCAATCCTCAATTTGAGGCAAACTTCAGCAAAGCACGCACAGAAAACGACATCTTAGACCAAAGAGCTCTATATTTACATTTTGAGACTGTCACAAATACCAGGAACATGTTAGACAGAATTGATAACAGAATCCAAGATAACAAGATCAAATAGAATCCCTTATTAACAGATGAGCCATGCATTTTTTTCAAAGTCACACAGGTAGATTCCGACGGGGCCGAGGCTCTATGGCAGCCCGTGTTCTAGGGCTGAAGCTCACCTGTAAGTTCTCTGTTTCATGAAGGAGAAATTAGGCAACAGCCCTGTGGTCCTGAATCACGTGGGGGTGGAGGGACACTCCCAGGCTCAAGTTCTAGCTCTGCCCCTGGCTTCATCTTGGGAGTCTCTGAGAAATGGGTTGCTGATGGCCTCTCTGAAGGGTTGCTACAGGGGATTTAAAGGGATAATGTGTGCAAAGCACTTAACACCTCCACTTAGAGTAACCCCTGCAGTTGACCACCCTTCTCAGTCCTTACCTTGTGGCACAACTGGGCACGAAGTTGGGGGGGTGGGGAGTGGGGAGGGGTGGGGCTGATTCTGGGACTATAGGGTGGAGGGGGAAGATCTGATAACTTCCCAGAAAAGTAGCAAGCAGTCCAGGTGCTAACATAATGTGCACACTTTAAGGAAGGAGTTTAGAAGAGGAAACACAAACACAACCTTCATTTTCATAAAGTAGCGTTCTTCTTTCAAAACAATAAATTCTGTGGAACTCTACATGTTCAAGAAATAAAGGTGTATCTTTGTGTCCTTTTTAATAAGGACACAAGCTACATAGGGGTTCAGCTTCACACAGGATGCTGAAAGAGCTATTGGTTGTGCATAATCAATATCCAGTTTCTCCAGGAAAAACTAAAAGATTCTTTAAGTCAAACTTAGTTTAACAACAACGCAACAACAACTTGATTTTAACACAGGAAGTAACCACTTTTAATATTGGTAACCGTGGCTCCAATCCTTTCTGTATCAGTCCGTTTATTTTTTCTTTGCAGGAGGAAATAAATATTTCAAAGCAAACAACCCTAATTCTGAAGCCTGGCTTTCAACGTCCTGGCCTTAATGACTGTTAAAAACCTAAAGAAAGTGTGAGGGACTTGCATTCCTATGCAGATTCCAACACATGGCCAGCAATTATTCTGGCATCCTCATCTTGGCATTGGTGCCCAGTGCTAAAAATCTTTTACTGCCTCATTTTCCTGCTCTGAGTAGCATTCACCTGGGCTAATCAAATAATAATAAGAGGAAAAATGAAGATTTTCTATGCCCCAGGCGTTGTTCTGAACACTTTGCATGTATGGACTATCTCTGCACAATCCTCTGGAGTACGTGCCACCCTAGAGTTGGTTCCCGGGCAGCACTCTGGCTTCTTTGTGCACCAGAGGAGCAATTGCGCATACACCTCTCAAGCTGGGGCTTCAGTCCAGAGTGCTGAGTTCTAGTCCCAGCTCTGTCACTAACAATAGGTGACCCTGGAAGGTTAATTTCCTCATCAGATAAATAAAAGACAGGAAACATATGACTTCTACTGTTCTTTTGAATTCTGGATAGTTATTACTTTCATTAAATCCCGAAGCCAAGAGCTTTAAAAAAGTTGAACATTTATTTCTTCAGTTAAGTCATGGCTTGGATTTCAGACTTGGGTATCTTCTCTGTTGGGGAAGTATTGCTCCAGTGATTTGTGGGGAGCATGGGGAGTGGGGGCTTGTAAGCTAGTCATCTGAGAAAGCAAAAAAGACAAATAAGAAGCTTGGAAAAATCTGCTTGCCAAATCTGATTTTATCACATGTGGCTCCAGTTACCTCAAGAAGTGTCAAGAGAATTTCACAGTCAAATAAATCCATTCCCATTTTAAAGTGGGGGGGCCCTCACAAAAACTGTCAGAAGCAGGGGCCTGGGGGAGAGAGGGTCCCTGAAAAAGTACATAGTCACAGCCCAAGAATATAAGTATTTCTTCCTTTAAACTGCCATCTCTCTTTGCACCTAGTAAATTTATGGAGATAAATATCAACTCGCCATGGACAGACCCCAATCCTATAATTCTGAGCACAAATCCTTTGAGATGATGAGATTTTGCTGCCATATTTCTAGTTCAGTCCCAGCATAGTTGTTAAGACTTGAGAAATAAACAAGGTATAGAACTAGAACCAGTGTGGTGGCTGGTGAGGGGAAAACACAAACTTTGGAGTCAGGCAAAACCCTGCTCTCTCACTAACTAGTTGTCTATTCTTGGGCAAGGTGCTTCCTATCTCAGAGTGTTGATGCCTCTAATTTGAAAGAGTTAGTGCCTACCTCAGCAGGTTTCTATAAAAATCAAATGTGAGCACGTGTGGGAAGTGTTTAATGGGAATAATAGAATATTCAATTATTAGTTTTTGTGTCCTCCTCCCTTAAATGAAAAAAAAAAAGAGCATTTCAGATATTTACAAGGTAGAGCCAACTCACCTCAAGCTGGAGAATGTTCCTGGGTTGACCAATGCAGTTTTCTGTGAAAATCAAAAAAGCATGAAGGTATTTGTGCAAAGTGTTTGGCAGAAATAATACACCATGCAATTGTTAGTTTTTTCCTTCCTTCCCTTAAAAAAAATTGTATTTCAAATTTTTTAAAGTTAGGGCAAAAATACTCAAAGCAGAAACTGTCCCTTGGCTGAATAATGTGTTCTAAGGAGCTGGGGATGAGATGATGGGAGGTTGGGGGACCCAAGGCACAAAAAGCTATGTTTCTCTCTAAGATGGAACAAAAAGTAGATATCCTACTCTTCTTTATCAAGGTAGCATCTGCATTATTGTTGAAGTCTTTTATTTTTACTCTTTCAACATGTTGTTCACCTAAACTATTAAAAAAAAAATAGGGTTGTTATGTTTATAATGGCCTAGGAAGAAAATTATACCCAAGAAGCTTTATAGCTCCTAAAGTATGTCATCCTCTCCTGTACCACACCCTAATAGTGAGGACAATAATTTACTCATAAAGATTGATTGTTGGCATTTGTATGGAAGTTATTCAGCTATTGCATGAGAATTAAAATAAAATTATCTTCTCACCAAGGGAGTTAGTGATCACCCCAGGCTATGGCTGAGCCAGAGTTCAGAAGAATCTGGGTTCTGAGGATCTTTATTTCTCTATGAAATTAGTAACTTCCTTGCACATTAAATGAATAACATACAACCTTAAATACCTATTTTCAAGACACAGCCCCGCCCAGCCAGGTCTAAAAATAGATCTTTCCTCTCAAAAAATTGGCCTATTTTGACCACTTTTGGCTTTTGTCATTGTCAGAAACATTTCGCCAGAGTCCTGATTGCCTCTTTCCAGCGGGCGGAATGCCCAGGGATGGTGCTCCATGGCGGCAGCAGCCCCTGGGGCTGGACAGCTCATAGAGCAGTCAGAGGAGGAGAGACAAGACAGGGGGGAAAAAGGCAGGGGCAGGAGGAGGGAGAGAGACTGGGAGGGTAAGAGCAGGAAAGAGAGAAAAAGAGAGAGAGGGGAAGGAACAGAGAAGCAGTATGCATTTGTACGTATCTATGCCATTTTGCTTGCACACCCTCCGTCCATTCCAGAGACAGGATGTGTTTTTGATAGACTGTCCTGCCCGCTCTCAGTCTGTGCAGACCTTTGAACTTGCCAGTACCCACCAGGGGTCTACGACCTGTTCTATTCCCCAACAGTCTCGCCATCTGTCCGTCTTCCTCCACACTATATTCTTCTCCTGTGTGTGTATGTGTGTGTGTGTGTGTGTGTGTGTGTAGTTCATATGGATATATACATATGTGATAAACAAATACTCACGTTAAATAATATTTGTAGACAGTCATCCACACACCCCCCCAAATTATTATGTGTACATGTTCAATAGCTTCTAAACTATCAAAATCAGGACAGGGACAGGATTATCAATTATGGATAATTCACTAGAATTCACAAAAATAAACTGCATAAATATAAACTATAAATATAAATTGCTTATTTCTAGAAAATACTTTAATTGATATAGATATATTATACAATTTACAATTTCATTGTTTTTCTGTGATGAAAGTTGCTTATGGTCATAGAAATTGTGAAAGACAGAACAAAGAGAGGAGAAAAAATCATCCATAAGCCTGGGTTTTAGAGGAAGCTATTATTAACAGTCTAGTGTTTTTCCTCCTAGTCTTATACATAGAGTTAATAATTATAATGTTAGGGTTTCTGAAATTTTTTATCATCTTTTTTTTTCACTAAAATTAAAACAGAAGCATCCTTCCCTGTTGTAAGGTCTTTGTAAACCTAATTTTAAATGACTACTGTTGCACTGAATGAAGTATCATAATTTACATTACACGATTTCTTATTGTTGGAGAAGATATAATTTTTTTTCCAATATTTTGTCATCGAAGTTTTTGCTACCTGTCCTGTGCTCATAGCTTTTTTTGTTTTCGTCTCTATCTGAAACACTTTTATTTTTCCTCTCCAACTGACCACACCATTACCCTCATCCTCCTCAGGAAACCTTTCCCCATTTCACTCATTTGACCAAGGGCTTTTGAGCAGCCACCATGACATTTAGCTAGGCAAGGGACATACAGTAGTAGATTTAAAAAGCAACATCCCTACAGTCATAGGACTTGCAGCCTGCCTCACCTCGTTTTAAGTTTCCCAAGGTTGCATGGATCAACCTCCCCGGTTGTAGGTCTCCAGCTTGGTATTTGTTTACTCCATTCCACATTTGCTGGGCATCTATTATATTCTAGGTTCTGTGCTAGGCACTGTGGGGAGAAGAAAGCATTGTTAATAATATCCTTGTCCTAATGGCTCATCCAGGAGGGAAGATAAGCCAGGTTCAGTGGTAACTATAATATGAGAAAGCCTTTGTCATGCAATAATGATAATAAAATAACAGACACCACTTATTAGGTGCTCGTTGTGTTCCGTGAAAGTTACAGAATTTTACTCAGCTGTCATACTTCCCACAGCTCCTACAGGGTGGGTGGCATTATCCCCTTTTCTAGGTGGCAAAGCTGAGATCCAGGGCTCTCAGAAACCGCCCACACAAGGCCAGGGGAGCACAGAGGGAAGAAACACCACTTACGATTGGAGGGCATTGAATAAGTTTTCACAGGGTAAGTGCTACATAGACGGGAACTCAAAGTCTTCCCAGTTTATGGAAACCTGAGGTGGCAGGAAAAGGTACCCCAGGTAAAGGAAACCTGAGCAAAGCCTTCAAGGAAGAAATCTCATGGGTATTTCAGAAATGTTGACCACACATGGTGTGAACTAATGTGTCAGTTGATAATGTTCAAAGGTAGGTTTTGTGGGACCGGGAACAGGGTCATTTGAGAGCCTACTGTAAACCAGTGACTGTACCTGTGCCACCTCATTTTTCCCCCTCACTCCTATGAGGTTGGCACTACTACCTCCATTTTAAGGATAAAGTGCCTGAGGCTACTAGTGAGTGGCCAACTCTGAATACAAATGCAACTCCTACCCAATAGCTCCACAGGGGGGTTAAGAGCACAGGCCCCAGGCCCATCCTTCTGCTTGGTAACTGTGACATCTGGGCCAGTTATTTAACTTCCTTGTACCACAGTCTCCTCATCTGTGAAATGGCCATGATAGTGGCCCCTTCCACATAGGGACGTTGTAAAGACTGACTGGATGAATATATTAATGTCAGCAACACAGTGCGTGGAGCGGACAGAGTGCCCAATGTGCACTAGTGATGGTGACAATCCTCCCTGTGCACTCTGTGCTCTGTGTGTGTCACCTCGTTCTCCATCCCTCATGGCTGACATCTCTGAGTGCAGAGATGTGTTCTGTAACTTTCCTAGAACACAACGAGCACCTAATAAGTGGTGTCTGTTATTTTATTATCATTATTGCATGACAAAAGCTTTCAGTAGGACCACCCCTTCCCTTCCCTGTCTGTCCATGGCACTCACTGGCAAGGCCAAGCCCTTAGATTTTGCAAACACTCTATTATTTGCTCTATTGACTTATTCTTACTTGTACCCAATATCTGGACCTTTTCTCCCTTCAACACTTTTGATCTCTTGGACAGCAGTAGAAAGGCTATTATTTCTCTTATACCTCCTAACATACAAGAGCAGTATTACACAGGTACCAGCACAAATTCATGCTTATTGACTAGCTTCTATTTCCCAAGGTCTTGGCAGCAGAGGAGGTCCAGAGAATATACAGTCGGCCCTTCGTATCTGTGTGTTCTCCACCTGTGGATTCGACCAACCATGGATCAAAAATATTTGGGGGGAAAAAAAGCATCAGTACTGAACATGTACAGACTTTTTTTTTCATGCTTCATGCCATTATTCCCTGAACAATATAGTGTAACAACTATTTTCATAGTATTTACATTGTATTAGGTACTATAAGTGATCTGGATATGATTTAAAGTATACGAGAGGATGTGTGTACCTTATATGCAAATACTACGCTATTTTATATAAGGGACTTGAGCATGTGAGGATTCTGGTATCCTTTCCGGGGGCGGGGGGATGCTGGAACGAACCCCCCACGAATACCGAGGCATGACAGTACTGTATAAGGAGGGTGGGCTATCTCCTTCATTATTGCTCAAGTCAGGTCTCAAGTCTTAAGATAACCCATGGGCTGGCTGGCAGGCTGGTCGGCAGGAAGCTGACTGAAAGCTGGGTGTTCTGGGCCCTGCTGAGGAGGGTGGGAGGAGGTCTGAGTCAGATCTCCCAGAGAGGGTGGTGCCAACACCAGGGCTTTTGTCAGAGGCCTACAGAGAGAGACATGATGAAAAAGAATGCTCCTGCCTGGGGCAACACAACTGGCTCCAGGTGGCTGACACCCAGGCTGGGAGAGGGGGAAACAACTCCACGTAGAGACCAATTGCATGTCTCCAAAGTAGACCTTCTGCCAGCAAAGTCCTCGTCAGCTACAGGCTGCAGTGGGCCCACCTCCACCAAAAGGATTTCCAGCCTCAGCTTTGGGGAACCTGAGTTCACGATTGCTGATGTTATGTATGTCTTATATCCCTACATGTCTCACCAGAGGCCTGCATGTTTCAGTTCAGTAGGTGTGTGTTTGGGGGGCATTTCATTTCAATTGAGTTATGAATTCTATTTTACTGCTTTTAAAATTTGTTTTCTAACTTTATTTCATTATTGCCTTCTACCTGCTTTTGTTGGGGTTGGTTGTGTGCATGCACATTTTTTAAAAAAATTTGTTATTTTGGATTCCTTCAATTGGATTTTTGTCACTAATAATACTTTAAAAAAATTTGTATAGTACTTACTATGTACTAAGTACTTACTATAGTACTCACTATATACTAAGCACTTACTACATGCCAGCATTAGATAGCACTTTGCACAAATTAACCAATTTAATTATCACAACAACTATATGACATTGTCATTCCCGTTTTCCAGATGAGTAAACTGGGGCACAAGAGGTAATGTGACTTTACAGAATCATGCAGCCATTAAATGGCCAAGTCGGGATTTAAACCCCAGGCACTCTGCCTCTAGAGTTCACCTTTAAGTCACCACCTATGGTTCCAACACATGACAGTAGCAGCCAACATCACTTGTGGGCTTACTGTGTGCCTGACCCTTGCTAAGTGCTTCACGTTTGTTGCCTAATTTAATTCTAAAGTAGGAATGATATTATCCCTGCTTACGAAATTCTGGCTCTGCTTCTCAGTGGCAGACTTGTGATCTGATCCAGGTGTGACTACTCCAGGGGCTGTGCCCATAACCATCCTGCAGGCCTTCTTGGATTTCTTTGTATCTTTTTGAATATAAAAGCTTTAAAAAGATGCATTTATTTCAGTCATCACAAAGGAAAATTATAAAATTCCAAAGGAAAAAAATGCAAACTCAATTCTCTCAAAGGTTAATGACAATAAGATCTTGCCTTGCAGTTCTGGTAGGAGAATCAAAAGAGGGACTGCAGACTGTCTCCACCCGCAGGGGTTGGGGTTGGCTGTGCCCTGTGATAGAGACCTTGGCTTCCAGGCTGCTGGTGCTGCGGAATTGGAACTTTACCCATCAGGTCTGATTGAACTTTAATGGCTCTTTTCTGTTTGGACGCCCACACCCAGAGACCTCCAGGTCATGGGTGTGTGTCTCATAAACCAAGTGATGAAGAAATAGGGGTTGGCAAAGACCAGGGTCACCCAGGAGAGCCTCGGGGGAGCCCATCAACTGCTGGGGTTGCGAAGCTCCCCGAGGGCGGGCACCTCATCAGGGAGGGATGGATTAAGGAATTAACTCCTCTGTAGCTGGAGGATGTGAGTCTGAAGGCTGTTATTGCTACATCATGCCGTAACTCTAAAGGTCACATAACCTTCCTTCCCTTCTCCCCACCACCATAAGGAAAGGAAAGACAAAACTGGAAAGGAAAATAAAAAGCAAAGGAAAACTAGCATTTCCTGAATATCTACTGAGGACATATATCATTTCATTTAATACCTTAAGCAGAACTAGGAGGAAAGTGTTATTATTCCCATTTTACAGCTAAAGATACTGAGTGGGGAAAAGTGAAAGCATCCATGAGGCAGCAAGTGGCAGCACCTAAGTTTAAATGAAGGCCTCCCCAGTTTCCAAGTCAGTGTGCTGCCTCACCGTGCCCCCTGCCTCAGAAGGCAGAGGTGGCGTGGAGGGCAGCTCACTCACAGGGAACAGGCTGGGAGGAGGCCAGTGCCACTCAAGCTCGGCAGATAAGATGCCACAGCCATCCCAAAGAAAGGGCATCCCGGAGCCAGGCAGATGCAAGAGACTGAAGCCGTGGCTGGGTCCAGTGAATCCAACTGCAGCAGTTCTCCACTTGTGCTGGGACGGGGAATGAGGAAGGGAACCTACGGCAATAACAGACACCTAGCTGTACTGCTGGGAGGAAGAGAAGAACTCAGTGGCATCGGGGGTTAAAGACCCAGGAACATCACTCCTCTGAGCGTTGCATTCATTGGCTGCTGTCATCACAGTGTATCTTAAGTAAAATTTGCCTGATTTTTAAAACATAGAGAAAAAAATTTTAAAAGAGAAAACACAGGCCCAAATAACTTCAGTTGGCGTTAGGAGGAAAATGAACAGCAATACCCATGCATGCTTAGAAAATTCAAAGTGTGGAGAAAGGCAGAAAATGGAAGGCATTCTGCCTCTCTCCCAACTCTCAAGTCTCTATTCGCAATGGTCACGCCCGTAGCAGTTTTTGTTCTTACAAAAAGAAGTATGCATGTATCACTATTTATATTCTCTATGTATATGGTATATATACATATTCTGCATATTTTTGCATGATATATTTATACATTATATTCATATAAAGCGTATGTGTATATATATATTACACAAAAGACTATACTATACCACTCATCTCTACCTGGTTTTTTACTCTAATTCCGTATCAGCACACATCTCGTAGCTCATTCTTTTCACTGGCTGCATATTTGCTTATCCTATGGATATAGTTTTAGTGAGTCCCTCATTGATGGACACTTTGTTTCCACTTTTATGCTCCCCCAAAATTACAAACAATGTTGCAGTGAATAACCTTGTACATCTGTTCTGAAATTGTTTACAAATATATGTATATGTAGTCCAATGATAAATTCTTACAAGTGATCTTAGTAGTCAAAGGAAGCAAGCATGCATTTCTGGTTCTGACTGATAGCACCAAATCGTCCTCTGGAAAGGTTACACTAGCTTAAATGCCCACCACTGGCACATGAAGCCAATTTCCCTGCACAATTGCCAGCACCAGATACTACCAAACCCTTTATTTTTTGCCCAGCTGATAAATTATAAAAATGACTGTTGCTTTTATTAAATTATGACAGAAATTGTTCATTCTTTTTCTATTACCTACACACAAGCTTCACACATTTTTTTTCTGTTGGATCGATACTCTTTTTTTCTTATGGATTTTTATGAAGCTTTTTGTTAATTAAAAATTTAGCCCTTTGAGATATGTATAACAAATATTTTCCCTCAGTTTTTTGTCTTTTCAATTTGCGTTTATAATTTTGCTTACAAGATACTTTAAAATTTTAAATCATCATTATCATTCTATTCTTTTATGTTCTTTGAGTTATGTATCTGCTTCATGAAAGCTTTCCTACTTTTTGTTTTCTGAAACATACATAGCTTTGTATTTCTACATGTTTAAATCTTTGGTCCAACCCTAATGTCTCCTGTTAAAAGAAGTCATCCACCTTATTTCTTCCGAGTTACCTGAAAACCACTGTTTAAAATAATCTCTTTCTCCCGCTGATTTTAAATGTTATTTTATCTTATATTTAGCACCCACCTAGATTTGTGTCTGTTTCTGTTCTCTTCATTTTATGCAGTTGATTTTTCCCCCTGAATTTATTTTCTCCAGGTCCAAAGTATTTTATGGTAACTGCATGATATGTTTTAGTACCTGGTGAAAGCAGTCTCTTTTTTTCTTCTTTTTCAGAATTTTAAATCCTGAAAAAATTTTAAATGTTTAATTTTTCAGACAAATTTTGCATAATTTTGTCAAGTTTCAAAAACAACCCCAACAAAAACACTCTTGGTATTTTTATCAGGTTTTCATTTATAGATTAATTTTGAGAAAATGGATAGCTTTATAAAATTGAGGCTTTCTATCCAAGAGTTCAGTGATCTTTTGTTGGTACATAACTATTTTTGTGACTCTGAGGCTTAAAGTTTTCTTCATTTAGGACCCGCACATATGTTAGTTAAGTTTATGTGTAGATATTATATCTTTGTTTGCCATTATTAATGGAATTTTTATTCTATGATATTTTCTAATTGATTCTTGCTTGTCCACAGAAAAGGGCACTGATTTTTACACATTCATTTGTTGACTAACACCCTACTTAATTTTTTTGTTTATATTGAATTTTTTTCCTACAGTTTTAAAAACTTGTCTTAGATTTTCTGGGTATATAACTATACTATTTGAAGATAACAAATTTGCCATCTCCTTTTAAATATTTATAACTGTCATTTTCTTCTTTTGTCCAGTTGTAATGGTTAATACTTCTTGTATAATATTAGGTAATAATTGTGATAATGACCATCCTAATTTCATTTCTGGCTTTTAAAAAAACATTTCTACTATTTACTACTAAGCATGATTGTCAGTCTTGGTTTGAGACACACACACACACACACACACACATAGGAGTTACTTATCTATTCCTGTGTTTCTAAGATTCTTTTTTCTGTTGTTCTCATAATTAGGAATGAATGTTATTTCTATAATATATTTTATCATATTAAGGACCTGTCTATATATATATTTTTTAAAAATCAGGAAAAATATTTACTTGGCCAAGTTCCTTTTCACTACATGTGGAGATTATCAGGTTTTTTTGTGACATAATAATGTGATATATTACATCAGTAGATATTCAAATTTTGAACTCTTTCATGCCTTCCAGGATTGAATCTTAACTGGTTAAAGCAAATTACCCTTTTATTTTTGTAATCCTGAATACTTCTCAATGCATTCTTCCTTCTCATTTTTTATATTCATACTCATAAATGACATTCACCTACAGTTTGTGCCTGTGCATGTGTGAGTACTTGGGTGAGTGGATGTGTGTGAACTGTTGTCAGTGTCAGGGTGCACATTTATAAACTGTTTACTAATCTCCACCTTCACTAGCCTTTGAACCCCTTAAGGGAAAAAACTGTATCTGAATCATGTTGGACTCCTTGGCACCTAGCACAGGGCCTCATTGAGATGGCATTCAGTATTTGTTTGTAGAGTTGAGTGGGTACTAGGGTTGCCAGATAAAATAATATGTTAGTATAAGTCCTTTCCTAAAATTGTAGGGGGCATGCTTACACTAAACCATTATTCACTGTGTATCCGAAGTTAAGATTTAACTGGGTGTCTTGTACTTTTATTTGCTCCATCTGGCAACTCTAGTTTCTGGAATAAACGACGTGGTCAATATCATACACTAAAATGATAATGACTGGTGTGGCCAACCACACTTATCTCCCAGAGGGGCTCTGAAGAGTGTAGTGACAAAGGTGTCCTGCACCTGGGAGCCTCTGAGGATGAAGAGGGAGGGAGTGCCTGTTGGAGTTTTAACTGACATCTCTGGGTATGTGTTACAGGTCTGTCCCGTGGTTTGAGCGCTTATTTGGCTTTGGAATATTACTATCATAAAAAGGAAAAAAAAAGTAGACCACGCTGGGTTTATAGCAATGACTAATGCAATAAAATAGAAAAACAAGTAAATGGGCGTGTTCAGTGAAAGAAAGTAGTGATTTTTTTTTTTTAATTTTGCCTTTGGCCCTTGGCTGAGACAGGCAGAATAAAGCTCCTAGGCCTTGTCACGCTCTGTGGAAACAATAGCAGGCCAACAAAGACTTAAGTGTAGGCTTATAGACATCAAGTCATCCTTAATTAGGCCTAGAGAAAACCATTTGCTGGGCGAGCCTGGTGAGGCCGAGGCTGGCGGCTGCCCCGCCCTTGCCCAGCCTCAGCTTGGGGAGAGGCAGAGCTGCTGCAGGTCTGTGCCACCCTCTCCCACATGGCCCAGGACCAGTCTGCAGAGAGGAGGGGGTGCATCTGGCTGGTACGTGGGTGGAGACCTGTCATTGGAGGGGATTTCCCAAGCAAGAAAAAGTTGGGAACCTCAGGGATGGGGAAGAAGTAATGATGCCAAAACTTCCTGTTGGCTGGGAACGTTTGGAGGTGATATATCCTCAATCTCAGTAGCTTTGTTTTATAGCCAGAAAAAAGCCATATTTCTTAGCCCTTCATAATGCTTCCCCTTCCTCCCTCTCAGCCTCAACTCTTGACATTGCCCACCTTGCTGAATACACTCCAGTCCCGATGAATTTCTTTCATTTCCCAGGAGGAACCAAACTCTCACTTCTAGACCCCTCAGCATGCTTCTGGCCATGCTGCAAGGCCTGTCCTGGCCATTATTGCCTCCACAGGACCATCCCTTCAGACTCCACCATGTTCAGCGGCGTGGATGTGCCTCTGTGCTCCACCAGAAGGCTGGCTGTGCCCCTAATCCAGCCCTTAGCACAGACTTTGCATTGTAACTGCTTAGGTGTCTGTTTCTCCAACTACCCTATGACCTCGTTAAAGGCAAGAACCGAGTCTTAGTTTGCTCCATATACCTGGGCCTCATCCCTGGCATAGGGGAGCCTCAATAAAGAATAAATTTTAGAAGTTTAATGAATAATGGATTGGTCCGAGTGCAGTGGTGTTTCCAACTAATTGATCACAACCAGTTACAGATTCCTTTGCTCCTTCCCCACTCATGCTGCTTCACTTGACCAGCCTTAAAAAAAAAATTAAATAAATAAATAAATAAATAAAAGTTTAATGAATAATGACCTAACCTTTCCCCAAGAAAGAAGGATTCTCAGTGAAGGGGGCACAGCCCTAACCTGAATGAGTTGGTCTACAATGGTGAACGTTTTATTCCACCAATTTGTAGATTGTGGCCAATTGTGAATACTTAAAGTGGGTTCAGCCCCGCACTGGCCACTGTGCAGCATAGGAAGACAGAGAAGGGACCTTCCTGGGCTTCCAGCACATTGTAATCTACAGTCTTGTAGAGTAGACATAAATATGAAAAACAACTAAGGTGAATATTAAGGTAATCTATTTAGAAAATACTCAGTGAAATAGCTAGATGTTTTTAAAAGAACAATAGTATATTGAAAAGAAAGCCAGTTCAGGCTTGAATACAGGATCTACTTCTCACAAGTTGTATGACATTGGACAAGTTAAAAAAAAAAACTTAATTGAACCTCTGTTACCTAATATATAAAATAGAGGTAATAGTAAAAGATGAAGATGAAATGAGAGTATGCCTATAAAGCACTCAACACAGTACCTGGCATTTAGTAACATCTCAAGAAATGGAAATTGATTTCATTACTCTACAGGATTCCCAACCTCAGGATATTTGCACTCATTCAGATATTTGATGTCACATAAATGAAAACATTAGAATATTAACATTTTCTAGTTTTTTCTGGTAGTTTGCTTTTTAATTGTGGGAACACAATGTGGGGTCATTTGCCACACTCTTTATGATAGTGGAGGGCCGTTTTCAGTACTCACTCCATCTGGGTCCTGCAGATTGGTGAGAACAGCCGTGTCTTAGTTCCTAGAGGGCCAAACCAGGGCACTGCATGTCTGGATAAACGTGACTGACAGCCAAGTTCAAGTTTCTGCAGGTTCTATATGTCTCATCCTTGGCCATCCACTGTTCTTCTCGGGAGCGGGGCCATGGGGGTAAAGATGGGAGGCAGGGAGATTTGGTTTTCCAAAGAAGATCCAAACCTGCAAGTTTCCCAACATTGCTTGCCACCATAATGTCAATGCTACTCACAGATCTACATTTCCTTCTCATATTGCAATAAGAAGGTTAATATTCTTCATCTGTCTTTAGGGAGAACGTGAAAGAAGAAGCCCTTCTGGATACCCTGGGTGAGAATTCAGTCTCTCAGCATTTGTGGGTGTGACCTGAGGGGGACATTCTGGGCACCGCGCACCCTTCTTCTTTGTTTTGTGCCTGTCTTCTCCAATGGGTGTGAGCCCCTTGAGGACAGAGACAGTGTCTTGGTCACCTGTAGTCCCAGCACCTAGCATACTATCTAGCACAGAGGAGCTACTCAATAAATACCTCATAAACAAATGAAAAACACAAACAAATGATTCAATCAAAAAAGAAATATTATAACTTTTTAAGCATTTTTTTTTCTTTTTCTGGGAGATTATTTGCATCTGGGAATAGTCAATCTGGAATTGTTCCAATTTCTGTCTGTGATGACAGTTTGGATGACACTTGCTTTTTATACCACAACCAGTGTCCATAAAGTATGCACGGGATTCCCGAAGCATTCTGTGTTCACATCAGGGCCAGCCGTGTCTTCGGCCAGGCAGCTGGGGAGAAGCTGGAGGAGCCGAGCTGCCCGCTGTCCTGGTGCTGTGACTCCCAGAGCCAGGACACACACACCCGGCATACACACACACTGCTTCCACCTGCTTTCATCTCCCTTTGGGAAGTTCTCCCTGACTACCCCAATTACATGGGCATCTCCGCACACATGTCTGCACAACACACCAGATGCTCTTTTCAGATGTTCCAGGTCAGAACTGTTCCTCTGCAAAAGTGTAATGTTCCCTCAGCTTTTCATTCTAGAATAGTCCTCCTCAACCTAGGTATTTTTTCTCCTGTCTGTCCCATTGAATGGTGCCCTCCTGCTCACCATCCCAGCAACCCAGGGCATCTTCATGGGTCTTGGAAACATCCTGCTCTGAACAGTGCCCTCTCACGCTTACTTCTGTCCCCCTGAAATCAGGGTCAAATCCATCTCATCTAAGGTATTATGGCTATTAGACTTTTCAAAAAAAATCCAGTCAGATATTTGACTATAACAAAATATTTTTTTTCCCAAAAGAGAGCAATGATGGGCATTTCAAGCTAGTAATGAAAAGAGGGGAGATATTTTTAGGAAAGCTACATGAGAGCTTCCTGAATGGGTGGTCTGTGGCAGTGTGCCGAGGAGTCACGACCTCATCTCAGGACTCTGCTCCATAAGTGTTTGACAGATGAAAGATGAGTGATTCAAGTGTAGGTAGAAAAATCAAGGAAATCTGAATATTTTTACCAATTGGCCAAAGACAAAGAGAATTCCAAACTTGCTTGAGGGCTCCAGCCTGTTATTTATTAACAACAATGGTGAGAGATATCTGCTTAGTATGTATTGTGTGTGAAGTGTGTCTCATCATGAGTTAAGGGCACATGAAGGGTTTGTATAAATCCTATTTTCTTTGTTCAGGAATTCTTCTGAAAGTCCTGTTAATTATCTGTTTTTTATGGAATTCAAAACTACCTCATGAAATGGTAGCTGATCCAACCTGCTTGAATGATGCTGAGAGGTCTTGAGTACACAAGAGGGACAGTGGGAGCTGATG
The DNA here is from genome assembly GCA_023783475.1 of Daubentonia madagascariensis. Lineage (NCBI taxonomy): Eukaryota > Metazoa > Chordata > Mammalia > Primates > Daubentoniidae > Daubentonia > Daubentonia madagascariensis. The sequence continues at coordinate 75,433,312 of JAKFHU010002088.1, read as the reverse complement.
TTCTAGTGGGTCCAAAGGAAGACTATGTCCAGTAGCTATTTTAAGGCAAAAAAAACATTGGCTGGAAAACCTCAAGTTCAACTTTTGCAGAAAATTTCATTGTAATGTTAAGCTTTGAACAAGTTCAAATCTCCTGTCAAGTCAAATACTAATAACTAAGATAAATAAAACATAAAAATTGAAAAGACAAAGTTATGTTCAAAAACGTGACAAACATCTCCATAGAACACTAAAAGAACAGAAATACAAAATACAAGTGAAGCAGGGGACTTACTGAACCTCAGGTCTAGAAGAAGATAAAAGTGAGAAGAAACTTATATCCTGTGATTAACACCCTGAAAATACCCCACCCCCTGTACACACACGCACACACACAAAGCAGGATAGCAGAGCTAAGATCCCTGGCTGGAAGCACACACTGAAGTAGATCATCCCTGCCCATAACAGAAAGCAGGAGAAGTTGTTGTCCAGGTTGTTCTAGGGATGGAGAAAATGTTTACAACCAGGACTTAAGATAAGCATCCACAGAGGGCTCATTATTCCTGAGGGAATGGGAATCCCAAACCACCAAAACAAAACATAGCCCTTATGTGGGGGTTGGCAGGGAAGAAAGGGAGGTGACTGCAAAGCCGCTAGACACTAAGTGATTGGGGGGATGGGGGGAGACAAAAAGAAAAATTACTATTCAAGATGAGTCTGCAAACCAAAATTCCACAAAACACAAACACGACTAATGATAAAAATGACAAGTTAAAAAAAATTAAATTAGATTTCTTAAAAACTCAAATGAAATGAAAGTAAGTGAGAAATCTAAAAATGCCTTTGAAATATGATTATGTTCTGGGAAGACTGTAGTAGGTGGTTGCAGACCACCTGTTTTACTGCAACAATTTAAAAAATCCAGATAAATTGCAAAAATTGTAATTTTAAGGATACTAGAGAGCTGTAGAAATGAAGAGAATTAAAGGAACTAAAGTTTCAGGGAAGAGAGAGTCTTTCTGGGGGGAGTAGTGAGTTATTGGCTGTTTTTTCCCTTTGGGTGCATTTGCCAATTTTGGATTTGGTTGAGGATCAGACCTAGAAAACACAAGGGGATTTGTTAAAGAAAAGAGAAATGAACAAAGTTTTTGAAAGTTGTGCACGGCTGGCAAGACAATTTGGAAACCTCAGGAGCCATAAATGCACAGCTGGCTTTCCCTATGGTTCATTTTCCACATTCTAAATCTGTATGAAAGGCTATGGAACTTTGACAAAGTGGGATAAAATCTCTGTTGGTCTCATAGTATTTAGGAGAGATTTTCCTGCTTGAGGAGTGTGGCCCACCTCAAAGAGACGCCTGTTCTCCTCCCCAAAACATTTTCCAAATTTGGAAGGGGCAAATCTGCAAACTTCTGAAGGTTGAGACTGGATTTTCCCCAGTGTTTTAAGATTGAGAAGATAGAAACCCAATAACCTGTCAATTGAAAGTTCAGGAGAGATACATCCAAGAAATGGGGAGGAAACAGGGGTGAATTAAATGAATCTTACTAAAACTGCAATCCAGCCTCAACCCAGCTCAAGCTGTGATTAGATCAAGGTGGCCAGCCCCTTACTGATCTGCCTATCCTAAGGGACAAGGAGCTCTTGCTGGTGGGCAATATTATCCGGAGCCTCTACAATTCCTTTCAATAAACCATATGGCATATAATAAAAAATTCTAGATATGGGAATCTATAAAAATGAATCAAATGGACATGGTACTACAAAACGAAGTTTTCAAAGTTTAGAATTTTATAAAGGAATTTGAAGGTAAGTGAATAGAAATATCCAATCTGAAGCTCAGAGAGAAAAACGAATGGAGAATCAGGTATAAAAGGCATTGGAAATAATATAAAGGACTGTGGTACTTGTAACTAGAGTCCCACAAGGAGAGAGAGAGAGAATAATACACACTATTTATAGGGAAAATTTTGCAAAAGCTGATGCGAGATACCAATCCACATATTAAGAAACCTTAAGCAATGTATATAAAGAAAACCACACTTAGGCATCTCAGAGTCAAGCAGCTAATAAACAAACAGAGAAAAATATGAAGACATGAACAGGGGATGGGAAAGAGCATTTTACATTTGAATGATCAGTAATAAGCCTGAGCTTTTCAACAGAAACTACGGAAGCCAGAGAATAAGAAGATATTCAAAATGCTGGGAAAAAATGTTCCAACCTAGAATTTCCTTCCCCCCAAAAATATTATTCACAAATTAAGGTTAACAAAGAACCAATTAGAGATTTTGGAAATGAACTGTAGTCATTCAAATACAATACTCAGTAGACAAGACTTCAAGACAAACTATAGATTGGATACAAAAAGAAAATTGTCAAATACAAGATAGTTCTGAGGACTTAACCCAGATTCGGCACAAGAATATAAAGATATTCCATATTGTAAAATGAAGCTAAAGTGTGCTTACAGGGAAATTTATTGCCTTAAATGTATTTATTGAAAAATGGTAAGTATTTCAGTTCAAGAAATTAGAAAAGCAATAACAACATAAAGTAGAATGTATGAATTAGTGATATGAGCAGAAACTAATGGACTAAAAAACAGACAGTAACAAATCAAACAAATCAGCAAAACCAAAAGCTGGTTCTTTTAAATAGAGACAAATTTTAGAAAGCTCCAGCAAGCAAACAATAGAAATACAAGGAAATGATGTTAAGGATTACAAATAAGACAAAACTGCAGACACAATAGAGATTCTTTCTCTCTCTATATATATATGTGTGTGTGTGTGTGTGTGTATGAATATATATATTCTCTCTCTATGTATTCTATATATTCATTTACATATATTCATATCTATTAGTATATGTTCTTTTTTAAACTAATATGAATATCTTTTTTTCAAATAAATTTTTTAAGTTAGAATGGCCAACTGTCTGGAAAACAGAAACTACAAAAATTGACTAAAGAGGAAATAGAAAATCTAAATGGTTCATAACCATTAAAGTAATTGAATCCATAATAATATATCTTACCCCTATATTTTTAGGTGAGGTTTACAAACCGTCAAGGAACATGTAAGTTCTACATAGTACAAATTGTTTCAGAGAACCTAAAAATCAGGAAAGTGCCCTAACACACTTTATGAGGCAGCCCAACTTAGTATCAAAACTGGACAAACATAGGCAAGAAAATAATGTTCACCAATCTCACTTATGGACATTGATTAAAAAAATCCTAAATAAAATGTAGCATATCAAACTCATAATTTTAAGAACAAAAATGTTTCAAGACTGATAAGGTTTATCTCAAAAATGCAAATACAAGAATATTTATACATCAGTATATACATTAACAAAAGAAGAAAAAAATACTATACAGAAGATGCCAAAAAAAAAGTATTTGTAAACATCAACATTCCTTCTTGATTAAAAAAAAAATTGTTTAAGATCTAGGGACCTCTTTAACTTGATAGACTTTATCTATCCCAAAACAGAGAGGAAGGAAAAAAGGAGAGTCGGAGGAAGGGAGAAAGGGAAGAAGGGAAGAAACAGTAGCAACTTTTCATTTAAAGTCAGGAACCACGCAAGGAGGCCTGCAGTAGTCTCTATATTATACAAGTGTTATCAATGGGGAAAAAAGATAAGAAAAAGAATAATTCGTATACGATTTCTTTTTCAGATTTATTGAAATATAGGTGACATATAATAAAGGGCACATATTTAAAGTATAAAATTTGCTGAGTTTTGACATATATACACCCGTAAAATCATCATCACAATATAAATAATGAATATATCCATCATCCCCAAATTTCCTCATATCCCTTTGAGATCTCTCCCTTTTGCCCTTCTGGAGCCCAACCACCAGCCCCAGGTAACCACTGACCTACTTTTTGCCACTATTTATTAGGCTGCAGTTTCTAGAATTCTATATAAAGGTGATTATACAGCATATACTCTTTCTTGTCTGACTCCTTTAACTCAACATAATGATTTTGAGATATATCCACGATTTTGCATTTATCAATAGTTCTTTCCTTTTTATTGCTGACTTACTATCCATTGTATGAATATATCATAATTTGTTTATTCATCAACCTGTTCATAGACGTTTGAGTGGTTTCCAGTTTGGAACTATTACAGAAAAAGTTGCTACAATCTATATATTAAACATAATACCAATCAAAATCCCAGCAAGCCTATTTTTTTCAGAAATAGACAAGATCTGTGTCTGGTATCTTTCATCAGATTGAAAAAAAAGACAAGCTCATTCTAAAATTTATATGAAAATGAAAATGATGTAAAATAGCCAAAACAGCATTTAAAGAGAAGATAAAAATTTACATCCAGGAGAAATGAAAACTCTTGTCCAGCCAAAGATTTGTACATAAATCATTATCATAACAGATTTATTTGCAATAATCAAACACTATAAGAACTTGAAAGTAATAAAATGATCCTTATATTTACACTATAAGTATCTAGTTAGAAAATCCAAAAAACTAACTGTTTTCAAGATGTATTATAAAGCTACTGTAATTGACACAGTGTATTTTTGACAAAAATATAGGTATGTAGATCAATGGAACAGAATTTCAAGTCCAGGAATAGCCTTCATGTTTTCAGTCAATTGATTTTTGACAAAGGCGCCAAGGCAATATAATGGGAGAAAGGACAATCTTTTCAGCAAATGGTGCTGGAACAATTGGACAAATATACGCAAAAAAATTTTAAAACTTTGAGAAGAAAACATAGGAAAATATTTTAATGACCTTGGCCTTGGCAAACATTTATTTAATACAACACACAAAAAATGAATGGTAAAAGAAAAAGATCAATAAATTGGACTTGATCAAATTAAATTTTTTTCTTTTCAAAAGACACTGTTAAGAAAATGAAAAATAAAAATACAAGCCACAGACTAGGAGAAAAATATTTGCTAAAGATCTATCTAACAAAGGACTTTTATCTTGATTATATAAAGAACTTTTACAAGTTAATTATAAGATAGACAACTCAATTTTAAAAACTTGGCAAAAGATTTGAACAGACACTTCATTGGAAAAAAAAGTCTAGATGACAGATAAGTACATGAAAAGTCATGCAACTTCATAAAGGCATTAGGGAAATGCAAATTAAAATCACAATAAAATGCTTCTACATACCAACTGGAATGTCTAAAGTTAAAAAGTCTGACCACATCAAGTGTTGGCAGGTACCTGGAACAATTGGAAATTTCATATACTACTAGTGGGACTAGAAAAGCATACAACAACTTTGGAAAAAGATTGGCAATTTCTTAAGCCAAATACAACTACCATATGATTTAGCCATTTTACTCTTCATCTAAGAAAAATGAAAGCTCTTGTCCATTGAAAGATTTGTACATAAATCATCATCATAACAGCTTTATTTGCAATAACCAAACACTATAAGAATTTGGAAGTAATAAAGTGGTCCTTACGTTTATACTATAAGTATCTAGTTAGAAAATCCAAGCAAAATTTTGAAGAATAAGAGTTTATAAGGATTCCCAGATTGACATACAAAAATCAATGCTATGTCTATACACCAAAAACCAACTGGATAATATTACAGAAAAAAAGACAATATTCTAAATGTTAACAAAATCTTAAGTTATTTAGAAATAATTTAACAGAAAATATTTTTAATAAATTTAATGGAGAAAAATTATAAAATATTATTAAGGGAATAAAAGATAACCTGAAAAAATAAAGATATAGACTATGTTAAACAATTTGAGAAGTTCAAGAAGATGGCAATCCTACCCAAATTAGTCTATAAATTCAACATAATCCCATTCAAATACCAAAAAGAATTTTTATGGAGTTAAAAAAAAATGTTAAAACTTGTTTAGAGGAATAAAGAGCCAGCAGTAGCCAAGTAAATGTGGAGGAAAATAAGAGGGCAGATTTGCTTTTTCAGAAATTAAAACCAATATAAAACTATGGTAATTAAAACAATATGGCATTTGCTCAGAGATAAACAAGTAGGACAACAGAACACAGAAGAAATCTCAGAAAGAGACCTATGCATAAACAAAATCCTTGTAAATGACAAAAACGGAATAGTAAATTAAAGAGAAAAGGAAGGACTATTTAATAAATAGTTTAGAAAAACTGGGGAAAAATTAATTGCAATTTCTATCTCTTCACATACTGGGAAAAATATTTGTTATATATATGTGTATATATATATACATACACACATATACATAACTAATAGATACTTAGGATACAGATTGTTGGTATATAGAATATACAAAAATCCTATAAATTATTAATAAAATGCCACCTACTAGAAAAATAGACTGAACATATGAATATTCATTTCACATATAAGAAAGTCTGACTGAGCAACATATGTGGGAAATAATGTTCCATTTCATTAATAATTATGCAACTGAAACTTAAAACAATTTCACACCTATCAAAAATTTTTAAAAGTTTTAGAATACCCAGTGTTACCAAGTATGTGGGGACTTGGGACCTCTCATACACTGCTGTTGGGAAGGTAAATTGGTGTAATCTTTTGGGGGAGTAATTTGGCGACATCAAGTAAAACTAAACACTCAAACAGCCCATGACCCAGAATATGAGTCACAGACTGAAAAAATAGCATGAATTTCAGATCTTGTAGTGGGGATCAGATTGGCATATGGCTAACTTTGTACTCTAATCTCTTCCCAAAAGCATTTTTTGAAAAGGAAAGAAAGATAGAAAGACAGAAAGAAAGGAAACAAAAAGAAATTTAAGAAAGGAAAAGAATGACAAGAAAAAGTTTGGGTCCTTCTCACAAATGTACTACAATCTATTGTTTTCCAAACTTGTGGTCTCAACTTAATAGTTTGTGTCAACAATCAATTTAATATGTTACAACTAACATCTTTTAAAAATATTGTTTGCAGATATATGGTTTTCAACCATGTTTTTTGGTTTTCTTTAACTTTTATCAAACTTAGCAAAAGCATTGTTTTGTGAACTTTGGCTTCAGATGTGTGTATACTGATCTGCAATATAAAACATATTTCTGTGAGTTGCAGACAAAGAACTTTGAAACACATTGCTACAAGATGCCACTGTAAGTCATTTACTCATAGAAAGCATGGTGCCTACCAGCAAACCATCCTACTTTACAAAACTATGGACCCACACAGAGAAGGACCCTCAATCGGGGGTTGCCACCCGCACTATGCTCGCAGTCACTAAACTAAGTAAACAGTGCTGACCAGGGATTGACCAGATAAGGTAGTGTGGTCACCAGAGTGTGGTTCCACAGTGCTGGGTGCATGAGCAGGCAGGTGTCCAAGTGACACCATTGTGGCAGGGATACCATCTGGAAGCTTATGAACTCTGAACCCATCTGCTTTAAGGAAATAATCAATGTGGATAATTTACTTTTTGGTATTATCAGTCCAGCATGCTCTTATAGCAAAGAGAGGCAACAAATACTAACAACAATAGCAGTTTCCAATTATTTAGCATTTCCATGAAGGCCAAGATAAACCAAAGAGAAGATATTCCACTTCCTTACCCCTCTGGGAATACTGCGTAGCTTTCTGTCCTTGGCATCTCAAAGAGGCGGGATAAAAATAAGAGGTAATTCCAATAAGCAAAGGGATGGGGACACTGCTGTATGAAGTCTGATTAAAGTGCATAGACCTTTTCACTCTGAGAGTAAAGGCTGAGTTGGGACTAAACAGGCATTTATAAAATCCAAAGGGCTTGGCCACTCACTCCCTGAGCTCTGGAGATCTGGTACTTCCCATCTGCAGCATTACAGGGAAAATAAAGACCTACTTTACCAACATGGGCTAAACAAATGGGACCTTACCTAATAGATGATACAGAAAATGTACTAGTTCAAAAAGAGTCTGGATAAATTCATGAGTGATAAATCTACCCCTGACTAATAAAGGAAACCAGAGTTATTTGAGACACATCCCTAAACTGACTTCAGGAGAGATACACATTTTTCCTTGGTGACCCTCATTAGGGGGAAAAAAAAAATCCTGCCTGGGTGAACAACAGAACCGACCTCATGAGACATTTCTAAGGCCCTTAATGTCTGACAAGAGCACATTCAGGCCAGCGACAGCAAGCCACTCAACAGTCCAAAGCCAACGCTTTTCCTAAGTGGAAGGATGGATATCTCATCTTTATTCAACGCTGACTCCAGCCGTACTGAGAGCCCTTTTCACTGCTCTCCTTTGCTTTCCCCAACAAATTCCCAAAGGCCTACCAAGACCAGATGTGAAAAGAGGTGAGACACAGATGCAAACATAAATTCTTCTCTCTGTGACAGTGATTGCTCAGCCATGCATGCCCCCACCCATGTCAAATGCACGGTTCACTCAGAAAAATCAAGTACACATGGTACTGACGTTGCTCAGGTTTCCAGAGGTGGAGCTGGATCACAGGTTGTGTGTGTGTGTGTGTGTGTGTGTGTGTGTGACTACTGGGTGCCCGTTCAGGTGGTATGGCTCAAGGAATGAAACTGGTTCACTGGTGTGACTTTATAGAAATTAATTTTACCTTTTAGCCAGAGTCTGAACAGAGGGCATCAAGAGAAGTTCAGGGTTATATGGAAATGAAAGCCAAGGAAAGCACTAATACTGGCCTGGGAGTCAAGGAGACCTGAGCCCATGTACCAACTCTATTATTGCTGCATGGCTTAAGGTCAGCCACTTGACCTTAGACCTCACTTTCTGCTGCTATTAAAGGATAGAATGGGGAGGTTCTGGCCACCATGTGACTCTGTGATCCGACATGTGCCTAGCGTCAGAAAAAAACCTGTGAAATTCTGCAGTGCAAAAGCCAGTGTGTGTATGCCCAATCTGGTTAGATTGTTCCCAGACAGAAGATGTACCATCCAGGAAAATGTATTGACTATCTCTAGCAGGTGCAGTCAGTGCTCCTGTCTCATGGTGTTGCTCCTGTTACCTTGTTTGCTTTTCCTGATCTTCATCCTTGGTCCCCACTCCCTATAAGATTAGCTGCTCCTCAACTGGTCTCCCTGCATCTCCCAATGACCTTCCAGAAAGCAATTCTGACTGTCCCAAAACCATGCCTCTCAGAACACAGAGTGACCCTCACGCCACTTTCTGCCCTATCTCCTCCTTTGTCCCTGCCTTGTCTGGTGTTGGGTTAGGAGCTAAACCTTGGGAGAGAGCCAACCAATGCAAGGACCTGAGAAGAAACCCAAGCCCTCATGGCTCCTCTCAGTAGCAAAAAGATTAATCTTCACTTTTTACAGGGTAAACTAGATTAGCTGTCAAATAACTTTTCCCCAGATTCTAACTATATGACGAGAGAAAAACTAAATTGCTTTCAGGATTTAGTAGCAGGAAAATTGGGTTCTTACTTCTAAAAATGAAATGGTTAGAATCAGTACTATCTAAGATTAACATGCCCTTTTTTTTCTTCTTTGATTAGTGCAAATGTCACCACCAAACAGCCAGTCAACAATAGAATAATTGCACAATTAAGGTTTGATGATGATGACGTCATTTACTGGGCAATTACCATGTAGTCTTCTAAGCACTTTACAGGCACTAGCACCTTTATCCTCTCCCCAGCCCTACGAAACAGCTGTCATCATTATCCTCGTCTCACGGACGAATAAAGTTTAGGGCACAGAGAGGTTGGGTAACTTGCTTACAATCCCACAGCTAGGAAGTGGTGCAGGTAGGTTTCTAACACAGGCTGACCCCAAGAAGCTTCTGTGCCTTTGATATATTTGTTTTCTGCAGGCATGTACCTATTCATCAAATAATTATTGAGGTCTTATTAGGTGCTGGGCACGCATCTAGGCTAATGGCTTATTTGCCCTCACAAAGCATTTTGTCTGGTGAGAGAGACAGAAATTAAACAAGTGATCACACAAGTAAGCGTTGGAATCATGACTTTCATTAGTGCTGAGAAGAGGAAGCTGAGTGCTTCTTGGAAAACCTATAATGGAGGAAATGGAGCCTTGCTGGGGCTCAGGGAGGGTTCCCTGCCAAAGTGGCATTTCAGCTGAGAGGTGACAGATGAGAAGGAGGGAAGGAAACACGTACCATATCAAAGCAACAGCATGTGGAAAGCCCTGAGTCAGGAACTAGCTGAGTATGTGGCAAACCAAAAGGATGGAGTGACGGAGCTGAGCGAGCTGGGGAGGGTGGGAGGCAGGAGACCAGGTACATAAAATCTTTGGCCCTTGATCCCAAGAGCTGTTGGCAGTACTGTTGGTTACCTCCCTTTGCCCTCCAAATGCACCCTCTACCCTTCCCCACCCTGCTCTGGACCCCAGGCTGCTGACCTGGATGGTCTATGGCCACAAGCTGCCTCACCCTCTGGCTTCCAGTGGGTTCAGCTGGTGGGAAGCCCATGCAGACCATCAGAGGACAGGCGAGGGGAGGTCAGGGTGTCTCCTCCCCAGGCTGCCCCCTCGCGGGTGGTGGCTGTGCTCCTCTACATAAGGCCATGGATCTTGTTAGGTGGCACAATCCATCATCTACTTCAGCGCTTTTCAACATTTTTTTTATTATTATTGCTCCCCGCCCCAGGAACCTTGTGACAAATTTTGTTTTCCTAATGGCTCACCAATGAAATTAGTTTTTTGTACTCTGTGTATATCTGTGTTCTGTACATAAAAAAAGAAGTTTTTTCACACTCCCCCTCCAACCAATTTCCCTGCCTTTATGGGGTGATATCACCCTGTTGAGAATGCCTGAGTTGCAGCCACTCCCCACCTTGCCCCTTCAGTCCAGGGGTGGTGACAATGCTCTAAACGGCTGCTAGCCTGGGGGTGCACCATCATTGCTTGTTGGTTTCCCTCACCCTTGCCCACACTTTTAAAAATAATCCCTTTATTGAACTCTCCTGTTTATTGAGCCATCTCTTTCTTACGAGAATGCCGACTGGTCCAGCAGCCAGTGAAAAGCTCAAAGAAGGAGAACTCAGATTTGCATTTTAAAATTGTGTTGGAATTGCGTGGGCAATGCACTGAAGTGGGGTGGGAGCAGGGGAGGGCAGACCAATTCCAAGGCCATTAACAAAGTACTAATTATAGGCAATGGCATTCTAGATACTAGAGTACATTTTTCAACTTTTATGCAAACGACTGGTTTGAAATTCACTACATTAAATTCAAGTCTCTGTGTCAATCCCATCAATAATGACCTCATGAAAAAAAAATCTAGCGTGAGAGAATCCTCCAATTCATATGGTCACGTTACCCTTTGTAAAACTTACAAGGAAGCTGAGGAAGGGAGCAGAAGAAGTTTCCTCAGCACTTCAGAGTCACACCCAAAGAGGGAAAGGCTTAAACTTGATTCTGTTTATACTCGGGGTCATGGACCAAGTATATTCTCAAGCCCTTCAGAGTTCAAACCAAGTAATAGTAGGAGCCACCATTAACTGAATGCCCCAGGTACTCTACTAAGCACTTTAAATGTATAATCTCGCTACCACTCCAATACTCATGCAGGATTTGTCATTATTTCCCAACTTCAGAGATAAGTAAGCCAAGGTTCAAAGAAATTAAGTTACCTTCCTAAAGTCAAATATATAGTGTATAGATGGTACTTTTCATAGTTTAAAAGTCAAACCCATTTCATCTGCTAAACAATGCTTAACATGATCTGGTTTATAGAAAGAGCATAGTTGGCAAATAAGTTTTATTCCTCATTCTAACTCCATCTGATTGGAAATGACTGCCTGGGACAGTATAATGAGAATTCTGAGGCTGAGAAGGCAAAGTGGGGAAGATCACTGTGAATGGGTAGTGATGTCTGTCACAGATAAGACAGTGGGAAATGGGGGCACATGTGCCTCTTATCTTCCATCCCTCACAGGCTTCTGCTGCCCAAGGAGATGTAAAAATCGATAGCTCTTACCTTGTGCTTGCCTTCGGCCGGGCTCCAGCTTGCACTGACTATTCTCCCAGTGCTAAGTCTACCTGACAGTGTGATGCTATATTTTCAAATAGGATTTATTTCTATTATTCAACAATTTGAGCCAATAATCCCATAAAAATAATGTGTGGAAAAAATCCTTTTCATTACCTGTCATGTATTCAGCATGCTGACATCTCTAAGACTCGAGGAGCTATTTTCACATCATATCACTCAACCAAGGAGGTTTGAACTCAATCCTCTGGCATCTTCCCTGCCATCTTCCCCTGGACGGGTTCTAAAGTCTTTCATGAAACAGAGACTAGAAAGAGTAGCCCTCAAATGCAACTGCTACCCAGGCACGCACCCAAGGATCCTGGTGGGCAGTGGCGTTTTCATCTGGTGGAGAAGGATGAAACCACCAATCATCAAATAGAAGAGAACCACCAGCTCCCCCAGTAAGGGAGGGAAGTTGAGAATGGAGATCACAAACATTTAGTTTTAGCTAAATATGAACAGATCTAGTAAGTCATGGAATATTCTCTGCTGTACTATTTATTCATTTATTTATTCATCGAGGATGTGAAGAAAACAATGTAGTATGAACAGAGTGTCCTCCTTAGGCTGCAACTGAGGTAACAGGCCATCCACAGACAGAATGGAAGCAAGAGAAAATACGAGATCAATGACAGACCAGGTGGCACCCTGGCCGGCTGAGGGACAGTAATCGGAGTAAGTGGAGTATGTTCATAGGTTAAAGGATTCTGCAGCCCTGCAGATCATAGGGGACTTCACTGAGGGCACAGGGTTTTTCTGAGCTCTGAAGGTGGGCAGACATTGAGTTTGTTCAGCTAAGATGACTCCAGCACGAAATGTCTCCCAAATCTCAAAATATGTCATGGGTGAACCAAACTCACAATGGTCAACCAGTACCTAAGACATCAGTGCTCAGCCTAATTTCACAATAAAATGAGGACAGCAAAGTACCTACTTTGGAGGTAGTTATACATGTTGAAATGAATTAACACAGTGCAAAGTGCATGGTAAACACTCAATAAACATTAGCTATTGTTACTAGTATTTCTATTATAATTTCCAATATCACGTATGTGGCAAATGATATTCACAATGATGATTATCCAACTCCTAACGATATTAACAAATATCAGAGCAGCTACTATATCCAGAGCTCAGATGACTAAATGTCTTCTGTGTTCAATTGCATTTTCTTGCTTCTTCCACACAACAGCTCTATGTGGATAGGTATTACTATCCCCATTCTACAGGTGAGACAAATGAAGCTCAAAGAATTTAAGTGGACTCAATTATGTCTTGGGGGACAGAGGCTATTCTGTTAATTATCACTTGATGGAAAAGCAGAGCACAATTAATTTATGCACCCCCAGCCTGGACTCCTGCTGGGTAGGGGGAATTTCTCCACACTAGTTAGATATCATCCAGCATAGCCCAAGCAGGATTTAGAGTTTTAAACTCCTCATCTTGGTCTTTAGGTTTCTTCTGGCTTCTCCCAGTGTCACGCAGTGGTCGAGGGCAGTGGAGCAAACTTCCCAGTTCAAATCCTGCCTCTGCCCTTTGCTAACTGTGGGTTTGAGCAAGTGACCAAATGCCTCAGTGTCTCCTTTTCCTCACGTGAAACGAGAACAATCCTAATGAAAAAGAAAGCTCCTAACTCTCAGGTAATCCTGAGAAGAAACGAGTTGTTAGGTGTAAAGGACTTGGAACCATGGTGGGGAGGGGTCTGCTTTCCTCACTGGGCCCGCAGCGCACCTTGGCCCCTGATATACCCTTCCTGACCCCACCCATCTCTTCGCCGTCTCTCCAACCTCAGCCCCCCCCAACCCGCTTGGTCCCTCATCCCTCCCACACTGCAGCTGACTGTGCCTTTGCTGAGCTCCCGCCATGGCTGTGGGTTACCCACTGTTGGCCCCGGGGATTTTGATCCAGGCCCTCCCCTGGTCCCACAGACCTCATCGTGTCCCCATCGCCCAGTTCAGGGGGTTTCCTCCCCTCACCCCTTCTTTCTGCCTTTGTCTCTCCAACAAGTGGGCACCCGAGACACAAGGCTGTGAGCAGTTGGGACACTTGGTTGGTAGCCACGTGTCAGGAATCACAATTTTGCACATTCACACAGTTGTGTGCACCGGGGGCAGAGTTGTGCAGGTTGGATCCTGTCTTTATTTAAAATTTGAATAATGTGTTCATCGTGGGTTATTTTGCATTAATTACTTTTTAAAAATCTTACATTAAACCATCATCAATCTGGATTACTAAGTTTTAGGACACCCCTGAAATTGTGTACCTGAGGTAAGTGTCTTGTTTGCCTCACCTAGTCCTCCTGTGCCGCTTTATAAACACAAACAAGTGATTAACACCTCTGCCCTTCAGCTTCCCATCTGTAAAATGGGTATCATACACTCTCCAACATCTGCTCTCAGGGCTAAGTGAAGGAACCTGTCTGAAGAACTTAGCACGGTGCCCAGAGAATTGTCCTTACTCCACAAGTATCACAGTTGTCATCTCGTGCAGGAGTGGAGCCATCCATGCTCAGCCTCACATTCAGTATCTCTGAGCCTCTTTTGCAGCCCTCTCCCCCTCCCTCCCCCAAGCTCCCCTCAAGGAAACCTTATCCCAGGAATCACCCCAGTGACCTGGCAACACGTCAACAGAACTAAAAACCCCGCAAATAAAATTCCAAAGTTGTTTAACATTAACCAAAATCGTCATGCAAATGATACATAGGGCAGAGCCTACAAAGGTCAATCAAAGAAAAGATGCTACAACTTTAAACATCGCACATTTTTTTTTATCTGTATCTTTGGGGAAAAAGAAACTAACATTAAAGTCACTTTGTTGAAGACCCACTGAAACTAAAAAGGTAAGAGCAATGGTTGCCAAGGGTGGTCCTAACAGAACAATGAGAGAAACCTTGCAAGCTAGAGATGGGGGTGGAGGCGGGTGCGTTGCAGGAAGGGGTGGGAAGTAAATCCTAGAACATTTATCCTCTTGGGGATAATAAAGATGGTTTTGACTATCAGCTTTCAATATAACCATCCTCCAAAGTTGGAGAGAGTCCATCACAGGAAGACCTTTCACCTGTCAGTCACCTGAGATATTTTTCAACTGGGTCCACACTAGAATCATCCCAAGCCCCCAGTTTGACAACCACTGTTTCCCACTAGTTATGCCTTGCTTCATGATGAGGATACATTCTGGAAATGCATCATCAGGTGATTTCGTCATTGTGAGAACATCATAGAGTGTACTTACACAAGCCTAGATGGCACAGCCTACTACACACCTAGGCTATGTGGTGTGGCCTATTGCTCCTAAGCTACAAACCTGTACAGCATGTGACTGCACTGAATGCTGTAGGCAATAGTATTACAGTGGTATTTGTGTATCTAAATGTTGAAAAGGTGCAGTAAAATATGGTATTATAATCTTACAGGGCCACCATTGTATATGTGGTCCATCATTGGCTGAAATGTCATTATGTGGCACACGACTGTATTTCCCTCACTTGATGAGAAGTTTAATCCATACGTTTCTGATTCATTTCCACCTTACTTATCACGATATCATACTGAGATAGCTTTTGGAGAGTCAGGAAAATTCCAATCCTCCTTTCGTTTCCTTACTCTGCTTCCTCAATTCCCACCTCCCTCACTTTGTGGAGCCGGACTCTTCCTCTGGCCAGCCATAAATCACCTTCACCTCAAAGGCTGCAGTTGAATTCCCTGCTTCCAGCCCAGGATATTTCTTTGCGTTTGCAATTTGGCAAAGGCAAGTTCTTTCATCCCTATAAAATGGAAATCCAAACATGTCTTTTGCAGAAACCCACCACCTATCAACCCCCCTCCTGCTATCCCCTGCCCAGCCACAGCCATCAGACTGATATGAAATGAAACAGATGTGCTGGGAAATGGGCCGTGCTCACTGTCCTTCCCCCCCAAGCCACCCCAGCACCCACTGCCAGCCTCCGACTCCCCCGATGCAGGTCAGCCGATACTGATGCTCAGCGTTCCCCCTGCCCCCGCTGTTGTTCCTGCCGGAAGTCCGCTGGGATGCACAATACTGTGTTTGTATTGCAGGGTCAAATGACAGCTGCTAGGAGGTTAAAAAGAAATTCAGCCCTAAACCTCTTAGAGTAGGCAGGATAGGTGGGTCAAGGGTAGAGCGATGCGGGAACGCATTAAAATGGAAAATTGAATGCCTGGTATTTGTGGCAGTCAGACAGAGCTCATCTACTCAGCAAATGTCTTATTTAAAACTAGTTGAGTGTATGTGTGTGTGTGTGTGTTTTAGTTGTTTTTAAATCTTGTTCTCAAAGACCCATTAACATATCATGCACATATCCTTCCTTCCAGGAGTAAGTTATCAGTTTCATGGTTTGACCATTAAACTGAGAAAAACAAGTCATTTGTAAACCCAACACAATTCATAAGTTCCCAGTTATAAAGTAATCCCTGATATCCACTCCAAAGCCCCTGGGACAGCTCAACATAACCACTTTTTGGTGATCTGGTGATGAAAGATATATTATTGAAATCCAGGAAACCTTGGGAAAAAAATGTAGAGCAAAACTATCTAAATTGAAATGAAATGCAGATCACTTGGCTGCCAGCAGAAGTTTCTTCCTTCCTTCCTTTTCTTTTTTTCTTTTTTTTCCCCCAAAACAATTCAGCCTAAATGTCTCAAGGCTTATGGCATGCAATTAAAAGATTTATATGTAGCCTAGAAGCAAAACAATCACATGGGTTTCAGAGGCCGGCATTTTCAAGATGGATTGGAGAGGCTTGTGGAGGATGAAGACTGGAGGGTCCCCTCCACCCTACCAGCCTGCCACACTGCTGGTGCCACTCTCAGGACTCATTTTCCCAAGCTGTCTAAGCCGGTCCTGCTCTCCCACGTGACTAGAATTGCTAGAATGTCCACCATGTGTGGTGGTTGGCCAAAGCTGCCTTGTCCCGAGTGGCATTTTTCATTAAGCAATACCATTTGAGGCATGTTGGGGGAAAGAAACTCTATGGGAAAGTCAGATAGCTTAAGAAGACAAAAGACACTCTGTCTGGCACGGTTGATACAGTTATTGTAGGATTTCACACTTTCGGCTCAACTCCCAAGTCCTTCTGCAAGCCAGTCTTACCACTGCAGACTCACTATCCCTCTTCCAACTCAAATGGGGAGGTCTCCAGATCCAGGGACGATTCACAGGGACAATCACAGAACTTTTGCCTGTGAAAGGGACACAGACTTGTGTCTAGCCATTACCAGAGAAGACAATATTATTCATTAGGATTACCAAGCAGCGACAAGAGAGTGATTTCTGTCCTAATGGCTTCTCTTTTCTCACCTGCCAGAATTAGAATTTCAAATATATTAGCTCTTTATCCCCAGCCATTCTCTCCCTCAATACCGCCTCCATCATCAACAGTTCCCCAGATTTCAGTAATGAAACCCCGGTGTGGAGTAGATTCCTTCTGAAAGGAGATGTTATTAACAGAGAAATGTACCCTGACTGGTTCGGTGTCTGCAGAAAGAAAAGTCGGATGTGATTCAGTGGCCATATTTCCAGAACACTCTGTCAATGACAGTTGGAAACATATGTTTTTTATAAATTTCTCATTCCAAAACAAAGACTGACAGTAAAGCCCAGGGCTTTGATATTTATATAAATTGTTAAGTGGTTCAGTGGGGAAAGTACATTTCAATTAGCATGTCACTGCTCATCATGCGAGCTCCGGGAGAGGTGCTCTGATTAAGCCGACTGGTGAGCGATGCACCAGAAGTTGGGGCTCACTTAAGAGCTGTTCTCTTCAAGGCCACTGGCGTCATCTGACGCCCAGCTGGATTTTCTGAGTTTTTATTTAAAATCAAATGAGACATTCAAAATCCTACTTTAAACTGCATCAATTCAAAAAATCACTCCATTTTAGTTCAATAGGCATCAGCCAAGCAACTGCTAGGTGGAAGGCACTGGGATCGGTGATGTAAAGAACAGCCCTGAGTCAGGCCTCAGTAAGTCCTGGCTTCTAGGAAGCTATGATCTGGTGAAGGTTCTGGACATAAATGATGTTGGTTACCAATTTTTTTCAAAGTTATTTCTGGTTATGAGTTCTTTTGGGGGAGAAGACATGAGCTATGGTCAAAACTAAATGAAAATAAACTTTGCCTCTGCTTGGGGCTTTACACAACTACAACCCTATATGCTTCAATTAAGAGATTTTTTTCTTAGAATCTCTTCCTAGTCATCTTTTTAGGCTGAGATTATGTTCATAAACTATAGATAAACCAACAACTCATCACTCAAAAGTCTTGCTGTTAGCTGAGTTTTTCCCCTGTCTTTTATGTACTCTGCTGCCGCCCTTAGGACAACATTATAAGTTAGGAGGTTTTCTGTTGGGTTCTGTTTTTGATGTGTCACTGTTTGCATCTCATTAGCTCATGCAGACATCCATAAGATTGACAGTACAATTTTGTGCAGTTCAATCCAGAGGAACATTCCAATCTCTCCCAGCCTCAGGAATTCGGGTAAGACAAGGAAGCCAAATTTGTTCCCCTTATCTATTCAATTTAGTATCTATTTGTCTCTGTCAATTAGTCAAGGGTAAAATAATTACCCATGGCTTTAGTTAGGGAACAAAGTCTGGTTGGCAGCAAAAAAGGGAACAATTCGTTCATACGGGAAATGTGAGGTGAGTAGGTGGTATGATTAGAGGACACGGGGCAGGTCTACACACAAAATGTCTCTGACTCATGTCTGAAATTCTGCCATTTGTGATTCATCCCTTTGTGTTGAGCATTGTTCTCTTCCTGGAGTCATTTTAAAATACCCAAAGTATAAGAAAAGTTAACAAAATCAGTTCTTAATTCAATTAGTGTACCTTAATTGAGCCTGTTCTATGAGTTCAGTGTGACATTTCAGAAAGAAATAAGATGAGATCATTGCCTTCAAGGAGCTCACCACTCAGCAAGACACAGGGAGTTTCAGCTTGGAAGGCACCTCCCGGGTATCCCACCCCTTTAACTACTGCCCTCCCTACTCCTTCCTTTCCTGCTCAAGCTTACTAAGAATTTACTTTCACTAACTCTGCTCCCATGCGTTTCATTTATTTCCCCACCTCCAGTCTCCTGTCCCCACCAGTCCTTTGAATGAAGTCACCAAGGACCCGCTTATCACCAAATCCAAAGATTATTTTTTCTGTCCATATCTTATGTAGACTCTCTAGAGAGATTGATTTTTCCAAACACTTCTTTCTTGGAATTCTCCTCTCTTAGTTTAACTCCTCTTATTTTCTTTTCAATGTTGGTAGACTCCAGGGTTCAGTCATTTATCCAGTAGTTTTCAAAGTTTCCTTGTCCCTCTAAGGACATCTTGCAGTGTCTGGATGCATTTTTGGTCATCACAGCTGGGGAGGAGGGATGCTACTGGTATCTAGTGGGTAAAGGCTAGGAATGCTGCTAGCCATCCTACAATGCACAGGAAAGTCCCCACAGCAGAAATTATCACAGCCAAAATGTCAGTAGTGTCAAGAGTGAGAAACCCTGCTCTATGCCATTCCTGAGTGACATCACTCACATGCACGATGGTTCCACTGCCACTCCTATGCAGATATTACCCAAATCATTATGTCTGAACAAGATGGAGAGAACAGAAGTTCAGAGCCACACATCCAGTGGGCCATAGTTGTTTCCGTGGGTCCCACACGCACCTGAGTGAACAGAGCCCAAACTGAGCTCATGTTCTTCTCTGACAAAACATCTCTTGGTTGATGACACCAGCCAGTCTCCTAGGCTTGAACCCTGGGAGTTAATGTCAACTCTTCCCTCCCCCATCATCAAGCCCTTCTGATTCTTCCTCCTAAGAAGCTCTCGAACCCGTCCTATCTTCACCACTTCCATTGCCACCGCCTTGGTTCAGGCCCTTCTCATTATGACTTGCACTAAAAATAGACTTGGGACTGTCCTTCCATCTGAAAACTCACACCCCTGCAATCCAGCCCTCAAACATATGCAGAAAGATTTCCTGGACTCCACCCCTTCATCAGCACCCTCACGTCATATCCACATCCAGTTAAATGCAACAACAATGCCTAATATTTATTGAGCATTGTTCTAGGTATTTTATATGGATTCTGTATTTATCTCACCTATAGGAGGGAGCTGTTATCATACCCATTTTACAGATAGAAAAGTTGAAACTGGGGAAAGTTAATTAGCTTGACCATGATCACATAGCTAGAAGTGGCAGAGCAGAGATTTAAGCCTAGAGTGTCTGATTCCAAACCCAACATGCATAATGACCATATGCTACTCTCTCCTTTTTCTTAACACTGGCCATATTCTCCTATAACAGAGGAGTAACTGAACATATGGCATATAGTGGAGTACTGATTTAACATAAGCTAATTTATTCTCAGGTATAAGTGGTCCTTGTTCAAACTTCTGTGATAGCCCTTATTATACTGTATTTTTTGTTGTTTGTTTAATTCAAATCAATTCCACAAATATGTATTAAATTCATATTTGATACATGGTAAATATGTAAATATAAATATATTTATATATGCACACATATTGTACATTAAAGACATCATTTGCACTTGACACTGTGGGCTCATAGCTAAGTAACTGCCCAGAGAAATAAATGACTGGCCTGATTCTATAGCCTTTGGGTGCCAAGCCAGAGTTCTTACCCTAGAGAAGCAGCTCCCAGACCAACTTCACCAAGTTTTCAGTTTTCCCAAGAACCACTCTAGACTGCACTAACCCTGGTCTTCAAACTTCTGATCAGTAAAACAAAAATAACTACAGTTGACTATACTCACTGTCTTCAATTACTCTCCTCCCACTACCTCTTGAGCCCACACCATCCAGCCTTCCATGCTCTCCCTCCACCATCACCAGTTTATTCAAGGCCATAGTTTTTAATCCAACAATCTCCATTTTATTTGATTTAGCAGGAACATTTTTCCTAAAAGTTCACATGCCCTAAATGGAAGACATACAAGATGAAGGAAAGCTGCATTATATCCACTACATGTTACAAGATCAAGAAACAAACTTTTATTGGGCTACTGAGATTTCAGGGTATGGCAGGCAGAATAATGGCCCTCCAAAGATGTCCACACCCTAATTCCCTGATGAACAAAGGAGGCTGTGAGCTAAGGAATATGGCTGCCTCTGGAACCTGGAAACTGTGTCCTCAGCTTACATTCACCCAGAAAATGGAGACCTGGATCCTACATGTACAAGGAACTAAAATTTATCAACAACCTGAATGAATAAGGATGCAGATTCTCCCTTAGATCCTCCAGAAAGGAATGCAACCCCGCCAGCACCTCAGTTGAGTCTGATAAGGCTCATACCAGACTTTTGACCTATAGAACTATAAGATAACAAATGTTGATAATAAATGTTGTTTTTAAGACACAAATTTTTGGTAATTTATTATGACTGAATAGGAAACTGATATATAAGGGGGTTTTGTTACTGCAGCATATCCCTGACTACACTGACTAATACATACATGTAAAGCATTGAAGTACATAGTAAACACTCAGTAAATCTGATCTTATAATAACTATTTTTTTACTTTTTAAAATTTTTAATTTTTAATTTTTATGGATACCTAAAATAGTTATATTTTAGGTTAGTTATAAATAGTATGTATTTATGGGGTACATGTGAGTAATAATTATTTTTATTATATGACATAACTATTGCATGTGATTAGCTTCTCATAGAAAAACTACACTGGATCCCACTGCATAACAACATTTTCACATATCTCAGGATAATTCTGATGCTGACTAAGGTAGCTGTAAGCACTGCACTTCTTCTAGAAGGGTCAAACTTTTAATTTTGAGTGGAAAGAAAGTATAGCAGCTCTTATTACCTCATCAGCATCAGAGCTGACAGGTTGGGACAAGCACACCCTCCCCATATCAACACAGCCCACCTTGTACACACTTGTATACTCCCTCTACAGCCTCGCTCTTGCAGCAAGTATCGGCAGCACTGATATCCCAGACACCCCGGATAAACAGAAGTGAATAAACAGTAAATAGAGACTGTACAAATGTCAACTTGGACTTGGAATTACTAGAGAGAGAGTTAGAATGCTCATGCAAGGCCTTATTTCTCTGAAATGTTTGGGAAGCAAATATCTAGCAGCACCAGAAATAAGCCCCAGACTGTTTCAAGGGCTGCTGATGGCAGAGGTCCTGGTCTCCTCTCCCACCCAAGGCCCCACTCCCACCCTATGGACAAGGCTGTGGAGTGAGGAGTATCTCACCAGAGGCAAGTAATCTTTCCACCTAAGTCTGGTCTCTACTTGACTGAACGGCAAGGACGACCCAACGCTGAGGAAAGGTTAACGGTTCCAACATCAAGCACCACCACACCCTGTGGTGTCCTGGTGAGGAAAGTCTTCCAGGCTCATGGCAGGGCACCTGGATTCTATTCCTGGCTCTTCCAATAAGCTCTGTGTACCTTTGCTTTGGCAGTCTTTCTAAGTCTTAATTTCCTCGTCTGTGAAATGGAAATAATATCAGTTTTTTCCCTATCAGCTGTGCTAGTTATTGTGACTGTCCAATGAAAACATCAATGTTTGCAGCTCTGTGTTCAAAGGAAGACAGGGAAGAACACTGCAGTCAGGGTTAGGAGGAGAGGAGTTCCAGGGAAGTGAAGGCAAAGCCAGCAATATGGAGTGACCTTCCCTATAGTATAACTCAGGACCTGAACTGGGTCTAGCACTCCCCAAATTCCTCCCATCCCCATTAGTTGACATGGGAGACAGAAATCCCTTTCCCACAGTCATAGGTGAAGCTGAAAGAATTAATGTACCCGGGGGAAGGAGCACAGTTATTTACTCCTGCTAAGAGGTAAACGGGAGACAGAGGCTTGTTTCCTGAAATCAATTCTGGATCAGGCAGAATTACCGCAAAGGGCTTTAGGTACTTAGCAGTAGAGCATGGAGGGGCGGCCCTCAAAGACAAACACTTCTGACTTCTCTGCTGAGAGCCAACCCCGTGAGAATAACCGGGGTGGTGCTAGTCAGATCGTGCCAACCACCACCCTGTGATGGGCCAGCCAAGAAGAGATGCCCTCCATCCACTGTCCCAACGTCTGTGCCGATCCCCAATCCAAACTCTTAAGAAGGTCAACAAACACCCATTTTAGTCCAGAATATTCAAGTATCTCTGCTCCTCTGTGAAAATCTTCAAACCAGCTCTTAAGATTTGGAGCCATCACTAATAGGACCAAAAATCGCCCTCACAAGGTAAGCCAGAATACATGGGATTCTTCCCTGAACTCATTAGCAATGACTGCTATTTTCTAGAAACATCAGCGATTTCAGCAGACAAGGTTTTGGTCCTGTCCAAGCTAGTTTTCTAAGGTTTTCATTATTGCTACCATGACAATAATGAATAACACCATGGCTTCTCAATTCTATTCTACAGCTGTTTATTGAGAATCTGTGGAAGGCCCAGGCTTATGTTGGGAAAAATGAGAAGGTTACAGAAAGAATAAACTGTGTACTTTCTCCCCCCTTGGGCCCTTGGCTTCTGACGGGAGAAGCAGGACTGCTCCACGGAGTAACCGCAGAGGCCACTCTGACAGTTAATCGGCAAAATGAGATCAGGTCCAGTTTTGAGCCACTCGGTACACTTATGTTCACAAGGCACCCTCTTCTGGATTTGTATTTGTAGCAAACTCACAACTATGTGAGTGATTTTTTTTCTCTTTTATCTATGTCTGAGAAAGAACAGAAGGAAACGTATCAAAATTTAACTAGTGTTTTCCTTCGAGGGAGGCCATACTAAGGCCTTTTCTTCTCTTTTCTACTTTTGTGTATTTTCCAAATTGACTTAACATATAATGGAAAAGATATAATACATTCTATTTTTAAAAAGACAAATAAAAGACAGTTGCCTTTTGGATGCTGAGAAACTCTAAGTTTGTAATGCAGCCAGTCAACCTGTGCTCACCAGCAATGTGTTCCTTCACGTGAGCACAACAACTGTACAAAGCTAAGTTCTGGTAGGGTCCCTATTTTATCATGGAAGAAGGTTTTTGAGGCATAGAGAGTGCACAGTTCTTGCCCAGGACCACACCGCTGGAAAGTGGTGGAGATGACAAGGAAAAGCAGGCAGGCTAGTCCTAGAAATTGCCCTTGGCCATTCTGTTCTCCTGGATGCTTTTTCAATAAATACATGAGCACAGTTTTTTTTTTTTCTAAATTTCTAAAAAATCTTCCAAATTGCATCTGAAATTCTTTCAAAAGGAAAAAAGAAAAGAACCTACAAAGGAAACTGGTTCAGCTTCAATATACTCCTCAGCCATTTCTACCACGGTTGTACCTAGGACTACGGGAGTATGTCCCGAAGTGACACATTCTCCCAAAACGTGAAATTGTGGTCTAGGAGGGCTGCAAACTGTGAAAGCTGACAAACACACTCCCCAGGAAGCCAGGCACTAAAGTCGAGGTTTACAGTAAGTGATGAATGCCAACCAGTGTTCTGATTTAAGCATGGGCTTTTGTGAAATTCATACTCCAGTGTCTTAAAATGCTTCATGCATGAAATGCACATTTCCCTTATTTTATAATTAGTTTTTAAAACACATGGACCAAGGGCTTAAACACTTCTTCTATTTTCTACAACAGCTGTAAAAGAGGGATCGAGACAGTTTGATGTGGTGAGATTTTCTCACCACACTTTCTAACCCCACCCCTTCCTCCCAGACACAACGGGGCATTATGGAGGGGCGAGAAGAGAAAATCAGCCTCTCTCTTCCCAGGGCTACCTTGTCTTGACATAGGCCTGTCCACCAGGGCAGAGACCACAGGAGGTTTTCAGGGTATGGATGTTAACTCCTGTACCACCAGTGATTTCCTATTAGTGAAGCTGACTCTCTGAACTGATTTGGAGCATAAAATTAAACTAACCCTTTTCTAGTTGGAAGACTCTTGTCTCCCATCTGTGGAATTCTCTCTCTCTGCTTCTGCTATAATGTCACTGTCAATGCCAGCATCTGTCATGCCTGGGCCTCTTGGTGCTAAGATAGCTGCCTTAGCCCTTCTCACCTCCCACCTGATGGGTGGCAATTCATTCCACAGCCAGCAGAGGCAAGTGCATTTCCTTCTAGAGAGCTCCAGGTCATGACAGAAGCCTAAGGAGAGAAAGGGAAAGTGAGAAAGACAGAGAGAGAGAGAGAGAAAAGGACTTTTTGACTTAATTTTGACATTGGCTTGTGAGAATATAGATTATCGCTTTATGAAATAATCTCCCATGTATTAAAGAGAGCAATTCTCTTATGAGAGAAAGGTATGGTCAGAGGCACGCAGAAGTGGGGGTTAGATTCCCCGGCGTGCAGCGGCTCACACACCAGACGAAGCAGAGGACTGAGGATGTTAAGATACAAACCATTTCCTTCCCAACGTAAGTCGTCAGCTACCCACGTGCGCAGTGGAGATAGACAGCGCTTCTGGTTCGGGTGGGACAGCAGGTGGTTAAGGTGGCTGCTTTTGTTCCCCAAGTTTCTCCTTCCCCTTGGAGAGCTCTCAGATTGCTCCTGCCCTACAGCACTGACCTGTGGGGAGAAGAGGTCAGTTGACATGTTGTTTCTAGTGTGGAATCGTGGCCCTTCCTATAACATAGCAGAACTAAAATGAACTTCATGAGCTGTAGGACTTCCAAGCAGAAATTAATTTAGAGATTCAGATTGTGGCTCACAAGATAGAACTTGCTCACTTCATTCAGCTTGCAACCAGCTGCTAGGATACCCTCCTTCTCCAGCCTGTCTCCCGTGGTGGGTGCTGCCTGGTTACTCTTCATCCTTCCACCTCAACAGGACCATGGGCAGCACTTGCTGAGATGTCTGCCCTGCTCACGTCTGAGGCCAAATAGAGCAGGAGGCTCAGAGATGCCTCCTCTCCTGCCTCCTCCATTCTAGTGCATGGCTAAGCCTCCAGCCCTTCTCTGGAGGAGTAGCTCTATAAATGAGTCCATTCTGAGGACACTTGCCAGGTCTTAACATAAAACAGATCACCATGTTATAAGAAATACACAAAGAGCAAGGATCATTTCTTTATGTGGCATTGGAGTGTATTCTTTGTAGTTTTCACAGGGAGCCAGAGACATTAGCATTTCCTGAATGTCAACTTAGAATTTTTCTTACCTAGACTTTAGGTTTGATTCCTCTATTAACAAGACATGTTAGTTAGCAAGTCTATTCACCTCTCAGAGTTGAAGTTCACTGTTCAGGAAGATATGGGAATTGGTCAGGTCATCTAGAAGGTTATCTGCAGGGCCTCATCTCTGTGAGTGAAATTACAGAGACAGCTAGCATTTATTATATATAAAGAGATAATAGGTTTGTTTCTTTCCATCCAGAAGATTATAGTAGAGGGTTAAGATCAATGTACAGACAACCCTCTAATAAGAAGTCTGTGTTAAGGAAAAGTGAACCAGGGAAGAGTGTTGGGAGTAGGAAATTCAAGGTGGATTTTGGGAGAAGAAAATACATAAGTGAAGAGTGATGTCAGCGTTCGTCTCTTTCTGGACCCTGTCTTCTTTCCCATGAGTATGCCACTATGTCTTAATGCCTTATGCTATTGTCTTAATTACTATAGTTTTAAATTGTCGATATCTGATAGTACAAGGACTACATCTTTATTCTTCTTCAAGTTTACCTTGATTATTATTGGCCCTTTGATTTCCATAGAATTTTAGTATCAGCTTGGCAATTTTCATTTAAAAAATCAATTAAAATTTTGATTTGGCTTTCCTTGGATTTGTTGATCAACTTAGGGAAATCTGACATCTTTACCATATTGAATATTTCAATCTATGAAACATGATATACCTCTCTAATTATTTAGGTCTTCCCCAATTTCCCTCAGTAATGGTAGTTTTTACCTGAGAGGTGTTGTACGTCATTAATCTGATTTATTTCTAGGAATTTGGTGGGTTTATATGGTATTGCATATGGTATCTTTTAAAAACTTTATTTTCTAGTTGTTTGTTGATTGTGTGTCAAAATTTAATTGATTTTAAAATAATGCTTTGCATCTAGCAACCTTAGTAAATTCACTTATAGTTTATTTGTAAATTCTTTTAGATTATTATTTATAAAATCATGTCATCTGTCTGATTTTATTTATTTGTTTTTCATCTGTGGTATGTTGAATGAAGGCCATAGAAGGATGTCAAATCCTAATCCCTGGAATTTTTAAATATTACGTATTTGGAAAAAGGCTCTTTTGGGTGCAATTAAGCTAAAGATCTTGAACTGAGAAGATTGTCCTGGATTATTTGGGAAGGTCCTAAATATCATCATGAATGCCCTTGTAAAAGAGTAGCACAGAAAGATAACAGACACACAGAGGAAAACTTGATACGAAGATGGAGGGAGAGATTGGAGTGATGCAGCCACAAGCTCAGAAACACCAGGCCAGTCATCAGAAGCTGGAAGAGACAAAGAATTGATTCTTCCCCATCATCTCCAGAGGGAGCATGGCCCTGCCAGATTTTGGACTTTTAGTCTTCAGAACTGTAAAGATAACAAGTTTGTGGTAATCTGTTATAGCAGTGACAGGAAACTGACACATTATCCTAATGGCTTTTATTTCCTTTTCTTGCTTTCTTGCCCTGGCTAGGACTTACAAGACAATGTTAATATTAGGTTATTAAGTATGAAATGTCCGATTTCCTTAAGTGCCAAGTTTGACAGTTGATGTCTCTGACATTTCCTGTTTTATGTTTATTGCAAAGGTCTATCCTCAGTCTTTCAAATGCACATTTTGATTTGTGATTGTCTTTCAAATTTGTTTTTAGAGCAATTTTTGTAAAACCCCATGGTTTTTTGTGTTATTTTCGAATATGAGTTCTGTCGTGGAACCAATGCAGTACAGACAGCTCAAAATATCAATGAAATGTTGAGAAAGATGTAGCTAATGAACACACAGTATATTGATGGTACGAGCAGTTCTGTTCTGGTGATTTTAATCTTGAAAATGAGCCACGTGCGCAACCTGAGACCAAGGTGGATAAGGATGAGCTGAAAGCTATAGAGGAAGTGAATCCATCTCAACCTACATGTGAATTAGCAGCAAGGTTTGACATTACTATTCCAACAATATTGGACCATTTGAAACAAATTGGCAAGGTAAAGAAGCTGGATAGATGGCTTCCACATGAATTGAACGAGCATCAGAAGAAAAATTGTCTCGAAGCTTGCCTTTCTTTGCTCTCATGACATAAAGATGAACCATTTCTACACCGTATCGTCACATATGATGAAAAATGGATTCTTTTTGACAATCACAAGCATTTGGCACAATGGTTGGATAAGGATGAAGTGCCGAAGCACAGTCCAAAACCGAATATTCATCAAAAAAAGCTAAGGGTGTCTGTTTGGTGGTCCAGCGCTGGTATTATCCACTACAGCTTCGTGAAACCTAGTCGATCAGTTTTATCGGATGTCTACTGCAACCAATTGGATGAAATGATGAGGAGCTTGTGATTAAGCAGCCAAGATTGGTCAACAGAGATAGGCCAATCCTCTTGCAAGACAATGCTCTACCACATGTTGCACGAACAATGCTGTTCAAACTACAGCAGCTGGACTTGGAAACTCTCTGTCATCCACCGTATTCACCAGACCTTGCACCAACTGACTACCACTTCTTCCAGGCTTTGGACCAGTTTTTGCAAGGAAAAATATTCAATTCTCAACAAGCTGGGGAAAACACCGTTCATGATTTCATTGCCACTTGCTCTCCGGGCTTCTTTGCTGCTGGCATAAACAAGCTACCATTAAGACTGCAAAACTGTGTCGATAGTTTGGGTGCATATTTTGATTAACTGTATACACTAATTGTATTAATTGTTTGAGATATAATAAACTACACTTCTGATTCGAAATTGGACATTTCACATTTAATGACCTAATAGATATGATAGCAAGTATTTTTGTTTTGTTTCTCAGTGATAAAAGTTTAAATATCTCAGCATTAATTATGATGTTAGTTGACAGTTTTTTGTAAGAAATCCATTAGTTAGATTAGGGAAGTTCTTACCTATTTCTGATTTGCTAAGAATTTTGGGGGAACTGCTGTTAAATTTGATCAAAGAATTTTCTTGTAATTATTGAGATAATGAAATTTTTTCCATTATTCCATTTATGTGATGATTAATTCCTTCATGTTAAATAAGCATTGCATGCCTGGAATAAACCCAATTTTCTCATGTCATATTATTTTTCTATGTTTTCTGTATTTGATTTGTTAATATTTTGTTGAGAATTTCTGTATCTGTGTTCATGAAAGAGATTGGACTGTGATTTTCCTTTCTTATAATATCCTTGGCAAGTTTATGCTGGCCTCATAATACTAGTTGAGAAGTGTGTCCTCTTTTTCTATTTTTGGAAATAGTTTCTGTGAGATTGGTTTTATTTCTTCCTTCAATGTAGAAAAACTCACAAATGAATTTATGTGAGCACAGATTTTGTTGTAGTGGTTTTTAATAATAAATTCAATTTAGTTAACAAAAATTGAATTATTTATATTTTTTCTTGTGTCAGTTTTTGAAAGCTGTATTCTTCAAGGAATGTGCCCATTTTATCTATGTTATCAGATTTATTGGCATACAGTTGTTTGTAATATTTTCTTTTAATTATCTGTAGGATCTGTAGTGATGTTCTTTTTTGCATTCTTAATAGTTGTAGCTTCTTTCTTTTTAGCTTATTCAGTATTACTAGGGATTTTCAATTTTCTTAATGTTTCTAATTATTTGGTGTTATTACTTTTTCTTTACTATAAATTTGTTTTCTATTTCATCACTATCTGCTTTAATTTTTTTTTTCCAGTTTCTTTGGTTTTCTTTTTCCTAATTTCTTGACATAGTTACTTAGATCATTGATTTTTGGCCGCCTTCTTTTGTTTTCATTTATTTGTTTGTTTGTTTTTGTTTTGAGATAGGGTCTTGCTCTGTTGCCCAGGCTGGACTACAGTGGCATGATCATAGCTCACTGTAGCCTCAAACTCCTGGGCTCAGGCCATCCTTCTTCCTTAACCTCCCCAGCAGCTAGGACTACAGGCACATGCCATCACACTTGGCTAATTTTTAAAATTTTTTGTAGAGACAGGGTCTAGCTATTTTGCTCAGGCTGGTCTTGAATTCCTGACCTCAACAATCCTCCTGCCTTGGCATCCCAAAATGCTGAGATTATAGGCATGGTGGGCCCAGCCCTTTTCTAATAGATGCATTTATGACTAAAAAAAAAATTCTTCTAAGCATAGATGTAACTGCATCCCAAAGCTTATATGTATTATCTTTTTATTATCATTCAGTTCAAAATATTTTCTACTGCCCATAATTACTTCTTTGACCCAAGCATTTTTCAGAAGTGTATTCATAAATTTCAAGACATTTTACTATTTTCTAGTGTTTTTAAAAAATGGATTTCTAGCATAAATGCATGAGATCAAAGAAGACACTATATTATTTCAATCATTTGAATTTTTTGAGACTTGCTTTCTTGTTTACAATGTAGTCAATTTGATAAATGTTCATTGTGCACTTGGAAAGAATTTCTATTCTATAAATTTGAGGTGCAATGTTGAGTATACGTCATAAAGGTCAGGTATGTTAAAGGTGTTGTTCATAATTAAATATTTGTTATCATCATTAACTCCTCTTCCACATTTTGTGCTATTGTATTTATGTACTTAAAGTCCTCATGTATTTCAGTCATGTAAGACCTTCCCATTATTGCTTTATTCTTCCTGCAATTCTTATTTTCATCTGGGATATTGTCTTCAGCTAAATTTTTAATGCAGAACTATTAGCAACAAATTATCTCTATATATGACAGAAAACATATTAGTTTGACTGGCACATTTGAATGATATATTCACCAGGTGTCGAATTCCAGCTGGTATTTTCTTTTCATACTTTAAAAGTGCTACTATAATTTCTTCTTACTTCCATAAATTCTGTTTAGAAATCAGCTGTGAGTCATTTTATTGCTCCTTTGTAGGTAATAAGTCCTTTTTCTCTGGCCTTTAAAAATGTTTTATTTCCTTTTGGTTTTTAGAAATTTTATTATAATGTGCTCAGGTATGGTTTTCTTTGTATCTATTCTCCTTGGGCTTCATATACATTCTAGGATTCTAGGATCTGTGGAAATTTTTTAGCCATTATTTCTTTAAGTATTGCTTTTGCCCAATTTTTCACTGTTCTCTTTTTGTAACCCAAATTAAACATACATTTTTTTCTCATATATTTTATTCCTTTTCTTCTCAGGCTTTGGCCTGAGTATTTTCTACTGACATAGCTTTCCATTTCTGAATCTTCCTCTGCTGTCCCTAGTTTATTGTTATTGAGTTAATAATTTAATTTATTATATTTGCAGTTGTAGTATTTACATTTGAATACAATAGTAAACTTCCATGCCCTCCCTTTCAACATTTGTGCCATGATTGTCATACATTTTACTTCTTCATATATTATAAACCTCACAATGCATTGTTACTTTTTTGTCTTAGAGTCAGTTATCTTTTTCTCTTAATTTTAACTTTATCAAGGTATAATTCCCACATCATACAATTTATTTATTTAAATTATACAATTAAATGGTTTTTATTATACTCATAGATGTGCAGCCATCACTACAGCAAAGACATGGATTCAATCTTAGAACACTTTCATCACCTCAAAAAAAACCCTCTACCCTTTGGCTATCACCCCCTAGGACCCTATTTCCCCAGCCCTAAAAAGGATTAATCTACTTCTGTCTCAGTAGATTTGTCTATTACAGACAAGTCATATAGATAGAATCATGTGGTCTTTTGTGACTGGCTTCTTTCACGTAGCATAATGTTTCATTCATGTTGTAGCATGTATCAGTACTTCATTTTTGTTTATTACTGAGTGATAGTTTATTGTGTGGATATACTGCATTTGTTTACCCATTTGTCAGTCAGTTGATGGACATTTGGGCTGTTTCCAACTTTTGGCTATTATGAATAATGCTGCTATGAACATTTGTGTGTAAGTTTTTGTGTGGATATATTCGTTTACTTCTCTTGAGTAGGAATGGAACTGCTGTGTCTTGTGGTAACTCTATGGTTAATTGTCTGAGGAACTGCTAGACTGTATTCCAGAGCAGCTGTACCATTTTAGATTCCCACCAGCAGTGTATAAAGGTTCTGGTTTTTCCACATCCTCCCCAACACATGTTATTATCCATCTTTTTGATTCTAGATGTCCCAGTAGCTGTGAAATGGCATTGCATTGTAATTTTGGTTTCTATTTCCTTAATAACTAATAATAAGGAGCATCTTTTTATGCATCTGCAGTTATATTTTAAAGCAAGAAAAATTCCTCTTTTTTATGATTTCCAGTGTATATCATTTCTTTATCTAGAACCAAAGTTTTACCTAGCATCATATTCCTTCTGCTTGAAGCATTTCATTTAATATTTCTTGTTGTGCAGCTTAGTTGGCAATAAATTCTTTCAGTTTTAATTTATTGAAATAGAATTTTTATTTTCTCTTTATTTTTATAAAAGTTTTTTCACAGAGTATAAAATTCTGAATTAACCGCTTTTTTTCTTTTTTCCTTTCAGTGCTTTAAAGATGTCACGCCATTGTCTTTTGGTTTGCATAGTTTTGACTACACGTCTTCTGGCATTACTGGTTGTCCTGTTTGTAATGTTTCCTTTATCTCTGTCTGCCTTCAAAATTTTTCACTTTGACTTTGATATTGAGCAGTTTTATTATATTTTGTCTCAGTGTGTGCATTCTGTGCGTGTGTGCATGTGCATACACACTCATCCTGGTTAGGGTTATCTGAGCTGCTTGGACTTGTAGTTTGTTGTCTTTCATTAAGGGAAGATTCTCAGCCATTCTCTCTTCAAATATATGTATATTTTTTTCCTGTTTTGCTCGTGGGTCTCCAGTGACCCCTATGTTTGACCACTTGATATAGTCCCATAGTTCTTGGATGCTCTCTTTGGTTTTTGCCTCTAATTTTTTTCTCTATGTTACACTTTGGACAATTTCCATTAACTTATCTTAACGATCCCTCATTCTTGCCTCGTGTGTGTCCCTGATGGGAATTTTTCATGTCTCATATCTTGTGTTTGACCCCTCTCTGTAGTTCTCTCTCCTCTGCTGAAACTCCACATTTGTTCACGCATGTCGTTCATGTTCCCCACTGGATCCTTTGACATATGTCACCATAGTTATTTTAAGGTCCCTGTCTGTACCCTTATCTCATGACAATGGGGTTGTTTCTTTCCCGTTTCTCTTTTTTGCTTGTTTCTATGCACGTCTTGTAATTTTTATTACATTCCAGACATCACATATAGGACAACAGCAGAGACAGAAACAAAAAATATTTTTGCCTGGAAATAACCATGACTTTTCTTGCATCAGGTCATTAGTGGTGGGAAGGTGTTAGTTAAGTCAATCTATATAGTAATTGATCTGAGTTTGTGTTTTGTTGTTGCAAGCTGACCATAAAGTTCAAGTTTCTCCCTTAGTTGGCTGCTGTTAACTTGTGCTTAGAATGGAATCTGGGGTGTGGGATGGTTTTTCTCAATGTTCTTACTCCACCTTTAGCTTTCAGCAGTCTGTGCACGCATGCACTATGCTCTTGCCTTTTCCACAGGAGTAGACTGTTCTTATTTATGACTCAGTGCTAAGCTAATTGTGGGCACAGAAAAAGTGTTGGTTCTCCTGGTCCAGACTTAGTCTTACATAGGCTCTGTGCACCTGGGCCTCAGGGGTCGCCATCCAGGGAAGTCAAACTATTTCTTGCATCTGTGGAGGCTCTGGACAAGAGAAAGTTTACTTCTGCTTTGTATCCATACAGGATCCAGGAGAAAGAAGGTTTTTTACCCTTCCCCAGAGGAAGACAGTTTTTCTTCTACTGTTTTTCAGATTTTGCATGAGCCCAAGGAAGAAATATTTTCTAGCCAAAGACTTAAGTCTTTGCTTCATATGAGAAAGGGTTTCAGGGAAGTGCCTGGATTTTCATGCCTGTCTCCCCACCTCACAGCCATCAATAACTTCCTGTATGCTGCACCATGCAGGGAGGTCTTTTGGGTGTTGGGAACAGCCAGTGGAAGCTTATAAAAATATTGCTTGTGAGTGTACACAGATTCTTCTTGAGTCTGGGAGCTTTCAGGCATTCTAAATTGTTACTATAGCCCACTTTAAGAATTCATTAAATGTCTTAGCTGTTTTCTTCTTTTCTGCTTTGTGGAGGCCATCTCTTTCTCTCCTGCTCTGCCAAAGGTGGAACCATTTGTGTGCCTCATCTCCCCTTGAAGAAATTTATCATTTTTTGGAATTTAGTTCATTGGGTTGCCATGTGAACTCAGATCTATTATATTATGAGTTCAAGGAAAGTTTGATTTTGTGGATTATCCAGCTTTTTCTTATTGCCAGGTTGGGAGCTACTTCTTCTTATGGATTCTTTTTTCCTAAGAGCATGCACATACTCTGTGCCACGTTCTCTTCTAGAAAAGACTGTCAAGGTCCATTTTTTTCAAAGAACTTATATTCTAGTAGAAAGAGACAGACAATAAGCACATAGATAAGTAAATAAACAGTAGGAGGGAAATGATGATATATAAACTCTAATAAGTGAAAAGAGCTTTAAGAAAAAATGAAGCACAGTGCAATGACAGAGAGTGACTATGAAATGCTGCTTTCCAGTAAGTCTTAAGGTGAGACTTAATAATTAACAAGTTATGCAAAGATGTGGGAGAATATTCCAGGCACAGGAAGCAGGAAGTGAAAAGCCCATGAGGGAAGTGAGGCATGGGCATGATATATGCAAAGAATCAACAGCAAGCTACTCTGGAGGAAACATGGAGAGTGACGGTGACAGTGGCAGGAGATGAAATAGGAAAAACCAGTGGGGGGCATGATGTGGGACTTTACAATCCATAGTAAGAGGTGTGGATTTTATGCTAAGGGTGCTGGGATTGACTGGCGTGGTTAAAGCATGAAACAATTGTACCATGATGTACAATTACTTGATTAGTTATCGTACTCCTAATTACCGGGGATTCAAAGAAGTTGATTTCTTTCTATGACTAGAATTCCTAGTGTGTCTTCACAATGAACTCACTATGCAGAGTTCGTGAGACGGAAAGGATGAAGAGTATTAGAGTCACTGAGTCTCACTTCCGCAGTAGGGTGTCTTACCCTCCCCCTTTCTGTGAAGAATACTGGCTTCTTTATTCCACACATGAGGTGTCATGCATTTCTTTTGAAGAGGGAAAAAAATCGAGATTCACCTCATATGCTGAATTCAGAATTCTTGGAGATCTAGATGGCTCTCAGAGCCTAAGAAGAAATGTCTCTAGTGGAATTGCAACATTTTCCTGACTAACCTCACAATACAGTTCCCACAAGGTTGGAGCTCAAAGTTCAATGGTATGTATCAAATTTTAAAATGGTAATGCATTTTTACCTTACCCCAACCTAAAGACTTCCACTGGAATGTGCATTTTCCAGAAGATCGTCCCACTTTTCTGTCCTTTGAATGAGGAAAAAAGGCATTAGTATTTATAGATTTGATTTTCTAAACCTCTGAGATTCAAATGCCAACCCTCTCACCTTTTAAATGTAGCTCTCAGCATTAGAAGCCACTTACCAGCTATACACCAAAGTCTTAGAAAATATGAGGAATAGGTTTTCAGAAAAGACAGGCTTTTAAAATCCCACAAGGCACATGATAGTCATTAAAGGCCAGAAAACTCAAAGCTGAAATTTTCTTAAGAGAATGTCCCATTTTTCCATTTGTTCACTCTCTTATTTATTCTTCCAGCAAGTATTCATTGAGCATGTACTGCAATCACTCTTTGATGGTCTGGGGAGTACATAAAAAATAAATAACACAGTCCCTGAACTGAAGGAACTCATATAGTCTAAAACAGGGGATGAAACAGGCAAAAAGAGTTATAGGTCTAACATATGCGCCACTTCCAAGCTGCAAAAGGCTACAGGATGGAAAGGTACTTTCAAGGTCCAAAAGGTACCTTTTTGGCCACTTACTGAAGTAAAAGTGTTCAATTCTTTTGCTATGAACAGCATTGGAATATGCAGGGTTACTTCTTATTGCACGGGTCTTCTTAATGTGAGGGTGGTCTCCTCCTTTAAAGGTGCCATTTACAAAAACAAGAGAGTTCAGAGGGAAAAGCAGTTTTTGATGATGATGGAAGTGTGTGATTGGTTGGTGGAGACAGTGGAAATGTGGGGTGGGCACTTGAATTTGGTAAACAGAACCTGTGCTCCAGAGGTAGAAAAAAAATGGAAAATATAGCTCTGGAAAGCTGTTTACATTGGAGTACTAATTAAAGTCATGAGGCCAGACAAGTTCTCAGACAGAGAGGGTATAAAATGAGAACACCAAGGGACACCCCTGGAGCTTTGGGGTATACTAGCTCTTGCATAAAGTTTGTAGCCATGGCAGAGCCTGGTCTGTTTGGAAATCCCATTCAGAGCCCTGAAGTCATTAACACTAGTCTCACTAACTGGGCTCTTGCTGGTACAGACAAGCACTGTACAAAGCAATTCTGCACCACTGACTGAGGCTGGATTCTTACGTGAAGGCTAGACATGGATTCAAAGTTATTTAACTTGACCCCTTGTGTATAAAAGCACTTGTGTCAGAGGTTGACTGTTCATTTTTATTTAGCATAAGGCAGAACCCCCATTGTAAGGACCTCTCCTTCTTATTTTTCACTCTAGGTAACTTTATCCTCTGGGTCCTCTGGGGAATCACGAAGGTAAATTGACAAAGCACATAAACCCAAACTGCCTGAGTCAAGTTTTGGTTTCTGTTCTTTCTTCAATTATAAGTGGCAATCTCAGGGGGGCCTGGGGCTCAGGAGACAGATAGAATTTATCCAACTGCTGCCAGAATGTAATTTAAAATGAGTCCAAGAGGAAAAGAGCCTTCCCAAATATTCCCGCTGTGGGACAAGGGGCAGGAGGGAGCTTGCCAGGGCCGGGCATGAAGGGTGAGGAGCCTCAGCTTGTGAGGCCATTTCTGCTGACATCCTTTCAGGGGACTTTATAAAAGTAGCTAACGTGACTGGCTATGCCTTCTGCCTTTCTCTTAAAAGTGAGTTCTTCCTCCAAAAGTGACTCTATCTGCCGTCTATTTAGCCAAAATCATGCAGGATTTTGCAATTTGCAGATCCAGCATTAAAGCAGGGCTGTAGTGTAACTCTTGCAGGAACAGATTCGGTAAAAAACGTCTCATAAACGCTTCCCAACTGCTTTTTGAATCCAGGCTTTGCATCTTTTCCAATGCTCTGCACAACTTAACTCAGAGCAACTTGAAACATTAGACATAGAGCATGTACATTGCAGATAGGCGAGTGGCTACAAAATTGTTTCTTTTTTATCTAGGTCACTGATGGGCAAGCGAGGAGATAGAAGTTAGCAAGCCAGGAAGGAGGCAGAAAGGCTGAGGAGAGAACAGGAGGAGAAAGCGAGAGGGGAGGGGGTAATGCTTAAATGGGTGAACGACCACGGAGAAGGGAGCTCGGAAAGTGATAAACCCTAAACACCTGTGCTCCCCACAGTGGCGATGCATTTGTATAATCCTGAACATGAGGCCAGGTGATGCTGTGGACAGGCGAGAAGCTCCTCCTCTTAGCTCACCGAGGAATTTATTAAGCCAGAGCTGCACACAAAGGAGGAATGGTCATCGACAGTGAGATTTTCCCCCTCTTTCTGTCTCACACTGGAGGCCACCTACATGGGGAGGAAGAAAAGGAGGACACCTTATGGCTTGCTGGACGAGAAGGGAGGTCAGAAAGCCCAACAAACAAAACAAAACCTGCATTCTAGACTCCCCTTTGAGGCAGGGATTGTCTAAATCCACCGAAATGAAACTCAGAGGACAAAAGTATGCTAAAGGGGAAGCTCCCCTCACGCACCAACAAAGTGTGGGGAATTCGAATACGCTTTAAAACCCCCTGGGGGGGGGTTGTTTCTAGAGTTGTGTGATTGTGGCAAACATCCCCACAGGCCAAGAGGGCTACCTGCAGATGCAGCCTGCGCACCTGTTCCTTCTCTGAAAAATACGGTGGTCTGGCCCAAAGAGAACCTAATAAGAAGAGGAGGCAGCCCAGGGAAGGCCAATGTGACCAGCACTGATGCTAAAATTCCCTTCACTTCCTTCCTCCTCCAAATCCCACCCACCCCAAATGTGGCTTTCCTCAGTTCAACAAAGTCTTAGCTCATAGACTTCAAGGAAAACCCATGCCTAAGGGGTCAGCTAGTGACAAGAGGACAAAGGGATGGGACAATGTCCTCTCATAAGTGACGATCTCATGCAATGTGCTTTCTTATTTTTTAGTTCGTTGAATTCTTACAACAGGGCCTAGGATACAATATCATATTCACTTTACAGGTGAGGAAACAGAGGGTCAGAGAGAGTATCACTTGCTCAAGGTCACACAGCTAGGAGTTACAGATCCAGTATTTTAACCCATGATCTTCCTAACTAAAGCCCATGCTCCTCCTTCCATACCACGACACGTAGTACGGGATTGACTGCACAATTCCTGTAAGCCTTGGAGCCTAGAGGCAAAAAAGAATTTTGTGACCAGCCCTGACACTGCAGGATAATCGTGGACAGGCCAGGCACTTGTCACTGTGGTAGATTGCAAATGGGCTCTAATCTCAGGTTACTTTCTTCTTTCTACGTGACAAATTCCTGAGCCATATTCCTCCTCTGCCATCTGGCATCCAATCACTCATTCATTCATTTACTCTTTCATTCAACAAACATTTATTAATCTCTTACTATGTACTGGGCAAAAAGAATACCATCTTCAATAAACTCATTATTTAGTTAAAAAAAAGACGTAAAACTAGATAAACAATTTTAGGACTGGTTGACTCTCTTTGCTTTCAATCTCAAATGCTTTAAGGACTTAGGAGAAGCAAAATGGTAGCCCGCAGCATGATGGTTAAATCTCCACAGTCCCCTAAAGAAAAACCGAGGAGAACAATTAGGATAACAAAAGCAAAGGAAAAATCCCAGAAGAACGCCAGCAACAGAATGAGGTGACTAAACAATAGCACAAACTCCAGAATACAAATGAGTATGGTTAGCAACAAGAGCCCCGTGGGAACAGCAGCTGTGCAGCACAGGGACGACAGGTTTCTGATGGCCCCAAAGGCCGAGGAACCCAGAAATCACTTATGTTCATAGCTCCGAAAGGAGAGGTTTTCCACGCAGAAAGGAGAGTGCAACCGACATGTCTGAGAACAATGGTTAGCATTGTCAGGAGGGGCCTTTGCAGATTTTAATTTGTGGGTAAGTCAGGGGTATCATGGGAAGTTTGCAGGGGGTTCCTGAATCAGCATAGGCCCTTCAGCAGAGCCCCACAATAGGGAGAGATTGCTGGGAATAGAACACAAAGTAATTGGAGTAAATAGGAGAGAAAACTGAGATGACAGTTGGGGAAAGGCTGATTCAGAAATAGGATGAGCAAGCAAAGCACCTAGGGCACAAACTTTAAGGAGGCATTCACTACCAGCATCTTTCAAGTCTGGTCAGCTCTTGCCTGGCTCTGGGAGTGAGTGCCCCCTTAAATTCTGTGTCCTAGGTTCCTCACTTGCCTCATCCTCCTCCTGGCCCTGGGGAGGGAGCAAGAAGCAGCATACCTCAGAAAATACTGGAGAGGCTGCAATTTTGATTAAAGTGACTTAGCTCCATGGAGGTAGGAAAGTTATCCTGGTCCCTCTTACTCCCTGTACAGAAAACATTCTACAGTATAGAAAGCCCCACTTCACTTAACCGTGAACAATAGAAAAGGGTTAAGTTCAGGCCCCACACAAAAACATTGTAAAATGAAAGAAAATAGTAATGATAAACTGAATGATAAGATCAGAAAATGAAAACAGATCAGAAAAATGCAGCCACAGAGCAAAGCTATAAAGTAATACTAGTTTGAGCCAAAGGAAATTAAGGGAATGACATAAACTGTAAATCAGTATTGGAAATGTTAGAAATGAGTTGCTAAGCAGGAGGAAGACATTAAAAAGATCTGAAAAAAGCTCAGGAAAGAATTATAAATAAAAAAATACTTTTCAAAAATAAACACTAGATCAGAAGGAGCACAAAATGGAATAGACCCCACAAAAGTACCATAAAACACTAGAAAGGAAGAAAAATGATGAAAAAGATTTTTAAATGAAGGATTTGACAGTAATTAAAGGCAAAGAAGATTTACCATATGTATAATAGTAATCCTCAAAGAAGAAACCCAAAACAGTGAAATAGAACAAATACTTAAAACTATAATCTGTGAAAATTTTCCTGAAATAAAATCATCTTGAATTTACATGTTAAAAATCACATTTGTACCTGGGAAAATTAATCCAGAATGGTCCGTACCAAAATATATTCTACTAAAACTATTGAAATTATAAGGAAAAAAAATTCTTCAGGCAGGCGGAAAAACCAAGTCCCTCATAAACAGGGTGACCGTATAATTTATTAGGTAAGCTAGGACACTTGTGAGATTGAATGAGGAGCTATCAGTAATTATTCTGGGACAAAAGAAGGAAACTGGACTGTCCTGAAATGAAGTGGGACTCATAGACACTCTGTAAGGGAAAAAAGTCAGATTGGCATGTCTTCTCAACAGCAACATTTTAGAACAAAAAACAGGAAAATAACATAATTAACATACTCAAGGAAATAAAATGTGAGCCAAGGATTTTATATCCAGCCAAACTGTTCCCCCAAAATAAATCACATGAACAATTATTACCTGCAACAACTCAGGAAAAATTGTTAACAGAAACCAAAAATGTTTTTGGCGTAAGGACTGGTGATGAGTGAGCATTGTATATGTTCAGCCATAGAACTAAGACTGAATGATAAGGGTAGAAGTGACGAAGTTTATATAATTGTTATAGTATACTTTAACAATATAGATCAAAAATGGTTGGGGTAGGGGAAAGTTTATAGAAAGTAAAATAAGCTTTGCTAATTGTCTTATTGATACTAACTGGGAGCAGCATATTTGCTGGGATGGGAAAGGAGAGGGAATAAGACATAACCTATTACTGGCTTGTTTCAGTTTTGTTCATAGTAAGAAACAAGTAGACAGTATCTAATAAATAGGAAATTAAAGGTATTGTCTAAAGATATTTATGGAAAGGTAATGAATAAAACAAAGAAAATGAGCCTTCTCAAATTGCAAGAGAAATGTCAAGAAAGAAAGAAAAAACAAATAAACAGACTACACAGTACAAAACATGCACGTACACTCATATATATGAAACAAAATGATATAGCAACACTAATAAAAAACTTACTATTCTTATTAATAATTATGAATGAGCTTAGCTTATCTATGAAAAGAAAATGACTTTCATATTCACTAACAGCAAAATCCAACCGTATGCTGTAACAAGAAACTCATCTAAAACAAAGAGATTTTGAAATGTTAAATATAAAATAATAGGCAAAGACATACCAAGAAAGTGAAAATATAAAGAAAGCAGATGTAGAGATCTTGATATTCAATAATGTAGAATGTAAGCCAAAAAGCACTTTTTAAAAAAATTACACTGTATAATTCTAAATGATATAATTCAAAATAAAGATATAATTAATATCTATGCATCCCATAAAGCAGCAACAACTTGCATAAAATAGAAACTATAGAAGAAGCAAGGAGAACAGGACAGAAATGCACTAACAATAGGCAACTTTAATATATTCCTCATAGTCTGAGAAAAACAAACAAACATTTAGTAAGGATAGATGACCTAAATAACACAATCAGTAATGTAGACTTTATGGTATATATCAAATTCTGAATTCCAGTAACAGAGAATAAACCTTACATGCACATGAAAAATGTTTTAATTAAAAAAGGGGAGAGGGGTTTCTGCTGACTCACGCACCTGAGAAATTTAGAGGTTGATCTCCGTCAGGCACACTTAAATTCAGGTGCCTAAAAAATGTGAAGAGTCTCTTTCTTCATCATTTGGACTAGCTTTGCTCTATTTGATTCTCAGACAAGCTTTTTCCAAGAGGTGGCAAAGAAGATGACCACCAGAAGCTCTTGCTTGCATGGCACTGGTAGTCAAAGATTGTGACTCTGTCCTCTAACATCCATCTTAGTCTCTAAAAAGAACTCTGATGGGTCATTTATTCAGGGACCCATAATAGCCCAATCACTGTAGACAAGGTGCTCTGATTGTTAAACTTGGGTCATATGCCAATCTCAAGCACAAGGAGATAAAGCCACATGATTGAAAGCCTGTCTAGCATCGTGTAAACTAGGAGAAAAGGCTCCTAAAGAAAAACAGGGGCCCTCTTACTATAAGAGAAAGAAAAGTTAGGCAAACAAAATAAGAGTTGTCTGTCTTAGTTATACCTCAGTGTGATAAACACTACAATGAGGAAACAGAATGCAGGGGTAGAACACACGAGGAATGATCAATTCTATTCTGCAGAGGTCCAAGAGGAGCTTTAACATAGAAGATAGTGAACCGGGTTTGGAAAGATAAGTTCTCCAATCATATTAAGGGAAGGACATTAGAGATGGGAGAAAGAGCACGTGCCAATTGACCTGTGACACTATGAAAGAGAATGACACACTTGGGGAGTTCCGAGTAGCTCAGGAGAGTTGGAAGGAAAGGAAAGTTGGTGAGACATGGGCATGGGATGTTGGTAGGGTTAGACCACGAAGGTCTTCATATGTCATTGTGCTTGTCACTTCCCTCTTTCCTTTCAGTTCTGTTTGCCCCCTTCCTCTGCTCTGCAGGGAACTACAGAGTAAGGTCCTTTGCCAATTGGCTTCCTAGGAAGTTTGAACAATGGAAGTCACAGGCAGAAAACTGGAGGATGAAAATAGAACAGAAGCCAGGGTATTGTTCTCTCTTGCTCTGCCTTGAGTGGCCTCTCCAGCAGCATCTACAATATTTCCTCTGTGGCTTAAGTTCCTGATAGCAGCCCTCCCTCAATGATCTCAGCTCCCACCTCCTCTTGACCAATGTGCACATTGCCGTGCCATCGTCTTGTTTCTTAGGTCTTCCATTAACTCTGTAACCAGTTCCCTCGATTAAGTTTCATTTATTTAAAATACCTTGAGTACTTTCTCTTTTCACTGGACTATTCCTGATAGAGTAATACTATAGAATTTGGACTTTACCATGTGTGCAATGTGAAGAGTCTTATGCAGAAGAGTGATATGTTAGATTTGTCCTTTAGAGAAACCCTCAGGCAACAGCTGGGAAGAAATTGGAAGAAAGAAGATGAGTCAGAAGGCCAATGTTATACAAGAGGGACATGATGAGTGTCTGAGCTACAGCAGTGATTTAGAGGATGTGTTGGATTAATAATATACTTAGGAAGTGGCATTGTCAAGTTTTAATGACTAATTGGATAACAGAGTGCTTGCGCATAAGCATCAGTCATTTTAATACGAGCTTGTGGGGTCTATGTGAGAAGAGCACAACTTGTCCCTTATCCCCAGTCTTTTTAATCCACATCAAAGTACAGCATCAAATGATTTTGGATGTCTGGGCTCACTTGGAGGGCAGCCTGGGAGTGCATTAAATAGGAAGGTCTCAGAGCCTGCCGAGGGAGGAGTTCATTCCTCATGAATATGTTCTTGGATGTAATATGAACAGAGGGAACAGCCTAGATGGGGTCATTAGAGTACAGTAGGCTGAGGGTAGAATGGTAAAGGAAGTAAAGCAATTTGGGTTTTATGTCCAATGAGCAATCATAGCTAATTTGACGCTTCCAGACATGAACTTCCCACAACTGTTACTTCTTTTCTCCCCCCGGGCATTAGGAGATCAGAATTTTCTCTACGTTT
Organism: Daubentonia madagascariensis; assembly: GCA_023783475.1. Taxonomy (NCBI): domain Eukaryota; kingdom Metazoa; phylum Chordata; class Mammalia; order Primates; family Daubentoniidae; genus Daubentonia; species Daubentonia madagascariensis. The sequence goes on along the minus strand of JAKFHU010002088.1, from coordinate 75,389,514 downwards.
CATCCAACCTATGATTATGTCACTGACAAAGGAACGAAGAGCCTTGTGGTAGGAGAGTGAGGTTGGCTACTTGGTTTCTACATCAGAAGAGTGAGGTCCACGTAGCAAAGGCATTTACTCTGTCTCAGCCTAGCACATTCCACATATCAGGCAGGAAAGGCAGAGTATGACACTCCAAAATTGTTCTTATTTACAATAGGTTCTCCCTCTGATCACACTTTTGGTTAACGCTAAACCAATGACTCCATTTATCAAACCTAATTAAAGTGCTGATGTTTGGGTACCCTCTGACTCTAAGCTTTCCATGATGGGCTCTGGTCCTTCTAGCTCTGAAATGTCTCAGAGAAGGCATTCAGGTTTCTGTTCCACGACTAAGAATTCAACCATCCCTGTCACAGTTATCTATCACTGTGTAACAAACTAATGCCAAACTTAGAGGTGTAAACAACAACCATTTTTTTATTTCTTATGATTTTGTGGGTCAGGAATTCAAGCAGGGCTTAGCTGAGTGATCCTTCCATTCTACATGGCAGCAGGGGAGGTCTCTTGGTGGTATGCAGGTGGAGCATAATCTGGGTCTGGTGGATCCAAGATGATTTCACGTACATGCTGCTACCATGGAGGGGACAGCTGGACAGCTGGGCTTGACTGTTGACAAACACACCTTTATGCAGCCTCATCATTTTAGTACTCTCAAGATAGACATCTTACTTATGGCTTAGGATTCCAAAAGCAACATGGTAGAAGCCACATGGGCATGTATATCTGGGACCAGAGCACGCTTCTGCTGGACTCTGTTGGTTGAAGTGGTCATGAACTCAACCAGATTCAAGGAGAGTGGACATAGACCCGACCTTTTGAAGGAAGGAGTGTCAAAGAATTTGAGGCTGTGTTTTAAAACTACACTCCCTTTATACACAAGTCCTTTATTTAAATTTAGTTCTAGAAATAACTATTGAGCACCTGTGCCAAATGTACCACTCCATGTGGTAACATGAGTTTGGCAAAATACAGTTAAACAATGTTGAAAAGTTTTCTTAAAACACTCCCAGGATCCTCAGACATTCTAAATAGCTTAGAAATCTCCAAGAGCAGATGTGCCATTTCCCAAAGTATTTTGATGTTAGAATGTCCTAGAACTAGTCTTCTGCATAAGACATCTTAAAAACTCTGACTTAGACAATGACTAAAACAGGGAGAAAAGGAACAAGCATTATCTCTTATATTCCAGAACTTTAAAGAGGACAGAAGCAAGAATAAAATTTTTAAGAATAGAGAAAACATGATTTTCTAACATGACTTAAGTAACTGGAAGGCGCCCATAGACTGTGTTATCATGGGTTAAAAAAGTATGCACATAAATGTCCCAGAGGTAATATGGAGGCAAAGATAAGTCCTTGCTTCAAGAAATATTAATCATAAACTACCCAGAATCTTTTACAGGCTTTTCATTCTTTCTGAACATCTTAATTAAAAGTTAAAATGACTGACAATCTTGACTTTCTTGAGAACTAAAGGAGCATCCACAGAAGGCCATGGAATGTGCAATGTCTTGCAGTCCTTGCTGAGGGCAAAGCAACCTCATAAAACAGTAAAATATTAATTATTTATTATAGGGCTATGGAAGAAGCCAAAGTATAGGGCCTCTTTCACTTTGGGGATTTGGGTTTGCAAGTTACAGGACAAAAGGGAAATAACTTTGAAATTACAGGAAATCAGAGACAGGAAATTTTAGTTTTGGTCAAAAGCCATAATGTCTTTTGGTGAACTCCATTTGATGAACTTCAACAATAACTAGAGGGGGTGGGGGAATCTATTAAGCTGTTTCAGGACCTGGATATATTTATCTGGAAAGATATATGGCTTCATATTACATTCAGCATATTAAGGTGCCATTCACAAACAAGATGATCTACGGTATTCATCATTCACCACTCACTTCCATCTAGATTGGGAACAGTACCCCCAAAAGATCCCACCATCCAGCCAAAATGCAAAATACAAAGACCTGAAGAGTCTGGTTTTGATTTGGGAACAGGATGAGGCTACAGAAAACTGCATGGACATTTTAAGGGCTCTGGGCTCCTTTTCCCTTTTTTTTTTTTTTTTCTTAGAGACAGGGTCTCCCTCTGTCACCCGGGCTGGAGTGCATTGACATGATCATAGGTTAATGCAGCCTCAAAACTCCTGGGCTCAAACCATCCTCCTGCCTCAACCTCCTGAGTAGTTGGGACTATAGGTGCGCCACCACGCCCAGCCTCTTTCCCCATTTTGATGGGGACAAGCATGGAGGATGAGGGAGGGGCCAGGACCACATCAGGGTAGGCAAGGCTGGCAGGCATCACAGTGAGGCTCCTGGGCCATCAGCCCCTTTCTCTCTTCATTTTTGCTATTGTAGATAAAGCTTTGTGTTACTCAAAAACAAAAATAGGCAAATGGGACTTAATTAAACTAAAAAGCTTCTGCACAGCAAAGGAAATCATCAACAGAATGAACATACAACCTACAGAATGGGAGAAAATATTTGCAAACTTTACATCCAACATGGGACTACTATCCAGAATTTATAAGGAAGTCAAATAACTCAACAACAACAAAAAATATAAATAACTCCATGAAAAAATGGGCAAAGGACATAAATATACATTTTTCAAAAGAAGAAATACAAATGGCCAACAAGCATATGAAAAAATAATCAACATCACTAATCATCAGAGAAATGCAAATCAACACCACTATGCGATATCATCTTGCCCCAGTCAGAATGGCTATTATTAAAAAGTCAAAGAATAACAGATATTGGTGAGTATGTGGAGAAAAGGGAACTCTTACACACTGTTGGTGGGAATGTAAATTAGTACAACCTCTGTGGAAAACAATATAGAGATTCCTCAAAGAACTAAAAGTAGACCTACCATTCTATCCTTCAACCCCTCTCTACCAAAAGGAAAAGAAATAATTACACCAAAAAGATGCCTGCACTTGTATATTTATTGCAGCACTATTCACAATAGCAAAGATATGGAATCAACCAAGTGTCCATCAACAGATGATAGGACGTGGTATATATACACACACATACACGCACACACACAATGGAATACACATGTCTTTTGCAGCCACATGGATGGAACTGGAGGCCATTATCTCAAGTAAAACAAGTCAGAATCAGAAAGTCCAATACCACATGTTCTCACTTATAAGTGGGAGCTGAATAACGTGTACACGTGGACGTAGAATGTGGAATGATAGACATTGGAGACTTGGAAGGATGGGAGGGTAGTAGGGGGGTGAAGGATGAGAAACTACTGAATGAGCACAATACACATTATTCAGGTGATGTTTACACTAAAAGCCCAGACTTCACCACTACAAAACATATCCATATAACAAAACTGCACTTGCACCCCCTAAATTCATACAATTAATTTCTAAAAGGAAATTGTATTGCTCTCCCATTCAAGCAATGAGTGGCAAAGGGAAGTAGGAAAGCAGGGACCAGGAGCCAAGCAAGGTGTTTGTTTCACACTTTTCCCTTTGCCAAAGGGAGTGACTTTTACATACCGTCCCTTCACCGCTTGGCCACTTCCCTTCCTCTTCCTAACCAGGTCCTAAGGAATCACAGGACTGGCACTTGCCAGGTGTGGGACAGCACCTCCCCAGCTTTGCAGGGTGATTGTAGAGGGTGTGCAGGCAAGGCACGAAATCACACTGGATTGCGTGATGAGGAAGCGAGTTCCTTTTGGTCCTCTTTGAACCTCTGATCCCGTCAATGAGGAGGTCCCTAGTGCTGGCTGATCGCCCTTTGCCTTCCCATACAACAAGATCTAGCTAGAATTGAGTAACACGGTTTTGTTAACATTGTACTTGTTTTGACAGTTGTCTCCTTTATGTTGCAAGTGATTCTGATTCTTCACGTAGAGTAATGATATAACGCTTCCTTATGAAATAAATCTGTTTGAAAAATGGAATCAACTTAAGTACAAATACTTAGTGCAGTTCAGGTGGCATGAATATACGGCAAAAATCAAGAAGGGAGGGAACCATGGATTGAAATGTGGGAAATACTAAACTGGTATGATCCTCCAAGTTAACATTTAGGGAAATTAAAGCCCTGAGAATTCGGATAAACTGCCCGCTGTCACCCAAGTAAATTGTTATCTTCTTCATTCACCATTTGTTTGTTTATTTACTTGTTTGTTTTAACATGCAAAGATCTGGCATTGTTTCCTGTCTCCCTTTCCAGGCCTCTCTCCACACTCAGGAAACTCTACTGCCCTTTGCATAAGGAGGTCAAGGATCTAAGAGGAAGTGGCTGCTATTTCCATCCAGAATTACAACAGGTATATTAGAATATCTGAGGCTGCAAGTAGCACAACAGCCAACTAAAATCAGCTTAAACAATGTGAGATTATTATTTTTTCATCTAATAAGAAGCCTTAGTCAAGGATTCGAATGCAGAGAGAGGTAAATATTGACCCAAATAAGATAATAAGCTTTGAAAACATTCTGAGTAAGACCTTAAGTGGGAGATTCTCTGTGGCATCTCAGGGGTCAAGCCAAATGAAGTAGAAGCAAGCAGATATTCCCCCCTCATGCCCCAGTGATATTGCCCATTTAGACGCAGAGGAGGCGTGTAAACACCTGGTACCCACAGGAAGTGGAAGGAGAGAAGGAGATGAGGCAGATACTGAGAGGAACCGCCGGCTGCCGTCAGAGCGAGGGATCTGGACGCGGGCAGCTGGGCAGAAAACGTACAGCATGGCCACGGGGCTGTGGCTCCCTTGCGGAGTGGGACCTGAGGCACACAGACAGGTAATCAGGCAGGTAATGGAAGGTGGAGACACCCATCAGAACAGCAAGGCTCAGGTTCCTGGGTCAGGGCACAGCAGGGTGAACCTCAAAACCTAGACCAGACCTATAAAAGCCCCCTGTCTCTCTAGCCTCACTTTTTGAACTTTTTATTGGAGTATAATCTACATAAATTAAAGGGCAGAAATCATAAGTGTATAGCTTTATGAATTTTCCCAAACTGAGAACACCCATGTAACCAGCACCCAGATTCATGAAACAGGATATTGGTAGCACCCTAGACACCCCCTCATAACACCTTCCTAGTGTTAATGAACCCTCCAAAGGGGAACCACTTCTTTTTCACACCTTCTCTAGACACAGTCATGCAGTGTACCCACTCTGGTTTCTGTCACCACGCACAGTGTTACGTTTGTAAGACTCTGCCACACTGCTGTGCAGAGTTGTGCTCCATTAGGTCTCATTGCTGAATGGTTTTCCAGTGTGAATGTACCATTATTCATTTATCCCTTCTCTTGTGGGTAGGCATTGGCATAGTTTCCAGTTTGGAGATGCTGCCAACACTGCTGTTGTGAACATTTCAGTGCATGTTTTTGGTGCACAAATGTGTGTTTCCCTGTGAGGCAGACACCTGGGAGGACAGGGCTGAGTGATAGGGTCCAGTCTCACGGTGCACCTTTCACACCTTGCTCGCTCTGCCTCCCTCCTCGGGGCCATGTTCTCTTCCCAGAGCACCATTCCCTTCATTCTCCACCTGGCTAGCTGCCACTTGTCTCTGAGATTTGGGACAAGATGCCACTTCCTTGGGGACCCCTTCCCTGACCTCCTATTCTGTACACCCCACCCCTTGCTGGGCTTCGGCTTTGCCGCACTTAGCACAACTTCGAAGAGCCACTGTGTCATTTCCCACTCAATGCTGCCTCCCTCTGCAGACTCTAAGCTCTATGCAGGGAACATCTGAATGTTCTACACTGGGTCCCCAGGACCTCACATAGCAGGTGGCCCAATAGTGGATACTAAATAATTATTTACTGGATAAGTGGGTGGTACCCAAGGCCAGCACCCATCTAACAAACCAAGCCTTCGGCTAATGGGGCACATGTAATTAGTGGTTCAAAGGAACCTTCTAGGCTGGGTGCAGTGGCTCACTCCTGTAATCCTAACACTCTGGGAGGCCGAGGTGGGAGGATCGCTCAAGCTCAGGACTTTGAGACCAGCCTGAGCAAGAGAAAGACCCCTTCTCTACAAAAAATAGAAAAGTTAGCTGAATTAGCTGGGCATTGTGGCGCACGCCTATAGTCCCAGCTACTCGGGAGGCTGAGGCAGGAGGATCACTTGAGCCCAGGAGTCTGAGGTTGCAGTGAGCTATGATGACACCACTGCGCTCTAGCCCAGGCAAGAGAGTGAGACTCTGTCTCAAAAAAAAAAAAAAAAAAGGAACCTCTTAGTCCCTCGTTGATGCCAAGCCCCATGTCAATTAGTTCCTCAAATCCCCTGACTGTGAACTGTTCTGTTTCCAGGGCCAGGGGTAGAGTTGGGAGTGCAGGCAAGAACCAAACAGTCCTTGGGGAGTGCAGAGGGGGGAGGTCTGGGCCTGGGAATGTGGGTTTACAAGTAGTCTTCAAAGCAAGGCTTATTTCTGCGTGAGATAAGCTGGATTTGCTCTAAGGGAGGTGGTCTCCAACCCCCTTCCTCTGACGCCTCCCTTTTCTCTTAAGACATTTTCTTCTTATCACCCCTCTCTGGGCTATAACAGCTGGGGCACCCACCAAGCCTGCACACATTGGCACTCCCCTACCCCCAGACCATGGCCAGCTTCCATTCTTTCTTGGCATTAGGACACTAAACTGTAAAAAGACATTCATGTTTAATAGCTCCTTCATGTATACAGGAACCAAAATGCAATTTCAGAAATGCCTTTTCAGAATTATACCCTCAACTTCATTTTTAATAGATGTCAGTGATTGGTTATAAGCAACTACAATAAAAACACACATATGAAAGTTAAATGAAGTGTTTATTTCTTAGCATGTTATATCTCTCTACATGATCATAGCACTCGCTCCTTTATCACAAGATTTTCCAGGTTGCTTGGGGGCTGACAGCACTAAGACGTACCAGAAGAGGAAGAAGTTGTGGATGGTGGTTGCAAGTTTGAGACACTGTCCTTGCTAACTCCCCAAAACCTGGGGAGTGTGGGCAGACATAGAGGCTGGGGGTGAGAGAGTGTGACAAATAGGAATGTTGTGGACTGCCTCCTCTTCATTCCTTTCCAACCAGCAGTTTCCACACCAGGAGGGCGCCATTCTGCTCTCACCATTAACTGTAAAGAATCAGGCCATGGATTATGAGACCTCAGTCAGAATCAGTTTGAGGTAGGTAATGCTTTTTTGTTTTATGAGAAAATACAGGGGTTAGGCTAAGAAATAAAATTATGTATTTAGAATCCACACATAGGCATAATATTATTAAAGTGCTAGTAATTTATTATTTTAAATTAAACATCAATCCACAAAAGGTGATGGAAAGAATGAAGGATTTTAACTTTAAGGAATAAAAGATTCAGGACATACTGCCAAAAAGGTGTCTTTGTATTAACATTTCTAGCTCAGGAAATCTGTGTTGATTGATTTACTAATTCTTTCAAGAAAGTGGGATACAGGGAGACAAACTTTTCCTTCTTCCCCATCTTGAAGGGTGTGTATTCCCCTCCCATTTGGCAAGAACCTGCTAACCCATAATTTGACTGTTTACTCCATCCTCGCCTTCCACTATAACAATATAAGCAAAAAAAGTTCATTTCTAAGCCATTTCACAGTGAGGTTTTCCTGAGTCACATGTATGGCTTTTAAATCTTCACCCAAGGTTTTCTTGTTTCCGTGTGTCTCTCACAGACTTTAGGAAAGAAAAAGACTTACTCATCTTAAATTTAGAAAGTTCAATAAATATCTGGTGCAAGAAAAAAATTAATATGTCAATGAAGAGAGAAATGTTGACTCACAAAAATGGGGAATTTCTTTTCATTTGATTGATGAATAGATTTATTGATGCACAGAATTTGACAAGTAGTGGACACACTCAATGACAGTTTCTTTCTCTTCATCTGTTATTAATTAATGCATACTTCATTCGTTCATTCATTCATTTGTTTGTTTCTTGGTTTGTTCTTTCATTCAGTATTCATCGAGTTCTTACTCTATGCCTGCCTGTCAGTCTCAGGGTTAGGTACTTAAAGTAAAAAGATGAATTTGATTTTTTATCCCCAGTTTGCTCACAATTTTTTCCCCTTGATAATTGTTACTTTTTTCTTTACATGATTTGTCTCCTTGAAGCAGTCAAACATAGTTGAACTTTTCTAAATTGATAATGGGTTCATGCAGCTCTTGGTTTGAGCCTGGTCAGTAAACGCATCATGAATCTTTTCCTGTAACACCTGCCTGTCTCGGGGTGTGGTGCCAAGCTCACATTTCAAAATCAAAACAAAACATATGAAATTGAACATGGAAAAGTAAGTGTAAATAGCTAAAAAGGCACCGAGGAAAGGATGCATCAGCCATGGAAAGGTGAGAAGAGAAATCCTTCATTCATTCCACAAATACCTATTGATCTCCTACTATGTACCAATCAATTATAGATCCTGGGGAATTAGCAGCGGGCAAACAGATTAAAAATTCTGCTCTCATGGGTTTAACTTCTGGAACAACACCCGAATCATCCTATTTGCCTGGATATTTACTCATAATTTCACCTGTGTGCCCTGACAACTTATCTGAGCTTCAGCTAGGTGTAGCAGCTTGCTGAAGTCTCACAGCTGGAAGGTAGCAGAGTTAGAATTGGAATCCAAAACAATACTCTGTCCACTTCACCCTGGAGTCTCCCAAATCATAGGGTTGATTTGACATCTGTCCTGGGGAGTTAGAATGGTCCAGGTCTATCCTCCCTCCACCGTGTCCTACCTTTGGAATTTTTGTTAGCAAAGGAGGTCTAATACCTGCTTGAAGCCAGGGCAGAAGTAGATAGATAACCATTTGAGGTGTCCTTTGGCTCTAAGAGATAGTGTTTGTGAATAGATCTTAGCATTCTCCAAAGAACTTTCCTGAAAGGGGCTGTAAAGATGTTTCCCTACCCTAATTCTTGTACCAACGTCTTTCTCAAAGACATATGTGGAAGTCTTAACAGCTACTGCACTTACCCCTGATAGCCTGCTCTCGAGTATACCACAAATGTGCCACGACTTTAAACCCTCGTGCCTCTGCATGTCCCCCAGTCTGGAACACCACCAACCCCATTTGTTGTCCTAACTTTGTGCCTGTTTAAAACCAACTTCAGGGCCAGGCAAGTGTCCCCCTCCACAAAGCCTTCCACAGCCACCTTCTTCATCTGACCCACCAGGACCCTTTGCTTGGACCCCCCTTCCCAGTTTCATTCTGTTTTGAAACACACAGAGGCTGGGTTCCTGTTTCTCTCCCTCACTTGATTGAGAGCCCAGAGGGCAAAAATGTGTCTCATTTGTCTTTCTTTTCCCCGGATCTGACCTTGGATCTGGCACAGATTTGTTGCTAAACATAAGTTTATTGAGTGAATGATTACATGAATTAACGAAGGAAGATGTAAAAAATGAATGAGTAATTGAATTGAATAAGTAAATAGGTGATTGAAGGAGTGAATGGGGAGAGCACATGCTGTTTGAAGTCAAGGGACGCTTTTGTGGTAGTGATCTGTGTCAATCCTGATAGCATGGGAAGAAGGTGATTTTGTGTGATTTTTGCAAATTTCTTCTTTTTTCTCTCCTTATTATTATTTTTTTTTTTGGTACACTTAAATGGTGGGCTCTGTCTGGGTGGAAGTGTAGCAATGAAAGAGTTGCCCAGGCTTAAAGTATGGTCCAAAATGCCTTATAGCTTCTGCGAGACCAAGCTGGGGATACATTAATTTAAATTATTACAATATAGAAATAGTAAGATTGTCTGGACCTGCAGGCAAGTAAAGACACATTTACCAAGTCCAAGGACTGAGCTATTATTAATACAATCCACAGTCCCTTATTTACAATTCCAAAACACAAAACACTCTGAAAATCAAGTTTTACCATAACTCATTTGGCAACATAAGTGTAGTCTTTACTGACTCCACATAGTGAAAAATAGTTTTAGGTTTTACTGAAGAAATGTTTCCAATCAAAATTAGAGTTGCTGCCCAGACCCATCTGAGGTTGTTATTATATTTAATGTGAATATATGGACTGTATTACTTTTCTAAAATCCAAAGATGATTTCGGAAACACATCCAGCCATAAGGATTTCAGACAAGGGACTGTGAGTCTGTCCTACACCAAGGAGCCAAGTTATCAAAGCCCAGTGGATATCCAAAGTTAGAAGATTCCAAGCAGAATGGATTAAAAATCCAGGACCATCTCAAAGGGGGGAAGTCAGGAGTGAGCAGGAACATAGAAGCCCCCAAACCAGAGCATAGTCACCTCCTATGGACCAAATCCCCTCCCAGGGGACATGGGTATGTGTGGAGATTTCTCTAGGCCACTTACAAGAAGTGGCTGGCTTTTCAACACCCTGGCTTGCAGGGTTCTCATATGGCCAAGCACCCGCATCACCATTGCTGCTGGCTTGCCTTCAAATGGCGGTTTATTATTAGTCATATTGATGGAAGTTGTGCCCTGAGAATGCTCTGAGTGTGCGCTGTATCTTAAGTGTCTATGCCCAGTGCCTAGCTCAGGGCCTGGCACAGAAGAAACACTCAATAAATGGGCTCCATAAATCTTTAATGAACATGTACGATATGTTACGCTTCATAATGTGCTTTTATATGCATTGTCTCATTTAATCTTTACAATGACCCAATGAGTCAGGCAAGTGAAATGAGTCCCAGGGAGCTTAAGGTGCTTGCTCAAGATCATAAACAGTTCTGCTGGGACATGCACCAAAGCTGTCTGCTTAAAAATCCTATTTTCTTTCTTTGGCATCCCTGTGCCTCCCTCCTATGTAGACTGAACCCTCAGAAGCAAAGAGTGGTAAAAATGTTCAGTCACAGGAAAAGCCTGGAAATCAGAAAAGCAGCTGATGAACTATGAGCCCCTGGACTTTCCGTGGGACCATCTGGGGTCATGTCTTCACCTGTGTCTATCCTCTTGTGAGCTTAATCCAGTGAGAAGCCTAGGCCTGCCGGGAGAAGGGGGTGCCATGAATGCACAGACAGGGGCCAAAGTCTATTCCAATCACCCCAAGTCCCAGTGCTGCAGTGCTCCTTTGCCCAAGCCTGGAGCTGACCTTGGGGCCAATGAAGGAATGTAGCCTTTTGAAGGTTAATCGAGAAAGCAGGGACTTGGTGGTGAGATAGGTGTGAGCCAGTGCCCAGCTCAGGTAATGGGAAGCTGAGCTTGCTGTAAGAACCCCATAAACATTTGCAGCAGATGAATCTGCCCGAGGTGAGGGCCCAGCTGCCCCCTGTGACAGCAAGTCTGCTAGGGAGGTACTAACCCAAGTGAGGTCATCCCAACTCTCCTCCGAGGGAAGGATGATTCAGCCTGGGTCCCCATCCCTCTGCCACCTCTGCCTGACCTCTGGAAAGCAGGTGCTGGATGAGAAGGGGAGAGGCATGAGGGCAGGGTGGGGCCAGGGGCCAGGAATCTCAGTAGTAGCAGTAAGCAAGGTCTGAGAAGCCACCCTGCCCTGTGGCTTTCCACGCAAGGGAAGGGAGCATGCTTTGCACACTCAATATGTCTCCATTTTCCAGGGACATTACATACCTCCTTCACTCCGAGCAGCTCACAAGCTAGCCAGAAATGTGCCCCGTGAACTCCAGGCCAGGCTTCTAATTCCCTGCTGGCAGCACTAGAGAAATTAGGCCAGGCCACAGTTGCATCTCTCCTTTCTAGCCTCACTTAGGCCATCAGCAGACACTTCGTAGGATGGTCTTGTTTCCCCTGTGCTTATGGATTGCTTGGCCTGTCTCTTCATCCCATAACTCTGAACTGTGTTTGCTTACTGGAGCTGTGCTAAGCCCAGGGCTGTGTGCCTTAGAGAAGTGGCTCACATGGTTTAGCAAAGTAGGAACCACCTGATCTCCCAGGGAGCTTGTTAAACATGTCCTGAAGCCTATCCTAGACTCACTACACCAGGATTGTGGGGTGGGGATGAGGTGCAGGGATCTGCATTTTTAACCTGCTTCCCAGGTGGATTCTGATGCAGATGCACAGAACATTCTTCTAGAAACACCTGTATAGGTTATGGGAGTCAAACCTGAGCTCTAACCCTTGCTCCATTGGGTGACCTTGGATGAATTCATTCCTCTGAGCCGCAGGTTCCCTGCCTAAAATGGAGCTAACAAGTAACTGCTTTACATGATGGTGTGGATTAAAGGGAGTGTGTGTATAGAGTGTCTGACACCGAACAGCAGCGGGAACAGTCCTGGGCTGGGGACCAATTTGCCAGGCCCAGTGGCCTCCTCACTCCCTCCTCCTATGCAGCAGCTCCGAGGTGCTAGATGCTGCTCTCAGTCTTTGCTTCAGCGAGCGGAGCTTGTACATCTGTGGTAGGTGGGTGCCCTAAAAATGCCCATGCCCCAGCCAGTCCCCAGAACCAAGAGGAATGAAGGTTGTAGCTGGAATGAAGTTTGCTAAACACCTGACTTGAAAATAGGGAAATTTTTCTGGATTATCCAGAAGGGTACCATTTCATCGCAAGCATCCTTAAAAGTGGAAGAGGGGACAGAAGGGGTCAGAGTGAGGCCATGTGACAAAGACCCACCCACTGCTGCTGGCTGTGAACACTGAGGAAAGAGGTCACAAGCCAACGCATGTGGGCAGCTGCCAGGAACTGGACAAGGCACGAAAGGAAATGACACACCTGGAGTGTCCAGAAAAGAGCACATCCCTATTGACACCTTGATTTTGGCCCAGTGACCCAAGTCAAATTTCTGACTTGTCACACTGTAAGATCAGTTTGTGTTGTTTTAAGCCACTAAGTTTTTGGCAATATATTACAGCAGCGATGGAAAACTAATACAATGCACCAAAAGGGGAGAATGCCAAGTTCACTGGGTTACATGCTTAGGCAGCTTTATAGCTTTGTGATAATATCATCTTTCTACCATCACTGGGGCCCAGGGGACTGAAGCCAAAGACAGGAATGTGGTCTGTAGGTGAATTTCTATCCCACTTGGTGGTGTTAATTCTAATTGTCACAACTAAGACAGCTAAGATATATTAATATTAAATGCCTGCTGTGTGCTGAGTGCTTTATATCTCATTATTATCAAAACTATCTATGACATGGGCTCTATTAGTAACCAAATTTTACATGAGGAAACAGGCTGACAGAGGTACCTTACCCAAGGTTGCATAAAGGTTGGAATTAGAACCTGGATTTAAAGGCAGGTTCACTGTCCCCTGGCCTCAAGCCCCTGACTGCATCCTTAAACAGCTTGGTGTAATGGCCAATGGAGGAGGTAGTGTGTTCTCACTAAATGTCAAGTTGAGGTGTCTGCTAAACTTACCCATACACAAGAACATACCTCCCATTGGGATGGCAGCCCGCGACCTCCGATGCTTCATGGGCAAAGTCTGGGAGGGCCAGATGTTGACAGGACAGTGCTTTGGAGCCATGCTCTTGCCATGTTGGGTTGCACCAGGAACGGAGGAGAGTTCAGAGGACCAACCTGCTCATTCCACAGCCAGGCACTAGGGCAGTCATGTGAGGTTGCCCCAAGTGTTCTGGAGAAGACACAGGGTTAGCAAGGCTGGGGCCAGACTCTTCTTTCCAATCAGCTGCTGATACGCTGTGTGACCTTGAGTAAAGCTCTTGACCTCCTCCCATCGCATGTGGAAATGGGACCAATTGCCCCAGTGCTTCCCTATCTCACCTGGCTGCTGTGGAAATCTACTGAGATCATGTTTGTGAACATGCTCTTAGAATTGCAAAAGCAGCACACCCTTGCAGAGTCTTAGGATGGCTATTATTTAATTTTTATAACTTAAGGTGAACATGGTTCATTACTGCTGTGATTAGTAATAATTACTATACTAAACCACACCAGAGAAGAGAATGCTCTCCCACTGGCTTCTTCAGCAAGATCTATTGTGTAAGTATTTCTCAAAAAAAAAAAAAATCAACAAAAATGTAATATTGTGCCATGTCACTGCACAGAATTTGTTTTTTTAATTTTGAAAAAGAGAAAGTTTGAAAGGATAACATCTTGAACCTTAGGTTAAGATCTTCTCTTGCTCAAAAAGGGTTTCCTTACATGAAAATGCCCTTTCCAAAAGGGCTTTTCGTCAGAGGCATAGAAGCAAGCTCGGCGTGGGCCCAGTGGTGATTTCCAATAGGAAGTGAAGGGGAGGTACACCCCAGACATCAAGGTCAGAGGCACGTAGAGCACCCCACGTGGCAGAGCATTCACCCACCACCCAAAGGGTGCAGAGCCATTGCCAACCTCCCCAGCATCAGCAGGAGCCTCTGGGATCCACCATAAAGCTTTAGGCCCAGGAGGGGCTGTCCTTCACCCAGAGGATGGAGTCTCTCCCCACCGAGGGCCCGCCAGTCTCTCTCCTGGAGTCTCTCTATTCTGCACTGCCATGACCAGCAATTTCACACACCATTACATGGAAAAGTCAACACATTGGGTCACAGTGGTCTCCAAGTCCCTGGGGAAAATTACTAGGCCAGATTCAAGCCCATTGTTCCTTCCTTCATCCCCTCACTTCCTACCTCCCTCTCTCCTTCCCTACTTTCCTTTCACCGGCCAGTCAGCCACATCTAAAGAGAAACTATTATAATACCAGATGTTGTGCACAGAGGAGTCAAGTACATTTCTTACTCTCAAGGAGGGCACAGACTAGTGTGCAGACGGGATACCTTTTGGTGGCTCCATGGTTGTCACAGAATCAAGTGTATTATGTACCAGAAAGAGGCACTGAGCCAGCCAAGCCAGGTGGGGGACTTCAATGAGATTGTGCAGTAACACATAAAGCCAGGGGAAGGGAAAACACAAGCTTTGGGTCAGACTCGTTGGGGTCAAGTCTCAGGTCTGCCCACTCACTTGCTATGTGACCCTGGGCCTCAGTGACCTCAACGGTAACATGAGGGTAATGTCTATGCCATAATGCTCTTCGAGGAGCCAGGAACAGCACTTCAGTCAGGGCAGCAACACCCAGATGGGGACACCCAGAGGGCATGCCCTGAATTAATGCAAATTTGAAAATCGTGTGACTGTGGATGGACTCCCTGCAACCTGCACAGGCTTGCAATCATGCAACCCCATCTTGGATTGGACTGGATATTCAGGACCTCACCTCTGACACTACAACCATGGTGAACACTACTAGCCCTAGTAGACTAGTCATGACACTGCTCCTGAGCTGCATCTCCCTCCATGGTCATTTACTCATACTTAGAGGTGAAGGTCTCCTGTTTCTCTGAGCTTCACCAACACAGTGACTGGGCAACTGTTTACACATTATGTATGAGTCCTCGGCTATTTAGGAACCTCGTGAAAGTTTTTAATGAGCATGTTTTCCACCAAGCTTTCCTTGGGCGATTTTTAGTGAATCATCAACAGAGTCCCATATTTAATTTAAAATAAAAGAGCTAACAAGGATTCTTAAAATTCTAATATCTACTTCCAGTGAATATGTGGAGAAATGGGCATCCTCGTATGGATGGCAGTGGGTTTGGTTGAGTAGAGAGACTCCAAGCCTCTCTAAAGAACAATCTGGCGATGCATGTCAACAGCTTTACTGATGTTTATATCCCACATTTAACCCAGTGAAACTACTTACAAAACTTTACCCTAATAGTGACAGATATGCACAAAGATTTATCCTTAAGTGTGCTTATTGTATAATCCTTGATAATAGCAAAAATTTGGAAATAACCTAAATACACAACAATAAAGTTTCATTAAATATATTATGCTACAATCAAAAAGTGTAATATACTTGCAACCATTAAAAATTACCTGATAGAGGAATATGTAATAACACAAAAAGTGTTTATATTTATGGATGAAAAACAGTACAAAAAAGTTTATACAGTCTAATCTAACTTTGTAAATTATTTTAAAATGCTTAAAAATGAACTAGACATATCTAATTCAAAATGTCCATAGTGGTTATCTTCCAGTTGTGGGCTTACTAATGACTTGTGGGCATCCATTCCTAAACTTTCCAAATTTTCTATCATCAATGTGTTTCTTGTGCCGTGAAAAAAGAAAAACAGAAAATGTAAAAGCTAAAGCTTAAAAGTCAGTGGGTTCGAATTTGAATTATCACTGCATAGTAGTTTGCCCAAGGATAAACTACTCACTCATTCTGAGCCTCATATTTTTCCCTCTATTTTTATAGATAATAATACCTTCCTTATAAGGCAGTAGGAGGGTTGCATTAGATAATGCATGTACAGTGCTGTGCACACAGCATGAACTCAATCAATTTATGTTCCACTCACTTCCTCCTACATGGGTTCAGTAAAAGGAGAGATGACATACCCAACTACCATGGCTAGTTAGGTAAGACTAATACAGGAGGTAGGACTAGAACTTAAGCCTGAAGCTAACCCAGGTGGGATGGCAGCAGGTGAGGACTGTGAACAATGGGAGGGCTTAAGGAAAAATGTGCAAACACACTGTATAAGACAAACAACCTAGGGCGCTGGCACTTTGCCTCACCTGCTACTCCATTGAGCAGGTCCTACATGATATCCAAATGCTGACCTATGATCCTTAGCATTTATGCTGAAATTTTTTTTATTTCTGCACTAGTTATCTGAGTAACAAATTACTCCAAGACTTAGTGGCTTAAAATGACAATAAGCATTTATTCTCATACAGTTTCAGTGGACTAGGAATTTGGGAGTGGCTTAGCTGGGTCATTCTGGCTGGGGGATCTCTCAGGAGGTTGCAGTTAAGATATCAGCTAGAACTGAGGCCTTCTGAAGGCTAGACTGGGGCTGGAGGGTCTCGTTAGAAGATAGCTCATGCATATATTGGCAAGTTGGCACTGGCTGTTGGCAGGAGGCCCCTGTTCCTCGCCATGTGGGCCTCTCCATAGAGCTGCTTCAGGGTCCTCGTGGCATGGCAGCTAGTATCCCCAGAGCGAATGATCAATGAGAGAGAAAGAGGCAATGCCTCTTATGACCTGACCCCAGAAGTCACACTGTCATTCCACAGTGTTCTATTGGTTGTACAGGTTGGCTGTGTTCGGTGTGAAGGGGCCTGCACGGGGGAATGCGTACCAGGCTAAAATCTTTGGAGGCCGTCTTGGAGGCTAACTGCCACAACTGCCCTTACAGTGCCCTCTGCCTGGACTATTCCTCCTCCAAATGCCTGCATAGGTCACGGCTTCACTTCCCCTTGGTTTCTGCTCAGAAGCCACCTTACCCAGCAGCGTCCCTTGAGCTCTCTCCAGACGGCTCCTCTCCCAGTGTTCGATTGCTGTCTCTCCTTACACCCTGTTTCATTTTCTTTAGTATCTAACACATTGCATACTTATTTGTTTATCATTTGTTCCCCACCCCAGTAGAACATAGGCTTCACAAAAGACTTGTCATGTTTCCACTGGTACCCAGGAGGAGCTCATAAATATTTGTTAACTGAATAATGAATAAAGCATGACATCATCTGACACTTCTGATGCTTCTGTTGAACTTCTGTATGTATGACCCATGAAGTAATTAAGAATTCCCTCCTTGGTGACACCACCCTTGCTTGTAAATCCTTCTGGAAGGGATGATGCTTGCCTTCTGAACACCACCCTCTCGCTGTACATCCCGCCCAGCCTGCCCCGTGAGCCCCGCTCACCTGCCTTGCTTCTCCTAGTGCTTGGCTTTCTCAACACAGCCCCTGCAGTCCAGGCCTCCCTCTCCCCTGGCTGCCTCAGTGTTCGTCCCCTGACACTCGTACTGTTGAGACATCCTTGTTCCAGGCCCACCTTCTAAAGGCCTAAGAAAAAGGATGACAACTAACAAGCACATATGGCCCTGCTCCTCCCTCCCGTATCCACGGCAAACATTGCTGAATGATCAGGCCGTTGCTAAGTATGTGTGGACCAATGAGCTGCTGATACTTCTGGGGACCTTCCAGAGATAATTTTCTGGTCTCTGTTGCTTAACACACTATCAATTCTAATAGCAGGCACCATGGCAGACAAACAATAAAGATACAGTTAACCCTTGAACAACACGGGGATTAGGGGAACTGACTGCCCACACAGTCAAAAATCTGCTTATGACTTTTGATTCCCCCAAAACTTAACTACTAATAGCCTACTGTCCACCAGAATCCTCACCAATAACAAAGAGTCGATTGGCACATACTTTGTACTTCTTATGTATTATATACTGTATTATTATAATAATGCAAGCTAGAGAAAAGAAAATGTTATTAAGAGAATCATAAGGAAGAAAAAATATATTTACTATTCATTAAGTGGAAGTGGATCATCATAAAGGTCTTCATCCTCATCGTCTTCACGTTGAGTAGGCCGAGGAGGAGGAGGAGGAGGAGGGGTTGGTCTCGCTGTCTCAGGGGTGGCAGAGACAGAAGAAAATCTGCCTCTAAATGGACCAGTACAGTTCCAATCCATATTATTCCAGAGTCAACTGTATTTGCATGTGGGAGGGACAAATGAAACCACAGAGGTAACATTTACTACTCATTTACCAGATGCCAAGCATGGTCTTAAACAATTAATGTGGATTATCTCTAACATTTATTTTTCACAACCACCGGCAAGGAAGTTGCTGTTACTACTCCCATTTTACAGAGGAGGAAGTGGGCTTGGAGAGGTAAGTGACATACAGGATCACTTAGCTAAGAATTGGTACAACTAGTTCAAATTCAGGCAGTTGGAGGAGTCTTCTCTTTAATAATTGTGTGATACCACCTTAAGGTCTTCAATAACCAGCTGAGTCACAGGGTCTTGGGAATTAATGTCTAGTTGTTAGGCCTAAGGGAAAGCTCCCAGGGAATTTCTTCTGTCTGAAATGGCCACCAGAGAACCCTTACTCATCCTTAGAGATACAATTCACTTCTTACCACCTCTGTGAAGTTTTCGTTGCCATAGTTATGCCAGCACTGCTTGTATATCATTCTGTTATTTCACCAACCAGCCTGTATTGCAAGTCTGTGTTTTCTTGCAGGTCTTAGTGCATCATGACTGCCTTGGGGGGTAAAGTCCCATAACTTTTTCATTTCCTAATACTCACAGTTTAGCAAAGTACCTGGCCTATGATAAGCTAAGTGAATAAATAAATATTGTCTCTGCTTCCATGATACCCTTTCCCAGGCTAATTTTCAAAACCTAGCACTTCTCAAAGATAGGCTAAGTTGCTTACTGAATGGATAGTTATGATCTTGAGTAAGAACTGTTATCACATCAAAGTGGAAAAGTTGAGTGAATAATGGCTTCCCAGGAAATGCAGCACTAAAATCTCCTCTAGAAGTGTACTTCCTGAGGAGTTCTCACCCTGAGAAATGAGTGTGAGCATTCCAGTTCTGTCCTAGAAAAGTGATGAGATGCTGCATGTACATACCACTCACCATGGCATCCCCAAGCAGAGTTTCTCCAACTATTGAGCTTATGAATCACCTGCCTCTGCTCTTCTAATTGCTTTGATAAAAGGAGTTTAGAGAGGCTCTCTCTGTTGACAAGCAGCAAGAAATCCACATTAACTCCCACTAGCCCTTTCTAACCACAGGGCTCTGCAGGGCTCAGAAATGCTCACGGGCTTTCTGGGAGAGTTGGACAGACACATTAATGCAATGGGAAAGCTGTGAAGGGTGAGAGTTACATTCTTTTAAAAAGCGGGAAAAGCTTCCGGATTTTCTAAAAGAAGGTAGACCAGAAGCATAAATGAATATGGAATTAGTGCCAACCTGCCCGGGATGGGCCTTCGGGAGGCATGATATGGGGCCCTTTAAGCTGACACCTATGTGGAGAAAAAAATGCTGTGGCCTGAGGGACAAGATGTGTGACCTTTCATAAGGTCCTCCCTATCTCGACACCTTGGTTTATTCATTTCAAGTAGAGAGACTGGAGCATGTGATCACTTAGCCCCCTTCTTCCTCAGATGTCCTAACAGATTTGGGTACTGTCTGAATGACAATACCCAGATGGGGTATAAGATTTTACCTGTTAGTTTTAGGGATAAAAGCTGAAAATATCTACTCTATAATAAGGTTTTTTTAAAAAGAAAACCTTATATAGTATGTTTCACTTGTTTAGTTTAGCAACAGAGATGAGAGGACATATCTGAATCCTGGTGAGGGCCTATAGCATAGAACATCAGGCATTTATGAAGTCAGAGCTGTAATTCCAACTGCAGCCCTTACCCCATGTCGCCCCAGTGGGGCCTGCCTCTCTCTCTTCTCCAAGACATATGTTTGACTCAACTTTGGGTGTGTCCCTCGCTGTAACTGAGGCAGTGCTTGACATAAGATAGGTGCTTAGGAACTGAATAGTGAATTGCATTGGACTGAATTGAAATCTACTTTGAAGCACTCTTTCCTATTAGACACCCCACTGCATTTCAGATTGGTCCAAAATATCTCTACTAATATAAATTGGCTCTCAATCATGAGGTGGGTTTGATAGGAAAAGATGGGGGAGGGCTTTGTTTGCCCAGAAATACGGGGAGAAACAGAGCATTAAGAGTGCCTAGCAAATAAACAGTGGGATGAAATAAAAAACAGTTCTATCAGACTCTAACACCTGTAGATTTTCTACTGTACGGAGGGGGATATTCGTCCATAGTCATAGACAGTCCAATGTTTTAAGTGTAAATAAAGTCTGCAGAAGCAATTTGAAGATACCCAATGCTTAAGCAACCCTATAAATGGGTTCACCATTAAAATGTAGAAGGGCATTTGGCAATACCAAAATGATCATGGAGAACAGAGCCTTGGAATCCCAAAGAACTTTCCTGGCATCCCCCACTGTGAATAAAATGGGCCAGCCATCTCCTCTACACATGTTCTACTCTTTTTCTGGTCTCCCTTAGGGATCTAGAGAGAGAAGCCAGATGGACAGCCTTCCCAACAGCTGGTTATCAGTAACAATGTCAGCATATGAACTGTGGACCCTTTGTTCCTTTTTCTGTAAGGGATAAAGCTCATTGGGTAGCAAGGCTGTTGGTGGGTGCAGATGAAAGCTCTTCCTTGGGATGGCCAATGCTGGGTGTGGTTAGCAAGCATGTGACTGGGTAAAAGCAGTATGAGGACCCTAAAGCTATAAGATCTGAACATCTTTATTAGCCAGCAATTTGACCTAATTGTCCAAACTTTGCTGGAACAATGGTTTCCAATATTTTTAAAAAGTTACACTGCCCCTTTTCAAATAAAATCTTAATGGAACTCAGTGTGTAAAACAAATACAAGCAGATGTAATTGAAACTAGGATGAGGAACCTGTGGCTCCACCCCTCATTCATTCCCTTCCTCAGAGATAGTCCCAAGGCATTTCTTTGAAAACATAAGCCTTCACAGAACACACTATTAAAACCCCTGGCCAAAAAGACACAGCTCTACTCTAAAGTGATTTTTTCCTTATCAAGACCTAATTCCCTTGATTATAAAATTAGAGATGCATTCTTTGGTAAACAAATTGATACCAGTATGGAAAAACATCATACTTAAGAATGAACTAAGCCTTTTCTACTCACATATTGAAAGGGGAAAATGTGAATTTTTTAAAACTCATTGCAAAGTACCTGTGAATATTTTCTAGTGGCTGACAGTTTAAAGGTCTGAAAGAAACAGGACAATACAAGCTTCGCTGAAACATCTACTCTGGACACAAGTCCTTTGGCAACAAGCCATCTCTCTGCCCAACATTCAACAGGAGGGCAGCAAAGAAAGCATCTAGTAAAGTGTTGACAGAATTAATCAGACTCCATTTTCAAGCTTTCTTTTGCTCCCTGGGCTAAGAAATTAGAAGGCTCTGGCTGAATCAGATACACTTTGAGATTTCCCCAGAAACACAGTTTTCCTGGGGAACTAAAGCTAATGAAAGGAGAGGTTAACTATATTTGATTTCCTCAAAGCCTACTGCTTAATTCTATGTGAACTCTCTGATTTCTTTTAGACCTTAAGCACATGGCTCAGTGACATTGCACTGCTCAGAGAGGACAGAGGAGAAACATTTGTGAATAAATCACAAAGTCATAGTACTGCTGCCTTGTGGATGGATGGCACTCATCCAATTTCAAAACCCTTTCACAGATTATTTCAATAAGTAGTAATAAGTATCTACTATTTATTAAATTTTATCTCTAATCCTCATCACAACAGGTGAGTTAGATATTATTCCTCAATTTTACCGAAGGGGAAATTGAGGTAGAACAAGAATAAATGACTTGCTCATAAATAGCGGACTTTGATTTTGAATTCAGGACTCTTGGACATCAAAGCCCTGAGTCTGACTGCCTTTCCAGGCTGCTTTGCGAATCTCTGTCCTTCCCAGGAATAATGCAACACTGTAAATTCACCCCAAGAGCTGTGGGTCTGGACATAGCCAAAATAAATTTCTTCAAACAAGAGACTGAAGAAGCATGTTGATCTTTGGGACTGAGTTGGCCGCTGGTGGGATTCCTTCTCAGAGAGGCGGAATCTGGCAAGTTTAAGGTGGGGAGAGGGCAGTGGTCAACATAAGCAGATTTCAATTTTGGATAATGAATCTGGTGGAAATGACAAGGGTACGTTAGACAGGAAAGAAACTAGAATCAGAGAATCTGATACGGACGAGGCTGCTGTAATAGTCCAGAAATGGTGAGTGCTGTGACTAAATACAGAGGAAGTAGGTTCAAGAGAAGAAGACCAATCCTGGAAACAGGGGCAGGGTAGGAGCAGCAGGCCAAAGATAGAATTTCCCGCAATGATCTCCAGTCTAGTTGTGGAGGTGAATGAGGACATGGTTACCTGGGGTAACATGGGCCCCCACCAGGGGAACAAAGGTGCAGGAATGCAGGAACACACAAAAGAGGGTCCCCTTAGTTGTTCTGGGGCTGGGGAAAGGCAAGTCAAGGAAGGTACTCTATTGGAGGTGATGTCTGAGTCCGTCTTTCAAGAAAATAGGAGGAACTGAGGCCATGGCTCAGGCAGCATGTGCGTGCACCGAGCTTGGGGAGGCCGCGATGAAAGACAGAGGCAACAGGGAGGCAAGGATGGAAGGCCAGGAAAGGTCTGGGATCGCAGGTTCTCAAGGAGTTTGCCCTTATTCTAAAGGCGATAGGGAGAAACTGAATCTCCTGTAATACGTTACAGAGGTAGAAACCTAAGGTCCAGAAAGGCTAAACAGCTTGTCCAAAATCTCTGGTCTCAACCCTGGCTTCAGTACGTGGTCCACACCGGGTAGTTAGAGGTGCAGAATCTCAGATCTGCCCCAGATCCATGGAATCAGAAACTGGTTTGAACGAGATCCCCAGGTGATTTGTAGATGCATTAAGTTTGAGAAGCACTGTTTTAAAGTATGCGCACTTTCTGGGATGCTGGCCCCTGCCTGCTGTCGAGTATCTGCATAGTTGAGCATCTCGAAAGTCAAAGAGTTCCCTGGGTGGTGGCAGGGAATGTGTGGTCTCACGTGGAGGGTGGCTTGGGAACGCCCTCCGCTGCAGGCTCCGCCCCCACCAACGAAACAATTATCAGCGCCCGGGCAGGTGGAGCCCGACCGCTCCCCCATTGCCCCACTTGTGGTACCATCGCGTATGATTAATCGCCGTTTCCACAGGTGCTTCATCAATCATCACCTCAGCGCACCCAGGACAAAGGGGTCGTGGTAGAGGAACAACGGGCGCTGAGGACTACCAAGGCTCCCGGGCCTCTGATAAGATGGGCGCGGAGTTGGGCTGGAGCAGGTCCCCACTAAGGAGCATTAGGCATTCACCCTGGCCGCTCTGATTGGTAATTAAGTGACTCGTCTACTGGCCGACAGTCCTGCATGTTCCCCCAGGCATCTGTTAGTTCTTCGAAAACCACTACTGACAAAATGAGGTTTGCCCTTGGTACACAGATAATGAGACTGAGCTTGACAGGTATGGCGCGATTAGAAAATTTCTACATGAAGCTCATTCTGCTAGCCACTCCACAGTAAACAGACTCATTAGAACTTGCAGGTCCCTGGAGGCAAAGCATGTTTGACATTATTAATTGGCTTTTCTGTATAAGGAGTCAAATAGATGAAAAGGTTTATCAAGCTGAAATAATTAATTTTGCCTGAATTCGCTGACAGTTCATTTCTCCTGTAAAAGACCATTTTAAGGTCCCTTTTTTTTTTCAAATTTCAAAGTTCAAAAGACATAATAGTGGCAAAAGTGAAGCTTTTTAGTAAATTATAATTAAAGGGAATTTAATTAACTTAGACCTGAGGAAGGGGAAAAAAAGGAATTCTATCTGTTCTATACAGAGTCTAGATGGTGAACATATCAGATTAATAAGCATAATTTAATTAATCAAGTATAATAAGAGTAATATATTTAAATTACCAAGCTCCAATAGTGGGGTTTTTAACTAATCTTACCGCTCGTTAGCAATTATAATTTGTAGCCAGATTCAACTATTTAAAGATGGGGGTTAGGCAAGTTATTGAAAATTTCATTGTTTAGAACCTTTCTTGTCAAAATAGCAAATATTTCATTCCTTTGCAAATTTCTTACCTTAGCCTATGTCTTTCTGTCCCAAAAGCAAATATTTCCATGATTCTTCATGTTCCCTAATGCTCCACACATTTACCTTTCATCACCAAAGTCGTTTGATTCCTGAACGTTTTCCAATCAATTCAAAATTACATTTGACTACCGTGTCTTATCTGCACCGTGGGGGCTTTCAACAAGAACATGGGTAGGTATAACAGTTTTGATTTCCATAAGGGGCTGTTAGGAACCATTGTCATAAAAATGGACTTTATTCTTAGAATTTCTAGGCATTTATTGCATGTAAAGAGAGCATCTTCCTATTTAAGGCACATAGCTGTTTTGTAGTAAAGATGGCCTTTGTTCCCAAACATCTGAATCTTGATCAACAATGGGCAGTGCCCAAATCTCTCGAGATGGAAATACAATGAGGGGGTAGCGAGAGGGTAGGGATTACGAGTGGTTCTTCACGGTCCTATTTTCATCACAGCTCCCACAGTGTGCACCTTCTCCGGAAATGCTGACAGACGTGAAAACAACAGCATGGTTGACTGTCCTCTTGAAACCATAGACATTTATATTCGAATATTTTCTATGCAATTTTTAACGGAGAATATTTTGGTTAATCCTTAACATTTTCTTTGGGAAGGCTCTGAGCTTGGTTTCCCTAGTTCAGGGTCATTACTTGGTTCCAGTGAGGTTCTTGATATTCCGTACATAGTTTGAAAAATCGACTCAAGTAAAATCCATGCAATGAAAATTCACAAAGTCATTTTGCCCTTTGCAACCCTTGCAACATCCTTGACGTGAAGGAGGAGAGTACGTAGGCCACTTGGTGCCATGGATCTCAATTCTCAGAACACCTAAGTGAAATCATCCCCATGTTAAAGATGAGAAAACTGAGGCTCAGAGATGGGAAGAAAGTTACCTGAGGTCATGCACTTCAGCAGCAAAGCCGGCCTGCCTGACCTCAAAGCCCATGTAATTTCCATTAGAAAAGAGTAACCCAAAAAGTAACACATATCAAATTCCCAAACCATAAATACTTGTAACATTTACCAGAGAGTTAACATTTGGGGTAAGAAATGTCATAACCCAAAAAGCAAATATCTACTTCCTTGCACTGAGGAATACTCGAAAAGATGTATTAAAAAAAATCCTGGGAAACTTGAGACCTTCCAGTCCAATACTCACAAACTTATTGTTCATCATATTTCCCACTCCTGCTTCCTCATATTAGTTCCTTAATTAACTATATATTAATGTCCAGGGGCCATTATGATTAAATAAAGGGTAAGACATGTCGGGGTGGGGAAGGGGGGGAGGCTGTGTGTGCCAAGATTCAGGGCTGGAGCTGTCATCACTCACCAGCATGTTTTCTTCTGAAGTCAATACGTTGTTCCATTTCAAACATGCTTAAAGAAAACACAAATTGATTTATTTGCAATTCTGAACTACTTATCAAATGGTAATGATCACGGCATGGTAAAACTCAGGCTGGAAATACGCCATGCAATGCTTAGTCATTCTGTTGATTGAACTAATAATTCTCCCCTACTCCTCTCGTTCTCTCCTCCCTCCTCCCTCCCTCCCTCTCTCTCTGTGTCTTTCTATAATTCTGCCTGATAAGCCTTAGCAGCCCAGAAGGGGTCTGTGTTCGTGTGGTCAGTTCTGAAGGCTCTGGAGGAAGCCCACATCTCCCCAGCACCTCCCTTTCATTCATTAACCCACCAGGGGCCAAGACTAATTAGATCAGCCTGCTCATTTTGAGCTGATAATTGATTTAAATAGGTTGCTCATTTAAAATAGAAGAAAAGCCTGCTACACATTTGGTGCTTGGGTTTTTTTTCTTCTTTCCCTGCAACTTTCAATTGCTTGTGCAATGTAGCATAAAATGTAGAGGTCTCCCTTTTCTTTTCTCTCTCTTTTTTTAAAGGGGCCATAAAATTAATTACAATAAGTAGGCAACGGGCAGGGGCAGGGGGTTAACTGATGGTTCTAATGAGCAGCCGAGCTTTGGGAAAGCTGGGCCACTCACGCTGTTTGTTGGCTGCAAGGGGGCCATGGCTTCCAGGAGGACCGCAGCCTGAAACCCTGAAACAGTCCTCCACACTGATTCTGTCTTCATGGCAACCAAAGTAGCTTTGCTAAGCTTCAAACAAAGGAGACTTCCTCTCCAAAGGTGGGGACATTTTGGAATTATCTCCTCACCATTAAACAAGACAAGAAGCTATTCCATGGTATCCCCCCAAGACACATACACACACATAGTCCCTGGTTTTTATACAATTCAGGAGTGGGAAAGCTAAGGAAAGACTTGGCCCCACTCTGCATTCTGAAGACCTTTCCCTTCTCAAAGGGTCTTTCATGATCCGTTCTGCACCATATTGATTTATTTCAAGTGTGGATCGAAAAAGTTTAGACTAGGCTCCTCTTTGGAAACTAAATCGTCCTGCTAGTATATACTGTTCGGCTGACTGTATATCTTTGACACAATGAAAAGAGCTTTTGTCTGCAGCCTGGAGGGCAAGAGGTGGACGCAACACTTGTAATTTGCTCTGCAAAATTCTCTTGCAGTGTTTCCTGTCACTGAGAGAAGGGAGTGCAGGGCCTGGTGAGGGGAGCTGAAGAGGGTTGCAAAATCTTTAAAGGTAAATAAAATTATTGGAAATAGGAAAGTTACCCCCCAAAACTGCACATGCTATATTTCAAAAGTTCATAACTTCCAACTCTACAAAGCAGCATGACTCATATGGGCAGAACATGGGCTTTGGAGTCAGACACACAAACCTGAGTTTCCACTCTGATTCAGTCACTTACCAGCTCTGTATAAGTCATTCAATCTCTCTAAAACTCAGTTCTTTACCTATAAAATGGAGATATTAAAGTTTATTTTTGAGGTGTATCATAAGAGTTAGAGATAATTTAAGACACTAGCACTGGGCCCATCTCTAATAAGATAATACGTATAATACGTATAATGCAAAATTTGGTTTCCTACAATCAAGAAGGGTCATTCATCCCTGTTTTGTTATCAGTGTGAGGCTGGGCAGCTAGGGAGAAGGTGATCAGGGTCAGCTTCAAGGGCACCTAACCTGTACAGTGGCACAGAGTCCCACACTAAGAAAAACCTTACTGTCCCTGTCTTGAAATTCTTAATTTTTGAACAGGAGTCTCTACGTTTTCATTTTGAACTGGATACTGCAAATTATATAGCCCATCCTGATTGTACATTCCCTTCTGCAAATGCTGCCTGGGCCATTCTTGGCATTTTGAAGAGTCACTTATGTGGGGTCATGTCTGAGTTGGTGGCACAATGCTTTCACACTTATAAATCACATTTTTTCTGCTTCTCTAGCAAATTAGAACCAGAGGTGTAGCCTCTCAGTTCTTGTGGGCCCAGGGCCTGATTGCCATGAAAAACTATTCAAGAGCACATGCTAGTGGCCGAAGGTCAGAATCGCACCTCTGCAGTCCCATCCACCAGCCCACTGAGAGAATCCATGCCTTTCAAGCAGATGATGGAGGCCTGACCCAGGAGGTGACAACAAGCACGGAGCAACAACGTTGTTAATTCAGCGTTCGTATGGCAAATCATTTTCGCCATTAATGACATATGAATTTAGTCCCGGGCAATTTTTTTCAAACAACCAGTTGTGAAATATATTGAGAAAACACTGCCAATCTCCAATCCTAATGACAGACACATTGACGGTAAATAAGATGAATATTTATAGGATACCTGATTGCCTAAATGAGTTCCCTAAGGTATGAATAATTGAATGTGCATATACTAATTAATTGGGAAAAGCCACTAGGTAACTCCTTTTTATTTACATTGGCCTCATGTTATTTCATTTCTTACAACTATTACAGTTCCCAGTTATTTCCTATGCTTCAGTAAAATTGAGTGTAATTGAGAGAATTTTTAATAAACATCATGATTCTTAATTTCAATGGATGCGTATGCCAGGGTAGAATATGTGGTGATAGTTCTTAAAACAGTTACTTGGATTTGCCTAACAATAAAAGATATTGTTCATTGGTGCCTACTGCTCACCCATCTTTTTACATACACCCCATCTATTTAATATTAATAATTCTCAAAATAACCTTATAAAGTTAGCTATCATGAAACTATCTCCATTTTACAGATGAGGAAACTGAGACTCATAATAGTTAAGTGAGCTGCTCATGGTCACATGACTGTAAGTACTGGGGCACGGACTCAAATTTGCCCTGCTTAAAAGTCATCTTTCCAGAAAAGGACTGTAATCTTTTACCTTGACTAGACTGTTTAAAAAATACTATCCCTTACCAATCATATTCTAAACATGGTCCACCAGAACTTCAACTAGGTGTCTGTAATAATTCTTATATGACCAAAGTCAAAACCCTGTAAAAACAACCATTTGTTCTTTCTTTTTTTTTTTTTAGAGTCTATGTTTTTTGAAATAGATTTTCTTTCCCAGAGCAGTTTTAGGTTTGTGGAACAACTACACAGAAAGTACAGAGAGTTCTCATATGTTCCCTCTTCCTCCACACCCAGTTTCCCCTGTAATTATCTTCTTGCATTGGTGTGATACAATGTTATAACTGATGAACCAATATGGATACATTATTATTAACTAAAATCCATAGTTTACATTAGAGTTCACTCTACATTTTTTTAATACTTTTTTTTATTTCAAAATATTACAGGGGTACAGAGGTTTAAGTATTGCCTTTGCACCACCTGAGTCAGAGCTACAAGCATGCCCCTCCCCCAGACAGTGAGCACCGCACGCATTAGGTGTGAATATACCCATCCCTTCCTCCCCCCTCCCACCTGCCCGACACCCGATGAATGTTACTTTCATATGTACACATAAGTGCTGATCAATTAGTACCAATTTGATGGTGAGTATATGTAGTGCTTATTTTTCTATTCTTGTGATAGTTCACTTAGGGGATGGGCTCCAACTCCATCCAGGATACATGGAATACTACTCAGCCACAAAAAACAATGGTGAACTAACACTCTTTACATTTTATAGTTCCATGGGTTTTGATAAATGTACAATGTGACATATCTACCATTATCATATCATACAGAACAGCTTCACGGCTCTAAAACTGCCCTGTGCTGAACCTATTCATCCCTCCACCCACCCTCCCCCATTACCCCGGACCCTGGAAACCGCTGATCTTCTTACTGCCTTTTCCAGAATGTCATTTGATTGGAATCTTACAGTATGCAGCCTTTTCAGGTTGTCTTCTTTCACTTAGCAATATGTATTTAAGTTTCCTTCATGGTATTTTTGTGTCTTGATAGCTTATTTCTTTTTATCACTAATAATCCATTGTATGGATGTACCACAGTTTATTTATCCATTCACCTATTGAAGGACATCTTGGTTGCTTCCAAACTTTGGCAATTATGAATAAAGCTGCTATAAATATTCATGTTCTGATTCTTGTGTGGATGTAAGTTTTCCCCTTGTTTGGCAAAATACCAAGGAACATAATTGCTGGATTGTATGGTAAGAGTATGCTTAACTTTGTAAAAAACTGCCAACTGTCTTCCAAAATGACTGATTCATTTTGCATTCCCATCAGCAGTGAACGAGAGTTCTTGTTGTTCCACATTTTCGCCAGTATTTGGTGTTGTTGATATTTTAGATTTTCACCATTCTAATAGGTCTGTAGTGGTATCTCGTTGTTTTAATTGACCATTTATTGTCAAAGTGAGCAGTGGTCTCCAAAGTACAATATGTATATCCCATGGTGTGGACAAGATAGTCCATTGAAATACACTAAGAAAAACTAGCTACCACTATTTTTATTCATTCATTATATTAAAATTTTTATTTTTGTGTGTATTCTTTTTATTTTTTTTAAAGAGGTTTATTCTGAGCCAAGTGTATGTGATGGGCCCAGAGCACACAGCCTCAAGATGTCTTGAGAAAATGTGTCCCTTTGTGTATATTCTTAATGTATATGTTATTAGCATAGAAAAGGTATATATTTTATAAATAAAAATACTTTGTTGAGGTTCATGTGCCCTCCCCCACTTTTTTAATTGACAGAAGTAGTCCATCAAAAGAGAACTCTACTACTATAGAGAACACCATGTCTTTGACGGACAGAGACAGAGACCTAATATTTCCCCCAAAAATCAAAACTTGATTTTCATTCAATATAGAGTTTAAAGTTTAAAAATTTCTGAATTATGTTTAAGCTGAAGTTTAACTATGCTATTTTGAACTGAATATATCTACCAGTGTGACAAACTGGATATTTCTGAGAGTCACAGTATTTGCATTCTTCTGCGCACATATGGTGTGTTTTCAGAATATTGTCAAAGTGGTCTCAGCTTTTCAAAGCACTTTCCCCATACTATTTCACTTCACACATTAACACAATGACTGTTGCTGTTTTAGATTCCACTTCAAAACCAATTTTTGAGGATGGCAGACAGGACCAGTGTTAAACTAACACCCTTATAAAGTTGGCCATTTATATCTTCTTTTTCTTGATGAGAAAACTGAAGCGTAAAGAATTTAAATAATTTGCCCAATGGCCCCTGAGTTAATAATTGGCAGATCCAATGATTCAGATGCCAGAGCCTGAAGTCTTACCTTTTATATTATCCTGCCTGAGTACCCATGTGCTCCATGAGGAGGCCCCCATGACCTAGAGAAAAAACTGCCTAGTGTAGCAAAAGGAAAACCAAATTGTGGACAGCAGCATCAATGTAAACCTGGGTTTCAAAATGCAAATAAATTCATTTTTTCCAAAGCAACAGATCCACAGAGCAGATGATGGCAAAAATTCTAATTGATGTATGTTCTGTATGTTTAATGGAAGATACTATTAATAAATAGTCTCTCATATACAGAGAAGATCTGAACAAAGAAGACCACGTCTGTAACAACATCATTTTTCACATCATGGAGGCAGCATAAAAGCCTGCTGAAAAAAACACCAGGGAACTAGTTAATACAACTAGTAGGAGAAGAAGCATAATTTTGGAACCTATAATAGACTTGATACTTTAAAATGAAATACTGGAAAAACTGTCTTCAGTGTGACAACTGGAACTTCAGAACACTTTGACAACAATATAAAACACCTTGAACAGGATTTTACCTCCCTTTTTCCTTACTTCCTTTCTTCTTTTTCTTCTTCCTTCTCCCTTCCTTCCTTCTAAAATAAAAGAGGTTGTTAAGGGTTGTATAGATAAAATAATCAATTCCAGAACCATTGGTAAGGAATAACAGCTCTGAAGAAAGACAAGGAGAAAGGTACTTTCACAAATTATAAGACAACCCTTTTTTCTGAGACATGGAGCTAATAGCTAAGCCAGTCAGAATTTTAGATTTGGATCTACTCTGGAAAATTCAACGAAGTGTGGTTATGTGGCAGCCAGCCTTCAAGAAGGCCTCCAGTGTCCTCACCTTCTAGTTTTCCCTCCTTTGTGTATCCCCTTGGGGACCTGCCAGTATGCCAACAAAGTATGGGAGAAATGATGGTTTGATTCCCTAGGCTAGGTCACAACAGGCACTGCAGCTTCTTCCTTGCTTTCCTGGATCATTTGCTCTGAGAAAAGCCAATTACCATGCTACTGGGAGACTCATGAAACCCTGTGGAAAGACTCACATGGAGAGGAACTGAGACCACCAACCAGAACTAAATGGTCAGTGTTGTGAGTGTGCCAACTTGGAAGTGGATCCTCCAGCCCTGGTCAAACCTTCAGAAGACTTTGGCCCCAGCCAACATCTGACTGCAACCTCATGACAGATCTCAAGTCAGAACAACCAGTCATGTTGTTCCAGATTTCTAACCCACAGACACTGTGAGAGGCAATTGATGATTATTGTTGTTTTAAGTTACTAAGTGTTAGGGTGATTTTTTATGCAGCATTAGATAACTAATACTATCAGTAAGCCCGGAAGTTTGGTCAGAAATAAAAAGTATCTGAAGCCACCACTGAGCTTATGGGATCCAGGTTACTTAGGGCTATTTGGTGAGAGACTTAAAACATGTGGAATTCTGACCCTACAGCAAATAAATGAAGTCAAGTGCATTCTGAAGACTGTAGATGAAACTCTTCAGGTCAAAATCACACATCAACATAAAATGAACCCCTGAAAATTGTCTGAATAGATGACTAAATTAATGTAAAGCAAACTGGAAAATATTTTGTTTTCCAAATATTCAAATACTCCTTGGAACATGGTAGGCCATCAGGTTAGTTAAAAGAGAAAGGAAAGGGAAGAAAGGCAAGAAACATGGAACATCTCTAAGAGTATTTTAATTTTAAAAATCAAGCATTTCTCCTTGTCTATATTCTTCAGACAATAATAAAGTCATTCTGTTGCTCCAAAGAGCAAAAATTTCTGAGGTAGAAGGGAGGCATTGCTAGTTGATGGTGTCAGAATGATATATATGCATCTGTTGGGTGTAGAATACAGACTTATGATGTTACTGCTTTCCTTTGTGGGAGAGAGACAGGTCCCAAAGATGGTTTATCAGCATGAGGGTACCTGGACCTATAGCAAAACCTCAGGTAAGGTCACATAAGCCTCCTGGGTATGACTAGAGAGATACTAGGTGAAGCCAATTGCCCAAATAATAACAGCAACAATAAGAATAACAATAATCATACTCATTCATTTCTTATTATGTAGACAAGCACCATTTTAATTCTTTTACAAGGATAAACCTGTGTTATAAGTTTAATTAGTAAATTACCTGAATACTTGTCAGATTGCCATTTTAGCTTTCTTTCTTTGAGCTCTGAGAAAATTTCAATGTCTAAGAATATCTCTCTTAGAAGAGGGTTCCTCTAATTACCACCATTAGTATGCCTACTGTGTGCCAGAAATTGTGCTTTGTGTTTTACACACCAATATCACCATGTGTAGGTTGTTCTCAGCTATACATATTGACCCAATTCCACATCTTAGCGTGTATCAATATGTATCATCCTCCAAAAAAACAAAAACTATAAGACACACCAAAAACAAATAACAAAAAAGTCCTTCCTCATCATTAATTACTTTAAATATGAATGGATTAAACTCCCCAATTAAAAGGATATATTGGCAGCATGAATTTTTTAAAAACATGATCTGATTATATGCTTTCTATGAGAGATTCACATTAGTTCTAAAGTCACAAATAGGTTGAAAGTGAAAGGATGGAAAATATATTCCATGCATTTAGTAACCAAAAGAAACCTGGGCTGGCTATTCTAATATTAGATAAAATAAACTTCAGGTCAAAAACTGTTAAGTAGACAAAGAATAATGTTATATATTGATAAAAGTGTCAACACAACAAGAAAATATAACAATTATAGACATATATGCACCAAACATCAGAGCTTCAAAATATATGAAGCAGATATTGGCAGAATTAAAGGAAGAAATAGACAATTCTACAATAATAGTTGGAGACTTCAATATCCCATTTTTAATATTGGATAGAATAACCAGACCAAAGATCAGTAAGGAAATAGAGGATGAAGAACACTATGAATCAATTGGACCTACTAGACATATACAGAACAATCCACCCAACAAGAGCAAAATACACATTTTTATCATGTGTACATGGAACATTCTCCAGGATAGACAATATATTAGGCCACAAAGCAAGTTTTGCTAAATTTAAAAGGATTGTAATTATACAAAGTCTTTTCTGATCACAATAGAATGAAACTAGAAATCAGTAACAGAAGAAAGTTCACAAATATGTGGAAATTAAACAATACATTCTTAAATAGCTGGTGGGTAAAAGAAGAAATCACAAGGAAAATTACAAAATATCTTGAGGTAAATAAAAACAATAATAAAGCATACCAAAATTTATCAAATGCAACAAAAGCCATGCTAAGAGGAAAATTTATAGCTGTAAACAAATTAAAAAAGAAGAAAGATCACAAATCAACAACTTAATTTTACACACTTATGGGACTAGAAAATGAAGAGCAAACTAAACTCAAAGCTAGCAGAGGAAGGAAATTACAAAGATTACAGCAAAGATAAATAAAATAGAGAATAGAAAAACAATAGGGAAAATCAACAAAACCAACCACAGATTCTTTGAAAAGACCACCAAAATTGACAAAACTTTAGCTAGAATGACTAGGAAAAGCAACGAAGATTCAAATTACTAAAATCAGAAATGAAAGTGGGGGCATTACTATCAATGTTGCAGAAATAAAAGGTATGATAAAGGAGTACTATGAACAATTACAAGCAAATAAATTGTATAACCTAGATGAAATGGACAGATTCCTAAAAATATGCAGCCTACCAAGAATGAATTGTGAAGAAATAGAAAATCTGAAGAGACCTATAACAACCAAAGAGATTTAATGAGTAATCAAAAATCAAAGAACCAGAATCAGTAATTAAACTTCACTGATGAATTCCACCAAACATTTAAAAAAGAGTTAACACCAATCATTCTCAAACTCTTGAAAAATTGAAAAGGAGTGAACTCTTCCTAACTCATTCTACGAGGCCAGAATTACCCTGATACCAAAGTTAGATAAAGAACTGAATTCAGCAGCATTTTAAAAGGCTTATATACTATGACTAAGTTGGATTTATTCCTGGATTGCAAGAATGATTCAGCATACAAAAATCAACCAATATAATATACCAAATTAACAAAATGAAGAAAAAAACCCAACACATGATTATCTCAATTGATGCAGAAAAAGTATTTGACAAAATTCAACACTCTTTCACAATAGAAACACTCAACAAATAGGAATAGACAGAAACTACCTCAACATAATAAAGTCTATATATGAAAAAGCATTAGCAAACATCATACTCAATCACAACAGACTGAAAACTTTTCTTCTAAAATAAGGAAAAAGATAAGGATGCCCACATTCACCACTTTTATTCAATATAGTAGTGGGAGTTACAGCCAGAGCAATTTGACAAGAAAAATAAATAAAAGTCACCCAAATTAGAAAGGAAGAAGTGAAATTATCTCTAGTTGCAGATGATATGATCTTATACATAGAAAACACAAAGATTCCAGACAAAAATGTTAGAACTAATAATGAATTTATCAAAATTGTGGGGTATAAGATCAATACACAGAAATCAGTTGTGTATACTAATAAGAAATAATCCAAAAAAGGAAGTTAAGAAACCAATCCGACTTACAATGGCATCAGAAGAATAATATAAGAAATGGCAGTGTGCCACCCAGTGGAAGCACACCCACAGCCCTGCATGCTGCCTGGCAGCCCTGCCCCTGAGGTCCTGTGAGGTGCCAGGCACCACACCTGTAGTCCAGCTCTCCACCATGGATCCACTAGCCATAAGCTGCCCACCCCCCACATGCTGCCCTTGCACCTGGACCTGGGTGGAACAAATGACTGCAGCCCTGACACCTGTGGCCACCATCTAGATAGCCTTGCCCAGCAAGCGCTGCCACTGCCACCGGGAGACCTAAGCAGAACAATCTTCTACAATGCCTGCCTCCGTGGAGAGGGACTTGCCCAGTTTCCCACCCAAGCTTCCAACAGCAGCCTGGGGATCAGCCCACCACTCTGCACAAAGATCCCCCAGAACCAGTTTGAACTGTGACAACCACAGCTGTTTGAACAACACAGAACAGCTGCATTACAGGCTGTCAATGCATCCATCTCTGTCCTGCCAGGTCCATCTACCAGAGTAAGACACAAATATGCCATCTGGGGACCTCTCCTTGTTGTCACTAAGTAGGAGAGTTCCCAGCAGAGGAGAACAAGTGCACTGCAAACCTATCTACACTGAGCTAAGAGAATAGGTTTCATATGAGAAGAAACCAGCAAAAGAACTCTGGCAACAAGAAAAAACAAGGTAATATTCAACACCCCCAAAGGATCACAATAGATCTATAGCAACTGAACCCAACCAAAAGGAAATTGTCAAAATGTCAGAAATGGAATTCAGAATATGGATGGCAAATAAGATGAATGGGATTGATGAGAAAGTTGAAGACCAACACAAAGAAATCAAAAAAATATTTCAGGACATGAATGAAAAAGTCACTAAAGGGATAGACAACATAAGAAAAGATAGAACTTGTTTCAAAATACAGCTGAAAGTTTCAACAATAGGCTAGACCAAGTAGAAGAAAGAAATTCAGAGCTTGAAGACAAGGCTTTCAAACCAACCCAATCAGTCAAATAAAGCAGTCTAACTCACAAGGACTCTCACAGACTTAAGGTAAAGGGATAGAAAAAACATTCTATGCAAATGGAAACCAAAAGTGAGCAGATGTAGCCATTCTTATATCAAATACAATATACTTTAAATCAACAATGGTTAAAAAAAGGCAAAGATGGTCAGTATGTAATAATAAAGGGAGCAATTCAGCAAGAAGACATAACAATCCTAAATATATATGGACCTAACACAGGAGCTCCCAGATTCATAAAATAAGTTCTACTACATCTAAGCAAAAAAATAAATAGTCATCTAAGCAGAAAATCAACAAAGAAACACCAGACTTAAATGGGACTCAAGAACAGATGGACTTAACAGACATTTACAGAACATCCTACCCCAAAACCACAGAATATAAATTCTTCTCATCAGTGCATGGGACATTTTCCAAGATTGGTCATATCTTAGGCCACAAAACTAGTCTCAGCACATTCAGAAAAATTGAAATCATACCATGTATCTTCTCAGACCAAGGGAAATAAAACTAGAAATAAATTCCAAGAGAAACTCTCAAATCTACACAAAGTCATGGAAATTAAACAACCTGCTGCTGAACAATCCTTGGGTCAATGATGAAATTAAGATGGAAATTAAAAGATTCTTTGAACTTAATGACCAAGGGGACAAAAGCTTACAAACCCTCTGAGATACAGAAAAAGCAA
Source organism: Daubentonia madagascariensis (assembly GCA_023783475.1). NCBI lineage: Eukaryota > Metazoa > Chordata > Mammalia > Primates > Daubentoniidae > Daubentonia > Daubentonia madagascariensis. The sequence continues at coordinate 75,352,183 of JAKFHU010002088.1, read as the reverse complement.
TGCTAGAGGGAAAGTTCAGAGCCTTACGTGCTTACATCAAAAAGACAGAAAGATCACAAATAAACAACCTAATGTCTCATCTCAAGGAACTAGAAAAAGAAGAATAAACTAAACCCAAAACCAGCAGAAGAAAATAAATAACAAAGCTCAGAGCAGAAATAAATGGAATAGAAACCAAAAAAAAAAAAAAAAAAAGGATCAAACAAAAAGTGGTTCTTTGAAAAGATAAACAAAATCAATAGACCACTAGCCAGATTAACCAGAAATAGAAAAGAAAGAACTTAAGTAAGCTCAATCAGAAATAAAAAAGGAGACATGACAACTGACATCACAGAAATACAAAATACCATCTATGAATACTATGAAAACCTCTCCACACATAAACTCGAAAACCTAGAGGAAATGAAAAATTCCTGGAAACATATAACCCCCCCAAGCCTGAATCAGGAAGAAATAGAAATCCTGAGCAGACCAGTAATAAGCAGTGAGATTGAAGCAGTAATAAAAAATCCCCAAACAATAAAAAGGCTGGACCAAACAGATTCACAGCCAAATTCTCCAGACCTACAAAGAAGAACTGCTGCCTATCCTACAGAAACTATTCCACAACATCAAGAAGGAGGAAATCCTTCCTCATTCTACAAAACCAGTATCACCTTGATAACCAAAGCCAGGAAAGGACACAACAAAAAAAGAAAACTATAGACCAATATCCCTTATGAACATAGATGCAAAAATCCTCAACAAGATACTAGCAAACCAAATTCAATAGCACACCAAAAAGATAATTCACTATGATCAAGTGGGTTTCAACCCAGGGATGCAAGGATGGTTCAACATATGTAAATCAATAAATGTGATTCCCCGCACAAACAGAAGCAAAAACAAAGACCGTGTTATCATCTCAATAGATGCAGAAAAAGCATTTGATAAAATCCAACACCCTTTCATGATAAAAATGCTCCACAAACTAGACATAGAAGGAATATACCTTAAAATAATAAAAGCCATGTATGACAAACCCACAGCCAACATCATACTGGATGGGGAAAAGTGGAAAGCATTCCCCCTAAGAACTGGAACAAGACAAGTGTGCCCACTGTCAGCACTTCTATTCAACATAGTACTAGAAGTCCTAGCCAGAGCAGTCAGGCAAAAGAAAGAAAGAAAGGGCATCCAAATCAAGAAAGAGGAAGTAAAACTATCCCTGTTTGCCTACAATATGATCTTGTATCTAGAAAATTCTAAATACTCCACCAAAAGACTCCTAGAATTGAGAAATAAATTCAGCAAAGTTTCAGGTTACAAAATCAATATGCACAAATCAGTAGTATTTTTATATACTAATAACAGTCAAGCTGAGTCAAATCAAGGACTCAATACCATTAACAATAGCTACAAAGAAGATAAAATACTTAGGATTATATTTAACCAAGGAGGTGAAAGATCTCTGCAAGAAGAACTACAAAACATTGACGAAAGAAATCATAAATGACACAAACAAATGGAAAAACATCCCATGCTGATGGATTGGTAGAATAACATCATTAAAATGTCCATACTGCCCAAGATGATTTCAGATTCAATGCAATTCCCATCAAAATACCAATGTCATATTTCACAGATCTAGAAAAAATAATCCTAAGCTTCATTTGGAACCAAAAAAGAGCCTGAGTAGCCAATGGAATCTAAAGTAAAAAGAGCAAATCTGGAGGCATCACATTACCTGACTTCAAATTATACTACAAGGATATAGTAACCAAAACAGCATGGTACTGGTATAAAAGTAGAGACATAGACCAATGGAACAGAATAGAGAATCAAGAAATAAAACCATATAGCTAGGATCAAGTGGTCTTCAACAAGGCAGACAACAACATACACTGGAGAAAGAATTCCCTATTCAATAAATGGTGCTGGGAAAATTGGATAGCCACATGCAGAAGGATGAAACAGGACCCATGTCTCTCACCATATGCAAAAATTAATTCAAGATGGATTAAAGACTTAAATGTAAGGCATGAAACCATAAAAATTCTAGAATAAAACATAGGAAAAACTGTTCTAGGCGTCGGCCTAGGGAAATAATTTATGACTAAGACCCCATAGGCAAATACAGCAACAACAAAATAAATAAATGGGATTTAATTAAATTAAAAAGTTTCTGCACAACAAAGGAAATAGTCAATAGAGTGAATAGATAACCTATAGAGTGGGAGAAAATATTTGCAAGTTGTACATCTGACAAAGGACTAATATTCAAAATCTACAAAGAACTCAAACAAATCAGCAGCAAAAAAACAAACCCCATCAAATAGTGGGCAAAAGACATGAACAGAATTTTTTCCAAAGAAGATATACAAATGGCCAAAAAACATATGAAGAAATGCTCAGCATCACTAGTCATCAGGGAAATGCAAATTAAAACCACAATGAGAAACTACCTTACCACTGTCCAAATAGCCATTATTAAAAAGTAAAAAAAAAATAGATGCTGGTGTGGATGCAGAAAGAAAGGAACACTCATACATCATTGGTGGAACTGCAAATTAGTACAAGCTCTATGGAAAACAATATGGAGATTCCTCAAAGAAATAAAAGTAGACCTACCATTTGATCCATCAATCCCACTACTGGGTATCTACCCAAAGGAAAAGAAATCATTTTACCAAAAAGACACCTGCACTTGAATGTTTATTTCAGCACTATTCACAATTGCAAAGATATGGAATCAACCTAAGTGCCCATCAACTCATGAGTGGATAAAGAAAATGTGGTATGTGTATACCATGGAGTACTGCTCATCCTTAAAATGGAATAAAATAATGTCTTTTGCAGCAACTTGGATGGAACTGGAGACCATTCTCCTAAGTGAAGTGTCTCAGGAATGGAAAAACAAACACCACATGTTCTCACTAGAAAGTGGGTGCTAAACGATGGGTACAACCAGGCACAAAAAGATGTAATGGACATTGGAAAACAAGAGGGTGGTAGGGTGGGAAGGGGGTAAGGGAAAAAAAACTTACCTATCAGGTAAAATGAACACTATTCAGGTAACAGGCACACTAAAAGCCCTGACTTCAGCATTATACAATGCACCCATATAACAAAAACATTTCTACCCCCTTAATATTTTAAAATGTAAATAAATAAATAAATAAGAAAGAAATGGCCCGTATTTATAGCAGAGTACCTCTTTTAGCCCACTTGTAGCAAATTGGAAGTCCAGAAGTTTCCTTTCGTTATAAACTGCTCTGTCCCCTTTAGTCCAAGCTGAGGATATTTTTACTAATATAGTCCTCTTAAAGACTCTGTGGGTTTTTTATGAATCTGATTTGGTTTATTCCATACCTCAAAGCCACATCCAAATTCATTCTGGACAGACATTTCTACTGAGAAAATTTGCCTTCAGATTCTTAGAAGCTTTTTTGTTGAGCTGAAAGTTCTACCAAGCACCACTTTAAACCTTTCTGAGGTCTACACAAAGAGTCTTTCAGCCACACTGTTGATTTCATTTTAACCCTGAGGCCAGTTTTACTGAAAATATTCTAGATGTGTTGTTTTCCAGGAGATTATTTCTTCCTTTGAGAATTTATTTTCCATCTGGAGAAAATGGCCCGAGTCCTCTATATTTCTTCTAAATTCTGCTTAAAAACTAAACAGTTCATTTTTTAGCTCATTTTTCTCTTGCAACACTTTATTATATGCTTCTAAGAGAAGCTGGTTGATATTTTTAGCAGTCTGCCTGAAAATACTCTTAACTATATCCACAAGCTTACTAGGTAATTTTTATTTTTCCAAGTTACCCCAAGTGGCAGTCTTCTTAATTATTCTGACACTACATAACATTGTTCCCTCTTTTTTCCAGCCTTCAACAACAACACCCACACTAAACGTTCACCATTTTTCTAGCATTTATGAGCAGCCTTTTTTGCTGCTTTTCCACTATCTCCTTGCTGCTCTTACAGCCTCTTCCTGGCATTCAGTTCCAAAGCCAATACCAGGGGTTTTGAGGTTTTTTGTGATGGCAACACATTCTTTTAGGATAAATCTGTGTTTTAATTATCTATTGTTGCATGATAAAGTACCCCTAAAATTTAGTTCTTTAAAACAATGATATTTATTAGTGCTCATACTTCTGTGGGTTGGCTGGGTTCAGCTGGGCGATTCTGCTCCATGTTAACTGAGGTTACTCATGCAGCTGCACTCAGCTTGGGCTGGAACACCAAACAAGGCCTCTGTCTCTTCCATGTCTGGCATTTGATGTTAGCAATCATCTGGGTCCCTCAATTCTCCCCCGTGTGGCCTCTCTTCTCCAGTAGTCTAGACTAGCTTCTTTAGAGCATGGTGTCTGGGTTCCAAGAGAGCAAAAGTAAAAGCTTCTAGGTCTCTTAAGAGTTAGGCTTGAAATCTGCTACGTTCTGTCCCTCAAAGGTAGTCACAAGGCCAGTCTAGTTTCAGTGGAAGGATACACCACAACCTAATAAAAATGATCACATCTATTACCTCAACTATAGGGTGTACCTTAATTTATATACAACTATGATGCAATTTTTTATCCCTTAGTATTTATTTCATAAGCTTCTTGAAAGAGATCTTTTAGACATATTTAGACAGATTTTTATCAACTACCACTATTGTACATATAGAAAAAAATAAAAGTGGAATATATTAGCATTTCCAAAATTTCTTCATATTCAGAGTCTGATTTCATAGTCGACATTTGTGTTTATCCACACCCCTATGCCATCAAGTGCACTAATGAGGCAACATTTCTTAGAAAAATACTCTACTGTTGTGTCTGCAATTGCCTTTCATGCTGCTAATGTACATTCTTTATTTTGATGCTGATATTTTCTTGACTGAATAAGAGAGAGCATGAATAAATCACATCAGCCCTTTGTTGCCTTGAATTTCCTTTGGAGAGACCTGGCAGTTCCTCTCGCCTTGGGTTGCACTGTTTGGCCTATTTTAAGCAATCCTTTTGCATATATCTCAGGGGCAGAATTTTCCACAGCTTCATCTACTTGTAGGTCCCTTCCTTTCTGAGATCCCATAAAATAGTTGTTTTTTATTTTGCAAGAAAATATGAAATTACGGCCATTTGGCAGTGAGGACGATTTGCTTTATAGGTATCAGTTTTGTCCCACTACTTTGTTTCCCTGCCTTCTGCCTTCATTGTAACTTTTTGTATCAATGTCAAGTCAAAGTGTAACCTTTTAAAATATATTTTAAATGACAATTAAACTCAATAAATATAATGCCAGCAATGCACATAACGCAACTGAAGTGATAATTTGAATAGCGATAACTAAGTTCATGCCTGTGTAGTCAATGGCAACTATGCCTTGAATGCTGCCTGGCTGACAGCATCAAATGCCATAGATTGTAATGTGCATCTCAATTTCAGAGATGTTAAAATGTAAAAATATATATGTGATATTCATTGAGTTTCTCCTGGGTTTTCAGTGGTGTGCTAGGGGCTGTCTGATGGATATATTTAAAAGTTTAAAACACAGGGCTTGCCCTCAAGGGATTTAACAAGAAGAGTTGCCCAAATGAAATAGGTAACCATGGTAAATGGCACAGAATAAATTTTAAAATAAATGGCACAATTAGTACGGGCTATAGAAATGGCAGGGCATGTCAGAGCTGGAAGGATGTGGCAGGCAGAGGCCATTCACAGTGACTTTCCCTTGTGTTGCCTTCTCATGGCTTTTCTCCATTTTCTACCTTTTATGTCTTTTTTATTGATATATAAAAACTTTTAATATATTCAAGATATTAATACTTCGTGGGTTATAAGTTTTTGAAATTCCTGGTTCTAGTTTGTGGTATGTTTTGAAAATTGGTTTAGCAATCTTCGATCATACAAAAGTTTTTAACTATAATGTAGCAAAATTTATCAGGGTTTTTCTCCATGATGTATAATTTTTGTCTTATTTTAGAAACACTTTACTGCGGGATATTCTCCCATATATTCTAAAAGTTTTTAATTTGGGCTTTTCACATTTAGGTTTTTAATATATCCGGGATTTATTTTTTTGTGTACCGTGTGAGATAGGAATTTAATTTACTGTATGAATGATTAATTATCCCAGGATAGTTTACCAAAAAGTCTATCTTTCTCACAACATGCCTGATTTTTAGGTAACATTCAACTTGAATGCATAAAACTCTGACGTCTTGAAAAATAGAATTCTCTCTTGAGAACATAAAATAATAATTAAATTATTGTATATTATGTGAAGGATGCAATAGCAGTGGCATATACACTAGTCTGTACTTTCTTTACCTTTTGATGTTAGAGATAGGTTCTGATTAAAGCTATGAACCTCTCCCTAAAAGGAAAAATATGCACAAGCATATTAAAAATGTTGTGTGTTGTTTCAAATGTTCAGACCACTTGAAGTCTATTGATGGGCCCGTCTTTCTCAATTTAGAGTGGGTAAATTGGAAGAGTGGTGTCATATTACCCCAAAACTTACAGAGTCAGAAGGAGAATCCAGGAATCCTACGTCTCTGCCCTGTACCATTCCACATGTATACTTACAGTAGACCATTAGAGTAGAACAGAGACATATCACAACTTTGTGATCATGTGCTCAAAAGAATCAAAGAATTGATGCCAAAACATCCCAAATAATAGCACGAGTTTTATTCTTGATCTGAATCTAACAGTTAGTTGTAGATGACACATGGAACTATGTAGTCGGAAAGAATAAACTGAATTTGAGAGACATAATTAACTTTAATTTGTCGTTAGGTTTTGTTCTCCATTTAGCCAGAAGGCCTCCAATAGGTTGTTCCTACACTGATTTATGGCTTTGGCACCCTATAAGTAATCCTGGGAAGACCTAATTTGTTTGTTATATGCAAATTACCTAGGTGAGCTTATTAAAGATAAGGTTGGACTAGTATCAAATGTGATTCGTGACAAGCCAGGAAGGATTAGGGTGTTTGTGACTGATTGAGCCAGAAAGTTGAAAGTCAGCAACAGAACAGATTGATGTGTTCAGTGGGACTTTTTGAATCAAGAGCCATCACACACAATATAGAAAACGCAGTTAATAAAGTAACCAAGAAAAGAATGATCTGACTTCGGAGAGATAAAATGATAGGAATTTAGTCCAGGAGATTAGAGAAATTTGGGACTAAAGGTATTTTTCTTTTGAAGATGGTAGAAATTAAAAGCTATGGAAATGAACCCAGTTGGTCAGTGATTAAGGATCAATGGTTATAACAAATCTGCGGGTGGTTTTGGCAATATTGATCCAGACCTTTTTTTTAGCCTTATTCCTTTGGGGAGAAAAAGTCAAAACACTCAGAACGTGGCTGAGCCCAAGCTGCTGAAACCATGAAGCTCCCGCTCCCATCCAAGCTGGATTGGTGCGAGGCTGTATCCTGAGAAGGCCCTTGGCCTCTATGACCTCTGAAATAGTTCCCAATTATTCCAGTGAACTTGGTTCACTGAAAGAATGATGCCACATCTCCAGGGCAGTAGGTTTGTGGACTTGACAACCCTGTTTCTCTGAACCACTCCTTAGGCTTGCTCTTGGGCAAGCAGCCTCTGCATCTTTTATAAGATCGAGAGGCTTAAATATCTTTTCTTCCTGTGGAAATAGATTGCTTTACCCCATTTTTGTGGCTCTTTGTCGTGTGTGTGTGTGTGTGTTTTTGTTTGTTTTGGGTTTTTTTTTTTGAGACAGAGTCTCCCTCTGTCACCTGGGCTAGAGTACGGTGGTGTCATCATAGCTCCCTGCAACCTCAAACTCCTGGGCTCAAGGGATCCTCCTGCCTCAACCTCCGGAGTAGCTGGGACCACAGGTGCGCACCACCACGCCCAGCTAATTTTTCTTTCTTTTTTTTTTTGTAGACACAGGTTCTCACACTTGCTCAGGTTGGCTTCAAACTCTCAGCCTCAAAAAATCCTCCAACTTCGGCCTCCCAGAGTGCTAAGATTACAGGTGTGAGCCACCACGCCCAGCCCCTTTGTCTTGTTTTAATTTGTTTTTTATTGCCAGCACTCTACCCAATCAGAGTCCACTTCAGTCGTCTTTTCTTTCCCTCTCAGAGTATTCTTTCTCCTGCCACCCTAATCCTTTTGCTTTTCTCTTACCTTCTCAGAAATTTTTCCCTCTACCTACTTTTATCACCACCACCGAAGAGTCCTCTTGTGTCACAGTCTTATCGGAAAATTCTGCTCAAGCCTTTTGTGTTTTACTTGGGGCCTTTGTTAGACATTAGCAGTAATAGTAATACTATTAATAATAGTGGTAGTAGTAGAAGTGGTGGTCATCGTGGTGGTAGTGATAGTAGTTGTATTTGTTATTTTGGTAGAGTTGCAGCAGCAGAAACATGTACTTACGTAAAGCTTTCAACACACTTTCCCACTGTTATCCCTTCCATCCTCCCAAAAGTTTTTCTCATAAATCTTTGGAGGGTTAGTCATCAACTAATTAACTAACATTGATTGAGAACAAATTAAGTCACAGGGACCCCACAGAAATATGAACTGAGGCCCCAACTTGAAAGAGCTTCCAGAGGTAATTAAAAAGGCAATGAACTATAAGCCAAAGAAATGAACAGACTTCAGTGATATAAAATTTTATAGAAAGTAAAGGCATTGCCCTGGGTAGTCAAAGGAGGTCTCTAGGAGGTGGCAGAGCTCAGCTAGGCATTGGCGATGGGATTGGGCATTGCTGAGAAGGAGGGCTCCATAAGGAAAGGTGTGGATATGGGGAAAGAGGCCAGAGAACGAAGAAGAAAGATAAAGCAAAGATCCAGTCCCATCATTAGTGGAAATTAGATTATAAAAGGCGTAATATGAAAATGAGTTCTTTTCTAATGAAGCCAATATTTCATACACATTTTTTAAAAACCTATATATAGTCAACAATTCAGTTGTGCAGGAAGTGCTATTTGAGACTCAGAATAACTTTTCAACTCAGGGACTCAAGTATTTCTTTATTTCTGGAAAAATTACACAACCCACCACAATCACTTTATATTCTTTTTCTAGAATTCCCATTATATCTTTCAACTCCTCTTTTCTACTTTGCATTTCTTCAGCTCTTTGTGCGGCATCTTATGTGATTTCTCAGAGCTGGCTTCACATTCACTAATTCTGCGTGTGTGTGTGTGTGTGCACGCACACACAAATGCAAGATATATATAGTCTACTGTTCATCCATTGAGACTTTTGAAATTTCAATTACTTTATTTTCATTTCTGGCATTCCTAGTCAGTTTTTTGTTCAACTATTCCTGTTCTTCTTTCATAATATCCCATCTTTACTTTACAGATTTAATCCTTTCTTTATTTTTTGAATATTTTAAACATATTAATTTAAAAGTCCCTTTCTTCTTTCTCTATTGCCTATCATTTTTGGCTATGCTCTTTCTTTCCTTCACTGCATGTACTGCAAGTCATACACTGGGTCTCCTTGTGTGCTTTGTCATTGTCCTCCAGCAGTTCATCTTCGACAGGAATTACCTTCCAGGATCGTGGTGTCTTATGTGCTTAGGGTCATGCTGGCAGAGCTATGGGATAGTTTTACTTTTGGTTTGCCCAGATATCTAAAGATTTACCACTCCTAGGCCAGTTTTCATGTTTTTTCCTCAGTTCAGGGGCTTTTAAAACATGCAATTAGACTGAGAATTAGGCACCAACATTCCTAAACTATTAATGTATACTTCAGACTTGAAGTTTTTGAGATTGACTCTGTGGCTACCCAGAGCCCAGGATTGGTAGCCAAATTTCAGACAATTCCCCCAGGTGAACGGGTAATGCTCTTCTGATGGGATCATCTTTTCCGTCATTCCTTCTTAATTCTATCCCTGCACAGTTCTTATTTTCAGTCACCATACTGGTGTGCCTTAACACAACCACCATTTATTATCTCTCAGGAATCTGTGGGTTGACTGGGCTTAGCTGGGTGGTTCTTCTCTTCCAGGTGATGTCAGCTGGGACTCCAGTTATCTGGACACTTGATGGGTTAGTATGTCTGAGAGGACTCACTCACTCATCTGATATTTTGGGTGGTATCATCAGGAAAGCTGGGCTCAGCTGTGTGACTTTGTCTTGATGTGGTAATGGCAGGGGCTGCAGCTGTCTGGAGGCTTGACTGGTTTGGAATATCCCAGAAGGCTCACTTACTTGGCTGGAAGTCAGTTCTGGCTGTCAGCTGAGAGTATATTTGGGTTTGTTGATCAGAGTATCTCAGTTTTTCTTTGTGCAGTGTGGCTTAGAGTTCTCACAGCATAGCAGCTGGGTTCCAAGAGGGAATGTTCTCAGTGGCAAAGGTGGAAGTTACAGATCCCTTAAAGCCCTGACCCAGAAGACATACTGTAGAACTAACTGCTGTCACATTCTGTTCTTCAGGCCACAAGTCTAGCCCAGATTTACAGATAAGGGAAACAAATTCTACCTCTCTATGATGAGAGTGGAAAAGAATTTGTAGTCATCTTTAAACTACCGCAGATAAAAAAGACTCCCAAAATAGCTTCTTAAAGAAGATAAGTTTGTTTTTCACTCTTCTAATGATAGGTCAAAGGATCTGCTAAGCAGGACTTGATGGCAGCCTCATAATGTCATCAGCAACCCAGACTCTTGATTACAGGGTGATTGCAAAAACTCCAGCCATTACAACCAAGTTTCAGGTGGAAATAAAGGCATAGAGCAAAAAGAATCTAAAAGCGAAGTCAGCCCTTTGAAGAGCTTTTCTTGACGCTTCCCATGACTGCTGCTTACATCTCATTGGCTTGCCCATCTGCAAGAGAAGCTAAATAACAGCATAAAAAAGAAAGCATACCATCACATCAGAAACATTTTCATACATTTCCTTGTTTAACAGGAAGTAGATATGAGCTAAATGAAGGAAGGCAGTGAATCCCAAACAAATCTAATTCAGACTCCTACTTTCCATCCACTCCCCTCTTGTTTGCACTTTGCAAGGATTCTGAGTGTGGCCCTATGAGAGTGTGTTTCTGGCAGGCTGATGGTGGTCTGTTCTATTGAGACAGATTCGTGAAGCATCATGGTAACAGGGGACAGGCTTTAACCTGCAGGCAGCTGACATGACGATGGTTGCAAGGTGCTATTTAGAGAAAGATTTCAGTGCTCCTTATTAATAAAGGCCTATTTGTATGTCTAATTATACCCTTGCCAAATAATAGAGTTGACTTTTGTGCCATTTCCTCTTCAGTTGGAACTGGAGATGTTCTCTATCAGCAGGTTTGAGGAGTTAGCCAAGTTTGTGCTCAGGGCTTCTGCTGCACACTTTTATAGAGTCCCTTCTTTTTAGTTCTGTTCTCCTGCCTCACCTTTTTGTCCTTCTAGGTTCAGTGGCTACAGAGAATCAAGAATCCCTCTGAATGAAGAAACTCATTCACATGTAGGTAGTACTCACTGATGACAGCTTTATATTCCAGTTGTCTTGTGGAAATGTGTTCTTTAGAAGAAGATAACTGGTCAAAACCATGCTTCTACCCCCAAAATGACCCTTCCATGGTGATATTGCAGGCACCACACCTAGTCTATGAGGCAGAGGGCTTTATAGTGGCCCTTCTCACAGTCCACTTGTAGATAAGTCTCCCGTGCCTATCTGCAAGGCCAGTCCAAGGCTGTAGGACACAGTGGCTGTTTGGCACATTTAAAGAAGGCACTCCCCTTCTGCTCATTCTGCATCTTCTCTATAGTAGGAGTAATCAAACTATGGCCTGGGCCAAGCCATTTTTGTAAATAGTTTTGCTGGAACACAGTAATGCTCATTTGTTTATGTGTTGCCTACACCTGCTTTCATACTATGATGGCAGAGTTGAGTAGTTACAACAGAGACTAAGTGGCCCGCAAAGTCTAAACTATTTACTATTGGCTATGGAAACTATGTACTATTTATACTATAGATTGTTGCTTTATCATGTCCAAGACAGAATTGGTTCCCTCTAAGACTGTGGTTCTCAAGGGGGGAAATTTTGTCTCCCAGGGAACATTTGGCAATGTCTGGGGACATTTTTAGTTAACCCGATTGGGGGGAGGGAGTGTTCCTAATGGCATCTAGTGGACAATGGTCAGGGCTGCTGTTAAACATCCTGTGATAAACAGGCCAGACCCCCGTGACAAAGAGTTATCTAGTCCAAATGCCAATAGTGCCAAAGTTCAGCAACCCTGCAATAAGGAAATGAGTGTTCTATAAGACTATTATTGTTTTTCATTCATTTATTCAAAAAATATTTATTGAATGTATACTATGTGCCAGGCATTGTTCTGAGGTAGGTAGGTAGGTAGATAGACAGAGATAGAGGTAATACCATTTAACCCACACAATGGATTACAAAGCTAGTACTTTTATTCTTCCAATTTTACAGATGAGAAATCTGAAGCTCAAACAGGTCAACTTACCTAAAATCATCTAATCAGTAGTAAAATGAGATTCTGATCTAGTGCTTGCCAAGTACTCTATACTTGAATAAACAAGGATTTTAATGGAGGAAAAAGCAGCATTCTGAAGCCAGACAGCTCTGCATTCCGATGTTGGTTTGCCACTTCTGTGCATGTGAAATGGAGACAATAACACCTGCTGGGAAGGAGGTAAGATCGCAGGAGGCTGTGCTGAAAGCGCTCTGTGACAGAGCCTGCGATGGTGGGTGCAACCAAGGTGTAGTTTCTATTATTTTGTTTCCAGTCCCTAATAGGGATGTCGTTGGACATCTAGAAGCCAACTCATCCAGGTGCAGCCTAGAATTATGAGGCTGAAATAGGGGAAAGGGTGCCATTGTCTCTACAGAAACGTGGGCTGGTTTTCTCCATCATTTCAGCCCCACAGAGAAGGCGGCACCTTCCCCAAATGGCAGGACCCATTCCTTAAAGCAGCCTCTGCAGAGAGGGCCTTTTCCGCTTCTGCCCGGCGCAGCTTCTCCCTGCAGAGCGGCTGGGCCGGCGCGAGCCGGAGGCAGGGGTGGGGGGGGGACAGCCCGTCCTCCCGCAACGCGCGGCCTCGCGGCTGTGCCTGCGCAGCCCCCATCCCCCTGCCCAGCACTCGCAACCGCAACCGTCAGGGTTTCTCGCGACGGGAGACGCAATCGCACGCTGTCAGCGTTGAGGCGTAAACACACAGGCAGCTGAAGATGGGGAGCCAGCGGCACGGGGCGGACTTCACCGCCCCTCAGCACACAGGACTCTCCGCGGTCCTTAAGCAGCGGGCTTTGTCTTTTTCATTTCTCCTTCTGCCCCGGCTTGACACTTGACAGAGTTGAGTCTATGGCCTTGGCCGTATTATTTCTAGAAAAACTGAGCAGCTTTGGCTCTGGGATAATTACAGCCCCGCACCGTCACGACCCGCGTCTCCAGCTTGGCGAGGAAGAACGCACTGGGCTTTTCCCCTCAGTTCAACCCTCCCGTCGTTCTCACGGCTGCTTCCTCCTCTTCTGGTCCCTTCTTTGCTCACCCACTCCCTAGTCACCCAGTCTTCTTGCTTCCTCTCTCCTGGCTCACTTGCCGAAGTCCAGTTTGGTATCAGCATCATTGACAGAGAGAAATAAAAATGGAAAGTTAGTCTCTAACCTTGGGAGATCCAGGCCTGAAGGGAGAGTCCGGGCTGTGGATAGGACACGCAATACTCCCCTTTGTGCGAATGGATGTCAAAAGAGGACTATCCTTGTCGTCTTCATTTCTGCTGTTTTCTCGCTACAACTGAGAGCAAATGTATAAAACTCCCCACAATATAAATACAGAAGTCAGACACTTGCTGAAGGATAACCCCCCAAAATGTCAAGTTCATAATTCATTTCAAGAGGGTTTTAAAGGAGGATACAGAATTGATGAAGGGAAGCTCAGTGGAGGGATTTCTTTAGTGAAATCAGGGAGATACCAATAAATTGTATATGCAACGACTGTGCCAGAAAGCATCTTCCTTACCCCCATCCCCAAGTGGACAGAGAGACAGGCAGTGGCAGTACTCACCCCTGACCAAAAGCAGAAAGCCTTCTAGACATGGAAATGTACCTGGGCCAAGCAAGACCTCAAGGGTAGCATTGTAGATAAAGCTGTCTTATATTGGCATTAGAAAAGAGGAAGGATTCACCTCCATTTTAAAAGCCCCAATGTGAGGCCTACTACAGACCTGCCACCCACATATCAAAGTTTCCAAGCAGCCATCCCATTTGGAGGTGGACAAGGTATCTCTGGGAAACAGACCTACATGACACCAGAGGAAACCCACAGCAACCATCTGTACATGTCTCTGTGCTTAATTCACAAATAAAAAAAGACAACCAAGGATAAGCAGATGTTTGAGGAAACCAGCAGTTCAGAAGGGAAAAAACAGAGAATATCTGACTTCAGAGGAAAGGGAGATCTTAAGATTAATAATGAAAATATGCTCTATATAAAAACATATCCAAAGTGTTAAGAGAATTTGTTAGGGGAATCTTCTAAAATGTGCAGAAAAAGAACAAAAAGATAGAAATATGAGATAAAAAAAAAGAAAAAGTAAAAAACATAGAGGAATATCCCAGGAGATCAACATCTACCTTAGGATGTTAGGAGTTCCAAGTAAAATTGAAAAGAGAACATGGAGGGAAGAAAATGGTTAATGAAAGAAAAGAAGAAAATTTTCCAGAGCTAAAGAAAGATAATGAGTCAAGATTTGCAAATTCATAGGACTTAACTAAAGCCTAGTAGGATTAATTTGTTAAAGGCCTTAATTAAATCCTTATGAATTTAAGAACACTAATAATAAAAGAAATATGTTAGAAACTGTCAGAGAAAAACAAAAAGCAGGTCACCTACAAAAAAAATTAAAAATCCAATTGGCAACAGGCAATTGGCAAGCAGCAATGCTGGATGCTGGAAGAGAGTGGTGCAATGCCTTCGAAGTTCTCAAGGAAAATGATACTGAAACTAGAATTTTATGCCTAGAAAAAGTATCAATGAAGAATGAAGAGCGAAGATACACATTCAAGGCCATAAAGTTTACCTACTGCACACACTTTATGAAAAAAAAATTACTTGGGAATGTAGTACTTCAGTAAACGAAAAAAGAATCTAAGAAATAAGAAGTCATGGACTCTAAGAACCAAGAAATGACTAGAGTTCAATACAAAGAAATACCAACTTGACATAAATTAGAACCAGCAGTTGGAAAGTTCTAAGGCAGTACATTTTATTTAACAACTATTATCATCTAAGGAAAAGCTGACAGATCCAAGTACCATGCTAAAAATGGTATAGCTTCTTTTCTCAAAAAGAAAAATAAAAAAGAAAAGAAATGCAATTATAAGCTCCAATAAAAATGAAAAGGCACAAAAGAGTCATGAAGCAAAGCAAGGCACACCAAAATAGGCACTAATTTAAGCAATTGATGGCATACTTGAAAAAGAGAATCCCATTGGCATTGCTATTTGGAACATTCTCATATAAGCAGTGCAAGTTCAATGACAAAATATTACATCTATTTTCTCCATGGATCTAATCACACTATTTAGTTCTGTAGTAAACAATATTTATATATTATAATATAACTTTTATTTATTAATTTCTAATATTTTCAACAAACCTATGGATAAAGCACTTAACACATAATTATAATGACATTACAGCATGTCAATGCCAAAGCCTTAATAACATAAAAAAATAATAAAGCTAATAGACAACGGAAAGCAGAGCAGTGGGAGAAAAAATGGAAAGTAACATAGAGGTTTTGGTTTATTTCTAAGTAATGATGAATTAAGCGATGCTGTCTAAAGCAGACAGAACCAAAAGTAGATGTTTCAATGTATTATTTAAAGTTATACAGATCATCAATAAAATGAAAAATAATAATTTAACCAAGTCCATGGGAGACATAGAAAGGCAGGTGAAGTTAGCATGTGTAGATGAGTTAAATTCTTCCTCTTACAAATAAGGGCATCTATAAATCAAGAACTATTGGTCTATTACTTAGAATTATGGTGGTAACCAATAGAAAAATCAAAAATTTCTAAGAAATGAAAGTGAGGAGAACCGTTATTTCTTCAATCATTGTATCCTGTACTATTTCAATTAACCTTTTCCCTAGGTGTATTATTTTCATAATTTATAGAATAAAGAGTGACAGTAAGACAAGTATACTCCCCAGAAGTAAATCCGGAGACATTATGAATCAGAGCAAGGGTTGGGCTGCCTAGCATAGATTTTACCCACATATTTAAAGTTTGATACATATTTAACTAAAATTGTGATATTGATTTG
Organism: Daubentonia madagascariensis; assembly: GCA_023783475.1. NCBI lineage: Eukaryota > Metazoa > Chordata > Mammalia > Primates > Daubentoniidae > Daubentonia > Daubentonia madagascariensis. The sequence goes on along the minus strand of JAKFHU010002088.1, from coordinate 75,335,953 downwards.
GTAGTAAGATAAGACTAAAATCCTGCTGGACTAATACCAGGACCTCAAGTAGGTACAATGGCATCACAAGAAACAATACAAGGATTTGCGAAGTTATAAAAGAGGCTTTCTACTCATTCTATAGTAGGTTATGAAATACTGGCAAACAAGAAATTATGAACTCCACTGTTAGATACAGATGACATAACTTAAGTACCTAATATGTGTCAGACTAAGCATTTTTCTTTGTTGCTGCCAACAGAAGACACCTTAGTCTCAGTAACCTTCAATCATTCCCTTCCACTGCTCAGCTAACATCCAGATTTATAATGGGCATTTAATGTCCTCTACCATCTGACAGCACTCAACCCCTCCAAACACATCCCCTGCTACTCACATTTCCAGCTGGAGGAGAAACTAAAGCAAAGCAGCTGCATCCAGAACTCTGGGCAATAAAAGGACACAAGTGAGACTTTTTTTTTTTTTCCTCTAGTGCTACGATTGTGGTTTTTAAATACCACTCACCACTAAGAGGAACCAGAGCTTCTTGAAGAAATGGCTGATTCCAAGTTTAGGACCAATTGTGTAAAAAATGAGCCAAGCACATCTCGACATACCACATTTCTTCTCACCTACATGGAAAATCCTGGTTCCTGATAACACTGGCATAACTTATTCACTTTACCCTATATGCATATTAAATTAGTTTTCAAAATTATAATACCAATGTTGCTTCTAACATAAAAATAGTATTCTATCTGTTCTTAGAATATGCAAGGTCAGTTAGAGGACTGTTTTCAAAAGTCACTTGGGACAATTCTTTAATTTTATATACAATTTAATTTGTTTCAGTTTATTTTGAATTTTAAAGTTTGCTTTTCTTTCATTTGATTAAGGCACTTACAACATTCAAACACCAAAACTATATAGAGGAGTGACATGAGCAGAATGGTGGACTAGGAGGTCCCAGGATTTATCAACACCATCCCAACAGAAAGATCAACTAGCATCTTCTGCAGAACCACCTTGGCAAAAACCTCAAAGTGTGAAAATAAGCCTGAGTCACCTGTGTGCTCCATGGAACTGAATAAAGATCCACACTGAAAGAGTAGGAGAAATAGTCTTGCTTTGACCACATTATTCCCCCTCCCCCAAGTTGGCACAGTCCTACACAGAAAGGATTCCCCAGGGCTCATGGTTTCTACAGTAGGAAAAGAGAACTAAAAATGTGAACTCCCAGCTTCCCTAGCATTCGAGATGCTTCCAAGAAGCCCACTCCATTCTTACCTCATGGGGAATGTAGGGGGAAACTTCATGGCTAGACCACCTGGGGTCAGGTAGAAACAAATCAAGGAGGCAGAGCCCACAGAGATCAGCATGCAGATTTTGGTGAAAGCTCAGTGTACCTGCTAGTAGTGGCACTCAGTGAGAGATACCAGGTAACAGCATAGCTCACCCGCAAAGCCAACCTGGTTGCTCCCCAAAGAGGTGGCAAGCGCTATCTGGCTTGAATCCCTAGATGACCAGCCCTCAGGCCCAGCCAAAAACTCTACCCAAGGGCTCATACTCATGAAGTAAGACGACCACTACAGTGAATTTTGACAAGAAACAGGCACAGTTCTGCCACACCTGGGAGTTTAATCAGCATTCCTCTTGGCCTCAAAACCCACCCCCAGTCCTTACCCCTGGAGGGAGGCAAATCTCAGCTGTGCATTTCTACTGAGCATAGCAGTTGCTCCATCCAGCCCAATCCACTTAACCTCAGGGCCCCTTCTGCACCCCTGTTCAATTGCTGAACCCAAATAACAATAGTTTTTGACCAAGGAATATACTTGTGGCCTAGCCAGATCAGAGGCAATTACAGTTCTCATATAGAGTCTCAGCCAGATAGCAAAGCTCAGCCAGTGGTCCTGCTCAAAAGCAGAGCCTAGCTAGCTGTCCCACCTGAATTCAGAGCAAAGGCAGCAACCCAGTCATCTAGAGAACATGAAAGCAAGATCTGCCTACCTAGAGTCATTACAAGCTGGTCCATGAAGAATTACAGGCTAGACTAACTAGTGAAAGTCTATCCTGACAAAGAACTCCTATAAAAGTCATAGAAGGTTGTTGTCTCCACCAATGTATAAACACCAACACAAGGACACAAGGATTGCAAAGATGAGGAAAATCATGGCACTTCCAAAAGAAACTAACAAATCTTCAACCTAAGTGGACCCTAAAGGAAGAGAGATCTACAAAATGACAGAAAAATAATTCAAATAATTCCCTTTAAAAGGCTCAGTTAACTTCAAGAATATAGGAATAGAAAAATTAAATAAAATTTGGAAAACAATACACAAACAATGTGAGAAGCTTGACAGAGAAATAGAGACAATTTTTAAAAACCAAATAGAAATCCTAGAGATGAAGAATATAATGACTGAACTGAAAAATGCAATAGAAAGCTTCAACAGCCAGCTTGATCAAGCTGAAGAAAGAATCAGTGGACTCAAAGACAGAATATTTGAAATTACCCAATCAGAGTAGTGAAAAGAAAAAGGAATTTAAAAAAATGAAGAAAGCCTATGGGAATAATGGGACACCATCAAGAGAGCTAACTTAAGCATAATGGGCATTCCAGAAAAAGAAGAAAGAGAAAAAGATCCAGAAAGTATTTTTAGAGAAATAATGGATGAAAACTTTTCTAATCTGAGGAAAGAAGCCAATATTCAGGTACAGGAAGCACACAGGTTGCCAATAAAATTCAATGCAAAGAGTAGTTCACCAATATTATATAATAATCAAACTATCAAAAATCAAAGACAAACAAAAAGTTCTGAAAGCAGCAAGTGACGAGAAATAAATCACATTCAAAGAAGTAACAATACAACTGTTAGCAGATTCCTCAGCAGAAACTCTGTAGACCAGAAGAGAATGAGATGATATATTCAAAGTGCTGAAGAAAAAAGAAACCTGCCAACCAAGAACACTTTACCCAGCAAGTCTGTATTTCAGAAATGAAGGAAAAATGAAAACTTTCTCAGACAAAAACTAAGGGAGTTCATCACCATAAGACCTGGCCTTCAGAAATTGCTAAAGTGATTCTTTAAACTGAAACAAAAAGCAGCTAATTAATAATATAAAATGTACAGAAGCACAAAACCTAATGAGATAAGCAATACAGAACAATATTCATAATACTCTAGGGCTGTAATGGTGGTGTGTAAAGTAATTTTATTCCAGTGTGAGAGTTAAAGGCCAAAAAATATTAATAACAACTATAGCTAAAATAAATGGTCAAAGAATATATATTACAAAATGATGTAAATTTATACATTAAAAGCACAAAACAGTCGGGGGGGGGACAGTAAAAGTATAGAGTTATTGAATGCAATCAAAGGTAAGCTGTTATCAACATGAAATAGGCTGTTATAAGAGTTAGATGTTCCAGGAAAACCTCATGGTTAACAAAAAGCAAAAATCTACAGGAGATGCACAAAAGAAAAATTAAAAAGATTCAAAATATGCACTACATAAAACCATCAAACCACAAAGAAAGACAGAAAGAGAGGAAGAAAGAAACAAAACATCTGTGGAACAACCAGAAAACAATTAATAAAATGGCAAGAGTAAGATTTTGTCTATCAATAATGACCTTGAATATAAATGGATTAATTTCTCCAATCAAAAGTCAGAAAATTAGCAAATGATAAAAAAACAAGAAAGTGAGTGAGTGATAAAAAAACAAGACCCATACAAGTAAGTCCCTTCAAGAGTCTCTCCAAGAGACTCACTTCACTTTTGAGGATATACATAGACTGAAAGGGAAAGGATGAAAAAAGATAGAAACACAAATGGAAACCAAAAGAGAGCAAGGGTAGTGATACTCAGACAAAATAGACTTTAAGTCAAAAACTGTGAAAAGAGGCAAAGAAGGGCATTATATAAAATAAAGAGGTCAATTCATCAAAAGGATATAACAATTGTAAATATACATTTACCCAATAGTGGAGCACCTAAATATACAAAGCAAACATTAAAAGATCTGGAGGGAGGGATACATTGCAATACAATAATAGCAGAAGACTTCAGCACACTACTTTCAATATTGGACACATCATCCAGGCAGAAAACTAACAAGGAAAACTTGACTTGAACAATGCTTTAGACCAAATGGATTTAATAGACACATACAGAACATTCTATCCAACAACAGCAGAATCCACATTCTTCTCAACCACACATGGAAATTTCCCAGGATAGATCAGATGTTAGGCCATAAGACAAAACTTAGCAAATTTAAGAAGTTGAAATCCTATCAAGTATATTTTCTAATTACAATGATATGAAACCAGAAATAAATATCAAGAGGGATTTCAGAAAATTTACGAATACATGAAAATTAAACAACATGCTCCTGAACAACCAATGGGTCAATGAAGAAATTAAAAGGGAAATTTAAAAATATCTTGAGAAAAATGCAAGTGGAAACACAGGCTATCAAAATTTATGGGATGTAGCAAAAGCAGTTCTAAGAGGAAATTTTATAGCAATAAATGTCTACATCAAAAAAGAAGAAATATTGCAAATAAACAATTTAACATTATGCCTCAAGGAAACAGAAAATGGAGAACAAAGTAAGCCCAATGTTAGCAAAGGGAAAGAAACAATAAAGATGAAACCTGAAATAAAAGAAATGGAGACTAGTAAAACAATACAAAAGATCAACAAAACTAAGAGTTAGTTTTTTAAAAAGATAAACAAATCAACAAACCTTTAGCGAGACTAACCAAGAAGAAAAGAAAAAAAAGAACTCAAATAAATAAAATCAGAAATGAAAGTGGAGACATTACCAGTGATACCACAGAAATACAAAGAATCATAAAAAACTACTGTGAATAATATATGACCTAAAATTGGATAACCAAAAGAAATGGATAAATTCCTAGACACAACCTACCAAGGTTGAATCATGAAAATGTAGAAATCTGAACAGAACAATAGTGAACAAGGAGATTAAAAAAGTCTCCCAGCAAAGAAAAGCCCAGGACCAGAGGGCTTCACAGCTGAATTCTACCAAACATTTAAAGAAGAACTAACACCAATTCTCCATAACATTTTCCAAAATACTGAAGAGGAAGGAATACTTTCAAACTCTTTTAAAAGGCTAGCATTACCCTGATACCAAAACCAGACATGAACATCCAAGAAAAGAAAACTACAAGCCAACAATCTTGATGAACATAGATGCAAAAATCCCCGACAAAATACTAGCAAGCCAAATTCACCAACACATTAAAAGGATCATTCACTATGATCAAGTGGGATTTATCCCTGGAATGCAAGGATGGTTCAACATTTGCAAAGCAATAAATGTGATACACCATATCAACAGACTCAAGGACAAAAATATATAATCATCTCATTAGATGCAGAAAAAACATTGGACAAAATTTAACATCATTTCATGATAAAAACACTCAACAAATTAGGTATAAAAGGAATGTGCTTCAACACAATAAGGGCCATATATAATAAGCCCACAGCTCACATTATACTCAGTGGTGAAACTTTGAGACCCTTTCCTGTAAGATCTGGAACAAGACAACGATGCTCACTCTCACCACTTCTATTCAGTGCAGTATTAGAAGTCCTTGCCAAAGCAACAAGGCAAGAGAAAGAAATAAAAGGCATCGAAACAGGAAAGGAAGAAGTGAAACTGTCACTGTTGGCTGATGACATGATGTTATATATAGAAAATCCTAAAGAATAAACTAAAAACTGTTAGAACTGATAAATAAATTTAGTAAAATTGCAGGATACAAAATCAACATGCAAAAATCAGTAGCATTTCTCTGCACTGACAACAAACTTTCCGAAAAAGAAATCAAGAGAACGATGCCATTTACAATAGCTACAAAAAAAAAGCCTTAGGAATAAATTTAGCCAAGGAGGTAAAAGAGCTATATACCAAAAATTACGAAACATTTATGAAAGAAATTGAAGACAAAAATAAATGGAAAGATATCCTGTGTTCAAGAATTGCTAAAATGTCCATCCTACCCAAAGTAATCCACAGAGTCAATGCAATCCCTATGAAAAGTCCCATATTATTTTTCATAGATATAGAGAAAACAATCCTAAAATTCATATGGAACCACAAAAATCCCCAAACAGCCGAGACAATCATGAACAAAAAGAACAAAGTTGGAGGCATCAAATCAACTTTGTGTGATTTCAAGCTATCCCACAAAGCAACAGTAATTAAAACAGTATGGTACTGGCATAAAAGTAGATACATGAACCAATGGTGCAAAATAGAGCACAGAAATGAACCCATGCATCTATGGCCAATCGATTGTCACACCAGGAGTATGCAAGGGGGAAAGGACAGTCTCTTTAATAAATGGTGTGTGGAAAACTATACAAAAGAATGAAATTGGACCCTTATTTCACACCATATACAAAAATTAACTCAAAATGGGTAACAGACTTAAACATAAAATATGAAACTATAAAATTATTAGAGGAAACATGGGGAAAAAACTATATGATGTTGGTTTAGACAATGACTTTTTTTGGATTTGACCACAAAAGCACAGGCAACAAAAGCAAAAATAGATAAATGGTATTACATCAAAATAAAAAGCTTTTGCACAACAAAGGAAAAATTAACAGAGTGAAAAGACAACCTATGGATTGGAAGAAATTATTTTCAAGCCATACATCTGTTAAGGGATTAATATCCAAAATATATAAAGAACTCAAACAACTCTGTAGAAACAAAACAAATAATCTGATTAAAGAATGGGCAAAGGACCTGAATACACATTTCTCAAAACAAGACATACAAATAGCTAACAGATACATGAAAAAATGTTTGACATCACTAATCATTAGGGAGATACAAATTAAAACCATAACAATATGTCACCTGACATTTGTTGGAATGGCTATGATAAAAAAGATGAAAGATAAGTGTTAGAGAGGATGCAAAGAATAGGGAACATTTGTGTACTGTTGGTGGTATTATAAATGAGTACAACCATTTTGGAAAACAGTATGAATGTTCCTCAAAAAACGAAATACAGAATTACCATGTGATCCAGCAATCCAAATTCTGGGTATTTATCTGAAAAATTTGAAATCAATATTTTGAAGAGATATTTGCACACCCATGTTCATTGCAGTATTATTCACAATAGTGAAGTTATGAAATCAACCCAAATGTCCATCAACAGATGAATGGATAAAGAAAATGTGATATGTACACACAATGAAATACTATTCAGCCTTAAAAAAGGAAGAAATTCTGTCATTTGTGACAAAATGGATGGAATTGGAAAACATTATGCTAAATGAAATAAGCCAAACACAGAAAGAGAAACACCACATGCTCTCACTTATGTGTGGAATCTAAAACAATTGAATTCGTAGAAACAGAAGGTAGGATGATGGTTTCTAGGGGCTGGGAGGTGGAGCTAATAGGGAGATGATAATCAAAGTGTACAAAGCCTCAGGTAGGCAGGAGGAATAAGTTTGAATTTTTTGTGATCTATTGCACAGTATGGTGAATATAGCTAAAATTGAGTAATGTGCATTTCAATATCATTAAGAGAGTAAATCTCAAATGTTCTCATCACAAAAAATGTCAAATATTTGAGGTGCTGGATTGGTTAATTACCTTGATTTAATCACTTCACATTGTATTCAAAAATCATAACATCACTTTGTACCCCGTAGATATATACAACTATAATTTGTCAATATATATTATAAAAAAGATATAATAGTAATAGTTCCTATCTCTCTCCCCTCCACTTCTCTCCTCTATCTTGCCCCAGAGATGATCATTTTACTTGGATAGGATTACTTTCTGGTTTATGTTTCCAGTGTTTCTTATTTAATAGCTGGCATACTATTATTCTACACTTTGCTTTATTCGCTTAAGATCAATTCGTAGAGATCTTGAGAATCTTTCATACAGTAACATTACTATATGTAGTGTTATATAGTAACATTACTTTTATTAAAAGAATGCTAATATGAGTATACATAACAAAATAGGCCTTTTTTGTCTGTGAAGAAGTAACTGCAAAATTTAAAAAAAGGCCTGTTTTAGTTGCACCTTGTGTGCACGTAAGTTTTGCATTGGAGCCATTTTTTCTTAAGCCACAGATGAGAATCCTCCACACTGGCCCAGCTACTCTATTCATTATAGGCCAAGTTTATCCCACTCTCTGTATGACTGTTCATACTCTTCCCCATACTTGAGATATGGTTCCCTCTTCTTCTTCATTCGAGGCCAGGCCAAACTGAAATCCTGCCTTCTCATGAAGATTTACGTAAGCTTCCTTCCTCCAAGAGAACTGTGTCATTGCATCCCCAGTGCCTGACATGATAGCCAGAACATATAAAATGTTCAATAAACATTGAGAATCACTGGAGGGTAACGTAGAAAGAAAACAGGTTTGGGGGTCAGATAAGTTCTCAGTTCAAATTCTAACTTAGCCACTTTGTCACTGTATGTTTTCTATTACTGTGCAACAAACTACCCCAAAGCATAGCACATTAAAATGGCATGCATTTATCATCTCAGTTTCCTGTGGGCCAGGAATCTGGCACAGCTTGGCCGGATGCCTCTGGCCCAGGGTCTCTCACAGGCTGCTCTCAAGGTGTTGTTGGCTAAGGCTGTGGTCTAAGCTGAAGGCTCAACCGGAGAACCTGCTTCCAAGTTTACTCCTGTGGTTGTTGGGTGGATTCAGTTCCTTGTGGGTTGTTGGACACAGGCCTCAGTTTCTCCTGAGTTGTTAGCTGGAGGCCGCCTTTGGTTCCTTGCTATATGGGCTGCTCCATAGAGCATCTCACAACATGGAAGCCAGCTTCATCAGAGTGAGCAAATAAGGCAAGAAAAAGTACCAGAAAGAGAGACAGCAAAGATAGAAATCACAGTCTTTTATAACCTAATTGTGGAGGTGATATCCCATCACTTTTGCCATATTATGCTCCTTAGAAGCAAGTCACTGGTCCAGCCCTTACTTGAGTGAATGGTCTGAACACCAGGAGAGGTATGTCAGAAACTGTCTACCATAATAACTTTTTAACCTTAGGAAAATAACTCCAGCTATCTTTCCTCACCTGCAATATGGGGATGATAATAACAATGTTACAGTATTATTGTGAAAAACTAAAAATAATCACTTGGCACTACAGATGTCAAATATCATATGATATTTTCAATTTAAGATGGGTTTATCCAGTCATAACCATATCAAAGTGAAGGAGTATACCAAATGCATATTGTTTTTGCACCATTGTAAAGTCGAAAAATCGAAAAATCATTAAGTCGAACCATCTTAAGTTGGGGATCATCTGCAGTAAGAGCTCCATATATGGTAATCATTACGGTATTGACAATGTCTAACCAGCAACAACCCCCCCTTCCCTCTGCTAGTCTTTACTCTTTCGCTTCTGCCCCTTTGAACCTAAATCTCCTCACTTCTTTCCCTCACGAATATTTTATTAGCAACATGCCTCAAGTGACCAACGTGTTAGGTCAATTGCTAAGACAAAATATGTTTTTGCAGCCTGGATTCACCAGCTATAAAATCAGTTGATTCTTCTCATGACTTCCTATTTGAATCCATTACTTTCAGAGAATGACAAACAAAATTCACCAGCGTCCTCTGAAACACTAATTTACAAACTATTAATAGAAAAGTCTTTATTTTTCTTGTAAACCTAGGTGGAAAATTGATCTATTATCAATCTGCTAAAGAGCTCATGGTTTTGCAAGACATATTATTATATTTCAAGATTTAAAAATATTTCAAGAGATTTTTGCAAATTTTTTTTTCTTTTTTCTTTTAACTATGGCAATAAATTTTCCTGTCAAGTTTTAATATTTTACCCTTGTTAAAGTCAGAAGAAATTCTCAAGAAACACACTTTTCAAGGAAGAAATTCTTCCAACTAGAGTTGTAAGAAATTATCACCACCTGCATGAATGCTTTTTAATGTGTCCTGAACCATTTTGGTTATGAAACGTGTAGAACATGATTGCCATTCCAGTTCTTCTTCCTGGTCTCCTATGAATCAGTATGTTAACTCGGGGAATTAGGATGCTCAGGTTTCATCCTAGCTCTGCCATGGATTTATGTGAGCCTGGTCCACTGACAAGACCTTTCCAAGCCCCAGTTCCTGTTCCTCTTACAGACCTCATCATCCTACCCTCATGACCTGTCACCTGATCACTTAGCAGGTTACGCAGGGCCTGGGTGATGCTAGACTCACCTGTCAGGGGCCCCTAGTGACCCAGAAGTGGAAAGGGGGTGCAGTGCCTCATTTAACTATAGCCAGGAAGACTGATTTTTTAAAAATCAACTCAAGGGAGTAAGTACCAAGTTGGAGACTAGCAGACAGACAGATTTGAAACCTTAATCCTTGGAGTTATTGGGAAAAGAGGGGAAGTCCACATGTAAAACCCACATGAAAGACAATGAGGAACCAAAAAAAAAGTAAAAAGAGGAAAGACAAGTTAGTTCTAGGACACTGGAATGGCCAGGAGCCGAAGAGCTGGGCAAGTTCAGTGACTCTATCTTGTTTCTTTGGCTTCATGGGGGCCTGCTGGAAATACTTACAGGGAAATCCTTGGAACAGACACCTACCACCTGTGGCTATTGGAAAAACATATATCATTTTGATACCACTGGGTGAAAAAATATGTCTTGGAAAGAAACATCTTGACTAACAGCAAGGTGCAAAATGATTTCACTTTGCCCTGCATTTTTGGAAACAATTGACTCAAGCTTCCATAATTTCATACCTTAAAGTCTCCATCACAGCTGTTGGAAAAATTCTTCATGTTCTCTGCTATGACACTGGGATTTTTGCAGCCATGAATGGACACAAAAAGATGTCAATCATATCCATAATGAAAAGTTCATTTCTCACTCCCTATTGTGAAGGCGATGCCTTTGTGATGTCCATTGTGTGAGGCTGTGTTTGAGCTCATCTACCTTCTCATACAGAATATCTCTTTTATATTAAAAGTTTAGACTATGGTGACCCCAGGTCATACCTAATGCTTTAGAATTGTATTACCATTATCCTCTATTAAATCTGTAACAATATTATAATATCTATGTCAGAAATAATGAAGAGATTAATGTGGAGTAAAAGATTCTAGTGTCACTTCCCTCTGATTTCAAAATCAAATACTGTTGGCACTAAAAACCAGTCGCTGTCAGCCAGTGAGAAGGGGATTTTGACAATGGAGAATCCACTGAGAGATGTGGGGGGAATTTTCCCAGTCGTGTAAACAGCTGCTGAAGTGATAATTGAATGAGTGAAAATCCTTCTTTTTTCTCCCCTTCTAGAAAAATCTATATTTATTTCTGTAACTTCACAGAAGATACCCTCCTCAGGGGGTGGAAGTATATGCTGAGGAAAGCTTATTTGAAGTGGTTCTCCCGCAGCTGGATATATGGATGGATGCAATAAAGACACTGGAGGAGAAGGAAAGTCAGCCCTAAACATACTGGTCCCAGATTGCAAAGCAGCACCCCCTCAAACTCAAGGGTTTAGAAATTGGCTCCCCTACTGCTCTGCTTCTCTTCCCCATCTGGTGGGCTCGAACAGGGGAGCAGAGTGACAGAGGCAACCCGTTGACCCATTCAACAGGTAAGTAATGAACAGCAGATACTCATTCCCCACTTCACAAAGCACTTTTTATTTTGCATATCTGATGACATTTCATCCTAATTACAAAACAGGAAGGGAAAGCATTATCATTCCCATTTTACAGATGAAGAAATTAAGTCTCAGAATGACTACTGTATATTTACATAGCTATTAAAGATTAGATCAGAGATAAGAACTCATGCTTCAGAGTCTGAACTTCATTCCATAGTCAGTTGGGGCCAGTGATGCATTTCAGTATGCATTTCAGTATCAAAACTCCCAGGATTGGAGTTTTGATCTGAATGCTCACTCGGGCTATAGAATGGAAAGTAGTCTCAGGGAAGAAAGACAGAAGGCACAAAGACCAGTTTGGGGCTGCTGTAGTAATGCAGGTGAACAGTGACGGTGGCTGAACTAACACAAGACAATCAACTGAAGATTTATTTAGGAAGTGCTTGGTGACTAGTTGGATGTTGAAAACTGGAGGGTGAGGAAGAGGGAGCTATCAAGGATGTCTTGGGTCTTTTGTTCAAACATCTGGATATACGATAATGTCATTTTTTGAGGTGAGGAACATGTGTGTAGTTGGAGGATGAAGGTGGGAAATGTTTGTCAGAAGTTGGGTACGTGAGTCTAAAGCTCAAAGGAGGCATCTTGCTCAGATTGAGATTTGGGGACACCAGAATATTCTAGGAGCAGAGATCCTAGGTGCCCAAGGTAGGAGAATTTCCAGGGAGTGACAGAGGTGGAAATCAGATTTCAGGAAGGGAGGAGAGAGTGGGATGAGGATATTCAGTGTAGACAACATTTTTTTAAAAAGCATGACTGTGGGCTGGGCGCGGTGGCTCACGCCTATAATCCTAGCACTCTGGGAGGCCGAGGCTGGAGGATCGCTTGAGCTCAAGAGTTCAAGACCTGCCTGAGCAAGAGCGAGACCCCGTCTCGCTCTTTTTTTAATAGAAAAAATTAGCCGGGTGTTGTGGCGCATGCGCCTGTAGTCCCTGCTACTGGGGAGGCTGAGGCAGGAGGATCGCTTGAGCCTAGGAGTTGGAGGTTGCAGTGAGCTATGATGACACCACTGTACTCTAGCCCGAGTGACAAAGTGAGATCCTGTCTCAAAAAAAAAAAGTTTCATCCCATGAGTAGGTGTGGAAGACAATGACATCTAATAAAGTCCTTCCCTCTCCACTCTGTGCTTTATAAAGCTCATCCAAGTTCCAACACCCAGAGCCTCTCACTTTCTCTTGCTACATCTGGAGTTTCTCAGGTTGCCTATATTTGTTCCACATGCGTGTTGGGCCTCTCCACTTGGCTCAGCTCCAGCCCGTGCGCGTGGTGTTCAGCTTTGCTTGCAGCCAACCTGTGGGCCTCCATCACTTCTATCTTTTCCTTAAGATGGAACAGCATCGCTCAGTTATATTCTATGATTTGAAAATAATGCCGTAACAGGAGCAGAACTCACCTACCATCTCCAGGAGCAGCAAAGAGTAAAACCAAACAGAGCCAGCCAGTCAAACAAAAAAGACAAGAACAATAGACTGGGTAGAGTCTGATGGCAGAGCCGGGTAGACTCATTGGAGGCCAAGATACCCGGTTCTTGACCCAAATGGCCTTAAAAGACAATGAGGACTTGAGAATGAAATAGAACTCTGCTGTTTCCAGGCAATTTGCAATATCTCAGTTAATAAAAAAAAAAAAACAGAGGAAGTAAATGTATTGGCTTGAGATGAGCTAATCTGAAGGAACGAGGACACAATAGTGGCTGCAAAGTATTTAGAGCAGTAAGCAGAGCCGGGTAATCAATGCTCCTAGGGTAATCAGAGCAAATGAAAGGATGAGAGATAGAGAAAATAAAACCAGCAAGGAAAAAGCCATCATTATCATCGGGTTATTGAACCAGCGCTCCCTGCAGACCACAGGCACAATTTCAGCCTGATGGTGTATTGTTGGGAGCCCCCTTCTGCTGGCAGAGGACCGCCTGTGGGCACCTTGCTGCCGGTTCTGCCTCTGGAGTTGAGGATCCTGCAGTCAGAATTCATTTTCTCTTAGCAAAACAGATCTGCCCGCGCCTATGAGCAGAGACACAGAGCAAGAAAGATGGCCTAAAAAGCTTATTGCGTGTCACATTGCTCTTAAAATCACATTTTTATGAGTGTAAATGAATCAGAAACATATGGGTGAAATTTCCTGGCCTGATGTGAGCAGCCTCATACCCCAAGCAGTGCCCTCGGAGACGATGCTTGGAATGTAAGTACTGATGCCAGAATCTCGGGTGGAAAGGTCAGGGAGTAGACCCCCCAGCCTATGGGCCCCACCCTTTCAGCACGGCCTCCACGTGGACCTCAGCAGATAGGCGAGAGATTTCCTGTGCCAGACCACTTCCCACACCCTCTTCGTGACTGTTTGCTTCCAATTACAAAGGTTGAGTGTGCCTATGCGTGTATGTGCACACTTGGGCACATACACACACATGCACACACACGCATTTTTTTAATCCCCCAGTGGATATTGTGAACTAAGAGGCCAGGGTACACAGAAAGCTGTAAAATAACAATGTGGATTTCTGCTTAAATGATAAAATCTTCCTACAAGAAAATTAACTTCTTAAATATCAAGACAAATACTAGCACTAAACAGTTGGGCAATTGCAGACAAATTCAGCCATGTGGTTGTGGCATCAATTCATGGATATAAATGGTTGGACTCCTGTTGAAAGCCCTGGGAAAAGGCACCAAGCTCCTAAATTTTTGAAGCTGGCCTTGTGTTCAGCACCTACATTTTAGGCCTGAGTAAGGAAACATAACCAGGACTGTGTTATATATTCCTCACACATGGGTTAAGAAGTCAAAAGTCAAGATAATTGGGATGAAAACACACACAGATGCCTCTCTGTCAACACGGTATCTGAAAACTTACATGGGTGAGTAAAGGAGTGTGGGTTTTGATGCCTGCTGCCCACGGACTGAGTCCTAGTCTGGCCATTTATCTGCTAGCTGTTTGACATTGAGCAAGTCACTCAACCTCTCTGAGTGATTTCCTTATGCATAAAATCCCGAACATTAAAGCTAATATACATAACGTACTCTGTATGTAAGAATCCAATAAATGACAGTTATCATCAGAATGAAAAGCTTCTCATTTACATTTTCAAGCTAGACCTTCAGAATAACCCAGATTCGGGGCTGAATTATTGACACATTTCTTGAGCTCAGAGGTAGGCATGGTCTGTCCAAGATGCCAGTCTCTGAACCCACATCCCGGACTTGGTCACCCAACTGGGCAGTTCAACGTAGGGATGTCCAACTGTCCCAGACGCATTCGGAATTCTCCCCTGGTTTCCCTCCATGAGGTCAGCTCTTCACGGAGGCTTGCTTGCTGTTTGCACGTTGCTCCTAACAGCCTCCAGCTGCCTGTGAACATGCCTCCCTGGGCCCCTCCCAGCTGGGTTCAAGCCCCATAGCTCTGCCATGATTTCTCAAGGAGCAACAAGTAGAAAAACTTGTCCCCAGTTACTTGACACTCCATGCCTTGCCAGCTGACTGCACCATGCTCAAGTTGACTCTGCCAAAGTTCCCCTGGCCTGATTTTTGCTTATTTACCCAAAAAAATCCAAACTCTTTGTTCGGCCACGGTCCTCTCTCCACTTTCCTCATCAGTCCCGTCCCAAGATCCTTTCAACTCCAGCCGGACACATTTACTCCTCCTCCAGCCACACCCAGTTCATACCTAGCCCTGCGCTTTCCAGGGGCTGTTCTCTCCATCTCTATTCTCTTCTGGGTGTTTTCCTAAATTCCAGTCTTCCCTCCAACCCTCAACCCCTCCCAGCTCCATCTTATCCCCTTCAGTACAGGGAGGACTCCCAGCCTGCTCCAGCCCTCCTTGATCTTCCCTCCCCCGACTCCTCCGGCACATCCACGATCAACGCGCCTGCTACGGCCAGGCACCTTCCCTGGGTGTGGTCTAGCCCCCCACTCTGAGTGTAAGCCCCTTAAGGGGAGGAACTGTGTCATATTATATAGGATCTGCAAGATTTCATTATTGTAAAGATAGACTGAAGCACTAGGAGGCTGACATGAAATATGATTTTATGGATTAAAAAAGTCATTTACTTACTGCTATAATATATAATCTGTTCTTTAGTTCTTATCCTTTTATTCTATATAAACCACTTGGTCCTGAAAATCCCTATTGTGGAAGAGAAAATGGTAACTCCTTCAGCTCTGACAGAGGCACAACAGTTGAATGGACACGCTGTGCCCACTGGGAGACATAACCAGACGCCCCATCAGAAAATGCTGCTTCTCTTCGTCGACCTCCCCTGCCAGACCGCAGTTCCAGGTTGTGCTGCCATTGGAGGCTGAGGCTTACGGGGGGTCAGGAAAGCCTCCCAGAGGGAGATTGTGGGGCAGAGGCTTGAAGTGGAGACTGGGGAGGGCTTCTGGGCACAGCCTGGGTGAAAGCCTCGTGTGACGCATCACATACATCACATTATGAGCCTGGCTCGTTGTCGGCTTTGAAGCAACTTAAACTGAAAAACAAATGCAAAATATGACCTACAGTGTCCTTTAACCTCTCTATGGTTTACCTGTGGAGATGATAATTGCACCCACCTCGTAGGATAGTTGTAAGGTTTACGTAAAATAAACAAAATCTGCTCTATCCATATGATGGAATATTATTCAGCTGTAAACAATGAAGTATTGATACATGCTACAACATGGATGAACCTTGAAAACATTATGCTAAGTGGAAGAAGCCAGACACAAAAGGACACATATTGTATGAGTCCATATATATGAAATATCCTGAATAAACACATGCATAGAAACAGAAAGCAGATTAGTGGTTATCAGGGACTGGAGAGAAGGGGAAATGGGGAATGACTGGTAATGAGTATGTAGTTTTTTGTGAAGCAGTGAGAATGTTCTGGAATGATACAGTGGTTATGGTTGTACAACCTTATTGAATATACTAAAAAACAGTGAATTGTACATTTTTAAAGGGTGAATTAGTTTTAATTTTTTTTAAATGTAAGAAAATGATATGGGCAATTGGCTTGGCACACAGCCTGGCAGATTTAAATGCTGGACAAATACTGTTGTGATTATGATTATCAGAAAGAACAAGGTAACAGAACACAGTTAGATGTGGGCTTAAACCCTGGCTATTCTACTTGCTAGCTGTGCTGAGTGACCTTGGGCAAGGTCTTTCAACTGTCTTAGATTCAGCTTCTGCTGAAGGTTAATCGGGAGTTACAATACATTCTGGTTGTGAGTATTAAGTAACATAAGTAAAGTTCCTTTGCACAGTGCATGGCACGGGGTAGATGCTCAATAAATCATAGTGCTCTTCCTCTTTCTTTCCTATGAAATGTCATTCCTGCAGTGATCTCAGAACACACTATAGCTGGCAAGGAGTTGGGGTTCCATCCCTGGAACTAATGGGAACCCACCAGGGATGCTGTTTGGGATAATGCAAAGCGCTTCCCCAGACAGCCCCCAAACAGAATAAGCAGAAGAGCAAGTGAGGATTTCGGCGGGGAAAGGAAGCCAGCGGTCCAAGCAGGGGACGCAAATCCGTGAACTAGGTCTCAGCGAGGCTACAGAATAAGTCAAGGGGTCAGGGACCAAGCAAAGCAAACAAGATCTGGGAGCCGAGACAAATGGTTCAGCATAAAGGCCATGAAAAAGGCAATGGTGTTAGCGCCCAAGGCAAGACCAGGCCTGTTTATTTAAAAGACACTAAACTAGATTGGACCTAAGACCTGATATCTGTTATCCTCAACTAGTCAGTAAATCATTCTCGCTGTCATAGACGCCTATGAAAAGGGGGGGGGAATGGAAGGCAGAGGGGGAGGGCAGAGTGGGTCCTGGGGAACTGGCCATGATTAATCATCACCACCTCTCCCCGGACAATGCAGCTCAGTGTGCAGCAGCTGGGGGTGGGAAATCCTTTCTTGAAAATTCTTCTTCTCCCTATCCCACTGTCCAACCATCCTGCCAAAATGTTGCCACAGGATAAATTTAAGGACAAAATGCAGTGATTTGTTAGATGCAAAATCTCTGAGATGGGAGGCTTTTTGCTCAAGAGTTGAAATTGTTGCATTGATAAATGTTGGTGTCTACTGCTGCTGGCTATCTCCGGGGCTTGGGGGAAAAGGGAGATTTTGATCCCTTGAAGAAATTCCTCCTAGCTGTCTCTTAATCTATTCTATGATCAATATTAATGCTGTCAAAATACTTAAACTCTTCTTCCTTGTTGTCACCTGTCTATGTATGAATTCATTACAAAGGCCAGATGCAGGACAATAAAGTGTCTGCAGATAAAACGAGGGGAGACTATTTTATTATAATCCATAGAGAAGGTACCTGGTCAGCATAGTAAATGACACCAGGCACCTTTCCTGCAAATGGTGGGGCTGATTCAGTTTCTTCCTTCATCCTTCAACAGAGATCCATTTCCTTAACGGCCACTGGATTCCAAGGCAGAGGCGTGCACATGTGTTTTTGCTTAGCCTGTGTCTGCAGTGATGTCCAGGCTGTTTCTCGGGGACCCGGCCAGCACAAGTTAGTAGAGTTTGGGCTTGCAACAGCAGACATTCTGCGTTTCAGTAATTTCTCCTTTCAGAAGAGCATACTGTACCTCCAGGCAGAGATTGAGGTTTGGAGCCCGCCGGGAATGTGACTATAACAAAGAGTCTTGAAAGCCTTTGGCTGCGAGCGTTCCTGCTGGCAGGGCTCCACTTACTGGTTTGCACATTCATCCACTCCCTGACACACATACCCACTTACTTATACAAATTCAGATACACACATACGTGCAAATGCATGTGCATATGCATCTCACACACTGGCACACACTCTCACACACATACATACGCCAGTATCCTTGTGTGCACACTATTGAAAATATACCACATGCACAGATATACATTGCTCATGTGTATAGGGACATGCATAAAAACCACGGACGTACACATGCATGTGTATACACACACACCTTTTATGCATAGGGACGTGTTGGTCCTTGCAACCATGGCAGGGATTCTGTTGATTACTTTGTGCTGTCCAAATTATAGTCTTCCAGACAATTGCGCCTTGCTATAGAAGTGACATTTTTAGGAGACATAATGAAAACAATAACAGCATTTGTCCCACCAGAAGAAGTCTATAAATCACTGTGTCTTACTCCCCAACAAAAGAAGAAGCAAAGCCTTGTTCAGAATATTACTGAAATGTGACCAGGTATTAACATTGGAAAGACCTTCCAGCAGAAACATCCAGGCACCGATATTAACACAAGCCAGTAAATAAATAAAGGCTGATTTGGCCACCAGTAACTTCTGGAACTGTTTTGATTTGAGGTGGATGAGAATTTGATGGTGATGCTCTGGTTTGTCAACCCCCACACCTCTCTGTGGCTTTTGAATAGAGACAGACTTCCTGGGTTCTGTCCAGCTTGGGGATTTTATTTTTGCTAATGGCATTTTTAAGGGTCCAAACAGACCATTTGCTTACACAACAAATGCAATAGAAAGAAGCAACATCTTTTTTGTTGTCATTTTCCAGTTTGGTAAAACCACATCTTAGAATGAAAGCAGAAATTTTGGAGGCAGTTCACCTAAGACCCCAAACCAGATTTACAGACAGCAGGATAAATTTTTTAATGGGGCTATATTTGTTCATAAATAGTTGGCAATGAGAATTATGATTTTCTTAAATTCAACCCTAACAGGCATTGACTTTTCCACCTTCTCCCCATCCTACATGGGACCTCCTACTTCTCACTGCTCATCTCAAACCCTAATAAACAAATCCCTCTCTTACACCCGTTGGCCTCAGAGAAACACAAAGTGAGTTGTTCTCAAGTTGAGCTCACAGCCACTCTCCAGGGGCACGGTAGTGTGCAGGGAGGGCTGGAAGTCCAGCAGCCAGAGACAGCAGAATGGGAGATTAGGGTGGGTTGGGATGTGGGGGTGGGGGGAAGTTGGGCATCAACTTTGAGTCTGAGAAGTCAGAGCCCAGGGTGCTGCCTGGAATTCCAAAATGGGAAAAGAGATCTCAGCTGCTTTCATATGGAAATTGGCCTGGAAGCAGACTTTGTCTCTGCTTGGAACTGAAGCCAAGACCAAGTTCAGTGAACCTAACAGTCGGTTCAATCAACCATTGAAACTCGGGAGAAGAGAAGGCAGGAAAGGGAGGGCAGGGGGTCAAAGAGCCTCGCTTTTCATTTGGACTTGGCTCCGGAGGTGACAGTAAGCAGAAATTAAACACTCAAAACAACTTGAAGGCAAAATCCCTTCGATCAGGAAGGTGCATTGGGTCTGGCTTTAAGTGAAAGGAAAGAAGGGGAGAGAAGAAGGAAATTGAAAACGAAAGTGAGAGAGCAAGCAAGGAGAAAAAAATGGAGAGAAAAGATGCAGGCAACGACAATCGCTCAAAGCAATGATTCTGCAATTGACAAAATAAATGCAAATGCATTTGCTGGGTGTAACAGAAAGAAGGAAGGAACTTGCCTGTAGTTGGCCATGATTCTCCCTGCCCCCTACATAAAGGCTTTCGGAGATCCCAAGACTCTTAAAGCAAATACTAACTGGAATTCTGAAGGTTTACTTTTGGACTGGCTTTAACTTTGTTTTGTTTTTATTGTGTCTTCAAAGGAAAGCTGAAGAAGCACCTACCCTTTGCATAAAGAAGCTAATATAGTTTCTTCCTATGTACTTTTTTGGGGACTAGTTTCCTGTCTTTTGTCCTTGATTTATTATTGCCTTTATTTGTTCTCCCCATTTGGTTCATTTTATTCTTATTTTAAAAGAACAGCTCCAAAGACCCTTCTATTTTCATGGAAATTGCTCAGTAGTAACAATTTCAGATAGCTTCCAAAAGAATAATCATCACGCTGGCTGTTTCACCCAAGATGCCTTGCAGCATCTCACATAACAATTTACTAATTAATGACAAATTAAATGGAATTTGGTAAGAAGAATCAGAGGTTAGAGTACTGGTGTATATTGTGTGTAAAAAGGTATGCAAATATCTCCAGCCCATTTGTGGTTCATCAGTGGGAAATAATAGCTATTCTACTTGAAAATTTTACATGCAGGAGGGCTGCTGCAAAGAAGTAGAATTTGGAAATTATACATTGTTTTAATTTTTTAACAGTTGCTTAGATTAAATACTATTCCTTCATCCTAAAGGCACAATGAACTTAGTCTTTTTTGTTTTAACAACTCTAAATTCATAGAAATTTGGCTATACCTTGCTGCTTATATTAATTACATATTTGAAGGCAAGAAGCAATCTTTGGGAATCAGTGAGTAAAGTTTTCATCTTTCATAGGAGAAAAAAGGCATTGATTCCAATCTCCTGAAGCAAGCATTGGAAAACTACAACCCACAGACCAAATCCAGACCTCTGTCTGTTTTTGTAAATAACATTTTATGGGAGCACAGCCACACTCAACTATCTACATATTGTCTATGGCTGCTTTTAAACTACTGTAGCAGAGTGACAACGGAGATCTTGTGGCCCAAAAAGCCCAAAATATTTACAATCTGGCCCTTTACAGAGAAAGTTTGCCAACTCCTGTCTTAGAGGATAAAACTGGGGAGAGAACATTTATCATAAAGAGAGAAGAAAAGGTTTTAAACCTAGAAAATACCGAAATTACTTTAATGTGTCCTACCACTACTTAAAGCCCACAAATGATTGTCATCATTCCAGCTGTCACAAAAATTTGCCAAATGTTCTTTCTTGCTCAACACACATGTAAGGGGAAGTGCCTTCCTTCCCCATGTCCCAGTTCTACAGCCCAATGAACAGGCAACTCACCTCAGGGAAACACTGGTCGTCCCTAACAAGAAAAGGCTTTGCAAAGAGTGACATGTGTCTGCCATCCGTGGAAGTTCTGGGGGAACACAGGTTTCCCACATCAAATAGGGTGATTGCTTTGGACACATGACAATTTATTTTTACTGCTTCTACCTTTGACAGTGAAACAAAATATCTTTGCCTGTCCTTATTTTCCATCTTCAATTTATCTTCTTTTCAAAATATTAATGCCCAAAAGACATTTGGAGCCATGCAAATGTCTTCTTATATTTAAAATATTTAATATATTACCCCTGGGACATGTCGGATGCTACAACCACACATCTGTTTAACTCCTGAACATTCCATTCATGTTGATGGGGGCAGAGACAAAGCCCAAGACAGAATGCCCCTTGCATGCCCACAACTTGGTACCACCAAAAACACCTACCGCAGCACGGCCAAATATCAGCTTAAGGAGACAAAGTTTCGAGTAAACCTGACTGAACATCATTGTTTTTCCCCATCAGTGGGGGAATTGGCTGGCTGCTCCAGCACAACCTCAGTCTCTCAGCACAGTCTCAGACTCTGTCCTCCTTCAGCTTCTAGTCTCTTAGATTCAGAAAGAGCACTGGACTGGGAGTTTGTAGCTGGACAGACTATGTACCTCAGGCGCATGACCCAACCACTCCAGGTTAGAGGAGGAAATTAGATTAGTTCAGGATGGCCACACTTGGTATCCTTGCACCTCTTGATTATTCATTCAACAGCAGTACTGAGCACCTGCTTTGCCCTAGCACTGTGCTAGGTCCTGGGTAAACAGCTGGGGAAAAATAGACACTGCCCTGCCCTAAGGAAGCTTGCTGTTATGTGAATGTGTTGTAAGAAAGAATAATTAAAAGCACATACATAATGACAAAATTATGACATGTGCAACCAAGAGACATGAATAGGAGGAGTTTTAGGTGGGGAAGTCCTCTCCAAGGAAGTGACATTAAAGTTGAATGTTGAAGGATAAGCCAGCTAGAAAAGCAGTGCTGGGATGGGGGGAGTGTTCCAAACAGAGTGTGCAGCACGAGTAAAGGTGCTGAGACTGGAAAGAGCATAGCACATTCAAGTAATTGAAGTAAGACCTGCACCCGTAGCAGACATTACTAATCGATCACAGCCCTCTTTTCTGTTGAAAATAGACAAAGCCTCAGAATTCTCAACACAGCACTCTAGGCAGCCACTGCCAATCAATTGGAGTTGGCAAATGCTGAAACTTATTTGTCATCCCTGGGCCAGTTGGTCCTACAAGGCCCTTCCAGGTCGGGAATTTCTGATTCTATGATTCTCATTTTACTCAGTATTTGAATACTAACTCTTGACCTGAGCATCCTTCATGTGCCTGTTTTATTCCAACTGGATTGACTTCCTGGAGATAATGAGCTTTCTCTGTCATCCCATTCCACTCAATTCCTAGAGGCAAAGCCGCTTTCCACACCTATATTCCGAAGTATCTTCAAATTCCTTTTCCCAGTGGAATCTCACCCATGTGTATCTGTTACCTACTGCTATGTAACAAGCCACATCAAAATCTAGTGGCTTAAAACAACAACAGGTTACCTTTCTCCAAGGTTCTGTGGTTGGCTGGTCAGTTCTCACTTGCACAGCAGTGTTCAGATAGGGGCAGCTGGGAGGTGGCTGGGCCTCTCTACCTGGTCTTCATCGCAGCTTCTTCCTAACACAGAGTCTCCGGAGTACAGTCATAAGAGGACAAAGTGGAGGCCCTTGAAGGCCTAGTCTCAGAAGTCTCATCATACGGCTCCTTTCCATTCCACTGGGCACAGCAAATTACAAGGCTAGTCCCCATTGGGGCCCACTTTTTTTCCTGGGAGAGGCAGGAAAGACACATTGTAAGGGACATGCATCCAAGAAAGGGAGGACTTTGTGGCCATATTTTTTTATCTAGCCCAACAAAAATTTATTTCAAATTGCCGAGGTAGACCAAACAGCCAGGCTGCCTAACTCCGAGCCCATTGTTCTCTCTACTATTCGACACTCCCAGGCCTTACAGTATTACTTGCCGATTGGCAGTTGGGAGGCCTAAGAAAATCAGGAAAATTTCTCAGAGCATGGCTAGCCTGAGTATGATGCAGCTAACAGACAAACAAAAACTTTCAACTTGGAACAGGTCTCTTTATTGCTCTGGTGACACCAAGTCACTGACATTAAAGTTCCAGCTCAAACCCCCTAAGAGTGAGTCTCTGAACCATCTGGTTTTCCTTCATGACTTAACTACTTATCACTTTCTACCTTGTAGAGATTGTGTTGATATTTGTAGATGTCATAGTGGAAAGAGCTTGGAATTAGGGCAGATGGGAGATTTCGATCCCAAATGTACCTCATACTAGTTGGGTAACCCAGAGAAAATATCTTTGCCTTAGTGTCCTCATATGTTCAATGGGCAAATAGTAATTTGCAAGGTTGTTGTGAATTAATGGAAATGAATGCAAAGCCTTTAGTGAAATTGCTGGCATACAGTGGGTATTCAAGAAATGCTGGCTATTAGTGTTATTCTTAATGGGGTTTGGTCAGGGAAGACTTCACGTAAGAGGCAGGCTTGGGCTGAGATTTGAAGAATGAATAGAATTTGCTTGTTGGGGAGCAATCTGATGGAGAAAGTAACAGACAAAGAAACACACACTGTGGGTTATTTGGGTGTAAATAACTGGACCAACCTGGCTGGAGTGGTCTTGCTTTTAAATGCAGCCTGTCTCCACTGGTTTAGGAAATAAAGTACGGGAGGATACTCAGAGCAAATATGCAAGAATTTTGAATGTCTGGACAAGGAGGCTGGTTTTTTTTAGCAGACACTTGAGGGTCATGGAAGGAGAAAAGGACAAAATGAAAAACAATCAGGGCACAATTAGTCCTATGGCCATGACAGGGTGGCTAGACTGGAGAGAGACCAGAGGGAGAGGAAGCAGTTGGGAAGTGACATGGTGTATGGAGGTAAAAGGTGCTTGATTGTGCCTTCAAATTAATGTTCATCTCTTCAACTGAGGCTTTGGGTGGTTTGAAATTACGTCCACAAATTCTGATACTCCTCTTCTGCAAAGACAGAGTCTATTTCCTCCCCTTTAACATGGTCTTACCTCAGTGACTAACCTCCAATGAACAGAATGTGGCAAAAGTGACATTGTGGGACTTCAAAGGCTAGATCAGAAAAAGCAATACAGCTTCCACCTGGTTCTCTTTCTCTTAGGATGCCTGCCCTTGGAACCCGGCTTCCAGGCAATGAGGAAGCCAGGCAGCCCCATGGAAAGGCCATGTGCTCCAGCCCCAGCCCCAGCTGGGGTCCCAGCTGACAGCCAGCAACAGCCTCCAGACATGATATCGAGAGAGCCTCCAGGTGACCCCAGCTTCAGCCTTTGATCCCCTGAGCTGATGCCAATTGGAGCAGAGATGAGCTGTCTCCACTGAGCCCTACCCAAATTGCAGATTGGTGAACAAAATAAATGTTGATATTTCAAGTCACTAAGTTTTGGGGTGTTTTCTTACGTAGCAATAGCTCACGGGAGCCAGCTGTTCTAGGTAGTGTCTAGGTGTCACACACAGACACTGGTTGTTCTTATGCTTGTTCAGAAGGTCAAATACCCAGAAATTATTATTTTTTTGTGGAACGTTCCCTCTCACATCACCCTCTCCATTTCCTTTATAGTGTTAATCACAATTTGCAATGATAGTCTGTATTTGCCTTTTACTTGTTTTCTTTGCCTCTCCCACTAGAATAGAAACTCTCCAGGTGCCCTGACCTTGTCTGTCTTGCCAGTGCCTGGCACATGGGGAGCACATGATAAATATCCATGGAATAGTGAATGAGCAGATAAACACCACGAAACTTGGATATATACAATTCTATTACACAGCAACCACTTACAGAAGACATGTGCTAATGTCTTAAGAAAAGAAAAAAAAATATGCAGATCTCAGGGTACAGACTCAGATACGACTCCATATTTGCATCATGCAGGGCTAGCTGAGTTCAAGCACATCAAGAAATCCTGGATCTTTCTCTGTGTGTGAGGGCAATGCATGGATGTGTATTATCCATTCCTAGGCAATTCTTGAGTTTCTGCAGGGACAAGGGGGCAAGAATAAGATACTGTTACCTCCTATCCTAGTCCATTTAGGCTGCTATAACAGAACACTATAGACTGGATGGCTTGTAAAAAACAAATTTATTTCTTACAATTCTGGAGGCTGGGAAGTCTGAGATTAAAATTCTGGCAGATTCAATGTCTCAATGTCTGGAGAGGGCCAGTTTTCTGGTTCTTCTTGCTGTATCTTCACATGGTAGAAGGGACCAGGGAGCTCTCTGGGATTTCTTTTATAAGGCCACTAACCACTTTTTTAAGGCTCCACCCTCATGACCTAATCATCTCCCAAAGGGCCCACCTCCAAACACCACCACATTGGGGATTATGTTTCAACATATGAATTTTAGGGGGACACAAACATTCAGACCATAACACATCCTTCATTCTTTCAGTCATTCAACAAACCTTCATTAAGCACATACCATGTCTTTATTCTGGCAGTGGCCAGAGCCTATCCTAGGCATGACCCGTAGGAAAATAAACAGGATGCAGCTCCCCGCAGTCCAGTGAGGGAGGGAAATGGACATGGGCAGAGGGAGTTACAAGGCAATGTGGCAAACGCACATCAGACGTGTACAGAGGGCTGACAGATCCACGGAGGATGGTCTGTGGCCCAGTTCCAGGGCTCCATGATAAATGTCATCCTTAATCCTAGCTTCACCCACACAGACTCCCTCTTCCTTCCACTTACATCCCTGTCCCCTGAGCCAGGAAAGAGTCAGTAGGACTTGCCCAAAAAGGCCACTTGGGCAAGAGCCAGTTTCTGCAGCCCTCTCATGTGCCCCGCAGCCCTAACATGCTGCGTCACCCCACTGTTTAGTTCCCAGGCCTCAGCGGGCAGGATCAGCCCATCCAGGGAGCACACCCAACTTGTCCTCAGAAGTGGTAACCACAGAGGGCTGGGGAAGCCCACTGATGAGATGGCCAAAGTCAATTTTAACTAGGTCCCCCGACAGGGTAAAATATTTTTGTTGTAATATTGTCTCGATAAAAGGTATTGTAATATTTAAAATGTGGTATTGATCCCTCTGTGAGCACCATAAATCCTGGCAGGATTTGAGAGCCTGACCGCAGCGGCTGGGCTCGCACTGGGGGACAGTGTGAAATGCTCTGCCCTCAGAGCTGAGCGTCACCCACCAGAGAGCCCAGAGAGCTCTGCTGGCCTTTGCCTCCCTCTGACATCAAAGGGGAGATGCTAGGATCCCTGAGCTGACACAGGAGAACCTGAGAGAAACTGTTTAAACAAAGGAATCAAAATATGAAACTAAATCACCTGCTAGTGTTTTATTAGGCCTTGTTCTGAATCAATACAAGCCCCAGGGCCCACGATTCCTCATGCTGAAAGGGAATACTTTTTCATCCTAAAACCAAATCAGGCTGTTTAAGTAAAACAGATGTTACCGTTGAGTGCCAGTGTTCCCAGCCCCCTCCTTCCATCCCCCCCAGCCCAGCCTCTCCCCTACACTGGAAAGAAGGGAGCCGATGGTTTGCCCCGAAACCTAAGTCGGCTTGGAAAATTCTAAGCCTTGAAATTTCTCCATCCTCAGGCCACAAAAGTTTTCTTTTCTGTTTACCCGGGAGGGATCCTGGGAGGGGGTTGTGTGTGGGGGGGGGAGGTAAATCTGTTCGCAGAGGATTTGGAGAGACAGTGGCAACATGAAAGGCAGAGAAGATTTTCATTTCCTGTGTTATGGGGTGCAAATAATATCAGTATGAAAAACCTGGCGGGGAGATGAGAGATAGCAGTTTTTACATTGATAAGTATTTGTTCATTTCCTGACAACAAAAAAATATAAATCTCTTCAGAAATTAAACGGCCCGGCTTGTCGGGGCACTTTTGTGGCGCGGCGCGCGGGGCGCTCCGTCCCCGGGCGCGCGGGTAATCGGGGCATCTGTCATCAGCGCCACCGCGGGCGGCCACCGCGCGGCCCGACTCGCCCACTTTTTGTGTCACTTATTTTCTCGGCGGGCCCGATTTGCATTTTAATGGAAGTAGTTTATAGACTTCTCCGCTGCCTTCGGAGTGCCACAAGTGGCATCATTAAGTGAGCTAAGCCGGATTAATGCTGATAGTAAAGTCAGATAATACAATAACACAGGCCTCCATTCCATTTGCATTAGGTGAGGAGCGCGGGGCTGCCTGGTGGCTGGCGATAATTTGTAAGCGCGATATGTTGTACTTGAGAGGATAAGATTAAATTTAGTGGGTTTAACTGTCATCCCAGTAAGTCAATTACTTCATCTTTTCAGCCTTTGAATTTCTTTTATAAATAAAATAAATGGAATATTGAGCTGCTCCGCAGCCATTTCGAGCTCCCATGAAGAAGAATTACACAGGCTGGGCCAAAAAAATAAAAGGCTTCGGATTCAGCTCCATAAACAAAATATAAACTCCATTCAGGTGCCAGCATGGCAGCAGCCCCGAAATATTGTCCATCTCTCATATCACAAGCATGACAGATTCCATTGTGACTTTAGTTTCTCCATAATAGGAAATATTTATGTTGTGCCTGGGTCTTTTCTATTCCTATCCCTCGTATTGTTGGAGGCAAACACGCCAATACAGAGCCATGTGCTTCTGTGACTCCCCCCTCCCCTGCCTCTTTGTGCCCAGCGCTAAATATTTAGTGTCGGGGCGGATATTAAGGAAACCTCATGACCCAAGGAGATGCATCAGATTTCAAGCAGGTCTCAGATAAAGAGAAGGGGACAACTTCTTTCACAGCCTCTTCCTCTCCCCTACCCTGGGCTGTTGCCACTGAAGATGGCTTCTCTGGATGAAAAGTTCAGCTATCTAGCATCAGCGAGTGGGATCTCAATAGAAAAACCTCAACATCTTTATCATTCAAAGAGAGAGAGAGAAAAAAACAAGGAAAGAAAAGAAAATCAAGCAGTTGAACCCCTATAGGTGGCACCAGCCAGTGCAAGTCATGGTTTAAGAGACCCCCAACTCTGTTGTCTTCCCTACAGTCTTGCAAACATGCACTTAAAAAGAAGAATAGGTAATCTGTGTGACTGTCTTTCTTAATCATGAATGGATGGGTGGGTAAGTGAAAGACACAGACAAAAGGCATAATCTGTATCAAAACCCTACAAACTGGTGCCTAAGGAGTTCAGCACAAGGTGCAGATGAGCCACCCCCAGTAAGAATCAAGAGTCCAGCCAGACGTCTTGACTTTGTGCCCACTCCGAGCCCTCATCTGTCTGGGTCCTGTAAAGCAAAGGAAAGGCATGAAGAACTGTCCTGGAGAGGATTAGCCACATATACTTTGGAGAGATCCAGAAAACTATTCAACAATCAGCCTTCAATAAACTAATCCACGGTGATGCATCTACAAGAATGAGGGTGTAAAAGGCTCTCGGGTTCCTGCCCATCTTTTCCTCCTATTCGTCTTCCATGAAGACACTCTCTTCAGATCGTACCTGAATATGCTGTGCATTTGCACAGACTATTGCTTCTTTTTGGAATGGCTTCCTCTTCCTTCTCCACCTGCTGAATCCTAGCCCTTTTCCAGACTCGTGCCATCCATTTCTTCCTCTGTGAACCCTTCCCAGCCCACATAAATAGAAGAAGGCTCCGTGTGCAATCCCTGATACAGCAGCCCATGAGTACTCTTTCATGAACATATTTACTGATATGCTGCCTCCCCTAACACACTGTGAGCTCCTTGAGAAAATGATGCTGTGTCTCTCCAACCCATTCATCTGTCCATTCTTCCATCCATCAAGGATTGTACTGAGTGCTGGGGACACAAAGGTGAACAAGATGTAGTTCTTGCCCCCAAAGAAATGAGGTGAAACATGCCTGTCAACAATTATAATATAATGTATGAATATCTGTTTTCCTGATAATTGGCACAATATTTGACCTGTAAGACATGCTAAGCGAATGTTGGTTGAATGAATGAAGTTTCAAAGAGACGTGGAGATTTAGCCTGGGAAATTCTGTAAACCCTTAACATGAGAGTTGTGAGACTGCTATCACATCTTTCTTTGCACCTTCTTTGTCTCCGAAATTTTCTCTGCTTTCACCATCACAGTGAAGTATTTTAACAAAAGAACTAGAGTAATCTCTCCAGAAGGGGCATGGGTCTTAAGGTAAAAGCCTAAAATGACTTCAGATGAAACAGCTGCTCGGGTACTTTCAAGAGCTCTCCAGCCTAGTAAAGGATCCTATCCCAAGTCCAAATGCAACACTCACTCCAGACAGAAATCTTTCTAATATACACTAATTCACACTTTCGATGCCTACTCCCACTATGTCCTAAGCATCATGTTAGTTAAACACTTTAGAGGAATATAAAAATGCATCATACTGTATCTTCAATCTGCTCAAAATTCTCTTTGGCTGGGTGGTGTGGAACAGCAGACAACTATGTGGTTAGTTACAAGGGAGCTGAAAACAACCTGCCTCCTATATTCTGATTTATTCCATTAGTCACCTGTCAAAAATCTGCAGGCAAACTACTATTAATAACAATGTTTTTTGTATGTGTTGTATATTTTTAAAAAAATTTTAAGTGCATCATATATCCTGTATCTCCTTTGTTAAGTGCCAAGTGCACTTAACGCTCCTATCACTAGAAAGCCTCCAGAGGCCCCAGTAGAGATCCCAATTGGGAAGCCTTCGCCAGCACAGAAAATGAGAAGGGGGTGTAGGAGGGTGCATCTTTCTCTGACTTCATTCCAAAGCCAAATATATAAATGACTTTTAGCTTGCCTCTTGTTTTGTAATATCCAGGCCTCTGCCCTTCACTAGTGCAGATAATCGAGAGTTCACTGTACTGTGATTAATTATATGGCCAGGGCTGAGAGCCAACAGTCACAAAGTGCTAAGAGTTTCAGGCACTTTCAGAGGGATGGAGGTTTTGTTTGTTTGCTTAATTGTTTAACTTTCATCTGGTATTGATTGACTGCCCACTCTGTGCCAGGCACTCCAGTAAACACATTCATGTACCTCACCTCATTCAGTCCTCATGGTGACCCTATGTGATGCGTACTATTATTATCCCCAACTATCCCCATTTTAGAGCTGAGAAAACAGAGGGTCAGAAAAGTTAGGTGATTCTCCCAAGGTAGTAAAGGTTGGCAAATGTTTTATAAAATATGATTAATGATTTGATCAGTAACCGATGTATTATCTAAAGATCAAATATATTAAATGCATACCTCTCTTTTAGCCCATTTGTCCCAATAATATCTCTTTTATATCTTCAACATGGGATCCAAAACACTTTTCAAGATTCTGTGTAAAGTTTTTCTGAGTCCATGGACAATCTAGTAAAATGAGTTGTGATCTTTCCTAGCCATGGTCAAAGCATAAACCTTAGAGATCAGATATGAGGCTGTGGGCAAGCAACTTAGGTGGTGGCAACATATCACATTGTAAATTCCCTTCTGTAAGTATTTTTCCCTTAAAGTAAAGGAGAAGAAGAAGTAGTAGCAGCTGTGTAATATGTGGTGAGATGTTGTACATGCGTGGCCTCATCAATCATGGTGATCCTGAAAGGTTAACACTATTATTCTCCTGTACACAGAGGAACCAGGGGTGCAACAAAATAAACTGTACACAAAGTCACAAAGGTCAAACCCAGCTCTGTTGAGCTTTAAAGTTCATATTCCTTCTAGCCCTCTTGGAAGTCCAACTTATAAACTATAAAACTATTAACAATACACTGTCAGAGAATTTGACGTTAGCCCGCATCTATGTGATATAACACATTTTTGGTCGAAATATTTCCCTGCTATTATCCCTAAGAATGATGATTAATTTTAGCTCTTCTTGTGTGAGCTAAGACTATTCTCTGTCTTAGTCAAAACAAACAAATAAACCTTCGTATTATTCACTACTGGCCTAAATATTGCTCACTTCTTATCTCCAACTCTACCATTTCTTTTTTTTTTTTTTTTTTTTGTTTTGGTCTCTTAACCCTATTCCTGTTTCTTCTATTTCTAGGTGTGGCCATAAAACCATTCCATTGTTCCTATTTTCAAGCAAAATGTCTCCAGTTCCTCTGTAGAAGTTTTCTCCTAAATGATCTTTGATTACTAATTCCTGTGTCTCTATATATAACCTACATTTCTCCTATTATGGCTTTCTTTCCTTTTTAAACATTTATTTTCCTCCAACAAATGAGAAATACTTGGTCAGCATATACTATATTGCATTGTCCTTCATGGATTTGAGAAGCTCACTTTACTAATTTATTTTTACATTTTAGCCAAAAAAGAATGTGCCAAAGGAAAACAGACTTCAAATAGAATTCATCATTTCAAAGCACAGTTCCATAACCAATTTGACTTCCAGTTGTTTTATTATTCCAATTAATCTCTTTAAACCTCTCTAAAGGGTTGGCATTTACATTTTTCATTTCCATCATTATGAACATATTCTAATAATAATATTTCCTAATGCCTACACTATTTCTGGGTTTGATTCTGCGATACGTGGAAGCGTTAATCAGCAACCTAAGCCTGAGTGTTCTTACAGATATCAGTGTCCCATTTTCTCTAAAATTAGCAATGTCACGCAAGCTTTCAGATGCTGTAATTACAACCGCAACAGAGCAGAAAAGCTCCCAACAGCCACCCAGGCTCCGGCAGCCCCAGAATCAGCCCACCCCATCTGGAAACTCAAGTGTTCCTTCCTTCCATTCACCTCTGGCTTTCAAAATTGTTCCCTTCTGCTTGAGTACCCTGCTTGAAACCCCCCCCCAATACAATCCCAGCTTTGTTTCCAAACTTGCCATTAGCTATTCCCTGTATGTCCATGCATGTTAGCATCCAGACTGACCTAGGCTGTCTGTCCGAGACCCCAGGTCACAAGACTCTCAGTGCTTGGATGCATTGGCTGGTAAAAGGCCATGCCAAATCTTATGGCAGGTAAAGGGGACAGCTGTCTGCACAGATGACGTGAGGAAAGCTGAAAAACATCCTTGTCCTCAGACACCTGGCCTGCTTCTCCTGCCTGGGACACACACATTGCTGGCTTCTTGGGTTGAGGGCAGTGGAGCAGGGGATCTTGTCTCTCTGCTTCCCAGAGCGTCAACCCAGTGGGTGCTCAGAAAAATGTATGGCCTCTTCCCTGATTGACTGTTCTCCTCCCATCCCTACCTCCTTTCTTTGGCAGGGAGCAACACTGGGCAGCCAAGAAGAAACCCTTTCTCTCCATTCCTCAGTCCCTGCCCCGTTACTCCGTCTTTGATGAGGGCAGATAAGGTGGTTTATAGTTGTGTGACCTTGGACACAAATCTTGACTTCCTTTAGGGTACCCCCACAGGAAGGGAAACCCTGTGTGAACATAAGTTAGATGAGTTCAGATACCATGGCTTGTTCAACAGTGTACCCTGGCACTCAACATAAAGCCTGAAATAGCATGTGCACTTGAACAATATTTGTTGAATGAATAAATGAACTGAGCTGCAGTGCCTTTTATGACCTAGTCTTGAAATATCATATGCATTTGATAAATATTTGTTGAGTGAAATGAATAAATGTAACTGAGGACAATACCTACCTCAGAGAGTTTTGAAGGGTACTATAAGGATTAAATAAAATAATCTGCTTAATATGTTTGTTCCCACCTCACCAAAATTAATCATAACTTCTAAGCAGAAAACACACATACCAGAGAGATGAAATGAGTGAGAGAAAGAGAAAAGATTAAAACAAAACAAAACAAAAAGGTGTCCAAATGCTGAGGAATCCAAACAGGCCCATGTGGTGGTGTTAAATGTACACAAATGCCTACATATTCCTTCCTTCAAAGGTAGAGGCTGATTCCTTCCCCTTGAGCAATGTGAACTTTGTGACTCATTTCTCAGAATAAAATACAGTTGACCCGTGAACAACATGAGTTTGAACTGCATGGATGCGATCATATGAGGACGTTCTTCCTCCACTGCCACACCTGAGTCGGTAAGACCAACCCCTCCTCTTCCTCAGCCTACTCAACATGACAAAGACAAGAATGAAGACCTTTATGATAATCCATTTCTACTTAATGAATAGTAAGTCTATTCTCTCTTCTTTACTTCCTTACAGTTTTCTTTTTTTTTTCTGAGACAGAGGCTCACTCTGTTGCCCTGGGTAGAGTGCAGTGGCATCATCGTAGCTCGCTGCAACCTCATATTCCTGGGCTCAATCGATCCTCCTGCCTCAGCCTCCCAAGTAGCTGGGACTACAGGTGTGGTGTCACCACGCCCGGATAATTTTTTCTATTTTTGGTAGAGACAGGGTCTCGCTCTTGCTCAGGCTGGTCTTGAACTCCTGAGTTCAAGCAATCCTCCCGCCTCGGCCTCCCAGAGTGCTAGTATTACAGGCATGAGCCACTGCACCGGGCCTTGATTTTCTTAATAACACTTTCTTTTCCCTAGCTTACTTCATTGTAAGAATACAGCATATAATACATATTACATACAAAATATGTGTTAATCGACTGTTATCCAACAGTAGGCTATTGGTAAGGTTTTTGGAGTGTCAAAAGTTATATGCAAATTTCTGACTGCATGGGGCTAGGAGGCAGCACCCCTCGCCTCTGCATTGTTCAAGGGTCAACTCTGAAGTGGAAGTAACAGTGTTCAACTTTGGAGACCAGGTCACAGGAGGCACAGTGGCTTCCTCCTTGCCCTCTTGGATCACTCCCTCTGGGGAAAACACTGTCATATCATGGAGTAGGCTCTCCTGATGAGGAACTGAGGCCTCCAGCCACCAGCCAGAAAGAACAGATTCCTTGTGCTAACAGCCACACGAGTGAGCTTGGAGGTGGATCCTCCAGCCCCAGGAAAGCCTTCAGATGACCAGCCCTGGCCAACGTCTGGTCTGCAACCTCATAAGGGACTGTGAACCAGAGCCACTCAACTGTTTCCAAATTCCTGAACCACAAACTCTGTGAGATAATAAGCGATTATTGTTTTAATCCACTAGATTTTTGGATAATTTGTAACACTAAAATAGACAACTAATACAGCCCCGTAAAACCTTTTGCCAAGAGGCTTGTCCAGCACTACTGGGCTCCTAACTCCTTTGCTCCCTCTGGCAGGATCAGTCCTAGGTCTGCTGAAGTCAGGTCCTGGGCAGGGAAGCATCACTCTCCCTCTCCCTGCAGAGTGGCCCTCTTCTTCCAGTTTTCTCCTCATTCTATTAGCGGCTCCAGTTTTCATTGCTATGGAGGCTTTATCTCTCTTGTCCCTATTTTTGTCTTCCCAGTAAGCCCTCGACAGAGATCAAGACACCCACAGGCCAAACAGGACCCGAAATGTTCTTTGTTTGACTTGCATTTTGTTTTGTTTTAAGATGTGAGCTATGATTTGAAAATTGGAAGGACTTTTTTGTTTTGGTTCATTCATTTCTTTACCTTCATTTTTTGCTATTTACCTTCACTTTTATTTACTTCTTGGGTGGTTATACATTTTTTAACCACTTTATTGAGGTATAATTGACATACAAAAAGCTGTAAATATTTAATATATACAATTTGATGTGTTTGGAGGTAAGTACACACCCATGAAACCATCAAAGCATCATCACTATCAATGCCATAACTTATCCATCACCTCCAAAAGTTTCCTCCCACCTGGCATGGGTACTTTTGATTTAAAAATGATTGACCAACCATATGTATTTTGTCCCTCTCCCACCCAATAAACATAACAGCAAAATAAAATATAAAAATAGAGACCAAAATAACTTGAGAGGAGACAACAGAAGACAAAAGGTTTTAATAGGCTTTTAGAGGCAGATAGAAGAGTGATAAATGATTTAACAGAGTGGCAGAAGCCCAACTTGGGAAGCTCAACTTTAGTACCATTCAACTGGATGCTCCAACTAAAAGTGGACCCAGTTTGCCCTAAACACCTTGGAAAAGACCAGAGCTCCTGAATGTAAAACTTCATAAAGAAGACATGAGGTCCATATTAGGGTTCTCCAGAGAAATAGAGCCAACAAGATAGATAGATAGATAGACAGATATGATATCTGTCATGGGAATTGGCACACAGAATTATGGAGGCTAAGAAATGCCATGATATGCTGTCTGTAAGATGGAGAAGCAGGAATGCTGATGTCCTAGGGCAGGAGAGGATGGGTGTCCCAACTCAAGCAGAAAGAGCCCTTCCTCTGCCTTTTTGTTCTGTTCAGGTCCTCAATGGATTGGATGTATGGCACCCACATTAGTGAGGGCAATCTGCTTTACTCAGTCTACTGGTTCAAATGCTAATCTCTTCTGGAGACAACCTCACAGATACATCCAGAAATAATATTTTATCAGCTCTCTGGGCATCCCTTAGCCCAGTCAAGTTGACACATAAAATTAACCATTACAAGGTATAAGAATGAAGACAGGGTAATTGGTTGGATAGTTGTATACGGAATAGTTGGAGTCCTCCAAACACCCTGAGCAGCCAGGCAACCAGCTTTCCCCTCCCTGCCACACCCTTGGCAGGAGACTTGGCCTGCTCTTTGGGGAAATTGAATCTGAGAATCTCCAGACCTGGGGACACAATCATAGTTTGGTGTGGAAGAGGGGACACACTGAAACATAAGAGAAATAAGAGAATTGAGTGAGATTCTGTCTATTGATTAACGTGTCCTCAATACTTTTCCATGACTTATTCTAGTAGCTTGGCTTATGATTAGTAGGCAGGAGTTTAGAGGACAATTCTCAAAATAAACTGAATGGTTCTATGAAAAAGACATGTAAATAGGTTGACGTTAGGCACTCCCCACCCCACCCATGAATATGCTGGCTTACTGCTTAATTGCTCTGGAGGAGTCCACCAGTTAACAAGTCTCACCTATATACCCAGAGCTTCCAACTAACTTTAGTGCCCCACCCCTAAATTTTCATAGCCAGCCAAGGATCACAAGTAATTTGATGAAAATTACAAACAGAAAAGCCAGAGACCGAGAAGGAAAAGAAAAGAAAGGGAACTTGAAGGAAATAGAATATATGACTCAGAAAAATAACTTTAAAAGGTATAATCAATAACTTAGAGGGATAAGAGAAGATATGAAACAAGAATAGATTACTGTATTAGTTTCCTATGGCTGCCACAAAAATTTGCCACAAATTGGGAGGCTTAAAACAAAAGAGATGCATTGTCTCATAGTTCAGGAAACCAGAAGTGTGAAGTCAAAGTGTCGGTAGGATTGGTTCCTTCTGAGGGCCGTGAAGGACAGACTGTTCCAAGCCCCTCTCCTTCTGCTGGTTTCTGGCAATCCTTGGCATCTCTTGGCTTGTAGCTGCATCACTCTAACTTCTGTCCCTGTTGTCACATGGCCTTCTCCCCTGTGTATCTCTGTCTTCACATGACCTTCTTATAAGGACACCAGCCGTGGGATTTAGGGCCCACCCTAATCTGGTATAACCTCAGGTTAACTAATCACATCTGCAACAACCATATTTTTAAATAAGCTCACATTCTGAAGTTCCAGGTGGACATGAATATAGGACACTATCCAACCCAGTACAGATACTGTTAACAGAAACAGCAACAACAGCAAAGGAACAATTAGAATAAGAAAACTTAGAATAAGAAAGCACACCTGGAAATTGAACCTAGAATAACTAAAGTAAAAAATTCAATAAAATATTCTATTAGTCAGGTTCACTTAGGAAAGCAGAGCCACTATGAGTATTACAGAATGAGGATTTTTTTAATAGGAGTTTAGACTTTACACAATTGTGGGAGGACCTGGGAAAGTGAAGAAATTCATGAAAGGGAAGTTAGAGGATCCAGGAAAAGTCCCCAACTAGCCCTTCTGAGACACCATGGCAGGTGGACAAATTGGAGACTTCAGGGACATCTGGATGTTAGGCATGTTCACTGTCAGAGTGGGTCTGGAAGGGCTGCTGGGGTATACATCTATGGAAGGCTGCTTCCTGTTTATGGCTCCTGCTCTGTGATCACTGTTAGGAAACAGGACCACAGCAGGGAAGGAGAGCCGACGCAAGGAGGGGAACAGTCTGTGGAGGAGAGAGGGAGAAGATAAACTGGGATCTGCCAGCACCTCTGAGTCCATTTCCCACTCACGACCCCTACTCATAGTAATGTCCAGTGTGTGATGGCTGTTACTTCATTTCCACCTCTCAACCTTACACAAATTTCTCTTTGGGCAAACTGTAACTCCAGACCATATTGGGGAAACATAGTTCCAGTGTGGCCAAGTAGAATAGTAAAAACTCACAGTAGAAAATCAACAGTGGGACCACTCATGGGAAGAAAATCTAGAAAACAGAGTTCTGGGAAAACCAAGCTGACATCACACAAAACCATCACAGAGATGAGGGGATTGTGCAGAAAGTAGGAAAAAAGGACAAAAAGAAAATAGAGAAAAATTAAACTTGGAAATTTAGTCCAAGAGGTCCAATATTCAAATGATAGAAATACTTGAAAAAGAGAACAAATAAACCCAAGGAAAGAAAATTATCAAAGCAATTAAGAAAATGCCCCAGAAAAGAAGAATTAGTCTCTAAATTGGAGAGCTCATCAGGTACAAGACACAATGAATGCAAGAAAAACAAGGCTTGTAACTGAAATTTCAGAACACCATGGGCAAAGGTAAGGTACCAAAAGTCTACAGGAAAACAAAATACCAGGTCAGATAACACAGACTAAGAATCAGAAATGACAACATTGGAAATTCAAAGACAATTGAATAATGCCTATCAATATTCCAAGGAAAATTATTTTTTGAATTTTTGACCTAGAATTCTATACCTAGTCAAAATAATCAAGTGTAGAGGTAGAATAAAGACATTTTCAGACAAGTAAGAACAAAAAAATTTACCTCTCATGTACCCTTTCTGGGAAAGCTACTGGAGTATGTACTCTGGAAAACTGAATAGGGAATAAATTTAAAAAGAATACAGGGATTCAACACTGGAAAGTCACAAAGGAAAATCTCAGGATGACAGGTGTGTAGCAGGCCTAAGGAGTGATTCATTCAGGTGGGAGCAGGAGAACGAGGAGGTAGGTCTTCAAGGAAAAAGTGGAATCAACGTATTTAACAATATAGAAAACATTGATGTGCGTTTGAGAGAACTATTGGGATATGTAGGGAGAAATGAGATAGAAAATCAAGAAAATGAAATCACAAGGCAATTGATAATTCCAGGGAAGACGAAAAATAAAGAATTTGAAAAAGGAAATGCCATCTAGTAAACTACTTAGCCCACGAATTTTTGCACAGCAGCATTTATACAAACTTGACTGATTTAACCAACGATTGTTATATGATAGTATTGAGATGATAAAGAAGGGAAAGTGGGAGTAGAAGTTCATGTAATTATAATAGCAAGGCAATGCTACGTAAATGGGATTGTTTTCTCAATTTCTTTTTCATATAATTCGTTCTTAGTGCATAGAATGCTACTGGTTTTTGTAAGTTGATTTTGTAGCCTGCAACTTTACTGAATTCATTTAACACATCTAACAGTTTTTGATGGAGTCTTTAGGGTTTTCTATACATAAGTTCATGTCATCAGCAAACAGTGACAGTTTTATTTCTTCCTTTCCTATTTAGATGCCTTTTATTTCTTTCTTTTGCCTTACTGCCCTGGCGAGGACTTCCAATACTACGTTGAATAGAAGTGGTGAGAGTGAGCATCCTTGCCTTGTTTCTGATCTTAGAGGAAAAGCTTTCAACTTTTCCTCATTGAATATGACGTTAGCTGTGAGCTTGTCATATATGGCCTTCATTGTGCTGAGGTACGTTCCTTATATATCTAATTTGTTAAGAGGTTTTATCATGAAGTGAAGTTGAATTTTGTCAAATGCTATTTCTGCATATATTAAGACGACCATATGGTTTTTGTCCTTCATTGTGTTAATATGATGAGTCACATTTATTGATTAGCATGTGTTGAACCATCCTTGCATCCCAGGGATCAATCCCACTTGATCACAGTGAATGATCATTTTAATGTATATAGTTGAATACAGTTTGCTAGTATTTTCTTGAGGATTTTTCATCTATGTTCATCAATGATATTGGCCTATAGTTTCCTTTTCTTGTGGTGTCTTTGTCTGGCTTTGGTATCAGGGTAATGCTGGCCTTGTAAAGTCAGTTTGGAAGTATTCCCTCCTCTTCAATTTTTTGGAAGGGTTTGAGAAGAATTGGTATTAGTTCTTCTTAAATATTTGGTAGAATTCAGCTATAAAGCCATCTGGTCCCAGGCTTTTCTTTGATGGGAGATTTTTAATCACTGATTCAATCTCCTTACTTATTATTGGTCTGTTCAGATTTCCAGTTTCTTCATGATTCTGTCTTAGTAGATTACATGTTTCTGGGAATTTATCCATTTCTTCTAATTCAATGTCTCTAATCATCAGAGAAATACAAATTAAAACCACAATGAGATATCACCTCACACCTGTTAGAATGGCTATTATCAAAAAGATGAAAGATAACAAGTGTTGGCAAGGATGTGGAGAAAAGGGAACCCTTGTACATTTTTTGTAATATTGTAAATTACTACATTCATTTTGGAAAACAATTTGGAGGTTTCTCAAAAAACTAAAAATAGAATTACCATATGATCCAGCAGTCTCACTTCTGGGTATATATCAAAGAAATTGAAATCAGTATATCCAAGAGATGTCTG
Source organism: Daubentonia madagascariensis (assembly GCA_023783475.1). NCBI lineage: Eukaryota > Metazoa > Chordata > Mammalia > Primates > Daubentoniidae > Daubentonia > Daubentonia madagascariensis. The sequence continues at coordinate 75,295,755 of JAKFHU010002088.1, read as the reverse complement.
TACTCCCATGTTTACTGCAGTATCATACACAACAGCCAAATATGAAAACAACCAAAGTGCCCATCAGTGATGAATGGTAAAAAAAAAAGTTTGGTATATCTACCAATGAAATACTATGCAGCCTTTAAAAAGCAGGAAATTCTGTCATTCACGACAACATGGATAAAATAGAGGATGTTATGCTAAGTGAAATAAGCCAGGCACAGAGAGACAAATACCACATGATCTTGCTTATATGTGGAATCTAAAAAAGTCAACTCTTAGAAGTAGAAAGTAGAATGGTGGTTACCAGGGGCAACGGAGAGGGGGTGGACAGGAAAAGGGGAGATGTTAGTCAAAGGGTTCAAAGTTTCAGTTAGACTGGAGAAATAGGTTGTGGTGATCTATTACAAAGCATGGTAACTATAATTAATAATATTGTATTGCATATTTCAAAATAGCTAAAAGAGTGGACTTTAAATGTTCTTATCACAAAGAAATGACCAGTATTTGAGGTGATTGATATATTAATTTGTCTGATTTGATCATTCCATAATGCATACATGTATTGAAACATAAATATATACAATTATTGTTTGTCAATTAAAAATAAAATAAAACTTAAAAAGAAAGTTTAGGGGTTGCTAGATAATGTCAAAAACCGATAAAACAAGAAATAGGTTAAATGCCAGAAGAAACAGCTACAAGAGTTTCTGGTAGTGGGGAAGAGTGCTGGGTTTTTATCATAAACCTTTAATGCTATTAGAGTTTTTTAACATGCATACATATTAATTTAATAAAAATATTTTAATGGAAGATTTATGTAAAAATCTAGATTGCTGATTTCTCTGTGAAAAACAGAAGAACTGGTATCTCACACCTGCATTCCAGAAGGCAACAACTTTTGGAGCTGAGTAAGGCCACATGCCCTTCAGGTTGCCCCAGTCCCCGCCACCTCCACAAGTCTGCCTGTGTGCTTTCCGGCTCCTAGTGGTCTGATTCGGGGTCTGGTGAACCTAAAGTATGAGGATATACCTGTAAAGTGAGTCAAGGAGGAAAGGAAGGATTTGGAGGAGTTGCGCAGCCTCAACCAGCAAGGCCAGGCAGGACAGATAACAAGGGGGGATCGTGGGGTACTGGTCGGGATTGGAAAGGAAGATAGCCAAAGAGTAAGAAATGCCTGGGCCGAAGTGCATCTCAGGAGGGAAGCAAGGTCCACCCTAGAGGGCAGAATGGGGAGCGAAAAGCAAAGGGTAAGTGTGGGTCACAAGACGCCAAGACAACTAGCAGTAGGTCTAGAGTAGGGCTCATTCACTAAAGAACAGGGGTCTGGGAGGTGGGCTGTGATCCAAGAGGGAGTGCTGAGCATTTGCCCTATGCCACAGGTTGGAGCTTCCTGCTCAATGGCCAGGCTACACGATGATCAACGTGTGAAGACCCTGGATGCTCCTATGGAAAAGTAGTTCCATGCTATGCTTGCTCCAATAAATGACTAGCTTTTATCTTTATTTAATCTTCATGCATAGACCACATTTCTCTTCACCAAGAGGTGGAAGGCAAGGATCTGAGTAACATCCCAGATGTTTGAGGCATGCGAGGCATCCCCTGCCTTGAGAGTTGCTCAGAAGGGGAGGTACTGGCTGGGCCTCTGGAACCAGATGTCCTGGGAGGCCCTGGGTGAGCATCTCAGCCTCAGCCAAAGCTCTCTCCGGGAGCCAGGGTCTGCTTTAAAGCATCCTCTCCTCCGAAAGTGACACCGAGGCATCATTTTCTGCTCTTGGCAGCAGCACAAACCTTTCACTTAGGCCTGATGTACTGTGTGAAAACAGGAGTCTGCAGGCCATTCATCCCCCGTCCTGTCAGCCAGGACAGAGGCATTTCCCTCAGGACCTGTCAAGAGGGAAGTTGTATGTTCCGTTCACCAAATAGTACCAACTCCCAGCCCTGACCCCTTCTGGCTGGGGTTGGTTTGTTCCTTCTGTGAGACTGGCTGGTATATTCTTCTCTACCCCTTGACATAACCAAATTCTCATGGCCATTTGGCACATGGAGATACCACGCCTAATTATCTACAGAATCTCCTGCCTTGTTGTTACAGTAGGAGAGAGACCAAACAAGCCACACACACACACACACACACACATACAAAAAGATGGCAGGCCTCAACAGGTCTGAGGGCAATGGAGGGGACACCACCGTGCCCTGTGTACTCGGCATACTGAGTGCTTTTACAGAGATTTTGGGGGAAGACATTGCTCAGAAAGTGTTGCAATCCATATTTTTTCCAGATGTGAGGGTGAGCTGGCTCCAACATCTGCCACCCAATACATATTTGTAATGCTTTATGGCACTTTCTGTTTATAAGTCTGATCTTCCCCATTGGATGGTCAGCCCCTCATGGGCCGAGACCATGTCTTACACTGAGCATCTGGTGAGCAAGTCAAAGTTTGTAGAAGAAATGGGCCATGCTTACTAATTGATTTATTAAGTGTAGCAAGGGTCAGGGTTTCCGGGGAAAAACACTCAATGTGCATTCCCATCTAGAGAATCCTGGGATTTTAGGGTAGGACTCTGAGGTCTTCCTTCTCTATCCCACACTTGGCCTCCTGGGGGAAAGGAAGGCAGATTTGGAGATGCTCAATTTGGATTCCAAGACTGGGATTTGGTTAAAAATTTGAAAATGAGAAGGGGGACAATGCGGGGAGGGAAAATGATTGAGTACCTCCTGAATACCAGGCACTGGACATCTGGACCTGTGAAATCTGTTTACAGATGAGGAGGGAGGGGCTGAGAGAATAGGGCCTCGGTGGTGAAGGGAGCAGAAGTGCCGACCAGCGCTGGCCTCTCCTTACCAGTGGCAGCCTTGTTCTCAATCTGTCTGTTGGCCAGTGGTGCTGGCCATTGACCCACAGGTTGAGACCAGCATGGTGAGGGGCAAAGACCAGGAAGATTGATGCTAACGACAAGAGCCATCTGGGTACTGCTGTGTGACACACTTGGAGATCTGGGGAGAGGGAATGAAGAAGGGTTTTGATTCCCTGGAAAGACCTTGGTTCAGGCAGTTTAAGTCAAAAACCATTAGGATTGTCACCCACACCGTTAACTGTGTCCCAAGACTGCTGTGACCAGGAAGAGCAAAAATCTATATGCACATGAACATTATGCATACCCCATTACCAAATACAACTTTCCCTTGCTGAGTTCTTTTTACCTGAACACCCAGTTTAGAAGAGATCTCTGCTGCCGTTAGGAAGCAAACAGATTCTTGCCTGGTTCCTTAATTGGTGCTGATGTTCAACCAGATTACACATTTTCTCCCATTCATATTCAGTCAGAAATCGTCCCAAGTATTCTCCAGAGAAACATCCAGAGACCTTCCCAAACCTACAAATTTGTGACTGGAAATTCTAAGCTGTTGGCTTTTTCCTGATCCATGTGTTTCCCCCATCAAATGTTCACCACTTTACAACTTACACTATGTGCAGACATTCCCCACAAAAACACTGAGTTTGTTTTTTCTGCTTCATAAGAATTGCACATCTTAGCCTGAGCAAGAATGAGAAAAAATTACCCAGGCGTGGTGGCGCACACCTATGGTTCCAGCTACTCAGGAGTCTGAGGCAGGAGAATTGCTTGAGCCCAGGAGTTGGAGGTTGCAATGAGCAATGATGATGCCACAGCACTCTAGCCCAGGCAACAGAGGAAGACCCTGTCTCAAAAAAAAAAAGAATTGCACATCACAATGTGTGGAGAGCTATGAAGTCCTGCGGCAATATGAGTGCTCAGTGTTGAGTTGGACTCACTCATTAACTCTGCAAACCAGTGACTGTGATTCAAATCTATATCTCAGGACAATTATAAATCCCTTCATGTCATAGATCTTCCAGGCCATCCCTTTCTGCAACTAATAATCACAACAGCTAATGTTAAATCTGATACCTTTCAAGGGTTTACATCGGAAGGCTTCAAACTGGGAGCCCATGGGCTAGGCCTATCCCACTGACTTATTTTATGTGGCCAATACAGTATTTGAAATAATCGGCTTGGTTTCCAACACTTGAAGGGTTTCCCATAAATAATCTGGGTTTCTGGCTTCTCTTGAAAACTTGGAGAGTTTAGATCTACTGCTTGTCACCAATTAGCAAGAGTAGGGTGGTAGCTGTCCATTTAGGTGTCATACTCACCTCTGAGAGGCATGGCCCTCACCATTCCCCACTGTCTTACAAACAGCCCACTTCTGTCATTTACCTGGCCCTCCTGGCATGAGTGGGCTTTTAAGATTCTGACCCCTAATCTGTGTAGTTTATCTAGAGTTTTCCTGGATATGATATACATATACCCAGATCTACTCTGAACTCCGGACTCACATATGCAGCTACCTACTTGACATGTCTATTCAACTGTCTCATGGGCATCTCATACCTAACATGTCCAAAGCAGAGCTCCATGTTCCTCCTCCACCTGCAGAAAACCTGTGCCATCCTAGCCTTTCACATCTCAGTAAATGACACAAACACCCACCTAGTTGTTCAAGCCAGAAATCTGAGTCATCATTTATTCTCTTCTCCCTTAACCCTCACATATAATCCGTCAACTCTCCTTTCAACTCTACCTTCAAATTATGTCTTAAATGTGCCCACTTCTCTCTGTCCCTCCACCACCTGGAAGGTCCAAGTCACCATCATATCTCACCAGAATTATTAGAATAGTCTCCCAATATCTTTCTACTCAAAGTGTGTTCCCTACCAACTGTATATATATATGTATAATTGGGAGCTTGTAGAAACTCAGAATCTTGGTCCCCCACCCACACCTTTTGAATAAGAACCTGGATTCCACAGGTGAAAAGTGCAGAGCTAACAGTACTAATTTACTTCCCACTTGCCAATTTCTTCCACTCAAGAAAGTGCTCCTTTAAAATGAAAGTTAAATCACTTCACTTGCATATGTTTTAAAAAACTTTTATTGATATTTTGTAACATTAAAATAAGATCCAAATTCTTTGCAGTGGCCAACGTGGACCTGTATGGCCCAGCTCTTGCAATTTCTCCAATCTCATCCTATCCTACTGTCACCCTAGCCTTCCACTGCCATCACCTGAATATCTAACAGACACTTCACACATGTCCAAACCAGAATGCTCCATTTCCCCCCAAATGAGCTTCTTCTCCACTCTTCCCCATCCCAGTAAATGGCACCACCATTCACCCTGTTGCTCATGCTCACACTTCCTCACACCCTATATCAAACCCAACAGTAAGTCTTGCTGCTTCCACCTTTGAAGCACGTCATGACTCCAAGCATTTCTTCCAACCTCCATTGCTCCCACCCTAGTCACACCTCTAGTACCTTTCTCTGAGCCTCCCACAGTAAGCTCGTAGCTCACCCTGCTTCTACTTTGGCCTTTCTATGGTCTTTTCCCCACATGGCTTCTGGAGTTCTGTTTCCAATCAAATCAAGTCACTCCCTGCTTAAAACTCTCCAAAGGCTCCCTATCACACACAAACTAAAACCAAAGCCCTGGTCCATAAGTTGCTAGCTGTAAGAACTGGCCTCCCCCTGCATCTTTGATCTCCTCTTCTGCCCCCTCCCCTCCCACACCAGACTCCAGAAGGTCCCACGGCCTTCCTTCTGTCCTCAAACACGCCCAACTCATTCTCACCCAGGCTCTCTCCACTGCTGTGCCCTCTGCATGGGCATTCATTACGACTTTTAGATGTCCACTTCAAGTCGTCTTCCCAAAGAGGCCTTCTCTTCCACCTTTTTAAAATCTGACCCACCCCCCATCACTATGTCCTTACCCAGCTGTATTTGTCATCATAATACTTACCTTGTTTATCTGTTCACTCATTTGTCATCTGTCTCCCTCCCTGGAATGAATGCTGCACACACGTAAGGTTTCCACGTTTAGCAAATAGAAATAGAGGATGCCCACTTAGATTTGAATTTCAGATAATCAACAAATAACTTTTTAGTGTATGTATATCCCATGTAAGAGTTCTTTTTTCAGTTTTGGCCAGTATAGTATTTTAAAACATTGGTTTGGCTGTCAATACTTGAGGGGCAATTGTAAGCCTGAGTATACATTTAAAGTATGAATATTATACTTAAAAATTGTTGTTTATTTGAAATTCAGATTTATGTTATTTGGCAACAGAAGATTGCCTAGAACTTCACACATCTTCAAAACATTTCTGTGAAATATATGAATATAGAAATAAAAGAATAATTAAAAGCTCAAACTTTTTAAATTGGTTATAATGAGTGGTCAGGAAATGCTTTTCGGTCTCTGAAAAAAAGTCTCTCTAGATATTCAGGACAAGAACAATGCTCTAATTAGTATCCATTATAGCGGATCCTCTTTGGGAAATCCATTTTGTTTGTTATTTCTATTTCCCTCTTCACAGCAAATTACTGGTAAATAAGTACTGCTACTTTGATCTGAGATTGCAAGAATTGTTAAAATTTGAAAAGTAGGTTTAAAAAAGTAGAATAATACAGTAACACCACACATTTGGAATAGTGATAAAGCACTTTCACATATATTTCTTCACTTGAGCCTCTAAGCCGCTCCAAGAGGAAGGCAGAGCAAGGCCGGGTAGCCTCATTCTACATATGGAGAAACTTGAGATTCCAGGAGCATAGTGATTTGTTCAAGATTGCATAGCTTGGAACTGATAAAACAGTACTTTAAACCTAGGTTTTCTAACGCCAAGGCCAAAATGCTTTCCACTGTATCACATTACCTCCATAAATATGAATTGCAACTACATGTACTAAGCAGAGACTCTTGCTTAAGCTATAGAGGAATCACATGTGTAAACAGAGGTGCAATCCACATGCCTGGTAACTGCCCTTTCTGGCTATGGACATCTGCCAACTCTTGGTCCTTGGCTATGAGAGCTCTGGGATAAGGAGGCGAATCCCTTTAAATATTTTGTGTCATTTGTCTTTTCAATGTAAAAGACAATCATTTTAATGTTCAATCAGCTTCAAATACATTTTATTTCCAGCAGTTGGCTCCACAGCGAACCAAGAAACTGAAGACAGAGTCTAAATTTGGGCTTCAAAATCTGTTTCCAAGTATTAATTTTGAGTGGAAACAATTTTGGTTGAATTTGGGGATTATAAATATCCCCCAAGAGTGTTTCAGCTCTTGGCTGCTTGTCTCTAAGTTTCACTCTGGTTTCAACCTAGGGGGTTGTTAGATTAGAAGTAGACAGCTTTGGCATGTGGTTACTCCAAATGCCTGTAACTGTCTTTAAAACATGGTCTAGAAATGTTGATATTATAAATGACCATTTTTCCAAAATAAGGTTTGTAAGAGTTGAAAGTGGAGTCGGATGCCAGAAAGTCTTAGAAGGAGGATTTCCATTCAGTGAGATCTGGTTACCTATTTCATAACAAAGAATAAAGAAAAATCTTGGGGCAGCAATTCTTACACTTTTGTATCTAAAACAATGGGCTCGGTGGGGACACTGGATTTATAACTCCCTGGAGGCACTAACTTTACCCACCCGTGCAGGAGCCATGGATAATTTTAGACAGACAGGCAACTGAAAAAAATTCCTGAGATATCAAGGGGCACCAAAAGTCACTTACAGTGGGGTGGTGTTTCATTTGGAACAAATAACACAAGAGAAGCCATGCTTACAAAACCCTGTGGTAATATTATACCAAGAGGGAGATTATTTAAGGAAAAATCAAAGTATAGTTTTAAGTCAGTTATGAGTCTCCTAGCCAGGAGTTCAAATCCAAGCCTCTCATCATGAAAATATAATCATTGAAAACCACAATTGTTGCACTGTCCTTTAGAGGACACTGTGCTCAGAGGGCCTGTGTGTGCAAATATACTCAACCAGTGTGTGTAAGGAAATAACTGCATTACTGTTGTGTGCAGCCCACAACTTCATGGCTATCGTGCCCTAGTCTCGTAGTGTTTTCCTCCTGAGGCTTGCGAGAGCCTTGCCACTGGGTGAAGTGGGTACTGTGTGACCTGAAAGAGAGGGTCATTCCTGAAGTCAGCTGCTCAGGATGGAGTGAAAGGGAGGGGCAGGGCCCAGGATTAGGGCCTGGCAGGCGAGGCCAGAATGGATGGAGATTTATCCCTCTAAAAAGGCCAGAATTGGTAGAAGCAAAAGTTAAAACTCAGGGAGCTGAAGCCATCGTGCGGTCCCAATGGAGTAAAACTGAATACAGGAGACAGAGCCAAAGGGCCAAAAATTGGCAGAGACAATGGAATCGAGTGTGAGGACAAGCATATAATTGGTGTAAAGTGTTGATCTCTGCAAATAGAGCTGAAATAGTTTCTTAAATCAAGTTCTCTGAGAAGTAGACTTTGGGAAGACAAAATGCGCTCAGAAAGTTTATCACGGAGCAGTGATGGGCAGAGGGTAGAGTTGACCTTCAATGTAATCCCAACAGAGGCTTTGGGTGATCCCACGGGGAGCTCTGGAGCTTGGATGACCTTGGGGAAAGGAGACCAGGCCATAATGACCCCCACTGACTGACCAATCCCTGGATGCAGGTTGTCCCCAGGAGGGACTGTGACCTTGGATGCTGCCAACACTCCCAATAGCTGAGGAAATGAATATCTCCACCCTAAACAGGGGTCTGGGAAGCCCACTGCAGCACTGGGGCTACACTCTGGGTCCAATTTAGTTGGCCATCAGTGACATAAATATTTCATTGGTTGATCTGGTCTTAGGGCATGGGGCTATCTTTTGGGATCCCTAAACCATTATGTCCTCTAAAAAAACCTAGCCAAACTGCCTCAGCTAAATATAATCAAGATAAAAACAATTATGAATATTTTATTCCAGTTAAAGTAAAATAATTTATTACTGCCCAAGACAGAAGAGAATAACTAGCAAAATAATGAATCAGGAGTCTCCTCTTGTGTTTTGATTTCAGATGTAAACGCTAGGAAGTTACCAGTTGAGAACAGGGCCCTAGAGGACCTGTATATCAAACTCAGCACTCATTTATGGAAATGCAAATTAGTTGCTTATTCTCAAGGTAAGAGAGGCTTTAACTGGGCAGAATGCTTTATTTAAAGCAAAATTTTTTTAAAGTTTTGACAACAGAAGTGTCATTCTTTTTAAAATCACAAATTTTATTTCTGCCCACATTCTTGACGACTCGTCTCCCTCACTTTGCTCTACGTTTTTTCTCCCTAGGATTTATCACCTACTAACATGCTATGTCGTGTACTTATTCGTTGTCTGTGTTGCTCGTCTTGAATGGTAAACTTCACAAGGGTAGAGATTTTTGTCTATGTGTTCACTGATACGTACCATGTGCCCGACACACAGTTGGCACTCCATTAATATTTGCTAAATAAAAAACAAACTCTCCAATTGTTTCTTGTTCCTTAGAATGTCATTGATCTATCTTCCAGGAGATATGTTTTGCTCTCAGCCCAAGCTCATTTTCTCTAGCTCACCTTCATGGCAGAGAGGATTAGCCTACCAAGTATTACGAAGACAGCCTGGCACAGCTCTGATGAGGTTAGACCATCCATCAAAGTCTTGTTCTTTCCCTGCCATTGTCTTCCAAACCAAGCTTTAAGTATGTGTTCAACCACATCAGAGTTTGAAAGGGAGGTGTGGTCCCCTTCTGGGCCCTGTAGGGAGATTGATGTGTTCCATATGCTCGGTCTCCTCAGACTTCTCACTCTTGCTGTTATGACTACATCTCCGATGTCCCCATTTTTGATAAATCAAAGCTACCAGATCTCCTTGCCCTGGCCTAGGAAATCTTACTGAGTGGAAAATGCTCCTTTGCTGCCTCCTGAGCAGGGGTGCAAAATCTTCCCAGATAGCCTAGGAGCAATATGAATTCTTCCTTCATCAAATGTCTCCACTTGGGACAATACAGTCTATACTTGAGCAAAAGAAAATTCATCAGCATTCCAAGCCAACTGGTAAACCACAGAAAGAGAAAACCTATTAGCCACCACAAGCCATATTCCAACTCATCACCCTGTGGAAATGATAGCTAGCAGTAAAGTTTCACTTCTAAATAATCTACATGGAAAACCTCTCAAAAACTCTAGGTGACAATAGTTTCTTAGGACCTATTGTTTATTGAACAATGACTATATACCCTTCCTTCCTCCACTTCCTTCCTTTCCTTCCTTCCTTCCTCATTAATATCTCTAAGAGAAAAATTACTCTTTGTGGTTGCAACAAATGCTGGCTTGTTGAGATGAGGACTAATAGATTTGTCCATTGTACTTTTTTTCAATATGTGTATGTGCAAATTCAGCAGTTTAGAAGTGAAAAAAATGCTGCTTTTCACAGAGTTTTTTTTCTTTTCTTGACTTGGCAGGTCAGTCTAATCCAAATGGGAAGGGAGCCCCACCACCCATTCCTGACCCCCAGCATTGTGGGGAGAATAATATTTCAGGCATAATCTGAGGTAAAACTGACTTAAAGGTATTTAAAGGCATGGGAAAACAATTTGAGAATTTGCAATTACACTGGGGTTTACAATTTTACTACAAAAGATAAACGTTTGTTTAAGTCAACCTGTACTCCTAATGTGGAGGTATGCATATGGGAAAATGTTGACAATGCAAACAAGGCCAAGAGGTGCGAAATATAAGCACATTATCACTCACTGTCAGATGCTAATGACTCCCATCAAGGTAGAAGAGATGGGTTTAAATGTAAAAATGATTATCCTTGGCAACGGAAACACAAGTGAGACCTTAGCCAATTATTTGGGCTCTTGTTTTTCCCGACAATACTCTTCATTAGTTTTTGGCTGTGATGTACATATAAGAATGAAGATTCATGTGCCCCCTATGGACGAATGCAGCTCAAGCAGTGTTTCCATCCAAAGCATACGTATTTCCCAACATACATGAACACAAACAACATGAGAAGTGATACATTTTGTGAAGTCGTGACCTGATGGAAATATACAAATCCAAGCACCTACCAAGAATTAGAAATAGAAGTAACTCATTCATGAAAGATTTCCTGAAAAGCTCTCATATATGAAATCCTATCATATTTGACCAACCAAAAGATCCAGATGGGGAGAGGGGACTTTAATGCTATTGATTAAAGTTAACTCTTTGTCTTAAAAAAAAAAAGTACAGAAGGTTAAACTAATTTACTCCTAGTATTTATAATCTACAGAGTTGTTCAGGTAATGAGTACAATAAAATTGAATGCACTGTCATGTTTATTGGGATGAAGGTTATATTCATAAGCTCCGCTTGTTTTAATAGGTTTATTGTACAATTGTAGACATGTGCTATTGCATTGGGATGGATATGCTTTGAATATTTTTATAATTGTGGATAGTATAAAAGTCATTTTCTGTTAGATTGCACAAATCCATTACATTACAAGAAGGATACATTATTGTAACAGGATTAATGTGCAACACATAAACATAATCAGTAATATTCTGTTTGATAAATTATCTCATTTTAATCGGAATGTAAAGAGATTTCGGGATAGTGCCTTCTTTGATTTGCATAATTGTATTACAGACAGGCAAATTGCATTATATTCTTCATTAACAATAGATGGCTTGTATAACTATTGTATTTTTGAAGGCACTGCTCTTACATTCATCCTGTAATTTGTCATTTTCTGACACTGCTGGGGAGCTTCGTTGGGAGAGAATAGAACCTAAAAAAGATTACTTGATTTTCGCTGAGTCCAGTAATATCTTTGGCATCCGATTGCACTGTGGTTATGCTATTGTTTGTTTTAACAAATTGCAACCTAGTGGCAAAGAACTTCTTTTAAAAATCTTCTAATGCGAGGACAATTCAGCCCTTATAGATTTCCACAGCGAAATGTCAGCTCTTCTAACAAACTCCACGTATAAAAATGTGAATTAAAATTAAATTAGAACCATACGATTGATTTTATGTTTTTACTCTGGCAAATGCTGTCTCTGAGGGAACTTCCCTTTCCTCTCGCAGCCCCAGTCGCTCCGGATGCTCTTTAGGGACGCGTGGCGTTCTCAGTCAGTCAGTGGTGATTATAGCAGCTGCCTGCGAGCGCTCAACTAGTGACGGCTGTCAGCAGCCCCGTAAAAGTACAGCGCAGCACTCTGCTGCATTTTGGGTCTGAAATCCTTGGCTTTTAGGGCGGGAAATAGTCTCCCTTTCTATGACACCCTCCTAGGTTGGGGGCCCCCTGCCTTCATCCTGTCCCCACCGCAACGCCAGAGGAGACCCGTACTTGTGTGCCCGCTAACCCTGCATTGCCACACCCAGCCCGCGGGCCTGTGGCTCAGCAGGGGCAACGTGCACGTGTTGAATAAATGAATGAACAAATAGATGAATGAATGGAGACATGGATCCCATTAAAAATTTCCGGTATTTCTGGATGAAAAACTGCAAAAAGCAAAGCTTTCACACTCGAAGCAAATTTTATTTCCTACCACTGCCACCACTGCCTCCACTAAATTGAAAATATAAGATCCTATTACACCTCCTTAATAATTCCCTCTTGCTTTACCTGTGCTTGGCACTGGAAAGCTCCCAAAGCACCTTGGTCTTTACTTCCTTTGAATCCCACAAGGGCCCCATGACACAGGTAGAACCAAGCAACTCTGGCTGAAGAAGCAACAGTTGCCTGCCTGGGGAGGGGTGGGGGCACTTTGAGAGGGAAAGGGGAGGGGTTACAAAGGCTCCTCCTCATTGCCCTCACTGTCCCCACCCCCCAGCTGTGATCTGTCTGTCTGTCCCTGGTGCGTCTCCTCCCCTCCCTCACCCACACTCTCTTCCACTCCCCACCCTGCCCTGGCCCCTGCCTGCTGCCCGGCCTACACTTTCACCAGCTCCTCAGCCTGCCCTGTATTCGGTTCTTCTATAGGGGATCCCCCACCTAGTTTTTTAGTCCCTTGAAGCTACATCTTTGTTGCCTTATTTATTTTTACCCACAGGCCTTCTGTTCCTCTGCACAACAGTCAAGGTGAGGGCTCAAGGGTGAGTCCAAGAGAAAGGTCCAGAGGGCTCCTCCTCCCCCCATGGTGGAGTCTGCAGTCTCCCCTGGAGTTCAGCTTCTGGTTGTATTCTCATCACCTCCTCCCTGACCTGTATGGACAGTTCTAGTTATTTCCAGGGACTCCTAACCCTCAGGCAATTAACTAGGCAGATGTAATAATGCTGGAGGGAGGAGATGTGTCCCTCCACATGCCCAGTGTTGTATACTTGCTTCAACTCTGGCCCTCGTCTTCCTCAAACCTGATTGTCAGATATTCATAATCTCTTAGAAACTTGCCTGTGAGCTTTTCAACAGAGTCGTTCCATGAAACCTACTGATCTGAGCTCTCAGCTGCCATGCAGGCTGAGTTGTCTGCAGGGATTCAGGCATTAATGGGTATGTGGGGGGACCCTGGAGGCATGCTCCAGAGGGACCCGTGCCAAGGAGGTTTTGTATACAGACACAACTGGGAGAAGAGGAGAGGGAAGAGAGAGAGGGGAAAGGACAGAGAGAGAAAACACTTGTCTCCTATGCAGTCACATGGGAGAAGAGCTGGAGACAGAAGGAGAAGGACATGCTCTCAGGGCAGCAAGGCCATAGCAGGGCAGGGTGCAACCCGGAGTGGCCCAGAATGGGGCACACAGGTGCATCCTCAGCATGGACCCTGGGAGCTCTGCCACACCAGGCACTGGAGAAGGTTTCTAGCACCTCTGGGGGTTTGCAGTTTGTAAGCCCCAGGAAACAGCAGCATTCTAGGCAGGAGATCAATGTTCCCATAAAGGCCCCGGTATCAGCGCCAGAGGCAAGAGTCCATCCTCAGAGGGCTGTGCAGGCACCGGACCCTTGTGAACACTACCAGAACACCTATAGGTGTCTAGAGATGCCCAGAAACAATGGGAGGAAAGGTGGCTAAGACCTGCTTTATGCAGGTAGGGGCACAGAGGAGAGCTCGGACTACTATTAACAAAGAAACAGACCCAGGCGCCAATGAGAAGCCCTGGGGCAAATTAGATTTTTCTCATTGATCACTTCATTGAATTAGAAATCACACATACTGCATTAGGTAAACTGGGGCCCTCTTGGCCAGTTTAGTCCCTCCAAAGTCAAAAAGCATGGGACATCCTTTCTAGCAGGTTCTTCCCAAAGAGCCACCTCCTCACCAGTGAAATAAAACTAAAAACGAGGTCAAGAGCTCTCGCAACATGCACAGAGAGAATTTTTGACGTGTCCACCTTCTTTTCCCAATAGTTAACTTCGTGTCAAATGGCTCATGGGCAAAGAGAGGACAAAACTGGCTGAGGAAACCATTAGAGAGGGGACGCGAAGGTAAATGTATTCAAGTGCTCAACCGTGTGGTGGTAGCAGCTTCAATGTAGTGGGTGTCTCTCATGGGCTGCACTCTCTGCATTGGACCCACTTTACACATGTTGGAACACAAGTATGGAAAGGTCTGAGGACTTTCAGCTGGTAGGTGGAGGAATCAAGATAAGGACCCAGGCAGTGTGGCTCCAGAGTCTGTGCCCTTCACTCTGGTTCTGCCACCTCCCCTGAAATGCTTAGTGCTGTGCTGACTCAGAGAGAGAGATCAGGGTGAGCTGGAGTGGCAAAGGAAGACTTGGGGGAGACCGGGGCTGGGTGGCACACAGGTGCAATCCAGAAAGAAAACCAACGAGAACCAAGGCCCAGAGGGAGAAAATGGGCATGTGTCCCCTTTATGACCCTGCCTCAAGCACCACAGGTCACACACTGAAACCTGTCTGTCCCTCTTGATTTTTCTAAGGTGACTCAGCAAGCTGGTGGAAGAATGCTGACTCCTAATACAGATTGGGAAATACCCCAAATCAGTCAGAGCCATTTCCTGCCCACCACCCCATCTGATTGCTCAGATATCCCTTGTGTGATAAGAATCAAAGAAAGTCAGATATCTGGACATTTTTTCTGGATAATCTTACCCGATTCTCTCATTTTTGAGGTCCCAAGTGCACCTGTACTGGGATATCAGTCCCTGCTGTTTTCCCACGTGCTGTCTACATGGAAAACTCCTCCCCAGCTCACAGGACTCAGCTCTGTGAACATTTCCTTCATCTGTCGGCAGAGATTATGGCCCCTGCTCTGTCCCTCGCTGTCCTCTCTCATGGCATTTGTCGTACTGTACTCACAATGCAGTTACTATTCACCCACCACCCCTTTGGGCCAGCAGACAAGATTGTGCCCCTTTCTTGATCTCCTGTACCTGGCACATGACCTGGTACTGAGCAGGTACCAGCAAACACATGCCAGCCAAGGAAAGGACATAAGGAAGGTGCCTGGCATTTGCTTTCGGAGGGGAGAACAGAGATAGAACACCATAGTGTGCATTTGTGGTAGGCTAAATAATGCTCCCCCACAGACACCCAAGTCCTAATTCCTGGAACCTGTGAGTGTTGCCTTCTGTCGTGACAGAGACTGCAGATACGATTACATTAAGGATTTAGAGATGAAGAGGTGATCCTGGATCATCCGAGTGGGCCCTAAATGCAATCACAGGTGTCCTTAGAAAAGGGAGGCAGAGGGACATGGGAACAGAACAGCAAGAAAGAGACATGATGATAGGAACAGAGGAAGCCCCAGAATGACAGCAGCCTCAAGAAGCTGTACCCAGAGCCACCAGAGAAGCACAGCCCTGCTAACACCTTGATTGTGGCCCATGGAAAGCCATTTCAGACTTCTGGCCTCCAGTAATGCAAGAGAGTCAATATGTGTTGCTGTAAGCCACCAAATTCGTGGTAACTTGTCAGCAGCAATAGGAAGCTAATATGGTATTTTAAATACTTTCCTCTGCATGGTTAGTTCTGGGCTCCCCTGCATACACACTGCATGCACTCCTACATCTCACGTCCTACCTTTGGCCTGAAAACCCCGGGAGCTCTCTCCTGGCCTCTCCCTTGCACACGCTAGGCTTTGTGGCCAGCACTGGGTCACCTCTAGCTAACTTGCATAAAGCCACCTGCCTCTGCCTAGCAAGTTCTAAGAACTGATTTCTAGAGCCCATGCGGGAGCTGATGCTTCTCCTCTGGGGCTGCCTGTGGAACCTAAGTGCAAGGCCAGTGAGTAAGAAGCAGGCCAGCTCACTGTGCTGCACCACCAGCAGGAAAGCAAACCTGAACACATGGGGCTGAGGCTCTCTGGGCTATCTGGGAGTATAGCTGCTGACCACAGGCATTTCTGCAGGGAGTGCAAGCTGCAGTCAACAGCCAGTAAAAAAGAGAGAGGTTATATTGTTACAGGACTAGCCCTATATGGAACCCAAGTAGGAGAGGTCTGTCTGGGAGAGGTCGTGTGAAGGCCTCCAGAAAGCCCTACTGCTCCAGCTCTCTCCCCGGTCAACTTTGCACTGTGCATGAAATGCCACCATTCGTTCCTTCGTGCGACAGATAGTAATTGGGCACCTTTGAGATATTAGGTATCAGACAGGAATTAGGGATAATAGAAAAATAAAATTGAAGTCTACTAGAAGTCCAGAGTCTAGAAAGGGAAATATATATTATAAGCATATATTGTAAACAAAATGCTGAGACACACACATGTGTGTGCATACATGCACACACACACATGGGCTAAGGGTTTTAGGGGATAAAGGTACAAGTGTCAATGGAACACAAAGTAAGGAGAGGCTGATTTTTACCTCAGTGCAGAGGACATTTAAGTCAGACACTACAGGGTAAATAGAGCTTTCAAACTGAAGGACAGAGACTCGAATTCATGGAGGGGTGAGCATGTGCAAAGGCACAAGAGGTGAAAGGGCACAGTGTGTTCAGGAAAGCCATGTAGTTCCACGTGGCAGGGATTACAACGCTCATGAATGAGGAGGCCTGACAGACAGGATGGGACCCAGTGTTAAAGACCCTCCACCACAGGTTCAATCCCCAGCTTTGCCTTTTACTAGTGGCATAACTTTGGGAAGTTTTCTCACTTTCTCTGTGTCTATTTCCTCATCTATTAAATAAACATAATATCACCTCCAAGTGTGAGGCTAAAGTGAGTTAATACATAGACAGGGCTTAGCACACTGCCTGGTGAGTTAGAAATTAGTTGTCAAATGTTGTCTGTTATTCTCATTGTCACAACAGAAAGGACAATTACTGATTCTAGAGCTCTATTCTCTTTTTTTTTAAGATTATCTCATTTTTTTTAAATTTCAGAATATCATGGGAGTACAAACACTTTGGTTACATATATTGCCCATGCACTGCCCAAGTCAGAGCTACAATCGTGGACATCCCCCAGACAGTGCGCCCCGCACCCATTAGGTGAGAGTTTCCCCATCCCTCCACCCGCCTCCCACCTGCCCGACCCCCAATGAATATTATTTCCATGTGTGACATAAGTATTGATCAGTTAGTACCAATTTGATGGTGAGTACCAGTGGTGCTTGTTTTTCCATTCTTGTGATATTTTGCTTTGAAGAATGAGCTCTAGCTCCATCCAGGATAATACCAGAGGAATTAACTCACCATTGTTTTTTATGGCTGAGCAGTACTCCATGGTATACATATACCGCATTTTATTAATCCACTCGTGTATTGATGGGCATTTGGGTTGTTTCTTTGCAATTGTGAATTGTACTGCTCTAAACATTTGAGTGCAGATGTCTTTATTATAGAATGTTTTTTTTTCCTTTGGATAAGTACCCAGCAGTGGGATTGCTGGATCAAATAAATGGTGGTTCTACTTTTAGTTCTTTGAAGTGTCTCCATATTACTTTCCATAGAGATTGTACTAATTTGCAGTCCCACCAGCAGTGTATGAGTGTTCCTATCTGTCCGCATCCACGCCAACATTTGTTGTTTTGGGACTTTTTGATACAAGCCGATCTCACTGGAGTTAAGTGATATTTCATTGTGGTTTTGATTTGCATTTCTCTGATGATTAGAGAAGTTGAGCAATTTTTTATATGTTTGTTGGCCTTTTTCTGTCTTCTTTTGAAAAGTTTCTATTCATGTCCATGTCTATGACAGGTACTCTGCTGGGTTCCTTACAAAGGACATCTCATTTAATCTTCATTGTGGTGTCATTGGCGGTGCTCGGAGGTTAGTGTCATTATTCCCATTTTTGTAGGTAAGGAAATTGAAGCTAAGAGAGATCAAGGGACTTGTCCAAGGTCACACAGAGATTGCTAGAAAAACTGTGGCTGGAAAAGATTTCTCTGGTCGAATGAGTGTGGTCACAGCCACCATATGCCATGGGCCTTTGTAGGCACTGGGGGGGCACAGGGACTTTCTAAGTAGGAAAGCAAAGGTTCAGGTTTGTTTTTGTGAAGGAACACCCTAAGAATACAACCAGATAACAAATATGAAAAATATTCAAATTCATTGATAATCAAAGAAACAAGATGCTATTTTTTAAAATAAAAATACTCAGTGCTGGTGAAGGTATGATGCAATAGGCAACTTCACCAATGGCTTATAGGAAAGCAAATCAGTACAATCCTTTTGCAACATGAGTTTGTATTATGTTCCAAAAGCCCTTAAAATACCCAGAGGTTTTAAACCTATAATGCTACAGCTGAGACTTGATCCTTAAAAAAGAATTCAAAATTTGGGGAACCTTCATGTATGAAGTCACTTATAATAGTAAAAGTAAGAGTAAGAACACATATAATAGCAGTTAAGTAAATTATAATACAACCATATCATAGATGCTTTTAAAATCATCTTAAGTAAAAAAGAGTCATGAAAAACATTAGTTAATGCAAATGCAGTACCATCTGAACCATATAAAAATATGTACAGGAAAGTTTCTGGGTTGGACACATTGATGTGGAGGGTGGCACACCCCAGAAGTTCATCCCCACTTCCCCATTTCCTGTCCTGCACATTTTTTTCATTTGACTGTTGCTGAGTTGCATTGTTTATAGTAAACTGGTAAACATTTAAAAACACATATGTACAGGAAAAAAGACCAGAAGGAAATACATAAAAACTTTAACAGTGGTGGTCTTGATCAGACTTTTTCTTCTTCCTATTTTTCAGTGTTTTTCAAATATCCCACAACCTACGTATATTACCTTTACAATCAGAAAAAATACCTTTTTTTGAAATGGAGAACACTTTCATAACAGACGTTTACTTATTTGGGCCAAGAGAATGGTTTCCAAAAATTTTAGTCAAATCGTCTGCAGAATTCCAGTATGAAAAGCAGATCAAAGGGGAGCAGTTCTGGATCGAGCAGGTGTGGGGATCCCCAAAGCTCTGTCCCTCAGCCTATTGCATCCTACCTTCACCAGCACTGAGCATCTGCAGAAGCCAGAGATATCCCAGGGCCTATAAGTACCAGTGGTGAAAACAGGTCCCCAGTTTTGTAGCCAGCTCATGCCCTTTCAGGAAGGCTCAGGTGTCTTTTCCTATCACTGGGGTTTTTGGCTAAGGTGAGTCAGTTCCACGGGCACAAGCACCCCCTGGGCTTACAGACCGGGATGCAATTCAGAAGCTACCGAGCCCGGAACCAGCACTGGGAGCTGTAGTGAGTTCCCCAGCAGGCAGCCACTTCATGAGTCTGTGGAAATTACCCTGCCAGTCGCGCCCACCACTTGACCTCTGCGAGTTGGACACTGAATGTGCTTATAATGATCCTAAAATCACTGGCTGCAGCCCAGGGAGCACAGGGCTCCAACGCTACAGTCCTATTCCTTCCTTCTCTAAATGTGAGACAAACAGTTTTACTCTAGGGGTGCTGCTTAGCTTGTAAAGGACAAAAATAAGATTGCTGCTTTTTTTTTTTTAACCACCCATTTGCTTCATATTACAGTAAGTGCTTTTTGAAACAGAATTAGTCAAGATAACAGTTTTCCTTCAGCAGTAGCGTTTCTACAGCAAGCCACGCATGAGGCGTGCTCTGCCTTGTGAATTTTCTATCAGTTCTGGGAGTTACACATTTTGACCCAAATAAATATATTTGGCTCAGTATCAAATGAAAAAATCATTTTTAAGCTTTTCTTCTCTTTCTCTTCTTCTGCAGGAGCAAATGAACTTCACACACACAAAAAAAGGACATCAGCTCGATGCAAAACTCCCAATTCCCTACACTGTAGGCGAATTTAATTTCAAGGACCTCAAATAATTAAACATAAATGGAGGTACTAACTTTGAGGTAAGTGGAGAGTCCAACAGTATTTGGCCAGTCTGGGGGTTGCCGATGCCTGCACCTGCCACCAAGGTGTGTGATGTCCCCCAAATCCATTCATTTTGTTCTTCCAATGGGCTGCTGTGACACCTACCTGCCTTCTCCTGCCGAGGGTTACAGTGGCTCCATGGTACCAATGGGCTCAGGGCAAACCCATCCTGAGGACAAGAGAAACAAGCCAAAAATCACATCATTCTTGGGAAACCCAATTAAGTGAAACTATGTTTAGAGAAGGATATGCATTTTCTTCCTCTGATTCTTCCAGTTGCTTTTTCACAGCATCAACTACCAGATGAATGATCCCAAATACCGCCCACCTGGACATCCTGGCACTTCTTGGTGGAAAAAGCTTCAGGGATTTCCCACTACTGATGTGGTCAGTCTAGACTTCTTAGCCTGGAATTTGAGCTTGTAGTTGACAATAAACCTTACATTTATAATAAAAGTAGCTGGCACTTACTGAAGCACCTCTCATGTGCCAGGGACTTTGTGAATATTATCTTATGTAATGTTATCCTCATAGAACCTCAGGAAGAAGGTTTTATGTTCTCTGTTTTACAAAGGGAGAAACAAGTCCAGTGTGATAAATAACCTGACCTCTGGTGAGTGGTTGGGGCTGGGTTCAAACCCAGGCTACTCTGGCTTCAAAATCTTCCCTCCTGACCTTTTGGCTACTCAGTCTGAGCTTACAGAAGAGCAGTGCAGGCAAGAGGAGGGGGAGAGAGAACCAGGATGTACTTTCTTCTCCATCAGCCCTGGGTGTGAACAATGCAAGGCAAGTCTTTCATTTTATCATGCAATGAGCATAATTAGGAAACAATGGGGAATGACAACCAATAATGAACCTTTTTTCTTCCTCATTAAAATTTAACTACTGTATTTCTTCCGTTCTTGCCCAGAGCAGCAGTGTATGGTGTGTGTTAACAAGACCAACTCTCCAATAATGGGGCCTGACTTTGCATGTGGCAAGGCACGGTCCTGCCCGTGCACGCCAAGAACGTACCCACTTCTCGGGTGGCTGCCATTCTGCCCTCGTTTCTTGGCAGCACTAAGGAAAATAAACATGGGTCAGTGCTATGGTTTGGATATGATTTGTTTGGCCCCACCAGCCGTATGTTGAAATTTGATCCCTGATGTTGGAAGTGGGGCCAGGTGGGAAGTGTTTGGATCTTGGGGGCAGATCCCTCCTGAAAGGTTGGTGCCATTCTCTGAGGAGTGAGTTCTCACCCCTAAGGACCAGTTGAAAAGAGGCTGGCACCTCCTCCTTGCCTCTCTCTCTCTCTTGCTTCCTCTCTCACCATGAAATCTGCACACTCCAGCTCCCCTGCCTCTTCCAGCGAGCGTAAGTGGAAGCTTCCCGAAGCCCTCACCAGAAGCAGATACTCGTGCTGTGCTTCTTCTACAGCCTGCAGATATGTGAGCCAAATAAACCTCTTTTCTTTGAAAATTACCCAGCCTCAGGTGTTCCTTTATAGCCACACAAACAGACTAAGACCAGCAGGTAGAATGGAGTCAGATTGAGGAGAGTTTTCCTGGAAGAAAAGATTGGTAAGTATGATCATTCCACAGAGGCATTGGCAAAGAGCAGGCTTTGGTGGCCGACAAAGCCGGGTTCAAATTCAAATGGGCCACCTGCTTGCTGTGTGAGTTTGGGCACGCACATTCACCTCTAGGAGTCAGTTTCTTCATCTGTGAGCACAAAGAAAATGCCTTCAGGGGCACCGTTGGGAGCCATCAATGATGTAAGAGACACAGGGCACCAGACACTCGACATTGTGAGCAGAGGAGTTGTGGACATCTGTCATTTGTGGCTGCCCCAAACCTTTTGAACACTCTCTTAGCATTCAGATTTTTCCCCTGAGTGTAAAATTTACCTACCTTCCCATCAGTGATTCCCCAAAACCACATTTCCCAGCTTCCAGTGCCATTAGGAGGCAAATGTGATTTAATTTTACCAATCACGTGCCCCTGCACTAGACTTTGATTTGGAGCAGAGTTATAGGGTGGAAGAGGTAGGGTGTGGTCTTCTGTTTTGCTGGCACAGGGTGTGGCAGTGTGACTGGAGAAGGGACAGCTAAGGTGGCAACTCCCCAATGATGGCAGGGGGATAGCTCCTTTAGCAGGCCAGTTCTGCAGCGGGGCACCAGGAATTCCTCCTGAAAGCCCTGCCTGGAATCTATTCTTCAGTCCTCCCAGTGATTCTGCATGTTTTCTCTACCCGTAAATATATCACTTTCTGCTTAAATTGAACAGAGTAGATTGTGTTATCTGAAACGTCAAGGTCTAACCAATAGAGGGGGTGACATGGCCACATCATCTAAGCCTGTCGGCAGAGGTTGGGGAGGTGGTGGCAAGAGCACCCTCGAGAGGCTGCTGTGATCATACAAGCTGCAGGGGTGAGACCAGGGAGGTCCAATAGTTACTGATTTCTGGGGAGTCTCCCACCTACATTTCTTGAAGCTCCCTCTTCTCCCCATCCCACTGCCAGTCCCCTGGGCTGTGGGCCATGGTCTTTCCTCAAGACTGCCAAGATAGCCCCCAGGATCACGCCCTCACCTACAGCCAGGGTGAGCCTTTGAAAGTGGCAGTCATTTCTCTTCCCCTGCTTAAACATCTCCTGGATCTTCCTTTGTCTTTAAGACAAAGTCAGAATTTCTTTCCAAGGCCTACAGGAACCTTCATGATCTGCAACCTCTTCCCCCCCCTCTCTCCCAGCTACTTCTCCCTCTAAGTCACTTAATCCATCCTTCACTTCTAGTGGGTCCTCACCTTCCCCTGCCCTACAGCCTTTGAAGACCCTCGGCCAGTAGTTCTACCTTCCCTCTCCCCACCTTCTTGTACCTGGCTAACTTCAATTTGTTTCCTCAGGACACCTTCACTGTGGCCAGGCCAGGTTAGGCCTCTGGTAGCTCTGATCCTGCTCTTCCGCAGTCCCCAAGCTCCCTATGGGAAGCGCTTCTTTAACGTCTGTCCACGGAAGACTCGTGCTCCCTTTCCATCACATATGCTGTTGCTGGCACCCCCTCAGTGGACTCGACTTAGTGCACGTGATGCAATGAGTGTCACCTCAGAGCTAAAAAGGTCAGGATGTGGATGGACCTTCTCCACGCTCACACTCTCCCCATCTACCAAAGGGTAGTGAAGGGCCCAGCACCCCAGGGGGAGGGCAGGGCTACAGGTGGGGGGAGCTTGGGCCCCTGAATGTCTGTATTGAAGGCTGCCTGCCAGATACTCATGTTGACGTGATATGATGTAAGCCAAGACTGAACTTTCACTATGTTAAAGCTCTGAGCATTTGCATCGCCAGCTCTACCCTAACACAGCCCTGCCGGAGCCTTGAGGAAAATGCCGAGTCTGACCCCGCACTGCTGTGTCCGCAGTACTGAGCACACCCCCCAGCCTGCAGTAAGGGCCCAAGAGCATGTGCTGCATGAATAACAGAGGAAGAAATCCACAGGCCAGGGAGACTGACAGCACTGAAGTTGGGGGATGCAGGCCTGGCAGAAGCCAAACCAATTCAGATACCAGGAGGGTTTAAGAAGAGGAAGGGGGGTGTCCAGTAGGGGGGCCTATCAAGTACATTGGGAGGACAGCTGTGTTGGTGAGTGACATACAGGGCCAGAGCTATCTCATTTTTCGTGCAGCCACAACTCACACGTCAAAGCCTCATTTCTTTCTCCCAACACGAGTTTTACATCCAGGCGGAGTTCCTGGCATGATCCTCCAGAGAGAGGAAAACAGTGCACGTATTTTTCTCTCCATCATAAATACCTGAGTGACTTGATGGCTCAATTGAAAGCACTGAAGTGTAGGGACAATTTCCTCTTTCAATGCCTGTGTATACATATGCTCATGTGTGTATTTATCAAATGCATATGTATGTGTAGAATGAAGCCCGGCTCAGTAAAACTAAACTGATCTCAAATATACAATGTGGTCACATTTCCTGGAAGCGAAATAATAAACTCTTCTCAGGATTATAAAATTTTAGAGCTGGAAGGGACCTTAGAAACTATCCAATTCAGATCCATCATTTTACAGTTGGGGAAATTGAGGCTAGGACAGCCAAGAGACTTGCTCCTTTGTCAAGGCCCAGCAGCTGCCAGAAACAGAGTCGGGGCTGGTCTCCAGCTTCCCACTGCAGTGCCCTTGTCACTTTCTCAGGGTATAGGCTTCTATCTGTAGGCTAGGGAAGATTAAAAAGAGAAAGCCAGCATTCTTCCACCCCTGCCCAAGGCATTACACTTTAAAGGATGGCTTGCAGGTGACCTCAGGACCTGGCCATATAAGGGTCTGTCCCTACTGGTCAGCAGGATGTCCGGCAGCCACTGGTCTTGATCTTGGGCCCACCTATCAAGCTTCTTTATTCTAGGTCCTTTCCCTGAGTCTGTTTAAATCTTGCTTAAACCCACTGGAAACCCTCATGGAAAATAATGATAGTTACCATTTCTCGAGCACTGGAGTATGTTCCAGAAATTGCGGTAAGCACTTTACATAAATTATTGCACACAATCCAACACTGGCAAGTACGTGTGTTTTGCCTGGTTCTACTGGGGAGAATCCTGAGGTTCAGAGAGGCCGAGTAACTTACACAAGATCACACAGTCCAGGGGGCAGAGCTGGGATTGAAACTCAGGTCTGTCAGGTGCCAGGGCCTGTATTT
Source organism: Daubentonia madagascariensis (assembly GCA_023783475.1). Classification (NCBI taxonomy): domain Eukaryota; kingdom Metazoa; phylum Chordata; class Mammalia; order Primates; family Daubentoniidae; genus Daubentonia; species Daubentonia madagascariensis. Next base: position 75,270,993 of record JAKFHU010002088.1, on the reverse strand, counting down.
CCACCTTGCCACAGCAACACTGCCACTCCAACAGAAGAATTGAGAATAAAGCAAGACGTAGAGGCAAAAGTTGCCCAGGGGACGCCAAGACTAAGAGGTGTGCATTTTAGTGAGGTGTCCTTGTGTGACACTGCCAACACATCAGACACTTGCTTCAGCACTTCCCCTCCCCAGGTGGTACATGACCTCCAAAAGCTGGCTGTCCTTCTTGCCTGCCCCCCAAACCTGGTGGGACTCTACCATTTACAGATCCACTCGCCCAGCCTAGCCACAAAGCCCATAATATTCCCATGCGAAATCTGAAACTGGGAATTTTCTCATGGAATTTATGCTCAGCAATTTCTCCTGGAAATCATCTGTACATCTGAACCTCCCACCCAGGCCCTTCTTTCACATCCGTCAGGCTACCTGATGGGGAACAGGCTTGGACTCATTTTAATTTCCTGCTGCAGAATGCGTAGCACAGGGCCTAGAGAGGGAGAGGGAGGGGAATATACATTATATGTTAACATATGTGCATGTATATATAATGTTCTATACACATGTCACACATACGTTCTAGATATATGAGATATATAGTTTTATTTATTTTAATGCTGTCCAGAAAAATAATTGTCTAAAATACCTATAGACTGGAGAAGCGTTTGCTGTTCTCCCACCATGGTTTTTGGTTCCCAGCAGCAGGGTGTGCTTGAGTCAAATGAGAACTTTCTCTTCTCCAGCACCATAAGGCTTGTTGTCCTGAATGCCTTGGTCCCTTGGGCAATGCCCCTTCTCATGTGGGCTCTGCATATGCCAAATACCTTCGGGTAAGGCCAACCTCCTCATCCAGTCTCCTGCAGTCCCAACTGACCCAACTGTCCTGGTTTCCCATCTTTTTGATGAGTGATGTTTGCATCTTCCAGGACTGGGATTTTGGCAGGCTTCCAAATAGCTTTCAGAGTTCACTAGGCTGCAAAAATATCACTTGGCCAGTAAACTGCTCATGGAACTAGCTACATTTCCCAGAGTCCTCTCCATCACCCCTACCTTCCTTTCTTTTCTCCACCTCACTAGACCCAGTGACACCCAGCACCAGCGTGAAGAATGCATCTTTTTCTGCATGAGTATGAAGAGTGTTCACACACAGATACACACACACACAGATTTCCAGGCAGGGGAAGAAGAGCAAAGAACACATTCATTTCTGCCTGACTTTCGGTTGCCTTACCCTCATAGCTTTGTTCAGGCCCAGGAAAAAGAGACCAGAGGAGGACGGGAAGTTTTCTTAACCAGTCAAGTTTTTGTGGATTCCATAGCTGTGCATGTCACTGATGAAAACATGTGTTGGGATCCTCAGAAGATTGTTAGGAAGAATGAATGAATGGCCATGTCAAAAACAGCTGGCACACATGGTGCCTCATAGACACTAGCTCCTCCAGCCACACCACAGATGCATCACAAGCAGATTCCGGATGCTGAGTATGACTGGTCCAGAGATCACGTAATGCAGGGAAGCCCACTCCCATGCAGGAGAAATATCTCAGCAACAGGAGCTCCATGGTTCAGATCCTGAAGGCACCTTTAGTGCCCAATGCTTATATAATACAAACAGCCACCATTTATTGCACACTTTCCACTTCATGCCAGGCAAGGTGCAGGGAGCTTTGTACACATTACGCCTAAGCTTCACAGCACTCTGAGATAAGTGCTATTGTTCTCGTATCATATTAGTAGTGAGGACCCTCAGGCTCAAAGAGGTTAAAAATTAAAAAAGAAGTACTCAAGATCTTGAAAGCGGGATTCAAATCCAGGTGGATGGGCTTCCAAATCCCATGCTTTCCCTACACCATGTATACCACCAGCCTCCCCAAATGACAATGCGGAGCATTGGAGCTGGAAACCAACCTGCCAATTAAGTTAATGACACTCAATATCTAAAACTGAAGAGAAAAGCCATTCTTTAATGTATTCAACTAATATTTGTTGGGCTCTATGGGAATTTAAAGAAAAAGAAGTCCCTCCCTACCAGGATCATTATCATTTAGATGACTCTGAAATATATGAGAACTTAAATAACAAATGCTACCATGCCACAGCTTGTCAAGCATTCCTGGACTTACGTGGACACTTACAGTTTATCTCCAAGGCCCTGATTGTAAAGATGAAGAAATTGGGGCCCCAAGTGAGAAAACATTTTGCCCAGTCACACAGAGTGTTAAAGGCAGATCCCAAACAGAACTCTGGTATCTGATACTCTGTCCCTGGCTCTCTCCACTACAAAAATTTTAAGAAAGTCAGCCTCACAACGCAGTGGAAGGCAAGGAAGCAAGTCTCCTGCTGGGGGATGAGTGGCCAGCTGCCTCTGGTTTTTGTGTGCATTCAGGCCCACTGCTGCTATGAGCAGAATGAACTATGAGGGCAAAGCAGAGTATATGGTCACTCATACCTTCTTGACCACAGCACAGCCCACTGACGAGGTCACAGGGGAGTCCAGGGGAGAGTAAATATTGCTATGTCAGAAAAAAAATAAAAAAACAGACACTCTTCTCACATTATAAATGTCATATCATGTTGGCGCCTAATCAACACTTTGAAGCATTAGCATTGTTTTAATCATTCTTCTATTGAAGAACAAATGTTGCATATATAATTACACTGCTGTATTGTACTGTACAAATAACCATGTAATGACATCGTTGGAATTTCTTGGTTCTTCATGGTAATGCCAAGTATAATTACCATGTAATCTGCCGAGAGCAAACAAGGTTGTAATTATTCCATAATCCAATCTAATTATGGGGCAACTGGATTGTTATTTGTGTTCAGGAGGAAAATATACATGCAAAGAGAAGAAAAAGAAATACATTCCCCCCAGCTGAGGGTATGGCAAGTCAAGGGGCTTGGAGACAGTTTTCAATAATGCTATCATCTGCTTAGATAATGAAATATGTGTTCATTCGACGGTCAAGGTTTGGGGCCCATCATCTTTAGTGCCGATGGATTTACAGGGTGAAGGACTGCACAGGCAAGTCAGAATAGGGAGCAGAGAAGACGGATACTGGCAGAGCCTCTGCAGGCAGGCACCTGTGCGGTGGGATCCAGAGGATGGCGAGAAGACAGCCCTCATCAAAACCTCTCTGCCACCAGCCTGTCCTGTGTCTCTAACAAGTTCCTGGGAAGCAATACACAATTCACTGTGAACATGTTCCCACTCAATCCGGCTAAATTAACCAATCATGTATCGTTTCTCCTACTATGAGCCTTTTATGGTGGATGCACGATTGGGTCTGGGCCTCATGGAGAAGCCAGGCAGAGAGGACAGAGAACAACGGAACGAAGGAAATGGGGGCGGCACTGGCAAGCAGTGTGCTGTATGGAGGGACTTGTCGTTTTCTAGGGCTGTTATCACAAGGTGCCACAAACTGGGATGGGCTGGCACAAGAGAAGTGTATTGGCACACAGTTCTGGAAGCTACAATTCCAACATCAAGGTGTCAGCAGAGCCACACTCCTCTGAAGGCTCCAGTGAAGAATACTTCCCTGTCTCTTTCTGGCTTCTGGTGGTTGCTGGCAATCTTTGGCCATCCTTAGCTTGCAGCTGCATCATTCCAATCTCTGCGTCTGTCTTCGTGTGTCATTATGCCTGTGTCTCTGTCTCTTCGTGTGGCATTCTTTGGATAAGGACATCAGTCATATCAGATTAGGGGCCCACCCTACTCCAGTATGACCTTATCTTAACTAATTACATTGTAATGACCCTATTTCCAAATAAGATCACATTCTGAGGTACTGGGAGTTAGGACTTTAACATATCTTTTGCAGGGGGACACAACCCAGTCCATTATAGGGACCATTTTTATTCATACATGTACTTGGCACACATTTATTAAGCATCTACTATGTGCCTAGTGTGTGATAATTGCCCAGCTTTTCTTTTCTTAATTGAACATTCACTATGTGTGTCATATGCAGTATCTCTTTTAAGTCTTTCACAATTTTACGAAGTTGGTGCTATTATTATCTTCATTTTACGTATGAGGAGACTGAAGCTTGAACAGGTCGATTGACTCCAGGCCAAGCTGGGACCTGAGCCCAGGCAGTCAGACTCCAAGACCCGCACTCCGAGCTCCACACCCAGCTTTGCCATGGCCAGTGCAGTACTAGGACACACAGAGACAGGAGCCAGGGGGCCTGAAGAGAGTCTTCTGACCGAGGTCAGGGGACAGCTACCATCCCAGAACAGCACGTAACAGGGCTCAAGAGGAAGCCCTGCGCTGTGGACAAGGAGGTCTCTGGAAGTGGGTTTTCAGAAAGAGAGTTAAAGTCGGAAGATGGAGAGCGTAGTTAAGTGTTGGGATGAGGGGCAGGGGATAGGCAGAGTTTCATCATGAGGGAGCCCGTCAGTTCCCACCAAATGTTCCCAGGATCATTTGTTGGGTCACTTCTATGCATGGTGGCTTCCACACAGAGCCATCTTGCCAGGGCTCCTTTCTAGATGGGTCTCACCACCTCCTCATCCCTCCACAGATGTGGTGCCCAACCATGGTGTTCTTCTATGGCGCTCAGGGAAGGGAAGGTCCACCACCCCACTGTCTCTCCTTCCTCACTTCAGGGCCTGCCTGTGAGCCATCTGGTCCCCTGGCCTCAGAAACTTGCCTCCTTTCTCAAGGTACTGAAAGCTTTCAGAGGAAGTTACAGTTACAGAGTCTTAAAACAGATAGTAAATTCTTTATTTAGGGACTAATCTTGTCAGGCTACTCGACCCTGGTGTTGACTGCTTTTCTAACCTGACATCAGTTAATCCCCACTGCTCAGAAGTTAATCCCTTTGAGAACAAGATGAAAAGTGGTTTTGTGAGGCAATATTTAAAGGCCTACAAACAATAACACGCCTCTGCCCCTGCAATAGCAGAGCTGCTTCTGCAATTTCCATTTCTGGAAAGGGTTCAAAAACCTGTTTGTGTGAATGGATGTGAGGAACTTTTTATGGCTGATCTTGCGAGATGATACTTTTGATGAATAATGTACAAGTGTTTATACTTTAAGGCAGAAGGCACATGGCAAAAGTATGTGTGTTTATCAAATCTGGCACAGACGAAGGGCAGACTGCAGCTAGTGTGGTGATTTCAACAGCTGCAGAAATGCCACAGAGATTCTCTAACTGTGAAATGTTGGTAGAGGAGATGAAAAGCAGCCTTCATGGGAATCCTCAGGAAAAGTTGATATTTATTACTAGCTATTACACTCTGGGCACTGGACTCATTGGAATTGTACTGCAAGGTTTGACGGGAAATATATTCCCTCATCCTCCTCACACACACAACATCCCACCATGGTATTAACAGCATTATTTTACAGAAAAGGAAGTGGAGGCTCAGAGAGGTTAAGTAATTTACTAAAAGTCACACAGTTACTAAGCAGTAGTAGAGGCTGAGGTACAAAACCACATGTGACTCTCAAGCACAGGGTCTTCCACCACACCCTGGAAGCCACAGACATATAGGCAGAGACAAATACTATATACATCCCATGCCTGGAATAACTGTCTTCCTTTTTGCTGCCAGGTGGCCTGAGTTTCTTTCACCTGTCAGAGTTCATTTCAGAAACTCTGCTTCCAGGAAGGCTTCCTGGATGAGATAAAACAAAAGAATAGACTGGTAGAATTAAAATATCAAAGCTGGTTAAAATGATTTGTATGAGCTCACCTTGCTCACTGGTTTCAACTGTGTTTTGAGGAGTCCTAGAGGTCCTGCTAAGTGTCCTCAGGAGCCACTGGGAGAGGGGGGCTGGGAATAGTGGAGGTGTACCTAGGGGCTAGGGATTCAGATCCCCACACAACGCTACAGTACTTTACGCGCCACTTGCTACATATTTACACTTTACATGTTAGGCTTCTTTCATAAAATTTCATTTGAAAAAGGGCTCTGTAGCTAAGATAAAAATAACAACAATGAATATATGCTAAAGTTTGAAGTATGCCATTGTTGTCTAATATTCTCTTTTTATAAATATGGAAACAGAAACACAGAGAGGGTAAGTTCCTTACCCAAGGTCACAGGGATAGATAGTAGCAGAGCTAAAACTGGAACCCAGGTCTCTGAGCTCCAATCCAATATTCTTGCTAACAATCCACTTTTTTTTCCTGACTCTCAGAGCCAACTGGATCCGGACACTATATAACACAAGTGGATATATGCACATATAGGTATATGACATGAAAAAATTTATAAATGGATCATAGAGTTGTATATATATAACCTGCTCCTATGAACTGGGCTGTAAATTCATTGAGGGCTTGGACCACATCACTTTTTGAGCTTATGACTCCCTAGCTGTCCTAGAATAAGAATTACCTTTTGTGAATCCTTAAGTTCCCAGTGCCTAGCAGAATGCCTGGCATATAGTAGACCCTTAATAAATGTTTAGAGAATGAGTAAACAACTCTGACAACCAGTTTTTAAGTCTCTGCTTAAGTACTTCCAGTGACATTAAATTTATTACCTGTGAAACAATCTAGGCTGTCCTTGGGTACCTCCAGGTGTTACACGGAGTCAAAATTTATCTCCCTATATATTCAACACCAGTTGGGTCTGGTCTATCCCCTTTGGATCCAAGATGAATCCCTTTCCGCTGAAAGCTTGGCATGTATTTTGAAGGAGATATCAGGAAACCTACACACTGAATCCTCTCTTATACACATACACACAAGAAAAGGAGAAAGAGAGAGAGGGGTGTGTGCAGTGTGTGTGTGTGTAACCTGTATATCCCTTATTTGTTCCTCCTCTCTGCCATTCTAAGTATCGCCATTAGTGTAATGACTAAGTATTCTGGCTCTAGATTCAGACTGTCTGGATTCAAATCCCACTTGCATCACACATGTGTACACGTGTACATGTGCACACACAGGTCTCCTGTTCCTCTTGGCTTTCCCTGGTGAGTTCTGTGCTTCACCCATCCCTAAATTCAGGAACATTCTAGTAGATCCTAAAAGAGGCAATATTTTCCCTGCTTTAATGGTAACTTCAGAAATAAGAGGCAAAAACATAGCCAGATTTAAGCACAGTTAAAAAGATAGGAGAATATCATCAACTAATTTATGCCAATATATTTGAACAATTAGAATAAATGGACATATTTCTAGAAAAAGAGTGTTTCCAATCTAACATACATAGAGTTGCTTGACTAGCCTGATAATAAGTACAGATATCAAAGAAATGGTTAACTGCTTCACACAGTTTCCTATACACAAAACACCAATGTCTTTTACCATTATTTACCACATAAAGGCAAAAAAATATATTCCAATCACATACAAGTTCTCTCAGAGAATTTCCCAATTCATTCTATAGGACCATTATAGTCTTGATATCAAAAGAAAAGAAGGATAGTATGAGAAAGAAAACTTACAGGTTCAATTTATAAATATCAATGCAAATATTTTAAACTATAAACAAACTAGATTTAATGCTGTATAAAAATGATAATACATTATGATCAAATTGGATTATTTCCTGAAATGCAAAGTAAGTTAAATATTTTTAAAATATAAAATATCATTCATTTCATTGATAGAATGAAGGGGGAAAAAACCACATTATCATCCCCTGATCAGAAAAGCATTTACTATAATAACACCATTATTGATAAAACTCTCAGTAAATTAAGAATAGAATTAAGCATTGTCAAAGAGGTAAAGGACATCTTCAAAAGGACAGCCCTACAGCAAACATCATACTATATGAGAAAGTATTAGAAATATCTCCTTTAAAATCAGGAACAATACAAGAGTGCCCACTTTTAAATCTATTTCATTTTGTTGCAAGACAGAGGGATAGCATATTATAGGATTTTAAAGACATTAAAATTGTGAAAAAAGAGTAAAACTGTCTTTATTCGAAGACATAATGACATAGAAAATTCTAAGATATCTATGAAAAACTCTGGAATTAACAAGTTAACTTAGCAAGGTTGTGGGATATAAAGCCAATACACAAAACGCAATCATGTTTCTATGAACTAACAATGAACATTTGGAAAACAAAATTTTAAAAATAATACCGTTTACAACAGCATAAAAACATACTTGTAAATAAAATTAACAAAAAATATGCAAAACATTTAAGACCAAAAATTATAAAACATTGATGAGAGAAATAAAATGAGAATATACTATGTTCATGGATTGAATGCCTCAATATTGTTAATGTGTCATTTCTCCCTGAATTGATCTATAATTCACAATCCAAATCAAAATTCCAGCAGGCTTTTTTTTAAAGAAATTAATAAGCCAATTATAAAATTTCTGTAAAAATACGAAGGCTCCAGAAATGCCAAAACTATTTTGGAAAAAAAAAAAGGACATTCTAGTTTTTTTTAAATGGGGAAAATATTTGAATAGACAATTCCAAAAGAAGGTACACAAATGCCCAATGAGTACATAAAAAGATGATCAACATCATTAGCCATCAGGGAAATGAAAATTAAAATCATAATTAAATACCATTTAACAATCACTGGAATGACTAAAAGTAAAAAAGAAGATAAAAAGCAAACTAACCCATAGTTAGAGAAAGCAAATTAGTAATTTCATAGGGCTAGGAGTGAGGAGATTGACTGTAGAGGGGCATGTAACCATTTTGGGGATGATGAAAATGCTCTATATCTTGATTATGGCAGTGGTTTACATGGGTGAACACATTTGTGAAAACTCATCAAACTGTCCACTTAACTGGATGCATTTTATTGTATGTAAACTATGCTGCATTAAAGTTGGTTTTAAAAAAAATCTGACCATAGGAAGTGTTGAAAATGATGTAGAATAACTGAAACATTCATATGTTGTTGGCAGAAGTATAAAATGGCATAACAACTTTGGGAAACCATTTGGCTTGTTTTTAACAAAGTTAAACACAAATTTATTCTCTGACCCAGCAATGCCATTCTTAGGGTTTTTTCCCACAAGAGTTGAAAATATATATCCTCAAAAATACTTGCTCCAGATTAGAAACAACCCAAATGTTCATCAACAGATGAAAGGATAAACAAATAGTGATATATTCATTCAATGGAATACTACTCAGCAATAAAAATGCACAAACAGGAAATGCACAGAATCATGATTTAATCTCACAGACAATGTTGAGTGAAAGAAGCCAGACACAAAAGAATATATATCGTATGATTCCATTTATATTAATGTAAAGTTTTAGAACTGGCAAGAGATTTATGGTGATAGAAATTAGATTAGTGAATGCCTGAGGCAGGAGCAAAGGATAGTTAGATGCTTTCTGGGGTGATAGAAATGTTCTATATCCTGCTTCAAGTGATGATTACATAGGTATCTTCATTTGTCAAAACTATACACTTAAAATGTGTATTTTATTGTATGTGAATTATAACTCAAAGAAAGTTGAATAAAAATATATAGGAAAGTAGAAAAAATCCTATCATTGTTAGAAAATGTTACAAAGGAACCTAAAGACAAATAATTAGAAATAATAGAAAATATTTTTAAGTTGACTGGATATTAGATCAGTTTTCAAAAGTTAATTCCATTTCTATACATCAGCAACAAATAATTGGAAAATATAGGGGTTTTATAAACAGAAGACCTTTTATAATAGCAACAAGACTGTTAAAATACCTAGGAATTATCTTAATAAGGGATGTGCAAGACTTATGCATAAAAAATACTCAAACTTTACAGCAAGAAGACATTAAAGAAGATCTAAACAAGTGGAGAACAATCCCATGTTTGTGGATAGAAAGACTTAACACTGTGAAAATATCAAATCTTCCCCCACTGATCAAAAAATTCAATGTAATTCCAATTGAAGTCCCAGCAGAGATTCTTATGGAGCGTGACAAAGGGATTCTAAAATAGAAGTGCAATAGGACAAAAATAAGAGTAAGAGGGAGGAGGTATTTACCATAACAAATAAAGCAATCAAGACCAGCCGGTATTGGCAAGAGACAGACTAACCAATGGATTTGGACAGAAAAGAGAGCCCTGTAAGAGATCCATGCTTATGAGGGACTTGGATGCATGATGGAACGGCCGCACAGATCAGCAGGGAATGGAGGGACTCGTCAATGGATGGAACTGGGAAACGTGGTCGTCCACACTATGGGGGAAAAAATTGAACCCCTACCACACACCACTCACAAAAATTGGCTCCAGATGATTTAAGGACTCAAATGTTAAAAGCACAATTTAAAAGTTTTAGACAGATGAATATCTCCCTGATGTTGGGGGTAGAAGAAAGATTTCTCAGGCAAGACACAACAATTACAAACTTCAAAAATAAACAGATAATTTGACCACCTTCAATGAAAACACTTCAATTCATCAGAAGAGACTTTTAAAAAAGTGAAAAGACAATCCATCAACTGAGAGAAAACACTTGCAACATATTTAAATAACAAGAGATTACTTCTCAGAATAAAAATAATTATAAAACATTAAGAAAAAGACAAAGAATCCAATAGAAAAATAGACAAAGTACATTTTACAGAAAAAATAAAGGCGGGTGGGCAATGAACATAACAAAATGGTCAACCTCATCTGCAACCAGGGAGATATAAATCAAGACCACAGTTGGCAAAAGCTAGCACTGAAACTACCGCAGGTTGTATGAACAGGGTCTCTGAAACGCTGCAGATGGGTGTCGGTATTATCTTGTAAAATGGGATGTTCTCATACCTTATGAACCAGTAGTTCCTCCCCTGGACACACAATAGAAAAATTGGCACATGTGTTCAATAATACATATTCAGTAATGTTCCTAGCAGCACCTGTTCATAATAGCAAAAAACTAAAACAACCCAAATAATGAATAAATTGTATATTCACACAATTACATACGATGTAGCAAGGGAAATGAATGAATTGCATGTGACAACATGAATGAATATTTCTAACCAATGTTGAATGATAAAAGCACTTCTGAAAATACTAGATTAAATATGACACCCATTTTATAAACTGCAAAAACAAGCAAAGTCAAGCAACTTTTTGCTCGTTGCATATATATATAACGCATATGATATACATATATGCACACACACAGGCACACACATATATATGCTTAATGACATATATGTACACATACATGTGTGTATATGTGCATACATGTATGTGTGTATAGACATGTATATGGTAAAACTATATAAAATAAAGCAAGAGAGTGATAAGCAAAATATTCAGAATAGTGGTTACCTTGCCTGGGGGAGACAGGAAGTTGGCAGAGGGGATGAGCACATAGGCTATGTTCTAGTTCTTCAGTTAGACGGCTGTGGAAGGCAGAATACCGAAACTGCCCTCACAGGGTTGAGAATTACAAACCAGGCTTCAGGCAGAATCATAGTTAGGCATTGACCAGGGTGCACTGGTGCACTTCAACTCACTTTCCTGTAGCTGGTAACTAACTGAGAATCACATGGCGCACTGACCACCTGTTCCCCCATTGTTCTTACAGATAGACTCTCCGACACTGGACTTTTTACCCAAGAATCGCTTAAGGTGTTTTTCAGATCCTGAATTCCAGTAGGATGGCTGATGCCAACTGGTCCGAAGACCCCCACCAAGGAACCGACTCAGCACAGGAATGTGGTTTCTTCCTCTCCCCGTCTCATGACTTCACCCCTCACTTCTCAACAAATCAGCAATCCCCACACTTTAGCCCATCACCTGCGCAGACCCCTTAAAAGCCCCAACCCGAGACCTCTTCGGGAGGTGGATTTGAGGTTTCCTCCCATCTGCTTGTTTGGCTGCCACGTGAGCATTAACCTCTTTCTCTGTTGCAACTCTCTGTTTTGATGTATTGGTCTATTACTGTGCAATGGGCAATCGAACCTGTGGGGGTCGCATAACAATAATGGCCCCACCAGGCACATCCATCCCAGTCCCCAGAACCTGTGAACATGTCACCCTACATGCCAAACAGGGGTCTTGCAGATGTGATTACATCAAGGATCTTGAGCTGGGGAGATGATCCTGGATTACCCAAGTGAGCCCAATGTAATCACAGTTTTTCTAAGTATGGAAGAGGGAGGTAGGAGAGTCAGCACCAGAGCGAGATGATGTGAGAAAGACTCAACTGGTCGTTGCTGGCTTTGGAGACAGAAGGGGCCATAAGCCTAAATGTGAGCAGCCTTGAGAACTGGAAAAGGCAAGGAAGCGGATGATTTCCCAGAGCCTCCAGAGAGGAACACAGTCCTGCCAACATCTTGATTTTAGCTTGGTGAGACCAATCTCAGATTTCTGACCTCCAGAAGTATAAGGTAACAAATTTATGTTGTTTTAAGCCTCTATGTTTGTGGTAATTTGCTACAGCAGCAATAGACAATTAATACAGTGATCATTGTATTATTAAATCAAACAGGTAACAATCAAATAAATAAGAGAGAGTTTTTAAGGAACCAACAATGACAAAATGTTTTAAATGAAGAATTACATGAGTCCAAATGTGTCCTACCTAAAGTTCAAGAATAAGCTTTTACCATCTAAATGTTTAATTTTAAATTTAGAAAAGTGGTGTGTACCCCAACACTCCTAACTTCCCTAAGGAATCTCTCAGAGATGTCAACTGAGAGCATCTAAACCCCTCAGAGTCGGGGCAGCTTCCCCAAGGAGAGCCAGGAAGGCTGGGGGTGGGAAGGGAGTATGGAGGAGAACTGGGATTTTTAGTTCTGGCTCAACCACTATTACCACGCAAGTGTCTAGGGCCCAGTGTCAGGATGGTTAAACCAGACCGGTGGTTTGCAAACATGCTTAGCAGCAAAACCCTATTCTCACAAGTAATGACAGCGGGAGCTCAGTGATAAAGGCCAAGCTGCTCTTTCTGCAGCGGAAGAGGAGGGGAGGGGACCCCCTGAGAGTCTGCAATCCCCACATGAAAGGGGGTAGGGGAGTGGACCAGCCCTCCAGGGCTGACCCTCGTAGGACAAGGCCAGTTCCCATGCTCACTGTCAGTTTTTGCTGAGTAAGAAACAACTTCAAAATTTCAGTGGTTTACAAGAGCAAACATTTATTTTTCTCCCTCATGGGTCTGTAGGTCAGCTGGCCTGGGTCTGCATAGGCTGCTGGTCAGGTGCAAATGTGCTCTACACGTCTTCATTCTGGAGCTATGCTATTCTGGCACCACAGGGACACAGAAGGGCCAGGAAAATTGGGCATATGTACATATCATGCTTGTGTGAACTCAAATAAAATCTTAAGGCTCCCCCCACTCACCGGCTGACTGAATGGACCCCCTCCTGGTCAAGGGGACACCCCAAAACTGAATTGCCAGCCATAAGGAGGGAGGTCAGACATGCTTCATCATGCCCCCTCCCTTCTTGGAGATGTCCTTTATAACTCATCAACAGGCCTAAGCCTAGGCAAGACAAACCTGCAGGTCTTCAATTTATACAACAAATATATGGCCAGTAGCCTGTCTCTGATTAACAGACTTCCTTATCTCAACTTCCAAACATTCCAAGCCTTTAGACAAAACTTCATTTTTTAACCAATTACAAGTCAAAGAGTCTTAAACCCACCTATAACCTGTAAGCCACCACTTTTGAGATGGTCCACCTTTTCAGGCCAAACCAATGTATGCCTTCCGTGTATTGATTTATGAATTTACCTGTAATCCCTGTCTCCCTGAAATGTGTAAAACCAAACTGTAACCCAACCACAGCGAGTCAAGGCCGTGCTCAAGGCTTCTTCGGTGTGGCTCCGGGTCATGGTCCTTAAATTTGGCTCAGAATAAACCTCTTTCAATTATTTTACAGAGTTTGGCTTCTTTCCCACTGATGCTTGCCCCTCTGGCCACGCTGCTTGACCATTAATAGAGTGGGAAAACGTACTGAACCCACTGTAGTGGGCAGACTGCCAAGCCACATGGCTGCCGGCATGGGTGTTTTAATGACAGGGAGGGAGGGGAGAATGGGGAGCAGGGCTCTGGCAGAGGGGTCTGGTTTTCTCCTGGGCAGAGCAGATATTCCTGCAGCGTCCTCCTACGACCATCAGCCTGGCGGCAACTACTGGAAATGCCAGGATAGATGGTGCCTAGGAAAATCAGTCTCTTTAGGGTCTGCCTCCAAGCCCCAAGTCCATTAAAACTTTCTTTTCTCACCTTTTATGGGAAATGAATTCCTTGCTGTGTATAGCAGCTGTCCCCAAAAAAGCCTTGCCGTCTGAACTATGTCCCCTTCCTAAAGGTAAGCACCACTCTGGGCAAAATGTCCTTTGAGGCTCAGTTCCCTCTGGTTCACAGCAGAGCTATTCCTGAGGATTGTTCTGGGCTGAATCACACCCCCTACCCTCCGCCAAATTTATAAGCTAAAATGCTAACTCCCCGTACCTTAGAATGGGACTGTATTTTAAGAAAGAGCCTTTAAACAGGTGATTACATTAAAATAAGGCCATTAGGTGGGCCCTAATCCAATCTTTCTTATATGAAGAGGAAATGTGGACACACAGAGACGCCAGGGGAGGGGAGGCACAGAGAAATGGCTGTGTGAGGACCCAGCGAGAAGATGCCATCTACAAGCCAAGGAGAGAGGCCTCAGGAGAAACCTAACCTGCCGATACCTCGATCTTGGACTTCCAGCCTCCAGAACTGTGAGAAAATAAATGCTGGTTGTTTAAGCCACCCAGTCTGTGGTATTTGTTATGGCAGCCCTAGCTAAAACAGGAATTATTGTGAGTTTGTAGAGGGGGATCCTCGTCCTGGCCCACCTCACCTTCTGGCTGGAATCACATTTACTTGAATGCAATAGCAGCCACACTACAGCTAGGGTTGGGGGCTGCAGCATGGCACCAGAAGCCCTCTGGCCCTTGCAATCCCTGCACCTTCTCAGCCTCTCATTCCCTGAGTGTCTCCATCTGCTCAGTCCTAACGTGGGGGCATGAAAAATCCCGGCGTTAGACATGCCTCCCCTTTTGTTCTTGGGCTGGGCTGGGCTGACTCCCTGGATGACTTCATCCCACAGCCCTGCTTCCAAAGTCAGTCTCAGGCACCAGCCTTGCCCACCTTTCTCTGTGTGGCTCTGCACCCACCATTCTGCCTAAATCCCTGTCACCCAACATACTAAAGCTGCCCCTGAAGAGAGATTAAGGGCTTGTAGCAAGGAAAGGGCCAAGAGGAAAAGGCTAGATGGGGTCTCAAGCACCCCCCCCCCCTTAGTAAGTATACCCTGTTCTCCAAAGGCCAGATTTATGGCAAACCTTAGCAGCGATTTGTTTACCAACCAGAGGGGAGAAAACGCAGTGTTCTGGGCAGAGCCTTGCCTTATGCCTGGAAAATAAGGACCTTTCCTCTGGCAGCTAGGCTGGCTTCCTGTGCCCATTGGGTTTAAAGGATTAGAGGGTTCTGACACCCCTGTCCTCCAAGCTAAACTCTCCACAAGTGACAATTTTAGCACAAAGAGGGGAGAAAGCAGTGATGAGAGAGAGAAAAGCAATGGGTTGCCTCTGTATTCTCTTGATCTGAATTGCTTTTCAGGCCCTCACGCTGAGATTACTCTTTTGTTTTTGAGCCTTTGGGTTTGAATGGAGCTCTCTCTTGCATCTCACCAGGGACTGGAGAGGGAAGAATGAAGCAAACGTCAATGGCAGGGTTGATAATCCTACGACCATTGACTTGAAGAGCTGACCAACAGGACCACGGCTGCCTAATCTGCTGTGTCAATGCATATTATTAGCAGCCCTTAATTGATGGATTATTGACAGAGAGCTCAGTGTGCATGCTGAGAGTCTGCAGTGTGAGGGCCTATTTGGGGAGATTTAATCTGCAAATGATAGACAGGGTGGAACGTAATGGCTCCTCCAAAGCCCTTATCTGGCACTGGGTCAGGCCCAGGAGAACCTGGTCCAGGAGGATGACCCCAAGCCTCGACTTACCTCCTGCCCAGTTGGTCCAGTCCTTTCAGGGCTGAGCATCCTCACACTCCTCCCAGACTCATGCTCAGGCTTGCAGCCTGTGCTGCTCTCGTGCCTACAGCCTAAACAGTGGCTCTCAACCTTTGATATCTGTAATTCTACCATAGCCGGGGGGAGAGGGAGGACGAAAGTGTGATGAAGAGGATGTCTAACCCCTGCAATGACAATTACTATTCCTTAATCTGCTAAGGCTCAGGAACTGGTCCCCAGCTAAGGGCCAGGAGCAGATGGCCTCGCTGCAGGGTGAGGCAGCCCTCCACATTTACAAGGCCCGGCTCTGGGAACTGGGAGACCAAGGAAGAAGAGGAGGCACATTCTGAAGGAAGAGACACAACAAGGAGCCCACTTAGCAAGGAGCAGGAGAATATGCCTCAGAGAACCTCTGGGTGCAAGTCATGGATGGAAACTCCAAAGAGGATGGGCTGATGAGACAATGTGGCATGCTTACAAGTAAACATGGGCAAGGAAGGAAAGTAAATTCTGTGTAATTTTTTTTAAATGGCCTACAGCCCAGCCTTTGCTTAACTCTGCATTCAGGATGCTCTTTGGCTACATAATACTCAGGTCTTCCTCCTCCCTTCCTAAACTGCAAGTGAGCAGAGATCTGACACTTCTGTGTCCCTTGGATTATAGTTTAGCAGGGGTCTAGGTCCACAGAAGTGGTTATATCTCATGAGGAACTAATTTTCTAGTTACAGAGGTCAGCAAAGTGGTTCTTCTCTTCTAGCTCAATGGATCTTGACACAGAGACAGATAAAACATAAATAAACTTGAAAGAGCCCCATTTAAACCCACAGGTTCCGCTTCCTTTTGAGACCCGAGGGGAAGAAGACAGAAGGGCTGGAGCCCAGAAAGGCAGTTAAGGGTTAGAGTTCCTTCCCACTGTAGGCAGAGGGGGCCTCATGCTGACAGTGGGACAGGGGAAACAGTGTCATCCCTAGAGCCATGGTTCTCAGCCAACTGAGGAAGGGAAAACCATCAGAGGGTCCCTGAAGCTTCAACAACAGCACAGTCCAGGTGGGTCTTGTTCCCTCGGGATGGCCCACTGGGTCTTTTTTTTTTTAATAGAGTTAGCAGGTCCTGACTCTTTGTGTGTAGGGTGAAGGGGTAGGGCAGGCAGCCTAATTGCATCAAGGGTGATCACATTTGAGAGTGTCTCAGTCCCTGAGTAAGAACATGCCCTTCCTTCCACCTCCAGGCTTCCGAGACAGCCAAGCCAGAGCTAGAGACCAGGCATCAGCTGGTTTGCTGGGAGTGAATGGAAGAAGCAGGGTCTGAGTCTTCCTCAAGCACGTGGAGGTGGTCAGGCATTCAGGGCTGGGGGCATCCATGAATAAAACAGATCGATTTCTTCAAAATACATAGCTAAAACCCATTTCCATTTCAAACAACATGGGCACCTAAAGTCAGTCTACTACTACATTGCCTGGCTTCGTGTTAGCCACCTTTGTAGCTAGGAACTGCAACCTTTAACTACCCTGAGAAGACAGTGTGTTGTGATGGCCAAAGAGGGTCTTGTTAGAAAATGATGCTCACTTAGAGATCATTCCCACTACCTGCAACTGGGGGCAGGTTAGCCTGCAAGGAGGTCTTTGCTGAGCTGTGTAACTCTGTTGATTTGATGGTAAGGAAGCAACGTGCCAGCCCTTGTTCTTACGACCAGCTGGGGGATCCTGCAATGATTTTCCAGAGCAGGACAAAGTCACTCTGAGAGGTGGAGACTGAGAGCCAACTATTGTGTAACTTAGGGCAACACATCACCCCACTAGACTCCAGTTTCCCATATAATAAATTAGGAATTAGAATACATTCACGGGGTTGTCAATAGGGCAGTTCATCAACAGTTAATAAGTTGTAAAGTGTTTTATAAATAGCAAGGAGATTTTTTACTGTGAAACCTTAAGACTCTAACAAATACATTTAGGAAAAGGGAAAAACAATGGAGGCTTTATAAAGGCAAGCGACATTTCTGACTTTCGCCCATGGTATCCCTAGGGTCTGGTACAGAAAAGGTATGCAATGAACTATTTGTTGAATGAATGAGTAAATTCAGCAGCAACAGCAGCAACTGGCCCATGGTACATGGTCCACCTTCCCATTTGCTGCCTTTGGTGCCAGATGTTTTTCTTTTCCTTTCCCTCTGCCATTCAGGCCACATTCAGTCCCTCTAGATTTGCCTGTTGCTAATATCTTTCTGGAAGCTTCCATTCAAACAAATAGTTCCTTTAAATGCCACCATTTTTCTGAAGATTATGGAGCTTTGGGAAGACAGGCTACAAATCTAGAAGGTTGGTCTTTGGCAGGAATAAATGCAATACTCTTCCAGGAAGCATAGTAGACTTTGATGACTGTTGCCCTTGCCTGGACCAGGTGCAGAAAAGTCCCTGCTTTGGTCTCCCTTCCATGTCTTCTGTACCAGCCCCAAGGGGACCCCATCTCAATCTCACCACTGGTGTCCTGGAAATGGTCAGGACAAACTTATAAGAAGAGGGCCTAGTAAGGCCACTGCCACACGTGGGTGGACCTGGCTCCTGCAGCTCTCAGCTCAGAGCTCCACCTGGGGACTCAAACCTTGTCCCTTTAATCCCTTTCCAGGTGATACCTGGCCTCTAGCTCTGGTCTGGCTACCTGGGAAACCTGGAGGGTGAAAGAAAGGTACGTTCTTATCCAGGGACTAAGGTACTCTCAAAAGCACATGTCAAGTTGCCAGGCTATGGCACTTAGGGGCAAAAGTTCAGGAAAGAGCAGCTTCTACGAGAAAACCAATATGTCCTCCCAGAAACATCCTAATGGAAGTTCCAGAGCTGAAACACCAGTCAGTGGGACCTAAAAAAAGAGTTTAAGGAATCAGGAATATTTGTGATTAGAAGGGGGTCTGAGGGGTAGAAGATCAAGGGAGAGAGGGATGAATTCAGTCAGCTGGGAAAAGATGGGCTGGATAAGAAATGCTTCCCCTAAAGCAAGTGTCGGTCAATCAAACCAAGCTATAGAAGGTCATGGAAATAGCTCTGACTCGGGAGCCAGAATTCTTGGTTCTGGCCCATTCTAGAATCAATCAGCCCACCTGACCTTGAGCAAGTCACTTCACTTCTCATGTGCACAATTAAGGGGAAAAGCTATGTGGCCTCAGTAGTCCCTTAAGTTTCTATTATGTATGCCTGAGTCAATCAAATAATGAGATTAATTTCCACATGGTCAGGGAAGAGTAAATTAAAGTCTACCTTGCACCTTCTGATCTGGGGTTTTTAATAACCCTGTTGCCTCACAGAGTTGAACTCTGTGAAAACTCCCAGAGGTTGGCACCATTCTCCCATTGAACAGGTGAGACAACCAAGTCTTAAAGTAAGTCAAGCAATTTGTCCAAAGCTAGAGAGTGGAGGGTGATAGGCCAAAGATCCATTTACCAGATTCCATTTCCAAAGCTTCCCATTTGTCTATGGCACCATGCTCCCTCACAAGCCACACGAAGAACATCAGTGTCCTTTTTTTGTAGTCATACCATGTCATTCCTTGGTAGAAACCACCATGATAGACAATGCTACTTACATGCCAAGCACTGAGCAAGACACAGAAAGGATGCCAGCACATCATCCATGCCTCTGCCCTGAAGCTTGGGTGACAGGCTGGGTCAGTGACATCTACTGAAAGTAGCTGCTGGAGTAAGAGTGACAGGTCACCTAGACACTTCCCACATCCCATTTTTCCTTCTTCAAGGGCCCATCTTCAGCCAGAAGAGTCCAGGGGCTGTGTACTCCTTGCGGCACTGCCATAGCCCTCACTTTTCATCATCCATCTCTTTCAGCCCTGTAAATTCAATTCTGGCTGGGAGTTGGGTGTGGGGAATTAAAACCTTTCCATGTCCGCCTGTTGAAGTCCAATGAAAAAATAATTAAATCTCTAAGCATTTATCTTCCATCTCCAATTCCAATCCATTGTTCTGAGAACGATTTAAATGGTGTGCTTCCCCATGCTGCATAATTTAAAATTAAGTTCACACTTTGCTAACTTTTTACTGTTAGGAACATTTCTGCAGCACACAGTTCAATCTCGCAGGCACAGTTCTCATTCGGAGTTCAAACAGAGAGAGGGAGCTGGTATTGCAGGAATGTCAGCCGAGTTGCTGCTTTACTGGCTGCATGGTGGCTGAGTAGTTGCAGATGTCAGCACTTTGGTGCAAGCCACAGTGCTGAGACCTGAAGGCCTCAACACCCTGGCATTTCAAAGTGAGCAAATATAAACAAAATAGTGACATAGAATTTCTTCTCTGATGCTACTTTTTGATGTCAAAGCCACTACTTAATACACAATATGGTAGCTCTAATGAATCTATTCAATCTAATCTTCATAATCATGGCATCTCTAAGGTAGAAAATTAATTGGATGAAGTTAAATATCCCCTTTTTATGTCAACAAAATTGGTTTTTCTAGGGATTAAAGGATTAACGTGGTGTTAAGTCCCTAAAGAGGTTAAAATACTTTATTATTCATTACAAAACACAAAGATTGGGCTGTTATTTTTTTTCTTATGTCACTGCCATCATTTCATTAAAAGGGAGCACTGAGAAGAACTGTTAATGACAATTTCAGAAGCTCTTAATGCCCTTCATAATGCATGTCTTCCCCACTTACAAACTCTTTCTGGGTGAAATAGCCTGAAATATATGGAATTGAAGCCTTTTACAGCCCATTCTCGGAACCGAATGACCAGCGGGCAGGGATGAGCTTTCAGTTAACTCAGGGGAGCTGTAAAATGCAGCATTTCATATTGATGTTCTCTCAGTTTTTGACCAAAAGAACACAATTTCCAGTCAACAGCTGAGAAGGTATTTCCAGTTTGAGTCAAAGGACAGAGGAAGCTGGCTATACCCTGTGACCACTTTTCAGGTTAGGGCAGCCACTTTTCAGGTTAGGATTTACACACCCTCCCTCAGATAAAAATGAATGGTTTCAGCTGTTTCCATCATAATTTGTACAATTTTGAGCTGGGAAAAAATCCCTTAATCCAAGACCATTCTTTCGCAACTGGGGAAACCAAGGTGCAAATCTATGATGTGACTCAACAGAAAGTGACACATGGCACTGGAATCCTGGTTTCCTGACCCTAAAGCCTCCTTCTCCCCTATTACCTGCTTCCTCCAGCCCTCTGCATTCTCCCGCACATGCGTAGGCTTTGTGACCAAGGGCCCAAAGTTGAAAGATGGATGGTGGGACCTAACTGAGACCAGGGCACATGGCCAAGTTCTCTGGGTCACACAGTGACCGTCCACAGCCTCAGCCTGATGAGGCCAGGCTCTGAGCTAACTCAGCAAGCCTGGCTTCACCTTTTCATTCAAACCCATCCTGGGCCGCTCCTGGTCCTCTTTAGTGGGACATAAAGGCAAAGCAATTAATTCAAGCACCATCAGGGCGGCCATATAAAGCTCTATGCTGGGAAAAGAATAAAGAGTAAAACATAAGGTTGGGGATATTGAGGTAATAATGTAAAGTAACTGTAATAAAAGCAGAGTGAGACAAGATAAAGAGCCACGAGAGGCAAACTGCAGACAAAATACCATCAGCAGTCAAAGAGGGGGGTCTCTTCAAGTTGGGGAATCCAGACATGATTCTTGGATAAGGACGTGGCATTCGAATGAGTCTTGAAGGAAGAATAAATTTCAGGGGGTGTAGATAAGGCAAGGCCATTCAATCTAGAAGAAAATACACACAGGAAGAGGAGGGCAGAAAGGGCTATCTGGGAGGCAGTAAATGCTGATTTTCTTTAAGACCAACTGATACATCTTCCCTTCCAGGAAGCCTTCTCTGATTGCTCTGGACTGGTTAAATGCCCCCACCTCCATACTCCCCTGGAAACCTGGGCATTCACCCACCATGGCACTTAACATATCCACCCCACTAGACCCTCAATAATTTGAAGGCAGTTCAGGCCATTTATTCGCTTTTTTTTCTGTGATCCCAGCACAATGCCTGACATATGGTAAGTTCCCCAAAAGATGTGTTAAGTGGGTCGAGGGTTTAATTTGGATCACTGAAGGGAAATCACAGAAGGAAGGCTTGAAAGGAAGTATAGGACCTGTCTGGGGAAGGGCTTAGTTTCTGGGGTGGGAGCTCATGCCTTGTTCAGCACATGACAGGGAGCCAGGGGAGGTTCTGGAGTGGGAATCGACCTGACCAGAGCTGCACTTTGAGAAGAGTTTGCTGACTAGGGAGTGCAGTGTGATGTGAGTGAGGAGAATGAGAACCAGGGCAGTGAGTCGGGAAGGCAGGAGAGGATCCCAGTGCAAGTGGGAGGTGCCTGGAGCCGGGCAAGGGCAGTGGGGGTGGGGAGACCAATGCAGAAGTTGCAGGGAAAGGTGGGCTGCTCTCCCACCCAGAGCTCTGTGTTCCTTGGCTGTCAAGATTGGGGAGGAGGCGCCTTCTAACATATATTTCCTGCAAGTATGGTCCATAAGATATCTACTGCCTGTAAAGCAATTTTAATTTCTCAGGAACAGTGACCATAAGGAGAAAAGGGAAAGACATCTTATTTCTGTGTCTTCCCTGGAGAAAACAAAGACACACAGAGCTGGGGGGAGGGGCGTCCAGAGAGATACAGGAAATCAAACTCACAACTAAAATATTGAAAAATTGCTGTTAATACAAAATCTGAGTTTTAGATGTTGTGCATTTTCATAAGCGTATGCATGCGCACCCCACGCACACCCCACTCTCTTTTTCTGCAACTAGCGCTCTTTTGTCACAAGCGGCCACATTTTCAATTAGATGCTAACATGTCTTTTGTCATCTCTTTCAAATGCTTCATATTTCACATTGGCCTCCAAGAGAGACAACTGCCACACTTTTCACAACCTGTGAGGAAGCCCCTGGGCATCAGCGGGTGGGACAACGGGGAGCTGAAGGCTCAGGGTGATTGTGAGTAGGTCTGTGGCCGCTCCAGCCAGGTTTTAAACATTACTTCATTATTACGCATTGTCTGTGGAGGTGTCCAAGCTAATGGTACACACAGGGCCTTTAGGGAGTTCCCAGCCCAAGTCAGGGACTTGGCCCCTGCCCTCAAGAAACTGACGATCAGATTGAGAAGTCATCACACGTGCACACACACACAGGTACACACACACACGTGTACACACATGCCCCTTGCCATGACCATCTTACCACCCAACAGCAGCAATACCAATACAGAAAATCATAACCTATTATTACAGAATTACAAGAATCAGTGGGAAAACAGTAAAGGACAGTAGTTAAAATTAAAATCTCCAAGTTAGGATTATGGCTTCACACTTTACTAGTTGAATGGCTTTGAGCAGCTTACCCAAACCATTCTGACCCTCAGTTTCCTCATCTATAACATGGAGATAATCATAGTACATACCTCAGTAGGTTTTCCTGGGAAATGAATAAGAAATTATATTGTAATATATTGTGTAGTTTATAATATATACTGATATATACTATATATGTAATACATTGTATAGTATTATATAAATGCACTAATATATGTAGGATATATAATATGTACATAGATAGCATAATAGTACAGCTATAGTATATGATACATACTATATATTATTATATGTTACTAATATATTATTATAATATATTCATCGTAGTGGTGAGTTTAAAAGGAAATATCTTGTCCACCGAAATGAAAAGCATTGCCTGGTGGAGACGAGGCGAGTGGGACTTCTCTGAGTGGCAGCAGCAGGGAGCTGGGCGGCGTCTATGGGGCAGGGGAGTGGAAGGAAGCAGCCTTGGCCTCCAACACGTGCAGAAGCAGCAGCAAGCCCCTGAGAGAAGGCAGGGGTCAGAGGACTTGTGTGGTACGTGCCTAAGCACAGGGGTCAGACAAATGGTGCGGGAAAGTCTAGAGAGGCACAAGGGGACACACGATGGAAGACAACATTGGCTGACGGAGCCTGCTGGAGAGGGAAAGTGGGAGATGCTTGCTCCGTCTGGAGTGGACTTCCACCGTAAGCCTGCTGTATTGGCCTCTGGCAACTCGGGACACCAAAGCAGATTCATTTCACAGGTAATGTTTTAAAATCAATGATTATTATGTGAACAATCACGTCAACTTGCTTTTCTACATAGCCCCTTTTTACTTTCTCAATGCGCTTTCATGCTGTGGTCTTCCTTGTTCCCTCACCTCAATGCAGTGAGGCTGCAGATTTACTACTTTTCTTTCTATATAAAGATGAGCAGCCTGAGAGTAGAGGGGTTCTGTGATTTGTCCAAAGCCACACGTGCAGTCTGGGGCACACTGCTCAGCTTCAGTAACTGAGTGGTCTTTTTGTCAAGTTGTATCACTCCGGATGGTATCCAGCCTTTCTCTGGACCCTCTGAATCATCCTGAAGGTCCAGGCTCATCCCTGTCATTTCTTTTGCATCCTTCATGTTGTTTCTCCTCTCAGATCCCTCCTTCAAAGCACACCGAGCACCTCCAGGCACTTTATCCAGCAGGTGCTTGATGAATCCTCATGGAGAATGGACCTTCATGCTGGGGACACTTGCTTTGACCATTCACAATTCCAGCTGGCCTTCAGGGCTGACCTTAAGTCCCCAGGAGTTTGCCCTGCTTGTGGCATGAATCCCAGGCACCAGTCCAGCTAATGCTGTGACACACTGGGCACAGCAGAGCAGATGACCGCAATGAGGCAGATGTCAAGCTGGTAATTGGCCATTCCCTGGAACGGCCCCACTGAGAGCAAGCTGCTGGCCATGAGGAAATGTGGCAGTCCTGGACGTGACAACTCAAGGTGCTGCTCTCCATGGGATTCCCAAGTTATTCTACGGCCAGGAGAAGGAGGTGGTCATCCAAATTCTTTTTCAGCTGAAGGAATATCTTGATGCAGTGTTTTAGCTTTCTACTTTGGAAAAAGATAGAAGGCAGGCTGGCCAAGGGTACATCTCTCTTACCCCTGGAATAGAGCAAGTTCTGAGTTGACAACAATGTATTTTAGAGATCAAGAGACCTTTCTGGTGCGAAGATTAAAGTCCCCTGAGCCAAAGACTATGGAGACAAACGAAATTGGAAAGATAGAGCCTGATAGCCCACTAACTAGCCCTTCCTCTAAGTGCTCTGGGCTCCCTCCTTGTTCTGAGTCCGATCACTCGAATTTAATGTAGCTGGACGTTATTATCTTAGTTTACCACAGTAAAGCCTGTGCTGAAATAAGATTTAATGCTATGCCCTTGGCCTTTATAGAGGATCGATAAGAGAAACATTTGAGGAGCATTTCTCTGCCTTTGCAGAACTGCAGCAGAAGACCGTGTCTGTTATCCTACCTGGCTCCTTACTTAGTCCTGACACAATAAATCCTCTTTCTCTACAATGCCAGAGAAAGACCGTCTCTTCCAACCTGCATTCCTTCTCTCTTTAGATATTATGGACTAGATAACCCAATGCACATCTTTTGTCTCTTTTTTTGCCTTAGTTTCTAATAAAATCAGCACTAAATGCAATGCTCAGCTGCAATAACTGATTATTGCAATAATCAATAATGATTATTCAGTCACCATCACTACCATCTGTTTCTCTCTACTTTCTTTTTATCCATTTTTATCTTTTAATTATCATTTTATATATGACTAATTTTGCAGACTGCTCAAATTCTGCCCCCCATTTAATAAAAGAAGAAACAATAGATGGTTGATAAGTAGAGACAGATGAATGACAGGTTGGTGGGTAAGTAAAGCAAGCTGGCTTTGGGCGAATGGAGGGAGGGATGGAGGGATAGGTGGGTAGACTGACTTGGGCTTCATCATTTCATCCATGCAATTATCCCCAAATGGAATCAGGAGTCCAGAGGCAGCGCTGTTACTGGCCTAAGATTTTCATTCAATCCAATTTAACCAAAACATATTGACTATCTATAACCTGAACACAAATTTCTCCAGGAAACAGGCCAAGTTTTATTTATATGTAGTCCAGCACAATGCTGCCATACAGTAGGTGTTCACAAGATGTTTGAGGCAAATTGAATTTAATCGAACTAGAAACTTACTTACCAGGTGCAATACACAACACCCAGAAGCCACCATATCCTTGGGGAGATATAATTCACAGACCTAAATAGACAGCAATGGCCATATAATCAATACACCCCTCCTAGGCCATTCAGGCTGGTCTCCTCAGACCCTGCTCATTCGGGCTGTGGGCTTTTCTCATGCTATTCCCCATCCACACTGCCTATCCTTACCTCCATCTATTTAACCAGCTCCTACCAGCCCTTGAGACTTAAATCAAGTCTCACCACCATAAAACTTGTCTCCAGTTCCAGCCAGCCCACATTGATTTCCCTTTCCCTGATCATCTGCTGCACACAAGCCTTCTCTGGTATTTCCAAATGCCTGTGATTCACCCACTCAAACATCCCACAGGCACCTCAGTTTCAGCCTTTCTGAAGTGGACACCCTGGCCCAGCCCCTGCCATGTAACCTGAGTCATAAGGTGTGCAGTCCTGAGTGAAACAACTGAGGTCAGATCCTTGCTGCACCATTGTATCAGTAACAGTTATCGTTCGGGGTTCAATCAGAGAAGCAGACCACTAGGAGATAGGTGGGCAGATGGCAGAGATGATAGATAGATAGATAAATAGATAGACATATACACATATGTATGTGTGTATACACACGAATCATAGATATAGATACAGATATATAAAGGAATTTTTTATAGGGATTTGACCTTACACAGTTATGGGAACTGGTCTCTATAAGATGTGTCTTTGCATCTGATGCTGGAGCTTGAAGTTTGCAGAACAGGCAGTTGGGAAGGGAAGATGGAGGAGCAAGAATCAGCTGGACCCACAAGTACAAGCTGGAGCCCATGAAGATGGACTCAACCTCACATCAGTTCTTGCTGCTGCCTCTGACCCTTTGATGTGAGTGTCCTGCAGAAATCAGAATCTTCATTACAGACCTAAACACATACCTGGCCCAGGAGTTGGGAAAGCTGAAGAAGATTCAGGGGAAGGTGAAGTGGTTGCAGGTCCACAGAGGTGAGCAAACAGATCAGCTGAGCCAATGGAGCAGCATCCACGTGTGTGAGCTATAAAACGCCTGCAGCTTCCCCTCTGCCCTCCAAATCTAGCCTTGGGCACCTCTCTGTGGCCCACCTTAACCGAAAACATACAAGAAAGAGAACTGAGAAATTCCCTTAGCCTAGCTAAGTTGACACATTTCAAAGTCACCACAACCATGTATATTTTTTGTGGTCTCGGACAAGTGGCTTAACTTTTCAGAGCCTCAGTTTTCCCATCTGTAAAATGACAATAACATAGCAAAGTGTTCTCATGAACATTAAGTATAATTATACCTGTTGAGTTCTTAGCATTCACCTATGTATTTGGCATATAGTTAGTGCTTAATAAATGTTAGCTACTGTGATTAATCTGGCCTCTCCTCTTATTCTCCTGTCTTGGTTGGTGGCCTTAATATCCACCCCTTCACCCAAGCTGACAACCTTGGAATCAGCCTTGAACCCTGCCCTCTCCTTGACTCCTGACAGCCAGTCAATTACCACCCAACAGGCCTCTATTTAGATTTCAAGTTGCCTCCTTCCTTCCCTCCCTGCAGCATCACCCCTCATAGCCTACCACAAAAGCTAGCTTTCAGTTCCTCCCATTGTATGTGATCCAACATGAGACCACAACACTCTATTTCAAAAAAGAAAAGAAAAGGCAATTTAACATGTCACTCCCCAAGTTTACAGCTGGCTCTCCTGTTGCTTTCAAGGCCCTATTCCTCAATATATCCCAGTGGGCTGTCCAGGACCTAGACCCTGCCTCTTGTCCAGCCTCAATGCACAGAACCAAATTAATCACGAGCTTCAGTTCAGGCCATAGTGTCAGCATGGGTCCATGTATGACCTCTTTCTATTTTCATCTGTTTATTTTCAATCAAAACTCACCACCCATACAAGAACTAACGCTGGCAATACTGCTCCCATATGCCCCTCATCATGACACGCTCCTGCCCCCCAAAACCACAGAGGACCACTCATGAAGCCACTTGGAAAATAACGATTCTAGAGCTTTGGCTTAAAAGTCTCCCTGCTCACCC
Organism: Daubentonia madagascariensis; assembly: GCA_023783475.1. NCBI lineage: Eukaryota > Metazoa > Chordata > Mammalia > Primates > Daubentoniidae > Daubentonia > Daubentonia madagascariensis. The sequence continues at coordinate 75,243,022 of JAKFHU010002088.1, read as the reverse complement.
TACCTCCCACCTCCTGAGTTTTGGGGAACAGCCCACCAGAGGGAGAGTTTGCAATGGCGAAGGAGACACACACACCCAGAATTGCTACCTCGAACTAGCCAGTGTGAAAAGAGAAGAGAGGCCAAATCCCTGTTGCTTCTGGCCTTTGACTAGACTAGCTCCGCTCAAGGAGAAGCGTAGGTGTGTAGATGTCATCCGTTAGTCAGGAAACTTCTTCCACCCCCATGGGGCAAAGTGAGAGGCTATTTTTCTAGTGCAGAGGGTCCTTAACCATGGGGAGTGGTCTCCGGAAAAGGCTTTACTGATGGACTTCAGGTGGATAAATTCTCTGCCATTTCATGCATTCTTATATATGTGAATGTACCCTTTGGGGAGAAAAGGTCCAAAGCTTTCATCAGATTTTCAAAAGGATTCATAACCCAAATATATTTTAGAGCTACCCTACACGGAAACGTGAGGGGCTGGAAAGGCAGATGCCTCCCGGCATTTGCCCAGGAATGAAGGGAAGACAAGTAATGTGGCTGACAGGCAGTGTCTTATGAGCCCACAGTGCCTCTGTGCAGCCCTGCCAGTGTGCACAACTCTGCAGAAGGATCGGGGGCTAGATTACAGCCTCCATATCTCCTCAGCTGGACACCATGTGCAGTAAACAACCTGCTCGATGGTACACAGTAGCCCTGGGAAGCTGCAGTTCCACTTCCAACCTAACAAAGGAGAGGACACTTCTCCTCTTCCAGGATGTGGTCTCAGACATGCTGTCCTGTGTGTGCCTAATTACTCATGTCCTACCATGTGTCACCTCTTATACTGTTGTTCTGTCTGATAGAATAGCTTTTCTAGTACCTGTGTTCCTTTGGAGGAGAAAGTATCTAATATTTTTCTGTCCCTTGCCCCTAGTTGCCTAGCACACCAGAGGTGCTGAGGATCTGTTTGTTAAATATTATGAGGCCCTCTGTCTGGAGCTTCCACAATTTCATCCAGACACAACACTTTGGGAAACAGGCAGGACACACACGTCATGTTCTTCCCAACAGCATCTAGTATATCTGGACGGAATCTGAGCAGCCCTTCTCTCTCCCCCATGCCCCATGGTTTTCTCATGCACAAAACAATCGCACCCTGGGTGGGGAGAAGGGTAGAACTGAAAGGCAGAGAAAGAGGATGTGTTTTGAGTGAGCGAATAAGGGGAGAGAAGGCTACCCGTGACTGGGACAGACAGTTCTAGAAGGGGCCACCCGGGGATTATTCCTACACTGAGCAGTGGCCCATGGGCACCCCTAGACCCTGCTCTCTTGAGACTTTGACCACTCAACTTGCTGGGTGCTGTGCTCAATGCTATGGGTAAAATTTAGTCCAAGCCTTGTGGAGCTCACTGTCTTGGCTCATAGAGCTCAGGAGACTTGCTCCAGATTGGGAGGTCGGCAAGAAACAAGCCAGAATCATGTCCTGGGCCTCCTAACTCCTAGCCCCATATTTTTTCAGCAACAACCGCTGTAGAACACGATCCAATACCTAACCAATCACCACCTGTCCTCCATGGCCCCAAGGCCCACCTACATCACCTGGGCAGGAGGGTGCCTTTTTTGCTTTAGGGCCCAAACACTCCGCAACTTCATCACTATCTCATATCCATTAGTTGGCCATTTTAGTGGTCAAGCCAGCATTCCAGCAAGATGCATTGCGGTACCTGAGAGAACTCCCTCCCGAGTCAGCTTGGGTTCCTTCCCCACAGGAAGGCAACCATAAAGTGATTTCATGAATTTTTCTCCCAGAAGCAAATGTGCAGGATTTTTTTCAGTTTGGCCCGTCAGGTTGAGGCTACAGTAGCTCATGAGAATATTCACACCAGGTGTCCCTCCCACCTACACACCCATCGTGTCCACAAAGCTGAGCAGTGCCCACTCTGGGTCATTCCAGGATGGAACTTAGGCTGGGCGGCACTGCAGCGAGAGCCACACGTGGTGTCAGACCCGGGTTCCAGCAATGACTCGGGCAGCAGGAGCTGAATGGCTTGGGGGAGACACTCCCTGAGTCTCACTGTGGCTGTTAGTATTAATAATAAAATTCCACCTGCTCAGCCAGATAATCCTTAAGGCAGCTCCATGGAACCCCCTAGGACTCCATAGAATAGAGTTTAGACAATGTTGGGCCAGAAAATCCTTTTTCTTTTTTTTTTCAGAGAATCCTTAACAATCCTCCTCCTTGACATTCTAAAGTTAGATTATAAAGCCCTTATCTATTATAATATTAAGTCTTATGGCCACTAATCTTTCTTACCATCTACCCCAAATTGAATTCTTTGTTTAAATTTGCCAAATGTTGCCCACTTTAATAATGGGATGAGCTTGCTAAAATCAGTAGTTTGTTCTGTAACAAGTATCAGGAAAAAGTTTGGCATTCCCTACTGACCTAGAAAACAAAAATACCTACAAGAGCCAGGCAGACTAAAAACTAACAAACAAACAAACAAAAATGAAAAAAATAGACTGGGCCCCATCCCTCTGAGTACATACTGAGTCAGTAGGTTGGGGTGGGCCCTGATGTCTATATTTTTAACAAGCTTCCAAAATGATTGCAATAAACACCAAGGTTTGAGAATCATGATAGTTTAATAAGAGTCCAGCTTAAGTGTGATCTCCTTCGGGGAGCCTTTCTGACTTCCCTCTGGCCACCTCACCCTAATCTTCCTCTATGGTCTCAAAGTACCTTCTGTTTACCTCACTCTCTGGACAAATCACACTGTACTGTAATTATCAGTCTGCCTGTTTTCTTCCTCCTCCCAGGAGAATCAGAAGTTCCTGCAGGATAAAGATGTGCCATTCATCTCTGTATCCTCAATGCCTTAGTCTCTGCCTTAAAAAGTGCTAAAGTCTCTTCACTCAAAGAGTTTGCAGCATAGGAATTGGGACCTAAAGAGGTTTACATAATAGTGCAAAATCAAGAGTCATTCCATCATACATTGTTCCGTCATACCACATATGTTGTAAAAAAGCATGTGATTAATTACCAATAAAAAATAAAAATAATGTTTATGGATGTGCAAAAGGTTAAGTAATTTGCCCAAGATCACACAGCTGGTGAGTAACAGAGTCTGAATTTGAACCCAAGTATCTGTCCAAAAGCTAGAGCTCTTAACGACCATTCTTATCTATATTAGCAACTGCCAGTGCCTTGGGAGATTAGAGGATGAGGAGATCCACCAGGCTGACAAAGTACAGGAAGAAGTGGAGCTGTATCTGCAAAGATGATTTAGACAGAGGGAGTGGAGGAGTGTAAGAAATAATTTGCCCTGGCCCAAAGAGAGATCAGGCCTTGTTCCCACCTCCTGAGAGGTAACCCCTAAACTCTTGGAATTTCCCAAGTAAAAGGAGGGTCTTTGTTATTTATGGTAAGCCCTTCAGACCACTCCTGATAGTTTATGCTAATGAGGTGACTCATGGTGGGCTCCTGAGGCCACGTGATATCAGCCACACCTCTGGCAAGGGAGGCTGGAGATTGAACTCAAACACCGGGGCAAATAATTAATCAATCATGCCTTTGTAATGAAGCCCCAATAAAAACTCTGGACACTGAGGCTCAGGTGATCTTCCCAACCTGTTAAAACTCTGTGCACATTGCCACATAGATGCTGGGAGGGTGTCCTGAAAACAAGGGAGCTTTGCATTCGGATCCCTGCCCTATGCACCGCTTCCTTTGGCTGGTTCTAATCTGTACCCTCTCCTTGTAATAAACTGTAACCAAGAGCACAATAGGTTTCAATGAGTGCTATGAGTCTTTCTAGTAAATTAAACCCAAGGATGATTTGGGGAAACACCTGAACTTTCACTTAACGTCAGAAGTGAGAGTGGTCCCATGTGGACTCTTTCCTCTAAATTTGTAAGTTGGATTCTTGCAGTTGGAGGTCAGAAGTCTTGGGGAGACTTCACAGCCTGGAGGACAGTATCCGTAACCTTGCAGTTTGGCTAACTCTGGGTAGGAGACATAAGGAAAACCATCCAAGCCCCTGCCCAGGTCTTAGCCACTAAGGTCTCAGGAAGCTGGGTGTGTGAGAGTTCTCCAACACTGGCAGTGGGGCTTACAGTTGCTGTGGATAATAACACTGTGAGAATGTTCACTGTGATCATAAACACCTAGCATTTATGTTTCCCTTCGTAGCACAGTTGTCATATTATTAAAATAACACTTTGTATTCATTTAATCCTTTTACTTCTTGGAGCATTCTCCCATCTGTGACCTCATTTTACCCTCACTACATGCTTAGGAAAGGAGAGAGAGGCTTATTATCCTGACTGGTCAGACAGGAGGCATGTTGTGACTTTCTCAGGGTCACACCCACAGTTAGAGTGAAGCCAGCACTGGACCCAGAACTCTCAGCCCAGGGTTCCTTCAAACATTCCAACCTGTCAAGAAGAAAGCCTGAAATCCCTCATTCTATTTCTCCATAGGTGTTCTTAAGGCCACCTATACCTCTTCGGAATGCTGCAAAGGAGCTGAATGTTGATAGAGCTAGAGCAAAATGAGACAATGTCAAACTATCCCCATATTTGCAATAACTATCTTTTTTGCTTTGATGACCCAAGAAGCCTCCTTCCCACTTTGTAGTGGACACTGTTGGTGCTATGTCCAGATTTTCTTGTACTCCTTCTTTTGTGCATCCCTCCCTGAGCTTCAGTGTACTTTTCTAACAGCCTATACCCACAACTCTTCTTCAGAGGACTATCCTGGGCACCAGAGCCACACTGCCAGAGCACCCAGAGAACTGGAAGTATCCCCCTGGGCAGCCCTTGGCCAGTAACTGATGGGTGCAGAGAGTGAAAGCCCAGCACCCTGGGCTCTATTTGATGACTCTGAGGTATGATGTGTACCAGAGGTCCCCTGTGGGATCAGGCTGCAGCTATCCTTTGCAGAACTTTTCCTGAAACCACACCCTTGCTTAATTTCCACCCCCCCCCTTTCCTGTCCTGCTTCCACAAGCTGTTGGAGTCAAGAGAGCATCCAAATTTGTCCCTCCAGGGAGGGTACCACCAAACACCAGAAAAAGACCCCTGAGCCTGGTAGACCTGGGTGTGAAAGGGGTGTTCAGACTCTTACTGTGCAACTTTGGGAAGGTTATTGAACTTCTCTGAGACTCAATTGTTTCATCTAAAATTGGTGTGAGGGAAGGAGGAGATAGGGTGGAAATAGTAATGTCTCCCTGCAAGTTCATGGTGAGGCTTGAGTAGGATCGATGTGTTTATAGTCAGGCTGGGACATAGTGGGAGCTCAACAAGTGGTAATGAACACCCTCCCAACGCCTCCAAAATGCTCCATTTCTCTTACAGAACTTATCACATATGACTCTTGTAATACATTTCTCTGTGTGTGTGTCTGTACATGTGTGTATGCGTGTATGTATGTGTGTTTTTCCTACACTGAAATGTAAGCTTCTTAAGGGCAGGGACTTTAAAATATTTTTAATCTTCATATCCACAGTGCCTAGCACAGTAGCTAACACATGATAAATGCTCGTAGAGTGAATGAACAAATGAAAACTCTCATAATTTCACAAGGGAGAAAACTAAGGCTGGAGAAATGAAGTGGTTTGGCCAAGAACACTTAACTAGTCAGTGACTGAGCCAAGGAAAAACATCCCAGAAATCCTGACTCCCTGTCCAGCACTCACCTCTCTCTTTGTTGTCTCTGTCAGCACAAATGACAGGAATATTCAGAAATAGACACAAGAAGTGGCTTCTCTACTCTCCTGTCCTCAGTGAGGAGCTGAGGTTCAGATGCCACTTCCTCTCTGGGTTCTGTAAACATGGAGCCTCTTCTGGGCCTCAGGAAGACAACTGAAATAAAAGCAGGTACAAAGACTGCCCTCAGCGGCTTACAATCCAGCCAAAGAAGCCCATTTGACTCCCACCTACGGCTGCGAGGGCCAGCCTGGCAAAGCGAACATCCAGCTGACACCCAGTGCCAGGCTGCCCATCCCTGACCCCTGGGCAGAGGGCCACTCCATAAAAAGTGCTCTCTCCTCAGGTTCAAGTCCTCAAGGAAAAGATATTGGCGGGAGGAGGGTCTGGCAAGGCAGCTAGGCAACCAAGAATTGTCATTTGGAAATGATTCCTGGCACGGGGCTAGGGTCGAGGTTGCAAAGTGGCAGCTTGAACTCCAAATCGTGTTTTAAAGGTCTTAATCATTTAGAGCTGCTGAAGTATTACAGAAGAAATACAATATCTGGGATTTGCTTCAAAATAATTCAAGGTGGGATGGGAAGTGGGTAGGGACACAGATGAGTAAATATAGGTAGCCATTCATTGCTATAGCTAGGTGATGGGTACATGAGGTTCATTATAACATTTTCTTTTTGTTTGTTTATGTTGGGAATGTTCCATAATAAAAAAACTCACAATTTTTTACTTATTAACTGTGCAAAGACTTAACATAGCAGGCCTGAGACTGCTTTCCTTACAAAGGTCTACTTGCAAGGGTGGCCCTTGGTCTGCATCTGGGAACTTGGCTGGTAAACAGTTCCTTACACAGATATAAAACATTCCCTAACTGATAAGAGCAGCTGCTGTTCCAGGACCATGCAAACAATATGGTTTATGCTGGATACCTACTTTCCTCCCAGGAGTCTGGGGTTTCAGTGCATGCTGGCAGAGTGACCAGTCCCCAGTAAAAAGCTTGGGCAAGGAGTCTCTCATGGACCTCCCTGGGCTGAACCATCACACACATATTGCTCCATCTTTGTTGCTCAGGTAAGAGTGGGCATGTGTGAGCACTCACAGAAGGGACTGAGCATAAGGAAGCCGAGCATGGATCACCAGATTTTGCCTGTGTCTCGTCCCCTCATGATGCATCTCTGTACCCTTACAACCTCACCACAGTAAAACATAGATGTGAGTACAGCCACATGCTGAGTCCTGTGAGTCCTTCTGCTGGATCTCCGAACATGGGCGTGGTCTTGTCAACCCCCAACATAGTAACTGATATTTTAAAATAAGGAGATTTATAGAAGTTTTATACATAAATACCTGGATTTCTAATTTCTTTTGAAAAAGCAAGAATTCTGGCAACCCTAGGTCTTTACCTAGAATCGAACATGGGCCTCTCCAGTTCAACAGCTCCCATCTGGCTTTCCTGCTTCACTGATCAGTTGTTTATTTTATCTGTCTCACCCTGAAAGTTTTGAGTTTTAGACCCTTGAGCAGGAGGAGAAGGTCTTGGCAGGTGCTTCAGAAACACAGGTTCCTGAGGCCGTGTTCATTAAGAGCAATTGACCCACCAGCTGTTAAAGTGCATTGGGGCCCTTCAAGTCCAACAGATTCAGCAAATATTTACAAATAACATGGAGTTTACTAGGCCTTGTGCTAATAATATTAGTGACAATAATAATACTTACCATTTATTTGCTCTTTCCAGACTTTACTTACATCATTCCTAATCTTAAGGACATGTGCAAGGCAGATCTTATGATTGCCATTCCCCAAGGTTATTCATTCTATGATCATTGGGTATCTATACCAGGTACAGGCAAAGTCCTAAGCCGTGAAAACCCAGGAACAAATAAGTCAAAGTTCCTGCTTGCATGACCTTACATTTTTATCAGCAAAAACAAACAACAAACTAATCTACAAATAAATAAATATTATATATGTCAGGCAATGATAAGTACTGTGAGGTTAAAATCAAGCCCACGGAAAGGCCAGGGAAGGAACTGAGGCTATGTGGCCAGGGAGATAACATTGGAGGAGATAACATTGGAGCAAGGACCTAAATGAGGTAAGAGGTGCCATGCAAAGTTCTGGAGGAATAGCTTCCTCAGATCAGAAAGAGCATGTGCAAAGGTCCTGGGGCAAAAGTGAGCTTGGCTGGGCTAATTTGTTACAAGAGGTGAGCAAGAGTTCAAAAAGGTCAGCAGCAGCCAGGCTATAAGGGCTCTGTAGGCTGTGATGAGGCCTTTGAAATGTTGTTCTGGGTGAGAAGGGAAGATATTGGAGGGTTTTGAGCAGGATGTGGAAGTATAGGTAAATAACATGGCCCATAAGTAGCAAAGTCAGAATTCAATCCCATGTCTATATGACTGCAAAGAGAGTCCAGAGTCCATGCCATTGCAAAGGCATAACATGGGAACATTTCTCTTATAAAATTTTTCTTCTCATAAAGAATTTCCCAGCCAAATTCCTGGTTTCCCTTTACTCTGGGACCTACTCTTATAATATCACAGTGCATGGGAACTTCCTAGCCAGAGAAGAGGACATCTATTACATTCAGCTTATTGGCCAAGATCACGTGTAGGTGGATGCTCCTTAATGACCATTAAGAATCAGTAATGCAGGTGCAGGTACATAAACCCATTCATGATAGCTTGTGCATAAATGCAGTCGTCAATTAAATCACTTGAAAACCACTGATGTGCTTGCTGTTTAAAAGAACCTAAAAGAAAGCCTTAGTTAAGAAAAAAAAAGAATCATCTTATAATACAAATAATGACAAATAATTTCTCTTTATTTCCCCAGAATTATGGTTTCTGTACATCAGGTTTTCTTAAAGCAATGGATGGCTGAACTATCCCTGTCAGCATCATTGCAATGTATCACCATTATTAAGATATATAACATTATATATGGCGTGATAAGGTTTACATATGATTAAATCCCCCCACTTGGTGGAGAAGTGTCTACAACACCAAATGGAACTGGCTCTTCAAATCTCGAGAGTTTACACTACCTCTTTAGAATTTCAATTCTCTCCTCACCATCATATTAAAACAGTCCCCAGGGACACTGGGACACTGGATATTTTTTAGTCCTACATCTGAATTTTATTTGGCCAAACAGAACCCGCCTCGGATTCCCCAGAGGATGCCCACAGGAAGCAAACGGAGGTGTGTTCTGAGCTCCCCAATGATCAAAGCGAGAAACCAACTTTTGTGCCAGCAACTCTTGATTATTCAGGGGCGGATGATCCAATTTGTGGATTAGCTGGGCCTCTTGGCCTTTCCTGATTTCACTGATCATTAGCCCATGGCCCCCTCGGGCCAGGAAGATAAAAGGAGCGCCAGGCAAAGCGGTCCAGCGGCTTCTTGGCCGCTGTGGTAAGGGGGCAGGGTGGAGGCAGTCATATGCAATGGGGAAAATGAGGTTTGGGGATTATCCGGATTTCAATGAGCTCACTTCTCCATAGCACCCTGGCCCCCCACCTGAGCCCCTGACACTGGGTAATGGACGGTTTACCTTGGATGGAGTGGGCCCTAGAAACAGCCCATCGGATTTCGAATGTGATATTTCAAGTGCCTGGGGGCGGGGTTGTGGAGCGGCCCTTGGCGGGGTGGGAGCTGTTCAGAGCATCAAGCTTCTAGCCATTTCTGTGGTGAGCGTGCCAGGCGGGCATGGGGCAGGAGCAGGTGCTGGCTTTTACCCAGAACATCTCTGCACCACAGAACACCAAGGCTCTTAACCCTAGAAGGGAGAGAGTCCATCCTCTTACATGACACTTTCTGGGATCCCAAAACTGTGGAGGAGGAGGGGAAGAGGGAGAGGAGACAGGGAGAGGGAGGAGGAGGAGGTGGATAAGAGAAGGAAGAGGAAGAAAGGTTGGGGTGGGGGCCTTCAGTCCAACCTGAATGGGGTTTTGATTCCAAAAGACAGCCCTAGAATAGTTCTTCTCCGGGACCAGATCCGACTGATGAGCAAGTGCTGTGGAGATCTTAAACCCAGCCCCTCGGGGAAGTCAGGCCATCAGGGAAGAGGGCCAGAGGAAAGTGAGCAGAAGCAGAGAGGCAGGTCTTCAAAGGCAAGATCTACCACTTATCCACTGTGTCTCTGGGCGAATTACTCTCGAAGCCTCCATTTCCTCACCGGAACAGTCAGGATAACGAGAGTGCGGATTTCTTCAGACCACTGGGAGAAAGAACTGAGATTCCCAAGTGCAGGACCCAGCCCAGAACGGGGCCCACGGAAAGCCTGGGGAAATGGACAGAGCCCGGAAGGGGTGGGCCGGCCTTAGCCACACCCACATCCCCATCCCCGGCATGCCATTCCTGGCAGCTGCGTGGCCGGCTGACTCTACCACCCCTGGATGTTTCAGCCCTTCCAGGCAGGAAGACATCAGGACACCCTGGGCTCATTTATGGACTTTCCTAGACTCACAGTCTAGCGACAAGGAGTCTGGTCCAGGGATTTTGAGACCCAGGTCCCAGATGACACTGGTTCATTCCATCATGTTGGAAGGTCATACATCTTTTCTTAATCTGTGTTGCTTTTCTTTAATTGGAGCAAGAGTTCCTCCTCTACCCACAGGGAGTTGAATGGTGTGAGTTAAAATATGAAAACTGCCATAAATGAAAGGACAAAGCAGGGGAGGGGGGGGATCTAATTTTTTTTAAGTTACTAAAAAAGACTTCCAAATTTTCAAAATTTTCAGCAAATATTGATATTCAAGGGCTCTGTGTCTAGCCATGAGCCTAAGAAAGGGATTCCATGGTGCCAGACACCTCGGGTGGGAGGGTTAAGCCCAGGAAGCCCTCCTTGTCCTCAAGGATAATTCAATGCCACCAGTGATCCTGGCTCGGTGCTAGAAGCCCGGTGCTGAGGGAGAGTCACACTCTCCCTACCCAGAGACAGAAGAATGGAGAGCGTCAGCTCTCAAATGTTTTGGTTTCAGAATCCCTTTACACTCCTAAAAGTTATTATGTACGTTATGTCTATTTATATTTATCCCATCAGAAATTAAAACAAAAAATTTTAACATAAGAACACATAAGCACATGGTCTATCAGTTGTCAGAGGGATTTCATCGTCACAGGTCATGGGGCCGCTGGAAAACTCCCCTGCCCCCTCATGAGAGAATGACAGTGAGAAAGGAAATATAATCTCAGTATTAGTATGGAAATAGTCTTAACCTTTCCCACCCCCTGAAAGGTTCTTGGGAACCCCCAGTGTCCCCTGGACTGCACTTTGAGAACTGCTGCTCTGGAGTCGTGCTGTTCAAACCTTGCTGTTCCTGCACACCACCTGGGAGTCATGTTAAAATGCAGGTCCTGACTCGGTAGCTCTGAAGTGGGCAGTAAGACTACATCGCTGACAGGTTTCCAGGAGGTGCTGGTGCTGCTGGCACTCGGGCCACACTCGGAGTAGCAGGCCACAGAGATTGGAGGAAGAAAAGCTCGTCTTTGGCTAGAGTGATCATAAATTGGGCTTTACAAGTTGGCCAATTTAGTTTCAAATGGTGGAAAGGGGTAGGAAGTCTACTCCAAGTGGAGGAGATGACATAAGCTAAGACACAGATGTAGGAAAATAAAGGTTTGGCCAAAGTGTAGGTTCATAAAACCCCCAAGCTGTCTACTGCCCCAACCCCTACGCCACAGGACTTTGTAGCTTCTGGTCCAGGCAGAGAAGCCACAGGTCTCAGTCCCTCAGGGCAAGGGCTGTTAGACCTATCCCCATGCATCACCATCAGCAAACGTCTATTGAGCACCAGCAAAAATCGAGGAACTCCAGGGTACATCGGCTAGTCTTGCTTTTCTATCACGGGCCCTCACTTCAATTTTCCCTTAGGAATCATCATTTTCCCACATTCAGTCTAAGTAATTTGGGTAAGGTTGACCCAGGGGATATACACAATCCAGGCCTGGCCAGTCAAATCACAGCCTCCCCCTGGCCACAGTGACTGGTTTGAGAATGGGCACAGAACCCAAGCATGGCCACCGAGAGCTTCCCCAGGGCTTCTGCTGTTTTTTGGAGAGACTGTGTGGGGAGACCACCTAGAGAGAGAGACCTGGGGAGTCCCAGCTATTTGAGTCTTCCCAGCCCAGACATACGAGTGAGGATTTCTAGATGACCTCAGAACCACCTGACTACAAGTATCTGAGGAACCCCAAGCAAGAACTGCCTAGCTGAGCCCAGATTCAAAAGCAGAATAAATATGAGTTGCTTTAAGCCACTGTTGTGAAGTGGCTTATTATACAGCAATATATAGCCAGAACTTGGTGTGATTGTCTTACCTATTAATTCCAGGGCTAAAATACCAGGAAATGAATTAAAACCCAGAACAAAGAAGCCACTGGACAAATAACAAATTCCCCAGTTGTCTTCACTTTGAACCAACTTTTTGTTTGTAGGTTTTGTCAACAGGCTCCCGCCATACAGAAGCCAGGTTTAGAGAGGGCCCAACCACACGGGCTCAGCATGAGAATTAAGCCAAAAAGTCCAGGGCACACTGAGTGCAGAGTGAGCCTTCCTTGAAGTTTGGTCATTTCCATTATAATATAGACCACCGCCCATTCACTGATGTTTTACTGGCTCAGTTCGTTTCTTCATCTCAGATTGTAAAATCCTAGACATTTTAATATTTCTAATGTCTAACATTTAATGTTAGACATTCCTAATATTTCTTCAGGGTCCCAAAGCCCATGGTAGAGTGTTCGACATATACTGGGTGCTTGATAAACATTTGTCAACAGCTTGCCTGATTTAAATCTGGGGCCTTATATTTCACATGAGAAGGCCATGGAAGGCCACACTGGCCAATAGTTTCCTTTGATGATACAGATGATAAAAGCACACAAGAAATATTGGGTAGCAGAGGAGAAATAGTCAGCAGGCCTTGTATGACTTCCCTGGGCCTTAGAGAGTAAGGAGCTGGAGTTGATAGACCAGGATTGAAGTCCTGACTCAGCCACCAAGGAGCAGAAGGCACTCAGTGAGGCCCAACCCCTGTAAGTCTCAGCTTCCTTGTCGGTAAACTGGAGATAACAATACCTACAAGACTGTGGTGATTAAGTGAGACATTTAATGTAAGGCATATGTTGACAAGTGGTAGGCACTCTATAAATGGAAATGATCACTATTATCATTAGCTGTACATTTGGGGATAAAACTGCTGGCTTACTCACTTTACATGGCAGTTTTGTGGATCAAGTGAGAATGGATAGGATGATGCTTTCAAAATATTAATAAAGTTCAATGTAAATAAAGTTATTAAAAACCAGACTAAAGTCTAAATCATCTGACATAAATATCCTTTCTGTTTACTCATGCAAAGCAGAACACAGAATATAAGAAGAAACTGTTGGGGAAATTCCAAGAAAGAGGCACATCAGTGATCTGCCTAGAGCTGGAAAGAACCTTTGGGATCATCCGACTTGTCTCATTTTTCAGGAGGGAAAGCCAGGCCAGAAAGTCCCACCGCGTGCGTGGCGCTGCACAACCTAGTAGGCAGAGCCAGGAGGGGAACTCTGACCCAAAAGCCCAGTCCAGTGCCCTTTCACTATTTTCCACCCTTCTGGCCTGCATTTGCTGTGTGATGATCCAGGTATCTGCCCTCCAGAACATTCTTAAGCAAACGTTGAATGCAACTGAAAAGTAAATAAATGTCAGATCATTTTTATCACCAGAACATTTCCTCATGGCCTGGGAATTGCAGAGAAAATGCCTCTGGGATATCTTTCTCTAATTTCCTTTCTCAATAATGGTATAAAAATTGAAATGAATGCTAAGGAGGAATAATGTGTCTTGGGAAAAATACGGTTTCTACAGGCTCCTTCTCTGTCCACCCCACAAAGTCACTGAGCTCTGAGACTCTGGCTTTCCAGCCTGATAGAGCTCAGCCAGGAGGCCAAGTGTCCAGCTTTGGCAAGGGAAGCTCTCCAACTGCCTTCACGAGAAAGCTCACCAGAGTTAGTGTCTGAGTTTTTCTGTTGTCATAAAGTGTTCAATGTTTCAAACATTCTGCATGTAATGCTAGATTTAAATGTCATTTTAATTTCTTGCATATAACGAGGCTGCCTTTTACTCCCTGGTTACCGGGGCTTGAAGGCTGGTTCACCTCTGACCTACCACTCTGCTTGAAGCTCTATGTCCTTCAGCCTCAGTTCTTGCCAAATCATTCTCTCTCTCCATCCCTGCGCCACTGGGCTGCAGTGGCCCCCATGCCTCATTCTCACCATAGCCTCCCCAGTGGGATCTGGGAATCCAGGCCTTCCCCACAACCCCAAACCCTGCCTGGGCATCAGCCCCAGATCCACCCTCCGCAAATGCCTCCTAGGTCTGTCACTGCAGGGCTCCCCTTGCACACAGGCACATCTCAGCCTGGCATTAGCTCTTCTCTTTCTCTGTTGCCTTATTTCTCACCATCCCCTGAAACACTAATTTGCTGTTCCTCTGGATTTTCAAGGCCCTTCTCCCACCCCTACGTGTCAAAATCCCAGTCAACCTTCAACTCCTAGGCAAATGCTACTCCTTCTTCTATGAAGTCTCTGCTCCTCACTCCAGCCAGACGTTCCATGCCCATGTTCCGTTGTCAGTCCCCTCCCAGAACCTCAGACCAAGCCACCACGTTGCTATACCCACACACTTCCTGGTATCTATGCCCTTGCTTGTCACAGTACCCCTCCCAGAAGGCATATTTTCTTAGGGCAGGGATTGTATTTCATTCTTTTCCCACCACAACACAAAGCATTTTGTCTTTCACATCTTAGAAGCTTCATAATTATCTGTTGATTAAATGTAAGGAAAAAAACATTAAACTACTCACCTTTTTTTTTTAACAGAGTGCCTAGCAAGACACCCAGCAGAACCCAGTGGGCTGAAGACTGAATTCATCAATTCTGATTCTTCCTTGGATATCAGTTTGAAAGTTCACTGGCTACCCCTATGCCTCAGTTTCCTCATCTGTGACCACACAGCAAGAATAATTCTTCCTAACCTACTTATGTTATGCTTGTTTTGTTTTGTGCTGTGTTTTACTTTTAAGCAGGCTAAGTACACAGAGACCTGGAGGATTCCATTTGGAAAAGACCCTGGGCCTGTTACTTGGAGTTCATTGCCAGCCCATGGGAGAGAGACATGTTCTCTCACCAACCAGAAAGGAAACAGCTGTGGTGACAGATGTCGGTGGTGCTGATTATTCTAGGGCTGTTTGCATTCAGATTTCCCAGGCAGTCTTGGATTTTTGAAGTCTGTCTTGTTTGACGGGTTTCCTCAGGTCTTGGGGGTGAAAACAAACCGCCCACGCATTCCATTTCTTTCCCCTCTACCCCACGAACACACAGATAAAGGACACCCACCTGCCACACACGCCCCACATCGACGTGACCTCACGTTTCATTTTGAACATAAATGGCCTGGGGGAGAAAAACCTTTTCATTCCTCCTCAGGTTGTTTTGGGTTTTTGTAGGTGTGTGTGTTGGGGAGGTGGGGGGAGATGTCTGGGTAAACCACGTCCAAAGCCAGTTTCTCCAAAAGATGTGCAAACTTCTGATCCCACCGGAAGACTTCAACTGAATACCAAAAAGGGGTGTCTTTGTTTCCTCTAAATGGTGTATTTACTTTGAGCTGGTAAAATGAATTAACGAAAGGAAACGACACCTTCAGCTTCCGGGGGAGGGGTGGTAAGTAAAATCAGATGGAAGGTTCCTCCCTTCCCCACACCCCCACCAAATAAAGGAGACGATGGAGGATGGTGAGGGAGGAAGGATCCCATAGGGTTTTCGGAAAACAGACTCTGCTAGAAAACAGGCTGCTCTTTTCTGGAATTAAAAGTTGCCTCATAATACTGTAAGGCCCATGTATATGCAAGCAGTTGGGAGTTATTAGGGCCTAAAATAGGAAACCATTCGCTTGATCTTTCACTTCAATCCTATTAGGGGCCCCCCGGAGCTCGAGAGAGATACCAGCCTGTCATGTCCCTGTTGCTGTGACGACCCTGTCTTTATAGAACAAGAAAGAGAAATGGTAGTGATTGGCAGACCTTTCTTGCCCCCGTATGTAACACAAAGGGCGACAAAACGAAGAGGAAGTGAGGCCCTTCTCCGAGGTCTGACGCTTCTTAACCCTACACCACCTTCCACCTGGTCCCAGTCGCCCCCACCGCGGCCTCCCCCCGGGGGGAAAGGAGAGTGCCACCCGCCGTTAAGTGCGGATGCCCAAAGATCACTAATTGCTGGGGGTTCCTTGTTTTTATTTTTTATCTAATTGGGAATCATATATACTAAAAAAAATTAAAAAAAAAAATTTTAAGTCCATCTTTCATCAACTTCGTCTGTTGAAAAAATGTGGGAGGGGGCTGGGAGCGAGGCCGGGGGCCGGTAAGGCGTTCCCAGCCCGCGAGCTGGGCCGGCGACATTGTCCACCGGGCACCGTTCGGCCGACGTTGGGGCGGGGGGAGGCTGGGAGGCGGCCCGGGCCTGATAAATCCCACCATATGGTGCCAGACTCCGACTCGCCGGCCATAAATAACGGCCTCCCTTTTCGGGTTTTCTCACCGGGCTCCTCCGATTCCCGCTAAAGTGGCGGAAAAGTGCAAAACGCTGTTTGTGCTCATTTTCTCCGCTGTCTGCGCGGGAAGGAGGAGACGCGGCCGGGCGGGGGCGTGGAGGGGGCCGGGCCACCCGCCAGAACCCGGCGCCCGGCGGGGTGGCCCCGCACAGCCGCGCCGACAAAGGCCGCGCCCAGCGCCGCGGTCGCCCGGCCCGCGCCGAGCTCCCCGCGAGCTGCCCAGTCCCACCAGGGGCCGTTTGTTGCAAAAGTAAAACCAACTGATCACAGCGGCGGAGGCATTTTGTCTCCGCTCCGTGCCTTTCCAAAAGCCGGCGACCCGGCGGCCCGGCGGCCCGGGCGAGGCCAGCGCTGTGCGCCTGGCGGGCGGGCGGCGCACGGCGGAGGCGCCCCCGCGGCCCCGGGCGCACGGGTCTGTTGAGCCGCCGGGCGCGGGACAATCGCCTTTCACTCGGGTCCGCAACTCGCCCGGCTCTGCTCAGACGCCCACTGCGGCCACAACGGTCTGCAGCGCCCGGAGTAAAACCAACCCCGACCGGGGCCGAGGCCCGGGCCGCCCAGATATTTACAAGGGTCGGGAGCTGCGTGCTTTCCGGGGGTGGAGGAGAGAAGCTCCGTGCAGGGCACTTTTCTCCCTCGCTCTTTGCGGGGGGAGGAAAAGGAAAAGAAAAGAAAAGTTTCTTTCGGAGGAAGCAGTGAAATAGGAAATGAAGATCCGCTCTGTAGTTTAGCTGAAAGGAAACGCTGCCTAATCCTGACATGTATCGAATTTAAAATAAAATTCTTTTATCTTCATGCGTGCCGAGCCCCCTAAACATTGTTCAGACTCCTACAGGGGGAAAGACGTCATAAAACGAGAATTGGCTTCATTGTGGGTCTTTCTGCCAACACCGGGCTTTAAAGGAAAGCCAAACAAAGCGGGTGCCAGGAGGGGGACTTTCCAGGTGAGCCGGGGACGGGATACAAACTCCCCTCCAGCCCATGAAAACGCCCGAGAATAAGTTGTTGAATAAAATCCACCCGTCTCCTCGTAAACCCCCCAGTTTCCTTTCCAAGACCCCATCCCTCTCCCAAATAAATTACGAGCGAGCGGCTCTCTCCCGACGCCAAGCTCCCTTGGCTTCACAATGAGCCCCGAAGATTTTAAGAAATGATGTTGAGGTTTGGGAGTGGGCTGGGGAGAGCGGGGCGTAGGACTCGCTGCCGCCCCGGGTTCACTGTTCTTGGTTCTTTTCCCGCCAGGCGTGATAAAGCAAAATATTTTAACTGCAACCTACAAGCTTGTTTTTTATCTTCTTTTTTGCTTTCTACTTTTTTTTTTTTCCTTCCAAGAAAACAGATCAAGAAAAACTAATTATAAGGCACGGCACCAAAGTTAAATGAAAATGTAATCCGGCAATACAGAAAGCAAATTAATTTTTTTAAAGATAGATTTTAGTTAGAAACAAGAATGCATTGTTCTCCCTGGTAACATTGTTAAAACTATGCTCGATTTCGGGCTGAAAAATCAGTACCAACCCAGAACTCTGAGGTCACTCTCTGGGTGCGTTTTCTTTAGAAATTCTAATTCAAAAATGTTCAAGCCTTCTTTTGAGTCTTTGTTTGGTTTTCTACGTAAAAAGGTTTGGGTTTTTGGTTTTTTGTTTTGTTTTGCTTTGTTTTTATTAAAAAATTCTCCCTCTCTGTTAGACAGAGTGGTCTTGGAAACTAAGCAAATTTAGGAAAGGATTTTTTGATATTTCACTGAAATAATAATTTTTCTTTTAACTTTCTCCTTTCCAGGTAGGTGTCCCATCTCTAAAAATGCTCTTGACTATTGGAAAAGTGGGCACCAGTGCACACAGCTGATGAGTTGCTTTATGCCAGGGCTTGCTTCCAAAGGTTCCCCTCACACCAAATGAGGAGGTTTTTGTTATTTTGGTTGTTGTTAATGGTGGGTTTTGTTTTCTTTTCTTTTGTTTTTGTTTTTTAAACACTCTTGTTGGGTCTTCTATATTCTATATTACCTTCTTGGGGGAAGGTTTAATTTTCATTTTAAGCCTGCACATGCTGCTGCACAAAAAGAAAGTCATAGTACTTCATTCTAAAGCTATTTTTATATATCTGAACATTAAAATGCTTTAATGAATACTTTTTAAATGGAATAAAATATGTATCTGATTAACTACTTATTTGCTATTTGTTGTTAGAATCAACATAGGTCATTTCCTTAATGTAGTGTTTATCTGGTCATTAAATATCCCATCTTGTTGATTTTCTTACATTAAGATACTCAAAATTATCTTCTTCAAATCTTTGTTCCATGTTTCTTTATTAGCTTTACTCATATCAAGCAAGAAATAAGTTGACAGATGTTAGACAACTTGAAGGGGAGTTATTTGTTTTAAAAAGATGAAATCTTCCTATTTAACTTATTTCTAAATATAAGAGTCTCTCTCTCCCCCCACCCCACCTTCCTCCTTCTCTCCCCCCCCCACCCCTCCTTCCTCGCTCTTTCTCTCCCTCACATCTACTGTACTTGGGCAGGGCAGGGCTCAAGAAAAGAAAGCCACGTCCTCCTTCACTGTATCAGCAGTGAATTTGCACCACCTTCTGGTAGGTTAGAGAATGACGAAAACACCCTCTGCTTCCATAAAAGAATTCTTTTATGCACCCTGTTCTGTTGTCCTGTTTGTATCTGAACTCAGAGCACCACTTAGCTTCCCAGAACTCACAGCAGATCTCCTACAGCCTGGTTTTATAAAGAGTCTTTGAACTGGGAAACCTTTTCTTTATCACATCCTTGAAAGAGCTCACAAAATCCCGAACCAGTCCCTGCATGTTAATTGACTGAAATGCCTGGCAGGGAAGGAAAGGATGGCTGTAGAATAGTCCTTTCCTAGTCTATTTTGGCTCGCCTCTGTAGAGTGCTTGAAAACAAATCAGAGGCTATAACTGTAGCTGCAGAGAAACACACGCTTCTCTTTCTTGGGTTCATAAGACCCCCATTACCCACAATTAATCATAATGACATGCTGTATTCAGGCTCCTTGCTGGGGTCTGCAAGGGGCACACAGATGTGGCTTTCTGTAGGTTTCAATCCTTTCTGCAATATGCATTTCAGGGTACAAAACTCGTTAGGACACATTACCCGCTCCTGGGTCTGCTGTTTCTCTCAAAAGTGCTGGTCAGCCCCAGAGAGCTCAGGGTTCCCAACCTTCAAATGCAGAGCATTGTTTCATGCCTTCCTGCCTGGTGATAAAGACCATGGGGAGCAAAGGGTAACACTTCTTCCTCAAAGCCAAGCTAGATTTTAAAAAATAGAAAGTATATCAAATAAAATGCATACACATACATGTGTATCACACCACATCGATCTTCTTGTGTGGAAGTCTTTTATTCAAGGAAAAAATGAACTTGATGTGCATTACAGAGTATATGGGAAATGAAGACCATGTTCCAGTAACATAGGGCCCCAAATGGTTTGCCTGCAAACTGAGCTCATAGACAGAAAGGTGCTCAATTGGGTTAAATTAGGGAAATCATGTGCTGAATTATTCATCTTATGTTAACCAACTGAGCCCCTGATATGTGCCAGGTCTGTGAAGCTGAAACAGCCATGCTGGCTGTCATGGGCTAGTTGCACAGCAGATACAATTGTCTACACCTGAATTAGCAGGGGCTTTCCAGCAGAGTTGTGTTAGAGCCATCTACCTAGACAAGGCCGTTGGTTACTTGCATGACATTAAGACAACCCGAACAAGAAAGACCAACAATTATTTTGTCATCGGCATAATCTAAAATCTTCATTACACACTTCAGAAGATTGTGAAGAAAGTATATGGAGAAAAGTACAAATTTTCTTGAGGACTGTCTAAAATAAGATCCAAATAATGGAGAAAAAGACCATGTTCTTAAATGCAAAGACTCAATGTTGTGAAGACTTCAGTTCTTAAACTTGTATACAGTCTGCCCTCCCTGTCTGTGGATCTTATATCCATGAATTCAACCAACCTTGGACCAAAAATATTCAGAAAAAAAATTACATCTGTACTGAACATATACGGACTGTTTTTTCTTGTCATTATTCCCTAAGCAATACATTATAACAACTATTTACATGGCGTTTACATTGTAGTAGGCATTATAAGTAATCTAGAAATAATTTAAAGTATATCGGAGAATGTGTATAGGTTATATGCAAAAACACCAATTTATATCAGGGACTTGAGCATCTGAGGATTTTGGTATCCTTGGGAGGTTCCGGAACTAATCCCTCACAAATACTGAGGGGCGACTATATTTATAAAAAAGAGGTTGGGGGTTGGGGGCTTTAAAAGAGAATTTGACCAAAAATAATTCTAAAGTTCACTTAAGAGAATAATGCAATGAGAACAATCAAGACATTTCTGGAAAAAGAATAAAACTTGACCTAATTATATGTTCCATAAAACTATAACCTTAACAAGATAGTACTGGTATGAAAATCAGACCAAGAGATGAAACCAAATAAAGAGTACAGAAAGGATTTCATGTATTTATAAATTCAATGTAAGATAAAGTTGACCTCCCAAATTAAGGGTATGAATTGCATGTATTGTTTACTAAATGATGTTGGGGAAAATGTATATCCATTGCTCAAAAGGCTATATACCTTAACCAAAAATTAAGTTCATATTGCTAAAAATTTACATCCAAAGATTAAATTGTAAAAAACAAAAAAAAAATGAGCAAAAGACACAAATAAGCATCTTACAGCAGAAAAGACACATAAACCAATAAATATAAGAATAGATTGGGGACACGCTAGCCAAGGTCATAGTGAGATACCATTCTATGTCCAATACCCATACATGTACTATTTTAGATACCATAACACAGTGTTTATGGTATCTTAAAACATTGCTAGTGTTTTAAAATTTTGATCTTAAAACATTGCTAGTGTTTTAAAATTTTAAAAGAATTTTAAAACACTAGCAGTATCAAGTGTTGGAGAGGATGTGGCCCCCCAGTATCTTTTAAACAAGGCTTCTGGAAGGGAAGGATACATAATCACTTTGGAAAACAGTTTGGCACATACCATATAACCTACCAATTCCACTCCTGAGTGTATACCCAAAGAAACCTTTTCTCCTGTACTGCAGAAAAAAAGTGTATAATTGCATTCAGAACAGGCATAATAATGACCAAATGTCCATAAATGGGAAAGTGTATGAAAAACTGTAGTATAGGGACACAACTGAGTATATCCAGCAGTCAAAATAAAGTACAGTGAGCACAAGTATATCAATTAGTCTGAGCAGAATAATATTAAGTGGGGGAAAAGCTAGTACCAGAAGATTACATGCAGCATGATCCTCTTCTTATAAAAACAAAAACAACTTAAATAAAATATATACTTCTTAGGAAAGCATATAGATAAGATGAAACCATGTAAAAGAAAAAGATAAACACGAACTTCTGAGTGGTTTTCTCGAGTAGAAGGAGGCGGGAGGATAGGGTGTGTGCATGTCACGTGGAAGAATACAAATTATTTCAAGATCCTAGCTATTATGTTGGGTGGCAAGTTCATGGATGCTTATCACATTTTTGAAAATCAAAGGAATGGATGTATATAAGAAGACCATGCATGTGCCAATAATGAGAGTTTCATGAATAAGCAATTATTTGCACTCAAGTTTCAATAAAAATTTAAAAAATAAAATTAAAAAAAATAAAGGTGTGTGAAGAAGATTATTAGAGACCAAAGGACAATAGCAAAAATCATAAAGACATTATCGGTAAATATGACTACCTAAAACTTTTAAAACTTTTTGTGTCAAGAAACATAATTTAAAGAATTAAAAGCTGAACAAGTTAATAGAAATATTTTCTCTACATACGCAAAAGAGTTAATGACTTTACTATATAAAAATTCCTTCAAAGCAACAAAGAGACATCCTATTAATAATTTAGAAATGGATGAGGAGTATAAACAGGCAAAGCACAAAAGAATATATATAAATGGCCAAATAAATAAATGAAAAATGCGTTCCAACCAATTAGTAATCTAAGAAATGCAAATTAAAATAACAAGGAAACATGGCAAAGAGGGAAATGGTTGGTAATGCGTGGTGTTGGCAAGGGTGTGAGGCAATGGGCTTCCTCTTACAAGACGGTATTAATCACGCTCTATTTCCGGATTCCAATCAGAATCAAAATCATAACAGTAGCTAATATTTACTGAGCATTTAGTATGTGCCAAGCTCTCTTCCAAGTGCTTTCTATGTGTTTAATCCCCACAACAACCCCTGAAAGTAGGGACTAGTATTATCCACATTTTTAAATGAAAAAAAAATCTTTTAAGTGTGTATTTAATACTTTTTAAATGTTCTTATTTTACTACATTAACAGACTCTTATGCCTAAATTGCTCAAGATAAATTCAGAGGGGACTGGCATCTTTTAAAAATTTTCATCCTGTTCAATCTTGAATGCTCCCATAACTTCAACGCTTCTAAATACTGAACCTTTCTATACCTTGGATTTAAGGGGTCCCAAAATTGTGGAAAAATATGTAAGCCCTTGACGAGCAATTCCATTCCTAGGGTTGTATAAAAAGAAAATAAGGATATGTGCCAAAATTTAGCTGCAAAGGTGTTTATCCTGGTGCTTTCTGAAATAAGAAGATTATAATAACCCAAATAATAGGAACTTGGTTGAATAAATTGCAGTACATTCAAAGGATGCAATAGTCTGCAGTCCTTTTTTTAACCTATCAAATTTTTTAATTAAACTTTTTATTTTGAGATAATTATAGATTCATAAGCATTTGTAAGAAATTATACAGAGAAAGCCCACGTACTCTTTACCCAGTTTCCCTCAATGGTAATATCTTATAAAATTATAGAACAATATCACAAGATACAGGTTTCCCACATTACAAGGACGTTTCATAAAGGTGTTGTCTTTTTATAGCCATGCCCACCTCCCTCCCACTTTCTCTCCTTCCTTAACTTCTGGCAACCACCAATCTCCTTCTCCATTCCTATAATTTTATCATTTCAATAATGTCATACAAATGGAATCATACAGTATACAACTTTTTGAGATTTGCTTTTTTTACTTAGCATAATTCTCTGGAGACTCATCCAGGTTGTTGTATTATCAATTGTTTCTTTTATCGCTGAATAGTATTCTATGGTATGGATGTACCACAATTTGTTTAACCATTTGCCCACTGAAGGACAGCTAGATTGTTTCCAGTTGTGGAGCTATTACAGATAAAGCTACTATAATCATTCCTCTGCAGGATTTTGTGTGAACGTAGGTCTTCGTTTCTCTGAAATAAATGCCTGGGAGTGAATTGCTATGTCGTATGGAATAACTAGGTTGTATGTTTTTAAGAACTGCCCAACTGTTTCCAGCATGACTATACCATTTTACATTCCCACCAGCAACGTATGAATGATTCATTTTCTCTGCATCTCCATCAGAATTTGGTGTTGTCACTAATTTTTACCTTAGCCATTCTGATAGGTGAGTACTGCTATGTCATTGTGGTTTTAATTTGCATTCCTTAATGGCTAATGATGTTGAACATCTTTTATAAGCTTATTTGCCATCTGTGTATCTTCTCTGGTGAAATGTCTTTTTATGTCTTTAGTCCATTTTCTAGTTGGATTGTTTGCTTTTTTATAGTTGAGCTGTGAGAGTTCTTTATAATGTATAATTCTACATAGCAGTCCTTTGTCGGATATGTGGCTTGCAAATATCTTCTCCCAGTCTGTAGCTTGTCTTTTTATCTCCTTAACAGAGTACTTCACAGAAGTTTTTAACATTGATGAAGTATGACTTATCTATTTTTTCTTTTATGGATCATGCTTTTGGTGTCAAGTCTGAGGATACTTTGCCTAGTCCTAGACCCAGAAGATCTGTCCTGCTTTTTAAATAAAAGTTTTACAGTTTTATGTTTCACGCTGGAGACCATGATCAATTTTGAGTTAATTTTTGTATAAAGTGTGAGACATAGGCCCAGGTTCATTTTGTGTCTATTGTTCCAGCATGGTTTGTTGAAGTGGCTCTCCTTTCTCCAGTAAATTATCTTTGCATCTTTCTCAAACATCAGATGAGCATATTTGGGTGTGTTTCTGGGTTCCTTATTCTTTCTGTTCCATTGATCTATATGTCTACCCGTCTGCCAGTACTATACAGTCTTGATTTCTGTAGCTATATAATAAGTCTTGAAATTAAATAGACTGATTTCTCCCACTTTATTTTCTTTTTAAAAATTGTCTTAGCCATTCTAGTTCCTTTGCCTTTCCACCTAAATTTGAAAATAATATTGTCTATACTTATACAAAAATCTTGCTAGGATTTTATAGAAATTGTATTAAACATGTATATCAATTTAGGAAGAATTGACACCTTTACTATGATGAAGCTTTTAATTCATGAACATAGTATGTCTTTCCGTTTATTTGGAACTTCTTTAATTTATTTCATTACCCTTGTGTAATTTCCAGCATACAAGTCTTGTACATGTTTTGTTAGATTTACAATTAAACATTAATTTTTTTGAATGATTATAAGTGGTATTGTATTTTTAATTTCCATTTTAACATGTTTCTTGATAATATTTAGAAATGCAATTGATTTTTGTGTATTGGTCCTGTATCCTGTGACCTTGTCGAACTCACTTATTAGTTCTAGGAATTCTGTTTTGTTTATATATTTCTTGGAAATTTATGCATACACAATCATGTAATCTGGGACAGGGACAGTTTTATTACATCTTTTTCAATTTGTATGCCTTTATTTCCTTTTCTTGCCTTGCAATGGCTAGAACTTCCAGCACTATCTTGAATAAGAGTGGTAAGAACAATTTTTAATGTTTGCTGGTCATTATTCTGTCTTCTTTTGAAAAGTTTCTGTTCATTTCCTTTGCCCACTTTTTAATGGGGTTGTTTGATTTTTTCTTGTTGATTTTCCTAAGTTCTGTATAGATTCTGGTGATCAGCCCTTTATCAGATGTGTAGCATGCAAATATTTTCTCCCATTCTGTAGGTTGTCTGTTCGTGCTAGTGATAGTTTCCTTGACTGTACAGAAGCTTTTTAATTTGATCAGGTCCCATTTGCAAAGATGTGGAAACAACCCAAGTGCCCATCAATACACGAGTGGATTAATAAAATGTGGTATATGTATACCATGGAGTATTACTCAGCAATGAAAAACAATAGTGAATTAACACATCTGGAATTATCCTGGTTGGAGCTAGAACCCATTCTTCGAAGCGAAGTGTCACAGGAATGGAAAAACAAGCACCACTGGCACTCACCATGAAATAGGTACTAACTGATCAATACTTATGTCACACATGCAAATAACATTCATCAGGGGACGGGCAGGTGGAAGGAGGGCAGAGGAGATGGGAAAACTCTCACCTAACAGGTGTGGGGTGCACAGTTTGGGGGATGTCCACAATTGTAGCTCTGACTTGGGCAGTGCATAAGCATTATATATAACCAAAGTGTTGTACCCCCATAATATTCTGAAATTTAAAAAAAAAAGAGTGATAAGAGTTGACATCCTTATTCTATTTCCAATCTTAAGAAGCAAGCATAAGTTTTTCACAACTAAGCATAATTTTAACTGTAGGGTTTTTACAATAAATGTTCTTAATATTAAGTTGAGGAAGTTTCCTCTATTTCCCCTTTTCTAAGAGTTTTGTCATAAATGGGTGTTGAATTTTGTCAAACAATTTTCTACATCAATTGATATGATCATTTGATTTTCTTTTTTAGCCTGTTAAATGGTGGGTTACATTGATTGATTTTTGAAAATTGAAACAACTTTGCACCCCTGGAACAAAGGTCATTTGGCCATGATATATAATTCTTCTTATGTATTGTTGAATTCTATTTTCTAATATTTTGTTAAGGATTTTTGTACCTATATTCATGAGAGTCTATAGTTTTCTTTTTTTTTTGTACTATCTTTGTTTGGTTTCAGTATCAAAGTAATATTGCCCTCATAAAATAAATTGGAAAGTGTTCCCTCCTCTTCTATTTTATGAGGAAGATTATGTAAATTTGGTACTAATTTTTCTTTAAACATTTGGTAGAATTCTCCAGTGAAACCATATGTACCTGGAGATTTCTTTTATGGGAGTTTGTAAGTTATGAATTCAATTTTCTTATAGTTACTGAGCTATTGAAATTATCTATTTCATATTGGATGAGTTGTGATTGTTTGTATTTTTCAAGGAAGTGATTCATTTCATCTTGTTATAAAATTTATGTGTATAGAGTTGTTCATAGTATTCTCCTATTATCCTTTGGATGTCTGCAGGGTTTGTAGTGATATCTCCTATTTCATTTCTGGTATTGGTAATTGTGTCTTCCCTCTTTTTTTCTTGCTACAGGTTTGTCAATTTTATTGATCTTTTCAAAAAACTAACTCTTTGTTTCATTTATTTTCTCTATTTTTCTATTTTCTATTTCATTGATTTCTATTCTGATTATTTCCTTCCTTCTGCTTGCTTTGGGTTTAAGTTTGCTTTTTTTTTTTTTCGTTTCTCTAGGTGGGAGCTTATTTTACTGATTTGAGACTTTTCTTCTTTTCTAATGTATGGATTTAGTGATATAAATTTCCCTCTCAGCACTGATTTATCTGTATTTCGATGTGTTACATGTTTATTTTATTCAGTTCAATGTATTACTTATTACTCTTAAGACTTCGACTTTGATCCATGGATTGTTTAGAATTACATTGTTCAGTTTCCAAGTGCTTTGAGATTTTTCTGTTATCTTTGTGTTATTGCTTTCTAGTTTGAGTCCATAATGGTTGAAGAACACACTTTGCAAGATTTCAATTGTTTTAAATTTGTTGAGGTTTGTTTCATGGCCCAGAGTAAGATCTATTTGGTGTATGTTCTAAGGGCACTTACGAAGAGTGAGTATTCTGCTGTTGTTGAGTGGAGTGCTCTATAACTGTTGATTTTTGCTTGATGGTGTTGTTGAGTCTTCTCTATCCTTCCTAGTTTTCTATCTAGTTGCTCTATGAATTGTTGAGAGAAGGGTGTTAAAGTCTTCACCTATTATTATGGATTTGTCTATTTATCCTTTCATTTCTATCAGTTTTGGCTTCATGTATTTTCAGCTCTGATGTTTGTTGAATATACATTTAGAATTATTATATCCTCTTGTTAGATTTATCCTTTCATCATTGCTTAATGTCCCTCTCTGTCTGGTAATTTTCTTTATTCTGAATTCTCCTTTACCTGATATTAATATAGCCACTTCTGCTTTCCTTTGATTGATGTTTGTATCATACATCTTCTATTCTTTTACTTCCAACCTGCCCATAACATTATATTTGAAGTGAGTTTTTTCTTTTTATACTGCAGATAGTTGGACCATGCTTTTTGATCCACTTTGTCAATTTCTGTCTTTTAACTGATACTTTTAAGACCCGTTACATTGAATTTATATATTAACATGTCTATGGCTTAAGTCTACTGTTTAATTTTTTGTTTTCAGCTTGTTCTGTTTTTCATTTCCCTGTTTTCTTTTTTCTGCCTTCCTGTGGGTTATTTGAACATTTTATAGAATTTCACTTTAATCTATGTTTTTGAATATATCTCTCTGTCTAGGTTTTTTTACTGATTACTGTAGGTACTATATATACATAACTTATCACAGTTTACCAGTGATAATATTTTATTAGTTGGAGTGCAGTATAAAAATCTTACCTACATTTACTCTCTATACCTTCCTCCATTTATAATTATCTCAAATATTTCTTCTACATACATTTGTTTATTTATTTATTCACATGGTTGTCATCATGCATCTTCTACATACATGTAAAGCCACATCAAGATGTGTTATAATTTTTGTTTCAACCATTAAACGTAATTTGGAAAACTCAAGAGGAGAAGGAAAACCTTTTGTATTTAACCATATTTTTGCTTATCCTATTCTTTCTTCCTTCCTAATGCTCTGAGGTTCCTTTTTTAATCATGCCTTTTTGTTTGGAGCACTTTCTTTAGCTACTCGTTAAAGGTAGATCTGCTGGCAATAAATTCAGTTAGGTTTTCTTCCTCTCAGTTTGTCTTGATTTCCTCTTCATTCATGAAGGATATTGTTGCTGGGCTGACAGATCTTTTCTTGCAGCATCTGAAAAATATTGTGCCACTTCCTTCTGGCCTCCAAGATTTCTGATGAGAAATCTGCTGCCATACTAATTGTTTTTCCCTTATAAACAAGGCATCATTTTTTTTTTCTGGCTACTTTCAGGATTTTTTTCTTTGTTCTGAGTTTTTTTTTCCATTTATTTTTAATTTGTATATATTCATGGGGTACAAGTGCAATTTTGCTACATTGACACATTGCACTGTGGTGAAGTCAGAGCCTGCAGTGCATACGTGACAAAGCAATGCACACTGTACCACGCAGCAACCTTCCATCATCCACTCCCCTCCCACCCTCTTACTCCCCTGAGTCTCCATCGTCCATCATTCTGCTCCTAGTTTTTGGAAATTTAATTGTGACACGTCTTGATGTAGATTTCTTTGGGTTTATTCTGCTTGGGATTCATGTGCCTTCTTGAATCTGTTGATTTATGTTTCTTGTCAAATTTGGGAAGTTTTCAGCCATTATTTCTTCAAGTCCTTGACACCACACCCCTTTCCTCCTCTTCTTTCAGGATTCCAGTGACACAAACATCAGGTCTTTTGTTATGGTCCAGGGTCTCTGAGGGTCTATTCACTTTTTTTTCAGTGTATTTTCTTTCTGTTGTTCAGATTTGATAGTTCCTGTTGTTCTTTCTTTAAGTTCACGTATTCTTCTCCTCTGTTCTGCTATATAGCCCATCCACTGAGCTTTTTATTTTGGTTGTTGTATTTTTCAGTTCTAAAATTTTCATTTGGCTCTTCTTCATATTTCTTTGCTGAGACTTTCCATTTCTTTTCTGAGGCTTGCTATTTTTAAATTGGTTTCCAGGGTGTTCATAATTGCTCGTGGAAGCATTTTTATGATGACTGCTTTAAAATCCTTGTCAGATCATTCTAACAGCTCTGCATTTCTGTGTTTGCCTCTACTGATGGTCTTTTCACTCAGTTTGAGATCTTTCTGGTTCTTGGTGTAAGTGATTTTTGGTTGAAATTTGCACATTTTTATCTTACGTTATGAGCCTTTCCATCTTATTTAAACCTTCTCTTTTAGTTGGCTTTCTCTGACATCACTCCAGCAGGAAGAGGAGGTACACTGCCTCATTATTCTCAATGATGTTAGGACTTCAGGTTCCCCGCTCAGCTTCTGTTTATCCGCAACTAGGGGGCGGGGTCCTCCTCACTGCTAGGTAAGGGGAAAATTCCTGCTCCCCACTGACATGGTGGTGTTGGGGTGGGGAGAGAACTTGTTACCAGGCAGAGGTGAAAGTCCTGGCTCCCTAGTTGGCATTCTCTAACACCACTCTGTGTGTGGGTGTTGGAGCACCTCATTACAGCCTGGTGAGGGTGGAAGTCTAGGCTCCCCATGGGGCCTTTTCTGGTGTGGGTAGGGAGAGCCACAGCTTATTCTGTGCTGTTTAGCAAGATGTTTTCTATCTTGCTAGGCTGCTCCTTTACTGGTCCTTTGACTGGAGACAGCAGTCTTTTGATTTTTTTTTTTAAATTTGTTTGTGCCCATTGGTGTTTCCAGGTTGCCAGCTTCTTCAGCACCAATAATAGGGTATATAGAAGGCTAAAAAAAGAAAACACCAGGGAACTCATCACTGAGTCATTCTTTGGGTCCTGAGGTCTCTATCCAGTCTGTCTTTTTTCCTCCATCTTGTAGTCTTCTTATATGTGTTTTATAGATAATGTTCAAGATTTTTAGTTGTACTTTGGGGGAAAAAATAGGGAAAAGTTTATCTACTCCATCTTCCCAGAAATAGAAGAGCTCTACAGTCGTTTTAAATGTTGTAAAAATATAATTATTGATGTGGAAACTTTCTCATAATATGTTGCCAAGTCAATTAAAAAACAAGTTGCAAAACACTATAATTAACAGGTAGAATATATATATACATATATATATATATGTGAGAAAGTCTAAAAGAGTGTCTAGATTTGGTATCAGTGATTAACCTCCAGATGTGGGTGGGGATCATCACTGATTTTTATTTTCTTTGTATTTATCAGTATTTTCTGATTTTTTGACATGAAAATTGCTTAAATAATTTTATAAAGCATTTAAAAGTACAAAAAGGAATTTTGAGGCATTTGAATGTATTAGAAATAATAACTATAATATTAGCTACCATTTACTGAGCAGCAGCTATTATGGGTCAGATGAAATACTGGGTGGTTTCTATGCACTATCTCATTGCATCCTCACCTCTATGAGGTAGGCTTTATCTGCCCCCATTTCACAGGCAGAGAGACAAGTTCGGAGAAGTTAAGTCGCTTGACTGTGTTTAGAGAGTTGGTAAGAGCTGGGATGCTAACTGAGGCTTCCAGCTACCTCCCAACAATCACTGACATATTTGTGGTGCTTTATAGTTCACAAGGCACTTTTCCCATGTGTTCACATTTAGATCTCCCAATAACCTAGAGGTGATGTTGAAAAGGGCACTGAAACTTGACCTCCAGAATTTGGTTTTCATCTGTGCCTTCAATGAAATGTGGTTTGTCACCAAATGAGAGTTTGGACTAGATGATGTCTCTCCAACTCATTTTGTCCAACTCTCTCTCAGGGATGCTCTCTGGAATCTTACCATTCTAAATGCTACCCTTGAATGACTTTGGTTATGGAGGCTCCCCTGATGAAGACAGAGCCAGTTCAGCAGGTGGATGCAGAAAACATCCCCAAGGGCTATTGGATAGCAATGCTGCTAAGGGGAAGAGAGAGGCACGGGTCCCCTCCCTACCCTTGAGTGAAAACACATCACTCATGGTCCAGATTCTACCATGAGCTCCTTCCTCTTCATTTCCTCCTACCTCAGGCTCCAGATGGAGAAAGTCCGCATCATCCCTAGGAGGGAGAGATGGAATAAACTAGGTCCTCTTTGGGGGTAGCCATGTTGGTCTTCTGAGTTCCCCAATTCCTTTTTTTACCCACTCCTATATACTCAGGCAGTCCCCCGATTGCCCAGTGTCCTCTCTCTCCCCCACCCCACCCCCAGGGCCCAGGAAAGACTTCTTTTCCCCTTCTGAACTTGTCTGCTCACAGTCCATTTGGTCTTCATACATGTTTGGTTTGGTTCACATTGTGTTAGTTAAATAGTTGGTTTTTAGTTAGACAGTTAGTTTAATGTGAATTAATTGACAAGATTTAAAAATGAAAAGATTTCATAGAACTCAGTTCCTGGGTTCTCTTAAAAGGTAGGAAGATCTTGCACTATTGGCCAGTGGCACCGAGAGGCTGGAGCTGAGTAGTGCCCACCCCTTAGTGAGGCCCATCCTCTCCAGTTTGCCGCAGTCCCCACTGCTCCCTCTTGTCACGTGGTGGCTCACTGATTGCATTACCTAACAAAAGGTATACTTTTGTGTACCCAGCTATCAATTAATTCTCTCTCTATTCCCTGCCTCCATAAGACACCATTTCCCTCTCAGACGGATTCAAAGTCGTCAGAAGGAAGCAACCTGATTGAACTTATTGACTTGCTACCAAAGTGTGCTCCCCCGTCCAGCGCGTGGCATCACCTGGGAGCTTGCTTTAAAGGCAGAATCTCAGGCCCCACCCCAGACCTCCTGGATCAGAACCTGCATACTAACCAGATCCCTGGGCCACTTGTATGCATGGGAGCCCCCAGGAAGCATTGCCATAGAGTGACAGTCCTGTGCTGTTCTGTGCATCTCATCTTGCCCAGGAGTATACGCATGTTAAAAGAGAAAGGTTTATAACACTGATCAGGGAGATTTTAATGTGAATAAGTGAACCTGAAGAAAAGCCATGGATTTTAAGGGAGGTATATTCAGACCCATTGCCTTTTTGATCTGGAAGAGACTCTGACAACCCTCTAATGATGGATAGTCTGACTTTTATTTTGTGGCTCAAAACTTGGAAGCTCAGAGAGGGGAACTGTCTCGTCCAAACTCAAAAGCTAGTGGTAGAGCTAAAAGGAAAGAGACAGGAGACTTCCCTGCAATGTCGCCAGAAGAGGAGGAGTGACACGGTTCTTGGGCTGCTGATCTCAGATCATTTAGGAGGATTTCCAAGCAATTGGCATTTATCTCTGGTCCTGCTGTGTCTACAGTGGTGGTTCTCAACTTGAGTGTGCAGCAGACTCACCTGCAGACTTTGGTCCACTGACTGCTAGACCCCATGCACATGTGTGTGGGTGCCTCAGCCCTCAGGCCAAGCTCCCTCTGCACCTCCCATTTACACCTCGCCCAATGTTAGGGCCTAGGGGTGTGCATCTGTGTGGCACAGTCCACCCGTAGGAGAATGGTCCACAAAAGAGGCCCATGCACATCCCAGAAGAAGGCTTGGAGCCATTCAAGAAAGGAATCTTAGGGTCCCATAATCCAGAGTGTGGCCAAGAAGGTGGGGGGCATGGCCTCCACATGGGCACTTCCTTTGACCCTCAAGACTCCTCACCCTCTGGGAGGGGCACAGCCAGAAGCAGGCCAGAGCAGAGTCTCTAAGCCTTGCTATTCAAAATGCTGCCCTGGGCCAGCAGCATCAACATCACTCTAGAGCTTGTTAGAAATGCAGAATCTCAGGCCCCACCCTAAACTTCCCAAACAGAATCAGCAGTTCACCCAGATCCCTGAGGCATCTGTGTGCACATAAAGTCTGAGCAGCACTGGCCTATGCACAGGGCCATGGCAGGGCCCTCTTACCCGAGTCCAGGAGGCAGCACCAGTTCTGGAGAATAGGTAGGAGGAGGCTTTAACTCATCTTTGGGCCCCGTGTAGAATCTGCTATCCAGCCAGCAAGTGATTAATATTTGTTAAATTTGACCAAGTCAATTGCAGAGTAATATGAGTTATTTCTAATTTTATTTGAGTTTGTTCTCCCAAATGATCATTTCACAAGAAAAAAGTCATTCTAGCTCTACTCATGAAGATTTCGCTGGTATTAAAACTGGTACTTTCCAGCTTCTCTTGAAAAATGGAATGATCTGGAAACACTGAATCCTATCCACAAGTGTCCGCAATTGTCTGGAGCTGAGTCGTGCCCCTTCAGCATGGCTGAGCACGCTCCATACCCCAGAGCCCGGGGCTCCCCACTGTCGTTCCCCACTTCTATCACTGCTGTTTATTCATTACACTGCTGGCTCTTATGGGCATTTGTATAGCCTTCTCTGCTACAGAAAGCCCCCAAATTTGGTTACTGTAAAAGATGAGGCAAATCCCCTCAGAACAGGAAAATTTCAACCAAAGCATGTATCCATCAAGTAATTGAGTGCATGCTTTCAGGACATGATTGGTCCTGCTGTACGTGGGACTATAGCCCAGACATGTTATTCAGGTCCTCTTCTGGGTGACTGAGCCATCAATGGGATGCCCGGCCACCTGTTCAAAACCCACAGGTCTTGGTGAGGATGTCCCCCCTCTCATCCAGACATTTGCCAGGAGATACAACCAGCTGTCGTCTGCTCTTGCCAAATGATGGGCCTAAGGATAAAAATCACAGAGGAAAACAAGGACAATTCCCCACATTCAGAATATTAGAATGGACCCTTCCCACATGCCTCCCTCTTCTTTGAGTACTGGAAAACCAATATTATTAAATTCTACTGAAAGGGTGATTGAGGTTATGGAAGGCGTTATTCTGAAAGGGCACACAGGAACACACATATCTGCACACATAGATTCATAAGCACATCTCCATACATATGTGTGTAGATGTATATATGCATGTGTGTGCGCACATACACACAGATGTGTATCTGTATGTATAGCATCCTATCTAGCTATAGAATTGGCTACACCATGTCAGTTTCCTCAGTGTAGAGTAGGATATCCAGGCGTGTTGGGAGGCGTCAGTAGGGAGGACACGCCCCTCACAGAATACCCAGGTGCACACAGGGCTTGGTGTTCCATGGGACACCGACTGACAGCGCATGTCCTCTGGTGCTTTTTCCTAAGCTCTTTTTTTTTTCCCCCTCATATTGGTTTAATCTAGAAGAAAAAAGTTAAACCTCCTAATCCCTTCCTATGCAGAACTGAAAGGATTTGGGCCCTCTGAGCATCAGGCCTGTAACCGTCTTTGGATTTATTGAACTGCGTGATTACAGCCAGCAAAAAAAAAAAAAAAGAAAGAAAAGTATGGAATACCTGGGAGATGAGTGGAGAATGGAAAGTAAGACATGAATAATTAATGGGATTAAGAGAGAGTACCTACATTTATTTTAAGGTGTCCCTGACAGCTTGCAAGGGCTTTAAAAATCCTTAAGACTTTCAGGATGCGCCATCTCTGCGGAAAGTAACACCAGCTTTTCACGTATTAGTTCGACTCCAAAGGTCCCCAAATAACCGACATGTCTGAGTTCTAGGGTGACAGATCATATACAAGTGCCGAACCTTTGTCTGGCATCTTAGACACCACCGTGGAGCATGTATTGCAGAAAAACATGTCAGAGCCACAGGCCACCTCTGAGAAGAGGCTGTCGTGGAAAAGGGCAGACACTTGGAGTGCGATCCTGGCCCTGCTCCTAACTGGCGAGTGACCACGTCGTCACTTCCCTGTGTCAACAATAAGAAGACTGACCAGAAGCCTGCCACCTGCAACCCTCCCTCCGACTCCACTCAGTCACGGTATGGCAGAGTGAATAATGACCCCAGTGTGTCCTGGTGCTAATCCCAGATCTGTGAACGTGACCTTATATGACAAAAAGGACTTTGAAAATATGAGTAAGGATACTGAAAAGGGGAGATTATCCCGGATAATCTGAATGGCCCCTAATTTTACCCACAGGTGTCCTTTAAGAGAGAGGCATAGGAGATCTGACACACAAGAGGAGACGGCACAGTGACCACAGAGCAGAGACTGCAGTAATGTGGCCACAAGCCAAGCAACACTGGCAGCCACCAGAGGGAAGGAACAGATTCTGCCCTGGAGCTTCCAGAAGAAACCAGCCCTGCTGACGCCTGGTTTTTAGCGCTATAAGACTCAGTTCAGACATCTGGCTTCCAAAACTATAAGAAAATACATTTTTGTAGTTTTAAGCCATTAAGTTTGTGGTGATTTGTTACAGCAGCAACAGGAAAGCAACACACACAGGGACACTGGCCTTCTACGAGGTTTCATGGATGTCACTCCTACTGCCTCCCCCACAGCCTGCTTCATGGAATCATGCTACCTGCTTGACCCCTGGAGGCACTGGGTCAGCAACCCCTGGAACTCTTCGCGCAGCAGAACTCTGGTGCTGTCGTCACCCATTTATTTATTTACTCTTTCATTTATTCAGCCAACCTGAAGGCCAGGCACTCTGCAGGTACTCAGGATGTAAAAATGGACAAGACACAGCCCCCCTCCACAGTCTCAGGTGACAAGCCTGGGATAGCAGAAGGAGTGACACAGATGTAGAGAGGGAGAGGCGAAGGGCCATGCCATTGTTAGCCGCCATGAGGGGACTCCAGTGGGCAGCAGGAAGGTCCTGGGTGCCAGACAGCCTTCAGAATGGGGGTGGAGGTACTCCAGGCACGTGCCCACATCACTGCTCATGGCCATGGGAGGGCAAAAATCTGAGTCCAGGCCCAGCCACCTCCTCACTGGCTTCAGCCACCACCCAGTGTCCACAACGCCTATCCAAGGACAGAGCCGTCAGGTTCACTCGCTGGCAGCGCTTTCTCAGAATCCTGCCTCTTGGCAGTTTCGATTAGTGTTTTTCAAACTGAGAGCCAGGGCTCATTCGTGGGTTGGGAAATCAATTTAGCAGGTCACAACCAGCCTTTTAAAAGCAGGACAGAATTGAATAGAAAAAATTAGCATTGTACATTGTTAGTGAAGATACTGCTTTGGAAAAGTTTGGTTTCAAAAAATATATATACATATATAATATATATACACACAGTATCACGATGTGAAATCTGTTTGTTACTATGAATCTTGGATGAAACTGTTTGAGAGTCACTAGTTCTAGTTTAACTACTTCCGAATGAGATA
Organism: Daubentonia madagascariensis; assembly: GCA_023783475.1. Lineage (NCBI taxonomy): Eukaryota > Metazoa > Chordata > Mammalia > Primates > Daubentoniidae > Daubentonia > Daubentonia madagascariensis. The sequence goes on along the minus strand of JAKFHU010002088.1, from coordinate 75,206,703 downwards.
CACTGTCTTAATCTTTTCTGGAAAAAGGTGGGCAAGTGGTGGTAAATAAATACTTAGAATAAATGAAATAACAAGTGGGTCTAACTGCAACAAGCAGCCTTCGGCCCAGTAAGCACGTGTTGTGCACCTTGCTGTGTATAAGGCACCGTGCGGGGAACACAGTAGCAAACAAGGCCTGGAACTCAGAGCTTCCAGCTCTCAGAACAGGTGAAACATGTGCACACTTGGTACTGATTCTGGGCAAAATACGGTGTAAGTACTGAACCGGTGCCTTGAAGACGTCCACACCCAGAAGTTGAAAATGCCCTCATGGAGTAGATGGTGTTGGAGCTGGCCATTAAACTTGGGTTAGTTTTTAATTAAGCAAGATGTGGGAAAGGCATTCAGGAAAGGGTACAGCATGAGTAAAGGCGAGGGGACAGGAAAGTACAGAGACCCCCCCAAGAAGCAGGAGTAACCTTTTTTGATCGGAACATATTATGAATAAGGGAAGGCAGGCGTCCTGTGGGAGATAACACGTCACAGACAGACTGGACCTTCAGCAAGCCACTGGCCCTCTATGACCATCAGATTCTTATCTCCTCAACGTGTCAATGGTTCTTACCCTACTCACCTCTCTGGGTGGCAGTAAGTATAAAAAGAGAGAAGAAATAGGAAGATGCATTGACGAATATTGCCCAATTCACCTGCTCACTCAGCAGACATTGCTGAGCCCCTGCCGTGTGGCCAGGCTGGTCTGGAATGCGTAGGTGGATGAGCAGTGCCCAACCCTGCGGTGACGCGGGAACTCAGAGACCCCGCTTTGCCTTGGAAAGTCCAAAAGTGTCACCGAAGGCAGGATACTTGGGCTGAGTCGCACAGATGAGCTGGAATTTGCAAAGAGGGAGACAGGCACTCTGGGCAGAAAGAACAGAACATGTGGAGAGCATGGAGTTGTAAGGGGTTGATGTGTCCAGAGAAGACGGAGAGGGCCACGAGGCTGGGTCTCAGAGGTGTAGACAAGGCTGTCCTGGACCACTGCACAGGTTACACCCTGCGAAAGGATGCCACGCTGAAGCACCAGGGGAATCTAAAATTCAGCCCCTGTCGGGCTGACTAAGCCAAGTGCCATGGCTTTCCCAATGCACACAGAGGCGCCATCTGCTGGCCATCCTAAGTGCCTGCAGGGCCGGGTCAGCCCAGAGGGAGCATGTTTTTCTAACTTGCACTGAGGTTCCCTGTGGGCTAGAGGAGGCTTATAGAGGCAGGACCAGCTGGGATGGCAGAGGGGATCCAAAGGCAAAGGAAATTTCTTTGGGCTGCAAGGTGAATGTGAGCAGTTTCACCATCGGTTCTTCTGGGTGTGGGCTTCTCCCCATTCCCAAACTTGGCTCCTGGCTATTCTCATCTTCCAGCTATGGTGCGCTCCTCTGCCTCCTCCTCCAGACAGCCTTCCCAGATTTCCCCACCAGGACTAATTGCTGCCTTCCATTTGGTCCTTCTCCTGGCCCGGGCAGATCTGTGTTCATGCATGTATGCTGCGTGCAGGTGGCACATGCATCCCTGCATTATAATCATTTATGTTTCTCATGTGTTCTCAGCCCTCATTTTCATGGACACACCTATGGGTCAGGGACCACATTGTCTGCCTATTTACAATTCTAAATAGCTGCCAGTAACCCACAAAGGATCATTTCTCATTCACTAATAAAGGAGATAAATCTGCAGACAAGAGGTCATAGGGTGGGTGCCAAAGAGGCGAGTATAGAAGAGCTCTATTGAGGGAGGGCTGTAAGCTGTGCAGGGTAGGTATTCCCCTCAGTCACATGCCAGCCTCCCCACATCAGATACTTCCAGGGGAAAGAGCCTTCCAGCTCCTAATCAGAGACCAGACTGGGAAAGTAAAATCCTGTGACTTCTATTTGCATTGAGGGGTAAAGAACTGATAATGTCTTCTCTCTCAAGAGCAGATATAGATACAGGCCAGAGAGCATAAGGACATGAAGTACCTGAGAGGGGAAAGGGGCACCACTGATGGGAAAGGGATTAAAAAGAAAAAGAGTACACAGAGGCTAGAAGAGCTCCCCCAGCCACTGCTGCTCCACCATGCAGCTTCACGCTCCTCTGCTGTGAAGATTTTTCCTTATTCCAGACATCAGCTACTCCTGCCAGTTAACTCCCTCACTGTCCATAAACAACTTCAGACTTTGGCTGGAGGGAAAGGAGGTTCTGGGAGAAGACAGAAGGAAAAGCTGAGTCCAGGGTTGGGAAAAACGCCCAGGAGAGGAGGTTGGTATGACGAAAGCCGACTTGCCTAGAAAGACAGATACACACACACACACTCCCCAACAGGGAGCGCTAGTCAGCACTGCACAAAATCTGGTGGACACAGGAGCTACAAAAATGAATGAAAACAAGGCAACGAAAGCAAAAATAGACAAATGCGATTACATCAAGCTAAAAAGCAAAGGAAACAACACGGTGAAGAGACAACCTACAAAATGGGAGACGTTATTTGTAAACTATTCATTTGACAAAAGACTAATAACTGGAATATATAAAGTACTCAAACAACTCAATAGCAAAAAGCAAACCAACCAACCAACAAACAAACAAAATGGGCAAAAGACCTAAATAGACATTTCCAAAAATGGCCAACCGGTAAGTGAGAAAATGCTCAACACCACTAATCATCAGAGAAATGCAAATCGGAACCGCAGTGGGATACCACCGCACCCTAGCTAGAACGGCTGTCATCAAAAAGGCAAAAAAAGACAAGCACTGGTGAGGGCGCGGAGAAGGGGATGACTCGAATGCTGCCGCTGGGAACGTGACGTATATGGCCGCTGTGGAGAACAGTGTGGAAGTTCCTCAAAAAACTGAAAAGCAGAATAAGATCCTGCAATCCCACGGGTGGGTATATATCCAAAACAAAGGAAAGCAGTATACTGAAGAGTTATCTGTGCCCCCATGTCTACTGCAGCACTATTCACAATAGCCAAGATAGGAACTCCACCTAAGCATCCATCAGGGGAGGAAGGGATAAAGACAATGTGGTGTATACACACAATGGAATATTATTCAACCATAAAAAGAATGAGTCCTGTCATTTGCAGCAACACGGATGGAACTGGAAGTCCTTACGTTAAGTGAAGTAAGCCAGACACAGAAAGACAAATATTGCACATTCTCACTCATATGTGGGAGCCAAAAAGGTGGATCTCATGGAGGTAGAGAGTAGATTGGTGGTTACCAGAGGCTGGGAAGGGAAGGGGGTGGGAAGATGAAGAGAGGTTGGTTAATGGGTACAAAAATACAGTTAAAAGGAATAAGTTCCAGAAGCTGATAGTACAGTAGGGAAATTATAGTTAATAACTTATTGTATATTTCAAAATAGCTAGAAGTAATGAATTGTAATGTTCTCAACACAAAGGAAAGATAAATGTTGGAAGTGATAGATAGCTCATCTCGATTACCCTGATTTGATCACTACCTATTGTATACATGTGTCAAAAAACACATGTACCCCCAAAATATGTACACCTATGACATATCAATAGAAAAATGCCAAAACAAAAAAGAGTGACAACAGACCTATAATTGAGAATAGATTAAATAAGCACGCTCTTAGCCCCAAAGAGCTGTCCGGGAGGATGCTAGCATTCACAGCCAATCAAGGTTCAAAGCAAATTATACAATAAAGCTATAAATCATATAATGTGGGGATATAGAAAAGAGGTGGATTAATTTGTGCCAGATTATGTAGAAGTTTGAATGGCGTGGTAAGGCCTGTGGTCTGCGCAGGGACATAATGCAATCAATCTCTCTTGAAGAAAGATCTACCATGTAAGTAAGATTGGGGGCACAGATCAGAGCCCCAGAATCAGAGGACTAGTTAGAAAGAAATTGCACTTAAAAAATAGTAGCTACTCACCTTTACTGAGCACTTCCTTTGGGCCAGGCCCTCTTCTAAGTGCTTTATATTGGCACCTTTGCATCCACAAGGATGCGCAGTCAGTGTTAGGGACTGAATTGTGTCCCCCAAAATTCATATGTTGAAGTGCCAACCCCCAGTGCCTCACAATGTGAACTTATTTGGAAATAGGGCTTCTGCAGATGTAATTAGTTAAAATAAGGTCATATTCCAGTAGAGAAGGCTCCTAATCCAGAATAACTGATGTCCTTACAAAAAGGCAAAATTTGAACACAGACACACATGGGGAGAGCACCATGTGAAGGTGCAGGCAGAGATCAGGGTGACGCGTCTACAGGCAAAGAATGCCAAGGAGCAAACCACCAGAAGCTGGGAGGGACGCATGGAAAAGATGCTCCCTCCTGGCGCTTAGAAGGAACCAGCCCTGCCCTGCCAATACTTTGATCTTGGACTTGCAGCCTCCAGAATGGTAAGACAATAAATTTCTGTTGTTTGAGCCACTCACTTGATGGTACATTATTACAGAAGCCCTAACAAATCAGTGCAGTCTGTCTGTTATCATCCTACATGAAAGAAGAGGAAGCTGAGACCCAAGATGCCAAGTAACCCCAAGGTCACTCTAAACTAGTAAGTGGTGGGACTTGGAGTAGGTGCAGAGTGTCCCACTCAACAGCCCACATGTGCAACCTCCTTACACATCCAGTCATCAGAGGGCCAACAATAGTCAGGGGTGAAAGGGGAAAAATCATGTAAGAGACATCTCCAAGAAAGAAGTCAGGATCTGGCTCCTGGTCAGCTATGGCAGGTGAGAAGGAAGCAGGTGTTGAAAGTGGCTCTTCGATTATTAATGGTGATTAAATCTAGATATTATTGTAATTAAAAAATTATTGGGCTAATCACATGTTTTCTGTCTGTTCTCCCAATTATAGGCAACTCCATGAGGTCAGAGGTAATGTATGTATCCTCACAGTGTGGATATCCTCACATATATGTTTTGCCCATTGCCTGGTATTAAAATCCACTAGGTCAACATTGGCAAAAATGAGTTGCTGCCACCTGCTTTTATGCCCCAGAACACAAAAAAAGGAGGTACAGGGGTGTCACTTAAGCATGTTTTTCTTCCTGAAGGAACGGTAGGCTGGAATCAGCAACCACTGCAGTATGATATGTCGGGGTTCACTCCTCCCACAGAAGTCCCCTGGTAAGCAAAGGTGGCAGTTTAACTCACCGAACAATTTCTGATTTTGTAGGAAGCATGCACGGACCCAGACAGCTTAGGAACGAGAAACTTAACACTCATCAAACATTCACCAGCTCCTTTGCAGGGAAACAGTGAAAGGAATTTCTCCTGCCACAGATTCTGTAGGTGGTAGGTTTAGAAAACAGCACCAGTGCTCACGGCAACCAGAGGGAAATGAAGGACCGCGGCACACCACTCTCACTAAGTGCCCATTGCAATGAGAAGAAAGAGGAAGGAGCCATCGTTTAGCCACCCACAGCGCCGAGGGCTTCATAAGTTGGGGCAGACATTGGTTGACTCCCACAGTCTATTCTTCTCCTTTTTCCATAAATAGTAAACGTTCAGTGGGTCACGTGACCGCCCAGGATAAAGACTACATTTCCCAGGCTCCTTTGCAGCCGGGTGTGGCCATGTGACTTGGTCCTGGGGTGTAAGAAGTGTTGTGAAACCAAGTGGGTACCCTTCCTGGAAAGACGGCTGGTCCGTGCCCTCTGTCCCTTTCTGTTTCAGGCCTCTGTGCAGGGTTCCGCTGCAACAAGTGGATGTGGCCATGATCATACTGGACTGTGAGGATAAGGACAAACTTGAGGAACAGTGGAAAAGTGAGCAGAAAGAAAGTGGATCCTTGAGGACTTGACGGACAGGAGCGTCCTGGCCAGCGCCGGGCTGCACAGCTGCGGACTTTGAAGAGAGAGAATAGCTGCCTGTGCAAGCACTGCTATTTCGGGTCCCTGTTACCCATAGCATACCTAACCCTAACCATCACACATATACTGCCTTACTTATTTTTCCCAACAGTGAAATGAAGTAAGACTTAATATCCCAGTTTATGAAGTAACTAAGGCTCAGAGAGTAACTCATCCAACATCATGCTGCCTTTAAGATATGAACTCAGGTCTGCCTGGCTCCTAAGCCTTTGTCCTTTCTCCTATATTAATGCTGCCTCTGCACTTGGTAATCCCTAAGCGCTGTGAGTATTATGAATTTATACACTTCTGTTGTTTCTGGCAATTTGCGGACATGGTTCATGCACATGCTCAATAAGACCTTGGTTTGGTTCCCTACAAAGGCCAGGTGCCTTAGCTCTAATCTAGGATCAAGGCTCTGCTGCTAACTGCGGCCAGGAGCCTCACAGCTGTATACTTTGGTCACAAAGGGAAACCAGGTAGAGAGTATGAGTAGATCTGTAAAAGCCATCCCCGCTTCCAGCACAATATACCCAGGCTTTCCTCCAACTATTGCCGGTTTGCAGAGAGTATTGCTTTTGTGTCTGAATATGCACAGATCAGGAGTGACCACTCATCATGTTCATCATATGTTGTAAAGGCTACGTTACACAGAATGCTCTCTTCTCAAGGGGCACACTGACTCAATGGTCTCCTGTGGGGTTTGGAGAAAAGCAGAGGCTTTGTCCTATCACCTGTTACTCCAGAAGGCAGGGGCTGAATCAGGAGGTGGGGCAGCATTAAATGCAATGCAAGAGGGTTTCTATGTACCAATTCTGAGAAACTTGAAATTTTTTAAGGGACAATATGTACAAACCAATGGTCAAATCAGGAGGGTTCAGCAGCAGAAAACCCTCTGAAGGCTTGCACAGAGGGTATCTTATACACAGCTACTCTTTGGAGAGTCGAGGCCTCTTATGACCCCAGGGATTCTTAAGGGGAAGAAAGGTTGTTTGTTTGTGGGATGGGATGTTTTTTGTTTGTTTTTGGTTGGTTAGCTGATGGATTTTGTTTTTTCTTATCTCTAGTGCTAAATCTCTTCATGGTACTAACTAGTGAACATTACCTTTTAGGGTTGTAAGGCCCAAATGCAAACATTCTCAAAGTCCAGGACCTGCTTCCAGGGAAATATGCACAGACCAAGCAGCAACCTCTCTTCCCCTCCCATGCCCCTGGCAGACATTGCTAATCAATCATCACCTGCTTTCCCACAGAGGCCCGATGGAGCATCACATCTCTCCTTATAGCACTAAGGCTGCTACTGCCAATCAAATGCACTTGATTTCTTATACTGAAATACATTTTTCATACCTGCTTTTTGAGGACAGAGACTGTAAATCTCACTCAGCTCTATGTTCTCAACACTTAACATTAGACTTTGCATACAGTAGGCTCTTGGAACACATCTGAGGAGGAACTAAAGAGAGGGAGGGAGGGGACAGGGGCAGCCATTAAAAGACCCAGTTGTTTGTGGAGAGGTTGGATTCGATCTCTCAGCAAACTCAGAACCCAAGGCTCCTTTCTATCTACCTTGCTACAGTTGGCCTGACAATGTAACCACCCCAAGAACTAGTGAGCTTCTTGTATGCTGTGGGTTTATTTTATAGACTTTATTTTTCAGAGCAGTTTTAGAATCACAGCAAAACTGAGCATAATTGATACTCTCTGCCCCTACACATGGAGAGCCTCTCTCATTATCAATATCCCCCACCACAGGAGTACATTTGTTACATTAATGAACCTACACTGGCACATTATTATCACCCAAGTCCATGATTTACATTAAGGTTCACTCTTGGTATTGTATACTCAAAGGGTTTGGACAGATGTATAATGGCATGTATTGACCATTATAGTATCATACAGAGTATTTTGCTTCAGAAATCCTCTGTGCTCCTCCTTTTCATCCCTCACTACCCTCAACCCCTGACAATCACTGATCTTTTTACTGTCTTCATAGTTTTACCTTTTCCAGAGTGTCATAAGTTTGTAATTGTACAGTATGTAGCATTTTCAGATTGGTTTATTTCATTTAGTAATATGCATTTGAGTTTCTTCCATGTATTTTCATGGCTTGATAGTTCATTTCCTTTTAGTACCGAATAATATTCCATTGTCTGGATGTACCACAGTTTGTTTATCCATCCACCTACTTATGGACATCTTAGTAGCTTCCAAGTTTTGGCAATTATTAAGTAAGTTTCTATAAACATCCATGTGTAGGTTTTTATGTGGGTATAAGTTTTCAACTCCTCTGGGTAAATACCAAGGAGGAGTATATCATATGATACCATAACTACTGGATTATATGATAAGATTATGTTTAATTTTGTAAGAAACCACCAAACTGTCTTCCAAAGAGGCTGTACTATTTTGCATTCCCGCCAACAATGGATGAGAGTTCCTGTTGTTCCTCGTCCTTGCCAGAATTTGGTGTTGTCAGTGTTCTGGATTTTGGCCATTCTGACAGGTACGTCGTGGTATCTCATTGTTTTAATTTTCATTTCTCTGATGACATATGATGTGGAACATCTTTGTATATGCTTATTTACCACCTGTGTATCTTCTCAAGTGTGGTTTTGGCCCATTTTTTAAATCAAGTTGTTTGTGTTCTTATTGTTGACTTTTAAAAGTTCTTTGTATATTTTGGATAACAGTCCTTTATCAGATATGTCTTTTGCAAATATCTTCTCCCAGTCTGTGGCTTATCTTTTCATTCTCTTGCCAATGTCTTTTGCAGAGCACAAATTCTTAATTTTAATGAAGTCCAGCTTATCAATTCTTTCTTTCATGGAGCATGTTTTTGGTGTTGCACCTAAAAAGTCATCACCAAACCCATGGTCATCTAGATTTTCTCCTATGTTATCTTCTGGGAATCTTATAGTTTTGTGTTTTGCGTTTAAGTCTGTGATCCATTGTGAGTTAATGTTTGTGAAGGGTGTCAGGTCTGTTGTCATTTTCTGCATGTGGATGTGCTGTGGTGTTTTTCTGCAGACACACCACTGTGGAGGTGGAAAGAGCTGTGGCTCAGGAGCCAGAAGACTGAGTTCCTGTCCCCACACAACCACCAACCTGCTGGGCGACCTTGAGGAAGAACCAGGCCCTGTGGCCTGCTCCCCATGTGCAGAATGAACACCTTGGGCCAAAAGGCTGCTATATACATTCTTCTCCCCTTCAGTCTGTAGGGTTCTCTGCTGTTGTTCTCCTTCTAACGTGACTGGAGGACACTTCTGCCCTTCACTCATGTTCCTGAACCTCTCCTGAGAAGCCTTTCCTGGGTATCCCAGCCTGCGGAGAGCACCTGTCTCAGAGCCCCTCCAAACTCACAGCCTTTCCCACATGGAGGACCTGAGCCTGCATTTAGCTTATGTTTCTGGTGATCCGTCTCCCATGGGTGTCCTCTCTCTCCAACTAACTAGGACATTTCCTTAGAGCTGAGAATGTTTTGTATTCCTTCCGTATATCTCCCAAGAATAAAAACAAAGCTGAGGATAATATAACAACAACAACATAATAATAATATGATAATTGATGGACACACATGGGCACAAAGAAATGTAAAGGTCATAGGAAATCAAGAAGTGGGGGGTAAAAACCTGCCGGTTGGGTGCAATGAACACTAAAACCCCCAATGTAAGCATTATAAGAGGTATCCATGTAACAAAACTATTTGTGCCTCCTTAATATTTTGAAAATAAAAAAAGAAAACTTAAAAACTAATAATAATAATATGATAATGATTGCTACCCTGTCCTGAGCATTCCACACGCATATGCTCATCTAATTCTGATGACTACCCTGAGAACTATTATCTGCTTTGTTTTGCTAATGTGGAAGCTGAGGCACAAAGAGGTTATGGGACTTGCCCAAGGTACCTGAGGAGGAAGTGTTTGGAATCTGGGTGTGTTGGCTCAAAAGACATGTGTTTCAGCACTGGCTGCTACTGCCCGCCGAAGCTTGGTGAGGTGCTGAGGACTCGTCCTTGCTGCATATATCATGTCCGTGCACGCGGCTGTTCAAACATCTTCAGTTCGTGGCACATGTTTATACTCTTTCTGGTTCATCTCTATACTCCCAGCGACTGGAATAATACTGGATATATGAATGTCTGAATGAATGGAAATATTCTAAAAGAAACGTCATTACCCCCTTCTCCCAAGGCCTTGCCAGCCATTCACTTGTCCAATACTATTTATCCATCCATAGCCCCCCACCCCCACCCCCAAGCACATTACATGCCTGTAAAGCTATTAGAACAAGCTAAGGAAGACACCACTCACTTCAAGTAGTGTTTCCCTGGCACGCTGTTGGAGCACAGCCCTGCATAAGTAATTCATCTTTCACATTCTTTCTTAGTACGTTTTAGGACTTCTTAATAAACTCTGGGCAGGTAACTAATTTACAGATCTGATGGCACAACATGCCCATTTACACAGCAGCTTCTAGAAAGAACTTGCCATAAATTCTTCCATTACTCCCTGCTAAGTCCACCAACTTTCAGTGGAACCAGACACTCAGACAGGATTCAAACTCTTCCCCTTCTGCCTCCAATGCCTCTGCACGTCCTCGGTTAGCCAAGAGTCCTCTAGTGCAGTGGGGACACAAATCACCTGGGGACCTTGTCGAAAGGCAGATCCTGATCCAGTCAGTCTAAATGGGAAGAAACAGTCTGCATTTCTAACAAGCCCCCAGGTGATACAGATGCTACCAGCCCCTGGACCACCCTTTGAGAAGTAATTCTCTATCTCTCTGCTTCATCAGAACCCCCACTCCCGAGTCTGTCCTCCACCCTCCCAGTAATCTAACACATAAGACTGACCACATGACTTCCCCCACCTGCACCTCCTGGGATCCTGTCCACACTTCTTGGCCTGACTCTGGCCATGGGGATCGTCAGGGACCTGAATCTGTCTTTCTGTGCTTCACCTCCCTTCACACGACTTACTGTCCCTCAACATGCCCAGTGTGTTTCTTCCTCCTCTGTGAAACTGCATAATCATCTCTGTTGCTCCACAAAGCTTCTCTGACTTCCCTTTTCTTCCAAGCCAGATAAGAAGCTCTCCCTCTCCTTCCACAACGCCCTCTGTATACCTCGACCCTAGCATAGGTGTGTTGATCCAGGTTGGTCTCCCCACCAGACTGAGTCTTTGAGGGCAGGGACCAACCTCGCCTTCATATCCTCAGTGCCTCAACAAATATTTATAGAACAAACAGATGAGAACCTCATTGAAAGTATTTTTTCACACAATGAAGACAGTTAATAGAATGTCTAAAGGAGCAACAGCTACTTTGTTTTTAAGAGTACAAATCATTGCTATGTGTGTAATCTAACTTTTTAAGGCTAATTAGATATTTGCCTATATTAATGTATTTTACTGCATCATTAGCTTTGCAAAATGCAGATAAAAATTCTAAATGTTGGCTGGCATTAAACAACTTCTAAGAGTGAAGTAAGCAAATTAAATGCATTTAGTCCACAACTCACACAGCAGCTAATGCTCCTTGAAATGCCTGCAGCACAATTATTGTTCAGTGTTGGAGCCATTGTTTTGTGAATGGTCTCTTAGGAGATTATAATGGAAACCACCAGTAATATATGACAAGATAGATAGATAGGGAGATATCTTTCACACAATATTAAGAACAAAAATATCAACCACAAATAATAATAGCTATTGTTTATTGGGCACTTGCTCTATACCAGGCCCAGAGCTAATTCTTTGTATCTATGATCTTGTGTAATCATCTAACCAACCCTGGGAGATGGTCTCCATTATCCCCATTATACCAATGGAAACACTGAGGCTCAGAGGGGTTGAGTGACTCATCAATGGGTACACACCTAGTGAGAGAGGCAGGGCTGAGATCAGGTTTTGCTGCATGTAACCACTAAGCAAAACCGTCTTTTGTCAAAAGTTTACAGTGGTCATGTGTAATTAAAGGACAAGTGCATCAAGCAGCCAGATGGCATGAAATACAAAGACAGTAGATCAGAGCTTCCACTCTCTGTGAGCTGCAGCCACTTCAAGGTGCCACAGATGCAACACCCGGGATGCCCGTGTTAATGGGAGAGATACACAGCAGACTTAAATCCTTGATGGCACCCCACTTGTAGTAGGTAGTATAAGACAAACCCATCTAAAGGAAAATTTAATAATTAACCATAGAACCAGTAACAGCCGCGTGGTGCTAAATCAAGCAAGTATCACACAGGAGTAGCCTAGAGCAAGGATCGTGGTGGCTAGAATGACTGGGAAGGGAAGTTAAACGTCTAGGGAGAGCCAGATACGGTCCAGGTAAAGCCCCATGCTCTTCACCTATGTGATATCATTCATTCATCAAGGTGTCCCTGTGGTGCATATATAGTCATGGCCATTTTACAGATGCAAAAACTGAAGCTCAGAGAGATTCAGGAATTGCCTCTGGTAGGACAGTCTTTTGAATTCGGATGTGTCCTGTGTTTTCTGCATAGATTTGTGGCGTATGCTCACCGCCCCCCATTCCTCAGTCCCTGCAAGGCTGCCATTCCTGATGGATTTTTCAAAGTTAACTAAGAAGTCACTTGCCAGCAAACTGATAGAGCTCAGCCTGAGGCTGTGGCAAACACCAGCCCTCAGCAGAGGAAAGAGACTAAAATTTCAGGAAATCATGAAAAAATTAGTAACTTGAGAGCATGGAGACTCATTGAAAAAGGAGACAAAAAAAAAACCCAAAAACTTCATCTTATTATTGGAAACTTGAAGAGATGAAAATATGACCTTTTCTGCCTCTCTGCTTCTAAAAAGTGACAAAAGTGGCTCATATTTTTACAAGCTATATTAGCAGACGTGTCTCCAAATGTGTGTCGCCTCCTGGGACCTCAAAGTTTCAGTCTCTCTTTTTGTTGTTGTTCTTTGGCAAGGACAAAAGGGATGCTTTTCCCGGAGGCAAGTGTCCATGTGGTTTTGATATGGCCCAAGCTCTGGCCAAACAAAACTGTAACCCAGCCAGTCCTTCAAACCATATCTCCCCCCAACTCAGAGACGCCCCTTCCCACCTCACTGCTGGGTCCTTCCAAGAGGCCTGGCAGATCTAAAGAGAATCTTCAGGTCGGAGACCCCAGAGGTCCGGTTCCATCCCTGGGAAAGAGAGAGAACAGAGAGTGCTGGAAAAAGTCTTCCGCCAACTCTTACTCCTCTTTCCTGAGCCTCAATTTCCATATCTGTGAAATGGGGAGACTTTGCCTACTTCATTACCTACTTCATGGAGATTTGTGGGGAACAAAGAACACTGCACTGTGGCTGACATGTAGTGGGCACCTAATAAAAGAAGCTGTCCAGATGTTAACCTTTATCACAATCATTTCAAGGGAAATAGTAAAGCAGAAAGGTCATCCAATGGAGGCAGCTTCAAGGCATGTGAAGTGAGGAGGCACTCTTCCCTTCCACTGCCTCAAAGGCCGTGACCACTGTCAAATGACTGCATGTCTACGGGGGTGGGTGGCAGGTACCCCCGTGTCACTGAAGCTCTGTGGGAAGAGCTACACAACCATGGAGCAAGTCGACAGCAGGGACTTCTTTTAAAGCAGAACCCTGGTCCACCTGAAGAGGCAACATGACTCAGACCAGCTAAGTGCCCAGGCAGCGTATGGCTACATCCTTCACTACTTTTGCGGCATAACTCAGACTGCCGTGCAGTCGCCCTACACAAGGTCCCTGAGCCAAAAAGGCAAATGAGGTCTGAAACCCAGCCCACACTCCATTCTGCAAGCCAGGCCTCCTGCCTGGAGGAATGAGTTGCCTCTTGAATTTGCACGAAGGTGCGCAGGAGCTAGTGGTGGCCATGTGCTTCCCTGCCGTTGATAAGACTGACCTTGAATCACAAAGGATCCTTCCCTCCTTCCACCGTCTTTATTGAGTCTCCCCTGTTTGCTAGCTCACTAAACCACAGTCCCTGCCTCAAGGGGCGCAGAGTCTGATGGGGGGACAGTGAAGGTGAATGACTACAGAACAGGACAACACAGCTAGGACAAGTGCGCTTGGAGAGACAGAGGAGCACCTCCCCAGATGACAGGGCTCATTAGGGGCAGGGCCAGGACAAGGAAACTTCATAAGAAGGATAAGGAAGCGCGGCCAGATGAAAAGAGGAAGTACAGACAGAGCAATAGGAAATGAAGTGCAAGAGAAAGAAAAAGAGAATTAAAGGAATATTCACAAAAGGTGAGACGGGGGTGAAAGAATGAAGAGGAGCCTCGGCTGTGCGTGTGCACAGGCGTGTGTGTGTGTGTCGTGTTTGTGTGTGCCTACAACACAGAGAGACATGGGGGTTGGGTGCACTCTGTGCAAGGCATTGAGATACTAGTCGCTTTACAGACCTAATCCCCAGACCTAATCCCATTGAGCCCTTGCGGCAATCTCCTAAGGTGATCTTTACTATTCCCATTTTACAGATAAGGAACTTGGAACCCAGAGAGATGGAACCTGAAAAGACCCAGCTGATATATAATGGAGCCCATACTGTGTCCAGTGCACCCCAGGAGAGGCAGAGCCATCTTTTGCTGCTGGTGCACCAGTCCCTCCAAGGCGCCCTCTTCATCTTCCCCCTGTGGCAGGCTACGGGTCCAAGACAGCAGCCCCCAGGGCCCAAAAGCCCTGGCCTCACCACCACAGCAAGGATTTCAAGTGCCAGCTCTGCATGAGGTTAAGGTTGCCGGCATGCAACCAAGTCTGCCATTAGCACAGTGTCCAGAGAACATTTGGGAAGCTGTCTGTCCCTCTCAGTCCCTCTCAGGTACATGTGGGTTATGTTAATTAAATAAATCTAATCATGGAAATGAACCGACTCAGGTGATGGGCACAGCACTCAGCTCCAAGTTACTGGCGATTGCCAGAAAATCCAATTAAGATAGAGCTGAGCCTACCATGCTTTATACAGATAACTGGGGCAAGGGTGGGGGGAAGGGGAAGCTAAGAAAGGAGATCATATCTTAATATCCATTAAATCAATCTCCCTCCTAAGCAGTGCCAGGGAGAGTCTAGGACGAATCTAGAAGAGAATTAAAGGGAAACCAGGCACCAGCCTATTCCCTGTTTAAAATTTTCTTGAGATTCCGGTTAGGGGGTAGGTGGCAGGCACAGGAGACAGGGACACACAGGCCTCTATGTCCCTTAGAGAGCCACAGGCTAGGACTGTGGAGGCCCAAGGTCAGGTCTAGTCCTCTCTCCATCACCAATGAACCGTTTGATATTTGACATTGTACTCACTGAGCCCTAACAAAATGGAATTCTAGAATTGGACCAAAGCCACCTCATAGGGTTCGAAGACCCAGGGGGATTATGGAAATACAGGAATTTGAGAAAGTAAAATCTATCAAGCTTGCGTCTTAGCATTATGGTACAGCACACAGAAAATGGTGGGGTTGCTCAAGACGGTGGGGAGACGATTTATTCTTTCTCTCATCTATTCATTCAAAATTTATTGAACATCTATATGTTCCAGGTTACAGAAATAAATATAACATGGTTCCTGACCCAGACAGAATCTTTCATAGGCCATGAGAGGTGGAGTTGCATCTGTTTTTTCTTCCCATTATATCCCTAACACTTAACAACAGATTAATACTTAGTATAGTAAATGCTCAATAAATATTTTTTGATTAAATGAACGAACCACCAATTTTGTGGAAGACAAGTAAACAGACATTTTCAATAAGGCCTGATAAAGGTATGAGAGAGAGAAAAGTGTTCCAGGAATTCAAATAAGGGGCGCCTCACCCTGCTGGGGAGGAAGGAGGAAGCATCCCCCTGAACGGCTCCCAAAGGAGCCACAGACTGCGTGCTGGGGGCGGTGGGAGAGGGGAGGGTTTGGAGTCTTTAGCTCTAAGATGGGGAAACCCAACCAAAGCAAGTCTCCAGGGCCAGAGACACTCCGAGAGCATGGCTCAGAGCCATCCCCTATCTTGAAGGAGGGCCAAGGCTAGGGGAGTCCAGGTAGCCTCGGAGATATTCTGCGTGAGTCCACGTGAGAGAGAAGGCAGGCGGGAAACGCGTGAATGAGATCTGGTTTAAGAATGGGCTGCGCCAACGATGAGAAAATAAAGTGGGGAGTCCGGGAAGGCACGGCTGGGGCAGGAAGGGCGAGGAACTTGAGAATGATGGGCGCGTGTGACTTACTGGGAGGGAAGCTCAGGCAACTGGCGGAGGGATGGGGGAGCGCGTGCACGTGCGTGTGTCTGTGTGTGTCTGCATGCGCACGAGCGCGTGTGTGTGCGTGTGTCTGTGTGTGTCTGCATGCGCACGAGCGCATGTGTGTGCGCGCGCGCAGGTGAAACTCCAGCTGATAAAAGCGACAAAGGCGAGAGCGCGGAGCAGCCCCCAGCGGCCCCCGAGCTCGCGCGGCGGGTCAACCGTGCCAGAGGCGAGGGGGAGGGATCGCGGAGCGCCTCGCAGAGCAGTGCACAAGCAAAAACAAAGCCGTCTCTCTGAAACAGAAATGAAACAGACTTGGCCAGGGAAGGCTAAATATTTGTGAGATGATGTGAACAAAGGGGAAAAGTCAATCCAGGGAAGTTTAGTTTCTGGTTGGAGCTTTCAGCGGCTCCGATCGCTGGATATTTTATGAGAACGTCCTTTGCCCCCGCTCTCCCTTTTTCCTTCTCTCCCCGAAAAAAATAAATAAATCCTTGGCAAAATGAGACTTGACGGCATGAAAAGAAGGTCTCCAGACTGTCCCAGCTGGCACAGGCGGGGGCTGGGCCGGAGGCGCCGCTGGGTAACAGTGCAGCCCGCCGCTCAGTACTGTCACCCCTGAAATGCCCAGCACCGTCGGTGGTGTAAAGGACGTGGTTCTCCACGGAGCCCGGACAGGCTCAGGGCCAAGGAAAGCTTTGTTATATTTCTGTAGCCCTTCCTGCCAATACACCGAGGTTATAATTCCTTGGTGTTTCTGCCTTATAATATTGCTCCTTGTTACCCTACCCTCATCCTATGCACTGCAGCCCTCAGCCCACCGCCACCGCCCACTATGAGTCACCTCCCCTTCTCCCTTCTTTAAACCACAGCATCACACAGCAAGGCCATATTGCGGTTACCCATAAACGCAAAGGCAAGGAGCCACCAATACCTGTTTGAGAAAATGGCATTTTAATTAGCACACTCCAGCTGCCATAAACCCAGGCTCCTGCCCCACTTCCCCTACTCCTCCCTCTGCCCTCTCCCAACCTCCTTGCTCACCCCTCACCTATGTAAAAAAGCCATAAAGCCTCTCTCCAATCACCTTCTTGGAGTTTATGCAACCCCCAGAACACAGGTTGATTGGAAAGGTCTCTCTTCTGGATAACAACAATTCAATGTGCCTTGACATTTTAATAGCCTGCCGTCCTGGTGAACACAATCGAGCAAGGCAGTGAAGCAAAAATCATTAGGTAAGCAAGATAATCTAAGCGGAATCTGCCGCCTGCGCACTCACATCTGGGAGCAGGTTGCACAGCTGGGCAGTCCACAAAGCTGGGCTCATCCTGTCCTGCAGCGCCTTTGTATGTGAGTGTGTGTATATATGTATATATATATATGCTTTCTTGTTTAGCTAGAGACACACACCTTTGTGCACAGGTTTTGGGAGATAAACACACTCAGGCAAGTACAGACCCCCAACATGAAATAGTTTGAGAGTACACAAATTTACGATGAATCAAAATACCTGCTACTCCATGAAACCACCACCAAAATAAACTTACTGCTCAAAGTGCAGGCTTGCTATATTGTAGAGAAGAAGGCAAACATTTGTTGGGGTTCCTAATACCAACCATATAAATGCTTTCCATGTGTATGTATGTATTCATTTATATAAATATTTTGAATATAATGTCATGGCTAAATACACAATTTAAGCATAAATATGTAATGTAAACCATTTATGCTTATGTTTGCAAGGTACTGTTATAAATGCTTCACATCTACTAACTCATTTAATTCTCAAAACATAAGAACTATTATTATCCCCATTTTACATATGAGATAACTGAGACACAGAGTTGAAGCAACATGCCCTAAGTCATCCTTTAATAAGTGGTGGAGCCAGGATTTGAACCCATGCAGTCTAGCTCTAGAGTCCAGGCTGTCACTCACTATGCTATGCTATCTTATAAAAAGTTAATCACGCAAATAGATATAAAATGTGTTATGTGTCTTCATAAGGTCAGTGTATTCTTTTATTGAATGCATATATTTACAAACACATATCACGTGCATACTCGTGTGAACACTCAAAAGGTGCAAGGCAGTATATCTGACTTCTTTTCAACACAAACACCTGCCTGCACTTCTGTATTCAGCCATATTAATATATTGAGCATCTTGTCAGTCCCTAGGCCATATGCTAGGGTACTGGAGATACAAGAATTAATTAGACACAACAGCCCCCCTCAAGTAGCTCATAGCCTACAGAGGAGTCAAACAGGCAAACAGATGCTTAACTTTGCAGGTGATAGGTCAGAGGCTGACACTGACCTGCAGAGGCCAGGAGGACCCCCTCCTCCCCAACCCACCCACCCCCGCCTTTCTGACACATCCTCCTCCCAAGTCTTCTTGCCAAGCCACACATTTATTCCCGTGAGATGTTGCCATCCCTCAAAACACGTGGAGGGCTCCATTTAGGAATTGCCTTCCAAACCATTTTATAAGCTGCCCGAGAAAATGAGTCTTGTTACTTGATAATTACACATAAAACACACACTCACACCCCTTTCTTAGGAAGGAGGTAGGAGTGACATCACAGAACCCAGGGACCAACAGATGACAGAAAATTCTCCTGCTGGAGCCCAACTCTCTCCCCAGCTGGTCCACGCCCCTCCCTCTCTCCCTGCTCTCAAGTCCCCCAGCATAGATCCGTTTCCCTAGATGCTGACTTGGCAAGCTATTCACTTTATGAATATGACCCTCAGAGAGGAGAGCCCCTCTCAGCAGCCCCCGAACTATGTTATCACCATTATTAAGGAGCTTAAAGAGGAGCTGGGAGGACAAGACACCGCTGGAATTGCAGCCTGATTGTGATTGATGTGTTCCTATTAGCGCCTCAGTGTTATCTCTCTGGATGGCAAGAACAGCCAGTGGCTTGTAACACAACAGATTACCTGAGTTCTCAGCCTTAGAAGGATGTTTAAATAAAATATAGTCCCTCTTAGCAAGAGGCTCATTTTCTCCACGAGGCTCCCAGACTATTTCATGTCAGCTCTGATTCGCTGTGACTCTCCTCAGTAAACATGTCTTATCATTAATAATTCTTTACAAGCACAATCTCCAAGAGTCCTCTCTCCTCTCTCTCTCTCTCTCTCTCTCTCTCTTTCTCTAGGTGGCTGGACTCAGACACATCACGCTCCAGTTTGGGTTCCAAGGTGCTTCTCTCTGGATTTTCACCTGCCTTGCCAAAAATGATTGATTACGCCGGGCCAACTGGGTGTCCGGCAATACCCAACAAATGACTTTGGCCCCTAACAGCAGGCCTTGGCCAGATAGAAATCAATATTTCACCATTAAAATCTATCAAAGAAGAGTTAAGGCACCATCTGTCCCTGCCGCCTCTCTATGGTGTGTGAACATTAAATCCGACACTTGTACTACATGGGTAATCAATATATAGTGGTTCACAGATCATTTGTGGTCCCCTTTTAGCAGTGATGGATGTCTGGAATCGTTGTGATTCATTTTGTCAGACCATTAAACAAGATTCTGTCCAGTTCCTTCCTGATTTCATTTAGAGGATCATTCTTCACAGTTCATAAGAGGGAAACGGTTTTACCAATCTGCTTCTATTTCAGTAAGTCACTTTATAGAGATTTTGTGTCCTCCAGACTGTAAAAATTCTGGAGAGATAGTACAAACAGACCTCTAAAACTATTCACTGCATGACATATGCATAAAGTGTGAAGAAAGGAATGTAAATATGTTTACCTCTTTATCTGCAAATGTTGGTTTTAACCCCCTCCTGACTGGAGAGCCGGCTGGAGGGCACGCCAGGCATTGCACCTGCTATAGCAGGAGGCTCCCAAAGTTTGGTGACTGGGGGTGAATTTATAGAGGTGGGGGGAGTCCCCTGAACCCTCATGGGCATGGTGGGAAAAAAATGGGAATGGCTTTTCCAGAGGCTGCATTTCAGAGGCTTTCATTTCTATAGCCAAGGTGATCTTTGCCCCTCTACCAAATATAGGCAAATGCCTCTTTGCGCTCCCATACAACATGCTGACCCAAGGGAAGAGACACTGCCCTTGCCCTTGAGGGCAGGAGTGTGGATGACCTCAAAGGACGTGCATGACAATACAGCTACCATCTGTGGAGCACCCACCTGTGTCAGGCACATTACTTGTGCAATTCTCACCTTCAACAATCCTATGAGATAGGTACTATTGTCTTCACTTTCCAGTGAGGAGCTAAGACTCAGAGGAGTTAAATAACCTACCTAAGATTACTCTAGCCAGGGAATGTGAGAGTGAGGATCCGAACTTGGACCTGTCTGATGCCAGTCCCCACATGAACCATGTCAGTTCTCAACTGGTGGCCTTTACTCTGCACGTGGTTCTGTTTCCACCCAAGTGAATTTCCTTCAATGCTTCTGGACTTCTTACTTGCACCAACCAATCAGGGTGCTATTAGGAAATAAAATTTTATTTTATCGTTATTTTAAGTAAATGTACAGCAAGATCACTAAATAATGGACTCTATAACCAAACAATGGGTTTTAAACTATTTTCTGGTTTGGGATTATTGGATAATTGTATCACTGTTGCTGATATTAATGTAGATAAGTAGATGTTGATTTAAATATTAACATAAGTATAAACATAAATATATACATATATGTATAGACATATAGGCACGTGTATATAATTTATAAATTGTTATGTATTATACAATAAATATATGTAACTTGAAAAACCTTAGAGATAATTTAGCTTTTCATTCTTTTCTTTGCTTTTAAAATAAAGTAACTGGGGCTCAGAAAGCCTAAAAGCTTTCCCTGGGACCAGAATTTTGTTTTCTGACTTCCAAGGATAAATACTGTATCAAAAAAAATTATAAGTAATAAAGTATTACTCAATTATTATTTTTTGGTGATATATTTATTGAGGGGATGATTGGGAGAGAGTTAGACTCATTTTGTGGTTGAACAGAAGAGGAAAAGAGCCAATGCATTCTTATTTCCACTCCAATTCACTAACCACTATACCACCCTGCCCGGAGGTGAGCATTCCTTTACATAACAACAGAACATAAGGTAGGTCGCACCACTTCAGAGCCAAGGGCCATCTGGCCAGAGCCATGTTGGACAGCAGCACCCAGGAAAATATCAGGCTAGGGCACTCGAGAGGCATATGGCATGGCAGAGACAGCTTGGACTAGTCTTCAGAAAGAATAGGCAAAAAATCCATGTGTTCCTAACTAACTGTGTCACCTCAGACAAGCCACTTAACTTCTCCAAGCATTGGTTTCCTCATCTGTAAGACTGAAGCTAATTGCACCTACCTGCCAGGGTAACTGAGGGTTAAATGAGACAATACAAACCTTAGCACAGGTCAGAGCACAGTCCAGGTTAACGCCCTTTTATCCCCTTCTTCTTCGCTTCCTGCTTCCCCTACATTATTCCATACATTTGTATTATACCATATTTCAGTCCCCAATAAGAACCTGAAATGGGATCTGCCACATAAGAATTTATCTAAGCCCTTCTGGATTCTAGAAGCATAAAACCTAGGAATTAGAGAATTGAGAGGTCTTTGGTGCACCTGTTGGCCAGGTGCAGGAATCACTTTCACCGCCTGCCTAACACGTCTTTTCCAAGGACCAGGAGCTCAGGATGTCTTAAGGAAGTCTGCCTCATCACTGGACAGTTTTTTGATGATAAATTTCATGCTAAACCTGCCTCCATGTAAATTCTATCCATTAGTCTGAGTAATAATTTCAATCCATAACCACCTCATGTTCCGTATAATAATTTAATGAAATGAAAAGAAATGTTCCCTTTAATTTGTGTTCAGACTACCTTCTTAAAGCATTCTGATCATTGGACTAGAATCCAGACGGTGTGTGACTGTGCCCAAGGTGGCTTTGTGCATGTCTTTCTACGACATGATAGCTTTGAGCACATCCCAGCTCACATTGAGTACAGGGAAGAGTTTTGGTTTTGTTTTTTCTTTTTCTTTCCTTTTTTTTATTTCAAAATATTAAGTGGGTACAAATGTTTTAGGTCACGTGGATCGCTCTTGTAATGCTTAAGTCCCACTATAGGTGTGCCCATCACCCAAATAGTGTTCATTGTACCCATTAGGTAGGTTTTTGTCCCTCCCCTCCTCTCTCCTCCTCCCTGATTTTGACTGAGTTTTACTTCCCTCTGTGCACATGTGTGCTCATCGGTTAGTTCCTATTTAATAGTGAGTACATGTGGTGTTTGTTTTTCCATTCTTTAGATACTTCGCTTAAGAGAACTATCTCCAGTTCCATCCAGATTGTTGCAAAAGGTATTAATTTATCTTTTTTATGGATGAGTAGTACTCCATGGTATAAATATACCACATTTAATTAATCCACTCATGAATTGATGAGCACTTGGGTTGATTCCACATCTTTGCAATTGTGAATTTTGCTGCAATAAACATTCAAATGCATGTGTCTTTTTGATGAAAACTCTTCTTTTTCTTTGGGTAGAAAAAGTGGGATTGCTGGATTGAATGATAGGTCTACTTTTAGTTCTTTGAGGAATCTCCATACTCTTTTCCATAAGGGTTCTACTAATTTGCAGTCCCACCAACAGTACATTAATGTAAGTGTTCCTTTCTTTCCGCATCCATGCCAGCATCTATTGTTTTTGGACTTTTTAATAAAATCCATTCTAACTGGGATAAGGTGATATCTCATTGTGGTTTTAATTTGCATTTCCCTGATGATAGTGATGTTGAGCATATTTTCATATGTTTTTTGGCCATTTGTCTTTCTTCTTTTGAGAAGCTTCTGTTCATGTCTTTTGCCCACTTTTTAATAGGGTTGTTTGTTTTTTCTTGCTGATTTGCTTGAGTTCTTTGTAAATTCTGGATATTAGCCCTTTGTCAGATGTGTAGCTTGCAAATATTTTCTCCCATTCTGTAAGTTGTCTATTTGCTCTGTTGATTGTTTCCTTAGCTGTGCAGAAGCTTTGTATTTTAATCTAATCTCACTTATCAATTTTTGTTGTTGCCATGATTGCCATTGGGGTCTTAGTCATAAATTCTTTGCCTAGGCCGATATCTATAATAGTTTTTCCTACATTTTCTTCCAGAATTCTTATGGTTTCATGACTTAGATTTAAGTCTTGTATCCATCTTGAATTAATTTTTGTAAGTGGTGAAGAGTAGGGGTCCTGTTTCATTCTTTTCCATGTGGCTATCCAACCTTCCCTTTGTCCTTGCCACTCTCTGGGACTTCTCTGTCTGTACAGTTCCACTTTTGAGTATTAAACCCAGAATTGCTCAGAGCGCTTCCAATTCAATTTTATATTTAGTTTTCTTTCACCCATTTCTACCCTTCTTTCTTCCTCCTATCCATTTTTTCTCCATCTACCTGTCCTTTCATCTCAAATATCCCAGGTGAAGCAAGGGCCAGGTGCAGTGGTTCAAGCCTGTAATCCTAGTACTTTGGGAAGCCGAGGTGGGAGGATCACTTGAGGCCAGCAGTTCAAGACCAGCGTGGGCAACGAAGCCCAGGTCTCTGCAAAAACCAGAAAAAATTAGCCAAGTGTGGTAGTAGGTGCCTATAGTCTCAGCTACTTGGGAGGCCTCAAGGCAGGAGGATCACCTGATCCTAGGAGTTCGAGGCTGCAGTGAGCTATGATGAAGCCACTGCACTCTAGCTCAAGCAACAGAGCAAGACCCTGCTTCAAAAATAAAAAATAAATAAAAGCTGGAATGCCAGTCTGCACAAGCACAATATCCCTTAACAATGTAATGAAATAAAGTCCAGCCCTAAGAGCAAGGTCAGCCTCAGCAGCTGTTGACTACCTCCAGCAACGATCTGTAGACATCGGCATAAGCCCCATGTAGGCAGCTAATATCCGTGCCACAGTCTCTCAATTGTTCCTACTATTCACACACCCCAAAATCACAGAGTAGAATTCAATGATTGTATGCTGAGCATTCCTGAGAAAGCCACACTGAGCTCTCATGGCCTTGTCCAGGACATTGCTCTGCCTGGCTGCCCAGTTCTGCAATTACTCTGTGGTACCAAGGTCAATCTTATGGGCCCTACTCAGGTCCTAGTCCTCCAAGTCCCACTCCTTGCTGATGTATCCTGTGCCAAATGTTAATATCTTAAAATGCCAATTTTTGCTGCCAGTTTCCTTGCCCGCATATACATCTCTGAATCCAGTGTCTCTGGCCAAAGTTGGGCATATACAGTTTTCTTCCTGTAAGTGTGGCCTTATTAGGGAGAGAGACTTCTGCACTGGTTCTTTTAAAAGTTGGTTCTATACATGTCCACTCAGGTAAAACTTCACAAGCTCATCCTCAGCCAAGACACAAGCACACCTGCCTGGCACGTGTCTGTGTCCATCAGATGTGCAATGGCATGTGAGTATACAGCCATCACATCAGGGTAAAATCAGTCACATACATTTTGAGGTCTGAAAATCACTAACCTAATCTTTCTCCCTCTGTCTGGTCAGATCACATTTCTGATGGAATAGGTACACTCCTAAAGGTTTTTCCAGGAATTCCAGACATTCTCTTACTCTTTGCCCCAAAGTAAAACAATATATACCCTCAAGATTTTTTTCTTAGAGCTAACTTTGGCCCATCGTGCTGTAATTAAAGCCAATTCTGGGGGCTTAAGATTTTTACCTCTTCATAAGCTATTCTCCTTCTTAACAATAATACTCTCAATTATATACCTATCATGTGCCACACATCATATTGGTGGCTTTGTGACATTATTTTATTTAATTCTCACAGCATCCTTCCGCAAGATAGATTTTATTTTCCCCATTTTCAAATGAGAAACTGAGGCTGTCAGAGGTTTAGTAATTCATATGATATCACACAGCTAATAAATGACGGAAGAGTCAAACCCAGGCCAGACTCCACAGCCAGAGCTATTATATCCTGGCTCTACTTTCATCAGAAAAAAATATAGTTTAATATATTCACTTTACAACTGTAATAGGATTTACATACAGAGTTATGGAAGCAGGATCTAGGCCTGATTAGAAACCTTTGCAGCTATTAATTACATCAATTTGACTTATCCCCAAAATCGTGTCTCGTTACCTAAACTGCAATAGTATTTCCTTCTAATTTCACTTTAAACTTCTGATGAAAGGAGGAAGTTAGCCTGTAAGATATTGTGCAGAAGGGAAACAAGACTTAAATCTCCTCTTTCGACTCAGAGCCACATGAGAACATAGTGTCAAGAGAGGGATCAGGCATTTTACCTCTTCAGGTTCACATGCTCCGTGGCCAGCATGTGCCAGGCAACTATTTGGGAGCCATGCTGAAGTCAACCACCCAACAGTGAGAAGGAAGGTGGGTGGTTAGACCAGCCCCTGAAGCCTGCACCTGGGCAGGGGACTGTCTGCTCTGTAGCAGGACCTTGCTCATGGGCGACTTCCTCAGACCATCAGAAGCTGTTGCTAGGAGGGTGAGCCTGACTTACAGTGCCCTCACAGGAAAGGGCTGCAGGGTGCCAATGAAGAATATAAGAACTAGGAAACTCAGTCAGTGGCTTTCAATTGGGTCAGGGGGACGTAGGATCTCCCGAGGCACCCTCAGAAATGTGACAGTAAGTTGTTGCAATGACTGAGGGTGCTGTGGATAATTAGTGGGCAGGGAAGGTTATGCTAAATGTACTATAATGTGCAAGACAATCCCATGCAATGATGAATTGCCCATTCAAAATGCCACCAGCACCCATGACTGAATCCAACTTTCTAATTTTATAGGAAGATGAGGAAGGATCTGAGTGACTCTCCCAAAAGAGACCCAGAGAGAATTTTTTTTCCTGCCCAGTGTTGTCAAAATTCAGCTCCCCCGGGAAAAAAATTTCATGAAGATTGTTGCTTCCCTTTAAACCTCAATAGGGCCACAGTTCCTAGAAATAGAAAGGAAAATATTCATTGAAAGTGCCAAATCCTGCATGAAATATAATACAGATGATCTCATTTCCTCTTGGAAAACAAAAAACAAAAACACTTGTGAATCGGATAGTATTGGAAGAAAGGAAACTGAGGCTCAGAGAGGTTGAGTAAGTGGATCAAGGTCACACAGCTCATCTGTGACAGAGGCAAGATTCCAACTCAGTTTTCCCAGGCAGTAAAGCACATGGTCCTTCCCTAGAGCCACATGAGGGCAACCAGTAGCCACTGGGTACCCCAAATCACACCTCACATCTTCTAAAGACTCTACCAACCTGGAGCAAAATCAAGAGGGGCAAAATTCATCATTAAGCCTTCTCCCCTCATGTGGTTCCCTCAACTTCATCGCTTTACCACCCAACTTAGCCAACAGAAGCTGGTTCTGGGTCACTGTTGCCAGGAGTTTTTGCTTTTTATAAGAGTACCTATCCTATGTGAAAAACACGAAAATGTAAGAAAAGAAGCTCCCATTGTAGAATGGGAATGAGCAAGGGTATTACCACTACGGAGAAGTAAAAAAACCTTTCTAGAACTATTATCATTTCACAACTTTCCCTTACATAAACCAGCCTTTGAGACCTGTTGAGAAAATAGCCCGGCCTTTGCCTTGTGCTTTTGACCAACTCTGAAGGTTTCCATTTTCTTTCTAATTGGCCTGGAACCATCAATACAAGGAGGAGGAGGAATAATAGTGAAGAGAGACCCAGGGATGGGAGGGGAGATGGCGCTTCGGGTCAGGCTCTGAAACCTGGAGAGAAGCAGGAAAATGGAAGAGAACAACAGCTGTTGATAAGATAATGGCCCATCTCGGCAATTGTTAAAATTCTTACGTATTTATTCAGAAAGTGGCTGGACTGAAACCTCCATTCCATCATATCCTAGCTTGTAGCCTTGGACAAATGCCTTAATATTGCTTAACTTCAGTATCTTCATTTGTACAAACAGGGTAGTAATTTCCATCTCGCGGCGCTGGCATTAAGAAAGAACATGGCAATAAAGCATCTAGCACATGGTAGGCACTCAGGAAGCGGAAGTAGCTAGGACTGAATGACTGGAAAATGGAGTGCATGGCATGGGGTTTAGACAGGGGAGTACAAAACAGTCTATCACCTCCAAAGCTCTCACTCCACTTTAGGGAAAAAAGAGATTGTCAATCTCCTTTTCCCCTGAAGAGTGGGTGGGGGCAGGGGGAGGGAGCAGGGAGGGGAGTTTTCAGGGTAACAAGACTAATCAGGATTTCACCATCAAAGCAAATATATCCAATTAACAGCTATTAAAGAAGCATTTTCTGGCACTGTGCACAATGAAGGCCATTCTATCTAGTGGAAATTAATCTTAATTATTGGTACCTGCATACATACGTGCAAAGGGAAGCAACTCACATTAATCTACATTAAACTTAATAGCAGCCGTGTATTATCTATTCTGAGTCAAAATTGACTGCTGGCCCCTGCGTAGATATCTGCAGTGCTAACTCAAGTAATTACAGTGCACTGGGTCTCAAAGACACAATTTGTTCCCTATATAATAAATCAGCTGCTAGAAGCTTTTTATAATTAAAAACCAAAAAGAAAAAAAATAGAACTGTATAGGCAAATGTCATTTTCTTCTAGGGTAAGTTAGAGAAAAGGAAAGTGTATCTTCTTGTTGCCTAGTCTGAAAGGAGAATGAAACACCTGGCTCTGATGGATTCCTAAACAGAGAGGAATAAATACAGTGGTAGATTTTCAGAACTATGGGAAAAAATGTTTTTAGCATCTTAAATTTATGGTTTCTAAAGACCTTAACTTCCGTTCCAAGGAGACTAATAAGGTTATCTGGGAGCAATGCCTTATATCAACCAGAATTTTCAATAGTAGGGGACAGGATGGAGGCCAAGTTGATTTTATTATTCCACTTTGCGGGACCCCCTTCCACGAACAACCATGAGGAAAAGGAAAACGAGGACTATGTCTACTTTCTCTCTGCTGCCCACCAACTTTCCTATCAGGGCATTGTGCATGGATTCAGTAAATCACTTTTTAGAGGTCGCCCTACCTTCCACAGGTCTCTTTCACTTTTGTCGTCTCTGCCTCCAGAAGCCACGGGCCCTCTCTCTACCTCAACCACTCCAGAGAGTTAGGGTTTCTCTCAGTGGCCTGGAATTCTACACCTGCGGGTGCCATGTGACCTCCCAGGCTAGCTGGTGCCACCTCCACCCCAGCCTGCCTTTCCTAAGGTGTGGCATGCCTGCCACCACTGGAGTGGGGATGATTGAGCAATGCACAGACAACACCTCCACTTCATTCGCTTGGGGCTGGCGTGCAGGCACACCACGGTCATATTCCACATAAGGAAGACAGCCCGCACAACCTGCCGCAGCTGGGACTCAAGATCGCCAAAGCCAGATCTTCCCACCGGCCCTCTACATCTCCTAGGCCCCAGCTCACCCTGATGTAGGGCCCTTCCTGAGCCCCTCCTTCCTCCCTGGCCCTCCTCACCTCTCACCTCTGGGTGTCCCCCGACAGCCTGTCTTCCCTCAACCTCCTCAGCCCGGCTCCTGGGTCCCAGCCGAGCCCACCGTGTCCAGCTATTCAGGCTGTGTGTACAAAGGCAAAGTGAAAGATGCCTCCTGTGATTGTGCGACCCACTGGTCCAGACAACCCCTTGGCACCTGTCACCACTGCCTTGCCTCAGTCCTGGTTCTCCGCCCTGGGCCTCCCCCAGCCTCCCCTTCCCTTTGCTCAGGTGCAACCCTCCAGGACTCCTCCCACTGCCAAAGCCCTTCCCTGGCCCTGGGCCTGTACTGGAGGAGTCGAAGGCAGTCCCTTATGCCCCCGGGATCCTTTCCTCTGGATCCCTGGCCCAATCTTCTCCCTTTAGGTCAAAACTCCCTTCCAGTTCACAAACCCCAAACATCTTCCCTCTTCCCGGCTGTGGTGTTTTCCCACCTCCGCTAGAAGCCTGCATGGAGTCGAAGCCTGCCTGGAGCTCTCGCAGGCTCCACACACCTCTCACCCGCAGGCTCCACACACCTCTCACCTCTGTCTGCTTTATTCTCCATTATCTGGTAGGGTCATTTAACACAATTTTTAAGTCAAAAATCATGTGTATGTTTCCCGTAGAAATTTTAGAAAACATAGAAAAATGAAGAAAGGCAGGTGTTTACTACTCAAGTCTTCTTCCCGTGGGTGTATAGCATACATTCTAATTTACAAAATGGGCATGGAATTGATACTGATTGCCTAAATGATTTTCATTCTCTCTTTTTTCAGTAAGTATACATGCCCCATCTGTCAGCATCCTGCCCCAAGGCAAGCAGTATTACCAGCTTATTTTGTACTTTCTAGCAATACTTCATGCATGAACAAGTACATATGGGTGTAAATATATATTTTCACACAAATGATGGGATCCATCACACTTTTTTACACCTTACTATTTTCACTTAAATGTTGGAGATTATATTGTAGATGTAGATCTGCACTAGCTTCCTTTTAAAATATATCTATTTAATTACAACAGTGCATAAAGAATAACACAGTTGGAGTTGAGGCATAGCAAAAATCATGAGAGAGCCAGTTGAACAACTGAAATTCATATAGACATTTTAGAAAAAAATTGTCAACTTAGAAAACACTGTCCTCCCCTGTATATGAATTCTGCCATCTCTCCTGGCCATCCCACCTTTTTCAAAGTGGCCCTCCAGACCTGCTTGAATACCTCCAGTGACGGGAAACTCACTTCCTCAGGAGGTACCCTTAGGTGATGAGGCTCTCATCCTGAGCCCTCATGGGAATTCTCTAGCATTTAAAATCTATTTCATCCATCTGGATGCTGAATAGCTAGTGCTTGCCATGTTTCTTAACTATATCAAAGGACCCTTTGCCTTTTAACTTAATTTTGAGTTTCTGAAAGGCAGAGACAGAGACTGGGTTTCTCCTACATCTCCTCCCAGTGCCTGCCACCGTGCCTCCCGTATTGCCCCACAGAGCACCTCCTCATCTCCCAGGTCCTAGCAGGCTCATTGCTTCCTCCAGACAGCCCTTCCTAACACCTCGCCCCCAGAACCTCTCCAGTTACTGTAATTGTCTCTTTGTGATCTGAATTCCCAGTGGCTTATGCAAAGCCTGCTACCAGTTTTCAAATATATATATTTTGTGAATAAACCAACAAATGAATACTGAGAGAGGAATACACAGTGGTCTTTTATTGAAAGACAGTAATGACAGATAGAGTAATATTATATTTCTCAAGCAGACCCTGTGGAATCCAAATGCTAGGGTGTGTTCCCCCAGGACACTCTGGATACTGACAGGGCTATCACTTTCCATGGCTGATAGCCCTAGAGCTCCATTTACAATGTACCCAATCATGACAGAACACTCACAAACACAAGGTGGGAAGCTAGGTTTCCAGCCCATGCAAACTCCAGGAAACCAGGTCCCAGGGAAGGTTCTTAGAGAGATTTCAGAAAAGTTCTTGAGGGGCACAGGGAAGAGAACTAACATTTCTTGTGCTCCCATTTATGCCAGAAATTGAGTTTGAGGATAAAAACGAACTTGTCCATTTGCAAGGAGGAAGAGAAGAGTTCTGGAATCAGCCCAAAAGAACACATCCCTTTGCCACCCCCTCACCCCCCAGAAACTATGCCCAGCTCTAAGTTGGAATTGTCAGTCAACCCACCAACAACCATTTCCTGAGAACTTACCAATTAAAAAAAGACCTGGCCTGTGTCTCAACACTCTCGTTAGCGATATACAATGAATTTAGATGAGGAGCTAAACAATACTGTAAATTAAACACCTCTATAAAATGTTCATGCAAGATGATCGTGGTGGAAGGACCACAGGGTTTAAAGGACAAAGCATTTGAATTCTGGCTGTGCCACTTCTTAGATGTGTGACCTCTAGCGGTTTACTTCACCTCTCTGAACTCTGTCTCTGTGGAGAAAGTAATAATGCCACCTCACAATTGTCCTAAGGAGAAAATGAAATATGATAAGATTGCATACATGAAGGTGAGCAGAATGTGCATGTGGATTTTAGAAGATGCTGGGTCAGAGTGGGGCACAAAGGAGGCAGAAGGAGAGGTCATCTATAGGATTATGGAGGACCCTTGACATATCCATAATTGTTCCTTCATTGTGCCTGTTATTCTTGTCACTCCACAAATATTCTGTGAGCATCAACAAATGGGGAATAAGTCAGACACAAGGCCTGCCCTCTTGGAGCTTATGGATTAACAGGGATACAGATGCTTAAAGAAACAATGTGAATTCAGCTCAGTGCTCCAAGATGGGAAGCAGAAGTGGGACCTGGGAGTGGCTCCTAATCCAAAATGTGGGTGTGGAGAGACTTGTCTCAGCTTTCAGAGGCAAGTAGAATCATCCAGGCTGGGCAGGGGAGAGGAGGAGGGAGCAAAGGGCTCTAGGAAGGGGTGCATCTGAGGCCTGCATGCCCTAGGAGAGTGTAAGGGAAGAGGTGACCAGAGGACAGAGCCTCATCAGCCATGGTCATGAGTTTGGACCATACTGTAAGAGCCACCACAGGGTTTTAAGCAGGAGAGTGATGCACATGGTTAGATTTGCATTTTAGAAAGCAGAATGGGGTGGAGCAGGGCATGATAGAGATAAGAAGACAAGTTAGGAGAGAGCAGTAGGAAATAAAGGAAGGGAGAGACTATGGGGGGCAGGGAAAGGAGGACATTACTCACAGCATTCATAAAAGATTGGAGTACAGGTGAGGAGAGGAAGCCATCAGTGGCGGTTCCCAGGTATCAGGCTGCAGCAGCTAGGTAAAAGGGGGTTCCAGTGTCTGATCTAAGGTTTTGGGGAAAGATGCTGAATTTCGTTTTGGATATGTCAAGACTGGGGTCCCTGGGAGATATCCAAGTGGAGTTGTTCAAGAGTAGATGAGCATGTGGATGCCAAATCAGGAAAGTTCTGGATTAGAGACAGAAGTTTGGGAATATAGGCATGGTGAATGGGCTGTTGATGAGATTTTGCAGAGAGTTGGAGCAAAGAGGAGGACAGGGCAGCCGGCAGAGGACCCTCCAACAGGGCAGAAGGGGACTCCGTACAGAGACGGCAAGTCAGCTGCAGAGGTGGGAGGAAAACACACAGACAGGGCAGTGTTACAAAAGCCATGGAAGGAGAGGATGTCAACAGGGAGAAGTAGGCCAATTGTGCCAAGTGCTGTGATGACGTCAGACTTGAGAAGCACTTATTGCATAGGGCAAAATGGAAGTCTTGGTGACCTTAGCAAGTTGCAGTGGAGTGGTAGGGGTAGAATCCCAGATTGCCAAGTTGAAGGAGAAGGCGGGAGGTAAAGAGAAGGAGACGGCAGGTACAGGCAAAACTTAACAGGAAATGACTGTGAAAGTTAAGATGAAAGATAAGAAAGTACTTGGAAGGAGATAAACACAGGAAGAGTTTGGAAATGATTTTTTTTTTTAATGGGAAAGACTTTATCATGTCTTAATATGCATAAGAAAAAAACCAATAAGAGGAAAAAAGGTTAAAAGCTAAAAAGAGAGGAAGGAAACAATAAAGGAGGAGAATCTCTGGGGAGATTGATAGAGATAGGATCCGGAAGGTATTTCACTGGAACAAGAACAAAAGAAGATGCTGTATATATTAGAAACCCTTCCAGGCTCAAGTAACAGTAAGCCCTCTGGGATTGTGACTTGAACTCAGATTTTAGAAGTCAGAAGTTAGCTTTTTGCTGCCATTAGTTAAACAGCTCAGTGTAGAAAGGGTTCAGAATTAACAACCCTGTGATTTGCTTCACCTTTGCCTCATGGTTGCAAGATGGCTGCAGCAGCTCTAAGCATCACATCCTTACATGATCAATTCACAATTAGGAACCATATGTTGGCACAGGGCATAATTCTCTTCATGCACCTCCCTCTTAGAAGAAAGAAAAATATTTTCCAGAAGCACTCCAGAAGACTTCTTAATACATCACATTACCTAAAATTGGTACTTAACAGTCACCCTTAGACCAAGGCTCCCCCGAGATTAAGGCATCTCTACCCAGCACCCAAACAAAATCAGGGCTCCAATGGCAAAGAAGAAAGCGGTGAATTTGGATTAGAAACAGCAGTGTCTGCCTCAAAGTTACAGATGAAGTAGGTCGGTGGGTTTGAGAGCAGAAAATTCAATGAATTCTTGTCAAATGTCTATTTTCTCTGTAAGTTTGTCACGTGTTAAGAGCAAGAGGGAAGGGGTAGTAGCTATGAGTTCCGACAGGATTGAAGAGGTCTAAAATAACCATAGTGGAGAAAGGGAGGGTGAACTAACTGAAAAAACATGGAAAATTCCAAGAAGGTCCTCTGCAGGGAGAATGTTTGGAGAAGAAATTACAGACCAAAGGAAAGAGGAGAGGGAGGTCAGATCTGCTAAGGGGCAGCTCTGCCCCAAGTGGACACATACACAGGGCTTCCAGCCTCGCACTATTGGCATTCTGGGCTGATTAAGTCTTTGTTGTGGGGCTGTCCTGTTCATTGCAGGGTGTTGAGCAGTATCCCTTACCTCTGCCCACTAGATGCCAGTAGCAACCCCCCTCCCAGTTCTGACAATCAAAAAACGTCTCCAAAGCGGGGAGGGGAGATCAAAATCATCCCAGTTGAAAACCACTGACCTACACTGTCTTATTTAGTCCTGCAGAGCAGGGAGGGAGGTTCTGCTTTCGTGATGAGTTTAAGTGCCCAAGGACACACAACACACAACTAAGAAGAGATGGAACCAGAATTCAAACTGCCTCTGCCAGAGGCCACATTCTTCCCTCTGACCTCAGGGAAGTCTCTTTCCCCCACCAGCGCCAGCACCAAGTGGGAGCTCAGCACCCTCGGCCCTGGCCTCCATGTTCCCACTGGGCTTCTATACCCCATAGAGTCCCTTTGAGTAGTGATCTGTTTTTCCGGAAAGAATTCAAGAACTCATAAAAATTAAATCTTTGCAAAAGCTCTATATGCTCTTTTCAAGGAAATCAATCATTTGGGTAAAAAAAAAAAAAATGGGGCAACATTTTCCCAAGGACTTAGAGAAGGAAACCACCATCCAAAAAGGAAAATCTTTGAAGTTGGAATGTGCTGTAGGCTGCCTCTGTAAATGAAAAACGTTATATGCCTGGGAAACATTATATATGCCACAGCAACATGAGGCTCTCTCTGTAATAATGATAGCGTCAGCTCCACACTTTCATCCCCGAGACTCCACAAAGGGCCTTAAAAATGAAATTTTATACAAGTGCACACAACACACACAATATTTGGAAAATTCACACATATATCACTTTGCCCACCTCTCTAATGAAGGTGGAATGCAGTGGCAGATGTTTCACAGCTGCCCAGCAACCACCCTCCAACAGTTTAGGACAGGAAGCCGAGGATACCCGATCCAAGAGGAATTGCAGGGAGAGGCCAGGGAGGTAAAAGCTAATCCTGAACACTGGGATTCAGCCAAATGCGTGGGATACCCTCCACACCATCGCTTCTTCCTTTATTCTAAGAGACTGAATAAATAAAAATGACAGGCATCTATCTGCATCAGAGAGGCATGCCGTCCCCATAAAGAGAGTTAAAACTACAAAAGATCCCCAACACTTGCTGCATATGTGCTATATACAGCCTGCAGTGCAGCCCAAGAAAGCCAAGGCTATAGGTTTGGTCCTAGGCAAGTTACATATCATTACTCTGTTTAGTAGCCATAGACTATCGCAACAATAGCCTGTCGCATTGATGGCTGCCTGTCCCGCTGTAGGATAAATCCTTCCATAGAGAAGTCTCACTGATGTATGTGGTGGTAGGAGAGGAAGAGGGGAGGGGGTGGTATCTTGTCTAACTAGGTCAGGCAGTGCATTTATAGCCACAAAGTGAGGGGAAAGGATCTGCCACCTGTGGAGCCACTAGCTCATGCCAGGCTCTGGACTAGGAGCTTTATCAGTGTCACCTCATCCATCTTTCTGGGTCTTATTTTCTGAATTTTGCAAGTGAAGAAACTGAGACTTGGAGAGGTTCAGTAAGTTGGGGCCATACCTCCAATGAGCCAGGATTCAAGCTCAGTCTGCCAACCCCAGAGTTAACACACCTGTGTTACCCCCGCAACAGGGCATAGAATATTGCTAGTGCCCCAGAAACCTCCTTTGTGCCTCCTCCAATTTCATTACCACCCTCCTCCACGTAACCACTGTTCTTCCTTCTATTACTAAAGATTACATTTTGCCTGTTTTTGAGCAACATGGAAATGGAATCACATAGTATGTATTCTTTCGTATCTGACTTCTTTTGCTCCATAATTTGTGAGATTCATTCATGTTTTTGTGCCTAACAGTAACTTGTTCATTCTCATTGATATATAGGATTCTACTGTATGAATGTATTACAATTTATTTATCTATTCTACTGTTCATGGATATTTGGGTTGTTCCATTCAGGGATACTATGTATAATGCTGCTTCAAACTTTCTTGACATCTAATTGGTGCCCACGTGTTTGAATGTGTATACCTAGGAATAAAAATACTGAATCATAGATATAAAATTGTTTACTTTTACTAGATAATGCTGGTTTTCCAGAGTGTTGTGCTAATTAACACTCCCACCAACAATGTGTAAAAGTTCCATTTGCTTTATAACCTCCCAAAATTGGTATTTTGAGTTTCTATTAAATTTTAACCATTCTGATGGCTGTGTAGCTATATCACATTGTGGTTATAATTTCCTTCATAACTAATTTTAGGACCTTTTCATACATTTATTGGCCGTTTGGACCATTCCCTCTTTTGTGAAGTGGTTGCCTGTTTTTGTGTATTGATTTGTAGATCTTTGTATATTCTGCATAAAAGTTCTTTGTTGGATCCATGTATTGCAGATATATTCCCTCATGCTGTGGCTTGTCTGTTCACTGTCTTTGGTGCTTTTTAGTTGTTTTCTTTTTTCACTATATTTTATTGTTATAAGAGCACTTAACATGAGATCTGTCCTCAAACAAATACTTAAACAAATTGTAAGTATACAGTGCATTGTTGTTGACTATAGATACAGTGTTATACAGCAACCCTCTAGAGATTATTCATTTTGCTTGACTGAAACTTTGTGCCGATTGATCAGTAACTCCCCATTTTCCCCTCCCCTAGCCCCTGGCAATCATTCTACTCTTTGATCCTATGAATTTGACTATTTTGGATACCTCATATAAGTAGAATTATGCAGCATTTGCCTTTCTGTAACTGACTTATTTCACTAAGAATAATGTCCTCAAGGTTCCTCCATGTTGTGACATATTGCAGAATATCCTGCTTTTTAAAGGAGGATATTCTGCAATATGAATCGTATTACATCGTATATGTCTATACCACATTTTCTTTATCCATTCATCTGTCCATGGACATTTAGGTTGTTTCAACATCTTGACTATTGTGAATAGTGCTGTAATGAACAATGGGGTGTTAATATTGCTTCAAGATTCAGATTTCAATAATTTTGATAAATACCCAGAGTTGGGATTTCTGGATCATATGGTAGTTTTTGTTTGTTTGTTTGTTTGTTGAAGGACCCTCCATACTGTTTTACAAAGTGGCTGCACCATTTTGCATTTCCACCAACAGTGTGAAAGTGTTTCAATTTCTCCACATCCTTGCCAACACTTGTGATCTTTTGGTTTTTTGATCATAGCCATCCTGAGAGGTGCAAGGTGATATCTCATTGTGGTTTTGATTTGCTTTTTCCTGATGATTAGTTACTTTGAGCACTTTTTCATATACAGGTTGGCCATTCATGTGTCTTCTTTGGAGAAATGTCTATTCAACTCCTTAGCCTATTTTTAATCAGACTATTATGGGTTTTTTGGTTTGTTTGTTTTTTGTTTTACTATTGAGAGATAGGAGTTCCTTTTATATTTTGGAGATTAACCCCTTGTCAGATATATGGTTTGCAAATATTTTCTCCCATTCTGTATGTTGCCTTTTCACTCTGTTGATTGATTCCTTTGCTGTGCAGAAACTTTTTAGTTGGCTTTAGTCCCACTTGTTTGTTTTCTTGTTGTTGCCTCTACTTTTTGTGTCATATCCATGAAATCATTGCCAAGACTAACATCATAGAGCTTTTTCCCAATGTGTTCTTCTAGGAGTTTTACATTTTCAAGTCTTATGTTCAAGTCTTTAAGCCATTCTGAGCTGATTTTTGCATATAGTGTAAGATAAAGGTCCAATTTCATTCTTTTACATGTGGATATGCAGTTTTCTCACCCCCATTTGTGGAGGAGACTACCTTTCCCCACTGTCTATTCTTGGCACCTTTGTTGAGGATCAGTTGAACATATACATGGGAATTTATTTCTGGGCTATTCTGCTCCATTGGTCTATATGTCTGTCTATGTCAGTACCATACTGTTCTGATTACTGTAGCTTTGTTAAATATTTTGAAGTCAGGAAGTGTAACACCTGCTTTGTCCTTCTTTCTCGAGATTTATTTGGCTATTCATGGCCTTTTGTAGCTCCATATTAATTTTAGAATTGCTTTTTTTCTATTTCAGTAAAAAATACTATTGGGATTTTGATAGGGATTGCATTGAATCTATAAATTGCCTTGGGAAGTATGGACATTTTAACAATATTAAGTCTTCTAATCCATGAACACAGGGATCTCTTTCCATTTGTTTGTGTCTTGTTTAATTTCTCCCAGAAAAATTTTGCAGTTTTCAGTATACAAGTCTTTCACCTCCTTAGTTAAGTTTATTCCTAGGTATTTCACTATTTTTGGTGCTATTGCAAATAGAATCATTTTCCTAATTTTCTTTTCAGATAGTTCACTGTTAGAGTATAGAAGTGCAATTGATTTTTGTACGTTAATTTTGTATCCTGCAACTTTACTGTGTTTATTAGTTCCCACAATTTTTTAATGGAGTCATTAAGGTTTTCTATATATAAGATCGTGTCATCTGAAAACAGGGACAATTTTTCTTCTTTCTTTCTGATTTAAATGCCCTTTCTTGCTTGCTTGCCTTTTTTTTTTTTTTTTTTTTTTCCTAATTGCTCTGGCTAGGACTTCCAACACTATGTTGAATAAAAAAGGTGAGAGTGGACATCCTTGCCTTATTCATCATCTTACAGGAAAAGCTTTTAGTTTTTCACCATTGAGTACGATGTTAGCTATGGCTTTTTATATTAATATATGGCCTTTATTATGTTGAGATATTTTCCTTCTATTCCTAGATTGTTGAGAGTTTTTATCACGAAAGAGTGTTGAATTTTATGAAATGCTTTTTCTAAATCTATTGAGACAATCATGTGATTTTTATCCTTTATTCTGTTAACATGGTATGTCACATAAATTGATTTTTATATCCTTGCATCCCAGGGATAAATCCCATGTGGTTATGGTGTATGATCTTTTTAATATTGAATTCAGTTTGCTAGTATTTTGTTGAGGATTTTTGCATCTATTTGCATCAGGAATATTGGCCTGTAATTTTATTTTTTTGTATTGTCTTTGTGTGGCTTTGGTGTCAGGGTAATGCTGTTCTCATAAAACGAGTTTGGAAGTGTTCTCTCCTCTTCAATTTTTTGGAAGAGTTTGAGAAGGAGTGGTATTAATTCTTCTTTAAATGTTTGGTAAAATTCACCAGTGAAGCCATCTGGTCCTGGGCTTTTCTTTGCTGGGAGGTTTTTGATCACTGATTCAATCTCCATGCTGGTCATAGAATCTATTCAGACTTTCTATTTCCTCATTATTTAATCTCACTAGGTTGTATATTTCTAGGAATTTATCTGTTTATTGTAAGTTATCACATTGGTTGGTATATAATTATTCATAGTATTCTCTTAATGACCCTTTTAATTCCTGTGGTATCAGTTGTAATGTCTCTTATTTTATTTCTGACTTTATTTCTCTCTTTTTTTCTTAGTCTAGCTAGGAGTTTGCCAATTTTGTTTATCTTTTCGGCAAACTTAGTTTTGTTGCTTTTTTCTATTGTTTTTCTATTTTATTTCTGCTCTAATCTTTATTATTTCCTTGCTTATGCTAACTTTGGACTGACTTTGCTCTTCTTTTTCTGTCTCCTTGAGATGTAGTTAGGTTTTTTTATTCAAGATCTTTCTTTTTTTAACATAGACATTGATCACTATGAACTTCCCTCTTAGTACTGCTTCGTTGCGTCTCACACGCTTTGGTACATTGTGTTTTCATTTCCGTTTGTCTCAATGTATTTTCTATTTTTCCTTTTTGATTTCTTCTTTGACCCAGTGGTTGCTCACGTGTATGTTGTTTAATTTCCACATATGTGTGGATTTTCCAGTTTTCCTTCTTATGCTGTTGATTTCTAGTTTTGTTCCATTATGGTCAACAAAAATACTTGATACGATCCCAGTCTTCTTAAATTTGTTAATACTTGTTTTGTGAACTAAAATGTGATCTATCTTGGAGAAAGATCCATGTGTGCTTGAAAAAATTCTGCTGCTGTTGGGTGGAACATTCTGTGTATGTCTGTTAGATCCAGTTGGTCTATAGTGTTGTTTATGTCCTATATTTCCTTATTGATCTTCTGTATAAATATTCTGTTTATTATTGAAAGTGGGGTATTAAAATCTCCTACTATTATTGTATTGCTATTTCTCCCTTCAGTTCTGTCAATGTTTGCTTTATATATTTAGGTGTTCTGATGTTGGGTGCCTATATATTTACAATTATATCTTTCTAGTGAATTGACCCTGTTATCACTATATAATGTCCTTATCTCTTGTGACAATTTTTGACTTAAAATCTATTTTGTCTGATGTAAATATAGCCACCCAATTTCTCTTTTGGTTTTCATGGAATATAATTTTCCATCCTTTCAGTCTCAGCCCATATGTGTCCTTAAATCTAAAGTAAGTTTCTTGTAGAAAGTGTATAGTTGGGTCTTGTTTTATTTATCCATTTAGCCACTATATGTCTTTTAATTAGGGAGGTTAATTCACTTATCTATAAAGTAATTATTGATAGCAAAGTATTTACTATTACCATTTTTTATTGTTTACTGTTAGTCTTGTAGTTACTTCACCTGTCTTTTCTTCTCTTGCTGTTTTACTTTGTGTTTTGTTGATTTTTTTGTGTGTGTTGATATGCTTTGATTCCCTTGTCCTTTCCTTTTGTGTAACTTCCATGGGTATTTTTTTGTCTGGGTATCTTGAGGTTTATGCAAAATATCTTATAATAGTTTATTTTAAACTGAGAACAATTCAAGTTCAATGACACACAAAAACCTTTAACTTTTCCCCTCCACACACACACACTTTAGGTTATTGTTGTCACAATTTGTATCTATTCATGTTGTATATCTTTTAGTTGCAGTTATCTTTAATACTTTCATCTTTTAACTTTTATACTAGAATTAAAAGTAATTTACCCACCATCATTATAGTAATACAGTATTCTATATTTGTCTCTTTATCTACCTTTACCAATGAGTTTCATATTTTCTTATGCTATCATATTACTGTTTAGCATTCTTTCTTTTCAACCTGAAAAACTCCTGTTAGCTTTCCTTGTATGGAAAGTCTAGTTGTGATGAACTCCCTCAGGCTTTGTTTGTCTAGTCTGGGAAAGTCTTTGTCTCACCTTCATTTTTGAATGACAGTTTTGCTGGGTAGAGTATTCGTGGTTGGCAGGGGGTTTTTTGGTTTTTCTTTTAGCATTATGAATATATCTCATCCCCCTCCCTTCTGGCCTTCAAGGTTTCTGCTGGAAAATTCTGTTGATTGTCTTATAGAGGTTACCTTACATGTGACAAGTTGCTTATCTCTTGCTGCTTGCAAAATTCTCTCTTTGCCTTTGACTTTTGGTAATTTGATTATGTGTCTGGGTGTGGATTTCTTTATAGTCATCTTATTTGGTGTCCTTTGGGCTTCTTAGATCTGGCTGTTCATTTCCTCCCCAGATTTGGGAGTTTTCAGCCATTATTTCTTTGAATAAGGTTTCTTGTCATTTCTCATTTTCTTCTCCTTCTGAGATTCTCATAACATTTACATTGGTGCACTTGATCCTTTCCCATAAGTCCCTGAACTTTCTTCATTCTTTTTCATTCTTTTTGCTTTTTGCTTTTCTGACTAGATTATTCCCAATGACACGTCTTCAAGTTCACTGATACTTTCTTCTACTTGATCGGGTCCGCTCTCAAACCTCTATAGTGAGTTTTTAGTCCAGTGATTGTATTCTTTAGCTCCCTGATTTCTGTTTGGTACTTTTTTATATTTTCTATCTCTCTGCTGAAATTCTCACTTTGTTCATGCATTGTTCTCTTGAACTCAGTGAGCATCTTTATGACAGTTTTTTAGTTTTCAATTGTAATGATTCTAATAAAGTCCAATTTATCAATATTTTGTTATGATTTTGTACCCTATTTAAAAATATTTGCCACCCAAGGTAATAAGATACTCTGTTATGCTGTTTTTTTACTATATTTATTATTTATCTTTCATATTTGGATCTATTATCCACATGAAGAGAATTTCTGTGTATAATGCAAGGTGGGAGCTAATTTTTTTTCTCCAAATAAATATTCAATTAACCTAGAACCAATTATTGACAAGATGATCTTTTCTTTTTCACACATCAAGCGATCATATGTGTATAGGTCTGTTTCTGAATTCTTTATTCTATTTCATTGGTCAGTTTGTCTATCCTTGCACCAATACCACAGAACTTAGATGCAATAGCTTTATAATTAGTCTTAATATAGGGTAAGGCTTCCAGATTGTCTTAGGTATTCTTGCCCCCATAGCATGTTATATACATTTTAGAATCAGCTTGTCAATTTAATAAAACCCATGGGATTTTGACTGTGAGTGCATTGATTCTCTCCTTGATTTATTAGGGTCTACTATGAATTGGTACTTTTTACTATTTCCCAAATAATGCAAAAATTTTAAAAATAGATTGACTTTATTTACTCTTATTTCTACTTTCATGCTATAATTTCTGGACATTTTAATTCTACATACTCTAAAAACCCCAAAGACATTATTTTGTGGTTGTTATAATACACAGTAAATAATCACTTAATTTACACATGTACTTACATTTTGTCCTGCTTTTCATGTCCTCTTGCATTTCTGCACTTTCATATGAGATCATTTTTCATTGGCTCAAAGAACTCCTTTTAGTATTTATTTTAGTATGTAAGTTAGTAGCAAATTCTCTCAACTTTTGTTTGTCTAAAAAAATCTTCATTTTTGAAGGATATTTTTCCTGGGTATAGAATTTTAGAATGGTAAATATCTTCTTTCAGCATGTTAAATATATCACCCCATTGTCTTTTTGGCTTCCAGCATTTCTGTTGAGAAGGTAACTGCCAGTCTTAGTCCTCTTCCCAGGAGGTTAATGTGGCCTCTTTTAAGATTTTCTCTTCATCTTTGACTTTAAGCCATTTGACTAGAGTGTTACTCATATGGTTTTATGCATATGTATTCTACTTGGTGCTCACAGTGTTTATTAAATTTGTGACTGGATAATTTTCATCAGTTTTGGAAAATTCTCAGAGAGTATCTCTTCAGATATTGCTTCTGTCCCATTCTTTTCCTCTTGTCTTTCTTAGTTTACACTTACAAGTATGTTAGAACTTTTCATCATGTCTTCTATGTCTCTTATGCCCTTTTTTTGTATTTTTCAATCTTTTTTCTCTTTGTGCTTCACTGTGAATTTTCAACTGGCCTACACTTAAATTCTCTAATCATTTCTCCTGATGTGTCTACTTTTCTATTAGTCCATCTATTGAGTTATTTATTTCTGTGATTGTATTTAGTTACTATAGTTTTCAGTTCTAGAAGTTCCATTTAATTCTTATTTATAAATTACAGCTATCTGGTGAAATTATCTGTTTTCCATCTACTTTTTGCACATATTAATCACAGTTAAAGACTGTGTCAAGTAACTTTAATATGTGGATTACCTATGGGGCTGTTTCTATTGTCTCTTTCTTTCTCTTCTTTTTCCTCTTGGCATGCCTAGTGATTTTTAACTGAATGCTGGACATTATGTATAATAAATTGTAGAAGCTTTAGGTTATGTTATCTTCCTCTAGAGAGATTTTAATTTTCATCTGGCTGGCAGTTAAAGTAGAAAAAGATCAACTTTCTGAGTAATGACTAAGATGATTCAAGATTTGATTTTGGTTTTCATAAGAGCTAATCTATCGTAGGTTTGCCCTTAATTTCAAGGCATACCCTTTAGAGATCTCAACTGAAGGCCACAGTTTTTACAGGGTTTTTCTTGTTTGTTGTGTCCTGAACTCAAATAATTGCTACCCTTCCCCTCACTACCATGCCATTACAGAAAATCATCTGTTACGTTATAGTCTCTTTATGTCAGCCCATGCAATTTAGAAATTGACAAATACTCAAGGTGAAAGCAAGGCAGAATGGGGGCTCATTTTCTGAGGTTCTCTTTTCTTTGGGATCTTGATCTTTTAAGTCTCATCTGCCTTGTTAGCCCTGAATTCCAAATTGTCTTCATAGCTCTGTGAGATGCCCAGAAGTTCTGGTTCATTGCTTCTGCCTCAATCTGTCAGCCCCATTCTTCTTACGAATCAGTCAATACCTCAGGAATAAAAGCATAAGAAAATATTGAGCTCAACTTTTCTCCAGGATCTTGGCCCCACAAGGACTGGCTTCTTTAGTTGTTCTCCAATGCCTCCTAAGAGCAGTTTGCTTTTTTCTTTTTATATGGTTTTTGTAGTTATCCTCACTGGGATATATATTCTCATACAAGTTATTGTATCATAACCAGAAGTGGAAATTGATTGTTTTTTTTAAGTCCCCCAGTTGGCTTTAACACATGGTCATAATTAAGAACTTCTACCATAACTTATCATATTCTTTCATGCACATTTTCCTCTGCCAGGAATATCATTTCACATCCTCTGCTTGACTAACTTCTAGAGGAAGCCTTTCCTTACCTAAAGACAGATGGGGTTAGTGGCCATTCTACGTAAGCTCATAAAATATTATGTCTATCCTATTTTAGTACTTACCCTATTATATTCTAATCTATGTGCTTTTTGTTTATCTCCTACATCGGACGGGGAGTTCCTTGTGGAAAGGAGCCACATCATTTTTGTTGCATCTCATAAATATTTGAATAAATTATTAAATATTTCATACTGCTCTTTAGCTAGCAACCGTCTCTCCAGTTGGGCTACCTTTCTCACTGTTCCCAAGCAATAGTCCTTTCTCCCTCTTAAATCCCACGGAACAGCTTTTGGATCCATCCCAGCACATCTGGCCTTTTGATCCTCTGAGACCAATTTAACTTCTCACCTT
The DNA here is from genome assembly GCA_023783475.1 of Daubentonia madagascariensis. NCBI lineage: Eukaryota > Metazoa > Chordata > Mammalia > Primates > Daubentoniidae > Daubentonia > Daubentonia madagascariensis. The sequence continues at coordinate 75,162,427 of JAKFHU010002088.1, read as the reverse complement.
CCTTGGCTTAATCAGTACAAAGCATTACTAATTCTGCTACCAACCTTGAATATCCTTCATGCTTCCCCTTTAATTTTTATATATGCATGGCATTATCTTTCTGTTAAATATATATGTGTGTGCCTTTTTGGGGCCTATTAATTCAATCGGTCAATAACCTAGAAATGAGCTACCAATATATTCACAGACTGTGATAGAAGGTGTGGCAGATTTCGTTCTTCTAAGCTCAACTCAAAGGTCATTACCTCTGGGAAATTTCTTTCTAGGTCTGCTTTTCCTTGGAATGGTAGCACTCCTCCACGCAGAGTTCATGCTTGATAAGAATAGCTAAATGACCTCATCTTTCCACTCAGAAAGTGATAGAGAATATTTCCTGCTTACCCTAAGCTGTTTCTTTAATGCTGAAATAGTGATATCATGTTGAAATTTTTCTAGATATATGCTGGGAGGATGGGGGGAAAAATCAAAACTTGTTGACAGCCCAAAGAAAAATATCTTCCCACCAGAGCAGCTGTTGCTAAGTCTAGTTAATGTGTGTCCTGTCAGTGAGAAAATAGGAGCCTTCCTATAAATGTCTTTTATTGTTGCTGTTGTTTGATTACTTGCCTGTTCAAGCACTGATTAGCTTGTTTTATAAGTACATAATTTGCAAGGTGTATGCATGTGTGTGTGTGTGTGCACATGTGTGTGCGCACAAGCTGGGGCATGGGGAAAATGAGGAGGAATAATGTCTTTCTTACAGTTGTGACTCCAGCCAGGATCCTTCAGTGTCCTTACTTCATCTTCTCCACTTGTATTGGAATAATGCTATGGATAATAATACAATGCATTGTGGAGAGCATCTAGCCTCTTGCTGTTCTTGTCTGTTAAGCATCATGTGTCTTTTTGTCATTCCCCTAGAGAAGAAAATGTAAATCCTGAGACTACTCTTAGCCCCTCAAAGGTCAAAACTAGACTCAGTAAAGAAATCCTAGAGAGGGACATATGATTTCAAAACGAAGGAGCCAAGTAAGTAGTTGTATTTCTCTTTTCAGAGAGCTGGGAACATATTTTATTTGTCTTTATATTTCCATAGTACCCACTGCAGTGATTTCTACTGAAAAAAATTTGGGGAACAAATCCAAATAATGATAAAGAACCAGATGGATTTTCATCTGTCTAGGATGGATGAGGTTTGGCCCTGGCCAGAAGTAGAAGAATGCATCACATGAGGTCTCTGAATACTTTTAAACCCTGGGAGAGATACATGAGTCACCCAAATTCCCTTTAGGACTTCACCTATCTTTCCCCTACTTAATTCTGTATATTTCCAGTTTTCTGTAGATTGACACCATATTCCAGACTAATGGTTACCAATGGTTGCAAGTATAAGGCACCTTTTTAATGACAAAAAATTCCTCTTATGCAAACATAAGCTGAACTTTTAAAATTCACTGATTGAGAAAATATATGACAAAATCAACTATGAATCCAGTATAGCATTTTTAAGATCTATAAATCAGAGTAGCATCTGCACATACTTAAAAATTAGCATAAATGTCTGTGTGTGACATATATTAAGCATACAGACAATATTTGGTATGTGTGTGTGTGTGCATGTATATATATATATATATATATATGAGTTTGCAGATCCCTTTAAATACTTCTCATCCCTTGTCCCTTATCCTCTCCCTTCATCCTTTTGCTCATGCTTCCTTCATCCTATGACACTCTTCCTCAAGGACTTAATCTACCTTGTGTTTGCACTTGATTTCTTCCTGCCTCTAAAAAATATCATGCCCCTTCTCCCTTCTTTGCCTAGCCTGCCTTGCTTGCTCCTTTCCAATAGCCTTTGCCTAGCCATCCCTTCCTTTGAAGTCAAATTGTTCCCTGTGTCCTTTCTGGAGGCCTCTCAAACTTCCTTGGCCTTGTGCAACCTTGGCCTCACTTCTGAATCTCTCACACACCTTGAGTCAATTGAGCATAATAAGAGGTCTTCTTAAACTGTCCTCCTTATTTGAATGTTTGCCTCCTCTGGCCCCAGTTAGATCTGTTTTACAAATACTAATTTTGCAAGACTTCATCAGTGAATATGTGGGGATCCCAGTTGTAACTATGTCTGTCCTTTGTGAACAACTCAGGTCTGGGCCCTGCAGCTTGAGAAGAATAAACCTTTAAGGATTTATTGGGAAGGGTGACATAAACGTCACAGTAGATGACATTTATACTCTCAGGTGACCCCTGTTTACAGACTCTACCTCTAATCTATGCAAATTAGATGAGAGTATTCTGTGACCTGGGAGGGAAACTGCCCTAGCTTTATTGTCTAGGCCAACAACAGGCCAAGTCAGACCAAAGAGTGTGATAGCAAAGGGCTGAGCTTTGCCATCCTGTAATCTTCATTCCTGCAGTTTTTATTTTGCCTCATGGACCCCACAGAACAAGCCTGCACCCTCTTTCAGAAGACAGCCCTCCACAAATTAGATAACAATTTTTCTGTTCCCCTTTTGTTTTCTCCCTATAGGTTAAACAACCCCAGTTCTTCTTACTATTCCCCTTAGTGGCCTGACTGCTGACCTGGTCATTCCCCTATGAACATACCCTCATTCAGCCCCGCCCTTCTTATGTCCCAGAATAGAACATATTATTCAAGATGCAAAAAGTTGATGCAGAGTGTGAGGAACTCTTGCCTCTCCTATGCTGATTATGATGGCCTAAATCCACACCTCAGTTTGAAAAAGCAGTGTTGACATAGGGTGTCATAAGACCTGTCATTTATAACTACCTACTAGTCATATATCTTTGGAGAAAACTTCAGCTTCTCTGAGCCACAGATTTCCAATCAAAAAAGGTGCCCAACTCTATTTGTCACCAGGGAAGTACAAATTTAAATCCACGGTGCAGCACAATAAAACCACCAGAGAGGTTAAAATGACAGAGACAATACCAAGTGATGGGGAAGAGGTGGAGCAACAAGAATTCACAGCCATTACTGAAGAGAGTAAATTGGTACAATCACTTTTGGAAAACTATTTGACAGCATCTACTATAGCTGACCCAGTAATGCCATTCTTAGGGATATACTCGAGAAATGAGTGCATAGGTCCACCAAAAGACAGGTCCTGAAATGTTGAGAGAAGCCCAGTTCACAATATCCCTAAATTGGAAACAATCCAAATGCTCACCAACAAATGGAATGATGTATTCACACGATGGGATACTGTATGAAGCGAGAATGAATGAACTCCAGACAGAGGACATGATACAATGACCCTCACAAACAAATGCTGAGCTAAAGAAGCAAAACACAAAAGAGCATGTAGTATACGGTTAAACTTACATACAGTCCCATACCAGACAAATCTGATCTCTGGTCTTAGAAGTCAGAGTGGTAGCTACCCAGGGGCAGGAATCTTGATGAGAAGAGAGCAAATAAGGGCTCCTGGTTGATGGAATTGTTCTGATCTTGATTTGGGTACTGGTTACATGAGTGTGTTCAAGTTGTGCACATTATTTAGCTCTCTGTTATGATTACGCACTTTTCTATAAGTACGTTATATGTTGACAAAAAGTTAAAGCATACCATTATAATAGCAGCAACAAGCCAGAACATTTAAAACTCTCTTAGACTGCAAGCAGTCGAGGAGGGGGAAAAATAGCTAATGCAAGTCCACTCACTTTTTTGCCGGAAGAGTGTTGGCTCAATGAGACGTATGTCCAAATGGACCATCCCTTTCTTATCAAATTCTTCTACCAGTCTGGTCCCTTTTGCCCCCGCCCTGTGGAGTCAGGCCCTGTCAGGCTCATGTTCACCCTACCTCTGAGGGAGCACGTTAGAAATTGGAAAGCAGAATTGCCACAACCTATTGAGCATTTACTATATGTCAGACACCAAGCCAAGTGGTTTATTTAACACTATTTTATTGTATCTTCCAATATCTCTATAAGATGTGTAATGTCCCCTTTACCAATGAGGAAATAGATAGAAAGATTAAGCCATTTGCCCAAAGGTATAGATACTGGATTAGAACCTGGATTAGAGGTAGGACTGACACCAACACTCTTAACCACTAGACACTTTGTCTCTGAATCAGGTCTCAACAGTGTTTGAATTGATGATATTTGACTCAACTTGCGTGCCTTCCAGGACTCCTAAACTTTGGTTTGCTTTTTGCCTATGTCTGCCTGACCCTCAACAATCACACTGCTGCCCTGCCTGTTCCTGACCTGCACTGCTGGCGCAACTCCAGGCCCCTGGCTGGAAAGCCAGGCTGACTGGGTGCTGAGTGTTCTGATCCCGGCATTCATCGGGCAGCCCATGTTCATGGATCTGGCATTGACAAAATGCCAAGAAAGAAACAGGATAAAAAGAAAAGGTCACACCCTGAAAGAAAGTCTTTGGATCCTACAGGAAGCTCCAACTTTAAACCTGCAAATCTCTGTGGGGTTTTCATCCTTTATGGCTGAGTCCAGAAAAGAGAGGTGGCTGAGAGCTGGAGACCACCCCTGACAAAATGTTTTTTTTAAAAAATCAAGTTCTCAAGTGTTCCTGTTTTTGGCTTTCAGTTGCATGGTATTTCAGAGATTTCTGGCTCTTAAAATCTGTTAGCAATCCCCAAATCCACGAACAGGCTTTAGAAGACGGGGACGGGGAGGGCAATGAGAAGGATTTTTTCGGGAGCAATCCCTCTGTAAAGAAAAGGCGAAACTTAAATTAGATACAGCTGAAAATATCTCGATCCTATAAGATTAGTCTTGACACAATCCCCGCAGCAGAAGCATTCTCTGTGCTAAAGGAATTACTCCAAAGGTTTTTCCTTCCTTATTGCCCACTTATTTTTCTGGAAAGCCCTGTTTTGAAACCCTGTGTTTTACACTAATGCAAAGCCGTTTTGGGTTATCATCCTAATGAATTCCACCAGGAGACATTTTTTTTAGGGGTCATGATTAAACAGGTTCCCTGGAGTTTTGGCTGACCCGAGCCAGAATGAAGCATCAACACTCTGACAAGATCCAGCTCCCGCCAAGGAGACCTGAGTGACCGCAAGACAAAAAAATCACCCAAATTGCAATTGAACAGGACCAATCAAATCATTGGTTTTCCCTGCAGGGACCAGTCCTGATTTCCTGCTTCACTTCTTTGTGCTCTTAATGGTCTAATACCCAACCCCGCACCACTTCCCCTTTGAAGTTCCTCAAAATCTCAGGGTTTTGCAGACAGGGATAATGTTTTCTGAGGACTGATCCAAGTCAGTGGCATAATCCGTCCATTCTTATTCTCAAGAATCTCTGCTCTCATCTCTGTTTCAATTTCAGTTTTGCAGATTTGGAAACTGGAAGCAAACTTAAATGGGTTTAACAGAAAAAAATGAGAGAAATAGAACTTCAGTTGATTACGATGTTTGCTCTTATTTCAAGGAAGGTCTAGGTCACACCAGATGCCTTAAAACCAAGTGGACCCCAGGACATCAACAAATGAAGGGACAGTGTTTGGGGATTCAGTCAAACTCAAGCCCTTCAGCAGGACTTAGTCCCCTAAAATGCTGGTTCACTTCTTCCATATGCTAAAAAAATTTCAATTTGCAAAACCAGCCAGATCTAATCTGAACTCTCACGTTTGTTGCAGCTATCTATAGTCACTATACTCCGCCAACAGACCTCTTCCCCAGGCACATTCTTCAGGAGAGTCATATAATTTATTGGCATAATGGTCTTTTTTCAAGAGAAGTATTTCATTTTAATAAAAATGTGTATCACCATATTTAATCAATCAGGCTGATTGACAACAGCAATAGTTGAGTCTTGCAGCAGATGCTGCTGCTACCTCATTCTTATTCCAGTTTCATTTCTCAATCAAATCCATGTGTAAAAAACATAATGTGCTGCCAACACAATGTAATAAAACCTCAACTGAAATGCACACCAGCACGACAGAAACTGATAACTCAAAGTATGGGAAAAGTTAACTTCAGAAAAATCACTTATGACACTTGGGTATTCAAGTTTTATGGACAAGAGATGCATCGCCTCACTATCGCCAGCATGAATAGGCCAAATTCATAGATTTGTCCTGAAACAGAAAATAATAATTGCTAAAGCAACATTTTCCAAAAGCTGACAGAGGAAACCTTTTTAAACAGCCCAGAAATCATCCTTAAAATTGCCTGAATTTGTTTGAGATGCACCATTTGTGTCATGGAGCAATAAATTAGGACTTGAGCAGCATTTTTTTTTATGGTGGTGCAGACTGGTTAAAGATGATGTATCACTGGTTGTCACAGATAGAACCAGCAGTTTTCAAAGTTAATGATTCATAAAGGAATAAAGGTAACCTAATTATAACAATACCAGAGACAGACCCTGTTACTCAAATTCTGAGCTCCTACTTTATTCTTGCAAAAGCCTGAGTTAGGGAGTAGAGATATGAGTCCCTGCAAAAAGGAATGGATCCATAGTCCAGAGATCTGTAAGTGTACCGAGTGGAATAGTGTCTCCCCAAAATTCATGTCCACCAAGAACGTCAGCATGTGACCTTATCTGGAAATAGGGTCATTGCAGATGTAATTAGTTAAGATTAAGTATACTGGAGTATACTTACTGGAGTAGGGTGGGCCCTATATCTAACGACTGGTGTCCCTATAAGAAGGCCATGTGAACACACAAACACACATGTGAAGACAGACTTGTGAAGACAGAGGAAAAAATTGGAGTGACGCAGCTACAAGCCAAAGAATGCTAAGGATTGTTGGTGACCAAGCAGAAACTAGGAAGAGGCAAAGAAGGATTCTTTCCTAGAGACTTTAGAGGGAACGTAGGGAACATGCTCTGCTGACTTGACTTTGTATTCTACTTAAGGCCTCCAGAACTGTGAAAGAATCAATTCCTGTTATTTCAGGCCATCCAGTTTGTGGTCTTTTGTTATAGCAACCCTAGGAAACTAACACAGTAAGCAAAGGCTAAGACCAAATGTCCAGGTCCAAGACAGAGGACAAGAGTCAGCCTCAGGGATCAGAGTGCCCAGCAAGGATAAAAAATATAGGAAGCAGGATTCCAGGGATGGCTTTCATCATGCTGTTTCCTCACTCAAAAACACTTTGTGGCCTCACATGGCTCATGGAGAAACTCTTAATTCTTCATTTAAAAATTCAAACCTTCCACAGTGAAGGTTCTCAAACCACACGCCTCAATGTGACAAACAGATCATAACACAATGCAATAATGTCAGCCTTTGAACAATACCCACAGCTCAGTTAAGCAAACCTTTTATAGAAGAATGAAGCCTGAGACCTTTTGCTGAATCAGGGAGCAGGTAGGGAAGGGGCGCCTATGAGGGCTGTGCAGCAGGTTGCCCTCACCACACTCAGCCTCGAACGGCAGGGGAGGGAAGTCTGTGCTGAACTTGGTAGGGGGATGGCTGTACGGCAAGGGCTGTATGACAAGAGCTGAAGCCTTTGGTAGATGACTTGATGACACACAATGACCACACAGGAAAGGGGCCCAGGGCATACATAACCCTCTCCGCTTTCCTACTGTCCAGTCTTCTGTTGGTGCCTCTTATTGGCCAGACCCAACCAGAAGCTAGAACTGTGTCATCCGGTAAGGGAGCCACCAGCCACATGTGGCTATTTAAGTTAATTAAAATTAAATAAGATTAAAAATTCAGTTCCTCCATGCTCAATAGCCACATGTGGCTAGTGGATCCCATACTGGACAGTGTGGATACAGAACATTTCCATCTTTACCAAAAGACTGATAAAGGGGGAGGGAGGGCCATGACCTCGTCCATGAAGGTCATTCTCTCAGGCACAGAACAAGATGCAGAGGGGTGGTGAGTGAGTCTGGAGGGACAAGAAGAAGGTGCATGTTCAGCACTTCCAAATGTGTGTCTCCTAAGATGCCCTGTAAAAAAAAATAAATAAAAAATTGGGGATTAGGGGGTGAGTCAATGGTCAAATAAATGTAACAAACTCTACACACTATTTCATTCCCTTGGAAGCTGAAGATATACATCAGCCTAGTAACAGCTCTGAGAAATCCTGGAAATCTGTTCAACTTTGTTTAAAAACCAGTATTTTCCAAACATTTTTTGTTAAGAAAAAAATTTTTTTAATGGGAAGGGTTCTTTTGATATTGTACATTTATCATTCTGAACTTTTAAGATCCAATCATTCTCCTTATTTGGGGTAGGGGATCCCAAAAGAGACAAGAAGGTTGGATCCTTCTACCTAGCACAGAAGCTGAATAGTACCTGAGAGGCCTGCTACCAAGTGACCTAGGGGAGCCCCCACCCATGCTGTGGCCATGAAAGGCGCCGCTCAGATCCCCTGCTCTGGGGAGCCTGATTGACTGACAGCTCCAGCTGCTGAGGTCCTGATCAACCCTCAAGTTCACGCCACCCTTCCCCTGACTGCTTCCAGCCAAAGACTGAGCATGGCAGGGGTGTTAATGCAGGCCCACTCCTTCAGACATGGGACCCCTCTGAAGACAGTTTTGGCTTGAGGACTCACTGGCCTGGCTGAGACTTCCCTAGGACTGACGGCCCAGCAGCCTGAACCCCCCTCCATCCCCCTCTCAGTCCCCAGATGTCAGACCTGCATTTCTGTCTAAAGCCTCTCCCTGCCCATCCTGGCTTCTCTCCTTCTCTCCTTGCCTGCATTTCCCCCAATAATTCTCTTGCATGTCTAATGACATCTTGGGGTCTACTTTTTAAAGGACCTGAACCAACACAACTCAAGGGCTGGATGTTAAGTAGTGTTTCAAAGATGTGGGAACACATAGAAGTAATTCAAGTCAGAGTCCACCAGTGTGGAAGATTCTTGGCTGCATTTTGTTTGGCAGGCCCAGTATTTTGGTTTGTTTTAACTGAATTTGAGAGTCTTTAAGTGTTGTATGTGTTCTACCCCAACCCCCACCTTTCCTTATTACCAGACACATGCACGTATCTCTAACTTAATGCATACACTTGCCTAGGCAGTGAGACGTCATGCCAGGTTGCTCACAGCTTTTCTGGATCCTATACCAGAGACTTGTAATCCTAACCTTTGCTCCACTATTCTAACGTGATTTAGAGACCATTATGTCCTAAGTGACTTAATTGCTCCAGTTGTCTTTTGCTCTTCACTGGTGTTAGCTTTAGCTCTTTTGCTACGTTAGAGATTCTCTCTGAGATGTCTCTAAGTCCCCTCTGCCCCTCAGAACCTAATTCTGCGGTGCACGACTTTCCAGTCTCCAAGCTCTTGATACATCATCCCCGATTACCTCCCCTCTCCTCTTCCCACCAAACCCATCCCTGCTGCCTGTATGAAATCTGCCCAGTGGTCCAACACTTCAAGCAGTTTTTGCCAATTACCCTCTCCTCACCATGGGCAACTCATATCACATGGGCCCTTAGCATGAATCCTAGCAGTCTGTCTACCCTCTGATATCAAGTTATGTGCTTTTTTTATGGGTTAGAGATGATGCTCTTGTGGTAAAATTTAGGTAGAGCTTGGACATTACATTAAACATCATTGAATCCTATAGTGAGAAAATAATTATTTTTTCAATTCTGGTTATATTAAAGAGAAAGTCTTAGTTTGGTGTTAGTTAGGTGGTTAGAACACTACTCCAACTATTTCCAATTTCCCTTTTCAATAAAGAACAAGGTGGTCCCACACTCAGAGGCTTGGGCCCAAAAAATTGGTCAGAATCTGGTCATTTTATTGTACTCATTTTTGGCATTACCTCCTTGTAATAGGCAACATCGGTTTTCCTTTTTGTAGTGATTTAAATTTTCCTTTTAAACTAATTTTATTTAAAGAAAACAGTGAATCACTTTAAGAAAATATTAATAACAGCAGCAGTGGCAGTAAACTATGGCAAAAATTTTGAAAGGGGTAGATAGATAACTGAAATGGGAAAAATACCACCCTAATCAACCTGCATATTCATAGTTCTATGCCTAGGTGCCTTCTGTCTGGGTGCCACTAAGTGTCCTTTATTGATAAAGCCTGAGTTAGGTTTTCTGTAACTTATAATATAAAAATCCTGACTGAATTGTGCTGCAATAAACATTCGAGTGCAAGTGTCTTTTTGATAAAATGACTTTTTTTGCCTTGGGGTAAATCCCCAATAGTGGGATTGCTGGATCAAATGGTAGTTCTACTTTTAGTTCTTTGAGGTATCGCGATACTACTTTCCATAGAGGTTGTACTAGTTTCTTCCTATCTCTCTGCATCCACACAAAAACATGGAACCAACCCAAGTGCCCATCAATACATGAGTGGATTAATAAAATGTGGTATATGTATACCATGAAGTCCTACTCAACCATTAAAAAAAATGGTGAACTAATACCTTTTGTATCAACTTGGATGGACTTGGAAACCATTCTACTAAGTGAATTATGGCAAGAATGGAAAAACAAACACCACATGTACTCACTATTAAATTGGAACTAATCGACCAACACTCATGTGCACGTATGGAAGTAAAATTCAACGGAAACCAAGCAGGTGGGAGAGGGAAGGAGGGGATGGGTAAATTCACACCTAACGGGTGCAGTGCACACTATTTGGGTGATGGGCACACTTATAATTTTGACTCAAACCGTACAAGGGCAATTCATGTAACTGGAACCTTTGTACCCCCGTAATATTCTGAAATTTTGAAACAAGAGGACATCATTGCATCAGTGCTATGCAAAGCCATAGTGAAGCTAGACTCAAAATCTGCTCTTTTCTAGAACTGTATTTTGAAAATATGACTGGTGCACTTGTTTCTATTAAAGCCAGGAAAGTGAAATTATAATAAATTCTAGTTAGAGTAAAAATAAAATACTTAAACTTTAAAAAAAAGTCCTGACTAATCAAGGTTAAAAGAACATCAGTTAGAGTAAATCTGCTCTCTGGGAGTAAGCAACCTAGTTGGGAAACTCAGAGCAGAGACTGGGTTTATTTACTTTTGACACACCAGGCATAGGATAGGTGCTCAATAAATATGTCAAAAGAATAAATGTAAATAAAGATGGCATGAACAATAGAAGACCCAATATCAGAATTGCCACATGGTAATACAGTTGTCCCTCCGTATCTGTGGAGGATTGATTCCAGAACCCTCCTCCCCTGCAGATGCCAAAATCCACGGATGCCCAAGTCCCTTATATAAAATGGTGTCTATACTACATCCTCCCATATACTTTAAATCATCTCTAGATCACTTATAATACCTAAAACAATGTAAATGCTACATAAAGAGTTGTTATACTGTATTGATTTTTTAAATTGTTGTACTGTTATTTTTTTATTGTGTTTTTTTCCTGAATATTTTTGATCTACAGTTGGATGAATCCTCAGATGCAGAACCCGAGGATATGGAGGGCCACGTGTATACAGAGGACTAGCTGTATATGATTAATTGCCAAATAAATGGGAAAGACAATGTATGCTATGCCTTCAAATGAGGGAGAGGTGAGTTTGAATTAATGAAGTAAAGGCAGGGATGGAAGACGGGAAGGAAAGAGGGAGCTGATATTCCTTCACTGTGACTATGTGCCAGGCATTGTGCTGGGTCCTTTACATCTGTCGTCATAGTTAATACTCACAATAATCCTACAGGCTAAGCACTTTTTACTCCCATTAGAAATAAGGCAACAGAGATTCAGAGAGCTTAAGTACTTGATTAAGGTCATTCAGGAACTAGCCAGGCCAGACATACCCAGGCCAATTGATGGCCAAGCTCACTGAGTCAGGCAGCTAGAATCGAGGTCAGTGGTGAAACACAATGAGAGCGTTGATGTGAACACAGTTCATAAACTAGGAAGATCACCCCAGAAGAATGTAGGAACAAAGGGAGAACTGTGTAAACAAAGACTAGGCCATGGCACGATTCCACTGGCAACAATACTTCCACAAACTTCGAAGGAAGACAGTAGCTAATTGAATCTGAAGTTTCATTTGCTAGAAACTAACAGACAAAGAATTCACAATAATTTCTCCTGAGTGAAAACTGAGATGCACGATGTGTGGTGTTGGACAAGAGAAGTAGTTGATACCTTCTCTTTGTATTTAACACGGACCTTTAACACTGATTATGTGATAGTGTTCCCAATACAAATAGCAAGGGGGGTGGTTACAGGAGGGGAGGCCGGAGATAAGAAAAGTCCTGATGAGCTGTGCAGAGATAGGAGGTAATTTGTTGATATTAAGAAGAGGGACTCTTTTGCATGTACTTCCTTTCTGCCTCCATCTATCACCTAGAAAAGCCCGTGCAATTACAAAGCTGATCGGAAAATCTGACTATAGGCAGGCAAGATTTCAAACCAAGAGAAGCCAAATCTAGAACCACACAGTTATGGTGAATTTAACCCTGTGGGTTTTTTGGAACATTTATGCCTTGACCAGCCCATGGGCTCCCACACCCATTCTCCTCCCAAGTGATCAGGCACGTGGTTTCAACTATCAGGCCGCTTCGGTTGCATCATAAATAACTACAAAACCTCAGAAGCTAAAACAATAAACATTTATTTCTCACACACCTGCAGGGCCCAGTGCTGAGCTTTACTGGGCTTGACTGGACTCTGCTGATCTCAGCTGGGAGCGCTGAGGCTGGGGTGGGCTAGGGGCTGGCTGATCTAGGCTGGCTGTGGCTGAAGTGACTCCGCTCTGCTCCACGTGTCCCTCATCATCCTCTGGAATCAGTGGGCCAGCTCGGGCATGCCATTCTCTGAATGATGGAAGTGGTACAAAGAGGAAAAGTGAAACACGCAGGGGCTCTTGAGGCCTGAGCTGGCACGCCATCTCTTCTGCCTTATTCCACGGGCCAAAATAAGTCAGAGTTGAGCCCAGAGTCAGAGTGGGAAAGCACTGCACAGATGCGTGGCAACGGGCCTGGGTAAAGTGAGGGTAAAAAATGGGACCATTACTGCAACCTACCACGGCCCCTGATCTGCCAAAAGCCTGGCTCACTGGTTGGGCTAGAGAGTCCCTGAGGGCAATGACCACATCCATTTACCCATTTTATCTTCACAGTCACTCTGCAAAACAATACCATGGTCTCTGATTTATGGAAGAGAATATTAAGGCTCGAAAATGTTAATGAATAAATTTCCAAAACTGCTTAAAATCATCTGTCCTTTCACATTATTTAGCCCTGGAAACTGAACCAGTATCAGTCGCTAAATCTCCCTAACCATTTCAGGAAAGGACCAGTGCCTTGTTGATGGTCTAAACCCTAACCAGGCATTATCCTGTGATTGTAGAGAAAGAGCAGCTCCAGGCTGACGTCACTGAGACTTGTATTGGTGGAGAGCCAAACTTTAAGGAGGAGAAAACAATATTTTGAGTACAAGGCACTGCTCTTGTCTTCTTTCAATAAATAATCAGTTTTGGGATCTATATCTTCCATGAAGGCTCAAAACGGGGTTGGCAGCATTTAGAAAGGGCAAAACAAGTTTTCCTTTTTTCTCTCTCTTTTGGAAATCTGGGGTGAAGTAGCTGAATTGACAGTTACTCTTGGCCCCCAGACTTGAGGGTCCCCTACAGAGGCAGGGGTCAGGACAGCATGGGAGGGGGAGGGGAGGACTGTGCCCAGCTCTTCAGCAGAGGTGCTCTTGTGAGAACCAATACCCAGGAACCTCATGGTGGGGCTCAGCAGAAGGGAGGCATCCAGGGCACCCCTCTGTACACAGTGCACCTCATGAGCCACATCGTATTCTACCCCATGTGCACATCACATGCTGAAGGGATCGAGTTTCAGTTCAGTTTGGTTCCAGCACTTTCACCTGCCAGCACCATGCTAGGAATGGGAAATACTGAGATGAATCAGAAGTGGTTCTCACCTTTAAAGAGCTTACAGAGTACTGGGAACATCAGGAAAAGAGAGAAAGAGAGAAAGATGCCATAGGTTGGCGTAGATAGAATAGTCGAAGCAGCATGTAAGGGTCAGCAAGGCTTCCCTGGAATAATGACTTTAAAGCCAGGAGCTCAAGTACAAGCGGGAATTTGCCACATAGAATCTGGAAAAGAGACTTCCAGACAAAAGGAAAATACTGACCTAGTCTTGGCTACTAAAATGGCCAAATTCCAAAAGCATGAGTATTGAAGTCAGACAGCTAACTTGAATCCTATCTCTGTTTATCCCTCCAACAAACTGGACTTAATCCAGTGCTCTCTGAGCCTTAGTTTCTTCATCTGTGAAATGGGATTAATCATAGGTACCTGAAAGTAATATACTGAGTCCTAAATGAGACCCAGTATGTGAAAACATTTTGTAGGCTATGAAGTGTTACCTATACAGATGTTCATTGTTAGTGCTATTATGATTAGTCATTGATTCGGTGCCAGGGGCTCAGTTGGAAACTGAGGATTGGATTCAGAGGTGAATGAAATAGATCATGCTGCCCTCAAGGTGATCACAGTCTAATAATAAGTCACATTCATGTAGAGCTTATTAGGTGCCATGCCCTGTTCCCAGCAACTTTGCAGCTGTTAGCTCATTCCATCCTCACACCCACCTGAGAAGCAGGTGCCATGATCACCTTCATTTAGCAGGCGGGGGAAACAGAAGCACAGATGGGTGGAGCAACTTGTGCAAGGCACCTCGGCTGATGGGTGGCCATGCCCAGATGTGAGCACGGTGGGTGGCTCCAGAGCGCCTGCCCTTCAGCACTACCCCGCACAGGGAGACGGTCAGCTAAGAGGCAACCACAACATGACGTCGTAAGTGCTGTGAGCGTGTTATGATGCTGTAAGCGTGCTCGGTATCTTGGGAGAACAAAGGGGTGTAAGTTGGGTGAGGGGTGGGGGGAGTCGTCAGCAAAGTCTCCCTAGGGGAGATGGTCCTTGAACTGAGCTGTGGCTAGGAGGCGGGTTAAGTTGTGCCTGGTGAGAAGAGCGGTATGAGCAAAGCCCCGGGGGTGAGCACAGGGCTGCTGTCCTCAGTGTGGAAGGGACAGAGAGAGAGAGAGAGAGAGAGAAGGGGGCAGGGTACGGCTGAAGAGGTGGGCAGGAGCCGGTCCGCAGGGGCTGGGGCACCGTGCTGAGGAGCCCTGCTGTGTCCCGAGGGCAGCAGAGACAGCGTGTTGGGAGGCTCACTCTGACCACGCGCGGGTGACAAGCTGGGAGAGGACAGCATGGCCGATAGCTGAAGGCAGAGACAGGTGGGGGCTGGCACAGAAACCCAGCTGCCACGACTGCTGTCTGAAGGCGGAGTGCAGCGGTGGGTGGAGGGTGCGAGAACTGCCAAGAGCCAGCGGTTTTAGAAAGAGAAGGAGAGAGAGCGATGCAGGGTGGCTGCGGGGCCCTGGCTGGCGACTGGCTGGGCCAGCATGGTGGGCAGCAGGCCTGACGATGAAGACCTGGGAAGCGCTGGCACTTAAGGGAGGGTGGGGGAAGCAGAGCCCAGGGAAACCTGACCCGGGTGAGCAGAAGGGAAGGAGGAAAACGAGTGTCTTCCTGGGAATTCAAGGGAGGCTGCAGGGGAAGGAATTGGCTAGACACCGAGAATTTACTTCTAACAGGAGTCCTGAGTCCTTAACCCCAGGCTTAGACCCCTAAAGGAGAGCGCCTTTCCTTGTGACAGCAGAAGTCCTGGTTTTCAGTCTTCACTTTCTTCGTTTTTCTGTCTTCATTTTCCAAGACTTCTGATCTCACTGCCTCACTCATTTAGCACTGTTTACTTAATTTCTCAATATCTTTGTCTACTCATTACTGCTCTCTGCACACACGGACATAATGGGCTGGAGGAGGAGGCTGTGCTGACTGGTATTCGCACTGTGCTAGGACTGATGAATGAGCCGCTAAACACGCCATCACCATTACCAATAGCAATAGCCACTGACTCGGCTCCTGTTTATTGAGCATCTATTATGTACCAGGTGTTCTGTTATGAGATGTAAAAACATGGCCAATAAACAAGGTAGGTATGACATTTCTCTTTTACAGAGGGAGAAACTAAGGCTTGGAGAAGTTAAGCAAGCAGCTGAAGATCATACAGCAAATAATAAATAGCGGTGGGACGTATGTGTACAGCCTTATGGCAGCCAAGGGTAGAGCTTTCAGGCAGCCCTTTAAAATTTTCACCAAGACGTCCTTGATATCCTTGCTGTGATTTGTGAGCAGAGAAGGAGTTGGTGTGTGGGACATGGAGAGGGAGGAAAGGGCAAAGCAAACAAAACAGGACCCAGGTTAGGGAGTGACTGTTTCCAAGCCCAGTATTCTGTCATGAGCTGTGCTATACACACTCCACCCTGCACAGGCTCTTTCAGAAGAGAATAAGCATCTGAATGGGTTTTCATGCTTGCCGTAAAAGAAACTGAACACACTGGCACAAAAATTCCTGGCCAGCTTTCCTTCAAGAACACAACTTACAAATCATTCGTTCATTTAACAAATATTTGCCAAGCACTTACTGGATTCCAAGCATTGAGCTGGGTCCTAGGGATACAATGGCAAAAAATGAACAAATGAGCCAGTGGGTGAGACAGAAGAAGAAAGGGTGCCCTCTTGGGTTGTCGCTGAGGAGGGGACACCTGGAGGGAGAGAGTGGTCAGCAGGGGAGGTGGAGGCCCTTCAGACAGAGGGGCAGCTTGAGCAAAGGCGTCTGCTTCACACTGGGCTTGCACCACTCCATCCTGCTTCTTTGTCTTGCAAACTCCAACTCACCCTGTAAAACTCTGGGGAGGCTTGCCTGACCTCCGCAGCTGGTTTTGGCGGTTTCCTATGGGCTTCTGTAGTAGCAGGTGTCCGCAGGTGTCCCAGCCTCTCTGCCTCTCTAGTCTGAGCTCTCTGGAGGAAGGGGGTGTCTTTTAATTCTGCGTCCCCAGTGCCAGCACAGAGTAGTTACTCAATAAACACAGTGGAATTACTGCAGCATGCTGGAGGTGATGTCTAAGGACACATCGGGACACTTAGGTGGTCTTGGGCAACAATGCCCACTTAACCACTTTGCAGTTCCTTTTTAAGGCAAGTATTTGCATATACTGGAAAGATTGGAGGCCCAGGCTCTGCCACAATGACTTCAGCAAATCATTTAAGGTTTTGTTTCCCTCCCTTATCCAATGACAGAGGTGGCTTATCAAGACCCATGCTTAGGATTGTTTGTGCTAGAGCAAGTCCAAGGTCAGCTTACATCCTGTAGTCAACATGGAGCAAAGAGACATCTTCTAGAAGAGGGAGTAACAAACACACTTGATCTTTATTTAACTCTTACCTAAAATTCAGTGACATAATGTTGCTCTTGTCTGTGATTCATTTGAAGCTTAATTTTTCAATAAGAACACAGTTCAGAGTGCCTGGCATGGGATAAAATGGTAGCTAAAATAATATTTGACATTTATGGGGAACTTTAATTTTTGAACAGGTAAGATGGTCACATGGCACAAAAATGAAAAGATCTAAAAAGATGTACATTGAACACCCTGACCCCACTCATGCTTGGACCTGCCCCATTTTGTGCCCTTGCTCTATGCCCCCTTGAGTCATGCATATCATTAGTTTCTTATCTGTCCTTCCAGAGTTTTTTATGCAAACACAAGCATATATGGAATTTCGTCAAATGCATCTTCTATATCTATAGAAATGGTCACATGATTTTTCTCCTTAGGTCTATTTTGATGAACTGTCCTTGCATTCTCAGACCAAGCTGGCTTGATCATGAAGTATCATGCTTTAAGCATGCTGCTGCATCCTGATTGCTAATGTTTTATTTAAGATTTATGCATCAATATTCACGTGTGAGATTCATTTATCCCTTCTCTTTTTTACGGCTTCTGTTATCAATGTTATCTTCGCTGGATAAAAATAATTGGGAAGTTTTTCTCCTTTGTCTGTGCTCTAGGACAGTTTAAATAATGTTGGAATCAACATTAAATTTGCCTGAGAAACTTCTAGCACTGGTACTTTTGAATATTAGCTCCTTCACCATTTTCTCTATTCTTCTCTAGAAAAACTGATCTATTTAGATGTTCTGGAGTGAGTTTCAGTAAATTATATTCTCCTAGAAAAGTATCCATATCTGTCGGATTTATAACTTTACATACATAAAATTGTGCAGAATAGTTTTTAATTTTTCCTTGGTTTCTACATTATTTTCTTGTTATTTATTATTTTTGCATTTGTTCTTTCTTTCTTCATTTCTGATAAGGTTTATCTATTTTACTGTTTGGGTTCCTCCAGTGACCCAGTTACTCCTTTATTATTTACTTTGCTTTTCCTCCATTATTTAACTCATTAGTTCTTTTTATTTTTGTGTTATTCCTTCTGCTTCTCTTTTCTTATTTTCTCGTTCTTTTTTTTCTAATTTTGGAGGTTGATTCTTAACTCCTTCGATTTCTTTCCCTGTATAAAATTATTCTAGGCTATGACATTTTCTATGAGTGCTGCTTTAGTTCTACCCTCTGGATTCAGAACCTAATACGTAGTATCTTCATTATCATTGTTTTCAGATATCTGCAACTTGGATGTGTACTTTTCCTTTGACCCAAAAGTTAAGTGACAACTTTCATAAAATTTCCCAGTTTTGCACTAATTTTTAATTTTGCTGCATTGTGCACAGAAAACAATGTCTACGTGATTGCTACTTTTTGAAATTGTGATTTTCTCTGTGGTGGTCAATGGTACTGTCAATTATTGTGGCTGCTGCATAGGCACTTGAAACAAAAATATATTCCCCATCTTCAGGGCACACAGTTTGGTATCTATCCATCATATCTGCTTTATGTTGCTTAGATCTTTTTATACCTTTATTCATTTTCAGTGCAATAGATTTAAGAGGATGTGTTGTTATTTCCTGAGATGTGGAAAGGCTGCAGAGGAGCCAGTCCCTGGAGGCACTAGGGTGTGGAGAAATCACAAGGTCTGTGGTGATGTCTGTAGGTCATCTGCAACCAAAAGTCACTTTGGCCATAAAGAAAGCCCCCCCGCTCCCAAATTCATCAAGGTCTCTATTTTCTAATTTTTATTGGTTATTATTTGAAAGGAGGAAGAATCAACCTTTTATTTAATCAGGTAATTTTGTATTGTTTCTAATTTTCTCATACATAGATTTGTTTCCCAAATCAAGTTGAAAAATTCAGTCCTCCTTTTCCATCTCCGTGGTGTGTAGGACAAGGTCCTGTTCATGTCTTGGAGGGATTTTAGATGGTGATGTTGCTAATAATGACCTTTAAGCACTTACATGAGCCTAGCTGTCTTCTAGATATTTTGTATGTTTTAGATTATTTAATCCTCACGTCAACTCATAATGTCCCATCTTACAGATTATTAAAAGAAAAAAAAAAGAAAAGGCAAATGGAAGAAAAGTAACTTGCTCAGGCGGGCGGCAGAGCCAGGACCCCAACCCTAGCGACAATGCTCTGCTGCCTCTTTCGGAGACCAGCTCGTCCAGTGGCTTTAGCGAGCAAGCTGCTGGCAGAGCTAAAACCAGATCCCTAGTATTTGCACCTTCATCCAGAGCCTTCCTACGACACAGCACTGCCCCTCGCTATGCACAGAAGCAGGTCTGCGAGGTAGAAAGAGGTTGTATTAATAATCGGCTGGATGACATGGGCTAATCATTTAATAGCAAACCACTGCCCACCTCACCTCACAGGGCTGCAGGGCCAATGCCATAGCAGCTACAAAGACAGTTTAATCAAATGCTACCTAAATACTGTATACTTTTTGATTCCTGAATAAATCACTGAGCTATGGAATAAATTCACTTTTAATATTATCAGGATATATAAAATTAGGATGGGAGGATTGTAAGTAACAAACTAAAATTCTACAAGGGATAAATCCTTCTAGGCTGGAAGACTTGTATTTTTACTAGGTACCTCCTGTTCTCCAAATTCTTATGCACATGACCTTCAGTCTTTGTTTACAAATTGTGAGCTTCAGCCTTGGAAACAGGCACTTTCCCAGGGCAAGTAAGAACTAATGTTAGCCAATAGAAAAGAATACTAGTCAGTCCTCAGGGGAGATAATGGTCATTATAGAACAGTACAGAAAGGGACGAGCTTCTTGTATTTATCTCCAAGTCCAGCTCTCAGAGTCTTTCTCTGTTGCCAAAAGTGATGTAACATCTCCCTACCTAGTTTGGCTTCAGATGATGAGTTTTTTTTTTTGCTCCATTCCATACTCATTCCAGTAATTATGAAGAGAGAAAGCAGTTTATGACATTTGGTGGGGAGACTGACCCACAGTATCACCTTTACTATGAAAGGATATAATGGTTTTGGCAAGATAAGCGAATTTCATTCTGAAATTCTAAAGACATCCTATCCCAATGGAATTACTTGACTTGCCAAAAATCAAAGTTGTTTAGCTGGCAGGGCAAGGACCTATGCCAGACGACTAAAGGTGATACTCCTGGACAACTCCACATGAGTGGCTTTCAAAAAGGCATTCTGATGCTAGGGCCAGATTTGGATCCATTCATGATGAACCAGCAAGATAGGATCAACAAGCAGACCCAAAAACCTCACCCTCTGGTTATACAGAATCTCTGTGATTTATGGGAACAGAAACAGTGGTCTTTCTGTCAAATCGTGACACCATAATGTAGTCCCACAACCTGCCTACTTTGAACCCTGCAGCAGAAACTGAATAAAATGTGTTCCTGTCAACTTAATGACCAAATTGATCTCCCAAGCCCTCTAACCTGGTGTTTGGTAAATGCCAAATGAAGATGAGAGCAGCTATGAATGTGGGATGAATTTCTTGGAGAGGTTCTAGAATCTCCTTTCCTAGTTTTCCTAGGCTTTGTTTCTAACAAGAGTCTGAAGAGGTTTAGTTGTGACCTAGCTCCGATTCAAGGCAATTGCTTCAATGGTGTTTCCAGCCCCATTGGCCTTAAAGTTTTGATTTGCAAAAGAAGATCCTATTTAAAGGAAGTGTGGCCAATTCGTGCTTAACCACAGAGGTAATCAAAGGCTGTTCTACTACACCAAGGGAGAAAGTTGGGCTGGGTGGGGAAAAAAGTTGAAATATGGTGAGTTTTACACGAACTGAGTATAGGTATTATCTGAAAACCAGAGAACCTCAGAACCTGAAGTTTCATGGGCCTCCAAGATCATTTGGTTCAAACCATACATCTAATTGCTCCAAATAATCTTTGCATGATCTGTTTGGTGAGCAGGCTTCCCTTTTATTCAGGAACTCGAGTTATCTGTAGTGTACTTATAACTTCCGTATCACCTGGAATCCAGCTTTAATTGGTACAGGGAACATTAGCAAACCATCTTAGTCATGGTCATTTGCTTACAAAGAACAGAAAACACTCAATTTAAACCATTTTTTTAAGTGTTTATTGGAGGGAAAGCACAGTTTTCATGGGAAATAGAAAGACATCAGATGGTTTCTCCCCACCCCACCCCTGTCCCCCACCTTTCCTCATTGCCGACTGCCTGTTTCTCTCTGTAATTAACTCTTTTGCTTTTGCAGCTTCCATTTCATTAGCCTTTTTGGCTCTGATACAGGACACTTGAGGTTTTTTATTTTACCTTTACCCTTGTTTTTGTCATCATATCCTATTTTCTCTGTGGAGAACCAGCCATGGGAATTGGTTTTCGGCAAGGGACACCTGACCTGACCAGAGCCAATAAGATACGAGACTTCTGTGGAGGCTTCTGAGAGTTGGGAGGTTAATGGGAGAGGACATGAGGCTGGAGCTGCCAAAGCCATCCTGCCTCCACGAAGCCCAAGACTCACGCCCACACAGCAGAAAGGGTGAAGGATGGGAAGCAGCTAAGTCCTAGCAGAGGTTTCAAAAATCTGAATCCCAGCTATACTTGAAACTAGTCCTGCTTTTAGTTTCATGAGCCAAAAACTTTATTTCTTGCTTAAGTCATTGTGGATCAGGAATTCTGCCATGCATAACCCCTAAAGTCCCAGCTGATACAGCTGTCTCCCTTGGATTACCATCAAGTCGACCCCATCCCTCCACATGACCTTACAGCTCCAGCTGCCTGACTGGCCTCGGCAGGAAGGATGTGCTCAGGGAGCACTAGAGTGGTTAACAGGACTATCCTTCCAGAGTAAGGGTGGGGCTGAGGGAAAGGAAATAATTAACCATTTCCATTTATATGCATTAATCAGAATCCTTGAACTGACAATTAGCCTAATCATATTTTTACTGTCCTGTCTTCATTAAGGTCATGAATGTCAAAATATAAAGGGTCAAAATATGCAGAAATCACTTTAAACTTCATAAATATAATGCTTGTGATTTTTTTATATGCAAATATAACAAAAATTTAGAAAATGATAGGTCCATTTCACAGTTATTTTCTTGTGGATATAACATTTTAGATTTTTTTCAGTATGCCAAATTTACTCTTAAAACTGAAGACAACAGAATGGCTTAGAGGTTCAAATTTAAGTCATAAATGAAACTGTACCTGGTAAGGTGTATTTTACATCCTACTTTTCATGATGAGACTATTTAACCCAATTCTTTCATTTAGAAATATCTCCACTTTAATAAGTCTTGATGCAAATAATCTTTCCCCACACCCATTCTTCCAAGACATCTGACTTACTGCATCACAAAATAGTAAATCTCAGGCTAAGAACTCATTTCTTCATCAAGAATTGTACTAGTGAAGTTGTTCATTGCTCCAATTAAAATTTGCTTAGAAAGGGCAAGGGCAGGACTTCCACATACATGTTTAAGTTCTGCATCTAACATTTACATGAGGGAAATTAAAGGGAAACAAACCAGATTTCACCAAATTCCTGTGTTGATACCCACAGGCAGTGCAGATGCGTCCTGGGAAGAAGGAGGGCTTGGGCTCATGCCCTGCTGTATATATACTAGTTGTGTGACCTTAGCAGATTATGTATAGTCTGTTTCTTCACATATAAAGTACTGACCTTATACCTTAGAGATATTAATATTTACCTTATAGCTTTTTGGGATAATCAAATGAGGTGATATATGGAAAGCATATAATAGTGTTATTTACCAGCTATTACTTAAGGTAACAAATAATTGCCCTTTATAATAGAAAAATTCATAATTCATAAATGCCCATTTCTTACCAGTTGTCAACATATATGCTACCTTGCTATAAATCTCGAATAGTTATAAAATTAAATCTCCATCTTTCATAAATTGAAATGTTAAATGTCCTGTTAAAGCTACTGAAATGTGTGATTCTGCCACTTACTGGTTGTGTGACTTGGGACAAGCATATAATCAATGTGTGTTTTTGCTTCTGCCTTTGTAAAATGCCAAGATTGGACTGTCTGAGATGAATTTTAGGGTCTCTTCCAGCTCTACCATTCTTCTCTGAGTCTTATATGTCAGTTAAGTGGCTGTGTGATATATATGAATCATCATGGGATGATTCCATTTTTATTTTAAAGGAATCCATATTTCCCTCAGAAGGAGAAAACCTGCTGCCATCTAATATTAGGCTCCCAAATAATATGACCTCAGGATAAAAGGAAAGAGAGAAAGAGAGAGTGATGGTAGTAAAATTCATGCTCAGATTTTATAATTTTGGAAATCTCTATAAATTATTTCTCAAAATTAGAAGGTGAAATTGAATTTTGAGACATTGGGACAGTCAAAGAAAAGTATATAGAAGAACACGTATCCATTAGGTTTACAATCTGCAGCTCCCTATAGAAAGCTTCAAACCCAAGTTGCCTCGGTTACCAGAAATCATAATGACTGACAAACTTCTATTTTTTTGGAACTTCAAACCAGACTTGTGTAATTAACCATTCCTTTGGTATTTATTTTGAAACCAACTGTGCATTTCTTCACCCATCATGTAACAGATCCACTGCTCGCGAATTCCCTATATTCTGGTACGGGCTCACTCGCTCCGCCCAGTTTTATTCTTGCCCTCCCCTCCATTACCTCACAAATGGTGCACACTTCAGAAATAATGATCCTGTTAGAAGAAAGTCTCTACTTTGCTATCAAGGTACAGCGAAAACTCCCCCAGATGGCTTTTGCACAAATACTGGAAAAAGCGAAATTAAATTCTATGTGACAGCAAACCAAGAAGTGTGGCGCATGAAGGCCCAAAATGCTCTCTGACAAGGCGTGCAGGCAGTTCAGGACTTTCTCAATTGCACAATACGAAACAAAAATGCTAATGTTAAAGAGACTGTATTAAGTATGACATTCGATAGAGGTTACCAGGCCAAACAGTGGATTTGAGGCGTGCAGGCATTGAGGCTGTCATTAATTTAACAATTAAATGTATTGGATTTAAGGACCGTAAAATATAATGATAGAGTACCAGGCTAGATAGTGTGATTTGGGTCTTGATATTATGTCTGTGTGCGTGCATGTGTGCACAATTGGATCTAAGGTTTTAGGTGGTACATGCCCATTTGAAATTTTCTTGGAGCTTAGAAAAGCAAAGGTTGCAACCCTTACACTCAGTTGCCTTGGGCAAGCAAGAAAAATATGTCAAGACCCAGGTCTTGCTGTTAAGGCTGGAGTTGAGAAATGCCCTCCAAATGCCTTCAAGTCAACATTAGCTATGACAGAAGCAAGACTATTATTTAACAGTAGCAGCAAATGTCAAAAACAAACTGTGCCTGGCATTTTGACAAGACACTATTGAAAGAGAACCACTTTTTCAGCACTTGTGTAACCGTGGGGGAGAACTCGACAATTAATATCCCGAGGTCTGGTAATAGGATTTCCAGGCTGCTTGGTGGTTTCCTTCTGATACACATGAAAGAAGTAGGCAAGGGGCGGACATGGGCAAAATAATCCGAAACAATGAGGCCTGGAGAAAAGGAATGATACATCAGAAATCAGGTACCTTGTGGCTAATTAAAATGTAACTCCTCCTTTGGGGAACTGCACTTTCACAGTGGTGACACTGTAAAGTATAAGGACAGAGCCATTATCCCTAGGCAAAAATAAGATGGCTGACAAAACCTATCTCCTACCTCCCACCTCCTTCCCTCCCTCTGGCGGCCTTGCGCCGTCCTGTGGCACCCTATCTGAGCTGCCCTCCATGGACAACTGCCCCATCCTGACCTGGCCAAACCTCCAGCCCTGCTGTCAAACAATCAATCAGTATGACAACTAGCCAGTTTTCTGCCCTTCCTTAGGAACCTGTTCCCTGGCTAACGCAATGAGTGAAGCTGTGGCAGCAGGCATAGTGGATTCGTGTACTGTGCTTCCTTTCATTTTGACAGAAACATTAAGGAAGCATCCTAATCCAAAGGAAATGCTCATGGGCTAGCTCAATACACATGCTTTGAAGTGAATAAGGAGAGAGGGAAAGGAAAGGAACTAATATTTAATTGGACGGCCCGTATGAGCTAAGCCTTTTAAATACCACATTTAATGTCAACAGCCCTCAAAGAAAGGTGGTATTGTGTCTCCATCTTATAGGTGAGGAACCTGAAGTTTAGAAAGCATGAAGAACTTGTCCAGGTTCCAATCTGTAAGTATAACCCACCCAGAGTTAAAGCCTGCATCATCTGACTTCCAGGGCTGACTCGTCCCTGGCTCTCTTTGCCAGGGATGACACCTTGATCAGACTCTGAATGTTCTTTTTCAGTAACAGTCTGCCAGTTACGCTGCTCAATAATGGATTGCCATGAACTGTGGTAGACAGGGCAATCTCACCTTGCAGGCCTCCTAAAAGTAACCCCCACGGGCAGCTGAATACCCTGCCTGAGCAGAAGCATGGCCTCCATGTAGATTGTATGAGAACCATTTAAATCCCCAAAGAAAAGCAATCCTTGTTTTAAGTCCTACCTTCCACCACTTCCTCTACCTGCAACCTTCACTACTACCAGACCAGGCTTTTAGTTCTTCAGAGTACATCCACCTATTTGTTCACATGGTTTACATTTTACCTTTCCATCCAATCTAATCCAAGGAGAAAGGCCCTTGCCTCTCCCAGCTGAGTCTACCACTTCCTGTTGGTATCTGTGCCCACACCTTTCAGAGGCCTTTCCTGACCATGGTGTTAACAGTGTTCTTTCTCTTACAGAATGTACCATCCATACAAGCCATTTGCACACTCCCACAAGGCTAGTACTTACGCAGTACAGGTCACCTCAAAAACTATACCACCCAGCACAATAATTCACATAGACTTCTCTCAGACTAAACCTTTTTAAAAGGTCAGAAGTCAAACCTGTTAGAATTAACCCTTTTCTATCCTGTCAGATTTCCATATGGGACAAGGTCTATGAAGGCTACAGTAGAACATCTGCTATGGAAAGAGGCTTGAGGTCCATGTGCAGGGCATTCATGGAAGGGCAAAGTCATTAGGCTTTCTAGGAATGTTTATATTAACTTTCTAAAGAAATCCAGATTCCCCAGTGGAGGAACATACTCAACATGAATACGTCTACAAAGTCCTTCACTTTTCTACTGAAAATCTAAGTTTGCGTTCCTATCGGCAATGCCTATAGTGCCAAGTCGCTTATTCTAAGTGATTGTATTAGAAATCTGTTAGAAATGCATATGCAGCATGAGTCATGAGCAGCTAAGGGATTTTCAGGGACAGTACACAGTGTGGTGACAAGGAGAGTCCTTGGTCAAAGCAGGGTTTGGAACTCCGTTCTGCCGTTCAGAAAAATGTGGACCGTATGATGGGGTGAATATCCACAGAGGTGTATGGGGAGCACGTGTTCCCAGGAGCACGAAGGAAACGCTGGGTTCATTCCCTCCCCCCATTTCTCCTCTTAGATGACAGGAAAAGACAAAAGTGAAGCCCTTTCTTCTTTCTCACCACTCCAAGATTTAGATGCAAAGTTTAAATTTTATGTATTTTAAAGACTATAATTTTATTGTTTTAAATTTTACCACCAAAAAATAAAATATTTTCTTATAGTCGTGCTCACTGAGGGAGAAAAATATTCTAGTGGGAACAGTGTGCTACAAAACGCTTTACACCGACTGTGGCAGACATTACTAGTGATCACCAATATTTGGTTCTCCTCTCCCTCCAGAGGAGAGATTACATGTCCCAGCCCCCTTGCAGTTAGCCAAGGCCACAGAACAGTTTGTGCCAATGTGCTGAGCAGAAGTGCAGCACGTTCACTCTGTGCCCAAGCAGAGAAGAGTGGTATGAGAGCCCCTGCCCCTTCGGCCCCTGCCTTGGCGATCAGCGAGGCTGCATGTTTGCAGTGGGGCAACCTCAGGCCATGGAGCACGGCCTCCCACGAACCAGGCTGTACATGTCCCATAAGTGAGAAATAAACCTGGTTATATAAAGCCACTGAGATTTCAAGGGGTTAATTTCTTCTTATAGCATACCCTATCCTAACAAACCAACCCAGTTACACATTAATAAAAACAAGTTGCCATTTGAAAGTCAGCTGGAAATATCAAACAACATTTAAGGATCAATAATTTATTTTTTTCTGGGAAAAAAGCTGAACCTGACTTAACTTTAGTATGAATTTTACATATATTCTGGAAAGATTTGCTTCAACATGCACTGACCTGCTTTCTCTTAGACAAGCATGATGTTGACATGCACTAGGGTCTGGGGCATTGAAAATTCCACAAAGATTTGTCTTTATGAACATCTTTAAGCTTTGTCTTAAAAGTGTCTGTAGGCATCCCAAGCCCCGTGTGTAGAGACTATGCACACCAGGTACATCCAGCTGATCCTAAGGTGATGGGGTAGCACTTTGTCCTCCTGTAATGTCTTGCTGGGAAATCTCAAGCTATTTTACAAGCAGAAAGAATTATTTCAAAACAGAACTGCCACTGTCATACTTTGGTGGAACAGACATTCCCGGAAGATCTAGGAGTGACATGTGATGACTACAAAGGGAATAGAAATGAGTTTCATTCAATGGCAGAAACTCCCAGGGAATGCATTTTAGAAACTTTTCTTCTAAAACAAACAGTTTTAGCACTTGGGTTCTTTCTTTCCTTTGTCTACTCAATTGCTCATTACAATGAATTGGTCCATGATCACATTCTGTACAAATTTCCTCAAAAAGTGTTTCTAAAAGAGAAACGAATCTTGCAAATGAAACCACGTGGAAGCACAGTAGTACTGAGTGAATTTATTTTTTCACAACAGTAATCAAAAAGCATTATTTTTAAATGGCAATATGTTTCCCAAGTGCTCATTATTTTTAAAGCCCACCTTCAGGGAGACCACAGAACAATTAGCAGTTACAAATGCTGCCATGTGAAAGCAGAATAGGACACAGTTACTAGAGCACAATTTTGATTTGGAATCAAAACAGCCTCTTGTTCATGAAAATCCTCATGGAAACTGAAACCAGGGAAACAGTGAAAGGGAAAAATCGCCCATATATGGCAATCAGTTTTGACACGAGGCTCATCAATAGCCCAGTCTTTCCAAGGCACATCATTATCTATCCGATCTGCCAAATCTGATACTTAACAACATTGTCTTCAGAACAGTTGACATACCCTGGAAAAGTCTATCTTGTAAATCACAAAGAAAGATGACAGGTTTCATAGATCTCATTGGTGATAAAATGAAGGGAGGCATAAAGGAGCAGATACTAGTATACTTGCTGGCACAATGAACTGAATGAATTATACGTATTTCAAGGGGGACAAACCCTCTATATCCCAATTTTTATTGAGACTCAGTTAGAAACCACCAACTTAATCTATTCATCTCAGCTCCTAACTAAATTGAGTTTTTGAAACATAAAGACAAATGATCAGGGAGATGGCATGATTTTGTGGTGTAAAAGAGTGATGGAGAAGGTTGAATCTGGTCAGGAGAGTAGGCAAGCTGTAGCTTCTTCCTCCTACTCCAAATCCACAGAAATAACAAAAAGAAAAAAAGATTTTTAAAAAGAGAAGCAATCCACAACTATGCTGCAAAATAAGAACTATACTCCATGAACCAGAAACTGCAAGGAATCTCCAACAGCAAGAAACAATTGAGACCAGCTGGATGGAGGGAAACCACAGCTCAAAACACTCAAGGAGAGGACTTGCTAAAAAATGAAACCAGGGACGTCATTAAGCTCAGGGGTAGCTGATGCCTAGAGCCAGAAATGCTGAGGACAACTGACCTGATGGGTTCAACCAGGCTTCTGTGAAAGCAGCCAGGCCGGCCAATCCTTGCACACTTCTCCTACTCGCCCACCTTGGACTGGGCAGAAGACAACACAGAGACAATAACCCCCTGACGTGAGTGGTACGTGTGGGCACTAAGTCCCAAGAAGCACAGCAGTGCACCTCAGGCAAACCAGGGAGCACACACATCACTGGCTGGTGGCAGGCTCATCCTGCCCTTCTCTGCAATGGCTCTTCAGAAACATTTAGATTTTAGAATAAGAGTAATTAATATCTGCAGAAAATACAAGAATGACAATATACTGCCATAAAAAAGTAGAGATCTTAGAAATTAAAATTGCAATCAATGAAATTAAAAACTCAACTGATGGACTGAACACTGAATGGATGCAGCTGAAGAGCAACTCACTGAGCTGGAATAACCAAGTAAGTAATTCTTCCAGAATGTAGCACAACAGAGAAAAGCCAAGGAATATACAGAAAACAGAAACAAAAGGTCAAAGATCTCTTGAATAGAGGACTTTTAGAATACAGAAGGAAAACAAAGGCATACTAAGAGCAAAGACAGAAGAAGATTCCCCAGAATTCAAAAGATGATGTCTCTGACTGAACAGGATTAACAGAAAAAAACCCACTCCTAAAAATATTGTGGTAAAATTTCAAAACACCCAGGATAATAATAAATACCTTAAAAATAAATAAATAAAAGAAGGGGGAAAGGATTCTAATTAAAATCCCAATACAATCAAGGCACCTGGATAAGTATTTTACTCAAATGGTCAAGAGGAGTACAGATGACACCTTTCCTTTCCACCTGAACTTTGAGATTACTCCAGGTAACATCAATATAAAAATTACCATCTGGTCACCCACGCCTTGGACCTCTACTCCATTGCTGTTCATCTCCACCCACTTCAGTGAACTATGCAAACACAGTTGTTTAGATCACTCCCTGGACCTCATCAAGATCTGGAAATGTTCCACTATATTTCTCTCTGCCTATAAACCCCAAACCTACCACCCTTCCCATTAAACAGGGTTTTTAATCTCCTTAAGACTTGCAGTCCTTTGACTTCACCCTATTCCCTCATGCCATCAGGTCAGCATTGCTGATTCAACTTCCTTCCCCCATTTGCCTGGATCCCTTGATAACATCTTTTGATATTTCAGTGCCATGCCTATTGGTGAATCCCCAACTAGAATCAATCTATTCCATTATTATTAGTCTAAACTCCTAGGCTGCTGAGCCCACTCAGACACAGTACAACCATGTTTACTGGCCCTACTGCAAATATCTGACCTCTAGCCTCACGTGGGTCCTTGATGGCCTTACAACTGGCAATTCTTTCTTCATCTCTAGTCTGTTCCTATGTCCATTCTTCATAGGTGTTATCCAAATCTCCACCATTCTTTCAAAGTTCTCTAGCTGCCCCCAGCTCCCTTCACTCCCAATAAAACCGTGGTACCAAATCCCCGGGCTGTGGCCCAGTATTGGTCCATGGCCTGTTAGGAAAACAGGGCCGCACATCACCACCTGAGTTCCGCCTCCCCACTGACCCACCCCACCCCACCCCACCATCTATGAAAAAATTGTCTTCCATGAAACCGGTCCCTGGTGCCAAAAAGGTTGGGGACCGCTGAAAAGACCCAGTATATGATTAGGCTGTTCTTAAAAATATTTTGTGAGCTATTTTACTAGTATACAGTGAAATATCTTAAATGTTAAGATACAACAGGTTAGAAAAAGCATTTTCAACATGAAACAATCAAATATCATCTTCTCCTTTATCTCTAAGATTAATTCATCCTTCCAACTGCACTTCATAGTTACCCTCTGCCTGCAACTTCCTTTCACCTTGGCTTCCCCCACATCACTCTTCTCTTCTCGTTTTCCTCCTACTCCTGATCACACCCGCTTGACCTCCTTCAACTGTCTCTTTTCACCATACCATGCTCCCTAGGTGATCTCATCCACTCCTACACCTTCGTTTATTACTGCCACATGCTGATGACTCCCTCATTCACATCCAATAACCCAGACTCAAATGTCCAAACGCTTGCTTGCAACATCTTTACCAGATGTCCCCTATAAAACTGAACCTCAACATACCAAACCAAACTCGTTCACTTTACCCAATCACCTGCTTCTCTGCAATCCTCCTTTGGTTTATGGAAATATCATCCCCCTAGTTTCCCAAGATAGAAAAACTAAGTCACCTTTGACTTTTCCTCTTCCTTAATCTTCAAACCCAAGTCACCAAGTTCAGATGATTTTATTCTAAAATGTGCCCCTCATTCTCCATGTCCAATATCACTGCCCATCTCAGCTCTCTCACCTCAACCCTCCCCTTTATGTTACACAGTACTACACCAGTGAGTGGCAACCTGGGCTGCACATTAGAACCACCTGGGGAACTTTTAAAAAGCCTAATGCTCAGGGCATACCCTGGCCCAATTATATCAGGGGAAGAACCCAGGCACCAGCATTTTTTTACAGGTCCCCATGTGATTCCAATACACAGCCACATTTAAGATTTTTCAGAATTAAAGAAATGAACTCACAGATTGAAAGTGCATACCAAATAGCAAGCAAGAAAAACAAAAAAAAAATCTACAACTAACCAAATCAGACTGAAATGGAAAACCCTCACAGATAAAAAGAAAATCATGTAAAATGTCCTAGAGTGAAAAGACATTGTCTACAAAGGAAAGAAAATTACACTAATGGCAGACTTGACATTTACAACTGCAGTCCCCAACCCCTGGGCCACAGACTGGTACCAGTCCATGGCCTCTTAGGAACGAGGCCGCATAGCACCACCTGAGCTCTGCCTCCTCCCCACCAACCCGCCCCTGGTCCATGGAAAAATTGTCTTCCATGAAACTTAGGAACCGGGCCACACAGCAGGAGGTGAGCAGCTTCATCTGTATTTACAGCCGCTCCCCATCACTCGCATCACTGCCTGAGCTCCCCTCCCCCAATCTGTGGAAAAACTGTCTTCCATGAAACCGGTCCCTGATGCCAAAAAGGTTGGGAACTGCTGATCTACAATATCAGGTGACAGAGGCCAATGAGTTAAAAATCTTCAAAGTGCTGAAGGAGAAAAAAAAACTGTGAACCTAGAATTCTACAGCCTGCTAAATTATTCTTTAAGAACAAAATAAACTTTTTTAGACATGCAAATCTAAGACTCTACTATTCAGACCATCACTGGAAGAATTATCTTACACAGATATACTTCATTAAGAAGATAAGTGAGCAAGAAGAAACATAGAGGTATTTAATGATATTGACCAAGTCTGGATTCCACCTAGAGAATACAAGATGCGTGAAATACATGCATCATTGAGAGGTTCCAACACCCTTAATGAAAGTAAAACAGCTCATTGAAAATAAACAAATTTTACAAAAAAAAGCATTAGCAGGGCTCTGGCTAGTTAATTTGAATTCTTTTTTGTGTTTTTGTAGAATTTAATCCAGTTTTCAATTGTCCAAATTTCTGTAACTTCAAATAATAAAAGCAAGAAAGCACTGCCAATATAGCAATGTTAAAAAACGTTTACCACTTTCTTTCATTGCAAAAAAATGGGTGTTATATATATATTTATCAAAACATCAAAATAATTAATTTTTTGCCATAATTATCTTTTCTTATTGTCTAGATGATCTGAAAATAATGTAAAAACTCCAATGACAATCAATCTCACTAATACTAAATACAGTTGACCCTTGAACAATATGGTTTTGAATTGTATGGGTCCACTAATACTCAGTTTTGAATTGTGTGAACTCTTCCACCTATGCCACCTGTGAGGCAGCAAGACTAATCCCTCCTCCACCTACTCAACATGAAGATGACAAGGATGAAGATCTTTATGATGATCCACTTCCGCTTATTGAATAGTAAATATATTTTTTCTTCCTTATGATTTTCTTAATAACATTTTCTTTTCTCTAGCTTATTTTATTATAATACAACATATAATACATATAACGTACAAAATACATGTTATTTATTATTGGTAAGACTTACGATCAACAGTAGGCTATCAGTAGTTAAGTTTTGGGAAAGCCAAAAGTTATACATGGATTTTTTACTGTGTTGGGGGCTCAGCACCCCAACCCCTGTATTGTTCAAGGGTCAACTGTATTTAGTTTCCTTTCATCATTTCTTGGTAAATTCAACCACATATGTTAATTTTATTAGATTAATCCACAGTACTATATTCTAAGATTTACCACAAGGAAGAAAAAAAGACTCTTAACCAAGATGATAATTACATATTTAATACATCTTGCTTTTAACAGCAATTTTAAAAGTAAACACATCATAGACCTTGTAACTTATTAAAGAGTTTATAGTGCTTACAAAGTTGATTCTAAAAATATACCTTATTTGTTCTAATGAATAACATTATCTGGAAGATAGAGTAATAAATTATAGAAGTATGTTTTCTACCACAATAGTTAAGGTTGTGTACACATATTCAATATGAAATCTCTTAGGATTTTCATACTTTCAGCCTGAAAACATAAAAGCAGATTAAAGTTTGGCATATAAGACTCAGTCTGATAGCAATCGTTTTAAACCAAAATTTTTAAAATACCTACTCGACACTCTAGGAAAGCATGGGTACATGCACTGCACATCCTCTCACTCACTCCAGCACACACACACCCTGGAGTACTCACAAGATTTTGCCCTTATGTATCAGACGGCTGTCATCAATTTAAAAAACAAAAATTGAGGGAGAAAAGTTATCTAAGAGTATGTTTAAACCATATTTAAATGGTGCTAGTTGTTGGAAAGATATGCCCCAAACTGTTAGCAAGCTCTTTAACATGCACAGAATGCCATCCCAATTCATTCTTAAACAGACTTGGACTATTCACTAATGGACATATGAACACATGAGAAATTATGTACCCATCCATTCCCCAGACTGCATATGATAAGGCTGAAAATCCAGGCATTCCACTGATAATCAGTCATATGACTGAGCCCAGAAGAATTAGAAATTTCATTTTGATCTGTTTGGAGTTTCTTGTATGTTCCATGTGCAAAAGCAGTGACATTCTGCATTGCAAATGACAGCTAATATGACTTTACACTTTGTGGCACTGCAGGAAGTCACTCTGTATTTCCAAAACATATATTTATTCTAGTTAAATTCCCTAATGGTCCTTTTAATTATATATACTGTTTCAAATTTAGACTCAAAACAATTTAATGCTGATAATCTCTCCTGCTCATCACATACACTTCTAGTAAAATCTGCCAAAACAAAAAAAAATACTCTTTGGGCTCTCTCTAGTAATGCAGGTTTGAAATCACTGTATAGAAGTTCATTTTTACCATATATTAAATACTCAAAACTCCATGAAACAGCATTAAAATAGAAACTAACCACACATTAGGGCACTCATGACTCATACTGCTGTGATTAGAAAAATAAAAAGGCACAACAGTAAGTGAAAGAGAAAATACCAGCTTCCCAAATGCTTTTTGTTTGTTTGTTTTTTTGGCTTTCTTCTTATTTTATTTCACTAAGTTTGTAAATTGTTCAAAGCATTCTCATACTCTGCATGACAGTAACAGAATATTTTGGCACATCAACATTGTGATACGATGTATGGTATGTTTAAAAAATTAATTTAAAAATTTCATCTATTAATCAACTTTTTTAATGTAGTGCATATATGTCTTACAGTTATTTAAGTCAAATACATAAAGGTTTATAATTGATTTACAGATGAAGCAATCACAGATTGCAATAATATATGTGTGTGTGTATACATATATATACACACCAATCAAGGGAAAAACTGCATCCTGGCAATTTTACAGTCTAGAGTTTTGTTGGTATATCTATCATTTACATGTCCTTTTCATCTTGTTTTTCTGTACAAAAGGTATTTTTTTGCCTTCTTCATTCCTGATGAGATTTTTCTGCGGTAACTTTACATTCATACTGCAAAAATTAAAAGGTCAACAGATTAAGGTTTCTTTTGAATAATAATTTCCAAATAAATTAAAAAGCTCTAAAAATGAACATTTTCTTAATATATGCCCACCTTATTCCTCAAAGAATCTGAGAGTTACACAATTACTAGCATTAAATGGCAAATGTGATTGGGGAAAAGATAATTCATATTCTAGAACTGACAGAGCCATAGCCAAAAGCAGGAAAAAGATGAGGTTTCTGCATTACAAGCAAATAAAAGCAGTATATGATTTAGATCAATCCTGTATTATGAAAGGAAGCAAAGTAGGTTTCTTTGAGTGCTCAGTAAGGCTAACAGCAAGGGACAGGTCATGAACTTAAGGACAAGGTTGATGTAGTAAATTCAAATCATTGTTTGTTAAAATCACTTTATGATTTAAAGGAAAACAATCTATTACATTAGCAAAAGCTTCCAGTCAAAACAACATTTTCAAAGCACAGCTATAAAAATGTATACCCACAATTCAAAATAAAGGAAACCAAAAGGGTTAGGATTATTAGGTGGCTAGGTTATCAAAAAAACAGCAAGGCCAGGCGTGGTGGCTCACTCCTGTAATCCCAGCACTTTGGGAGGCTGAGGTAGGAGGATTGCTCGAAACCAGAAGTTTGAGACCAGCCTGAGCAACATAGCAAGACCCGGTCTCTACAAAAAATAGAAAAATTAACCAGGCATTGTGCTGCATGCCCGTAGTCCCAGCTACTCAGGAGGCTGAGACAGGTGGATCACTTGAGCCCAGGAGTTTGAGGTTGCAGTGAGCTATGATGACACCACTGCACTCTAGCCCAGGCAATAGAGTGCGACCCTGACTTCAAAAAAAAAGAAAAGAAAGAAAAGAAAAAACAAGGAAAAAAACCCCAGCAAAGTAAATCACTCAATTCTCCTAGCTGCTACAGCCTCTGAAAGTAACTCACTAACCCTTGCCACTCATGACTGGGGTTATTAACAATGTCCTTTTCCTTCATAACTAAAATGATCAAACGTGTTGATTTTCTGGAGACAGTCCTAATTCATACCTATTGTAGCAACATGGTTATTAGTAGTGCCCCTTTTTACTTTTAAAACTGTCCCTTTTTGATGTAATGGAAACCTGTACACTAATAAAAAAAAAATTCTAATATCCCCCATGGTTGATAAATCATATCGCCCTATCCATAACACATTTGGCTTTTCTCTCCAGTGGCTCCTCAACTTTTAATACTTTGTGATTAAATTCTTCCAAATGATTTATTTCAATGGAAGTGTAACAGAGAAATCAAAGAATGTTGACTTCACAAATCGCTTTCCCCTACAGGACTGCCATTTAGAGAAAACTTGTCGTATACCTCATACAGAAAAGTGGTTAAATAAGTATCAGCTTACCATTGCCAGTTGTCGACCAATGTTTCCCATTGTTATGCCTCCAGCAAAAAATATGCACGGTAACCAAGAACGAACATAGAGAAAATCTGGAGATGTATATCTAGAATAATAGAAATATTTTTAACAACCCACAGAGGAAGTGCAATGATACTTAAGATAATTATAATGAAAATAAATTACTCACTAGATTAAACTGAAGAACCTAACTTCAAAATCTCAATTCTGAATGCAGTTATCATATCTAGCAAGTAAGCACCAAAAAGATTAATACTTACTGATAAACACCATTATAGACCAGCAGTTGAGTTACCACAGTTGCCAAGAAAGCGATTCCTACTCCAAGGCCAAAACCACTTCTAGATCTATCAAAAGTCCACCACAGTCCAATGGATAGTGCAGCCAGGGTGAGAGACAACTGTATGTTGTTATCAAAATCCACTTTCTGAGATCAGTGTTAAAGAGTCATCTTAAAACTTGTAAACCAAACAATATCACCTGTTCATTTTCCTAAAAGAAAAGCTGCTACTGCTGAGAAGAGAATTAATTGCTTATACTCAAGTAGATTCAGTCTTTTAATACAATATATGAGACTGGGTAGAATTAAAACTGTCTCTGGTATTTACCGAATACCAAATACCCAAAGGGTATTAATTAATAGATGTTACCAACCTGTAACCCCTCCAAAACAAAAATAGTCTATGTATATTCCCAA
Organism: Daubentonia madagascariensis; assembly: GCA_023783475.1. Lineage (NCBI taxonomy): Eukaryota > Metazoa > Chordata > Mammalia > Primates > Daubentoniidae > Daubentonia > Daubentonia madagascariensis. The sequence goes on along the minus strand of JAKFHU010002088.1, from coordinate 75,125,390 downwards.
TTATAAGGCCAGGCCCATAATTTTAAAAATGGTTTCTTTGCTAAAAATGTAACTGGAAGCCCCATAACGCAAGTATTGCTAAAGGAACACAATTTTGAGAAAAAGGAAACCAGTATTACTTCTCAAATAGGTTTAGAATTACTTGAGAAACACACAGAAACTTGAAAATAGAAGAGTTGACAGCTATTTAACAGGGTACCACATTCTCTCTATGATTTACTGACAGACACATTTTATAATAATGCAGTTCAGAAACAAGAGTACCAAGGACACAGTATCCCTTTCTATTATGTCAACTGTTCTAGTTTTAATTTGTTGAGGATAAAACCTTGAAGTGAACATTATCTTGCAACCTGCCAGGCTATTTTGGTGCCTGAGACTTTCTGGTATAGGACAGTTTGCTCAAATGATATTTTATTTCTGTCACCTACTTAAGCATCTATTCACAAATGTATGGCCCTTTTCTACTCCAAAATCTCTGGGCAAAACGAAGCTTTACAAATTCAATTTTCTCATTTCTTTGCTAGAGGATTATACTAAAGGAATTAATTTCAAGTGTCATTAAAATGGCATTATCTATGTCCCAAAGGACACATCTTGGCTCTATAACCAGCTTCTGGGCGGGGCAGGGGCTACATGTCTCGCCAAACTAACTGGCTGCACTACAACTACAGAGAAGTCAAAAAAATACACATATAAGCCATTTCCCGCTCCCTCTCACACCCCCTTGTCCACCACCATTCTCCCACCCCTACCAAACCAGTATCCTGAACACCCAGCTTGCTTGCTTCTCAGCATTTGAGGGCTGCTGTGAGCCATTCCCTCAAGTCATTCCTTGTTTAGGCTTGATTTATCAAGAAACCTACAGTTCATATGGGTATGCTTTCTGGAAAAGCTTTTCTTATTCTTTAGTTGCCATTATACATAAACTCCAAAGAAAAGGTTTCAAGCTCTAATTTCTCCATTCAATAAACACTCATGTAAAGGGTGGGATTTGATATGAACTGGGTTCCACCTTTGCTAACTAAACTTCATTAAGAGTCAAAGCAAAATTAAGGAGGCCTCCAGGGTAAACAGGTAAACTACATCAATCTTAAAAGTAGTACCATGTAATTTTCTAAAGTCTAAGTAACCTAATATTAAAAGTCTATGCTATACATTTTTTAAACATTTTGGATTTTGCTTAAAGGACAGACAGGACAGCTAAGACTGCTATATTTAAGTATTTCATTGAGAGAGAAAGAAGAGCAAACAAAGCATTTAACCTAGATATGTAAAGTTTTTAAAATTTCAGAAAAGGCTATTTTAATTTCTCTACTTAAAAATAGAAATCACAGATGAAATGTTTGGGATAGATAGAAAGGTCTAATCCACCAGACAGAGAGGAATTTATACACCTATAGGGCTTCTAGGTAGAGAATGAGATGCTCCTAGACTTGAGTCGGGATGTCTGGAGTCTGCTCTCAGCTCTGCACCTGGCAGTGTAAATGCCTGAGCAAATTACCTAACCTCTCCAGCTTCTCTTCGTCTTTTGTCTTTACAAAGAAAAGTGGAACCAGAGGATTTCTAAGTTTTCTTCCAGATATAACAGTTTATGATTTTATCTTTTTAAGCCCTCCTAACCACTAGATTGTTTTTTTTTTATAAAATCTTAAATCTCAAAAAGTTCCCAAAATAAAGATGTTGGAAAATCCTTTAATATAATACAAAAGGAAATGGAAAACTAAAATAATAACAGCCACTGAAGGACTTCCACATTCACAGACCTGCGAGGGCCAGCACGACCAGGCACGGGAAGGCAGATATGTTTCAGAACCTATGACCTGGACTCTTTCAGTGGTTTCTGTTCCCAGCCTCTCCAAAACACCTCAATACTTTTTGTGAAAGACACGGGAATCTACTTGCCATGTGACCCACCCTCTCTCTCCAGCCAGCTCTGCCAGCCCTGAGCCCAATGCAGAGTGATAAGAGCAAACCTTTGGCAGCCTGAGTCAAACTTCATGCACTTCCCAGTACCCAAGGTCCCTGCTCCCTTCACTAAACAACATCTTCCAACAAAAGAAGACAGGACTAGGGTTTCCCAGATCCTCTTCTATAAAGGAAAGCCAGAGAGGGTGGGGAGGAGGTAGAGGAGAGGAAATAATGAGGATGACAGGAAGAAAACCTTACGAGGGAAAAAATTTGTTCTAGGAATGGACATTTTTTGTGGGGGATGGGGAGAATGCACAGGGGAGGAGGGAAACAGAGGTTACTTCACCCTTCTAGCTAGGACACTATAAACATATTCATTAATCACTAAATAAATGTCAGAATCCTCAAATGATAAAGCTTTAAAAATATGTACCTTAGGGGACAAAAGTTATTTTTGGCAAAGGTCTAAGTTGGATATTTCTACTTATGCCACTTTTAAGAATACTTATGTGTTTTCTCAGTGTTGATTAAAACCAATAAATGACTGAACCTTTTTTAAAAAAATTATAGCTTCTTTAAATTAAGAAACACAAAAACCAAAAAATAGCACCTGAAGCCATCACATGTCCTTATCAGCAAATTTTAAAAGAAGAAAAAATCCTTTGAAAATGTACTTGTTTCAATCTTAGAATTACTCAAACTATATGGAAGTAATTAAGTAACCTAATTTAAGACAAGCATGTAAATTTTTTTAATGTGCAAATTTTCTAAGTGATATTAAAAAATAGGGATTTAAATGAAAGGCTATACCCCACTCCATAACTGCACAGCTGCTACCTTGATGTTTCAACAATATGGTTCGCATTCTTTTTATGACTAAGCAGGCATATCACAATTTGAAAACAGTGAAGTTTCGAGGGGCTGTTTAACCTTTGGTTTTTCGGAAGCTGCTTTGTTATCGCGCATTTCATTACAGCTAAAGGATACAGCACTGGCATGATTTATACCAACAAAGACGGCTACACACCGCATTACACTGGACCACTCTCTTTTAAATTTATGTGGTTCTCCTAGATGCCTGTCAATGCAGGGGTATAATAACCCAATCACAGCTGTGGAAAAAAAGAGAAAAAAAATTAAGTCATCTCCAACACTGTACTGACAACACTTAAGGTAAAAGAATCACTACAACCACCATAAGCATTTTAAAGTTTCTTTAAAAAAAAAAAAAAGTTACTTAACATCAATCACTGATATTTTTAACCTTACCTTCCAAAAGAAAAAAAATGAGGATAACACCACTGAACAAAGCATTGTAAATGATTACAACAATATTCTAAATTATAACAGGCAAAACACTCTTTAAGTGTGTGATTCACAATTTAGCAGATTGGACGAAGGTGATTCATGCTGCTTTTCTACTACTGTTATGTATAAGACTTGAAAAGCATCAAAGCAGTTAGCAGTTAAGCAATGTTCTCTAAGCTATATAACCATAAAATACACTATTAAGTGGCACAAATCTAAAGAGAATCTAGAAGCATAAACGTGTACAACAAGCTTATCATACAACAATGTTCCGATGACTCTGGCTGGCCTCTTACGTAGATCAGTCTTGCCCCTACCAGTTTCTTGTCTCAGGCCTCTGTGTCTAGCACCTCTTCCTGACACTCCTTTCCACCCTGGCCCTCTAACGAGACCGAGACCGTAGGTCACATTGTCAAAGCAGGAAAACTCGAAATAGAAATCTACACGTAAGACTCATTCTGCACATAGAAAAAAGGGAGGAAATAAGGTCTATAGAAATTACAAATTTTCAGTTAAAGTTTAAACTCATTGTTAGAAGAAGAAATCATCTTAGTACATTTCCTAATTGTGGAAAGAACAACTTGAATGCTAATTGTGTAATTAATTATAAATAGCTGTATACAAAATGTCTATAATTGAGTCCCAAAATATTCTCATCCAATTCTTAAATATTTGTCAAACCTCAACATTTTATTCATGTAGGTGGGAGAGAATTTTAAATGCTAAGTTAGTCATTAAAAAGACTATTTAGTGAACCAAAACATTCTTCAACAAATTGTAAGGGAAATGTACTTCCACAGATTAAATTTAACAGGAAATAGCTAGGCAGCTTTGATTTGCTAATCTTCCTAAAAACAAAATGATTGTGCTGCCATTCTGGTAATAAAGACACTACTGTCACATCAGTTAAAAAGCATGTTTAAAATATCCAATACCACCTATGATGTATCATGAAATTATTGCACCAAAATCTAAGTGCCTGAGGGTCAGGAGCCCCTCCCCCCACCTGGTATTGGCTGGCTGTATCTCATAAGAGATGCATTCAATCTTCAAAGAAAAACAGAAACCAATTAATATCAAAAATCACAGGCCAGCAGACCAATGGTGCAGCATTTGAAAGAGACTATGTGCCCACCCTTCCATCTGGAGATAAGATGCTGCAATTCTGTATATATTTCCTAGTCCACAACTCTTTTGAGTTAGGTGTTTGCTGAGTATAGACCATCAAGAGATTAACAACATATCTCAGCAACGCAGAGCTCTAACAACTATTAGTAAATTTAAAAGTTTCACGTTATATTCCTATTTAAAATACTATAAAATCCTGTGAGATTAACTGACAGCATTTCTAAATTTCTACACAATTAAAATGGCAACAAGCACGCCTAATAGTTGAAATGTATCTAATATCACTTTTTCTTCTCAAGGGGTCATAAAACTACCGGCTCATCTGTCATTCCCCTCTCTCCCTCTCTATGTATCTCCTCCCTTTGCCTGTTTGTTGCTGAGTAAAATCAACGAACAGCGGGCATTCCAAGTCAATTTTCCACAGCAGCTGATGCCATAGGTAAAGAATTATCACATAGGGAATACTGACATGTGTATGCAAAGATATAAATAAGTAAAATTGACTATATTTTTATGCATGTGATATCAGACTTGCAAGTGAGAGACAACTGAGGACAGGAAGCAAAAACACAAAGAGGAGTTTAAACTGCCATGCTGCCAACCTTGGGATCTGCCAATAAAAATCAAATCCACTGAGTATGCATGGTTCTTGGTTGCCCACTGAGAAGGAGAATTTGAGGAAGCTTGTCACTTCCCATTAAATGTCTTCTTTCATGCCTTAAAATAAAGGCATGGCAGAGTCTGACAGCAACATACACAGCACTGTGAGGCCCTACTGTTTCAGAGCTCAGCAGAATATGTTTGGGCTTCTCTTCCTCTCCCTGTACTTTTTTTTTTTAACAAGAAAGACTGTTAAAATCATGCCTGTGTAAAATCACATGCAAATGTAGTCCTGCTTAATCAGATGGTTCTCTGATGCAAAATCACATTTCTTGTGATATCTTTAAGTTACCTTTCAGTGACTAGTTACAGTCTACCAAGACTAAAGACAGAAGTTTGTAAAACATCCATAGTAAGCCATCACTTTTTCATGGGAGTGTGCTTAATGCGGTGAGGCACTAAAAGGAACACAATTAAATCAGATATTTTGCAAGGAAAGAGGGGCTGAAAAAACAAAACCACCCAATGAAATACACTTTCATGGAAAACTGTAACAGGATAAGGTAACACTTTCCTTCAACAAATACTTAAGCCCCAACAATGTGTCTGGTTCCTGGGATTTGCTAAGGACTTAAAGACAAAAGAGTAAGACACGATCCTAGTTGTAAAGTGACCACAGAAACAATTAAATACAACCCTACATTAGGGGAGCACTGACAGGACACAAAGGAGTCCCAGTCTTGAGTGTAGAGCACAAGGGGATTGGGGGCAGGGGGTATTGTGTGCACAAAATTAGAGGCAGAAAGAGAAAAGACTAAAGACTCCAAGCACCGTGGTTGAGGGCCTGGACCAAGAGACAGGGGAAACATGTAAAACTTGGAAACTGGACGTGCAAGGTAAGAAAAAGGGAGGAATCTCACAAGGCTCTCTGGGAATGGAGTAATGGACTGCACAACTAAACAGGAACATTTCTCTTTTCTTTTTAAATTAGATGTTACTTTCACAGGTTTGGATACAACCTGGCTAGTCGTGATTTTTGAGGCAAATTCTCTACTTATTTTATCCACACAAGTTGTTTTTTTTCTATTTATTCTTTAAATTCCTTTGCAGCCCCCGATAATGCTCAAGAGGTTTCTAATTCCAAATCTAGGGCATTGCATACATAAAGAAGTAAATCATCTTATAACATCAGCATTATCAAACTAAAAATAGGAAATTAAGAAAAGGAAAATGTGATCAAAAGAAGTTTACCAGAGCTCTCTACTAGTTGTCCCTCCAGAAGCACCACTAGCAAATTTTCCAGGACTGTGCTATAGGGAAAGGCGGCAAATAACCAGGGACCTTTCAGCTTACACATAGAAAGTGGTGATTCTGGAGCCCCTCCGAAAGGTAGCTGCTCGGTCTATGAACGTTGGTCAGACAGGAAAATCAAAGGACAATTATCAGTTTTTCTGACTAAAGACGCTAAGAACCTAGAGAGGTTTTGGAAATGCATACCAACACACACGCACACACAGACATATACATAACACATACACACACAAGCTCATACACACTGTTTCTTAGAACACTTACTTCTCTTCCCTCAAATGATGAGGGACATGGAGGAGCAAAGATTATGCAAGAATCAATTTTCTAACTTTGGCAACTTTCTCAAATCTGCTACCTTCACTCTCATCTACTAAACACCATGACTTACTCCCACAAAATTGGTAGCAGAGTTAACTGGAATCTAGATTTCCTAATGCCTCTCTACTTTCTTTTGTCCAGGCACCTTAGGGTACACGCTGCTTTCAGAAGAAACACATAAGCAAGAAATGTAAATGCAAATCCCAAATGAAAAGGTATGAAGTTTATAAGTGTGACAAACCTAGTGGCTGGGAATGAGAAGGAAAGTAGGGACAAAGTGGCTGAACTGTAGTATTAGCATTTGAAATTTTCCTTCCTAAATTGTGAGTTTGTGGCAAAAGTGCCCATATTACAGGCGCAGAAGGATCAGGCAGCCAATGCAGCCCCGTTCCTCTCCAAAATGGAGGTGCAACAAAACCTCAGTTAGGTTCTCCTGCCCTGGCCCAGAACACACAACACACACCAGGGAATTCCATCCAGGTCTGGCACCTGTTTGGAGGCTTGAAAAGAGGCATCCTGAGTAAGGGGAAGTGTAAATAGCTCCCTCTTTCCCCTTCCCCAGCATGTGACATTTGAGCCTCGTCCCACCGCTTATGGGCTCTGGGACCCTAAACTCACTGATTTTTTCATCCCATTGCCCTCATCCCCCCAAAACAGACACGGTGCCAAACCTCTCTCTCCCAAAGTTGCCCGACATAGCCCTGGAATTAAGGGATGTTCCTGGCACATTAGCAGACATTTAATAAGCAATGGTTTCCCTTCTCTGACCTTTCTTTGGTCTATACGTTCTTCCAAGTCCCAAAAAGCTTCCATTGGCAGCCAGAGAGAGATTATACCAAGGAGAAAATAAACAAAGAACGAGAAAAAGTTGTTGAGAAAACTTTATTTTTCTCTTCTGAATTTAAATGAAAGAAAGGAAAATGCACGAGGACCAGCACATACAGCAGAGAGTGATAAAATATAATTTATGCTTTCTTCTCTTTGTTTGGATTATTTTGCCTATTCTCTTAGAGGATGATAACCCTGGGGAACCTACGAATCATCGCCTTTATGACTTGTCTTTTAATATGAATATTGTAATAGTGAGACATCAATATATAAACTATACTGAAACCTTACTACAATGATGCCCTACTATCCATGCAACAGGATTATGTAATTGTCTAGTAGGTTTCACGAGGTCATTCCAAAACATCTCACAACTTCGACCTCACCCTTCAAACTTGCCCTTTGACCTCCAAGGACCCTGCTGGACGTAAGCTAGGAAGTATCTACATTATGTTGCAAGATATTCACATATGTTAACTATGAGACACCAAATGGATATCAAAAAAGCCATTTTCTCCCTCGATCAGAATTATCTTCCACCACATGATTATGGCTTCTTCCCATCACTTTATTATATAAAATAGTATTAATCTATCGGGTTCAGTCATTAGAAAAAGCTCAAGAGCTATCCATTATGGAAGTGTAGCATCTATAAAACATTCTAAAATGCTCTACTTTATCTGTTACACACTTTCTACCCCCCAAAAAAAGATTAAAGTAACTAATAGGATAATAACAATTTTTAAGGAAAGAGAGTCTACCTTAATTGATCTCTTTAAATATTTATTAGTCTTGAGGTACATTTAAAAGCAAGACACTAAGGAAAAAAGCATATACAAAAATCTAAAAAAGACATCATGAAGCTTTAAACTTGAATAAAACTATTCCACTATTCAAGTTATCTACTCAAAAACAAGACTATAGCACACACATCAAACCCTTAAAACCAAACAGTGGTGATGATCATCAAAATATCTTAAAATAAAACTTAGATGAGATGGGTTGAAGAAAGGACAAAATTAGGAGGTTAAATGCCTCATGCCTAAGGACTGCTCTAGGGTTAAATTTTAGAAGTTCATAAGTCAGATAGAAACCAGACAAAAAAGAGTACATACTCTATGACTCCATTTATATTACATTCTAGAACAGGCAAAAATAATCTGTGGCAGCAGAAAGTAGATCAGTGGTAGCTGAGCCTGGAGGTGGGGAATGGACTGCAAGAAAGTGCAAGAGCATTTGAGGGGTGATAGGAATGTTCAATAGCTAAATTGTGGCAGTGGCCACATGACTATATGCATTTGCCTAAACTCCTCAAGTTGTTCATTTAAAATAGGTCCACTGTATTGTATCTAAATTATACCTCAATAAAGCTAATTTTTTTAAAAAAGTATATTGCTCAGACAATATCCATATTCATTTACCCTATTTCCTTTCTAAGTATTATAGAAACATCCTACACATACCTGAAGCTGTGCCACAGCATGGTGGTACCCACCATGCAGAAGAAAAGATGCTTGCAATCACATCAGGTGGAAAGAGCGTCACATTTCTCTGAATCTGAAGTAAATTTAATACTAATGCAAGAAATACTCCAATAAAAAACAGCACTACTCCTCGAATCATCAAGTTCACACTCTGGCTAGTGACAGATGAGATATATGGGCCACACTTTTTGGGCCCAGGTGATTCTGTCTCTCCTTCTGCCATGGTTTCATAAGTTCAGTAAGTCGTTTGAAAAAAAAAAAAAAAAGATTCCCAGCTGAAAAGCTCAACTGTCTGTGAATCAAAGCAGATTGACGTTTCAACAGTACCATCACATTTCGTCCTTGAGTAGGACCTACCAGAAATCCTGCAAGAGATAAGAAAGAAGAAATCAATGTGTGTGTGTTATGTAATTATTACAATTTTCCTGATTTCAGTACTTAGTAATTTTAAAAGACAAATAATGTAATGAAGTTTGTATATTAAGTTCTTTAAATTTGTTATTTACTGAGTAGGAAAAGGCTTGAGAAGTATTTTTATATGCATGACATAATAAAAAATAAATTGCTACACTTATGTTTACTAGGACAGAATAAGTGACCTCAAAAATCTAAAGTTTAGAATAATAGTAAAAAAAGCTTGCCCCATCTCAGAAAATAGTGAAATGGGTAATCTGAGACACTTCCACTAGAATCTGGAGGATCAAAACCCAGTTCTCCCTAAATCTCAAGCCCATCAGTTACAATGGAGTATTTTATACTTCACAGAAAACCAACATATTTTGACTGAAGATGCTGTATTTTTTCACAATGAAATGTGACTTGCTCATGAGGACAACCTCCACAGAAGAACAAAATGACCTCTTTTAATGTTTAATACTTATATGTTTGAATTTCAGCACAGAAGCATTCTACAAAAATCAGACCAACATGCACACACCTACATGTACACCAACCACAGAAATCATACCTGACTAGCTCTCCCCAGGGCCACAGCTGTGTCCCATCCCTGCCTCAACCTAGTCTGCCCTTATGACAATCATCCCTTGTGAGAAAGCCAGAGGAGAAAGCAGAAGAAAGGAAGCTAAGAAAATTAAGAACAGCCTTTTGGCTTGATGCTAAAGAGTTTTATCCACTTGACCCCTGACTCCTAAAACCCAGAACTTTGCTACTATAATCAGTCTAGGTAGTTGTTCACTCACCTTGCCAAAGTGATCTTTCCTTTATGCATGTGTAAGACAAATAACCCTTCAGGCCTTCTATTGTGCTGTTCTTAGTACCTGACAGGTGGTAACTCACTTAACCCTCACAACAACCCTAAGAAGTACGTGCAATTATTATGTCCATTTTACAAGTGAGGCAAAAAACAAAGAAAGGTTAAGTCACTTGACCAAGTTCACACCCCTAGTAAGAGGCCAACCTGGGATTCAAATCCATGCAGTCTACTCCAAAGCCATCATTCTTACCATGATTTAGCTTCTCCAACTGTCACATACTCATCTATATATTTTCTATGAATACTGACAGTATTTCCCATTTAGAAAATACTACACAGGCTATTTTTGTAATTTACTTACTCAACAACAATCTATCTTGGGCATCTTCACAAGTCAGTACATGGTATTTCCTTCAAATCCCAAAGCAGTTTATTTAAAACCTTAGATTAGCACTTATAATGGCTACCTTATAATTACATGTATAGTTGCTTTATGGATTATAAACTATTTATATAGGTCTTATTCATTATTATATCACCACCCACTATGCCTATGCAACCAGAAAGGTTTCTGCTTGGCTCATACTGGGAGTTCCACGTATTCACACTCGTTCAATTAAACTGTGTTAACTCTTTCTGAATCAAACTATTAATATATAGGGAAAAGCAGGCCTTTCTGAAGGTAAATCTAGCACCTAATCATCATTTAAAATACATACATTTTCTCTGAGTTTCCAAATCTCAGAGAATTACAACTTTATAAAAATTACTACTTTACAAATGAATTTTGGAACAAAACCCAAGTGTAAACTGCAGGGAGTGGGGATGAATTAGAAATAATTTAAAATTATTTAAAAATTTTTAATTTATTAAAAATTAAAAATAAGAATATTTTTAAGTCTAGTAACTTTCACAGCCTATCAGTTCCATGTGATAAACACTTAGACTAACAGACTTTTTACTGAGCCTCTGCAACACCCAAAGCTCTGTGACCAACTCAACGGGGAATTCTGTCCCCAAGCTAGTCCTCACAAATCTACTTAGTCTATAGTATAACTAAGCTCTATGGCTTGGAGGACTAGAGAAAATAGTACTTTGTACAACTGATTCACAAGAAAATATACTCTAAATGCCAACTGAAAATGTCCAGAAAACATCTCTTCCTGACCTGGTCTTGTAGTCTAGTCTTTGCTGTGGTATCCAGGCATATTACCGTGTCATGTGTTCTAGTCACTTTTAGAAAGGTTCAGTAGCTACAGAATTCTTCATCATCATCATCACTATTGATAGAGCACCTATTCATGGAGGGCCTACTCCATGCCAGACATGTAGTAACTCTAAATTTCAAAATAATCCTAAAGGTAGGAATTGTCATCCTCATTTTACAGATGAAGCTACTAAGTCAAAAAGATTTAGCAACTTGTTTATGGTCACATGACATGCAGTGTCAGAACTAGAATTTTACCTCAGGTCCAAACCATTCTCTTTCTTCATACCTTAAGTCACATTCCACTTCACCTACTCAGACTTCTTTCTTGGCACATGGGTCTACATAAAGGTATGTGGTTACTGAGGAGATGGGAAGACATTGAAAAACCATCTCGACTATAACATATTCTAAGATAGTAAGCCAATATAAGTAGGCAACCGCATAACAGCACAAAGATGATGAGAATAAATGTGCAAACACCTTGAAATTTTCTTTAAAACTACTAGACTAAGGGGTAAAAAGACGTTTTAAAGTAAAAAAAAAAAATCAAATGGCTAACTTACACACTATTTGACACTGAGAGTTGACTCTTCACTTCCCAAAATCCCAGTAGACACAGCAAACTCCCCCCACTGTGCTGCTAACACAGCTACTAGAGGATGAGTATATGTTTTGAGTAACCCAAATTGCTCCAATAAAACATTGGTTTATGTTTGTGAATTCTCCCACAAGGGAATTAATGGCAAAGGATTTTTTACGTTTAATAATATTTTTAAAAGACCAAAATAACTTCAGTTTTAAAGGGCTATCTCAGTTGTGCTAGCCCCCATCTCACGCTTGCCAGCATTTGTCAAAGGGCATTGGCATTTTGGCCAGGACAATTTCTTGTTGTATGAAACTGTCCTAAGCACTGCAAAACATTTACTATCCCTAGCTCCCACCCACTAAATGCCCTCACAACATTGTGATAACCAAAACTGCCCCCACGTTATCTGCAAATGCCCTCAGGGAGGCACTGATGGCTGGACACTTCTTTCCTCGCTCTATTTCAAGGCTGCTAGAGACTTTCTAAACTACTTATGTTTTTCTGCCACAGCTGTTTATTCACCCTTTCTTGGCAATGTTTGTTTGTAGTTTCCTACCTCACCCTAAAAGTTTTCTTTAAAAATAACACAACATTTGTGTGAGATCCAAAAAGCTAATTTTGTAACATCATAATACAATAGTACATAATTACTGGAGACAAATATAAAAACTGTAAGAAAGAGCAGGGAACTGGGAGATCACTATTCCAGGAATTATACAAGCATCATGCAAAACAAAACAAAAAGTTGTGCATGTGTGTGTTTTTCTGGGAAGAGAGTTCCACAGCTTACATCAAGTACTCAAAAAAGTCCACGATCCAAACGAAGTTAAGAAGCAACGAGCTAACATTTCTCTCACGTTACTGGCACGGTGAATAAGACGCAGAGTCACCAAGTGAATTGACAAGAGCGACACTCTTCCACTGGATCTTACTACCACAAACATGTACAGTGAATGCCTGAAATGACCAGACTCATCAAAGCGTAGGAAATTCCATAAAATTATTTTACCCCCTACTATGCAACAATGAAATTCCTTAAAAAATATGTTTATGGTATCAGTCACACACTAGGGACGTGGGTTACTTTAAAGGGAATGCTCTAGGGAATAAGTATCCCCTAATTTAAGTTTGTTTTAAAGTTTGTTTTTCTGATTATGTATTGACATTTTCTTAAAACAAAGTGTACCTATACCTTTAAATATTTCACTTACATAATGATAAATTTGATTCTCTAAAATTAAAAAAAATCTATATTTGAAAAAATTTAGATCACTTGACAAGTAATTTGTTGGCCAGGGAAGAAGTCTCTGGTATAAAGATACTGTTTAAAGGACAATATCTCTATAGATCCTCAACAATAATTCTGGTAAACAGGCAGGTGTTTTTAATCCCAATTTTACAAAATAAAATAGGTTAAGTAACTTTCTAAGATCACAAAACTGTTACCAGGTAGCACCAGGACTAGGCCCAATCTGACTCCACATCCAGGGTTCTTTTCACTTCACCACATTGACTTCATCTACAAATACCATACAGAAACCAATTTAAGTGCCAAAACAAGAAACAGTTTTTAAAGTCATGTTGATAAACTACTCTTAATACCAAAATAACGTTTTCAATATTTCACAAAGAAAAACTTTTCTACCTTTCCACAAGGTACATGAAAAATTCTACTTTGAGCCCTGACCTGTAATTTTTAGAAAGTATATTACTGATAACAAAAAGAAAAATATTAATAGTTTGAATAGCTTGAATAGATCAATGACAAATCAATACTGGAAAAACATTCCAGGTGTATGACTGCCTATTAATGGATTGATATTATTACTTTTAGGTAAATAAAAAAGGGTTATAAGTGATTATGGGTTTTGCAAATAAAAATCAAAGTTTACATTGGCCACTGTAACAACTTACAAACAACAGGCATTTGAAAACAAACACACATACAAAATCTCCTAGCAACCTTAAGAACCAACTGCATTTTAACAATTGCAACACCCCCTAAAACTAAACAAGATCATTCATCTTCCAACAATTAGCAGTCACAGAAGTATTTCTGATCCCTCAGATTACTGCCTCTTCAGATGGTTAGGTCAGATAGGACACTAAATAATAAAGTTAAATCACTACCTCACATCTTGTTCATCATATGCTCTCTTAATTAAATAGCATTCTCAGAATAAGCACTAACATTAGAAAAAAACACTTAAATCAATGAACCACTTTAACTCTCCTTAAACAAAAGCATACATATTTGAATCACTAGCCAGGGATATTAAAAATTTCTAGGAAGAAAAAAATGTTTGCCTTAAAGACATTGCAACTTTTTCCTCTCAACATTAAAACCCAAACACAGGAACAATTAAGCTAGCAGCATTTACATCCCATTACCACTTTTAAATGTCAAATCTCAGTGCCTAAAAGAGTTACTCCCTTGTTTTGGGGGTAATTTTCAGATAACAATGAAAACAAACAGTCTTTAAATTATTGAATTGCATTGCATCCTTTTCTGTTCAGTGTGACCATCTGAAAAAGCAACAGTTGTCAGTTTAAAAAGAATCTACCTCTTTCCCAAATGTACATGGTTCACAGCTTGGTCACTGTACATCCGATATGAACTGAGAACTATGACATAACACACTACGACAAAACACAGTACTGAACACAAAGTCCAGAGAAAGAATGAAGGGGGAGAAATAGGAAGAGTACGTGGCTAATTTTTTTCTGTGGCACCCCTATTAATGGGAGCCTTCTCTTCACTCATTTTCATTCAGTGGTTCACCATCAGTGCTAAACCCAAAAGCTGGAAAACCCAATCTAGCCACGGCTTGGCCGCTTATATTTTTTCTGCACCAAGACTAGGGCATGTCTTCCCCTGCAGCCCTCCGCTCCACTGCAATACTGATGCCAGCCAGTTTCAGTGGCCCAGCAGCCAAGCCTAGCCATTCGTTCTTAAGACATTCCTTCATTAATCCTACAAAACAACAAGCTCTTTACGGTTTATTTGCCTAGAATATCTAGTTAACACCATAGTTTAACAACTTTTTCTAACGTTAGCTGGACATGGGTCATCATCACTGAAGTGTTAGCACCCTTCCCCGCCCCCCAACCCCGTAATCCACACTGCTTTCCTTCTCCATATTGCCAGTCCTCACTGAGCGGCCCTAAAATCCCAGTAACCATCATCAAACGATTTCGAGGTTCTGGCAAGAGTTCTCTTTGGCTTTACCCACACACCTACTCCAAAGGTATCCAACTCCAGCCCAAAATGCCAAAGTCCCACTCCTCAATCCAATGCCGTATCTTTTTGGTGGATTCTGAACTTACCCACGATACCTACCTTCTTTGGATCCATCTCCCTGCCAAGCCTCAGTTTTGTCTCCCTGGCTACAAGCTCCCCAAGCCCTGGCAGCAATATGCTTGACAGCTCGCCGACCTCCACCCCATCAGACTTCCAGGGTCGCCCTTCCCGCCGTCCTTCAGCCTTCTTCCCACTCGGACACTCTTCCACTGCCCGGGGAGCCTCAGCCTCTCCTCCGACCTCTCCCCGACCCCAATGTCCCGTTCTGGACCTCACCGACCCTCTCCAGGTAAGCAGAGACGCTCGCCCGGCAGGCCTATCTGTGGTCCTGGCTCCCCGTACCTGCCACCAGGCTTCCCAGGCTGCAAAAACACAAGTAGTTCTTCTTCCCCAAGGCCACCCCCTTTCTCAGGCCGCTTCCCTCAGCACCACATCACCCGCGGTTCGCCGGGAGACCCCCAACTCACCCCCGCCTCCGCCATCTTCTGGGACAGGCCCCCGTACCCGCTCCGCCTTTTCCTCCTCCCCTCCCACAACTCCGCCCGTGCTCCAATGCGCCTGTGCGGCCAACGCGGCCGCGCGCTGGCAATCGGGGCAAAAGGACTTCCGGTTCCCGCCGGCACTAGCTAGTGGACCAGCGAGCCGGGGCAGAAGGGCTTCCGGTCTGCGCGAAGTTGGGTGCTGGCGGCGGGCGTAGACGACCCAGGTGATGGGAGGCTGCCGGCTCAGCTGTTTGCTGATCAGGCAGTCGTGGGATACGACGGATGCCCAGACCCTGTGGGCGGAGTCAGAGAATCGCGCACTGACACACGCACACTCACCAGAGCGTCACGGCCCTCTACGTGTCCCTCGTCTCGGAGCCGAATGCTGCCGGCTCCGCAGTGCAGGCCACCGGGTTCTTCCCGCTAAAGACGCTGACTCTCGGTGTCATTGTGCTGTTGCCGGGCTTAAATCCTTGCCTTTTTTCCTCCCCTACTGAGTCAAAACTACTTTGTGAGAAGAGCTTATTTGATATTTGTCTCTCATCTCCATTCTACGGCACTTTATGCACTTTTCATTCAAAATCGTTCCCCAAGGACGACCAGGTAACGTGGTTTGGGAGGCAGTTGTTTCATAGGAAGGACTTTAGAGGTTTACACCAAAGTAGAGAGAATTCAAAACCTATAACCGCTTTTTGTCAGAAGTATTATTTTCCGTTGAATCTAAAACCATACTTTTAGGACGTGAAACAACCCAAACATCTTTGGAGATTGTGCAGGTGAACTTTTGTTTTGAATGAAAGTGATGCCATCAGTGCATAAGCAAACCATAATGTAAGTGCCAAAAGCTGTTCATTACAAAGAGTTATCTCCCTATTCTGAAATGGGGAAAAAAAAAAAAAGCAAATCCAAAAAAAAAAAGACAAAAACAAAATCTCTCTTGAGTATATTCATTACTGGGCTATTCCATAGATCACCTTTTGGGGTGGCTTAACCCAAAATATATTATGGATGTAGTTGGGTTACACTGGTCTTGAATGTTTTGGATGAAATCTGGGCCTAGAATAATTACATAATAGTTTTGCAGAGGAGTATCAATGGGTGAAGTCCTTTGTTTTCTTTTACTTGGACGGGTAAACGATAAGATACGGATTTTTATGTTTCTGACCTATTAATCAATACATTTATTTCTGAAAATTGAAAGAGAAGCTAAATTTGCAACAAAATTTTTTTAGGTAAGTATGTGACCTTTCTTGTTTTCTCTGATGTTTACTATAGCTCTTAAATTTTACTCCTGTAAGTTTTTACACTACCAGTAAAAAAGATATGAGCCATTTATACAGGATGGATGAGGAATTTTTAAAAGAAAAAAGCACTCAGAAAAGAGACAATAACTTCAGAATGTCCTGACATCATAGCTCTCTTTAAAACAACATGAGATCTATATGTCCAGCTTATGCTTACCCCAACCCAGGTTTTTTCAGACACTTAGAAATTGTCTTCAAGAAAATCCTCATGAAAAATTTTAGCCTACAGAGACATATATTTTAGTTCAAATATTTATTAATTGCAAGGAGGGATAGGACCTAAAAAGCAAGAACCTTGTAGCACAAGTTCCCAAGGTTCTTATATCCAGCACAGCCATTCTTATGGCAGTACAGGCAGAATACATCTTTAGGAGAAATACAAGGGCCATTGTCTTCTTTGATTAGGTTTGAGGACAGTTTACATGGAAGATTTGGTCTTTCAATGGGCATTGAGGATAAATATGCAGATATGGTGAGGCTGTGCATTCTGGTAGGAGCTCAGAGTTGGAAAAACATGAAACAGATTGTAGAGCCTGCCATGTAGAAAGATGTTTGGTGAGGCATATGAATTCTAAATGTGAAGCTCATGAATTTGGACTAAATTTTTGTTATCATAGAAACACTGAAATTTTAAATTAACTGATACCAGAATATAAATTGATTAAGAACTTTGAGAAATCATAACTTTGAGTTACTTTGAAGTTGGTGTGATGTTGTCAATGGAATGCTGGTGAAGAATTCTCAAGGCCTAGATTGTATTTTGGCGCTGTGACAGCATGTGTGTAATCATATCCAATAAATTCACTTTTTTCACCTGTAAAATGAAGGTCTAGATAATTTCTGAGCTCTATATGATTTCTGAGATCCTTTTCGTAGGTAGAAATATCAATGATTTTATAATTCTGTGACCAGAGAAAGGTTTTTTCCCATTAATTTTACATGTTGTTTGGTCTCCCAACCAAACAGACCAAAAGGTAAGTTAGAAAAAAAAAAAATTATTTTCTTAGCTAATACAAACACCCACAAAAGTTTATTGGCCTTGTTGGAGTGAGATATTGTTAAACTCACATTAATTATTGCCTATGGGTTAATGACTAAGCCATTCAGTAAGCTTCTAAGAACCTTGGACTTGGAAGCTTTACCCAAATTAAAGACATCCAATCAATAATTTTAAAATAAAGTATTGCAGTCTTCCTAGTCAGTAGCTAGACCCCAAAACACTAGAGAGCATTCTACTTTTTAGGTTTTTGTTTCATTATGGTGTTTTGATGTGGGATACATATAGTTGAGGGACACAAAAAGTCAAGGAATTTTGCCTTTTTCAGATTTCAGGATGGATTATTTATTAATGCAACTATCACCTGAGCACCTGGCAGGTACCAGGCACTTGGCACTGGACTTCAGGAGGAAAGGAAAACAGGCAAGGCCCCTTCCCTTGTGTCACTTACAGTCTGGTGAGGGAAACACACAGTGAATGGTTGTATTGAATTACAAATTGAGACAAGTGCTATGAAGGTGGAACATCTCCATACTGTTATGGAGAATAAAGAGGAATACCTGGAGACTGTGTGGCTTGAAGATAGAGAGGGATCTGCTCAGAGCAGGACGAAGAGCAAGTGTGAAGGCACAAAATCTTGTGCGTTCTAGAAACTGAAAGGAAGGCAGAGTAGCTGGGGGTAGTGATTGAGAAGGAGGAAATTGCAAATTGAGGTTGTGTATTAACACCATGATTGAGCACTTACTGTGTGCCAGGCACTGTGCTAAGTTCACTCTCATTTCACATGCTCAGAACCCCTTTGAAATAGATACCAAATAGTAGATGAGAAATTAAGGCTGATAGCAGTGATTCTCAACCCTAGCTGTATGTTAGTATCACCCATAGATCTATTAAAAGTTGTAGTGCCTGAGCACCATCCTCTATATATTCTGATTTAATTGGGCTGAAGAGGGGATTTGGGCCCTTTTAATAAGTTCCATGTGTAATCCTAATGTGCATCCACAGTTGAGAATCCCAAGCTTAGTGTTAATTTGTCCAAGGTCACTCAGCAACTAAGTAAGTGGCAGAGGAGGCAGAAATTGAACGTAGCTGTGTTTGATTCCAAAGCCTGTGCTCTTAGCCACTCACTGGTGCCCTGTCAACATTCAACAGCATGTAGTAAGTGGCAGTTATGTGCTGGGAACTCTGTTAAACACTGAGACGCAGGGATAAATGAGACAGAGCTCTTGCCTTCAATAAATTTACAGGCAAATAAGGCTAGCCCATGTAGACAGAAGCATGTCAGCTGAGAACTCTCAATGAGATCATGTATGTCCTTCCTATCTTAAGATAGATTGGCATGGAAGGTAATTGGTAGCAGGGACTCTAGGTAGGTGGCTGTTCCAATTGTCAGCTGAGAGGTGGTGCAACGCGATGGCAGGGGGCACAAAAAGAATTGGCAGGACTTGTTCACCACTGATATGAGGGTGAAGAAAAGAAAGAAATGGAAGATGACTTCAAAGTTTTGAGTTTGAGAGACTGAATGAAAGTAACATGATTGATCTAGAACAAGAGCATAAAAATTGAATTTCAGGTTGAATGAGTTTGAAATACTTGTTGAACATTCAAGTAATAATGTCTAGGAGAGTGGTGGAAATGTATATCTCAAATTCGAGTCAGCAAATTGGTCTAGAAGTGAAGATCTGAAAGTACTGATTTATAGGAGGGAAGTTGAAACTATGCCTTGCATAATGTGTATGCTTTGTATGGAATTTTTTTTTTAAAGACAATAGAGATAGGGAAAGAAAAAAATGTGATGTTGCTATATTTGAATATGTCAATAAAGCTGTTTTTTTCTACAGTGATATTAAACACAGTCAATTCATGACTACGCATAATGAGTTTTTAGTACTTTCCAGACTTTCCCAGACCACGTAGCAAATTTAATAGATGATACATAGTCATGGAATCCAAACCAATTTTAAATACAGGCTAAATATTTAAGAAGAATGCTGTTTGGTGCATTCAGAAGTGCAATAGAAATATCCTAGATAGTGTTTTCACACAAATAATTCTTATGTACCCCTACTATTGACTTAAACTATGTTGATCATAATATTACTTAAACCTACAAAAGTTACAATGTTCTAAGCATAAACCTAGAGAGAAGATTCTTAGGCTTAAGCTCACATACATCTGTAAAACCAAAACACTTGCAAAATAACTATGAACAAAAGCATAAAATAGGTAAGCTTAAAGTTATAGTAATGTAAAAGACATTTTCTTAAAATTGATGCACAACATCATCAATGTTGAGGTGGGCAAGGGGCGTGGGGTCTGAACCTCTAAAGCTCTGAAAGAATAGGGCAGCGAGAAGGGCATTCACCTTTCAGTGGTGTAACCCTTTTGTGATATTTTTTAACAGGTCTGTTAGGAAGCAATGACAACTAAAGTCAACAAACTGAATGTTTATAAAGTCAAATGGTCCCTGTAAGGCAGTGGTGTGTATCATGAGGCAACAAATAAACTAAACAAAGCCCAAACGAGGTCAGCGTGGATGAGCAAATGCAAAACACAACTCTAAGACAAAAACCACTGAAGTATAAAACATCAGAGTGAGAATACAACTGGAAAGATTATAGACTATAAACTACTTGTCAGAGAGGCAACGACAGAGAACAAGAATATAGAGGCGATGCCAGCTATTAATTATTATTACAAGGGCCCATACAATTTGAGGTCAAAAAACACAACAAGGTGTTCTAAGAGATTTCTCTCCTTGTAGTTCACCATGCTGTTGTTTTGGTTCTGGGACACTCCTTCATTCAAACTGAACTCACACTCAATGGGTTTTTATAGCTTTCATCCCTCCCAAAGGCGATGTAAGTATTCTCACCTCTAACTGAACTTAAACTATACTCATAGTTGTCTGAGTGTACATTGTTTTTTGTAAAAGACTAATAGAAGCAGCAGACAATTTCCTCTGACTTGCCAATTGTATATGTATATCCATTGGTTCACAAAAGCAGAGGATTTCATTTGATAGCAGATGAAGGACACAAATGATCCAATAGTTGAACTTTCCCAAAAGAAATATGTATAAAGCTAGGTGATGTAATAGACATAAAATACACTATAGAAACTCAAGGACTTTAATTTAGATTTGTTCTGGGATTCAGACTTGCTAATTATGTGAAATGATTTTAAATTTAATCCCCTTGGAATCCAAGAAGGATTACCTTTTCTAAAGGCTAGGAATTAGTGCTTTAGTAATGGTTGGAGAAAATTAAAAGAACTTTTCAGAAGCAGATCTTAGATTTATACAATTAGTTTTAGTGTTGAACTATGATGGGACCATCATCAGAAAAGACATTCCAAACTGAGAAGCAGTATGTGTAGCTCATGGATGGCCTGGAGATTCCTGGCGACAATATTCTCAGAGGGTTTATTAGATGCTCTAGCTTCAATAGATCCCTTTGCTCCTCTGTTATTTTAAAGATTGATACAGTTTCCTGTCTTGGAAATAAAAGCTCACAAGTAGGAATTTTATTTGAAGAAGGCTGAGGTATGTGCACTGTTTACAATAAGGCAGATCTGGGTTCCAGCCTCTGCTCTCCACTGGGTATTCTTGGGCAAGTTACTTGACTTCTCTGATCCTCCATTTCCTCATCACTGAAGTGCTTCCTGTTGTAAGGAATACGTGTGATAAAGTGGTGATAAAACGTTACAGTTTTGTGGGTATTATTCTTAATCATTTTGATAGTATCCTTGACAAATGACTTTCCTATTTCTGTTGAGTGCCTCGAGAATTGGGAATTCCTCACCTCTTGAGGAAACTGCTTTTATCTTTGCATAGTTCAGGTCTGAGAAAGTTTTTCCAAGGGTTCTGCTGTACCCAGCTTCTTTATGGCTCCCACCCGTTCCCACTCCACTCCATGTGACAGCCTTCAAATTGTGAAATCCTCCTCCAGCTCCACGCTCCCCCAGATGCTTGTCCTAGCTAACTGTACCCAGTTTCTTTAGTCAGTTTTCATGACAGGTTCTCTGTCCCCTTACCATAATGGTTGCTTTCTTCTGGACATGCTTCAGTCTGTCCATATCCACTCCACAGGCCCACTTACAGAACAAACACCAGCGCTTCATCATCACATCCCTGTTCTGGATAATTCTGTTGACACAATGCCCCATCACACCAGCATTTTTGGCAGCTGCATTCCACTATTAAGTTGTATTGAGCTGTTAAATTTAGATAAATCCTTTCCATGTGCACAAACCATATTTTCTCTATCCTGTTCTTTTATTGTTGGGGTAGAATTTGGGGGCATTTGGATTTTTTCTATTGGGGGTGAGGGGAGGGTGCCCAAACAAAAGAGTTTATAATTTCCGTGTTGTATTTCTTCTTGTTAAAACATGTCCATGGCTACTACCTTCCGAGATCTTTTTGGTGTGAATTCCACCATTCAGCCTCATGGTGAGCCTCTCAGCTTTGTGGTACCTACAGCCTGCATCAGCATGCCATCAGAACCTTATTCCAAGTCCTTAATAGACATTTTGGATAATGCAACACCAAGCATGGAGGCCTATAGTGGACTCTGGAGACCTGCCTGTTGGTTGACATAAATCCATTCATCAGAAAGAACTCTTTGTTCACAGCTATTCTATGTGCCTAGCCCATATTCAGAATGATGCCATCAGAGATTGGGAAATTCATATAAAAATTTAGGTTAATCACTTCATCTTTGCTGACTCGTGCTGACTCCTTTGCTGAGGGATTACAAATCATCTCTTTAAGGATTTGTTCTAGAAGATTATCCCAGATAAGAAGCCAACCTACCTGCAGTTTAGGGAATTCATGTCTGTTTTGAGAGTAAGACATTTGCCCATTTTAAGTCTTCCCTAATTGTCAAGATTCTTCAAAGATTATTGACAGGAGATCTTCTTTTTTAGTGTCTTTCTTCTTTAGGAGATCTTTCTTCTTTTAGTGTCTAAGAAACGTATACCTCATCTAGGTTATGAGACTTGTACACATTTGGAATAGCCAGTGCTTTCTTATAGCTTCCTCAGCTATCTTATTTTTAAAAACCAACGTTAGTGCTGCCCTTCCCTATTAGTGTCTGGAACTGTCAGGCTCCTTCAGCCTTGGGGACATCTCTGTACCACACATGAAAGTGTGCCATGCATTCCTCGCCACATCAGTCAGTCCTGAACCAATTACATTTGTATTGTTCAGAGTGCAGTCACGAATGCTTGCATTCTAGAGCCTGACCTGTTTCCAGTCTGACCTCAATACTTACTTTTATCTTTCACCCTTACTTCCCTCCTTAGACCTGGTACTTCTTACACATTAACTTTGTTCTTTGGTCTCCCAAGAGTAAATGCCCCACCTCAGCAAACAGGTTCTTTCCTTTGGTACATACTCTTAGGTCTGACATTCTCACCAGGTGTTCCAGTTATCCATTGCTGTGTATCAAACCAGGGAGCAGCTGTATCGCCTCTTAAGTCACATCGGGTCACTGCTGCGTGCTCTGTTGGCCAACCAATCACTAAAGTTGGCCCAGATTCAAAGAGAGGAGACATAGATGCCACCTCCCAATGAAAGGAGAGTCAGAACATTTGCAGACAAGTTTTAAAACCACCACACCAGGATCAGCAGAGCCCAGCGAACAGAGCCCAGGCACCATGCAGTAAAGATATCTGTTATTCTTCCTTCTCCACAGAAGTGTAGACTTCCTTTTGCTGACTTAACATTTTGCATACACCTTGCTTCATTCTAGACCTTAGTGTCTAATATTCTTACAGACTTATTAAGAGTAAGCCTGCTGCTTTATCTTTAGACGTGATTGCTTGTCTATTTCCTCTTTGAATTCATCAGAGAACATCCTCTGAACCCTTACCAGTTTATCAGGAGCTCCTCCATTGCTCCCACCCCACTGTATTGCCAAAAATTAAACTTTGAAAATATTTAATTCATTTTCTTAGCATCCCTATAAATGAAATGCTACCAATCCTTTTTTTCTTCTGTCTGCATAACCCACTTTACACATATATACACACTAGATATTTGCATCTTATTAATGCTCGTCATCCCTTTCTTGGGCTTAGGAAGGTACAGTGGAGTGGTGAAAAGTCAGACAGACCTGGGTTTTAGGCTGGGAGTGGTGGCTCAGGCCTGTAATCCTAGCACTCTGGGAGGCCGAGGCAGCAGGATTGCTCGAGCCCGTAAGTTTGAGGTTGCATTGAGCTATGATGACACCACTGCACTCTACCCAGGGTGAGAGAGCAAGACTCTGTCTCAAAAAAAAAAAAAGAGTCAGAAGACAAACCTGGGCTTTAATTCCTGCTCCTTTACTATCTGTGTGATCCTGAGAACATAATTTTACCTCATTGAACCTCAGTGAACTGTATGTGATAAATGGGTATGACAGAGGGATTAAATAACAGCAGGATTAAATGAAAGAATGTATGTAAAGAAATTAGTACATAGTAGGCACTCATTAAATGGTAGCCCTTCGTATTATTCGTCTCTTATTCTTTAATTGAGAATTGCAACAATCTCCTCCATTCTGTGCTTTGGTTCTGCATAAAACATACCAAATGCTGTGGCAGGTGACTTTATAATGCCATGTGTTCTTTGTGAGTTGTTGCGTATGTTTTTACCTGAGTTTTTCGACAATTTTAGTAAGGTCCACTAGGGTCATATTCATCCACTCTTTCTCTTCTTTTGTACCCTTTCTAGCCCCTAGCTCAGTTCTGAGCTAGAAAGTCCAGAGGTGCATCTTTGATTATATAAACACACTGCTCCCATGTTGGACAACTGAATGTCAGAGCCTAGACTGATTATTGCCCCAAATTTCTCTCCGCAAACAACTCTAAGACACCTTCCTACAGAGAAGCTAATGTAGAGGAATGCTACTTGTCCAGAATGATTGCAGTGCTTGCAGGTGTATAATTAGTCACTAGTCAGTGTATAAATACTCTGTAAATTGCTTTATTTGTTATTGTGAAAAGCCCTGCAGAAATACAAGGTCTTATAGGAACCAGAGCTGAACATGGGAGATAAGGTATTGTGGAAAAAGAACAAGTGAGTGAGGCATCAGTGTGTGTCATGTATCCTTCTGCTGGGACGAAGCTCATAGGTTCTCCCCCCTCGTTTCCTAAGAACACTGACTCCCCTGGGTGAATAATTTAAAGGACAAATTACCACTCTTCTGGGTACCAAAGCCAGCCATAAGCTGAAATTAAATTAAATCATAAAGCCCTACAAGAAACTGAGGGAAGAGTCAGAAATATTAAACCAAGGGAATCCAGAGCTAAGCATGAAATATTAGAGTCAGTGCAATGTCCTTGTCTTCCTGTGCTGATGAAGTGAAAACCTGAAAACCACCCTGATGCAGACTTAAAGGACCACCATCAAATATCCATTGTTAAGTACTTGGCAGTAGCTATTGCAATGATTTCAGTTCCAATGGGGTATTGGAGGGAGGTAAGAGAGAGAACACTAGATCAACTTCAAGTCCTTGCACTTCAGCTAACTAGCTAGGTGACCTTGAGCTAGTCACTACCCAATCTGGGCCTTCATTTCCTTCATCTCTGGATTGAAACAGATAAAATCAGAGTTTGTATTTTTAATTTTTTTCCCATATCAGTTCAAAGACCATAGTGAGCTAATAAAAACATGTATGAAAGTTGTCAATTAAAATATAGAAAGCTCATTATCTCTTTTCAGAGCACCAGCCCTGGTACCACCATAAAAAGTTCCCTTATACTTCTTAGTAAAGGGCCAGGAGATAACAGGAGCAATTTTGGAAACAGAAAACCATAAAGTTTTGTACTAAAACACTGTGTCCTCACACCGTTTCCTCTAGAGGAAAATGAGTGTTTCTGTGGTGGCTTTACAGCAGGGGTCCCCAACCTATGTTGAGTTGTATAATTATTTCAGTATATATTACAATGTAATAATAATAGAAATAAAGTGCACAATAAGTGTAATGCCCTTGAATCATCTGAAACCGTCCTTCTGCCTTCCCTCCCCCATCGGTGGAAAAATTGTCTTCCATGAAAATGGTCCCTGGTGTCAAAAATGTTGGGGACCCCTGGCTTAGAGGGGTAGTACCCCCCTGTGTCCAGGAGGCAAGCAGCACTTTAAATACCTAAGGTTGCCTTCTGAGAAAGGAACTTCGCATGCCTGTACTAAAGTAAAAATCCAAAGATCTAGTCATTCTACATCAACAGAATGAGGAAGGATTGTGAAATAGTTCTTTTATTTAATCGATACAAAGCAGGGACTTTGATAAACAGTTTGGCAACGATTCCGCTGCCAACGTGGCATGTAGTTCTGAAACAGAGTAAAAGTCTACAAAAGAAAATGTTGTTTTCTGGGATGCTATGTCACTGAAAGACCTGGGACACATCCTAGGTGCAGCATATTAAGCTTGACTCTATTATTAACATCGCAGCTAAGCCTGATCAGCATTTACTGCTGTGACAGTATCACAGAAATAGGGAAATAAAATCCTAAAATTCAGTGGTCCTTTTTCTTGCCAGAAAGCTGTACTTGAACTCTTGGCCTACATAGGTAAAGGCCACATTTTATTTAAAACACTCACCTAGCTGGTGGTGCCCAGATCTTTGGATTTCATTGGCCAGTAAAATTTCAAAAGGGGAAAGAAAAAGAGAGAGACCATCATATGGAGGCAAACTTGATGCCATGGCTTCAAAATAAAAACACCTATTATCCACTGCCACTATCATTGCATAAAAGGATGTTTTAACACTAAAACAGGGAAGGACACTAGCTCAGAATAAAGGACAGCCTTTTAAATTGCTTCAGTTTAGTTCTCAGACATACTCACTACATCGCCCTTTACTCTTCTTGGTAGTCATGGGTCAGTGAAAATTTCATCCTGGGTGGGGATAGTTCATCAACCTGCACTTGGGAAGTTCTGCTCTTTGTAAGATAGTCTTTGAACTAGAAAGCCTCTTTCTCCAACAATTCCAGTCTTAAATTTCCTCAAGGCCCAACTTTAAGCCCCATTTTTACTTTGAAGCTTTTCTTGATTACCTACCTGACCATGACAATCTTTCTACTCTCAAATTCCTGCAGCACTTATAATTTTAATATATAACCTAGCACTTTCATTTTGTGGAAGAGGTTTTTGAAATTTAGAATGTTTGGGAGATAGTTTAATTTTTAAGTAAAAATTTTAAAGTTTTATTACCAACTTATAGAGCCACAAGCTGGACATCTCTAAAGAAAATCCTGATTTATGAAAGAAGAAAAATATAAAATCTAGAACAGAGATGGATCATCCATTATTCAAAATGCATCTAAAGTTGGCTCAAATCTTTTAACGTTGACAGTATAGAATCCAATATATTTTGATCAGTAGACCAATGTGTTGAAAATGCACTAGAATCACGTCAAGACAGGGTCATTAGACCTTGGATTTTAACACTGTCCCTTCCCTTCACCAAGCTAAGTAAGCATCAGAACAACCACTCCCCTACTTCTTGTTTCCAACAGTCCCATATTCTCGTTTAGGTAGAATAACAGGTCCATTATATTAAATAATAGAAATTTGTCTTAGAGATCATCTAGTCTATCCCCTTGTCTAACAAATGGGGGATATCTATGGCCCAGGTAAGTGAAGTGACTTGCCACAAATCCCAAGCAGACCAGAATTAGAGTTGGGAATTCTACCATGATGTATGAGCTTGTAGGTATTTTAAGTATACTAGTCTTACGTCCCCATATCACTAGATATACGGTGCACTACACATCAGTGAGGCCCCTAAGCGAGATCTGAAAGACAAGCTTTTCCCCATCCTCTAGGCTCTCCATTCTGCTTCCTTTTTGCTCCTGGCTCTTTCTTCTTTCCTTCTTTGGCACCCATTACCCCTACCCTCTCCTCTCCCCACCCACGCCACCATAAACCCATTAAAATCTAGGTTCTCAGGAAAGGCTATGATAAACTCGTCCACATAATGCAAATTCCTCATAATTGTTCATGGGGTGCTTGTTATGTGCCAAACATTGTGCTGGGCTGGCCGAATATATGACTTCTTTCAGAGGGACTTACGATTTTATGAGTTAGAAAGAAATAAGCCAACAAATTGAATCTTTATTCAAGGAATGAGGGAGGCTTCCTGTTTCCTTGAAATCACCATATATAGGCAGTATTTTCTTTCTGTAATCAGCCAAACTCTTCAGAGTAGGAGGCCTACCTTTCTTTTGTCCCTCCACTACAGTTACCAGAGTCCTAGATATTTAATAACATTTACAAATTTATATTGACAATGTCATAGACCCTTCTTCATTTTCCCTTTCTGGGACTGTTTTTTTCTTCCTTAATTAAAACCAAAGTCTTAACCTTGACACTTAAATATAGGTTTGACATATTTTAAACATTTTTAGATGTCATTCTCAAAACCACTCATACCCAACCCTGAAAATGAAGACTCCCATCTCTGGAAGAAATTTGCTATATGACCTTCACCAATTCTCTAAACTTGTCTGGCCACAAGTTTTCACATTTGCGAAGCAGAAAAATTGTTCTTAATAGAGACTGAGGTATTGGAGGGTTGGGACCACGCCTTTTAATCTTCCGTATGTTACCATATAGAGCTCCGTCTCGGGCTCTGCCCACGCAGATGCTCAGGAAATGCTTGCTGACTGAAGATTTTTATGATCACTGATAGAAAGACAGCATAAATGCAAAACACGATTTTCCCCTTGCCCCGAGTTGCCCAGGAGCATCATTTTCATTCAGAGATGACCACATTTCAGAAAGTGGGTCTCATAAAACATACAATTTAATGAAGCCATCTGGGAAGACGATCGTCATATAAATGCAAGATATTGATATTATCTAGCTACTTGGGGAAATACCATGTAAATGAAGGCGCAACCCAGCTCCATAATTCAAATCTAGTATTGATGTACAGGGTCTTTGGATAATGACTCTGCAGATTGATATTTCTCACAAATCTCAGGCTCCTTTTCTCCCCTCCTTTCCAATTTTACTATTTTTGCAGTAAGATTTTATTTTACTTTTTGGAAACATCTTTTCTTTTTTTTTTTCAACAGGAATCTGTCAGTGTTAACTGGGAGTCTTGAGAGAAAAATTTTACACCTGTGTTTATTGGTATTTTTTAGCTTCTCTTCTTTTGAAGCAAGAAATGATGCAAACAACATAAGCATTTCTTTCCTGCTCCAGTAATTATGCAGGATGTTGTTCAGTTATTCAGCATCCCGATTGATTCAGCTGCTTTCTTTTCTTTTATATTCTAGTGGGAAGGTGTATTCTACTCCTGGTATTATCCTAAAGACTGTTCTGAATGAGGCCACCCAGTGATCTCCACTCCTTTTTAACAAGTGTCACCTCCTTCCTCTGAGAGACAATTGCTAAACAGTTCACTCATGCCAGCAATCACACAGTGATAACATCCAACAGGCTTTGGCACTCTGTGTCTTTTATGTCGTCTGAGAGAGGGATGGAGCATTTCCTCTTCCATGAAGTCTGTCTTAGTACCTCTGCTGAGGAAATTACCCCTGGCATTGAGGCAGCAGCTGCCCCCACTGAGGAAATCAAAGTTCTTCTGGGTTCCTCACCATCTCTGCAGGAAGAAGTGGGATCCAGTATTTGGGCTTTTCTTCTTGAAACACTGAGTCCGTTTGGTCCTGGCTATCCCCAACTGCCCCCTCACTGCACACTCACCAAATAATACATGAATGTGGTCAATCTCCACACTCTTCCCAGAGGTTGGTGAGGTTCATGGACCCAGAGGTCTGGGTGTGTGTGTGGTGGGTCTGCTGGTCCCCGAGGCCACACGTAGTGTTCACTTAGTGTGTATGACAGGGGTAGAGGTGCAGAGGCAGAGAGGTTACTCCACATGCTGTGCCCAGCTGATGGCTGGGGTGGGCGGGATAGATGGGGAGCTGGCCATGTATCCTTATCTCTAATCCTTTTCATATTCACTGAAGAAACTCCCTCTCCCACAGCTCATCTTCTTGCATCCCTAAATCACAGCCTAAAAGCAAGTGTGGCCAGAGCTGAGGGCCAAGACACTTGCATGCCTTATACCCCAGGGGGAAGTCTGCATACTCAAAAGCACTGTAAGTCAGCCCTCTTTCTCCTTGGGCTCTACCAGGCCTGTTACTGCCCATCCCTGTTGGGAAAGGAATATTCTGAGTTTCAGGCTAATGAAGCTGATGAGAAGCCTGGAATCTTGGAAGCCATATAAGCAAGCTCTTTTAGTGAATGCTATGGGCCAAATATGGTGCTAAGTACAGGTTAGTGATGTCACCAAGATGGCAGAGTAGGAGATACCAGCCTTCATCTCCCCCCCAACAAAATAAAACAAATACAGTTGGCCCTTGAACAACCTGGCGGTTAGGGGCACTGACCCCCCTGCATAGTCCAAAATCCACGCGTAACTTTTGACTCCCCAAAAACTTAACTACTAATAGCCTCCTATTGATTGGAAGCCTTACCAATAACATAAAGTCCATTAACATATATATTATATGCTACATGTATTGTACACTGTATTCTTACAATAAACAAAGCTAGAGAAAGGAAAATGTTAAGAAAATCATAAGGAAAATAGATTTACTATTCATTAAGTGGAAATGGATCATCATAAAAATCTTCATCCTCATCATCTTCATATTAAATAGGCTGAGGAGGAGGAGGAAGAGGTGGGTGTTGTTTTAGGGATGGCAGAGGTGGGGAAGAAAATCTGCATATTAGTGGACCCATGCAGTTCAAACCCATGTCGTTCAAAGGTCAACTGTATAGACAGCTATCCACAAACCAAAATAGCCCTAGGAGGGCTCAGGGGCCCACTTAAGAATCTGCAGTGGCCAGGCATAGTGGCTCAAGCCAGTAATCCCAGCACTTTGGAAGGCCAAGGTGGAGGATTGCTTGAGGCCAGGAGTTTGAAACCAGCCTGGGCAACATAGCAAGACCCTGTCTCTGCAAAAAAATTAAAAATTAGCTGGGTGTGATAGTGCACGCCTGTAGTCCTAGCTACTGGGGAGGCTGAGGTGAGAGGATTGCTTGAGCCTGGGAGTTCAAAGCTGCAGTGAGCTATAATTGTGCCACTGCACAGCCTGGGAGGCAGAGCGAGACCCTGTCTCAAAAAAAAAAACCAAAAAACCAAAAACCCAGTTTGTGCCTTCAAAGAGTTCTCAATCTGGTAGGGGACTCATAGTAGATTTTATGTATACATCTATTAATATTTTCAACATTATTCCTAATTTTAAGAGTTTCCTAATTTTTTTATTCATGTTGCAAAACATGAGACTAAATTTCAAAGGCAATGACAAAAAGCTGAACATTCCTAGGGATTGGAATTTTTAACTACAGAAATAGCAAGTAGAGAAATGATCCCATGCAAATAGCTGACTAATATATCAATGACTAGGATGATGAGAAAAACAACAGATTTGCTGCAAATAAAAACCTACATACTGGGGAAAATTTTTCAATTTCTCAAAAGACATTAGACAATTAGGGAACCAAACATTTATTTTTAAAAGGTATCTTTATATAGACAAATTAGTCTTTTCAGATAACCACATTTTCCTAGCTGACTTCTATGCATTCAGAGCTAGGGAACCACAACATGGGAAGACAAAGACGTATAAGACAATCTGTTCCTTGAGTCACAGTATCGTGAAAGGATGAGGTTTTGCACATGGAAAAATTAGAGGGATATTGATTCGTGCTGTAAAATACTTTTAAAATCTTTTGACTAATATCTGAAGAGTCTATGGAGGAAAAAGATGTATGACTATAACCACAAGGTAAAAAATTGGGTTTAGAGGATTTTGCAGTTAATTGGAGGTGGGGAGGGGTGGACGTAATGACAAAAGACTTGAGGTTAGGAACCTGGAAGAGCTGATAAAGAGCTTTTCTGTACAAATAAAAAGCAAAATCCTTTCTAACCATTTTCCCTCAAGTGATTTTCTGTAAGCATCAAAGTATTAGCCTGATGCAGGGCTTCATACTCTGTCATTAAAGTATTTAGGAAATTTTGAGTCAAATATAGATTTGTTTAAAAAAAAAGAAATAGAAATTGATTTTTAAAAATTTTCTCTTCATAGCAAAACATTCAGACTGTATGGGAAACAATAGAGAGAAAGACAAAAATCACCAGTAATCCTGTTGCTCAGAGATAATCATTATTAACATTTTGGTGTATGCTCTTCCAGACATTTTTCTATGTATGTATACACACATGTGAACGAACACACACTTTTTTTATAAAAATGGAACCACACTAGGCATACTGCTGTTTAATGCAGTTTTTACTTAGTAAGATATCATTTTTCATATCAATAATATAGATTTAAATTAGTGTGGTGAGTTGAATGGCGTTTCCCAAAACTTCATGTCCACCTAGAACCGAAGAATGCAATCACTTCATAAATGAATAATGAATACAGATGGGCTACAAGCTTTTTGACCACAATACCTCATTGGTAAGAAAAAAAATTCACCCATGTACACCCAATATGTATGTATTTATTTATAAATTAAAAATATGTACTATTGTACTATGTGCACATTATAAACAATCTCAAAAATAGAAATTTCAAAGGGATAAGATAAAAATTTAAAAGTTTTTGGCATTTTTTTCCACACCCTGCTGTATCACCTTGAACATCCCCCACCCTGGGGTTCCCGCATCTCACTTTGAAGATCCCTAATGATACAATATTCTCAACTATGAGATGTTATAGGGATGAGATGGGTTCAAGAATTTGCTGATCATCCAAATGCACATGGAACCAACCAGTAAAATATTTCTGGAAGATTCCAGGATCTGTCTGGTACAGATTACTTGTTGGTACTTGCTCATTTTTGAAGATTCTGTTCTAAGGTTATTCCTGCATGAAACTTCTCCTGACATTTCCAGGTAGAACTGACAGCTGTCTCCCTTGAATTCCCCTATCCTTACACAGATAACTAGCCTAACATTTATAACACTTGATTCCATTTATTGGTTTCTGTGTCTCTCTCGCCATCTGGATTATCAGCCTCTCAAAGGCAGGGACCATGTCATATTATTCATTAATTGTCTAGTACTTGTTATGTAGAAGGTCCTTAATACTTAACTAAGTGAATGAGTTGACAGAACTAGATAGCAATACAGTGTATAAAAATTAGGATGTCCCAGAAGGACACAGAAGAACAAAAAGTAAATGCTATGAGACACTAGCTAGAGCGTCTTTGACATACAATTATGTTTAATTAGATTGTAATGTCTGACTTATTTGCAGCAAAATTCACAGAATCTCCCAGTGAATTCTCCAGATATGTCAAGGAAATTCATGGTTGCTTCGCTCCCCTGCACAGCTCTTCCTCCACTCTACAGAGGAGGGGAGTTAGCCTTGGACTTGGGATGTTTATGCACTTGCTAATCATACATTTGTTTTCCCTCTAAGCTCAGTCCTGCCTGCCAAGGATAGCTCAAGATGACAATCATTTTCCCTCAAAAAAAGGCTCCAGAAGGATATGGAAAAAAGGAACAAAGCCAGAAGTTTAACAACAACAACATCAAGGAAAAAGAAGAAGAAAATAAGTTTAAATACCCTGCTCGTCATTTTCTGCTATCCTATCTGGGCATTTTAGTACTCCTGTTCACCTGCCATTGCTTGGCACATGGGGCATGGGTGGTGTGGGTAGCTACAATAAATAAGAATGTTCAATTCTACCCTTGGCTTATATCCATCTAGAGCCGTTTGGGTTTCTAAATCTCTCATTCCCCTCACCCTCTGTGTGTGTGTCTTTCATGTTAACTTGAAGCCATAATCAGTAACTGATAGCAATATTTATTTCCACATCTGTTTCCCTAAATCATTGTTTTCCAAAATGAACTCCATTAGGTGTTCACAGATGCTCCATAGAAAATGAGTCTGTGGTCAAACGTTGGGGAAATTTATGGTTATACAAGTTAAAAAGATTTCTTTGCAACAGAGCTTTTCATGCCCTTTAATTCACCAATGTACCTTGTCATTGTCCAAGAGGAAGCATGGTTTACACCACAGAACCTTCTTTTCTGGGATCATCTGGGCAGACTACTATTCTGATTAATACACTTTAAGAACTGCCACCCTTTTGATGTAAATGTTTGGCTTAAACTGGGAGCACTTGTCATCAGAGACACAGACATTCAGAGCTACCTCAGCCACCGGGATTGGCATGCAGCTCTTGACAATGTGGAGAAAACATCGCAAAGAAATTCTCCCAGACACTCATACAACCCTAATTTCATTACTCCTCTGGGCTGACATCTGTGTACTTTGGAGCTGGCAATGCCAATCCTGCAGAAAGAGGGAAAGGCTAGAAAAATGGATGGGTGGAAAGGGAAAAGGACCTAAACCTGGCACCATGGTTTGAGGAATACACAGCCCAGGACCTGACTTGCACAATAATCTCAAATAGAAATGCCCTTCCCTCTTGGGGTGTGATATGGTTTGGATGTTTTTCCCCTCCAAATCTCATGTTGAAATTTGATCCCTAGTGTTGGATGTGGGGTCTGGTGGGAGGTGTTTGGGTCATGGGGGCAGATCCCTCATGAATGGCTTGGTGCCCTCCCCACAATAATGAGTGGGTTCTCGCTTTATGAGTTCACGGGAGAGCTGGTTGTTTAAAAGGGCCTAGCAGCACCTCCTCCCTGTCTTGCTCCCCCTCTCACCATGTGACACACCTGCTCCCCTTTCACCTTCCACCTTGATTGGAAGCTCCCTGAAGCCCTCACCAGAAGCAGATGTTGGTGCCATGCTTCTTGTACAGCCTGAAGAACCGTGAGCCAAATAAACGTCTTTTCTTTATAAATTCCCCAGCCTCAGGTATTCCCTTATAGCAACACAAATGGTCTGATAACAGGGTGCTTTCATGGAGTGGCCCATTTTGTTCTATTTTTACTCCTACCCATCCCCACAACAGAGCTTCCTATTATATAATAGGTAGCTTTTGTTTACACTGTGCTCCCACCGAAAATGTTCCCTCTCCACCTAGTTCCTACACAGTCTTCAATCTCCTGCTACTGCATAAAGAGTTCCCTTTCCACCCACTGGAACACTTCCTCATTTTTCTAAATACCCATAGTATTTAATGTCTATACAAGGGGTCGGCAAAGTATGATCCTCCAGCCAAATCCAGCCTGCCATCTATTTTTGTAAAGATAATTTTATTGGAACACAGCCATGCCCATGCATTTACATATCATC
Organism: Daubentonia madagascariensis; assembly: GCA_023783475.1. Lineage (NCBI taxonomy): Eukaryota > Metazoa > Chordata > Mammalia > Primates > Daubentoniidae > Daubentonia > Daubentonia madagascariensis. Next base: position 75,090,188 of record JAKFHU010002088.1, on the reverse strand, counting down.
TGTGGCTGCTTTCTCACTGCAGTAGCAGAACTGAGTAGTTGAGACAGAGAATGTATAACACGCAAGCCTAAAATATTTACTATCTGTCATTTACAAAGAAAGTTTGCTGAACTCTGATCTATACCATTTCTTTAGTACTTAATCAGATGCAGTGCTTCATGTTGATACTTATACTTTGACATTTCTGTATGTTTTCTGAATGAATTTTAGCCCACTGAGAGCAGGGCCATGATTTATACTTTATTGAATTCTTTGTAATACCGAGCACAGGATAGGTTATCAGTAAACTAGCTAATTGATTGATTTTTTTACTGATTTTTTTTTGAAAAAGTATAATTTATGCAAAATTCTTCATAAGATGTTCCTGGTGCCAAAAAGGAGAAAGTAAAAGATCCTCTGTTGTCGTCATACCACTTCAGTCCAGTGGTTGGAGATGGGAAGTGGTCACAGGCTGTTTACATTGGTTAGCTTCAGATTTTCTCTGAAAGTAAAATAAACCTCAAAGGAACAGCAATGTACAGTCATGTGTCACTTAATGAAAGGATATGTTCTGAGAAATGTGTCATTAGGTGATTTCGTCATTGTGTGAACATCACAGAGTATATTTACACAAACCTAGATAGTATAGCCTACTACACACCTAGGCTAGATGGTATGTCCTATTGCTCCTAGGCTACAAACCCGTACAGCATGTAACTGTACTGAATACTGTAGGCAACTGTAACACAATGGTAAGTATTTATGTATATATCCATATCTAAACATAGAAAAGGGACAGTAAAAATACAGTAAAAGATTAAAAACAGTACACCCGTATAGGGCACTTACCATGAATGGAGCTTGTAGGACAGGCAGTTGCTCTGAGTGAGTCTGTGAGTGAGTGGTGAGTGAATGTGAAGGCCTAGGGCATTACTGCACACTACTGTAGACTTTATAAACACTGTACACTTAGGCTACACTAAATTTATTAAAAAATTTTGTTTCTTCAATAATAAATTAACCTTAGCTTACTGTAATATTTTTACTTTATAAACTTTTAAAATTCTTTTAAACTTTTGACTCTTTTGTAATAACACTTAGTTTAAAACACGATGTACAACTGTACAAGAATTTCTTTTATATCTTTATTCTATCAGTTTTTTCTATTTAAAAAATTTTTTTTTTTTACTTTTTAAATTTGTTCATTAAGAGCTAAGACACAGACACACACAATAGCCTAGGTTTACAAAGGGTCAGGATCTTCAGTATCACTGTTTTCTACCTCCACATCTTGTCCCACTGGAAGGTCCTCAGGGGCAATAACACACATGGAGTTGTCATCTCCTATGACGACAGTGCCTTCTTCTGGAATACCTCCTGAAGGGCCTGCCTGAGGCTGCTATACAGGTGACTTTTTTTGGTAAGTAGGAGTACCCTTTAAAATAATGATAAAAAGTATAATATAGTAAACATATAAGCCAGGAACATGGTCATTTATCATCATTATCAAGTATTATGTATGGTACATAATTGTACATGCCAGACTTTTATACGTCTGGCAGCACAGCAGGTTGTTTACACCAGCGTCCTGCAAACACATGAGTAACGCATTGCACTATGACATCAGAGCGATAGGAGTTTTCCAGCTCCATCATAATCTGTGGGGCCACTATTGTGTATGCAGTTCATCGCTGACCAAAATGTTGTTATAAGGTGAATGACTGTATTTCTCCATGGTAGCTTGGGAAATATCCTTTTAAACACAAATTATATAACCTTAATACTTTCTTGGTGTCCTATACAGTACACTGATTGCGAATGCCCCAAAGCTGTTGCAACCTACCGCTCACATGCGCACACTACTAAGGGGCTCTGTGTTTACTAGCAGACAGAATGTGCACTGGCAAAAATTGATTGACATGTTTCTCCGATGGCCATCACACCAGTCCTCCTAATGGCCACTTGGAATCCTGGTCTGGGTGGAACAAGTAGCCTGGCTGAGACCTACTGTTCCAGGCAGGACTGCTCTGCAATAGCCTGTCATTGTAATACCGGAGGTTGCTTACATAAACAAACCTCTGATGGATCAGACTATTGGAGGGGACAAGAAGCACTCTGAAAGGCCATATAATCTATTCTAAAGACCTCTCCAGTGAATATTTGTCAGAGCAAGTGAAAATCCTAAGCTAAAAGTGCTAGAAGAAGCCTCTTTTCAACGAGTCAACAAGGAAATCCTCCTCTTTATAAACAGCTTTTTTACACTCAGGTGGGGTTAAATAGGCCACTCAAAATGCTTATTTTGTTTGTTCAGTGCCAAGGAGTGATTCCTAATGTTGTGTGTGTGGTTGGCAAATGCACATCTGCATTTTCATGGCTCCAAGTGGTTGTATGTGCTAGGCTAAATTATAGTTTGTGTAAAGCCACCTACAATTTGTTCTCCCCACAAATACAATTGCCTCAAAAAATGGAAAGGCAATGTTCTCAGAGCTCTCCTGCAGCAGGTCACCAGCCCCACCACTTCCATGAGACTGACTCATCGTTATTTCCGAGTAAATGTGAGCATTGGCTTGGGGTTAGATGGGATGGGATCCTCTCAGGGCCTGGTCCTCTTTGGTGGCCCAAGAAAAAAGATTCTGATTTTTTTCTATTGTGAAATTGCAGAAGTAGATATGTTCAAACCTATAGAAAGTAGCCTTTTATAATACTAACAATTTTCTGTAGTTATAATTTTCCTGGTACCTACTGGTTGAGGGACGATAGGACTTATTCATGGAATTTACACTCTGGTGGTTTGATAAATACATAACATGTTGAAAAGGAGTTTCATGGAAAAGTAAACGTTATTCATCAGGGCTTTAGTTTCACTTATATTTGCTTTCAGCTGAGCAATATTGTAAGTTGTTTGTTTGATTTTTATTTATTTTTCATTTATTTGGCTTTCTTTCTAGATCCTTTACCTAATCTAATCCAAATAAGAACAGCACTTAAGCAACTCTAAATATGGCATAGGGGGAAATGTGTATATCCTTTTCTTTATATTATCTTTTGTTCACATGCTGAGAGTTACAGAAGGCAAAATGTGGCAAGGTGCTATTTTAGAGCATGGTTAATGCTTATCAGTAATTTTTTCCCTCTGACCTTCTGCCTCAGACAATTAATTTTCTTGAACTGCTCACACACTGGCAGAACATGGAAGGGGGAATAATGTTGGTACTAGTGAATATAATCTTGGAAGAAAAGCTGGGCAATTATTCAAAGACCTAATCTTATCTCTTGTTTCATTTTTATATCACAAGTCTACATTTAAAAGTATTAGATATCCTGTTCTGCTGTCCCACACCTTCAAACCCCAGTAAATAAATGCTGCTAAGTGCCACCAGGAGTGAAAGAGCTCGTAATGAGAAGTGTGAGGAGGTATGTGCTCCATTCATCATTCTGTTCAGTCCAATATTGAGGCTCTTGTTATCAGCAGGATTCGTGGCGATGTCATCACGGCTGGCATAAATCTTCTGTCAGCGTGGGTCGGACAGATGCCCTATTAAAACTCCGCTTTCACCTAATCACAGGATGACCTTTCGATGTCTTTAATTAACCTCTGACCTGAACCATGCCAATGTCTTGTTGGTAGGTAAATCTATGGCATGACATTTGCTTATGACACTACATTTGTCTTGGTTTAATCATCGTACCTTTCAGATTATGGCTGGAATGAAATACAGTTGGGATCCCTGTTAATAGTTGGATTAATTTTTAAAAGGTTAGAACATAATATTTTCCTCTGAGCTCCCAGTGATATCTTTGCAGACATTTCCCCCTGGGGGATTGGGGTCCCCCATTAAAGTAAATTCAGGTGAGCCTTCAATCTCACCAATAATGTAATCTTTTCTACCCAAGTTATTCCTTTGGAGTGGCCTGGGGAGCCTGAAGCTCTCTAGGTCCTGTGGCTGACCAGAGGACAAAAGCTTTAAAATACAATCTATCCTCACTTGTCCAAGACAATAGAATGCAGCAGTGGCATGGAATTAAAAGAAATATAGAGAGAGGGAGGGAGAGAGGAAGAGAAGACTTTTATCTCACTTTGGGAATGTGCTTTTCTACTCTGGAGTATGTGCCTCAGGTTCTGAAAGCTCTTTGGATAATAAAATATCCTTCCTATTTCATTCCTCCACTGAGAGGAAATCTGTTGGTAAACTCTTATCTGAATTAGTAAATATTACAAATGTAAGATATTTATAAAGAAATATACTTTTCTTTCATACAAATGTAGTTATAGATTGATAGAAGTGGTTACTATTCATAATTCATTTAAATTGAGTAGGTTGTTTAAAACGGCAAGTTGTGGCTGGGCATGGTGGCTCACATCTGTGAACCTAGCACTTTGGGAGGCCAAGGCAGGAGGATCGCTTGAGGTCAGGAGTTCAAGACCAGCCTGAGCAAGAGCGAGACGTCATCTCTACAAAAGATATAAAAATTAGCTGGCTGTGGGGCGCATGCCTGTAGTCCCAGCTACTTGGGAGGCTGAGGCAGGAGGATCCCTTGAGCCCAGGAGTTTGAGGTTGCAGGGAACTATGATAACACCATTGATCTCTAGCCCGGGAGACAGAGCAAGACCCTGTTCCAAAAAAAAAAAAATGGCAAGTTGCGATTGGCCTATAAATCATAACACTGTATGAATAAAATAAAAGTTTTGAGCTATCTAAGATTTATCCAATTTTATACTCAATCAGAAGAGCTTAGACCAGATAATCTCTCAGGTCTTTTTCAGTTGTAGAAGTCTATGATTCACTGTCTCAGTATTACAAATTCTGGTTTTATTGAGTCTGAATTCAAAAAGTTTTCCTGCCTTTAAAATACAATTTAAAAGTTATATCACAAAGACTTTAGGAGCTCGAAAGTTTTCAAGTGTCCCATGTGCCTTTGCCCTGTTCCCTGCCTCTTCCTCCTACCTGAGCCTTTGATGACTCACCTGTAAATTAGCATAATAATACTTTCCAGTAGACTCGCTCTGGAGATTAGAGAAAACATACATACAGGACCTTAAACATTACATACAGGACTGCCCAGTTCATTGTAGATGCTAGTGCATCTATTAATATCTTCAGCACTTGCCAGTAGACATTACCTCTTAAGACCAAACCAATCTCTTTTCTTCTAAAATTATGCAATGTAATGATTAACAAGTTTGGAGCCACTCTTGGGTTCACATAACTGCTCTATCACCAACTTACTGGCTGTATGATCGTGAACAATTTACTTAAGCTTCCAATGTTACAATTTCTCATCTATAAAAGGGGAAAATAATTGTATGTAATTAACAGACCTATTAAATGAGAAAATGTGTGAAAAGTACCATGTCTGATTTTGCTAAATAGCTTCTCCCCACTACCTAGCATAGTACCTGGTGGCATATAACAAGCCCTCAATAAATATTAACTAAAATTTAACTATCATATATAATTACCTTATTATTTAACTATATATTAATATTACATATATATTACCATAAGCATTATCATCATCAATAAACTTGTTCTATTTCTATCTCATATGTTCCTCGGTGTATAAGTTGTAGTTACATATTTTAACAAAAGTTGGTTTTGGTTAGGTCCTAGCCTGAAGTGGGAAAGTGATGTTTACTAATGATATCATCTATATTGTTTAATTATTCATGTATTTAGGAAGTCTCGACTGAGCAGCTGTTATGTGCCAGGCTCTGGGGATACTATGAAAAGCTAAAATATTCACAATCCAAGCAGTCATGGAGCAGAGTTTATGAGAGAGACTAACAAGTGAACAATTGCATAACTTTGCCAAGGACCATAAAGGAGAGAGACACAACTCTGTGAGGGGGCTTTGACATAGTCAGGGAGGTGAGTTGAAGTCTGAAGCAAAGGATGGAAAAGCCTGACCACATTATGAAATTTTTTCTATCCTGAATTTAATAGGGAGTAGGGGATAGTATCATGATGAGATTTGTGTTTCCAAAGGCTTACCTTGATACTATGTGGAGAGTGAATCAGAACATCAGAACGAGACACGGAGACACAGGGAGATGTTAAACATCAATGATTTATACTATATAAAATCCTAAGAAAGTAGTCTCCATGGTAATTCTTTCTCTGAATCTCAGAAAAAACTTAGGTTGATGCCTTCTTCATAAGCACCAAAAAGGCAGACGGAAAGAGACCACTCCCTTCCCCCAACAATATGTCAACTTTTCCTTTTACAATTAGTATCAATACTGAGGACCAAGAAATACCATGTAAGCCTCTGAATTTATTCTTCTCTTCAGCTACTTTTGTTGTGACCACAAGAGAACAAGGTTGTCCGTGTTTACTGCTCTATATTATGGGCAGTCACATGCCCTCTAATTGGAGGGTTGTGTGCCAAGCCAATGGTCTAACCTCATAAAACTTCACTAGTTATTATACTGATGGGGCCAGGCTACAATGCAATTAGAGTTCTGCAATTTATCTCTAAACCTTATTTCTAACCATCACAGAAAAAAGAAAACACCTCTAGCTAGAGAGTTCTCATGGCAACCAACCTCTTAAAGAGGTAGGGTGACTAGTTTATTCATATTTCATCCTGTAAATATTTATTCAACTCTTATTCAACTCTGCCAGCCACTTCCTAAGTATTGAGTGGTAAACTGAGCCCAGTCTTGAGGGGGACATCTGCTACATCATTTGATTTAAAGGGAAGGGCTAACATTTATCAACTTACTGTGCACTTGGTACTTTATATAGGTTATCTGATTTGGTCATTAAGACAACTCCACAAAATAGAAATTATGATCTCCACTTTAGGAGAGTTAAAATCTGAACCTAGATTCATTGACCATAAAGTCCTTGCCCTGCCATTGCACCACGCTATTTCCCAAGAAGGAGCCCCCTTTGCAGAGATAACTCCCCAAGGGAACCAGAAACTCTGCCATTAGTGAGTTTTCTATGTGCCAAGATTGACCCTGTCTCCAGCACCCGCTGTTTAAAACCATAGCAGGGTTTCTCAACCTCAGCACTACTGGCATTGAGGACTGAATAGTTCTCTATTGTGGGGGCTGTCCTGTGCATTGTGGGATACATGGAAACAACGCTCACCTCTGCCCACTAGGTGCCCATAGCACCCCAATTGTGATGACCAAAAATGTTTCTGGACATTGCCACATGTCCCTGGGGTGGGAGGGGATCATCCCTGCATCCCTGGTAGAGAACACTAGCAGAGAACAGAGGCAAGAGGACAAAGAACTGTACCCTGAGGTCCACCAACATTCCAGAGGAAGGCAGAGGAAGAGAAATTAGTGTGAACAACCAAGAGAGCTGAGTTGCAGGAAATGGCTGGCAAAGCTGGCTGTTCCAGAGAAATTACATAAGACATGGACAGAAAAAAACTCTTTGAATTCTGTGATGAAGAGGTCCTTGGTGACCTCAGGGAGGGTGCTTTCAGAGGGCTGATGGGGCAGGAAGCCAGAGGAATGGAAACAGGGTCAATGAGAATAAATTCCCCTTTCAATAAGTTTCAGAATACTGTAGAAGTGATGCTGTACAAACTCTGGGCTCAGGACTCAAACGATTGGAAGCTTCTGCTTTCTGTATCTTGGAATACTCTCTCTAGGATTCCCTGAGCAGCCGTACAAGAAGTTCCACCAGGCTGAGACCACCATGTTGTGATCACAGCTTTCCACCCATCCCTACCAAGTACAGACACACAGTCAAAGCCGTCTTGGAGCTTCTAGACCGGCCCATCCACCTGCTGAATACCAGTGAGTGACCTAAGTCAAAGTCCTAGAAGCAGAATTGTCCAGCTGAGCCCTGCCGATATTTCTGAATCACAGAATCACGAGACACCATAAAATGGTAAGTTTTACAATGGTTTTTTGCCCAGCAGTATGTACCTGGAACAGACTACAGTGCTAGTTCTGGTTTCCTTCTCCCAGTCATGAGATTTAAAGAACAGGGATGACAGACTAAATGCTATCCAGTCCTCTCTGCTCTCAGAGTAACTCCTAAGCATGAGTTTTGTGTCATTAGGGTGTGACGGTTAAGCTCTCAGACTTGACTCCAGAGTCATACAGACCCAAGGTCAATTCTCAACTTCTCCACTTCATGGCTTTGTAAAATAGGGATTATTACAGGTCCTATTCATAGAAGTGTTGAGAAAGATTGAATGAGATGCATTTATGTAAAGCACTTACGCAGTAACTACCACAATAAATGCTTGCTAAATGTTAGCTCTCAATTAAACCATGAATTTTTCCATCAACGGACAGCAAAATCATCCTATTCTTTATTAAATGACCCTGACTTTGACTTCATAAACGTTTGCACAAACTTCATCCCTCCCTACTGGAGGGACTAATGGGGCCTTCTCCTCTTACTTTCTGTTTGTTTACAACCACAACCACAAGTTCATTCCTTCTTGTGACTTCCAACCTCCAGTTCTGTTTGACCTACAAACCTTCACACACACACACACACACACACACACACACACACACACACACACTGAACAAGAGAATGCCTCTAAACCACGAGTTCTTCTGTGGGAAATGTGTGTATTAAAGGATTGACTTCTGAATGTCCTTTTAGCAACCACAAACATTTCAGTTCCAGTCTGTATTATTTGTGTATCACTCCTTTTGGAAATAACCAGAAAAGGAGAGAAAACTAGGTGTTGGGAACATAAAGAAAGAATAAGGTAGAAGGTAAAGGAGGAGTAGAGGTTTTTGTAATGAAGCATTGGGCACTTGGAAGGAAATTGAAAAAAAGAACAAGATGCCTGATTCTACCAGGAAGCTAAGGGCTAAGCTGTGTATAAATAAGGCCACAGGCAGGGCTGAAGCTATAATCCTGGCTACTAGACAGGTATTCCAAACACACCAAATTAGCCATGAAGGCAGCCCAAGGCCTTTTCCATATCACACACCCTAACTAGTCTGCATTTCTGGACCCACAGGTGATCCAGGGTCTTCGTTGTGTGAGTCAATACTTCTGAGTCAGAACACTAACAAACGTTGAACATTTAAGTAGAGGAAAGACACAAAGAGAAAGTGCCTCCTACTATGCATATTATATGAAAAACCAGTTTACAAACATCTCATTGATCTTCTCTAGGAGGGAATTCCTGCTAAGTCGCTAATAAACAATGGGTGTTAAGATAAAATTAATTATACAGCACCCATCATAACCAATTTGAGTGGGTAAAATGTCACCAGAAATTTATTTAGTGTGCTCTCTTTATTTTTTTACCTTCAGAAACATAAAAATATAAGGTGAGTGGCAACCTCTGACCCTTAACCCCAATTTTCACATTATCAGAAGTTCCTTATATTCCATGGGCTTTTCAACAAGAGGACTGAGGATTAGTATTAGTGTGAGTGGAGGTGGCGGTGGGGAGGATGGTGACACTAAGAAAGGGCGGGTTTAACAGAGTGGCAGCTGGTAGCCAGGTACTCCATCAGGGTCTTCTTGATGCCATGGGGACAGGCGGACTTTGTAGAAACAAATTGATTTGATGCTTTTTGAGTCAAAGCACTTAGATGTGTCTGCCTTGCTGAGAACTGTTCTTTGTGACCACAGGGCACAGAGCCGTGGACCAACTGTGCTTCATGTCTGCAGAGGTTCCTCCGAGCATTGAAACAACTCCCCATTCAGCCCCATTTAGACCTCCTTCCCCACAACCAAGGGCTTTTCTTGGCAGGGGTTGAGTGTGAGTGGGGAATAGGAAGGACAGGAGCCAGATCTCATATTCTTAAAGGGCCTGGAATTTAGACTTTTGACATTTTCTCCAAATGAAATTATATAAACGCTATACTTTTGCAGTGTTAAAATATTAATTTATCTACCACTTATGTGTGTACCCCTGTTTTGGCATCTTTTCTATTTTTAGTATCTCTGGGTCCTCAAAAATGGAAGTGGTCTGGGTTCTTTCCATCTCTGGGAGGCCCTGCCCAACTCAGCAATCGCCTACAGCACTTCCCCCAAAATATTGAAACTTCTCAATTGAAAGGAGTTAGATGTGAAGCTGAAAATGGGAGTAATAAGTGAGTATGCAGTGGGCACGTACAGATCCAGAGAAAGATACTAAAATATATTCCATTAAGCACCACTAGAAGGTGTGGCCCTTGAGAGCGGGGGCTCAATCTTTCCTCTCCTTAGCTCTAATTCATTGTACAGTTCTGGAACACAGTAGGAGCTCAATGCATGTGTGTCAAACAGGTAAATGAATGAATGAATTAACAACACTAGCCTGGGCAGATGATTCTTTATGCAATATATGATACTGTCACATTCAACGGCCTGTAAGGGAATCGTTTGTCTATGGAGTAGGCAAATTTTCAATGTGAAGCTGACTGCAAGTCATTGGTCAGACCAAGTGCCCAACTAAAGGAACATAAATGATTCTTAATGTCTGACCAAGAAAAGTGTAAGGGGGAGAGAAAATCTGCAGCTGGAAAAATCAAAGCATATTCCAAAACCAAAGAGAAATTCCTTTTGGATTGTCAGTTATTTGGGATTACCTGGGCCTAGGTGACAGACCATTGGTGTGGATAATCAAGAATTGACTGCACATGTGGATGTTAAGCCTGCTTGGACTTGGGCATCCCCCAGTGCCTGATTACAGCCTCCACTCCTCCCCAGCACACAGAACCCAGAGTAGGAATGGAGATGTGGACTCACAGCAAGGCTGGGGGGCAGAGGCCTTCTACTAACATCCTCAGAGATTAGAGTTTCCCCCAGAGCTACAGGAATGAACTGGGGTTTGTTATGAACTCTGCAACCAGAGCAAAGTTTAGCAGGAGTGAGGGGGTCATGGAAGAGAGAATCAGGAGTTGCCTGTGCCAGTTGTGTTTTCCAGGTTACTACAACCTCAGAATTGTCTGTCTTAATACATCACATGCATTAGAAGTAGGGATGACTATGAACAAGGTTGGAGGGTGAGGATGTCTGCTATGAGCACTGCTGCCCTTGTCTTCACCTCCTTGTCCCCATCACTTGGCCTCCATTCTCAGTCCATGAGTGGCTTAGGGTCTTCCCCTGATGGCTTCCTCTGGGTACGGTCCACATCCCCTGCCTTTCCTGCATAATGAGCAATTTCCTGTTCCACCCTCTGTTCCGCCAGAGGCCTGCCCTCAGCTGCCAAAGGTCGGGTCTAGGATGATCTGACAAATTAACCCGGGCTTTCAGATTAACGCGTTAATGAGTACTCTTTCTGACCTGAGTTTTCAAGAGCGTGGCCCCATTTGTGTTGACCCCTGTAGTGGAGTGGTTCAGAAGGAAGGATTCACAGGACAGGGTCAGGTGGGGTCAGCCACAGGGTGACTATTTTGGGATCTAAGAACTGAGTCTCTCAAGACACTTTTGGCTTCCTGTGGCTGGATCTGTCTGGGAGAAGTGGGTGAGGACGGGGCTTTTCTGTACTGAGGGACAAGTCTAGAATGCCACTTGATAGTTTTCTACCCAGGTGGGCTCCAGAAGGCATTTTATAGGCTTTCCACTCCATTATTCTGATTTCCTGAGAGTTTATAAGCAAACACAAAGGGGGTCAATTTGAGAAAATAAATACAGATAAAGGGATCCACCAGAAGGGAAGATTCTGTGGCCTGTTGTAGTGAGGGGAGGGCATTGGATGCATATAAACTGAGACTGTGCCCCTGAGGTTGGGCTTTCTAAAGGAGTCCTTAGCCTCACCAGAAAGTGTGGGATAATTTATAGGTTAACATTTTCTTTTAATGTGGATAGCATTTTCCTCATTTATAGTTAATTAGGTTAAGCATGCATGGGGAGCGAGGGAGAAAGGCTTTTAGTGATGCTCTAAATGATTAGTAATTTGAATAAAGTAAAGAACCTCTAAAAGATGGAGCACTGGCACATGTTAAACACACTCTTCTAAGCACTAGAATCAGCCCACTCTCATTTTGAAGATACCATGGTAATTAAAGCACTAAAGATAAAAAGATACAAAATGTGCTAACTATTTTAAACAGGTTTTAAGCCATATGTATGTGTGATATCGAACAAATGGCTTTTAAGACTGAGCATATGGGATTTTTGGTGTCCGGAGAGCCTTGGTGTTGACCTTTGGCCCTGAGTCCCACCAACTTGCTAGGGCCCAGGGATAAAGTGGTGGTGATGGACAAGGGGCACCCTGTTTTAAGCCTCAGCTTCCTCATTTGTTAAATGGGGATAATAATAGTGCTCCCCCCACCCCACCTTGGTGTTGTCACAATGCTTAGAGGTAATGTGTGCATCTCACTTAGCAAACAGTGGGCACCAGTAGGTAGTAGCTATTGGTATAGGATCAAAACCTTCCCCTCCTTTATTTATCCATCATTTCTTGTCTTCTTTATTTTAACCAATTTAGACCTGTTATGTTGATGGCCACACAAAGTGCAAGTTCTTACACTTACAGTTTTCTGTAGCACTAATCCAGTTGGAGGAGTTTCAAGTATGGCTTCCTTACCAATAATTTTCAACAAACAAAAATTTAAGCAACACAAAGTCTTTACTACAGTTTTACAGAAAATAGGGTTTGTTTCTATCATAATGTATCAGCTTTAGGCATTCCTGAAATATCAACAACCTTCCTCTCCTATGCACAGATGAGTGTGTGTGTGTCATGAAGAGCCCAAGGAACTTTAGTTGGGTTGGGTTCATCATGCTACCTGTGCGGTGTGCAGTCCCAGACTCTGCAGACCTCTGTTTCACTCTCCGAGATAAAATGAGACTGTCTTCATGAAGCAAACAAAGTAATTTAAATGAAAGAATTATAGGTCTCCATCTGTGGGTCAAGGAATTAGTTTTCAAGACGAGATTTTAATGACTTAAAAGGACTGCTTGCTTCCCACGTTTCTCTGGTTGGCTTCTCACCCAGCTCTTTCTCCTTTATCAGTCTCCTGGTGAGGGGAACGAGGAGATTTTGAGTGGAAAGGACTGTGGGCTTTGGAGCCAAGCAGATGGAAATTTGGATCTCGGTGCTTCCATTTAGTGGCCATGTGAGCTTGAGCAAATGCCTTAGCCATCCAGGACCTCTGTTTGTTTCTCTTTAAAATGGCTAAATGAGCACAGAGCCCACTCCCAATGTCAGCATGAGGTTACAATAAAGATTAACAGTGCCTGGCACATACTTGGTGCAGAACAAGTTTCAGTTCCCTTCCTTCCAAAAATCAAACGGAAAAAGAGGTAAATTTGCAAGATCTCCTTCCCCCATGAACTCTTGCATAGGCTCCTGAAAGTACTCAGTGAAAAGATGCTTTTTATCAATCTCTAACACACACACACACACACCCTCCCCTACCACCTCCATTGCCCTAACCCTTTGCCGACCTTTCTCACTGTCTCCAGAAATGAAGCCAGCTTGACAGTGGGGCCCAGAGAAGAGAGGGCCATTTAGAAACGGTGTGCAGACCTGGGCAGGGAGGGGTCACTGCCTTCCAGATTCCTAACCACCCCACCCCCTGCAGGCAGCTGGCCTGATGAGGAGCAGGTGATTCTTTTTTCCATTGTTTTAATTTAATTCTAATTGAATGTACTGCTGGAGATGCCTTCAAAGGGCTCTTTTTTCTTTCTGGTTAAATTTCCTTGGGGAGTGTACCCCAAGACCTCTCTCTTTGTGATAACTTATTCTGGCCAGCAGAGCCAGGGTCTATTTATTACCACCCCCCTCCGTAACCCTGGCAGGAGGGGCCCCTCTGCAGTTGCTGATGACTAGAGAATTACTCAAGTGTGAACTGTTTCACTGTCTGTCACTTTGCTCATTAGGCAAGTGAGAAAATGTATCTATGGCTCTGTCTCACAGTCCTCATTAGCTTAGAGGCACATTTTTACTTCCCTTATTTGTTTTTAAGATGAATGCATAAGAAACTGGTCGGTGTTCCTCAGTATAATTTTAAGAAGCAAAAGCCTGGATAATCTTATTATCTTCCCAATAATTGTGTTGTTCAGACGATAGGGAGAGGGTAATTGCCTCCACTGCATTTGCAGCCAGGGTAGAGGTGTGTAACTGTTTTAGTTGTAGTAAGGATTCAAGTCCTCAGTGTTGGGGGAAGATCATGGTGTTTTCAGAAAGATGGTAAAAAATACCCCAGTAAGGACAATTATAACACACAAACTAATGAGCCTGTGGCCTGAGAATGTTGTTTTATTTCCTCCCAATACTCTAGTCCTCGTAGGTAGAAGCTATCACTACCTTTGTGTTAAATGTAATTCTATTTCTACCTGGAGATTTAGCAAAAGGTTAGGGATTGAGGGGGGTGGTTATGGGGAGATGGTGATATGAGAGGGGTACATTTAAGATTTGATTTTTATGGAGCATTCTTTATAGGTGTTTATGTTGTTTATCATCTCTAGATTTATTTACTGAGATGTTAAAACAGAGCTGAGATCACCCCATATCATTCAAGAGTTTGACATTCTGGTTGCCTTCCTGATAGAAATGTGTCAGCCTTGTTTGCTGAGCTTGACTTGGGGTGTTTAGGATCCATTTTTGTTCAGCCACATAAATGTTGTTCCAAATTCATTAGCATCTGTGTGGAGTCCCAGCCATGGTACCCTGTGGCTGGTGATTTAAGTGGAAAATGTCTGTCCCACAGGGCGAAAGGAAGAAAAATGCTATGTTCTTTACCTAAGCTTAACACGTCTAACACACATATAGTCTGTTGGGGTTGGCATTAGCTACTAGCATCAGTTCACACATTGGTCTGCAAAATAGAACAAGCAGGTGAATGTGACTGGTAAATACGCAGAGTATATTTCTGTTTATTTGCACTTTCAGATCTGAGTCTTAAAATCTAAGTGTGGAGAAAGAAGCATTCTCCTGTTTTTTAAAAAGCTTGATTCTTGTAACAATGCCAGCTAAAATGCCTGAATTTTCATCTCCCTCAACCATTTTCTTCATTCAGAGAAATGAAAATGCACACAACCCATTCAAGGGAAATATAATGCATTATTATAATATGACTTGGCCTAAGTAGCTAATCACTTTTTATTAACACTTTTTGGCCCAGGGAGTTGGGATTTCTCCAAGCTGACTGTCAGGGCAGGGATTCTGGGAATCTATATTAGTAATTAGCATTACAAGATCTTGACTCCTGGGGTGATTCAAATTAATACAAAATAAAAGTGCAAATTTCCAAATAGCTTTGAAAGCCATATCTATTATTAAATTTATATTATTAAAGCCCTTTCCAGCCAGTATGACAGGAGTCCAAAGCGGAGGGTTTCCTTAAATATCTGCATAGCTCATCTTGGATTCTTTAAAATTAAATAAAAGAACACACAACGAAAGATCAAAAGAATTTTCTGTACAATTGAGTTACGCCTTGGCAGTAAAGTTTTCCACCAAACCAAATCCCTACAAAGCAATATTAGTTTCATGGTCACAGTTGCTTTTGGACTTTCCTTGATACATTTGGCAGCTATCTTGAGAGCATCCAAAGAACTGCTGGCAGCATCAATCACTCATTTCATAAGCAGGCGCTAAGAGGCGACAGGAGGGCGCTTGGCACAATACCATCTCTCCACCATGGAGCCCCTCCCAGTCAGGAAGAAGAGAAACGGTGCAGCATAGAGACATTCTGGAGCGCTCGTCTTTGAATAAGGTTCTACTAATGTGTAAATAACCTGCTTTCTCTAACCATGTCTTTAGCAGACTAAGTGGTTAATTGTTATTGATCAGCTCTGCCCACTGTTCCAGTATCAGTCATTATTGAAAACAATCTCAGTATCCTTCATTAAGCATGCATCTGTTTCCATGGGAATGCATTTAAAACACAGAGAGCTACTTGAGTGTTATTGGTTTCACTGGTAGCGCCGGCACTGAGGGCTGTGGTTGCCCAATCTGTCATAGTTAATCAACTCTCATCTCTTAACACTGGCTGCAGTTATCAATGAGGTAAGGATTAATATTCTGGGCGAAGCAGATGATAAATCATTTGTATATAATTAGTGTACAGCAAGGTTACAGCTGACATGAATTTTTATCTTAATTATGAGAGAAATTTGTTCCATTAATTTAATTTAGTTTGCATGAGTGGCTAGACACCTAACAAAGTTAATCTTACACCTGTCATTACAACAATAAGGAGAAAGCCTCGTGTTGAGGCGCTAGTCTCAGATCCTCCCGCAGATGAGGATAATGTTGTTCATCCTGATGTGAAAATAGATGATCGTAGACAGAAGATGTAAAGTCGACTCTTTTTAAAGTTGTCTCAGTGAATTTATGGGAGAATATTGAAGTGACTCAGCTCAAGTTGCTGTGCTTTGGATGCCATAGTCCCCTTTCAAAATTACCTCCCGCCTGCCTTGTAAATCAGGTGAAAGACACACAGGAAGAGATTTGTCCTTTTTTTTAATGTATATATGCTAACTTCAGAGCCTTTGGCCAAGTAAAGCTTTGCCTCATGACAAGCTATTGCATTTGTATCAAATGCAATGAATTAAGAAATGTGTGCTAGCTCAGGTTGCCTAGTCTAAGTACCTCATGTTTATATTATAATTGACTAGCAGAATTCATATAATTCGATCTACTGTACAAATGGTAATTATGCAGAAATCCCAAAGGCTTCAGAGTACTGCACAAACCTAAACCCTGTACTAATTATCCAAGTAATCACTATGTCTGATCAATCATATTTGATTGATAGATTAGGTGGGGCTGTTTATGCAGCAGAATGTGACTTTCTTTTCCTAATGATTAGCTACACATTTAAGATTTAAAAAAAGAAAGAAAAGACTTGCTGACTTGGCATATGTAAAATTATTTCCTTATAGTCTTACATTTATGAATTATTTTGTCCTGATGTCTGACCTAATATAGGGAAAAATCTTTAAATGAAAAAGGGCAGGAAGTCACAAAGTTACAATACAAAATCCCTGTAAACAGGATGACCAAGGAACAATTCCAGTAATGTTGAAACAGAACTACAAATGGCATCATGGAAGAGCCCATTTCCGAAATTGTGTATTCATTATATAAGTTCCAAAAGAGTGGACCTTTGCATTTAGGAAAACCCAAAATTAGTCTGCAACTGAAATGCTAATTGCACAGTAACTCAGATTAATGTATTGTAATATTAGTCCACAATTATCGCTTAGAGATAGGGTCAAGAAGTGTATAGTTGGTTATTCACAAGAAATGACTGATTTAAAAACAAAGAGCTCTAATGGAATTCAATAGTGCTTTTCAGTCATTCTGCTTGGCATCTCTATTACCTGCGATGATTCACAGTCCATTATGGGAGCTTCCATGCTAATAGAATGTCTATCTTCTGTAATACAGACACATCAGAGCACTAACTGGGAATCTGTCACAATGAATTTCATCTAGATTTCACTTCATCTCTTCATGGACTGTAAAATTTGCTCTTGTACAATGCCTAAATTTACTGTGGGTAATTGAGAGAGATCTATAGATGCAGCAGCACTCGGTAAAAAGCAGTTTTCCAAAGATCTATTGTAAATTGTGCAGCTTTGCCTCAGCTGGGAAAAGATTATGGGGTGCTGAATCTTGCCTTTACTAATGAGATGTTTTGGTGAGTTCAAAAGAGAGGGGGGGAGATACTTCAGCGGATTCTGCCACGTGGAAAAAGGAAAACAAGAAAGGGACCTATCTTTCATTCCAAGGGAAGCTTTGCAAAAAGGACAAAAATAAGTTTGGACCCAGGCTTCATTACCTTCCATGGGAAGTATAAATCAGGGCTACGATAGACATAATATTTTCCAAATCTGCCTGCATTTACTTGGCAGAAAAAGAATGTCTCATGCATGACCCAGTCTTCCAGTAGCTTACACTCACCTCCTCGTGCAGCTGCAGGTAGAACAAATTCCATCTCTCATTTGCTAAACCTTCTGTTTCACAGATTGTTAATCCTAACTAAAATATTTGGTATTAAGCTATCTGCATGAATTGTTGATAAAGAATTAAGATAACATTTGAGCTATTAAATATAATGTGTGCTCATATTTTTTCAATGGATACTTGGGTTACTGCTCATAAAGTATACACACGAACCTTTTTTTTCCTTCAAATCGTTTCCCTCTCTTTATTTTACTTATTCCCATCAAAAGCTAAACAGAATCACTGGGTGCCCCTAACAATCGTAGGGCTTAATATTTGTTAGCCAATTAGAATTGTGAAATATTCTATAGCTTTTTTCCTAAGCCAGGAACTGAATAATAGCATCATGCTTCACTGGCGGTGAAGTGAGCTGAGCCTTTACATTAGGAGAAAATCAGAATGGTATGACTGCAGTTCATTACTGAAATAGGTAACTGATGAACTGAAAAGACAAAGGGCATTGTTAAATGAAATGTCATTATTAGAGGTGCTCATGTTTAACAAATGTACTGTAAGTTAATTCAGTAGTGTTTTCTATAAAGTTCTTCACTGAATGTTCGCTGCTCATTTTTACTGTCTCTGCATACCTAACATCTCCTTAAAAATGTCTTCAAGGAAACAATGTCAACTCCCAATCATAAGGAGTAATTAAACCAAGGTCAGAACTATCTTCTGGGCTCAGGTATTTGTGTCATTTTCACTAAAGACCCTGCCCAGATGCAATTGTGTTTATGTTCCTACATTTACATGCGATGTGCTAGGACGTTAACAATGCTGGGGGTGGGGGTGGAGATAAGCATGATCATTTTGCAGAAAACTTAAGAAAAATGTTTTTGGCTTAAAGAGAATAAAAAGCAATGAAACCCCTTTGGCATCTGTGCAAAATTGTTTGCTTGACTCTGGAGGTGATAAAAATAATTTATGAAGCTCTATGTTTTTAGCAAGAGGAAATGACCTCAGCTTTTGGCAATCTGATGCAGTTAGTGAAGCCTCTCTCTACTACTTTTATGGATTTCCTTGAGCTACATATTCTGTGACCTGTATTTCAGATTTATTGGCAGATACATAAGCCACATTAAGTAATATAAAATGCAGTGAATGCATCAAACAACTCAGCAGGGACCAACTGACAGCAGGCAAGAGGCTGCCTGTTCGAAGAAGTCACTCTAAATCGGATACCTGTTTATGCATTTGTCGAACCAGGCTCTGAATTTTTGTTTTAAATAAAGACATTAGTTCAAAACAAAAGAGTCTCCAGCCAAACCCATAACCTATTGGGTGGCAGGAAGAGACTGTATGGCCAACTTTAAAATCTAGTCAAACCGTCAGGATTTTGAGTGTGAACGTGCTTTGCTTCCAGTTTGGGGGGAAGCAGGACTTCTCGGAAGGAGAAAGGGGGCCCCAGTATACTGTGTTTGGTTATAAGCAAGACAACAGAGTAGCATTATAATGAGGGAGATGCAGACTGACCAATAATGTCTTTTGCTCTGAAAAAGAGAAGATAAGTACTATCGAGGAAATGAGTATTGAATAATGCTATACACTAAGTACTTGAAATACAGCTGGAAGAATTTCCATAAGACCTATACCCCCATCCCTGATGCCATCAAAGGCAGGGACCCAAGGTAGCCAAGTGGAAAGAAGACCAGTATGGCTGTCATGAGACCCAATTTCTAGCTGGGCCTGCTGTGTCACCTTGGGCAACTCGCACCCTCTCTCTGGAGATCACAATGGGATTCCTGGCATCTCTTCCAGCACAAAAATTCCTTGGTTCTTTAAACAATGAGGTCACAGGATACAGGGAACACCTCAACCAGCAGTGAATTACTTAAGAATATAGAGGCCCTGGCATAAACCCAAACAGAAAAATGATGGACATAGGGAACTTCTAATTCACCTTCTTGTGACTGTTACATTTTACTGTTAACCATCCCCTTGTAAAGACAGCCTTGTGAGACTCAGATAAAGGTACACTCTTCAAAAAACCTTCGGTGCTCAGGGCTTCGGGTGAACTCGACCCTGCAGTGGCCTCTCCAGTCTCTGAAAATTGACAGCTCTTTGCACCACTTAGAACTGCCCATATGAACAATTAAGCAGAGCGGTTAACAGCTCAGCTTCTAGAGTCACACGGCCCAAGTTTAAGTCCCGATTTTGCCACTACTAGCCTTGTAACCTTAGGCAAGATTCTTAACCTCTCTGAGTCTTACTTTTCCTCTTCTGTAAGATAGGGATGACAATAATAGTACTTGTTTACTAGATTATCGTGATGATGAAATGACATCCAATTTATAAAGCATTTAACACAAATTATGTCACAGAGTAAAATTCTCAATCTATATTAGATATTATTGTTACCGTTTCATACATACCCATTTTGTCCTTTCTTCACAAGAGTACAATTCATTACAGGTAGAGTCACAGCAGCACATGTCATTGTGTTCCCTACAGTATTGGGCTCCCATTGTGTTTTTAGAAAATAAGTACTAAAGGGTAGAGTCCTATAAGGTGGAGAAAGGAGAATGAAGCCTAATAACAACAGAACAAAAACACCTGTGCTCCCATTGCACAAAGAGCAATTCTAACAATGGCTGCCATTATTAAACATTCACCGCTTGCCAGGCACTTTACATAAGTTATTTCTAATCGTTATTCTGCCAGATATGTATCACTATCCCTGTTTTACAGAAACAAAAATTGAAATTCCAGGAAGGTAAGAAATATTTCACATTATTGAAGTGAAAGAAGGGGATTCAAACCCAGATCTGTCAGCTGCCAACTCCATTCTATCTTGCAGCCCTTCCACCCACATCACGCTGTCCAATCAGAGAGATGCTTGACCTCTGAACATGCAACATAGTTATCTCCTGCTAGTAAGTGTTAAGAAATTAGAGATAAGGTAGCCAGAGGAGCCTTCAATGCTGAATGACATAGAGCAAGACACATTGCAGGCAGTGGCAAAAACTAAAAATTGAGAGTAAGTCATCAAAAAATACACAGTATGAAATGTAGGTCCTCACACCATAGCAATTACCATGAGCAAGGCTCTCTTTGAAGCCGAACAATGGTGACTTAAAGACAAAAGGTGCTAAATAAGTAAGACGTTGAATATGGATATTAAATAACAACAATATGATTCCTTCTTACTTGAAAATAATAGTCATGCCCTACACTTGCAAAAGATCCTCTATCTCACTAGAATGTTCATTAGCATTAAGTTAGGGGTAATAAGATGGGGGAATTCACATTGGCAAGGTTAGGACATGGTCTGGGGAGAAAGATGGAATTAGGAGAGGCAGCCAGAATCAGCCATAAAATCCCAGTTGGAAGTGCCAGTACAGGCTGTGGCTTGAACTGTGGCCAGGGAAGAAACATGTGGTCTATGCAGGACATGTTGGGGGCCATACTGTCAGGAAGGACATGGTATTATGAATGTCTTTGTCTGATTGAAAATATCTGGTCTCTCCAAGCAACCATTTCCAGATCTGAGTGTTGTCTACCTTCCAGAAATGTTTCATCCTAGACTTGAGTTACTCACATTGTTTCCCCAAATGCCAAGTAGAAATGCTTGGGATGATAAAATAGAAAGTACAGAATACATTTGCTTTGGGTACACATTCTCAAAGTACTTCACCGCAAACGAGTCCAGAGCTCTGCTAGCTAATTTAATAAGAGAGTTGAGGCAAGGACCACTTCTAATAATTCAAAACTAAAATTAGACATTCACTTGAAAAATTCAGGTAACTGAAACAAAAATGAGGGGAACTTTGTTTATTTAAATTATGAGGATAATTGCCTCAATTTTCCAATTCCCCTCACTAGGGTAGTCTTGGCTTGAGTGTATCAGTATCCATGGTGACTCATCTAATAAGTAAACTGCATTAGCTCTGCTACCAGAAAGGAAGGGAAAGGTCTTGAAATATATCTGTCGTGGCTTCCTTCCAGAGCAAGGGATTTCATTATATCCTGAAGACATGAGGCAGTTCAAAGAGATTTGAAATATGGAATGAGAAGGCAGAGGAGAAGTTTGGGATTATACACTTGTTTTTTAGTTTTGTTTTTATATATGAGAATCAGACGCTAGAGACAGAGGCTCTAGGGGGAGACTTTATTATTCTGGTCCAGGGGTTTGTTTTGGTTTGTTCTAGGTTGATATCTTTCCAAAAATTTCCCCCACACGAGCAGGCGTTCACATTTACTCTTGTGTACATAATTTCAAATAAATCTGACAGAAAATCCTTAAAAAAAATACACATACATGATTTTACATTCCATACCTGGACTGAAACTTGATGGAAAAAATGCATAACGGTGCCTGTATAGTAAATCCAGACAACATGGAATGATAATAGAAATCATCCCAAAAGAGATGCCACAATATTACTGTAACAGAATAATAACTTGCTTTGCATCCATCTACTTTTGAAAACCATTTTATGATTACAAGAGGTAAGCTATTCTAATTATTACTGTAAATGATTAATCATTTCCTTTGCAATCACTTATTAATTAGCTGTCATAACATTGTTGTGAGTTAGGTGGAAGACAAGGATTCAATATTCAGTTATTAACACCTAATTAAAATATTCATTGTTTTCCATATGTTGTTTATAGCTGTGCTTCCTCACACGATGACAGAATTTCTCTAACGAACAATGTCCTTCATTTGCTTAGCTAGATCGCCATCTGTTGTTGAGAAGTAGAAAACATCCTTTTCTGCTTTTCACATAAACAATAGCTTAATCCTTACCGCTCAGTTTTTATTTGGAATTGAAAAAGTTTGATTCACAATGTTCTCCTCCTGAAATATTTTTTTGACTTTATTTGTCCTGCCACTGACTACATAAAATATTCTGCTGACTAATTTCAATGGTATCATTTAAGTAGTAAATTAAATGAGTCCATTAATGAAACTAGTGAAAAATTCAAACTAAATGAAGGAATTAGCTAAGTAGCTTGGTTTACATAAAGTCATAATTGACTAACTCTAAAGATTTACTCTATACTAACTCATCTTTATAATAAAAGCTCACATTTGCTGAATGAGTGCTGAGTGCTAAGCACTGTTTATTCTTGCAACAATCCAATAATAGAGACACTGTCACTGTGCCCATTTTACAAATAGGGAAACAGAGTCACCAAGGGGTAAAGTAATTTGCTTATGCAGGACAGGCTAAATAATTTGCAGGGTCCAGTGCAAAATGAAAATGTGGGCTTTTGTTCCAGAAAAAGGAAAAAAATGCCATTAAAGGCCCTAAAATAGAAAGCTTTTTCCTTTCTTCCCCAATCTCTCTCTCAACTTTTTGTGTTTTTTTATTTGCTATTTAATGTCATTCTAAGTAAAGAAAAATTTTAATTTTGTTATTAATATAATTCTGCCATTTGTTTTTATATTGTGTTAATACAATGCTAGTTTTTCATGCAAATATAAGGGCATTTAACTCATAGGCAGAATAATGAAAATTGTACAATTCATTATTTTGTTGCTTGTGTATGTATATTTTGCCGTCACCAAAGCAGAAGAAATGCTACACAAAACTAACTCAACTGCCTTTATTTCACTTGATATATGCACATTTAACCAACACTGTTCACCTTTGGCTTCCTGATGAGTAAGAAATTACAATTCTCTTCCCTTCTATGTCGTTTTCAGTATAAGTGGCTGGTTAACACAGAGAAGTAATATAAGAAAGTATATGGTAGGGCTGCCTGTCATTAGTGTCTCTTAGAAGGCCACTGTCTTCTTTCTTCGTTCAAAGCAAGTTCTGGCTCAAACGGAAAGTCAGGGGTAGACATAACATGCTTACCTTGCACTCGCTGAACCCCCACTTATTGTGGGACCACCACATTCTGAGTTCATGAGGCATCGTGGCCTCAAAAAGGGAATGGGGTGGTGAGGAACAGCGGACACCCCTATTGTGTTTATCTCCTCTACTCAAGTGCATGTCCCAACATCCCATCAGAATTCACTTACAAAATGCAAGTTCAAAGATAAAATTATCAGGAATTTCAAGACAGAGAGAGCAGAGCATTACACCAACTGTGGGGCCCTCTGAGCCTGGGGTCCTGTGGGACTGCATGGGTCACACGCCTGCCAAGCAGACCCCAAGATGATGAACACGTTCAGAGTGACAAATCTGAATCCAGAGCGCATGCTCCAGCCCACTGTACTGTGCTGCCCCTCAGACCGTGCCCAGAGGCTCCTTCAAACACTTCTGCTTTGTACATCCATTGTTCACAGAATTAAAGAAAATTGATGGTGGATGGAGAGCCTTAGAAGTCCAATCTTCTCATTTTACAGACAAGGGACAAGAAGCCTAAAGATCAGGATGCAGCCTAGCTGTCCTGAATCTAGACTTTCCTGATCAAATTGTCAAAATGCATTTAGCATCTCCTTCCCCTCTTCACCTCTTCCTCGACCCACCCTTCCTTTGGTGCGCCGCTTCTCCTTTGCTACTCCACAGCGCTCCTGCTCGTCCCTGTGGTTCAGGGGAGATGGACTCCCACCCCTTCCACAGGGCCCAGAGAGGGGCGTAGAAGGCAGGCAGGCCCGGCAAAGCCTCGTCCTCTGCAGGAACCTCGCTACAGCTGTGGGGAAACAGACACCTCTTCCTCTGGGACGTTGAGACACGAGTACCACAAAATCACAGAGCACCCGCCTTGTCACCAGGTAGGGAGGGACTATCTGAGAACGAGGTCAATGTGGAGGAAGGCAGAGCTAAGAGAAACAAACCCCTGAAGGGAGTACAGCTTCTGAGCATCTTGGTGGAGTCCTCGGGGACATAAATGAGTTAATAAACTCCTCCTTTGTTTGTCACGCAAATTTGGATCAGGTTTCTGTTACTTGCAACAGAGAGTCCTGATTAACGTAAATGGAGATACAGATTTGGGGATGATCCTGTAAACATGGTAATGGCAACCATGGTGAGAGTGCAAAGAGGTCCAAAGATAAAGCTCTAGGGAATTTCATTTAAGAAGAGAGCAGAGGAAGAGAAGCCAACGAAGGAGACTGAGGGAGCAAACGGGGTGGTTTTCAGGAGACCCAGCACAGGAGACAATGTCCACCAGGCAGGAGCAGGAAACAGGGGCTGTGAGCAAGGCCAAGGAATACGGAGGGTTTAAGCACAATGAGGGTCGAAAAAAGTCTACTGATCTAGAAATTAGGAGGTCAGCGGAGACTTGCACCAGGAGTTTGTTGGGTGTAGGAAACAAAGCCAGAGGGCTGTGGGTTAAAGAAGAAATGGGGAAAAAAAAATCTTATGTTTAAAGTGGTAGGCTGAGTTCACACATTGATCACTACGTCCTTCTGAGACACAACTGAAATGCGCGGAAAATAATAAAAAGTGTTTTAACCTTCAGGGACAATGAGAACGAGAGAAAAGACCACAGTGGATAAAAATTGGCAACAGCAAATGAACAAATTTTTGGAAGTGGGAAAACAGATGAAGGACTGATACCTGACTTTGCAAAGGGGAGGAAGCAGAGACATGGGGAGCCCACCTGGGGTAACGGCAGGGAGTGATGTGCACGCAGACCTCTGACAGCCTCAGGGCTGAGGCACAGGCATCTTGGAGAGCAGGAGTAAGGCTCATGGCTGGAAACAGGGAGATTGTCTGAAAGCCTCTATCAGAGCAATGGGACCCATCCCTAATCCCTCCCATCCTTTACAGTTGGGTCACTGACCCCCTGATTCTCACAAGTACCCAGAAAATTCTTCTCTGGAGAGCCAGAATCCTGGTAGAGTCACGGCCATGGATGAGGTTCTGTGTCCCAAACTAAAGGGTTAGTGAAGGTCCACATGCTAACAGCGAGAGCCCTGTCCTGTCTCCTGTCTTTTACCAGGGCACCAAGGGTCAGTCAGGTGTACACTCCCCACACAAGACAGGAAAAGAGCTTCTCTGCAGAAACAATGCCCCTGTGGTGGTTTGTACTGTGGCAACTTAGCTAAACGGGAACTGCATTTAGCAGAATCCCCTTCCCTGTGTGGGTCTAGGTGGGGATGATGAGAGGATCTATGCGAAGTTTGGAAAGCAGAAAAAAGAAGCAGCCTCCACTGTGCTCTGAATGTGGGTGTGGGGTGCCAGGTGCCGCTGCAGCCGCTACGCATTGTTGCTGACGTCTGGCCCACCCTGGCGGTGTAGGGTGGCTGCCAGGCCCACAGCTCTGCGGCCTGTCGGATCTCCATCAGCCTCCTGCCTTCTGGGTCAGGCAGCACCTGCATCACTGAGGCTGAGCACTTCAAAGCAGGTGTTTGTGAGCCACAAACTAGGTGGCTTAAAACAACAGGAATTTATTGTGTCACACTTCTGGAGGACAGAAGTCTGAATCAAGGTGTCAGGAAGGTCATGCTTGTCTGAAACCTGTAAAGCCTTTTCCTAGCTTCTGGTGGTTTGTGGGCAGTCTTTGGCGTTTCCCAGCACGCAGCTGCATCACTGTGTGTGATTGGGTTTCAGGATTTGCTTATATATCGGCTTTGCTTCATTTTTCAGGTCTTGGTTCTTCATCCACAATCATGTTAGCTTATAGAAAGGATTAACACTAACACCAAAATTAAAAAAATATTCCATTTTTCAACAAAATTCTGGGTTTCTTCTCTATGCCAAGCACTACACTAGGCCCCAAGGACATTCCAGTCTACAAGACAGACACATTCCATGCAGCTTCATGAAGTTTACAATCTAGAGGGGAAGAGAGTCACAAATATTCATAATAAATAATTGTAGTACATTCATACAGTGGAATACTACAGCAATAAAAATAAAACAAAATATTGCTACACACAACCAGCTGGGTGCCTCTCACAGCCACAAGGCTGAGCATCTAGAAGAAGTTCAAGACCAGGAAAACTATTGCCTGTGGTGATAAAAGTTAGAAAGGAGAATTACCTATGGGGGAGAGGAGTATACAGCCTTCTGGGATGTTAGAAATGTTCTATAGCTTGATCCGGGTGGTGGTGCTTCAGATTTATCCACATGTAAAAATTCCTCAAGATTAGGCACTTTAGTGGGTGTATGTTATACCTCAATACAATGTTAACAAATATTCCCACATATAATTAATCATTTGCTATGAGTGCTACCAATAAAAATTACAATGCTCCACAAGAGGACCTGGTCTGAGATGGAGGATCTGAAAGAATGCTAGAAAGCCTGGGCAGGGGAGCAACCAGAAGCAAAAGTGTTGCAGAGACGAGCACTGGCCACAGTGGGCAGCCACTTGTAGCACATGATAAGGACGTTGCACTCATTTCTGGGATGCATGAAGGGGCTTTCAAGCAGGCAACACATCATAGATTACTTTGAAAAGAGTGGATGTTCAATTCAGGTACTTTTTTTACTAGCTGAGTTAGCAACTAAGCATCTCTCTGTAAAAATACTTTATTTTCCAATTTGCATTTAGGGGATGCATTCATTTAATGTAGACAATGACTTCTCTCCTCACTTTGCCTGCCTCTTCTACACAAGACAATAGTGCCCCTGAGCCAGTGTCTAACATACACACAGGACCAAGCAGATATACCACCCCCAGACATAACTCTGGGATAGACTCTATCTAAATGTATAGAACAAAACTCTTTTGCAGAATCAACCAGTACCATCATCTAGTGAACCATTGCTCAGACAGTGCTCCATCTTCAGTGAAAGATACTTAAAAATTTCTTGGTCAAAATTACACAGTTTTTCTATTGTAGGATTTCTCAGAGAGTTTCATTATGATTCTTTAAAAGGAGGAAATAATATGCAGCATTCCCAAACTTACTTGAACCATGGAACCCTTTTGTGGGATGAGCAGTACTAGCAACTCAAAGCATTATTCAATGAAACACACCTTGGGAACTGTTGATCTGAAGTAGTAGGTACTTTCTACTAGTTAGTGATTTGTGGCATTACAATGAGCAGTGACCTCCTTTATCTCAATTTGATTTTAGAATAAATATAAATAAATGACATAAAGCCGAGGTTGTTATTTTATTTTTGTCTTTCACAGTTTTATTTCTTCTACCACCCTTATCTGCTCACCTTCTCCATTTGCTCTTTGGAAGCTCATTCATTTTCATCAGCTATTGATTACTCTCTTCTCTGGTAATTTTGAGTAGCTAAAAAACTTCCATTGACTTCTCATATTGTGTGAAAGAAATTGTATTGTTGTTTTAGCCCCTTTCAGAAATTGCCATAAAGCTAACTGGACTCAGATCTCCATTTTAACTATCACCATTGACACGTAAAATAGTGTTTTTCATATCACAAGTCCAAAATCATGTTATCTGTTGTAGACAATTTTAGTGGAACAGAAAGCAAAGAGCCCCCAAAATGTTAATTCTGCTACATCTAACATATGGAGAATTTTTGGTATTCAACCCAAGCTTTGCATGTTCTTTGCAATTTTCAAAATGCATAGCCTCACACTCTCTTTCAAAGGCTCTGGTATTATCCAGAAGCAATTACGAAGAAAAACGAAATTACCTTTCGTCATTCTGTCTATTCAGGGCCTTGGAAATGCAGACTGACAATGAGCTGACAATTATTTGCAATCCACTTTCAGTTAATTTCACCATTGAGCCTAAGGACTGCTGACAAATAAAATATATTATTCATCTGAAAACATTCTCTTTGGAGCTCCAGATCTCCAATCTATTTCATTAGTGATCGCGATCAAACTAAGTTGGGAATTGATTTATGCAATAGTTATTCTACAATAATTAATTAGAAAAATAATACTTTGGTGGAGCTTTGAAAAGGAGCAGTTTCTAAGACTCTTCGATAAAATTGAAAACTTTAAAAATAATTATGAGGCAGTGTCCCTAAGGGAGTACATGTGCATTGCCTTTTCTATTTCTACTAGATATAAATCATAGTCAGGAATAGCTCCTTGAGTCTCAACTCAGTTCATCTAACAATTTGTGAGCATGTACTACATGCCAGGCACTGTGTGCTAGGTGTGTGAGGGTTACAGAAATGGAGCATTCTCAATGAGTGTACCTGGGCAGGTATTAACTGTCCTAATAAATGCTATAATAAACATTATTGCAAAGTATTCTTGCAGTCACTCCAGTTTTTAATTCTGCTTAAATCATTGGGGAATACTTTGTGGGAGAAAGCATTAGAATTGGTCCTCAGATGATGGTTGCAACTTCAGTTGGCTCAGATGAGGTGCTGTGGGCTGAAGAGATTACAGGTGCAATTCCAAGCAGAGAAAATATACAAACAATCACAAAGAGCTGGGAAAATTCCAAGTGGATTTGAGGAGATGTGAGAAATCTGGGTTGGCTGTGAGAGGTTAGGAGAGGAAGGTATGTTGAGACCAGATTGTGAAGGGGAAATAAAGTCCACAGACAATTTTTAATATATGGGTTTTTAAGCCAGACAGCTGTGTTGTTGAGGTGACAAATCTGATTGCAGTGTCGTACGGGAAAGGAATGACTGGAAGGTGTTGTAATTGTGAGAGGCAACAAAAAAATTGTGGGAGAGGAAAACAGGGATGCAAGGAAGAACAG
Source organism: Daubentonia madagascariensis (assembly GCA_023783475.1). NCBI lineage: Eukaryota > Metazoa > Chordata > Mammalia > Primates > Daubentoniidae > Daubentonia > Daubentonia madagascariensis. The sequence continues at coordinate 75,060,883 of JAKFHU010002088.1, read as the reverse complement.
AACTTGGGAATCATTTAGTTCATCCCCCTTAACAGAAGTCACAGTACATTGAGGTCAAGGAATTGGAAGGATCCTGTGGGTGTTGAAGTCATGGAAATTGTGAGCAAATAATGGTGAGGAAAAGACAATATGAATCAAGTGCCAAAGCCTTGAAAGAAGGCAGAGGTGTCCATGAAGGTAAAAGATGAGGATGATGTTTGTTCGCTCTTTAGTTCACGAATTCATTCAAAAACCTGTAATTGAGAACCTACTTCACCGGGCACTAGGGATGCAAACACCAATAACGTGCATTAAGTCAGCAGCATTGATCAGAGAAGGAATTTATGTCTTCAGGCAGGGAAAGGTTAATTAATAGACCTAGAAAGTGGAAAGTCATGAAATTCAGGATAATGCACACAGGTCAACAAGAGCCTGTAAAAAAAAAAAAAAATGGAAAAAAGGTGCTGGTCCAACTTGAGCTTCATGTCTCTTTTCCAGGCAGGAAGACAAGAACAGAAAAAGGCAAACAATGTGTATGCTAAATCTTACCCTCTTTGAAGGACTTTTCCTAGAAATCATCCACTTACATTTTATTGCTCAGAAGTGGGCCACATGTCTACTCCTAAGTCTGCATGGAAACATAGGAAATGTAGAATTTAACTCAACACATTTTTGTGCCTAACAAGCTCTTCTAAAAAGGAGGCAGGGAAGAATGGACATTGCTTAGACCACCAGCAACTACACTTTGCATATTTCAAATATTTTATTCTATCCTCCTGATCAATTAAAACCTTCCTGGAGTATAAATTCTAGGTTAAAAATAATTTTTCCTTAGAATTTTAAATGCAGTGCTCCATTGTGTTCCAGCTTCCAGTGTTACTTTTGAGAAATCGTGCCATTCTGACTTTCATTTCTTTGTTTTGTGACCTGGTCATTCTCTCTGTAAAATTTGAGTATTTTTTTCTTTATCTCTAGAGTTCTGAAACATCATAGTAATGTGTCCTGGTGTAGATAATTTTCCCATTTCTCATGCACGGCATTTGGAGGATCTTTCCCATCGTGATGCTGCTTTATTATTTCTTTAATAATAAAGAATTATTATTAAATAATAACAAAAATATTGTCTTTTATTAGGATGTCTGACCTCCTGGTCTTTTCCTTGGCCCTACTTGCCAACTGTTTTATTGAATTTTAAAATTTCAGCTATCATTTTTTAATTTCCAAGAGTCCCATTTTTATTCTCTAATTATTACTAATTATAATTAGTAATTATTTATAATTATAATTATGTAATTATAGTATAACAGGCTTTTAAGTGAAGTTCTTAATAAATTTGGAGTCTTGGCTAAAGCTCAAAGCCTAGAATGTAATGTAGCTCCATATTCCAGAAGAAGATGCTAGACTTTCATGCAGGACTGACATACCATTCGCAGTAAAACAAGTTCTGTACCCTTAGCCCACCTCCCACCTTTAGCCCATATGTGAAAAAGAAAAATCAATAAAAAGGCTAGAGACTCTTTAGAGTGAGTCAGGGTTTTTTTTTAACGTGAACATTTAAAGTGGGTGTTTCTCTCCACCCTTTTGAGCCAAGCAAGGGGAGGTTTCATGGCGCACACTCAAGACACTAAGATTAGTGAGACCAACACCTCAGCCCCCAGCGAGCCGCTGCTGAGTTGTAGAAAACTGTAGGCCTCTGTGTTGCTACCTGGGCAGAGTGTGGGGAAAGAGTGTTCTTGGGAGAAGTAGACCCATGTCCTCTGGAGTTAGGGGATCAGGTGGGGAGAGGACAGAAGGATCAGTGCCTTCCAATCACCTGAGGCTGCCTGGAGATGCCTGTGTAGAACAAAGAAGGGACTATAGTGGGAATGGTCTGAACTTTCATAGTTGAATTGGACAGAAATTCATGAGTTTTTTCAAGAAGTGAGAAACCAGCAAAGTAATAGTGAGCTAGCTTGAGTTTCCACCCAAGAATTCTGGCTCTAAAGGAGAATTAGGGGCATATCATGAGAGGTCAGCTGCATGGGGTTTCACCCAGTGAAGTGTGGGGAGAACAGTGCAAGGTCAAAAGCCTCATGGGAGAGTAGGCAAAAATATGCAAAACCATTTCCAGCAGGAAGTGTCAGCTTTGAGGCACCTTCCACTTAGAGGTACCAATGCCCAATCAAATAGGATTGTTCTTTTCTAATCCCTGCACCCTTGGGCATGATACTGGGGTGGTACAGAAGCATCAGTCAGTGAATAGAGAAGGAAGCGGGATGATGAAGAGGACAAAGAATAGACCATGTACCTCCACGTCCATTTGGCAGAATTCAGTGTCAGAGCAGAGCTAGGAAGGGGGAGAAGGTACGGATTGGATAAAAGATTGATGATCAGATTAGACTTTTCAATACTTGAAAATGAGACCATTCCAATCTCCAAAAGTGCCCAGAAGAGCCTTAGAATCCGTACAGGATATCATCCTGGTGTGGGGAAAAGGAAATCTGACAGAGCAAATTTAAAGAATATGGATGGAAGGAAAACCAGGTTGTTTCCTGCTTGTACCTTGTTAAGTATAGCCTGTTTAAGAAACAGGTTATAATAGCATCTTTGCTTCCTCTTCCATACTCTTTGTCCTTATGGAATCATACTTTTGCTATCACTTTACTGGGATTTCAGGAGAGAAAGAAGATGGACACATATGTTCAGGACCTTTTTAAACCACAAGTCAATGCAACTGTCTTTTTTTTTTTTTTTGCCCACAAAAAGCTCATTCTCCAGGAAAGACTAAGTTGACCTACTGATATTTGAAATGAGAAATCAATAGATAACAGGAAAGCCCCAAATTTCTCCTTAAGTATTGGGCATATTCCACTTACATAAGCTTGTTTAAGAGAAAAGTTATAACTGTGGTCCTCTATCTTGTAGCTATCTGAACTCCTTTCTCTGAAAGGATGAGCATTGACTGTCACATCTGCCACCTGGTGGCCACTCTGATGCACACATCACGCTAATATGACCACACTTAGCCTACACCTCTTCATCTGGTCACCCCCTCATCCATCATTCATCCATCATCCATACACCCATCCATCCATCCATCATTCACCCATCCATCCTCTCAACTATCCATCCTCCATACGTACATATATCATTCACTCATCCACCCATCCATCCACCCATGCATCCACCCATCTATCCCTGGTGCACTTATTGGGGGCGGGTTCTAGTCATGCAGATAAACAGAACATATGGAGGAGCCCTTGTCCTTCCTTGAGAATTAACAATTTAATGGGGAGAAAAACATGCTTTTTTTTGAAGGAGGTTGTAAAAACTAAGGCTGTATGGTCCAAGTCTGTGTTTTGAACCTTTTTTAAAAATCTCAACTGCCTTCGTCCTTGCAATTTAATAAAAGAACTTAAGTATTTGGTACTTAACAACAACAAAAAAAAAAAAGCCAAAGAAACAAACTTTCCATCAATCATGCTACCCCTAGCCATCTTCTTATCTTTTTTTTTAAAGACTTTTTTTTTTTTTGAGACAGAGTCTCACTCTGTTGCCAGCGTAGAGTGCAGTGTTGTCATCATAGCTCACTGCAACCTTCAACTCCTGGGCTCAAGCCATCTTCCTCTCAGCCTCCCGAGTAGATGGGACTACAGGCAGGGGCCACTATGCCCAGCTATTTTTTCTATCTTCAGTAGACATAGGGTCTCACTCTTGCTCAGGCAGGTCTTGAACTCCTAAGGTCAAGCGATTCTCCCGCCTGGGCCTCCCAGAGTGCTAGGATTACAGGCGTGAGTCACCACGCCCAGATGGATCCTAATTTCTAAAGGTCTGAGTACTCTGCCTAAACCTGCCTTTTTCATGTGTAAGAATTATTGCCCCAGAAGCTGTGAATGTTTACAAAACTGCCAAAGTTTATTACAAATAATTCAGAATTATGAAAACCATTATGTAGAATGTTCCAGATGAACAACACTACACTTTAAGATTGATCCTTTGCCTTCCATGGACAGCTATTGCTTTGCTGTTTGTCTCATTTTTTGTCCCAAGAACTTGGCTTGACTTTCCATCTGTTGGGAGTATTTGGGTTGTGGGGCCTGTGTATGTAGGTGGCCAACCACAAGGTTGAGAGCCCCAAAAATATGGTTGGACAGAAATGTGGCTGCACTCCACTTGCAGTTGGCATAATAGGCCAGACAGAAATGTGGATTGCATTCCATTTGTAGCTAGACTAACTATTGCCAGCTCTCAAGGTATTGTCTAAGTCTCTCTCTTTTTTTTTTTTTTTTTTTTGGGTAGGGGTGGTTGGCTATTTTTGGGGAGTAGCTCTGGATCATAGAAGAGCTGACCTGCAGGGCTCCCAACCCAAATTAGGCCCATTCAGGGATGCGTATTGATGTTGTACAGAAGCTTCTAAAAGAGATTTCAAAAATTTTTATTGCATCCTTTAAAAGGCTTTTCACAAAACACCAAATAAAAAGCTCATGTGACAAATTCGTAAGAAAATTAAATCCACTAACTTTTTGCTTAACCCTATTCATTAAAGGGCTCCACCTGAAGTCAGTAATTTAAATAAGAAACACACTAATTTGAAGAGACTGCCCATCGAACTAAATAGGTCTCCAACATACAACTTTCTGACATGTAGCTGGCTATTTTGAAACTCTTTGTAAAAAGAAATTTGTATCCATAAAGGAAATCTCCATTTGTAAGAGTGTCTCCCTATCTGTACCTAAACCACTAGAAACTTTTACAAAGGGGAAAACATTGGCATAAAGATTACATTAACAACCTTACCTTTATTTAAGGTATTTTCCTGGTCATCTAGGCTTAACTGGGGCTTTACCTAGGCCCTTCTTTGTCTCAGGAAACAATGGTGTTTAGATGTAAGTTCTATAAATTTTCTACCTTGTTCTACCTGAGTGTCACGCCTTTGGAAGTGCAAATTTAGAACTGTCTGGCTAACACCTGCTTAGGGCAATGGAATGGGAAGCAGGTGGGAGAGAAACTATTTGAAAACTGGCAAATGAAGAATCTTATAAAAACTATAAGATCTGTTTCTGTCTATGTGTCTGTATGTCTATATGTGTTATGTATATCTGATACTTTTCACCAAAATATATGAAAGAGTTCTAATTAATTGGCTTGAAGAAAAAGTAAACCCTTAAATCAAATATTTTTTAATGCCTTTTATTTCATGTGATTTGGGGAAATATTTGGTAAATAAGACTAGTTTAATATTGTTGGTTTAATATTTAATAAAAGCAACTGTGTCTTCTGATCAGCAAAATACCCATGTATTTAACTTGCTTAGGTGGCAACTGCCTAACATTTACATGCTATAAAAATGGTTAACAAGGAAATAACTTGAGATGATGCCTAACCTTGTTTAATGAGCAGTTCAAGCATAATTGTTAAGAATGAGTAAATTAGCTGAATATATATGGGACAAAAGTTTATAAGTAAACTTTTCATAGTTTTAAAAAATCTTTTTCAGTAATTTAACCTTAAAGTTGTGTTGTGATTAAGTAGTAGATACTCATGAAATGTCTGAGTCATTTCTAAGTAAGATAAAATACTGAAACATTAATTGCTGAACATAAGTTTATTTTTGGCTTCTTAAATTTTATAGAAACACAAAATGTATTTAGGTCTACTAGTAAATATATTCTGTTCTACAGTGAAAAATTGTACTTTGAGGCAGCACATATTTCTAGAAATTAGGAAATGGTGTTAGTCTATAGAATGCTGGTTCGTAATTGCTAAAGATTACAAATTCTAATTAATATATGTAACTAAAACTACTAGAAATAAGGGGAACAATTCTTGGTATGCCAAGTGTAGAAGGAAAGTGGGACGTGTTTTGGTTGAGGAAAGTGATAAGGAAGCCATGAGGATGTGTTTTTTTTGCGGGGGGGCGGATAATTTGGTCTTATTTGGTGGTTATTTAAGGGTTGTTTTAAAATACGGATTTAGGAAGGAAATAGAAAACAAGACAGGAAGGAACCAGTAAGTAGGAGAGAGATTTTGTGTTTTATCAAGATAATTCCCTGTGCTTCATGCTGTCTTTATTAGGACTTTGATTACTTAATAAAACGGAATTAAAGAGTTAAGGGTTTTTTCCTACAAATATGTAACTTCTTTTAAAGTCTTTTAATTATCACTTTGATAATTAAATAATTAATTATCACTTTGATTAAAAGAATGACTATTATTTCACAGTGACCTGTGATCCTGTTTTTTATAAAGTGTTTTGAACATTTATTTTTGACAAACTTCCCAAAATAAAATTCTAAAACTAAGTCTTTTTTTACCTCAAACTATCTTTTGGACATTCCAGAAGAGCCCCTGCAAGTCAAAAAGAAAGATAATTAAACCAACTAGGCTTATTGGATGTTAAGTTATGTGAGAAACATTGTCAATAAAAAATGATGTTTAACCTTCTTTGAGTTATATTTGTATGTGTTATTAATACGTGTTTCAAAATTGTATTAAATTGTTATAGCCTTACCAGGTTCATTGCCTGCTGCTCAAGAGGAAGCCAATACACTGAGACAGCAGGGGTTACAACAGAGAAAGATTTTAATATTGCAGGCACCACTCGAGGAGACAGGAGCAAGTTCTCAAATCTCTCTCCCTGAGGATTTGGGAGAAAGAGTTTTTAAAGATATTAATAGTTTATCGGACAAAAGTCTAGGCAATTGAGTCAGCTAATTGGCCGGGTTGGGGCAGAACCATAGGGGTGTAGAAATTGTCTTCTTTGCTAATTCAGTTCTTGGATGGGGGTCATAAGACCACTTGAGTCAGTTCCTTGGTATGGGCTACTGGTCTGGGGGGGTCAGTCATTCCACTGGAATGCAGGGCCTGGAAGATATCTCAAAAACTAGCCATAGGTTTCACAAGGGTGATGTTGTTTATGGGAGCAATGAAAAATGCAAAGAATTTTTATGACCATCAGCTGTATGACTCCTGAGTAGAGTAGTAAGCAATTATAGGAAAGCAAGCTAGGGAATGATAGCTGGTTTTATATATAAATATAAATTTCTTCTACCACAGTTCTCACCTTGTGGCCCTTTATTAATTTTGTAAAGGGTAGTGTCAAAATTTCTGTTATTATGTTAAGATGTTATACACCACAGAAATGACCAAATTTCCTTGTCAATTGCATCATTATGGACTTTCATCAGATTTTAACCATGGCCATTTCAAGTCTTGTTGTCCACAGTTAATTGCTTTATTTTGATGCCTTTCTGAAAGCTTTTCGTAAGCAACTATAATCCTAGAGCATTATGTCTTCAAGGAGGTTCATGAAAAGGATGGAAAGAATTCTGACAAGTACAGGTTTCTAATAAATTTGAGATTTTTTTTTTTTTTTTGAGATACCATTGGACTTGGTAAGTTTCTTCCAGAACTTAATGAAGAAACTGATGGGTTTGCAAAACTGTTAACCAAGATCAAACAGAGCAAGAATTAATTACCTGCGACTGAATGAATTGATAAAAAATAATTATGGATTTTTTGGCTTTTTTTATTTAAAAATTGCTGGTTCTTTTTAAGGTTTTATTTTCCAGATTTAAGGAAACTTTTTTCTTTTAAGCCATCTATAGCTCATAGCAACATGCTAATGGCATACTTTTGTAAACAAAAATTGAAACATTTGCTTTTCCTCCCTACCTGATCCCTCCAAAATTCAGGAGACAATTTGTAAGTATTCTTATTTTTGTTTATGACAGTATGGTTATTTGCATAAGTTTAAAAAGAATCTATTCTCTTTAACAGGATACAATTGCAAACACTACTTATGTTACCAAGGCTTTGACTGGAACATCATATTTGAAAATGTACATAAAATGCCTGGCTTTAAGGGCAAAGTCTGATATCTGCCTTGGTTTGATTTCCTAGTGTCAAGAGGTTTTTTAAAGTCCAATCTGAGATTTCTTGTCAAAATTTCTGGCAAAGCAAATTTAAACGGAGCCTATATGGTTATTCTTGCTGCACTTATGTAAATAATCAAGCCTAGTTTGAGACTAAACTTATTTTACAAACAAATATGTGTTACCCGTAATTATCTTTGGTAGAAAGATTATCTTTGGTAGAAATGACAATAAAGAGAAAAATTATGTTTCAGAAGAAAACTACAGTACACCTGTTATTAGGTTGTAGCCCTGTTCATTGTTTTCAAGTTTTTATTATCTACTATTTCAAGTTTTTATTATCTGGTAGATTAGACTGGATCCTGAATTCTTCTAGTTTCCTTTAATATCTGGCTATGACTCTTTAAGAACAAAAACTGTTCAGATGGACAACTCAATATAAATTTCAAGGGTCAAGTCTCATGCCTGATGTGTGGACCACATGAAGAGTTTACCAGAATGCCTAATGCCACAACCAGAGACATTCAACTGCAAACCAGGATGAGAAGTTGTCAACTTCATACTATGGACAGCTTTTCTCAAGACCATTAGAACAAGACTCCCTGTCATAATAAGACTCTTACCCCTCCTAATTTTTTCCTGCTTATGCCTTCCTATTTCACTTGGCAGGATAATGTAGTTAGAATTTCACAATCAGTAGTTTTTCTGGATAATTTAATGGAACGTTGAATTTGTCATGCCAAACCCAAATCTTTGCAGGAGCTAAGAGGTCCTTTAGTTCACCTAGTGGGTAACTTTAGGAACATCCCTAATGCAACTGTTTGTTCAAATTGTACTAGTGGTCTCTGTTATAGAGTTAGCACTCTCTTCTTTCATTTAACCCATCCCCATCCCCGGGGTGCTAGATGATGGAATTGCTCACTACGCACTGAACAGGGAGTAATCAGTGCAGTTGCTGACACTTCTTGTTGCACACAGATAAATACATGGTGTATTGTAGAGATTCAGTTGCAAAAAGTTAACAAACAGGCTAGTTGGCTAAAATGGATAGGTTCCTCCTCTGACTCATCCTTTGATGTATTCAATTTTAGTTTGTTTGGTTCATGGAGAGCATGGCTAAGGAGCATATTGCAAACCCTTGGTATTCTCCTCCTGATGGTCATAACAGTAGTCTCCCTGGTGTTCTCTCAAAAAGTTTTAAATGTTTGCATACAGCCATCTGTCCAACATCAAATGGTCTCTCTGTGGCTAGAATGACAAAAACTTAAAGAAATGCATGATCATGAGGCCTTCATAACCTATGAATAATGTGTTGAGACTAGAAACCCAGAATGATGGTAACTGGGAGTAGCGCTAACGCCCTTAGTTTTGGTCACTCTCTCACCAAGGTCAAAGCGTGACCAAAAGGGGGGAATTATTAAACAAAGATTATAGAAGGCCATAGTTTTGGACCAAACTCCTGCACTACACCCCAACAGACCAGAATAAAAATAAAAATAGAGTCACCCATACTCACCAAATAGATACTGAGTTGTAATCTGGCCTTCCAATAAATCAGAAGAGAGAGAGAGATAACAACCTAATTTCCCAAACAGGCCAGTTTCAATCTTCAGTTGGCATGATAATGAAGTTTCCTCTGTTTTAATCCTTACAACAAAGAATCACCTGAAGTTAACCAATCAGTTATCTTTCTTTCTATTGCTCCCTCTCTCTGTCCCTGCGTTATGAAGAAAGTCACTTTGAAATGACTAATCCACTTTTTGTTCTTTGTTTCTGCTTTCCTTAGCCTGTTTTCTGCCTATAAAGCCAAACTCCTCTGCTCAGCTCATTGAACACTTATTCTCGGTTACAGAATGAAGCACTGCCCAATTCTAGAATAAAGCCTATTGAGATCCTTAAGCCAAATTTGTTATAATTTTGTCTTTTGTCACTACCAAGGTGATTCTGATTTCTTTCACTCTCAGTTTTATTGCTATAAAGTGACAATACAATGATTCAAATACAAGCTTTTTGGTATAGTTTTTAGGATGATGTTTTATTATTTTTGATTATTTAATTGCCAGTCTTATAAATTAATGACTTCCCCGTTGTTCTATTTGTAGGTAGAGTAATTAGAGTATTTTGGTTGTTAACAAATTCAGTAAAATAATCCAGAAACACTGCAGTAATTATTTTGTCATTGCCAAGAAATGTGTAAGTTCTTAGGATGATATTTTATAAATCTAGTATTATAATATTGTGAAATATATAGTTGATCTTCTTCCCTCACTTCCTGACATTTATCTTCTAAAATCCTTGGCATCCCTGGAGTGATAAAAGTGTCTTTTGTATGCTAATGAGATGACTGGTGGCTAGTGGCTCCAAGGTAAATTTAGGACGGGGGCTGGTCACCAGAAAGACCAAGGAATGATTAGAGGGTTGACACTTTCAGCCCTGCTCTGAAACCTCTGGGCAGGGGATAGAGGCTGAAGGTTGGGTTGATTACCAATGGCCAATGATTTAATCAGTAATGCCCATGTAATGAATACTCCATAAAAAACCAAAAGAACAGGGCTCAGGGTCTTCTAGATAGCTAAATACAGTGGAGGTTTCCGAAGAATGGTGTGCCTGGAAAGGGCAGGGAAGCACCATGCCCCTTTCCTCATACTTTCCCCTATATTGACAGATGTTGGACAGATGGTTGTATCTTTTCCATCTGGTGGTTCATCTGTATTCTTTGTAATATCCTTTATAATAAACCAGTAAATATAAGTAAGTGCTTCCATGAGTTCTGTGAGCTGCTCCAGCAAATGAATCAAACCCAAAAATGGAGTCCTGGGAACCCTGATTTATAGCTGGTATGTCAAAAGCACAGGTTATTACATCTGTGTGGGGGCAGTCTTATAGGACTGAGCCCTCAGCCTGTAGCTATCTCCAGGTAGGTTGTGTCAGAATTGAGTTCAACAACTGGACTCCTCACTGGTGTCTGCTGCAGATTTGCTTGGTTGGTGTGTGGGGGAAACCCCCACAAATCTGGTGTCAGAAATGTTGTCAACAAAGAATCCCAAGGTTCATAAATTTGGAGAGGAACTTATAAAGGATTGCAGCGGGCAGGCTGGCTATCCCACAGGCTGGGAAGCACAACCTCTGGCAGAGACCAAAAGCAGGCACTTTGAGGGAGGGAAGGGTAGAACAAAAATTTATGCCAAACAAGTTGGCTAAGTATACATATTTGACAGGTTATAGGAGGAGCTATGAATATTCATGATGGGGGCACATGCATGCATAATAAGCAAACATGAATGTTACATACATCCCATGTTCACTTTGGGGTAAAGACTTAACATTTAAATGCATTAAAATTAGGTTCTGTACAACAAGAGGTGGAATGGAGGACAGAGCCATCCTCTGTGCAGCTTCTGTAAACTGGCCAGAACCAGTCCATGGTCAGTAGTCTCTAATCAGGAAGGTATGCTGGTCAGTTATGTCAAAACTGCAAAAAGAGAGAGGAGTCCATCTGGCAGGTCTTTTGAAAGGGCTGGTTTCTGCTTAACCCTTAAGAAAGAAAGTCTAATGGCAGTTAGTTAGGGAGGGGGTATAAGTATATCCCCCTCCTCTCCCGTCATAGCAAGGAACTCAATTTTTAAGGTTTCTCTGGGGTCCATTCAGTCAGTTGGGGGGGGCGTTCAGGATTTTATTTTTATTTCTCAGTGTTAAGTGACTATGAGTATACTGTATAAAAACACTTTAATTTTTTCCTATATATATCCACACCGTTATATGTATAGATCTTTGTAAATTGTTTCCATCTTATTAATGAAATTATAGTGTGTTTTTATTGCTATTTAAGAAGTCTCATATTAATCCAGAAAACAGCATTTTTAAAATCTTTCTTCTAAAGTAATTTTTAATTTTCTCTCATTTAGTTTCACATGGAAGCTTGATAGAACTGTAATTCCAAGGATAATGTTACATAAACGTAGTCTATTTAAAAGTGAATTTCCTGGGTCAATTGTTTCCTGCAACTTCTAGACGGTTTAAGGGAGTACTTCAGTTGTTGTTGTTACCCCCAACCCCACAACGCGACTGGTGATAGGAATTTTATGGGAACAATCTTACCATTGGTGTCATTTGAGACTCAGATCCCATTTCTATAGACCAGAGGCTGAATCACACTAGTGATAAGACTAATATGTTTACAAAACAAATTTTGGTTTACACAAACCAACAAAGAGCACTTCAATTGCTCTTCTTGTATTTAGGTAGAATCCAATCCCCTTCCAGTGGCACCCAAGATCCTGTGTGGGCCAGGCCCCTTCAGGTGACACCTTATGCTCCTACTCCAGTCCCTCAGACACGGGGACCTCCTCCCCAGGCAGCCCATGCACCCAAGTTGCTCAGCTGGAAGCACTTCCTCTTCTCTGTGTCAAACTCCCTCATCCTTAGGTCTTAAAGGTGATATCCCTGGAGAAACTTTCACTGACTTCCTACTCACAATCATTCCTCCTGTTCCTCTTTTTCACCCCACCTTTCAACTTGTCATTAAAGGCACTTATTTCAACATACCATAGTGACATTTGTGCTGTAATGATTTGTTGGTTGTGCATGTTCATCTCACAGCTCCATTTTGTTCCTTTTCTGTATCCAGTGTGTCTCAGGCAGAGGTTTGGGCGTGCTTATGACATTTGAGGGAAAAATTCTTCCTTGTGTGGTCTATTAGGTTATGCATGATAATGATGCTTAACAAACAACCTGTAAATCTCAAGGCTCACAACAAACACTGATATCCTACTCCCGGGTCTGGGGCTTGCCTGGGCTTGGGGCTTAGGTTTGCTTTACTCTCTTACTGCGGGTTCTTATTCAAGGGTCCAGGTGGAGGTAGTAGTGGCCACTTGTGTATGTTCTCCTAGTGGATGTCAGGAGCATAAGAGAGTGAGGGAACACAAAATGGCTCTTAACATCTCACCCAGAACTGGTACAGTTTCTTATCTGCCCATGTCCCTCTGGTCAAAGAAATTCTTATAACCCCAAGTCCATGCAGGAAGTTTGACATGTAAAACAGCTGGGTGCTAAATGTTGGTAACACCTCTGCTATGGTCTGAATGTTTGGGTCATCTCAAAATCCATATGTTGAAATCCTAACTCCCAAGGGATGATATTAGGAGGTGGGATATTTGGGAGGTGGTCAGGGGTCTATCCTCATGAATGGGCTTAATGCTTTTACAAAAGAGGCCCAAGAGACAGTGCTCACCTCTTCCACCAAGTGAGGTTACAGTGAGAAGCCAGATATCTATGAGAAATGGGCTCTCACCAAATGCTAAATCTGCCAGTGCCTTGACCTTGGATTTCCCAGCCTCCAGAACTGTGAAAAATAAATTTCTGTAGTTTATAAGCTACCCATTTTATGGTATTTTTTATAGCAGCCTGAATGGACTAAGACAACCTCCTAGTGAAGTCACTGTGAAAACTCCAAATGCTCCTTGTTGTTGAGTCACCCCTCCCACCTCCACTGAGAACCCTGTGTACATAGAAGGCACTGAATGGGTATTTGGTGAAAAATTAACTTTGCCAAATTGTCCTCCAGAACTGTTTTAAAAACTTAATGACGAAGTTTGCTTAGTCATTAAGCAAACTTAGTGTTTGCTAAGTGTTGCTGGCATTTGTTTAATGTCCTTATAATATTAATTCATTTTTTCATGCAAAAAAATACCTCATTTTAACTTTTTAAAATGGGGCTGAAAATATTTTTTAATATGTTTAGTAACAATTTCTTTTAGGAAATTTCTATTCAACTCTTGTGCTTATTTTTCTTTTAAATTTTCCTTCCTCATTTGTAAGAATTCTTGTTATAGGTAATGAACATTTTTCCACTTTGCCTTTTAAGTGTTTTAATGATTTTTTTTGACAGACATTGTTAGTACTGATAAAGCCTCATCTCTCACTGTTTTCTTTCATGGCCTGCTGAAGTGCACATTTTTACTGGCAACATGATGTTGCACCAAATGGATATACTATTCTGTACTTAATTAGTCCCTTATTATGGGCTATTTACATGGCTTACAGGATTTTTCTCTCATTATTAACAATTGTGATGAAAATCTTTCTACATAAGCCACAAATCTGGAAGTCTCATATCCAAGGATATTTTTAAAGTTCTGATATATTTTGCCAAATTACTATTGAAATCCTATTCTCTAGGCCCCACAACTCAGATCCCCAAACCTTAGGACTCATATCCAGACACCCCCTCATCCAGGACCCACACCCTGGATCCTCACACCCCAGGCCCTGCTGATGAAGCCCTTACTGGTCAGCCTTGAATAGCAGCAAGCAAGGAGAGAGGCCTGAGAGCGGGTCTGGAGGAGCCAAGGGAAGCTGTCCAGAACACCTGGGATGCTACTCCTGCCGGGATGCTTTTCCATTAGGTCTTCCCATGGCACCTTCTTGGGATTTAGGTCTCCCCTTCAATGGCACTGGATAGCCCTATCCTGGCGCCTTTGTCTAAGAGAGTGTGACTCCAGCTATTCCCTAACACATTACACTTTTTTCCTTAATAGCACTTATTTCTACCAGATATTATCTTATTAATTTACATGTTTAATTTCAGTAATTATCTTGTCTGGTTTGTTGACTGCAGTATCTCTAGCACCAAGAACAGTTTCCAGCACAGAGAAACTCTCCTCAAATTGGTTGCTCATTGGAATCACCTGTGAAGGTTTAACAATTCTCCATGTTCCCCCCTCCAAAATAAGAAATGTTTAATTATTAAATCACTTTACCAAAAAATGTTAAATACAATTTTCTCCAGGAGATAGAGAATGTAGTAGATAGTCTCAAGCATGTTTATTTACTGCTGTGTAGTCAGGTCCTTGTCAAATCCTTTTTAATGTAGCTAATAAAGTGTGGCTGTAAAAAATATGGTAGTTATTGGAATTATTTAATGAAACTATCATTTGTTTGGAAAAAGGTACTGAAAGAACTCATCCAAGTGTGTGTGTGTGTGTGTGTGTGTTCGTGTGTGTACATGCTGGATTGTTTTACCTTCAGTCCAGAAGTAGAGGGGGTTTAAGTTTGCTCCCACTACCTGTGCCTTTGTTTTTTACTATAGAAATATGACATGCTAAACATAGGATGGTGCATTGTACAATTCTACTGCTTGAGAATAGAGCAGCATATCATTAAGAATTTTCAGGAAGAACTCATTTAACCTAAGGACTCTTAGTTTGTTTATGGATTTTGAATTTTGTATGCCACCATGATCTATAAAGAAACATACTCATAATGAAGTCACTGTTCACTATTGTGTTGTATATAAAACAATATATTCCAAGGCCAAGAAAATCAAATCCAATGTTCATGCCTCTCCCCAGCCCAGTTAAAATTGCTGAGGGTAGAATACAGGTGATTCCAAAGCGTAGCCAACTTTGGAATGAGAGTCACTGACATAGAAGGAACTCTAATATTTGTTGGATGGCTGGCTGGCTGGCTGGCTGGATGAATAAAAGGACATTGTGAATCAGAAATTTTGGGTTCTGGTTCCAGCACTGCCTTTTAATGTGTTGTGTGACCTAAGCTGTTTCACTCCACTTTTCTGAACACCCATTGTTGCCTAGATGCCTTCTAAGGTCCCTTCCTGCTTTAGGATTTCACGATTCCTCTTCTTGGTCATAACAAGAGCTCAGAGTAGAAGGATTGGGAGAAGCCTGGAGACAGAATGATTGAGGCTTCATAGAAAACATCCACATTAAAGGTGAGCCTAATAGGAAGCTCTTTACTATGGTACCCCTTTTCCCCAGAATTGGAAAGTATTTGTGAGGCTCCAAAGACTCTTGTAATTAGAATATCACATAGCTCTGTACTGAATGTGCAGAAGAGAGATATAATGATGCCTAATCCCCAAATATTCTACTAGGGAGACAATATGTGGGAGAACCTGGAGCCAGGGGAAAGGGAGACAGATGCATTTATCTGAGAGATTCCTCATGCACCTTCTTCTCTGTCATTGTCTGTTAAAGGTCTACTCCAAGGCTGTGCAGGAGTTCCCCTCTCAAATATGGGCTGTTCAAACTTTCTTGACTGCTGCCATGGCTGTTTTGCCAAGATCTTTCAAAAAAAAAAAAAAAAAAAAACTATGCTACCCAACTCTGCTACTGTCAACCTACACAGACAGTAAAACAGGACAGTTTCTTACTGGGAAAATTAGCTGCTCATGTTTATTTAAAATATTGGAAGAGTATTTACAACAGGGGACTCACATTGTGGCCTGAGACCTATTATTCTCCAGGCCCAAGTCCCAGCTACTTTATATACAGCTATTTAGGCTTGCCTGCTATGTGAGATTTTGTTACCTGTCCCTAAGCATCAGTAGCTGTCTGGTCAGCAAATAGTGGCCACAAATGATTATCACCCTCCATTCCCCCTCAACCGATGCCATTTCAGTGAAGACAGTTTTAAGGCTACAAAAATAACACATTTGGGAAGTCATGAGAGTGGGCGCCTTAGAAATTGAGTTTTATTGGCTTCACAACCGGTAAGAGGAAGATATACAACACAGCAGAGTTCCCATCTCAACACCTTAACTTGCATATTCAGATTACTCAAATTATTGGGGACCAGGGGTGGGGAATGGCACACAGCTTTGTATAATATTTGCTAGCTATATATAAGAACAAAATGGCATTCTTAGGATCCTTCCAACCACTTGTGTGTTCTGGTTCCAGACAAACCTCTGTTCTCTCAGAATCAACTCCAGGAGCACAAAAGGTGCAAAAAAAATTCTTCAAGGATGAACACTGACTACGTACTTACTTTTTAAGATGCGAAGAATGCAAAGAAGGGGAAAAAAGCAAACACAAAAACTCCTTGATCTCAAGGAGCTATAATAAAAGTCTCACATTCCTCCACCCCACACACATACAAAGCGAAGGATCTTTTCTAGAGCAAAAGTTTTCACATAAATCATCTTTCTTCATTGCTTAAAACAAACAAAGCTGGGAAGCCATATGGAGCGAGTGTGAGGGAGACCCCTTTATATAGCTACCATCCTCTGGGACAGACAAAGGGTACATCATGTAAGTGATGTGGCAGCTCAAATGACGTGAGCACAGGAGTCCGCATTCTCAGAGATGTCCTTCCCCCAGAAAGACCCAGAAACCGTGGATGGGGTGGGGGACATTATCCCAAGCGAGGTTTCCTGGGAACAAGATGCCACTGGCCAAGGCGCTGAGGAGGGCAGCGGGCGTGAGGAATGTCTTCGCGGGGGCTCTGTTCCTGGCCCGTATATGGAGCAGTCAGTCCACGTGTGCGTTAATAAAGGCTAGAACCGGGCCTGCATTCGGAATCCTGAAGCTCACCGGTGCTCGGACTCTGACCCGGAGCGAGGGGGCTTCCGAAGTCCAGCTCGCGCAGAGGACCGGGCCCACTAGGAGAATCCGATGCCCGTGAGAGGCAGGGAAAGGAGGCGGAATGCAAAATGTCCCCAAGGTGCAGGAATAACCCCTTCTATGGAGCACCTTAGAGAAAAATGCAGACCCCACCGCGAAGCCTACGGAACCGGCGCTCGCCGCCCCGGCGGGCCCAGCCTCTCCCGGGCCGGCCCTCGCGCAGGCGCAGGCGCAGTCGCCCCGCGCTCCCGCCCCAGCGCGCATGCTCCGCCGGACCGCGGCGCTCCCGGCCGGTGGCGGCGGCGGTGGCGGCGGCAGAGGAAGTTTCCGCTTGGCACTCCACCCGGTAGCAGCTCGGCCGCGGGGACAGCTTCCTCCGGACGCTTCGCGGCCTTTGCTGCCGCTGCACGTCAGCCCGGTGGGATCATGGGGTTGCCCAAGGGGCCGGAGGGCCAGAGTCTCCCGGAGGTAAGAACCCGTTCTTCCCTGACACGTCGGGGTTCCTGAGGAGAGGGCCGAGCCCGCGGGGTGGCGGGCAGAGCGGGGCCCTAGGTGTGTTTGGGGCGCCCCGCCCCCTTCCTCAGGTGTGGCCACCGCGGGGCAGCCCTGACCCTGACCGCGGAGGGGAGGAGAGCAGGTGCCCCTGCGTGGGCGAGGGGCAGCGGGTGGCTGGGGACGAACTTCAGCCGCTCCCGGGTCTCTTGGGGCAGAGGTGGCCTCCTCAGTCCGACACCCACCCTGACGCGGCCCCACGCGCCGCGGAGTCCCGCGTTCCCCCCTCTCCCGCTGTCCCGGCGGTCTCCCTTACCCGCGGCGCCGAGGGGCTAGCCCCGAGGGCCAAAGGCTGCTGCGCGCAGGAGTCACGAGACGCGCGCGCCGGGACCGTCCGGGCTCGGGTTGTGCGAAGGGCGGTGACCTTGGGGCGCCTACCGCCGCCTCGCGGGGCCCGCAGGACCCGGGTGGCCAGCCTCACCCGTCTGGGGGTCGGGAGGGAAAGCCGCTCTCCCTGCGCCCTGGCCTGGGCGGCGGGAGGAAGTTTGGGAGCCGTGCGCGCCCTGGGGTCGTGTCAGGTGGGTCAGCCCTCCGCGGTGCTCGGGGTGGGAACGCACTCTCCAGTGGTGCTGTGTGGCCAGGGACCGAGCTCTGGGCGGAAACGTTGCTGCTTCTCCAGAAGATAGCGGATGTCTTTCCAGAGGTGTTATTAAGTGCTTACTTGGGGCTAGGGACAGGGTAATCAGTGGGAATAAAAAGAAATGGGAATAAAGGGGAAGCGCGTTCATTTTCTTCCGGCTGCAGATATCACTTAGCTGGGTGGTTTGCATCTATCTTCCCTTCCAGTTGATGTACTCGAAAGCTAGTCTAGTTTACTAGATTCTGGAGATAAATGGAATCCACGCTGCACCTCGACCCCCTTCCCAAGGTTCTGATATAGTGATGGAAAGACAGACTTACCTGTCAGTGAGTGCTCCCAAAAAGCAAGTTCATTTTGTTGTTTTAAGAAAACCTAATAAGTATAATGTTGTCAGAACCCCAGTATTAGGTGAAATCTTACATACATGTTGCTTTGATGGGACCCAGGATTGTGAAGAGTAGGATCTGTACTGTGATATTTGAAGCTTTCTTTATTGCCGCTTTGTTCTAGGCTCTCATCAGGTTTTTGCCTGGCCTTTTGCTGTAGACTCCTGTGTGGTCTCCCAATTTCTACCTTGAATCCCTCCAACTCAATGTCCCACAGTACTATCAGTGGGGGTCTTTCTAAAATAAAAAGCAACCTGTTCCTGGGTGTCTTTTGTTTAACTTTTCACTGACTGCTAGGCCAGGTCAGATTTGTCATTGTAATCCAAGAGCCTAAGACCTTTCCTAGCAATTAGGAGGTCAGGGTGAATATAATCAAATTATATAATCAAATTAATTTCAAAGACCAGTAAATATAAATATGGATAGTCGGTGTTATCAAGCTGTCACTAGACCGGTTAATTCATTAAATTCATTTTTTAAAAATCTTTTACTGCATGTATGTGAAGGATAGAAAGATAGCTAGACTTGGCCCTGCCTTCCAGCTTACGTGAACTACAGTGCAGGGCAAATGAAAATTTATGGGCTTGGTTTAAGAGCTCACAGTCATTCATTTTTATCAGAATTTTAGTTTTAATGATTGGATGTATTAACCAGCCTAGTGGCTTTTCATGGCTTCAAGAGAGGATATTCTTTCATTCCCTGTGTATTAGCCAGTGCCCTTTTCCATTTTGTTTCAGTGTTAATCTGTAAAGTGAATTTGGAGTCAAATGTTCCTATTTAGTATCTTGTGCCAAAAAGTTACTTCACAGGTTCTATTGCAAAAGTACACTTCTTCATTCTGGGGGCGAGTGAATGAGAAGCCTGGGCCATGTATCTGCAGTGGGGTGGCCAGTGGGTGCCCATTAGCTAGGTGTTGAAGCAGAGATGATCCTCCCGTGGTGTATTGTTCTCTTCTTGGAAGTGTTTTCATGATAAATGGTGTTTTCATGATAAATGATGACTGAACAAATGAAGTGTTCCTGTTTTACGCTCCAGGAGTTTTAGGAAAGTACTTATGTTATATCTTCTCATTTTCTTTTTCTACTCTATTTTCCTGAACCATAACTGCTCTTTATCTTCTTTTTTCATTGAGTCTTTTCACTTGTAGATATTTCTCAGGCATTCCAGATCTTTTGCAGAAGGGAGAGAAAATGTGAATAATTAATGTCATTTTTAAATTTTTGTATATCCGCTAGGAACTAGTGAATGCTAATCTTCAGAATCCTTGCTAGGCTGGATCAGGGTCATTGGGGGGTTGTAAAATGAGCAGTGTCTCAAGGCTGTTACCTCCTGCATGCCACTCCTGCTCCATTGCAGGGGATTATCAATCACTTTAATAATTACATGTTCCAGTATGTTTTAATATGTATATTCCCTTTTCTGGCAGTTTATACTTCAAGATAAACTTCTTTCCATTATCAGAGTCATGACTATGAAAATATTTTGTTAATCCATGACTGGTTTAGTTCATATACTTTATGTAAGGATTAGTAGGTCATTCTGTATTTAATAAGTGTGTCTTTTAAGCTTAATGCTGTTTTGTTACAGAGGAGTAAACACAAGTGTATAATATGTAGTTTTTCCTGAACCAGCCAGTAGTCCAGTTGGAAAGACAGGCATATGCATAACACCAGGCATGTCACTCAGAAGAGGTTGGTACTTAATTGTATGAATGGCATAGACTATAAATAAAATAGAAATGCAGGGGAAAGACCATTTCAGGCTGCATTTGTAAGGGATGGCATCGAATAGAGCTAGAATTTGAAGGTGATTTCTTGATGGTTAGAGAATATCAAGAAAAGGTGGGTGGTGTAAAGAGTGAAGAAATGGGAGTAAGCAGTGCTTGTCTAGGTTGCCCACAGCCATGTCTCAGGTGTTTTTGGGGGAGATAAAGGGTGGAAGCTGGAAAGATAGTTTTCTGCCAAAGATCTGAATGCCAAACCAAGAAATTTGGAATTTATCATATAGACAGCATATGATGCATTGATGATGAGGTCTGGGAGGTGAGCTCAAGAGGGATAGTATAAAAGCTGTGATTTAGGAAGGAGTGAACAAGACAAATTATCAGGGAAGAAAGATTGAGAGGCATTTGCAATAGTCCTAGAATGAAGTGTGAATGAAAAGGAAGGGAGGATAAATCTGAGATGCCTAGTAAAGGAAAACTTAATAGGCATGGTTGGGTGAGGGAGTAGTCAGAGATGAGTAAGGGAATTTGAACCAAGTATCTTGGTGGTGTTTTATATAGACAGGTGTGTGTTTGTTTGTTTGTTTATTATTTATTTATTTATTTTAGAGACAGGATCTCACTCTGTAACCCAGGATGGAGTTCAGTTGCACAATCATAGCTCACTGTAACCTCGAATTCCTGGGCTCAAGTGATCCTCCTGCCTCAGCCTCCTGAGGATCTGGGACTACAGGCGAGTGCCACCACACCTAGCTAATTTTTAAATAAAAATAGAGATGGGGTCTCACTATATAACCCAGACTAGTCTCAAATTCCTGGCTTCTAGCGATCCTCCCACCTCATCTTCCCAAAGTGCTGGGATTATAAGTGTGAGCCACTGCACCTGGCGAGAGGTGGTTTTTGATTTTCTGCAGTAATGGGAGAGAGGAAAGATAGTTCAAGAAAGTAAATGGATACAAAAGTACTAGAATATTTAGATCAACTTAAGTAGTAGATAAACATGTAGGGTAAAAGAAGGATATAAATTAAAAATTTTAAATCAAATACCAATTTACATATATTAGATGAATTTATTATTTTTAAGGCAGTCCTGTTATGTGGCAGTAATCACCCTTTGCTATATCTGGGTTGAAAGCCTTCCATATATTTGCTTTAGGGATCAGAAAGGCAAGTGCAGAGAGGGATACATATTTGAATTCCCTTCTTACTCTTCTTGTCAGTAACTTCTGGGACCTGGATGAGTATAAAGTTTTTTGTAAAAACACCAAAAAAAAAAAAAAACAACCTTGTTCTTATCTGTAAGGAGCTTATAATCTAGTTAAGAAGCCTGTCAATGCAATGGAGAAAGATCTAAAAGAAAAAAAAAAAAGAAGAAGAAACCTATCAAGTAAACCATGTGTTAGAGAAAAAGAAGGTATTGTGCACTACTCTTTCTTTTCCCTGGATTCCTTCAGGACAAATAAATAATCTGTACTAACTGTGCTTGTCTTCTTCTCCCAGCTATGACACTTAGCGGCTTGTTGAGGACAGGGGACCTGTTCTTTGTGACTCTGGCAACACTGTCCACATGCTTTTGTATGACTCTTGCTGAATTTTCACAGAGAATCTGGTGCAGTGATACAGCCAATGTTACCTGCTCCTTGGCAATGAGATTGTGTCATCAGAAGATATACCTGGTGTTCCTTTATTCAAGATAGCTTCTACCAGCCAAACTTTTACCTTGTTTTAGGTGGAAACAAGAGAAGATGAAGAACAAAATGTCAAGTTGACTGAAATTCTGGAACTCTTGGTTGCAGCTGGGTATTTCAGGGCAAGAATTAAAGGCTTATCACCTTTTGACAAGGTAAGAGGAAACCTTTCTAACCATTAGACTATTTTTTTTTTCCAGAATGACATGGTTAATCATGGCACAGAAAGGAGGAAGAGATTACATGTTTATGTTTCCATTTCTTCCTAATTCAGATTCATTATGGAAGTATTCAAATTTTCTTTGCAAAGAAAGTAATGATATATCAGTAAATATGCCTCAAATTTCTTTTCTGTGCACACAGCTTTAGGAAATGGAAAGAAGCAAAAGAAATAATTCCTCCATTCAAGGAATTTACAGTTTAGATGAAGATTATTAAGCTTATACCAGATAAAATACTCTCAGTTAATAATGAGCTATCCCAAGTCAGTGTGCTCACAGACAGTTGCCAGATATGGTAAGTGCTCTGATTTAGGAGGAAAGAGAAAGCACTATGGGATAAAGTCTTTTAATTCAGCAGAACCTTAAACAATCATTGTGCCCAAGGTATGGTATTAGGTGTTGAGGGTACAGAGATAAAACAAAGGTACTGTGCTCAAAGAGCCTACCTTCTGTAGAGTAGGGACAACAGACAAGTAAACCAACATGCATAGAATAAATAGCCTGATGCAGCAAGTGCTACAGTGTACTGTGCACAGAAAGGAAGCATCCAAATCAGACAGGGTAGGCCACAAAAGCTTTCTGGTGGAAGACAGTGCTAGTGCTCCAGGAGTCACAGTCCTGGCTGGGATAACAGAATCACTTTGGGTTGTTTTTTAATACAGATGTCTTAAGCCTCACGTGTTGAAATTCTGGTTAGTTAGATCTGGACTGGGGCCCTGAAATTTGTATTTTTTTGGGCATGTCACAAGAAACTAAAACACAGCCAGGGATAAGATTCACTGTTGTTTTTTCTGATATCAAGCTGGGTCTGAAAAGGATTTTGTTTCAAAGTGGGTTTTTAGCTTTAGTCTCATTTGCATCTCATAAATCCTGTGGGAAAAGTAGAGCAGGGATTCTCAATTAGATGAGAAAAATAAGATGTATGGAAACAAAATGTCAGCCTTGCTGCCTGCACTTCCAATCTATAAAACACATAATTAACGTCTGTCTCCTTCACTATAAAGAGGATCTGTGTGTGATATGTTCATTTAATGGTAAAAGTAAGTCTCTCAGTCATACCAGCCACATTTCAAGTGCTCAGTATCCATGTGTGGCCAGTAGCTACTGTATTGGATGCAGAACATTTCCTTCACTGCAGAAAGTTTTCAATAGTGCTATTTTAGATGAATTGTAGTTGTTGGGGTAAGGAAGACACACACTCTTTCTCTCAAGATATATAATTTTGTATGTTTACTGAGTCTATAAGAGCTATTTATAATTTTCCTACCTTCCACTTCTTTCCCTCTCTCCAGATTAGAAGGAGGAAACAAGTATGTTCTTTGTGTCTTGCAGGTAGTGGGAGGAATGACTTGGTGCATCACCACTTGCAACTTTGATGTAGACGTTGATTTGCTCTTTCAGGAAAACTCTACAATAGGTCAAAAAATGTAAGTTATTAGAGTTTTCCATGGAAGAATCTGAAGGTGGGGAGAAGGGTACTAACTTCTGAGTGTCTACTACGTGCCAGAATTTGTGCTGGATGTTTATATATTTTATTTTAATTTTTATTACTACTGGTATTATCCCTGTTTTATGGATGGAACTGAGACTGAAAGAAGGCAAGGTCACACAGCTAGTGTACGAGTCATTTAACATCAGGCTATTTCTGATACTTTTTCTTGGTCAAAGTTTCTGGTGACTGCTTAGTTTATCTCTTTCCAAAGACAGCTAATTTGGGTGGAAGTTGAGTAGGAGGAGGAAAGGAGAATCTTTCCTTGCCCTTTGCCTCTGTGTAAGGCACAGTCTCACTTTGTCTACCACTGAGAGAAGGCAACATGGGCTCGTTGTTAGAGATTTCACCTCAGGGTACCCTGCCCAGTCTTTCATAGCTCACCAGAGACTTGGCCATTTCATTAGACCATTTGGAATACCTGGTTCTGTTCCCAGCCCTGCCAGTGGGCTGCTGTGTGACCTTGGGCAAGCCACTCCTTTGGGCCTCAGTTCCCTTATTTGTAAGACGAGAGATTTCCTGAGTTCAGACATGTGTGATTCTGTGACTTACTCTATTTGTTCATTTTCCTGAAGTATTACACTTCCCCGGGAAAAAAAACTTCCAAAATGATTGAAGATGGCTTATAAATATGCATATGAAACAGTAATGATAGAAAAGTAAAGCAAAGGAAAAAGAAAAAGTGGGGACAGAAGGCAGAGATGGGGATAAGGCTACTAAATGAGTGATGGGCCACAGATGCTTTGTTTGCCTAGGGTAGATCAAAGATTTGCCCCTAAGCTTTCTGGCAGCCAAGTGGAGGTGATGTTTATGAGTTACTGAGAATCAGGCACATTTTAATTTGCTTTGTATTTATATAGCTTTTTTGTCTTTGAGTTTCTAATTGCCTTTTTTTGTTGACAAAAGAAGCATATGCTTTTACCTGTAGCTCAGATCAGCTAGCTTTTTTTTTTAAAATAGGTTTAGGGGTACAAATTGAATTCCATTACATGTATATATTGTATAGTGGTGGAGTCTTGGCTTTTGGTGTAACCATCACCCAAGTAGTGTACATTGTACCCCATTGGTAATTTTTTCATCCCTCACCCCTCCCATCCTCCCCTCTTGTGAGTCTCCAGTGTCCATCATACCATTCTGTGGGCCCTTCTGTAGCCATAGTTAATCTCCCACATATAAACGAGAACGTGCAAGATCAGCCAGCTTCTTAATCAGAGTGTTTACTAGCATGAATTCACTGTGTTCTTGAGGATACTCCTCTTTGAAGCCTCTGACTTTGTATTTCAATTTGAGCTGATTGCTTCCTATACCTGTGGCACCCTTGATGTGCTGGGATTTATTTTCATTGCATTCTTTCTGGGCTAGTTTTGTTACTTCTTGGATTCTACATGTGCTTCCTTGCTAAATTCCTATTGAGTTTTACAATGGTTTGTAACCCCTGTTTTCATCTTGGTATCCTTCAGGGATATGACATACTCCTATTAGTGGTAGTATCCCACTGTCCCTTTTTTAAATTTATTTTTTTCTTCGATCATCTTAATATTAAGAACCACTGTACTTTTAATAGATAATGGAAGATATTTTTTTCATATGTATCCTCAATCTCTCATCTATCTTTCTGAAATCTAAAAAACACTGAAAACTGGTTTTTTTTCTTTTAAAATTTGTATACAGAAGTTATACAGTAATATAACTGTGGCTCACGCCTGTAATCCTAGCACTCTGGGAGGCTGAGGCAGGAGGATTGCTTGAGCTCAGGAGTTCCAGACCAGCCTGAGCAAGAGTGAGACCCTATCTGTACTAAAATTAGAGAAAAAAAAAATTAGCTGGGTGTGGTGGCATACGCCAGTAGTCCCAGCTACTTGGGAGGCTGAGGCAGGAGGATTGCTTGAGCCAAGGAGTTGGAGGTTGCAGTGAGCTATGATGATGCCACTGTACTCTATTCGGGGTGACAGAGTGAAACTCTGTCTCCAAAAAAAAAAAAAATACAAAAAAAGACCCCACAGAAGTTATTTGGAAGCAAAGCATGACCTAAACTGACTTAAGGCTATTAAAGTTTTGATTAAGAAATATTAATTCTTTGATTATAGGGTACTGCTGTATATTTCCTTGGATTTTTACATAATATATAGTCTGTGCACCTTAGGTATACTAAAGTACTAACATCTAAAAATTTGGAATTCTGAAACACATCTGGCCCCAAAGGGTATGGATAAGGGATTAAGGATATATTATATTCTCTGGTGGGTGCTTGATGTGTATCTCTTAAGTGCAGATCCATGAACTGTAATAGTGGGCAAAGCTGGGAACAGGGGTTTACATGACTAAGGACCCACCAGACTCAGTATTGCATCAGGCAGTTGTTCTTTATTTTCTGTAGGAAAAATGTCATAGCCACAGAGCATTGAATTAACCAAAAATCTTTTCTGTTTGGTTTTGGAATGTGTTCTGTGTTTGGGGTTCCTCCCCATAGAGTTTCTGGTTAGGTGTGATTTAGACTAAAACTACCTTATGTTTGCAGTTTCCCAGTGTATCTCTTCTATATGCACCCAAGTGGGGCTTTGTTCTCCTCCTCTGTCTTTCCTGAGGGCTCCATAAGTTTTTATCCTTCACCCCCAGCTGATTCTAAAGCCCCATTACCAGAGGATCCTATGCTCAGAGGCCCATAAACTGAATTCATTTCAGCAACAAACATTTTCTAGGCACCTGTGTTCCAAGCACTTGCACATGCGTTTTATTATTTTACCTTCACAACTACCTTTGAATAGGCAGGACAGGGATTATGCCTAAGTTTTATGATATGAGTATTGGACCAAAGGGACTGAGTAACTTGCCAAAAGTTCCAGAGTTGGTGGTGGAGCTGGAATTTAGACCAGGTTTAATTTACTCTCTTTCAGCCTATTTGCAGTGGAGGAGAAACAGTGTACTGAGCACTCTTAAAATCTAAAGGAGGGCTGGGTGCGGTGGCTCATGCCTGTAATCCTAGCACTTTGGGAGACCAAGGCTGGAGGATCACTTGAAGCCAGGAGTTTGAGACCAGCCAGAGCAAGAGCGAGACCCCATCTCTACCAAAAAAAATAGAAAAATTAGCCAGTCGTGGTGACACATGCCTATAGTCCCAGCTACTCAGAAGGCTGAGGCAGGAGGATTGCTTGAGCCCAGGAGTTTGAGGTTACAGTGAGCTATGAAGACACCACTGCACTCTAGCCCAGGTGATAGAGCAAGACCTTGTCTAAAAAAAAAATTTAAAAAACTAGAGTCAAACTAACAACTGGGCATGTTAAAATCTGAGGCTAGGAAACCTGTGTGGTGACCTTTGCAATTGTCACTTTCTCTAATTTTTAGAAAATCTGGAGGATCCACCCTGAGCTCCAGGGAGAAGCTGAATGGGGACTAGTGGATTTCTGAAAGTCTTCCTGACTTTCTTCCCTTGTCCCAGCCGGCCTGGGTCCTCCCACGTCTCCACCTCCCAGCAGTGTTAGGACCTTCAGTTGCTTCAGCTGCTGAGACTGTCCAGACTGGCTTGGCAGTAATTTCTGGGAGGCGGGTTTAAGAGGGTTGTAAACCCTGAGATGACCCAAGATGTCCTTCTCTTGGGGCCTTTATGAACTGGGCGAGAAGGCTGGCTCTGAGGAGTGGCCCAGGAGAACTGTGTCTGAAGGCAGGGAATTAGACTGAATGGTGTTGGAGGCCGTGGCTTCATGTTTCTAAGCTGCTGGCTGGGTCTAGGCAATCAGTAGCCCTACGCAACCAGTAGATCTGTAGCCACAAGAGGGAGCTCTCCTCCTGCTGAACCAAAATGTAACTAAGAGGAAAGGTTGTATTGATCACATGCCCCCAGGTAGAGATAGTTAAGACCTGTGTTGAGCAAGGACGCAAAACCAGGGTTGATACTCATCATCGTTTGCTAAGGTTGTAGTTTGGGCAGCAGGGCCACTTAAACACTTATTTCTTCCCCTTACAAATTTCAAAAAAAGTAAGAAACAAGGCCTGGGAGTTTGATGGAGATAAAAAATAAAGCTTACCAGACAAAGAGCCTTAGATATGTTGCCAAGTGGGTTTATTAGTACTTCCCTACCAAACTATGCCATTCGAGTCCCAAGAAGACCTGAATAATCACAGGCTTTTCCATCAAGGCAGGCCACACATGGCAGAAAAGATGCATGTGTCCCAAAGACAGGCTGCTCAGAAAGGAGGGGCCCCAGGAGCAGCTAAGAGCCACACAATAATTTCCTTCTTCCTCTCAGGACTTTTGGATAAATAACTCTTCACCCCCACTCCTGCTGGGGAGGAAGGGTGAGGAGGAAGAGGCAGAGAATATTTTTCCGTGTGCTTCCCTCCTGGGAGGTAGATGTTCCCTTTCTTCAGTGGATGTGTACAGTGGGGTATCAATCTTCTCTTCCCCATATTTTTTCTCTTAACATATTAGACTTGACGTTTGATCTTATCAGTGGATGTGACTGTTGTCCTCAACAGTTTTAATCCTGGTCCCACTTCATGAAGCTGTTTCCCAGATACCAGACACTATTTCTTAGTATGTTCTCTGGAGACCATCTCCTGGGGGGCTGTTTAGCTTTTGCTCCTAGGTCACCTAGTTCCTACGAAGACGGAGGGGGTGAAACCTACTTAGGGGAACGTGGGTAAGATAATAACTCTCACCCAGGCCTGAGTTAGATGTTGGTCTTGAAGCTATCTAGAAGGATTATTGAACTGCAGAGAGATAAAGGTGGACAAGATTTCTTTGAACAGGGAACACTTTTGGTAGACCCAAACCTTGTTAAATTTGAAGCATCTAGTAAGATTACTGACCCCTTGTTCACCAGGGCCCTTGTCTGATAAAAAATAGTCTGCACTTGTAGACAAGGCCACAGTAGCTGCTATGACTGGCTAAGTTTTTTTAAAAGGTTCTTGGGTGGGGATATAACCTAAACTGTGCACATAGGCTGAGCCAGAAGCTCCCCTTTCTCCATATGGCCACAAGGACATGCCTGGTGACTGTTTCTCAAGGTTCCCAAGCAACATACCATAGCTTTGGGGTTTAGCAGACCCACTAAATAACCTCTTTCTCTCCTCTTGAATCTGATCCAATTAAGATAGTATAAGAAACAAGAATCACACAATTAGAGATCAAATACCAGTTGATTAGAGAAGGTGGCTTCAAGCCATGATAAAACAAACTTGCACCCACATCTCTGTCACTCCTGCCATAAAACTGCCCCACCTAGGCTGATCTGAGGACCTCCCCAGCAAGAGAGGACGCTCACCTCCTAACCTAGATAGAAGAACGCTCTGGGCCCTCAGGGAGCCTGGTTCCTCCTCTTTCAGTCCCACTCATTCTATAGGGGGAAGATTGAGGCCAGGTGCTAGGGGAGGTCAGAACACCCCTCATGAGAAGCAAAACCCATCTGCTATCTCTGGAAATGAAGGTGAGGGTACACAGTTTCCCCAAATATAGGATTGATTTTTTTTTTTTTTTTTTGGACACAAGGTCTCGCTACATTGCCTAGGTAGGTCTCGACCTCCTGCGCTCAAGTGATCCCGTTGCCTGCCTCACCCTCCTGAGTAGCTGGGGTTACAGGAGTAGGATTGATTTTGGAATATCAAAAAAATTAAAAGATACTGTTTATTTAAAAAAATATTTTTGTACCAGAGTAGAGAACTCCAAATTTATTTTCAAAATGAAGCCCTATGTTTTGTCTTAATATTCTGAGCACCTGGCACAGGGTCTGGTAATTGTTTGTTGCCTGAATATTTAGAATGATTTTTTTTTTTAATATGTAACCTAGTAGTTCCCAAACTTTTAGAAAAAGTAGGTCAGTAAAATGAAGTGTAAAAGAATATGGGGCACTGAAACTTCTAATTTTACTAAGGATGTTAAAAAATAATAACTACTACCCCTGACATCACTATTGTTTTGTAAACAAACAAAATATTTTACCATCAAAAAAGTAGGAATAACAACATCTTAGAATAAAGGATGAAGGCAGTTCTTTGTCCATGTATGTGCACATCTAAATTGTGCTTATTTTTCTCATTTTGCAGTCAGCCAGGAGAATCTTGGTCATGGTCTGGCACTGCCCTGGCATTGATAAGCCCCACATTCTTCTAGGATGCTGACCAGACTTTAGAGATGCCACAAGGACCACTCAATGTTTCTTACTCTTTGCTCGTTCTTCTTCCAAACAGAGCTCTATCAGAAAAAATTGTCTCAGTCCTGCCGAGAATGAAATGCCCACACCAGCTAGAGCCCCACCAGATCCAGGGGATGGATTTTATTCACATATTTCCTGTTGTACAGGTAAGAGCTTCTATGTGGTTTCTTGTTCTCTGAATATCGGAATTCTTGTAATGGGCCTGGCTCTTGGTCTGTCTGGCCTGGATCCTGAATTCAGTGGGAGTGGTATAGATTTGGCTCAGCAGAACATGATGTGTTTCTTGTCATCATTCTCAAAAGATTGCCAGTACTCCGTATAGCTCAGTTTCACACTGTCACCTATTATGATCTTTGAATGTTCTCATCAGTGGCTTTTCACTGCCCTTTTGGTAAAGATAGAACTCAATAGCCCCGTATGCTCTGGCCCCATCTGACCTATCCAGCTTGATTTCATTCTTTGCTTTTCTTTGGTCTTTGTGTTCTAGCCCATCTGACTTTCTTTCACCTCTCTCCATACTTACTATGCTTCCTCCTGTCACAGGGCCTTTGCATTGCTGGTTCTTTGGGCTGTAATACTTTTCCATTCTCTCCTTACCTGCTTAATTCATATTCATCCTTCAGATCTCAGTTCCACCAAACCTCTTCAAGAAAGCCTTCCCTCATCCCCTAATCTACAATAGGTTCCTTTGCTGTATGCACCCATATGGCCACATTCCTGTCCTTCACAGGAATCTTCCTTGCTACAGTTTGTAACCATGTACGTTTGTATATTCATGTGTGTGATTATTTATCTGCCTCTCCCATCAGACTGTGAGCTGCATAAGGACAGGCTACATGGCTGTCTTGCTCACTGTTTTGTCTCTGGCACCTACCAGAATGTCTTGCAATTTGCAGATATTTAGTCTTTATTTGATGACTAAATGACTAAGGGGAGGCTTCTGTCTACCTTCGGCTTTTTCCTGAGGCTCTGTGATTCAGTGGTTTGTGCTGTGTAGCCCCCAAACAGCTGACTCTCCATATCCACAGTTCCATGTCCACGCATTCAACCAACTAGGGATTGAAAATGTTCAGGAAGAAAAAACACAATAAAAGATAACAATAAAACAATAAAAAAATCATACAAATAAAGAAGTACAGTGTAACAATTATTTACGTAGCATTTACATTGTATTAAGTATTATAAGTAATCTAGAGATGATTTAAAATATACTGGAAGATGTGCATAGTTTATATGCAAATACTGTGCCACTTTATATCAGGGACTGGAGCATACATGGATTTTGGTATCCTGGGTGGTCCTGGAACAAATCCCCCGTGGTACTGAGCAACAACTGCATTCTGTGCAGTTCTTGTGTCTGGGCTTCTTGTTTTAGGCACCTTAAAGAGAGGAGGAGCAAAGGACTGAGGTGTCTTGCCTGCTGTGTGAACAGAGCTTTGCGTCTGATCCTGATAGAGTTCTTTGAAGCATCTATTATAATCCCTTACATTTGAGGAAAGTGAGAAATGTAATTTCCTTACATTTGAGGAAAACGAGACTCAGAGAGGGTAATTGATTTGCTTAAGGGCAGAGAACTAGTGAGTGGACAAGAAAACATCCCAGTCTATACCCTCTGTCTCTAAGCCTGTGGTTTTCCCACTCCACCCTTCATGCATCCACCAAGAAGGAAGCTGCACATCCCTTGCTAGAAAAGTCTTCTAGTTCTGTGTTAAGATTATGTACGTAGTGTAGGAGTTAAGAACACAGACTCTGGAGAACTCCTGGGTTCAAATCTCAGCTCTGCCACTTTCTAGCTGTGCGACTTTGGGCAAATGACTTAACTTCTTATCTGTTAAATAGAAATAATAATAACACCTACCTGATAGAATGAGAATTAAGTTAATAGGTCTAAAGCGCTTAGATGAAAGACTGGCACATTTTAGTAAGTACTTTATAAGCATTACATAGTTGTTTCTGTTATTGTTATATGTTGAATATTTCCCTGTGTTAGACTTCAAATTGAATGCCATGAAATTTGTAAATTTTTAAAATGAAATCTGTAAATTTGAAGCCAAGACTTTAACTTAAATTTAATTTGTATGTTGGGCCTTCTGTCTCTCTGATGCCGGGGGATGCTACTTGGTCCTTTTTGTGGAAATGGAAAATTGGGGCCCTGGGTTGATTATTACTGAAACCTCCAACACCATTATACTGTGAAGTTGTTACCTTTTTCCCCCAAAGCCTGGATCTCTAGGGATTAGACCTTATTTAACCCTATGTTAGAACTTTGGGGGCAAAAAGTCTAGTCTAGATATGAGAAGAAGATGAATTGGAAGTAGTCTTCTATAGTCTGTTTGGGCATTTTGAGGGTCTGTGAATGTTCCCCATTGTGAGTGGAATGTTAGAGGCATTCCTGTCTGGATGGGAGAGCCTAAGCAAATGGTTACCAGATTTCTTAATTTTATGGACCTATAAAATTTTAAAGAGAAAATGGAGGTTTAAAGAAAAAATTTTAAAGTAAAATTTTAAAGAAAAAAATGGCCAAACCTGTATTTGGCCAGACAAAGACATTTTTTAAAACATCTACTATCTTTCTCTGTTATTTTCTAAAAGAATGGCCATTTCATTCCCAGACTCAGAAAAAAGCACAGTCCTTCAAATTAAATACACTTAGCATTATGAAAAGCTCACCATGTGTTTGTTGTTTTTTCCTGTTTTTCTGGGGACCAGTGGAGGAATAATTATGGACCAGCAGTTGGGAACCATTGACATAGTTGTGTTGTGTGAGTCTAGACTCACCACCCATGTTCCCACCATTATAGCAAAGCTATAGTAACACTCTCTGAATGCCAGCCAAGAAAAAAACGATCTAACTTCCAGCTACTTATGGTTCTAAGTCATATCTTTTTTCCTATGTCAGACATCTGGAATCCTGTGAAGGTTGATATTTTTCTTGAGTGTTCGGGGCACTCTGTGGCAGAGCTTGGCTGTCTTCATGCTGGGAACTCTAAAACAGAGCTACCAGTTCTCTAAAGGAATCCTATGACTCAACAGGCGTTCTCTTCCTTACCTGATTGCACTCTCCAGAATCCAGCCAGGTAGTAACTCAAAGTAGATCTAGGATTAATGGAGACAGATCTGAAATGGAAACAGAAATGGAAGGCCAGAAGCTGAGTCTCCTGATCCAAAAGAAAGCAGAGCTAAATTGATTTGAGCAATAAGTCAACTGCCTTAGTTGGCTCTTAGTTGTCCTGAGCTGTCGCATTGGGATGGGAGTGTGGATGAGGGGCTACATTAGTTCTGAATGCTATTTGATCTTCTTCCTCTACTTCTGGATTTTAGTCAGTGCCTGAGGTCATTGTTTGGAGGTAAGGTGGAATGGTAGAACTAAATGGAAGATACTAACAACAAAGAAATATTCCTCATATAATTATTTGCAGCCACCCGTATCCAGGGCAGCTACTTCCTAAACATGCGCTTTACTTGAGCTGGCTGCCATCTCTTCCCATCCCCACGAGAGCCCCATGCAGCACCATGTTATGTGCCATGTGTCTACTTCCCTAGGCAGCTAAACCTCACCGAGTGTGCTGTGCTCTTGGTGAGACATAATTACTGTACCAAACTGCTTTTGAGATGTGGCAGCTCACTCTGGAGAGGTAGTGGCATTCCCCTCCCTGATTCAGTGATAAAGGGAATGAATGAAGAGCCACAGAGGAGAAGCAAAGGCTCTTTTTACACTTTACACTCTTACCCCCAGAGTGGCTGGATGTTCTGCAGGTTTTTTGGGGTGAGGTGGGGGTAGGTGTTTTAATTAACTGGAGTTTTAAGTTAGGAGAAGTGAAGAGCAGCTGCTTCTGGATATCAGCCCCATAGAGCCAGGAAACAATAAAGCCCATTTGTCCAGTCTTCTGATGTGGAAGAGCCTCCAAGTTGTGGTTCCTAGCTTTGCAGCCTGCTGGCTACAGATCAATGAGCAAAGTATGTGGTCTCTCTGCACTTTAGGTTCTGTAAGACTCAGCCAGTACTATCTACCTTATAATGTTTGAGGGTTAAGAGAGAGAATGTTGTTAGCATCAGGCTAACCCAATGTCTTTAGCTACGTACTCAATACGCACTATTCTCAAATCTGAATATTTTGGGCTTTTTTTCCATCCATCAAATGAGGAGATACACTAGTGCTCTCTGTGGTTCTTTCCTGGTCTGTGGTGCAAGCAGCACAGGAAAGAGATTTACATTAAGATCTACTAACAGGACCAGGAGGTTGCGGGAGATAGCTATACTTGTTTTGTGCTTCAGGTATTTGCAAAGCACTCTAGTACTTGTGATTTCATTTGCTCCCACATTAGCTCTGAGGTGAAAAGAACTGATATTCCTGACTTTACAAAGAGGAAAACTGAGGCCTGAGGATATGAAGTAAGGCTTTCAAGCTCTGCACTGCTACTCAGCACTAGGTCCTACTGGGTCTTAGCATCTCAGATACCTGGCTGATTGTTTTTCCTATAGGACAACATGTGTTGATAGTTTCTTATCACCTGGTCTGTTCAACTGTGTTGATTTGGGTTCACAAGTTGTGCCATGTCTGAGTCGGCCTTCAAGATGGTAAAGAAAAAATGGAGTGAAATTTTGTCCCTATCAACTCACATTTTTTCCCTTTCTTCCCCAGTGGCTGGTGAAACGAGCTATAGAAACAAAAGAAGAAATGGGTGACTACATCCGTTCCTACTCTATATCCCAGTTCCAGAAAACCTACAGACTCCCTGAGGTCAGTATTGTGCTTTGCTTTTCTCATCCAACTGAGAACCTGAGTGCACACTTAGAGACTCTCCAGGAAGGAGCAGCTCAGCTCAGGTTCCCCTGTGCTCCCACTTCCCTATTTGGCATCTCTGGCCCTACTTGGTCTCACCCCAACATTGAAACTAGGCCTCCTGGTTCATTAGAATTGCCTCTTTAAATGGCTGCTGACTGTAAAGCCCTACAATTTTGTCATTTTCTCTGAATTTTGGTATTTGATCTAGAACTTTTATTTATAAGAAGAGTATATTTTTTTATAAAGCTTTTTGACAGACCACTCGCCTAGGACATCCCTGTAGTAACAATTTAATAACAATTACAACAACTATAATAGTAGCTCATAGCTATAGAATATTTACTACATGCCAGTCCTAGCATATCATATGGCTTCTATTCTTTAATCCTCACAACAGCCCCCTGAGATAGATGTTGTTTTCCCTGTTTAACAGATGGAGAAACTGAGGCGTAGAGGTTAGGTAACTTACCTGAGGATTCAGCGCTTATAAGGATTTGAAATGAAAAGGACACTTGTCTTGAGTATTACACTTTATGGCCCTCCTTTTTCTTACTGGCTGTAGGAATCTATGTTGGAGCCATCTGCAGAGGTCCTAACCTTTTCCCATGGAGAATATATTCCAATTTGTTAGAAAATTGAGACTTCTTCAGGCAAAGTAGTAATTGGAAGTCAATTTATAATGTAGGTGTCTGAGCAGTCCAGTTGAGTTTTAATCTTCACACGGGATTTGTTTAATTTCCGTTTTGTCTTGTAGGATGATGACTTCATAAAGAGAAAAGAAAAGGCCATCAAGACAGTTATTGACCTCTCAGTAAGTTCCTTGCTGTGCTCTCCTGTCAGAGCACTACAGAGCCTTCAAATAGCCCTTTGATTTAAATCACAAAAGTGTTACTCCCTGAGGTTTCCATTTGCTGGGATTGCCCAAAAGCTGGCCTCAGATGGGTGTGTGAGGGAAGCCCTGCCCAGGTCACTGGTCAGGACCACAGTGCCAGCACTGACAGGTAGAACTTGCCACAACCACTGCCCTGTGTTCTCACTTGCAGTTTTAAGGGAGAAATAGCCAAATGCAAAGTCCTTCCTCATTTATCCCAATGGCAGGTATAAACTTTGAATAGCTCCAAAGAGCAGATGATGAACTGGAGATAGTAAATTAAGGTTACTCCTTACCCCTGTGATGGCTTTGGAGAGGCAGAGTAGCTTCTGAGCTTTGTGTAGGAAATTCTGGGATGGCCTTTATCACCATACACAGTGCATTTTAATCACTGGGAATCTGCACGCATGTACCTACTTCCCCAGCATGAGGGGCGGTGGAGAGCTTTGATCCTTTACAAAACACTCCAGGCCAGGGCCAGCAGAGTCTTGTCAGCAGCATCCTCCACCACCCAGCCTTCCTACCTGAGCTGATGAAGCCTTGATGCCTGTGTGTACATTCTCTTTTTTCTGAAAATAATGTATGGTGTTATTTTGCATACTTTTTACTTTATCTGAGTCATGTCATACTAAATATTTTACTCAACCTCGTTTGTGAGAGTCAGCCAATCACATATATATATATATATACAAACACACACACACACACACACACACATATATATATACAAAAAACTCTGGTTGGTTTTTATAGTTGTATAATGTATTGTCTTAACATGCCACCCCGCTTAAATATCAGGTACACTTTTTTTTGCAAATGACTTGGGTTACCTACTTTGTGTAATTGTAAAGATTGAAGTTGTCTGGCTTGTGTGGCTTTGTGAACTGGCTATGGAGTCTTTCCAGAAAAAGAATTCTGAACTGGCTTATCTTAAAAATAAATGTGTGGTCTCCCAAGGTGATTACTCTGAAGAGAACAACAATTGTTTGATGATTAAAGATATGAAGTGCTTGTGTAAAATGGGCCTTTGTCACTTTATAATTTTAATTTGTATCTTTTCTTCACTTCCACTTTGGAAATGGAAGGAGTGGAAAACCTTTGAGATAGTGACACTCTGAAGGCAGATATTGTTTTCAGATTTGGTGGCAGTATTAAATAATAATAATTAGAAGAAATGATATGACATCAGAGTAATTTTCTTTCCTTGTTATGATATGGGTGTTCAGTTTAGAACACCCTTAAAGTTTTTAGAAAGATTGATAGATACAGGGGAAGAAAATCAACCTTAATCTCAACAGAGAAGCAGTCATATATTTCTCCCATGTTTTTAATGAGCATTTTTAAACTGAATTAGAACCATACTTTAAAGGTAATTTTATATATTTTTTTCACCTACCAATATAGGGTCTTTTGTGTGTTATTAAAGATTCCTCCTAAGAACATTTCTCGTGACAATAATCAATTGGTTGGATATGCTATTGCTTTCCCCTGTTTTAAATAATACTTCATTTCTAGAAAGATGAAAACCAGGATACAGCATTGCATCTGATGAACTGGGGGGCCAGCAGCAGGAGAGGAAGGAAAGGAAATTTTCTTTTCCCTGTAAGCTCTGTACTCTTTGAATTTTATGCTAAGTCTGTGTATTACCTATTCAAAAATAATAAGTACAAGTTAAAAAATTTTAACGCTTACTCAAATATCTTCATGTATAAATCTCACTCTGAGCCCTGGATAGGGAGAAAAAAGCGTATAGTTTTGTCTGTATAACCTGGAATAAAAGGCCAGCACAGCTGTCGGCCATCCTAGCAATGGAACCGGGCCTGGCATGTCTAACCCATGGAATAGTTAAGGCCTCTAGAGACACATTCTTTCTTCTTCTCACTTGTAATGGAGTTTTTTTTTTTTTTAATCCGCCTCTGCTTGGTAATGTGACAGCATAGAATTTAAAGAAATAATGATAATGGCAAAGACTTACATAGTGCCCCTACGTCGTGTATGTGTATCTGTAACTCATCTAGTCCTCACGACAACCCTATGAAATAGTGCTATTTTTTTTTTTTTTTTTTTTACAAGTGAGGAAACTGAAGCACAGATAAGTTAAGTTTCTGTAGGCCACATTGGCAATGACAGAGCCAGGACTCAAACCTTACAACCACTTTCTGTGAGCCTCTAGATAAAATGCTGTTTGCAGATGATTAGAAAATAATATCAAAATAAAGGAAAATGGAAAAAGATTTGTGAGTCTCTTTGGTTATAATTTGCGTTGCTTAGTTTATTTCCTTTTTTATGTGTGAACATAATCCTCAGTTAACTGGCAATACATTTCCAGCAGGAATGATAAAGAATTTTTATGGATAGCTAGCAGTTGCCTTTGGATTTTGTTTGTTTTCTCCTTTTCTCATCTACTGAAAATACTCCTCACTTCTGGAAGCTGTCCGCTTAGTTTCTTAGCTGAGCTCCTTTACCATTAACTTTCATCCCTCCTTTCTACCACTTGTGCAAGCACTTCCTTAGCTGGCTTAAAACTAGAGTCCCAAAAGTTCATAAGAGACTACAGGGCTATAATGCGTATCTCTGGCTTATTCGTGTGAGTCAGTATAAATAAGTAAGTAGTTTGCAGTTTTTTATTTGTTGTCGTTCTCTCCAGGGAAAATCCCTGCCTTAGTAAAGAGAAGGAAGTCTTTCCTTCTTTCCTAGATGACCAGGTGGTGTGGCTCTTTGCAAGTCTAGAGGGTGTTCTCTTCTTTCCGCCTTTTCCTAGTTCTGCCTTTCGGGTGGTTTGGCACTGTTTCTTGCCTGCTCCTCATTGATGAATCTGGAATCCTAAATTTAAATTGTGAATGGAAAATTAAGGAATAAAATAAAGCTAAACATACAGGTGCCTAGTTTCTAGACCCAGCCTTTTATAAAATATGTGTGTAGCTGCTGTGTATTTATTGAGTACCTTCTGTGTGCCTGGCATCTAAATAGGCATTTTACAAGTATTATCTCATTTACCCCTCATCAACACTCGGGGAGTTATGTTATTTCCATTTTATAAATCAGGAAATTGAAGCTCAGAAAGGTTAATAAATTCCCTATGTAGCTGCAGAGCTAGGAAGAGGCAGCTAGATTTTGATTTTACATCTGACTCTAACACAACAGATGTTGGCACTCCTCCCATTTTCTAACTCTTCATCTGGTCTCTGATTTCCCACGTATTCCTGGCACCAATTTTGCAGTAATGTTGCTGACTGACTTCAGGACTCTGGGATATTATCCATCTGGGTCCCAGAGACTCAAATTCATCCAGGGCAGTTGGGTGCTATCCCACCACCTCTTCAGTCCCTATGGGGGCACTGACTGTGACTGTTCTCATTTGAAGACCTTTTGCCCAGCCGGCAAATGGATGCCAAGTGGAGGTTGTCCTGTTGTCTTTTTTAATGTGTCAACATGATACCATTATGCCTCAGCTAATAGGCTTTTACTTATTCTTGATGAAACATAACATAAAAGTATTAAACATTTAAATATTAAGTATTTAGCTTATTCTTGTCCTTTGCCATCCTTAGAAGACTGTCCCAGTCTTTTGCATTCGTCCTTGGTTATATAGCCCATCCATTTCTTTAGTGTATGATTTTTTGTTTTAGAATATGTTATTTTTCTTTTATGCTAATACCATAGTAATAAGAATGAAAAATTAGGAAGTGGAGAAAAACTACAAAGACTAAATCACCCATGATACCACCAGCCAGGAATAACCACTGATAGTCCAAGTAGGAAATACAGTGCTGTGGATTTCAATATAGAGAATTAGAGATTGCAGAAAAAATGGCATTATACTATATATTGTTTTGTTACTTGCTCATTTTGCCCAACAATATATCAAGGCTATCTTTCCATGCCAGTAAATATACCCCCATAGGGTTTTTTGTGGCTGCAGATTATTCATTGTGTGGAACTAATTTAACTAGCTTAGTTTATATCTTTTTTTTTTCTCTTGGCCATTGTATAGGACATCCTCGTAGCTAAATTTTTTCTTTTATCTCTGATTGTTTACTTAGGATCCATTCCATGAAGTGGAATTGGGGTCAAGGTCATGTCTAAGACTTTTAGTACCTCTTGCCAGATTGCCAAGCAGAAAGGCTGTTGTAAACTTTATCATCTGAGCTCATTACTTTGGGGAGTTCTCTCTTTGCCTTGGCCTCATTTTTCTTCCTCCTAGAGATTATTCCAGGTACCTGCTTTCTTCTTTGAAATGTGTTAACTTTTTTACTTTTTACCCTACCTCCTTTTCACAGACTAGCTAGCTGCTTTGTAGTAGGCCTACCTGATGGGAGGTGGTATTTTCAAAGGACATAAGAAACATATTATTGCCACCCCAGGGCAGGCCTCCCCTTACCACCTTCTGCTTTCCCATCGTAATTGTAATGAGCTTTTTTGTCTCACTCAGTGTGCTGTTACATAGCTTTATTCTCCTTTGAGCTGTCTGCCCTCCATATCCATGAAACATCTGTCCTGTGCAGTGTGATCTTTTACTTCTTAACTTTGAATAAAAGGTGTCCACAAAATTTTATCCAAGCCCCTGAAAGATATATTCATTTACTATTTATGAGCATTTTGGGGTAATATTTAGAATTTTGTATGAAAAATAGGAAAAAAAGGCTTCTTAGAGCTTCTAGTCTCTTTGGAAAGGAATGCTTTGTTGAACTTACTGGATCACCTAGGAGACCATACCATTTAAATTCCTGTGCCAATGCATTCTTCCGTAGGTAGTGCTTTGAGGAAGGTCTTTTCATCCAGCTTGTAAAATGTAAATGTGGTGACATGAGCAAAACAATGTATCACATTTTATTATTAATAATAAAAATATACATCTGTATATATGTAAAATTATATATTTACTGTGTGTCAGGTACTGTTAAATATATTGATTAGTTAATTGTCATAACTCTACTAATACCTAATTTACAGATGGAAAACCACAGAGGTTAAAGTAACTTGCCCCAAATCAGAGAGGTGTAGTAAGTAATGGATCAAGGGTTGAAACCCTCATCTGTCTGACTCCATGCATTCATTCAGTAGTATTAATTGAGCACTTACTGCATGCCAAACCATATTCTAGGAGCTGAGGCAACAGTCCTAACATTTCAGCTTGTAAGGGGTTTGAGGGATTTGGGGGCTCATCAAGAAGAAAGCTCTGACAAGCTTTATTTGGGAGATGCTTTGACAGATTTGCTTGCAGAAGGGTGGGGGGTCCCACCCACCACCATGAGACCATCCAGAGGCTTAGGCACAGGGCCACCATCCAAAAGGGGAGGAGGGCAAGGGAACTCACCCAGGCAATCATAGAGGAGGCTCCCAAGTCTAGCTGATGCTGCTTAGCAGCACACAGGGAGCCTCCAAAGATCCCTAGTGGCGGGGGCTTTATAGCCCCAGGGCTTATTCTTTCTGTGGTTAGCAGATGCTAACAGTTTTGAAAGGTGTGCAAAGTAGGCAGGCTCTAAATGGTGAAAAATCTGCTTGTTTGGGCTATGTTTAAAACAATTTGATGTGTAAAAATTTGAGTTTGGGTGTTGGCCAGCTTTTGAGCTAGTACGTCTCAGTCTGCTGTGAAGAAATAAACAACCTAGCCACCATCTTTAGCTCATTTATGTAACACAGCAACTTTATTCTTACCCACCAAGTTATACTGTTTGGTACAAACTCAAGGAGACCTGAGATGCGACTTGTGCTGGACCTCAGAGAGCAGAAGATACACTTGCATGGCAGAGCCCATATAAAGAGAATGGAAAAGGAGCAAGGTTTGGGGGGTGGTCTCTAGAGAAAACTCTACAGAAATGATTGCTGTCCATCCATCTTGCATCATTTTCTTCACTCAGTACCCAGGGACTTCGTTCTGTTTGTTTGTTGTTTTATTGTGAGAAATTTTTAAAAGCATTTACTTGTCCCAATTGTAATAACTTTTTTTTTTTAATGGGATCTTTCAGAACATTGCACTTTGTGGTGAAAACATCTGTGGGGCTGGTTTCAGTGGAAGGCAGAGTTTACTCACCAGACTCATAGGCTGAGGTGGATCTGCTGGAGTTGGGTTTGGACTGTGAGAATGAGCTGTTAAGGTCATTGGAGGTAGCTCAGGGAAATGTTGCTTCTTGCTGAGTGGGTGTGGTCTGGGCCACTGGAGTTTTTGAGTGTAGACTGCCAAATTGGTAGTGGATGTTGCACTGCCTGCTCTGTTATTTCAGTAAAGAAGTTGTTTACCACAATTGTGAGGGCAGCGATCAGGGACTTGATGCAGAACTGCTGTTGTGCTGTGCTCTTCTACCTCCCGTCCCTGCCATTTGGAATGTGAATTTAGAGGAATTACTCTGACAGGTGAACCTGACTTGTAACCAGACCTGCGAAGTAGAAATCTGGTTCTCTGCTTTACAAATGAGTCACCCTAATTGGATTTTTCCTTTTTCAGACAGGGTCTCACTCTGTTGCCAGGGCTTGAGTTCATTGGTGTCATTGTAGCTCACTGCAGCCTCAAACTCCGGGGCTCAAGCAATCCTCCTGCTTCAGCATCCTGAGCAGCTGGGACCACAGGTGTACACTACTAGGCCCAGCTAATTTTTTTCTTTTTTGTAGAAGCAGGGTTTCGCTACTGCCCAGGCTGGTCTTGAAACCCTGACCTCAAGTGATTCTCCTGCCTCAGCCTCCCAAAGTGCTGGGATTACAGGTGTGAGCCACTGTGTCCAGCCCACCTCAATTTTTTAATGCTGCTTATGTGTCTTTTAGTATCTGCCACAACAAAATATCAGCACTCAGATAAAGGTGATCAAAGTTGAAGTATAAAACATTTTAAAGAGTGCTTTAGAGTCCCAGTTTTAGTATTGTATTGTTTTTATCATTTACTGCCTTTGTAAACTTGAGCAAGTTTTTTAACCTCCCTGTGCCTAAGTTTATCAACTATAGACAGTGAACAAGGATAACTTCCCTCATAGATGTGAAGATCAAATGGGCAGCACATGTATTGCAGTATATGCCTGACATGTGCCTACCGTTTAATAAGTGATAGCTATTGTTGTTGCTACCACTATTAATGGCAAAGGATAAATTGATTTTATATGCCCTTTTTAAGACCACAATCATGTGTAAAGCATGGTATATTTTTTATTAATCTCA
Source organism: Daubentonia madagascariensis (assembly GCA_023783475.1). Taxonomy (NCBI): domain Eukaryota; kingdom Metazoa; phylum Chordata; class Mammalia; order Primates; family Daubentoniidae; genus Daubentonia; species Daubentonia madagascariensis. Next base: position 75,018,098 of record JAKFHU010002088.1, on the reverse strand, counting down.
GACTTTAAATTTTTGAATGAATTATGTTACCAAGTCAGTATCTTTGCAGGATTAAAAGAACATAAAGAATGAAAGACTGGGTGTATCCTTCAAGATCTGTTAGTACAGCCTCATTTTACAGATATGGAAACTGAGGCCCATTGAGAGGAACCTCAACTTTGGCCTTTCCCAAAGTTATACAGCTGGTTTGTGGTTAGTGGCAGAGATAGGACTAGACGTCAGTGTCCTGACTACTGTTGCTTTAAAGAGTGACTTAGCAATGGCTCTTTATAGTTGGCATAGAAACCCCTGACTTTTAGGTCACATTACTTAAGCAGACCATTGTAGTGATGGCAGCTTCACAGTATAGAATGAGTCTCGTGGGGGGGTTAGCTGAAATGGCTGGTGGGTGGCTAGAGTGCCCACCAGAGGTGTTAGTGTGGGAGGAAAGGCTTGGGATTAGAAGCCAGGGTACCTAGGGCCAGGCCTAATACTGTCCTAGGGATCTTGGACAAATTATTTAATGTCTGCTTCAGTAGTAGAGTGAAGATAATAGTATGTGCCCTGCCTCTACTTCATAGTGTGGTTATATTGTACAGTGTAAAATATGAGATGTATATTAAGTTTTGTGCTTTAAAGTGTAAGAAATAATTCATAAAAGCCAGCATTGCCATTGTTTGGCAGAATGAAAGGTCCTTTTAGCTGTTGGTTTCAGTATGCTATTGTTTTGGAGCCAATCGTTTTTTAGAAGAATCCAATTTCCTTTCTTGGGTCATTGACTCTTTCAATGGCAACTAAAGAAAATAGCAGTTAAGCTCAATTACATAATAGTGCTATAATAGCAGAGCTCAGTGGAAATTAAATCATATGCAGTAAGTGACGTCATGTGGGTTCATTGTATTTTTCATTTCCCTACAAGTCTGTTTTATGTTATTTATAGCTTCCTATTCATATAGACACCAGCAGCAAACTAGGGAATATTTGTGGCAGTAATTTGTAAGAACCACCTTCCAGCATCATCCCAAGCCCTGTTACATTCCTTTTCCACAAAATTGTTGAGATTATATAGTATGTATTACAGGAAGAATGTTTTTCTGTGTGTTTGAAACTTTTTATAATAAAGTTAACCAGAATTAAGGGGGAACAATTCTAACTAGAATAAAATGCCACTATCTGGAGAGACCTGACAGTAATGCTTGTTGTGATGATGTCCAGGTAGAGATTAGATGTGGTAAACCTGGGTAGTGGAAAAGAAAAGATCCAGGGATGAACAACTAGAATACCTTGCTGGACTAACAGCTGCCTGCTTGCACCCAGATCACTGAGCAAGTATTGCTAAGGTATTATCTGACTGCCAGCTTAGCAGTCAAGATGGACGTTCATTTGGGATAGAATAACAAACCAGGTCATCTGGGGGTGAAGACCTAGGTTTATTCAGCGCCTACTACATGCCATGTTATTTTGTTTAGGAGAGAGATAGATAGACTAGAGATATATAGATATAATTTTAGAATATGTCCTACATAAAATAGATGTATATTTACTTCTACATTTATAACTAAATCACACTCTAATAATTAAAAAAGTCAATGAAAGTTTATAGTGCATTATGTTTTCATGAATTCTTTTGAGAATAAACCTCAAAACACTTTCGTTAAAAAGATACGTATCTCTGAAGGGTTGTATCCAGTCTTCTTTTGTGGTATTAGAGTCTAAAAGAATTGAAATCTCCTTTTCCATTTTAGAATTTTTTTTTCCCATGAATTCTAAGTTAACATATGGACTGGTTTGTGGCTCTGGGTGGGGGAGAGGTCTAGATGTGTAGTGACTATAGAAAACTTTATCAGAGAGTAAGAACACTTCAATACAGAGATAAACCTTCCTTCTCAAGGCAAGACTCAATATTATGAAGATATCAGTTCTTCGCAGAACAATCTATAAATTTGGTGTGATTCTAATGAAAACTCAACAGAGTTTTTCTTAATGAACTTGGCAAGCTGACAGTAGAGTTCATTTGGAAGAGAAAATGTGTGAGAATAGCCAGGAAATTTGAAAAAAGACCAGTGGAGACAAGATGGAGAATCATAAAGCAAAAGGAATTGAAGAAAGTAATAAGTTGTTAGATTCCTACTTTTTACTGTATAAAAAAAATTGAATGGATTAAAGAGCTAAACTGTAAGCTAAATATAAATTATAAAAGTAACATATGAGAATTTTGTTTTTACAATCCTTGGGATAAGAAGTAGGATATAATATCTGAGAACTGTAAAGAAAGTGATTAATAAATTTGACTTAATAAAAAATTAAAATGTCATAGGACCAAAAAACACCAAGTTGAAACAAAATTGACAAGCAATAGATTGGGTGAAGTATTTGCTACATAAATAAAAGTCAAAGGTTTAATACTCATATATAGCGTGCTTACAAATCAGTAAGAAAATTATGAATTAATCAGCAGGAAAATAGTCAAAGGATTTGAACAAGATTAACACATTTGGCAAATAAACAAGATTCCCAGCCTCACTAATAATTTGGGGAAGGCTAATCAAAATAGTGAAATATTTTTCACCCATATGATGTAGAAAAATTAAAAAGCTTATGAATATTTGTTGCAAAAGGTGTGATTACCAAGTTGGAGGGCACATAAATCAGTACAGGTTGTTTTGTTTATTGGTTCAACTTGGTAGTGTAAACACCCTTCAAACCAGTGATTTCAATTCTAAGTTTCTATCCTAGCAATCTACATACACAAGTTTAAGCTTGTTGTAAGTAAGAGCTTGACAATAACCTAAAAGTACCTCAGTAGAAGGTTAAATAAACTAAGAAACACCTGTATTAAGGAATAATACATCTAGTTGTAAAGAATAAAGTAGATTTGTGTGTAACTTTATTTCATGGGAATAACTTCAGTATGTACTGTTAAGCAAAAACAAACAAAAAACCAACAAAAAGCAAGATGTAGAACAATACATACAATATACTCCTGTTTATGTTAAAAAATCTCCCTAAACCACCTACTTACAAATGTGTGTGTATTATGCACATGCATTATATGTAAGTTCACAGACAAAGATTTAGAAGAACGTGTACCCGTCAGACTGACGGTGGTACCTCTGGGGGGGGGGAGCTAGAGAAAAGGGGTGAGACGAGACCCTTTTTTTTTTTTAATTCTGCGTCCCTTGTTTGTGTTTGAAAAGTGTTTGAAACTTTTTACAGGAATATACCCATGTATTTGTAAAATTATACAATTTCAAGCAAATAAATATAAAACAAGAAGCTAAGGGTACCTGATTACTTTTTGAAGTTTTTGTTTGAAGTGTCCGTTATTTTTACTCGTGGCACTATAGAAGGACAATGGCTGTTTTTACCTGTGTAAACTAACGTAGAAGAGTACACAACAAACACTAATAGTGTTACCTTCTTGGGCAGGGTACATCCTTCATATATTTATGTATTATTTGAACTTTCTTCAGTGAGCACATATCATTTTTATAAGTTAGAAAATTAAGAGCAGAGGACCCTCTTTTGTTACTGAGCTTTTCCCTCTTTTCTGTTTCTCAGCCAAGGGGGGCATGTAGACATAAACAAATCATCTCAGGTAACCAGAGGTTCAGTTCATCGTCTCTTGCTCAACCTTTCGTAAACCTTGCCTCTCTGTCTTCAGTGGAGCCAACTCCTGAAGGCAGCCACCCTGAGTGCCCTCTGTCCTCAGCAGAGCCCTGGACACCTAGGCCGTGACGGGGAAAGACCCACTCCCCCTGAATGGCTGGAGGTGTCCAGTGCCAGTTCAGGAGAGCCTTCTTACACTCAGTAAATTGCCTGTCTCATCCACTTAGGATGTTTACAAGCCTCGTCGGAAATACAAACGCCAACAGGGAGCAGAGGAGCTGCTTGACGAAGAATCTCGAGTCCATGCTACACTTTTGGAATATGGCAGGTAATGAATGAGACCCAGTCTAGGTGTCTATTTTATAAACCCATTTAAAAGAAAAGCTCATTTAAATTACTTCTTTTGAATGAACTTGTTTGGGTTCTCCCTGATTCAGCTTACTATTTTCAGCCATGAGATTTCCAATATCAGGGACTTTTTTCTAGCATTGAATTACCTGAGTGTTTGTGGGTAACCTTTGCAATTCCTCTCTGGAAATGTGCACTTGGCTCTGCCCTCCTTGGGGAGTTGAGGTGGGTTGAAGCATTTGCAGAGGCCAGGGTGGCTCTGCCCTTCGTGCCTCTGCTATTTGTTACTAATAAAATCTTCAGGTAAACAAAAGAAATGAAAGCAGTTTCAGCAGCTTTACTTTAAATGTTAGAATAATAATTTTGGTTTCCTGTGAAGATTGTCCTAACTAGGAAAATGGAAAGTTCAAAAGTAGTTTTGTCACTTCTTAAAAACATCTTAGTTTTTAAAAAAACAATACTAACTTTATATCCTCAGTTTTTACTTTAAAAAAAAAAACACCCACAAACCACAAGGACATGCTTCTCCCCATTGAATTTTTTAGTTGACACTGGGTATTAACCTTCTTTTATATTCTGCGTTCTTCACTTACGGTAACTGATTCCTTGATGTGAGTATGTCTCCATGTGCTTCCTTTGTGCTGGGGGAGGCTCCTGTGTGCTGCTCTGCCTCGCAACCCAAACCTTGTTGGGTGGCTGGAACTAACTGCACCGCTACTAGCATTTCCCTGAGTGAGCAGCAGATGGCTTCTCCCTCTGGGGTACTGGAGAGAATCAGAGGGAAATTAGGCTTAACTATACTACTTTTCAAATGAAAAATGCAAGTGTTTTTTGTTTAGTTTTGTTTTTTGGTTTTTTTGAGGTGATAGTTTGGGGTCAAGTCTTTTCTTCCTAAGAATAAAAACTAGTCTGTTTCAAAGGAAGTTGAGGTAGTTGTGGCTCTAGGCTGGGTGTGATGGCCGTCCCCATAGCTCACCAGTAGCTTCTGTGAATTGAACGCCTCCTCTGAATCAGGCATTGCCAGGACTAACTGCATAATTTGCGGGGACCAGTACAAAATGAAAATGCAAGGCCCCTCGTTAACAATTATTAGTAATGATTAATTGTTAAAAATTTCAACACAGCAATAACAACCAAGTGCAGGACCCTTCCTTCTAAGCATGGGCCGTTGTGCGCTTGGATGGGTTGCATGCTCACGAAGCTGGCCCTAGTGCACCAAAATGTGGTCTGTCCAGCCACACCCCAGCTGCAAGTGAGCAGGTGAGGCATGGCTCTGGTAGAGCCAGAGTTGGAGAGACCATCTCCATGGGTGTTGCATCTCCCAGAACCAAGGAGTACTTAGGGGAATGTAGTGGTTTTGTTAGTTTGTATTGTTCATACCTCCATTTTTTCCATTATCAGGGAAAATCAGATGTCCCTGGGGATGAGAAGGAGTCATAGATTCAGTAAATTGCCTGCCTCACTGAGACCATGTTGACATTATTTCAATATTTTGTTCTGAAATTCTCAGCTTTAAATGGGATTTTTTGCATATGTGTTGTAGATGGCAGTCATTATCACCATGTGAAGGCTGGGTGAATTTGGAACATCCTTGCCCATCCTCAGAAGCAGTTAGTACAGTTTGAGGCCAGAATCTGGCTTGGCTCTCTTTAGGGAAGGGAGCAAGGCACAGGTTTTGTTTGTTTCTCAAATTCTGAGTGTGAGAAATAACAAAGTGTCTTAATACCAATCTTAGTTCCTGTTGGTGGGGTTATGCTGACTTCTGCCAATTTCTGAGGCTAGGGTAGGTATTTGGTGAAGGTTTTAGGTTTTTGGTTTTTGGGGGTTTTTTTCTTTCTTCTTTTTAGGAGAAGGGGTTATTTTGTTTTCTTTCTAGCTTTTCTGGCAGAGAGAGGGTAAGTTTGTGACAGGTGGGATAGTGGATATTTAGGACATTCTGATAGTTTATTTAGCTCTTTTTTCTCTTTGAGATTAATAATGACAGCATTCAGAAAGGTTAAAAAATAACTTTCCCAAGGTCATAGAAATAATAAGAGGCTCAAAGTGGGACTTGAATTCAGGTGTTTTGAACTCCAAAAGCATGTCATTATCATTATCTGCAAATATTGTTTGAGCCTTCAGTGAGAGTATATTTTTAGGCTCTGGGCTTTAGAAAGACAGGCCAAATCTTTGCTGTTTGCTCTGAGACTGAACAAGAAGACAGTGGTTATTAAAACTGACAGAGCCAACTGGATAAAACTTAAAGCCCCAACAAGTATGTGCTTTATTCCCCCTCACTGGCAAGGCCTCTCCCTTCCTTTCTGGCCATCTGATTCTTTCCTCTAGGTTCTAATCAGTAATCTCCTCTGCGTGGAGATCTCTCCCATTAAATGAAGATTATATAATAATACATACATAAAGAATTTTGAACAGTTCGTCCTATGTAGAAAACACTCAGTAAATGTTAACTATTAGCTGCTATCGTCCTTGTCCTTGTTGTCATCATCATTATTAGCAGCAGCAGTTTTCACTTCTCAAATGCCCTTAAATATGACCTTTTTCCAGTTCTCCTTGTTATCCCTATGTTCTCCTGTGCGGGTGAAGAGGGAAAGCTTCCCCTGGCCCTCTGAAGTTTAGCTGAAAATGAACTGACAAAAGGTAGAGTAACAGGAGAAGAGGGCTTGCAAAATTTATTCACATGCATGGGGGGAAAATCACAGAAGTGTGATTACCCAGTAACCCAATGATGTCCACATGCTTATATAGCCTTCTTCATAGCGGAAAGAAAGATGGGAAAATGTGGCAATTGAGGGGTACTAAATGATTTTTAGGGGGAATGAATGTGCCTAACAATGAGATGATGTAAGTAAATGATGAGATTGGGATGGAGGACAGACAACAGTTTGGGTTCTAGGTGTGGGATTTGATTTTCAGTCTCTTGCTCTATGATGGATAATGAGATTTCAGGGAGGAAGTGGAAGGCAGTGTGTTCTCTTTGACAGGTCCAGTCTTTATGCAGGTAAGGGAAAAAAGCCTCTTTTAGCATCTGCTGGCCTTCAAGAGCCTTTAATTAAAATAGTCAGCATAACCAGCATGCCATATATTGGGGTGACAGTCCCTGGACTCCAGCTCTAGCCCTCCCTCCAGCACATGCATGGGAAGACTCACCCCTTCGTCCTTTCCTCCCCCAGTCAAGCAAGGCTGGCCCTCTGCTGGCCTTTGGACTCACTTTGCTCCATCCACCCTTTCCCCTCACCCTTGTGGCATTCCTGAATTCCTCATCTGCCTTACCACAGCACACCTTTAGGGAATCCAAATCCCCCATCTGTTTCCAGTGTTCCTGTTTTCCACCTCATCTCATCTCTTGACAAGAGGGGAAAGTATTTTGACTTCTAGAGCAAAGAATTCTGAAGCCAGTGTTTCTTATTTGGTGTTGAAAGTCACTCATCACCCTTAAGCCCACAGTGCCCTCTGGCTTTAAGATCAACATTCCAGCTTCTTCCCCCTTTTTTGGCTCTTCTTAGTTGCTGAAATAAAGGTGGACATTGAGCCTAGTCAGTCATGCTGAAGGCATTAAGGACTGTGTATCTGTTAAAAACGTATTTGGGTATATTTTTCTAAATGCTATAGAGTTAGAAAAACAAGACTCAGTTTTGATTTTAGACTTAAAATTGCAGCCCTATAATATTTCAATTTTATTATCAGTCCAATCAATTTTTAGAGGCTAACTTAAACACCTTACCATGCTATAAAACTGCTACTATGGGGAAATGTGATTTATGTGCTATATATTTTGCTTTTTAAGTGGAAGTTTGAAGCACGACTACTAGAATACTGGTGTTCACCCCATTATATAGTTTTAAGAGGCTTAATTTTGAGTTGCCTTGAAGTCATTCTGTAGTTAGCAAATGAAATATAACATGTCTCTCCCAACCTGTTTGTGTCTCCTATGATGATAAGGCCTATGACATGCTCATAGAAGGTATTTAGTGACTTCCTGTTGAATGAACAAAGAACAGAGTTCACAGTCCTTAGTATTTAGGGATTTTATACCCCTATTTTGTTCTGAATTCCAGATAGTTAGATAACTGTCTTAATTTGGCCTGGGGAAGTTATTTTTGAAGGTTACTTTATTTTCTAGAACTGTGATGTCCAGTATAGTAGCCACTAACCATATGTGGCTATTGAGCAATTAAAATGTGGCTAGTGTGGCTCAGGAACAGAATTTTAATTTTAATTAAGTTATATTTAAATGTAAAAGCTCATTCTTGATTTAGTTATTGGAAAATGTTTAAGTATGTTTGGAATAACTTGGGTATGTGAATCTACTAATTTAAAAAATTATATATGTGGCTGTCTTTTATATTTCTTTTGTACTGTGCTATTGTAGAGGATGTACATCCTTGATTCAAAGACCGAATCCGAGGTCCAGGGTATGAAGAAGTGAACCTGGTGATGAGAGGACCGGAGCTCTGTTGGTGCTGATGGGTCAGGGCAGCGAAAGTTGATGAGTCAAAGCTAAAGAAGGGGGAAACAGAAACAAATAGAAGCATATGGCACTGCAGATCAGAGCTGGCACTTGGGGGAAAAGGGCAGGGCTGACAGGACAAGAGGAAGGGGAGGCAGCTGAGGGTAACGCGTTGGCATGGAAGCATTGCTGCCAAGTCATGTGGAGAAGGAAGCCTTTAGAAAAATTAGTTGGACTCTTCATTTGTTCAGCAAGCATTGATTGAGTGCCTGCTTTGTGCCAGGCACTAAACTGGGCAGTGGGGATATAAAAGTGGATGAAGCTGTACATGAATATTTATAACAGCACTATTGATAATTGCGAAAAGGTAAAAACAACCCAAATGTCTATCACCTGATAAAATAAATGTGGTTTACCCATACAGTGGGATATTATTTAGCCATAAAAATGCGTGAAGTACTGATACATGCTACAGCATGGATGAACCTTGGAAATACTGTGCTGAGTGAAAGAAGCTAGACACAAAAGGCCACCTGTTGAATGATTTCGTTAATACAAAATGTTCACAATAGGCAAATCCATACAGACGGAAAGTAGATTAGTGGTAGCCACAGGCTGGGGAGTGGAGGAATTGGGACTAACTGCTAATAGGTACAGACTTTCTTTTGGGGTGTTGGAACTGTTCTGGATTTAGATAGTGGTGATGGTTATATAACACAGTGAATACACTAAAAACCAGTGAACTGTACAATTTAAAATGGTGAATTTTGTATTATATGAATTATATCTCAATTTGTAAAATATTAAAAAAAAATGAATGAAGCAAATTCCCTTCTCTCCAGGAGCTCAACAAGACAGGCTTAGAGGATTACTCATGACAGATAGTTACTGTGCACACTGCAGCGAGTGCTCTGGTGGTATAAACACAGAAGCACACATCTGGGGGGCTAATGTAGTTTTGAGTGGCAGGAGTCTCCCAGAGCCTCTATCTTTAAGGAGGAGTAGATAGGTTCATGCAAATTTAGTTGTTTACTGCTTTGTTTGGAAAATCCACAAAGTCCCTGGGCCTTAGATAAGGGCTGTCTGCCTGAGGGTATGTCTTCTGCCCTAAGAGTCTCTGTAGACTTCAGGCCTAGAAAAAGAAGGATGAATATTCAAGATGCAAGGACACTTCTAAGGGTGGGAAACTTTGGCAAGACCCTGTATTGTACTGGTTGAGAACACAGTAACCTTCTGATAGTTTAGCAGAAGGAATTGATTACAAGGATCAGTGGGGACTAGGCTGAGCCAGGGTCAGCTCCCAAGCCTTACTTTAGAGCTGGAGCTCCAGGGATGCTGCCTTTGCCTCCACAATCAGGAAGCTAACTAGCAGCCTGTGGAATTGGGAAGCTGGTGCTACAGCTGTTGACAAGGGAACCACACCACTTCTGTCAGAATCAGGAAGCTCTCTGCAAACCAGGAAGCCACTGTGACCGTTGCTAGCCCCAGAACCACGTTGCTTCTACTGTGATCCATGCCGACACAATGGATCATTTATGCACTCCCTTTCTCCTTGTTTAATGGTTCCATATTCAAAACTCCAGTAAATGCATCTGATTGGTGGAACCTAAATAGCACTAGGGACCCTAGGTGCGATAGTATGGAAAATAGTCCTTCCAGCCTCTGCAGTGTAGGAAGATGCAATAGATAGTAAGCTAATTCACAGAATCTGCCATAAGGCCCTTTACAGAGTTTATATAGATACCCGAAATATAACCTTGGTCTGTTGCAGTTTGGGCCTATCGATTTATGCGTAAAGGATGGGCACATTGTGCCCAGCAGTGAGTTTTTGGTTTCAACGGTTGTATGACAGTCTGTTATCACAAGTTCAGGTGATACTTTTGGTTTCTTGATTTTTACATTATTTTCACTTACGTTTAGTGTATTCATTCAACAAACACTGGAAATACAAAATGTGAAAGCAGAATCCTTGCCCTCAAGGAGAAGGATACAGATATGCAGTCAGGCGGTCATACATAGTCACCGTCTGGGAACCAAGAGGAGCATGTGTAGATGCAGGGCTGGGTAGGCCAGGGCCGAGTGTGTGTGCATGCGGGATGCCTCAGAAAGAAGGAGGCTGTAGAGCCATGGGGTGTGAGGTACATGCAGAATTAGGGGGAGAGAGAATGGCTCAGTGTGTGCAGAGCTGTCCATTCAGGCAATAGATGGAACAAGAACACAAAAGGTGAGCTGCTGGAGGTGAGGCTAAACAATTGTTAGGCTGGGCCACAGAAGAGAAGCTTTAATGAGACTGCTGGGAAGGTCCTGTTTTCTCCTGAGTGAAGAGGCTGCTCTTGATAAATGCAGGTCAGACCAATGTGAAGTTGGATGAGGAGTGGGCAGGAAGAGTAGGGGGCAGAGAGGCAGGAGGCCTGAGACCGGGTGAGAGGCCAGCACACTGACCAGCCAAAAAGGCATGGCGGGAGCAAGGACAGAGCAAAGCCCTTAATTTGTTCTTAAATAGTACATGGAATTTTATTTCCTTACAAATTACTTAAAGGTATATGAGGCTGAGCAATTTGCATTATGCTTTTTGTTTAGGTTGAATGGTTTTTGTATTGTTATACTAATTTTTTTTAAAAAAAGCATAGATTAATTGGAGCCAGAAAATAAACTACTTTAAACTGAAGTGTGTTTGTGTTTCTTTGAATTTAAGTTGCGTGAAGTGAATGTACAACATTATTGGCATCATGGTTGGATTATGTTTGAGAATAAAAAGTTACTGAGGTAGCTATTAAAGAGCATGTTTGGCTTAAGCAAACACTTTTACATTTGTTTATACAGATATTTTTAAGGATTTTAGCTTAAACTATGGCTCTGAAATGCAGTTCCTGATTCAAAGAGTAATGATTGCACTTAAGGAAAACATTGCACTCTACTATCTGAGAGTTCCCATTTATCGTATTTACATAGCAAGTAGGGTGACTGGCCCTTTATTCAAAAAACAGTGGAATATGTTTGTGATTTGGGCGCTTAAAACGTTTTCTCCAGTCACCAAATAGCCTAAATTCTCTTTAGTGCTTTTCATATAAAAATCCAACCAAAATGCATATGATCGAATTTATTGTGATTTTTGAATTGTAATTGACTTCATCTTTTTTGTGGCCTGCAGGAGATACGGATTTAGCCGCCAGAGCAAAACAGAGAAGGTAAGAAAAGCGTAGATAATGGGAAAGAATAGTCGAGAAATGGAAGCGACCTCTTTGCCTCTGTCTGATACTCACAGTCTGGGCAGCAGCCCCCTGGGAAGCCCGGGAGGGGTGGGCTGGCAGGGCTGCTGCTGACCAGGCACAAGTCCCTGAGCAGGCTGGGGTGGCAGGGGTGTGCCACCTGCCTTTGGCCGCTGCATCTCCATCCTGGCTTTTCTGGTCTGTCACCTTTACAGACCAGGGAGGGAAGCAGCAGTCTCCTCCCAGGGCTAGAAGTGAGGGATGATTGGAAGTTATGACCTCAGGGTCAGTCGGGTGGGATCTAATAGCTCCAGAGTGAGAATATGAAGTCCACTCCCAGGGCTCCCAGAGCATTCCTCATCTGAGTCTCTAGACAGGTGTGGACAGGAAGCTGGCAGTGAGGTAGAGCAAAACTATAAATTACACGCCTCCCCTCTGCAGAAACGCCAAGTGCGGAAGAACCAGGTAAGTCAGGATGGGCATTTCTAACTTCACAATGGAATCTCAAAGATTTTTGTTAATGTATGTGTTTATTGATCATTCTTAATAGTCAGCAGTAGGGCAGGCACATAAATTGTATGGTGCCAAACCCTTACTGTGTTCCAGGCCCTTTGTTAAGGGCTCTGCATGTATTTTTTCACTTATTTTCCATAACAACTCTATGAGAAGGATACTTACTCCTGTTTCTCACGTCAGAAAGCTGATGCTCAGAGAGGCTCAGTGATTTGTCCAAAGTCACACAGCCCTAAAGTACATTAATAAGAATCTGAACTCAGGTCTGTCTCAAGTGCCAGCTAAAGTGGTCAGTGGCCTCTTAAAAAGTAGGGTCCTGCTGCTTGAGATCTGTTATTAACCTTTTCTTATTCTCCACTGACCCCCAGATTTTCTCAGACAGGTCACGTTCCTCCCACTGTCTACCTGCCATCCTTCCCCTGTCCAGCTCCCCCAGCCTCCCTCTGCTTGCTGTGGTGATTGTTGTCTCAGTCCCTGGAGGGCACCAACGGTGACTAGAAGCATTCTTCTGAAGCCAGACTGGCTGGTTTCAAATCCTAGCTCCTCCCCTCCCTGTGTGACTTTGAATAATTTACTTAATCGTTGTACCTTAGTTCATAGAATCTGTAAAAAGGATACAATCATTGTACCTAACTCACAGCGTGGTTGGGAAGATTAAAATGCAAAGGACTTAGAAAGGTCCTACACATAGTGAACATTTAGTAAGTCTTAACCAGTAGTAGTAATAGTAGTAGTAAGTTTGTTGGTAATTTGTCATGCACTGATTATGATATCTTCTTTTTTGGTTTTTTCATTATTTCTTTTTTACACATTTGTGTTTTTTACTCAACTAAATAATCATTTCCTCCAGAGCAGGGCATTTTCTGGTTTTGAGTATGTCATGTGTCATCTGGTATATAAATAATGGTTTGATGTGTACATTTAGTTTCATATGTAATTTGAGTCTGAAAAGATTGTCTATATATTGTGAAATAAGGCAATTTGGTTGTAACTGGAAAAATCATGAGATGCCCATGAAATAGTGTTCAAATTAGGCTTGAATTGTCATTCTTATGTCAGATGGCACATTTGAATTGGAAGTCTTGTCACCTATAGATATACCCATGCAGCTAGGAGCTCACAGTATTCCCATGGGCAATGGTAGACTTGTTCTAGAAAAGCATCCCAGAGTTGGGAATGGTCTAAAAAGGGTATCTGAGACCAAACTTTTCATTTGACCCTAGAAGACCCTGATCCAGAGATCAGAGGTAAGCCTAAAGTCACCCAGCTGGTGGATGACAGCGATAGGATTAAATCTCCAGACTTCTAGCCCGTGTTTGAGGAAAAGCAGCTAATCCAGGGTATCTTGAGTTTGATGTAGTGTAGTATAGAGCCTGAGGGTTCAGAGCATGCAGATTGATTACCAGAGGAAACAGTTTAGATTTTTATTCTTCAGACCAGTGGTTATCAAACTTTTTTGATCACTCTCAGCAGTAAAAATTCTATTTTTCATCATGGTTCAGTAAACAGACACACAGACACCCCAAAAACAAAAGTTTCAGTAAGCAGTACTTAACCCTTCACTGCTTACAAAGCACGCTGATATGTTCTATTCTATTATTTTTATTTAATTTATATAGATGCTAGTCATACGTGCTAAATTACTTTCATGTCCCACTAATAAGTCTCAACAGACAGTTTGAAAAAACACTCCTTTAGCAGTGATCTGCTCTTGAAGGTGTTAAAATAGGGGGAAGACCAATCAAAGCATAAGGATAAGTCTGGCAAATGTGTGTGGCCTGATATGAACTTAATCAGCTCAGCGAGCAGTTGGGAAGTAGAGACAGATGTTTGCCAGGCCCTGAAGCTGGACCTGCCCGCTCTGTATCTCAGATGGAGGCTCAGGTCTCTGGATTGTCCATTTTGTCTCGGGCTGCTGCAGCTCTCCAGATCTGTGTTTCCTTTCATAGACTCATGCCTCTTTGCAGTATTGTCCTTTCTCTGCCGAGTCTCCAACTCTAACGCTCAGCTCTTTTCACATCTTCTAGGCTGAGGACAAGAAAGCAGCACTTCCCACAGGGCTGTCAGCTGCAGAAAAAGCTGATGCCTATGAAGAAGATGAGCTTCAAGCAGCTGAAGAGGTGTGTGGTCTATGTAGGCCCTCTGAGGTTTCTGTTTAAGGCATGTGTGGAGAAAATTTACTTCCTAAATGGCCAGTGCAGCCAGCTGCTATGAGTGGCCCCCACACCTTCCCGTTTCCTTCCCGTTTCCCTGTAAGATGAGATTGAGGAAAATAACCCTTGGACATCACCCAAAGACCCATGTGGGCATATTGCTTCTGTTTTACTTGGTCAGAACCGCTCACTGCCGCTCCTTCCTGTTTCTCTTTCAGCAGCGTATTCAGTCGCTGATGACCAAGATGACCGCTATGGCAAAAGAGGAGGTAAGCGGGGGGTGGTCTTGGGGGGACCTGTGTGGAGATGGGAACTTGGCACCACCTAGCTCTGCTCTGGAGGTCTTCCATAGGGACCACCTTCTCCACAGCCCTCTCTCTTCAGCACTCAGTGCCTCCTTTCCCTCGGGGAGTTTTGGGGAAGCTTTGTATAAATGCCTAGTGCTGCTGTCTCTGGGGACCTCTGGGAGGGAGAGCAGGCTGTCCCTGCTAGGACAGCTCACAGGGCCTCTGCGGAAAAGCGGGGGCCAGCCCTGCCCCACCATAACCACAAGTCATGCCCCATGCCAAAGGAGCCTTGTCTTCTGCTTCCTTCCTACACCATCTTGGTAGGAAATGGAATTCCAAGTTTATAGTTGGTCTTCCCAGAGCTCAAAGTCTTTCTGGAAGGTTTAGCCAAATGCTTTGAAAGAATCATTGCTTTTGAGGCCAGGAAAGGCCTATGACAGTAAAGAGACATTTTCGGGGTTCTGAGATTTCTTGTCCTTTCCATTTGCTCTTTTCTCTTCCCTGAGTCCTAGGCCTGCCAAGTCTCCACAGGCTCTGTTTAGTGACCCTCAGGAGGAGAGACCTGGGACCTAGAAGTGAAGAATCATTTTCCAGGGGTACCCCGGGTCCAAGGAGAATCTAGCACAGTCAGCTGAGTGACTCAGGAGGTAGAGAGGTGGCTGAGTATTTGTCCTGAGACTTATTTTCTTCCTTGTAGATGATTATGTGGGCAAAGCCAAATTATTTTTTCCCCTGGGAATGTTATATATTTTATGGTAATATTCAGAGTGTTCAGATTTTCCGGTGCTGTGAAAGACAAGGCATGGCCTTGAGAACACTTCCTCCATGTGATTGCAGAGCCGTCTCACCGCAAGCTCCGTGGGCCAGATCGTGGGACTGTGCTCTGCCGAGATCAAGCAGATTGTGTCTGAGTACGCAGAGAAGGTAGGTGGGGGCCAGCCGGAGTCTGGGCCTCAGATAATGCCCCAAGGCTTTGTTCTCCCACTTTTCTACCCGACTCCCCCGGCAGTCATGTGGTCCAGTTGTAACTCATCAGTTGTAACTCATCAAACTCATACGTTTGTCAAAAACATATACACCGGGGTTTACCAAACACAGCCATCAGCACTTGCCTGTTAGCTAAATTAATTTCGTTCTGCAGTGCCCACTTTTCTATAAATAGAAAGGGAAAACCTGTCTCACAGAGCAGTTATCACATTTGATAAATCGATGCCTGAGGTGTGGAATAAGCATTTTTCCTTCCCTATCAGGCTTCTTATAACTTGGGCTCAGTTTGGTGATTGGACTGAGGAATGAAGATTTGCCACTTAGGAGATAAACCTCATAACTCAGCCAAACCCAAGGCAAAATTTTTTGTTCTACTTTATTAAAAGGATATAGAATGAAGAAAAGCCTGAAAGTCATATTTCAGTGTTAGCTTTTTTCCCCCATCCTAAGAATAGGCAGGAGGACCTTGAATATTTCAGGGAGACAGTGATTAATCATTTTGCACATAACTGATTCCAATCTGGCTGAGATGTAGTATGAGTAAAATCAGATTTACAGGGCATTGTTGCACATCGCTTCTTCCCCAGCCCTACTCAGTCTGCCCCCTTAAAATGTTGATGTCTGTTGAACCTCCCAGCTTTGCTTTTCTTGTCTCAGAAGGCTTGACGACAAATTAGCTCTGACCCAACCCTCTGTACAATATTCTTCTGAAGAGATTGCACAGGAGGTGTAGTCAGGGAAAGAGTGTTGTCTATAATCTGGGGATATGATCTGCCCTAAACACAGCAAGGAATCATCTCCTGCCAAGTGAGGGGCCTTCTGAGCAAAACAGTGAGTAGAATAGCTTGGAAGGCCCAGGGTGGGATTCCCTTGACCCCAACCCCTCGCCCCTCCAGTAAGTGCTTCTTAACATGGGCTCTCTAATCCAACTCTCATAGAACCCAGAGTGTCCTCTCTTTCCATTTGCCACCTAGGAAAGGTGACACTGGTCAAAGTGTCATCTGAGATTTGACCAGAAAATAACTTTGGTTATCCTAAAAGTATGAATAAACTCAAAAGAATTGAAGGTGTAGTTGTGGAAAAAGTGATGAGTACTTCTCCCAAGAAGAAAGTGTATTGGTTTACTGTCAGCACACACACCTGAATGGCAAGAGTATGAGTTTATACCCACCTTATGTTGCCACATAGCATTGCTGAATCCTGTATTTTAGAAAAAAAGATAGCTGGATAGGGCACCCACTGCTGTTTCTACAGGGACTCTGATTTTTATCTTCAGACTTGTCTACTGTGAGCAGATAGACTAGACTCTCCGATTATTATAGAAGGGAAAGTAGGCAGACAGACCCTCCTTTGGGTGGAGGTACACCTCTTCTCCCCAGCCCTCCCCCTGCCTAGGAGCCCTAAGGCTTACCTGCCTTCCCCAGGCAGCTCTGCGTTTTGCATGTCTCCTTCTGGGTGTCTTTGTCTCTTTATCTCCTGAGCTTTTTCTTCCTCTCCCTTGACCAGTGATCTCTACCCAGCTTTGAAGGCTGCATTCTGCATTCTGGTGTTTATCTTGGTCTATTCTTTACTTCCATTCCATTTTTCTAAAAAGGAATGAAATTGGAAGTAATTTTGGACAGGAAGCAATGCCAAGTCTCTTTCCAAGGACGTGTTAAACATATACAGTTGACCCTTGAGCAACATGTCCACGTATACATGGGTTTTTTTGAACCAAATGTATATGGAAACTAGTTTTTGCAGGATGCAAAACCCACATATCTGGAAGGCTGACTTTTCTTATATGTGGGTTCTGTAGGGCCTACTGCTGGACTTCAGTATGTGCAGATTTTGGTATATACTGGCGGTTCTGGAACCAATCCCCCACATATACCGAGAGACAGCTGTAGTTAAACTTCTCATGGAGAGTTGGAGAAGGTTGAGAGTTCATTGCTTGATTGTCTGCTTTGTTTTCTTTGAGTAGATCATACAGCATTAAAGCTGATGTTTTATAAAGTTCAATTGCCTTTAATCCTTTTCCCATATCACGGTATCATGGTTATTTACATTTGCATATTGTCTTGCAGTATTTGTCCCCAGATATCCATAGTTGTGTGTGGTTACAGTCATCATGCATGTCTAAAAGAGGCAGGACGGTGCAGTGGTTAAAAACATAGCATTTGGACTCATATCGTGGTTCACACTTGTCTTCTCCATTTCCGAGCTATGTGATGTTGGCCAGTTATTTAACCTCTCTTTGCCCTAGTATCTTCATTTATAAAATGAGAATAATATTACTGTTCTAGCAGTTGTTGTAAAGATTAAATGCCTTGAACAGTGCCTGGCACAGTATAGCTCTTCAGCTAATGATAGCCTTTATTTTCATTTTTACAATCTGCGTCTTTTTGGTCACATCACATCCTAAACACTTCCCATGTTTCTAGCCTTTCCATTTATTTTAGTAACTATATAATCTATGTGTTAACACAGCGCAATTCATTAAACATTTACCCTTCTTAGACTTTTAAGTTGTTTCTGTTTGTCATTGTAGATAATATTGTTGTGAAATCTGAGCAGATAGTTTCTGTTGAAAGGTTTCCTAGTAGTTGGGTGATTGGGTTATGACTCCTTCTCTGTGTTGCTTTACAAAGAAGTTGTAACTATATAAAATGCTATCTGTGATGCAGGGAGCTTCCCAGCATGCCCCCAACACTTTTAACTGTGATTGTTCATTTGTCTAACTTGTTACTATAATTGCTATATAATGGCACCTCTTTGGACCACTGAGAGGATTGAAGATGGTTCTGTGTAACTAAAGGTCACAGAGGCAGAGTAACCTGTCCAGCACTATATAGCTAATAAGTTCCAAGTTTGAGTACAGGACTATTTGTTCACTCTGTTTTCTCCTATGAATTGTCTGTTACACACTTTACTCATGTGATGTTTTCCTTGTATATTTGAATAAAGTCTGTATTCTAGATTTAAATATTTTGTCACTGTGATACAAGTATTTCTCGGGCACTTCGTTTTACTTTTGTATTGTTTTTCATTATATGCAAGGAATTGTGTACCTAAATTGGTCAATCTTTTTCTTTGTTCTTGTTTCCAAATAAGAGGTTCATTGTTTTTTCCATGGCTCTGATAAAGTAGTCCATTACATTTCAGCTAATCTCTTATTAGTTTAATTCTTTAACCTATATAGAGTTCGTTTTTTAGTCTGAAGTGTATATCCTAGTTTTTCTATTCCTATTCATTTATCCTAATACTGTTTATCAAATAATTTCTTTATACTCATTTTGAGACGCAACCTTATTCTATTTTTGTGTTTTATATCTAATTTAAACTGTATATGGATTTTTGTTTTATTGGTTTATGCTTTTTTTATTCAAGTTCTGTGGCAAAGTCATGTTTGGTGTTTTTGTTCTTATTTGCTTGATTTATTTGCTTGTTATTGTTTTGTCAGTGCTCTACAGCCAGAGGTCTAGTTGTTTTCAGCTAGGAATACACCTATAGTTGAACAAGTTGGGTGTATTGCTGGTTGTAGTGAGGGAGGACACATACCAATGGGAATCATGGGGTGTCTCAGTAAGAGGGTGTTAGAAAGGTCTTAGTATCGATTTGGACTTGTGTTAGGTGATTTTGGGGAGGGTTCAAGGAAGGGGGGCTTTGCTCTGTGTTGGATGCTGTAAGGAGTAGTGAGCCTATGAATGAGTGTCTAAATAAATCTTATCTCTAAGACATGAAGGGAATGAATCAAGTTTAAAGCTGTGTGTGCATGAAGCCAATATAGAGGATATTTGGCCATTTTTGTGATTTGGACAATGTTTATGTTTTTATCCATCTTCAGACATGATTGCAGAGTGGTCCTGTTTTGTCTTGATTCTTGCTCACAGTCATAGAGCAGCCTTATCTAGTATCAGTGTTCTTTGATATTGTGTATGTTTAACACCAAGGCGTGGTTATGAGTGCAGGCCACCTCACAGGGACATCAAAGCCTTGCTGCATGGTAGTACCAGGCTAGCTCTCAGATGTCAGGGGTTGCTTTTGTCATTCTCAGGTTGTTTGTGTAGATATCTATTGCTGCATAGCAAAATTACTACAAATGTTGTGACTTAAAACAACACACATTTACTATCTCATAGTTTCTGTGGGTCAGCAGTTGGGCACAGCCTGGCAGCCTCCTTTGTGACTCTCACAAGGGTGCAGTCAAGATACTGGCCAGGGCTACAATCTCATCTGAGCCTCTACTAGGGAGGGATTCACTTTCAAGCTAATGTGGTTGTTGGCAGCATTCAGTTTTTTGTGACCTGTTGACTGAGGTCACCAGTTCTTGTTGGCTGTTAGCTGGAAGCTACCCTCAGTTCCTTGCCACATGGGCCTCCCCAACATTGCCACTTACTGCAACAAAGCCAGCAAGGGAGGGCGTATCCTTGCAGGATATACATTACAGTCTTATATAACGTAATTGCATGCATGTAATCACGGATGTCCCATCACCTTTGGTGTATTTTATTGGTTAGAAGCAAGGCATAGCTCCCTCCCACACTCAAGGGAAAGGGATTGCACAAACGCAGGTGTGAACACCAGGATACAAGGATCATGGGGGCATTGTAGGGTTGTCCACCTCAGTTTGTTTAGTTATTTTTTTTAATTTCTCTTTTCTTCTCTCTACAATAATTTATTTATTTATTTATTTTTAAATCTTATTGCCTCAAATTGGGCTGAAACTGGGCACTGGTATTTCATCTCAAATTGATGCCGCCACCTTCAGGGTCTCAGTAATAAACCTTGGAAGTAGAGATGGGGTTGAACAACACCTAGAAGAGAAGCCATCGGTAGTGCCTGAGAAAAACTTGGTTAGGCTGAGATCAGTATGTACTTTTGCTTAGTGAAGAGAAGGGACAAGATAATTTTGGGAGGATAAAGTGTGAAAATGATTTTGTGATCAAGGAATAAATTGAACAGCTTGCCTGGTACAAGTGTTTGGAAAGTCAACAGGCATTGGGATATAAAAATGAGGTAAAAAACATGTGCAGACTTCTCTTTCGTTGGTGAAGTTCACAAGTTCTTTGTTAACAGTGTAACATGGTAAATTGTCCATGTGTTTCAAAACAGGTCCCTGAGATATGTAACTCAATTTAATATGGTTCCTGTAGAGCAGCAGGGAAGATGAATTTGAAGAAGCTTCCAGATATATAATTCATGAGTGTCTGTAGGTTCTAGGCCAAGTTACTCCATCTCCCTTTGCTTCCAAAGGGTAACACCCTTCCCAGAATGTACTGGAAGAGGCACCACAGTGCTTTTTGTTGTTGATGTCTAATAGTCTCACTGCATCATAGCATTTATTTTCACAGGGAAGAAGAGTCTATTACTGTGATTTACAGAAAACTAAAAACCCCAACTGCCCCCCAAATACTTTCATCCTACAACCCCCTAAGCCTCTTTTAGGAGCCAGAAAAAAGGGAGGAAAGCTGGGCCAGGGAAGGTGCAAAGTCCCTAGAAGGGCATGAAGGGACTGTCCCTAATGCCACATCCTAACTAACCACACACCATTTTGACTACTTTAATACTTAATCTGCCAACTAAATCATTCCTTGGCCGACATCTCCCTAAGACAAGATCTTAGAACATTTTGTAGTGCTAGAGGCGCAATCTGTCCTGGGGATTTAGAATCTATCCTGAGTGCCTTCTCTGTGTGGGTACTTTGTATACCATTATCTCATTTAGTTCTCAAGGCTTTCATTATTTTTTAATTCTAAAAAATTATCTCATTTAATTCTTATAAGCTGCCTCCTTATAATCCTCTGCCTTCCTCCATCGTTACACTTACTCATATGCAACTGAAACTATCTGCTTATGTGGATACGGACCATGTTTTCTTTGTAACCTTGGGGCCTTGCCATGTACCTGCCAGTGTTGGTGCTCAATAAATGAGTATGTGATATATCCATTTTGCAGGCGAAGAATCTAAAGGTTACAGAGGTTAAGTAACTTGTCCAGTACCATACAGAAAGTTTCAGGTTTCAATACGGGACTGTCTGATTTTGTAACATGTCTCCTTGGCTAGGTGGAGCTTCCTTGAGGAGAAGCGAGGATGGCCTCCTGTGCCATCCTTAGCATCTGCCTTCCAGTCTTTGCAGTGACCATGCCTCCTTAGACTCTCCTGCCGTCTGACTGCCTGCCTTGGGCTCCGTGGAGGGAAGAGGCCAGGTCATACTGGGAACTAACCACAGAAACAAAAAAAAGTGAAAATGGTGTGGCTCAGCCCAGGCACTCACACACCATCATACCTAAGCTGCTGAAGGCTGTGTAAGTTTCTATTTGGGGTATCTGAATGGCTTTTCATGTCACTGGAGAATACTACATTATGATGTTCTTTAAAGAATGCAGTTGTTTTAAAGTGTAACATCTTAGCCAGAAGACTGTCAACATCTTGATCTTATTTCCGTAGTGAGATGTATTTTAGATCATCAAGGGACTTATTTGTGGAAGGAATTTTTTTTCTTAATAGGTTTTGGAAATTTTCCTGTCCAGCAATTAAGAAATTCTGGCACCATTGCTTCTGACCTTTTGATTCTGAGGACCATTCTGTGGCAGTTAGTTAGAAGCTTTGCTCTATCTTAAAGTCATCTTTCAGGAGCACCTGGGGAATATCATCAGGTAATTAGAGCTTGAGTTTGGTCAAGGATGCATATGTAAAAACACGAAGGAACGGAAGTCTCTAGAGAATGCAGATAGCCACGTTTGATCAGAGCAGATCTTGTGCCTCCTTTGCCATGATGATTTTTATTTCACTTCATAATGCAACCAGCAGAGAAAACTGCCTCTTTTGGTTGCAGGTGATAGGAACTCTACCCAGCATGGTGGTATAAGCAAAAGGGAGCCTTTCTCAGCTATCAGAATTGGGAGTCCTGGGGACTCAAACAGCCCTGCCATGTCCCTTCGCCCTTGCTTCACTTGACACTCTCTGTGTCATCACCATGGAGGCCTGGCCACAAACTGTTGCAGTCTTACTGCCCCCTCCCCGCATTAGTATATAAAATCGGAGGGAAGGACTCTCTGTTTGGCATGGCTTGGGTCACAGATTTCCCCAGGCCAGTTGTGGCCAGGAGTTGGGTTCTGTGATTGGCAGCCCCTTGGAACTGGAGGGGGTGGGAGATGGGGATTCCCCAAAGGAAGGGACCATTGTTACTAAACCAAAGGTGGCCGGGTACACGGGGTGGCTGGTCCCTCCAGAGGGCCTTTGTTCTTACTACGCCCTCAGGAAATGTATTTAAATTGGATGAAATGGAACCAAAATAATCAATTGTTAATACAGCCTCTGTCCTCTTGAGGTAATTGCCTTCATGTTGTTATTTCTCTACCCTGGTTTGGTACTCTTTCACTTTCTAATTAGTGTATGAAGGCTTCTTAAAACATTTTTAAAGAAAATTGCTATCATTTTGGAGATATTTTAAATCTTCAGCTTGGTTTCTTTTCTGCCAGAGAGCTGACTGAATTGACCCCATAGATGGGATTGATTTCTTCTTTCAGCAGACACCTATTGAGCACATACTACATCCAGGCAGCATCAGGTGTAGGGAAAGGGATAGAGTGACACGTGAGTCAGGGATGCCACCCTGGGGAGCTCCCAGGGAGGACTCAGTCAACCTATAAAAAGATAAATTACAGAGTAACACAATTTGTATCCTCTCAAAGTAGATGCCAGTTGCTACTTGGTTTGTGTTGCCATTTGAAATGTCAGTATCTGCCCAAAGAAAAGTGGTTGGCTTAACTGATATTGACCTTTTTTTCCTAGTAATAATCAGACAGAATGGATGACTTTTTAAATCCTACCTAGTTGAGGTGAAATGGAAAGGGAGAACTTGGGACTGAGTTAAGATACCAGACTCCAGGGACCTTGCCTGGGTCAGAAGGTCACAGGAAGCTCAGCAGCCAGGAGACCCTTACTGCTTTGTTAGAGAATCACGCTTGAGCTGGAACCTGTGTTATTTCTAATAAGCTTAGATATGAGTGTTTCCAGTCCTGTCATCCTGCCCTGCCTCAAAAAATGTTTTTACCACTTGCTAGCAGCATTGGCATGTGAAGCTGGGGAGAAGTGTAGTACAGGGAGGGGTTGCCCTCCTGGAACCTCCTGCCATGGCCACAGATGGAAAACCCAGGTTGGGATCAGGAGGGGTGGGGGGCCCCTTCATTCTAGACACTGCTTCTTCACATAACATAATGAATGTCACACAGGCCATATCCTAAACCTCTAAACTTCTGGAGGGCGAAGACTTCATCTTTCATCTTTGTATTCCTGTTGCCTAATACATAATAAATGCTCAATGGAGGCTAACAGATGCCTGGAAGACTCTATGGAGACTCATTTGATAGCCACTAAGAGTGATTCCCCTTCCTAAAATAGGCTCTTCTGTGATGTTGGGGATGATCACGCCTTGTCATCCCCTTCGAAGCACTACTAACCAGGGGTGCTGTTTCATTTGTCTCTGTGCCTGTCTCCCAGGACTAGAATGTTTGCTGTACCCGAGGGCTAAGATCAGGTACATCCCTCGTGCCTAACATGATGGAGTTTTCACAAACCTTTGTTGATTGAAAGAAGGAAGAGAGGGAGAGGAAGGAGCAGGAAGAGCTTTCAAAACCCCTTTTTTCTCTGTGGCACAATTTGGGCATTGAGGAGAAGGTGGAGGTTACAACACCTTTATTTATGAATTAGTCGATTTTGCCTGACTGGACTGTGTAGGTCTGGAGGTAAGTTCTTGGTCTTTTTCCACTTCCCCAGTGTCTACCACTGTGCTCCACACATAATGAGATCTGCGTAAAGCATAGTTGAAATAAGCCAATGAAGGTGGGGAGAGAGATCTAAAACTGTAATCTGAATTAAGAGAGTACGGAACCCTGTAAATCTGAAGAGAACAAAGCTAAATGGTTTGTGTTTCCAAACAGCTCCAAGATTTCCTAAATTCTGAGTGACTAAGCTATGCAATATACAATAACTAACCAAAAAGAGAATGGTGTCAGCTAGTGAATTGTCAACCTGGTGGGATTGTCTGAAGCCACGCAGCACAACCTATACATTTCAGGGTCTTTATCAGTTAACAAAGACATAAGTGTTAGCCTTGCCAGATTTTAACATCACTTAAAGCATCACTTGAGAAGATAAATGCGAACTGTTTTATTTAATTTCAGAAAAATTGGTTGTACCAATTCACGATTTGGTAAAGATGCTATCTGACCTGACAGTAGTTTATGGGAATAAAAGTGGGGCGTTTTGGATCTTGTTCATGCTTCCTAAATGTTAAGTGCACTCTGAGCAGGGATATTGTGTTGCTTACCATGGTACCCAGAGCAAAGCCTTAGACTTAACAAGGCTATATAAATAAGGATCTTTGAAATTCATGGAATTTCATCAGTGGGCGTCAAGAATATTGAAAAGATTAGCCTGGCATCTGAAGGCCCAGCTACTTGGGAGGCTGAGGCAGGAGGATGGTTTGAGCCCAGAAGTTCGAAGCTGAGGGAGTGATCTGTGATCATGGCATTGCACTCCAGCCTGGGCAACAGAGTAAGACCCTGTCTCTAAAAAAAAGAATATTGAAAATAGCATTGTGTATTTGGTTTCATTAATGGAAAAAGAGTGTGGATCAGGGAAAGTGGATATCCCATCCTGTCTGCAGTGGTCACACTTCATCAGGAGTGCTTCAGAAGGTCACTTAGAAACTAAGCTGTGTCCAGAGGATAGTAACCAAGATGGTGAGAAGTACCAGTATATTGTTATAGAGGGACAGGTGGAAGAGCTGTGGATACTTCTAGACCAGTTGAACTGTCATATGAAAGAGTGATTAGTTTTAATCTCTGTTGCTTTGGGGAGGAATGGGTGTGTTTGTGTGGGGGGGGGTGAAGGGGCAGTGTTTTAAATGAGTCTTTATAGATTTGATTCTGCTGTCATTTTTGCTGGCTTTTGTTCATATTTGAATTTTTGTGTGCTTTTGATTTTTGACTGTGAGCCCATATTCCTTGGAGATTTATCTGTAGAAATTCTTTGAGGCCTAGGGTTGAAGTTTTCTTTTTTCAGGGAGGATCTGCTTTTGCTTCTGCCAAGCACCTGGAGATACTTCAGCCCCGGTCCATTTTATATCTAGTCCTGACTTGTGGGTTTTTTGGACCATCCAGGTGTAGTATGTGAATTTACAGGGCAAAATTGCATGAGGGCCAATCTGTTGTTACAAAATCTCATTGAAGATTTTTTCCATCTTACACCTGTGTCAAGGTTTATGTGGGGCAGTTGTTACTGGATTGTAAAAATCAAAGTTTGTGATCGTCTGGTTTTGGCTCAGGAAAAAAAGCCAACTCCAGTAGGTACACATAACCTTCCTGGATTCCCACCTTTTACTTACTTTTTTGCCTTCCATAATTTCTTAACATTCTTGCTAGCTCATAGATGTAAAAAAAATTTTTTTTTAAATAAATATTTTGTATAGTTTACTTGTTTCAATTGAAGGCTCAGTGAAGGTGCCAGAAACTGAGGTCTCTCTGTTCAGTGTAGAGAACTTCTGGCACCCTCATGAGATAGGGATTCTTTATTGTTGTCAGCTTAGTGACCATATTTTGGTGGGATATGGGGGTGATACAGGAGAGATCCCTGTATTAGGAAGCAGGCTGATGTGTAGATAACCTTTTGGGTCTTTTTCAATTATAAAAGCATATAGTTTTAGCTAAAATAATCATTTTTTGTTTCTCTTAGAAATTTAACATTGTGAAATAGACCAGTATTATTGAGTGACATTTAAATGTTTCCCCTAAGAATAGAAGTTGTGAGTATCTGTCAATTATTAGAAAACATTGAATCTGCACTAGAAGTCATCTTAATCCACACTGTGGCTTTGAAAGCACGTTCTTAATCTGAAATTGTTGAACAAAATTAGATTGGCACTTTAGTCCTTACTTCAGTGTAAACACAAATGAAATATTTGTAGATGGTTGGCATTCTTTGACAGATACTGCATTTCACAATTAGAAATCAGTTCAGGTGCCCCAGGATTTAATTTTTTTCTGTCAAGGATTTAGTATAAAGCCCCTTCTCCTCTTACCCAACTTTGTTTTCTTATTCAGGATCCAACTTGGTCATCTTGATCTTTCTGTTTCATCCTAACTGTCAGTAAATGAACTGTTGGATGAGCCCTACTGCTTTAAGGACCTGCGTGTGTGTTCATCAGCCTGAGTTCTCTTGGTTTTGAGAAGGGTATTTGAAAGAAACAAAAAATTTAGATAATTTAATAAAAAGTATGTTTGAAAAATGGAGCAGTCAGCTTTCCATTGACTAAGTTAAGAACTCTCTTCATTTCAGCTCTGGAATAAACTATTTTATCTGTCCAAAAATAACTTCCCGTTAAACAAAGCAGCTTCCCATAGCACTATCTCCAGACTCAAAGGTAAATAGAGGAACTCAAAAATTTATATGTACTATGGGCATGTACACGTGCATACTATTCTCCTTAATTAGACTAGGGAAATGGCAGATATGGAAATGGCACTTAATATCCTAATGTTAGTGTGCATTAATGCTTTTTAAGTGCGAATTTAAGGGACTCCATGGAACACTGAAAATTGTTACCTAGCAATAAGAGAAAGTATTTGAAAGCTCATGTTTGCTTGGAACGTACACCATCATAACAGAGATATGATAGAGGTTTGTATAGAGACTTCAGGATTCTTTCCGTGCACTGAAAGCATTTTCTCTCTGTTTATATGGTCCTCTGAATGATCCAGCAGAAGAGGAGAATCAGAAAGATCTTCCCCTTTCATTATATAAGTGATGGCCAGCCTCTTGGTGGGCCCACTCTATTGACTGACTATTGACTGTCCCAGTCAATGGGTAGATTCCCAAGTGATCCACGCTCCTCAGATTAAAATGGTGGTTCTCAACATTTTTAGTTTCAGGACCCATTTAACGACTCTTAAAAATTACCAAGGACCCAATAGCTTATGTATTAGTTCATTTGCACATAACAGTAATAAACACATTACATATTAACATCAGAGCAATGATACCAAATGTCATGTAACCTCTGAAAATTTCCCTGTATAATCATGAGAAAATGAGAGTAGAAAAGGCAAATAACATCTTAGTATTATTATGAAAAGGAGTTTGATCTCACAGACCCCCCGAAAGGATCTTGAGGGAACATGTGACTCAAAATTCAGATCTACATAGAGAGATAGCCAGCCAGCCAGCCTGGAAATCTTCTTTTCTGATCTCAAGATAGCTACTGGTTTTCCTGGAAGAAGCGTTCTTGTAAGTGAAGTTTGAAGGTCATAGTTTTAAAACAAAGCTGTATGTGTGCCACATATACTGATAGGAGAGTGTGGAGGATAGGTGTGGAATGCAGTTTTTATTCTCTTGGTACTTTGGCCATAAAAGCAGTTGATCAGCAGGAAAACCTGCTAGACTTTGAAGCATCATCCCACCTATGCCAGGGCTTCAGAATAGATTGAATAAGTGTCCTCCACCCCTGCAGACTGGAAGAAGTCTGACAGGTGAGTGATACATGCATCCATTGGAGCCAGCCTGCCCACATCTTGGTCTGGAAGACAGGCAGCTGGAGGAGATCAGGACACTCAAGAGTAATCCTCACATCAAACACAGAGACATGCCATGTGGGGTACTTCCAGTGAATGGGAAATTAGTTTTGTTTCAAATATCAATAAATCATAAATAGAAGTTATGTAATTCTGCTAGTAAAGTAAACTGCTCTGAGGACATGCCTATGACACTTTGGAAGTCAGTGTCAAGGAATCTAAGTTGTATGTTAAAACCCAAAGCTGAAATTAACTATAAGAAAAAAGCTATTAAATATATAGCATACAAAAGTGAACAAATTAATAACATAGTTCAGGGTGATCCTGTCAAAGTGGCAGAGCTATAATTAGTTAATTATAATTCTGTTTCTGACAAGTGATTTGGAAATAGGGAGGTAAGTGGTCTTTCCTCTTCCCCCCTCTTTTTATACTCTCAAATAATTTTGAGAAATAGTTTCTCCTTTCCCATACCACAGGTTCTGAATATTTTGATGTGTCCAATATTAATTTTAAAAAGTTAACTCTAATTCCCAGAAATCATGGAAGCTGCAATAATGTTGGCATTGACAAAGCCCCAGGTTTCAAGGCTAAATGTATTGTAATACCAAATGCTTAGTTTTTCTATTTTCTTTATGGCCTACCAGCCCACAAGATAGAAAATAATGTTCCTTACTGTTTTATGCGGTCATACCCAGCTGGTTGTTTCCTAACTCTGGAGTTGTTAAGCATCAAAAAACTCATCATCCATTAATAATGCTGCTGAATTATTCAGAGAAATCCTTAACCAAAATAAATGGTTACCATCCAGTTTCTCTTTCTCCTCACTTTCCCATCCCTTTTCCCTATGGATAAATATTCTGGACTTTCAAGCTCCCCCCAACTTCCCCACAACTGTTAAAACATACAGAGAAAGTCAAACACCCAAATAGTTTTGTGGGGCTTGGGCTTAAAATCAATGATTAGTTTGGAGTTGGAGTACTTACTGTAAAGAAGGAGATATGGTTATAGGAGGTGTTTGACTACTTAATCAAGCTTTTTATAGTCACCCAGAGGTATTTTAAGGACACTGTTGCAGCGGGGTCCGCCTTCTTATTTCTTTTTCCTGGGGCTTCTCACAGGAGTCTTGAGGGCACATGTTTGTGTTCAGTGTCAAAACCAAGCTGCTTCCTTCTTTACAAAGTTTCTACAGGGACACTGACTCTCTTGGGAACTGTTGCCACGTTCACCATATCACCCTGTGCAGAGATCTCTCTGCCTCACCCACCTCCAGTGCTGACAGTCCTCCTCCATTCTCTCCTCACACAGTTGTAGAACTTTCCTACCTGGCCTCTGTCAGCCACTTTTATCCCTCGCAAATCTGTCCTCTGTTAACACTAGAAGACAGAAATAAGAAATGGTTGAAAGAGAGTGGGACCACAGATGTGGGGAAATTAGTTGGGAGACTCACTTTTCATTGTAAGTGCTTCTGAATGGTTAGACTTTTTGACTATATGTTTATGCTACTTTGATAAAAGTGAATCAATTTGTCATTCTTGATAACTCCAGAATGGCCCTATGAAGTAATTACTGTGACCATGTTATTCCCCTATCTAAGACCCTTTGATGATACCCTATTGCCTATATGACATCAATATAACCACACTTACATATCCCTGTGCCTTGGCGTATGCTGTTCCCTCTACCAGGAATGCACATTCTGTTGATAGGGGTTTTGGTCATTGTCTCAGAATCTCCTTTGGGTTGGGGTTTTGAACAGGGCCCTGTAGATGCCCTGGCTTGGTGGTGTGACTGGCTGCCCGTTAGTGTTTTGCCCAGACTGAGCAAGGATTAATTACTTGAACCAAGGTGAACTAATTAAATCCTTTGGATTTGCCCTCCCTTCTTCCCACAGCAGTCTGAGCTTTCAGCTGAAGAAAGTCCAGAAAAATTAGGAACCTCCCAGCTACATCGTCGGAAAGTTACTTCCTTAAACAAGCAGATTGTGCAGAAGACCAAACATCTCGAAGAGGTTGGTGTTTTCTTTCTATAATTGTATTCAAGATCTTTGTGATAAATTGGGCAAAGGAGATTCCAGAACAGGGGTTGGCATACTGCAGCCCTCAGGCCAATCCAGCTGCCACCTGTCTTTGTAAATAAAATTTTATTAGAATGTATGCACACTCATTTTTTTAAAAAATAGATTTAGGGGGTACAAGTTGAACTCTGTTACATGTGTGTATTATATAGTGGTGGAGTCTGGGCTTGTGGTGTACCCATCACCCGAGTAGTGTATATTGTACCCCATAGGTAATTTTTCATCTCTCAGCTCCTCCAAAGCTCCCCCCTTTTGGGTCTCCAGTGTCCATTATGCCACTCTTTGTGCCCTTGTGTAGCCACAGTTTAGCTCCTGCTTGTAAGTGAGAACATGCAGCATTTATTTTTTCATTCCTGAGTTACTTCACTTAGGATGATGGCCTCCAGTTCCATTATTATAATAATGCTACAAAACCCATTATCTCATTCTTTTTTATTGCTGAGTAGTACTGTATATACCACATTTTCTTTATCCACTCATTGGTTGATAGACTCTTAGGTTGATTCCATATCTTTGCAATTGTGAATTGTGCTGCAATAAATATATAAGTACAGGTGTCTTTTTGATATAATAATTTCTTTTCCTCTGGGTGGATATCCGGTAGCAGGATTGCAGGATCAAATGGTAGATCTACTTTTAGTTCTTTGAGAAAACTCCATGCTGATCTCCATAGAGGTTCTACTAATTTATAGTCCCACCAACAGTAAAGTGTTCCTTATTCACTGCATCAGCACCAACATCTATTGTTTTTTGACTTTTTAATAAGGGCCATTCTGATTGGAGTAGGATGGTGTCTCATTTTGTACACCCATTTGTTTACATATTTTGTGACAACTTTCAAGCTAAAATGGCAGAGTTCAGTAGTTGCAGCAGAGACCATGTGACCTACACAGCTTAAGTATTTACTGTCTGGTCCTTTACAGAAAAAGTTTACCTACCTCTATTACAGGAGAAGATCACAAGGCAAGAACAGCATTAGTTCACAAATAGTTACTGAGCACTACTGTGTGCTGGGCACTGAACTAAGCTCTGAGGATGAATAAAGAGCAAGTTATGAGCTCTGCTATCAAAGATCTTAAGGTCTAACGGGGAAACATACACTAAACAAATATATTACACTCATCATCATTTAATTGTGGCTGTGATGAGTGCTTGAAGGAGAAGTCTCTGGAGTTGAGAGAGTGACTGATAGGAAGACCTGGCCTGGCCTCGGCTCACAGGGGATTGAGACCCTGGCCTTGCTGGGCAGGAAGTCTGCATGGAAGGTGTGGAGGGCTTCGGTAGGGACTCAGGGAACAACATGAACAGAGAGCAGAGAAAGGAAGAGTCCTGGCCAATTTCTCTTTTGTGGCTGGAGAGTCATGAGTGAGGTGATTGGTAAGCAGAGTCTGATCAAATAGGACCTTCTAGGCCATGTTAAGGACCATGGAAGCCGCTGGAGGGTTTAAGTAGGAGAGTGGCCTGATCAGAGTTGCATGTTGTAAAGACCATTCTGTTTGCTGTAGGAGCATGAATTAATTGGACTTGAGTGAGAAGGGATTCAAGGAAAACCATTAGGAAGCTGGTGCAGTAGTTCAGACATGGACTTCTACTATTGATGGCAGGGGAAACTGGATCGTTTGTTAGAGAGCTATAGGAGATGGCATACTGTCATACTTGGTGACAAATGAGACTATTTTAGAAAGACCTTCATATATTTGCCCCAGAAAGTAGACATAAGAGGAAGCTGGGGAGTTTGACTCCGGAACAGTCATTGGATGATAGAAAGTTGTTATGTGCTTCAGTTGCATTGGCAGTAAGATTTAATTAGAAAAATACACATAGTAGAAGATGAAGGGAATGAATATGGCTTTCTAAAGCTTCACCTGTAGTTCCTATAACAATTAATTTTCTAAAAATGGGTGCCAGTTGGCATTTTAAGCTTATTCAGTTTTCATTCTTTCAGGTCCTACATATTCAAAAGATATTAACATATCAAATGGTCCTGCTCAATCATTTCTTGTGTGAATTTGTTCTGTTAGAATTTGTTCTACCATGGCTGAACAAACAATAGGTTGGTTTTGCCAAAATGCTCTGGATCATAAGCAAAGAAGGGTGCAAAGATTTACTATAATTCGGTTTCTGTTTGGTTTTTGTTTAGATGTTTTAATGAGTTCTTAGCTCAGAGAGTATAGTCTGTACTCCTGACCTTTATTAGTGACAAGAACGTGGAAATGATTGGTTCAAAAAGTACTCGTCACAGAATCAGGATGAATAGGAATCAAGGATGAGCCTTCTTTATTATAATGTCTTTATCCTCTGAGGGAGGATAGTTTTGAGGTTATTGCAGACTCCAGGAGCTAGAATATCTCAACAGAAGTGCATGTGCACTTCCACCTCCTATCTAAACTTGGGGAAAAGGAATGCTAAGCCTCATTCCAAATGGCCGTCGTGACACATTATTGATCCAGCGGACAGAGCACTCCTCCCTGACTCTTGAGTCTCTTTTGCAGTTGGTTCAGAATCTGTGTGTACAAAAAGCCTATTCTTTTTTAGGCATACTACCTAACATACAGCAGACCCTCAGTAAAAGACAGTAGTCATTATTGCTGTGATTAATGTAATTAAAGATGACCAGCATGTGCAGTAATCCCTGGCCATGTAGTTAGGCTAACTGAATGAGGAAAATGAGGTAGAGAGGGAGAGTCTTGCCTAGGATCGCATAGTACATATGAGTTAGGGGTCTCAGATGATAAAAATACACCTAGAGAGGTTGCTTCAGGATGAAATGAAAATATAAACATGAATGCAATATAAACATGAAAGCTTTATGCAAACGTAAAAAAATAAAAGATTAGAACATTTCTTAAATAAGCCTAGGTGTTAATGTTTTTTTTTTAAAGATTAAAAACCAGCCTGAACATTTCATGAACATTTTTTCCCAAAAAAGAATGATTTGAACTGTAAGAATATGTTTTCCCCCCCCCCCCAGGTAACTTGCTAGGCCCATTTTAATTTGTTTAATCAAAACAAACAAACAAACAAACAACTGCACCCACTAAACTTTGTTACTGTCCCTAAATTAGCCCTTCTACAAAACATTGCTCACCCCTAGACTAGCTGGTCTCCATAATTCCTTCCTCTTCTAACAGTCTGTTAATTCTGTCTGCCAGAAGTCACAAGGTGGCAAACAGCAAGCCTTGTGTGTAAGAATCCAGTTCTCTTGAACTTCAGTTCCACCTC
Organism: Daubentonia madagascariensis; assembly: GCA_023783475.1. NCBI lineage: Eukaryota > Metazoa > Chordata > Mammalia > Primates > Daubentoniidae > Daubentonia > Daubentonia madagascariensis. The sequence continues at coordinate 74,984,715 of JAKFHU010002088.1, read as the reverse complement.
TCTCCTGGACTGCCTCCCTGGCTACCTCCTTCAGCCCTGTGCCGCCATCTCACACCCGTCTTTGGTGGGCACTGAATAGAGTCATAAGGAGAATGTATATATTCTGTGTGTATGTGCACACGCAGGTATGCCAAACACATTTTTTTGTCTCTATCAATTTTCAAATGCTTTGAGCGTTTTTTTTAAATTGTAGGGATAAGCTCAATATAAATTGAAGCAAATAGTATGGGTCTATATAAAGATAAAAATGAATAGTGCAAGCCACTATTTGTGTCTGCTGTGTTTCTTGGTGAACCTTTTCTTAGGCCTTTGCAAAACTTATATATGCCCATTCACCTGGGGAGAGTGAGTTGGTATGGTTACAAAATCAAGTTTGTTTTTCACTTATTCTATCACAAGCATCTCTCGGTCAGTAATAATAATGGCAAGTGATTTTTTATTGCTTAGTAAGTACTATGTGCTTTTCAAAATTAACTCATTTGGTTCGCACAACATTCTTATGAAGGAGGTACTATTATTATGCTCATTTTACAAATGAGGAAACATACACAAAGAAGCTAAGTAGTTTGTAGTCACACAGCTTATTAGTGAACCAAAATTTAAGCATATAAATCTAACTCATTGTTTTCAATGACTGAATAGTGTTATATAGTATATATGTAACATAATTTATTTAACCTGTCCCCTATTCATGTGTATGTAGGTTTTTCCAGGGTTTTTTTTTTCCCAATTGCAAACTTATGCTACCACGAACATCTTTGTGCAGTCATCTTTGTGCAAATATGTAAGCGTTTCTATGAGATAGACTTTAGGAAGTAGAATTGCTAGCTCAAAAAATACGGATTTTCAATTTTGCTAGAAACCATAACATTGTTCACAATTATTTTAACAATTTACACTTCTACCAATAGTATATGAGAGATTCCAAACTCTTTAAATTCCACCACGTCTTTTACAAGGTCATGCAGGCAAAAAGCAACTGAGATAGACCTGTGGCCTTGGTGACCAGAACCATGGAGAAGGCATTAGCCCCACAGAGAAATAGGGGGAAGGAGTAAGGACCATCTCCTGGTCCAGTAAGGGAATGTGCTGCAAAAGAATAGAAATGAAGCACAGCTGGACAGCCGAGAGGAAACCTGAGACTGACAAAAGAAGGAGAAATGCAGAAAGCAGGTGTTACCCAGTGGCTGAATTTTTAGGGTACATCTAGGTGTTAATCATGAAGAAGAAAATAGAGGTGGGAGAATCCTGGAGGACTCCAGCAAGATAAAAACTAAGCTAAGCTACTGGGACACTCCTCATTTAAGAAAAGATGGTGAAATGAGGACTTGAAGAGAGTGCTTATTAGTTAAAGCAATTAAAGAGAAGAAAAGAGATGCGTCTTCCCTTCTTAGAGCTCCTACTTCCCTGCCAAGATCCACGGGGGTGCGTCTTTGTTGGTGAAGGCTTTCTGAGCTCCCTGATGAGGGAGCTGACCCTTCCCGTGGGCCTCCCCTGGGCCTGCCTCTGCCCCAGCTGTTCTCATACTTTAACTCCCCAGTTACTGGTCCAGCTCTTGAGGGCAAGGACTGTGTCATGCTTGTCTCTTTCTCCCATATACCTCGTTTAAGCAGAGCACTGGGTAAATGTCAGATGCGTAGGAGGGTGTAGGGATACGAGGTGGGCAGGAAGGCAGGTGAAACAGGTGGGGAAATCCCAGGACCCTTTCCTGGAGCCTTGTCTTAGTCTGTTTGGGCTGCTCTGACAAAATACGTTAGACATGGTGATTTATAAACTTCAGAAATTCGTTGTTTACAGTTCTGGAGGCTGGGAAATCCAAGCTTAAGGCATCAGCAGATTCAGCGTCTGGTGAGGGCTCAGTCTCTGCTCCATAGATGGCACCTTGTTGCTGCTTCGTCACAGGTGGGAGGGGGAAAGGGAGCTCGCTTTAGCCCCTTCGTTCATCTCGTTCATGAGGATGGAGCCCTCATGACTTAATCACTTCCCAAAGGCCCCATCTCTTGATGCTATTACATTGGGTATTATTCTAACATGAATTTTGGAGAGACACCGACATTCTGACCATAGCAAGCCTCAGGAGTTAAATCACTAGGATTTCAAGAGAAAGCTAAACTTTCTCCATAAGTACCTTCATCTACCAATTATACAAACAGGTTAATAAAAGTTCTCATTGCACAGATGGCTCCCTTTGAAAAGAGAGACACAAGAGCCCACCTGCTTTTTCCCTTTATCACTTTGCTCTCGGCTTGAGTTGGCTGCTGCTTTTCTTTTTTTTCCTTCACCAGCAAAGCAAAGGCAAATTGAGTTGGCTACTTGATAGGCCTTGTTGGAAGTATGACCATTCATCAGACATGAAGACAGGTAACTAGAAGCATGATTTAGGAGTAACGACTTCTGAAGGTGACATAACTCTCAATAGGCTACTTACAGGCTCAAGGATAAGACAAGTTATTTTAAAGTAATCATTGAGATATTGGTTAAAATTTCTCGTTAATTTTTACCTAGGTAATGACTAAAAAGTCTAAAGGTGGTATTCTGCCTGTTCCCCTTTTCAAATGTAGAAATGCACAAACCCTTTGAGCATTTATAGGAATGCTTTCAGATTTCTAAAAGTTAAAAGAAAACACAAGGATATACCTTTTTAGTAAGCAAAAAGAAATTGACATTTTTGAGATGTGAGTTTATAGTTATGTAACTTTGAATAGTAAAGGTAATTCGTTGTCTTTCTCTTAGTGTTGAAGTTCTGAATCCTTTCTTCTATCTGACATTATTTGCCAACCAGTCATATTCTATGCTAGAATCTTGAGTGCTGAAATGTCATTTATACTCTACAAAGAGACAAGTTGGTTAACTGAATTGATTGTAGCCATACAGAAAAGTCGGATAGACCTGAATTTGGATCTTGGCTTCATCAGTTATTAGCTATGAGATTTTAGTCAAGTAATTTATCTCCCTTGAGTCTTTATTTCCTCATCTGTAAAATAAGAAAAATGTCCTTTTTCCATTGAATATAAGGATTCAGTGATGCAGTTTATGCAGAATACCTAGAACATTGCCTGACGTGTACTTGGTGTTAACATGAGTTTTTTTTTCCTTTCATTTGTTGTTGGCAGCCCTTCTAAAATTTGCACATTTGCTCAGTTTAAATCTTTCTGAGCTCCCATTTTCTCATCTGTGAAATGGGGATACCGTCCACATCTGTGTTTTCATAAACATTGAATGAGAGCACATATCTTTTTTCTTTCATTTACAGCTGCAAGCAAGTCATACCAACCTACAAGCCAGATATAATGAAGCAAAGAAGATGCTGACAGAGGTAAGCAGGTACTCCATTCTCCATGGGCACTTGTCAGGAGTCATTTTTGACCTGCACTACTAATGAAATGTGGCGGAGACGTGGCCCTGTTCTCAGAGGCTCCAGTCCATTTGAGGACGTAGGACAGTTACATGGTAGTGTGTGACCCATGCCATCAGTTTATCCATACTGCCACATTTGAAACCATCAGCAGTCTTGATAGGAAAAGTCGCTGTGGGCTACGAGGGTTAGGGTGAGGAAGGCAGGCCTGATGGACAGGGCCTTGGGGGCACAGAGAAGAACTCACAAGGTCAGTCACAGTGAATGGCCCCTGCTCTTTAGCAAGTTATATAATAGCTCCAAATTACTGAATTCCTTGAGTGTTTTTCCTTGAGTGTGTGAGAAGGTTTCTTTTGAAAGACAGGAGAACTCAAAAATATAATTTGTTGTTCAGAATAGCCAGTTAGCTCCTAGGCAGAATGGGGGAGGGGTTGCAGGAGGAAAAGGGCTGTGGGGTGCATTTAAACCAGCAATTCAGTTCTTAGTCCAGGTTGTGAGTGTGCCCTCACATCAGCATCATAGCGTTGCTCACCTCCCACTTCTGATTGCCTAGGAAACCAGGCGGGGAGAACAAATATCTCTGATGCCACATCTGTCATGAGGAGTGTTTAGATATTTCTGTCCCTTGGTTTCCACAGAAAGCTATCCTCACCCAGACCTGAAAAGCACTCTTTGTTGTGATGTTGGTGCGTAGGCTGTAGCTATACTCCGGAAGGGCCTCATTGTGAGGTCCCTACCTGGTACTTTCTGGACCATTTGGAAACTCCGGTCTTCAAAGACATTTTTGAATCCAAGGCAGTACCTACTTTTATAAAATTTCACATAACATTTACCAATTTAAAATTCTTATTTCTGTAGCAGTATGCAGCACTTAGTTTGCCTCCTTGCTATAAACCTGACAAAGCTTTTAAATTCTGACTTGCATTAGTTTCTTTAGTTATTGTCAGAATATTTGAAAAGGACAGGCACTAGAATGGCAACTAGAATAAAATTTTTCCTCATGTTTTTCTAAAGTTGCCTGCCTTTCCTTTGGACAGATCAGCTTCCTTCACAATGTTCCGTGACTATGTTCTTTATAGATTTGATGGCAAGCTCAGGGGTGGGGGAAATCCCTGCTGCTGTATTACTTTTAATAATACAGAGTCTTTGGCATGAAGTTTGCCAAGTCGTGGATCTGTCTTTGTATAATAGTCTGGAAGAGATTAAAGGTAAAACATTTGATACCAATTTTCTAAGACATTTATATGCCTTAGCATATAAATTCTAAGTGGCTATAAAGTAGGTTTTTGTACTAAACACTAAATCAAGTATTTGTTGAGTCCTCTTCATGTGCTAGAAAGGTGGAGAGTGTGACTTAAGTCAATAGTAAGACTACCCTTAAATAATAACAGCAGCCAACGTTACTGTGTGCTGGGTGTGCTCTGGGCACATCACATGTGTTAGTCTGTTAAATCTTCACAACAATACTAGCAAAATGCTGTTATCATTCCTGTTCTGCAGATGGGAAAACTAAGGTAGAGAGGCTAAATCACTTGCCAGAGGCCATGCAGTAGGGTGCCAGGATTTGAAGGCAGGCAGTCTCACAACAAAGCCCTCTCAGGGAGCTTACTATCTATCAATAGTAGGACAATCAAACTAATTCCCATCTAGAAAAATGGGAAGCTGTACAAACCTAGTGCTGAACAACTTCTGAAGAAGCATGATTTGTTTGGCCTGTGAATAAGTAATGACCATCTGTGAGCCTGGTCTCCTTATCTATTCAAGGCAAGGGTTGGGCAGAATGAGCACTTGCCTATCACTCCAGGGTTCCTGGTTTTAATCTTTTTAGCAAAAGGTTAACCTTCCAGGATAACCTAGTGGCACTGAAAAATAGGGAGGACTTGTATCTTTTTAGTAAATTTAGGAAAAGTGAAACAGGTTGTGGAAGTTGGCGGATAGACAGCAGCTGTGCCTGACGCTTCTGGAGGAGGCTGCGTGGCCACTTCAGGAATCCCAGGAGACTAGCTAGCCCTTGCATCAGTGGCGTGGGCTGCCAGGTTGTAGCCTGTCCACTGTGTAACTTCAGCAGTCATGACTTTAATTTCATATGTGTGAGGCTCACTTTTTTAAATATATGCAGTATTCTCTCATATCTCTCTAAGGGCGTTAATTGTACCTAAAGCTGTTCTTGTTCTGTAACTTTCTTCAGGTCAGAATTCACTTACTGAGATATCTTTTCTGATTATGTCTTTCTTCAAATTATGTCTTTGATTTTGAAATTTCTGGTTACCATCTCTGTGGATGCTGTATCCATTTTTTGCAGCCTGCTTCACGTGTTTATTCTGGAAAGGTGTTACCTACCATTTGGTGGGATCAGTCAGTGGTAACTGCTATTCTGGGTCAGGGAACTCCCCCATTTCTCCTGGGTGTTGACAACTATCTGGAACCGTGCTCTGCCTCTGAGATTTAAGCACCAACTATTGGGTTTAAGGGAGTCAGGCATCATTACTTAGCCCATCTGGCTCTTCCTAATGCAGATCCCCAGCCCGGCAAACCAGTCTTCCTACATCTGTTAACTCCACATGGCATCCTCCTCAGGCCATTCCTATCAGGCAGCCATCTTTTTTGTCCTATGAGGTTGACTCTTGTGTTCTTGTATGGATTTGTGGGGGTGCCTAGGGCAAGAAGGGGTTGTTGCAACTTGTGCTTAGTGTGCTATTTTCAACTAGAACTCTTGGAACTTCTTTTTAATAGGTAACACATTCATATTGTTCAAAATTTTAAAAGTACAAAAGGTACTTTAGAAAAATTTTAAAGGTATCCCTATAACCCAATTTTGTAGTTACCCACTCCAGAGACACCAATGTAACCAGCTTCTTTTGAATCTTTTCTAAGATTTTTTATGAATATACAAGCAATTACATGTATTTTTTTATACATGTATACATTCAACATTTACATTTCTTTATATACTGTGGGAGCATGCTGGGCTCATGGTCTTGCATCTTGTTTTCTCCACCTAACAGTATTAGAGATCATTGTAAAAGAGCTGCTTTTTTTTTTAGTAGCAGCTTAGTATTCTGTTGTATGATGTAACTGCATACTTAATACATTAAAATCTGAGCTTAAATTTCTTTTTTTAAAAATCCATATTATCTGCCTCAGAAAAAGAAAGTGAAATTGTTCAAGAAGTCAGAAGTTTTAACTCTGCCCCGTTAACACCCATAATAGTGGTATTCTGAGATTTAAGCCTGGGTCTTTCTCCTAGCCACTTTTTATTTCCCCCTTGCTACCGAGGGCACCTGCTCTCGCTTTTGGCTTTCCATCCATTTGCTGCAGTGATTTAAAACCATTGCCAAGGTTTTTCTAACCAGCAGAATGTGTCTAAAATAGAGTCTGTTTCTGACCTTTTCAGGTCACCTCTTCACTCCCATCCCATTTCTCTGCTCCATCTGTTTTCTCAGTGCATAGCCAAATCCACTGGGCTTGGCCACCTATCAAAAGTGGGGTTTAGGTGTGAGCCAGAGGGAAGGAAGATGGGAGCGCCCACTCTTCTGTACCACTGAGTCCCTAGCAACGATGCCTCCATTCTCTCTTGCAGCTGAAGAGTTATAGTGAGAAACTGGACGAAGAGCAAGCAGCCCTTGAGAAGATAGAATCCAAAGCTGATCCAAGGTAAGAGGTTTCAGCATGCATTTATTTTCCCTTTGAACAAAGGTAACTTTGCCAATACATGGTGGCTTGATTTGTTTGGGGACAGGACAAAGCAGCCAAAGGCCATCAGTTCTGGCCCCTCAGGTCAGTTCATTTCACATGCCCATCCATAAAGTGGTGACTCTCTTGCTCAGGCACGTGCTGAGATGTGCCTGGGTTGCCTCGAATTGGCCACCTTTCTCCCAATTTACCTTATAAGCAGAAGCAGCATTTTGTTTGTTTTTCTGTTTTTAAAATCAGTCATACCTTCATGGTGCAAAAAGGGCATATGGTAAAAAGTCTTCTTCCCGCCTCATCCCCAGTCACCCAGTTCTTTTCCCTGGAGTCAACCAGTGTTAACCAGTTTTTTAACAGCACGTATCTCCTTGCGAGAACAGGTGCGGTCTTTTTTGTCAAGACGCAGCTACTGCTGTTTTGTTTTGTTTTGTTTGTTTTTACATTTCCATGTAAAATTAATTGTTGTTAGAGGAGAGGAAGCACTTAACATTTGACGTTTTTTGCTCCAGACTGAGTGGTAAAATCTCCTAAGTGTTGCTTATTTGAATGAGATTGTAAAATCATAAAAAGTTTCAGGCACAGAATGAGCAGTTCCAGTTTGATGGACATTTTTAACAAAAAGTACCCACAGATTACTTGGCTCTATAATAAAAAACCTTTCTTTCATGATTTGCATCAAAGTGCTGTCAGATATTTGACATTTTTATTTTTAAATTAGTGCTTTTAATGGCATTAAGCAACTTGTTTCCTTTTCAGAATGGATATTAAAAATGGTTTTCAATACTGTGTATGCTCTGAGTATAGTTGAATAATTGGTATCATAAAATATATCCAGTACTTTTGAAAATCATTGATGTTTCTATAGTTGACATTTTAATTCTGGAATCTGTAATGTTAGTTTAGATCCAGCCTGATGATCTTGGGTATATAAGTGAATAATAATGCCAGTTAAATCAATGGCATTATTATTTGTGTAAAATTCATCAGAAATTCTTGGAGGAGACAAAGGAAATTAAAAAGAGAGTCCTTTTTTTAATCTGGGAACCTGGTTTTTGCTGTGATTCATAAATCATAACGGCTTGCCATGTGTTTTTTTGTTTTGTTTTGTTTTGTTTGGTCTTTTTCCTTCAGTATTCTGCAGAACTTGAGAGCACTTGTAGCCATGAACGAAAATCTGAAAAGTCAGGAACAGGAGTTTAAGGCACATTGTCGAGTAAGTGTTGTTTGGCATCAGCAAACAAACCAGGACTCTCATAAAATTTCTTGGTTTACTTCCCCTTGTCCTGTCATGGGATCCTGTCCAAGTGTAGTTTAAAAAGTAGATTCATCAAACAGTTATGTATCAGTTGTATAAGATGAATAGAGCACTATGGTAGGTACCCTCCAAGGATACTAGAAGTAAGTTAAATTAGTATTAACAACTGTGTGCCAAACCCCAAAATTGAGAGCACAGTCTGGGAAACAATTTTATCTAATTTATGAAGGCATTTGAAAGAAAAGTCTTATTAAGTTTTTTTAAAAAAAATACATATTTTGTTAACATGAACTTTGTGAAAAGAATAACATCATACAAAACCAGGGCTGTCCTGAAAACCTGGGATGTCTGTGTGTCCTGTGTATAAGCCCTGGCTCCTGCCATCTGGCAACCTGTAGTCTAGTCGTGGGGGTGATGCGTGCACCAGTGACTGCAGTGGGAGGCAGGGAAATGAGGCTGGGCAAATTCAGTGTGAGAGCCAGTGGAGGAAAGGCTCCTCCGGCACAGGGGCCGTCAGGAAGCTAAATCTTACTTAAGGGCCAGGGAGGATGGCAAGTGGAGGAGGGACTTCCAGCTCCAGGCTGGAAGGGCCCCGGGTAAGGTAGACAGGTGGCTAACGCCGAGACCTGCTAGGGAGCGGAAGCAGATGAGGCTGATTGGAACTAGGCTCTAAACCACTCTCATTCATTTCGTTTCCCAGTGATTACTGTGTACCTCACTGGCCCTTTAGAAAGAAAGGCCTCTCCTGACTGAGATACAGCTGCCTGTATCCTCCTGAAAAGAAGTTTCCCAGGCTGAAAATTGGGGATCAGTGCAAGTAGCTTCTAGTTGGCTTTTTGTCCTAGCATAAATTCATGAAATGTGAAAATAAGATTTCTGGATCAAATAGTTAAATAATTGCATCCAGTTGCTAGCTTGTTCAAGTTTTGTAAATGTTCATATCGCTTATAAAGGAGGAGATGACACGGCTGCAGCAGGAAATTGAACACCTGAAAGCTGAGAGAGCACCAGGTGGAGATGAAAAGGTAAAGGCTCTGAATTAATCCTTGAGACCACTGGGTGCCGTTACGACTTACACGGTGAACAGATTTCTAGAGGACTAACCAGCAAACAGTCTGGTGCTCACTTAACCTGGTCCTATAAATACACATTTCTCAACTGTTTTCCTCCTGTGATTTTCTTAGATTTGTACCCATCTCCTTTCTCTTCCTTCTGGGGGTAAAAGGCAGTAGTGGGTGTGAAAGGCAGCAACCCACATATGAATTCCCAGATTATACAACTCTGGCCTCTCCCTCCCTTTAGGGACATGTTTCCAGGAACCGTCTGAGCTCTGTTTCCTATTCAACGTATTCTTTAAAGTTTCTTCCTGTTTACTGATTCCACTGTCCTCCTCTCCTGTGCAGGGAAATGCCTGCTTCCCAAAAGGTAGCAGTGAACTTGAAAAAGGAGAACAGTGTCGGGTTTTATATTAGAGCCTTGGGATTGCAGGAGCATTCTGGGTTTAGGGAACACTTCTGATCAGCTGGTTCTCTGAAGAAAGGACTTGATCTTCCAAGGAGCTAGTGTGGATTTCTGTCAAATGTTAAATAAAAAAATAAGGACAGGAAAATAAAGTCTGTTTCTCTCACCAAGTAAGATTGTAGGGATCCCTTTGTTTTTGTTTTCCCTTCTCACACTTCATTCAAATCTTATTTTCTGAGGAGCCCAATGCCTAGGATGTGAGAGCTGGATGTGATCTTAGAACCCATCAATTGCACCCTCTCCCTTGTAGTAATGGGGAACTTAAGGCTCAGGGAGGGGAAGAGATTTTCCCAGCCAGCACCAAAGCCCACGTGCCCTGCTGCTCGGCCCAACACTCTCCACTAGACTGTGCCATGGCTGTATGGGACACTGCCATACCCAGCAGTGAGACAAAGGCCTTGCAGAAGGTGTCTCTTCCCTGTCGTGACTGTTTATGTCATTTACATCTGCGAAGGGACTGGCCTGGGTAAAGGGCAGAGCCCAGGAAAGCAGCAGTGTTCTGGGACCATCATCACACAGCCTGCCTTTCCAGTTGTTTCTAAAACTTTGAACCTTTCAGGCTCAAATCATCAGCTTGGTCAGCCTGAGTTTGCACAAATCACAGACTCTTAGGATCATATTTCTCTTCTCAGCACATCTTGTTAGAGGGATTCTTACTCGTGTTCAAAAAGAGTTACAGTTTACCTTATTCGTGTATAAGTGAGGGACATGTAACAACAGTTTAAAATCTGGGGTTCATCCAGGAACTGTTCCCTTTCTGCTCACTCCTCACACATGCTCCCTAGGCATCAGAGCATTTCCCAGCTGTGCTGTCCTGCCCCGGCCCTTTCCTACATCTAGACCCTGGTCTTCTCTCCCTTTCCCCTTACTCAGGAAAGGTGTTTATTACCTTTCCATCATTTCAGACCCCCTCCAGTGGAGAGCCGCCTAGTGCCCTGACCTCCATGATGACTCATGAGGTAAGTACCTGCCCATTCTCAGGACTGGTGTTGTCCCCAAGGGTGTGGCAGCCAGCTTTTCACTCTCCTGTGACAGTTTCTCGTGCCTACCTTAATGTTCTCTGTGGCCACTTCCCCATCTGCCTGCCAGGTCTTCAGGGATATCGCCCCATTTGACACACCTGGCCCCTCAGATGGAGGCAGGGTCTCACGAGGAGCTGAAGTTTACCATTCTGGTGGATTTCCTCCCAGTCTAGTGTGCAAGCATTTTGTCTTCACTCTGGCATCTCAGCTGAGAAGGGGAGAGGCCTTCATTGGCTGCACATGCTGGTTACAACCATAGGCTCTGAGGGGTGGGGGTGGTACAGAGGGAAGAAACTCTCTCTCTGTTGTAACTATATACTAGGGTTAGCAAACCGTTTCTGTAAAGAGCCAGGTAGTATTTTCAGCTTTGTGGGCCAACTCTGCTACAGTGGCCATAGTTGACATGTAAATGAATGGACATGACTGTGTTCAAGAAAACTATGTACAAAGATGGGCCACAATGTACATTTGGCCCAAAGGCTGTAGGATTTAGCTCATAGGCTATAGTTTGCTGACTAAAACAGTGCTCCCAGCATTCCAGCAAACCTCCAGGAGAAAGAACTAGGAAAGGAAAAGGAGGAAGAAAAGAAAAGCAGGAAAGCTCCTGCCGCCTTCAGGGATTCCTCTTCCCTTTGTGCACTCATAATCTCCTAGTAGAAAGAGCTTCAGGACTCCTGCAGTGAAGTCTGTTGGAGTTTGCCTGTAGCTGAGTCCCGTGGTGGAGACTGTGTGTTCCCTGCACACACACAGGGTCAGGGACACCTCTGACCCCTTTTGTAACTTTCTCTGAGGCCACAAACCATCCAGCCAAGTCTTTCACCCCATCAGAGTCAGCGAGGGGCTAGTTTCTTTTTATTCTCTACATCAGCACTATCCAAAAGAACTTTCTGCCGTGATGGAAATGTTCTTTATCTGCACTGTCCAATACAGTAGTCACTGGCTACATGTGGCTACCCAGCACTTGAACTGTGGCTCATGCAACTGAGAAACTGAATTTTAAAAAAAATTTTAGTTAGTGTAAATTTAAATAGCCACATGTGGCTAGTGGCTATCATATTGGACAATAGAAACATAGAAAGAAAACCAGCATCATGTTCAAACACAGAGGCATAGAACAACAGATTCTTTAAATAATGATTTGTCTCCTTATCACCATAGTTTTTTTTTAGGGGAAGTGGGGAAAGGGCGTATAGATTTGGAGGTTACTTCACTTAAGAACACTGGATTCAGCGTGGGTCCCAGAAGGAAGAGTTGTTATAATGTGATGTGAAAGGGTATCAAGGGTCTCACATGAGATGGGACCCAGACTCTAAACTTGGCCATTTAAGAAAAGAAATTTGAGGGCTCAGGACAGGGAAGATATGATAAAAACATATTCACTTCCAAAGACTCCATCAAAGAATGAAAGTTTTCTATTCCCAGATAATTGCAGCCTTTTCCAATTTTTAGGAAGACCTAGACAGACGGTATAATATGGAGAAAGAAAAACTTTACAAGATACGTTTACTACAGGTGAGTAAAAACAAGAACCAAAAAAAAAATGTAAATGCATCTAACTAGGTATGAATCTCTTATGACAGAACTAGAAAGTCTGAATATCTAAGAGCTAGAGAGGCTAGGTAATAAGGCTGCTGTTCACTAGTCTTCTTTCTATCTAGAGTGTAAGTCCATGATTTAAGATGTTAATAATAACGTCTCACATCAGTGCGTTACTTTCATGGTCATTCATTGGAGTTGATCCTCACCCCAGGTGGAGAGTAGGTGTTATCAGCCTCATTTTTCATATGAAGAAATTGAGTCAGACAGGTTAAGTACTCGCCCAAAGTCAAGCTGCCAGTAAGTGCCAGAGCCAGGTTTCAAGCTCCCTAGTACTTGTCAAGTGTTCTTGTCTAGTACTGTTTCTCACAAGTTAAGTGCCCATTTTAGCTTTCTTTTTTGATAATTAATGGTTTGTGAGAATGGCATCAAATATGACAGGTAGGTTTTAAAGGTAGCTCCAAAACTAAATTCACATAGAGTCAAAATTACACTTTAAAATCCCCTACATTGCCAGTCTGGCTCATGGAAGCTCAAAAGCCAAGAACTTTTTGCACTTTGTGTTCAGCTCAGGCCACCTTTCTGCTAGGCAAAGGCCAGGCTCTGGTGGGAATGGCCAAAGGGCGGCAAGGGCCAGTGAGATCCTGTTTCCCTTCCCTCTGGCTCCTACTTATTTTGCTGAGCTCTGTGGTTAAATTTGGGTGAGTCAAATTTGTCCTTGATACAAGGATTCTACTAATCTTTAAAGATGTACAGAATTAAATAAAATCAGGACAGTACAGCTGCTTATTTGGAAACTTTTTGACTGAGTGCTTACTACATATTCAGCACTGCACTAGGTCCCAGAAATAGTAAATGGGATGACCCATCTTCTGGGAGCTGGCTGCTGGCTATTTGAGAACCAAGACATGTCCGTAGACATCAAAGTACAAGGAGGGTTATATGCAAATAGCCTACTAAGGGCAGCTCCAGACTGACCAGTGGGAAGCTGCAGGAAAGCCAGTAGATGGCTGAGTCACGCATTGGCTGTGGGGATGAGTGGAGAGGAACTGGTAGGGGAGAGATCGAGGATCTGTAGCTGATAGAACTTAGTATCGGCTGGGTGAGAGAGAGGAGTCAGGATGATGCTCGAATTTCTGACACAAGGGTATTATACTCATGTTATTCATTGAGAAGAAGCATAAAAGAGAAGAAATACGGTTAAGGGGGAGGGTGAAAGTATGCATAGGAGTGTTAATGCTATCTGTTTGGGGCTTTTAAAAGTTGGCATACTCAACCAAGTAGAAATGTCGATGGAGTGGGTAGTTGTCAGGTCCGACTCTCAGAGTAGTCTGGGCTGAATACGTGGGTGTCTGCACTGTGTCAGTGAGGACTGGGGCTGTGAAAACTTAGAAGAGGCCCTGGACCTAAACCTGGTGAGCACAGTGTGTGAGGGCAAGCAGAGGAAAAGGAGGGATCCACCAATGAGGATGAGCCCAAGCAGCTAGACAGGAAGACAAGAGCATGAGGCCTCATGGAAGCTGAGCAGAGAGCTCAGTAGAGAGATGGGGAAGTGCTACTAGAAGTCAAGAAAGCTAGAAGCTGAGAGTTGTCCACTAGATGTGGCCCTAAGAAGGTCTATGGTGACTTTGGCAAGAGCAGTTCAATGGAGCTCTGGGGAGAGCCTGGTTGGTGGGTTGAAGGATGACTGGAGGGGGAGGTAGAGACACCAGGGGTGCACGGCTCTCAGAACGTTTGGCTGTGGAAGGGAAGAGAAGGAAAGAGGCTGGGAGCTGGCAGGTTTTGTCAGGAGTGAGGGACTTGAGCATATTTAAATGCTGATGAGAAGGAGCCAGGTGATAAGGAAAGGCTAAAGATGCAGGAAAAAGACTGAATAGTTGTATCTTAAGATTCCTAAAAAAACAAAATAGGAGTCAGAGCCTGAGCACCCACGGGGAGCTTAGCCTTGGCATAAAGGAGAAATCCTTCCCTCTAACCAGAGCTGCAGACACCCTATTTTGGGTTTAGATGTCAGAGTTGATGGTGAGTTTCCCACCTTAAAGCTCTTATTTCCTCAATGAATTAGAGATCCACATCTGCAAGTGAAGCAGGCTGGGAGAGTGGGGGGATGTGGTGGACAGAGGAATGAAGGCACAGAAGGGCAGTGCCCAGAGCCCGCTTGGTCCCAAAACTGTAAGTGTGCGGCAGGAGCCATGTGCAAGTGAGCAGCTCGTTCCTGCAGCAGCTGGCCCCAGCACCACACAACATAGCACTGTACTGCCTTCCAGACCCGGTCAGTAGGGTGGTTTCCCCAGTCCATGGAAGGCAGAAAATGCTGGAAAGGTATTTGAGGGGCAGATTTTAGGAGCTTTTCAACCAGGCTGAGGAATTTGGAATGGTGGAGGCAGCAGGGTGGCATAATGCCCATCATCTGGGAAGCACTCCTGGCATTGCCTGTCCCCATTTGGCAGTGGTGGAGCTGGCTACTATAGAGTCCTTTGAAGCCTGGTGGCAGCTGTGAGCTCTGCCCATAGAAGCCCTTCCCATTCAGAATCTTCCTTCCTAGTCCATTGACTTGATGCCTTCTGTGGTTCACTTCATAGCTACGCCTCTTTCCACATGCTGTAAAGTGGGAATGTCAATCAAAATCTGAGATGGGGACCTCAAGCTAATGGCAGAAATTTGTGCCTGCATTCCAGGGCGTGTGGTTGGGCTCAGGTGGGGGTGCGTGCAATATTTTGGCTCCCCAGAGAACATGTAAGGCCTGTTACTACATAGTGTTCTCCTTCTCCCTTTTGCATTTAGGCTCGAAGAAATCGAGAAATAGCAATTTTGCACCGCAAGATCGATGAAGTGCCCAGCCGAGCCGAGCTAATACAGTATCAGAAGAGATTTATTGAACTCTATCGCCAGAGTAGGTGCATCAACTACAAACAAAGCTGGGGAGGGACAGGATTCCAGGGGCTGTGTCCCAATTTGGCATGGCAGAGCGTGCACCAGAGCTCAGTCCATGAATGCCACCACCGGAAAGGGCTCCTGGAGTTCATATTCAAGCCTGCTTGGCAGTCCCAGGAGCAGCACTGTAGCCTCTCACTGCCCTCCCCACGAACAGGTTGTTGAAGCCAGCTGAGCTCTTAGAGTAATGCTTTGAACCAGCCCCATCCTGGTCAGCCACCGGGCCTTCCCCTGAGCTCCTGCTCCACTTTCCAACTTCACATGGAACATCGTGGCCCCAGTGTCTATAGATCAGTCCTCACTCATTGTTCTCTACAAACTTCCTTGCTGATGTGGTCTTTACCTTTAACAGGATCGTATTCACCCAGTCACCCAGGACTGGGTCCCCCTCAGCCTAAATCTGACCAAGACTCATCAGGCTCGGAATGGTCCTCAAAGCTATCACTGCCTTTCTCTTCCTACTGCTGCTGCCTTCTCTGATCTTACTTGCATCATATCTCAGCTAGATGACCATTAGCTGGCCTGCAGCACCTCATCCGAATCCCTTAGCCATGCATCTGGTCATGTCACTTTTCTCTCTGATGACAAATCTCAGGAGCTCCTTAGGGCCTACTAAATAAAACCTTTTTCTTTATTATGCCTGGGATCCTCCCCAGGCCCCTTTCCTGATCTGAACCCTCACTCTGGCCTCACAGGCCACACACTACCTCCGGGCACACCATGAGCTTTGACATCTTACCTTTGACTCCTCCAGTTCCCTGTGCCTGGATCCCCTCTCTTCTGTCAGGAAAAATCCTTCAAGACCCAACTCAGAGTCTGTCAGCCTATCCTGGGCCCCCCATCCCAGGCAAGAACGGATCACCCCTTCTCTAGGTTCCCACTGTTGCATGTCCCTGTGATACCTCAAACTCAAGGGGTACAAAACTGAATTCAGCCTCCCTACCCCATGTTCCTCTAGCCAAGCTGGCCACCTCTCAGTCCTCTGACTCATGCTGCTCGCCAGTTCTGTTTCTTAGTAATTCTTGAGTCCATTTAATTCCTTCTCTACACTCTTGCCCAAGAGATCTTTCTCAAACATAAATTTGATCATTTTATACCCTGGCTACAAAAGCTTTAATATTTAATAGCTCCCCATAACTTGTTGGATAATCTTCAGAGTCCTAAATATACTGTACAAAGTCCTACATCATAAGGGCCCATTTCACCGTCCAGCTTCCCCTGCAGTCACTTGGTGCCCCACCCCTCTCATGCATCTGCATCTTGGCCTTGAGCGGGTATCCAAAACTAGAATGGCACTGTACTGCAGTTCCCACTTGGCATTTAAAAATCCACCTCAATTTTGCCCTGAGGCCTTGTCCTCTCAAGCAGCCTTCCTGCTTCAAGTTAGAGCACTGTCCCTACTGGAGGAATGCAGATCATGCTTCCTTTCACATGTCCTGCCCCACCACCTGAGGTTTCGTCCAGTCCTTGCATTGGACTTAGATGATCCGAGGCAGGTATCAGCAATGACAGTTTTCAGCAGAAAATAGTTTCTGCCTTAAATGAAACCTTTCCCTTTAATTTTCTATTCCTGCTTGTTTCAAAACTTTTGGCAGTAATAATAGTAATAATAATAATACCTTGCATCAGTATATTTCATAGGGTGAATTTTACATGTTAAAGTCATTTGGTAAGGATGTTTTTACACCAAAGAAATTTTCAAGCAGTTGCACCAAAATAATTATATCAATTTTTTATTACTATTATCAAATATCTACAACCCCCACTTAATTCTTGAGCCAGATGGTTCATTTATGGCAGTAGTTTTCGACTTGGACTATCCAGTGTCATCACATGAGACATTCTCCTACAGACATTCTCCTTTCATTGGTCCTGAGAGTTTCAAAAGTGTATCCCAGGTGATTCTGTTTTCACACTGTGGGGCTTCCGCAGAGAGTGAGTGCCCAGCCCTGACAGACCTGAGTACTGGTGTCGTGCATCACGGGGAGGGCACCTAGGCTGTGCTGATGCCTGTTCTTACTCATGTGCTGATTTCTTTGCATTTGCAGTTTCAGCAGTGCACAAAGAAACTAAGCAGTTCTTCACTTTATATAATACCCTGGATGATAAAAAGGTTTATTTGGAAAAAGAGGTAAGAACCTTTATAAAAAGAAAATGGCTTAATCAGAGGAGCAGCTAACAGTGCAGTTGACTCCAGATAGTGAGATGAACTTGATGTATGGGTTGAATATGTTCAGTGTAAGCAGAAAGAGTGCCAGTTTATGCCAAGTGCTGGGATACAAAGTCAGCAAATGCAAGGTTCCTTGGGAGCTCACATCATCTGGAGGAAGTGAAACCCACAGACAGCCGTCCTAGAGTGCTGTGTGAGAAATGCCATCATGAAAAGAAACAGTGGGCACTCTGGAGTTGCTGAGACTAGTTTGGGTTTTAAGGAAGGGAGAAACCAGCTGAATGAAATGGGGATGGTGAGCTTGTTATAGTTCACATGGAGAAAAATAGCTATTTAATCATCAATGGCAGGCATAGGAATGAACCAAAAGGGTTGTAAACTTTAAAGCAGGGGTGCAAAGGGTCGATATGGGCACCCCTCTTCTTACAGACTCTCTCACTCAGGTTAAATCCTTTCATGAGTCAGGGCTCCCCCAAGTTGGACGACAAATGATTGGGGCAGGGTGTACAGCTGTGTTTTATTTAAAAAAGAATATTTCTGGTCCAGAATGGCAGTACAGTGTAGTGGAGAGAGCACAGGCTTTGGCGTCAGACAGGTTTGGGTTTTAGTATGGCCTCATTTGTCTCACCTGTAAAATGGAGATAACACCTGATTGTGTTGGTGATGATTATGATGAAGACAGAATAAGAAAAAGTTCATTGCACATGGTCAATTCTCAATACATATTATTCCTACCCACCCTCTCACCTAGAGGTTGACAGAATTTTCATTTCATCATCACTTTGCAACCTGCGTAACTACCACTTTAATAAGAATAATATTATAGATGTATCTTTTACCTGAACCCAAATCGAAGCATCTATAATTATTGTCACTTTTATTGTCTGTTGTCAGTCAAACCAGATAAATCTTTCCTTCTGGGCACTCCTTGAAGAGGGGTTGAGTTTTATTTTTTTCTGTATGCAGGACCTTACACAGTGACAGGCACATAATAGGCATTTGATAAATGTTCAAGTAGATGAATGCATTTGGTGGAATTTGCATCAGACCTTGGAATAGCTCTGCCCCACACCCTGGCCTTGGGGTCTTCGTACCTGCCAGGGGGAAGATTTCCCAACCCTAACTCAGGGACAGGCCAGCTCCTTCTCAGAAGACCTTGAACCCCATTGACCTTCCTTCATCAGCATGGTTTAAAGTTGTTGCATTCGTTAAAAACTAGGAGTATTGGAGTGTGGGAGTTGGGGGCTGGGCTTTTTAATTCTAAGCCATGGTAACACAGAACTTTGCATTTGAATAAATTGGGTATTTTATTCTAAATGCATTTATGTCTGTGATATTTTAGCCTTAAAACTTCCCTGTGGAGTAGTAAGGACAAGAAATATTTCTATATTGCAGACTCTGAACCTGAAGTTCAAATATGGTGATTACTTAGTCCTGAGCCCCCAAGTTAAGTAGTTGCACAGCCAGAAATAGGACCTAGATTTCTGTCCTCCAGACTCAGAGCCCTTTCAGGATGACTGCATCGTTGGGGCAGACTGAGGGTCCTACTGTGGGGGCTGAGGTAGTGTCCACGGGAATGGGGCCTTCAACAGTGTATCCCCTTGGAGGCTGTCAGAGCCACCCAGCAGCCGGCTGCATTGGCAAGAAGATTCTGTGGGAAGGGGTAGCATGGACACAGTTCTTACTTTCCACCCCAACTGTCTCCCCCTGAGCTGATATCCCTGAAGATAAAGTGCAGCATTTGGCAAGATAGGGGCTGTGGTGGCGGCTTGCCTAAAGAGCCCTAGTGTTAGCTTAGCATCTTCTCTTGGGATCCAGGTCCCTTCAAGGAGCCCTCTCCCTACAGTCCTGTGGGAATGCATTGTAGGAAGAGGGAGTAAGGGAGGTGGATTCCCTGAGGAAAACTATGAGACTAAGACCATGTGTTTTTTTTTATGTCATTAATACTTTAATCTTCATAAACAAGATATGTGTTCCTTTCAGAAGCAGTGTCTGGAGACAAGGCAAGCTTTCAGTGATTCAGGTAGTGCAGGAATCTTCCGGCCTTTTGCTTAGTGTTGTGTTTTGTTTGTTGTTGTTTTGCTCCCATAGATCAGCCTGCTGAACTCAGTTCATGAGAACTTCTCACAGTAAGTACTGTCATTCCTCCTTCCCGTAAGTAGCCTGGCCACCCTGCACTTCGTATTCGGCCCAGCTTGTAACCCCGCAGTCTGACTGAGAAAGGTAAATGCAAGACTGCGTGCTGGGTGTGATTCTTACACTCTCACCCTGCTACTAAGTGCAGATGCATCTTGGTTTATACTGTCCTGGAGTTCCTGCAAAAATATGATGATACTGGAGTGAATTTTAAAAACAAAGGAGGAGCTTTGGAAAAAAATTCACTTTCAAATAATTGGACAATGCATATCTACTATAATCTCTTTGTATATTAGTTTTGCTTGGTAGGATCAAATTAATACAATTTGTTGTTGAGCATGTAGAGATGCTTTAAAATTTAAATAATGAAGTAATCTATATAATTTTTAAAAGATTTTTTAAATCTTGTGGTAGATTTTGTTTTTAAGTTAATGTGCATCCTCTAAACTCTTTTGTTTCGATAGGAATTTTTTTCTCCAATATTGGATGGCAAGGCCCACCTGGGCCCAAATCATACCAGCCCTCAAGCATGTCCACTGGCCCATCTACCATCTGGACAAGCCCAGGGCTTGCTCCCTGGATAGCAGGCTTCCTTTTTCTCTAGCACAAATCTCTGTTCTCCTCTGACAGGTGACCAGGGACACATTAAGACTGAGATTTTAATGAATTATAAGCCCTAGATTTTAAGCTTCTTTTCTAATTAAAAAAAAAAAGCAAACCCACAGCTCCCTGATAAGATTCAGATTCAATTAGTAACATACAACCTTGTGACATTTCTAAAAATGGTGCTCTCGTTTTTCCTTCTTGGATAATTGAGAGAACCTGCAGTTTGAGTGTTTTTGTGCATAGTGTTGCTCTGCCAGTTCATCCTTTGGAAGAATTCTCAGTCCTTGTGTGTGTACAGTGTACTGTGATCCTCCTGGTGTCCTTCCCTCTGCAGAGCTGGAGGTGAAGAGGAATGTTTTAGGACAGCAGGGAATCCATTCATTTAGCTGCTGCTTCTAGAAAAGGACCAGGTTTCCCAGCCCTGGTTTTAGGAAATCTCAGAATATGTCTACCAGTCTTGAGCAGTGTCTCCTCCTGATCCTCAGATTTTTAAAAACCAAATGGAATTCATTTTTTAAGCAGTACATGTCATAATCAAAGTAAATCACATTTTTGTTCATTTTAGTCACATATTATTTTACTTTAAGAAAATACGTATTACTGAATAAAGTTGTAGAGAGAGTGGGGACAAAAGAAATGAATATGCAATTATAAGACCGGGCTAATTTTCATGTCTTCCTCAGAGGTTTAGAATCCTTAATTGCCTGGGATCCCAGGGGCCCCCATGGGTCCACTGTGCATTGCAAAGTCCCATTTGCCTCTTGGGACATCATCTGGGTACAGGGCTGACTCCTTGGCATCTCCCCCTTTCTCAGTCCTATGTGCTGGTCATAACCTTTGCTGATTGTTCTTTCAGAGCCATGTCCTCCCCTGCTTCCCGGGACCAGTTTTTACGTCAGATGGAACAGATTGTAGAAGGAATTAAGCAAAGTAGAATGAAGGTCAGATGACTTATTTTCCTCTAATATAGCCCAGGTTTTGCAGTGGTTATGGGGAATGTCCTGGAAAAAATAGGCCTTTTCTTGTTGCTCTGGGAGTGTGCTCTCAATCCTGAAGACTCACTGCTGCAGAGCTTCCCTCTGTGCATCTGACTCTGCAGTGCACAGCACCTGCTGCCTATACCTGGAGGTTTAAAGGCTGCTGTTAGCAATTGCTCCCAGGTATTGAACACTACTGTGTGCCAAGCACTGTGCTAATCCCCCTAAAAGCCCTCTTACCTGAGTGGTACTGCACCCATTTTGCAGATGAGGAAACCAGCTTTCACCAGCAGGCTTCCTCTCTCGCCTAGAATCACTTCCTCACTGGATCTTTGGTTCCTGACAGTCTGCCAAGAGATTCATTCTTTGGGATCTTGAGAGCATTCTAGTTTTCAGGAACCACCTGTAAAAAAGGCAAATCATTGCTGAAGTGAGTTCTGCTAAAGTGAGGAAATTGAACAAAGTCAGAGGAGAAAAGAGAGGCACTGTAAAAGGGATGTGGGAGTACCAGAGAGAGCTTTGCAGAGAACCAGTCAGTCTAGGGCAGCCTGGGGTTTCCCTGCCTCCGTGGCTCTGCACGTGGGTCCTGCTTTATCAGGAGTAAGGTGGACTTGCTGCCTGCTTTAGCTGAGGGCAGACACACAGTGGCAGTTTCCTACCACCATTCCTGGATGAATCCTAACTAGTACTTCCAAATATCTCTTGCTTGCCATCCTGTTTAATAAATGTATCACACCAGAGTGGTCCTATGACAAGGCAGTAAACTCTTCTGGGGACTTAGGATATCTCCTCTTATGATCTTGGGGCAAAGTGCTCCAGTGAGTAACACCAGAATGTAAACACATAAAAATAAGAATTGCCTGTCATCATAAAAAACCTACTTACAGAAGACAGACACATTCAAGCTGCCTGTAATCTTATCTCACAAGAGATGAGCTAAGGGCAGAAGTGCTCCATATCCCTTTCCCTGTAGAAAAATATCATTAATCTCCCCATTAATAAATTCAATAAAATGATGTCAAAGGGGCAAAAAAAAAGTACCAATAGTAACAAGCATGATTTCTCAGACTATTCGGCCACAAAAATGAGAGCAGGCATCAGTCAGCGCTTGCCTGTACACGTACACTCGCCCAAGGCGGGACAGGTGTCTTGCAGAGAGCGAATGAAGTTCATTCTCAATGATCTGGGGTGTGAGGTTGGTGGAAAACAGAACCTGGCTGACCGGGAGCCTGTGACCACCCAGGTCACAGTGTGGTAGACCTTTCTAACCTGCCATTGCTCCTCCTGAGGAGCTGCTCCTGTTCACAGTAAAGAACAACAGGAATTCACTGGGTTTTCTTCCTTTGGCTTCCCCTTCCTGTTCACCAAGAGCTGCCTTCCCAGGGAGGAGAGAGGGGCCTGACCCCTTCGTTCTCTCCATTCTCCAGGCTTCATGCTGTTGGCGCCTCAGTGCTGGCCAGTGAGGGAAGTCACTGCTGGGTCTCTTGTCTCCCCACTAGATGGTGGACTCCAGACGGGTGCCTGGGACCCGGGGCAGAACTGGCTCTCTGTCTCAAGTCTGCATCCCCAGTGGCTAACGTTGTGCCTGACCCATGGTGGGCCCTTAACTATTTGTTGAATGAGTGAATTCATTCAACAGAGTTTAAGAGCAGTTCTCAAAGAGGGTTCCAGATAGAGTTTGAATATTGATTAGCACCCTAAGTGGAATCAGTCTTTCTGCTCTGCACAACAGCACTCATTTGGATGGATGTGTTTTGTTGTATTTGTTTAACAAAAACAAACATAGCCCTCCCTGTAACAGTGCCATAATGGGTCCTACTTCTGTAGATGTGATAGCGGGGTCTGTGTCTTCCCAAGCACAGATTCCTCAGACCTGGCAGGTTCAGGGTGTCATGTGATAGACCAGCCCATGTGATAGACTATCACTTTGGGTATAAGTGATACAATGGGTGTTTATGTTCCATCCAAGTGTTTCTGAGTAGAGAGGGAATCACATGTTAGTAGGCATTTTGACTTACCCAGAGGAGGTAGGGTCTTAGGATCTCTGGAATACTGTGAGCAAGTGCTTGGCACAAGCAGTTTAGAGTTCCTGACCTAGGGTATGAAGAGGTGATACGTAGGTAATAGGAATGGCATGAGTGAATAGGGGATACTAAGAAGAGTGTGCAAATGAAACTGACACTAAAGAGTCAGCTCCTGATTCTAAGAGTGAGGGAGACTCTTACCCTCTCCTCATGCATTCAAGAATGTTTAATGTTAAGAAGAAAATCTGTCTTTATTGAGCAGCCAATAAGAACCAAATGATGGATCTTTCACTTAACATTTATTATCACATATTCCTTGTAACAAAACCTGTGATCAAGGTGACATCATTCTAAGGGACCTATCATTCAAAAAAGTTAAATAAGCTGTCCAAGGATACACAGTGAGTGGCAGAGCTAGGATATGAACCTAGGCCTTTCTGGCCTCAAGGTTATCCTTTCTAGGTTGCCACACTACCTCCCATAGTGGGTCGTGGATAAATTCATAATTGAATTCAAGTGTATTGTCTACATCCCTAGGACATAATCAGGCATGGCCAAATTTTTTGCTAAAGTACAGAGCAGACAAGGGGCCTGGGGTAGAGTTGCTTTCTGTGCAAAATAAGAGGGAGGGACCTACCCGTCATGTCCTAGCCAGGCCAGCAGAAAAAGTGTCTGATGACTTTGGGAGGTGGGGTCCAAGAAGGAGCAGCAGCAGGAATTGTGACAGCTGGTAGGTCACTGTGGCAGGACAGGAGCTGGTGTTAGAGATCCTTGCAGGCAGCACAAGAGGTTCTGTCTGTGGTGCCTATACTGCAGAAATTATTTGAAAATATCCAGAAGGATGGAATCCTCCCAAACTCATTCTACGAAGCCAATATCACCTTGATACCAAAGCCAGGAAAGGACACAACAAAAAAAGAAAACTACAGACCAATATCCCTTATGAATATAGATGCAAAAATTCTCAATAAAATCCTTGCAAACCGAATTCAAATGTACATCAAAAAAATAATCCATCACGATCAGGTGGGCTTTATTCCCGAGATGCAGGGATGGTTCAACATACGCAAATCTATAAATGTAATTCACCATATAAATAAAAGCAAGAACAAAGATTATATGATCCTTTCAATAGATGCAGAAAAGGCTTTTGACAAAATCCAGCATCCTTTTATGATAAGAAGTCTTAACAATATAGGCATAGATGGCTCATTCCTAGAAACTATTAAAGCCATATACGATAAACCCACAGCCAATATCATACTGAATGGGGAAAAAGTGAAGGCATTCCCCCTTAAAACTGGCACCAGACAAGGGTGCCCACTATCTCCACTTCTTTTCAACATAGTGCTGGAAGTCCTGGCCACAGCAATTAGACAAGACAGAGGAATTAGGGGTGTCCAGATGGGGGCAGAAAAGGTCAAACTTTCACTATTCGCAGATGATATGATATTATACATAGAAAACCCCAAAGATTCAACCAAGAGATTACTGGAATTGATAAATGAATTCAGCAAAGTCTCAGGATACAAAATTAATACACACAAATCCATAGTCTTCATATATGCTAATAACAATCAAGCAGAGAAACAAATTAAAGATGCAATACCTTTCGCAATAGCAACAAAGAAAATTAAATATTTAGGAACATATCTAACTAAGGAGGTCAAAGACCTATATAGAGAGAATTATGAAACACTGAGAAAAGAAATTGCAGAGGACGTAAATAGATGGAAAGCCCTACCATGCTCTTGGATAGGCAGAGTTAACATGGTAAAAATGGCTTTGCTACCTAAATTAATTTACAGAATCAATGCAATCCCTATCAAAATACCAACATCATTTTTTGCCAATCTAGAAAAAATAATTCTATGCTTCGTGTGGAACCAGAGAAGACCCCATCTAGCCAAAGCAATCTTAAGCAAAAAGAACAAATTGGGAGGCGTCTATCTACCAGACTTCAAACTATACTACAAGGCTATAGTAACCAAAACTGCATGGTACTGGCACAAGAACAGAGACGTAGACCAATGGAACAAGACTGAGAACCCAAATATAAAACCAACCTCATACAGTCACCTGATCTTTGACAAATTCCAGAAAAACGTACACTGGGGAAAAGATTCCCTATTCAACAAATGGTGCTGGGAAAACTGGATGGCCATATGTAGAAGACTGAAAGTGGACCCACACCTCTCACCTCTCACAAAAATCAATTCACAATGGATAACAGATCTAAACCTAAGACATGAAACCATAAGAATTCTCGAAGAAAATGTTGGAAAAACTCTTATGGACATTGGCCTAGGCAAAGAATTTATGAAGAAGACCCCCAAAGCAATCACAGCAGCAACAAAAATAAATACATGGGACCTGATCAAATTGAAAATCTTCTGCACAGCCAAGGAAACTATCACTAGAGTGAACAGACAACCTACAGAATGGGAGAAAATATTTGCATGCTACACCTCTGATAAAGGGCTGATCACCAGAATCTATACAGAACTTAGGAAAATCAACAAGAAAAAATCAAACAACCCTATTAAAAAATGGGCAAAGGACATGAACAGAAACTTTTCCAAAGAAGACAGAATAATGGCCAGCAAACATATAAAAAAGTGCTCAACTTCTCTAATCATCAGGGAAATGCAAATCAAAACCACAAAGAGATATCACTTAACTCCAGTGAGATCGGCTCATATCAAAAAATCCCCAAATAACAAATGTTGGCGGGGCTGTGGACAGATAGGAACACTCATACACTGCTGGTGGGACTGCAAATTAGTACAACCTCTATGGAAAAGAATATGGAGATACCTCAAAGAATTAAAAGTAGAATTACTATTTGACCCAGCAATCCCACTACTGGGTATTTATCCAAAAGAAAAAAAAAATTATAATAAAGACATCTGCTCTCGAATGTTCATAGCACAATTCACAATTGCAAAGTTGTGGAAACAACCAAGGTGCCCATCAGTACACGAGTGGATCAATAAAATGTGGTATATGTATACCATGGAGTATTACTCAGCAATAAGGAACAGCAGTGAATTAACTCATCTGGTATTATCCTGGTTGGAGCTAGAACCCATTCTTCGAAGCGAAGTGTCACAGGATTGGAAAAACAAGCACCACTGGTACTCACCATCAAACTGGTACTAACTGATGAACACTTACATCACACAGGGCAATAACATTCATCTGAAGGCGGGCGGGCGGGAGGGGGGTGGAAGGGATGGGGAAAACTCTCACTGAATGGATGTGGGGAGCACAGTTTGGGGGATGACCACAATTGTGGCTCTGACACGGGCAGAACAGGGGTAATGTGTATGGCCAAAGTGTTGTACCCCCATGATATTCTGAAATTAAAAAAATAAATTAAAAGAAAAAAAAAAAAAGAGGCTCTGTCTGCAAGGAGCAGGGCTTCAAGTGCAGGAGGACACTAGCCAGCTACTCTAAAGGGGACTGTCTACTCTGGAAGACCTGGGCACAGGGCAGGTTACAAAACTGAAGACCTAGCATGGGTATGCAGCAGATATCCATGTTCAGACCTGTGGAAAGAGAAGAGCACAGAGTCTTGGGACTCAGGAGCTGGAAACAGGTCAGGATTGGACCAGACAAATAAATTCCCACGTAGGGTGGGCCTTCCTTTGAACACTGTTGGGATAGGCCTTGGGGACACCAGGTTGCATTTTACCTATATTTGTCAACAGAGGCCCGTGGTGTGGAAACAGTGGAGAGAACTACTGAAGAAAGTCCCCCCAGTTCACCTGTAACTTGTGTTTACGAACCATAAAATCCCTTCCAAAGTGTAACTGAGAAATCATGCTCCGGCATCAGTGAAGCCAGGGCAGAGTATCACTCATGATTTCATTCAACAAGCTTTTGAGCGCCTGCCGTGCACCAGACACTGGGGTTTGTGCCATAACTCTTTCTGCCCCCATTTCCTGGCTGGCTGATGCTCTGAGTTTGTCTTCTGGAAATACAGTGCATAGCACCACCGGTTCTGGTCAGGTATCGCTCCTCAGAGAGCCCTCCCTGACCTTCCAGTCTGAAGAGGCCATAGATGTACCCACCCTCCCCTAGCACCTAACCCTGTTTCATTTTCTTCATAATACTGATCACTACTGGGAATTTTAATGTGTATCTGTTTGTTAGAGTACTTGCTTGGTGTCAGTTTCTC
Organism: Daubentonia madagascariensis; assembly: GCA_023783475.1. Classification (NCBI taxonomy): domain Eukaryota; kingdom Metazoa; phylum Chordata; class Mammalia; order Primates; family Daubentoniidae; genus Daubentonia; species Daubentonia madagascariensis. The sequence continues at coordinate 74,957,306 of JAKFHU010002088.1, read as the reverse complement.
TAGAATGTACACTCTGCAGGAGCAGTGACTTTGCCCTGTTTACCACTACATGTAGGCACTCAGTAAGTGTTCAGTCAATATTTGTTGAAAGAATAAGCTTTTAGGTACCTTAAAAGAGTCTCTTTAAATCGAAGTCTAGCCTCTATGAAATCAAAATTCTGGAAACACCCTAAATTGTCTACCAGTAGAAAGATGGGTAAGTAGACAATGATCAGGAATATTGTGTTGTTTTTATAAATTATAATTGTGTGAAGTTTATCATAACATAGAAATACTTATGTTAAATGAAAATAGGATATACAGTTATTGTGTGATCACAACTATTTAAATCAGGATTTCTCAACCTCAATACAACTAACATTTTGGGCCAGGTAACTCTTTGTTGTGGGAGGCTGCCTTGTGTGTACTGCAGGATGTTTAGCAGCATCCCTGGCCTCTACCCAGTGATACCAGCAGAACCCCCTCTTCACAGTTATGACAATCAAAACTATCTCCAGATATTGCCAAATATCCTTCCCTGGGAGGGGAGTTGGCAAAATAGCCCCCAGTTGGGAATCACCAACCTGTATGTCGTGAAATCGTAATGACCAAAAAAAGATGGAAACAGTTAATGCCCAATAATAGAAGAATTGCTGAATAAATTATACAGCCTCCATGTAATATTATGCAAATAAATAAACCAACCTGAAAAATTATATGCAGAAGGAAAATCCTAGAAGGAAATCCATGAAAATAGAAGTAAGATTGCCTTTTGGATATTGCCAGCAGCCCTTGGTCAGAACAAGCCTTTTCATCACCATTTCCCAAAATGTCTCAACAGATGGAAAAGAAGAAGCAAGAGAACAAAATGAGAAGAGACCAGTTGAACGACCAGTACTTGGAACTGTTAGAAAAACAGAGGCTATACTTTAAGACTGTGAAAGAGTTCAAGGAGGTAAGAGGAAGGTCGGGTAGGGCGTGTTAAGGCTAAAATGAGATTTATGTTTGCCTTAAGATGAGCCTTTAAAAACCAGAGCAATTTTTTGGTTTTCCCCTGGTCTGTGAAGGGAAATAGCAAGATGGCATTGTGATCTGACGAAAGTGTGGCATCTGGGTGGTGGAAGATTGCATTTTTAAGTGGCCTATCATGAGGCTCTAATGAAATGTTCCAAGAGACATGACATCATTTTCATTTTCCTAACACACAGTAAGTGCATTAAATTCACAAATAAAATGGCACCATCAGCCTACATCAGGGGCCACCTGGAAACAGTGTTTGTTATGGATTCAGATATAGAATCTTCCCTCCTGCCAGTCATAGGATGGGGAGGGACCTCGGGGAGCCATGTGAGAGGAGAGAACCTTGAAGAGTGGCAGGCTTGGGTTCGAATCCTACATTACCACTTACCTGCTGTGCGCTTTGGATAGTGACCTAGTCCCCCCCAGCCTAAGTTTCCTCAGTGGTGGGCTCTGTTGTGCCAGATGAGAAATATTAACTGAATTTTGTTTGTCCCTGTTTTTCCTCCCTGCATTTGGGCAGGGTTACTCTTCATTGTTCCCTGCTTTTTTCTTAAGAGATTTTCCAAAAATAAGACTTTATTTCGTCACTTGTCAAGGTCCCAGCAGCTTTATTTTTAGGAATTCCTTCCCCCGTCCTAACCTAAATATATGTGGTTTTGCTGAGTTTAGAGGCTGCTGAAAATACAGAGGAGTTAAAGGTGGGTGGTTGTATCCTGGAGTTTGATCTGCAGAATTAAAAATGTAATCTTTCCATGCCCATAGTTTTGGCCTTATTTATTTTTAAAGACTTTTCTCCCTTCCCCATCACTCCCCTCTCCTCTACTTTTCCTTCCCTTTTTTGTGAGTTACCTTTTGGGAGCCACAACTCATGGGGATTTCAGAAATGCATCCTTTCCAGTGTTCTTCCAGCTCCTGCTGTGCCCTTGGGCAGATACCAGGTTGTAAAACAGACCTGGTCCCTTTCCTCAAGGAATGTACATTGTGGTGGGGGAGACAGACAAGCTAAGAACAAGTCAGAACTAATAAGTAATAACACTTCCAAACTGTGCCATGTGAGGGGACTAATTTAGGTGGAGCGGTCAGGGAAGGCATTTCTAGGGTGAGCTGGACTTAGCAACGGGAGAGCAAGATTACTTCACCTGGAACAGCATGTGGGATAGCCCTGTGGCTGGACAGCACAGGGGAGTGGCCAGGCTAGGTGCTCCAGTCTAGGAGCCCTTGTGGCTGGCAGAGGTTGGAGTTCTGGAAGGACAGTGAGTGAACTTGCAGGAAACAAATAGGGACCCGCTGCTCCCCTCAGAGCTCACTTTTCACTTTAATTCAAATAACTCACAAGGACAAAAGGCCCAGAGGAAAATTACATTTCACATGTTTCTTGGACACATCAGCACTCCCTTTTGACTATAGAAACAAAAAAGTAAGTTGAGGAAGATAAGTATAAGCTGTCAAAATCAAAGCAAATAAAAACAAAATGGAAAAAGCTCATTCTTTCACTGCAGGTTCTCAGATGAGGGCTTAGGATGAATTTGAAGGAAACAGCTCTTTCAGATGTATTAAGCCGTGAGAGTCCCATGTTCCCACCTGTGTGGCACAGTTTTTCTCAGAGACTAAAAGTGCATCCTTCAGAGCTGGCTAGGACCTCCAGACCAGATGCCTGCCCATGCCTAAGTTTTCTTCAGCCCAAAGCAAGTTAAAGAAAAATGGGGGTGGGGGAAATGTAATATCTTCTTATATATTTCATTTAAATGTATTTTACCTTTTAAAAAAATAGCATGCCCTCTTATTTTTTGATGTTAAAATTGCCTTTGTCTTATATTGGTGATGGTGGGTAGTCCTTTCTTTTTTAAACATTTTACTTGGCAAAAATTTTAAATTGGCAGCCATGTGTCAGTGTTCCAAAATCTTAAACTTTCTCCCACCAGCTCCTCTGAGCTACTTTGGGGCCACCACAGGTATTGAGGAGGAGGTGATGATGGGGGCTTGCTACTCTGCAGCCTCCCCACCCATGCCTTCAGCCAAGCTAATTGTGCTGTTTTTCTGTTTTACATATTGCAGTTCCAGGTAAGATCTTGTTTGTGGCAGAAAAACATTTAGAAAAGCTGGATTTTCATCCCAGGGTGGAGCCTTTCCCAGATTCCTCTCTGTTCTGCCTTCTTTACTGGGACCCCCTTACTCCCTCCCCTGTTGGTCTTACACTCCTGCATTCTGAATTTTCATGGCATTGTGGCCCCTAGCTCATGTACTGGGCAGTAATTATTTATTCTTTATGCAAAGGACAAAGTTTTCTTTTTTTTTTTTTTTTTTAGAGAGACAGGGTCTTGCTTATTGCCCAGGCTAGTCTTAGACTCATGGCATCAAGCAATCCTCCTGCCTTGGCCTCCCAAAGTGCTGGGATTACAGGCGTGAGCTACCATGCCCAGCAAAAGCATAATGTTCTTGTGTAGAACAGGGTCTTTTGCCCCCTTTGCAGTTGCCTTTATTGAGCTTGGTTTACCCCCACATTAATTGGGCACCAAATCATGCCCTAATCCTGACTCCCAGCCACCTCTGATATCAAAACCTTTTGATTAGAGACATTGGGTTTTCTCTAAAACCCCATTGACTTACTCACCCTAGTACAGTTTAATTACAAGTTTGCTAGGAAACAACACACTTTGGAATCACCTAAATCACAGTAATTGTGTCTCTAAACCACAGTTTCTTATAGAATCATGAAACTAAGATTTAAATTCTAGCATAGCACTGATGAATGCAAATCCTACATTTTTATGAAGCTGGCTTTGGGTACATAATCTTGAGCGAACTGAGCTCACTGGTCTGGCACATGGTGGGCCTGGATGTACTCTAAAAAGGAAAAAGAGGCAATGAAACATTTTCCCTTTTTTTCTAGAAAGAAATACCTAAAGGGCCTCTTCTGTATTTGCTTTGAAGAGACAGACAATATCATTCTGTAGTCTCCCAAAAGGCTTCTAGTAGATTGAGTGAAATTTAATCAGTGCTCACCAGGTGACGGTATAGGACATCTTTACTGAAAAATGTAAACATCATTTCAGTGTGCTGTGATGCACAGAATACCCATGGTGGGGTACGCTTCACGGCAGGAACGTTTTGATGCTTCTGGGTTACTTTTGCCTCATTTAAAAGGTGAGGTAGGGTGACAGTTGAACTAATTTATATGTTGTTTTATATTCGTATTATAGAAATCTTCAAAAATAAACAAAAGTAGAGAGTAGTATAACAATATGATAGTGTAAATACTGGCCTGTTCTTGTTCCACTTCTTTCTCTCTCCACTTTTTCTTTAGCTGGAGATTTTTTTCTCCAGGCAAATCTTAGTAATTCATTTTAAAAAGGAAAACTTTCTTCTTTTCTAATAGAACAAATATAACCCAACATGGCCTTGTTTCTTTTCCCATCCCCCAGAAAAATAAACTGCCTCCCCCTCCAAAAAAATGTGCTCAAAAAGTGTCAGAGCACCTTGCTTCCGACAGTCTTACAGAAGGAATTCATCCTTACCCAGCCCAAGCACCCAGCCATTCCCAGCTCTCCAAGTGGAAGATAAGTCTCAAGCCTACAGATGAACCAGCACTCATCTTAGTAAGGGCAAGATGATTGCGGTCTTGCCGCCTCAGCACTGCCAAAAAGAGCAGAGGGCCTCCAGAGAGCTGGGACCACCTGATCCCAGCCCAGGGAGGTGGAAAAATTGACTTTGGGGGTCTTGTATGCAGAGGGTTTAGGGGTGAAAAAGAGTTTTTCTTCCACAGTGAATGCATCTCCAGGAAAGCACAGCCACTGGAGTTCTGACCACTGCCAAACCTGGGCCCTGTGAGCTCTGCCTCTCAGGGCCCTTCCCATGTCCACTTGCACCTCCTAGTTTAAAAGCAGGGCTCCTTGCGAACAGCTCAGGGAAGGGGGTTGGGGATTGTTGGAGGTCTGCTAGCAGATGGAGGGGTCCTGAGCTGTCAAGGCCAGTGGGAACAAGGGCAGGAGGGTGCACAGTGAGCAGCTTTTGAAGATGACCAAAGAAGGGAACACAAAATGTTTCAGTGGTGATTTGTGCAGTGGACATTGGATTCCATAGGCAGGGGATGGTGCTAGTGACCTCCCTCAATGATATCCCTCAGCACATGCAGCCTTTGATTTCATACAACTCATTTTTAAGGAAAGGGAGGTATCCCTTGAGGAATATCTCTCATCCTATTTTCTTTGATTTTTTTTCTTAAAGCTAAGACTGTTCCTAGCCTTCACTGTTGTTAGAACTTTTCTACATGTTTTGCCTGCTGTGTAAACTAGGGCTGCCTTTTATCACTCCTTAGGCTGCTGTCTCCAAGTCCCTTCCCTGCTTCCTCTGCATAGTAGGCCAAGACTGGCAGGTAACGGTGCTTTCTGCTTCAGTGCCCTTGAAGATTTCAGAGACTTCATGAAGTCTTTCGAAATGACAGTGCCTAATCCTTTCATCCTATTCTCAGTCTGACAGCCTAGAAACAACATCATTATAGCTATTTTGGCTTTAAAGGTCAATAGGTCACCAGGAAGTTTCACCATGCTGGTGGCAGTGTGCTAGGATATTGGTTTAGTTGGTCTGAAGGTGTCTCCCGTGGGACTTGGGGGAAGGGCAGTGAGACCATCTGGGCCTCACACGAATGCTAACGTAGTCACCACCTCTCTCTACACTCACTGTCTCTGCTTCCCCCCCAGGAGGGCCGCAAGAATGAGGTGCTGTTGTCCAAGGTGAAAGCCAAGGCCTCCTGAACATCCCCAGCCATCATTGTACGTCATTGATTTTTGTGTTTTAAACACCATGTATCTACTACAAGATCATGAAATGGTTCTGAAAGCAACAGCAGAGAGACACAGGTGTAATGATTTCAACACCCTGGATGTTTCCTTTCTCTTTGCTTCCATTTCATCACTGCGTTGGCTGCTGTTGATGGAATCAGACCGTGGAAACGCTGGCTTGGATAACACCCATCATCTCTGAAGAAACATGGACAGAACTTGTTCTCTGTGTTGATTCAACTTTTATTTCTCCAGTAACATTGCACTTATGAGGTACCTGTACTTGTATGGACACTGAATAAAGAAAAATTCGTTTGTTTAGCAGGTGTTAATTGAGCAACCACTGAGAAGTAAGCACCGAGGGAGAGCCAGAGAAGTAGAAAACGGTTCCTACCCCGCAGGCATCCAGCAGGTGGCCCGGGGAGCAGGTGTGGCCCACTGGACCCCAGAGCTTGGCCATCTGAGACTTTTTTCAGTGAACAGAAGGCTTTTACCTGAATGATCAGCCTTTGTGAGTATCAGTCCCTTGGGCCCTTCCCCTGCTTGTGCTGCCTTTTGTTCCTGGTTCCTCCAGGTGCCAGCCAGCAGGTTTGGAGGGCACAGTGACTAGAATGAAAGCTCAGTGTCCTTGGCTTAATCTTGATATGTCACTCAAGTTTACGTCACCAAAAATATTGAAAATAGGCCTTATATTGAGGATGCTTCAATAAAAATTACACCTTCCCTGGCCCCAATTGTCATTCAAGTCACAGGCAACATATGGATGGGCTTGTACTTCCCCCGCATTGAAGGCACATCCCATGTGCAGACAGGCTATGGTCTGAGCAAGGAGAGAGATGCACATTGTTCACTGCACTCAGAGCAGCAGAGTGAAGACAACGAGCAGGTCCCATAGGGGGTCTGGAGGAAGAGGAGTGGGGTTTTCAGAGATCAGGGAGGCTTCATGGGGGAGGCAGCATTTGGGCTAAGTCTGAAGGGGGAAGAGGATGTTAATAGGCAGAGATAGATAGGAAGGCCATTTTAGATGAAGAGCACTATGATTAAAAACTCAGAAGGGTGCGGGGGATACAGAGCATTCATGCTGGGAGAGGAAGGGAGAAGCCAGTCTCTGTAGGAGGCTCTAGAGACCAGTCTGGAAAGGTGGGCTGGGGCCAGACTTCGGAGGGTCTTGAAGGGTAGCTGAGGGGTTGACTTTATCCTTGGAAATGAGCAATGCAAAGCACAGAGCTCTTCCTACGCTGGCCCTCAGGAGTCCAATTCAGTCATGTGTAGTAAACCCCAGCAGGTTTGCGCTCCATTCTACGTAAACCTCGCACACATGCTAGTCAGCGGGTTTGGACCATAATAACATAAAAGCCTAAATGTGTCAGGCAAATGAGGCATTCACAGGCACAGAAATATTGTGTTCATTTTTAGTTCCCTAATGCATAGCTAATGTATACAGATTTAAAAAAAAAAAAAAAAAACTGGGTTAACAACAGCCACTGGTTTCTGTGCCAGGGCCAGCAAAGCCTGTGGTGAGCCAGGCAGAAGCAGCAGCATCCAAAACAGCCCTGCCACATGCCGGAGCTTCCTGGGCCATGTGCAGCTCCACCTTGTCTGGTCCCTGGGCTGAGGTGGTGGGGGTTTTGCAAGTAATTGCAAAAGAATAGCTGGCACTTTGAGAGCAGGGAAGGAGGCAGCAGTTTGAAATGATTTCAGGTTCAGAGACTATCTCCTTTACCTTGTTAAATGCTCATAGCCCCACCCCTGGCTGACTGAACTTTGTGAGCAGTTAGGAAACTATTTGACTGTCCATAGGTGGTAGGGAGGCAGGAGCAGGTGGCATTCTGAGCTTAGTGGAGTCTACCTCTCTGCGTTGATAGGGAAGTATGGCATGACTAATACAAAGCAACCAATAATTCTTTTTGAAAGTGGAGACATATATTTTGGGCTATGTTTCTCATGAGTTTCATTTGGTTTGGTTTTGGTGTAGACAGGTGTCCATAGATATCTTTTCCTTTTTTTTAATACTTACAGATAATGAATGTTTTCCTTGCTCAAACACGCTTTGAGTTGGACTGCAGAAGCCAGTCTTAGGAATTCTACATTTTCTGCAGACAACCTGCAGCGTGAATGGTGCCTTTGTAAGTAATTAGGACATTACCTGGGTTTTACAATCAGGCCTTACAGGAGATACCCTGAGTCCCCTGATCCTTTCAGAAGCCACCTGGGGAGGAGAAGGGGGTCCTCCCAGGGCTGTGGCTCTCTGTGTGCCTAGATGTAGTTTGATGGTGTGTTCTAAGCCCACAGTTTTCTCCAGAGTTAAAGGAAAGAGGGGGAACATCCTTAAGTTACTTTTTTTTAAATGTGTGCTTCAAGAGGAACCAGGTTTCCCCAGGAGGCAGACTGTTCTCCCTGCTCCGTCAGCGCAGGGAGCTTGCTAACAGGCTGGCTCCTGTGGCTGGCAGCCAATACCCTGGGTTCTCGGCTAGCCTCTGGGTCGGGGGTTCCCCTCCTGCCCACGTGCTTCCCAAGAGTACATGGGCTGCTCTGCTTTAAACCAAAATCAGAGCTGCTGTGAGCAGGACAAGATGATCATGAGGTGCCTGGGGAGACGCAGGACATTTTTTTGTATTCTCCTTGGCCTGTGTTCAGTCTCTCCTGGATAACTTGGGTCTGCTGATACTGCTGGAGGGAGGTGCAGAGTGTTAGAGGACAGTTGCCAAAGTCACACATAAGCTTGTGTTTTAACTGAGGGCAGATTCCAAGTTTGTCAGGCACAGCTCTTGTCAGAGTCTGAAGTTCATAGTTTTAACTGGGTTCTGGTTTTTAGCTCATATTTTGAGGATAGCCAGGTCCTGCCACAGTGTCTCCTGAGCCTGATAGCACAACCAGAAGGCAGTAGGGCAGGTACAGGTCAGAGGTCTCTCCCTTGCCTGACAATGCCATAGCCCCTGGGATCTCCTGAAACCTGCGCAGAGGATGGGAAAGGCCTTCAGACAGCCCTCTTACTACCTCACATGCCGTTCTCATGACCTTGGGATTGTGACAGTGACAGGCCCCGACCATGTCTGTAGTGACCAAAGCAGACCTGCCTGAAAGGGCGGTTTGGACAGTGAGCAGTGGCTGTAATTTGTGCCCTCTGCATGTCTGCTGCTTTGGGTGGTCTTGTCTGGCCCACTCTGCAGGGGACTGAAGGTCAGTTTGTGGGAACTCAGCATTCTAGCAATAACTGTTAATAGTTACCTTGGCTGAGCTTCTTGAGTCCCTTGTTCTGAAATGCAGGTAGTTGGCTTAAAACTCGCTGTGAGGAAGAACACTTTAAGGAGGTGCTTTATGATTTACTCATGGCCAGTATTGGCCTCCAGGTAAAAGAACATCTTAATACAGAATAGTATGGTGAAGAGCCCAGCAGGATGGGTGCCATTATCTGTCCCGGGGCTGGGAGTTGCCAGGGGAAGTGCCTTGTCTGATCCCCCATGCCCTGTCTTGCTCCTTTTCACCCAGGCCAGAGCATTCCTTCCCTCCCCACGTGGCGATGGGCCGAAAGTGCTACATAAAAAGTGATACTACAACAGTCTTCCCTCTTCTCACAATAAATATGTTATGTAAAAATACCAGGGGGTTTAGGACCTGGTCTGCAGCATGCTTAACATGGGAATGCTGTGGGTGCTCCACGTCAGCCTTACGTCAGTTTCCCAAACGTACCCAGTTCACACCTGCCTGTGGCCATGGCCCTGCTGTCCCTTCTACCTAGACCACTGTCCCATGCCAGGTCTTAGGCAGTAGCTTTCCCTGGCTGCCTAATACACATACAAACCCATTTAACTCGGCCCCCATCCCTGATCACATTCTGCCCGTCCCTTGCTGTTTGTCTTAACGGCACGTGTCATGGTGCAGATCTTTCTGTTGCCTGCCCTCCCTTCTGGAATGAAAGAGCAACAAAAGCGGGAGCCTTGCCTGTCTTACTTGCCGGTCTCCCCACATCCAGCTCAAGGTAGATGATCAGGAAATTCTGGTTGGATAAAATGGCTTCTCCAAATTGCAACTTTGCATCCCTGTATTAGCAAAATTTAGATTTAATGCTTCCTCTAATTTATGCTTAGTTTGAGAACAGGTAGACAGTTTTATTCACCAACTGTAGAGGATCTCTCTTAGAGTGTGTTTGTTAGACTATAACTTTACAGGATGGGATGAAGAAAGGTGTCAGAGGTTTCAAACTTTCAAAAGAATTACCTTTTACAGATTTTTTTTTCTCCCTGTGTAGGGGGAAAAAAACAGAAAACGGACTACACTAATGTCAGAGATAAGGTGTGTTTTGGTTCAAAATGTGTCGTGAATCTAAAGGTAACTTGGCTGGTAGAAATGTCTCATTCACATGAAACCAAGAAGTGGGACAATACTGCAAGGCTGTGGGAGCAGCTCTAGGATACAGTGTCGGCAGAAGTGTGAATTGTACAATTTCCATGGAGGACAGTTGTACAATGCAAAGGCATAAACCTTCTGAACCAGCGATACTACTTCTAAGAATTTTTCCTATGTTCAAGAATTTTTATTGAAACATTGTTTGTAATAGCAAAAGTTGGAAAGTACCACCAATATAGGGAAAGGGTTAAATACATTAGGGCCAGTCCATACAATGGAATATTTTGCAGAAATTTAAAAGAATGGAGCTGCTCTGTGTGTACTGCCTTGGAATGATCTCCAAGATGCATGGTTAAGTGGGGGAAAGATGCTCATGCTATACTAGTGCTTGGAATGGAGAAAAACGTGTGTCTATAGATGTGTATATATGTATACACACATGTATGTCTATCACATATGTCTGCTTGCATATGCCTAGGATATCTCTGGAGGATACCCAGCAACCTGGCAGCCTTGGTTGTCTCTGGGAAGAGGGGTGGGAATTACTTTTCAATGTACATCTTTTGTACCTTTTGAATTTTGTACCATGTACATGTATTATCTATTCGAAAATAAATAGTTTTTAAATTTTAATTTGGTTTACTTTTCTAAAAAAAATATAGAACCAAGATGGAAGAAGATTCTGGTTCAGTAAATCTGCTTTCACAAGGAAGATAAAGCCCTTGAATAAAAAATAGTTAAACTCTCCCTTTTTGGAGTCTTGGTGACACTGGGCCATGTGAAAAAGGGGCTGTCCTCTTCTGGTGGAACAGCTTCGGGGTGATGGAGCACTGAGGCTGGTTCTGCCCCCATGTGTGTGTTAGGCTGGTGGGGACAGGGACGGGGGATGGACTGTGAAGTTGCTACGCCCTCGGGCAGACTGGGGCTGCTGCAGGGCTGCCTCCATCTTGTGAGAATCACACTGCAACCCTGGTTCCTCTGACTTCGGGGGTACAGAAGAGGATGATACCTCTGAGCCATGGTCTGAGGGGAGCTGTTAACATCCCCATGAAGCCATGCCCTTCTTTTGTGGCAACGTGCTGTGGGTGACCCTTCCCCACCCCACAACTCTGATTTCGTCCGTGTGTCCAGCCCCAGGAGAAGAATCATTACAGCTGTGCTAACAGTCATGGAAATCTCATTTCTGTCTGCCAAGAGTTGATCTACAGGTAGGTATCTAACTCAGTTATGGCCAGGAGGAGAAAACTGATGAGGGGTCCAGGAGAGACTTTTCTGCTGGTTGTCAGTGAGAGATGCATTAGGAAAGCTGCTTCCCCTTCCTGATTTTGCAAGTTGTCAAGGAAGAACAAGGTTTGAGCAACTTTTGCCATCTTGAGACCATGAGAGGAGACATCTCGACACGCTGAGCTTGGCAGAGGGAAAAGGCCTGGCCTGGCTCCCTGAAGGCATGATGAGCTTCTGAACCAAGCTGGGGACCACCTGCCTCCATATTCTTGTCCCATAAGAAAAATAAATCCCTGTTAACTTGCACATTCAAACCAACAAATATTTGAGTCCCTGCTATGTGCCAGGCCCTGGGAATACAGCAGTGAACAAACAGACAAAAGAACCTGCCTTCCTAGAGTCACTCTCCAGTGGGGAAAACATGCAAACAAGATACATATACAAATTTTATCATATGTTGCTTCGATTTGCTGCATAAAGCAAGGAAGAGTATCAGGAGTGTCTGGTTTGGTGGTGGTTGCTATTTTATATTGAGAAGTTAGGCAAGGCCTCACTCACTCACTAATGAGGGAGTGCGACATATAGATTCCTGTGTGAAGAGAATTCTGGGTAGGGGGAATAGCAAGTGTAAAGGCCCTGAGGTAGGCACGTGCCCAGAAGCTGAGTTTGCAGAACATTAAGGGAGTGCTATGTGGGAAGCCACTGGAGGGTTTGGAGAAGAAAAGCTATGTGATCTGACTTCCCTTTGGAGGCTGTGTTGACTACAGACTACAGGGAGGCCAGTTAAGAAACCACTGTAATAATCCAGATGAAAATATAACTGAAAAGTGTTACAGGACAATACCAACCCTTTTAATACTACATTACTCTGATTTTTTTTCTTGTTCTACTTACCTGTTTAAAAATGCTGAGCACTGAATCATTGGTTTCCATTCTTCATTCGCCTGTAGCAGACACCCTTGTCATGACAAGTGGAATGTATTTCCCCACCCCTTTAGGCTTTTGCTTGTCCTATGGGTTGTTAGCAGACTTGACATGAGTTTTGAAAATGTGTTTATGTGGTTGGGTTTACACTCTTGCCCATCTCTCTTGAGAAGAACATATCTGCTCAAGTATGGAGCAGGCCTAGACTCAGCCTGCAGCTTGAAGCCAAGCCCAGAAGAGCCCAGCCTGGACCAGTGAAATCCCAGTCAATTCATACCTATATGAGCAAGAAATAAAGGTATGTTGCTATGTACCACTGAAACTTTGTAGTGATTGCATACAATTATTGCTAACATCGCTGACTGACACAACCACCAAGTTGATTTCATGATAGATTGTGACCTGGGGTTTAAAAGACACCTGTCTACACCACCCAACATTACTGTGAAGGGTCCAGAAGAGCAGGCTTCTGGAGATGGAACCCACATGTGTTCATAGAGCACAGCAATCATGATAAGAATCCAAATTCCCTTCATACATGCCAGAAGAAACATGGAAGCCATGTTAAAGGGGAGAAAAGTAGCATACTTTATACATTATACATGACCAATTTTATAAAATAAAACTGTTAGGTTAGCCATATCCATCCTATAGGCCTGGAACTCTGTGGAATTGGATTCTGACACTAAGACACCCTAGTGACACCTTAGTAAATAAATAAAGAGACAAGATGAATCCTCTTACAGCATCCCAACTCCATCTTAGTCATGTTCTATAGCAAAGAGATTGGAAGCAGAACAGAGACATTACACTTAGCAAGGGTGTTCCTGAAATGTTAATTGCAGATCTTTTTTTTTTTTTGTCAGTAGACTTCTATTTTGTATACTCTGAATTAAAAGGAATCACAAGTGCATCCTTGCATAAAGTCAATCATCAAGTGATCTGTTTCAGAAATTCAGCATTTCATAATTATAGTGAGCAGTCAGGGAAAGCCATATTAACTGAAGAAAAGGTTCAAGTCTGAAAAGTCTAGGTTGTGAGTAAAAAAAAAGAAAAGGGGGACTCTAACCATAACAGATTCCTTCTGCCTGGGATGCTTCCATAACGACACTACATTAAGTCAAAGCCCAGGCCAAATGAACACAATGATAAAAGCATCCTATCTAATAGCAAGAGTAAACCAAAAAATTCCATAGGTGTCCACCCAATCATTCCCAGACTCTCTTCCTCTACACTTTCTTCCTGGAATCCAACTAGAATAATGCAAGAGGATCTACTACATCAAGTGCAGCCTGCAAGGCACACACAGGTCTCGTGTTGTAAAATGCAAGCCAAAGTTGAAACATGGAGTCTAGTCAGATTTCTGTTGGGTTCCCTTCATTTTTCTCACGTTTATATACAGGAAGACTTGAGTCCAAATACCTCTCTGCTATGTACTCACTGTGTAACTGTGGGCAAGCTACTTACCCTCTTGGAATGTAGTTAAATGAGGGCTGTACTTACCTTCTGGGGTGGATGTAGGAATAAAAGATCATTTGTCTATAAAACCTAGTCCAATGGCTGTACATGGTTGGTGCTCAAGAAATAGTACTCTTAAAATGTATTCCTGAATGTGTGTTTCATGAAGGGAGAGACAGGGGAGATTGTTAATACCCCCTATTGTCTTTCAGCCAAGAAGGGAACATCCCCAGCAGACCCAAGCTTAAGCTATAGCCCTTAAAAGACAACAGTGATGGATGACTGAGAACACCATTTGATCAGTAGCTACATAGCTACCTGCTCTACTTCTTCCACGTTGTCAGCTATCTGCTTTTTGCTTCCCTGTTAATTCAGAGGATGTAAGGTGGCTTGTAGGAAATAAGCAAAATTAGATAATAAAATATAAATATTATAGAACATAAAACACTAGCATAGGGAATACCTAAGAACTGGAATTATAAACTGGCTAGAAATGTTATACACAAATAAGTAAGCTACCAGGTCCTACATGGATTCCAAAATTAAGCCAGAATTTGGTTTTGTGCTTCTTCCTGATCAAAATGAAAGTGGAAACAGTCAATTAACAATTCTCATCGTGAAAAGAAAACATGCTTTCACAAAGAGTGTGTAGGATGACTTTAACTACATCCTCATATGAAATGCATTGATGGGTTTTGTAAGAATGTTTCTTGTAGTGTCTTCCAATGAAAAAGAACAAAATTCCAAAACACAACTCCAAGAAGGCTGTCCAGGGGACCATACCAATTACCTTTATGATGTCCCAACATCCAACAACAATTTGGTTGGACCACATATTCTTCCCAAAATCCCTCTTCTTAACAGTGCTGGGACCTATGAAAGCTGACAGTGTGGATGGTTTGAAGTTATACTGGTCCACAGTCCCTTATCCACAAGTGCAAAAATACAAAAAGTTCAGAAAACAAAGGTTTTTAACTCATTTGACAACAAAATTGATATGACCCAAATGACCTGCACTGATGTAAGGCTATTTTTAGTTATTTTCTCACAATGTAAATGTGCATACATTTTACTACAGAAATATCCAGGTGTTGATTACAGACTGCAGCTCCAGATCCAGCCCCAAGGGTGTTACCAAATTTACAGCCTATACCATATTGCCTTTCTAAAACCTAAAAAAAAGTCTGGATTCCGAAACTCATCCAGTCCCAAAGGTTTTGGAAAAGGCACTGTGGAGCTCTAATTCTCTGCTAAACACCAAAGTATAGGTACCTTACAGTGTAAGTGTAAAGAATGTCTATATAACTTAGACATCAAATGAGCCAATGGTGGAAACCTTTTTGTGCAAATTAAAATGCCTAATCAATAGGCAGCCAGCCCACTTCCAAAATCAGGTAGATATGACCAAGGTAGATAGAAATTCCTATATACCTGGGCCACATTTAATATTTTCTGGAAGACCAAGAACCATCATGCAGTTTGGGGTTTTTTTTTTTGGTGTTTTGAGTCGTACAACAGGCATCATTACCCATCTCAATGTCATATACACGTGTGTGCACCATGAATAAGAATGATTCTGAGCCTAGAAATGAATGCCTCAAAAGTATTTTTATTACACATACAAGTCCATATGGTGAAGTAATGAGAAAAAATTCTCACAGCTGCTCTCCCTTGTGGTAGAAAAGCAGAGAAAAGACTTCACCAGGGGTTCTTAATGCTAGCTACATATTGGAATCATCTGGCAAATTTTAAAAAGCACTGCTGCCTGGGTTGCACTCCCAGGAATGCCAGTTTAATTGGTCTAAAGAGCAACCTAAGTATCCAGAAGCATCTCTCACTGATTTAAAAAAAAAAATCATCTAGAGAACTTAATATGTAGATTACCAGACCTCTTCTTTGAGAGTCTGATTCAGTAGCTATGGGGTTGCACTGAACACTTTTTTAAACAAAACTTCAGGTGAGCCTCATCTCGCAAATTAGGATACATTGCCGCCTTGAGGAAGTGTGAGAGTCTGGGGAAGATAGGAATTGATGGATAAAGGGTGTGGGGAGTGCTCGTCACAAAGGAGACAGTCTCCTGAGTGGGCTACAAAACAGGCCACTGGAACCCTGTGCTGAGAGACCCTCTCTGAGGAATATGGTATTGACGAAGGAAAGGCAAATCAGCTTCAACTCTTGTGTCAGTTCTAACCAATTAGCAGTAACTGCCTAAAGTGTTGTCCTGAAAAGTATTCTGAGGCAGAATTCCTGCTCAAATGGGGAGACTGTGCTGTGATCGATTAGTCATGTCTGCCATGTACATGGGAAAAAGAAGATGTAGTTGCACGCTTGCCACCCATAGGCTGTCTTCTTGGGAGCCTTTGGCTCTGCTGCTTCCGCAGTCCAGGCCCGATGGTATGGCTCTCAAAACATCATTAGTACTCAGCTGTGGAGGGAGGGGCCCCAGAACACTGGTGGAGGAGAGACATACAAGTTCCCTCCCTCCTCACAACTCTACCCATATGTCTCTCCAACCTCTGTGTCTATCTCTGCTTGGTAAAGGGGCTCTTGAAGGCATTGTTGTAGTTCTTGTTAAAAGCTGTGTAAATCAGGGGGTTGAAGAAAGAATTGGAGTAGCCAAGCCACATGAATATGCTCTTGCAGATGGGGGGCAGGCTGCAGGCGCAGAGGGGGCTGATGAGCTCCGCCAGGGAGAAGGGGACCCAGCACAGCACAAGCACACCAATCAGAATCCCCACCATCACAGCTGCCCGCTTCTCTTTCTCCTCCCGCCACGAGTCTCTGCTCGCCCGAAAGGCCACCGTTGTCCGACAACGTGCTGTGAATACCATCTCAGCCTCAGGAGGTGCTTCTTTCGCCTTGGAACAAAGAAAATGTGGAATTAAAAAGTAAAACAGAACAAGGAAAAATAAACTGCAAAATCGACAACTCTTCTTAGATCTGTCAGAGAAGTGAGGTCACAGGGCTAAATGCTGCTCCAAAAATGGGAAAGAGCCATTCCAAGTTTTCCCAGTCCACGGGCAGTGGGAGCTGCATGTCACCTTTCCCCTTTAAAGGGATAATATCGACCAATCCTACTCCTTGTAGACCACCTTCAAGTCACCAAAGGAAGTCTGAGAAGAAAATATGGCATCCTGAAATCACCTCATGAATATTCAGCAGTCCCTTGCTGGGAGAGGAAAATATCATCAGAGCATGGGAGGAAGTGGAAGGCGATTTTGTTGTTGCTTTCCTCCCACTAAGCTCATTAATGGGCACTTTTCCAGCCATTTCTCTGATGACAAAAATCACCTCCCAGGCACTTGAGTTCCTCCATTGTGTAATGAAATTCCAAATCCTCGTTAAGCTATTGAAGTAAAGAAATGGACGGGGTAGGTTCAGTTCAAATAGATCCTGGGGGAAGAGAAACAGAAAAGGAACGTCTACTGATTAAACAGGTTCATTGAAAACACTGAGCAGGGCCCACCTGTGTTCCATCAAGACGCCTGTTTACTAGAAGCCCCGTGTTCACAGCTTTTCAGCCTGAGCCTGGTATAGCCTGTGCAGAGTGATGCTGGTGAGCAATGGAATCTTTCCAGAAAAAGCCTCAAAGAAAATGAGCCAATTGTGGATGATTTGGGTTCGCTAAGAGACTGACTTGTTTTGCTTTTTCAGTTCAATATGTAACATCTATTGGGAAACCAAAAGACACAAAGAAGCAGCAGCACAACTCCTGAGAAGCTGCGATAAAACCCACACTGTGCTAAGTACCTGCAGTGGATGATTTTAATTTAACCTCACAACAAACCCGTAAGGTATTATTATTATTATTATTATTTTCCCCATTTCACAGGTGACAAAACACTGAGAGGTTAAACATGTTTGTCCAAAACACAGAGTTACTTATTGTTAGAGGTGGCAGTCAAACTCTGGTAACCTGAACTAGAGTCCACACTCCTAACCCCTACATGTTATTCTGCAACCTTAAGTAAAGGTGATTGATCTGAATGGGTTCCCATAGAGCCTATTTCAAGGATATTATGTTTGGGGTGCTTTCAGAATGGGTGTCTATGGCTCCCTGGGCAATTTCTAGTCCCTCTAGCAACCAGCTCTGGGGACATCCCAGAGCCTCCCTCTTTCCTCTTTAATCTTGTCTCTCCTCAGCCATTGACCCCCTCTGCACACCTGTCCATGACCAGTCATGCTCCAGAGGCCTCGGACCCTGAGTTTAGAATCCACTAATCTGGAAGTCAAGATACGAATTGTTGAATCCACACAACCAGTAGTACCTGGCACCTTCCAGTCCTGCTGTACAAGGAGAGGTGCTCTGAACACGGGGTTGGAGGGTATTGAACGTGGTGACTGAGGCCACATGAGCAAGGACAGGCAGAACCAAGGTGCCTGCCCAGTCTCTGTGGTTCCTTTCTGCCATGCTGAGACTTGACCTAAAAGGTGAGTTTACCTAAATGTCTCCATAGAGTCTGGGGCTTTTTCCATCCAAAATTAATTAAGGACCAAATCTGCCAGACAGTCAATGCTCAGACATTTACTGATCATTTCTTATGTGTATAGGGACAACGTACTGGAGTTTCCTATCAAGTCCCAATTTCAAACATTCTGTCCCTCTATTCCCATAAGTACTCTGATATCAGGGCATGATTCCGAGTTGTCATTCAGAATATTGTGTCATGACCAACACTCTAGAAGGGTAGGGACCTTGAGTGTCTTGTCCACTGAAGAATCCCCAGCACCTAGTATAATGTAGGGCATATAGTAAACATTCAAATATTTATTGAATGGAGAAATGTTTGGGGGAGACAATTCTTTTGCAAATCTCTTGCATTCCTGCATATTTTGCTAGCAAAGATGCTGACAGTCTTTGTTTTAAACTAGCTTTTCAAGGATGTTTGTTCAGCAAACAGCCTTGGAAGACACAGAAAGTGTCTCCCAGAGGGAAAGAGGCAGTCCGGCTTATAACCCATTATAAAAGATTCAGGCTTCCTTTATAATAAAATAAGAAATAATAATACCATAATATAAATAAAATAAGAGTAGAGGGCAGGTTTGTTTACTGTCCAACACTAGACAAAAGAGATTTAGGTTTCCTAATGTGGGAATTTCTCTGCCATGATGCAAATCCATTAGGGCCACCCATATCCCTCCTGTAGGACTTTGAGGGAAAGGGGATGCATACCTGAAGCTCACACTGTGTAATAAAGTCCTTTGATTCCAATCCGAGTCCCCTGTCTTGTGTCAGCATCCAGTAATCTGTGACTTATTATAATAGCTTGCAAACAGGGTACAATCTCAGGCCCTTTACAGTGTTGACATATGTCTAGCACTTGGCTTGGTGGCTCCACACAGTGTCACACTCAGCTAATATAACAGCTACTGTATAAGGAAGGAACACAGAGGCCAAGGCTCAGAGCAAGTTAGGGACTAGCTACAATTCCAAGCTGAGTACCCATTTCTACATCTCCAACCAGGAAGAACCTTATTTATATCGTAGGCCTACTGTGAGAAGACAGTAGGACAGAGTAGCATTTACTGACAGACCTCAGTAAATGACAGCTTCATGTCCCTAACCCTTTCCTCTCTTCTAAAACAACTCCAGCTGCCACAGAAAGAAGCTACAAATTTTTACAATTCTCTAATGTCAGATAAATGTCTTAATAATAAGAAATAGGAAAAAAAAAAAAAAAACAGAAAGGAGGATGGTTCCTAATCACTGGTGGAACCTACCAGTGACAACAAGAGTCAGACCTCGACTATGGCAGGACTCTTTACCAGGCTGGTGCCAGGCAACCACAGTAATCCTAGAGGCTAATCAAATCCTACAATGTCTGTGGAGAGGACATTGAGAACTTCCCAATTAAGGTTGAAGGCAATCTGGATTGTAACTGGAATGCTCTGTTTCTAACCAGAGTTTGCAGGTCAAGGCTGAGAACACCTGGGGCTTTATTCTCTCTGCCCAAGGTTTAATGAGATAACCAAGCTAAAAGTCTTATTTCTCCAAGGCACTTCAAAGAGATAACTAACCCAAAAAAGCCCCCAATTAAACAGAAGCTGTCTAGCTTGTTTGACAACCCAGAATAGGAAATTTTCTCAGCTGCTTCTCTTGTACAAAAGAAACCAAGCAAATAAGGAAATTTTCTTGTAAAAAACAAAAGTTGAGCACTGCCAGGCTTGAAAAAAATAAACTTTCCCTTCAGTGTAATTATATACACAACAAAGCATTGTGTATAGCATTGTGCTAAGCTTTGGGGTATGATCATAACATAAGGCATAATTGCTATAATACTTATATTTGGAAAACATGGATTTTTTTTTAGTTGGGAGTTTAGTCACCCTGGCATAGCTAAGGACCCACTGGGGTTAATACTGATAATGGGAAAATGTACCCAAGTGTGTTAATTAAGGTTAAGTACAGTTGTGTTTTTAGCTCTGATATCATTTGATCTAAAATCCTCCTCCCTTACCAGTTGGTGCTGATCCTTGGTACAAGGGGAGGATGCAATGGAGAGAGGAGAGGTTTTGTCTTTTGCACATGCACCGTCCAGCCTCAGTGTTCTGACATGCCCCCAAGGGGGCCATGGCTCCGGGACTGAGGATCACCTCTGCCTTAGAGAGTCCTAGTTCCATCCCTCAGGACCAGCCAGTGGAGAATAAGCTAAGCATCACCCTGCAGGGAAGGATTGCAGGGAAGGGCTTCAGGAAGTGCTGTATGGAGACTGGGTGAGCTAGCAGCTACCTACCTTTCTGGGCAGTAAGTTCAAAGCTTTCTTTAATTTTCAAGGAATTCCATGACCTACCAAAAAGTTCAGAGCCATGGAGTTTGTGTCTCATTCTTCCACTGAGAAGCCTCGTCTCCAAAACTACATGGATATATGAAGTAGCTCATTGTAAGGTTCTATGTGGAGACACAAGGTCCCAATGCCATACTTGTTACACACCTTTTGTTGCTCTTCTCCCCCTCTCCTCTTCTGTAACAATCCAATAAGAGAGAAAAGAGAAATGAAAATAGAGGTAAAGGGGCAAGATGAACATAATGACGTAGGCGGAACAAGGGAGAAGTTTATAGAGAGGGAAGCCAGGCATATTTCTGAAGGTATAGAGGAAGTACTCCTTGGTGCGCCCAAATATAACATTTTTGGAAATTCTCAATTAGGTAACAATCTTAAAAGAATCAAACCATAAGCCAGATGATTTGTTGTCACTGATAGAATTTGATTCATAACATTTAATTTTCTAGAGTTAAAAGCTTGCAGTGTGGCCTGGGAATGTGTTTGAGCCATAGGGTTTTTTTTGTTTTTTGTTTTTGTTTTTTGGTTTTTTTTTTGAGACAGAGCCTCACTCTGTCGCCCCAGGTAGAGTGTAGTGGTGTCATCATAGCTCACTGCAACCTCCAACTCCTGCGCTCAAGCGATCCTCCTGCCTCAGCCTCCCGAGTAGCTGGGACTACAGGCATGCACCAAGATGCCTGGCTAATTTTTCTATTTTTAGTAGAGATGGGGTCTCACTCTTGCTCAGGCTGGTCTCAAACTCCTGAGCTCAAGCAATGCTCCCGCCTTGGCCTTTCAGAGTGCTAGGATTACAGGCATGAGCCACCATGCTAGGCCCCATAGTTTTTTTAATAGACAGAATCAGAACAAGGGGGTGGTTTTCTACCACCCTCTTCCCATATCTGAGCTAAGGCCAAACCCCTGGCTCTCATCTATAAGCCCACCAGCTACTTAGTTTTTGGGGTGGTCCAGATGACAAGTAAACATAGACAAGGACCCTCTAAGAAAAGAAAGTTACAGGCCAGTATCCCTGGTAAACATAGATGCAAAAATCCTCAACAAAATACTAGAAAACCAAATTCAATAGCACATTGAAAGGATCATTCACCATGATCAAGTGGAATTTATCCCTGGGATGCAAGGATTCATCATATATAAATCAATAAATGTGATATACCACAGTAACAGAATGAAGGACAAAAACCATATGATCATCTCAATAGAGGGGGGAAAAGCATTTGGCAAAATTTAACATCTTTTCATGATTAAAAACTCTTGTTAAATTAGGCATAGACGTAATGTACCTCAACACAGTAAAAACCATATATAACAAGCCCACAGTTAACATGATACTTAATGGTGAAAAGCTGAAAGCTTTTCTTCTAATATCAGCAACAAGACAAGGACATCTAGTCTCACCATTTCTTTCTAACATAATACTGGAAGTCCTAGCCAAAGCAATTAGGGAAAAAAAAGAAAAAAGAAAAAAAAGAGAAAAAGAAATAAAAGGCATCCAAATAAGAAAGGAAGAAGTAAAGTGGTCTGTGTTTTCTGATGACATGATCTTATCAGTAGAAAACCCTAAAGATGCCACCCAAAAACTGCTAGAACTGATAAACAAATTCAGTAAAGTTGCAGGGCACAAAATCAACATACAAAAGTAAGTAGTATTTCTATACACTAATAACAAACTATCCAAAAAATTAATAAAATAATCTCATTTTCAATAGCATAAAAAAATAAAATACTTAGGAATAAATTTAACCAAGGAAGTGAAAGACTTATACACTGAAATCTATAAAATAGGCAGGGTGCGGTGCCTCACACCTATAATCCTAGCATTTTGGGAGGCCAAGGTAGGAGGAGTGCTTGAGGCCAGGAGTTCAAGACCAACCTGGGCAACATAGTGAGATGCCATCTCTACAAAAAGAAAAGAAAAGAAAAGAAAACTGTAAAACATTAATGAAAGAAATTAAAGAATATACAAATAAATAAAAAGATATTCAATGTTAATGGATTGGAAGAATTAATATTGTTAAAATGTCCATACTACCCAAAGCAATCTACAGATGCAGTGCAATCCCTATCAGAATTTTAATTACATTTTTCACAGAAGTAGAAAAAAACAATCCTAAATAAAGTTCATGTGGAACCACAAAAGACCCCAAATAGCCAAATCAATCTTCAGCAAAAAGAACAAAGTGGCTGGACACATCATGCTGATTTCACAATACACTACAATGCTATAGTAATCAAAACAGCATGGCACTGGCATAAAAACAGACACTTTGACCAAAAGAACAGGATAGAGAGCCCAGAAATCAACTCATGTATCTGTGGTCAATTGATCTTTGATAAAGGTGTCAAAAACACAAAATGGGAAAAGGATAGTCTCTTCAATAAATGAGAATGGAAAAACTGGACACCCATATACAGAAGAATGAAATTAGACTCTTATTTCACACCATATGCAAAAATCAACCAAAATAAACTAATGACTTAAATATAAGACCTGAAACCATAAGACTACTGGAAGAAAACACAGGGGAAAAGCTCCTTAACATTGATTTGGGCAATAATTTTCTCAGATATAATTTCACAAGCACAGGCAACAAAAGCAAAAATAGACAAATGGGATTACACCAAACTAAAAAGCTTCTGCACAGCCAAGGAAACAATTAACAGCATAAAGAAGAAACCCACAGAATGAGAGAAAATATTTGCAAACCACATATCTGATATGGGGTTAATATTCAAAACATACAAGGAGCCCAAAAAATTCAATAGCAAGAAAACAACCTGATTAAAAATGAATAAAGGACTTGAATAGACATTTCTCAAAGGAAGACATACAAATGGCCAACAGTTTTATGAAAAATATGTTCAACATCACTATTCATCAGGGAAATGCAAATTAAAATCACAATGAAATATGTCACACCTTTTAGAATGGTGATTCTCAACAAGATGAAAGAGAAGTGTTAGTGAGGATGTGGAACCCTTGCACACTGTTGGTGGGAATGTAAATTAGTACAGCCACTAATACATACAGAACAGTATGAAGTTTTCTCAAAAAACTAAAAAATAGTATTATCATAGGATCCAGCAATCCTATTTCTGGGTATATATCCAAAGGAATTGAAATCAGTATGTTGAAGAGATATCTGCTTCCCCATGTTCATTGTGGCACTATTCACAACAGCCAAGTTATGGAATCAACTTATGTGTCCATCAACAGATGAATGGATAAAGAAAATGTGGTATACATACGCAATGGAATACTGTTCAGCTCAAAAAAGGAGGAAATCCTGTCATTTATGACAACATGGTTGAACCTGAAGGACATTATGCTATGTGAAATAAGCCAGCTACAGAAAGATAAATATTGTATAATCTCACTTATATGGGAAATCTAAAAAATTCAAACTGATAGAAGTAGAGAATAGAATGATGGTTACCAGAGGCTGAGGGAAGGGGGAGTGGGGAGATTTGTCACACATGGCAAAAAGTTATAGTTAGACAGGAGGAATAAGTTTTCAAGAACTAATGCACAGCAAGGTGACCATAGTTAATAATAATATATCATATATTTTAAAATCACTAAAAAAATGGATATTAAATATCACTATAAAAAAATGAAATATGTGAGGTGATGGATATGTTCATTAGCTTGATATAATCATTCCACAATGTGTGTGTGTATATAACAAAACATCACATTTTACTCCATAAATATATATAATTATTATTTGTCAATTTGAAATAAATAAATACATACATAAGCATAAATGGCTCTGTACAGATTTTGGGTCATTCAGGGCTTACAACACACAAACTTTATGGCAGCAGATCATTATTTGAACAAAATGTCAGCATAGAGGATTGGCTTAGAGAGTCAAATTTTTCTAATACAGCATTATCTGAAACCAAGCGCCAAGGTGACATAAACCCTATAGCTCAATATTACATATTTGTTTTGTCCTTTACAGTTTGCAAAGTGCTTTCCCATACACTATTCAATCTTGCAGGCCCACTGTACTCTAGGCAGACTTCTAGTAGAGCACCTATAAGAGTTTATTGCATTTATAATTCTATAATTGTGGTCTACTAAAATTAATCCCTTGAAAGCAGAAACTGGATTATTCATTCTTTAAAACCTCAGAGGCTACCATATTGCCTGATACATAGGAGGTTAGTAACTCAACCAAGTAATTTTGAACACTATGTTCAACATAGCCACAAGTTAACTGATTCTTCTCCCAAAGGTGGACCCTAATTCCTCTTCTCTTGAGTGTGTTGGACTTAGTGACTCACTTCTAATAAATAGAATGTAGAAGTGATCATACGTGACCTCCAAGACTAGGTCATAAAATGCACTGCAGTTTCTTCCTTGCTTCATTCTCTAGGATGGCTTGCTCTGGGGAAAGTCAGCTGCCATGTTGTGATGACACTTGAGCAGTCCTATGGAGATGCCCTCTTGACAAGGAACTGAAGCCTCCTGTCAACAGCCATGTGAGTGTGCCATCTTGGAAGCAAGTCTCCAGCCCCAGTCAAGCCTTCGAATGACTGCAGCCTCATGCAACATCTTAACTACAACCACAAGAGACCTTATGCCAGAACTACCCAGCTAAGCCATTCCCAATGCCTGACCCACAAAAACTGTGCATTAATACATGTTTGTTCTTTTAAGCCACTAAGCTTTGGGGTAATTTACTACACAGGCAATAAATAACTAATACACCTATGATAGTAAGGAATAGCAATAAGAGAAATAAAATAATTTATTATTTATAAGACAAATAGAAAAATAATAATGAAACTAACACAGCAGCTATCATTTATTGTTTACTCTTTTACACCTATGCTATTATTTTATTTACTCTTCATAAGAATATTATGAGACAGATGGTAATATTTTCATTTTATATATGGGGAAATGCAGGCTTAGATGAAGTCACTTGGCTAAAGTGCTGCTAAGTGGCACAAAAAATTGAAACTCAGGTCTCCTACTTTCCAAATCCTATGCTTTTAACCACTGTGCATATTATCTCCTCATATATGTTTACTGATTGAGAAAGAATGAAAAGTATCAATCAAGGCTATATTATAACTTTCTTGAGCCCTAGATGTCTTTGCCTCCTTGGGCTCCTTCCTCCATTAAAAATCATTTAAAATTATATTAGTACAAAGACTAATATAATGAAGGCTGAATTCATTATATATTTATTATATTCATTTTCCTCTAATTTTAAAAGAAATTAAAATAAAAATATTTCCATGGGTCCCTAAAAGAATTGGGGCTCTAGCTAGTGTGCCTACTGTGCCTGATGGATAAGTAGGCTCTAGCATCAATGTGTACACTCAAATAAGCAATTGAAAAAAAAAATTTGATGTCATATTTTAAAAGCCAAAGGCATCATCCCTAATGACTTTGCTTTCTTCTTTTCTAACCAGTACAGGGTACAGGGCAAAGCAATCACAACACAGAGTTTGCTTTAGGGTGGAGAGAGATTATAATGTATATGTGGTGCTCAGTATCTCAGGATATGAGGTTGAAAGAAAGGATGCCAGGGCAGGAATTGAACCTGTCCCCTGAGGGAAGTTGGCAGGGCCTCTGTGCTCAACCGTGTTCAGCTCTCCTGGAAAGGAGAGTTCACATGAGTAGTTCTGAGATCCCACTCCCTGGCACCCACCTTGACTGGGCTATGACTGCTCCACTCATCATTTCTCTGAAGGAGAGACGCCCATGAGCAGAGCGACAGCCCTCAGAAGTCAAGTCCCTGGAAACACCATGGAGTAATGAAAAAGTAAAAAAAAAGTAGCAAAAAGAGTTTAGATCTGGTACAAAGTTCAGTTTCTCTACTAGATAACTGTGATTTGGGATGAACTATCTTTGTGGTGCCTTAGTTTTCTCATCTGCAAAATGAGGGCTTTGTGGCAAAGACAGTGCTCAACAAATAGCCACATGCTCCCCTCAAATTCACAGCCAATGGCTGGCCAATAGGCTGTGAACAGAAGTGACATGTGTCCACTTCAGGGCAAGGCAGTTAAAAGCTGGTGTAATTCCATATATCTCTTCTCCTTCCACAGCAACTTTGGAAGCCACATGTTCAAGACAGCATAACTGAAAAATGACAAGTGTCCTAAATCTATGAGTGACTGCCTGGAGAAGAGCAATGCAGGTAGGCTACCAGACCCACATGGAACTCTAGGTGAGAGTGAAATAAACTTCTATTGGTTTGGGGTTACATGTTACTGCAGCATGTCTTTGCTTCTCCTGACTAATAGAGATTGTAAATGCCAACTTTGCTGAATTGTGAGGATTAAATAGGAGGATAATGTAATGCATCGAAAACAATGCCTGGAAGAGAGAATCCACTCAGTAAACATTTTTTTCCTTCTCTACTTTCAAAACCTGTGTTTTTCTCCAAAGGATTAATTTCACTGGCCAAGAGCTGTTGAAGACTCCTTTCTGATAATAATTTAGGGTTGGGACCCTAGACAGAGAATTCTGAAAAAGATGGAGGTTGTACACAGCCTCATTGACAGAGGCCTTCAGGCCTCATAGTGGCTCCTATGCCCCACAGAACTCAGTGCAGACACTTTGCAGGAACTACACTCAACTCATTTCCCTTGGAGTGTAGAAAAATGCAGGTGGGGGCAAAGTAGAGTGATAGTATTGCTGGCATATTTTAAATTTTGGTTTGGGTGTCTTGCAGCCAGAAGGCTTACAAATCCTGACTCAGGAACATTACCCAGGATTTTGAGCGAGGGCCTGCTGGAGCCCAAAGAAGCAGGACGCTCTTGAACACCACCATCTCATCTACAATCTCAGCATCGTGTGATGCAAGTCTCTTAGACATGACTTAGATGTGTGTTAGGAAAGTTGAGGCCCAAAGTGGGGAAGGGCTTGCCCCAGGTCCTTCTGCCTGCAAGTGGCTGAATCCTAACACTAACCCTGTCTCCCAGAGCTCTTTCAATCCACTGATAGCCACCCTGGATTGGCCAGCCTCCCATCCAGTCACCTCTTCCTGATGTCACCTGCCTGAGTGGGGGCTGTCAAAAATGAACACTAAAATCAGGTTTGGCAAGCCTTTCTGGCATCCATTTCACCGTGATTTCTCTGGGTGCACATTGGATTAATGCAGCTATTAAAAGTCAGCCCTACCTCAGCAATCAGACAGAAAGCTATAATCACCCCAGGCATTTCCAAGGGACCTTTCAAAGACCATCATTAATTCTGAATAAAACTCTCCCCTACCAACACTTTCCAATTATAGACTTGCTATTCCTATTTTATGCTACAAAATGTCTCTGCCATTTAATGAAAAAGAAAAAAAAGCCTACTTTTTAAAGCACATGTATTTGTCTGGTAGCCTAAGTATCTGAGTTAATTTTCTAAAATTAAAACAACAAAAAACTTGCCCTCTTTTTCCTCCGTTGTGCATCCCCTTCCCTCATCCATATATTCTATTTGGAAAGGAACAATAAATCTCCTTACTCTTTAGGACTGGGAGCTTGTTCCTTGAAATACCTGAGACCCTCAAAAGAGAAAGTTTGGACTTCCAGGTAAGGAGGTTGCTGAGCACCTATTAGGCCTTGGCCAAAAGACGGAAATGTCCAGGCAGAATAACAACTATGGTGAGAGAAGATCTGCCAGCTGCAGTTTCCCTTATCATGTTGCATTTCCAGTGGTATCTCCCCAGCCCTTATAGTTTGCCAGGCAAAGCCCTGTTGATCTCCTCCTTTCTCCAGCCAGCTCTGCCACCCACCATGTGCCAGGCACTGTGCTAGGTGCTTTACATTCTTCGTCTCATGTAATCCTCACCAAGAGCCCTATGAAATAGGAATTAACCTTGCTTAAAGACGAGGAAACGAGGCCCACAGAAATTAAGCAGCTGCCCTCATTTCCGAAGGTTGGAGTTGAACCTGCGATTCTGTCTCCTAAATCCCTAGAGGATAATGTTGGGGTTGGGATAATGAAAAGAAAGTGAGACTTGGATTATTTTATCTTCACTTCCCCCCTTGGCAGGGAGCTGGCTGATAATCCTGGGGAATAGTTTCTGGACTGCAGAGGATGGACTGGGGTCTGGTGGAGACAGAAAATAAGGGGTGAATGGCCACAGGAATTTCTGCAAGACGAATCCCAGCCCACCACAGTCCCTCAAGGTCTAGCTGGGACCAGGAAGTTGGCGGCTCCAGGACTCACATGGACACAAGCACACCAAGGGAAAAGCAACAGAGAACGCAGCTAGTAAGACGTGCCCTTATCACTACCGGGGAAGGCTGCACGTGCAAGCCTCTCCAGCCTCATGGTGAGGTGTTGTCAGATCCGGCTCCAGCCCTACAGTGCAGGTGGTGAAACCCCTTCCCCTCTATGCACCAGGTACGCAGTTGGTGAACCCTTCCCATGTGCGTCAGGTGCACAGGTGATGAACCCCCCCGAAGTGCTTTTCAGGCGAGCAGGCAGCAAACTCCTCCTGCGCTCCAGGTGCGGGTGGCCAACCTTTTCACGCGCCCCAAGTGTGCAAGCTTCCGCTCCCTCCTCCCACAGCGCCCTCCTTCCCAGACGCCCCATTCCGCAGCCGGTCCCTCACCTGCATGGTGGCTGGCAATGGCAGCACAGCCTTCTGGCGGCGGCCGAAGCGAAACTTGGCCGCCTTATATATCTTCCAGTAGACAAATAGCACCACGGCGAGCGGCAGGTAGAAGGCACCGCAGGTGGAGAAGACGGCGTAGGAGGGTTCCTGGCTCACCTGGCAGCGCTGGAGCTTGGCGTCGTACGCCTCGCCCCAGCCAAAGAGCAGCGGTGCGAGGGCGATGAGCGCAGACAGCGCCCAGGTGAGCGCGATCATGAGCGCCGAGGCACGCCGGCGGGTGCGCAGCGTGTACTGCAGGTGACGCGTGATAGTCCAGTAGCGGTCCAGGGCGATGGCCGCCACGTTCCAGATGCTGGCAGTGCAGCACAGCACGTCGAAGGAGATCCACACGTGGCACAGGCTGCGGCCCAGCCGCCAACGTCGCCCGGCCGAGAGCTCGCTCACCAGGCTCAGTGGCATCACCAGCGCTGCCACTAGCACGTCCGATACGGCCGTCGAGGCCACCAAGTTGTGCGGCACGCGATGGAAGGCGCGGACGCGCGGGATGGTGACCAGAACCAGCAGGTTCCACAGGAAAGCGGCCGCGATCAGCATCACCAGCAGTGTTACCACCAGCACCGTGAAGACAGAGAGTGGCGGCTCCCGGCCGGGCAGGACAGCACCACCCGGGGCCGACCCAACGACCCCCGCCTGGGCTTCGGCTGCTGCTGCAAGTCTCGGGTCCCAGGGCAGAGGCAACGCTGGCGGTGGCCACCGAGAGGTTAGCTGCTTCCATGGACTACTGGACTGGTGCTCTCTGTCAGGGGACGCACAAGTCGTCCAGGGGCTCCGCGTGGACTGGGCGGGTGGGGCGCGGGAGGGGGTACTGCTTGCCCAGGGAGGCGCGGAGAGGGGTCCAGGTCGTCCAACCCTGGCCCTCCTTTGGGCCGTAGCCCGCCCTTGGCACTTCTGCCTGGAGCCCTTGTGGACCCTCTTTTCCAGCCAGTAGAGGAAAAAAGGAAAGTAGGAGAGGAGCTCAGTCCAGATCCGCTTGGCCCGCCAGTCCCTCCCACCTCTCCTAGCGGTCTCGGCGTGGGACTGGCGGTCTGGGAATCCCAGGGCGCAGCCGAGTGTCCGCCGAGTGTCCGCCGCGCACAGGGAGAGCACACGGGGAGAGCTCCCCGCCCGAGGTTGCTGGAGCACCTGGAGTGGGCTGGGGTGGGCGGAAGCAGGGGCGGTCTGCAGAATCCACCAATGGGAGACCGGTCCTCAACGCTGTCCCCGCTAGTCTCCCCGCCTCGGCTAGGCAGAGAGAACCCTAAAGCGGTAGTCTCGGGGTGGGGGGAAGGCTTACAATCGTGTAGGAATTCAGTTGCTGCCACCTCCGCGGTTCCCTCGGATCCGCCGGATGGAGCGATTTGACACTGGGAAACACAGGGTCCAGCCCTGTTCCGGCCAGAGGGGTTCGGGTTTCCTGGAATCTCGATGCTATCTATACCTGAAATAGGAGACCCACGTATTGGGGTGTATAGAATAGAAAGCTCCTAAACCCATCCCCATCTTGCCGCTTCATTCGCGGCACGTCTTCCCGGCGAGGGCTTGGTGGAGTCTTCAGACGTTCGCTCGCTGGCTCTGAGCAGAAAGAACGCGGCTTCTGAGCACTTTGGCAGAGGCCTGGAAGAGGGACAGTTTCCGTCACCTGCGCCAGCTCCAGCCTCCAGGCGTATCCCCAATCCCAGCACATCCGCACTCTCCACCCGTGCTTCTCTTTCCGTTTCTAGCATTCCTGAGTATACGTCTTCCAGTGCTTCATATCCAGGTCCAATCTGGAGTTATTTTTCGTGATCCTTGGGCAAAGGTAGAAACCAATGCGAAAAGTGAAAGTTCCCCACCCCTCCACCCGCACCCCCCATTGTCAGTCTATCACACTTTAAAAAAATAGTTTAGTCGTAATTAGATCAATCTGAAGCTGTGCTCCCTATGTTCCTGGAAGTACAATAGCACACAGAGTCCAAACTGCCGCTTCTGAAGGGGCACAGGGTGAGCAGGGTGCTCAGATGAGGCGGGGCGTGCCCTGCACCCTGAGAATGAGCTCCCAAGAAGGAAGACTTCTTTCTGGAAAGGCCATCTACACGGAAGCAGGTGGAGGGCTTCTCCCAGAAGTCGCACCCCGGTACCTGGGGCGATCTTGTCCTGCAGGAGAGACAGATACTCCAAGAATGCCCTTCTTTACTCTCCACTGTCCTTGTCCATTCACAAGTAGGCACTTTCTACTTTCTTGGCACTGTGTCTGACACTTCTTGCTTACACAGACTCGATAGCACGCTCATAGGACATAAAGAGCAACATGCAAGGGATCAAAGTGAAAATATTAATACTTGGACTTACAGGCTTAAGTGTTAAGTCGTTGATAAAAATATCAGAAATGGTGGACTGTTCAGGGATCACAGAGATGGGGGAAGTTGTGGTCAGGAAAGACTTCTCAGAGGAAGAGGCCACTGAAATTTTACTGAAGAATAAGGAAGGAATTTAGATATTGGACAAGATGAATGGAGTGCTGGACCTCAAAGCAGGCTGGCCTGGCTGGTGTGTGAATGGCTGTGCTGGAAGCTGGCAGGAGATGAAACGCACGATGTAAACAAATGTCAAGGAGCAGGGTTTGGGCTTGATCATGGAGGAAGCTAGATTTTGAAAGTGTTTGAGAAAATTAACCTGATGAAGAGAATTCTTTAGAAGGAAATGAAGACTAGTCTTTGAAATATTTTCACAATAATATTCTCCCCATCTTATTGAACATTTTAACAAGCATAAAGAATATTAAAAATGTAAAAACATGCATATTGCACTAGCCAGATACATGACATACTTTTATTCTCAGTCTTTGTTCCTATCCACATACATTTTTTATGTGTAAAATCAGTTTTTTATTTTGTAGATCTCTCAACGTTTTTCATGTTATTATATATTCTCTTCATAGTTACACTTTATATATTGTACCATTTATCGGTTGGGAGACTCTGAGCAACTTAAGCTTTCTGAGACTCAATTTCCTTATCTTAAAAATGGGGATAATTATACCTGTCATGAGATCATTATAAAAATAAAGTTAGATAAAGTAGCACAGGCTTAAGTGTTCAATAAATGATGATTGTTCTGGCTCCTTTTAACTTCCAGTCCAAACTTTAGATTCAGTTCTCTTATGATCTTTGACACAGATTATCCTTTTACATTGTTTTAATCTTTCAAATATTTATAACAACAAAACACTTTCATATACTTTATTTTAGTTGATCTTACCCATAACCTTCTTAGGCATTATTCCCATTTGCAAATGAAGAAATGAAGAGAGATTTGTTAATTTGCTGCCGTGGATTGAATTGTGTTCCCCCCAAATCCATCTGTTGATGCCCTAACCCCAATGTGATGGTATTTGGAGATAGGGTCTATAAGGAGGTAACAAGGTTAAATGAGGTCATAAGGGTGGGGCCCTGATTTGATAGGATTAGTGTCCTTATGAGAAGAGACACCAGAGACCTCACTCTCTCTTTCCTTATAATGTGAAGCCACAGCAAAAAGGATTCTGCCCACAAGCCAGTTAGAGGGTCCTCACCAGAAACCAAATCTGCCAGCACCTTGATCTTAGACTTCCCAGCCTGCAGAATTGTGAGACATGAATTTCTGCTGTTTAAGCCACCAAGCCTAAGGTATTTGTCATAGCAGCCAGAGCTGATTAAGACACTTGCCATGAGGCTGATAGCTGGGACTCATCTCTCTGACCCCTAATTCCCTATTTGTCCATGACACCAAGCTGCTGTCCATACACCGGACTGGGAATTCAGTCTGATTATTTTCATTTAATTCTTTTATGTAAGTACTTTTATATAAAAAGCCCATATGCTTTTCCTTTCAGAAAACTATATTGTGTCTCAATAACAAAACTTCCTGGGCTTCTCTACCTTCATCTCTGGCTACTCTTCCTCTGCCAACTGCTGCAGCCACACTGGCCTCCTGATTCCTTGAACATGACAAACATGTTCCTCTCTCAGGTTTCTGTGTGTGCTGTCCCTCTGCCTAGGGTGCTCTTTCCCTCAGATAGGCACGGCTCATTCACTGATGCCATTTGGGTCTCTGCTCCACTATAACCATCCCAGACAGGCCTTCCCTGACCATGGGATCTACTATCTATCCCTCTATCTAGAGGTGTTCTCTTTCCCACCACTATACTTAATTCTTTTCACAGCTCTTTACAGAAGTGGCATATTCCCTTTCCATTGTCTGACTTCCCCACTAAAATTTAAGCTCTACTAAAATGTAAATGGGCAGGGAATTTGTTCACTGCAGTATCCTTAGCATCTAGTTCTGTGCCAGGCACATAGTTGGTGGCTCAATACATTTGAATGAGTTTGTTGAATGCATGAATGAATGAATAGAAGAGACATTGTTGAGAGAGGTGGTCCATGAGCCCTGAGCATCTCCTGTACCTTCTTGTTGGGTGTGCCAAGAGTGCAAGGCCCTGACTTCTTGTTACTCTGGCCATTCCTCAGAGTTGTTTTTGTGGCAAGCAAACTTAAAGGATGAAGTAACCTCTCCCCCTGGGCAAAGGGCAGGCTTGCTTCCACTTACAGTCAAAGATAGGTGTTTCTTTCTGTAACACAGCCCACTGCCATGCAGGCATTCATCATGGGCCCTTTCTGTCATGCCACTGGGACTTGGGAAACAGGGGGAGCTAGTGCAAGTGAACAGGAATCTCTGGCTGTAGCATTTGCCCAGAGTAATAGAGCTCTTTATGTCTGACCCAGGAGTCTCATGTTTTCTGCTAGCATCTGTGAAACAGGGTAGCTTATTTGCTTGCATGTAGGGTAAAATCTCAGACCCTTCTTAGTACTTGATAGGCTTTTGGTTTACTGATTTTTAAAATTACAACTAGCAGAATATTTTTTCCATTTTGGGCTTATTTTCTTGATACATCCTGTCCTAAATTTAATTACAATGTTATAATACAGGAGCAGCCTGACTATTCTTTGTACACATTCCCAAATTGTACCTCAGAGAAGTTTAATGGATTCATTCTTCTCTTAGCCCTGTCTTTAGAGAAACAAGAAAGAGAAACTGACAGCCTTGCTAAAAATAATTTTTTTATCATTAGAAAAAATGTTTAATTGGTGTATAATGATGTATTTTAATTGTTTTAATTTGCATTTCTTTAGTAGCTAAAAAGACTGCATTTTTCCACATGTTCATTATCTACATATTTTTGTGTAGAAGCTATTCATTCACTTTGCACTACTTTATAAAGGAATCTGGGTACTGATTTTATGGATATTTATTAGTTTTAATGTATTTAGAGAGCACATTTCCATCACTTTGTTGTCACGTAATTTTTCTGTTACTCCTCTTTGCATTTATTCTGTTACATTTTGTTGAGTAGGTTTTTCTTTCACATAATAAAACACATTGATTCTTGTCTCCATCAATGTCTTCAATTTACTCAATAACCATAAATTGCTTTCCTGTTCTCTATTTCTGTTATTAAAGTTTATGAATAGATTTAAAATGTAATTCTTTGGTCCCCCTGGAGTCATTGTGGATTACAGTGGGAGACAGTGATTCAGTCTTCTCACCTGCATGCTGTGTATAATCCTGCCCAAGGAAGCTCAGCCCTGGGTACTGAATGCAGCTTATCGTGGTGGTACAAAGACGGGTGTGATGCCATCCTGACCCTGGAGGCCCTTTCATCTACCAGAGAACAAAATCTACTTATTGAACAACCACAATGCAGCAAGATGTGCTAACAGCTGCTTAGAAGCACCAACAAGAATTTCTGGACTTACTGAGGGAGAGAAATCACCTCCAATGAGGAAGAACAGAGAAGGCCTCCTGGGGGAGGCCACTTTTGACATGAACCTTAAATATGATAAAGATTTTCACTAGCAAGTGTGGGGAGAGGAGCAAGGAGTTGCAAACCTGGTAGGCGGAGGATGAGCACGGGCTTGGAGGCAAAAGAACAACCACAACAAAGCAGCAGGAAACACAAGCAAAGAATAATCGGGACGTTTCCAACACTAACGAAACGGTAGCTCACTCACTTCAGGCTTGCCAATTTTTGATTTTAGTGAAAGCATAAATAGAACATTTTAATCATTTTTATTCAGCTGATCCTTTCTCTTTAGTTCCTGCATGTATCTCCCATGATTACTTTTTTGTTGTTATTAAAATGCACTCATTCTTTGATGTTATTGCCCTTGTGCGTTCTTCCAGATGATTTTTAATATCAGCTTGTTAAGGGTTTTTTCCCCTATTTGCCCATCAAGTCTCAGACCAAGTGCTAGTCCTTTTGAGAAGCTGGTTCTGATCTCCCCGTCTGCCCCAGCCCCAGCCCCAGCTGGTGGCCCTGCTCTGGCTCGAAGCCAGTGCTGGGACAGGGACTCCCGGTGGACAGGCTCCCTGAGGACGTGGCTGGGCACTGGGCCTCTCTCAGCCTTCCCTGCCGTGCACCCCACTCACCCCCGCCCGGGGCCTGGCGCAAACCCGCACGCATGAGTGAATGAACGAGGAAGGATGTGAAGAGAACAGAGAGCCTGCTCGCTGACGGTGGAGAACGGTGGAGGGCGTTTAATCGTCAGGGGAGGCGGTGTCTAAGCATGAAGCAGGTAGAAGTGAAGAAACAGTAAAAGAGGAGGGAGGAAATGTAAAGAGTTTGGATTCTTTTGAAATGTTTGCAGTCGGGGAGACGTTAGGATGGGGTTGAGACAAACTCCTGTGCTGCAGCCCAAACATCTCCTCAGAATGGTCTAACCTATGGCTTCTCCAACTTCAGCTGACATCAGAGTCACCCAGAGGGCTTGTTAAAACACGGATTTCTGGGCCCACCCCCAGAGTGATGCCTGGGCTGGGGGCCAAGAGTTTGCATTTCTAACAAATACCCAGGGCGTTATGATGCTGCTGATCCGGGGACCACACTTTGAGAACCACTGGTCTAAAGTAGGATTCTCGTTCCATTTGCCTTATACAGCCTATTCCCCCTCACTGTATGCCAAGCACCCTACATAAATTAATGCATTCAGTTTTCACAACAATCTTATGAGATATTTTTATTACCTCCAGTCTGCCTACACATGAATGAAGAATGAGAGAAATTAAGTAATACCACCCAAATCATGTAGCTTCTTGAGCTCTAAAGTCTTTATCTGCCTCAGTGTCTTATCAAATAGGGAGTTAATAGCACATATCTCATAGGGTTGCTGGGAATGAATTAATTCACAAGAATTATTATTATAATTATGACCTGAAATGTATACGATCCTAAGAGGTCTACCCTCCTAACTAGAACATAAATTCCATGAGGACAAGAAGTTGTCCTGTTGGTTACTGGGACCCCAAAAACCAAAAATATGGCACACACTAGACCTGCAATAAATACATCTTTTTGTGTTGTGTTGTCTTTTGCCAGGTAACCTTTTCTTTTCAGATCAACATTATTAATACTTTTGAGATTCAGCTTTTATTATATTTGCATATGAACATCTAAATGCCTTTACTACCTCCACTTGGGTCAAGACTTCTTAATCTCAGCACTCTTGACATTTGGGGCTGGATAATTCTTTATCGGCGGGGTGTGGGGTGGGGGGCACTGTCCTGTGCATTGTAGCCATTTAGCAGCATCTTTGGCCTCTACCCACTAGATGCCAGTAGCCACCCCCTAATTGTGACAACCAAAAATGTCTCTGGACATGCCAACTGTCCCCTGGGGGCAGAATTGCCCAGTTGAGAACCATTGATCTAGGTAATTCAGATGTCTCCAGCTGGCACGTCCCCTCTCAAATGCCCTGCTCGATGGCAGGAAGTCTCAGTCCTACCAGGCTCCCCTCCTGTGGTTTCCTGGAGAAGGAGCAGCATTGACATGGTCCCTTGCCTTAGTTTCCCACGTGATAACCAATGTTCTTTATAAGGAATCACACAGAAAAAACCACTGGGTGCTGGATATGGCTGTTCCAAATCACCATATTGCAAGAATTATTATAACCATCACCCCCAACACGAGGGTCCTTGAGGATTTCTCTCCCCCTTGGAGTTTGAGCCTTAATCCCTCAGTCCTCACATCCCAGCCCATTTCCAGGGTGTCTGGCACCTGGAATGTCTACTCCCATCAGAAACAAAGGATCCTCCTAAGGCCTTTCCTTAAGTCCCTTCCCTCACCTAGACAACGCCAGACCCCCAAAGAGGTACATTTCCTGAAGTCAGAGTTATTCAATCTGCCATGGCACATGGTATGAAGTTTTAAAAAGAAAGCAAGAGATGAAGACTGCAATCTTCCTGCTCTCATCGTAGCGCTGTTCTACTCCCAACCACAGATGGTGAAGTTCTTGAACAAGAATGCTTGTGCACGTGCACACACACACCCCTCAAGAACAAAAATTTTTAGTGATAATATAGTCTAAGTCCACATTTAGAGAATTTTTCCCCCTAAAGGGAACATGATGAACAGATATGCCACTTGTAGTGAAACGCTCTCTTACAGGGCCAAGCAG
Source organism: Daubentonia madagascariensis (assembly GCA_023783475.1). Lineage (NCBI taxonomy): Eukaryota > Metazoa > Chordata > Mammalia > Primates > Daubentoniidae > Daubentonia > Daubentonia madagascariensis. The sequence continues at coordinate 74,919,708 of JAKFHU010002088.1, read as the reverse complement.
ACCAGTTTCCCTCCTTGTTGTTCCAGAAAGGATTGCTGCTTTACCTTGGCATAGCCAAAAGGCTCAGGCAAAGGAAATACTTGACATTGAAAGTGAAATTCCAGTCCTCTACCTCCAGAAAAACCAAAAAGCTGAGGGCAACCTTAGCTGTCTCTCTTCCTCACCCACTGCTTGTCTCCATCAAGGTTTAGGAAATCATATTGGGGGGGGAGAAAACCAAAATTATATCCACACAAAAACCTACACACGGTTGTTTATAGCAGCTTTATTCATAATTGCCAAAACTTGAAAGCAACTAAGAAAAAAAATTATGTGATCTAGTCTCAGCCAGGTACTCCATTATATCTACAGTTGGAGATAAATGGATTTTATATCCTCTGTACATTAACATATGCCAGTGTCATCAGCCTTTACAAAACTATTTTAAACACATTCCTTCAATTATGGTTCACATTGAAATTTAATAATGAAAAGCATACTCCTCTCCTATGCTATACAGGAGTAATAAACTACTATTATTTCTACTCAATCAACATTGGTACTCAACCACAATCATGAGAGTTTTGCTCTATGTGAGGAAACTCATCTGGGCTTGGTGTTGGTCCCAACCTCCTCACTGCTGTGGGTTTGCTTTAGAATAAAATGGGTGAAAAAAAAAAGAAAGAAAAAGAATAAAATGGGTGCAAATAATTTATCTAGATAAGCAATGGGCTTATCTACAACCCACTGTCAAAGTAATATTAATGATCAGCTGGAGATAGCAAGGAGAAAACATGTTCAAGAAAACATGTAGACATAATTGGCATTTGTTTTTCCTGCTGTGTGTAGGTGTTGAAGCTAATTTGTTTGCAAGAATGTGGGGAGAGAGAGTGCCTTAGAGTAATTGTTCCTCCTACTACTCTTGGAGTTTTAATTAGAAGGTGGGCTCCCTTCTGCTCACCTCCCCAGCTGCTTTCTTTCACATGACCAAAGGTCCAGTTCTTAAAATTTCCATGCATTCAAGCCTCAGCTCTTAAAAACGTTTTCTTTCTCATGAAAAGACTTCTAGCAAAGACCCTTGCTCGAGAACTGAAAGTTTCCCAGAGCCAACGATGATAATAAAGACCACCCAACAGCTGCCAGGACCCGGTACAAAGAGGTCACATCCCAGGGAGGATCTGGGTGGTCGAGGGCTCAGCTGGGCTGGATGTTGCCTCTGGCCCATCTTTCCACCTGATGTGCTCGCCTATCTCCCCTATCCCCCATCAGAAGGGGTGAAGGGTAGAAGCAGAATAAGGTGAGGAGGGAAAGGGAGCACATACAAGAGAGTAGGTATCTCAACTGACCTTTTCTGCATTTTAAGCAGTTCGCTGGAAAGCGAAATTGGGAAGAAGGGCTGTAATGAGGTCTGGGAATTACCCACATTCCCCTTGCAGGTTAATTTATATTCTGAACCCTGCTCTGAACTGCATGGAGTTCAGGTTAGGCAGGACCAGGGGATTTAGCCCCAGATCTGTAACTGAACCATCGGCCCTGGATTGACCAATGGCTGCAACTTCAAACTCCAGAGAAGCAAAAGAGAAAAGCGCCTAAAAAACAAAATGAATCAAAGAACGCCAAGGTTCATAATTTGGAAATGTCAATTAGGAAATGCATCATTGAGAGAAATACAAATTAGAAAAAGAAATCAGGACAAGATGACACTTAATAAGTTTAATGTATAGATTTATAGGAGGATTATAGAAAGCCTTAAAGAAATATCCTACCAATTTGTTGCTTGTTGGTGAATTTTAGCTGTAATTTTTTAGGGAAAAGCATGAAATATTCTGAAAGGGCTTAAGTTTAAGTATAGATTCTAAGAAAAATCCCTTACTCACTATTCTGCTTCATACTCAGAGATGAAAACCCCAATTCTGCCCAAGATCCCTGGGGCGGAAGGTATTCTGATTTCTAAAAGCCCTAGACTTTCATTCCTCCCTGGGAAGTTTCTGAAATGAATTAGAATTCTTGAGCTGCAGAGAAAGGCCCTGGTAGTTCCCATTTCCCCGGTGTGCTGACTGGCAGCTCTAAATGAACTTCGGAATTTGGAAGGAAGGAAGAACACTTTCAAGTCGTCCAGATCACACCTGTGGTCTCCGTCTCTGCCCCCTTGCTCTCTCCTGCCTGCCTCTCCTCTCCTGTTTTGATCTTTCTCTTTGCTGGAATTTGATTTCCTGTGGGTGGTAGGAGACAGCCATTACCACGCCTCCTCCTCAGAGTTTCTTTGATGTTTATAATTTCTGATTCCGGCACATGCCAGGCACACTCTTTTTATCTTGCAAATTCTGATCTTTTTTCTGGGCTTTGCAGAAAGTCTGGTCTCTGGATACTCTTCTTTTCAGCAAACTTAACATTTACCTTTCAAAGTATGGTTTGTGCACTGAATTAGTTTCCTACGTGAAATCTTTTGGTCTCTGGGCATTTGGCGAAAACAGCAGACTTTCAAGGTTCTCGTTCTGGGTTTTGCTCCCACTATTCCGTCAGCATCTGCACACACGTACCCAGCAGTGGCGTGACCCGAGGCTCCCAGCAGTGGCCTGACCTGAGGCTCCCAGCAATGGGGTGACCCGAGGCTCGGTTTGGCGGCTCTGAGTGGAGAATGAAGGGGAGCTTTGAAGCCCCCAGGCCTGGGTGCAAATGCCAGCTCAGTGCCCTGCCAGGGAGTGCCCTAAGGGTGAGAGGCTTCACTGCTGGCGCACTGCACTGGGACCTCCCAACTCACCCCTCCTGAAGGCAGTGAGGACCTTGTCACACCCTGCTGCAGATGAGACCCGTGACAAATGTGATGGGTGCTTTCCCTCCTTTCCTCCCCTCCCTCCTTTCTCCTCCCTTCCTTTCCTCCTCGCTTGTTCAGGCCATCACGGTTGACACCAGGATCCCCCTTTCAGGACTGAAGGACTTGTTTCCCCAATGCTGGGGAAGCTGTGACAGACAGACAGTCCTCAGCCCCCAGCCCCTCCTGGAATAGCCTCACACAAGGGTGCAGTTCCTTCCAGGAGCAGCCCTCAGCCATGAGCTGCCCGGGGTACACAGGCTCAGGCCCCTTGCCCCCACTTGATGCTCAGAAGGGCCACGTGGCTTCAGAACCCCCGTGGAGTTAGCTGCGACTTTTGTTGGCTCAGTTTCTCCCTTGGCCCAAACCTTCCTTCACTCCCTGTAGGTGATTTTTCCCCCTAAGGACACACCCCAGTAAACTTCCTGCACACTACTCCCCACCTCAGCATCTGTGTCCTAGGGAACCTGACCCGCAAGAACCACGATGAAGTAGAACGCAGGAGACACGATTTGATGGACAAAAGAGATGCACATTAAACAGGCTGATAGCAATACAAGCTGGTGACTAATGAAGTTGACCATTCAAACAACACATTCACAGGGAAGAGTCAATGGGGGGCGAGTAGTCATGGGAGGCTTCCTGGAGGAGGTGTAGTGAGAGCTAGGACTTGTCCATGGGTAGCGGCATTTGAAAAGGAGGAGGAACAACACAGGGCACTTTAGGTAAAGGGAATTGCTTCAGTGATTTGAGAGTGGACACCCCCAGTTTGTGAAACAGTGGGATTTGTGTGGGCAAAGCAGAGCTAGGTATGTGGCTTGGATAAGCTAGATTGTGTTTAGTTAGATGTGGAGGACTTTGACAGCTGGGTTGAGATGTTTGAGCACCCACAGGCAGTGAGGGACAATGAAGCATACTAAAGAAGAAGGGGGACATGATGAATCTTAGGTAGAGGTGATACTGAATAATTGTTGGGGTGGGTGGGCAGAAGTCTTATAATACTTAATACCAGTAGTTGAAAAATCACTCTTAATTTTACTTATTTTAACAAAAGTTTACTATTTTTTTACTTTTTCGTAAAGTAGAACAATGACTCAAGTTTCACAATGTGTGTAGGTGTGTAGCTGTTTTATGAACTATTGCCGGTTCCACTGCCATTGTACTTTGCCTGTCCTGGGATGCTGGCACCTCATGATGGGTGTTTGAGAGAGGGTACCCAGGCCACACCACCGTCCTCTTCCCTCCGGGGTTTGCATGCTTTGGAGCTCTTTCGGAGTAATCCCAGCAGTCTGTGTGGTGGGCTAGCGTTGGGGCTGCACTGAAGGGAGGGAACTTGTTGGGTGGCCATTTCACTGATCTGAGTGGGGAATGAAGGGGGCTTATACTCAGGTGGGGGCAACAGGGAAGGAGAAGAAAAAATATTATGAGGGAATTGGCCAGATTAATTAGAATTGCCAAAGAGATTTCAATTCTGCCTGACTCTGAACTTGGAAACAGAGAAGATGGGGGTTAGGGGTGGAAGAGTCAGAACCCGAGGCTAGAGTGGCTTCCAGGCCCCATACTCCAAATGCATCCCAAGTGCTGTCGCCTGGAAAGTCCCAGAGCATATCTGTGCCTCTCTCTGTTGCTTCCCGAATTAACTCACTTCACAGACACCGTATTTGGGGGAAATGAACTGACTTCCATGGGAGGCCATAATCCCTCGCTCTGCGTTTCCTCCTCACTAAGGCAAATGGTTTGCGCTGAGCCATTTGCAGTCTTTATAACTTGCTGTGACCAAAGGGTGTGAATGGGGTTGGGGGTCTGGTGTGTGACCAGGATTCAGGTGGTATCAGAACTGCCCCCGGTTGGAGGTTGTCTAGTCCCTCTGGGGCCAGCAGCCATGAACCTGTCAGCGCCTTAGCCTGACTTCTCCCCTTCGCCTTGGGCACCAGGATGCTTAGAACCATATTTAATTTTTTTATTGTGGTTATATATATACACAAAAAAACATAAAATTTGCCATTTTAAACACTTTTAAATGTACAATTCAGTGGCATTAATTATAATACATTCACAACATGTGCAACTATTTCCAAACTTTTTTTATCCCTTCAGACAAAAACTCTGTAACCATTAAGCAGTAACTCCCTGTTTTCCCTTCCTCCCACCCCTGGTAACCTCTAATTTACTTTATTTCTCTATGACTTTCCTAGTCTAGATATTTCTTTCTTTTTTTTTTTTTCTTTTTGATGCAGGGTCTCTCTGTCCCTCAGGCTGGAGTGCAGTGTTGTGATCATAGCTCACTGCAACCTCAAACTCCTGGGCTCAAGCCATCCTCCTGCCTCAGCTTCCCAAGTACCTGGGACACAAGTGTGTGCCGCCACACTGGCTGAATTTTTAAAAAAAATTTTCTTAGAGACGGGGTCTATGTTGCCCAGGCTGGCCTTGAACTCCTGGCCTCAAGCAATCCTCCCACCTTGTTCTTCTAAAGTGCTAGGATTACAGGGTGAGCCACCACACCTACATATTTCATATAAATGGAATTATATAACATTTGTCCTTTTGTGTCCAGCTATTTTAAGTTGCATAGTGTTTTCAAGGTTCATCCATCTTGTAGCATGTGTCAGAATTCTGTTCCTTTTTATGGTTGAATCATCTTCAATTGAAATATACAAGCCACATTTTATCCCTTCATCTGCTGATGGACAATTGGGTTGTTTACACCTTTTGGCTATTGTAAATAATGCTACAATGAACACAGGCATACAAGGGTCTGGTTGAGTTTTTATTTTCATTTCCCTTGGAGTGGAGTTGCTGGGTCATATGGTAATTCCATGTTTAACTTATTGAGGAACTGCCAAACTGTCTTCCACACGGGCTGTACCATGTTACAGTCCCCCAGCAATGTCTGAGGGTTATGATTTCTTCACATCCTTGCCAACACTTGCTCTTTTCCATTTTTTTTTAATTATAGCCATTCCAGTAGGTATGAAGTAGTATGTCACTGTGGCTCATATTTAATTCCTAGTTGCAGAAATTACTTTTGCACATATCTTTCCCTTTCCTTTGCTATAATTTTATAACCTATCTATAGTTTTATTATTTATTGTCTTTTTTATTGTAAATCTTTTTGGAAATAGGTGAATTTTAAATCATGTGTGAAGAAATGAAAAAAATAACAAAAAGGCTTAACTGGACGTAAGCTACTTTAAAGGAGCTTACATTTTGTGTTACGAAGCTCTGCATCCAAATTGTTTTTCCCTTTTCCAGATGATTTTGTCATGGAGGATTTTCTTGCTTTCTGTTTTTCTTTTTGGAGTTGCTCGTGTTTGCCTGTACGGTCCAGTGGAGATTTCTCTTTCCTGAGCCATTTGACAGTTGAACTCACCTAGTCAAAAGAGATGCTAGTCAAAAGAGTCTCTTTTGAGTAACATTCATATTATGTCCGCAAGATAGGAAACTCCCAGTATCCTAGTGTTCTTCATTGAGGGTGGAATGACACAGGCAGTGGAAGTCACCATAACCAGCCCCACCTCCCACCTGTCACGACTGACTCCAAGACAAATTCTGGAAATTCTGTCTTTCTTTTAAAACATTCCCAGCCAAATATTAACCATTATTTTCATTAATGACTTCAGGAAGGATTATAGCAGTCAATCACAGTGGAAAATAAAACTCGATTCTCTTTCCTGCATGGCTTGAGCATGAAATAGGGGAAGGGACAAGATACCCTCTAAATGTTATTTCCAAATCTTTAAAAAATTATGTTTGCATGTAGAGCAAGCATTTGACAAATGCAACATCATTTCAAGAGAAAACATTCCACAAACTAGGATTAAGGGGGAACTTCCTCAATATGATAAAGGACATATAGGAAAAACCCACAGCTAATATCATATTCCATGGTTAAAGACTGAACATTTTTTCCTTAAGACCAGGACAATACAAGGATGCCCACCTTTGCCACCTCTGTTAAGCATAGTTCTAGACACAGCAGCTAAGCAAGAAAAACAAATAAAAGGCATCCAAATTGGAAAGAAAAGTAAAAATATCTCTGTGCTCAGATGACATTATATTATATACAGAAAGCCCTAAAGAGTCCACAAGAAAAAAAAGTTGGAGCTAATTAATTCAGCAAAGTTGCAGGATACAAAATGAACATGCAAAAATGAGTTGTATTTCTACAATGAGCAATCCAAAAAGGAATGGAAGAAACAATTCTACTTACAATATCATCAAAAAGAATAAAGTACTTAGGAATAAATTTAACCAAAGTGGTGTCAGACCTGTGAGTGAAAATTGCTGAAAACAGTGCTGAAAGGAATTTGAAAATACCTAAATAAATGGAAAGACATGCCATATTTGTACATTGGAAGACAACATTAAGATACCAATACTCCCCAAGGCAATCTACAGGTTCCATGAAATCAAAATCACAACCTTTTTTTTTGCAGAAATGGAAAACCAAATTTTAAAATTCATATGGGATTTCAAGGTCCTGTATTACCAAAACAATTTTGAGAAAGAAGAATAAAATTGAATAACTCATAATTCTCAGGTTCAAAACTGACTACAAAACTATGGTAATCAAAAGAGTGTGGTACTGGCATCAGGATAGACATATAGACCAATGGAATAGAATTGAAAGTCCAGAAATAAAATCATATATCTATGGTTAATTGATTTTTGACAATGGTGCCAAGACCATTCAATGGGGAAAAGAAAACACTCTTCAACAAATGTTTCTGGGATATCCACATATAAAAGAATGATGTTGTATCCTTACCTCACACCATATGCAAAAATTAACTCAAAATGGATCAAAGACTGAAAGGTAAGAGCTAAAACTATCAAAATCTTAGAAGAGAGCATAAAGGAAATTCTTCATGACCTTGGCTTTTGCAACGCTGTCTTAAATACGACAACAAAGGCACAAGCAACAAAAGAAAAAATAGATAAATTGGGCTTGATCAAAATTAAAAACTTTTGTGCATCAAAGAGCACTAGTAAGAAAGTGAAAAGACAACCCAAAGAATGGGAGAAAATATTTGCAAATCACATATTTGATAAAGGTCGAGTATCTAAAATATATAAGGAATGTTTTTAACTCAACAACAAGGAAAAAAACCCAATTTTTAAAAGGGCAAAGGATCCGAATAGATATTTCTCCAAAGAAGATATTCAAATGGTGAACAAGCACATAAAAAGATGCTAAATGATCATTAGGGAAATGAAAATCAAAACCACAATGAAATACCATTTTATGTCCACTAGGATGGCTATAATAAGAAAAAAATGAAAAATAACAAGTAGTGGTGAGGATGCAAAGAAATTCCCTCATGGAATGTAATGTAAAAAAGTGCAGCTGTTGTGAAAACTGTTCAGCAGTTGCTCAGTGAGTTAACACAGAATTACCAAATGACCCCACAGTCCCACTCCTAGTTATATGCCCAAAAGAACTGAAAACTGCACATTGGGCGCAGCGGTGTGGATCTGTAGTCCCAACTACTCACGAGGCTGAGGGGGGAGGGCCACTTGAGTCCAGGAGTTCAAGTCTAGCAACATAGCGAGACACCATCCCTTAAAAAACAAAAAAGAAAAAGTTGTACGTGAATGTTTATAGCAGCTCTATAAACATTCTGACCCCACATAAAAACAGACAGATCAACTAGAGAGCAAAACTAAAAAGCCATGGACAACACTTACAACAAAAGTAGGTGACAAAGGATCACTTTGAGTCCTAACACACAAGTGGGTGGGACAGAGCAAAAATCAAAATAATCAAATAGTGAAAATACCAATAATCAAAAGGTGAAAGCAACCCAAATGCCCAGATAAATGGATAAACAAAATGTTGTAATCCATACACTGCAATATTGCTCAGCTATGAGGAATGAAGTGTTGATCCACACTACAACACGGATGAACCCTGAAGATATTATGGTGAGTGAAAGAAGCCAGACACAAAAGACCACATACTGTATGATTCCATTTATGTGAAATGTCTGGAATAGGCAAATTTATAAAGACAGAAATTAGATTAGTGGTTGGAAGGGGGAACTGGGGAGTGACTGCAAATGGGTACAGCATTTTTTTTTAGGAATGACTGAAATGTTCTGGGATTAGTGGTGATGGTTGCACAACTCTGTGCATCTGTGAAAAGCCATTGAATTAGCTTAAATGGGAGAATTATATACTATGTGAATTATATCTCAACAAAGCTATGCCATAAAAGTTACCTCACCCCAAAAAAAAGAAAGAAAAGAAAAGAAAAACAGGAAACAGCTCACAGGGGCCGGACTACTCCAGCCCTGTGGTCCTGGGGTGCCCCTGGCCTGCACTCACCACAGAGGCAGAAGGACCTTCCAGTTTCTGCTGTTCTCACGTTGGTCCCGGATGGTCATTTTGGGTTCTGTAGTTCCAGGCCCATCAGCTGCATGACCTCCCTGGGCTTCCTCCACACATTGCCCATAACAAGCAGGGCTGTGACTGTTTGGTGCTCTGTCCCACCCACTTGTGTGTTAGGATGCAAAGTGATCCTTTGTCACCTACTTTTGTTGTTAAGTGTTGTCCATGGCTTTTTAGTTTTGCTCTCTAGTCGCTCTGTCTGTTTTTATGTGGGGTCAGAAAGATGCAAAAATTATTCTGGCATCGCTGCCACCATCTTCCCATAATTCCCCATTGGAGAGTTTGTAAAATACCCCTTTTTGATATGAGTTTCAAATATTCTCCCTCAGTTTACATTTGTCTTTTGTCATTTGAGCAGCTTGGATGGGTGACTTGGAGATGAGGAGATGGGGGACTTTGGGGGCGACATGCAACTTCCCACGCTGCGTTCTGTATGAGCCGGCGGCAGTACTTTCTGATCACCCAGGGAGTTCCTCTTATGCCTCTTTTAACAGCCCTGAGGCTCCATAAAACGATTAGACTTTCTCAGGTTGTTACTGTAATAATATTTTCTCCTGGGCTTCTTCAATAGTGCAATTCAGTTCACCTATTGCTTAGAAAATATTGCTATGGTAACCTACTCTGGCATATAAAGCAATTACCTACCGTTGAAGAAAAAGAAGTTGGACTAAAAAACTGAGTACTCCACCCATTTATTACCAAAAGGCACTTGAAAGAATCAAGGAAAACAAACAAATGTAGGTCCATTGTTGCACTCCGTCCATTACAGATGAGAAAGGGTATATACCGCAACTCGAATTATCAGACGACAATTTTTTAAATCAGGAAATGTTGGTGAATTCAATTTCTTGCTGCACTGGGGTTTGCAGAAGAGCCTGTAATAAGAGACTGGCAGATGTCTCATTTGGGGGAAAAACATAGCTTGTTTTAAAGTTTCTTCAAGTCTTGCGGACCTCCATTAATATTTACACCCACGTTTCCATCGCCATGAAGCCCTGTCCCGCCCTTCACAATCCTCTCTTCTCCATGGTTGACAAGAATCCTGAGAAATGTGCACAAATGAGTCCTTTATCTAGGTGTAAAGCAACACAGATGTATCATCTTACAATAATCTCAAGTCCGAACTGGGTCTCCCTGAGCTAAAATCAAGGTGTTAGCAAAGCTGAGTTCCTTCCCTCTGCTCTGGGCAGAATCGTTTCCTTGCTGCCTACATTCTTTGGCTCACGGCCCTTTTCTCCATTTTCAAAGCCAGCTGTGCAGTATCTTCAAATCGCTTTGTGACTTTCTGACCTCTGCTTCTGTTGTCACACCACCTTCTCTGACTCTGCCCCTCTTGCCTCCTGAGATAAGGACCCTTGCGTTTACATTGGGCCCATCTGGATAACCCAGGATAACCTCCCCATCTCAAAACCATTTACATAACAATATCTGCAAAGTCCCTGTTGTCATGTAAGGTAATATATTCAGTTTCTGGGGAGTAGGACGTGGACAGCATTGAGGGGCCATTATTCAGCCTACCACAGAACCCAACAGCTCTCAGGTACCACCATCCGAAACAGAACCTGGTCTTTTCACGTGGGTTCCTGTGGAGCTGGTGCCAGGGGGGCTAGAATGCTACCCTGCCCTTTAAATCCAAAGGTGTGCAGAGTGGCTTTTATGAAACAAACACTTCTTAAGTATTACTTAGGGTGTGGAATAGATTCAACAGAAAAGTATCATACAGGTTGAGTACCCCTTATTTGAAATGCTTGGGACCAGGAGTGTTTCAGATTTCAGATTTTGGAATATTTGCATTATACAGTACTCAAGTTCCTTCTACCTGGTGTGTTACCACGTTTAACATGCAAACTTGTAGTCCAAAATGGCTGCTCACTCTCCAGACATCATTTCTGCCTTCCAGCCAGAAAGATGGAAGTGACATAAAGGAAGAAACAACACATGGGGATGTGACTCCATCCTTCCAGGCTACTTTTTAGAAGTTGCATATGATACTTCTTCTGACATCTCATTGGCTAGAACTTAGTTACATGGCTACACCTAGGTGCAAGGGAGGCCAGACAAGGTTGTCTTTTTCGTGTGCCTAGCTAAAATCAGGGGCTCTGTTAACTGAGGAAGAATGGATACTGGGGACAACTAGCATTTTTTACATACCCCAAATAAAAGAAGAGTTGCACTCCTGCTATTTTTTACCTTTCCTAAAAAATTGATAAAAGTCCACTATGGCTTCCATGACAGCTCACTGTCTTGATTCTGCTCCTACTCTTAGGTCATTTGTTTTATTTGCTCTACTTCTACCTCCTTGACTTTATCAATTAAGGTGCCCTTGTTGCAAGTAAAAGAAAGTGACTATGTAACTTAAGGAAAAAAAAATTAGAAAGGGCTCACAGAATCAAAGGGAAGTCTTGAGAACCTGGATTGGAGAAGTCAGAAACCAGGCAGCTCTGGGGGTTTAGGAAGCAGAAATGAGATACCTGACAAGCTCCCTGGCATGCAGATGCTAAAGATAAGGAGCTTTAACTATTTTTTTCTAATAATTACATCATGACTCCTGAAATTTTGAGTTATGTTTGAGAAAGTCTCATTGGTCTAGCTTTTTCTCGTGCCTGTACGTCCAATAGGGGAGGTGGGGAGAGATAATTCTATGTAAAAAATTGATGCTACAACAAAGGGAGAAGTGAATGCCGGATAGCCAAAGAACACTGAACCTCTGATTATAAAGTTTTAAGTTTTATGCAATTACTGGGCTCTGCCATCTTAACAAGCATCCCAGAAATATGTCTACCCTACCCTTCTCCAAATATAGAGCGATGATTATTTTTACTGCTCTGGTCCCACCTACTCTTCCCTGCCACACACCTCACTCCTTTGCCTCAGAACCTTCTCATTGCAGCCCCACCAGGCATCTCCTCCATCCTCACTTTGCATAAGCTGTTCCCAATGCCTAGAGTACCCTTCCAGCCCTTGCCTTTCTTTACTGGAGAGATCTCTACTGATGATGCCTCCTGTTTCTGGCAACTGCTCATATCCTCCACGAGTTCCTTGGGCCATGCTGGCTGCCCATCCTCTGGGCTCCCACAAGGCTCTGCTCAGGACAGATTTGCTTCTGTGTATCTCCTGCTTCCTGTAGACCATGAGCACCTTATATGTAGGGGTTGTGTGGCTCTTCTGTGCTGCCACAGCACCTAGCACAGTGCCTCACACAGAATAGTTACTCAATAAAATTATTATGGCTGAATGAATGGCTCTAAATTTCCTGCTCCAAATTCTCTTCCGACTTCCAGTCCCCATGCCAGAGCCACACCCGGCTGTACAGCTGAATCGTCAACATTGATTTCTCCAAACTAAGTCCCTCTTCTTCCCCATAAATCAGCACCTCCTCCTGGTCTCTTTCCTGTTCAATCCCTATTTATTGAACTTGTACCCTGCTTGCTAGACATGGGGGGAACAAAGATAAATAAGATTCGGTCCATGTCCCAAAGGATGGTCTTCATTAGGGTTTCTCAGACTCAGCACTATTGACATCTGGGGATGATAATCTGTGTTGTGGGGCTGTCCTGTGTGCTGTAGGACGTTTAGCAGCATCCCTGGCCTCTACCCACGAGATGCCAGTAGCATCCTCCTGCCAGCCAGGACAATTAAAAATATCTGCAGACATTGCCAAATGTGCCTTGTGAAGCAAAATCAACCTCAGTTGAGAACCACTGGTCTAGATGCAGAGACATAAAGTTACAGAAATAACAAATTTCAGTATGAAGTAGATATAAGCACAAAGTACAGAAATGGTCTGTAAGGAAATTAACTTGGAGGCTTCAAAAATACCTGTGTCTATACTAATGAACTGGTCAATAAGCTTAGCCACATGAAATAATTAAAGAACACCTTAAGGGGGAGAAGGGACTAACACTTGTTTAGTCCTTGTTATGCAAAAGCTGCTTTGCATTTGTTGATTTATTTCATTCTCACAATAGGCCTGCAAGGCAGGGTTACTTCCCTTTAGTTAGATGAAGAAAGTGAACTGAGGAGGTGAAGTTACTTGCCCAAGGCCACACATGGGTCTCTCTGTACTTGCGAATGGCAGCTCCTTTCCGTCACCTGTCTCTGTGGTCATCACACCCTCTTGTCATCTTCCAACCATCCTGCATCACTGGTCGTGCCTGGAGGATGCAGTGCCGCAGTGTCCATCCCCTCTGTTCCTTCTTTCCCTCTCTGGGTCCCTGTTTGCTCCACCTCCAGTTTCACTTGGGTCCTCTCACCCCCAAACACTAGCCAGGATGCGTCCTAATGCACAACTGGATACTGCGTCTCCTCTCTCCCCATTGCACACCGAGTTCAAGATCAAACTTCACCGCTAGGCTTTCTGGCCTCGTTCCTCTGATTTCCACCGAGGTTCCCAGACCCATCTCTCGCCGCCTTCCTGAAGTATGTGTCATGCTGTGCTAATGGCAGCTGAGCTTTCTGAAGTGCTTTCTGCGCCAGCTCATGAAACCCTTACAGCAGGCACGAGGGCCATGGTACTGCTCTCGTTTTACAGAGGATGCTAGGAGGCGTGGGGAAGTGACTTGCTAGTGACAGCACCAGAACTCCAACCTGGGCAGACTCCAGAGTCCGGTCCCCATGCTGCCTCTTCGCCTCTGATCAATCATGCTGCTCACGTTACCGGAACCCCTTGTGTCCTGCCTTCCTTCACCCCTTGGCTGCCCGTTAAAGCGTCCTTCAGGACTCAACTCCGACGTCACACGGTCCCAAAGCTGTTCTTGAGCATGGTTATTTTCTCTGGTACATTTCCCCCCGGGTTCCCCCCAGATCCCTCTCGCATCAGCTTGTAGAGTGGAACTGGCATCACCCCTGCCCCCCAGGCTCGTACTCTTCGTAGACGCTCAAATGTGTGTTATCAGAATGGAGTCGCAGGCGCTGCTCCTGTGGTGTTGTCCTTTCTGCTTTCCTCAGCCAAAGCTGCCCTTGGGAGCCGTCTCTACCAGAGTGTCCGGCTGGAAGCCAAACCCTCTGTGTCCTTGCCCTGGCATGGCCAGCACCGGACTAAGGCTCAGGTTCTCAGGCGCTTGCTGGTTTCTACGGTCTGCGTCTGAGGGCCCTGCAGCGTTCCCTGGGGACAGCAGGGAGGAGGAAGGGCACGCCCCGGGCCAGGCCATTGACTCACCAGCTATCTCTGACTGTCTTATGTGCTTCTGCTTCCTTCGTGTCACACCCGGCAACACCGCCCCTCCCAGGGCTGCTGGCAGGCTTAAAGGAGCTAAAGTATATAAAGCACTTGGCTCCAGCATGACCAGCCTGGACGTCGACTCGTTTCTCAGTGTCCTCCTGAGTGCGTCGTCTGAGCATGACTGAGCCTGGCAAGTGTTTGTTCCTGCTCTTCCCTTGCTCTGTCCTTCCCTCTGTGATGGAGAAGATGAAGCCCCCTGTAGCTCTCCTACGCCAACAATGACAAATCACAAATCACCAGTGGCTCCAGTGCTGACCGACCTCCGATAGCGGTGCTGGTCCATCGCAGGCGGCACGTCTGCGGGCCCTCTGCTGGGCAGATCCGGAACCACGGGAAGGCGAGAGACTTCTCCAGGACGGTGCCTTTTAGCAGTTTATTGCCTTAAGGCATCCAAAACCATGACTTTCTGATGGAGGGGAGAGGGTGCGAGAAAGCAGGTAAGACCTAGAAAATGTCGTTTTTCTTGGTTCTGACCTTCGTCCCCATTTTCCTGATGTTTTTGGTGACAGTATCAATAGCTCTCGTTTCTAAGAGCTGACCACCCAGCCCTGCACCTAATCTTCCGTTCTTCCTCTCCTTCTGATGAGGGAGCTGAGGCAGAGAAGGGAAGTCACTTGCCCCAAGCCTCACTGCAAGTTCCACCTGGCTCCAGAAACTGCTGCCCTGTAAGGCCGGAGGACCCTCAGCTCTGCCCTTCCCAGCTGCGACACTCCCCGCGAGGCTCTGAGTAGGGCCGAAGGTCCCACTTTTTCCTGCCTGCAAACCCTCCAGATCCAGAGCAGCTCCTCCGTGACCTGTCCTTACGGGTGGTGAGCTTGCCCCTGTGCTTGCTTTGAAGCATCCTTGCCCCAGATGTTTAAGGTCCTGGATTTGCTTGAAACTCCCAGTTTCCCTGTGCTTGGGAGCAGGGAGGCTCCGGGCAGAAAGGGCCCAAATGGTGGCAAGAGACCTGGACATTTTACACACAGAGAGGGGCAGCGAGAAACCAAACCTTAGTGGTTATATCTTTGGGCTGTTACCTATGAGCAACAAAAAGCCACTCTGAATGATTTAAACTGAAAAGAAATTAATTGAAAGGATATAAAACGGCTGCAGAACTAGGCTTGCAAAATAGGCAGGAACAAGGGTGGGTAGATTAAGTGAAGGACCACAGCCAAAGTCATGTCACACACTCTGTCACACTCTACGTGGTGTGATGCGGCTGGTGCCCGCTGCCACAGCCAGAACCACCACTGTTCCCAACACAGCTGCTTCTGGACCTGGATGAGGAAGCTGCCATGTCTGTTTCTGTTCCTGTTTTATTAATTAGTATCTGATTCAGAATCTGGGCAGGTGTATGTGATTAGTCAAACCCAGGTCACAGCCCTGCCCAGGCTGTAGGGTAGGTGTTTCTGTTTTTCAGTGATGGGAGGTGATCTTGCAACCCACCAGGACTAGAATGGCATGGTCTCCAAACACATAAAGTTAGATGCTGGGCTGCCCCTCAAAGCAAAAAATAGTCACTTTTTTCCCACCAAAAAAGTGGTCATCCAGTTAGGATTTCCCCCAACTCCCCTTAAATTATAGATGCAGATGCTGAGTCCCAGGGGGAGAATGGCTTCCTTCACAAGGACATGTGGCCAAGGCAAATCGGTTTCATCTCTTGTGCCAACACCAGTTGATAGTGATTGAATGGAGCCCTGTTGAGGCATCTGGAGGCTTTGTCTGGCTTGTACGTGCCATGGGTGCTAGGTTGTCCTACAGCATGCTTCTTGCCACGTAAGACATTCAAACAAAACACAGCTGTTTCTGGAAAGCCAGAGCCTGTTTCCTCTGGGCCACCCTAGTTTGTGAACAACTACAAAACACTAACACCATTTCGAGTGTTGAGCATTTTCACTTTGCAAGAAGAGAGCAGAAAAAGCTTAGTAAGAGGCTGTATGTATATGTATGGATTCTAGTTTAGTTGTTCCCAAACTTAGCTATGTATGAGAAACACCCGGAGATTCCTCTGTCCTCCAGAAAATCTTAGTCTATCAGAACCTGGGGATGCAGGATTTCTAGGCTTAGAAATAGCTGGGATATTCACATCTATCACATTATTTGGAGAACAGTGTTGCAGCTGATATGACTACCTTCTCTAGACTGTAACCAGCCTTTCTAAGAGGGACCTGGCCTCGTTCTTCTGTGTCCTCTGCAATTTCTGGCACCTAATAGGCTTCTAATTCCTGATGAATTAGGCTATCCAAAGGCACACTGCTGTTGCTGCCACCTAACACTCAGTATAGTAGCCTTGAAAATGGAATTAACCTACTTGACAGGCACCTCGGAACATGTTCGACCACTCTACAAAACCTGAAGTCAGCTCTTCAGAATTCCAAGGGATCCAGACTGTCAGAAGTCCTGTCTGTACTCCAGAAGGCCCGAACTGGCTCAGGATTTGGGACGAGCCCCTTACCTGCTGCTGTCTGGCAGCTTTTCACGTAGGATGCACAGACAGCGAACACGTATAGAGCACTCTGCACCAGGGCACTGTCCTAAGCACTTTACGTGCTAGCTCATTCGATTCCTACCACCTTATGAAGTAGGTATTATTTCCATTTCACTCATGAAACAGGCTCAGAAATTATTAAGTAGCAGAGCTGGAATTTGATTCCAGGCATTCTGGTTCCAGAGCACTCACTTTTAACCTCTATATAACTTAATAAGCAAGATCCTTTTTTTTTTTTTTGATATCTTGAATTTACCTTTATTTATACAAAACTGGCTGATTAAGACAAAAAAATTAGCTATAGCAATGATTAATCATCACTCGCAGCCCAGAGAACCCAAAAGCTTCTATCTGCATGCAGTGATCTGCTCGGCCTCCTGCCCATTCTGCCATCTAACCGTCACGGCTGAGGCCACTTAACCCCACTTGTCAACTGCTCACATTTGCCACCAGCAACTGTGCTCTTCTGAGGAGTCCTTCTTGTGCAAGTGAGCCTTGCAGATGGTGCTGCCCTGACCTTGTATGTGATGCTAGTAACCGGCTCCCTCACATCTGAATGCTGGCTAAGTTGGTCAAGTCTAGCTGTCTAGATGTCCCCAGCCTGGCCCACCCTGCCTCCAGAATCACACGGCACCCAGCACGTGCAGCAGTCCCCTCTTACCCTCAGGGAGTATGTCCCAAGACCCCTGGTGGATGCCTGAAAACTGTGGACAGTACCAAATCCTATATGTACTATGTTCTTTCCTATACATACACACCTATGATAAAGTTTAATTTATAAATTAAGCACAGTAAGAGATGAACAATAATAAAATAGAACAGTAACAAAAAGTTACGTGAATGGGCCTCTCCAAATACCTTATTGTACCGTGCTCACCCACTTTCAGGCCGTGGCTGATGACAGGTAACCGAGACTGCGGACGAGAGGGGACTCCTGCACCAGGAATAACAAAGTATTACAGCAGGACCAACCTTTCCACCTTCTGTTTATATACTTCTCTCCCAAAACCTCTGCAGACTGACTCACCCTGGGTCAACAATGACAAGACAAATAGGGGCACTGGACACGCTGAGACAGGGAGAGCCAGTCTGGGACAAGCAGGTATCCTGAACCCAAACCCTGGGAGACTGAGCAAGGGCTAATGAAGCACAGCCATAAACGAAATACAAGACTGATGTAATTATTTAATGACACAGGAAAATAACATGTTACGAAACAAGCTGGTTACAAGTAGTACACAGAGAATGATTCCACTTTTGATAAAAAATAAAAATGCTTATGAACATGCACAGAAAAAATTGGAAGGTTATATACCAAAAAATCAACAGTATTTACTTCTGTTCAGTGATTATTCTTCCATTTGTATATTTTTAAAAACATGATTATTTCTGAAACAAAAAAGAAAAACAAGATCCTGGAGAGAGTTGAGTTAGGAACCCAAGCCAGGACCCCAGCAGTCGGGCGTGAAACCCAGGGCAGCTCCAGCCAAGCCCTGAGGGGGAGCACTGTTCTTTTTCCTACTGGAATGTTAATTATCACACTATTTCCTCTACATTTGATGGTCTCAGTGTCCTTACATTTTAATGGGACCCTATGAATATTAACTGGCACAAAAGCAAAATGATGCTTTTGTTTTGAATTTTGAAATGTTAACTATTTTGTAGTTATATACCAGCGGTTGTCCCCAACCTTTTTGGCACCAGGGACCAGGGACCAGTTTCATGGAAGACAATTTTTCCAGACGGCGGGGGCGGGGATGGTTTTAGGATGATTCAAGCGCATTATATTGTGCAGTCAAACCTCTCTGCTAATGCCACCGCCAATATGACAGGAGGCGGAGCTTATGCAGTGATGCAAGCAATGGGGATCGGCTGTAAATACAGGTGAAGTTTTGCTCCCTTGCCCCCCACTCACCTCCTACTGTGTGGCCCAGGGGTCTACAACCGCAGATACACTACACTAAACACACAAGAAATCAAATGCTCCTACAACAAAAGAACGCATCTGACTAAATCACTGACTTAGCTGTGTTTTTCTGACCTCTGTTCATTTTCAATTTCCACTGCAGATCTATTTTTTGTTTCATGGATTTGGAAGAGGTAATTTTTCTCAGAACCCAAACCACCTTGAAATAAACAAATCTCGAGTATCACTATTCTTTCTTTCTTTTTAAGTCTTTGCTAAGTTACCAAATGAAGATCAGCAGTGTATTGTATCAATATTGGTGTAAATAAAGTTCATATATCTCAACCTCCCCCATGTTATGACTCCTAGGGACACTATTCAAATAACAATGACAAATAACCCTTATTTCTTGCTCTTAAAAAAAAAACAAACAAATTGAGAAGGCTCATTGTTTTAAAATCAAGAATATATAAAAAGTGATGCAATTATCCTAAGGTGCTTCGTAGGTATTTCCCAAAGCTCTTTGCCCTTACATACTGCAGCATTTTCAGGAGGGGTCAAGAGATACCATTAAGGTCCAAGAAACAATTAAAAGCAAAAAATAAACAGACTATTTGTGCATTACCACCACCTGTCCAGTATACTAGGTCACCTTTTACAGCAAGTTAGTACAGCAATCCATGTCACAGAAATCTTTTCACACCAGGAAGGAAAGGTATAAAAAATTATATTAAAACAATGTCATAAATTTGTGTGTATATATTTAAAATTAAAATACTGTATCATCACAAGAGTCCAGAAAGATTCCTTGCTTTGCCCTTGGGCAACCAAGAAAAATTAGTCTGTTTTATATCCCAAAAGTAAAATAGATACTTGCTGAAAATAACAGTGCTCAGTGCTTGCAACCCAGGTCAATTCACACTCTTGTTAGATCAATCCAAATTCTAAAGGCTACAAAAATTCCTTTGTTAGAACAAGAAAAAAATCCATTTCAGGACAAAGCTATTCCAGATGAAAGGAAGCTGTGTCTTCAGTGAGAGAACTGCCTGCTGTCGGATGATTTCTTGCTAATGTTTTTAAAGATTTTGGACTTCTCAACTTTCTTGGTTTTCTGGTAGCCAAATCCACCACCACCTCCTCTCTTTTTACGCTTGCCTTCATTGCTGTTCACGTCTACAGGCGAATGTTAAGGAAATCAAGCAACAAAGATAATGAACTCCAATCTAACATTTACACAGAGGAAAAAAACAGCAGGCATACCACTGTCCCTCTACCACAACCCCTCTCTCAACAGCACAGACCTCAGCAATATATTTCCAGAAAATGAGGAGTGGCCACAAGGTTGTGGTCTAAAATTAGCAGGTACGATTTTAAAGTTCAGTGTAATAGTCGTATTAATTTTTTCCTCCACACAAGGAAATTCATGAGAATGAGTGATAAAGAGTTAAGATGTCAATCACAAAGTTCGTAGGAACAGTTAAAAAAAAACCCAGTGTCAAAACAAATGAAGTTCATTTCTATTCGGAGCTGATAAGGGCATGCTTAACCAAGTGAAGGAGCCGTTCTTACTTTCACATAGACCAACATGTATTCATCACAGTAGACGTTTACTCAATGCCTACAACAGGGACGGCGACCCCAAATTTGGTCCTTTCTAGTCCCCTCAGAGGCAACAGGAGGTATTCCCTTTGCCTTTTATCTTGAGCAACACTTGTTTTACTTTCTTTTGTTGGACTTGCCACTTCCTTGTATAAAACCCTTCAAGGGCTCTAAGAAGACTGAAACTCTTTGAAAAGTCCCATCCTCTCTTTAGCTTCAGAGCATCCTGTTCCTCCAAGCACCTCCTACAGTGCAGCCTCAGCACTCAGCTCTGCTACTTTACCTCTCTATGGTTCTGCCAGAAATGCACAGACAAGCAGACACTGACCAGGATGAGCACCTGAACCTCCAGCCTGCAGCCAGAGCACACACCAACCCACAGCAAGGCCCCAAATGCCCCTCTGTCAAGCTTTTGTTCCTCAGTTCCAGGATGACTTCATAACAAAGAAAAGGATACTCAGGTCAACAAAAGGAGGCACCTTAAAACCAAATGACAGAGCAACTTGAGGCAAATTTAAGTTATTAACATTAAAGATCTGTTTCAGAGAATGGGAATCATAGGCTCGAATGTATGACTTATATGCTTCCTGGGCTGACTTATGAAGAAAGTAGTTCTTTTCAATCAATTGTTCAAGCTGAAATAGAAAGAAACTTTGGTTTTAATAAAATAAAAAAGCAGATTTCAAATATTCTAGAGCAAAGCCATTCCCTAAAAAACATTTATTCTAATATACTCATTCTAGGCTTTGTACTATTTGTAAAATCATGCTGTAGTGGGAACAATGCCAAAGCTCTTACGGGGTGTGGACTGAGAGGAAGGAGAGAGCACAGGACCGTGGTAACCAGCACAGCAAGAGCCCTTAAAGACCACACAGTCTAACCCCCATTTTATGACACGGCAGACACAGAGGACAGTGACTGCGAAACACCGCAAAGGCAGTGTTGGGACAAGGTTCCCTCTTACTCACAAGTGTTTAAAAAAACATACCTGAGATTGAATGTTAGAAATTTTAGACCAGGAAAAGTCAAATTCACTTAATGGAACCTAGAAAACAAAAGTATAAAGATTAGTAAACAAGGATGATCAACATTCTGATATTTATCAGGTACTGACAGGGAAGGATGACCAGGCCTGTGGAATTCCCTCAGGACAGATGGCAAAATCCGCTTTCTCTAGTCTCCCAACATCAGTGGAAAAGTTTTGCCTTTGCTTTGCTGAGTTAGGAAAACTGTACTTTCTTTCTGAAAAGTAAGGTGAGGAACTGAACAGGGACAGTGAGTTGGTAAAGCACTTTTCTCTAAGAATCTCTATGATCCTGATTATTTGGAGTGATGAAGCAGCCTGAAGCTTCTAGTTAGAAGGACCATTTGCCTTTTTCTCCACATCAGAAGAGGGCCCCTAATACCACACAGCCCTGTGACTAGGGTTTGTGACATCAGAGGCCACGATGGCCACAAACTCCTACAGAATGGCTCTGTTGTCTGTCATCACTTATTAGATAAATGGAATAGTGCCAGACTTGAGTTAGGTGCTGGGGGAAAAAAATAGGTGCCCAAGTCCTGGACTCTGTCCTCAGAGAGCTTGTAGTCTTGTGGGGGTGAGAGCCAAAGTGATGAGATGACAACGTAACACGCCCCCGTGCTGTGGGAACACGGGGGAGGGCAGGAGATCAGAGACGGCTCCCCAGAAGAGACAGCAGCTAGCTGAAACCAGAGCATTCTGAAGAAAGCATGCAAAGGCTGCAGAACGATTTCAGGGAACTGCACGCAGCTGCAGGGTGGAGGACACCTACCTGGCAAGACTATGCCAGGGAGGCCAACGAGGAGGCAAGTGTCAGAAGAGAAGGCCTGACATGCACTCCCAAGGCCCAGCAATAAAGAGACCACTTATGGTTCTGATGGATTCAGTTCTGGTGGGATGGAAGGAGGCCAAAGCCAGATTAGGGTGAATGGGGACTGAGTGGGAGGCAACTAGGAAAAATATAAACCATTTCTCCAAAAAGGCAGACCAAGGAAAGGCAATAGGCAGTAGCTATCCTGGAGAAAGTGGTAGCAGAATGGGCTTAGGGTTGAAGTTACGTTTTCCATAGTGAGAGACTTGAGACGGTAAAGCACTAACTACAAAAACAAGATCAAAGGCCGAGCACAGATGAATGTGAGCCAAAAGGAGGCAAAGGGGCAGGATGAACGGGAATTCCCACTGCTTCACACGAGGCAAGAGGGAAAGACCCGAGGATGAAGGGACTGCAGGAAAGGGAGCAGGAGACATGACCAGGCGTGAGGGAGTGTAAAAGGAGTGGATGAAGTTTCAAACAGGGCTGTAGGGATCAGGAGAGAAGAGACTGGGACACAAGAGGAGCTTCTGAGCAACCCAGAGCTACAGGGCTAAGCCACAAGGGTAGTTCCTTCTGTCCCTACCTCCTGGCCAGAAATGCATAAAATCTTTCCGGCTTAACTGCCATAACAACTGTTTCAACAGCACTGCCCTGACTCAAGACTCCACTGACACACGTAGAAATAGTGCTTGCTAATAATCCCTACAGACCAAGAGGAATCTGTTTCCAATTTAAGACGTTCCAAGCAAAGATCTTTACCTTGGATTGCTTCAAGTAACGAAGGAAACCTAATTCTTCTGGGCGCAAAATGAGCAAGGCATGCCCTCTTCCGTTTAGGCCTCTGGCTGTTCTACCCACACGATGAATATATTCCTTTGGTAGAGAAAGAACACTTGAGTCAATGCACTGACTTCCACGAGAGCCCGTTAACAACGTGTCTGCACTTCAAATACGTGCATAGTGGTGACAGAGGTGCAACAGTATGTATGTACTGAGATGGTGCAGCCCCCATAGGACTGGGCCCCCCACAAAGCCAGGCCAGCACCCCCTCTGCACACACCATCCCTGGAGGGCTAACAGGCTAATGACCAAGGCCTAAAAAAGGCTGGACGCAATGTTCACATTAACAATGTGTGTGATCTAATAAAATGAGTATTATGTGTGCTTCATCTTTAAAATGGCTTAAAAAAACCCTAACATTTTACTACATATACTACATACTCTTATTTACCTCCTTAAGCAAATTTTATTTCCTTCAGGCACCTGTTGCTCTTACCTGATCATTCCACAGATCTAACATTCCTAACTTAAATCCCACTGATGCCTCTAAAACCTCCATGTACACCCCTTTTGAGCCCTGAAAAGCCTTAAATACTTAACACCAGAGAAATACTGCAGAAGCACTAATAGGGATAAACCTCATGAATGTGAAATGTGGTATTTCCCAGGGAACCTGGAGAGTAAGTGCACTCCTTAATGTAGAGCCATTCTGAAGATACCCCAAGGACGCCAGTTACCTTAGGGTCATCTGGAGGGTCATACTGAACAATCCAGTCGACTTCAGGAATATCCAGCCCTCTTGCTGCCACGTCTGTACATAACAATATCCCTGAATCTGCATTGCAGAACTGGAAGAACGTGGTTGTACGCTTATTTTGCTTCTGCCTTCCCTAGAATCAAATTAAAAAATCCCTTAGAGCTGGAACCTTGAGGCTGTTTCTAAGAAGTCTAGCTGTACAACCCCCAAACTCGGAGTCGTTACCCTACTTTATTTCAACCTCACCCCCTGGCTAACGTACCATTTCCCCAACTGGCCCCTTGAGGAGGATGGTGTCTCTTTACTCCTTTGAAGTCCTCATCCCTCCACACGGGATCCCCCACCCAGTGGTGATCAAACTATTCAGAATGACATTTAGAGGAGAGAGCAGTACTTCCAATCCCATAATCGATAGGACTTGACAAGCATAACCTGTTTTTAAACTCATCATGATCACTTACATGAATGGCCAAGACAGGCAAATCAATGTAGTTCAGCAACTCATAGTGGTATTTCACAGACATACAAGATGAAAAGAAGACCATCAATTTCTTCTTTCGGTTCTTCTTAAGAAATGTGAAGAGCAGTAGGAATCTCTTTTCAGAGGGACAAACAACATATCCCTAGAAATGGTTCAAGTGAACAGATACAAATGAATCAAACACATTTTCAGCTTCATAACCAATGTACTTTGATTGAGAGCACTAATAAACACAGCCTATAAAGTGTCATGCCGTACCTACAATATTTAAAAAAATAAACAAGCAACCAAAGGTTCTTTAAACTACACCCAGTTACAGAGACTACCTTATTCATCAAAAGACTCAATCTTGAAGTTCTCATTTTAATCAATCTAGTTTGGATCTCTGTCACCTCATTTCTACCTTTTCCCAGCTATGCACCCTGGACCAGTCGCTTCATCACCTAACTTGCCTTTTAATAACTGAGATTTTAAAAAATATTTTAAAACTGCATTTAAAATTGGCCATTATTAATAACACCTCCCATGTTACAAATGGTATCAACAAAGTAAAGAGAGCTAATCAAATTATTTTCAGATTTTATCACATTGTATACCAGAGTATCTAGATCTAATACCCAAATTCACTACACAGATGCTCCTCCACTTACAATGGGTCCATGTCGGTAAATACACTGTAACTTGAAAATCTTTTAAGTTGAAAATGCATTTTATACATCTAACCTACTGAACAGAATACATTACAGCCTAGCTTATCTTAAATGTGCTCAGTACACTTATATTAGCCTACAGTTGGGCAAAATCATCTAACACGGAGCCTATTTTATAACAAAGTGTTAAATAAATCACGTAACTTATTGAATACTATACTGAAGTATGGTTTCTACTAAATGCGTATCATTTTCGCACAATCATAAAGTAAAAAACTCTTAAGTAAGACCATTGTAAGTTGAGGACTGTCTGTATTTGAATTAAAAGTTCACTAATCCATTTGCTTTCCAGATGATCCTCCAAACAATTACATGAAAACACTAAGACATTAAGATTTTAAGTTATTGATAAAAAGCACCTGCTCAAGACCATCCACTGTTGCATTAGTTTTATCATCATCAACACCAACATACAATGGCTCCTTTTTCAGAGAAATCCTTGCCAGATCTTCAACTTTTCGAGTTTGTGTGGCAGAAAAGAGCATAGTCTGTCTGCGTGCTGAAACAGATACATATAAAAATAACCTCAGTCTTGCAGGGAATCTTTATAACTGCTTCACAACTACAAATACTCTAAGTAGAATGATCAGAAATGGAAGCTGTGATATCACTACAGATTCTACAGATATTATAAAGGGTAAAAAGGGCATATCACAAAACACTTTAGGTCTATATGTTTGAGAACTTAGATGAAATGAACAAATTCCTTGAAAGATAAACCACACAAGAAACAGAAGCACCTGCATAGCCTTAAATCTATTAAAAAAATTTCAGCCCAAACCTTCATGTAAAGAAAATTCCGGGCCCAAAGGGATTCCACTGGTAAATTCTATCAGATATTTAAGAAGAAATACCAATTCTTCACAAACTCTCTAGGAAATCACAGAGGAGAGTTTACTTGCAACCCATTCTTTGAAATCTGCTATTAAAAACCTACATAAAAACCTGACAATGACATTATATGAAAAAATTATGGACCAATTCATGAACATAGATGCAAAATTTCTAAACAGAATTTTAGCAAAGTGAATCCAGCAATATATAAAAAGGATAATGGATCATAACCAGGTAGGACTTACTCTAGGAATGCAGGCTTGATTTAACGTTTGAAAAATCAAACAATATAATTTACCATATTAACTTGAAAAAAAGTATCGGATTATTTCAACAGACACAGAAAAGGCATTTGTCCATCTCTTTCTGATTAAAACCCTCAGCATACTAGGAACAAAAGGGATCTTCCTCAATCTGATAAAGGGCACCTAGATAAAATCTACAACTAACCTCATTCATACTTAACGGTGCAAAACTGAATGTTCCCCTAAGATCAGGAACCAGACAGGATGTCTGCTCTCACCACTTCCCTTCAGTGTTGCACCGGAGGTTCTGGCCAGGGCAATCAGGCAAGAAAAAATATTAAATAAAGAAGCGAAACTGCCTGTATTTGTACGTGATTGCCTATGTAGGAAACCCAGAAGGTTAGGGTCACCTGGAAAGTTGTACCAAACAATCGCTGAGGACAGGAACAACTATCTTGCTGGATGCACGATTAATATACAAAAGTCAACTGTATTTTTATATATGAGCAATGAACAATTGGAAATTGAAATTTCAATGAAATACTCAGGGATAAATCTGACATAAGATGTGAAAAAACTTGTAGACTGAAAACTCCCAAAAATTATATAGAGAAATTGAAAACCTAATAAAAGGAGACATACCTCTTTACGGGCTACAAGACTCAATATAGTCTTCCACCAATGATCTCTATGCAATAATCTCAATTATGATTCCAGACTTTTTGTGGGATGGGTAGACATTGACAAGCTGATTCTAACATTTATACAGAAACACAAAGGAGAAGAATAGCCAAACAACTCTGAAAGACAACAAACTTGGGGGCTGACACTACCTGATTTCAAGACTTAATAGGGAGGAACTGGAAATTTCATATGATGCTGATGGGAATATAAAATGGCACAAACGCTTTGGAAAACATCTGGCAGTTTTTAAAAAAGTTAAACATACACTAGCCATTCCACTCAAGAGAAAAGGAGATATACGCCCCTATAATGAGTTGTAGATGAATGTTCATAGCAACTTTATTTGTAATAGCCCCAAACTGTAAGCAACAGAAAGATCCATCAGCAGCTGAATGGATAAACAAATTGGTATATCCATACAACGAAATGCCACTGAGGAATAAAAAGAACTACTGATGCAACAGCACTGACGAATCTCCGATGATTTGCTGAGTGAAGGAAACCAGGCCAAAAAGGACTACATACTGTATGACTCCGTTGCTATAAACCTCTAGAAAACGCAAGCTTATCTACGGTGACAGAAAACACACCGACAGGCACCTGGGAGAGAGGGATGTGTGTGAGGAGGGGTGAGTGGAGGGACTGCAAAGGGGCAAGAGGAAACTTTTGAGGGTGATGGATGTGTCCATCACCTCGTTTGCAGTGACAATTTCACAGTGGTAAACATGTCAAAGAGCACCAAATTGTGTATTTTAAATGTCTACATATAACCATGTCAATTATACCTTGATAAAACATTAAAAGATAAATCATATAATGAACGGAATTATGGTTTTACTACAGTTACAAGCAGTTTATAATGTTTTAGTACTATAATCAAGGTATGCACAAGTCAAACATAACACAAAAGGCAACAAATCTATGGCTACTTGGGAGATGTTAGATGACGTAAGAATAGGTAAGGGAGGAAATGACACCTATGTTAGGACTGTTCAACTTGCATCATAACCTCTAAAATGGCAAAACTACTCTATTAAGTTACTGCTAAGTTTGATGCTTGTATTCCAACTACTTCACTTAGGCTATGGTGAAATCCTGGTATTAATATAGTTTTCAAAAGAAAAAACTCTTATCTACCTCCAACAGGTACTTCGCAAACTACATGCAGATGCTACATACTTACTTGGCAGAAGTTTAATAATTTGCTTTAATTCCTCTTCAAACCCAACATCCAAGATACGATCAGCCTCATCAATAACCAGACACTGCAGGTTTTTATACATAAACCCTGGGGTATTCTAACAAAACAAAGGAAAAGAAAAACTGTTAGCTGTCAAGTTTGTGCTTCATATAAGACAAGGAAACAGGTACTACATAATAGCGTTCTCTTACCTGCATGTGGTCCAGGAGACGCCCTGGTGTGGCCACAATGATGTTGATCCCATTAGCAAGTTTCTGTGCTTCAGCAGATCTGTTACTGCCACCCATTATTAGCCCATAGGTATGTACGTGGTGAGTCATCAGCTCCTTCAGAACACCAAAAGTCTGCATGGCCAGTTCTCTAGTTGGCGAGAGAATAAGGACTCCTGTTCCTAAAACAAAACAAACAAACAAACAAAAAAGATACATGGTTAAGTCAAACTGTGGCTGCCACCATGAGTCCCTAACAACTACAACAAACTTCCAGTGAAATAATGGCAGAAACAAGCAGATTAAAAAGCTTACCATTCCTGGGCATGAACTTTAACTTAACAATGAGTTCAACAGCAGGGATAAGAAAAGCCAGGGTTTTGCCACTGCCTGTTTTTGCGGCTGCCAGGAGATCCCTAAATATTAAAAACGGAAAGAAGAAGACATTTAGTTTACTCATTCAGCAAGTATTTACCATGTACTATATATACACAGTTTAGGCACTAAGGCTAGCACATGAACAAGAAAGACAAAGTTCTTATCTTGTATATCACTAAAATCAGAATTGTGCTACAGAAGTGAACACTTTCTTCAAACATCAGTAATTAACTTAAAGCCTTTAATGCAGGCTGGATATGAGACCCAGCACACAGTGCAAAATCAAAAGAATACACTGATATTTTCTTTACAACCTGCTAGCACTAAATATAGACACCAATGTCCAAGCATCAATGTTAATCATACCTGCCTTCCAGAAGTGGCCTGATACTTTTATGTTGAATTTCAGTCATGTTTGTAAAGCCCATTTCTTTTATTGCCTTCAGAGTATTTTCATTGACAAGATTAGTTAGAGAAGCAAATGAAGTATCCTCAAAAGCTCCTAAAAAGAAGAAAGTTTATCATTAGCAAATGTATCTTTTTAAAAAAGTTAATACTGCTGTACTTGCCTAAATTAGTTTTGCTTGGAAGTGCTTCCTACAGTAAAAAAAAATTACACCCCAGTCATTCCTATGTGATAATAGTAAGAAAAAAACCCTATACAAAGTTTCTCCACTGATGATGTCTGTGTGATTTAAAGCCCAGAGCCTATACTGTAACAAAATAAGGGGTAGAGAGGAGGCATAATCAAGGGACTTATACAAAACGAAAATGCCAAGGCAGGAGAAAAAAAAAAACCACAAAAAAACCTGAGTGTGAAGTCAGTTAAGAAAAACCCAGTTAACCTCACTCCAAAAAGACAACTGAGAAGAGTCAGATATAGCTACAAGTTCTTCAGCAGGAGGCAAAATCAAAATCACCTGGGAGCTCCCCACCCCTGACATGCTCAGACTGTAAACCAGAGATTCTCGACTTTGGCACCACTGACATTTTGGGCTAGGCAATTTTTTGTTTTGGGAGGTATCCTGTGTGTTACAAGATTTTATGCAGCTTCCCTGATCTCCACCCACGAGATTTCAGTAGACTGCCCCTAGTTCTGACAACCAAAAATGTCTCCTAGGGGTAGGGTGACCAACCCTTTTGGTATGCCCAGGACAGAAGAGGTTCCTTGGATTCAGAACTTTCAGTGCTAAATCTGGGAAAGTTCTGGGCAAACCAGGATGAGTTAGTCATTCTGCCTAGGAGGCAAAACTGCCCTGCCTTAAGAACCACTGCCAAAACTTTTCCAGTTTTGATTAAGCAGGTCTGGCCTCAATATTTTAAGAAAGAACTCAAGTAACTCCTAGACATTTTTGGTTATGAGCAGCTAATTCCAGTCTAAACTCTTGACTTCACAAATGAAGAAAGGCCAAAGGAGGTTAACTTGGCACAAGTCCCTCAATGAAATTAACTTCATCCTTCCTTCCTCCTTAGTAACTAAGCCTTTATTAAACCTCTGGTCTCCAGACTTTTGGGCCAATGATTTTCCTACACAACGTGCAATGAGCCTTAGAAAAGGACAAAGCAAAGAAACACAGGATCCTAGAAGCTGCTTGTGTGCATATAAATATTAGTGTTAGGAATGGAGAAAAGGAAGAAAAATAGAAACAAAAATAACTGAGGCACCACAAATTAGAAGATAAAGAGAAAAAGCAGCAGAAAGACATACAAAACATCTGTTGATAGTTACTTTTTCCAACCAAATTAAAAGTCACAACTGAATCTTCAATCCTATAATCCTCTAATAGAAGCACAAGATTTTTAA
This sequence comes from Daubentonia madagascariensis, assembly GCA_023783475.1. Classification (NCBI taxonomy): domain Eukaryota; kingdom Metazoa; phylum Chordata; class Mammalia; order Primates; family Daubentoniidae; genus Daubentonia; species Daubentonia madagascariensis. The sequence goes on along the minus strand of JAKFHU010002088.1, from coordinate 74,889,413 downwards.
GAAGCTATGTGTGGAAAACTTCCCTCAAGTTACCTGTCAGTCCCAGGGGCAGGCTGGGCACTTCACCGTCATCTTCCTCATTATCCGGCTTCTGCACATTGTTTTCTGTTTCTTCATGTGCCTGAGCACTTGCTTCCTCAGACTCCCCTTTATTTTCAGTTTTTGCTTTTTTTGCATCTTTGGTTTTAAAGGACGAAAGACAAAACATTTTTTCCTTAAAATACAAATGCCAAGTGAGATCAAAAAAATAAAAGATTTGTGATGCAAAGAGGTGTATTTTCAAAAGCTTAACATACTCAGTATTAATGTGTTAAGAATCTTTTTCATGAGAAAAAGATTTGGATATATTTAAAATCCCAGGGTACGTAAAGATTTGTCAACATAATTTTTTTATGCTTCTTAATGTAGTATACCATCTCATTTAACAACCAATTTTTTAGAAGTTCAATTAAACAATATAAAAATACTAATTACAAGTTCCATACATTTCACCAAGAAAAAAAAAAGCACATCTAGGTACCATAATTCTTAAAAGCTCATTACAAGCACTGATTTTTCCTCCCATGCCAATTACCATAAATTTTCTGTAAAAGCTATGTTTGTTTTAAAGGTGAATGGAAAAACCAAAGGCTCTTCATGTTACTAGAGATAGAATGCAAAGCAAGGGCACCGATCTACTCAGCTGGCTGACGTAAACTGAGTAACTCCTTGGTTGTCAGCAGCGAGGGAGGACAGGTAGCGCTTCCCAGCTTCACTTCTACATTCACAACTTCCATGATGTGGCCCTAAACACCCCTCCAGTTCTACCTCCCATTTCTCTCCTCAACACTCCATGCTGGGTCAAATGCATTAACTACCACGCTGGACTTTTGTAGAAATTTGTGGCAGTTAGTGACGCTAGTTTGAACAGACTTAGACCATAACTCAGAACTCTCTGTAGCCCAGGACTGGCCTCTTCCCTGTACCCTACTGTCACCTTTCTGGGAAATAATCAACTTTGTAGGTTCCACATGTTCAAAAGTCATATTATCAGCTGGCCTCTAGGGCTTATCACTTTTTTTTCCCTAAGATAGTTCTTAAAATTTACACATAAGGTTAAAACTCCCAGCACTGTGATTCAATGCTTAAGAGTAGAAATAATGTCATCTCCTTGGGCATACTCTGAACAAGAATCATAAAGGTACTGATAATTTTAGAACAGGATTACAATTACTTTAGAACAAAACTAATTCCTAATCCTCACGCATTTCCCTTTGTTGTTTCACTTTCTGTTTAAGCTATTTCTCATAACCTACAATTTTTCTAGTAGGCTGCATGAAGACAGCCATGTATGTTTTGAGAAGTTCAAAGCTCCTTTCTAAATGAAACCCTTATTTCAGGTAAGATACATAAATAGGATGTTCTAACTCAGGGGCTGGCAAAGTTTCTGCAAAGGGCCAGATAGTGAATATTTTAGGTTTCGCAGGCCATATGGTCTCTGCTATCATAAAGAGAACAAAATGGGCTCCACTGTGACCCAACAAAGCTTTATTTACAACAATAGGTGGAAAGCCAGATAGTCTGCAGACCCCTGTCCTACCCTACCTCGAAATCTCTGCTTGCACACATCAATTAAAATGCCCATTTCTTCACCTGAGCTTATTCAAATTCAATCATCTTTAAAAAATAGTCCTTTCTCTCCTTGCTCATTTTACTCACTTGGAAATTATTGTTGCATTTATTCAGAAGTTTAAATGCTACTTGCAACTAACTAAGACTCCTTTTAAAGGAGGAATTTATGGTAGGAAAAGAGAAGGAATGGGGCAAAAAAAAAAGGCAAATGAAAAAAATCATTAATGCAAAGTCCCTTGATACAGAAAGGCCTGGGAAGATAGATCCTACTACCAGCCCAGATTTCTTTAGTGTCAGTAATTCTGTTAGCAAACAGGTTAAACCTAAAATACTATGCTATAGTGTGTTCTACCATAAAAAGCCAAGCTAACTGCCCAAAAGAGCAAATTTCTAGAATTCTATAATAATAAGAGTCTCATCTAAACGTGAGATTTTCTTCAAAGGTTAGAGAATATAAAAACATGACACACTGCTCCGTATTTCGAGAAAGTTAAAATGCACTCGCCCTTTCCACCAATAAAATGTTTCCTTCAGCTACCAGGCTAGTCTCCGGTAGACTGGTGAGCACAGGGCATCCTTGTATGTCATGTGCACACAGTAATAATAAGAGCGCAGGGGGAATGGTAACTGTCTGTGAAGAACTGTTTGAACGGTTGAAGTTCAAAGAAAATAAAGTACCTACCAGGCCCAGTATCATTTACCATTTTTCTCTTCTTCTTCTTTTTCTTTTTTGATTCTGAATTGGGAGACTGCATTGCTGCTTGTCCATTGGTTAATATGGTAGATTTCTGGGGGGGTTTTTTTACTTTTACATTTTCCACTGTTTCTTCAGACGTGTCTCCATTTTGAGCTTTTGACAAGCCCACATTCACAGACTGTTTTAGGGATTTTTTAACTTTTCCCCCTCCCATTGTTTCTTCAGACACATCTCCATTTTGAGTTTCTGGCAGGCTCACATTCGAGGCCCCTGTTTAAAAACAGAACACACACTGCGTCACAAAGAAGGGGAGGTTTACTTAGAAACAGTGCAATTCCACATAAGAAATTCCATAGCTTCCAAGACTAAAACTATTCAGCTTTTTCTTCTCTTTCATGTACATTGTTAAAAACAATTGCAATTTTATGGTATTCTACTATAGGAGACAAGTTTCCTTTAAGGTAAAAATGCTGGAAAAGGGAAAGTTATTGATTCTTAACTTCAAAAGAACATACCTCTGTCTTTAAAGTGTCTGGGACAAAACTTCAATGAGGTCAAATATTTAAACAGATGGGGTCAGACAATGGCAGTTACAAAGTAAACAGTTTAATATTAAGTATTTGATACACATATTACTAATTGCTATATTGAAAGACATTTACATCTTATTCACAAATCTACTATTTTTCTCATGACTTTCAAACATTCGATCCCAACTTCCCTAAACTGCAGTGAATTGAAAATCCAGTTGATAAAACCACTTATTTATCCTAATATTTACTATATAGAAATACAGTCATGTGCTTCATAACAATGTTTTGGTCAACAATGAACCACATATGATGGTGGTCCCATAGGATTATAATGGAGCTGTGCCATCACAGCAGTAGCAATGCCATAGGGCAATGCATTACTCATGTGTTCGTGGCGATGCTGATGTAAACAAACCTAGTGAGATACCAGCTGTATAAAGTATAGCACATCTAAATATATACATGTAAACTATAGCACATACTACAGTATCTGATATTTGGTAATGACAATAAACAGCTATGTTGCTGGTTTTTGTACTTATTATATCATACTTTTTATCCTTATCTTAGAGTGTATCCCTTCTACTTATATTAAAAAAAAGTTAACTGTAAAATAGCTTCAGGCAGATCCTTCAGGAGGTAATTCAGAAGAAGGCATTGTTATCATAGGAGATGACAGCTCCTTGCAGGTTATTGCCCCTGAAGACCTTCCATGGGGACAAGATGTGGAGGTGGAAGACTGCGATATTGATGATTTTGACCCTGTGTAGGCCTAGGCTAACGTGTGTGTTTGTGTTTTAGGTTTTAACAGTTTAAAAATAAAAAAAGCTTATAGGATAAGGATATAAAGAAAATAGTTCTGTACAGCCACACAGTGTTTTAAGCTATTATGTTATTACAAGAGTCAAAGCTAAAAAAATTAAAAAGTTTATAAAATAAAAGTTACAGTAAGCTAAAGTTAATTTACTGTTGAAGAAAAAATTTTTTTATAAACTTAGTGTACAGTATTTATAAAATCTACAGTAGTGCACTGTAATGTTCTAGACCTTCAGTTACCACTCACTGACTCTTGTGGAGCAACTTCCAGTCCTACAAGCTCCATTCATGGTAAGTGCCCTATACAGGTGTACCATTTTAATCTTTCATATGGTAGTATTTTTACTGTACCTTTTCTACGTTTAGTTGTACAAATATTTACCATTTTGTTACAATTGCCTGCAGTATTCAGTACAGCAACATATTACGCAGAGTTGTAGCCTAACAGAAATAGACTATACCACACAGCCTAGGTGTATAGTAAGCTGTCCCATCTAGGTTTGTGTAAGTATACTCTACAACGTTCACAAGATGAAATCACTTCTATGCATTTCTCAGAACACATCCCTGTCATTAAGGGACCCATGACTGTACCTGAGACTATCTTTACGAAAGTATTCCTGTTTATATACATAATCGAAAAAGATAAAATATAAGTAACACCATCTTTTGTTCAAATTATCAATACCTATATCAAGAAATAGTAATGCTGTATTATTCTACAGGAATTGGAAATATAAGGAAACTTCAGAAGGTTAACACAATTACTTCAACATCTGTGGCCCACTGTCAGAAAATCGGGACTGCAAATGAGATAGCTAAGAAAAGTAACATTTATGTAAAATCCTTTTCATTTAAGTCACCGTGTAGAAGCTCTAAAGGAATTTAAAACCTAAAGTTGAGAGTGATGGGAATACTGGGTAGAGAAACTTTGCTTTTCAACCTATGCAGAAGACACTTCCCAGCTGAAAACGAGGAAGTGCTACAGGAGTCCAGAGAGCGCGTGGAGATAGTATCAACAGTACTATCACACAGATAGTGGCAACAGTATCGCCAAAAGCTCTGTGAAAAGTAACACGAGCTTTTTAGGAAAGAAATATAGAAACTAAGTAGATGATGGGAAAGGTGCGTGGAGATGAGAAAGTTCCACGTGTCTGATCAGTCACAGGGGAGGGGGTGGGTGTGAGGTGTGACCTGAAGGTGCTGAGGATGTGAAAACGTGTAAGGCGAAAAGTGCAAAAGCCAGGTTTAGTTGGAAGCCCTGCCGGAAGCCTGGAGGGAACCCAGAGGCCTGCTGCTCTAACCCTGTAAAGAGAAACTGACGCCCCAAAAGGTCAGGAACGGTTCCGGGGCCACGCGGCGAGTGGGCAGCCCCAGGGTGCCTTTTCACGATCCGCAATCGCACGTGCTCCGGGAAGAGCCGCCTCCGCCACACCGGGAACGCGGGGACTCCCAAACAGCGCCGCCACGCCCCGCCGGCCGCCCGAGCGCGCCACGGCCCGCGCGTGGCCCGCCTCAGCCTCCGCGACAATCAGCGCATCTCACCCTGCAGCTTTAGGTTTCGCTGCCGCAATTTGAGGTTCCGCTTCTCGATCTTCTTGCGCAGGAGTTTCATCGGCAGGTGAGACATAATGCAGAACCGTCCCTACACCTCAGCGCCACCACACTGCTCCTCAGCTCCCGGGGCTGACGTTACTTCCTTTGCTGCCGCACGTGCGCAGCTCAGCCACTCGGAAATGCGTCACAGGAACGCCGGCGCATGGCGGAACGGAAATGCTTCCAGGGCGGAAATGATTCCAGGCGTGCGCACCGTGGTATCCTTGGCGATCAAATTCTGTGCAGCGCCCCCTGGCGCAGTGGAGGCCAGCCCGCGCTCCGGATTCACATCGAGCGACAGCGGGCGGCGCGTTGGGGCGGTGGGAGCTTTCGTAGTTTGGGTTCCCCCTGGAGGGAGACTGAGGAAAGAATGTTGAGGGGAGGGCGGCCTTAGCGAGTCGTCATTTTTATGTTCCTACCTCTTTGAATCCAGGACTGCAGTCGGCCCTCCTTATACTCAGTTCCCCATCCCTGCATCCAACCAACTCCCAATTGTTTGAAGATGTTCCATAACAAACCAAAAAACGATACTACTATAAAAAAAATACAGTTCACATAGCATTTACATTGTATTAGGTATTATAAATCATCTGGAGATGATGTGTGTAGGTTGTATGCAAATATTACACCATTTTATACAAGGGACTTGAGCATCCTTGGATTTGGGGCGCTGAAGGGAGTCCTGGAACAAATCCCCCTCGGACGCAGAGGGACGAGTGTTTTGGAAAATCAAATAAAACCTGCATTATATACATAATTATAATGTGTGTGTGTGTGTTTCCAAACTTGTTTGACTACTGTCTTTGGAAAGACACTTTGTGTGTCACTTGGTACACACACACGTAAATGTAGCATTTCCTAAAGCAATACTCTTGCATTTCACTCTGGTATTTTTCCTTCAATTCCATTAGTTCCATCCTAAATTATTCTATTCTTAGTCTATTACAGATACTGATTACTATGCATTCAAATTAATTTTGCTACATTATTAATGGGTTGATTGCAGAGGTTTGAAATGCGGAGGTTTATAAATTCCCAGAGTTCACCCATAGACCCTCCAGGAGTCCAGGAAGGGGTGATTGATAAAAATGTGCCCATCCAGTACAATGTACACTATTCTGGTCATGGGCACACTGAAAGCCCTGACTCAGCATGATACAATTCATCCATGTAACAAAAAACACTTGTACCTCATAAATTTTTGTGAAATAAAAAAAAAAAAGAAAAAATAGAACAACCTTTGAAACTAAAAAAAAAAAAAGAAAAGAAAATTAAAACTTTAAAAAAAGCCCAAAGAAATTGCAATCTGGCTAGCTAGTAGTCATCCTTCTGGGGGGGGGGAGTGGGAAGGATAGAGGGATGCAAGGAGTGTTTAATTTTTTTTAAAAAAATTGTTACCAAAATTAAAAAATTGGAAGAGTTCAATAAAAATTCATATTTTTTCTTTAAAAATTGGCCCCTTTGGCTCAAATTCCCTTTGGTAATAATCTATTTGAATTGAACAACAACTGGAAGAGTCAATGAAGCCTGGATTAATTTGTCTACTTGGAGTGGCAGGACATAAGACTCTGGGAACTAGACATGATCCCAGGGGGAACGGACAGGGAACAAACTTGGGAAGGAGTTGAAACAGAATGTAAATGAACTGACTAAAAAATCACATTGGATTGGACTGGAAAACTGTGACACACAAACGCATCCTGGTATGCTTAGATTAAGTTATTAATGATCAGGCAGGCTGAGGGATGAGGCAGAAATTTAAACTGGTACACACACACGTACAAGCATATATTTCAGTTTAAATACATATGTCATTTTAAATTTGTATATATATATCAGTGTATATGTGTATATAGGCATACATATCAATTTTTATCTCTATATACATACGAGTATATTCACATGGTTACATACTGAGTATTGAGTCTGTGACTTTGAGATTTACATTCATTACTCTTAGGTGCATAATTGACATGTCTTCCATATAGAAAGTGCTCAAAAATTATTTCCTTTCTGTGTAACTTAAATTTCTGGGGCTGATAAGGCTTTGGTAGTAGTAATGGAAGGGTACTTCCTCTTTTCTAGAGTGTGACTTTTTCCGGCTAATAATGAGGATTGGCAGAGTCATTTCCATAAAACCATAAAAGACCATAAAACCCATATTTATGATGTGTTGAAGACATTTAGATCAGAGAAGCTGATCCCTTGAGGTGGATGGAAATGCTTAATTTTAGGGATTGATAACATTTCAAGAATCCAAGCTAAGGCTACTGATGCCAATTCTTCTGGAGTTTTAGAAGAATGAGAAATTATAACCTTCCATCAGCTCTCAGAATTGGGGTTGAGAGTTATTTTAACCAGGACCACATCAGCAGTTACTCTAGCAAACAAACCAGTGTCATTGGGTTGGATCTTCAGAAAATACCTGTGAGGGTTTGGGGAGGTAACAGTCACATGCCTCTGAAAACCCCGTTGTCCCTCACTGCTAGTGCCTATCCTGGTATCTATTCAATATATGTTTAAATCCTTAAAACTTCTTGCTTGGCTCTTTGTCACAGAGGTCCCTTTCCTCAGAATATAGTCATTCACCAATTATTCACTTGTCTAGCAATATTTTTTGAACATATTTGTGCTAAGAGTATATGGCAGATGTGTGATAAATGCTGGGTATAAAATGGTCGACAAGATAGACCTGGCTCACCTTTGTGGGCTTACAGAGCCTGCAAGGAGAAGATAGAAAATTAAACAATTCTAGTAAATTACAGTGGATGCAATGAAAGGGAAGCACATGATGGGGCAGGATTATAGTCTGGGAACGGGGCTGAGGATGAAGTCTTTCATTCGAAACCCGTTGTGTATAGGCACTGAGCCCGTGGCAAGCCAGAAGAGGGGACAGAGATGCTGCCTTTTACCTCCTGACTAGAAATATCTAAATTTCACAAAGACCATGTCTTATCCATGTTGCCTTTTCAATTTTCACTTCATATCCTTAAACCTTAGACAAGTGTTTATAAAATAAAAAGTGGATTTGTGTAGTTTCTTTTCATCCAAAAAAAAAAAAATGCCCCACTTCACTGGGAAAACAAATCAGCCTATTTCACCAATGCCTTAGAATTGTGATCCAGAAATAACTGACTCATCCTCTCCAATCACTGTGTTAGGACTCTTGAAGTGATTTTCTAGAAACTTTCAAATGCTTTTTTCTATAAGGTTAACCACTCTATAGTGTATAGGAACTTAGAAAGTGATATATTTCTGTAAATAAGCAAGAAACTGTCTTCTTCACATGGCCTGACTTTCCTGGACCAGACTCTGTTTCTCTGCATTTCTGCATTGTATTGATCAGATGGCTGGTACTTAAGAAATGTCATCTTTGGTAAATTGACAGACATGAGACTGAGAGATCATTTGAAGGAGCATCAGTGCAATTCACTACAAATCATTATTATTGCAGTGGTCCCTAGGAGCTGGAGAGGGTACAGAAGCATATAACAGCAACCTTTCTCCCAAGAAGTTTATTTATTTATTTAATTAAAAAAAAACACCATCTACTCTATGCCTGGTACTGTTCTGGGCCCCAGGGATCAGCAGTGAACAAGACAGAGAAGGTTTTCAGGGAGCTCACTGCCTAGATAAGGGAAGACAGATAAAGGTAAACAAGTAAGTGAACAAGATAAATTTACATGCAGCTGAATGCTGGGAAGATGTCACAGCAAGACAATGTAATATAATAGATGGATGATCAGGGGTGGGCAGGGAAGCCAACTACTCAACGTGGGAGGTATTTTTTGTGGAGACAAAATAGAGACAAAGATCTGAGGTCAGAGAAAAGGCTGGCAAAAGACAAGCCTTAATGTGCCATTAAATAGCAATACAGGAGAACAAGTACAGATTTGCAGCCAGGAGAGAAAAAGCATATTTTTAGGGGGAAAGGGTCTAGGGGCAGGGCCAGGCTTTCAGAATGAGTAGGGGGACAGGGAGAATATTAAAAAGGCAGCTTCCTTTGACTACCTTCCCTCTGAGTCATGCAATCTTGCTTGTCCAGTATGTTGTGGAAACAAGAGGTTAGAATTGGATTTATTTTTAATACACTTTCCACTTGGAACAATTTAGACTTACAAAAAGTTGCAAAGGTAGTGCCCTTCACCCAGTTTCCCCTAATGCTGATGACTTAGGTAGCCACGATACATTTGTCAAAATGTAGACATTAACATTGGTAAATTATGGTTAACTAAATTACAGACTTCATTCAGATTTCACCAGTTTTCCCGCTAATGTCCTCTTTCTGTCCCAGCATCCAATCCAGGATACCACATTGCATGTAGAGAGTTTTCTGAAATACGGCTTTTGCCATTTCCTAAACAATTTGTATTTGGGAATAAACGGGGGAGTGACTACCAGCCAGAAGCTAACTTCCACCCCTTAGTCCTTAGCACATTGTTTGACTGGTTCTTCATTTTACATGAGTACAACCTATGTCTCTCCCCCTCCATGCCTGCCCCATACTCTCTTGGAGTAGTGTTAGGATTTACATAATCATCCTTTCATAATAATTTTTACAACCACCATGCCAACTTATTTCCTTAAACATTTTGGAAAATGGACCACTTTTGGAGAATGAGTTTAGGGAAGCACCTACTAAATACCTGGGGTGGAGGGACAGGGACCACAACCCTGTCCCTCCACCCCAGCTATTTTACTCCAACAAAAAGAATGAGAAATCTGACTCTCACAAACTGATTTTATGCAGTTTATCAAACTACCTTCCTGTGTTACACTTATTGTGTGCATCTTCTCAGCTAATTTTGCCTCTTGGAGGACAGGAATGTCATCTCATTTATTGTCAGAGACCACTCACAGTTAGAACTTTCCATTCACTCATACCTTCAAACCAGTATCCATTAATTAACAATGATGTGCTGGGACACTGGTCAGGTGCCAGGATATACAGTTAAATTAGCCAGTGCTACCACTCTCAGATGCTCACGCTTTGGTGGGAGTCAAAAACATCTTTACTCACATTTACACTTCCGATGTCCCACATAGTGCCTGGCGCTTAGTAGGCCCTCCATAAATGTTTGACACTCTGTTTGAAGAAGCCCATTCTGATGGAGAGAATGGAGGTGTCTGTGGCAACAGTTCCCCAGGCCATGGGGCCAGAGCTGAGTGAGTTCAAATGTATTTTCTGAGAAAGAACGGACATAACTGGGTGACCAATTGGATGTGGGGGTTAAGAGACAGGGTGAAGTAAAGAATGCTTCTGAATTTTCCAGCTTGAGATCTGTTGCACAGAATACAGGAAGAGGAAACAAGTTTGGAGGATGGTGGTGAACAGGAGGAAGGAGAAGGAAAAAATGGGACAGAGAATGAGTTTAACGTGAGACATTTAGCTTAAGAATTATACACAATAGATGCCCCACAAACACCTCTTGAATGAGTGAAGGAAGGAATGGATCACTACTTGAGTAGCTGTGGACAGATGAGGAAGTTGGACCAAATGGGGCTAAGGTTTTTTCTATAGATAAAATTCTGAGTCTGTGATGCCAACTGCCCGGCAGTTTTGGCAGCTGGGGCAGATAAGGGCCAAGAACAGGTGGTGCATGAGCTGGATCCTAAGCGTGGATAGAATTTGGTTGGGGAATGGTGCAAAGAAATGTGTAAAGTAGGGTTGTGCCTCCAGTCAACAACGACTAGATCCATTAGCAATTTTTGAAGGGCATTGGTAAGTAATAGTAAAAATAATGATATGTGGAAACAGATCATAAGGTCCTTTAATAAGCAGCAGCAGTTTGGCCATACGTTGACAATTAATGACAACACAGATGCTTGAGAAGGGCAGCGGCAGTGATCAAAGTTATGCTTTTGGGGATTTTTTGTCATCAGTGTTCAGGTGAACTTGGATAAGGTGGAGCATTGGGACCAGTGGTGGCTGTTTGGGTAATCCAGGAATGAAGTGGTGGGATTTCAGGTGCTCGTTTCATACCCCCATGGGGCCTCCCTTGCTTGGCACACCCTCCTCCCCTTTCCTACCTCCACCCAGTCTTGCCCACCTGTCTGGTCTCACCTGTCCTCCTCCTTCCAGAGTCAGCTTCCACACAGCCTACTCTGGGAAGCTCCCCTAACCCTCATGCCCTCCTTGTGGCTGCCTGCATGTTGTGTGCAGTTTCTCTTGATGCTCTTTTCACACTGACTGGTAACACACTCTCTTGAATACCTTTTCTTCTAGTAGACTATGAGTTGCTTAAGGGCAGAGATGCTATCCTTGGGTTCCAGAATTCTGCCAAGCACATAGTAGGTACTCAGTAAGTTCATTCCGATTATATAGAATAAACTAATGACAGGAAGAGTGGAAAGAAAAAATGAATCAAGGGTATATTTGGAGGACAAAACTAATAAGATTTACAGGCTAATTTAAGGGAAGAAGAGCTGTCACCTATAGAATTGATGCATTTATTGAGGGTGGTGTGGAAATGGTGAGTCGTTTGGCAGGTAATAAGTTTGGTCAGGAACAGCATCATATATATGCTATATAAAAATTTATATAAATTATATCATAACATTTTATATATTATATTACATAAATTATATAACATAAATATATAAGGAATATATATAAATTATATATAATACTATATATAAAAATATGTAAATATTTAGCTCAGAAACTTAACCATATTAATACAGCATGTTACAGTTTCCAAGCTAAATGCTTAGATTCCAAGAAAAAAATAAAATTCAGTGGTTAAGTGCTCAAAGTTTGGAATAAAAGAGATATAGGCTTGAATTTCTGTTCTGCCATTTACTGGCTATGTGACTTTGAGCAAATATTTACCTCTTTTTTTAGCTTCAATTTCTTTATCTACTCAAGGGATATAGTAATAATTATCCCACAGAATTGTATGAGGATATAATGAGGTTATATGTTAAGCACATTTAGCTTGATGCTTAGCTTTTATTAAATGACAACTGTCATTATTATTCATGCACGTATAATAGTATTAAAGGGGGGTTAGCCAGGAATAGGGACAACCAGTTAAAACCAATAACTGTAAGGAAGCCTTTGAGCTGAGCATAGGAATTTCTACCAGCGTGAGAAAGTTAGGGACAAGAGAAACAGATCCCACATACATTTGAATAAGTTAAATTGAACTGTATTTATCAAAGCACCTGGTGGAAAAATCTATGTATTTTATATAGGAAATTTGAGTTGAAATACCACATTCGTAAGATTAATCTGGAACAATATATCCAAGCCAGGATCACCTTTCAGCTTCAAAGGAAAGAGAATGTGTTAGCTCTGAGTCTAGGGTATAGGGTTAAGAGTATTGAGATGAAGTTTTCTTTCTTTCTTTATTTTTTTTCCTTTTGAAATGGAGTGTCACTATGTTGCTGAGGTAATAAGCCTCATGAAGCCCCATGCCAAAAACTGATGCTGTATATCCATTTTCAGAAGACAGAAAAAAAGATATGGTTATCAAAAGCCAAAAGAAGTATCTCCATATACCTTAATTGTACATGATACAGAACACATGAAATTTATCAGTAGCTGGTTTGACTCTCCAGCCTATGACAGAGAATAGCTTGTTGCAAATTTCCAGAGGTTTCCTTGCTTGGGTTTCTGTAAAGATGAGCAGAGACTAACTTGTCCTATCTGATAGAATGTCTGATTTGTGTTCTTAAACAGGGGGATCTGGGGGCATGAGCTGGGATAGGAAAGGCAGCACTGTTGTTAGAAGGGTTCATGGATTGTCAGAGCTGGAAGGAATCTTGGGGTATCTGGTATAAACCTTTCTCAAAGTAGAGGCTGAGGGGGTGCTATCAAGGCCTTTCTTCTGGGAATGGGGCATGGACAAGATGCAGCTGGGTATCCTCTGTTGTGAGCATTAGGCTTGCTGATTACAGAAAAATTTAATTGTATATTCTTATGTATTTCCCATATACTGAAAGTAGGCAGTGAAATGGGCATCATATACCTGGTTTTAGTGGAAAATAGTTCCACTAACACAAAGGGGCCCAGTAGCCTCACTATCATGAAGGGAGAATTAGGTCCAATATTCGGGGGACCCTCCATGCCTTGGCCTATCAATACTGAGCCTGATGTCAACCTGCACCTTTGGGTTAAAATATCATTCTTTTTATTAATCTATTTATTTACATTTCAAAATATTAAGGGGGTACAAATGTTTTTGTCACATGGATACACTGTGTAATGCTGAAGTCAGGGTTTTCAGTACCCCTGCCACCAGGACAGGTTCATTGTAGCCTATAGGTAAGTTTTTATCCCTCACTCCCTCCTACCCTCCCCCCTCCTTAGTTTACCATGTCCTTTGTGTCTTTTTGTGCCCAAATGTACCCATGTTTAGCTTATTAGTGAGAGCATATGGTGTTTGCTTTCCCATTCCTGAGATACTTCACTTGGGATAATGGTCTACAGTTCCATCCATTTGCTGCAAAAGACATTACTTCATTCCTTTTTATGGCCGAGTAGTACTCCATGGTATGTATTATATACACCGTATTTTCTTTTTCCACTCATGAATTGATGGGCACTTAGGTTGATTCCATATCTTTGCTATTGTGAATTGTGTTGCGATAAACATTCCAGTACAGGTGTCTTTTTGATAAAATGATTCTTTTCCTTTGGGTAGATACCTAGTAGTGGGATTGCTGGATTGAATGGTAGGTCTACTTTTAGCTTTTTTAGGAATCTCTATACTATTTTCCATAGAGGTTGTACTGGTCTTCATTCCCACCAACCGTGTATAGGTGTACCTATTTGTCTGCAATCATGCCAGCATCTGTTGTGTTTTGACTTTTTAATAATGGTTATCCTGATAGGAGTAAGGTGGTATCTCATTGTGGTTTTAGTTTGCATTTCCCTGATGATTAGTGATGTTGAACATTTTTTCATGTGTTTCTTGGATATTTGTCTATTTTCTTTTGAAAAAATTTTGTTTATGTCTTTTGCCTACTTTTTGATGGGGTTGTTTTTTTCTTGATATTTTGCTTGAGTTCTTTGTAGATTCTGAATATTAGTCTTCTATTGGATGCATAGTTTGTGAATATTTTCTCCTATTCTGTGGGTTGCCTGTTTACTCTTTGATTATTTCCTTTGCTGTGCAGAAGGTTTTTAATTTAATTAAGCCCAATTTATTTATTTTTATTGCTGCTGTATTTGCATTTGGGGTCTTAGTCATAATTTCTTTGCCTTGGCCTATGTCTAGAAGAGTTTTTCCTAAGTTTTCTTCTAAAATTTTTATGGTTTCATGCCTTACATTTAAGTCTTTAATCCATCTTGAATTAATTTTTGTATATGGCGAGAGACATGGGTCCTGCCTCTGTGTGTGGACATTCAATTTTCCCAGAACCATTTATTAAATAGGGTGTACTTTCCCCAGTGTATGTTTTTGTCTGCTCTCTCAAAGATCAATTGATTGTAGCTATATGGTTTTATTTCTGGGTTCTCTATTCTGTTCCATTGGTCTATGTCTCTACTTTTATACCAGTACCATGCTGTTTTGGTTATTATAGTCTTGTATATAACTTGAAGTCAGGCAATGTGATGCCTCTAGATTTGTGCTTTTGGCTTACAATTGCTTTTAAAATATTTTTAAAGGCAAAATGAAACAATAAGACATATTTTCTTCAGATAATATAATAATTTGTCCTTTAAAAGTTATTTCTTAATCACTATCCATGAAAAATATGAACTGGGATATTCCAAAAGAAATATTGGTGATGGCTCAGTGGCAAGTCTGATTCAGGATTCAGGCAGAGATCCAACTGTAAATCATTTTTTTCTTTGAAATTATGATATTTATTGCTGATCTCATCTGTCATATAGGGTTCTGGATGCAGAAAAATTAATTGCTTATCTCTGTCCAGTACACACTGGACATGTTTTATATCAGGTATTCATTAATGGTATTAGGACATTCATAATTAACCATTGAATTAGTCTCAAACTGGAATTATTTGAGCTAGGATTTTATACTGGGGTAGTTTAAGACACACCATGAGATTATTTTTGTACTAATTGATGATTTTTTCACACACAAACCAAATCAGCTTGTAACTGGTTTGATTGAGGGATCTCACTCAGGCTCACTGGGGTGCAAACATTGTAGAGTTTGACTTTTAACTCTTACTGTGTCCTGTCAGATCCCTTTACCAACTATGCTGGGGGTACCTTAATAACATTTCAGTTTCATTCTACCATTTCTGTCATCTTTAGTTATTAAAACATCTGGCCTATTGAACATGTCAGTCTCACGTTCAATTCAGATCTCCTTCCTGCTTCTAGAGCAGGGTAGGCTCTTCATAGATTTGAGGGGAAGAATGACGCATTGTCTGCTTGCTTTCTTCCTGCTTCCTCTTTCTTGTGCTGGTTCCTTGAGCACTGCAGTGAGAAGGGAGAGAAAAGGAATGTAAAAAGTCATTTCCTTTTCTTGATTCCATGGTGAGTTGGTTCTTCTTTCCTTGTTGGTTGCAATGGCTTTCTTCTTATGCAAATAACCGTATATTGGTGGTGGGGAGGTTACTTTCTGTATTTTTCTAGTCATCATCCCTCGTCTACCTTCTTATCTGAAGACAAGCGGAGTTGCCAGCAGATTCCATGGACAAGGAGCTCAATCATAAGAAGTTCCCATAGGCATGGGTGGTCCTTTCCATGATTCACCTGCATCTTCTTGTTGAATCCTCTTCCCCCGCCCCCCACTGCCAGCCTCAGTGTATCTTCCTGTTATGCACATGCCTCACTGTCCTGTGCCGCAGAGGTTGCCGGCAAGTCTATAGCCTCGATCTCATCTACACTTTGTGGGCCCTTTACCCCCTGTAATGGTTCCTCTTCCTCTAAGTTTCTTAGATAAAGCATTGCAATGAAGCAAATGGTATTTAAAAAAGTGCACATCATTAGTTATCTTCCCTTGCCTCTTTCTTGAAGTCTTCTCTGTTCAACCTAATATTGACAAGTCTTATACTTACTGCCTCATTACCATAGGCTTAGTTCTGCAAATAGCTGTCTGTGAATTCGCCAGCATTAAGACTTCCTGGAGTAAGGGGTCTGGTGTAGGCAAAGGAAGGTCTGAACTATGCACATGGTGGTGTTAGCTCAGAGCATGTCCGGGTAGCTATATTGGTGTTATTTATTCCTCTTATCTTGGGGAACTCACTTCTGTGACTATGAAAGAGGAATGCCTCTTTATTCTCCTCTACCTTTTCATTTGGTTTGCCTTTATCTGTGTGAAAGGGATAATCAACTGGCATCCTCAAGACCTACAAGGCCTGGAGCAAGGCTGTATAAACTTGCAGCCAGTTACTTACATTTTTTGCTTCATTTCATTATCTATAAAATGGGGGTGATGTTAGTAACTGCCTCATAGGATCGTTGAGAGAATGAAATGAATAAACACATATCAAGTGCTTAGAACAATTCTGTCATACAGAAAAAGCTCAATAAATGTTGGCTAGTGTCATGAAGGTGTTCCTCTACTTTGCTGCTTTGTGTTTGTAAAGAAAGCCTTATGCAGGTTGAAAGTAGCCAGAGAGCTCATCAAAGATATGCTTTGTGGGCTCTGGGCTCTTGGTGCCACAGGGAACATATCTTATGTTTGTCTTCCCAGCATGCAGTGTAGTGCCTGGCACACAGTCAGTGCTCAATAGGAAATGAATGAATGAATGACCATGCTCTCAGTCCTACTTTAATCTTTGGCTATAGGCATGCCCACTTTGGTACAGACATGTGAGTCACACAGCACAGCTCAGACTCTTTGGCTTGAAATTCTTCAAAGGGTGGGGAGAGAATGAAGCCTTTTTGGAGGCACAGAATTTAAGCCATAAAGTACCACAGACCCTTTTTACTAGATCACTTCTGCACAGACTTCACCATTACTTAGCTTCACAGATGCTTGTAGTTGAGAAGCAACTCCCATGTTTTTTTATGTACAGCAACATTAGCACTGCAGATCTTTCTACTTGCTGTCAAGGCTAGCAAGTAGGGTCAACTGAATAATGAGCAGATTAATCAAAACTTCAGATGCTGCCTCTAGCTCATAATTTATAGACTGACAGGTTCATAATCCTTAAAATCATAATTTTCCCTAGGGTAGAGAGCTTTTCTATAATAAGGTACTTTTTTTTTAACATGAATTTTCTCAATAAAAGGATTACAATCTCTTTTCCTTCTACAGAGTGCTTCTCAATTCTTTACACCTATTCAGCTACAAAAAAGTGTTTTAAGAAATCACGATAAGGGATTGATTCACACACACACACCAAGAAATGTGGGATAAACTTGCAGACTTAGCTCACCCTTTTCAATTTATAAAACAACTTATGGCAAAGAAGTTACTGAGAAATGTGCAGTTTGCCATTAAGTCATTATGGCTCTGGGTTTTAAGTTTCTAGTCCACAGTCTGCTACTAAACCAATGTCTGAGAAAATACATCCATAATTGCTCAAGTTCTTCACTGTATTTGCACTCTTGAGAATTTGGATTTTTGTGACTGAAACAATATATTAAGTCATGCTATTTTTAACAGGACTCAGAACAGAATAAATATAGCCTTTAAAAGTTCATGTGACTCATAGTCCTTGATTATAGGCCTTTTCAGAAGTGTAAGGACTAAAATTTTATCAAGATAATAGTTGTATAAATAAAAAGAAAAGTAATCTGACATTTGCAATGAAAAGTAAATCCCCCACTCTAGACTTCATCCCAGTGGCAACTTGCTTTAATTTTTTCAGCTCTTTCTTCAAGTAAACATCATATTTCTAAGTAACTCATATATAATTCTCATATCATCTTAATTTAAAAATTTTAGATTTTTTTGACTTTCTATAATGACAGGAGATTTTCCTCTCTTAAATTGGTTCTTTTCTTAATTCTTGATAGAGTTACGTTACTGTTTTTAATTATTAATTCATGCTTACCTCATTATACTCATGCAAATATTATCTGTGACAGAGACACATAGTTTTTTGTCTTTATCAGACATCTGAATTATCTTGTTTTTCATTTAAATAACTTATTATCCACCTATTTTTAAATTTAAAAAAAAGTCATACTATCATGGACAGATCATAAACATGGAATTATCTTTTTTCTCAGAGACATCTGATCTGAAAGTCTCTATCCTGCTGCTTCAATCTTGTCTGTTTGCTCTTTGGACCTGTTAGCTAATGCCAAAATTTTCAATGAATTGGGGCAGATTTATATGGCTTGATAAATATCTCCTCCTAAATCCTAAGAAGTATATTGGGGAGAGACGTAACCATATATCACTTATCATGAGGAAGAGTGTGAGATCTGACACCAAAGAGTATTTGTCTTTTTTTTTTTATGTGTTGTTTGTGCCAGAAGAAGCCCTCTCTCAACTCATCATGAATCTAGCCTGATTTTGTCTAGTCCTCAGTGTGTTTTGTAACTTGGAGTAACCTAGTCACTCCTCCTCTCCTGATAATCACATAAGAAATAAAGCAATAGTGATCTGAACACATTTCTGGGCATCTAACTGCCCTGGCTGCTCATTACCTGTGAATAACTTGAAGGCAGTGAATTGAACTAGACTTTTTTTGTTACTTTTTCCAGATCTGTTTTTGTGACAAACTTGTGTTCTGGTCCTTTGACCATATTTGAGGGCTTATTTAAAGACTTACTTACAAACCGGGTGGTTTGGCTCTTTCTTTGGCATTGTTGGAAATGAAAGTATGAGTTTAATTTGGTAGTTCTTAAGGAAAAAGGAAATGGGTTGAATTTAATGGGAAAAAGACACAGGAACTGTCATCAAGGCAGTGTTGCTTGTTGACTGTGCTGAAGTCCAGTTAGTGCCTTTTCTGGTATCATGGTGGAGCCACACGTGGGGCTGTCCACTCTCCTGGCCCTCAGCACGAGACGAATTATGTATTAAGGGGAGTCAGCAAAACTCATTGAGTGCCCACTCTATGCTGGCACCATGTGAAGCACTGGAAACACAGTGGGGAGCAAGATTCAGACACAGTCACTGCTCTCCCACTGCTCAGAGTCTAAAAAGGCATCAGGCATTAGTCGACTATTTTCAGGTTAATGTATCATTGTAAAGGAAAAGCAGGGATCTATGAGAGCATGTGGCCTAAGTGCTAAAGGCAAAGGTAGGCGTTACGTGCCTCTCATGGGGGCAGTTCTGCCACCTAGGAGGAATTTTGGAAATTTGTGAAAGCATTTTTGTTTGCCCCCACATATGACAGGAGGTATATGTGGGGAGATTGGGCAAAGAACTTTCCAGAACAAGGTGGTATGGTGGGAGAAGAAGAGTGTTAGACACCCTACAGCTCCCAGGACAGTCCTTTATGCAAAGAATCATCTCACTTCACACATGACTTTCAAATATCCTCTGGACACTCATGTTTTAATTATCTGAGCTTGGAACTGAGCTCCTTTTTACACATAAATGCAAAGTATCTTTGCATGATTTTAAGCTGTGAAGAAAATAAGTCTACTCCGGTCTCCATCTCGGAGGCACCTTGCTTTAACTTTCTAAGCTCTTCTGTCTGGTAGATACCATCATATTTCTAAGTGACTCAATGTATTGCTACATCTTAATTAAAAAATTTAGACTTTTTTGACTTTCTGTAATGATAGAAAGTCTTTGCTTCTTTTAAATCAGGTCTCTCCTTAATCCTTCCCGATGTAGTTATGTTGTGGTTTTTAATTCAGTGTAAATTGAGGGAAGATTGTACTTTATCTTGTTTGCAACTTTAATGAGAGTTGTTCATCATTTTGGAAAATTATGTCACTGATGGCAAAGCTGCTAATAGCATTTGAGTCACCAACACAACAAATGTGTATTAGTCTGCACTTGGGGCTTGTTCATTCACAGTGATTCTATATATGAAATCATATGCAAGCATGAGATTACTTTATTGAATCTTTTCAAGTGGTCATGACTAGGCATGCACATATTGAAATGCTTTTTTATTATTAATTGCTTTCCTTTTATTTCTGCTTTATATTATGGTTTGGGCACTAAATTGATTATTTTAAAAATTGTATATATAGGGAGGTTACATGATCTGCACATTTAACTTTAAGACAGTAAAGGTGACATTACAAAATATTTGTTATAAAAAAAATGAGTTAGGTCTTCTGGAACTGAGAAGCACAAGTGTATAACAAACAATTTTCCAGAACAAGGAATACCTCACTTGAGGGCTGAATGATGAGCTGGGGTTAACTAGGTGGAGACAGTGGCTGAGTGGAGGGGTAGGCCTGGGGTGCAGTGTCGGGCAACACGGAGGAAGCCAGAAGAGTTCAAGGAACTGAAGGAAGCTCCCATGGACGCTGTTCAGAGAGTAAAGCAGAAAGTAGCATGAAGTGAGGCTGGTAAGGTGAATGGAGGCCGGTGCCCCCCAGGACTGGTAAACTAAGTTAAATCAGATTTTCATTTTAATTCTAAAGCCAATAGGAAGTCATTGAAGGACAGACAGTGACATAATCAGATTTTTATTTTGAAAAGTAACTACCTGTAGTGCAGAGAAAACAGTAGAGCGGGGAATGCTGAATGAATATGGGAGAACATTAGCGCCCCCACCAAAACGCATGTTGAAATTTGACCCTTAATATGGTGGTGTTGGGAGGGGGCACCTAGTGGGAGGTGTTTGGGTCATGGAGGCTGATCCCTCATGAAGGGTTTGGTGCTGTTCTTGAAGTAGTGAGTTCTCACTGTGGCAAGACTGGATTGGTTCTTGTGGGAATGAATGAATTACAGTGACAGTGGGTTGCCTGAGTTTTCTCTCTTTAAACGTGTCCACTTCCCCTTGGACCTTCTCCACCATATTATGATGCAGCACGAAAGCCCTCACCAGAAGCCAGGGCCATGCCCTTGAACCTCCCAGCCTGCAGCACCATGACTCAGGTATTCTGTAGCAACACAAAACAAACTAAGACAGACAGTCCAGGTGAGAGATGACTATAGCCTGAATTAGGGTGACGGTAGCAGTTATGATAAAAGTGAACGTATTTGCAAAATTTAGGAGGTAAAAAAGATAAACCTTGTACTGAATTGTTTGTTGATCATAGGCAGAGGGACAGGATGGCATCAATGATGAATCATAGGATTTTGCCTTGTGCAAATGAGTGGTGAAGCCATTCACTATGTTATGGGATGCTGGCAGAGGAAGATGACCAGGTTTGTTGGGTCAAGACCACAAGTGTGGCCTTGGAATGCTGAGATGGTGATGCTGTTGAGACCACAAAATGGAGGTGTTGAGTAGGAAATTGGGACTTAGAAGAAGCTTACAAGAAGTCTGTCCAGAGATAGAAACATGGGGCCATTTGTATAATTTTAGTGGCAGTCTTGGCTGTAATTGTACAAGGAGAGAGTGTAGAGTAAAATGAGAGAGGAGCCCAGAATAGAGCCTTAAGCAACTTCAATGTGTAGTATAGGATGGTGGTTCCTAAATTGTGGTCCCTAGACCAGTGACAGCAGCATCACTTTGTAAAAAATGCAAATTCTTGAGCTCTACCTCAGACCTAGTCTGGGGCTGGGGTCCAGCTATCTGTGTTTTAGCAAGACCTCCAGGTGATTCTCATTTCCTTAAAGTGTGAGAACACTGGGTACAAAACAGGAAGAAGTAGCCAGAGAGGTTGGAGGGGTAAGAAGAGAATGTGGTATAAAAACCAAAGATAAAAAAATGTTTCTAGAAGGCATTAGTCTAGAGAAAAACCCTGCTGAGAAGTCCCTCAATTTCAGTATCTGATCATTGGGCAACATGAAAAACTCTATGTAAATCACCAACTTTACAACTCCAAAGTTTTCTGTGAAGCTGAGATTTTATAATTTCTGTGAGCAATGGGATTTCAAAATTTTTAATTGGCTGTAATCCTGACATATTAAATAGTAGGGTAGAGTTTATCATTGGCTACATTACAATCTTCATGTAATCACAAAGAAGGCGAAATAGCAGAAGTGCTGGTAGTGGAGGAAGGAGAAGAAAGCAACCCTTTATAATTTGGACTCAGCCACATGCAGGCACAGGAGCAGCCTGGAATGCCTTGCTTGGAGATCCTGAGAATAAGGACATCCTCTATGCAGTAGTTCTCAACCTTGCCTGTCCTTGAGAATGTCCTGGGGAGTTTTTACAAAGTACTGCTGTCCTGGCCTCACCCCAGGCCAATGAAATCAGAATCTCTGGAATCAGGCTGGCTTCCTCGTTTCTAAAACACTCCTCAGTTGATTATAATGTTCAGCCAAGGTTTGGACACCTTTGAGCAGATTCTTTGGTGGATCAGGTCCTACTAATTGGAAAATCCACCATCAGGTAGATTTATAGGGATGGTTTATTATATCAATTTCACCCACTTGGGTAGGGAATTCTAACTTTAATAAATAAGCCATTAAATAACTCTTTTTTTTTGGTTGCAGTCCTTGATGAAAATCACTTATCTTTTTATCCTGTTAAATCCACCACTTTTAGCAACATATTGACACTTAAAAGATTTGTTTCAGCAGTAATTTATTTGCCAGTGCTGAGAATGAGCAAATAAATAGATCCATGCAGATTTGTGAGTTTGTATTATGAAACACTAACCACAGTGCTGTACAAGGTCTATGCTTTTGGTTAAAATTATCTAAAGAGAGAAACAGAGGATTATTTGTGGCAACATATTAAATGTTCATTTTTTTTAAAGTTGCAGCAAATTGAGTGGTATGAAAAAACATTTTTTCTTTTGTAGAAGACTACATATAGAGAGATCAAATCAATAGTGGCTGAAATAGACAAACTATATACATTGAAAATGTTGAATCATGGAGGAGATACCAGTTTGCGAAACTTGGTCTTGGGCCCTGGTTACCTTAGCTCATTTGATTCATGGTCATCTTAATCTTACTTGCAAAGTCTATAAATCGCCGCCAGGGGGCCCTAAAACCGTTTCTGTCTGATTTCAAAGACCACAGTCTCTTTCAGTAAGTACAACTGATAAAATAACCCCAGCGCAAATAGGAGAGGTGCCTTGGTTCCTACTTAAAGCCTGGATTTCTCCCATGGACATTTTCACCCAAAATGTAGCAGCAGTAGCATCAGAAATGGTTTTGATATACTCTGAGTTTTTTTTCTTAATTTTTTTTTCTTCAACCACTCTCTGCATGGGAGATATACTCTGAGTTTTATCAATTTTTTTACTGTAATGTTGAATAATCTTTTATGCCTTAGCTTCTTTTTGGTTGGCAAAGGTTTTGTATAAATTTGATATTCGTTATGGTAAGAAAAAAAAGGTTCATTTCTTTTAAATTAGAAGTAAAAAGAAACAAGTTAACTTTGGTTCTCCACCTTCTTATTGAGCTAGAATAGCTGGGAATTTGTGAGGTCTGTGCTGAGAACCTATTCGTTGTATCATACCTGTCCCAAATTTTTATTTAGATCTTTTATTTCAAGAACCCTGAGTTATTTTCAAATGAATAATTAATTGCTCAAAGGGAATATGATTGTAGCCGTAAAGTATCTGTCTTAGTCCATTCAGGCTGCTATAAAAAATACTATAAACTGTGTGGCTTATAAACAACAGACACTAATTTCTCACAGTTCTGGAGGCTGGAAAATCCCAGATCAAGGTGCTGGAAGATTTGGTGTCTCACATGGTCAGAGAGGCAAACAAGCTCCCTCAGGTCTCTTTTCTAAGGACACTAATCCCATTCTGATCTAATTTAGTGTCTAATCACCTCCGTAAGTCCCCAACTCTTAATACCATCACTTTGGGGATTAGATTTCAACATATGAATTCTGGAGGGATACAAATGTTTAGACTACAGCAGTATTTTTATCATTCTGTGCAAATCATTTACGTTTTTAGAGATATATTTCTCATTCAGATACATACTAACAGTCAGGTTATATGTTTGCTTGAAATATTGTTACTTTTATTTAAATGAATTTTTTTGGTGGGAGAGATTCACAGTATTTAAAATGAGATACAGGTAGTAAGGCTCTATTATTTTAAGAAATGAAAGATTATCTGAGTATTCTGCTTATATTTTGAATTGACTTCTGTAGGTTTAATATTATTTATCTGAAGTATTATTATTCTCAAGTATTAGGAAGGATTTTATAGTTTTACTGAATTCTACATTGAATCAAAAATAAAAGTTGCAAATGCAACTTAATAATAATGCAAATACTTAATAATAAATGAATATGCTCTAGTAAAGATTGAACAAATATAGAACTATTCTAGAAAGTTCTTTGACTCTGTATTCAAAGACAAAAAGGATAACCACTTGGCAGGAATTGGCAGGCGAGGTTCAAGCATCACAAATCTGGTGGATAGACATGTCCTTTTAGGTATTGTCCACCTTTCAGATTTTATATGTATGTAAAATCAGATACTACATTCAGTTCCATTAAAAATGTGGTTTCCCTAAACCCCACAATGTCTTTACAAACAAGATGTTTTGCAACTCAAAGTTGCAAACTTAAGTTGCAGAATGCTTAAGGTCCCTGGAGGGTTATCTATTCAGGATTAAGTTCCTGAACTGACTTTGTTTGTGTAACTGGTCATTGAATGTAACTGAGTTAGCATGCCTTTGTGGTTTGCTTGCTCTGCGTCTATCTGCATGTTTAGGAATTTTCTCTTCTAAATCCATTGAATGCATCCCTTTACTCAATGCTCTCATAAGATCAGCAAATGACATAATTCACTAAGATGGCCGCCATTTCTAGGGCTTAGAAAGGTCAGGGGTAAACATATTGTCTTAGAATGGAGTTAAAAGTTTATTTCTAGAGAAAGCTTCTTTCATCTGGTGAACTCCAAGACTGTTAGGTTTATAGCAAGGATTGCATGTGTGTATGCTTGTATGTATGTGTGTGTGTGTGTGTGTATATGGCTGTGGGTCAGGGGTTGGGGTGAAGAGAGAAAGAATATTTTCTTTACCAGTAATTATGAATATGTATTTTTATAAGTAAATTTAAATATACAAGAGTCAATCCAATGGTTTGCATTTGAAAGTTACTAGTCGTTATGGTTCTTAGACCAATAGATTCTAGAAACATTTCCTCACTTGAGAAAATGGAATCACCATCTACAATGTAAATTAATTCTCATCTTGATGGTAGAAAACTTTCTTACTTATTTAAAGGTCACTTAGCTTCTAATATTCACTTGGTAATCTGGAAATTAGAAAGAAAAATAGACATTTGATCATCAAAATAGATCAGTAAAGGTCCAGAATGTAAAGCCCATGTCCTTTATTCAAGAAAGAGCCTCTCCAGCCCTATTAGTCTATGGACTCTTAATTTACCCACTTTTCTATGAAGCCTGGTGACTTTAATTTCCCAGTCTTCAGAAACCACTAATGTTAAGGGCAGAGGAGAGTGTAGACACAGGGAGCCACACCGATAGACCCTAGAAGTGATTGCTGACATTAAGAAGGGACACTATAACACATATTTAAATGAAAAGAACTACAGCAATTTTGGATTGTAATTTAGGATCATTGCGTACAGGAGCAGCCTTTTATCGCTCAGCAGTTGTTGAGAGTGTTACTACACAGCACCAGTGGTTTCCAGTGGTGATTTCCGGAATCTTACGGTTCTGTGTTATCTCAGGGATACCAAATGGGTGAGACTCTGCCGCACACCCATCTCTTACTTCAACTCTTCTTTGTATCCACTTTGCATGTTAGAATTCCATAAAAGCCTTCTCCGCTAAAATGCACATTTGAAAACCAACATTTTAGTGTATAGTTTGATCCCATAATGAAGCTGAGTCATAAAGAAAAGATTAAATTATGGTCAGTATTCTTTGTGCAAAAGGCAGGGAGAGATATAAAATATTTCAGAAACATTTGCAGTAAAATGGTGAAAAGACAAAGTTTGGTGTGGTAGTTTGTAAGTAAATATTTTTTGAATGGATGGATTACAAAATGCAAAGAGAGACATTCAAACTATTTGAAAAATTGCCTTCTCCCACATAACAGAATAAATAGGGTATGACTGAATATAGCCTCTTTGTTGAATTTTGTTGTGTTTATAGATACATGAGTTCAGTCTTTTAACAACAACTCAAATAGCGACATGACTTTTGGTAGAGCACTTGTTGCAAGTGGCTTCAAGTATCATTCTACAATCTTTAAAACATCATTAAGAAATATATCATCAAAGTATTTGGAGTGAAAGATGACAATTCATTCTCTTGCAGATGGAAATTGAGAGTAAAATCAGTTCTAGAGGCAAGTGCAGTTTATTTTGTCTTTATGATCAATATATTTAATTAAAGAAAAGGTTATTTATTTTCTTGAAGGTAATTGATTTGATTGTTATTTTATACATTGAATGCCTATTGCCAAATACGAGGCAGAGCTAAACACGAAACATATATAAACAATATATTTGAACATGAAACACATATATGTTTCTTGTTCAAATATATTGTTAAAACCCTAGTGTTACTACCACCCAGGACCAGAAATATGATACTGTCAACATTTCAAAAGCATCCTAGTCTCTCCTTTCAAACACCATCACTACCTGCTTGCTCCTATCTTGACTTTTATGGTAATAAATTCCTTGCTTTTCTTTATAGTTTTATCAGCCAAACATACATACCTAAACATACATACATTAACAGCATCATACAGTATGTGTTCTTCTCTGCTCAACATTATCTCTACCAGATTCATCCCTGTTGCATGAAGTGGTAATTTGTTTATTTTCATTGCTGTAAAGAATTTTATTATGTGAATATCTTAACATTTATTTTCCCATTCTAATGCTGGTGGGCATTTGATGGTTGTTTTCACATTTTGGCTTTTATGAATAATGCTCCTATGAGCATTCTTGCACATGTCTCTGCATGCACACGTGTGCACTTCTGTTGGGCATACACTTAGGAGTGGAATTGCTGAGTATGCTTTACACTTGTATTTTAATAGATAATACCAACAGTTTTCCAAAGCAGTGTACTAACTTATACCTGCAGTGTATATACATACCTGAAGTATTCTACATCACGGGTCAGCAAACTATGGCCCCAGTCAAATGTGGAGTGCACCAGTGGAGCAGGCTAGTGCCGTGAGCCACAGAGACTGAGCCGGATCATCCCCCTCGGTCATTGTTCCTCCCCTGCTGGCAGCCATACCTCACTGCTGCCCTGGGCCTGGCTGGTCCTCACCTGCACCTGAGGACTCTGCTGTTGGCAGCTGCTGGCACACTGAGTGGCAGGATTTCAGTTAGCCTCTCCTTTGGCCAGCTGCTCAAATTGAGGCAGCCAGACTTCCTAGGAAAAAAGGGCATGGTGGGATCTGCATGTCCCTGGAGCAGAGAGGGAAAATGACTGTGGTGGCCACCCTCACCTCCCTCCTCATCAGACATCTCCTCCTCAGTCCTACTGCTCTTCCTTCAGGTGGTTTCCAGCCAACCACAACTGAGGCAAAGCCTGCCCTCCACCTGGGATGGCCCACCCCAGCCAAATGTGCCAGGAGAGGCCAAGAGTTTTCTCCTGTTGTATAAGTATCTGCATTCATAATATCCTCGGTTTTGTCTCTTGACTGTAAGGCCTAAAAAAATTTACTATCCGGCCCTTTACAGGAAAAGTTTGCCAACCCCTTTTCTGTGGTCTCACCAAGACTTGAATGTTGCCAGTCTTTCTAGTTGTAGATATGCTGGTGGGTCTGTAATTATATTGCATTGTATTAATAATTATATTTTTTATTTTTCTGGTTTCTAAAGACATTGAGTACCATACCGTGTTGATTGGCCATTTGGCTATCATTTTCTAAGGAGTGTCTGTTAAAATCTCTTGCCCATTTTTTTTTGGGTTGTCTGCCTTTTTCTTATTGACATGTAGGAGTTTCTTTTGTATTCTGGATATGAGTGTTTGTCAGTTATGTGTTGCAAGTTTCTTCTTCCACTGTGTTGGTTTGCTTTTTTACTTTCTTCAAGATATCGTTTGATGAACAGAATATTTTTTACATGTTTCTACATTTTTAATTTGTATATCTTTTCCTTTATAGTTGTGTTTTGTTTAAGAAGTCTTTTCTTACCTTGATCATGCAAATAGTCCCCTAAATTTAGCTTCTAAAACTGTGGCTCTCAAATTTGAGAGTGCATCAGCATTGTCCAGATGGCTTGTCAAAACACAGCTTGCTAGGCCCCTCTGCCAGACTTTCCGAATTAGCAGGTCTGGGGTGAGGCTGGAGAATTTGCATTTCTAACAAGTTCCCAGGTGATGCTGACACTGTTTGGGGACTACACTTTAAGAACCACTGATCTAGAAGCTTTGCTGTTTTGCCTTTCACATTTATGTCTACAATGCATCAGAAATTATGAAGTAAGGGTCAGTTTTCATTTCTATCTTATGGAAATTGAAAAACCACTTGTTGAAAGAGAGTCCTCTCTCCACTGTTCTGTAAACCAGTGACCAAATGTGCATACATCTGTTTTTGGGCTAGTTTACTCTATAGTCTCTTTGTCTACTGTTGGGCTAAAACCATACTGTCTTAATTACTGTAGCATTATCATAAACTTTGATATATTGTTGAGCAACCTTCCATGTTTTCTTTTACTTCAATATACATTTATTACCAGCTTGTCAGTTCACACACACACACACATACACAGAGACATGTCCCCTCTCGGGGTTTTGATTAGAAGTACGTTGAATCTGCACGTTGGTTGAAAGAATTGACATATTTCCAATATTGAATTTCCTAATCCAGTGCTTCTCAATCTTTTTTTTCCTTATGCTCCCCCTAGGGACTTTTTTTTACCCTAACTGCCCCCCTACTGTGGAATTTTGATACCAGCCATACTGCATATCTGTGCTTTGCACTTAAGAGTAAGATTTTTTCATTCTCCAAAAAACCAATTTTTATCTTTTTTGGGACGATTTTGCTTATATTGTGAATATGTGTCCCAATCCCTAGTATAGTCTTCCATTTATTTAGATATTCTTTGATTTCTTTTAATAGTGTCTTGTCACTTGCTGTGTAGCAGTCAAATGCATCTATTTTTAGGCTGATTCTAAGGTGTTTGATATTTTGGAATGTTGGATTCATGCCCTTCTAGGGTGGCTGTGTAATCCCCATGTGGGCTTAGGTGAATGGGTGTGGTCACTGCCGTGCAGGGCACCTGGGCCACCTGGCTCCACACCTAAGTGTCCATCACCCAAGTGTCCACCCCATCAAGTCCTGATTTGTACACTCCATTTGTCAAGATGTACACTTGAAAGTTCTAGCCTAATTTCAAACCTATTTGTCATTTGTGGCTATAAAAGAAAATAATGTATATGGTTTTAAGTGCAGAACATATATTTGGAAAGAAGGGCCATGTCTTGGAAAGCATTCATAATTAAGGCATAAACAACAGTAATGATTTCTTTTCCTGGTTTACAAGAACCAGTGTGAAAAGGGATCAGTAGATGGCACTGTTTGTTAATAGATAGAGAAAGCCCTCTCCTGGTGGAATAGGTTTGAGGGAAAACATGTTTCTGTCAAATTGGAATTAAGAATAATATAAACAAAAACTAAAAAAGTTCTGCAGAATCCCTTGTGATCTACTTCTCTGGTGAGCTTAATTAAAGTCAATGAAGAAGCTTAAGCTCCTTCACCCTCTCTTACTCTTGGTGGGCTCTTGCTCTAATTGTGTCTTTTCTCAGACCAGGCTAAACTAAGTGACAGCGTATTGTACAGTTGGCAAGGACAGAACAGAATCACCCAGACAGAAGCCCCGGGTGTCTGCTGTGTGTGGCCCTGTGCTCTGGCAGAAGGCAATGCTGGTTTTCATTGACAAAGCCATCTGTGCAGGAGACAGCGCAGAGCGTGAAAGGAAAAAAAACAAATGCCTCCCCTCAGTAAGTTTTCCATACCACCAAGCAGAAGATCTGGTTGCAAATCCTGCTTCTGCCATATCCTATCTATTTCGACCTTGGTAAACCATTTAATTTTGATGACCTCAATTTTGTTACCTGAAAAACGGAGGTAATCTCTGTAGCACAGGGTGTTGTGAAGATTAGATGAGGCAATATAGGTGGCCTGGTACCGAGCAACGACATGCTATGGTGATTATTCCATGCTCTTTGGAGCTTTGAAAGTGGCATAGAAAGTAGTCCTTGTGGGCTGTAAATGGTAACTGTCATGTGCTCAGGTGAAAACTGTCAGTAAACCTGGCCACAGGCATTGCTTTCAGGTTTGAACTCTGCAACCCAGGCACACAGCCTTAAATGGCAAAACCTTTGCTTCCTGGGTCCCTTGAGGAGCTTTCAAAACACACCAGTGCCCCATCCCTGGAGATTCTGATTTAATTGGTCTGGGATGGGCTAGGTCCCCAGGTACTCTAGTTGGCAACTGGTTTCGATGTCCAGTCCACCATGTGCTGTCTTTATGGTGTGCTGCAGTGGTAAGAATCTCTCAGCCTTGTGGTGCACTTGCAGGTTAGTCTCTGAGTCTCCGTGAGGTGTCAGAGCTGATCATTTCTTCCTAGACACTGTGCAGTTGGCTCAGGTAGGTCTCTGATGAGTATCTTTGACAGAAGATTCTGACAGGCAAAGGTGTGGTTAAAATATGAGGGCCATTTCTGAAATATAGATGTGCATCCTGAAATACAGAAATAAAGTTTCATGAGCAAATCATAGAGAACATCATGAAATACATCATGAAATATTTTTTCCTCACCTTTTCTATATCTTTGTCTATATTTTTGCTTCTGTTTGTATGTGTGTTTGTGTGTCTGCTTGTCTGCTCTCTTTGTGTCTTGTTTGTTTCTGTGTTTGTGTCTCCCTGTCTGTTCTGTTTCTTTGTCTCTGTCTGTGTGTCTCTCTGCTCTGTATCCATCTGTCTGCATCTGTTTCTGTCTGCTCTTTTTCTGTTTGTCTACTTTGTTTCTGTCTCTCTGTCTGTCTGTCTCTGTCTTTCTATATCTGTGTCTGTCTGTCTCTCTCTTGGCTCCTTTGTCGTGGTGGGGCCTGATTTATGTACCCTAGGATCATCATGTGTATTAATCAGAGACCAGAACCAATAGGATATAGGAGATATATATATATAAAAATATAAATAAAATAAGGAATTGGCTCACGTGATTATGGAGACTGAGAAGTCCCAAGATCTGTTGTTAGCAAGCTGGAGACCCAAGAGAATTAATGATATAAGTTCCAGTCTGAGTCTGAGTTTGAAGACAGGAGAATATTGATGTCCCAGCTTGAAGATAATCAGGCAGAGAGAGAGAGAGAATTTTTTCTTACTTATTATTTGTGTTCTATTCCGGCCTTTAGGGAATTGGATGATGGCCACCCACACTAGGGAGGGAAACCTGCTTTACTGAGTCCACCAATTCAAATGTTAATCTCCTCCAGAAACACCCTCACAGACATGCTCAGAATAATGTTTAACCAAATATCTAGGCATCCTGTGACCCAATGAAGTTAACACATAAAACTAACCACCACACCATAGAAATCCATATGTCCACCATCCTAGAACTATTGGGTCTTGAGGTCTTAAACTCTCTAACTGAGGGTCAAATTTGGCTCTCAGGTATGTGCTCTTGCTCTCCCACCCTCACGTAAGCTTCACTCTGTGCGTTACCTGCCCGACCACTTTCCTAGGTCATGATCAGGTATGATGTCATTGAATTTGTGACCACTTTTCTATCTATTCTGTTAATAACATAGCAGAGTTAGACTAAATATGGCTTATTTGTGTTTTGAAAAAATCAAAACATGTTTATAACTCTCATTGGCGATATTACTCAGCTAAAAGAATTCAGCAATTTGACTGCACAACTACCTGGTTTCTTCTCAGTCCTCTATTTTGGGAAGAAAACTCACTTCCTTATTGACTTCTCTGTGGAAAGAAAAGAATTTCAGTCATTTGTATCCTGTTTGCCAGGGTGAACCCCGGAGTGGGTTTTTTTTTGATTCATCAGGAAAGAGCGTTTCCCCCACCTGACTACCTCCTTATCCTGGTTCTTCTTCTTTTTTTCTTTTTTATTTAGGTCACCTCATGTTCCTTCCTTGCTGGAACTTTGCCAGACACCCTCAGTTCAATACTTCATCAACTAGGACATACACCACTGTGCTGCTCTGCATGTAAACTGTCTTCTGGAAAAAGCTTGGGGTTTGAAAATATAAGTTTATCAGGACATAAATTTTATGATGTTTAAACAGAACTTAAAAGGTTTTAAAACAAACTGTCCTATGCAACAGGAGTAAAAGAAAAGGCTGGTCCATAACTATGTAATAGCAATATAACACCCTGAGCTGAAGACTCTGTAATTATACCAGCGTTTTACATGCTTTTTCTGAAAAATCTTTGCAACATATTATTACCATTTCTTTGTTTTTGTAAGGTAGATTGAAATGTTTCCAACAGTGCTATGTTTTGGAAAGCATAGGGCAAAAAGCTGTCTCAAATATCAAAAATTTTAAAAATGTATAAAATAGCTTCTGTGCCCCAGCTGCCTGGCGAGGGAGGGGCCAGGATGGAGGTGGCCGTGGGGACTTGGGGGGGATGCGACTGGAGACCTGTGAGTGTACGGGAGTGATTGGGCTGAACACAGAGAGTCAGGCGTGGCCAACAGGAGCCTCCCGGGGCTCCCTCTCTCAAGGTGTCAGCAGCCTCCTCTTGACAACAAGAGGGTGTCACATTTCTATTACATAGTTATGGGCCTGCCTTTTCTTTTATTCCTGTTGGATGGAACAGTTTATTTTAAAACTTCTTAAGTTCTGTTTAAACACTGGGCAGTGCTTAAACCATCCCAGAAAATATCCATGTGCCTCCATTCCCTGGAAGCAATTTCTGAATCAATCCGGGCCATTTCCAATAAATTCAGCAGAATCTTCAGGTCTGCAATGGGAACTGGAACAAATGGTGGCCATAAATTCTGCTGGAGTTCTTGAAGTTTCCTAATCAATTTAGGGGTAGATTGTTTTTCTCACTTCAAAGGATTCCAGCTTTTAAAATAAAAATTGAAGCAAGACCCGAGGATGGTCCAGTAACATCCTGTGTTTTAGGGTTGGCTGAGCACTTTCAGGAATTTGGTTAGTGGCACTAAGGAAACAGAGGAAAAGAAAAGCCCAGGCTGTCTCATGAGGACATGACTGTTTGATATGCTTTGAGGAGACCCGTGCAGGAGGCCTCTAGGGATAACCTGTTTTACTAGGGGTGGGCCAGGATGTATTTGCTTTTTTAAAGTTATTGAGTGCCAAAAATAAGCAGAGCCTGACACACAGTTGGATGATTTCCAAGCCCTCCCAGTGCTCTCTGAAGCACTGCCTCACTACCGTGACATCCCTGGCTAGACTTCAACAACGGCACCCATAGCAGCGTTTCTCTGCCACTTTCAAAACCAGAGTGTATATGCACAAAAACTTATTTCTGAGAACTGGGGGGTACCTAGTTATTTGCGTGGTAAAAAATCCACAAACATAGGCCGTTGCGCTACCATTGCTGACGGACATCTCTCTCTTGGTTAAACTGTAAAGCTTCCTATGAACAGAATGACAAAGACACTTTCCTTGACCAAACTTATATCAGGTTCTTCTGAGTCCTCTTCTTGACTCAGCTAAATCTTGGGCTTTTCCCTTGGCTGCTTAGTCCCATTTTAGCAAGAACCCAGCTGGGTTGGTTTAGCAAAAATTTCTCACCCTTGATGTCTGATAGAATTCCTCATCCTCCCCACTCCCCTGCAATATCTTACCATCCTGGCTTGTCTTTGACAAGGATCCTGTTGAGACTGTCTGGCAAAAATCCCCCAACATTGATGTTTCTTCTTAGTAAGTTTCCATCCACTGACCCCCCATCCTGCTTCTTGTCCATAAATCCCCGGTTGTCCTTATTGCACTCTGAGTTGAGCCTGATCTCTCTCCTCTACTGCAAAACTTGTTGCAGCAGTCACTTGAATAAAGTCTTCTTTTTAAATATTTTTAACAAGTGTCAAAATAAAGTGTCAGATAATTTTTTTTGACAAGGGTCAGCTTGATTTTGTATCCCCAGGATCTAACACAGGGCCTGAATCATAGTGGGTGCTCAATTAATAATTTTTGGAAGGAGGCATGAATGAAAAATGGAAATACATAGCTTGGCTTAGAAATGTACACGGAGCCTTTGAAGCCCACAGACCTGTGTTCAGATCCATGTTATGACATTTGCTGGCTATGAGATCACAGATAAACCATTGAACCTTCATATGCTCAGCTTCCTCAGCTGTAAAGAATGGGGGTACTGTAGCCTACGATATCTTATAGAGTTGTGAGGAGCAAATGCAATGTGTCAGGCACTAGGTATTTTATCCATATATGGTGATCATTGTTATTGCCATTAGTAACAATAATGGCAAAATGACCACCCATTCTGAGGCACATAGAAAAGATGTAATTTCATGTAGAACTTCTCCACTTGTTCCAAGGCTTTCCTATTCTGTTATGGACTGAATTGTGCCTCTCCAAAATTCATACATTAAAGCTCTAACCCCTAATGTTACTATATCTGAAGATAGGGCCTATAAAGAAATAATTAAGGTTAAATGAGTTCATAAGGGTAGGGGTTAATCCAATAGGGTTGTTGTCTTTATAAGAAGAGGAAGAGGCACCAGAGTGCCCTCCCCACCCCCTCTCCCATACAGAAGAAAGACCTTGTGAGGATACAGTGAGAAGGTGGCTGTCTGCAAGCCAGGAACAGAGCCCTCACCAGCCTAACCATACTAATAGACATTCTAAGGCCCACACTAACACTTAGACTCACTTTATAAACAACCCTCCTCCCCATACTCTCACACTGTAATTTCTCAACCCATCACTGTTTTCCTTATTCATTCAATCTGATTTTTATCAATTCCATCCAAGCCTTTATACCCTTTTCCAGAATTTCAAAGACTATGATTGCCTTCTCATCACGCTATCTTCCAAATGAAAATTAGTATTCAATATTTGGAGTTTATAATTTTATGTGACCAAGGGGCTAATTAATTTTGTAAACAAGGCCTGGTATGATTACAAAAATCACAGAGAACTGACACAGACTGGGAAGGCTTCGTGGAGGAGCTATCATGTGTTAAGCAGGGAGAGGATTTTCATTATTTTGGCCAAAGAGAAGGTGAAAGGTTACATTTTTTGAGGCACTGAGCTCATAAATGCTTGTAATTCAGCTTTTAAAAGAGTAAATCCCTTTCCGTGACACCATTTGGGTGAGCAGATGTTCCAGTTATTTATTGCCTAACAAACCACCACATAATTTAATGGCTTAAAATAACAATGATTATTTATTTTGCCCATGAATCTGAAGTCTGGTTAGAGCTTAGCAGGGACAGCACATCTGAGTCCTACGTGATATCAGCTGAGTCAGCTTTCCTGGGGGCTGCAGGATCCACTTCTAAGGTGGCTTATTCACATGGTTGGTGAGTCTGGGAGCTCAGCCAGACATCGGGGCAGGGCTTCAGTCTCTGCCTATGGGCCTCCCCACAGGCAGCCTGGGCTTGTTTGCAGCACGGCAGCTGGGTTCCAAGAGTGAGGTCTCAAGAGACAGCAAGGAAGTGGAAGCTACCAGTCGTTGAGGTCTGGACCTGGAAACTAGCACAGCATCACTCTTGCCATTGTCTATTGGTCAAGTCACCAAGGACCCCAGATTCCAGGGGAGAGGGGCCCTAGACCCTACCCCCTAATGGGAGGCATGTCAAAGAATTCTGGGGCCATGTTTTAAATCTGGCACGGCAGATGGTATGATTTAGAGGTTCTCAACCCTGGCTGTATTTTAGAAACATCTTGGAGTTCAAAATAAAATACCAATCAATGCCTTGATACTACCTCAAGAGATTCTGGTTTAGTTGGGTAATGGGAGGCCTGGGAATCTGTATTTACAAATTTTTCTAGGTGATTCTGACATACAAACAAGTCTCTGGGCCAAAGCTCTTGTGTCCAAGGATTGAAAAGAATGGACCATGGGTCTAAGGCTGTGAATGAGCCTCCTCCTGCCATCCGGATGGAGCCTGCTGGAAGGAAACTCAGCTCAAGAAGTTGAGTTGTGCCAGCACCACTGTCTACAAGATAAACTGCTTCCAAATGAGTATAGAGGAAAAACTTTTAAGTAAATGGACCTGCCATCATCACACGTGCTTTTTCTCGTATAACATTTTACCAGCAGTTTGTAAATATTACAAAAAAATCAATAATGCTGCCATATTGCCATAATCTAATTTGTCTTTTCTGATTGTGTGAAGCATGAAGAGGCATTTGGCATCAGATTTCCAGACCTCAGAGAGTGATGTTAAACATTTATAGTGCACTTAATCATCTGTCAGAAATGTACAAAGGCATAATGTCTCATTAATAATTATTAAATCATTGAGTCGCACAGAAGGAGATGTTCCCCTCTTTACTTACATAATGACCAGCAACCACTAAAACGTGGGTCATTTGTGATGCACAACTAGCACATCTCAGAGTGGAAATCTGCTCGAGGAAATTAATAAGAAATCTTATTCAGAGTCAGGCTTTTAGATGGGGAGAAAACATGCATATGGATTGCTGCAATATTCAGCCAGGGCAAACAGATGCTCCCTCCCTGTTCAGAGTCAGGTTAAAATTCAGCCAGATAATTGCTAGGAGTGGAGAGATGTGCAAGGAAATGATCTTATTTGCTTTTGGAGGCTAGATAACTCATTTCAATATGCCCAGCTTTGGGCTTTTATTCATAACTATATGTATCATTTTATGAATAAAAGAGATACATATTTTGATTTGGAATGAGGTCGGGATGGAAGGTGCAATGTGAATTTTTCAGGACTTGGGTTTTATTTCCGATGCTGTTTGTGAGGATTTTTTCTTTTATTTTGTAAGAATTTTTAATATCAGGCAATGTCATTTTAGTAACATATAATACAAGAATTGAATTACATCTGTTGCATATTCCCTCCCTCTCCCCAATATTCAGCCTAGAGAATTAAAAATTTTAGCTTTTAAAAATTTATGGAATGTACTTGTCTTTACAGCAGCCAACATGATATCAACTCTTCTTCTTTTTCATTTTCAATCTTAAGCTTTCTTCATTCTGGGTAAACTTGAAGCTTCCCCATGCATAGAGGTGACAATTGCATGACTCTGTCAAGCAAGGTGGTGGTTCAGGGTTGTGTGGGTGTTATGGGTGCCACATGCAGTTAGTCTTGGCCGTCTGACATTCTGTGTCACCGGCATTCCTGTAGTCAAACTTTTCACACCTTGCTTGTTACTATGCCAGGGCTGGTCTTTGGTATTAAATATACAATATTTGCCTTTGGTGCTTGTCCTTCCAGTGTAGGCCAGTAATCAGTCACCACACTCCTTCCTGCCAGTGGCTGTCCTTCTGTGTGGTTGTTAAACACAGCCTTGCCCACAGATCTTTGAACCATTGTGTGTTGAAACATTTGTTCCTCGCTATTTTTGGGGAAAATCATCAGAATATCTTGTTCGTGTTACTCACTAAGGTTTTGGGAAGAAGGAACCACGTTCAAAATACCTCTTAAAATTTGTTAAGATGGACTTTCATGTTAATTTGCCTGAAAAAAATTAACGAATTTGTGCCCCTCCCTTGTCCAAAAATGCTTTAATGGACTTCTAAGGATGCATTCAATTTTTCAAAACACCATAAATAGAAGTAGGTAAGAAGCAAAAAGAAAAATTACTGGGGGAGATATAAATAGGGGCTAGGAATGAAGCCAAAACAAGAGCGCAGACCATACATACAGTCTGTTACTCTTGTAACACGTGGGCCTCAAGTTGCTCCGAACGTATTCTAGAAACTAAATTAAAAGGGACATTTGATCAGTTATACTATTCAGAGTTCATGAGATTAAAAACAAACCCATCCTAAAGGCATGGGCAATTCATTTTGACGCTAGGGCAGGAACTACATGCTTTTGCAGCTCTCCCTCACGAGCACACCGTGTGATGTAACAGCATCCTTAGCCTTCTCGTCACAGACACCGGGGGTCGCACTGGGGTATCCCTTATGTCCGTGCGGCTGATGGTGTCACACCATAGGCCAGTGAGAACCTTTCAATGGGAGGAGAGTGGGGAAGGGACAAGGGGTCCTAAGACAGTCTTACTTCGCACATTTCTGGCTTCTGATTTAATCCAGGAGTGGACTTTAGAGTATCTGGATGGAAGGATGAAAAGGATAGATTTTGTTCACCCTTCAAAACATTTTTTTTTCCTCTAAATTGAGTTGTTGAGGAGTACCAGAAGGCAGCAGAATGTTTAATGTTACGCTTGCAGGCAAATGCTTAGAGTGTGTGTATTAGACATGCCCAATTAAGTGTGGAACCGAAGGCCCTAATGGACAATGGCTTGGGGTAGGGCTGACATAGCCTGTGAAAACCGAGGTGCTGAAAGGGGGTTTCCTGAATTGATGTCTAGTCCATTCTGCGGGGGGCGGGGGGTTCCATGGAAAGAATATGTGTGTGTAAGGGCAGAGGGCTGGACTGTGTTTTCTTATCTCTGAGCATTTTTGCAATTACTGTTTCAGGAACGTGAGAAGATGGGCTGATGAACAGTAATAGTCAAGGTGAGTCGTTGCTGACGGCGGAGGGAGTGGGGAACTAGGAAGGTTGATTTGTGCAGATTTCAAGACACATCTAAATGGGGCTTTCTGATGAAGCAACTGATTAATTCATCTTGTTTATTCAGGCAATTCATATCTTTTGAACAGTGGCATGTTGTAAGCACTGTGCTAGGCACTGGGCATTCCAAGAGAACAAACACATAGTTTGGGTCTCTCTGTGTTTTTGTTCTGATCTTCCACAGGCAGACCAATGTTCCTTTTGCCTTCCGTGGATGTTTTGGGGCTCACGATTTGTTTTCCAGCTTCTCAGCAACAATGACCTTCAAAAAGCAGGGGCCAAGCTTACTAACATGGTCACATAAAGATTTCAATTCTGTGTTCCGGTAATGACAGAGGCCTTGGTGTCAAAGACAGCATTGTTTTTGTTCTCTTGTTTTTAAATTGAGTAGTAATATAATGGTTAGGAATTACTGTTAGCAACACAGATATGAGATAGTCATTTGAACTTCCTCCCTAGAATAACTGTTGGAAAGCCATAGTTTTATACTGTATGATATTGAGACCTAATTGCTGAATCTGAATGGCTGTTTTTAAATGTCAGTAATGGTAGAAAAAGATCCTTTATTCTTAAAGGCCAGAAGGGAATGAGTAGTACAAAATGTTCTCCTTAAAATTTCCCCTCTCCCTTTAAAATAGATGATCAAAGATATTCTAGCGTTCCCATCACTTTAGAAGATGTGTACGTGTATGAGGGGTGGCACACAGGAAGACTCAGATCTTTATGACGACACATGGAAGACCACAAAATAAGAGAACATTTAGGCTAGAAGGCAATATCTAGCCCAACCTCCTCACTTTGCAGATGAAGAAACTGTTCTAGCATGGGGGCATTACATATAAACAACACAAAATTAATGGCAAAGCAAGTATTGAGTTTGGGGCTCTTCTTTCTGAATCTAGTGTTCTGTCAATGGTGTCTAGTGGGATACTGGTTGCCCCATTCCTCCTTGATCCCAGAATGTCCACTTTGTTATTGCCGTAGTGTGCCCAGCCCCAGGGGACAGAGGTTGACCATCACGATGACTAAAGGTAAAGATAAGAATATTTCTGGACAGAATGAGAGAGAGAGAGGGAGAGAAGCATAAGGTCTAAGACGACCACAAGGATTTGGCCTGATCAATGGGAAGGATGAAGTTGCCCTGAACTGAGATGGGGAAGACTAGAGGAGGAATAATTTTAGGGGGAGATCAGAAGTTCTGCTCTGGACAAGTTAAGTTTGAGGTGCTTATTAGACTTATAAGTAGAGAAATTGATTCACCTGTCAGATCTCGAAGCTAGAGTTTAGGGGAGAAATCCATGCTAGGAGGTATAAATTTGGGAGTTTAAAAAAATCATACTGATTTCATTTAAAGCCATGAAACTCGATGTGATCTGTAAGGAGATGAGTATACACGGAAAACAGAAGACACCCAGAGACTGAGCTCTGGGACCCTCCAAGCTCTAGAGGTGGGAGATATGAGAATACACTGGGGTCTGCCACCAGGAAGGCAGGAGGGAAAAGGGGAGAGGGTGGGTCTGGAGGCTAAATGAAGAAGGAGTTCCAGGGAGGAAGGAGTAATCCACTGTGCCAACAAAGGCAAGTGATATGGGCTCGAGCCCTCGTTCCAGCATACAGGGGATACCCAGGGGCTCTTTCCGATATTATCTAGTGGTCTTCGTAGTGAGGGGGCTATGCTTGCATTTCTCTAAGTTGCCTCTGGCTCCAAGGTCTCCTTACTTACAGTTCTTCGTCTCTACTCTGCATTTTGGCTCCTCTGAGCACTGTCTCATTTTGCTACCACATCACTATGCTGGAAACCTCCCTGACCGTCCGCTCCCCACAGCATCACCAACTCCAGGCTCTGTGCATGGTAGACTGACTGCAAGATTTATGAGCAACTGGCCGGGGGCGGGGTGACATCGCAGGGCAGCCCAACACACAATGGAATGAATCAGCCAGGGTAGGCTAGGTTATGCTATAGTAAGTAACAAACAATCCCAAATCTCAGTTGCTTAAACCAACAAATATAATTCATCAAATGGACATGTAAGATTGTGCATTTCACTATATGTACATTTTATCAAAATAAAAAAACCTTCAAACAAATATTGGGTTCTACTAAGTGATATGCATGCTGAAATATTTAGGTGTGACATACATCGATGTCTGAACTTACTTTGAAATGTATCCAAAAAATAAAATGGACTGATGGGTGGATAGAAGGATGAATAGATAGGTGATAAAGCAAATACAGGAAAATGTTAATTATAGGATCTAGGTGGTGGGTACAGAGACATTCACTGTAAAATTCTATCAACTTCTGAATGTTTGAAAATTTCTATAACAGAATGTTGGA
The DNA here is from genome assembly GCA_023783475.1 of Daubentonia madagascariensis. Taxonomy (NCBI): domain Eukaryota; kingdom Metazoa; phylum Chordata; class Mammalia; order Primates; family Daubentoniidae; genus Daubentonia; species Daubentonia madagascariensis. The sequence continues at coordinate 74,848,270 of JAKFHU010002088.1, read as the reverse complement.
AAGACATCAACAACAAATACAGCTTATGCTATGCGTCATCTCGGGTCAACAGGGCTCTGCTCCTCATGCACACTCAGGGCCTCAGTGTGTCCTACTTCAAATCCTCTCAAATCCTTTGGATCACAAAGGCAGAGGAGAACAGAGCTCTGGAGGCAATTCAATGTACTGTATGGGGCCTTTCCCCAGTTTTTTTAAGGAGAACTAGTCATATGGCCCAATGTAAGTACAGGGGTCCAGGAAGTACAACTCAATCACGTGCCCCGAAGTGGGAATAGTAGAACATCATGAATGCCTTCTACGTGCATACTTAGATGTCCTTGTTCTTTAAAGCTGCTTAGCCGTTCCCACTGCTGGGGAATTGTCACTGGCAGTATTTTCTCTTCCAGCTTTAGCTTCTTGCTGAGTTGTCGGGCTCTCTCTTCCCTCTTCCTTCCTTTGCCCACCCACTCCTTACTTTCTTGTTAATTTCTTGTATAAAATAATTAGTTCTCTGTTAGCTTTAGTTCTTCCTGGCTAAGCCTATGGGGCCTTAATTCCTTGTCAAATATGTCTATGAAGCTCATTTTATTAACTTCATTTTACCTGAGAGGAATTTTAGGATAATTCTCAGGATGACCACCCCCTCCCTGTCCGCTGCATGACCGTGGTGCTCACAGCTGGGAGGAGCTGTGTAAATTCTCCCTCTGTGACTCGGGAGGCATTTGTCGTGATGCTGCAGAGCGTGGGGTCTGCAGACAGATCACCTGGCTTAAGCTCCAGCTCTCCCACTTCCTGGCTCTGCGGCGTGGGCAAATTGCTTCTCTGTGCGTCAGGATCCTCATCTTTAAAATGGGGATGCTAATAATATTTATTTACCTCCTATTTAATAGAATTGTTATGAGAATTAAGTGAGTTAATACATGCAAGTGTTTAGCATACTAAAGGCTCAATAAGTGGCAGCTATTATTATTATTACCAGCAGTAAGTGACCTTAGACAGACTACTTAACCCTTCAGAACTGTGTGTTTTGTCCATATTTAAAACACACTCCAGATGACACCAGCTACTGCATCAAACTGCTCCTTCGTGATTTTTTTTTCCGCTCATGGCATGGCTGGGAGGGCTCAGTGAGCAACACAGGCCAGGATTCTCTTCAGGTCCCCCCAGAAGGCAGGGACTCCTCTATCCGCACAGCTCACAGTTGAGGCTGGCTGCTGCTTGATGAAGACTTGACAATGAAGATGATTTCAGTGTTGGGCTTAGATCTCCCTTTTTCCAAAGGTCTCCTGGATTCAACTTGAAATTATGAACAACCAAAGTGTTGGAAAGTTTGAAAAGATGATGATTATATAACTGTAAGGGGGATTATTACACAGTTAGAGAGACCTATGTTAACTTTTGATATATGTACTTTTCCTTTCCTCCTCTAATAAATAAACATATATGCCAGGCACTGTGCTAGGCTCTGGGGATAAGTGGTAAACAAAATAAGCATGATTTTAGCTCTCACAGCACTTAGAAATAATGGAAATACAGACAAATAATCAAGTAATTATAGTACAGTTTAGCTGGGTCAAAGTAGAATGAATGAAAGTTACTGAACTTATCCTCTGGAAAATATCTGTGGTTTAAACCCCCCTAAACATACCATACATATCTTAAGATGAATAAGCAATATCATTTAAGAACAGACAATCTTTGTTAGGATGCTATTAAAATAATTTATAGCCATCAATTTACATGGTTGTATAGCATCTCTGGGAGGAATTTATTCTTTTATCTCTCCATCCATCCATCCATCCATCCAAACGTATTGAACACCTTGTATATTGTAGGCCCTGCACTAGATATCGGGCATAATAATATATGGCTCTAGACATAGAGGACTCTACTATCAAGTAGGGAATGACAACAGATAAACACACAGTTATTTTATAGTGATAGGTGTGGTATAAATGATAGGTATAGAAGTTTTCCAAGGGAGGGAGTTGTTCTGGTTATTGTTATGTCACTATTTATCTCAAAACTTAGTTGTTTAAAACAAGAATAGTCATTTATTGTCTCTAAGAGTTTCTTTCTGTGGGTCAAGAATTCAGGAGCAGTTTGGTGGAGCGTTTCTTCTCAGGGTGTCTGTGAGGTTGCCGACAGAGTGGCTGGGGCTGAGGTCATTGTGAAGTCTACTTCACTCACATATCTGGCACCTGTGCTGAGAAGACAAAAGTGACTGGGGGCCAGAGCAGCAGGAGCCATTGGGGACCTTTGAACATCTGTTTCCATCTCTGTTTGGTTTCTCCATATAGTCTTTCCTGCTTGGTGGCTTCATGTTCTATGGACTTCTTACATGGTAGCTCTGGGATTTAAAAGGCACCTGTCTCTAAATAGGGTGCAAGGCATAAGCCATTATCACCTTTTATAACCTAGCCTCAGACCTTATGCGGCATGGCTTTCACGAATTCTGCTCTTTGAAGCTGTCACAAAGACTTGCTCAAGATCAAGGGGAGAAGAAACAGATTCCACCTCTTGATGGGGAGAGTGGCAAGGTAGTAGAAGAGCATTAGGGATCAGAAATATCACCGTGGTCCTTTTTAGAATATGCAGTCTTTGCTGCAGCAGTGTCTAATCTTTTTCTTAAAGAGAGTGTGTGCAGGGGCAGTGTTGAAGCCTGCATAGGTGGGGTGGTGCTTGGGCACAGTTACAGGATGGGTAGGAGTTGCCAGTCTATTAGGTAGGTAGGACATGTTTATTATTCACATTTTGTATGTGGAGAAACTGAGGCATAAAAGAGTTGATAAAGACACCTAAGGTCATAAACGTTTGTAATGGAAATGCTGGAAATGGTTTCTGGTCTCCTGATCTTCAGCTCAGCTCAGCTCTTGAGACAGCCAAGAGATTCTCAACCAGAGCATGGGGCAAGTCCTCACCCCGCCTCTATGGGGCACAACAGAAGCACTGAAAGTGGAGCCTGAGAGCTTTATCAGAAGGAAGCGTGTTAGAAAAGGCGAAACATGCCAATTAGATCCTACTGCTGCAATTAATTATAGACCTGCTTGTTGAGTTCTTTGATTCTCAAATCTATTCCTCAATTAACCAGGAATTCTTGATACAAAATCTCAGTTATTGGAGATTCTAGGAAGTATACTTAAAGTTAAGAAGAAAAGAAAAACCTTAACTTCATAGAGTTAATTCTTCAAGGAGTTACCAGGAGAATTGACAGAATTGGGTTAGTTACTTACTGCTTTCCCTTCTTGTTTGTTTTTGCAGACCTCTGAAGGTTATTGAATGAGAAGAATACTCTCTTTCCTTAGAGATCTTCAGGTCAATAAAAGTTTACTGAGAACCTGCTATGTGCCAGAAACCGTGTTAAGTGCTGGGGAAACAAAATGCACGTGCTGCATTGTTTTCTCAAAGAGCTTACACATGGTTCATGTGAATGTCAGACAAGAAATGCTCTGATTTCTAGATATCTGTGCCCTGCCATGCCCGTGTTGAGATTGGCTTGGGGTGAAGGGGCAGCCCTGTAGGAGGGGAGGCTAGGCAGAGTTAGGAAGGAGGCGTAGGAGTTCCCCAGGCGCAGGAAGTGGGAAGCAGGCAGAATAAATAAAACACAATCTTTCGGAGCTTCACGCAATCCAGTATTAACAGGATTGGTAAGGATCATGAATAAAATTCATTTTCTCTCCCGGTATAGTAGATTCTATTTGTCCACATCAGTTGAATTTCCTTAGCTAAGTTTCCCGGCACCTTTATGGATCAGATACAGAACTATTTTCTCATTTGCTTGAAAAGTTATAAATGCATAAAATGGGTAGCATTGACTGTATTTAAAATCCTCTTTGTATAGTTTGTAGAGCTGCAATTCCCATATTTTATTAACCTTTCAGGTTAGTTTTCACTTTGGATGCATGGAGTACTCAATCTTTAAGAACTAATTACTTTGCTTATACCAGGGAGGATTCACCTTCCCTTTAAGTGTGTTTCTATCTGTAATCTCCCCCTTAAACTGCAAGATTGGCCGTGTCTTGCTTTAACAGTAACTTCTCAGTTTCCAACACATTTGATTTGTAGCCACCAGGGAAAGCAGGATCAGGGATCTTCAGACAGAAATTTCAGAGCCTCCGCTTCTGTTACAAGCTTCACATTTCTCTCTGCTGAGATGCTTTCTCCAATAATTCTCAGAGATTTGACCTATCTCAAGTTCTTAAATGTCCCTGAGTCATCATCCCATGTCATGGTGAGGGCGATACATTTAAAAAAGCCAGTTGAACTTAAATGCCCTACAACTGGGGGACATCTACATACTTTAGGCATAGCCATGCTATTGAGCTCATCACTGTGATTAAAATGAATGAGACAGCTCTGGATATTCTATCAGAGAAAGATCTCTTAAATGTATTTTTGATTAAAAAAAGAGAGCTGCAGAGCAATATATGACATCATTTATGTAAAGGCTACTCCCATAAAACTATGTATTTTCATGGGTACACATACGTGCGCATAAATGCAAGGAAAAGTTCTGGAAGGAGAGACGCCAAGGGGTAGCAGTGGTTATCGCTGCAGGAGACAGGATTGCAGGTGATGGACAAACAGGACCGAGTCCTCATCTGTGATAGTTGAGAGTTTTTGTTACATGTGTTTTTGTTGTTGTTTATGAGGACACCATATTCATGTGTTACCCACGGGACTTTAAAACCTAAAGAGAAACCGGGTGGTAATGACTGTCACAGGTGATAGTTCCAGGCCACTGGGCGCTGGTGCCACAGAGGAAAGGCCCTAGCTTCAGTACTGGCCTTGGCCTTCTTACAGTGAGAGGCCCACTGGGAGCCTCCTATTGTTCTTTTGTTTCCGATGGAAGCCCATTCCTCTGATTGAAGGTCCCCTGACACTTCTGTTGAGAGAATTCCTCTTCTAGTCCTGGCCCTAGTCAGACAGAATTTTACCTGCAGGGTTAATTACCTCTTTGGGTGGAGGTGGGGGCCTCAGATGCCATTGGCATCATTTGTATTCTCATCGGATCAACATAAAGAGCAAGGTTTTCAGTTCTGGGGTTCTCCTCCTGAAGTTGTTCTTTGTGTGACAAGAGGGCATTTGAAAATCAATGGGCGTTTTGCCTAAGAGCATGAGGTAAAAGGAGAGGTGTGTAGTGCCTGCAGATTCCTACCCTCAGGTACAAAGGGCTCTTCTGGGGCCATACTGGCTTTTGAGTAATGGCAGGACCATCAACCCCAGTGAGAGAGAGAGAGGAGGGACTCCCAAGTCATTCTCGTGCAAGTCTGTGGAGAGCCTGTGTGGCACAATACAGCTTTAGTTTTCTCCTTTATACATTTTTTTTACAAAATCATTTCTCTATTGCGCTTTCCAGGATGATGGGAAATGTTGGCTTTTTAATTCCTTTTGTTTTCTCCCAGAACACCGAAGGAGTTCAGGAAATTTCACCCCAAAATATGACTCTTTGGTATAAAGAATATTTTGAATTATAGGCCCTTCAAAATCAAAAAGCACCGGAAGGGGCTTTGCCTCTATCTGCATAAACCGATCAAAACAACAATTGACTTCCCTTCCCCTCCCTGTTATCTCAGTATATTGCAGGAAAAATGATCAAGAAAGCAACCAGACCTGGCCCAAATCATTTTAAATATAATATCTGTCTCTCAGGTTAATTTAATTTGCTAAGAGAATCATTTACAAGTCAATTTGTTTCCCCATCCATTCATCCTCCCTAGCAACCACTTATTGCCCCTAAACAGAATTACCTATATTTCCTCATCTCCCCCTCCCCTCTAAAAGATCTGTATAAAAATATCTGGATCACTCTGTGATTCTCCCTATGCACATGGTAAATAAACCTTTCTCTTTTTAATCTGCCTTAATTGTGAGCTGATCTTTCAGCAATTTCAGGGGAAAGGGGAAGTTTCCCCCCACTCCCACAACATACTGCCCACAAGGAAATTTTGTTGCATGCCTGATGATTTAAAGAGTGTGTTGAGACTGAGGTTTTTTTTTTTGTATTGTCCTTATTTCTTGCTAATAATACGACAAACGTGGATTCCCTTTTGTTGATGGAGATGAAGGCTTCTCTGTGGGTGTCTTTGGAGAAATGAACACTCAGCCCAAGGAGGTGTCCACACAGACTGCTAGAACCATGGGAGTTTAGAGAATCTGGCCTCTTTCCTAAGGAAGCATCTGCTCTTCTTCCTTGTTCTCTTACCCTGTTGCCAGAAACTTCTACTCTAATAGTCTCCCTGGGGGTGTTTCCAGTAAAATGCAAAATTGTCTAGGAAAGGGAGCTGGTGAAGTCAAGGATTCTCAAATGATTTTTGTGTAACCCTGGTCCCCCAGAATGTTCTTAAAAATGCCTGATAGACATGGCATTAGCAATCACCTGTTAGATATTCCCAGTAAAAACTGGCACAGTAAAGGTTTAAGATGTTTTCAAGTAAATAAAGTTGTTTATGTTTGTTTCACCAGGTATTTTTCACAGTACACAATTTTCACGTAAACGCTCTTATTATCTTGAGGAACCAGTGTTCTCAGAGCATATGTTAGGAGATTTGGGGTTGTCAGTGATACTTACCAACAACCTGGTAGAATTAGATTATTATTTTTCCCAGTCACCCTAGCAAGTCTCTGAGAGCTTAGGACAAGGAAAAGCATTAAGGGAGAAGCAAACCTAGATGGTTGCTTCTAGGGAGGCGAGTGTTCCGTGGCGTCCAAAGGTCCTACAGAGCCCTGGCTGATTGATTAGCAGGAAGGGAGCTCCTGACACTGCCTCTTTTATGTATTGGCCCAAAGTTTGTATTAACTTTAAGGAAATTATGCTCTGCTGTGGATAAGATTAAGTTGTTTCAGAGTTTTCTAGCAAGTTGTGAATACTTATACTACTTTTATCCTTATACAACTTCAGACGGAGTTACACACTAGACCCAACTTCCTTTCTGCCTTCTGTTCTTTCCTGATCTTCCTCCTCCCCTTCTCCTTCCCTCCCTTCCTTCTTTCTTTTTCTTTTCCTCCTTCCACTTTCTTCCTTTCTCCTTCCTTAAATAGTTCCTTTTCATTCTAGGCCCCCGACTTGCTTCCTTATGATGCTTTCTCAATTAACTGGTTTTAAATAGTCCATTCACTTCCGAGCTTCACTATCGTGTGTGCTTAGCTCCATTCAAGTTGTACATTGTTGGCATTTTTCTTCCTCTCTTTCTCTTCTTCCTTCTTATTCTTCAAATAAAAGTGTCAGTAGACACAGTGATTAAGAGGATAAACCTTGGAGTCAGATGGACCTGGGATCAAATTCTGACTCTGCTGTGGTGGACACTGTGGCCTGGCTGATCCAATCTCCATTTTCAACCTCTTTGACCTTTGTCTAACTTTGTTAGGGAGGCTGTAAATACCAAAGGCTTAAGCAGCTAAGATTGGCCCCATGATGTTATCCTGGTAAATGAGTTATTACTGACTGATATTATTTAAAAATATAGGGGGGACAAAGGTGTAGAAGGAGGGGGTGAGTAAATTCATACCTAACAGGTACAATGCACACAATCTGGTTGATGGGCACACTTATAACTTTGACTTAAACTGTACAAAAGCAACTTATGTAGCCAAAACGTTTGTATGCCTGTAATACTCTGAAATTAAAAAAAAAAAGGTGGAGAAGGTGTGGCTCATCCCCTGTGGGGTGCTAGGTACATTACCATTTTCCATTAGAACCATTTCTTCTATTTCCATGGGCACTCCGGTGTGGAATTTGTGATTTTTTTTTTACTGAATATTGTTGAAACTTTACTCTCCACACAGTAGAATTCAGTATAAGTTGGGGTCCACATCCCTCTCCCTGCAGGTACTTGGGACTAAAGAGCCAAAAGGATCTTGGGAGATGGTGCTCTCGGCTGTACGCCTAGAGCTGTCTGTTGCCCACTTTCAGATTGGGTGGGTCAGGACTGAGCATGACCTGGAGAACGGGGTCCCAGAGCAGGCTGGCTGAACTGGGAGGCAGTCACAGCTGGAGTTGGGATGGTCAGGGTCAGTGTCTAGAGGCACCAAGGCTATACCTGGAGAAATAGGCACAATCTCAAACCTGAAGAATAAGATTTGAATGCAGAACTGCAAGGTCAGCACATGGCAGAATAAATGCACCAGAGGGCTGGGAAGCAGTGGCTGAGCGCGGCTGTTCTTGTTGCTCCTGTTCCATCGAGATAGACTGTCACCCTGGGACATACACCAACAGATTTTCCCTATAGTTCACTGACAGCACAAAGATGAATTGTTTGCTATCCTTGCCAATTTCCCTGGATTTTTTCTTTTTCCAGCTCTGAAGAAGCTGGTACGTTTGATTGTGCCTTGGCTTTACCATCCACCCCCTCCAGGCATTTAAATGATCTTTTTATCATCCCAGTCCACAGAGCATGGCTCCTTTACTCTCTGCCAAAGATCACTCTGTGAATGAAGCCAAATGCGATGGTTTTAGAGCTGTGTTGTCTCCTAGTGTTGGAGCATTTGTCTGAGTACAATGTATTGAGCAATTTTCTTGTCACTGGGCCATAAAGGCAGCTTGTCCCTGGCTTCAGTGTAAAGTTGGCATTTGCAGGTTGATGACTGGTTTCTGGGGTCTTTTCTCTCGCTGTAAGGTAAGATACTGGATACTTTTAAAGATTAAGAGAAGAAGTCTTCAGCTATTTTTCATATTCACTCTGGAGGCCTGTGGTCTGCATTCTGCATAAATATATCTCATAGAAGACTGCCTGATGTATAATTCAAATTTGGAAACGGGTACTGTGCAAATGCTATGCAGAATACATGCCTTCTCGAAGCAAGTTAGCACAGTCAGTATCAATGTTTTTTTGGAGTGGGTTTTATTTTGCATCCTGCTTTTTGCTGTTTTCTCTCTGCTTTCAGAGCCTCCACACACAGTTGTAAGCTAGGCTTACAAGTTGCGCAGGCTGTGCACTGCAAAAGGGCACCTCCTCTAAGGGGATCCATTATATTGTATACATCATGGCTTTGTGTACTTATAAAAAAAATTCTGGCAGATGGCAGTAAGTGTCTTGTTCTAACAAATATGGAAAATTTTCTGACAGAGGGCAGTGATGTATCTTGAGGAAGGGGTATGTTTTCCTTATTTGTGCAAAGGCCCCAGATAAACTAGCTTTAGTAAACTTAAAAGACTGCGAGGGTTTTGCCTTGCCTCAATATATGAAGGTAGTCAACTTTCTGTGTGGCCCTACCTAGATATTATTTGGGAGGTAGAAACTCATGGAGGAAATAGGGAGATGGGCTGTTAATGGGAGTTGAAGAGGCAGCACTGGGCTGAGCCCCTTCTCCCCAGGAATTAAGGATGGCTTCCCTGTAACTGGGAAGCGATTGGGAGTGGCCCCCATGAGAAGTGGAAACTAGGCTCTCCTTGTCCACAGCATGCTGGGTGGAATGGTGGCCCTACTGAGCCAAGGGAGAACAAACCTACTTGGAAATCTGGGCAACAGATCTCTGAGGCCCAGCTTGGCACAAGTTGGGGAACAGGCCTTCTGAACAGGGCCTTGCCAACTTGGGCACTAAGCATCTTAGCAGGAACCAACAGGGATGTCAGGACATTGGTCCCTCCTCCAAATATTCTGGTCTTAGTAAGCCATTTCCTCCTCCCCGAGACTTCTATATGAATGTCCATGATACCAAGAGTCCCAACTAGTTAAATCTGACATGAAAACAGAGCAATGTGGTGTTTCTTGTATCCAAGTCCAGCGGAGCAAATTTATATGCTTTTCACCTGAGAACAGGTGATGTGTTTAGCTCAATCACAAACAGTTGACCTTCGAACAACATGGGTTTGACCTGAGTGGGTCCAGGTATATGTGAATTTTTTTCAATAAATACAGGCCTTCCACATTGGCGGTTCTGTATCTACAACCAAACGTGGATGGAAACTACAGTATGCACGTGTCTACGGAAGGCAGACTTTTTGTATCCATGGGTTCAGCAGGGCAGACTGTGGGACTTGAGTATGTGCAGATTTTGGTATCCGCGGGGCTTCCTGGAACCAATCCCCCACGGATACTGAATGACAAGAGTATTTCAAAAGCAGGTCTCTCTTGCCAGTTACTGGAAGCAAATGTGACTTAGGTAGTCTGTCTTTAGCATTTGTCCCTTTCTTTAAAAATCCCCTCCTCCCATTCAGCTTTGTCCTCTTCTTTACCCCAGGAACCCAGAACCCATCTGGTGCATGTCAGCTGCCCCAGGTCCCTCTTCTTGCAGGAGGCACCCCATGCTCTCCTTCTTGCTTCACTCCCTACCCTATCCAAGCATACATGTCCTTTGACACTTCCCTTCCAAACCTGCCTACCCCCGGTAACAAATCCAGGGTGATGCATTAACGATTTCAGGTGAATTAATAAGTTATCCTACTGTCAGAGACAAAAACAAGTCTGAGACCAAGTTAACAAAGGCTGTGCATTCATGAGCTTGCAGCTGCAAGGGAGCCACCCATCATCACTTTCATTTCAGCAGGGGTTTGAGGGGGCTTGAAAGGTTTTATAGACTAAAAAGAGGAAGTCTTGAGACAGTCTCTGATTGCTCATTCAATTAGAGTGTGTTTCTGATTGGTCTTTACATCTGGTAGTCTTTACCTGGTTCACTATCCATTTTTACATGACTGGGGAATTTTCAGGCTGGGCAGGATTGGAAGGGCTTTTCTGCCTTTTCAGGACTATCTGATGATATACCTTAACTCCAGAGGGCAGAGTGGGATATCTGGGCCTGGCAGAGACCACACAGGGCTTCTTTCCTTTGTGCAAGAATGTGTTCTTATTTCCAACAATGCAATTCCTCCAGAAATAGTTTGTCACTACTGGGATTCTGTTCTTCCTTCTGTCCTATTTCAACAGCAGCAGTAGCAGCAACAACAAAAACAAGAGAAAAAAAAAACACAACTACTGTTTGTTTACTGAGTACTTATTAAATACAGACACTACAAGTTAAGTGTAATGATTCCCATTTTAACGAAAGAGAAACAGGCCCAGAGAGGTTGAATGACCTGAGCAAGCGTCTTTAGCTAGTTGGCTAGTGAGAGTCAGAATTGAGACTCAGGCCTGTCTGGTTCTTAATACCACGATGTTTCAGCTGTGCCGTTTCCTCATTGCCTAATTGGGTAAAGAGCCCCACTGGCATCTTCTAGACAAAACCTCTAGTTTCTGCCAAACTTTAGCACCCCACAAGTACCCCTAGCTTTGCATGTAGAAACTGCGTACTCTGAAGTTCAGTGTTTCTCTTCGACTTCAGCAGTGGCTGCGTTACAGACAATGCCCAAGAGTTGTTCGGAAGAGGCAGAGGCAGAGGGCCTGGAAAGGACACGTAAACGGTTGCAACCAGGTTGTTACTAAGTGCTTTTGCTACTGAAATCTGCCACCAAAACCTTACATTTTTAGACAGTGGGTTTAAAAAAAATTTGTTTTTGAACTTTCGAGAGTGAAAAAGAATAGTGGTAGAGTTCCTGACACTTACTCCTCTACCATGCAGCTGAGTGCTTTTCTTCTTGAGTTTCTTAATCACATTTGTCCCCATAGTCCTCCTCTGGACTCATTGCCCTGGTAATTTGGCATTAAGGTAGGATGTAGGGAATTGTGTTGAAACAGACTCCCGGAGTGGGGAGAGTGACAGCGACCACCCAAGAGAAGGTAATGTTCTCTGTAAGTGTGTATCTGATGGGACTTTATTGTACTTTGTGGCCTGTTATAAAAATCCTTCTTTCTGTCACTCTCTTGTCCTTAGGGACCTGCTACCCTGAGATCCCAGGCGTGAAAACCTCACCTGGGAGCTCCCTTCCCACGTTCCTTGGCATGCATACTTGGCAGGGGAGGGGGCAGACACTGGAGCATATTTCCAGGGAGTCCTGGTTTCCCGTCACCACCAGGATGATTCTGTCTGCAAATGGGGTATGTTGTTAGTCCTTGAAAACCACCCAAGGAAACTGGTTTTAGTTACAGCTTAGTAAGGGGCCCCTCTGGGTGCAACCAGGAAATTAGAATCAGGTGTTCAGTCAGGGGAGGGGTAAGATAATCAGAAGTCCCTCCACCCCCACGCAGATGCCTGCTGAGTGGCAATGGGAGACAGGAGACCAATAAACAGATGTCTCGGTTGTTTGTGAATTTTATTGTGGAGGAGAAAAAAGGTTGCACGTAAATCAGAGCAGAAAGCCCATACGAAGCACATGTTACTTTCTAAACACCACCAATCGATTAATATTCTTTTCCTAGTGTTTTTCTCTGTCCTTGTTACTTAGACACTTGTACTTCTCTTCCCCAGAGCTCTTGATTCATACTGGGAAAGTGTAAATGATATTTCTTCTCGAAGCAGGATGACTCCCCAAATCTTGGGTGTGAGCCCAAATCTTAACGATGCTAGAAGTGTCCAGAGCCAATGACCCCCTTGCTTCTTTGGCCACCTGTGATACCAAAAAGCTGATGCCAAAAGGAGGGCTTATGGCTACACTGCACGCTGTCTGGAGGTCCCTAACCTAGAATCCTGGGCTCTCCGCCCTCCTTCAAATGCTCAGAGCAACTTTGTCTTAAACAGATGGCAGCTGAGGTTCCCTGACCACTGAGATCCAAATGAAGTTGGAACCTACCCCTCCCCATTCCGGAATCAGTGGGAATACCGTTACTCCTAGTCTCCCCAAGGATGCCGGTTGGCATGGCTTGTATTTCTGCTGGCTTCCTTTGGCTTCAAGCCTCTGCTTTTCTGGCATGATTCAGTTTACAGGCATGTGGCTGTCCCATGTGTGTCTTATGTCATGTGAGCTCCAGAACTCAGCCCCTTTCCTTGCTTCACAACTCTTCCCCTATATTGGATAGGGGCCCAACCTAAGACCTCATTTAACCTTAATTATCTCTGTAAAGTCCCTATCTCCAAGTACAGTCACATTCTTAGATATAGGAGTTAGGACTTTAACATATAAATTTGGAGGGGCACAATTCAGCCCATAACGTTGACTTTGGTGCAGATTTGGAGATAGAGAGAGTTGACATAAAAATGCAAACAACCTAAAATTGAGCAATATTCTTTATAACCCCTTCACCATTTTTGCCAACTGAAGCTCCAGCCTCCCAGCACGTTGCTTGGCACACCTCACTCCTTTTCCGAGTCCCCTCTTATCCTGTTTGTTTCCCATCCATCCTCTACTCTTATCCTCTTCCCACTAAGGAACGACAATAACAAAAAACCCAAAGCACTCAGCTGGGCTCTGTCTCCATGCACATCTGCACATCCGCGGGCTCACAAAAGTGTCCTGCAGCTCGGTGGACCATAGCAATGGCTCAGTCTTCCTCAGTCACCAGCATCTGCTGCAAGAGAAAAGGAGAGATTTTGTTCCTCATTGATATGGTTTATGACACTCCCCTGGGTCCCTTCCACAGAAGGCAAAGCCTCTGGAGTTAACTTTGGTTTTAGTCATTTTCCTCTTTTGATTACTGATGTTTTGCTGTATCATAGGCCTTAAATAGTTGAACTAAGAGGACTTCTATACTCCAAAATATGTCCATTACAGTGGTTCTCTAAGTATCATTCCTGAACCAACAGCACTATCTGGGAACTCACCAGAGATGCCAATTCTCAGGCTGTCCCCCCACCCCCTTACTGAATCAGACTGGTGGGTGGGGCCCCTGCAGTCTGTGGTTTAACACGCCCTCCAGGTGATTCTGACATACACTTAAATTTGAGAACTACTGAGCTAACAGATGGGCTTAAAAGACATCCAGACAGAGAACACTGGCCACAAACGCCAACAAATTTGTAACTATTTAAAGTGCATGCAAAATACTATGTTCTTCCTACAGGGCTGATAATTATATGGAAGCTGAGGGCCTTTGGGGTTGCACCAAGTTAATGCTACTGAGCACTCACTGTGTGCTGGGCACTGCTGTGAGTTGTTACGTGATAACTCACTCACTCCTCACAAGAATCCTGTGATGTGTGCGTGTATAGAGAAATTGAGGCACAGAGGAGTTGAGAAGCTTGCTCGAGGACACGCAGCCGGGAAGGGACAGAGCCCGCAGGGCGGCTGTGTGGCTCTGTGCTCCCACTAGCACCGCTCCGCCAGACCCTTTCCTTTCCTCCAGTCTTTTCTGAAAGGGCGCTTTTTACATCCTGCTTAGTCTTTTCCCCTTGGTAGTGGAAGAAAAGGATTAAAAAGACTGTTAGCTACTGTGCTGGGAAAGAAAGGAAGCCAAGAAATTAGGGAGTAATTTCTGTGCCTCTTTCCTTATTTGTAAATAGGAAAGAAACATTCAGAGGCAGTGTGCTAATGGGGAACCTGAACTTTGAAATTGGATGGGCATGGGCTAATGCATGGGTTGAACACATATTCAATTGAGAATATTTGCTTACTGTTGACTGTGGGAATGACACTGTCCTCATCTGTAAAATGGGTATAATAAAATACATCTCAGGGTGTTGTGACACTCATAAGAGCCTACATATGTAAAGCTTCTGGCACAGAGTGAACAATCCAAGAATGTGAATCTCTTGCTTGCTTCCTCCTTTCTTCTGTGTAGAATAATTTCCATAGAAAAGTAGAGTTTAGGAATAGGTCATAATGTTATGGAGGACCCCTAGATATAAATAAATAAAAATGTAATTACTGATTCCATACTGTTTTTTTCTAGATTCTATTCTTCCTCTGGGAGGAGATTTCAAAACTTCTGATTACTGGTACACCTAGAAGGATTCAGAGAAAGATACCTTTTGATTAGGTGAGCCTGGTGAAAACCCATCTCGATCATGGGTTGTAAGGAAGCAGAGGGAGCTACTTACTTGTACCCTGGGCTTGTGGGCTGCTATCTACCTTCATGACCAGCACATGGAACTGCTCTTAGGAGCAGCTGGATCCTGGATAAAATCTTCACCAGCAAACCAAATATTGTCTGCTCTTCTGGGGTGGCCCTGATTGGCCTATTTAGAATCTGTGCCTTCTAAAAATATCAAGACCCCGCAGCAGCAAAGAGCAGGAACAAGTATTCTTGAGAAGAAATATATGAGGGAGATAAATTCATCATGCAATTTTTAATTTTCTTAAACAGTCTCGCTTCCAAATCCCTGCTGAACTTAAAATGATCAAGGTCATAAAAAAGCTTTGTCATTTCACTGACCTACCATTGGTCCTCATAAAAAAGTCATCATGTACTTAAAATTTTAGTGTGTGGTTACTAATATCATTTTAACTTTCCATATTCTTTACTTTCTCTAGTAATTATATTGCTTTAAATAATTTTTTCTCAGTGACTATCCAGTGTACATTATATGTAATTTCCCAACTTTCAAAGAAACTTTCTACTGGCCTGAAAGATTATTATACTATTATAGAGAAAGTGTGTGGCTTTTGTGCCCATCATAAATGTCCTTTTTTGTCACAAGAATGTTCTGATCCTCCGTTTTCAGCCCATGTGCTTTGAGGAAATGCATCCACTCTAGGTTCCAGGGTGTATCACATGATGTAAGCTAGCCAATGTGTGCCTCCTGTCTTCCTGGCTGTGATGACTTATTTAGGAAGAGGTTCAAGACCTAAGTCAGGTTTGTCAAGGTGAATAAGGGCCTACTTGGGGATTGTGGGAGGTAAATTCTCTCTCTTCCTCTGGACTGGACATTACATCAATGGGAATATAAACTACTGGGCCTAATCCTAAAGATCTTGAGGATTAAACATCAAAGAGAATGTAGAATTGAGAGCTTATTCCTAGTAACATTGTTTGTGCTGTGACAAAGGTCCCAAATTAAATTAATTTTACCTATAGACTTTTCACCTTATATAAGCAATAACTTTTTTTTTTCCTAAAACTGGTTGAGTCAAATTACCAGCAATTTATAATGGTTAAGAGTCCTGACTTGTACTATTAGTTATTAATACATTCTTTTTGATTAGTTAGAATCATATACTTTTAGACCTGGAAGGAAACTAATAGACTATCCAGTTTAGGGATTGGCAAACTTTTTCTTAAAGGGCCAGATAGTAAATATTTTAGGCTTTGTGAGCCATACGGTCATTGTTGCGACTACTCAACTGTACCATTGTAGCTAGAAAGCAGCTATAGACAATATGTAAACAAATGAGAATGGCTATGTTTCAATAAAACTTTATTTACAAAACAGGTAATGGACCCATGAGCTGTAGTTTACCAATGCCTGATCTATTAATAGTTGAATTCTTCTCATTTATTTAGCGAGGAAACCTAGGTCTATAGAAGTCAAGTGATTCACCAACAACGGACTATTTAGTTCCTGATCAAGCTGAGAGAAGGCCCTTAACTTTTGACTTTTCTAGTACTCACTGTTTACCCATTAACATAGTCTAGCTTGATGTAAGTTTGACGTCAAATAAGTTTGGGGATAACACAAAATGTAGTCTGCATTCTTGAAGCTTCTTCCCATCAGGCTGGATGAGATAAAACCTGATCTATGTCCAGTTAATTTGGACCAGGTAGACCAGCCTTTTGGAGATTGTTGCATGCCTGTCTCTACTTACCACCAAGAGGTTCACAGGAAAAGATGGGCTCTTTTAAGGGCCAGGTTAAGCTGTAAGCACATTCTGGGGTGAGGTTATTTTTATATGGTAAAAATAATTTGGATCTCCATATTAACTCTTCATTGCTGGATGACAGAATGAGGGCCATCTCACCATCTAGCTCATTAGTTCCAAGCATTTATACCTTTTTTCTGTCTTTATTTTTCTTCCAAATCCTCTCTTCCAATCCCCATTTTTCACTCCCTGACTCAAAGATCACATTTTCTATGAAACCTTTCATTATTGATCTAGTTAATTTTTTGCTCAGTTCTGTCTGATTAGGCGTATACCTGGGGTATACCATAAGAATTTGCACTTGTTGACGTGTTCTTTTGTACTATTTTCTTCATTGGTGTGTATGTGAGTATTTGCATGAAGGGTCTCTTTCCAAACCAAAATGAGAATCATTGGCTTCTATTTCTTTAGTTTACTCCTCCAGAACAGGGCTCTAGTTGTGGCAGGAGGTCTGTAAAGGCTGACTGAGAGCTCACTGCTCCTTGGTGTGCCTATGAAACCCACACGATATGGAGCATGAAGTGATGACTCAATCACATGCTGAGGTCCTGTTTCTGGGTGGGAGCAAGAGGACGTGAGATGGTGCAGCACTGGAATTATTGTGGTCCTGTGCATTAAAATATCAACTTTATGATGTGTCCAAATAGAAAGTGCCCATATCATTACCACAGCTTTTAGAGAAGCTGAATACTCAGACAAAATGCAGCCTCTGAGAAGAAATACTATCATGTAGTTTGGTTAGACAGAGAGCTGCAATATTGTGCAAACATTCTTTAGATAGATAAACAGGTAAGGGGAATTTACTTCCAAGTGTTTGCAGATGCATGAGATGTGAGCTGATAATTTTAAACAGGTCTGAACAAATTCTCAGAGTGCTTCCTGATTTCTTCCCAAAGAATCTAAGCAAGAAGTCAGCTTTACTTAGAGGGTGTAAGAGGAATAGTGCAGGACCCACAAAAGGCTCCCCAGGACCTGGAAGAATATCATCCAGACCAGAGTGTGTTTTTTTTTTTTTTTTAGCCACATTGGTTTTGTTAAATACTTGGCAAATATTTACTGAGTGACCGCTATGTCCTGGTATCATCACTAATTTCTTGGTAAGAACGAAATGGAGCTAGGTGTCAGAACCCATTCTTCTTTGTGGTCTGTTAGATATTCATGTGTATAGTAAATTGTATTTGTTTTCACCATTGAGTGCTGGACCGGCCATGTAACAAATTCTTTTGTGGCCTTTTTAATATTATTTATCAAGGAAGATCTCTAGGCATTATATATCTGACTTCATTCAGGTGTCTTGATTAGGTGGTCTTTTCCTGACTTTTATAGTCATAGTTTTGGTGTCTAGAGTACAGATAAGCAAGCTTCTTGCAGTATTCTATCTTAAGAAGACTTATTTCTGCCTGGGCCTGCTATATATTACACGAGCACATAAACAAACCACTATCTTGACATATACTTTCATGGTTTTCTATGGAGAAATTCCTGTTGACAATCTTTACCGCTGAAGAGTTATGTCTTGTGTCTGTGAAAGGTTAGAAAACAATTCTTCTAGCTCCAGTCATCCATCCCCATATAACATCATCCAGTTCTTCACTTTTCAAAAAAGCATCCTTTTTTCCAGCTGGTTTTAAGAAAGTGAAATCCAATTTTGCCATGAATTTAGCCCCTGGAGTGCATTAATCCAGATTATGAATTGCTCCAGAAGGCTGACCCTGGGTAAGGCACAGTCTTCATTCCCTTCCACACCACCCCCCATCAGCTGTTATTCCCCCCATGTTGAAGATAAGTAGACACTCCATGTCTTCCTGGTGCCCCTGGCAACACTGTGGCACCACATCCCAGGAGAACACTTTTTCTGGGAACCAACATTTATTGAGTGGCTACCGTGTGCCAGACACTGTATTTGATATTCACAGCAAGGCCATGAGGTAGGTATTCTTAAATCTAATTTACAAATGAGGAAACTGAGGCTCAGAGAGTTCAAGTAACTTGTTCAGCTCAGTCTGATTTGGAAAATGTTGCTGCTTCTAGTATGTACGCCCAAGAACTTTCTATATATTTTTCTTTAAACACAATAAAATTGGCCTAGGCCACTGTTCACTTATTTTCACTTATTTTAAAGCCCATGGGGCTAAGGTTTTCTGCTAAAGTGTGAATGAGTGATTTTCCCTTTCTCTGATGTGTTTGCATTTTAGGAGTTCACGTTCACCTAATCAATAAATATTTGCTAAGTTGCTATATAAGCATCTATGGAGAGGCAGCATAGTATAGCTATTGGGTGTGGGCTCTGTGGGGACAAGTTGTCTGGGTTTAAGTCCTGGTTCTTCCTCTTACTAGCTGTGTTAACTTGGTTAAGTTAACTTGTTTTTATTTATTTATTTCTTACTTAAAAAAATGTTTATCTTATTGTGGTAAGAACACTTAAGATGAGATCTACCCTCTTAACACATTTTTAAGTGTATAATGCATGATTATTGACTGTAGGCACAATGTTGCACAGTTGATGTCTAGAGCTTATACATCTTGCTTAACTGAAACTTTATGCTCTCTGGTTAGTAAATCCCCTTTCTCCATCCCCTGTAAGTTGCTTAATGTCTGTGCATCATTTTGTCAATGTAATTGTTGTGAGACATAGGAAGTGTTCAGAAATGTTCTTTGAGACAGGAGTGACAAGGCAGGCACAGGGAATGTCCAGAGTCACATGAGCTCAATTCAGATCTCTAATGATATAACTTTGGCTACTTCAGGGAAAATTTGTTTGTCAATAACAAAAATATAGCGAAATAGCTGAAATGTATGCAATACTCATTGTATGTCAGGCTTGAAACTAAGAGCTTTATGTGGATTATCTCATGTAATCCTGGACAATTGTATGAGGAGCCATTATTCCCATTTTACAAGGGAGGGCCAGAGGGGCACCACTGGGATTTGACTCCCAACAGTCTGACTGCAGAGCCCACTTGTACTGAACTTCAGCTCCTTGCTGGGGTGTTTGCCTGTGCTGCCAGCCAGCGTTCTCACATAGCTGCCTCTCAGGGTCCCTCAGTGTCCCCCCATCCCCCGCCCTGCCATGCTCTGGCGTTATCTCCCATATTAGTTCACTATGACGTATTGCCAACTAGAAACACATTTTTTCTTTTTTTTAAACCACAGGGTCTGTGATTCTAGAGCTTTGTGCTGATGAGCAATGGGACACCCGGCTGAGGCTGCTGTTTGCAGATGAGATACACAGGGAGGAAGTACAAGAAATTTGGCCAAATGTGAATATTTATATTTTTCCAGATAATTAACTATGGCAGCTTGTAAGTGAAATATTTGCCAGTGCTCGTGAACATTACACAGTGTAATGTTATCTTTTGATTAAACAACATATGTTCTTCAGTAATGCATATGTATGAGAGATAAAGAGAAAAGTACCAAGATACTCATAATTCTGAATTTCTTAGATTTGGTGGGTGTCAGCCAGATTCTTATGTATTTCAGGACCTTCAAGGGAGAAAGAAAGACTAGGATTCTGTTGATTTTGCATTGTTCTTTTTCTAATCCGCCTACAAACAATATTGTCAGTGTTAACAATGTCAGTAATGCTACGTGGAAAGAGTGCTGGGTTAAATTCGGTAGTAGGAAAGAAAATGCGCAATTTCATGAATGAGGTTTTGTTTTAACTTCTCAATGAAACTTGTTTTCTAGGTCAGTGGATCTTAAACTTTAGCTGTATCAGTATCACTTGGTGGCCTTGTTAAACACAGATTGCTGGGCTCCGATGGGAGCCTCTGATTCAGTAGATCTGGGGTGGGGCCCAAAAATATTCATTTCTAACAAGCTGGTGCTACTGATGCTGCTGGCCCAGGGGCTACACTTTGAGAACCACTAACACAGGTTAAGGTTTGAATTGTGCACAACAGCACAATTGGTTTACCAGACATCCCACTGTTATAGTCAAGATGTGTTTATTCTAACATATGATTTGTACACATATTTATTTATCAAGGGTAAGAGTGGTTTAATGAAACAGTGTCTGGCATAAAACCAACTGTGGTTAGCCAAAAATCATAAACCAGACCCTAGTTATGAACTTGCAAGTTGTTTTTCTTGCTGCTGCCATCAGCAGATCGTCAGAAACACAAATAAATGGTGTCAATTGAAAAGCACCCATCTGTGGGCATCACAGTGCCCAGGCGGAGGCTGTGTCTTCACTGCCGATTGGTTAATTAGTTGGTGCTGCCCTCTCCATTCACAACTATTTTCTGCAACAACTCAGTTCCTCACAGGCTTAAATTCTCAGGAAAAACACTTCTGAAGGATGGAACCATTGTGTAGTTTTTTTGGTTGTTTTGAGTGATATTATCAATATCTTAGCACAGTTACAAATATTACAAAATACCTAACTCAGACCAAATCAAACATGAAAATATGACGAGATTGTCTGTACCATGGCTCATTAAGTACTGTCCCATGATCAACAAGTATTATTTCTGGAAGAACTAGAGTCAGACCCAGTTTTAAAGGGCACATCAATCAGATCCAGCATGGTTAGAGAAAGAATTCCCCTAGGACTTATGGACTCCTTCCTTCTCTTAGTGCAATCTCAGGTGACTGAATCAGAGTCATGCTCCTGGTGTCTTGCATCCCATTACAATTTTAATTCTCTTTTCTGGCCTAGAGCATCATGAATAATATGTCAACTTTAATCATCAGGTGAGTTGTCCAGGCTGTTGGATTCTGAAATGAGAACTTTGAACATTTGTAGAACAACATGAGGACACCAAAGAAGTTAAAAATATGCTGCTCTGGCACATTGACTATTTTGAGTTAAAGGTACTTGAAAACCAACAGGTGCAAGAAGATCACTCTGACCTTCCTTCTGTTTCTTAAAAAGCAGGAGATGAAATTTCCGCATGAAAGATGTCCTTCTTATACCAGTATCATTCTTATCATCAGGGATGGGAAGTTGAGGCTGAGGGAAATCTGGACAAACAAACCTTATTAGACTGATTCTTATTCTCCTAGCCAGTTCTCTGCCCAACTAACTACCCTAGTCCATGTCCCTTTGCCTTGTCATATTTTCATAATTTGCTACTCTTTGTCTAATTTGGTATATAAGTGTTTATCTCTAACTTTGTCTTTGTGTCCTCATGTCCTTATGAAGGCTCCTGTGCCACGTAAAACTTATCTTAAATAAACTTGTATGCTTTTCTCCTGCTGTTCTGTCTTACGTCAATTTTATTTTCAGGCCCAGCCAAAAAAACCCTAAAAGGGTAGAGGTAATATTTTCCTCCCCTACAACACTGAGGTATACAATTAATAATTTTGCCCTGGTCATTGGTTCTTAATTGGGGGCTACTTTGCTCCCCCTCAGGAGACATTGGCAGTGTCTGGAGACATTTTTGGTTACACCTGGGGGGTTGCTACTGGCATCCAGTGGCTACAGGGATGCTGAAAACATCCTACGATGTGCAAGAGAGCCCCCACAGTGAAGAACTATTCAGCCCCAATGTCAATTGTGCTGAGGTTGAGGAAATCCTGGCTGGGATGTACAGGAAGGGAGCTGGGATGCCCTCAGTTCATTAGGTGCCTTGGAAAGGGTAAGTCATTGCAGTCTGTGGTGTCTCCATTTCCAACTAAAGTATCCAAGTGACCCACACAGTGACTCGGGGCATCTGGTGCTGTCAAGCCATCCTGGTGGAAGCTGTGGGTAGGACAGGTAGGACAGTCTGTTTGGGCCCTTTTGTGAGGCAAGGCTTCTGCCATCATCCCTCAGGATAAAATCTAGCCCTTGCAAGCAACGCAACATTCACTTCAAAGTCTGAGAAACAAACTGGCCCTTTCCTGTTATCATCATGTGGAGTTGTGGAAGTCATTAAACCTCATTTTGAAGGCAGAATGGTGATTTCTTTCCCTTAAAACACAGTGTTCATTTAATTTATTCTGACTGAATGTGGAGCGACCCAGCACTGGACAATGTGTGGAAATACATGCCTAGTCCTCATTATCTCTAATGGGAGCTTCAAAGCAGCTCACAGATTTGGTGTCCTATTTGGTCTGACTTGTATAACACCTGTCAGTAGGCTGCTTTCCTGCCGTATCATTAATATTTAAATAATGCGATTTAAAGGTCAAACTGTGCCTACAGCAATATTAAAACGCAGCGTTCTGTTTCTCTAGGTGGTGATGCAAAGGACTGGGAGCGGAGACTCGCAGGAGACAGCCAAAAGGTAATAGTCCTAATGAGGAGAGAGAAGAAGTCACATAAATTTTCATTGCATTAATATAATTAATAAATTAAGGAGTCTGCTTTTTTTTTCCCCCCTGGACAGAAGTCTATGTTGTTGGGTTGAATTGTTCAAAGCCAAACCGCAGGGGATGAGGTCTATCGAGACTAGCCCTGAGTGAACGGGAGAGGTTAGGAGGCTTGCCTCAGGGTTCCCCCAACGCTCCTGCCTGTCCCTCTCCCTCTGCCTGTCACCCACCCCCTTCTCTTCAGTCCCTCCCTTCTTGGTCCTCTGTCCCCTTTACCTTCAGGTCTCCTCACCTGGTAAGTGCTTTGCCTCAACCTGTCCACCTTTGCCTGCCGTGCACCTCATTGTCAGTAGAGGGCGCTAGTCTCTGCCATTGTTACTTTGGAAAAGAGCTCTGCCATGGTCTGAATGTTTGTGTCCCCCCAAAATGCATATGTTGAAACCCTAAGCCCCAAGATACGACATTAGGAAGGTAGGCCTTTGGGAGGGCTCTACCCTCATGAATGAGATTAGCGTCCTTATAAAAGAAGCTCAAGAGAGACTCCTCACCCCTTGCACCACGTGAGGACACAGCAAGAAGGTACCATCTGTGAACAGGAAACGGGTCCTTTACCTGGCACCAAATCTGCCAGTGCCTTGATCTTGGACTTCTCAGCCACCAGAACTGTGAGCAATAAATTTCTGTTGTTTATAAGACACCCAGTCTATGGTGTTTTGTTATATTAGCCAAGCAGACCAAGATAAGTTCATTAACAAATTTACAAATGATGTTGTTATGGAAATAGTAGTAAATATTTACCAGTGTTTTGCCACTCACCATCCATCCACCGCCCCTTCCTTCCATCAGGTCTTGGTGTTATAGTAAATCCAGGTGCCTGCCTCGCTGATGGGTGACAAAAGACTTACCGTGTTCCTCGCCAAGTGGGGAGACTTAGCAGGTAGGATAAATTCACCCCAGTGGCCTCACTGTGAGCACAGTCTGCTTTTTTGAGCTCTGCAGATTTCTTGGTTCCCTCTGTAACCAAGCCTGGTTTTATAATGGTTCACTGATTCTCCGAGCTTCCTAATGCTATCGTTCCAAGAATTTCCTTTTGCCTAATAACACAGAAATTTAGTGAGATTTGTCCTGTTATCTGAGAGTTTTGTCTGAAGACCAAAGCTGAGAAGCAATATTTGACAAACATTCTACAAAATCAAACTAGTTTTGCAACCTTTAGCTCTTCCGCTACCTCTTGTCTTTTCAAGAAAGGCTGTCTTGGTTTCCCGTTGTTGCTGTAACAAATTTTAACAAACTTGGTAGCTGAAAACAACATATTTATTGCCTTATGGTTCTAGAGGGCAGAAGTTAAAAATGGGTCTCCCTGGGCCAGAATCAAGGCTTCAGCAGGGCTGCACTCCTTCTGGAGGCCCTAAAGGAGACTCTGTTTCCTTGCCTTTTCCAGCTTCTAGAGGCTGCCCGCATTCCTTGGAGTGTGCCCTGCTTCCATTTTCAAAGCCAGAACTGCATCACTCCAACCTCTGCTTTTGTCTTCACATATGTTTCTCTGACATTGACTTTCCTGCTTCCCACTTTCATTATAAGGACCCTGTGATTACATTGGGTCCACTCAGATAGTGCAGGATCATCTCCCCCTGGCAAGCTCCTTAACCACATTTGCAAAAAGTCTCTTTTGCCATATAAGGTCACATATTCACAGGTTCTGGGAATTAGGAGGTAGGTATCTTTGTGGGGCCATTATTCTACCTACCACAAAAGGGTGAGGAGTTTTTTCAGATTTGTTTCTTATATAATTTTTCTTTGCTTTTCTCCTCTTTCTGCACATTTTTTTGTTGTTGTTGTAAAATAAGACACAGATCCAGAAAATTAAAACTTTTAGCCTAGTGAATTATTCAAAGGCAAACACCATTTTAACCACCATCTGGTAAAGAAATAAAACTTTGCCAACTACCCTGGAAGCTCTCTGAAGCATCCCAAATGCAGGCCCCTCCCTTCCTCCAAAGGTAGTCTAACTTTATAGGAACCACATCTTTGCATTATTTTATGGCTTTATCACCCAAGTGTGAATCCAGATACTATAGTTTAGTCTTACTCATATAAAAAACTCGACATACTTTTTAGATCTCTTTTAATTGACAAGTTCCATCCCCCCCTTTCTTTTCCTTACAATTAATCTGTTGAGCTTTTTGACCAGTACAGCTCCCCTCAGTGTGAATTTTGCTGATTGCATAATGCAGTTCAATGTGTTCCCCTGTATCCTGTATTTTGTGCAAATCTGCATCTGGATTTGGAGACTTGATCTGATTTATCTTGGACCCCTTTGGTAAGACTATAGGTGGTGATGTGTTCTTTCACCAGGAGCCACATAATGTCTGTCTTTTGCTCTTTTTTGATGTCACTGTTGTTGCTTAAAGCCCAGATTCATTAACTAATTAGAGATTACAGGATGGTGATGTTCTAATGACATCATTTTTTAATACTAGTGTGAAGGAGGGAAGGATTTGTGGATCATGAACATTTGTGGATATGGCCCTTTACAACCACCCCACCCGCTGCCTGCCAAATCATGTGAGGAGGGCTTCTAGAAAACCCCTCTAGATGCATCCAGACTGCAGGATCTCACAAGCTCTCCCCTTGCTGCTGCTAGAATGAGAACACAGAAGAGCCCTCAGGAGAACCTGAGGTGTCCCTTAGAACTTGGGGTGAAAGTGGTAAAGATAAAGGCTGGTTGGAGCCACAGCTGACAGCAGGGTAAGGAGAGAGGGCTGCAGTGGGGCAGGAAGTCGTGGTTCCAGTGGGCCCTGTGGACCCTGTGGAGGACAGCTGGGCTGTCCATCCTGGGGTGCCCCCACCAGTGAGGGCTGTTTGCTTGGGCCAGGAGACTCCGGCACAATCAAGCACTATGAGCAGCCTTGTTGGAATGGGATCTGAGAGGCAGCCTCAAGAGACCAGGGAAGCAGACGTTGCCTGTGCTGATATGGAGGTACCTGTGGGTGGTCATCACAGGACCCTCAAAAGTCCCCTCCCAGAAGAAAGATGCATTTGTGTATCTGCCACATAGACCTTTTTGCCTTTACCTTTTGTGTCGACCTGGAGAAGCAGAAGCAGAGAGTGGGTCGGAGGAAGAGTGCAGAAGCCAGGGGAGAGAAAGTTGGAAGAACAGAGCATACCCACCTATCGCACCCCCACAGCCGTCTACACATTTGTGTGTCTTCCCTGAGCTGCAGGTGAGGGTAGAAGCTCAAGTAGGGGTGAGAAAGCATCTTCACGCTAGCAAATTGGACTAGACTGTACGTGCCTGAAAACAATGCGGTTCATTAATACCTAAAGAAGACAGACAAGCTGTAGGGTCTGCCCAAGTTGTTGGCAGGGGTGGAGGAGGGAGCCCTGATAGAGGACATTTGTAGTGAGAGGAATAAAAGATCTTTTTCTTGACTGAACCCTACCAATTATGAAACTGCTTTCACTTAAGTTACTCAGAGTTAGTTACCAGAGTTCGTTCCTGGTGGTTGAAACCAAAGCACCATACAAAATACAAGTGTTTCATGCCTCGCAGAGGTATTTGCATTGCAATTCAGCATAACTTTTAAAATTCAAGGTTAGATTTTTCTGGCATGCTTTACAAGATGGGAGCGTGAGAAGAGGAGTGTCTTTTTAGAGAAGAATGTCATACTCCTGCACATAATAAAACATACTGAATCTGTCCTGTGCTTTGGGCCTGCCATACCTTGCCTAGTGCTGTTGGAATACAGGAATGGGCAAGAAGGCCCATCACCCCAGCCAGCTGTGCTCTGTGGCTCTGTCTGTGACATACATATAGCTCCTGCCTTAGTCCATGAGGGCTGCTATAAAAAAATACCATAGACTGGTGGCTTATAAACAACAGAAACCTATTGCTCATGGTTCTGAAGGCCAGGAGGTCCAAGATCAAGGCACTGACAGATTTGGTGTCTGGTAGGGGCTGCTTCCTGGTTCATGGATGCTGCCCTCTTGCTCTGTCCTCACATGGTAGAAGGACAGAGCTAGCTCTAGGGTCTTTTTTATAAGGGCACTAATCCCAATCATGAGGGCTCCACTCTCATAATTTAATTTTGGGGGAACACAAGCATTCAAACCATAGCAACCCATTCTAGGTTACGTAATGGCTGCAAGACCTAGTTTCCTCACTTGTAAAATGGAAAGAATATAAACATACATAATTGTTGTGAGAATTCAATGAGATGACATGTGTGTAATTGCTTTTAATCTGTAAAGGGGTATACAAACAGGGAAGATTTTTTAAAATTTAATTTTTGAATAGATAATATATTTACATGCTTTAAAATACTCAAAAAGGTAGAAAAAGTTCCCTTTACTCCTGTCTCTCAAGCACTTAGTTCTCATCTCAGCCTCTACAGAGACTGCTGTTATTTTCTTCATGCATATACAAGCAAATACCACCCTTTTTCTCCCTCTTTTTACTCAAAGCTAGCATATTATATACCTATTCTTCTGCAACCTGTTTTTTTCCTACTTAAAAATATATCTTGAATATGCTTACATATTGATATAGAGCTAATTCTTTAACAGCTGGTTTAAGAAGTCCTCTATTTATATACATCCAGGTTGTTCCCAATATTTTCCTATTCAAATAAGGCTGCAAAGAAGCAGTGTGTGTGCACACACAGGCACACATGCCAGAGACCAGTTCTTTATAACTTTCAGAATAGTCTTGGTCTAGAGTTGCATTTCTCTCCTTGGGGCACAATGGGTCTACCCGTAGGGAAAAAGGACTAATATTACTCCTTCTCATATTTTAGAGCACTTTTCTCAACCAAGGGATGGGCATAATAACATCCACCCACAAAGCTGTTGTGAGGCTGAAATGAGGTTGGAACCGAGTTCCCAGCACACAGGCGCTCTGTAAATGTTAGACACACGGCTGTGCTGCTAGCAAGGATTTTTGATGGCCCCTTCCTCAATTCGGTTCACTATTACAAAGTGAAATATGACAGGTGCCAGAGGAGCAGTAGCTGAACAAAACCATGTGTGTATGGCCACTGTTCATAGTTTTGTGCTCTCAGAGGCCCAATGACTCCACTTCTTAGTTCTGGGTAAACATGTTTGACGCCGGGACAGCTTGCCCTGCCTGCCGCCCTAGAGGTGAGCACAGCCTGGCCAGACACTGGCAGTTAGGTGGTTTGTGGGAAGGCACAGGCTGTGAAACAGCAGAGCATGTTCAAGGCAATGTCAAGCAGTTGCTATGGAGAGGGAGCGATGCTTTTAGAGAGAGGCAGAGGTGGTGGCTGAGAAGCGAGGTCAGAGAGCCAGGCAGTGAACAGACCATGCTAGATCTCAATTGCCCAGCTCAAGGTTTTAAACAATTTCAAAAGCTATGGGATACCACGGAGGATTTTAAGTAAAAGTGTGACTTGAAGTGTGTTCGCATTTGCACGTAGAAAGAGCACTCTGCTATGGTGTGGAAATAGATGGAAGGGGAAGAGACCAGGCAAAGAGCAAGGCTAGCGGCCTCCCTGGAGACAGCGACAGTGGGAATGAAGGCTGTGACCCACTGAGAGTGCAGCGTGTGGGAGCTGGTGGTGGGGAAGGGAGAAGGCAGAGGGCAGAGTCTGGGATGACTTCCTGGTTTCTGGCTTTTTGGCTGCGTGGATGGCGGCACATTTCTTGAGTTGATTGCACAGGAAGAGAAGCTGGTGCTGCAGGAAGGCTGAGGAGTTCAGTGTGGCGGTGAGTGTGGGTTGCCCAAGGGACTCCCAGATGGAGACGTCCAGGAGGCAATTTGACATGTGGGTCTGGCTCAGGAGAGAGATCAGAGGTAGCGATAGCATAGACCAGTCTCCTTCACATTCGCTTGCCATTGTTATTTATTTTTGGGAAGTGTTCTTTTCTTTCCTTCTGCACCCCCACCTTTTTAAAGCTTCTTTTCCCCTAGAGTGGAGACCATGCCACCCAAGCCCCGGTACTCCTAGCATGGTATTTCTCACCCGCTGGGCCCTTGGTGGCTATTACTACCTGCTTGCTGGAACAGAGACTGGTCCCTCACATCTGAAAGTAAGAAGCTAGCACTTCTAGCCTCTGATGGATGCTGAGTCCACTGACTGCAATCGCATGTGATGAAGAGATAGATTGAATGTTTCCTCGTTTGATTACAGGAATAATTATCAATTATGTAGCTGTTTGTTTCATCAGCATATCAGCAGGTCTCTTGACTGGAATTCTTAAACTGTGTCCTTTCAAAGCATCAATGGCAGATTTGCACCTCTCTTCCCCTCGCTCACATGTGCCCACTGTTTCTTCATCTGATGGGATTAGTTAACTGTTGTCCTTTCCCTTCCTTGTGAATGTCTATGAAACTTTAGGCACGTGCCCTGGTAAGGAACCCAGTTGTAGAGAAGAAAGTGAAAGCCCTTTGCATGTATCTTTTTGAACATTGCAGAACAAGCATTTCGGTGTAAATTACCCCAAATTCATCAGTTCTGGCATATCATCAAAGAAGAAGAAAAACTTTTAATGGGGTGAGTGAATTTCCGACAATTCAGTAGCTTCTTTGAAGAAAGCTTCACATTTTCTGCTGCCATAGAAACTACCTCTTTCAAGTGGATTGTAAATAAAAACAGGGCCCTCTGGCTTCATGTTTAGATTATATGTGCATTCTCTTCTCAATATGAAAAAGTATGCCTTATTCTCTCCAGGGTGTCTGGTCCGTTGATCTTATTCTCATCGTGTCTGACTGTAGTCATTGGGAAAACTTAAATTAGTCTTTTTAGGCTAAGAGATAAGAAATGCATGGAATTTTAGGGTGCCAATATTCACTTTAATGTGGGCTTCGTGTTCCTAGGATGAATCATGGAAAAGAATAATAGAAAACCCACTCCCTCTTTCCCTAAGCATGGCTAAGGCAGTGTCATAGATCTGTGCAGAATTGCTCCCAGAACTCCTGCGACATGAAGGCTGTTGCTGTTTTGAGACATTTCGTCTGTTTATCACAATTCGTTTTGTGAGGAGAATCAAGTATTTCATTAGAGCAGATGAGGGCTACCTTCAGGTGGATGTTTGCCCTTTGCACATCTGTCTTGGGTTTTGACTGGCAGTTCTTGAGTTAAGGAGGGGAGCAGGGCGGTGGGGATTGCTCCTGCCGTCAGGCGACACCCGCCAAGCACCGACAGCCACAGCAAAGCATTCTGGGAGTTCTAGGACTTTAAAGCTTTTTCTACTAACCTTGAGGTAAAGCAAAACTGATTTTTCACATTTAAAATGCACCTCAGGAAAGCATCACCTTCAAAAAACTGTCTATTTACCCTTGGATTTAGCTATATGTTCCTCTTTTGCATTCCTGTAGACTCCATCTTATCACTCAAAGAATATTGAAATTATCTGTTTATGTTTTGTCTCACCCACCAATTGTCCACTCTTAAAGGGCGGGGACAGTGCCTTATTTATTCTTGTACCCCCATGCCCAATCTAGCATCCTGCACATAGTAGATGCTCAATAAATACCTTTCAAACTGAGGTTAAAAGAGTTGAAGAGCCATATCCCATAACTTGCAGTAAGTTTCTCAAGGGCAGGTACAGTGTCTCATTCATCTTTGGAATAATTATAAAGATAATAGCTAATATTTATTGGATACTTTCAAGTATTATTAATTCAAATCCTTTGGTCAGTTCTACAAGGTACATTCTATTTTTGTCCCCATTTTTCAGATAATGAAACTGAATCAGAAAGATAATTTACTTAAGTTTGTGCTGTTAGTAAGTGGTGGATCTGGGATTTGAATCCAGACCCTATAATTCCAGAGCACGTGATTAGTGCCATGGTGTTATACTGCCTCCTAGACCCAAGAGTAGTTTTGCATTTAGAGAAGATATTAATAGATGTTTGTTGAATAACAATAGATGTCACAGAAATCCTGGTAGCTCAAAGTCATTAGATGTGTCTGGTTTGCTTTTCAGAAGTAGTCAACACCTCATTTCTCAGGGTCCTCCTGGATGATATTTAGGATACTATTGTAATTATGGGAGGTATTCACAAAAACTCTGGTTCTCATCCTTCCAGGGATATAGTAGAATTCACTTCCCCATTGTTTTCTGTTAGTCATGGCCATACAACTTGCCTTAGTCAATGGAATATGAGTGGAAGTGACATGTGTCACTTTCAGGCAGAAGCTTGGAGAATCAGTGGGCCCTTCTCCACGTTGTCTTCCCCCTGTGGCAGTGCATGTGGACATAAAGGCCAAGATGGTGCCTTTCTCAGCCTGGGTCCCTGAGTGACCTCAATACAGAGCCCCTCAACCATCCATGCTGATCATGTGTGGTGTGAGGGAGAGATAAACCTTTCTGTGTTATAGTCATTGGACTTGGGAGTTGCTACATGTGTGTTAACTCACCCATCCTGACTCATATGAATATCAAAGGCCTCTCTAAATTCAGCCATCTGGATATCACTGGCAGTGGTGAGGGTCAAGGTTCAAGAGTTCTTCAGAATATCCCTGGTGATTCAGCAAATATTAAATTTTCTCACATATATTCCCTTTTAATTTGGGAAGTCTTGTCAAAACTTAAACTCTTATGGTACCATTAGACATTGTCCTTTGGAGTATTATAGTAGGCTCTTTCTGTTTTTGGCTGTGTTTAGTTGTGGTTTCTGATACGATCCAGAGATGAAGATTCATCTCAAGTGCTTTGTAAAGAGAGGCTCCCGGGAGACTGGAGGGTTGTGAGGGTCGGGGAGAGGGTTGGAAGTCAGCTCATGGGCATGGCTCAGGCCAGGTCTTCAGCCAGGATCCAGGTCTAGCTAGGTTAATACTTCAGTGTTATTCCTCAACCTGGAGGCAAAGATATTAGGCTCCCTCTGGCCCAGCCTTGACGGTAGTCAGTTAATAGTTGTTCTATGGGGGGGTGGGATGTAAACTCCCAGGAACTGACTTTCTGGTAGGCCAAGGTCAGCCTCCAAAGATTGCAAGTTGTGGCTTTGAAAGCCACTTTGAGAGAAGAATATGCACAGAAGAATAGTCAATTTTTCAACATTTCTTAGTTTGGGCCCATTTTTAACTATCTTTGCATAGAAATTTGTAAAGAAGAAACCAAAGATTGGCCTTCCCATTTGTGTGTGACAGTGAAAGACAGAGAGGCACAGAATGACCTTCCTGTCATCAGGGAGGTGGTCACGACGAAAGACGAAGTTAGCACTTACAACTTCTGAGTTCTGTGTCAGAGAATTGTCCGCCAGCTTCTGGACATTCTTGGCATCAGAGTTGAATGTTCAAACTGTAAGTGGGCTCCACTTAATAAAATCTGACATGCAGAAGTCTAAATAGACCACAAAGATTAAAATTAAAGTATGTCTAGTCACATTACCAAAGCATTTGCTAAAGCTGAAAGAGCAAATACCAGCAGTCCTGGAAACAGTTTCTGAGATATCAAAAATAATAATCTCATTGTGTTGATTATTTTTAAAAAAGGTTTACCAAATGAGGGTGGAGGTTTTCTTTCTTTTTAGGTTTTTAGCAATGACTTATGTGGGGAGCATAGTGTTATTATCCTAGATGGGATGTGGAGAAAATGACCTTTCAAGATCACTCAGATATGATCATGCTGCAACAAAATTGGGATTCCACCTAAGTGTGATCAGAACTGTTTAAGTACCACACCAAGCAATCCATGAGCATATGGAAGGAACACAGACACTGACAAATGCATTGATCACAGCATTATGTTTGTGCAACTTCTGTTTTATACATCTGTCACAAGGAAAGAATGAAGCCTATGATTATCTTTATCTTAGACTAGCAAATGCATGTGTAAAAGTTGGAGAAAAGGCAGACGTTGTACTTACCAGAAACTCATAAACCACCAGAAGCTGTAAGTAAATGTGTGAAAATCAATTTCTTAGTGTTTGGGAATGTTAGCAACATTTCAGTTGTAACTGCAAATAATGTGAGATTTAATAGCAAGTACCAAATATGCTTCTGTTTGGAAATGTTTTAAACTTTGTTCTTTAACAATAGCTCTAAATCTCTTCACTCCATGAAAAGTTCTGACACTTTATTTCCAAAATATTGTTTTTTCCTGCTGGCACACTGCTTTTCTGCTCCCTTACCCCCTTCTATAACAAATAATCATACAAACAAACAAACATCACCCCAAACCTGTAGAGTTCCTTGTGCTGTACTGGCTCCAACTCAAAAGTTGTCTGAATTTCTCAGCAGAATCATTTTCAACATGCTGTATTTTGCTGTTCGGCTATCACACTGCATAGTTCTCTTTTTCTTTTTGAGAAAGGGTGTAGCAGAAATAAAATCCACCTTTTATTATAATTATGTTTAATCAGCAAGGGAACATGGTCGTGCAATTGGCTTTTTTTTTCTTGAGGCTTTCAAATTCCCTTTCTCTTTGTGGAGTCTTATTGGGTGAACACTGGGGCACCTGCTACAGAGAAATTGTGCCTCTTGCCACTTAATGCAGAAGGCGCATGTGTAGTATGGTCCCTAGCAGGTTGGATTAGTAGGAAGTAGAGCATTAAAGCTGATAGACACAGGTAGATGTGGGCATGGTGGTTCAAAAGTAAGTATGCCTGCAAATTCTTTAATTCTCTTCCCTTCAAGAGGTGGAGCTTAGTCTTTGTCTTCCCTCCTCTGCTTGGAGTGTGAGCTAGAGTTGGTGACTTGTTTATAAAGACGAGAATAAGGCAGGAGTGATATTGACAGTGTATGACTGCAGAGACTAGGCCATTGCTCTGCATTGTGTCTTTTTCCTTGCATGTGCTGTGCACTCTCTCTCTCTGTCCGTCTCTCTCTTCACTTACTACCCTGCCCACCTTGGTCTAGGTCCTGGAAGGCTGCCCGCCGTGGATTGTCTCAGTTGGGCTCTCTTGTTCTCTGGTTTCTGTTGGCTTTGGCCACTGTGCAACACCAGCAGGAGATAAGAGAGTGGGCAGAGAGAGAGGCCAGGGCACTTATTCCCCAGCGGGCTAGCAGTGGCAGTATCCATTCACTGAAGGCCAGAGGTCCTGTGGGCAGCCTTCCTCTACTGCTAAGTCAGGCCTATAACTCTCTAATTGCCTCTTCAGTTTTAGGAGTGCTAAGGGCTCCCCACTATTGCTGGTCTTGGGGTGCCTTGCCATCTCTTCTTGGTTTCCCTTAACTCTGTTCACACACTGAAAAGAGTTCTCAATCACCCTTTTGAATGTGTTGTCTGTTTCTTGCTAGGACCCTGACTGACACATCCACCTGTGCTTTCTTTGGTGTCCTTCATTGCTTACGTACCACTAAGTAGAGAGAATTGCTTTGGCTTTAAGGGCTGTAAGTGACTACTATTTCTATCACTACTTCTATTTCTGTTACTATTACTATTTATTCTTTCTCTTCTACCTTTTCCTTCTTATTTTAGCACTAGAAACTTCTTTCTGAATGAAATTTTATGCTGAACCCCAAGATATAAAACACATATAAAATTTGAAAGAGAAACCTGCTCAGGTTGAAGGGGTGAGGAGGGCAGGAGTACCACGAGTATCACCTTCTCTCCCTCTTTTCCTCTAAGGGGACCCCTTGAGGCAACCCTGAGCAATCACAGGATTCTGTGGAACCCAGTTTGAAAACCAGCACTTTAGCATGTTCTAGAGGC
The DNA here is from genome assembly GCA_023783475.1 of Daubentonia madagascariensis. Classification (NCBI taxonomy): domain Eukaryota; kingdom Metazoa; phylum Chordata; class Mammalia; order Primates; family Daubentoniidae; genus Daubentonia; species Daubentonia madagascariensis. The sequence continues at coordinate 74,813,892 of JAKFHU010002088.1, read as the reverse complement.
TGGGAAGGAAGAAGTTGCAATTTCCAGATATGGTTCTGACTACATTACTTCTTTGTCCCCTGCCTTCTACTCTTCCCTGCTATCCACCACCTCAGATCTCAAATTCTGAGCTTCTCCTCAATAAGTGTGAACTCTTTGCTTGATAGCAATAGCTGTTATTTGTTTGAGCAATTATTATTTACCAGACACTATGCTAATTGAAGGACAAATCCTTCAATATAGGTATTTTCGTTCCTATTTTATGGATGAAAAAGTAGAGGCTCAGAAATGTTGAATGACTTTCCCAAGGTAATACAACTAGTAAATGGAAAATCTAGGGTTCAGATTTATGTCTGCCTGACTACGCAAGCTCATGACCTTAACAACCACCTACTGGTACCCTCATCTTCCTCTTTCTGCTGAATTTAATTTTACCCTCATCATGACCCTGAACCTTAGCTTGTCCCTATTTTCTTCAGCTCTATCTGTGTTTGGATTCTCTTATCCAGAAACCCTTAGTTGTCTATGTCATGCCTTTACCAGCACTCCAAATTTTCTTATTCTCCAAACCCTTAGAACTGCAGTTCCCAAACCCCAGGCCATGGCCTTGTGCCGGTCCGTGGCCTGTTAGGAACTGGGCCGTGCACCACTGCCTGAGCTCTGCCTGCCCCTCCACCCCCACCCCCAGTCCATGGAAAAATTGTCTTCCATGAAACTGGTCCCTGGTGCCAGAAAGGTTGGGGACCACTGCCCTTGCCTGCTTTGACAATCCCTAACCATACACAATTCCCCAATGTCTGCGTTCTGTTTCCAATATTAATTTCCAGTGTCTATTTGCAGTGCGCATTATTGAAGAAAACTAAGATGAGACTCTCTGAGTGTAGTGAGTGTCTGTGCCCCCCTTTCTCAACTAGGTCCTCACTTCTGCAGGAGACTCCTTTGAGTTCTGTGCTGTCTGTCGAGTCTCTGTTATGTTCCCCTTCCACTCCCTCTACCATAGTTAAGCCCTCATCTCATCTGCTCTTCCTTGTTTTTTTCCTAGCTTATGATCTTACCTTCTGCTTTGCTGGGAAGACTGAGGTCTTTCAAGGTGAGCACGTGCAAATGATTAACTCTCTTATCTTCAGGTTTGTTAGGAAACATCCTCCAAAATGGTGGTGGTTCAAACAGGATAAAGTCTGTTTTTTCTTTAAGTATAGTTAGGAAGGGGGAGGTTCAGGGCTCTATGTTGGCTCCAGGATCCTCAGGAACCCAGACACCTTCCAGCTCAGTGTGCTCCTGTACCTTGGGTGTAGTCTTTATCCTAATGATCCACTACGGCTGCTTTAGATCCAACTAATCACAGTCACGTTACAGCCTGTAGGATGCAGAAAAGGGAGAAAACAGATACATCTCTCTGTTTAAGGACATACTCCGGAAGTCACATACAACACATTATCTTATACTTCAGCCAAGAGTTAGTCCCATGACCTTCCTGAGCCTGGACAATGCAGTCTACTCTGAGAGGTCATGTGACCGTATGCCCAACTAAAATGTTGAGGGTTCTCTTTCTAAGGAAGAAAGGAAGAACAACTGGTGGTCTACCATGCCACTTCATGATCTCTCTCTGTAGTCAGTCATCCTTTGCCTTTAATTTTTGTTCTCTGGCCAAGGAAACTGGGTCCCTCTTCTTTTCCAAGGCAGCACCTTTCAAATGTGCCTGTGATCTCATCCATTTCAGAACCGTTTGAAATGGCAGTCTTGCTTTTAGAATTATGTTAAGTATATTCATTTCTTTTCTTATTTCTGACAACAGACATTTCCCCTGTGTCTACCGTTTATCACATTTGACTTCTTTGAAGCTGAAATTATTCCACAGAGTTTTATTTATTGTGTTTAATAAATAACGGAAGATTATCCTTCTGCCTACCTCCTACCCTTTTGGATCTTTTGAACTTGCTTTAATTAAGAAAATGTGACTGTGTAGAATCTTTTTAGGTGCTCTATTAATGTTGCTATTTAAAAGTCTGTATATTGATTAGGAATACATTACTAGTCTCAGGAAATAGCACACCTGTTCCATTTCATTTGGGCTGGGCTATTCAGATCGAACAGATTACCTGTAATCTTGTACCAGAGAGGATGATTTGGAGGTAAATTTCCACTTTAAGATTAAATGTTAACTGGGGCCATGATCTGTGTCTGGGTATTAATTTATCAAGCTGACTGAGTCATGACGCAGAGAGGCCAACGACATTGAAAGAAGAATTTTTATTACTTACATTTCCTGAGAAAAGCGGGCATATCACACTGTGCAGGGCCACATGGGGAAGCACCAGGTTTGGTCAGGAGGCAGACACAGGAGTGAGAGGGAAACCTGGCCTAGAGCCTTTATTGTGGATTCTGTGGGAAAGGCAAGTCTGGGAGGGGTGAACAGTTTAGGGTTGCCTACTTTGAATAATTCCAGCTGGCTTTAGGGCTGTCCCTAGCTGTCTGGTACCTGGCCCTGGGGTGATTAGGGTACAGGAATATGGCCTCCTGGAGCGTATGAGCCACAGAGGAGCTGCTTTGGAGTGGGCTCCAGCTTAGTTAGTTTGCATATGAGGGGAATGTTCCTGCTGGTCCCTTTGTTATCTCTAAGAATTGGCGCCCTGGAAGTGGGAGGGGCCGTCTCTTGCAGACCTGCAAGATTTTTAAGATATAAAAACATCATAAGATACAGAAAATAAAAAAAATGATTAATACAGCCCACCTTCATTTTCTTTGTTCTTTCTTTTTTCTCTTGCTGTCAGTTTGTTGTTTCTACTAAAGTTCAGACTTCAGAACTCTGCCTCTTTTTCTTTACGTATTTACAGTCTGGTGCTGACCACATGCACCCTCAGGGCTTTAATCAATGCACGGTCTATCAAAGGTAGGCATATGGTCTTGGCCTAGTTAGCCTGTCTCTCTGGGCTTCTGCTTCCTCACCTATAAAATGGGGCTGGGTGTGGGGAGCTTTCTTTTTCCTCTAATCAATACCTTTTATTTCAGGGCCTGTAACCAGACCCTGCAAAGGAATCTCTTCCTAAGACAAGGAGTTGGAGGATATTCTCCATCACAAAAATGTTTTCCTTGGAGAACAGAGGAGGGAAGGTGGAACATCTCTGGGTCACATAGGGAAGGAAGGGCAGGGAACAGATTTCAAAACTCTCTGCTATCCAGTGGAGAATGAGCATACTAATTCCACTTATGCATTAGCCCTTATGGGCATTCATTTTGGGACTCTGTAATGTCCACTCCTTGCCAGCACAAGCCGTTGCTCACCGTTCTTCTCTGATTTTTCTGGCCTGCATTGAGTTCTACTTTTGGGCTTAGAATCAGCACCATACAATGACCCCTTAATTAACTCTAATTGTTACACATGTGTTAGTTTTCCAAATTGGACCCTAAGCTTTTGGTGGTTGGGGGCCGCTTCTTGGAAAGCCCTGCTGATATGTTAGGTGTTTATGGTCAAAGTTTACACAGGACATTTGCTGCTCGAGATCTCTCTGTGTTGTACTTTTCTTCTTCCTGCATCAGCTGAGGAAGAGGTGTTCTAAATTCTTTGCTGCTTTATAATACAATGCTTTTCCCCATACAATCCCCTACATTGTGGCATCCCCTCCATCTCCACTGCTGTCTTATCTTACTTTAAAACTCAGTCAATTCTATAAAGTCTTGGTTTACTTATCCTACTCTCCCTTGGCTGTCAGCCCCTTGAGGGCAGCAACTTGCAATGCTTGGTACACAGTAAGTGCTCAAGAACTGCTCTTAGTATGATTGAGTAAAGAAGAGGCACAGCTGGCTTTCCACATTTTATGTCCCTCTCCATTCAGACCTCATCATCCCTATTTTATCTTGAAGGCTGATGTTTTACCAGCACAGAGAGGGACAGTGTGCCATGAATTATGGATTCCATCTGATCCTTGTACAGACAATCTGAATATTTTCCCTGCGGGTGCTTGAGTGAACCAAATTAGCCCCATGCTTGTCAGATTCCTCCCTCTCTTTGTGCTGCAGATGAAAGTATAAGAAGTGAAAACTGGAACTCTCTTGACCTTTTCAAGTCTTCAAATAATGATTTTCTAGACAGATAAGACTAAATTGGTATTGGATCTCAGCTCGGCAGCAAGCAGGGTGGCTGTTTATGGGCTGCATGAGTACTGTTCATGGCTTCATTTTCTTCTTTTCTGCTTGGTGGGGAAAATTAAAACTCTGATGGTCATATTAGGTGGTTCTAAGCCTCTGCCCCTTGCCTGCTGCTGCAGATGTGAGAATTAGACTTATCTACCGGTTCAGGTGAGGTGGTCAATAATTTGAACACTTGAAGAAATAACTGAAGTAATAAGACCCTTAAACTAAAGGGCTAGTGAATTGTTAAGAGACAGAGAGAGAGAGAGCGCCATAACCCAAACCAAAACAAAAGCAAACAAACAAAAATCCTTACCCTGAGCTTCCTAACCACAGAGCAGAGTCACCTACCTGGAATACAGTAGAGGACACTGTCAAAATCATCTACCCCAGAGAGCTACCTTCCTATCTGAACTGCCTCTGTTTCTTATTCCTTTGAGTTCAGGTATCTAAAATGGAGCTGTACGTTAACCAGGAGGCACCCTGCTGTTGGCTGGCTCAAACACAGCTTTCACCCCGTTGTTTAGCTGGGTTGGAGGAGCTGGACCATGGACCAGGTAAATCTTTAGGGACAAAGAAGCCTGCCAAGGTCAAGAGGACAAGCGCTTTTGTTGCCTTACTTGGAAAAGCCATTGAAAATGAGAGATCAGTGGTTGGGAGGAAAGGTCCTCAAAAACACACGTAGCCGACTTCTCAGTGTTGCCCAGACTAGCTAGCAATGGCCTCTTCAAAGCACCCTTATCAAGGGCTGTTAGTTAATCCACATTTATTGGGTGCCTTAACATCCTGAAGGAATGAGAATTGAAAGGCCAGATAGAAAACTGAAGTCATCTGACTTTATTCAGTTTGTAGTTGGGCATCATTATAAAATGTACTTTTCCTATACCTGCCCTTCTGTGTTACTAATCCTCTTATGGGGTGGCTTTTAATCCCAAATCATATAACTCTGCACATATGGGATGAAGTATTAGGGGAAATAAACCTTGGATATTTAGTCCCCTAAGATTTAGCAGAAATCAAGCTGTATTATTTTTCCTGTTCTGTAGCTGAAGGATACTGAGTATCATTGCACCTCACCCACAACAGTGTGACTTTTCTTCAAAAACCAGTGGACTAGGTAGGACTGGTTTCATGCAGTCATACACATAAAGAATCTGAGATTCACAGTGGACCACTAGATAAAGCCTAAATAAGACTATACAAAAGAAATACTAAGAAGATGCTGGAGTGTTTTTTTCCATCTCTTAATCTCTTGCTCTCTCTAAATATCTCTCTTTGTCTCTATTTCTTTGTCTCTCTGCCTCTCGGTCTCTGTCTCCTTCTGTTTATAGAAGGGGGGGTGTCTCTAGATATCACATAATCACTTTCTCCTATCACCCCTTTATTTCACTAAAAACATTTCTCCTCGTTGGGCAAAATTAGGTTCAGAGCATCATTTACTACTGTTCTTTAATTTACTTAATGAAAGCCAAAATCATTATTTATGTGCAGTTCGTGTGAATTTTTACAGTCCTTAAGCTCAAAATTGTAAAATGGTATGACCCTTCTATAAAAAAGCTGACCAGTTCTAGCCTGCAAAGTGTTCAGAGCTGAGATTATTATAGCTCCCTTCTCTCTGTTTTGAACATACTTGCAAGGGGTTCATCCTGAGCCACACTTTCTAAGAGGCCATGGGTAAGGTCCAGGATGAAGTCATGCTGAAAACACATGTCTTGGAGCAGCAGCTGAAGGAGCCAGGGCATCTGTAACCTGGAAGGGAAATAACTAAAGTGGGAATGTAGTGGTTATCTTGTCTTGAGACATTTAAAATGTTGCTATGGTGGGGAGGGTCAGACTTTGCCCAGGACTTGGCCTGACATCTGGGAGCTCTGGGCAGGGAGAGCTGAGTTTATTGTAAGGAGGAGCTTTTCCATGAGAACTGCCAGGTGAAGTAGGGAGCCCTCTGTCACTTGCAGTATTTAAGCAAAGGCCAGATGCTCACTTGTGAGAAGGTTATAGGTGAGAATAGGATGAGGCGCCTGGTGTACCTGCATCTTAGGTGAGGTTTTGCCAGAATTAGCCCTCACAAGAGCAGGAATTTTCTTATATTTTAATTTTTACACAGGAAATACAACAAATTTGTTTGGGGAAGATACATAAATACTTTAAGTGATGCTACATTGACTTCATTGTAGATTCCAATCATAGAATCAGTAAAAGATGAGGCAAAGGGATTTTACAAAATTTTAATAGTGGCTTCTATGTATCTGACCTCACAATGCAAAATATTGGTGGTGTTATAAGTAAATAATTTAAAAATCATGCAATAAAGCAGTATGGTAACAGGTTACTCTCTGGCAGTGGTTCTCATCTGGAGGAGATTTTGCCCCCCAGGGGACATTTGGAAATTTCTAGAGATGCTCTTTATTGTCATGACCGAGGGAGGCAGCGTGTGCTACTGGCATCCAGCGGGTAGAGGCCCTGGATGCTGCTATACACCCTACAGTGCACGGGGCAGCCCCACGGCAAAGAATTATCCAGTCTAAATGTCAGTGGTGCTATCGTGAAGAAGTCTTGCTTTGTGGAAAAAGTGAATATAATTACAACATTAATAGAAATTGTTTCAATGACAACATCATATAGATTCATAAAATGCTATACCTCAAGTAACTGTTCAGGGAATGAAGATGATGTGTTTTGAAGAACCATGTTTCATATTGTGTGACTCAAAAAATGTCTTTGGTGATAGTGGACATTCTGTTGTCAGCAATGTGTGTGAAGAGTTCCAAGAAAGCTGTTTTGTAAGATGTGTGAGAGAAAAAAAGCCATATTTCTAAATCAATATGTTACTGTATATAATATGTGATTTTAAATATTTGTAACCAATTTAATACAATAAATCTTATAGTCATTTTGCAATTTTATCTACTCTAAAAATATTGATGTATGGAAGTGGGTCAGAAACAGGTTTTTGATTTCCTCACTGGGAAAATGGCTGCATGCCTCATATTCAGGCTAGCTTTGTATCTGGACATGTTCAGAAAATCTAATTCCAAGGTCCTAAGCTCTGTGTTGGTCATGGCATAAATTTTTCTGGTCATGATATCAAATTCCTTCAATTTTATGAATCCAGAAACAACTTCAAAAGGTAATCAAGTCCTTCCTGCTTTTATTTGCTTTTTTAAAAAAATACATACTGTAAAATTCAGTACATTCTATGTGAGTTTTGAGAAATGCGTGCCGTCATGTAACCACAATCAAGATGCAAAACAGTTCTACCATTTCCTCAAATTCCCTCATGCTGCCCCTTTGTAATCAACCCCTTTCCTCTGCATTCCTGCTTTTTAAATTTAATCTTACACACTTTACAAGTGGAATATTTATTTTCAAAATAAAGTCTTTTGGAGAGACTCAGCAGAGCTGGGTCTAATTCAGACCTATGCAGAGCTTCTCTGGGGAAAGTGGGACATGGAGGTCAAGTCTATCTGCTCTGCCTCTTTCTGGCCCCAGCCAGGGCCTTAGGGATTTTTCTGGGAAACTGATGCTCTGCAGAACAGCCAACACCGCTGATTAAATTCCTCCACTGATCAAGTGTTTGGTGAGCCCGTAATTACGGTGTGCCAAGCTAGTAGCTGGGGAGAGAAGGATGAACTAGACAGACAGGGTCCCTGCCTTTATAGAGCTTAGGGTCTAGCACACAGACATCAAGCCAACATGCATACAGATAAAATGTAAAATTGAAGGTTTGCTCAGTGTCAAAAAGGAAAATTACGTGGTGCTTTGGGAAGAAGAGTTAGTTAAGCTGAGGCAAGGATGGTGTCCTCTCTGTTGGAATTACCCCTGGTCCTCAGTCATGTTCTAGGTAGAGGGAAGCTTCAGGAGGGCTCAGGGTGGAAGGTACTTGAAGAACCATGACAAAGCCTGTGTGGCTGGACAAGCAGGGAGTTCTTGGAGACATGGGCAGGGGTTAGACTGAACAGGGCTTGTGTGCCTCAAAAAAAATAATAAAAAATTAAAAAGTAAAAAAATTGACTTAATTAGAAGATTTGGAGCTACTGAAGGGTTTTAAGTAGGGGAGTGACATGATCCTCTCTCTGTCTGTCTGTCTCTCTCTTTCTGGCAGCTGTATGCGGAAATGGATTGGACTGTGGTGTAGGCAGATGGGGAGGTGGAGGGAACAGTGAAAGCTGTTGCAGCAGCAGCACAGGCAGGGATGACGGTGGCTGGGCCAGGGAGGGGAAGGCAAAAACGAAGGCAGGTCTGTGCGGGAGGTAAATGCACGATGGCCTGAGCCGGGCTGAGGAGAAAGTGTCAAGGAAGTTGACCAGATTTCTGGCTCAAGCAGCTGCATTTACTGAAGTGGAGCCATCCAGATGTGGATCAGGTGTAGAAGGAGAATCAAGAGTCTGCTCTGGACAAGTTAGATTGTGGTGCATGGGAGATGTCCAGGAGGACAGAGATCAAGGACTGCAGTTCCGGAGTTTGCCTCCCAACTATTGGTTTATTATTCTTTGGAAAGGCCCACCATGCCCTGGTTCCTGGGCTAGGTGTTGGGGTGGAAGCACTGGGGAAGAAAATAGGACACATTTGGATTAGCGTCATGAAAGAAATATGCTCACACAGCCACGGGGGCTCAGCCAAGGACACAGTTCCTTTTGCCTAAGGGAGTCAGGAGAGTTACCTTTCCAGCTTTGCTAGATGGAGCATTTTCCTAGATGGAAAGTGGGAAAAGCACCATTCTAGGGAGAGAAAGCAGTGTGTGCAAAGTTTGCAAAGTGAAGATGAATGGTTCATGAGGGGACTTTCAAGTGGTTTGGTGGATGCAGGTGGTAGAGTCTGTGTATCATGGGAAGCGGTTGGAAATGGGGACTTTTAAAGTTTGAGTGTTCAACTTACATGCCTTGCAGGGGAGAAGCCAGGAAGGGCTGTAAGGAGGGAAGAGACACCATCAGATCTGTGGCTGGAGACTGCAGTGTGGACCAGCGGGGGAGGGCTGGGGTCAGGGAGGCTGACTGGGAGGATATTGCAGTTGTCCGGATGAGAGAGAAGGAGGGTCTGAAGGTGTGCCTATAGTGATGGAGAGATTTAGGAGGCAGGATCTGCTGGTCTTTGTGACAGAAGAGATGAAACGGACAGGGGATTATGTTGTTATTTTGAACAAGCAGGTGGGAGTGATGCTGTGCACTATAGCTGTTAATTGCAGGCTCCAGATGAGAAAGAGTTTTGTGGTAAAGGTAATGAGTTCTGTGTTGTACATGTTGTGTGTGAGCTCCTGAGGGGACCCCGTGGACCTCCAGTGGGCAGTCGGGATGATGTGAGCCCGTCCCATCGGCTGTGACTCTCGGCACATTGTAACTGACCCAGCCGTACGACATTGCGTTCCGGTGATTGCAGCGCAGTATGGCTCTCTCTAGATTGTGGATATTTCAAAGAAAGAAACTAGGTCATATTTTCCCTTTCTCTCCAGTGGATATGTTGAATAGTAGTGTCTTTCAAGTATTTTTTTACTTCAACATACAGAAGAAATAAATTTTATGCCATGCACAAACACACAACTAAAACGTACCTGAAATAAAAGCCTTATCCAATGCTACCCGTAGCATCTGCAGTGCTCTCTTGTCTCTTCCCTCATCTTTCTGCTTCTCGTGTCTCATCTTCATTTTCTATTCTAATTTCATTTTTAAAATTACCCCTTCCTATATTTGCTTTGGGACCAGTGAGTTGGAGTTGGCCACGTTTAAACCACTGATGCAGAGCACAGGGTGCAGTGAAGCTCTCAGAATCCGAGTCAGACAGACTGAGGTTTGAATTCTGCTCTGTCACTGAATCGCCATATGGCCCTCGGCAAGTCATTTAACTTCTCTGAACTTCAATTTTCTCACCTGTAAAGTGGAGATAAATGCCTGACTCATAGTAAAGATCAAATAAGAAGATGAATTCATATAAATGAACCTAGTTGTATGAGTTTGTCTTGCTGTTGTAAAAAATTACCACAAAATTAGTGGCTTAAAACAACACAGATTTATTATATTACAGTTCTGGAGGTCAGGAGCCCAGAATGGGTCTAAAATCAAGGTGCCAGCAGGGCTGCGTTCCTTCTGGAGGCTCTGGGGAGACTCTGTTTCCTTGCCTTTTCTAGCTTCTAAAGGCCATCTGAATTTCTTAGCTCATGGCCTCTCTCCCTAGATTCAAAGCCGGCAATGTAACATCTTCAAATCTCTCTCCAACTCTGACCTTCTACCTCCTTCTTCCACATTTAAAGGACCTTTTGTACACTGGGCTCATTCTGATAATCCGGGACAATCTTCTTATTTTAAGGTTAGCTAATTAGTAACCTTAATTCCATCTGTAACGTTAATTACTCCTTGCCATTTAATATAATATACTCACAAGCTCTGGGATTAAGATGTGGGCATCTTTGATGGGCCATTATCCTGTCTACCAGAACAGTACAATGAGTGAAACCTCATGGATGTTCAATAAAGACTTGATGACATTGAAGTTCCCTTTAACTCTAGGATTCCGTGAAATTAAAAAAAAATAAACCAATGTGACATACACACACACACATACACACAAATCTAACCTTTAAGTACATATTTAGTCTTAAGCCAAATTTCCTTTTTACCTTTGGGAAACTGATATTTGAAACTACGTACATTAAGTCCTTAGTGTCATCCATAGGTTCTTAGCAACTGTGACTTATGGTGAAACTATATATAGCAGGTCCTCTAATCGTTTTTCTTTCAATGTTGTTTGGCTATAATGTTGAAAGAAAATTGGTTTAATTACTAGTTGTTTCACTTAAAGTCACAGTTTCCAAGAACCTATCAATGTTAAGGGATGACTTACTGAATAGGACTTTACATTTAACTATCTTAAACAGCAGTGTAAGATAGTATTGAACCCAGGCGTTACCATCAAAGCATCTTTTTTAAATGCTTTGCCTCAAATGAGAATTTGGTTAGTCTGCTGTCAATGCCATGTTTAAGTCAACAATCAGCATGTTGAGCAGGCCAGGCCTCAGGCCAGTCTTGGGGACTTCTAGAGGCCTTCCTCTGCTCTGAAAGCAATCATTAATCAATACTCCCACTTCCCAAAAGAGGAGAGGGGAGAGGGGAGACGGGAGAGAGAAGAAAGAGAAGAAGAGCTAAAGCACTTTCAAATTCTGAACGTGTGTTTGCACGGAGCAGGTGCTCAATATTTGGTGAATGAATGACAAAAAAAAAATCAATACTCAAAAAAAAAAAGCAAGCCATATTTTTGAGAATGACACAAAACAGATGCTTTTACTGGGGATTGATGTCTTGAAAAAAAAAAAGAAGTGGAGTTATAACAAGACCAAGTCTCAGTAAATGCTAGCATTATTATTATTCTACATATTTTTAGCATTTCTCCTAGACTCCACATGGAGCTATGTATAAGGCTCTTGCTGTTTTATACTGGAAAATCTGCCTCCCCTGCTGATGAGATTACAGAGCTCTGTCCCTGGATGCTTAGCCAGCCTGAAGCCTGCAATCAAGGCGGCACCTAATTTGTCAGCACCCGGACTGCAAGAGATTTGGAAGGAGGATCAACAACAGCACAAGAGGATTCCGGGAGTTCTTGAAGCAGCTCAAGCAGCAGGGAGAAGGTTGGCATAGGGACGGGAGTCAGAAACCTTGAGGTTGAGTTTGTTGCAGCTCCTCCTCCTCCTCTGAGAGGTGATCAAGCAGGAACAAGTGCCTCGACAGCCAGCTGAAAGGAGGTGAAGGACATCACCACTCATTCCAAGGGTGGGCCCACAGGGCATCAAGCTTGAGGAGTTTTGTAACCATCTGAATGATTGTCTTTTTGAGACTCCATTTGTCCTTCCCTACTCATGAAAAATTGCACTGTTTCATTTTTCAGATATTTTGCCTTTGGGTGAATTGTATGATTGAATTGCGTAGTTGTCAGCTGATCTCTGACACCATATTAATTCAAGTTAGGGCTGTTCTAGAATATGAGGTTGTTTGTTCTTCTGAAACCATGAGCAGGGACCTTGTTAAACACATTTCTGTAACCCAGTGCCTACTCAGAGTAGACCCTCAGTAAATTCTTGTTGGTTTTAAGAGGTAATAGATTCAAATTACTTCTTAATGGACTTTTGTACCCATTTTCTTGACTCCTGGTCAAATAATTCCATGGGAATGAGCTCTACCTTTTTTTGTGAGAATAAGATTTCATGGTGGTAAGAGCACAAGTTTTAGAATTAGAGCTATGATCACATCCCCATTTGGGCATTACTTACAAGTTATGTGACCAGGAGACAATTGTTTAAACTATCTGTGTCTCAGTTTACTCATCTGCAAAATGGGAATAACATTTACCCACCTTGTAGAATTATTGTGAGGATTAGTTAATCTTTAGGGGAGACACTGATTGATCCAGGTGGGCAGTTTCCACTGCTCAGATGTAATGGATTGTCATGTATTGTTTTCATTTCCCCCTGGCGGTGGCCCTCTGCAGCACATGTTGGACTCTTTATCTGTAGGAACCAATGGAAGATGAGCCGGAGAGAGAAGCCCTTGAAGGGGTAGCGTTGGGGAGAGTCCAGCCCTAGGGCATCTTCATCTCCTATCTGAACGGGCTTCTCTGAGTGTATCTGTCTTCACCCCAGGGAGGATTTTGCATCTTAAGGGAGTATTTCATAAAGTGATACCTCTCTGGCCCTTTAGCTATCTTTATCGAGTTCACAATCCCTGGAGAGAGGACTGTGAGAGGGAGACCTCATGAGTCAGGTTTCCAGGAGCAGCTTTGGGAGGAGGCCTTAGAGGGTTGGCTGTGGAGTGGCCTGACCCTGCCCGACAGTAGGTGCAGCCAGGATGGAGAAGCTCTGCTCATCTCCCCTCCATCCCTGCCACGTCTCCCCAACCTTCCAGGCTCTGCTCAGACCTTTCTTTTAAGGAAGTCTCTTGCAGGATGCCTTTCTCCTCCAGCCTGAGCTGACATCTCCCTTGGCATTAATCATAGTGGCTGGTTTATGAGAGCGCAGATAGTAATAGTAACATATTTATCTTGACATCTCAGGCTAGTAGTAGAATCCCTGGCACATCATGGGAGCGGCTTGATTTTTTTCTACCCTTCCTGAGTCAGGATGCTTTTGGATGCAGATAACAGAACGTTTGATGAACATTGGCTTTATTTGTGAAGACATTCATTGTTAACTCACAAAGTGGTTTAGAGGTAGGCAATACCAGGGTCTTTTGGTGGTTCAACAATTTCAGCTGGGACCCAGACTCTTTATGTCCTTCTGCTCTGCTATCTTACGGTGATGCTTCAGCCTCAGGCTTATACCTCATGGCTATAAGAAGGCTGCTCCAACTCCAGGGCACCATGTGCTCACAGCATTGCCGCAGGAAGGGTGCTGCCAAAGAGCTTCCTCCTGAGAGAGATGGTGCCTTTGTATCCTACACGTGGTCTCCCATGGACTTCCCCTTATGAATCATTGGCCAGAACTGTGCCCATCCCAAGACCAATCTCTGGCTAACAGGAATGATTCCTCATTGACATAGAATGATCATGATTCCTATTCTGAAAGATGGGGTGGGGGTTTTTGCTTCCTTCTCTGTGTCCAAGCAATCTCTGTCCATTAGCAAGAAGATGGAGAGGAATGTCTAGTGGGTTGACAGTGAACACTGCCATACTGTAACCTACTCCATGAACAAACTTCAATGACCCCTATAAGTTTTTTTTTTAAACAAAATTCTTCCTTAACCAACTACTTGACATTTTTGAGTTGTTTCCCAGAAATGGTAGAATTTCTGCAAGACAAAGGAGTTGAGATTCTGAAGGCCCCTGGCAGATTTCCTGATGCCAAGATACCATTACCTGCCCTAATGCACGTAACCCCTCATTAAAGAGCCCATACTCTCTGTTAATCAGGCAGACAGATTTGAGGCTGAGTCCCCTGTTCTCCGAACAGGTGTCTTTTGTATTAAAAAGATTCCCTTCTTTGTTGGCAATCCTTGTTGTTTTAATAACTGGCTTTCTGCTGTGAGCAACTGGATGGACTTAGGCTGAAACCCCCTTGCCTTGTTTTGACAACAATAACTCCTGCATGCTCTCTCCCAACGTCATTGCCCTGCCTGCTTCTCCCCAGATGCCTAATTCATGACCTGTATCTGTGACCTTTGGTTTCTTCTAGAGGTCAAAATCCCCACTACCTTGGTAGTTCTAAAGGGTTAAGAAATACCCCCTGCCACATGTTCACTTTGGTTTGCATGTTCTATTTCCTTCAATACAGCATAAAGTCTTACTGCATCATATTCATTTTTGTCTCTAGTACTTAGCACAGATCCTGGCAGATGATTGATGTTCACAATAGGTTTGCTGAATAAAACAAGTGCCCAAAGTCTGAAATTTAATGGGAAAGCCATGTAGATTGGGTAGAGATGAGGTCCCAGTACAGTAAAGAACTCAAGAGTGTAGCATAGAAGAGAGATTTACCTTAAGGCGAGGCTAGTGTCACACTCGTGTCTATATTCCCTGCAATGAGAATGCTGGGTCGCTGCAGGAGAGCTCAGTACATATCTGTCGCATTGAATTGCATGTCCTCAGGAAAGGAAGAAAGCACCAGCTTGCCACCGAGGCTCACCTGCACAGGGATTCTTTGGCCGGTTTGGGAGAGCCCATTCAGCATCTTGACATATGGTTCTTCTTTTTGTTTTGTTTTGTCTTTTCTACCTTCTACACTACTGAATTCTTAAGCACTTCAGTCTCTGGGGCCAAGGCAATGGTTATTGCCTAGGTCTGGGGAATCCTTTGAAAAATAATTTTTTTTTCCCCATGGGCTACAAGTGGTCAAGACTGACCCTCTCCTTCAGCCTGTTCCCTCACTCTCTGAATTGCTACAGGAGGATGCCCTCTCTCCTGCATGTTCAAAACCACACAATGTACTTTCAAGCCAATTCATTAGATTTCCTCTAACTTATGTACCTGCACATAAGTAATTCATACCAATTTTCCCCAGAATGAGGAAAGCTGGAATCATGGTATGACACATTTACTTGATTCACAGGGTGAATATCTTCTAAGTGGTAGAAACCATTAGTATTGGTATTTGTGGATGGAATATCTCATGGTTTACATTATTCTAGGTGTATAGGAAGTAGGTGTCTAATATACGTCAGAGGTCAAGATGGGGGTGAGGAGAGCAGGCAAACGGAAAGGAATCAGGCGGACGCCAGTACACTTTGTTCATCCGTTGCCCCTACTATCCCCTTTAGGTTTTTTCATCTACCATGGATGGGTAAGGCTGAGGGTATAACTGAGGCACGATCCCATGGAAGGCATGGCTCCTGTGAGCACACGATGAGATTGAAAATAATTAGACTGATGGAAATATAAGAAATGATTGTCAGATCTTCTTTTACTTTGAGCCTAGTGATATCTCTACATCTCTACAGCCCAGTGAAGATCATTAATTCTGATAATGACCCCAATATTAACCCTCAAATTCATTATTATAGCTTTCTGAATTATGTCATGTGCTGAAAGCATGAATTTATGCATTGGTTGTATTTTGTTTGAGATGGACAAAAAGTGAACCATGTGCAAGAGAATGCTATTGTGAAACACATATCTAGATTTTAAACCTAACTTCTTCTCTAATGAGCTGACCTTGGCCTATGTATTTAGTGTCTGAAACTCAGGTTCCATCATATGATGAACTGGTGCATTGACATTTATATTTTAGCATCTTGTGAGATTCAAATGAGATCGTGTATGTAAATAGCACAACGTAGTGCTTGGTACCTAGTAGGTGCTCGCTAAATGTTCTGTTCATTTTATGTCATAATTTTTTAAAGTGTTAACCCAAGTATAATAAGATGCTTTAATGGGAATCTTTTTGTCTTCTTTTTGGCTGAGGCTTAAGACATTAGGCCCAGCAACCCCTATTTAAAAAAGTGAGATGCTTTGGTGTTGAAGAAGAACTTGCTAAGGAGATTCAATGCTTGCTTTGGTCCATGACACTCTTATCCATGTTGGGGCTTGTGGCTGAGATATGGGTGCTCACCAATACCTCCTGTAGCCTCCTTGCAGCTAGGTGGGGGGCTGCAAGACTAGTTCTGGTCAATGGGCTGTGAATGGACGGGGTACCTGTCACTTCTTAGCCAAAGCATAAAAGAGTGGATGTGGCTTCTCCAAGTAATCTGTTCCCTAGCCCTGGTGGCTGAGCCACAAAATTGAAGTTGCCTGCATCATGGTCATTTCTTGAAGCAGCAGCCTTTACAAGACATTCAGATTCTCAGTAGGTTTTGCTTGAGAGTGAAACAAAGTTTTGCTAAGCTATGGACATTTTGGGAGTTAATTTGTTATTGCAACCTAATATGCCTATATAAAGGAGAAGCTGCAAAGTCAGGAGAGGATTTTTTTGGAGGAAGTGGTCAAAATGTTGCAGCATGTACTTTCACTTGCCCCCATGGGCAAGGGCAGGTGGGTACTTCCTTTTAACCTCTGCCCAGTGAAAGGGCTTCAAGGAGACCACAAAGAGAGCTTTACCTGTTCCTCTGGGGACCACAAGGAGCAGAGACTATTGTGTCCAGAGCAGGACATACTGTGGCTGGCTGGACAGTGGCTACTGTGGGAATGCGCTACACTTCTAGCATTTGCAGGGCAAAGATGGGTGAGACAAGGTGTGACCTGAATGGAAGAGAGCTGACCTGGAGGTGCCTTGGAGGGACTTGGCCCAAGATGGCCACTTGTAGGGCCTTTGGGACCCAACAGAGCCAGGCTGTGTCAGATGGACTGCAGGAGACAGTGGCTGTGCCTGAGAGAGTTGGCCTGAAGCCTCTGCCACAACTGGAGGAAATCCTTTCCTGCCCTTGAATTCTGGAGGAGGCAGAGGCATATTTCTGAGTTGAGGAGAGGGGCAGATGCACTAGGTGCAGAAAAGAAGAACATGGCCTCACCCCCTCTCCTGCATGAAGGAGAAGCTCTCCTATTAAACGTAGTTTAGAGTTTTGACTTTTGCTTGGGACAGAACAGTTTTTATTAAGAAAAATGATCAGGATTCTAAAAGTAGAAGATTTTTAAAAAATACAAGAGTGACAAGACAAATATAAAAACCTTTTTTTTTAAACACAAGGAAGAATTAGTCTCACAAAGTAGGTTTGAAAGGGCAGAGACGGGAGGATAGTAATTTTTTCTTTTCCTGCTCTGCCTCTTGCAGATACGGTTTTATAAGTGTTGCATAATCATACTGTAGTGATTGCATTAAAACCAACACTGCTGAAACAGGAAACAGAACAGTAACCTGAAATGTATAATGGAGAGATATCTTTTTTTGCACTATCTCACAGAATATGAAACCCAGAATAACATATTTATTCTCTTAGTTAATATGGAATAAAATACTGAGCCACAGGCTTATGTATGGCCTTCAGTATACTTAATACAGAGTCTTAAAAAAATCAATTAACTGTAATGCAAAATTGCTTGATAGAGCTCAGAAAAAAATTTAACTATAATTTTCCTAAATGCGTTATATTGTCTGCAGCAATAAAAACAGCAAAACTAGAGATTTTACTTTGCAAACATGTTCCATGAAGAAACAGGTAATTACATTTTTATCAACTGCACTTCCTGCCTTTTTAAATGGTTGTGTTTTATCCACCTCTAAAATGTTTTGCCTTATCTACTGTTCTGGGCAAGAGCAGCAAATAGTGCAGCGATAAGCTCAATAATTACGGACACTGTAGGTTCTGGAAGGTTTTTATGGCTGGAGTCAATGGGCGGCATTATTATCTGAGGCCATCACACTGGGTTAAGTGTCCTTCACAATGAATTTTCAGAGAATCTCAGAATGTCTTTCTTCTCATTGGTGTAGCGTAGCGGGAGGTGGTGTTGGGTAATGGGTGAACATGGGGGCTTTGGAGATGACAGCCCCAATACAAACCCCTGCTCTTCTACCTGATACCTGTGCAATCTTGGGCAAGTCACTTACTTAGGCCTTGGGTTTCTTCTGCATAATAATAATATTATTACCTACCATTGGTTACTATGAGAGTTAGGTGTAATAATACGTACGGGTAAAGCACAGTGCCAGGTAAATGACACTGAAGACTAACAGAATAAAGAAAATTATTTTAGAATGGTGATATAGATAGAGAATGATAATACAATGGTACCAAACCAAATGATAATGGAATGAATATTATTAAGAGGGTAAAACAAAAATGATGAAATGATAATTGGATAGTGTGAAAAGAGACAATGATAAAACAATGTAAGATTGATAGAATTATTATTATAACTAAATAGGTGCATATCACAGGCCCAAGACATACATTTTTTTTCCTCTCTTTAATCATTTTGTAACTATGATAGGCCTGATATTTTCTTTCAAAATTCAGGAAAGAATTAATAATTACTTAAACCATTTAGGACTGTTCCTTTTAAAATAATGTATGCAAAGCACTTGGCACACTGGAACAGTCAACAAAATTTGCGTTTGTGTCGTTTTGCTGTTGCAGTCCGCTTAGTTCAAGTCAGAGGATACTGTTCACCCGTGGCTTTGCTGATACTCTCCTGCCAATTGTATTGTTGGTGCTTGAGCTGTATTTGAATTACCTTAAAAAGGTACAGACACGCTTCTCTGAACGTGAACTAATTGCTCCATATGGACTCTTGTTTCTAGAAATATAGATAAATTTACAAATCTCTCTCACTTGCATACCAAAATGAGAAGAAATTGCTTGTTGTAGAGGGGATGGGTGTTTGTTCTAACCTAGTGAAAAAACTGCAAAGTTTTGGAAGTATCCAGCCTGCAGCTTATTCCCTACTGAACATATTGATACCAGGTTTATATATATGGACATTTCTTGCAGGATTGGACACCGTATGCATCTTAGAATCAGCTGCCGTTTGGCCCCAGGCCGAGCGCTCAGAGCACCCCCGGGGGCGTCGGTGTGTTTGTGCTCGGAGGGGCCAGGCTGCAGAAGGGAAGGGACTGCTTGTTTGCTTGGTTTCTTTTCCCCTGCTTATTCAGCTGAGGCTGTCCAGGCTCTGCAAGAGGACAGTTGAGGTGGCCAGGAAGGGAGAAAACACAAATGCCTGGTGACACAGTGTGCTGGTCTCCACTGTGCTAAGGTTTTGCACATCCAGGTGTTTCCTGGTTTATGGATTATTAGACCCTTCTCTTGTCTCTGTCCTTCTCTAGCTGGGATGCCATCTGGCTTTTCCCTTTGGGTGTTATTTCTCAGATAGTGACAGTGATAAATAATCAACATAAACCATCCATTTTCCTCTGGCCAGCAGCTTTCTAACGGCCATAAAGGCATATGTGTGCACTTATATACGTGAAATCACCCCTCCCCTTGCTCATTTATCTCCTGCAGCTTCTTTTATTCCACTCACTCTGTGTTCCTCTCCTTCGTTAGTAACCTCTCAGAGATCAGAGGAATAATCCACTTTTCTTTTAGTTGTTTCCCTCCATTATAAAAGTAACATGTCAATTCTAGAAATTTAGCATTTTGGAAAATTGGAAAATAAGAAAAATAAAACATTTCTGAAATCACACCGCTGAGAGATACTATTTACCTTTCATTGTATTTCTATCTTGACTTTTCCTTGTGCACACATATGTATAGTTGAGATCATGCTACATGTTTATTTTTATGTCTGTTTTATTTCACTTAACATATTATGAACACTTCTTTGTACTAATAAACATGTTTTTCATAACTGTAATGGCCAATAATATTCCACTGTATGGATATTTTCTGTTTATTTAACCTTTTCCTTATTGTTGTCTCTAATTTTTCACTGTCATAGACAATGCCACAGTGAGCACCTATCCCCACACATCTTTGTTGGTCCTGAAGAGGTTGGGGTACATAGTGTTAAACCGCTTTCCACGGGGGCCCTATCCGTTTGCAGTCCCTTCTGCGGTATGTCCGAGTTCCAATTTTCATCCAGCTCTGTCTACCACCAGGAAGTATATTTTACTACCTTAGAAACTTAAGAAATGGCATTTCACTATATTTCTTCAACAATTAATATAATCTGTATGGCTTGATTTACTTACTCAGAGTACAAATGTGATCACATTGCTCTAATTACCCCCAAGGGTTGTTTAAGCATTTGTAGCTAATATTCGCAGGAGATTCAATATGTCTCTTTTGAGGCCTCCCAGCAACACTCCCCTTTCTGCCTTATCTGAGAATCTATGGAGTGGAATTTGTTTGACTTCCAAATGTTCAGGAATGAGATAATGGGAGTCTGAGCAGTACCTGCTGCCAGAGGCTGCTGAGGGGCTCTCTGTTGGCGACTACCCTTGCACAGTTCAGGTGCTGATCTGTGGACGCCACACGTGCTCTGCTGTTGTTGCCAAGCTAAGCAGTTGTGCCAGGTTGGCTGGGTCAGGGGAGGGCATGCTGATAGCATCATCCACGCTCCTGCAGATCCAGCCTGTGAACTTCAGGGCCCCTGTTGTGCCTGGGCCATTAGATGCCTTCTCCCTCTTGTTGAGGTCCCTTTGGTGCTCTTGATCACCTTCCTTTCAGCAGATTTTAAGGGTCAGGAATATCTGGTTGAGTCAAGGTGCCAGTTTAGAATCTGGGGCCAGGGGAAGGACCATGATCTCAGAAGGCTCCTGGGTTCCAAACGCAAACTGACCCATTCCTTCCAGGAGATCTGCCCACCAGGAAGAGGTAGCTTTTTTTTTTTTTTTTTGTCTTTCTTTCTTCTTCCCTGAAGCTCAAAGAACAAGAAAGAGGTAGCTTTTGCTAAAGCATTGGGGTGATAGTGAGTCCTCTGGGATCTGACTGCCTGACTTTGAATCCTGGCCTTACCATTTCTGGGCTGGGTCATCTTGTGCAATTTGCTTAATCTCTTTAGTCCTCTATTTCCTCATCTGTAAAAAAGGGATTATGCAAGTACCTTCCTTATAGGATTGTGGTGAGGATTAAATGAGATAAAACATGTGAAGTGTATTATATAGTTCTTGGCACAAAGACATTCAACAAGAGTTAGCCACAAAAATATTTGGTAGGTAAAACCCATCAGGTTCTGTTACACTAAAATGGAAGTTTTACCCTATTATGTGGAGAACTTGTTGAAGAAAATATGTCTTGGCTTTATTGATTAGTAAGGATAAACTTTCCCCCCCAACTTTATTTGCTATTTTTATTTGCTTTTTGGTGAATTGCCATTCAAGACCTCTCCTATTTTCTGCTTTCTTTTTTAATGAAACTTTTAATTTTGAGACAATTGTATATTCACATACAGAAATAAGAAATAATACAAAGAGATTCCATGTAACCTTTACCTCAGTTCCTCGGGGGTGTGTGTGTGTGTGTGTGTGTGTGTGTATACATATGTACACATTTATTCTCTCTTTCTGTAGTTCAGATTAGATAATTTCTATTGTTCTATCTTCAAGGTCACTAATTCTTTCTTCTGTCCTCTATGTTCTTCTGTTGAGCCCCTCTGCTGAGTTTTATTTAGGTTATTATATTTTTCAGTTTTAAAATTCCATTTGGTGGTTCTTTATATCTTTGGTTTTTGAGATTTTCTATTTTTTGCTGAATCTATTTTTTCATTTGTTTCAAACATGTTCTTAATTGCTCATTGATGCATTGTATGATGGCTGATGTAATTCTAACATTTCTCTGTACTGATGTCTATTTTTTTTTCTATTCAAGTTGAGATTTTCCTGATTGTTTGTGATGATTTTTTATTGAATGATGAGACGCTAGATCTTATTTAGATCTTCTATTTTAGCTGTCTTTCTGCAACATTGCTCCATCAGGGGAAGGGGGCCCCACCACCTCATTACTGCTAGGTAAGGGTGGGAATCCTGGTTCCTCACTTACCCTCTGTCGACATCTCAGGGGCCCGGGGCTCCCTGTTACTGCTGGGCAGGGGTGGGAGTTGCGGCTCCTTGCTGGGTCTTTGCTGATACCACCGTGCCTGGGAGGGGTGGGGCTGCCTCATCCCCGCTCTCAAGTGGCCTCCACTGCTGCCACAGGGGGAAGGTGCTTGCGTTCCCACTGGGTGGTGGTGAAAGTCCTGACTCTCCGCTAGGCCTCCAACACCACCCACCCTATTACTGCCACCTGGGTGACTTGTTCCTCAGGTAGCCCTGGCTTCCCACATGGACTCCACTGACACTGTGGGAGTGGGGACCTCTTTAGCACACAGTGGGGATGAAAGTCATGGCTCCCTACTCTGTCTTCTCTGACACCACCCCAGTGGGGTAGTTTGGGGCACCTCCTTACATTCTGAAGAGGGTGGAAGTCAAGCTCCCCACCGGGCCTTTGCTGGCATGGGTGGGGGTGGGGCCACAGTTTTTTCTGTGGTGTTTGACTGGAGTCAAGCACTTTATTGTCTAAAAATCATCTGTCTTGCGAGGCTGCCCCTTTTTGGTCCTTTTACTAGAGAAAGCAAGCCCCTTTTTGGGGGGGCTTTTTTGTTTGGTCTGCCTTCATTGGCATTTCAGGGTTGCTGGCTTCTTCAGCTCCAAGTCTGGGATACATGAAGCCAAAAGAAAACCAAGGCAGCTGACTATCACGTCAAGCCTCGAGATCCCTAGCCCGTCTGCTTTCTTCTCTCTACCTTCCAGAGACTTCTCATTGGCTCTATATTTAATGTCTAGGGTGTTTAATTGCACTTAGTGGGAGGAATGGAGAAACTTATATTTATTCCATCTTTCCAGAAGTAGAAGTGTCTGTCTGTTTCCTTTTAAAAAAATAAGGTCTTACTGTTTTTCTTACGAACTTTTTCCAAGTAACTATTAAGGACATCCCGACTGTCAGAACTGTAAAATATACATTTTCCCACATGTGGTTATTTGGATGCTTTTCCAAGACCTGTGTTACATTCTGCTGAGCGCTTAAAAAAATCATGTTGTGGTAATGAGGAAGTAGAAAGTGTTGGCTAAGATGAAGTGTTTAGATCTCTGGGAAAACCGAGTTATCTGGGCTATCTCCTGTTGCCATGGATAATTGAGAATTAGTTCAGAGGAGTTCAGCCTCAGTGGCAGAGGTAAGATTTGCATGTCCGTGTCCTTGAGCAGGAAGCAGGACTTTCAGGGGAGTGACCAAGACCAAGAGGCTGCTGGCCACATGAGGAGTGCTTTGGCCTCCAGCTGGGCTGGAAAAGTTTCTGTGAGCAGTGCGTGCTGGCTCTGCTGGCGGACATTAGTGAGGCCTTATTGCCTCGGACAGTTAGAGCTTCATTGAACAGCCAGCCCCCTTGGCAAATTTGGAAACCTACCCTTTATAACCAAGTACTGCAAAGTTGAGACTCTCCTGGGGCTCAGTGACTTCGGTTTCATCGTTTATATGGCTCTTCCAGGTAGCTGCTGGGCTTTCTGGTCCCCACAATCAGGGGTCATCCTCAGGAAAGTGTGACCTTAGGATGATGGCCTTGGGTGATTTCACCTTCATTCTTTCCCTTTATTTGTTTATCCATTTATTGAATAATCTATTCCATTGTCCGTCAACTTGTTTAATTACTATATTATTCTGGGGAGGTGTGGGGGAAACGTGAACGAAAAGCACCCTTTTTCCTGGCAGGAGGATAGCAGGTAGGGGAGACAGTGATCATTACTTTCAGCACCATGATGCAGAGAAGGACCAGAGAGCAGAGCGGACGGGGAGAGGCAGGCAGGCAGGGCTTTCCTAGGGAGGGGACACCTCAGCTGAGTCCTCGTGGGAAAAAGGAATTAGCCAAGTACAGAGAGTGCAGAGAGTGGGGCTGACACTGTGGCAGAGGGAGCAGCCAGGATGGTGGGGCCCGTGAGCAGAAAGGAGCAGTGTGTTGATGGAGCGGTGACACTGGGAAGGTAGGGGTCAGGCTGCCCAGCCAAGATTTCAGCCTGAAGACAATGGGCAACCACGAGAAAGTGTTTTGCAGGGTAATGGCACAATGTTCCAGAAACATCATCCTGTCACGTGGAAGAGGAATGGATTGGGGAGGGATGACCTTTTATCCAGGGTGTGGTCACTGCCACTTCAGTCTTGGAGGAATTTGGTATGTTCATTGCACTAAGACATCAATGACTTTATATAAACCCAAGAGCAGGATTTTGTTTGTTTGTTTTTTGTAAGTGAGGATTAGGAGAATGGAAGACAGCCCCAATTTTGGGTGAACCCTCAAGCCATATTACCCAGGTAGGCACACATTTGGTGAGGTTTAAGATCTGCTGGCCTTTCTTTCTTGTAACGCGGAGTTGATATCATCAGATAAATTCTTTTCCATTCATCTATTTACGTAAATAACAGAAAAGGCCTTTTTGGTGAGTTGTGAAGATTGTCTGGAATGACAAAATAGCTGCTTTTCAATGCTTTGTTGAAACGATAGGAGTTTCCTGTAAAGGGAGGAAATAAAGGCGCCTTCCCATGCATACTCTCCCTTTGGATCAGAAACCATTAAAATGTAAATCAAACCTTGAAACACCCAGTCAAACAGAAATGGAAGAAACACAGGACAAAGGGTGTTTGAGGCATAACTAGTGGGCTTGGCAAGGGGTGGAAGATAGAGGAGGAATATTTGCTGGCTCCAGGAAACAATATTGCTTTCAACAAAAGGAAGGAAAAAATAAGTTCGCTGGTTTTCTGTGTCCTGAGGCTGAGTTTAATTAAGGCAAGAAAGGGCAGAGAGAAGTGATAAATAAAACAAAACCCAGATCTGTAGGAAACTGCCCCAGAGAAGTTAGAGGAGCTCAGGGCTGGTAATTATCATTACATGAGGGATGAGTATGTCAAGGAGAGAGGATGTCATGTGGACAATATAATGAAGCGCCATATGGGAGGAGACAGTAAAATCCAAACACCTTTTATGATAGCAGAATTGAGATGCAGGGAGCATGCTTGAACACTGGTTCTTTGCAGTTTGACAAAACGGATCTCCGATGTCTTCCTCTTTATCAACCGGGGGATGTAAGAAGTGGGACCTGCAGGGCAATGTCCTTGGCCCAGGGCCACTTAAAGGTTTTATTGGAGATATGAAAGAGGAACACCAAGTGATGGATGATTTGTATAGTACAGGTCACATTTCAAAGGCTCTTGGGGCAAAGGAAATATGGACAGAAGCACAATAAGAGGTAAAAAGAATATCTAGAAAATGAAAAGCCAAGTTGTCAAATGCAGGATGGCAAACCCAGATGTGCTTCTTTTGGGCTGGGTGCCTTTGGGCAGGTCACAGCTTTTCTGTTTATCAGTTAGTCAACAAATCAGGCTGACTATACTTACTTCATTTTAGGTAGTGTTATGTGGATTAGATGAATTAATATGTGTGAGAAACACTTTAACAGTCCCTGGCACACAGAAAACACAAAATGTACAAAAAAAATTCAAAATTATAGCAATGAGGTTTGTCTGCCTGAGCCACTGGGATGTTTGGGGACCCAATTTGAGATGGTACAAAATTGAAAAATGTCATTGGGTAGATCTGAGCCAGCCTGTAGAAGAGTCTAGAGTTAAGGCAGCGAGAAATCAATACCAGCATCCAACGGGCGATGGGAAGGATCTGGATCATAAACCGGAGGCTAAGCCATGAATGAGGGGTGGTCTGGAGAAAGCACAGAGTCAGAGCTGGGCTGGATCAAGCTGAGGACAGTGTGTAAGCTTTAAGCAGGTAGGGATTTATGTCATTTTTGCTCGTTGTTATAAACCCAGTGGCTAGAGCAGTGCCTCGTACGTAGTAGATATTCTCTAAGTGTTTGTTGAGCGAATGGCTGAAGCGCTGAGTGGGCTGTGGACATGTTGGCCTGATATAAAGGAACAGAATGGGGATGGACAACCGTCAGAGGAAAGCCACCTCAAAGGCCTGGAGAACTTCTGCAGTAAACAGTCTGGGTTTTCTGAGGTGTCCAGAAGTAGAAAATCCTAAAATTGGGATGGTAGAAGAAACCCAAAGTAGGGTTCAAGCAATGGAAAATAATAGTTTTCTGAAACCATGAAGAATAACTTGAATGTCCAGAATGATTGAGCTAGAACAAGGAGGCCTGAGGAACATCAGTTAATGTCTTTCTCCCTCTCCTCCTCCCTCCTTCCTCACATTTGGTTCTCTGTCTTTCATCTACCGTTCTGCCCTAATACAACAAAAGTGGTTGCCTCCTAATTTTAATGTCCCTTATGGACAGAGTAGGAACACAATCAAGTGAGTTTAGCATACAGCTGAGAGATTCGTTAGCTTTAAAGACGAATTTCTTACTAGCAAAGAGTGCTTAATTCTAAAATATGTTAGTTACTAAGGCAGTGGGTAAAACTCTCCAGTCTAAAAGATCTCTGCCAGTAGCACAATTCTCCATTTTCTAGAATGATCTATGATTCCACGTGATGCAGGAGAACGAAAAGGATAGTCTCAAAAGGGCCCTCTGCCCTGGGAGGACATGGAGGGGAAGACAACCTTGACAGGTCCAGGCTTACAAAGTGGAATTGGGAGGTGGGGAAGGAAAAGGAGGAAGTCCAAAGACCCCATCAAGGCAGAGGCAGCAGCATTCCCTCCTCAGCAGACCAAAGAAGCGGATAGGAATCCTTGGCCTATTTGTGATTAGTTACTTATTCTTAGTTTTTAGTCTATTTGGGATATTGTGACAGAGATGTATAGGGTGGTGGTTGTGGTGGTGCTGGTCTGTCCGGGCATATGTGGCTATATGTATGTAGGTCCGTATGTGCAGGCATACCTTGGAAATATTGTGGGTTTGGTTCCAGACTACTACAATAAAGCAAGTATTGCAATAAAGCAAGTCACACAATTTTTTTGATTTTCCAGTACATATAAAAGTTATGTTTGCATTTTACTGGAGTCTATTAAATGTGCAATAGCATTGTGTCTAAAAACAATGTACATACCTTAATTAAAAAATGCTGACAATCATCTGAGCTTTTAGAGAGTCACAATCTTTTTGCTGGTGGAGGATCTTGCCTTGATGTTGATGTTGATGCTGTTGACCGACAAGCGTGGTGGTTGCTGAGGGTTAGGGTGGCTGTGGCAATTTCTTAAAATATGACAACAGTGAAATTTTCCATGTTGATTGATTCTTCCTTTTATGAAAGATTTCTCTGTAGCATGTGATGCTGTTGGATAGCATTTTACCTACAATAGAACTTCTTTGAAAATTGGAATGACTTCTCCCAAACCCTGCTGCTGCTTTATCAATGAAGTTTATGTAATATTCTAAATCTTTTATTGCAACAGGGTTCACAGCTTCTTCTCCAGGAGTAAATTCTATCTCAAGAAAACACTTTATTTGCTCATCCATAAGAAGCAACTCCTCACCTGCTCAAGTTTTTTTTTTCTTTTTAATTACTACAGGTACATAATAGCTGTGTATCTATATAAGGTACATGTGATGTTTTGATACAGGCATATAATGTGGATTAATCAAATCAGGGTATCCATCACCTCAGGCATTTATCATTTCTTTGTGTTAGGAACATTCCAATTCCGCTCTTCTAGTTATTTTAAAGTATACCCTAACTTATTGTTGATTATAGTTACTTTGTTGTGTTATCAAATATTGCTCATTTTATTTAACTATATTTTTGTACCCATTAACGCTCCCGACTTTATCCCTTCCTCCCCACTACTGTTCTCAGCCTCTGGTAACTATCATTCTATCCTCTGTCTCCATAAGATCAATTGCAATATTCAGCTCCCACATATGAGTAAGAACATGCAAGATTTGTCTTTTGTGCTTGGCTTGTCTCACTTAACATAATGTTCTCCAGTTCCATCCATTTTGTTGCAAATGGCAGGATTTCATTCTTTTTTTGTGGCTATATGATATTCCATTGTGCACATATACAACAATTTCTTCATCCATTCATCCGTTGATGGACACTTAGGTTGATTCCAAATCATGGCTACTGTGAATAGTGCTGCAATAAACATGAGAGTGCAGATATCTTTTCAATATACTGATTTCCCCTCCTTTGGATAAACCCAGCAGTGGGATTGCTGGGTCATATGGTAGTTCTCTTTTCAGTTTTTTGAGGAGCCTCCATACTGTTCTCCATAGTGGTTGCAGTAATTTACATTCCCGCCAACAGTGTACAAGGGCTCCCCTGTCTCCACATCCTCGCCAGCATTCGTAATTGCCCTGTCTTCTTGATAAAAGCCATTTTGACTGGGGTGAGATGATATCTCATTGTGGTTTTGATTTGCACATCTCTGACAACTAATGATGTTGAGCATTTTTTCATATACCTGTTGGCCATATGTATGTCTTCTTTTGAGAGATATCTATTCAGATCCCTTGCCCATTTGTTAATCGGATTATTTGATTTTTTTCCTCTTGAGATGAAGCTCCTTATATATTCTAGTTATTAGTACCGTGTCGGGTGGATAATTTGCGAGTATTTTCTCCCATTCTGTGGGTTGTCTCTTCCCTTTGTTGATTGCTTCCTTTGTTATGCAGGAGCATTTTAGCTTGATGTGATACCATTTGTCCAATTTTGCTTTCGTTGCCTGTGTTTTGGGGGTATTACTCAAGAAGTACTTGCCCAGACCAAGGTCCTGCAGCATTTCCCCAAAGTTTTCTTTTAGTAGTTTCACTGTTTCAGGTCTTAAATTTAAGTCTTTAATCCATTTTGACTTGATTTTTGTATATGGTGAGATTCATTCTTCTGCATATGGATATCCAGTTTTCTCAGCACCATTTATTGAAGAGACTATCCTTTCCCCACTGTATGTTCTTGGTAACTTTGTCAAAGATGAGTTCCATACAGATATGTGGATTTATTTCTGGGTTCTCTATTCTGTTTCATTGGTCTATGTGTCTGTTCTTATGCCAGTACCATGCTATTTTGGTTACTACAGCTCTGTAGTATACTTTGAAGTTAGGTAATGTGATATCGCCAGTTTTGCTCTTTATTCTCAGAATAGCTTTGGCTATTCTGGGTCTTTTGTGGTTCCATATAAATTTTAGGATTTTTTTTATACTTCCATGAAGAATGTCATTGGTATTTTGATGGGGATTACATTGAATCTGTAGATTGCTTTGGGTAGTATAGACGTTTTAACAATATTGATTCTTCCAGTCCATGAGCATGAAATGTGTTTCCATTTTTTGTGTCGTCTTCAATTTATTTCATCAATGTTTTATAGTTTTTGTTATAGAGATATTTCACTTCTTTTGTTAGGTTTATTCCTAGGTATTTTATTTATTTGTAGCTTTTGTAAATGGGATTACTTTCTTGGTTTCTTTTTCAGATTTTTTACTGTTGATATACAGAAATGCTATGGATTTTTGCATATTGATCTTGTATCCTGCCACTTTACTGAATTTATCAGTTCTAAAGGTTTTTTTGTGGAATGTTTAGTTTTCCCTAGATATAAAATCATATTATCTGCAAACAAGGATAATTTGACTTGATCCTTTCCAATTTGGATGCCCTTTATTTCTTTCTCTTGTCTGATTGCTCTAGCTAGAACTTTTAGTACTACGTTGAATAGCAGTAGTGAAAGTGGGCATCCTTGTCTTGTTCCAGATCTTGGAGAAAATATTTTTAGTGTTTCCCCATTGAGTATAATACTTGCTTTAGGTCTGTTATATATGGCTTTTATCATGTTGGGGTAAGTTCAGGTAAGTTCCTTCTATGCCCACTTTTTTGACAGTTTTTATTATGAAGGGATGTTGAATTTTATTGAATGCTTTTTCAGAATCAATTGAAATGATCATATGGTTTTTGTCCTTCATTCTGCTGATACGATGTATCACATTGATTGATTTGCATGTTGAACCATCCTTGCATCCCTGGGGTGAATCTCACTTGATCATGATGAATAATCTTTTCAATATGTTGTTGAATTAATTTGCTAGTATTTTGTTGAGGATGTTTCCATCTATATTCATCAGAGATATTGGCCCATAGTTTTCTTTTTTTTTTTGTGTCTTTGGCTGGTTTTGGTATCAGGGTGATACAAGTCTAGCAGAATAAGTTTGGGAGTATTCCCTCCTCCTCAATTTTTTGGAATAGTATAATTAGGATTGGCATTAATTTTTCTTTGAATGCTTGGCAGAATTCAGCAGTGAAGCCATTGGGTCCTGAGCTTTTCTTTGTTGGGAGACTTTTTATTACTGCTTCTATCTTGCTACTTATTATTGGTTTATTCAGGTTTTTGATTTCTTCCTAGTTCAATCTTGGTTGATTGTATATGTCTAGGAATATATCCTTATCTTCTAGGTTTTCCAATTTATTGGCATATGTTGCTCATAGTAGTCTCTAATGATCCTTTGGATTTCTGTAGTATCCATTGTAGTGTCTCCTTTATAATCTCTGATTTTATTTATTTGGGTCTTCTCTCTTTTTTTCTTAGTCTGGCTAAAGGCATATACATTTTGTTTGTCTTTTTGAAAAACCAACTTTTCATTTCATTGATCTTTTGTATTTTTTTTGTTTCAATGTCATTTACTAAATATTTCTGCTCTGATCTTTATAATTTCCTTTTTCCTATTACTTTTGTGTTTGGTTTGCTCTTGTTTTTCTAGTTTTTGAGATGCATCATTAGGTTGTTTATTTCAAGCTTTTCTACTTTTTTGATGTAGGCACTTATTGCTATAAATTTTTCTCTTATTACTGATTTTTCTGTATCCCATAGGTTTTGATATGTTGTGTTTTCATCTTCATTTGTTTCAAGAAATTTTTAAATTTCCTTCTTAGTCTCTTCATTGACCGACTGGTCATTGATAATTTCCATGTGTTTTTTAGTTTCCAATGTTCCTGTTGTTACTGATTTCTGGTTTTGTTCTGTGTGGTCAGAGAAAATACTTGATCATGATTTCAGTTTTTTTGAATTTTCTAAGACTTGTTTTGTGGCCTAACATATGGTCTATCCTTGATCTATTAGCTGAGGAGAAGAATGTGTATTCTGTATTTGTTGGCCTCAGTGTTCTGTTAATATCTATTAGGTTCATGTAGTCTGTAGTGCAAATTAAGTCCAATGTTTCTTTGTTGATTTTCTATCTGGATGATTTGTCCAATGCTGAAAGTGGAGTGTTGAGGTCTCCAGTGACTATTGTATTGAGGTCTCTCTCTCTCTCTCTCATTAGCTCTGATAATATTTGCTTTATATATCTGGGTGCTCCAGTGTTGGGTGCACATATAATATATTTAGCATCGTTATATCCTCTTGCTGAATTGGCCCCTTTATCATTGTATAATGACCTTCTTTGTCTCTTTTTACAGTTTTTGTTTTGAAATAATTTTATCTGATAGCAGTATAGCTACTCCTGTTCTTTTTTTTTTTTTTGGCTTCCATTTGCGTGGAATATCTTTTTCCATCCCTTTATTTTCAATCTATGTGTGTCTTTATAGGTGACGTGTGTTTCTTGCAGACACCGTATGGTTGGTTCTTGTTTTTCATCCATTCAACCACTCTGTGTCTTTTGATGGGAGAATTTAGTCCATTCACATTCAATGTTATTATTGATAGCAGGACTTACTCCTGCTATATTATTATTCGACTTCTGGTTGTTTTGTGGTCCTCTCTTTCTTGCTTCCTTCCTGTCTTCCTTTGTTAGGAGTGATTTTCTCTGTGTTTTAATTTGTTGCTTTTTATTTTTTGTGTATCTGTTGTAGGTTTTTTGATTTGAGTTTACCATGAGGCTTGCAAAAAACAGTTTATAACCAATTGTTTTAAATATATGACAACTCTGATTACTAACAAACCAAGAAACAAATAAACAAGCAAAGAGAAATTTTACAGAAATTCTATACTTAAACTCCATCTCCCCTGCTTTTTAACTTTTTGTTATTTCCATCCCTATCTTTTTATACTATCTATCTATCAAAAAGTGTTTGTAGTTATTTATTTTTGATAAGTTTGTCTTTTTGTCTTCCTATTCAAGATATAAGGGGTTTATACACCCCAATTACATCAATAGAGTATTCTGTATTTGTGTCCTTACTATTACCAGTAGTTGTATACTTTCAGATGTTTCTTATTGTTCATTAAGATCCTTTTTTTTCAGATTGAAGAACTCTTTTTAGCGTTGCTTGTAGGACAGGTCTGGTGCTGATGAAATCTCTCAGCTTTTTTTGTTTGTCTGGGAAAATCTTTATTTCTCCTTCATGTTTGAAGGATATTTTTGTAGTATATAATACTCTAGGGTTAAGTATTTTTTCCTTCAGCACTTTGAATATGTCATACGACTATCTCCTGGCCTGTAAGGTTTCCACTGAGAAATTGTCTGCTAGATGTATTGGAGCTCCTTTATATGTTACTTTTTTCTTGTTTCCCTTAGGACCTTCTCTTTATCTGTGACATTTGGGATCTTGATTACTAAATGCCTTGAGGTAGTCTTGATTGGGTTAAATCTGCTTGATGTTCCATGACCTTGTACCTGAATATTGATATCTTTCTCTAGATTTGGAAATTTCTCTGTTATTTCTTTGAATAAATTTTCTACTCCAATTTATTTCTCTACCTCCTCTTTAAGGCTAATAACTCTTAGATTTGCCCTTTTGAGGACATTTTGTAGATCCTGTAGGTGTGCTTCATTACTTTTTATTCTTTTTTCTTTTTTTCCTTCTAACTGTGTGTATTTTCAAATAGCCTGTCTTCCAGCTCACTAATTCTTTCTTTTGCTTTGTTAATTCTGCTGTTGAGAGACTCTGATGTGTTTTCCAGTTTGTCAATTGATTTTTTTCAGCTCTAGAGTTTCTGCTCGATTTTTTAAAAATTATTTCAATCTCTGATAGGCTTCTGAATTCTTTCTCTGTGTTGTCTTGTAGTTCATTGAGCTTCTTCAGGACTTCTATTTTGAATTCTTTGTCTGAAAGGTCACATATCTCCATGGCTCCAGGATTGCTCACTGGTATCTTATTTAGTTTGTTTGGTGAAGTCAAGTTTTCCTGGGTGCTTGTGGATGTTTGTAGACGTCTGGATATTGAAGGGTTAGGTATTTATTTTAATCACTGCAATGTGGGCTTGTTTGAACCTGTCCTTCTTGAGAAGGCTTTCCAGATATTCAAAAGGAA
Organism: Daubentonia madagascariensis; assembly: GCA_023783475.1. NCBI lineage: Eukaryota > Metazoa > Chordata > Mammalia > Primates > Daubentoniidae > Daubentonia > Daubentonia madagascariensis. Next base: position 74,780,848 of record JAKFHU010002088.1, on the reverse strand, counting down.
TTGAGTATTGTGATCTAAGTCTTTGGTCACTGCAGCCATATCAGCACTGGGAGTGCCCCAAGCCCAGTAAAGCTATGATTCTTACAAACTCCTGGTGGTACTGCCTTGGTAGACTTGGGTAAGATATGGGTGAATTCTCTTGATTACCAGGCAAAGTCTCTCACTGTCTGTGCTGGACTACAGGAGTTGGGGGAGGAGTGATTTGGGCACTTCTTCATGGCCACCAGTGCCAGGTCACACCTAAAGCCAGCCCAGTCTCACCCAAATCCCATGGTGAGTTTTGCCTGCCTACCTCTGATGTTTATTCAAAGTCCAGTGGCTCTTTAGTCAGCATGTGGTGAATCCTGCCAGGACTTGGTCCTTCCCTTCAGGGCAGCATGTTTTCTCCCAGCCCAGGTGGGTCCAGAAATGCCATCTAGGAACTAAGACCTGGACTCTGGGGCTTCAAGAGTCTGCTTTGTACTTTATTTTACTGTGACTGAGCTGGTACCCAAGTTGCCAAAAGAAAGTCCTCTGAACTTTTCCCTTTCCTTTCCCCAAGTGGAAGAAGACTTCCTGAGCTGCACTGCCTTTAGTTTGGGCAGAGGTGACACAGGCCCTGACTTGGCCACCACCACTTGTGTCTCACTGGATCATGTGCACCCCAACTTCACTGGCTAAGAGCCAGCACAGCCACAGGAACTGCCCAAGGACTGCAGCCTTTGTGGCCTGACTGCTTTATGAATTTAGTCCAGTACCCAGGCTGCTTTTTGTCAGCTGTTGGTAGGGGTAGCTGGAATTCAAGTTTTGGGGTGGAGGATTTCTGTCTGGATGGGCTGGTCTAAATGCTTCCTCCATGAGTACAGGTGGAATTCTTCCCTGTGCTGTGTTCCCCTGTGCCAGGGCAGTCCTGGGTTTCAATGCATAGTCCCACAATCACTTCACTCTCCCTCCCCTGGGCACATAGAGATTCTCTCTCCACTCAGAGTGCTGGCATGGCATAGCCAGGGGTTGGGAAGGGGTGGAGAAGGCAATGCAAGATTGTCTTTTCTGTCCTCCTCAATGCCTCTTTCCTGGATATAATTTTAATAGCAGGTCGTATGATTGCTCACCTGATTTTTGGTTCTTCTGAATGCACTTGCTAGTGTGGATAGTTGCTGAACTTGGTGTTTGTGTGGAGGGATGATTCCTGGAGGTTTCTATTCAGCTATCTTGCTCTGCTCCCTCTCCATCTGTTCAAGTTTTATCATGAGATTACAGCAATTCAGGTATGTCTTCAGGCTCCACTTCTAACTCTAGTTCTCTTGCTATTTCCACCACATCTGCAGTTACATCCTCCATTGAAGTCTTGAACCCCTCAAAGTCATCCATGAAGGCTAGAATCAACTTCTTCCAAATTTCTGTTAATGTTGATATGTTGACCTTCTCTTATGAATCACAAATGTTCTTAATGGCATCTAGAGTAATAAATCCTTTCCAGAAGGTTTTCAGTTTACTTTGCCCAGATCCATCACAGGAATCACTATCTACAGCAGCAATAGCCTTACAAAATGTATTTCTTAAATAATAATTCTTGAAAGTCAGAATTACTCCTTGATCTATGGGCTGCAGACTGGATGTTGTATTAGCAGGCATGAAAATAACATTCAGGTCCTTGTACATTTCCATCAGAGCTCTTGGGTGATTAGGTGCACTATCAATGAGCAGTAATATTTTGAAAGGAATTTTCTTCCTGAGAAGTAGGTCTCAACAGTGGGCTTAAAATATTCAGTAAACCATGCTATAAATGGATGTGCTGTCATCTGGGCTTTGTTGTTCCATTTATAGAACAAAGGCAGAGTAGATTTAGCATCACTCTTAAGGGCCCTAAGGTTTTTGAAATGGTAAATGAGCACTGACTTCAACTTAGAGTCAATAGCTGCATTAGCTCCTAATAAGAGAGTTAGCCCATCCTTTGAAGGTTTAGAGTCAGGCATTGACTTTTCTCCAGCTATGAAAATCCTAGAAGGCATCTTCTTCCAATAAAAGGATGTTTCTTCTACATTGAAAATCTGTTGTTTAGTGTAGCCACCTTCATCAGTTATCTTAGATCTTCTGAATAACTTGCTTCAGCTTCTATATCAGCTCTTGCTGCTTCACCTTGCACTTTTATATTATGAAGATTGATTCTTTCCTTCAACCTCATGAACCAACCTCTGCTAGCTTCAAACTTTTTGTCTGCAACTTCTTCACTTCTCTCAGCCATCATAGAACTGAAGGGAGTTAGAGCCTTGCTCTGGATTAGGCTTTGGCTTAAGTGAATATTGTGGCTGGTCTGATCTTCTATCCAGACCACTAAAATTTCTCCATATCCCCAATAAAGCTGTTTTGCTTCATTATTATTCATGTGTTCACTGGAGTAGCACTTTTAATTTTTTTAAATGAACTTTTCCTTTGCATTCACAATTTGGCTAACTGTTTGGCATGAGGCCTAGCTTCCAGCCTGTCTTGGCTTTCAACATGCCTTCTTCACTAAGTTTAATCATTTCCAGCTTTTGATTTAAAGTGAGAGACACGTGGCTCTTTCTTTCACTTGAACCCTTAGAGGCCAGTGTAGGGTTTTTATTGAGACAGTCTTGCTCTGTCACCCTGGGTAGAGTTCAGTGGTGTCATCATAGCTCACTGCAACCTCAAACTACTGAGCTCAAGTGATCCTCCTGCCTCAGCCTCCTGAGTAGCTGGGACTACAAGCACGTGCTACAATGCCCGACTAATTTTTCTATTTTTAGTAGAGACAAGGTCTCGCTTTTGCTCAGGCTGGTCTCGAACTCCTGCCATTGTAGGGTTATTTATTGTCCTAATTTCAATATTGTTGTGTCTCAGTGAATAGGGAAGCCTGAGGACAGGGAGAGAGACAGAAGAATGGTGGTTGGTGGATTAGTCATAACACATACAACATTTATTCCTTAAATTCACCATCTTATATGGGCATGGCTCGTGGAGTCCCAAAATAATTACAATAGTAGCATCAAAGATCATTGACCACAGATCACCATAACAGATATAATAATAATGAAAAAGTTTGAAATATTGTGGGGATTACCAAAACATGACACAGAGACACGAAGTGACACATGCTGTTGGAAAAATGGTGCTGACAGACTTGCTCAATGTAGGGTTGACACAAACCTTCAATTTGTAAAAAACGCAGTATCTGCAAAGTGCAATAAAGCAAAGTGCAATAAAATGACGTATGCCTGTGTATATAAGTGTCTGTGTGTGTGCATGTGTGTGTGTGTGTGTAAGAATAAAAAAGAGCTTTCTATATCATCAAATGCTGCTAAAGTTCTTAGAGATCCTGTGTGTGGGTTTCCATGGAAACATGAGAGGTTGTCTCAGAAACAAATGGCAGGATACTAGAAAAAAGGGCATGATAGTCACATTTAATATCTTTTTATAATCTGGCTATTTTTGCACATTTATGAGGACAAGAAGTCTAAAAGAGTGATCAAAATACTGAGAAATATTTAATATTTTAACAAAAAAAGAGGAAGTTGGTCATTCTGCCTTTGTCTTATACAGCTTTCACAAAATATAAAGGTTATTTCCAAGATCCTCTCTTTGATTTCTTACTTTACTTCAGCTTGTGTACCAACCAATTCTTGTTAAATATTTATGGACAAGATTAAAGACTTTATAAAACTTAGCAGCTGGCAGCTGTCCTCGCCTAAAGGATAAAGCAGAGAGTTTTCATTTTAATTGGATAACTATGTGACCAAAATATCTAACCCCCAAGGGAAATACAAGAGTTAAAATATGTACGGCAATTTTTAAAAGAGAAAATCGCCTTTTACATTTTGCAGTTTTTATTTCCTTTGGTAGTTTCATGTGAAGGTAAAATTACAGTGTTGTCTTTTATAGTTTCCTGAGGTTGAAGACACATTTCAATGTTTCAGAATGTTTCTTAATAACATTCAGGTGAGAGGACGCAATTCTGGTCTGCGTTGTGACACAAAATCACTCATAATATTTCACGTCTAAGAATCTTTCACACAACTGTCTCATGACCAAGTTATAAAATGACAAAGTAAACTAAAAAAATGCAATGCAGAGGCAGGGGAATCTGCTAAACTGACTGTCTGACATTGAATAGAACAAACAGAAGTTGAAAAAAAAGACAGGTTTTTCCATTTTTGAGCCAATAATTGCCTGATATTTAATAGCCAAACTCTGTGTGTAGAGCCGGGGTTGGTCTGAGAGACCCAGCTGATCTTGGACAAATCAGCTTTTTCTCCATGGTGGTGACCGTCATCCATAACATAGAGGGGTTGGACAAAATATCTCCTAAGATTCTTTTCAGGCCTAAGTATCTAAGTCAGGGTTGGTCAGCAAAGTACCATGAACCAAAGCCTGTCTACTGCCTGTTTTTGTACAGCTCTGAGAGCTAAGAATGATTTTCCCATTTTTAAATGGTTGAGGACAACATAAAAAAAAAAATTTCTGATATGCGAAAGTTTATAAAATTCAAATTTTAGTTTCCATAAATAAAGTTTCATTGCAACACGGGCAAGCTCATTTGTTTATGTATTGCTTACGGCTGTTTTCATACTACAATGGCACAGTTGAGTATGTGTGACAGAAACTGTATGGCTCACAAAACCTAAAATATTTACTGCCTGGTCTTTGACAGAGAAAGGTTGCCAATCTCTACTTAAATGCTTCTGAATCAATTAAAAAGAATCAGTGAAATCATCTTTTTTGTTTGTTTCTTTGAATGATACCCTTTTTAATAGTAACACTATATTTGAACAAAGTCTTAGTTAAATTTTTGTTCTGTTATTAAAGTGGAAAAAAGTGGCTGTCTTCAAACAAACCAGATAACTTAACTACATGGACCACTTTGTCTGGATGTTTTCCCTCTCTCAGCCTCACCTGCATAGGGTTAGCTGCATCCCCTGAGGAGTGGGGAAGGTGGGTAATGGAGCATATAGACCAAAGATTTCAAGTTTCACTTCCTCTCATTACCTTGGCATGAGGTTGCCTGTATTTGTAGTTCTCAAACCCAGGTCCTGGGAAAACTCTTGACTGGCTGAAATGCAAATAACCCATTATCAGCAGAGCGACTGGAGAACTAACATTTATCGATCCCCCTCCCTCGTACCAGCTTCAGTGTCAGACATTTGCATGCCTAGTTTTATTCTTTCCTTATAACAACCTCACCTCTCAGGAAGGAGAGCCTGAGATGTGGAGAGATTAGACAGGTGGTAAGAAGAGGAGGGCAGATTTGAGCCTAGTGTGTCTGATTTCAAAGCTCATGTTCTTACACAGTCAATTTAATATTTTCAAGAACTCTTTCTTCCTGGTAAGGAAGTCACCCAAAGAAACCAAAACTAAGACCAGAAGACCTGTAAATTTTGGATCATAACAAGGTCCAGGCACCTCTGTCAGTCTGTTTGGATGTGTCTCCTAGAGCCAATGTTGGCAAAACACTCCCTAAATTTCGTCCGATCTCTGTTTTCAGTGCTCAGAGGTCTCCTTTATGAGATTCTGGGTTTTGTTGGTATTTTTTTAACATAGTGTTCCCCCTGCCTAGAATATCTTCTGCTATCACTTTCTGTTGTTGATGCCCCCACCTGCCTTTGAGGGCTGGCTCTCAGTATGCAGAGAGGAGCCAGGAGCCTTGACACCTCTGCTGACCATTACCTCAGGCCATGTCCCACATCCACTCTGGTAGGAGCCTTCCTAGCTCTGACAGATCACATCTTCCTCCAAGCCCCTGAGACTCAACATTCTGCCATGGAGTCTCACTAGACTCTCGGCTTCTTGAGGTCAGGAATGGTGTCTCAAACTTTCATACCCCTGCAGCACTGAGCATGGTACTTTGTGAAGGCAATGAACATTTGTTGAGAAGGATTATGTGGAAAAAGATTCCATTCTAGCAGTTTACCTTGTCACCTATTTCCCAAGTGCCTACTTTATGCCAAAGCTGACAAGAACAAGTTGAAATGAGGGCCTGGCTGCTTCTGCTTGTTTTGGCAGAGAGGGGGCTGGTTTGAGATGAGACATGACAACTAGTCACAGCATTTTTGAAAGAGATCTTTGAGTTCACTGGGAAGCAATCCTCACTGTGTTACCTGGGTGGGTCTTCTCATTACACAGTACCCCTGGAGGCTTTGGCCCTTCCTTAGAGAACCGATGGAGGCACTGCCCATTGCTCAGTTACCTCCAACTTTCCAAATCCTGTTCTTGCTGCCCATCCCAAGCTCTAGGGAGTGCAAGGAGACCTTGTAGTGAAGAGTACTTGCTCTGGAGTTAATAGATTTGTGTTTTCAGTTCCAATTCTGTCCCTTGTAAGCTGTGCAAACTTGGACATTAACTCAAGTTCTCTGGGCCTCAGTTTCCTCATTTGTAAAACAAGAGTATCAGTGGTGCTTACCTCAAAGGGCTGTCTCAAGGTGGGAAAATGCACTTATAGGACAACAACTTATAGGACAATCATACTTAGGATGCCTAGATCACAGGAGAGCTACCCAACCCTGGTTGCTTTTTGGTGACAGGAGTGCCTGTCAGCTCAATGGCTGACATTTCCATTCACTCTGATGTAGGCGTTTGGGAAGGAAGAGATACAGAAGCAAATCTGAGAAGTCCTTTTCCCTCCCTAATCTTACCTTCCCCACTGCCCCTTCTTCTGCCCCCACATTGTGGGCAGTGGTGTTAAGCAGCTCTCACTGTTTCTTCAGCAAAGCCTTTGCCATATTGGAGTAAGCCATTTTAGGCATCAATTTGTGGCAATTTTCAGAAGAGTCTTTGACACAGCAGTGCTCCATGAAGGGACTACACGTTCATGAGCCTTCTGAGCTATACCAGGTGAGTCTGGGCCTCTGTCACTGTCCTGATCTCTGATCCCTGCCCCATGTGCAGTATGGGCTGAGGTTGGGCTGGGCTCTGGGCATAGAACATTAATGCAAACCATTTTGAGCATGTACTGTGTGCCAGACACTGTTCCGAGCACTTTAGAGGTAGTATCCCATTTAACTCCCACAACCATGCCCGTTTTAGAGATAAGGAAATATATATAAAGAAGTTAAGTGACCTGCCCAAGATTACACAGCTGGTAGAGCCAAGAGTCAAACCCAAAACCGTCTGACACCAGAAGCCAAGCTGAGACAAACTCGGTGGCTTGGTTTTTTTGTTTTTGTTTTTTTTTTAGTTACCAAGCGTTCTTTCCAAAATCTCTGCTAAAAAATTTGCAGCCCTCAATGATATGCTTTTGATTCAGGAGCTGTAGTTCAGATCCTCAGCTTTGTTTTCTAGAGAAAAAAAATCCAATTGAGAAAGGCTCACTCTTGGAGTCATTTAAAAACTAATTGGATAGCTGTAAGTGTCCTTTAGAAATAAAACCCTTTCTCACTTCGTACTCTTGGAATGTTTATTTCTGAGTACGGGGTTGGGGGGAGGTGGGAGGTGGGAGGTGGGACGTCAGATGAACTGTGAAAATAAGTGGATTTTCTCTGATGTCTAATCCACTAATTACGTTGAGCAAAATTGGATCATGTTTGTAATTCAGTTTTTACTATTTGCATCAAGAAATGCTGTTGGCAGAGTTGTGAGCAGCAAAAGGGAAAAGGACATTGCAAATCATTACTTAATGCGAGGAGAGTGAGTGGTAGTTTTGTTTCGGGGGATGGTCAAGGTGTTTGGCTAGTGTAGCTGCAGCAGTAATGACTAAAGTGGCGGTGGAGAATATTAAGGGAGGTACTGTGGGAAGGCTTTGAATGTAAGTCATGATGACTACTCTGTGGACAGGATGAGGAGTAAAGTGCAACTCATGAGGTTTTTTTTTTTTAATTGAGTTTAAAGGAATTTTAACCCCAAAATTGACTCTTAGTGATAGAAATTTCAAGAAAGTGATAAACCATTGGATGAGAAATTTCGGGCTGGCCAGCACTTGTACCCTCCTTCAGGTTTGCTTGGTGTCCTGGTCCAGCTCTTCCTCCTCCATGTGTAATAGTGCTGCTTCCTGTTGCAGGATTGCGCTCTCTCTCTCTCTCTCTCTCTCTCTCTCTATATATATATATATATTTTTTTTTTTTTGCTTGCTTAGGCTTACCCCTTCCTTCCCTCCTTCCCTCCTTCCCTCCCTCCCTTCCTTCTTTGCTCAGACATCTTGACACTACTCAGGGGTGTACCTGCCTCCAGTCTTCTTGGCATACCAACACTGTCAATTCTGAGGAAAACATCAAGAAGGTGAATTTCTTCAGACTTAGAAAAGATGAAGACTGGGAATAAAAACAGCCCTGAGTGGGGTGTATGTGGGGTAAGCAAAATTTCCTGAAAAGTTTTTACTGTGTTGTGCTGGGACTGTCTCTGCCCAGTACTTCTCACATATTCTCTCTCTCCTATTATGTCTTAATAGCTTTATAAAATTGTCTTTCAGAAAGAGGCCTTGCTTGAAGTCTGCCATTCATTTTGGGGCCCAGCTGACACCGTTCCCCATTTGGGATAGTGTGTTTCTGCCATCTACCCACTGAGCAGGCAGCAAACCACACATCTGCTCTGACCCAGCAAAGGAAAGATTCTAAGGTCATGAAGTTCTTTTATCCAACATGAGCCCCAAGCTCACCTCCTACTTTTTCACTTGGGCAATTCTCTTTCAGTTTCAAGTGAAATTCATATTCCTGAAACCACTTCCGGGAAAGGCAGGGAAGTGGAAAGGGTGGGTTGGCCCTGGTGCGGTTCCAGGAAGAGAAAGTGAACACTGTCCTGACAAAGCCAGGTGAGCCACAGGGGCCAGGGCTGTGATGTTGACAGAGGAAACCAGGAACAAGGGCCTGCAGACCCAGCTTCTCTCTAGTTGGGAAATCACCTTACTGAGTCCTCTTCTTGCCACAGAACAGGTTGTTGTAGTTTGTTTTATAACAGCTTTATTAAGATATTCACATACCATACAATTCATCCACTTGAAGCACACAATTCAATAGTGTTCAGTAAATTCACAGACTTGTGCAACCATTACCATAATCAATTTTAGACCATTTTTATCCTTTCCCCCAAATCCCATACCCCTAGCAGTCATTCCCCATTTCCCCCTGCCCCACAGCCCTCACAATGACTAATCTACTTTCTGTGTCTATAGATTTGCCTGTCCTGGATATTTCATATAACGGAATAGTGTGGTATGCATCTGGCTTCTTCCACTTAGCATAATGTTTCCAGGTTCAACCATGTGGCAGCATGCATTGGCACTTCACTCCTTTTTATTGCTGAGTAATATTCCATTGTGTGGATACACCACATTTTGTTCATCTGCTCATCTGTTGATGAACATTTAGGTTGATTGCACTCTTTGGCTATTGTGAATGATGCTGTATGAACATTTGTGTACAAGTTTTTGTGTGGACATACATTTTCATTTCTCCTGGGTAGACAGCTAGCTGTAGAACTGCTGAGTGGCATGGTAACTCTATGTTTAACCTTTTGAGGAACTGTGCGGTGCAGATTTCTGAAGCAGCTGCACGTTTAGCACAGGAGCTTTGCAAATGCAGTTTCCTTTGCTTCCTTCCCCCACTGCCTACTGCTTCTTCAACTCTCATCTCAAATATCATTTCCTCAGAGACACCTTAGCTGACCTTCAAGGCTAGTTCAGACCTCTCTGACAGATGCCCTCATGGCAACTAATATTAAATATTTGTGTGTAAACGTTTAATAAATTAATTTTTGTGTAAATATTTTGTTAGCTTGAGACTCTTCGTGCCTCAGTTCATTTATCTATTTATTTGTAAAATAAGGGCATTAATGTCTAAATTGCACATGAGCATACTAGAGATAAAGCATCTGGCAGCTCAAGGCCTAGAGCATAGTAAGGCTAAAGATGGAGTTATTATTTTAATATTCTCTGTATTGGAATATAAAATCTGAACCATAACTACACATTCAATAAGCATGAACCAAACATAATTGACCTTTCCCTAAGTTTTCTATTAATAGCTAGTTGATAGTTGCTTTATGTATTTTGTTGCCTAGGAACGTTTACCAGCAAACAGTCAGGCAACAGAGGTGTAGGAAAACATAATGTAAGGAAGATGTAAATAGAGAATATCCTATCTGTTAATTCAGTGGTTCCCAACATTTTTGGCACCAGGGACCGGTTTTCATGGAAGACAATTTTTCCATGGATGGGGGTGGGGAGGATGGTTTCAGGATGACTTAAGTGCATTACATTTATTACATTTGCAGCCGCTCCCCAGCACTAGCATCACTGCCCAAGCTCCACTTCAGATCATCAGGCATTAGATTCTCATAAGGAGATCCCTCGCATGTGCAGTTTATAGGAGGGTTTGCGTTGCTATGAGAATCTAATGTCTCTGCTGATCTGACAGAAGGTGGAGCTTATGCAGTGATGCGAGCGATGGGGAGCAGCTGTAAATAACAGAAGAAGCTTCACTTGCTTGCCTGCCGGTCACCTCCTGCTGTGCAGCCCAGTTCCTAACAGGCCATGGACCTGTACCTGTCTGAGGCCTGGGCGTTGGGGACTGCAATGTTAATTTATTTGAATCTGGCAACTTATTTGAATTGGGAATTGTCTGGTATTTTATTTTAGAATAAAAGATCTTGATCTAGCTTAAGGTGCACCAGGCCTGAGTAGAGCGTACTTTGTGATCCATGGTTATCAGTGACACACAATGATTTTGGGGGTTTCATTTTTTGAATACCCAATTTGTCCCTGAGAATTCTAAAGAGCCAAATGTTACATTTGTTCAGTTTTTTTCGCCAGTGCTTGGCAAGGCCAAGGCTAAGGCCAGTCTCCCAGCACGGCAGTAGTTCTCTCCAGCTGAAAACTGGGTGGCCTGGTCTGTTTCTTGGCAGCTGCCCAGGGCCAGCTCTGCTGAGGAGAATGCAGGGAACCATCTAGAGGGGAGGGTTGGTGCTCCAGCCTGTGTGAACGTTGCTGGAGATTGAAGGGGAGATGTGGTCACAGGGGCTAGTGTGGACACAGGGCCCGTGGCTCTTCTTTGTGACCTGGAGAGTGAGGCACTGGGATCTTGCCGTCCACAGTTGAGGGAAGGCAGATTCGGGCTTTGGGGATCCCTCCCACTGCTAAAGTCTAAGGTTTCCATGCTGAGCTGGTCCCTGGCCTGAAGTGGGTGCTGTAGGCACCCTGCCCATACACCTGATGGTGCTCTTGTCCCCTCCTGCTGTCTCACTTTCAGCCCCGGACACACTCACCTGGGAGATGGCCCTGCGCTGCGCCCTCCTTGATTCATGGTGGTCCCAATCCCAAATCAGACTGAGCTCCTCTCCAGCTGAGACCACATCCTTATTAGCTTGTTCCCCTCCCTCTCCTGCTTCCTCCCCCTTCTCCTGAGAGCACACTCCCCATAATTCACTTGAAGGAGAATCCTTGTCTCTGGCCCTAGGGACGCCAGCCTAAAACAGTGCCCAGGTGCAAGCCTTCCCTCTGTTTTCTCTGCAATTAGAACCTGACTCTCCTTAAAGCTTTCAGTCTACCAGGTGAAGATGGGTCAAATTAATAATGAATCATAAATAAATCTTCCTAGTATATTTTTAGGCTAATATATTACTCTTTCCTGCTAACATAATGCCTTAATGATGCTAAACATTTATTTTATTTTTAGGACTTGCTTAAGTAGCAATCCCAGTGGGAAAATGCCACTGGAATTTTACAAGTATGGCTGGTGGTGCTTGAGGGGAGAAGAAGGACGTGCCACTTGTGGTTAGGTGGGCCTTTCAGCATCTATTGTGGAAAGACCTTCTGAGTCACCCTTCCTTACCACCTCTACCCGTGGGTGAATGACCTCTCCCTCTGTGATCTCCTCAGTTTATATAACTGATGAGTACCTCTTATTGCATTTATCATATTGCCTTGCAGTTATTTGTTTTTCTAGCTGTCTCCCCCAGCAGACTGGGAGCATCTGTATTGCAGAGGCCTTGTCTTGGTCGTCTGTATGTCCCCACTGCCTAGCAGAGTGCCTGGTACCCAGCAGGAACTCGAATAATGTGTGTGATGAAAAGAAGTAATGACCCTGATAGAAGTCTACCTCCTTGTCCTGTCCTCCAGTCTTATATATATAGACCTGGGCACATATATGAATAACACATGAAAATAGTTATGGTGGGATGAAATGTTTAGAATATTAATCAAATTATTTTTATTCTTGGTATTTCCCCAAATTTCAGACTGGAAAATGATACCCCAGGCCAAGGGAAAGAGAACAGAGAGGGAGGGGATGAGACATGGAAGTTGGTAAGTCTCTAAAATAGGTTTTGTGGGGAAGGGAGGGTGGTCAGGGCAGACCCAAGATAAACTTGTGAGATCCGAGAGCAGAGAGGACCAGGCTGCCTTCCCTGGTGGGTCCTCTGGGAGGAGGCAAGTCCCAGAGGGGAGGAGGCATGTGGTTAGCCTAAGTAGAGGGTCTCACATGAGAATATTGGGGTCCCTGGGAACTAGGCTGGCCTAGAGGCAGGAGATCTCTACCAAACACACTCAAGGGGCCTGTGGGTGGGATGAGGTATGACTCAGTGTACAGCCCGAGGGCTAACCAGCCAACTCCTAGCTCACTGAAATTGTTTTGCTATCCTCATGGTATAAGGGGACAAACAAAGAAATGAAGTTGAATTATTAAAAAAACCTTAAAAGTTATATTTAGTGCACAGCTCAACTTTGGACTGAGATTTTACTTTTACAAAGAGTAAAAGTGAAAACTCTGGCCAAATGAATCACCAATAAACAGAGAGGTCAGAGAGATTTAGGCTAAAGGAGAGTCCGGGGTTTGGGGCGTGCTCTTGGGATTTCAAGAACCCAGTGAAGTCAGGGTTGAACCCCTGGGGTGTGTACTGATTGTCAATGAGGACACGAGGAAAGGAAAATGATAGGTGATCTGTCCCTTGGGCTTTTCCAACTCCAAGCACACCACCTGTGAGCATCTTATAAGCATAACAGGGGAGGTCCAGACATTTTAAAAAGCCAACCAGAAGAACACTGACAAACAGGTCTTCCCCGGAGCTGTCGTGGGGATATTGAAACTGCTGTTGCTGTGAAAACTGAAAACCGTGCCAAGTACTCTCTTGCCTCGAGTCAGAAAAGCAGCCTGGAAAACTTTGCTTGATAAATCTAATCGTTATTTTTCTTCCCCGGATACTCTTGGGCAAATTCAAGACTGCTTGGAGAAATGGATTTCAATACATATAGACAAACACCCCCATATATAGACATAAATGCAAACAGATAAACACCCACATGCAGGTATAAATATACAGATACTACCATATATTTAGTATTTCCTATTTTGGAGGTTCTAGAAGTGATTTTATAGATATTACTCATTTTATTTTTCCTTCAGCAATGAAAGGGGAGTGATATTATATTACTTTTACACAAGAATAAATTGAAACAGAGTGGTTAAACAACTTGTCCAGGGTCCCAGGGCTAGGGAGGGGTAGGGACTTTCTACACAATTGCATAAATTGCATATAATCAATGCGGACATTTCTGTAGGTAGTTATGGTGGGTGGATGCACTTAAATGACTCCCTCACCCTGCCCCCAACATTCACTATTCAGTTCATTTTTTAACTCCTTTAACAGCACTATTAGCAAGAACCATAAGGGAATGATCCTAACATAATTGGGTGAAACAGGGAGACAGCAGCTCTGGAGAGAGCTGTGTGTGTCTGTGTGTGCACTTACACACTCATATGTTTCATTGAATTGAAGAGAACTAAGAGATACTCTTGTCTAACATCTTCATGTCACAGATGTGGAAATAGCAGCTCAGAGAGGAGAGTGACTTGCCCAAGGGCCCATGAACCCAGGTCTAGAAGGGCCCTGGTGCGCTTCTGCTTGAGAGCTGGAGCTGCCGGACTCTGGCTCAGCCTGCAGGGGAGGGGGTTGCTGAATGAGACAGCAGGGAGACGTCCAGCTCCCTAACTCTTCCTGAACCAGCTCTCCACTTCAGGATTTGAATGCCATGTGACTTCTCAAAACACTGACACTGCCCTAAGATGAGGGTGCAGGTACATTTTTCTAAGCCAAATTCATTTGGATATTGGATTATCTCCTATTTTTCAGAAAGATCCTCCCTGCATTGGCTGCTTTGACATTCCCTCGCCACCCAGAGCCCCAAGTCTCCTCTGAGAGCTGTGTTTGGGAAGATCCTGGAAGCCTTCATTCCACCCCTGACCAGGCAGGTCCACAGGGCACTCCTCTAACAAGTGCCAGAGCCTCCTTTGCCAGGCCGTGTGCTGGGTCCTAAGGTACAGACACTTAAGTGGCCTCCTCACCCCACCCAGTTGCTGTTCTTGGAGTCAACTCAGCCCTCGCTTCCCTCACAAGAGTGAATCAACTCACAATGGATAGCAAACTTAAACTGAAGGCATGAAACCATAAGAATTCTAGAAGAAAATGTTGGAAAAACTCTTATAGACATTGGCCTAGGCAAAGAATTTATGAAGAAGACCCCAAAAGCAATCACAGCAACAAGAAAAATAAATAAATGGGACCCGATCAAATTAAAAGCTTCTACACAGCCAAGGAAACAATTACTAGAGCAAATAGACAACCTACAGAATGGGAGAAAATATTTGCATGCTGTACCTTTGACAAAGGGCTGATAACTAGAATCTACAAAGAACTCACTCAAATCAGCAAGAAAAAATCAAACAACCGCATTAAAAAGTGTGCAAAAGACATGAACAGAAACTTTTCAAAAGAAGATAGACTAATGGCCAAGAAGCATATGAAAATATGCTCAACATCTCTAATCATCAGGGAAATGCAAATCAAAACCACAATGAGATATCACTTAACTCCAGTGAGAATGGCTTTTATCAAAAAGTCCTAAAACAACAGATGTTGGCATGGATGTGGAGAGATAGGAACACTCATACACTGCTGGTGGGGCTGCAAATTAGTACAACCTCTATGGAAAGTAGTATGGAGATACCTCAAAGAACTAAAAGTAGAACTACCATTTTATCCAACAATTCCATTGCTGGATATTTACCTAAAAGAAAAAAAGTCATTCTATAAAAAAGATATCTGCACTCAAATGTTTATAGCAGCACAATTCCCAATTGCAAAAATATGGAAACAACCCAAGTGTCCATCAATACATAAGTGGATTAATAAAATGTGGTATATGTATACCATGGAGTACTACTCAGCCATTAAAAAAAAAAGATGAACTAATACCTCTTCTATTTACCTGGATGGAACTGGAGAGCATTCTTCTAAGTGAAGTATCACAAGAATGGAAAAACAGACATGTACTCACCATTAAATTGGAACTAATTGATTAACAATTATGAGCACATATGGAAATAAGATTCATTGGAAATTAAGCAGGTGGGAGAGGGAGAAGGGGGTGGGTAAATTCACACCTAATGGGTACAATGCATGCTATCTGGGGGATGGGCTTATAACTTTGACTCAAACAGTACAAAAGCAATTAATGTAACCAAAACATTTGTATCCCTGTAATATTCTGAAATAAAAAACCATAAATTAAAAAAAGAGTGAAGCTTGGAGGTATTAATATATATTTTTATATATTAATTATATATTTGATATATTTTGTATATTAATATAATTAAATTAAATACTATATTAATATACTAAATATATTAAAATTTAAAAAATTAAAAAAATAAAAAGTACTAGAAATAAAAATATGACAACCACCCATGTACCTTCCACTCAGATTTATTGATTTTTTTTAAAAGAAATAAAACATTATAAATATAGTTCACATTCCTTTTGTATTCCTCTCAGTTCCAACCTTCTCTCAGAGGCAAGCACTCTGGAGAAGTTTGTTACTTTTCTACACATATGTCACAATTTTATTGTCTATTCATAGGCACACAAAATATAAACTTAAAAGACATAAACTCATATGGTATATAAATTAGATTTTATATTTAATATAAATATAATTTCTATATTACACTTAATTATAGAAAATTGTATTTATGTACTTTATGAACTTTAAGCTTAAATTAAATATTTTAATTAACTTAATCAAAATTAATTATTTATTAATACTTATGGAAATATAAACTAACATTTATATACAGTATGCAAATGCCATATGTACATTAAAATTGTATTACATATATTGTATGTAAATTAAAATTTACAAAATTGGCATTAAACCCTTCATATCATGGTGTAACTTGCCATTTAGTCAACACTATATATTTTTATTTCTATTCATTTTGATGCATCTTGTGTCCCTTCATTCATTTAAACTGCTGTGGAGTCTTTTATTGTAGGAATATGTCACGATTAATTAATGATTGTCCTGTGGTTAGCAAAGTACAGTTGTTTGAAATTTCTCACGATGATAAACAATGCTGCCACCCACATTCTTGTGGATGTCTCCTTGTGTACACGTGTGAGTGATTTTAGGACAGATACCCAGAGGTGGACACTCCCACCTTACTGGGCACTGTAGATTGTTCTCCTGGGAGGTGTGCTTGTGCACCCTTACCCTGGCAGGATACGAGACCCCCGGTTCTCTGCATCCTTGCTGGCACCAGGCCTTGTCAGTCTGGAACTTTTTCGCCAATTGGTTGGAAGTGAAATGGTATCTTTTTGGTGTTTTATTTGTATCTTCCTGACTATCCATGAAGTTGACAATCTTTTCATATGTATATTTTCCTTCTGGGTTTCCTCTTATGTGAAATGCCTTTTCATAGCTTTTGTCTGTTTTTGTCTCATGGGTTATTTATCTTCTCTTTGTTAATTTGTAAGGCTTTTTAATATTCAGGTTTTTAATCCTTTGTTGGTTGTGAGCATTCACAATGTTTCTCCTGGTCTGTGACTTGTCTTTGAATTTTGTTCATAATGCCTTTTATCATGTAGAAGTTTAAAATTTTAATGTAGCTAAACTTATCAGCTGTTAACCTTATAGTATGTGTATTTTGTGTCCTGGTTAAGAAATCCATCACCTGCCTCTGACTACTGACATAGCTCTGTTCAAAAGGTGGCATCTATGACTGTTCTCAGGAGAAGGAGGAGGCTTTCTTATTGCTTTCTTCTAAATTCTTAATTAAGGCAACAATCTGAGATTAAGTAAATTCAGGTTCAGGGCTAATGATTCCAGCCTTTTTTTTTTTTTTTACCATAGTGTATAGGGTAGTGCTGAAAGGTATGAGTTCTGGAGGAGACTGCTTGGGTTTGAATCATTCACTGTGAGCTAGTTACTTAAACTCACTCGGGGGATGATACTCTGGTGCCTACCTTGTAGGGTTGTCGTAGAGATTAAATTAGTTTATATACACAAAGCTCATACAACAGTTTTTGGTACATTGTAAGAGCAAAGAGTTATCTATTATTATTGCTGTTGTTGTTAGCATTATTTCATCACCATTAGCACTCAGCTTACCACTGGGCTGGATTTCTAGGGGCTACCTGGAGACATTAGATCTGCCTCTCTCCACATGCTTCCCCGTGCCTAGACTGAAGTCACCTTGGTCTGTTTGGCCAGATGTCACTTTAGGACACTTATCTTCCGGGAGGTCAAGGAATTAGAATGCTAACGGTAAAATCATTACATCTGGTCCCTCAGTTTGCTCATATCAGATATTTCATGTCATATATCTTTCATAAAAACTAGAGAATTAAAGTTTCAAGGGGTCAGGTAGTATTTGCATTCAGAGAGAGTCATCGTCCTTTTAAATCTCCAGACTGAGACAGATGACTGGCAAGGGCTTCCTAGTCTAGTCTGCTGATTGTGTGGCTGTCTCCCCACTGTCCCTTCTCCTTCTTCTGGTTTAGTCTCCCCTCATTCTTGTGCTTCTCCGACAGGCTGCCAATCAAAGCATCACCTCTCTCTCTCCCACCCACAAGGGTGGACATGTCACCCAAACTGGATTACCCCTCTGGCTGTACTAATTTTTTTAAGAGGTAGGCATGTGATCCAAGATAGGCCAATCAGAGACCTTTCCTGGGATATTTTTTTAATTTGAAAAGTCCTTTCTTGCCCTATGGCAAGCTGGAAATATGAGTCTGAGGTGCAGGCCAAATCGTCCAATTGTCAGCCTTCTCTACTAGTAGATTCTAAGCCCTCGTGGTGGGGGGGGGGTCAGAAACCATGGCCACCTGGCCTGATATTTTATATCTTTCATCAAATAGCTCAGGGCCTGAGGACCTGATACAAACAGTTGAAGAAAATGGTGCTTTACCCCCAGGAAGCTTTCAGGCCATGTGCTGGTCACCTGTGCCCGTTGCTGCTCCCTCTGCCCTTTCCTGAGTCCTCTGGTTCTTGGCCTCAGCTCCTATGGCTCGTGCAGAGTACCTGGTTGACCAGACTTGGATTTGATCTTTGGGCTCTGACCTGACATCCCTCCTGGCACATACTTCTGGTGTCCACCCTTCCATTCCATCCAGGGTAACTGCAGAGAAAAGGGTCCTTGTCTGCGTGAACTGCTTCAGATTCTTCTGGAGCGAGCAGCTGGTTCCGTCTCGCTTCCACCCCGTGCTCAGCCGGGGAGGAGAAGTATTCAGTCAAATTCAGCTCACGCTTTTTATTTGTGATCATAGATTCTGCACCTGTGGTCTGTGGACTATGACCGTATGAAAGGAGAAAGACACATAGTTAAGTCAGCAAATATAGGAAAAATATTTTTGTACTATGTTTCTTTTAATCCAGTGCTTCTCAAACTTTAGTATGTACCAGAATCACCTGAAGGGCTTTAGAATAGATTGCTGGGCCCCACTCCCAGAATTTGATTCACCTGGTCTGGGGTGGTGACTGAGGATCTGCATTTCTAACAAGGTCTCAGGAGATGCTGATGCAGCTGGTCTGGGGACCACACTGAGGGCCTCTGTTCTAGTCATGTTCTCATTGAACATAGGTGCTCACTGTCAGGATCTGACGGGCTTAGGGTTAAGGGTAAGTGTATGGATTAAAGATTTGTTGCAGAAATAAACTGGTTATAAAAAGAAATTTAATATAAGGAAATTAGGGGCTGATGAACTGTTGGCAGGAGGAGTGGCTATATAGGCTTGGCCTTCAGGAATGGCTCCTGGGACAAGGTGGCAACATTGGCTACTGCCCCAGTGGGGGACCTGGGGGTCAGGAAGGTCACCACTAGCAGTTCTGATGCTGGACCACACCACCACTGCTGCTGCCCAGGGACCACCATGGTGCAGCTGCCACTGTGCACCCGTGAAGCTGCTCACAGAGCAGCACCCCCATCTCTGCAACTCTGCGGCCAGTAGAAAATATCAGCCTCTCTCTGCTTTCTGAATATCACACTTTTGCCTTCAGAACCCTAGAACCAAGGAGCCAGCGGTTTTTTAAAAATTATATTAAGGTATAGCTTAGGGAGAAGTGGTCGGAAGAAGTGAGTGATTCAGTAGAAGCTTAGTTTCTGGAGAAGGGAAGGGGCCTAGGGGAGAAGTAGTTGGCACGTGCATGCTTCTGATGTTCCCACCAGAGACTAGCCACTGGCTCTCTGGGCATTTGCTTTCATTTAGACAGTGAAAGGAATTTCTGCATCAGGATATAAAAGAGGAAAAATATTAATTTAACTAAATATGTTTATGCTCTCTAGAAATAATAACCACTATAAGAATACTTGTAATGGCTTTTATACTACCATACATTCTCTTCATTTATTGCAGAAAATTATATGTGACATTTTGCACAGATGATAACTTGTTGTGGAAAGCTGTCCCGTGCACTGTGGGTTATTGAGCAGCATTCCTGGCCTCAACTCACTGGATGACAGGTGCATTCCCCCCAAGTTGTGAAAACCAAAATTGTCTCCAGACACTGCCAGATGAACCCCGCAGGGCAAAATCACTCACTGTTGAGAATCACTGATGTGTTCAATCTATATACATAGTTTTTTTATGCATAAGACCATTTATTGCAGGCTTTTTATCAAAATGTCCAACCATAAATGATGGCACACCTATATGATGAAAATAGTATGCAGTTGCAAAAAACGTGTAATCATGTATCAAAATATACTTAGTGTGTTGTTAAGTTTTAAAAAGGTACATGGCATTCATTCTAATTCCAGTTGTGTAAAATAAAGGTGGATATGTGTACGAGTGCATTCTAGTCCAAGGAAAATAAACCACAATCATAAAACTGTGACTATTTCTGAATAATAGGATTATCAGTGAATTTAATTTTCTTCTTTTTATTTTTTCTACATGTCCAGTTTTATAAAACAAACTTGTATGTAATATATACATATGATACTTGAGCAACTGTTGTCATCACTGAGAAGAGAGGGAGGGAGGGAGGGATCTAACATTTATGAAACATCTGTTCTGTCCCAGGCACAGTTTCAGGTGCCACCTAACCCTCGTCCACTTGAAGGCACCGTGTGATGGCACCAGAATGGACTAGAGAGGCAGGTAGAGCTGGTTTCAAATCCTGGATCTGCCTGGCCTTGGGTAAATTACTTTAATCTCTGCAAGTTTATGTTTCTTCCCCTGTAAACTGGAGCCAACCTCTCAGGGCAGCTGCAAGGATTAACAGAGGTGATTTACAGCATGCATGTATTATGTATTATGAGTGATTATTATTATGCATAGCTTGCCCGAGGGTGGGACGTGCCTTCTTTTTTCTCCAACACACCAGTCACAGCCTTGTGGTCAGTGACTGCCAATTTGCCACATCCAGGCCTCTTCTCCATTCTCCCATCTTCCTGAGAAAGAGGCAGTAGAACAGAAAAAGAGGACTATGTCTTTCAGGGTAAGGGAGAAAGTGAGTAAACCAAAAGCCTAGTACTTCTCAGTAGCTGGGTTTTCTTTCTCCTTGACAGGTCTGCTGCCAGGCCCTTTAGCAATACAGAGGCTAATTACTTGCCAGGAGTAAAAGAAAATGTGTCATTTGGTTGTTGGGACTTTTCCCAATGCAATAAATCACAGCCATGGAATCCCAGCTTTATTTGATTTAATAAAGATTTTAAAGAAAGAAAAAAGTTTTCCTTGTTTTTGTCGAGAACTGCTAGTCGTTTGTGTCTGTTTCATCTAGGGCTCTTAATCAGATGTGACCCATTACACTGCAAGCCACTTTCGGCACTTCAGAGTTCAGTTGTCTGCATTTGTGCTTGCCCACCTCAACTTTCCACCTGTTTGTTAGATCCCATCATCCCTTGCCTTCTTTCCTTGGGTCCCCCATCCCTAGACACGATTCATCAGCTTCTGATCCCAAAAGGAGGCTTTATTCACTGTGACAATTCATTCAGCCATTTGGCTTTGCTTGCCTGGCTCTGACCCTCACACTGTCTCCTGAAATAATCTTGAAGTCGTCTGCTGGCCCCCACACTGCTGCAGGTGTTCCTGCTCTCCCTCTTGGCCATTCCTGCCTTATGTCAGGTCTACACTGCCTGTGCCCGTGGGGCTTCCCCACCAGGTTAGGAGCATCAGACAATTTGAGTGCAGCAGCAAAACAGAATGGTGTTGGTTAAATCTCAGAGGTGAATTTTGCTTATTTTATAAAAGCCAGGGAGCTCTTGGTTAAGAACATATGTGAAAACAGGATTTAACTTCTCCTCTCCCTCTGGTTTACATTCGGATCTGTCTTGTTTCTGGAAGGTGTGGCTCCTTTTAAAAAAAATCACTGTTTCACAATGATGCTAAATTACATGCCTGAAACAAAGGCCCTGAAAACGTCGGACAAAGGAGAGGTAATGGGACATAATAGGAATGTATAAGGAGCTAGGTTTTTTCAGCTGGAAGGAAGAAAGTTGAGGGATTGGCTTGACTGGTCTGTTGTTATGTAACCAAATAGCAATCTGGGGAGGGTGTGCCAAGGGGTGAATGGCTGGACCCCTTTACCTTGAGCATGCCTTACCCTCCCGAGACAACAGAATGCCAGAGATGGAAGGTGACTTCCAGATTAAAATGCGAGGTCCAGAGAAACCATTAATAAATCACTTTGCCTAGGGGTATCCAGTTACAGAGTAACAAGAACGGGGCCAGAAGCCAAGTATCAACTCTTTTGGAAGTCCTTTTGACTTCCCATAGATCTGAATTGGCGATGTCCTTGCCTATAAGGCAACATTTTCTTTATTTTGAAGCAGATATGTGAGTCTCCTTTGCATGTGTTTGTATTGCATTGGAAGGTAGGTCCCCCTTCCCCACCAGGTGGGCTTTCTTTTTTCTTTCTACAGCTTTGTTGAGGTATAATTGACAAACAAAAATTGTGTAGATTGAAGGTGTACAACTTGATATTTTGATATACACATACATTGTGAAGAACAATCAAGCTACTCAACATACCCAACACTTCACATGGTTACCATTTTCTTTTTCTTTCTTTCTTTTTTTTGTGGTGAGAACACAAGATCTACCCTTTTAGCAAATTTCAAGCATACAATACAATATTGTTAACTATAATCACCATGCTGTAGATTGTATCTTTGGAATTTATTCATCCTGCATAACTAAAACTTGGTGCCCTTCGAACATCTTCTCATTTCTCCCTTGCCCCGGCCCTTGTCAACCACCATTCTACTCTCTGCTTCTATGGGTTTGACTGTTTTAGATTCCACCTCTAGGTGACAGTGTGTGGTTTTCATCTCCCTGCATCTGGCTTATTTCACGTGGTGTACTGTCCTCCAGGTTCCTGCATAATAGTGATGCCTTGTGATTCCCGCCCTCCATGTGGTTGGAAGTGTGTGAGCAGGTGAATTCCTCCTTCATCCTGGGAGACAGCGCCCCTGGTCTGTGGGTGCGCTAACCTCCAGTGTGAGCTTGGATGTGACTGTAACAGGGGAAACGGCCTGAAAAAGGGCAAAACATTTTATGAGCTGTCTCTTTAAAACCCTGTCACTGTTTTTGGGAATTAAAACCTGCATCACTGCCCACTTGTTCTCGTTCTTCTGATGTGGCCTCAGGGACAAGTGCCGAACTTTCAGTAACAGAATTTGGTGTCCCTGGGTGGGCCCATTGACGTCGCAGTGGAATGGCACCCTGCAACTGCCGGAAGAGGCAGGGAGCAGCTCTGGGTCAAGCCGTGGGTCTTCACCAGTAGGAGCAATGACTTTTTGGAGGGTGAGAGAGTAAGGGACCAACCCAGCAGCTGCCGGAGCCTGTTTAGCTCCAGGGAACTCTTGTCTCTCCCCTCCATGAAGTAGATGCAGCTGTCTGCAACCTGAACTGAGCTGAGGAAAAGGGTAATAGATTTGGGAAGTGTCCGGATGCCTTGGCCATTTGTCTGAGTAAGTTCCCCACCATGCATGCTGAAATCCTTGATTCTACCCATCTGGGGGAGGTTTTCAGACCTTCCTGTTGGAATTGTTGGAGGCACCACTTGGGGCAAAAGTCATGAGGTTGAGTGAAACTAGGGAACCTTGTTTGGATTTGGACCTCATTTGTACAGTTCCCAGGGAACCTGGGTGGGGGGCATTGGGAGACGTTGGTTCTAGTTTGGGAGAATTTGGTTCTTGTTCATCCCCTTGGGATAAGGAGATGTTGGTTATCATTTGAGAATTTGGTTCTCATTTGGATGGTTCCCATTTGTTGGAAGGCCTTGGCATTATTGTTTTGTTGTCTGTGTTTGTTATTTGTGAATTTTGTTTCAACATAGAGAAGATCCATCTGAAACCCCTGTGGGGAGAATCTTGGCTGAATGGCCAACTTATAGCTATAAGTCTATGTCTAAAAGAGAATTGTGTTATTGTAATCCAATGCATGTGCTGGAGTGTGAGAAGTCGTTGTTGAATGAAACCTTGAATTATTATACTGTCTTACAACTGGAATTATTTTGTCAAAGGTTGGGCAAATGGGATGAGATCCCATATGTACAAACTTTCATGCAATTGCATAATAAAGAGGCTGAAAGCCCAGGCGATAGAATAGGGGAGGGATTAATCAGGTTGGATCTCATGAGCCCTTTACCTGCTGCCCTGTCTGCCATGGGCCTTCATGATACTTTGTTTTAATTAAACAGTCAGATTCCCTTGGTCCGCACAAGTTCTGGGTCCGCTGCTGGGTGCTGGCACAGCCCCAGGGGTGGACCCAGAGGGAGGGGGGACTGGCAAGCATGGCCCACCACTCTGTGCCACCCCCTGTGGCAAGGGGAAAATAGGGGGTGGGAAGGGAGTGCCCACTGTCTGACTGCCCCCCCACCAGGTGTGTACACAACATGGTGGGGAGGCGCCGGCCCTGCTGGGCTCTCTGGGGACAGTGATGATGCCTGCCATGGGAAACCACTGCAGGCTTGGCTGCACTCGAGCTTGTGCTGATCAGGCCCATGCCAGAGGCCCGCAACTGGCCCAGGAAACAGCCCTGAGAAGAGCCCAGCCTGGGATAATTGCCGCCTGCCACCACCATCTTGGCACCTTGAGAGGGGTGAGGGAGGGCGCAACTGGCCCATGCCCACTTGGTTATGACTAGGGGGGTGACATGGTCCCTCTGAGACCCTGCAGGGAACTCAATTTGGCCAGAGGGCACCCATAGCTGAGGCAGGGCAATTTACAGCAATACCAGATAGGGGGCTTGAATGCTCAAGGAAAGACAGAAAAAGTCACCCCAGATTGATGTATAATCAGTGTGCTTTTTGTAAAGAAAGACATTGCAAAGAGCATTGCCCAAAATTGCAAAGGACTCCAGGTAACAAGAAACCTCCATGAGAGAAAATGTTTTTTTTCAAGGCCAGGACTCAGAGGATGAAGGAGGGGGCCTGGGGCCCCCTGTCTCACTAGTGGCTCCGATCCAAATATCTCCACAGGAGCCCCAGGTGAAATTGACAGTGGGGATGGGATTGGTGCTGGTGAAGCCTACAGGAGACTGCCATCATTTGAATGTCAGGATCCTGGGACTAGAGTGGCATCATGGCCCTGCTGGACTGTGTTGCCTCATGGGTTTGAAAGGTCTGTCCTGCCCTGTTTGATGGGAGCTTAGCAGGGGACTTGCAGAACCTGCAATTGGATAAATTTGCAAACAGCAGGTTACTTATCCAGGATTCCAAATTAGCAAGGGAACCTGTGGCAACTGCATGGGTTAAAGTCTTAGTACAGGTGCTGGGAGACATCCCATGGCCAGTGGCATATCTATCAAAGCCACTGGACTATGTTGTGAGAGGATGGCCTCCTTGCCTCTGGGCAGAAGCAGCTGCTTGTGAGTTGTTATTAAAGACTGTGTCTATTCTCAATGCTGCCACCCTGTTACCAGCCAAAGAGAATGAGCCTTTGCAGCAGCATGACTGTTTAGAAGTACTGGAGGCTGTCTATTCTAGCAGGATGGATCTGTCAGATCAGCTGATGTCAAAGCCAAATTGGAATCTTTTAACTGGCAGGAAAAGCTTTATGGACAATGAAGGGCTGGATATGTGGCGTTCATGAAATGCACTGCCACCTGGGACTTTAGCCCAGGAAACTGAGTTGACTGGTTTAACCAGAGCTCTTGTTATCCACAGGAAAAAAAGGTAAACATTTATATGGACTCTGAATATGCTTTTATGACTGTGCATGCTCATGGTGCCATTTGGAAGGAAAGGGGGCTCCTGATGGCAGGAAATAAGGATATTAAGTATGCCACTGAAATAATGGTCCTGATACAGGCTGTGGCTGAGCCCAAGTGGGTGGCCTTCATGCACTGTCCTGGTCAGCAAGAAAGGGAGACACTTATGTTGCAAAAAGAAATCAGGCCACTGGCAGAGCCACTAAGGAGGGTGCTGAATGCCATCTGTTCCTTGGGGCCTTGGTAACCCAGCTGGATTTAGATCCCCTTTAAAACTAAATACTGGACCTCTGATATTTGGGATGGCACAGCTACATGGAGGCAGAATTCTCATGGACTCATTCTCCTACCTGAAGCTTTGGTTCGGCCTCTTATGAGGCAACTACATGAATGCACACATTAGGGGCTTGATGCCTTAATAGATTTGGCAGTACCTTACTTAAGAGTAAGGTACTTTGTTAGCATTTGCAACAAAGTACAACAAACTATTTATGTACTTGAGACAATCTGAAGACAGAAAAGTGACCTGCTGCACAGGGAAACCAACTCTGGGAATCCACCCTTTCGATTATTGGCAAATTGATTTCATTCTGATGCCTAAACTTGTATTAGTAGATACCTTTCTGGCTGGGTAGAGGCTTATCCTGAATGAAGAGAGCATCTGAAGCTACCAGAATCCTTCTGAAAGAACTCATTCTGAGGGATGGGCTCCCTTCCTCCATACAGAGTGATAATGGACGCTCCTTTATATCAGAGGTAACTCAGCAAGCAAGCAAAATTGATGCACGAAACCCAACTAAAGTGGGATAGGGTGTTACCACTTGCCCTCCTCCGGATAAGGGTAACCCCTAGAAGCAGGCTTAAGTTAAGCCCCTATGGAATAGTTTATGAGAGACCCTTCCTAGCACCCCGAGGTAAGTATGGTAATGTAACCACGAGTAAAGAAAGCAGAGTAAAGCAATATATCAAAGAAGTAGGTCAAATGCTAACCA
Source organism: Daubentonia madagascariensis (assembly GCA_023783475.1). Lineage (NCBI taxonomy): Eukaryota > Metazoa > Chordata > Mammalia > Primates > Daubentoniidae > Daubentonia > Daubentonia madagascariensis. The sequence continues at coordinate 74,754,449 of JAKFHU010002088.1, read as the reverse complement.
CTATGAATGAGTTTGCCTCTTTCAGGTCCCAGCTCCAGCTGGAAGCAGTGAAGTGGAAGAGACCCTATGAAGTGCCTCTAACAATTCACACCTTGTTGAAATTATCAGGAATAAAAACCCTGGGTCCATCATACCAGAATAAAGTGTCCCATTGAAGAAGAAGATCCAAGCCCCCAGTGGATGGGACAGCCTTTAAGTGACCTAAAGTATCTGTTTAAGAAGAAGAAAAAATGAAAATGTTGATATTTTTGCTAACCTTTCTTTGGTTATTTGCTCTGCCTATAGGATAGAGAAATAAATCCTTAGTGAGAATTTCCCTGGGCTATTGCCTCTCCTGCTGATCTGTCTTGCTCCTGGGTTTGTTATCCTAAACCTTGGTTGGTGCAAGTATTCCTATATATGATTTCTGACTTTGCAGAAGCCGGTCTCTTGGATCACCCACAGGGCGTGACTAATAGCTCCGCACTCAGAGGTCCCATGTTTCTTTCTTGCCCAGCCCCGTATCAGACCTTGTGTGCAAGGCAACAGTAAGGACCCACGGCCCTACTGGTGTCTTAGATACCAAGGAGGATAAAATCTCTCTTATCAAGTATCCTCCTCCATTTCCCCTTGTAAATCCTCACGGATGTAGTTGTTGCTTATGCTCTTCTTTGCCTGGTAATCTGTTGCATTCTTTATTTTTATAAATCTACTGGCAAAGCTTTGCAATGGCATAAATAAGTACAAACCTCCCATCTAATACATCACCCCAATTCAGCAGGAAGTAGCTCGATGACTACGTCTCCCTCCTCCCCTAGATATGGAGGGTAAAATTGATAGTGGGGAACATGTGACAGAGGAAATGGCCTGAAAGAGGGCAAAATATTTTATGAGCTGTCTCTTCAAAACCCTCTCACTCTTTTTGGGAATTAAAACCTGTATCTCTGCCCAAGGCCTGTAATCAGAGGGGCAGGGGAGTGTCCTTTGTTCTTTGTGCCACAGGAGATGGCTCAACAGAATTGTCCAGGTGGAGGTCATGGGATTGTCTTTGCCCTCTGGCAAAGACATGGGATGGAGATGGGATGGATCAGGACCATCAACTATAGTTAAACAGCAATTGCCTGAAGCTGAAAAACATGCTCCCCGCTTAAAAGCTCTGTATTTCTGCTTATGGATAGGAAATGGTACTTTAAGACATGAGTCTGCCTTTTCCTCATCTGCCAGCAAATTAATAAATCTCCCTTTCCTTTTCCTCAAACCACTTGTCCTCGTTCTTCTGATGCAGCCTTGGGGACAAATGCCAAACTTTTGGTAACATGACTATGTTCTTGTGCCATCCTTGTGCTGCTCCCTGATATGCAGGACCTCACCTCTCTTCCCTAGCCCCTCTCATCTCCTATGAGCAGTGCCTTACCACTCTGACATCCTCCGCCCACTCTAGCTAACTAGCCACGTTTAAAATTATCTCATAAATTAATTCATTCCAGAGATGTCAATGACGAGTCAAAGGTTTATTCTTTACTTTTTGCTAGGAATTTTTGCATTTCAGCAGGGGGATTTTTAGGACTACAAAACTTTGATAGAGTAGTTCTGAAGCATGTTTGCACATTTGAATTCTCTGGAGAGCTTTAGCAAACTTCTGAAGCCTGGGATCCCCATCCCCAGATATTCTAATTAAATTGGTCCTGTGAGGGGCTGGGGGAAATAGTGGTTTTTTAAAAGCTCTCCAGGTGGATTCTAAAGTACAGCTATTGTTGAAAACATCTGCCTAAATATGAACGATGGCATCCCAAAAGATTCTAGCCAACTGGCTACTACCAGAGAGATTGCTGCAGCGATGCTTCTGTCCTTTCCTAAGGCAGAGCATAAGAATGTCTTTCTATGGCATCTGTGTGGGGTTCAAGGAAGTCTCAGAGGAAGTTGGATGATCAGCATTTGAGCCTGGGGCCAAGGAAACCACCTGGGACTGAACATTTTCAGTCAGCCTAGTCCTGTTTAGTCTTAGTTAGTAGGGTTAGTTTCCTCTAAATCTCTCCAGCTAGAGATTAAATCAGAGGTTTCAAGCTGGCCATACATGGGCCAGGTTTTGCCTGCACATGGGATTTGTTCACTCTACACATTATTTCTTGATTTTAAAAATAGAACTAAAAACTGAGGGAATCTACATAAAATCCATATTTTTGTCTTTTCTTTAAAACAGAAGCAGCACTGGCCACTTGGCCTGCATTTCAGGATGGCTACTTCTGGCTGAAAAGCTGTGTGCTGGTTACTTCATTTAGATGGGCATGAATTATCTCTTTGCTACAGGCCCTGGTTGCCATACTCCCTCCATTTAAGTTACCTGTCTGGCCTTTCAGATGTTTGCACTGTGACTGGTTGAAATGAAAACAATAGCTGCTATGGAATGCCTACAGTGTGCCTCGTGCTTTGTGTCTAATTCTTATGAGAACTCTGTAAGGTTGGTCATATTACTCTTTATTTCACAGACCTGGGGGAACTTAGGTCCAAAACAGAAATGTTTTCCCCACGGCCCTGCAAGGTAAGTACCAGATGTGAGATTCAAACTCAGATTGGTCTTTTGAGCCTTTCTCTTTCCACCTAAAACCAGCCCCGCTGTTCCCCTCTTCAGTAGAGATATAGAACATTGAGGATAACTTTTCAGAGGCCTATTTAGCCAAGGACCCCGGCTTATGTATTTCTGACCAGGGGTCTCACACAAACCTAGGCTCCCAGGACGTCCTTATCTGCCTCACTACTATTTCTGTAGAAGCTGGTCTGGGGCAGCCCCACGATCCTCTGAGACATTAAAGCTACCATCGATGGCTTGCCACAGGTGCTTCCCTATCTCCACCAAAAAGAAGGTTTTGTATCCTGACTATAATCTGCATTTCTAGAAGCAGCAACCCAACCACTTTCTTCAACTGAACACCTGCTATGTATCAGGTACTATGAAAGGCATTTTATATATGTGGTTTTATTTGATCCACATAACAACCCACTTAATATTTATAATTTTATAGATGAAACAGAGTCTCTGAGACGTTGAGAAAATTTCAAAATGTCATACATTTACTAGACAGTATGTCTCCGAGTAGATGTCTTAGTAGTGGTCCATTAGTAGCCGGTTGTCATCCTTGTATAGAATAAAACACTTCAAGTTGGTTGTTATTTTAAAAATTTTGAAAGTAGTGTGTAAATCAAAGAAGAAAAGAAAATAACTCCACCTGCCAGAGTTACTGCACCCTTCTGGGGTATTTTCCTCTAGATTGTGTGTGTGTATTTATGTGTAGAACGTATAAAGTACATGTGTTTCAAAAATATTTAAAATATTTAATAACTGAAAAATTCTTGAATGTTGGCAGTATCATGTTAATATTCTACTTAAAAGGAAAATTTAGTGAATTGGAGCTGAATTCACCAACTGTTTACTGAATATTTACTGTGTGCTAGGCACTGACATTTCAGAGATAAAAATAACCCTGAGGGAACACACAGGGTGTGATTGTGTGTGAAATAGACAAGTTAATGCGAAATTATGATGTGGTATGATAAATGTTTTGATAATGATAAGCCCAGAGAGTGTTGGAAGTCACAGGAGACACTGTTCACTCGGCCAAGGGAGAAAGTGCAGTGGATGTCTTCATTACCTGGAGCAGGTAACATGTGAGCTAAATATTGCAGCAAGAGTGGAAGATACACAGGTAAATAGGTAGGAGAGGGCATCCCAGGGAGAAGGACAGTATGTACAAGCCTGCGAGGTCTAAGACAATTATTTCTGAATGCAGTACTCTGACCTTCATTTTGTCCAGGAGAAATCGCACACTGGACACATTTTCCTTTATGCCATTAGAAACCACAAGTTACAGACCCATCGGCATAAATGGCTTTCTCTTCTACCTGTCCCACTGAGTCACTTAGAATTCTAGGCTCACTCTTCTGGGTGAAAGTTACAGAGCCTTTGCTGTATCCAGTGGGAAACATATTTTTTACTCACTGCAGAAAATCTGTTTAATCATTTGCACATAATAGACTATATGCTGGTTTGGGACTGGGAGGTGACATGATAAAGGCAGAGGAAATCACCTGCCATAGGTTCAGGTGATGAATGTATCAGGCAGAACTTTGCCTGGGGAAAGAATATAGATGTAAGTGTGCTCAGGTGGGATGAACTCTTCCCCCATCCTGACTGCTGCGGCAGTTATTACAGAGGTTGTATAAAGCAGGTGCACATATTGCTTAATGAAACATTGAAAAGGGCAAAGTCCCTGTCCTAGTTTCCTCTAAAGATGAATAGAGAAAGAACCAAAGTTATCTTTATCTGACCAGATCAGTTAAAAAAATCATGAAGCCATAAAAAAAATCTCTTTGGTACATGGAAATTTCACGTGTTTGTGCAAGCAGTAATACTTTTTTCCACTTTTGCTCCTGCCTCATTGCATACTGAACCTAGAAGGTGCCTAGTTAAAAATGCATGTGAAAAAGAGTAATTGATTATCGCAGTAGCTAATGTCACAGGGTGACTTACCCTGGGTCTTTTGCATATGTATGATTTCGTTTTCCCACCAACCTCACGGGGCAGGGCTACACAAATGAGAAACTCGCCTGCGGACACAACCTGTCAGTGGCAGAGCCAGGATTCAACCCAGGTCTGTCTGATTTCAGACTCCAAATACCTTCCTCTGTACCACTTTGTCTGCTGAACTATGTGGCTCTAGGGTGCAATTGCTGCTTTTCAATAACATCAAGGTTCTTTTATTAGAAGGAAGAGAAAGGTGGTATTGGAAAGGCACCCAGAGGTCTCTGCCACCTTCGTCATCATAATAACCTCTAAACTGCAGTCTTCAAACTCCTCCTCCATCCACACCAGCTCCCTAGGCGTTCTCGCCCACCAGCCACACGATCTGACGCTGACTCCCAAACTTATGTCTGCTCTGAGCGATCCTCTTCTTGTCTTTCCTCTGAACTCCAAACTTGAATATCTGGTTACCTGCTTGGTGTGTCCACCTCCATGTCTGGTAGCCATCCCAAACCCAACTACCCAAACGGAACAGTCTCACCTTTAAACCGCTGTCCCCCACCATCCTTCCCATCTCAGTAAATGACAACTCTGTGTACCCGGTACTAAGGCCAAGAAAGAACCTTGCGGTTTTCTTTCTCTCCTACCCGAAATATCAAGTCAGCTTTAATTAGAAAGTATGTCCAGAATCCACCCACTTCTCACCCCCTCAGCTGCTTTTTCCATCGTTTCATCTGTTGCCACCTCCCGCCCGACCATTGTGGGAGCCTCTAAAGAATGTCCCTGTTTCCACCCTGCCCACCTGGTCTGTTCTCTACTCGGCAGCCAGGGTGATCTTTCTAGAATGGGGGGAGGGTAATGCTCTCTCTCTGTTCAGAGCCCTCTAATTTCTCCCTCTCCGAGTCACACCCACGTCTGCACCGTGAGCCCTCAAAGTCCTTTACAACCTGGCTCCAGTCTTGCCTGAGCTCCCTCTCTACCTGCCTCGCTCCACTCCAGCCCTCTGGCCGTCTCGCTGTTCCTCAAGCACACCAGGCACGTTTCTGCTTTAGGGTCTTGGAAGGATGTCTTTCCTTTTCCTGAGGCCTTGTTACCCCAAATATCTTCATGCAATTATTGCTTCAATACCATCTTTTATTTATTTAAGTAAAAATTTTTTAATTTTTAATTATTATGGGTACATCATACTTGTGTATCTTTATAGGGTGCATGTGATGTTTTGATATGGGCAAACAATGTGAATGAATCAAATCAGGGTAACTGGGGTATCCATCACCTCAGACATTTATCATTTCTTTGTGTTAGGAACATTCCAATTTTACTCTTTTAGTTATTTTAAAAAGAACCTTCACTTATTGATTCTAGTTGCTTTGCTGTGCTATCAAATATTGGTCATTCTATCTAACTATCTAGGTATATTTTTGCACCCATTAACCATCCCCACTTTATACCCCCTTCCCCCTACCCTTCCCAGCCTCTGGTAAACATCTCTCTATTCTCTGTCTCCATGAAATCAATTGTTTTTAATGTTTAGCTCCCACATATGAGTGAGAACATGTGAGATTTGTCTTTCTGTGCCGGACTTAATCTCATTTAACATAATGTTCTCATACATTATGTTAACATACATGTGCAAATGGCATGATTTCATTCTTTTTTATGGTTATATAATATTCCATTGTGTATATGTACTGTGATATTTTTTCTTTTTCTCTTTTTCTTTTTTACAGGTGATTTTGTATGTTTTTGATTATCTTTTTTAAAATTTCAAAATATTAATTAAGGGAGTACAAGTGTTTTCGTTACATAGATTTCGTGGACATCTTGTGTAATACTTAAGTCAGGGCTTTTGGTGTGCCCATCACCAGAATAGTGTTCATCATACCCAATAGGTAAGTGCCCATCCCACACCCACCTTCCCACTCTCCCGTCTTCTTGGTTTCTCGTGTCCTTTATGTTGCTTTGTGCCCATGTACAGCCATCTATTAGCTCCCACTTATTAGTGAGAACATATGGTGTTTGGTTTTCCATTCCTGAGATACTTCACTTAAGATAGTAGTCTACAGTTCCACCCAAGTTGCTGCAAATGACATTATGTCATTCCTTTTCATGGCTGAGTAGTACTCCATGGTGTGTGTGTGTATATATGTGTATATATATGTATATATGTGTGCATGTGTGTGTATGTATGTGTGTGTGTGTGTGTGTGTATATATATATATATATACGCCCCACATTTTCTTTACCCATTCATGAATTGAAGGGCATTTAGGTTGATTCCACCTCTTTGCAATTGTGAATTGCGCTGTGATAAACATTTGAGTGCAGGTGTCTTTTTGATAAAGTGACTTCATTTCCTTTGGGTAGATACCCAGCAGTGGGATTGCTGGATCGAGTTGGTAGGTCTACACTTATTTCTTTGAGGAATCTCCAAACTGTTTTCCATGAGGTTGTATTAATTTGCAGTTCCATCAACAGTGTATAAGCATTCCTTTCTCTTCGCATCCATGCCAGCATCTATTGTTTTTTGACTTTTTAGTAATAGCCATTGTGATAGGTGTAAGGTGGTATCTAATTGTAATTTTAATTTGTATTTCCCTGATGATTAGTGATGCTGAGCTTTTTTTCATGTTCGTTGGCCATTTGTCTATCTTCTTGTGAAAAACTTGCCTGCCTACTTCTGATGTTTATTCAAAGCCCAAGGGCTCTTTATGTGGTGAATCCTGCCAGGACTGGGCCCTTGCCTTCAGGGCAGCATGTTTCCTTCTGGCCCAGGATAGGTCCAGAAATGCTGTCCAGGAACTAAGGCCTGGATTCAGGGTCTTCAGGAGTCTGCATGGTGCTTTACTTTACTGTGGCTGCGCTGGTACCCAATTTGCAAAACAAAGTCCTCTGAATTATTCCCTTTTCTTTCCCCAAGTGGAAGAAGACTCTTCCTGAACTGCACTACCAGGATTTGGTGGAGGGGTGACACAGGCACTGGCTTGGCCACCACCACTGGTGTCTCACTGGGTCACGTGTACCCCAAGCCCACTGCCTCAGAGCCAGTACAGCCACAGTAATTACCCAAGGACTGCAGCTTTTGTTTCATGGCTGCCTTATGAATTTATTCCAGGCTCCAGGCCACTTTTTGTCAGCTGGTTGGTAGGGCTAGCCAGAATTTGGGTTTCAGGGCAGAGGATTTCCCTCTGGCTGGGCTGTTTTAAATGCTCCCTCCATGGATGCCAAAAGTATTCTGCCCCGTGCTGTGTTCCCCTGTGACAGGGTGGCCCTGAGATCCAGTGCAAAGTCCCACAATCACTTCCTTTTCCCTCCCCCAGGCACACAGATTCTCTCTCCACTGTGTGCACTGGCGCAGCACTTCCGGGGGGATAGTGGAGGGGTGGTGTAGGTAGTGCAAGACTCTTTTCTGCCCTCTTCAGTGCCTCTTTCTTTGATATGATGTTAAAACCAGGTACTGTGATCGCTCACCTGATTTTTGGTTCATCTGAAAGTGCTTCCTTGTGTGGATAGTTGTTGAATTTGGTGTTCATGCAGAGGGAGTTTCTTTTCCGCCGTCTTGCTTGGCCCTGATCCCCCCTCAATACTATCTTTTAGAGACAACTTCTCTGACTACCTCACATGAAATTTCACCCCATCCTCTCAATATGTTCTTATTTCTCTTCTCTGCTTAATCTTCTTCATAGAACTTTTTGGCACCTGACATACTTGTATTTATTTATTATCTGTCCCCCCAATAATGTAAACTTCACAAAAACAGTGTCTGTTTTGTTTCCTGCTGTATCTCCAGCTCCCAGAAGAGTGCATGGTGCAGGGTACATACTCAGTACCTACTTGTTGAATGAATGAGTGAATGACCATCTTGGCAATGACATTATGAAAGCATGAGGTTTCAGCCCCCCGACAGAAATGTGGTCTGTCCATCTATTTTACCTTTAACATAGAATGCTTCCCAGAGTCTCAGAGCTGTAGCTTTTAGCCAGACAGGGCAGCAGAGCCCATCTGCTTCAATAGAGCTGTTGAGTTGAGTTTTTACTCTGCATTTACCTTGAATGATGCTTTGGTTCAAGTTATGCTTTGTGAGAAATTCATTTCCTCCTGGAGTTGCTTCTACCAACAGAGGGAAGACAATCATTTCTTCTTGGCATGATTTCCAACTCAATCTTTTCTGTCGAGAACTCAATTGCAACCATGCAACTGTTCCAAATCTCATCCTGGTCAAATCAAACGCTGCACTTGTAATTTAGATACCCTCCCCTTACCACATCCTGTTCTTATTTTTTAAGCTTATCCATTATGGAAGATTGATTTACTTTGCTTTCCAGTTATATCCTTAAGTACATGACTGTGGAATTCTGGTTATAGAACATTTTATCTCCTCATGGTGTGTGTGTGTTTGTGTGTGTATTAAAATCACATACATGGAATAGCTAGAACAGAGTTATTTTTTACTTAGATATAAAATATGTGGAATAAAAAAACAGAGGCAGTTGAAAATGTATGACTTGCATTTTCATTCTGGTTCTGCTTCTAATGGGTTATATGGTTTTAAATAAGACCCTTCCCCTTCCTGAGCCTTGTCATAAAAGGCCCATAAGAAAGCTTTCAGTAAGTAGATTGCTTAAGACTTTCAAAAAGATCCTCTTATAGACCAGGGGAATCAATCATTCTTACTTTGCAGAAAATTGTATAAAATTAGTAGAGTAAAATTTTGATGAAGCAAAAGCAAACCACAAAATTTTATTTCTGTTTGCCACTTTCAGGGGAAGAATCAAATGACCTCTTCACCCCCAACAAAAATACTTACTGCTTATTTATTCATTTATCTGATTGTCAAACACGCCACATTTTCTGACCGTAACAAAAGGGCTATCAAGAATGTGCAATTATAGGATCTAGAGTTGGAAGAGACTGGTGTTGGTTAGGATGAGATTCAGATATGATATAGAGCCAAAACGATAGCATAAACAAGACAGAGCTTGGTTTCTCTCTCACATATTGTTCCCAAGGTCAGTAAGCAACATGCACAGCTTTGGCATCCTCTGTTTTCAGGGACCCAGGCTCCTCCTCCTTTCCTATTCCGCCTGTTCTAAGATGCTGTGCTGGTCTGTGTGGTTCAGCATTTTTTCTACCACCTCTACATTCCAGCTCTCAAGAAGGAGTAAAGAGGCCAAGAAAGGCATGGCTGGCTCTTTAAAAACATGGCCAGAGGTCGGTGGCTCATGCCTGTAATCCTAACACTCTGGGGGCCAAGGTGGGAGTATTGCTTGAGCTCAGGAGTTCAAAACAAGCCTGAGCAAGAGTGAGACCCTGTTTCTACTAAAAATAGAAAAATTGGCCAGATATTGTGGTGTACACCTGTAGTCCCAGCTACCCAGGAGGTTGAGGCAGGAGGATCACTTGAGGGAGTTTGAGGTTGCAGTGAGCTATGATGATGCCACTGCACTCTCCCCAGGGTGACAAAGTGAGACTCTGTCTCAAAAAAAAAAAAAAAAAGGCCAGAAGTTGTACTTATCACCTCTGCTCACATCCCATTGGAAATTAGTCATATGCCCTAGTCACATGGTCATGCTCCTCTGCAAGGGAACTTGGCCTTTATACCATGTGCCTGGCTGAACTTGGAGATCTATTACAATCAAAAAAAGGAAGAATGGATATTGGGGTACAACTAGCAGTTTCTTCTATAGGTGTTGACACTCTGATTTTATAGATTTATGAACTGAGGCCAATAGAGGTAAAATATCCCACGCTTTACAGCCAAAGTATGGTGGATTCCAGGTCACTGTACTCTTATGGAAAAGGCGTGAGTTTGTAGTGAGACAGATCCGAGTTAGAATCTCTGTTTTGCCAATTACAGACTGTGTGACTTTTGGAAAAGTTTGGAAAAAACTTTTGTGAGCTCTGATTTTCTTATATGTAAAATGGGATAATTTATCTCTTGCAGGTTTCCTGGGGTGATAAATGAGTTGATTTATGAAAGCACTTTTCAGGGGATCCAGCACATTGTAAGGACTGATTAAGTCATAGGTTCCTCCCAACTCTGACCTTCCTGTTACAGTTTCATACTATGTAATGTGGATGTATTTAAACATGCACAGGTACTCCGAAAAAATATCTGCAGTATTTCTCATGATCAATCCAAACCTTTTAAATCTCTATTTCTGTACAATTGGAGTTAATATTCAATTATGATTTCAAGGTACTTTAAGAGATGGGCACCAAAAAAGAGAAGTTTTTTAGGAAAAGTTTCAATTATCTAGAAAATTTAAGTTAACTATTAATACAATCTCTCCTGCCCTGAGCATTTCAGCCAATTAGCTGACTATTTAGCACTATTTCAATAACACATTATCCTGCCCATAGGCTTAATACTAACGGTTTTTGTCATAATCACTTATTTTCTTTCCTGTGATGTTTTTATCTCGAATCCTAATTTCGACACCTGAGTTTTATTTTTTTCCTACTGATACTGGAATTTAAGTGGATTTAGTTTTGAAAGTTTGGAAAAAATTAGACTGGCTATTTTAAAAATCTGAGAGAGTGGAAAAATGTTCATATTCTAGTTGAGATTTTTTTCTTGGGTTACTTAAAAAAGTTCTTTCTAAACTTTTTTTTAAAGTGAGACTATCTAAAAGAACACACATAGATTTTCTTAAAAGGAATCCTTCCAGTCTGGGAAGAAATTGCTCAAATCCAAACCATATGTGATATGTAAAGTAGCATTTTGAATATTCATATTATGATGTGAAAATCAGACTCCCAGAACCGTAAGTCTCCCAGAATGAATTGAAATGAAGATAGCAGGGTGAATGTCACTTCCCTAATGCATGATATTGCAGTCCTATCCAGCGTCTCTTTTCCTGGATTGGATCACCAGAGAACAATCATGTGTACAGACGTGGCAAACATGCCCTCATTCTATTATATAAGGCACTTTGGATGGAAAACAAATTTTAGGTCAACATCTTTCTGAATGAATTTTAATTCTAGGAATGAAACACTATCATTCTTGTCCATTCCTTTGGCTTAGGGTGTTTTTGCATTATCAGCATTTCACTTTGTTTCTACTTATTCTTGAGTCCTGGTTGAAATCGCATCTAAAATGTATCAGATGCTGGTTGCAGCCTGCAGATTCACACTTCTTTTATATGGGCCTGTGTTATGCCAAATACTCCTGCTCTACTTTCATTCATCTTTTAGTATCCCTATTAACGGATTTGTCTCACAACAATGTAAATTATCTTCTATTTCCTTTAGTAGAGGAGAGAAAAAATTGGACTCCTTTACAGCAAGTATTTTACTTCACTTTACAAATGCATTTCACTTCCTTATTTTGGCACACCTGGTCAGCCCATTTTACCATTATTCATCTCCATTTATGTGGTTAATGGATTTTCAATTGCAAATTATCTACAGAACATGCATCAGAATACTTTTTACAGCTGTATGAATTGATTCACATACCCATAATATTCAATCAACCTTTGGCTTGTATCAACAAGTTGACATTTTGGAAGCAGCTAGCTAATAGGGAGCCCCAGCAGATTGGTGGTTAATAGCGATTCTGGAATATTCTTTGTGTGGCTAGAGCTTTCTTTCACCATGCTGCCAGGTTATAGTTGAGTAACAAAATTAGGAGATGGAGAACTTAGGAATTTTTAAAGTTTGGCCTTAAGAGGAAAGCTTTTTAAATATTTTAGTGTTCATAAAATAAAAGAATGGATCCAGCAGACAAAATTAAGAGAATGTCAATGATCTTGTTGTTATTATCTGGTTAAAGACTAAATGACAGTTCCAAAGAGAAACTAAGAGCAGTTTCCTTTTCTCTAAACAAGTGCTACTCAAAATGTGTCCACGGATTATTATGTGAATTCTTTGTTCACACAAGATGGGTACAGATATTGAGAATGTTTACAGTTTAGAAACTATAATAGTGATGTAATGTTGCTGTGACATCCAAGGGTATGACCAGTGGGTTTGTCTTATTAAATAAGATATACACCAATGTGGATGTTGTTTCGATTATGTGGTGTTGCATGTCTAGTCATGTTTAGTAGGTGACCAAGGTGGATTCAAAACGAACAAAGAATCAGATGACTGCCGATAAGTGCTATCAGTGCATTGGAGAAAGACAATGAAAAGCTTAAGGTGATTAATTGCTAATTTAGGGAGAAGTGTGACAGTGAGGAGGCCTCCTTGGCAGCATAGAAAGAGACTCTAAATCTTTTGTAGCTGGAGAACAGACAGTGCTTAGGATCAGGCCCAGGGTAGTGGAACTTCACAGCAGGTTGTATTCTAAGCCTCAGCAAATCTTCTATGCCAAAGTCAGGATCCTGGTTTGGATCAAGTGTACCCCTGAGCCTTGGGACAGTGACTTCTGGGTCAGTGCCTTCAAGAAACTTGAAACTGTCCATCTCTCTGCACCCTCTGGCCCTATTAATGGTTGGTGCTCCTTGCCTTGCTTGAAGATAATGTAGAGGCCTCTACCTGCACATAACAGGTGCCAGTTTCAGGATGAGACCCTGCTCCTCCTGGCCACCAGACCAATAAATATTGTCAAATTGCAACATAACTTGGCCAGTGAGGTGCTGGGTCACCTGAGGGAAAAAAGGGACTCTGCAAAAGGAGCTGCAGGACCTAACTGTCACATACCTGCAGAGCCAGGATATAGACAAGGATCCTGAGGGTGCTGAACTGAGGGGCGATAAAACATGAAGCTGGGTAAGGAGAACTATCAAAATGAGAGCACTCTCCTGTGGTACAGATTTAACTCCCACAACACAGAAAAGGACCCTGGGAGACTGTGCTATCAAGCTGCTGGGATGACTCTCGGAAACTTAGAGAAAACAATAGGAATTGGGAATTCCTATTGTTTTTCCTATAACTGCTATTCCTATAGCAGTTCCTAGCACTGCTGTGGCGGACAATAGAAGAAAGAATCAAAAAGCTCAGGAAAAGGGGGCATGTTAGAGTAGATATACTGTGGAAGGAGGAAAGCTGGCTGTGTCTTCAGGAGGACCTGTAGGACACTCGGTTTACCAAAGCCATACGATGCGCTGGGGAGAAGACAACAGGCAGCCCTGAGACCAGTGGTGGCGTCTCTGCAGGCCAGGGCTGACTGCAGGACGTGCTGTAACAGACTGGGCTTCCTGATGGCAATGCAGATGATCAGATCCCGAAATAATAGAGGCTAAGTGGTGACACTTAATCAGAAGCAAAGCTGAAATTATTGTAATGAGTAGCAAGGTTGGAATGGCATATAGGGGGCATAACCCACAGAGAGATACAGGGATTAATACAGAGATACAGAGATTAATAGAACATGGTGTCCTCTGGGACAAGAGAGGTGGGCAACCAATAAGGCTATTGTTTAATCTATGCAATCAAAATAAATCAAGGGTGGATTACTGGGAGGCTAAGGGCAGCCTGAAAAATAAAATGTCATGAATTCCTGCCATTTATGGACTTACGCCAATTCGGAGACCCTGAACTCATGGAATAAAGGAGAAGCAAGGTCCTCAGGAGGAAGTACCCTGCAGCTTCATGGCAAGTGTGTGTGGTAATGATAATCCTGTTTTTCACCAAAGGAACCTATAGCTATTTACCTGGGCATTATGTACTAGGAATAGGGGACTATCTGGACATTTTGAGGATTGTCAGCTACAGGCTCCAAGTCCACACTGACATGAGAAGACTTGAAACATCATTATGATCCCCTGCTGGAGTGGGCACATCTGGGGGCCAGGTTATAGATGGGGTCCTGACACAGTTCAGCTCACAGTGGGTCTATGAACCCACCTAATGGCCATTTCCTTGGCCTGTTGAATGTATAATTGGAGTGCACAGACGTGGTAGTTAGCAGAAATTTTATATTCCCTTCTTGGACTATGGAGAAAAGATCTATCATAGTTGGTAAGACCATGAGGGGATCTCTGAAGTTTTTCACCCCCCCAGACGTGACAGTATGTGAAAAACAATATCATATCCTAGAGGAATGGTAGAGACCAGAGCTACCATTAAACATTTAAAAGAGACAGGGATGGTGGTCCTCATTACTCAGTTCACCAGTCTGGCTCCTACTGAATCCAGAAGGATCTTGGCAAAAGATGGCAGATCACTTCAAATTCAGCCCAGTAGTCACCTTGATTGCGGCTGCTTTGCTGGGTGCTATGTATTTGCATAGCCTTAGGTATGTGATATGTAACCATCCCTCTGGCAAATGTGTTGTTTTCCATATCTATTAAGGAGACTCAGAAGTAGTTCTCATTCACGTGGTGGTTGTGGTGGAGACAGTAGAATACATTTAGAAGCTGCCTTCTGATATGATGTAATCTGACCACTTAAACATTTTTCAAAACATCATATTTGTTCACTATATTGAAAAAAATATGTTAATTGAACCAGATAAACAAGAACGAACAAGTATGTTGGAGCTTTTGTAATACATGTGCTTCAGAGGGTAGTAGGTAAAACATTATGGAGATTCAGGGACCTGCCACATCAGAAATTTTTAGGATCTAGTGGTCTGGGACATGCTGGGACGTCCCTTTGAAAGTAAAAGACGAATAATTGCATCTCATGCATCCCACTACCAACACTTGCTAGGCCTCTCTGGATTCTGGAGGCAGCATTTTCCACAGCAGGAAATGCACCCTGACCTATTTGTTGGAGAACATGGAGAGTTGCAAGCTCGGAGTGGAGTTTAGAATAAGAAAGGGCTCTGTAGCAAGTCCAACCTGAAGTGTAAACAGCCCTGTTGCTTTAGCCTTAAATTTCGACAGACAGTATGGTACTGGCAGTATTTGTGATGGGAAAAAGTACCATGTAGAGTTTATTACAAGCTCCAATAGGAGAAACAAAGTGTGGATACCTAGGATTCTGGAATAAGGCCATGCTATCTGTAGCAGAGTGATATGTACCATTCTAAAAACAAGTCTAGCATGCTACTGTGTCCTGGTAAAGGCAGGGTGTCTGAACATGAGACATCAAATGACCCTGTGACCAGAGCTGCTCATTGTAAGCTGTGTTCTGTCAAATCTATCAAGGCATACGTTTAGATAGGCTCAGTGGCAATTCATTATAGGATAAAAGTAGAACATCCAAGTTTGGGCATGAGTAGAGCCAGAGGGCGCAGGCAAACTGCATGAGCCAGTGGCCTAGACCTCCATGGTCATCCACCTTTGTCACACCAATGCCTTTCCCTCAGCCCTTACATAAAGCCACATAGGAGGTCTCTCAGGATCAGTTGACAGAGGAGAGAAAGGCCAAATTTGTTTCACAGATGGGCTGGCTTAGTATGTGGGTACAAGCTGAAAATAAACTAATGCTACATTTTAATCCCATTCAAGGGTTGCCCTGAAAGATAGCAGCAATGGGAAAGGTTTTTAGGGGCAAAGATTTGGGTGTTGCACCTGATCATCCACTTTGGAAATAGACTCGGCCCTAGGTAAAAACATATATACATCATGGGTGGTGGTGAATGTTTTGGCAGGTTGGTGAGGGGTCTGGAATGACAAAGACTGAAAGATAAGGGACATGAAAGCCTATGAATGGACCTACGAGAGTGGGCACAAAGTGTGGTCTTTGTAAGCCATGGTAATGCCTGCCAGGGAGCACCTACCATGGAAGAGGCGCGGAACATCCAAAGAGAGAGAATGTCCTGGACAGTTGATGTCAGCCAGCCTGTGTCGTCAGCCACTCTAATGCTGGTCCTGTGGTCTTACACGCGAGTGCTAGGATGGCAGGAACGCAGGCTGTGCATAAGGCCAGCAGCGTGGGCTTCCTCTTACCAAGGCTGATCTCACAGTACTGCTGCTGAGTATGCAACCCTCCTGCAACAGAGGTGGATCCTGAGCCCTGCAATAACACCATCCCTTGAGGAGAGAAACCAGCCATTTGGTGGCAGATTGATTACATTGGAGCCTTTCTTCCCTGGAGGGACAGTGATTTGTCTTGACTGAGATCAACATATATTCTAGGTATGGGCTTGCCTTTCCTGCTTGCAGTGCCGCAGCCAGCGCTGTTATCCAGGTGTTTACCTTGTGTGATCCATTATCCTTCAGCATAATATTACCTAAAATGAGGGAGCCCACATTGCTGTAGAAAAGGAGGTGAGGCAGTGGGCACGTGATCATGGGATCCCCTGCTCATATAATAAATAGAGCAATACTACGCAGACGTGGCCAGCTTGGTAGAATGATGACACAGCCTTTCAAAGACGCAGCTGTAGCTTCACTTGGGGGGTGATATATACACTCTAAATCAACAGATCTCAGATATATTACAAGGGTCTGGAGAAACAAGGAGTAGGAGTAGGAGTGATCCCACTTAGAGTCACTCTCAGGGACCCTTCTGGGGAGTTTATGCTTACTGTCGCCTCACGTTAGTCTGTAAGTCTAGACACCTTGGTTCCTAGACAGCGATTGCCTCCAGCAGAGGATTTAGAAAGAGTTTTATTGAACTCTGGTTTATGGTTGCTACCTGCCTACTGTGATCTACTCATGTCAAGACACCAGAAGAGTCAGCAAATAAAAGAGTCACCACCTAGCGTGGATAACTGACCCTGGCTGTCAGGAGGAGGCAGGGCTGCTGTTTTATGATGGGGATGGGGAAATGGTTTGTCACCCAGGTGATCCACTGGGGCCTCTTTTGGTAAACTGCTGCCCAACTTGAGATAAATGGTTAAGTGCAGGGCTTGAGAAAGGCATAGTGACCAGGGGCCCAGAACTCAGAGGGATCAGGTGTCAGTCACCTCGACCAGCTGAGTGCTAGCTGCTAGAGATGGAAACCTAGACAAGCAGGCAAAGAGACAATGAGTGTCACTTGTGGCCTTGACAGCACTGTAGCAGCAGGGATGTAGTTCACGCCACAAATCTTCCTCCTGAAGTTTTCCCAGGAAACAGGGCCAGCCTAAATCCTGAAAGAGCTGTTTGCAAATGGAGTGAACTTACAGGAGAAGTAAGGGAACACAAATGTGGTGATGTAGAGAATGCTGCCTGCCCAGACCTGCTTCCCCTCCACCCGCCGTGGGATAGAGACACATTCCTCAGCTGCTGAGAGCATCAGGGGTTGATGGCTCTAAGCCGTGTCCCTCTTCTGGAACTGCCTTCACATTTTTGGGGCTGCTTTGCCCAAGTTCATGCCCTTCCCAGGGGGCTGCCTGCATCTACTCTTGGTGATGCTGGCATATGAAGGTGCAGCCTCCTTCCCTCTACTGGGGACAACTCTGAAAGGCTCCCTGAGACCTAGAGCTCTTTGTAGGGTCACCTGAGGCCTCTCTTGCAACTGCATCACAGTTCAACTCTTTGCTCTGCCCAATTCTGCTTTACGAGTGTTGGTCCTGAACATACATTCGTACTCCCCCAAAACCTCCTAGAAATCTTCACCACAGAATCTGTTTCTGGAGACCTGAGCTAAGACAGAGTGGTTGGGATGTCTTAAGGGCAAGTAGAAGTTTCCTTTAAATCTTACCATATATGTGGATGGTGGCCCCTCTTTGCCTCATACAGGGTTTTCTCTTCCTTGGGGAAAATTTTTCTTTAGAAAAATGGAGATGAAGTTCTAGGGGAGAAGACACCTCAGTGGAATGGTTGATTTAACTGCTCAGCAAATGGGCTCTGTCTTGATAATCGTTATGTTTACTTTGTGGTATTTAATCAAGTTTAGAGGGTCTAAGAACTAATGTTTATTTTAAAGAAACCAATGGCTCATGCTTTGAATCAATGAATATTAATACTCATAGTTTATATAAAAACTAGTAAGAAATAATGATAAAATGAACTTAACTTTGGAGTCAGAGATCTAGGATTTAAATCTCAATTTGCCATTTACAATATGTGTGTTGGACAAATCAAGTTTTCTCAGCTTTAGTTTGTTAATGTCTAAAAAGGAAATAATGCCTATTTTGTGGTTTTTTGGTGAGAATTAAGGAAGATAATATCTACCGAGCCCCTGGGCCTGGAGCTCATAGGCATGACACATAGACTCATCATTTTTCTCAACAAACATTCATTCAGCACAAATCTTTATTAGGCAGCAAATATTTACTATGTGCCAGACCCTGTGGTGGGTGCTTAGGCAGACAGATGGATAAGCCACGATTCCTCTTTTGAAGGAGCTCACACTTTGGAGAAAGAGACATACACATCGAGAAGAGGGAACTGGATTTGAGACGATTTGCAGATTTCTAATTTGTTCAATTTGATGAATGGTAATGTTCTAGATCTTCCAATGCTTTTTTTTTTTTTTAAGTAGGCGGGCTGAATTAAAGGTATGGTGCTTAGCTGGGTTTCTAGGAAGCCAATCTGTGAAACAGTAAAACATCCCTGTGTGAGACGGAGAAGATTATATTTCCCAGAACTCTTCCTGGGGAGAGCAGGTTGTACGCTTGGGGCCAGAGCTGAACTGCTGGAGTTGATAACAGAACGGGTGCTACCACCCCGGTCTTCCTCCTCTGTGCTTTGCTTCATGCTGGTCTCCAGCCTGTCTTCTAGCCATGCCTTGGGCAAGCATTGAAAATATATAGTTTTGAAGAAGCACCTGTTGATGAGCCTACTGATTGTGCCCATGTGTCTTAATCTAGGTCATTCCATCATCAAAGAAATTGAGTCATGGTGGCACTGGTGTGTAGGTAGCCAGGGACCCAGCCCTGTCAGTCCCCAGCTTATTGCATCATGCCCTCCTTCTACATTTAAGCATGTGATTCAGAAACACTGGCAAAAAGGAGACATATGACAGTGGCATAAGCTCTTAGCATGGATTTTATTTAAACAACCTTGGGAGTGGTCATTTTGTTGTCATGGTTGCTCCAATCAATGAGATGGATATAAGGTCTTGGAGCTGCAGTTGTTTGTCTGATCGTTTAACCTTAGGAAGCAGATTTTATTAAAGTGTTCCTGTTGCTGAAAATGAATTACAAAGCTTTCCTTTTTCTGTAGGAAATAAGAGTGCCCAGATGAGATTACAGGGCTTCCTATGATATCTAAATAAGATTAGTTTGCTGAAGATCACATTAAAATCCCATTAAAGACACAGTTCCGCTCCAGCCCCCCTTCTCCTCAGGCAAGTTCTGAGCGAGTTGATGAAAATTGCTCAGGGATGACACGCAGGCATTGAGCACCCTGTGGAGACACAGGGGTGGGGGTGGAAATATTCCCCCAACCATGTTCATCACAGGACAGGATCTGTGTACATGGCCCATTACTTACAGATGACAGTTCCTGACTCTAAGGAGGGAAGACTTGAGGGAGGAAATGCTAATAAGATGAAAGGATCGTGAGATGGAGGCATTGAGGTCATCCTCAGAGAGGGCCCAGGAAATCATTAATTCATTTTTTCATGTGACAAGGATAACAATATTAACGTTTAAGTATTTATAGCCTACCCTCAAGCCTGCTTCTGAGAAGGAGGGATTCTTTGCTCTCAGGCGGCTGCTGAGTGTAGATTTTTGTTGTGCTGATCTAAGTAATCGGTGTAACTTTGGAATTAGCACTGAGAAAAGATAAATGGATTTTCATTAGGAAGGGATGTGGGCAGCCCGTACAATGCTCAAATGGGGCCAGCAGGGTGGTTGGAACTTGAGAGAACAGAGAAGAAGCCTGCAGAGAGAAAAAGTGTGAGGTTAAAGGGGCTGCTGTGGTAGCTGGGACCGCGGGGCAGCCAGGCAGGTGATGAGATCCGCAATGTCACGGCTGTGTGCGTCTCTTCAAGGGGCTTCTCTGAAGATTTAAAATGCGTCTCAATGGTGTTTTGGATGTAGAACCGATTTTCTTTTTGAATGGCCATGATGAAGCCATGAAATGGAAAAACCTCATTTGTTCATTAATTCAATTATCAAATTTTCTCGAGTGCTAGGTGCTTATTAGAGATACAGAGAAGATGGATAGAGACCATTTAAGCAAATAAGTGCAATTCAGTACCATAGGTGCTTCAGTAGAAGCAAGTGCAGGGAGCAGAGGGGATGCAGGGTACCTTTATGTGGGCAGTCAGGGAAGGCTCCACAGAGGAGCTGTGACAACCCTGAGGGGTCAGTTTGCTGCAGGCTCGCCTGAGCTTATGTCTGGGTGTTCCGAAGGGTCTGCAAGAGCATCTCTTTCTGTCTGCTTCCTCCCCACATCCTGGCTTCCTCTGCTGATGGGAGGTGGAGACTTTTATTAAAAATAAAAGTAAAAACGGACAACTTTCAACATTTGATGTCCTTGATGACTTTGTTTTGAGTGCCTTCATGGAAACAGCACTGATGGAGCCTTGGCTTAGTGGAACACACACCTCACTTCCATTGGAGGTTATAATTTGAAGGAATAAATTCTCGGTGTGCACATATTTATTAATACCGTGTAGCTTATTTTTATGTTACTAAGTTGAAAAATGGAATCAGATTCAGTCACTTGGAATCTTTTGCCTCTTTACTGCCTTTTATTTTTGAAATGAATATGGTTTGTGTTGTTAAAGGTTTTATTTAAACACTTCAGGACACTTATTCTCTATAGCCATAAGAACATAGTATAATGAAATATAAAGTAAAATAACAATAGAACTGGTTAACCAAAAAACTAGCTGTTTAAAAATATACATAATTCTTATAACCCCTTCTCCCCAAATGTCACAAAAATAAAATAAACTTTATTAGTAATGACATCAACTTGCTAACAGCACTTTTTTTTCAGGGTAGTGGTATCAGTTGGGGTGGGAGTAAATTTTCTTCTTTATATTTTTCAAAAGTTTTCAAATTTTTTACACATGACTATAATTTGGTAACTAGAAGAAAAGATCAATAAATATTACTTATATAAATCTGGTACATAGGTCAACTGGATAATACAGTGTGTCTGTTCTTGTTTGAATTCTAGCTTAAGTCACCATAAAAGTTTAGCATTGTTAATTTTTCCCAGGCAATGTTCTAAAGTTGAAATTAGGCCTTAAATCTTTGACATTCATGTTCAATTAACTAACAAATAACGAAATTGCAGAAATAGGCTCACGCCATGATTTCTGTAATGGTGGTGGTGGTGGTGGAGGTGATGAAAATGGCGATGATGATGATGATGATGATAATGACTTCAAAAGGCTGCTGATCCCCAAAGAGTTAAATGGGGTCAGCTGTGAACTCCTTTTTAAAGATAAAGAAATAAAAATTTAGAGATTTTTTTCCAAAGACTTTCATCTTCTCCAAGGCTATCCAGCCACAAACAAAAATGGACAAGAACTTATCCTCATATTTCTAGCTAACTTTTCTTTCCCCTTCCCCACGATATAGTTGTTATTGTTAATATTTCTCTGCTTTCCAGAAACTACGTTGATTAATTTTCAGTGTGTTTGTTGCAACATTTTTAGACTTTAATGTTTTTGCAAGTTCCTGCATGAACTTAGGTGGTTAGTCCTAGAAGATGAATTCCTCTTTATTTCTCTTCCCTGCTTGGTAGCACTTGTGGTGGTAGCACTTGTTACTGGTAGTTTTTATTTTTGATTTTGATCACTTTCAATGAAGATTGGGTTTTGTGTTTATTTTTAAAAACAAAAGTTTATTTCCATAAGTTCAATAGGAGAAAATGATCCCAAACCATAGCGTTGCGTTATTTCACTGAAACTGCAGTTGAAACTTTCCATTTTCCAACAAGTCTTGCTATCGTGTAGACACTTTATGTGCAGAACTCTGATTCCTGTCTGTGTTATGGAATAGGGTGTGATGTGGGAAGAGGATGTCATCTACTCTAAGTTGCTAAGGAGCTCTGACCAGGAAGGATAAATACAATCAAATTTATGCAGAGAACTTAGGATTCCCAGATTTTGTTTTTGGAACAGGTGAGGAGAGGGCTAACACAAAGTTAATCAATTTTCTATGTTGTAATTCAATTGAATAGGTCTTTATGGTTTGAGTGACATACTATAAGCTGTGGAGATTACAGTCTTCACATGCCTTTATCCTGATGGAAGGTTTTGACTTTGAAGAGGGTGTGTGTCATGTATCTTCTATTTCACCAGCACCTCACAGTTGTCACCAGTTTGATTAATTTGTCTTTTCATCCTCAATTTTCTTTACTGTGTTTATCTTAAGACAGATTAACTTTAGTCAGACATTCCATTCTTCCTGTGTTAAAATGGGCAGTGATTAATTTCCTGCTATTTGTTTTATATATGAAAATGAGTTTGACCCAAATGTAAATGCATCATGTGTCTTTGACTTTCTGGGATACTTTAAACTTCAATTTCAGGGAAAAAATAGATACAATAAGGGCAAATAAATGATAAATAAATGCTCTAAATAATGAAAGTATAATAGGAGTACTTGCTTTGGAATTAAAAAAACAGTGTAGCCTACTTCTCTACCGTAAGATGACACATTTATGAATGCATCTGTAGGTGTCACTGTTGAGATGCACTATTGAAATGAAGATTACCCATGTTTGAATCTGACAAAGGGCTGCTGGGATGAATTTTATATAGTGCTTTTGGCTAACTCTTGTAATATATATATTTTTCTGATATAAGTATAGTACTTGAGTCCAATTATCTGGCGCAAATAAAGTAACTAATATTGAATGTTCTGTTATTTTGGGGCAAAGAAATCACTTTGGACGAGGAAGGCAACATACAGGTACAGAGTGAAATAAAATATAGGAGTTGTTCCTTAAATTTTGCCTCAACATTCCTAGATTAGTAGTTTGGAGAAATTAATGTTTTCATTCGTTTTTTCTTCCTCCTCCCATTGCCAACTCGCACCAGCTAGAGCCTCTGATCACGTGCTGCCTTCTGTGTGCAGGAGTCACTTTCAGCTGGCGAGTTCCCTCCACCTGGGCATTAATGAAGGAATCAGGACGGTGTCTAAGTGATAGTCCTATTTTCTGGCGGGGGCTCCTAACTCAGAACCAGGATGAATTTCAACATATTGGGATTCTAAGACTCTGACTTCACAAGAGTTTTTCTCTTATC
Organism: Daubentonia madagascariensis; assembly: GCA_023783475.1. Taxonomy (NCBI): domain Eukaryota; kingdom Metazoa; phylum Chordata; class Mammalia; order Primates; family Daubentoniidae; genus Daubentonia; species Daubentonia madagascariensis. Next base: position 74,731,027 of record JAKFHU010002088.1, on the reverse strand, counting down.
TCTTTTGTTTTGTTTTGTTTACAAAGTGATTTGAAAATTTGAGGAAATCTCTTGGCAGGGCTAAACCTCAGGAAATTGTTATGGGGTAATCTATGTTTTATGCATGTAAGTATGCTTCTAGTTTCCTTTTTTAAAAGAGCTCCCCCCAACCAATATTTGAATTAATTAAATTATTAAGCAGTTATTGCTCTTCCCTTACCTACATTTCATTTTTCTAGAAATTAGGGATATAGAGAAACATCAGGGACAGTCCTTGCCTTCAAGAATCTTGGTGTTTAATAGCAATGAGAGACAAATAAGCGGAGTGTAAGAAAGAGAGTTAAGGGCTGAGTTTGTGTGCAATATGAAGAGCAGAGCTACCACATTTGATTGGGAATCAGTGGGTGTTTCAGGGAGAAGTTTGTCGAGTCAAACTGAACAGAGTTTACAGTGAGGACAAGGTGGTGGAGAGGTTGAACTGTTTTGAGCAGACAGAGCACCACTCATGAGAGCGGCACAGAACACCAGGCATGCTTGGGGACAGGGAGTAGTTAGGTGTGGCTGAAGGATGGGTGGGCGGGGGAGGCAGTGCTCTTGTGATTCCCCTTCCGGGAAATGCTCTGAGCACCTCACTGTGTTTCATCCAAAGAAAATGACCTTAGAAGTTAGTATCACGGAATTCTTTCTCTTTTCTTTTTCCTAACAAATTTAGCTGTTCATGTTCAACTGCTTCAAAACAAAGTAAGGCAGGTTTCTGAGTGGACAGTTTCTATGTTAGAGTTGACACCTGTCATCGGGTTTGTGTTAGACAGTGGTTGTTTCAACGACTTATTGCTCTTGGCAGATGAGGAGGTTGACTAGAAGGATCGTGTGGCTGGGTTTTCGGTGACTGATGCGGTTAACTAAACTATTTCTGTTACAAATAGGTATTAGGCGTTTTGCCTTGCACTGAACATTAGCTGCCTCTTGCGGCTTATACAAAAATAGCCAATACTTCTATATTCCTTACTGTGTACCAGGCACTGTTCTAAATATATATATTAACTCATGTATTCTTTATAACCACTCTGTCAAGTAGGAATGATATAACTCCAATTTTATCCATAAAGAAATAAGGCATGCAGGGTTAGAAGATTTTCCCAAGGTCATACAGCTAATAAGTGACAGAGCTGGAATTTGGACCCTGATAGTCTGGTTAAGGTTACATACTATCTAATAATTTGATATTGCATATACATTTAATTGTGCTACTTAATAATTTACTGAAAGGATTTTTATTTTACGGGGAGGAGGGACGAGCGTTGACATTCTCTGGGATGGACATCTGGAAGAGCAACCAAAGGAGATTCGTGGCTAGAGAAAGTGGGGGCTGAGAGTAGAAAGCTCCTTCAGGTAACTGAGGAAGTCTCTCTGGCTGATGAGTGATTTCTTTATTCTTGGAGGATGACCACAGCAATGAGCTCTGGAAAGAAAGAAAGAAGAAAACTCTGTCATCATCTTAGAAATTAAGTTTCTAGGTAGTTGCTAGAAGTAATCCCAACTGGATGCATGAGACTTAAGAGGTTTGACAAAATGTATAATACATAGCAAACTATAAATATTATTATTTTATTTCATGTTTATGGAGCAACGACAGTATCCTTGGGGCTGCACAGCTTAAAAATGACACCGTTCCTGCCCTGAGGGTTTACCGTGCAGACAGATCTGAAATTTCTTACCAGATCTAGATGTTTGAGAGTGGCTCTTCTCTCATCCCCTTCTGCCTCTCTCCATTTGAAGTTAGCACATATTCCCAGGGCGATGGATGCCCTAACAGCAGCCTCTCTGATTCTACTCAATGTTTTAGTCAAGAGAAATGTAGAATGTGCCTAAAATATTTTTTCTCTTCAGCGTTTATACATCAGAAATGATATTCACCAATTTTGTACATGTAGCCATCAGCTACTTCCATTAGCTTTCCCTGTTAAACTGAAATGTCCGATCAGGAATTGAGTGGGTGAGAAAGAAATGCTAGGAAAGTCCATTTACTTGTAAATTCACCACTTGAAGTGCTGGCTGGGCATAGTAGGTGATTTGAAAATTCCTGGCATTCCCTGCGTGGCTGTTAAGGACAGGCAGATGTTGTGCATCATCTGTCTTGTTATGGAGAAAAGAGCTCATGATTAGCGAGCTTCCAGGAGGGGGCAGACACCAGGCTCATCCTTTTGTGTATTTTACCTCTGGAGGGTAGGCACTATTTTACAGACAAGGAATCTGAGACTCAGAAATGTTACATGACTGGCTCAAGGTCACACAGCAAGTAAATTTGGGGCTCTTAAGACTGAGCACTGTCAATAGGAGAAGACATATGCCATTCAGAGTCAAATATTGCAGTATGCTTACAACTTCCCGTCGGTTACCCTCTCTGGCTATTTCATTATACTCTTCTGTTTTAGAAGCAAGAACTCAAGGTTACTCTTCGAGCTTTCCCCTAATAGCTTTGTTAAACACTTGACAACTGCAGTGCTTTCATTGGGGGTTAACATTTAAAACCAATGTTGTGACTTAGATCTTCATTTATACCCTCTTTCAGCAGGTGTGAGCCTCTCCCTTGCCCTGGGCATCACCACATTGCTGTGTGCAGGGTAGAAGGTGACATGCTGCCTAGACTTCCGAGGAATGAAGGGCTGCCTAAATTGGGGAGAGGCTGGCAGAGAATTACCAGCTTGATAATCGATTAATATGGTAGCAGGGGTTAGTGGGCAGCCTTCTGAGGTCAAGAATGGCTCAGGAATCTGAGTGGAGCAGAGACTGGAAAGCACCTAGTGCCTTCCCCAGCTGGCTGGCCTCCTTCGTGCCGAGCAGAAGTCCCCTCAGGTGCCATGTGGAGCTTGCACACTCTAGACTTCTACCCCCTGGTCTTTATGACATTTGGTTTAACCATCCTGCGGTGAAATTGATTGTTTTCTGATGGTAATGTAGCAGTTAACCCTGTTCCTAGGGCTGGACACCAATAATTGGGCCTGAGTAATCTGAAATTACTGTGCATTTATGGATGACTGTGAACTATTGTTCAATTGTCAGCCTACCAACAAATGTGAAAAGAACCAGCCCTTAGGTATGCCGATTTCACAGTAGAAACACTGAAACAAATATTAGGCCTGGGAGAGAATCGGCTCAGTTACAGAAGTTCCAACAACTTGTAACACAAATGGCTCACTGATTTATTCAATAGATTTCAACGCACTTCTATTGTGGTCAGGACACTCTGCTGGGCACTGCAGGCCGAAGTCAGAAGTCAGGGATCACTTGGCTCCATCGTGAAGAAATGTCAGGTGGACCCAGTGGATTCTGTTTTTAAATTTACATACTTCTTCCTCTCAAATGGTCAGTGGGGGATTTTAAAATCTCTGTAAGTGGAAATTCAGGGCACAATTCCAAACTTCTCGTTACATAGTGCCTGGCAGATGACCAAAGAGTTCAAGAGAAACTCTGGACCCATTAAAGAAAAAACCTAACAAAATAACAACAGTGAGTCTGTAAGAGACAATCCAATGAAGTACAGAAAGAGTAGTAGATATTTTCCAGGGGGTTGAGACATGGTAGTGTAATTTCATGGGGAATTGACAGTGGTTTTGCCATTAACTAGCTGTGTGATTTAGGAACTCCCTTAATGTCTGGGGCTGTTAGTTTTCTTATTAGAAGAGAACCTCCTGCTAGGCAAAGCACCAGGGCCATGTTTGCTGCCCACTGTACCCGTGCTCCTGCCCGCGGCCTCCCTTGTATACAGATGAACGTGGCCTCTCCCCTTGAGCTCCAGATCCCACCCATTCGCTCCCACCCAAGGGCATCAATCCAGCCCTCCTCCCCTCCCTCTCCTGCTTAATTGTTATTTTTTTCCTCCTAGATCATTCCCATGAGCCCTCAGCATGCTTTAATACCTTTCATCTTCAATAATACTCTCTATTAACTCCAATCTCTTCCTGTTTCCACCCTATTTTGCTTCACAGCAAAGCTTCTCAAAGTACAGCGAGCACTTCCTCAGCTGCTCCTTTTTCATGAAATAACTCACAGCAGGCCTTTGTCCCTGACACTCCACTAAAATGTTCTCGTCAAGGTCACCAATATTCACACATTTCCAAATCCAGTGGTCAATTTTCTTTCTTCATCTTATCCAGGCGTTTTTGTAGCAGCATGTGAAACTGTCGTTCACAACTTTCTTCTTAAAGCATTTTCTTCTCATGGCTTCCAGGACACCCCTTTCCCTGGATCCCTGCCTAGTCCGTTGGTTCCCTCTCCCCACTCCCCTGTACTGGGCCCCTTCTTGACCTTTAAAAGTGAGAGGGTCTCGTGGCTCAGTTTACCATCTTCTTCTCTGCCTCTTCTCACTCCCTAGGTGAACATATCCCATCCTGTGCATTAAAGACCCTCTGTACAACCGGAGTCATTGCTGACACCCGTTTTCATTCACCCCCACGTCCAAAGCCATCATCACAACCTGATGGTGCCTCCTCTCTGATGTATGTCTAGAACCACTTCTCATTCCTATTACCTTGACCAGTTGGCTCACTTCCCTTTCATCCCTCACCTGGTCTGCAGCAGAGACCTCCTAACTGGTCTCCCTGTTTCTTCTCTTCAGCCCCCTGTGCTCTGTTCTTCTCGTGGTTGCCCAAATGATCTTTCAAAACGTGAACCTGATCAGGTCCCTCTCTTGCCTGGAATCCTCCAGTAACTTCCCATCACACTTAAAAACAAATCCATTGCCTTACTATGTCCTGCAAGACTCTATATTACCTGTCCTCTGGCTACATTCCTGATTTCCCTTCCTGTGTTCCTTGAACTTGCAAGGATCTGGCCCTGGCTGTTTGTTCTCTCTGGAGCACTCTTCCCACATGCATAGTAAGCTGTTCTCTAGTTTCATCCAGGTCTCTGCTCCAGGGTCTGCTAATCAGAAAGGCCTCTGTGATCCCTCCGTGTGCTACCAACCCCTATTCCTCTCCATTGTCTTATCCTGCTTTATTTTTCTTCTCATGCTAATCATTACATACACCATATTTATTTGTTTATTGTCTATCTCCTCCAGTAAGGTATAAATATGTTCCATGAGATCAGGGACTTTTTCTGTCTTATTCATTCCTGTATCCCCAGCACTTAGAACTTTGCCTGGCACACAGGAGACTTTCAATAAATCCTGGCTGAAAGAGTGAATGATAGAATTAATGAATGAGAGAACTAATGAGCATCTGACATCAATAGACTCAGCTGGTAGAGAATGAGCATATTTTTTGAATCCTTTTGCATCATAATTTATGATAATAAATTGGATCATAATTTGGGTAAGTGGATATAAGGTAACTCAGAGGCAGCCTTTGAGATTAGCACTAATTTGCAGATAATAATTATAATAACTAACAATCATATAGTGCTTACTATTTGCTGAATATTCTAAGCATTTTACATGTGTTAATTAATTTGCACAACAAACTTATGAAGATAGTTCTGTTACGACCTCCATTTTACAGATGAAGAAACTGAGGCACAGGGAGATCAAATAATTGCTCGAGGTCGCACAGCTCCCTGGGTAGGAATTTGAACCCATGTGGTCTGACTTCAGAGGCCATGATCTTAACCACTGTGCCCTGTTGTATTCTTGGACTTAAAGAAAGTGGTCTGCACTAGGAAGAGCCTTCATAGATTCTGGCAGTACTGACAGAAGAAGCAGAGTGGTGGCTTCAAACCTATCTTTCTCATCCACGACAGAATCTTGACTGGATCCCTTTTTATGGAACAGATACAAGCAGGGCCATTTTGTCTGAGCCAGGGATGGGAGCCAGGCCTTCCTTTTGAACCCCATGGTGAGCCCTGACATGCCTCTTTGCAATGCTGGGACTCTGGAAATTCACGGTGCCGTGAGGTGGAAATGGCATGGATTTGGAATCAGGCAGACCTACTCCTGGGCCTACCACTCCCCGGCTCTGAGACCTTGGCGGGAATCTTCCTTCTGAATCTCAGTTTCCTTTTCCATAAAGTGGGCTTCATAATACTGACCTTGCTGAACTGTTGTGAGGTTGGATGTTATGAAAAGCACACCATTTGGTGCATAGTAGGTATACAAGCAATCCTAGACAGGTTATAACTTATCCTTACAGTCCTTGACTAACTTGCCAGTATTGGTGAAGGCTATTAAAAGTGGTCTTTTTTTCTTTTTGCTTTGTGCCTGCTCCTCTACTAGGGCCCAGTTGCTCTTAGTTTCTTCCCTTGGTGGTCCAGGGTCCCCTATTTTACCTGAATCAGGTGGGCTCTCCCTGGATGGGGGTCCCTGCTACTAATCTTGTCTTTTTTGGTCTCCCTGCTGGTATCTTTTTACTGCATGGCCCTGCCCTTGCTAAGCAGATTTCATAATGTAAGGTACAGTACAGTTGTACATATAACACACGCAGGGGATGCTGGATGTGTTGCTCAGCTCTTTAGGGTAAGGATTTATTCCCCAAACTGCTGGAATGACCACTGTCAGGCAGCCCTCAGCCATCTTGGGAAAATGCCTTGGCTAAAGGGAGCCACCTGGCCCAGGGTCATGCCGCATTTCCTGGGCATCCATTGAACAGGGATATAGAAGGGCTTGAACCCTGCATATCAGTGCGGGACAACTCTGAAGAGCCATTCCAACTTCAGAGCTCCCCTGGAATCAGCTGAGGCCTTTTTGCACCTGCATTGCAGCCTGACTTCTCCCTCTTCTCCCTCCCACAGATGTGGAGTCCAACAGTACCACCTGATCAATTTCCTGCATGCACATCTTAGTGTCTGCTTCCCAGGGAACCCAAGTGTGACAAGTCTTGAAGTTTAGTCAGGGCCTTTAATGTCTTCACCATCAGACAGGACTTTAAGAGTTGCCACATGTTAGTTGGAGAGAGAGTTTTCCCCCAGGAATTTATGGGTCTGTCCAGTTGTACCACATATGACACCTGAGCTGTGCACAACTCCATGTCATGTGCTCTGATCAATTAATTTGTAATATTGACCCTGGATTCTTGTTTCCAAGACTCTCACCAAAGACATCAAACCATTTCTTCCTTTTCCTCAGCTGGCATTTCCTAGGCCCTAATTTTTTAAGCAATAAAAGAGTGTGTGTAGTTATGTGTGTATGTTGGAGAACACTAAACTTCCACTTCTGGAACCCCTGTTGGATCAGACCCATCCTTGTCCTTTCTCCCAAGTGTCCTCTATGTGGTCTCTGAAGTCCCACCAGATACTCACATCTGCCATGTAACATTTCATGGTTCTTCCTCAGGGTCACTGCTCTTGTCGTTCCAGCCAATGGGAATGCTGTCCCTAGTTGCTGGCTATTTAAAGTCCTCTTACACATATTTCAAATTCACATTTCTTGAAATTTTCCATGAGAACCTCAGTTGAAATGTCCTTTGAACTTTGTAATGATTGTCCGACCATTGTAGGGTGCTCATTTTATGATGTTTTGCATCATAATCATTTGCATATATTTTTTCATCTACTGAAATATGTATTGAGCACCTGCGCAGAAAGAGCAGTTAATAAATACTTGCTAGATAATGAAGACATGTCCCTGAGCAATGGAAGGGTCACAAAAATCACTTCCATTTATTGGGCACGTGTTATATCAGGCCCCATTATTTATCTCAAATTCCCACAATAAGGATAATATTGTTTTATCTTCTTTATAAGATGGGAGAACTGAGGCTGAGCTATCAAGGGTTTTCTAGATCACTCAAGTAGCAAGTGTGATAGACCAAGTGGATTTAAGACTAGGTCTGTATGACCCCAAGTCTGTTACATGCTCCTCAGTCTAAGTGGAGACAAAGTTCTCGAGGGACTCAGGAAGCCCCACCTTGATCCCACCATTGCATGCCTGGAAATACTGTGTCCGTGATGCCCAACTGCTGTGGGCCAAAGATGCAGCAGTGGTCATAGTCAGCGGAGGCAATAACTGGCTGTGTTAGTTGAGTGTGGGTTTGCTGGAGATGACAGGCTTGCCCAGGAAGGGAGCAGATGGGGCAGGGCTGAAGAAAACATCTAAGAGAATGGTTGGGTTTGACTTGGGGTGGGGGTGGGATTTCTCCCAAGGAGCAAAGCCCAGGAAAGAAAAGGCTAACATACTTTGGCTCATTCACACCCCTGCAAACTGAACAATTTAGTTGAGGACAGAGAGAGGTGCATGGGCGGGGAGACCCTGAGCAGCTGGAAGGAGACAGGGATACGTGTGGTCAGTGCTCAGCGCAGAGGGAGGCATCTGACATGGTGGAACCAGCAGGCCTGCCCTGCTCCCCTCTACTGCCTTGCAGTAGGAACCTCCTTCTCAGCTGGGCTGAGGGGCCACTCTTGTCTGAAATGCTGTATGGAGAACTCTGCTTAGATCAGTGTTTTTCAGAGCTAACCAGTAGCAACAGAATCATCTGGGGACTTGTTAGGAATGCAACTTCTCGGGCCCCACCTCACAACTGCTCAATCAGAAACTCTGGGGGTTGGGCCCAGCTGTCTGTGCTTGACAAGTGGTCTGGTGCCGCCAAAGATCAAGTGCAAGCACCCCATGCTATGCTTCTCCTGTGACCTTCATTCTCTCCTTGCCTGTGCTCTAAGTTTTCTTTATCTTTTCTGTTGTATCTTTTTCTCATGTATTAGAATTCTCTATATTCCTCAGTGCCCAACTTAAGCCATCCCACCTTCACGTAGCTTTCTCTGCCCACCTCAGTCCACAGGATCCCTTCTATTTATGACCTTGCCCTTGCATTCTTGGATATTTTTTCTTTCCTATGTGCATGTCCTCTGTCTCTGGACTGTGCTGGGAGCTTTCTGCTGTTTGTTACACTTATTTGTAGTCCTTACAGTTCCTTGTACATAAGAAGTGCACAATAAATGCCTTGTGGTGACTGATGGAATACTGAGCCTAAATATTTTATTTCTGAATATCCGTCATTTTATGTGCCTATGTGTAACATAAAAGTGGAAGAATTCTTCTGGTAACAAAGGGGAAATATGTTTTTATTTTGTTATATTGCCTCTTGTTCCAGAAAGGATTTAAGGAGGCTTAAAATGCAGCAAAATAACACATATTAGAAATAAGAAAGAAAAAAGGCAAGGCAAGGCAAGTTTAGGGTCATAAAATGGATCCAGAAATGACAGCAATACAAAAATGCTACTATATAATACAATACATTCACTCTTGATCAACCAAAAATTAAGCTGTTATCTTTCTTATCAGGGATTTGGAAAATAATGGCTTTTAAGCCCCCAACAGAAGTTAGAATAGATTTGCTTTTTATAAAGTCACATAAACTCTAACATTATTTCCTAGTTCCCTTCTCTGCCTCTGAATTTTCTGAATAACTGCAGGATGCCAAGAAGCCATCCTGGATATTTTTGAAAGAAGATTCCAGAATATGATGGTCTTCATCATTGCAGGTGGCAAAGTGGCCATTATCGTGAATAAAGACAGCAGAACATTCCACCTTCTCTCCTTAGCTATGGGAAACCTCTGAGGGGCTGGGACACATCTCAAGGAAAGCAACCAGAGGGAGGAAGAGGGACTCAGCCTCCATCTAACTGCTGGAGAGCAAAGAAACCTGGCCTCTGTCTTGCACGCGGACTCCACGGTCAGCAGAAGCAGTCATTAAAGTGATTGGGTACGCGTACGGTTTAGAGCTGTTTTTGGATTACAGCAACAGAAGTTCCTTTGAACCAGCTGAGGCACAAAATGGGAATTTATTATAAGGATAATGGAGTGTTCAAGGAATGTGCAAAGGCCTCAGGAATGGATTGGGACCAGAGTGGAAAGTGTAGGGAGTACTTGTATTGGCCCTGTCATCATTGCCACTCTTGCTGTGTGGCTGTTTCTTTTTTCTGAGCAGAAAGGCTTTCTTAGCCCTTCAGTCCACAGAGTGGGTGGCAAGTGGCCTCATTAGTAACCATTTTACAAATTCTAGTTGTCCAGAGGGATTGTCAATTTCTCTTTACCCCAATCCCAGTTTCCTCTGGAAGAGACTCTGGGTCAAATATCCACTCTTGGTCCCATCAGTGGTGACCAGGTGCATCAAATTGTACAAACACAGCTGCCAGAGGAGCTCTATGTTTTGGGGGCAGGGACAGCACAGGGGAAGTGGTTGTGGGAAGGAAAGGCACACCAGGGCAATGTGGTGATAGAGACACCCTGCCCAGTCTTCTGTATGGGGAACTGAGACCCTAACTTCTAGAAAGGTTTTAGGGTCTGGATTTAAATTGTGACAGCGTCCTTTAGTTGTATATCAAATATATGATTATGTTCCTGCATATCACCTCATTTTATTCATACCACGTTTCCATAGGGGTTAAAAGACTAGCATTTTGTCTCTATTTTCTATACAGGGAAAGGAAAGGCCAGAGCATCTAAGAGACTTATGCACAATCACATAGCTAGTTATCAGCAGGGATAGTCCAAAAACCATCTTAGACCTGACTCTACCACTCACGGCTTGTTGCTTGGTCAAATCTTGCCCATACCCATATTCCTCATCTATAAAATGGATTAATTATTCCATCTGAAGTCAGCACATAGAATGAGTACAAGAATCAAATGACTAGCTCTTGAATCTGGTTGATCATTGGAATCACACAGAGATCTTTAAAAAAATATACAGATCTCAGGACTGCAGCCCCTGTATATTCTGATTCAGTAGATCTGTGGTAGGATCCAAGCATGTGTTCTTGTAAAAGTTCCAGGAAATTGCAATGATCAGCCTGGATTTGTGAATCCTTCAGCAGCCTGAGAAAATGGTCCATAATTCACAAGGCATGGTGTAAAATACATTATGACCACAGTGACAGTCAGAGCAATATCCTTAGCATTATGTCTTATAATAGGTACACACTGCTTTCTTCTCTAAGATTGTTTAGGGGCATAACCTAAGGGACAGTGGGGAAGAATGGGCACCCACACATAGAAGGTCATGTGCTTGAGAGTGTGGTGTGTATGTGTGTGTGTGGGGTGTGTGTGCATGAGGTGTGGGCAACAGCAATATGTGGAAGGTGCAGATTGCAGGACATGCTTCTGCACTAGGTTGAAAAGGCTTAAAAATTCCCTGGGTTCAAAGAGATCATGTGCCTTAATATTCATGTTGCCCCTATTGCAAACCAGGCATTTTAGGCATGACACATAATTTCTCAAACAAGGGTATGGTGTAGGTATTATCTCTATTTTACAGAACAGGAAGCTGACACAGTTTTTCCTTTGTCTGAAGTTGTGGGCAGATAGGAGGTGGAGGTGGTACAGCTGGGATTCAGATTTAATTTATGAGTTTTGATTTGGAGAACTTTTCAAGTGATGAAGCTTGGGAAAGATCTGAATAATCAGAGAATGTTGACAGGAGAGCCTCGGCATCACCACTAGGATCACCAAACACACTCGAGGGTCATTGCTTTCTGTTACCCCATCATTTGCCTTTGCCATGGTCCGCTGTTGGCTGTCTTGGGTACTAAATAGTGGGGTGTTGTCAAACCAGGCTGACATTTTAGCCTGAGTAATGACAATAGCAGCAGTACTATTACTAGTAGTGGCAGTGGTATCTGGCATTTATTGCTCTCACTTTATGCATCAGGCATATTGAAAGATTACCACTATTACTGACAACAAATCCACAAGGTAGGTATCACTAATTTCATCTTACAGATGAAACTGAGGCTCAGCTAGGCTAAGTAAGCAGCCCAAGCCATAATGTTCACAAGCACTGGGGTGAGGATTCACTAAAATCCGGGTCTGTTCGGCTCTTGCTGTTACGTGCAGCTGCCTCTGCATCCCATAGTGTCTACTGCTCCCTGGATGATGAGTCCTTGCTCAACACACTTCTGTCTGATTTTTCCCCGCCTCAGCAAGACTCTTCCTCTCTACCTCGGCTGACATTTTTGTTCCTTAATTCAGAAAGTGAAAGAGACGTCAGCTGTAGTCATGTGTACCCCTTTACAGGCAGAGAGTCTCAAAATTAATAAGTGTCTCTTGGAGTTAGTCAAGGAAGTAATTAACACTGGAGCACAGAGGGCACCCTCAGCCTCCAACATCTGGCATCAGGAAAGTCGACTGACCATCATTAGCACATGATTAAGTAGTTTATCATGGGAAAGCAGTGCTGTTGGAGTGAATGCATGTATATGTTTTTACTGGAGCTTTATTTTGTTCTATTTTTCTCACAAGGCCTGGAGAGGCAGGTGAAGGGGCTGCCCACAAAGGCAGGTGTAGGAGGGAGGTCTCTGGTCTGTGTGGGGCAGATAGAGGAGCAGTAAGGATTTCAAGGAAGGTATCATTTATTGAGAACAATGATGTGGGGAGGTAGTTGCATCCCCATTCTTGTCCAGGTGAGAGATATAAATCAGAAAGATTGATTTATTTACCTAAGGTTATGCAGGTATCAAGAAAGGGTTTTGCTTCAGTCTGACCCCAGGTTGTAGCTTTTATACCTTAAACCTATTGGCAGGACCCTGAGGCAAAGATGAAGACCTGTGAGAACCAGAATGCTGTTGAAATGGAGGTGGAACCAGAAGAGGAGAGGGCAGGAGGTTGGCCAGAGGAAACAGGTAGATGTGGCAGATTGTATTTTCTAAAGATGGCCACAGTCTATGTACTCCATCCCCCTTGCTCTTCTTACCATGTAATGTTGAGCGTCACCATCAAGAGGTAGGGTCTCTTTCCCTCCCCTTCAACCCTGGCTCACTCATTCTTGGAGCATGCGCCTTGGGCGTCCTGAGCCAACATGTAAGAAGTCCAACTACCCCATCTTCAGTCCTGAGCCACCGCACTGGAGAGACCCCACTGGGATAGAAGCATTTGAGGAGCCCCAGCTACTCAAGTCTCTCTAGCCCAGACATGGGAGTGCATGAGCTTTTAGAAGGTGATTCTAGCTCTGGCCTGTAAGCCACCCCAGCTGTCACAACTGGAGTGGAGGAAACTCTTCCTGCTCAGGACAGCCCGATTTGCAGATTTGTGAGCAAAATAAATGCTGTCATTGTTTAAGTCACTAAATTTTGGGGTAATTTATTTTACAGACATGGTAGTTGCTGAAGTTACTGGTGAAGCAAATATTTCAGCACCTAAGTCTCTGAGACCTGAACATCCACCTGGGTACCCCTTTTATTCAGGCTTAGGCACAAAGTCTTAAATGAACCAGGGAGGCCACATAACTTCTGATATTCTTCTGAAGAGCCTTCAGAAATGGATGTCTTCCTGTGGCTCCCAGGAATATCCTAGCTGTGTGTGGTTTTAGCCTTTGCATACGGGAAAACATCACTGTCAACACAAGACAGTGCATTCCAAGGGCAAATTCAGAGGAGGTGAGATGGCTTGAGGTGGGACTCTTGAGGAAGACTCAGAGCAGTTGAGGTTCAAGTAGGTCCTGAAGGATTTTGTTTGGTCCAGGATCAGCAGGGCATCCCAGGCAAGGGACATATTTGGGCAAAGGCACGGGGTGGCTAAACTTACAGTAAGCTTGTGCTCTGATAGAAAGACTAACCTGGCCAGAGTGAAGGGTCCAAATATGGGGAGAGAGCAGGGGCAGGTTTAGAGGATTCCTTCCTTTACCTTGAATCTATCTGAGGAACATTAGGGCTGGATCCACAGGAGAGGGAAAAAGCAAGGTCTCCTGAAGAAGAAGTAAAAATTCTGTTGCATTCATCCATGCAACCAGCATTCCCTAGGATGACATGGTTCCTAGGGCCTCATCTGGTAGGCTGGGGTGGGGGAGGGAAACTATTCCGTTTCTGGATGTTGCAGGGTAGGCAAGGGAAGAAGAGTCTGAGGAGGTTGGGATTTCTCCACCTAGGCCCTCGACTGCATCCCTCCAGTGTCTTACAGATCCTTGCTCTCAAAATTAACTCTTCCTCCTCTGGCCCATTTAATCTCTCATTTCTCACTGCCTGTTAACACAGATATCATAACCATAGCTAGAATCTTTTTTTTTCTTTTACTGACATTCTTCTTGAATAAATGCATTTACTGAGTTAATTTACTCTTCAAAATGGCTTTCCTTAGCTCTCTTTTGATCAGTCCCAGCCATCGAGCCTTTCCATTGCCCGTAGATTTCCCACGTCACTAGTGACTTGCAGTGGTGTCCTTTCTCCCTGCTGCCCTGAGGATGCAGCCACCTTGTCCAAAGCAGCACCATCTCAAACTGTCTTTCTGCGTTTCTGCCAACAACAGTCTCTTGTCTTGTGCTTGTGTCTGTCTCTTGTGCTGCTTCTGTCTTCTCTTCCCAAATGCAAGAGTTGTCTAAGGTTGTTAAAAGACCTCAGCTCTTCCTTTTACCTTCTCTTTCCCAGAATCCCTTCACATGTAGGGTGTCAATATCACTTGTAAGCAAACAGCTCAATAACTAAGACAAGAGCAGCTGCCACGCCCCCTGCTCGAGCGCTAGCATGTGCTGCACACTGTGCTATGTACTTTATATCTAGTTAGTGAATCCCTGCGAAAGTGTTGTTATCATCATCATTTGACAAGTAAGCAAATTGGGGCTCTTGGAAGTTAAATAACTGTGGCTCATCAGAACCCAGTTTTGTCTGACTTTGAAGCCAGTACTCTTAACCCCTATGCTGGATTTGCCTCTTCTTCCCTCTCCTGAGCACCCACATATCAACTGTCCTTGGACATTTTTACCTGGATGTCTTTCTGTCATATCTAGCTTAATGTGCTCAACATTGAATATCCTCTTCTCATAAAATGAGAACTTTCTCCAAACCCTTTAAAGCTTTTTTTAGCCATTCTTCTATTTTCCCAACATCCTTCTTTAAAAAACGGCTTTGCGTATCATGATGACAAGCACAAACAGGTCAACCTGAGGAGCAATGACCACCGTGGAAGCGGGCAACACTGTGTCCCTCGGGAATGGTGGCCGTCACATGAGCTTTTGAGTCAGCACACAGGCCACCTGGCCCACAGGATGGTGTTTACCCATGCGAATTTGAGAATGTACACTCAGTGGTTGAAAAGAGGGTAGAAGATTACAGTGTGCGATTCACAAACACGATTATCAGCTTTTTCTGATGACCCCCTCAGCAATCCCAAACACTCTCTTTTCTTCGTTCTTACACCAGACCAGAGGAGAGTTCGGCCCATCACTCCTGGATCATTGGTTACGGGATGGCAGAACTGAGTGCAACCTTAGAAATTATTTCAGGCTAAACCCCTTCTTTTACAGTTGAAGCAACCAGGGTCTAGCCAGGTGAGGTGTCACCTCCTCTGAGAGGTCTACCCTGACCACTGTATTAAAAGTTGCAAAAGATTTCCCTTCCCACCCCACATTCCGGACCCTCCTCACTCTGTGCTACTTTTCCTTTTGCGGAGGCTGGTGTGGCCATGTGCATCCCATGCCGGGAGAGCTCCTGTTCATGCCTGCTCTTTCTGTATGATTATTAATAGTGCCTCCTTCATTCTCAAAAGTATCCCAGTTTGGAGGACAAATTATCTAGTGACCTGATCCATAGCTCTTAGCACTTTAGAGCACATCTTATCATTTAGTACTTATTTATGTGTCTATTCTTTACTTTAGAACTTCCTCCCCTTGAATGGAAGGCCTGTGGGGGCAGGGGTCTTTGTTTTGCTGGTTGCTGTTTCCCCCATAATTAGAACAGTGAGACTACATAGTAAAAATAACACTCGCTGGGAAGTGAAATGAAGCCAGTGGAGTTCGGTCAAGCAAGAGGCCTGCACCTGCAGAAGGTGGGGTGGGCATGTGGCTTCCCAGCTCTGTGAAATCCTTTCTGTTCCCACTCTGGAGAGATGCTGAGGACGGAGGGACAGAAAGAGCAGCCTTCTAAGGACACTTTATCTCTTCTTGCTCATCCTCCTCTATCCCCTGGCTTCCACACATTTTCCTTGTCCACTCTTGACCTTGAATTTGTCCTCCAAGTTCACAATTACACTTAATTTCCCAGTTCAGTGTGACGTAGGTTTATTGGTTAATTGTAAAGATTTAAAAAAAAAAGACACTTTAAAATGATCTCAACCTCTCTGAAGGCTGGAATTTACTAAAGTGAGAATTTAGATTTTTTTTTAAAAGGGAAAATAAGCAAGGTTGACTCTCCCCCGCCCACTCCCCCCACCTTGACTGTCCCAGACGGGAGTAATGGTTACTTTTGCCAGGAAGTTATTTTCTGCCTTTATGCCACCCCTGCGGATCCAATGGGGAGGGAGCGATGGCAGATTACCAGTGGTGTTGCAGGCTCGTCGCCCCCCAACTGCGAGATCACACTTTTTCATTTAGAGTCAAATCATGAAAAGAATCAGAAAGGATTATATTGTGAGAGGTTGCAGGAAGGAAATAAACAAATGTCTTATTAAACAGCCTCTGTGGGGCCTCCAGGTGCAGGCTGACTCCCCTGTCCGGGGAATGGAAATAGAATCCCCAGCATTTTCCAAAGGAGCTTGGAGACCGAGATGGCTCTGTTATCTGTTTGAGCTCTTGTGCACGTGGCCATGTGTCAGCTTTGCTGACATGTGTACAATCCACGTGTAGCCCTGGCCTTCCCATGTTTCTAGAGGGCCACAGTGGGGAGTGGAAGCAAGGCTGCTGCAAGTAGGGTGGCCCAGGGCCCCGAGGAGAGTCTCCAGCACAGCATCCAGCTGGAGGACTGACCAGGTTCTGGGCATTGTGGCAGTGGCAGAACAGCTTCTGCAAGGGAGGGAGCAGGGGGCGCTGGGGGGTATTTCTCAAGCTTGGTGGGTTACTATTATCACCCAAATACCACGTTGCTCTCAACCCATGCTTCTTCTAGTATGTCCTTTTCTGCCCTTAACACTTCTGACTCTTTCCTTCATGGTCCAGCTGAAACCCGCCTTGTCCCAGAACACAGAGGTCGCTCCTTTATCACTCTTCTGCTTACACAGCTTATTTGTCAATGATGACAAGTGGTGTTGGATTCTGACCTGGAAAACATTTTGGGTCAGCTGTCTTCTTTCACAGAGATGGGAACAAAGAGCCAGAGAAAAAAAATACCTTGTTAAAAATTACACAGCTGACTAGTGGCAGTGTAAGGACTTCCACACAGGGTTTCCATTTCCCAGCAAGTTTTCCTGTGTTGAGCCATTCTGAGCAATACTAAAAGTGGTGACTTTTTGACTGATAATTGTCTCGTCATAGGCTGGGAATATCCCGTGTGCCTAGCTCTGTGTGATTGTCTGTTTTGATGAAGTCAAATTATTTTACCCTTTATGTGCACTCAAGTACTGTACCTTTGTGTCTGTCTTTCTTTTTTTGTTGATTGCTGTGTTCCTTGTGACCATTAGCCATCATTCATATATTTATACAAATATCAAATACCTATTATTTGTGAGGAAAGTGCTAGATGGTGAGGATATTACAATAGGAAAAAAAAAGTTCCTGCCCTGTTAGAGTTTAATAAATGTAAAATTAGTGCTGTGATGAATGCTAGGGGAGAGAGGTATTGGTTGCTGAGAGCAGGCATGTGAAGGGGATTTGATCAATATGGGACCCAAATGGAATCAGGAAAGGCTTCCCTTGGGATGTGATGCCTGTCCTGAGATCTGGAGGGTGAGGAGGTGAGGGGGGAGCAGTCCAGGTGGGGAGGGGCGGGGGCCTGGGGCGTGAGGGTGAATGTCTCAGAAGCAGCCCAGCCAGACCATGCGAAGTCTGGTAGCCTTGTTAAAGCTTTCAGTCCTGCTCATTTGTAGGTGAATTTTTTTGACACAGGAAAAATGAGTCTGGGGATGTGATCAAATTTGAATTTTGAAAATATTTCTTTGCTCTCTGTGTTCAGAATTAAGAGCAAGGCAAGAGTGAATGCTGGGCATACAGGCAGGGTGCTGGGGCCTGGTCCTGGGTGGTCATGGTAGAGGTGGAAAGAAGCAGGGAGCTTCTTTCAAGAGATATTTAGGAGTTAAAATGGACAGAAACTGGTGATAGTTTAAGTGCAAGGTGTAAAAGAAATGGCAAGGATGATGCCTTTGTAGGTTTCTGAGGTTTTTTATTTTTTTTTGGAACTCAATGAATGGCTCCCTGAAATGAGGCTCTGTGGGAGAGTTCTGGGTTTCTGGGTAGAAGATCACTGTACTGATTTTGGAAATGTTGAGTTTGAGATGCTTGTGAGCTATCCAAGTAGGGGATGTCAAGAAAGCAATTGAGTGTAGGGGCCTGAAGCATAGAGGCGACTCAGGGCTAGAGACATATATTTGGAAGTCAAAAGCATTTAAGTGGTATTGAAAACACTGCTAAGGTAATATAGGCAACAGAGAAATTAAGAAGGGAGAAGAGAATACCTTGCTCAGAGCCTCCATCCTCCAGATAGAGGAGTATATGAAGGAGACAGAGGAGCTGCCAGAGATGGGGGGACCAGCGGGGATGCAGCACAGAGCCATGTGACAGGGATGCTGCCAACAGGGCCAGATGCTCATGTTCCCACCACCAAACTGACCAACTTGCTTGAATGCATTTCTAAATATTCTGCCTTTGTTTCTTTATTTTTTTTATTTTTTAATTTCAGAATATTATGGGGATACAAACACTTTGGTTACATATATTGCCTATGCACTGCCCAAGTCAGAGCTATGATCATGACTATCCCCCAGACAGTGCACCCTGCACCCATTAGGTGAGAGTTTTCCCATCCCCTCCACCCCCACCTGCACAACCCCTGATGAATATTATTGCCATGTGTGCACATAAGTATTGATCAGTTAGTACCAATTTGATGGTGAGTACCAGTGATGCTTGTTTTTCCATTCTTGTGATATTTTGCTTTGAAGAATGGGCTCTAGCTCCATCCAGGATAATACCAGATGTGTTAATTCACTGTTGTTTTTTATTGCTGAGTAATACTCCATGGTATACATATACCACATTTTATCGATCCACTCGTGTATTGATGGGCACCTGGGTTGTTTCCACATATTTGCAGTTGTGAATTGTCCTGCTATAAACATTTGAGTGTAGATGTCTTTATTATAGAATGTCTTTTTTTCCTTTGGGTAAATACCCAGTAGTGGGATTGCCCGATCAAATGGTAGTTCTACTTTTAGTTCTTTGAGGTATCTCCATATTACTTTCCATAGAGGTTGTACTAATTTGCAGTCCCACCAGCGGTGTATGAGTGTTCCTATCTGTCTGCATCCCTGCCAGCATTTGTTGTATTGGGACTTTTTGATATTAACCAATCTCACTGGAGTAAAGTGATATCTCATTATGGTTTTGATTTGCATTTCCCTGATGATTAGAGAAGTCGAGCAATTTTTTATGTTTGCTGGCCATTATTCTCTCTTCTTTTGAAAAGTTTCTGTTCATGTCCTTTGCCCACTTTTTAATGGGGTTGTTTGATTTTTTCTTGTGGATTTTCCTAAGTTCTGTATAGATTCTGGTTATCAGCGCTTTATCAGAGGTGTAGCATGCAAATATTTTCTCTCATTCTGTAGGCTGTCTGTTCACTCTAGTGATAGTTTTCTCAGCTGTGCAGAAGCTTTTTGATTTGATCAGGTCCCATGTATTTATTTTTGTTGCTGCTGTGGTTGCTTTGGGGGTCTTCTTCATAAATTCTTTGCCTAGGCCAATGTCTATAAGAGTTTTTCCAACGTTTTCTTCTAGAATTCTTATGGTTTCATGTATTAGGTTTAAGTCTGTTATCCATCGTGAGTTGATTTTTATGAGAGGTGAGAGGTGTGGGTCTAGTTTCAGTCTTCTACATGTGGCCATCCAATTTTCCCAGCACCATATATTGAATAGGGCTTATTTTCCCCAGCATATGTTTTTGTGTTCTTTGTCAAAGATCAGAGGACAGTATGAGGATGGTTTTATATTGGGGTTCTCTGAAAAAATAAACAAAATAGACAGGCCACTTGCCAGGTTGACCAGAAGCAGAAAGGAAAGGACTCTAATAAGCTCAATTATAAAGGAAAAAGGAGAGGTCACAAGTGATATCACAGAAATACAAAACATCATCTTCGAATATAATAAAAATCTCTATGCCCAAAAACATGAAAACGTGGAGGAAATGGACAAATTCTTAGAAACACACTACCGCCCTAGGCTCAATCAGGAAGAAATAGAATTCCTAAACAGACCAATATCAAGCACTAAAATTGAAGCAGTAATAAAAAATCTTCCAATAAAAAAAAGTCCTGGACCAGGTGGGTTCACGCCTGAATTCTACCAAGCCTACAAAGAAGAACTGGTGCCTATACTGCAGAAATTATTCAAAAACATCGAGAAGGATGGAATCCTCTCAAACTCATTCTACGAAGCCAATATCACCTTGATACCAAAGCCAGGAAAGGACACAACAAAAAAAGAATACTACAGACCAATATCCCTTATGAATATAGATTCTCAATAAAATCCTAGCAAATGGAACTCAAGTGCACATCAAAAAAATAATTCATCACGATCGGGTGGGCTTCATCCCGGAGATGCAGGGATGGTTCAACATAAGCAAATCTATCAATGTAATTGACCATATAAACAAAAGCAAGAAAAAAGACTATATGATCCTCTCAATAGACGCAGAAAAGGCTTTTGACAAAATTCAGCATCCTTTTATGATAAGAACTCTTAACAATATAGGCATCGATGGCTCCTACCTCAAAATTATTAAAATATTCTGCCTTTTGTCGTGTTACAATAGATTAACACTCCCTTCTCCCAGCTGAGATCAGTTCCCCCTCTCGCGCCCTGCATCCCACTCCCTCCTGTCAGCTTGTGCTTCTGAAGCTGCTACTCCCCCCTCGTTGCGCCCTCTCCTCTGGGTGCCTGCCGCAAGCACACCACCGTGATGCAACACTTCCCATTGTTAAAACCAAACTCTGCCTTGCCACACATCCCTTTCCAGCTACTCCTATCCTTCTATTTCTTTGCCCTTTATGGGAAAATAAATATTCGGCAGAGTGAGTGTTTGCTGTGCTTCATTCACCTCCTCTACTTTACCCCCCTCGCACCTCTTTCCAACCCGCTCACATCAAGTTTTACCTCTGCTGCTCTGTGCTCTGGAGCTGCTCTTGTCAAGCTTCCACATGACGTCCACGGCAGCAAATCCAGACACGTTCTCCGTTCTCATTGTATTTGACTTGACCTTCTGAAACGCTTTCTTCCTCGGGCTCTGGCTCCCGCCTCACTGTTGTTTCTCCTCCACGTAACTGGCTGCTTCCTGTCAGTCCCTTCCTCATCTCCCTGACCTCTTAATGTTGGTGTGACCCCAGGCTCAGCGCTTGAAACTCTTCTTTTTTCTAGCTACATTCTATCCTCAAATAATCTTATTTAGTTCCGTGGTTTTCAACACCGTTTAAATACCGATAACTCCTGTGTTTTATATCCAGTTCAGGCTTTTGTGAACTCCAGATTTTAAATCAATTTGATAAATGATTTGCCTACTTGATAAATCTATTTGTCCAAAATTGGTCTCATCACCCCTCAACAAATCTACTTCACCTGAAACTTTCCCCATCTCTGTAAACAGCACTTCTATATTTTCAGTTTGTAGACAAGAAAAACTTGAGCTGTGTTTGGTTCTTCTCTTTCTCTCTTCTCCTACACCCTCGCTATCAGCAAATTCTGTTGGCTTTTCCTTTGAAATATATCCTAGACTCTGATCCCTTCTCACTATCCCTTTGTCCTGGTCCAAACAGTTATCTCCTCCCTGGAATATTTGCTTCCGTATTGGCTCCCCAATAGCAGACACAACGGTCCTTTTATAATATAAGTCAAATTACATCATTCCTCTGCTCAAATTGCTTCTCTCGATTCCTTTAGGAATTCTCAATTTCTTTCTTATAACATAGCACGTGTTTTGTATAATATAGCATCACACCCCTCTGATCTGGGTACTCTTTATCCTCTTTATACTACTTTAGTGTATTTCATTTTCATTACAACTGACATATTATATATTTCTTTCTTTTATTTGTTATTGTCTATCTCCCCCCATACCATTGAAATACCAGAGGTCAGAGATTTGGTCTATTTTGTTTACTGATGTATCCCAGTGAACTACTATCCCAGGGCCTAGGATAGTAGATGGCATCTAGTAAGGGATCACTAACTATTTCTTGAATAATTGAATGAAATTCTACAGGAGGCCAAGTAGTTTGATTTATGAAAAACATCCATTAGATTTAACTACGTAGATGTCTCTGTAGTCCTTAATATTTCTGTTGAAGTCAGTCAGGAGTGAGTGTTTGATGAGGAAACAGAGAAAGTAAGAATACAAAACTTCTTCGAGGAGTTTGGTTTTGAAGGAGAGACTAGCTAGTGATCTGGGTTTGAAGTTGGCTAGAATAAAACCTTGGAATATGGCTAAGGTTGTTTTCATTTTGGTTTCTTTTGAGTAAAGGAAATATACCAAATTGAGAGTGTAAAGGAGAAGGTGGGGATTTTTGATGTTTTCCTAGTTCCTTGTGGAGGTGTGGTAGAAGCATGGCAGTCTCCACAACTTGCACAGTAAGAATCTGCCAGGTGAGAAGAACCCATAACTCAAATTTCTCTGCCCTTTATAGTTAGTCTGGAGGCACATCATCAGCACTCATGCTCATCTTATGACCACTTAAGTAAATTCTGGCTGCCATAGTTACATCCTTCTGCTTTCTGTTTCTCATCAGGCCTCTGCAAGCCTGTAGGAAATGGTGGTAAGTAGTGGAAATGGGTCATTTCAAAGGAGCAGAAGTAACCGTCTGGAAAGCCAATGGGGAGAAAAAAAGATTGTTATACCCGGGATGTGAGGGAACAGTAGCTCCCCAGACGAGGAAAAATTCTATCTTTAGCAAAAGCCAGGCTCCAGGAAAGGTGAACAGGGAGAGGGATTGCTCTGAGAAGTTGTTTAGGAGACTGGAGAAGTTCCTGTGCATGGAGATCACAAGTTGTGTTCTGGAGTCAGAAAGTTTGAATTTAAATCTTTATTGTGTGATTTGGTACATGTATGACCTTAGGCACTTTATGGAATTCTTTGGTTGAAATTCCTGAGGGCACAATGGGAGTGTGTGGGAAGTGAGGAAGCAGTAGAGATGAGGATGAGGTCGAGGAGGTACAAAGCACTGCTGGGGATGATGGTATGGCAGAAAGGTGGCCATGTGGGCTTACACTGCGGCCTCTGACTTATGAAGACAGCAAGAAGTGGCGTTGTGTATGTGATGTCAGCAGTCTATTTGAGAAGGGTGCTCACTGAGTCTCATGGCTAGAGGACTTAATGCACAAGTCCTTGCATTATATCTATTCTTACAGCTATGCTCTAAATGTGTAGAACAGTCAGAGAAAGAAGGAGATGTAGGCATCAAGGCAGATAGACATAATGATAAAAAAAATTCATGGTGATTGAGAAGCAGGAGGAAATCAGGAACTGATTTTATGCATTTGTTTCACAAGATCACGGGACACACTCAAGACAGCTCTGAAAATAAAGATATGCCCTTTTACAATCACCTAGATTAAAAGAGGTCACTTTTGCTAGGATTTGTCACAAAGTGTTACATATCTTGATCAAGTTTTAAAAGCACAGTTAACCTGAACTCTTATTTTTCTCATTTCCAATGGAGAAAAATGTCAATTTACTGCTTTGCAATATGAAGAGTGTGATATTTAATTTCACAGAAAATTTTTACTATTTTCAGATAATATTCTAGGTTTTTTTTTTGAAGTTTTCCTTCTTTTATTTTTTTTAGAGACAGGGTCTTGCTCTGTCACCCAGGCTGGAGTGCAGTGGAGTGGTCATAGCTCACTGCAGCCTGGAACTTTTGGGCTCAAGTGATCCTCCTGTTTCAGCCTTCTGAGTAGCTGGGATTATAGGCATGAGCCACTGTGCCTAGTGGGGTTTTCCCTCTAAAGACGTAAAACCATACTGCAACAGTTTTTTCCACGATAGTCATGAAATATACTTCATAAATTTTGTCCACATATGGGATGGAGTTATCTTTAGGGATGGAATCTCTCTGCTTTGCACAATATGCATTGAGATTGCCCTTCAGAACACACAGCTTTTCTGGCAGCACCTTTGCTATTATGCTAGACATTAATCAAAACAATGACATTTACAAGGGGGAAATATCTATGCAGAATAAAGATTGGTTCCTTGGAATACTGTTTACCAGAATTTGTTTGCTAGTCAGCATCTTTGCCTATGTATAGACTAAATATAGTAACTATAACAATAAAATAATTGACATTTTTACTGGCCTTTGGAGTTTCCAAATGCTGTTACCTATTTTACTTTACTTGATTTTCACAAAACCTCATCGGTTTGGTGTGATTACTTTCTTAGTTTTAGAGCAATCTGAGAATCAACTTCAAATTACTTGTGCTAAGTCACATTGTTAGTGGATAGTGGGGTAGGGATTCCAATTCACCTTTTAAGTTTTAACTTATTTTCTGTTACATAGCTTCTTTTGAAATATTCCAGAGATTAATTTGGTATAATTTTAACATTAAGATTAAGTGTACTATTTTTGAAATTGCTTTGATATGTAGTAAGTGTTAAACCAAAAATTTTTAAAATTATTTTTAATTGACAAATAATAATAGTACATACTTATGGGGTACAATGTGATATTTTGATATAAGGACACAATGTGGAATGATTAAATCAAGCTAGTTATATATCCATCACTTCTCTTACCATTTTTTGTGAGACAATTGAAATTTGCTGTCTTAGAAATTTTAAAATATGCATTATTATTAGCTATAGTCACCATGCTTTACAATAGATCTCAAAAACTTACTCCTCTTGTCTAACTGAAACTTAGTATCCTTTGATCAACAACTCCCCATTCTCTCCCTCCTTGACTCCAGCCTCTGGTAACCATTCTACTTTCTACTTCTAATAGTTCAACTTTTTTTTTTTTTTTAATTTGGAAAGGAAAGCTTTATTTCTCATAGAATATTGCAGCCTGTAGGATGGCCATTCTGACAGGTTGGGAAGCAGAGCCCTGGGCAGAAGGCAAGAGCATGCACTTCCAGGGAATGGTAAAGGGAATAGAAATTTATGCTGAGCAAGGTGGTTAAATATATACATTTAATAAGCTATAGGGGAGTCATGAATATTTATGAAAGGAGAAACTTGTACATGTGCAATTGAGCTTCATACAGGTTCATGGGATTCATGTTCAAAAAATGGAGGTGGTAGCATGATCCAAGGGGGAAGTTTTTGGCCCTCTGGTGTCAAAAAGTGAAGCAGAGGACACAAAAAGCCATTGACCAGTTTGTGGTCAGTGGTCTGTCATCAGGAAGGAATGCTGGTCAGTTCCTGTGCTCAAACTGCAAAAGGGAGGGGCAGTCGTGGGTTTGGTTGAAATCAGCAGTGGAGTAAGTCTTTTTAAAGGGCTGGTTTCTGTTTAACCCTTAAGGAAGAAAGCCTAATGGTGGTTAGGGAGGGAGGTGGTATAATGAATCATGTCTGACTTCCCATCCTGTCATGGCTGGGATTTCAGTTTTTAAGATTTTTCTGGCATCCCATGGGCCAAGAGGGGCTTCATTCAGTCAGTTGGGGGGCTTAGGATTTTATTTTTACTTCTCATTTCCCTCTTTTGGCTGAGATTTGCCAGGGGCAGTATCAATAGCTAAACTTTTATTTTGTCCCATCATTGCCAGGATCCACGCTCTTGGTGGGACTCCCATGGCAAATGGACATAAAGCCAAAAGCTCTACAACCAATCAAATGTTCTAGGGCAGATGGTAACGGAGGTAGGAAGGCACTCATCGACTACTTTTTTTTCTGATAGTTCAGAAAACTTTATTTCATTTTTTTGTATCTCATTATTGTTAACATCATGTAAATGTTTAAGACTGTCAAATTTAGGGAAATCTCAGGCAAAGTTTCTTTCACGCATGAGCTGTACAATATAGGGCGACATAAATCTTAAGTCATGTAACGTATCTCCAATACTGTCAGTCACTGTCAAAACTTCATGTCAGCAAGAAACTTAACTATTCTCTCAATATGTTAATACGGTCTGTTCTTCATTAATGAGATTATCAAATGATCTAAGAGTCAATTTATTACTTGTATTGAAAATTTATCCTTTCTTAATGAATTACTGCTTTTGATAAAATGTGGACTTTTCTACAACTTGCTTCTTAATGTCAAAATATTTTCTATTAATTTTATCACATTTCCTTATTATTTTGTTCTATATTCCATTATTTTTACCTGAATTTTCTCTCAGTTTTATAATAAACACATGATGACCTTCCATGGAAGCGAAGCTAGTAAATGACGAAATGAGGAAAAGGATGTGTGAACAGCAGTAAAACTAATGGAAACAAAAAGTTGCGGGTCCCAGAGGGACACTAGAAAGAGGATGCTGTAAAGCTTGGAGGACCTCAGTGTAGGTGTCACCTCCTGAGGGAAACTTCCATGACTCCCCAAAACTGGGTTTGGTATTTATTCCTCTCACAACTCTCAGTTCATCCCAAGTAACATACATCACACTGTCTTAAAATTGCCTTTTTACTGGCGAGACACCTTTTGACAATAAGCTCTTTTTTTTAAATTTCAGAATTTTATGGGGGTGCACACATTTTGGTTACATAATTTGCTTTTGTACCATTTGCGTCAAAGTTCTAATTGTGCCCTTCACCAGATAGTGTGCATCGCACCCGTTAGATGTGACTTTATCCACTCCCTCCACCCCCTCCCTCCTACTTGATTTCCCTTGAGTTTTACTTCCATATATGCACATAAGTGTTGACTGATTAGTGCCAATTTAATGGTGAGAACATGTGGTGTTTGTTTTTCCATTCTTGCGATACTTCACTAAGAAGAATGGCCTCCAGTTCCATCCAGGTTGTCACAAAAGATACTAGATCACCATGTTTTTTTATGGCTGAGTAGAGGTCCATACTCATCAAATCTTAAAACCATTAAGCAACATAAGAGCTGAAAAACAAAAGCCAGAAAGCAAGGTTATAAAACTAACTTATCTATAAGCATTGAACTAAGAAATTGAGAGACTTTTGTTTTGCTGCAATTTTTTTTTTGGTATCTTTAGTACCAAATTTGTCCTACAGTAGCTGATACATTTTTTATTTTATCTCCATTTGCATAAACCCCATAACTGGGAACAACTATATCCAGAACGCTTTGCCACCAATGTCTTGATATCCTCTCTGTTAATTCTGTTTTAAGCCTATGGGAACCAGGAAATTCTTCATGGTTGGGATGGATGGAAAGAGGCCGCATGATGGCCCAGCAGAAAAAGTCCCTTAATTTGCCAGCTGTTTAGGCATCTATGTGCCTCCTCGATTTGGAGGGTCTGAACAAATTCCATCCCTGAAAATCGGCCCTTACAATCTGATGTGCCTACCTGTTCCGTGATAGTCCCTTGGCCTAAAGTGAGGGTGTTTGTATAGTTTCAGCAGCAGGGCCGTGGCAGTGGAAAACAGGTTGGGCCCAGTGGGATTCCAAATGAGGGAGACTCACAGGTTTTGTTGAACCATCTCTAGTCTTTGAAATACCATGATTCTGGTTTTCTCAAAAGAGGTAAGACAACAATAGATAAATAACATTTGACAATCCAAAGAGAATTTTTGTGTCAGAATGGAAGAAAGGAAACGATTTCATTAGGGAGCCAACTAAAAACATCATGAAGAAAATTACAACCTGGTTTTTCTTTAGAGACCTGTAGCCAAGAAATAATTCAGGATTCAATCTGAATTGCAGGCAAATAATAAAATGTTAAAAACAAAGGTCAGGGCTGGAATCTAGTAACAGATATGTTATAGGTTTTTTTTTTTTTAAAAAACATTTTTTCTCTTTCTAGTCCCCCTGTTCTACCCAAGAAAAATGACAGTAAGACCAATTTTTGTGGAAAATGAGTCCTAGGCTTATCACACTTGGCCTGATTATTTGCATAAAGTGCAGCATGAATAGCAATTGGCCATATAAGCTCTTTTTAAGTTGGTTTTGCTGAAACTTTACCTAAAAATACTATTAGATTATTCCAGTAAAAGCTTAGGTAAAATAATGTGTCCCCAATGTGTCCTGTTGCAAAAGAAAACATATTATTATTGAACTTATGCAAATAACTATATTGCCAGAAAATAAAAATTACTCACAAGTAGTTTTCAAATTCTGGATATCATGTAGAGAGATAAATTTTGCTACTTTATTCAATTGTTGTAAGCTATAAATAGCTCCAAAGAAAAATGTTTTCTTGACTCTAGAAGACAAAACATAAAGAATCAGCAATGTTTTAAACAAAAAGCAATAAAAAAATTATTTCAGTCCTCTATTAGTTTAGTCCCACAAAACTACTTCTTGTTCATTTGATGTTCTGCTAGAAATCCTCATGAATACATCAGCTGTTTAGTGAGAGTACTGGACATTTTGACCTAGCCCAACGGTACAATCTCCAAAGTTATCAGAAACCTGTATTCAAGATTACTTATCAGCATCTTTTCCATGAATGTTCTCAAGGAATTAACAAATTTTGGATTGTAGCTGATTATAAACCACTTTTTGAGAAGACTCAAAGTAAAACAATAATTTTCTGTAGATGACAAAAGTCCTAGAATAGCCATGGTTGAAGACACAATTGACAAGAAAATTTGGTTATTTCTGTGGCATATAACAAAATTAACATAATAATTATAATTGGTACTGATAACATATACCAAGATATATCAAAAATTTAGGAATCTCATTTAATTTTGGAATACATAATCATAACACATTTATATAAATATAACCTTAAAAAGTTAAGTACCATTTCATATTTGACAATATTTCCTGTATGATTTTAACTTATGAAATAAGCCTAGTATTTTTCTCTTGGACTTTTAGGGAGACTAATACCAAAAATTTAGTTTGAGCTAATTCAAAATTTTCATTTTGGAAAATTTATCAAATATCAAAATAGAATCACAGGTCACTGTAAAATAATAGTCATTCATTTAGCCAAAGTGATAATTCAAAGATTACTATCTCTTATTAATACTACATAAAAATCTGGTTTAAAAGAGAAAACTAAATTCTACCTTTGCATTAGTGCATGATTAATGCTAGAGCTATTTTTAATAAAACATTATAAACAAATCCATCCAATCTCAATCAGCTTTTACTACAAGATAAGAGATGTCCATAAACCTTTTATAACATTTTACAATTTTTCACATCATTTTTCCTTCCCAACTTTCTATATCCATTCAGTTTTATCTATCATTCTTTTTATTCCTTCGATTTAGAACAACCCCTTTCTAAACTAGGCAAAATTATTTTTTCTTTAACAAATAACACATTCTTACATCTTCTTATAACCACTCTTACCAAAAACACATCCTACTTTTTAAAATACCCTTTGCATATAGAATTATTTTTCTTGTACCTAGTACTTTTAATTACTCACATTAATTACAGTACTAACTCATACCCTTATTTCTAGTGAAAAACCTAGGAAGTAAGCAATTTTAATTGTTTCAGATATAGAACCCAGGACAAAGGACAATGCCTGGAGCTAGGCCTCACTATGGCCTAAAAGCTCAAATCCAAAGACTTAAGCTCATAGACAAATTAAGTTAGTATCAAAAATATCATAGAAGTAACAGTTTTATGACCTTAAAACATCTAGTACAGACAGTATCTGACCTCCTTGACCAATAGACTCAGAGAAAATGTCTAAATTAAATTCTGAAGATGTTTTCATTTTATTTTACTAACAACTTTAAAACTATCTTTATTTACCAAATATTACTAAAGTCGTGTGAACTTGAGAAACATTCGGGCTTATTTACTTAATTTATGAGTACTCATTTACTTATAAGGCAATTTGGTGCCATAGACAATAGGCAAGAAGACACACACATGCACACATAAAGATACAAATAGAAGCAAAGACCCTACAGCTTTGATTTCAAACTCTAGTCAAGAAACTGGCAAAACTCTCCAGTCAAAAAGGACTGCTGAATTCAAACCGTGCCTGTAAAATGAACAAGTCAAAGGCCATTTGTCTCATACATGGCCCATGCCCTCACCAAGTCACAGAAAAAGCAGGGTAGCAAACCACATCTCAAAGCAAATCCAAACCCCTGTAAGAAGGAGTTTGGATGTGTTAGAGGTAGGCCAAAAATGGATGGCAAGGCAACACAAAATCACAGGAATTTTACATAGGATTTTACAAGGAGACCAACTTCATTTAGATAGGTAGCTTTTAATTTAGTCTGTTTCTATAACAAGAACACTGAGCTCAGGGCAGAACCCATCAAGGGCTTGCAGTTTTCAGGGCTCAACAATCCAGAAATATGAAAAGCAAGCATAGGTAGAAGGCAGAGCAGACCTTTAAAATTAAAGACCTTACTCCTACACTGATGGGAGGAGGAGTAAGAGAGGGAGATGGGGGAGGGGAGGTAGGGACGGAAGGAAGAGGAGTTGACTGAATTTTTCGCATGTGCCATTTTTCTTTGGGTTTTTCTAGTTTTTCAGAGTCTTTTGTTTAATTTCAAATTATTCTCTTTAAGGGAGGCTATGAGAGACTCTTGATCTCTTTTAGAAGACTCAAAGTGCTAATTATAGAATGATCCCTGTTGTTCTGAGGAGGTTATGAGGAGATTATAGCCTCTTTGTTCCAGTTGTGCACACAGATAAACCTGTCTAGAGATCTCATAATATAATACCCTCAGTGTGGCCAGCAAAGCTTTGAATCATCCCAGGATAGCTTTATCCAGGATCTCAAATAGTTACAAGAATTTTCCATAGTTCTTAAACATGTAAGCCACTGGAGTTCCTGATGGCAGCTGATCAGACACCGTCATTTTAGAACTAAGGTTCTCCATAACTGCATTCGCCTTACGAATGAGTCCCTTTGCATGCTCTTATCCTGAGTGTCCTCACAAAACTTTATGGACCAGATGAGTCCAGCTGGACTTGGAAGGCCCTCTCCACACCTGGGGCTTACAGGAAAGGTTCTTTCTGGGGTACAGAGGGAGGGAACTGGGAAGGCCCCCATAAACCTGGGGCCAACAAAGACGTTGCGTCTGGGGTCCAGATAGAAGGAACCAAAACAGGGACTAGGAGGGAACTGGGAAGAAATGCAGAAAGGAGTGGAAAGAAGTAAAGTATCCAAGATCTTCAACCTAAAAGAGGGACATCTTAGATCTGGGGACCCTACCAAGCCTCCTCCCAGCAAGGTTGGGGAGACAACTGAGCTGTCAGTGGGCTCCTGCAGGCATCAGGGCATTGGCTTCCAACCACACTGGGGGAATCTGGAGGTCTTCACGGATCCCATCATCGTCACCAATCATGGATAATCTGGATAACATTATGTTAAGTGAAATAAGCCAACCACAGAAAGACGAATACCACATGATCTCACTACATGTGGAATCTAAAAACGTTGAACCGGAAGTGCTGAATCCAGTAGCAGGATTCCTGGCTCATATGGTAGTTCTACTTTTAGCTTTTTGTGGAACCTTCATACTGTTTTCCATAATGGCTGCACTAAAGGATGACCAGGCTCATAAATTTGGAAAGGAGAGCTTTGTTTCTCATAAAAGATTGCAGCCTGCAGGCTGGCCATTCTGACATGCTGGGAAGCAGAGTCTTGGGCAGAAGCTAAGAGCAAGCACTTCTGGTTCAATTTTTTTAGATTCCACATGTAAGTGAGATCATGTGGTATTTGTCTTTTTGTGGTTGGCTTATTTCACTTAACATAATGTCATCCAGATTTATCCATGCTGTAACAAGTGACAAAATTTCCTCCTTTTAAGGGCTGAATAGTATTCCATTGTGTATATACACCACATTTTCTTTATCTATTTATCTGTTGATGGACACTTAGTCTGATTCTGTATCTTGGCTGTTGTGAATAATAGGGCAATGAACATAGGAGTGTAGATACACCTTCACCATATTTATTTCAGTTCCTTTGGATATGTATCCAGTAGCAGGATTCCTGGCTCATATGGTAGTTCTACTTTTAGCTTTTTGAGGAACCTTCATACTGTTTTCCATAATGGCTGCACTAATTTGCATATCCCTAGTGATTAATGATATTGAATGTTTTTTCATGTGTCTGTTGGCCATTTGTCTGTATTCTTTTGAGAAATGTCTGTTCAGGTCCTTTGCCCATATTTAATTGGGTTATTTGGTTTTTTTTACTGTTGAGTTGTTTCTGTTCTTTATATATTTTGGTTATTAACCCCTTATCAGATGTATGGTTTACAAATGTTTTCTCCCATTCTGTGGGTTGTCTCTTCACTTTGTTAATAGTTTCCTTTGCTGTGCAGAAGCTTCTTAATTTGATGCCATCCCATTTGTCTATTTTTGCTTTTGTTGCCTGTGATTTTGGAGTCATATTCAAAAAATCATTGCACAGATTAATGTCATGGAGATTTTTGCCTATGTTTTTCCTAGTAGTTTTATAGTTTCGTGTTTTATATTTATCTTTAATCTGTTTTGAGTTGCTTTTTTTATATGGTGTGATACAAGGGTCCAATTTTATTCTTCTGCATGTGGATATTCAATTTTCCCAACATCTTTTATTGAAGAGACTGGCCTTTTCCCATTGTGTGTTTTTGGCACTTATAAGAAATGAATTGACTATAAAAGCATGTGTTAATTTCTGGCCTTTATATCCTGTTCCATTGGTTGATGTGTCTTTTTTATGCCAGTACCGTGTTGTTTTGATTATAATCTCTTTATAATAAGTCTTGAAAACAGGGAGTATGATGCTTTCAGTTTTTTTTAATCTTCCAAGTTTAAGTTGTTGGAACTTTTTTTTTAAATTTCAAACTATCATGGGGGTATGAATATTTTTGGTTACAGAGATGGTTTTATAATGCTTGAGTCATGGTTATAAGTATGCCTTTCATCCAGATAGTGTTCCTTGCACATTTGAGGTAGGTTTTTGCCTGTTCCCTCCTCCCCCCTCCCCCCTGGTTCATTTCCATTGAATTTTACTTCCCTCTATGTACATGTGTGCTCATCAGTTAGTTCCTATTTAATAGTGAGTACATGTGGTGTTTGTTTTTCCATTTTTTAGATACTTCACTTAGGATAATGGCCTCTAGTTACACTCATATTTTTGCAAAAGGCAGTAAGTCATCTTCTTCATAGCTAAGTAGTGTTCCATGGTATTCATATACCACATTTTGTTAATCCACTCATGAATTGATGGACATTTGGGTTGATTCCACATCTTTGCCACTGAGAATTGTGCTGCAATAAACATTTGAGTACAGGTGTTTTTGATAAAATGACTTCTTTTCCTTTGGGCAAATATCCAGTAGTGAGATTGCTGGATCAAATGGTAGGTCAACTTTTAGTTCTTTGAGGAATCTCCATACTGTTTTCCAGAGAGGTTGTACTAATTTGCAGTCCCAACAACAGTGTATAAGTACTCCTTTCACTCTGCATCCGTGCCAGCATATATTGTTTTGGACTTTTAAATAGAGGCCATTTTGACTGGGGTAAGGTGATATCTCATTGTGGTTTTAATTTTCATTTCCCTGATGATTAGTGATGTTGAGCATTTTTTCATATGTTTATTGGCCATTTGTCTATCTTTTTTGGAAAAGTTTCTGTTTATGTCTTTTGCCCACTTTTTAATGGGGTTGTTTGATGTTTTCTCACTGATTTGCTTGAGTTCTTTGTAGATACTGGTTATTAGTCCTTTATTGCATGTAGAGCTTGCAAGTATTTTCTCCTATTCTGTAGGTTGTCTATTTGCTCTGTTAATTATTTCCTGGGTCATACAGAAGCTGTTTAATTTAATCAATTCCCATTTACTTATTTTTATCATTGCTGTGATTGCCATTGGGGTCTTCTTCATAAATTCTTTGCCTAGGCTGTCATCTAGAAGAGTTTTTCCAACAGTTTCTTCTAGAATTCTTATGGTTTCATGCCTTGTATTTAAGTCCTTTATCCATCTTGAATTAATTTTTGTAAGTGGTGAGAGATATGGATCCTATTTCATTCTTCCACATGTGGCTATCCAATTTTCCCAGCACCATTTATAGAATAGGGATTCTTTTCCCCTGCTTTGTCAAAGATCAGTTAGCAGTATGTGGATGTTTTTATATCTGGGTTTTCTGTTCTGTTCCATTGTTCTATGTCTTTATTTTTGTGCCAATACCATGATGACTTAATTACTATGGCCTTGTAGTATAGTTTGAAGTCTGGTAATGTGATGCCTCCCAATTTGTTCCTTTTGCTTAAGATTGCTTTGGCTAGTCAGGCTATTTTCTGGTTCCACATGAAGTGTAGAATTATTTTTTATAGATCTGTTAAATATGACATTGGTATTTTGATGGGGATTGCACTGAATCTGTAAATCACTTTGGGTAGTATGGACATTTTAATAATGTTGATTCTACCAGTCCATGAGCATGATATGTTTTTCCACTTGTTTGTATTATCTGCAAATTCTTTCCTAGTGTTTCATAGTTATCTTTGTAGAGATCTTTCACCTCCTTGGTTAAGTATATTCCTGGGTATTTTATTTCTTTTGTAGCTATTGCGAATGATGTTGGGTCTTTGATTTGACCTTCAGCTTGACTGTTATTGGTATATAGCAATGCTACTGATTTGTGTACATTTATTTTTTAAACTGAGACTTTGCTGAATTTATCAATTCCAGGAGTCTCTTGGTGGAATCTTTGGGGTTTTCTAGGTATAAGATCATATCATCTGCAAAAAACAATAGTTTGACCTCCTCTTTCCCAATTTGGATACCCTTAATTTCTTTCTCTTGCCTGATTGCTCTGGCTAGGACTTCCAGCACTATGTTGAATAGAAGTGGTGACAGTGGGCATCCTTTTCTTGTTACTTTTCTTAGTGAAATGTTTTCAACATTTCCCCATTCAGTCTGATGCTGGCTGTGGGTTTCTAGTACATGGCTTTTATAATTTTGAGATATGTTCCTTCTATGCCTAGTTTTTTGAGAGTTTTTTATCATGAAAGGGTGCTGAATTTTGTCAAATGCTTTTTCTGCATCTATTGAAATGATCATATGATCTTCGTTTTTGCTTCTGTTTACATGGTGAATCACATTTATTGATTTATGTATGTTGAACCTTCCTTGTATCCCTGGGATGAAGCCCACTTTGTCATGGTGGATTATTTTTTTGATAAGCTGTTGAATTCAGTTTGCTAGTATTTTATTGAGGATTTTTGCATCTATATCCATAAGGGATATTGGTCTGTAGTTTTCTTTTTTTTGTTGTGTCCTTTCCTGGCTTTGGTATCAAGGTGATACAAATTCTTCCTTCTTGATGTTACACAATAATTTCTGCAGAATGGGTACTAACTCTTCTTTGTAAGTCTTGTAAAATTCAGCTGTGAATCCATCTGGTCCTGGGCCTTGGTTTTTTTGGAAGATTTTTTATTACTGCTTCAATCTCATTGCTCACTACAGGTCAATTCACGAGTTCTATTTCTTCATGATTGAGTCTTGAGAGGTGTGTGTTTCTAGAAATTTGTCCATTTCCTCTACGTTTTCAAGTTTATGTGCATAGAGATTTTCATAGTATTCACAGATGATATTTTGTATTTCTGTGGTATCAGTTGTAATATCTCCTTTTTCATTTCTAATTGAGCTTATTTGAGTCCTTTCCCTTTTATTCCTGGTTAATCTAGCAAGAGGTCTATCAATATTGTTTATCTTTTCAGAAAAGCAACTTTTTGTTTTGTTGATCTTCTGTATAATTTTCTTGTTTTCAAGTTTATTTAGTTTTTCACTGAACTTAGTTATTTCTTTTCTTCTGTTGGCTTTTGGCTTGGTTTGCTCCTCCTTTTCTAGTTCCTTGAGACATGTCATTAGATTGTTAACTTGTAATCTTTCCATCTTTTGTTGTGGGCATTTAAGACTATGTGTTTTCCCCTTATGATTGCTGTTGCTATATCCCATAGATTTTGAAAGCTTGTGTCCTCTTTGTCATTCAATTTGAGGAATCTTTTAATTTCAATCTTAATTTCATCTTTGATCCAATAATCATTCATCAGTAGGTTGTTTAATTTCCATGACTTTTTGTAGAATTTGGTGTTTCTCTTGGAATTGATCTCTGGTTTTATTCCACTGTGGTCTGAGAAGATCCATGGTATGATTTTAATTTTTTTTAATTTGTTGAGCCATGTTTTGGGGCCTAAAATATAATCAATCTTGGAGAATGTTCCATATTCAGTAGTTTTTGGGTAAAATGTCCTGTAAATGTCTGTTAGGCCCAATTGTTCTATAGTCCCATTTAAGCCCAGTGTTACTTTATTTATTTTCTGCTTGAATGATCTGTTCAGTTCTGTCAGTGGGGTGTTGAAATCCCCAGAAATTACAATGTGTCTGTTAATCTCTCTATTTAGATCTAGTGGGGTTTGCATTATGAATCTGGGTGCTCCTATGTTATATGCATAACTATTTAGGATTGTTATATCTTCTTGTTGAATTGATCCTTTTACCATTATATAATGACCATATTTGTCTTTCTTTACTGTTGTTGATTTAAAGTCAATTTTATCTGATATGAGAATGGCTACACCTGCTTTCTTTTGGTTCCCATTTGTGTGGAATATACTTCTCCATCCCTTGACCTTGGGTCTGTTAAGAGTCCTTTTGGGTTAGATGTGTTTCCTGGAGACAGCAGATAATTGGCTCAATTTTTAAAATACATTTAGCCAACCTATGTCTCTTGAGTGGAGAATTCAAACCATTTACATTGATTGATAGAATTGACATCTGAGATGCTGTTCTGTTCATCCTGTTGGTTATACCTTATTGCTTTGTTTTACCTTTTGTACTATTGTTTATAGGTCTCAGTTGAAAAGTCTGCAGTTAGCCTGATGGGTTTTCCTTTGTAATTTACTTGATGTTTTTACCTTATAGCTTACACGAGTTCCTCCTTTGTGTTGACTTTGGCCAGTCTAATGACTATATGTCTTGGTGATTTCCTCTTTGTGATGAATCTTCCAGGTGTTTGTTGAACTTCTTGTACTTGGATGTCTAAATCTCTAGTAAGACCAGGGAAGTTTTCCTCAGTTATTCCCTCAAATAGGTTTTCCAGCACCTGTGCTTTTTCTTCTTCACCCTCTGGGATGCCTATGATTCTTATAGTTGGATGTTTTACATAATCCCATATTTTTTATAGACTTTGTTTGTTCCTGTTAATTCTTTGTTCATTATTTTTGACTGATTTAATTCAAAAGAGTTGTCTTCAAGCTCTGAGATTCTTTTTTCTGCCTGGTCTAGTCTATTCTTAAAACATTCCACTGTGTTTTGTATTTCCTTAAATGAATTTTTCATTTCCAGAAGTTCTATTTGCTTTTTCTTTAATATGTCAATCTCTTCAGTGAATTTTTAAATTTAATTCATGAATTGTTTTTCTAGTTTCTTTGAGTTGGTTTTCCATTTTCTCTTTGATTTTGCTGAGCTTCCTTATAATCCATATTTGGAATTCTTTTTCTGTCATTTCAATATTTTCATTTTAGTCAGTATCCATTGCTAGAGGGCTTGTATTCCCTTTTGGGGGTGACCTTTTTCATACTACCAGAGATCTTATGCTGATTCCTTCTCATCTAGAGCAGCTGTTGCTTCTTAATTTTGCATTTTCTTTTGATTAGATGGGACTGCCCCCCCACACACTAGTACAAGGTGTTTGTAACATATGTTTGGTAAGAAGCTTTTGCTTTTTTTGTGAGCACTTTGATGGAGATCTAGGTTCTGGATACATGCCTTAGTTATGGATATCCTTAGTGTGGTGTTTTTCTCAGCTGCTAGTTCTTTATACACTGAGCAGTGGTGAGCTATGTGTGTGGGCAGATTCCCTGTCTCTCTTTGATGATAGAGGATGGAGGCCTTTGAAATCCTATCTCTTTCCCCAGTCTTCTTAGCAGTGTGAATTTTAATAGCATGCCCTGTTTAATCTCTGAGACAGTAGGTGGTGGTTGTGTGTGAGAACTGACCTCACCCTGTATGATTGAGTCAGTAACTGTTGTATAGGGCTGTGTAAATTGACTTTCCTATCAGTATATGGCATTTGCCAGAAGGAATAGGCTGTAGTATTCTTTTTGTGACTGGCTCTAGTCCCTGAGGAGGAGCACTCAAGTGCCTCAGGTGGTGGGTGGGACCCTGGAACTTCCAGGTGTGTTCTTATTCTCTGCCTCAGCAGAGGTGTGTGGAGGTTGAGGCTGAGTGGGGCTGGGTTATGTGGGCTTGCCCTGAGTCGCCACAAAAGCTGCTAAGGTAGCTGTTTTCGCATGGTTCAAAGGTCTGCTCCTAGCTTCTGGGAAAAGCTGCCAGGGAGGGCCTGATATGGCCCCACATAGGCAGAAAGTTTGCTTGTGGAGATGGGGCCATCTGAGATTAACAATCTGATTGTCCAGTTCTCACACCTCCCCCTTGCCTTTGTGTCTGTCCTGCTAGCATGCGTGTAGGTGAAACACGCATGGAAATCCCAAATTGGGCATCCCGGGTCCACTACAAGTCCACAGAAGAAGAGGCATGGGGCCTACTCTCCATGGATGCCTCTACCTGGAGTATGCACCTGCTGGTGAGAGGGAGCCACTCACCAAATTCTTAGCACAAACTGCTCTCCCTGTTGGAATGGGTAGGGGAGAAGCTGCTGCTCCCACTCAGCCCACACACCTGAATGATCCATGCCAGGTTGCTATGGCTCCCAGGGGTGGGCTCTTCTTCACCATAGGACCTGCCCTAATCAAACAGGTGGT
This sequence comes from Daubentonia madagascariensis, assembly GCA_023783475.1. NCBI lineage: Eukaryota > Metazoa > Chordata > Mammalia > Primates > Daubentoniidae > Daubentonia > Daubentonia madagascariensis. Next base: position 74,692,456 of record JAKFHU010002088.1, on the reverse strand, counting down.
TTGAATAGATTTTCCATGTTTTTAGTTCTTTCTTCTCCTCTCTCAGGGATACCTATAATATGTATATTAGTTCACTTTTCATAGTCCCATATCTCTCTAAGTGATTGTTCAGCCTTCTTTGTTTCCTTCTCTGCCTCTTTAAATGACTGGGTTAGCTCGAGAGTATTGTATTCAAGCTCTGAGATTCTTTCTTGTCCTTGGATTAATCTGTTGCTGAAACTTTCTGCTGTGTTTTGAAATTTCCTAAATGACTGTTTCATTTCTTTAAGCTCTATGATATCTTTTCTTATGTTGTCAAGCTCTGTAGTGACTTTTTCATTAATTTCCTGAAAAATTTTTGACACCTTTTTGTTGGTTTTCAACTTTTTATTCAATTCCATTCATCTTATTTTTCATTCATATTCCGAATTCCATTTTTATCATTTCAGCAATTTACTTGTGGTCAGAGTTTACTACTGTAGCTCCATTGTGATAACTTTGGGGTGTTGAACTGTTTTGTTTTTTCATGTTGCTAGGGTTCTTTTGCTGGTTTCTTCTCATCTGAAACCTATTCTCTTGACTCAGACTAATAGGTTTGCAGGACACCTGTTCTTTGTTGGAAACTCTCCTGTTTAATTAGAAAAAGGGGAGGTCCCTAGATGGTGCTTTTTTCCTTACTCTGGAATGTTGATGTGGCAGAGGAAGGGTGTGTGCACTAGAAGCCTGTAATGCAGCTGTTCTGATTAGTCCTGTTCACCTGTGAGTGCCACCGTTGAAGCCTCTGCTGGGTGATCTTTGTGCTGGGTGTTGGGTTGTTCACCAGATAGTTGTAGGAAGTTCGAGTTGGGAGCTGGGTGAGACCCTCTCCATGGAGCCTGGCATCATGGGGATTGCTGTGCCTGGGGTTTCCCCACAGAGGTGATGGTGGCAGCTGGGTGGGGATTTCTAGGCAGTGGTAATGTGTTCCCAGGCTATGGGCATTTTCTCAAGCCAGTTCCCATTGTACTGGTGGCTCAAGGCTGGGGGATCCCTGGTGGGGTGATGGACCTTGGAGCAATTCTGCTGGCCCTGCAGCAATGGTGGAGGCTCAGGGTTGGGGTCTTGGGGTCCAGGTGGAGCACTGGAATCACTGGGGCAGTGTCCCATGACTGGCAGGTGCTCTGGAGCCTCAGGTGAAGAGCCTTGGGCTCCAGCATGAGAGCCTCAGAGCAGGGACTGGGGAGGAGCCAGGAGCAGGGCTTCTGAGCAGGGCCTCAGAGTCAGAAGCAGGGCTGTGGGGGCAGTGAGCTGACCCAACCTGGAGGGCAGAGTCAGGGCTGAGAAGGTACTTGGCTGTTCCACAGGCTTGGGGACTGCGCAGGTGCCAAGTCACATGGGCAGAAGTTGGTTCCAGTGGGCCAGGAACCACAGTTCTCCTTGCACCCCCAGGACCCAAAAAAGCAGTCACTCAAAGCCTCTCAAGTCAGAGTCTGCAGTGCCCCATTCAACTCCTGTGTTCAGATCCCATTGTGCTCTAGGGGAGGGGCACTTAGCTTCCAGCCACAGGAGCCTTTGCTTTTCCATTCCCTCCCCAACTCACTGGGGGCAATGTGAAGGCCACCACTGCAAAGCTGAGTCCTGTGCTGACCTGGTACCATGTACCTGAGAGCACAGGATGGCTTCAGCTGCAGAAACATAGGATCAGCTGCCACCTGATCCTCACTGTGACTGTCGTCCAGTGCAGTGACCCTGCACAGACTCCAGGCAGGTCCCTGGTCCCTCCAGGCAGAGGACCGTGGCAGTGTAGGGAGCCCTCTTTCAACTTGGACACAGTGCCTGCAGGGTGAGCATGGTGCCCCAGTGCTCTATCCTCCTATTCTTCCCCATGTGTAGATACCTCCCCTGATCTTGTTGAATGTATCACCCCATTACCTTCTTTTTCACACTGAGTGTCCCACATTTCTTCTCCATGATTTCACAATAGGTAGGCATCTGCCTGAAATTTAGAATTCTTTCCTTGAGAGTGGCATGCTCATGGGCTGCTTCTAGTTTGTCATCTTTTCTCCACCCTATTTTTGTTGCTATTATAAATGGGATTTTCTTAATTTCCTTTCACAGGGTTCATTACCAGTATATAGAAATGCTACTAATTTTTTTTTTTTTCAGACAGGATCTCACTCTATCACCTGGGCTAGAGTGCAGTGGTGTTATCATAGCTAACTGCAGCCACAAACTCCTGGGCTCAAGTGATCCTCTTGCCTCAGCCTCCAGAGTAGCTGGGACTACAGGCATGTGCCCATAGAACTGGCTATTTAAAAAATTTTTTTGTAGAGATCAGGTCTTGCTATGTTACCCAGGCTGGTCTAAAACTCTTGTCCTCATGTGATCCTCCTGCTTTGGCCTCCCAAAGTGCTGGGATTATAGGCTTTAGCCACCATGCCTGGCCTGATTTTTTTATGTTGATTTTGGATCCCATAACTTTACTGAATTCATTTATCAGTTCTAACAGTTTTTGGGTTGAGTTTTTAGAGTTTTGTAGGTAGAATATAATATAATCAGCAAATAGAGACATTCTCAGTTCTTTTCCTATTAGGATGACTTTTATTTCTTTCTCTTGCCTAATTACTCTGGCTAGGTCTTCTAGTACTATGTTAAAAAGAGATGGTGAGAGTGGGCACTGTTCCCTTTCCCCTGATCTTAGAGGAAAAGCTTTCAAATTTTCACTGTTGAGAATGATGTTAGCTATAGGTTTTTCACATGTGGCCTTTATTATGTCTAGCTGAGGTTTGTTGATTAAAAAAAAATTTTTTTTGAGAAACCAACTCTTAGTTTCATTAACTTTTTTCTATTGTTTTTCTATCTGTAGTTCATTTATTTTCTGCTCTGATCCTTGTTATTTCTTTTCTTCTGCAAAATTTGGGCTTAGTTTTTTCTTCTTCTAGTTGCCTCAGGTATAATGTTAGATTGTTTATTTTAGATTTTATTTATTTATTTGTTTATTTTAGAGGCAGTGTCTCCCTCTGTTCCCCAGCCTGGAGTGCAGTGGTGTGATCATAGCTGAATATAATATCAAACTCCTGGGCTCAAGCAATTCTCCCACCTTGGCCTCTCTCAAGGTGCTGGGATTACAAGTGTGAGCCATGGCACTGGCCAAGATCTTTCTTCTTCTTTGATATAGATGTTTATTGCTATAAAGTTCTATCTTAGGAATTCTTTTGATGCATATCATAAGTTTTAGTATGTTGTATTTTTATTTTCATTTGTCTCAAGGTATTTTTCAATTTACTTTTTAATTTCTTCTGTGACCCCTTGCTTGTTTAGAAGCATGTTGTTTAATTTCCACATATTTGTATACTTTCTAAGACTTTTCATGTTATTGATTTCTAGTTTCATGCCATTGTGATCTGAAAGAATACCTGATATGATTTCAGTCCTCTTAAATTTGTTCAGATTTGTTTTGTAGCCTAACATGTTATTTACCCTGGAGAATGTTCCATGTGCACTTGAGAAGAATTTGTATTCTGCTGCTGTTGGCTGGAATGCTCTGTATATTTCTTAGGTACATTTGGTTTAAAGTTTAATTCAAATCCAATGTTTCTTTATTGATTTTCTGTCTATATGATCTGTCTGTTGTTGAAAATGGGGTATTAAGACCCCCTACTATTATAGCATTGCAGCCTGTATCTTCCTTCAGATCATTTAATAATTGCTTTATGTATGTAGGTGCTCCAATGTTGGGTACATATTATTTATAGTTGTTATGTCCTGTTGGTGAATTAACTCCTTTATCATTAGGTAATGATCTTCTTTGTATCTTTTTATAGTTTTAGACTTAAAGTCTATTTTGTCTGATGTAAATATAGCTACCTGTGCTCTCTTTTAGTTTCCATTTGCATGGAATATCTTTTTTCCATCCATTCAATTTTAGTCTCTGTGTGTCCTTACTAGTAAAGTGAGTCTCTTATAGGCAGCATATGGTTGGTTCTTCTTTGTTTTTTATCCGTTTAGCCACTCTATATCTTTTTATAGAAGAATTTAATCCATTTACATTCAAGGTAACTATTGATAGGTAAGGACTTGCTACTACCATTTTGTAATGCTGGATAAAGTATTCTTGGTTGGCATGTTCCCCCCCCACCCAGCCTTCAGCACTTTAAATATATCATCCCACTCTCTCTTGGCCTGCAAGGTTTCTGCTGAGAAATCTGGTGATAGCTATCTTGAGGTTCTCTTGAATTAGATGTTTCTTAGCACTTGCTGCTTTCAGTATTCTTTCTTCATCTTTGATTTTTGATAATTTGATTATAACTTATCTTTGTGATCTTATCTTTGGGTTGGATTTGATTGGAGACCTCTGAGCTTCCTGTACCTGTATCTTATTGTCTTTCCTCAGAATTAGGAAATTTTCAGCTGTTATTTCCTAAATATATTTTTGAGGCCTTTTTTCTCTCTTATTCCTCTTGAATTCCTAATACTCAAATATTAGTTTCCTTGATGGTATCCTATATTTTCCATAGGTCTTCTTCTTTATTATTTTTCACCTATTTTTTGGTCCTCTGGGTAATTTTCCATCTCTTATCTTTGAGCTCACTAATTCTTTCCACTACTTGATCAAGTCTGCTGTTGAAGCTTTCTATTGAATTTTTCAGTTCAGTTATTGTATACTTTATCACTAAGATTTTATTTTTTTATTGTTGTTTATATTTTGTTGCCAGAATTCTCATTTTACTCATGAATTGTTTTCCAAGTTTTGTTTATTTTCTGTCTGTATATTCTTGGAGTTCCCTGAATTTCTATAAGAAGATTATTCTGAATTCTTTGTCAGTCATTTCATAGATCTCCATTTCTTCTGAGTCTATTATTGGAGCATTACTTTTCTTTTGGTGGTGTCACATTTCCCTGATTTTTCATAATCCTGTGTTCTTACATTGATGCCTACACATTTGAGGAGATGGCCATCTCTTCTGGCCGTTGCAGGTGTTCTTTGGTAGTGATAGACCTTTACTATTTAGTCTAGTCTGAGATTCTGGATGGATTGGGTGGTAGCAACCCCAGACAGGCAGACCTTGGTGTCAGGTTCTCTAGTTAGGCTGGGTTGCTTGCTGTGCTCTGAAGTCAAATGATGCTGCTGCCTGTGCTCCATGCTTCAGTGAGACCACTGTCTGGACTGCCATTAGGTGGAGCTATGGAGCCACTGGCTGAGCTCTGCAATTATCTCTGGTCAGGCAGGTTTGCAGGTTATCCTCCCTGGCAGGGAGTTACTGTTGTTTGAAATCTGAAGTTAAGCAAGGCCATGTGCTGGGCTCAGAGGTTGGCGAGGTCCCTGGGGTTGCTGCTTTAGTCACAAGGAGTGGGAAGGGCCAGAGGCTATGAATCACAGATGTGCAGGGACTTGGGTTTGTCTCTCAGCCCAGGTTGGGCTTAAGCAAGGCACTGAAGCTTGGCAGAGTTGTCCCTTATCATCTGGGGTTGGGTTGGGCCAGATACTCTCTCCGTGGGTAATCACTTGTAGTTGCCTCCTGGCCTGGGGAAGTCTTAATAAGCTTTTTTCATTTTGTAATTGGGTTATTTTAAAACAAAATACAGGTCCATTTTCTACTTGCCAGGTAACAGAACATTTGTTCTTTTATTACACATGAGGTCAAGTCTGCTTTATGATAGAAAATTCACTAACATGTCAGACTGTCTTGGGCAAGCAATTGGCCTTTGGGTATTTCCTCTTGCCCAAGTGCTGTAAAAAATAAGAGGATTTGGCTCCTTGTGGAAATTATTTATCTGAGGCAGGGCAGTTACCCAGCATATTAAGTGAATTAATGTTCTTATTAACATGTGGGGACAGGTTCGATGTGCTCATTGGTCCAAAAAGGACCTTTATTTCCTTCATGTTTGGAAGGATAAAGGAATTAACATCTGGCTTCCCTCAGCAAAATTTCTGATCAAAAGTAATTTGGTCATTTAAAAAGATGGACTGGGAGAAGGAAAAAAATATTGCACACACTTAAACATTTACACACATAAATTCACACACACATATACATACTCTTATACTTTTTGATACAAGTAAAATTCTCATACATCATCCTTCACAGCACACACAATCCCTACGTCTCCAGTATAATACTCTATCAGCCCTCATGTATAAACAGATATACCTAGATCCAGACACACAGATGCGCACACCTCCACAACACACCTATATTTAAACACATTCACTAACACACATGTTCATATGTTTTATATAACTGCATTGTGTAAAATACTCACTCACTTCTACATGTTAGCATTGTATTGCAATTTTCTGGATATGTACCCCAACAATTCTTATGCACATATCACAACCACCCTCTCACCCAGCATATTCATTGGCTAATGCACACAATTGAAATGCTCCTCCTGTCCTCCTTCATCACACGCTGATACATCCACTGTTTTTAATTCCTGTGTCTGTGAAATTGTCCTTTGCCTAGAAGCTGCTGAAACTTGTTAATGCATTTCATGTAACTAATTTTCTATTTTGCAAGCACAAATCTCACTTGATCCTTGCTAATCTAGAGGATGTTGTTATCAGGTAAAAAACAACAAAAAAGTATAACTAAATGAGTCTCCTCCATTTTTTATTCATGGGGTTAATCCATGTTCTTAGGTAAATAGATTAAATGGAGGAGTTTAGAAGAGTCCAGAAAGGAGAATGAGGGGACCTTAAAGGGGCTTGTTTGTTCTTTCTGTTGTGCACCAGGAAAGAAAATATTTCTTTAGAGAAGCTCTTTTTTTTAAAATTAGGTTTTGATGCCAAAGAAGATATGTAACATATATGCAAGTTATGAAGCATAACAATAACTCAATTTAAGTTCTATAACATAACCAATACTAATTCTTTGTTCTCCCAACCCCACCTTTTTTCTTAACCCCCTTGATACAAGAACTTCATAACATTTTTACTTTGATCACCCCCACCCCCCCAACTTATGTTTTATTGTTGTCTAGTATTTTATTGCTGTACTCTTAAGCCCCTAAATTAGACATTATGGTTATTTTGTAACAATAATTACAATAATTTTATAAGACAATATTTGATTAGATTTATACACGCATTAACCATTTTATTTGCTCACCTTTTTTTTTCTTCTTATCTCTCTTACTGTCTGATCATTTTCTTTCTTTACTTAGGAGTTATTTAGTGAAAGTTTGGGTATGCCATTCTAGGCTTAGTGATTTTTATTTTCTTGACACTTTGAAAATATTATTCCACTGTTTTCTGGCTTCTTTTGTTGTTGAGAAGTTTGTTGCCAACTTTGTATGATTTTTTTTTCCTCTGCCTACTTTAATGGCTTCTCTTTGGTTTGGGTATTCTGTTTTTACTATAGCGTGTCTAGGAATGGATTGCTTTATTTATCCTGCTTGGGATATATTATGTTTTGGGTTAATCACCAGTTATTACCTCCTCAAATATTATCTCTTACCCATTTTCTCTAGTTTCTCCCTTTGAGAATCTGAGTAGTTGGCTGTAAGGCCTCCTCATTCTGTTTTGCATATATTTTAACCTCTTGTTCCTATTTCTTATCTCTTTGTATTATGTTCTTGTCCAGTTCTATTGCTTTACTCTTTTCCTCTTCATTAAGTACAATCTGATATTTAACCCAAATTCTGATTTTTTTCAAAGAACTTTTTCATTTGTAGAAGCAATTCCAAACATGGCTGATCATTTTTAATATAGGTTGAGTATCTCTTATCTGAAATTCTTGGGACCAGAAATGCATTGAATTTTGGATTTCTTTGAATTTTGGAATATTTGCATTTTATTCACTGGTTAAGCATCCCAAACCCAAAAGTTTGAAATCTGAAATGCTCCAGTGAGCATTTCCTTTGAGTGTCATTTTGGCAGTCAAATAGTTTCAGATTTTGGAGCATTTTGGATTTTGGATTTTCAGATTTGGGATGCTCAACCTGCACTTTCTTATTTGTTCCTCATTTTTATGATTATTTTTGTTTCTTGATATGCTACTTGCATAGTTGCATTTTGATCTGTATTTTATAATTTTAGAATTCAAAGTCCTCAGAGACCTTAGTGTATTGTTTGCTATTTCTGTGGGGTCTCACTCATGATGGCTTTTCTTATATGTTTTGTGATCTTTGATTGTATTGAATTTGTTTGATTTTAATTCCTGGGCATCACAGGGGCTTAAATTGTCCATGATTTTCTTCAGAGATATTGTGTTGGCTTCTGCTAAGGGTATTTCACAATTTGGGGTTACATTGGCTTCCTTCAATGGTCTTTGACTTTACTATGAGAGTTTCAGACTCAGTCCCCCCACTTTCTGTTGTCCCAAGATTTGATGTCAGTGTTGCTGAAACATGTGCTGTCAGGGCAACCCCACCTTTAATGTCTGCTGACTACTTCCAGATCCACTTTCAGCTTTGATGTAAGGGTGAAGACTTGGAGATTTTCATTTCTTCCTAGAGGCCTCACAATGCATTAAAAATAATATTTTATCTGGGAGATAGCTGTTTTAGTGTAATAGTTCTTTGGATTATATAGTCTGTGACTCTGCCAAAAATGGATTTGCAAACTCAGGTTTTAATTGATAATCTGCTCACTCTGCTGATATTGAAAATCTCCCAGTAGGATCTATGCTTATAAAAAAACTCTGATAAATATTTCAGAGGATTTGACCATGGGAGCTCAGAGATTGATGCAAGAAATAGGCCAGGCATACTTAAGAATATGTAGCCAACAAAGATATAGACATCACTGCTGAAGACTAGAAACTGGTTTATGCCTGCAGTAAGGAAGAGCAAATGGCCAATTTGTGATGGAGATAGTTTTACACTTTATTGTCAAGCCTTAGTATTATTTTAACCTCTTTAATGAAGCCTTCACTGACACTCCACAATAACTAATCTCCCTCCAACTCCCAACTCAGTTCATCTGTACTTTTCATCTCTCATATGCATGTATTAGAAGTTCTTAGGCTAGTCAGTAAACTCCCTGGGTTCAGGGTGTATGTCACATGTTTCTCTACATCATCCCAGTACTTGGCATAGTGCCAGGAAGATCATGGTTATTGAAAACATATTTATTGAATGAGTTAATTCTATGCTGCATTGCAAAAATTTATATATATCACTCCCTTTATATTGTAAGTCCCTAGAGACTGGGTCTTATTTATCTTTGCATTCTTTCTTTTTTTTTATTTCAGAATATTATGGCAGTGCGACACTTTGGCTATACATATTGCCCATGAACTGCCCATGTCAGAGCTACAATCATGGACATCCCCCAAACTGTGTGCCCCGCATCCATTCAGTGAGAGTTTTCCCATCCCCTCCACCCTCCTCCTGCCTGCCTACCCCCTGACGAATATTACTGCCATGTGTAGCATAAGTATTGATCAGTTAGTACCAATTTGATGGTGAGCACCAGTGATGCTTGTTTTTCCATTCTTGTGACACTTCACTTCTAAGAATGGGCTCTAGCTCCAACCAGGATAATACCAGATGTATTAATTCACCCTTGTTTCTTATTGCTGAGTAATACTCCATGGTATACATATACCACATTATATTAATCCGCTTGTGTATCGAATGGCACCTGGGTTGTTTCCACATCTTTGCAATTGTGAATTGTTCTGCTATAAACATTCGCATGCAGATGTCTTTATTATAGAATGTCTTTTTTTCCTTTGGGTAAATACCCAGCAGTGGGATTGCTGGATCAAATGGTAGTTCTACTTTTAGTTCTTTGAGGTATCTCCATATTACTTTCCATAGAGGTTGTACTAATTTGCAGTCCCACCAGCAGTGTATGAGTGTTCCTATCTGTCTGCATCTCCACCAACATTTGTTGTTTTGGGACTTTTTGATATGAGCCAATCTCACTGGAGTTAAATGATATCTCATTGTGGTTTTGATTTGCATTTCCCTGATGATTAGAGAAGTTGAGCAATTTTTTATATGCTCATTGGCCATTATTCTGTCTTCTTTGGAAAAGTTTCTGTTCATGTCCTTTGCCCATTTTTTCAAGGGGTTGTTTGATTTTTTCTTGTGGATTTTCCTAAGTTCTGTATAGATTCTGGTTATCAGCCCTTTATCAGATGTGTAGCATGGAAATATTTTCTCCCATTCTGTAGCTTGTCTGTTCATTCTAGTGATAGTTTCCTTGGCTGTGCAGAAACATTTTAATTTGATCAGGTCCCATTTATTTATTTTTGTTGCTGCTGTGATTGCTTTGGGGGTCTTCTCCATAAGAGTTTTTCCAACATTTTCTTCGAGAATTCTTATGGTTTCATGTCTTAGGTTTAAATCTGTTATCCATCATGAGTTGATTTTTGTGAGCAGTGAGAGGTATGGATCTAGTTTCAGTCTTCTACATGTGGCCATCCAGTTTTCCCAGCACCATTTATTGAATAGGGAGTCTTTTCCCCAGTGTATGTGTTTCTGGAATTTGTCAAAGATCAGATGACAGTATGAGGATGGTTTTATATTTGGGTTCTCAGTCCTGTTGCATTGGTCTATGTCTCTGTTCTTGTGCCAGTACCATGCTGTTTTGGTTACTATAGCCTTTTAGTATAGTTTGAAGTCTGGTAGATAGATGCCTCCCAATTTCTTCTTTTTGCTTAAGATTGCTTTGGCTAGACGGGGTCTTCTCTGGTTCCACACGAAGTGTAGAATTATTTTTTCTAGATCAGCAAAAAATGATGTTGGTATCTTGATAGGGACTGCATTGATTCTGTAAATCACTTTAGGTAGAAAAGACATTTTTACAATGTTGACTCTACCTATCCAAGAGGATGGTAGGGTTTTCCATCTGTTTATATCCTCTGCAATTTCTTTTTTCAGTGTTTCATAATTCTCTCTATATAGGTCTTTCACCTCCTTAGTTAGGTATGCTCCTAAATATTTAATTTTCTTTGGTGCTATTGTGAAAGGTATTGCGTCTTTAATTTGTTTCTCAGCTTGACTGTTATTAGCATATATGAAGGTTATTGATTTGTGTGCATTGGTTTTGTATCTTGAGACTTTGCTGAATTCGTTAATCAATTCCAGTAATCTCTTGGTTGAATCTTTGGGGATTTTTAGATATAATATCATATCATCCACGAATAGTGAAAGTTTGACCACTTCTGCCCCCATTTGGACACCCCTGATTCCTTTCTCTTTTCTGATTGCTCTGGCAAGGACTTCCAGCATTATGTTGAATAGAAGTGGAGATAGTGGGCAACCTTGTCTGGTTCCAGTTTTAAGGGGGAATGCTTTCAATTTTTCCCCATTCAGTATGATATTGGCTGTGGGTTTATCATATATGGCTTTAATGATTTTGAGGTATGCACCATCTATACCTATATTGTTAAGAGTTCTTATCATAAAAGGGTGCTGCATTTTGTCAAAAGCTTTTTCTGCATCTATTGAAAGGATCATATAATCTTTGTTCTTGCTTTTACTTATGTGGTGAATTACATTTATAGATTTGCATATGTTGAACCATCCCTGCATCTCAGGGATGAAGCCCACCTGATCATGATGAATTAATTTTTTGATGTACATTTGAATTTGGTTTGCTAGGATTATATTGATAATTTTTGCATCTATATTCATAAGGGATATTGGTCTGTAGTTTTGTTTTCTTGTGTCCTTTCCTGGTTTTGGTATCAAGGTGATATTGGCTTCATAGAATGAGTTTGGGAGGATTCCATCCTTCTGGATGTTTTCAAATAATTTCTGCAGTATAGACACTAGTTCTTCTTTGTAGGCTTGGTAGAATTTAGGTGTGAACCCATCTGGTCTAGGACTTTTTTTGTTGGAAGATTTTTTATTACTGCTTCAATTTTAGTGCTTGATATTAGTCTATTTAGGAATTCTATTTCTTCCTGATTGAGCCTAGGGAGGTAGTGTGTTTCTAAGAATTTGTCCATTTCCTCCACGTTTTCATGTTTTTGGCATAGAGATTTTTGTAGTATTCGAAGATGTTGTTTTGTATTTCCATGATATCAGTTCTGACCTCTCTTTTTTCATTTCTAATTGAGCTTATTAGAGTCCTTTCCTTTCTGCTTCTGGTCAACCTGGCAAGTGGCCTGTCTATTTTGTTTATCTTTTCAAAGAACCAACTTTTCATTATATTAATCTTCTGTACTGTTCTTTTGTTCTCAGTTTCATTTACTTCTGCTCTGATCTTGGTTATTTGTTTTCTTCTGCTGGCTTTAAGATTGCTTTGCTCTTCCTTTTCCATTTCCTTAAGATGATTCATTAGTTTACTGATTTGTGACCTTTATGTCTTTTGGATGTGAGCCTTTAAGGTGATAAGTTTTCCTCTCAGGACTGCTTTTGCTGTGTCCCACAGATTTTGATAACTTGTGTCCCCATTATCATTTAGTTTGAAGAATCTTTTGATTTCCATTTGAATCTCCTCCTTGGCCCAACAGTCATTCAGCAACAGATTGTTTAATTTTCATGTTTTTGGATGAAGATGTGAATTTCTGTTGGAATTGATTTCTAATTTTATTCTGCTGTGGTCTGAAAAAATACATTTTATGATTTCTATTTTTTTGAATTTGTTGAGATCTGTTTTGTGGCCTAGGATGTGATCAATTTTAGAGAAAGTTCCATGAGCTGATGTAGAAGAATGTATATTCATTGTTATTTGGGTGGAGTGTTCTGTAGATGTCTGTTAGGCCCAAGTGTTCTAGAGTCATGTTTAGGTCCATTGTTTCTTTGCTTATTTTCTGTTTGGAGGATCTGTCCAGTTCCGTTAGTGGGGTGTTGAAGTCCCCTGCTATCATGGCATTGGTATTTATTATGTTCTCTAGTTCAAGCAGTATTTGCTTTATGTATCTGGGTGCTCCTGTGTGGGGTGCATAAATATTTAGGATTGTTAAATCTTCTTGTAAGATTTTTCCCTTCACCACTATATAGTGTCCATTTTTGCCCTTCTTTACTTTTGTTGCTTTAAAGTTTATATCACCTGAAATAAAGATGGCTACTCCGGATTTCTTTTGGTTTCCATTAGCCTGGAAAATTGTATTCCATCCTTTCACCTTGAGTCTGAATTCGTCCTTGTGTGTAAGGTGTGTTTCCTGGAGACAGCAAATACTTGGCTTGTGTTTTTTAATCCATTCAGCCAGCCTATGTCTCTTCAATGGGCAGTTCAAGCCATTCACATTTATTGAGAGAATTGATATTTGGGGTAGATTTCTATTTATTCTTCTGGGTAGTTTCTTGTTCTGTTTTACCTCTTGAGTCATTGTGAAATCTGCATTCTGGAGTTTTAGCTTTGGGTAGTTTTACATTGGTGGGTGTCTATTGTGCTGATTAGTGTACAATGCAGGTCTAAGCACTTCTTGCAGGGCTGGTCTGGACTTCACAAATTCTATCAGTGATTGCTTGTCTGGAAAAGTCTTTATTTCTCCCTCATATAAGAAGCTTAGTTTGGTGGGATACAGAACTCTGGGTTGGCCTTTATTTTGTTTTAGGAGACTGAGGATGGCTCCCCATTCCCTTCTGGCCAGTAAGGTTTCAGCTGAGAAGTCTGCAGTTAATCTGATAGATTTCCTTTGTAGGTTACCTGCTCTTTTTGTCTTACAGCTCTGAGGAGTGCCTCTTTTGTGTTTACTTTGGTCAGTCTAATAAATATGTGGTGCGGTGAATGCCTTTTCACATGGAGTCTCCCAGGAGTCCTGTGTGCTTCTTGTACTTTGATATAGAGATTTCTGGCTAGGCCATGGAAATTTTCCTCTATTATTCCTTCAAATAGATTTTCCAGCCCATGAGAATTTTCTTCTTCTCCCTCAGGGATGCCTATGATCCCTATGTTTGGCCTCTTTTATATAATCCCACAATTCTTGTATACTTTGTTCATGCCTCTTGCTTTTGTGTTCTTTCTCTTTGATTGATTTATTTAGTGCATAGTTGTCTTCTAGTTCTGAAATTCTTTCCTCTGCTTGATCCAGCCTATTCTTAAGGCTTTCCACTGTGTTTTGTAGATCCTTGAATGCTTCTTTCATTTCTAGAATTTCTATTTGATTTTTCCATAATACTTCTTTTTCTTTAGAAAATTTTTCATTCATTTCTTGCATTTTTCTTGTGGTTTCTTTGTGCTGGGATTCAATTTTCTGTTGAATTTCATTGAGCTTTCTTATAATCCATAAATGAAATTCTTCGTCTGTCATTCTACCCATTTCATTCGAGTTGGTATCCGTTGCTGAGGAACTGATGGTTTCTTTCGGGGGTGACTTTTCACTCTGATTTTTCATGTTTCCTGAGTTCTTTCACTGATTTTTTCTCATCTGGCTGCTTGGTCGTGAGCTGGGGGTGTTAGGGCTAGTTTATGGCCCTGTCTCCAGGCCCCCGAGGTTTGTTTCTTGGCAGAGCCAGGGAGAGGAGTAGTGGCCTGTATTGCCTTAGGTGTATTTTAGCAAGTTTGGTGGATCTTGGGTTACCTCTGACCTGTTGTCTTCTCCTCTTCCTGGTGGAGTGTAGTGAAATTGTCCTCCCAGCTTGAGCTCCAAACTGGTGGATTGTACTTGAGGGTATGAATCCACAGTTCCCTAATAGTCGGGTATTCTGTTATGTCTGTGGCAGACTCTGATCCCCCAGGTCAGGTATGCAAAAGCCCCAAGCTTTGGGAGGGGCCTTGTAGCTCCTAGGGGTTACATTGACCTTGCTCCTCCTGAGGTGCGGGTAGAAACACAAATGCTTTTGGGTGTAGTGTGAGAGCTGAATTGGAAAAATTCTACACAGCTCAGAGGTTGCTTATGTACCTGTCTGTGTCTGTCCCTCTGATGTGCATCTCCGCGTGATACTGGCTGATAGGCGGATCTACAATTGTGCACCCCTTTTCCACCACTAGACTCCAAGGTGAGGCAGGTGGGCATCTCTATCCCCAGAAGTCTCCACCAGGGGGATGTTCCCATGGGGTGGAATAGTGGCCACTGGAAGCACTCTTGGATGGTGCAAAATTCCCTAATGAAGTGGGCAAGGTTAGGGGGAGCTGCTCTAGTTCAGCCTGTGGCTCTTGAGGCATTTGGTTGCCATGAGAACCAGTACTTATACAAAATGAGTCGCTATAACCAGCAACCTTCAAAATGACCAATCTCTGGGGTACAGGAGGGCTGAGACCTGAAGAGTGGGTAGTAGGACCACCACGTAGCAGACTTGTCGGAGGCCAGAGCTGGGGTAGCAGGACCAGATGGACAAGCTGTAAACTGTTTCCAATACACAAAGGTCCCGCCGCTACAGTTCCGGGATCTCATCCCACCTGGAACCCACGGATGCAGATGTCCCTGGCCACCAAGGGTGAAGCCTGTCTCGCCCGAGCGTACGAGCCCCGGGCCAGGGCGGGGCGGAGCTAGAGACGCGGCTCACAGCTCCGCGCGGGCGGCTGTAAAGATGGCGGCCGCCGCCTGCCTGGCGCACTTCCGGGCTCCGATTGCGCCGGGAGCGCAGCTTTTCTCTGCTTGTCGTGGAGGCAGTTGCCAGCAGCCTCAAAGGGCGTGTCCCGCTCTCCGTTAAACTCCTGGGCCCGGTCCTGCTGACTTCCAGTGGCGCAGTGCCGGCCTGCGGGTTCCCGCGCACTGTCCCGGGAAGCTGTATCTCTGCCCAGTCCCTACCCGGCCCTGAGCGGTCCCCGTATAGTGCCGCTGAGAGTTCTGTTTGGCTCTCACAATTGCCTCCTCTCCACAGAGCCTGCTGTCTCCAGCAACCACTTTGCCCTGACCTGGGCTTGTCCCTGACTGAGTGGATGGGAAGTGTGTGGGGAGGGTGCGTAACCGCTTGGGGGTCAGGTCGCGCTGCGCTGACCTGGCCAGCGCGTCCCCGTGCTCTGTGTTCTATGGCACTCCCTGCGCTCTCCGATCTTTGTGAATGATTCTGTCACCTGTTATCTTGGGCTGAGTGTCCCACGATGTTTCTCTATAATTCACAATGATGTTTTTGGAGTGAGCGGTCCGTGCTCGCAGGTAGCCGCTGGCGTTTGTCACCTCCTTCCCTGGGAGCGGTGAGGTGGGAGGACTCTATCCAACTGCCGTTTTTTTCCTCCTATCTTTATATTCTTTCAACATTTATCATAGAGTCCTAAATATGATAGGTATTGAACACTGTAAATAAGTAAACTAAGTAAATGTTAAATAAATATGCCTTTGAAAGTTAAATAATGATTTTAATTCCTAATTCTTTCCTTAAAGCTATTAGTGCCTATAAGTAAGTGAAAACAAATTTGCATTTCCACAAATATATATGACCATCTCATCCTGCATTTCCTGGTGAAGACTCATTTTGAGCTACTCTTTCATTTGCTGACCCTTGTATTTTTTTTGATCCTGTATTTTTTACCATGAATAATTCTTGTCTAAAATATAAGGGTAAATAGAATATAGGATTCTAAATTTCCTATTTGCTATGGACTGAATTTTTTCATCACCCCCTGAATTCACGTGTTGAAGCCCTAACCCTCAATGTGACTATTTCTAGAGATAGGGCCTGTGAGGAGGCAATTAAGGTTAAATGAGGTCATAAGGGTGGGGCCCTGATTCAGTTGGATTAGTGTGCTTACGTGAAGAAACATCAGAGCCCTCTTTTTCTCTCTCTCTCTCTCTCTGCCATGTGAGGACAGGCAGGCATCTGCAGCCAGAAAAAGGGCCTGCACCAGAACCTGACCATGCCAGCACCCTGATCACAGACCTTCAGCCTCCAGAACAGTGGGCAAATACATTTCTGTTGTCTAAGCCACCCTGTCTGAAGTATTTCGTTGTGGCAGCCTGAACTGACATTTTGTTCTTGGTTGAAATATTTATAGGTAATGTAAAATGTTGTAACAATTTATGCCTCATTTTTATAAGTGTCTGAGGGATTGAAGGGCTGCTGAAGGGGACAAAAGGGAATAATGTGGGATATTTCCTGAGGAGCCTCCACTTGAATTATGTTGTAAAGGTGGCTAATGATGTGGTTTATAGGAGGGGGATATTTTAGATTAGAAAGAAATATTAGAACTAAACTTATAGATATTCATTTAATCATTTAAGAAATATTATAGATTCCTTCTGGTGCTAGGCATGGAGGTCCACCTGATCCACAACTTGGGTGAAACAAACTATACAAAATAGCCCTTCAGCAAATGCCAAACCATAAAAATATCTGTTTTCCATACTCTGGGAAATCTATTTACCTTTTTGGATATGTATAGGGCACTTACTAATCTCCTGAATACTTTGGGTTGAGGGAGGTGCATAGGAGGAAGCCATCCTACAAATTATTTTTAATATTTCATTACATTTTTAATCCCTGTTTGGGGTCAGATGTTTAGGGCTTGCAGGCAACCTGTGGTTTTTCTTTGTGTCTCCTCATTTCATGTTCATTCCTGCTGTTTGGTATGGATGGGAACCTCCACCTCGACCTTCGACAGCTGGATGGACTTCATGGAGGCTATCTCTTGAAACAATAAATTGCTTTCTTCTCTGAACTAAAGTATGATGCTTTCCCAGACAAATGAAGCCCACCAACTCCTACCTACCTGAAGTTGAAAAAGAAAGGACATCAGATTAACCCTGAACTCCCTCTGAGAAGGATCATAGAGATGGACCTTCTGCAAGTGTGCAACTTAATGACCATACCTAATAGCTTCAGTCTATTCCATCAAATGGTTTGCAGAACTAGGCTTCTCTGTTGCCCTTGATCTTTACTTGTTACGATTTGCAAAAGAACGGAGTTGGACCATGGAATATTCACTGGTCTATATTATTGCTTTCTTTCAGACTGGAGGAAAAACAATGCTGCTGACTTTGTGGAGATTTAGATAAGGCAAAATAATTTTATTTCCATCTAGGAGGAAAAAGAACCATGTTGTCCTTATGTTTGGTGTCATCTGAATTTGAAGGAGAGACACATGTGACTGGCTTGATACTGGCATTTGCTTTCCAGATGGACTCAGCATTTATTTCAGAAATATTTAGAGAACCAATTCTGACGCTTGAATTATGCTAGGCACTGTGAGAAAGGCAAGAGAGGTTTACAACACTGTTTCTGGATAAGCTTTCATCTCTGGTTCTAGATAGAAGAACAGGATAAAACTAGAAATGTGTGTGCGAAATGCTAAGGTAATCTGGGTTCTAGAAATTTTGGCACAAGCTCTTTGGTATAGCTGGTAGTAAAGAGCCATCAGGTGCATCTATTTGGGAAGAAAAACTGATCCTTACAATAATATTTCAAATTCTGTCTGATTTTGCAGAAGAAGTAGCATGACTGAACCAGGAAAGCTGTCTCAGAAGCGAACAAAGACTTCTTTTATTGAAGTCATTGTCATTTTACAATGGCCTGGTTTGCTTTTGATAGAGTCCTCAGAACACCTTGGACCAACTTGCTGAGCCTACCAGTGAGAGTTTGCTTTTTAAAACCATGAAAAGAGATTTTTTATTGTTGAAAAACTATGAACAATAGAAAAGGAGAGAACTAATAAAAATCACACAAAATTTCACTACCTAGTGATAAAAAATAAACTTTTTGATTTTTTTGCATTTTTGTTCTAAATATAGTTATGACAAAAATGTATCTTTTATATTTATTTTGTTCTGCCTTTTTCTATTGTTTTTTAGGAAACCATTATCTGTATTTTGTGTCTCTTTTTTTGTTTTTTTCCTGCCCTATCTTTGATTCTCTCCTTGCCACTTTCTTTAGCTTTACCTCTGGTGTACTTTTGCTTTTAATTCAGTTTAAATTTCTGCAATGATATCATTCTTCTCCTGAATTTTCTTCCTTAGCTCCTCAGCTTTTTTTTTAACCCATTCTATTATTTCTTGTATTAGATCTTTTTAAGAATAAAGTTTCATTTCTCTCTTGTTTTCTTGAAAGTCCAAAGAAATCATTTGCCTCAACTGTTCTTCATCTTTCAGAAAAAGTTTTTGTCTGCCTTTTGCTTGTTTTTTCCTGTATTTGTCTCAGAATTTTTGTTAGATTCCATGTTGATTAAAAATTTTTTTTTCTTCTCTTGCAGATAAACTTTTGTTTGCTGGTAATTTATCCCATGCAAGCCAATTATTCTACATTACACCCAATCCTTCTTCTGCCAGTCAGTGACAAATTTGGTTGGCTTTTCTCTCCTGACTATGGTGTGCTTTTCATACTTAGTTGCAGAAAAAGATTCAAGTGCATCAGGCACGTCTCTCCCCTGGTGCACTTACCTTCTTGATCTGCTTGTTACAGACGACACGGCTGAGACACAGAGAAGTCAGGGGGCAAGTCTTAATTTATGTAGTTAATGACAGGGTAAAGACTGGACAACTGCTTTCCTGAAGGACTTTCATCCCAGAGATTTTACTACAAAAAATACTGTGTCTGAAACTTTCTAAGGACTCTGACCTTCTTGTTAAACTAGTCAGCCATCCAAGAGAGATGGCAGTTTTGGTTCTAGAACTGATGCTACTAATGTGAACTGTCTCTGTGATTGGGTTTGTTTATAAGCGTAATTGTTTAGTCAAAGGACACGAGGTTACCAAATGTTTCACCATGCCATAACATGGGTCACTATTTTTCTAGCTTCCTGTAGCTGATTTTTTTGCCATTTTTCTGCATTGTCTCACAGTTTCTCATGATTTTTCCAGCATTCTAACACAGTCTTATGAGCAATTTTTAGCCTCCTATAACAGTTTCCTTGCTCCATACTGTCTGTTTTCCAAACCAGTTCCACATACTTTAGGTTATTTTCGTATCAGACCTCACTCTGAGTATCAACTTTTAAAATCAGTTATCTATATTGACAGATAATTGGTGCTAGAAAATTTAGCCCTATTTGATTCTTTCAACAATCCACATTTATTGAACACCTCCTAGACGTTAAGTATCATTCCAGATGCTGAGACTGACCTTTGAACAAAAGTGATGATTCTCATTGTCACGGAGGAGAGAGGAAATGCCTTGGGAGGGGAGGTGGCAAACTGACCATTCACAAATCTCCCAAGGAAAGCATGCTAATAAAACTCCGCTACGTTTCTCAGGGACACTCCACCGCTGCTATATCATTGTCAGCCTTCGCTTCACGGGGAGCAAATGCTGTTCACATGGGAGACCATCCTGTAGACACCTTGTTCTTGTCATGCTCACTTCTTGGCTTGTTGGCTTTAACTTCCTCTCTTGTTCCCACTCAAGAAGACATATCAATATGTGACTCAGTAAGGGTTTTGGATGTTATTATAGGGCTAACTTTGAACTTGTGTATCAAAACAGTTACTCATATAAAAAACTTAGTTATTTAAACTTTTTGATAGCAAAATCTCACTTATGAACTATCTCACTCCTGGTTGTAAAATACCAATCTGTTTCCTGACTGGCAAATATTATGACGGGAAAATGTTTTCTGTTGAGATAAAGTCCAGATTTATTAACATTCATTAATGCCAGACCCTCCATGGTGTCTCCTCTGGTTAACTCTCTCTCCCCAATCTCATCGCTTGGCTACCAAACTGGTTGTAGGAGCAACATGGTGCACATCATCCTATTTCTAGCCCACATGCATGTTTCATGCTCTGCTGCCTCTCTGGAATGGCCTTCTCTTCTTTCCTCTCTCCTATTCCTTGCAGTGGCTAACTTTTAGGATCTTCAAAGGTCTGGTTCAAACATTACCTCCTCCAGAAAGCTTTCCTTGTTTCCCCCAGTGTGCTCCTCCAATCCTCCTCTGAGCCCTTACAATGTCCTACACAGAGCTCTATCCTCATCACATCACATTGTGTACGTTGTATTTTTGTGCCTATCATCTGACTAGACTGTGATCTCCAGTGGGCAAGCACTATGTGTGGCTGTACCTGGGATCCTTAGAGTCTAGCACAGTGCCTGAAACACTCAATACATGCGTGTTGATCACTGAATAAAGGGAAAAGGAAATGAATGAGTGAGTGAGAATATAAGCAGACAAATATGGTGCAAATTTCAAGTTTGAAGGAAGTAACAAATAGGCAAGCTTTATTTTATGCACTGGACTAAGTGCATAAAATTTTTATGTATAAACTTTTATGACGGACTCAGTTGTCTCTCTCACATTTGAACTCCCAGGAAGACAGAAGATGGTTCTTTCTAGAGGTCTTGACTCTATTGCTTTCCTGTCCAGGGTGCTGCTGACTCAATTATCTTCTAGTTCTCCTACCACCTCTTTTTTTTCTCTTTTACTGAATTCAAAATGCTTAACACATAACTATTAAATTGTTAATAAGCAAGAATAAGTATGCCATTAATTTGAAAATATTTTATTTGGAGGATGGACTCGCTGCAAGATTTCAGTGGTGGCTACACAATAATTAATGAATTTAATTTCCAGTGCTAAATACATCGTAATTGGAGGCTGAGTTTATGTGCTAATTGCAGTTAGAGTCAGAAGAGAGTATGTTTTCTTGGCCTGCCATCATCTGTTTACTTCAGATTTCCCTTTTAAAAGCACATCTCCTAAAATAAACCTTCTAGGAGGTTGAGTTTACGAGACCACTAGGCCCACTGGCCCTCAGAATGCCCGTGAGTTTGTGTTTGCTGAGGATTATGGTGGTTGGCCCTGACACAAAGGGGCACATTCAGGCAGGCCTGGGGCTGAGGGCCACCTTCAGCTCTTGCTTTCTATGTGACTTTGACAAAGCTATTTCACCCACTTGAGCCCTACCTTCCTCATCTGATAAAATGAAGGTTATTGATACATGTCATCACTACATGCAGTATGCTTACAGATCTGGTACGTAACAGATGCTCAATGCTTGGTACTAATATTGTAATCTTTACTACAACAGGGTTGAGGGTCTCTATATTCAGTTGTGAGCCAAGTGCCAAACACATTGAGATTCAGGCCCACACTTCTATCTCCCCCCGACCTGTGGCCTGGCTCGAATACTCTAACTTAGAACTGTTATCCTTATAGCAACCTGTCACTTACTACCCTTTTGACCTCTCACCCAGCTCCTGGGCTGCGAAATGAGAAGGGCTGTCATTTGCAAAAGCTACACCCCCATGAAGGGGTCCCTGTGGACCCAGGACTCTGGCTTTCACTTCCTTGACCTCTCTGTGTCTCTCCGATGCCTGAGCTTCCTATTAGGAGAGCCCATTTTCAAAACTCCAGAATTAAAGCAGGCAGGCGTACGCTCCTCGTCTTGCATTATGTATTTTTCCTGTGCTGCTTGGAATGGTGCTTGATACAGCAAGCTGGGGAAGAGAAGAGATGCAGGTGGGGGCAGGAACTCTGTGGCATTTGATTCCCTCAGCTGTGTGCTGCAGAACCAACTGCCGGGCAATGGGCCCTGCTCATTATACACCACATCCGCCAGAGGAGCCTCTGCGCATCCCGAACCCAAGTAAGCAGGCAGCCGCCACCTTCCCAACTAATTGAAAAGCAGCCGAGGGGACAGCTGTTCATGTTAACCCGGCCATAAAAGGCTTCTGCAGTTTGTGTTTGCAGTTCTCACTGAGGGAGCCATTGTCTCAGTTCAGGACACCCGTGCTTAGATTTAATTAATGTAATGTTTCTTATCAAGCTGAAATAAGGAGGGTTTTCAGGTCAGCTTGCGTGGGAGGCCATTTTTAGTTTGTTGGATAATGAGTTTCGTAAATAAAAAATAGGTGGAAATCTCTGCGGCTTTGGATCACACGAAGGGCCTTAACTAGAGAAAACGCCATTTAATGGGATTCCTCAGTTGGTTAGAATTGTTTTGCTTCAGCTTTAGAAGAAAATATCAAATGATATCAAAGCAGTTTTAACAGCTTAATGTTGTGGTTTTTCCCCAAAGAGGAACTTCCAGGCTATGACCTAGAATGAGTCCATGGTCTCCATTTCTGTTTATAATAATTTCTAATCTTTTGAGTGATAATTTAGAGACTGTGAATTGTACTAATTAATTAAAGTGGGATTGAATTATTTGCCGCGGCTTGAATTAGGACGGGCTTTAGCTGTGGGCAGAGTAGTCTTTGGTTATTGCCTCTGTCTTCTATGGCACTTGTACTATTCTTCCCTTTCCTCCACGCTTGAAGTCTCTTAACTGGACAGAGGGCCTTTTATCTCATTGGACATAAATCTTAGACCACAAATCTGATGTGAAAGAAGTGGCCTTGGCCTTGTGCCCTTTGCTGTAAATGACCTTTGTGAGGTCTTTCCCTGCTTTCCCAGGGAGGGAAGGAAGTGAGGTCTATGGAAGAGACTGGACATCTGGAAGGAGAGAGGGCGCCACTTAGTGGGAGACAGAAAGAGGCTGCAGAACAGAGACAGGCTCAGCCCTGGTTCCCCTTCTTTTATTATTTTTTTTATTTAAAAAATTTAAAATTTGCTTTCTTTTAAAATTAATGCTATTTTTAATTGACAGATAATAACTGTATACATGTATGGGTCACAGTGTGATGTTTTAAAATATGTATATAATATGGAATGATTACATCAAGCTAATTAGCATATCCATCACCTCCCTAACTTATCATTTTTTTGTGGTGAGACGTTTGAAATTTGCTCTTAGCAATTTTGAAATACTCAATAAATTATCATTAACTATACTCACCCTGTTGTGCAATAAGTTTCACAAACTTATTCCTCCCATCTAAGTGAAACTATGTACCCTTTGACTAACATTTCTCCATCCAACCCCTCAACCCTCAGGCTCAGGTAATCATCATTCTACTCTCTGCTTCCATGTGTTCAACTTTTTTAGATTCCACATATAAGTGAGATCATGTGGTATTTGTCTTTCTGTGCCTGGTTTATTTCACTTAGCATGATATCCTCCAGGTTCATCCATATTTTTGCAAATGACAGAATTTCCTTCTTTTTAAAGGCTGAATAGTATTCCATTGTGTATATACACCACATTTTCTCTCTTTCTTTATTCATTGATGGACACTTAGGTTGCTTCCTTATCTTGGCTATTGTGATTAGTGCTGCAACGAACATGGGAGTTCAGATATCTCTTTGGCATATTGATATCTAGGCCTTTGGACATATACCCAGAAATAGAATTTCTGGACCATGTGGTAGTTCTGTTTTAGTTTTTGAGGGATCTTCTTACCCTTCTAATCCTCTCCCAGCTTTTTCATTGACTATCCAGGTATTTGTTGGAATCAGATACCAGAATCAGTCAGGTGGTAGTATAAGTAGATATCATTTCAGAAGCAGTAGTTTCAGAAATAGTTAGTGCTTTGTTTTTTTGTGAGGGGGATATTCAAGGTAGAAGGCTAAACCTACAAATCATTCAGGAACAGCATCAGGTCTCAAACACCTTGAGGGCCTCTAGGGAGGCAGTCAGACTGATAATACCTGAATCAGGTACGATTAAACCCCATAACTGAGATTTGGAAAGGCTAAATAATTTTCCCAAGATCACATAGCTAGACAGCAGGAACTGTGTTTAGCCACTTTGCCAACTGCCTCACAGAGTCATCAGGTTCTCTGCAGCACACTTGCGGACACTACAGGACACTTCTTGAGTTTCTTCAGTTTTAGGGGACTCTTGGATCCCAAGGCCACTAGTGTATGGGATTGAATCCGGCCTCATACACCAGTCAGCTGACTGAAACCTGTTCCCATTTTAGTGTTGTTCACTCTGCATCTTTCTACTGTGGACCCGGTTACTCTTTTCTCTTGCCTTGGAGAATGGGATTCTTCAGGAAACTTAACCTGGCATTTAACACTCCTACTGTTCTTGCTTTTCTTCTCCAAAGCCACCTTGCTGATGTAGCCGTTTTGAGATTTGTGTCATTCTTGATCCAGGCAAGCGCTGGGCAGAGTCTACCCACTTCCTGTTGACTCTCCTGCAAGTTCCTGAAATGTCCTTCTGTTTCCAGGCTTGTGTTTTCCTGTGTCCCTTTCTTCCTCATAACTATGCCAGCCACGTCCCAGGCTGAAAAGACTCACTATGATCAAAGTAGCTCCATACAAGGAAAACAGATTTCCAAAAACATTGGCTATGGAAATTGGATGAAAAATTTTAATTAATTTGCAATCCATTTCACCAAAAGTTGCTTTTCTCTTCTCTGTATATTTCACTTAATTGGAGCTTTGCTCTAACATGTCAGAAATACTGGACCAAAGAAAAGGACAAAATGCAGCATTCTTGAGATGACTCAGTGGTGATTTTGACCCTGGAAATGTGTGTATTCACTGCATGAAGTGGAAGAGTTGGGTTAAGTTTGGGTATTATGAAATATCACAAACCAATGTTAGCTTTTTAGAGAAGATGAAGAGTATCTCACTAATGGTACCAGATGCTTGAAGCCCTGCTGAGCTGGGCATGAAAGATTTACCATCTCCTTTTAGGTGAGAAGGAAGAGTCTTCATTAAAGTTTCATGTTTACATTACCATCCATCAGCCTGCTTTCCAGTTTGTGCCATGTTCTCAAATTGTTCAAAGAACTCATACCCTCAGGGAATGGATTGTGAGGAAACCATTACAATAGGTTTGTTAAACTCTCTCTAGACTGGGATGGTTGGAGAAAACTTGCATATTTTTGTACAGGAGAGGCAGTCCATTCCTGCTAATGGAAGGAATCTGGATCTTGCAGGGAGGTCCACACATGCAGTGGCCACTTGCACAACTGCACTTACAATTAGTAGCCTCTTCCTCTCCACTCAGAGTTTAAGCAACAAGGATAAATGGTATAGAATGCTGATGTCATCTATCTTAATCTCTGAGTGCGGTGTAGTTTGATAAATATTTTTGAGTGAGCTGACATTTTTTTTGGTGAGAGCTATACCTCATATACAAAGAAGCAGACTATCCATGTTAGCTGTCTCCCCATTCAAACACAGAGCTTCTCTGATTATACTGTGATGTGCAATTTGTGGTGCATTGATTTGTAGTTTACACATCCCATAATCATTTTTATAGCTTAGCACTTAATTATTGTACTTGTTTCAGAGGTGCCTGCCTGTCTCACATTTTTTGTTACCTTAGAATTTTCTGGAGGATGTATTTATTGAGCATTCATTCAAAAAACATTGGTTAAGTACCTCCTAGGTATCAGGTGCTAGGTGCTAGAGATTCAAACATAATCACATAGTTCTTGTCCTTAAGGCCCTTTTTAAAGAGCTAAATAAATAAATAGAATGTCACAAATGTGTGAGTGTGAGTGTGTGTATATATACACACACGTTCCCGTGCCTGCAGTGCCACACAGTGCCAAGAGAGAGTCTGACCTGGGTTGCACAAATGTGCTTGCCCTTAGGGGAGAGGTAAGAACAAAGGCAAGACCTTTGCAGTCAGGGTCCCGTTTACAGGCCTTCTGTGAGAGCCGTGAAGATGCTTTAGGAGCAACCAAGGTGAGATTTCAGAGGTTGAAGTAAACAGACATGAAGGCAGAAAACAAGAGGCAAAGAGAGCGACAGTGACAGAGAGAAAGGGAGACAGAGAAGTGGAAAGGAAGGCACGAGGTGAGAACATATAGATTCAGTCCCTACCTCTAATGAGCTCACAATCTAAGAGGGAAAAAAGCAACCAGTTGAGCAGAAAAAAGACGGGCAGAATGGTAATGTGAGCTTGTAAGGGAAAACCCTGAAAGAGAAGAGGGAGAATCCAACTTTGTCATCATTTCTGACTTGATCTTGAGGCGTTAAAGAACGTATGGTCTGGTCAACAGATTCTGTCTGTCCCGGAAGCTGTCTGAGGAGTCTTACACTTCCGGAACCTTCTGCCCCGGGAGCCTCGTGTGTGTGGCTGTGGATGATTCCTGAGTCCCTCTCTAGGTGGCCTGGCTTGACCACTCCTTTTATGTGTGAGGACCAGAGCAGGAATTCAAACCTGCACTTTTCCTTTTTGTAAAATTTCAAAATATTAAGGGGATATAAATGTTTTTCTCACATGGATACGTTGTGTAATGGTGAAGTTGGGGCTTTGCAGCGTGGCCATCACCATAGTAGCGTTCATTGCACCCAACAGGTAAGTTTCCACCCTTCACCCCCCTCTCCCCTTCTTGGTTTCCAACGTCCTTTACATCTCTTTGTGCCCGTGTGTGCCACCGTTTGGCTCTCAGTTATTAGTGGGGACATGTGGTGTTTGTTTTCCCATTCCTGAGATACTTCACTTAGGATCATGGTCTCTGGTTCCACCCACGTTGCTGCGCGTGACGTCATTTCATTCCTTCGTATGGCTGAGTAGCGCTCTGTGGTGTGTATGTACCACATTGTCTTTATCCAGCCGTGAACTGATAGATGCTTGGGTTGAAGCCACGTCTTTGCAGTTGTGAATTGTGCTGCGATAAACATTCGAGTGCAAACTTGCACTTTTCTTACTTTTGCTTTGACGTTGGAGGGTCTACTTGAAAAATCTTGTGGGCTTATTTTGCATATCTCTAGTTCATGTTATTATTATTGTTTCTGAAAATGTTTTATAATCTTCTCCTCAGCCATTGTTTTAAAAAGCATAATTTGATTATTTAGGTGTAGGCCATAACCTTGTTACTATGTTCATTCAGAGAATGTGAACCTTCCCACCCGGAAATCAGAAACTTAGTTTGATTCTTTCCCTTAGACCCTTTTAAATCCATCTGTGTCTTTTAATCCCTATTGCCTCTGCCTTGACTTAGGGCCCCTCCTGCCCCCGCCCCACTATTTCTCTCCTTCCTCTCTGCTTCTCTCCCTCACCTGGATTAGAGCATCAGCATCGTCCCCTGTCTTCTCGCCTTACGTCCAACCACTCCTTTATCCCTAATCTACCTTCTATCCTGTGGCCCCTCTGATGTCAAAGACAAAAGTAAGTCTGAAACAAAATTAACCCAGGTTGTTTATTCATAAACTTGGGGTGAGGAAACCCATCTGCTGTCCCTTTTGTTTCAGCAGAGTTTCAGAGGCATAGAAAGGAGAATCAGTTTTATAGGCTAAAAGAGGAAACACTGAGATGGTCTCTGATTGTCACAAATTCTATTAAGCTGGAATTTTTTGGAAGCAGGGTGACTTTCTGATTGGTCTTTGGTGCGTTTGTCAGCCCTTGTTTGGCTGCCAGAGGATAAGCGAGTCGTTTGTGGACATTTCAAAATAGGAAGCACTGGCTCTCTATTCTCTTCCATTGGTCTATATGTGTTTTTTTATGCCAGTACTACCCTGTCTGACAGTGTGAGTGCAGGAGCTTTGGTGGCTGGCCATTTCTTGGAATTGTGAGGAGCTGATGGGGGGGTCGTTAGGGTGATGGTCTTCGTGGGAAGCTGTGGCAGGAGGTGTGTCACTGCTGATGTCATCCTTATACTTAATCTTACTCAATGGCTTCCCTGACCCTTCAATAAAAGACCAATTTCCTTGGTCTGTCATACAGACCCTTCCTTAATTCTTGAGTTGTATAAAGTATTTTATGCCTCAACTATGTTTGATGACTTGCAGTTGCCCAAACTCATGTAAGCTTTCTTTCTCCCTTTCCCCTGGGACCTTACATATGTTATTTCTTCTACCTGGAACTTTCTGCCTCCCCACCATTATATATGCACACCCCCCATTTATTTATTAAAAAAATCCCCCCAGATTTATTAAGGTGTAATTGACAAATAAAAATTATATAATTTGTCATGTACAATGTAATGTCTCAATATATGTATATATAGTAAAATGATTACATCAAGCTAATTAACATATCCATCACCTCACGTATTTATCATTTTTTCTGGTGGTGAGAACGTTTGTCATTTGACATTTACTCTCTTAGAAATTTTCAAGTATACGTTATTGTTAACTATAGTCACCGTGCTATACAATAGATCTCCGGATCTTATTTGTCCTGTCTAATTGAAACTTTGTACCCTTGGTCAATATCTCTTCATTCACTACCCCCCTCCCGCCACCCTCTGGTAACCACCACTCTATTCTCTGCTTCTGTGAGTTCAACTTTTTAAGATTCCACGTATAGGTGAGATTATGTGGTATTTGTCTTTCTGTGCCTGGCTTATTTCACTTAAGTTAATGTCCTCCAGGTCCATCCAAGTTATTGCAAATTACACAACTTCCTTCTTTTTTAAGGTCGAATAATCTTCTATTATGTATATATGTCACATTTTATTCATTTATCTGTTGATGGGCGCTTAAGTTGCTTCCATATTTTGGCCATTATGAATAATGCTGCAATGAACATAAGAGGGCAGATGTGTCTTGCACATACCGATTTCAGTTCCTTTGGATATATACCCAGTAGTGGGATTGGTTAACCACATGGTAGTTGTATTTTTAATTTTTTGAGCAACCTCCATACTGCTTTCCAGAGTGGCTTTGCTACTTTACATTCCCACCAATAGTTTATAAGTATTTCCGTTTCCTCACATCCTCAGCAACACTTATCCTTTGTCTTTTTGATAACAGCCTTTCTAGCAGGTACGGGGTGATATTTCATTGTGGTTTTAGTTTGCATTTCTCTGATGATTAGTGATGTTGAGCCTATTTTCATAGGCCTGTTGGCCATTTATAAGGCATTTATTGACTTCTTTTGAGAAATGTTTATTCAGATCCTTTGCTTATATTTTAATAGGGTTATTGTTATTTGTTTTCTTACAATTGAGTTGAGTTTCTTATATATGTTGAATATTTACCCCTTATCAGATGTAGGATTTGCAAATATTTTCTCTCATTTTGTGGGTTGTCGCTTCACTTTGTTAATTGTTTCTGTGCAGAAGATTTTTAGTTTAACGCCATCCTATTTGTCTATTTTTGCTTTTGTTGACTGTGCTTTCAGGATCATATAAAAATACCATTGTCCAGACCAATGTTGTGGAGCTTTTCCCCTATGTCTTTTTCTAATATTTTTATAGTTTCAGGTCTTATATTTAAGATTTTAATCCATTTTGAATTGATTTTTGTATATGGTTTGAGATAAGGGCCCAAATTCATTTTTCTGCATGTTGATATCCAGTTTTCCCAGCACCATTAATTGAAGAGACTGTCCTTTTCCTATAGTGTGTTCTTGGTACCTTTGCCAAAGATCAATTGACTATAAATGCGTGGATTTATTTCTGGCTCTCTATTCTCTTCCATTGGTCTATATGTCCTTTTTAACTCAAGTACTATGCCATCTTGATTACTTAACTTTGTAACAGATTTTGAAATCAGGTAGTGTGATGCCTGCAACCTTGTTCTATTTGCTCAGTATTGCTTCAGATATTTGAGTTCTTTTTGCACTGTCTTCACCTAGCTAAATTTTGCTTTCCCCTTGGGAGTCAGCTCAAGTGTCTTTTCCTATGGAAAGTCTCATCGACTTTCTCCTTGTCTGGGCTGCAAACCTCTTCTGCCCCAATTGTACTCTGTGCATTCTTAGCATTATTGCACTGCATTGTCACCCTCATTATTATTTGCTGTTTACTATGGGTCTCTCTCACTCTACGTTTCTTTAGAGTAGGGACTTAGGAACTGTGTGTCATCATCTTTGTAGTCTCAGTGATCAGCGCTAGCAGGGGCTCAGTACATGTGGGTGAATTGATTAAAGCATTAATTAATTTTTGCTTGGGGTTTTCCTTTCACACTGATCTTCATCAAGGTATATTATGAAAAGCTTGCTCAAAGACAGCGAGGATTCAGGGCCTTGGCCCTGGATCCCTGGGTTTTGTTTAAATACTACCAATAAGTTCAACAGCAACTCATTATTGAAGTTCCCCAGTAGGTGTCTTTTTATGGCATAAGCATCACATGTGTGCTGGTGTCCTACACATGGCTGTCACTCAGTGTATATTTGTTGAGTTTTGTTTTCCAGTGATTGATGACATTGCTTTTATTTGCAAAGGCATACTCCAGCTGGAACAATTAAATCCTCTTGTTAAGGAGGGCAGTGGTAGGAAAGTGCAGGGCTGAAAGCATTTCTAACAGACTCATTTTCTAATTCTTTTGTGCACTGCATAACCCTACCCCACAATCCTGGAGCTCATAGATCACTAGAAGTGGAAAGAGTCCAGCTGCAAGTTTTCTGATAGGATTGCCTGCGAGAATCACAATGTTAGTTCAAATGTGCTTATAGTTTGAGATTTTTTTTTTTAACTTCTGGAGTGGTAAAACAATGCTTAGAATAATTTCTTTATTCCTGAGCAGGTGCTAATGTGATTCTCTTTTCAATAATCTTTACCTAAACATTTAATAGGAAGTTTCTCTGGGTGCAGTGAAGGTGGCAGAATCTAGCACATAGGAGAAAGAAAAGTAGTGTTCTCATGAGTACTGCCTGGTCAATCTCTAAATCATTATGCTTACACAAACTTTGTATTTAGTCTTTGCCTTCAGTACATAGGGAGACACTATTTTTTAAAATATCTGAGTCTAAAATGAAATATTAGTTAACCAAATGTAACATCACATAAAAAAGCTCAGGTTGATTTTAGGAATGTGAGAATGCTTTAACCTTAGGAGCCTATCAATATACTCATTACATTAATGAACTAAACGAACTAAACGAACTAAAGAAAGTATGATTGTCTTAAGAAATGCAAAACAAAACATAGCATTTGATAAAGTTTGACAGTTATTTGTGATAAAAAACACTTAGAAAACTGTGACCAGAAAGCAATTTCCTTGACTTCACAAAGTCTATGCACAAGCATCTTACCTGGTGGAGAAACATGATATATTGTTTTTAAGATTAAATAAAGACAAGAATGCCTATTATCACCATGACTATTTAATATAGTATAAGTTCTTAGATAGATAAATGAGATAAAAAGCTAAAGGTAAAAGATTTAAAGAAAAAAGACAGCATTTATTCCTTAAACATGATATGTTTATCTCCACACATAGATAACCCAATAGATTCTACAGACCTCATTAGAACAAAGAAGAAGACTGAAAGGTTGCCAGATCCAAGATTTATTAAGAATAATCGGTGGCATTCCTTCACCCCAGCAAACATTATCTTCACAAAATAACATTCTCAGTAGAGAATGAGAACAACAATAACTATAAATTCATAATTCTTTTTGCCAAGAAAAATTAAGGAGTATGTAACAAGGCCTTAAAAAATAAAGATTTATACTGGATTTATGATGGAACAATATAACCTTGTAAGAGATTGTCTCCTGGAATAAGTTTACAAATTTAATGCAATTCCAGTAAAAATTCCAGGGGTAAATTTTGAGTAACTCAGCAAACATTCTAAACTTTTATGGGAGAATAAAAGCTCACAAGTAGCTGGGTTGATGTTGAAAGAGAAGAGCAAATCCTGGCGCTTGCTGTACCAGATATTAAGGGATACTGTAAGATATTATGATAAAAGCGATGTGGTATTAGGGCAGAGGTAGACAAATACAGCAACGTGAAAAACAGAGATTATAACAACAGACTCACATGTACATGGAAACTTCATGTATAATAAACGTGTCAGGAAAAGTCAAGTCAAGAGTAGGTTGGGTTGGGAAAATGGGCTCACACAATACAGAAAAATAAAGTCGGATCCGTATTCACGTTGTATACCAAGTTGAACTACACAGAGATTAAAGCCCATGTGAGAAAGTTAAAACTATCAAATTAAGAGAAGAAAATACGAAATGTTTTTTAACAATGTCACAAAGGCCCTCAAAGCACAAGCCATAAAGCAAAAGATTTATAGACTTGACTCTACCAATAATAAGGATTTCTGTTTAACAAAAATCACCATAGACACTCTTAACAGATGGATAATGTCTGTGAGAAGGCATTTGCATTATCTGAAAACAACACAGAATTAAACCTAGAAAATACAAGGAATGCCTACAAATTAACAAGAAAAAGATGGAAAACCCACTAGAAAAAATAAGTATAGTATATTAGTTACAGAGGGAGAAATCTGTAATGACAACGCGAACACAAACAGATGCTC
Organism: Daubentonia madagascariensis; assembly: GCA_023783475.1. Classification (NCBI taxonomy): domain Eukaryota; kingdom Metazoa; phylum Chordata; class Mammalia; order Primates; family Daubentoniidae; genus Daubentonia; species Daubentonia madagascariensis. Next base: position 74,659,772 of record JAKFHU010002088.1, on the reverse strand, counting down.
AACCACATTACTAATCAAGGAAATGCAAATCAAAATAAAAAATAAAATGCCACTTTACTTTCATTAGATTGCTAAAAACCAAAAAGGTAAATAATTTTAAAACCTGAGAATGTGGGGAAACTTCAGGGCCCCCACATACAGCTGACAAGAGGGTAAAATGATATAGTAATTATGGTGTGCAAAATGACAGCAAAAATTGGACTTTAGACAGTCTAAAACCCAGCAATCCTACTTCAGAGAAGCTCCCACAGGTCCCTGAAGGCATGTGTTTGAAGATGTTTATTACAGCACTCCTGGTGGTAGCAGGGAGCTGGAGGCAACCCAGGTTTTCATTACTAAGGAAATGGATTTGTAAAATAAGATGAATACAAACTATTGATTATCTTGCAAGAGTATTTTGTCAACTAGATGCACATAGAACAATATAAATACATTCAAAAGCAGTATTGAGCAAGAAAGGTAAGAAACCAAACGAGATCCACAGCACGTGAAACAGCATTATGCATTTCTCAGGGAAACATACCTATCGAATAACATATATGCTTATATGTTGGGTTGAGGCATAATGGGGGTTGGACGTGGGGATCAGAATGAAAGAAAAAAAGTTCATTTAAAAGTAAAATAAAGAAGTGTTTTGCATGACCTAAAAATGGCAGTGTGCCATAAACTGATTAAAAAAAATCTAAGCACAATTTACACATAACTTTGAATATACATGTGTTGCTTGTTTAGGGAAATCTTTCCAGGGATAGCAAGAACCCTTCTTAAGGGAAATAACTTTCCTGGAGTCTTAGAAGAAATACGAAGGTGGGATATTGAAAGGCCTTAGGTGTATAATAATTATTTTTGGTGCCTATTCTCATACTTTAATCAATTTCTTAGCTATACAGTCGTGCGTTGCTTAATGATGGGAAGACATTCTGAGAAATATGTCTTTAGGTGATTTTGTTGTTTGAACAGCATAGAGTGTATTTATACAAACCTAGCTGGGATAGCCTACTACACATCTAAGCTATATGGTATGGCCTATTGTGCTCCTAGGCTACAAATCTGTACAGCGTGTTACTGTACTGAATACTGTGGACAATTGTAACACAAATGGTAAGTATTTGTGTATTTAAACATAAAAATGATATAGTAAAAATATGGTATTATAATCTTATAGGACCACTGTCATATATGTAGTCCATCATTGATCAAAACATCATTATGTGGCACTTGACTGTATTTGTTTCTAAAATCGTATCAATGGTATTTTTCTAAAAAATATTTTCTATATATTTCTATTATTCTTAATTTTCTAATTATGTGTTCCTGCAATGTTATTTAAAGTTATGTTTTATGGTAACAAATTTGAAGTTGGTGACAAATTTATTGATCTTTTTTCTGTAGACCGTAATATTTTTAATTGAGAAAATACTTTTTCTAAGGTGCTAATGTAATTAGTAAGCTTAGTACAAAACCTGTAAATGGGGGCTATTCCAAGTTCCATTTTGTTTGGTTTTATGTTGTGTAAGCATTTTGATTCAAACAGATTCACAGATACTGCCTTTTTTCCATTCACACTTTATGTGACAGACATTTTTATAAGACAAAATCCATCAATGAAATTATCACACTTCTTTTAATGTTGCAAAATTTTATTCATTTCAACTAAAAATAAGAGCTACATCAAAAATCCCTTCCTACATGTGGAGATATTCCCAAATTCAATTAGATAATTTCAAGATGAATTCTTGTTCACCATTTGACCTTTCACCATTTAATATATTGAGACCCTTTTTTACATTAGTAAGGGGTAAATTTCTTCCTGTTGCAACTTTTTTTTAATAACTTCAATTTCCAAGACGCTTCAAAAGTGGAAGTTTTTGGTATTCCATTTGCTGAATAATTTGGTTAAAGATATCTAATTGATTCTTAATAAAATGCAGCTAAAATTTAGAAAATTTATCAACAAAATAATCAATACTTTTGTAGGACACTTAGGCTTATTTATAAAGTAGTCCTTCAAAAGCTCAAACATTTCTAAAATCCAATTGATGTTGGATGACAAAGAGAGAAAGTGTGTACTGAAATATTTTAGCATATTCAACATTAATTCCATCACAGACATTTTGCGGTACTTACTCTAACAGCTATGTGCATAAATTAGGAGAACATTATAGTTCGAATAAGATTATGAATTACTGTATTTGTGCAATACAACTAATTACAGGTACATTTTTTGCTCCATAGGTTTCTGCTCTCATAGGTTTTGCTCCACAGATTTCTTCAAGTAAGAATGTACTTTTTACAACAGTATGCTCCACCAAAATTTGTATTCTTAATTGCCACAGAACAAATAATTTCATCTTCAAGGTTGAACTTTTTAACTCAGATTACAATAGCATTTGTGGTAACGTTAGACTTTACTCCTTCAATAAAATGGACTTTCAAAAACTTCTTTAATTCCAAAAATTGAATTAAAAATGGAACCATTACTGGAATTAACTGATTTTCTAATTACAGCAACTGATGGTGTGGACATAATACAGACATCATTGACCTGTTGGAATGCAAATTTTCTACTAATGGTGCCTACCTCTTCATATATGCACAAGAAAATTTGAAATTGAAAATGAGTAAAATTAATTGAGAGGAACAATTAGTTGATCTGGGTGAAAAGTCATGCTTCGCGGAGTGTGTGTAAATGCATGTCTGCTTCCGCGTACGTTAAATAGTTGTCCTGGGATACAGTCTTCTTAAAGTAACTCCTAGCTTTTAAGGTAGATGCTGCTGCTTCTCATGGATTTGTGTTTCTAGTTTTCTTGTGGTCGATGATATCACTACGTGCCTCTCCCCCTACTGTAGATAAATGTTCAAAAATGTTATGTGCAAGTTATACCTTCATCACCAGCTTGTGATGCAGGTTATAAAATAGGTCACATTTCTGAAATACAGTTCAGAAATTAAAAATATAAATCAGTTACCGCTCCCAACAGTCTTCATTGCAAAATAAAAAGAAAAACCAAAGATATAAAATAAGTAAACACTGTAGAATGACGCTATGTAACAAATGGCAAAACCTTTGTAGCCAACTACTCTCTACACTCTCTACAATAGGAGTGCTCAGCGTCTGTTTTCGCAGAAATGCTATTACATTTCCTGTACATATTTTACATTGTAAAACTCGTAATTGTACAACTTAAAATTTCCTGTTTTCCAATGACCTGTCTGACTGGAGGCGTGGTGGCTTCACACACTTTGCAGGCTGTGGCCTATGTCGTGACATAACCAGCTGGTGCCCCAATCAGATGACAGGGACAGCAGCGTGAATACGCCTCTCAGCACCATTTGAGACTGGAAGGAGCCGGCTAGTGTTTGAGCACATCAGGCTCTAATCACTGAGCACCCTGGGTAATGTCCTTCAAAGTGAGGTATTAGCTATGTTGTGTGTGGAAAGGGCCAGGAAAAGAAAAGATGAGTTATGACAAATCATCTCTCAGATTTTACCATGTGAAGGAAGTTGAGTCTTGCAATTTGACAATACAGGAAAAAGGAATGACAGAAACCCTTCCAAGAGTCTGGTGGGCAGGGAATCAGCAGTTTGACTGGCTAAGACACAACATGGGTTGGAAAACACATGTGCCCTCTGGATAACTGAGATATCTTGAATACATATGCAAAATCATAGAACTCCAAAGAAGGATTGACTAATTTTTTAAGGGGGAATCAGGGAAAATTTTACAAAGACAGTTACATTTTCTTGAAAGAGCAAGAGAAACATGACAGACGAACAAAAGATAGAGTGTTGTAAACAGAGAGAGCAGCATATGCAAAAGCAAAGAAATGTGCAAGCCCTTGTGATCCAATGATAAGTGAACAAGGTAAATTTTAAAAAATAAGTTAAAATAAGCTGAAATTTTGCAGTGTTATAAAATTATGTGCACTAAAAGACAGGACTAGAGGAGAATGTGGGAAAATGGAAATTGGTTTCCGGATTGTGGAACTTTTCCTTTTTGTTATTGCTAATAAAACATAATTTGTGATAAAAGTCTGAAAAAAATTGTTGACAGAACTGAATTCTTAAGAAGAATAAGTTTTCCATTGGACTTTTCTCTGTTTTGGTTATTGTGCTTATCATGAAAAACTACACTGATGCAATTTTAATATGATTGTAGTAATTGAGGTTACCACATCCCTTAGCAAATTATTGCTATTCTGAATATAAGTAGGAATTTTCTCCAAATGTGGAAAGTGTGAACTCTTATTAATTAGATCCTTTCTCACAATTTCTTCACCTTCATCCTACTGAGCACCTGAGAGAGCTTTCATCAATGCAAAGCTTAATTTTAGTCCAACCAAGCTGAGTGCCTGAATGTTTACAACTGTGCCGTTTCCTTGTCTTTATTGGTTGCAAATAGGACAGCAATGTCTTTTCCAATTTCAGAGCTGCAGTCGATTTGAAGAGTAGTTGAGGAGCTGGGAAATCTGGAGTTACTCTCAGATCATCTATTTGCTATGCTATCTGCAGCAAGCTTTTCCTTTTGAGAGCTCAGCTTCCATTGTGAAAAATGGGATGGTATTCGCATGACCTACGCACGCAGTGGTGATCAGGTTCAAGTACGATGATACCTGCAAATGACCTTCAAATAATGTAAAGCACTAGACATGTTTGAAGTGGTTTTTATATTTACTAGAAGGCTAATTCATAAATAGTGGAATAAAATTGACTCATTCAAATATGTTGGTAGTTTTGAGCAGCAGCTTCTTACATGAATAAATTTAGTTATATTAATTCTCTTCAAAGTAAATATATAGTATGAAAGTTTCTACCATCATGATCAGGTTGTAATTCCCTCTTATTGTGTTTTTATTATCCAAATCAAGCTGGTGTCAACATTTACGACAAAAGATGTATATATTGATTTAAACAGCAAACATGTGAAAGCAAGGATGGTATGCCTAATGATAGTAGTAAGTTCTACTTATAGTTCTTACTATGCATCAAACACTGTAATAAGTGCTATATGTCAATTAGCTTATTGAATATTCAGAATGACTCCATGTTGTAGATTCAATTTAGATCCACTTTATACATGAATAGAGTAAGGTCTGGAGAAGTTAAGCTGGTTCTTAACCAACCCTGGCTCACCTACACTTTTTAGAGAGGCAATGTGGTATAGGAATGTGGACTTGAGGTTGAATCTCACCTTCACTACTAATTAGCTAAGTGACTTTGTGTGAGTTACTTAAAATGTCTGAGGATCAGTTTTTTCTTTGGCAATGAAATTTTAAAAAAAGGTGAATGTGAATGTTTACCAATAGGTTATGCTAAAGATCAAATGATTTGTGAAGCATTTATCATTGGGCTTAGTACATTATAAATGTTCAATGAAAGGCAGTTGCCATTATGATTATTTTTGTTGTTGCTGTTACTTTAATGATGGTTTTCAGTACTTGGTAGTGTTACAAAAAGCAAAAGACAAGGTCCTTGATTGCAAGGTGTTCAAAATAAATTATTCTATCAGTTTTCCTTTAATCTGCCATCATTATTGCTGAGCATAATCTAAAAAGTGTCAGTAGGCTTAATTCCAACCCATTAGCCTTCTTTTTGTCTCTAGCAATTACCAACCTAGTTACTCCCGTGTCATTCTTACCTTCTCCCCTGGGCCTGATGCAGACCCTTCACTTGACTGAGGCTTTGGCTCTTCCTTCATAGTGGTTTTGGCTCTTCTTCAAGGCCGTGATGCCTCTGACTGCTCTGAGGGCTACCTTGCTTTTACCCAGGCATATATTGTTCCTCCTTACCCCTCTGTTCCCCTCTACTTCTTTGAGGTACCCCATAATGTGACATGGGATAGTCAAAAAAAGAGAGATATGTCTCCTGAGGAAGTCCCTTTTGGTTTCAGAATTAGTGGGTACATACCGTGTACCAGATCCTGTGAAAATGGGCCATATCTGCTTTGTGAACCACTGTCCAGCATCTAAAAGAGTACTTGAAACATAGTTGACACTTATAAAATCATTGCTGAATGCATGAATTTTGCAACCCCATCTTTACAATAACCCCAAGAGATAAGTGTTCTTATCTACACTAAGAAAATGTGCAAACTGATGGTCAGAATTATGAATTAATGTGCCCAGGGCCATCTGGTAGCTGCTAAGAGATTGAGTCAGGATTCCAATCTAAGCAGTCTGACTCTGATGTCTGCCACTCAATCACTATGAAATATGGGTATCTATGGGAAGTCTGTGCCTTCTGAGAGTCAGACATGGTCATGGTTAGAGTTAGAAGTCAGACCGGACTGCACTGCTGTGTGCAAGGGGCAAGCTGTGAAGTATGGTGCTCTGGATGCTTTTGGGCTCTAGAGCCAGCAACGAATGGTCAGAGTTGAAAGCCAGTCTGAGATGCACCATTGTGTGCAAGGGGCAAAACTGTGTTCTGTTGCCTGCAATGCTGTGCAGTTTCCTACTCCATATCTTATGCTGGTTTTTACTAATGCTTTGGTCATGACCATTTGTAGGCAAGCCCCTTGAGATTTTAGTACCCAGCATTTTTAGTGACTAACATAATGTAAGTTCTGGCTAGGCCCTTGTTTGCTTGCACATGACAACTGCTCACTTCCTGCCCAGCACCCTTCTTTCTCACAGTAATCATTAGCTCTTGGAGTATTGTTCTTTTGCCAAGCAGGAGGAGAAAACTCCAGGGTCACAAGAAAAATTTGTGAGTTTGTTTTGCAGAAGAAATGAATGCCTTTGAGGAAGTTAGCTGCTGAGGCTCGGGAGTATGGGTGTTCAAGATGTTATCTGAGACTGAAGAAATACACACTTCACCCTTGGTCCCCTGACACCCCCTCCTATGGTCCCTGGCCACATAAAACCTCCCCACTTCATTTCTTTGGTTAGATGAATCAGACATCTTGCTCTCCTGTCTTCTTGATTTGGCCACATTGAGTAAACCTTTCTCCATCTCCAAGCACCGGTGTTACAGTGTTTGGTTTCAACTGTGCATTGGGTACACAAGCCTGAATTTGGGGGTTTGGCAACACTTTTATTACGTTAATTGGAGATCATTTTGTTACCAAATTGCCTCCACCCCTAAAGTATGAATATGAAATTATGGTTAACACTCCTCAGCGTCAGAAGGTCCTAGAAACACATTTAAAGATTTAGGAAGGGTGATGTCAGTAAGATGGCCCTGGAAGGCCCTAATGCTTGCTCCCTCCCTTACCTCACCCCCAAAAATGGACCACACAACAAATAAATGACTACATTTTGATGCAAATAACTAAAGGATAGTGTCAGAGCACATTGAAAGAGTCACAGAAACCTTGGTGAGCACAGAAACTCAGGATAGCCACACAGGGAATGGAAGGAATCACCTGGTTTCCATCACCCCATCCCTTTAACCCCATCTGGATCACCTGGAAACCAGGAAGAACTCCCAGTGGGGAAAGGGTAAGCACAAGGATCCCAGCAGCCCCCATCCCCTTGGACATCCACAGTCCTTACCACAGGGGACCCTTGCAGTCCTCACAGGCACAAAACCCAGCTGAGGGAGCTGCCTGGAGTCCACACAGCTGTGCTCCCCCCAAAGTAGGTGCTGACACCATGTCCCAACCCCTGTGGCCAACGTGGTTACTATGCTCTATGTCATCTTGGAGCTGGAACTACTGCTGGAGTGTATCTTGCTCCGGGGATGCATGGCCAAGACACTCTTTCATTCCTGAGGCTAAGCCACTGTGGAACCAATGCTAAGCTGTGAGCAGCTGTTACACTCGTCCTTGTGGGGCTGAGCAGCAGTGGAACTACTCCACCTACCCCTCCCAGTCATAGCTACGTCCCACTTGCTTGGGCTGGAGCTGAAGCTTTGCACTCCCTCCTGGGGAAAAGTGCCTTGGCAGAGCAGCTCCATCTACCCTTCCTAGTAGCCACTGTGTTCTGCCACGAAGGGCTTGAGCTGAAGCTGTGCACTGCCTCCTGGGGTATTGGTGCCTTGGTGGAATTGCTCCATATACCCTTCTCAGTGGTTGTTGCACCCTCTCCCCCTGTGTGAGAGCTGTTGCAATCTGGGGAAACAGTGCCTTGGCTGACCAGAGCAGTCATGCACCCTGTGCCTGAGCTGAAGTGGTACCCTGCTTCCTGGAAAAATAATACCTTTACCACACAGATCAGTCATGTACCCCTCGGCCTGAGCTGAAGTGGCACATCACCCCCAAGGAATCATCAGTGGTTCCTTGGCTGAGCTGAGCCATTGCACATCCCAGGGTGAAGCTGACACATCCCTGACCACATCCCAGGGAAATAGAGCATTGGCTGAGCTGAGACACTTCACCCCACATGCCAAACAACTCTAGTATTCTGCTTTTCTGGCACTGGACTAGACCCCTAGAGACAGAGCTGCTAAGGCATCCTTCTCCCTGGGGAGTGGAGTCATCACTTTGCTTCTCACCTGCCCCAGGGCCCAAATAATAGCTGCATTCTGACATTCTAGGGTCCTTGCTGCTGCTGCCCCTGGCCTCACAAAGTCTGGGATACTTTTCAGTCTCACCATCCCAGGATAGAGCTACCACTACACAGCACCTCACTCCCTGGGACCTGAGTTGCCACTGAATCCTACTGGCTCTGGTTCCCTAATTGTAGCCATACTTTGCTTCCTGGGTGCAAATCTCCAGAGCTCCCCTTCTTCCTCAGAGCCAAGGACTGCTATGCCCTGCTTCTCAAGTTCAGAATCACAGCTAAAACCTGACTTTGTGGGCTCAAGCTGCTAGAGGTTGCCTCAGAGTCACAGATCTTTGCGCTTTGGGCAATTTACATCCAACTCTGCCACAGAGAGTGAATCTGCATCCCAAGACCCAGGTGCTACATAGGTTTTAGAGGTCTTGAGTCTAGGACTCCAGCTCCACAGCTGCTCTGAGCACCTGAACCTGAAACCCAGTGCCACTGCAACTGCTTGTAGGCTGTGTCAGACCTGACACCAAAAAGGATCTCTTTGGCTAAGTCTTCCCATTGTGGGGAAAACAAGAACAGAAGGACACCAAAAGCCCTTGCCACCAAGGACCTTAACAATTTATATCGCCACCGCTTCTGCTACAAACTTCTACAGCTTAGGCCACTGAAGCACCCACAGTTATCACTGACATTGATCCCAGCTGAAGAAGCCACATGAAGACCATACTCCTGTACCTTGCACTATACCTTTACTGACTGGCACACTAAAACCCAACTGCAAGTGAAAGTCTTTCTCCATAAGAGGCAATTTTTCCACCAGATGCATAGACATCAACGCAGGAACACAAGAAACATGAAAAAGTAAAGTAACATAGTAACTTGACAGTGAGAGACTTCAAAGAAAAGGAAACCTATGATTTCCCAGAAAAAGAATTCAAAATCATGATCTTAAGGAAACTTAGGAAGATACATAAGAATACAGATAGACAATTCAACAAAATCAGAAAAACAATTCATGATATAAATAAGAAATTTAACAAAGTGATAGATATAATAAAAAAGAACCAAACAGAAATCTTGCAGCTGAAGAATTTGTGAATGAAATAAAAAATACAATATACAGACCAGCCAAATTTATATACATAATTAACCATCACAGATAAACTTGGCTAGTGTGCTTTTCACATGCAGCATTCTTTAGGCTGTGGCTTGTGCTAGTTTTGGTTACTCTTCCATTCATTTAGCCATTGATTCACTTACTCATTTAGAGTCTAGAAAATCCAATCTACTCAGATTTGAAATCTTAATTCTGCCACTGTGTGACTATGGAAGTTCCGTAATCTCTCTCAACTTACTTCCTTTATTTTAAAATGTAGACAATAGTAATATCTGTCTCATAGGGTTATTATTAGGACTAAATGAATATACATATAAATAAATACTTGAAATACTGCCTGTTACATAATGAGGGTTATCTAGGTTTGCTATTTTTGTTATTATTATAATTCATTCCCTCATTATTTATTTATTTGGTATACTGTATGCCACCCACTCTGCTATATGCTAGATATGGAACACACACCTTCTTGTACTTTATAGTTCATTAGGGGAAACAGGCATATAAGGAAATAAGAGATGATAGTACAATTTATAAGTCATAGTGCAAGGAATTATGGAGAGACATAAGAACACAAACCAGAGGTCTCTAATCAGAACACAAATTAGGGGAGCAAGGAAGGCTTTTTAAAACAAAACTTATTTAAGCTGAGGCCTCAAAGTTAGCAAAAGATGAGCAAATAGGTAGAGCATATAGACCCTCCCTTAACTTTTGCAGGCTCTAAGGAAAGTATAAATAGAGGCCTGCGTGTTGTTAAAGTAAATTAAAGTGGAGAACAAACCTGAGAAATCCCTGAGCAGACAAAAAGCCACTTAGGCCTTGAAAGTAACTCTAGCCTTGCTTGATTTGCACACATAAGTGAAACTTGGGCCATGTCTTGTAAATACTTGCTTATATTAGAGAAAAATGAAACTTTTTATGTCAACCTATTAGACGCTACCAACTGACTTATATAACTAAGGACTTTCCAGTGGGACGGACCAAATAAGCCAAATGTATGACTAACCAATCAGGTATTTTCTTTACTTCACATCTGCATTCACCCTATAAAAGCCTGTCTCTTACACTTCTTCAGCAGGAGCTTGCAAGTTATTTTGGTTTGGTGCTTTGTGATTCATGAATTGCTGTTTGCTCAAATAAACTCTTTAAAAATTTTATTGTGTCCTAGTTTATCTTTTAACAATATCATAGGTCTAAATATTTCCAAGTTATAAATCAAACTAATAAACTGTTAAGTCAATTACAGTTTATCTTTCCTACTTTGAAAAATATATGTTCATAACAACCTGGAAATCTGGGTCCAAATTTGAAGTTCTCAGATCCTCTAAGTTCTGTGTTGAAATGGAGCAGCACAGGGACTGCTGATCCCAGGTCCCCTCCCTGGTCAAAGGCAAGCTCCCTTTGCTTCCCACCCACAGCTCCCTCAGCACCATGCATGTCCTTGTGTGCACACATGTGGACCCACACCTCCATCAACATGATTCCTTCCTGTCCAGCTCCCTCTTGGCAACTCTCAGACCTGTGGCAAGGCCAATTCACAGGACCAACCAGAGAAGACAGACCCTGAAAGTAAGCTCCAGGCCACATGGGCAGAAAATTCTGCGGTTCTAGGTACCCAGCATGAGGTCTGGAGTGGGGAGGCATGACCTCCGGGGGGCCTTACCTCCCTTGGCCCTGTGGACTCTGCATTCTATGGGGAAGAGCACTGCTAAAGGAGAACCAGGCCAAGGCCCTCAAAGCATTGGTTCTCCAACTTTAAGACCAATCAGAATTATCTGAAGGGTTTATTTAAATACACTGGGTTTCTGATTCAGTAGGTCTGGGTTGTGGTCTAAGAATTTGCATTTCAACAAGTCTCTAGGTAGAGCTGATGCTGCTGGTCTGGGAACGATTTAAGAACCATTGCCCTAAGGCAGAAAAGGATCCTTCTTGCTCCAGTCCAAGGGAGGGCGGTATACCAAACCTAGGAGTGTTCCTGGTAAAGGAATGACCCAGAGACAGTGAGGCCATGGTATGTGCAAAGAACTGATCACTACGCTTTCTCAAGCTCCAGCCATTGGGAAGGCGCCCTGGCACAGGTCAGTCTGCCCAGTGAGTTGGCCATAGTGTGTCTATATGGGGATATTGCCACATAAAGTTACATCTGGCCACATCCCAGGGTCAAATGCCAGAACTTTGGGGTGAGAAGTCTTCCTTTCTTATTATCTTTGTGTAGCAGCAGTACTCATGAATCAGAAATATGCTAGAAACTAGACTGTATCTTGCATACATTTTGTTTTTCCTTAGAGTTTCTTACATTGTTATTCAGTCCCTGTAGCTCAGCTCCAGCTGGATGTAGTAAGCCTCCAAGCTGGTGACTTTTGTAATGAAACACCCAATGGATCAGGTTGCCTAGTAATCTATACAGGACTCATCTGATGAGTAAAAAATAACATGTTTAGGTTCTTCCAGGAACTATCTGTTTATCTGCTTTGGTGGTAAGAATTACATTAAGGCTGAAACTTAGCTGTGGAGATCAATACCAAATGGATTTATTTAGCACGTGCAGGAGAAAATGGCAGAAGTGTCTGTTAACCTGATGACATTTTGTGCTGTTATTGAAAGTTCATTATTTAACTGATGTCTCTGAATAGTAAGGCTGAACTTTGAAATATTATTAGATATTCTGACTAAAGCAAAGGTTGTAGTACATGAGTCTCAACATTTTTTTTTTTTTTCTGTGCATCATGTCCCCAAACATTGATGCTGTGCTTTAGGATTTGGGCTGCACAGATTTTGCCACCTCCCCTCTCTCTTTTATCATGGAGTCTTTGTGCATGCTATCTCTATTTCTTAGATTACCTTTAATCTTGTGTCCAACAAGCCTAATCTTTCCTTTTTCTAAGTCATGTGCCAAAGTCACTTCCTCCAGGTGAGTCTGGTCTGATTCCTTTTTACGGGGTTCAGAGCCAACAGGCAGTTCTCTAAATTCACAGACCTGGGCTGGTGCTGAGTCCCAGACTGTGCTAGAGCAGTACAGGCAGTTGCAGAGTTTATAGAAGCAGGTCTGAGAGCCAGTGCAAACCGAAGATATATGTGCCAGGATCATGCAACACATCCAAGAGACGAGAGAAAAATGACAGGGTGTGGTACAAGGATAGCAAAGCAAGGAGGACCTGGGTGTAAGATGAGAGCAATCTGTGTGTCTAGACAGAGACCCTGGGCTGGCCACACACCCTGTGCTGGGTGGGCTGATCCAGGAATGCATTAGACTGGTCTCACTGGTTCTATACACTAGTGCTATACGCACCAAACCTTGTTTTATGTTCTGACTAAATTTGCTTTGGTCTATCTCTATAATTTAAATGGACTAAATGACTCTGACTGAAGTATTTTGAAATAATTGAGTTGATTTTCCTTGAATTAAACAGAAAATGAAAACAAACCAAACAAAAGACCGAAAAAACTTTAAGGGAATTTCCTGCCCTTAGGAATAGTGGAAGGGTTTTTTTTTTTTTTTAAACAGTAAATTAGAGCATCAGAACAATTGCATTTGGCAGGTTCTTAGAATTCCTGCTAATCAGGAGCTAATCACAGCATCTATGTTATTGTTTGGGGAAGTAGCTGAATAGTATTCCACTGTGTGGATGTTTGTTTATCCATTCACCAATTAAAAGCCCTTTGGATTGTTTCCATTTTATAGTAATTCTGAATAATGCTGCTATACACATTTGTATATAGGTTTTTGAGTGAATATAAGTTTTATATCTCTGGAATGAATACCTAGAAGTGTGACTGCTGGATCATATGGTTAAATGTATGTTTAATTCTACAAGAAACTTTCAAATTGTTTTCTAGAGTGACTGAACTATTTTGTATTTCCACTAACAATGTATGGGAGTTCCTGTTGGTCTGCATCCTTGCCATCACTTGGTATTGTCCATGTTTTTAATTTTAGCCTTCTAATAAATATGTAATGGTATTTCATTATGGATTTAATTTGAATTTTCCTAATGACTAATGATGTTAAGCATCTTTTAATGTGTGTGTTTGCCATCTGTGTATCTTTTTTGGTGAAGAATCTGTTCATATCTTTTGCCTGGTTATCTTTCTAGTCTTGAAGTCCTTATCTGGTCTGCCCGCATTTATCAACCTTTCAGAGTCTTCTAATAGTTGCTTTATCTGTTTAACCCCAAGTTTTAATTGCAGTTAGTTAGAAAGATAGAGTTGAATTGCTTACCCCATTTAGTCTGGAACCAGATGCTCTGCACCTCTTGGAAGAATTGTCTCTACTTATTGATATAATTTCCTGTCCACTCACTCCTCAACCCACTCAGAGTTATGTTTTGTCTCATTACCCAATCAAATTTCCCCTCACAGTCTCTGGCAACTTCCATATTGCTAAATCCAACTGGATTTTATTTAATCTTTCAGTAGAATTTGATATTTTTATTATTGAAACACTCTCTTCCCTTGATTTTCATGATACAATAATCTTAGTTTTTCCTCCCACTTAGGTGCTGACCCCTCTTCTGTGTCCAATAAAGATCAAAATCCTTTGCCTAGCCATTAAATATTGAAATTCTTTAAAGCTTACTACTAGAGATTCTTTTCTTTTATTGTCTACTTTCTCCCTAAGCAATTTCATCTGTGCCTAAGGCTTCAACAACTATCTCAATGCAGATGGCTTATAAACTTATGCCATCAGCTCAGATTTCTCCTCTGAGCTCCAGACATTAATGTCCATCTGTTTCCTTGATGTCTCAATTGTAAACTCTATATGGTCAAGAATGATCTCGTGGTTATCCATGCATAATTGCATTTTTCCATTATTCCCTCTCTATCCTGCCCTGTGGTCATATCTGACATCCTCCTTTCCTTCATCTTTTAATATCTAATATTTCACAATCAATTTCATCTCTTAAACACCTCTCAAACATATCCACATCTCTTTATCTCCATTGTCACGATCCTTGTTCAAGCCAGCATCATCTTTCACCAGGATCATCACCGTGGCCTTTTGTCTCATTGCCCTGCCTCCCAAGCTTCTTCCTCCAATCAGAATGAGCTCTTTGACAAACCAGTCTGATCATAGCAGCCTGTATGCTTAAAAATGATTTGCTTTTGGAGAAATCCTTAATTTTGGGCCATGATACCTTGTCTGATTTAGTCTTTTTGCCTAACTCTGCAGCTTAATCAATTAAGTCATTCATGCACTCATTAATAAATATTTATTGAATGTTTACTATATGTCAGGAACTGTTCTTGGTGCTGGATGTATAGCAGTAAAAAAAGTTCTTGTTTTCATTTAGCTTATATTTTAGTGGGAGGACACATGCACAAAACACATACACATACAAATAGCATGTCATTTGGTGGTGATGGAGAAGATGCAAAATGTATCAATATAAGGGTGCAGAGAATTATAGGGGAGGTGTTAATAGGGTTGCCAAGGACAGTCCCACTGAGAAGGTGATATTTGAGCAGACACCTGAAGAAAATGAGTAAGCAAGCCATACCAGAATATGAGGGAAGAACATTCTAGGCTTAGACAACAGCAAGTGCAAAAACTCAGAGGCAGGAATGTGTTTGGGTGTCCATGGGTCAGTGAGAAAGGTAGTGTGACTCAGAGGAGCGAGTCAGAGGAAGAGTAGTAGGAGTTGACGTAAGAAAGATACCAGGGGTCCATCTGTGTAAGCCATGGTAAAGACTTTAGATTTGATTTTGCATCAGATGGGAAGACATGGGTGGGTGTTAAGCAGAAGCGCCTCCTCTACAGGCAGTCTTTGCACCAAAGCTCCCTGTTGGACAAGCCAAGGCTTTCTCAGAGCCATACTGAAGTCTGAAGCTCTCCCTCTTCTGTCCTATTTTCTTCCTCATCTCCCTTCTCAGGTGTTGGACCTGTATCATGGTCTGAAGCCTTTCACCTCCTCCTCTTCTTCCCTCTCACCCATAAATCCTTTGCACTTGTGACTCCCTCTCAGTATCTGCTTGGAGTATCTGCCTGACACGATCACCGGCCACCAAGTCTTCTGAAGTAAAACATTTTATTCTTTCATTTTACTCTTTCCTTAAATGCTAAAATCCAATTGGTTTTCAAGTCCTGTCAATTTTGTTTGGAAAAATGTCCCTCTAATCCTGTGATTCTCAAAGTGATTTTTTGCTACACCGTCGGGGATCCACAAGCTCCCTGTCTTTTTAAAATTTACATTTTATAGTTTGATGCAACTTTATATCACACAATTTCAATGTCCATTTTGATCAGTCAGAATTCAACCAGAAGACAAAATCACATCAAAAATATGAAGAGAAAAAAATATATAAGGAATTGTTAACTACTAAAAGGTATTTAGCTACCAAACGGAGTGAAAAAGATTCTAAAGGATACAGAAACACCAAGTGCAAAAAGAAGCTATGACCTGTAGAGCTGAGCGAAAGCAAACAAGAAAGGAACTACGTACTGAGAAGAACCGACCCAAGGCTGAGATTCCGACCTCACTGCAGACAGCATGGCTGTCAGGGAACCTTGTAGCCTGCTGGTAGCAAAGAAACTTGCCAGAGGGCATAGACTGAAGCTGGTTTCTAGGAATAGTTCACTGGGTGGCCGAAAAACTTGCTGAAAAGTGTGATGGGGCCCGAGCTGGTCCATGGGCTCAGTCTGCAGGGTGGCTGGAGAAGCTTGCAGTGTAGACTACAGCTGTTGCATGAGGGCTTTTGAGGCGAGTTCTACTTGGCTTCTCATTCCTGATATGCTGGTAGATGTTCCCAAAACAGCACATTGGAACCAGGGGTAAAAGGCTCTTCCTCTTGCTGTGCTTCGTGTTCCTCCAGTGTCCTCTATTGATGAAACCTAACATAGATTCAGCTAGTAATAGAGAAATATTCACAGTGTCCAGCTCCAGTGTTATAAAGCAGGGCAAAGAAGGGTAGATTTGGAGCAGAGAGGAAATAAATGATCATATTCACAAGTAAAAGCCAAGCAGTGTCCTGGGATGTCATAGTTCACAGTATCAGTCCTCCACTTACATCCCCTCCAATCTCTTCACCATTTTCAGGCACACTGACACGTGGCCTGCTTTCACACCCAAGGGCCCACACCTGTATATCTCTGCCAGCGGGTTGCCCTCAGGCTACCAGAGCTTGCTTTCGGAAGCGCTTGGTGATTTAAGTCTCTCCAGGTACAGCCTTTATTCAATGACAAATGGGTGTGATGGATGCACAAGTATAAATATTCAGGCTCCCTTGTCCCTGGCCAGGATGACTTTGGAGTGTGGCCTGTTTGATCTCCAGAGCTCCCCTGCAGGGTTAAGCCACAGTTCTTCTCTGCAGGACTTTCCTGGGTGCCCTGCCCTCACTTAACTCCCTGCCCTTGCCTGCGCCACTTCCTCCATTACCCGCCTTGGTTTTCCCTGAGAACTTGCTGTTAAATTTCATCTATTAGAATCTTTGTCTCAGAGACAAAGATTGACTCTGGAGAGCTCAAACGAAGTCAGACACTACATAAATAAAAGATTTGCAGTAGTTTGAGAAGAGTATAGCAAAAGTAGAATGGAACCCTCACGCGGCATTGGGTAGTAAGAAATGCTGAACTAAAAGGGTTAGTGGCACATGTGCCTCGCCATTTATTTCTACATCTGTGGGGTGTATTAAAGATTGGCACAGAACAGGTCATGGCACATATCAACTTGCTCCAGATCACTAGCAGCAAAAGCACAGTAGTAATTATGGGATGAGAAACTTTTATGTTCCCAAGTTCAGCAATAACTGCATTGAGTAACTGTTTAATCCAGATTTTAATAATGTCACAATTCTCTTAGAATGCACGAGACACTAGCTTCACAGAGGTACCAGGAAACATCTTATTAAAACTGCCATTATAGAAGTGCTTACTGGCAGAGTTTTGAGTATGTATAAGGTTGGAAGCAGAGCCTGGAAGTTATTAATATACCATTTTGTAGAATATACTTATGCAAATAGTCATTCCTTACACAAGTATTGCAAAAACAGATTAAAAATAAAATTGGTTTTGAGGCTATATGTTTTTTCTCTTAAATAAAACAATAGCCTTTTAATTTCAGCAGACCAATCTAATGTCACATTAAAATTAATATTAATTTGAATTTCATTAATTCTGTAGTGTTGTTTGTATTTGATTTAAATTTGGTTTAAGTCTGATCATTGTACATGAGCTATAAGCATAAGAAGTTTATACCAAATTTTGGATCTGTATATTTTTAATTCATATTGTAATAAAATAGAGGAGAGGTACTAGTAGTCTCAATAAATATTTCATAAAAAGTGTGTCATATAATACTGAGGTTTGAGAAACATTTCTTTAATCCATTTAATTTAAATCCATTTAGTCCATTTAATTTAAAACTTGGTCCCTGTACCAGTAGCAGCAGCAGCATCTTGGAACTTGTCAGAGCAGCAAATTCTTAGGCCAGCCAGACCTGCTGAATCAGAAACCCTGGGGCATGACCCCAGTGACCTGTGTTTTAACAAGCCCCCAGGTGACTTTGATGCACACTGGAGTTTGGCAGTATGGCAACTGATGACTAGATAAAATCATTTCTGTGGATTTGTGATATAGTAGAAGGAAGAGGCAGAAAACTGAACAGATAAAAGAATGTTATCCGTTAAAAAAAAAAAAGAGAAAACTGTTCTAATCCTTCTTCTCCTCTTCTTTTAGGCTGTCTTCCTTTGAGTCTCTCTGACTACAATCTCTCCACTCCTAATTGTGCTTCACGCAGCTGTGAGAGGGGTCTTTCCAGAACATACTTATCATGGCCCTCCTCCTTTAAGCACCTTGAGTGATCAACCCATCCAGCACAGTCCTCTTATCTGTTAAAAAGAATAATAATGTCTTTTATCAAGTTGTTGCGAGGGCAGGCATCAAGAAAGTATCAATTCCATTGTCCTGGTCACTGCTGTTGTTCTTCTCCGCATCATTTTTGCCACCAGCGTAGCATCCTCATTGATAAATGAATGAATTACAAATGTTTCCTAAGTTTGGGAAATCATCCTCCTTGGTGAAAACATCCTGAATTTATCAGCCTCCCTTGTATCAGACGCCTCACCTGTGTTAAGACTCCCAGCCAGGTCTGCCTGTCCCTCACTTTGAATTGGGAGTGAATGGCATGGAAAAGCGGTGAAGGGTTCGTGCTGGCGGCGGTACCACGGCAACAACAGTCTGTTTCTGGGAGCGGCAGTGACAGAACTCCTAACGGTGGCACCAGTGTCCTGTGGGGTTTGTGCAGAAGCTGTAGCACAGTGGGGACAACAGTGTCACCCCTGGACTGATAATTTTGGGACTGATCTTGGCTGTGGCTCTGGTTGTTTACCTTCTTTTTTTCTTGCCTGTGTTCTGCGCCTGATTTTCAAGATTTTTAGGAGAGTCTGTGAATTACTCCTGATATTTTAAAATCTGTACCTGTTTTTTTGGGGCACAAACCAGCCAATCACAATATCTCTTGCTTATAACTAAAAAGATTAGTTTAGGCCTCAAACTCTATTTCCAGATTCATCTCTCATCACTTTCCTTCCCTACAAACTTAATGTTTTAACAGTCCTGGTGCATTCGCCCTTTCACAGATACATCACATCATTTCATGCTGCTTCATCTGTGCTGATGATGTTCCTTCTGCCTGAGAAATTCTTCTTGTTACCTGTTTTGGAGGGTAAAATCCTATTTATCCTTTAAGACCCATTAATTCTTGCCAGAATTAATTTCTGACTGCTGATGATTGGATGAACAGGTAGCCTACTTGTATTCTGAACAAGCATACTGAAATAAAATACTGAGATGTTTAGAACAACTGATAAAAGTAACAAAAACTTCCTTTAGCTAATAGGTCGGTAGGAACAACCTCTGTCCATCATTTCTGTAATTGACACTGCCTGCTTTCCTACTGGGGGGTTTATATAATTTAGTCATTATAATTGAGTGAAAGATAACATATTTTATCATTATGACATAACTGGTCAAGGATTAAGATTATTGGTAAAAGGAAACACAGTTCAGTCATGTACCACATAAGGATATTTTGGTTAACCATGAACCACATATATGGTGGTGGTCCCATAAGATTATAATACTTATTTTTACTGTGTCTTTTCTATGTTTATATATGTTCAGATACACAAATACTTACCATTGTGTTCCAATTGCCTACAGTACTCAGTACAGTAACATGCTATACAGGTTTATAGTGTAGGAGAAATGGGGTATAGCACATAGGCTATGTGTGCAGTAGGCTATACCATCTAGGTTTGTGTAAGTGCACTCTGTGATCACACAATGACGAAACTGCATAAAGATGCATTTCTCAAACCTTATCCCTGTCTTTAAGAAACACATGACTGCATAAACAAAGCCACAAGGTCATATTGTACTTAGGCCCAGTTCTGGACATTGTGCTTAACCCTCCAATACATATTCCACCCTCTCTCATTTGTGTAGGGTTCTGACCCTAAATCCAAAGGTGTACCATGATTAGTCTGAGACAATGATAATCAATGGTTTGGGGACCTAAAATGAATCCAACCACACGTGATATTATCCTTGGCTAAGTGATTACGTTGGTCTGATAGATTAAAAGACTTTTGATTTTCTGCCTACCTCACCCACTTCTACCCCTTCTCTACCTCCCTTTCTGGATGCAAAAGGAAACATGAACCTTCAATGACCATCATGAGCCAAATTACAATACCAACTTTAAAGCTAACATTGTAGACAGCAGAAAGAAAAGACAGAACAAAATCTGGGTCCTTGATGACTCTGTTGCACTACTCATCCACCAGCCCTGAATCTGACCACAGGGGTGTCTGCTACATAGAGCCATGCAGTTTACGCGATTTACGGCTGGCTTTCCACAGACCAAGATGTTACCGGTGGCCTTATGGTCCTTAGTATGAACTTATCTATATTAAAACAATATATCATCTTTAAAACTTCAGGCTTGAAAAAGTTTGAACTTTTTAAGTTGCTACTTGCCGACAAAAAGATTCTGATGATCCATATAACATATGTATCCATATTTCCCCTATTTGTCACTGCGAATTGCATGTAGCTCCCTGGTACCCAATGACAGCTCCTTGAGAGTAGGCAACATATATATATATATATATATATTTCATCTTTGTGTAGCTTGGATCTTTTCTAATACCTGACACATAAGTGGGATTTAATAAATTTTGGTCAAATTTAAATTTCATTATCTTTTATATTTATGTTCTATTTCTCTAACTGAATTTAGTGGCATTTGGGAAAAGACAATGCATGATAATGCTTTTATATCCCTGGTACCTATTATAAGGAATATACTGAATATATTTAGTTGGTTGATAATAAATGATATTGCAGTTATCATTTATTAAGCACCTACTATATGCCAATCATGACTCTCGCTACTTCACCTGTATTAACTCATTTAATCTCCACCAGCAACTTTCCAAGTAAGAAGTATTATCACCAATTTGCAGATGAGGAAACAGTCTTAGGAAACTTATTAACATGTTTAATGTCACAGTTGTCATAAATGTAAGTCTATGAATTCAAATCCAAGTCCATCTGGCTCACTGATAAAGATGATGATGATAATTATGCGACATATAAGTTTCTTTCCTGCTCTGACACTCTATGATTATATGACTTTATTCTAGGAAAATAAATCGAGGTCTCAGGGAATTTATGTTCAAAATGAAAATGAGCCTGATAATTTCACCCTTGCCCTGGGACACCACACTCCCACTCAGAAAGTCAGCAAATGGTTCAAACCACCCACTGCCTGGGATGGTCTGAAAACCGAATCAGCAGGGGTGGACACCAAGGGGCATGAATCAGTGAGAGCTGAAGTCCTGATAAAGATATTCATGCGCTGAAAAGCCATTTGCTGGGACCTTCTGTTCTGCTCCCATAACTCAACAAAAATGAAGCATGAGGCAATCACCCCAAGATGCCAATGTCAGATCATCAGTAACTCAATCATGTGGTGATCCTTACCAGCTTCATATGCCCAACACTGGGCCAGACCCAGCAGGAGGCTGAGGAGAAGTAAATGGGCTTGCAATACCTCTGGGGAGATGAGCAAAATATGCACAGGAAAAGATGACTAACACATAAGGTAATATATGCTAAAAGCTCAATGAATAATGTATTAATAGAAGGAATTAAGAGACGAAGAATGAATTGAATGTGAAAGATCACTGGGGGCTCAGGTGATTAGAGAAAGCTTCAAAGAAATGGCAGAGCTTGATCTGGCTTTGACAAATAAGGAACATTCAGAAAGGCAGAGGGAAAACCCACCAGAGGACACCATATAGATCTATGTGTGGCCAAAGTGTTGTTTAGAGAGTGGAACAAGGAGATCACTGAGTTTGAGGGGGACAGACTTACGATCTAGAATGCCAAGATAAGGGATTTGGAATTTATCTTGTAGGAGTGGAGTTTCCAGAAGATTTAGAGCAAAGAGATGGCCCAAGAAAGGAGAAGTAAGACTGACTTCCTAATGAACTTCACAGACCTGAGTTTTCTTGCATAACTCAAGTTCTACCAGTATTTGAATAAACATGGGTTTAATTAGACTAACACTCCAAATCTGCTGGTACTCTCCCTCAGAACCTCATCTCTTTGTAACATTTCTGTGAGTCTCCTGTAGTTATGGTGATATGGTCTGGTTTTTTCCTCAGTGGTTGGCATCCATAAACGGGCAACCCCTTACTGCCTCCATTGCTACCAGGGCCTTATGACAACACGGATACCCCTGTTGTAGGTGTTGTCCCCGTGCTGTGTTGAGCTGTGCAGGTACTGTTGTCCTTGCCGTGTCAAAGCCACTTACAGAAGGGGCATGAACCCACCTCCACAACTCACTGAACCTTCTTCTCATGTGACCTTCCTCTCCTTGCTGAGCCTTATGGAAACTGGACTTTCAGCTTTTCTTCTTGGGGCGTAGCACGTGACATAATCCAGGCTGGGATGCCATATCCCAGCTACACACTTCTGGCCTCCCAATTCCAGTCATTTCCCAGAATCCTCTGGGCAAAAACAAAAACTCCAAAACACAAAAACCTTGTGTAGGTTGGCTCCTGGCTACCCTATCCATCAGTCCATCAAATGTGCTCAGATACAGATGTTTGCAGAGCATGCCCTAGAGATGAAGCATGTTCTGGTGGGTAAAGGTGCAGGACTGAAAACACAGTGTTTACATTTAGAATGAGTTACTTCTTACCTGGCTCCACCCAGTCAGAAACACGATCTCATTGCCTCTGATGCTGCACCTGTGCATTTTGCAAACACAAGGTCTTTCTTGTCCCAGTTATGCAATAACCGTGAAAGTGCCTGTCTCCAAGGGTGAAGGCCTCCAAACGTATTCCCGGGTCATCCTCATCCATAGAGAGTTTGCAGGACTAAGTGGCAGCCAGTCACAGACAACATCACCTCAACCACTTCCCAAACTGATATTTCATCAAACTGCAGACTAATAAATTCTGCTTGGCTGGTTGGGAAGAGGATGTGCCAAAGGAAAATGAGGGTGCTTGGAAGAAACGTGGAGAAAAACAAACACATAAAGATACACATTGATCTCTGATGTATTTTTTCCTGTTGAAACTCTTAAAATTAGCTTAGAAATAAAAATTTGCCCAATGTCTGGAGTTAATCCGATACATGATCTGTAGTGGTTTGCATTTGCTCTATATTATTTACAAACACTTACTTCAGGCCTGGGAACACAGTTTCCCTTGGTTTTTTGAATGTAGGATCATAAGTGCAAAATGACTAGAGTTATACTATCTGTTTATATCAGGGGTGCTATTCGGTTTTATATACCTCTTGCTGGCTTCAACTGAGCATCTACCACCAGTGTGATGAGGTTGTTTATATTCTATAGGACACTAGGTTTCAAAAGTGTCTGAGTATTGATTTTACCAGGAAAATGTTCTGATTTATTTCTGAAATTGGTTTGCAATTGCTTAGGATTCTTTGGGGGGAAATAGGGATGATTAAAATTGCAGTAAGCAGAGGTCTTCATCTACCCCTGTACTCCTTTCATATCCATCCTCTTGGATGCCTTTGCTCAGAGGCATGACAAGACACAAATTACTACACGAAGTCAGCTTCTGCATTGCAGAATGGCTGTACCCAGATACTAGTCATGATATAGCAGGAGGTGTGCGGCAGTGTTGCCACCTGGCAGAGTGTGACTCACACACTGTTAACACTGGAAAGGCTGCAGTTTCAAAGGGGCATACAGTGGCAGGCAAGCTGGGTCTGACAAGCAGAACTATTTTATTAATAGGTGAGTTGACAATCTGGGATTCAGGTAATTGCAAAAGAACAGAGAATCAAGGATTTAGAAACAGGAAGTAAATAGAAGTTAGGTCTGTCTGCCCTAAACTCAAGAGGCAACGGGAGGAGAAAGCAGATTAGGCTGGGGTATAGGGAATGTTCCTCTAGGGCAATGGTTCTTGGACTTGAGGATCCTCAGAATCACCTGGCTGGCTTGATAACACACTTATTTCCCAGCCTCACCTTCAGAGTTTCTGATTCGATAGGTCTGAAGTGAGGCAAGAGAAATTGCATTTCCAACAAATTCCCAGGCAATACATCTGCTGTTGGGCCCAGGACCACACTTTAAGAGTCACTGCTCTAGGGTTTTCATCACTGGAAAGGCAATTATTTCGGGGAGCAGAGTGTTTCCTAAGTTCAGAGACCACAGGCTTGGCTTGAGGCTGAGCCTGCCTATGTAGAGGGGCAGGAATAAAGAGAAGGGCAATTTCAAGTGGGAAAAAAGCTGGCTTCTAAGACAGCATAGGAAACCAAAGAGGCAAAAAAGGAGGAAGTTTCCCACCAGAGACTGTGGAGTTGGTATACAGAGATTTAGCACAGAGGAACAGGCCTATGCCACAGCACAACAGCATCCCTGCTAATGTGAGGACAGAAGCCAGCCGGCCACCAGCCTGAGCTCAGTGCTGGTGGCATTGCTGAGATCCACCTGGCTAGAAGTGACCAAGGTCAGTACAGGGATTTAGTGATAGGAGGTTCAGACCTACTAAAACATAGCTGGGGTCAGGATAAAAAGTGGGTAAGGCATAAGCACTCAGACAAATCCAGAATGCTCACATCAAGGCAAAGGGAATGTATACAAGAATTGGCAGGTGGCTCCAAAGCAGAAGATCCCAAAACTGGAGAATCACAGCAGGGAGCAAGAGATGCAGGCAGGGAACCACAGTATGGGCTCAGCAACAGGGTTCAGGAATCAGGCAAGAGAGGCTGAAGCATGTTCCAGCAGAAATCCAAGCAGTAGGTGCAGGAATCAGAAAGAAGAAGAAAACAATTTGTCTGCTGGATCTCAGAAACTTTTAGTTACCTCTAAAGAAGCAGAAGCTGACATTAAGCTCGGCTACCCGGACTCATCAGGTGTGTGACATCCGTGCTGCAACTCAACCCACCCAGCATCAAGTCCTAACACCCAAGGCCTTCTTCACATTCACTCAGCAGTTTCATGAGGGAAGATGGGGAATTAAAATCCTTGTGTCCAGATTATTTTAATTCAGGGCCAATTCCTTTAGCCAATGATCAAAGGTCCTAAATTCTGCTATTTTCTTAATTGGAATTGGTACAGCATGAATATTTGCAGTACAGCATGAATATGCCAATAAACAATTTTTAAATTGTTGAGGCCACAGGCCTCTGTGCACATTGGGAAAAATCCATCTATCTATCTATCCATAGACATATATATATACCCATATAGTCACACATACATATATATACACATCTATCTAGCATCTATCTATGGGTGCCCATCCCACAGATATCCCTGTTGGCATATGGAGCACAGCAGAAAGGTAAGAACCACATTAGTTGCTTAGAAAATAGGAAATTGGCAATTCAGTGTGCCAGCCAGTATCCTGGATTTAAATCATTTTACTATGTGTTACGTGTGCCCATTCCTTTCATGATCATTCCTTAAGTTAACAAATATTTACCAGTTGTCTATTAAATTCTGGTTATTTTGCTAGATATTATAGATCCAATTTTGAACAAAACATAGTCCTTACTCTCAAAGAGCTTCGAGTCTACTGGAGCAAACAGTCAGGCACAAAGGAAATTAAAGGCAGAGTTAAGGGCTGTGATGGGGTAAACAGAAAGTGCCGTGGGAACAACTAAGCAA
Source organism: Daubentonia madagascariensis (assembly GCA_023783475.1). Lineage (NCBI taxonomy): Eukaryota > Metazoa > Chordata > Mammalia > Primates > Daubentoniidae > Daubentonia > Daubentonia madagascariensis. The sequence continues at coordinate 74,634,068 of JAKFHU010002088.1, read as the reverse complement.
CAAATGTGGCCTTTGTAGAGTTAGAGAGTCTGTCCGGTAGAATTTTGAAAAAACCTTCACCATTGCTCTCTGTTCCTGCCTGCTCCATCTTAACTGCCAATTTCAGGAGGACAGTTCTGCATTCAGAAATTACATGTGTTAATTAGGCAAATTAGGGAGACAGAGCAGTGTAGCAAGAAAGCGTGGGGCTCTGGAATCAAACTGATTGGGTTCAAATCCCAGCTCTGCCATGTTCCCAGTGTTACATTGGGCAGTCACTTAACCTCTCTGTGCTGTGCCTTACTCATCTGTAAAATATTGCTGGTCATACCACATATTGATGTGGGGATTGCATAAGAAAATAGATGCAAAAGCATAACCTAGCAGAGAGTAAATTCTCAGTAGGTGTCAATTTTTTTGCTGCTGTTGCTACTCTTACTACTTCTGCCACATCTAGCATGCAATAGATCCCTGGTCACTGAAAACATTTTATATTGATCCAGTTCCTTCCTCTCCAGAGCCTTCCATCTTGATCTTGATAAAGTGTCACCAATGTCAGTGTCATCATCATTCTAGGTCCGGGTTACAAAAAAATCCGCAGTGCCCTAAATAAAAGCGAACAGACATCACAACTAGAAGAAAAAAAAAACGGTCCCAAGAACATTAAAGTACTCCCAATTATATAAAAATGGATTCTTATGATTTCAGGAAGATGGATATAAAATACTATAACAGAGAGAACTTTGAGAAAAAAATCTCTTGACCAAAGCTATATCAATCATTTTTATATTAACAATTGGATTGTTGCATGTTAGGGAGGCATAATAGCTTTGAAACACTTTTATTTTTTTCAAAGAACAGCATGAATTGGAACAGGGAAACTGAGGAGGAAAACAGCCTCACCCAACTGATAGAAATTGGACATAAGAGAAGTTGTGAGGGGCATTTCCTTCCTGACCCACAGGAGAGCAAAGAGCAAGAACACCTGATGTTCCAGAGGCCAAACTTTTAGCAAATCAACTTCTAACGACTTTCTGGATAATGGCTTTACTGAGAATCACAGTTAAAGGAGGTTGGGACGTTAAAAATAACATCGGGACTCTCACAGTGAAGTTTTGATCACTAACGAATCCAGTGTTCCTGCTATTCAAGCAACTAAGGTGTCCGTCCTTTGAGCCTTCGTGTTTTCAAGAACAGACGGCCATGGAGTGAACCAGCCATGATCCGTGGGAGATGTCCTTGAAATGCATTCATTCTTGGGAGAAAGGGCTGCTGCTGCTGATGCATATGTCGCTCTGTGATGCTTTTGGTGTTTCACAAGCCGGGCCATAGGTAATTCTACAGCAATTTGACCATGGCCTCATTCTGGTATCAACTATTTTAATTTAAACTGTATCTCTGAGGATTGTGGGACTGACTGTAAAATAGGGAAACTGACCATTTAACAGCAGGCATCCTTACTCTTTTCTCTTCTCTGGATCAAGAAGTAAATATCCTAAGGCAGAGCCCTCCATTGCAAAATAGTCACTTTGGTGGATAGATCAGGTATTTTGTTCAATGGTGGGGCCATAGCTCGAAACGCTAGTCTTTCCTCTTCGTAAACTGCCTTCAGAGTCAGTTTACAATACTCACAAGTAAACCAATCTATGTCTTCATTAAAGTCATTCCTTATTTATGGTCCAAATTTCATAAAGTGATCACCTGCTGACCTCAGCTCCAAATTACCTTAAGTTAGCTCCAGGAGTCAAATCTTCCTTCCAAAGTATATATGATTCAGCACCATTTAAAAACATTCAAAAGAAACTTCTTTCAAGGTAAACCCAGAAGAATAGCTCACAAAATGTCTGGAGTAATGTCATCATCATTGGAATAACTATATAATATATAACCCACCTAGCTGGCAATTTTGAAGGGGAAGCTTTCATCATTGATGTGTAAGTTCTGGTGTGTTTGGATAAAAAATATTAAATCGTATTACCATATAGTCATATATTCTATGCTAATTTGTCTTTATCTATGACACATGGCTACTTATTGTTTTATATCCTGTCTTCCATGTGTATTTCATAAACTTATGGGAGTTATGGACCTATAGTCTGATATCTTATAAGCCTTAGGAATGTATTTGTTTCATAGCTATGTTATTCCTTTTGATGCTAAAAAACTATTGCCATCCACAGTGATGCAATTTGATTCATGATGGATTCTGGGTAAATTTGAGTACAAAGATATTTTATTTATCTATTTATCTACCTCTAGATTTATTGATTTATATTTATCTGTATTTACCTCTCTGTCCACTTGGGAACAGAAAGGGAGAGAGGGTGACAGAAGGAGGAGAAGAAGGAGAAGGAGGGAGGAGGAGGAGGAGGAGGAGGAGGAGAAAATACATGGATGAAATGATTTAAGGTCTATAAGGAACACTTCATCTTAGGGCATGGAAGTTTGAGCTCTAAGAACTAATGCGTTTACACTTGAGGGCTGAAGTCTCAGAATGACTCAAAACAATAGATATCATTTACGAGCTTTACAGAAAAAGAATTTTCCCCATTCTCTCATCTTTTCAGAGAAAATATCACATACACTTCAGACTTAACACACTGTTAATAAAGGAACCAAACATACAAATAAAAATGCTCTTCAAAGAATTCAGTGTCTTAAAGTTTATAGAGTGTCCCTGCTAGAATCCATTATCAGCCAAAAATACTTGCTGAGTGCTTCCCCTGTTCAAGCGACAGAGTCTAAACAGCCACCTGTTCCCAGGGCCATAATAAAACCCGGTCAGTTGCCAATAATGGCGCCACCAATTTCAGTGATTGCATCTCTGGAATCTTTGTAGAATACTCTGGTCTTGTCTTCTGCACCAACAGTCCTTCCGCCTATTGACCCAACCACCTTTTCAAGACCCTTCACCACTCACATACCTCCTTATCCAATTTATAGTCCATCGCTCTCCAATTCCCTTTCTCCTGCATCCTACTTCCTGTAAAAACCTTCAGGTGGTTAAATCCGGCTTCCTAACTACAGTGCTCCTGTGTGCAAGCAACTGTACGTGGATATAAAGAATACACAGCCATGCTAGCTGGTCTAATGTTAAATAATCATCACCAATTTCAAGTTGGTCATTGTCATGCTTATTAGTCTCACTACATTTCCCTAGGCAATTTTTTCCCACTCTCCAATATAACTATTTTATACCCCTCCACACTTTAATGTTCTAAACAGGCTTTCCAGCACCACACTCAGCTAAATCCCTTTTTTTCCTCACCAGGAAAATGTATTTTCTATTGAGTTGGAGGTTGGGTTTCTTTTGCTTTGGTTTATCACCAGCCAGCAAACAAATCATGCAAATGGTAGACAAGGTCAAGATTACAAATGAGTAGATACAGTTGCCCATTATTTCCCTAGTTCTTCCCAGAACAACCTGCATAGAGTGAGACATCTATCAGGTCAGAGGAGCCCGGAAGTATAAAGGCTCACTGCCCTTCACCCTTCTAGTTGGGAGGACAGCCACTCTAACCCTCAAAGGTCTACTGCACTAACTATAAGGAATTTCTCTCACAACTCATTAGGTTCTACCTTCAAAACATATCCCAAATCTATCACCTCTACTGCACCTACCTTAGTCCAAGTCACCATCACCTGTGAATTGGACTCTTGCAGAAGCCTCCATTTCTACTCTTGCTTGCCATGGCATGACAGCTAAAATAATCCTTTTAAAGCAGAAATTAGGGCCTGTGTCTCCATTGCTCACAACATCCAGTGGTTTCCCTTTACACTTGAAATGGCATCCCAAGTCATTATGATAGCCCCACACATGACCTGTCCCAGCTGCCTTCCCAGTGTCATTTATGACTATTCTCTCTACTACTTTTCTCTCCCTGCTCCAGCCCCACTGGCTGTCTTGCTGCTGCTCACATACATGAATAAAGTGTGTTCATCTCTCAGTTCTTTATACTCGCTTTTCCCTGCCCTAGGTCTTCACAGAACTCTCTCATCTCTCTAGTAGTTAAGATCTCTACTCAAATAACACCTCATCAGAAAAGTCTGCACTGACAACTTACTCAGAAGGGTTTATGCACACAAATACAATCACCATTTCCTTCTTCTGCTTTACTATTTTTCTTATCATTTATCACTACCTGGTATTATGTTACATATCAGCTAATTTATTTATATTTTTCTCCTCTATAAATATATAAGATCATAGGGCAAGGAGTGTTTGATTAACTGCTCAATTCCTTGCACCTAAAGTAGTGCCCATCATACCTTAGGCATTTGGTAAAATGCTTGTTAAATAAATAAATTATTAGAGTTCTACTTATTCTGGCATATTTTAATCAAAACAGTTTGATAATAATTACTTTCCATCATTTGCCCCACCCATTTATAAGGTAAGTGGTGCAGAGTAATGTACCCATTCTTTAGAAAATGAGAACTATGTCTCAAAATGTAATGAACGCCCGGGATCACACAGCTCACAGTGGCAAATCTGGATGCCTGTCCTCACTTTCCTATTCAGTTACATTTGCCACTCTGAGGCAGGCAGAAATTTAGGTTGCATTTTAGTGAGCAGATCCAGGTCACCTTATAGGCCAAACATTCTAGAATATTGCTTTGCATTAAGAACAGTATTTTTCTCCACTTCTTTTATGGTTTTCAATATGTAAGGTTTTCTAAATAAAATATATGATTACAATTCCCATCAGAAAAAAGGAAAGTGGAAGTAGTCTCACTATTAAAAAAAATCATACAAATGTAATAGTACTAAAGAGCATTTTTAGCATAACACAGAACCTCTTCTCCTAAAATATGGTCTCTGCCTTAGCCTCTTATCTCTCCTACTGTGGAGATTTAATTTGAGAATATTTTTAGCCCTTGTTTTATTTGTACACAGCTCTCACCATGTATCTAGTTCATAAACACTTCTAATTATTGAAAAGTGCTTCCTGCAATTTGATATCTCTTAGCCACATTTTACTGGCAGTTTCCATAGAAAACTTTCCATTAGAATGTCTTTATAACTGTAGGATGTATGAACAATGAGCTGTTTTTCACCTTGCTGAATGAAGAAACAGGAATGTGATTCAAACAATTTTATCCCAGCAATTGGCAGTAATTCTGAGACCACCAGCAGCATTTTCCTGCCCAATGTGGCATCCTAGAGATTTGCAGGGTGTGATGGCTGTGGGTGGTAGGCAATGCGCCTTTCAGTGCTCCCAATAAAATTTTGCCAAAGACAAGACAGCCTCTCATCACTCATGGCCAAGTGACAGATAGTGACACTTGAAGGCTGGAATAGTTAAGAACCATACAATCCTGGGAGTTTTGCCTTCCCACACAACTTGCTGCTGTGCTCACATCCGTGAACAAGCTGTCCTTCCCTGGTACACAGCTTTACTCATAGCTCCCAGAGGACAGTATTGGAAACCACATTTTATATTTCCTGCAGCATCATGAATATTGACATCATTCTTTTTTCTCTGCAACTTGCGTTCACTGTCTAACTGGTTAATGAATAACAGTTAACACCACAGAACAAAGGCTGAGTACCCTTAGAATTCTAATATCACAACATGGAAATACACTCCCTTGCCATGGAAGTGGACTTTTATAATTAATCTCTGGTCATCAGGATGAATCTATAATTAGTGTTGGATTTTAACTTTTATGACAAGGGGGGTGTTTAATATTTAGAAATGTTTAATATTTAAATACTTAGAGATTTAGGCTATCAAGTTAAAAATAAATATTTTTTTCCTGCCACACACACTTACATCTGAACTTCTAGAGAGAAAGTAAAGAGAAATCGCCAAACTCGTGCCGGTCTGAATGGAATCTAATCTCAGTTGCTGTCTCATAATGAAAGGTGTAAATACTATGGGAAGAGACTACTTTCTATTATCAGGCAATAAGGCTATAAAACTATTGGTGACTATTTGGGTCTTTGCTCAAAATAGTGAATATTCTTTTTGCATTATTCAATGCCAGATGCCTTTATATCCACTGATCACTTGGGGATGATTTATTTATATAGAAAGACTGTTCTTTCTCACCTTCTTACTACCTGAAACTTATAGTCCCAGAAGAGACATAAGTAAGAAAGCAAACTCCTGAGTTTTAGGAGAATTTCAGCAACTGGCCGTTATGAATCTTCAAGTTAATCTGGCCACCTCTTTCTTTTCACAGGTGAAGAGACAGAGGCCTGGAAGGATCAGTGATTTTGTAGTGATTCCTGTCTTATGACCCTTCCCCTCTACCAAACTTTAGTGGAAAATCATGGCAAGATGTATTCTTTACCATTCACCATACAATAACTGAGCTTGACATGGTCAAGAAAGTTCACACTCTTGAGGAACAGTATTGTTCAGATAGGCATTTATAGTAATTAAAAAGTGATTAATAACACAAACAGTCAGGAAAAAATACAAGTATGTCTTCCTCCATTGACTAAAGTTTTTTAAAGCAAAATATCTGTAATTGCCAGTCCTTTTTATTTTTCAGTCACAGCTAACAGCATGAGAATATCCCTGGTAATGTTCCCCTGCTTTAGTATCATTTATAGCCGTAGATTAATACAGGTGAAAGGAAGAATGTGAAGAAGACTTATTTCTCCTGTGTGACTCATTCTGCTCATTTTGAATTTGATGTTTGATATGGGGCATAGAGACATCTAGCTATAGTGTATTTAGAATATTAAATGGATTCAAGATTTGGAAAGATAGGATCAGAATCTTCTTTCCCATCTCTTTCTCCCCACCCCCGTACACTTCCTAGCCATTATAAGATGTGGGTAGTTACCAAGGAGGATGTTGGTGAACACTGGCTTTAAAATATTTTTATGAATATCTCAACCTATGTCAGGAATGAGTGGCTCACTGCTTAATTCTCATGGAATTCTGGGCTCTCTGTACCTCCAAAACCACAAATTTACATACCTTAATTTACTGAACCCCAAACCAACCACTCATATTGGCCATAATGACTTAAAAAGGGGAATGGTTCTAGTTGCCAAAATGCATACAATACTCTGTCTATTTCTATTAAAGAACAGAGTTTGATATCCCATTTAGTGGAGCATAATCATACAAATGACACTCTACAATGTAGACTTTGCTTAAAATTCCAAATAATTTAAGAAAAAAATTACTCATATCATTATACCACTTAAATGTCATTTTTATACCTGTGTGTCCACCCATGCTGATTTGAAAACTGACAAACTCTTCAAATTTCAAAATTCTCATCAATCTGTTGTATTTGAGAAAAGTTCTCAACTTAAGTCCTATTTTCTCCATGAATATGTCAGAACTACTCCAAATCTTCATTAATATTTCCCTTAAATGAGCAGCAGAACTCAAAGCAACATTGCCTTTGATCATTTTATTGTAATTTCACATATTACTCCTTTGGTAGTTGCTCTACAGTAGGCTGAATGTTTGTATCGCTCTCAGAATTCATATGTTGAAATCCTAACCCCCAAGGTGATGGTATTAGTTGGTTAGGCCTTTGGGAGGTGATTAGGTCATGAACCCTCATGGGTGGAATTAGTGCCCTTATAAAAAAGGCCTAAAAAAGACTCTTTGCCCCTTCTACCATATGAGGACACAGCAAGAAAATGCTGCCAGTTAGCCAGAAAGCAAGCCCTCGCCAGGTACAGAATCTGCCTTGGTCTTGGACTTACCAGTCTCCAAAACAATGAGAAATAAATTTCGGTTGCTTATAAATTACCCACTTGATGGTATTTTCTAATAGCAGCTTGAACAAACTAAGACAAAAGTTAATAAATATTTCTTTTGCATATCATTGAGACCAAGATCACTTATGATGCATCCTATCTTAACCATAATTTATACAAGTTATTATTTTTAAAATGTAGTTACTTATGTTGATAGGTATGTTGAAGAGAACTTTTAAAAATCTTAAGGTTTACTGATAGTATTTTTTTTATCTGAAGAATTGGTACTAACTGAAAACCTTTATATACATTTAAACTATAAATTATCAAACTAAAATTAGCATCCTGTAATTATTCATGCTATATGAGAAAAGAAGGGAATATAGTAGAGTGAAAATAATCTTAGAATTCTGAGTCGTGATCTCCAGTTCTAGCTCAACCTTTTATTATCTTTGAAAACTTGGGCAAATTGCCTATCTTTCAGAATTTTTTCATCCATAAAGCAATAAGACTGTAATAAGTAATTTTGCATGTACATTCCAACTTTGAGATTTTGTACAAATATGTAACAGTGAATTGAAATTGATAGATATGCTTAGTCATGAACCCCCTTAGACACATATTACACATATAATACATACACACACAAAATTACTTTCTCTATTTCCTGATTCTTTCCATCCTTCATGTCTAGGAACTAGACAAGTCACAGAGATAAACATAAAGGCACTTGTGGAAAATTGATGATTCACTTTAATTCTTCTTTATATAGCCCATTAAAATATGTTTACAATGTTATTCTATTCTCAGTGATTTATTTCACTGAAAACTGGGAAAACAAAATACTTTAAATTGTATAGAAGGAAAGATTAAAATGAAATATTTAAGAGGAAATAAAGCAAATTAAGTATCTTAGAAAAAAACAAAAATTTTGCCAAAGAGATCCTATCCCCAAATGCCAGACCCAGGCAACTTCACAGGGGAATTTTGTTCATCTTTAAAGATCAAATTATTCAAATAACTTGAACAATTTTCCTAAATTATTCTAGATCATTGAGAAAGGTGGAGAATTTGCAATTTTCTTTCTCTGAGGCCAGTATTACACTGATTATATTACACCATAAAGCTACAAACCAATTTCATTTATGAATATTGATATAAAAATTTGAAATAAAGTATTACAGTAGCAAATGGAATTCAGCAACACATGAAAGAAGACTATACCACAATTAAGTGCAATTATATCAGGAATGCAAGGATGGTTCAATTTTAGTAAATCTATTAATAAAGTTAGCTGTCAATAGAAATCAAAGGAGAAAAATCACATAATCTTTTCACTATCTGTGAAAGGTATGCTAAAATGGTATTTGAAAAAATTTAACAGGTATATTGCATAAAAATTCTTAATCAAATTTTATAAAAATGGATAATTACTCTATCTCTCTCTCTATGTGTATATATTTCAAATTAGAAATCAGAATCTTGCTTAACAACAGAATATTAGTTTTGTAAATACTAGCTGATGCAATTGGATGTAAGAAAGAAATAAAAGTATAAAAATATTATGGTTATATGCAGATAGTATGACTATATATTTGGGAACTCAATGAAATTAACTAAAAATTACTAAGGGAAATAATTTAATTAGATATTAGATTATGAAATTAATATTCAAAAATTAATATTTTCTCTAAAGACCCCAAATTAGAAAGTATAATAATGAAAACCTCATTATAATGATCTTAATATTTATAAAATCCCTAGGAATAAAATTAATAAAGACACATAAGAACTATATGAAACAAAAACTGTCTACCAAGAGACAGCAAGGATTTGATATTTTTACAAGACTGGGTTTTTGTATCCCAGAGAAGAGGATAGGTAAATGCAGTCAGGTAAAAATACTGATTATCTCTAAATTAGACCATAAATGTAATTTAATACAATTTTTAAAAATGGCAATATTAATCTGTTTGGAAAAAGATGGCATCTTCATATGTTCATATGGAAAAAATAAGATGCAAGAACAGCCAAGACATTTCTGAAATAGACAAATAAGAAGACATCTTGCTATGCATTTTTAAGCCATATTAATTAAATTTTTGATGCAGGTATGTATCATCTATCAATCTACCTCAGTTATGCTATATGAAATTGCTGATTTTCAACTCTTCCTGACCTATGAATATATCAATTTTATATGCCTAAACATATCAATGGAAAAAATATGTCATTTCACAAAAAAGACATCTAAATATATGGAAACAAACTCAGCCCCATTTATAATTAATGCAAGGTATGTTTAAAGATAAACAACATTTTATTAACCTTTCAAATAGACAAAGAAAATTAAGTTTAACTGTACATGTGTTGACAACTGCATGGAGAAATAGACAATGTCATACATTATTGGTGATTGTTTACATTGGTTCCAACTTTGGAAAACTTTGTTGGGAAAGCAATTCAGTAATATCTGTGAAAACATGCCAGATATTTCTCTTTAAAAGTTCCATTTAAGAAATTTATTTTACAGATACATTTGAACATGTGTGCAAAAAGTTCTATATAAGAATATTGTTGTTTCTATTTTTTGCTAATCTATTATAGAGTGCTAAATCTATAATATATAGATTTATATATATATATATAGATTTGACATATAATTAAAAAATAGAAAACCACGTAAATGTCAACCAATAGCAGACAGGATAAGTAAATTTTGGAGTGTACATATTATGGATGAAATGCAGCCATTAAAAAGAATGAAGTAGACATATGTATATATATATATACCTTTATGTAAATATTTCTAAGAAATAGGTAAGTGGAAAAAGCAAGAAACAGAACAGAATGAACGGTAGATCCTCAGTTGTGTAAAAAATGAAAAAAAGGGATAAATATATACAAACATACATATAAATCTTTGTAAATGTGCAGCCTATCTCGGGAAGGCTACATTGAAAACAGGAATAGTGGTTATTTTTGAGAGAGAAAATGAGAAAACTGGGGATTTAGAGTGGGGAGGAGACAGACTTTTCACTTGATGCCTCTTGTACTGTTTCAGTTTTTTATATTAATTAAAAACACCAATACTTATAAAAAACAAATAAAAACAAAGCACACATTTACCCTATAAAATTTGGGGGAAATTTTGGTTTTGATTGTTATAAAAGTCAAATATATGCGTAGAGACCTGTTTGCGCTTGCATTACAGAATAAAATGAGTTGACATACAATCCCAGAATGAAAATTCCCATTTCTCTGGGGGATGGGGGTAGGGCTGGAGTGGTGGGTCACAACATTCCTGAGGAGCAACATGTTGGGCAAAACATGCCTATATTCTTGAGTCCCACAAACATTTCTGTGAAGAGGTGGGTCGTAGACTGTCCCAGCCTCATTCCAAAACCCACATAAAAATTTACATTTCTCTTTGGAAAAAGCATATGGGGAATGATGAGAAAGGCTTTTTCACATTTTCTTCTCACTCTGCAATAGTAGCACCAGCAGGATTGGAAAATAATATTTGAGTCTGAAGGCACGTACAGTAACTACAGAGACCTCCTTTGATACTTCTGAAGTCATTTTAAATGGGGCCATCCATTTTGTCTGAGTTGCACAACCCATCAAGGACCTGGCACAGTCATCTATTGTTGCCCGCTGATCACCTGTTCCTCCCATGATCTTTGTGTTTGATCTTGGAGACATTAAGCAGCATGGAGAGCAAAAGCATCCTTGGGTACCCTGCCACCTGCCCTCCTCAATTGACTCGATGGAGAGAGCCTTTTCATTTGCCATTTGCCCACTGCCAGGGAAGGTGTGCTGGGGTGAGTGGTGTATGTCTGAAGAATTCAGCAGGAGGTTCAGCCTGTAAAAAGATTACCGAGTTAAAACACAGAAAACGATAATGCTTTTAAGCAAGGAAGTGATGTCAACCACCAGGTGAGCCCCTTAAAGAGTGGACTTACACTAAGTGGTTTAAACAATTGCTTCACGGGATATCTTCGCTCTTTCCTTGAAGGGTCAACGTGGTCTGGGATCTCCTCTCAATGAACTCAGTAGGTAGCGCCAATAACTTTTTAGCTAATAAAGAGTTTTTCTGTTTCATTCTTTCTTTTTTTCATTTGGACTGCAACACTGAAGTAACTGCCTTATGAAAGGCAGTCTATGCCTGGGCATTATTATCTGCCCATGAAGCTGAGGTCAACAGTAAAGGAACTGATGCCTGGAGTAGTAGATGGCTGGGGTTGGGCATACTGCCCAACAGTGGAAAACTAGACCATGCTTGGGGAAAATGGGGAATGGCTTATAGGGGAGCAGAACATCAGTAGCAACTAGAAAGAACTAGAAAATGCAAGCATTTCTCTCTCACACAGAGCAGGAGTATTGTGTCCCATTGCAAGGGAGTGCTGGAAAAGTCAGGTGCAAACACTTAGAGTTATGGGCTGGGGGCTGTAGTCTAACATTCCTTGACTCTACTTTCTTTAATAAATTCAAGTGAAAATTAGAGAATTTGGGTAGAAAAGGGAATCCTGTTTCTTAATTCCTGAATCAAATGAAATAAACATAAACTTACCGGGAAAAAAATTGCATTTGGAAAACAAAATTGAATTCATCCCAATGAAATCAAATTATTCTTCTGTAATGGTAGATATTTATTTGTTGCATCTAAAAAGATATTATATTATGAAACATCTAAAATCTAAATAATTTTTAATTGGTTAAAAGAAATGTGTGTTTCTGCTATATCGATTGAACAAACTAACCAATAAGGTCAGACCATTCATTATGTAGCATAATCCAAGTGACAACAGAGATGGTGTCCAGGTTTTGTGTCTGGACTCTGCATAGCTCTTAAAGAGACAGGAATTGAACTTTATAAGTCTGGAAAAGAGACCAATGAAGTGAAAGTGCTATGCAAAAATTCTAAGCAAAAACATGAGGAGAATTCTCTTTTACCCTCAGCCTAAATACATTATAAATCTATTAAGTGTGGCTCTTTGTCTGTCCTTTTATGTGGCTATCATCCTAGCTATTATCTCATCAAAGTTTCATTAGGAAGCATCCAATCTTAGCATCTCAATTTGGGAAAATAATATAAAATTTCTTGCTTTTTAAATTCAAATATGCTTCCCAGAAATTTCTGTATGGATTTTCTACTATGAAACTCAACAATGATTTTCAAATGCCACAACTTCTGTGCCAGAACATCTTGAATGAAGAAACGGCTGGCTTGTTTTAGGTAGATATAGATATAAATATGAATTTGTATATATATAATAAATACATAGATATAAGTTATATTATAAATAGAAATAGATATAAATACATAGATTTAAATAGATATAGATATAAGTATACACATATATATACTTTAGAAGTGATCATTGAAAAGAGAAGCCCCTGGTTCAAAGTACTGACACAGTTTCTGTTGCAGAGTCCTTTCCACAGGTGGTCAATCATTTTGATTCACCTTACATTACTCCTCCTGTTCTACTCTTGCTCGAGCAGAAACAGATAATTTCTTTTCTTGGTTCTGCCAGGCAGAGATGTAGTATCACAGCATTTCTCATAAGAGCTTTACCATGAAAAAACGCAAGCAATAAACACAGTGAAAATTTAAAAGCATCCCCTTTCCAAGGCACAGTCTTCTACTCTCTCGTAAAAATCTGCTAGTCTGACATGAGTTCTTTGCTGGTTGTTGCCTGTCCTGGTTGTTTATAAGAAGTAGATGCCTCTTAACTCTTACCACAAGGGAGCGGCGTGTAAATATCACGTTTCTGCTTGCAGCTACCTGGAATATGTCTCCAGCCCAGACCTGCCTCTGAGTTTCAGCACACTTGGTATCTTCATTTAGAGTCCCATTGACCTTGGAAACTCATATTCCTGTCTCCTCACATTCCACAATCATCCCATTAGTAAATATCACTATCTAATTTCTCAGGCCAGAAACCTAGAACTTCATTCCTTTACCACCCGCCTCTCTCTTCTCAAATATGTGCATGTACACATGTGTGCATATACACACCTCATCCATCATCAAGTCCTAGAGATTCCGCTTCAAAAACAGATTTTGAAAACTTGCCTATTACCTGGCTCTCTGATCCACTTGGATCACTGAGTCGGTTTCCTAACTGGTATTCATACTCTCACTCTTGTGCCTCTACAGTCTGTATTCCAACTGAGAAATAAGAATAATCTTTCCGAATTAAAAAGTGGATCATGGCATTCTTTTTCTTTCTAACTTTTTATTTTAAAATAGTTTTAGGCTTACTAGTGGCAAAGATGGCACAGAGAGTTCCCATAAACCCTTTACTCAGCTTCCTCCAATGGTAATACCTTAGATATGGCTATGGCACAGTTATCAAAACTAAGAAATCAACACTGGTACAATACTATGAGTTAAATGAAGGACATTTTCTGAATTTATCCGGTTTTTCTACTCATGTCCTTTTTCTGTTTCAGAATCCTATCCTCATAGCACTTTTCCACTTAAAAGCTTACAAGGATTTCCTACTGTTCTTAGAATAAAACTTAAATTTCTAATCATGTTCTATAAAGCACCGCACGCTCTCTGCTCAGCCTGTCTTTACCACCTCATTCTTCCAAATTCTGCCCTTTGCTGTGTTCAGCACCACTGGTCATCTTTCAGTTTCCTGAGCACCCTGAGCTCCTTCACACCTTATGGCCTTTGCATATCTGCTCCCTCTGCATGGAACGCTCTTGTTCTGTGTCTTTGAGCCGGCAGCTCCTTCTCTTCCTTTTAAATATCCCCTTTACCAATAGCTCTTAATACATAGGTCCCCTATGTCATTTCTCACATGGCAATGATTTCACACTTTGCAATTATTTCACTCATTTTTGTCAGCTTACTTTATTGCTATCTGGCCTGCTAGAACGTAAGCTCCAGGAAGGGAGAGAGCATACACATATTGATTTTCTATTGCTGCCATAAAAAGTTGCCATAAACATTGCAGCTTATAACAAAACAAATTTATCTCACAATTCTGTATGTCAAATACCCACTGGATTCAGCTGGTTTTTCTGTTCTGAATCGTAAAAGCCAAAATCAAGGTATCAGCAGGTATGCCTGTCTGGGAGAAAAACTGCTTCCGGATTCATTCAGGTTATTGGTACAATTCAGTTCCATGTGGTTGGAAGACTGAGTTCCTGCTTACTTGCTGGCTGCTGGCCAGGTCGTTCTTAACTTCTAAAGGCTCACCGTATTCTCTGGCTTGTGTTCCCCTCCATCTTCAAAGCCAGCAACGGTAGGTTGAATCTCTCCTGCTTCAAATCTCTCCTGCTTCTTCCACCAAATTTCTCTGACTTCAGCCATGGAAGAGTATCTGCTTTTAAGGGCTCAGGTGACTAGACTGTTCCCACCTGTATAATTCAGGATATTATTTGTTGTGGACTGAATTGTGTCCCCCCAAAATTTGTAGGTTAAAGTCCCAATCCCCAATATAATTGTATTCAGAGATAGGGACCTTAAGGTGGTAATTAAGGTTAAATGAGACCGTAAGAGTGGGGCCCTGATCTGATAGGACTCGGTGTCCTTATAAGTTAAAGAGAAATCAGCTCTCTCGCTCTCTCTCTGACTCAGGGTGTGTGCACAGAGGAAAGGCCATGTAAGGGCACAGTGAGAAAACAGCTGTCTACAAGCCAGGAAGATAAGCCTCACCATATCCCAACCCTGAGGGCACTCTGATCTTGGACTTCTAGCTTCTAGAACTGTGAGAAAATAAATTTCTGTTGTTTAAGCCACCTGGTCTGTGGTATTTTGTTATGGCAGCCTGAGCTGACTAATGCACTATTCCCATTTCAAGGCCCTTAAACTTAATCACATTTTCAAAGTTCCATTTGCCATGTAATGTAACATAGTCACAAGGGATTAGGGCATAGACACCTTTGGGGGCCATTATTTAGTCTACCACAATATCTGTCTTTTTGACTATTGTGTCACATAAGCCTAGCTATGTAGGCATTCGATGCACCTTACTTAAGAATTATTTTGAGAAAGGCAACTGATTTAATCCCAGACATAACAAAGCATCTCCCAATTTCCTCCCTGTA
Source organism: Daubentonia madagascariensis (assembly GCA_023783475.1). NCBI lineage: Eukaryota > Metazoa > Chordata > Mammalia > Primates > Daubentoniidae > Daubentonia > Daubentonia madagascariensis. Next base: position 74,618,341 of record JAKFHU010002088.1, on the reverse strand, counting down.
CTGATGTCTGATGTTGTGTCATTTCCTGGTGTGCTCCTGAGTCCCAACCAGTGGACTCTTCAATTCTTTTTGTTAGAAAAATTAGACCTACTAGAAAACGTTCTCAATCTCTTGAGTTTGCAGTTGTTAAAGCAGGTATTCCATCAGGTGTATCTCTATGGCTTTAGCTAGTTCTTATTTTGAGTGTCTACTAGAAACAATAAGGTGTGCATTGCTGAAAAGCTAGGGATCTGCTTCTCTCTAATGTAAATTTTCTCTCCTACCTACTGCCTAATTCTCTGTGCTACTGACTTTGCAGACTTAACTGAGCATTACACAGAAAAAAATGACTTCTTGGTTAACTTTTGTATGAGAAAAGGTTTCTGGGCATTCTGTAGTCTTAGATAATGCCCTTTGTCTTGGTCTTAACACTTACTCCCTCCTTCACATCTCCATTGCAACAGTGGATGTCAAATGTCGAGATTAAATATATGAAATGTATGCACCACTGCTTGTGCCAATCCTTTGGCATGTAAGTGTGCACAAGAAGCCTTGTGACAGCCACTTTTTTCTTGACCTGTGACTTTCAACTTGCTCTGTTATTTAACTTTATGTAAACATCCCTTGAGGAATGTATGGTGAACTGGCAAGAGCAAACGTTTTATAATGAACAAATGAATTCAAATTATGACTCTAAAAATTAATAACTATATGTCCCTTAATATGCTCTAGCCCCAGTTCCCTCATGATAATGGTTCTTCTCTCATTGTGCTCTCATAAAGATTAGTTCATGTAATTGCTGCTTGGTAAACTCAGAAACAATCTTGAAAGTAGGAATTTCCTGCACATTTTTAAATCCCCAGAATCCACAAACATATGGAGGCAGCCACACACAAAGTTGGGGTCAGTAGAGGTTATTATTTGATTTGGTCATGGGGGAGGAAACTTGTTCAATGATGAGAATCAGAAAGATCAGATAGGTAGAAGGAGTACAAGAGGGAGAAGAGATTGTACAAATTGCAAGGTGCAGAGGTCCAGGAGGGACTTAGGGCAGATCCATGTCAAGATTTTTAATCAATTTAACTCTTGCTGTGAGGAGGGGGCTCCAAAAACTTTAATTGGTGTTCTCATTCATTCTTGGCACCCCTTGTAGCTTAGATAGATAGATTTTAGAGATAGGAATGATGTAGGCTGTGCAGAGGGTTGTGAAGAAAGAGAGAGAGAGAGAGAGAGAGAGAGAGAGAGAGAGATTTATAACATTTTTTTGCACTTCTTTTCTAAACCTGCCGCTTACAATTTCCCCCTGGAAGCACTCTGCTTTTCTAGCCCATCTGGTCTCATGTTGCTAACTTCTGTTAGGCAACATAAATCCCTGACATGCTCCTGGCCCCTCACTAAAAGAAGACTAACTGTTGAGATGCCATTACTGTCACCCATGTCACGAAGGTACAAGGAGCACATCCGGACGCAGGTGCCCACTGAAGCTCCTTGGACAGTGGCTCAGGCAGGCTGGGAACCCTAGAGAGTCTCAGTGGCCCCAGCAGAGAGAGCTGCGTGGGGTTGCTAGGGAACTAGTAACTTAAAGATGTCTGCTTTTATCCAAACAGGTTTCTGGTAATGTAGGAAGAGATTATGCATTTTTGAATAATAAGACCTGCTACAAGTGAGACTTTTGCCACGTCAAGGGAGGTGAGTGAATCTGTGTCTCCACAGAAAATGAGCAGAAGCCCTGGCAGTTATGATGCGCTGGCATGCACTTCTGTTTTTTAAAAAATAAGCTTGTGTCTGAGCTGAAGATTGACACCACAGGAATCAAAGCTCACTGCTGGCAGACAAGTAAGGTTAGAAGAACAGTAGCTTGTTGAAAATTCTGACTGGGGGGAAAACAGAGAATATATTTTGAACACAAAGAAAGAGAGAGAGAGAGAAGATATGTAGATTCAATTGTTTTTCCTAGACTGAACTAGACTTGAAAATCAGAATTATAACTACGTAAGGTCTTACCCAGAATAGAATTTGGACATTATTGCTATATTTGTGTTTGTTTGTTTTAATATGAAAAATTAACAAAGTATTTATTTTTAAGGCTCTTTATAATATATAAGATATTTATTTATTTGTCAGCTTACTTTATTGCTATCTTGCCCGCTAGAATGTAAGCTCCAGGAAGGAAGAGAGCATACACATATTGATTTTCTATTGCTGCCATAAAAAGTTCTTCTTTGCCTTTATCTTGGTGAACATGAAGTTCTCATAACAGGCAGGATTATTGAGAACAGCTACTTGCAGTGGTCTCTGCATTAGTGGCAAACAAATTTTTGATTGGGTAAGTCCCTAAGATTGTTTATATGGTAGTGTTACTAATTTTATCCTGACAATTATAGGCTGCATGTTAAACTTTAAGCTAATCACTAACAGAATATAAATATGTGATATAACTTCAAGAGAATATAGGTGGAAAGTTTGAATAAAAATTGAAAGAAAGGAAGAAAACTGCAAAGAAGTCAGCATAAAATTGTACACCTGAAAATAAGGTAAATTGAAATATTTGTGTACATATAGAAATGACAATATATGTTAATGAATAAAGCATTCCAGTTAAGAAATAGAGTTTTAAAAGTGTATCTGCTGTTTATATGACACTTATCCAAAATATAAAGGGTACTGGCACAAGAACAGAGACAAAGACCAATGGATCAGAACACAGAACCCAGACATAAAACCATCCTCATATTGCCATCTGATTTTTGACAAAGTAGACAAAAACATACACTGGGGAAAAGAATCCATATTCAATAAATGGTGCTGGGAAAATTGGATAGCCACATGTAGAAGACTGAAACAGGATCTGCACCTCTCACCCCTCACAAAAATCAACTCATGATGGATGACAGACTTAAACCTAAGGCATGAAACCATAAGAATTCTAGAATGAAATGTTGGAAAAACTCTTATAGAAATCAGCGTAGGCAAAGAATTTATGAAGAAGACCTCAAAAGCAATCACAGCAACAACAAAAATAAATAAATGGGATATGATCAAATTAAAAAGCTTCTGCACAGCCAAGGAAATTAACATTAGAGCAAATAGACAACCTACAGAATGGGAGAAAATATCTGCATGCCATACATCTGATAAAGGGCTGATAAATAGAATCTATAAAGAACTCAAGCAAATCAGCAAGAAAAAAACAAACAACCCCATTAAAAAGTGGGAAAACACATGAACAGAAACTTTGCAAAAGAAGATAGACTAATGGCCAACAAACATGAAAAATGCTCAAAATTTCTAATCATCAGGGAAATGCAAATCAAAACCACAATGAGATATCATTTAACTCTAGTGAGATTGGCTTATATCAAAAAGTCCCAAAACAACAAATGCTGGCATGGATGCAGAGAGATAGGAACACTCATACATTGCTGGTGGGACTGCAAACTAGTACAACCTCTATGGAAAGTAGTGTGGAGATACCTGAAAGAACTGAAAGTAGAGTTACCATTTTATCCAGAAATTCCAGTATTGGGTATTTACCCAAAAGAAAAAAAGACATTATATAAAAAAGACACCTGCACTTGAATGTTTACAGCAGCACAATTCACAATTGCAAAGATGTGGAAACAATCCAAGTGCCCATCAATACATGAGTGGATTAACAAAATGTGGTATATGTATAACATGGAGTACTACTCAGCCATAAAAAATGGTGAACTAACAGCTCTTGTATTATCCTGGATGGAGCTGGAGACCATTCTTCTAAGTGAAGTATCAGAAGAATGGAAAAACAAACACCACATGTACTCACCATTAAATTGGAAATAATTGATCAACACTTATGTGCACATATGGAAATAACATTCTTTGGAAATTAAGTAGGTGGGGGGGAGGAAGGGATGGGTAAATTTACACTTAATTGGTACAATGCACACTATCTGGAGGATGGGCATACTTATAACTTTGACTCAAACAGTACAAAAGCAATTTATGTAATCAAATCATTTGCACCCTTGCAATATTCTGAAATAAAAAAGTTGAAATTATAGAGAAATTATGGAGAAAAGACATACTATAATAAGAAAAGCTGGTATAGCTATATTAATATAAAAATAAATTTTAAGGTAAAAAGAGTTATTGAAGATACCAAGGTCACTACATAATGATGACAATTTAATTTTACCAAGGAGATATACAGGTATAAATTTGTAGATACCTAATAACATAGCAACAAAAGCAAATATGAATATTACAAAGTATGGACAATTTACCCATAAATTAAAATTTAATTGATAAAAAATTAGGAGATTTTAATACATCTCTCCCAGTTAGATCAGAAGAACAAAGCAATACAGGAAATAAAAGGTTTGAACTACACAATTAACAAACTTGATGTCATGGGTATGTATAAAATCTTATACAGATCAATTAAAGAATATTTATTTTGCTCTAGTACTTGTGGAATATTTCTGCAATTTTACTTCCCATGAGTATAAAGGGAGTCTCAACAGAGAGCAAAGTACCAGTTTCCTACAGACCATATTTACTGACTTAGTCTGTTTTGTGTTGCTATAAAGGTATATCTGAGACTGGGTAATTTTTAAAGAAAAAAGTTTAATTAGTCTTATGATTCTGATGGCTGGAACGTTCAAGATTCAGCATCTACATCTGTTGAGGGCCTCAGGCTGCTTCCAGTGGTGGCAGAAGGAGAAGAGGAGCCAGTGGGTACAGAGATCACATGGTGAGAGAGGAAGTAAGGTGGAGGGGTGCCAGGCTCTTTTTAACAACCAGCTCTCATAGGACATAATAGAGTGAGAACTCACTCACTCCTGAGAGAGGACATTAATCTTTTCATGAGGGATCTTCCCTCATGGTCCAAACACTTTCCATTATGCCCCAACTTCAACTTTGAGGATCAAATTTCAACATGATGTTTGGAGCGGACAAACATCCAAACCATAGCGCTGACCAAAATGAAATTAAATTAAAAATTATAAAAACTAAACAATAACTCAAAAGTAGATCTACAAATTTAAAAACACATTTAAATAACCTATGGCTCAAACAAGAATTTATAATAGAAACTAGAAGATAAAACAGAACAATGATGAAAATAATACATTACAAAATTGATAAGATGTGTGCAAATGCAGTTTTTGGAGGAAACCATATATGCATGTGTGCTTATATTAAATAATACTGTTATTAACTTAGAAATGAATAAAGATCAAAATATAAGTAGAAAAGCATCCTGATAAAGAAGTTAGTAGAACAACAGAAGAACTACAAGTAATGTAGTAAAAAAGATACAATATAAGAATAAGCCAATTCAGACAGTTTTACCAGTGATTTTTTTCCAAGTGTTCAAGGAAGAAATACGACCAGAGAATAGAAAAAAAGGAGTGTATCACAATTTCTTCTAAAAGGCTTTCCTAACTTTTATAACAGATCTAGAAAATGATAGATTTAAAACTACAAAAAATTGGACCAATAATTCGATCTACCATGCCCATATTATTTCATAAACCTACGTGCAAACTCAAGACACCAATGTGGCAAATATTTCTGTCAGTATCTGTATGGGATGCTGTGATTTGCTTTCCAGATCTCCTGTTTAAGACTAAGGTATTATTCACCCAGCTATCAGGAGTGTTAGCTTTTGACAGCTCACAATGGAATCCTTTGGACAAGGAAAGGTATTTCACCTAAGGTTCTGCATTCCCCTTCCTGGATCTAGCTCTGATTTAATGACTGGCCAAGGCTGGGGTACAAAGTCATGGCTTCTTTAAACCCGACAGAGATCTCTTTAGACTATATACTGAGGTTCTCAACCCTGTTGAGCATTAGAATCACTTAGGTGCTTTACAAAGATAACCATGTCTGTACCCCTACCCTCAGAGATTCTCAAATACGTGGTCTGTGGTGGAGCTCAGACACAATTCTATTTTTAAAACTTGGCAGGTGATTCCAATTTGGAGCCAAAATTGAGAGACACTGGTCCAGAATTTTTCAAATCACAGTCCACATGCACACAGCTTTCCAGGTCCAATCCTAAAACCATCCAACCAAAATCTTGAAATTTTGGGGCTGGATCTTGGAATTGTAGTGTTTTTACATGTTTTTCAACTGATTCTTATGGACTCAATGTTTGAGAACCACTGCCTTAGGACTGAAACATCCAGTTAATTTCAGAAAAAAGTATCTTGTTCCTTGAAAAAGTTTAGATGGATTTTTCAGGAGTGATCAGAATGAAACCCAGCATCATTTCATTTGAATTTCACTCATAAAATCGCATGAAGTTCAATAAGCTTCCTTAGATATTAGCATAGTCAGCACATTCTTCGGTCAAACCGTAGGGTTGTCCTCAGAGAATCTGTTTTCAGAGATCTTCAACTTTTGCACAATAAAGGACCCTCTGCTCCAATTGGCATCTTGTTTTCTGATTTTTCTCCTCAAGCAAATGTTTGACTTCACACTGAGCCTTTACTGCTGATCACAAAAATGTTCTGCTTTGTTGCTTGGCTACCTAATTGAGTCTTTCTTCTCATCAGATAATCTGCTACTTCTCAAAGACTGAGCCTTCTGAAACACAATGGCAAGAGCAATCACCTTTTCCTAAGGAGTCCTTGGAAATGTGAGCTCAACCAGCGAAGACAAGACTTGTCTTACCAAAATGACATATTCTGTCAATACTCTTCAACATAACAATAGAAGCTTTGAAGGACTTGTTACACACTCCAGCAATAAATGTCAATCTAACAGTAGAATTATTCAAGCACTTTCAATAATACTTTACACTTTATTTTTACAACTCATACAGGAAAGCAGTTATAATATTACTTCTGTTTGGCAAATGAAGAACATGAAATTCAGAGAGATTTAACCACATTAACTCAGAAATACAGTTGTAGAGTTGAGACTTGAACCCAATTCACAATGAAACCAAAACCTGAACTCTTTCTACTCAACACACTGCTCTGTTCAATTCAGTGAAGATTAGGTCCTGAAAAATCACTTGCTGAGTTTCTTTGTGGAAATCCTCAAGGAGTTTCAGTTATCTGTAAAAATGAAAATGTGTATAGCCAAGGTGTTGTACCTCCATAATATTCTGAAATAAAAAAAAATGCAAATGTGTGTCTAGACAAAAGGCGAGAAACTGAAAACTCTCAGAGCACATCCAAATTGAAGAGTAATTTTATTTGAAAAACCCAGATCATGTATACATTTAGAAAGAGTTAGTCATAACTACTATTAGCCAATATTTCTATTTATCCTCTTCTGGAACATAATTAGATTTTTACATTTCACTTCTATATGTCCCTAGATTTATTTGTATCTGTGAGTTGCTTTGGCCAACTAAGTCTTTGAGAGCAAGTGCACAATTTGACACATTCTTGTTTTCCTCCGTGCCAGCAAGTGGCTATGTTTGCAATGGAGGATTCTCCATTAGCCTGGATCTGGGAGTGAGGACTCTGGAACAGAACTCATAGCCAACCCAAAGCAAACATACAGTGTTAACAGGAAATATAATAATTCTATGTTGTTACAAGTTTCTAAAATCATGGAGGTTGTGTGTTATGACAGCATAACTTAGCCTATCTTGATTTCTACAAAAATTAGTCCCTGTAAGTGAGTTCTTGATGACAACAATGCCCAAACCAACCAAACAAATAAAAACAAACAAAAGACCAACAATAATCATAACTAAATATAGGTCACATATTTCTAGTGGTCATTTGGCACATGGTAAGGAAACTGATATCAAAGGCTGGAGAGTTGGCTGTCCATGTTATTCAGTGGCAAACATTTGATGAAAACTATCTGCAATATCAGGAGAGAAAAGTCAGAAAACAGAATGTTAGTACTGAGCTATCAGATGAAAGAGATGAACTCTGAAAACAATGGGCCAGTGTGCAAATAAATAAATAAATAAATAAATGAAAGGATAGAAATAGTTATAAAATAAAAAGAGTTATGAAATATAGGGATTTGTAGGTTGGAAGAGGCAACTACTTCATAACCCCAACAGCTAAAACATAAAACCTAAAAAGGCCTTTGAAAAACAAAGATTGGTTAGAACCCAGCCTTATTGCAAAGTATGACTGGATTAAAATGTCTTAGAATAATGTTGTGGTTTTATTTATTTATCAAATATAACTGAAGAAGATATTGGCAAAGCCATTAGAAGAGGAACCTCCAATTCAAATGATTAATTAATATTTGTTAATATTACCAAAAGCAAAGACTTTTTTACTTGTATTGACCAAATAAATGAGGAAGTACATGCAGGCTGGTTACCATTCTTAAGCAACAAAATATAATATAATAATAACGTTTTAAAAATCAACTTATATTTATACAGCAAAATAAGGAATCCTGCATTTGTCCCTTAATTTCACCATTTAGCAGCTGTGTGAAACTTGCTAAATAGTTTATCCTCTCTTATCCTTGATTAATTTATCTATTAAAAAAAGAAGAAAAATACCTCCCATACGTACTTAACAACATTGTATGAAAAGCTAATGAGGAAATAATATACATGAAAGCACTTTACAAAATATAAAGCACTGGATTATTATTATTCTACTAATAATTACATCTCACATTCCAAAGTTGTATGCACACATCAGAAAGCCCTTCTTCCTGTTTATCAAAAATTCTTCATTCACTTCAGTTAAAAACAAGTTCATACTAACCCCACCCTCAATGGAGATAAACTTCCTTCTGATTATCATGTCTGAAGACATACTCCTCAGAATTTCTTTATAGGCCAAGTTATGACCTCAAGGCACAGCCATCAAAGCTACTCAATATATAAAGCCACGATCTTTGCTTATATCAGTTTTTTCAATTATTTCTACCTAAATGTTTTGCCAAATGACAAATCTACATGAAAGACTCTCCCCCTATAAACTATAACTTTGTTTATATTTCCGCCAAAACACATAATTCAATGCATCTACATTATAGTTCATTTTATGTCTATTTTTCACATTACATTGGCAACCCTTTGAGGGATTATGTCTACATACATTTTTGTATGTATCCAGACGCTTGCTCATAAAAGGTGCTCACTTAATATATTGGATTTAGCATAGTTAAAGTTAGTATATTTAAATTATGTTAGCATATTTAAACTTAATTAAAATTAAAACTCCATAATAGTATTATAATATAGAGATAACTTCTAATATATATTATTTGCTACCCAAACACATATTGACTCTAACAGAAAATGTTTATGAATCTAGTATGGTCCTGTATTACTGCCTAATGCCTCCCACGATATAAATTCACAGCGTGAGAAAAGCACAGGCTCTGCAATTTACTGTCTGTGAGGTCATGCCCAGCCAGCTGTTCAGCCCTTTGTGGCTCAGTTTATTTAGCTGTAGAACTGAGATAGTAGTACCCATTGCATTGCCCTGCTGTGAGGTTAATTGAGTAGTGAACAGAAAGTTTCTGGTGCATAGCAATCACCCAAATTTCAGTCCTTACCTGGATTCATGAAGATGATCTAACTTTTAAAGCATTGGCTAATTCTCCAGGTATGGACTGGAAGTTGTCCTCCTTTGGCCCAATATACTTTAAATTGAAAAACAGAAGATGAAAAATGCAAAGAAAGGTTTGACTTCTTTTCCAGTCTATGAATTAACAAGGAAAAATCTGTTAGATGTATAATTAAACATGTCAAGTAACCTATATTACCCTTGTTAAAATAGCCAATACAATTTTTTAAATTTCCTATTTGTCATTATAGTGATAATCAATAGATATTATTTTATATATGACATATTATGATATGTTTGTATATAAAAATGTATAGCTAACATACATGAAACTATTCATGGGGAAATGCTGTATAAATGTAAGTTGATTTTGAAAACATTATTATATTATATTTTTGTTGCTTAAGAATGACAGCCAATCTGCATTTACTTCCTCATTTATTTGACCAATACAAGTAAAAGTTTTTGTTTATTAGGATAGTACCAAATATTATTAGTTAACCATTTGCATTGGAGGTTCCTCTTATAATAGTTTTGCCAATATCTTCTTTAGTTATCTTTAATAAGTAAATAAAACAAAGTCATTTATTCACGTTTTTGATGATGCTTCAAAAACAATATCAAATAAATCACCACTTTTAAATGAGTACTCTGTACATCCAATGATGACTTCTAAATCCCATTTGAGTTGTAAAAAATATGTATTAAGGCTATGTCAAACAACAAAAATGTACTTTTCTGAGGAAGAAATTTGTTTACTGTGATTATTCCTGACTAGTGGTTTAAATCAACTTGATTGAAGTAAAAATCACCTGCCACATATCCTTAAATCTATGAATAAAATATTGGATAGTGTACAAAATGATGTTGATTAAAATTACTTCTGTTCTTTGCCTCAAACTTTGGTGCAGTCTTGCCATTCTCTGTTTGTTCACTGCTTAGTACAACGCAACCTCATTCAGTATCATCAGACAGTGGGGCTTGGCCCCTAAAACCCACGTTTCTAAATCAAGTCAATTCACAGCTTTATGTCCTAAACCTTTATTTTTTATGACCATTCTTTCCTTGGAGGGTGCTCTATAATCACATAGCCCTCTAGCATTCTTTAAGTACTGAAAATACATGAGCACTGAAATAATTGAGCATGTTCTTGCTAATTCAAGGTGAAACTTGATGAATGCTCACTTTCATACTCCACGGAATTACAATGCAGGAACCATTGAGGTACATGTTGGAGCTGTTGAGGTATGTGCAGTTCTGCTTGCAAATAATCTCACATTTGCAAATGCTCCCAAATTGCTGAAAGTTTATATTTCTTCTATTAGATCCACTGATCCTTAATGTATATTTATCATCAGCAATTCTATATATATGTTGTCAATTCATCCATATTTTAGTCACAGTTAAAACTCAGTATGTTTACTATGGAGAAAGATAGTGGAAAACTAAGTGAGAAAATGCTTAAAGAATTTTTCTCAAAAATTTCAACTCACTACTTATTTACGAGATCATTGAAGAGGAGAGAAATGTGACATTATTATATTAATTTAGGGAAAATTTTTATAGCTGTTGTTCTTATAGGAGTTGGTTAGGTTTTGACTTTTTAAAAAACTGTGGTAAAATATTACATAGCATAAAAATTACCATGCTAACCATTTTAAGTGTGCAATTCAGTGGCATTAAGCAGATTCACATTGTTTTGCAACATTACTACTATCCATCTCCAGAACTTTCTTATTATCACAAACTTAAACACTGTATTCAATAAACATCAATACCTCCTCGACTCCCCTTTTGTCCTAGCCCCTGGTAAACATTATTTTACTTTTTGTATCTATGAATTTGACTATTCTAGGTATCTTATATAAGTGAGGATGAAATGATTATGTCACTTTGTATAATGTTTATACCTTGTTTTCAAGGCTGAAAACATGTAGCATGCATCACAATTTCAACCCTTTTTAAGGCTAAATCATGTTGCATTGTATGTATAACCACATTTTGTTTATTCATGTATCTGTCAATGGACATTTTGTTGCTTTGACTTTTGTCTATTGGGAATCATGCTGCTATGAACATGGGTGTACAAATATCTGAGTCCCTGTTGTCAATTCTTTTGGATCTATGCCCAGAATTAGAATTACTGAATCCTATGTTGATTCCATGTTTAATTTTTTGAGGAACCACCAAACTGTTCTCCACAGCTGCTACATCATTTTACATTCCCACCAACAATGTACAGGGTTCCAATTTCTCTACATTCCTGCTAACACTGGTTACTTTCTGGATTCTTAAAAATTAAAAAAAAAAAATAATAGCCATTCCTAACAGGTGTGAAATGGTAGCTTAGGATGACATTGAGTAGTAGAGTTTTAAACGTTTATTGACTAGTCTAAGAATTGGGAGGATATGCAGCATTTGAACAATGTTTAAACAAGTTCATCCATCTCCAGTTAAAATTTTACAGATATAAAATTAAACTAACTGAATAAATATTGTAACACTTACTCTGTTTGAGCTCCATAGCAGGCAGAATTGTATTTGGGCTATATTGGCCTGTGCCCCTGACAAATTCCCAATGTATTTGAGAAATTAGATCAAACGGGTTGCAAGCTCTTTAACAATTGCCTGTAGCAATAAGAATAAGTGGTCTGCTGATAAGTGGAGCAGTAATATTACCTGATATTTAATTCTTCATTTCAGAGCTTTCAAGTTTCTTTGAATTGTACCATCCCATTTTATTGAGTCTTTGTCTTTGAGTATAAAATAGTGATAATCCTCTCTGAGATAACTGCAAATAAACTTGAAAAGCTGCTCTCTGATGGCTGTGTCTGACACACAAGATACCCCAAGCTCCAGGACATTTGACCACTGTATTGTGTGTGGATATGCTCTTTGGATCTGAAGGTACTTTGATTGTCACATCCTAAATGCTCTATTCTCTCGTTTACCTTTCCCTCTCCTCATACTTTACGCCTCTTTGAAGGCAATGGATATTACAGTGAGAAGAAATCTAGCCTGGCCTATGGTCTGACTTCACTAATTAAACACTGAACTCTCCCTCTGGGCCCTGGCTATACCCTTCTCAGGACACACCTGGGGAAGACACTAGCAATTATTTCTATTTTGGCCCTCAAGCTACCAATGGCCAGTTTTCAACTATCTCACATTACAGATGGAGAAACTGAGGCTCAGAGTTATCTTGCCATTTGGGCTACTGTGATGAGTGTCCTTTTAAAAGATAAAGAATCTGAGGCTCAGATAGAGTTGGAATATTTAGCCAAAATTCCAGGCTTCCTGAATCTGGTGATCTTCCTACTTAATCACAGGTAATTTCTGAGGGAGGTGGGATTTACCTTTATTCTTGACAAAAGATTAAAAACAAGAAAAAATATGCCGATACCATTTTCCTTTTCCCTCTGTAAGGCAATGTCTTTACTAGTACATTAAAAATTAGAAAAAAAGTTCTGACTTTAAATTTATCATTTACATTTTTTTCCTGATTTAATATTGTTCAGAAAAAAAGGCTAATCCTGGCATTTTCCTACTAATATTGTGTTCTTAAGACTCTTTGTTCTCTCATGTATTTTTAAATTTAAGCAAACAAATTAAGAGCATAGACATACCTGAGAGTTGAAGCTCCAAATGTGATATTCCGTAACTTAAAAATGTTGCAGTCTGGTCATGTTTTCTGAACTCCAAATATTTATCTTAGGGGCAATCTTTCTTTTCCTAGCAATTCAAGGCCAAGCTTTAATTTGGCAGGCAACCAAATCCTCGGATGTGACTTTGATCCCTGAATGACCGACTGCCTTTAAAAGGCTCATGTTTTATTAGCGTGTGTGATTAAAGCATAAAGGCAAATGGTGAAATCACGGCCAGGGAGACCATTTGAATATATCGTCTACTCTCAAGAGAGAACTGATTTGGGGGTCTATTAAAATAAAATTATGCTGGGCCATAATATAGGGCAGTTGTGCTATGAGCCATGTCCCAGAGCACTTCCACATGCAATGCAACACTGTATACACGAAGGATCATACTGACAGATTTGTGTGCACAGCCCATCTGCCCGCAGAGGTTACTTCTGCCCACAGAGCTATCTCTACCCAGTCATTAATAAATAAATGGTCGACCTTTTATCTCTACCTTTCAGCCTTCTCTGGTCCCCAGGATGGGTGTTTTCTTTCTCTGTCCTCCCATTGTGTCTGAGTATCTTGGCCATGACACTTACCGTGCTTGGATGTAAGTGGTGACTTTCTTGTATGTCATCCCAGGAGATAAGTTTCTTAAGAACAGGAAATGATTTTCATGTGTTTCTATAGCCCCAGTGCTTAGCATAATAGAAGGTACTCAATCAATATTTGTGAATGAATTAGGATAAATTGTGGGCAAAAATCCATGAATTTATTTACTTTGTCAGTTTTCTGCCTGTGCATACCCCTGTCATCACACTTAGCATATGCCTTCTTAAGCATTTAATGACCTACCTGTCATGTTGTAAACACCTTCAGGGCAGGATCCACAAGGCATTCGTCCATGTGCTCCTTGCTTGTCCACGGTAGCAACTTCCATGTGCTTGTTGAAAGGCACAGCGACCTGTGGCCACCCTCCTCACCCTCCTCTTCAGCATCATTTTGCATCACTTTCCCCCTTTCACTCCATGTCAGGTGACGCTAATATCTGCCAGGTTGCTGTCTTTCGTCCCCGTGTATTTGCCCAAGCTATTCCCTCCTCACCCTGAACGCTCCTCTCCTCTCCTCACCTAACTCCTAATTTTCCTTTAGGTACAGAGTAAACATCACAGCTTTCATAAAGACTCATCTGGCCGCTCCTCTCAGGTTGGCTGGATGCTTCTACAGCAGTTCACAAAGCACCTGACGTCTGCCCTGTCAACACATTTACTCTTTGTTCTGCCTTCGTAACAGAACATCTTCCTTTCTGAACTGTGTGGTCCGTGGATCTTGCTCTCCAGTGACTCCCCAGCACCCACCACAGTGCCTGGCATGGACTAGATACTTAATAAACAATTTTGAAGATACTTAATAAACAATTTTGAAGAAATATCACATTTTCCACAATCTGGCCCCACAGTCCCAAAGTGGCCACATGTCCTACTGCTCCTCAACTCAACCTCTTTATTCCACACAATGTACAGTTTTCTTCTGCCATCACAGTTGCTGCCTGAATGCCTTATAACTCTGTTTAAACCTCCAATAAATTTTCCTTGGCTTCATCAGCACCCCTTTATTCCCCAGCTCTCAGAAATCTATGATATTATCACTTGCACGACATAGGTTATTTCCTAAGGGAATTCCCTCTTGTGTTGCTTGTTGAATGTGGCATCTGCCTGCCTCTTCAGCCAGGAAATTTGCTTCTACATGTAGCTTCTGCTGCAGCCTGGGCTCTGCTCCCTGGTGCTCTCTTCACATACCAGTTAGTGTAAGATGGGCAAGACCAGACTCAGTAAACACAACATAGCATCATGATGAACGTGTGAAGGGAAGCAGAGGGCGTGAAAACAATGTACAAAAAACTGCTGTGATATTTCAAAAGGAGCATCAAAATAGTCATCATAGGCAAAAAACTCCAGGATTATTGGACTTCTTTGCCCTTATTTTATGGTTTAATGCTGCCTTCCTTTCTTCCTTCCTTCCTTCCTTTTTAATATTATCTTTTCTCTGTTTCAAGTCTTCACATTTCTAAATCTAGCACTAAGATAGGCTTAAGCAAGTTATTTCGACTTAAATTTTGGACCATTTTACACTAGACTTGGAAGTAGGATACCTGAATTCTAGTTCTAAAAGTGTCCCTAAGTAGTTTTGTGATCTCCTACAAGTCACAGGGCTTCTCTGCATCTCCAAAATAAAAGCTGATGTCTGGATGGTCTAGGACTTCAATGGTCAGGGTAAAGATGGTGCACCTTTGCACCTTGCTAAGTTTTTCGTCCTTCACTCTCCTCTCTCACATTTATCATCCCATTCCAGCTAGTGCAATTTTGTACCACCCAGCATTCCCTGCCCCCCCCCCATATTCTCTCCATCAGGAAAGCCATCCTGATTGTCTGCTACCAAATGATCTTCACTTCCCTTGCCCATCGTGATTCAAAATTTGCTTCTTCAAAACAACCTTTGTAAATAAATACCCCAGGGAAGCCAGTTATTTTTCTGTGTATAGTTCATTTGATAGCATCTTTAATTTGCTAGTATTCCTTAGTTCTTAAGTCTATGTCAGGTTCATAGTGTGGCATTTTAAAATGGAGGTTGGGAAACCAGACAGTCTAGAGGAGGTAACCAGTGTGGAAAGGAGCTAGGGTGTCCCTCAGGGAAGTAAACATGAATGTATTTCTTCAAATATTACTCTAGAAGGTATCACTAGGGCAAAGAGAGTGAAGTGCCAAGACGGTCCAATTTAAAGAAAACTTGTTAGCAAGACTGGAGAGCTCTCTGACCCACGAGGGCCCAGGTCAAGGCTGGAGCATCTCTTCTGTGGCAGAACCTGCTCAACTGGTGTTAGACTTCTGGGGTCTGTTTGCATTCTGTGTCCTGTGTCATGTGAAACATGATTATTGAATGGCCATTTTTAAATTAAAAAAATAAGATTTAATGGTTTCTGATATTCCATAAAACCTCTTCTTCACTCTTCAATACTTTACCAGGCTACCAAACCACAAACAAATCACAATTTTAGATGAAATAGAAGTAAAATAATGACCTTTTAGGTGTAATCTACAGGAAAATGTGCCCTTATAACCACTCTTTTTTTCTTCAATCCCATGAAGAAAGAGACTTCAGCCCTAGCTCTGCCCCTTGTCTGATTCCACAAATACTCTGTCCCTGGGAATTGCAATACGGGGCTGCACTATGATCACTTCTCTGTATTTTTCTGTCTTTCATCTTCACATAGGTGTGTTACTGAAGGGAGGCAATTATGTGCCATCAAGTGCTGCTGGAATATCAAAACATGGCTTTCCTTAAAAGTCCTTTTCCCTCTTTAAGGGTAACTCACAAAATTGTTTTTTGAGGTATGGCTCCTCCACCAACTTTTCTCTTTACTCACCGTTTTCTTACAAACCCCGAGTGGGGCAATACATTTTCAACCAGATTCCCATAGATTTCTGCTGTTATCGGTCACTTCACACTCCAGATGAAAATGTTTGCTTCCAATGTCTTTTTAAGATAAATATTCTGACTAAACATACCTGTTCCAAAAATTGTTAATAATTCTTCACCGAAACTTTTCCCCCTCTCAAGTAAATGGCTGGTTGCAACCAATGAAGGCCTGATTCTATTTATAAGGAGGAAGCTGCTCCTCTTCTGGAAGGTTTTATTATCCTTTGGCATGAAGACAGACCTTGGTTTATTGGCCCAAGATGATTTGCGGCAAAATTGTGTCCGCATAACTGCAGAAGTAATTAAGCTCACATTGGGGCTATCTGTCCTGCTGTCAGGGAATGGAGAAGAGTCCACAGTGCAATTTAACTTAGGAAATGCTGACGCCGAGTACTGGGGGTAGTAGACAGAAGGCATGCTAGATTGTGGGAGTCATTTTTCCTCCAGTGGGTCACTGTCACCCATTATGAAGTCAGGACTAATTCTGAAAAGAGCAAAAGTACACGAATTCAGACAGAAAGCACAGCTGCAAAAAGACACTGTGTTCAAAGATGAACAGAAACCAGAGGAAACATAACACAGTTCACATTTTCCAGCCCTTCCAGGCAGGAGGCTTACAAGGTAGTGGTTAAGAGCAAGGGCTGTGGTCAGGCTGCCAGGATTTAATTTTTGCCTCTGCCTTTTGCCAGCTGGTGATCTTAGAAAAAGTTCTTAACTAGTATAAACCTCAGTTCATTTTTCTGCAAAATGGAGGATATTAGTAATATTACCTCATGGAGTTGTGAGGATTAAGTCAAATAGCACAAGTAAAGGGTTTATAACTGCTGTGGTCTAAATATTTATATCCTACCCCTCCACTCCCAAATTCATATCAACATATGAAACCTAGTCCACAAGGTGATGGTATTAAGAGGTAGGACCTCTGGGAAGTGAGTAGGTCATGGGGGTGATCAATGGGATTAGTGCCCTTAAGAGAGAGGCCCCAGAGAGCTGCTTTGTCCCTTCAACCATGTGAGGACACAGTGAGAAGGTGCCTTCTATGAACCAGGAAGGGGGCCCTGACCAGACACCAAATCTGCCTGAGCCTTAATCTTGGACTTCCCAGCCTCCAGAAGTGTGAGGAAATAAATTTTTGTTGTTTATGAGCTACCCAGTTTATGGCATTCTGTTACAGCAGGCCAAATGGACTAAGACAATATCCAATCCTGGCACACAATAAATACTCTATAAATATCTACCCTCATCCCAATTTACTAGAGTTAAATGTTAATCCCTCTTGGTCTCATCTTGGGTATTGAAATGGTCACTCATTGCCTCTGAAAATCCATCTTTGACAAATTTGATGGATTTAAAAATCTGTCTTTGACAACTATCTTGAATATGTCCTTTGGTTGTCCCTCTCCAGTGTTAAATAGTCTTGTTTTTCACTTTCTGTGTCAGTGGTTGGTGTTGCACTTAAATCCTCATCTTCTGTTGCTGTATAAATGGTGCTGTGTTGAACTGTTTTCTTACTTTACAGGTCTGATAGTGAGGGTTGAAAGACGTGATAATGATATCCACCGTGGACCATGGGAAGGAGTTTGTTGGATGAAGGGAGATAAGGTGGTTTTTCCTAGAAATGCGAAATGCTTTCACGAAAGGACTAAGTAATGGGCAAATTAGACCACAGTAGAGGGTCCAATTCTACACAAACCAGCCAACCTCATGTGGAGAAAACCACTCTGTCATTTTTATTTGGAGAATGTGCGACCTTGCCTGTGGCACAGGCCAGGTGTGGGTCTCACTGACTGAAGGCATCCAATTAATACAACTAGGAAGGTCGAGCAGGGTCATGTGAAGAATGGGCCAGGAGCCTCCCGGCTCAGTTGGAGTCAATGTCAGGTTCTTAGAGAGCAAACGGCACAAGTACCACTGCCACCCTTGGATTAAGATCTTAAGGAAGGTATCAGCCATACTTCTCAGAATGTCAGATTATTTCAGCTGAGTAGGATTTGGAAGAGCATCTAGTCAAGTCTTTTTTAATTTTTACAAATGAGGAAACTAAGATTCAGGGAGTTGAAGTGAGTTCAACTCAAGGTGTTAATAATTGAGGCAGGACAAGAACTCTGCCCTGTTGAATTTCAGTGTAGGGCGCCTTGACTCTATCCTGCTGCCTTCTCACATCAGAAGCCTGGATATTTCTGACAGTAATCAATAAAACCTAGTAGGGCCGCAAAACTACTAGGCAAGGAGTGTGTGTCTTGGATGATTAATGACTTAATCATCATCATTATAATAAAACACTGACTGAGACCTTGCTAAGTGTTGGCCACTGACAAACACTATAACACATTTAAGGGCTCATAAAGGGGCTAAAATATAGTGGCCATACAATACATGTCTTATCATTATTAATTTTACTAGTAATATTATCATAATGATACATAGATGCATAGCATTTTTATTGTCTCTATCCTTGTGAATCTCAAAATCTAGTTGGGGAGATCAGATATCTACAAGTTCTTTCATAACACATGCCAGGGTGCTGGAATTTCCAGGATTTACTTAAGGGCTGGATCTACGTCTCATTAAACTGAATGGATCTTTTGTCTTCTGAAACTGTTTGTTCCATCTTTGTTTCCCTGTCTAACAAAACTCAGAAATTTTGGTATGTTATTTGGGGCACTTGATGATGTGGACTTTCCCTATTTTGTAGTTTTCTCTTCCACGCCCATCTCCCACCCCAGAGCCACACTCTATACAGAAGGAAAGATAATTTTGTGGAATGAGCAATAGCAATATTTTATTGCTTTAAGAAAAAGTCTTTGCTTTTCATGAGATGTGGTAGCTGGTGAGATGCTCATCAAAGTTATTAACAATCATGCTTAAGGATAATTGGAAAAAAGTCAGAAAAATCTCCACCTATTTGTGAGTCTTTGATGTTGAAACAGCCACCCAGGAGAATACTCATTTCACTGTATGTTTTGGTGTTTGCAACTTGTTGGTGGATCTGGAGCTACATGCCTAAACCCTGCTTCTAGAACACAATCTCTTTGAAGAAATGACTGTGTCATTGGCAGGTGGCAGGAAGGGAAGACACTATGCAAAACACTTCATGCACATTATCTATTTTAAGTTTCCTGGCAAGCTAGACAGCAAGTATCAGTGTTACTATTTTGCAAATGAGAAAATAGAGCCTCAGAAATGCTAAGAAATTTGATTCTGGTCACTTGCCTAGGAATCAAAGAGCCAGGTTTCCATAGTACTAACATCTGTGGCTCTGTCCCTTACATTAAGCTGCCTGCCTCTGCACCCCTATATTTACTTGAGAACCCAGAAGATACTAAACATTCATTACATCTGTGTGGAATAAATGAAGAGACCATGATGTTTCATGGCCTATTAAAATGATAATCATGTGTCTGAGCTCTACCTCTTGTGATAACATTTAGTGGCCTTAGACAAGTCACTTTGGCTCTTGAACCTTTATTTTGTGGTCTGTAAAACAAAACCTAACAACATCTGCTTTAGTGCATGGGGTTCTCTGAGGAGCAAATGGGTGCATGGGTGTGAAAACACCTTTGGTTTAATGCTTCCATTGCAACGAAGCCAGTAAAAACTGCTGGAGTAAGTTTACCAGACACTGCTGGATGTGCATAGTGGTCTGGATAGTCAGTCTTCCAAACCCGACTCATGCCCAGGACAGACTAACCACGCCTGTTGAGTGTCTCCTGCCCCAAGATGAAGCGTCCAAGAAGCTTCTAGGCTGAGGCAGCAGACGCCTCTGTTTAGTGGCATCTTTTTCCTGATAACTTCACATGTAGCACATGGACAAGGGTTTCTAGCCAAAAGATGATAATATAGACACAACTTATATCATTAGTGTTTAAAACCTGCAAGAGGAGGCATTTTTTGAAGAATAGGGGAGATAGGGCACTTTCTTCATACCCAATGGAAGGAGATGGGAAGCCCGGAGGCCTATAATGTCTGTGCCACTCTTAGCACAGTTACGCTGCCTGGGCAGCCTCTGAACAGTCATCTTCATGATCAAAGCAGATCGAGTGTGGATTTAGGAGCAGTCACGTCAAGAGTCAGCATTACTTGTAGGCAGTTTTCATTCACTCATTAATTAATTAATTCATGCATTCAACAATTATTGATGTTGCCGGGTTATGGTGCGTGCCAGGTACTGCTTTAGGCACTGGGTATGAAATATTGAAGAAAACAGCAAGATCTCTTCTCATGCGGAACTTATGTTAGAGGAGAGAACATGGGCAGCAAAGTGAGCCAACAATTAAATTTAAAAAAAAAAGATTTCATGTATTGATAATTGTGCTGGTGAAAACAAAACATAAAAATGTCACTTAGCCTTTTTTAAATCTCAGTTTCATTATCAGCTTAGTGGAATTTACAATATCAAATCTGCAGTATTCTTATGAGGAAAGCACCAAACAGTGCTTGGCACACAATGGGTGCTTAAGCAATATAAGTTTCTTTAAACATTTTGTTATTTTTTTTTTCTTTTTCCCAATTTTATATGAGTGAAAACAAGTTAAGACAAAATTTGAAAGAGAAAAGTTCTTAGGAGAGTGGTGAATAGTCTGAAAGATACTGAGCAAGGGGAAAAGTAGTTGTACCTACTTGATTTGATGTTTTGAGAGAGGGAGGGTGGTTTCCTGCACATGAGCATTAAGTACAAGCTCAAGTATGAGCTGGAAAAAATACCTTCTTTTTCATTATTGGAAGTTTCTGAGTCCTTCCGAGCTAACAGTAATGAAAGCCAGATATCCACCTTTTTCTCACAACTCCCCCCAAATCAAGCCCCATTGCTATATTCCTAAAAATCACTTTTACCAATTCTGACCATGATACTGGTGGCTACCATTTCCTGAGCACTTAACATGTGCTAGGCCCTGTGTTTTACACAAACCATCTTGTTTAATTTTCAAAAGAGCCTGAAGAGAGGTATACAATTCTCCCTTTTGCTTTTTTCATTTTTTAAAATTAAAGACTACTTTTAAAGCAGTTTTAGGTTCACAGCAAAATTGAGAAGCAGGCAATATCCTCCCTGCCCCCACACATGCAGAGCTTCCCCCATGATCAACATCCCTCCCCAGGGTGGTACCTTTGTTATAGTTGATGAACCTACAATGACAGCATTAGCACCCAAAGTCCATAGTTTACATTAGGGTTCACTCTTGGTGTTGTACATTCTGTGGACTTGGACAAATGTCTAGTGACACATAGCCACCATTACGGTATCCTACTAAGGATTTTCACTGCCCTGAAAATCCTCTGTGCTCTGCCTATTCATCCCTCCCTACTCCCACAACACCTAGCAACTACTGATCTTTTTACTGTCTCCATGGTTTTGCCTTCTTCCTTTTTTATAGATGAAAAACTTAAGCGTTTAAGATACTTGACATACCAAGGATGTGGCAAAGGAACCAGAGTGTATTTGAAACTGTTTATGAATTACGACAATGATTTTCTTTCAACTTATCATCTTGTTCTAGGTTGTTAGCTGGCTTCCACTAATGCTTGCTTTCAAGATTGGCTTCCACTCTTAGCCCGTAGCATCCCCTGGCTTGCCAGGTTTGTATCCCAGCTCTGTCTCAGTATTCACTTTCTTCCTATATCCCTGGTGTTGGTAGGTTTGAGAAAGACTAAAAGGTCACCCTA
This sequence comes from Daubentonia madagascariensis, assembly GCA_023783475.1. Taxonomy (NCBI): domain Eukaryota; kingdom Metazoa; phylum Chordata; class Mammalia; order Primates; family Daubentoniidae; genus Daubentonia; species Daubentonia madagascariensis. The sequence continues at coordinate 74,596,089 of JAKFHU010002088.1, read as the reverse complement.
CTCCTGATGCAAACTCCAATGTCTACAGTGGCCAGGTAGATAGAATTAGGCCAATGGCTAACATTAGGGCATAGTGCGGACTGTGGCAAATCCAAACACATACCTGCATCTAAATGGGGCAGCTGGCTATTCAGCTCCAATTACTGGTTACCATGTGAGAAAGCAAGTGTTATCAGTGAAACTTAAACTTGAGTTTATATATTAAATTTCCTTGTTTTTAAGACATGATGCAATCCAAATAAAATACATCTGCACATTGGCTGCCAGATTCTGAGCTCTGAATTTGAGAATTCAAAGTCTAAAAATAACACATGGGGAATAGAGCAGAGCTTAGGTATAATCCAGTTCAAACTGCTGATATGGCAAGTGTCACTTTGTGCTTATAATATACTGTAAAGGGGGAAATAACTTATTCATGTTCTTACAGCTGGTCATTGTCACTGCTGGGACTCCAACCCAATTTCGCAGCTCTCAGCCCAATGGCCCTGCTGAAACAGTCTGCCTCTCTCAGTCACAGTGTCAGCCAGTACACAAGCCTAACCAGAAATAGCTTTCTCCACTGATGATTGGATTTGGAGGTTAAAGAAGGCAGGATAAGAAAAGGATTGGATTTAGAGGGATTATATGATTGACTCAACTTAGTATTTCTTAAGCTACTGTGTAATTGAAATCATCTTTATAATATGTTCTCTCCTTCACAGGGACTCAGCCTTTGAGGGCCATCATCACTCCTATACAAATCAAAAATTTTTTGTATTGCTTAGGGGGAAAAAAACCCACTAGCTGCCACGTTCAACAATGTTAAAAGTCTCAAGAGTATACAGAAAACTTTTCATTTGCACCAAATTCCAATGCAGATGTCTCCTGGTAGGTGGCTTTCCTGGGAAGAACTCCTTCAAGACTGGCTCAGGGATCCAGACTCCTTCCACCCTGGGACACAGTCAGCCTCACTTGCCACCAGTAAAGAGGAAGGCTCATACCTGGGAAGTGTTTTTTTATGGGGTTAACTTTGGAAAGGAGTGCATTACTACTCCACCTTCTATTGTTCAGAACTGATCATTTGGCCCACACCTACATACAAGAAGGCAGGGAATATAAGTTTCCTGTGTTCCCAGGAATCTAAAGAAATGAATTGGTAAAGATATATTATCTCTACAAAGGAAAAAATAAAGACAGGAACAAAAGTAGAATAGTATTATTCTGAAAACATAATTTCTCCCATTGGAAACTTGATTCTCTATGATTGAGTTATGAGGATCAAATTCTGTGGCTGGGAACAGAATTATGACTGTCAACCATGCTCAGCAGCGGATGAAATGCAAGAGGCCAGGCATGAGGAAGCAGACTGCTTCCCCCCTGCAGCTGGCTTCCAGAAAGACATTCAGAGGTGTGAGGGCCTGAGATTGCTGTGTGATCCTTCAGAGGTTGATTCTCAGAGGAAATGTTCCAGAATCTGGAGCGCCAACAAATCAGAAGCCCTCTCTGATTGTCTCAGCTTCTTTCAGGCAGTGAGGTGTGGGAAAAGTTGGCCATTTTCAGACAGTAGACCGGGCTGTCCCTGCCCAGCTTCCTTGTCTTCTGAAGACATTGTACTCTCCCATACACTGGGAGGCTTGGGGGTGGATTTTTTTATAATTACAGAAACTTTTCCCCACCAGTTTTTGGAAACACACACTGCTGTTACTTATAAGGCTGATAGAGAAAAATTAGTTAAGAATTGAGGGAAATAAAATGCCCTATGTGCAAATACAATGACTATAACCAGAGGGAAAACATCAGACATACAGTTGTCTTTAATTAAGAATAAAACCACTAAGCAGCCTTGTACAAGAATATCATATTTGCAATTAATATGCAGATTAGGTCTCAAGGCTCCAGACACCCTCTGAATTGAATTGCTTTCTACAAAGGTGAAGCATCCATAATTTGGCCCGTCCTTAGGAAAAGTAAGCAGAATTTACTCTGATCCACCTTTATATCAGGGCATTTAGCCCACTGTGAATATTTCTCCTTATAGCTTTGTTTCCATGTGCCCAGGGAGATATACCCCCAATAATAGTCACTATTCAAATGTTGAGAATGCTAAAATTCAGAATCAAACATCTTAGAGCCTGTATTAATCTGCCGGGGCCACTGTAACAAATACCAGAGAGTGTGTGGATTAAACAACAGATATTAATTTTCTCACAATTTTGAAGTCTTAGTTTAAGGTGTTGGTAGGTTTGGCTGCTTCTGGGGCTTCTTTCCTTGGCTTTCAGATGGCCATATTTTTCCTGTGTCTTCACGTGCTTTTCCCTTTGTAGATGTCTGTGTCCAAATTTCCTTTTCTTACAAGGTCACCAGTCGTATTGGATTAGGACCCACCCTAATGCCCTCATTTTAATTTAACTACCTCTTTAAAGACCATATCTCCAAATAAGGTCACATTTTGAGGTACTGGGATTTCAACATATAAATTGTGAAGGGACACGATTCAGCCTGTTCTGAACTATGGACAGTATTCTATGAGATGTTAGCAATATTCCAGAAGGGGAAAAGTTAAAAGGTCAAACAGGAAACTGCACATATGTTATGTTCTTCTTGGAGATTCATACTACATATTATGCCTGAAGATATTCCCTTGAATTCTTCAGTTTTCTGAGCCAATACATTCTCTTTTGGCATAAGTGAGTTTGAGTCGGGATTCCTGTTGTTTGCTACGTGAAGAACTCTGACCTGTTTAAACCTCATCTCCATAGGAAGCCCTTCTCTAACACATCCCCTCCTGTCGACAAAGGCATCTCCTCTGTACTCCCTTTAACCTAAGCACTACTGTCTTATCCCCTGGTTTTATCTGGGGTATTTAATGCATCTCTCCCTCTTCAGGGTTCTTTTTCATTCTATTCTTCCTAATTTACCTTTTTACTTACAAGCAAGGATGAGGTTGTTATAGAAATCTCCTTTATTGAGATCAACTGGAGATGACTTGGGAAAGGGAGTTAGGCATCCTAGGGGCTATTGGGAAGGCAATATTCTTATTTACACACATAAACACTGTTCTCTTTCAAAATTTTGTTCAAAGTTAACCTTCTCTTAGAAGCCTTCCAAATCTAATCTCATCTGTAATGACCAAATCATGTCAGATGAAATCCCCCCTTAGTAGTGATGTATTTGGCACAGAATCACCTGAAAGTTGCATAGGCAACCACTCACACTGCTGTTTGGCCCCTCTTCAATCCTGAGTACTCACCCCATCCTTTCAAATATCACATTGGCTCTGCCACATTGCATTTCCATAAGCACGAAGATGGGATATTAGATGAAACTTTTGAGCTCATTCTGGGCATGTCTTCCACATATTCTACAAGTATCTTAAAACACCAGATAATGATGGCATATTGTCATAAATTCTAAATACATTCAACTTAGATCTTATCCAACCCCCTCTTTTTATATGTGTGTGAACTGAAGTCAGAGAGTGACAAGTAATTGATCAACATCTGAGAGCAATATCTGAGAGCTCAACTTGAATCCAGGTCATTAGACACCCAGGTAAGTGTTCTCTCTACTCTGCTGATTCCTTTGGACACAAGATGACATTTCTGATTCAAAGCAGCAGGGCTTCCCTTGGAATGATCAGGAACTCCCAGTGTGACATCTCCTTTTAAATCAAAAGCATCATTGGAATATGAACTGGGAACTAGAGAACAGAGAAAAATTCAGTATTTTGAGGTCAAGGCCTGAAGATATCTCTAACTTCAGTTTCATCAACATTTTGCTATGATATGTTAAGGCAATTGACAGGAGCCAGGGATCATAAGAGAAAATAAAATATAATCTTCAAAATAAACAAAGACTCAAGGAGCCAATAAAAAAGCTCAAGAAGCCATGGGAAATAGGGGCTTTATTTACAGGTAAAATTGAGCCATACCTACACTATGTGATTTGAGGAGTAGCAGAAAAGTGCCCATCTCTTGCTATCTGCAAGCCAGGAAGGGAAGTCTCACCAGAAACCAACCCTGGCAGCACCTTGATCTTGGACTTCTGGCCTCCAGAACTGTGAAAAAATAAATTTCTGTTGTCCAAGCCACTCAGTCTATGGTATTCTGTTATGGCAGACTAAGCTGCCTAATACATTGTTTAACTAAAATAACTATAAAAATAAGCTCTGAATACTACTTCCTTTGCATTTTCCTTAGCTTCCCAGCACCTTCCTCACTCTGCTCTCAGTGCTGTACCCATTTTACATGAACTCTCAGCCACTCCTTTCTGACTTGTGCTTCTGGGATTTTTTTTTGTTCTTGTTGTTTAGAACTTGCTATGTACTTACTACACTTTGCCTGAGACGTTCAGACTTTGCTTTCCTGATTTTGGCCTTCATCCCCTGCAAACAACATTAGCTCATATCCTTTCAACCTCTCTGACCCACAGTGCTGCTCTCTGAATCCTAGATAGTTATGTTAACATTACTTACAGGAAGAATTCTGCTCCTTCAACTACTACCTGATGACCACCACTCCTTCTATTTAAGAACATATAATGTGAAAAGCAGTTTGCCTCCATTAGTTGTCAGCTTCCTTGCCACCCGAGGTATGTGTTATTCTGTTCTACAGATGAAAATACAGGACAAAAAGTTAATTTAGGTAGGGTCTTTCCATCAGTCCATCAGTAAGTGGTAGGGCTGGTGGCCAAGCTCAGGCTGGGTTGACTCTCAAGCCTATATCACTCCTTGCCTCCCATCCCTACCCCATCTGGCAGACAAAGCAAACCCACCCCAGGTACCAGTGAAGAAGGTTCAGGCAGTAACGTGCCATCCAGCATCCAACATCCAGCCCTTCCTTGGCTCCTATTAAGGTTTAGGGAAATCTGCCCTGACAATAACCTGGTACTGCCAAGAACGCAGTGGAGGTGCAGTGGAGATTTCTGAGTTTAGCCAAGTTAAACAAAGGTTAAGTTATTGAAGGGCAGGCTGTTGTTTTTAAGAATCCAAATGGTTAGCAAGGCTCTCATTTTCAGCAAGTTTAAGATTAATAAAGGGCAAATTGCAAGGCATATTTTACATGCCCCATTAAACTGGTGGGATTAAGTGTGCACAAAAGTAATTGCCTTTTGATGTGAATAAAGCACAGAAAGCCCAGACAGAGGAAGTATGCCCCCTAATTTATAGTCCTATAGGAGACTTCCTCTGCAATTATCATCTTAACAGCAAAGAGTATAATACACAGTGACGCTAAAAGGTACACAGCACAAAAGTCATTGCAGTTTTTGACTCTTTTAGGAAAAACTGTTCTCCCTTCCAGCCAAGCCCTGCAGCTTCTCCACAGCTGATAGAGTTCACAGCAAGGGAAGTCAGCTAATCCTGTTGGAGTTGGATGTTCACAGCTATCTCTCAGGAGTAGAAGCAGAGGGCCCCCAGGACTGCTTTCTTGGCACTCCCTCTCTGAATGGCCATCCAGGTTTCCTTCTGAGCAGATGTGACTAATCAGACCCACACATGCCAATGCATCAATTACTTGGAAGTCATAATATTAAATCAGAGTCTTGTAAAGGACTGAAAACTTGGATTTTTCCCCCAAGGTCTTAAAAATTTGAATTTGCCCAGAAAGATCCTAAGGGATTAGCACAAAGGAATGAATAACAACCTAAAAATCCTTTAAAAAGGAATAACCCCTGGAACATTTTAAACTGCAGTCAAAATTCTATAAAAGGAAGTTCTTTGAGAAAGAGGAATCTGAAGAATAAGATATGTTGAGTCAATGAGTTTTCACCAGAGTGTTGTGTTTCAATCATTGTTACTAAAACCGTCTCTGTCCTTCATAAAAATACAGCTGGAGTTATTAGCCAATATGTTGTTGGATGTACTTTATTCAAGGATTTGGAAAAGTTCCCATTTAAGTTTGCCCTCTTCTCCCCCATCCTCCTGCCCCAAAGGATTAACTATATGCTTTTCTTTTTTTGGCCATAATAATGAAAAGATTAGAGACATATTTATAGCTCCAAAGTTTCAACATACTTAATTCTGAACCTTAAAAGACCCACTTCTGTCTGATGGACTCTCTTGTATCTCATTCTTAAATGCCTTATCTTGCACTGTGCTCTAATCTATACATTGTCACAAGTCCTTTAAGAAGTTGACAGGGTACAATGCTTAAATTCAGTGTGCTGCTAAGACTCTATTCAGCAGCAGGAATCATGGAAATATAAAGATTGGAATGGGCTTGAAAGGTCACCTACTCTCTAACTCCCACCAGAACCTTGACTTCCCTGGGGGCATTGCTGCTAAGAGCTGGCCTGGCTCAGGTCTGAACAGCCGTGCTCCCCCATTCTGCTCTGTGTTTCAACTGCTGCTTACTGGTCTATCTTGCAAGCTCTTTGATGATGGGGACCATAACCCAACAGTACCTCATTTGTTTGGACATATCCAACCTTAAGGATTGTTTATTGACTTGAGTCAGATGACAAGTCTCCTGGTCAAGTCAAATAATAATATTTTAGGTTATTAAGTATGAAATGTCTGATTTCCTTAAGTACTAAGTCTGACCGTTGATATCTCTGACATTTCACTGACACTTCTTGTTTTATTTTTATTGTGAAGGTATATCCTCAGTCTTTCAAACTTATGTTTTGGCTTGTGATTATCTTTCAAGTTTTTTTACAGCAATTTTTGTGAAAACACGGATAAGTCAAAAATTCATGTTATTTTCAAATATGAGTTTTGTTGAGTAACCAATGTAGTGCAGACAGCTCAAAATATCAACAAAGTGTCTGGGAAGGATGTGGCTAATGAATGCACAGTATGTCGATGGTTTGAGAAGTTCCATTCTGGTGATTTCAATCTTGAAAATGAGCCACGTGGGTGACCTGGAACTAAGGTGGATAACGATGAGCTAAAAGCTATAGTGGGAGTGAATCCATCTCAACCTATGCATGAATTTGCAACAAAGTTTGACGTTACTATTCCAACAGCATTGGACCATTTGAAACAAATCAGCAGAGTAAAGAGGCTGGATAGATGGGTTCCGCATGAATTAAATGAGCATCAGAAGAGAAATCATCTCAAAGCTTATCTTTCTTTGCTGTCACGATATAAAGGTGAACCATTTCTACACCGTATTGTTATATGTGATGAAAAATGGATTCTTTTTAACAATCACAAACGTTCGGCACAATGGTTGGATAAAGATGAAGTGCTGAAACACAGTCCAGAACTCAATATTCATCAAAAAAAGCTAATGGTGTCTGTTTGGTGGTCCAGCACTGGTGTTATCCACTACAGCTTCATGAAACCTGATCAGTCAATTACAGCGGATGTCTACTGCAACCAACTGGACGAAATGATGAGGATGCTTGTGATTAAGCAGCTGAGATTTTTCAATAGAAACAGGCCAATCTTCTTGCAAGACAATGCTCAACCAGATGTTGCACAAACTGCGATGCTCAAACTACAGAAGCTTGACCTGGAAACTCTCTGTCATCCACCGTTTATTTATTTAATGACCTAAGGCTGAATAATACCTCCCCAATGATGTTCACATTCTTCCCACAACATGGGAATATGTTACTTTATGTGGCAAAAGGAACTTTGCAGATGAGATTGAATTAAGGATCTCAAGACTGGGAGATTATCGTGGATTTTCACAATAGGCTTAATCTAATCACATAGGTCTTTATAAGAGGGAGATAGGAAGGTCAGAATAAGCTAGAAGAAGATGTGATGATGGAAGCAGAGGTCAAAGAGGAGAGACTTGAAGATGCTGTGTCTGAAGATGAAAGGGGGCCACAAGCAAGGAACTGGGCAGCCTCTAGAAGCTAGAAAGGCAAGGAAATGGATGTCCTCCCCCAGGGTGTTCAGAAGGAACATAGTTCCACCAACCCACCTTCCCCCTTTCTTTGAGCCTGTTTTGGAAATCTGACTCTAGAACAGCAAGATAATAAATTTGTGTGGCTTGAAGCCACTAAATTTGTGATAATTTGTTACAGTGGCTATAGGAAACTGGTAAAGGAATCTTGGCCAGCCAGAGGTCAGCATTCTTAACTTTGGATTCACTGTGGAATATCAGAAATAAAGATGAAATGAAGGATATGGAGAGGAATTTGTACTGGCCAGAGGGCAAAGAGTAGAATGCTTCTAGTCCTCTACAGGCTTCCTAGTAAATATTTGTTTTTTAGTTGTTTGCCTTTTTCTTAACCAAAAATTAAATTATAAAAAGTTCCAGGTATTTGAAGGTTCTATTTAAATCCAGTCATTTCAGATTTTAGTGCATTTTTTCCTTTTAGTGTATGTATGTATACATACCTATAGCTAATGCTAGATAAGAAAAACTGTGTATGTATAAAACATTTCACATTTCTAAGACTGAAAGGAAAAAGGGAAATGCCTTTTAATATTCTAATAAGTGTCATTATGTCATTTCCCACCTGTGAATATGAATTTAAGAAATACATTATCAGACAGAAGATGGGGATATAAAAAGAATTCCCTCAGAAAATTGCCATTCTATATTTCAAAATATATCACCTAATTCACAAAATTAATTGTGCTAACATGATACAGTATTTCACAAAGTTGATTAAACTTTGAGCAGGACTGCTTACAAATTGACGGATAGCGGGGTACAGGGTGGTGAGCACTGACTATGACAACTTTGATCTGACGATCAACTTCGAAATGTGATTAAATTGGGATTTTATATTTGCATTCAATCCTAACTGGGAAGGAAATAGGGAACATGGAATAATCTGGAAGTTTTGCTCATGATTCAATCCAGTCTTGTGATCAGCCTTGTTTACTTTAATACAATCTTTGAAGAAGAGACTACAAGGAAAAGACACGTGTAAGATTCATGGTTTAAATAATTTAATGGGATGGATTTGCTTTAGTGATCAAGAAACAGAACTTAAACCTATAATGACCCAGGTAGTCAAGGATTTGAGAGATGTAAAAGATGATCCACAGGGAAGTGAATGACGGACCTAGGTCATTTAGCTGCTCTGAGAGGCAGTGACCAGAAACCAGTGCCCTTGCCACTTGTCTTTTCTGCCACATCATACTGCCTTGAGGGAAGAAATTCTGCAAAACCCAGAATATCAAAAAGCATATTCTGCCATATACAGGCAGTCCCCAGGTTACGCATGACCCTACTTATGGCATTCCGTACTTATGAATGGGTTCCCAAGGTTCCCTATGGGATAATTTATAATTAAATAATTAAATTAGTAATTCAGGAGCTAGTTTCTTCCATGCATGTAAACAAACCCACATGGCATAAGCGGTTTGTTGGTGCAGCATCTTTACACTAGAGGCTGGTCTCATTGTTTACATGGTTCCATGTCGTGTACGTACAGTGTCACTTTTGTCTTAGTTTTTTTATTTGATTTTGTGAGTCTGTGTTTACCTTTATGACCATGCCTCCAAAGTGAAAGTCCACTGCACATCCAGGTGAGCCTGCAGCAAAGAGAAAGGTGATGACAATGGAAATGCAAGTAGAAATCATTAAGTGTTGGGAGAAAGGCCAGACGCCATCATCCATTGAGAAAGCATCAGGATCCAGTCGCTCCACTGTCGGAGCAATTATACAGGGTAAAGTGAGGATAATGGAACATGTGAAAGGCAGTGCTCCAATGAAAGCATCAATTATTACTAATCAGCATAGTGGCTTAATTATTGAATTGGAAAGGTCATTTATGGATTTGGTTAGAAGATCAAAATAAGCCTGACACTCCTATTAGTCTAGGAATTAAAAGAAAGAGTGTAGCAGTTTCTGTAACTTATTATTACAGTACAGGGGTATTATTATTATTACAGTATTACATTGTATCATTGTTACCACATATGCACCATTATATTATTATTATTATTACCATATATGTGCTATTCATCAGGGATCCGAGTTACATACAAATCCAACCTAAAGACATTCTCAGGAATGCATCTCATCCATAACCCAGGGACTGCCTGTATTGGAGAGAAGACTTTGGAGGAAGGAGAAAAATCGTATAATATTTTACTTTCTAGTGCTCGCCTCCATCAACTTGCTCTGTTCATTCACTCTTCTTTGGCATCTTCATCATGTGTCTGTGCCTTGAATGCTCCAACACTGTGTCTGCCAGACCAGATCTCCAAGGAGCTAAGGACTAGTCCAGGTTAGATATTCTCTAAGAGGCCTTCACTACTCTATCCCTTCTCTAATTTTCTATTGAGCTTATACTTTGGATCACACAGTTTGGAAATTTTTGCAGCTTATTTGGGATACCTGTGCAATCACTACTTGAACCCTGCCCACAGTCCATGGTGAAGGGGAAGCATAAGTAGTCACAGGATCCCAGTCATCCTAGAAAGGTGGGCTGGGAAGCTAGCATTGTGCTCAATCATTGGTAGGTTTTTAGACAAAAATTCTTGTAGATTCAACGTTGGCTCAGCCATACTTGGCTGAGAGCAAGTTAGATTTTGGGATGAGAGAGAGGTAGAAAACATTTTCAAGACAAAATCAGACACTACATAAAAGAAAAGGAATCTGAGAAGTAAAGTTGAAGTGAGAGAGATGGAGAACCACTCTCAGTTCCTGGTTTTCTAATGTGAGCTCGGTCTCCAGAGACCCTGGGTAGCATTCTGCCCTTACATGAAGCTTTGACATCAAACAAACTGAGTTTGCATCCCAGCTGCACTTTTCCTTTTTTGTGTAAACTTAGACAAGCTACTTAGTAATTATAGGACTCAGTTTTATCATCTGCAGAATGGGGATGAGAACAGGACGTACATCATAATTTGCTTATTAGGATTAAATGAGAAAATAAGTCAAAATGCTTAGCACAGTGTGCAACTCATATTAAGCACTCAAAAATATTAGCTGCTTCTATTGACATTTTTATTATGATTCTTATCCACATGCCTTTTGTGAATTTCTCTTTTACTTGTGGTGGCGTATAGATTTCCTTGCAACCAAAAGAGGTTTGAAGACATGTTGCCTTGTACGGATCTCTGATTGTTACACCTGCTAGAGTTCCTCTACAAATCCATCAGTGGTAGACACTGTGCTTTCTAATTTCCTCAAAACCTTTGCAAAAGGCTGACGTAGAAATTGGGACATAGTAGGCACCAAGTAAATCACTAGTGAAGCCCTTTGAAATTCTTGACCCTATACCTTGCCTTATTTGCCAACACTGGTGCCATCCTATACTCATTACTTCTGGTCCCTACTTCTCATGTCCCCAAAGAGAATGACCATTAACTGAGGTAGAAGCCTGCCTCACCAACTCTATTGGTGTCAAAAGGCCTCAGTTTTAGGCCAGACCCTCTAATTTTGGACCTAGGATCAAGGCACTCACTCCCAAAGGCCCCTTTACCTATAGAAGGTCTTTGCTCTTCAACATACCTTAGTATAGTCTACAGGCTGAAGTTCAGCTGGACCTGACCCAGCCTTGCTTGGAAAGTGCCCAGTGAGAGCATTCACTTCCAGAAACTTGACATCTTGACAGACAAAACAATTCTAATTGCATAGGGCTTTCTTCCCCTCTCCTTTCCCCAATACCCCCAAGCCACAATATATATACATCGTTGCCCCAAACCATGTATAGTCCCAGTACCCTTGGTATTAGATGTTGGAAAATCCAAATCACAGCTAGCCAAAAAGAGATATCCCTGAATAGATCAGGTATGGTTGGGTCCAGGTGCTCAAACAATACCTCCCATAATCTGTTTCTTAAATCAATATTACTTTCCTCTAGGTTGGATTTATTCTTCAGTAAGTTCCCCTAAGTAATATCAAGAGTGACCACCAGAAATTCTAAGCATACGCTCTATCAGTTTAACACCCCAGTGAAAGATTAGAACTCTTACCTCACAGTTCCAGCAAAACTCCCTGGTCTGACTCTCACTGGCCTGCTATGGGGTTGCATGCCCATGTCTGAGGTGTAAGTCTGACAGGCTGGGACATGCCTCCAATCCCAGCCTGACAAAGCCAGGACATGGGATCAACCCCCCTGAAACCACGTGGGCTAAGACAAGGAAAACATCGGTTTTCTGAAGACAAATAAGAGGAGGAGGAGGAGGAGGGGATTCTTAGAAGATAAAAACAAGGGTTTGACTATGCCCCCCGACCCATTATCTCCTACTCCCTGCCATGTCATCTTTATCTTTGTTCTGACTCATTTAAATTTTGGCCACTAAGCTTCTTTCTCGATCTGCCTGTTTTCTTTTCCTATACTATTCTGTGTTTCCCCTGCTTCTCTGATTCTCTCTCTACCTTCCCCTCGGTTCCTGATTTTCTGGCCCCGTACCTCTCTTGCACCCTTGCTCTCTCCCTAAGAGTGTGAATTGCATGCCCTTCAGCCTGTAGCCCCAGCTTCTCTGTACACACTACATCCCCTTGGCGCTCTGCACCTTTCTTATTCTTATTTTGCTCCTCTCCACTTTTTTCATGTCAGTCCTCTTTGCCAACTGGAAACTCTGTGAATGGTCAAGGGACCATATCTTGGCCATTCCCCACTGAATCACCAGGACTTTTGGTTGCACTCTTTTGTAATGATTATTGATCCCCAGTTAGTTTAAAGATAGTTTTATGGATTTGGCAGACACTTTTGCTTTTTGAGATATATTCTTTTAATGAGCCCTAGGAGACTACAAAAGAGGAAAATGAATAAATGGGGCCAAGACCAATGAATCCTTATACCCATCCTAGGGACTTCATGATTTCAGAAGAAGTAATAAATCAATGGGCTTCTTAAAGAACTGTAAATTTCCAAACAGATATGTAGGTTGATAAATTAAATATAAATTGGCTGCTAAAGATATGATACAAAAACACAACTCTTCAGTAGTGTCCCCAGGAAAGTACATATATTATTTCGTAGGAATCTATGTGAAAAGCTAAATTATGTTTCTACTAACTAATTAACATTTGACACCCACTGGACGTCAATGAGTTTGACTTAAAAACAGAGAGACCAAGCAAAAGCAACTCACAACATTCTATACTTTTAGCGACATCCACATTCGATTCTTTGTAAAGGCAATTGTTTCAAATGGATTCAGCTCCTAAGTCCATTTTCATTTGGCAAAACTTGAAGACTGTCTGGTAAGTCACTCTTATAATTACAGGTGTCTCGACCACAAAACTTCAAAAATCACCTTCCTAATCCCTCTACTGGACAAAACTAAAGAACATACAACCTGTGGCTCACTTAAAAAAAATAACTCAGCTTCTACAACCTGCTGAACAAAATGAGCCTTGGGCTATTTTATTCATCCACCAGAAAGCTCACTTTAATCTCCCAGGGCGGGCTAAAAAAATTCAGTGACCCCTGTAGCATACACATACACATCCATTCAAGTTAAGACACATTCTAAATCTCTAGACAAGGGGGAAGCTAATCAGAATAGGCTTTCTTGCTCTGTGGCATTTCTTAACCGTCATTCTTAAGTGCTAAGTGTTCCACATGGTAGCAACAATCATGAAACAACACTGTGTGTAATGTCTTCATTAGTTGATTTGGGATAGAGCATTTTAGAGATGGAGTTTTGAAAAAAAAGAGAGAAAGGCAAAAAAATAACCTCTTTGATGAGACAGGTATTATCAAGATGCAGAAGTATATATATGTAGACACGTGTATATATGTATATGTATACATGTATGTTTATATCCACACACCAACAAGCACATACATATCTACTTACATACTGAATATGTTATGTGTATGTGTGTGCGTCTCAAGATCAGAAACTAAGATTTAAAAAGATTAAAAAGAAAACATAAAACTCTTTGGAAAGAAAAAATAAGCCTCCTATGCACAAATTTCAAATTCATTCTGATCAGGCCCAAACCAAAATTAAGTTAAAAAAACAAAGTAAAGGAAATTTGTAGACAGAAGACCTGGGTTCAAGCTTCTGCTAGGCTGCTTACTTTCTGATTATGGCCAGTATCAACTTTTCTGAGCCTCAGTTTTCTCCTGGAGAAATGAGTGGGGAGAATTCCATGAGAAATATGAGGAAACATTTATTAAGCTTAAAGTTCTATCCAAGTGATAGTAATTAATACTGTTAGTATATATAATATCATGGGAAGTATTGATCAGTATTGAAATCTATCATATATTAGATGGCAGAAATATATAAACTTACACAATATGTTTGTAAAATGTTTTTGTTTTATTTCATTTGTTTATTTATTTATTTTGAGATTTTATGTTCTATGTTGCCCAAGCTGGCCTCAAACTCCTAGACTCCAGGGATCCTCCCACTTCAGCCTCCTGAGTAGCTGGGTCTACAGGCAGAGGCCACTGTGCCTGTCTTGTAAAATGTCCTTAAGTGAAGGATTTATAAAGGTAAAATTATGCCAATAGGTGACGGAAAATTCAAAGCAAAAAAAAAGAAAAGGTGAGTAGGACAAAGAACATCTCCTTATATTTGTAAAAAAGACAAGAGTTTTGAGTCTTACAAGCACTTACAAGCCATCTTTAATTTATTCAGGAAAAACAAACAAACAAACAAACTTCATTGAACACTCCATATGCTCAACATGCCATTGTGTATTTAATACTTTATATGCATAAATTACAACATAAAAAGGCAGCAAATAGAAATCCTATCCAGGATGAAAGAAGACACAAAAAATAAGGAATGCCTATTACACAGCATAGGCTATGTTAAATTTTCTTACATATGATATCTTATTTAATTGCCATAATAGTGTGTTGCATTTTGGCTGAGTATGAGGGAGCATGAGTGTGAACTGCATTAACAGTCACTCCACCTTCCACTCTTTGGGGTTCTGACCAGTGGGAAAATAAACATGAGGAGATCACGTGAAACCCAAGCATTGATTTTATCGCTGGGCTAAGACATCCCTAAAGAATACAGCCTCTGCTATAGCTCGATCGGAGGGCCCGGTAGGGAACTGAAGCCAAAGTGAGGGTCTCTTTGTTGTTCCCTAACCTAACATTGGGAGTCCACCTGCAGCAAGTGCTGGGTCTACAGACTGGACTCTGACTTTCCCAGCCAGCTGCAAGTGGAGCAGGCAGGCTTCACAAACCTGTGAAAGTACACAGTGAAAATAGCTTCTCTCCTTTCCTTATGCAATAGCTTTGTGCTGATGTGTGTGAGATTTGGTGGTAGAAAGTGAAGGCAGAGCACCCCTTTCACCTGAGCAATCTGGTCCAGGAGAAGACAATATGAATGAGCAGTCATTTTCAACAGAGTAACTCTTCCCAGGGGTGAAGCCTGACCCAGGGCAGGTGAATTTTTCAACTGTAGAACCAGATACTCCTCTCTTGGTGATGACAGCAAGTGGATGGAGAGCTATGGAAAAGACTTCCAGAGCACTTTGGCAGAGCGGGGAAAGAAGGCTGACTTCCATTTCTCTGGAGAGTCTTCTCCGGAGGTTGGAATGTGGCATAAAGCAGAAAGACATGTCTCCTTATAGAACCCATCAAAGTCACTATTATTACTCCCACTTTCTGCAGAAGGAAACAGAAGCTGAGAATAATTACCTGATTTGCCCAAAATAATACACCCAATGAGCTACAATCTACACATGAGATAATCATAAAGCAACTAACACCTAAATGGCATGATATTGATGAGAAGTAAGGAGTTCAAGAAAAAAAAATGAGTATGGGTGCACAGAGCCAGTTACGCTGGTCCTGAAGCCTCGGTGAAGAAGAAGGTGATGTAAACGGTGCAAGTCCAGCGCCAATGGATGGGGTGGATATTATGTCATCAGTACAAACAACATTAAGGATCCTTCCAGGTAAGTGAATACCTGACACTCTGGGAACCGTTTACACCCAGGGAATTAAACAGCTAGAAACCTCAATGGTCATCAGAAACACACAAATGGTCAATATTGCCTGTACAGCTGAGGGGAAGGGAGTAAAAAGGGAGGGGTAGAGATAAAGGGGACATGGCCATACTCTGATACTTATTCATTTCACATTGAGGGAGTCACTACTTTTTTTTCTTTTACTTGCTGCGTAAGACAAAGTGAAGGTTTCTTTCCTTCAAGTGGGTATGAGCTTTTCAGAGGCTCTTTATAGCATCAGCTAATCAGACCCATCTAAGTGTGGAAATGATCTTTGTACATCAGAAGTCTCAAAGGCATCAGAACAAATGAGAACAGCAGAGAAAGAAAAGAAAGTGAAGAAAGTGCTCTATTAAACTTCCTTCTCTCTATTACTTATCCATTAAAATAAAAGAATCCACTTCAAAATTTAACATACAAATGATAGTACCCTTTTCAATAAAAAAGAAGTCCCCAATATTGTCGTGGGTGAAAGATAATAATTCCAAATGGTCACTGATATCATTTTTTAATACATACAAGTGGTACATTCAATACAGTAACATCACAGAAAAATATGCCATAATGAGAAAACATAGGCACATTAAGCCCACAATCCATTTCATTATTATGATTGCTTTGCAACTATTCCATATTTAGAGGAAACATCTCTCATCCTAATGTGCAATCCTTCTGCTTTAGGACAAGATAGTCCATGGATGGCAGCAATACAAAAATAGCAAAACTAGGAAGAAAGAAAAAAAGCATGCTTTCAAACTTTGGTTATGTATGTAATATCAAATTCTGAAAGTAACAGCACAGCATTCTAAGTCTTTTTAGAGGCCAACAAGATTGTCTTCTTGTGCCCAGCACAGAGTGGGGTCTACAGAATCATTGTGGAATTAAAATGAGACATGCCATGATATCACATAAGGGTCCAGATAAAAATCCATTAAGTTCTGCAAACAAACTACAGGGGGTGGCTGCAAGTCAGCATCTGTTTTTTTGCCCACCATTTGATTCCTAATACAAAGTTCAGGCTCTGGTACATAATAGCCCCTTCTATAAATCTTTGTTGAATGAATATTGAGGGGATGACTTGAAACTAAAGTTTACACAGGACCACAGGGAACTGCTGGGCAGAGAAATGTGTTTAGGGCTAGAAGTACAGCCAGTACCATGCCAGAATGAGAGCTGGGGAGTGAGTATGGAGTAGGGCTGCTCGTTCCTGGGAGAGGCTATTGTATAGTTAAGCCAGTGGAATTTAAGTCCATAAGAGGTTATGGCCATAAAGAAATGAGAAGTGCACTGAGTACCACAGACCCAGGCAGACATCTTCCAGAATTTGTTAAGTCTAATAAAAATGGACAGCATCCTGTTCAGTAACACAGAAACTTATATTTTGTGTATTTATTATTTATAAAGTATTACTACAACCAGTATACACAAAGATAAATCATGTATTGATCTTCCTTTCCCCAATGAGCTTCCAATCTATTAGGATAGACAATCATTTAATTACTGCCTCGCCATTAGGCAAATTGTAATGTGTTGTCATTAGAGGCTCATCTAAACCATGATGGAATTTGACAGGAAAGACGGATTTAATTTTGACCTGGGCAATCGAGAACATCTTGAACAAGTAGATGGCATCAGACGGGCCTTAGAGAATGAGATGAACTAAATGCACATATAAACTTGCATATACTTTCCATGAAGTTACCAAGAATTCATGGACTCCATGAAGCTCATCCTTGGATGCCCAGACCAATGGGGCCCAGTTCAAGAACCCTTGGAAGGCAAACAATCAACATAACACTGTGAACACAGGTGACTGATATAGTGTCTAAGGCTGCTGAAACGGCCTGATCAAGAAAAGCCTTGAACGTTACATAAAGGGTAAAGGAAAAGGAAATCAAATTTAGATTTGCTAATAACAGCAGTCCAAAGCTATCATCAAGTGACCAACCCTAGAAAAATAAGAACAACTTTGGTGTCAGCAGATATCCAATCTTGACCTGATTTCCAATCACCATCCTGGATAGAATAAAATTTGTGAGAAGATAAGTACAGAAAAAGATAGTAGGAGAGATCTCTCTGAAGTCATTTTGCCTTTTCTCAAATCTCTGCTCCAGCTATTCTGCCCAAAGTCCTTGTGGATAGGTTCATGTGGGGCACAGAATCATCAGGGAACTTATCTTGACAGGGGAACTATGTTTATTCTTTTTTTGACACCATGACCCTACCAGTTATCACCCATTGCATGCCACACTTGCAAAAAAGGAAAGAAGTGAATGTGGGCAAATAATATTGTGGGACAGCACACTGGCCAGTTACCTTCTGACCTTGTTTTTGCAGATATACTCTTCCTGACCTCAGGGTTACCCATGCATGCTCGCTCAGCTTCACTAAATTCCTATTTCTTTAGGTTGGCTGGCCCTTTGACCTGCTCTATGATTTCCAGCTGGCTGGATACTCTAGTTCTTGGCTGTTCACCTGTTCTTAGGCCTGTATAGGATCGTTCACATCATACCTAGACAAAATAGGTCCAGGAAAGCACAAAGGAGAGGGGGCTCATGCTTACATGTTTGAAATAAGAACTATTTCCAAGGACTATCTAAAAACCTCACAAGAAATCCCTTCACATCCTTCATACATCCCTGCTTTGCACAGCTTACAAATGTTTTCATGCATACATGTATTTCTATGACAAAGTTTATCACTAGACATTCTTTAGGACTGCAGTAATTCAGATAAGATGCTCTTGAAAGAACTCTTGCCCGGTAACAGCACAACCACCAACAAACCAATGACAACTCTGGCTTTGAGACTCTGGAACCAATGAACTCTGTTTTAAAGCTCTGTTTTTGTGGGAACTTCTCCTTTTCTGCCAATAAAAGCTTTCCTTTACCCTTCCCTGACCAGTTACACTGTGGCTTGCCATTCCATGCATCCCAGATTATAATCCTCTTTTCTCATTCCCAAATAGACTCAACATATTTGGAGATATTTTTCTTTTCCTTTTTTTAGGTTGATGGGCCTCTTTTTTATTACGCTTTTCTGTAGGTCTATCCTTTTAATTCTGTTTGTAATCTGTTATGTGATAATCCCCCTTAACCTTCACCTCTTCAGTATCTTCCCAACATTTGTGTTTTTTACTCCTTTCCCAGTAAACTGGTCTGCATCTACCCACCCCTGGTATACAGGACAAGCACACCAGCTCCACAGCTGCCTGGGACAAGTCCCACCACAGTGAGGGGACAGGGCTAATGCTCAGGCAAAGTAGACACACTTCTCATAATTAGGTCCCGAGGCAACAAAGAAGGACCTAGATTCCATGAAGAGTGTGCATGCGGTGGCCTTAATTAGAGTGAGTAAATTAACAAGGGTCTAGAGCAGAGAAACATTGAGAGGGGACCAGACAAGGAGGCAGTGGGACAGGGAAATAATAGAAGAGTTGGGGCATGAAAATGTTCATCATGGGACTTACAGAAACCAATAGTTTAAGCAAACAGAAAAAAGTTGTTTAGAAGAAAGAGTAACAAATTCCAGAGAGAAAATAAAAGCAAAGTGATATCCCTTCTCCTTCCTTCCCTTCCAGGTATACTGAAACCTACAAAATGACAAATTTTAGATGTATTCAATCAAAATTTTTGAGTGCCAGCTATGTGGAAGGCACTTCTCTATGTTCTACTGGCTTCCTAACAGCCAAGTTCTCTTCTTTCACAGAGCTCTCATCCCAGCCTTGCTCCCCTCCTGAGCTCCATTGCTCCCGTCACATTTGGAGTGAATCTAAATTGGGCTTTGGAATCAGAAATTTGAGTTTCTGATTAATCCTGATCTTCAACTTTTCAGTTTGACAAGTCATACAGAAATTTTCTAAGCTTTAGCTTCCTTATCTGTAAAGGGGATTTGTGATACTTACTCATGGGTTTTTTAAGAAGTACCTGAATTAATACATGAAAGAAATTGTACAATGCCTGGCATACTACTAAGTACTCAGTAAAATAAAGTTATCATCATTATGTATATCTGCTGAGACAATTTCTAGTTATATCTAGGATCCTACTTACTTCCTTAGATGCCACACAGGGTACAAGCTATATGGTTGGGTCAGAGAAGATAGAGTAAATTTTAGAAATTAAAAAAACCAAATATTTTACCATTGCCTGCAAGTTCCTGTGTGATCTGGCCCTGGCTCTTGCCCTGATCTCACCTCAAATACTTCTTCTTTGTGTCCACTAGACTCCAGCCCCTATAGCCCTCTGTTTTTTCCTTAGAAATCCCAAGCACTCTCTTGCCTTGGGGTCTTGGCACTTGTTGCCACTTTTTCATAGAACTTTCTCTTTCCTGGACCCTAAATGATTGCCTCCTCCCCTACCCTCTGGATGGGCAGCCCCAGCATGCTTCCTGTCCCCTTCTTCACCACATTCCATGTCTTATTTTCCTCATAGCACTATCAATCCTTGAAATGTTATTTAGTATTTACCCATATGTTCACCTGTTCAGTGTCAGTGCCCCACTAAAATGTAAGTTCTGTTCACGCCAAGGTCTTGCTTGTATTATATTTGTCCTCAATGTCTGGAAGAGTGCCTGTCACAAAAAAATGCCAAAAAATTGTTGAATGAACGGGTGAGTGAATGAATGGATGGATGAATGAATGACTCATTGGGGAAGAAGCTGATAATTCCTTTGATCGCATTCTCACCCCAACATGCTGTGACAGTGACTTTTTCGGTCAGCTGCATGGGGAGGATTATCCTGCACACAATGTTAATCACCATCACTATGTTTCCCCATTTGCTTTCTCTTCTTCCTCTTGCGTGTTATCTTGGAAGCATTTGCTTATTTTAGTTGCCCGTCTATTTATTTTTCAGAGAATAGGGATGCTTTTGCAATAACTGTGTGTAAACTTCTTGATAAAACTACAAAATTAAATAATATTTAACTGCACTTTCTTCAGAGGCCACAGAGACCATTAGCTTGGCACCTCTGCTCTTTGAAAAAACAAAATTTTGGGAAGTTCAGCTGCTAGCCAGTTGATCACATTTCTTTTACAGTTGTGAAATGTTGCCTTCAAGTGTCCTCTGAGTTTATCTAATGCAGACCCTTTATTTAACAGGTGAACAAACTACCATCCAGAAAGGTAAGGGCTTACCAATGACCACATGTCTGTTAGTGGCAGGAACAATTCCAGAACACTGGCCTCCTGACTTTAAGGACAGGGCTCTTTTTCCAATGCTGTGTGCCAGCAAATGAGGAAATGGTGTTATCATTGCTGTTTTATTGCCTGTAGAGATTTAAGGTTCAGAAAGAGCTGATGCCAGCTAGAGACCTAGGACAACAGTGATTCAAAAATCATAACCAAATGAAGGGCTGTACCCTGATGGATAGTTACAAATATTCAAACCATTATGGGTTATGGCTACTCACGAAACATCCACTAACATAGCTTCTATGATTTTCACATGTGCAAACAGCTCTGTCTTTATTTCTAGGACTTAGGTAACAAAGGGTAATAAGGAATTTCACATGTGTAATTTGCAATAGATTTGCTTTCATCAGCAGGTGAAGAAAAAAAGGCCACGTTTTCATGAAATACCAATCAACTGTTAGAAGCTTAGTGCTGTCGTAATGAAAAAAGCCACTATGTGTATTTTGCTTCAAAGACACGTTGATTTTTAAAAAGGGTTTTTCATGAGCAGAAAATTGTTAAAAATGAGACCATTTTATGGGTAGGAAGCCATAAAAATTAGTCCACTTTAAACTCTGGCTTTATTTAAGTTTTGTAATTTTATCTTGCATACATTATTTATTATTGACAGCTGAGCTGCAAGCAAAAGTGATCCAGATCAATCAAAACCTACTTTACCTAAAAATCAGAAATGGAAAGACAATTTATATTCCCTTTTCTAACAGTGGAGGGGTGGTGCACTTAAGCTGAAATACTTTGTGACCTAAAGTTTCAGTTAATGGAAATTAGAATGGCTGAATTACCTTACCTCGCAGGGTGGATAATGAAATGTCAACAGACCCTCAAGAAGCAGAGCATTCCAGGAGGTGATATAACACATTGCTAGGAAGTAGTTCTTATCAATCTAATTGTGCTTTTATATTCACTTATGGGTTCTCTCAGCTTCCTGAATATTTTACAGATTGTGTAAAGACACTTGGTCTTTTAATCAAAATGTCAGCCTGAAGAAGCTGGAACAACTTAGTCTCACTTCAGTTTGTGGAAGTGAAAAACCAAGAAACAAACTAACAAAATGCAGATCTTTACTTCTTTATTAAGGGGACATGAAAGATGTAAACTGGTGACTTAGGTTATTTTAGATTTTGTCCTATTTTCTTCTTCACCTAAATAATGTCAATGGTCTAATCAGAAATGTAACAACTCCGTTCCTTATCCTTAATCATCCTTCTCACTTCTTCATCTCTCCTTCTTCAACTTTTTGCCTTATCTCCTGTGCATTTATGTAAAGAATTTCCATAAAAGTGTTTTTCATTTTCTCTAAGAGACTGAATATACAGACAAAAGCCAGACTATATATGACAATAGAACTCTGACCTACGATCGATCAATTCAGGAAGCCAGACAGAAAGGAAGACTACCGAGCTTGAAATCTCTATTTAGGTTTTTTATTTGTTTGTGTGTTTGAAAATAGCAGGCCAAGTGCTATGGTCTGTATTAGGGGTAGCAAATCTTTTCTGTAAAGGGTCAGATAGTAAATATTTTAGGCTTCTGGGGCCACAGGATTTCTGCAGCAAGTACTCAACTCCACCTTTGCAGTGTGAAAGTGGCTATAGACTGTAAGTAAACAAATGGATGTGCCTGCATTCCTATATTTATTTATAAAAACAGGCACAGGCCAGATTTCGTTCCTGTGCTGTACTTTGCTGAATCCTGGTCTACACTGTAAGGTATGTGCTCAGATCACAGTGTAAGCCTCAAACATTGGAAGAAGTCTATAGATATTGTTAGGAATGTCTTCGTTCATTCAACAAATATTTGTTGAGCCAGGCATTGTCCTGGAAGATCAACAAAGAAAGAAGACAAAACTCTTGCCCTAATGGAGTTTATATTGAATTGAGGAAGGCTGATAATGAACAAGAAACAGAATAATTAAGCTTTATAGTATGTTAAAAGTTGAAAGTATTGGGGGGAGCTGGAGCTTATCACAGGAGAATAGAACATGTGTGTGAGGAAGTAACGAGGAAAGGATGGATTATAATTTTCAATAGAATGGCTAGAGTAGACTCTAGAGAAAGTGGCATTTGAGCAAAAATTTGGAAGAGGTGAGGATGTTAGCCATAGAGAAATCTGGGAGGTAACTGCCTGCTTCCCACGCTGGGGGAGAGAATGGTGGTGGGAGGGAAGGGTGAGCCCCTACAAACGAGGTTAGAAAGATAAGGAGATACCATTGGAAGGATTTTGACTTTTGCTCTGTGTAAAATGGGGTGTCCTTGCACAGCTCTGAGCAGAGGAGGGATGTGAAATGATCAACATGGTGAGGAAGTTACCTGGCTACTGAGCTGAGAAGTGCTGTAAGCAGCAGGGAGAAGCAGGGGCCCCACACCTACAGTGGTCCCCCCTTACCCATGAGGCGCATGATCCAAGACCCCCAGCGGATGCCTGAAACCAGGGATAGTACCAAACCCTATATATACTATGCTTTTCCCTATACATACCTGCGGTAAAGTTTAAGTTATAAATTAGGCACGGTAAGAGATTAACAACAACTCATAATAAAATAGAACAAATATAACAATACTCAGAATGGCACACAATTTAAAACTTATGAATTGCTTATTTCTGTAATTGTCCCTTTAATATTTTTGGACCAAGGTTGACTATGGGTAACTGAAACTGTGGAAAGCAAAACTTCAGATAAAGATAAGGGGGGACTACTGTAGTTAGATTAAAAGTTAACATGTTTTAACTGTTTGTTGTCCCTTCCATTTTCTCTTTGTTCTTTTATCCCCATTTATTTCCTCTTTTTGCATGCCAACTCTACTTTTATTTTTCCAAAAGCAATGGTTGCCTTACAGTTTCCTATGTACATTTTCAACTAATCTATGCCCACCTTCAAATAGTACTATACTGCTTCACTTAGCAGTGCATGTACCCAGTGTTCCCTCCTCCTTCCTTTCTCTTGTGACGTTGCTGTTATTCATCCTACTTAACCATATGCTATAATCACCAATACATTGTTACTATTATTACTTTAAACAAATGGCTATATTTTAGATTAAAGAATAAGAAAAAGAAAATATTTCATTTTACCATTATTTAATCCTTCTCTGATGCTCTTCCTTTCTTTATGTAGATTTGAATTTCTGATGTATATCATTTTTGTTCTTTTTGAAGAATTTCTTCTAACATTTCCTTCTGGTCAGGTGTGGTGCTGATGAGTTCTGTCATTGTCTGAGAAAGTCTTTATTTCTCCTTTACATATGAATTGCAATTTTGTTGCATGTAAAATTTTAGGTTGGTAATTGTTCCTTTCAATGTTTTAGAGATTTCACTCCGCCCTCCTTGCTTTCATGGTTTCTGATGAGAAGTCTGTAATTCTTTTCATTATTTCCAATAAAATAGTTGTTCTTTTTCTTCTTGCTTCTTTTAGGAGTTCCTCTTTGTCTTCGGTTTTCTGCAATTTGAATGTGATATGACTAGGTGTTTTGTACGTTGCTGCTGTTGTATTTGGTTTTGTTTTTGATATTAGCTCTGCTTGGTGTTCTCTAGGCTTCCTGGATCTGTGCTTTGGAGTCTGTCAATGGAAAGTTCTCAGCCGTTATTACTTCAATTGAATTCAAGAAAAAAGAAAATGGGGCAGGTTGTAGATGTATCGGGAAGATTCTGGAATAGCTCACTGAACCCAGGACAGAAGAATCATCAGGCCTCTCCAAGGCCTGAAACCTTACACGAGGCCCAACCTGCACCTCCCTTCTCTGCTTCTCTAAATGTCATGCTCTGTTTCTGCAGACTGGCTCTCTCTGTTTTTTGAGCAGAAGCCAGTCTAAGATGCTGTTCCATAACCCCCGAGTAACCATCTTCTTGGAGCAAAAATCCTGATGAAACAGCATGGTTGGTTCTCGAGTTTCATTTCATACTCTCAACAGGTAAAAGTTCATTGGTTTGGCTTGGGTTTTCTCACTCCTGATCTGATCAAAGCAAGCGTCAGGCCGCCCACACCTGGCTGCTGGAACGTGGGGAGTGGAGATCAGAGAAAGGGCTCCCTGGGAGTGAGGGCTGTACTCCTCAACCAGGGGAAATTTTGTCCCCAGGAGGAATTTGGCATGTCTGGAGATATATTTGGTTGCCACAACCAGGGGTGTGCTACTTGGCATCTAGTGGATAGAGGCCAGGGTTGCTGCTAAACGGTCCCAAATGCACTGGATAACCCCCACAGCAAAGAATTATTCAGCCCAAAATGTCAATAGTGCTGAGGCTGCAATATGCTGAGCTGGTGAGGAGTGATGAGTACCAGCCTAGCACTGGTGAAGGTGGGGGACAGGACATGAGAAGAAAGCAGAAAGACAGATGAGCAATGATTGCTGTACCTGGTGAGCATGTACTATGTTCCAATTACCATATCCAATGTTTGACCAACATCCTTTCATTGACAATGCATGCTTATCTCTGTTTTATGGAAAACCAAATAGGACTCTCTCCCTCCAAAGCTCATGTTCTTAACTGTAAGCTAAAAGGTGACAATGAAAATCACCATATTCTGTGGATCTGTCCCTGTTTTCGCCAAAAGTACCTTGAAAGACATAGATTCTTAAGTACTAAACTTGTGATTCAAACAAGTGACAGTAAGTAATAGCATCACTGTCATCACTGCTAGGAAGCACCTTAAAAATGACAATCAGGCCATCTATCAGAGGCATTGGAATGTCCCACACACAGCCATGCAGATGAGCGGGCTGATGTGAACAGCACAAAGGAGAGTGGGGAACCCAGGCATGAGGCATGCTCACACAAAACGAAGCATTCCCAAGACTGATGTTCTTACCGCTCTCCTCCCCTCCCAAATACATTGAACGTGCACTCACTCCATATTGAGTCCATTTCCGCACCTTAAAATTGGAATAAACACACAAAATATGTAGGGATATGACAAAGAGTAAACTCAGAAACACGTATAAAGCAGAGGTTGGCAAGGGAGTCAAATGTGGCCCAATGTCTATTTTTGTAAATAATTTTATTGGAACAGTGTCATGGCTTTTTTTTTTTTTTTTTTTTTTTGGCGCTACAATAGCAGAGCTGAATAGTTGCAAATCCAAAAATGTTTATTATATGCCCACTTCTAGAAAAAGTTTGCTGACTGTTGTTGTAATGCAGTGGTCTGGGCACTGTTCACAGTCAGTGCAGCTGAGGGCTGCTGGGTGTCTCTCCATCCACACGGGCAAAGAGTATCCTCTGTGTCTGTTCACAGACGCATTCAAGGTGTTCCAGCCAATTGTCCTCTAGCACTTTCCAAATCACTGCCCAAAACACACAATTAAATGACACAGTGAAAGACAACCAAATAAGATCATGTTTGCCCAAAGGAGGCCAAAATGTTCTGGGGTGGGAGCCAGGCAGGATAGGTAGTTTGGAGCTGACAGAACTAACTACAAGGCAAGTTAATGAGGTGGGAAAAGAAAGAGAGAGAAAAAGAGAGAGAAAGATTCAAATCTTAGTTACTCCACACGTTAGTTGTGTGACTTTGGTCAAATTTCTTAAACTCTCTGGTCCTCAGTTTGCTCATCTATAAATGGGATCGACAATACCACCATTTTGATAGATTAAGTGAAATAATTTATGTAAGAACTGAATGAACATTTTAAAATGTGGTAGATGAATGTTATCATAATAATGTATTTGTTCCACATATATTTATAGAGTACCTCTTATAGGGACACTGACCCCCCCAATGGCAGTCAAATAAAGTTAATAAGAACTAGAATTGATTGAATGTATCTTAAATGTTCTATTTTGTCCTGAGTGATTTATTTGTATTAACTCATTTAATGCTCACAACACCTTGAAATATGTACTTTTATTGTCAAATCATTTTTGGAGACATGGGAACTAAAGCACAGAAAAATTAAGTGGATTGCCCAAGGTCACACAGCTAAGAAGTTAGGCAGAGTTAAGATGATGTACTTATCGAGTCTGGCTGCAGAGCCCACAGTCTCCAGCAATGCGCTGGATATCATCTCTGTGTCACAGTTAGGCGTGATTCATTGTAAGTCCAGGTGGCCTCCACTATTGAGGGTTCTGATAGGTCTGGGTATGTGCACTGTAAGTACTAGCTCCAAGTACGGCTTTTTGTGTGGGGTCTGTGGGGTCTCTGGGAAAAGGAAACCATGACCAATACAGGAGCAACCCACACTGAGCTTTCAGAGGTGCATAGGAGTTCTCAGTGATGTGTGTGGAGGCGGAGAGTGTGTGGTTACCAGGCACTTGACTTTGAGATGCATTTCTGCACCATAGACAGAAAAAATGGAAGAATTCTTTCTCTATGTTCTGAACTGCAGTGGTACCTGATATGACTGAATTGTGCACCCCCCACCCAAATTCATATGTTAAAATTCTAACCCCCAGTACCTTAGAATATGACTGTATTTGGAGAAAGGACCTTTAAAAAAGTAAGTTAAAATGAGGCCTTTAGGTGGGCCCTAATTTAATCTGACTGGTGTCCTTACAAGAAGAGGAAATTTGGACACCACGGGTGTGGGTGTGTGCAGAAAGAAGTCCATGCGAAGCCACAGAGAGAAGGTGGCCATCTGCAAGCCAAGAAGAGAGGTCTTGGGAGAAACACAACCTGCTGACACCTTGATCTTGGACTTGTATCCTCTATAACTGTGAGAAAATAAATTTCTTGTTTAAGAAGTTTCTGTGGTATTCTGTTATGTCAACCCTAGCAAACTGATACAGTAACCCAGCAACACTCCACTGGGATACCTTTACACGAATACAGAACAAAGAGTGGGGAGTTCTTCTCTGTCACCCTGCCACACACCACAGAGCAGATTTGACTCTGGGGTGTTCAGGAGTGCCACCAGCAGAAATATGCTGAGCTCAGGGATCAGAAACTTTAGCAGCCGGAGGAGGAGCACAACGTAGTAGTAGTGCCTGCTATGCCAAATGGAGCATCAGAAGCACTTCCATGCACCTAAAGAGCAGTGGCAGAGAAAACCAGACCCAGTGGAGCAGCAAGAGGAAGGGGCTGTGGCCAGCAGAGTGGCACAGGATCCGTGAAAGAGCAGCATGTGTCACAAAGGCTTCTGGAGATTCTAAAAATTCTTAAGAGGGAATTTTCAGGGGGCTGGTATTCATGCATTGGTAGTTTGGAGAAATGAGCCAGAAAAATTAGGTATTAATATTAGTGCTCCCACATATGTACCCAAAGGGTGGTGAGGCTTGGGGAAATTACAGTTCCACACAGTTGACCCCACAGCAGATGTCTGTGAAGATCTATCTGAAAAGCTAAAGACAGTGCATTGGAAGAAAGAGACAGACAGGCAAATAATGAGGAACTGGAAAAAAATTAAAATGAGGAGATCTATGCAGGAATTGCAAGGAAGAGCCCAGGAAAAGTGTGCCTAAGCCCACCCAATCACTCCTCAGTGTTATCAAGGAAGAACTAATTAAAATAATTTTGTAAATAGAACGTGCTATGTAGATGGTTTATTAAGTGAGAAAGCTGAATTTTATTCAAGATGATCACAGGCAGGAACTCAGTGGCATGAATAAGAAATGCACTTGGAGGAAAATAATTAATAGACTAATGAAAACAAAGAAAAGTGAATCAAATTGGGCAGATTAAAAAGGAGGCGGTTAACCAAAGAGGTGGAAAGGAAGGAACCAAGTTGCAGTGTTCTAGAGATGGGAAGAGACAAAAAATAATTTGTTGACCTTCCAGAGAAGGGCAGATGGAGTGTGAAGCCCAGCTTAACGCCAGAGAGAGTGAATGGCGTGGAGAGTTCTGGTGCCACATCATAGCCAGGATGCTGGTGTCAGTGGTGGGGAATCTAATGAAAGACCCAACCGCAATCCCCTGGACAGTGAGCTTTCTGTCCTCCAGCCAGCCATTTGTAATTAGTGGCAAAGACTGGAAATTAAAGGCAGGAGTCAAATGTTCCAGTTTCCTTTCTTCCACTGACTGGGTATAGGTGGTGGCTAGAGGGCAGTGGATGGCTCACTGACTTTGGAAACAGCAGGTCTTTTTTACAAAGCTGTTGAGATACTTAATACTCTTCCTCCTGTTACCATAAAGGGGAAGAGAATTCCACGTCTTCAGGAGAGCACAATAATGGAGGACTATTCCCAATCCCTCTCCCATGACCCATCCTTTCCTCTGCCTACGTCGGGGAGGAATGGCATATTCCTGGTGGTGTTGGGGTAAACATCATTACCTGTGGGTAGCCCCAGCTCTAGCCTATTTTTATTTCCTCTCAGATTTGCCTGCTAAATCTCTCTCTCCTCCTGCTGTTATGCAGTAAGCAGGCTCTGGGTGCAGTCCTGAGGCTTGCCACTCTTCAGCTCTCTCAGTGGGTAAGATGCAGGCTGCAATTATCCCTGCAGATGGCTGGATGAACATGCCCAGATTTTGCTCTGTAGATTTAGCTTTTCCCCAGCAAGTACCACAATCTAGATCAGGGATGTAGTAGCAGGAATAAGGCATGTCCTCCAGCACAGTCTAGTTGATGCAAACCTTTGTGTCCAGTATCTGTTCTCAATTGCTTAAAAATTTAGAAGAGAAGCACATGTGATTATTTTCATATCTGAACCACCAATAAACTACTTGCTACCTAAACCACCATGGGAAAATCACTTTTCTCCATGAGCCTGTTTACTTATCTGTGAAATGAATAAAAATAATCCCAACATAGAAAGGCTCTTTTGAGAATTACATTAAATAATGTCTGTGAAGACAACAAATCACAGTACTCATGCTGTTAATAATTGTTCATTGTATGCAGTTTGGAAGCATTTTTTCCAAACATTCTATATTTCAGTTTCCCCAACTTAAAAAAAAATAAACTTGCTAATATTTATCCTTTCTTGATAAAATTTCAGGCACAGAGAAAGATTTTGGGGAGGCACTAATTAAAGTAGAATGACTTCTATCTTGTAGCCCAGGAAAAAGCACACAATTTGGGAGCTTCAACTATTGCTATACTTTATACATACGCAAACCAACAAACATCTTGATTTTAAAAACACTCAAGTTTGAGATGTTTTTATTACTTATAATGCTGGATCTTCAGCAAATGATTAGTGCTTCTTTTTACTTGACAATAATGACATAAAGTCAATATTTTCCACTTCTCCTCTCCAAAATTATCTAGATACAAAAATGACATGCAAAAACACAGGCCTCTTCTTTAAGGAAACTAGGAGAGAGCTGAGACCCTGAACAACAAAAATGTGGAAGGACTACAAGAACACAAGAGGGAGTACAGTATGAGGATACTCAGGGCTGCAGATCTGTAAAAGAGCCCTCAAAGTTCGCTTCTCCAAGGTGAGGGCCATACTCTGCAGTACAAAATCCATATTTCTTGCTTGTGACCATGAAAACAAAGTGCATGAGTTAGTGCCAAGAGCTTTTATACACATGGTTCGGAGTCAACAAGTAGACAGTGTGGAGATTATAAACCACAAAGGGTGGGCTTCAAGGTGGCTAACTGGAGGCATCTAGTACCAGCCTCCTCCCCAAAGAAGAACTAAAATAGTGAGTAGGTAATCAAATAGGTCATCTAAGAGAGAACACTGGAATACAAAAGAGGAGTGACAGGAAACACTTAAAGCAAGGAAGTGAGGGATCTGAGGAAGCCTGCCTGGCTAGGATCAGCTGAGTGCCTAGAGAGCCTCCCCAACATGGGGAAAGGGTAAGTGAGAGAGGCTGTCAGTCTTCCACATTCCCACCACAGACACCTGCAATCCCAGCCACCAGAGAGCCCCTAGAGCCCTGTGGCCCTTGAGACTAACATAGAGAGCTGCCTGTTGACCACATGAAGGCATTTCTCCAGAGAGGTAGCTCACACTGGGCCCCTCTTCCCTCATCCTAAGCAGTTACAGCAACTGCCATATTAAAAGCCCAGCCCCCACCAGGCTGCATCCTGCTTCTCCACATCCCTAGGGCCCCACTGACACTCCCCACTGGCAGCTACCATTGTAGATGGCTGTTGTTGTCAGAACTAAAGTGCAAGCAATAGGCAGTAACCCCACTGCCCAGAGTAGCTGCTGTGTATTTTCATGTGCCCTGAGGATAAACACCCACACCAACAGCTGCCGCTGCTATGGGCTACTACTGCTGGGACTTAAGCACGAACAAAGAATATACTCTCCAGCTGCCTACGTATGGCTCCTGCCACTGAAAGCAACCCCACCCTCACCAGTAGCAGGGCTACAGCGCAGCCACTGCTGGCCCTATGCAAGCACTCTGCCCCTGCCTACCACAGCCAGCGCCTGTACACACCACTGGGGGCCTGAGGAGAGGTCTGCTTGGCCTGGCTTTGCCCCAAGTGCTTTAGCATGCTGTCTGGGGGCCTGGGGACCACCCAGCCCAGTCCACTACCATTGGCACCTGACCACTTCTCCTAAGGGCCTGAGGTTGGGCCCACCAAACTTTCTGCTACTACTACAGCTGGCATTCACCCACATATGCCACCTGTGGGCCTGGGGAATGGCCCACACAGCAGATCACAGCCACCATCAATACCAGCATTGTCCTCTTGGGAGCCAGAGGGTTGTCCTCCACTGCTACTGACATCACCAATGCCAAACCCACTTCCCAGGGGCCCCAGAACCTGCCCACCCATATGGCCCACCACTGAAACTACCAGTGCCTGAGCAAGCCTCTGGAGGCCCAAGAATTGGCCTGCCTGGATCTGGTAACATTGATGCCAGTATAAAACACCCTGGGGCCCCAAGACTGGCATACTTGGCTCACCACTGATACCACTGGAACCCAAAGACTGGCCCACCTGGTGCCCTTTTCCCCAGCAAAATTTCACCAAAACCTCCACTAAAAACTTTATCCCAGGCCACTGAGGAAATCACAGACACCATGGATGTTGTTTACAGTTGAATAAATCATATGAATACTATACTACTGCATTCTTTCAGAATCAAAGCCAAAGTGCTTTGTTTAACCAATACTAAAGATACATCTTCAGGAAAAAGTCCTTCCCTACAAAAGTAAATTCAAAAAAATTGGAAGAAGTGACTTTCATACCAGATGTGCAGATATCAGTGTAAGGACACAAGAAAAATAAAATGAAAAAGCAAAGAAATATGACTTTTCCAGAGGAACACAATAATTCTCTAGCAACAGATTCTAATCAAAAAGAAATTCATGAAATCCTAGAAAAAGAATTGAAAGTTATGATACCAAAAAAGCTCATTGAGATACAATAGGATACAGAAAAGTAATACAAAGAAATCAGAAAAACAATTAAGAATATAAATGAGAAATTTACCAAAGAGATAGAATATAATAAAATAGAATATATTCATAAAATAGAACCAAACAGATATTCTGGAGCTGAAGAATTCATTAAATGAAATACAAAATACATCTAAAAGCTTCAGCAATAGACTAGATCAAGCAGAAGAAAGAATTTCAGAACTTGAAGACAGGTCTTTTGAAATAACCCAGTCAGACAAAAATAAAGAAAAAAAGAATAAAAAAGAATGAACAAAGCCTATATGACATATGGGACACCACACATTTGAATTTTGGGTGCCTCAGAAGACAAAGAGAAAACAAAAGTTTAGAAAACCTATTTAACAAAATAATACCTGAAAGCTTCCCAGGTCTAGCAAGAGGTTTAAACGTCCAGATACAAGAAGCTCAGAGATCCCCAAAAAGATACAATACAAAAAAGTCTTCTTAAAAGTGCATTATAGTCAAACTGTAAAAAGTCAAAGACAAAGAGAAAATTCTAAAAACAGCAAGAGAAAAGTGGCTAGTCACTTACAAGGAAACTCTCGTCAGACTAATGGAAGATTTCTCAGCAGAAACCTTACGGGCCAGAGGAGAATGCATCTGGTTTTGTGTTTGTTTGTTTGTTTTTCCCTGTTGAGTTGTTGGAATTCCTTATATATTCTGGATATTAGTCCCTAGACTAATATTCAAAGTGCTGAAAGAAAAAAAAAAACATATCAGCCAAAAACACTATCCCCAGCAAAGTTACCCTTCATAAATGAAGGAGAAACAAAGTCTTTCCTAGACAAGCAAAGCCTGAGGGAATTCCTCACCACTACACTTGGCCCTACAAGTAATGCTTAAGAGGGTCTTACAACTGAAAGTGAAGGGATGATATCCAGCATCATGAAAACACAAAAGTATAAAACCCACTGGTAGAGCAAACACACAAATAAGGATGAGAAAGGACTCAAATGTTACCACTACAGTAAACCACCAAACCACAATGATAAACAACAAAAGAAAAGGAAAGTGTTAAAGGATATACAAAACAACCAGAAACCAATTAGTAAAATAAGCCCTCACATATCAATCATAACCCTGAATGTAAATGAATTAAACTTTCCTCTTAAAAAATATAGACAGGTTGAATGGATTAAAAAACATGATTTAGCTAGCTGTTGCAAGAAACTTATCTCACCTAAAAAGACTGAAAGTAAAGGGACAGAAAAAGATATCCATGCAAAGGGGAAAAAAAAGTGAGCAGGAATAGCTATAATTATATCTGATAAAACAGCCTTTAAGTCACAAATGTAAAAAGAGACCAAGAAGGTCATTATATAATGATAAAGGGATCAATTCAGCGAGAGGATAAAACAATTCTAAATAAATATGAACCCAACACTGGAGCACCTAAATATGTAAAGCAAATATTGTTAGATCTAAAGGGAGAGAGAGACTTCAATATAACAATATTGGGGACTTCAACAACCTACCTGTAGCATTAGACAGATCATCTAGACAGAAAATTAACAAAGAAAGAAGCATTGAATTTAAATGGTACATAAGAAGAAACGGTCAGAACATTTCATCCAACCCTACAGAATACACATTCTTCTCATCAGCACATAGAACATTCTCTAGGACAGACAATATGTTAGGACACAAAACAAGTCTTAACAAATTTTTAAAAATTAAAATTATATCAAGTATCTTTTGAGACCACAATAGAATAAAACCAGAAATCAATAACAAGAGGAACTTAGAAAATTGTAAAAATACATGGATATTAAACAACATGCTCCTCAGTGACTACTGGGTCAAGGAAGAAATTAAAGAGAAAATTAAAAAATTTCTTGACAAAAATGAAAACTGAAACACAACATACCAAAACCTATGGGATGCAACAAAAGCAGTGCTAAGAGGAAATTTTACAGCAATAAAATATTACATAAAAAAGAAAGATTTCAAATAATCTAATAATGCACCTCATGTAACTAGACAAGCAAGAACAAACCAAACCAAATATAAGTAGAAGGAAAGAAATAACTAAGATCAGCGCAGACTAAATGAAATGGGACTAAAAAAAATACAAAGAATTAATGAAAGGAAACATTGGTTTTTTGAAAAGATAAACAAAATTGATAAACCACTTGCTAGACTAACCAAGAAAAAAAGGAGAGAAGATCCAAATAAACAACATTAAAGAAGAAATAGGAGACATTACAAACGGTACCACAGAAACACAAAAGAGCATCAGAGACTATTATGAATAACTATATACTAACAAACTATAAAACCTGGATGAAATGTATAAATTCCAGGACACATGCAACCTATCAAGATTGAATCAGGAAGAAATAGGAAACCTGAACAGACCGATAACAAGTAATGAAATTGAATCAGTAATAAAGTTTCCCAACAAAAAAAGTCCAGGACTGGATGGCTTCACTGCCAAATTCTACCAAACTTACAAAGAAGAACTAACATCAATACATCAATTCTCCTGAAACTATTCCAAAAAATTTATGAGGAGGGGATTCTCCCTAATTTATTCTACAAGATCAGCATTACCTTGATACTAAAACCAGACATAAAAAAAAAAAACTACAGGTCAATATCCCTGAAGTACATAGATGCAAAAATCCTCAATAAAATACTAGCAAACCAAATCTGACAGCACACCAAAAAGATAATACATCTTGAGAAAGTGGTATTTATCCCAGAGATGCAAAGATGATTTACTATATGCAAATCAATATACATGATACATCATCACATCAACCAAATAAAGGACAAAAACCATAGATGTACAAAAAGCATTGGATGAAATTCAGAATTTCTTTGTGATAAAAATTCTCAACTAACTAAGCATAGAAGGAGCATACTTCAACATAATAAAGGCCATGTATGACAAACCCATAGCTGTCATACTGAATGGGGAAAACCTGAAATCCTTCCTCTAAGAACTGGAACAAGATAAGGATACCCACTTTCTCGACTCCTGTTCATCATAGTACTGGAAATCCTAGCCAGAGCAATCAGGCAAGAGAAAAAAATAGAAAGCATCCAAATTGAAAAGAAAGAAGTCAAATTTTCCTCTTTATAGAAAACATGAACTTAAATCTAGAAAAACCTGAAGACTCTACCAAAAAACTCTTAGGTCTGATAAATAAATTTAGTAAAATTACAGGATACAAAATCAACATACAAGAATCAGTAGTGTTTCTATATACCAACAAGGAATTAGCTGGAAAAGAAAACAAGAGGGCAATCCCATTTACAATAGCTATAAAAAAACCACCTAGGAATAAATTTAACCAAGAAAGTGAAAGACCTCTACAAGGAAAAATACAAAACACTGGTGAAAGAAATTTTGAAAAGGACACCAACAAATGAAAAGACATCCCATGATCATGGATCAGAAGAATTAATAGCATTAAAATGACCATCCTGCCCAAAGCAACCTACAAACTCAGTGCAATCCCTATCAAAATACCAATTTCATTTTTCACAGAAATAGAAAAAACAATCCTGAAATTTATGTGGGACCAAGAAAAGAGCCCAAATAACCACAGCAATCCTGAGCAAAAAGAGCAAAGCTGGAGGCATCACACTAGCTAACTTTAAAATATACTACAAGGCTATAGTAACTGCAACAGCATGATATTGATATAAAAATAGACACATAGACCAATGGAACAGAATAGAGAACCCAGGAATAAATCAACACATTTATAGTCAACTAATTTTCTACAAAGGTATCAAGAACATACATTATGGAAAGGACA
The DNA here is from genome assembly GCA_023783475.1 of Daubentonia madagascariensis. Lineage (NCBI taxonomy): Eukaryota > Metazoa > Chordata > Mammalia > Primates > Daubentoniidae > Daubentonia > Daubentonia madagascariensis. Next base: position 74,560,122 of record JAKFHU010002088.1, on the reverse strand, counting down.
GCCTCTTTGATAAATGGTGCTAAGAAAATTGGATATCCATATGCAGAAGAATAAAGCTGGATCTTTGTCTGTCACCATAAACAAAAATCAACTCAAGATGGATTAAAGAGACCTGAACATAAGGACCAACACTATAAAACTACTAGAAGAAAACATACAGGAAACACTTCAGGACATTGGTCTCGATTTTATGGCTAAGACCTTAAAAGCACAGGCAACAAAAACAAAAGTAGACAAATGGAACCATATTAAACTGAAAATTTTCACAGCAAAGGAAACAACGAGCAGAGTGAAGAGACAATCTGTTGACTGGGAGAAAATATTTGCAAACTACTCATCTGACAAGGGACTAATATCCAGAACATATAAGGAATTCCAACAACTCAACAGGGAAAAACAAACAAATAAACAAACCCAAATAATTCCATTAAAAAGTGGGCAAAGACATGAATAGACATTTCTAAAAATGACAGTTCAGAAAAGACAGAAGACATACAAATGGCCAACAGATATATGACAAAATGTTCAAAATCACTAATCATCAGGGAAATGCAAATCAAAACCACAATGAGATATCATCTTATCCCAGTTATAATGGCTATTATTAAAAGACAAAAAACAGATGCTGGTGAAGATGTGGAGAAAAGGAAACTTGTACGTTGGTGGTGGGTATGTAAATTAGTGTATCCACTATGAGAATGTAAACTACCAGAACTACTATGGGGTTTCCTCAAAAAACTATAAATAGAACCACCATATGATCCAGAAATCCCATTCCTGGGACTTTATCCAAAGAAAAAGAAGTCATTATATCAAAAAGACATCTACACCCCCATGTTTGTTGCAGCACTATTCACAATAGCAAAGATATGGGATCAACCTAAAAGTCCATCAGTGGATGAACAGATAAAGAAAATGTGGTATATATACACAATGGAATATTAATCAGACATATAAAAGAATAAAATAATGTCATTTGCAGCAACATGGATGGAACTGGAGGTCATAATGCTAAGTGAAATAAGCCAGGCACAGAAAGACAAATATCACCTGTTCTCACTCATTATGTGGGAGCTAAATGTGGATCTCATGGAGATAGAATGATAGATGCCAGAGGCTGGGAAGGGTGTGTGGGTCGGGGGCAGGGGTAAAGAGAGGTTAGTTAATGAGTACAAAAATACAGTTAGGTAGAAGAAAGCTGTATATATACAGTATAAGCTGTAATATTCGATAGCATAGTAGGGTGAGTATAATTAACAACAATGTATTGTGCATTTCAAAATAGCTAGAAGAAAGAACTTTGAAATGGCCTCAACATATAGAAATGATAAACAGTCAAGATAATGGACACCCCAAATACCCTTACTTGATCATTACACAGACTATGCATGTGGCAAAATATCACACATACCCCATAAATATGTACAAATATTATATGTCAATAAAAGAATAAAAAAAGTCACCAGGATAACATTGCCATAGAGCAGATGAAAACTTTGCCCAAACAATTTATTATGTAATTACAAAATTTAGCAAAGCAATCACTTGTATAAAATTAGAGCACAAGGCAGAGATTCAAGAACACAGGGATACTTTTCTCAGACAATAGAAGCAGTTGAAATGTAAGGAAGTAGAGCTTGATAAAATTGTAGAAGAAACTTTCATTAAAAATGTGAAGATAAATTGGAAGTTGTAAAGGGAAAATAAATAGTGCTAAAAATACAAATGTAAATTAAACAATAAAATAACATGCATTGTGTCTTCTCAGGCCAAATTAATGAAAATGCTAAAAATTATAAGTAATCCTCTTGGGAATAATTTGTGCTCTTTGTCATAAAAATCTTGCGTGGTCCTGTGAAGTAATGTGGAATGCCTTCTTCAGTTGCCATTAGGATTTTAAGCTGAATTTCTTTTTCTCTAATCCTTTGATTTAGTTTTTACCTCTCATCCCCATTGTCTTCCTGTTCTCTATGATTTCTTACTGTTTTCTGTGTATCTGCTTCTTGTATCCTCCTTTCCACCCATTTTCTACTTTGCTATTTTTACTAACCTATGGGTTAAAAATACCAGATAGCCAAATGTAACCCTGTGTAATCAATAAAAGTTGATAATCATTTAGCAATGGCCTTAGTACCCAGCTCGTTTATTAAAATTGCATAGAGGTTGGCATGTGGTATTTATTTATGACAGCAAAGAACCTTCAGAAGCTCCTTTTACTTGAGATGAAGTCCCAGATTACTAAACTATCAGGAAAACTGATCTCTCAGAAATTGGAGTACTGTTTTATCATGATTATATTTACCAATAAAAATTCTCAGTATGTTATTCTAGTCAGTCATAGTTTTTCATTGCTGTTGTTTGTTTAAATAAAGAGTGCAGCCTTACTCTCTAGATCATTTGGTTGATTTAAATGAAATTTACAGAGTGAATTTTTAGAGAATCATAATGTAATTGGCTACCCAGGAAATACAACTTGGAATGGGACTTGATAATATTGTGGTCATGTATAAAAGTTTGAGACTCAAGCTGTCTGGAGTCGAGTTCAGGTTCTATTACTTAATAGCTAGAAGACCTTGGATGAGTAATTAAATATCTAAGTTTCAGTTTCCCCATCTGTATAAGAGGAAAATAAAAGTGTCTACCCCAGAGGATTGATTATGACAACTAATTGTGTGGATGCATTTTTAGGTTTTAGTGGAGTCTATTATGCAGTCATAGAAAATATGCAATAAATGCCAGCTGAAATCATTCAAAATGTTATAGGCTAACTAAATTTTATATTACTAATGTAAAATAATATTTAAGAAATAAAACTATGTCATGAAGGGCATACATAGGTTAAAAGCTTGTGCCCAGAAAAAGTATATGTTAGAAAGTTAGAATTATAAAATTAGAGAAAGGTTTGGTAAAAAAATTTCAGTTCTGTTATTGGGTCCTAGGCTGGTTACTGTTCATCAGCACAAAATCTTCCGGAAGAGAAGAACAGTGGGTCAGTTCAGAACGGAGATTTCTTATTTGTTCTAAGAGCAGCCTTTTTATCTGTTTCCCTCTTGACTGATAGAAGAGGTGAAAGCCATGGAAGTAAAATGAATCCCAATAAAATCTGGGAAGAGAATGTAGCTTAACAAGAAGCAAGTCTAACGTAGGAGTGCGAGCAAGGCAAAGGGAGAAGAGTCTCCAGGATGAGCGCTCTGTGTCGTGTCTGACAAGATGGGGAGAGAGAAGAGAGCTTACATAACGTGTTTTGCATTAGAGCTTTCAACACGCAGCTGAGCTGTGCTATTGTTGCCTCATAGAAGGAAAGGGCTGATTCTGACTCGGCTGGCTGAGTGTGGAAGGGCAGAGAGACCAGAGTATCCACTTACAATGCTCAATTTTTTATTAAAACACCTGAAGAGAAAGCAGAGACTTGGGGAGTGTAATCTATTTGAATGCATTTTTAGGAAGTAAGGCAGGAAGCCAGCCTTCTGGGGGAGAAATCAAAGGCTCCCTGTCAGCAGCTGCTGCTTACAGGCATTTGTTTATTTTGCATTTTAAAAACCTTAAGAAGAAGGGAGGCACTGAGACCTGGCGGGGAAAGATCTGAATTGAGAACTGTGGGCCTCTGATGTTAACACCCTTCTGCCCCGGGGCCTCAGTTTCTCCATCTGTATAACAAAAGGGTTGAACGATTGGCCTGTAGGGGGGGTCTCTAAGTCCCTTTTTAGCTCAGAAAAGGCTGTGATATGTTCATGGTTGTCAAAAGGATGTATCTACACCCTCACAATTTGTTCATTCTTATGACTCTCTGAGCCCCTTTGTTATAGGCAAACAGTGCATTTTTACCTTTCTGCTTTTGCTTAACCTGTGCCCTTCACCTTCACTGCTTCTGCTTTCACACTTAAATGCACCTGTCTTTGGGACTCGGCTCAAATGTCCTTATTCTCCTCTCCCAAATAAGTGATCTCTACTTCCCTGAGTCGCCTTTAAAGTTCCCTTGTGCCCTCTTAAGGCACTCATAATAGGCTGCATGATCATTAATCATTAGTTCTTATATTGCCTTTCTGAGTAGCAAGTGCTATAAACTCTCGAGTTCCTGGTACCACCGGGATACACCAGGTATTACGATGTGGCCAGATGTCCACAACATTTGGGAAACAGCCAGTACCCCCAGCCCTCCTCAGGGACCTCCCGTTCCAGCTTTCTCACCCCTTCCCAAGGATGCTCCACGCACCTGGCACAACAGGGTCTCCGGGGTCCTAGCCCAGGCTGTGGCTTTGTCAGCGCCCATATGGGCCAAGTTGTTAGAAATTTTGAATGTCATCCCTGTTCTGTATATCCCCTGCTTACAGTTTCCCGTGTAGTGTCTTATATATAATAAATGATGAATAAGTGTTTGTTAAATGAAAGAAGCCAGGCTTGTGCAACATTGCAAAAATTATAGGAAAAGACTTAGGGGGTGAGAAAAGGTCAGAGAATGAGATGACATTGTTCCATGGGCCAGTGTTTAAAGCTTATCTCCTGGACTCAAAAGGCACTTAAGAATTTTGGAGGGAAGGAGGGTAAGTAGCGGAGGTAAAATGTAAAGATATTAGATTGGAGTTAAGTAAGTATAATTGAGTAATGTTCTATATAGCAGATTCTGAGCTTTTCAAGTCTTTGGTGAAAGGCTGCTTGAGTCAGAGGAGTATGAAATAATGCCACCTCTTCTCAGTCACAGCCCCCTCTCCATTACTTTTCTGTCTTTCTTAGGGTTGCTCCTTTTTTCCTGACTCCAAGTGAGAAGTCTTCCCCAGCTTCAGCCGGCCCCTTTGCCTTTTCTGCTCTTTTGCTATAATAAATAAATGTTTAGCAAAACTGCAGTATACACAATATGCAAAAATCAGTTGGAATTCCGCATACTAACAATGAACAATTGAAAATCAAAGGTAAAAATACAGTACCATTTAAAATATTACCAAAGAAAATGAAATGCTTAGATATACATCTAATAAAATCTGTGTGAGATCTCCATGTTGAAAACTACAAAAGACTGATGAAAGTTATCCATGAAGACAGAAATAAATGGAAAGCTGTATTGTGTTCATGGATTGGAAGATGCAATATATTTAAGGTGTCAGTTTTCACAAATCGATCCACTGATTCAATGCAATCCCAATTAAAATCACATCAGAATTTTTTATAGATATCAACAAGCTAGTCTTAAAGTTTATATGAAAAGGGAAAGAGCTCAGTATAGGCAAAATCATCTTTAAAAAGAAGAATAAAGTTGGAGGACTTACATTACCTGATTTTAAGACTGTGAGTCTTAACTATAATATAACTATAATAATCTAGACGGGGTGGTATTGGAGAAAGGATATATAGATAGATAAATGAAATGGAATAGAGAGCACAGAAATAGACATGTAGAAATATGACCAATTGGTTTTTGACTCTAGTATGAAGGAAATTCAATATAAAAAGGACAGTTTTTTCAATAAATTGTGCTGGAACAATTGGATGTTTATCTATCTATCTATCTAAAACTTCATCCTATAATTCATACCATATGTAAAGATTAATTCAAAATAGATTATAGACCTGAGTGTAAAATATAAAACTATAAAAATTTTTGAATAAAACATAAGAGAAAAATCTTTGTGATCTAAGGATAGGCAAAGAGATCTTAGATAAGAACACCAAAAGTACGATCTATAAAAGAGAAAACTGATAAATTTGACTTCACCAAAATCATTTTTGCTCTGAAAAAAGCACTTGTTAAGAGAATGGAAAGACAAGTCACAGACTGGAAGAAAATATCTGCAAATCATATATCTGATAAAGAACTATCAAAACTCAATGATAAGAAAACAAACAACCCAATAAAAAATGGTCATAAGATTTGAGCAGACTCTTCACCAAAGAAGGTATGTGGCCAGAAAATAAGCACACGAAAAGATGCCAACCTTATTACTTATTAGGGAAATGCAAATTAAAACCACAATGAGCTACTACTACATACCTCTGAGCATGGCTGAAACAAACAAATACACCAACAAAGAAAACAAAAATCAACAATACCAAGTGGTGGCAAGGATGCTGAGAAACTGGAACTCTCATACATTGGTGATGGGACTGCAAAATGGAATAGCTGCTGTGGAAAATAATTTGTCAGTTACTTATAAAGTTAAATATACATGTCCTATATGACTGAGAAATCTATTTGTAGGTATTTACCCTAAAGAAATGAAAGCGTATGTCCACACTAATATCTGATATAAATTTTTATAGCAGCATAAAACTGCTATTACAATTCCAAAAAGAGGAAATAACCAAATACCCCTCAACTGGATAATTGATAAACTGTGGTTCATAAAATAAAATTCACCATTTTTGTAATACATATCTATAACTTTTAACAAATGTGTAGTCATGTAACCACCACCAAAATCAAGATACAGAACAATCCCATGACTCTTCAAAAAACAATTTCTTTGGTTGAGGATCTTGATTTTAAAATTAAGAAATAAACACAAACCTTAAAATGGGTGAAATGAATAAAAAGTCTGCTAGAAATATGTATGTCTAAAATTTGGCATTTTCAAAACAGCCTGGCAATATCTAATAAAGCTAAGTATGTTTATGTCCATATATACATACATACATGCATATAATCCATATTTTTTTATATATATATGTGAGAGTGTGTGTGTGTGTATATATATATATATAAAATATAAATCTCTGGAAATTTCATTTCATACCTAGGTATGGATTCCTATTTATGCACTCAAGAAACACGTACCCTTAGACCCAGAAAACTAGTCTGTGATGTTAGATGTCAGCATAGTGGTGAGCTTCCTCTGGGATAGCTAGGTAGTGACTACATGGAAACATGGGGTGTGGGGGGGTTCTGGGGAGCTGGCCATGTTCTCTGTTTCATGAGCTGGTTTCCAGTTACATGGGCATGTTTAGTTTGAGAGATTCATCAAGCTGTGCACTAGTAATTTGCATATTTTTCCATATATATGTTGCTTCAATAAAACATTTAAATTAAAAAGAACAGGAAAATACTTTTATCCTTTTAAAATGTATTTAATTTACACCCAACTTTACAGAAACACAGGAGTGGCATAGAAAACAGACACATCTTCCTTCAGTGTCATTCTTTTCCGTATTATTAGGGGTTATTTCTCTGAAGTTGAAGTCTTTCTTCATTTGCAGAATTGTTTCTAATGTATAAGTTTAACAGAGCTCAAGGAAAGAATTGGTTCATTACCCTCCGTCAGTCTGGTTGCCCTCCCCTAAGACAAAGCCAGGTGCAGACTTGAAATGAAGGGCTTTTCTGGAACAAACCTGCTGTATAGTGAGGGTATTGCTTCACTTCATGTACAGCAGGATGTGCCTGCTACCAGACTCCTAACAAAAAAATAAGAATTGCTTAAACATTCCCTAGAGTCTTTGCAGATACCATTAAATCTGGAAGTATTTTATGAGATATTGCAACAACAGCTAGGCAGGAAGTCCATCCCTAAAGGGGTCTTTTCATTAAATAGTCAAGCATGCACACCAAATCCTGGGAATGATAGAAACAATTCTTTACTTTCCTCCTGTCTCCTATCAATCCATACTTAGTCCACCTCAGATAGGCATGAGGAGCTCTCCCCTGTGATTTCTCTCTCCTTTTCCCTTTTCCCTTTTCCCTCATGGCCTCTGGGTCTTCAAAGCCCCTGTCCTGCTCATAGAACTTCCTCTTCCTCTCTGTCTCTAACCTGACTGCTGTCAGATGGTTCCAAATAGCTTTTCTCTCAGTGCAGGTAGTGTTGTTGAGAAGGATGGCTGATAGAGTCAGGCCTTGCCCCTGGTCTGAGACGTTGAGGAAAAGTTTTCTTTCAGACCCAGCCTCACAGTAGAACGTTAAAATGCCAAACCGGTGAGATTGACCAGCATTTAATGTAACTGCAGTGTATTATACTCACAAATTCTATGTCACTTTCCTCATTTTTCTCTGCCTTCCCAACCATCCCTATTCTAGATTGATAGGGGAAGGGATCCAAAGAAGGGGAAATATTTACCACATCCAGGAGAGGGTAAGGTGGATACAAAGACTTTCATGTCATATTACTTTGACACTGGAACAGAAGCACCTCATTCATTTAGCTTCACAGAAATGCAGAGGTTTTGAAATATTCCATTTTTCAAATAACAGAGGCATCAATGTTGGTTTCAGCCACTTTTGATGTAAATATAATTCAAGGAAATTCCATACTCAAACAGAACATTCAGAATATAAGTCAGGGTTTATTGCCAAAACCAATCATTAAACTGTTACCATAATGGCTCAGGAGTTACTATTAGGCTTGGCTCCTACACTGAATGTCCCCAATTACTATGAACTTGCAGTAACAGCATCTTCATTTTAGATTTTCTGTCTCTTCCCAAAGTGCCAGACAATCAACTGTCAGAGAAATTAACTTAATATACCTGAAAAACCCAGAGCATGTCGGTGATTCATCAATGTTCACTTCCTTCATGAAATTAGCATATTTGCTTTTATTCACCCTATCTATTTTGTTATTTCATGCTTCTAATTTTCTCTAAACTGAGAAAATACATAGTTTCCAGTCAATTGACAATTTCTTCATAACCTGACTTCTTTCAAAAAGACCTAAAAAGCAAAAGCCAATGTGAAAAGATTAATAAATTTGACTGCATTAAAATTTAAAATCTTTATTTTCTAATGACCACCACAAATAAAGTTAAAACTCAAATGTTAGACTATGAAAAATATTTGCAACGTATTCAAAAAAGCAAACTACCTGAAGAACTACACGTCAATAAGAAAAAGATAAACAACAAAAAAAGGAAAAGAAAATGTCAAAAGATAGGATCAGACAATTCGCAGAATAGGAAATACAATGCAATCCCTATCACGCTCCCAAAGTTGTTTTTGTGCAGAAGTGGAAAAACTTATCCTGAAATTCATATGGAATCTCAAGGGACCCTGAATAGCCAAAGCAATCTTTTTTTTTTTAAATTTCAGAATATTACAGGGGTACAAATGTTTTGGTTACGTGGATTGCTTTCATACTGCTTGAGTCAAAGTTATAAGTGTGCCCATCACCCAGATAGTGTACATTGTACCTGATAGGTAGGAACTCACCCATCCCCTCACCTGCAAGACTTCCGTTGAGTTTTACTTCCATCTGTGCACATAAGTGCTGATTGATTAGTTCCAATTTAATAGTGAGTATATGTGGTGTTTGTTTTTCCATCCTTGTGATACTTCACTTAGGAGGATGGTCTCCAGTTCCATCCAGATTGTTGCAAAAGGTATTAATTCATTTTTCATGGCTGAGTATTACTCCATGGTGTACATATACCACATTTTATTAATCCATTCATGAATTGATAGGCACTTGGGTTGATTCCACATCTTTGCAATTGTGAATTGTGCTGCCATAAACATTCTAGCACAAGTGTCTTTTTGATAAAATGACTTTTTATCCTTTGGGTAAATACCCAGCGGTGGGATTGCTGGATCCAATAGTAGGTCTACTTTTAGTTCTTTGAGGAATCTCCATACTATTTTCCACACAGGTTGCACTAGTTTGCAGTCCCACCAACAGTGTATAAGTGTTCCTTTCTCTCTGCATCCACACCAGCTTCTATTGTTTTGGGACTTTTTGATAAAAGTCATTCTCATTGGGGTTAGGTGATATCTCATTGCGGTTTTGATTTGCATTTCCCTGATGATTAGTGATGCTGACCATTTTTTTCATAGGTTTATTGGCCATTAGTCTATCTTCTTTTGAAAAACTTCTGTTCCTGTCTTTGCCCACTTTTTAATGGGGTTGTTTGATTTTTTTCTTGCTGATTTGCTTGAGTTCTTTGTAGATTCTGGTTATTAGCCCTTTATTGGATGCATAGCATATGAATGTTTTCTCCCATTCTGTAGGTTGTCTATTCACTCTGTTGATTATTTCCTTGGCTATGCAGAAACATTTTAATTTAATCAAGTCCCATTTATTTATTTTTGTTGTTGCTATGATTGCCCTTGGGGTTGTCTTCATAAATTCTTTGCCTAGGCCAATATCTAGAAGAGTTTCTCTAACATTTTCTTCTAGAATTCTTATGGTTTCATGTTTTAGATTTAAGTCTGTTATCCATCTTGAATTAATTTTTGTGTGGTGTGAGATATGGATCCTGTTTCAATTTTCTACATGTGGCTATCCAATTTTCCCAGCACCATTTATTGAATAGGGATTCTTCTCCCCAGTGTATATTGCTGTCTACTTTGTCAAAGATCATATGGCAGTATGTGGATGGTTTTATATCTGGGTTCTCTGTTCCATTCCATTGATCTATGTCTATATTTTTGTGCCAGTACCATGCTGTTTTGGTTACTACAGCCTTGTAGTATAGCTTGAAGTCTGGTTAAGTGATGCCTCCCGATTTGTTCTTTTGCTTAAGGTTGCTTTGGGTATTTGGGGTATTTTCTGGTTCCATACAAAGCATAGAATTGTTTTTTCTAGATCTGCAAAAAATGATGTTGGCATTTTGATGGGGATTGCATTGAATCTGCAAATTATTTTGGGTAGTATGGACATTTTAACAATGTTGATTCTGTCAATACATGAGCATATGTTTTTCCATTTGTTTAACATCATCTGCAGTTTCCTTCCTCAGTGATTCATAGTTCTCTTTGTAGAGATCTTTTACCTCCTTGGTTAAGTATATTCCTATGTATTCTTTTTTTTGGTAGCTTTTTTGAATGGTATTGAGTCTTTGATTTCTCAGCTTGACTGTTTGGTATATATGAATGCTACTGATTAGTGTACATTGAATTTGTAGCCTAAGACTTTCCTGAATTTATTTATCAATTCCAGGAGTCTCTTGGTTGAATCTTTGGGGTTTTCTAGATATAAGATCATGTCATCAGCAAAGAGCAATAGTTTGACTTCCTTTTTCCCCATTTGGATACCCTTAATTTCCTTCTCTTGCCTAATTGCTCTGACTAGGACTTGCAGCACTATGTTGAATAGAAGTGGTGACAGTGGGCATCCTCATCTTGTTCCAGTTCTGAGTGGGAATGTTTTCAACTTTTCCCCATTTAGTATGATGTTGGCTGTTGGTTTGTCATATATGGCTTTTATAATTTTGAGGCATGCTCCATGTATGTCTATTTTGTTAAGGGTTTTTATCATAAAAGGGTGCTGAATTTTGTCTAATGCTTTTTCTGCATCTATTCAGATGATCATATGATCTTTGTTTTTGCTTCTGTTTATATGGTGAATCACATTTATGGATTTATGTATGTTGACCTGTACATTCATCCCTGGGATGAAGCCCACTTGGTAGTGGTGGATTATTTTTTTGATGTGCTGCTGAATTCTGTTTGCTAGAATTTTATCAAGGATTTTTACATCTATATTCATAAGAGGTATTGGTCTATAGTTTTCTTTTTTTGTTGTGTCCTTCCCTGGCTTTGGTATTAAGGTGATACCAGCCTCGTAGAATGATCTGGGGAGGATTCCTTCCTTCCCAATGTTATGAAATAATTTCTGCAGTATGAGTACCAATTCTTTTTTGTAGGTCTGATAAAACTAGGCTGTGAAACCATCTGATCAGGGACTTTTTTTTGTTGAAATATTTTTTATCACTGTTTCAATTTTGTTGCTGAAAATTGGTCTGTTCAGAAGTTCTGTTTCTTCCTGATTGAGCCTTGGGAGGTTGTGGTTTCCAGGAGTTTTCCCATTTTTTCAGTGCTTTTGAGTTCATTTGCATAGAGATTTTTATAGTGTTCACAGATTATATTTTGCATATCTGTGGTATCAGTTGTACTATCTCCTTTTTCATTTCTGATTGAGATTATTTGGGTCTTTTCTATTTCTAATTAATCTAATGAGAGGTCTATCATATTTGTTTATCTTTTCAAAGAACCAACTCTTTGTTTCATCAATCCTCTGTATTATTTTTTTGTTTTTGATTTCATTTAGTTCTGCTCTGACCTTAGTTATTTCTTTTCTTCTGCTGGGTTTGGGATTAGTTTGGTTTTCCTTTTCTAGTTCCTTAAGGTGATTAATTACATTGTTGATTTGTGATCTTTCTGTCTTTTTAATGTAGGCATTTGCCAAAACAATCTTGAAAAAGAAGAACAATGCTGGAGAAGTCACACTTTCAGATTTCAAAATTTACTACAAAGCTACAGTAATCAAAACAGCATGGTACTGGTATTATGGCAGACATATACATGAATGAAATAGAATAGAGAGGTCAGAAATAAGCCCTCATAAATATGGTCAAGTAATTTTTGACAAGGGTGCCAAGACCATTCAATAGGGAAAGGACAGTCTTTTCAATAAATGGTGCTGAGACAACTGGATATCCACATGCAAAAGAATAAAATTAGGCCCTTACCTAACACCATATTCAAAAATTAACTCAAAATTATCGAGACCTAAATGTAAGACCTAAAACAATAAAGCTCTTAGAAGAAAACATAGGACAAAAGTTTCACGACATTGGATTTGGCAATGATTTTTTAGATATGACCTCAAAGCACAGGAAACAAAAGAAAAAAATGGACAAATTGGACTTCATGAAAATTAAAAAGTTTTATACATCAAATATACTATCAACAGAGGAAAAAGGCAAACCACAGAATAGGAGAAAATATTCACAAGTCATATATTCATATATCTGATAATATAATATCTAGAATATATAGAGAACTCCTAAGACTCAATAATAAAATAGCAAGCAACTCAATTAAAAAATGGGCAAAGAATTTGAATAGACATTTCTCCAAAAAATATATACAAATGGCCAGTAAGCTCATAAAAAGATACTCAACATCACTATTTCTTAGGGAAATGTAAATCAAAACTGCAGCATGCTACCACCTCACACCCATTAAGATGGCTACTTAAAAAAAAAAACCAAAAAAACCAAAACCAAAAAAAACGCAGAAAATAGCAAGTGTAGGCAAGGATGTAGAGAAAATGGAAATGTTAAGCACTGTGGGCATGTAAAATAGTATAGCCAAAGTGGAAAACAGTATGGTGGTTCCTAAAAAATTAGAAATAGAATTACCATATGATCCAGCAATTCTATTTCTGGGTATATGCCCAAAAGAATTGAAAGCAGGGTCTTGAGATATTTGTACACCCATGTTCAGCATTATTCACAATAGCTAAAATGTAGAAGCCATCCATGTGTACATCTTGTGGAATATCCATACAATTGAATATTATTCAGCCTTAAAAAGAAAGGAAGTTCTGCAATATGCTGCAATATAGATGAGTTTTGAGTACATTATGCTAAGTGAAATAAGCAAGTCACAAAAATACAAATACTGTGCCATTTCACTTACATGAGGTACTTTGAGTATTCAAACTTATAGAAGCAGAGACTAGAATGGTTGTTGCCAGGGGACAGGGGTTGGGAGGAATGAGGAGTTGTTGTTTAATGAGTGTAGAGTTTCAGTTTTACAAGATGAAGAGTTATAGACCTTATTTCTGTATGGTTGTACAACATTATGAATCTATTTAATACCACTTAACTGTAAAACTGGTTAAGATAGCAAATTTCATGATATGCGTATTTTACACACACAAAAAAATTGAAAAACAAACCAACCGACCTACTGGGACCCTTTGGTTCAAGCTATCAGACTTGAATAGCAATCAAACTAAGATGCATTCCCATGTGTTCTGGTCAAATGAAATTTGATCAATAATTCCTTCAAAACAAAGAAAGGCACATAGGAAATGCCAAAAGGTTGACAGAGGGGCTCACTTCAGCTGTTCAATAAGTAGTTGATAGCTGTAATCTCAGGGTTGGCAACCTGGTATTGAGTCAAAGTTTCTATCCTCCCAGCTTCTGGCTGGTTGGGAGCTGTATGTTGTATTTAGTGTATCTGCTACAGGTTGCTAACATTAAGTTTATCCTATTCTTCAGAAAAGGTCCATGTGCCCTTCTAAAGCTGTGATGAAATTAGTAGAGGTGTTCTTTTAATTAACCAAGACCAGCAGAGAGCTCTCCAAGAAAGGCACAAATCATGCTTTGATACCAGGCTGCTTTGATCATGGACATAGCAAAGCCTTCAAGACTATAGTGGAACTGGAAACCCTTCAGATATTTTTGGAGGGTTGTTGTTTGTTTACTTTTTTTTTGGAGGGTTGTCGTTTTTACTTTTTTGTTTTGTTTTCATGGGAATCTGTGTTTTTGAGGTTTGTCTTAGGGTGTCTTCAAAGAAATGTGAGTTTGGAAGGGGTGGAGGAAGGGAATGAAGTTAGTTTGCCATAATCGAATGACCAAGAAAGCAGAAAAAAATGTCAGGATTAGTTCGACTTTCTATTGAGAGTAATTCTTTTGGGGCCACCTTCTTAATGTCACAGAGACCATTGGTGTGATTGTAGAGGAACATGAGGCATATTGATCAAAATCCTGGTCAAAGTTGCAAGTAAGTTCTTTTATGCATTTTAACCAAAGAATAGTTTGAACTGGCCTGGGAGGCAGAGGCAAAGGTACAGATGGGAAAAGTTGGTAGTGCTAATTCCACCTCTTTGTCTGGCTACACACCTCTGTTAGTTTCCTTTGTCCAAAAGCAGTGTGGTGTCTATAAGGAGCACGGGCTTTGAAGTCAGAAAAATTTAGATTCATGTCTGTGCTCTGACCCTTTCTGGCTATGTGACCTTCAGCTCATTACCTCTCTGTTAGTTTTCTTATCCGAACATTAAGATTTATAATATCTAATGCACGGCATTGTTGTATTAACTTAAAGTGAATTAAATGGCCTGGTTTAATACTGGCACATTTTGTGTGCTCCATAAATAGTAGCTAAGCGTTGACTTCCTTTTTCTTAAATACCAGCTGATGCCTCTCCCCAGGACCTCTTGGGCAGCTTTCACCATCAACCTCAGGTGGAATGTACTTTCATGCCTCTCCTGATGGTTATACAACTTGCCCTTGCACATTGTTGTACAATGATTTATTTAATGTCTGTCTCCTGTGCTTCCTGTGAGCTTCTAGAGTTTAGTGACTGTTTTATTTATCTTGGCAACCCCAGTGATTCCCACAGAGCTTGGCAATAGTATTCACCAATAAATGCTGGTGGATTGAATGTGGAATGAATGGGTTTGAAGACTGTGACAGGGCTACAGGATGACTCTACAGTACAACCAAAACTACATTTGGATGAAGACAACTCCAAACCAATGAAACACCCAGGTTACCGCCATTCACAGTTCTAGATGGCCATGGTGCCCTGGGATGGTTATGGCCAGTTCCTAAAAGATGAGGGTTGAAAAGGCCACAAACAGTAAAGCAAGGTGTTTTGTTTGTTTGTTTGTTTTTCCGCATATGATCAAAGAGACCAAATGACTAAATTTAACACTCTATCCAGATGGTGCTGGAACCAATTTAAATCAGATTAAGGACAAAAGGCTTTAAAATAATTTTTTTGTGAAGTATTTTGTAAGTCTTTTAACTTGCTACATGACTGCAACTCCATTGGAACTGAAACGAAAAATTCGAGGTAAAGGTTGTTTTTATTTCTCAAGCTGTTTGAGGCCTCATCCTCCACTGTAATGTCATCTGAGCACCTTAATTTAACAAACCCCTAAATCTTTAAGCCTAGAGCAGTCCCACAGCCCCAGGATGCCTCATTCTCAGATAACAAAAGCAGCTGTTGCACACCCACCAGCCCAACATAGATCAAAAGTCTGGCAAGTTTGCCTTATGCCCCACCTCAGCTAAATGAAAGCTCCTCAGCATCCCCAAACTTTACACAACCCACTCGTGTTGAGTTGGCCACCAGCCACAGCCATGGCTATTGCAGCCAACTTCCAAGGAAACGTTGCCTTGTGTTGCTGAGGGGTTCAATGATTTTCATCGCCATTATGTTTACCTGACTCCCTTTCAAATTCAGAGCACTATCCCTTTTCCCGTTAGACTTGGGCTTTTGTGTACTTTTCCTTTATTGGAACTGGCAACATGAAGCTATTTAAACACAGCTCCATCTGTCAGAGTCGGGTCCTGCAGGTAGAGTGTCGTGTTTGATTTCAGATTATCATTTGTTGTGTTGTCAAGAAGGGCTGGGGGGAGGAAGGAAAAAATGCCTGTGTTCAAACTGCTCTTTGGTTAAAATGCACAAAGAACTCACTTGCAACTTTGACCAGGACTTTGATCAATGTGCTTCATGTTCCTTTACAATCACAGCAATGCTCTCTGTGACATTAAGAAGGTGACCCAAAAGAATTGTTTACAATAGAAAGCCAACCTTAACCATGAGCTTTGGAGCCCACTTTGGTTGTTCCTCATCCATAAAGCCACCAAAAAGGGTCAGGCTTGTCCTTAGTGAGTAAAAGTGTGAGTGTAAACTGAATCAATCGACCCTTGCTTAACCTAGTGATATGTGCAGTACACAAAGATGGGATGGGCTACTCTCAGAAATTCTGCTTCTGGGTGTGTGTGCCAAGGAGATGGTCTAAATACAGAGTACAGCTCTGATTCATTATATCATATTTATAATGGTAAGACATTAAAAACAAGATAAACATTCACCAGTTAATAAGAGAACAGCAGAATGTTGATAATTGCTAAAGCTAAAAGACGAGCACATGGTGTTGCACTGTACTGCTTTCTTTCTTGCTAAAAGTAACAGTTATAAAGACAATGTTAAGCAAAAACTAATAAAAAATGACAGATATGATGTGATGAGTGTGTATTAAAAGTACAAAGACAAATGACAGAAGAATAATATATCAGAAGATATTGTTCACTAGCCACGCATGTAACACAAGTGGCATGTCTTCTAATTCTTAGTGCAACAACACAGACACACTGTTGCGAATGCAAGTCTGACCTGATGAAAAATAGGCACTCCAGGCAAGTGCTGTGTTTGACTTGTTTGCTGGAGAGTTAACTGGTGGCGAAATGAGAGTCTTCAAAAACAGACTTCAAGAACTGAGCGAATAGGAGGTGGAGAGGTAAAGTTTGCCATGGTGTGGAAAGAGAACAGGGTAGAGGCGCTGCAGCAGCTGCAGAGGGAAACTTGAGAGAACCGGGCAGAAATGTTAAGGCTGAAGTGTGGGTAGAATATGAAATTGATCTGTCATCAGATCCACAGTGGGAAAATGGTTTCCTTTCTCAGACACAGATTTGATGAAGGGGCTTTGGTTTTGGAGAAAAGGGTTTTCCATCCCAGTCCTGCAACCACCAGCACCCCATTTCATGATCCAGGCACCATGATTCAGCTGGGCAAGTGGCTGCTACAAGGAACATTTTCCAGCCTCTTTGCTGCTCGGTGTGGCCACATGATTAAGTTAGGGATGCTAATAGAAAGGATATGAGCAGCTCTGATCATCTTAAGGACAATAACCCTGGTCTTTCTCCTCCCTCTGCCTTCTGCTGTCTGGAAAGGCTATTGCTAGAGCCAGTTTGAAAGTATGCATTGAAGATGGCAGAGATGACCCTCCAGTGTGGGTTTGAAGATACCTTTGAGAAGCAGAGACCCCCTTCCCCATCCCAGACTATTGTGTGAGAGAAATAAACTCGTGTTTGGGTCACTGTACTTTAGTTCTCTTTGTAATAGCAGTTCATTGCATAGTATTCTAACAAATACAGTCTCATAAACAGTGTTGTGCTGGAGCCAGCTTACACT
The DNA here is from genome assembly GCA_023783475.1 of Daubentonia madagascariensis. Taxonomy (NCBI): domain Eukaryota; kingdom Metazoa; phylum Chordata; class Mammalia; order Primates; family Daubentoniidae; genus Daubentonia; species Daubentonia madagascariensis. Next base: position 74,542,493 of record JAKFHU010002088.1, on the reverse strand, counting down.
AACTCATGAAGAGACAATTGTTTAATAATTGTTTAATATTCAGAAATTTTTTGAGCTGGTTGCTAAACTGTTTGTGGGAGTGTTTAAATCATGAAAGTTGAAAAATGCTACAAATCAGGACCCTGTATTTTATTTTATCTTATTTTATTATTTTATTTTATTTATTTTGAAGAGCTGGTTTGCCAGCATGCCACTGAGTATAAGAATTAAGTGAGAAAATTCATATAAATGCTTGCAGAGTGGCCAGAAGATAGTAAGTGCTCAATAAATGCTAAATAATAATAGTTTAATTAAAATAGAGATTACTATATCAACTCTTCACACTCAAAGAAAAACTATTCATACCTTATTTCCTTTTCCCAAATTGCATAGGATCTTCTTTGTGCAAAGCAAACCCTAACAATGCTGTATTCTCTCCTCCCCACATTGGGTATAAAGAGCAAGTGAGCCTCATAGCAAGTTCTTATGTTTTTTTCTAATTGTCAGAGCTGATTATCAACTTACTCACAAAGTTCTATTTCTTTTGCCAAAAGTAAGATATAAAAAATGCAAACCAGAAAGAATCTGATATTAAAACATAGTCTTTAAATCTTCCTAAATACAGAGGAAGAATTTTTCCAAGTTTCTAACTTCTGTCTCTTTGATGTTTTCAATTTTGAAAAGCCTTCTGAATCAATGAAATTTTCAGCAGAATTGCCTTATCCTTTAAGTTGTTTGTAGCCTCAGAATTTCTAGAGTCAATTTAATTCCGAAATTGCTAGGCCACCAATAATGTAAAAACAATCTTGAAATCTGTGATCACCAATTTATCAGATCTTGCACTGTGCATGTGAACAAGGATGTGAAATATATTGCACGAGTAATTTACCTGCTTCCTTCTAAAACATATCGATGAGATAGCACATCCTGCATCAGTTGCAGTACTCTTCCTGCTAAACTTGGATTACTTTAGGATCTTTCTCAAGAAAACATTCCTGGCAGCCACTATCAATCAAAGCGAAAGTTCTTTACCAATTCATTATAGTCTAATTTCCCGCCAATACAAAAATCTTAGGACTAAAGTCTTGACCAAGTACCCAGTTTCCATAGCTGGCTTCCTGACAACTAGCTGAGACTTCCTGATTCTAAATACTTTCTTAAGCTGCTGGTTAAGCCTGACTTTCTGATTTCCACTGTTCTTGATAATGTCCAAATTCTTCATGTTTTGGCCTCAGCTTACCCTCCATCCTCATTTTGCACAACTTTTCCCCTTTTGCTAGTTGTTCCCTACTTGCCCCTCTAAATATACTTCTATATGTCTCATCTCTGTTCTGTGTTCTGGGATGCTGACCTCTGCAGACAATATCACTTGGTCTCTTTTAGGGTTTGAGTGGTGTGTTCCCTTCCTGATGTCAACAGTTCGCATCAGACAAGACTTCTCCCTCATCTGCATTACTCCCTGGGTTACAGAAATAGCCCCCTATTTTGGCCCTTCAGGCCCCCACTGCTGTTGATCCAAATGTGCTCCTCCATCCCTTGTTGGTCTGCTTGTCCACACCTCTGTAAATAGTCCCTGCAGTAAACTCTTTTCAATTATCTTTTTTTGAGTATCCTGTATCTTTCCTTCCAGAACACTCCTTTGACTCTTTCTCTCTCTCTCTCTCTCTCTCACGCGCGTGCACACACACACACGCTGTCTTCTATTCCATCTCATCCTTGAGATCTTAGCTCAGGTATTAGCTCAGTTTCTAAGGACACTGTCTCTGATCTCTTTTAACCAATTTCACTTAAAGAAGGCTCTTCCTTTTCTTGTCTGTATCTTAGTTTAAAGGTATACATTCATTTTTATAATTATTTTATTAATGTCTGTCTCCATCTACTAATGTGTATATATATTCCTTGAAGGCAGGGACCATGGCAAATTTCACTCATTATAATGACCCAGCACCTGTCATGATACCAGGCACATGGCACAGCCAGGCCCTCGAAATAATGATTGACCAAACTTCTCCTAATGCCAAGCCCTTGGACCTCACCCCAGTAGCATATACTCTCCTTCAAGGCCTGTCTGTTCTCTTAATTCCACTCAACTGTCATTGATCTGATCATGCCACCAACCACATTTTCATTCCAAAAGTCCCTGCTTGGATGCTTTTGGCAACGGAGAGCTTACTCTGTCATAAATCATCTAATGGTGGGGGGAGCTTCATTGATAAAAACTTTTCCTTGTATTGAAGTGAAATATATTTCCCATGTGAACTATTGTCTTGTGCTCTAAAGCATCACAGAAAACTTAAAATCATCTTCCTTGGAACAATCCTCAAATCTTTAAAGACAGACATCAAATTCATGTTTTGATTCTTCCCTTCTTTAAAAAGGTCACCTTTCTCCACAACCATTCTTCCTCTTTTGCAAGGCTACTGTTCCCTGTTCATGACCTAAGCTCAGCATTTCCCCTGATGGGTTGGCTATTCTTTATTCCAACTCCCAGACAAGTTTCTTGCCCTTTGCCCTGCTCCTTGCCCCAGGAGGCTGACCTTTATGCACTGTGTCACCCAGGTCCTTGCCTAGTACAGGAATACCACCACCATGCTCACTCAGTGGTTGGGAGCTGCCTAGGCAATATATGGCCTCAGTTTGAAAGCTGAGTCAGATCCTGAAGACACCTAGAGTTGGAGGCTGTCAGCTAGCTGCGCTCCTCACAATAGGTTCCATCCTAAAGGAAGATCTGAGTTGCGTATCATCATGGTGGCCATGCCATGATAATAATCATTGAGATGTGATAAATGGGAAGGGAAGCAATTTTGAGTGAGTGGTAAGTGTAATCTGCAGACCTGCAATGTGAACATCATCAGGGAGCTGGCTAGAAATGCAGATTCCCAAGCCCCATTCCACCTATATAATTTGAATCAGTATAACAGGTGCCCAGGAGATTTACAGCTATATTAAAGCTTGGGAAGCACTGATGTACAGGATATTTTGCTACACTCTTGAAGACATGAAGATTCTTTTCTTGAGAACTATACTCATGTACCCACAGGAAATTTTCCAGACTCATTCTCTCACAACAGCTCTGTTAGTGTGATAGAGACTCTACTTTGGCCATAGTTGTTTGGTCCAGGGGTGAACACCAGACCTAAGGTATGTGAACTAAAATAAAATCCTAAACCCCTGCTGAATGAGTGGAGCCCCACTTGGCCAAGGGGACCCCAGAGAAACCTTAAAATTGAGTTCCCAGTCATGATAGGATGGGAGGTCACACAAGCCTCACTATACCCCCTCCCTTGCTAATGGCCATCAGGCTTTTCCTGAGCGCTAAACAGAAACCAACATTGGGACCCTGATAAGAGACCACTAACCATAGAGTGGTTTTAACCCATTTATGGAGCGTGCACAGAGAGTGTTTTTGTGTCCTTGCTTCACCTTTTGACATCAGAGGGCTACCATTTTCTGAACATGTACCCCACAAAGGGGCATAAATCTCAACTGCACATGTGCATGTTTCTCCTTTCATAAATATTCATGTGTCCTCCCATAGCTTATTAAGTATGTATATTTGGCCACCCCACTCAGCATACATTCCTGTTACCATTGTCCACCCCTCAAAGTACTTGTTTCTGGCTTCTGCCCGAGGCTCTGCTTCCTGGCCTGTCAGAATGTCCACCCACAGACTGCAGCCATTTATGAGAAATAAAGTTCCCTTTCCAAATTTATGAACCTCATCATTTTCTTCAGTTAACAGGTAGGAGAATCAAATTCTATAATTTCAGAATTTGAAAATGTGGACAACAGATTTCAGTTTATGATGTACTGAGTTACCTTGAATTGAGGTGATTACAAACTTGGGAATTATTGGACAAGGGGCATATTCTGTCATGTGCATAGAGAAATAAAGAAAACCATCTATAAAAGAGGAAGTGAATCATGTACACTTCACTTTTCCTCCCTTTTTTTTTAAATTTTAAAATATTGTGGGGTACAAATGTTTTTGGTTACATGGATTGATTTTGTTATGCTTGAGTCAGGGTCAAAAGGGTATCCATCACCCAGGTAGTGTTCATTGTACCCGTTAGGTAGGTTTTAAACCATCCCCTCCTCCTCCTCCCCCCTGCTTGATTTCCACTGAGTTTTACTTTACTCTGTGCACATGTGTGCTCATCAGTTAGTTCTAGTCTAATAGTGAGTACATGTTATGTTTGTTTTTCCATTCTTCAGATACTTCACTTAGGATAATGGTCTCAAGTTCCATCTAAATTGTTGCAAAAGGTCTTAATTCATCCTTCTTCATGGCTGAGTAGTATTCCATAGTATACACACGTCCCATTTTGTTAATCCACACATGAATTGGTGGGCACTTGGGTTGATCCACATCTTTGCAATTGTGAATTGTGCTGCAATAAACATTCTTGTGCAGGTGTCTTTGTGATAAAAATGACTTCTTTTCCTTTGGGCAAATACCCAGTAGTGGGATTGGTGGATCAAATTGTATGTCTGCTTATAGTTCTTTGAGGAATCTCCATACTGTTTTTCACAGAGGTTGTACTAATTTGCAGTCCCACCAACAGTGTATAAGCATTCCTTTCTCTCTGCATCCATGCCAGCATCTATTGTTTTTGGACTTTTTAATAAAAGCCATTATAACTGGGGCAAGGTGACATCTCACTGTGGTTTTAACTTGCATCTCCCTAATAATTAGTGATGTTGAGTGTTTTTTCATATACTTATTGGCCATTTGTCTATCTTCTTTTGAAAGGTTTCTTTTCATGTCTTTTGCCCAGTTTGTAATGGGGTTGTTTGTTTTTTCCTTGCTGATTTGCTTGAGTTCTTCATAGATTCTGGTTATTAGCCCTTTATCAGATGTATAGCTTGTGAATATTTTCTCCCATTCTGTAGGTTGTCTATATGCTCTGTTGATTGTTTCCTTAGCTATGAAGAAGATATTCAATTTAATTTTTTTATTTTTGTTGTTGCTATGATTGCCGTTAGAGTCGTCTTCATAAATTCTTTGCCTAGGCTGATATCTAGAAGAGTTTTTCCAACATTTTCTTCTACAATTCTTATGATTTCATGCCTTAGATTTAAATCCTTTATCCATCTTAAATTGATTTTTATGAGTGGTGAAAGAGTTGGATCCTGTTTCAATCTCCTGCTTGTGGCTGTCAAATTCTCCCAGCACCATTTTTTTAATAGGGCTTCTTTTCTTTTCCCCAGTGTATATTGTTGTCTGCTTTGCCACAGATCAGTTAGCTGTATGTGAATGGCTTTATATCTGGGTTCTCTGTTCTGTTCCATTGGTCCTTGTTCTCCATTTTTGTGCCAATACCATGCTGTTATGGTTATTATAGCCTTGTAGTATAGTTTGAAGTCTGGTAATGTGATGCCTCTATATTTGTTCTTTTTTCTTAAGATTGCTTTTGCTATTTGGACTTTTTTCTATTTCCAAAAAAAGCACAGAATTACTTTTTCTAGATCTGTGAAATATGACATTGGTATTTGGATGGAGATTGTGTTGAATCTGTAAATCACTTTGGGTATTATGGACATTTTAACAATGTTTATTCTACTGATCTTTCAGCATGATACATTTTTCTGTTTGTTTGTGTCATCTGCAATTTCTTTCCTCAATGTTTCATAGTTCTCCTTGTAGAGATCTTTCACCTCCTTGGTTAAGTATATTCCTAGGTATTTTATTTTCTTTGTAGCTATTGTGAATGGTGTTGAATCTTTGATTTATCTTTCTGCTTGACTGTTATTGGTCTTTAGGAATGCTACTGATTTGTGTACATTGATTTTGCAGCCTGAGACTTTGCTGAATTTATTTATCAATTTCAGGAGTCTCTTGGTGGGGTCTGTGGGGTTTTGTAGACATAACATCATATCATCAGAAAAAAGTGATTCTTTCACCTCCTATTTCCCAATAGGATACCCTTAATTTCTTTCTCTTGCCTGATTACTCTGGCTAGGACTTCCAGCAGCATGTTGAATAGAAGTGGTGACAGTGGGCACCCTTGTTTTGTTCCAGTTCTTAGTGGGAATGCTTTTACCTCCACTTTCAGTATGATGTTGGCTGTATGTTTGTTATATGTTGCTTTTATAATTTTGAGAAATTTTTCATCTATGCCTGGTTTGTTGAGGGTTTTTATCACAAAAGGGTGCTTAATTTTGTTGAATGTTTTTGCTGCATATATTGAGATGATCATATAGTCTTTGTTTTTGTTTCTGTCTATGTGGTGAATCACATTTATTGATTTATGTATGTTGAACCATCCTTTCATCCCTGGGATGAAGCCTACTTGGTCATGGTGGATTTTTTTTTTTGATGTGCGATTGAATTTTGTTTGCTAATATTTTATTGAGGATTTTGCATCTATATTCATAAGGGATATCAGTCTGTACTTTTCTTTTTTTTGTTTTTTCCTTTTCTGGCTTTGGTATCAAGGTGATACTGGCTTCATAGAATGAGTTGGGGAGGATCCCCTCCTTCTTGATGTTATGGAATAATTTCTGCAGTACGGATACCAGTTCTTCTTTGTAGGTCTGGTAAAATTCAGGTGTGAATCTATCTAACCCTGGGCTTTTTTTGTTGGAAGATTTTTTATTGCTGCTCAATCTTCTTGATCATTACTGGTCTGTTCAGGAGTTCTGTTTCTTTCTGATTGCATCTTGGAAGGTTGCGTGTTTCCGTGAATTTGTCAATTTCCTCTACATTTTTGAGTTTGTGTGCGTATAGACTTTCATAGTATTCACAAATGATATTTTGTATTTCTCTGGTATCAGTTTTAATATCTCCTTTTTTAATTCTGATTGAGCTTATTTGGGTCCTTTCTGTTCTGTTCCTTGTTAATCTAGCAAGAGGTCTATCACTTTTGTTTATCTTTTCAAAGAACCAACTTTTTGTTTTGTTGATCCATTATATTGTTTTTTTGTTTCCATTTCATTTAGTTCTACTCTGATCTGAGTTATTTCTTTTCTTCTTCTGGTTTTGGGTTTGGTTTGCTCTTCCTTTTCTATTTTTAATATTAGATTGTTAATTTGTGATCTTTCTTTTTGGTGTAGGCATTTAAAGCTATGAATTTTCCCCTTAGGACTGCTTTTGCTCAATCCCATAGATTTGGGTAGCTTGGGTCCTCTTCTTCATTCAGTTTGAGGAATCTTTTGCTTTCCATCTTAATTTCATTGTTGACACAATAATCATTCAGCAACAGGTTGTTTAATTTCCATGACTTTGTGTACAGTTGAATGTTTCTTTTGGAGTTGATTTCTAGTTTTATTCCACTGCAGTCTGAGAAGATATATGATATAATTTTGATTTTGTTTAAATTTTTGAGATATGCTTTGTTGCCTAAGATATGATCAATCTTGGAGAATGTTCCATGTGCTGATGAGAAGAATGTATATTCAATACTTGTTGGGTACAATGTTCTGTAAATGTCTTTTAGGTCCATTTGTTCTAGAGTCCTGTTTAAGTCCAGTGTTTCTTTATTTATTTTCTGCTTGGATGATCTGTCCAGTTCTGTCAGTGGGGTGTTGAAATCCTTGGCAATTATGGTGCTGCTTTTTATCTCTTTGCTTAGATCTAATAGGGTTTGCTTTATGAATCTGGGTGGTCCTGTTTTAGGTGCATATATATTTAGTGTTGTTATGTCTTCTTGTTGAATTGCTCCCTTTACCATTATATAATGACTGTCTTTGTCTTTCTTTACTATTGCTGATTTAAAGGAAATTTTATCTCACATAAGAATGGCTACACCTGCTTTCTTTTGGTTTCCATTAGCTTGGAATATTTTTTTTCCATCTCTTCACCTTGAGTCTGTATGAGTCCTTGTGGTTCAGATGTGTTTGCTGGAGACAGCAGGTACTTGGGTTGTATTTTTCTTTTATCCATGCAACCAGCCTATGTCTCTTGAGTTGGGAATTCAGACCATTCACATTGATTGATGGAATTGATATTTGGGATAATGTTCTGTTCATCCTGTTGGTTGTACCTTATTGCTTTCTTTTACCTCTTGTGTTATTGTTTTATATGAGCTCTGAGCTTTAGCTTTTGGGCAGTTTTACTCTGGTAGGTGTCTATTGTGCTGATCCATGTATAATTTGGTTCTGAGTATTTCCTGCAGGGAAGGTCTGGTCTTGACAAATTCCTTTAGTATTTGCTTGTCTGGAAAAGTATTTATTTCTCCTTCATATATGAAACTTAGTTTTGCAGAATACAAAATTTTAGGCTTGCAGTTTTCTGTTTAAGAAGACTTAAGATGGGGCCCCAATCTCTTCTGGCTTGTAAGGTCTCAGTTGAGAAGTCTGAAGTTAGCCTGATGGGTTTTCCTTTGTAAATTACTTGATGTTTTCACTTCATGTCTCACAGGAGTTCCTCCTCCATGTTGGCTTTGTTCAGTCTGATGATCATGTGTCTTGGTGATTGCCTGCTAGTGATAAATCTTCCAGGTGTTCATTGAGCTTCTTGTACCTGGATGTTTATATCTCTAGCAAGACCAGGGAAGTTTTCCTCAATTATTCCCTCAAACAGGTTTCGCAGACCTTGTGCATTTTCTTCTTTACCCTTAGTGATGCCTATAATTCTTATATATGGCCATTTTACATAATCCCATATTTCTTACAGGCTTTGTTCATTCCTGTTAATTCTCTGTTCTTTATTTTTGACTGACTGAGTTAAATTGAAAGAGTTGTCTTCAAACTCTGAGATTCTTTCTTTAGCCCAGTCTAGTCTATTCTTAAAACTTTCCACTGTGTTTTTGTTTTGTCTTTCCTTAAATGAATTTTTCATTTCAAGAATTTCTATTTTTTTAAATTAATATGTCAATCTCATTAGTGAATTTTTTTGTCATTTCCTGAATTTTTTTTCTGGTTTCTTTGTGTTGTTTTTCCATTTTCTCTTCTATTTCATTGAGCTTCCTTATAATCCATATTTGGAATTCTTTATATGTCATTTCAATATTTTCATTTTGGTTGGTATCCATTGCTAGAGAGCTGGTGTTCCCTTTCACTCCACTTTTTCATACTTCTGGAGCTCTTTTGCTGTTTCCTTCTTGTGTGGGGCAGCAGTCACTTCTTATTTTTAAATTTTCTTTTGCTTAGATGGGGCTTTTTTTTAACTTCCCTCCTCATTCATAAGGGAGTGTCTGTGGCATATGTTGGGTAAGAACCTTTGGCTTTGATTTTGGGTGCTTTGATGGGGTTCTAGGTTCTGGATAGATGCCTTAGTTATAGGTATCCTTAGTGTGGTGGTTTTCTCAGTTGCTAGTTGCTTGTAGGCTGTGGCAGTGGTGAGCTATGTGTGTGGGAAGATTCTCTCTCTTTGAAGAGAGAGGATGGAGGTCTTTGAGAGCCTTTTTCTTTTCCCAGCCCTGTGGTCTTCTTAACAGTGTGGATTGTATTGGCATGCCCAGTTAATCTCAGAGACAGTAGGTGGTGCTTGTGTTTAAGAATCAACCATACCCTGTATGATTGAGTCAGCAAATGCTGTAAAGTGCTGTACAAATTGATCTCCCTGTCAGTCAGTGGCACTTGCTGGAATGAACAGTTGGAGTATTGTTTTTGGGACCTGTGTCTGTCTCTAGCCCCTCGGGAGAAGCACTGGAATGCCCTATGTGGTGGGTGGGCCCCTGGAACTTCCAGGTGAGTCCTTATTCTCCACCACAGCTGAGATGGATGGGGTAGTGAGCCTGGGCAGGGCTAGGTTGGGTGTGCCTTCCCTCAGGCTCCACAAAAGCTGGTAAGGTTGCTCTTTCAGTTGGGGTCAAAGGTCTGCTCCCAGCCCTCTGGGGAATTCTGCCAGGGAGGGGCTGAGGTGGCCCCACCCTGCCAGAAAATCTACTTGTGGAGGTGGGGCTATCTGAGATCTGCAATCTGGCTATTAGGAGAAGGTTTTGTTCTTCTCCCCCCTCCACTGCTCTGAGGTCTTCCTCGGGCATCTGTCAGCAGGCAGGAGCTCAAACTAGCTGTGCTCCCCCATGATGGAACTGTAAGCTGGGAGCCTCCCTGTCCAGGATCCTGCCCTGGGCTACAAGTGTGGCTTTCCTGTTGGGGGAGGGGTGCTCCATGAGTGTGCCATGGCTGGGACCCACACTGTATTTTCTTTTCAGTTCTTCCCACAAGGGTTCCCTCACCTTCCAAGATTAGTTCACAAATCTCCCCTCTGTGTCCCTGAGCAACACAATTGAGTTCTGGGAATATGGGATCTGGCCTGCAGGCCTGTCCCTGGGTCCCCAAATATCACTCCCTGACCATACCAGGGAGAAGTGTGCTGGTCCCGTGTTGCCTATGGGGTGCTCAAGCAGGTTTTATGTCCCTCTGTTTCATGGTGTGCCCTGCTCTGATGGAGTAGCTGGGCAAGCAGCACCAGGGAGGGCTGGTGAGCAGGGATCAGGTCTTTAAGAGGAAAGGTTTGAGCCCCACTCTCTGTGGAAGCTCCAACAGAGGGGAAGCAGCAGCTCCTGAGAGCACTGGCTCAAGCATCTCAGCAGCTATGGGTGGGGGAGGGGAAGGAGAGGAAAAGAGATTGATTGGAGGAAAGCTAGCACTCTGGTCATCTCTATCCCTCTCTCCAGAAGGCAGCCCAACCAGAATTTCCAGGCTCTGCAGTCACACAGATCAACCAGGACCCACTGGCCCCCTGTGGCTCCCACGGTCTGGGCCAGAGTTGGGAAATGTTTGTGTGGGAATGAGCAAGAGGAAACTGAGAGGCTGAATCCCTGTGGGGAAGACAAATGTCCATGGTGGGTGGAGAAGCAATATGGCACGTGTTGTCTCGGCTTGGGTCTGTGGTGATGGGAAGTGCCCCAAGGGGGCTGGCAGCCCGGTGCTTTGTCCTCAACAAGCTCCCAGTTCACTCGTGGCAGCAGCTTTTGAGCTTGTGAGGGTAGAAAGGCTTTCCAGCAGCTCAAGAGCCTGCAGACTGCCAGAGATGTGAGGGATGGAGAAACAAATCATTCCACCTATGCTTTTCGCTGGCCTCCAAGCCATGGGAGTTTGACCTTTGCTGATACCTTCCTTCTTCTTTTTCTGCTCCACAACTTCTTCCAGTGGAATCTCTTGTAGGTTCTGGCAATTTTCCCTCAGAATTACACCCAATCTATGATAGTTTGTTTTTTCTTTTTTATCTAAAACTTTTCCTTCTTTCTGAGATGATCTGGCAGCTGATGTCTGTGGTCAGCCATCTTTGAAGTTCTCTCCATGTGGTCTTTCTTGTAGCGAAAGACCACATGGTCTTGTGTGGTGGCATAGAGTTGTAAGAGTGAGCTTTCTGAAGGAAAAAGCCCCACTGTGCAAGCACTTATCAAGCCTCTGCTTGGGTTATGGTTACTCTCTTTAAAAAATTATTTTGCTTACTTATCCAACTCAGGTTTTTTTTTTTTTTTTTTTTGAACCTAAGAGAGTCTAAAATAGGTGGTGAATGGTTTTGGAATATATGAATAAGATGGATTGTCATGAAAAAAGTATTCAAAAAAAATGGCAGGTCTTTTCTGTTAAGCTCTTGCAGCATTTTTACCCTGCTGAGTTATCTGGGTTTTAGGATCTGCCCACAGAATGGAGACAAAATTAAATTTTTGTTTAGTTCTTCATGTTATGACAGATCAAAGAACAGATACAAATTGATCAAAATCACAAGATATTGATTGACTAATTAGAATACTAATTTATATAATTCTGCAGAAAAATATAATTGGCAAACAGACTATCATTAAACCAGGAAAATAATGAAAAGATATGTATACACATCTCACATTTGTACAGCATTCCCACAGCCATTATGCGTTTTGTACTAAAGATACTACATTGTTCATCTGTTGGGAAATCTCACCTGGAGAGTGTGGTAAACTGTACTTTTTGACTCTTTGATTGTCTTTCTTCTAGAATCCATGATGATCCCCACAGTCACGTTACTCCTTTGTTTGCATACGTGTTTCAGTTTCCAGCTGAAGTTTTAGATTGGCGTTATACTGGTAAATTTTATGCAAAACTGTATTTGTTTACAGGTCATCTCAAAGGATGAGTTATTGTGAGAAAGGTTCTCAGCTGATTTATGTCAATTTATTATTATTATTCAAATTAGAGAGATAATTACCAAGGTTATCCTCAATTTTAGGTAATGTGCTCTGAGACTTTTAATGCCTCCTTTAAAAAAAATTTTAAATTCTTGATATGACGTTCATGTTATTTGGACACTCTCTGTGAAATATTAGCAAAAATAATGCAAACAATTAGAGGTGATTCTTCATCCATTGTTCTCTGTATGAGCCTCCCCATTCGTGGCTTCTCCAGTAGACTAGTGGAACCCCCATTTCCTGCATTTGACATTCCTCTGGCTTAGATTCTCAGCCTCCCCTTCAGCGGCAATGGTGGGAACGCTGCTCTCTACACTTTTAAAGGGCTGGGCTGCCAGATGAAAAGAACCCTTTCTCACCACCTTGAAATTCTGTTCTGCTTATGGATCTTCATTCTACCTTTTTTCCCCCTTTGACAGAAGGACAGAAGACTTTTAGGAGTGAGCAATTCGATTTTGTCTATGCCATCCATCAACGTTAAATCAAAGTCTCCACCGAGCCTAGCTCTGATTTCTTTGATCTTTTTCTACTATGAAAGTGACGAAAAAGGCATTTGGTTGTCTTTAACCTTATATGCTCAATTTGGGATTACCCCCTTGGACACTGTATTTATAGACCTAAGCCATCATCTCATATTGATCTTTAATTATATGACCTTATTTCCTCCTTTTGTACATTCGTTACCTTTTAAACTTAGTGCTCATTGGAGAATTACCTGGACACACACATTAATTTTTGATAGCCTATTTGGAGTCGTTCCTCATTTGAACTACCCTAGAGATCAATTCAAATATGAATTCTGAGATATCTCTTATTCTTCTCAAAGAGAATAGGTTATAAGTATTTACATATAGAGGCATAGCCCATCATTATCATCCCAATTTACCACTTGTATAAGACTCTCCCACCCAAATAACCAATTAATTATTATATGTCTCTCTAGTACCACCCCTCCCCCACAAAATTATCTTCTTTTTTTTCATTGAGGACTTCAAATGAAGCTCAGAAGTTCACGCAGATTAAACTGGCACAGCCAGGTCTAGAATCCAGTCCTTTGATGTGTACTTTATTCCCCAGGCACTCTACACAGACAGCGTTCAGTAAGAACTTACATGTCTCAAACAATTTCTCTAATTTTTCCAATCAAGAAAACAGGCTGTCAATTGGCTCCCTACTCATAGTGTAGTCAAATGACAGTTTTTAGATTTCTTAAGAAAGGGAACCTGGTGACTAAGTTGACAAAAGTCTTTCTCTATGGATTCAGAATAGGACCAAGGTCCACACATTTACCTTCAAGGTTGTATTCCTCTGATACCATCTGTGTTTTTCTACCCATACCCTGCTACCCTCTAAAGTGTGTTTCTTTTTTCCTTTAAATTTAAATTTCATTTTTTTTAATTGAAAAATATTAATTGTACACATTCATGAGGTACATGATGATATTTCAATACATATAATGTATAGTGATCAGATCAGGGTAATGAGCATGTTCATTATCTCAAATGTTTATTATTTCTTTGTGTTGGGAATGTTCAATATCCTCTGTTTAGCTCTTTGAAACTATATAATATGTTGTGGTTAGCTATAGTCATCCTATGGTAGTATAGAACACTAGAACTTACTGCTCCTATCTAGCTGTAATTTTGTATCCTTTAACAAATCTCTCCCTATTTCTCCCTTTCCCCTACCCTTCCCAGCCTCTAGTATTATCGTCTACTCTGCTTTTTACTTCTATGAGATCAGCTTTTTTCAGCTTGCACACGTGAGTGAGAACATGTGGTATTTAACTTTCTGTGCTTAGCTTATTTCACTTAACATAATGTCCTCCAGTTCTATCCATGTTGCCACAAATGACAGGGTTTCATTCTCTTTTTTATGGAAAAATAGTATTTTATTGTGCATATATACCACATTTTCTTCATCCAGTCACCTGTTGTTGGACACCTAGGTTGATTCCATATCTTGGCTATTGTGAATAGTGTTTCAATACACATGGGGGTGCAGATGTCTCTTCGATGTAATGATTTCCTTTCCTTTGGATAAATTCCCAGTAATGGGATTGCTGAATGACATGGTAGTTCCATTTTGAGGAACCTCCGTGCTGTTCTCCATACTGGCTGTACTGGTGTACAGTCCCACACACAGTGTACGAGTCCCCTTTTCTCCTCTTTCTTGCCACACTTTTTCTTTGTCTTTTTGATAGTAGCCATTATAACTGGGGGTGAGATGATATCTCATTGTGGTTTTGATGTGCATTTCCCTGATGATTAGTGACATTGAGCATTTTTCATATATTTCTTGGCCATTTATATGTTTTCTTTATTTTTCATATAATTTATCCATTTTGCTGTGCTCCCCCAGCCATCTAGGTTTATATTATTGACTTCCCAAGTCACCATGTTGTCCCTTTGCACAATAGCTCCTGGAATCACTCTTTAAAGGAAGGCTCCTGGGACTAAGTTAGGAATTCCTCTTACCAATTTCTTTTCAACGTATCTCCTCTGCAATTATTTTCCAGTTGCTAATCTAAAACACACTCATCATTTTATGGGTGAGTGATGATGAGAAGGCAGTACATTTTATTTAATTGCTGGGGGTTTGCATTCCACTGCCATGACAACCGCATTAGGTTTAAAAGCCCTCCCAGATAATAAAGGTCAATTTTTGTATAACCAATTAGTAATCAGTGTTACTTTCTGGACTTGATTGTCCTTTTCCTTAAAAGGAGGTTGTTGGACAAGATATATTTTAATGTTCTGATGATTAAGTGAATCTATTTTTTGGTTGCCTTTGATGATGAATTAAACATTGCCTTATTGTGATAAACTATTTTTACTTAGGTATACAGACAATGAAATTTATTCTTTTTAAGTGTGGAGTTTGATGAAGTTTGACAAATGTAGTCACATAACCAACATCATAACCAAGATATAGAACATTTCTGTATCCCCTAAAATATTCCCCCATTCCCTTGCAGTCAATGCTGTCCCCACAACTGCAGCCCTTGACAACCACTGATTTATTTTCTGTCTCTATAGATTTTCCTTTTCTAGAATGTCACAAATTGAATTCATACAGTATGTAGTATCCTGTGTCTGGCTTCTTGCACTTAGCACAATTCTTTTGTGATTCATTCACGTTTTTTCACGTATTAGTGCTTGGTTTTTATTTCCAAGTGTTAATCCATGATATGGATATACTACAAATATTCAACCATACACAAGATAATGGACATTTGAGTTATTTTTAGTTTTTGGTGACTATGAATAATGCAAGAATGAACATATGTTTTTGCATAGACATATGTTTTCATTTCTTTTGGGTAAATACCTGGGGGTGAAATACTGAGTTACATGGTAAGTGTATGTTTAACTTTGTAAGAAATTGCCAAACTTTTTTCTAAAGTGGCAGTACCATTTTACTGTCCTACCTGTAATGTATGACTGTTAAGAATTACTCTACATTCTTGTCAACACTGTATTTTCAGTCTTTTGAATTTTAGGAATCCTAATGGATGTGTTGTGGCATCATTGCATCATTGATAACTTTTCCCTAATGCCCAATCATGCAGGTTATCTTTTTATGTGATTATTTGCAGTCCATATGTCTTTTCTTGTTGAAGTATCTGTTTAAATATTTTGCATATTATTTTAAAATAAAATTATTTTTCTTCTTCTTATTGAGTTGTGTTCTTTACAGGTTCTGGATAAAAATTCTTTCTCAGATATGTGTTTTGTAAGTATTTTCTCCCACTTTGTGGCTTGTAATTTCACATTTTCAATGGTCTTTTTTGAAGAGACAAAGTTTACCATTGTGATAAAAGTCCAGATTTATCAGTTGTCATTTTATGGTTTACCCATTCTTGTCCTAAGGAATTTTCGTGTGATGCAGGGTCACAAAGATTTTTCTTCTGTGATTTCTTTTTGATTTTTATAGTTTTAGCTATTAAGTTTAGGTCTCTGATACATTTTGAGTTAATTTTTGTATGTGGTATGAAGTATTTTTTGAGGAGATGGTTTTGTTTTGTCCTATGTTTGCTTATGGGTGTCCATCTGTCCAGCACCATTCATTGAAAAGACTATTTTTTCTCTGTTGGATTACTTTAGAACCTTTCTCAAAAATAAATTGACCTTATGAGTGTGTGTGTATGTCTGGATATCTGGGCTCTTTATTCTGTACCACTGATCTTCATAGATATCCCATGCCAATACCACTCTGTCTTGGTTAATGTAGCATCACAGTAAGTGTTCCAATCAAGAAATGTGTGTCCTTCAGTTTTGTTCTTCCTCTTCTAAATTGTCTTGCTTTCTTTTATACTATTATAATAAAAGCAACTAATACTTAACTGAGCACCAGACATTCTGCTAATTACATTGCATGCATTTGTTCATTTTGTCCTCACAACAACCCTATAAAATTCAAAGATTTATTATGTCCATTTTCCAGATGAAGAATTTGAAGCTTGGAGGGTTAATAAATTGACCAAGGTCATGTTTAATTGGTAAGTAGAAGGTACAGGGTTTGAATCCATGTCTGTATAGCTCCCGAGGCTGAGCTCTCATGTACCAAGCTGTATTTATTCCTCCGCTTACTTACTTTCTCTCTCTCTCTTTTTTTTTCCATCCACCATTAGACTGTCAATCTAGGAACAATACCTTGGCTACTATATGTTAGAAGCTAAATAAATATTGTGAATGAGTAATTCTCCCATAGTGTTTAGAACAGGGCCCTGTGCCCAGGTACAAAATCTTTGGATTGAATTAATTGAGATGTGGTCCCTGCTCTGGTGTTTTAAGATAGAATCAGGCATATTCTCAATATTTTCATCCTTCTGTAATCCTTGACACTCCACAGCCTGGGTTGCGATCAGAGGCTCCAGAGCAGAGCTGAAAGGGCAGTAATGAAACTCTAATGCTAATAAAGTCCTGGGCCAGGGGCATTTTTGCCCTAGCAGACTGTGATCTATATTTTCAGTGGCCTCCGATGCCCTTTTCAGCAGTCTCTTTACAGCTCATTGGTGGGTAATAAGTCTTGACCAGTATTGGTCTTTGACATAGGTAGTAAAATACAATCTAAAAAGCACCCAATGGAGTATAAAAGTCAGCATCAGGACAGTGCAGATGATTTCTGATGCAATATCTTTCCCATCTTGGATCACCAGGTACAAGATCCAGGGGTCAGGCATTTTGTTCACCAGCCTAAATTATTAGTTGGACAAAATCACATTCTGCTTCTTGGGTATAGAAGCTTACAAATAATCCTTTATATAATAAAGTGGGTTTTGTTTTAGTAGTAGTAGTTTTGCTGGAAATAAATAAAATTGCCCATTTCTCGTTCACAAGGTCAATTTACAGATGTTTTTGAATATAATATAAATGAAGGAAGTTAACCTGGATGGTGAAGATCTGGGAATAATATAATTTAATGAGATTTTAAGGTACTCAGTGTGTTAACCTAAAGGAGAGAAGACTAAGGTCGGAGCATGGTACCTCCCTTCAAACATTTGAAATGGTCTTTTTAGCATGTTGAACAATATGCCCCCCAAATTTCTATATGCCTGAAACTTCAGAATGTGACTTTATTTGGAAATGGTCTTTGAACATGTAATGAGTTAAGATGAGGTCATACTAGATTAGGGTAGGCCCTCTTATAAGAAGAGGGGAGAACCCACAGGGACACACACAGGTAAGAAGGTCATGTGAAGGTGGAAGCAGACATTGGAGTGATGCAGCTCTAAGCCAAGTAAAGTCAACGATTGCTGGGAGCCAACAGAAGCTAGGAAGGAGCATGAAGAATTCTTTCCTAGAGAATCCAGAGAGATCACGGTCCTGCTGACACCTTGATTTCAGACTTCTAGCCTTCAGAACTGTGAGATAATAAATTTCTACTGTTTTAAGCCATGCAGTTTGTATAATTTGTTGTGGAAGACTAGGAAATTAATATACAGGTTATTTTAAAACAGAATTGGCAGAACTTTTTCTAGATTTCTAGAATTAAGGGCAGAGGGAGAAAGACTCTAAGTTAACTTTGCCAACTAGACTCATGGGCAATGGAATGAGCTGCCTCCTGAAAATGTGACTATCCTGCACTGGAATTATAGTACAGACTGTTCATCTATGAGAAACTTGGCAGAAAAAAAATTCCTATACTTGATTGGATTTTGGAATAGATGGTCTCACAGAATACTTCAAGTTTTCACATTCTATAGTATCCATACATTTATCTTTAAAAAATATAAATCACACTTTTCCAAAAAGTGTTTACAAAATAACCAGAGACCCTTGATTAGATCTCTTTATTATTCTGAAGTTCCTTGACATAAAGCATGGAGTAATTTTCCTTTCTTGTAGGAAACATATAGTTAATCAGCTGTGACCAGCATCTTCTCTTGCAAAAAGTGAAGAAAGATATCACACATCTTTACAAAGAAAACTTTTTGCCCAGAAATTATGCTTTTTTGTTTCTATATGTCTCTATTATAGAATGTATAAACATTGTTCCTCCTGCTTCAAATTGGACATGAGTGCTGTGATTAGACAGTATCACCAAATCTGGTCATGGTAGATTTGATTATCAGCCTCAATTTTTTACCCCTCTTTGTATCTACACCCTTTGCTATGTGTCGTTTGGGCTTCCTCCTAAGGAAGTAGAGTGAATTTGGGCTTAGCTATGTGATTTGTTTCAAGTAATAGGATTTTAGCAGATATGATACTGGTAGAGGCTTGAAATATGCTTGGATGAATTGGTGTGTCCTTGAGAAAATCAGATGTCGGCTAGTCCACTGACCCAAGGAGGATATCAGGCTCATGGACCAGACATGGACCTTTCAACCTGGAGCCAAGACTAGCTGAGTCCCACCTAAATCATGCAAGTCTCAATCTGTAGACATAGGATTAAGGTAAATGACGGTAGTTTTGTGCCATGGAGTTTTGTTGTATGGTATCAGTCTGGCAATAGCTGACTTCATCAAAATATTAAGAGAATAAACTGGATGTCATAATGGTCCCATAATCCTCACCCCAACCCTCCAGCATATGCAGTAAAAGGAATCAGATAACCTCTTTCCAGCACACCTGACTTGAATTCAAACGCCCACACAGGACCCAGCTGTAGTCCATAAGACAAACTCTTTCCATCCACTCCCCCAATTGTGTTCTGCCAACTTTGGGTTTAGACGCTGTGGCAAACACTACTGTTTGATAAATATCCATTCTCCATTTTTTTCTTACTAAGAAAGGCCCAACATTGTTTGGAAGTGACAACATATCAAGTTAAAAATTCCTCTCTAACTCCCTTGTGGCTCAGTTCTGTAAAACAGCAAACTTCTGATCAGAAGGATGAAAGCCACCCACTGAAGACAGCTGAACAGGATAGCAGAAGCCTGATTCTCTAATGACATCAGGAACATGAGTGCCATTTTGATCTCTTGTCTCCTGGGAGACAATTAGGTTAAATCATTGTTGTCAAGTTTCTGTTATATGTAATTTTAACTAACGCAGAATTTGACATTAGATAGGGGTCAAACAGTTATAGAAAATACAACTGGCTGAGTGGAGGAGGTAGGCTTGGAGGATGAGCACCCAGATATTGGAAACTGGTGATCATTTTTATGCAGAGGTTTTAGATATGAAGAAAACACAGCCTTGCTAAGGTAGGTGCTTTCTGTCTGTGGCTTGCAGTATAAATTGACCAAGAGTCCCATCATATGAAGCCTGTGCATCAAACATCAGCCTTTATAAGCACTGCTATGAGGCAGTGGGCATTGGCAGGAGATTAGACTGTGGCCCCAGCCTTTCTCAAGCACCTTCCCATAAGTATTTTCAGCCAGGAGGTAAGCTGACAGGCAAAGGGGTTGCCTTCTGAAAGAATCCTATTTTGCATTGTCTCAAAGTAATTACTGGTCACTAACTCAGGGGTAGGGGGATGGGTACAAGTCAGTTGATAAAAGATAGGAATCTTCAGATTAAAAGAGAGTGTGTTTAGGCAAGATTTTACCTTCACATAGCATGTAATTTACTAAGTTTTAGGTAGAACCAAAGAAAAATCCAGGCTTGCCTATGTTCAATGCTTGTGGCTACACCTGGCCCTCTAAATGCAACCTGCAAGAAGAAAGTCACAAATGCTCTGAAGCTCCTGGGATGAGACATTTTCTCCAATTCCCATCTTAGATGTTGCCTTAGAGTTTAACAGATTGAAAGTATCCTTCCCAGAGACCAGAACCAGGACAGTGGTAGAAAATGAATCAGGGAGAATCCTATCAGAATAACTAAGAATATCCTGGAATCCTCACTATTCCTGTCCAGTGGAAATGTTTGTTTCCCATTTTCCCTTTTTCCCTTTTTCCAAATGGGAATACTTGTTATTGTTAGGTCGGAGCTGAGAGGAAGATGCTCGAGCCTGAGACATAGCAAATGCTGTTTATTTTGAGCACCTGGGTGCAGGGGGCTGGAGGCTGAAAAAAACATCCACCCTAAGAAAGGGGAGAGTGGTGAGTTTTACAGAAGGTTTGGATGGAAGTTTGGGGAGGGGAAGTTCTTTCTGGAACAGCCGCCAGTGTCTGCCGGCTCCATCCCAGCTGTTTGTAGTCGGAGTTATCTTTACAACCTCTAGAGTCTCCAGGCTCCTGTGGCTATTGTTTCACCCTCCACAAGGCCCTTATCTGAGTTCTTCATCTACCCCATTCCAACAGTTATCTGGTTCCTTTTCCACCATTGCACATCGGGTATATTGGGAGCAGATAACTTGCCTTTTAATCTTGAAGATCAGGAGACTTTGAAGAGCCTCATTCTGTCCAGGCAGAGAGGATTACACATCACCCAGAGATACAGACTTTGAGCATGATTGAGAAGCTGGACGAGACTCTGGGATTGCCTTCTTTGGGAGGGGATGTATTTAGCTCAAGGGGTGGACTGTGTTAAACATGCTTTCTTACCCAACACTTAGACTCTTATTTCTCACCAAAAATTTCCTCATATTGTTGAGGATGGCAATGTGTTCAGTTTAAAATCAAAAACTTTCCTCTTCAGACTCCCTTGCAGCCGGGGATGGCCCTGCATCCCAGTTTTAGCATGTAAGGTGGACTGACTGAGTGGAGATTCCAGAAGAGCTACTGTTTTCTTGAGAAAAAGGATGGCCTGGCTGTCACACACATTTCACCTTTTCTGCACATCCCCAACTTCCCTCCTGAAACACAAATGTAGGTGGATTAACCATCTTGTCATGATAGGATGAGAGGCATACTGAAGATGGTAGAAAATAAAGATAGAAGAACATGAATTCCTGGTAGCCTTGTGGAGCCATTGCGCCTGTGTAACTTGCTGACCTCTCAGCTGCTTGTCATGTTAGAAATAGAAACCCCTATTCAGTTAAGTCAGTGTTGTCAGGTTTCTCTTATATGGTGGTGGATATAATCCTAACTGATAGAAAGAATTTTGGATATTCAAATGAATACCTCTTCCAGACACAATAAAAATTGAAATACTGCTTAGCAGTATAATTTATAGGGACTAATGGGATTGTGAAAAACAAGAGGAAAAACAGTACACAACACCTTTCAACTACTATTTCTCTCCTGATGTTCTGAAATATCCACCAGTTACAATTAAAAGGATTTGGGTAATATTTTCTCCAAGAAGAGGAGTGAGTTCTCCTCATACAGCAGGTCTTAAGATGCCCACATAACCACTCTCTTATTTGTTGGGTCCCACCAAGGAGTTATGTCTTTAAATGCAGAAAAAGGAAACGGCCTTGAGGCAGCAGTTCAGAGACATTCCAAATTGACTGATCTTCCCTCATTACCCAGTACTTGGAGCATGTCTGCTTTGGATCCTCTGGCCAGAGAGCCGCTGTCTTTCCAGAGGCAGATGAACCAGATAGTCATATAAATCAGATAACATTATCAGCACAATAAGAGAAAGAACATTCTTACATTCTTATTTTCGGAAGTCCGGAAGCTGTAACATCCAGCATCCTTAGACCTCCATTTGCAGATCTCTTCCTAATCACTTTGGGCCTTCTCTAGGGGCCCATGGATGATAGTAAATTGTGATGACTGATCTTCTGGCGTGGTCTAAACATTTGCTGTACTACCTTTATTAGAAGATACTCAAAGGGCTTTTCTATGAGGCAACCTACACTGCTTATTGCAAATCTATAAAAATCAACTTCCAGCATCCATGACAAATAATAGAATGAGAACTCTCAGAGGGGAAGCACTCTTACTCATGAAATGCAGCTACAGGAACAGGAGAATTTCTGTAGGAGCCAGTGAAACTGGCTGGAGTTATTGCTGGGAATTTTTTCTTCTTCATAATGTTTCCTAGAAAATAGGCACCAAGTAAAAATTCAGGGAAAAATATAGCAAACTTAACAGTAAAGATGGTTGGGTACAACAGACCTTTGGCAAACCCTTGCTCTCATGACTTCCGGTGACGGGATGGCTCTATGGAGGCAGGTGCAACATCACAGCCCCTCTTGTTCTTACATTTTCCCCCTGGTAGTATTTGGCTTCTGATTGCAGTGTGAGTGGAAGTAGGGAAATTCCTTTTTTCTTTTTTTTTTAACAGCAATTCACTACTTCAAAATGGTGTATTGGATATTCTTCCATGACACTTAATTTCTATTCAAATAAATTTGGTAGTGTCTATAAAGAGAAAATGCTAGAGGTGAAAGCTTTATAACCTACAGTCAGGACTGACAAGGAAGCTTAGAGGCGTGGTAAAGGCTCAGAGTCAAATCCTACACAGATTTACAGATGCTATAGTGCCTAGATGATTTTAATAACACACAACTCCTTCGAACATTCAGGACACATGGAGGTCAGTTAGTTTAGAGTGGTCTGCAAATCTATTCCATCTATTAAATAATGGAAGACAAAGAAATTGTACTCTCTTCATCAAATGAAAGTATTTAAATTATGTAAATGAAGCTAAACTTCTTTGGTTCAAAGAGAGACCCTAGGAGATGAGAGGGTAGTGGGTCTTGGAATCCCACACACTTGGCCATGGCTTGAACCCTGAAGCAGCTGCAAGGCTATCCCAAGAATCATGCTGTAAGTGTTCCAAAGATAATAATTCATAAGCCACTGATTTAATGAAGACTTTCCATTATACTGTGGAGGCACCTGAGACATACAGATGCCCAACATTTGCATTGTGTTTTTAAACATTTCATGTGCTTATATGTTCCTGTTTATACTAGAATTTTTCCAAGCACCTGTAAGAACTATTTCTCTTCATGAACACTTTCTTTGTTTGGGCAGTGGAGATCCATGATGCGAAAGAAAGATAATCAGGTGTTAGAAGTAGCTCAATCAGGGAAGGAGAAGGGGACGTTTCCTGGGACTGGGAAAAGGCTAGAGTCTTAGGGTTTCTGATGGGAAATGGGAAGATTGCACGGTGCACTGGAGTATGAAAGAGCAGCAAGGACTTATGGGTGGCCAAGTCTGTAGTCAGCAGGAAAGACCATAGTGAGGCCATCCCTAAGTCAGCCCCGAGCATTAGAGCCCAAGAGACGGTGGAACATGCTGGGAGCAGGATCTCCAAGTGTCAGCAGGAGCACTGATGCCAACAGTTAAGGCTTAAGAACTAGAGTCCTTATCATCCCACCTAGGTGCCTGGGTATTTATATATCGAGAAGGTAAGGACCTCCAACATAACAGAGATGGAATTTTTTTCAGCCTTGACTAGTGAAATCTCAATGTTGAGTCAATAATGTGGATCAAGTTCATAAACTATTACAGTGTGGGTGGGAAGAGAATTGTATCAGTTGCTAACTCCTTAATCATTCTGATGTGGGTCTTGTGCTTAAGGTCTTGAAATCTTGCATCGCAGCATTAGCTTGCTCAGGTGTACTCCTCTGATCCTGCTTGTCTAACTTGTTTTATCCAGTGGGTATTTTCTGAACACTCTTGAAGATAATGCCACATATTACATCCTGTCTGTCTCAAAGGGCCTGGTTTGGGCTGTCCTATACCCCAAGGGCAGAGACAATTTTGTTTGTAAGAAGCAACATAGGAAAGATTGTGGGAAGGTAACTCTGTGTCTCCATGATGAATCACAGTAAAGACAAAATGGATTTGTCCGTAGTCTTTCTATTAAACAACGGGAGATAAAGGACACGTGCTCCATCTTCTCTAAATATTCAGAAACTTTCAGTGTTTAATGACACAGACAAATTCTGAGGACAGGAGGAATGACAACAATGTAAAACTAGAGAAGCCGAGAACATTTAGTGCAAGCCATTTATTTTCTAAGCAATGAAGTCATTTGTCTCCATCTAGCAATGTTTCTACTGACCTGCTATTTTCCTCTAGGGAAAAAAAAGGGCAGTAATAATCCATGGCCAAAGGGGAAAGGGACCCCAGATGCACAACAGATCTTACCTGTGCTGGCAGGTGTGCTGGCCTGTGGGTTTCTCCCGGCAGCTTTGGAAGATGAATTACTGACAAAGGTGGGGACACCTCTGTACTTCACACCATTTTCCAAAGCTGCAGATTGCCATTGCCCAAAGTGTGTGAGACAGACATCCCTGTCTCCAGCAGGAACTCATGTCCACCTGTGTGGAAAGGGCTAATGCCATTTAAAATTTTGTTAACACACGTATTCCCTTATAGCACTTCCCTTCTTGCTTTTTTCGCAGTAAAAGCATTAAAAAATGTTGCAGATATATGAGAAGTATAGAGATAATTAAAATGAACTACATTTTACCCCACTTAGTTTATCAAATCTTTGAAAAGAATATTTTACTAAAATAGTTGCCCCCTGTATTTCCCTCTGTGCTGCCATTTCCCTCCCATCTTCCGTTCCTATAGACAGACCATCCTTGCCTGATTTGTTGGCTGTCATTCACGCATGCTTTTGTCCTTTTATCTACTTATGTGCATGCCCCCCAATAATGTGCATATTTCAAACTTTTTAAAATTGTAGACTATTATGTGTGTCACTCTGTAACTTAGGGATTTTGTTTAATATTGTATTTTTAATACTTTGTTATTACCAATTACATATAATTGGTTATATTTTATTAATTTTTATATATAAGGATGTTATTGGTTTGTACATCTTGCAGTCTTGCTAATTGTTATTAATGTCAACAGTTTGTCTGTAGGTTCTTTTGGATTTGTTAGAGCAATAATCATAAATTAGCAAATGTTGACATTTTTATTTTCCCTTTTAAATTTTTATACTGTCCTTTTCCTTTTTTTTTTTGACTTATGGCATTGGCTAGGATCACTGGGGTAATGTTGATTCTAACATGGAAAAGCGAATAGAGAAAACCAAGGGCATTTTCAGTTTTTTCCTAACTTTCATGGGAATGTTTTGAGGTTTCACTATTATGTAAAATATCTACTAGTGGATTTTGATATCATTTATCATGTCAAAGAATTTCTTTTCCATTCTTAGTTTGCTTAGGGTTTTATCAAGAATGGCTGTTGCATTGTATCAAATATTTTTTCCTGTGGCTTTTTAGAGGATATGATTTTCCCCTTTTCCACTTTACTTTCTAAATATGGTGTTAATAGATTTTCTGATGTTAAAACATGAATTTTACTTTTTCTATGGTGAATTATATTTAACAGTGTTTTACTTTAGGATTTTTATCTTGAACAATCTCATTCAAAATTGCAAGAAAAATACACAGTTCCTCAGGATAATTATTACAAATTTGTGCAGGCCATCTATGAAGAAAATGCGAAACATTTTCAAAGGATGTCAAAGATTTCTTGAATATATGTAATGAAAGCTAAGATTGTAAGTAATGATATTTATGTGAGATTAGTTAACACATTTTCTTTCTTATTTTACTTTTATCCCGATTTTTATTAATCTTATATTTTTATAATTTCTACAATAGTTCTTAACATAAGAGAGATAATTTTATCATTTTATGGCTTGAAAAAAATTCAGCTATAAAACTCTGTGGTCCCAGTGCCTTTGACCTTTGCTAAATATGTTAAGAAGCTTTTTCTCTCAGTTTAGATGCATGAGGATGGAAAGAGGGTTTTACTATTCTGTTTCTGTGTTGCATCTGACCATTTCAGGAAAGTGATAACAGGTTCCAGAGTTTGATATATGGGATAAATAATGATAAATGCCCTGGTAGATATGAGGAGTCAAGTAAGCTCAGAGTATTTCTATTGCAATAACTTTTTGGGCTTTTGTGGCTTACCAAACACATGTTTATTGGAATTTTATTTTTATAAATTGAGTTTTTTATTTTAGAATATGGAATTAATAATTAAAAATATTATAGGTCTTTTGGATATAGTGTGTATATACAAATTGCATATATATATATACACACACACACACATTGTTTATTTAGAAAATGTAATATAAAAGCCACAATAATATAGGGATAAATAAATAAAATGTGGAAGGGAATTCTTTACATGAAGTAAGGAAAGATGAGTTCATATTGTAGCTTGTTAGTAATTGGCTATTTGGCGCTGGCTAAGTAAATTTTATCCTCTTAGCCTCAGTTTCTTCATCTGTAAATGAGAGGGTTGAAAACAGTGCTTTGTGATTGTACTTTGTGGAGTCTTGAAGGGTTCTGTAAATTCTACCGAAGAATTGCCATCATTCAAACATTTTTCAACCAATAGATGGCTTAGTGTCAAGCTCTGCTCTGCCTACTTTATAGGTATTAACTGATTTAGTTTAATTTAGCCTTTACAACTCTACAATTAGGTAGTATGATTGTCCACAATTTGCAGAGGAGGAAGGAAAGGTAGAGATAGGCTAAGTTTGTTCAGGGTAAAGTAGCTAGTAAGCAGTGGAGCTAGACAGCTTAGCTCCAGAGGCTTTCATCTCAAGCCCTATACTGTACTGCATATTTTCCTTATCAGATTTACATTGAACAAAGGGTCTTACAGTTAAAATGTTGAGAATACGAAGACATTAAAATCTCCACAATTCCATAATTTAAAGTGTGCTGGCTCATCAGGGAAAGGAGGTCACTATCAATCCTGCAACTGTAGAAAACCCTGCTCTGGTTTTGGTATGATGGTCATGTGGTGACTCATAAGGAGGTCCTCTGGTGTCCTTCCTTGACCGCAGTGCAGCACCTCTCTAGCTCATGAATATCTGTTTTGTAGTATTCATCCTCATCTCTAACCACCTAATTTTATTGGTCTTGTTGGTGTCTTTGGAAACAAGAGGCAGTGAAAAAGTAAGAAAGAAGTGAAAAAGTAAAAATGTAAGTCAGACAAAAAGTTCAGGCTTTTTGTCAGGCAGAACTGAATTTTAAGCCTCAGCTTTGCCAATAGTTGTTAGCTTTGTGACCTTGAGAAAGTAAATTAATGTTTCAGTACCTCAGTTTCCTCTTCTAGAAAAATGGACTACCATCTACTTCATAAGGTTGTCATGAGCAAAAAGAAATAAAAATGCATATGAAAGTCCTAATACAGTACCTGCTATACTGTTGATGCTTAATAAAAATTATGTTCTCTCCCTTTTGCCTTTCACAGAGGAGATTGTGTAGCAGAGACTTTATTTCCTCAATCAGCCAGGTTGGAAGCTGTACTTGACTGAAGGACTCTTGCTTGACTAGCCTCCTCTAGTTTTTGTGCTTCTTCCATTAGCCAGTCTTCTGAGTAAGCCACATATTTGTTTCCTTTATTGTTACATTTCATTAGATTTCTCTTCAATTTGCAATTAATAGAAAAGTCAGATCCTTGTGTGCTGTGCTCTCTTCCTCCTGGGTATCCTCCTGACACACTGTCTTTATTCCACAGCACCTGCTCTCAAATTTCTTGCTCCTTTTGAGCAATGTGAGTTCCCTTGGAAACAGCCTCCAAAGCAGTGTAGCTGGGAGCTGAGTACGGATCTTAGTCTTTGGTGAGAAATGAAGATCCAGTTGTTATGGGGTGAAAATCCTCTCTCCTGTGGATATACTCTTTATATATTCTTTAAAGGAGAGAATACACTAAAGAGAAAAATTTCATCTTTTAGGTGTAAGATATACTATGAATTGATCAAGGACACATACTTATTTGGATCCTTTGCAAGGACAAAGCGTAACTGTTGCATTATGATTCCAAGTGACAATTACACAGATGTTTAATTGCCTGGATGGCTGAGGGCACATGTTCCAATCACAATATGATAAAAATCTCAAAATGCTTAATCTTTTTTTTCCCAGTGTTCAACATTATTTTTCCAGGATCCTGAATACTGTTGAAAATATACATTCCAGAGTTGATCTTACTCTTGATTAAACTTATCTACAACTTCATTTCTTTTTTAACTTACATTTGTCAATTGCCTACTTTGTGCCAGGAACCATGCAAGGTTCTGAGGATGCACAAGTCAGCTAAAACCATGGGCATTCTTTTCCGGAGGGCTTTAGCTGTCCTTCAAGTGCCAAGGTTACAGAAAAAACAGTTTTAACCTACAAGAACACAGAAAATACTGTACTTCAGAATTATTTCAAGGAATAAACTTTAGGGCAAATGTAATTAAAACAAGAGATAACTAGGGAAACTTCAGCAAAAGGAATGGTAGTGAACATTAAATACATTTAGTTATAGAGTTAAGATTAATTCAAAACTGGATGCATGAATGAAAGAAGAGAAAGTAAATGTCATATATTCAGACAAAGTTGAAATAATTCAATTAAAAAATCAGAAGGGAAGGAAGAAAGGGGAAGTAGAATAATCTTTTAGTGATTGTTACATAAGTGACAGTGAGAGTCAAAAGATATCATTTAAAGCTAATAAACCAAGTAGTAAAAATCTAATTAAAGGGACTGAGGGTATCATAAAAGGTAATGTATAAAAGTAACCATTAGAACAAAAATACACACCTTCCTAAAGACCGAAAAGAAATTTTTTTAAAAGATTAAAAAAAGAAGGACCAACAGAACATATAAAGAAACATAGTTAATATAACCTAATGCACAAAGTATCTGGCCTTTGATCTTTGGCTGTTGGGTAGTTTTACACTGGTAAGTATTTATCGTGATGTTCTGTGGATAATGCAGTTCTGAGAACTTCCTGCAGGGCAGGTCTTGTCTTGACAAATTCCCTCAGTGTTTGCTTGTCTGGGAAGGACTTTATTTCCCCTTCATATATGAAACTTAGTTTTGCAGGATACAAAATTCTAGGCTGGACATTACTCTGTTTGAGAAGACTGACAATGGGGCCCCAATCCCTTCTGGCTTGGAGGGTCTCAGTTGAGAAGTCTGCTGTTAGTCTGGTGGGTTTTCCTTTGTAAATTACCTGCTGCTTTCGCCTCACGGCTTGTAAGAGCACCTCTTTCATATTTATTTTGGCTAGTCTGATGACTATGTGTTGTGGTGTATTCCTCTTTGTGTTGAGTCTTCCAGGAGTCCTATGAGCTTCTTGTACCTGGATATCTAGATTTCTAGCAAGGCCAGGGAAATTTTCCTCAATTATTCCCTCAAATAGATTATCCAACCCTTGTATTTTCTTCTTCACCCTCAGGGATGCCTATGATTCTTATGTTAGGCCTTTTTACATAATCCAACATTTCTTGTAGGCTTTGCTTGTTCCTCTTGCTTCTCTGCTCTATCTCTGCGACTGTCTTGTTTATTTGGAAGGTGTTGTCTTCAAGCTCTGAGATTCTTTCTTCTGCCTAATCTAATCTGTTCTTGAGGCTTTCCACTGTGTTTTGTAATTCCTTGAAAGAATTTTTCATTTCCAGAAGTTCTGTTTGATTTTTCTTTAATACCTCAATTTCTTCAGTGAATTTTTCATTCATTTCCTGTACTGTTTTTGTGGTTTCTTTGTGTTGGGTTTTTGTTTTGTCATGTATTTCATTAAGTTTCCTTACAATCCATACTGGAAATTCTTCATCTGTCATTTCTATATTCTGCTTTTGGTTGGTATCCACTGCTAGGGAGCTGGTGTTCCCTTTTGGCGGTGACCTTTTGCTGTGATTCTTCATACTTCCAGCGTTCTTTTTCTGGTTCCTTCTCATCTGGAACAGGTTCTGCTTCTTACTTTTTGATTTTCTTTTGTTTAGATATTGACACGCTCTGTTTAATCTCTGAGCCAATAGGTGGTGTTTGTGGGTGAGAACCGACCACACCCTGTGTGATGAGTCAGTAGATGCAGTAAAAGGGTGTGCAATTTGACCTCCCTGTCAGTAGGTGGCGCTTGCCCTCAGGAACAAGCTGCAGTGTTGTTTTTGGGTCCTGTGATCGGCTCTAGTTCCTCAGGAGGGAGGACCCTGATGCCCGTGGTGGTGAGTGTGGCCCTGGGACTTCCAGGTGAGTCCTTTACCCACCACCACCACAGAGGCAGGTGGGGAGATGAGGCTGGGCGGGGTCAGGTTGGGTGAGCCTGCCCTCAGGCCCCTCACATGTTGTTAAGGGATATGCAGGGGTTGCAGGGCAGTTCTCCGTCTCCGGGCTGAGTTGCCCGGGAGGGGTGGATGTGGCCCCCTCGACCAGGGAGTCTGCTCTCTATCCCCACAAAACTCTGCCAGGGGACTGTTCGCCCAGGGGAGTATTGGCCACTGAAGCTCTTGGATCAAGCTGAACTCCCTTTAAAGTGAGTGGCGGTGGGGGCAGCTGCTCCGATTCAGCCTGTGGCACCAGAGGCATTAGGTTGCTATGGGAACCAGCACTTATGCAAATTGGTCTCCCAGGTTCATCAAACTCCAATCTGGTGTTTCTCCCAGGGAGGGGCTGATTCATCAAAAACTTCAGTGTGAAGGTTCTCAGGGGAGGGGCTAGTTCAGCAAAGCCTGGTATGGTGGTTCTCTGAGGGGGGCGCACTTACAGATCCCTACTCTCCTGTGCACCGCCACACGCTCCCGATGGACACTCGCCCACCCGATCCTGAAACCGCAACCGCTCCCCTACGCCTCCACGCTCACTGTCTGCGTTGTGGGGAGGTGGACTCGCCATGTGCTGTCTGCCAGCTTGGGGCACAGACATGCCGCCTGCACTGAAAGGGGGCCACTCAGCACAGAGGTCTCCAGTGTCTCCTATGATGGTGGGGGAGGGGGCCACGGTCTTTCTGCTCTGCTCTAGAGCTGGGAGGAGAAACCAGTCCGCCCTCCTCCTCTCCGCAGCTACTCTGCTAGAGGCAGGCTCACCAGGCGTGCACTCCCCACCACCGAGATAGACCCAGATCCTCAGGGCAGGCCTGGCCAGGGGTGCACTGTCCATCACCCACGACCAGCCCAGTCACTCAGTGCGGGTTCAGCCTGGAGCACACTCTCCACTGCCCAAGGCAGGCTCGGTCACTCCGGCAATGCGTGTTGGCTGTTGCTATGGGGTGGATGCGGCTATAGGACTACCAGTAGCTTGAGCCAAAATTACCTTCTGGGGTGCCAGGATTGTAGAAGGTGCAGAGGTTGGGTTGTCCAGACGCAGGGATGCTGGTTCTCTGGTTCCTTGTGGCACTCCCCCCCTCTGCCGCCCCCCAGAGTTCTGGGTCCTGCTGCAGGCCCGAGGAACCCTGGTGGGGATAGGGGAAAAAAATCCCTTACCCTTTCCCTGCTCTCTGGCACTCCCTTGACTTGGTTCCTGCCAACTTTTCTCCTCTATCGTCTTGTCTCTCAGCTGTTCAGTTCCTGCTGGTGGTATCTTGGACTCTGCTGGTATCAGACCCCCTGGTCCACTCCCGATCAGCCATCCTCCTCCCCTCCCCTCAGTCCGACCCTCAACTCCTCCGCCAGGAAGGTCCGACAAGCCCTGACTCTAGCTGGTCATCTTCCCACTCTCTCTCCTAATACACAAAGTAAATATAACTTCATATCATCTGGGTTGAGACCAAACTATATATTGATATATGATATATCAATATATTGACATGAATGTAGATGCTTTAATTCACCTATTAAAAGAAAACAATTTTCAAATTGGCTTATAAAGAAAAAACCCAGATCTATGCTATAAACAAAAGGCATACCTAAAACAAGATGATTCAGAAATGTGAGAAAATAAAGGCAGGGGAAAATGTGTATCAGGTAAATGGAAACAATAAGGAAATAGGGGTTGTAATCTTGATTTCAGACAATGTAAAATTCAGGCTCAAAAGCAACAGATGGGATGAAGACGAATATGTTTATGTTGCTAAAGATCATAATTCAAAATAATGTTATAACAGTTATGAACACTATGCATCATTGTATGGCATTTGCCTTCAAAAGCAGACTACTACTGGAGCTACATAAGTAGTAATAGAAATTGGTATAAACATACTAATAATAGGAA
This sequence comes from Daubentonia madagascariensis, assembly GCA_023783475.1. Taxonomy (NCBI): domain Eukaryota; kingdom Metazoa; phylum Chordata; class Mammalia; order Primates; family Daubentoniidae; genus Daubentonia; species Daubentonia madagascariensis. The sequence continues at coordinate 74,510,262 of JAKFHU010002088.1, read as the reverse complement.
ATTTTAAGAAATTATTGTAAGTTCAAGACAAGTGAAGTGAATTGAAAAATAAGCAAGGTTATAGAAGGCCAAAACAACACGGTCAGTTAGTTACATGTGCTGTGTTGAAACTGCCTCATACTATATGGCTTGTGAGAGCTGATTCTACACATCTCTTGTCAACTCTACGTTCAGTGTTAGCACATGGTAACTTGAAACTGGCCATGATGGCAGTATTTGCACCACGAAAATTGGCAAATGCTATAATCAGGGCTTTCTCCCCCTTTTTCCTGAAGGCCAGTTTACCAGCATAGCTGTGGATATATTAATATATCAAATCTACACTCCATGAAAGGAAATACCTCTTCTTCTTAAGCACACATGGAACATTAAAAAAAATTATATATTAGGCACAAAGCAAACTAAAAGTAAATAACAAAACCAAAGGACAAAGCCACCCTTTTACCACAAAATTCTTGGGTAATTGGGGAAATACAAAACATAATTGCATTTAAAAAAAAAGTGAAAATTAAAACACATGTCAAAATTTGTAGGATGCAATTAAAAATGATTACAGAAAAACTCATAGCTCTATATACTTATATCAATTAATAATAAACTTTATTCAATAATAAATAAAAAATAAAAATGAACTAAATTCAGTTTAAAAGGTTATAAAAGAAAAATAAACAAAAAGAAAGCACAAAAAGAAGTAGTAAAAATAACAGAAAAACTAATTAAGAAAAATAGAGGTTTTTTGGAAAAAAAACAAAATAGACAAACCACAAACTAATTTAATGTTGAATAAAAGGAGAATACACTATAAACAGAATACAAAATAATAAGAATCAAAGGAAATTAAAAATAATAAATATTTTGTATAACTTTCTGTAGATAAATTTGAAAACCTAGATGAAAAGAATATTTTGCTACATATATACAATTCACCAAAATTGGTCCCAGTATAGATTGAAACCTTAAATATACAAATTTCTGTGAAAAGAGAAAGAATGTTATCAAACAAGCAAACAACAGCAACAATGAAGTCTACCCTCCCTCCAAAATTGCTACAGGCCTAGATGGTTTCACAGGAAAATTTTACCAAAATTTCAAACTAGGCAATCTCAATGCTAGATAGATATTTCCAAAGTATAGAAAATTATTTATAGAAGGGAAGTACAACATTGATACCAAAACTTGATTTTAATTTTGAATTGCAATGAAAAAATAGAAGTAAAATATTAGTAAAATAATAATACTACCACTTAAAATGGAAGACTCATTTACAACAGAATAATCCCGTGTACATCTTCTCTTATGTTTTATGCTATTGTTGTCATGTAGTTTACTCCCACATATGTTATAACTTCACAATATATTGTTATTATTTTTCCTTCAATGAGTCAATTCACTTTTAAAGAATTAGAAAAATAAAGACAGTCTTTTATATTTACCCATATATTTTTCAGTGTTCTTCTTTTCTTTCCCTAGATCTGATTGCCCGTCTGATGTCATTTCCCTGTTTGAATAAATGCCTTTAATGTTTTTTTTAAGATGGTGCTATCGTTTAAATGTCCCCTCCAAAACTCATATTGAAATTTAATTGCCATTGTGATGGTATTAAGATGTGGGACCTTTAAAAGGTGATTAGGTCATAAGGGCTTTGTCCTCATGAATGGATTAATGTTGTCATAATGTGAGTAGGTTAGTTATTGTAGGAGTTCAGCCCCTTTTTTCTCTTTCTGTCTCATACACACAATTCCTTGCCGTGTGATGCTCTTCTGCCAGGTTATGATGCAGCAAGAAGGACCTCACCAGATACAATGCTTTCATCTTGGACTTCCCAGCCTCTAGAACCATGAGCCAAATAAACTTCTTTTCTTTATAAATGATCCAGTTTTTGGTTTCCTGTTATAGCAGATTAAGGCAGATGTTCTACTAGCAAAAATTTTATTAATTTTATTTAATTGAAAATATTTTTATTTTGTCTCTTGTGGATACAAAATTCTAGGTTGATATATATGTTTTTCTTTTAGTAAATTAGTGATGCCAAAACATGATTTTTTGGCTTTCATTGTTTCTGACAAGAGATCACCTGTCATTCTGACTGTCATTTGTTGGTATATAATGTGTCTTTCATTTTTCTTAGGCAGCTTTTGAAATTTTTTCCTGTACTTTTAATTTTATGCTTTGTTAGTATGGAATCCATTTTGAATTTTTTTTTTTTTTGGTCATAGGTAAGTTTGTTAACCCTTTTATGTAGTCTTTAATTCTAAGGTGTGAACCTTACAAAGTTTCAATGGAAAACTTGAGGTATTTGCCAAGCCCCTCTAATTTGATAGGACTCCAACTCCAAACTGTATGTCCATCTGCTGAAACCTCTACTCAGCTGTCTGAGCTATTTTGCTACTGTTTTCTTCTTGGTGTCTCTGGTCTCTCTCAAAAATGGCCAAGGATTTGAGGAGAGTTTATCTGGTGACTTTGGGGTCCTTGAGGTTTCCCTTCTTCTAGGATTTTCCCCTCAATTTTGTGCAACTGTAGTACTTTTGCTCTAGTACTCCTCTGATTCCCCAAACCAAGAAGACTGTGGCTGTCTGCCTGAATTCTAGCTGGCCAAAGCTGTCTTACTGGGCATGCTATCTGGGGAAAACGTGGAGAAACTTGGATTTCACTCACTGCAGTTCTTGCCTTTCAAGGATTGGATCTCCATTAATTTCTGCCTGCAGAGATTCTAAACAGTTTATTTCGTATTTTCCCCATTGTTTTTAGTCATTATCAGTGAAAGGGCTAGTCCAAAACAAGTTACTTCCCTATTACTGGAATCAGAAATTAGATTGTTACACATTAAATAAAAATAATTTTATGAGCCCTTGTTGATAGTTAAGTTATATGTATAAGTGTATATATATATTTATATATACATATATAATATGTATGTGTGAGAAAGAGAGAGAAAAGAATAGCTTTTTTATTTTTTTACAGAAGGAATGAACAATTTAGAAAATTGCTACTTTGCACCTCCTCCCAACAAAAATTGTTTCAGGTGCAGGCCATCAAAGACAAAAGGCTGTTGGAGAACAGAATATGTCTATGGACGTTAAAGTACTAACCCAAAGATTATTTACTCATTACAATTTTTGAAAAAAAAAAGATGAAAGAAAGTAAATTTAACTTGAACCTAATGACAAAACAATTACACAAATGTTCACTATTCCTAATTCAAGAAAGTGAAAGATAAAAAGAAAGACAATGTTATTTACAAAGGATTAAGAAGCAGATTGATGATACGTTGAACACTAGAACATAATATTTCGATATCTTTAAAACCTAACGGAAAACATTTGAACCCAGAATTCTCTTTCTAGGAAAGTCCTTAAGAGCAAAATATAAAAAGTATTTTGGACACATAAGAATGCAGAAGATTTTTAATCCTAGACATCCTATATGAAAAAGCATATTTTAGAGCAGGTTTCAGGAAAAAAGAAAAGAAAAAACTAATCCTGGGAAAAGAATGACATTAGATACTAGAAGCAGTGGCAGTTAACTATGTCTCAAAGTAAGTGAAAGAAATAAGAAAGAAAATATGATATCCTCTGGATGTAGATACTTAGAAAATTTTCAACCAATACATTGTTATGGCATAAAATTGCAAAGTTATAATAATGAAAATGTTGATTTTTTTGGTTTGTTTTATGAGTTTTAGCCACAACCTAAATATAAAGTATAGGAGATTATAGTCCCACATTAAAATCTAAACATTGCAAACATTGAAAATATAAATATAACAACATTGAAATGAAGAGTGCACTGAGCATGACAGGGTAGCAAAGGAAGATTGGCTGGGCTAAGTTCCTCATTTTTGACGACAGGACATCAGTTGATACTCTTACGTTGGTAAATACCAAATTGATGGCTAAGTTAAGTACTTTATCTAAAGCCATGAGGGTGAAAATGAGAATAACCGAAAACAGAGAGTCTTGGCAGAGTCATTTCAGGAACATACAAACAAAATTGAAGGAAAGGAAGATTTTTTCGCTTTTATTTCTTTATTCAAGTTATTTTTGTTGAGAAGGTAATGCATTATTAAAAAATACTAGTTTAAACAAGTAACTAAATCATGGTTATTCAAACCCTGAAATACTATGCAGCAATTAAAAAGAATAAAGTGGAGCTCGATGTACATCATGATATGGAAAGGTAGCCGCTGTATATTGCTTAATGAAGAAAGCCAAGCTGCAGAAGAGAATTGCATATTCCCAGTAAGATCGATACATATATGCAAATGTGTGTATTTACATATTTTGTACAATGAAAACTTTTTGGAGGAAAAAAATTAAGCTCAAAGGTGAGAACTCTGAACCAAGTAGTTCTCAGAAACCCAAGCAATTCTCATTAATTTATTAACAGCACGCTAGCAGACTGATTCCAAGCTGAACCCAGTCCAGGTCCAGTGGAGATGCTAAGAGCAGGTCTTGTGAGAGAATCTCTCCCTCCTTACTCATCAGCGTTGACACTGCACATCTTCCTTCTTTTTCCCTTCATACACGCTGAGTGGTGGTGAGCTAGTCACCTACAACTCTGCCAGTTTCATATAAATTTAATCCCTTATTTTATCAACAGCTTACTGAGTTATCTCAGAATCAACTATTAAACATTTCTGGTTTAATTCTTCATGCAACCACTGGGAATAATTAAGCTACTGGTTCAAGAGTTACCCTTGGCTAAGTAAGCACACCTCTGCTTCCTTGCTGTGCTTGGCTTCCTTATCTGAAAAACCAGGTGTCTGGGCTTGAAGATTCCTCATATCCCTTCTGGGGATCTTCTGACTCCAGGCTCTGTTTTGTGAGTATCTTAAAAGGGCTTTGAGTTTTTTAGGGATACAGTTTAGAAATGATAGGAAGGTTGGCTGAGAGAAACTTTAAGCAGTGCTAAGCAATTCTACCATGAGCTCCTCAAATGTCCAACGGGAAAAATAAAAAGCCTTGGGATACAGCATGTTACATCTGTACCAGAGTAACACCACGCAAGGAAATACTTGGCTCCCGGCACTTGTTAAAGTGCATTAATTTGACGGCATGCACGAGCTGTTGACTGCCTGCTGAAGTCTTCCACTGTCTGTGGCTCGTTGCGTGCACAACTGCTCTGATCGAGAGTAATTCCATGCCAGGCAGCTGTGGAACGAATAGGTTATACACAGCCAGGGAAACCTGAAGCATCGTCAGCTAATCAGTGAGTGCTGTGGGAGAGAAATTAAAGTGGAGGAAGGTGTGTATCGAAAGCGAAAGGTGATGAAGGAAAGAAATGAGCTGATATTAAGAGGTGGCAGAAGTCATGGGAATATGCATGGCATTTTGGTTAGAAACAAATGAAACACATTTGGATCCAATTGCAGGGTCCAGGGCACAGATAGGAAAGTAAATTTGCTAAGGAAAGGCAATGAGAAGCTTCTGGAAGGTGAGAGAGTTAATAAAGTTGTTTGAGAGTGCTTAATGAGTATGCTGACCATGAAATACATGAGACATCAGAAAAAAAACTGAAATATAGGTTGGGAAAATTGTACATTTAACATCCATTTGCTGGTTGCTAGTTGGGACAGGCAGGGACAGCATGGCCTCTGAAGACAGGGGTTTGGCTTATGTTTGCTATGTCTTATAGCAAAGATCTAGGAAACAGTAAGAACAGAGGGTAACTAGGTGATGTGGCCAATGTCAATATTCCAAACTGCAGCTGGGCTTATGTGAGGATTCTGACACCCAGTGCGTTCTCTCTGTGGAAGGCAAAGCTTAAATGCTAAGCCACTCAGGAAAAAGGCGCCCAGGGGCATCAATTTATTCTCCTGCTTGGCAAACATACTTGCTCCTCTGGGCCACCTGTAGGTTGAACATCCATCTGCAGGCTGCCATCTCTTACTCCATCCTCTAATTGTAGAGTCACAACATAAGAATGACAGCAATAAATGGCTCCTAAGGAATTGTATAATCCAATCTCTTGATTTATTTTTCAGGTTATGAAATTAAGCTCAAAAGGAATTTTTCCCAAAGCATTCAGCTAATTCGTGGTAGGGCTTGAGCTCATTTGGGTTTTCTTTCTTTCAGTCTGTTCTTTCCTATTTATGCTGCCTCACTTTAAAATTTAGAGATGTACTTCAAACATCATCTGTATTCCTTTAATAATCCTTCATAATCCTTTAGAATTCACTTTTTGGTTTGTGAACTTTATTTATTCAGGCAACAAATAATTGAGTGACTACCATATGACCTCATGAAGCTTATATTCGAGAGTTGGAGACAGACAATGAAAACAAGTAAAAGTAGAATATAATGTCTGTAGAGATGGGAACTATGAAGAAAATGAATGCAGGTTCATGGGAGAGAGGGCACTATTTTACTCCTGTGGGGAAGTTTGAGCACAAGCTTGTAGGATGAAAAGGAAAGAATCATATGAATATCTCTCAAGGATAAAACTTCTCTACGTTTCCTTTCATTAATTTGTCCTAATTATATCTTTTAGGACTGTAAGGCGGAATGTAGGCTGATGTATAGTACCCTGAACTATGATAAACATATCCATGGGTTTTTCAATTCATAATCTTAGATTTTTTTTTCTAATTTTAAACCATATTTCCCCTCACACTCAGCACTGATAGACCAAGAGTGGATATGACGGGAGCTCCCTGTTTTGGTTTTAAGCCACACATTCCTCCTGCCTATTGGGTGAAGTAATCCATTAGAACATTTATTAGGTGGCAGTGCCAGGATATAATGCACTACCTTATTACCCTATTATGATGTTACCTCTGTTAATATTCTCAACAACCTTCCAGGAGAGGCTTTATTATGTTCATATTACAGGTGAGGAAACTAGGGCCTGTAGAAGTTAAACGACTTCACAGTCAGTGATTGGCAGAACTGGGGCAAGATCGAGGTCTGTTGGAAACCAAAACCCATGTTTGTCCCATTGTTCAGATGCCTGTAAGGCCCCATGAAGTGACTTAGAATCCTAACACCTGAGTCTGCTGTCCCTCTGGGTTTCCATAATCTTTTGTATTCTTGTCCCTTTTTGATTGATTAAAGCAAAACTGGCCTAATTTTTTTCTCACGTGATGTGGAAGTGTGACTTGTAATTCATTCAACTTATTGGAAAAATAAAAATATCATTTATTCAGCAATTCATTCATTCAACAACACATATTGAGCTTGCCTTGAATTTTGACTAATGGAAAGTCATTTCCCTTCCCATGTTTTCTCACTAGTTTTCTATACATCTAGGAACCTCATACTGAGATAAAAAGGATTCAAAAATAAGTAGTGAACCAATGCCATTATAAGTTCCAATTTCTGTTGCAGTTTCTAGTGTTTAAAATTCCTTCTTTCTACATTTCATTTGGCCACCATTCTTCCTAGTCCAGACATAACTAGACTTTAAAACCAAACTAGGTTCTTCATTTTTATTTTTCATAATGGAGGTTAAGATAAATACCTTTGCCAAATGAGCACTGTTTGCTTCCAAACTGAAGCTTCTCGGCTGTGCGCTTATAAGTTGCTCAGAGCATTTTGAGGAGCTCTGATTTTAGAATTGCCCTCAGAGTTTCTTTGGAGTAGGCACAATGGTGGTGTCTTTCATTCTTTGTGATTTTATTAATAGAAGTAGTGCTACGTGGATAAACAAGTTTGGGTCTAAATAGAGTGACTATAAAATATTAAGATAAGTTTCATGTGAGGTTTAGAAGTACCTCTAAATCCAATTCCAAAAGAAGCTTCTAAAGCATTTTGTGTATTGATAATATCAATTATTCCTTTGCTCTGAAAGGGAATATTTAATGCAGATGTATTAATTCTGGTAGTTTTTGGAATGAAGAAAAAAATCATTTTATTTGACTACCTCGTACACATTTCTTACCCTTAATAAAATAATGATTAGGAAGAAGACTCAGTCTCATGGAGTTATAATCTGTAGCATCCTACACAGGAAGCATTGGTTGGTATCAGCAGATTCTGGCCGAGTCAAATCTGAAGATAAGAGGTTGTAGGATGGAGCTGCATACATGGCTGATTGGTGCAATGAGTTCTGGGTGAAATTTCTGTGTGGATTTAACATGTAATTGAAAGGCCAACATACAATTTCTCTTGGGGATAGAAAAAACAACACATGATGAATTTTATCGACACATGGGGAAACCAAGCCTATGAATAAGCGCATTCAAAGGTGCTGGTAATGATAGTTCTGGTCAGGCCCGTGGAGCTTGACTTCTTAAAAAAATATAATTTACCCTCCTTGCTACATTCCTTATCTATTGATTTATGTATGGACCGTACTTTTCGGAAAAGACCATGCAGTTTGAAGTTATTTTGCTTTGTAACAGAAACAGAGACTTCTTTTCACACATGCTGCATGCTGGGTAAGCATGCTTTATTCTTCTCCTTCGTGAAAACAAACAAGCTAAAAGAAAAGCCTAACCTGTCACACTGAAATTCAGTGTTTGAACCCAACATGTCAATTCTCATTCTTGGGCCATGTGGTCCACAGTTTGAGAAGTTCTTTATGGCATTTTAAACCTATTGTTGCAGGAAGACCTCATCCTAATAGACAAGAATTCACAAATACAGAATGTACATTTGTGACTATAACAAGCAAATAAAATCATGCTCTAGAAATGAGGTGGGCATCACAGGAAGAACATTCAGCTGCCTAAATGTTTTGAAATTGCACTATACCCTGGTCCTTAATACACATGAATTCTATAAAATTGTTAGATGTTTTCTCTTTATTTCCCTCTCTCCCTCCCTTCCTTACTTCTTTCCTTCCTTCTTTCCTTTTTCCTTTCTTTCTTAATTTTTCTTTTTCTAGCTGAGACTGATTTCAGAAGAATATAGTCTGATTCCCCAGATGATATAAACAAACGTTGTACAAGGTGTTGGACCTAAGTTTGAGTCACGGCTCCAATTATCAAATGTATGGGATATTAGAATGCATTTGACTATATGAACACCAGTTTTCTCATCTGCAGGAGAAGTGATACTATGTATGCCACAGGGTTCTTGTGAGAAGGCATGTGTGATACAATTCTTAGCCTAGCCCTACTACTGATCAGTGATTCAATCACTTTAGTTTTTATTGCCCTGTCAGTCACTTTTACTACTTTTCATTGGGAATAATATCTTAGATGTAAATGCTGAGTCTTCATGTAAAACATAAACAAAAAAGGATCTTAACTTTCTGTTTACTACATTATCATTTATTCTTCAGACAAAAGTGGCTGTTTTCTTTCAATGACTACTCAGAGTGGATTCAAGCTGACTGCTGGCTGCATAAATACAGACCATCCTTAATTAAATAGAATGCTTGGTAGTGGTTCTCACACTTCTGTGTGCAACACAACCACCTGATGTATTTTTAAAATATAAAAGCTTGCCCTGCAGCTCCCCGTGGGATCTGATTCAGCAGTTCTGCTCTGGGAGGTCCACAGAGTTTGTGTTGAGGGAATGAGGAGACAGAACATTGAATTTTATGGGTAAGATGCATAAAAAGAATCCCTCCTTTTATCAACTCTTGGTGAAAAACATTCCTGATATTAGATATCTGATTTTAGTTTTCTTACCTAGGATAATATTATCTATTTGTAAGATAGGTAGGAAAATGAATTTAAGTACCAAACGTGTAGCAGAATACAATTTTGATATTAATTGATGTTATGAGATTCTCCACCCAAATCTATTTTATTACTGTCATTTTTGTATTTTAAATTTAAAAGTCAGCTCTAAACTATACCCAGGAATGTTTTGGATGAAGCCATTTTGAGGCAAGTTTTTCAGAATCATTTAAATTGGGGAGGGGAGCAGATGTCAAAGAAGAAACGAGAGGGTAAGATAAAGAGGCGGGAGTTCTTCTTTTCATCCTCCTAACTTCAGGCTAAGTCCTGCGGAGATGCGAGCGCCCTCTCTACGTGTAGGATCCAAGTTTGGGGAAGGCCCGTGTCTCACTCTTCGCGTTCAAGCCAAAGGGGTGACAAACCTCACGACAGACTCCTCCGTGCCAAAATGGAAGGCGGTACGAGGAAGGTATGGCCTATTCCTGTCTGGAATTCTAGGAGCAGGTTGTCTTGCATATTTGTTTCAGGCGTCAAAGGTAAATGTGTGAAAGATAAGGGAAGAGAATTTGGGGACAGAGGTGTCTTAATCCAACTTCATCCAAAACCACAGCTAGAACTTACCTGCATTTCCTAGACCTTGACAAGGGAGAAAGCGGGGGAAGGAGAGAGAGAGAGAGAGAGAAAGAGAGAGAGGTGAAGTAGAAGAAGAGGAAGAGGAAGGAGAAGGAGGAGGAGGAAGAAAAAGAAGAGGAGGAGGAGAAAGGGGAGGGGGGAAGAGGGGAGGGAGAGAGGGAGGGGAGAGGGGGAGGGAAGGGGAGGAGGAGGGGGAGGGGGAGGGGAGTGGGGAGGATGGGAGGGGACACTGACTTGTGTGTCCGGGGATGGAGACCCATGAGACTGCAGGCCAACAGCACAGAACATTCCAGCGGGAGGGGGACTTGACAGCTGAGTCCACCATAGGCGAACTTGGCATCTGAGAGAGCACTAGGACAGGACGGTTGGGTCCTGGTGCCCCATTGTCTTGCTTCTCGAGCTTCCCCTCCCCCGAGACCCAAACCTCAATTATGGAGAAGGAAGGGCATAGTCAATCTGAACTGACTTATGTATGATTTGAAACGACTGAGAATTCCTTACAGTGACTGAATTTAAGTAGAATTGATTAGGTCAAGATTTTTGCCAGGAGCCAGAATGAGACCTTAATCAATGAAGAGGGTATGAGTTGGGGAAAAGGTTGATTTTGGAAAGTGTGACCTTCTGCAAGGCGATCTGCACAACATGAGCATGATGTAGGCCCTGTGAAATTAGGCGTGAATTTGTAACACAGGTTGTATCTTTTCACCAGCCTAAGGGACGCCTTCTTTCTATTCCTTCTGTCTGCTGAGAGACTTTATTATCTTTAGCCTAACTGAGTGATTCTCAAACTTCGCTGCACATTAGAATTACCTGGGAAATTTAAAAACGTCTGGATGCCTGAGCCCCGTCTTCAGTCCTTCTGATTTAATTCCTGGTGTGTGACCCAAGCATAACTCGCCTCAGAGGCCTCCTCTCCTCCCCCCACCCTCTCAGTGATAATAACATGCCGCCAGGCTGGAGAACTACCGGCTCTAACCAAACTTCGTAAAGAGGTTGGAGCTTCTTCCTACCTCCTTTAGGATAGAAATATTCCTACTTATCTGTGCAGCAGGTGCAGGCACTGGGAGCTGTTGGGATAAGCCGCCCAGGAGGAGGCCTGATTAGGATGTCAGAAGAACACTGGTGGAGGCATTGCTCATTTGTTTTCCAGTGTGATCTCAGACTTTGGGAGATTTGCTAAATCTCTCTTCTATGGAGAAATATTGGTGGTAGAATTTTTTATTTTTATTCTTGTTTCATTTTTAGCAAACACACATCCTGTCCTGGCAATAGAACCTGCCTGCCATTTCCAAAGGTAGCCTACAGAAAAGCGTGAAGTCACCATATATCCCGCTTATCCATAATGCTCCTTTTGAAGTGCTGACTGACAATCTTTACGTACCATGTAAAGTCTGTACAGATTTAGCTTTACTCCCTTCAGATAATAATATTATCTGCAAAAATAAATATTTTCTCTTTTCCTGTCCCATTGTTACATATATTTTCTTTTATTTGCCTAATTGCAAGTCTAAATTTATAGAACCATCTGGAATATTAGCTGGATAGTGGCTATCCTTTTTTTATTTTTGATATAAATGAAAACCCATATAAAATTCACCTTTATGTGTGATGTTTGATGTGGATTTTTTGTTATATGAACTTTATAAGTTAAGAAATTCCCAATTTGCTTTGAACTTTTAATGTTTTTGAACTTTATCAAATGCTATCACTGCATCTATTGAGGTTGTTTATATTGATAGATTTTCTAATGTTAAACTACTCTTGCAATCCTGGAATAAATTCTATTTGATGATGATGTATTAATTTTTAACCAGTTTTGGATTTAGTTAGCCAATAATTGGTATCATTAACTAATTTCATGATCTTGGGATCTATATGCATAAGTAAAATAATTAGTTTTTGTCTGTGTTCTGCTGCTATCACTGAATACCTGAGACCAGGTAATTTATAGAAATAAGAAATAATGGAAATAGAAATATTTCTATTTAGAATATAGAAATATTAAGCTCACAGTTCTGGATGCTGGGAAGTCCAAGAGCATGGCAGTGGCATCTGATGAGAGCCATTTGTTACCTACTACATGGGTAATTTTTTTGAAAATTCAAAATTCAGTAAGTGCTAAAAATGGTTTTCAAGTTTTTCTAAGTATGAATATTCTAGTATTCAGATTGTCTACATTTTTGCTAATTTTTGTCTTCTTTACCTTTTATGTTCTGGGGGAGTGTATTCAAACAATATTTTTATTGATTTATTTTCTTCAGAGTTCTTTTGGTTATTGCTTTATGTAGTTTGAGACTATATTGTTCAATGCATAGTATTCATAATGAATTTTATTTCATGAGCAATTATTTCTTGTTCATATATAATGTACCTCTTCAGCCTTATGATATTTTGGTTTTGAATTATTCTTTCAGATAGTAAGATTTCTTTCTTCTTAATGATAATTTCCAAGTGTAAGATATACATTTTTCATTCCTTTATCTTCCATTTTTCTGATCTTTTAATCTTAAATGTGTCTCTTGTAGATGACATATTCTTGGTTCTTTTTTGAAGGTTTAATGTGATCTTTTGATTAGCAATTATGACTTATTTAATCTTTTTCTAATTTCTTGAATATCAGATGTTATCTACTTTCTCATTTCATATTTTCTATTTGCTGTACTTTTGTGTATTTTTTCTCCTTTTCATTGGACAGAACATGTTTTATTCTGCTTGTATAAAAGTTAAGTACTGTTTGTCTTCTGCTGATGGCCACCAACCAAAGTATTCCTTTCCTATTCGTTTCTTCCCTGTCTGGCTCCCAGGCGATGCAGTGTCTATTGTTACTATCAGGGTAGTACCCAAGGCAGGGTGGAGTAAAAAGCTGAGGACAAGAGGTGACTGCCATTCTGGTGTGCCCTGAGCCTGGGCTCCTTCTTTCTCCTCTACACTGTCCTCTAACTCAAGGTTAAAGTATTGTGCTCCATGGAGGTGATCTTCTACCAGTGCTACATCTGTCAAAGACTTTAAGCTGTAAATTATTTGTTGGAATGGCCACAAACAAATGTGGATGCAAGACACAGTGGTATCTGGGGCTTTTTCCCCTGAGGCACATTCTCTTCCATCTTTTTAAACTGAAAGGAGGAATACAAACTAGGGCCTGGGCTCTCACACATGTCTGAATATACTATACCTAAAAGGACAGCTGACAGCTCCCGGGAGACATGAGTTAACAAGCAGAAGTGATTAGATACATGAGAAGTACAACCAGTGTAAAAGCAAACAGAATAATAAGCAACATATATTATAGGAAGAAGGGTTAATCACTTATATAGATTAATAATTTGAAATAAACACACTAAATATCTTTAAAAGAACATTGGTACTATGAAGCAAAGATAAGAAATTATTAAAAAGGTATCAGGTGTAAATATTGGTTATGAAATATATTAATAACTATAATAAAGAACACCATATGGAATAAATAACAGAATGGTTTCAGCTGAAGAATAAACCAGCGTGTCTGCATATTTTTTAATTCAGCACCTTTTCTGGTAGGCAGCAGAAAGAGACAAAAAAGGACAAAAGATAAAATAAAATTTCAGGGGGACATGGAAGATAGAAGATATACAACCCCTGGGTAGCAGAATGCCTAGAAGGAGGGGGGTGAAAGTAATGGACAGGGAAGAACATAGTTAAAGAAAAAATAATATATTTTTTAGAAAGCAAAGATGATTGGCCCTAGATACAAGGGCTGATAGTGTACAAAACAAGGATAGATTGGAAAAGACTTACACATAGGTGCATTCTAGGCATTTAGGAACATTGAAGATAAGAGAGAATTATAAAAACTTCAGAGAGAAAGAACAGATTAACTACAATGATATGAGAATCAATTAGACATCAGACTTTTCAAAAATATTACTCCATTCTAGGAGAAAATGGAGTAATATTTTCAAAGTATTTAAGAAAAAGCACTTTAAGCCTAGGGTCTTATATCCAGCCAAACTGTTATTTAAATGTAAGGGACTTTTAAAACATTCTCTGCCATAAAAGGATCATAAAGTTTGGCCTTGAAAAAGCCACTTTTAAAACACTTTTGGAGGAATGTCAATAAAAAGGAAAATAATTCAAAAGAGGGAAGGACAGGAGAAGTGAGGAGGATCAGATAACTCAGCCAAGTTAATGTTTACGTTGTATTTTTGAAGCAAGGGAAAAAGAAAAAAAGAAACCAAATGGTATTAAACACCCAGAGCTAAAATTCTGGATGATTCCTGCCCTTGTCAGGTTTTGGGAAAGAGACTCTGAAAAGGAGATTTGCATGCAGGAGGTTTGCAGCACCTGTGAGAGAGGGAACAAAGCAGACCTGGCAGAGGGAGAAACTGAACAGGCTCAACAGAGGCCCCGGGGGAGCGCTGCAGGGATGGCCCTTCAAAGTTGTTCTGAGTTGACGTGGGGGGAGGTGTCTTTGTAATTGCACAGAGAAGTCATTGCGCATGATATGCCCTGCAGGAGTGGTGGTGGTGTTGCAGGGCGTAGCCTCAAGGAGGCAGCTACTTTGGGCCAAGAGTAATTCCTTAGAGGGAATGAGTGCCTCACTCCTGGTGGGGGTTCTAGGCAACGCAGCTGAGTATCCACCTAGGCAGTGAGTGCATCTTGAAGTATTTTTTTTTTTTTATGTGGGAAGACAGTTATTGCTTGTGGTGGGCTGAGCAATGCCCCCCACCCTGCCCCAAGATATCCTCATCCCAATCCCTGGAATCTGTGAATGTGATCCTACGTGGCAAAAGGGACCTTGCAGATATGATTAAGTTAGGGATCTTGAGATGGAGAGTTGATCCTAGATTATCTGTGTGGACCCTAAATGGAATCATAAATAGCTTACAAGAGGAAGATGGAGATTTTACTCCAAAAGAGGAAGAAGACAGCGTAACAATGGAAGCAGGGGGAGAAATGACAATGTGATGCAAGGCCATGAGCCATGGAATGGGATAGCCTCCAGAAGCTGGAGGAGGCAAGGAAATGGATTCTCCCCTAGAGCCTCCAGAGGAAGCATGCCCTGGGGATCCCTTCAGTCCAGTGAAAACCATTGCAAAATTCTGGCCTCCAAAATTATAAGAGAATAAATATGTGTTGCCATAAACCAATAAGTGTTTGGTAATTTGTTATAGCAGCACTAGGAAACTAATACACTTGTAATGCATATAAATAAAGAACTGTGAACAAAAGTATAAATGTATTTTCCGGGATTTTTCTTAGTCATCATAGATTTGGGCTCCATTTTCATGTAACTCCTAACATTACTTCAGATCTCAGCATATTTGTCATATCTCCAGAAAAACTTCTCCTGACATCCTTGACTGGTCAATCCTCCCTGTTCTAGGTACTTTTAGCACCATTACTTTCTCCTTTCAAGTGCTTATTCAGGTTCTAACTTCACCTTCATTGATGTGATCATTTCCCACCAGACCATGGAGTATATGAGGGTCAGGACCTTGTGCATTTTGTTCACCATTTTATCTCCATGGTCCAGCAAAGAGTGTGTGGAATAGTAGAGCTTAAATATTTGTTTAAATGAGCTGTAGAATCCAGACAGATGCAGAGAGTGAATTCAGCTAAGGAAACCAGAGTCAGGTGTGTGGGAATCAGGCAGGAAGTTACGGACAAAGATGTCTTAGGAAGTGAATGACAGATCAAGGTTGTGAGATCAGAGGGCAGAAATGGAGGGGAGGGGCCTGGGCAACCCAGGGGCACCATGTGGGTGCACCTGGTGGCTTTAGAAAGCCCTTAACCCACCTTTACGTTTGGAAGTGCATGTGGATGCTGGGGGAAGAATACAGGCAGAGTGAGAATTCTTTATTTTATTCTCTTCCTGGTGTTTCCTCTGAGGAACTTTAAATTTTTTGCTCATTTTGGTGTTCACAATCTCATTACTTTATTGGAATAGTCATTAAGTCAAACCTATAGCACATAGATAATGTTATGATAAAGTTATTTTTAAGTTTAAATCTTTAAGAATGCTGTCTTCTTGACACTTTCTTCTATTTTTAAAGCTTAAAACTTCAGAAGGCATGATGGTCTTCCTTAATTGTGTGTCCTTCTGGGAAGGTTGGGAATTTTCCTGGACTCTTTTCTAAACTTTTGGCCTTGAACTCCTAGGCTCAAGATATCCTCCTGCCTCAGCCTCCAGAGTAGCTGGGACTACAGACGTGCACCATCTTTTCTAAATTTTTAACAATTTCAAATCAGAATAGAAAACATAATATATAGCCCCAAAAATATAGCCAAAATCAGTATCACCAGAATGATTCTGAAAGAACATTTAGATGCAGTTAAAGTGTCTTATTCTTATGGAAATACTGCCTTTCTTATCTCTGAATTTCTTTGTTGGAATGAAGATTTTGTAGACTTCAGCATTATTGAATATGTTTAACAGTGCACTGTTCTATATTTAAAAGACAAGTAAATGCACTGTTCTATATTTAAAAGACAAGTAAATGAACCGTTATCTCTCTCATGCTAAGAATTGGACATTGGTTCTTCTATATAGGCATTTCCAGTAATTATTTGAGAAGCTTATATTTTAAAAAAAATTTTAGTTTACAGATCTCTTTTTCTTATATGATTCCATTTAGGTATTTTTTTTTTTTTTTTTTGCAGCAATTTTAGCAGACTGGAAGCAAAAGGTAGATTTTGCTAATGACTAGTGGGTCGCCTTAGGCAAGCCACTTAAATCTGAATCTCAGTTTCCTCACATGTCAAAGGAGGATAGTTATACTTGTCTTGCAGGGTTTTTGTGATAATTAGAATTTAACTATGTAAAGTGCCTAATTCCATGCTTGACATATAACAGGTAATTGATAAATGATTACTATTATTATCACTGCATTTTCTTTTTGGGGAAAATAAGTCTCATAAAGGTTGAATGTGCCAGAATAAGGAGTAATTTTCTGACACTGGAAATTGGCTTTCTTAGGTAGTATTGAGTTTCTCATCACAAGACATATTCAATCATGAGTTTAACTGCACATTGACAAGGCTGTGGTAGAGAAGATTCAATTGTTAACTAATAAATACTTATTGAGCCCCAAATATGACCTTTATTATCCCTTTCCATCCTGAGATTCTCTTACTTGACTCAAGTCATTTTTTAGTAAGTGATAAAGTATGCCCTCAAAGCAGTCTCCTGAATCCTTATCTGCTACAACATGCATTGTATTTATGAAACAGCAGAAAGGCATAATGTTCTGTCTTTATGGAGGATAGCTAGCTACAACAGAACACTCAACTCAAAAAAATTCTCAAATAGTAGATAGAATTTGTGTGTTATATTTTTTCCTAAAGTCTTTTAGATTTTATATTCTACTATTATTTTGCCTTTAACATCCCTGGACAACAGGTGAAGTAACTTAAATGCATTTTTCAGAAAGGAAAATTAGGTATAAAATAATGAATTGATTTAGTAATGATAGGATTATATATTATAGGTAGAATTGGGACAAAAATCTTTATCTTTTTCCTCTAGAAAATGACTGCTTGTTGCTTATATAGGGAACAACAGCATATAGCTTGCAAGACACAGGTGAGCTTTCAACCCTTAGCATGACAATGTATTTTCTCACAGAGGTGTTCAATAGGTTAATGCATATGGAAAATCTTCTGAAAATGCTACACAGCAATTAAAACATAAGATATTGAAAATTATTATTAATATTGTTGTCTATGCTTTACAACTACCTGATTCATTGGCTCCTCTTGGATTTATTTATTCTGCTTGGAATTTGATATGCTCTGGATTCAAATGTTCATGCTTTTTACCAGTTATAGAAAAATTTCAGAAGTTCTTTGCATGGTTTTGCTCCCACAGTCTCACTAGTCTCTCTTGTTAAAACTGTTATTAGAATTGTATTGGAACTTATATCTTCCAAATCTCTTAATCTCATTCATTTTTAAATTTCTAACTCTTTGTGGCATATTGCATTTAATTTCTGCAAATCTACCTTTCAGATCACCTATTTTCTTCATAACTTAATCTCATCTGCTGTTTAATCCATTCCTTTAGCGTGTAACTGCAGTGATTATGGTTTTTACTTTTAGAACTTCAATTTGTTTCTCTTTGAGGTCTACCTTATTCATGTTTTTTTAATTCTATATTTTAGTCTGTTCAAATATTTTAATAACATTTATACTTTGTATCTGATAAATTTAGTACTTATGTCCTGAGGAGCTCCTGTGTAACATATCAACTGACTTTTTCATTCATGGTGATTTATTTACTTGAATGTTTGGGAATATTGGATCACAAACTCATATTCAAATTTCTTGACTTTATTGTTGGAATATCACGAGGCCAGAATTGACACTGTCTCCCTTAAGATAAATTTATTTTGGCTCCTACCAGGATCATTGGTGTACTATCAACATGGGGAAACTTTATATTCACTTCTCATCTTAGGGTCTCAAGGGGCATTTAGTTAGAGTAATTTTGTAAGCCAAATCTACATGAAGACAAGCCTGATTACAAATTCTCAGGGGAGACTCTGTTACAGAGTTAAAAATTAATTAAGCTGAAGGGCTACTGTAATCTCACGGTAACAATGTAACAATCCTAGGAAGCTTAATTTACTGGTAGGTCTGTTTGCACTGGTTTGTTCTTCTCTTCTTCTCACTGCAAGGGATGGCTCACTGGTCACAAGACAAATGAGGGAGAAACTACAAGATTAGATCAGAGGAGGAACAATTGAGCTACCAGGCGCCTACGGGAACAGTGTGTGGTAATGAAGACCCTGCGTTAACTAAAGGACTGTATACTTATAAAAGAGTCTAAACTTATCTCAACAGGAGGAAGGTGGTTCTTTAAGACAGTCTGCCATCCTCATTTGCTGGCAAATTAATAAATTTTCCTTTCCTTTTTCCTCAACCCACTTATTCTGGTTTTCTTTCTTTATTCAGGTTTGGGAACAGGTACTGAGCTTTTGGTAACAACTCTCCCCACCCCAAAGGCTCAATGTAAGACACGTGTTTTTCTTTTTTTCTTTCCTAAAGATGTTTATTTAGGTATAATTAATATACAAAAACCTGCACATGTTTAAATTGTATAATGGGATAAGTTTTGACATGTGTACACACCCCTGAAACCATTAAAACAGCTAAGATAAGGAACATAATTTACTCACAGACATTTCCTTGTGTCTTTTGAAATCCCTCCCTCTTTTGTTAATCCTACCTGCTTGCGCAGACTCAGGAGTGGAATGACTGGTATATAAGGTTTAACTTTTTAAGAAACTACCAAACTGTTTTCCAAAGTATTTGTGTCTGTCTACATTTCTAACAAAAGTGTTTGAAAGCTTTAGTTACTACAGATCCATGTCAACACTTGATATGGCCAGTTTTAAAAATTTTAGCCAATCTAGTATACATACCGGACTGGTTCTACTTTACATTTCCCTTACAGCTGATGATGATATTGATTCTCTTTTCATGGGCTTATTTGCCATTAACATATCTTCTCTAAGGGTATGTCTATTCAAATCTTTTGCCCATTTAAAAAAAATTGGGTTGTTTTCTTATATAAATATATATTTAGGCTGTTAATATGGTGAATCACATTCATTGACTTTCAAGTGTTAGATCAACCTTTCATTGCTAAAATAAACCCCATTTGGTAATGGTTTATTATCATTTTTATATTTGGTTGGATTCAATTTGCTACTATTAGAAGTGTTGTGTCTATGTTCATGAAGGACATTGGTCTGTAGTTTTCTTCCAACTTTTTTTGCATTAGAGCAATGTTGGCTTTATAGAATGAGTTTAAAAGCATACCTTCGGCCAGGCACAGTGGCTACTGCCCGTAATCCCAGCACTTTGGGAGGCTGAGGCTGGAGGACTGCTTGAGCCAAGGAATTCAAGGTTATAGTGAGCTATGATTGCACCTTTGCACTCTAGCCTGGGCCTAAAAAATTTCTAAAAAGTATTCCTTCTTGGTTAATTTTCTAGATTATTTTATAGAATTGGTATTATTTCTTCCTTAAATGTTTGGTAGAATGAACCTGTAAGCCATTTTGGCCTGGAGTTTTCTTTTTGTGAAGGCTTTTAATTATAAATTTTGGTTTTTTTTTTTTTTTTTAGAAAGAAATAGGGTTGTGCAGATTTCTTTTTTCGTTAGTTTTGCTTGGTGGTTTGTATGTCTGAATGCATTTGTCCATTTAAGTTGTTGAATTTATTGGCATAAAATTGTTCAAAATTTCTCTCATTATCTTACTAATATCTAGAGAATCAGTAGTGATATCACCTTTCTTGTTCTTCTGTTAGTAAATTATGACTTTGATCTTTTTTCCATGATCACTCTGGCTAGGCTTATTTGATTTTACTTCATTTTTAAAATCTTCTCAAAAACCAGCTTTTGGTCTCATTGATTTTTTGATTGATTTTCCTATGTTCTATTTAATTGTTTTCTGTTCTGATCTTTTAATTTCATATTTTTTTCAGTCTTTAGGTTTCAATTGCTCTTCTTTTCCTAGTTTTATAAGGTAGAAGTTAAGGTCAATTGATTTGAGAACTTTTTTTTTTAATGTAGGCATTTAGTGCAGTAAATTTTCTTTAAATTACTACTATAGCTGCAGCCCACACATTTTTTTTTTAACCATTAACCATATAATTTCTTTTTCTTTTTTTTTATTTCAAAGTATTACAGGAGTACATATATTTTTGGTTACGAGGGTCACTTTTGTAATGCTTGAGTCAGGGTTATGAGTGTGCCCGTCACCCAGATAGTGTTTACTGTACCTGATAGGTAGGTTTTCACCCATCCCTTCATCTCCCTCCCCCCGATTGATTTCCACTGAGTTATACTTCCCTCCGTGCACATGTGTGCTCATCGGGTAGTTCTAATTTAATAGTTAGTACATGTGGTATTTGATTTTCCATTCTTTAGATAATTCACTTAGGATAATGGTCTCCCGTCCAATCCACATTGTTGTAAAAGCCCTTAATTCATCTTTCTGCATGGCTGAGTAGTACTTCATGGTATATATATACCACATTTTGTTAATCCATTCATGAATTGATGGGCACTTGGGTTAATTCCACATCTTTGCAATTGTGAATTATGCTGCAATAACATTCAAGTGCAGGTGTCTTTTTGATAAAATGACTTCTTTTCCTTTGGGTAAATACCCAGTAGTGGGATTCGTGGATCAAATGGTAGGTCTACTTTTAATTCTTTGAGGAATATCCATACTGTTTTCCATAGAGGTTGTACTAATTTGCAGTCCCACCAACAGTGTATAAGTGTTCCTTTCTCTCTGCATCCATGCCAGGATCTGTTGTTTTTGGACTTTTTAATAAAAGCCATTCTAACTGGGTTAAGATGATATCTCACTGTGGTTTTAATTTGCATTTCCCTGATAATTAGTGACATTGAGCAGTTTTTCACGTGTCTACTGGCCATTTTGATGAGTTGTTTGCACTTTTATTCAGTTCAATTTTTTTTGGAATTTCCTTCTTTATTTCTGCTTTGACTCTTAGGATAATCAGCATTGAATACTTTTGTTTCAAAATATTTGGGGATTTTCTGGAGATCTTTCTGTTGTTGATTTCTAATTTAATTTCAGATGGTCAATGAAAATAATTTGTTTGACTTGATTTCTTTTAAATGTATTGAGATTTGTTTTATGACTCAGTTTATAGTCTATCTGCATTAGTGTTCCATGTTCACTTGAAAAGACTTTTTGTTATTGTTGGGTAGTGTATTATGTAAATATTAATAAGGTCAATTCACTGACTTGGGTGATTGTTTTGTTCAAACATTCAATATTCCTACTGATTTTCTGTCTATAGGTTTTATTACTGTTTGAGTGAGATTAATTGAAATCTATCACTAAAATTGTAGATTTGTTTGTTTATTTCTTCTTTCAATTCTATGAGCTTCTCCTTCGTATATTTTGTTGCTCTCTTTTTAGGTGCATAAACATTTAGGATTTTATGCCCTCTTAATGAATTGATCCCTTTATCATTGTAAAATAAACTTCTTTATCCTAGGTAATATTTTTTTGCAAAATCTATTTGTCTGATATTAATACTGACACTCCAGTTTGTTTTTAAATTAGTATTAGCATGACATATATTTTATCATCACTTTATTTTTAACCCTTTATGTCCTTATGTATAAAGTGGATTTTTTAAATAGGTAGTATATATTTGGGTGTTGCTTTTTAACCTAATCTCATAATTTCTGATTTTTTATTGGTGTTAGAACAGTTAAATTTAATTAATTATGGATATATTTGAGTTTATATCTTGCTAATATGTTCTCTGTTAGTTCCCAACCTCTTCATTTTCTGCCCTCTTTGGCTTGGATATTTTTATGATTTAATTTTTTTTCCCTTTGGTTTATTAATCATAACTCTTAAAATATTGTTTTACTGTTTACTTTAGGACTTATAGTAAACATCTTTGTCCTCAAACTATCTTCTAATGATATAATATTACTTCATGTATAGGATAAGAAACTTACAACAATGTTTTTTCACTTTTCCCTTCCATCCTTTGTTACTGGCATATATTTTACTTCTACATGTGGTATAAATCCCACAAAATGGTTTTATCACTGTTGCATTAAGTAGTCCATTATCTTTGAAAGAGATTCTAATAATAACAAATTTTTATAATTATCTATATAGTCACCATTTCCAGTGCTCTCTGTTCCTTTGTGTAGAGCCATGTTTCCATCTGGTATCATTTCTTCCTGCTTGGGGGACTTCCTTTAATATTTATTGTAGTGCAGGTTTGCTGGTAATTATTTTATCTTTTGTATGTCTAAAATCTTATTTCACTTTCATTTTTGAAAGGTGTTTACTCTGTGAAGAATTCTAAATTGATAGTTTCAGTTTCTCAGTTTTTTTGCTTCACTATTTTCAAACTTGCTGTGTTTCCAATGAGAAATCTGTTCTCATACTTATTGTCATTTTTCTGTATATATCCTTTTACATTTTTATGCTTTAAAATTACATCTTTAATACTGGAAGCTTTAATTTTTTTTTTTTGCTTTAAAATGTTTAAAATTTGCTTTAAAATCTTTTTCTTTATCACTGGGTTTAAACATGTGATGATAATGTGCTTTGGTATATTTTTCTTTGTCGTCTTCTTTTTTTCCCCCCCAATACTTGGGATTCCTTCATATGCTTTGATCTGTGGTGTTATAATTGTCAGTAGATTTGGAAAATTTTCTGCCATTGTTTCTTTAATTTTTTTTCCTTTTTCTTTTCTAGGGATGCCTTGTATACATACATTTGGCTGGTTGATATGGCACCATTTTTTTCAGGTTTTTTTCTCAGTTCATTTTGTTTTGGATAGTTTTTATTGGTATGTCTTCAAGTTCACTAATCTTTTGTTCTGAAATGTCTAGTCTTCTGTTATTTTTTAGCCCAGGTGTTATAATTTTTATCTCTAGAAGTTTGATTTGGATCTTTTTTATATCTTCCATGTCACTAATTAACAGGCTCAATTTTTGCTCTAGCTTTTGGAACCAATGGAATGCCATTATAACTGTTTTCAATAACTTTGCCCTAATGCTACTAATATTATGTGTGTCATTTCCTGGTCAATTTAGATTGATTGATTTTTTTTTCCTTATTATAGATTGTATTCTCTCGATTCATGGCTTGCTGTTAGTTTTTGATAGAATGCCAGAATTTTGACTTTTACCTTGTTGGGTAGTGGATACTTTTTATATCTTTAAAAATATTCTTGAGCTTTTTTCTGAGATGTAGTTAAGTTACTTGGAATAGTTTGATCATTCTGATCTTTGCTTTTAATTTTTCTTAATAGGTACAGAAGTACATTTAGTTTGAGGTTAGTTTTTCCCCACTACTGAGGCAAAACCCTCTCTCTGAAATATGATATTCTCCTCCCTGGAAGTAAAAACTGAGACTTTTTAACCTTGTGTGAATTTGGGAGCTGTTTCTTTTTGGGTGGTTTTTCTTTCCCTTTATATGGTTTCTTCACGCACATACACACACATATACACACCACACGCTGATAGTTACTCAACTAAATAATCAAGGGAGAGTCCCTGAAGATTTACAATTCGCTGTTTCTGTGCATTTCTCTCCTTTTCATTCTTCTGTCCATGTTGGTTTCTCTGATCTACTAACTCCAAATTATCTTGGGCATCCAAACTAGTTATTTTAGGCCCTTCCTGGGATCCCTGTCCCTGAACATGGAAATTTGCTCTAAATAGTAAATTGAGCAATTGTAGGGCTCAGTTTATTTGTTGCTCATCTCTCAGGGATTACTGTTATTTGTTATCTGATGTCCAATGTCTTTAGTTCCATTGGTTTACATGCTATGTCTATATTTTTAAAATTTTTTCTTATGGGAGGATAAATGTGGTCCTTTTTACTCCATCTTGAATGGAAACAGATGTCCTAAATGTTTGTTGACTTGAATTATTTTAGTAATGATATATCAATTTGGAGGCTTTGTTTTTAAGTCTCATTATTTCAAACATAGATATATAGTAGTTCTAATTTGATTTTCAATCTTTTAATTATACTTTGTTCAATCTAGAAGAACCTTGTAACCTCAAACTATTAAGGATAGAAGACTTAATCCCATTGCCTTATGAGAAGAAACTGAGTGCCAAAGTCTTTAAATGACTGTTCAAATAAACCAATCATATTTCTAGATTGTACACAATAGATGGCCATGGATAACTTAAGCAATAAGAAAATTTATTGCTAGAATTTCATTGAGAAATTCAAAAAGTCACCAGTGACTTGGAGGACCAGGCTTAGAAAATATGCAGGGGCAAAGGGAAACTAAGAAACTGGCACCATACCAAAGGTTACACCATAGGGACTGTCTGATTGGGGTATCACTGTGAGATACTTTCTGCTGGACACCACTCCCACTGCTGCTGCGAACACGGCTGCAGGTAGACATCGAATGCCATTGTCCTAAGTCAATTCTTACCTCTGTGAGCACAAACCATCAGCTCATGATTCAAAAGCCCTGGATGGAAGTATCCAATTGGCTGAGCTAGGCACATTATTATCTTCTAACTGCCAGTAGTGGAACAAAGGATTATCTGACTCCTTTTGTTAGTCGAGGCCTTGCCTTTCACTAAAACTGACAAAGTGAAGGATTTTTCTACAAAAAATAAGCTTTGGATGATGGAAGTCAGAAAAAATGAAATATGACTAGTTCATAATTCCAAGTCTCCTGATTTCACTGCCTGTGCTCTTCACAATTGAAACTAGGATTTTGAGTGTACCCAAAAGTGTGATTCCAAGTGTGTTCCACAGAAGACTAGATCCAAAAGGTATATTATATTCTGCGAAATTTAAGAGTGTTCCATGGGTTTATGTGTTTTTGAAACATGGTATCCTATGGCTTATGTTTGGAGCTACACAGTGCACATTTATGCAGGCAGCTTTGGAAAAGCCCTGCAGTAAAGAAATCCACTTACCTTTATTAACCCAAGTTTCCCATATTTACTTCGTCATCCAACGTTTTTAGTCATCTAACACTTATTATCTTTCCTAGGACAACTTTGGGAAGTACCAGATTAGAATCATAATTTCAATTTAATAGGAATAAAGAAGATGCATTCTCCTGGCAGAACTGGCACACCCAGAGGCTCACATGCAGGCATGAATCTGCTGGGGATGAGTTTATTGGCAGGCAGGGAGTGGAGCTGGGTCCAGTGTTCTCTGAATTTGGTTTGGCAACAGAGTCCTGCTTAGTGGCTCAGAACAATTTATATAACCCTTTTCTTCTAGATAACACACTTGCATATACATTTTAAATGAATTTTGTATTTTGGCTATTGGCTGGGCTCAGGATATCCCCTTTCTAACAAACTTGGCCATGCTAGTAATCCACAAACATGGCTGCAAATCAGTATCACCTGAGACAGCTCATCAAAAATATAGATTCTCCAGTTCCATTACTGAGCATCTCCATCAGGAGGCCCGAGGCAGGCTCTAGGCGTATGTGTGTACATATGTCCCATCTATTAACAAAGGCTCAGGAGAGTTTACACGGCCACTCTATAGAGCTGCAACTAAGAGACACTGGGCATATCCCAATTTATCCTTTTCTCTGACTTCCTTTATTTTCTTCCAAGGTTTCAGGCCACATTCCTCTGCTCATATAAAACTAATTTTACTAATTTTTTTCTAGTAAAATTTATAAGCCATGGCAATCAAATACTTTAGTAAGATCCCAGTATGCAGTTCATGATGCATTTTCTTCGTTATTTTGGAGGAAATTAGATGTACAGAGCCATAAAGTTTGTTGAATATAATTTGTTTGGAGTAATCACGTATAATTTATATCTAAGGATTCCTCTGTCTTCTCAGGGTCTGTTGATTTATTTATTTCCTTTTTTCATTATAATGTAATGGGACAACTCAGGCTACCTTTGGATTTATTAAGCAGTGATTTTTGAAAACCTTTTTATTTTGGACAAGGCTTTATTTCCACTATTCTGTTTTGCCATTATTAAACAATCCCAAACATTTTAGCATGAACTTGAGCTAATTCCAACTACATCTCTGCACTGCCTTATATCTCATTGTTATTTGTATTTAATTTTTCTCCATTTCTAGCTATACACACTTCTATTACTTAAGAGTCAAATTAATTCAAAATATTATTTTAGTTAAATTTAAAGAATGAGTTTAATATCTTAGACATTTCAAGGCTAAGTCTGAGGTAATAAAATGGCTCTACAATGTAAAGTATTAACTTTTCAATGTACTTTCTCATGAGAACTTTTCAAGTGCTACAATAACATGGTCACATAGAGCAGATAATATTATCTCCATGGAAAAATATTACTGATGGTCAAAGAGAATAAATTAATTTTAGCACAGCCAGAACAAGAACTTAGTGCTCCTTAGGTCCAGCTCAGAACTCTTTCTGAAATCATTAACATAAATTGGTGCCCCCAAACTGACTTTACAGTGGAAGATTTCTCTGACCCATTGGCAACAGAAAACTCTATTTAGGAATTCCTTTTATATGGTAAGGACACTGTTTCTCATTTAAAAAAATATTTACAAATTTAGTTAGTACAGGTACAATTTTGTTACCTGAATATCATATAACAAAACTGGGCTTTTTAGTATAACCATCACCTGGATAGTGTACATTATACTCATTAAGTAATTTTTCACCTCTCACCCCCTCCAACCCTTTTGAGTTTCCAGTGTCTACTCTTCCACTCTCTGTGCCCATGTATTCACATTATTTAGCTCTCACTTACAAGTGAGAAAATGCAGTATTTGGCTTTTTGTTTCTGAGTTATTTCACCTAAGATAGTGGACTTCAGTTGTTGCAAAAGGCATGATTTCATTCTTTTTTACAGATGAGTAGTATTCCATGGTATATATTTATGCTACATGTTCTTTATCCAATCATCTGTTGATGGATGCTTAGGTTAATTCCATATCTTTGTGAATGTGAATAGTACTGAGACAAACATATGAGTGCAGTAATCTTTTTGATATAATGATTTCTTTTCCTTTGGGTAGATACCCAGTAGTAGGATTACTGGATCAAATGATAGTTCTATATTTAGTTCTTTGAGAATTCTCTCTACCATTTCTGGTAGAGATTGTACTGATTTACATTTCCATAAACAGTACGTAAGTGTTCCCTTTCCTCTGCGTTCTTGCCAACATCTGTCATTTTTTGAGTTTTCAGTATTAGCCATTCTGACTGGTATAAATGGTATATAATGGTTTTAATTTGTATTTCTCTGATGATTTGTGATGTTGAATATTTTTTATATGCTTGTTTGCCATTTGAATATTTTCTTTTGAAAAAAGACATTCATGTCCTTTGCTCACTTTTTGCTGAGTTGTTTGAGTTCCTTAAAGATTCTGGATATTAGTCCTTTGCCAGATGCATAGTTTGGAAATATTAATATTTTCTCCCATTTTGTAGGTTGTCTGTTAATACTGTAGATTATTTCTTTACTGTGCAGAAGTTTTTTAGTATAATTAAGTTCCATTTGTCTATTTTTGTTCTTGTTGTGTTTGTTTTTGAGATCTTAGTCGTGAATACTTTGCCTAGGTCAATGTCCAGAAGAGTTTTCCCTGGGTTTTCTGCTAGAATTTTTATAAGTTCAAGTCTTACATTTAAGTGTTTAATCCATCCTGAGTTAGTTTTTATATATTGTGAAAGATAGAGGTCCAGTTTCAATTTTCTGCATTCTGCATATAGCTATCCAATTTTCCTAGCACCATTTGTTGAATAGAGTGTTCTTTCCCCAGTGTATGTTTTTGTAGACTTTGTCAAAGATCAGTTGGCTGTAGGTATGTTGTGATATCTGTGGGTTCTCTGTTCTGTTCCATTAATCTATGTGTCTATTTTTATTCCAGTTCCATGCTGTTCTGGTTACCATAGCCCTGTTGCATAATTTGAAGTCAGGTTATGCAATGCCTCCAGCTTTATTCTTTTTGCTTAGAATTTCTTTGGCTATTTGGGCTCTTTTTTGGTTCCATATGAATTTTAGGGTTGTTTTTTCTAGTTCTGTGAAAAATGACATTGATATTTTGATAGGAATTACAATGAATCTGTAGATCATAGATATTGATTATTCCAATCTGTGAACATGGGATGTTTTTCCATTTGTCTTTGTCATCTACAATTTCCTTCATCAGTGTAGCTATTGTAAATGGGATTGAACTTTTGATTCAGTTCTCAGCTTGCTCATTACTGGTATATAGAAATGCTACTGATTTTTGTACCTTGATTTTGTATCTTAAAACTTTACTGAATTCATTTATCAAATCTAGGAGTCTTTTGGAGGAGTCTTTAGGGTTGTCTAGGTATAGATCATATTGTGGGCAAAGAGAGATAATTTGACTTCTTCTTTTCCAATCTACATGCCTTTTATTTCTTTCTCTTACCTGATTGCTCTGGCTAGGACTTTCAATACCATGTTGAATAGGAGTGGTGAAAGTAAGCATCCTTGTCTTATTCCGGTTCTTAAGGGGAATGCTTTCGATTTTTCTCCATTCAGTATGATGTTGATTGTGGGTTTGTTATATATGGCTTTTATTATTTTGAGATATGTTTTTCCTATGCTTAGTTTGTTGAGGGTTTTTATCATGGTTGCTAAATTTTTATTGAATGCTATTTCTGCATCTTGAGATGATATGGTTTTTGTTTTTAATTCTGTTTATGTGGTAGATAATATTTATTTATTTGCATATGTTGAACCATCTTTGCATACCTGGAATAAAACCCACTTTATAATAATATTTTTGACATTTTGTTGGATTCAGTTTGATAATAATTGTTGAGAATTTTTGCATGTATGATCATCAGGGGTATTGGTCTGTAGTTTTCTTTTTCTGTGCATCACTTCCTGGCTTTGATATCAGGGTAACACTGGCTTCATAGATGAGTTAGGGAGAATTCCCTCCTCCTCAATTTTTTTGTAACAGTTTCAGTAAGATTAGTACTAGCTCTTCTTTATACTTCTGGTAGAATTTGGCTGTGTTGGAAGAGTTGTTAGTACTGATTCAATCTCATTACTTGTTATTGGTCTGGTTAGGATTTCTATTTCTTCCTGGTTCAAGCTTGAGAGATTGTATGTTTCCAGGGATTCATCCATTTCATTTAGGTTTTTTAGTTTGTGAGCATAGAGTTCTTCATACTAGTCTCTGATGATCTTTCTTGTATTTCTGTGGTATCAGTTGTAATGTTTCCTTTTTTATTTCAGATTGTGTATATTTCCATATTCACTCTCTTTTCTTCTTGCTTAGTCTAGCTAGTGTTTAATCAATCTTTTTTTATCTTTTCAAAGAAACAACTGTTAATTTTGCTGATCCTTTGTATTATTTTTTGGTCTCAATTTCATTTAGTTCTACTCTGCTCACTGTTATTTCTTTTCTTCTGCTAGCTTTGGGTTTGGTTTGTTCTTGTTTTTCCAGTTTATGGAGGTGCAATGTGAGGTTGTTAATTTGTGATCTTTCTGTCTTTTTGATGCAGGCATTTAGTGCTATAAACTTCCCTCTTAACATGCTTTTGGCATATCCCAGAGATTGTGATAACTTGTGTCACTGCTGTCATTCATTTTGAATAATTTCTTAATTTCCATCTTGATTTTATCATTGACCCAAAGATTATTCAGAAGCAGCTTTTTTAAAATTTTTTGTATTTGTATAATTTTAAGAGTTCTTCTTGGACTTGATTTCTAGCTTTATTCCACTGTGATCTGATAAGATATTTGATAGGATTTTGATTTTTTAAAATTTATTGAGACTTGTTTTGTAACCCAGCTTATGGTCTACCTTGGAAAATGTTCTATATGCTGATGAGAAGAAAGTGTATTCTGTAGTTTTTCGGTAGAGTGTTCTATAAATGTCTGCTAGGTACATTTCTTCTGGAGTTAAGTTTAAGTCCAGTGTTTCTTTGTTAATTTTCTTCCTTGATGGTCTGTCTAGTGCTGTCAGTAGAGTGTTGAAGTACCCCACAATTACTGTATTGAGGACTATGTCTTTTCTTAGTCTAGTAGTAGTTGTTTTATAAATCTGGGAGTTCTGGTGTTAGGTGAATATATAATTTGGATTGTTATATCTCCTTGCTGAATTGATCTCTTTATCATTATATAATGACCTTCTTTGTCTTGCTTGTACTGTTGTTGGTTTAAAATCTCTCTTATCTGATATAAGAATAGCTACTCCTGCTCACTTTTGGTTTCCATTTGTATAGAACATTTTTCTCCACCCCTTTCCCTATAGGAATCTTTGAGTTAAATGAGCCTCTTGAAACAGCATATATTTGGGTTGTGTTTTTTAATACAATTTGTGAATCTGTATCTTTTAAGGGGGACATTTAGACCACTTACATTCAAAGTTAATGTTGATAAGTGAGATACTGTTCCAGTCATCATGTTATTGACTGTTGTTGACTGTTATTAATTGTTTTGTATTCTCCATTGTGTTACTGTTTTATAAGAGCTGTGAGTTTTTTACTTTTGAGTGTTTTTATAATGCTGAGTATTTACCTTTCATTTTGATGTTTAGAATTCCTTTTAGCATTTCTTGTAGGGCCAGTCTCATGGTGACAAATTCCCTTAATGTTTTCTTGTCTGGGAAAGACTACTTGTCCTTCATTTATGAAACTTAGTTTTTCAGGGTACAAAATTCCTGGCTGACGGTTTTTCTGTTTAAGAAGACTAAAGGTAGAACACAAATCTCTTCTGGCTTGTAAGGTTTCTGCTGAGAAGTGTATTATTAGTCTGATGGGTTTTCCTGTAAAAGTTATTCAATGCTTTTGTATCGTGGATTTTCTCCTTCATGTTGACGTTGGCTGTTCTAATGCCTATATTCCTGGGTGATATCTTTTTTGCAATGAATCTCCAAGGAGTTCTTTGAGCTTGTTGTATCTGTGTGTCTAAATCTCTTTCAATACCAAGGAAGTTTTCCTCCATTATTCCCTCAAATAGGTTTTCCAAACTTTTTGCTTTTTCTTCTTCTACCTCAGGGATGCCTGTGATTCTTATGTTTGGGCATTTTACATAATCTCATATTTCTTGAAGAATTCATTAATTTATTTTTTTCTTTTGTCTGACTGGGTTAATTCAAAATACTTATCTTCAAGCTCGGAAATTTTTTCTCCTGTTTGGTCTAGTCTATTGTTAAAACTTTCCACTGTCGTTTGTATTTTGTAAATGAATTTTTTATTTTCAGAAGTTATGTTTAGTTTTTCAAAATATATCTATCTCTTTAGTAAATTTTTAATTCATGTCCTGAGTTATTTTTCTGGCTTATTTGAGTTGGTTTTCCATTTTCTCCTGGCCTTCATTGAGCTTCCTTGCCATCATATTTTGAATTCTTTATCTGTCATTTTAGTATTTTCAGTTTGGTTGGTGTTTATTGCTAGAGAGCTGATGTGATCTTTTGTGGGGAGGGGTCATTATACTTTGTTTTTTTATACTGCCAGAGTTCTTGCACTGATTCCTAGTTATCTGGAGAAGCTGTAAGTACTTATTTTTTAATTTACTTTTGTTTAGATGGGACTTTCCCCCCCTTTTAAAAGTGTGACTGTAGCATATATTTGATAAGGACCTTTGACTTTGCTTGTGGATGCTTTCAGGGAGCCAAGGCTCTGAATGAATTCCTTGGTTATAGATAGCCTTAGTGTGGTGGTTTTCTCAAATATTTGTTTTTTATAGGATCTAGTGGTGGTATACTGCATGTGTGGGCAGGGTCCCTATCTCCTGCCAAGAAGGGGAGATAGAGTTCTCTGGAACCTTATCTTGTTCCCCAGCCTTGGGCACTTCTAACAGTATGAATTATTTTGGGGCATCCAGTTTAGTTTCCAAGATAGTAGGTGGCACTTGTGGGTAAGAGTCAGCCAAGCCCTGTATAATTGTGTCAGCCAATGTTGTAATGGGCTGTACAAGTTGACCTCCCTGCCAGCAGATGGCACTTACAGGAGAGAGCCCACTATGGTAATAAAGGACACATCTGAAAAAGCCATAGGTAACATCATATTCAGTGGTGAAAAATTGAAAGCTTTCCCTTTAAGATCAGAAACACAACTAGGATGCCTGCTTTCATCACTACTATTCAGCATTGTACTGGATTTCCTTCCAGAGCAATTAGATGAGAAAAATAAATAAAAGTCATCTATATTGAAAAGAAAGAAGTAAAACCATCTCTATTCACAGATGACATGAAAATTTATAAAGCAATTCCACTTACAATAGCATTTAAAAGAGTAAAATGTCTAGGAATAAATTTAACTAAGTAGGTGAAAAATTTATTCTTTGAAACTATAAAACATTACTGAAAGAAATTGAAGACCTACACAAATGGAATAACATCCGATGTTCATGGATAGGAAGACTACCTATGGTTAAAATGTCAATACTATCCAAAAAACCCTATAGATTCAATTAAATCCCTAAAAAAATTCTCATGGTATTTTTTTCCTGATATAGAAAAGCTGATCTTCAAATTCACATGGAATTTTGAAGGTCCTAAATAGATAAAACAATCTTAAAAAAGAACCAAAGCTGGAAGACTCACAGTTCCTGATTCAAAATTTACTACAAGTATACAGTAATCAAAACAGTGTGGTACCATCATAAGAGTATACATCTGATCAATAGAATAGAATTGGGAATCCAAAAACAAACCCATAAATCTATGGGCAATTGATTTTTGGCATGTGTGCCATGCCCACTAAATGGGGGAAGAATAGTCAGTTTAATAGATGATTCTGGGCCAACTGGATTTCCACATGCAACAGAATAAAGTTGAGCCCCTACCTTATATCATATACAAAAATTAACTCAAAATGGATCAATGACCTAAATATAAAGGCTAAAACCATAAAACTCTTACAAGGGAACCTTGGATTCCTAGATATGGTACCAAACACGTGAGCAAACAAGAAAAAAAAGATAAATTGGACCTCATCAAAGTTAAAAACTTTTGTGCATCAGAGGATACTATCAAGAAAGTGAAAAGACAACCCACACAATGGGAGAATATATTTATGATGTTCCTATTTTCCTTTAAATCTTTGTGTATATTTCTAACAGCTGCCTTAAAGTCCTTGTCTAATAATTCCATCATCTTTATCATTTATGGATCTGTTTCCATTGACCAAGTTTTTTTTTTCCGATTATGGATCACATTTTCCTGCTTTCTTGCGTATCTCAAATTTTTTTGATTGGGTGCTGAATATTATGAATATTACAATGTTGAATGTCTGGATTTTGTTGTGTTCCTTTGCACATTGTTAAATTTTGTATTGGGAAACAATTAAGTTACCTGCGTATCCATTTGATTCTTTCACATTTTGTTTTTAAACTTTGTTAGGTAAGGTCAAGAGTCGACTCCACTCTAGGGCTTGTTTAACCCTACTAGTAAGGTGTGATACTCCCGGGGTACCATGAATGTCCTAACTCTTCACTGCAATCTCTCTACTCTGGCAAGTAAGAATTCACATTTCTTCCAAGAGTGTGTGACCTCTGGGAATTGTTTGGTTTAAAGCTCTCTTGCAGTTGCTCTATCCTTGGACTTGTGGAGTTTTACTTTAGGTGTATGCAGCTTGGTGTTTAGCCAAAGATTCAAGATAAACCCTATGGAGATTTTTGGAATTTTTACCCTATGTATGTGTCCATTTTTCAGTATTTGTGCCTCAAAATTATCAGCTGTATCCACCTCCCTGAACTCTGACATCTGTTTTTTTAACTCAGTGTGACAGCTAGTATCTGCTTAGGTTTCACATCCCTGAATTGCAGTCCAGAAAGTGCTTCCTGGCAGAAAGCTGGAGCCATCATAGGATTCACCTCATTTGTTTCCCTTGCCTCAAGAATCACAGTCCTATACTGCCTGTTGTATAATATTTTTTTAAAAACAGTGTTTCACACATTTGGCCAATTTTCTAGTGTTTTATGGCAAAGGGCAAATCTGGTACTAGTGACTTCATTAAGGCTGCAAAGTGTTCATTTTTGAAATATTACTACAAAATTCCTGCCTTATTTTCTGATTTATGGTTTATTCTGCCTTTCATAATGGAAACAGCCTGTAAGACTCTGGAGGACAGAGATTACATCTTATTTCCAATGCCTAGTTAGGGCTTGGCACATATTATTTTCCTAATGAATATTTGTTGAATTATTAAATCAGGTGTTTTATCTGACACGTGGATGCAATATTTTATTCTCCATAATAATATTGTTTTGTGCTTGTCTTCTTAAACCCAAGCCTGGTAGCATATGGGCTTAATCTGGTGTATAAGAAAAAGCTTTTGCTTTTAATAAGAAGCCTAGTGTTTTATAACCAATTCTTCCACAGATTTGCAATAACTTGGGCAAGTCATAATCTATCTAGGTTTTTTTATGCCTTTGAAAAGAGAAAATCCCTACACTGCTTATCACAGAAGATTACCAATGGTAATGATGGACATGACTTACCTTTAACAAGTAAAATACAGAAAACTATACTTTCGTTAAAACTCAAACACTATTTCGTGATTCTCTACACTCATTCTGTTCCATTTTGATGAATACCCTACAAATATGAAGTGCTCAATAAATGTTGAATTAATTTGCATGACTACACAGGCTTCAATGAAATTCAAACTGTGTTCACTGTCTTTCATGTGATTAGGGGTAATGATGCTGAAACCAATACTTAAATGTATTTCCCATAGAGATAAACATTGGAATCACAGGTACCTACTCATATTTGGTTCCTGAAACAAGCTTAACAACACTGTATACCAAAATAATTTGCCACATGTTATTATTTTTGTTCTGTTTTCTTTTTGTGTAAAGGGATTGCTAATAAGAACATTGTACAATTGGCCATATTATTCCTATGACTAAATGAAGGATGAGTCAAACAACGAAAATGAACGTTGTGAAAGTAGATGATACTTTGCAATTAAACTTTTCCAGCCAAGTCAGAGGAACTTAGAGTATCCAAAGGGAACAGCAATTAGATCTAACGTAGACGTTGTATGCTTGTGAGACAAAGCTGAAATGGCAAAGGCTGTCAAGGTGAACTGCTCAGAAATGTCTGATGGAGTATAATTGTTTCTTATTTTACCCAAAAGGGTATTTCCAAATTGCTGACTTGGCACCTTTCTCTTTTTTTGTTGGAACATTTCAATAACTATTACTTTTCAAACTATGCACAGAGGTTCCCTGGAAACTTTGTACCCTATTGACTTTTATCAACCTTCCATCTGGTACTGTAGGGGCATTTATCAAATGCCTGTGGTTGTAGAAATTACTTCAGAATCATAGGAGGTCAACACTAGGAGAGTTTTAAGAGAAGAAGTAATCCTCTTCTTAAGGAAATAGACACCTAGAAAAGGTTACTAGCTTTCCCAATGTCTTAGAGGTAGTTAGTGTCAGAAGAAAAAGTCCGGTTTCCCACTATACCACACTACCTTTGTGTGATATAGCATGGGATGGGCCCAGCTATTCAAATGCAAAGACATTACTTTCTTCACTTTCTCTTTCCTTCTTTCCCTCTTTACCCTTCCCTTCTTTCCTTTTTTCCTTCCCTCAAATAATATTTATTTAATATTCATTTTACTTATTAGTTTACAAGTTTATGAGAATATTTGGGTGTGTTAAACTCATTACTGAATTTTTGTGGTATCATTATAAATAGCAGTATTTTTAGGAGGGAATATGTAGAAACTGTCATCTCATTTAGTGTCTGCTATTTTTGGCACAGACCAAGCCAGTGAATCAAAACTGATAATGGATGTCTAAAGGATCAGTTTACTTGGAAACTGAAGTGCCCTCTTCTATTTTCAAATTCACTTTACTTTGATATCAAATGAAAACCATTTGGTATAGAAAATTAAAGTAGTTGCATTTTTCCTCAGCACAGATAAATCTTTTATTTGCTTCTAACCCTTTCCATTTTTCATGACAGTCACTGCATTTTCTTTTCTAAAACACAAACAAGTCAATGTGAGCTTGGCTGGCAGGCCAAAATGATTATGGGATAATTTATGTTTGCCAGACCAAACAAAATCAATCACCATTGTTTAGGAACTCACAACATTAAATGGCTATGAGAGGATATTTCTGGACTTTCACAAAATAGGCTTTTCAAACACAGATATGAGAGCAGACCATTGAATACCCTCAGGTGTAGTTTATAATTTTCAAATTTGTACCAAAAAATATGAACTATACATATGGTGGCTCAATGCCACTGGCTTAATGCAAACTAAAAATCAGCTCAACACTGTTGAAATGATCATTTGTCACAGGTTTCCAATGGGCAAAATATATCATGAATTTTTATGTAAAGCTTGAAATAACCACTTCAAAAAAATATAACTTGCAAGCCTACAAGAATGGATGGAAGATGGCTAAACAACAGAATGTGAATCAGAACAGAATTGATGGAAACAGCTGTGCATTATATTTCTAACCATTTGTTTCTGAGTATACTGTATGAATATTGTTTTAGGGGTAAGGTTTTATGTTTGCATTTGTTTTGTTTTGGATTGTTTTCCCCACCCATCCCTGTTGTGTGCTCTGTTAGGGAGCCTGCGTGGCCATAGCTCTCTGCTATGAGAGATTCTAGGAGTCTACTTCCCCTCAGGGAAGGTATCAAGTTGCTAAAAACTGCTGCAGAAAGTTTGGTGATGGTTTTGAGCTAGTAAGGATTCATTTATTTGGGCATTTAATGATTAGGACTGATTCTTCAGTTTTCAGAATAAACTGAGTTGTTTTTGAAAAACTCTCTTGAAAAAGCAGATGTACCTTTCCAGCCCAGTTGTCCACAGCTCAAACCATTGCCAATTTACACACACCAGCAGTGTAGAAGAGAATTTTGTCTCTGTATGCTCTCTAAACTTTCTGATATTTGCTGGTCAAATGGAAAATAGCCAGGCAATTTTGCAAAGATAGTTCTCTCTGTCTGGAACTCTCTCACATCCCCAGAATTGCCTATTCAATTCCTCATCCTTCCAATCTGAGATGGAGATTCCTTAAAGGGAGCTTCACTGACCCCCAGGCTAAATCAGATGCCTCCATTAACACTCATAGATTACCACATATTTTCTTCACCATGTTTTGTAAATGTTTATATTTACATTTTTTTGTCTTATTTAAAAACATCACCTCCACCCCTTCACTGGAGAGAGTGCTATTAAGGTAGCAGCTATGTCTGTCTTGCTTATCTCTGCATCTCTAGCACATCCATGTGGACTCCAATAAATATTTGTAGAATAAATGAGAAAATAAGTAAGTCACATTACTAAGAATCACATTACTAAGCTGGAATCTACCAGATCACAGGGCTCATGTTCTTTCTACTGTGGAATTCTACCAAAATGCGAGTATTTAAGCCTTGAGAATTGACATCTTATGAGATAAAACCATGGAAATACCTGCCTGAGGTTTTGGAATACAGTTTATTTTTTCATTTAACTTACATAAAATCACATATTATATAACATGACCAGCTTTCTCCATCTCCTAGCAGGCTGCATGGTTTCTCTTTCAGTGGCAAAGTCATCTACATTTTGATTTGGAATTTTCATAATGGCTCTGCTTGGGGACAACACATTTGAGGATACCCTGGGGGAAGGTGATGCTCCATGGCTTCTTCAAAAGACTCTAAGCACTACACTTTGATGAGGGGAGGAGGCTTCCAAGGTGAGGTTTCATATTTGCCACACTGAGCTAGATTGGACTGCAATACTTGCCTTGTTTCAATGTCTGAGATGAATTATGCTGACTCAGTCTTGACTGAAATTATTTTCATTTGCTCAATTATTTAATCTACCAGTAAGCAATGCAAGGAAATACATGTACAATCTATATGGTAGTCTTCTGATAACTCCTTGATTTTTTTATGGAGATGCTGCTGAAGCACCCGGGCGTAAGCCTTATGCAGGGTTAAGAATTTGCCTGGTCAGAAGGTCTCAGAATCATAGTTTCTTGCATTTTGTTCTTTTTTAGGTTTGAGAGTAGCATACCACTCAGACCTAACACCCAAATTTGGTGCCATAATTTTTCACTGTGTATTCATTATGTGACTTGGTTACTTCTAAGATGGTTTCTTGCTACGCCACTGGGCAACTTGATACGTTAGGGCAGTGGGCTTGACTTTGTTCTACTGCAATCCTCTCTTTGACAGGGAGTGGCGGTGTGGGGAAAAGGGGTACTACAAGGGTGATATCCCTACAGTTTGTGACAGAGGCCAGTGATGTAAAAATGCTAACTTCTTAACCTGGTGCATTTTAAAATTGCAACACACTGTTTCTTTGCACACTAAACAATTAATAATCCAGATTCATTTTATGCTGTGTAAATTTCCAAGTACTCATAGTCTGGCATAGACAGTGCTTTGGCAGTAATGGATTATATAACTTGACTTCATTCATCTTTCAGCACTTGAGGCATCTGAGTGCATAGATGTACTTCAAAATTTAATTCAACTCACTGTCGACAGCTTATGAATTTGCTGTTGGTCTTCCCCATCATGCAACTCTTCACATTTTTATTGCCAACTCTCACTGGACTGTTGGAGTAACTCTCACAGGTGCATTCTTATGGATCTGCATCCCCCTGTGTACATCAGATTCCTGCGGACCCTAACCCATACAGCCTCGGGGCTATACCCTTGAGGTCCAAGATTACTTTTCAGTGGCACAAGTATGGTTAGATGGCCTGACTTCCATCAGTTCTTGCTTTCTTTATCTCCCCTTTCCTCAACGCTACTACTTCTAATTGTATTGTCCCACTTTTTATTAAGTGATTAAAAAAAAAAAACCCCAAAAAACCCCTCTTGCATTCAATGTCACTCTCTGGCTGGATAATTATTAATGTATCTTTATGCTGTTACATCTGCTTTGTTTCTATCACAGCAGAAATTACAATATTGATTTTATTATTTATGTGTTTTCTTGATTTTTGCCAGGTTTCTCTCAGAGAGATGAGATCAGTGGCCATGTCTGTCATATTCATTGATATGAATATAGCATGTATATGGGCCTGGCATAGAGCAGTAGTCAATAAATATGTGTTGAATTAATGAATCCTCAAATTTTGTCAATTCCTGCTCCTGTCAATTCCCCGTTATTGCAGCCACTCCTAGCTACACCCTCCCCTAACCAAACAAATATTTTTATGATGGCCATGTTGTAAAATGAGCTGCCTTGCATCTGATACTTCTGGGATCTGAAGGTTCTTAGGAAATAATTAACTTATCTGCTAAACTGATTTTCACTTGTACCTGTTAGGGTCCTTTGGTTGCACTGTTAATTTTTGTAAAAATAAAAAAAAATGTTGAAAGGCTACATGGGCACATGTAGGACCCAAATATGGAGTCACAGAGCTCATGAGGCTTTTATTATTACAGTTGTCCATCCATATCCATGGGGGTTTGATTTCAGGATACCAAAATCTTTGAATGTTCATTCCCTATATAAAATGGCCTAGTATTTGGATATAACCTATGCACATCCTCTCATATAGTTTAAATCATCTATAAATTATTCATAATACCTAATACAATATAAATATTATGCAAATACTTGCTATCCTGTACTGTTTTTTAATTTGTATCAATTTTTATTGTTGCATTTTAAATTTTTTTTAATATTTTCAATCTACAGTTGGTTGAATCCATAGATGTGGAATCTGTGGATGCAGAGGGCCAACTATGTGCTTATAATAATTGTTATTATTGAATAAGGGAATAAAGCTTCCCTTATTTTTGTTTTTGGTTGTTTAATCAAAGAGAATATTTTTTTTCTTCTTCTTTTTTTTCTTTTTTCAGAGGCAGGTCTCACTCAGTTGCCCAGGCTGAAGTACAGCAGCGTCAGCACAGCTCATTGCAGCCTCAAACTCCTGGGCCCAAACTATCCTCCCACCTCAGCCTCCTGAGTAGCTATGACTAAAAACACAAGCCACCATACCTGTCTAATTTTTTTGTTTTTTTGTAGAGACAGGTTCTTAGTATGTTGCCCAGGCTGGTCTCAAACTTCTGCCTTGAAGTGATTCTTCTGCCTCGACCTCCCAAAGTGATGGGATTACAGTCATGAGCCACCAAGCTCAGCCAGAGAGGATTTCTTAAACAAGAGTATGAGGACGAAAAGAGGGGTAGATAAAGCCACACGGAGCTATGAGAAGGGACAGTTTTAAACATAGGAGGCCTTGTAGCATCCTCTAAATCATGATGTTAATAGCCATTGCCTTTGTCTACACATAGGATCGATCTGGGAAGCAGCTCTTAATAAGTTAATGTTCTAAATCATCCAGGTTACACACAGTGACTTGCATAGAGATGGTGCTAAATAGGCTTGTTCAATGCGTGAACAAATGCTGAATCACACAATTCTGGGCCTCTTGCTCTTATAAGTAGATACATACCTCCAGAAATAGGTCCATGAGAGGCTCGTTACACATCCATCATGTTCCAGAGTCTTGCTTTCTTAGACCTGTGTGAGATTTATGATCCTGCCCTGATGCCTGGGCGTGTGGAGTATGGCACTTAGACTCACATTTTCTTCAAATAGAGTGCAGTTGGCTTTGAACCTCTGCTGCTGTAAGTTCTTAAATTACCCTTTCTAAAAAGACTTAGCTAGTATGAGAGGTAACTAAAAGGAGGAAAAAATGAAGGAGAAGGAAATCTTTGTGTTACATGCTTTTCATTATGCTTTTTCTATGACTTTTTAAAGAATTACATGAAAAGATTGTTGAGTTTGAAATTTGTCATCTTTGACATGCCAACCAAGTAGAAATATTGCAAAATCCTATTAAGTTCTTGTAATTACTGAAATGGTGTGTGCCTAAATGAGTCTTTATTGCGATTTTTACAAAGAATGAAAAGGCTGTGTGTCTTTTCTGGGCATTTCTCATGTTCCAGCTGGGGTTATTCAAATTATTTAAAAGCACATGGTCAAGCAGCCTACAAGGTGTTATGGAACTGAGAGAAGG
The DNA here is from genome assembly GCA_023783475.1 of Daubentonia madagascariensis. Lineage (NCBI taxonomy): Eukaryota > Metazoa > Chordata > Mammalia > Primates > Daubentoniidae > Daubentonia > Daubentonia madagascariensis. The sequence goes on along the minus strand of JAKFHU010002088.1, from coordinate 74,468,620 downwards.
TACACATCCTGAGACTTCTGCTTCAGGAGGAAGGAAGAGAAGTGGAGTTTGGACCCAGCCTTCCAGCATCCCAGCACACTCCCCTAGGGAAAAGTGAGAGACAGCTCTGAGCATCCAGCATGATTCTGGGGGACTGAGAGAAAAGGGGCAAAATCATCAGACATCTCCTTAAGGAGAGAGGGAGAGAATTGGTGATTTTACCAAGTGTTCTGGCATTTCCGTGTACTGCTCTAGGGAAAAGGGGCAGGCAGCTCTCAACAGCAGGCACAACTCTGTAGGATAAGGAGAAGGCAAATGACCCGAATCTGCTCTTTTAGAAAGAAGGGGAAGAAGTGAAGACTGCACTCCTCATGTCAGCATTTCCATGCACTTCCCTAGAGAAAGTGGGTGGGAGGTTTATGGAGACCTGCATGGCTCTGCGTAATGGGAAGAAGGCACGTAGCCATGAGAATTCTCCCTCATGAGAAGAGTGGAGCATGCACATCCACAGAAAACGTTTGGGAGACTCCCAGAGTCTCTAGCTGGGCTGAATGGTGGACATCCTTTTCTGATGAAATCAGTTCATAAAGACTGGAAGAGGTGGCTGCTTCTTCAAACGTGCAGATACCAACACAAAACTAAAAAAAAAAATTGAAAAAATAAGAGACCTATGTCACAAAAAAGAGACAAAATAAATCTCTACTAACTGACCTGAAAAAATGTAGGTCTATAAATTTCCTGATGAAGAATTCATAATAATCATCTTAAAGAATCTCAGTGAGCTACAAGAGAATACAGCTAGATGACTAAATGATATCAGGGAAATAATACATGAACAAAATAAGAATATCAACAGAGGTATAGAAACCATAAAAAAGAACCAAACAGAAATTCTGGAGCTGAAGAATATGATAACTGAATTGCAAAATTCAATAGAGAGCCTCAACAACAGACTTAGTGAAGCAGAAAAAATAATCAACGAACATGATGATAGGTGATTTGAAATTATCCAGTCAAGAGGAACAAAAAGTAAAAATGATAAACAAAATGTGAAGAAAGCTTATGGAACTTATGGGACACAGTAAATTAAACCAATATAGGCATCACAGAAATTTTAGAAGAAGAGGAGAAAGACCTGTATGAGATTTATGAACACCATTTATCTCTCTAGATTTGGGGAGTTTCAGCCATTATTTCTTCAAATAATGAAGAATATAATAATTTATAATTTATAATTTTATGAATAATATATTTTAATTAATATAATTAAATTAACTAACTATTTATTAAACAATTATTTAAATAATATAATTAAATTAATTATTATATTAATATAATTTAGTATAATAATGTATAATTTATAATTTTTAAAATATAGTAATTTATAATTTATAATAATTTATAAGATATAAATATGTATAAGTCCCAAAATATTTCAAATGTTTTGGACACAAATAAGTCTATGCTGAGACACACTATAATTAAATTGTGAAAAGTCAAACACAAAGAGAAAATTTTGAAAGCGTCAAGAGAGAAACAACTCTTGACATTCAAGGGAGTTTTCTATCAGGCAACCAGTGGCTTTTTCAGGAAAAACTTTGCAGGCTAGAAGGGAGTGGGATGATGTACTCAAAGCCCTAAAGGAAAAAAAATTGCCAACCAAGAATACTCTGCCTTGTGAAACTGTCCTTCAAAAATGAAGAAAAGATCAAGACTTTTCTAGACAAACAAAAGCTGAGGAAGTACATCAGCACAAGACCAGCTTAACAAGAAATGCTAAAGAGAATTCTTTAATTTAAAATGAAAGGATGCTAAACAGGAACACAATAGCATATGAAAGATTAAAATTTTCTAGTAAAGGCAAATATAAGTACAAAACTTTGCTAATGAATTCACAATAGAAAATGATGCAAATGATGACATCAATAACATAAAGTTTGTGAGAGGAAAAGTGTAAAATTTTTTCTGTGATTAAATTTATCAGCTTATAATACATTGTATAACTATATGATAGTTTTTGTAATTCTCATGGTGACCACAAAAAAACCCCCACACTAATATACACAAAGAAAAAGAGAAGGGAATCAAGCAATATCATTACAAAAAATCCCAACAAAACAAAACACAAAGGAAGACAGCAAGAGAAAAAAAGAAGAAGAAAGAATTACAAAACAGAAAATAATTAACAAAATTGAAATAGTAAGTTAGTTCTTCCCCATCAATAATTATTTAATGTAAATAAATTTAAACTCCTCAGCCAAAAGATATAGTATGGCTGAACAGATAACAAAATAAGACCCAACTATATACTGTCAACAGGAGACTTAGATTTTAGGACACATAGGATAAAAGTAAACAGATGGCAAAAGATATTCTATGCAAATGGTAAACAGAAGAGAGCAGGGGTGGCTGTACTTACATCAGACAAAATAAACTTTGTCTATTTACTCACTGCTGTGGACCCTGAATCAGCCCTTTAACTTGGTTCTACCCACTCTCAGCCACAAACCAGGGCAGTACTACCTGCCTAAGGACCCACCCAGTGGCCCAGAGGGAAACATCCCTGGGGAAAACCACACCTATCTATACATGTAGTAATAGGCCTTCTATCTGGGAACCCTGAAGCAACCTTCATCCCAGCACCAGTCCTATGGACCAATGTCCCGCAGTTTAGTCCACTGAAAGACAAGACGGGCCCTAGGCCCACTAGAGCCTCTGGAAACAGGTCCACCAACTACAGACCCCACTGCAAATGCAGCAGCAGCCGTGTGACTCATTTTTGATCTCTTTCAACTGCCATCCTGAAGAAAATTCTATCAGCCTAGGAAACTAACAGTAGACGTCTTTACTGTGCCAAAGCCAATCTATAAAGACTGGAAGAGATGCTTGCTCCTTCAAATGCACAGACACCAATGCAAGCCTACATGGATCACAAAGAATCAGGCAAATGACACCACCAAAGGAAACTAGTAAAGCTCTGGCCTTATAGTCCCAAAGAAATAGAGATCTATGAATTTCCTGGAAAATAATTCAAAAATAATCATCTTAAAGGAGCTGAGGGAAATGCAAGAAAACACAGATAGAAAACTAAATAAAATTAGGAAAAAAATGCATGGACTAAATGAGAAGTTTATAAAGAAATAGAAATCATAACAAGAAACAAACAGAAATTCTGGAGTTGAAGAATACAATGACAACTCTGGAAAATTCAATGATGAGCTTCTTGATTATGCAGAAGAAAGAATTAGTGAACTCAAACACAGCTCATTTGAAATTAGCTAATTGGAGGGAAAAAAAGAAAAAAAGAATGACAAAACAGTGAAGAAAGCATAAATGACCTATGGAACACCATCAAGCATATGAATGTACAAATTGTGGGAAAGGAAGAAAGCAATCAGCAGAATGAAAAGGCAGCCTACAGAATGGGAGAGCATATTTGCAGACCATAGATCTAATAAGGGGTTAATTTTCAAAATATATAAGGGACTCCTACAACTCAATAGTGAAAAAACAAATAATTCAACTAAAAATGGGAAAAGGATTTGAACAGATATTTCTCCAAAGGAGACATACAAATAGCCAAGAGATACTTGAAGAGATGCTCACCATCATTAATTATAAGGGGAAGGCAAATCAAATCCACAATGAGATGTCACCTCACACCTATTATGATGGCTATTGTCAGAAAAGCAAGAGATAAGTGTTGGTTAGGGTATGGAGAAAAGGGAACCCCTGTACACTGTTGATGGGAATGTAGATGGTCCAGTCCCTGTGGAAAACATTAGACAGGTTCCTAAAGAAATTAAAAAGTAGAATTACCATAAGACCCAGCAATCTCTCTGCTTGGTGTATACCCAAAGTGAATGAAATCACCCCCTTGTAAAGACAGCTGCATTCCCATGTTTATTGCAGCATTATTCACAATAGCTAAGGTATGGAAACAATCAAAGTGCCCACCAATGGATGAATAGATAAATTGTGGTATGTATATACAACAAAATTTCTTTCAGCTTCAAAAAAGGAGATCCTGTTATTTGCAACATAGATGGAACTAGAGGACATTGTGCTAAGTGAAATAAGCTAGATACTGAAAGAAAAATACTGCATGATCTCACTTACATGTGAAATCTAAAAAGAAAAAATGAATGCACAGAAACAGAGAGTAAAACAGTGGTTACCAAGGGGAGAGGGGCGGAGGGACTTGGGAGAATGTAGATCAAAATGTACACAGTTGAGGTTGTACTCTAGGATGCAACTCTAGGATAAATAAGTGGAGAGATCTAATGTAAAACGTGAAGACTATACTTAAAAAAAACCAATAAAATAAAAAGGTGAGAAAAAGAGTTTTAGTCAAAACCTTAAAAACTTGTTTCTGTGAATAGTTTCTAATTTATTACTTATATAATATTTTGTTTAAGTAATAGTTTATCTTTATGAGATCTCCTAAGTGTAGGTTGAGACTTGTTTTCTTTTCAAATCACTAGGACTGTATTAAGGAAATACTAACAGAGAGGGTCTTCTAGACTAATACATTGCAAATCTATGTGAACAGTACAGCATTGATTTACTTTAGCTGTGCTTAGGCTTACATGCAATTGTTTCCAGTAATCTATTTCTATATTGTTCTGTCTTGTTAGACATTGTAGTTATTATTTTATGCATTTTTAGTCATTCATATATGTACTTATTTTTTTGCTCATTTCTTCTTTCATCTCATTTTTATTCCTCCTAAAGCTTATCCTTTAGTAAGGATTTATAGGCAATACACATTTTTTGTCATCAGAAAATTTCTTCATTTATCCCTTGTTCTTGAAAGAGGTTGATGGACAATTCCAGGATGACCATTGTTTTTTCTCTATGTGTTCATTTTAACATGCACTGTTTTCTGGCCTCCATTTATGTGTCAAAAATTTTTGCTGCAGCGTAGCTTTCCTTTGTAATTATTCTGACTTTTTCCTCTAGCTGTCTTGAAGATTTTACCTTTGTCTTTTGTGCAGTCTTGTTTTGTTGCAATCTTTTAAAGTGTAGATCTCATTCTATTTATCCTGTTTGTGATTCATTTATACTCCTTAATTTTGAAGATTCCTGCCCTACATAAATTCTGTGAAATTTTCAACCATATTTTCCAAATACTGCCTCTCTCCCATTCTCTCTATTCTCTTCTTTTAGAACTCCAATTGGATCAATATTAGACCTACTCACTTTATTTTCCACATTTCTTAGTCTATTTTTGAGATTTTTTTCATCTCTGCCTGAGCTACATTCTGAGTAATATCATTCATTAAGCAAATATTTATTGACCAACTGTTGTATGCCGAGAACTAATGTTTAAGGTGTAGAAATAGAGCAGTGAATGACAGAGACAAAGTCCCTTCCATCATGTACTTGCATTCTAGTTGTCTAATTTTCTGTAGAGAAAAATATATAGCATACAATTAATTATATAGTATGTAAGTTTGCAAGGAGTGCTTTGGAGAAAAAGAAACAAGGTAAGTGACACAGGGAGTCTTAGAAGTTTGCAATTTTATATAAAGATGGCATGGAAAGCCTATTAAAGCAACATTTGAGCAGATTCCTGAAGACTTAAAGGAATGGGAGAGGAATGTTTTAGGCAAGATAGAAAAAGCAGGATCATGCTGGATAACGGAGGAACCCCAAGGAGAGTGGATTGAAATTGGAGGGGTAAGAGTGATAATAGTTCATGTCAGTGAGACATGGGGCAGATCTGGGAGGATCTTTTAACTGTTGAAAGAATGTTGGCTTTGTTATCATTTGGGCTAATCTTACCAGCTATGTATAAGGATTATTCCATCTGCTGAGTGGAGAAAAGCAAGAGGTGAATCTGGAAGTTTGGCTAGTAGCAGAATACAATCAAAGAAAGAGCAACTAGGACCGATATGTTTTTTACCTGGAAAACTGGACAAAAATTGAATTGCTGCTTTCTGGGGTAGGGAACATTGTGGAATAAGCAGGTTATGGGGAGAGTAATAAAAAGTTCATTTAATTTTTATGAATCTATTAGATATCTAAGTGAAAATACTGAGGCTAGCAGTTGGATGTATGAGTTGGAAGTTCACCGGAGAGGTCTAATCTAGAGGTATAAATTTATGAGTTTTCATATAAGATGCTATTTGGCCATAGAACTGGGTTACCACCCAAAGAATGAGTGTAGATAGAGAATGATTGAAGGACTAAGCCTTGATTCACTTTAGCATTTAGTGCTTGAAAGGTGAGGAGGAACAAGCAAGGGAGACTGAGGAGTCATGGCCAGTGAAGTTAGGGAAAAAAACAAAAACAAAACTAAAATCTCAGGAAAGTAGTGTTCCAGAACTTAAGTTAAGAAAATATTTCAAGAGAAAGCAGTCATAAGTGTCCAAGGCTACTAATAGCTCAAGTAATTTGATAACCCTGACAAGACCGTGCTGGTGGAGTGGTGGGTATGGGAAGCTGCAGGGCATTGTCTTTGTCTCCTAGTTCACCGGTTCTCACTTCGCGCTTCTCAGTGCACGTTCCCTGGATCAGCAGCATCTGCACCACCAGGGTACTTGTTAGAAATGCAAATTTGCAGCTCCCTCTTTGAAAAGATGGTGTATTTTTACCTTGATTTTTGATGTGATTTGTTGCGGAAATGTTTTCAAGATGGTGAGGGTGTGTGTGAGAGAGAGAAAGAGAGAGAGTGAGCGAGATGGTATGTATGCATATATAGTCTAGATAATTTATTGTATTACTCTTTCATTTTTTTTACTTTGAATTAATTTCTGTAATTTACAGAAAAGCTGCAAATTAATACAAAGAGTCCTTATACACCCCTTACCCAGCTTTCCCTAATGTTCATGCCTTATATAACAGCAATACAGTGATCAAAATGAGAAAATTAACATTTGTACAATACTATTAACTAAACTACATTCCATATTCAAATGTTCCCACTTTTCTCATTAACGTTATTTTTTTAGTTCTGAGATCCAATCCAGGATCCTATATTACATTTAGTTATCTCCTATCTCCTCTCAAATCTAAGAGAGTTCCTCAGTCTTTCCTTTTTGTTCATACCCTTAGTACTTCTAATAAGTATTGTTTAGTTATTTTGTGGAATATCTCTCAATTTGGGTTTTTCTGATAATTTTCCGTGATTAGAATGATGTTATGGATTTTTGTCAAGAACAACACAGAAATGATGTTGTGCCCTTCTCAGTGAATTCTCAATTTTAGGGCATTCCAAAGTTATGCTTTGGGTGTGACTTGTTTTGCTATATTAAAACCCATTTACTTTGTCTCTGGCGTATTTTTTTTAAATTACACAAACTCTTTCTAGGTGAATCCTTTTCACCTTCTCTCCAACATCTATTTTAATATAGACATAAAGTAGTTTCTAGCAGATCTAAAGAAAAGACAACACAAAGCCTAGGTACTTTGACAGGTGAATACAGTTAAGAGTAAAGTATTTCTAGGAAGATGAGAATAGTCACTCAGAAATCTCTGTCCTTCTTCTTGCAAGTAGTGAGAGGGGTCAAAGCTACTTCTGCTGGAAAATTGCTCCACCCAATTCTAAGCATTAAGATAGATACTGATTTTTCCAGCTGGCTTGCACTATCTCAGCATGGTCTTCCTTGAATAGGTATTTCTCACTATTAGTGTTCAAGGCAGGGCCAGGTTCTGGGGAAGGGGACAAGGAGGCAATGGGCTGCTTTAACTGTGGATCACTGAAATCTTCCCGGGGCCTAGGCAAAAGTATTTCTCTACGTTGTTCGGCCAACCTAACTAGTCAACAACACTGGTTTTGTAAGAAATACTTCAAAGTATTTCTTCAAAAGTTTTAACTTGCTTGGCCCTTACCTTTGTGAAATTATCTTTAGGAACCCCTTCAGGGGAGTTGAGGTAGGTGGGGCTAGATAGACTCTGAAGATTTGGACTCCTGGGTTCCATGTCAGATATTACCCACACTTTTACAGAACAGGATTTTGAGAGACAAACCACAGCCCTAATACTGGGGTCCTCTAACTTGCCTTAAAGTCAGCCAGCCTACCAGCACTGTTCTTTAGCACTACTGGGGAAGCTGGAGGAAGCCATGATATTCTCCTTCACTGGAGGCATAAAAAGGGACCCTGCCCTGTTTTAACAGGGAATTGTAGAATAAATATGCACATGTTATTGGGGGAAGATGATTAGTTCAGTTTTAAATTTGCTCAGTTGGAGATGCTTATGTGATACCTAAATGGGCTTCTGTATATATGAAGCTAAGCATGCAGTTCAAGAACAAACATAAAAATTTTAGTGGAAAAACTCTTCATTTAACCACCAGAATTTGGTAGGAGATGAACTTGATTTTTTTTTTTCAAAGTATCATCTGTAATCATGCTTTGTCAAATCTGCAATAATATCTGGTATATTCTATACTTTTTAAGTAACTTACAGGTTTTAAGAGTTCATGTGTGGTTAAAAAATCTCATAAATCTACTTCATTTAATATTATATAAACATGAAAAGGAATGAAAAAACATTTTTTATGTTTTGATATGGAAAGATCTGCATAAACAACTCCTAAGGAAAAAAAACCAAGATTCAAGCAGTAGATGTCATATTCAAGTTAACTTTTGTATAAGAAAGAATAGACAAATGGGTCTTTTATAAAATACACAATAATCTTTTTCTTTTATATAAGAAATAAACACACAAGAATTTAATAAAAGTTGTTATCTACAGGGAAATGGAGGAGATGGGATGAGATAGTATCTTGTCATTGTTTGGATTTTTCCAACATATGAATGGATTATTGATTTAAAGCGAAAAAAAATAATATTTTAAAAACGACTTGGTATTATAAAATCAAAGTCCAGTCCTGTCCGGGGTAACTTAAATTCCAATGTCCTCTCCTGCCCGTTTGCAGTGGAATTCCAGCACGCCTTGTAGACTGACACCCCCATGGGAGTGAGATGTGACCTGCTTCTTCACTACTCTTCCTGCTTTGCCCTTGGAGTCATGATCTGTTTTTATTATCCCTTAATTTTCACTTCTGGTTCTCTCTTCTCTGGAGTTAGGGACTTAGAAGGAATAGAAGCATGGCAGTGCTAACGTTAGGACCTGGCCATCTGTTAGTTCTCTCTTACAGGTTACTGTGTTTCTGGCTAAACCTAACTGGCCAGAAATGCCCTTTTTGTGTCAGATATCTAAGTGCCAGAAGATGTGTGAGTTCTTTAGGGAACTTTGTGGGGAGCCCTCCTTCCTCCACCATTCTCTGACATGGGAGTTCCTGGCTTGACATTTCTAGACTTTCTTGCTTCCTGCAGAATACTTCACAGCCTCTTGATGATGAGGTCTCCTTGCCCTTCCTCTTGGGTAGGATATTTGCCTCACAACTCAAGCTGCACCTTCCCACACAATGTCTTCTTGACGTATTAGAAACTCACACATATTTGCTCATCTCTGCCCTGCTAGCTTTTTTCTGTTTCCTCTTCTGCTGCTCCCAGAGGCTTAGAAGGCAAATCACCAAGTCTGCTGCATAAACAAACATCAAACCAGGGAATAAGATGTCAGTCACCCTCCTTGAAGGCAGCCCCAATCTCTACAAATGAAATTTCTTTGAGCTTCCCTCACCTCCATTGGTGGTAAGGAAGCTCAGTTTGCTCTCCCCCTTGGGGAGAACCAGGTAAAGCTGCAGCAGATCCAGATGGCCAGTAACTCATAACTACAGTGATTCCATCATCTATCTAGCTGTACCAGTTTCTAAATAAAAGATGGGAGATGGGACGGGCAGTGATGAAGACGAAGTAGCAGAGCTTGTTTAATGGCCTTTCAAAATGTCCTAAAGATGGCATCTCCCACTGGGTTTTGGGTTTCTCTTTAGAATAGTGAGATTCATATCTTTTTCATCACTATGGGTTTCTAATCACCAATTCTGGGGCAACAGGAAATATTTCAGTTGACATAATTGATGAGAGTGACCTAAAAAGAGTATATGTGTTTGATTTGCTTTTCCCATGACCAAGGATGGGCTCTGCATAGAGGAAGTGTCATAAATATGCATTGAATAGAAGGATGAGATGTAGGAAGGAAAGACAAAAGATTAAACGAGTGAAATTTCAGTTCTGTTCTTTGGGTAGATGCTATTTTACAGAATAGTGCAAAAAGAATTTTCTTCAGAAGTGTCACTTAAATAGGTGAAAGTAGAAAGTGTAAAGTATATTTGACTAGTCAATTTTAAGTAAAGTAACAGAGAATATGACAGAGAGAAGGAAAGGAGGCACACATTCGGATTGGCTTGCTCTAATGGTCTGTTGCTTGCCTAATAAGCACTCTAAAATCCATTAGTGAGATCATATTGCACGATATGGTTTCCCCAATTCTTGGTGTTTTTAATACTTTTTGTTAGAAATACAATGTAGAGTAAAACACAATATAGTGTTCTAGAGGAAAGGAATAGAATTACTGAGTTTTGAAGCCATTTTAAGTAAGTTCCAGTATCTAAACTTAATGTCTGCAAAATGTGCTAAATTTGCAAAAATTTACCAGGTTTAAATATGGTTTTTGTTATAAAACAAAGTAATCTACCATTTCATCATTCCTAATTCATCTCCTACCAGGTCACTACAAAGTCTCAGCTGATAAAATCTATCTCACAGTGACATTGGCAGCTGTAGAACTGCCAGCCTGTCAGCCAGTGTGAATTCATCCACCCCAGGACAGTGAATCCAGAAAAGTAAAGAGAAAGCATTAGCCACTCAAGCAGATGTCTCTTACATAGGCATTTCTGTAGAAAATGGTTATTTTTCAAGAGCCAACTCTTAAAAGTTGCAATTGTGGTATAATTTCAGCAGCTGGAGATGGCATCAACTATTTCAGAGTTTCCACTTCCTTTGACTTGACATGTTGCCACACAAGTTGCAGCTACTTAGAGTACTAAGAAAGGTTCCTGGTGAGAAAGAGCTAATGCCTTTTTGGATAAAGATTCTCATTGCTTTTTCCTTGACACTTTCTGTGACTTCTCTAATCTACATTATTTCTATTCTTTGAATAATTTTTAATGTATATTCCAATTGCCTTCATTTTTGTTGAATTAAATAAAATTACAAATTGTAATTTTTTGGTAATTTTTTCTTTATTCATCCAACCAACTTTTGCTGAGTGCTAGGTACACAGTATTAAGGGTAACTAAGATGATCCTTCTATTCAAAAAGCTTGCACACTAAGAGGAGGAAGGGCAAGGGAAGGAGCAATTGTCATTCTCCAGGGAAAGTGGTGTGATAGCATGGTAGACTGCCACAGCAGAGCAGAGGAAAGCTGTCAACTCCCCAGCCTGTGGTGTCAGGCAGAATATTTGACAAGAGATGATACAGATCTGAGAGTCTTTCATTTGGGAGGATGTAATATCCTACCAATATCCAATAGAATGCAATATCCTTGAGCATTTAGAAGAATAATGTCTAGAACACACCGAAAAGTTTTTGAATGAATAGATAAATCAATCAATCACTTTTTCTTGGCCCATAGTTTTCTAAGCACCATGAACTTAAATGGAATTATTCATTTTAAACCTAAAACTAAAAAGTATTCAGCCTCAAGTTTTAGTTGAAGACAGTGTAAACTGTTCAGGCAATTCCCTAAATATAACCTTCTAGTACATGATTAGCTTTGTAAACAAAAAGCCCACGTTGTTTGTGATTGACCTGAAAACTTCTCTAATCACCATCTGTCAGGCAACATATTTCCTACCCCATCTGCTGTGAAATGAACATGAGATAAAAACAGTAATAATATGTTGTGTTCCTACAGCTTTTCTGGGTAACTAGCTTAAAAGTAAAGGTCGTAAGCCTGGCAGATGTGATAAATTAATGTCAGAAAGCAGCAAGATACAACTCCAGAATAAAATAATAATAATAAATAATAATAATAATGAAGTTTCACATAGAACTCGTTTCAGAAATAGGGTAAAGAGATGAAACTCCCAGTTCTCTGTTTGAATAAAAAGACCAGAAAAGTTGCATTTAATTTTAATGCATTTTAGTTGCATTTAGGTTATGCTATTAGTTTTAAGTAATTAACCTCTTCCTGTTATGGACAAAACAACCAGTGTTAGTGCTCGAAGAAGCACTTCCGCAGGAAGAGAAGGAGGGTTGAAGGAGGCAAGAGCTCATCTTTGTTGAGGATCTACCAGGAGCCAGGCAGTTTGCATTTATAGTCTCCCTTTTTCCTTTCCCTCTTTGCCTTCCTTTGCTTTGTTCTTTCCTTTTCTATCCTCCCCATCCTTCCTGTAGTTGAGACGCTCGTACCTTTATTCTTCGTTTATTCACCAATCATAGGACAATTAAGGTCAGCTGGACAGACAGCTGCCCAAAGTAACGACTACTCTCCCTGGCATCCCTCGCAGCTAGATTCTGACTCATGGGAGGACATGAAAACGGTGTGGGGGATGTGGTATGTCCTTAGAGGCAGGATCTCATGAACACTTCCTGCCTCTTTTCCTTCTTCCTCCTGACTTGAATGAGAATATTATGGCCAGATATAATAAAGATATAAAGCCAGATATAAAGCAGCTAGTTTGGACTTTGAAGCAGAAACTATATTTTATGTTAGTAAAACAAGGAGATATGAGAAGTTAGGGTTCTGGTAATAGATCCACCCTACCAGGCTTCAGTTTATGTGAGAAAGCAGCATCTTGTTTGAAATGCCCTTATTCCGAGTTTTGGTCACTCTCAGCCAAACCTAATGCCAATGCATTTCCATTATTTCATTCACACATTGTTGCTTGATTAATTAATTCATCAAGCATAGTGGCCCACAGATGAGTAGCCACATGATGAACACATGTTTAAAATTAGTACACATGGATTTCTATTCCCTTCTACTACTTTATAGCTGTGTGGTTACGAGACAGACACTTCATTCTCTGAATCTAAGTTTGCTTATCTATGAAATGATAGATGTAGACTAGTAGTTCTCATCTAGGGGCTATTTGGCCTCCCAGAGGATGTTTAACAATTTCTGGAGACAGTTTTGATTGTCACAATTGAGTGGTGGAATACCACTGGCATCTAGTGGGTAGGGGCCAGGGATGTTAGTAAACATCCTACAATGCACAGTACACTGTCCCACCCAATAACAAAGACTTAACTGGCTCAAAATGTCAATAGTGCTGAAGTTGAGAAACCCTGGTTCAGATAAAGTGTCTTGGTTCCTTTCTAAATTCCAATAATTTTAATAATTTAGAATTTAAAAAAATCCATTCATGATTGAGACAATGCTATTATATTTCTTGTGGGACTTTGGCATTCAGTAAGATAAGACCCTTGACAATGAAACAAACAAACAAAAATACCTTGTATAATAAGTTCTGTGGTAGGGCAGTTGCCAGGATTGGTTAAATGAGAGGGGATTATTCTGTCTTTCTCTTCTTCCCTCCTCAATATGTTGGCTTTGTCCTCAAGCTGGATATACTCAGGGCTGTGACATGACAGTCAAAGTTCCAGATGTCACATGCAAAAAGAGAATATGTAGCAGAAAAGAGTAACTTTCTTTCCATGTCTGTTATTTTTGGCAAGAAAAATCTTTTACAATAATACCAAAAGGCTTTTACTAATAATTCATTAGCTAAAATTTCTGTTCTGTATTTTCTTATTTGTAGGTGACATCTAGGAACTGGGAGCTGCCATGTTATGAAAAGTAGCAGATACAATCTGGGGATAAAGTCAATCTGTTAAGAGTAGCAAAGAAGAAAGATAAAAGGAACCTGGGTTTTTGATGGCATCATTACATGGATCCAACCTTAGAAATACCATATCACAGGAATTTGTATTGTATGAAATAAATTTCCCTTTCTAATTATCCCTTGACCCCTCAATCACTGGAAAACAGAATGAGACCGTTGCTCCCTTTAGCATGTGATTCACCTGCCGGAACTGGGGTGAGGGCTCCCCTCTCCTGGAGCATATGGCTGTGTGGAAATTGTGGCTGCTTGGAAATGTGGGCTTGCTTAGAAATGGCATGGGGGAGGGATGGTTATTAAGTGGGAAACCAATAATGTCTGCTATTAATATTTACTATATGGCAAACACTGTACAGGAGCTGGAGTTAAAAGGTAAATACGGCAGAATGTTTGTGCCCATGGAGTTCCCAGTTTACTGGGGAGGGCACACGAATAAACAATACATTGCACAGAGCAATTCAGTGTGCCATGGAGTGTAATAGTGCTACGCCAAGCTTACTTTGGTAGCAAGCATGAGTAACAGGTTAACAAAAGCAGGTCAAACACACAAATGGATTTAGGAATTGAAAATAGGAAAATTATGCTTACATCCATAGTGATTTAGTAAAATAAATAAATAAATAAAATATTTAATGGGAAAATTTTTGAAGAGAAGTAAATTCAAAAGGCAGAGAGTACATTCTCAGATTATTTCCAGAAAAAATAGAATGTAATTATGACAGTATAAAAAATATGAAAATTATTATTTGTGCAAAGAAGCACTGTTGAGACAGTTTGTGTCTATGCTGTTCACCTTGTATTTTTGTGATCTTCCACACTATAGAAAGGTCCAATTTCATGTGAATACAATACATATAGTTTGTTTTAGGGTAGGAAAAAATATCATATGAAATTCCCAAGCAGTCTATGATATCAATATAAGCCACAGTGATTTTTTTTATTTCATAGATTAGCCAGATTTTGTTCTTTGGGTCCACATCCTTTGTTCACTACATTCTGTTTCTCTAATTGTGTCGTGTGTTTAGATTCTGCTTCACCAGCTAGACTGAAAGTTTTTTGAGGGCAAGCATTTGAGGATAGTGATCATCTACATCCCATCTGTAATAGCAAGACATACAGGGGAATAGAAGGGACTGACATCAGATAGAAAATCCCTCTAGTGGCAATGATAATGTGAAAAAATCACACTTCTGTCACTGAAGTCTGTTCATCTTTGGTAGAGAGAATTTTAGCAGAAGTAAAGAATGTTAAATCTGGGTAATACTTTGCCACTTTCGTTTGAGCTTTTAATTTTATTAGTATTGAAAGTGGTAACTAAAGATGTAAATGAGTTGCCCCAAATCCCACAGCTAATTAGGCTGAGAGTGAAGACAAGATGCCAGAACGCAAACACCCAGCTCTAGATCAATTAAAATGCCAAGCCTGAGGGCAAGCAAAATTGAGGGTAGAAGTCAGAACTGTTAACAGAGCTATTTCTATATTTTTTCTCCTTCCCTTGTGAATGTTGAGAGATTATCTCTTTGGTTAGCCCTTGTGCCTTCAAATTCTGACTTATACTTTTTTTTTCTTTAATATTTACATTAAGAAGCACTGAAACAGAAACTAAAACACCTCCAACTGAGCTCAAAGGACTCTTCTACTAAATATCTCTCTCATGTTTCAGCCAGCAGTGAAATTTCAGAACATTTACTTTGGCCGAGTTAAAAGTCTGTAGCTGTCTTCTGTTCCATTCTTCTCCTTTTTGTTCCCCTCAGTTTTTGCAGAGGGAGCCTTGAGATCTATTTTCATCTAATTATTTTTGACAGGCCAACTGTACCAAACAGGATGAAATTATAACCTTTTCAGTTAATTGTTGTGATTATCTACTTAGCATAATGCTCTTGCCTGTCACACTAAGGAGATGCCTGCTGTGGGGATGCAGCTGGGAGTTAGGTATGAAGGGTGTGCCTTAAGATTTTATTTAAAAAATCACAATGTGTATGCACATTAGGGAATAGAACAGATAAAGATCAGTACCTGGATAACTGGCCAAGAAATTAAAGTTTTCTGCAGATGAATGCATGACTAAACATTCTCCCAGCCTGACCCTTCAGTACTGTAAGGACAAGAAAGAGAATAGTGAATTAGAGATTTGGTGACACGTTAAAAGTCATTTTCCAGGAGAATACCATAGGAGACAGCTGTCTAAGTTAGGGGTGGGGGTGGTGAAAGGCAGAGCACTCATGAAGGAATTTGGTGGAGCACAGTAAAGAAATGGAACCAAGTCACAGTTAAGGAAGTGTACTCACTAACTTCTTCCCAGTACAAAAGTAAAGTGGCCTTGCAGTGTATGGGTGTAAGCACATAAAGCTGTGGAAAAGAAGAGTCACAAGTAGGAAAAACATAACTTGGAGAAAGGACCTTTGGGACATTGTTTCCATTTTGCTGATTTCATCAGGGGACTCCTTTATCTTGTATTTTGGTCCAGACACATTATTGGGATGAAGGACAATAAGGACATTCATTATTAATTTTTTTTATCATGAAGGGATAATAATGTCCACATTACGATTTCAATTTCCATTAGCTAAGGACAAGGAGTATCAGGACTTGTGATTATATGTAAGGCCAGGACCAGGAATTCTCATGTCTGAAGGCTCTCTTGGTGTTTGCTGTGAGAACCAGAGGCTCCTTTTTATGTGTCCACCCTTGAAACTGTAACCTTATTCTAATTGGCTTCAATATTATTCATAACTCAAAGATAATTACAGTGTGCTCAAGACTTTAGCGAGGGCACCAGGAGTCAAACCCTTGCTTCGGGCTCCCTAATATATTGCTTCCATGGTGTTCAACCTCAGAAAATGTCAATATAATATCTTTTTGGCTTTGTAGCTCAATAACCTTGTCTAGTTTCCTTAAAAGAGTTGGTAAGTTTTTGCCTTCCTCTCTTCTAAAATATAGATGTTAGACTGAGGTAGCTCTCCCACATTTGGGACAAAATGAAAGATGAACTTAAAATAATTTATAGAGGCCTAATACCACATTTGAAGAAATTTCTTGAATACCATATAGAAAATAGTGAGTTTATTCCATATCAAACATGGTGGTTACATAGCATACCTTTGCAGAAAAAAATGATTAATCCATTCATATGATACGTATTTATTGTTTGTGCCAGATGTTGTGCTATTCCTTTAATGGTATCTGTTTTTTTAGGCCCATGTTCACGTAACAAGAAATCAGGCTGAAGTTGTGGGTATCATGTGTCTAGTATATGTAAATGTAATTAATTTATTCATTTGAGTATGTTAATAATAAAACCCAATGAGACAGTTAAGCTACATTTAGTTCTAGGTAACTGCTTCAAAAATATGTCAACTGGGTTATAAGAAGCATTGGATGTGAAAATGAGATTAGGTCAGAAAGGCAGGATAGTTGTAAGATGAAGAACATGGACTATGAGGCCAGATGGGTTGTGTTTGTATTTCTGTTGCAGCATTTGCTAGCTGGGGGACTTTGGGAAAATTAAGCTCTTTATGCCTCAGTTTCCTCATCTTTGAGATTAGGGCCGTAATAGTGCTTATTCATAAGATTGTTTGAGAGTTCAATGTGATAATTAGAAAAGAAAACCTGGATCACATTAAAAGCTTAGTAATTTTTACATTAATGTTTATGGTTTTTTTGGAGGTTTTTTTTTTTTGTGTGTGTGTGTGTCCTGTAAAGACTATTTTGCCCACAAAACCAGAAATTAGAAATTTCCTTCTCCTTGGTGAGTGCCAGAGCTTTAGATTAGGAAAGAAGTTAGTTTAAATAGTTAACAGTAATTTTCTTATTGGGAAAAGGAGTGAGTTGTTACGACTCTCTGATTTTTCCATGCTAATATTCTTTGAGGACTGTCTGTATATTGGATGGTGTTCACTGTTCCTCAGCTACACACTTGTCCTTCTCTAGATTCTTCTCTATCAATGGGGCTACAAATCTGTTTATTACATTTCAGTCTCTTTTTCCAGACAGATTTCTGCGAAGCACTGCTAATGGGGAAGTACTGGAGATTGGAAGGCAGGAGAGGAAAAGAAGGTGTTGCCAGTCGCTGATGGCAATAGAAAGGGTGGTAGCGCCAGCCTTTTAGCATGAAACAATAGTGCTGTATATGAGATTGGGCTCAATTAGATCTTCAACACGAAAATCAGTTAATTGCATGAAAAGGTAGGTCAGATGGTGCCGCAGTCATGCTGTGTGGAAGTCACTGGTTATAGCAGGTAGCACGTTGTGCTAAAGCAGCCGGCCTTTTAGAATGATAGAAAGGATTTGATGATTCACTTGATACCAGTTGGGAGACAACACTTCATGAGTTCAGGGTGTTTTCCCATGGGGTATGAAATACGCTTTGAATCTTTCATGACTATATCTTGCTGTTTCCCTCACAGCAAGAATACAGAAGCCTAGGAGTAAAGAGTGGAAGCGGGTGGCTCCTGTCACTAATGCCTTTAACAACATGCTCACAGATGTTTGCTTCTCATTCCCACAATTTTGGGTTTTCTGGTTTGGGAGTTTTAGATCCTGGGAGAAATAACTTCTAAGGATCACAATATTGTTTTCAATAAAATTGAAGTTGAGATTGCTCCCTGGTTATTTTGAGTTCCTCGTGTCATTGAACCAAGGGGCAAATAATGGAGTTACTGCACAGTCTGGGGTTTCATTATGTTTATTATCAAGTGGAAATAGGATGTTGCTGCCCAATAGAGACAGAGGACACTAAGAAACCCAGGGGATTCTCTGGGTTGTCTCTTAGTACTTCCATGTATAATAGTAAACATTAGCGAAAGATGACAAAAATCCAATAAAAGTAGAGCCAACAAGAAACATTTCGGTTAATATACCAGGTATAGAACACTACCAGCTGTGGTGTTTTCTGGAGCAAAGGGAATATGGAATAGATCATAGACTTAGGAAGTTATAAATATCAACTATGTTTTCAGGGATAGAAATGGGAACTGTAATGACTACTCATATTTCCCCATTTGCTTGTTATGTGCATATTTTATATATTATTCATATAGTCCTCTCCGTTTTCCCTGCTATAAACATATGTAAGAGGAGGTACAATTTAGTCTTCAGGTAATAGTATATCTAGATTCTCTTGTAACTAAACTGGAAGTGGAAATAATATTATTTAGTCACTTATTTGACCTGGTATGTGATCTTTTGGGAGAAAAAATAAGTCTATTATTATGAAAGATAACTGTTTTTTGTTGTGTGGAAACCGGTTGTCGTTCAAGTTTGCTGTTTGGAAGTTTAAATATGAGCAGAATGATGGGTATGAAAACCAGTCATCAGGAGCGCGCTCTGCCAAATAGTGCCTGTATTCTCTCAGCTTTGTATGCAGCCGTTTTACATATCTTCCTTGAATAGCAGGGCTGGAAGCCTAGAAACTGTGTTTCCTCCAAATTCTCTTGCCAGTTGGCTTCCTGTCATGTTCAGCCGATGGGAAATACTGAAGTGAGATTAGAAAAAGGAGAAAAGGAGAAGTAACTTTTCTAGCTTCTGGCAGTACTTTACCAAGTGGCAGTGGTGTCACTGGCAGAAACAGTGGAGACAGCAGCAATACGACTGATAGGTTGTGTGCCTCGGTTCCGGATAAGTAGCTCAGGCCCAGCGACAGCATTTTCAAGGGGACAGTGATCACGAGCTCAGGACTGTAACACTCTTCTGCTTCTTCAGTCCCAGGGAGGTAGCAGCCACCTTCCATTATGAATTTTGGGATAAACTTACCTTCCCCTTGTACTTCTCCAGATCTTGCAAGTCCTTTTAATGAAATCCCTGCATTAAATTCAATTTTAAGAAGCACATAGAGTTTTCCTTATTGGACTTGGGCTAATGCAGTCTCATGTAGGGAATGTTTTCAGCCCAGCGCTCCGTTGTCCTGCTGCTTGGATTGCTCAAGACTGTTACAGAACATGGTCACTGTGACAGAGTGGAGGAGGCGTGGCACAGAGTTGGTCCCACTCAGTTCTTTTTTTTTTTTTTTTTTTTGGTTTCTTTCTACTCAATTTTGGAACTCTGTCTTTTATTGCCGTATTACTTCTGTAGCATGCCAAACAGAACTGAGCACCATCTATTTTGGGGAGATGAATTCAGAATACTTGTATTCAGTTCTAATGTGTTTCTGAAATCTTTGTTTATATTCTCTGTACCTCTTGTTTAGGACATGGAAAAATTGCGCTCTACTTTCCCAGAAGCTTTGGTTGTCAGATAAAATACAGAATGCATGGTTAAATTTAAATTCAGATAAATATTACATGGGACATACTTATATTGAAAAACAACATGGTATTGGGTATGCATATCAATTTTTTTTCTTTTGCTAAATCTAGCAAGTCTAAGAAGTTCTGCAAGAATTTTCTCCAAGAGCTCCCTGTGCTGTAACAGAATTATATTATATGAGGCTTTCTACTTTATAGGTCCAGTAACAGGTTGGATGTGTTCAATCTTCAGCAGAGAGTTCAAGGTGATACATTATAACTCCGTGTTCCTTTAGTCCTCAACAGTAAGGGGATGGCATCTAACATTCTAGACCAACGGTTATTAAAGTGTGGCCCCTGACCAGCAGCATCAGCAATCACTGGCATGTACTCAAGCCTCACCCAGATCTGCCTAGTCAGAAACTCTGGTGATGGGGTCCAGCAATCTGTGTTTTAAGAAACACAGGACATTCTAATGCAAGGTCATGTTTGAGAAGCACTGCCTTAATGTAGTCAAATATAGAGTACCTGTAATGTTATTCCCTCCTCCTCTGCCCGTGCTAGAAGTTTTCATTTCTTGACTATATTATTTCCTACTAGATCTGGTCTACTCCCAGAATATTTCTTAATTTAGCTGTTCAAGCAGGCACTGCCAATTTATTTCCCAATGCATTATATTAGTTCCAGGGTGTACTTCCAACTTCTCATCCCCAACTTTGGAATCTCACTAAAATCTACTTTTCCTAGAATAATGCTTTATATTCTGAAATATCCTTCCTTAAAACTTATAATTTTTTCAGCTATAAGTTTTCACCAGAGACGGCTTGAAATGAGCTAGGCTGAAAGTGAGTTAATAGAGCCTCATATATTAATGCTGATTCCTGGTACAAGATACACACCTGAAAGCACGGAAATTCATTAGCCAAAGGGTCTCTATAATGTAAAATTTAAGACACTGAGAAAAACAAGTTAAATAAATTATTTTGGTTAAGAAGGATTTAACAGTGGCCTGCAAATCGCATTGAAACAAGTAACAGTTTATTATTTGTATGTATAAATTGTGCTTTTGGTCTGTCGTCTTGGGAAGTCTGAGACATAAAATTCTTGTGCTAAATCCATTTGGGTTGATGTGGAGATTCTGATTGAGACACTGTTTGAATTTACAGAGAAGAAACCTCATTTCCCATAGGTAAATAATTCCTGAAATAAAGTCATTATAAATTATGGTGTGGCTTATTTACCATCAATACACACCCCATTAATTAGATGTTGGCTGGATCAATTGCAAGACAGCGCTGGGTCAGGTCAACGTTAGAAAAAGAATGATGAAGGTTTGCTTAGCAAGAGGCCAGTTCTAATGAGTAAACTTGAAGTAATTTTTTTCTTACTACAGAAGCAGGATTCATGCCTCCATGACCAATACGATAATTTACCTAAGAGTCAGGAGTATGGGCAGAGTATGAGTGGTACAAATTGATATCAAAATACAAAAAAACTGATCAACCTTATTACTAATAAAAATATTCTCATTAAAACAATAATGACATATCATTTTGCTTATATTATTGGCAATTTTTTTAATGACGAAGAATTTTAGACTATCAAGGGTATGATGACATCTAAATTCTCAGATTCTACTTACAAGAATGTTAATTACTATTATACAAATTTTATGAAGGTTAGTTTGACTATTTTCATCAAGAGTATTTTAAGTATTCTCTTTGTCCCCGTAATTCAACTTATTGTAATTTGTCTTAAAAAAATAACCAGAAGTATGAGTAAAGATTTATGTACAAGGAGGTACTATTTTTTAAAATGGTGAAAATTTAGTAATAGCTAAATAGCTATTTATATCAATAGACAGCTTGAATAGCTCTAACAGTAGGAGAATGACTAAATTATGGTGCTTATAAAGTAGCATCATTACATGACTGCTTCAACATTTTATATAAAATTCTTATGATGTAATGTGAGATGGAAAAGCAGGATAGAATATTGTACAGTGAGTTCTCCTGTGTCCATGTGTTCCCCATCCATGGATTCAACCAACTGTGGATTGAAAATATAGTGTTCAGATGGAATATGAAGAATTCTGTTTGAATCTGTTTACTTTGTACACAGTAGAAGAGAACTGGACGCAAAAACATGAAGTGTAAGGGAGATGTGAATAGAGTTATATACTTGGCCATTGCAGATCTGGAAAGTATTTAAAGGGATGGGACTGGATGATCTAAGCTAAGGTGTTAAGTATAGATAGAGAACAGGTGTAAAGGCTGAGCCTTAAGGCATCCTAACGTTAGAAGTTAGGCAGGTAAACAGAAATCATCAAAGAAGACTGAGCATCTGCAACTAATGTGAAATAGTTATCAACGTTGAAGATTCCAGGATTTTAATATACATGAGAATCACTGGACTGTCTTGTTAAAATGCAGATTCTAACACTTTGAGTCTGGGTGAGTTTATGATTCTGCTTTTATAACAACAAGCTCAAAGCAATGTCTATACTGCTGGCCCTTGGACAGCACATTAAGTAGTAAGGACCTAGGAGAGAATGGCAGAGTATGTTGTCTAGGGGAACATTCCTGTATCTCTGGGAAGTTCTAAGAATCTACTTGAAATTTATAATCATGAATTTAAAGTAATATTGGTCAGAGAGGTTGTGTGTTTTTCTAAGTCCACTTGACTTTTTGTGTCCAGGTATTGGGTGGGCAGAGATGAACATTTATTCTGAGTTGCATTTTACTAAATGAGTGGGAAGGAGGAACAAAAGAGCTGACACAGTATGCAAGGGAGTTATTATACTGATGGACTGTAAAATGTCACAACAAGAGAGGAATAAATGAAGGCATAGGTGGTGGGGGATCGACAGTGAAAATTTGGTAGGGTCAATGGATTAGTGGTCCCAGTGGTAGGGACAATGTTAGGGTTGGGAGACAAGAGGGCATGGAGGGAAAGATGAGAGGTGTTAATAGGAGAATGGCATGTTTGAGATCATGGAGTGGTCACAGTTATAGTAATTCCAAAGCGTAGCTTATGACCATGGGGGTAGGTAACTGAGGTGGAATGGTGACAAAGTTAACCAACTTAATGGCAGATATGATTAGGTGAAGATTAACATCACTAAGTATTGGGACAAAAATTGTGGGAGAGAGAGAGAGTTGAGCCATGTGCCCAAATTACAAGGAATTAGGGACAATGGCCCCAAGATCCACAGATGACTGCACAATAAACATATTGAAAACAGAATTCTTCATTCTCTGTCCATCCCTCCCCTTTCACCAATCTGCTCCTCCCACAGGATTCTCTATCTCAGTAAGGGCATATCCATTTTTCGTATTTGTCAAACCAAAATCTTGTTGACAGTAGGTGGTGGAGTGTGGGAGTGATTAGTGAAGTTCAGAAATATTTTCTATTCTCTTTTTTCAAGTCATTTGGTGGAAATGCTCCCAAGAAGTTATGCCTGGTCAATTAACGTGGGCATGAGATGTCACCTCTGAAAAGGCCATCTTCAGGAGCAAGTATATGATTCTGCATCTTTCCTTCTCTCTGTCATGATAAAGGACACGATGTGGGTTCTGTCCAGGTGGTCTCAAAATGAGGGTGACACGAAGTAGAGTTTTCCACTGACCAGAGAAGGACAAGTTAGGTGAATGAGAAATAAACCTTTGTTGTTTTAAGCCAGTAAGATACTGGATTGGTTGTTAATGTATCCAAATTAAGGATCTTAAGTAATATACTTAATTTGATAGTATGAACTTCAAAGAAACTTGGAATTTTCAGGGAAAAGAAGAATAGTCTGGAAGTGTCATGAAGA
The DNA here is from genome assembly GCA_023783475.1 of Daubentonia madagascariensis. Taxonomy (NCBI): domain Eukaryota; kingdom Metazoa; phylum Chordata; class Mammalia; order Primates; family Daubentoniidae; genus Daubentonia; species Daubentonia madagascariensis. The sequence goes on along the minus strand of JAKFHU010002088.1, from coordinate 74,444,907 downwards.
GGGAAGATCGTATTCTGCATTTTAGGCTTAAAGTTACCAGCTGTGTGGTAGAGAAAACAGAGAAATCTGTGTCTTCAGAAGGTGAGAAAACAAACAAACAAAAAGACGGGGAGAATTTAAGGGATTTTGCTGAGGACATGGGTATTTGAAAGCATATTTGATTAGGAGATATGAGAAACATTTGGACAAGAGATAAGGGATGCCCAGAGTATCTTGCAGTAATCATGAAGATAGGGGAGAGATTAGCAAACTTTTCCTCTAAGTGTCAGACAGTAAATAGTTTAGGCTTTGTTGGTCAAGCAGCAAAGTTCAGGATATCATGCAGGTGCTTCTATAACTATTTAAAATGTAACCATTAAAATATATTAAAAATATTCTTAGCACTCAGGTCATACAGAACCAGGTGGTGGGCTGCAGTTTGCTGACTCCTGATAGGGATCAGGGATGATAGGGTCATGATGGGACCCCCTTGTTTTTCCAGGAATTTCAACACAATCAGCATATAATTACTGCTCAACACACTCCCACCGTGGCTGCTTCTGTGCCATGCCCGTAACCTCTGTTGCTGCTATTATTGCCACAACCAGAACAAACAATCTGTGCTAGGGTTACCAACATTCCTTTTAACATCGTCCTTTGATGTACTGCTAGCTTTATCTACCATTTATGAACACTTGCTCTTTTCTATACTTTGCTAGCTACTATAGAATCATAGCTTATTTATGGTTCACCATAATCCTGTGAAGCTGGCATTGTTTCCATTGAAAAGTTGAGGAACCTGTGACTTGGAAAAATTAGTCCAATGGTATCTAAGTGGCATGGGCACCAATGCAAACAGCATTCCCCTTTCCACATCATGTCACATCTAAAAAATATAGGATGTTACTTTTTTGTGTTTTTCTCACATTACTTATATTTTAATTTCCCCTGTTCAGAAATACTGGTGGCGAGGAAGGCAAGCCATGTGAATGGCTCTAAATCTTACAGATCCTTGTGACTATTGATACATTAAAGTGTTCCTCTGGCCAGCCTTTTTCTGACCTGTATTATAATCTTCCCCCAAATTGGTTGGCATGGGGCCTGAAATGGCTGCCCTTATTTTAGTTTGATTGTGTGAAATTAGTTCTTGAGGTTTTAAATATTTAAAATTAATGGGCAGTTTGGGAAAAAGAGGACTTATCAAGTGAGAGGTGTATGACCTCAATTTCTTCAGTGTATTTGAAGTTGACTTTTTTCCCCATAGGAAGATAAAAAAAATATTGAAACTAAGACAGAAAGGTGTACTTTTGTTGTAGCCAGATAATATGTTTGAGCTGCTTGACCTGTCTTGGGGAAAAGAAAGCCCAGCTGAATAATATGCTTGAGATCTATGGAGGAAGAATACTCAAGCAGGCAAGACTTAACCTTTATTTAAACAGGTAAGAAACCAAGTTTTGTCAATGAGTTAAATTCTTTAACTTTCATACTTTTCAACAAGAAGAAAATTTGGTCCTGAAAAATAATCTTTTACAAAGGCTGACATTTTGGCCCAGTGTTGTTGTCATTGTTTTTAATACACCTTATTTTTTACAGCTGTTTTAGGTTCACAGAAAAATTGAGCAGAAAGCACAAAGAAACCCAATGTATTTTGATTAGTATTTAAAAAAAAGAATAAACTACTTATTACATGAAGGTAGGTAGGTTTTTCTTGTTTGTTTTGTCCTATTTTTTTCAATCACACTGTAAAGGGGTAAATTTATGTTGTTTGCAAATCAAGGGTAGATAAATATTGCCTTTGTTTCTTCTTCACTTTAAATATGTAAGACTTCATCCAGAATTTAAACTTTTAAGTATTTGAAAAGGAACAATCCATACCTTTATTATAGTAGAAAAGAGCCTAGATATGACTTTTTGAAAATGGTTTTTAAATTGCATCTCAATTATTTGAATTCCGACAAATTTTCTTTGATGATATTTTTATCCCTTAGAGTTGGCCTCCTCTTCCTTCAAAGTAAGAGAAGAATGAATTATAATTGCTGGACAGATGAGTCAATGTCATTTTATCTAGAAGGTTGTTGGTGACAGGAGTTTTGAGATGTAATGTAGGAATATTTCTAAAAATTTTTTTACAGATGATGATGTTGAGCCAGAATGGTGAAATACCATGGGCAATATCATCCCAGGAGTTAGTGACGTTGGCACTAGATTCAAAATCATCCAACTTCAGGTACACCTTGGTCACTTTAAAGTCGTTTTGCTTGAGAATAAAGATTCATTCAGCTGAGAACTACTCAGATTAATCAATACATTTTTAATTATTTATTTTGAATTTTTTGTATCTTTATAAAAATCCACATACATTATAAAATGAAGAAAATAAAAGCAGCTATAATCTCACACTTGTGTAACCCCTGTTAACAATTTGCTGTGTATTTTTCTCATTTTTTACTTACATGTAGTTTAAAAAAACAACAATGGACTGGTACATTTCAATTTATAATTTACTCATTTCCTTCAACATTATTTTAACATTAAATAAAGAGGAAATTTCAAAAATACAAGACAGAGGAGGAAAACATCCTTTTTATAAAGAGTGAAAAGCAAATTCTCAGTTTCTTGCAATTTACTCATTTCCTTAAACATTATTTTCTGAGCATTTTTTGATTTGTGAACATCTTTCTTAAATATTAATATTTGAGACAAAAATTTTGTTGCATAGTGAGTATTACATGGTATGAATGTAATTAATTATGTCTGCGTCTATTTATCTCTATTACTTTTTGATGTGTAGATTACTTACAATTTTAAAAATTTAAACATAATAATAAGATATATATACCATTATATGCTAGTATTGTTATCCATCTATTATTATTTCCTTAAACTGATTTCCTACAGATTGAATTAATGATTAAATGTTAAAGATCAACAATGTCTTTAAGACCCATGTAATTACCAAGCCACAATTATGAAACATAGGGAAATTTCTTTGAAGTTAAAAGGAAATGATATGAAAAAGGCCTTTTTCCCTGGCTTACTTGGGTCAGGGTGGCAGATAGGGGTCATAATAGGTAAATTTCCCAGATAATAGAAACTTTATTTTCTAAGTTCTAATATTTTTAAAATACTAAATGTTTTAGAGTATGTAATCAGTATAAGCATTTAGCTTTTTTCAACTATTTTAATTGTTCTATATAGTCTGTATATAGCACATTATATATACAAACATACAAAATACTTCAATAAATTGTAGAGTGATGGCTAGTGTGTAAGGCACAGGGGAATTTGCCTCTTGTGGATACTTGGGCTTGCTATAATATTTTTCACTGAAATAATTGCATGAAATAACATAGCTAGTTAATGACAAATCTATTTCTAGACCCTCTCCACTTTACTGATGCATTCTCTTATATCCATTTAGTGTTTAAGCCATATAAACAAGTCAACATCTTTTAAAATTAAATTCCTTCAAGTGACAGGTATAAGTAATTTTGGTGAAATACGTGGGTAAGTGTCTAGATTTTTTAAAGTAACTGATAAAACAGAAAAGTTATATGTAATTGAGTTTTCATAAAATGCAGTGTATTTTAAAATGCACTAAAGAAGGTAGCTCTTTAAAAAAGGGTATTTGATAATTCCTTTGTGAAGTAATCATTAGATAATTTCTCAGGCCTATTCCAGTGCCAGCATTCTTCAAAATAAAAAAGTTCCAGTTATTGAAGACTCTGAAATTTCATAGATAATACTCCAGTAAGTGGTAGTGTGCATTTTGTGATGCTATCCTAGAGAGCCACAAGGCAAAATTATCACATTTTCTTAATGGGTATTGCCAGACTGATGGAATTTAATAAATTATGAGATTTGAAAGATGGACAAGTTAATAAGGTAATGAGCATATGTTTGAAATGCTTTTAAAGATTGCTCCCCAGGAATAAAAGTGAAGAGAAATCAAAAGTTTGATCAAGAAGCCTGAAGGTGATTAATTTATCCTTCTATCATTTTGAGGTCAAATACCAGACATTTAATGGAAGACATTGCTTAAGTCATTAAACACCAGATCCAGAGGATCTTAGAAATCATTTAGCCTGATTCTTCCATGTTATAGATAATGCAGTTGAGGCCTGGAGTCTTCCTAAAGGACGTCAGTGAGTTATAACAGATCTGGAATTAGACTCCAGGTCTCCTGATTCTCAATCCAGAGCTCTTTCTATATGTTGCCTTTATGACGAGACTCACAGCCAACCGTGCAAATGCTGGCTTTGTACTTTGACTGAAGGGCCAAGTTGGGTTGATTCCTGCTGACGACTTGTGAGTGGATGCGCTGTATTAATGGCCTCTTCTCTCTAAACCCATGTTGTACTCTGCGAAGGAACAGGCTGCATGACTTACCCCTTCCTGTTGGCTCTTCCTGTTTTCTTTCTATCTGCCTGCAAGCCTATTTTTGTTAGGGGCATTTAATGTTTAGGCCCTGTCTGTGATTGAATCTATATGTCTTTTTTCTACTGCCTTTTCTTTTTGTCTGCCCTAACACATTCTCGTTACCTTCACTGTCATTAGATATTTCATTTGCTAGACTCTTTTCTTATTTGTAACTTATCACTTGATTTTGTTATTTTCTTTCCCTCGCAGGCTCATTTTGAGTAATGTGTTTTCCTCGTACTCTTTTCTCTCAGGAAAATGAAGAGGAAATACAAGGCACAGGAAGAAAACATCCTTTTTATAAAGAGTGAAAAGCAAATTCTCAGGTTGGCTGGAACTGTGTCTTCTTTTTCTCTATCTTCTTTATTTTTGTAAATCTTTTTAGAATAAGTAAAGAACCCAGGATTGTACCTGAATTCTCAGACATTTCCCAGTTACTAATGGATCCACTAATATCCCTTTAATCCACTTAAACACCACCCAAGAAACTCATAAAAATAAATAGAAAAATAAAATCAAGAGGAGCCTGTACTAATTAATTTATCCTCTTTCTACTGCTGTAACATTTTAAACTATGACTATGGCATAAGGCTTATTAAGTAATACATCAATTGATGTATCAATAATAGAGCTATCTTTTAAATAAATCATATTGGGAGACTGGTTAAATTTCTTTATATTTTGTTGCTCAAGAAATGTTTGGAAGTAATTTTGGAGCCACCCAAGGAAAGCAGTTCCGTTATTTCACGGTGGCATCTCATTTTCTGACCCTCATCCCTTACCATGACCAGAATGGCCTTGTCATGAGAGTGGCCTCCAAATTTCTTTAGAAGATTTATAAAAATCAAATACATATCCTCAGAGAAGGACAAAGATTGTTGATCAGTGTTGTTTATAATGAAATGCTGTTGTAAATGCTTGCGAGTCCTAAAGGTGCATATTAACCTGTGCTCATGGCTTTACCCTGGCAAACATCTTTGCAACCAGGTTTCGGGAAGCACATTATGCCCCCGGCTGGCTTAAGTGCATTTCTGAGAATGGCATACAATAAATGAGAATCTTTACTTCTATTTTATTCTATTCATCTTTTGGATTGAATAATGTCATCTGGTTTATTTCTATCTCTTAAGTTGCTTTTTATATTGATGCACAGAGTTCCAAATAAATAGGATTTATTCAGAATTTTTAAGCGCCACCTCAGAAACTATTACCACCTTATCTTCAAGCTCAATGTCAACATAAATCATGATTTCAGGGCCTATCTCTCTTCTCCCTTCCTCCTGCTCTCTCCTTATCCCTTCATCCATCCCTCCCCATCCAGGCTGTCTAGGTGTTTTTGCACTGAGTCCATCCATCTCTCAACACTACACACATGCTGTTTCATATTTAACTCACTTAATTCAGTTGCTTAAGTCCCACAATTTAGAGAAATCTTTACCCTTCTATTCTTAGTCCCCATGTCAAATCCATCAGTAAATTTCGCAGTTTTTGCAATCAGTGATATAAGCTAAAATAATTTCTCACCTGGCTTATTGCAATAGCTTCCTAATGAATTTCCCTACTTGTATACTTACCTACAATTCCTGGTACAGAGGCCAGAGTGAGCCTTTGGGATGCAAGTCAGATCATGTCATGGCTTTTATCCAGACTTGCCAGGGATCTCTCACATCACGCAGAGCAAAATCCTTATTTTTCCAAAGAAGATATACATACGGCCAACAGATATATGAAAGGTGCTTGACTCACTGATTACCAGAGAAATGCAAATCAAAACCACAATGAGATATCACCTCACACGTGTTAGAATGGCCATTATTGAAAAAACAAGAGATAACAAGTGTTGGTGAGGGTGTAGAGAAAAGGGAAGCCTTGTTTGTATGCTGTTGGTGGAAATGTAAATTGGTGCCTCCCTTATAGTAAACAGCATGGAAGTGCCTAAAAGAATTAAAAATAGAACTAGCACTTGCTCTAGCAATTCTACTTCTGGGTACATATTCAAAATAAATAAAACCAGCATCTTGAAGAGATATCTGCACCTCCACGTTTACTGCAGCATTACTCAAAATAGCCAAAATATGGAAACAACCTAAATGTCCATCAGTGGATGAATGGATTAAAAAAATTGTGGCACATGTGTACAGTGAGATATTATTCAGCCATGAAAAAGAAAGAAATATTGTCATTTGTGATAATGTGTATGAACCTGGAGGACATTATGCTAAATGAAACAAGCCAGACACAGAAATACAAACGCTATATGTTCTCACTTCTATGTAGACTCTGAAAAAGTTGAACTCATAAAAAAGAGAGAATAGAAGGGTTGTTGCCAGGGGCTGAGGGGAATGGAGGAATGGAGAGATGTTTGTCAAAAGGTAAAAACTTTCAGTTATGAGCTGTACGAATTCTGGGGATCTAATGTACAGCACGGGTGGTGATTAATGTGTTCATTAATTGTGGTAATCATTAGAGAAAGTATACATATAGCAAATCATCACTTTTTACACCTTGAGTATATTCACTCTTTATTTGTCAATTAAATGTTAAAAAATAAACTAGATTGGAAAGAAAAAAAGTTGAAAGAATAAATATGTGAATAAAAGGAAACATGTTAGTAAAGTGCTTAAAAACAGACTCTTTGGTGTAAGATATATGTAGGATCAAGTGGCTGTCTAATTGTGGGAAAGCACTTCTATGCGTAAGTTTGCAATAAGATTGATTTCATAGGTGAGCCATATAAATTAAATGATTTATAATTAAAGAGTTTATCATGATGCCTATCAATAGTGAACACTGTCACAGAGCTGTGCTACTGCTACTCTTCTTTATTTCTGCACCTTGATTTTGCATCTTTACTTCAAAAACCACAGACCCAATACTAAACCCTCACAGCGGGAGGTGAGTATGGTGCTGCCCACCCCCCTCCCTCCCCCCAGGGTGGGGTAACCACCTGCTGACCTGGGCCCATGAGGTAGTATTTTGTTATCACAAGACTGCTGCCAGATATTTTATCTCTGTGATGCATCATCTCATTTTACTAAACCACTGATTAAAATCAAAGAAGATATAACCTCTGACCTTGTTCGCTTTTTACTGTTGAAATCAAATCAGGGAATTGATAAAACTAAAAGAAAATAAATCTTTAAAATCCATTTGAAGTTGACATCTTCAAGGAGAAACTTGAGTTTCTGGGAGGAGGATATTTACTGTCATTGCCAGAGGAGTAACTACTTCTCCGGTTTTGTATCTTTCGTTCTAAAAGAAACACACATGCACAGTCTTCAGTTTATATATCCTTGCAGGTAAAGAATGAAGGTGCCCTAAGCTGAAATTAAAATCTCTCTCTTAATCTTTGTGATCATGTTATGTTTATAGGAGACAGTGCAAATGAGGCTTGGTATCTGGAGTGATGTCAATACCTAAAAAATAAGAAATGGTAGAAGAAAAGGAAGAAATGTAATTTTTACCTAATAACCAAGGCTTAGAATTAACTTAGGTTCACCAAATGTATTTTCCAGCTCAAATATGAGTATTTTATGACTATTTCTGTACAATTCACTGAACCGGAGGACTTGCTTGTCCAAATAGGTCACTACGATTGGGAATACTCTTAGCAAACAGTACTGATAGGTACAACTATCACACGTATAGCTGTGGCCTGCTAAATGCTAGCTTTGAGCTAGGCATTGTACCAGGCATTGATAAATATTACATTAACAGACTCTTACAGAGACCCAGTGAATTATGTGTTGTCATATTCTGTGGATGAAAAATAGAAATAAAAAGATTTGTCAGGATTAGTATGATTAGCAAGTTGCAGAGTCTGAATTTCTCATTGAACCTGCCTGGACAATAACTTGCCTAGGGCTCTTGTTTGAAAGCCTCCCAACAGAAATTTAAATCACTGTAATACATGCCTGATATTAAAATTTACAATTTATTGGAAGTATGGAGAAGGTCAGTGGATCAGGACCAGCACTACTCTCAGCCAGGTACAAAGACTTTCCAGATTCTGTCAATCACACTTGACTTTGCCTTGGATTATTTACTTCATTAAGACACTTCCTGCTGTTAATAGGTATGTTCCTACGTCTTTCAGAATTAATGTCCTCTTTTTTTTTTTTTTTTTTTTGAGACAAGGTCTTGCTCTGTTACCCATGCTGGAGTGCTGGGTGGCATGATCATAGCTCACTGCAGTCTCCAACTCCTGGGCTCAAGAGATCCTCCCACCCAGCCTCCTGAGTGCCTGGGACTACAGATGCGTGCCACCATACTCAGCTAAATTTTAAATTTTTTGTAAAGACGGGTCTTTCTATGTTGCCCAGGCTGGTGTTGAACTCCTGGCCTCAAGCGATCCTCCTTCCATGGCCTCCCAAAGCACTGGGATTACAAGCTGAGTCACCATGCCCAGCCTATCCTTTTTTTTTCTGTGATAAAAATAATCTCAAAATATCAATGGCTTACAACAATAAACATTTATTTCATTCTTTTGCTGTGCATGTGGTTTGTGGTTTGGTTGATCTAGGCAGGAATATGCTGAGCTGGGCTGGAATCCAGCTTTCTGGTTGAGTTCAGGTCTGCGTCTTCACTGCCTGGGACAGGTTCTTCCCACGGCGAGTGTCAGGAGTACAAGAGAGAGAGCAGTGACATGTGATGGCTCATAGATCCTCTGTCCAGAATAGGCCCACTGTCACTTCTATGTACCTTCCCTTGGCCACAGCAAATTGCCATAAGTGTCAAGGGAACACATTCTCCATCCAGAGTGGAGGGAGGCATGGCAAAGTCTCATGTTAAGGGCATGAATATGTAATTCTCATATAGAGAGGGAAGAGGTGAGAATAATGTGCAAATGGTTTCTGCAGACAAAGCTCAAACTTCAAAGCCCTTACTTTTATGGCATGGCTCTATATATCTACAATGTGTATGAGAACATTTATCTCATGGACATCTAGTGAAGATAAAATGAGACAATGTATATAAACCACTAACAATTAATGTTAGTCTTTATTATTGTTTTCAATGCTACAATTTTTAATTTTTATATTATTATCTCTTTTGGCTCATGTGACTCAATTGATTCTTGATCACTTGTTCTACCCTTAATAAAATGTATTAAATAAATATTTATTGAACTGCTAATCTGGACTGCATTGCCCATTAGTACCTAAATCTATCTGGTTTTCATCTGTTTGCTTGGTTTCTGAGCATCTGTGTATTCAGATTCCTGGTATATTATTTCTTCTCTAATTTACCGTGGTTGGCCTGATTTCTGACTCATTGCCTTACCTGAGTGTATGTGAGTGGATTTTGATGGCATTTGATTAATTTTTGATCTCTATTAAATCTGAAAATTTTCCTTATTCATAATTTTCTAATTTTCATCATCTAGTTTTCTATTTCCTTGTCATTTAACCCTATTCTCATTGCAAGTGAGAGAAAACTCAATGCAAATTGGTTTAAGCAAAAGGGAGCTTACCTGAAAATTCCAGGGGTAAGGGCAGGTCTTACGAAGAGTTTATTGCAGAATTCATTTTCCCTCCCCTCTCCCTACTGCCATCCATCCTGCTTACTTGCCTCTATTGTCAATTAAATATAATTTCTTTTTTTGAAAGCAAGATGGACTCTGTAACTCCAGGCTAAATATTAACAAGTTAAGTTAATCTTTCCTAGAATGTTCAGCTAAAGTTTCATTGCATCTTATTGGTTCTTTTAGGAAACAAGTCTTATCTCTGAACTGATTACTCTGAATGGAAAAAAATATTCTTATTGTTGTAAACCTAAGTGATATGCTCCACTCTAGGAGTTGAGGGCTCACCCAGTCTAATCTGTGTGCATACGCTAAAAGTTGGGGAAAGGATGGTTTTCTCAAATCAACATTGGGAGGCAAAAACAAAAACAAAAACACAACAAAAAATGTTTCCTACATATCTTCCCTCTATTTTTTACTTTTTCTGTTATTTTTCAAGGCATTTTGTTTAAATAGCTCTCATTAAAGGAAAAATTCAGCAAATACAAGTTATGTATATATGTATAGACAAGGGTTTGGGGTTTAATTGCCTCCTCTCTCCTCTCCATCCACCCCAATCCCCAACAATAAATCTCATTGGATGACTAAGAGTAGCTACATGCATTTATGCTATTGCATAGAAAATTCAGATTTTGTCTTTGGGAATCTATAGACCCCGGTACTAAATGAACATTCTTCAATTTCTGCTACGATTTAAAATCTGGCAAATAAATTATTTTTGACTGGCAGAGCTGCCAACAAAGACAAGGTTGCAGAATATTGCTATTATTCAGTGTCTATTACTCAGATAATCCACTGACCCATGAAAAGACTGACCTGCAGCTTTTGGTAGTTCATAGAAAATATCATCTTCCTCTTCCCCCTCATCCTCTTCCCTCCAGTCAATTGTTTACATATTATGGTTGACTTTTCAGTATCTATTGCTGATCACGATGATACTAATGTTCAAACACATATGCAATATATTGTACATTTCTGAGTCTTACCTATTCTTTTATTTAAACCTAATAAAAATTTTGGGAGGCAAATATTATCAATTAGAAATTGAGGCTAAATAACTTGCAAAAAGCTGTACAAGAACTGGACTCCTTTATAGTCTTTGAAAGCCTAGGCTCCTCCCCTGATTTTATACTCAGTAATTTGAAAATATATAATAGTAATAGTAATAGCTTCTCATTAATACTTGAAATTTGGCTTTAGCACTCAGGAAACTGAATTCATTATTTCAAATAGTCACTATATTATATCTACTAGAAAAAAAAAAAAAACGAGTCAGCAAACCTTCATTTCTCTCTAAGGAGAGCCTGTCTTCCTTCTCTATTCTTCCCCTCCTTTCTTTTCTCCTTCCCTTCTTGTCAGAAATGTTGTTTCTTTAAAAAAAAAAAAGATAAAAAGATTCCCTTAGAGGAGAAGCTAAGGCGAAGTGCCATTTCTTTGTTGTTTGAATACAGGTAGGTTTTGCAAAGTTTGTTTTGTTAATTACTGTGTCTTTAGGGAGCTGTAAAGCTAGTTTTGAAAGGCTGATAGTGCATGGGCTTTTTCAGAATTTTGCAGCTTCCACGTACAAATTGGAAGACTGATTGGCTGCCCACGGGCACTGGAAATTGAGAACGGATGGCACCTGTGCTTGTCAGTCAGGTGGCGGGAATCATAGACACACGCTAAATAAGATGTGCTGTCAACATGTAGGAAATGTGGGCAAGTGACAAACAGGGAGATGAAGCGGTTCCGTGTCAGGGCTGAGGGAGAGAAAAATGATGTGCGGAGAGACGCATCTACCCTTTCCACTGTCTAAAGCAGCATCGCACATGATCACTGCCCTCTGTTTATCACTCTGCTGGGCTGTGGTCCAGCCTCAGTCCATCAGGGTGTTATCAGGAAGCCCAAAGGGCTTATAGACTGGGCCCACTCCTGAGCAGCTGTCCTTACCTGAGGCCAGAGAAAGGTGAGGTCAGAGCCATGCTGTGCCATCAGGAATCCCAACAATCTGCAATAACCTCTTGCTGTGCCCCACATTATCTTCAGGTCTCTGGCTAATGCCTGCCCTCAGAACTTCATTGCACAAGACCCTCAGTGCTTGAGTGATGTGTCCAAAATCCAAACTAAGCAAGTCACTTCTCTGGTAGGCCCTTCTATGGCTCTTGCTTGCTTGTCCACACGATAGATATCAAGCTCCTGGCATGGAGTACAAGGGCCTTCTCAGCTGGCCTCTTTTGTTGGTCTCACCTACTGTTGCTTCTAGCAACCACCATATCTTCCAGCCATAACCACCAGCCTTGTCTGGAGGAGCTCTTCTCTCTGGCGGGCTGCTTTTCTCCCAGCGCAAGAATAATCCCCCACGCTACTCCCTGCCCCCACTGCCTGCTGGTGAGCAGCAACTCATCCTTCATGACTGAACTCGCCTGTCACTTCTTTGCTGAAGATTTTCTGACTCACTCATCCTTTCCATACATAGAATAGGTCTTCTTCCTCTTAACTCTGTACTTTCAGTTTGTTCATGACCTGCCATTTGTCCAGAGGGGGTTGTGTTTCATGAGACTCAGAGCAGGGGCTGTGCCTGTCTTGTTTGTCATCATATCTCAGTGCTTGGCACAGGGCCTGGCACGTAATAAGCTCTCAATAAATTGTAGTTGAATGAACAGATGATGAGCAAACACAAAATGCTAATAGGAGGTGTTATTTGAATTAGTGTAAAATTTACCTTTAAGAAAAAATATCAATATGTGATGTTTTGTCTAAATTGTGATGAATCCCAGGTTCACTACAATCTAATCAAGTCTGAGAAACATTGGCCTAGGCGGGAGAGTAGGAGGCCTTGGCACTGCTGCGAGGGGAGGGGTGAATGCACGTGAAGGTGGACACAGGCCTGACATCCAGCTTCCTGTCTACTTGTCTCTGATCTTTTTCAGGGCAGTGGCTACATCTGATCTGGTTTTTTAGACCCTGGGGCCTCCCACAGGACCTGGCACATAGTAGGTGCTTATAAAATATCTGTTGAATAAAGAAAATAAAGAGCATATATATTTCAATATTAGACATGAAAAACAATTCTTGTCTTTAATGAGATTATACTTTAGTAAATAGCATCACAATGTGATCTCAGGGTTTGTCAATCTCAGCACACTTGTCGAGGAGATAATACTTCAATATCGCAACACACATTAGATTTGCCTCCTGGTATAAGATTAACACTCAGAGGTATCAGTATCAGTCTTTAGCTTTTTTTTTTTTTTAACCTTTCTCCACCTTCTAACCTGAGCTTCCTGTCGCCCCTCAACCCCAGCTTCCATCAGGTACACTTTCTTATCTGTTCTTACTCCCTGCCTAGGAAGCCTTTAATATAGGCAAACTTTCTGCTCCCAAAAGAAATTTATTAAAAAAATTATGGGTGGGACAAAAACTAGAATCTTCATACCTACCGCTGAATTTTGTAGGCCCCATGGGTTTCTAGAATGTTGCTGATTTGTGCTGGCTTGTCCAGACTTTGACTCATTGCCTTGTCATAATTTACACATCTGCATCCTTCTGATTCCAGGCCATTCAGCTAGTTTCCACCGTCTACCATGATTCGGATGACCTCCAGATCTATGTCATGCGCCACTTCATCCCCTCTTCCAGCTTTCAGTGCAGAGGTGTCCTTGCTATTGGTTTGTGATCCACAGACTCTCATGGCCTCAGACTTGACAGAATAAAAGGATTCTAGGATTGGGCTTGCCATACCCTCAGGCAGGCCTTTAACTAGAATGAATTTCCTTTGAATTCAGAATTATCACTTTCTTGCAACACTTGGGGCTGGGGAATTGGCACGCCTAGCTTTAGAACCAATACTCACACACACATTGACTTATTTTTTCTTTTCAAATAAGAAAGTTTTCCTAAAATGACTCATTTTTTTTTAGAAAGAGAGGCTCTGGGATGGAGTTCTGGTAGGACGATGGGTCCTAGTGCCCTGAAATATTGGTCTGCCTTCTTTGTGCCTCTGACTACCATCTTTAAAATGGTTTAAGTCTTACACTTTACTAAACATCACCTGAGTGTCTCCCATGGGCCAGGTGCTGTGAATACAGAGGTGAATAACACACAATCTGTACCTCAGAGTCTCATACAGAGAGACAGGCAAACACTGAGTTTTAACATCACATGATGAGTACACAGTGACACAGATGAGTAGAGGCTGGTCACATGGAAACACAAAGAGCCATTTTACCTGACTCAGTGATTCTCAAATTTTAGTGTGCATAAGAATCCTTCAAAGAGCTCACTAAACCACGGACTGCAGGACCTGCCCCTAGAGGTCCTGATTCAGTAGGTCTGTGGTTGGGCTCAAGAGTCTGTCTGCATTTCTGACAAACTCCTAGAGCATACTGTTGTTACTTGTGCAGAGACCCCACTATGAGGACCACTGGCCTATCTTTAGGGAGACTGAGGAAGGCTTTGTGGAGAAGGGGATGCCCAATCAAGTTTAAAAGAATAAATGAGAGCCAGATAAAACACCAAGTGAGGGAATTCCAGGAAAGGAAATAGCAGGTGCAAAGGCAGAGTGGAACACACAGGGCAGACAGTGTTTCTAGAGAATGTCAAGAGCAGGAGATGAGGCAGGGGCCTCTGGACATAAAAGACATTAAGTAAATCAATAAACTGTGGGACTTTTTTCACTCTGGCATCCAGTGCTAGAGTGGTTACTATAACATTTCAAATATGTACAAGCTGAAAAGAATCACACAAACTGCTGGTAATTCTTCCCTCCTGGGCCACATTTAGAGACTGGCCTTATTTAATGTATCTCTGAAAGGTGAGGGTTTGTAAGAATATTTTAAGCACACTGGAAAAATTTAGATGTATAATAATTACAGGTTACATGAAAATAACATGGAAACTCAATAATATTCTATACAGTACCTGTCAAAAACAGGCTTTAAAATGCTTGTTTGGAAGAATTCAAGAATTATGCTGTATTGAATGTCAATGTGAACCTAAAGCATACTTTTGTGACTGTTTGCCATTTCCAGCTATACATCAAACAAATAGAAGTTAAAGTAAAATTCTAAAAATGAAGTACAGAAAATCTTTTATTTATTTATTTTTGGTTTAAAATTGTATAATTAAATACCACTTACAAATAAAATTGAAATCTCCTTTTTTTTTTGAGACAGAGTCTTATTCTGTCACCCGGGCTAGAGTGCTGTGGTGTCAGCTTAGCTCACAGCAACCTCAAACTCCTGGGCTCAAGCGACCCTCCTGCCTCAGCCTCCTGAGTAGCTGGGACTACAGGTGTGCACCGCCCCTCCCAGCTAATTTTTCCTATTTTTAGTAGCGATGGGGTCTCTCTCTTGCTCAGGCTGTTCTCAAACTCCTGGCCTCGAGCGATCCTCCCACCTTGGCCTCCCAGAGTGCTAGGATTACAGGTGTGGGCCACCGCGCCAGGCCCGAAACCTCCTTTTATATAAACAGAGAAAAGTCCTGGTGATATCAATGGAGTAATGTTTTTTGTTTCATATACTTTGGGCTTTTTTTTGCATTAATATTTTAAGTAATATAATATATCATTTTACAAAAAGCATATACAGAGACTAGGTATAATTTAAAGAATATTAATAATATGAACCTCATGAGCCCACTATTCAGCTTTCAGACATTACCAGTATCTTTGAGGCATCCTCTCCCCTCCCCAAAGTCCTTCTTCATCCCTCCCAGAGGTAACAACTGACCTTACTTTTATTTTAATCATGTCCCTCATTTTCATTATCATTTTGCTGCATGTATATTTATAAACTGTGTATTTTCTAGTTTTGCTTTTTTGAAATGCAAATAAATAGAACAAGCTGTGTGTATTCTTCAGTTCTTTTCTTTTTTTGCTTAACATATTGTTGAGAATTGGATATGTTGACATCTGTAGCTGCAGGTCATTCATTTTCACAGTCGTAGGATATTCTGCTGCATGAATAATCACAAGGTATTTGTCCAGCTACCTTTTATGAACATTAGGTCATTTCTAGATATGTGTGTGTGCCTGTGTATGTTTCATATATGCAATGATATTATGAGCTTTGAGTGTACCTTGCTGAGTTATAGCATATGTGAATGTTTAGATTTATTAAGTAATATTAAATTGTTTTTTAGATCATTGGTTATAAATTTTCATTTTTCTCCAGCAATGAGTGTTCCCCTTTCTTCATGTCCTTTGGCAGACTTTTAATTTTTTTGCCATACTGGGTAAGCATAAAATCATTGCTTTTTTAATCAGTATTTTCCTGATGAATAATAAGTAGACCATTTACATTTATATCCTCAGTCATGTTTTCTCCTCTGTAAAAATCTTTGTTCACATTTTCTGTCCATTTTTAATTAGGTTGACTTTCTACTGATTCGTGGTATACTTAAAAAGCCTAGATCCTCATCCATTGCCAGTCATATGTGTTCCAAGTATCTTCTCCCAGTTGTGGCTCCTTTATACATTCACTTTTGAGTGTCTTTTGATAAACAGAATTTCTCATATTTTATGTAATTGAAGATGTCACACTCTTCCTTTATGATTTGTACTTTTTAAGCATAAGCTCCAAAACGGTTTTAGATTTCCTCCTTAAAGGTTTTAGTTTTCATATTTTTCCTTTCAATTTTAAGTCTTTCTTATATTTGGAATTTGTATGTGCATGTTCCACACAAATGTGTTTATATGTGTGATATATATGCAATATAAGGATCTATTAACATATTTTTATATGGATAATCAGTTGTTGCTACACTATACCTAATGATCTGAAATTTTGGCTCTATTCACATGTGTGTTACTCTGTTTCTGGAGACTATTCGGTTTCATTGATCTCTTAGGCTGTCTCCATGCCATTTCCACACTTCATCAATTAATATTGAAGGGATAGCTTTTTAAGTGAAGGGATAGTGTTAAGGTAATTCCCATGCCTGGTTATTCTTTCAGGAATGTATCAGCTGTCCAGAACCTTTTATCGTCCATGTAAATTTAGATTTTAGAATCTGGCTGTTCCAATTTCATTAAAACCAGGTTGACATTTAATGAAGATTGTTTTAAATCTCTAGATAATTAAGAAAAAAATTGGCATTTTTGCAATATTGAAATTCACAACTATGAACATACTATCTTTTTATATTTATTTAAACTTTTAAAATATCTTTAAATGAGGTTTTATAATTTTTGAGATATATATATATGTCTTTTTTGCATTCATTCCTAGGTTCCTCATATTTAGTTGCTACTGTTAATACATATGGTATCTTTTTTAAAAATTTAATTTTGAGGAATTTGTTGTGGATGTATTCAAGTGAAATAGACTTTTCTTTATTGATCTCATATCTGGAAAATTTCTTAAACTATTTATATTTATTATGTTTATTTAAAAACATTTTTAGTGGTAAGAACACTTAATGTGATATCTACCCTCTTAACAAATTTTGAAATGCACAATACCATATTTTGGTTATAGGTACAATGTTGTACATCAGATCTCTTGAACTTATTCATCTTGCTTGACTGAAATTTTATGCCTGTTGGTTAGCAACTCTCTCTTTCTCCCTCCCTCCAGCCCCTGGCAACCACCACTCTATTCTTTGATTCTATGAATTTGACTATTTTACATACCACATGTAAGTAGAACCATGTAATATTTGCCTTTCTTTGACTGGCTTATTTCACTTAGCATAATATTCTCAAGGTTCAACCATGTTTTCATATATTACAAAATTTCCTTCTTTCTTAAGACTAATATTTCAATGTTTATACAACATCTTCTTTATGCATTCATCTGTGGATGAACATTTGGGTTGATTCCACCTGTTAGCTATTATGAATAATGCTGCAATGAACATAAGAGTGCTAATATCTCTTTTAGATCCTGATTGCAATTCTTTTGGATAATTACCCAGAAGTGAGCTCCTACCTCATATGGTAGCTCCACTTTTATTTTTTTGAGGAATCTCCATAATATTTTTCATAGTAGCTGAACCATTTTGTAGTCCCACCGACAGTGTACAAAGGTTCCAATTTCTTCATGTCCTCACTAACACTTATTATCTTTTGTCTTTTTGATAATAGCAATCCTGCCAGGTGTAAAGTGACATCTTATTGTGGTTTTGATTTGCATTTCCTGATAATTAGTGATGTTGAACATCTTATTGTATACTTGTTGGCCATTTTATGTCTTCTTTGGTATTCTCGTTACTTGCTGATGCAGTTGATTGGATTTACTATGTAGAGAATCATATATTCTGTGATTAAAACCAATACTGCCTTCCTTTTTATTCTCTAGACTTCTTTCTTTACTTTGTCTTAAATTGTGCTGACCATTACCCCTAATATTTACATGTGGTAGGGTGTTCCTTTCGAGCTGTTGGTAGACATCTTTTATCAAGTGTATCAGTCAGGATAACCTTAGCTGCTAAAACAAAAAACTTCAAATTTAGTTCTTCAAAATTTGTTTCTTGCTCTTGTCACAGCCATTACTGGCTGATAGTTGTGGTGGTGGATATTTTGCTACACAAAGTCATTCAGTAATTTCCAGCCTGTGGATCTTAATCCTCAGAGTCCTATCAATTAGGTAAGCAGATGGAGAAGAGATTGTGTAAATCATGAGGGAGATTTTATGGTCCTAGCCTAGAGATGGTGCACATCTCTTCCTCTTGCATTCTAATGGCCAGAATTCAGCCACATGGTCACATCTAACTGCAATGGAGGTTCTAGAGGTCATTTAATTCTGTGCTTGGACAGGAGGAGGGCAAAGATACCAAAAAGCCCAGCAATCTCTGTCGTCGTAATTTAAGGAAGCTACCTTCTATTCTTAGATAGATCTTTGCAGCTATTTAGATGATCATGTGGTATTCCTCTTTTAAAAAGTGAACTTGAAAAATTAATACACTTTCTAATAATGAAATCAATTTAATATTTATAGAATAAACCTATTTAAATATGCTATATCTAAATTTTTAAGAATACAAAAGCACCTCTGTGTTTTATTTGTTAATGTTTTGTTTGGAATTTTTGTGTTTATATTCAGAAGTAAGCTTAGCCAATAATATT
Organism: Daubentonia madagascariensis; assembly: GCA_023783475.1. Taxonomy (NCBI): domain Eukaryota; kingdom Metazoa; phylum Chordata; class Mammalia; order Primates; family Daubentoniidae; genus Daubentonia; species Daubentonia madagascariensis. Next base: position 74,425,939 of record JAKFHU010002088.1, on the reverse strand, counting down.
CCTTTCTCATTATATCTTTTTTGATTTTGTTACCAAGGATAAATTAGACACACAAAATTATCTGAAGATTATTACGTCTCTTACTATTTTTACAATTAACTCATCTAATTTTTGAATTATCTATTTCTTGATTATGAGACAGAATTCATAAGATTCTTGAGTGTGTGGCAGAACTCATCAAGAAAACTCTCTTGGCCTATTTCTTCTTGTGTCACAGTGGGAAATTCATATTTTTTAGAAAATAGTTTATTTCATCAAAGTCTCTGCATTTGTTGGCAAAATGCTGCTTACAATATGTTCTCCTTTATCTTTGTAATCTCTGCACTATCTGTATTTATAGATTTCTCCTATTTCTAATATTCTTTTAGGGATTCCTCTTTGTCTCTCTTATCTATGTTTATCTTCATCATTCCTGCTAACAGTTTGTCTGTTTTATTTGGTTTTTTAAAGAATCAACTTTTGGACTTGTTGGTTGTCTCTAGTGTATTTCTTTTAAACCATTAATTTTGTCTCTTATGTGTTTTCTTCCTTCTGCTGTCTTTGGATTTATTCCTCAGCTTGTCCTCACTTTTTAAATTGGATTTTTTTAACTTATTATTTCCATACTTCCTTCTTTTCTAACAGAGAAATCTTGCCAAATATGAGCTTATAAAGATATTCTTTTATATTATCTTTTACAAGTTTTATCATTTTACATTTTAAATTTAATTCTATAATCCAGAAGGAATATATTTTTGAGTATGATATGAAATGAGATTTAAAATTTATTTTTATGTGGATATCTAGTTAACCAAAAATAATTTATTTTTGAGCTTATCTTTTTCTCTATCAGTGCCACTTTTTCACAGATCAAATATCCATGAACTCTCTTTTCCATTCCATTTCTGTTTATATTTCTTTGTACCAAACTATGCCGTTTTAATTATTGTATCTTTATAATAAAACTTTCTATCTACTAGAGTAAGTTCTCCAAATTCACTCTTATTCAAGATTGTTTGGCATCTATTTGACTCATTGCAGTTCTATAACAAATGTTAAAAGCAGCCTATCAAATTTCTACAAAAACATTCAATAGGATTTTTAAAAATCTAGGTATAATTACATACAGTAAAATGTGCAGATTTTAAGTATGCATTTCAATAAATTTTGACAAATTTATTCATTCTGCTTATTTATCATAACCAACGCTCCAACTCTTCTTTCTTTTACTTTGGAGACTTTCCTTTCTAATTCTCCTCTTTGGAAATTGCTGCTGCTTCAGTTATAGGTTAATTGTTGAATGTCTCCAGAAATGTCAGCTTTCTACTTTTTAAGATAGAAAGGGGACAGAGTGATTGTGTTCCTTGGTATATTAAGGATTTGATTTTCTTATACTCTCCATTTTCTCACAGCCTTCGGAGGATTTATGACTTACTGGTAGAATGTCTGGGAAAGCACTTTGTGTTTAGACCATACCTTTCTTCACCAAAGTTCAAAGGGTTGCCTGTCTGTAGTACCTTCCTTCTTCAAAGCTTCCCCCATCCAGTTTTCCTTAACCACACCTGGGGCTGGCAATGATGCCTCTCCTTGAAGGAGAATCTTTTTGTAAAACTCTGGTTGGTCCTGAATAGGTTACGTCTAAAATCCCTGCTGTCTGTACCCTTATTGTTCCATGCTTTGTAAATCTCAAAAGTCTCTCAGTAAAGTCCTTGGGCAAATCCTTTTGGCTTTTATTATACTTTTTATCTTTGCCAGAAGCTAATTTAATTATTTTTCTGTAAGATTTCTACATGTGGCAAGATGAACATGTCTTGACTTTCAGAGTAATTATTTGGATTTTTAGTGTAGCAGAAATAGATATTAATATGTGTATCAGATTTATTTCTATTTCTCTAGCTATGGTCTTATAAAAATGTTTTCCATTGAGCAATATGATATAAATATCTAAAATCTTCTTGGTTTTATTATATATATGTGTGTATATTTTACAGTTTTCCTTTCAGCTTAAATATTAAAGACTTGGACGGTGTGATATTTTTAAGGGTATGCTCATAGATGTATAAAGTGAATAAGGATCAGTGACATAAACTCTAATGTTCACTTCCAGAGTGCCTATCTGCCTGACATATGAGTACAAATTTCAACACATGAACTGGTATAATGCAAGACTTTTCCCAAGATGCACTTGCTCTTTCTTAAAACAGATACCTCAAACAGAATTTTTGAAGACTCTTCTGGTACAGAAAAGGATATTTATTATGCTAAAAGTAGAGATCAATTATTTTTATTATTGCTATTAGAGACAGAAAAAAGAATTAAAACAACTTGGGAGCAAGAACAAAAAAAGAAAGAAAATGTGGCATTTAAAGTCTGGAATGTGTTACAGAGTATGGTGGTGGGACAGCTTTAAGATTTTGATTAACTGGGAGAAATGGGTATATGCCATTCCAGGAATAGGAAGACATTAGAATTAATTTTAAGTCAGAGAATCTCAAAAGTAGAGAACAAGAGATTCTATTACAGTGTCTGTAGCACAGAATTCAAGAATGTGCATGTTTAACAAAATTCTAAGGTAAATCTGATGCAGGTAATCATGAGGTACACATTGATAAACAGATCTTTTGGTTATATCTGTGTGTGTGTGTTCAGATATTAAAGGGACTGAAGATAAGTCTCTTTATTTTAAGGATTATAAGCAACACAGAGAGATAGAGAGAGAGAAATATTAAGTTTGCCTTCCATTCCTACAATTGACCATTTTCCAGATTAATCCTCCTGAAGCCCACACTTAGGTACCTATGATGGCTACTGATTATGGAAGATGAAATAAGCAGCAATTCCTCATGCTAGAAGCCATTCAGGCATTCTCCTATCCTGTTCTGCTAAAATACTCATTTGATATTAGAGCAAGGAAAAATCAGATCCATAATGTATATTAAGTCCTATATAAAGATGTCACCAATGAGTTTAAGCTGTGTCAGCTGCATGCTTCTTTTACTTCCATGCCAAATACACTTATATTTTAAATAGGGAACTTAAAAAGAACAATACACTCCCTGTAACACTGCACCAATTTTAGTGGCTTGCAAATATTCTTCCTCATCTCTTATCCTGTGTCTATTACTCACAGAGTGGATTGCCTATCTTAAAGCTTTTGCTTTAGAATCAATTAACTTGTAGAAGAAAGTATCAACTTTATTTTTGCCATTGCTTAACATGCTATTCTAGATTGTTGCTTTCCCTAATGTATCAGAATGAGAATCACATCTGTTAGTGCAGATGGCTGAAGATAGAGCAGAACCCAAATACCCACACACTTCCCTGAAATCGCCCAATTACTTCTCTTAGAGTACAAGAGAGATAACTTATTGGCTTAAATGTAGTAATGCAAAATATGAGTAAGATTTGAAGGGTCATATTCATAAAAGAAAAATTAATGTAATTTAGTCTCTCATTTTAATATGGGAAAAATGGTGAGAAAAGCAAGTTAGTAACAACCCAAATGAGTGCAACATCTCCTTTGGAAATTGATGTGTATTATCACCACCTTGATGGCATTACACCTAAGAATGAAGCAGCCCAGGACATTCAGAAAGTGACTATCACTATGTGATCCAAACTGTATTAAAAACTCCAGCTTAGAGGGAAATATCCTAGTAGACAGGTAAAATGGAAAACAAGTTTAAAATGTTTAGTCGACTCAAGTCACTCCTGCCTAGTAGAGGTCTTCAAGATTCAGAGTGAGAAGAAATTTAAAAACTCAAATCAAAGCTTCTGAAACCTACTCATCATCCACTCAACCCACACAGAATGTGAAATCTCAAAGCCAAAGGAGTTAGAAAGAGCTGAGTAAAATATATCCAGTTGGTTACAAATTTGGGCTGTAAATGTGGTTTTAGAGGAAATTGAAATTTTAAATATGATTCAATGAGCAGTGAACATATGATATACACAGTAGGTTTGTCTATGGGGAACCAAGAATAATTGGGTACGATGAACATAATCTTGTTAAGTAGAAGTACAGTTGTCCACCACCAAAAATAACTGCAAACTGCTCACTTGTTCCCAGAGTGTTTCTATTTGCATTTTTGTAGAGTGAGTTATAATTTTGCCAGCAGCCATCTTCACATTTGGAGATTGTTGGCTGAGCTACAGAGTAGCCTTTTAGGTAGATTTTCCAGCCAATGTGAGCTTTATGTGTCATTTCCACTGAAGCTACTTTGCAAAGTGTTTGTGCCCCCAAAAACTTTCCCCTGTTGACTCTGGTCCTCTCAGACATGTAGCGAGAGATGGAAACACAACAAAAGTCACATTGAATTAACCTTTGAAGATGATCTTATGGAGAACAATTTGGTTCCTAAAAGTAAGTAATTGAGCTGGAACTATTCCTATAAAAGCTATTAGAACTCAGGAAAATTATTTCCTGTACATTTTAATCAAAAGATGTAGAATATAATTGAATTCCTAGTATGTGTTAAGGACTATAAAAATTTTACAAAAGCAGTAAAATACCTTTCCTTATTTCTTAGGTCTTAAAATACAGTGGGAAAAAATTGCAATGTGTGCATTCTAAAGCACTATGGACTTTAAGGTACCAGTGAAGAGTATTATAATAGACATGGTTACAAGGTGATGCTGATGAAAAAATAAGTAGGAACTGGGGCAGGGCAGATTTAGGATCAATTTTATGAAAAAGTAAAGTGGCATTTTCAAAAGGCTATAAATAATATTAACGTTTGGATGTAAATTGAAGAAAGGAAAACATTTTGGGAAGGGAGAGAGGATAAGAAAAGACAGTGGATACACTGGCTTTAAGGAGAATGACCATGGGTTTGAGATGAACAGTATTTTGAGTGCTGTGTTAACAGCAGCATATGGTAGAAATATAGGCTTGGAACATGGAAATATAGGATGGTGTCGATCTGTGGGGGGGCTTAAATATCATGCTTATGAGTCTGGATTTGCAGGTGATATGGGCAAACCTGTTTTAGGAATATAACTCTGGGACAGAGTTACCATTACAGCAGGTGGGATCTGGGGAAAGAGTTAGAAGGTATGAAAGTATTCAGAAAGAAATTCTCTGAGGGCCAATAGTGGGACAATGGCAGCAATAACAGAATAGATGGAAATGTGAAAATATTATAGAGAAGGAATAAGCAGTACTTGGTAATCGAGTGATTGTAACAAAATGGAAAAAAAAATTCATTCATTGGGATTCCAGAGAAGGCACGCTGGCCTGGTGGGGCTACTCATCAAGGAGAAGGAAGATGGGGTATGGATGCTGAATGTGGAGGGGAAGTTGCTGAGCCCAACACGTGGGCTGTGGAAGGGGCTGGGTTGGAAAAGAAAGTGCCAATGGGGTATGAAACCTGGTTGGTGCTGGAGATGGTCTCTCTTATGTGACACTCCCTAATTCTCAGGAAAGTTATCACATTCACAGATTGTTGACTTGAGCAGATATTTTTGGGTGGGTGATGGTTGGGGGATCTGTGGGGGATGGAACCACGATGATATGTGCAGAAGAAACAGAGTTGGAAAGGCCTGAGGAAGTATGCTCTGAAATTAGAACAAAGAGTTGGGAGATGTTTAACTGTGTGAGTTGGTAGAAGAGAGTTCAGATGACATTCAACTCCACAGGCTAGAGACAGGGAAGTCCCATCAGACTCCTGAGTTATGATGTGGGGAGTAAGGAACAAAAAGGAGATGATGATGGCTCAAGTTTTGACACTAAGTTCCTGGGGAAAAGATGGTTCATTTTTAATAAAGTAGGAAAGATTAATAAAAAGGTGTTGGAGTAAAAAGAGGAATATGTTCAACCTGAAGTACTGGCAAGACATTAAAGGATGTCCAGGAATACCAGTCTGGAACTCCAGCTAGAGGCTGGGGCTAACAATGTGTACTAGTAAATCATGAGCATGGAAGTGCCAAACAACACTGAGGGGATGGGAGAAGCACAGGTGGTGGAGGACAGAATGTTGAAACTCGTCCAACAAATATTTATCAAACATGTGACATGTATCAGGGACTCATCTCAGTGCCAAAGACACAGCAGTGAACAAAGTAGACCAAGTCCCCTTTGTTCAGGGGGAATACGTCAGGTGTGAAAGTGGGGTGAAGAAGATGATTTGATAAAAGGAAAGGGTGAGAGGAGACAGAGCAGAAATTCTTCGTCAGGAGGAATGGGTGCAAGAAAGGGACTCAAGGGGAAAGAGGGTAAGGCTTGGAGTCGAGCAGAACAGAGTTAAACCACAGCTTATCCATTTTGTAGAATCTGTGATCTGGCTCAAGTTACTGAGCCTCAGTGTTCTCATCTGTATAAGGAGAATTATAATTATTTTATTGTGAGCATTAGGTATGTTACTGTGTTGAGTGTCTCACTCATGGTCAACACTTTATCCATATCAGTCTCTTTAAAAATGGCTTCCTCCCATACTCATTACTGAGGAATATGAGAGAAAATAAGCACCTATGCATCTCTACAATGACAGGCATTGTGCTAGGTGTTCTTAAGCAGCGGTCCCCAGCCTTTTTGGCACCAGGGACCAGTTTCATGGAAGACAATTTTTCCACAGACTGGGGTTGGGGGGTGGCGAGCAGTGGGGAGCAGCTGTGATTATAGATGAAGCTTCGCTCACTAGCCTGCCACTCACCTCCTGTTGTGCCGCCTGTTCCTAACAGGCCATGGCCCGGTACCAGTCCGTGGCCCGGGGGTTGGGGACCGCAGCTGTTAAGAGCACGTACCTTGCCTTTAAAAAGGCAATGATTTAGTGGGAAAGTCAGTACAGATGAGCAAACATTTGTAAAGAGGTCTATTCCAAAACAGGGAGCTGACAGTTTAAGTATGTTTATTTTAGCACACTCTGTAGGAAATACAATGTAGGAGGTAAGTTCTAAACTTCCTACTGTGGCCTGTGAGGATGCATGCTGACCTCATCAGCCCCACTTCCTGCCCTCCTTTGCCTCCATGTGTGTGTGAGCTGGTGATACTGGTCATCATGTGGCACCTTCAAAATGTGTCATTCCCAGTCAGAATGCTCTGTATCCACCCTAGTTCACCATTCATTGCCCGGTTAATTCAGATTTCAGTTTCACTTACTCAGGAAGTCCTGATTTCCTGGACCGGATCAGGCCACACAGCTGTATTCTCTTGGGAACTGATTCTCCTTTGTAGCACATTTTACAGTTGTATGTAGTAATTAATTGTGTAATTAATAGATACATGTCTACATTCCCCAATAAGATATACACTCTGGAACTCTCTGTGTCCCAGTTAGGTTGATGCATGGCCTCAAAACAGATGCTTAGTCTATGCCTGCTGCACCCATGAATGAACGGCATAAGGTAGATGCTCAATAAATGATTGTTGAACCAATGAATGAAAACATAGGAGTGATACATCAGGATAATAACATTGTAAATACAGTCTAGATTCTATCCTTAGTCAAAGCAGAAGGGCACATTAGTAAATTAAAACCCTCTCCTTCACAATATTAACTTCAGGGTCTAGGGTCATGCCACACACATAATCTCTTTTAATAATTTTGTATGTGTCTATCACCTACAAACTTTACTAGACACTTAAAATGCTTCGTTATGTGTTTAGATTGTACTAACTCTTAGATATTATTATATAAATTTTCTTCCCCATTTCTGACATAATATTTACTTTACTTGCACAACTTATTTTCTCAACCTTCAAGGTTTTCTTCTCCCAGTATTGCAATTCAGAATTTTTAGTCTTAGCTTGCAGCCCTATCAGCTTTTGTTTTTCTGGATGGAAGATTTCTGACACTTAAAGCCCAAACCTGGCCTAGTGCCTTGCACATAGTAAGGTTTTATATTGAAGGCTTTTATATTTGAACGTGCTTGATTGGCTCACTTCTACCTTGAACTTTGTTCTTCCTCATGCATATTTACGCTGAAACCTCAGAGGTGCGAGTACAATGACACACAATGTGCTTTTTTGGTATTCATGGTGTCTGTGCCATTGCTGTGAGGATTAAGTGATGGGTGAAGATTTAGCAGAGGTGGGGATAGTTTTTCAGAAAATGGTACTTTGTTTCTTTTCCCCTTTTTCTTTGAAGAAGAGAATCTCTTTCAGAGTATTCTTTCCCTCCATTTGTGTTGTTCTTCCTTCACTTCTTTGCTTGCCATTTTACTTCCAAATTAATGTCTTTGTAAAACTATCATAATTTTATAATTGTGGCATCTTACAAATTATCTTTATGAAATATAAGTAACCATCTCTATGGAACTTTCACTTAATGACCTCAGGTAGCAATTATTTACTTAATTAAATTTTTTATTAATACATTTATATTGAATCATTGAATCAGCAATGGCTAAAACAGACGGGTTGGGCCATGAGAAACAGAGTCATCAGAATTCTGAAGGCATTTCTCAAGGATGAATGTTTTTGTACCTGTGAGCTTGGGGTAGTGTGGGGACAGTGGGTGTGATCTCAAGTTGGAGACAGAAAATTATTCATTTGTTGAAAATAATATTGTTAATGGGAATATGTGTTGAGCAAACAGTTTGTCAGAGTTACTTTAGTTGCAACAACTTATTCTCCCTTATTAGTCTAGGGTAGACTTTCTTTCTTCTTTATATTTGTACTCCTAATGCCTAGAGCAGTGTTTGGCCCTTACTAGGTACTCAATGCAAGTTTGGTGAACTTTACTGAAATTTATTACATTTCTTTATCACAAACCCTTCTTTATATGACCTTGCTTTATAAGTTAATTGCTACTCTTTTTAAAAAAATAGAATTCTCAGAAGCTGAGGTAGATACATTTTAATAATCTTTCCAACTACTTACCAATTCCACAGATGCTTAAGAATCAAAATATTGAACTTACATCCCTGGCGTAAGCACACTGCCATTCCCACTTCCACTGGCCACAGATAAAATGCTTTCATTAATTAATTGTCAAAAATACACTCCTCATTCTAAGCAACAATGGATTTGGTATGCTAGTAGTAGATTTGGCAGACTGAAATTGCATGGTTTAATGAACTGATCCAAATGCCAGGGAGAAATAGAGTAGATCCCCATAGGAGCAAAGCATCCATTATCCCAGATTCATGAAAACCTCTATAGACAATATGACAATCACAACCTTTGCAACAGCAATAACAACAGTAGCAATGATGTAGTACTGTAGATGTCAGCATCCGCGAGAACTGCAGCTCTGCCATTTAGGTGATTACGATGCAGGCATTTTGCTCAGCACTTTCCTTGCATTTTCTCATTCAATCCTCTCAACAGTTCTGTAAGTTAGATATTATTATTAGCTCTAATTAAAGAAGAAGATACTGAGGCCTAGCTGATATACCACCTCACTTTTATTTAAAAAAATTTTTTTCACCTAACATAAAAAAAAAAGCCTCTCCATCTGTACTCCGTTTTCATTACCTGCAGCAGTAATAATATCTCCAATAAACCTGGGTTAATGATTTAAATTATTGAGTTAATTGAAGTCTTAATGTAATTGATTACTATCTCTACCCAATCAGCCACGGTTACAGTGAAGAAGAATGGGAAGAGATTAAACAAAGGTTGGACACTGAGATTTCTGAAAATATTTCTGAAAGCAGCCAAGCACGTAATCTAGAATTGAGGTCTGGTATCAAGATGGCGTCAGGAAAGACAGGTATGATTAGAATATTAAAAACCTTCATGGGAGGAGTTTTGCAAGGGCTAGATCTGTCTTGCTGTCTTTTTGTGTTCAGTGTCTAGCCCAATGTCTGGAAATTAAGAGGAACTCAATATATCTTCATCGTACAGAATCAAATTTTATTAATTCCTCTATTATAATCACCCCACTATATATAGTTACTGATTTTGCAGTTGTATACTCATTTGTGAAAAATGTAACTTATTTTATTTTCCTATAGCATATTAATTTATGTCCAGAGCTTACATTCTGCCTGATAACAAATATGTAATTTAGTTATTTCCAAAAAAAAAAAAATCAGTGATTCCTCCTCAGTTATTTCAGACTTAAAAAGCATTCAAATTTAATATTTTCTCTTTTCCTCTTTTCTGGGTTTATTTTTATACATGGCTGGTGGAAAGAAGGCATCATTTACATGTTCCCAAAAATAAGGCAGATTTTTTTTTCGCACTTACGCTTAGAAAAGAGGGATTTATCCTACTTTGCATCCCTCCCAAATTCTCACACTTGGAGAGTCTCAGTCTCTCTCTCTCTCTTTCTTATCTGGAATAGCATGGTACAAATTCTGAAGAGACACATAAACCTGAAAATTGGGGATGCTTATGGAGGTCACTTGACAGAGTTGGTTAAAAAATAGGCAAATAAATTTAACACAGATTTATCTTCATTTCCTGGGGGTATTACCTCATAATTGTAATTTAGTGGTTATTGTAAGTTAGCTTTTAAAAATATCTTTAGAAAGCAAAAGTATAAGTGGTTATGTTGAAGAGACAAAAAATTTATACGAATTGCAGAGTAGAAAAAAGCAACTATTCTAAAGTTTTTCAGAAGGGACTTGAGATATAATCTCCAGTAACACGGTGTTGCACTGGAGTCAAAACATGCTGCATTTCACAGAATTTAGATGGAAGTGAGGGTGAGGTGCTCTGAAACACAATATTAGATTCCTCAAAAAGTGGTGACGTGTCACCAGAGTTTATCATTGTTAAAGGTGCATGCCAAGAACGTGAATAAGCTCTTTCATGAAATATGAGAATGGAAAATTACTACATCTGAGTTAAATACGCATGTGTAATTAATGAATTAAGCATTATTATAAATGGATATTTAATGATTTCTTCTATATCGATAAAGGTTTATATTTATATGCTCAAGCTGGCCAAAATGCATTATAAAAAATGATCTCGGCAGGGCACAGGGGCTCACGCCTGTTATCCTAGCACTCTGGGAGGCCGAGGCAGGAGGATCACTTGAGGCCAGGAGTTCCAGACCAGCCTGAGCAGAAAGGAGACCCCATCTCTACCAAAAATAGAAAAATTAGTCTGGTGTGGTAGAGTGTGCCTGTAGTCCCAGCTACTTGGGAGGCTGAGGCAGGAGGATTTATTGAGCCCAGGAGTTTGAGGTTGCAGTGAGCTATGATGGTGCCACTACACTCTACCTGGGTGGACAGAGTAAGACCCTGTCTCAAAAAAACCGAAGAACTTCCAAGATAATTTAGATAATTGGCTCAGAGCAAAAAACAAACAAACAAACAAAAAACCCCAAAACCCTGGGAAAATAGGAAACTTGGCTCATTATTGGTATTACCTTGTACATGATGCTTCTAAGCAGGAACCGGTATGCACTGGCTACTTGCTGAGAAGTCAGAAAGATTAGAGTGTTGTGGCTCTTGGCTGTTACCCCTCTCCTGCATGAAAGTCTGCTGGTATCACTGCCTGCTGTCCTCCAAGTCCTTGGTCCAGACCAACATCATCAGCCAATTGCTAGATACCCGCTTTAGTGTTCGGAATCTCTTTGCAAATTTCCACTCCCCAATTGGGTGAACTTCAGGCTAGTTTCCAGAGTTGCTGCTGGGTCAGGAAAAGTTACTTGTCTTACAATGAAGTTATGTCTTGGACGATAGGACTTCTCAGAATTCAATGTGGAAAGCAGGGTATAAGGCATCTTTACTCTTGAAATCTCAGTTGACATGGGCTGTGATGTTTGATATTGTTATAACTTGAGCCTGAGGAGGGAGCAAAACTCAACCAGCTCTGTCCCAGTCAGTCAAACTCCTGCTTTCTCTAACATCCTTTTCTTCTCTCCAATGCAAACAACAACTCCACCATCCTTTTTGATGCATATTTTTTCAGTCATTCTTGTCTTATTATTTTCTGAAACCTAAGACTCAATTTTAGCATGCTAAAAAAGGATCCACTACAGATACATGATTCCTAGTATGATGTAAATAGAAGTACACCTGTACTTGCAAAGAAAATGGAAACTCAATTTATTCTAGCCTCTAAATCTAACTACCAATTTATAGAAGTCACTGGGGGATGAGAGACAAGTTAAAGATAACCACAAAGAAGCAATCAGCCAAATCCAGAATGTCATTAATGCTCCAGTACAAAAAGAAAAGTGTTTCCCCCCCCAACAAATATATGACTTAAAAGGGAACGGAAAATTGTTAGAGATTAAAAGAGATTTAAGAGATAACTAAATGCAATATGTGGGTTTTGTTTGGATCCTGAATTAAACAAACCAACATAAAATCTTTTTTGAGACAATCAGGCAAAGTTGGTTATAGATTGACTACTAGAAAATAGTAAGAGATAATTGTTAATGTGGTTAGATGTAATAATGACATTGTATTTATATGAGCAACCAACAAACAAAACCACACAATAAAAATACTATGTAAATGTATTTCCAGAACATATCTAGGATTTGCTTTAAAATAATGAGACAACAAAGTGTCAGATGAGAGAGACACAAGATTGTTAGGAAGTGTATCTATTTGCTGAATCTGGGTGATGTCTACATAAGGATCGTTCTTGTATGCTCTGCTTTTGTAAGTAGTTGAACATTTCCACAGTGAAAAGTTCAAACAATAAAACCTAGAACCCAAGAAATTAACAACAGCGTCTTCATTCCAGATCAACTCCTGCCAACACTCCCTCCACCCACATGATGACCAACACCCTGTGGCAGCAGGGACTAGGGGGCTAAGGAATACAAGAAAGAAAAATAATAATGAAAGGTTCAAAATTTCATCCACTATATATGCTTTTCTTTTTCATTCTTTTCAATTAAAACAGACCTGAGCATTTTATGTGCTCTGAATAAATAGGATATCTCACGCCAACATTGTACAGTTTATTAAACGTGTTGTAGCTGTTCTTGTGATTAATTTTATTAAAAATTTATTTAAAAATTATTGGATTTATGTAGTTATTTGGTCACTATGTATGCTGTCTTAAAATTTATTTTAAAAAGAAATTCTTATACTTGAAAAGGTTTTAATCCACTTATACAGACAAAGGCAGTAACAGTTTGAAAGATTTTTCCTCCCATTTCTACCCTAGGAGTTCTAACCCTGAGATAAAGAGAATTTTAGAAACAAATGTCAGCCTTCTGGCAAGTGTCTGTATGAGCTTCTGTGCCATGTGCCCGTGCCTATTAGCTTTTCTGTTTGCATCTCTGCACTGAAGCAGCTAGCTCGAAGGGTCTTTTCAGTATTATGAGACCTGCCTACGGCCAGGTCTGAATCCCCGAGGATGGAGAAGGTGTTCTTTGAACTCACAGATAGTTAATCCTGCTGATCATGTTGCAACGGAAGCAGAGAGGGACAGCAAAGAGCTTTGTGTGACTTGCTATCCTGCAAACACTTTGAGCCTCTTTCCCTGGGTTGCCTCTGGTCCACCCTTAGAAGCAGCTTCCTGCGTATTGTCTCAGTGGGCTGCAAGATGAATATGTTCCAAAGAAAACCTGCTATAGGATGCGGTTCCTCTCATTGCTCAAACTCCAGTTCACTAATGGGCCTTTACCGTGTGGTTTCTATTCTGCATTGTGTGCATATACCTGCGTGGCTCCTTTGCCATTGGGTGCCCATTTAAACATCCAACACCACCCATCGGATCACTCCAGGAGCAATCAGTGAGGGAGGAAGGGGACTCAGAATTTACTGCGAACCGCTTAGGAAAGCACTAATTTTAGACTTAAGAAATCCTGCTCCTATTTTCATTTTCTTCATTATTCATTCATGCGTCTTGGGAGAAATTTGTCCCCCCGCCCCCCACTATACACACATACAAATACACACAAAAAAAAAAAAAAAAAAAAGAAAAGAAAAGGGAAAGGAAGGGAAGAGAAGAGGAGATGTACTGGCTAATCTCCCTACTAGAAAGGTTAGATGAGGAACAATCAAATCAAAACAAAACGGAAACAAGATATGAGTGACGTGAATGTGTTATTTTAAAGGCAGGAGTTTTTTGCGAGAAGAAAATTTCTTTTGAAAATTATATCTAATTACACAGGGCTATGGATACAGATGATATTTGACATTGGGCTAAAAGTTGCTTAATTACTCGATTCCTGACAGTAACACTTGTTCATTGACATTTAGATCGTCATCCTAAAGATAAGAGCAAAGACATTTTTAAAAAAATTGTCAGTAAGTGCACCAGATACTTAGCTGGGTTTGATATTTTTCTATGCTTTCTAATGTCTGTAGCAATTTCATTTCCTGTCTAACAATAGGAACTATTTCTAGATTATACTTGGAAAAAGTAAGCTGCAAAAGCTTATTTTTGTGTGCCAGGACTTTGCATCTTTTGCAGGCTTCTTTTGATCCCATAACTACATGAATTTATAAAATCATGATTCAAGAGGAAGTGAATGGGCTTTATTAAAGGAAGAGAGGAACCAAAATCCTGTCCCTTTCCATTTTAGATTTGGGCTGGAGGGACTTCAGTCCTGACAGATTTATTCTGCTTCTTTCACTGTCTTATTCTGGATGCACAGTACAGCAGTTTCCACAATGGCTTGCATGGGCCTCCCTGCATTTTTTGACTCTGGGTCCATGGACATTTCATTATGGATGCCTGCTGCCCTTGATTTAGTGCTTTGATATTTAGTCACCATAGTTGTAAAATCATTTATGTGACAACCCCCTTTCTTCATGTCTTCCCACCCCCATGTCCTCTCTGGACCGTACAAATCAATGTAGCTGTAATTTAGGCCATGACTTTCATAACCAGGGAATACCTTGGTGCTCTGACATTCCCTTCACCCAAAGGCATGCCACCTTCCACTGACATCAAGCTCAGTAAGGCCACATAGTTCCCACAGGTTGATCCCTGATGCCAGGTTGATGATGCAGAAAGCCTCAGCCTCCAGGGATGATGGTAATCAACTCTGAAGCACCAGGCGCCTGCTCTGTGCAGAGGATTTAATTCACATTGCATAGTAATGCTCCTAAGATGAGGTCCCTGGGGATATGTTACCATGCAGGACTTTTCACAGAGGCTTATTTCTTTTCTCGTCAGCTTCTAAGGCTGCTTATGTATTTCGCATGGGCTCCTCTTTCCCCACGGGACAGCATTTGCATTAATAAACAAACCACCCATAAACAGGACTTCACCAGTTATCATTCCTTTCCACTGCCACGCACAGAAGGTTGAAGGATGCCCGTTTAGATGCAGTTTACGTATTGCGCATACCTGAGCTCACAGCTTACCCTGCTGAGCCATCTCTGCAAACTCACGTTCTTTCTCTGCCCAAAAGAAAGGCCTGAAAAGTGAACTGAAGTGCCATAAAGCAGTACTTCTCTTCACTTCTCAATGCTGGGCAATGTTTTTCTGTACCTGCTCCAAAATATGCCACTGCTTTATTTCAATACTCTTGGACGCTATTGGCAGTGGCTGATTGTGATTAAATGTTGCAGAAAGAGAACCGCACTGGGCTTAGTGTGCTCTGCATATTTTCTTACCAGTGGGTATGGTGAACCCCACATGAAACAAACGGCTTCCTGTGGGATTTAATTTCCAAAGGAACCAGGAATACTCTCCCAGCCAAAAAATACTGACTCCACCTGTTCCCTTGAAATGTGTATTTCACAAAACCAGAGGGAAGTGTGTGTAAACAACTAGGATGGCTTTTGAATCCTATCGCCCTGGGTTTAAATCCCACTTAAGTTATCTCCTGATTAGATGTGGACATTTAAGAAATTCTTAGCTTGGTTTCTCTCATATTTTATGATAAATTATTCATTTTTGTTGTTGTTGTTGGATTTAAAATGTGCCAGTGAAAAGCATGGCTGCTGTAATAAATCTCAACCCTACAAAGATACATAAAGAAAAGAATTGGTAGTCACTCCAACAACCCTACCCATCTGCGCCCCAGCCTAAACATACACATGAGCATAGTCTTCTTTGTGCTTCTAAACTCATAAATAAATAAATATATACATACAGGAAAAAGCATATGCAGCTATTTTCTTCTTTCCTCCTTAAATAAAATTGCATCATGCTATACACACTCTCTTCCAGCTCACTTTCTTCACTTAACTTTCATCTCTCTCTCAGGAACCCTTCTGTTGAAAATACTGCAAAATCTACATGTCTGGAATTTTTTTGCATACTACTTATTTATGGGAAATCAGATTTTCTTCTTTTTTGCCACTATAAAAAGTCTTGAAACAAATGTTCTTGCAATTACTTTCTTAAGTACTGGTTCTCTTTTTTGTTGTTGTCATTAAGTACAGTAAATTTTTAAAAGTGCAAATGTCGAGTGCAAAAGATTGTGAACATTTTAATGTTTTTTCTTATTGCCATATAACCTTCCAAAAATTGGTGCTGATCTACATACCCATCAGCAATGCATGAGAGATCTCATTTTCCAACATGCTTGCCAACTCTGGCTGTTATCAATCAATCTTTGCTCATGTGATGGTTGAAAAATGGTATGTCATTTTTGTCTGAGTTTGCATTTCTAAAAATCTAAAGTTTGTGGTGAGAATGTTCACAGTGAGGTGACTTAGAGGTGCTCAATAAATCAGAGTGATCAGCAAGAAGTCAGGTTTCATGTGCAATCTTCTAAGAGAGAAAACATACTGGCTCACGTTGTTTCTTAAGCTTTGGGGGCTGAGAAGTAGAAACGGGATAGGTAGGTTAGTTACATAGAGTGCACAAGCAGAGGAGAGAGATGTTCTTGGGACAGCCCTGGAGAATATCTCCTTTCACGACATTCTGGAAACCTGCCCTGGCTGGTGACATTAGATAAATTCGCACCCTGGACCACACTCTTGCCCTTGTCCTCTGATCCCAGATTGGTTGGCCAGTCCAGACTTAGTTTTTGACAAGTAGTTTGACAGCAATGGACCAAGGTCATGTTATGAGCTTTGTGTCACAAATCCAGATGTATTACTTAGAAAAATTAAATTACTTCCTGTATTTCATATGTTTTCCCTGCTGATTTACTAATGCTTCATATGCAAAAGAAATCAAAACAGTGAGTTCATGTCCCCTGAACAAAAGAACTGCCTTTCCCACAGACCGAGGATGAACTGCTGACACTAATTAAGGCTCCCAGCACATACCTTAACCTCAGCACATGTGGATTGTGGATTTGGTTCAATGAGGAAAGATGATTTGCCAGATTGCAGCTAAGAGGTTAGATGAACTCATTCAAACTGTAATGAGAAATGCATGCAACCTCACTTGATATGTGTTAGCAGTAAAATATTGTGAGTTTTCGGATTCAGAGTCACTCACGGTAAATGATAATAGAAACAGCAAAATGTACTGAGCTCTTCTTATGGGCCAGGTACACCTCTAAGTGCTTTTTATGAATAACTTCATCTAATTCTCACTACAATCCAGTAAATTAGATACAATCATTACTCTCATCTTACAGACAAGGCATGGAGAGGTGAAGTCACTTACCCAAAGTTACAGAACTGGTAAGTAGAGGAGGTATGGGTCAAACCCAGAAACCAAGCTCTCATCATCTGTGATTCTTTGACTGTTAACTAGTCCAAGATCCCCAACTAATGAGCACCCCCAAATACATTCACTAAAGGTTAGGTGAACTGCCCAATAACAAAAGGCAGTAAAGTTGCTTAAAATGGTGATAGTGGGCCATTAGTTAGTCTCATTCGTGAAATCCCTAAGTTAATACTATAGCCCAGTTTCAATGGACAGTATTAAAATTTAAAATCACTTCTTACCGTGAAACCTCTTTATTGTATCCCTTTAGTGTTCAGGTAAGGAAGAAATGCCACTAGTGAGTTTAACAGAGATGATTTAATACAAATTATTAACCAATTATTAGATAACTAAAAACGCTCAAAGGAGACATGCAGGTATCACAAAGAAAGTAACTACAGGAAGAAACCATGGAGGTTAGGATCCCCAGCCCTGCAAAACTGAGGTCCATATCCTGGGGAGGGAGTGCCAGCTGGCAAGTGCTGGTGTCCGTAAGGCATTATGAGACTGGTTTGTAGAATGGACAAAACTGCAAATGGGAACTCAGTGCTGCTACCCAGTGCCAGAGTGAAAAATGATCATTGCGGTGAGATTGATGGGAATAGGGAGCTTGTGCAACTATTTCCTCCCTCCTCCAGCCTTCCAGTCAACCTTAAAAGCCCTTATTGATGAAGTCTAACAGATCCCAGAAGACAAAGCAGAAATGAAGTTTACAAAGTCTCATCTCCAGCATCACAAAGCCAAGGATAGAAAGGTGAGTTTGAAACTGACAAACAAATGTACATGCCACCTCTTCAGCTACTTGGCATCCATTAAGACTTTTCTACACATATCTGAACTCCCATATGACAACGAAAAATGACTTTCTGTTTCTACCTAACAAAATGCAACTTCTTTCTTATAAGTAAAGCTGCTCTAAGCCTCTCCCTAAAATGAGAAGATGCAAAGTCCCAACGTTTGTATTCATTTCTGGAAGTTAGCCACAGTCCCATATGAATATTTCACTACTTCAAAACTAAATTTTATGTTAATGACAACCATAATTTTTATATAAAATATTAATAAGGAGAAAAGGAAGAAGAAATGGTTTAAAACACACAAATACATGCATTGCAGTTTCTGTTTCTGTAGCTGGTCACGAGGCCATAGCTGATACTTCTTATAACTTCTTTCATCCACTAACCCCATTTCATGCTGCTTTGACCTCAGTCGGTATTTCAGGTGCTTAGGGTCTTTTCTTCATGAGGGGACCGAAATCTTCGTTCCTGAAGTGAATGACTCCGTAGTAGTCCTGCCTTTTGTTGTTGTTATTGTTGCTGTTACTATAGTTTTTAATTCACTTTTACAATAGGATATGAAAGCACTAAGTGGTATCTCAGAGAATCATCCGAGTTCCTGCTCCCCTGTGCAGCAGAAATCTGGATCAATCATCCCAGCCCACTTTGCCTATACATTGTGTCACCAAGTGGTCATCTCAACTTCCAGTTCGGTGGAACTGCTGTGTCCCTTGCTGGTAGCCTTCCTTCCTTGAGAACCAAGACCTACAAATCAACAGAGCTTAATGTTCTGGGAACAGGAAGCAAAATTTCATAAATGGGATGGTATAATAGTAAAAGGATGCACTTCTACATTCACCATTTGATTTCTTGACCCAGCTATTCTGGCTCTAGGAGAAGAACTGCTATATATTGGTTTTTGATTCACACATATTGATTTTTTTGAGAGGGGCTGTCATCCTTTTTGTTTTCCAACTGACATTATAACTAAGTCTTTTGTAGGCCATTCTATAGTTTCATCAGGTGATGGGATGGTACTAATCCATGGAATGCAGTAGCATCATAATCAAATTTATCTAAATAAAACATATGGTTAATTGTAATGAAGTGCATGCCAGAAGTCAGTCTTGGCGGACAAGTGGCTGCTACATTTGACCATTACTTTGGCAATAATGACCATTAAGATCTGTGAGGTGGGATGGCTACAACTGAATGCATTGGAACACTTGCAAAAAGAGAATGACAAACTTAAGTTTTAAAAATTTTATGTTAAGACACAGGGAATCAAAGAGCTTCTAGAGTGTCCCTAAATAATCTCTTATTTCTTATAGCTACAGGATCAGCCTCAAGGAAATAAGCCACGAAATTTAATTGTATAGCCTGTAGGATTACATAGTAAGTTGATCCACAGCTTTTTAATGTCTCTCAAGAGAAGAAGTAGAGCACAGATTAGAAAGAAGGAAGATCCTGAGACCAGGAATGAATGAAGCTGGGGCTCCTCCACACTCAAGTCTCTGAGATCATTTTTTGCAAGTGGAAGCATCCCATCTCTCTGTATCTGAAGGTACGAACCTTCCCGAGCTTGGTGTCCCTGTAGCAAATTTCCATTGTCAGTTGCCTTCAAGGGATGTTCATTTTTCTGAGGATACCTCATCTACTCTTAGTTGACACTTCCATAACTAGGTCATATTTTAGCACGCACCTAGAGGAAAAGTTCAAAATCTGACTGAGAAAGAAGTCCTTTATTAATACATCCTAAAAGGATTGCAAGAGTTTTCCAATTTGTATCAACATACGCCTGGGGAATATATGTGTCAATGGTATCAAAGGGAGCTAGAGGAAGAAGAATAGAATACAATGTCTGGGCTGAAGTTATTCATGTGAGTTTATGTAGCAGATTTGTGATTTAATGTGTAGCTTGTGAAGCTGTAATAGTCTTAATAGTTTCTGTCAATAGTTGACTAAAACTTGGATTCAATAGTGGCCTACTTAATGAGCCTGAAATCCCAGAATTTCCCAGCGTTAGGTAAAGAAAGAGATCCAAATGTTTAAGGAATAGAGATTTCAGAGATGAATTGAACCTTCATACTCACTATCCAGAGACACTTTATTCACTGAGATTAGAGCAATACATTAATGAGGGGAATGCAGGTTTCTTTGAAAGACACAGAGGTCGCTATCCTTTGTAGACCAGTTGTGATTGTGGGATTTGCTACTATGAGATGGGCTTGGTGATGTCAATGGGAAAAAATTGATCACAAAGCAGCAGAATTCAAGTGGCAGGCCTCAATTTCCAGAGACAAGGTGGCAAAGTTACCCCGATGAGCATCAGAGGCAGAGGGGTACTCAGAATGCTTTGACCCTCAGAAGGCTTCAGCAATGGTGAACTGATCACAATGTCCCTAGCAATAAAAAAGCTGAGTAGCTTACTAAAATATAACTTGGCCTGTATAAAAGAAAAATATCCGGGTCTGGTGGACAGAATCCTGACTTGATTGCCACAGTGAAAAATCTCAGCCTCTTACTCTGTTTCCATTTCTCAGCCAGTTCACAGACCCACCATGGCCTTTTAGGCCTCCTACAAGATGGCCAGAACCCGTTTTTAAAACCACATTTCTGCTGTGGCCCCTCAGAATTCCATGCTCCAGCTACAC
Organism: Daubentonia madagascariensis; assembly: GCA_023783475.1. Lineage (NCBI taxonomy): Eukaryota > Metazoa > Chordata > Mammalia > Primates > Daubentoniidae > Daubentonia > Daubentonia madagascariensis. The sequence continues at coordinate 74,405,105 of JAKFHU010002088.1, read as the reverse complement.
TCATCTCACATCCACTGAAGATGCCTCCATGGTTCTTCTTTCTTTGATCTTACTGTTTTCCTCTGCAATAAATGCTTCCTTAAATTCATCACATCCTTTTGACAGCAGAAATCCATCGTATCTTTTTTTTTTTGCTTAATAAAATGTTATTTTATTTTTTTATTCCAGAATATTACAGGGGTACAAATGTTGTGGTTACATGAACTGCTTTTGTACAGTTTAAGTCAAAGTTAAAAGTGTGCCCATCACCCAGATAGTATACATTGTAACTGTTAGGTATAATTTCACCCATCCCCTCCTCCCCCCACCACCTGCTTGATTTCCGCTGAGTTTTACTTCCATGTGTGCACACGAGTGCTGATTGATTAGTTCCCATTTAATTGTGAGTACATATGGTGTTTGTTTTTCCATTCTTGAGATACTTTACTTAGGAGAATGGTCTCCAATTCCATCCAGGTTGTTACAAAAGGTATTAATTCGTCATTTTTTTTGTGGCTGAGTAGTACTCCATGTTATACATATACCACATTTTATTAATCCACTCATGTACTGATGGGCATCTGGGTTGATTCCGCATCTTTGCAATTGTGAATTGTGCTGCAATAAACATTCTAGTGCAAATGTCTTTTTGATAAAATATCTTTTTTTTCCTTTGGGTAAATACCCAGTAGTGGGATTGCTGGATATTATGGTAGATCTACATTTAGTTCTCTGAGGAGTCTCCACACTGTTTTCCATAGAGGGCGTATTAATTTGCAGTCCCATCAACAGTGATAAGTGTTCCTTTCTGTACGCATCCACGCCAGCATCTGTTGTTTTGGGACTTTTTGATAAATGCCATTCTTACTGGAGTTAGATAATATCTCATTGTGATTTTGATTTGCATTTTCCTGATAATTAGCAAAGTGGAGCATTTTTTCATATGCTTATTGGTCATTAGTCTATCTTCTTTTGAAAAGCTTCTGTTCATGTCTTTTGCCTACTTTTTAATGGGGTTGTTTAATTTTATTCTTCCTGATTTGCTTGAATCCTTTGTAGATTCTGGTTACTAGCCCTTTATCAGATGTATAGCATGCAAATATTTTCTCCCATTCTGTAGGTGGTCTATTCACCCTGTTGATTGTTTCCTTGGCTCTGCAGAGGCTTTTTAATTTAATTGAGTCCCATTTATTAATTCTTGTTATATCTGTGATTGCCACTGGGGTTTCCTTCATAAACTGTTTGCCTAGGCCAATATCTAGAAAAGTTTTTCCAACATTTTCTTCTAGAATTCTTATAGTTTCATGTCTTAGGTTTAAGTCTGTTATTCATCATGAATAAATTTTCATGAGTGATGAGAGGTAAGGATACTGTTTCAGTCTTCTACATATGACTATTCAATTTTCCCAGCACCATTTATTGAATAGGGATTCTTTTCCCCACTGTATATAGTTGTCAGCTTTGTCAAAGATCAGATGGCAATATGAGGATGATTTTGTATCTGGGTTCTCTGTTCTGATCCATTGGTCTATGTCTCTATTTTTGTGCCAGTACCATGGTATTTTGGTTACTATAGCCTTGTAGTATAGCTTGAAGTCTGGTAAAGTAATGCCTCCCTATTTGTTCTTTTTGCTTAAGGTTGCTTTGGCTATTCGGGCTCTTTTCTTGTCCCACATGAAACATAAAATTATTTTTTCTAGATCTGCAAAAAAATGATATTGGTATTTTAACAGGTATTGCATTGAATCTGTAAATCACTTTGGGCAGTATAGACATTTTAACAATGTTGATTTTGCCAATCCATGAGCGTGATATGTTTCTCCAGTTATTTACATCCTTTGCAATTTCCTTCCTCAGTGATTCATAGTTCTCCATGTAGAGGTCTTTCACCTCCTTGGTTAAATATGTTCCTAGGTATTTTATTTTCTTTGTAACTATTGTGAAAGGTATTGAGTCTTTGATTTGATTCTCAGCTTAATGGTTGTTGGTGTATAGAAATGCTACTGATTTGTGTACATTGACTTTGTAACCTGGGACATTGCTGAATTTATTTATCAATTCCAGGAGGCTCGTGGTAGAATCTTTGGCCTTTTCTAGATATAAGATCATATCATCAGCAAAGAGAGATAGTTTGACCTCTTCCTTCCCCATTTGGATACCCTTGATTTTGTTATCTTGAATGATGGCTCTGGCTAGGACATCAAGCGCTATGTTGAATAAAAATGGTGATAGTGGGCAACCTTGTCTAGTTACAGTTCTAAGTGGGAATGCTTTCAATTTTTCCCCTTTCAGTTTGATGTTGTCTATGTGTTTGTCCTATATGGCTTTAATAATTTTGAGGTATATTCTCTCTATGCCTATTTTGTTAAGAGTTCTTATTGTAAATGGGTGCTGGATTTTATCAAATGCTTTTTCTGCATCTATTGAGGTGATCATATGGTCTTTAGTTTTGCTTCTGTTTAAGTGTTGAATCACATTTATGGATTTCCATATGTTGAACCATCCTTGTATCCCTGTGATGAAGCCTACTTGGTGATGGTGGATTTTTTTTTTATTTTGATGTGCTGCTAAATTCAGTTTGCTAGAATTTTATTGAGAATTTTTGCATTTATATTCATAAGGAATATTGGTCTGTACTTTTCTTTTTTTGTTGTGTCCTTTCCTGGCTTTGGTATCAAGGTGATATTGGCTTTGTACAATGAGTTGGGGAGGATTCCTTCCTTCTTGATGTTATGAAATAATTTCTGTAGTATGGGTACCAATTCTTCTTTGTTGGTCTGACAAAACTCAGCTGTGAAAGCCTGTGGTCTGGGATTTTTTTTTGTTGGAAGGATTTTTTGTTGCTGCTTCAATTTCATTGTTCATTATTGGTCTGTTAGAAAGTTCTATTTCTTCCTGACTAAGCCTTGGGAGGTTGTGTGTTTTTAAGAATTCATCCATTTCCTCAACATTTTCAATTTTATGTGCATAGAGACTTTTACAGTATTCAGAGATGATATTTTGTATTTCTGTATTATCAGTTGTAACATCTTTTTCATTTCTCATTGAGCTTATTTGTGTCCTTTCTTTTCTATTTCTGGTTAATCTAATGAGAGGTCTATCAGTTTTGTTTATCTTTTCAAAGAACCAACTTTTTGTTTTATTAATCTTCTGTATAATTCTTTTGTTATCAATTTCATTTAGTTCTGCTCTGACCTTTGTTATTTCTTTTCTTCTGCTGAATTGGGTTTGGTTTGCTCATCCTTTTCTAATTCCTTGAGATGATTCATTTGATTGTTGATTTGTGATCTTTCTGTCTTTTTGATGTAGGCATTTAAGGCTATGAGTTTTCCTCCTCTTAGGACTGCTTTTGCTGAATCCCACAGATTTTGATAACTTGTGTCTCTTTTGTCACTTAGTTCAAGGAATCTTTTGATTTCCATCTTAATTTCCTCCCAATAATTGTTCAGGTGTAGGTTGTTTAATTTCCATGACTTTGTGTAGAGTTGAGTTTTTCTGTTGGAGTTGATTTTTAATTTTATTCCACTGTGGTCTGAGAAGATACATGGTATAATTTCTATTTTTTTGAATTTTTTGAGACATGTTTTGTGGCCTAGTATGTGACCAATCTTAGAGAATGTTCCATGTGCTGATAAGAAGAATGTATATTCAGTAGTTTTTGGGTAGAATATTCTGCAAATGATTATTAGCCCCATTTGTTCTAGAGTTCTGTTTAAGTCCATTGTTTCTTTGTTTATTTTCTCTTTGGAGGATCAGTCCAGTTCTGTCAGTGGAGTGTTGAAGTTCCTGGCTATTGTCATGCTGCTGTTTATCACTTTGTTTAGCTCCAGAGGGGTTTGCTTTATGAATCTGGGCACACCTGTGTTAGGTGCACAAATATTTAGTATTGTTATGACTTCTTGCTGAATTGCTCCCTTTACTATTATATAATGACCATCTTTGTCTTTCTTTACTGTTGTTGATTTGAAGTCTATGTTTTCTGATATAAGAATGGCTACACTGGCTTTCTTTTAATTTCCATTTTCATGGTATATTATTTTCCATTCTTTCACCTTGAATCTGAATGAGTCCTTCTGGGTTAGATGTGTTTCTGGAAACAGCAGATAATTCGCTTGCATTTTTTTATACATTCAACTATCCACTCAGACATTCACTATATCTCTTGAGTGGGGAATTCAAGCCATTCATTTTTATTGAAAGACTTGATAAGTGGAGTGGATTTCTGTTCTTCCTGTTGGGTAGAGCCTTATTGCTTTGTTTTACCTCTTAAGGCGTTATGGTATATGGGCTCTGAGCTTTAACTTTTGAGTGATTTTACACTGTTGGGTGTCTATTGTGCTAACTGATGTTTAATGCATATCTGAGTACTTCCTGTAGGGTGGATCTGGTCTTGACAAATTTCCTCAGTGTTTGCTTGTCTGAGAAAGTCTTTATTTCTCCCTCATATAATAAAGTTAGTTTTGCAGGATACAAAATTCTGGGCTGGCCATTATTCTGTTTGAGAAGACTGAGAATGGGGCCCCAGTCCTTTCTGGCTTGTAAGGTCTCAGTTGAGAAGTCTGCAGTTAGCCTGATGGGTTTTCCTTTGTAAATTACTTGATGTTTTCACCTTATTGCTCATGGCAGTTCCTCCTTCATGTTAACTTTGGCCAGTCTGATGACTATGTGTTTTGGTGATTGCCTCTTTGTAATGAATCTCCCAGGAGTTCGTTGAGCTTCTTGTACCTGGATATCTAACTTTCAAGCAAGACCAGGGAAGTTTTCCTCAATTATTCCCTGAAATAGGTTTTCCAGCCCTTGTGTATATTCTTCTTTACCCTCAGGGATACCTATGATACTTAAATTAGGCCTCTTTACATAATCCCATATTTCTTGTAGGCTTTGTTCATTCCTCTTGTTTCTCTCTTCCTTTTCTTTGACTTGTTTAATTCAGAGGTGCTGTCTTTAAGCTCTGAGATTCTTTCTTCTTCCTGATCTAGTCTATTCTTAAAACTTTCCACTGTGTTTTTTATTTCCTTGAATGAGTTTTTACTTTCATAAGTTCTATTAGATTTTTTAAAAATGATTTGATTTCTTTAGTGAATTTTTCATTCATTTCCTGTATTGTTTTCATGGTTTCTTTGTGTTGGGTTTCCATTTTGTCTTGTATTTCATTAAGCTTCCTTATAATCCGTATTTGGAATTCTTTATCAGTCATTTCAATATTTTGTTTTGGTTGGTAACTGTTGGTAAGGAGTTATTGTTTTCTTTTGGAGGTGTCATTTTGCTCTGATTTTTCATATTTCTGGAGTTCTTTCACTGATTCCTTCTCATCTGGCCTCTCAATCGAGACCTGGGGGTACTAGGCCTGGCTTGTGGGCCTGTCTCTGGGTCCCCAGAGATTGATCCCTGACTGTGCTAGGGAGAGGAACGCTGGTCCTGAGTTGCCTATAGGGCGTTTTAGCAGGTTTGATGAACCTCTTCAGTTGGTTCTGAACTGCTGTTTTCACCTCTTCCCAGCAGTGTGAATTGGGTTGGGTCACCCAGCTTAATCTCTGAGATGGGGGTGGTACTTGTGAGGACAAATCAGCCACGTCTTATTTACTTTGTTGGAAGGCACTATGCTGAGCTATAGATTTGTTCCCCCTGTCACTGGTTGATGTTTGTGTGAAAGAGCCAGCTGATAAAATGTTCTTTTTGCCTGTGGTAAGCTCTGGTCCCCCAGGTGGGGAACATGAGTGCCCCAAGCTTTAGGAGGCACCCTGTAGCTCCCAGAGGTTGCTTGATCTCTACTCCTACTGATGTGGGGGTAGGAGCAAAGCAAATCATGGCTAGATTGCAATATCCTAAAAGGCTTTGCAAAGCCTTGACAGGGCTCAGCAGTTGCTTTTCCATCCACTGTGGGAGGAGGTTATGGAATGAGTTTCAGGACAGGCTCTTCAAACTGGGAAGGCTGTTCCTGAGGGAGGGGCGTAAATGTTTGAGTGCTAAGGCCCTGGGCCAGGCTCTTTCTGCCTTTGTCCACTAGTGCAGTTTCTCTGTGGGGAGTGGTAAGGACCCTCCCAAATTGCTGCTCACTGGAACCCCACTGCTCACTCCCATCAGATCAGTCCGTGTGAGTTCCCTCACCACCTGAGTCCAGCTTTCTAACTTCCCTTCGGTCCTTGTGTTTGACCCACTAGCGTTCTTCTCCACAAAACACTGGTGGGCAGCGGGTTCTCCAGATGTGCACCCCTGTTCCACCACAAGTCCCCATAGGGAGAGTAGTGGACCCCTCTGTCTTCAGGGACCTCAGCCAGGGGCACACTCTCACTGGAGAGAAGCAGCTTCTTATGAGTTTTTGGGCTCAAGCTTCACTCCCTATTTTAATGAGATGGGGGAGGGGCCACAGCTCCCGTTCAGCTGGCCTGCGTGAGGCATTTGGTTGTCATGGAACCGTGAGCTAGTCTATTTTTCTCTGAATGTCATACCCCTAACCAATATGGCAGTTCTCCAGTGGGAGTGTGGGCATGCTCACAGATCTCCATTCCTCAGCACCCCACGACACTGTCCTGTGGGATATGTCTGTGAGGGCTTCCTTGCCACCTGAGTCCAGGACTGAGACTTCTACCCTGCATCTCTCTGCACTGCTCTTGTGTCTGGGGGGCACTGGGATTGGCCTGTCTATCTGAGCTGCCAGCCAGAGATTCTGTGAATTGCTGGCGGCAGGTAACTCCCAAATTGTGGTGAGCCCTTCTCTCCATGGCGAGCACAGCCTGCAGTGTGCCCCCACCATAGAGAAGCAGCTGTTCATGAGCATCTCAATTCAAGCTACTCTTGTGGTTGCAATGGGTGGGGGAGGGACCACAGCTCCCAGTTGGCCCGAGCTCAAACTACTTTCCCTGATGCCATGTGCACAGGAGGAAGTGTCTAGTTGTAAGAAAGCAGCACTCCAGTCTCTCATGGCACTCTCCTGTGGGGTACCCCTTATGGATGCCCAAACTCCTGGGGCTTGCTGGTGCACACCACTATTCCTAATTAGTTGCTGTGCTTGGGCTTGTGGAGGGGAGAAAAGCTTTCAATATACCTTTATCCTGCTGTTCACTGAAGGCACATAGTTAGGAGAGGGGAAATCCCCTTACCCTTTTGCTGGGCTCTGAGCTTCTGTGGGTTTGATCTATGCCACTATCTTCTCTCTCTATCCTCTTCTTTCTCAGCTTCTCAGTTTTCCTCTGTGGGATCCCCAGTCATCTTTGTCATCTCCTCTGTGATCCACACCTGAGCTACGACTCCTCTCTGCTTTCCTTAGTCCAATATCCTACCTTCCAGCTGGGACAGTCCAGTAAGCGATGTTTCTAGTTGGCCGTCTTGGCTCTCTGCCCCATTGTGTCTTTGAAGCACTTACTGATCACTCCAACTAACAGAGATCTATTTGTCCTCTGGGTTGGCATTTTAAGATCTTTTCATTATCTCTTCAACTGGATTCCAAGCTTCCTGAGGGCAGGATCATGGCTAATATTACTTTGCATGCCTCTCAGCATTTAGCAGGGTGTCTTCTATCACCCTCAGCATAGTGTTCAATATTTCTTTTGGTTGGTTGGGGAAATGATTGTTTTAATGCTCATTTCTGTGGTAGAAAATAGCATTATAGACTAGATATGTGTAAAACACTGGAAACATTGATTTTTCTTCCTTCAACTTTTTGTAAAATTACTGAATTAGTATAAACATGAGTGACTAGCACAATAGGTAGCACCATCAAGAATAATTATTGGTTTTAATATCATTTATGAGTGTTCAGAATGCTATATTTAATGATCAGTTATACTTTGGAATAGTTACAGAACATGTGTCTATATATATATATATATATATATATATATTTGAAATAGTTTGTGAGTATCTTTTACTTAATTCTAGCTCTTATCTTTAAAGAGGCTTGAATGCTTAAGTAATTTGATGGAAGTGGGGATAAGAGACAGAGGAAGCACATGGGCTTTTGATATTAAAAAAAAAAGAGACAACTGCCACCCATCCACTTTCTCTGGTGTCATGAAGCTCTTCCCCAAAATGCAAATCCATTATTAGAATCCAGTGACATATAGGATAAGATCCAGACTCACTGGGAAGTCATGTGTCCACTTCTCCAGCTTTGTTTCCCATCACAATCCCCCCATGCTCCTGAGACTCTCAGTTTGCCATTTTTGGCACTACTCTTGTCCTCCTTTGGACAAGCTTACCCTGAAACTCAGAATATGTCTTTCTTGCTTTTCCCTGTGTTGGTGGGATAATTTATGATAAAAATAAACATTTATTAAAACTAAATTCAAGCATCCTCTTCCTCGTGAACTCTCCTTATATTTCCCATACTCTCCACTTCAATGGAGTGTTCCTTCAGTCTGTGAACTCATAGCATAGTGCATATGCCTGGATTCCACCATTTACGATCTATTCTTTGTCTATTTTCCTGCAGACAGAGTGTGTACTCTTCAAGAGTGGATTTTGTCTTTCTGGAGTGAGTGTAAAGAAGAGTTTCTGGTTCATAATTGCTTAATGAGTTAATTTGCACTTAATTCAAGTCACAGCTAAATTAGCACATGTGCTGGTCCATGTGACAGCAATTTTACCTTTCAAACATGTTATTTTATATAAACAATTGAATAAATATTTTTGACTCATTACCAAGCACAGTATTCCACATTAGACAATGTGGAAATTAAGGCTCAAAAAAGTACAAGATATTGTCTTGTTCCTTCTAATAATCTCAAATTTATCATACCAAGATAGTCATGACCACATTTCAAATTTTGAAATAGTTAAGAGCACTAAGTTATGCAAGATTAAACTGAAACAATATCTTAAAATATTGATTATTATTACTGCACCAAAGTTACAAGGAGAATTCAGAGCTCCTTGGTTTTGAAGCTATCTTAGTGAATAATATCATGAACTCTACAGTCAGACTGCCTGGGTTCAGACCTCTGTACAGACACTATTTGAAAATCCTTGGGTAATTTATTTTATCTCTCTCTGAATCTTAGTTTTTTTGTCTATAATCCTGTTGCCTGAGGGAGAAGAAATTTTAGACTAAATTGGTACTTCCCATAGAGGAAGTAAAATATGTGTCAACTGTTAATTGAAGAGAATAATTTTATCAGTATAAAAATTTAAAAAATATATATGTACAACACACATAGTACATAAGATATATAAGATTTATATATAGTATTATATATGTATATATAAAATACCTAACCTGAACTGTAAATATTTAAACATGAGTGATTAAACTAATTTGAGTCATTAAACTAATTATGTCAGTGGCCAGGAGTGTGTGTCACAGGATCTGGTCCTAGGAAGAAGGGCTAGAAGGGCCAGTCAGGTTTTCAGGCATCATCCTGGAGGATTTTATCCCAATAGGTGATCTAAACCAGTGGTCCCCAACCTTTTTGGCACCAGGGAATGGTTTCATGGAAGATAATTTTTCCTTGGACTGGGCGGGGGAGGGAGGTGAAGCTCAGGTAGTGATGCCAGCAATGGGGAGCAGCTGTAAATACAGATGAAGCTTCGCTTGCTCGCTGGCCATTCACCTTTTACTGTGCAACCGGGTTCCTAAGTTTCATGGAAGACAACTTTTCCATGGACTGGGGGGAGTACAGGGAGGAGGAGGAGCTCAGGCAGTGATGGTGATATGCAGCCCGGTTCCCAACGGGCCACAGACCAGTACCGGGCCACAGCCCGGTGGCTGGGGACCACAGATCTAGAGTAGAGATTAGGAACTTTGGTCCATGTCCAGATAAATGGGTACACCTCAGAGATAGTAAGAATGGCCTTAGCAGAAGGATGCTAAGGCTCATAGCGGCGTGCTGAATCTTCTACAGCAGCAAAAACAACTCTAGCACGCACGTTCATGAATGGTTATCTTGATCTGTTGGCAGCCTTGGTCTAGTCTCAGGGCATGCAGGGTAAAGATATTGGTCTTCTAACTGAATATAAATGGGGAAACAAACATCATTAGAATGAAAAAGGAAGAACGAAAGGAATAATTCAAGAAATGAAAGCGTTATTTTTCACCTACAAGCATGGCAAAGATTGGGAAGGATTGAAGATATAGGGAACCAGGCATTCTTATATACAACTTATTGAATTATACATTGTTTCAGTTCTTCTTGAGGTCAGTTTGGCTACATGTACCAGGAGCCATAAATGTTCATTCTTCAAAGCCCAACAATACAGTTTATATGAATTTGTCCTGAAGATATAGCGTATGTATAAAGATTTATCTCCAAATACCATAATTAACGTATAGGTCTTTGTAAGATAAAATTTGAAAACACTTAATATTCAACAATAATAGAAGTTCAATTATGACTCATTTATAAATTATGGTGTTTTGTTTAAGATTATGTTTGCTCTCAAACAATAAACCCCAAATCTTAGTGGCTTAACAGAGGGGAAGGTATTTCTTTATTACATGGTGTGAGGGAGGAGTAAAATAATCTACTCCACGCAGCCCTTCAACTCAGGGATCCAGGCTGATGGAAGTCTTGTCATTCACAACATATGGTTTCCCAGGTGTCTCTTGGCATTGACTTCCAAGTGGCAGATAGGGGAAGAAGAAAGTGTGGAAGTTTGTGAAGGAGGTGCTTATTCACTTGAACCAGAAATGGCTTAAACATTTATGTACATACTTCATCAGTCAAAATGCAGTCACATGGTACAATTTAGATTTAAGAAGGGCAGGAAAACGTGGTCCTGTTTGGAACTCTACACTGTGAAAGAGAAGTGTGAGCCTTTAATGAAGAGCTAGCTGTCTCTGCCACAAATGGATAATTATGCAGCCAAAAAGTCATGGTACCAAAGAATATTTAATGATGTGTGAAAAAAATTAGCATGATTCCAATTATACAAAAACAACAAAGAATAAATTTTAAAATCCCTCACTTTTTCTAGAAGTGGTGGAGGTATGTGTGGGCAGAACTTGGATGAAATTCATCAGCATGTTAACAGAGACTTTCTCTGGGTAGTGAAATTCCAGACATTTATTTTCTTTGTTTATGTTTTCTTCATTTTCTATAATTAACAATACTATTATAATATTGTAATCAAATTATGAAAAATTATAAAGCGAAGGAGGAAAGAAAGGGGAGATTTGGTGTACTCTCCATATCTTGTCAAATGTAATCAGAAATTTCAAAAATTTAGGTCCTGTTTTCTAAGAGTCTTTAATCCTAGATAGACATGATTAACAGATGTGAAACAACTTGAGAATTATATGAAACAAAGTTTAATTATGTTAATTTATTTAATTTAATCTTTTCTAGCCAATTTTTGAAAATGCAATGACCTCCAAAACTACGCTGGGACAAAGGGTACACGCTTAAGCACACCACAACAAGCACTTCCGCAATGTGTCAAAGCGATCGTAAGTCAAGATCTTTAGCTTCTTGCATGATGAAAGTGAGGATTCCCCTCCTGAACTACAAAGTCTGTGCGCAGCGTTCTAAATATATATACATAGTGGCCATTTCTGGCACAATTTGATGGAATTCCCATAACTTAAAATCACATCTCTAATTTCAAATCAGCAAAGCAGAAACTAAAGTCTATTGCTGTGTTGTGCAGACCTCCCTTTGAGATTTTGCCCTTCTTAAACTATTTTGGATCTTTCATTGTATAGTAACCTGGGGAACAAATCTGTGGAGATGACTGATGTTTGTGCTATAGGATAACTGTACGAGTTTTATTGTGTGTGGTCGTTATATATTTGGGAAACTGCTTTGATTTGCATTATCTTGAAAATCAAATTGAATATTGAGTAATTTTTGTGACAGTTCTACCATTGTTGCGCTTTCTTTTTTCTTTTCTTTTCTTTTCTTTTTTTTTTTTTTTGAGACAGAGTCTTGCTCTGTAGCCCCAGCTACAGTGCAGTGGCATCATGGTAGTTCATTACAACCTCAAACTCCTGGGCTCAAGCGATCCTCCTGCCTCAGCCTCCTGAGTAGCTGGGACTACAGGCACGTGCCACCACGCCCAGCTAATTTTTCTATTTTTGGTAGAGATGGGGTCTTGCTCTTGTTCAGGCTGGTCTTGAAATCCCGAGTTCAAGCAATCCTCTCGCCTTGGCCTCCCAGAGTGCTAGGATTACAGGTGTGAGCCACTGCACCTGGCCTGTGCTTTCTTTTTGTGAATTTTTTGAGCATCCTAAAATGATTTTCATTCTATATTATGCGATAATATTCTTTTTGTTCTTGGAGAAATTAAAGGAATGAAATGTATTTTGAGATGAAGACTTAAGGATGTGAGACCTAATCACCAAGAATGATTAACCAAATGTTTTTGCTATTAGCACCTAGTCTCTAACTGAATTGTCTTAGTAATGATTAGTTTATGTAGCTTTAAAGATACAAGGAAATGTAAGTCAGGGTAAAAAAGAAAAATAACCCTTTCTTCTGGTAAACTGTTTTCCTTCTTTCCTGATATTTCTCTTTACATGAAAAATATTTTAAATACTAAAAAATTTGCAATGGAAAAATAAATTCCAATGGTCTCAGATTTTAAGATATTATGACAAATGATAGAAATAAATCAGTTCAGTCTATTACACTTTTAAAATCTTTGTTTTAAACAAGCCAGGTATGAAACAAACATAGTGGTGATTTTTAAAATTTATTATCTAAATATTGGTAGCATACACTTGAAAATTAATATGATTTATGTTGAAGGAAAATTCAGATTTTTTGCATCATTAACATGCCAATATGAATGTATAAGTTTTGAAGATAAAATTTTAGGAGAAAGCATTTATCTTAATTGTTTCAAACTGTTAGACCTTTATTCTGGATATTCTAATGTTCAAAGCATGTGTAACTATTTCCCAAGCAGTTTCAGCCTAGTATGTGAGTGTGTGTGTGTATATATATGATAAATATATAACATATTTGTATAATATAATAAATAATTATATATAATATTATGTTTCTCTGCCTTAGCTCTAAAGAAACTTCATTTCCTTCAAATTCCCCCAGAGAGTTCTAAGAATCCCCAAGGGATGTTTCCAATGTGCTTTGATACAGTTTGGATGTTTGGCCCCTTGAAATCTTATGTTGAAATTTGATCCCCAATGTTGGAGGTGGGACCTGGTGGGAGGTGTTTGGGACATGGTGGCAGATCCCTCATGACCAGCATGGTGCCATCCTCACAATAGTGAGTGAGTTCTTACTCTATTAGTTCCTACAAGATCTGATTTGTTGAAAAGAGCCCGGCACCTCCTTCCCCTTTTCTCTTTGCCTCTTCTCTTGCCGTGTGATGCATGCTCCCCTACCCCTTCTACTAAGAGTGGATGCTCTCTGAAGCCCACCAGAAGCAGATGCGGGTACCATACATCTTGTACAGCCTAAAGAACCATGGGCCAAATGAACCACTTTTCTTTATAAATTACCCAGCTTCAGATATTCCTTTACAGAAATGCAAACAGACTAAGACATGCTTCATGGGCCAGCCATCTGGCTGACTTGCAGTGTACACACTTTTCCCTATCTGTGGCTCTGGCTCACTGTGATGGCCTCTTCTGTAGCTGCCACACCTAAAGCACCAGTTACGGAGTTAATATCTCCAAAGTTGCAATTATTGCTATTGTCTGCCAAAGTACCACCAGAGCTGCTTCTGGTACTCACCCATTTCTGGAGCAAAGCTCTACATTCCTAATATCAAATGTACAGATGTTTGCAACAAGTACACCTCCTTCAACATCGCTGGTTCAGTCAGTCCTCCCTGCAGAAGATTTTGTGCCAACTTTTTTGTGAAACAATTGTTTTTATATTTCGTTGTTCCTCACTGATACTTTTGACCTCAGGCAAGACTTCTAGGGGCTGGGCCAGAAGATAATTGAAGTGACCTACACTGCTGTGTTCACAATCACCACATAATGTGGTATAAAAGAACCAGAAATAAATACATACTGCATGATTTAATCTACATGGATCTCAAAAACAGGAAATATTAATTTGTGATTTTAAAAGTCAGGTTGGTGGTTAATGATGAAAAGAAAGAATAGTTAAAGATTGGGAGGGACACAAACTGGGACTTACCAAGTGGTTATGATGTTCTTACTCTTGACTAGGTTGATGATCACAGTGGAATATTCACTTTGTAAATATTCATTAAGCTGTACTTCTAAAATTTTTCCATTTTCTCTTCTGTGCATTACATTTCAAAAAAAATTTTGCAAGGGCATAACTTCTTCAGTTAGGAAGCTCATTATTATTTAAGGCTACATCTTTGCATAACCTACAATGGTCTTGTGTCTACATCATGGGACATGGCATACTAGCTTAAAGTTTATCCCTGTCATCACCTGGAGATGTAGAACATGTGCCCTGTTATCATAAACTTCATGGACCGGAATCCCTTTTTTCACAGGGTAAGCCTATAATATTAATGCCTTCTTCACTTTCCTTCCTTCTAAACACAGATTAAGAGTTCCCAGAATTTTTATTCTTAACTCATTTCTCTTCCTAAAGTCTTCATGATGGAGACTCTATACTTTCTGGTATGTTATAAATTATTTTAGTATTTACTTGTCCTTTTATAGCTAATTTATTTCATGATATTATGATGTAGTACAGCTAAATGAGCACAAAACTTGGTGTCATGCAGACCTGATTTCAAATTTCACCTGTGCATTTTTTAGCTGCATGATTTGGGGAAAATTATTTAACCCACTGAGTCTCAGTTTTCTCATTTCAAAATAAAAGTAACGATGCTTACTCAGTATATTTTTTATAGTAAGGAATGAACTAAAGTAATTATGAACAATGTATTGCATTGAATTTTTCTCATAGAATGCCAATTCTTTACTCTTTTAAATTATTTTTGAATCAAAGTGGTCAATGGAAAAATGTTCTTTTGTATAAGAGTAATTAATATCTTTCTTTCTTTGTAAGAGTATAGAATATTTAGAGGACTTTGGTATTTTTAGAATGAAAAATGTAAAATGAATTAAGTTCATTAATTTTTCATATATTATCTAAAATTATTTTTTCATAATATCTTGCTTGTCAAATAATAAGATTCATTTAAAAAGCCTTGCAAGAAATTTCAATAGGAAACAAAACTTATTAAAAGTACTATTAGTTCTCTAATGGGACTCTAGTTTAAATATTTATGAAGGGATTTTTAAAAAAATATGTGGCCAGAGTTTCAGTAAAATCTAAATTAAAAAAAAAAGAAAAGAGAAACTTTTCCCAAACTGGCCAAATCTCTATATATTAGTTAGGCTTTTTTGTTTGCTTGATCTTTTTTATAAGTATCAGAGGTATAAAAAGAGTGGAAATACACCAAACCTTTGAAGGTGTCGGATCAAAACTAGCACATTGTCACTTACTTCTGCCTTCATGCCATTGACCAAAGCAGATTTTAAAGAAAGCTGGGTCCAGGGTCAAAGGATCAGGACAGCACAGTCACCCACAGTGAGGCATGGCATGGTATGGTTGTAGGGACAGGGAAACTATCTCAAGTACCACAAATTTATGTGAGATTGATTAGTGTATGAACAACAATGGGGTTAAATAAAAAAAAAATTAACAAAATATGTATGGGATATCATATACTTCTGTAAGGTTAGTGTATGACTGACTTTGCTTTTAAAACATGAGGGTCATTATTTCATTTATTTATGCTTTCAATAAAAATTATTCTTGAGCCTCTGTTATATGTCATATTATTTGACAAATGTCCTCCAAAATTTAATTGTCTTGTACCCAACAATTCTCTATAGTGGATGGGCTAATTCACTGACCTAGATATATGATTTACAAATGATTATTCTTAGAGAGTTCACCAGGATTCTACATTAAGTAAAAGTAAGCATTTTTTATAGGTGATTTATGAGATTGCCTATAAATGTGGTAGATGAGACTGGCAAGACTTTTTAAAGATATTGAACAGGAGGGAATACACCTGTCATTTTGTGAGGCCAGCAGTACCCTGATACCAAAGCCACACAAGGATACTACAAGAAAAGAAAATTACTAGGCAATATCTGTGATGAACATAGATGCAAAAATCTCCAACAAAATGCTATTAAACTGAATTCAACAGCACATTAATATGACCATTCAGTATGATCAAGTGGGATTTATCCCAGGGATGCAAGGATGGATCAACATGTGTAAATCCATAAATGTGATATAGTACATTAAAAAAATGAAGGATAAAAACTACACGATCATCTCAATAGATGCAGAAAAAGCATTTGACAAAATATAACATTTATTCATGTTAAAAACTCTCACTGAAATAGGTATACAAGAAATGTACCTCAACACAATAAAGGCCACATATGACAATGCCATAGCTAACATCATACTCAATAATACAAAGTTGAAAACTTGCCTTTTAAGATTACAAATAAGACAATGCCCACTCTCACCACTTCTATTCAACATAGTATTGGAAGTCATAGCTAAAGCAATTAAACAAGAAAAATAAAAGGAATTTATATAGGAAAGGAAGAAGTGAAATTGCCTCTGTTTGCTGATGACATGACTTTATATAGGGAAAACCCTAAAGACACCACCAAAAGACTGCTAAAGCTGAGAAATAAATTCAGTAAAGTTGCAGATTACAAAATAAACATACAAAAATCAGTAGCATTTCTATACACTAACAACAAACCATCCAAAAAAAATTAAGAAAACAATCATATTTACAGTAGCATCAAAAAAAATACTTAGTAATAAATTTAACCAAGAAGTTGCAAAGCCTTTATACTGAAAACTATAAAACATTGATGAAAAAAATTGAAGACACAAAAAAATGGAAAGATATTTTGTGTTCATGGATTAAAATAATTAATATTGTTAAAATGTGTATATTACCCAAAGCAATCTAGAGACTCAATGCAATCCCTATCAAAATTCTAATGACATTTTTCACAGAAATAGAAAAAAAAATCCTAAAATTTGTATGGAACCACTATAGACCCTGAATAGCCAAGGCAATCTTTTTCTTTTAATATACATATATTTTTAAATCTCAATATATTTAGGGGGTACAAGTTCAGTTTTGTTACATGTATATATTGTATAGTGAAGTCTGGGCATTTAATGTGCCCATCACCCAAACAGTGTACATTGTATGCAACAGGCAATTTTTCATCCCTCACCTCTCTTGCCCTTCCACCTTTGGAGTCTTCATAGTGTATTATTTTGCTGTCTATGACCATGCATACTCACAATTTAGCTCCCACTTAAAAATGAGAACATGTGGCATTTGATTTTCTGTTCCTGAGTTGTTTAACTTGGGATAATGGCCTCAAGTTCCATCCAAGTTGTAGCAAAAGGCATTATTTCATTCTTTTTCATGGCTGAGTAGTATTCCAAGGTGTGTGTGTGTATGTGTGTTTGTCTCATATTTTCTATATCCATTCATCAGTTGGTGGACATTTAGGTTGATTCCATATCTTTGCTATTGTGAATTGTGCTGCAATAAACATATAAATGCAGGTAACTTTTTGATACAATGCCTTTTTTTCCTTTGGGTAGATACCCAGTAGTGGGATTGCTGGATTGAATAGTAGATATACTTTTAGTTTTTTGAGAAATCTTCATATTGTTTTCTATAGAGGTTGTACTAATTTGCATTCCTACCAATAGTGTATAAGCACTCCCCTTTCACTGAATCTGTGTCAACATCTGTTGCTTTTTGACTTTTTAATAATGGCCTGGGGATAAAGTGGTATCTCATTGTAGTTTTTATTTGTGTTTCTCTGATGATTCATGATGTTGAGCATTTTTTCATATGTTTGTTGGCCATTTGAAGATTTGAAAAATGTCTGTTCATGTCATTTGTTCACTATTTAATGGAGTATTTGTTTTTTTCTTGTTGAGATGTTTGAGTTCCTTGCAGATTTTGGATATTTGTTCTTGGTGAGATACATAGTTTGCAAGTACTTTCTCCTATTCTGTAGGTTGTCTATTTTACTCTTTTGATTATTTCTTTTGCTGTGAAAAATGTTTAAGTTTAAATTAGTCCCATTTGTTTATTTTTATTTTTGTTGCATTTGCTTTTGGGTTCTTATTCATAAATTCTTTGCCTAAGCAAATGTCCAGAATAGTTTTTCCAAGATTTTCTTCCACAATTTTTATGGTTTCAGGTCCTACATTTAAGTCTTTAATCCATCTTGAGTTAATTTTTGTATATGGTGAGAGAGAGGGATCAAGTTTCATTCTTCTGTATGTAGCTATCCAAATTTCCCAGCACCATTTATTGAAGAGGGTGCAAAAGCAATAAATCTGGAAGCATCACACACCCTGATTTCAAAATATGTTATAAAACTATAGTAATCAAAATGACATTGTACTGGCATAAAAACATACACATCAACCCATGGAATGGAACAGAAAGCCCAGAAATAAACCCAGATATTTTTGGTCAATTGAGTTTTGACAAAGGTGCTAGGAACACAGAACGGGTAAAGGACAGTCTCTTCAATAAGTGATGTTGGGGCAAATTGATACCCAAATGCAAAAGAATAAAATTGGACTCTTATTTCACACCATATATGAAAAGCAACTCAAAATTAAGTAAAGACTTAAACATAAGACCTAAAACTTCAGGAGTACTAGAAGAAAAAGAGGAAAAGCTCCATGATATTGGTCTGGGCAATGATTTCTTGGAAAGGACTCCAAAAGCACAAACAACAAAGGCAGAAATAGACAAATGGTATTATACTAAACTGAAAAGCTTCTTCACAGCAAAGAAATCAATTAACAGAGTGAGGAGACAACCCATGGATTGGGAGAAAATATTTGCAAACTGTACATCTGATGAGATGCTAATATCCAAAATATATAAGAAGCTCAACTCAATAGCAAGAAAATAAGTTAGCTGATTGAAAAATGGGCAAAGGACCTGAACAGATATTTCTCAAAAGAAGACATAAAAATAAAATAGCCAATGCTATATGAAAAATGCTCAACATCTCTAATCATCAGAGAAATGCAAATTTAAACCACAATGACGTAATCTCACACCTATTAAAATGGCTATTATCAAAAAGACCCAAAATAACCAGTATTGCCAAAGATGTGGAGAAAAGGGAACCTTGGTGTGCACTGTTGGTAGAAGTATAAATTATACAGCCATTTTGAAAAGTAATAGAAAAGTTCTTCAAAAAACTAAAAATAGAAATCCATATGATCCAGCAATTAATTCCAATCCTGGGTATATATCCAAAGGAATTGAAGTTGGTATGTCAAAGAGATATACTTATGCTCATTTCAGCATTACCAAGAATAGGTAAAATATGAAATCAACCTCAATGTCCATCAACAGATGAGTGGATAAATAAAATGTGGTATATATACACATGGAATGCTATTCAGCCTTAAAAAGGAAGAAAATTCTGTCATTTGCAATAACATGGATGGACCTGGAGGACCTTATGTTAAATGAAATAAGCTAGGCACAGAAAGACAAGTACTACATGATCTCACTTATATGTGGAACCTAAAAAAGCTGATCTCGTAGAAACATAGTGGAAAGGTGGTCACCAGGGGCTGGGGGTTGGGGAATGGAGAAAGAAGAGATGTTAATCAAAGGGTACAAAGTTTCAGTTAGATTGGAGGAATAAGTTTTAGTTACCTATTGCACTGCAGTGTGAGCACAGTTAATCATAATGTATTGGATATATCAAAATGGCTGAAAGAATAGATTTGTAACATTCTTACCACACAAAAAAATGGTAACTTGGTAAGGTGATGAATATGTTAATTATCTTGATGTAATGTTTCTATAATGCATACATAGATCAAAACATAATATTGTATGATGTAAATATATACAATTATTATTGTCAATTAAAATAAATAAATAAATTAATTAATTTAAAAACTTGTAAAGATGTTTGGCTAAATTTTAAAAAAATTTTTTATTTTCAGTTGTTGTGGGCACATTGTGGTTACATGTCTTTATGGGGCACACATGATGTTTTGATACAAGCAAACAATGTGAATTAATCAAATTAGGGTAATTGGAGTATCCATCACCTTGGGCATTTAACATTTCTTTGTGTTAGGAACATTCCAATTCCATTCTTTTAGTTATTTTAAAGTATAACCTAACTTATTGCTGATTATAGATACTTTGTTGTGCTATCAAATATTGTTCATCCTAACTATCTATACTTTTTATTAACCATCCCCACTTATTGCCTTAGGTAGAAACCCCACAGTGTAACTGACCCTAAAGGGAGGAAGAAGGTCAGCAGGAACAGATGGAGGAGAGCTAGGGATTGTGAATATTTTTTCATCAATTTTCAGTGAGGAGGAAGGTGGAGGGACAGGCAGGGTCAGAGGTCCAGCAAGCAGGTCAGCCAAGTCAGGGGTGATAAGAAGAACTAGGACCTGGAAAGTGTAAGGAGTGGCCAAGGGCTGGGAATTCTTCCATCTCAGCAGCAGGTGGGGAGAGAGAAGAGGCAGGGTGGTTGGCCCTGCCTTAGGAAATCTGTACTAAAGGCACTGAGTTCACTGAGACTCTTAAAGGTTGCGTCAACTGTTTGCCATTCTCCAACCAACACATAGTGGTGTAAGGAATTCAACCCACATCTTCTGTGTCTTCCTCTGCTCGTTCCCTCCCTCCCACCTGCTGACTTGATTCCAGCCACATTCCCTTACTAACTGGTAACTGAGGACTCCAGGCATCCTGTTCTGGAGACTTTGTAGTAATTATTCCTCTTACTTGAAATGCTCTTCCTTCAGATATCTGACTTAATTGCCTCTCTCTAGATTCATTCAAATTTCACATTCCCAGTGAGGCTTCTTTTATCCACAGTTTAAATAACCCTACAGGTGCATCTCCCAGCTCTGCTTTTACTCCTCAGCCACACCAGACCCCTGTGTGGTGCCCACTGGCTGCTCATTGCCATTCTCTGACGTTTAGAGTGCTATCGCTTTGACCTGGAAACAGTCCTTCTACACTTGACTGTTTCCTTCTCCTGCTTGAAGGTGCAGTTCATGTTTTATTTCTCCAAGAAGTAGTTTATGTTCTTTTTACCTGCTCCCTATATCTCAGTGCTTACCCATTCAGTTGAATTTTTGGTCCAGTCATCAATCTTTCCTGCTGCACTGTAAATTTTTCTGGGGCAAGAGATGTCTTTCAACTCTACATCTCTAAGACCTAGCACAGATTCTAATGGAGAGTCATCACTGAAAAAATGTTTAATGAAATGAATTAGAAGCTGAGGGAAATGCTGTACTTTTTCTTTTCTCCATCTTTAGATAGTTTTACTGGGCTGTGAAATGCCTTAGAAAAGATAGAATTTTCAGCAATGAACTCTAGTAAAGACCAAGTACAACTTGAGGGCCAGCGAGTAATTGTAAGTGTTGTGATTTGATATCCCAGTGGTTTACACTGGAGCCAGACCAGTTATCAAACAGAATATTTTCTGATATTTTTAAGCAGTGTGATGAATTCTAAGTAAACTGACATTTTCAATAACTATAGAGCAGATATGAGCTCTTCCTTTCTTTGTTTCTCTAAATGCAAGAAGCTGGATGCCAAGCCCAGCCCGTGTGGGTGAAGTGGGAATGTGTGAGCGTGACTAGCCTAAGTCTCAACTAAAGACACAGACACACCATAAAAACACATACATTTTTTAGTGACTAAAATCAGAAAGTGTGTTTGCTAACACACATCAGGGAGGATCTAGGCTCCAAAGAGGTCAGGGTGGTTGGGGAGACTAATAGAGAAGAGGCAAGGGTGGGTCGCCTGGCCTCTCCCTCTTGTGGACCTCACTTCCTCCTGGGTTGTCATCCCTGACACCTAGACTTCACACAGAGATGTCAGGATTCAGCCTGGGAGGTCAAGACGAGTAGCTACTTCCACATCCTCTTCACTGGGAATCCGAGAATGTTGTGTAAAGTCTGGCTGAAAATGTCACACCTCATACATGTCAATTCTTCCTCCACAGTTGACTCAAAGAGCAAAGACACATGAGCAGAAGCAGATTGACAGAAGGGTTTTATATACATGTGTGGGAAAGATAAGGGTCCACTGAAGAAAATGGGTTAGGGGAAAGGGAGAACCAGTACTTATCAGGAGGCCTGGGGCAGACACACGGAGGCCAAAACTCCCACCACTCTAGGGGTTGCAGGTGTCATCAAGGCCAGTTGGCCTAAAATGGTGCTGGCCAACACCAGACATCCCAGTGGCAACTCCAAGCCATATATCTTGGCTGTGTGAAGGGGGACATCACCCAGGTTGTTGGCTGGATGTTGAGAGGCCAATCAGCAAAACTGATGGCATTAGGTTGGCACTGGGTGGCTGGGCTATAGGAGAGGCCAGGCCAATACCTTGTTTTTGTGTCCCTTCCTTCCCCACATGAAAGATTTGTGAGACTGTTGCTGTCCATCAGGGGCCTACTTTTCAGCTGGTCCCTTCAATTGATTGTCCAGGCATGCCCACACCATTGGAGACTTGTGCTGAGGCAATGCTGCCAGTGGGTGGTGTGTTCCCAGGAATTCCCGTGTAAAAAGGGATGTGGTTCTTCCTGGGGACAGGAGGAGACTGGCAGGTGACAGCTTTGGAAGAAGGGGTGGTATCCATAGCATTCATGTCAAAGGCAGGTGTGGATGATGACATTGCAGAAGCACTGCCCACCAGAGTGGGGGTGACTGGAGGAGCCATGATGGGGAGGCTCATAAATCAGGTGCCCTGGGGAAAGAGGCTCTCTGCTGCTGCCCATCCAGGGTCCTAAATGTGGGTGGTTTCTAGGCCCAAATGATGGTTAAAATTTGAGGTGGGCAGTGGGCCATAAGTGTAGATGGATTGACGGGACTCTGGCATTAGCAGGGTACCTCTGTTCCACAGTACAAGGGATTTGGGAAAATGGAGGACAGCTCACACTAGAGGTTGGGGAGAGCTGAAAATAACAGCCACAGAAGGGGGAGTAGTGTCCATTTCAATAACATCAAGGTCTAAAGTAGGCTACCAGGTCAAGCGGGCCTATGTGTTGGCCATGATGGTGGACGTGGCTGCTGTAGAATGGCTAAGGCTGTCTGTGATAAAGGCAGCGTTCCGGGTAGAAGGGACTAGAAGACGGGTGGGGAAGGTAACAGTAGGAAGGGTTGGGAATGAAGGAGGAAGGTGATTGGGGAAGGAAAGTGGAGTAGGGGAGTGGACAGAAAGGGAAGGAGGGACAGGGAAGGAAGGAGGAGAAAGGGAAGGGACTGAGAGGGAGGAGGGATGGGGAAGGATGGAGGAGGAGGGACAGGGAAGGAAGGAGGAGCCATGTTCTGGAAGAAAATGCGAATAGGGATAGAGAGGGAAGGAAAAGGGGGGGAGCGGATAGAACGGGGAGGGATGGGTAGGGAAGGAAGAGGATGGCTGGGGAAGGTAGGAGGAGGAGGGATGAGGAAGGAAAGAGGAGGGATGGGGAAGGAGGGAGGAGGGATGGGGAAGGAGGGAGGAGGGACGGGGAAGGAGGGAGGAGGGACTGTTGACTTGGGACAAGTCTGTTACTTCCTTTGATCTCAGGGTCCTCCTGCTTGTATAAGATGAAGATAATGATGTGCATCTCACAGAGTTGCGGGAGAATTGAATGAGGTTAGAACATATAGGACTCGTCACATTTCTGGAATCATAGCTTTTGCTTAATGTATGTTGATTCCCCTTTCCTCTTCTCTTCCAGATGCCCAGTTCTGTGCTCTTCACTGCCCTGTAATATTCTGACCTTTTTCTCAACTTGAGTACTTGCTGACATGCTCCGTTTCCATTTTCTACCCTGGCAGTTGTCTTTATTTGAAATACTTCTGAATTTTTATTTTCCAGAATTAAATCTCATGTCATAACAAGCAACTTCACAGTGAGCAGCCTCTTTAGTCTGTACAAAGGATCATGAACAAAGGATTCCTGAGGTCAGAGCCGTAGATGCCTGAGGGAGTGAGCTCCCATGGCTATTAGTGGGAGTATTAAATCTTTGTTGACTGTTAGCCATGTTGAATGGGTGAATGGTTGTTGGGATTTAATATTGTCATTTGTAAATGGCCTATGATAACTATAATCCTGAAAGCTACACGGGACGAAGCTGGTGAATATCCCCTAAGTGGGTGGAGGCACAGGATCTCCACTTTAGGAGTTATCTAACTAGAGGACTCCAAGGTGTGAGACAGGAGATGAGCTGGCCCATATAAAGCATACTAATGAAGAAAGAGGCTACGATCCAATACAAAATATTTTGAAATACACAAATGATAATTGCAGCAATATAAAAACACTGCAAACATATTTTAATTAGGTATAAAGAACTGAAACTAACAAACTTTCTGTTCTCATGCTAACCAATTCTAGGAAGAAGCATATTTTCCTGCTTTTGTGCTAAACAATGCTGGATCAAGCAAAAATAATGTAGCTACTTGTTTCAGGAAATTCCTGCTCCTGTGAACCAATTAAACAGCTTACTTATCAAAATTAATAATTTTCTCATCAAGACTCACCTTCAAGACCCTTGCTTCACTTCACTGCTCCCATTAATCCAAAGTTATTAGGTCATACACTTTGCCCGCTTACCCTCAAATAGTTCCCCACCTTGCAAGACTTGCCTTAAAATCACTCAACCCAGCCCACATGCCCTGTGAAGACCAGTTCCCAATTATCCCATTTTGAGATATTATTGAGAATTGGTCAGGGTGGTGTTCTCTCTTAACAGTTTAATTTTTTGCTTGAACAAATTAATGGAGATCTTTTGGGAATTTGACAGTTAACCATATCAGTAAAGACATGGTATGGTGGAAGATAGGTCAGAAGGCACCAGATGTTAAAATCAAGTATTTTTAGGTTGATATTGATAGTTAACCTTCTGATGGCTGCTGCAGTTGTCATCACCTTTACTTAATGATAACACTTTTTAGAGCCATAGTCATTCAGGGCACTCTTTTCAATATATGAATGAGGAAATTGACATCTACGGATGTTAGTTGAATATTCAACATTGATATATGTGATTAAAGACTGAGCCAGGACTAGAATAGAGATTGCCCAACTTTCAAACTTTTAATTGTACCATTCCATTAAAATAATGCTTATCCCTGAAGATCTCTCTCTCTCTTTCTCTCTCTACACACACACACACACTACACATATACACATATATATGTATGTATGTGTATACACATATACATATATTCTAGGGTATAAGCCTCAAAACTATTTAGTGAAATTATGAAATTCTATGTTGGTTGAGGCACTTTTAAAATGGTACTGTAGGTAAAAATGTTACCAAAATACAATTAATATTTTAGGGATATGTGTAAAATTCTGGTATAGAGTTTTTCAAATTTATCTGACAATATAAATTGCTTAAAACTCTTATTAAAATTATATACGCTTGGCCCCTCTTTAATCTACCAAACATTTTTATAACAGGTGCCTGAGAATTTGCTCTTTTATCAAGTTGTCAGATGTTTCTTGATCTAAGGCAAGTGCAGGATATGATACAGTCTTGGCCTGTGGAACGCAAACCTGTCTGCACTTTTGAATCACTGCGGAAGCATTTTTTAAAATACCAGTACCTGGCCGTACCCTAGACCAGGGTATTAATAAATGAAAATCTTTTGGGGAGAGACTCAAGCATGTATTTTTTGATGTCTCCCCAGTTTATGCTAATGTGCATCTGGGACTGAGACCTAGTGTATCAAACCAGAACTTCTCATTTATATGCAAAATCTTAGTACAACACAAATTCTGATTCAATGGATCTGCAGTGGAGTCTGAGATTCTGAATTTCTAATAAATTCCCAGGTGACGCTGATGCTGCTGTTTGCAAGCCACACAATGAATAGCAAGAAATTAGAATAGTGATTCTCTAAGTATGGTCTCCAGACCAGCACCATCACATCCTCTGGGAGCTTGTAAGAATACAAATTCTTGGGCCCCACTCTAGACATATTCAGTCAGAAACTCTGAGGGGCTGGCCTTGTCTTTACAACCCTCTCCAAGACCTCACAGCAACAGCAGATTTACTGGCATTTATTTTACACACTGAGCTTCCACCAATTATTTTGTTTTAGTAAGAAGTTCTGAAAGCAACAATTAATAAATAAAAATAGTAGTGTAGGTAAATAATTGAAAACCTCACATTTATAGGGGAATTTTGAATTTAGAACCAGAAAACCAAACATAAAATTGCAGCTCAATTTCCTCTTGATTATGTGAACTTGGGTGAATCATATAACTCTGAGCTTCAGATTTTTTAAATGAAAACAAATGCTCAAAAGAATACCTTCCTTACCTACTTTACATGCTAGCTGTGAGGAACTGAGCTGTTTGTATTATAGATAGTGGAAATAGGTATCTGGTAATGATGGATGGGGTGGGTAAAGAAATATTAAACTTAAACTTGGTTCCAGCTGCAGAGAGTTTTCAATTTATTCAGAAACAAAAGTCAAATAAACACTAAGAAAAGCAAAAAGTTGCTGGAAGGAGCAAAAGAAAGGATATTTATTGAGAACCCATTTGGTGTTTTATATATGACATTTCATTTTTCCAACATCCTAATAAATTTCAAGTGTGGAAATTAAGATTGCAAAGAAATTAAGTGAATAGCTTTTGGAAACGCATTAAAGGGCTTTTGCATCAGAAGGCCTAACTTTGAGTGATGCTCTGTCACTAGCTTTGTGACCGTTGATTAAGAATTTCTGACTCAGTGTGTCTTCAATAAAAGGAGATAATATCTGCCCTACCAGATACCTAGTATCCATCAATTTATAAAGGATATGAAATTGCTATAAACATTTCAAAGACTTTTAACAGTATAACTCATTGTTATTTAAAATAGCACATAAGACATACCATATAGACTTTAATGATTTTAATATTTTGCTAAATATACTTCAATTTCTCTGACTTCTACATATAGCACAGGTATGCTGAGTTGTAGGATATTACACAGGTTCAACATCCATTTCTGTACATTTAAAGTTCATAAGTTACTGTTTTCTTTTTTTTTTTTTGAGACTGCGTCTCTCTCTGTCACCCCAGGTAGAGTACAGTAGAGTCATCATAGCTCACTGCAACCTCAAACTCCTGGGCTCAAGTGGTCCTCCTGCCTCAGCCTCCTGAGTAGCTGGGGCTACAGGCAGATGCCACCACAGCAGGCTAATTTTTTCTATTTTTGGTAGACCCTGGGTCTTGCTCTTGCTCAGGCTGGTTGAGAACTCCTGGCCTCAAGCCATCCTCCCGCTTTGGCCTCCCACAGTGCCAGGATTACAGGCATGAGCCACCATGCCTGGCCAACTCTTTTCTTTATATGAATGTTATTTATTCATTAATCATTTAGAGGACTTTGAGTAGAATCATGCCAATTTTTTATTGTCTGATTGCTATGTCATTTTCATTTTATCTGGAGGGAATTCATCTACCTAGTTCTGATTTTATTGACAACTTCTGTAGTTCTATTGTACCTTATATATTCTGAATTTCCTTTCGCTAGCATTTGGGGGGAGGGTCACTCCCATCCTCTCTCTCCATCCACTTTTTACCCTCTTGGGGTTGAGAACTGCACCTCGAGTATATGGCTCACTTCCTTCTCCACGGTGACTTTGCAGTTATATAATAGCTCATCCAGTGGCTGGGCTGGCATGTGTGTCTCTGTCCTGCTACTTCCAAGGAAAGCAGGTGTGTATGAGGCGTGTTGCCAGGCAGCAGCTGGCAAAAACATTTTTTAGCTTTTTAAACTTTTATAAGCAAAGGTCCTTTCTCATGCTCTGCTTTTAACGCTGTAATCCTGCCTCTATTTCTTCATGTTTTTTGAGAAGCTTTTATTCTTACAAAGCCACTTGAGTCAAATTCTCAGCTGCTCCTGCCTGCTTCTACATCTGGAGCCCAGAGAGTGCTGATGGCTTCAGCCCTGCTCTTTGTTTGTTTTCTGGTTGTCAAATATATTTATTTGATTTTATAGCAGGGCTATATCTTTTTAGATTTGTCTTTTATCTATTATTGTACCTTCAGTGATGAGGAAGCACCTGAGTATGACCTTTAATGTCAGCTTAATCAGAACTATGGTGTCGATTGTACGATCTGAATGTTGGAGATATTCGGATCAGAGAAGTGAAGAAGACATCATGAAAAAGGGCCTGATAGCAGACAAGTAGGCAAAGTCAGATCATTATGTAATTAATTACGAATTATCATGTTACTGCCGGCACTTTTGCTGCACCTGTACTGGAGCAATGCATGCCCAGCCTCAGTGATGTGGAGGCTGAGCTGGTCCTTCCCTCTTTCACTGTTGCCACATCATTGTTGTCCTCATCTGTTGGGCCCTGGGGAAGTGAGCTTGTTTGGTCTTCACAGTACCTCTAAATTGGCCATTTTTCCAATTGGCCATTTTTCCAATTTCCAGTTGAATTTCCCCCCAGCTGGCTGTGACTGAAGCAGATCAACATTTTGTAACTTGATAGATTGTTCTATATTCTATCAAGAAGGCTGAAAAAAGAATGACAGGAAAGTTGTCAATTTTTAGGCTTTTTCAGAGGATACATTCACTTGCTCCATTCCCTGCTTGTAAAAACTTACCTCAATTAAGTTATAAAATACTTGAAAAACATCAATTAAGAGCACTAAGTAGAGTTTTGGTCATCTTTTCAATTTAATGGGTTATTTTATCTCTTGGACTATAATTGGGTAAAAGTACATTGTCATATTGCCTCCTGGCTTTGTCTCCATGGAGACACAGAACTCCTCACCGCTGGGAACTTATCCCGGATAATATCCCAAGGTGGCTTTAGCATGAAAAATCACATTTAAAAAAAATTAAGTAGTTTATTCTCAGCATTGTTTTTAAGCTTCTGGAAATATCTTTGTGAAAGTAGAAAATATGGATAAATTTATAATTTTTCAGTGTATTAAAGTAGTCTGGAAGAGTTTAGAAATCATTGCAATATAGATTATCTAAACATAATAGAATATGTAGAGGCAATACATATAAATATATTTTTTTTCTATGGGTGCAATTTTCCTTTTGACTGGCAACCTGGAAAAACAACTATCTACTGATTATATAAGTGGTAGATTAATCAGTGTATCAGTTAACAGTGATTAAAAATAATAACTATGTGTTGATATTTAAAAAAAAGAAACAGAATATGAGATTCAACTTTTTTCTTGAGTACTAGCAAAGCCCAGATCTTCAATGAGGGGAAGAGCAAGAGAGTGTTAAGCCAGTTTTACCGCAGTGCACTTCCAGGGAGGATGATTCTGGAGTTCCTTCCTCCTCACTTCCAGCCAGTTGAATTTGGGCTTTAATAGATGAACTCAGGAGCCTGTGGCTGCCTCACTCCTGAAATAGCCTCTGAGTACAGAGAGGAGAAATGGGCCAGTGTGCACTCAATCTGTTCTTCTCCCAAGAAATGAGCTAACATCCTGTTTCTCTTGGCTCAAGCACTGACCCCATGAAAGGGTTCTGTTTTGGAAGGCACCACACCAAGACGATTTTGTGGAGAAGGGAGGTATCCTCCAATAGAGTTCCCTGAGCCTACAGCTAAGGCGCTGCCATAAGCAGTCACCGGAAGGAGGCATCATTCATGTCAGGGAACTACAAGTAATAAAAACTACCTAGTAATAGGGGAGGGGATTTGAAGACGCCAAAAATGATCCCATGAGAGAAAGCATTTGAGCCGCTTGTTATCCTAAATGCACTAATTCCACATTACAACCCTACCAGTGGAATCATTTCTAAACTTACCCTCACTCCCTACCTCTTACCTAATTCTAGAAAAGCTAAATGTAGCGTAGTGAGGAGTGCAAACAGATAGGAATTCATTTTACTCTAAATGTGTGTGATACATACTAGATACTACATAGATAAGAGGCACTCAATGTTCAGAATACTCTAACTATAAATGAGATACATGAAGCACCCCCATTCATGAAGTCTTAATTTGGCTACCTATTGGTGACACTCATTCTGGCCCCATGTACCCTCCACCCAAGCACAAAAATAAAATCCTGGCTGTTTATGTCTAAGCATACTTGTCCCTTTGTCTCTCCGATAGAGCCAGAGTGTCGTTGGCTCTGGCCACCTTCTGCCTGCAGACTCCTGTGCTTGAATCTCAACTCTGGTCCTCATATAAATGCCACCAATGGGAAAGGGGATGTGGCTGAATGACAAACAGAACCTAGGAATAATGTATACATGGGATTCAGGTCGCATGAGCAGTGTGTGGTCCTTCTAACTGACCTGTGCCCTATCAAAGTATATTCATTCACCCGTCTTTTCCCTGCTGCTTATCCTCGTGCGCTAAAGTGATTTTAATACACCATGTGATTTAAGAATTTAATTTATTCAGGAGCACTTCTGTTCTGACTTCTAGGATTGCTTAACTAAACTATGAACTTTACTAATATTTTACCACATTTCTACTGATGTTGTTTTTCGATTTGAGGATACAATCCACGCAGCCACATTGCATTAATTGTTATGTGTCGTCTTAGTCTTCTAAGGAGCTGGCGACAGCTCCTATTTTCTTGTTTTTCATAACACTGAAAATTTGAAGAGTACTTTTTAGCTATTTTGTAGAATATCTCCTGATCTGTGTGTGAGTGATGTTTTCTTATGATTAGACTGAGGGTGTACATTTTTGGTGATGTGCCACTTCTAATGCATTTTATCAGATAATGCATGATGTCAATATCTTATTACTATGTATCACTCTTTATTTATCATAGTTATTTTAAATTACTGAGCAGGCAATTCCTACATCTGTGTCATACATATGAATCTGGTTCTGATGATTACTTTCTCTCGGGAGTCCATTGTTTTGTCTTGTCTTTTTGTATGCTTTAATTTTCTTCTTTTAAAGGCAGGTAGGTAAGGTAGCAGAGGTAAGACTTAGGTAAATACATTTTACACCTAGCAATGAGAATGCTTTTTCTTTTACTAGGCCTTTAGGGCAGAGTTTTGAGGTAATCTAATTAGAAATTGAGCTGGGTTTGAAGTATGTTGCTGCTGTGATTACCCTCTGTGTGCCACAGGTATGAAATTATCTAGGGGCTACTTTGCGTATAGTGTTTTGCGTATTTTTTCAATTTCTTCTTTACCCTCAGCTTTAGGGCTTTCTTTTGTGCTGCGCCTCCTCAAGGGTCCGTCTCTTGCCAGTTACCTGTTTGGGGGGGTGGGTGGGCATTTTCTGTTGTTCTGACCACAGTCTCCATCTGAGACAAGCACCCAGTCTAAAAGCCTCAAGGGCATAATCCTTTCAGCTTCTCCCCCTGTGTAGTTCTGAGTCCAGAAGCTAGTTTTGATCCTCCCCAAAGTTTACAGGGACGTTTCCTCATCCCTTCCCCAGCTGCAATAGGTTTTCACTGGTACACCAAGCTCCGGAACGTTTATTGCTTCCCCCACAGATTCTGGCTTTTGTTCCATACAGGAGACAGAGGTTGAGGGTCCCACCTTGGTTTCCTGCCTCTCCTGAATAAGCTGCTATTTCCTCTTCCAGTTTTGAAAGATGAGATAGACTTTCTGATTACTCTCCTAATCTTTTCTAGGAAGACTTATGGAATTTGCGGGGGCTGCAAGAGGGTATGAACCCCTCAAATTTGCAGTCCCCATGGACTTGACTCTCTCTTACCAGCACTAATCAGCTAATCAGCTGGCCTCCCCCAAGTCACCAATGCTCTAGATGGATGCTTCTCACCTGTGTGCAGCTGCATCTTGCCCAGGTAAGCCAGGGCACCTGTCTCCTTTGTTCTTAAGGCACCTGATTCTCTTCTTACTCTGGTTCTGCAACATCATTACGCTCAGAGATTCAACATAAGTTGTGAACTTGCAATTTAATCAGCTATTTCTTGAAGGTTTGGAAGCTGTGCTCTTTCCAGCTTTCTGTAACCTCCAGTGCAAATCAAAAGTCCAAGATCATCCCCCTCCCAAGATATGTTTTTAAAAGATGTTTTGCAACATAAGAGCTAGCTAGGAGCAAAGATTGAAAAGATGGAAAACTAAACCTTAAATTTTGTGGTGTAGTAATAAGAACACAAAAACCGAAATCAGAAAACTATGAGTTCACATTTCCTCCACACCACTTTCTCCTCTGGAATTTTGGGCAAATTAGGCCCCAGGGCTGTCATCTGTACAATGGTTATAAGGATATAAACCTCACACTGTCACTTCCATTAGTGATTATCAAATCAGGGGCCTCTGCAGGGAGCAAGCAAGTAATTTGGGGTGGGTGGGTGGATGAGGAAGGGAACCTGCCCGTCCCACCCTCAGTTGGAGGACCTCTGAATTCGTTAGGTGTGTGGATAAGAAGTGAGCTTCAACTTGATAAAGGATGCCTAGGAAAACGAATGGATGTATGAATGTAAAATGTAAAGTGCTGGTTAAATTTTTTGTTTTGTTTTGTTTTAGAATTTTAATTCAAGAAAATTTAGGATCATGAGTTCATAACAGGGAAAGGCAAGCCTGGGAACTTGGGGTTGTAGTAATGGAAATCTCAATAAAACAGTAAGGCTCTCAAACGAGGATGGAGAGAAAGAAGACCGTAAACAAAGTTGGGAAGAGGATGAAAGTACATGTATAGTGGTATGTTTCTAAAGAGGACAGGATTTAGAGTGAGTGCAGGAGTTTGAGCGATGGCTCTGCCACTTATGTATTGGGTGGCTTTCGTACATTATTTCATCCCTTTGGGATCAGAAGTCTCATTTCATAAAAGCCATTGTAATCAGGCCCTTCTCTTTCATCTACTGCTTCAGACTCCACTGAGTCTATGCATTACTCTTCTCTGTTTCTTTGAACACAGAAGGCTCACCTGCGTCTCCTGCTATTGTTCCCACTGCTCTAACTGCCTGAGATCAGAGACTAGATCTTCCTTCTTTATCTCTCCAGAATTTAGCACAGTCACACACGGAATAGCATAGGCATTCAAGAGTGTTTGTTAGTGCACGAAAGAAGAAAAGAAGAAAGCAAGAAGAAAGGAGGGGAAAAAAATGGATCCTATCAATCCATTCCTACCTAGTGCCTTGTTCATCTTCATCATTAGGGTCCCTCTCGTGTGAGACAATTACCACAGGTAAAAGAAAATCTGTGGATAAGGAGCAGCATGATGAGATGGTGGCAGGACAAGGCAATAATAAAATAAAGTGGGGATTCACCTCATGAACACAGGCTTTCAAATCAGTGAGTTAGCAAGCCTGGGCTTTGAGAGAGAAGCAAGAAACATGGTTTGTTCAATGGTTATAAGGATATAAACCACTGGGCAGTGTGACATTGAGGCTGTCAACCCCAGCTGTGCCCCACAAAACAGTAATATTCACTACCAACCACTCTGTTCTGACTTTTCCATCATATTTGTGGTGGCGAGGGTGGACAAGATCAGCAGGTTGCTAAACGGCAGGCCACGGGAAAGTCAATATTTTATATTTTGGCCGAAATGGCATTCAGCCAGGCAGTTTACTATTAGGACTCTTTGACCTGCCATATGGGTAACAAATTCCCCCCAGGCACTTACTCAGAACCCAGCAAAGTGCTGGAGATACTCCAAGAACATTCCCTTTCACCACCACTTATAAAAGCGAAGATCCTGCACCTATGCAAAAATGTCGACGTGATTTGATCTGGCATTAAAGACCTCACAAGTCCGCCCTTAATAAATTTCCCCAATTTCACCAATCCTGTAACTTTTGTTTCACCAAACCACCCCTAACTGCCACATACCACATGCAAACCCTCTCTTCTGGAATCCTTCAGATCTTACTTAAACCAGTGAGTTTTACAGTTTCTGTTAGCAGAGGAACTATTTGTTGTTGTTGTAGTTTTTAGTACAAAAGTTAATGTGGAACTTCCATGTGGTAAAATAGCTCTGGAAGAATGGACGGGGTGGGCGTGGGCTTGAGTCCTACCTTAATGCTGTTTGTACAATAATTATGCCGTATCCCACTGGGGAAGGAAAAAAATGGATAGTGGTCAGAAAATCAGGTTCCAATTTAAGCATGAAAAAAGCTGTGTTAGCTTCCTCAACTCAACTCATGTATCTCACATAATTTTTCAAATATACAAAATGAGGGGATGGGATAGGAGATTTCTAAGGTAATTTCCAGTCATAAAATTATTTAGAGTGAAAATGGTAATTTCAACCTTCACATGTTAAAAATTATCTTCTGCACCACAGATTTAGGGTAAAATGTCTGCAGACATATTTGTTGAGGAGCATTTGTTCATGTGACTTAATGTTGTACAAAGAGATGGTGTTTGTTCATTTAGGACATTGATTAGTTATAGACTTGACGTGAGAAAAAATAGTATCTGTAGTGGATGAAGAAATAGCTGTGAAAGCTACATCCTTAAATAAAGAGTGCAACCAGATTTCTATTTACGTGTATATTATTTCTCTTCTTTATTTAATGCCATTTGAATGAAATATTTCATTGTTATGCCTCAGACTATTCTGCAGGCTCAAATAAATATTGGATGCCCCAGATATAAAAAGATTTTTCACCTTCCAAAGGGACGTTGCAAGTTTCCAGTGACCTGCTCCTTAGGCAAACAAAATGTCTTTTTCTGCACATAATTTTGAGTTGAGAGAAGGTAAATTGAAATGACATTTTAAAATTTAAAATTGGTTTTAGTAAATCTAATATTGACAGTGTACTACTTCGGGGCACTTTATACTCAAAAGATCAGAGATCAGTCCTTCCTTGGAGCTTGCTTGCTTTGTGTGTGTGTGTGTGTGTGTGTGTGAAGAAGAATATTTATTTATTTATTTTGATTCCTAAAATGTGAAATTGAGAATCAGAAATAAGATATTGCTAAAAATGATATCACGCTTAATTTTTTAAATTTTCTTCAAATTACTACCATATGATTAAATCTAATTCTCATTTTTTAAACTTTTGAAACGTAATATAAAGTCATATACAAATATTGTACATGAATTTTTAAAATGTACAAATACCTATTAATATAATAATCACCCAGATAAAAGTAAAGAACAATATTAGCATACCAGAAGCTTTCTTTGGGTCTTCTCCCAGTAAATTTCTGTCTGTTAGAGGTGGTTTCAACTGAGACTTTTAATACCATAAATTATGTCTTTTTTTGAACTCCACATAAAGAATTACACAATATGCCTTACTTTTCATCTGGCTTCTTTTACTCAACATTGTGTCCATGAGATTGGCCCATGTGTGCAGCAGAATTTTAAAGTTTTATTGCTGTCTTATGTTCCATTAATAAATAAAACACTATTCTACCATTGATAAGCAATTGGATTGCTGCTAGTTTCGGGCTAATATGAATAATGCTGCTATCAATACTCACGTAGATAAATTTTAGAAAATATGAATTGACCCTATTTATGAAGTAAAATTGTGTGTGTTTGGTTTTAGGATACCAAAAGTTATTCAGCGTGGTGATTGTAACACTAATTTATAAGCTCATCACCAGTTCCCACACTAATTACTATTATCCTATTATCAGTGATTTATGTTTTCAGTTTAAATATGTGCATAGTGATATTTCATTTCCTTAATTTTAATTTTCCTAATGTAAGTTATAGGAACATCTTTTTATGTTCTTATTCTACAAAACCTATCTCTTGAACTCTTAAATTCTGTTCATTTTATTTTCAGTTGTAAATTTGCAGAATTTTTTTGAGTTTTTTTGGGGAAATGCTGTCTTTTTCTATATTTTCTGAACATATTAAACATAGTTATTTTAAATTTCCTTCCTGATAGCTCCAATATTGGATCAGTGTTAGGTCTTTATTCTATTATTTACTTTGGATTTTTTTTTGTCATTTGGTTCTGTTTGTTGGCTTACCTATTAATTTTTCATTAAATACTAGATATTCTAGGGTTTGGATGATGCTATCTTGCATTTAATCCATTTAACCCCAGGGAGGGTTAAATTTTACTGTGACAGATAGAAAAAGGACAGGTAAAACACCTTCTTCCAGTGGAGTCTGTGTTTCCCGTTTTTATAGAGTGCCTCTACTTTAGGTTGCCCTTACTGCTAGGGTGTAGTTCCCATTCATGCAATGTATTTTGGGGTCCCACTTGAAATTCTCCTTCCCTCCCTTCATTTCTCCTTTTCTTTCTTTTTACCACCGTGGCCAGTCCTGAATTCTAACTTCCTTGTAGCAAGGCTACAAAATATCTTCTCAGCTTTGTGGCCCCTCAGATGCTGCTCTTCACTTTACCTGGGAGTCTCACCTCACGCATACATAGTGTGAGAACTGGACAGTGCCTAAAAGGGGAAATTACATACAAGTTTCAGGCTGTCTTCTTTTTGGCACCTGCCTCTCCCCTGGTGATTTTGCCCCTTAAATCTTTGCCAACCTGGGGGCCCCCAAATCCAGGCTGTGTCTCCCCAGCCCAGTTCGACTGCCCAAGTCTTCAGGCTCCCATGGCCTCCATTTGTCTATAATGTGAACGGTGAATTTTTGGAGGCAAAAATAGGTGAATGGGGGCTCACCTTGGTATGCTTCCCTTCTCATGCCTGCCCTGGTTGCTTTCCTATGCCTTCAGAGGGTTGTTTTATGTATTTTATCCCTCATTTATAGTTTCCCTTATCGGGAGCATTAATCTCTTACAAGTTCCATTATCACGGTTGGAAGTAAGAGTACATTTTTTAAAGGAAGCGTGACAAGCATTATGGTACTTATTTTAAAGATGGAAGAAATGTTTTAAAATGAAGAGAAAGTAAGCATTTCCTATGATCACAAAACAAGGCTTTTGTGGAACAGGAATTAGAATTTTAGTCTCAAAAACTTTTGATCCCCACATTTTACATCCTGCAGATTTTAGATAAAGCTGAACTTCCATGGTTCAATTTTGATCAGATTATATCATAAAGAGAAATTAAAGATCCAACAATCTTAGCTTGTAACAGAATATAATCTTAAGTATCCTTGTGAATGACTAAATAATTAAAGTGTTACATTTAAAGAATGGGAAGAATTCTCCCGGAATTAGCAGATATTGATGAAATCCACAATTAGAAAGAAAATATCATGTTGAATATTGTGGAAATAAAAATGATTCCTAACTTCCCTTTAAATGAATTCTAACACATTATCTTGTTCTCAAGTCATATGATAAGAAAGAATATTGACATAAATCAATATACAGGCAGTCCCCGGGTTAAGGATGACTGACCTACAGCATTCCGTACTTATCAACGGGCTCCCAAGATTCCCAATAAGGATAATTTATAATTAAATAATTAAATCAATAATTCAGTAACTAGTTTCTTCTGCATATGTAAACAAACCCGCATGGCGAAAGCAGTTCATCGATGCAACATCTTCACACTAGTGGCTAGTCTCACTGTTCATAAGGTCGCTTACACACAGCATCACTTTTGTCTTAAATTTTCTATTCGATTTGTTGAGTTTGTGTTTACCCTATGACCATGTCCCCAAAGCGAAAGTCTACAGCGCAGCCAGGTGAGCCTGCAGCGAAGAGAAAGGTGATTATGATGGAAATGAAAGTAGAAATAATCAAGTTTTCAGAGGAAGGACAGACACCACCATTCACTGGGAAAGCATTAGGCTTCAGTGGCTCCACAATCCAAACAATTATAAAGGATAAAGTGCAAATAAATGGAAAATGCAAAAGGCGGTGCTCCAATGAGAGCATCAATTATTACTAAGAAGCGTAGTGGGTTAATTATTGAAATGGAAAGGTCATTATCGATTTGGTTAGGCGGTCAAAATAAGCCTAACATTCCTATTAGCCTCGCATTGATGCAACATTAGGTGAGAGTTAACCTTTAATATTCTTTTTTGAAATTTCTCCTATCTCCTGTCTAAACCTTTTGTATTGAGTTTGTTTTTATGTTCTGTTTGTTTGAATTAAAAGAAAGAGCACAATAGTTTCCCTAATTTATTATTACAGTACAGGAGTATTATTATTGTTATTGCAGTATTACACTGTATTGTTACCACATATACGCCATTATAATATTGTTGTTGTTACTATTATTATCATCATCACCGTATATGTGCTATTCATCAGGGATCTGAGTTACAAGACTTTCTTAGGAATGTATCTTGTCTGTAACCAGGGGACTGCCTGTTTTCATAATATCCAAACTAGTGGGTGACAAGTGAGGCTTTTAAATGGAAAAGAACATCTATTTTATGATATGTTATAATGCTTATAGTGAGTTTCATTTACTATCTCAAAAGTATTTTACAATGATGCTACAAGGTAGTTCCAATGTTACAGAGAAGAAAGAAAATGGATGCACAGATATGGTCACAAGAATTTACCAGGGACAATGAGAAATTGATGACAAAGTCAAAAATGAAACTCAGAATATCTGTCTCAACTCCAGCCTCAGACACTGTCTGCTGTATTTAGAAAAGTTGAATGTATCAGAGATACAGCCCAAGAGCTTTGCTTAATCCCATGTCTCTGTATTTACTTTCAGGCATTTGAAAATATGAAATGAACTGCATGAGGAAACGTTGCTAAAGTATAGGATGAAAATGTTGTGGGAAGTAGCTGCTATTTACAGCACAACTGGAATACCTCTTTCTTTTGATTTCTATGTGCATGCACAGGAACTCCTATTCTCTCTCACAGATCTTCTCTCTTATCAGGAATTTAGGGCATTCTCAAAGATAATCTCACATAAGCCAGGGGACTCCACTTATATGGATCTGAACATGAATAATATCCCCGCAGTTGTTGGTACATTAGCCTTGGGATCCAGCATGGTCTTCTTCCCAGTAAAGGTCCAAGCAATTTCCCTCCTTATGGTTGTAACTGCTTTTCCAGGCATGTTGAATACTGACAGTGTTCTATAACTGTTCATGAGATTTTCTTTCATGAAGAATA
Source organism: Daubentonia madagascariensis (assembly GCA_023783475.1). Lineage (NCBI taxonomy): Eukaryota > Metazoa > Chordata > Mammalia > Primates > Daubentoniidae > Daubentonia > Daubentonia madagascariensis. The sequence continues at coordinate 74,366,333 of JAKFHU010002088.1, read as the reverse complement.
TTTATGAGATGTTTGAGGCCTCAAAACAATTAGAATGTCAATTTTTTACAAAAGACAGAATGGGAAAGATTGAGTCTCTTCTTTGTGTAGTATACTGTCAGCGAAACCCCAAAGCAGTGATGTTTTGTATTGAATATGACATGAAGTTTAATGAAACAGACCCTGTCCATTCAGTGGATATAAATCTTATAATACCTGGGTTAGAAAGTGAATACTATTGGCAAAAACAATGATGTATTCATTGTTTCACTTCCCCTTTGATGAATGAACTATTTTCAAACTCTTGGCTCGGGATAGGTCTTCTTCCAATTTGCTTTTCAGTGCCACCATAGTAAATTACTATCAGAATAGCTCAAAAATCTTAAAGGCTAGAAATATCTGAATTTCTTAGATTTCAGTTGAAATATCCCACTATAGAAATCATAATTGATTTCATCTTCAGATTGAAGAGACACTGGCTAGAAAACAGCTCCACAAAATAAAACAGACTGCTCAGGTCAGATCCATAAAGTTGATCAATGGTAGTCATAGAAATAGGTATTCATGGATGGTGTAGCCCTTTACCTTGTACCTAGACTATGTGATCCTCATTTTCCAATAATTGATTTATTGAGAGATAGTATGGTATTTTACAGATTTGAGTCACTAATTTTTGAATTATTATAGCAATATCTATTTTTTACTGAACCTAGTTACAGACTACATATAATTTGGTAAAAATTGAGCTCTCTTTCAATAAAAGCTTTCTTAGCACAGAAAATTGGATTACATTATACTAGAAGAAACTTTTAGAACACTAGCCTAAGCAAAAACTATTTAACACTTTCCTTGAAACATTTAAGTGTTCAAAGATTAACATTTCATAGGTTTACTAATTTTCCAAAACAGAATGATTCAGGTAATTGCTATGATTTTTTCCCTTAGGTGTGATCACTTGTAGTCTGCTATTATTCTGTCACAATAAAAGGCTAAAAAAAAAAAAAAAGGTATTGGTAATTTCCTGAAATGAGCCTTGTTATTTTGCTTAAGAATTCAGAAAAGATCAGGATTTAAAAAAAATGCATTTTGTTCAAGAATGAAAATACAAAGGAAACAGGAGTTGAGGGGGAAGAGATACAATTGTAGATAAGTTTTTACTAGCAAATGCTCAACTTGGGTTGAGCAAATATAATTATCTTGTGAGCAACAGATGCACAAATGAGTTTGTGCTTCAATGCCAAATGCTTTAAATCTAATTGTTACATAACTTTTGATAAATTTCTATTTTTATTTTTTTTTCTTTTGTTTTTTGGAGAACAAAAACACTGCTGCTGCTATGTATTGAGTGCTTGGTTCCCCCCAAATTGAGGCCTAATCCCCAATGTAATGGTATTTAGAAGCCTTTGAGAGGTAATTAGATCATAAGGGCAGAGTCCACATGAATGTGATAAAGAACCAGAAGAGATTTGCTCTCAGCCATGTGAAGGTAAAACAAGAAAGTGGCCTTCTGCAGACAACGAATCTGCTGACGCCTTGATCTTGGACTTCCCAACCTCCAGAACAAATAAATACTTGTCGTTTATGCCACCCAGTCTATGATATTGTTCTAATAGTAACCTGAACTAAGACAGCTGCTTTAAAAACCTGCAAATCTGTGGCATGGTAGACTCAAAATAGCAAAAAAAAATTCTTTCTATTTACCATGTTCTATGTTAGAAGCTGATCAGAAACAGATTACTTCATATCTGTAACAAGAAGTAATTCAATGTTTAGTGAGGTAGACATTAGATATCAGCCTCCTTTTAGACAAAAATCAGTCCATTTAACTCTGTATGTCAACAGGTCATTATTGCCCTTGAAAGTCCAACATTCTTGAGAAGAAAATAATAGCAATCGAGGCAATAATTAGCTTATTGCAGTGTTCAGATATGAATGGGATTGCTCTGAAAAATATTGGCATGTTTTCAAACATGAAGACAAGTGTTGCTTGAAAGGTAAAAAGCGTTTATATAAATATTTGAGGGCAGAGTTGTGGCAAAAAATAACTTCATTCTAACTTCAAATATAACCCAACTTCATAACACAAAGAAAGCCATCATCTAATGATTGGTGATTTTTAGGTACTTGGCAACTTTTCTTTATATTTTGTATATCCAGTAGTGTGGTGGTCCCTTTCTCGGATACAAAAACTTTTTTGCTTTGTTGCAAAATAACCACCATGCCCAACAGTGGCTAACTAGTAGAGTGCTTTCACGACCATGACCTCTGTCCTTGTGTTTCTACATTTTATCTAGCTGCTCAGGGTTTCTTCATTAATTTGGTCCCCATAGCTCCATTTCTTCCTTACTAACATTCTCTCAATGTTTATGCATTTAATTCCAAACATAAAAATACTTTCTTGCATATAAATATTCTAGCTGGAGGGTTCTTAGCCCTTCACATCGTCAATGAGTCCCATAGAGGGGGATTATTTCTTCATGGTTTACAAAGCTAGAAATGAATGGTTAAGACTGAAAAAAAAAGTCTTGTTTTTTGTCCTCTACATCAAGGTAGAAATCTATTCAAAAATCTTTCTTTAATACATATTTTATCACTTACACTATTAGTTACAGTATCTTCTACTCTCTTACCATTTCTCCTTGATATCCAGTAAGAGAACTGTGTATATTTATTTATTAAAATCACCCAACATAAGAATAGTCAATGGAGAGATTATAAAATGTTATTAATGTCTCTGACTCTTTAATACTTCTTCACATAATAAAAAATTCTAATGTATATTTATTCCATATAGGTTTCAAGGTATTTATTTAAAAATCATGATCAGATTGCCTCATGTAAGGATTTCCCCTGCTTTTTAATGTTCTGAACTTTCTGAAATGCATGAATTTATCAAGGGTCATCTTAATTGAAATGTTGTAGCCAAATTTTGGTGATCTGGGTTGTCCATTTATGCAAATGTCTGGTTAGTGATATTCTCTTATCTTTGTTCTGCTTAATGCTGACAGGAAGATATTCACTCATTTGCTTTTTCTTTACCTGCCTTGCTTTCTGCCTCCTTTCTTTCTTTTCTTTTCTTTTTTCTAGTAATTATTTTTTTTAAGACTTATTATGCACTGGGAGGCAGAACATCCAAAGATTGTTTAAACAAGGCTCAGACTTCTCAGAAGCTCAGGAGGTAATTGGGGGAACCGACCTCTGAGTGAGTCAAAACTGTAATGCAATGAAACAATCTCTCTGGTTGAGTGGTTTAGGGAAGGATGTGCTACTCAATTTGCTAGGGAAGTTGGGAAGAATTCCTTGAAAAGATGACACTTCTAAATATTAAATAATAACAAGTCTTGAAAGACGAATAATTTTCCTTCGAATGGACAAAGTATGGAATGTCTTCTAGGTGGGGGCGCAGCAATTGCAAAGCTGCAGAAAGATGAATGAATACAGGGTGTTCAGGAAGAATAAATCTCAGCAGACTTATGGGCAAGTATGACCTTGCTCCCTTATCACAGTGAGGGAGTAGCGGGGAGATAGCACAAAGGGCCAACAAATTAATAAAAGGTTCCTTTTGACATTCTGCTCTGAAACCAGTTGATTGATAATTATTTTTCCTATGAATTGCTCCAGAAACATAAAAAATGAGCTCAGATTACTAAGCAAATAATTTTGAGAGCAAGAATAACACAATCACAAAACATACGTTTCTAGAGTGACATGCCATTCTTCACGTTAAAAGCAATCCTTTAAAATAAATTGCTTAAAAGCAATCACTTAGAAAAAAGATAGAATATAGGTTCACGTGGCCCTTTAGCTGAGGAAACATGGCTCTCTATTCTATCCGCACATCAAGCAGAAGCAGCTAATCAAATTTATGTTGTCTAGTGAACTTTCTTGTTTTAAAAAAATTGGTACCCTTTCCCTTAATATATATGTTTTCTTTGCTGTCAGTGACTTCCTTGTCAAGACATATTGTTAGAAAATTTTTGTTCTTGTCAGTCTAATCTCCCTGGAATAGCAAAGAACTTATGGACATCATCTACCCATTAGAATTAAAGTCTGTGTCATTAATGGATTGCATGGACAGGTGTACTTTTTATTTTCTTCCACTCTTGGCCATAGAATCTAATTTGAGAGCATCATTTGAGCCCTAAGAAGAGCTTCAGGGTGGTACTCACTGAGATAAGAGCCTTCTGTTGCTGAAAATTCCAGTTGCTACAGTAAATAAAATACAATTTGAAATGTCATAGTGATAATGTGCATGTATGTTTCTCTTTAGCAAGGTTTAGATCAGTTTTGCTCACACTTAAGTAGCACACTATCTGCTAAAGAGAGAAATACATCTGCATGTGTGTGCATAAGTATATTATAAGTATTTATAAAATGAGCACCTGAAAACAAATAGGTAAGACCTAGGTTTAGGAACACTTTATTAAAACCCAACTCTGACTTCCTTTTCTGGCCACAATAGGACAACAGGCACTTGATTTACCATCACAAAACAACTGAAAGCTGGACAACACACATAACACAATGGTTCTCAGATTCTGGACATTGAGCAATGCAGGACAGTGATACCTGAGACAGAGGAGATAGATGAGGTGAGACCAAGTTTTCCAGATAACTCCCTCCCTAGAGGGAGTTTGCAGGCTGAAGTGTAGGTACTAGGATACCAGGTGGAGTATCCCTGATTTAGAAGGAGAGCTGAGAGTTTGGGGCAAAGCAGGTGGCAAACGCAGCATTACAAGAGAAGTAAGATCTGCGGAGAATCACCCCTGAGTCTTCAGCTAAGTACTGGTCAGTGCAGGCATGTAAGAAAATTGCCAAAGTTGAGAAAGAACTGCTAAATTGCAAAAGGGAGTCATTTGTTATTATTATTGAGGTAAGATTTATAAAACATAAAATTAAGCATTTTAAAGTGAAAAATTTGTATCATTTTTTTTACATTTGCTGATATGAAGATACTTAAAGGTTAAGTAATTTTCTAGGTCACAAAGCTAATAAATGTTATGGCTAGAAATCAAACTCAATATTTTCTACTACCAAAGCCAATACTACAAACTATCAAAAAAATTCAACAAATTGAGCTTAATGATCTGATTGGCTTTTATTAGTGATTCATGAATCAAGCAGCATCCTATCTATGAAATAGAAAGGCACTCTGCTGGGGATGGCAGAATACTTGATTTTTGTAATGCAGCTTGAGTAGGAACAAGGAAATAGCATAGTGCAGAAAGCAGATTTGTTAACATCAGGTTACTTCAGGTTACTTTCCTCATAGGGTTAAAGCCCAGGGGACTTCTATATCAGGCAGGCACAAATTCACTGGGCCCTTTACGATTGGTTGCTGTGAATTTCTTGTGTTTTGGAAAACTGGCCTGTAAGTTCAGTTTTATTACATGGCACCTAACACAAGTGACTCTATTCCTGTTTTGTCTGGTCTGTTGGGGCCTAGTGCAGGAGCTCAGTTCAAAGCAATGGCTTTTCATAAATTTTATTTAGCATAGTCACCTTGTAAGAACGTGAACACTGAGTGGAGAAGGTTGTTTGACATTATACTGAGAAAACTCTTGTAACCTAGACAATAGCTAACTATTTAGAGGAGTTTGAGTTTGGTGGTCATTTGAGATACAAAGAGGAATAACAACAACAAAAAATCTGTGGAACTTATGGGAATGCCATAGAAATGCACATAAACAGAGGTTCCAAAAGAAAAACATATTTTAAATGAGGAAGGGTATGATAAAGTAGAATATTTGGCCTCAATTTACTTTTTACTCATTTACCCTCAAAAGATATAATATTAAAATATGACCTTGGGTTGTTCCTAAAATAAAATTGAGAGTGATCTTGTGTTACTGCAGATTTAAATGAACATTGTAAGAGTGACTTTCTCAAATAAATGGATAAGGATAGATTTGTTTGCCCCGTCAGTGGTCCTCAAACTTAGGTATGCTTCCAAATCATCTGGAGGTTGTGAGAACAGATCACTGGGTCCTGTCCCCAGAGTTTCTGATTCAGTAGGTCCACTGTGATGCCTAAGAAGGTGCATTTCTCACAGGGTTCCAGATGCTGCTGCTGCCAGTCCTGAGATCGGCCCTGACAACCACTGGCCTACACTAGATCATCTCAACCCTGGTCTTTCCGCCAGAGCCTGGCTCGTAGTCACAACTCTCTAATCACCTGTGTGGCCATGCGAGAGTTGCTTAATTTCCTAGGTCTCATTTTCTTCACATTTAAACAGTGGGTATTGGACGAAGTGATCTTTAACATTCCCTCCAGCTTTAGAGCTCTGTGATTTTTTCCACTTTTTGTTTCATAAGTCTACCCACAGCTTTCCTGTGGCTGCTTGCTAGTGCCTGATTTGAGATCAATTCATGTATTCATTAATTTATAAAATACCTACCGAGGCCCACCTCATGCTGGACACTAAGTTGTAAGATGAAGAAAGGACCCGTGCTTTCTTATGGAATAGATCCCTAACTTTACAATGCATCAGAATAGTTTAGTTAAAATTAAAGACAACTGGCCCTTTCTCCAGAAATTCTTAGTCATTAGGTCTAAGTAGGGCCTGATATATCTGTGATTTTAGTGAGTCTCACAAATGATTACGCTAAGTAGCCAGTGTTAGGAATTCTGGTTTAGTTGAGGAGACAGGCACAGGGAAGACGTGATCACAGTGCAACATGATCAGCACCAAGAAAGAAGCATGCATAAGGTGAAGGAGCCAAGAGATACAGTGAACAGTCATAATCTCAGCAGTTCAATCACCCTTTGCTGACTGTGGAATCTTGAAGAAACTTACGTTGTCAGCTCGATGTCAATGATCACAGGAAACACACTGAAGCACTCAGTGTGCAGTAGAAATCAGGGACCTGACTTTGGCCCACTACTCTGCAGTTCATTTTTCCTAGAATCCTGGGAAAATTGTTCCAACTCTTGAGACTCAGTTTCTCCATCTGTGAAAGGAGGGTGTAGGGATAGGTATTATCTAAGATGCCTTTCGGTTCCTATAGCCTGTAGTTTGTGGAGACAGGGCTGAGTGTGTAGACACGTCAGATGGCTTCTAATGGTCGGCTTTTGGGACAAGTGTCCAAAGTGGGCTTGTTTCTGACAATTTTCTTATTTATTCTGTAAGGGGCTTCAGAGGAAGAAGAGGGGTGGCAATCCAGTGACTTACAGTTCTGGATCATCAGAATCCCCCAATCAGTGCTTTATCATTGTAGGAAATGACTGTGTATGTCTCTTCTTTGTGGTTCAATACCACGTGCTTTCACGATGTAGACGTTTCAGCAGCCTAAAATTAATCAAATAATCACTGTCAATGGCTATGCTTTCAGACTATTCTCTTGACTGGTGAGTAAATTTAAAAACAAGAGAATTCAGTTAAGGAGCCACTTTCCTATGAGAGCTATGCTGAGAAATCTAAAACTCAAAAGGATAATGTCAATTGAAATGCAAATATTTTAGCTTAAATAGGCAAAAAGCTACTCCCTCATTTACTCTAAAAAATAAAATTTTATCTACTCTAACAGAGTTTTCTGAGATTTGTACTTCTCAGAGTGATTAATATCTCTCATAGACCATTCTGCGGACAATCTTTGACGAGCTGAGAGGTTTCAGAGAGTAATACAATTCTGTTCAGTGTGATTTGTCTCTTATAAAAAAGAATGAACGTTATGCCATCCTATTAAGTTTTTAAATGTTTTAATGCAAAGTGGTATATTTTAATTTTACCTTTGTCTTTAAAAAACAGGCCCATATGTCTAGCTTGTAAAACAATAAGGATAATGATGTCTCCTTGGGTTGGGAGCTGGTGTTGGTTATAAAAAATTGAAAAATGAAGGGGAAACTCCTCCATTTTCTAAATGGCTAGAGTTCCCAATGGAATTTTAGTTTGATATGCTAAGAGGAACATCGCTGAATTACTGCATAGTTTAAAGACAATTATTATTATTAATATTATTATTATCATCAAATAATATCTTACAAGTGCCTATTACATTGAAGACTATCATTATCTTATGCTATTTAATTTAACCATCCTGACAACCAAGGGAAATAGATATTATTTCACTTATTTTAAAGATGAAGAAATGAAGCTCAGATTATTTAAATTCTTCATTCAAGGTCATGAAGGTTATACGTGGAATTCAAATTTAATTCTTCTATTTGTAACCCCTTCAGTCTATATTCTGCTCTGCTCCTTTTCTGGAAAGTCTCCATCCTAGCAACAGTGCTAGGAAAGTTATGCATCTTTGGTGCTGGATGGTAAACTACAACTGCATTTACTATTTGTTGAGAATAAGAATATAAATGCTTTTGTTCACATACTGAAGCCAATGCTCACCATGGCTGTGAGACATACCTGCCCTTGGCAGGAGAACTAGCCTGGGCACTGTTGCCAAACAGGAAAATTTTGCTGATAGCTTTTCTAAGCTACCTGTGAGAGTCTATGGTGAGTTGAAAGTCACATGAAGATCAGACCCACACCAAGAACCCCCATCAAGGTAGTTAATTGCAGATAATTGTATTGCCAAAGTTGTCCATCATCTTATTAGTTAAATGTATTCAGATGTGTCCTTTCTTGTTGATAACCATTACTTGTACTCTATGAACAGAAAAATTATGGCATTAGCTCGGGGGTGTCCTCTTGGTTTTTCAGATTCCCTCTCTCATATTAAATATTTTCAGGCGCCTCAGACTGGTATAGAACTTCCATTGTGTACAACAGTCCTTTCTCTTCTGTGTTGCTTCGCTTCTACATCCATGCTCCCAAAGTTAAGCTACCACTTGCGTGCTGTGTTAGTATGTGTGGGAGTGTGTTGATTTCCATGAGCATACATATTAAAAACAATGCATCCACTATGGCATTCCTATTCTATTTTTGTGCAAGACTAATAATGAATCCTATCCAGTACCACCCCAGGTTACTACATATATGCCTTTCTTGTTTGCTCACTTCTGGGATCCATGATGGCTTAGTCAAATGAATTCACCTTCCTTGCTCTTCTAGTCAACAGGGTTCTTCTAAAGGGTTCTAATGGATTCCCTGACGATCCTCAAAATATGGCATTCACGTAATACCATGGTATATAATATCGAGGAGGCATCCACTTGCCTTTTAGAGTTCTTTAATGATAAAATACATCATGCCACGCCAACTTTGCCTTCAAAGGTCTCTAGTGGGTGCCCATCTCTGCGTAAAAGCCTTCATCCTATCATTAGCCTGTAAGTCCTCTGTGAACCCTGTCGGCTCTCTGATCTTAACTCCCTCTACTCAACCCCTTGCTCACTTTGCTGCTCCCCAATGGCCTTTTCTAGGGTCTTAGCCCTTGTTCTCTCTGTCTGGAATGCTTTTCACATACTTACATAGGGGCTAATCCCTTCCCTCCTTTAAATCTTTGTTTACAAGACATTTGCACAGTGAGACATTGCCTAATAACAGTATTTAAAACTGCAACACGCACATGTGCATACACTTCACATTCTGTCATCTTCCTATCTGTTTTTCTTTATAGAATTTATCATTTTTAATGTGTCATTTAATTTAGTCTTTATTCTTTCTGTCTCTTCTTACTAAAATATAAGTTCCGCCGGGGAAAGAATTGTTATTTTTGTTTGTTTGCCGCTGTATTTCCAGTGTTTTCATCAAGAACCTGGCACAGGATACCTTCAATAAATATTGTTATATGAATGAACATATCTGGAAAGTTCCCTACATAGACTTGACCCAAGAACTGTTCTTTGTCAGGACTGAAGAGCAACGAGATGGATATCAGGAGTCTCCAACAATCTAGACTAGGAAACAAATTTATAATGCAAGGTTTCGTTGAATCACATGATAGAAGATTTTAGTAATTGTTAAAGTGCATAATAAAAATAAAGCTATTTTTAATTTTGCAATTAAATCAATATTTACTTTATGAATCACAAAAGCATGACATATAATTTACTATATTTTCAGGTACTGTTTTGAGTTGCAAAAAATATCCTGAAGAGACTTTCTGACTCAGATGTACAACAACTAGGCTGACAATCCTCATCGTCTTGGAATTAGCATGGTTTTTTGGGCAAATATGACCGAGTTTTAGTTCCAGTGCCATCATTTCTCTAAGTCTATGTGGAACTAGTAGTCTTTATTTCTTAGGGATTTCGGAAGGATTAAATATTATGGTATTCAAAATCATGGTCTTTGAGAATGGCCTGCCCCAAGCCTGTAACTCATAAATAGGAATTCTGTTAAGAAATAATGGCTGAAGGCAAGATCAACAGGGGAGTGGAGAAAAATGGGTTCTCCCCGAATACAAATGTTGGTTAGGCTATTATTAATACTAAGCAGCAGAGAACTATAGAAACACCAGCATCACCAACTTATAGTTGATACCATACATTTCAAGCCAGTCTTCACTTAAAGATGATAGAAAAATAAACCAAAAAGGACAGTCAATTTTTGGTCTTTCTGTCTCCATACAGGAATAACTACTAAATTAAATACCATTTTCCCAAGTGAAATATTGAACTCAAATTTTTATTTCTTGAATGATTAACTAGAATTGCATTTATGTCTCCACTACATGCCTGGCACTGTTCCAGGCTGTGTCAGGGGCATGGGTAGGAAGAAGAGCAAAGACACTGGTGTCACGTAGATCCAGATGTGTACATGGTTCCCGGCCATAATGACCTGATGGGGTTACTTATGTAAAACTCAGTTCTCCCATATATAGCATAGGCATAATACTTTATAGGATTTTTGTTAGGGTCCAAGAAATTAATATAAATAAGTTGCTAGAAAATTAATGAAATAATATATTAATTGGGAAGTAGCTAACAAAGAAACACGTATATTAGTGCTCAATACAATCTAAAGCATTTTGAAAAATTAATTGTTGTAGAAAAATTAGAAAACTTTTCTTAGGAAGAATTATAAAAGATACTACACATAAGTTCACCAATCGTAGCAAAACATTGTGAATACAGTGATGTGTTACTATCATCTGAGACCATGTGAGTTTAAAAATCAGAAATGTTACTATGCATGTCATGCAACTTGTTTTTCCCATGAATATCATTTATGTTTCTAAAAATAAGTGCTGTATTGCCTTTATTTTAAAGATTAGACATAATCAATTGACCCAGTGCCTATTATTAAATCCTAGACTGAGTTTAAGTAGTTTTTATTTTTATAAACTTATGTCCCATGGACAACTTTGTGTCTCTTTACATATGTCTTGAAAATGTTAATTTACAAGGAAAAATTCACAGGAGTAGAATTTCTGAATTGTATGGTATAAACATCTTAAGGGATTTTAAAATATATTTCCAAATTTTCCTTCGAGAAAAAGAATGCAATTTCACCAAAAGGATGTGGAAAGTTCATGTTCACGACTTTGCCAAAATTTCTAATTCTTTTCTAACTTGATAAATGAAAACTATTAAGTTGTAATATAGTAAAATACTATATTGTATTTTGTAATTATAAAATAACATATTAAGCATTAAGCATGACATAAAGTAATATAATATGTGAAAGTCACCCTTTATTCTCTAAAAATCATTACTATACTAGGTAATAATTTTTTATGAAACTTGTCCATTTTATTGTGTGCATGTGTCTATATTATAATACACATTTGAAGATCATTTGATACATATTTTTAAATGACGTGCTTTCAGTTAACAAAATGTCTTGGCAGTTTGTGATACTGTTTGTGTGTGTATGTAAACATGTATAGTAAATGACTACACTGCTTTCAGTACTGTAAGTGTAGCATATATATTTGTTCTGCATGGTATATTTTTAAATTAATTACAATGTTTTATTATTAAAAACAAATGTACTATATATATTTATATGTTGTGCAAACATATTAATATTGTTATGTCTGAGATAATACCAACCCATGCTCCAATAAAACATTACAATGTTAAATTTCAATATTAGTATGTAAAAGTATCGATTTCTCCACACCTTTAAAATTATTAAATTATTTTTGCTTGCATTTTTCTGATATCAGTTGAAGATGAACAACTTCTTATATATCTATTTAGGAGGCTGTATATAGCACAGACTATGAGCAGATTACATTATTTTTAATCCTAGCTTCTTTGCCTTCTAGCAGGGACAGTTTGTAAGACACAGTCTCTCTTTACCTTGGTTTTCTCATTTGTGAAATGGGGAGAAAAATAATACCTATTTCATAAAGTAGTGGTGAGAAAAAATGTAAAGCCCTAGAGAAATAGCTGGCACAAAATTAGCCCCTTAGACATTTGTCATTATTATGTTTAGTGTTAATATTTAGTCTTTTGTGTCTATTCATATCTTTTGCACAAATTTTTTTGGATCATTTGTCTTTTTTAATTTCCTTATAATACTCTTTGTATATTATGGATTCTTTGTTATAAATATATTGCAAAGTGTCTTCCTTAATCTGTCGCTTGATTTTAACGTGATACCTTTCTTACATGGGAATTTTTAATGCCTACATAGTCAAATGTATTATTTTCCTTATAGTTTCTGTATTTTTAATAATACCTTTTCTGTATTTCTCCAATATGTACTTTTAAAAAGTTTTATCTTATTAATACATATTTTATTTGTCAATTTTTTGAGTTATAAAATTATGATTTTTTCCAAGTATGTAGTCATGTATTAGATTATTTACTGTTTACTGAATTTAAATATCACATACTATATACTATAATATTTATATATAATAGCATATATAATTTAGTATATATACTATTTACTAAAATTCCATATGTAATATATCTGTTTTGCAATCCGTATTTCCCATTGAAATATTAAAATTTTCACCAATATCATATATTTCAATTATTATAAAATTATAATAGAGTTTTATAATCTAATAGAAAAAGGTAGACTTTAATTTTTCATCTTTCTCAAAATATTTGTTTTTTGTGCATTTTATGTTCTTTATTAAACTGCTGATATAATTGTTAATCTTTTACTTATTACTTTTACAATATTCGTAGAGGACTTTTAATTTTCGTTTCTATACTTGACTAATATTGGTTTTAGGATTGTTCTAGGCTTGTAGAATGGGTTAGGATTTCATTCACGTTATTGTGCTCTGCAAATATTCGTTAATTTTAAGAATAAACTCTTCATTGCAGATATAGTAGAAGTTTCCCCGAATCATCAGTCCTCTCTAATGGTGTGTATCTTTGACTACTTTTTCAGTTTCTACAGTGTTTTTTAGATTATTTGGTTTTCTATTTATGCTGACATTTAGGTTATATTTTCTTAAAAAGGTATCCTTTGTCTAATGTTTAAATATTTGTCACCAAAGAGTTACACAGATTACCGGATATTTTATAAAGTCTTCTGTATCTAAGAATGTTCTCAAAGTCTTATTATGTTTGTGACTTCTGTGCTTTTTATGAATCATACTTTTCAAATATTTTTGTAATCATTTTTCTTTTCCAGAAATATAGCTTTTAATTGTGTTGATCAAATCCGTGTTGGTTGTGCTAACTTGTGTTCATGGTTGCTAAGCATTCATTTAAAGAATTATTTTACTTTTTAAATGATAATTGAAGTGAATGCTTGTTAAAACCAGTGGAATAACATATTCAATTGTGTATATTGTCAGGGCCTGTCATCTCCCGTTCCTTTCCCCCTTCCGCTCCCATTGCTGGCCTTTCTTGTGTATCTTTTCAGACCTTCCTCCTTATAAAAAATGTACCTAAACATCCTAAACAGGTATTCATGTAAACCTTTTTTTTTAGCACTATCGAATTTCTCTTTCTCCTCATATACACTTTTCACTTTCCCTTTTTGAAAACTTTGTGGACATTCCTATTGTCAAGAGAGTGAACTAAATATGTATATATCTACTCTTCACGAAGAGTAGACACACAGCACACACAGTTCTCACACTGGTGAGTCTGACCATCTTTTCACATGTTTAGTAGTCATCTGCACTTATCTTAAGTGGATACATTTATCATTTACCTATTTTTTGTTTGGATTAGTTGTCTTTTTCTTGTCAGTATGAATGATTTATTTTGTTAATACATAAAATTGTCACAGATTGTATATGGAACTTTTTAGGTTTCATTTGAATTTGCATTGCAAATAATTTTTCCAAGTCTATTAACATCTGCTGACTTGATTGAAAACTTGGTATAAGAATAATTTTGCCACAAAAGGATATACCCCCCAGTTGACTATAATTTATTTTTCTCTGTTTATAGTTACTAATTTTTTCTTAGTTATAAGGTCTGTATCCCCCCCCCACACACATTATATTAACCCATGTAGTTTTCAAGTGCTTCTTAAACAAGAGTAACTGGGTATCTTGTTAAACACAGTTGTAGTATTTTGGCACAGAGCCAGATATACTGCATCTGTAGATAACATGCAGCTAATGTTGATGCTGCACAGGTCTAGACATTCTCTAGATTTTAGAATTTATTTCAGTATATATAAAAATAAATGTATTGAAATAAGTATATTTCTTAAGCGGCTATAGTTTTAACAATGTCATTTTGCTTATTACTAAAGGCTTCACCTACCAGATTTTAAGCTTCTTGAGAGTAAAGATTGTTTCTAGAGAAAATTTATTTGGTATCTTTTCATATCTTAATGTTGGATATAAAGAAGCACAATTAGTACTGTTGGCTTGGCTCGCCATTTTGTATGCATTTTAATTTAATCTTTTCAGTTGCTATGAAATGTTTTTCACTTATCATATACCCTTTCTTCATATCCAGCAGTCTTCTGTACATTAAGCAAATAAACTTGGAAATTTCAAATGTTATATGTAAGGAAGATAAAATCAAAGTAATGAGGATCTCTGGCATTTGAGGTTAGAGGCTATGTTTATTAGGAGTTTTTTTTTTTTGTTTCATCTGAGTTAATTAGCAGCAACACATATTTATCATAGGAAAACCAAATGTTCTTGCTTATTTCTTTAGGATATTGACAAGTCTCCTACCTAAGGAATTTGCCTAGAACCTTTTCTATTCCAGGTTATCATTTTCAGACACAGAAATACTCAATTCAAGGTAGGTCAAGGAGATTAAAATGATAAAACTTAAATTCGAAAATTACAGATAAAACTACTAAATTTCTGTCTTGCTTAAATGGAGGGCAGGGTTGACATTATATACTAGTCCATATATTTTATTCACTTTCTTAAGTGAACTTAATAAAGTTTCTATAAACTAGATTTAATAATGATTTTTTATTAAAAGATATAATAACCTAGTTACCTAGAATAAAGATTAGCGTTTACCAGGATTATTTACCTTGTAACATACACTTTCCTGCTGTTCCAGAAAGGGCGTACTTCTTTTACACAATGGACCTAATGTTTCAATGATTCTATCTTTTTTTTTTAAGCTTGATGGTACTCAGGTACTCAGCATTCATCACGACAATCTTTTACTATAAAAATCTAGATTGTGCTGAAAATTGTATGATTGTGGTTAAATAAAACTTTGTATTTGAGTATATCACAAAACTACCCAACACTGGCTAAGATAATGTTTAATTGAGTAATTGAAAATAGCTACCAAGAAGAAACCTTTTATAATTAAATGATAACCATACACTTCTATATAACACTTATTTCTAAAAAGAGGCATAATCTCCTGTAATTGCATCATACGGCAGATGAACGTGAGATTTATATTTCCAATTCCTGTGCAATTTATGATTTGATGATGAAGGAAAGAAAGAGATTTGTTGCCATATAAAATAACTTTATGTAGTTTGACAAAGTATTCTAATTTTTTAAAGATTTGTGGTTATAACAGACCCAAAGATTGCTTATGTGCAGAATTTTCCTGAGAATAAAATGAATTGGGGTGACTCTATGGGGGTCTTTGACTTCCAAGACCCTGAACTAGTTAGATGAGCTGAAGGGGAGACTGAGTGGGTCAGCTAGTTTGGAAACCTTCCTAGCATTTCTGTCCCTTGAATATACCAGAAAAGGGGCACTTTTTATGAAATGATTAAGACCTAGTAAAAACTCTTTTCTTATGTATTAAAAGAGAATCTTTTTATTAAGGGAGGATGCTAACCTTGTATCCTTCCTTATTGCTCTTTATACAGTAGGTGCTAAGAAATTCAGTTAGCTGAGAGAATGGTTATAAATCTTCATTGTTTCTATTTATGCAATGTCTGTTCTGGCCCTAGGAACCACTATTTGAATTAGTCTCCCTACCATTTTATAGGAATCACCATTTAACACTATCACAGTTTTCTTGGAACTAGACCAAAACAGAAGGGATAATTCTTCTTTCAGAGAAAGGATGGATGAAAATATGGAGCAAAAACTCCTTAGGACAGACTGTAGCTAGCTGAAAGACAAAATGGTATAGATTTCTGTCACCAAAGAGGATTCTTGACAGGTGGACACCTGTCTAGTAAAAAGCGTTCATTTTTTTCATCTTTGCACTCTGGGTTCAGAAAGCATCTTTGTACCCATTCTGTGTTGACATGCCAAGGCTCAGGACACTGTGCTCTCTATTTTGTTTCCTTCAAGCTTTTTATCTTTATTTCACTTGCTCCTCTTCATCTTTTCTGGCTCAATTATATTTTGTACAAAATGGCTAATTAATATTTCATCCAACATTTCAAGTCCTGTTTAATTTTTTAAGAATCTGAATTCTTCTAGTTTTCTTACATAAGGGCAATTCTTTTCAGTAGCTATTAATAAGCAGTAATTAGCCATAAAGCAGCACACTTGGTATCAACGTTTTGTGGTAATTAAGTCCCTGATCCTAGTCTTAAAATATGCATATATAAGCATTTAAGAATGTATAAGTTGGAATGTGGAGCACATGGACCCATACTAACAGTAAATACCTGATTCTGAGAGCGTTACTAGGAAGCTTTAGATATAAACATGTGAAACAAAAAGAGAAAGTATGAATGGCTGCTCTGGTTGGTGTGATGAACACAAAAAACATGCAAAAACAACTAGAGTCTTGACACAAGTATTTTCTCCAGTGGGCAATAAGATACTGTGAAAGAATAAACTTGATTGATATTTTCTATAACAGAAGTTCTTGACCTGAGATCAATAGACAACTTGAAATCATTGAAAGCTCTGTATGTTATTTCTGCCACTTCAAAACCCCTCACAAATCACACATTTAGCTATGACAAGTGTAGGCACACTAACTGTGATCCCAAGTGTTTTTGTTTTCTTTACGGTCTCATTAACATGGTACGGTAATGCAGCTTACATGATACTGCTAATCAGACTACCATTTCAGTAGATGGGTAACAGTGGAAAATATTGCAAGAGGTAGAATATTTTGGAAATATCCTTCAAAAATATTTTCTCCCTCTCCTTAGCACATTCACAGGAGGCTTAAGCTTCTCAATCCTTTGATTTTAGATTCAGCATGTGACCTGCTTTGGACAGGTCACATGGACACAGGAGCTTAAAAATGGGTTTGTACAATTTGATGTTCTTTCTTGCACCTCTACGCTTAACATGAGAAGAATGTACACTCACTTGCCTCCTGGTGAAATAAGAAACTTTTGGAGTAGCACTTGGTCCAAATATCGGCTGAAAGCCATTTTAGCTATGCCCACCCTGGAGCAAACAATGCCAGTCAACCCAGGAACACTCAAGGGAAAACAATCCTTGTTGTTGTATGACACTGAGATTTTATTTTATTTTTTGTTGTGCATCGCTAGTTGACAACTACAGCCAATGAGGTCTAAGAAGTAAGGCCAGAAAAATAGACAAAACCTAGCTTATCTGATGGATAAATAAATTTAGAGTATATTTATGAATAATAAGTAATTCTGGAGACTTTTAAGAAGAGTGACTCAGAATTCCCAGTTAGGTAGGTCATTTCATTGAATCAATGGAGCATAAATTTTAACTTGGGGTGGCGGCAAAAGTTTTAAAAATGAAAATGATAGAGGAAAGGGAATTAATATACAAATTCAAGATATGCTTAAAATAACATGCATTTGACAGTTATTAGCACTTAAATTCGTATTGCCTCTCAGCTGCAAATTCATCCTTTATTACATTCCGTAGTAATAAAAATTAACACTATGAAACAATTCTTCTCACAGCTAAAAGGTATTTTCCTTTATGGAAAGGAAGGTATTTCTCCTCCTGGTTTGAGTGTGCTACTTATGTTTTTTCCTTCCTCCTGCTCTGCAGCTACAACCCATAGCATGTAGTTCCTTGGTGAGTTTGAGACTCACTTCTCGCCTGGTTACCACCTCAACGCAGTTCAAGGTGCACCCCTGGCCTTGTGCTACTCATGCAGGGAGCAGGCTCCTGATGCCTTGATTCCCTCTATGCACTCATCCATATGTGCTGGGCTACCTGTACCCCACAGGTGTGTCGAGAAATGCCTGACACAGATACAGCCCCACACCACCCAGCCACTTAGTAGCCCCTGAAGTCCCAACTCTGTGGACCTTCCCACAAAACTTGCACACCTGTAACCCAGAGAGTTGCCTCCTGCTTGGAAATCCCAGCCACAATTTTTGCCCATTTGTACCCTGAATAGGCATTTTGCCGCTTCCCTAGCAACTGTGTACCAACTCTGGCCCAGTTCAACCCAGAGAATTTCTCCATCTTCTGGTGAGCTGCCACCATCCTTGCTCCAAACAAGATCTAAAACCCAATCTTGGGGAGAAAGTTCCACTTTTTTTAAGTTGGTGTCTTTAGTGAACACTCTCCCTCAGTCCTAGGGTGTTTTTGAGTTATCCTTATCTTTTATTCCCATGATATAGTTGATAATTCTCTATGTTAAATTTTCTCATTTCAAATTAATGTGTTTTTTTTCCTCCTGATTGGATTCTAACTGATACAGAACACTGCTTAATTAATTGCGGGAGTGAAGAATAGAGTGGTCAGAGGTCTAACATGTGGATTGATTAATGGTGGCCCTGTCGACTGATATAATATATGCAGGAAGAGCAAGCAAGAGAAGAAAATCAATTCCAGTCTGAATCTGGATCACGTGAAGCACTTGTAGAGCATTCAGAGGAAACTGGCCATCAGGCTCTGAGAGGTAACATAACTGAAGTCTGATGAAGACAGAACAGACAGGAGATTTGTATTCATGAGTCATCAGCATTCAAGAGTAAATTGAAATTAGGGGTGGAAATGACTACCTAAACAAAGTATGATGAATGATAAAAGCATGAATTCAAGGGCAGAAATCAAGGGAATACTAATACTTAATAATTACAATAAAAATATAGAATTAGTCATGAAATGAAAGTAGACATTTTCTCAAGTATATGTCTGAAGACATCTCCATTAAATTTGACAATTCAATTCCATTAAGAAAATTTTCAGTTCTTTTGCAAAAATAGGAACTAAACTATCATGAAGTGGGAATAAAGTGTCAGGTGAGATAATAGAGACCTCTAGGGTATTTTGTTCTGTGTCAGTTTAAATGAAAAGAGAAAAATAAAACATTATCTTACAAGCACATGGCACAGAAGACAAAGGAGGATCTAATTTTTAGAGCAAGAGAGATTTAAGCAGGATTAACAAAGGAAAAGTAGTCAGAGGGTGAAATTCCAGATAAAAGAGATATAGTAATAATTAATAGAACTCAGTCTCTGGGAAACAGAAGGTATTGGGGTTAAGAGTGAATGTGGAAGGACTGGCTTTGAAATGAAGGTGGTACCGATCCTTTGTGACTGGAGGCATGTTGATGTTTTTCGATGCAGAAAGTATGTAATATGGGGCAGAGGAAATCAAAGAATTTCATGCTTAATGATTTAAATGTTCTTAATGATGTGATGTGATCTGCTAAGATTGATGAACTGGGGGGAAATGTAAGGGTCTCTGGAGGAATTAGGTGTGGAGTATATTGAGGAGCTTAGGTTAGGAATATATGACTCATTAGTCTGTAACAGTAATCAGCAATTGAATATGTTGGTGTTTGTGTGTGTATGTATCCAAGTAAGCTTATTTGCTTATGTATACCAGTAATATACCTTTGTTTTTGCCAAATTGTTTTTCATAAATGTTTTTCTTAGTTGGTTTTTCAACTGGCATTATATGAAAGAGACTATCTCACTGCATGAGTAATCTTTATTATTTTTTTCTGATTTTTATTTATTTTTATTTATTTTTCTTTTATATATATATTTATTTCAAAATATTATGGGGGTACAAATGTTTTGGTTATATAAATTGCTTTTGTATCATTTGAGTCAAAGTTATAAGTGTGTCCATCACTCAGATAGTGTGTACTGTACCCATTAGGTGTGAATTTACCCATCCCCTTCTCCCCCCTCCCACTTGCTGGATTTCTGATGAATGTTATTTCCATGTGTGCACATAAGTGTTGATCGGTTAGTTCCAATTTAATGGTGAGTACATGTGGTGTTTGTTTTTCCATTCTTGTGATACTTTGCTTAGAAGAATGGTTTCCAGTTCCATCCAGGTTAATACAAGAGGTGTTAGTTCACCATTTTTTTTATGGCTGAGCAGTACTCCATGGTATACACATACCACATTTTGTTAATCCACTCCTGAATTGATGGGCACATGGGTTGTTTCCACATCTTTGCAATTGTGAATTGTGCTGCTATAAATATTCACATGCAGGTGTCTTTTTTATAGAATGTCTTTTTTTCCTTTGGGTAAATACCAAGTAGTGGGACTGCTGGATCAAATGGTAGTTCTACTTTTAGTTCTTTGAGGTATCTCCATACTACTTTCCATAGACGTTGTACTAGTTTGCAGTCCCACCAAGAGTGTATGAGTGTTCCTATCTCTACACATCCACACAAGCAAATCAGCAAGAAAAAAATCAAACAATCCCATTAAAAAGCGGGCAAAAGACATGAACAGAAACTTTTCAAAAGCAGATAGACTGATGGCCAACAAACATATGAAAAAGTGCTCAACATCTCTAATCATCAGGGAAATGCAAATCAAAACCACAATGAGATATCACTTAACTCCAGTGTGAATGGATTTTATGAATAATCTTTAAGTAGAATTCTACACAACACCCAAAGTCAATTACAAATCTCTATTTTTTGATAACTTTAGAACCAACATGGAAAAGTACAAAGAGCATAAACTTAGTATACGAAAGTCCTGGATTGTAGTCCTAATTCCTCCTCTTTCAAGCCCCAGGATATTGTTGTCTTCTGATCTTAGCTTAACCTGATAATTAATATTAAAGTTATTCCGAAATGTATAAGTTCCTACTCACATTTCTAGGAGTGCTTTCTAAAAAGTTTCTTTATCTTTCTGAGTCTTAGTCTTCTCATCTCTAAATTTAGGATAATCCTCACTCTATAAAGTTGTTGCAGAGGGCAAATGAAAAAATAATTAATGTATGTATAGTCCATGGCTCAGTGTGTCTACAGAGACTTAAGTTAGTGATTGAAATTTAACAGAAAAGGTAGATTATATTATTTACCCCCTGACTTTCTTTCTTTAGTCCCATCATATAAAACAGTCCATATACACCTTAAATATATTAACCCCTTGATCTCTCTGATATTGACTTTTACTCCTCAAAATTACCTATTATTTAGGACACAAAGGTTTAAATTAGCAACTAATTGGTCATAGTAGCAAGAATTACCAAAAAGCATACAGATATAGTTAAGGAGATACTAAGTAAGAAAATGAGTGGAGAATCTTCAAATTTGCAAATATAGAGACTGTTACTTTTAGTAATATAGTAAATTAAATATTCTGAAAAAACCTCTTGCTAAAAAGACACCTAGAAATCTTGTAAAAATGTAGCAAACATCCTCATGGATGTATTGCTGAGATAGCAATAAAATAAGAAAATTCCATAAAGACCAAAAATGACAGAGGAGCTGAAACCAGTAAGGCAGGCAAGAAATGAGAGATAAAGACTATCTTACACATCTTTGCTTATACAATAAATTTAGTGCTTTGGGTTTTAAGTCCTTTCCAGGAGACAGAGACAAGTCATTGAATTTATACCAGAAGAGAAGTTAGATGAGACCCCTTCACAAAGTTAGGGAGCTCATTTACATGAATGGTGATAAAACAAAAAAATGCCTTCACATGGTGTTTGAGATTTGAATTTTAATGATCTGCACAGTCTGGGAAAACCCAAGTAGAGCATTTTATGTAATGGGTTCTCAAGATAATATTATCCTAGTTCTCTGATATTCCAAGTGTGGTCCACAAACATGTAGCAGCATCTGTACCAATTGGGAGCTTGTTAGAAAAACAGAAACTCTCACTGTTCTCTAAAAAATTCTGTTTTTAAACCAGATCCCAGGGTAATTTTCAAGCACATTGCCTTAGTTTTCTATGGCTGCTGTAACAAACTCAGTGGAATAACATGCTGTAACCATAAACTTAGCAGAAAAAAAAATTATCATCTTACTGTAGATCAGAAGTCTTAAAATCGAGGTGTTGGAAGGCCAAGTTCCTTCTGGAAGCTCTAGGGGAGAATCTGCCTCTTTGCCTTTTCTAGCTGCTAGAGGATCACTGCATTCTTTGGTTTGTAGACACTACTCCATCTTCAAAGCCAGCAATATTTCTCTTCAAATATTTCTCTCTCTTTCACCCCTGTTTCCATCATGAAATCTCCTTTCCCTACTATGACCCTCCTTCCTCCCTCTTATAAGGACCCTGTGATTACATTGGGCTTACATGGGTAATACAGGGTCCTTAGCTTAACCCCACCTGCAACACCCCTTTGCCATTTAGGGTAACACAGAGACAGATTCTAAGAATTAAGACATGGGCATCTTTGGGGAGCTTCTATTCTGTCTACAAAAAACATTAAAGACTGAGAAGCACTACTTTAGAGAACCTGAAAGAAGCAAACTTAGATATTTTGTAAAGGAACTATAGCTCAACCTAGGTACTTTAGCCTTTCCATTGAATATAATCAGCTGAATGGGAGCCCACAGACAAAAATTACAGAACAATTGATGAAACAATACAGCACGTAAGAGAGTCAGCAGAAAGAGCAAATAACAGAAAAAATAAAATTCATAATTAGGACCTCAGATGCTTATAAATGTGTATTTAAAAAAGTAATATTCTAAATACAAAAACATGACTATGACTTTCAAAAGCAAGTTGGCATATTAGTAGAGTAATCCAACCAACTGGGATAAGTAGTCATAAGGAATTTTAAAAGAAGTGAGCAGACAAATGTCGATTTTTCACATACTTTAATTCTAATATGGACATTTGAATTTATCTAATTCTAAAAATATCATATTATAAAAGTGAGTTATACTTATTGTGCTATATCACATCTCATCTGGGGTGATATATCTTTCAAATAAATGAAATTGAATGCATGAAAAGCTATATGGAAATCTGGTAGGACTTCTAGTGTAGTCTGCATTGGTGCAAGTCTATGAATGGTTTACTGCTGGTCCATGAAAAGATGACACAAAAATTTAAAGTGTTTTAAAAACTTTATAGTAATTTGGCACTGCTGCAACATTCAAAGTACATAATCAGGGGACTGGTCTCACTGAATAGAAAACAGATCAGCATGAGTGTTGTCGATCTTGCATGATAAATTGCACCTGATATGAATTGTGTACTACTCAAGTCATAGTCTAAAGTTAATCTGTTATATGAAACCCAAAAGTATTAAAAATATAAGATAGTTTCAGCATTTAATTGTCTGTATAACTTTTTTTATAAACATCATTATCAAGGCTTTTAAAATTTATAGTTTATAGTATTAGCTAAATTAGGAAAGTAAAATTTATATTATTTATTTTTTCACCCTAATTTTTATATGGTGAACAAGTTCACTTTACTTTTTTGTCAAGCATTAGTATGAATATTTTTGTATGTACCAGCAGTAGTAAGTCTAATGACAACTGTGCGAGTGATATAAACAAATAAAAACCAAAGTAATCGATGCCAATATTTATTGAAAGTATGATCCTTCAGATATTAATGTTATAGTTATGATTCACAGTGAAGTGCTAGAATAACAGTGTGTTATTTGTAAGGGATGTACTGGATAATGAAGCAATTAATCTTACAATTTAAGTAGCATTTATATACAAAATAGTAAGGAATGCATTCGATACCTAAAGAAATTTTGAAAGATAGGGTATTAAATTAAAAACTCAAAGGGAAGATGATATTTAATAATTCATATTTAAGCATTTCTTCTTTAAGAACTTCTTGCAAAGTAGCACATCAGGTTGTAGACCAAAGGACGACATAAGATTGCAAACACATGAGTGGAAGACTGTATCAAAGATCAGTGCCTACAAATGTAGGATAAATCTATGACAAAACAGGTAGGTCAAGTGCAGTTAACAGTTACATCATAGCTTGACAAACTCAGAAATTGGTTATTTATATGGAAATGTCAATGTTTAGAACACAGAAAGCCATCCAAGTACTTTTATTTCAACTTACAAAAATGTCAAGATATTGGGTTTTTGTTTTTTGTTTTTGAGATAGTCTATCTCTCTGTCGCCCCAGCTAGAGTGCAGTGGTGTCATCAGAGCTCACTGCAACCTCAAACTCCTGAGCTCAAGTCACTCTCCTGCCTCAGCCTCCTGAATAGCTGGGACTACAAGCACACAACACCATACCTGGCTAATTTTTCTATTATTTTTTGTAGAGATGGGGTCTTGCTCTTGCTCAGGCTGGCCTGGCCTCAAGCAATCCTCCTGCCTCAGTCTTCCAGAGTGCTCAGATTACAGGCATGAGCCACTGAGCCCAGCCTCAGATATTGTAAATCAATGTTATTTGAGTATAATGGTGACAAGAAGAAAGGATTTTTTTCCTTCAGCTTCATCGCCAACAGACACAACTAGCTCTGAAAAGCATAACGTTGAGGTATTACATTGTTTTGGACTTTAGTTCTGATGAAACAGTTGCAAAGACAGGAAAATATTATGGAAACATTATGGTTTAGTTATCTAGTATATCAGTTATATATTGCTGCCTAACAAATCACTCTGAAATTTAGCAACAACTTAAAAAAAAACAAATGTTTCCTTTCTTTATTATTATTATTATTGTTTTTTATTTCAGAATATTACGGGGGTACAAGCGTTTTGGTTATGTAAATTGCTTTTGTACCATTTGAGTTGAAGTTATAAGTGTGCCCATCCCCCAGATAGTATGCATTGTACATGTTAGGTGTGGATTTACCCATCCCCTCCTCCCCCCTCCCACCTCCCATAATGAATGCTATTTCCATATGTGCTCGTAGTGTTGATTGATTAGTACCAATTTAATGGTGAGTACATGTGGTGTTTGTTCTTCCATTCTTGTGATACTTCACTTAGAAGAATGGTCTCCAGCTCCATCCAGGATAATATAAGAAGTGTTAGTTCTCCATTTTTTTATGGCTGAGTAGTACTCCATGGTATACATGTACCTCATTTTATTAATCCACTCACATGTTGATGGGCACTTGGTTAGTTTTCACATCTTTGCAATTATGAATTGTGCCACTATAAAAATTTGAGTGCAGGTATCTTTTTTATAGAATGTCTTTTTTTCCTTTGGGTAAATACCCAGTAGTGGGATTGCTGGATCAAATGGTAGTTCTACTTTTAGTTCTTTGAGATAACTCCATAATACTTTCCATAGAGGTTGTACTAATTTGCAGTCCCACCAACAGCATATGAGTGTTCCTATCTCTCTGCATCCACACCAGCATTTGTTATTTTGGGAATTTTTGATAAAAGCCAATCTCACTGGAGTTAAGTCATATTGCTCCCCATTCTCATGCACAGGAATGTGAGATGTTTCAGCGGGTAGTTCTCAGGATAGTTTATGAATTTCAAGCTATCGGACAGGACTGCGATCATCTAAGGACTCGAATGGGGGCTGAATGATCAGCCTGTAACAACTCGCATGGCTGTGGGGAGGCCCCAGCTTCTCGCTAGCTACCAGCCAGTGCCTTGCCCTGCTGGCCTCTTCGCAGCACTGTCTGTAGCACTGCTTCTCCCAGGGTGAGTGATTCAAGAAAGAACGAGAACAGGCACTCTCAAGACGGAAGCTGCAGTCTTATAATTTAACTTGGAAGTTACATAGCGTCATATCTGCCACATGCTATGGGTCACACAGATCCACCCTGGCACAGTGGGGAAGGAAAGTACACCAGAATAGCAATACCAGGAGGTGTGGTTCCTTAGGGGCCCCAAGCAAGCTGGCTCCCCGACCCAGATTAAGAAGCTTGTGCTAAATGTAAATCAACATACTGCTTCCTTCACTGAGGAATTATTGCTGCAAAAACCAAAACGAAACCTCAGCTACACTAGTGTTAGTGATTTAGTAAAAACTGTGAATTACCTTAAGAATATGTATTATATTTAATATTCTCTTTATTATGTGATATCAAAATATTTAACACACAGTATATGCAAGGTCCAGTGGTTAATAAGGAGAAGTCTGTCAGTGTTGTTTGCATTATGAAACAAATACTTTAAATGCAAATCAAAACCACAATGAGATATCACTTAGCTCCAGTGAGATTGGCTCATATCAAAAAATCCCCAAACAACAAATGTTGGCAGGGATGTGGACAGATAGGAACACTCATACACTGCTGGTGGGACTGCAAATTAGTACAACCTCTATGGAAATTAATATGGAGATACCTCAAAGAATTAAAAGTAGAATTACCATTTGACCCAGCAATGCCACTACTGGGTATTTACCCAAAGGAAAAAAAGACATTTTATAATAAAGACATCTGCTCACGAATGTTTATAGCAGCACAATTCACAATTGCAAAGATGTGGAAACAACCCAGGTGCCCATCAATACACGAGTGGATCAATAAAATGTGGTATATGTATACCATGGAGTATTACTCAGCAATAAGGAACAACAGTGAATTAACACATCTGGTATTATCCTGGTTGGAGCTAGAACCCATTCTTCGAAGCGAAGTGTCACAGGATTGGAAAAACAAGCACCACTGGTACTCACCATCAAACTGGTACTAACTGATGAACACATACATCACACAGGGCAATAATATTCATCAGGGGGCGGGCACGCAGGAGGGGGGTGGAGGGGATGGGAAAAACTCTCACTGAATGGATGCAGGGAGCACAGTTTGGGGGATGACCACGATTGTAGCTCTGACATGGGCAGTGCATGGGCAATGTATATAGCCAAAGTGTTGTACCCCCATAATATTCTGAAATAAAAAATATAAATAAAAAAAATTAAAAAAAAAAGAAATCCAAAAAAAAAAAAAAAAACAAATACTTTCCTGCAAGCATTACTGGGTGGTAAGATATCAGTTTAGTCCTACCTTTTAAAACATGGACTTTGGACAGGAACACTGAAGAAAAGGAAGAATCAAAGTACTTTCCTTATTTATTGACTTCTTGTAAATATTATTGGAAAAGAAATGGAGAAGTTCATTTAACTCCAGTATTTGTAATGATTTTAATATTTGCATGCAAGGTGATGTTGATATTGCACATCTGTGAAAAGTTATCACCAAATATCTTAAAAATTTGGTAGATCATTTTGAATTTCATTTTCACCAAGAGAAGACCTAAGTGTAGGAAGTTTATAATAAAAATGTATTTCTTTAATCAAAAGACAACTTAAATTTAACTCTGTACAAAATAGATTGTTGGAAATATGACTACTGATAAAAGATTGAAAATGAATTTTAAAAACAGAACATCACTTGCTACATTTTGAATAAAAGTTTAAAAGAACAATCTGAGCTCTTTGAAATTGCTTTAAAACCTCTTCTATTCCTATCAACACACCACTGTTATCTGAGCATTACCAAAACAAGACATTGAAATAGTTTAGATATACATGATTTTCTGAGAGTAGCACTATTGCCAATGCAACCTAGATTAAATAGGTTAATAAGTGAGTTTGTGTATCTCATTAATATTTGTTTTAATATTTATTCAGTGTGTGTTTGCAGGTTGTTAGTGTGAAGAATCATCATATCCTTCAAAAATTTTTATTTATTTACAACTGTAGAGTGACAAAAAGTATGTGTATAATATTTTCTATATTAATTGACTACTCATACTTGCAATGAACTGTTATATAAATATATAATTATTTCCCTATGTTATGTTTGTTCTGATTATATTAAAATTTAATATGCCTGTTGAGTCTAAGGAATGAAAAACCTTGGACTTGTATATTACGTATTTTGTGTTGTTTATTTAATTTTTCTGGTAATTCATATTTTAAAACATATTTTGGACTTTGATGGATTTGGACTTTTAAAAATGGTTGTTTATCACAAATAGTTTGTTAAATGCTGATCTTGTGGATTTTAGTAAGTTAATCAAATACTTTAGGTGGGGTCCACAGAAAAGGAGTAATGATTCAGAGTCCCATAGCTATAGAAAGACCTATATGGGTATTTCAGGGTTAGGAATAAAGAAAAAAGAACTGTCAGACTATGGAGATGAAGTATAGAAAAACTTCACTTTATTTCTTTGAGACCCTAAAGAAGAAAAAAAAAAAGAAAAAATGAATAGCTTTTAAAAGAGCACCTTCAATTTTCTTTTACTTTTGCATAATGACTTACCAATAATGTGGTAAAGAACTTTGGTTCTTTAGAAGAAAAGATACAGATTATATGTGATTGCATTGCAATATTTTTTCCTCCCACTGAAATTACTCAGGGGGTGGCTTGTATAAAAATTGATTCTTCCTTATAATGCAGAGATGTGTGTTTGTTTGGTACTAATGAAAACAATAACACTAATGTAGTTTTGAATTTAGTTGAAGAGATGAATAAAATCCTCAAATTATCTATGAGAAAGCTCATTAAGTTTTTCTTTTGATGTTACTCTTATATTTTTTCTTATATAAAAAAGTTACTCTGAATCAGAAATCATTATCCTTGTGAATAACTATTACAATATTTTGAAAGCTTATTATGTGTGGATATTTTGCACTTGCTCAACTTTTACATACATTAGATGCTCTACATGTATTTTCTCTAATTTATACAAGGATCCTCCCAAATAGACATATATCATCATTTTGTAGATGGAAAAATTTAAGCCAAAAATTTAAATAGTATGCCAAAGGCCACCCAGGTAGACTGTGATACTACTGAAAATTAAACACAATTCTTCTGATTCCAACAACCATGCCTTTTCTACTGTACTATTTTTTCTAAACATTTCTTCCCTGACATTATTTCATAAGTAGCTTTCCAAAAACCACATTTCCAAAAGCCAAA
Source organism: Daubentonia madagascariensis (assembly GCA_023783475.1). Lineage (NCBI taxonomy): Eukaryota > Metazoa > Chordata > Mammalia > Primates > Daubentoniidae > Daubentonia > Daubentonia madagascariensis. Next base: position 74,337,194 of record JAKFHU010002088.1, on the reverse strand, counting down.
TGTGTGCATTAAAAGAATATATTTAAAAATATTAAATGAAGAAAAATCTCTTCTCAAGTTGACCATTTGGCATTTTTTGTGATTTTGTTTCACTGAAGCTGCTATGGGACTGTTTTTTTTTTTTTTTGAAATTTGCTACATGAAACTAGATCAATATACACTACTAATTGGATGATTTATATTTCGGTCGGCCATCTTGAAAGAAAATGGCAGTTATAAAGCTCTCCAAGGAGACTTGTTTTTCAAAAGTAGTGATTGTTATGAATGAAATATGATCTTTGGATAAAGGTTACAGAGATATCTGATTATTCTATGTTAAGAAATAATTTCCCAAACTACTAGTGAAACAAATCTATTTCCCATACATCTTCTACATATATGGGTGATTTTATTTTCCTCTAAGGTGTGGTAATTGCTTGTGCAATATCTATTTTTCCTTGTCTCAAAAACAATGTGGCATTTTTGTACTGATTCTCCATTTCTTTTCCAATATTTACAAGAAGTCAACAAATAAGGAATGTACTTTGATTCTTCCTTTTCATTCAGTCAATAAGTTATCAAGACCCACCAATTCCATCTAGAACAGGGCAGAACAAATCCTTCTATTTTTATTAACACAGTTTTGTTCATCTTTTATATTTTTATTTTATTTTGAAAAAGAATATATTTAAAATACCAAAGAACAAAATAACTTGCAACAAAATAATCCTCCCAGATTGACCAGCATTTCAAAAAAGCTATCTTTTTTCCAAACACTTTTTCTTCAAAAGGAAATTTTGGATGAACATTTTCCCCAGTTAGCAAAGATCATTGATTAGTAGGATGATATATGTGAACCATTTGAAGAATATGCAGCTGTTATAGACCTATTAATTGGAGAATACAATGAAAGTTTCACTGACTTTGAGAATCATGACATCACACTCAAATTAGCATTTCAGCCTTACTTAGTTCATATCACCAAGGCACCTAAAGAACTACAGATGGAATTGATTGATCTGTCAGTAGATGACATTTTAAAGTCATTGTTTGATGCTAAGAAAGATCCTATTGAAATATGGAAAAATGCAGTAGAATACCCACGCCTTCGGCAGCATGCCCAAAAAATGCTTTCTTGCTTTTCAACCACTTATTGCTGTGAATCTACATTCTCCTACCTAACACAAATCAAGACACTCTTAAGGTCACAAATGACTGATACCCATCTAGAGGATCAACTGAAACTGTGGCCCTCCATGCTGCAACCAAATATTCAAATGCTTTCCAACAAAAAGCAGATACAACAAAGTCATTAAAGGTTAGTTAACTTCAAAATTAACAAATAGTTTTCATTTTCGAAATTATTAAGTACATAGTAGTTAGATTTTTACAAAATAATATACATTTTTCAGTATATCTGATTGAAGTTTCTTGAATGTGACCTTATTTGATTACCGCTAAATTAATGTGGCCTTCCAACATGAAAAGGTTCCCCACCCCTGATCTAGCACATCGCTTTTTCCTCGTTCTGTATACAGCTTATCTACTGGAGAGTTGTCTTTATCTTGGACTACTAGAGCAATCATTTAGTTCTGACTGTCCAATATAAGTGGCCAATAGCCACATATGGGTATTAAGCACTTGATATCTGTCTGGTTCAAATTTCCATTAGCTAAAAACATAAACTGCACACTAGGTTGAAGACTTGGTATGCAAAAGAGAATACAAAATATTTCATTGATAATTTTACATAGATCTTGCATTAAAATGACAATATTTTGTTAAACAAAATGTATCATTAAAATTAATTTCATTTATTTCATTTTACTTTTCTAATGTGGCCACTAGAAAAATTTGAAACTACCTACGTGGCTTTCATTGTATTTCTATTTCAAAGCGTTGCTTTACTTGTTCTTTCTGGCTTCTAACTTGTTCCTCTTAAATTCATTTCAATATTGAATTGTCAAAGTGATCTATCTGAAAGACAATTTTAACCACTGAACAGACATTCCAAATGATGGACAAAGCAGCTTGATGGAGACATTCTAACCAGAGTAAAATAACAAGACTCAAGCTTAAAGACATGACATGGTAGTCCTTAAAAAGAGTCAAATATGGATAATTACCAGTGTGTATTTTGCACAGAAAACTAATGTTCTGAAATTGGTATTGCAAAACAGGAACCAAGGAAGTGGACCACCCCTTCAGAAAGCACCAACTTCCTCTGCCACCCACCATCCACTCACATACATGCCCCCAAAGCTATCTAGTGTTTACAAGTAAGAAAATGTAATTACAAGTAAAAAGAAATTCAGTTAAGACCAATATTTTAAAAAAACATTCAGTTATGTCCGGGCATGTTAGAATGGACTTCCCATTTCCTACTTCTTTATAAACTATCCTCTCCATAGGATAAAACGTCTACTTCCCCAATCACAAATTTAAGTATGGTAATGTCATATAGTGTCAACATTGTTTATAGTACATGGACCATATTGATTTGTTACAACTGCTTTTTCCCTAATGCAATTTGAGGAGAGAGAAAATATGCCATTTTGATTCTTGTTTATACTATTTAGTAGAATAGATATATGCAAGTAGATGTAAGTTCAACAATTTTTTCTTTATATAAAACAAAGCATGATGATGCTGTTTTTTCTTTAATTTTTATTTTACCTTAGTGAGGAACAATATAATCTGACATTTCCTTGGACAGCAGTTGGTTGGGTATAGTGATAAAGACTGATACCACATTGAACTCAGTTTAGCAGGTCTAGATGCGGATTGAACAGGTAATCACATCTCATTATTAGCCTAGTGATTCAAGCAACCCAGCTAATTGGCCTCAGACAAAAAAGAAATAATTAGAAAATGACTTTTGGAATAGTATCAGTGAGTAACACTATGGAGATTTGCATTCATATGTGCATATTTGAAATTTTTGAAGGAGATTGTAATATAAAGTTTGGGCATTTATTTTTCTTTTAAAAAGATGACACAGGGTTCTCTCAATAATTTACATGAAAATAATGCCTATTTACTTTGCTTAAGATTTCTAATATAAAGGAAGGCCTAAAAGGTCTTATCTAAAACCAACTGGAAGAAATGCTATGCAAGTGTGTGGGAATTCTAATGGGTCTCTGTAAATGTGTTACAAAGGCTAAAATCCTAATAGCAGTCACCTTGAGTAAGAGTAGTTGTTGAGGGTGGGTGGTGAACTTAAAAAAAATTAAGACATGACAATAACTCCCAGATAACTCACATTTTGTTTTCTTTCTTTGAGAACTCTAAGAAAAAGTAGAATATAAATAATATTTGAAACATCATCTTTAACATTCTCTCCCTGATGTACAATATAATTGCAGAAAAAGTTGGTTAAAAACTTGGAATCTTTCAAAGTAAAGAGGCAAATGGTGCCAGACTTCATTGAGAATTATTTTCCCCATTGGTACATACATGGTATAAACTTTTATGAAAATTAATTTATCAGCGTATTATATAGATGCATATTTCTTCTGCTAATGAAAACTACATCACTGATGTGTACTTAAATTTAGCTAAATAGATTTAAATACATGCTTTCAAATTGTCTATATGGAACTTTATGGTTTAGTTACACTGGTTTTACAGGCATTATCTGAAATATATGTAAAAATATATTAATAGTTGAGTAAGTATTTTATCATCCTTTTACAGATGACACAACTGAGGCATAGAAAGGTATCTGATTTACCAAAAAATCCCACACAGTAACTCTGATGGTACTGGAAATTGCATCCAGCTCTCTGATCCCAAAGCCCTTTTTCCTTTTACCATATTATCTTTATCTTATATATGATTGCTGCTTTTATTTAAGTGTGTTTACATGGAAGTAAATAGAATGTGCATACTTGGAAAAATCCATCATTTTTTAAGTAAGAACTTTCTAAGTTAACATTTTCTAAGTTAAAGAGTGGTTCTACTTTAACTCAATCATTGGGAATTTTGCTTATCATTGTTAAGGGATCAAACAGACCTTTAGGAAATTTGGGACATAAAACAAAATTTGATCAATATGCCCTATTAATTTGGAGATTTATATTTCTGTCTCTCAAACAAAATGAATGTCAATAAATTTCCTCTGGGGTCATATTTTCAGGAAGTTATAACTTATATGAATAAAATGTGATCTCTAGGTAGAGGTTATAGAAATATGCAATTGTTCTGAATTATATAACCATTTCCAAAACTTTTTTTAAAGTGATTTTGCTTCTCTTACATGTGTTTCTAATGTGGGTGATTTATTTATTTAGCTTTAGAAATAAATTTATAAATGAATTTATAATATACATTTAAATTGTATATTTACTTTTTACTTGCTTTAAGAGGCACATAAGATTTCTCTGATTCTCCATTTCTTATTCCATAATATTTATTCTAATACTGAGCTTTTAAAATGTTCTCTCTAAACATAACTCAACCCATAATACTTCCCTAATTAATACCCTCCAGTGGTTCCTCCATCACCTAAGTGATAAAATCAAAGTCCTTAATTTAGTGTACTGGGTCTTTCATAATATGATCTACACTTGGTTTTCTGACCTGATTTCTCACCATTCCCTCCCTCACCTTTTATGCAGCACTGAACTCTCAACCAGAGTCTTTTAGACCTTTGAACATGTGCGTAGGTTTTTATTCCTTCATTAAACATATTTATTGGACACCTACTCTGAGCAGGAAGACACCGTGCTTGGTGTTTGGAATTTTTAAAAAATGAAAATATTGCCTCTACTCTAAAAAGCTCATTATTCAATGAAGGAAAGTTCTTTCCAAAAGAACAGAAAAAACTGTAATGCAACACAGCAACTTCTCCCCACATCATACATTACACTTCCTCAATATCCTGACTCTCTTTCTCCCTTTCTCCTTTCTACTTGCTGTGTGTGTGCGCGCGCGTGTGTGTGATCTCCAAGTCATGAAATCAGGTCCCTGTCATTTTTTTAAGCATCTATCATGCCATGAGTTTCATTAGGGGTTAATGAGGGCAGAGAATACACAGAAGATGAGGCTGTTTCCCTTAACAATCACACAATATAGCTACAGTGACATAAATGAACGCACTAAAGATTGATTTAATGTGAGGATCAGCAAATTTTTGTTCATACAGGATTAGATCATAAATATTTTTAGCTTTGTGGGGCATATAGTCTCTGTTGCAACTTTTCAAATCTATCATTATAGGGCAAAAATAGCCTCAGATGGTATGTACATGAATGGGCATGGCTGTGTTCCAATAAAACTTTCTTGACCAAAGTACGTGGTGGGCCAGAATTGGCCTGGGGGCTACAATTTGCCCACTCCATATTTAATGGATAGGAAATAAAAGGTATAGTATAAAATATCAGTCATTTAAATATTCAGAGAAAGAAAATGCATTCTGAGTTAGGCCCAGTCAAAAGAGCATATCTGGTTGCAGTAATTACTGAACAGGTACTTCCAGAAAATGACCAAACCAGGTATTCTGGACAGAGTAGAATAACAAGACTAAATTCTTGTAGACCATTATGCAAACAGCATAGTGGACCTTTAAAGAACAAAGACAGACTTATTACAAGGAAATGGCTCTCATGATTTTATGGAGGCTGACAAGTCCCAAGATCTGCAGTTGTTAGACGGGAGACCCTCGAAAGCTGATGGTGTAGTTCCAGTCTGAAGGCTAGCAGGCTTGCGACCAGGGAATAATTGATGTTTTAATACTAGTCTGAAGGCAGGCAAAATCAACATTCCAGCGAAAAGTCAGGCAGGCAGGAGGAATTCCCTCTTACTCAGTGGAGGGTCAGCCTTCTGTTTTAATTGTCCACATTAGGAAGGGCAATCTGCTTTACTCAATCTATCTATTTAAATGTTAAATTCATCCAAAATACCCTCCAAAAACACCCAGAATAATGTCAGGCAAAATGTTTGGGCATCCCGTGGCCAAGTGAAAATGACACATAAAATTAACCATTGCATAGAGCAAGTTGGTGTTTCTGAGGCCAGTTTGCATAACAGGAGCCATGGAATCTGGTTGTCTTTTACAAAGCGCCACTTCCCTATCACACATGCTGATCTAGTCCTTTCCTAACCTACCTAGTGATTACAAAAAAGAAAAAAATTGACATTAAAAGTAAAAATCATTTTATCCCAATGTCACTTAACAAAAAGATTTGTGAAATCAATTATAGTACTTAAGTGTTCTGGTTTTATTATATTTCCTTTTCCCCATTTATACCAAGACACACATACACACACAAATCATCTACTTGCAAAATCACAAATCTACATAATGATGTTGACTTTTGTCCATTTTATAACAATACGTCAGACCAGGTAATTTATAATGAACAGAAATTTATTGACTCATGGTTCCGGAGGCTGGGAAGTCCAAGACCGAGGGGCAGCATCAGGTGAGGGCCCTCTTGTGGCATCAGCCCACAGTGGAAGGGCAAAGCAAGAATGAGAGAGAGCAAAAGATGGAACTTGCAGCCTCAAGCCCTTTTATTATCAGCATTAATTCATTCCTGAGGGTGGAACTCTCATGACCCAAACAGCTCCCCTTAGGCCCCACCTCCCAGTACTGTTGCATTGGGATTAAGTTTCTAACACATGCTTTTTGGGGAACACATTCAAACCATAGCAGATATATACTATCTCTTTTCTATAGTACAGACTTCATGTTATCTTGTTGCATCTGGGTTTGTATAAAGCTATGTGTTGAGAGATTATATATGTCATTTTAATTTGTTTACTTTAGTATTTTATCAGCAGGATGTGTTAATGGAAAGCACCATAAAAGAAAGTAGTTACAGGTGTAATTATTCTTTGTTCTTATTTAAACTTAATAAGTAACACAAAATTATCATGATCCTTTTTCGTTTAATCCTCTTTACGATAGGGAAAGAAAAAAGTTATTGTATTTATACTATCTATTCAAATGACAAGTGTCAATATTCTGTTGCTTAAGTAAAGATTCATGTTGGTTAGAATTAATCTCTGGCAGTGTCAAACACTGCTTTCTTTCACATGTCTGCATCTCTGCCACCCTCAACCACCACAGCCAGTTGTACTAAAGAAGCAAACACATTGGTATTGGCATAGATAGCAAGTATGGAGCTATTACTTTGATGTGGAATCCTTTTAGATTGGCACAAATCTATGAAACTGAATTTCTGTTGATATAACTCTTGAAATCCATTTAATTCTCATTGGCCTAGAAATTCCCTTTACGGCTTAGATTTGTAGATTTGTGTTTCTAAAAGTGACTGGCATATATCTCCAACAATTGTTTTTCTGACAAACAAGATATAGTTGGGGATTTGACAAAACAGCTCTCTTTTATAGGATTTTTGACCAAAGAAAAAAGAACTCTATAGAATGAAGCATATCAGAAGTCATCAATTTCTGATCCAGTTATATATGTTATAATGTTAAATAGCATTCTTCTAAGTAAATAGTGAATATCATTTCTTTTTTTTTTTTTCTACTCTTCCTTCAGGGCCTCTGAAGCTGTCCTTAGAGCAATGTAAAATTTAAAGGAGAAAATATGGTTTGCAATTGAGATTTCCTGTTAACATTCAGTCTGTATTGGTTGTATTCAATGCTTCTATTTTTCTTCTGGAAATAGCAGTAAATCTATGTGTTGGTGACATTTCAGAAATCCCATCTAGGACTGTGACTTACACTCTATATTGCATTATAAATACTGACTTGCTTTCAAACCCCATGTGTGTCTTTCATGTAGAAATCAGCTAGACAGTGAAGTCATTATTCAACTGAATTTGCAACATTTATTACCCTTGCTGGATATGTACGTATTAGCTATATTCACAACAAATGGCCTCTCAATTCTAAGGTATGTGTTTTTGTTAAAGAATTACCTATTTTGTACATTTTATATTTTTTCTTTCTTCTGTGCTTAAATGTCTTTTATAAAAAATGTAATGGGATATGTAATTTGGAATTAAGATACCACATTTCAACTAAGGATCTGATTCTGTTCAAATAGGAATCTTTTACATTGCTGCTTTTGATTTATCTATGCTATAAATTTTGTTATAAAAATTATTTTTTCTCTAAATTTATTATTAATCATGTATTAACTTTCCCATTTCATCCCTTTGTGGTTTAAGCCTTTTTAATGAATTTTTTTGTCATTTTCTCTGCCTTTTCTGTTCTTTTTTATCAATGTTCCATTTATAGATATGTAAGTGAAAATTCATATCATGTCAGAAATAATGCAAATTTTGTCCTTTCCAGTAAATAATGTAGTGCCCTGTTGAGGCATCTAGGTTGATTATTTAGTGTAAAATGAAGAGATAAATATAAAATTTCAATTTTTCACAGGCAGATGTTGAACAAAGCTATTTCTGTGAACAGTGTCTTGACACTGGTGATGTAACAGTTGAGTCCGAGCTCTGCTTGGATATTTGTTTTGGATCACTTTGCTGAGTATACAAATTTGGAAGGATCTTTTTTCCTTTGTAGCATATAGTGCTCTACTAATGAATATATCCAATTTTTCTTTTCATCCCCTTGTATTACTGTCCTAGGACTACTATAACAAATTACCACAAACTGGGTAGCTTAAAATGACAGGCATATATAATTCTGGGGACTGAAAGTCTAAAATCAAGTGTTGGCAGGGTGTATTCTTCCTGGAGGCTCTGATGGAAGAACTGTTGCATGCCTCTCTCCTAGCTTCTGGTGGCTGCTGGCCACCCTTGGTATTCCTGGGATTGTAGCTACATAACTCCGATCTCTGCCCCCTCTTCACATGATCTTTTCCTCTGTGTCTCTGTGCTTTTCCTGTTCAATGAGAACACCTGCCTTTGGATTTAGGGCATAACCTACATCAAAGATGATCTCATCTTGAGATTCTTACAATTAAGGTAATTACATCTGCAAAGACTTTTTGTCTAAAGTCACACAGCTTCCAGGTAGAAATATCTTTTGGCCACAATTCAACCCACTATAATCTGCCCTATGGCTTCCAGAAATTCACATCTGTTTTATGTGCCAAAATATATTCACCCTATCTCAGTATCCTTGATAGCCTCAACCTATTATAACATGAACCCTAAATCCAAAATCTCATCTAAATAAAAAGTCAAAAAGTCTTAAATCTCATAATCTAAATCATGTATGGGTGAGATTCTTGGTATGATCCTTCTTGGTGTAGAAGTCCTCTTCATCTTTGGACCTGTGGAAATAAATAGCAAGTTATCTGCTTCCAAAATACAATAGTAGGTTGGGCATAGAAGAGACATTCCCATTCCAAAATGGGAAACAAAACAAAACAAAACAAACAAAAAAACAAGGTGGTCACTGGTCACATGCAAGTACAAAACTGAGCAGAGAAAATTTAGTTAGATTTCAAGGCCTGGGAATAATCCTCTGTAGCTTGATACTTTGTCCTATTGGCCCTTTGTGGCTTTGGCAGCATCCATGTCACCCTCAGAGTCATTCTTCCTTTTTCTTCTAGAGTGTTATACGTTTGTAGCTGAGTAGCTCCATGATCCCATTGCCTGCCTGCAGAATTTTAGAATTCAAGTCTTTTGTCATTGTGTCCTATTTCTATTCCTTTTAGTCCAAGATGGCAGTGTTTCTGCTGATATGCTATTCTTAAAATCTTTGTTGGTCTCCTATGTATGTCTCAAGGGCCATGTTATCAGAAAGGGTTCTCTGATCTCTGGTCTTTCTGATTAAGCTCATCTTTATCTCTGGCTTCTGCTGAGACACTCGGTTAAATCCATGAGTCACACTTTTGGGCTCTTCAACAAAAGGTTGTCAAGTCACGTCCTTGACCTTCTCTCCAGAGCACTTTCTGATCAGTGAATCTTCCATATGTTCTGACACCAACTGGGTGATCTACAATTCAATTCAATCCAATTCAATTCAATTTTGACACTAACTGCCTGGAATTAGTGCAGACCCCACATGATAAGGGTAAAGCCCTTCAATTATGACACTAACTACTCAGAGTTAGCATCATATCCTTCAAGTTAAAGAGCAAGGTCCTTGACAAGACTTCTCTTACTTTAGATGCCAGCCACAAGAAGTGTCCCCAAGGTACCTGCGTTTCTATCTGACTTGGCTACATCTCTGGGAGTTTCCACAAGGCCCCTTCAGTTTCTTGGGCTTGTAGCTGCGTATCGTCAGCCTCTGTCTCTGTCTTCACATGGCCTCCTCCTTGGTGTCTCTGTGTTGTCTCCAATTCTGTAAGGATACCCGTTACTGTACTTAGGACCTATTTTCAGTCAAGGAAGATCTCACCTCAAAGACTTACTTTACATTGAGTAAATTACATCTGCAAAGACCCTTTGCCAAATAATATTACATTTTCAGCTCCCGTGGATATACGTTTTAGAGGACCACATTTATTCCTCTCTCCCATCTTTCTCTCCTTTCTCCTTTTACTCTCACTTTTGCTTTCTCTTTTACACAATTTTTTTGATACCCTGAAATGATATCTTTCTTGAAGCCAGTGATTATTTAAGTCAAATTTTACTTATAACAGGTATACTCAGGCTAATATTTTCAAGGTTCATTTACCACCTCTCCTATAGTTTAAACACTGATAATTTGAATTGTGCCCCTTAGGTCACCTCCTTAAGACATTAAAACTTTCACTGCTCCAGTTGTTGCACTTATTAATATCTGATTTACACTGATCATCATTTTATAACTTTTTTTCCACTGTACCTTAAATTAACCTTGTTCATAAATGCTTTAACCTATCTATGTGTTCATATAGATAAAAATAGCTTCCATTATATAATGCTATTAAATTTCAATGGCAATCAAATTCACTAATTGTTTATAGAACTCCTAATATGTGCAAGGCCAAATGCGTACTACTTGTTAAACTGTTATCGAGAGATCTGCTGATTAAAAAAAATCACTGAGAGAGCATGTTGAATCAGCAATTTATAGGCACAACTCCAGATCTATGGTTTTGGCTCAGAATAAATAATTCTGGTAATAAAAGACGAAAAATAGAGGCTTTCTACTTCGTACTTCTATTGCATTGTGTGTGCATGTATCATCACATTTATAAGCAAACAATACAACATAGTATGTCATGTTTTCTTTAAAAGATTGTTGATAACAAGGACTGTATCATGGTCATCTTTATAGAAAAAAGTTATTCCTATGCCATTAATATTTGAGGACCCCATGGCATCTGAATCCATAGCTAGAATCAATACTGCTTCTTGTAATGGAATGTGTATTGAGGGTCATAAGATGGTAAGTATAGTGGTCAAGATATTCTATAAACACATGTCTTGAGTTTGAGGCCCAGTTTCCATTATTATTTTATACTGAATTGACAAATATGTACTCCTTAGTAAAGAGAAATTATGAAGTATCTTCCTCTGAAGATTATGAGGAAAACATAGGTAATCTATATAAAGCAGAAGTCTTTATTAAATTTTAAATGAGTTGCTAAATAATATATACAATCCTTCATAGAGAAGCATGCAACATGGTATACAACAGACTCATTATTTCTGGATTTTTTAATATCGTGAATGTGATGAAGGTGACATTTTCTAATAATAACAATAATAACAGAACACCTATGGTTAACACTTGTTTTTATGTACTACACACTAGGAACTACACTGGGTTTTATGCCCATTATTTCTTATCCTCACAGAACCCCCATGGAGAACAGGTTAAGAATTATAAGATTGCCCATGGTCAAAGACAGTCAAGTAGAGGCAGTATTTGGATCTGAACTGCCTTTTTCCCAAGTACATGTCTCTTTCCAGTATGCCCCAAAGTCTTCAGTGTCCATATAAGATGTTATAAAAGTCTCTTCATTCTCTACCTGGAAACACCTTGGCTGACTTGCATATAAGTGACTTTCTATAGTATTAGAAGGATTAAATTTCCAAGCATATTCCAGGAAGAAAGATCGTGGATGTAGAAAATTCCATTACAGAAACAAGAACAACATGTTTCTGGGGTTCCAAAGAAAAAATTTTTCACCTCTGATTGAGGCATCCACTTTTACTTAAAGAAGATGAGAAATATGAAATCTGTTTGGAAAAATGCCTGAATTTTTTGATGGTAGGCAAATAATATGATCTTTTAAGTAACCCCATTGGGTGAGTTTAATGGGTTTATCACGTCCACTTTACATAAGGAAAAACTGAGGCTTTGGAGGGTTATGCCTTTTTTAAAGCTGCCACTATGATGTTTGTGTTCTTCCCAAAGTTTATGTGTTGAGATCCTAACCCACAAGGCAATGGTATTAGAAGGTAGGGCCTTTGTGAGCTTATTAAGTCATGAGCAGGGGAGCCCTCATGAATGGAATTAGTGTCCTTAAAAAAGAGATGCCAGGGAGCTGCCTTCCCTCTTTCACCAGATGAAGACACAGCAAGAAGCCACCATCTATGAACCAGGAAGTAAGCCCTCACCTAACACCAGTACTGTGATAAATAAATGTTTATCACATTTATTCTAACTTTTAAATTAGCCATCTTTCTTCTGTCACACATATCACATTCTTCCTTTAGGTGGCATCTAATTTTATTGGATTTTTTGCCAAAGTTGAATGCACACAGTTAACCCATATATACTTGTCTTCAAAATTTGTAATATAATTTATAGTGATAATGTGAGGAAGCTCAAGCAGAGTCTGTTTTTGTTAATTAATCAAAAGAATTAATGTCCTTTAAGCATCACCCTGGGATATGTTCATTCTTTCAGAAAATATTTATTGAGCATCCTCTTTACCTCAGACAATCCTATACAAAAAAAGACATATATCTGGCCTTGATGAAGTTTAAACCATACTGGAGAAGACATATATTAATAAAATAATCACATAATTAAGTGAAAAAATGCATAATTATAAAACATGATAAAAGCAAGGTAAGATACTTTCAGGACGAGTAATAGGATGATTTGGACTTGGTTGGTAAGGTGAGGAAAGGCTTCTTCCAGGAAGAGAAACAAAGTGAGGCACCTACTTCCAGGCAGAGGCCACAAGATGAGAAATAGATTTTCTAGAAGCCACAGGTCAGTACTGGAGGCTGCAAGCAGACTGGTGTGGCTGGAATGTAGCCCACGAGGGGACCCTGATGCCAAAATGAGACAAGAGAGACAAGTAACATCCATGTTCTTCTATTACATGTCATGCTCAATATGTCAAGCAGATTTGTCCTTATAGAGAAAAGAGAAGACACTGGAGGGTCTTAAACAGGGAGTGATAGGAATAGATCTGAGTAATGGAAAGATTGCTGTGCCTGTACTAAAGAAGCCAGATTAGAATAAGCAAGTGTTGACCTTGGAATTCAGGTCAGGAGGAAAGTAATTACAGCTTGAACAAGTGGAAGGGAAGAAGTAAGAGTCATTCAGATGGAAAATCTACAAGCAACAGTGACAGATTATACACAGGGACGGAAATGAAGGAAGGGATTAAGGATGATGCCGCAGCTTCTGGCCTTCTTAAGATTAGTGGTGACATTTGCTAGTATCATGAGAAAAAGAGCAGATTTGAGGTGAAGATCAGAAATTTAGCTATATTGAATAAAAGTTTTAATTTTAAAAATCCAATTTAAGATGTCTAGTTGCATGTTAGACATTTAGGTCTAACTTAGGTTGATTTTACTTCCTGCTCATCTCTTCTTAAAACTAATAGACATGAACATCATGGCCCTTTCTAACACTTGATAAAATGTTTTCTTACAGTATTGTAGAAGAGAGAACTACGGCAACTCCTCCTTGTTCAAAAAAATATGTTATCACTCAGTCTTTTTTTTTTAATCCACAATGCCTTGGATGCTTTTGATTGCAAATAACCAAACACTCAACTCTAACTTAAACAAAAAGAAAAATCTGGGCTTATATAAAGGATTACGTAAGAGGTAGGGCAGGCTCCAGGTGTGATTTGGTCAGCGCTCCAACTTCATTTTCCAGAGGTGTTCTTAACTCCTTTATGTTTTGCCTTCAGACTCAAGCTGGTATTCCTCATAGCATAAAAGAGCTGCAGCAGTTCTAAATTTAACATCCACATATCATGTCATCCACAGCAAGAGGAGGGCACCTCTATTACAAAATTTCTAAGAAGAGACATGAGATTAACTTTTTTAGCCTTGGAACACACGTGCCACTCCTGGAGTTAAGAATGGAATCAGCTTACCCAAAGCCAAACTGATTCCTGATATACCTTGGGGGTTATTAAAAAGGTATAGTTACCTACACCTCTAACATGGATGTTAGAGACACAATCACCAGCTACTCATAACAATCTTTTTTGGGCAGATAAACATTCATGCACACATTTCTTCAACACATGACTTTTCCATTATATTTTTATCAACATGGACTTTGATCACTTTCTTTTCAAAAGGAGTTAAAAAAACAAGTCTCTTCCAGTTACACAATTTAGTTCTGATTTTTGGGCTCACTGGATGACATGTTGTCTTCTTCATCAGGCCCATATAGAGACCCTCACAGTCCAGTGCCTGTGGGCAAATAAAAATTTATCTAATCTAATATATAAACTCTAGTAAAAATTACCTCTTGGATAAGGGACAGTTGGAAACAAGAAACAGTGGCCACTTGTCCATAACACATAGAATATCAACTGGACAATAGTAACAAAGTCTCTCTGTCTCAAAGTGAGTTCTTCAGTCCACTGGCTAAGCACTTGTCCTGCTTTTCAGGAAGAACTTTCCTGCACATTTTTCTCTTCTTTGTGGTCACATGAACTGCCCTTTGGGGAGGTTTCCCTTTAACGTAAGAAATATTTAAAAAGGAGCTTATTTCCATGTGGTAAGAATTATTCAGGGGCCTGGACATTGTCCCATAGCTTGAAAAATCATAAGCCATTGGGAGTCAGGCTTGAGGTTTCATTGGCAATACATTGTCCTTAAATATTCATTAGGTTTCAGGTCTACTTTGATTTCCATACAAAGGCAGGAAGGACCCCCACTCAAAAGTTTATTTGGGTGGTGCAACAGGTACACACACCAAGAGGGTATGAAAAGGTTTATTATCTAACGGGGCTTTTCTGGGAAGAGTAGGGCAGCCTCCCAGGCTTATCCTTAAACAGCTTGAATGAGCAAGGAAGGAGGCTGGCTTAGGGTGTTTGTTGTGGTGAGGAGTTGCAGCTGTGGCGAGAGTTCTAACAGGTGGGCAAGAGCTTGCATGGTTTAAACCTCCATTGGCTTCCAAAGGAGGGACAGCAAGGCTTTCTTCTCAGCTTGCCCAGATGTGGGGAACAAGGGGAATGAGGTAGGAATAAGGCTTAAAAGATGTCAGCAGTCAAATATCAAAAAATGGAGTCAGTTTTTATTTACAAGGTTTATATCCTCTTGTAATGATTTTCATGTCCTAGAGGTCATAGAATCTTGTCTAGCCAATATTTGTGGCTAGTAATGGGCTTAAAGTTTTCTGTCCACTCTTAACAAGTGTTCCTATCCTCCTAACCTTCAGCTTAAATGTCTCCTTGAGTAAATTGAACAACGTAGGCCTGGCACAGAAGGCAAAGGTAAATTGCCCTTTCAGCCCAGGGTACTTCCCAGCTTTTTTCACATTGAAGTGATTATTCCCTTTAACGAACGGAGTTGTACAGGAAGGCTTTGGGGATCTGGCTTTTCATGTGTTGCTGTCTTAAAGCAACCAAAATTTTAACTTTAGTGTTTCTGCCAGAACTAATGTTAGAATTTGAGGTAGAAAAATCTAACTCTTAAATCTTAAATCTTTCAAAATGTTGTCTCATCAACATGGATTTCAGGCCACAGGCAGAAAGGGCTCTTATAGCAAAGCCGCAGATCTGCCTCTGCTTTCCTACGGAGTAGTTTCAAAGCAACTTATTCCTATGATGAAAGCACTTACAGAAGTTACTAAAAATAGCAATCAAGGAAATACCATCGTGACTTTTTAGACCCATGTTCCCTAATGCTGTGTCCTTTCTAAACAAAAGATCCATGTCCAAGCATATTGTGATTTTTTTCTTTTATTAAAAATTGATACATAACATTTGTACATAATTATGGGATACATGTAATATTTTGTAACATGCATATAATATGTAATGATGAAGTCAGGGTATTTAGGGTATCAATCACCTTGAGTACTGAATGCTGTTATGTGTTGGAAATATTTCAAGTCCTTTCTTCTAGCTATTTTGAAATACAAAATAGCTTTAACTTTAGTCACCCTACTCTGCTATGGAACATTAAAACTTATTCCTCCTATCTAACTTTATATTTGTACCCATTAGCCAGTCTCACTTCATCCTCACCCCCCACCCCCGCACACCCTTTCCAGTCTCTGATAGCCATCATTCTACTTCCTGTCTTCATGAGGTACACTTTTTTAACTCCCACATATGATTTAGAACATGTAATATTTGTCTGTCTTTGCCTGGCTGATTTCACTTAACATAATAACCTCCAGTTCCATCCATGCTGCTGAAAATTACATAATTTCATTCTTTTTATGGCTGTATAGTATTCCACTGTGTATATATACCACATTTTCTTTTTCCATCCAACCATTGATAGACACCTAGTTTGGTTCCATATATTTGCTACTGTGAATAGTGCTGCAATAAACATGGGGATGTGGGTATTTCTTTGATACACTAATTTCCTTTCCTTTGGATTAATATCCAGTAGTGGGATTGCTGAATTGTATGGTAGTTCTATATTCAGTTTTTGGAGAAATCTCCATACTGTTTTTTACAAAGGCTGTGCTAATTTACATTCCTACCAACAGCGTATGAGTTCCCTTTTTTCTACATCTTCACCAGCATCAGTTATTTTTTGTCTTTTTAATAATATAATCCATTCTAACAGGGTAAGATGATAACTCATTGTGATTTTGATGTTCATTTCTCTGATCAGTGATGCTGAACATTTTTTCATATACCTGTTGGCCATTTGTATGTCTTCTTTTAAGATATGTCTACTCCTGCTACCTTTGCCCACTTTTTATTGGATTTTTTTCCCCCTGAGTTGTTTGAGCAGGCAGATTCTGGATATTAGTCTCTTATTGGATGAATATTTTGGAAATATTTTCTGCCATTCAACAGTCTGTCTCTTCACTCTGGTGATTGCTTCCTTTGTTGTGCAGAAGCTTTTTAGTTTGATATAGTCCCATTTGTCTATTTTTCTTCTTGTTGCCTGTGCTTTTGAGGTCTTAGCCATAAAATCTTCACCTAGGTCAATGTCCTAAAGTTTTCCCCTGTTTTCTTCTAGTACTTTTATTGTTTCAGGTTTTACATTTAAATATTTAATACATATTGAGTGGCTTTTGTATATGGCGAGAGATAGGGATCCAGAGTTATTCTTATGCATATGGATATCCAGTTTTCCTAGCACCATTAGTTGAAGAGGGTGTCCTTTCCCCAATGTATATTCTTAGGGACTTTGCCAAAAATCAGTTGGCTGTAAGTACATGGATTTATTCCTGGGTTCTTTATTTTGTTCCTTTGGTCTATTTGTCTGTTTTTATACCAATACCATGTTTAAGACAGATCATAACCTTGCCTCCAGCTTTGATATTTTTGCTCAGGATTGCTTTGGCTATTCTGGCTCTTTTTTGGTTTCGTACAAGTTTTAGGTAAATATTTCTGTGAAAAATAACATTGTTATTTTTATAGGGATTGCATTGACTCTGTAGATTGCTTTGGGTAGTAGTCATTTTGAGGATATTAATTCTTCTGATCCATGAACATAGAATGTCTTTCCACTTGTTTGTCTCCCCTGGAATTTCTTTCATCAGTGTTGTATATTTTTACTTGGAGAAATCTTCAGACTCTTTGGTTAAATTTATTTTTAAGTATTTTTTGTAGCTATTGTAAATTGGATTGTATTCTTGATTTCTTTCTCAGGTAGTTTATTATTGGTTTATAGAATGCTACTTATTTATAAATATTGAATTTGTATCCTGTAACTTTACTGAGTTTATTTATCAGATCTAAGAGTTTGTTGGGACATTCTTTAGGTTTTTCTAGATATAAGATGATGTGCTCCAGAAAGAGGGACAATTTGACAAATTTGGATCTTTTTTATTTCTTTCTCATGCCTAATTGCTCTGGCTAGTACCTCTGGTATTATGCTGAATTGTAGTGGTGAAGGTGAACATTCTTGTCTTGTTCTAGTTCTTAGGAGAATGGCTTTCAGTTTTTCCCCATTCAGTATGATGTTAGCTATGGGTTTTGTCATATA
The DNA here is from genome assembly GCA_023783475.1 of Daubentonia madagascariensis. Classification (NCBI taxonomy): domain Eukaryota; kingdom Metazoa; phylum Chordata; class Mammalia; order Primates; family Daubentoniidae; genus Daubentonia; species Daubentonia madagascariensis. The sequence goes on along the minus strand of JAKFHU010002088.1, from coordinate 74,319,006 downwards.
TGGCCTTTATTATGTTCGGGTACATTTCTTCTACATCTAGTTTGTTGAGAATTTTATTATGAAGGGATGTTGAATTTTATCAAATTCTTGTCTGCATGTACAGAGATAATCATATGGTTTTTGTCCTTTATTCTGTTGGTGTAATGCACCATGTTTATTGATTTGCATGTGTTGAACCATTCTTGCATCCCTGGTATATATCCCACTGGATCATGGTGTATTATCTGATGTGCTGTTGGATTTGTTTTATTAGTATTTTGGTGTCTGTGTGCATCAGGGATATTGCTTTTAAGTTTTCATTTTTTGTTGTATCTTTGATTTTGCTATCAGGATGGTGTTGACCTTGTAGAATAAGTTAGAATTTTCTTTTCTTCAATTTTTTGGAATAGTTTGAGGATAGGTGGTTTTAGGTCTTCTTTGTATGTTTGGTAGAATTTGGCTTTGAAGGTCCTGGACCTGGGCATTTGGGTTTTGGGAGACATTTTATTACTGATTAAATCTTTTTGCTCATTATTGGTCTGTTCAGGTTTTCTATTTTTTACTGATTCAATCCTGGTAGGTTATATGTGTCTAGAAATTTATCCATTTCCTCTAGGTGTTCCAGTTTGTTAGTGTCTAGTTGTTTATAATAGTCCCTGGTGATCTTTGGTCTTTCTGTGATATCAGCTGTAATGTCTCCTGTTTTGTTTCTCATTTTACTTGGGTCTTCTCTATTTTTTCCTTGGTTAGTACAACTAGCAGTTTATCAGTTTTGTTTATCTTTTTGTTTTGTTAATCCTCTGTATTGTTTTTTTCTTTTCTCTCTTTTTTTTTTTTTAGTCTCTGTTTCATCTAGCTCTGCTTTGATCTTTATTATTTCTTTCCTTCTACTAATTTTGGGTTTGGTTTGTTCTTGATTTTTTAGTTTCTTGAGGTGCATCATTAGATTGTTTATTTGAAATCTTTCTACTTTTATGATGTATTTATTGCTATAAACCTCCCTCTTATCACTTTATTTGCTATGTCCCATAGGTTTTGGTATATTGTATTTCCAATTTCATTTATTTCAAGAAGTTTTTTAATATCCAAATTAATTTTTTCATTGACCCAATTATTGTTCAGGAGCATGTTTTTGTAATTTCCATGTATTTTTATAGTTTCCAAAGTTCCTCTTGTCATTGTTGTCTGCTTTTATTCTTTTATGGTCTGAGAAGTTACTTGATATGATTTTGATTTTTATAAAAATTTGTTGAGACTTGTTTTGTGGCCTAAACTATGGTATATCCTGGAGAATGTTCTATGTGCTGAAAAGAAGAATGTATATTCTACAGTAGACAAATAAATTGTTCTGTAAATGTCTGTTAGGTATATGTGGTCTAAAGTCTGGTTTAAATCCAATGTTTCTTTGTTTATTTTCTGTCTAGATGATCTGTCTAATGCTAAAAGTGGAGTATTAAAGTCCTCCACTATTATTTTATTGCAATCTCTCCCTTTAGATCTAGTAATATTTGTTTAATGCATCTGGGTACTTCAGGGTTGGGCGTATATATATTTAAAATTGTTATATCCTCTTGCTGAATTGATCCCTTTATCATTATATAATGACTTTCTTGGTTTTTTTTTTTTTTACTATTTTTTAATTTAAAGTCTGTTTTATCTGATATAAGTATAGCTACTCCTGCTCACTTTTGGTTTCCATTTGGGTGGAATATCTTTTTCCATCTCTTTACTTTCAGTCTGTGTCTTTATTGGCAGAGCGAGGTTCTTGTAGGGAGCATGTAGTTCAAATTTTTTTTGAATATACATTTAGCTAGTCTGTACCTTTCAAGTAAAAAATTTAATCCATTTATATTATTGATAAGTGAGGTTTTGTTCTTGTCATATTGTTAATTGTTTTCAGTTTCTCTCTCTCTCTGTCTCTCTCTCTCTATATATATCCTTTGTTATTTTCTTTCTGTCTTATTTTTTATCCTTAATGTTTGGTGGTTTTCTGTAATGGTAACCTTTGAGTCCTTTTCCTTCCACATTTGTGTGTTTGACCTACTAATAAGTTTTACACCTTCATATATTTTCATGATGTTAGATACTATCTTTTTGCTTTAAGGTTTAGGAAGCCCTTAAGCATTTCCTGTAGGGGCAATCTAGTGGTGATAAATTCCCTCAGCTTTTGCTTGTCTGGGAAGTACTTTATTTCTGCTTCATTTGTGAGGGATACCTTTTTTGGGTATTGTATTCTTGGATGTCAGCAGTTTATTTTAGCACTTTGATGATATTATTCAATTCTCTCCTGGCCTGTGAAGTTTCTGCTGAGAAAACCACTGTTAGTCTGATGGGTTCCCTTATACCTGACTAGAAAATTTTCTCTTGCTTTTTATAATTCTCTCTTTGTCTTTGACTTTTGAAAGTTTTACTATAATGTGCCATAGAGAAGATCTTTTGTTATTGTATATATTTGGGAATCTCTGATCTTCCTATATCTTGATGTCTAAGTTTCTTGCTGAACTTTGGAAGTTTTCAGCTATTATTTTATTCCATAGTTTTTCTATGCCTTTCACCTTCTTTTCATTTTCTGGGATACCCAAAATTTAAATATTGGGCATGGTATTGTGATGCATATGTCACATAGGCTTTATTCCTTTATTCATTCTTACTTTTCCCTTTTTCTTTCTGTCTGACTGGATTATTTCAAAAGACCTGTCTTCAAGCTCTGAAATTCTTTCTTCTGCTTGACCTATTCTGTTGTTGAAACTCTCAAATGTATTTTTTATTTAATATTTGTGTTTGGTTCTGTCTTATGACACATATCTCTTTGGTGAATTTCTCATTTCACATCCTGAATTGTTTTTTCTGATTTCTTTGTATTGTTTATCTTTGTTCTCTTGTATCTCTCTGGGATTCTCTATTTTTTTGAATCATTTTTCTGGAATTTCACCAATTTCTTTTTCATTGGGATCTGTTGTTGGAGAATTATTGTGTTCCTTTGGGGATGTCATATTTTCATGCTTTTTCATGTTTCTAGTGTCCTTATGTTGATATCTGTGCATGTGGTGTAATAGTTGCTCCTTTCCCTTTTTGGATTGACTTTTGTAGGGAAAGACTTTTTCCTGAAGATGTGTTTATGATGATGACTGAGAAGGGTACTTTAGCTTTTATTCTGAGTGTGTGCAGTAGTGTAGTCTTTGTATAATTCCCTTGGCTATGAACAGCATCAGTGGTGTCTGTGATTTTCTCAGTGGCTTGGCTGTTGTTGTTAGTGGACACGGTAGTGAGGATTTGTTGGGGGTGGAGATGCCAGGTGGGCCAGTCCTTAGGATTCAGTGGTGGCAGCAATGAGTCAAATGTTCCTTTCCTTGTGCCCCCAGCAGTGCATATGGGCACTGTTGTTAGGGGTCCAGGTATGCCAATTCTTGGGTCTCCAGGAGGCTTACTCAGGTACAAGCCGTGGCAGTGATGGGCCAGATGGGTGAGCAGGTCCTTGGGCCCCTGGACAGTATGTGTGGGGTGGGTGATGGTAATTGCACTGGTGGGACAATCCTCAGGCTCCCAAGTGGCACTCACTAATATTAACAGTGGCTGCGATGCACTGGGCAGGCCAGTCCCCAGGCACCCAGTTGGTATATGCAGGGAGGTGCTGTCAGTGATGTTGGCAGCAGGCTGGGTGGACCCATTTTCAGTTCCCCAGGAGGAGTGCACACATGTTCGTAGTAGTGAACTGGGTGGGGTATTCCCTAGGCCTCCAGGCTGTGTGCTCAGGCTGCTATACTCAGGAACCCTGGTGGTGTGCTTGGGCACAGGCTGTAGTGGACAGTGTGGGGCAATCCACAGCCGTGAGTGGGGAAAGCCTGTCCTCAGGGTGTATTTAATTGTACAGCAGCCCTGCTGCTTGGGAGAGGGGAAAGGTTGCTGTCAGTGGGAGCAGCCCAAGGCAGACATGCAGCCTTTAGACTCTGGAGAGTGGACATTTTGGCCCCCAGTGACATCAGCAGCCGCAGTGGTACTTGGAGACAACCTGTCCTCAGGGTGCATGCTGGAGCATGGAGGCTATGATGCTTGTGGGGCAGGGTTGCTTTCCACAGCCCCAGGCAGGCAGTTCTCAGGCCCTGGGGAGTGCACACTTTGGTTTCCATTGTCCCAGAGATATCCTCCCCGGTGCCCTGCATGGGCCATTTTCCAGGGTGTAGGACTCTATGGGCTACAGTGCCCAGACCCCTGACATATTGTTGGGTCCATCTGGCATTGTGGCATTGTGACATTTTGCTACTGCAGCCCTCTGTGGGGGGATGTCAGTGGGGGCTCCCAAGATGTGGAGATGCAGGAGCTTTGGGGCCCCAGGGTAAGATGCAGTCTGGTGGAGCTGGGCTCTCAAAATGGTGCCAGGTTGCAGCTGCTTAAGTCTCTGGGGGTGGGTGTGACCCTGCATGAGCCCCCTCTCTGAAGCAATGCCTTCATGTAGTCTCCAGGCAGCTGCCTGTGCTAATCTCAGGGCGAGTGTGGGTCGAGGGGCTCTCCTGTAGCTAGGATTGCAGGAGTCTGTGGTGAGAGTGTAGACTGTTGGGGATCTCTCACTTACCCTTTCTCTGTACCGAGGAGCCTCTTCAGGCTCCCAGCCAATCCTAGCCTAGCTAGCTAGCTCGCTTCCCTCTTCTTCCATGCCTCAGGTATTTCCTGTTACTTCTCTGCTGAATTCCAGTGTTCTCTCTTTTATGTTCTATTTGAAGAATATTTACAATTTTAGTTCTTCTTTCTGTGGGAGGCAAGTGTCGGATGCCACTAGGCAGCCATCTCGAACCTCCCCCTGCCTGTTGTGATTTTTTTCTAATTTGGTCTTGAGGTCTTTCTCTTGAGAGTGGCCATAAGCCAAGGTAGCCACTCTCTAAAGGATCCCTGATCATGGGAAACTAATTTCAGGTGTGCATTGAGTGAGACACAGTGGGGAAGTGAAACCAAAATGCACGAAGCAGAAGAAATGTATTACTTAGAGGTCCCAGAGGGGTTAGGTGTGGCTGATAGAGGTCCAGAGGTGGCTGGGAACTCAAGTAGTACAAGAAGACTTGGGGGACTATGTTCTTATTGAGATCCATAGGTGTTACCTTTTGGGTTTCCTCTGGGGGTTGTGGATTGGCTAGTTAAAAGGAAATATACCAGAAAGGGAGAAACTTATTTACATGACTCTCGTGTTGACCATTAGGTTTTTTCATGGTCAGCAGTGTAGGATGTGTTGAGTTTTGGGTCAGTGAGACAAGGAACAAGTGGCTATATCCTGAGCAACCACACAGGGAAGAGAAATTATATCTAGGCTAAAGGTGACAGGGTATCACTGGGTTTCAAACCACAAAAATGGATGCTAAGGCAGCAATTATATAAATCAAATCCATGACAAAACATTAGACAGACCACACACTAACAAGTGTTTCACTAATGTAGAACAATTATCAATTTCTCACTTGGGGTAGAGAATTCTACACTCTTCTCTTCCATAACTTAATTGAGGACAGTCTATTTACAGCACTCCATTCCCAGGATTAGTAATATAAAGTGGGGCATTTTTGCTTTTAAGCATAGAAAACTTCATTCGAATTGAATTAAGCTATAAAGATAGTTCTGTTGTCTTAAATAATTGAAAAGGTTAATGAGTAGGACCTGCATCAGACATGTCAGGCTCCCGCTCCTTTCCTTAGCTATTCTGTTGACTCTCATGTCTCTAGTGTTGCTTTTTTCCCAGGCCCAGTACTGAGCAGGACCAGGCAGAAGTACTAGGCCTTAACCTGCCCAAAGCAAGAGAGTGTCTCATTATTTTTTCCCAATATACCCATTAAATATTCTCAGATTCACTAAAATAGAAAGATGTAAGTCAAATGTCCATGTCAGATGGAAAATTCCAGCCAGCATGGCAGGATGCCCTGTTGGGATTAGCCCTGTCTCCTGCTCCATTTCTATAACCTGGGTGGATTCTACTACGTGAGAATCCTATGAATTTCCAGTAGGAATTGTGAAGGCAACCAATAGGTGTGCAGTGCAGTAAGATACTCAATAGAAATATTTGTCCCATAGGAAGATAGTACATTTTCAGAGTTTAAACAGTTAATTGATTGTCATGTTAAGTGGCATGGGATATTAATCGTCTCACACTTTGTTTCCAGTAGTTACACAGGTGCAACCTGTGCTAGGTAATTCCCGTTCTGAGGTGGCTTCCAGGGGGGTTGTGGGATTTTCCTTTATGCTTTTTGGTAAAAACATCCCATCTGCCTGGAGATAGACAAGACTTGTGCTAGGAAAATTGAGTGGATGACATTTAAAGTCCCTCCTGTCCATTCAGGGACATGAATATTTCTATCTAGATTATTCATTAATGTATGAAAAATTGTCTTCTGTGGTTTTTCCTAACAGCATTTCACATTCAGTTGTAACCTTTTAATTCAGGCTCCTTTTCTTTTATCAAACAGATTCTTCTAAGGATTGTACAAAGCTTTCAATTTTATAAGTTTACACATTTAAGAAGGCTTTTTAAATAAAAATAGGAATGAACTTCTTTGAAAGTTTATGCTAAAGTTTGTCCTCCTGAAATGGAGTCTTTCCTCTCTTTAATGGTTCTTTTAGTGCTGAAATTGGAATAATTAATTTGGTTAACTTTTTCACTTCTAAATTAGAGCCAACTGAATAAAATGTTTTTTTTTTTTCAAATGTGAAGCTTGTTTATATGTAGCTTTTTTCTGCTCCCTCGTTTGAAATAATCTGTTTACCATCATATCCAAGGAAATTAGTAACTTCATTCTTGTTACTCCATACCCTCAGCTCAAAGTCACTATCAGCACTGTGTCCCACCAGGTGTATATCATAACAAAAATTACATGTCTATATTTTAAAAAAAAATTTGTCCTTATTTCCCTTCTGTTCCTGCTATAGGAATAATCTAGTGAATTGACACAAGTAAAGGTAGTCAAGGTTGAATCCTGCACAAGGGTGTCACCAAGAAGGCCACTTGAAGGGGCATCTTTTTCTCATTAGCACAAAGGGGCCATATGCTCACACCAAGCTGTGCATACATAGATTTGCATCTGTCTAGAAAGAAACGCCTTTTTTAGTTAAAGAAATATACCATTTCCTAGAGTCTACTTGTACAATTTTTTAGAGTTTTATATCAGTTAGGGATTTTATAGCAAGCAATAAAAATTTACTCTGGCTAAGTTATAGAACAGAAAAGGCATTTGTTGCAAGATATTGGGATAGCATAGAGAATTGTTAAACACTTAGGCATCAGAACGACAGCACCAGTGCTCCGCTACAGTATCAGCATCAAGAAAAAGTGGACAGTAGAATTAGCCAAGAGCTGACATTTTTCTTCTTTCGTCATAACTATAGTTTGGGGGGACAGTATGATTGGCCCAGTTTGATCACATGTTCATCCTTCAGGCGAGAAGGGTGGGCAAGGGTCAGAGGAGGAGCATCAGAGAAGCAGGTCACCCTTCAAGGAAGGACTTGTTACCCAACTGTGAAGAGTGTCGTCAGCTGGCAGCTTCCTGCTGTTAACTTCTTCAGGTGTGCCTCAGCTTTTGAGTTGAGGTCATGTGTTCCTGGTACTGGCCTTAGTCAATGGCTGGGCAAGACTGTGATACAGAGTCTAGAAATTTCTGCTCCCTGCAAGACTACAATAATATTTGCTCCCTAGCCCCCCTCTGTGCCAGCAGAATTTTGTCATATTTGCATCACAGTTTCTGGACACCATCTGTTTAATCTTGTTCTTCCCTTTTGGTTTCACAGACGTGACTCCTCTATAAGCTTTTTACCCTCCTAACTTCATCTTAGTGTCAGCTTCTCTTGGACCCAACTGACATACCACTAAAATTATTATTAGTAGTAGTATTTTTTGTTTCCATGGGTAGTTCATGAGTCAGAATAAGATAGTTCTGACTCAAGAAATTGTTCTTCCTGTTAAAGTGTCACACATCTGGTGCCTTGGTTTAGCTTGCAAACAATTTAAAGTTTCTCTAAAATTCTCCCTACAGCTTTTACAATTTCTGATGCGTAGAAGCACTATGTTCATTTTAAGTGTCCAGAGTATAATGTTGACATAATCTAGCTGCCCAGTGACAGCACAAGAAGATCAGGTTTTCCAAGTGAGGCGGGCAGCAGGTCAGTGCCCAAATATGTGCTCTCGTTTGCTTTTTCTCTGACCTTTTAGAAGAACTTCTTGGGAACATTTAAAATAATATTTCACATCCGAACAATAATTATGGTTGACTCTGAGTTATATCAGATGCAAAAAAAAAAAAAATCTTTGCTGTAATGGAAAGAACTTAAGATTTTAGTCAGAAACACCAAATTCCTGGGTTTTGTCTCCTACCCAGCATGTGATACTGGGAATATTACTTAATCTCTCTGTTCCTTAATTTTCTCACGTGTAAATTGAATAATTATAATATGTACTTCGAGTTTTTCCTCTGAGGATGAGTGATGTATACAACTTAACCAGGGTTTCTGGAACATAGTGCTCAATTAAGAAACAGTCGTTTCTGGAAGTTACAGTAGGCAAGTAGGGGCCAGAGTATGAAAAAGGAAAGATGCTATAACCTCTTTAATACCAAGCGTGAGGCAGGCACTGGTTATTAGCAATGTGTGTATGATCTTATTTTTTTCAATCCACATGGTACTTTTGTGAGTTAACCATATAATATCCTTATTTTATAGCTAGAAAATGTAGGTCTCTGAAAAGTGAAACAACTTGCCTAACATGACAAGGTTCATACTTAGTGAGGACAGGAAAGTTTTGGAATTAGAAACAAAGTCACTGATAAAAATTAGACACCAAAGGTGGATGACCAGTTAGGCTGTGCTTTCTCGTCTTCTCCTCTGCCCTGCTGTGTATGGCGAGCCAATGCTTTCCCTGTGAGTTTTCCATGGGAAGTAGAGACGGGGCTTGCTTGTAAATGACAACTTGCTTGTGGGTATGAAGGTAATAACCTGAGGAGTTTGTTACGAAATTGCATTGCTGTTAAATACATATAAAAGATCAAAATAATGTGGAAATATTAACATTGGAGACCTTACTGGGTCCACTTTCATGATCAGACCTAACTTTTTGTCATTAGCGAACAGCCTGTTAGAAGTGGTTGATGAGTGGACAATTAGCTCTGCACCAAAATACTTCAGTTCCCAAATGCCCCAGTCAGATCGCCCCCTGTGCACATGGCTCACAGTTGTGACTTCTCCTGGGAAAGATCTTTTCTCGCTGATTTGCTTGACCAAGACTTATTCATGCTTCAACATCAGCGTCAACTTTTCTTAGAAATGTTCCTTGAACACTATTACGCTCCCACATTCCAAACCACCATAGAATTGCATTAACTGGGCCCAGTGCCTTTCTCAAAGCATACTTTTATGTTAGCATTTAATAAATTATATACATTTTAATGTACTATGTTGTGTGAGGGCTCAACAGATGTGTATTAAAACATGTTTGGGGAGGGTGGGAAAAGGACCCATTAGCACTAAAACCCGCTCTGACTGTCTGTCTGGACCATCGGATCCAATGATCTTGAATTACAGTCCGTAATGGACACCAGGAGTGCTCACCCAGATCTCTTCAGATCTGTTTTCCTTTTCTATGTGACCCTTCCCCAGCTGGCTGTTCTGTGTGTCTTGGGGCCTGCACCTGCCTCTCTGCAGCTGACTGTTCAGGGCTGCAAGAGTCACTTTGCCTGCACTACCAGAGAGGGAAAAAACAGAAACAGAAACACCTGGAAGGTTGTGTCCCCATTCTCTCCCTCCAGCATGGCCTTCAGTAGAGACAGATTGAGACCTGGAGTAGAGTGTGAAAGCCCAGCTCCCACCTAGTCAGGACATAGTCTTAGAGGATCAGGCTGAAGCCAAGACTTTCCTGTAAAATCACCCTGTTGTTTGGCTCTTTTCCTTCCTTGTCCTGTTCAGATGATCCTGTTACTCCAGGGAACACTTCGATAATAAAACATTTGCACGTGAAAATGTATATCGGGGTCTGCTTAGGAGAAACCTATCTTGGAGACATTAATTGGCCATTTAAAATTATTGTTTATTTTATCAAAAACAATTCTCACATGAAGACCACAATAATACAATAGGCTCACAGTGAAAAGCAACAGTGACCAATCCTCCCTCCCCATTCTGTCCCCCTAGACACAGTGGCTGTCACTTTGTCCTGGCTTAATCTTATGATATTTTGTTTTGTATCAGTACACAATGTACTGCTTTTACTTTATATATCTTTGTACCATTTACTTCCCAGGCAGAGGGATTAGGAAATAGCTCATGTGAAATCTCCCCACGGAGGACCACATCCCTATCCTTCCCAAAGCGTTGTGTTTTTGTTTGTTTTGTTTTTTAACTCATAGTTCTATTTTGGTCACCTCTGCAACTTCAAGTATGATTCTTAGACTGCCATCTTTTCATTTGTTAAAAACTTTCAAGATTTCCATTCACAGAATCTGCATTTCTTCAAGAGAAATACCTCCTAGACGCTCTTTCTTCTGCTCCAATTTGGACTTCTCAGGCCTGGCAGCAAGCTGTCATCACAGGACTTGCTTTTCCTGCTCTCTTGAATTTACCTCTGTTTTTAATTACATGAATCTCTTATCTTATTAAAATATATCCTCAAGTAATTTTCTACATGTGTATAAGAGGTAGTTGTGAGTCTTTTCATAGTGAAAATGTCTTTTATCCTGTCTTCTCACTTTATTGTAGCTTGCCAAAGTATTATATTCTAGGTTGAAAATCTTTTCCTCTCACAATTCTGAAGGTATTTTTTCGATGTCTTCTTATATTCATTTTTGCTAAGAAAAAGGCTGAGAACATTCTATTGGTCATGCCTTCAGAACTGACCAATTTTTTTTTTTTATGTTGACAATTTTAGGGCCTTCAATTTATTCTTGTCACTCTGCAATTTAAAATTGAAACATCTAACTTCCTGATTTTATTTTCATACATCTTGCTTTTAATTTGAATGTCCATGTATTCCTTAGATGTGGGAAATTCTCTTAAATTATTTCTTTAATAATTTTCAACCATCATTTTTTTTCCTAGTCTCTCTGAAACTCCTCGACTGTTCCTCTTTGTTTCTTATCTCTTTCTTCATTTTCTGTGTGATCCTTTTGTTCTATCCTCTGGGATATTTCTTTACCTTACTCTTCTGTCTTATCTATTGTTTGTTTTATTTTGACAGTGGCATTTTAATATCTAGTTCTGTGATTTTTCTGTTTCATAATATCCTGTTCTTATCTATACATAAAATGTGTACATTTCCCTGCAGCTATTTTAAGTTCTTTTTCTTTTATTCTGTTTAATTATCAGTCCCATTCATCTTATAAGTTTTTTTTTTTTTTCAAAATTTGGTGGATTCTTCATTTTGAATTTACATGTATGTGGGGAGCCATAGAAAGGCCAACTTGCTCACAGTTTGTAGACAGGCTGTTTACAGGTGGGCTCTGTGTTGGCGTGCCCCAGAGTGAAGCTGGCTGCTGTGCTGGGAGAGCCCCTAATGTCAGAGTAAGGGGGGCTCTCCTAGCAGGGCCTTTGTTCTCCACATTCAATACATGTCTGTGTGGAAGAACATCTGGTCAAGACATAGCTGTTGACCACAAGGTGTTCTGTGTGCTCACATGGAGTGAACTACTCCCATTTTCTTGTGTACAATTAGGCCCATAATTTAAAGCAGAACATTCATTCTGGCCCATGTTGTAGCCAAGATTTCAGAATGTAAATTGTCTCTGAAGCTCTGCTGCAGGTGGGCATCCTTTTTGACCGTTTCCCCTGTGCACATGCCCCAGCCCAGAGCTGCATCTCTCCTAGTCCTTTATGCCCTTTCCATCTTCCATAATTGTTGAAATATCTTATCATTGGATCATTCTTTTCCATTCTTTCTGTTAAGGTTTTATGCCATTTTATAAATTCTTTTTTAAATTTTTTAGTGAAATACCTGGAAGAACAGATTGTATGGTGTTTTTATCTGCCTTCTCTTACTTCTAGAAATTTACAAGTTCTACTATTACTGCTATTACTAAGTTATGGTACTACTATTAGCATGTAAGAGGATCTAATATTTGTTTATAGTATTGTTTTACTTAGTTCTGCCTGCTACAACAAAATACCGTAACCTGTGTGGCTTATAAACAACAGAAATTTATTTTTCATAGTTCTGCAGGCTGAGAACTCCAAAATCAAGGCACCAGCAAATCTGGTATCTGGCGAGGGCCGGCTTCCTGGCTTGCAGATGACTGTCTTCTCCTTATACCTTCACATGGCAGAGGGAAGCAGACTCTCTTGTGACTTTGATAAGGGCCTTCATGAAAACTCCACCTCATAACCTGATTACCTCCCAAAGACTCCACCTCTCAACACCATCACATTAAAGGTAGGGTTTCCACATAACACTGGGGGAACACAAACATTCAGTCCATAAAAAGTATCTTGTCTCAAAGTCTTTGTTATGAAATTTGCAATTAAGTTTCCCTGACTACAAAGGCCATGCTCATTCTATTATGTTAGGCTAAGGCTATTCTGTGTTTCCCAGCAGGTAGTGTTATAGGTTAGTTTGTTTGTTTGCAAATTTGTAGCATATTAAATGACATCATTTGTAAAATAATTAAGAAATTCTTTGATACAGATTTTTTTCCTGATATTTATTATAGTTTTCTATATAGCAACATTGTCTTTTATGTTTTTTCTTGGATTATATTTATATCAAATACCAATAAACGGGAAATATACTCTCTGTAAGAATTTTACACATCTGAACTGTAAGATAAAATGCAAGGTGGAACTACATTTAACTAACTTAAATGTTCTAATTATTGATAAACAGTACTCTGTAAGATGTCAGACATAAAATCCTAAGACAATTTTATATATTTTTTCCTCATGTTGGAAGCCTTATCAAAACATCTACTAAAAGCATTTTGAGAAGATTTATTTTGAAAATATTTTATAAATTTGTTTTCTAAAACATTGGCATTTATAATATCTAAATAGCTGATTATAGCAATGTACTTCTTTTAGGTTAGGCTTTCTTACACTAACCCATCCTAGAGTGCTGTATAGACATGTGTACAATAGTCCCTCCTTATCTACAGGGAATACACTCCAATAACCCAGTAGATGCCTGAAACTGTGAATAATACCAAATGCTATATATGATGTTTCTTCTTATACATGCATACCTATGATAAAGTTTAATTTATAAACTGGGTACAGTAAGGGATTAAAAGTAACTAATAATAAAATAGGGCAATTATAACAATATGCTAGCATCACTGCTCTTGTGCTTTAGGGCCATCATTCAGTCAAGTAAGGGTTACTTGAACACAATCACTGCAATAATGGGACAGGTCATCTGATAACCTAGACAGCTACTAAGTGGCTAGTGGGTGGGTAGCATCTACAGTGTGGATACATGAGACAAAGGTACTATTCATGTGGCGGGGCGGGGGAGAAAAGAAGGTCAGCATGATATTTTATCATGCTATTCAGAACAATGTGCAATTTAAAATTTACAAATTATTTATTGCTAGAATTTTTTATTTAATAGTTCTTGACTGTGTTTGGCTTCAGGTAACTAAAACTGCAGAAAGCAAAACCATGAATAAAGGGGGACAATTGTAATTGTACTTATGAGCACTGAGGAGCAAAGCAGGAAGACTATTTTTATACTTCCTTTCATGGTCTGAGTTCATGACAAGGAAAAATAAAACATAAGCCTTAAAAGGGCCATGTCAAATAATTTTGCTACTCAAATTTAATTTCTTCCTAATTTCTTTTCAAATTCTTAGCTGTGACCTTGTGAAACTCCTTAATCTCTACGAGCTTTCATAACCCTCATCTTCAAAATGAGAGAATTGGATGACTCAATAGTCAAATAGTTCAGTTTTTTCAAAATGTACCCTTTTTGTTAAACACAATATTATGCAGAAGTTCAACATTTACAAAAAATCAGATAAAAGCAGAGCTCCTCTGGTTGAAGTAGAGTGGAAGGAGCCCAGCTCTTTGCCTTCAACTCACTGTACATGGCAGCTTCAGAGGGGCCTCCCTTGAACCTCAGGATGCTACGGGAAACTACTCACATATGTAATGTCTAATTATGCTTAAGTCTCTAAATTTGTGCAACACAATGAACACAGAGTGATGAGATTTTAAGAAAAGGGAAAATGGAAAAAACTTACCACCAATGGAAATAGAAATGTATGAAAGTGATTGCCAGTGCCTCAATTTTATTTATTTTTTTCTTTTGGCGCTTCCTGTAACTAAATTTGCCTGTGCTTCTCATTGCTGTATATTTCCATTTGTATAAGACTCTCTAGGACTGAGTGATTTATTGCATTTTTCCCATAATGACATGAATGACATCAATGACATGAACTTAATTTTTATACTTTTATAAGCCCTTTTGTAGAAATAAGCACAAGGATCAGAAGCTCACAGATCAAAATGCTTGGTCCCCCAATAAGTCAAAATCAAGATGTAGTTTATAGCCAAATCTACTTAGCAATAGACTTTTCCTGTCCACAGAAACCTGTCACCTGTGATTTCCTTTTGCAATGATTAATTGAGTCACCCAGGGGAACCATAAATATACATTGCTTTATAAGGCAAGGTGCTTCCTAAAATTTCTTTATGTTAGGGACTGTGCCTCTTTCTTATTTGAATTCTATATGGTATTTATGGTAATGCCTCACATATTAAATGAGCTCAATCAATATCTGTCTTTGTTGGAAGAAGAGATAAGAGGGCATCATGATTGACAGAATTGTTTTGTGTGGGATTTCTAATCTTTTTGCTTAAACTTAAATCTATTTCAAACTCAGCAATATTGTATAGATCATGAAAAAATATCAGGTGAGTGAATCCTACATGTGATACAGACAGGCACATTATTTTTAAAGCAAAGTGATGAAGAAGGTATTATAACAAAGTTGAACCCATCTATTTTTCTGGTACTTGTGGCCTGGACTATGATTATAGGTTAAGATGGGAATGGTGCTTGTCTTTAAATTGTGAGCACTGTAAAAAAAAGTAAAGCAATAAAGTTGTTTGAAATGTAGACATTATTTTTAAAGTTCTCTTGTATTAAAATATTCTAAGTTTATCAGAGACATCTTATAAAATAGTGTTCAGTTTTTAAAAGTTGCATTTCATTGAGCATGAAAATACACATGTTTTAGTTTGATATGGTAGTATGCTGGGTTGAGTCTTTTGGAATCAAAGATCAAAGGAGTCACAAATCTGTTAAATGAAAAATTCAGTAAAGACTCAGTATAAATCTGAATATATCTTGATACACTTCATAAGTTCTGAGTCTTTTTGGGATGTAAGAATTTTTCCAGTCGCTCAAAAATTCATGTTGCAGAAGGCAATTTTATCCAAATCATAAATCCCTACATCAACGTTTTAGAGTTCCCAATTATCTAAATATTCATTCCCCTAGAGATAATAATGTGCAGTGGGTAAATGTTCAAAAGAATCCAATTTTAAAAGTTGCATCTTGGAGGTGACAAAATATTACGTATAACATCTAATATCAATCATACCTTGATGCCAAAACAATGATGATTCAGAGCATTATGCACACTCCAGGATGAGCATCTCAAATCATACACCATAAAATGTATCATTATGGTTTGTATTTTTCATAAGAATGTCAGCCATTCTCTAGGTCTATATTGTCATAATAAGCTTGCCAAGAGCTGAAAACTGAAACAGAAAATCCAGGGAAAGAAATAAGATTTTCTATGATTGTATTTTGTTATAAATTGCACACTAGAAATGAGAGGTTATTTTTTTTCTTAGTCCCTAGGATGTTTTCTGAAAATGCAAATAAAATGTCAAACTTTCTGCTTTCCCCTAGTACTTTAAACCACTGTTGTCAGCTACTGGAGAGAAATCCCTGCCACCAGTAACTACACTTGCTCCTCTTGTGTTCACTTCCAAACACAGGTTATTAGAATGATCATAAGGAACCCAAGCTGGGTTTCTCCTAAGAGAGAATAACATAGGAGGAAAATCAGTCTCATCCTTCCTGTCAACAACTCATATCCCTTGGAGGGGACTGGGGGTGTTCTTGCAGCAAGAGACCCTCTCCGTCTCTCTATGGGTCTCAAGAGTTCCTGGAGAGACAAAAAGAAGCACTTCCTGGAAAAATACTGAGGAGCCTGTCCTAGTTCAAACACTGTGTTAACAATTTGCTGCTTTAGGGTATTGTAACTCAGCTTATAGTTATTGGCTATTCATTATGTACTGCAAATTTTGTTCTACACCTATTCATTGGAGTCACTATTTTGTTCAGACAACCTAACTTGAATCAACCTGTCTCTCTCTCTTACCTTATTAAATGCTGTAAGCACTCAGAAGAAAAACAGATTGCTTATAGAGGGAGGAAATTTTATCTTTTCAAAAGATGGTACAAAATCTCCTATTGTGTGCTGCTCTGCTAGTCTGTAAGGGTGCAAATAAGAACAAGACATAACTTTTTCTCTGTAAGTGCTCAGTCTAGTTGGGATCAAGGAAGATTTAAGGATGAGAAGGCATTTGAGCTGAATTTAGAAAGGTGGTATATTAGTTTCTTAGGGTTGCTGGTAACAAAGTACCATAAACTCAGAGGCTTAAAGCAACAGAAATGTATCCTCTCACAGTTTATGCTAGAAGTCTGAAATCAAGGTGTTGGCAAAGTTGATTTCTTTTTGGGGGCTTAGAGGGAGAATCTGTCCTGTGCCTCTCTCCTAACTTCTGGTAGTTGCTGACAATCATTAGTGTTCCTTGGCTTTGGGCAGGATAACTCCAATTTTGGTCTCCACTAGTGTTTCTGTCACTATGTCTCTTCTGCTCTTCTTATGAGAACACCAGTCATCTTGGATTAAGGGCTTACCCCATTTCAGCATGACCCCATCTTAACTAATTACGTCTGCAACAGGCCTGTTTCCAAATAAGGATACATTCTGAGGCTCAGGGAAAGGCCTGACTACTCCGGAAACACTAATCCACCCAGGACTGATGGATAGGATTTACATAACTGAAAATATGAGGGTTTTTATTTAACTCTCTTTTTCAAGTATTTCAGTACCTCCCTTAGTCCAGTTATAATGATAAAGTATAAAGATAAACAGCCAAGATATGATCATTATAGTCAATGGAGAGGGAAAGAGAGAAAGGAGGGCATTTCCCCTGGATATCTATGGTGAACAAATGCTGTTTCTTATTTTTTTAATTTTTTGTTTGTATATATTCATGAGGTACAAGTGCAATTTTGCTACATTGAAATATTGCATTGTAGTGAAGTCAGAGCCTTCAGTGCATCCATTACTGGAGCTTCAAACATTGTACCCACCAAGCAACTTCCCATCATCTACCCCCCTCCCAACCCCCCACCCCTCTGAGTCTCCATAGTCCATCATTCCACACTCTACTTCAAAGTGTACACATTATTTACCTCCCACTTATAAGTGAAAACATGCAATATTTGTCTTTCTGTGTCTGAGTTGTTTCACTTAAGATAATAAATAGCCTCCAATTCCATCCATATTGCTACAAAAGACATAATTTCATTTTTTATGGCTGAATAGTATTGCATTGTGGATTTACGACGCTTTCTTAATTCAATCCTTCCTTGATGGACAATTAGGTTTATTCCACATATTTGCTATTGTGAATAGTGCTACAGCAAACATATATGCAGATATAATTTTTATATGCTTATTTCTTTTCCTTTGGGTAGATCCCCAGAAGTGGTATTGCTGGGTCACATGATAGTTCTATTTTGAGATCTTTGAAATATCTCCATACTGTTTTCCATAGAAGTTGCACTAATTTACATTCCCACCAACAGTGTATAATAGTTCCCTTTTCTCTGAATTCTTGCCAACATGTTAGTTTTTGTCTTTTTAATAATAGCCCTTCTGATTGGTGTAAGATTATATCTCACTGTAATTTTAATTTGAATTTCCCAGATGATTACTAATGTTGAAAATTTTTCATATGCTTGTTGTCCATTTTTCTTTTTTTGAAAAATATCTATTTGTGTCCTTAGCCCACTTTTTTAATGGGGTTATTTGAGGTTTGTTGTTGTTGAGTTCCTTGTAAATTCTGGATATTAGTCACCTGTCAGATGTATAGATTGCAAACATTTTCTCACATTATACAGGTTGTCTGTCCACTCCATTGATTATTTACTTTGCTTTGCAGAAGCTTTTCAGTTTAATTAAGTTCCATTTGTTTTTGTTTTTGTTTTCTTTGTTTTGAAGTCTTAGTCATGAATTCTTTGCTAGACTAATAACCAGAATAGTTTTCCCTAGCTTTTCTTCTACTATTTTTATAGTTTCAGGTCTTACATCCAAGTCTTGAATCCATCTTGAGTTTCTTTTTGTGCATGGTGAGAGATAGTAGGGGTCCAGAGTCAATCTTCTGCATGCAGTAACCCAATTTTCCCAGCACCAGGATGTCCTTCCCCCAGTGCATGTTCTTGTTGACTTTGTCAAAGATCAGTTGGCTGTAAGTATGTGGCTTTATTTCTGGGTTCTCTATTCTGTTCCATTGATCTATGTACCTATTTTTATACTGGTACCATACTGTTTTGTTTACTATAGCCTTGTAGCATAATTTGAAGTCAGGCAATGTGATGCCTCCAGCTATGTTTTTTCTTGCTCAAGATTACTTTGGCTATTTGGGCTTGTTTTGGTTCCACATGAACTTTAGAATTTTTTTTTCTAATTCTGCAACAAATGATGTTGGTATTTTGTTATGGCTTGCATTGAACCAGTAGATTGCTTTAGGCAGTATGCTCATGTTAACAATGTTAATTCTGATCCACAAGCATGGGATGTTTTTCCATTTGTTTGTGTCATCTATAATTTCTTTCCTCAGTGTTTTATAGTTTTCCTTGTAGAGGTATTTCACCTCCTTGGTTAAATATATCTCAAGGAATTTTTTTTGCAGCTATTGTAAATGGGATTACCTTCTTGATTTATTTCTCCACTAGATCATTATTGGTGTATAGAAAATCTACTGATTTCTGTACATTGATTTTATACACTGAAACTTTACTGAATTTATTTATCAAATCTAAGAATTTTGTGGTGGACTATTTAGAGTTTTCTAGATATAAGATCATAACATCAGTGAACAAGAATAATTTTACTTCCTCTTTTCCAATTAGAATGCCTTTTATTTTTCTCTCTTTCCTTATTGCCCTGGCGAGGACTTCCAATACTATGTTGAATAAAAGTGGTAAGGGAGGGTATCTTTGTTTTGTTCCAGATCTTAGAGGGATTGTATTCCAATTTTCCCCATTCACTATGAAATAGGCTGTGGGTTTGTTATATATGGCCTTTATTGTATTTAGACATGTTCTTTCTATGCCTAGTTTGTTGAGGATATTTATCATGAAGGGATGCTGAACTTTATGAAATGATGTTTTGACATCTTTTGAGATGATTATATGGTTTTTCTCCTTAATTCTGCTTGTGTGAGTTATCACATTTATTGATTTGCATATGTTGAACCATCCTTGCATCTCTGGTATAAAACTCACTTGATCATGGTATATTATCCTTTTAATGTGCTGTTATATTTGATTTGCTAGTATTTTGTTGAGGATTTTTGCATCTATATTCATCAGGGATATTGGTCTGTAGTTTTCTTTTTTTGTTGTGTCTTTGTCTGGTTTTGGTATCAGGGTGATACTGACTTTACAGAATGAGTCAGGGAGAATTTCCTCCCCTGATTTTTTCAGTTTCAGGTGGATTGGTATTAGTTCTTCTTTGTATGTTTGGTAGAATTTGACAGTGAATCCATCTGGTCCTGTTTTTTTGTTGTTGTTTTGGGGCAATATTTTATTACTGATTCAATCTTGCTACTCATTATTGGTCTCTTCAGGAGTTCTATTTCTTCCTGGTTCAATCTTGGGAGGTAATGTGTTTCCAGGAATTTATCCATTTCCTCCAGGTTTTCTAGTTTGTGAGCGTATACTTGTTCATGATAGTCTCTGATGATCTTTTGTATTTGTGTGGTATCAGTTATAATATTTGTCTTCTTTTTCATTTCTGATTTTATTTATTTGGATCTTCTCTTTTCTTGCCTTGGTCAGTCTAGTTAGTGGTTTATCAATTTTATTTCTCTTTTCAAAGAACCAATTTTTCATTTCATTGATTCTTTGTATTTTTCTTTTGGTTTCTATTTCATTTAGTTCTGCTTTGATCTTTGTTATTATATTTCCTTTGCTAACTTTGGGTTGGGTTTTTTCTTGTTTTACTAGTTCCTTGAAGTGCAATACTAAGTTATTAATTTGCGATCTTTCTACTTTTTCCATGTAGGCATTTAATGCTTTAACCTTCCCTTTTAGCACTGCTTTTACTGTATTTTATAAGTTTTGGTATGTTGTATTTTTATTTCTTTTGTTTCAGTTTTTTTTTGCTTAATTTTCTTGTCAATTTTTTTGTTGACCCATGATCATTAAGGAGTATGTTGTTTAATTTCCATGCACTTGTGTAGTTTCTGAAGTTCCTCTTCATATTGACTTCTAGCATTATTCCATGGTGGTCAGAGAAGATACTTGATTGATTTAGATATTTTTAAATTTGTTAAGACTTGTATTGTGGCCTAATATATGGTCTATCATGGAGAATGTTCCATTTGCTGATGAAAAGAATGTATATTCTGAGGTTATTGGGTAGGATGTTCTATAAATGTTTGTTAGGTCTATTTGGACTGAAGTCCAATTTAAGTCCAATGTTTCTTTGTTGATTTTCTGCCCCAGTGATCTGTCTAGTGCTGAAAGTGGGTGTTAAAATTACTCACTATTATTGTCTTGCTGTCTATCTATTTCTTTGGGTGTAGTAACATTTGTTTTGTAAATATGGGTGCTCTGATGTTGAGTGCACATATATTTAGGATTGTTATATCCTCTTGCTGAATTGATTCCTTTATCATTATACGATGACTTTCTTGACCATTTTTTGTTCTGGTTTTTGATTTAAAGGCTGTTTTATCTAATAAAAATATACTCACTCCTGCTTGCTTTTGGATTCTCTTTGCATGGAATATCCTTTTTCACCCCTGTAAGTCTATATGTGCCTTTATGGGTGAGGTGAGATTCTTGTAAGCAGCATATAGTTGGATCATGTTTTATTATCCATTTTGCCAACCTATATCTTTTCAGTGGAGCATTTAACCCATTTATGTTCAAGGTTAACATTGATATGTGAGGATTTTTTCCTGTCATGTTATTGTTTTCTAGTTGTATTATAATTTTTTTCTTTTCCCTCTCTTTTTGTCTTTGTGGTTTGATGAAATTCTGTCATGTTGCCATTTGATTCCTTTCTCTTCCTCTTTTGTGTGATTTTTATAAAACCTGTGAGTTTTATATTTGTATGCATGTTTGTGATGGTGAATATTGACCTCTTGTTTCCATGTTTAAAACCCCTTTGAGCATTTCCTGTAGGGCTGATCTAGTGATGATGGATTCCCTCAGTGTTTGCTTGTCTGGGAAGGACTTTATTTCTCCTTCATTTATGAAGCTTATTCTGGCATGATATAAAATTCTTGGCTGACAGTTTTTTTTTCCCCTTTCAGCTATTTGAAAATGTCATCCCATTCTCTTTTGGCCTGCACAGATTCTGATGTGAGGTTTGCTCTTAGCCTGATGGAGTTTCCTTTATAGGTGACTAGACACTTTTCTCTTGTTAATTTTAAAATTCTATCACTTTGACCTTAGACATTATGATTATAATATGCTCTCATGAAGTCCTTATTGCAATGTATTTTCCTGGGATAGCTAGGCCTCTTGTACCTATATTTCTAACTGTCTTGCTAGACTTGGGAAGTTTTCATCAATTATTTACCTAAACAGATTTTCTAAACTTTTTGATTTCTCTTCCCCCTTGGGAATACTGATATTTCATAAGTTCAGTCACTTCACATAGTCCCAGACATCTCACAGGCTTTATACATTCTTTCTTATTCTGATTTCTCTTATTTTTGTCTTATTGGCTTATTTCAAAAGACCTGTCTTCATGTTTCTTAGGTTCTTTCTTCTGCTTAGTCTAGTCTATTCTTGAAAGTTTTGAATGCATTTTGTATTTCCTTCAGTGAAATATTTCAGTTCCAGAATTTCTGATTGTTTGTTTTTAAGACATTTACCTCACTGGTAAATTTCTTTTTCATATCCTGAACTAATTTTCTGATTTATTTGTATTGCTTTTCAGATTTCTCTTACATCTTGTTGAGCTTCTTTAAATCAATATTTTTAATTCTTTATCTCAATTTTGAGGAATTTTTTTAGATTGGAATCTGTTGCTGGATAATTGTTTTGGTCCTTTGGTGGTATCATATTTCCTTGCTTTTTCATGTTTCCTGTGTTCTTCTGTTGGTATTTGTGCATCTGGTATAGCAGTTGCTTGTTCCAATTCTTTGAAATTGCTTTCATGGCAGATAATATTTTCTTGAAGATGTATATATACTGTTGGTTGCATAGGACACTTTGGCTTTGATTTCAGGTGCCTGTGGTAGTGTGATCTTTGTATGATTTCTTTGGCAATACACAGGGTCAGTGTTATCTGTATTTTCTCAGTGGATCAGGGTATGTATGGTTATTAGTTGAGGGTGTGGTCAAGTTTTGCTGAAGACTTGGACTTCATAGCTGTGCTAGTCTTTGGGACCCAGTGGTGGCAGCAGTGGGTCAAGTTTCCCTGTTTTTAAGACCCAGTGCTGCTTACACTGGTAGCAGTGTTAGTAGGTCCTAGAGAGCCAATTCTTGGGCCTCCAGGTGGACTGCTTAGAAGCTACTAGTAGGAGCAGTGGGATGGGTGTGTAGGCAGATTCTAAGGACCCTTGGCAGCTGTTGTGATGTGGATAACAGCAGCAGCAGTGGTGGAGCGAGCCTTGGGCATAACATAGGGAGCTGCCTAGGGATTGTACAGAGATGTTGCTCTAGGAAAAACTCACATGGAATCCCACAGGCATCTAAGTCTAGAGCAGCATCAGCAGGGCACCATTCTGAGAGGCTATATACTGGTGATCTACAGGTGTAGTTGCTACCACTGCACTGCTTCAAGAAGGAATAGGGGAGACTGGACACTTCCATGCCCCACTGGGAAAGTCCCCACCACCATGCTGTGGGATGCTGTTGAGACTGAGATGTGAGTAGACCATACTAAATACAGCTTCCTGCCCACCCTGGTTGTCTGGTAGGGGCCCCATCCTCTCTGGTTGCCTGCCCAAGGTGTCATTTTGAGAGTTTAATCAAGCTGACATGTCTGCAGCCACCATCCATCTGAGTAGGGACAAGAGAGCCCAAGCTGTCCTAAAACACCTAAAACAATACTCACCACTCAGCTACAAGCTGCCGTGAGACTGAGACCTGAGTGGGCTCTACTCTCCCCTGTTTCTTGCCCATGCTGCTTACCTGGGAGGGGCCACACCCTACCTGGGAGTAGGACCAAGATGTTATTTTGAGAGTTTAAGTTGGACTGTGCCCCACCCTTAGGCCACACTTGAGGTGACACAGCTGTTGCCCCCACCCATTTGGGGCAAGCTCTTCTAAGCACACTTAGGACAATACCCACTGCCCTGCTATGGGCAGCTGTGGGACTGGAGACTAGCCCACCTGTGGGACTGGAGACTAGCCCATCCAACCCACTGCAGCTGCCAGCAACACTAACATGAACCACTTGGGTCTCTGTGGGTGTGTTCACCACTGCCTTTGCCACCACTCACATCACATCAGTTGCCCAGGGGCCTGAGAACCTGCCAACATAACCAGCCCACCACTGTCACCAGTAGCTTCTGAGCAAGCCACCTGGATGTCCAAGAATCAGCCCTCCAGGACTAAATAACACCACTGTCAACATAAGCTGCTCTGGGGCCTGAAAAGGGGCACACTTGGCTCACTGCTGCCACTACTGAGGCCCAAAGACTGGCTCAGCTGGTGTCCAAGTCCTCAGCAAACTTGGCCACAGCCTCAACTAATAGTTATACCTTCAGGCACCAAGGAAATCACAGATACTACTGACCCTGCATACTGCTGAAGAAATAATACAAAGATCACACTACCACAGGCACCCAAACTCAAAGCCAAAGTGTCCTATGCAACCAGCAACATATGTATATTTTCAGGAAAAAATATTTATATCACTTATCATTCTGTTATATGATTTATTTGGTACTTTTTTCATATATGTTACTCCCAATATAATGTAAACATATTGAGTATAGGGACTCTTTCTCTATTCTTCACTTAATAGTACACCAGCAAGTGGAAAGGCACCTGGAAGACAGAAGGAACATGAAAAATAATTGCTGACTAACCAACTAGTGTGATTGTAATCAAGATGGGGGAAATGAGGAGATTTGAGATATATTTCAAACATAAAGTTGAAAGAGCTTGGTGATGTATATTATATGGAGAGTCAGGAAGAGGAAGTTGCCAAGGAAAGTTATCAAGTCACAGAAATGGGGAACAGTAGCAGCCCCTCTAGCCCTGGCATGGATGATGAGATCTGAGTTAAATACTTAGATCTGAGTTTCCTCTCTGAGTCTTTGTGCCTCGTTTCCACATCTGAAGGTATAGTGAATGGAGAAATAATCTTTAAGATTCCCTCAAATGCTAAATTTTTGTTACTGAACTAGTGTTCTTTTGTTTTAAAGAAAATGTTTTGTATTAAAATATTTTGACAATGGAGATATGAATACATAGTTTAAAGCCACACATATCTTTAGTTCAGTAGTAAGCAAATAAAAAGATAGCCTCAGAGAACTAAATACCCCTAGTTAGAGTAGTATTTTGGGGGGGCTTGGGGGAGATAAAAATCAGGCCTATATAATGGAAATTTTTACTTGGTATCTTTAGAAAATCTCAGGGTCCTTTTCATAATAATTGTTCCTATCAAATTAAAATAATAACAATGATATCATCATTATTTTTTCTTCTTTGAACCCTCTTCTTGAACCAAATGTAGTGAGTTAGATTATTTTTGTTGTTTTACAAACTGCTATACCATTTAAATAACAAACTACTTTTCCATTATGTTTAGGAAAATTCTCTTGATTTCCTACAATATAAAATTATGAAAAAATACAGTATGCCCTGTTGACTTTTATGACATTTACTTATCATTCAATCTTCTGTGTTTGCATATAGGTTGATTCTTTGTAAAAAGGACAACCAATAAATAGTATTTATAATAGTTATTTAGATATTATTTGTTTTCTTAGATAAAATTGTGTTTGTTTAAATATTTGTTTTCTTATAAGAGGTACCTGTTGAAGGACGCATTTTAAGGAAGAAGGTAAAATGGATTACCACAAATGCCATGAATTCTAAAACATAGGTCTTATTTATAGTGATTATTTTTCATATTTAGAGCATAGTTTTCTTATAACTTTTTAAAACTTTCTTAAACTTTATAAATTGCCATTCTTTTCTTTCTTTTGAGGACATACAAATAAGTGCTTTATTATATCATTTAGAACTTCCAGTTTCTCACCCATGAAATTTGTATTCTAGAATTCACTTTCTTCTTGAAGAAATTCTTTATGGAGGCAATTCTTTCTAGGCTTATAATTCAACTCTCACCCTTGGATTTCTTTACATTGAACTCATGACTTAATTATTATTTATTTGATCCCATGCCTTCTTATTTCTCAGATGTCTTTCTTTTTATTGGTATACTTCCTCAAGTAATAGATATTTACTTAAAAATATTTACTCTTGTATTAATCAAATTTGCATTAATCAAATCATTACAGTTGATTAACAGTTTGTAAGGCTATAGAAGTATAGATTCAATGGTATTTTTCCTTAAATTTTGAGTATATTATTCTACTGTCTTCCAGTATCCAGACATGCAGATGAAAAGGTCAGACATAAAATTCCTGTCTTATAGTAGAAAACATGCATACATGTTTTAGTAGGAAAAATACAGACAATTCATATTTTTTAGTAGGGAACATAAAAAAATCAACCAATAATAATGTTCTGAAAGGGTCTTCTCTTTATTTTCAATGTTATTTAATTCTGTAAATATATCTCTAGATATGTCTTTTACTATTCATCCTACTCAGTCCTTAATAGGTCCTTTTATAATGAATATTTCCAGCTTTCTTCAGCTTGATTTTTTTAAATGATTATTTAATTAGTTTGTTCATCCAGTTATCTTGCCTGTATGGCTTTCAACACTCTCTCTGATTCTTTTATTGAAAGTACTACAAGTCACATAGATTTATAAATCCTTTTGCTCCAGAATTAAGTCCTTGAGTAAAATTTTTGCTGTCACTGATGTAATACAAAAGAGTGCATTATTTTGTGCTGAATTATACATGGAAGACTTCCCTCTTTATTTTGTTGTTCACTTTCTCTGGAGGGCCATTTATGATCGTGATGTCTACGTATTAGACAGCTGAGTGGTTTCCATTTGTACCATTTTATTCCTTGAACATTTCTGTGGATGGTTTTCAACAGACTACATTTAATGGTACATAAAGCTCTGTGGGAGGAGGAAGGAGGAGGAAGAAAGTAGTTTGATAAATACAAAAGAAATTGATGCTGTCCTTCTTTAACTCTACTGTTCACTGTTTTTCCATGTACATATGGTACACAGAATTATAAAATGACCTACAAAACACTATTTGATTTGTGATGGCATGTGAGAGCAGATGTCATAAGAAGGAAAAGCAAGAGTGATATCTGAAGGAGTGGAAATTCAGGTGGGGCCTTTGGAGGGTAAGTTGAACCCAGGAACAGCTAAGAATAGAATGTTGCTTGCAGTGATTTCATTTACTAAACATAATAGATGAATAGACACCAAATTATTAAATAGAAATATATTTAGGTGATATAATTATGGGTGATTTTTCTCCTTCAACATTTTTGTATTTTTGAAATTTTCTAAAATACTATGTGTTAACTTGTGAAGTCAGAAAAAAATATGAACAATCGTAAGTAACCCTTTTGCTTAAAAAAACCTTAAAACAATTTCACGCCCAATTTAAATTTAAAGTAAAACTATCCTTAATTCTACAGGGAAAAAATAACTTAAATAATATAGAGTTCAGAAAGAAGCCCTTTCTGATTTTGTTAACTACGAGGACTCACTAGAATACATTTTTGTGTAATTCCTGGTCTAGAAAGGACGGTGAGAGGTCATCTACTTCATTTCCTTACATTACATAAGATTGCTCTTAAATTATCCAAGAAATATTAGAATCTATCCTATTTTAGAACTTTTAAAAATTTGCCATGTCTTCCTTCGCTGGTGCTTTTTTAGCACTTAATAATGTTTTGGTGACAGAATATATTAAATTCTGTATTTTAACGGTAGGCTGGAAATAAATCTACGAAAGAATGACTGATTTATAAAATTAGAGAGTACTCTTAGCATTGAAACACAATCTCTTAATTGTTTTTATCTTCTTCAAAATTAGGTGAAATTACTACAGACTAAATGATTTTTGTCTCCTTAACAACAGTTTTTCTTCTGTGACCGAAGTCTCTTTTCCTCCAGAGGCCCTTGCTTCCTACAGGATTCACATCTTTACTAGAAGGGAAAAACCCATGAAGCAGGACCATCTCCCATGCATCAGGTTCATGCCAGGCTCAGTAAAAGGCTCTTTTGTTATGATTTTATTTGGTTCTCAAAATATTCCATAACATATATGTTTTTAATCCCATTCTACAAACTAAATACTCAGCAAAGCACCAATTTGATCTTCAGCTTCCTTTGCATGAAATGCTTCCACAGTACCCTCTGGTCGAAGGAGAAGGAGTTAACACCTTTTAATTCTCCTTCGACCAGAGGGTACGTATACCATGGAGTATTACTCAGCAATAAGGAACAACAGTGAATTAACACATCTGGTATTATCCTGGTTGGAGCTAGAACCCATTCTTCGAAGCGAAGTGTCACAGGATTGGAAAAACAAGCACCACTGGTACTCACCATCAAACTGGTACTAACTGATGAACACTTACATCACACAGGGCAATAACATTCATCTGAGGGCGGGCGGGTGGGAGGGGGGTGGAAGGGATGGAAAAAACTCTCACTGAATGGATGTGGGGAGCACAGTTTGGGAGACGACCACGATTGCGGCTCTGACACGGGCAGAACAGGGGCAATGTGTATGGCCAAAGTGTTGTACCCCCATGATATTCTGAAATTAAAAAAATAAATTAAAAAAAAAAAAAAAAAAGGTGTTAACTCATCAGCCTGACATGCAAGATCCTTCCTCAAACGTGTTGCAGCACTCAGGGTGCTTCTCAAGTATTAGCACTTTCCCAGTGGCCACTTCTGCCCACAACATTCTTGTTCTGAAAATGGCAGAAATTATGTATTTTTCAATACTCAGTTAAATACAACCTCTTTTCTGTGGAGCCTTCACTAAATGTCTCCACCACCCTAAAAGTGTCTCCAGTTGGGCCACTCCCACCCGAATATATAATTGCAGTTTATAGACTATGACACTGAACCTTAATTCAGTTTTGAGAGCTGGAGCTATCAAATATATACTTGTAACTTTAGAGTGATATACATATGTGTTGCTTGATAGATGTTTGTTGAATAAATGATGTAAAAGTAGCCCCGATAACTACTTTTAAATAAATGATAATGTTTGTTGAATAAGTTACATGCAAGTAGCCCCTGATGGCTCGGGGCAGCCTGGGACTCAACAGTCAGGCTTTATCGTTTTCCTGACTGTTCCGCAGAATAACAACAACATCAGACAAGGGCACTGAGTGACTCTGATGAGTCAAGACAAACACATAATACTGCTTAAACCACAAAAATGGCCAAATATCCCTCTATCCTGGCTAATGTGAATGATTAGTGTTACTTTTCCAGTCACAGCTTTAGCTTCTCTTTGTTCTTGCTTTCTATGTAAAAATCATTCAGATATTCAACATAGAATTATCCCATTTTCTAAAACTTTTCCATCCAGACCCAAACCCTACTTCATTGACTGCTTCCCCAAGTCACCTAACACAAGCCCAATTCCTGTTCTAAGTCCTTCCTAACACCTTTGAGAAATGCAAGGAGAATGTCACATTGGAGAAGCAGAGATGCTTGAATGACAAGAACAATTTTAAATGGCTAGTTCCATGGAGATACTGTGAAGAAATTTCCCTTAGGAAACTTATTTGGAAAACTTGTTTCCTTTTTTGCACACATATTTATAAAGCATTGATGGTATACAAAGGATTTTCATATAAATTTTCTTACTTAATCTCATCTTCATGACTCTAAGAGATGCCAATTTCTCTGTAGTTATATGATGGAAGAATTTATAGTATGTGTTCTCTTAGAAGCAAAAGATTTGTGGAAATGGTGCAATGGGACTATTAGAGGAACCCTTAAAGACTCACTGGACTGCTACTTTCCTAAAATAACAAAACACCATCTGTCAGACAGAATTTGTGTGAAGAGAAAATAATAACTTTTCATTTACTACATACACCAGGAGAGATGATAAATCTTCTTAAGGTCATGGATGTTTTTTGGAATAGTTTCAATTTAAATTTTATTTGTGAAGATAGCCGTCAGGAGGCATGTTGGAGGCAGTCAATGGTGTGTCATCAGGATGCCGGCTGTTCACGGCACACCGCAGTCAGAGTGAACTCAAACTGTGTGAGACAGGAACACCAGGCCGGAAGGCAGAGGCCAGAGGGACTAGGGTAGTGAGCCAATTTTCCTAAGGGCCAAATGTTAGGGGTATTTTAGAGAAAAACATAAGGGAAAGAAATCAGGAGTGTGGATAGATTAAGTTAAATTTATCTCACCCTTTGAATTCTATTCTGAAGGCATGGCACTAGCAACAATGACAGGTACAGATTGTTGATTATTTGTCTTAAGGGACACAGTTCGACAACAAAGATACTGAATACATATTATGAGCAATGTAATGGGCTAGATAACGGTAATACTCAGAGTGTGATAGGTTTTCTATCCTTGAGGTACTCTCAGCATAGTAGGGAAATCAGGCAACCAAACAGGCAATACCAAGAAAACTTATGATGTGTATGCATAGAATTATATATGCTATGGGAGCATTTTATTTCACTCAACCTGGAGCTTTGGAGAATGTTTGCTAGAAGAGATGATACTTGAACTGAATCTGAAGGACAAATATGATTAGGTGGGTGGACAAAGGTGATGGATATTGTAGGCAGAGGCAATGCCACAAGCAGAAGCTCGACCCCTCCTCTTTATCATCAATGCCATCGTCATAGAAACAATAAAAATAATAGTATATATTTGGCACTTACTTGGCAAATGCTTTATAAGCATCATTTTATTTAATTTTCAAGGCAAAACTTTGAGGTAGGGCTATTAGTACTTCTACATATTGAAATAAACTGAACTTTAAGAGGTTAAGTTAATATGCTGAAGAAGTAATTCCTCAGCGGTTGGGTTTGGATTTATTTAACTCTACAGAGTCTGACTCAGAATATGAATTCAAAATCACGACACTATACTGCCCCCTGCGTGTGTTACGTGCGGGAGGAGGGAGGAGGAGCAATTTGCTGTAAGATAGAGCGTGGTGGGAGATAGGCCTGGAGAAATAGGCCAGGTCACGTGGAGCTAAAGAGCTTTTATTTTAGAGGAAGTGAGGAGGGAAGCATAATATATTGTAAGTATATGATAAAAAAGGTAATATTGGCTTTCAATAGCCATTGCTTAAAGCTTTTTTTTTTTTTAAGTTCAACTCTATTTTATTTTGTTGCTCATATTGCTACAGCTTTGGCCATTGGGAGCTCTTTCAGTTAACTCCTATGTCAACATACTCGCATCATTATGTTGTTTTTGAGTATTTCCTTATTTTCTGGCACTATAAAATACTCCAAGGTTATCTTGTATACTTCCTGCCCTAGTCCTAGATTAAGTCATTTCTTCAAATGGTGCTGGTTCCTTTGATTGAAGAATGGTATTGGAAAGCAAGATGTGGGTGTGAGGTTTGCTCAGAGTTCCTGGGATGTCAATGCTTCTAGTCTTCTTGGTTGCAATAACAAGGAAATATATGTGTGTCTTTGTCTGGTTTTGATATTAGGATCATGCTGCCTCATACAATGAGTTAGGAAGATTTTCTGCTTCTTCTTTTTTTTTCAGAAGAGATCATGGAGGATTGGTATTATTTCATCCTTAAATATTTTGTAGAATTTACCAGTGTAGTCATTTGGGCATGGTTTCTTTCTTGGGGAGAGGGGTAGAGGAGAGGGGAAAAAACCTACCAAATGGGTACAATGAACACTATTTGCATGATGGGCACACATATAACCGGAACTCAAGCATTACAAAAGTGATCCATGTAACCTAAAACATTTGTACCCTCTTAATATTTTGAAATAAAAAAGAGGAATTAATATAAAAACATATTCAGTAGGAAAATTGAACTGAACCCACACAGTCATTCACAAATTAAACAGAAAAAGTTAGTAAAAAGAGAGAATATCTAATATTTTAAAACATGGATCTAATTTATAGTTTTAAATATTTATCACCTAAAAAGCAAACACAATAAAAGGAACAAAAAAAAATTAGAGCACAAGTCACAGACATTGAAAACAGGAAAGCAATCGAGAAAAATCAATGAATCAAAACTTGGATGAATAAAATTGATAAACTTTTATCAGAGAGAGAAAGAGAGAGAGAGGGAGGAAAAAACAGAGAGAGAGAGAGGACACAAATTACCAATATAGGGAATGAAAGAGACATCATCAGCACTGATCTCATGGACATTAAGTGAATAATAAAAGAATACTGTCAACATTCTGCCTACAAATTTGATAGATTAGATGAAATGAATCAATCCCTTGAAAGACACAAAACTAAAAAAACTCACAAATGGAGGAATAACATTAATAACCCTATTACTATTAAACAAACTCAATCAATAATTAATACTTTTCCAAGAAAGAAACCATGCTTAAAGCTGTTTTTAATTCTAATTTTGTATTTTCTGTGTTAAAAACAGCAAATAACTTTCATTTAGCTAAAGTTACCTTAGTGTTCTTTCTAAAATTTAATACATTTTAAACTAGAAAATACATTAGCAATGACTGCCATTACAAGTCACTGAATGCAACAGAAATTCCTGGTCATTATAGGGTTGGTTGAAGAATCATCGGGATTAGTGTACACCTTGAATTATGACCATATTTAAAAGTAAGTATAATGTATAACTTTTAAACAGATTCAGGAATAAAAATAATTCCATGAAGTTTTCTTACAGGAAATTCTTTTAGGGACAAATGTAGATGAGAAATTAAAATCTCATTATTTTCCCATTCTGGAGAAATAACTTTAATTTTTTGATTAGTTGGTTCATTTTGAACTGCTACTTGACATGGTCTGGACCATGTTTATTTTTAGTGTAAGGAAGGGTAACCCCATAAGTTCTTATATAGCTATTGTCAAGTTTGTATTTATTCATCCAAAACTGATTATAAACTAATCTCTATGAGAAATAATGCAACATACAACTGAACTTCATTATTGTGGATTCAGTATTTGTGAATTCACTTAATTGCTACAATTTATTTGTAACCACAAAATAAATATTCGTGGTACTGCTATGATCATTCATGGACATTTTCAGAGTGGCAGAAAATCTGAGCTGCCTAACACACACGTTCTCAGCTGAACAAGGCAGCACCTGGCCTTCTTGTTTTAGCTCTCTGCTATAAGCACATGTCCTATTTGCAGTCTAGTTAGTTCTACCTTTTTCACATTTTTTTTGTTTTCTCTTGATGATTTTGCTGATTAAAATCGCCTGCAAGTGTCGTGCTAAAGTGCTGTCTGCTGTTTCTGAACACAAGAAGTCTGCGATGTGCCTTATGGAGAAAATACATGAATTAGATAAGCTTTGTTCAGGTATGAGTTATAGTACTATTGGCTGTAATTTCAATATTAATGACTCAACAGTACATATTAAATGAGGTGTCTTTATGCAGAAACACACCCAAAATAAGTTTATGTATTGATTCGTTGAAGAAAGTGTTATGACCAGAAGCTCGTGGAAACCTGACTCTGTATTTCCACTGGCAGCAGTTGTCTGGGTTCACTAATTCAGCGTTCACTGCTACTTTATAGAACATAACTACTATGAATCTGAGAATTTAATATATTTAAACACACTCTTTGCTTAATGATGAATAGGAGATGAGTAAGAGAAGACAAATGTCCTGGAGTGGGACAAACAGCAGCAGAAGGGTGACAGTAGGCAGCCGTGGGCGATGTCCTCACATTGTGATGATGGGGGAAGAGCTGACACCAGGGTTTACTGATTTGCTTGCTTCAGAGGCAGCTCCCAGTGACTTTTCATGTGTGTTGGGACTTGGGGACTTCCTTTATTTTTATAGTACTAAAAAGAAGTAGCATAACTTGATAGTGGCATAGAGGCTACTTAGTCACTACACTTTCATTTTCAAATACAGAAATTGAGGCCTCTCAGAAATAAGAGGATGATTAGCTTATTAGAAAACTAAGTTCCCTCATTTTTAATCCATTTTTCTTTTTACTACCATATATCATCATTTCTCTTAAGGCATTTTAAACTTTTTCCATACGGTTTACCTGTGCTAAAAATTTATTTAAACCTCATTTATTTAATTTAGTGGAAAGAAAAATCTATGCCTAATTATGCATGTTCTGAATTAAATAGTAGGCCAAACTGTTGACCTCTTAAATGAATGCTACTATTTTTAGTGGATTCCCAGCCTGCAACTGCCAACAAATCAGTTAGGCATCTCTTCTACTGCCTAAGTAGCCCACATCATATATTCTATAGATGGAAAAATCATTGTGGGCTTTGGAAATGATTTTTTAAATTTTATTGAGGATATGAACTATCATTAATATATTAGGTTTCTGAAGTAGACAAATGATGGGATTTTATTGTGACTATCTGAAAATTTTTTCTTTTCCCTTGACTGACTTATTATGTTTTCTCTGTGACTACAGATTCTATTTCAGTACAAATGCAGAAGGATTTAGTGAAATCAGAAAAATTATTAATATTATAATTTTGTGCATGTGTAGGTGTGTGTGAATCACATTTTGGTTCTCAGTATTTTCTAGCATGTCCATTGCAAGATTTAGACTGTTGATTCAGATCACCCCAATAAAATTTCTTTGTATAATTTGAGTTTTTACTTTTAGTTGTATTTTGACATTTTTCTTTTCATTATCTTTTTAAATCTACTTTTCTAGCTAATCTTTATTCCCAATTTCCTGAACATATTTACATTGGGGAAATTTTTTTATAAAATCTCTGCTTACAAATCAAATATCTGGTTTAAACCATTATGTGGGCAAAGAGATGAGAGCATCAGACTACATATTTATGTTTCATCTACATCAGTATTTTTGTGTTAATAATTAATAGTAGGTTGTAAAATCAATTTAGTAGATTGCTACCAGAAGTTTCAAGTAACAACCAAAATTAGAATAAAAATAATAGAAAATATGTATAATACATGCTAAGGGTCGATACTGTTTCAGGAAACATTTGGTTTAACTCTATGTGAGTGTATGCATGTACTGGATCACAGTATAAAAGATATGTTTTCCTATGGATCATTGTATCTATTTGTGTCCAGTCAGGAAACAGTAAGCATACAAGTTATTTTAGAGATAGAATTTAATAAAAGACTTGTTAATTAGATATTCAGGAAGTGAAAAGGCAAGAACAAGAAAGAGACAGTGTTCAGCTGGGGCTGGAGTTGCTGAGCTGGAAGGAGGGGCCTCATGGTGGGGGGCCCAGCCTCCGAGAAGGGAGTATCAGCTTATGGTGCTGGTGGCTCTGAGAGGGCACACGATGCTGGATGTGCCAGTGTCGGAAAGAATGCTTCCTGGAATCAGCTGTGGCTGCTTGAACAACCTGCTTGGGTGTTTGCATGACACTTGATGAGAACAAGAAGCCAAAAACAAGGAAGAGGAAGAACATGGTGAAGAGCTTTCCGGTCACTCTCTCATACATCCTCTCTGTAGACTCCAGCGGGAGTCGGGTGGCAAAGGATAAACGTGGTTCACAGGGTCTCAGCCCCTAGCATCACAAAGCAGACTGGAATGGTGAAATTAAAGTTAAGGGACAATAGCTTAATAACGGACGTGATTATAGTCAAAAAGCCCTGTCTGAATATTTTAAAAATTTACTCTTCCCTTCCATAGGGTACGAAGCTAAATCTACAGCTACGCCAACTAAAATAAGTCAAATACTGTTCTATTTTGAATTACATATAGTTTCAATTACATATATCTAGTAAAGCACGTAATAGGCCACAAATAACTTGTCATGTGTTCTCATAATTGTAGATATCCTCAAATTCTTACTCTTAACGGAGTCATGTTATTTTCGGACAGATATGCTTTGATCAGAATGAGAAAACAGAGACAAACCTGGAGTTTAAATTTTCAAAACAAATAACAAAGAAAAACCCAAAATATAACTTTGTGGAATCTGGAATATGAAAAGAAAATAGAAAGTTTATAGGTATTATGCTGAAAGTCAGGCAAAATGAAGAAACTGAGTGTAGGGACAAATATAAAAGCTGGTGATCAAAATATACTTGGGTTGCAGTATCTGTGCATAAGGATATGAAAAAAGACTTAAATGAGTGTAGCAATCAAGGAGTGAAATGGACAAGGCATTGTAGGAATTCTCTGAGACTGGATCAAGGATCTAATTTATGCAGATGGCACTTTACCCATTAAATACTTCCTGTAACTAATTCCTTTTGACATTAGGTGAATGAACTGCATAATTGGTTTGTGAAGCAGTATTCTTTTCCATTTCATTAACAATTCTATTTTTCCCTACTCTACTATTAAATGAGATAATTTCAAGGTATATACTAGATGAATGCTCATCAAGTACAGAGTTTTGAGGCAGCCAATATTTCTTTTCCTACGTCCATTCCATAAATGAATATTGCTCCCAAGTATAAGATCACATTTATAGATAATAGTGAATAGACCCCATGCAAATGTTATCTAGTTTCCCAAAGAAGTGGCTGATTAAAATGGTGGATTAAGTCATTGAAAGTCCTTTGAAAAAAGGAGCAATTCTTTGGAATATCATCAGTTAGAGATCCTTGGCCAGTTGGTGAGTCATCTGGGTTTAGCCTGGCAGTGTAGAAAGTCAGTTTTGAATTCTGAGCATGATGGTTGGAATTGCCAAGGGAAAAGCCCAGGAAAATTCATATTTTGTGTGAATGTGGAGTAATTTAAGCTCAACTAAATGGCAGATGGAAGGGTCATTGGATTTTTCCATTGAGTCACACCTTGTGCTCAGAAACTAGAGGTTCATACTCTCTAATTGACCAGGTAAGGCACCTAGAGGAAAAATGGACTGTTTGTGAAAATATACAAGTGTCACCTCGATACCTTGTAAACAGCCTAGGAAACATTGGTAAGTTCAACAAGTCTGGCAACAATGGTATTTTAGTACCACTGTGAGGTCCCTTTGTTAAATTAAAAACCTGCCTTTGAAAAAGGTGTTCGCTGCCACCGAGAAAGTCCTTCAGAAAATTCATGAAATAGCGTAGGAGTCAATTCTAGGATTATCAGTGTTATCCGTAGGCGTTCTGATTTCCATGGGCAATTCTTGGCATAAAAGCGGACTATGTATGTTAATAACAGTTTCTATATTGTGGTAGACCTGCCAAAGATAAACAAAGCCAGACGTTAGTTAAAGCAATGAAAACAGATTTTATTCCAGAACTTCTGACAAGGGAAAGAGCTGAGGTCCACTCCCATTTGCACAGAGGTGATGGTGCATTTTCAAGGAAGAATGAGGGAGTAGTGTCAGGGAAGTGAAAAATCACAAAGGTCGGTCAGTGTAGATGCAATTAGTTTAGCTGTGTCTGCTAGCTGGCAATGATCAAAGTTAAGATTCTGTCCTCTAGAGACAGAGGTCCCATCCTTCCTGATGATTCCATTTCATAGGACTGGCTTTCAGGTCCTTGAGAAAGATACTCCTGAGTTGTAGGAGATGCATATACATCTCAAAGGGACAGAGAAGGATTCACAGTTTCAACCCCTTTTCAGTAAATGCTCTAAATAAGGGAGGTCAGGTGCCTTGGTCAGGTGTTGGCTAGAACAAACAGTAAATTCTTTTGACAGGCCTGAGCTTTACCAGACAAGAACTCAAAAGGTGGCTGAGTGGTCACAGCGACATAGTAATATGGCCTTAGGCTGCTAGAAGCCCTGTTAGAGTCTGGTCAAGTGTCTTAGTGCATGGGTTTGGATGAAGTCATTAGGAGCTGAGAGTTTTGCAATTCTCAGGCCAAGGTCACTTTACATCCTGCAAGTTAAGGAAAAGTTTCTTGGAGGCCCCAGAATCTGGCTTAGAGAGTTTCATTCCAAAACTGGATATTGTAAACCAACATACTTATGTAAGTATTCTATGTATTGGATCATCTGAATTGAAGCTTTTACTAGGTGTGGGCACAGAGAACCACAGGTGGTAAGATATGGAACATGGAATTCTCTTTACTAAGTGGAAAATTCAGGTCCTTATCTTTATAGTGAGCCATGGTTCTTGCCTGGTTGCATGTTTTATACAATTATATTGTGTAGAAGAGGAGAAATTTAGTTTTCAGGATCTTTCTACTAGATTGTGGAATCTTAGAAATACATGGCCAGTGTGATACATGATATCCAAGAAATCACAGTAACAATTATAAGGAGACAAAGAGATGGGGTTCATTATCAGAGACTGTCTATATATTGTGTCTAGAGTCCCTGCGCCTTCATTAGAGTAATCTGGCTTCTTATCTCCTGATCAGGGGTGATATTTAAAATTTCTGGAGATGCCAGAATCTACCTAGATACATTACACAGCTTGAACAACTGTTTTTCTATACTTATCCACAAGATTTAGTTTGAAGTGAGCATGACATTTAAAAAATGGACATCTTTGTCAAGCTACTCTATATTTCCATCACAAAAAAAACCCCAACTAATTATTTTCCTTCTTTTACTATTTTTGATCCTAAATGTTAGTTATTTGCTTTAGAAGTTTCTAGAAAAGTGACAGATATATCTAAAATATAGACATCGAATTTGTTTTTCCCATTCTATTGAGGTAGCAAAGGTGAACTTTCTTGGTTGTTTTAAATCTTTGTTGTATAGAAAACTGTAAACCCAGCAATCACGTGAGGCATACTTTTATCAGCATGCCTCTTGTTTATGCTTCATGGCACTTTAAGCCTTCTATCATAGCACTACCACACTGAATTTTATACGTATATACACACACAAATCTATCTCCCTCCCTAAACTGTAAGCAACTTGAAGACACAAGTTAATCACCTACCTGTAGCACCCAGAATAGTGTCTGTTATGAATACTTGCTTCATTGATCAAACCACACTTGTTTAAGTAATTAAGTTAATGGAGGTGTGCTGGAACCGCACTGGGCCAGTAGTAAAACAGCCTTTTAATTGAATGTCCTGGTTGAGTAAAAGGAATGGGTAGCCTACCACTTCTCCCTACGTAAGCCTGTGTCATTCATTCGTTCCCAGGGCTATCTATTGAGGATTGCCTTGCATGAACACAGGTCTATGCAAAAGCCAGAAAGTGATGTGACTGTGAACTGAAACTCAGCCCAGATGAGGCAGATGTCTCTGTTGCTTAGCCATCTTGTATATTTTTCATTCCTTCAAATAGCTCACCCAAAATACTGCAAGAAATCCTCCTAATGAACTTTAAATGATTTTTTTTTTTGTCCTTCACCAAGACCCTTGTTCTATTATGTACATCTCATAAAACAAATAATAGTGCACTACCTTGTGGCTGCTAAAGAATTTCTTTTCTTATTTTTGTTTGGAGTATAGCTGGAATTGGGCCATAAACTATCCTACCAACTTACTCCCAACAACCTACTAAAATCCAAGGGTTAATGTGTGTGTATAAGAGAAGCGGGGGAGAAAGGTTTATAAATGTAAGAAGGAAAGAGTTATTGTGGACGTTTTCCATGTTCAAAGCCCTAAATTTCTACTGTAAAGTGTCAACATGAGGTTTATAAGTTTTACTAGGTTAGCAGGCACATTTTGTGGATAGCATTCTCAGTAAAAGGTAGTGTTCTCAGTCTGAAGGATGTAGGACTCCCCCCAAAATCATCTATTTCTTCCAGATAAAGTTTGGTCTGGAAAAGACACAGAATATAACTATTAGTCAAAACAATCAAGCTTTATTTTGCCCAACAGGACTGAGTATCAGCATATATCTGCGATTTCCTGGAGAGTATGTTGCAGCCCTCCCATGGAAGCCGGAGTTAAGGGAGGTCTAGAAGATTCTGCTTCTAATACAACTCTTCTGAAGAGTTAAGCACATTACCATGACTTGCAACTTTGCCTTTCTATTGTTTTAAGAGATGATGCTTGATGACTTTTCAAAATCTGTGTGGCCTTCAAGACCCAGCTCCAGTGCGGTCTCCTTCTTGAACCCTTCTCTAGCAGTTCAGAATTTCTATTGCTGTTACAGTTCAAACCTAAGTGATCCTTTCGTGTGTTAGTGTTGATTGAATGTGACATTGTGCACAAAGTGGCTTTAGAATGTGTACAGTTCATGGTAATTTTTATTAATAGAATATATACAATCAATTCTTCAGTAAATTGTAAGCTTGTACTTCTCAATGTCTGCTCCTTGAAAACTTCTTCAAAGGATGTTAATAAGTGTTTCATAGGAGTGAAAAAAAAAACCCTCTGTAAGTTAAATAGATTTTTTGTTATAAGATTTCTCAGATTCTTTAATATGAGCATCATGCATATATAAAATGGGAAACTGATAAATTTGGATGTAGATCTATCTACCTACCTACCTACCATCTATCTAATTCATAAACATCTTTGGCTACATAATGCTTTTTAAAATTTATTTTGGCAGAACCCTAAAAGAGACTATTTTTCCATGGAGCATATTTGATAAATTCTGAGGACTCTTTGAGGACAGTGAACACATTTTCTGTCATTTCACTCATTGTAATTTAGGTTCCTAATTAAGTTCCAAGTAAATTAGGGAACTAAAGAGAGTGAGGTAGTATTTACTGAGTCCTGAGTATGTACAACGCACCGTGCTGAAGACTGTATATATGTTGGCCTAGTTAATCTATGAAACATTCCTATATCATCCTTGATATTTACCTCATAATATAGTTGACACAACTAAATTCAAGGTGTAATTTTCCCAAGGTCAAACAACTGGGAATTATCAAAGGTTGGATATGATCTCAGGTTGGGTTACATTACAGTTTATGAAATGCCCAGTAAACCCACTCCCTAATCTATTTCTATTGTTATGTATATCTCATAAATAACCTGACAGGACTTTAGGTAGTTTTTCCTGTGCTTTGTATATTTCATATGAATAACATGAGAAAGGTTAATTAACCTACTTAAGTAAGTTGACATGGGCAAACCTCCAATAGGAATTTGACAATTACTGTTATAATTACCAATTCTTCTATAAAAGGACTTTCTATAAAAGGACTTTCCCATTTCAGTATTTAGAGGCAATAACAAATAAGAACAAAACATCCCCCCAGGATTAATGACCACATGAAGTTAACTGTCCTCAACTCTGCCTTAGTTGATCAATTCCTCCTCACGTGTCATTAATTCCTTTGTAATACTACCTGTTTGAATTGCTATATTTTGAACCACCACCCTTTGACTCTGTTGGGCAGACACAGTAGAAGGGGTCAGTTTGTAGATTTTCAATCTTTGTCTCTACATTTGTTGTAGAATTAAAAAATGCTAAATCATAAACTCCCTTAGTCCTAATCACTGGCAGATACTTGAAAACCATGTTATGGTTGGTGGTTAAGGCATTGCATCATTCTAAGCTTTTTTCCTAACCCTTTCTAATACCAAAAAAAAAAGTATTTTGTGGACCTACTGGAATGGTCAGATGACGTTAACTTTCTGCTTATAAACGACAAAACTTTTCTCTAATATGGATGGTAAAGAGGCTTATACCTATCCTTCAAACAATAGTGGGGCTGAAAATATTTGTTGTGGTAAACATTAATATAAGTTTATGTTCACATATCGAAAATCTTTTTCAGCAGAAGACAGATGCCCTTTGTGACCTGGATGTATGGCAAAGTATAATCTATTTGTGGTCCTTTATCTTTCTGCAAATTATCTGTAGGTGTCAGAAAAGGTTTATAGTATTCTATATGCAGGCAGATAAAGTAACAGGGAAAATATTGTTCTTCCATTCCTGGAAGCTGTTCAGCTGAAGGCCAAATGTACTAATCCTGTAAAAATTACAGTTTGATGAACACTTTCTTGATTATCTTTGAGAAAATCAATAAATAAAGCCATGTGTTAAGTAAATGTCTTATTTGATCTAGACAGTTGATTGTCTTTTTTACATTCTAAATTCTTGACTTACCTTTTCATCACTACAAATATAAGGCATAAAAAAATCTCTACGATGACTTCTCTAATTTCAAACGGATAATGTATATTTTTATTGAAAAGTATTTCAGTGCTAACACACCCAGTTCATTGATGTTTGTTGAAAAGCACCTAAGTGATACTATCTTCCATTTGCTTTCCATTTCATTGTTTACATAACCTTTAACATTTAATATGAGACGGCTGGTGCCTCACAGAAAGGAAGAAAAGACATCTATTCTGTTATGTGTTTAATTTCATTTTGCAATCTGCTCCTTGATGTTCCCTTTGATATTGTTCTTTCTTATGTAAAATACATTCTGCTTCTTATCTAACAATAGGACTGTCACTCTTAATGTGGTTTGCCTTCTTGCTTGCTTTGCAGTTTATGGTGGACAAATGAGGTGATTTTGAGGTATTCAGTTCAAAGGATAACTTCAACATAAAGATAAAAAAGTTAAAAAAGAAAAAATCCTAACAAACCTAGTGAAAATAGGACACGATTAAAATACGCTGTTTGAGCCAGATGCTGTGGCTCATGCTTACAATCTTAGCACTTTGGGAGGCCGAGGCAGGAGGATAACTTGAGGTCAGGAGTTACAGACCAGCATGGGCAATCTCTACAAAATTTTTTTTTTTAATTAGCTGGGCATGGCGTCATGTGCCTGCAGTCCCAGCTCCTCGGGAGGCTGAAGCAGAATGAGCACTTGAGCCCAGGAATCTGAGGTTGCAGTGAGCTGTGATAACACCACTGCACTCTAGCCTGGGCAACAAAGCAAGACTCTGTCTCAAAAAATGTATATATAAAATAAAATAAAATATGCTGTTTTATTAATATAATTCAAACCCATATGGTATTATTTGACAATTTTTCTTTGTCTACTCTGCCCTGTACACTATGAAGGGCATGGCCAGCAGCCTGTGAAGTGGTATGTCATTGTCATAGTTTTCCAATCCATTGGTCAGAGTAAGGCAGTGGAGATTTCAGGCGATGGAAATTGTCATTGTTCCTACAGACCAACCTACTTAAGGCACAACCATACTCAGAATTTCAGCTTGATTTAAAATAATAATCAAACTCTGAGTATAGAAACTGCCATGAACTAGGAAGACAAAATTTACTGCCATTTAGGGCATATGTTCATCTTGCCAAAGAAGTAGAAGCAATATAGTAGGAAATTAAGGTAAAATCTTTATGACTGGTA
Source organism: Daubentonia madagascariensis (assembly GCA_023783475.1). Lineage (NCBI taxonomy): Eukaryota > Metazoa > Chordata > Mammalia > Primates > Daubentoniidae > Daubentonia > Daubentonia madagascariensis. The sequence goes on along the minus strand of JAKFHU010002088.1, from coordinate 74,276,418 downwards.
CCTCATGGCAGAGGAAGGGATAGTTTATGATGCTTACCTCAGATAGCAAAACTAAATATACTGACTGATGAAGAAGAGGCTTCTGGAAAACACTCACCTTTTATTAGACTGATCCAAGGAGACACCATTGATGATACTAAATGGAGTTTGCATGCCTGTATAGACAAGAGATCTACTATTTTTAACTATGCAGATGTGGGCAAGTTGCATAACTTCTCTATTTTTTTCATCTACAAATTGGGACTAATGATAGTATCTACTTCATAAAGTATTGTGAAATATAACTGGATTAATATGTATAAAACCCTTAGAATGATGCTGGAAACATAGTAAATCCTTTGTGTTTGCTATCATTATTATTATGCATTGCTGACTTTTAGTAGAAGAAGAAGATAGCAAGGCAAAGACTTTTCATTGGCATACGTCGGACGAGTAAAAATGAAAAGATGTAGTGAATGAACACTTTTTTTCTGTGGGGAACACAATAAGGTTTGTTTTTTCCTGAACTCAAATATTGGTAGATTTATTTGACCAAATTGAGCTATCATTGAATTTTGTTCATCCTTTCTCACATTAAACCTTCTACTCTATCTGCCCCTATACTTTGTAAACGCCTTCACAGCATCTGCCTGGAAGTCCTCCTCTTAACTCCAAGGCCTTTCATAATCCAGGGTGATTTCAAATTTCAGAGCATGACTTAGTCTACTTTCCTGACCTCCTTAGCTCCAATTACCTACATTTCAAGTCTAATTCAGCATCTGTATCAGGGTTCTCCAGAGGGATAGAACCAATAGGAGATATGTATACATGTCCTCTCTATATATATGTCCTACATATATATGAAGGGAAATTAACTAGGGGAAATTGGCTCACCCAAAGGCAAATTACAAAAGCAAAGTCCACAAGAAGCGTCTGCAAGCTGGGGAATGATAGAAGCCAGTAGTGTGGCTCCCAGGGAAGGCAGTAGCATGGCTCAGTCCAAGTACGAAAGCCCCCAAACCAGGGAAGGCAAGAGTGCAGCCCCCAGTCTAAGGCCAAAGGCCTGAGAACCACTGAGAGGCCACTGGTGCAAGTCTCAGAGTCCAGAGTCCAAAGGTAGAGAGCACCAAAAAGCAGCACGCTGCAAGCTGCTGCTTTTCCACCTGCATTGTTCTAGCTGCTCCCACAGCTGATAGGATGGTGCTCACCCACGCTGAGGGAGGCTCTTCCTCTCCCAGTCCACTGACTCACATGTCAGTCTCCTCTGGAAACACCCTCGCAGACACACCCAGAAGCAGTGCTTCACCAGCAGGCATCTAGGCATCCCTCAACCCAGACTAGTTGATATTTAGCATAACCAGCATGATTACTCTTGTCGTCATGAACTCCTCTAAAACTGAAATCTTAAATTAAAATATCTCAGCCTACAACTAAAATCTCACATGCTCCCAATCTTCCTTTGCTTTTACCAAATAACCTTTTCTTTGATTTTATCGGGGACCATTCTTTCTTCCATTCTGCAAAGACACTTCTTTTTCTTAAATTAATTTTTTTAATTGAAAAACAAAAATTATATATATTTATCATGTACAATATGTTGTTTTGAAATAGGTGTCCATTGTGGAATGGCTGAATCAAGCTAATTAATATATGTGCAAATCACATACTTATTTACCATTTGTTGTAGTGAGAACACAACATCTATGCTCAGCAATTTTCAAGATAACAATGTATTGTTATTAATGACAGTCACCATGTACAATAGATTGCTTGAGCTTATTCCTCCTGTCTAATTAAAACTTTATATCCTATGACCAACACTGCTCCATCCCTCCTTTTGCCTTAGGCCCTGATAACCACCACTCTATTCTCTGCTTCCATGATTTCAGCTTTTTTACACTCCATATATAAATGAGATCATGCTGTATTTGTCTTTTTCTGCCTTACTTACTTCACTTAATATAATGTTCTCCAGGTTCATCCGTGTTGTCACAAATGACAGAATTTTTTTATCTTTTAAGGACAACTGTTATTTCACTTTGTGTATATATGCCACATTTGCTTTATCCGTTCATCTGATGATGGATATTTAGGTTGCTTCCCTATCTTACCTACTATGAATAATACTGCAATGAACATGGGAGTGTAGATATCTGTTTGACATACTTACTTCATTTACTTTGGATAGATACCCAGTAGTGGGATTGCTGGATCCTAAGGTAGTTCTATTTTTAGTTTTTTGAGGAAGGTCCATACCCTTTTTCATAATGGCTGTACTAATGTGCATTCCCACCAGCATTGTGCAAGAGTTCCCTTTTCTCCACATCCTAACCAGCATTTACTATCTTTTATCTTTTTGATAATAGCCATTCTAAAAGGTATGACGTGTTATCTCATTGTAGTTTTAACCTGCATTTCTTTGATGATTAGTGATGGTGAGCATTTCTTATAGGGTTGTTGACAATTTGTATGTCTTTTGAGAAATGTCTATTCAGGTCCTTTGCCCATTTATTAATCAGGTATTTTTTTTCTTACTACTGAGTTAGTTGAGTTCCTGATACATTTTGGATATTAAGCCATTATAAGATGCATAGTTTGAAAATATTTTCTCTCATTCTGTATGTAAGTTGTCTCTTTACTCTGTTGATTGTTTCCTTGGCCCTACAGAAGTTTTTAGTTTCATTTAATATGCCATCTGTTTACTTTTACTTTTGTGTCCTGTGTTTTTGGGTTCATATGCTCCCCCAAAAAAAATATTTCCCAAACTAATGCCATGAAAATTTCCTCTGTTTTCTTCTAGTATTTTTATGTGTTCAAGTCTAAAATTTGTCTTTAATCCATTTTGAGTTATTTTTGTACATGGTATGCGATAATGGTCCAATTTTATTTTTCTGCATGTGGATATCCAATTGTCCCAAGGCCATTTATTAAAGAGACTGTCCTTTCTCCATTGTGTGTTTTTGGCACCTTTTTTGAAAATCAATTAATTGTAAATATGTGGATTTATTTCTGGCCCTTTATTCTGTTCCATTGATCTATGTGTTTATTTTTATGGCAGTATCATGCTGTTTTGATTGCTAAATCTTTATAGTATATTTTGAAGTCAGGTAGTGTGACGTCTCTAGCTTTGTTTTTTGCTAAAGTTTGCTTTGGTTACTCTGGATCTTTGGTGGTTCCTTACAAATTTTAGAATTGTCTTTTTCTATCTTTGTTAAAAATGTCATAGGACTTTTGGTAGGGATTGCATTAAATCTGTAGATTACTTTGAGTAGTATGGATATTTTAATAATATTAACTCAATCCATGAACATGGAATATCTTTCAATTCACTCATGTTTCCTTCAATTTCTTTTATTATTGTTTTATAGTTTTCAATGTACAAGTCTTTCACTTCTTGATATCTTTTGAGGACAGTTCATTGTTAGTGTATGAAAATGCTACTGATTTTTGTATGTTGATGTTATATCTTTCAACTTTATTGAATTTGTGTATTCTAACACTTTTTTGTGGAGTCTTTAGGGTTTTCTATATATAAGATCATATCATTAACAAACAGGAACAATTTAGCTTTTTCCTTTTCAATGTGGATGTCTTTAAGGACATTTCTGGCTTCACTTTCTTTTGTCTCATAATTCTTCTGCCACATCTACCTGGAAAACTCCAACATGAGGTGATTCTCACATTCTACCTTCTTTCCATTTTCACAGGAGCTTCTGAGCAAGGCCAAGAAAAATCTTCTGACCAGTCAGTTTTATGCCCTTACATATTCCTGCTGCCCAGTCTCACCTGGGTCCTCAATAGTGTCCAGTAATTTTCTTTAGTGAATATTTCAAATTATCTCGTCTTACTAGTTTCTATCCCATAATCTCCCTCTACCACATTACACCTTTACATACAGACAACATAATTCTGAACAGAGAATTTCATCTAATTCATACACAAAATGAGTGTGTGTGCGTATATATACATACACAGACACAGGATGATTGTAGATGGAGGTAAAGGGATAAAATATTGAGGCACTTCCACCTGCTGATGAGTACCATGATAATAAACATATTAAATATTTACATAGCATTTATTGTGTGACCTTCATGTTTCTGAGTAATTATATATATTAATATTTTATTTTTTTTATACATTTCTTTTCTTTCAAGGGCTCTAATTGAGACAAGTTTATTAAAATTTTTTTGACATTTTGTGATTCTACTTTCTCTTTTCCCATAAATTTTTCAATCCCTTGAAATCCCTAATTTTTCTTGGCCTTGCTCAGAAGCTCCTGTGAAAATGGAAAGAAGGTAGAATGTGAGAATCACCTCATGTTGGAGTTTTCCAGGTAGATGTGGCAGAAGAATTATGAGACAAAAGAAAGTGAAGCCAGAAATGTCCTTAAAGACATCCACATTGAAAAGGAAAAAGCTAAGTTGTTCCTGTTTGCTAATGATATGATCTTATCATTAAACTGGTTTCTACTCTAATAATTCACAAAACTGCTAGGGCAAATGTCATCTATGTTTGGTTTCTTATAAAATCCTATGGATACCTTTCATTTTTCTAAATTTGACAATTTTCTCCTACTGAAAACTCCTTTTTAGGGACATCACAATCTCCTGGTATTGCACCCAACTTCTCAGCAAAACAAGCATAATCTCATTTATTTATTTCTTTTATTCCACTTATCCCAAATGTTGGTGTTCCCCTGATTCTCATCTCCACATGTGTGATTTCATTCACATCCATGTTTTTAAGAACTATTCATGTAATTTTTTTTTTGCCCTGATATTTGTTTCCCTGAGTTCGTTCTAGACTGGTATAGCTAAATACTTACTGCATACATTCAAACTATGAACTCTTAAATTATCACGTCTACTTCTGTATCTACTTCTGTAATCACTGTATTAGTTAGTAGTACAACCAACCATTAGTTGGTTGGTCAGTCATAAATTTACTAGTCTACCTTTACTCTTCCTTTCATCCCTCCCCAAATCTAATCACTTTACTCAGTGAATTTTAAACTTACACCTCCAAAATCTATATCAAATTCATTTTTATTATTCCTTTACTACAGCCAACACACTTTCCAAGACCCCAATCTTTATTTCGTCCAAACCATTCTCTACGCCGCTCCACAATAATATTCCTGAAATACAAACATGACAATAGCATATGCTTATATCAGGCCTCTGTGTGAAAGATCAGTACATAGTTAGCATTCAAGCAGTTTACTTAAATTGCATTTAATTGCACTAAATTCTTTTCTTCCCTCTTGAATCTTTGAATCAATTGGTAAAAATAAAATAGCCTATCATTCAAAGTATTTGAATTTTCAGAAAACTGCTATTACTCATCAAATTACATTTTGGAGCTTGAATGGACCTACAATGGCATATATTTCCAAAAGCTAAAACTAAATAATCTCACTTATTAAACACATATCAGATCCTTGTACTAATAGACCCAATGATTTATTGTAGATGGTAAAATTGATATTAATAGTAAGTTTATAATGAAGAAAGGGAAATCTTATTTATCTAATTTAGAATTTTTTTATCTTCAATAGTTATGAATTTAAAATATCTTTGGGATTTGTAGAACTGATACACTAAAATTTGACTATTTGAAAATACTTTTTCCAAGTTAACTGAAAAACATATTGGCCTAATCATAATTGAGTTAGCCTCTCCCAAGAGGCTAACTCAAGGCTGCGTAAGACATCTCTTATTAGGGCATTATTTTTATTCTTTAGTTGAAATTGTAGCTAACCAAAACATACTGTTTAATAAATGATAGTTGAATGAATGTCTGGTTCCTAAAGCTTTTCTCTATGCTGTACTAAAAAAAATTATTTTTAGGATGGCTGTTTAAATCTGCTTGAATTATTCCTTGCTTACTTCTACCACACTTTTATTTATGATCATTCCTTGTAGCTAATCCATGCCTGCAATTTAATATTTATTTGTTGATATTGCACTAAAAAATTTCCTTGAGATAGACTGCAACATTTCAACATTATGTTCTAATAAATTCCTTTGCACAAACATCAGTGTTTATGGGGCATAAATTAAAAAACAATGTTTTGTTTGGCACTATTTTAGCCTATATGTTGTAGTTTTTTTCTGATCATAAAATACACTGCCTAAGAATTTGATTTCAGGACTAACAAAGACCATTTATGAAATCGTTCATACCATTTTAAGTGAGTTTGGTTTTCTTTAGTACAATTATAAAAACTAATTTACATAAAGCTAACTAATATAAAGGAGATCTTGAGATAATTAAATTTTCATAGGCTTGTATTGACAACCCAGTTCTTTATATAAACAGCTCAAATTTATTCAACCTTGATTAATTATTTCTTTATTCAAATAATTGCTTAAGATTTATACCTGTATAAGGGCTGCGTTGTGACTATCATGAGACCTAGGCACTATTACTTGCATGCGCCCCATCTTCTAAAAAGAATATTAAAAGTTATATTTTATAATTGTATTATTATAAAGGTGAATATAATCCAGGCTAAAATTATTATTTTATCTTCATTAGTATTATCCTATTCATTTTTCTTCTGATTTTAAAAGAAATTCAAGTTAAGTCATTGCCATGGGCCCCTAAAATTATTGTGGGCCCTAGTCACTATGCCTAGTGTGCATAATAAGCCACCGGTAGGTCAAAATTAACAACTTTTGTTGTGAATTTTCTTATTGCCACTGTAGAGTCAAGGGAAAACTACTTTGCCCTCCAAAATTTGCTAAAAAATCAATTGACAAAAGGCAGATGAATAAAAGAAATGGCATACACATTTATTACTGGGCATGAAGGAGAACTACAGAGTGATTTGACCACACCCCTCCCAATAAGGCACAGAAGCCTATATACAGTCTTGAGGTTACAGAAAAAATGGGGGCTTGGATCGTGGCAAAAGCTTTATGGTAGCAAAACAGGTTATGGGAGGGAGAGAAGAGGGGACCCCTGCTAACAAAGGTGGTCATGTTATGTGAATTAAACCTCACAGGTAGCAGCCTTCAGAAAAAAATATATAGTGAGGTTTCCTTTGGACCTTTAAAGGTGTCAGATTCTCAGTTAATCTTTTCCAGATCAGAGAAGGGAAGGCCCTTAGCGAAAGTATGACTGCCTCGCCGCGGATTTTCTCTACAGATGCAAATCTCCCCCACTAGAGGTAGTTTTTAAGCCTTCTTGTAGTTCTAGCCCTTCTCCGTAGCCATCTTGAACTATGTCAGGGAAATATATTTTGGGATGAAATATTTTGGTTTTCTTCAGTCCCCGCTTTGATACTTACTTTCTGAAAGTTTCACATATTAAAATCCAAGTTGATAGCTTTAGAGCGATTTGGGTTAGAAGTTGTCAGATAAAAGGCAAAGGAGGGGAAAACCAAAAGCAATAGCAGAAAAAAAAAATGAATTTAAATATATTGTCCCATGTCTTCTTGAATAAATCACTTTGGTCCTGAGAAAAGGTTAGTTCAGTTAAACAGCTGTGTCTCATTCCAGGAGGTGGCATTGAAGATGCGCTCTCAAAGCTAGGTATCTATGTAAGCTTTAGGCAAACAGAACTTTAGGAAGAGACATTTCTATGGAAACAGAAGAAACAAGAAGGTTAATGACTGGAGTAGTCTATAAACTAGTTTTTCTAGAGTCTCTGAAGCATCTTTGGATGACAGTGGCAATTTGACAGATATTCCTAGATTGTAGTTTGAATTAAGTGTTCAAGGGAACCTTCTGAGTAGTCCATACATAAACAGGTACGAAGGTTATTTATGTATGAGTTGCTATGGTGATTTCTCCTGAAGTTTATACAAAGTTGTCTAGTTTCAGTTTGCAGGGCTTCAAGAAAAGCACACTTTTAATTTCTAGTAATTCCAAGTCAGAGACATGGGAGAAAAATTTGAAAATGTTAGTTTGGAGACATGTAGCCAGGAAAGATTTCAGGATTCTGTCTAAATTATAGGCACATAATAAAAACTCAAAAACAATGGACAGGGCTACAATCTAATAACAGGCATACTATAGTTCTCTTATAAAACATAGTTTTTCTCTAGTCTCCCATTTCTACCAAGAATAAATCATAGTGAGACCAATTTCTTTGCAAAGTGAGTTTTAGTTTTATTGTTATTATACGTGGCTTTATTATTTGCATAAAGTACAGAAAGAATAATGATTGGCCATTTAGGCTTTTTTTTTAAGCTATCTTTGATGGAAACTTTTTATAAGAAATCTCAGATTAGACTTTTAAAAGCCTCTCAAGGCTAGGAAGCCAAGCCAAAGATTTACCATCAGATTGTGTTTGTGATACTTGAACAAATTGGATAAATATTTTTCTTCTTGAGGTTCCAAAATATCTTGAGTTTCCTGGACCTGTCAGAAAATGCCATTCTTTACTCACTGAAAGGTCAGGAACCTTGTAAAGGGACGGTATAGACAAGGTACCATGCTAGTTTTTCCAAAGCGTATTTTATCAACTCTATAAAGCCAACTTCAATCCCTCAAAGCAGTTTGGTCACATCTGAAAGTATTCCATTCCAGGCAAAACCTTAGTAAAACAAACAGTATTTCCAATTGTGCCCTGTGTTTGTCAGTTAGAGGAAGATTAAAAATTAATGTCAAAGTAACATAAAATCATAGGAATTTATTATGAGAATGTATTAAAAAAAAACTTAGGTGAGCCTGTAGGAAATCCAGAAACCTTATCAAAATGTCATCCAAAAGACTACTAGGATGGCTAAATAGTAGAAAGGAGTCCTTTATTGGCAATATCAGTTTGTAACCTGGGAAGAAATGGTCTTCAGGGTTAGCCAAAGGTGCTCTCACTTCATTGAGGGAAAGAACAGGTTGGGTTTTATGCCTCACAGGGCCTGTAGCACACGATAGAGTCATACAAATTCGGCACATTTGAGGGAAATGCTATGCATAGTTATAAGGGGAGCTGAGCGTATACACAATGGGTAAACATATATGTAACATACATCCCATGTTCACTTTGGGGCAGAGTTTTAGCATTAAAATAAGGTGAAATTTTGCTCTTTATGATAAAAGGTGAACTACAGGACATAGAACAGTTTGTGTGCAGACAGTGTAAGTTGGCAGAAACTGGCTTAAAGTCTGCAGTTGCTTATCAAAAGAGAATGTTTGCAAGGCTGGTCCTCTGTCCAATCAGAGTTGTAGTGTCTGGGTTGTAAATCAGAGTTAGGAGGGGTCTGATAGCTTCTATTGTTAGAGAGTTTGGCAAAAGTGTGGTTTTTCTTATAGCTATAGGAATTTAGACATTTGCCATGCAAGCCGGGCCCTGAACCCTCGACTCAGGTAACTTTTGTTTCCTTACCTTTAGAGTCTGTCTTAGTTAATAGGGGTGTGTCTGAGATCACAAAAATAACCATCTGAATGCCATAAAGTTGCATTTTGGAGGCTAATCTAGTTAAATATGTGGCTGGGCCTTTTTAATTCAGTTTTTATTTTCTAACTGCAGCAGTGAGCTCAAAGTGCAACCCATTAAAAAGTAGGGCCAACAAAGAAAGCATTTGCAGTTTTTAGGGCCTAATATTTAAATATGTGAAAAGCAGGCACAGCTGGAAGGCAGAGCATCTAGATCCCCAGAAATCATTTTTATACTGAATCCCAGGTTCCCTGAAAGAGGGAAACATAGGACAGGAATGCACAATGCTTCCACAGCATACTATTGTAAGAGTGACCTAATGCCAATCAGACCACTTTATGATCAGCCCATCCCACATGGGAGTATAACCTCTTGGTGAGAAGTGTTTAGGTAGCCTCCAAGCATTCAAACAGCACCTTTCTTATCTAAACACACAAAGAAACAAATGAGTATCCCCTGCAGTAATAACTATTCACTGCAACCACTAGCAATCACCTTCCAAGCTTAAGCCCTTGTCAGTGACTTGCCAGCCATCATACACATAAAGGTCAAATTCTCCCTCACAGTATAAATTAATCCCTGCTACCCTCTAACACCAAAAAATCAGGGAACTTCAATGCAAAAGAGCATAACTTTAAACCTGAGAGAAACCTGCCCATGACTTTTGGGACTCCACAAGGCAGATGGAAGATCCCTTCATGTGTTACCATAGATGGCAAAGAGGAAGGAAGAGTAGTGATGAGTAGAAGTAAATGGGAGAACAATTGTTAGAGGACTCAATTTGGGCAGATTTTAAGCTTTTTAAAAAGCCAATAAAATTTTATATTTTACTTAGCAAAAATCATGCCAATCAGAAAAGAAGCAAACACAGAAACCAAAATGTATAATTAAAACAAAAAAGAAGTTGTCAACTGAAAAAAAAATTTCTTGAAACAGGATTCAAAAGAGACAAAGCCAAAATGGTCCCAGACCTTTTTGGCACCAGGGACCAGTTTCATGGAAGAAAATTTTTCCATAGACTGGGGGGTGGGGATGGTTTCGGGATGATTCAAGCACATTGCATTTATTGTGCACTTTATTTCTATTATTGTTGCATTGTAATATATAATGAAATAATTATACAACTCACCACAATGTAGAATCAGTGGGAGTCCTGAGCTTGTTTTCCTGCAACTAATGCCGCCGCTGATCTGACAGGAGGCAGAGCTTATGTGGTAATGCGAGTGATGGGGAGCATGGGGAGGGCTGTAAATACAGATGAAGCTTTGCTGGCTCTCCTGCCACTCACCTCCTGCTGTGCGGCCCAGTTCCTAACAGGCCACAGACTGGTACCAGTCTGCAGCCCGGAGGTTGGGGACCACAGTGTGCATATATATATATGTATATGTATGTGTGTGTGTATATACACACACACACACACATGCTTAAAAGGTGATATTTTAATTAAACTAACTTCTGACCGTAGACCTCTTTGATAAAAAATCTTTTCAAATCTCTTATTATTAGATTTTAGCTGGGACACAAAACTGTAGGAAAAACAGCTGATATTCCTGGCTAGTGTTTTTTTTTTTCTTTTTTTCACCTTTTCTTTTTAACCAAAAGTACCTTCCCAAGTGACTTACTGAAATCAATAATGCTTAACCAAGGTTATGACCTAAACAAGGGTGTATGAGACATCTCCTGAGAGATTCAAAGTAGTCCTCGCAAGATCCAGAACCATCCCAAAGACATCTCAAAGGAAGGAACTTTTTGCTAGCCACAAGCAGGGTACAACCACATCTGTCCAGCCATATATTCTAGAGTCTCAGTTTCTCAGCTGACTATTTACACACAAAGGCCTGAATCCCCATGTACCCACGGATGGAAGAAGATAGGAAATCACTGGCTGGCCATGGAAGGAAAACAAATGAGTACTCCAAAAAGTCTAAAGCCACACAAATATCAAACCAAGAGGGACTGATTCCCTGACAGGGATTGAACCCAGGCCACGGCAGTGGAAGTACAGAATCCTAGCCACTAGACTCTAGATTGGGTCCCTATATTTTTACATCCCTTGGGAAATCCAGAGCAAGCATTTTGAGTGTGCAGAGGATTTTAACTTTGTTTTAGGTCACATTTTTAATCTTTAATTTTGTCAAGAGAATATAAAATGCTAGCCATGACACTATTATATTTAGTTCTTTTCATTTAATTTTCCCATAAATACAAATAATCATTTAGAATGAGAGATATCTAACTTTTTTTAATTTAAGAGTTTTTCTAATTTAAAGGATCCATCTTTTGACCACTGATGAATAGAATTTCCAGTACTTATTTCAACAGCAACTCAATCCAATATGCCTATTTATTGAAAGCCCAAGAGGTAATTTTCCAGATTTAGAATAAGGTTTTACCATAGAAGCAAGAGGTGTTCCTGGAGAGGTTGTAGAGGAGGCAGTCCCCATGATCCCCCAAAATTTGCTCTCAGAAATAGGCTTAAGATAGCAGAGACTTTTTTGTCACATATGATTAAGGATGGTGTTTGTGCATACAGTGCCTCTGAGATCCCACACATGTGTGGGTGCTGCCAGTCACAGACCCTTAATCTTTGATATTGGCCCTCCTGTTATTGGACTTTCCCAGGAATAACCAGGAAGCAAGCCTTGATACAAAGCCCTTTATGGACAGGACTTCTTATTAAGAAAAACACCCCTGACAGCTTGATATATTTGAACATAAAGTGTGCTGTTTAAAATTTTACATGTCTTGGGGTTCCCAATCTTTTCAAACTAACCACTGAATATGACCTGAAAGTCAATCCCCCTGGAGGGCAGAGACCAAGAGAGAGTGTTCTCATTTGGTCAAGTCAAGCTCTCAAAGACATAAAACAAGACAAGAGGGGAACCCCATCTGGTTTTTATTTTGGGAACCAACAGTGAAGTTTGTCTATATAAACACTGGTCTGATCAGAACTGCGAAACTGACCAGTCTGTAGGGCCACTTCAAACAATGGACTTATAGGGGCTTTAGGCCCATGTTCTACCCTAGGGTAGCCCTCTTTATGACAGAAAAACAGAGAAAGAAAAGAGCATTTCTGAGAGAAAAAGGATAACACAATATGAATAGTCATACCAAAAATACACCAGAGTCACTGCACTCAAGACTAGTCACGCAAATCCTTTTCTCCATCAAAATTCTGTAGAGGAAAAGGAGACAAATAGTGGTTTTTACCATCCACTCAAACAAATTCCACAGAATGTGATACCAGAAGTCTAACTGGGAAGAACCTCTTGCCCTTTGCGCCAGCTGGTCAGGTTCTGGGCTCCCTGAACTGTGCTTTCTAGAAGAGCAGAGCAGTGGGTTCTGATCTCAGCGCCAAAACTAGGGCCCAAGGGGAAACTCCCTCCTTGCCCTCTGAAGACTCTCTTAAAAATCAGCTGACAAAATGCAGATAGATGAATAGGAGAAATAACATACACATTTATTAGTGTGCATGGGGAAGAACCACAGAGTGATCACCCCAACTGCTCAAAGGGGTTCAGCAGCTTATATACCATCTTACAGAAAGAATGGAGGCTTGAGTCCTGGCAACACAGGTTATGGTGGCAAAACTGGTTGGGTGGGGGAAAGAGGAGGCCTGGTTAGCAAAGGTAGTTTCTTTTAGACTTTTAAAGGTGTCATACTCTCAGTTAATCTTTCCCAGATCAGGCAAGAGAAGCCCCTTGGAGAAAGCCTGGCTGTATCAATGCAGATTTCTGTACAGTCCCCCACAAAAGATAGCATTTGAACTAGTCTTGTATTTCCAGCCCTTCTAAACCACCATCTTGAACTATGTCAAAGAAATATATTTTGTTACAAACTATTTTGGTTTCATTTACCACTGTTCACCCACTTGCCCAGAGGTTGATTCAGCATTGAATTTTGAATAACACAAAGGAGTAATTCATCCTGGTTTATTGGTTATTTACTCTTTTTAAGTAACAACTACTTAAAGATTTTGAGGTCATTAAGTCAGTGAGAATACAGAGAAATAAATAGTAATTTTATATTAGTGAGCAGTAAGTAATAGGCAAACAGTATAGCAAAACACACCTCTCAAGACTTTGGTTGAAAACTAACAGAAACTTTCTCTGTGAAGTGGTGAAGGAGTCATGTCCTAGTCGAAATATTTTTATCTATTTTTTATAATAAAGGGCTATAATAAATACCTTATCAAACATTCAAGTAAAACTGATTGATTTGGTATTATGATAACTCTAAGAACAATCCCAATGTGTTATTGAAGTTCTAATACAAAGGAATTAGAGAAGTTAGTATTATTAGACCACTTGGTCCAAAATATAAAGCTTAAAGATCTATTAGCTCTTTTCTAATTTATTTGCTGACACTGACAATCTTTGGGTAACACAGAAAAATATAAAATTTATTGATCTTTCTGTACTTCAGATGCTTTCTGCCAGATAATTTACAACTGAACAGAAAAATGATTATCAATTCATCATATTTTTATTAACATAAAATGACAATTTTAAAAAGTATAAAATAAAGTTTGATTGAAATTTCCAGTGGAGATATCAAGGCATTTATACATGCACATGTTTATGCAAATATTAAGAAACTGCAAAAACATTCTGTACTTTCTTTAGGAAGAAAAAACATTTTTCAGGAAAATTTGCATTAATATAATTGCAAATGTACTATTGAATTCCACAGTGAAAATCAACAACTGACTGACTCATTCAGCTATGCATCTGCAACAGCTTTGAGATGAAAATTTGATGAATTTTAACAGTAAATTGTGAAGGCTAAAGTGTTTATAGTAGTTCTACAGCTAAGTATCATCATATTTCAACTAATTTTATTTGTAATATTCACTGAACCTGAGCAACATAAAAAAGTTTAGATTATTCAGAAGCCATTGCTATTTATAATTGGTTTCTCTCATTGTCCCTCTGCTGTGAAAATGTGTATTTACTTTATATTCAATCATTCCTGCAATTCTACCGACTAGAATTTTATATTAGAAAGGAGACGCAATGTAGAAAGAAGAGGGGCCTTGAATTTGGACAACACTGGGCTTGCATACGAGGCCAGCCAGGATTCAACTGTAGGTAGCCTGTTTTCAGAGTTTGTGCGCTCAACCACTATACTATGCTGTATCTTGAAAATTGAATCAATCACCCCCACTCCACCCCCAGCCCTGAACCCCTCAAAAAAAATGGAGGAGGAACTTTTGGATAAATTTTGAGTTGTTTTTGCTGGAATTTGATACTGTGTGCCAATTTTTCTCTATTTTATTCAAAAAGTCACAAGGCACATAGTAAACATTTATTAATCACTCATTCTCATGCACATAACCCTTCCTCTCCCCACACTAATACACATGCACACAAAGTAGAAGAAAAAGAGTATCCATTTTTGGCAAGAGGACTTCCATACACAATACTCACAAATGTACTGGTTGAGGTTACAATCATTAACTGCTATAACAAACAATCCCCAAATCTCAGTGGCTTGACATAATAAATGTTTATTGCTCACTCATATAAAAAAGTCACAGGGAGATAAAATTTCCTAGTTTCCCTTTAACCTTTAAAAAATGTCATGGTCATCTGTCTTTAACTTCTTATAGTCAGAGGCACTGAAAGCTGTAATCTTCCTATATCTAAAGCACAGCATGGGAAATTAGAAAATATGTAAGAAGCTTCAGCCTTTATATTCCAAAGTGTTTTAGAATTAAATGTTTCTGCCTATAGGTCTATGATCTAGTGTCTACCATTGTATGACTTCTAGCTACCCATGGACCATACAGTGTACAAAAGTGGTGGGTGGTGGGAGTTGGTAATAGGTGTTACCAGCCTAAGCAAGAAGGAATATCGACTGATACTGTCCGTGCATGTTGATAATAAAATCAGACTGAATTTCAGTTGGTTTTGTTATTCTTTTGATATAATAAAATAATATTTCAGACTATATGTACCTTTTTACTGTCTGTACACAGAGCAGATATCTCCTAGATCTTGCTCTTGTTATGCCACTGGAGATACTCTAAACCAAATGTGTCCTACTCTTACAATGGAAGCCACATTTGAAGGATCAGATTTTCAGATTTGGATTTTCTGTCCAGTATGCAAATTTACCATGCAGCTTTAAGTTTTACCCCTAAGCCTAACTTGCTCTGCTGGGGCTAAAGTGTACTAAGTAGTACTTGCCATTTTCTTAGCAATCTGATTCCTAGTAGGTATTTAACAAATGCTTTTTAAAATCATTTTTGATTTTTGTTTTTAAAACTAAAAGCAAAACAAAACAAGAAACTCTATAAATTCCATCTGCCTTTCTTTCTTGACCTTTATATTTATTCACATTAACAATAGCTAGAGTTTTGCTTTCATTGAAAAGATTATCTGGAACCTTGATGTTTTTCCTGTTTAACTTAGAATATGCTCAATTCCAGAATGTCATGAATTTCTATGTTTGGTCTATTAAAATTAGTATGTTCCCTTTCACCACCAGTACCTTCTGCTGAACTAAACCACAACTAAATGTCTTACTTTTAAGTATGAGTTCTACATATCCTAGTTTTCCTCCCTGGCTTTTGACCTTCTGTAGTTGGCCCACTTTTACAGACCCTGTTTCCAGCCAACCTCATGTCTAGGCCTCCTCAGTAATGAAAGAGATGCAGTTATTTCAAATTAAGACAGAGATATAAAGATAAAACATTCTCTTTTTACCAATCACAAAGCTATGAAGAAAAATAACTCATCAATATCTGGATTTGAAAACTACATCTTCTGAGTTCTCTAAAAGCTTTTTGCTTTTTCCTTAGGTTTTTATCTTTTGTGAGGAAAAAAATCAGAATGCTGAAAATTTTTTAAAGTTTTAATATAATCATTTCTAAAGTGCCAGAAAAAAAATATAAGTGGATATTATGTATTACTTACCTTTTTGAAAAGCTTTTTTTATATAGGAAACAACAGATTATTGGTATTGGTGAGGAATATAGCATTCATGAAATTTTCAGATAATACAAAAATTAAATTTCTCCAGTACTGTAAATTTTACCCCCCATCAAACATTCCATTTAAGCATTTATTTTTTTTTTATCTCTTCTGGAGGCATACAATTAGAAATTTTCAAAAAGCTTGCAACCACAGGAAAACAGAAGGAGTAAGAGGACTGCTTTGAATCATCCAAAGATAAAATAAATTCCAACGTAACACTTATCAACTGTACTTCATTTGTGATGACTCAAATCTTTTAGAAGAGAAAATTGGAAGAATATATAGTCTGGCAGTTTTCAGAGGACAAACAAAATGCTGGTCAATAGAGTAAAATCAATTAAACACATAGCAAATATTCATTTTTACTTATATATTAGACAATATAGTTAGAATGGTAAGGAATAGACAGAATGCCCCTATACCTTTAAAGTAAACAAATACTATGGGAGGATTCTGATTGAATTATTTAAATTAAAAAGTTATATTAATCTTTACTCATCCTGTTCTCACAATTCAAAGTATCATCCAATTCTTTTGCTGTTTTAGAAAGCAAAGTCCCTTTGATTACACCACAACAGTATAACCAGTTGTGAAGTAAGAATGACAGTTAAAAATTCACTCCTGTAAGAGGTAAGAAATAAGGTTTATTATAAATATCCCTTGACTCTCAAGGCACCTCCTTTCTATCCAAACTTATTTTTCAATAATTCACAACAGAGAGACTGAATATACATACAGACAATGGCCAGACCACGTATACCAATAGGACTCTGACTCACATAAGAAGTCCAGAAAGTTAAATGACAACCTGTGCAGTAATCAGCCCACCACTTGTCAAAGGCTATCAACTTCCCAGTTTTTACCCCGACTCCAACTCAGGACCAACCAGAGAGAACCAAACATGCTTCCCAAATCAAACACATAAGATGTCCCACTTATCCCAAGCCTACCTCTAGCTGCCACATACCAACAACCTTCCATCAGTACTTACCTAAAACTTAACTTTTTTTTTCTATAACACTTTCCATTTCCTTGATAGCATCTGAGTTTCTGTCAAACACGAGTGATGGAGGCTGAGTCTCTTGATGTAGCAAGCTCTGAATAACTAGCCTCTGTGTGTTCTCACTTAGGTGGACTTTACACACCACATCCTTTCCATTTTGGCCTGGTTGGCCTCTTCACCATGCCACAGATTCCCTGCACTTGCACAAGCTCTGAGTTCTCAGTCATCCTGTTCTTAGAATCTCAAGTGGCCTCTAGTCCTTTCAGCTCAGCACAATCCTACCCAGCATCAAGCTCTCCCTCAAGTTACAACTCTGCCATGAACATATATATTTATTTTTTTATTTTTAAATTTTAAAAAATTTTTACCTTGGTATATTATACTGGTCTGGTTGTCGTTCCTTCACATTTAAGCTGCTTTCCATCCTTCCTCCCTCCTCCCACAGTCTGGTTCCACAGTGCACCCTTGCACTGTTAGCCCACAGTAGCAACACGCTCATCCCACGTCCCTAATGCCATTCATTCACACGGTCAAAATTCAGCTTCACAAACCCTTCCCTGCAAAACGTTCACTGCCTGAGAAAGAATTTATAGTAAACCAGGCCCTCCAGGGTGGCTAGCAAGCAGCAGCTTGTTGGTTGTTGCTTTTCTGGGACATTGAACACAGAATCTTTGGCCTTTTGCTCAAATTTTCACTTGTGTTTACCAGTCTACTCTTGGTATGTTCCAACTGGTCTCGTTGTCCTCCCAGTTCTTCTGCGATTTCCAAGCCAATCTGGTCAGTCTCCGTGGCGGTCCAATAAGAATGCTCAATTATTTGGGTGGCCGGGTTCAGGCTTTCGGGGCCTCGCAGAAGCAACGCCCTTGCCGACTGTAGCCGATTCACATGCTCATTCTCTACAGCGTATGTGCCGTATTTCATGCCTCCTTGGCCTCCGGTGTGGCTGTCAAAGGTGTGCTTCTCACCTCCCAATGAAGTTTGGCAAGGTCCTTTCAGTAGTTTTGGAGTATAGACATCTTTAGGTTACAGAAACATAGGAGTCCATAACGTAGTTCCTCTTCCTCTGCCAGCGTTTCATTTGCTTCCTGTTGCTTTTCATCGAAATCTCTGATCAACTTCTCTTTGCTCCGTCCGCGCGGTCTTGAGGAAGCTCTCGAGCACGCCTTGTAGGTCTTCCTGGAGGCCGCAGAGTATCTCATGCAGCTTCTTGAAATGCTCCGAGGAGGGGGCGGGGTTGGCCATAGCACAGGGTGCAAACGAGCAGCACCACCGAGATTCTGGGGGCCGGGCCGGCTCTTAGCGCGGTGGTCCAATGCCGTGATGCCATAGTCTTCATGGCGACCACCGCGTCACCTCTGCCCAGGAAGAGGCGCTTCCATGAACATATTTTTTTAATAACCTTGTAACTCCAAGATCTACTCTTCTCCTTATTTGACCTTTTGTGGCCCTGAATGTCTGCAGCGCACAAACCAAACGTTTTTGTGTCTGATTTTTTTTCAATCTAGCAGAGTCACATTGGTGTGCTCCCTAATAATGTAAATCATAATTCAGGGAGATACCATATAGGACTGCATTGGGAGGTGAATGGTACAGTGCAAATTCCAAATAGGAAAACTATGAGGATAACGGTGAGTTAAGACTCATGATGGTTTTGTCCTTGCTTATACTAGTTTGCTACTGTCTAGAAAAAGCTCTGCCTTTTTCCCACCTCTCTACAAGGGTTTATGATGAGAATGAAAAATGAAAATCATTGAAAAGGAGTGTTTGTACTATTATGAATACATGGAATATAACCATATATATATATAAAACCATATTTATATAAAACCATATTTATATAAAACCATATACATATATATATAAAACCATACATATATATATGGTGTTTACATCCACAGAGTGAATGCAATCATTCATGTAATGGGTGTAAATAATGAGAAAATCAGTCCTCCATTAACACACACACAAACACATTTTTCCTTTTATGTATTCTAAAAGTTAAAACTCAATTAGCAAAGAGATCTTCATGGTTTTTCTCTCCTAGATAAACATTGTGGTTCTTTGATAGATTCTTCAGTTTACCATTAAGTCTCCAACTCCCACTCAGTTGAGGCACTCTTAAGGTGTATAAATGTTTTTCTTCTTTTAGTCTAAAGAGGTATATATCTGCTGAATCCTAAAAATACAACTTCAAGACCTTTAGACCTCATGACACTTGTCATTACTTTATAATCTTAGGATCATATATTTTTATAAGATACATGTATACAATTATGGGCTCATGGATTTGCAGAATTTATATATGTTAATTAGCTATAGCCATTACTGTATTTTTTACATTTTAATTATCTCAACTTTGGTCAGTGGAAGTTCCATTTGTATTGACTCTTGTCTCATTTTGCCATAACTTGAATAGTCTTTGAAAGCTTTCTTGGTTTCTGACACAACACGTTGTGCCAGGTTCTCCTTTGTGTTCTCCTGCCTCAAATATGGAATAAAGAGAATGGACATGTCTTCAAAGAACACTGGAGATTCTTGGTGGAAAATCTGTAGAAAAATATTAATAGAATCTGGGCACTGGGAGATATTGTGGCATGTCAATGTCCGTGAGCCATTTCAGTGGGAAAAAAACTAAAAAAAATATGCTTTTATTTTTATTCCTATAAAGTCATATTGATCTTTTCTATTTAGTATCAATATAATTTTTCTATTCAAATACTTGATTATATACTTGTACCTCTTTTTCCTTCTTATTCTGAGTAGGAATACTGGTTGCCATCAAAATATTAATATATAATTGTATATCTTCTTTAACAAAAACATGAAACAGTTTTAAAATAGTATGTTTATACTAAAAAAAGCTACTAAATAAAATTTAACACTTTCTGTGTACTTCCTCATTTTTAAATAATATTTAGCACATTGGATGTTTATTCAAAGCATTTTGTTCCATGTAAGAGGTTAGATAAGTATCTGATGGATAGTTTAGTTCACTTGATTCTGGTTCTTTTTTAAGGTACTGGCATTCTACAGCAGATAATTCTTTGTTCTCAGAAAGCAGAGTTTCTCAGTCCCTAGTCTTTTCTTGGTAGAAATAGCTCCTGGATAAGAGTGGAAAGTTCACCTACTTGTCCCCCTTGAGCCTTGCATAACTCGTTCATTTTACCACTTCTATCAATCTTCAGTGAGATCTCTCAATCTCTCTCTCTCTCAATCTCTCTGTGCCTCCCTCTCCCCTCTTTTTAAAACTGTGTGTGTGAAACAGAGATTTATGAATGAATTAATAAATTCTGCCTTCCATTATTTAATTTTTAGTAATATTACTATCCAAGTATTTTCACCATCAATTAATTTTAGCTCTAACAAATCTTATCTTAATCTTATAGGTTTAAAATATGTATTATCCTCTTTTATGAGCTAAAAATTCTTCATTTTATTATATACAACCTTCCCTTACTACTTAAAAAATATGTGCTATCTATTGTCATAATAAAGATTGCAATACATAAAACCAAATTATTATTTCAATTAGCATTATTTTAACATAGTGTCAGCCAAATCTTTACTTTTCTGCAAGGAATCAAGCTGACATTCAGTATCTTAGAAGTCCATATTATTATTAAAGAGCATATTAATTTAAATTTAACTTTTAAATTATGCCTGAACTATTTTTTTCCTCATGAGTCTAAATTCAGTCTTTCTATCCATATTATTAGTATTTCCATATAAACTATGGGCAAGTCTGCTGTAAAAATTGAATTTCTCAGATATGTTAATGAAGGTGGGGAAGCAGAGCAAGATGCCTGATTAAAACTCTCCAACAATCATTCCCCCCACAGGAATACCAAATTGAACACCTGTCCATGTAAGAAAGCACTTACATAAGAACCAAAATATCATCCCAAGAAGGTTGTGTGTCTAGCAGTCTACAAGATTTGCAGTGTTTCTGGGCTTAGAATGGCCTCTAGTGCCAGAATGGCAGCAGTAACCACAAGTTTAGGTCACAATGCTCAATCCCCTTTGAATTTTTGGAAACCTGTCTCAAGAAGGACAGATACAGGAGAAAAGAACAAGATGGCTGACTAGATTTAGGTAGTATGTGCCTCCTCCACAAGTCGTAAGTAGATACCCACATTTCAAACAGATTGTCTGGTAGAGAATGCTAGTGTTCACCAGAGAATTGATGGGAAGTACCAATTGCAAGTAAAGAGGGTTCAAGATGGCTTGCCTGGCCAGGGACTAACTGAGAGCAGGAAGAATCTCCTGGATGTAGGAAAACAATAAGAAGGAAGTGTCCAGGGCTCCACACTCTGAAACAGGCTTTTATAATCTTGGCTATAGGAGAACCCCTAGACTCATGCAGGCCTCAGGCCTAACATAGGGAACTGCCTAGAGATTGCACAGAGACAATGCTCCAAAAAGGGAACCCACATGGAATCCTATAGGCATCTGAGCCTAGAGCACCTCCAGCTGGGCACCATTCTGACAGCCTAGATACCGAATATCTACAGATGTGGCTGAGGCTACTGCTACTCTGAGTAGGGAGATGGGAGATGGGGGGCTTTCACAAAACCATGGGAAAGTCCCACCACCTTGCTTCAAGCTGCTCTTGAGACAGATGTGAGTGGATTGCTATCTCCACAACTTCTTGCCCACGCTGCTCACCTGAGCAAAACTCCTCCCTTTCTGGTCCCAGGCTCATAGCCTGCAACATTTTGAGAGTGTAATGCTGGTCTATACCCTGCCCTTGGGCTGAGTTCAGGCTGACACAGTTGTAGCTGCCAACCAGCTAGAGAGAGAAAGGGAAACCAGACTCTCTGACACATAATTATGACAATATTCACCACCCTGCTACAGGCTGCTTTAAGACTGAGAAGTGAGTGAGTGCACTCTCCACAGCTTTCTGCCCATGCTGCTTGCCTGGGAGGAGGCCCATCCTCCCTGGTCACAGAGCCAAGGCAAAATTTTGAGAGTTTATCACTGGGCTGCACTGTGCCCTTGGGCTGAGTGTCAGCTGATACAGCAGCAGCTGCTGCATGGCTGAGGAGGGACATAGAAACCAGGCTCTCCTATGAATACATAGGACAATACCTACCACCCTGCAACATGGTACTGTGAGACTGAGACAGACATGAGTGGAGCACATTTTCTATAGCTTCTTGCCCACACTGCTTGACTGAACCAGGGTGCCCCTCTCTGGTCACAGACCCACAGCCACAGCCACTATGTGAATTTAACACTCAGCTGTGTCTCACCCTTGGGCCAAGTTAGAGGTGATGCATCTTCAGCTGACAACCAGCTGGGGATGGACAGGGAAGACCAAAGTCTCTGAAGCACACCTAGGACCATACCCACCACCTAGCTGTAGGTGGCTGTGGGATAGAAGATTAGACTGACCAACTCACTACAGCTACCAGCAATGCCAACACAGACTCTTTTGGTCCCAGTGGGTTGCTTCACCACTGCTACTGCCATCACCCACATCAAACCTGTCCATGAGCCTGAAAACCTGTCCAATTTTAAAAGCATCCCATGCTCATGGATTGGAAAAATTAATATCATTTAAATGACCATAGTGCCTAAAGCAATTCATAGGTTCAATGCAATCTCTATCAAAATATCAGTGTCATTTTTCACAGAATTAGAAAAAATAATTTTAAAGTTCATATGGAACCAAAATGAGCCCAAAGAGCCCAGGCAATCTTCAGCAATAAGAACAAAGCTGGAGATATTGCCTTACTTCAAATTACACTACAAGGTTATAGCAACCAAAACAACATGGTACTGGTTTAAAAATAGACACATAGATCAATGGAGCAGAATAGAGAACCCAGAAATAAGGCCACATACATACAGCCAACTGATCTTTGACAAAGTTGACAAGAATAAACACTGTGGAGAGGACACCCTTTCAATATATAGTGCTCAGAAAATTGGATTGCCATATGCAGAAGAATGAAACTGGACCCCCCCATCTCTCACCATATATAAAAATCAACTCAACATGGATTCAAAACTTGAATGTAAGACCTGAAAGTATAAAAATAGTAGAAGAAAACGTAGGGAAAACTCTTCTGGACATTGGTCTAGGAAAATAAATCATGACTAAGACCTCAAAAGCACAGGCAACAAAAACAAAAATAAATGCGACTTAGTTAAACTAAATAGCTTCTGCACAGCAAAAGAAATAATCAACAGAGTAAGTAGAAAACCTACAGAATGAGAGAAAATATGAGTAAACAATCTTACAGGAGACTAATATCCAGAATATACAAGGAACTCTAACTACTCAACAACAACAACAAAAACCCCAAATAACCCCATTAAAAAGTGGGCTAAGGAGACATAAATAGACATTTTTCCAAAGAAGACAAAAATAGTTAATAAGTATAAGAATATGAATAAATGTTCAACATCACTAATTATCAGAGAAATGTAAATTAAAGCCACAATGAGATATCATCTTATACCAATCAGAATGGCTATTATAAAAAAAGACAGAAAATAACAGATGTTGGCAAAAATTCAGAGAAAAGGGAACTATTATACACTTTTGGTGGCAATATAAATTAGTGCAACTTCTATGGAAATATTTCATATCTATGGCAATATTTCAAAGAACTAAATATAGAACTACCATGTGATCCAGCAATACCACCTCTGGGTATCTACCCAAAGGAAAAGAAATGACTACATAAAAAAGATACCTTCACTTGCATGTTTATCACAGCATGATTCACAATAGCAAAGATATGGAATACACCTAAGTGTCCATTAAGGGAAGATTGGATAAAGAAAATGTATATCCTCAATGGAATACTATTCAGCCATAAAAAAGAATGAAATCATAAATTTTACAGCAACATGCATGGAACTGGAGGCAATTATCTTAAGTGAAACAACTCAGACACAGAAAGACAAATACCACATGTTCTCACTTTTAAGTGGGAACTAAATAATGTGTACACATGGAAGCAGAGTTGGAATGATGGGCAATGGAGAATCTGAGAGGTTGGGGTGGTGGGAGGAAGGTAAATGATTTGAGGTTGCTTGGTGGATACAATGCGTGCACTGTGATGTATGCACTGAAGGTCCTGACTTCACCACAATGCAATATGTCCAAGTAACAAAACCTCACTTTCAGCCAATGACTAGATACAAATAAAAAATAAATTGGAATAAAAACGACAGGTACAAACATGCCCATATTGCAAAGATTGAAATGAATACCTAATTCTTCAGTGCCATGACACCAGTGAACATCCACAAGCTTCAAGAACTTCCAGGAAAATATGACCTGAAAGAAAAGGATGCTAATGAGCAAGACGAAATCATCCGAAGGTATAAAACTCCCTGGTAGGAGTAAGTACACATACAAATGCAGAATACGCTAAGAATGTAATTGCAGTTTGTAAAACACTCACACGTTTAGTAGGAAGACTGTAAGATAAACCCATCAAAAATGATAACTACAACAAATTGTTAAGAGATAGACAACAAAAAAAGATATAGTGACAACAAAAATTTAAAAAGCAGGGTGGGGGGGATAGAGTTAGAGTGTAGAGTTTTTTTAGTTTTCTCTTTGCTTATTTTTTTTTCTTTAGGATTAGAGTTAAGTTGTTGACACTTTAAAATAATTGGTTATAAGGCATTATTGGCCAGCCTCATGACAACCAGAAATCAAAAATTTATAATAGATACATAAAAAAATAAAAAGCAAGAAATTAAAACATAATACCAGAGAAAATCACTTATACATAAAGGAAGACAGAAAGAAAGAGAGGACCAATGAGACAACCAAAAAAAAAAAAAAATAACAAAATGTCAGTAGTGATTCCTTACTTATCAATAACATTGAATGTAAATGGACTAAATTCTCCAATCAAAAGACAAAGTGGCTGAATGGATAAAAATACAAGAACCAACTGTATGCTCCCTACAAAAGACTCACTTCACCTATAAAGATACAGATAAAAAATGAGAGGATGAAAAAAGATATTCCAATACAAATGGAAACCATAAAAGAGCAAAAGTAGCTATATATGTCAGATAAAACAGGTTTCAAGATAAAAGCTGTAAAAGAGATAAAGAATCTCATTACAAAAATGATAAAAGGGTCAATTCAGCAAAGGACATAAGCATTGTAAATATATATAAACCAAACACTGGAGCACCAACTATATAAAGCAACTATTATAAAAGCTAGGGAGAGATAGAGATAGACCCCAATACAATAATAGTTGGAGACTTCAACACCCCACTTTCAGCATTGGACAGATCATCTAGATAGAAAATTAACAAAGAAAGCTTAGACTTAATCTGAACTACAGACCAAATGGACCTAATAGATATCTACAGAACATTTTATCCAAGAGCTACAGAACATACAGTCTTCTCCTCAGCACATGGAACATTCTCAAGGATAGACCATACATTAGGCCACAAAATAAGTCTAAAAACATTCAAAAAATGAAATTATATCAAGTATCTTTCTTTGAGTCCAATAGAATAAAACTAGAAATCAATAAAAAGAGAAACTTTGGAAACTATACAAACACATGGAAATTAAAAACTATGCTTCTGAATGACCATTAGATCAATAAAGAAATTAAGAATGAAATTTTAAAATTTTCTTGAAAAAAATGAAAATGGAAACAGAACATACCAAAAACCATGGGATACAGAAAAAGCAGTGGTAAGAAGAAAATTTACAGCAATAAATGCCTACATCAAAAAAAGAGAAAATCTTCAAACAACCTAACTATGCATCTTAAAGAACTAGAAAAGCAAGAGCAAACCAAATCCACAATCAGTAGAGTAGAATGAACAAGCAATAGTAAAAGCAGAGCAGAAATAAATGAAATTGACACTAAAATACAAAATATCAATGAAACAAAAAGTAATTTTTGAAAAGTTAATCAAATTTGACAAAACTTTAGTCAGAATAAGTTTGAAAAAAAAGAAGGCCCAGATAAATAAAATCAAAAACAAGAAAGGAGACATTACAACTGATATCACAGAAAGTCAAAGGATCATTAGAGACTATTAGGAGCAACTATATGCCAATAAATATGAATACATAGAAGAAATGGATAAATTCCTAGACACATACAACCTACCAAGATTGAATCATGAAGAAATCCAAAACCTAAATAGACTAATAATAAGTAATGAGAAATAAGCAGTAATAAAAAGTCTCCCATCAAAAAAAAAAAAAAAAGGTCCAGGACCTGATGGCTTCACTGCTGAATTCGAACAAACGTATAAAGAAGAACTAATACAAATGCTACTCAAACTATTCCAAAAAATTTAGGAGAAAGGAATGCATTCAAACTCATTTTATGAGGCCAGTATCACCCTGATACCAAAACCAGAAAAAAGACGCAACAGAAAAAGACAACTACAGGCCACTATCTTTGATGAATACAGATGCAAAAAAAACCTCAACAAAATACTAGCAAACTGAATTCAACAACACATAAAAAGATCATTCATCATGATCAAGTGAGATTCATCCCAGGAATGAAAATATGTTTCAACATACACAAATCAATAAACTTGATACATCACATCAATCAAATGAAGAAAAAAAAAATATGGTCATTTCGATTGATGCCAAAAAAGCATTTTATAAAATCCAACAAGGCTTCATGATTAAAACTCTCAACAAATTGGGTAAAGAAGGAACATACCTTAACAGGGTAAAAGCCATATATGACAAAACCACACCTAGTACCATACTTAAAAACTGGGGAAAACAGAAAGCCTTTCCTTTAAGATCTGAAACAAGACAAGTATGCCCACTTTTACAACTTTTATTCAACATAGTACTGGAAGTCCCAGCCAGAGCAACTCAACATGAGAAAGAAATAAAGGCCATCCAAACTGAAAAGGAAGAAGTCAAATTATCCTTGCTTGCAGATGATATGATCTTATGTTGAGAAAAACCTAAAGAATCCACCAAAAAACTATTAGAACTGATAAAAAAATCAGTAAAATTACAGGATACAAAATCAACATATTAAAATCAATAGTATTTCTATATGCCAACAGTGAACAATCTGGAAAAGAAACCAAGAAAGTAATTCTATTTCCAATAGCTACAAATAAAATAAAATACCCAGGAATAAACTTAACCAAAGAAGTTAAAGTTCTCTACAATGAAAATGATAAAACATTGATGAAAGGAATTGAATAAGAAATGCAAAAAATGTAAGGATATCCAATATTCATGGATTGGAAGAATCAATATTGTTAAATTGTCCTTGCTGTCCAATACAATCTACAGATTCAATGCAATCTCTATCAAAATACCAATGACATGTTTCACAGAAATAAAGAAAAGTAATCCTAAAATTTATATGGAACCACAAAAGAACAGAATAGCCAAAGTATTCCTGAGCAAAAAGAACAAAGCTGGAAACATCACATTACCTGACTTCTAATTATATTACAAATCTGTAGTAACCAAAACAGGATGGTACTGGCATAAAAACAGAGAAATAGATCAATGAAACAGAATAGAGAACCCAGAAATAAATCCATGTCTTTATAATCATCTCATTTGTGTCAAAAATGCCAAGGACATACATTGGAGAAAAGACAATCTCTTCAATAAATTGTGGTGAGAAAACTGGATATCCATATGCAAAAGAATGAAACTGGACCCCTATCTCTTACTACATACAAAAATCAAATCAAAGTGATTAAATACTCAAATATAAGACCTGAAACTATAAATCCACTAGAAGAAAACGTTGGGGAAATTCTCCAGGACCTCATTCCGGGTAAAGATTTCTTGAGTAAGACCTCAAAAACACAGGCACCCAAATGGGATCACATCAACCTAAAAAGCTTCTATGCAGCAAAGAGAACAATCAACAAAGTGAAGAGACAACCCACAGAATGGGAGAAAATATTTACAAACTACCAATCTGACAAGAAATTTATAGCCAGAATATGTAAAGGGCTCCAACAACTCAATAGAAAAAAGTAACTAAATAAAACCTAATCTGATTAAAAAATGGACAAAATTGTGAATAGATATTTCTCAAAAGGAGATATACAAATGGTCAACAAGTATATGAAAAAACAATGCTCAACATCACTAACCATCAGAGAAATGCAAATCAAACCTACCATGAGATATCATCTCACCCCAGTTAAAATGGCTTTTATCAAAAAGACAGGCAATAATGGATCGTGGCAAGGATGTGGAGAAAGGGGAGCCGTCGCATACTGTTGGTAAGAATATAAATTGGTATAGCCAATATGGAATACAATATGAGGGTTCCTCAAAAAACTAAAAATAGAACTACCACATGATCAGCATTCCCACTCCTGTAGATATATGTTTAAAAAAATAGTATATTTAAGAGATATCTGCACTCCCATGTTTACTGCAATGCCATTCACAAGAGACAAAATATAGAACTAACATAAGTGTGCACAGTAGATGAATGGATGGGTAAAATGTGGTACATATACACAATGGAATACTCTTCAGCCATCGAAAAGAATAACGTTGGTTTGGCACAGTGACTCATGACTGTAATCCCAGAACTTTAAGAGGCTGAGGTGGGAGGATCATATGAGGTGATTTAAAGAGCAGCCTGGTACTATAAGACCCTGCAAAACCAGCAAGACCCTGTTTCTACAAAAATTTTTTTTTTTTTTTAATAATTAGCCAAGTGTGGTGGCGCCTGCCTGTAATCCCAGCTACTCAGGAGCCTGAGGCAGGATGATCACTTGAGCCCAAGAGTTAAAAGTTGCAGTGAGCTATGATCACACAACAACACTCTAGCCTGGGCAGCAGAGCAAGACCCTGTCTCTATCTCTCTTAAAAAAAAAAAAAAGAATGAAGTCATGTCATTGAGGATGGAACTGAAGTACATTATGTTAACTGAAAAACAAGCCAGACACCAGAAAGTCAAATATCATATGTTCTCACTCATCTGTGGCAGCTAAAATAAATTAAACTCATAGAGATAGAGAGTAGCAGGATGGTTACCAGAGGCTGGGAAGGATAGTGGAGAGGGAAGAATAAAGAGCAGTTGATTAATGGGTACGAAAATATTGTTAGATAGAAGGAATAAGATCTAGTGTTCAGTAGCACAATAGAACAAACATAATTTTAAAAAAATTTATCATATATTTAAAAGTAACTAAAAGAGTGGAATTAGAATATTTCTAACACAAAACATATGATAAATGCTTGAGGTAATGGGTATCCAAATACCCTGATTTGATCATTACACATTGTATCCTTGTATCAAAATATCACATATACCCTGTAAGTATGTACAATTATTATATATCCATAAAAAATAACATTTAAAAAATTGAATTTCTCAGAGGCCATCAAGTAAACATAATCATCTATGACTTTATTAATGCATGGATTTAAAAATGATTTAAACTAATTAAAAATGTTATAAAATATAAGAAGAATACATCAAATAGTCTTAACTAACTTTGAAATACAATGACTGAGAAATATTAAATCAAACTGAGAAAATACAGGTGGAAACTCTTGTAGATTTATATAATTTCTGGATTATGTTGATTTTGTAACACCATTTTCTAGATGATACCAGTTTTTACAGTCATAAAACACTGAAACTGCAATTAACATCCTGTGTTTTCCATCACATTTACATAAAGTTTTAGCAATTTAGTATTAGGGGAAAAATGAAATTTGTATATGGAATCAAATATTAATTTTTCATTTTATAAATTACTTATTGCTACATGTCAAAAATATAGACATAAAATTAGCATAAGGTAAACTGATAAATTTCTTTTGTCATCATACAATTATTTAGTTAAAACGCTAAATCCAAAAGACATGGAATAAGGTTACTCCAAATTAGAATTAATGTTTTGGGAAAAATGGTTTAAAATATGTTGTTATCAATGAGGACAGATGTATTTAGTTTAACCCCTCATTATTTCAGAACCAGGGAAAATTATTGTGCTGCCACATTGTTTTTATAAGACCCTAGGCTCAGGCCAACACCTCTAATTAATTCATTGAGCCATGGCTTTTTCCTATCAAATCAATGTTATTTTTTAATTTTTAATTTTATTTATTTATTTTTATTTTTTGTAGAGACGGGCTCTCATTATGTTCCCCAGGCTGGTCTGAAACTCCTGGCCTCAAGCAATCCTCCTGACTCTTGAAAGCTTTTGTTGAATGAAGCTCACTGAGCACTCGCTGAAAAACTCTGGAGAGTCCTGAGAAAATCTTCCTTGGGATATGGAAGTGGGAGAGAAGAGCAGCCACTGCAGGAAAGGCACACTCTCCAACGAGATTCTTCTCCTCATCTCTCTTACACAATAAAAACCATGATCTGTGAGAACATGGCATTAGGACACTGGAAAAAACTCATTCCAGCTGGGAGAATAGACAGCAAAACCCTCTCTACTGCTAAAGAAGAGTAGAAATATATGTTGGTCAGAGTACTATTGTTAAGGCAAGGGCAAGAGTACTGACAAGGCCAGACTTCTGGTATCCTGCAAAAGAATTCCTGTGTAAGTTTGAAGCATACTCAGAACATCATGTACCTGTCTCCTCTTTTGCCCTGTCCATTTCCAGGCTAACAATCATTAAAGAACAAGTGACTTGCAAAAGGTGACACTCTTTGAGGTGCAGAACAATAATCAAACACAGATTCAGATATGACAAAGATATTGTTGGAACTATATGAAATGGAATTAAAATAACCATGATTGCTATGTTACATGCTCTAATGTAAAGTTGGAAAATATTCAAAATCAGATGGAATTTCAGAAAAGAAATGGAAATTATAAGAAAGAATCAATTGGGAATACTAGAAATGAAAAGCCACAGTAACATAGAAGAATGTCACATAAGTAGACATAATAAAGCAAGGAAGCAAATATGTGAACTTGAAGGTAGGTCTCTCAAAATTATTGGAACTCAAACTTAATAAAAGCAGAAAATAGTGAACAAAAGAACAAAAGAAGAGACAGCATCAAAATTTTGTGGACCAATGTCAAACATATATCTGGAATCCCAGAAGGAGAATACGGAGAAAATGGAGAAGAAGAAAAGTTTGAAGAAATAATGGCCTATAATTTTTCAAAATTAAGGAAAAATACCAAATCAAATTTCTAAGAATCTCAGAGAATACCAAACAGGATAAAACAAAAACAACCAACCAAACAAAAAGTTTTTGAAAACAGCAAGAGAAAAAAAAAACATGTAATGTATAGAGGAACATAGATGACAATTATAACAAATTTATATTCAGAAATCATGCCAGCTATAAGAGATAGAATATCATTGTTAAAGTGCTAAGATAATAAATAAAAAATAAAAGCAGCTATCAACCCAGAATTCTATAAACAGCACAGATATATTTTAAAGAAGAGAGTTAAATTACAATTTTTCTTAGACAAACTTAACCTTGGGGAATTTATTGTCAGCAGACCAAAAATAAATGTTACACTCTACAAGAAATGTTCAAGGACGTTCTTAAGACAGAAGGAATGTAATAACACATAGAAACTTGGATCTACGTGAAGAATTTTTTTAAAAATTTAAGATAAACTAAGGCAAAAAAAATAATAATGAATAGTAAATTTAAGCATATTTAATACACTTAAATATAAAAAGAATAATATATCACAGCAAAGCAAGGTTTGTCACAGGAGTGCACAGCTTGATTGACACTGAAAAAGCAATCAATCTGACTCCATATTAATATACTAAAGAAGAAAAACTAAATGATCACAATAGATGTAGAAAAATCATTTGACAAAGTTTGACATGAGTTTATGATAAAAGCTCTTGGCACCCTAGAAGTAGGTCAACTTTATTATCCTGATAAAGGGCATCTGATATGGAACTTTCTGGGATGGTAGAAAGAGTGCAGTGTTCACTCTTCATGTGGTATATTCTATGGGCTTGGAAGAAAGTATAATGACATGTATCCACCGTCATAGTAACATAGAATGTAGTTTCACTGCTCTAAAGACCTTTTCTCTTCCTATTCATCCCACCCTACCCTGAGCCCCTGGCAACCTCTGATCTTTTTTTATTGTTTCCATAGTTTTGCCTTTTCCAGGATGTCAAGTAGTTGAAATCATACAGTAGGTAGCCTTTTCAGACTGGCTTTAACTGAGTAATATGCATTTAAGTTTCTTCCATGTCTTTTCATGGCTGGATAGCTCACTTATTTTTGGCACCAAAAAGTATTCCATTGTCTGGATGCCCCAGAGTTTATCAATCCATTCATCTACTGAAGGACATCATGGTTGCCTGCAAGATTAGTAATTATCAGTACAGCTGCTATGAACATCCATGTGTAGGTTTTTGTGTGGACATAAGGTTTCAACTTCTTTGGGTGAATAATATGGAGAACTATTACTGGATTATAGGGTAAGAGTATGGTTAGTTTTGTAAGAAACCACCAAACTGTCTTCCAAAATGGCTTCACCATTTTGCTTTCTCACTAGATAGATATAAATGAGTATTCTTGTTGCTCCTTATCCTCACCTGCATTTGGTGTTATCACTGTGCTGAATTTTGGTCAAGCTAATAAGTGTGTAGTGGTATCTAATTATTTTAATTTACATTTCTGTGATGGCATATGATGTGTAGCATCTTTCCATGTGCTTATTTGCCATTTATATATCTTCTTTGGTGAGGTGTCCGTTAAAGTCTTTGGCCCAATTTTTAATCGGTTTGTTTTATTTATTATTGTTGAGTTTTAAGAGTTTTTTTCACATACGATTCACAAATTTTTTTTCACAGTGTGTAGCTTTTCTTCTCATTTTCTTTACATTGATAGAGCAGTAGTTTTTAATTTTAAAGAAGTCCAGCTTATCAATTGTTTCTTTAATGTACTATGCCTTTGTTCCTGTATCTACAAAGTCAGCACTGTACCCAAGGTCATCTAAGTTTTCTCCTTTGTTGGTTTCCAAGAATTTTACTGTTTTGCATATTACCTTTGGGTCTATGATCCATTTTGTGTTACTTTGTTGGAAGGGTGTAAGGTCTGTATGGAGTTTTTTTTTAACGTGATGTATAGTTGTTTCACTGCCATTTTTTGAAAAGACCATCTTTTCTCTATTGTATTGCCTTTTCTCCTTTTCAAAGATCAGTTGACTATATTTATGTGGGTCTATTTCTGAGCTCTCTATTCTGTTCCATTGATCTATTTGTCTAGTCTTTCTTTAACAACACATTGTTGTGATTACTGTAGCTTTATAGTAAGACCTAAAGTCAGGGAGTGTCATTCCCCTAATTTTGTTCTTCTTCAGTATTTTGTTGGATGTTATAGGTCTTTTGTCTTTCCATAAAAACTTTAGAATCAGTTTGTCAATACCCATAAAATAAATTTCTGTGATTTTGTCCAGGATTGTTTAAATTTATAGATCAAGTTGGGAAGAAGTGACATCTTAACAATATTGAGTCATCTTATTCATGAACATAGACTATCTCTCCATTTACTCCTTCTTTGATTTCTTTCATCAATTTTTGTAGTTTTCCTCATTTAGACATTGTATATATTTTGTTAGATTAAGTTCTAAGTATTGCATTTTGTGAGGAGCTAATGTAAATTTTGTTGCATTTTTAATTTCAAATTCCACTTTTTCATTACTAGGATATAAGAAAACAACTTTTGGATACAAACATTGTATCCTGAAACCTTGCTATAATTGTTTATAAGTTCCAGGAGAATATTTTTGTTAGTGTTTTTGGATTTTATACATAGACAATCATGCCCTCTGCAAAAAAAGAGACAGTTTTATTTCTTTGTTGTCAATCCATGTATCTTTTATTACCTTTTCCTGTCTTTTTGCATTAGGTAGGACTTCCAGTAAGATAGTGAAAAGCCATGGTGAAAGGGGGCATCCTTGATTTGTTTGATCTTAGCAGAAAAGCTTCTAGTTTCTTACCATTAAGTATGATGTTAGCAGTAGGCTTTTTGTAGACATTTTTGGTCAAGTTGTGGAAATTACTTCTCTATTCCTAGTGTACTGAAAGTTTTTATCATGAATAGAAGTTGGATTTTGTCAAATGCTATTTCAGTGCCTATTGATATGATCGTGTAATTTTTCTACTTTAGCCTGTTGTTGGATTATATTAATTAATTTTGTAATGTTGAACCAGATTTGCATAACAGGGTGAAATCATACTTGGTTGTGCTATGTAATTCTTTCCAAACATTGTTACATTGGATTTGCTAGTAGTTTGTTGAGGATTTTTGCATCTATGTTCATAATAGATATTGATATGTAGTTTTCTTTTTTTGCACTGTCTTTGTGTTTGGTATTAGGGTAATGTTGGCCTCATAGACTGACTTAGGAAATAGTTTCTCGGTTTTTATGTTCTGAAAGAGCTTGTACAGAATTCATATAATTCCTTCCTTAAATGTTTGGTAGAATTCACCAGTTAGCCTATATGGGCCTGATGTTTTCTGTTTTGAAGATTATTAATAATTAATTCAATTTCTTTTATAGGTATAGACCTATTCAAATTGTCTATTTCTTTTGTGCAAGTTTCAGAAGTTTTTATCCTTCAAGGAATTGCTCCATTTCATCTAGGTTATCAAATTTATGGGCATAGACTAATTCATAGTATTCCTTTAATATTTATTATTTATTATTAAGATCTATGGTATCTTCAGTGACATAAACTTATTTCTGATATGAATAATTTCTATCCTCTCTCTTTTTTTCTTTGACTATAGGCTTATCAATTTTTTGATCTTTTCAAATAACCATCTTTTGGTTTTATTGATTTTTCTCTATTGGTTTGCTGTTTTAATTTTATTGATTTTGCTCTAATTTTTATTTCTTTTCTTCAGTTTACTTCAGACTTAATTTTCTCTTCTTTTTCTAGTTTCCTAAGGTAGAAGCTTAGATGATTTATTTTAGACCTTTCTGATGTTCTAATATGTACATTTAAATATGTTATAATTTTTTCTCTAAGCAGTGATTTTACTGCATACTGCATATCTTTATAAGTTGGTTTCATGTTCATTTAGTTTAAAGTAGTTTTAAATTTCTCTTGAGATTTCTTCTGTGATCATGTGTTATTTAGAACTGTATTGTTTTGGGGGGACTTTTTGATACAAGCCAATCTCACTGGAGTTAAGTGATATCTCATTGTGGTTTTGATTTGCATTTCCCTGATGATTAGAGAAGTTGAGCAATTTTTATATGTTTATTGGCCATTATTCTGTCCTCTTTTGAAAAGTTTCTGTTCATGTCCTTTGCCCACTTTTTAATGGGGTTGTTTGTTTTTTTCTTGTTGATTTTCCCAAGTTCTGTATAGAGTCTGGTTATCAGTCCTTTATCAGATGTATAGCATGCAAATATTTTCTCCCATTCTGCAGGTTGTTTATTTGCTGTAGTGATAGTTTCTTTGGCTGTGCAGAAGCTTTTTAATTTGATCAGGTCCCATTTATTTATTTTTGTTGCTGCTGTGATTGCTTTGGGGGTCTTCTTCATAAATTCTTTGTCTAGGCCATTGTCTATAAGAGTTTTTCCAATGTTTTCCTCTAGAATTCTTACGGTTTCATGTCTTAGGTTTAAGTCTGTTATCCAGCGTAAGTTGATTTTTGTGAGAGGTGTGGATCTAGTTTCAGTCTTCTACACATGGCTATCCAATTTTCCCAGCACCATTCTATATGCTATATGTCAGCATAGTGGTTATCCTTGAAAGTGTGGTACCTAGTAAGTGGCATAAAGGTACTGATAATGTTTTATTTCTTGATTTGGGTACTTTATGCATGGTATGCTCACTTGTAAAAATTCATTAAGCTGAACACTTACATGTGTGCTACACTTTAATAAAAGGTATATTTTAAGTAAAAAAAAAAAACTGTATTGTTTATCTCCACATATACTGGGATTTCCCATTGGTTTTTCTCTTATTGGTTCTAGTTTAATTCCATTGTAATTTGAAAGCAGACATTGCATGATTTCTTTAATTTTTTTTAGGTATGCTTTTTTTTTTGCCCAGAATGTGGTCTACCTTGGTGAAAGTTCCATGCAAGTTTAAGAGGAACGTGTATTCTGCTCTTGTTGCTCCCTCTTATGTGGGAAAGTATGGCTAGAATAGGCTGCAGTTGGATATTTCCCATTCCTCAGGTCAGTTAGGCTCTGATAAAACACCAGCAGATAGGACTTTTTAAAAATAGTCTCTCCTGAAGGCAGCCCTTGTTAAGAACAGAGTGCTGTGATATATTTCAAATGATTCCTTCCCACCCAGATCAGAGTCACAAGGGGACTTTTCTCTGATGTTTACTATGAGAACTGGCTTGAGCTTCTGGAGATAAAACTCACAAAAGTATGGAGCTCCTCC
Organism: Daubentonia madagascariensis; assembly: GCA_023783475.1. Classification (NCBI taxonomy): domain Eukaryota; kingdom Metazoa; phylum Chordata; class Mammalia; order Primates; family Daubentoniidae; genus Daubentonia; species Daubentonia madagascariensis. The sequence goes on along the minus strand of JAKFHU010002088.1, from coordinate 74,239,727 downwards.
ATGACTGGAGTTTATGACTCTCAGATTGTCCACATGGAACCTCCAGTAATTTTTGAGTTACAGTTCTGGTTTCCCTACCCTGACACAGGTTCCCAAAGTGGTTTCCACTCCTGGAGTCTCTGTTCCAGTAGCCACAACTCCCTGTACTTGCCTGTCTATCTCTCCAACTGGAGAAAGCAGTTTGCCCTGTGTCCTAACTCTCTATGGATCCAGGAAGAGTTGTTGATTTTTTATTATGATTCAAACTTTTACTTGTTGTTTGGGCAGAGTGGCAATTTACAAGCTTCATCCATATGAACATGGAGACCAAAAGTCTCTACAAGCCTTTTTTAGACATATATTTTCTTCTGTCCTGCATGAAAACTTAGGAGTGGAATTGCTGGGTCATACGTAGATGTGTGTGTTTATTTTTATGAGAAACTGACAAAAGTTTGGATTTTTTTTTCATAAAATGGTGGAACTCATTTACATTTCCCCAGCAATGTATGAGGGTTCCAAATGCTTCATATTCTTGCCATCATTCTTGCCGCGTTGCCAAAAACATGTTGTCAGCCTTTTGTATTTTAACCATTCCACTGAGTGTGTAGAACTATTTCATTGAGGTTTGAATTTTTGTTTCCATTGTGAGTAATGATGGTGTGTACTTTAACCATTACTACATATTCTCTTTTAAAGTGTATTTCAAGTCCTTTGCCCATTTTAGTTTCTATTGGTTTTTTGGTCTATTATTGAATTGCATGGGTTTATATATTCCATTTTCAAATTCTTAGTATTTACACATACATATTCCCAAACTGTGGCTAGTGCATTCATTTACTAGGTGACTTCTTTGGATGAGTAAAAGGTTTTAATGACAATGAAGTCCAATTTATTATTTTTAATTTTATTCTTAGTGATTTCTGAGCCTCTCTGGAGAAATCTTTGCTGGTTCCATGTGCTCAATCTTTCATACAATTTTCTCCCAGAAACTTATAGTTTGAATCGTGAGTTGATGTCTGTGGTATTACTTAGAGGTAATTTTTTTAATATGGATATCAAGCTGTTTGAGAACCACTTCTAAAATGACTTACCTTTACTCATTATATAGCTTTGGCATTCTTTTTTTTTTTTTTTTTTTTAGTAAGATGGTATTTTTTTTAAACTTTTTTTTTTATTTCAGAATATTATGGGGGTACAACATTTTGGCTATATATATTGCCCATGCACTGCCCGTGTCAGAGCTACAATCGTGGTTATCCCCCAAACTGTGCTCCCCACATCTATTCAGTGAGAATTTTCCCATCCCCTCCACCTGCCTCCCGCCTGCCCACCCCCTGATGAATATTATTGCCATGTGTGATGTAAGTGTTGATCAGTTAGTACCAATTTGATGGCGAGTACCAGTGGTGCTTGTTTTTCCATTCTTGTGACACTTCGCTTTGAAGAATGGGCTCTAGCTCCAACCAGGATAATACCAGATGTGTTAATTCACCATTGTTTTTTATTGCTGAGTAATACTCCATGGTATACATATACCACATTTTATTAATCCACTCGTGTATTGATGGGCACCTGGGTTGTTTCCACATCTTTGCAATTGTGAATTGTGCTGCTATAAACATTCAAGTGCAGATGTCTTTATTATAGAATGTTTTTTTTTCCTTTGGGTAAATACCCAGTAGTGGGATTGCTGGGTCAAATGGTAATTCTACTTTTAATTCTTTGACGTATCTCCATATTACTTTCCATAGAGGTTGTACTAATTTGCAGTCCCACCAGCAGTGTATCCTATCTGTCCGCATCCCCGCCAACATTTGTTGTTTGGGGATTTTTTGATATGAGCTAATCTCACCGGACTTAAGTGATATCTCATTATGGTTTTGATTTGCATTTCCCTGATGATTAGAGAAGTAGAGCAATTTTTTATATGTTTGCTGGCCATCATTCTGTCTTCTCTGGAAAAGTTTCTGTTCATGTCCTTTGCCCATTTTTTAAAAGGGTTGTTTGATTTTTTCTTGTTGATTTTCCTAAGTTCTGTATAGATTCTGGTTATTAGCCCTTTATCAGATGTGTAGCATGCAAATATTTTCTCGCATTCTGTAGGTTGTCTGTTCACTCTAGTGATGGTTTCCTTGGCTGTGCAGAAGCTTTTTAATTTGATCAGGTCCCATGTATTTATTTTTGCTGCTGTTGTGATTGCTTTGGGGTTCTTCTTCATAAATTCTTTGCCTAGGCCAATGTCCGTAAGAGTTCTTCCAAAGTTTTCTTCGAGAATTCTTATGGTGTCACGTCGTAGGTTTAAATCTGTTATTCATTGTGAGTTGATTTTTGTGAGAGGTGAGAGGTGTGGGTCCACTTTCAGTCTTCTACATATGGCCATCCAGTTTTCCCACCACCATTTATTGAATAGGAAATCTTTTTCCCAGTGTATGTTTTTCTGGAATTTGTAAAAGATCAGGTGACTGTGTGAGGTTGGTTTTTATATTTGGGTTCTCAGTCCTGTTCCACTGGTCTATGTCTCTGTTCTTGTGCCAATATCATGCTGTTTTGGTTACTATAGCCTTACAGTATAGTTTGAAGTCTGGTAGATAGATGCCTCACAATTTGTTCTTTTTGCTTAAGATTGCTTTGGCTAGATGGGGTCTTCTCTGGTTCCACACGAAGTGTAGAATTATTTTTCCTAGATCAGCAAAAAATGATGTTGGTACTTTCATAGGGACTGCATTGATTTTGTAAATCACTTGAGGTAGCAAAGCCATTTTTATAATGTTGATTCTGCCTATCCAAGAGCATGGTAGCGTTTTCCATCTATTTACATCCTCTGCAATTTCTTTTCTCAGTGTTTCATAGTTCTCTCTATATAGGTCTTTGAACTCCTTAGTTAGATACATTCCTAAATATTTAATTTTCTTTGGTGGTATTGTGAAAGGTATTGCATCTTTAATTTTTTTCTCGGTTTGATTGTTATTAGCATATATGAAGGCTATGGATTTGTGTGCATTAATTTTGTATCCTGAGACTTTGCTGAATTCATTTATCAATTCCAGTAATCTCTTGGTTGAATTTTTGGGGTTTTCTATATATAATATCATATCATCTGTGAATAGCGAAAGTTTGACCTCTTCTGCCCCCATCTGGATGCTCCTGATTCCTCTGTCTTGTCTGATTGCTCTGGAGAGGACTTCCAGCACTATGTTGAATAGAAGTGGAGATAGTGGGCAACCTTGTCTGGTTCCAGTTTTAAAGGGAATGCTTTCAATTTTTCCCCATTCAGTATGATATTGGCTGTGTGTTTATCATATAGGGCTTTAATAGTTTTGAGGTATGAGCCATCTGTGCCTATATTGTTAAGAGTTCTTACCATTACAGGATGCTGGATTTTGTCAAAAGCCCTTTCTGCATCTATTGAAAGGTTCATATAATCTTTGTTCTTGCTTTTATTTATATGGTGAATTACATTTATGGATTTGCATATGTTGAACCATCCCTGCATCTTGGGAATGAAGCCCATCTGATCGTGATGAATTATTTTTTAGATGTACATTTGAATTCGGTTTGCAAGGATTTTATTGAGAATTTTTGCATCTATATTCATAAGGGATATTGGTCTGTAATTTTCTTTTCTTGTTGTGTCCTTTCCTGGCTTGGGTATCAAGGTGACATTGGCTTTGTAGAATGAGATTGGGAGGATTCCATCATTCTGGATTTATTCAAATAATTTCTGCAGTCTAGGCACCAGTTCTTCTTTGTAGGCTTGGTAGAATTCAGGTGTGAACCCATCTGGTCCAGGACTTTTTTTTGTTGGAAGATTTTTTATTACTACTTCAATTTCGGTGCTTGATATTGGTCTGTTTAGAAATTCTGTTTCTTCCTGGTTGAGCCTAGGGAGGCACTATGTTTCTAAGAATTTGTCCATTTCCTCCACGTTTATGTGTTTTTGGGCATAGAGATTTTTGTAGTATTCGAAGATGGTGTTTTGTATTTGCATGATATCAGTTGTGACCTCTCCTTTTTCATTTCTAATTGAGCTTATTAGAGTCATTTCCTTTCTGTTTCTGGTCAACCTGGCAAGTGGCCTATTTTGTTTATCTTTTCAAAGAACCAACTTTTCGTTTTATTAATCTTCTGTATTGTTCTTTTGTTCTTAATTTCATTTAATTCTGCTCTGATCTTGGTTATTTCTTTTCTTCTGCTGGCTTTAGGATTTCTTTGCTCTTCCATTTCCTTAAGATGATTCATTAGTTTACTGATTTGTGACCTTTCTGTCTTTTGAATGTGGACATTTAAGGCGATAAGTTTTCCTCTCAGGACCGCTTTTGCTGTATCCCACAGATTTTGATAACTTGTGTCCCCATTATTGTTTAGTTCAAAGAATCTTTTGATTTCCATTTGAATCTCCTCCTTGACCCAATAGTCGCTCAGCAACAGATTGTTTAATTTCCATGTTTTTGGATGAAGATGTCAGTTTCTTTTGGAATTGATTTCTAGTTTTATTCTGCTGTGGTGTGAAAAGATACATGGTATGATTTCTATTTTTTTTGAATTTGTTGAGATCTGTTTTGTGGCCTAGGATGTGGTCAATTTTAGGGAAAGTTCCGTGAGCTGATGATAAGAATGTATATTCATGTTATTTGGGTGGAGTGTTCTGTAGATATCTGTTTGGCCCAAATGTTCTAGAGTCCTGTTTAGGTGCTTTGTTTCTTTGTTTATTTTCTTTTTGGAGGACCTGTCCAGTTCCGTCAGTGGAGTGTTGAAGTCCCCTGCTATTTTGGTGTTGCTATTTATTCTGTTGTCTAGATCAAGCAGTATTTGCTTTATGTACCTGGGCGCTCCTGTGTTGGGTGCATAAATGTTCAGGATTGTTAAATCCTCTTGTAAGATCTTTCCGTTCACCACTATATAGTGTCCATTTTTGTCTTTCTTTACTTTTGTTGCTTTAAAATTTATATCATCTGAAATAAGGATGGCTACTCCAGATTTCTTTTGGTTTCCATTAGCCTGGAAAATTGTATTCCATCCTTTCACCTTGAGTCTGAATGCGTCCTTGTGTGTAAGGTGTGTTTCCTGGAGACAACAGATACTTGGCTTGTATTTTTTAATCCATTCAGCCAGCCTATGTCTCTTCAATGGGCAATACAAGCCATTGACATATATTGAGAGAATTGATATTTGGGGTAAATTTCTGTTTATTCCATTGGGTGGTGTCTTTAGTTTTACCTCTTGCATCATTGTGGAATCTGGGTTCTGGAGTTTTAGCTTTTCGTACATTTACATAGGTGGATGTCTGTTGTGCTGGTTAGTGTACAATGCAGGTCTAAGCACTTCTTGCAAGAGCGGTCTGGTCTTCGCAAATTCTATCAGTGATTGCTTGTCTGGAAAAGTCTTTATTTCTCCCTCATATAAGAAGGTTAGTTTGGCAGGATACAGAATTCTGGGTTGGCCTTTGTTTTGTTTTAGGAAACTGATCATGGCTTCCTTTCTGGCTTGTAAGGTTTCAGCCGAGAAATCTGCAGTTAATCTGATCGGTTTCCCTTTATAGGTTACCTGTTCTTTTCATCTTACAGTTCTGAGGAGTGCCTCTTTTGTGTTTACTTTGGTCAGTCTAATAATTATGTGGCATGATGAATGGCTTTTCACGTTGATTCTTCCAGGAGTCCTGTGTGCTTCTTGTACTTGGACATCAAGATTTCTGGCTAGGCCATGGAAATTTTCCTCTATTATTCCTTCAAGTAGATTTTCCAGCCCACGCAAATTTTCTTCCTCTCCCTCAGGGATGCCTATGATCCTTATGTTTGGCCTCTTTACATAATCCCACATTTCTTGTATGCTTTGTTCATGCCTCTTGTTTTTGTGTTCTTTCTCTTTGACTGATTTATTTAGTGCATAGGAGTTGTCTTCTAGCTCTGAAAATCTTTCCTCTGCATGGTCCAGCCTATTCTTAAGGCTTTTCACTGTGTTTTTTAGATCCTTGAATGCTACTTTCATTTCTAGAATTTCTATTTGATTTTTCCATAATACTTCTATTTCTTTGGAGAATTTTTCATTTATTTCTTATATTTTTCTTGTGGTTTCTTTGTGCTGGGATTCAATTTTCTCTTGAATTTCATTGAGCTTTCTTACAATCCATAAACAAAATTCCTCTTCTGTCATTCTACCCATTTCATTTGAGTTGGTATCCATTGCTGAGGAACTGATGATTTCTTTTGGGGGTGACTTTTCACTCTGATTTTTCATGTTCCCTGAGTTCTTTCACTGGGTTTTTCTCATGTGGCCTCTTGGTTGAGAGCTGGGGGTGTTAGGGCTAGTTTATGGCCCTGTCTCCAAGCCCTCAATGTTCGTTCCTTGGCAGAGCAAGGGAGAGAAATAGTGGCCTGTATTGCCCTAGGTGTATTTTAGCAAGTTTGGTGGATCTTGGGTTATCTCTGACCTGTTGTCTTCTCCTCTTTCCAGTGGAGTGTAGTGAGATTGTCCTCCCAGCTTGAGCTCTAAGCTGGTCAATTGTACTTGAGGGTATGAATGCACAGCTCCCTAATAGCTAGGTATTCTGTTATGTCCGTGGCAGTCTCTGATCCCCCAGTTGGGGTATGTGAAAGCCCCGTGCTTTGGGAGGGGCCTTGTAGCTCCTAGGGGTTACTTTGACCCTGCTCCTCCTGAGGTGTGGGTAGAAACACAATTTATTTTGGCTGCAGTGTGAGAGCTGGATTGAAAAAATTCTATACAGCTCAGAGGTTGCTTATCTAGCTGCGTGTGTCTCTCCTTCTGTGTGCATCTCTGCATGATACTGGCTGATGGGTGATCTCCAATTATGCACCTCTTTTCCACCACTAGACCCCAAGGCGAGGCAGGTGGGCATCTCTATCCCCAGCAGTCTCCACCAGGGGGATGTTCCCATGGGGGAGGTGGGGAATAGTGGCCACTGGAAGCACTCTTGAACGGTGCGAAATTCCCTAATGAAGTGGGCAGGGTTACGGGGAGCTGCTCTGGTTCAGCCTGTGGCTCTTGAGGTATTCAGTTGTCATGAGAACCGGCAGTTATACAAAATGGGTCAATATAACCAGCAACCTTCAAAATGACCAGTCTCTGGGGTACAGGAGGGCTGGGACCTGAAGAGCGGGCACTAGGACTAGCACGTAGCAGACTTGTATGAGGCCAGAGCCAGGGTAGCAGGACCAGATGGATGATCTGCAACCTGTTTCCAATACACAAAGGTCTGCCGCTACAGTTCTGGGATCTCGTCCCACCTGGAATCCACGGATGCAGCTGTCCCTGGCCACCAAAGGCAAAGTCTGTCTCGCCTCAGCGGAAGAGCCTCGGGCCGGGGGCGGGGCACAGCTACAGACGCGGCTCACAGCTCCGGACGGGAGGCTTTAAAGATGGCTGCCGCCGCCAGCCTGGCACACAGCAGGCCTCTGATTGCGCCGGGAGCGCAGCTTTTCTCAACCGGCCTGTGTCCCATGGAGGCAGTTGCCAGTAGCCCCTAAGGGTGTGTCCCACTCCCCGTTAAACTCCTGGGCCCAGTCCCCCTGACTTCTAGTGGTGCAGTGCCAGCCTGCGGCTTCCTGCGCACTGTCCCTGGAAGCTGTATCTCTGCCCGGTCCCTACCCGGCCCTGAGCGGTCTCTGTATATTGCAGCTGAGAGTTGTGTTTGGCTCTCGCAGTTGCCTCCTCTCCACAGAGCCTGCTGTCTCCAGCAACAGCCTTGCCCCAACTCTGGGCTTGTCCCTGACTGCGTGTATGGGGAGGTGCGTAACCGCTTGGGGGGCAGGTCGCGCTGCGCCGACCTGGCGAGTGCGTCCTTCCCGCTCTCTGGGTTCTATTGTGCTCCCTGCGCTCTCCGATCTTTGTGAAAATTTTGTACCTGTTTTTTTGGGCTGGGCGTTCTGCATTGTTTCTCTGTAATTCACAATGCTGTTTTTGGAGTGAGTGGTCCCTGCTTGCAGGCAGCTGATGGCGTTTTTCACCTCCTCCCCTGGGAGCAGTGCGGTGGGAGGACTCTATCAGACCACCATTTTTCCTCCCAGCCACTTTGGCATTCTTTATTCATTCTAAATGGGTGAGCAAACTTCTGGATTCAATGCATTTTTCCACTGAACTCTTTATGCACCCTTTAGCCAAAATACTATGCTGTCTTAATTATTGTAGCTCTATAATAAAACCTGTGACCTGGTAATATAAGCCTTCTATAGTTATTCTTTTTTCCAATATTCTTTTGGATATTCTATATCATTTGCAATTTTGTATAAATTTTATAATATACATGTACATTGTTACAAAAATATCTTAAAGGATTTTCATTATAATAACATTGAGGAATATTGAAATCTTAACAATACTGGGTCATCTGGTCAATGGATGTGGTATGTTTGTCTATTTAATGAGTGATCTCTAATTTTTTTTTCAGCAATGCTTTCTAGTTTTTAGTGCCCAATGTTCATTACATTTATTCCTATATATTTTATGGACACGTGTACTATTGAAAATGATATTGTCTGGGACATTTATCTCAGTTCCCTTCCTGAGTTCAAGAGACTTCATACCCCTGAAACCCAACTGATGGGGTTCCTTCAGGTCTCTGACTACCTAATCTCAGTTGGCTGCTTCATTGTACTCAGGATAAAGCCCAGTGTGCAGCTGTAGGGGTTCTCTAAGTTCTTTCACCCTGACTTCATGCTTTTAGCAGACTCCATATGTCTGTGCTTAAGGGAGGAGAAGTTTTTCTGTCCTTCCCTCAGCTGCAGGTGACAGAAGATGCAAAATCAGTGTGAGGCTCTAATATTTGAGTTTTCCTCAGTTCTCCTTTCCAGCCTTCAACTTTCAACCAGCTTGCTCTGTCTGTGCCTCAGAAGCAGTCTCGGCTCTTCAACTCTGCCCACAGTCTTTCCATGAGCACTCAGTGAAGGTTCATGCAAAATGGCTGGCAGGGGAATGCTGACTCCTTGTGTTTGGGGGTCCTAGGGGCTCTAAACTACTATTCAAACACGTAAGTTAGCCTTCAAAATTTATTATGTTAAAATTGTACCTCATTTCTTTTTACCCAGCTCTCTCTGGAAGTTTCTTCCTCTTTTCATGTTCTGCTAAGAGGAAATTATCTGTAGAGCTCATATGTCCTAGAAAAGGACTTGTCATTTTCTGGATTTTAGTTCATTATCTTTTTTTTTTTTTTTTGCAACTTCAGCTATGTGATGGACATTAAAAACAGACAAACAACAGACTATAATTTGCAGGTTTTCTGCCCTGCTCTATGGTTAGGATGGAATTTGTATTTTCTTACAACTTTCTCCATCTTAACCAGAAGCTGGAGCCCCATTTCATATTTATTTTTAGCTGTATCCCCTCTACTCCACCTAGAATTCAATTTCAGAGGTTGTCATGATAACCTCCTTTTTAATCTAACTTTTTCTTGATATGTTTATGACATTTTCTGGCATTTAATGCATGCAAAACTCAGTTAAATTTTTAAAAAGTCACTATTTACACATGAATACGAATGAAATCTACAGTTTACAGAGTATAATAAACTATTTGAGTTTCTCAGGAGAAAAATGGAAAGAACATTGGACACAGAGTCAAAGAGAACTGGATTTAAATCTGGCTGTGACATTTATTAGTTCTGTGACCTTGAGCACATCTCCTAACTTTGCTGTTTCTCCAAATTTTACCTACAAAGTAGAAAATAAAACACCTACCACAAGGAATTCATGAGGATTAATTGAGGTAACATACATAAGTGCAGAAGAGTATATGGAACACAGGTGACTGCTCATTTTCCTAGAATCTGAATATAAACCTGAATATCTATCATAGATGTAGTGAACTATAATTTTTATAAAACTGAAAATATGACATATTTTAGTCATGCCTACAGACTGGACTGTGGTTATTTTTTATTTCTGTAGAATAAAAGAAAATTTTGCAGAGCAAGTGACTACTACCTGTGACTGCAAGAAACTTCCATTTACAAAAAGAAAATTATTTTTTTCAATTTCTTTCTTTGGTCAAAGTTTGTTTCATATCTTTCTTATTTTTAGGAGGTATTAAAATTTTGAATTCTGATTTATATCTACAAAATATGACTTTCATCATATTAAATTCACATTTGTATGATATGTTAGAGCTTTTCTCTGCTTTGTTGTTATTTTGGGGTGATTATTTCTGTCATTTGAAATGTTTTATTTCTTATTTTCTATTTTCTCTGTGCAGTAGTTTTACCTGTAAATTACCTGCCACTATTTATTTTCAATTTTTTTGTTTGTTTCTTTTTAAACTGGCAGTAAGAGCTGTTTCAACATAGGAAGGGGTTAAAGGTTTAATTGCCTTTTTTGTTAAAGGGTCTTCTGTTGTGTTGGAATGCAACTTCTTTAACTTTTTGTTGCCTTATTGGCAGATAGATTGATTTTGTGCTTATACTTTCCTGTTTATATAGAAAACTTAATTTTGATCACTTGCTTCTTTCCCTTCAGCACCAAGGATCCAAGGGATCCAAGCTTGTCCCTTCTAAATCACTTCCCTCCCCTGCAGAAGTTGTACCTCTTCCTTTTAATTTCCCTGTGGCCAGTCATTTGATTAACCTGGCCTCAGGTTACAATATTTCCTCTTTCCTATATGATTTTCCTTTTCCTGGGAAATCTCCATAAACTGTACTTCTGCATTGCTGATGCAGCTGGCTCTACTGGTTTGAGATGCTCATTTCATCACTCTTATATAATTTGGAGCTGTAGTAGTCTCTCTCTTACTCATGCTGGGCAAAAATTATTGGTTTTATTTGTTTTCTTTGTTGATGTTTTTTGGATAATATGTGGAGATATTCAGATTTAAGCAGCTGCCATTATTTTCCAAAAATGTCATATCATGAGAGGTGTGAATTTATATAAAATAAATAAAATTATCTTTAAAATGTAGCTAATTTGACACTTTTTGTCACTCATCAAGAAAGACAAGTGGTGAAGGAAAACTTAGTTTTCACAATTTTATTTTAGTATAAATCACAATAAACTGTACATATATAACATATTCAATATGATGCATTTCGACATCTATATTCAGGAAGCCTCTCTTTGTAGGATATGGTGATAATGGAGAGTAGTACATATTGCAACAGCATCCTCATGCCACAGCATCTTCACTTTGTTCAGCGACATGGTTACCAGGGAACCATGCGGTGCAAGGACTCAGTTCTGACATGCACAAATTTCCGTTAACTCCCTACCATGTAAATAAAAGACAGCCTGCACTCATAAGAATATCTGCACAATCAAGATAATGAACCTATCTAAACATCCCTCAAAATTTGTTCATGAGCCTCTGTCCATCCCTCCTCCTTATCCTTCCTCAGGCAGTTCCTGATTGGCCTCATTTTACAAAGTTTAGTTTACATTTTCTAGAATTTTATGTGAATGGTGTCTTGCAGTGTACATTTTGAGGTCTGGCTTCTTTCACATAGCATAGCTATTCTGAGATTCATCCAAATTGTTGCATGTGTCAATAGTTCAATTACATAAAATAAGCATAAATTCTCCAAATTTGTTCTTCTTTATGAAAGTAGTTTTTTGCAGTCTGGGCCTTTTGAAAGTCCATGTAAATTTCTGAATCACCTTGACAATTTTTATACAAAATCCTGATGAAATTTTAATTGGAATTGCATTGAATCTGTAGATATTTTGGGGACACTTGACATCTTAATAACATTGCATCTTGGTATAGCTCTATGTTCATTTAGATCTTAACAACTTTTGTTCTTATCAGTTTAGAGAACTTCTACACCTTTTGTTATATTTATTCCTAAATGTTATATATTTTAATAACATTTTAATTTCTAATTTTTGTTGCTATATATACAAATACAATTTATATTTGTAATTTTACTTTGTATCTTCCAAACTTGCTAGACAAATTTACTAGTTGTAATTTTTTTTGTAGATTCCTAGGATTTTCTACATAGACAATCATGCCAACTATAAGTAAAGACAGATTTAAATCCTGGCTTTCTAATCTGTGATTGTATGTATGTTTTCCTACCTTATTGCACTAGCTAAAACCTCCAATGAAATATTTAGTAGAAGAAGTAAGAAGAGATATCTTCCTTATTTTTGATCTTAGAGGAAAGAATTTAGTTTTTCATCATTAAATATGATGCTAGCTACATCTTTCTCATATATGCTCTTCATCAGGTTAAGAAAGGTTGCCTCTATCACTAGTATGCTGAGAGTTTTACCATAAATGAAGGTTGAATTTTGTTAAACATTGAGATGATCATATGTATTTTTCTCCATTAATCTAGTGATACAATGATTTTTTTAACCAGCCTTGCATTCATGAGCTAATCACCATTTACTCATGATACATCGTCTTTTATATATCATCAAATTTGATTTGCTTAAAAATTTGTTAAAGATTTTTGTATCTATGTTCATGAAAGATGTTACTGTGTAGTTTTCTCTTCTTTTAAGATTTTTGGTTTGAGTATCAGGGTAATGATGGTCTCCTGTAATCAGTTGAGAAATGTTTCCTGCATCTCTATTTTCTGAAAAAGTTAGAAAATTGGAATTGTTTCTTCCTTAAATATTTGATGGAATTCTCCCTTGAAATCATAGGAAACTGGAATTTTCTTTGTGTGAAGGTTTTATCTATGAGTTCTTTCATAGGTTTGCAGCTATTTAGGTTATATATTACGTTTAGAGTGAGTTTGGTAGTATCTGTCACTTAAAGTATTTGCTCATTCCTCTAAATTTTTGAATTTGACATAGAGATTTTCATTGTATTCCCTTATTAAACTGTTAAGACTTATAATCTGCAGTGATCCCACTTTCCTCTATCCTGATATTGGCGATTTGTAGTTTTTTCCTCCTATTTTCTGATCATCCTGGCTAGAGGTTTATCAATTTTACTGATCTTCTCAAAGAAACACTTTTTTTCCATTGATATTCTCTATTATTTTTCTGTTTTTTATTTCATTCTTTTGCCCTAATATTTATTATTTCTTCTCTATTGTTTAATTTCAACTTAGTGTTTTTTTCTAATTTCTTAAGTTAAAAACTTAAATAATTAATATGAGCTCTATTTTTTAAAATAAAAGTTTTAAAATCTATAATGTTTTCTCTAAGTACTGCTTTTCTTGAAACTTAAAAATTGACATGTTGATTTCTTCTTTAATGCTAGGTTATTTAAAGGTATATTGTTAACTTTCTCCATATTAGAAGATTTTTCAGATATTTTTCTGTACCTAATTCCTAATTTAATCACACTGTAGACAGATAGTAAACTTTGTGTTATTTAACACACTGACTGCCACACTAGAAAAAAATTTTTTCCTTGGGGCCGCAGTGTTTTATTAGGAAAATAGAATAAAAACTTTGAAAACAAAATAATCCTTTCTAATTTAATGAAAAATTTGTTATTTTTTATTGTTTTCTGTGTGTGAGTTATATGCAACTTGAAAAATAGTTCTCATGGTTCCCAAGGTGAAGAAACATGTGAGTTACATATGCCTCATGAGGCCTCAGGCTCAAAACTAGCATGAGTTAAATACAACTCACATGGCAGTTAATGTTTTAAATACATATAAAGTAACGAGCCCTGTTTTATGGCTCAGAATACAGTCTATCATATTACATGTTCAGTTGTTACTTGAAGAATGTATATTCTTCTGTTTTTGAGTTGAGTGCAAGTGTCCAGTACATATTAATTAGCTTAGTTTAGTTTCTTAATGGTTTTAAAATCATTTTTAATTCTGAATTTTCACAAATGCAGTCTTTCCCCAAGTTATTCAGCATTAGTGAGATTTGACTGTACTTGAAATTTGTCTTAGGTTTACATGGAAATTAGAATTCACAGAACATGAAATGATTATTGTACTTCCACCTTTGGGTTTATTGTGTTGTCAAAATTGTTGATAAAGCAACAAAGCTAATAAATGTTTTTGAAACTCAGATTTCTTAAAATAATACAACTGTGTGTGAGGAAAAAATATGGAATGGAGGGAAATGCTTCTCAAATTTTGGCCACATATTTAGGTTGCAAATCTACTTTAAAGATTAATAGAAAGTTTAAGCCCACAATGATAGAGTAGTAAGAATGAGGATAATATACGTTTCTAAAATGATCTGTAATGAACTATCATGACCAATAAATGTTGGTGAAATTTGACAAAATATCTGGGCACCCTGTGTTTCAGTCAAGTTGACACATATAATTAACCATCACACACCAGGGGAGAGTGACTGATAAAATAATTATGTGCTAGTACTTAAGATATATTTTGCAAGCACACTATTTTAATGCCATCTCACAAATGAGGAAAGTATATACACAAAATCAAGTTGGTTAACCACATAGTTCTCTTAAGGTCCTTTCAAGTCTCTAATTCTGTGCAGTTATATCGAGTAGATTTTATAGCAGATATACTGTCCTGATATTTTAATTATAGTTGGAAGGCAATATATGTGGTAGTAGCATAGTACATAGAAATAGGAGAGGAGGCAATTATACAAACTGGAGTTTAGATATGATATGTATGCATTTATATAAGATTGAATCCTAGGATTACAGTATAATGAGGTACAATCCAACAGGGGAGACATAGGTTGCATTAAAGTTGTTTATCTGAGATTATTTTGCAGACAAATTGTCTCCAATGCCCATCACTGCCAAGACAGCTGTAATTTTATACATCTGATTCACAAAGGGAGTAGTGAATATCACTTCTTGGTGGACAAATATCTTCTTCTCGTCAGGCAGTTTTCTCACATTTCATCTCTTTGTCCTTGACAAGTTGGAATTAGAGTCCTCAGTTTCAAAGTGATTGCTGTGAAATATTGTTATGATGAAACATTATGTGATACCAAGAAAGTCAAAAACAGAAGTCAAAATATAAAATAAATAATTCATAATGACACAAACTCTCAATACTGAAATATTTTCAAAACAAATACACACAAACATACACACAGAAAAACATTTCTTGCCATCTACCCTGCCAGAAAAAGATTTTAGTGTTTTTATCAATGGCTTCTGTATATTCTTCTAAACTTACATTTCTTTTTGGATTTTTATGAGCAAGTTAAAGTGTTCATCCTCACTATGTAGAGACTTGTCAAATACAGGGAGTCCTTGGGTTACGGATGACCTGACTTACAGCATTCCATACTTACAAACGGGCTCCCAAGTTCCCCATGAGGACAATTTATAATTAAATAATTAAATTAATAGTTTGGGAACTAGTTTCTTCTGCACATGTAAATAAACCTGTATGGCATAAGTGGTTCCTTGGCACAGCAGCTTTATGCTAGTGGCTAATCTGATTTTTTTTATATGAGTGATTATGCACAGCATCACTTTTGTCCTAACTTTTTTATTCGATTTTGTGAGTCTGGGTTTACCCTTATGACCATGCCACCAAAGCAAAAGCCTGCAGTGAATAAAAAGGTGATGACAGTGGAAATGAAAGTAGAAATAATTAAGTGTTCGGAGAAAGGCCAGATGCCATCATTCATTGGGAAAGCATTTGGCTTCAGTGGCTCGACTATAGGAACAATTACAAGGGATAAAGTGAGAATAATGGAACATGTGAAAGGCAGTGCTCCAAGGAAAGCACCAATTATTACTAAGCAGCAGAGTGGATTATTTATCGAAATAGAAAGGTTATTATTGATTTGGTTAGAAGATCAGAATAAGCATAACATTTGTATTAGTCTAGTGCTGATGCAACATTAAGTGAGAGTTAACATTTAATATTCTTCTTTGAAATTTCTCCTATCTTCTATCTAAACTTTTTCTATGAGTTTGTATTTATGTTGTTTGTTTAAATTAAAAGAAAGAGCACATGAGTTTCCATAACTTATTATTACAGTACAGGGGTATTATTATTATTGTAATATTATACTGTATTATTATTACCATATAAGAGCCATTGTAGTATTGTTATTAATATTATTATTAATACCATATATGGCTGTTCATCAGGGATCCAAGTTACATGCAAATCCAACCTGATGACATTCTCAGGAAGGTATCTTGTCCATAACCCCAGGACTGCCTGTATATTGGGGATCTCAATTGTTCTTCCACTAAAACAGAGGCTATTCATTATAGGAAACACACAATTGAAGCCAGTGTCCCACTATGCATAGGAGCCAGGCCTGCCTTGCACTTTTCTGACACCAACCAGATGGATGCCTTCATTTTCTTCACCTGCCTCCAGAATATCATGAATACATAGCTTCATCTTGTTCTGATGAGAATAAAAGCCATAGCCAGATGAGTTTAGAGAGGCTCCAGACTGGGAAGGAAACCCAATGGAATCAATCCACATATCTCAAAAGAAGATGAAGAAAAGGATGTGGTTTTGAAAATCAATTCAAGTGAATGTCTTGCTGCCAGGAATAGCAATCCAGATTTTACTTTCCCTATCCAATTAGGTTAAATGTACTGTTCTTAATGGTTGTCTTTAGAATAAATGAAAGTTTTCAAAAAGTTATTGGGATATTCTGATAAGTAATTTTTCTTTAAGATTTATGATAGGTACTTACTTTTACTCATCATTTTTGGGGTAAAGTACTTTGTTAGGACAGACCTCTATGAGATGAAAATTAAAACTAAAAATGTATTAATACAAATAAGAACTAATACGTACACATTATGAAAATTAAGTATGTAAGTATAAATACAGTTCACCTTTAAACAACACATGTTTGAACCGTGCACGTCCACTTATACATGGATTTTCTTCCACCTCTGCCATGCCTGAGACAGCAAGACCAACACCTCCTTTTTCTACTCCTCCTCCTCTTCAGCCTACTCAATATGAAGATGACAAGGATAAAGACCTTTATGATGATCCACTTCCATTTCATGAATAATAAATATATTTTCTCTTCTTCATGATTTCCTTAATAATGTTTTCTTTTCTCTAGCTTACTTTATTGTAAGAATATAGCATATAACACACATACAAAATATGTGTTAATTGACTGTTATCAATCAGGCTTCTGGTCAACACTAGGCTATTAGTATTTAAGTCTTCGGGAAGTCAAAAGTCATATACAGATTTTTGACTGCATGGGGTGTGGATCAGCTTGTCTATCCCCTGATGTTCAAGGGTCAACTGTATATATATTTAAAATTTCCTAGATTTGTTAGACTAGACAACTTTTTGTTGTGTGACATGTAAAAGGAAAATCTTTATCTTTGATAAGTGATATTTTCCTTTTATGATATTTATCTATGAACAAGATGATAGCATATTTATGCTTTTCCTTAATCTTTTAGTCATAAAGTGTTTATTGAAAGTAACACCTCAAAAAGGAGACAAGAATTTGTAATGAAATGACAAATATTACTGTACCCACCAAGCAGGTGGAGTACATCTTAACGTTGGTGTGATTTTCTTGGATTATATGCAAGTTTCAATGCCACCCTTCCTCCTCTGAGGAAACCACTATAAGAAATTTATGTTTCACACCACACACGTGTCTTCCATTTTCCATTACATGTGCATACTCATATAAATAAGAGGTAACATAATGTATTGTCTTGATGATTTTCTACATGTTTTGAAATTTATTCATGTTAATAGATGTAATCTAGTTGATTCACTTTGAGTACTTAATATCATATCACTGAATGAGTATTATATAAATTACATATCCATTTTATTTTTGAAAGTCATTTATGTTATTTCCAATTTCTTGAACAGTGCAACAATAACCATTCCTGTAATTATGTACTTCTGCATATAGGCTAATTTCTGGAATATGCCTGAGTGGAATTTCTGATATATTTCCAAATTATTCTCCAAATTAGATTTACCTATTTATATACTCACCAACAATTTGTGGATATTCTTATTTCTTTGTATTCTTGCCAATATTTTATATTGAAAAACTTTTAAATTTTATTTTAAATATCTGAGTAGTCCATCTTTTAGGTCAGATGAAATATACAGATATGCTGAGAAAGGCAGCTGAATAAACTTAACCTAAGTAACAGAATATATTCCATGTATTTTCCTGTGGTTTTTGCTGCCAACCCTGGTCAAATCAAACTAAGAGGCTCATCTCATCAGTAATATATGTTTCCTATTCATTTGATTATATTATTTTAATCTGTTCTTAGTATTTTTCTATTGATTTATAGTTTCGTTCAGGTCTCCTGAATACTAATCTTGAGTATGTTTTCCCTTTTTACTTTATTTCTATAAAAATAGTATTACAATGTAGATAACATTCTCAATGTTTAATTTTATATTTGTCACTTCTAAGTGCTTTTCAAACAATCATTATCTACTCCACATATTCATATAAAATGAGTTACGTTTTTCACATTTGTGTCATAATTTAAAATTGGTTTTATGTGTCATGTTTCATGGGTCATCTATCTACCCACCTACCTGTGTATCTATCTACTTGGTATTTTTACGTGGGTAATGAATTATCCTCTCATTTATTGTACAATTTTATTATAATTTTATAAAACGTCATGGTGTCTGTTAGAGCAGGGTCACTGCCTTGCTCTGCCTTAGGAGTTGTATTAGTCAGATAGGCTGCCATAACAAAATACCACAGACTATGAGGCTTAAACAACAGAAATTTATTTTCTCACACTTCTGGAAGCTGAAAGTCCAAGATCAAGGCACTGTCAGGCTTGATTTCTGGTGAGGCCTCACTTCCTTGCATGTAGCCGTCTTGCTGCTATGCCCTCCCATGGTCTTTGCTCTGTGTACACATAAAGGGAGAGCTCTCTGGTATCTCTTCGTCTTTTCATAAGGACACTGGTATTATCAGATTAGAGCCCTACCCTTATGACCTTATTTAAACTTATGCCTGAATTTCACAGAAACTAAAATGTCTCCTATAATTAGAGATAACATTTATTCAGTAGGTTTTCTACTTCTTAGGAAAAAAAGGGGAAAAAAAAAGAAAAGATATACTTGACTATAGTCCAAATAAAACTTGTCTTTTGGAAAGTAGAAAACTTCTATGTGGTAGTGAAGCACTTTGTATTTTGCTTCCATTTCTTGAGAAAATCTTTTTTAAAATGATAAAGCTGATGACTTTTATGGTTATTGACAAAACTTTCAGAGTTGTTGGAAGAATCTTTAATGCCAATGCTTATCTCTGTATAAAGCAACACATGGCAACAATATGGGGAGCTTGATTTCCTGCTAAAGTAGAAAAAAATAGAAGCTTTTTCATGCACTGCAGGAGCTCCATCTGTGGCAAGAGGGTAAATAATTTATTTCTACTTAAAGTTTTTTTTTTAAAAAAAAAACAAGAACCATCTTTTATCCATTTTCAAAATGTTGACTATTTTATTAGTTCACAAAATGGACACACAAGAAGTGAGCTTTTCTCTCATGGCATCCTCATATGCCCAAAGAATAATTCTATTTTTATATATATAAATATATATATATTTTTTTTTTAAAGGAGATGGCTACTATGGAAGTTTTACCCAGATTCATATTGAAGGGAATTGGTAAGGCTGCCAGTATCTTGATGTACAATTTCAGAAAGTTAAAAGATATATCAACTAGATATAGAACATATTTAGAACTATGTAGATATAAATATGGAACATATTATACATAAAACTTTAGCTAAATAGATAGATAGATATAGGGATATAGAACATATACGGAAGTCTATCATTAGGAACATAGACAGCATGATTTGAAAAGCGAATTACTTTCCAGTCTTTTTCTTTTTTCCAGTCCACCAACCAGTTTAAAAGTTTTGTGGGACCATGGCTTTATTAAAGTGTCTCCAATACTTTTGGACTTCTTTTGTTTGGCAATCTGATAAGTAACTTTACAGGATGCTTCAAGAAAAAGTTAAGAATTGGAGACCCTATTCATCAACATGTCCCCTTGGAAAGATTCAAATTCTTGTTTGAATTGTCTCATTTTATAATACTTAGAAACTCAAAAATAAAGAAAAGAACACAACTCACTCCTTTAGAAATATTGATCCATGCACAACTGTAAACAGGGAACACTGAACTAAACTTAGATGTCTGGGTCACCAATCTGAGAACATTCACCTTTACCTGATGGTGGCTAAAAACTCCTAGGTGCCAATTTATATGATAGGAGGCCAGCTACATCATGGAAGCACCTGAGACTGGATGACTGCAATCACATGCATTCTGGTACAAACTTTAATATTACTGTAATTTTGAAGAATCTGTGAATATAACTGACATTTAGATATCTGGAACAACTGCAATTGACTATGGAAATGTCTTTAATTTCAGATCCTTAAAATATGATTAAGTTATAGGTACTATTTATAAAATCTTCTTAATTTTTATTTTTCACCTAAATTTATAATTGGAGAAAACCTAAATTTTGGCTTGAAGTTAGTAAAAATATTTATTTTTTTCTCCATCCAAGTTAAATACTTAAAAAATTAATTTATAGACCCCCTTTAGTTAAATATCCTTTCTTTAAAGTATAAATGTTATTGCATTTTTCACAGGTATTAATTATTTTTTGTTAAAATGTACATATGTACAATTATTTTGAATATGTGCCACATTTAATGATAAAAAAACTGAAAATAGCTATTATATTTTGGGGTTATTTTATTATATTGGCATTATTGATTAACTGTTCATACACTTGGACAAAAGTTAGACATTTCTAATGGAGAGATGAAAGTTTCCAATACTCCCTAACCTTGCATAAGCATTGCCTCAAAATTATCAGGGTGTATATACTTTCTTTCCTGAAGCCTGTTTTCTGTACCCATGGAGAAGTGGATATATGATCCTACATGAATCTATTCATTGTAAATCATCTATACTACTACAGTAAAAGGATAAAATTGACCTGCTTTTTGCTTTTAATTTACCTTTTTAAAAGATTCTTCACCTCTGTGTTTACTCCTTCATTCAATTTAATTTTTAATTTTATATGATTTAACTCTGCTTTGGGAAGCAATATGACAGATGCTAGAAAAATTTAAATGTAGAAAAAGCAAAAATGATTTATAGAAGGATGAAATAGATCTAAAACAATGTACCTTACTAAATATATGTTACTGTATTTGGAAAAAGTATCTTATTTTCTAATCCATTTTGTGGCTGTCAAAAAAAATGCAATACCTAATGGACTTAATGATTTCTATGAAATGGGAGAAAGATCTCAAATTAATAACCTACTATCACATCTCAAGGAACTAGGAAAAGAAGAGGAAATCAAATCTAGAGCCAGCAGAAAAAAGACAAATAACAAAGGTCAGAGCAGAACTAAATGAAATTGACAACAAAAAAAACCCAACAGGTCAGTGAAACAAAAAGTTCATTCTTTGAAAAGATAAACAAAAGTGATAGGCCTCCTGCTAGATTAACCCCGAATTGAAAAGATAGGACCCAAATCAGTGCAATCAGAAATGAAAAAGGAAGTATTACAACTGATACCACAGAAATACAAAACATCATCCATGAATACTACAAAAATCTCTACACACATAAACTAGAAAATATAGAGGAAATGGACAAATTCCTGGAAATACACAGCCTCTTCAGTTTTAGTCTGGAAGAAATAGAACTCCTGAACAACCAATAATGAGCAACAAGATTGAAGCAGTAATAAAAATTCTTCCAAAAAAAAGAGCTCCAAACCAGATGGATTCATAGCCAAATTCTACCAGATCTACAAAGAAGACCTGGTACCCATAATACAGAAATTATCCCATAGCATTGAGAAGGAGAGAATCCTCCCCAACCCATTCTATGAAGCCAGTATTACCTTGATACCAAAACCATGAAAGGACACAAAGGATACAACAAAAAAAGAAAACTACAGATCAATATTCCTTATGAATGTAGATGCAAAAATCCTCAATAAAATACTAACAAACTGAATTCAACAGCACATCAAAAAATAATCCAACATGACCAGGTGGGCTTCATCCCAGAGATGAGAGGATGGTTCAACATACATATATCAATAAATGTGATCCACCACATAAACAGAAGCAAAGACAAATACAATATGATTACCTCAGCAGATGCAGAAAGAGCACTCAAAAAAAGCCAGCACCTTTTCATGATAAAAACCCTCAACAAACTAGCCATAGAAGGAACATATCTCAAAATTATAAAAGCAATATATGGCAAACACAGCCAACATCATACTGAATGGGGAAAAGTTGAAAGCATTCCCACGCAGAACTGGAACAAGACCAGGGTGTCCACTGTCACCACTTCTATTCAACGTAGTGCTGGAAGTCCTAGCTAGAGCAATCAGGCAAGAGAAAGAAACGAAGAGTATCCAAATTGGAAAAGAGGAGGTCAAACTACTGCTTTTTGCTGACAATATGATCTTATATTTAGAAAACCCCAAAGACTCCACCAAGAGACTCCTGGAATTAATAAATAAATTCAGAAAAGTCTCAGGTTACAAAATCAATGTACACAAATCAGTAGCATTTCTATACACCAATAACAGTCAACCTGAAAGTCAAATCAAAATCTCAATACCATTCACAACAGCTACAAAGAAAATAAAATACCTAGGAATATACTTAACCAAGGAGGTGAAAGATCTCTACAAGGAGAACTAGGAGACACTGAGAAAAGAAATTGCAGGTGGCACAAACAAATGGAAAAGCATATCATGCTCATGGATTGGTAGAATCAACATTGTTGAAATGTCCATACTACTCAAAGTGATTTACAGGTTCAATGCAATCCCCATCAAAGTACCAACATCATATTTCACAGATCTAGAAAGAATAATTCTATGCTTCATTTGGAACCAGAAAAGAGCCCAAATAGCCAAAGCAATCTTAAGCAAAAAGAACAAAGCTAGAGGCATCACATTACCTGTCTTAAAGCTATACTACAGACTATAGTAACCAAAACAGCATGGTATTAGTGCCAAAATAGAGACATAGACCAATGGAACAGAACAGAACTCAGATATAAAACCATCTACCTACAACCAACTGATCTTCAACAAAGCAGACAACAATATACATGGAGGAAAAGAAGGCCTATTCAATAAATGCTGCTGGGAAAAATTGATAGCCCCATGCAGAATAATGAAACAGGATCCTTATCTCTTGCCACTCACAAAAATTAATTCAAGATGGATAAAAGACTTAAATATAAGTCATGAAACCTTAAGAATTCTAGAAAAAAATTTAGGAAAACCTCTTCTGGATATCTGCCTAGGCAAAGGATTTATGACTAAGACTCCAAAGGCAATTGGAGCAAAAACAAAAATAAACAAATGTGACTTGATTAAATTACAAAGCTTTTGCACAGCTAAGGATATAATCAATAGAGCAAATACACAACCTGCAGAAGGGGAGAAACTATTCACAAACTATACATCAGATAAAGGGCTAATATCCAGAATCTAAAAAGAATCCAAGCAGATCAACAAGAAAAAAACAAACAACCACATTAAAAAGTGGGCAAAAGACATGAACAGGAGTTTTTCAAAAAAAGATAGACCCAAAAACCCATGAAAAAATGCTCAATGTCACTAATCCTCAGGGAAATACAAATTGAAAGCACAATGAGCTATCACCTTACCCCTGTTAGAATGGCTTTTATGAAAGAGTCTAAAAACAATAGATGCTGGCATGGATGGAGAGAGAAAAAAAGCTTATACACTGTTGGTGGGACTGCAATTGAGTACAACCTCTATGGAAAACAGTGTGGAGATTTCATAAAGAACTAAAAGTTCTTTCAGTCCAGTAATCCCACTACTGGGTATCTACCCAAAGGAAAAGAAGTCATTTTATCAAAAAGATACCTGTAGTCATGTTTATTGCAGCACAATTTACAGCTGCAAAAACGTGGAATCAACCCAAGTGCCCATCAATCCATGAATGGATTAACAAAATGTAGCATTTGTATACCATGAAGTGCTACTCAGCCATTAAAAAAATGGTGAATTAATGCCTTTTGCAGCAATTTGGATGAAACTGGAGACCATTATCCTAAGTGAAGTATCTCAGAATGGAAAAACAATCACCACTTGTGCTCTCTAATAAATTGGAACTAACTGATGGTCACACATGTGCATAGAGGGAAGTAAAACTCATTGGAAATCAAGCAGCTTCGAGGGGCATGTTTTGATTCCTTTCTCATTTCTTTTTGTGTATATTCTATAGATATTTTCTTTGTGATTTCCTTTGCAAACTATTACATAAAGCACCTTAAAGTTACAATAGTGCATTTTAAACTGATAACTTATTTTCAATCACAAGAAAAGAAAAGTTTTTCAAAAAGACAATAAAGATGGATGATTGAGAAAGCCATTTGTTACTAATTATACAACTTCTGTTTCTTCCAGGTTGTCAGTCATCTCCTTAATTCCTTTTCCTCTGATTAGTTCACAGAGTATTTGAGGTGGCTTACAGGTAATACACTGAATATTATAGTAATATATAAATAGAACATCAATTAACAATTTTTTAAAAAGAGAAATCAGTTAAGCAACACTAGAGAAATTAAATCTCAAAAAGGGTCAAAATAGTCTCAGCACTGGGCATGTATCTACTGATCTATACAGTCAGAGACATTTTAAGGCAACATTTACTCTATCACGTGGATGGGTTACAGCTACTTGGTTACTTTTATCTTCTCCACATATAAGATATATTTTAGTGATTTGTTTATTCAACACATCAAAATAATTACCATTTTCAGGAACTGCACGTGGAACTGTAATTATAGTAGTAAGAGCAACAGCTATTGTTCCTCCTCTTGTAATGTTTATATTGTGTTGGAGCAGGAAACAATAAAAACAAAATAAATACATTATTGCAACAAATATTTTCAAATAGTTATAATTGTTTTAAAATAATATAAAGGTATGTAATAAAGTGTTATTGTAGATATGGTTCTTTTAATAGGGTGGTAAAAGAAGGGATTTTTGAGAAAACATTTGTGCTGAAACCTAAGGAGATAGTCATGTAAATATGCAGGGTGATAGTATTGTAGCCTTAGGAAACATAAACTGCAAAGACCCTAAGACACAGAAAAAGGAGTTTAGCGATCCTGGGGTGTATTCTGAGATGAGACAATGAGAAGAGAAAAGAGGGAGACAGGGCTTGATTTTGTAGGGCCTTGTAGGCCAATGAAATGCTTTGAACCTGATAATAGTAGTGATGGATAACCTCAGACATACTTTATGTGAGACAGTAATATGATCTACTTTACTTTAAAAAAATCATTATTGCTGCTGTGTGGGAAGTAAATGGAAAGCCTGAAATTTGGATACCACTTCCATGGACATTGTAGTACCCCAGATTTGATGGAATTGGTGTCCTAGAGGCTTAAACCAGGTAGGTAGCATTGCAGATTGTGAGACATGGACATGTGCTCACTGTAGAACCTAAAGGAGTTGCCAGTGGATTGTATTCCAGTATAGCCAAAGAGAAGGGTGATAGGTTTCCATTAACAGAGGCGAAGTTTAAGTCTGCTTTCACCAGGTTAAATTTTAGATGGCTTCACACACTAAGATGGTAAGTAGTCAGTCGGCTATATGAATCTGGAGGGTACAGAAGATGTAAATGCTAGATATATGCATTTTGAAACCATTGGCATACAAATGATATTTAAAACCATGAGACTAGATGAGATCACTGTAGGAATGATATAGATGGAGGAGAGTAGAAAGCCAAAATCTCTGAGATTCATCAACATTTAGAGGGTGAGCAGAGGAGATAGAAAAAAGGCAAGCAAGTGAAGAAGGAGGAAGAACAGGTAAAGATGATGCCAGAGAAGACAAAGGAAGAGTGTTTCAGGAAGAACAGAGAAATCAAATATGCTGAATGCAGCAAAATGATTCAGTAAGATGATGAAAGACAAGATACAGAAAGGTGATAAAATACAGTATTATCCACAAAGGACACCTATTACAGTTTGAAGTTTGCCTAAGCTTTAATATTACCTAGGGAACTTGTGAAAATACAGATTTCTCAAGACCCATTTCCTCAATATGCCTATACAGAAAGTCCGAGCATGGTATCTAGGTCACTTTTCAAAGAGTTTCATTTTTAAAGAGTGCCCCAAGTTATTCACTTAAAAATTCAAGTCTTCATTCATTCAACACACACTTACTGTACATCTACTGTGGTCAGACACTATGCTAAAAACTGAGTTTATAAGGTGGGCAAGACCCAACGAGGCAGTAAATTAAATTAGAGAGGTCTCCACATGCTTGCTAACAAATAATATCTTTATTTTGAAGGCAAAAATGAGATGTGGAAATTGCCTTAGGTACATACCTTAGTCTATTGCCTATCATTAAGTACGTGTTTTACTAATTATGAGATCTTGTCCTTTTTGTGTTCATCCATTTATTTCTAGAGATTCTAAATGATAAACATTCCCCATTTCTAAGAAGAGGATACTTCACTTCTAAAAGATTAGGTTCCCGTCCCACCTGCATTGACCTCTCTCTGTCTACCAACCACTTTCCCAGGTCACTTGTTTATAATCCCCATAATGATTTTGTTTAATGTAAAATAACGACTCAAAACCAATATCATTTAAACAAGAGGGTATTTATTTGTTGTAGCTAAAGTAATACCTGCCACAATAGGAATGTTATTTTTAAAAAACCTAATGTTTCAAAGACCTTAGCTACTTAATGGGCTACTCAGTTCTCTCCAAACACTCCTCCTTTTACCACAATATTCATGAGTTCAATCATCGGGTTTTGTTACTAAAACAGGTGGCAGTAGGTTGATATTTATCAGAGTGAGTCTGCGTGAGGCCATGACTACTTGAATGGATTTTAGAGCCACGTTCACTGAAGTGCAATATTATTGATATGTTAAACAGTTTCCAGACTAGTTATGGCCTTTACTACTTAGTGCTATTAAGCTGAAGCGAGTGGGTGATATTTTTGTTATCATGTTAAATGATTTTCTAACTGACTTTCTTACTTATAAGTTTACCTACCTCTGAAATGTAATTCTTTGTTAACACACATTAGGTCTTCTTGCTCCCTTCTTTGTAACTCTTGTTTCCCATAGCTCTTTGCATAAAAATCTAAAAAAAAAAGTTTACAGTAAAATCTAAAATAAAACCTACAAGGCCGTATGTGATCAGTGCATCCCAACTTTGCAACAGCATTTCTACCTCAGGCACAACACAAGTCTCCTGCTTATTTATGATTTTCCTGACATTATTTCCATTCCTCTTAGTTTTGAAAATATAGAACAACATATATAAATAATTTTAACTTTATAGAGTAGATTTACAAAGATAAGATAGCTTAAAAAATAAATGACATAGAAAAAAAGAATTTAGGCAAAGGCAGCATATTGAGGTACAACAGTAAGAACAAAAATGAAAACTAAACAGAATTAAAGATTGAGGTCGAAATTAAAAGGAAAATAGATGTGGTTGAAAAATTAAATTACTGAAATAAAAGCTTTTCTATAGTAAAAAGCTATAGATAATTTCTGAGAATTAACAAAACAACCAGAAAGGAAGTTAAAGTTGTTCAAACAAAAAGATGTGTCATTTCCTAATGTATATAAATAAATGAATGGAACAAGAAAACATATTAAAAGTTATAATAAAATAACCTTTCCCTGAAATAAAGAAAGAATGCAATTTATATATTAGAAGAACCTACATGCTAGTAAATTTGAACAATCACCACTGAAACATATCCTAATTAAATTAATGATTGCTTTTTAAATTTAGCAATATAAAGTCTGGCAGGAAAGCTAAATCCCACATAGGTAGAAGAAAAGAGTCAAGTTTTCCTCAGACTTCTCTAGAACAACATTCAGTGTTAGAAGACAATATTAGAAGACATGTATATCAAATTCTGAATGAACAAATACTAGGCCTAGCCAAAATTACCTTCTTCAAGTACAATGACCAGGCAGGTGTTCTCAACATAAATAAACTCAGAAAATAGAGAACGAAGACAGAGAACTGTGATAAATTATGCTGTTTTACATTCTAGAATTTAAGCATTTTAAGTATTGGCAATATAGCAATAATGATGTAATTAATAAATATCAAAGTACTCAAACAAAGCAGCTCATGAAGTGAAGGATGAAAAGAATAATCAGGATGTTAATGTCTTCACCTGTCATAGCAGAGATTCAATAATTACTCTAAAATTGAAATTATTAGCCGGGTGTGGTGTCTCACGACTGTAATCCTAGCCCTTTGGGAAGTTGAGGCAGGAGGATTGCTTGAGCTCAGGAGTTCAAGACCAGCCTGGGCAACATAGCAAGACTTCATCTCCACCAAAAAACAAAACAAAACAAAATATATATATATATATATAAAAATTTAAAAAAATGATAAAAGAAATACTTCAAACTCTTAATGTTTTTTCATGATATTTTTTCCACATCAGAGAAAGCTTTAGAAATAGAATCTTTTAGGAGATGTTTAACAGTACTGCAATTTACTTAGCTTCTTTTTATTTTACTTTTTTTTTAACCTGGGTGAAATTCAAGTAAATTTTAATATTCTAACTATCTGCATAGAAAAATTGTGTGTAGAATTCGTAGCTATTTGTAGTTGGTGATGAGATGCAGGTTGATTTCTTTCTTCTTTTTGCTCCTGTAAGTTATAAATGCTTTATTATAAGAATGAACTATTTTTACAGCAAAAAGAGTGATTTTCTTACCAAAGGAAGAAAGGAATATTCCAAGTGATTTTATATATATATATATCCATGTGTAGAATTAGTGTATGAAGCCCAGTGTCTGAAATCTTAGATTATTTCTTCAAGGTTCCAGAGATTTTTCATAAGTTTCCCCTAGGTCCTATCCCCCAATTCACTTGGCTCCCATAAATGAAGGTTTGGATGGCCTTGCATAACTCTCATCCAAACCTTTCTTGATTGTGTTTCCTCTTTGCCCAGCTCTAAGTGGACATCAGATTATTGTCCAAACAGCCTAGACCTAGAGATTGACAGACTGGAGAATTGGGGAGGGAAAGAGAAATGTTTATGTGACAATATTTTCATCATAATCTTAAAAGGCAAATGGAGTTTACTTAATGGCATTTTTGGAGCCCTTACTATGTCCTAAGCACTGTATTAGGAGCATGGAATATAAAAATACATTTCATGTATTTTTTTTCTGACATAATATATAAACTATTGTAGGAGACAAATACATAATTATAATAGCATAATCTATTTTCTTATTTATTTACTTAGAAAATGTTCACTGAATATTTATTACACGACAAATAAACTGAATTTACACAGGTTTCAGAGCATCAAATCGGATAGAAAACTAACAGACTTGATGAGGGGTGAGGGAAGTGTCAAATAAATAAGACCACATAGTAAAAAGCAAGCTCTGAGCTTTTGCAAGCACGCAGGCATATCTCGTTTTATTGTGTTTCACTTTATAGTACTTCACAGATACTGGCTTTTTTTTTTTTTTACAAATTGAAGGTTTGTAGAAACCCTCTGTTGAGCAAGTCTATCAGCACAATTTTTCCAATAGCATGTGCTTACTTCTTGTCTCTGTGTCACACTTTGGTAATTCTCAAAATATTTCAAACTTTTATATTTTTATTATATCTCTTATGATGATCTGTGATCAGTGATCTGTGATGTTATTACTGCTACTGTTTTGGAGTGCTACGAACTGTGCCCATATAAGACAGCAAGCTTAATAAAAATGTGTTTTTCTGACTGTTCCACCAATCATTTTACTGTGGGTAAAATACTATTAAACAAGCATCATATGCTACAGAGAAATATTTTGTGAAAAGGAGAGCCAATCAATGCAGCAAACTTCATTGTTATCTAATTTTAAGAAATTGCCACAGCCATCCCAAACTTCAGCAACCATTACCCTGATCAGTAGCAGCCATCAAGATTGAGGCAAGACTCTCCACCAGCGAAAAGATTATGACTCACCGAAGGCTCAGAAGATTGTTAGCATTTTTTTTGTAATAAAGTATTTTTTTTATTTCAAAGTATTATGGGGGTACAAATATTTTTGGTTACATGGATCGCTTTTATAATGCTTGAGTCATGGTTATAAGTGTGCCTGTCATGCAGTGTTCATTACACCTGTTAGGTAGGTTTTCATCCATCCTCTCCTCTGTCCTCCCCCCGGCTTGATTTCCATTGAGTTTTACTTCCCTCTATCATAAGTGTGCTCATTGGTTGGTTCCAATTTAAAGTGAGTACATGTGGTATTTTTTTTCCATTCTTTACATACTTCACTTAGGATAACAGTCTCCAGTTCCATCCAAATTGTTGCAAAAGGCCTTAATTCATCCTTATTAATGGCTGAGTATACTCCATACTATACAAATATCACATTTTGTTAATCCACTCATGAATTGATGGGCACATGGATTGATTCCACATCTTTGCAATTGTGAATTGGGTTGCAATAAACATAAGCACAGGTGTCTTTTTTAAAAAATGACTTCTTTTCCTTTGGGTAAATACCCAGTAGTGGGATTGCTGGATCAAATGGTGGCTTGACTTTTAGTTTTTTGAGGTATCTCCAGACTGTTTTCTACAAGGGTTGTGCTAATTTTCAGTCCCATCAACAGTGTATAAGTGTTCCTTTCTCTCTGCGTCCATGCCAGCATCTATTATTTTGGGACTTTTTGATAGAAGCCATTCTAACAGGAGGAAGGTGATATCTCATTGTGGTTTTAATTCATTTCCCTGGTGATTAGTGATGTTGAACATCTTTTCATGTTCATTGGCCATTTGTCTATCTTCTGTTGAAAAGCTTCTAGTCATGTCTTTTGCCCACTTTTTAATGGGGTTGTTTGACTTTTTCTTCCTGATTTGCTTGAGTTCTTTGTAGATTCTGGTAATCAGTCCTTTATAGGATATATACCTTGCAAATATTTTCTCCCACTCTGTAGGTAGTCTATTTGTTCTGTTAATTATTTCCTTGGCTGTACAGAAGCTTTTTAATTTAATCAACTCCCATTTATTTCTTTTTGTTGTCACTGTGATTGCCTTGGGTCTTGTTCATAAATTCTTTACCTAGGCCGATATCTAGAATAGTTTTTCCAACATTTTCTTCTACAATTCTTATGGTTTCATGCCTTACATTTAAGTCCTTTATCCATCTTGAATTATTTTTTTGTAAGTGGTGAGAGATATGGATCTTGTTTCATTGTTCTGCATGTGGCTATCCAATTTTCCCAGCACCATATATTGAATAGAGATTCTTTTCCCCAGTGTATATTGTTGTCAAAGAGCAGATAGCTGTAAGTGGATGGTTTTATATGTGGGTTTTCTGTTTTATACCACTGGTCTATGTCTCTGTTTTTGTGCCCACACCCTGCTGTTTAGGTTACTATTGCCTTATAGTATAGTTTGAAGTTTGGTAATGTGATGCCTCCTGATTTGTTCCTTTTGCTTAAGATTGCTTTGGCTATTTAGGCTCTTTTCTGGTTCCACACCAAGCATAGAATTATTTTTTCTAGTTCAGTGAAATATGATGTTGGTATTTTGATGTGTATTTCATTGAATCTTTAAATCACTTTGGGTGGTACAGACATTTTAACAAAGTTGATTCTGCTGATCTATGAGCATGATATATTTTTTCATTTGTTTGTATCATCTGTGATTTCTTTCCTTAGTGTTTCCTAATTCTCTTTGTAGAGATCTTCCACCTCCTTGGTTAAGTATATTCCTAGGTATTTTATTTTCTTTGTAGCTATTGTGAAATGGTATTGAGTCTTTGATTTGATTCTCAGCTTGACTGTTATTGGTACGTAGGAATGCTACTGATTTGTGTACCTTAATTTTGTAACCTGAGACTTTGCTGAATTTATTCATTAATTCCAGGGGTCTCTTGGTATAATCTTTGGGGTTTTCTAGATATAAAATCATATTATCAGTGAAAAGCAATAGTTTGACTTCCTCTTTCCTGATTTAGATACACTTAATTTCTTTCTCTTTCCTGATTGCTCTAGCTAGGACATCCAGCACTATTTTGAATAGAAGTGGTGACAGTGGGCAACCTTGTCTTGTTCCAGTTCTTGGAATGCTTTCAACTTTTCCCTATTCAGTATGATGTTGGCTATGAGTTTGTCATACATGGCTTTTATAATCTTGAGATATATTCCTTCTATTTGTTGAGGTTTTTTATTATGAAAGGGTGCTGAATTTTGTCAAATGCTTTTTCTGCATCTATTGAGATGATCATGTGTTCTTTGTTTTTGCTTCTGTTTATGTGGTAAATCACATTTATGGATTTACATACATTGCACCGTCCTCGCATCCCTGGGATGAAGCTCACTTGGTCATGGTGGATTATTTTTTTGATGTGTTGTTGAATTAAGTTTGCTAGTGTTTTATTGAGGATTTTTGCATCTATATTAATAAGGGATATTAGTCTGTGGTTTTCTTTTTTTGTTGTATCCTTTCCTGGCTTGGTATCAAGGTGATACTGGCTTCATAGAATGAGTTGGGGAGGATTCCCTCCTTCTCAATGTTATGGAATAATTTCTCCAGCATGGGTACCAACTCTTATTTGTAGGTCTGATAAAATTTGGCTGTGAATCCATCTGGTCTGGGGCTTTTCTTTATTGGAAGATTCTTCATTGCTGCTTTAATCTTGTTGCTCATTGTTGGTCTGTTCAGGAGTTCTATTTCTTCCTGATTCAGTCTTGGGAGGTTCTGTGTTTCCAGAAATTTGTCCATTTCCTCTATGTTTTTGAGTTTGTGTACATAGAGATTTTCATAGTATTCACAGATAGTATTTCTATTTCTTTGGAATCAGTTATAATATCTCCTTTTTCACTTTTGATTGAGTTTAATTGGGTCATTTCTCTTCTATTCCTGGTTAATCTAGCAGGAGGTCTATCAATTTTGTTTATCTTTTCAAAGAACCAACTTTTTGTTTAATTGATCTTCTGTATTACTTTCTTGTTTTCTATTTCTTTTAGTTTTGCTCTGACCTTAGTTATTTCTTTTCCTGTGCTGGCTTTGGGTTTGTTTTGCTCTTCCTTTTCTAATACCTTGAGATGTGTCATTAGGTTGTTAATTCGTGATCTTTCTGTCTTTTTGATGTAGGAATTTAAGGCTATGAGTTTTCCCCTAGGACTTCTGTTACTGAATCCCATAGATTTTGGCAGCTTGTGTCCCCTTTCTCATTTAGTTTGATGAGTCTTTTCATTTCCATCTTAATTTCATTATTGATACAACAATCTTCCAGCAACAGGTTGTTTAATTTCCATGACTTTGTGTAGAATTGAGTGTTTCTTTTGGAATTAATTTCCAGTTTTATTCCTCTGGAGTCTGAGAAGAAACATCATATGATTTATATTTTTTGAATTTTTTGAGCCATGTTTTATGGCCTAAGATACAATCAATCTTGGAGAATGTCCCATGTGCTGATGAGAAGAATGTATATTCTGTAGTTTTTGTGTAAAATATTCTGTAAATGTCTGTTAGGTCCATTTGTTCTACAGTCCCATTTAAGTCCAGTGTTTCTTTATTTTCTGCTTGGACAATAAGTCCGGTTCTGTCAGTGGGGTGTTGAAGTCCCCAGAAATTACAATGATACTGTTTATCTCTTTGCTTATATCTAGTAGGGTTTGCTATATGAATCTGGGCGCTCCTGTGTTAGGTGCATAAATAGTTAGGATTGTTATTTCTTCTGGTTGAATTGCTCCCTTTATCATTATATAATGACCATCCTTGTCTTTCTTTACTATTGCCGATTTAAAGTCAATTTTATCTGATACGATAATGGCAACACCCACTTTCTTTTGGTTTCCATTTGCATGGAATTTTTTTTTCCTTCCCTTAAGCTTGAGTTTGTAAGAGTCTTTGTGGTTTAGATGTGTTTTCTGGAGACAGCAGGTACTTGGTTTGTACATTTATACATTCAGCTGGCTTAGGTCTCTTGAGTTGGGAATTCAAACCGTTCACATTGATTGATAGCATTGATATGTGGCATACTGTTCTGTTCATCCTGTTGGGTAGGAACTTATTGCTTTGTTTTACCTATTGTACTATTGCCTTGTTTGAGCTCTGAGCTTTAGCTTTTGGGTGGTTTTACACTGCTGGGTGACCATTGTGCTGATCCATATATAATGAAGTTCTGAGTATTTCCTGCAAGGCAGGTCTGGTCTAGACAAATTCCCTCAGTGTTTGCTTATCTAGAAAAATCTTTATTTCTCCCTCATTTATAAAACTTGGTTTTGTAGGATATAAAATTCTAGGCTGGCCATTTTTCTGTTTAAGAAGACTGAAGATGGGGCCCCAACCCCTTTTGGCTTGTAAGGTTCCTGTTGAGAAATCTTCTGTTAGCTGTATGGATTTTCCTTTTTAAGTTACTTGACATTTTCATCTTCTGGCTCACAGGAGTTCTTCCTTCGTGTTGACTTTGACCAGTCTGAAGACTATGTGTCTTAGTGATTGCCTCTTTATAATGAATCTCCCAGGTTTTCATTGAGCTTCTTGTACCCGGATGTCTAAATCTCTAGCAAGACCGAAGAAGGTTTCCTCAATTATTCTCTCAATAGGTTTTGCAGCCCTTGCGCATTTTCTTCTTCACCCTCAGGGATGTTTATGATTCTTATATTTGGGGTTTTACATAATCCCATATTTCTTGTAGGCTTTGTTCCTTCTTCTTAATTCTATGTTCATTATTTTTGACTGACTGGGTTAATTTGATATAATTGTCTTCAAGCTCTGAGGTCTTTTCTTCTGCTTGGTCTAGTCCATTCTTAAAATTTTGCACTGTTTTATATTTCCTTAAATTAATTTTTCATTTCCAGAAGTTCTATTTGTTTTTTCTTTAGTATGTTGATCTCTTTAGTGAATTTTTAATTCATTTCCTGAGTTGTTTTCCTGGTTCCTTTGAGTTGGTTTTTCATTTTCTCTTGGATTACAATTCACACTGCTAAGAAGACCACAGGGCTGGGGAAAGACAAGGTATTTCAAAGGCCTCCACCCTATCTCACCAAAGAGAGACAGGGAATCTGCCCACACACATAGCTCACCACTGGTACAGCATACAAACCACTAGTAACTGAGAAAACCATCACACTAAAGATGTCTATAACCAGGACATCTTTCCAGAACTTAGATCACCATCAAAGCACCCACAAACTAAGCCAAAGGTTCTTATCCAACATATGCTACAAATGCACCTATATGCATGAGGGGGGTGGAAATCCCCATTTAAACAAAAGAAAATCCAAAAGTAAGAAGCAACAGCTGCCCCAGATGAGAAGGAATCAGTGAAACAACTCCAGAAGTATGAAAAATCAGAGTGAAAAGTCACCCTCAAAAGGGAACACCAGCTCTCTAGCAATGGATACTAACCAAAATGAAAATATTGAAATGACAAATAAAGAATTCCAAATATGGCTTGTAAAGAAGCTTAATAAAGTATTTTTAATTAATGTATATACATTTTTAGACATAATGCTATTGCTCATTTAGACTACAGTAAAATGTTATGTTATGTTATGTTATGTTTATGTTATAAAAGTTATGTTACAGTGTAAACATAACTTTTATATGCATTGGAAAACAAACAAAAAATCCCCATTGTGTGACTTGTTCTATTGGAGTGGTCTGGAACTGAATCCATGATATCTCTGAGATATGCTTGTATTCAAGGCTTAGGAAGAATGGGCAGCATTAAGCAAAAGGTTTCATGATGGGGGATTGTTATGGGTTAGTTCACTGAAAGAACAGGTGAAAGAAAGCAAATCACTAGTTAGTTTTATTCCATTATCAAATAGTGCTGAAATTGAAAGTGAACATGTAGTATTACCAGATTTTATAATTCCAGAGCACATTTTCTGATCACTCTATCATTTAGTTATTAAGAATATGTGGGGTCAAAGTTCCCAATCACAGAGCTGAACATGAAATAGGAAAAAACTCAACATGGATAAAAACTGTAAATTTAGCATGGAGGATAGAATTTTCATCAAGAAGATACTGTTCTAAGAAGCAAGAAATATTTTAATACAGCAAAAAGTGCAATCTCCTTAAATGCCATGCGTGTAGTTTTACATTGGGAAAGGAAGAGCTTGAATTCTATGTAATTTCAAACAGCATAAACTGTTTTCTAATATTGCCTGAATCACTGCAGTCTGATGGGAACCTCCTTCAAAAATTGATGACAATATGAACATATCCATCTCTGTCCTCTATGATGCAGTAGGTAAAAATATTGTGAATATCAAGACCATTAATAATAATTTTCAGGTTATTGTAATGCAGGAAAGATTATACAATTCAGTTTTGCCAGGATAGAAAATGTGAAAAATAGGGATACAAATTCGATAGAAAAGGATACCCTATCAGATATTATTGCTGCCAACAAAATGATTTTCAGTTAGATTTGGAAGTATTAGGTAGTAATAGAATCAGATAAATGTCATAAAATGGTCAACTTCCATTATCTGTCAGTGGAGGAAATGGTGGTGCAAATAACTGAAATAAAACAAATTTATAGAAGCTCTGAATGTACATATTCTGCATTCAGCCACCAAGGATTTACACAAAGGAATATAAAAGGGAAAATAGCATAGTTTGTAATGTTACATGATGCCATTTACTCAGCCTTTTTTTAATAAGTTAATGAACAAAAAATATACTAATATTCTGTTTAAAAAACAGCTTTGTATTTGAAATTAATGACTATGGGATTTTGGTAGTGATAGAAATAAAGATATGTGTACTCTGCATGTGACTTACTTGAATCAGTTGATTTATTTCTCTTAGGACATACCTCATTCTACATTTGCTTTGAGGCAATATGCAAACTAAATTAATGTGGTAAAAATGCAATAGGAAAAATTAAATTTTACTGGTAAACTATAAAAAAGAGTGAAAATTAATAATGGTAATGATGATAAGAATAAATATTATTTATCAGAGAGGGCCTTTTTTGTGCTAAGCAACATTTTAGTAACTCTTACATACATTATCACACATTATCTTATTTAATTTGTACAACAACTATGTCTATTATGTGGTTTAGCTCCATTTTGCAGGTGAGAAGACTGAAACCTAGTAAAGATAAGCATCATGCTCCAAATAGAATAGCTTGGGAAAGGCTAACACTGATATCAAACCAAAGAATTTTTCACCATTACTCAATATCCAGTATCAGAAGAACACAAATATTTATCCATTAAGATGACTAAAATTCAAATGTGTATATACACATAGATACACATATATACTATTATCAAAATATTGTGTATATTTTGATAGAAAAATATTGTGTATATTTTTGAGAAAAAAGCATCACAGAAATGTTCAAAATTCAGAAAATTTTGAAAAAATGTTACTAACATGAGTAAATTTTGATATAATCTTAGCATTTTCTATGTTCTGATAAAAATTTATCAACCTTCTGATATTTTGCATCAATAAAATGTATAATTCTTTTTTAAAGTATTCAATGTGCATAATTTTAAGGAAAATAAGGCTAGCTAATTTGATAAACTAGCTGTTTAATTAATGCTTAAAAATATGTTCACAAATTTAGTGGGTGACAAAGCTAAATAAAAAGCTTATAATATAGTTACAAATTCTAATATCCTTAGTTAAAATGAGTCACTGTTTCTTTTAAACATACTATCTTTTTAGTTTATTCAATAAAAAATAACATACTCTGCAAAAATTTTATATATTTATTTTTATATATATATATATATATATATATACATACACACACAAAATTATCAGGTAAAACTAATTATATTTATATTGGTGACATGCTTTACAGTTTCCAAAGGAACTCTTTAATCATACACATACAGTAGTCCCCCCTTATCCACAGTGGATATGCCCCAAAACCCCCGGTGGATGCTTGAAAACATGAATAGTACCGAACCCTATATGCGCTATGTTTTTCCTACACATATACACTTATGATAAAGTTCAGTCTATAAGTTAAGCACACCAAAAGATTAACAATAACTAATAACAAAATAGAATAATTATAACAATATTCAGAATGGTGTGCAACTTACTACTTATGAATTGTTTATTTCTGGAATTTTCCATTTAATATTTTCAGACCATATTTCACTGTGGATAACTGAAACTACAGAAAGCAAAACTGTGAATAAGAGGGGAATACTGTATTTAATTCTAAGTTTTTATGAACATGAATGTATGTTCATGTAATGTATGTATTGAAATGATTAACGATAGTTGAATGAATAGAAAAATAAATATTTTTCTTCCAGGATTTTTTGCCATTAGTTAGTTTTCTTGCTTGCTACATAAGATGACATGGATATTCTTAAGTTATCTGTTGAGATAGGCCAATAAATTATAAGGCTATTCATAAACAGGTATTTCTACATTGGTCTAAATTGTAAAATTCCATCTCTCTTTCTTTCTCTCTCTCGCTCTCTCTTTATACACACACATACATACACACACATACACACACTTATTTACATTCATACATATACACATATATGTATATACATGCACATACATATGCATATGTAAATACACATGCGAATATATATTTTAATTTTTAACTTTTTTGGTTCACAAAGCTAAAATGCTTAATGCATAACCTAAAGTCTTAATTTCCCTTTCAATCTTTATACCTTTAATTTGTTGATTTGCTCTATCTGGAACCCTGGTAAATGGCATAAGTAAGAATATATTATTACCAGAAGTGTTTAGAGCAATAAAATAAACTTGCTCCAAAAATATTACTGAGAGACCAACATTATTGAGTTAGACTAAGGCTAAATTATGAGGATGGTGAAATGTGTGACTGGAAATTTTACAGAATGTTCTGCAGGCAATGGGGAGCTATACAAGGTTTATGTGCAAAGTTGTGGCATAATTAATGTTGTATTTGTGTCTTTTATGATGAAAATTGCAACAAAAAGGGACAGAAGGTGTAAAAATTTGACAACCTGAGCTTTACTGCTGCTTTTAAAAATTTGTCATGTTGTTGTTGTTGTATTACATGAGAGGGGGTATAGAAAGACAATGCTCTGAAACAATCAGAAATAAACAATTATACTTCCTCAGCACAATTGACATGAGGGATGTGGGTATAGAAATCATCACCATGTGAGAGGATTATAGTGGAAGAGAATCCTCATGAGAGAAACAAGTTTCAGATACAAGAAGGGGAAGAGAACTTTTAAAGTTAAAGTTAAGGAAATTTTCTATTTGGGACCATATAATCAAGAAGGTCCAGGGAAAGGGTTTGGTGTTTGGGAAGAGGTGGAAGATGAATATGTTGGAGGATGCCAAATGCCATATTTTTCAAGAATAAATAAAGATGTAACACTTCCCGACTTGTTTCATGAATCCAGCATATCCCTGCAGCCTAAATCTGTTACACATGTTATGTGAAAAAAAGAAAAAATTGAAGGTGAACATCTCTCATTAACATAGATGCAAAAATTCTTAAAAATGTTATCAAATTAAATACAGCAAAACAAATATAAAAGATTATACAGCATGATGAAGTGGTTGGCTTAACATTTAAAAAAATAAACACAATAATCACATGAACAGAATAAGGAAGAAAAGCTATATGATCATCTCAGCAGAAGTAGAGAAAAGCATTTCACAAAATTTATCACCTATTCATGACAAAACTCTCAGCAAACTAGAAATACACGGAAATATCCTTATTCTTATAAGGAATAACTGCAAAAAAATCCATAGCTAACGTCATATGAAATGTTGAAAAATGTAATGATTTGTCTCTGAAGTTGGGACTAAGACAAGAACAATCATATCTACTAATTTTATTTAATATTTTACTGAAGGTAAGTACAATTGAGAAGATTGTAATAGAAAAAATAAAAATGTGTTTATTCACAGATGACATGATTAAGTAGAGAATCCAGAATAATATACAAAATAATTTTTAGATCCAACAAGAAAATTTGGCAAGTTTGTGGAAAACTAAATTAGTACCCCAGAATTTATTTTATTACTATATAGCCACTAGGAACCATTGGAAAATGAAATTTTAAAACCACCATTTATAACATTAAAGAAAAAAATAAAATAACTAGCCATAAATTTAATAAAATGGTTGCTGAAAGAAATTAAAGAAGATTTAAATAAATGAAGAAATATAGGTTTAGAAAGCTTAATATTTTTAAGGTTGAAATTTTCTGCAAATTTTTTGTAGAAAATTTTGTGTAGAAATGCAAAGGAACTAAAATAGCCAAATCAATCTTAAAGAGCAACAATAATTTGGAAGAATAATAGTATAAGATTTTAGGATTTATTATAATATTATAGTACCAAAATGGGACTGTGTTAATTCATGATTAGGCAAATAAATCAATAGGACAGACTAGAGAGCTCAGAAAAAGATCTAGAGACATGTGAAGTAACTTGGCTTATGACAAATGTTCCCTGGAATTCTCTGGGGGAAAGGACTATCCTTTAATAAATGCGGTGGTACATCATACCACAGAATAACTTTCACCTAATGAGAACGGTAAAACACTACAAATTGTGAAAATATCTCCATCACCATGAGTTAGGCAACTATTTCTTAGAACATAAAAGCAGTAATGCTAAAGAAAAGAGTTACCAAATTGTCTTTATTAAATTTAAGACCCTGTATCCATTGAAAGACCTCATTTAGAAAGTGAAAAGGTGAGCCACTGATAAGACAATGCAAATATCTGTAAAATACTTACACCCAGAAAATTTAAAAAATATATATTTTTACTAGTCAATTAAAATATATGAACAATACTTTTTTAAAGAATAAAATACTTGAAACAGTAGTTCATAAAAAGTCAAATAAGCACATACAAAGATGCTCAGCATTATCAGATGCAAATTAGAACCATGAGGAGGTCCACATCCTGCACAACAGTAAAATGAGCTCTGCAAATGTATTCTCCGGTGAACCTGGTAAGAATTATTTTTAACACACACACATACACACACACACTCTTAAGGTCTTTGGAAAAGGCACTAAAGTCATAAAACAAATGAAAAAATGTTCCAAAAATCTACTAAAATAGTGAGGATATCAAGA
Organism: Daubentonia madagascariensis; assembly: GCA_023783475.1. Classification (NCBI taxonomy): domain Eukaryota; kingdom Metazoa; phylum Chordata; class Mammalia; order Primates; family Daubentoniidae; genus Daubentonia; species Daubentonia madagascariensis. The sequence continues at coordinate 74,198,778 of JAKFHU010002088.1, read as the reverse complement.
GACTGGGTATTGTAACCAAGACCAGCTCCCACATTTCCACCTCCAGGCTCAATGAGATGAAACTCCACTCCAGATGGGTACAGTTAAGAACACAGGGCTCTCTCTCCCCCCCAGCTCCCAGCTGGAAGCTTATCTCTCCCAGAAGAAGAGGGAGGAGGATTAACATTTCTCATCCTGATCCCAGTTACCTGTTGTGAGGCTATGTTCTGAGTGAGCAAACTAAATTTAAAGCAAGTATAAGGAAGGAAATAATAAAATTTAGAGCAGAAATTAATGAAATAGAAAAACGACAGAGAAAATCAAAGAAATCAAGAGCTGGTTCTTTGAAATAGCAAACAAATTGACATTTAGCTAGATTGACCAAGAAAAAAAGAGAAGACTCAGATTTCTAGAATTAATAATGAAAGAGACAACATTACTACCAACTTTAGAAAATGATAAAGGTTTATAAAGGGATAATACAAACAATTGCATAAATTAGATACCTTAGATGAAATGGACAAATTCCTAGAAAGATGCAAACTACCAGAACCAACTCAAGAAGAAATAGACAATCTAAATAGACCTGCAATAAGTAATGAAACTGAATTAGTAATAAAACAAATAAAAATTGTACACAAAGAGAAGCTCAGACCCAGATGGTTTCTCTGATGAATTCTACCAAACATTGAAATTAATAGCAATTATACAAACTCTTCCAAAAAATAAAAGAGAATAAAATACTTCCCAATTTTATTCTTTCAAGTCGGTATTGCCCTGGTACCAAAATCATACAAAGCCATCACGAGGAAACTACAGACTGAGATCTCTTATAAATATGGATTCAAAGTTCCTCGATAAAATACCATCAAACTAAATCTCACAACACAGAAAAATAATTGAAAGCCATGACCAAATGGGGTTTATCCCCAAAATACAAGGTTGGTTTAACATTCAATAATCAATTAATCTAATAAAACATAATACAGAATTTTTTTAAAAAAGTGATCTATTCAATAGATGGGGAAAAAACATTTGATGAAAAGCACCACTCTTTCATGATATAAACACTCAACAAACTAGGAATAGAAAGAAACCTTCTCAACCTCGTAAAAGGAACTTACCAAAAAATAAAAAAATAAAATAAAATAATGATATCATACTTAATGGTGAAAGACTGAAGAAAAACTGAATACTTTTCCCAAAAGATCAGGAATAAGAGAAGGATGTCTGCTCTTACCACTTGTATGCAACATTGCTCTGGAGATTCTGACTAGGGCATTTAGACAAGACAGAAATAAAAGACATCCAGATTGAAAAAGAAGAAGCAAAAACTATCACTGTTTGAAGATGATATGATCTTGCATGCAGAAAATTCAAAGGAATATACTAAATCACTGTAAGAACTAATAAGTGAGTTGATATCAAGTTGGATACAAAATCAATACACAAAAATCAATTATACTTTCATATGTTTGCAATGAACAATATTAAATGAAATTTTAAATAATCTATAATATCAAAGAGAATAAAATACTTTTATAAAATAAATTTAACAAAAGAAGTATATATTTATATTCTGAACACTACAAAACCAAATGGGGGACTCACAGGTTCCCATTTTAAACTTACTACCAGGAAAAATAATCAACAGAGTGTGATGCTAGTATAAGAATAGATAGATCACTGGAACAGAATTGAGAGTTTAGAGATAAACCCATGTTTCTATGGTCAACTGATTTTTTATAAAGGTTTAAGATCATTTAATGGGGAAAAAAGAGCCTTTTCATTAAATGGGGCTGAGACAACTGGAGAGCCATATGCAAAAAAAAGAAGTTAGGCCCTTACTTTACACTGTATATTAAAATTAATTCAAAATAAATCAAAGATCTAAATGTAAGACCTAAAACTATAAAATTCTTAGAAGAAAATACAAGAGTAAATCTTTATGACTTCAGATTTGGCAATGGATTCTTAAATATGATACCAAAAGTACACACAACAAAAGAAAAAATAATGCTAAATTGGAGTTCATAATTTTTTTAAATAGAAGCTTTATAGGACACTATCACAGAATGGAAGAAAATGTTTGTAAACCAGGACTACTTCAGCAAACCAGTATGTACAGTAACCCCACTAATGCTCTACTTAAAAATTTCCTATCTAAATAACATACTACATTTCTCATAACCAGCCTCCATGATACTCTCCAGGCTTCCTTGCCTCTTGGTGTTCACACTCCTGTAAATCATCTATCGGAGTTGATCTGTGTGACCAACACAATATGGCCGAAATCTTGGTGTGTCACTCCCAAGGTTACATTGCACAAGACACTGCAATTTCCATCATTGTTACTATGTCAGAGGTCCCCCATACCACTCCGAGATTTGGTTAGTCACGAGAAGAATTCACAGGACTTCATAGCTAGGATCCCTTAAAGCAAAATGATACCAAACAAGATGAGTAAAAGGAAAATGTGCATAGGGTGAAGTCTGAAGGAAATCAGGTACAAAATTTCAAGAGCTGTTTCCTAGTACAGTCAAACATGATATACTCAGTTCTTCCTGCACTGAGTTGTGACAACATGTATGAGTACTGGCAAGGAGGAAAGCTCATTAGAGACTCAGTGCCCAAGGATTTTATTGTAGGCTGGTGACACAGGCACTCTCTGACTAACACCCAAATTCCAGACACCCAGAAGGAAAGCAGGTACTCAGCATGAACAGTATTGTTTACACAAACAGATTAGATACTCTGTGCTACCCTTATCATTTACATCTGGTGTGATATTAGTGTAGGGCACTGATTACCAGTCAAATTCCCAAATGCCAGCCAAGGGCCAACCTTCCCAAGAGGCCCCTCTAAGGATTGCAGTGTCAGAACTGCTATGTTAACTCTTCATCCAAGTTGTTCTTTGTCTTCAATCAATCGCTTGAGGATATGGCAGGTATCTGTTGTAAGCAGCCCTATGTCCGGCCCTAGGGTGAGGAACTGATGCCTGCCAACACCTGTGTGATTGAGCTTGGAAGTGGACCCTCCAGCTCCAGTCAAATTTCAAATGATGGCAACCCTGGCTGATGGCAACCCTGGCTGACAGCTTGCCTGCGACTTCAAGAGGCTTTGTCTAGATTTTTGACCCTCGGAAAATGTGCGTGATAATAAATATTTGTTGTTTTAAGCTGCTGAGTTTTAGGATAACTTGTTATGCAGTGGTGTAAGATGAATAATGTTTCCTGCCCAAAGATGTCCACATTCAAGTCCTTGGAACCTGTGGATATGTCAACTCACATGGTGAAAGGAATTTTGTAGATGTGACTATGTTACAAATTTTAATGTGGAGACTATCCTGGATTATGTGCATGGGTCTGATGTAATCACAAGGATATTTCTATCAATATTAGGGAAGGAGGCAGAGCATCCAAGTGAGTACTAGGAGATGCGATGACATAGGAAGAGTGTCAGAGTGATTAAGTGAGAGAAGGGTATAGTGGCCGTTACAGGCTTTGAAGATAGAGGAAGGGCCCCGGGCCCAGGGATGTGGGCAGCCTGCAGGAGCTCAGAAAGGCAAAGAAAGGGATTATCCCCTACAGTCTCCAGAAAGAAGACCCCTGATTTTACACCAGTGAAAATGATATTGGACTTCAGACCTCCACTACTGTAAGATGATAATTTTGTTTTGTTTTGTTTTAATCTATTAAGCTTGCTGTAGCATGTGACAGCAGCAATAGGAAACTATTTAATAATACATGCAGCAGTAGATGAATATGTGAGGATACATCATTCAACAAAGCCTATAAAGTTCCTGCTTTCAAGGAACTTTCATTCTGGTGGGAGAAAAAGAGTAAACAAATCCGTGGGAAAATATATATCAAATGATAATCAGTGCCACTAAGAAAAGTAAGGCAGGGTAAGGAGAATAGGACAGCCGGGTGTAGAGTCTCCGGAAAAGGCCTTGATAATGAGAGGAGGCACAAACAAAGAACTGAGGAGGTGAAGAAACAAGGCTTCTGTGTCTTTACAGTAAGAATGATTCAAGTGGAGAGCACAAGTTCAAATACCGTGAGATGGGAGCAGGTTGGGTGTATTCTGGGAACTCCCAGGAAGGCAGCGTGGCTGGAAATGAGTGAGCAAGATCCAAAATGGCAGAAAGTGAGATCAGAATGGGAGCCAGATACACAGGGTGTGGTAGGCCCATTGTAAGGACTCAGTCTTTTCTCTGAGTGACAATATTAGGTCTGTGACCATAATGTACTGAGAAACATTTTGGGAAAGATAGCAGTAAGGGAGTGTGAAATTATCTCCCTTCCCCCAATATGCATCATCCTTCATCTTCCTTTTAAGGACATGTAATTGAATTGGGGGAATGGCTATAGAGAAGAGAATGAGGATATGAACTAAATACCTGCCTTTGCTACTTGAAAGTAGTGGGGAATTGAATGTAGTGCATATATATATATATTTTTTCTTTGCATGTCTTAATTGCCATATTGCTATCAGTAATGTATCTCATTTATTCCTTTAATATTTGTGTCTTATATCCCCATGTATATTTGAAGATGTTTCTCATTACCTGAAAAAGAAAAGTCTTATTTTTTAAAAATTTATTTTCCCTTTAAGCTTCCCTCACTTCTTTCCCCCTTTGACTGATTTAGTACTAAGAGGAGCATATTCATTATATACTGCTGTGTAACAAATTATCCCAAAACTTTTCAGCTTAAAACAACATGCATTTATTGTCTCATTTTCCTGTGAGTCAGAAGTCCAATTCTGGCTTAGCTGGGTCCTCTGCTCCAGGGTTCCTCACAGGGCTGCTCTCAAGATGTTAGCTGGGGTTGTAGTCATCTCCAGTTTTACTATGGAAAGATGTGCTTCAGGCTCACGCAGTGGTTGTTGACAAGAGTCAGCTCCTGTGGGCTCTGGACTGAGTTCCTTGGTTCCTTTACTGGCTGTTGGCCAAAGGTGGTCCTCAGTTCCTTGCCATGTGGTCCTTTTCAATATGGCAGCTTTCTCAAACTCAGCCAGACGGAGAGCGTATGTTAGCAAGACAGAAATTACAACCTTTCATAACCACATCTCAACACTGGGATATCGCACTGGTTTGTGTTATCCATCCCGACAATGAGGGAGAAATTGCATTGGCAATGCACATGAGGGAAGGGGTAACACATCTGAATACAAAACATTTCCTGGGGAACATTTTAGTTCTTGCTGAGTTTGGTGTAGATGAGAGATGGACACAGGTCTAGTTGGTACTTATGGATTCCAGTTAATCTTCACTTCCCTGCTCTATTTCCATCTTTTCTTCCTGACTCCTAGTTCTGTCGACCCATGATGACTTCAAGTACACCTCCCCAACCTTCCATGGATGTCTCCACCACCTTCCACAATCATGTGGTATCTAACCCCTATGGCAAGTCCCTTAGTCATGCCACTTATTCCAGGTTGGCTTCACGGAACAAACCTTAATGAATAGAGAAATAGCAAAAGAAAGATGGAGGTAAAAAGTAAGAAAAAAAGGAGAGGAAGGGAAAGAGGGAGAGAAGGAGGAAGTAAGGGAGGGAAGAAAGGAAGGGAGGGAGGGAGGGTGGAAGGGTGGGAGGAAGAGAAAATATAAATATAAATTCCAGTTACTAAGCATGAAAAATGATTAGTAATATCAAAAACTGTAATCTTTTGAATATCTGCTATATGCTGGACAGTTTAATGGACTAATTTAATCATAAAATAGTTATTTACTGTGTACTCATTACAACGTTCTATAATGTTTTACCTGTACTGACACACTTTAAACTTATAAAATATTTACAATGTAGGTACTATTATTAGCTCTATTTTACAGATAAGCAAATTGTAGAATAGAGCACTTATTTTCATTGCTCCAGATTACAGAACTGATAACTGAAAGGTCTCAGATTCAAACCCAGGCTGTCTAGTTCCAGAGCTCACACTTTTAAATAGCTTGTTTCTTCATATCTACCATCAGTATCACAACATCACAAATGAGGTGATACGGCTAAAAACTAAAGTAACTTTCCAAAGAATGAATTGGAAGTAAGGGCTGAGCTGTGATTCAACCCGGATCTGTCTGACACCAAAACCTATATTCTTGACCAATATCAAATAGTAATCTATCTGACAGTTAGATTACTATCTCTCTAAATGTATAATACATTCAGTTTCAGTCACAGTTTAATATGTAGTATATTATCATTCAAACATATATGAAAATCAATGCAGTAGGTATTCAACACTATTTAGAAAAAGAACTCTAAATATGAGGAAAGTTAGAGGAAATCTACAAATAAAATAGTAAAATCAGTTAAAATATAGAATAACCATAAATTAATAAATATACCCAACAGTTATGTATTTGAAAAGACCAAAATAACGAATTAGCTTTTGAGGCTGATCAAGGAAAAAAAGAGAGATAATGAATATATAACATTAAACATAATAAAGAAGATAAAAAGACTTCCAAAAATCCTTAGGATGCAACACTCCTTTAATAAATTGGCAAGTGTAAATGAAATGAAGATTTGATAGAAAATTGTAAAAATTTTAAATGAGAGCTGTAGAAATAAATGCAATACTCCCCCATTATCCTCAGGGGATATATTCCAAGACCCCTAGTGGATGCCTGAAACCACAGGTAGTACCGAACCCTAAAAAATTCAAAAATTTCTTTTCCCTTCTTCACAATTTCATGGACAAAAGATTTGTTTTTACAATAGATCTTAGGAACCTCAGTGTATGATTTTTTTTCTTTCCTTGTTAAGTCAAGAACTTTTACTTTTTCACTTAAAAGAACCACTTTATGTTTTCCCTTTGGCATATATGAATTGCCAGCATCACTACTCTTCTGCTTGGGGGTCATTATTAAGTAAAATAAGGGTTACTTGAACACAAGCACTGCATTAACAGGACAATAGATCTGACAACCAAGAGAGCTTCTAAGTGACTAACAGCGGGGAGTGTCTAGATATGGATTCCCTGGACAAGGAGATGATTCACTTCCAGGGCGGGAAGAAGCAGGATGGCACAAGATGTCCTCACACTACTCAGAACAGTGTATAATTTAAAATTTATGGATTGTTTATTTCTGGAATTTTCCATTTAATATTTTCAGACTGCAGTTGACTGCAGGGAACTGAAATGGCCAAAAGTGAGACTATGGATAATACTAATGGATTTTGAGAAAAACAAAACTCTAATGTTAGAATTTCAGAAAAAATAACGTGTCATCTGGGTGGGGAATAATTTGGGGATAGTTAGACCTTCTTGTTAATTTTTGTATTGCACTACTTAGGAAAAGACTTAATATTTTTATCCTAAAATATTATCTCTGGAACCCCACCATAACTTTTAGCTGGAGAAGTATAGAATATTATAATTGTCATGGACTGAACATCAAGGACTCTGCATTCTTATTTCCATGACCTTCAACGATTCATCTCAACTGGCCTCAGTTCATCCTCTGTGAAGTAAAGCGGTGGGACTCCATGATACAGAAGATTCCTTCTAGCTGTACAATTGCGTGGAGCATCAGCTTTCTCTTCCCTAAGATGAAAATTTAAACTTTATTGTGAAAAAGGCATGTTCCTTTGAGGTGTGATTTCACTTTCACTTAATTATCATCCTTTATATGGAGAGGAGGTTTATTTATAACAGTAAATGCTTCCTTTATATGCAATTCCATTTTTAAAACCATGGAGAAACTAGGGGAAAAAAATCACTGTAATATTTTAAAACAAATATTTAAATGTTCAGATTGCCCCTGTCTCTCAAAATTACTGTTTTGGCCTGCTACAAAAGGTACACTCGATAGATTGTCAGAAAAATTATAACGTACCGGAGTTACTCAGAATCACAGTCCTTTGTGTATAGTGTCATGTGAGAAGTGATGGCTACTGAAGCATAGTAAGGAGGCACATTGCCATCATCTTTGTTCCTCTGGAGTTTTAAATTTGAGCTACCTTTTTCAGTGCAAGAATTCCTGGAAATGAATCAATTCTAGCAGATCTCATAAAATCATAATTCTGAAAAGTGCCTGAGTAGTTATTTTCCTTATTTTGGCAGGGGTGGAACTAAGGCACAAGAAGATTAAGAGATGTATTTGGGTTCACCTTGTTAAGTCAAGCTAGGACTTGACTTCAAGCCTTGGGACTTGCTGACCACAGACCTTACCTGGCTTTATGCTTGGTCAGTGCTCAACAGCCTCGAGTTATGTTAAATCACTTGTTATTTTCTCTATTAAACTATTGTTAAATTTTTTTTAAAAAATTACAGTAGGAGACCAATTAATACATGTAGGAGAACTGATAAAGTTAGCAAATCAACATTTTGCAATTATTATGGTATGGTAATTTAGGCAAGAATCACCAGTGAATGCTAAAATTAATGGGTGAACATTTAATGAAGAACGGGATATTCAGATAACATCAAAATATCTCCCCACAAGTTATCTATTAATAATAAAGTGGTAAATTGTAACTTCATAGTGGAGAAATCTGGCAGATACCTCCTTAACCAGGTGATCAGTTAACACCATGAATAATGTTACTTCTATGATGTTCCTGACAAAACGTGCATAACCTAAATGTAGTCATGATTACACAAACCCAAAGTCAGGGACATTCTGCAAAACTCACCTGTAAATTTTAAACATACTAGTGTCTTGAAAGACAAAGAGAGACTAGAACTGTTTCATATTAACAGAGACTATAGAGAAATGACAATGAACCTTTGAGATTCTGGATTATATCATGTATTAAAAAAATACTATAAAAGATAATATTGGGAAAACTGGTGAATTTTGAAGATGAACTGTCTATTCATAATAGCATTGTATTGATGTTAATTTTTTTGATTTTGATAATTGTAGTTATATAAGAAAGCATATTGATCTTAGGAAATGACATGTGAGGGGGGATGGGGAGAGAGAAACTACACACACGCACAAATGCAATATGTCAAAATATTAATTATTGGTGAATATTTGTAAATAGGAGCTATTCTGTCCTCTTCTTGCAAATTTACTAAGTTTAAAATCATCTCAAAATAAACAAAAATTAACCCAAACTCTCAAATTAAAATATCAGTGTGCTCTTTCCTGTAACAAATGAAATCATCCAAACATGCCTAAACAGAACGTTATCAAATTCTCCCTTACTGCCTCCCACCATTCTTCTCCCGAGGTAGTAAATGTAAGCAGAAGAGTTGCATCATTGCACACTTTACTATGTGCTCATCAAAATATATATGTAGATGTTCACATGAATACATACATATAACGGTTTTTTCTTTTGTTTTCACAAATAACAGTTTGCACATAAATACATCAAACATGTTTATCCAGTTTAATACCTATAGAAATAGCTTATTTGCTTCACTAGTTGTGAAATATCCGATAGTATGGAGTGGTGCACTCTTTATTCAACCATTTTTCTAGCTGTTTGAAATTCTTCTAGCTGTACTACACCACTGCTACAATAAACATCATAGTGTGTATGTACGTGTGTATATATAAATTTTTTATATATATACACAAACACACACACCCTGGTACTTCTTTAATTCAAATAACAGAGATTTCCAAATATTAAGTCAAGTAAAAAATTTATATTTCTATAAATATTGCCATATTACTTTCAAAAGTAATTTCACAATCTCCATTTACAATGTATTTAAGTTTGGATTTCTCACACCCTAAAAAACATTGAAGCTTCATATATACCACATTATAAAAATGGGTATCATTGCTGCTTTTTTGTGTTTGTTATCCTGATTGCATATCTTTTTAAATACTCTTTTAAAAAAATACGGAATACATTCCTAACACAGATAGAAAAACAGCAGGAAAAAAATGATAAGGTGACAGTTGGTACTGGCACCGAAACAATTCTAAGATATGCATCTTCAATGCTTATTAATACAATAATGTATTTCCTTTGAAGGATTTACATGTTCTACTTTTGCAAGTCTACAAGCTGCACTAAATAAATCAATGAATTTGGGATGAAGCAGTACTCTTGTCTTTCTCTGCTTTTTCTTTTGTCTTTTATTCTCTGTAACTGGCCTTTCCTTTCTCACAAGCCAAGTCATTTCAGTCACATAGGAAACTTACACACGCACACCTTGTGGATTCTTCCTGGCACGTTGGGATTAGCCTAGCCCTGTCCGTCCTGACCCTGGAACTCAATTCCAGCACTGATGCTCATGGTGGACCACGAGGGTTTTACTGGTCTCAGCCTTAGCTAAACTTGACTCATTAGGGCTTAAGGCACTGGGTCTCAGGCTTTAGTCTCTAGAAGAATAAGCAGAGAAGTGTTTGTTGCTTTTTTTGTTTTTTAATCACATAGGTAGAACTTACTTCATAAACTATTGAAACCAAAGCTTTAGGTCTAGAACTTAGACCTTAGAATATGACTTTTGAAAATATTTTGTTATGAGATTGATAGCTGGTTTGATATTTGTGTGACCTATGCTCATTACTTATAAATGATTTGTGCTATGTTATGCCTTGCACTTAACAGCTACTACTATATAATTCATTTATTCATTCATGATCACATTTTTATGGGTCATCTATTTAAGACTAAAGGGGGCCTTTGTCTTCTCAGGTTAAGTTTTATACAGTAATACTTTGCAAGTTCTTTGTGGTAGAAGACAAGTTTTTGTTATTGTTCTTAATTTTTAAGTTTCCAATTCATCAAAGACTGACACACAGTTCACAATATCTTCAATGCTAACAATTGTACCCAGTGGAAGCCAAATTCTAACAGTTTTAAGCAGTTTAATAAATCATTTTTTTCTCCAATTAAAACTTTTTTCTAATCTTCACTATGTTAATTAGAAAGTCTTTTGGTATTGATATGGGTATATAACAAAGGAATCTAAAACACGGTCTGCAAGCTCCTAGGGGCCATGACTCATAACTTTCTTCTGAAAAGAAATTAGCATTCCTGATAAAATATTTAAGTAATTTCTTGAAGAATTTTATTGGGAATAATATTTGTTCTGAGAATAATGGAGAAAATGTTTATATTCACCACTAGCTGTCTGCCAATATAGTCTAGTGACTATAACTAGCTTTCGTTTGTTTGTTGCTACTTTTTCTGTCTACTATTGATTACTTTCCTATAGAAATTTCCTAACAAAAATAAGTCATTAGGTAGTCTACTGGAGGCCTTTTCCCTTTCCAATTAATATTTTAATATTACTTAAAATTTATTTATTCATTACTTATTTATGAGCAAACGTATGCATGCTCATAAATAAATTGTGTGAGAAGTTTTCTTTGCCAGCTACTTACAGTAGCTGCCCTTAGAGTGTTGTCTTTTTATTAAAATACCACCCTTGGAGTATAAATTACTGATTAGAGCAACTGATTGTCCTGAGCATGCTTTTTAATCTAGCTAATATGCGTAGAGTATTGCAGCATCTATGCTAGAACATTTAAGTTTAAATTATATAGACTTTTGTTTATAGAAAGATGGAGCAGATGTACTTTTTCCCATACTTTCAGGTAAGTATGACTAGAAAGCCTAGACATTATATATAAAATCAATATATGAACATTCTAAAAGATGGAAAGGAATTTAAAAAAAAAAAAAAAAGACTTGCTAGACATCCCAGAACCCAATGAACAAGAGTGATGTGTTTGTGGGATTTTCTTTTTGCTTCATATGGCCCAGATTGGATGCTAGAGAAGCCAATAACCTGGAACCATCACTAAAGTAGGGAGGAAAGCCCTTGATTTCTCTAGACAAAGGACTAGATAGGAAGAAGCAAATAACAGTTCTAAGATAGGCAAACACCATAGGGGAAAACGAAAAAATGGTAGTCCCACTGCTACCCCAACAGCAAAGGCTGATTGGAAAGCCTGAATTTTCACCGTCACGAGACTGTAACAAGCCACCCCCCATCCCCATCATGGTGTATCAGTAAAGGCTGAGTGGGGAGCATGGACTTTCATCCCTGCTGAGCAGTAATGAGGCCCCACCCTGCAATATCAGTGGAGACCACATAGGGAGCCTGGATCTCCACCCACTCCTGCCAGGCAGTATCGTGGGTGCCTCTCTCCCTTCCTGCTACAGTGATGTGAGAGGAGGCCCCATTGCAAGACCACATTTTCTTCCCAATACAGCAGTGATGATGTCATCCCCACTCCCCTGTGGTGTTAGTGAAGGCAATGTGGAAGTATTAACAAGGCACTACTCCTACCCTCTCAGCCAGGGTGGTGTCGGCGGAGAACTGGTGGGAGCCAGAACAACTACATGCAGCCAGCAGCAAGGAGGAACTGCAGACCTGGGTGATAATAGGGATCCAGTGGGGAACCTGGACTTCTACCCGTCTGGCAATAAGGAAGTAGCACACTCTCTTCCTCTGTCAGATAGTGACAGAGAAAGCCAACTTAAACAGAAGGTTTACTATGATCCAGAGTCTCATAATGCTCAAAATGTCCAGCTTTAAATGGAAAATTATTTGTCATACCAAGAAGCAAGAAGGTTCCAAGATGAGTGTAAGAAGATAATCAGAACATGTCAACACTAAGATGACAGAGATGGTAGATTTTAAAGTAGCCATCATAAAAATAACACTCTAAAACACTATCGATACATCTAAAACTAGGTTCAGGTAATGCACAGGAAGGCAAACGAAAAAAACAAAACAGAGAAACAATAAACAGAACAAAGAAATGTCAAAATAGAGTGGCGGACTAAAGACCAAACATATCAACATTTACATTAAATGTAAATAGTATAAATGAACCAGTTAAAAGAGACAGGGAGTATAAACTAAAAAATAAGACCCAATCCAACTTTACGCTGACTAAAAGGATCTCTTTTATTTAAAATGTAAAGATGTAGGCAGGTTGGAAGTTAATGGATAGAAAAGATATGTCATGCAAAAATTAATTTAAAAAGAAGCAAAAGTGGCTAAGAGTGTCTATGTTAACACCAGATAAAGAAAACTCCAGAACAAAGAAAACTATCAGAGAGAGGGACATTTTACAATGAGACAAAAATCAATCTACCAAGAGCACAATCTTAAATGCATAAGCAAAAAACAACAGAGTTGCAAAATATTTAAGCAAAAAGTGATGGAACTTGAAAATAATTAGATAAATCACAATGGTAGGTGGAGACTTCAAAACTTCTCTCTTAACAACTGATTAACTAAGTAGACGGAAAGCCAGCCAGGATATACAAGAAGTAAACGATACCATCAACTGAGAGGATCTAATGAAAATCTGTAAAATATTCACTAAAAATGGCAGAAAGTGCATCAATTTCCAGTGCCCACAAAATATATGCCAACATCGACCATATCCTGGGCCTTAAAAAAAAAAACTCAACAAATTTAAAGAGTGCATCTGACTATGAAGATATAAAAGTAAAAATCAATAACAGAAAGATAGCAGGGAAATTGCTAAACAGTTGAAAACTAAACACACTCCTAAATAATCCATAGGTCAAAGAGAAAGACACAAAGGAAATAAAAATATACATTGAACTGAATAAATGTGAAAATGCATCATATAAAAATTTATGGGAAGTATTAGAATTAAAGCAGTACTAAGAGAGACATTTACAACACTAACTGCATATATTAGATAAGAGGAAAAGTCTCAAATCAATAATTTAAGCAGCCACCTTAAGAACCTAGAAAAATAAGTAAAAAATAAACCCAAATCAAGCAGAAGGAAGGAAATATCAAAGATAACAGAAATTAATAAAATTGAAAACAGGAAAATAATAGATAAAGTAAATGAAATAGAGCTATTTTTTGAAAGCTCTATAAAATTGACCCAGAAATAGACACATACAAATATATCAGACTTTTTACAAAAGTGTGAAAAAAAAAATCAATGTAGGAAAGATAGCCTTTACAAAAAATGTAGAAAAAATAAAGAAGCATAAAATTTTTAGAAAAAAAATAAATTTTCAGGAACTAGAGCTGGGTAAAGAGTTCTTAGACTTTATAACCAAAAGTGTGATACTTAAAAGGCAAACTTGTTCAATTGGACTTCATTAAATTAAAATTTTTTCTCTGCCGAAGACACTGTTAAGAAGATAAAAAGACAAGGTACAGATTATAATTATGTAGTTGCAAATCACATATCTGACAAAGTGCTAGTGCCTAGAACATATCAAAAACTCAAAATCTCAATAGTAAATAAACAATCCAAATAGAAAATGAACAAAGCACACAGAAACATTTTGTGAAAAGGATACTCAGGTGGCAGATAAGCACATGAAAAGGTGTCCAACATCATTAGCCATCAGAGAAATGCAAATTAAAATCACAATGCCATATCATGACATATCTATCAGAATGGCTAAAGTAAAAGCTAGTAACAATACCAAATGCTGGTGAAAATGTGCGAAACTAGGTCACACATACATTGCTGGTAGGAATGTAAAATGATATAGCTACTCTGGGAAACATTTGGCAATTTCTTAAAAGGATAAACATTCAACTATGATATCCACTACTAATATATTCCTAGACATTCATCCAAGAGAAATGAGAACTTGTATTCACACAAAAACCTGTACATGAATGTTTATAGCAGCTTTATTTGTAATAGCCAAATAACAGAAACATCCCAGATGTCCTTCAACAGGTGAATTGTTAAACCAGCTGCGGTACATCCACACCAAGGAATACTATTTAGCAGTAAAAGGAATTAACTACTGATGTATGCAACAACTTGGATCAATCTCCAGAGAATTATGCTGAATAGAAAAAAAGAAAGCCAATCCCAAAAGATTGCATACCGTAATATAATTCCATTTATACAAAATTTTTAAAATGACAAAATTACAGAAATAAAGAATGATTGATTGGGGTTACAGAGGGGGTGTAGGTAAGATTGAAGTGGGTGTGGCTGTAAAAGTGCAACATGAGGGATCCTTGTGGTGGTGGAAATGTTCTGCATATGGTTGTGATCCTGTACTATAGTTTTGCAAGATGTTGCCATTGAGGGGAACTAAGTAAAGAGTACATAGGATTTTACTGTATTTTTTCATACAACATGTGATTCTACAATGACCTCAAAGCAAATAATACAATTAAAAAACTAAATTTTAGGCCACATAACACAAACCAAACATTAGGTGTCTAAATTCTTATAGACCCAGATAAATTGCAACTGACTTTAGTTTGAAAACATACTTACTCCACTCATGAACAGTGATAGTTTTATCTTTTTCTTATAGATTTATTTAAAACATTGGCATATTTGAAACACTGAAATATACTTATTTTGATGTTCCCCTTTCTAGCTACCTCTGGTTAACCTCAGAAATGAACAGGGATTCCGCATTAGCACCTTCTCTTTGAGCTGTAGTAGTACGTATCTCTTCACTCCAGAAAAGCTGGTCTTTACTAGTCTTATTTATTCTCCACTCATAAACCACAAGATCATATCTTAGAATGTAGCTAGGAGTATGAACATCAAAGCTAATCCATCCCAATGTTTTTAATCTCTCTGAAGGAAAGAGACAAAAGTATCATTGTTTGCTTAGAGTTCATTGTTCAAAGTTCAGTTCATCACAGATAACAATGCTAAATATCTATTTATTCAAGTGGATATTTATTCAGGTACATAGTTACCTGAAAATTTACAAAGTGGAATTATTTCATTACTATTTAACTATATGCTAATAAAAGTATCATGAAATTCATTAAAATGCAAGCTCTATTTATTTATTGCTGTATATCAAACTAGTTTTTAATCCAAAAACATACTGACTTAACAGGACAATTTATTATTTTCTTGGTTCTGGTTCTAGAGGCTGACAGTCTCAGCCTGCTAGGGTTGTTTGTTGAATGAATGAATGACCTCAAGTCAATTCAATATATTCTCTATAAAATACCTCTTCCATTGCCTTTAGTGACCCGCATTTGGTAAGTATTTGTTGAGTGAATAGATACATGCATGTACCTGAGGATAAATGGTTGTTAAAGTAGAACAATATTTCTACTGAGGATCATCTCTGTGGTAGTTGTAGTCCGTAAGTAAACTAGTGATATAAATGTAGAAGTTACCTATTTCTGTAAAGAAAAGTCCATGAATTTTTCCTAACAACAAATATTTCTGTTTTATCATTAGACTGAATTGGCTACATCATCCAAAGGAAAAGCATACATTTCCTTATACTATGTTTGTCTGTAACTATTAGTAAATACTTATTTATTAGGTTTTACTTATTAAAACCAATGTACAAACTTTGTTGGGAGTGAAAAAAAACACTTAAGCCATTTAAAGAAAAATACTCGTCCTCATAAACTTGTCAGGTCCAGTCTCTTGGCGTACTGTTGTCCTGGTTCTTTGGCTCCTCGCTTGGAAAATTCAAAAGCAGGGCCAGTGTGACAGAGTGACCACAGACAGGAAGCAATTCCACACAAACAGCTTTTATTTCAGAAAAGAAGGGATCTATACAAAGCGAGAGTACGTTCCAGAGAGGAATGGGTCAGTCTCCACGAGTGGAGAAAGACGTTGAGGACTCCCAGGTGGTTTCCTTTTTTATGGCCTGGTCTGAGGGAGGCTTACAGCAGGTGTGGGATGTTATCAGAAGATTTATATACATGATTGACAGGTGTTCTTATAACAAAGTTGCAGCTCCACAGGTGTGTATACTTCAAAACCTCAAGTTCCTGCTCTTTGCAGTTGTTAACTGTGTTTTCCTGCAGTCCCTTCCCCCAGCTTCTCTGCTCCTAGGAACAGCCCTCCAGGCCTATATCTGCCACCTGCAGGTTTGGTCCCTGCCTAACACCTCTGTCCAACACATCCTTGCCAATTCAGATTAGAAAAAAAACTAGTCAAAGAAATGAAGTTACTCCTCTAAATTTAAGGTAATAGTTATATTTTTAAAAAATAGTATAGAAATTGCCAGTTATTCTTACTTATTTTGCTATAGAACACCGGTTAATCTTTTCACCTCCAACATCAAATCTATTGAATAATTACAACAAAAATCAAAAATTCTGGTGAAATTATACCAAACAAAAAGTAAAAAAAAAATCAAATATCAATAGAAATATTGTCTGAGTTTCAAGTACGTAGGCAGAAATTCTCCAATTACTTTCATCTACATGTGAAACATTTGTTAATTTAAAATTAGAATTTAAACATGAAGGACATTGTTTCCACCAGGCTTTCTAAACCGGATTAGTATGTGAAGTTTAAATCTTTTGTCACCTTCTAATCT
This sequence comes from Daubentonia madagascariensis, assembly GCA_023783475.1. Taxonomy (NCBI): domain Eukaryota; kingdom Metazoa; phylum Chordata; class Mammalia; order Primates; family Daubentoniidae; genus Daubentonia; species Daubentonia madagascariensis. The sequence continues at coordinate 74,181,580 of JAKFHU010002088.1, read as the reverse complement.
TTGAAAATCTAATCAGGCAAATGTTTTTGTCTCATTATTACATTATCACATCAAAGATATCTTATTGCCAGTTTTCCTACCATTCTAAGACACTTTTATATTTAACTTAAGCAAAATGTTACTTGCGTGAGTAATTTTGACTTTATAGTGTCCCTAAAGTGCACTCAATATCTGTTTTGCTATATGAAATAAATTATGATGTATCATTTCCTGAAATAATATTAAAGTAGATTGATTGCATATTGACTAATTAATAAAATGTTTAGTGTACACTATCTCTTCCCTGATTTCAGAATTCTCATGAGAAGTGGTTTCTTCAGCCTAGTACTTGGAAGGATTTATATTAAAATTAGGCAATGAAAATGAATGATTCAGCAAGTAATATTCTTTTATTTATAGAAAGTAAGGCCATGGGAAATGATTTCAAAGTATGCTAATTTAAGCCACTAATTTATAGAAGATATATATGTTAGTAGATAGCATAGTCATGGAAATTTTCTATTTATACTTAAAAAATTGAAAATTGCTATTTATATTTCTGTGTTTTTAATCTAAATTATCCTATAATATAAAATAACCAAACCAGTATAAATGTAAATATCTATGAATTCATAAGTGGTTGTAGGAAATATGAAAAGATATTTCTGATAAATAAAGTAATAATGATATTTGAAATGTTAGTAAAGTTTGTCTTCCCATCGATGGATACAATTTTTTGTTGCTGTACTGCTGATTTAGAGTCCTGTGTGGTTTTATGCTATCAAAGTTCTTATAACTCATAATGACTATTCACACATATATTGAAGTCTGCACACCATGGGGAGTTGGTATCTCTGAAAGCTGACTCTCATTTTAGTGATCTACAGTACATTGCTTTTTAAATTCATTATAAAGACATCTTCACGCGATGAATGGATTCAGTTGTCAAAAGTATCTTATCTTTTCAGGAAAACTGTAATTCTTTTTGTAAGGCTTCCACAATTTAATGTATTCCTATGGTGTTTTTAACAATTTTCCCCATGTGCTAATTTACAAACATTTCTTTTATCGTGTATTTTCTCCTCATTGTTTATTTTTTATTTCCATGGCTTCTTCAGCCTTCACTTGAGTACCTTCCAACACTGTCTGCCCGTTTTTTCTTTCATGATAGGACAGAGTTCTTGTGTTGGCATCCGTACTTTCCCTAAAATAATGTACTCCATTTTGAGTCTGGAACATTCTTCACATTATTAAAGGGGAGAAGATTACCAAAGTGGTTGTTAGGAACCACTGCTATGAGTGATAAGGGACTACAATGCAGTCTGGATGAACATAGACAGGCTTGCACTAGGTTCCTATTGCTGTTGTAACAAATTAACAAATCTTGGTGTCTTAAACAACACAAATTTAATATCTCAACAGTTCTGACAGTTAGAAGGCTGACAAAGTTCTCACTGGGCTAAAATCAGCATGTTGATGGGCTGCACCGCTTCCTGGAGGCTCCAGGTGGCAATAGCTTTCCTTTCCCTTTTAGCCTTGAAAGACCATCCACATGTCTTGGCTTGTGGCCCCTTCCTCCATCTTTAAAGCCAGTTATATTGTATCTCTCTCTGACCCTTCTTCCATAGTCACACCTCCCTCTTAGACTGGGAAATGTTCTCTGCTTATAAGGACTCATGAGACTAAATTTGGCCCACCTGAATAATCCAGTATAGTTTCCCTTCTCAAGGTTCAAACCCTTAATCATACCTTCAAAGTCCCTTTGGCCATGTAAGGAAGCATATTAACTCACGGGTTCTAAGGATTAAGAAATGGACATTTTAGGGGGCTGTTAGTCTGTTTACCTGTGGTAAACAGGTAAAACATTTTCCTGGTGATGCTGGTAAACAGCGTCATACATTTTCATGTAGTAAATTAGAAATGAAAGCTGTAAATTGGGATGTGAATTTGCTTCTCCTCATATTTCACTGAAATCGTCTCCCTATATTTCAGTCTAATCTCACTCAATGTCCTCTCTTCTATCCTGCCGTTTTCAGTGCCAAACACCTTAAATCCCTCCCTGTCCCAAAGACTTGCCTCCACATATCATCCACAGCTTACTGTATTTCTTTATTCATTTACTAATTATTTTTGAAATAATTCCAAGTCTGTGGCCTCCATCCTGCCTCATTTTGCCAGAGAAAATATAATGGTGCTTTCTAGACTATAAGATGATATATTTTCACTTCTCAAAATGCTCTGGAGATAGAAAAAAAATTCTATAGACACTTCTTCATTTTAAACTTGGATCAGTGCAGAAATACAACATTTGTTACATTAGTGATTTAAACTTCTTCCCCTAAATATTTCAACGGAACCTCTTTTTCAGCTTTGTCGTCTACTTTACATTTCTTATTTTATTTATATTAAATTATTACTTATTATTTTGACATGCAAGATGATGTGGTATTTTTACAGCACATTTGACTTGTAGAATAAAAATATATGACCAATACCTATTACCTGCTGTTTGAACATGGGCCAGTTATTTAAACTAGCTCATTCCCATTTTCTCCTTTATAAAATTGAGTTGATAATACCTAATTATTTACTTCAAATGCTAATTTTAAATATCAGATAGGTGTGTTTTCCATAAAGGTTGTACTAATTTTCAGTCCCACCAAGACTGTATAAGTGTTCCTTTCTCTCTGCATCCATGCCAGCATCTATTATTTTGGGACTTTTTGATAGAAGCCATTCTAACAGGAGGAAGGTGATATCTCATTGTGGTTTTAATTTTCATTTCCCTGGTGATCAGTGATGTTGAGCATCTTTTCATGTTCACTGGCCATTTGTCTATCTTCTTTTGAAAAGCTTCTAGTCACGTCTTTTGCCCACTTTTTAATGGGGCTGTTTTTTTTTTCTTGCTGATTTGCTTGAGTTCTTTGTAGATTCTGGTCATTAGCCCTTTATTGGATGTATAGTTTGCAGAATATTTACTCCCATTCTGTAGGCTGTCTATTTGCTCTGTTGCTTATTTCCTTAGCTGTGCAGAAGCTTTTAAATTTAATCAAGTCCCATTTATTTATTTTTGTTGTTGCTGTGATTGCCATTGGGGTCTTCTTCATAAACTGTTTCCCTAGGCCGATATCTAGAAGAGTTTTTTCAACATTTTCTTCTAGAATTCTCATGGTTTCATGCCTTATATTTAGGTCTTTTATCCAACTTGAATTGATTTTTCTGAGTGGTGAGAGATGTGGATCCTGTTTCATTCTTCTGCGTGTGGCTATCCAATTTTCCCAACACCATTTATTGAATAGGGCTTCTTTTCCCCATTGTATATTGTTCTCTGCTTTTTCAAAGATCATTTGGCTGTATGTGGATGATTTTATGTCTGGGTTCTCTGTTCTGTTCCATTGGTGTATGTCTCTATTTTTGTGCCAATACCATGATGTTTTGGTTTTGTAGTATAGCTTGAAGTCTGATAATGTGATGCCTCCAGATTTGTTCTTTTTACTTAAGATTGCTTTGGCTATTTGGGTTCTTTTCTGGTTCCAAAAGAAGCATAGAATTAATTTTTCTAAATATGTGAAATATGACATTGGTATTTTGATGGGGATTGCATTGAATCTGTAAATCACTTTGAGTAGTATGAACACGTTAACAATGTTGATTCTACTGATCCATGAGCATGATGTTTTTCCATTTGTTTGTATGATTTGTGATTTCTTTCCTCAGTGTTTCCTAGTTCTTTTTGTAGAGATTTTTCACCTCCTTGGTTATGTATATTCTTAGGTAATTTATTTTGTTTGTAGCTTTTGTGAATGATACTGAGTGTTTGATTTTACTCTCAGTTTGACTGTTATTGGTGTATAAGAATGCTACTGATTTGTGTACAGTGATTTTGTAGCCTGAGACCTTGCTGAATTTATTTATCAATTCCAGGAGTCATTTGAAGGAGTCTTTGGGGTTTTCTAGATATAAAATCATATTATCAGCAAAAAGCAATAGTTTGATCTCCTCTTTCCTGATTGGGATACCCTTTATTTCTTTCTCTTGTCTGATTTCTCTGCCCAGCATTATGTTGAATAGAAGTGGTGACAGTGGACACACTGGTCTTGTTCCAGTTGTTAGTTTGAATGCTTTCAACTTTTTCCCATTTAGTATGATGTTGGCTGTGGGTTTGTCATATATGGCTTTTATAATCTTGAGATATTTTCCTTCTATACCTAATTTGTTGAGGGTTTTTATTATGAAAGGGTGATGAATTTTGTCAAATGCTTTTCTGCGTCTATTGAGAGAATCACATGGTCTTTTTTTTTGCTTCTGTTTATGTGGTGAATCACATTTATTGATTTCCATATGTTGAACTATCCTTTCATCCCTGGGATGAAGCCAGTGTACAGTATAATATTAGCTCTTTATACATTGTTGTATAACAGATCTATGGTACTTTTTCATCTTGTATGACTGAAACTGTATCCCAATTTTACAATTCCCCATTGCACCCTCCCTCCAACCCCATGCAACCACATTCTATTTTCTGTTTCTATGAGTTTGATTACTTTAGATACCTCATATAAGTACATTACTGCAAAATTTTCCATTTTGTGATGGGCTTATTTCCCTTAATATGTCCTCAAGGTTCTTCCATGTTGTATCATTTACCAGATTTCCTACTTTCATAATGCTGAGTAATATCTTGTATATATATGCCACTTTTTTTATTCCCTGATGGACATTCAGTTTGCTTATATATTTGGATATTATGAATAATGGTGCAATGAATGTGGAAGTGGGAATATCTCTTAGAGACCCTGTTTTTAATTCTTTCAGAGATATTCCCAGAAGTAGGATTGCAGGATCACATGGTAGTTCTCTTTTTAATCTTTTGAGAATCCTCCATAGTATTTTTCATAGTGGCTACACTATTTTACAATCACATCAACAATACACGAGGTTGTTAATTTCTCCACCTCCTTGCCACACTTATTTTTTTCCTTTTCTTGATACAAGCCATTCTAATGATGTGAGGTGATAGATCATGGTGTTTTGATTTGCATTTCTGTACTGATTAGTGATGTCACACATCTTTTCATATGCCTGTTGACCATTTCTATATCTTCTTTTGAGAAATTTCTATTCATTTTTTATTGGGTTTTCTTTTTAGTTATTGGGTTGTAGAAGTTATATATTCTAGGTAGTAATCCTTTATTTGATATATGGTTTGGAAATATTTTTTCCTCATTCCACGATTGGCCTTTTAACTCTGTTGGTTGTTTCTTTTGCTGATCAGAAGTTGAGTTTGATGTAGTCCCATTTGTCTATTTTTCCTTTTGTGCCTGCAGTTTTGCTGTCCTATCCAAAAAATAATTACTCATCTCAATGTCATGAACCATTTCCCCTTTGTTTTCTTTTCAAAGTTTTAGAGTTTCAAGTCTTACATTTATGTCTGTAATTTATGTTGAGTTGATTTTTATATAGAAAGTAAAATAAAGGTACATCTTCATTCTTTTGCACCATGATGCCCAGTTTTCCTGGCACCATTTGTTGAAGAGACTATCCTTTCTCCCTCGTGTAGTCTTGGCACCTTTGTCAAAGATCATTTGACCATATGAGTGAGGATTTATTTCTGGGCTCTCTATTCTGTTCTGTTGTTCTAAATGACAGTCTTTATGCTAGTACCATACTGTTTCAATTCCTATTGCTTTGTTATATGTTTTAAATCAGTTTTTGTGATGCATCCAGCTTTGCTCTTCTTTCTCAAGATTATTTTGGCTATTTGGGATCCCTTATGAATCCATATTAATTTTAGGATTATTTTTCTATTTCTGTAAAAAAGTGCCATTGGGATTTTAATATGGATTACATTAAATCTGTAGATTGCTTTGGATAGTATGGACATTTTAGCAATATTGTTTGTTCCAATCCATGAGCACTGGGTATCTTATTTATTTATTTGTATCTTCTTTAATTTCTTTCAGCATTATTTTGTAGTTTTTAATGTACAAGTCTTTTGCTACCTTTTTTTATTTGTAAGTATTTTATCCTTTTTGATGCTATTCTAAATGGGATTTTTAAAATTTCCTTTTCAGCTTACTTTTTGTTAGTGTATATTTTTGAATGTTGATTTTTTATCCAGCAACTTTGCTAACTTCTTTATTATTTCAGAGTTTTTTTGTTTGTATGAAATCTTTAGGTTTTTCTACATATGAAATGATGTCATCTGCAAGAAGAGATAATTTTACTTCTTCCTTTCCAATTTGGATACCTCCTATTTATTTTTATTACCTAATTGCTCTAGAATCTTCCAGTACAACAATAAATAAAAGTGGCAAGAGTGGGCATCTTTGTCTTGTTTTTTATCTTAAAGTAAAAGCTTTTATTTCTTTTACCATTGAGTATGATGTTAGCTGTGAGCTTTTCATATATGATCTTTATTATTTTGAGGTAGTTTTCTTCTATTCACATTTTTTTGAGTGTTCTTGTCATGAAAGGGTTTTGAATTTTGTCATATGCTTTTTTCTGGATCTATTGATATGATCATGTAATTTTTGTCCTTTATTCTGTTAATGTGGTGAATCATGTATTGATTCTCATATGTTGAACCATCCTTGCACATTGGTAAATCCCACTTGGTTATAGCATATAATGCTTTTAATGTGCTGTTGCATTTGTTTTGATACTATTCTGTTGAGGATTTTTCCATCAGTATTCATCAGAGATATTAGTCTGGATTTTTCTTTTCTTGTAGTGTCTTTGTCTGGCTTAGGTATCAGGAAAAGGTTGGTCTCAAAAAGGAGTTTGGAAGTGTTTCCTTCTATTCATTTCCTTGGAAGAGTTTGAGGAGGGTATGTGTTAATTCTTCTTTAAATGTTTGGTAGAATTCTTCACTGAATTTTTCTGGTCCTGGAGTTGTCTTTCTTGGAAGGTTTTTGATCATTGATTCATTCTCCTTACTTTTTATTGGTATGTTCAGTTTTTCTATTTCTTCAGGATTCAGTATTGGTAGGTTGGGCATGGTTGTAGGAATTTATCTACTTTTTTTCCAGACTATTCAATGTGTTGCTATTGTTTATTGTAATCTCAAAATCATTTTTATTTCTGTGTCATCAGTTGTATTGTCTCCTGTTTCATTTCTGATTTTAATTATCTGATTCATCTCTTTTTTTAGTCTAGTTAATGTTTGTCAGATTTGCTGATCTTTATAAAAACCCAACTTGATTTTTTTCTATTGTTTCTCTATCCTATTTCATAATTTCAGTTCTAATATTTATTTCCTTTCTTCTACTAACTGTGGGTTTAGATTGTTTTTTATATAGTTCCTTGAATTGTAAAGTCAGATTGTGGATTTTTGATATTACTTCTTGCAATCTTTGACTACTATAAAATTCCCTCTTAGTTTTGGTTTATTGTATTTTTGTTTTTATTTGTCTTAAGATATTTTCTAATTCACTTGTGATTTATTCTTTGACTCATTGGTTATTAGAGAAGGTATTGTTTAATTTCCAAATGTTTGTGACTTGCTAGTTTTCCTACTGCTGTTGAATTCTAGTTGCATTCCAATAGGGTCAAAATAGATACTTACTATGATTTCAAACTTCTGAAATTTAGTAAGACTTGTTTTGTGGTCTACTGTGGTTCATCTTAGAGAATATTCCCATACACTTGAGAAGAATGTGCATTCTGATATTGTTGGGTGGGATGTTCTATAAATGTCTGTTAGGTCCATTTGGTTTATAGTGGTGTTCAAGTCATCTGTTTCTCTACTGATCTTATATTGGGTTGTTCTAATCATTATTGAAAGTGAGATATTGAATTTTCCTACTATTACTGCTTTGCTGTCTCTTCCTTTCTTCAATTCTGTCAATGTATGCTTCATATATTTGGGTGCTCTGATTTTAAATGCATATATATGCATAATTATAATATCTTCCTTGTGAATTGACTCTTTTATCATTATATAAAGTAACTTTTTGTCTTTTGTGACTGTTTTTGAACTAAAGTTTACTTTTTCTATTATAAGTTTGACCATCCCTATTCTCTTTTGGTTATAATTTGCATGGAACATCTTTTCTCATTCTTTCACTCTCATCCTCTGTGGGTGTTTACATCTAAGGTTAGTCTCTTACAGAAAGTATATAGTTGCATCTTCCTTTTTTTTTTTAATCTATTCAGCCACTCTATGTCTTTTGTTTGGGGAGTTTAATACATTCACATTACAAGTAATTACTGATAAGAAACAACTTATTATTGCTATTTTGTTTATTTGTTCTGTCTGTAGTGATTTTGTCTTCTTTTCCTTTCCTGCTGCCTTCCTTTGTGTTATGTTGATTTTTTTTCTTTGTATTGACATGTTTTGATTTTTTTCTCATTTCCTTTTGGGCACTGTCTATAGGTATTTTCTTTGAGGATACCATGGGGTTTACATAAAATGTCTCACAGTTATAACTATCTATTTTAAGCTGATAATAACTTAAACTATGCACAAAAACTATACTCTTTTATGTATCCCAACTCCCACATTATTTTATTGATGTCACAAATTGCATCTTTATATATTGTACTTCTAATAACATAGTTTTACAGTTATACTTATTTTTTATGCTTTGGTCTTTAACATTCTATACCAAAGTTAAAAGTGCTTTATGCACAACAATGGATTTATTACAGTATTATGCACTTGTCTATATACTTACCTGTACTAGTGAGCTTTTTATGTCATATGATTTCAGGTTGCTGTCTAGTGCCCTGTTATTTCAACTTGCACAACTCTCTTTTGCATTTCTTAAAAGGCAAGTCTAGCGGTGATGACCTTCCTCAACTTTTGTTTTCCTAGGAAAGTATTTCTCCTTCTTTTTTAATGGACAGTTTTTCTGGATATAGTATTTTTTATTGGCAGGTTATTTTTTTTTTCTTTCAACACTTTTAATATTTATCCCACTCCCTTCTGGCCTATAAGATTTCTGCTGAGAAATCTGCTAATACTCTTGTGGAAACTCTTTCATGAGTCACTTTTCTCATGCTGCTTTTGCAATTCTCTTCGTCTTTTGACTTTTTACAGTTGCTTACAATATTTCTACATGTTGGTTTCTGTGGTTTCATTCTGGTTGTAGTTATTTGAGCTTCTTGAATTTGAGTATCCATTTTCTTCCTCAGATATGGGAAGTTTCTGGTCCTTATTTCTTCATATGAGCTCTCTGTCCCTTACTCTTTCTTGTTCTGAAATTTCATAATGTGTATATTGGTTGGGTTGGTGGTATATCAGAACTCCTTTAGGTTTTCTACCATTTTTTTCACTTTTTCTTTCTCTCCTCCAAATGGATAATTTCAAATGACTTGTCTTCAAATTCACTGATTTTTTTTCTTGGTCAAGTTCACTGCTGAGCCCCTCTAGAAACGTTTTTGATTCAGTTACTGTATCCTTTAGCTCCAAAATTTGTTTGGTTCTTTGTTGTAGTTCTATCTCTTTTTTGATATTCTCATTTTGTTTGTGTGTTATTTTCTTGATGTTGTTTAGTTGTCTATATTCTCTTGTAGACAAATGAGCTTCTTTAAGACAATTATTTTGAATTCTTAGTCAAGTAATTTATAGATCTCAATTTCTTTGAGTTGGTTTTTGGAGGGTTTTTTTTGTTCCTTTGCTGGGCCATGTTTCCCTGTTTTTTATGGGCCTTGTAATTTGTTGCTGAGATTTATGCATTGGAAAAACAGGCCCCTCTCCTAGTTTTTGTGGCTGGCTTCATACTGGGGAAGATCATCAACAATCAGCCTGGCAAGGGATTCTCAGGGCTCATAAAACCTTTTTTTGGGAGGATATGCAAATTCTCTGGTCTTCTGCATGTAACTGCCCAATTAGAGGAATTTGCCATTTTTTTTTTCAGGAGCTGGTAGTCTCTTGCTCTTTCTATTGTCTGTCTGCAATACGGCAGGTTATGTGGTGCTGCAGCAGGAAGCCTCTCTGAACTCCATTATTCTCACCAGCCCAAGGCATCCAAATATTTTGGCTCCTTGTCAATGCACTGAGTCATGAAAGACAGAAACCAGCCCCTCAGGCAACTCTCTGGAAAACCGGAGTGCCAGACACAGCCCATTCTTCTTCCCACTTACTGAGGGAGAAGCCATAAATTGGGCATTGTCTCCCAATCCTGCTGAGCTATGTCAGTCTCTGTCTATGTCACCGCAGGCTCTTTGATACTGAAAGAAGCTACCCCTACTCTCCTTTGCTTTCAATGTTCCCCAGGCATCTAAACTATGTCAATACTGACAGTTCTCTGAGTCAGGTGGAGCAGAAACTGATCTTTTGGTCAGCCCTCCAAAAATCCAGAATACACTTTCCATTCTTCTTTTTTCTCCCTAAGGGAGAAGCTGCCTGCTGAGCTTCTCTCCTGATGGTACTAAGCTATATCAGATGGGGGTACAGTAATTGTAGGTAAATTAATTGCTGTTCTTACCTATTTCAATTTGGCTGTTCTCAGTTTTGCCCTCACCTGGGATACTGCAACTTATTGGTTTATGGTGTTCTCATAAAGGAATTTTTGTCCATATATTATTTTTAAGCTAATGTCTCTGTAGGGGAATGAGGGCTGGGTCTTTCCATTTTGATATCTTGCTGAATTACATATACTCCTTTAGCAACATTTATACAAAAACAGAAAATGTATTTAATGTTTTAGTGTTTAATTTATCATATTCTATTTAGGAAAAGAAAAGCATATACATATGAAAATAATATAACTGAATTAATCCTAAATTTGAACATTTCCCATCTGAAAACTTGGTTTTGCCAATATTTCACAGGTGCATTCTGGCTGAGCAGAGGAAAAGTAACTGTCAGTGAAGTTTATTCCCTCTAGGGGTCCCTGCACATCTGTTTCTATTTTTAGAAAATGTCACTATAAAAATAAGCAAAAGATATAAATTTTGGTTTTCACATTTATAGATAATGAGAGGCTTGTTATATTCCTTGGAGGTGCCTTCAGAACTCTAGGATATATGGGAATTAATATTATATGAAACACCAAAATTCCCTTCTTAGATTTGTGACCATGGCCTTTCAGTTGAATTTTTAGAGTTTCTTGTTCCTAATCATTTTGATTAAAACATATAATAATCTTATATCTGGATGCACAGATGCTTTCAGAAGCTTTGATACTGCAATCAAATTTTCATTGTTCAAAACTAAACAAATTGCTCTCATGAAATATTTTTCAGAGCCTGTGGAATGTGGCACAAAATAGTGAAAATGATTTTTCACAGTACATAAAATGAAACTGAGACGTTAGAAAAAGAAATCACAAACATTTTCTGAATGTTGTTTAAAAGGTAACCTCAGGGTTTTCTCAAATTTTTAAAATTCTAAAAAAGTATGAAGACACTATTAAGAGAAAAATACTATTTGACACTATCAAAAATTTTTTTAAAAAACTTTCATTCATAAGCATTTTACCTTAGTTATTCATAGCATTCATTTTTATATTGGATTTCCTTAGGACCTTCATGACTATCAGAAGTATTTTCTAGTGTCCATGAATTCTCCATATTTTTAATTGTACACTGTTTTGCTATACTAAAATGGAATATTAATAAGAGCATAGTGTAATCATTAGGCTATCAACTGTATTGATAAGCAACTTCCATGTTGGTATCTATACTTATATTTCAAATTGTGTTAATTCAGAGACATATAAGTACATAGAGGCAGATTTAATGTAGAAACAGTATACTTAAGTTGGTTGAAGGGAAAATAATATACAGGAATACTATAGATAAAATTTTAACTATAGGTCAAACAAAGAAAAATAGTGAAAGAATTAAATCATAACCTGGTGGCTGATGATTGTACTAGAATGCCAAACACAATAGAATCTGAATATCACCAGTCAGGACTCTGTTGATGTTCATGTATGCATTTATAAAATACTTTATTGAATTCCTATTAGACAGTTTCATTTCAACAAAATAATATCATGACTTACATTGAATTATTCTTAGTGAAAGACTTAAAATTTAAGGTTTTTATTTGTATGTTTTTTAAGTTGTATAAAAGTTATAAAGATTATAATAAGCAGTTTGCATTTGCATATTCAAGTAATATTAAAATTAAAATAATTGAAGGCAATATTTTTTTCTCTCCTTTAAAAATGTTCTGAACTTATGCAAGTCTAATAAACACTGATGGAGTACATGGTGCTTCCAAGGATATGGTTCAGTTTCCAAGGAACCCAGAGGCTGCTCACTCCCAAGACCCAGTATACACTTCAACTCTTTCTGGGTAAGACGTGCATAAGGGTTGATCAAGAGGATAAGGTTGATGACTCATGATATATGTTTCTTGAAGCAATATGCAATATTAAAAGGAAAATGTTATTTTTACCACTTTATTCATGTGGAAATAGAGGCTAAAAGAGAGATTCACTAGGATGAACATTACAAAGGCAATAAGCGGACAGAATGAGGGCTACAGAGCTGGAATTCAAAACATTGGTCCTCTGATTCCAAAGGCTGATAATAAATAGTCAAAACTGAAAATAAATAGTAAAATATTACCCACCATAACTGATGTTTCTTATTAGAGGTTTTCATTTAATAAATACCAGAATTTATTTTCTACGAGGCAAAATAGGCTAACATGTGTTAAGATGTGGCAGTATTATCAAAAAAGGGGGAGTTTTAAATCTATTTTTCCACAAGGAATGATGTGGAAAATATCTATTCATAATATCAGTGCTACCAAAGCAATTTTTACTAGTGAATTTTTGCTTTGTAAAATTATTGACTCTTACAGAGAGAGAATAATGGGCTAGAAAGTACAGGAATGTATCCTGTATCTTTATGATCCCATTATATTCTTCAGGTAACCACCTAGAGAAATGCACAATTTAAATATTTAGACTGCATTCTGCTTTCTACCATAGTAAAATTTCCTGTGTACCAAGCCAACCAGTTTCCTAGCAAGGTGTAAGATTTGCTTCATTATCTGGCTCCTAATTCCCTTCCAAGTTTTGTTTCCTAACACTTCCCCTGTGTGCCATATAGACTGGCCATGCCTTCTTGTTATTATTCCCTGAAGAGGGCATTCACGTCCATGTCTCCACCACCCGTGCTGCTTCCTTTGCCAGGCATCCATTCTCTTCTCGCTTTATTCTTGATGAGTCCTTACTCTTCCTCCAAGTCTTTGCTCAATTTTAAATCTTTCTGGAAGCTGATTAGACTAATCCCACACTTTATGTACTCATTACAATAGCTCACAACTTTTGCCTCAGGCTTCAAATCACAGCCGGTATTATGCTCTATTAGCGGTTACTCCAATGAAACTACAATCGTAACTTCTTTACTAAGCACTTGTCTATGGCAAGAAACATGTCTTTATCACTTTTATGTCTCTAGAATCCAGTTGGATCAGCACATAATGGATCCTAAGTAAATCAATATGAATGGATTGATGTAGCTTATTTGAAATAACTACAATCAAATCATCAATATAGAACACAAATTACAACACCTTGTTTTCAAAAGAAGAAACAGAGTTTGATCAGAAAATGTCAGTTCATAGATGAGACACTTGCCAAAGGATGAATTTTATCTTAAAAATGATGGTAGCACATGCTGATATGCAAAATAAGGAGTTATAATTTGAATTTTGTCTGTGAGGTGCTACATAATTGATATGGACATTTATATTTTATTTTTTGTTTTAAAATATTTTATTATGTAATTAACATAGAGTATATTGTAGAAAGCATGTAAAATGCAGCAAATTAAAATTACATCAAATAATATATAATCACACTACCCAGGTATCTAATGTAAAATTTGTGATGAATTTCTTTCCACAGTCACACATGCACGTCAGGATGCCCTTTTACAAAAATACATCGTGTTTACTAACCACCACTATATTTCATGACAGGCCCTTGAGGATTCGAGGGTGAGAAAAATTAAACAAAGCCTCTCTCTTTGTGAAACTAAATTAATCAAGGTATTAATCACATAATCTAAAAACTACATGTATAATTACAAATAATATAATGTGTTATAAGTGAAAAATATGTAGCATTATGGGCTCATATGTCATAGGCTCATGATCAAGAAGGGAATTAAGGGAAATTTTCACTGAGACAACACATAACTTGAAATCTAAATATTAAAATTTGATCCTTTAAAATTTTTTAAAAAATGCTGAAAGTGCTTTGTTAAACAAAATAAATATCTGGTCATATCACTTTCCCTAGACAAGTAAAATCCTTCAACAAATTTTGAGTTTATCACAACACAAATGGAGAAACCATTGGAGAGGTTTTTTGTACATGGAAGAAATTCAACAACTATAATCTGGATCATTTGATTTTTGTGAAAAAATAGGCACAGAACCTTACACTATTTATACGAATGGGGGCAAAACATCGTGCCTCAGAAGCTAAATATGTAGATTGGAAAGAGGCAGGAAGGCTCATGTTTTCATTTAACTTTGTAGTCCCAAAATAATTGTCACTCCTTCCAAAGGATGTTCAGGTTACAGCTGACCAAACACACGTATGCACCATTTTTATGGAAGTCTCTTCAAACATAAATCCAAGCATAAAAATAATTGGTAAATCTTCTGTTTATAGAGGAATTTACCATAAGTTTTCTTTATATAGAGAGTTCCTATTGTGCATTTCACATGAGGCTTACAGATTTGTATTTATATTCAATTGTTTTTTCTGAAAAAGCATACTCTTTCTTACCTTGAATCTAGCAAGTTTGAAATTCAACTTAGCCTTCTCTGATTCTGATGGAGTAATAGAAAGGAAGACAAAATTTAAAGATCTCTGCAATTTCTAATCTACATTCCAATGCTACAGTAATGTACTTGAGTGTTCCATTTAGGTCTGAAAACAAACAAACAAAAGACAGTAATTCATGAGAAGAAAGTGATTTTATGAGATGTAAAAATATGTATTTGTATATCCTTCTCTCAAGTACATTTTTGCAGTGATTGTTACACATCTCTAACCCCACACAGAAAGAGGTTCGTTGGTAGCAAATGTTATTACTTATGTAATGGGAATGGGGCGGTCAAATTTAGGACCTCTGGGACTCAAACTATAACCACTAATGAATGCCGTGGAGTCTGAAATTCTCATTCAATAAATGTCTGTGTGTTAAGCCCAACATTTTAAGAGCAGACAGTTTTACATCCTGTTTCTACTACTTATTCACTCTGTGAACTCAGACAATTACCTCACTTCTCTGATCTGCAAAATGAGAATAATAACATATACCCAACAGGATTATGGTTGGGAGTAGGTAAGGTGTTGCAGGTAAAACGCTTGGCATAAAGAGGCTTGGAAGAACTCCAACTTAGTGACAAGATAGGTTCTTAGTCAAAGGATAAAACAAGTTAACTAAAACTAGTATATTGTAAGCATTAGTTATTTATATATTTATTTGGCTAAAACGTGTGTGTATACACACATATAACATAACTATATATACATATAACATATATATATGCACACAAAACAATTCCAGACTATCTTACTGACGGCACCCTGAAATCCCTGAAATCACAGATTTCCTCTGAAGAACTTTTGGGGCAAAAAGTATTTAGGCGATAGCATCACAGATGTTTGAACAGAAGAACAATAGTATCCGAAAAGCGTGTGTCACACAGAAATTGTTACATGGTGTAGAGAAATTAATCTCGATGGTCTGACAAGTGTAGATAAAATATAATGTTTTAGTATTTCTATTTTGAAGTTTAGAAAATTTATGGCTCCCCTAATTATACGCTTCCTTTCATTCCTTCATATTTCTTCCTTCCACTCATTTGGATTCTATTGTCATCTAGCTTCATCTGAATTCCTCGCCACACGTTAGAATGACTTCTCTTATTTCCGTGGGATGACTCGCTCAACCTGTTTTTGCCCACTCCAATGAGCCAGTCTCGGTGTGGAAACCTGCCTTTGTTCCTCAGTAACTGTCTGAAGCATCTGTCCATCCATCTCCACCGACACGCTGTAGAGACAAGCGCAGGTGGGAACTGTTCTCAGAGTAAGATCCATTTTCTCCTCATACACACAGACACACCCACACACACTTGGGAGAGTAAGAATGGTTATTTCTGAGATGTGAAATTAATGATATTCTTTTTGCTTTTCTATATTTTTGACAATGAACATGACTGGGATATTTTAAATAATCTGTCTTTTATTGGTATTACCTTTAGCTCCATATTTTTGTGTGGGCACTCAAATGGGTAAAAATGTAATAAATTAAGTCAGAATACATAGTGAATACAAATGATTTTAAGAATGACAAAGATATTTACGGATGGAACACCATGAATGCAGGTTTGCAAGCACATATGGATTCATAATGAGAATTTGCACCTTCCTGTTCTCTCTTATTACTGTGAAATATGCTCACTTTAAAGTTGATAACTAACAGACAGCAGATGGTGAAGGCAAAGATAAAAGGAATAGGTGACTCAGATGACAGAGTGTCCTTCTTTTAAATTCCACAGAAAGATGCATTCTTGTATTATTTCACAAGATACCCCTCAGAGTAAATTACATAAAACAATTAAACAAGTTCCTACTGATTTCAAAAATATTTTATGCTATGTGTGTCAATCTGAGTTACCTCTGTTTTCTATCAATCTGCTACTTTTATAAGAATATTGCTTAGGGTATCATTTTTATTAATCATTAATATTCTAAAAATTAAAATCTTCGCTATTACTTGTTACATATTTTGTATTCATCTCAATTGTTCTATCCTTACATTAGTCACATTTATAAAAGTATTAACATTAATATGATAAACTAACATACATTATGAATATCTTAATATGACAGCTTTAATCATATCGGCAAAAAAAGAGAAAATATTTTGTTAGCATCTCCTAAAAGTGGTTTAGGAAACAGTTCATTATTTGATTTTATAAGAGAAATAAAAGTAAAATGTATTTTCTGATTATAGCAATAGTTTGATTTCAAAACAATTTTAAAAACTGAATATTTTTTAGTATCTCTCAGTTTTTAGTATATTTATATCTATTGAAATAGCTAATTATTTAGAGAAAAAGATTGGTTTGAATCTCAAGATAGAACGTAAAAAGAGGGAATATCTTTCCTTATAATTTATTAATCAGAAGAGCTAAATCTTTTTTGAACAGTGACAGAAGTCTTTATCATGGAGCAGCAATTAATTCTCTTTGTCTCTCTCTTTTTCTTGTAAATTACATATTGCTCTTTAAAACCTATAATATCAATAAAAAAAAACCTTGGAATACCAAATATGACTACTGAAGTGATTGTAATTTCATGAACAATAAAGGACTCTATGATTTAAGTTAACAATTTAATATAAGAAAATATTAAGTATCAGAACTTGTTTGTATTTGATCAGATTGATGATTTTGTTAATGAAGAGTTATACAATTCATGATTTTCTTAATATTTACCTTGACTGTGAAACTGACAGTAAAACTCTTGCAATTGCAAAATAAAATATTGTTAAAAACAAACTCCAATTAAATTTGGTTACAAAATATCTCCATATAATATGGAGAAACTAGATTCATACCCTTCAGAAAAATTATTTTATCTTTTCCCATAGATAATTTATATTGGGTTCAAAGCCTCCAGAATTTTGAACAAAAAGGTAGACCTGAAGGAAATAAAAATACATCAGAAGATAGTGTAGAGACAATGTCTGGACATTGCTTGAAAAGTTCAATGATAAGTACTTTGTTATAGGAAAAAATAGCAAATCTTTGAAATTTGATAAAATTTCATTTTATAATTTTTTAAATTTATAATTGATGCATAATAATCGTACCTATTTATGGGGTACAATGTCATGTTCAGTGCATGTACACACAGCATGATGATCAAACCAGAGTAGTTACCATGTCCATCACTTTAAACACATATTATTTCTTTGTGCTGCCAACGTTCAAAATGTTCTCTCCTAGCTGTCTTGAAATATATGCTACACTGATCTTTGCTATAGTTACCCTACTGTGTAATAGAACACCAGAACTTATTCCATCAAACTATAACTTCCTACCCATTGACCAACCTGTCCTGGTCCCCCTCTCCCCCTCCTATCGCCAGCCTCTGGTAACTACTATTCTACACTCTGCTCCTATGAAATCAACTTCTTTAGATTCCATATATGAGTGAGATCCTGGCAGCATTTGTCTTTCTGTGTTTGGCTAGTTTCACTTAACATAATGTCCTCTAAGTTCATCCATGTTGCCCTGAATGACAGGATTTCATTCTGTTTTATGGCTGAGTAGTATTCCATTGTGTATATACACCACATTCTCTTTGTCCATTCATTATTAGATGGGCATTTAGGTTGATTCCATATCTTGGCTATTGTGAACATTGCTGCAATAAACATGAGCGTGCAGATGACTCTTCAACAAACTGGTTTCATTTCCTTTGAATATATTTCCTTTGGGATTGCTGGATCACATGGTAGTTCTACTTTTAATTTTTGAGGAAACTTCATATGTTTTCCACAATGACTATACTAATATCTTAATGTATTCCCTCCAAGAGTGTATGAGTCTTTTTTTCTCTCTACACCTTCACCAGCATTTGCTATTTTTTGTCTTTTTTATAATAGCCACTCTAACTAGGGTGAGGTAATATCTCGTTGTGCATTTCTCTGATGATTAATGATGTAGAGCATTTTTTCATATACCCGTTGGCCATTTGCAAATATTTTCTCCTATTCTGTAGGTTGTCTATTCACTTTATTGATTACTTCCTTTGCTGTTCAGAAGCTTTTTAGTTTGTCTATTTTTGCTTTTGTTGCCTGTGCTTTGAGGTCTTAGTCAAAAATTCTTTGCCCAGCCCAATTTTATGAAACATTTCCTCTATGTTTTCTTCTAGTAGTTTTATAGCTTGGGGTCTTACATTTGAATCTTTAATCTATTTAGAATTGATTTTTTTTCCCCTATGGTGAGAGATAGGGAACTAGTTTCATTCTTCTGCATGTGGATATCCAATTTTTCCCAGCACCATTTACTACACTGGGGGAGAGGACAATTTCTTCAAAATCCATTTTTAAAAATGTAACTCAATTAAAGCCATTGACTTATCCAAACCAGAAATGATTCTTTTTTTTAATACTGATGCAGGAAGGAACAATATACTTAGTAACCACAGTTTAAAAGCTGGTGAAGTGAGATAATCTTTAAGAACTAACTTCTCTTCTACCTCTTTATTTGACATTGACATGCTGTTTAATTTGGATGTGTTGCAATAATATATGAATAGCTCTCTGTTGGGAATCATGAAATCTCCCAGACTTGCCATAAAAGTGAATTATTTAACTCCTTTGAACCTCAGTATTTTTAGTTGAAATTTGGAATTATAATGACTTGAAATTTCTTATAAAATATAAACTAGGAAACACAATCAGACATATGAAAACTTACCTCAAAAAAGCAAATGGCTCTTAAGTCAAGGAAAGTTTGGAATGAAGATGTTAAATTATCTTCTTATATACATAGATCACAATAAGAGTTGGGCAGCTTTATAGAAATAGAAAGATAACAGTCAGAGAGGCTCATTTTAGTACATTCTTCTCACCATATACAGAGAAAATGGAACCTATAGCCATTTGATTTTTTTTTTATTTCAAAGTATTGCGGGGGTACAAATGTTCTTGGTTACAAGGATCACTTTTGTAATGCTTGAGTCAGGGTTATAAGTGTGCCTGTCACCCAGATAGTGTTCACTGTACCCATTAGGTAGGTTTTGGACCATCCCCTTCGCCCTCCAGTTCTATGTATCTTCAACAAGAGTTCAAGAACTCTTACTATAATTACATTAACTCTTTTAGTTCTTTCCTGATGATTATCAAATGTAATATGTTTAAGAACACGGATTTAAAACTGGATTGGCTGGATTCAAATCCAAGCTCTGCTACTTTGATCTATATGACTTTGACAAAGTAGTCTAACATCTCTCGATCAGGTATTCCTCATCTGTAAATGTGTTGTTATAAGGACAAGATGGACTAATATTTGTAAAGTGCTTGTAACAGTGTCTAACACGTAGCAAGAACTCTATAATTGCTTGAAGAAATAATAACAATAATAATAATTTTGCTTTTAACTTAGAGTCACCTACAAGGACAGAATACCTGGTTTGCATAATATAACATTTTCCCCTAAGAGACAGATCACTCCTACAGGGAAACACAAGACTAGATTTCTGAACCTTCAAGTCTGAGGACAAGACTCAGGACTATGATACCTTTTCCAAAGTAATTGATGCCAATATGAGAAGGTCCTTGATGTAGAGCTAAAAAGCAGTTATGGTGATTCCTGACTTGCCTTCTGGAAGTGATAGATGCATGTTAGGGGGTTGGAAAGCACAAATGAAAGAGCCTCATTTTGAAAGAGCTGGGATGAAAGAGCCAAAATTCAACTAGGGTTCTCAAACTCTAGAACCTGAGTTATGTCTACCTATTTTTGTAAACATTTTATTATGGTAAATTTCAAACATATACAATAGTAGATAAAATAGTATAAAGCACTCCCATGCACCCGTCACCAGCTTCAACAGCTATCAACTCATGGCCAACCTCGTTTCATTTTTATTTTTTTCCTTGTTTCCTGCCCTCAGATATTTACAGAAAAAGAAAAAAAAAAGTGTGTATGAATTAGCAAGTACAGAAAAATATCCTAAACTGTGAATTAAATAAAAGGTAAAAATCCTCATGTGAGTTTCTTCAAGGTTGTACTCTTTTCAGACCAATATGGTCAATTTTTATTGATGGCTATTATAATGTGAATAATGAAAATATAAATATGTAAATATAAATTTGAAGTTTAAGGCAAAAATATAAAGTAGGAAATCCATTACCTGTAATATAGAACTCTTGTATTTATTGAATATCTCACAAAAGAAGCAAAAAAAAAGCATGAACTAAGTTTGAAGTGTGGTGGGGTGAAGTTGAATATATTTACATTATATTTTCAATTCAGAGTATATATCATGTAATGTCAATGACATATTAAATAATTCTTCAATTTTGGGGGCAAGTTTGGCATGAAATTATCTCCTTACCTATTTATGGTTTAATTTCTTTTGTCTCTTTTGCTTTTAATTCTCCTGAATACTCCTATCTACACTCTTTGTGTCCCTGTACCTTTGCTGATAATCATTATTCTTCCTCGAATGCTTTTATTACTCCTGTTAATTAGATCTGTTTATCAAGCAAAACTTAGCTAATGTGCTACCTCATCTTGTCTAGAGGTCCTAAAATCCCTACTCCAATAGCACTTATTAGATATCCTGCTTTTGGGATTCTCCTCTGAACTCTTGTGACACTTGGTGACAGGTATAGTCAGACTCCTGAATTGTTGACAATCTAGTGGATATAGTCTAGTAGGTGTAAAATGGAATGTCATTGTGGTCTTAGTTTGTTTTTGTTTCTGTTTGTTTTTGTATTTTTCCTCTTTTGAATAATGTATATATTTTCTGTCATGATTATCATTACGATAGTACATATTATATACTAGTTTGACATTTATTTTCTTGTTTGCTTCCAACATTGGACTATGTACTTTTTGAATGCCCAAACATATTCATTTTATCTCTTTGTCATTAATATCTGGCCCAGAGCTATTTCTTTTCAAGGCATTTAATTAACTATGAAAAAGTAATCACTAGCTGTCACATTGCAGCTATATGTATTTAGATTGATTGAATGTTGTCAAAATCTAAGTATTTAAAATATTTCAAAAAATGATTTCCATATTTACACACAATTCATTTTAGTCTACAAACTCTACTCTTATTTTTTCATATCAGCATGTTATTCTTTTCCAAAATATATGTAGAGGTTGGCAAGTTCCACTATCATAGGCACACTTTCAAGCTATCAGCCTGTCAAGCAAAATGCATCTGATTTACTTATTCTGGGGGGTGGAGGGGCTGGGAGTAGATGTTTGTGTTTTTTGTTTCTTTGTATTCTTGTTTTTATTTCAGTAAACCTGTCCATAGAAACCAGAATTACTGTGTTCTAAACAGCTGAAATTAGAAGAAACACATTTCAGCTCTTGCCAGGTAACAACATGTTTCAATAAACTAAAGCTCTCCCTAACTTTAGGTAATATAAATAAAAGTTTTTTTTAAAAAGCCTATTTTAGCTGAATAAGAATATAATGAAACCAGTTAATGTTCACCCATTCCTCAACCCCTTTTCCCAAAAGATAGAATTCACACAATCTGGGTATCTTAGCACATAATGGATATGGCTGACTAGAGGTGTAATATAATGTAAATAACTGAGCCCCCCAACTCCTTAGACTGAGAGTTGGCTTTCACTGAGCTCCAAATTCTGATTGCTTTATTATTCATGTGGGGGAAGATGATGATAAGGTTTAAGTTGAAGCCCAAAGTCACTTAATCAAATAGATGTGCAGAGTGTCCACTCCCCACTGAGACTCACTCAGTTCCAGCCCTCCCTCCACCATCTGGTCTGAGGTGGTGAGAGGTTTGAGATTTCTGACCCTTGTCCTCCGAAAGTATGTCAGAAGTGAGGAGTTTTTCCATCACTTATGTGTTATCCTTAAAAAATATTTAGTGGATATAACTACAATTTTTTTGACTATTTTATCTTGACCACAGAGACAAGATTAGTTAAAATAAGAATGAAAAAATTGTACAAGCTAGATCACCTCAGCCAACACGAAGTTATCTCTGATTCATTGTATTATTTTTAACAAAAACATATATAGAATATGATCTCCAAAATAAATTTGCCTTTCTATTTTTTCCAAAGGAGAAAAACACACCAACAGAAGAAATTTCTCAATGTACAAGCTTGTTTCCATTTTAGTCACAGTGAATGTTAGAAATCCAAAACCAAAATTTGTAAAATGTACTCTATACTTTGGTGAATAGATAGTTGATTTAAATAGGTTGTAGCCTACATACCTAGAAAGGAAATTCAGCTCTGCTTTTCTATGTAATTGAAATTTATAAAATAAACAGTGGCTATGATCATATATTCAGTGACAAGTAGAGAAAGGAATAGAAAATGATTTGGATAACTCACGGTTGACATTATGATTGCGGGTCATAGAAAACTTTAGAACAATAGTATATTTCAGAGCAATGTTGGTCAGGGATAATTTTGCCCAAGAATCTATATTTTAGAGACAGTATTTATTTTAAGAAAGTCCTTAAGGAAGTGTTACTGAATGTATCTCCTAATCCCTTACCAATTTATCGATATATTAATAACTATCAATATCTTTTTCCTCTTCACTATAAATACTGAAGATTTGTACTTTAGAAGATGTGTTCCACAAAGGCAAAGACCGAGTCTATGCTGGCCTTCTTTGTGGACATTGTCTTCATCACAATCTCTGTCTCAGAGAGGATAATCCAATCAACATGCATTGTATAGATGGGTTATTACAGGGATCTCAAATGTTTAATTGTTTCTAAAGCATATCTATTTATTTCTATACCCACATACTCTACTAACAAATACTTTTAACTTCTCTGTGCACAAACACACAGTGTAATGAATTACTTTCATTTTTTATTGAGTATTTCTATATATGTGTCAGGGTATTGGGAGACAGAAATGGACAAAAGTACAGAAAAAGTTCTTCATTTCATGGGAAGTTCTCAATGATAGATATCAATAAGTATACACATGAAAATATAATCACAGACTGAAAAATTGCTATTGAACTATATATTATGCATGAAATGTATAATATATAAACCTGACCTAGATAGATGAAAACAGCTTAAGAGACAAAAATATGGAATATAAATTTCCTCCAGAATATAAGATTTATGAGGGTAAGTAAAGGTTCGTATTTATTTTGTCTTGTCCCCAGCACCTGGTACAGTTTTACATATTATGGGCACTCAACAAATATTGATTACATAAACTATGAATGGGAAAATGAAGCTAGACTTGGAATCTGAAAGGTCAGTAGGAAAAGGGGAATAGAATTTCATACAAAGCCTTGTGCAAAAGCTGTGTATAATAGTATGTGGCATTATGGGGCTTGATACTTTGAAAAATGGAAAGCAATTCAGTGTGACTGATATGTCGAGAGTAAAGAGCTTATTGTGCAAATGCACTGGAAAGAGTCTGACCACTCAATGCCTTATTTCCATATAAAAGACTGTAGTCAATATTCTAAAATCAATGAGAAACCATCAAACGGTCTAAGTATAACTAAAATTACCTTTTGTAGAAAAATCACTCTGGTTAAAATGTGGTGAATGGATTTGTGGGGGATAAGAATAGATGATGGAGATGAGGAAGAGAAGATAGTGCAACTTAGGAGGTTGCTGCAATTGCACAGGCAAACGATAACACTCGTTTGCACTACGTTAGCTGTGGCAGTCCAAATACTGGCTCCCTAAATATGTCCATGTCCTAATCTCCAGGACCTAAAAATATGTCATCTCACATAGCAAAAAAAACTTTGTAGGTGTGATTAAATTAATAATTTCGAGATGGTAAAATTACCCTCAATTGTCTGTGTGGGTCCAATGTAATCACATGGGTTTTTATAAGAGGAAAATAGAAGGGTCAGGGTCAGAGAGAGAGAGAGAGAAAGAAAGACAGGAAAATACTCTCCCAGTGACTTTGAAGATGGAAGATGAGGCCGTGAACCAAGGGATGCAGGTGGCCTCAGAATCTAGAACTAGCATAGGTGTAGATGGTGAGGAGTATAAATATTCAAGGGATATTTATGAAATTAATAAGGATAAGTTGGACACAGCCTGGATAGGGTAAGTAAGAGAAGGGGAATTATCAAGAATGACTCCAGCCAGGCAATTCTGGAAGGTGGTCCCTTCTACTGGTTGATAACAGAGGAAAAGAACCAGATTTAGTGCAGAAATATTATGAGTTCCTTTTTGGACATGAGAAAGAGCTGCTTATTAGATATTTAAAAGGAAATGTCATGGAGGCCCCTGAGATTATGTTTTTGAACCTCAAAGAACAGATTCAGGCTAGAGGTCCTATGGAAGATGAAAAATAATCACTGGCTTCAATAACAGTGAGGGCATTGAGTTCTGAATGAGAGCGGTTTAGAACGGGACATGGGGCAGAAGCCAGACTGGAGTGGAATGTGGAAGTGAAGACAGAAGGTATAAGTACCTTTAAAAAAGTAGTTTGGCTGTGAAGTGGAGATAGAATTCTAGAAGGATATGAGGTCAAAGGAAGTGTAGAAGATTTTTTTAAATTGTTTTAATATCAGAGAGCATATATATATTTTCATGGTATTTTGTTTGGTTTGTTTTGAGGAAGTATTAAATATAAAGAAGAAAGAAAGCATAGCTGGCATTGCCAAGTTTTCTAAAAGGTGAAAGGGCATAGGAACCAAATCACATGGAGACATTATCCACAGATAAGAGAATGACCAACTTATCTATTGTAACAAAAGAGGAAGAGCGAGGAAGAATGTTATTATGGACAGAAAGGAGTTAGTTTTGGTAGCAAGAAGTTAAGAGAATTTGTGGTTAAGTGTGTGTGTGCATGTGTGTGCATGTGAATATCATTAATCGATATGTATACTGGGAGAGAAAGAGAGAGAGAAACAGAGAAAAGGAAGACCTGCAGTCACTCATCCACTAAGAGTGAGGCTGGGTAGCTAAGAATATTGGTGAAAGTATGAAAGCGAGCACAGATTTTGAGTTATAAATTTTTATATTGTTTATCTCTATATTCTCTACTATCTTGCAAAGTGTCTCATAAGTAAAATGCACAACAAATATTGACTACTTCCCTATTTCTTTATAGATTTTCTTACCATAGACATTGTTCATACACTACATTGTTTGATGTCACCATTGTTTGAATAAATAAACTCTCCTGTGGATGTGCATTTTTTTTTAGTTTCTCACTAAAAATGACCCACAAAGCTCCACACATGACCATATTTCTTCTTTAATGTCATTAAACACCATCCCACATCTTTTTCCAATTTCCTGACACGAGGACCACTGCCCAGACACTTCCTTTTCTATGTACTATGCAAAAGACAAAGAAGGTGATCAAAGGCAAGAAACCGAGAGGGGGGGTAAATTTGATTAAGATTAGATAAGAAAGCACAGAAAGGGCAAGAATGTGCAATACTAACACAAATTAAAGGACAGAGCAGCAATGGTTTATGGGGACAAAGCGTAAAGAAAAATGTTTAACTAAATAATCACTGATAAAATTAGCTAATGCTATAATGGTAAAAATGGAGGACAGAAAACAGAATACACCTCCCATCATTTTTGCAACTCATTTCAAACTTTAAGGGTAAAATAGGCAAAAACAGATGGAAATGAAGTAAAATTATTATACATGAGTAGCTTGTGGTAGGTATTAGTCTTGATATTTTCAGTAAAAGAAAAAGAAAAAAGAGGAACAGTTTGATAAAAGCGACTACAGAGGTTTCCACATTCACAACATTTAAGGTATTCATTGTCTTCTTCAGTTAATTTTAACTGTATGTTTTAAAATTTAAGTGACGTTTAACAACACTATTCCACGTTTATATATGAATTTAATATAACTGTCATCTTTGTATGTTTGCTAAATCTGTATTTTTGTTCTTTGTTTAAAAAAAGGTAGGAAAAGGCACAAAAATCAGTATATGATATGCTTTAAAAATATGCAGGCTAGGTCAACATGTTCCATATTCATAGGTCTAGCTGTACTTGATTATATTGCGTTCAATTTCTTGGAAGACAGCAAGGTAATTGATTATGTTATTGTCTAAATAAAATGCCAGTGAAAATAATAATTTAAAAACCGGTTTGAACCGCCCCTACAATGTTGTACATAAAAAGACAATCCAAGAAGAAATCAATATAATTGAGTAAAAAGACAAATCTCAGTTGCCAGCAACCATATAAATAACACCCATTGCAAGCTGGCTTGTTATCATTAACTACAGTTCTACATAGCTTGCTGTAGCAAACTATGGAAGGGGGTGTGCATACGTAGGTTATGCTAATGGGGACACTGCTTTCCTCTGTTTTTCAAGGCAATATGGCTTACATGTTTCTTTCTATCAGAGTTGCATTCTTAAGGCAAATGAGTTTTGAACTAAGTATGGAAAGAGATACTGACCTTAAGAAGAGAGCACAATATTCTAATGGCATAGAAATGAATAGAAACTGGGAGGGGGGAAATTAGGGATGTTGAATAGGACTAAGAGAACGTGCTGTATTGGCACTCAAAAAATAAGATAGAAAGGTGTTTGCTTTGGGAGAAGGCAATGGAGATATAGAGTAGGACTGCTTTAGGAAGCTTTGCAGCTGACATTATGATAGATTTATGGATCTAGGTACCATTTTCCCATCTGTAAGCACAAGGTTGTATTGACTATCATGAGCTAACACTAGTCAAATTCACTGGGCTTGTGTTAAAAGTCCCTGAAAATTTTGCTTTAAAATTTAGCATGCTTAAATCTTTAGAATGCTAAGCAATGAATGATGGAGGTTTTGTCCCTTATATAAGCCATCGAGATCTAATGCACTCTGATGAAATGGTATAGCATCCAGTTACATATGATACTGATTTTATAGAGTCCAGACAAAAATAAACTACAATATGGTCACATATCATAGGTTGAGACTGGCTTGAGAACAACCACCACAACCATTCAGAAGATGATCAAAGTATGTTGATGACAAAAGCTAAAATGACTCCATTCCTCCAGTAGAATTGGTTTAAAAATCAATAAGACTATGTGTACATTGGGGAGAAAAATAGAGTTAATAAACACGTTTACTGAATATGCGACAGGAAATGGAGTACAGATTGCTGTTAAAGCTTAATTTATAAAGAGTCTTGTATTTTTTAATCATGATTACTAGAGTCTAAGGAATACACTGTTGCTGCAACTAAGCTTATTGAACCTTTCTCATGGGATTTTATGCAGACATTTATGATAATATCCACACACAAATGCTATGTCATTACACACCAAATATCTCAGTGGAATTAAAAAATTCAGTTAGATTTATGTATATTACTTTCAGGATGCGAAATATGTGAACAAAATATTTGAAATTTTTTACTTTGTTTTCAGGCTGTTGTGATAGCAAATAAATGGCTATAAACTTCAGGGGAATAATTAGAACCAAATGGTTCCTACGGAAATAGCATACTTGTTTAAATTTTTTCTTCATGCTAACTGTTAATCCTATTTTTATTACATATAAAATATCAACAGTCATATGTTTTTGGAACAAATTCATAACTCTGTAAATAAGTGGATATTTACTAATTTTTTATTGAATCATGTATATAATTTTATATATGTAAATACTCTTTGGTGTGAGATGAGTTATTTCCCCTTTTCCTATTAATTAGCATTCATATTAACAAAAGAAGAAAATGTTGCATGTGTTTCATCTGTGTGTGTGTGCAATGATACTTGGAAGTGGAGAATATACATAAGCACATAAAATAGCTGTAATTACATAGCTGAAGATCAGAGAACATCATTAATCTGCCCCACCCGTTTGATTTATCCAGTCAAGATTATGGATTGATAATAGACTGAAATTGATGAAGTTCATTGACCAAAGTATATTCTAATCATATCCTACTGTTTCCTTAATTCATGCAGTTTAACAGAAATATTAGGTTATTAAGTATGAAATTTCCTATTTCCTTAAGTAATAAGTTTGACAGTTGCTATCTCTGACGTTTCACTTTGACACTTCTTGTTTTATTTTTGTTGTAAAGGTACATCTCATTCTTTCTAACACATGGTTTGGCTTGTGATTATCTTTCAAATTTTTTTTTTAAAGCAATTTTTGTGACCCATGGATAAGTCAAAAATTCGTGTTATTTTCTAATATGAGTTCCATCATGGAACCAATGCTGCACAGAAAGCTTGAAATATCAACTAAGTGTTTGGGAAGGCTGTGGCTAATAAACACAAAGTATGTCGATAGTTTGAGAAGTTCCATTCTGGTGATTTTAATCTTGAAAATGAGCCACATAGGCAACCTGAGACCAAAGTGGATAATGATGAGCTGAAAACTGTAGTGGAAGCGAATCCATCTCAACCTATGCATGAATTAGCAGCAAGGTTTGACATTATTCTTCCAACAATATTGGACCATTTATTTATTTATTTATTTATTTTTAATTTTTTTTTTTTAATTTCAGAATATCATGGGGGTACAACACTTTGGCTATATATATTGCCTATGCACTGCCCGTGTCAGAGCTACAATTGTGGTCATGCCCCAAACTGTGCTCCCCGCATCCATTCAGTGAAAGTTTTTCCCATCCCCTCCACCCCCCTCCCACCTGCCCACCCCCTGATGAATATTATTGCCCTGTGTGATGTAAGTGTTGATCAGTTAGTACCAATTTGATGGTGAGTACCAGTGGTGCTTGTTTTTCCATTCCTGTGACACTTTGCTTCAAAGAATGGGTTCTAGCTCCAACCAGGATAATACCAGATGTGTTAATTCACTATTGTTCCTTATTGCTGAGTAATACCCCATGGTATACATATACCACATTTTATTAATACACTCGTGTATTGATGGGCACCTGGGTTGTTTCCACATCTTTGCAATTGTGAATTGTGCTGCTATAAACATTCATGAGCAGATGTCTTTATTATAAAATGTCTTTTTTTCCTTTGGGTAAATACCCAGTAGTGGGATTGCTGGGTCAAATGGTAATTCTACTTTTAATTCTTTGAGGTATCTCCATATTACTTTCCATAGAGGTTGTACTAATTTGCAGTCCCACCAGCAGTGTATGAGTGTTCCTATCTGTCCACATCCCCGCCAACATTTGTTGTTCGGGGATTTTTTAATATGAGCCAATTTCACTGGAGTTAAGTGATATCTCGCTGTGGTTTTGATTTGCATTTCCCTGATGATTAGAGAAGTTGAGCAATTTTTTATATGTTTGCTGGCCATTATTCTGTCTTCTTTTGCAAAGTTTCTGTTCATGTCCTTGTCCATTTTTTAATAGGGTTGTTTGATTTTTTCTTGTTGATTTTCCTAAGTTCTGCATAGATTCTGGTTATCAGCCCTTTATCAGATGTGTAGCATGCAAATATTTTCTCCCATTCTGTAGGTTCTGTTTACTCTAGTGATAGTTTCCTTGGCTGTGCAGAAGCTTTTTAATTTGATCAGGTCCCATGTATTTATTTTGGTTGCTGCTGTGATTGCTTTGGGGGTCTTCTTCACAAATTCTTTGCCTAGGCCAATGTTCATAAGAGTTTTTCCAACATTTTCTTCGAGAATTCTTATGGTTTCCTGTGTTACGTTTAGATCTGTTATCCATTGTGAGTTGATTTTTGTGAGAGGTGAGAGGTGTGGGTCCAGTTTCAGTCTTCTACATATGGCCATCCAGTTTTCCCAGCACCATTTGTTGAATAGGGAATCTTTTCCCCAGTGTACATTTTTTTGGGATTTGTCAAAGATCAGGTGACTGTATGAGGTTGGTTTTATATTTGGGTTCTCAGTCCTGTTCCATTGGTCTACGTCTCTGTTCTTGTGCCAATACCATGCAGTTTTGGTTACTATAGCCTTGTAGTATAGTTTGAAGTCTGGTAGATAGATGCCTCCCAATTTGTTCCATTTGAAATAAATTGGCAAGGTAAAGAAGCTGGATAGATCGGTTCTCCGTGAATTAAATGAGTGTCAGGAGAGTGAGTGTCTCAAAGCTTGCCTTTCTTTTCTGTCACAACAAAGAGGTGAACCATTTTTACACCATAGTATTACATGTGATGAAAAATGGATTATTTTTGACAATTGCAAGCATTTGGCACAATGGTTGGATAAAGATGAAGTGCTGAAACACAGTCCAAACCGAAAAAGCTAATGATGTCTGTTTGGTGGTCCAGCACTTGTATTATCCACTACAGCCTCATGAAACCTGGTCAATCAATTACAGTGGATGTCTACTGCAACCAATTGGACAAAATGATGAGGGTGCTTGTGATTAAGCAGCCGAGATTGGTCAATAGAGACAGGCCAATCCTCTTGCAAGACCACACTTGACCACATGTCACACAAACAATGCTGTTCAAACTATAGCAGCTGGACTTGGAAACTCTCTGTCATCCACTGTATTCACCAGACCTTACACCAACTGACTACCCCTTCTTCTAGGCTTTGGACCACTTCTTGCAAGGAGGAATATTCAGTTCTCAACAAGCTGTGGTAAACACCTTTTGCAATTTCATCGCCACTTGCTTTCCAGGCTTCTTCACTGCTGGCATAAATAAGCTACTATTAAGATGGCAAAACTGTGTCCATAGTTTAGGTGCATACTTTGATTAATGGTACTGCTTCTTGTTTGAGGTATAATAAACTAAACTTTTGATTCCAAATCAGATATTTTATATTTAATGACCTAATAGCAATATATGTAATACCTTCTTTGTTGAGAGGATTAATTTGATATCCAGCTTGGGGGAAGCCCAGAGGGGTAAGTCTACTCTGTTTTTACTCACTGTGCTGCTTCCTAATAACTTTGGTGTTTGGAGTGGTGGCTGTCACATACATGGGCTAAGCAGCTCTATATGTCTGTGGTCAGCTTATGGAGGACCAGAGCTGTGGGGATGATGAGGTGGAGAAGATGGGAAGAGAGGACAGGACTGACTGACGGGGAGGGATTTGGTCCAAATGAAAAATGAATTAGACACATACATTTAAGATGGATTTGAGCATATTCTTTATGTATCTCCCGTGTCACCTAAACATACCTTCACTTACTAGTGCGTTAGAGTTATTGCCCTTTATTGTCTACCAAATTCTGTCTCAATCGATTTTTAATTTATCTTTGAAATTTAATAAGGTGAACTCTAGAATTTGAGTTTAGCCAGAGCTAAAGTTATTTATAGGAGACCCACCAAATTTGGATAATAAAATTTTATTTCTGTATTATTCATAACATTAATTTTTTTCTGTTTTTAGCCACAAACCCAATTCTGCAATCCCCTCTATAGCAAATTTGATAAGTGCTCATGCAATATTTTTCATTTAATTGCATATGGTTAATTGCATTGTAGTCACGGTGCACTCTTCATTCTGTGGACATTATCTTCTCAGATAGATGCTAACATTTTTTGTGAGCAGGAAGATTGTTGTGCTTTTCTTTATTTTCTTTATTCATTATAGGTAATCAACTATCTTATATTACTTATAGGGCATTAGTTTATTATTTTATTTTTTAAATATTTATTTATTGCATTACATTAGACACTACAGATACAAAGATAAATAGATTACAAGCTCCCATTTTGATAACACAGGCTGGTAACTAAAACATAAACTCTAATTTTTACAATACAGGATGATAACTATACCACATTTGTATTAATCAAGTCCTTCTTAACTGCATGTGACCAAAATTCTAGTTACATTGAGGTACAGAGTTGCACTAAATCATACACTCACTAATATAATATGTTAATCAGCGTGAGGGGGAAAATTTTTTTTAAAAGAGAAATTATTCCATGAATTCCAGGTATAATTTTTTTACATAGGAATTTTGGGCATATGTGGCTGTGGGAGAGCTGAGTGGATCAAAGCGAGAGAAGTCTCCACTGAATGTCAAGGAATGTATGAGTCAGGGTTTGGTCAGAGAAGCAGAATCACTGGGAGCGACACGGAATAAGAACTTAATTATAGGGATTTGACCTTACACGATGTGGGACGTAGTTAACCAGTTTATGTGCGGCTATTGCTTCCGTGTGGGGTGTCAGACTGAAGTCAGAAGGGCAGGCAGTCAAGAAGGAAAGATGGATGTGGAGTGGAAGAGCAAGGATAAATTGGAGGTCTTGAGTACAAACTAGCCCATGAGCATGTGCTGGAACCCATTTGGGCATCTCATGACTTCTAATCTCACCTTCTTTGATATGAACAAGCTGAAATAGAAGCTGGTGACCGAAACATGCATCTGTCTCAGGAGTCAGAGAAGCTAGAGGAGGGGGTACTGAAGAAGCTATAGGAACTTTAGGCTGGGCTGCTGCTTTTATGCCCGTAAAGTGAAAGTGGATCCATTGCAATGCAAAATGAAACAGAGTCTGAACCAACACTAACGTGTCATGCATACCTGTATGCCCATGGCAGCTGCTTCACTTTCACTTTACCAATTTCCCTGAATTTCTCTTGAGGCCAATCTTATCTCAGGACAAAAAAGGGGAGAGAATTCTGTGAAACATTGTTCCAAATTAGCTGACACAGAATCAAGCCTTCACAGAGAGACTTTATAAAGGTCAATAAGATGTCATCCTGAAGAACTAAAGCAGGTCATTCTCAAAAAGCTCACAGAAAGGCTGCTATAATTCTCAAGACTCTCTAAGAAACTCCTGTTAACACTCTCTGTCTGCAGGAGCAAAGTGAGTGGTCCTTAAAAGCTCACTGGGAAGCCACTGACTCTTCTGTCTGCCCCGCTATCTGATTACAACTATACTAAGAAAATGGCTATTCCTTCTTTTCCCCCTTCTAAATTTCCCAACAATCCCTTGTCTCTTATTGGAAAAAACTTGAAGCCAGAACCACAAAGGGGAAGAAATTCTGGGAAATGAGGTTCCTGGCTTCTGTCTTTTAATGCAGAAAAGTCATTAAAAGAGGAAATTCTTGAGATGCTGAGTTAGCAAGAGACAATCCAGAAAATATACATATTCAATGAGTGTTCTTTTATAGAGAAGGATCAGGAAACTGATATCAGAAGAGATGATATTTGAGTTGACTCTTAAGGAAAAATAGAGATGTTCAAGCACTGAATGCAATGGAACAAAGGGTGTGAGAGCAGGGTAGAGAAGGCAGAACACAGGCAAAGGCGTGGGTGGAAGCACATGGCATATACCAAGAACCACAATAGACGAGGGTATCTGCAGCACAGCATGGGTGAAGATGGAGGGAGAACTGTCTGGAAAGGCAGGCATAAAAGGTTTAAAGGAAATAATGTATCTTTTGAGAGAATAGCAGGATGAAATGTGTCTTTTAAGCAACCAATAACAGGCAACAGTAAAGAAGAATGACTCAGAGTTCAAGATGAGAAACAGAGTACAATTAGTTACCGATTTCAGAAAGTTTAAGTGAGAAATGACGGCAAATGACTTAAAGCTTGAATATTAGACTAAAACTATGCAACTGGATTGAGACATAAGATGACTATATTAACAAGTTTGATATGTTGGTGAGGTCTCCTGGGGTCCTGCCAGGGGTGGATGGGGTTTCTGTCTATTACATTAGAGAAGACAGGAGAACTAGAAAATTCAAAGGGAAATTATGAATTTGGTTTAAACATATTAGAGTTGGTGATCTGTGAACTATTTACATAACGTTGTTTAATGTACAGTTGTAAATATAGGTCTGGAGCTCATGGGAAAAGCCTGAGTGAAACAGATATTTGTAATTATTGAAATATAGTTGAGATACAGACTTGGATGAATGTATGTTGAGTAAACGTTTCAAGTCATGAATAAGAAACCTCCTAGTAAGTAGTTAATACGCACTCAGCACTATGCTTCAATTGTCAATTTTTAAAAAGTGAATAATAAATTATTCCTGCCCACACAGCAACAAGCAGATATCTATTTATGTCTGTGTGTATGTGTGCAGTTCAGATTTTAAGCTCGAGTACAACTGGCCCTTCGTATCTGCAATTTCTGCATCCGTGGATTCAACCATCCATGGATTAAAAAATAACAATACAATAATAAAAATAATAAAAAATGGAATAGCAACTATTCACATAGCATTTACATTGTATTAAGTATTATAAGTAATCTAGAGACAATTTAACGTTTATGGGAGGATATGCATAGGTTATAAGCAAATACTACACCATTTTATATCAGGGACTTGAACATCTGTGGATTTTGGTATCTGCGGGGTCCTGGAATGAATCTCTTGTGGATATCAAGGAGTGACTACATAAGTAATGTCCTCATAAGTAACTGAATAAAAATAATAAAAAACAGTGCAGATTTTCACAAGTACATTTGTTATTAGACTCTCCATGACAAATCTCATTAGCTTTAGGATTTAAGCATCAGTTTATCAGTGTAGTGTTGTGGGAAAAATAAAATTAGAAAAGCATATATAATGTTTCTGGCAAGGAGCTGAAATTCTATAAAGAGGTGGTATAAGAGTAGATGCAGATATATATACACATACATATGCATATATATATGTATATATATATATCTCAAAGTTAAAAATCTAAAAGAAACATTTAGATGTTCAGTCATCTAGATGTTTATAAATATCCTATAATGGGTTAGCCCAGACATCGAGGTAATTGACTAGATGTTCCAGTTTTCATGCAGATTTCAGTTTTACCTGAAGACAGTACTTAACTACATTAAATAAGCATGTATTTTGTCCATACTTAATTTGTCTATCATTCCTGGTAATTAATTACTATTCAGTGTGGAAAATAGCAGTTGAGGTTTTATTTAACATATTGTGATGATAAATAAATGAAAAAAAGTGCTACTTTTAAGCATCTTCTGTCTCGATGCACTACTTAATTATAGGCACTTCATCTTTCTCCCAAGGTCTGAACCACCTATAATAAATTTTAGAGGAAATATAAATACATGATATAGACATACACACAGATACATTCATAGCCTCTAACTTCTCCAGAGGTCTTGAGTGCCATACTTTCCTCCTTCATGCTTTGCATTTAATGTTTTTTTAAAATTTTTAAAATTTTTTAACACTATAAATTGAAAAATTACAGTTGTATATATTTATATGGTCAAAGTGATGTTATGATTTGTGAATACAATGTGAAATAATTAAATCAAGGTAATTAACATTTCCATCACTTCAAATACTTTTTATTTTTTGTGGTGAGAACATTTGAAATTTACTGTCAGCAATTTTGGAATATACATTCTTATTTTCTGTATTTATCATGCTGTGCAAAATATCTCAAAGACAAGAAACTTATTCCTCTTGTCTGATTGAGGCCTTGTATCCTCTGACTGTCATCGCTCCGTTCTCTCCTTCCACCCCAGCCTCTGGTAACCACAATCCTACCCTCTGCTGCTTTGAGTTTAATTGTTTTAGATCCCACATATAAGTGAGAACATGAGGAATTTGTCTTCCTGGTGCCCGGCTTATTTCATAGCATAATGTTGTCCAATTTCATCCATGTTATTGCAAATGACAAAATTTCTTTCTTTTTAAGGCTGAATAGTATTTCATTGTGTTTTCAATCTCTAAAGAGAGAAGCTTAGACATAAATCATGGACAAAATGTTGTTCTCGTGGACATACACTTAGACCACCATACTGTGGGGGAAGAAGGTGGATTTTGGTAGAAGATACATTAGGATGAAAGTTCTTTTCCTTCTGATTATCTCCTTTCTCTCCCACCTCTCATGTGGCCACATATTATCTGTTGGGTTAAGAAGCATCGCTGTGGAGCCAAACTGAAATGACATATATATCAAAACTTCCTTAGGAATGGTCCCTTAATTACAGAAGTGCCCAAACTAAATCTGTCCTCATTTACACATTGACGCTGATGCTGAAAGACAGGAGGCATTTGGTAACGGATAACCAAGTCCTCGAATTTTTTTCTTCCCATAATTTAAGTCAGAGCTGGAAAACTTTTTCTGTAAAGGGTCAGATAGTAAATATTTTAGGCTTTGCAAGTTACAAGGTCTCTGATACAACTATATTTAATTCTGCTGTTGCAAGACAAAAATAGCCATAGATAATTTATTAAAAAATGAGAATAAATATTAAAAAAAGGCACAAGACTCTGAAGAATGCTGAGTGAAAATATTAAAAAACACCAACCTTGTCTTTGATAATGTCCCCAAGCTGCTTAATTAGTGAAATCTAGCACCGCCCTGCCTCCTTGTTGTTAGGTAAGATACTATGTTTCCTATCCTATAAGTCATTTGTAGCTGTTTCATTGTTATTGTTATTTGCAGCCTTTTTCATCCTAAATGAATTAATTCCTTTCAGCTAAATAAATAATAAAATGTCCAACACTAGCAAATTATAACTTAATACCATAATAGGTCATTTGTGGAAATTCAGTTTAAAATTAATTGAGTGGTTAGTGCTAACTGAGCTAAATTATAGCTTTGATCTTCATGGGGTCAGATAAAATTGTTATGTTTTATTATTACGGTTTTCCATTTTTCTAGACATTTTCTTCAGTTCAGGAAATTGAAAGAGCACAGTTGAGTATCATTTTATTCATTTATTCCATAATATTTATTGAGCAGCTGTCTTGTGCAGGGACTGAGCTTGCTACTGGGATTTACTGGCAAGCAAAGCAGACATGGACTCCGAGTACATGCAGCGTGCATTCTTGTA
The DNA here is from genome assembly GCA_023783475.1 of Daubentonia madagascariensis. NCBI lineage: Eukaryota > Metazoa > Chordata > Mammalia > Primates > Daubentoniidae > Daubentonia > Daubentonia madagascariensis. Next base: position 74,144,286 of record JAKFHU010002088.1, on the reverse strand, counting down.
GGCGAGAAAAACATCAATCAGATAATCACAAAATCATATCTTTATAAAGAGTGATAAGAGTGAAAAGTAGAGAGTGTTGAGAGTTAAAATAGTCAGATATGATCTAATCTGGGGATTAGAAAAGATTTGCATGATGAAATAATGCTTGACTTGAGAGCTGAAGGATGTCTAGGAAAAGAAAAAAACAAAGCTTAAGTGGAAGAGAAAATTTTCCCAGCAAGGCCCCGAGGCCATAGGCATTCAAGGAACAGAAAGAAAGACAATGTGACAGAACCTCTGAGAGCAAGGGGGACCTTGGTGAGATGAGGCTGGGAAGAAAGAAGTGACCAAACCCTCCAGGACTATGTAGAGTTTTTATGGTCCATGTTACCTAAGTGAAATATGTACCATCTCTTTCCACAGTAGAGACATTAAACAATTTAGTATCAAAAGTGACGGCAGTTTTCAACCCTGAAGTTGCATGGGAACCATCTGCAGGACTTAAACTACAAATTTTAAAATACAAACTTCTGGTCCCCATACACAGAGTTTCTGGCCAGTAGGTGTAGGTTAGGACCCAAGAATTTGCCTTTCTAATAAGGCGCCAGGAGATGCTGATGTTTCCTGGTCAAGAATCAACCTTATATGATTTGACTGAGCAAATATTTTTATTTTCGATACTTGCATCATGAAAAGGACAAACGTATAATCAGTGACATGTCTCTTCCTTCCCAATCATGAGAGTGTTTTTCATATTCAAGCACTCGACATCGGGAATCAAGAAACATATCACCAGTTATATATTTGTTCTGAACCCATATAGGATTCAGGGTCTTTATCTGTTCAGTATTTTAAATCAATGTGTTTACTCAGTGTCACTGATTTGATCTTCAAAACACTTCCAGATAGACCTGAAATTATTATAACTTTCTGCTAATGATTTAGCCACAATTAAATGGCTTCTCCACAGACACTCAATGAAAATGGGGCTGAAGCCAGAGCTTCATTTAGATCTCTTCATTCTATGTGCCTTACCCTTTCAATTTTACAGCATTTAAATTAACATTATGTTTTCTTCTAACAGTAACATTTGCTGTTTCTATTAAGTGCCTGATAAATTGTCTTAATAGTCATAACCCTACACTATTAACTGAAAATTAAAGCTCAAGTGGTTTGTTATCCTGTCATTATTGTGAAATGTAAGTCAAGTTTATATCACTGGATGTCCTCAGCAAGTAAATTCAATGTGGTTCTCTTCAACACAGGGACTAGTATCTTTCATATACCCAAATATGATTTTACAGAAAATAAGAAGTAAACTAAGAAAATCTAACAATATTATAATTCATTCAAAAGATGGCAGTAGGAGTAATAATTAAAGCATCTGTTTCATCAAGGATAGCAATTTGGGCATATGTGTATGTGGGTGTGTGCAGAGAAGAGGGGATGGATTACTGAAAAATATTTTTGTGGGTTTATGTGGGGGTTTCTTTTTCTTTTTTTAAAAAGAATTGGCATCAAAATTTCTCCCTTCTTATAGCATAAACACTATAACCTCATTTCCCATGTGAATGTAGTAGATAAAGATGATTTGTTTTGTATTTTTTCATATTCTATCATATGGACTTAGAGCTGATGAGACACTAATCTCTAGTTGCTTTTTCATGGTACTGCCATTCACACTTCAGAATTTTCTTATGATATTTGTGTATGATTTACAGTTTTTAAATAATTGTTCTCACAGTGGATAATGAGGTAAAATATTAATTTAATTTAATAATGAAAACAAGCATCACTAATGTACTAACGGGAAAGATTGTAAAGAGACAAATTCTTTCGCACTACACTAGCATTTTTTGTATCATATTTTCAATATCAGTATAATAACATTCAGCTTTGAATAAATGCACATAGTCATGATAATATATTATAACACACACACTATATATAACCAACATTAACAAGCAGAAAAACAGCTAAATTCTTGACTTCATATTGTGTTGCTATTGTCACACTTCTTTCCAAAAGTGTCCTGATAGATTTTAAAGAAGGGAAGCTCTTAGAGAAAACTTTGTGTAGAAGTTTGTTAGATATACCTCTTTTTTTATTCATTCACTTGCTCCCTCATTGAAGGCCATAGAACTCTGCTAGGGATACTTAACAAAGCAGGTCAAAAATTCATATTGCAAAGAATTGCATCCCAATTGGGAAAAGTAAGAAATTACAGGTAGATAGATAGACACATACATACATAGATATTAGTTGACAGTAAACTCTATGGAGTAAAAATAAAACTCAGAATTCATGATAGAGAGTTGGAAAATTTGTTCCAATTTTAAATAGGGTAGTGAGGTAATGTTAACAGAAAAGTGATGCTTGAATGAAGACCTGAATAAAACGAGGGAGGGCCCTGCAGCTGGTTATCTGGGCAAATAACGCCACAGCAAAAGAGAACAGACAGTGCAAAGCAGAGTATGTCCACTATGTTAAAGAAAGAGCAAGAGGCCACCGAGGAGGAAGCCGGACGAGAATCGCAGACAGGCATGAGACTCAGAGTGAGGGCCGTACTGTTTAGAGCCTCCTGGAAAGTTAACCTTTTGGTAAGAGTACAAAAAGTACCACAGATGATTTCAAACCATGCAAGTCAGGAATTGTGGGCCTACACCCACTAGACTTGCCATATTTGTGAATCCTTTAAAAATCTTTGAGTGGTGTCTCCAAAGTATTTAAATCAAAGAGCTGTGTCTCTAAAGTATTTAAAGTTTTATGACATTAAAAGCCCATGGCCAATGGCTAAACAGTAACAGTTGAGGGGTGCTCCTCTTCTACCCCTTTACTTCCAGAAATGACTGCCAGATTGTCAGTGGCAGAACATGTCCAAGTCACTGTCAGAATGGACATAGCTCCTTTCCTGCACCAGTGCCATGGGAAGGGGGCCCTCTGCTGGACAGATTAAAATATCCCTGGTTTTACTAAACAACCTCGGATTGAATAAAATTTAGGGGTTCTTTGATTTAACATAGGGAGATGGGATTAAAGAAAAATCTCTTTCTCCAACAGGATTGTGGTGGAGGGTGAGATTTGAAACCACACTGTGAAGAAGTAGGGCATGTTGATTACATCTAACATGTGCATTTGTATTTATGTACTTACATCATTGTCCCATCTATAAAGGTGGAATTCTGGGAGGCACAGGACAAGGGGAGGAGGGACTTTTGGTTCTGTATTTCCATACAGCACAATCCCAGGCACAGAATAAATATTCACTGTGTGTTCGCTCAAATGATAAATAAGGATATCTAGTTACAGATGTATACTCATGCCATGATTGCCTAATGTCACAAAATTTTTAAATGATTGTGTGTCCAGGGTTCCTGGAGATAACATTTCTGCCTCTTAAAGCTGCACAATTTACATTAATTATGTCACAGCCCCCTTCCATTTTCTCATTTCACATGGATAATGTCATCTTGTACCTTCGTACCAGCCTTCAAGACCGGGAGGGTCTCAATATATATGCGCCTATGCTGTTCAAAGTGTGTTCTGTGGACCAACAGCATCAACATCACCTAGGAATTTTTAAGAATAAAAGTCTCAGGCTACACTCCAGACCTACTGAATCACACCCAGCAATCTATGCTGAGAACCGCTGGTGCACACTGACTTCTCTCAGCTGGGGCTATCGTATTGTTTTGTTTTGCTGTTTTTCAGGTTTCCAATATTCATGTCCTGCTCTCAACTATCTGTATTTCACAAACCCCATTTGATTCTTCTTCTCCCCTTCTTTTTTTTGGATTCCACGGCCTTTTTCAATATTAGCTACTTCAACAAGTTATTGATACCATGTACAACTAAAGGAATAAAAAAACACTGTAGGATTCTGAATAAGGAGGAAATGAATGAGAAGACAGTACCTTGCAGTAGAAAAAACACTCAATTAGAAATCAGAAGACCCAAGCCCTCGCCAAGGTTTGCTAATATTCAATATATTACCTTAAAATAATAATTTCACACATTACTTTTTATTTTCTATTAGATTACATTATATATAAGGTTAATCTTGAATATATGATTCCAGTTTTATAGTCTTACCTATGATATCTGATTTTATCATGTTTAATACCTATGCCACATGATATATAATGCTATAATAAAAAACTACAACTATATTTCAGTGAATATGATCAAACACATTTATGTAGACACATTTTTAATAATGAAGAATCATCAGACTTTAGAGTACCATACGTTCCTTCAGTGTGGTCATACCCAGGCTACCTGTATGTGGACTCTCTAATTTTATGTATTACCTTCCCTCCTCTTTTCTATGCCCACCTTTGTAGAAAATAATTATCTTAGAGATGATGTCCCTTTAGCCAACAGTGATAAATATATCAGTATTTATGTATGACAATGAGTAATAACTCATGGCAGTCCTTATTTGTCTGAAAGCTTGGGTTCTAAGAATCAAACATTAAGAAATGAAGCTTTGATAACATTACCCCATTACTCTTAATAACATCTCATCTAGTAGACAGACTAATGTGACTTTCATTGCTTTTAATTTGAAGTCCATCAGATTATATACATCAATAAAAAGACCGGGCATCAGAGTGTGCACAGGGCTTGAGAGAAACAGAATCTCCATAATGAAATCCCATGCAAGGCTTATCAGTTACTAACACCAGGTAAAATGCTAAGTAACACACAGTCAGGAAATCAATACCTATTCATGTAGACATTTTTCTCCTGCAATAGAAAGATAACATTAACATTCTGACATATTAAAACAATTTGTTTATACTGCTTCAGGTATGGGACTACATAATAAAAACGTTTCAATCTCTAAAGATTTACAGAATCTCTCTGATTCATTGAAGCCACATGAAGTCAGAATGCTTATTTGAATGTATACAACACAGACCTTTGGAGATTGTTCCTTTTACTTGTTTGTTCCAGTCCCTTCTTTCACTCCCTGTCTTTTAATTCCATGCTGTAATATTTTTGGAAACTTTAAGCTGTTATATGGTTTCTGCCCCCATTCCCACACTTAGGCAGAAAAGAGATTCTCTACCAAGAAGCATTTTTTTGCTTTGGAGCTGAAATTAACACACTTGGATTTGTTGGCTATGTACTACCCTAGCAAGGCCCTTATTGAAACAAAAATATACCATTTGACAAGATGTACATTACTGAGTTATCATATCCATGGGCACTTCATCATGGATTTGGCTTATTAGATTAGCCATTATCTTGTCAAGGCCTTAAGCCAATGGCTTCCAGCACTGTTTGGTTGTATAATAACTTGGACAAGGGCAAATACTTGTCTTTATGGATTCTAATATGGTCAGACTGACAAACGAGAATCATGGAAATTCTATTTTCCTGTTATTTTTTATTATAACCTGCAGTAGTAACAATAAATAACCCTACTACTTTATTTTCTTCAGAAAAAAATAGTTTCCAACCTCCAAAAAATTCAACTCAATATCAACTTATTTATCATGAAGCTCTTTATCTGGCTAACTCACCATCTCAGAAGATGACTGAAATGTGTGTATTTGTGTGTACACATATGCACTACATACATGCAGAGGAGGAAGCCTTAAGCTAGTCAACAGATAATGGAATATTTTTATTGCATTATTGCGTACTTTTTTCCCCTCATCCAACTCATATTGAGAAGAAATAAAAAACAAATCTATATTGACTGTCTTCACTATCACATTGCTCCAAAACCCCAGAGGACTATAAGGGATATTTTTATTGACACAGAGCTTCTGGTGAATTCTTGACTGTCCTTCTTAACTCAGAGAAGATGTAGTATAAGGTCTCTGAGTGTGAGAAGATAATGTTATAGTGAGGGTGGGTGCAGTGAAGTATCTTTGTTAGAACTGGAAGTTGAGGAGGGATAGAGACTAAAATAATTATGTTTGCAGAAATCACCTAAGGAATTGTTAAAGAAGCTAAAAAGCACCAGTGCCTTAGAAATACATTTCCATATTTATTTTTGTAGTATAACTACCTCTAACATCTCTCATATGCCTAAGTAACAGTAGTACAAGCTATCTGACAACTTGAACAAATTCAACATTTAACTAGATTCTTTTGTCACAGACAATTCTCAAATAATCCATAAATCCATCCTGGTTATCATTTATTTTTTCTGCCATTTTGCTATGGTCTAGCACTTCATTTTCCACTCTTGCCACATTAAAATAAGTGTTTTCAACTAACTGATACTGTTATTCTAACTAACTGATACTGTAGGCTCTACCAGTCCCTAGACAACCATTTTGTGTCTCCTGATACCATAATCATTTTCTAGTCCCAGAACCTACCCTATGTCCCACACAATAGAAACACCCTAAATCATGCTGCCCCGATCCAGAGTGCAAGCTTGCTTCTTTAAGGTTAGGGTGTAGAAAGTACGTTCTTTCCTTATTCACTTATCTCAGCCCAATAGCCTCCTCAATAACATGATTTCCAAGAATATAACTCCTCTCTCCAGGAAGAGAAACTCACATGCTGTCACAAACAGCAGTTTAGTTCTTGATTTTTTACAATTTATCAATTACTGAAGATAATCTTTTCTTTATATAACTGAAAATCTCATTAAAATATTTCCTTCCAAACCATGGACACATTTGCTCCAAAGTAGTATATTCTGTTTCTTCTTTTAAAGTAAAAAAATCAACAGCAGCAGCAGCAGCAACAATAAAAACTAACTAGCAGACTACTTAAAAAAAATCTTCTATATGGTAATATGGAAGTCTACTGTCAGAGAAATCCATTGAAATCAATGTGTTGAAGTTGGTTGATGTATGATTAAGGATGAAGGAATAAATAGACAGATTCTTTGGGTTTGCTATGCTCTGACACAATGTGTTATGTACAGCCAAAATTATACATCACTACGTACTGGTCAGTGCAGGTACAGAAGTGTTTTCTGACATAACTAAAGTCATTTCAAATAAACCAAGGAAATCATAACTACGTGAAGGGGTTGACCTGCTAATCTCTATGGTATGATTCCATCTTACTTTCACAGGAGTAAATACCAGGCTGTGCTACAGAAATTGAAGCTAATATAGATTAAATAACTTGCTGAAGGTCACACAGTTGGTGCTTAGAGATCGAACACATATCTAGGTTAGTCTGAACCACAGTGGTAATTTTAATTTACTATGGATAAAGTATAGTAATTTTTTTAAATCAACAGGTAGACAGCATTTAACTATACAGCTAGAAGTAAGGTTAAAAGCAACAATAGGAACAATAATCTTAAAAATAATGAGTAGGAAAAGTAGTTAAAGAAGTAGAAATAACTCATTTTGGGTTCCCAGACACTGTCATGATTTCTTTACATACTTTATAATAATTAATCATCACAATGCTGTAATTTTATAGGTTACATATTTACACTCACTTTTATGAGTGAAGTAATTGTAGCTCAGTGGTTAAGTTCTTCACACAAGGTTACATTTGATTTGCTGACCCAGGATTTGAACCCAGAAAAAGGTATGAGCAATTATAAGAGTCTCATATTCTATTTATAGTGAGATTGCTGAAATGTTATACATGTAACTTAAAGAACTTCTATTAATACTTAATGTTAGTTTCTCAGGTATTAGTCAGCCAAGAAGATCTTTTTCTATGTAGAACTTAGAAGATTCGTTAAATCTATTTAGCTTCTTCAATTTCTTATTGCACCCCATCTTCCTCAGTGGATTCTTTTTGTCCTTATGCTTTATCAATCATGCCATCAAATACAAGATTCCAGGCTCACGTAATACTCTAAGTGAAAACTGAAACTCCTGCAAAGGTCCTATGGGCATATCAAATGCTACATGTAGAAAAGAACCCATTATCTCTACCTTTATCCTACTTCTAGCAGCACAACCTTAAACCAGTTTCTATCCTTGCATTTCCTGTCTTGGTTGATGACGCCAAAATCTATCTCTCACATCCCAAGCCAAAAAACGGGGAATAACTGTGGCTCACTCCCTTTTGCTCATTGCTCACATTCTACCCCTATAGACTCTGCCTCAAATTCTCTTCTGTTTTCCCATAAGTTGATTTAAACTAAGCTTCTTTTATTTCTTGTCTAGATGAGGGAAGAACCCTGTGATTTTCTCCAAATCTGGAATAGGTGGCCTCTACCTGTGGCTACAGAGCTGGCTTGATGTTTACCTACCACAGATGTTTAATCTCTAATAAAGCCCTATAAATCTAGTGAAGCCCTATAATAGTGCTGTACTCAATCCGGTCCAACAAGTTCTGCCACAGATTCTCCCTCTGTTCTTGGACTGACTCCAGTGTCTTGAGAAATGATCTGTTCATGGAACCTGAAATAAATACTGAGATGCCAAGAAGTGTTTTAGACTTTCTCAACTAAGAGGCTTAATCCAATGCTGTTTACATCTGGGGCTACACTCCACACATCTAATTACTTATGCTAATTTATCCCATGCTCTTATTTCTAATTGGTGGAGTGGTTTGCATAATTCCTACTCATTAAAAGAAACACTAAGGGTTATTTTGGATTGATGTCAATTGAATCATAAACTCAATAATCTTGCTGTTGTGTTGAAAAGATGTCTTTGGTGTAGTGCAGCTAGATAGTACACATCAAATCCAATATCCTCCTTGTCAGAACTCCAAAATTAAAAGCAACAAAAGTAGGTGACCTTTAGCTTAGTTATGCAAGAAAAAGAAACACAAATCAAACTCAAAAATTAAATTTGAAAAGTTATATAAGCTATTCAAAGTCATAAAAAAGTATATAGAAAAAGGTTATAACAAAATATACTGAAAGGTTTCTTAAACATTTTCTTTCTACATGTTTCTCTCTGGAGTTTCTATCTTCATATAATTGCTCATATAATCTTCTTTCTCTTGTGCCCTCAGTTCCCCTCTGCTCTACTCTTCTAGTTATAGTCTCATCATAAGCAGCCAGCGTAGATTCCCCAGTAGCTACCCTCACATGGAATCACTGGGCCAGCTTTCATTCTCTACCTTTCTCCCTTCCTTGCATCACAGACAAGTCAGGAAATGTCGCTCAATGATCAAAGAATTCTGCCTTTTTAGTGGTGGTGAAGGGGTAGCCAGAAAGTACTTATAATCTAACTATTTTGGATTTTGTGTAGCTCAGACAGAAACAGATTATATATAATATGCTGTATGATTTTATGCTCAAGCTTATTGAACTATATATACTGCAAGTGAAATAATTTCCCTTTTCTTGGTAGAAAAAGAAGCCCGATACTTTTTGATGCAACTGGAAATCAGAATCCTCTATGGTAAATAGAGAATTTAAAAAATTATCCTATAGAGATTACTTTTGTTTTGGCATGCCACCCCATAGGACAATGTCCAAATTTTGAGTTGAAAGGGAAACGGAAAAATTATTTTTCTCAGTGACATTTCAAATGGAGACTTTTGACAATGTCTGGTAAATTGAATGATTTGTAATTCAATTTGTAATTAAATGAATGCCTGGGACTCCCTTCTCTCTCATTTTCTATAGTCTCTTATTCAGACAGAAACACAGCTGTGTGTATCCGGCCCACTCAGTATGCTTATTTTTAGAAACAAAATAAAGCATATATGTAAATCTACCTTGTAGATTTGACAAGGGCCTTAGTGTAGTTTCTTGAGTAAAGTCAATGCTTTAGTATGGCCTCATGGTCTTTTGTTTATTAAATACTGACAAGCATAATTAGAGCTCCCTTTTTATGAGTGTGAAGAAAGAAGGACATGTTCCAACCTGGTAGTGAATAACTTTATCGATCAAATAATCACTTTTGTAATTCAATAATATAGCTGATTTCATAGAGATAACGTGGTGCAGAGAGGAAAAAAACAAATTAAACTGATTTTGCTTTGTGTCCAGACTTGTAGCTATAAGATCCTGGGTTACTACTTAAAATATTTCCACCTGTTTCTACACCTAAATGGAGATGATATTAATTTTCACATTTGTTATTAATACTACATATTGTGTATGCAGTGTTCATAAAAATATCTATTAAGTAATTTAGACAATAATCTATTTACATAATCAAGATATTTCTTTAAATGGAGAAATTTTAAATTTTTTTTTCTGCCTGTAGCTGAAAAAAATTGGAAATTTATCAAAATGAGTAGAGAGATGAGCTATTTATGCTATTATTTTTATTTAGAGAAAGGGAGAAATTGTCAATAAATTACTAAATTATTTCCAAAATTCTATCAATTATCTGAGATATTTTATAACTTCCAAACTTGAGGTGCTCCATCCACAAAGTAGGCTAACATTTCTCCACTTCAATCCACTGTTTCAGCATTATGCTGCTGTAACTGCTGCATTAATTTAAAATGAACAACAAGATAGTCTATGAAAATGTTACAATTCTGTAAGAGCCAGCCTATTTATTAACAAGACAATCAAATGTCCAAACTCTTTCTAGCACCATCTGCTTTTTATTTATTGTCCTCTCACCGTGCCAGTGAGAATTAAAAAGGAAGCGTAATTGCTCACAGAAACAATATGTCAATAATGGTATCTCTCTGTACTTCTGCAGGGTTTCAGGAACAGTGTAATATTCACCAGAGTAATTACAGATTTGTCATTACCTTTTCAAATGCTAAATGGATTCAAAAGGCCTAATGAGTCAAAGGGTCAATGAGCACTCATTTCTACCTGGATGGAAGTTATTCTGATGGTTTATTCTGGGGTATCACTATCATTCCATCAATGCAACTTAAGCAAATGAAACTGAGTGATTATTAGGTGCCTAGCAATGTGCAATGTACAGGGGATACACAAATATGCAACATGTCAGTCATGCACTCAAGGACATCCTAGCTTAATAGGTAGAATGAAATTGTAAATAAATAATCACCATCATGCCAGGTGTTGTGACAGTTCAGGGAAAAGTGGTGGCATGAAGAAGGTAGGGAGACATTGGGGGTTCATAAGTGAAACATTACCTCACAATGAGATTCTTTGATTCATTAGTAATTAAAACCTTTTAGGTGGGGCTACAGCCTGACCCTCTGTATGTTCGATTTTCCTTAATATAAATTCTACTGAATTGGAACCAAATCTGTTTTGAATCAGAGACAATAAAAAAGTGTTAAAGTAAAAATTTATTTTAAGTACTTCATAAAGTTAGCAAATGCATCAAATGGGTGAGACAATCTCTGCTTATTTTGCCACTAAACTGAAATAAAATCATGTATTTTAATGTAGACACAATGCATATCATTGTACGTGGACTCAGTCCAAATTTTACTGGTCATGTTTGTACTACTAAACTGTCAGAATGATGATAAAAAATTCTAAATACATCAAAATTTAATTTTGGCAAGGGCCCAGGGCTGTGATATATTAATTGCTTTTTGCTAACATGCTGAACTTGATGGGCATATTTTAATTTGCTCTCCAGAATGGCTGATGAGTTCTTCTTGAATTGTCTATGTATATAATATAGAATTCTATGGACATATCTTTATTATTTTCTTTAATACTATATCATCTTTCATTCAAAACAAAATGCTGTTGTGTTGACAATCCCTCAGAGGGATTGGATGTAATTAAACATTTTTTATTTTGAGTTTAGTATAATATTATAATCTCCTATATGCACAGAATCCTACCTTAGTTCTGGGAGCAGCCCTTCTTCACTTTCTAGTTTTACTAGACTATACCATAAACCTTCTTATAAAAAAGGCACACAGTTCCTTGGGAGCAAAACACTGGATGTACAAAGATGTTAGAATTACATTCATACGCAGGATTCTGAGATGCTATCCCAGGTCCAATTCCATTTTGATCAGGTAATTTTTTTTTTTTTAACTAAGACTCCATTTGAATACTTCAATTTTACTCTTTCTGTACCTTGGAGGTATGGATGTGATCGCGTTTCTGTTATCTGCTGAATCCCTTTAAATTCTGAGTGTCAATCCCATCTTTATAACATATGGCCTATTTGTATGTTCTCCTCATCTTGCTTTATTCCCTGAGCACCTATTCTAAACCACCCATTGAGATTCTAAACTCTACCTCTTTCCTTTGGCCTAAATTTTGGATCATTGACTTCAGTTTCAAATTTAAGATTGATAAAAAGAGTACTGATGGTGCTCTTAAGCCAGTGTTATTTTATTCCACTTAGTTCTTTAGCTTCTTTTCAATGAAGATTACTATATTTGGAGGTACCTGATTAGAAGAAAATAAATGAACAACACTAATGGACAGAGAAAAATGAGTTCATTTATTTATTTTACTTGCTTATTATGAGCATGAAACTATGCCTTGAGGCACTATGCTAGATGTGGATAATAAAATGGTCATTATTAGTAGTATTCAATGTTAAAAAAATCAAACTAAAATTATAGAATTCCAGAACTAGTTGGAAATAAATTCAGGAAAAATCTATATTTAAATAGTCTTAAAAACTACAGCCTAATTATTTCTTGAGGATAGGGTCAAGAACTTTAGTTTCTGTACTTAAATAATGAGGAAGTTCTTCTACAATTTGCTGTATTAAAATGTAAATCAACTCTCTTTCATTCTATTGAATATCCTATAGTTCATAATCCAAGTTTATGGCAGACTATACATTCCTGGATTCAATTTAAAACTTGTACACGCCTAATGTGTGCACAGAGCTATTCTTCATTGTAAAAGATATGATTCTCGGGTTCTGAAAGAAACTGGGAGATTTATTCAAACCCATGAACAATTATCAATTACATTTCTTGATTCTTATTTTATGTAATGATATAAAAGTGTTCCTGCATGTTCAAATATTTCTTTTTATGGTTACAGGATGTGGTAGAGGCAGTTCCTATTCAACAAGTATTCCATGTGCTTGGCTCCATTTTCTTGCAGTCAGTGGGGTTATGTGGCCAATTCTGATCAATGGACTCTGAGTCAGTGTGCCCTTTATCCCTTGCTTTCCCTGCCCTGCTAACACTGGGGCCAAGTGTTCCACGTGACATAGCTAAAAGATAGAGGACAGTTACCTGGCTTGTATCAGACACAACATAATGACAGAAACTCTTATTGTGTATAATCACTGAGACTTTCAGGTTTCACTCTTGAAGGAAACAGAATTAATTACCTCAACTGATATATTACATCTGTATAATATTTTAGTCATATAATAGGCAGGCTTCTCCAAACAATTGCTCTATATGTAATAAAGAAAGGATATCTGAAGTTTCCTCACACATTGCTTCAGAGCTGAACAAGCTGATAAATGATGATTGATAGGGATAGATTTTAATTTGACTCCTATTTCTATATAGCTCTTTGATTTGAAGTCAAGTTGCATAATATCCTGATATGTTTGCAAAATAAAAAAGTATTGGCCTTTAAAGATTATTATGAGGATTAAATGCTATAATGTGGATGAAGTATAATGCTACAGAGACTGGCACATATTAGATGGTAAATAAATAGAGCTTTTAGATAGCAGGTTAATCTTCATTTTATTTTCAACTAGCCATGCACTCAACATGTTCTGAGTGAGAAAAATCTACCAAGTTTGGGAGGCTTTCAACCAGGGGAAGGAAGCATAATTCTGCTAGTAACTAGGCTATTTACCCAGACTCTTCCTGAAGGCTTGCAATATGAGTAGCCCTTGATAAAAATGAGGAGGAACACATTGAGGCAAAGTTAAAAAGTATTTCCAGGATAAAATATCACATTGTTAGATCAAGTAGGCAAATGATCATGTCTATACATGTAATTAGACTAAACTTAGCTGGTCATTGTGTGTCAGAATGTGTGATAATTTTTTTATTTTTTTTCCTGTTATTAATTACCCTCTTTCTAAGAAGGTGAAATACACCCACCCCACTGACATCAGGCTTGGCCATGGGACTTGCTGACATCTGAAATGTGAGCTTGCTACTTCTAAATAGAAGCTTTAAAAGCTTGGTGTGGTTCCCTCATCTCCTTTTCCTTTCTGTATAAGAATAGCAATGTCTCAGTTAGGAATGTTACTTCAACCTGGAGCAAAGCCATAGATGATCTGCAATTGACCTTTATCGTGAGAAATGAATTTTAGTTGTGGTAAGTCATTGAGACTTGGGGGCTGTTTGTTACTATAGCACAATCTAGTATAAGTTAAATAATACAAACTATCGATACCCCAGTAGTGCTTTTAGCTGTATATCTTGTTCTACTCCATAAAGGAGCATTCATAAGCCAAGTAATTAATCTCTTTCTTGGTTTCATATGGACTGGATAAATAAGTGGATCAAGGCTGTTCCTAGCTTCTCTGTCTACAGCCATTGGAACTGATCTCATATCTTTAAATTCAAAAGAGAAATAAGGGGCTCACCTATGCTGTCATTAATCAAAGGCAATGATCTTCTGGTCTGAAATGAAAAATTAGAAACTTGAATAACTATTAGTGACAAGTTCTGAGTCCCTTGTGCTAGTGTTCCTTGAATATATCACTCCTATAAAACTCCCACAGAACATGAGTGCCTGACAGGACAGAATCTCAGTATTTCTGGATCCCCTAACCTTAGTGTGTTTAAATATTATTAGCATAGAATTCTTCATGTCTTCTACATGTCTACTATAAAGTTTTAATCTTTGTCCTTTCTAGGTAATTATTAAAGCTTGACATTATTTAGGAAATAATTTTACATGTTGCTTATTTTTTCTACAATAATTTCCTTTAAATTTTTATTATGTTTTAATAAAGTAATTTTGAAAATAACAACCCATCTCAACTATATTAAAGGAGAGACAAACATTTTATTGTCATTTAAGGCATAAGCCAGCATTTTAAAGGCAGAAACATTCTGCATGGTACTAAAGGAAAAACGGGAAAGAGAATCAGTGGACCCTTGCAAAACTCAGAGGTTCCAAGTCTATTTATAAAGCTGTACTTTTCTACTGGACAATGTTCTTTAACAAATTAAATTATTCCTTTAAAATTACTTAAAAAAAATAAAAACAACAACAATAACAACAAAAACCCAGCAACAATTCCTGGCCCATATGGCTTCACTTTTGAATCCTTTTAAATATGTAAATAAGAATTGATAAAAATTCTACACAAATGCTTCCAGAAAATTGAAGAAGACAGAATACATCTTAACTCTTTCTTTGAGGACCATAGAACTCTGTCACCAAAACCACACAAAAACATTATATGAAAAGATAAAGAGATCAATGTGTTTTTGTGACCATATGCTTTCATTTATCTTGGGTAACTACCAGAAGCTGTGTCTTATGTTAAGTGTGTATTTAACTTTATATTATTATGAAATTATTCTCTGTATCCCTGGTAATACTCTTTGCTATCTAATCTACTTTATCCAACATTACTGTGGACACACTTTGGTTATAGTTAGTATGGTAGGCATTTTCCCTTTTTATTTTATTTTATTTTTTTTCTTTTTATTTCAGAATATTATGGGGGGTAAAACACTTTGTTTATGTATATTGCTCATGCACTGCCCATGTCAGAGCTACAATCGTGTACATCCCCCAAACTGTGTACCCGCACCAATTCAGTGAGAGTTTTCCCATCCTCTCCATCCCCCTCTCACCTGCCCGCCCCCTGAGGAATATTATTGCCATGTGTGCACATGAGTATTGATCAGTTAGTACCAATTTGATGGTGAGTACCAGTGTTGCTTGTTTTTCCATTCTTGAGATACTTTGCTTGGAAGAATGGGCTCTAACTCCATCCAGGATAATACCAGATGTGTTAATTCACTGTTGTTTTTTATTGCTGAGTAATACTCCATGGTATACATATACCACATTTTATTAATACACTCGTGTGTTGATAAGCATCTGGGTTGTTTCCACATCTTTGCAATTGTGAATTGTGCTGCTATAAGCATTCGAGTGCAGATGTCTTTATTATAGAATATCTTTTTTTCCTTTGGGTAAATACCCAGTAGTGGGATTGCTGGGTCACATGGTAGTTCTACTTTTCGTTCTTTGAGGTATCTCCATATTACTTTCCATAGAGGTACTAATTTACAGTCCCACCAACAGTGTATGAGTGTTCCTATCTGTCCACATCCCTGCCAACATTTGTTGTTTTGGGACTTTTTGATATGAGCCAATCTCACTGGAGTTCAGTGATATCTCATTGTGGTTTTGATTTGCATTTCCCTGATGATTAGAGAAGTTGAGCAATTTTTTATATGTTTGCTGGCCATTATTCTGTCTTCTTTTGAAAAGTTTCTGTTCATGTCCTTTGCCCATTTTTAATGGGGTTGTTTGATTTTTTTCTTGTTGATTTTCCTAAGTTCTGTATAGATTCTGGTTATTAGCCCTTCATCAGATGTGTAGCATGCAAATATTTTCTCCCATTCTGTAAGTTGTCTGTTCACTCTAGTGATAGTTTCCTTGGCTGTGCAGAAGCTTTTTAATTTGATCAGGTCCCATTTATTTATTTTTGTTGCTGCTATGATTGCTTTGGGGGTCTTCTTCATAAATTGTTTGCCTAGGCCGTTGTCTATAAGAGTTTTTCCAATGTTTTCTTCTAGAATTTTTATGGTTTCACATCTTAGGTTTAAGTCTGTTATCCATCATGAGTTGATTTTTATGAGAGGTGAGAGGTGTGGGTCTAGTTTCAGTCTTCTACATATGGACATCCAGCTTTCCCAGCACCATTTATTGAATAGGGAATATTTTCCCCAGTGTATGCTTTTGTGAAATTTGTCAAAGACCAGATGACAGTATGAGGATGGTTTTATATTTGGGTTCTCAGTCCTGTTCCATTGGTCCATGTTTCTGTTCTTGTGCCAGTACCATGTTGTTTTGGTTACTATAGCCTTGTAGTATAGTTTGAAGTCCAGTAGATTGATGCATCCCAATTTGTTCTTTTTGCTTAGGATTGCCTTGGGTAGACGGGGTCTCCTCTGGTTCCACACGAAGCATAGAATTATTTTTTATAGATCCACAAAAAATGATGTTGGCATTTTGACAGGGACTGCACTGATTCTGTAAATCACTTTAGGTAGCAAAGACATTTTTACAATGTTGATTCTTCCTATCCAAGAGCGTGGTAGGGTTTTCCATCTGTTTACATCCTTTCCAATTTCTTTTCTCAGTGTTTTGTAATTCTCTCTATATAGGTCTTTCACCTCTTTAGTTAGGTATCTTCCTAAATATTTAATTTTCTTTGGTGCTATTGTGAAAGGTATAGTGCCTTTAATTTGTTTCTTGGCTTGACTGTTATTGGTATATATGAAGGCTATTGATTTGTATGCATTGATTTTGTATCCTGAGACTTTGCTGAATTCATTTATCAATTCCAGTAATCTCTTGGTTGAATCTTTGGGGTTTTCTAGATATAATATCATATTGTCCATAAAGAGTGAAAGTTTGACCTCCTCTGCCCCCATTTGGATGCCCCTGATTCCTCTCTCTTGTCTGATTGCTCTGGCAAGGACTTCCAGCACCATGTGGAATAGAAGTGGAGACAGTGGGCAACCCTGTCTGGTTCCAGTTTTAAGGGGGAATGCTTTCAATTTTTCCCCATTCAGTATGATATTGACTGTGGGTTTATTGTATATGGCTTTAATAATTTTGAGGTATGAGCCATTTATGCCTATATTGTTAAGAGTTCTTATCATAAAAACGTGCTGGATTTTGTCAAAAGCCTTTCCTGCATCTATTGAAAGGATCATATAATCTTTGTTCTTGCTTTTATTTGTGTGGTGAATTACCTAAACCCAGCAGAAGAAAAGAAATAACCAAGATCAGAGAAGAATTAAATGAAATTGAGAACAAAAGAACAATACAGAAGATTAATAAAATGAAAAGTTGGTTCTTTGAAAAGATAAACAAAATAGACAGGCCACTTGCCAGGTTGACCAGAAGCAGAAAGGAAAGGACTCTAATAAGCTCAATTAGAAATGAAAAAGGAGAGGTCAAAGCTGATATCATGGAAATACAAAACGTCATCTTTGAATACTACAGAAATCTCTATGCCCAAAACCATGAAAACATGGAGGAAATGGACAAGTTCTTAGAAACACACTACCTCCCTAGACTCAATCAGGAAAAAATAGAATTGCTAAACATACCAATATCAAGCACCAAAATTGAAGCAGTAATAAAAAATCTTCCACCAAAAAAATGTCCTGGACCAGATGGGTTCACACCTGAATTATACCAAACCTACAAAGAAGAACTGGTGCCTATACTGCAGAAATTATTCAAAAACATTGAGAAGGGTGGAATCCTCCCAAACTCATTCTACGAAGCCAATATCACCTTGATACCAAAGCCAGAAAAGGGCACAACAAAAAAAGAAAACTATAGACCAATATCCCTTATGAAAATATATGCAAAAATTCTCAATAAAATCCTAGCAAACTGAATTCAAATGTACATCAAAAAAATAATTCATCACGACCAGGTGGGCTTCATTCCCGAGATGCAGGGATGGTTCAACATACACAAATCTATTTTCCCATTTTTAAAGGTTCACCTATCTATATCTTTATACTAAATTGGGTTTTCTTATAGGCAACATATGCTTTGATTTTGTATTTTATCCAATCTGAGAATATCTGCCTTTTAACTGAGATATTTAAAAATTTAATGTGATTCCAGGGTGGCATGGTGGCTCAAGCCTATAATCCCAGCACTTTAGGAGGCTGAGGTGGGAGGATTGCTTGAGGCCAGGAGTTTGTGTCCAGCCTGGGCAATATGGCAAGACCCTGTCTCCACAAAAATAAGAAAATTTAGCTGGGTGTGGTGGCACACACCTGTAGTCCCAGCTAATTGAGGGGCTGAGGCAGGAGGATTTCTTGAGCCCAGGAGTTGGAGGCTGCAGTAAGTAAGCTATGATCATGCCACTGTATTCTAGCCTGGGTGACAGAGTGAGACCATGTTTCTGAAAAAAAATTTTATATTTGATGTGATTCTTGATATATTTGAGTTTAAACTTATAGTCTTGTTATTCAATTTCTATTTATTCTATCAGCTCTTTGTTAGCTTTTCCCTCATTTTCTGCCTCTTTTATATTAATTGTATATTATTATTCTATCTAATATCTTCACTTGATTTCTTGATTGTAGCTCTTTGTTTCCTTATTTTAGTGGCTGCTTTTGAGGTTATGGTATACATATTTAACTTATAATATACTTTCAAGAAATTTTATACAACTTTAGGTATAGACTAAAAAGCTTAAACTATATTTAATTCATTTCTCCCTTCCCAGCTTTTGTGTTATTTTTTTCATGCATTTTACTTCTACATATATCATAAATTTCACAAGATATTTTCATTACTTTTGCTTTTAAAAATTTCACTTTTCTTTAAAGCATTTTAAATAATAAAAACATGCATTTATATTTATCCTATAACTACAATTTCCTGTGCTCTCCTTTCCATCTTGTGGATCCAGAGTCCTATTCCACTTAATTTTCCTTCTGCTGCGTGGACTTCCTTTAATATCTTGTGTAGGTCTACTGTTGATGAGTTCTTTCAGCTTTGTATGTCTCAAAGAATCTTTAATAATCCATTTTTGGAAGATATTTTTCTGGGTATAGAATTGTAGGTTGACATTTGGGCACTTTCTTTACTTTAAATATATTGCTGTACTGTTTTCTGCCTTGAATTATGTTCAAAATGAAAACAACTATCCTTTTTATTTCTCAGTACTTAATCTGCATTCTTCTGTATATTTTAAAGATTTGTCTCATTATCATTGGATTGTGATGCACCATGGTGTAGTACCTTCATCTTTCTTATGCTTTAAGTTAATTGACATTCTTAGATCTGTGGGTTTACAGCTTTCATTAAATTTGAAAAAAATCGACTATTATTTCTTTAAATATTGATCTGCCCCTGTTTTCTTCTTGGACTTTAATTACATATTTACAAGCTGCTAAAAGTTTTTCTTTGGCTCTCTGAAGTTGTGTTCACTTTTTTCCCCCAAACTTTTTTCTCTTTGCATTTTATTTTGGATATTTTCCATTGCTATGCATTCAAATTCACTAAACTTTTCTTCTGTAATACCTAATGTGCTGTTAATCCTAATCAATGCATATTTCATTTCAGATAATTTAGTTCTTAACTCAACAATTCCTATGTGTGTCTTTTCTACATATTCCATATGTACACTTCTCATGCGTAATCTTTCCTTTAGCTGTTTGAACACATAGATTGTAGCTATAATTACTAATTTGATGTCCTCATCTACTAATTCTATATCATTCTGGGTCCTTTTTGATTGATGTATTTCCTCATTATGCTTCACATTTTCTTACTTCTTTGCATGCGCAGTAATTTTTGATTGGATGCCAGGCATTTTGAATTTTATCTTATTGGCTTCTGGATATTTTTGCATTTCTGTAAATATTGTTGAACTTAATTCTATCATATAGTTAATTTCTGAATTACAGTTTGATCTTCGTCTTGCTGTTAAACTTTGTTAAGTGGATTCAGAGCAGCATGTTGCCTAAGACTAATTTTTTCACCAGTACTGAAGCAGAATCCTTATCATTATTCTATCCAATGCCCCTTGCATTATAAGATTTTTCTATTCTGGCTGTTGAGAAGAGGAATTATTCACAGTTTTGTGTCAGTACTAGGTAATTTTTTTTCTTTTAGATGACTCCTCCCCCGTGGTTAGTTTTTTCACATGCCTTCACTGTTAAATGTTTAGCTTAAGACTTGAGGGTGATCCTATGTGTATCTCTGGAGTTCTAGCTCTCTCCCCTCTGTTACTGTGCCCTTTCTTTTGTCATCTTGGTCTTCCTCGGCTCTCAGCTCCATCTTATCAACTCATGGAGACCACTAGGCTTCACCTGGGTTCCCCATCACTGCATCATGGTCTAAGAACTCTCTCAAGTAGGTAAGTTAGGCAATCATAAGGCTCACTTTGTTTTCAGTCTTGCAAAAATCACTGTCATTCATATGTTGATGTCTAATACCCTGAAAACTATTGTCTTGTATATATTGTATAATTTTTTATTTCATGAAGGTGGGTATTTTCCATCTATATTATTCCATAGTGGTCTAAAAAAGAAACCCCATTATACTGGTATTTATATTCAAAAAGGGCACTACTCTATAAGGTATTTCAAACCTACGTTACTTCTTTTACTAAAAGTGTGTACCAATCAGTCTCTTTTATTTCAGGGTAATTGCTGTTTAGTATAGTTTAATTTTTTAGGACTGACATGATTTTTTCTTCTCTACAGTCACCATATATGTAATTTAAATCTGGTCTCATCACTCGCTCCCTGTCATTCTCTCTACCTGTCTGCTTTTAAATAAAAGACACAGCATGAAAAATTGCTCCTATAGTCTCCAAATAAATATTCAGTAATTTTTGGTGTTTTTTTGTTGCAATGAAGCAGTCTTTTCCACGCTGAAGAACATTCAATGAAAAAGACTTTTGCTATTGTAAACTGAAATGTGTTACCCAGTGACATTCAGACACTGGTTTTAGTTTTGCCCTTTAGAGTTACAAAAAATAGCTCTTGTTTCCTTTTCTGGGTGACAACCATTCCACGGTGTGAAGACAGTTACTTGTGTCCTTCACACTTTCCCATCCACTTTAATGGTTCTTTCTGTAAAATACTTTTCCAAGTACCTCATCTTCTTGGTTATTTTTCATTGTTCTCCAGCCTTCTAGTAGCCTCCTTATAATGTGGTTTCCAGAAGTGACACAAGATAGAAAGTGTAATCTATACAGCACAGAATACAGAAGAACTAGTGCTTTCTTATGATTCACATCCTAAGAAGCCATTAATAGTATATAAAGATTAGGTTAGGTTTTAAAACACTTGCGTCATTCTATATAGAGAAACTCATGTTTGGCCTCTGTGGAACTGAAATTATCAGTTAAATTTTCATATTATTAAAGACAATTGATACATTTATTTTGACACACTTTCAAAAGTCAATGACTACTGGAAATTTTAAGATTTCAAACTCTGCCAAATATCTATCTGTAAATTAAATATATGTGTGTGTGTATATATATATAAAGTCACATAGATGCACTGAAAAAGGAAATGATTAAACAAAACTCTCTTAGTATGAGATTATCTGTAACAGTAGTCATCTAATATGTTTAGATGTTTATACTTTTTTAAAAAAGTTTTACTTAATATGAGAACACAATGATATTGACCATAAGTTAATAATTATTTTCAAAGATTTCAAAAACTGTCACAAGACTGTAACCTTCTCTAGGGTATGAACGAGGTCATATTTATTTTTGCTTGTCCCTTGAGTGTCTGGTTCTATACTTTTCACAGAACAAGCAGTAAATTCCTAAGTGCTAAAAGTGCAGCTAAGCTTTAGCTTTCCCAGAGAAAATGGGCATGTTACAGGGAGGCAGACATTGATTCTGTATCACAAAGGACTTTATAAAATTGAAATTACCCTAAAGGGCTCTGCTTTGAAAGGCCACTGCTCTTCACTTGAACTATTCAAGCAAATAGCTGGTGACAATCTATCAACATAGTATGTATTGTACTGTAACATACTGGAGTGAATTCTTGGATTCAGCAGGAATTTCACCTACATCAGTTTTAGAGTTTCTTCAAATACTGAGATTCTATGTTACTAATTTTCTGAGACATGTATGGAGTAAAGGATCAATCATACTAAGACAAAAATTATAAAAATAAAAGGATATTTGCAGATTTTTATATTTGCAGCCTAAAAGCTAATAGTGGTCTTGTGAGTATGTGTGTGTGTGTATGTGTAGGTAATGCTCAATCTGAATTAAATAGCATTCAATAAAAATATTCTACATCTATGATAGAGAAAATCATCAAATTTAATATTGGCTATTTCGTATATCCTTTGACGATGGCATTCTTGGCTTAGCTTTGTTCTACATATTTTTTAATAAATGCCTGACAGAATCCTGAAGGATGTCTAGATTTTAGCCAAAAATGGGGAAGAAGAAAGCAGTCTCTGTAGTGGTAATAGCATGAAAAAAATAGCATGAAAAGGTAAGAGGTTTTGGGAAACCACAGCCATTTTTATATTAATTAAATGATGAAATGGGGAATGATTCTATGTTTGTGTTATACTTCTACAACAGTATTTTTAGCTCCTTGATTCTGAACAATATTTCTACTCCTTGAAAGGAATAATCAAGTATGTAGAAAAGTCAGCTCCGAGGTGTTCTTGGGAGGCTGAAGACTGCTACATCCAAATGACAGGAATATTCTCTAGAAATGAAAGAGAAAACTACAAAGGCAAAATGTGAAAGAAACTGGCAAAATGCCCTAAAGAAAATACAGCAGAACTTTATCATATAGATGAACATATGGGGAAAATACAAATTTATTCTATTATATCTGATCCACCTATTTTAATTTTTTAGACCAAATTTCCATGAACTTAAATGAATGAAGATTTGCAAAGACTTTATTCCTTTGAGAAATGTCACTGTATTCTAAAGTGTAAGGGGAACATGGTCTAAAATCGAAGGGTGCTTTATCACAATGGCCTCCATGTGCTTTCATCTTCAAGTTTCTGCAATGCAGTATTTTTGGTGTATTTGGTTGTCAAAATGTAACTCATTTCATCTCAGTTCAGCTGAGACTCCAAAGAAAAAGGGAGGGAGAACAGATACTTAGACATTCTACGTCCTAAAGTAAGCTGCTTGACAACATATGTAAGTACAAGCTGAGGCTATAAAACCTGCTCTGCCAGCATTAGTGATCGTTCACCCCACCTGTAAAATGGTGGGGTGTTAAGAGTCCATAGAGAGAATCACTTTGGATGGCATAATTGAAATTTTGTGCAACCCCCAATCTCCCCAACTGGCCATCTCTCTCCGTGGGGGAAGTGGGGAGGGCCTTTTTCTCCCACTTAAAAAAACTGCCTGAAGACCTGACAGTCCCTTACAGTTCTAATAATTAGTTATATGGCACCACACGTAACAATGTGGTGCTCGGGAGAGAGTAACTAGGTGATAGGTTAAAAACAAACCACAGCCATCCCACACTTCAGCATTCCATGACAGAAGCAGGTCCAGGGTATAGGAGGCTAAATATGTTAAAAATTAATCGAAGCTCAGAGAACTGGTTTTTACAACAGATGTACTAACTTCTGAAGAAAGAATGTACTTGGGACAGCAAGGTACAGAGAAGATATGAGACATTCTTATGATTTTATTCAAAGTCAGAAAAAGATCAAATCTGGACAGGCCTATAAAGAGACCCTGGCAAAAATAACATTGCTTTATACAGCTAAAATAGCTAGGAATAAACCTAAATAGAAATGTGCAATATCTATATAAAGAATACTTTAAAGCACTTTTAAAGAAATCAAAGGAAGACTTGAACACTGTTCTTGGAGAGAGCGGCTGACTGACGTAAGGATGTCAACTTTCTTTAAGTTGTTTTAATTTTATCATGATCCAAATAATAATACCAAGTTTTTCTCACATCCTATGAGGTAGGGACAGGACTAGATAAAATGCTTTGTTAGTGTCCTTGGAAAATCATACAGATACAAATACCCAGGAAATTTCAAAAAAAGAAAAGCAATAACCAGTCATAATAGATATTATTAATTAATACATATCATTAATGCCCAATAATTACAACTATTCATTATTGTCATAATGAAATAACATTGTATTTAGCTAGATGGATCAATAGGTGGAATAGAAAATTCAAAAGTAAATACAGGCTGGGCACAGTGACTCATGCCTGTAATTCCAGCACTTTGGGAGGCCAGTGAAGGAGGATCACTTGCCACCAGGAGTTTGAGACCAGTCTGGGGTCTCATAGCAAGACCTTGTCCCTACAAAATATATATTTTTTATATATTTCATATTTTTATATATTTTATATTTTTATGTATTTCATATTTTATATATTTTATATTTTTATATACAAAATATTTATATTGTACATTAAAATAAATAAGCTGAGTGTGACAGTGTGTCCCTGTAGTCCTAGCTACTCGGGAAGGTGAAGCTGGAGGATCGCTTGAGTCCAGGAGTTCGAGGCTGCAGTGAGATATGATGAAACCATTGCACAGCTCCAGCCTGGGAAACAGAGCAAGACACAGTCTCTAAAAAATAAAAAAATGAAGAAAAAATTGTCAAATGTATATGAAGATTTAGTATATTTTGTAGGGTTGTCTCAAGTCAGTGGATAATTAATTGGATCACTCAGTCCATGGTGTTAGGGACACTGGGGGCCATTTGGAAAAATATGAAAAAGGATCCATTCTCCTTTCTACTGAATGTCACAATGGATTCTAAGTGTGTCACATATTTAGATGTAAAAAATGAAATAAAATCATACAAATACATGAGGAAAACATAGAAGAATTATTTTATAACCTCCCAGGGGCTGATGACTTTCTAACTATGATTCAAAATATAGAAGCTATTACAGGTTTTCTTTTTTAAAAAAGGATAAAGTCAACAACCTAAAAAATATCTTATGTATGACAAAACACCACAGCCTAAGTCCAAAAACAAATGACAAACTGAGAAAAATATTTTCAATTTATATTGCAAAGGATTAAGAGTTTCCAGAAATAACTAAGAAAAATATTAATAAATTAACAGAAAAATGAACAAAAGGTGTGACTAGGCAATTCAAGTCAATGGAAATATAAATACCTCATAAATATGACAACATGCTCAACCTCAATTTATTTAGGAAATAAAAGTAAAGACTATAATGGTGTTTCTTTTTCACTTATCCACATGACCAAAATACATAAGTCGGATAACACTGTGTTATTGAGGCTGTGGAACAGTATTGCCAGTGGGAATATAAATTTATAAAATCCCCCAAAAGGGAAATTTGACTAAGTCTCTTAGATATATAAATTCAAAGTGCCTTTTGACCTAGTAGTTCAAATTTCTGTATTTTACCCTACACAAATATTTTCCCATATATGAAATGATATCTGTAAACCTGCCCAACAGTGTGTGGGAGTGTCTTATTAAACACCCATTTTTTCTGATAGATAAGAGAGAAGCAACTTTTGCTTTATTTCACTATGAAGCGCATGTCCTCAAAAACCAGCTGTCAAAGACAGAAGCAGTTCCACTCAAGCCAAATGCTTTGAACATACAGATATCTCTGACCTCCAAGATAATCAGCAATTTGTATGCAAACCATGTCTCATTATATCTTTTTCAGCATTTGGCAAAGGATCTTTTTCAAATAAGTGTCCAATGACTGTTTGCTGATGAATGATGGCAGAACAAAGCGCATTAGCAATAAAGCTATGTTTATCACTCTTTACCACTATGGCTGCATTTAGATTGAAAATTAGTTATTGTTGGGAACTGTCTACCCCCACTGGAGTGTAAGCTCCATGAAGGGAGGGATCTTTTTTTTTTTTAATTTCAGAATATTATGGGGGTACAACACTTTGGCTATATATATTGCCCATGCACTGCCCGTGTCAGAGCTACAATCGTAGACATCCCCCAAACTGTGCTCCCCACATCCATTGAGAGTTTTCCCATCCCTTTCACCCCCCTCCCGCCTGCCCGCCCCCTGATGAATATTATTGCCATGTGTGATGTAAGTGTTGATCAGTTAGTACCAATTTGATGGTGAGTACCAGTGGTGCTTGTTTCTCCATTCTTGTGACACTTCGCTTTGAAGAATGGGCTCTAGCTCCAACCAGGATAATACCAGATGTGTTAATTCACTGTTGTTTTTTATTGCTGAGTAATACTCCATGGTATACATATACCACATTTTATTGATCCACTCGTGTATTGATGGGCACCTGGGTTGTTTCCACATACTTGCAATTGTGAATTGTGCTGCTATAAACATTCGAGGGCAGATGTCTTTATTATAGAATGTTTTTTTTTCCTTTGGGTAAATACCCAGTAGTGGGATTGCTGGATCAAATGGTAGTTCTACTTTTAATTCTTTGTGGTATCTCCATATTACTTTCCATAGAGGTTTTACTAATTTGCAGTCCCACCAGCAGTGTATGAGTGTTCCTATCTGTCTGCATCCCCGCCAATATTTGTTGTTTTGGGATTTTTTTGATATGAGCCAATCTCACTGGACTTAAGTGATATCTCATTGTGGTTTTGATTTGCATTTCCCAGATGATTAGAGAAGTTGAGCAATTTTTTATGTTTGCTGGCCATTGTTTTGTCTTCTTTTGCAAAGTTTCTGTTCATGTGCTTTGCCCATTTTTAATAGAGTTGTTTGATTTTTTCTTGTTGATTTTCCTAAGTTCTGTATAGATTCTGGTTATCAGCCCTTTATCAGAGGTGTAGCATGAAAATATTTTCTCCCATTCTGTAGGTTGTCTGTTCACTCTAGTGATAGTTTCCTTGGCTGTGCAGAAGCTTTTTAATTTGATCAGGTCCCATTTATTTATTTTTGGTGCTGCTGTGATTGCTTTGGGGGTCTTCTTCATAAATTGTTTGCCTAGGCCAAAGTCCGTAAGAGTTTTTCCAATGTTTTCTTGGAGAATTCTTATGGTTTCACGTCTTAGGTTTAAATCTGTTATCCATCATGAGTTGATTTTTGTGAGAGGAGAGAGGTGTGGGTCCAGTTTCAGTCTTCTACATATGGCCATCCAGTTTTCCCAGCACCATTTATTGAATAGGGAATATTTTCCCCAGTGTATGTTTTTGTGAAATTTGTCAAAGATCTTATGACAGTATGAGGATGGTTTTATATTTGGGTTCTCAGTCCTGTGCCATTGGTCTATGTTTCTGTTCTTGTGCCAGTACCATGTTGTTTTGGTTACTACAGCCTTGTAGTACAGTTTGAAGTCTGGTAGATAGATGCCTCCCAATTTGTTCTTTTTGCTTAGGATTGCTTTGGCTAGACGGGGTCTTCTCTGATTCCACACAAAGCGTAGAATTATTTTTTCTAGATCAGCAAAAAATGATGTTGGTATTTTGATAGGAACTGCATTGATTCTGTAAATCACTTTAGGTAGCAAAGACATTTTTACTATGTTGACTCTGCCTATCCAAGAGCATGGTAGGGTTTTCCATCTATTTACAGCCTCTGCAATTTCTTTTCTCAGTGTTTTGTAATTCTCTCTATATAGGTTTTTCACCTCCTTAGTTAGATATGTTCCTAAATATTTAATTGTCTTTGGTGATATTGTGAAAGGTATTGTGTGTTTACTTTGTTTCTCGGCTTGATTGTTATTAGCATATATGAAGGCTATGGATTTGTGTGCATTGATTTTGTATCCTGAGACTTTGCTGAATTCATTTATCAATTCCAGTAATCTCTTGGTTGAATCTTTGGGGTTTTCTAGATATCATATCGTCTGCAATAGTGAAAGTTTGATCTCTTCTGCCCCCATTTGGACTCCCCTAATTCCTCTATCTTGTTATAGGATTTTGGGGGTTTTTTAAAATTTTTTTCTGCTGATTTTATTTTTTTAATTTTTAATTTATTTATTTTTTTATCTCAGAATATTATGGGGGTACAACACTTTGGCTATATATATTGCCTATGCACTGCCCGTGTCAGAGCTACAATCATGGTCATCCCCCAAACTGTGCTACCCGCATCCATTCAGTGAGAGTTTTTCCCATCCCCTCCACCCCCCCACCTGCCCGCCCCCTGATGAATATTATTGCCCTGTGTGATGTAGGTGTTGATCAGTTAGTACCAATTTGATGGTGAGTACCAGTGGTGCTTGTTTTTCCATTCCTGTGACACTTCACTTCGAAGAATGGGTTCTAGCTCCAACCAGGATAATACCAGATGTGTTAATTCACTGTTGTTCCTTATTGCTGAGTAATACTCCATGGTATACATATACCACATTTTATTAATCCACTCGTGTATTGAGGGCCACCTAGGTTGTTTCCACATCGTTGCAATTGTGAATTTTGCTGCTATAAACATTCGTGAGCAGATGTCTTTATTATAAAATGTCTTTTTTTCCTTTGGGTAAATACCCAGTAGTGGGATTGCTGGGTCAAATGGTAATTCTACTTTTAATTCTTTGAGGTATCTCCATATTACCTCTCCATATTTCCATAGAGGTTGTACTAATTTGCAGTCCCACCAGCAGTGTATGAATGTTCCTATCTGTCCACATCCCCGCCAACATTTGTTGTTTGGGGATTTTTTAATATGAGCCAATCTCACTGGAGTTAAGTGATATCTCATTGTGGTTTTGATTTGCATTTCCCTGATGATTAGAGAAGTTGAGCACTTTTTTATATGTTTGCTGGCCATTTTTCTGTCTTCTTTTGAAAAGTTTCTGTTCATGTCCTTTGTCCATTTTTTAATAGGGTTGTTTGATTTTTTCTTGTTGATTTTCCTAAGTTCTGTATAGATTCTGGTTATCAGCCCTTTATCAGAGGTGTAGCATGCAAATATTTTCTCCCATTCTGTATGTTGTCTGTTCACTCTAGTGATAGTTTCCTTGGCTGTGCAGAAGCTTTTTAATTTGATCAGGTCCCATGTATTTATTTTGGTTGCTGCTGTGATTGCTTTGGGGGTCTTCCTCATAAATTCTTTTCCTAGGCCAATGTCCATAAGAGTTTTTCCAACGTTTTCTTCGAGAATTCTTATGGTTTCATGTCTTAGGTTTAGATCTGTTATCCATTGTGTGTTGATTTTTGTGAGAGGAGAGAGGTGTGGGTCCAGTTTCAGTCTTCTACATATGGCCATCCAGTTTTCCCAGCACCATTTGTTGAATAGAGAATCTTTTCCCCAGTGTACTTTTTTTGGAATTTATCAAAGATCAGGTGACTGTATGAGGTTGGTTTTATATTTGGGTTCTCAGTCCTGTTCCATTGGTCTACGTGTCTGTTCTTGTGCCAATACCATGCACTTTTGGTTACTATAGCCTTGTAGTATAGTTTGAAGTCTGGTAGATGGATGCCTCCCAATTTGTTCTTTTTGCTTAAGATTGCTTTGACTAGACGGGGTCTTCTCTGGTTCCACATGAAGCATAGAATTATTTTTTCTAGATCGGTAAAAAGTGATGTTGGTATTTTGATAGGGACTGCATTGATTCTGTAAATCAATTTAGGTAGCAAAGCCATTTTTACTATGCAACCAAGAGATTACTGGAATTGATAAATGAATTCAGCAAAGTCTCAGCATACAAAATTAATACACACAAATCCATAGCCTTCATATATGCTAATAACAATCAAGCCGAGAAACAAATTAAAGATGTAATACCTTTCACAATAGCACCAAAGAAAATTAAATATTTAGGAACATATCTAACTAAGAAGGTCAAAGACCTATACAGAGAGAATTATGAAACACTGAGAAAAGAAATTGCAGAGGCTGTAAATAGATGGAAAGCCCTACCATGCTCTTGGATATCTTGTTATAGGTTTATTGTCAATGTGTTTAAAGCGCCTAGAACATTTTCTTATACAAAGTAGGCAACACATTAACTATGTTATATGAGTTGAATAAATGAAGCAAACATTATTTCATGGTCTCTTTAGCACTACCATATATTCTCTTTTACGTCATATATCTGCCCTCTTAATTTCTGTTTCACTCCTGGTTACCAAATGTCCATCTTCACTTTGGATAGACACTTCTTAATATCTGACTATTCTCACCTGGGTCAGTTTTACCTGGTTATTTAGAATACCACATTAATTTTAGAAATTTTTCAACTGACCTTAAAAAAGAGTTTTTCCCCCCAGAAAGAAGGTAACATATATAATTGAGAACCTTCCTTAAAATAATACAAATATTAATTAGTTCTGCCTTTTAATTAATCATGGACATTAAGCCGCAAAGGCACATAGAATAGTTTTAGTGACTACACAGGATTCATAAAGATGTGGCTTCTCAAGTAATGTCAGTGAAGGCACAAAGATAAAATCCCAATTTTTCAGAATAGGGCAATAATTTATTCAGGGCATGAAAATTTCCCACAGTCTTAAAAAAACCAAACAAATGAAAATATGTTCTCTAGAACAGTCCTAACTCTCTCTCTTTCTGCCTCACTGTTCTATATTTTAAATGTCAGGTCTCTTTTTCTGGTACTTTCATTTATGGCTTCTGAGTTACTCGATCTCTTAGTAAATTATATAAAGACCCCAGCAAGTAGAACGTGGGTTCTGTTAAAAATAAAGATTTAGAGGCAGATGGGATCACCACAAGGTCAAGCCTTTTTTAGTAGGGTTAAGTTGGTCTAATATCTAGATAGTGTTTTTGTCTTGAAGCCATTTTCACAATGATTTGCTGGCTTTGTGGAGACCTTGTTTGTTAGGAGAGTTCTGTTTGAAATGGCTACATTAAAGTTGATCATCCCATTATTCAAGGATCTGTCGCATTTTATCTTTCAAAAAATGACAGCTCTCAGTGATTAAAGATTAGTCTAACTCCATCCCTTTGAGTCTTTTATAGAAGTATGAATACTAAATAAATAATAATTAATATTTTACAGAATGAATTGAATGATGAAAGTGCCTTTTAGTATGCTGTTCTTCATTCACAGACCAACAAAAATTTGTCAGCTCCTAGTCAGAAAACCTCTCTGCCTTGTTCTGATCCACCCACTTCCTTTTGGGTTAGGAACTACTCTTTCTTACTTCCATAGCACTGTGAGAATAATTCTATCATAGCAGATAGATTACAATGTATTATAATCACCATTTAACTTATATGTAACATTCTATATGAAAATCTCCTTAAAGATGGGTGACTTCTTTCGTTTTTGTGTCTTCGAATCTAGCACAGTATGTGATGAACAATAGAAGCTCAAAACAAAATTACTAAATAAAGGGATAAATAATAAATACTAATTTATTAATAAATAATAAACACTAAGCATGTTTTTATTATTAATAAGTACATTGATATTTAGATATCAGTTTGTTATTTACCAAATAACTGTAGCTAAAACCATATTTTTATTTCATTTATATTTTGAGGAAACTAACTTCCCTAAGTTTATGCTATAAAATTCCCTTAACAGTCTGGAGTCTCCTGTGTGTGGGTGTGTACTGTCAATTACCTGTTGACAATCAGTCCACACCACATCCCAGTCCCAGCTACAGCATTACCAATAAAGGAAAACTAACTTTTACTAAAAACCTGCTGTGTTTCTAACAAAAAGTAGACTACTATTTGTTAAATATACTTTATTAGTGCATTTAACTAATTCATCTTTATATGATTTTAAACAGACAATAGAAAAAACTTTCTAATTTTATTGATGTGTGGAATACAAAATAGTGTGCAAACCATAAGGGTACATATCTACATGTCATCCAAAATATCCATTTGTAAATGGATAGAAAATTATCAGTATCCCAGAAACTCCCCTGTGACTCTTCCCAATCTTTCCTCCTCCCAAAGGAAGCATATCCTGATACCTGACATGTAGGATTCATTTTTCCTTTATTTGCAAAGTATAGACATGTTAGTATACTTAATGTAGTATTTTATGTCTTTCTTTATTTGCAGATTATAGGCATGGAATTACACATTATGCATTGTCTTTTTTTCCCCTGTATGAGATTCATCCATGTTGATGTCTGTTGTGTATGCCAGTAGTTTATTCATTATCATTACTATAAAATATCTTGATGTTTGAATATTCTACAATGTATGTATACATCATATTTTTTATGAACATTTCATTTGTTTCCAGCTTGGGACTGTTATAAATAATGCTGTAATATGCATTCTTATCCATATTTTTTATATACATGTGCATATATTTCTATATCAAAAAGTGTGTGTATGTGTGTAAATACATTTCTTTCATGCCTGAAAATGGATAGAAGTTAACAGGTAAATGAAGTAATGAAGCATGAAATAATATTTTATATTAGTAAAACCTGAGGAAGATTTATATTTCTATACAAGTAAAACCTATATGGAAGATTCTAAGACTTTCCATTAATTGACAGTTAACTGAAAATCTGGCTAGATGAGTGAATGTTGATAATATCATTGAATTCCTAGATGAAGAAATAAATGTTAATTTTAAAAGTGTAGAGGAACAGATAAAAATACCTATAGAAGGCATTGTTTTACTGACTCAGTGCTGATTTATAATTCACCTCAAGACAAGATGTGGCTCTACTGTAGTTATTATGAAGTTTAAGCCTTCTATATATATTTTAATCTATTCCCCACAAAAACCCAACCTGTTATTACCCAAATTTTATAGATAAGAAAACTGAATTTCAATAAATTTAAGTAAAATACCCAAAACCAAAACCAATTAAGTCATAAATTACTAGACCAGAAGCTCACTAGTTAAAACCTCCATGGTTGGGGGAGGAGCTGGGATCAGTGTCAGAGTAAGAAAACCTGAACCATAATTAATGAATTGCTGGGGGCCCAATGTGGTATTGGAAAGTTGAGAGTTAATTAAACAATATATTCCATTATGTATGCTTCCATATATATCTTAGGTAGATAGATTTGCTTATGTATGCTTATACATGGGTGAATGGAGTGACAATAATAATGCAAAAATCAGGAGGAAGGAATTAGGATTATTTTGTTATTAGAAAGCACATACACTATCCATGAAGCAGTATAGTGTTATGTGAAAGTAGGCTTGGATTAATTGTAAATGCATATTGCAAACTCTAGGAAACCACTGAAAGAAACATATAACTGATAAAAAAAAGTATAACTGATATGATAAGAAAGGAGAGAAAATAAAATTATAAAAAATGCTTAGTTAAAGCCACTAAGGGTAGAAAAATAATTGAAGACAAAATGTGAACAAAGAACAAGCACAATAAACAGAAAACAGTAACAAATATGGTAGCTATTAATCCAACTACATCAGTAATCACTTTGAATGTCAATGGTCTACACATACTAATGAAAAGACAAAGTTTGTCAGAATGGATCAAAAAACAAGCCCCAACCATATGTTGTGTATAAGAAACCAACTTAAAATATAAAGACACATATAGATTAAAAATAAATGGATGGAGAAAGATATACCATGCTAACACTAATTTAAATAAAGCAAGATAACTAGATTAATTTCAGACCAAGCAGATTCCAAAGCAAAAATAAAAAGTTACAATAGGTAAAGAGTGATACCACATAATGATAAAGGGGTCAATTGTCCAAGTAGAGATAACAGTCGTCAGTGGGTATATGCCTAACCACAAAGCATTAGAACATGTGAGATGTGTGACACAACAACTGGTAGAACTGTGAGGAGCATTAGGTGAATCTAATATTACAGTTGGAGACATCAACAGCTCTCTATCAGAAATGGGTAGATCCAGCCAGCAGAAAATTGATAAGGACAAAGTAGAACTCAGCAACAACACCAATAAACTGGATATAATTGACATCTATAGACTACTTCATCCAACAACAGCAGAAAACACATTATTGTCAAGCTGACATGGACAACTTATTTCACATTCTGGGCCATAACACATATCTTAACAAATTTATACATTTAAAAGAACAAAAATCATGCAATATCTTCTTTTAAACCACAGTGGACTTAAACGAGAAGTAAATAAGAGAAAGGTAACTGGAAAATCTCAAAACACATGGAGATTAAACAACACACTTCTAAATAAAATTGGCTCAAACAAAAAAGCTCAATAGAGATTTTAAAAATATTTTCAACTAAATGAAAATTTAAAAAAAACAACTTATCAAAATTACCCTGATTGGATCATTACACATTGTACACATATATCAAAATATCACATATACTCCCAAATATGTGTATTACATATCAATAAAAATTTCAGATTTAGAAAAAGAAGTGCTTAGGGGGAAATTTACAGAATTGATTTCATATATTAGAAAAGAAGAAAGATCTAAACTCGATCATTTAAGCTTCCACCTTGGGAAACTAGAGAAAGAAGAGCAGATTAAATCCAATGTATTTAATTAGCAGGAAAAAAATGTATTTAATTAGCAGAAAAAAAAAGAAACAATAAAAATGTATTTTTTTTATTTAATTAGCAGAAAAAATGTATTTAATTAGCAGAAAAAAAAAAGAAACAATAAAAATAAGAGCAGAAACCAATGGCATTGGAAACAGAAAATCAATACAGAAAAATCAAAAAAACCAAAAGCTGGTTCTTTGAATGGATTATTAGAAATGATTAACCTTTAGCCAGGCTAAGTAAAATAGAGAAGAAACAAAAATCACTAATAACAGAAATGAAAGAGGAAACATCCCATGGATATTTAAAGGATAATAAGGAATACTATGAACAATCCCAGGCCCACAAATTTGATAACCTAGATGAAATGGGCCAATCCTTTGAAAAAAAAGATCTGCCAAAATTCACACAAGAAATAGATAATTTGCATAGGCTTATATCTATGAAAGAAATTGAACCAATAATTAACAACCTTGTCAGACAGAAAACACAAAGCCCAGATTGGTTCACTGGTAAATTATCCCAAATATTTAGGAAGAGATTACACCATATTCTTTAAAATTTCTTTCAGAAGATAGAGGCAGATGTAATACTTTGTAACTCAATCAATGAGGCCAGCATCACCCTAACACTGACACAAGACAAAACATTACAAGACAATAAAACTACGACCAATAACTCTTATGAAAAAAGATGCAAAAGTCCTCAATAAAATCTTAGCAAATTGAATCCAACAATGTATAAAAAGAAATATATACCACAACCTAATGGGATGGATCCCAGGTATGCAAAACTTGTTTAACATTCAAGAATCAATTAGGGTACTGCATCACATGAACAGACTAAACATGAAAAATCATATGATCATATCAATAGGTGCAGAAAAAACATTTGACAAAATCCAACAATCATTCATGATTAAAAAAAAAACCTCTCAGTAAACTTGATGTGAGTGGCCTTCCTCAACTTGATGAAGTATATCTACAGAAAACTTACACCTAACATTATACTTAATGGTGAGAAACTAGAAGCATTTCCACTAGGATTAGGAAAAAGAAAATTATAGTTCCTTTTACCACTCCTTTTAAATATCATACTGGAAGTTCTAACTAGAGCAATAAGAGAAGAAAATAAAATAAAATTATACTGATTGTAAGAAAGAAATAAACTGTCTTGATTTGCAGATGATTCAATCATCTATGTCAAAAATCTGATAGAATCAACAAAAATACTCCTGAAACTAACAAGCTAATTATGGCAATGTTGCAGGATACAAAATTAATATACAAAAATCAATTTTTTCCTATATACCAGTGATGAATAAGTAAAATTTAAAATTAAAAACACAATACTATTTACATTAATATTCAAAAAAATAAAATATTCAGATAAATCTAGCAAAATATATACAAGATATACATGAGAAAAACTATAAAATTCTGATGAAAGAAATCAAAGAATAACTAAATAAATGGAGAAATAATCCATCTTCATGGAAAGGAAGATTCGCTGTGTGAAGATATCAGTTCTTCCCAGCTTGATCTATAGATTCAATGCAATTTTAATCAAAATATTAGTGAGTTATTTTGTAGATATCAACAGATTGATTTTAAAATTTGTATGAAGAGTCAATATACCCAGAATAGCCAATGCCATATTGAAGAAGTAGTACAGAATAGAAGAACTGACACAACCTGACTTCAAGATTTACTATAAAACTACAGTAATCAAGACAGTGTGATATTGGTGAAAGATAAGATGAACAGATCAGTGAAACAGAATGGAGAGCCCAGAAATAGACCCACATAAATATAGTCAACTGATTTTTGACAAAGCAGCAAAGGCAATACAGTGGAACACAGGTATACTTCAAACAAGTTGTACTGGAACAACTGGACGTCGACATGGAAAAAAATTAATATAGACAGAGACTTTAAACCCTTCATGAAAATTTACTCAAAATGTATCACAGACCTAAATGTAAAATGCAAAACTATAAAAGTCCTAGCAAATAGCATAAAAGAAAATATAGGTGATCGTGGGTTTAGTGATTACTTTTTAGATATGAGACCAAAGGCACAATCCATGAAAGAAAGAACTGATAGACTTTGCTAAAATTAAAACTTTCTCCTCTGAAAAAGACACTGTCAAGGGAATGAAAAGATAAGCCACGGAATGGAAGGAAATAATTACAAAGGAAAGACATATTTGATAAAGGACTGTTATTAAAAATACATAAAGAACTCTTAAAACTCAACAATAAGGAAACAACCCAGTTGAAAATGGGCCAAATACCTTCTTGGGAACCTCACCAAGGATGATCCGTAGATGGAAAATGAGCATATAAAAAGAAGCTCAACATCATATTCCATCAGGGAAATGCAAATTAAGTAAAAAAAGAAAACGATGTGATACCCTATACACCTATTCAAGTAGCCCAAATCCAAAACACTGATAAAAAAAAAAAACGCTGGCAAAGATGAGTAGCTACAGGAACACTCATTCACTGCTGGTGGGAATGCAAAATAGTACAGCTACTTTGGAAGACAGTTTGGCACTTTCTTACAAAACTAAACATACTCTAACCATATGATCTAGCAATTTAGCTTTTTAGTATTTACCCAAAGGAGGTGAAAACTTATGTGTATGCAAAAACCTGCAGATGAATATTTATAGTATCTTTATTCATAATTCCCAAACTTGGAAGTAACCAAGATGTCTTTCAGTAGGTAAATGGATAAATAAAATGTGGTACATCCAGATGGTGGAATATTAGTCAACACTAAAAACAGACTATCAAACTGTGAAAAGTCATGGAAGAAATGTAAATGCGTATTGCTAAGTGAAATGTGCCAATCTGAAAGTCTACATAGGATATGATTCCAACCATAAGACATTCTGGAAATGGAAAAATTATGGAGACAGTAAAAATATTAGTGGTTGCCAACAAGGAGGAGGACAGAGGGATGAATAGGTGGAGTACAGAGGACTTTTAAGGACGTGAAACTACTCCGTATGATACTATAATGTTGGCCACATGTCGTTTTATATTTTCCAAACCCATAGAATGTTCACCACCAAGAGTGAACCCTTATGTAGACTATGGATTTGGGGTAATAATGGTGTGAAAATGTATGTTTTTCAATTGTAACAAATGTGCCACTCTGTTGGAGGATGTTGATAATGGGGTATGTATGTGCGGGGGCAGGACTATTTGGAAAATCTCTGTACCTTCCTTACAATTTTTCTGTGAACCTAAAGCTGCTATAAAAAACAAAGTCTTAAAGAGACAAAAAACCTATTAAGTTGAAAATCAAGGATTTCATTATATACCCATATGAGTCCATGTATATAAAATTCAGAATGATTAAAATTTATTCAGAATATGATTGAATAAATGACAAAGGCATTTCATAGACAATATGAATTGCTTGAGTTGGGAGAGGAAAAAAAATCACCATTGCCTTTTGTAATTAAGAAATGGCATGTCTATAACTGGGCTTTGTGAAGAGGGCAGAATTTTCCTAAGTTCAGAGTTTGATGGAAAAAGAAATAGGGCATCCTTTTCTTCAGCTGATATACCAAACTGAGCCACTCTCAATAAATATAAATCTGCTAGTAAATAAACCTTCTCTTAATCGATGGCTTTAGGTTATGAGCTCTTCTTCCACTCTCTGTTTCCATGAACTATAAGATTTTCACTTTAGAGATACCAGTCATTTACATACTTCTAGGCATTTGAGGAGATTGAAACTATTTGACAATTTGATTTCCATGAATAACTCTTCATAATGTTTGAAAACGAAAGAAAAAATTATTTTACCAAAAAATTAAAACAATTGGAGATTATTTCTAATCTTTCAAGGAGAAAAATAGTAAAAAAGCAAATGAGGAATAAAACATATAAAAATTATGGATATTTGAAGGTCTTTTGGAAGTATAGTTTCTTGGTCTTAAAGATTAGTGTTGTGGAGAATATGCTTTCAAATTATTCTTTTGGTTTCTAATTTGTGGAATGGATCCTAGAGGGTCTCTGTCTATGGCTTCCCAGATATGATCGTCCTGGAATAGCTAAACTGGTAAAAGAGTTGATTAGAGAGACTAGAGAAAGAAATAATAAGCCAGCATTGTGATAAAGGGATTTGCCAAGCCTTTTATAAATGAGGCTTTATTGAGCTCAAAGAGTGTGGTGAGAATAGAACACAAGGGAAAAATGAATAACATGGTAGACAAGAAGTGTCAGATAAAAAAGAAAGTCTAAATTTAAACCAACCAATAGTGAGAAGCGTGAATTTCTCTAATCACGTTATTTCAATGTTGTAAGAATAGGAGTAAAGGCTTGGAGGACCCAGTAGTTATAAATTTCTGATGAAGCAAATATTTTGCACATATAAATCCAACATGGACAGCTTTAGATGGGCTTTGCTCTAAGTGTGACTTGTACTGCTTCTGCTGATGTTCACATTGGGCCATACTCAGACCCTGCATATTGTGACTTGATTCTCTATTTCACCTTAGCTATCCAGTTCCCAATCCCAGAGAAAATAAAATTAGAATGAAGTGGGCAAACACTGGCAATGGCAGCAAGTGCTGACAGCCAGCTTGCCAAAGTGGCTATAAAAAATAAGACACAGAGTTCAAAAAAAGCAAGTAATCATTCTAGGCTTTGTGAAATGGGTGTAAATACATGAGACTGAGTTATCAAGGTAAGTAGTACTCAATTAGGTAAGGTTTATTAAAAATAGGGACGTTTAAAATGGTAAGCACCAAATGGTAAGCACCAAATATGTGGCAAATTCCCTATCTGTGGTCCACCTCCTTCTTTAACAGTCTGAGGTAATTGACGAATAGCTGAAATGAGTCTGACTTATTTATTAATGAGTTGTCCTTAATATATAGGTTGGAAATATTTCTTAACCTCTTTGAGACCCAATTTCAGTAACTGTAAAATTTTATATGTATATATATATATAAAAAGAGAGAGAGATCTGTGTAGATATATATATAGAAAGCGTACTCACACTGGTTCAATAGATGATTAATAAACTACCCACATATAACAAATGTGCTCTCTCTTGATATATATATATATGTATAATGCTCTCTCTTTGTACACACACCACACACTTAATGTAATATAGGCATTGTGTTGGTGTTCAACCAATCAATAAAAGCTAAAATTATATTAGTTTTAATCATAGGTAAAGAAAAACATAAAGTTACATTTTTAGCTAGATCTGATTTCAATTGCCAACTCTTGGACATTTTCTTTCACCTTTCCCTTTACTACTTGGATGATGAGTCTTCAGATTTCACTGCTATATTGTGACTATTTAAAATGGAATTTTTGAAGTATGATAAGGAAAAGAATCCTTCATATGCTCAAGCTTAGACATCATATGCTCAAGCCCACACATATCATCAGAGTCACCTGGAAGATTATAAAGTCAAATGTGTGTGGCAATATAAGTGACACTATTTTTTTTTTCCTGAAGAAAACTGGTGTCAGAGGGGGATTAAAAAAATACATTCAAACTCACCACAGCCAGAAAGCCGACAACAATTAAAACTCATTGAATGCTTGTTTAACAGTTTCCTTTAACCAATATCTCAATACTATTTATATGATATCAATCCATTCCCTGAAGCCATGAGGAACTCTCTTCCTTCTCTTTTCTCTCCCAGGCAGTGTGAGAATATGAATAACATGTGCAAAGGTGTCTATCTGATGTCAATAATTTCATTTTAGTAAGAAGTTTCTTGTTTTCCCATTTGTACTTGACAGGTGTGACTCTATTCCTGGAATTGAAATTAACCTTCTTTATTTTTCTCTTTTATTAATAAAGATATCTATTGAAACATAGTCTAAAGGGCTTTATATAAAATGAAAATGAAGTGTCAAATCTATCAAATACTTAGACAAACTATTTGTTATGCAGATTAAAATCTAATGTAGAATGCATATTTATTCTATGTATTGGGAGCTTATACTGTGCCAATAAGGAAGAAATCAGCCTCACAATAAACAGAAGCTTCTGTCTTGTCGAAAAGTTAAAACATCAAGTAACAAAGAGGAACTTAACATTTTCCTAGCCAGAACAAACACTGCAACCCCATTATCTATCTTCAGTGTTTTACACCATTAGAAAAATTTTGAGACTCGTTCATAGATCCTAAATCTACCACAGTAATAAGTTTTCTTTCAACTGCACAGTGTCAGTATCTCCTTAAATAGTTGTTCGTTTTCTACTTTTGTCTGCAAGGTACACCTTTCTCTCTGTCGTTGTGTACAGCATGGTCTCCTCTCCTTTCCTCTTCCAGTGTCCCAAAACTTCTCTTTCCCTGCTCAGTATGAGACAATTCCTTGAAAGGATCTTAGATTTTGCTCATGTATAAATTATAAATTTGCTGTGTTAAGGAACATAGGTGTTGTAGTCAGCCAGATATTGGCTGATATGCGTTTCTCACCTTCTTCCTGAAATACAGTTCTTATAAAGGATTGAGGGCATTTTCAAACATTCTGAGTCAGTAGTCTTATTTTATACAACATAAAACACACCCCTAGTGCTTTCCAAATATTACTGTTAAATCCCACAATAAACATAATATGGTATGTAGAGCACTATCACTTTTAAAAACCAAGAAACTAATATTTACAGAGGATAAATAATTTACCAAATATTATACAACTAAGTAAAAAAAACAGAACTTAAATGAAGCTCTGATTCTTAGAACACCTATTGGAACATTATGTATCTCCTTCTTTGATCAAAACACTCATTACGTATTTCTAATGCTGTCTTCCAAGCAAATGTTACCTTCCAAACCATTGGTCTGAAAGTTTCTTTGTAAGGAAAATGGCTTTGATAAGTTTGTTGAAGGGCAGAAATGTGCAAGCTTTTAAGGAAGAAGGAGAAAGACACCCAGCTCAATAAAGTAAAGAGGGAGGAAGCTCTAAAGCTGAGCAATGTCTTGGGGGCAGAGTTGGGGGTCCCTGGTTTGCTAGAAGGATCAAACAGGCTTTAAGGAAAGTCTGTCTCCTGGAGTTTATGGTGGTATGGCTATACTTTCTATACATCATCTTCAGTAATTTTCAGGAAATCTTAGATTACACTCTAATGATTTTTGAAAAGTTTTGTTTTTTTTAATTAAAGAATGTGGAGAAATGCTACCTGCTGCTGCAAGGATGGACTACGGCAACAGATGCAGCCTATGGCGCACCTGCTTGTGGTATCATGTATCCGTCACTGAAATATGCTGAAAAGAAGCAAAAAAAGGAAAGGAATAACTCCTGCTGTTGAAAAACTTAAAATCTAGTTGAAAATTTGAATAAAGTTTAAAGTACACATTTAGTATTTTAACTGGCTGGGTCGGTGTTATATGGGTGAAAGAGATGGATCTGATCTGTTAGGACTCTTAGAGGGAATTAAAGACATTTTAATAATATTTGAATAATATTAGTGACTTTTTAATATAAAGTATAATAAGAAGGGTGTATAATTATCTGTTTATAAAATATTGCAAAACTAGTTTCCATATTGTCTTTATATTACCAGATACATGTGTATCCCATTTTGATTTGAGGCCCCAAGAATTATTTTCTTAATATCACTAGCCAGGATTGTTACATAAGGCAAAAATGCCTTCACTTTAGCACATGAATGCTAAAGAAATCTCAAGTCGGACCCAACTCTAGTTCTCTTTGCTTAAATAGATTTATTCTGTTCTCAGATTCAATGTTAGCAATCTTGTGAACACCTGCTACTCTGTTGCATACTCTATTAGGTACCAAAAGGAACAAAGGAAGTAAATGGCAAATGCTCTTCCTTTCACATTTTTCCATAAAAGCAGCCAGGCTGCTGAAAGTGCTCCTGGAGCCATGTAGATGCAGATGCAGATAATTTTCCATCTGAGCCCTCCCTGATTGCATTCACAGAATAGATGTGATGTGTGACAGCCCTAGCTGCCTATCTACATCCAAAGAATTTAAAAGAAAAATAAAACAGAAATCGAAAGAAGAAATAAAACACAATGTAATTGTAACAGTGGGCTGAAGTTTTTTTTTTTTGTAAACCAATACACTTTAACTTGTACGATGTAATAGGACTATTTTCATATTATTGTGTGCTCTCTTATACTCTGTCATGAGAACAATTTTTCAGAAAATTGTATCTAAAAATATTATTGTTATATTTTTCTTTTTCACTCTAATGGCAGACATTATACTACCAAGAAAAGAACACTTTTCAAAAAAATAATAATAGATAATCATTTCCTTTGACAAGGACTATAATGAGGGCATAAAATGAAAGAGGGAGAAAGTATACATTCATTCTTGTGACAAATATTTCAATGCACAGAAAATTGCAGGCCATTAATCTATTTGTATGACAAGCTTAGGCTGGACTATCTCTGGACTTGGAGAATGTTATATCCTATATTGCTTTCTTTTTCTGCAAGGAAAATTATTCATCTGGTGGAATATGGAAGAATACAAATTGGAAGTACAAACGTACCCTGCCAAACTACGTATAGAAGCATTTCTCCCAGAAATTTCTGGAAAAACCCATTTTCAAGCACCATATGATACAATTACCATAATTAATTAGCTTTATGGGGCTGTGCTCAGCAGTCACCTGCTTTGAAAAGGAAATTAAAGTAACTGCTCCTGATAAGTTAAAGGATTGTTATCAATGTGGCTGAAATGATAAACCAGAGTGTTCTTATCACATCAAGTTTTCTATAGTAAGGGAAAGAAATAAATATTTCTAAAAGTCACTAAGCTTTCCATGAGGGAAAAAAAGAATAGTTAAATTAAAAGTGTAAATATTTACCAGTCAATGATATAACCAAATATACAGGGTTACAATGCAGTTGAGGTCAGAACACCATCAAATCTTTATTTTTATGTATTTTCTGCCCTTGCAATCTGATTAACAGTAGAGATCTTTTCTGAATAAGATAAATAACATTAGCTACACATCTAGATGAGGCTTGAGATCTGATCTTCCACTATGAATGCTGATCATCAGGCAAAATGTCTAGAAGAGAAATCTAGAACAATGAAAACATATCTCATTAGTATTTTATATTTTTCTAAAGAAACTTACATTTAAAAAAATCTTTTAAAAATAAATCTAATTGATTATTTATGTTTCTGTATAAAGCAGAGTCTTAGAGGAAACCAACATGGTTTCAGGACTGAGTTTAGCCATAGATAAACTTGGACTTTTGCTGATAAGAATGGAAAACATTGCATACTATTTGTGCCAGGGTGAGACAGACAGTAACTAGGCAACCAGAACTAACAAAACCAGGAATTGGTCTGGAAAAATTTGTGTCATGTGTCCCATCTTGATCTTACTGTATGTTGTAAGCTGAGTGGTGGTCTCTAAAAAGATATGCCTGTGTCCAAATCCCTA
This sequence comes from Daubentonia madagascariensis, assembly GCA_023783475.1. NCBI lineage: Eukaryota > Metazoa > Chordata > Mammalia > Primates > Daubentoniidae > Daubentonia > Daubentonia madagascariensis. The sequence continues at coordinate 74,100,074 of JAKFHU010002088.1, read as the reverse complement.
AAACCTGTGAATGTTAGCTTATTTGGGAAAAGGGTCTTTGCAGATGTAATTCAGTTAAAGTCCTGAGAAACAATCATCCTGGGTTACCTGAGCAGGCCCTAACTCTAATAACAAATGTCCTTATAACAGAAAAAAGGAGAAAAGACACAGACGGCAGAGGAGGAGGCCATATGAAGATGGAAACAGAGATTAAAGTGATGCAGCTGCAAGCCAATGCAAGCCAAGAAATGGCAAGGATGCCAGCAGCCACACACACACACACAAAAGCATGGAACAGATTCTCCCCGGAGCCTTGGGAGGGAGTGCAGTCCTGCTGACACCTTGATTTCAGATTTCTGGCCTCCGTAATTGTGAGAGAATACATTTGGATTGCTTGAAGCCACCCATTTTGTGGTAAATTGTTATAGCAGCTCTAGAAAACTATTAACAACACACCATATCATTCCCAAGGTGAAATGGAGATGATATGTTATATTAAATAAAAATATACCAAGAAAGTCACTTTTGGTGAAAAAGAAAAGATGGACATTCCCATTTCTTAAACTGTCTAAACCTTTGGGAAGACTTAGGTGCAAAGCATGCTAATATCTCAGAAGCCTGGCCGAGAGAGGAGAGGGGAAAGCTTGGCTCTGGCAAGATGAGGAAGAAGCTTCAGATGAGAACGATCCATGTGGAGATGGTGTCTTTTGTATACCTACTAAGCACAGCATCTAATGAGAAAGACAATCTGTGCTTGGGTTCATGATAATACTACCATTAAATGAAACTCAATATGGTGAGAAGGTACTCACAGCAGAAGGTGGGATAGACCTGAGTAGAAGAAGAGGTTTCTGAATAAAAAACAAAAAACAAACAAAAAACCAGGGTGAATTTCTGGGAAAGACTAGAGAAGGGAAAAGATCCTGGCACCTCTGATTATAGCCAACATGGCTGAACCGCTGACTAGCAGTTTAGTCTCCCTACAGTGTTAACTGCTACTATTCCCCATGAAGAGGGCATGAAGTATGGAAAGCTTTTGGACTGTTTCCAGATGACCCGATGGAATGTATAAACTGCACCACTTTCTGTTTCTTAATACACTCTCTTCTAGAACACTTAATGAACTCTTTAGAGCTCTGGGTTTTGTTTTTGTTTTTGTTTTTGAAGAATGTAAAAGCCCTTGAGAAGGCACAATGGTTTCAATTTTCCTAGATATTTGTGTGTTTATTTCAACTGCTTGGCTGACAGGGGTAAATGCTAAGACCCAGTATTTTTAATTCTTTCTGCAGTGTTCAGCATGATTTAACAGTTGACAGCCATAGTGATATATCAGGAAGATTGTGCTGTGTGAAATATTCTTTCATTTGATAACAACAATTTCATTGCCATTTTATGGCACAGGTGCCATGGGGGAAGTCATGGTGATGTATTGACATCATTTAGATCATCCTAATATGATAATTTCCTCATAATTCTAAAACCTCTGCCCTGATTCATAGAAGGTTTCAGACACAGTCCTCTGACTACCCCTCTGGCTACAGTTTTCTACCTGTAAGACAGCAGAAAGCATAAAAAGGGGAGAAAGTGTTCAGTGATATGTAGTGAATAAAATAAAATATTTTGGCACAAGGACAGATTTAAAGTCAGCTCTACCATTTACTTGCGGTGTGATACGGAAGAAGTGTTTTACCTGCATAGAGATCAGTTTCTGTGTCAGTTAGGAGCTATAATCTGCTGCCTGAAACAGCAACTAAAGACACATACAGGTATAGTCTTTTTCCTAAAGTAAGCATGAAGAGAAGACAGTTCAGGGATGGTATGGAAGCTCCAAAAAGTCAACAAAACCTGGGTCCTTATGTCCGCTAATCTGCTTTCCTTAGCATTTGGCTTCTGTCCTTAAGGCCACCTCAAGTTCATGGTGGCCCCAGTCACCACATCCACATTGCAGGCAGGAAGCTGAGAAAGTGTGCACTGGCATGAGAGAGGATAAAAAGAAGACACACCAAATATCTGCCCTCTTCTTGAGGAACTTCACTAATAGTCCCATCCAACAATATCCTGCTTACATCTCATTGACCTCCCCAGTAGCAATAGAAATTAGGGAAGATCACCCTTTTTCTGGACACATTGCCTCCTAATTAAAAAAAAAAGTCTAAGAGGGCTTCTTAAAAAAAGTAATCTAAGAAAATATTTATTTCATGGCTATCACTTCTAATTCACTCAAGCCTTCCTTGACAGATGTCAAATTTATTTACTCAAAGACATTTGAGTCTTTGCCCATTGCTACAGTTATATCTGATACCCTAAGTATTGTCTACATTTGCGGTCCCCAACCCCCGGTCCACGGACTGGTACTATTAGGGACCAGCCACAGAGCTCTGCTGCACCTGCCCGGCAGGGGTGGGGGTGCAGGTGGGCACACAGCAAGAGGTGAGTGGCAGAGGGTGAGCAAGCAAAGGCTTCATTTGTATTTACAGCAGCTCCCCATCACTGGCTCGCATTATGGCTTGAGTTCCCCCCGCCACATCTCCCCACTCCTGTCCGTGGAAAAATCGTCTTCCATGAAACGAGTCCCTGGTGCAAAAAGGTTGGGGACCAGTGGTCTACATTTCTTCTAGGCACTGGCCTTGTGCAATGATCCATATCCTTTTGCCTTTTAATACATTTATTCATTCTTTCAACATTTACTGTGATTCTACTATGTGTCAGGGTCTAAGCTGAATAAGATACAGTCTCTACTACTCCAAAGAGCTCAAAATCTTCTAGACAAGACATATGTAGGTAGAACACACACTCACACATACACATACATGCAAGGACAAACACATGCAAATTGTTTAAAAAATGTAAGAGTTGTGATTTTAGTAGTTTCTGGTTTGGGAATATTATGTATACTATTGTAATAAAATTCTCATACTTTTTTGTGAATATATGTATTTATTCCTATTGGGTATACATTATAGAATTACTGGGGTATATTTCATGTACATATTTGGTTTTTGAAGATACTGCCTGACAGTTTTCCAAAGTGGTTATATAAATTTTATCTATTTCTACATAAAATACCATTTATATGCCTCCATTATGAGAGTTCTAATTGGTCCATATACTCACCAACACATGATATTGAACTTAATCACATCTCATCTACTGATTTCCTCCCTAAAAATTAGTTTTCCACATTCTTGCACATCATAGTAAGTGACAACTCTGTGTCTGCATTGATTTCTCTCTCCATTTCAATCCCTAAATTCGATGAAGCACAAGGCATGATAATTCTATTTCTAAACATTTTTCTATTGTGTCAGCCTTGATTACTCTCTGTGGCTAACTTCCTAGTCTAAACACTCTTTCTACCTTGGTTGACTGCAGTAGCTTCCTAATAGTTTCCCCTTCTTTTGCTCCTTCCAACCCATTCTTCATACAGCAGCCAATGAAATGTTTTCAAAAGTAAATTGAATTATTTCACATCCCTTTTAAGAAACCCTTTATATAAAATATTCTATAAGTATAACGTTTTCAAGGTTTATCCTTGTTTAGCATATATCAGAACATGATTCCTTTTTATGGTTGAATAGCATTCCATTGTATAGATACGTCACATTTGTTTATTCATTTGATGATAGACATTTGGGTTATTTTCTCCTTTTGGCTATTGTGAATAGAGCAGCTATGAACATTTATGTACATTCTGCTAAATAAAAGAAGCCAGACACAAAAAGCAACACATTATAGGATTCAATTTATATGATATATCCAAAATAGACAAATCCGTAGAGGCAGAAAGCAGATTCATGGTTTCCAGGGGCATGGAACACGCAGAATGAGAGTAGACTGCTTAATTGGCATGAGATTTCCATTTGGAGTGATTAAGGAAAATTCTGGAACTAGGCAGTGCTGATAGTTGAACAACATTGTTAATATACTCAATGCCACTGAATTATCCATTTTAAAATAGTTAAAGTGTTAGATTTTATGTTATATATATTTTACTACAAAAACCAAGATTATGGTGATGGTTGTGCAACTATTTAAATACACTGAAATCATTGAATTGTACACTTTAAATGTGTGAGTTTTATGATATGTTAATTATATATCAATAAAGCTTTTGTTAAAGCCCTTCATATAATTTTTATTTTACTTCAACTAAATTCCAAACTTCTCATCTTGGATAATCTGACTCCTTTTGATCCGTCATTCTGATTTGGAGCTATTCACCTCAGATTAACTAAAATCCAGCCTTTTTTAAAACCTTCTTTTGGTTCCTATCACACGCTGCATTTTCCTTACCTTGGGCCCTTGCATTTGCCATTCCCTCTGCCTGGAACGTCATTCATCCTGATTTTCCCCCGCGGTGGAATCATTCTGATCCTGTAAATTTCACTTAAAATGTCATCGCTGTCGAATAGACCTCTCCTCACCCTATCCAAGCGGCCCTCAGGTCCTGCCTCCTGCACACATACACATTCAACTTGCCCTACCATGACTCCAGCTTCATCACCTGAATACTTCATTCCCAATCTGTAGTGACAAACTTATGTGTTTACCTATGTAACATCTGTCTCTCCCCACTACGGTATGAGTTCCATGAGAGTGGAGGCCATGCCTGCTTTGTTCACTGCGAACAGTTTCTGGCACATAGTGCTTAAGAAATACTTATCAAAAAATTAAGTTATTAACACATGCCTCTTACCGGTCTACGCTGGAAGGTGACATTTCAACAGATGCTTTGGATAAAGGCACTCCAGACACATAAATGAAGAATTCTTACTATGCCTTGACCCACATAGAACTCCAGCAAAGGTTTTTAGAATAGTGTATGTTGCAAATGTCATCTGATTCTCTTAGATTCTTAAATGCAAAAGATGACTTATCTAAAAGGTAATATGCCTTTTGATTTATTTTAATTTTCTTAATATTTGAAAATATTATTCCATACCAATATTATCATTGATATATAATCACTGTGTTTTCAGTCTATTTCAAGTGAAACATGGCTAAGCTTTGTAAGTACTTAAGTTACAGAGACAAATTAAGTTACTTTTACTTTTTGATATTTTACAAATAAACGACTCATAATAATGGTTAAATGAAAGGATAAGGGGACTATAATCACCCTCAGCCACTTTCTAGGTACACCACACATCCCTTAGTCTTTCTGTGACTGTCTTCATCTATGAAATGCACAGTTTGTGTTAAATGAATGTCATGGCATCTATGAGTCCCCCTGCCCTAAGAATCTTCCCATGCAGAAATCATTTTAAAAATCTGCTGACTGGTTGTCATCACTTTATTCAGTTCCGCCTCGTCCATAAAAATAAATTTTAAAACGAGCCACCAGAGTAGATTTTAATTTTAATGGGAGTTATACTTCTTTTGTTTGTATAATTTCTTATTTATTACTACTTTTTAAATTTTTTTATTTCAGAATATTATGGAGGTGCAAACATTTAGGTTACATATATTGCCTTTGCACCACCGAATCAGAGCTACAAGCATGCCCATCCCCCAGACAGTGTGCACCACACCCATTAGGCGTGAATATACCCATCCTGTCCTCCCCGCTCCCACCTGCTTGACACCTGATGAATGTTACTTCCATATAAGCACATAAGTGTTAATCAATTAGTACCAATTTGATAGTGAGTACACGTGGTGCTTGTTTTTCCATTCTTGTGATACTTCACTTAGGAGGATGGGCTCCAGCTCCATCCAGGATGATACAAGAGTTGTTAGTTCACCACTGTTTTTTGTGGTTGAATAATACTCCATGGTATACATGTACCACATTTTATTAATCCACTCATGGACTGATGGACACTTGGGTTGTTTCCACATCTTTGCAATTGTGAATTGTGCTGCTATAAACATTTAAGTGTGGGTGTCTTTTATAGAATATCTATTTTTCCTTTGAGTAAATACCCAGTAGTGAGATTGCTGGATCAAATGGTAGTTCACTTTTAGTTCTTTGAGGTATCTCCATACTCCTTTCCAAAGAGGTTGTACTAATTTGCAGTCCCACCAGCAGTGTATGAGTGTTCCTATCTCTCCGCATCCACACCGACATTTGTTGTTTTGGGACTTTTTGATAAAAGCCATTTTCACTGGAGTTAAGTGGTATCTCATTGTGGTTTTGATTTGCATTTCCCTGATGATTAGAGATGCTGAGCATTTTTTCATGTTTGTTGGCCATTAGTCTATCTTCTTTTGAAAAGTTTCTGTTCGTGTCCTTTGCCCACTTTTTAATGGGGTTGTTTGATTTTTTCCTGCTGATTTTCCTGAGTTCTGTATAGATTCCAGTTATGAGCCCTTTGTCAGATGTATAGCATGCAAATATTTTCTCCCATTCTGTACGTTGTCTATTTGCTCTAGTGATAGTTTCTTTGGCTATGCAGAAACTTTTTGATTTGATCAGGTCCCATTTATTTATTTTTGTTGATGCTGTGATTGCTTTTGGGGGTCTTCATAAATTCTTTGCTTAGGCTGATGTCTGTAAGAGTTTTTCCAACATTTTCTTCTAGAATTCTTATGGTTTCATGCCTTAGGTTTATGACTGTTATCCATCATGAGTTGATTTTTGTGAGAGGTGAGAGGTGCAGATCCTGTTTCAGTCTTCTACATGTGGCTATCCAATTTCCCCAGCACCATTTGTTGAATAGAGATTCTTTTCCCCAGTGTATGTTTTTGTCTGCTTTGTCAAAAATCGGATGGTTATATGAGGATGGTTTTATATTTGAGTTCTTAGTCCTATTCCATTGGTCTATGTCTCTGTTTTTGTGCCAGTACCATGCTGTTTTGGTTACCATAGCCTTGTAGTATAGCTTGAAGTCTGATAAATTGACGTCTCCCAATGTGTTCTTTTTGCTTAACATTGCTTTGGCTATATGGGATCTTCTCTGGTTCCATATAAAGTATAGAATTATTTTTTCTAGATCTGTGAAAAATGATTTTGGTATTTTAATAGGGATTGCATTGAATCTATAGAACACTTTGGGTAGTATAGACATTTTAACAATGTTGATTCTGCAGACCCATGCGCATGGTATAGTTTTCCATCTGTTTGTGTTCTCGGCAATTTCCTTCTTCAGTGTTTCATAGTTCTTCCTGTGGAAGTCCTTCACCTCCTTAGTTAAATATATTCCTAGGTATTTTATTTTCTTTGTTGCTATTGCAAAAGGTATAGAGTCTTTGATTTGGTTCTCAGTTTGTTATTGGTGTGTATGAATGCTACTGATTTGTATACATTGATTTTGTAACCTGAGACTTTGTTCAACTTATTTGTGAATTCCAGTAGTCTCTTGGCAGAGTCTTTGGGGTTTGCTAGATATAAGATCATATCATCTGCAAAGAGCAATAGTTTGACCTCTTCTGCCCCCATTTGGATGCACTTGATTTCCTTCTTTTGTCTGATTGCTCTGGCTAGGACTTCCAGCACTATGTTGAATAGAAGTTGGTGATAGAGGGCAACCTTGTCAGGTTCTAAGTGGGAATGCTTTCAATTTTTCCCCATTTGATATAATGTTGGCTGTGAGTTTGTCATATATGGCTTTTATCATTTTGAGGTAAGTCCCATCTATGCCTATTTTGTTAAGCATTCTTATCATAAAAGGGTGCTAAATTTTGTTGAATGCTCTTTCTGCATCTGTTGAGAGGATAGTATGGTCTTTGTTTTTACTTCTATTTATGTGGTGAATTACATTTATAGATTTGTGTATGTTAAACCATCCTTGCATCTCTGGGATGAAACACACTTGGTTGTGATGGATTATTTTTTTGATGAGCAGCTGAATTTGATTTGCTAGGATTTTATTGAGAATTTTTGCATCTATATTCATTAGGGATATTGGTCTGTAGTTTTCTTTTTTCGTTGGGTCCTTTCCTGGCTTTGGTATCAGGGTGAGGTAGGCTTTGTAAAACGTGTTGGGGAGGATTCCTTCCTTCTCAATGTTGTGGAATAATTTCTGCAGGATAGGCACCAGTTCTTCTTTGTAGGTCTGGTAGAATTCAGGCGTGAAACTATCTGGTCCAGGACTTTTTTTTTTTTTGGAAAGATTTTTATTACTGCTTCAATTTCAGCACTTGATATTGGTCTGTTCAGGAATTCTATATTTTCCTGATTGAGCCTAGGGAGGCTGTGTGTTTATAATAATTTGTCCATTTCCTCCACATTTTCATGTTTATATGCATAGAGATTTTTACAGTATTCAGAGATGATATTTTGTATTTCTGTGGTATCAGTTGTAATTTCTCCTTTTTCATTCCTAATTGAGCTTATTACTAGTTTAGATTATTTCTAAAAAGTCACATATTAAATCAGAATTATATTTTAATATCTTAGCACCCTTTGACGTTCCATTTTGCAAGGAGATATAGTTCAAATTGAACTTGGGAGTTTATACACAATGGAAATTAGTCATGCCTTATAAATTGCAAATTTTATATTTTTGTGTTGAGTCTGAGATTTTGGATCAAGACATGTAACTATATATTAATAATATGTCAAGATTTTGGAAAATATATTCCAGAGTGTTATGGTTTAGTTGAAAATACAGCTGCTAGAACAAAGAGGTAGGAAAATTGTAGGGAACAAGAAGCACATTTAATGTATCTGGAATGACTTTAAAGATATCCATGTAATCTGTAAATTCTCTTTACTATAGAAATGAGAGATAAGTTTAAGATGAAGCAATCCAGGAATATTTGGTAGTATTTCCCCCCTTACTTTGATAACTAATTAATGACAATAAAAAAAAGATACAAGGGGTTGTTGGAAGTGACAAAAAGAACATGAATAAGTTATCTTTGATAGATGGAAAAACACTGATTAAAAGTATTGAAGAAGTTTTTACAGGTGCTATTCCTCATATATGTTATTCCTTTTAATTTCCTCCCTAACCATTACTGTTCTAGCCATTCTGCCTCTTTAAGTAGATGTTATCTCAACCTGCAGAAATCACACCCTTTCCCCAAACAGCAACAGTTCTTGTGTAAACTATGTGAAATCAAGCTGACCTTGTTGTCTATTTCATGTTTGTGAGATACTTCTCTCGTGTGGCTGTAAGCTCTCTGTGGGCAAAGATGGTCTCATAGTTCTTTTTGGTGCCCGTAGCACAGTGGTGAGTGCTCACTGTGAAGATAAATGCTTACTGCTTAAAGTCAGATGAATTCAATCCCACTGGTATTTATTGGCCACTTATTCTGTGCCTCAACATAGGCTGAGGCAGAAATGAGGCATAGGCATAGTTGCTTTCTATCTCAAGGGGGCACCTTGGTGCTTTTTCACATCAGTAACACTTGCCCAATTTCCAATCTTGGGATTTAAAGGTATGTGAAGTAGTAGGCATCTGTGGATGTACCCTGGTCCTGTCACATCTTTCTGGAAAGGAGGTGGAATTGATTAACTGCCTAATACCAGGGAAGGGAAAGTGGGGTGTTGAACAAAATGTAAACCTGTCTCTGAACCTCAGAGAAAACTAAAAGAATCAGTGGTATACTTTGCTATCTTCATTAATAAAGACATAGATTTTATTACAGTGATTTTAAAGCCATATTAACACCAAAAATTTTCGGAATCTATTAATGATAAAAGCTAAACTGTTAAGAGATCTTTATTCTACACAGGCAAAAAGTAAAAATATTGATTCCTATTATATTCTGGAGTCTGTGTGAAGCATATCACATAAACATTGGTATTTTGCTCTTATAACAAACTTAAGGGTAGGCTTTACTTCCCCATTTTACAGAAGGTAAAACTTAGGATCAAAGAAATGAGTATCTTTTCCAATTTCACAAAACTAAAAAGAAAATGAGCCCTCTACAAATTCTATGGGATTTACATTCCCCTTCTCCTTGCTGTGGTACATGGAACAGAGTGGTGTGCATTTATAGTCTGGCAATTAATTATTAAAAATAGCTATTAGAATTAGAAAAATAAATATTAGAATAACGGAATAATTTCACATTTTCAGCTAGTGTGGCTGTTGAAAATAGTTGTAGCATAAGTATAGTTTATGTCATGTTTTCTTCCAACAGAATAACAATGAAGAAAAACTATATAATTTAATTTTACATTTGAAGTAAAGGCTAATCATGGTAGCCTATAAAAATTGTTCTATAAAACAAATGTTGCTGATTTTAATTAGACTACATGTATGCACAATTTCACATTTGATGCTGAAATGGAAAATTAAAGAATTCAATCTCATTGGCCTTAAGTCAATTCAGAATAAAAAATAACTTCTCACTTTAGAGTTTAAGCAATAAACACAGCTTTAAAATTATCTTTGAATTTTAATCTATTCTTTTTTTTTTCTTACCACTTTGAAGGTTCAATTTTTAGCACAAGCTACCTCCTATATGTATTTCTCTTTTTCCTGCCCAGAAAACAGTGCCATTATAAAAACAAACTTTTGAGAGGGTCAAACATAAAGGCAATAGAGGAAAGAAAAAAACTCTTCAGAGATTTTCTTTGTAAAAATGTTTTGAGTAATTTCAATTTCTCAATAGCTCTATTTCATTTTTAATGCATAGTGCATTTACTATAATTCTTTTTCTCTCTGATAGCTGCTACAGAAATCACTCTTACTTAGCTTTCATCAGCAATGGATTGAGTTACCTATGAGACCTGCATATATTCAAATAACCTAAAATAGCATAGAATAGGATAGAATTAAAGAATAGCTAAATATTCCACTGGTCAGGTCTCTCATATTTGATATACATTGCACGATCTGCTCCGTTAAGAAGGAATGGGTGAATGAATGAAGGTATCCATAACCTTACCTTGGAAATGAAATTGAGGTTGGGAAGCATTTGTCAAGCAGTCAATTGGTCTATTAAAATGAAAGATCTAGAACAGAAAGGAAACAGTGTTAAGTTCCGTAAGCCTCTGTCTTGCCCTCTCTTATTCACAGAAGGCTTTGTTAATTGATCATACAACTATTTATCACTGAGGTCAAATCCTGCAACATACGTCTCTGCTGCAATTGCCAATTGTGCAGAGCAGCCAAGAGAGTTGAAACTGAGCTAGTGGAGCTAGAAAGTGTGAGGAGGAAGGCTACAGGCAGGTGGCACAGGAAGAATACTTTTCCCCATCTGGTAGAAGTCTCTGAGAAAACCTTTTTCCCCTGAAGAGGTGTTTGTTATGGAGAATACTCTGTGCATTTTCAAAAACAATTTATCTTCCCTTTTCCCTGGCAGAGTCAAAAGGGTGTGTTTCTCATATCTTCACCATGAGAACCTAGTGGGGTTCATGGATGCAAATCTCATAAAAGTATGGGACCCGTGGGACTGCAGGCTCTGCAGTTGCTCACTCACACTAGTACACACTCAGCCTCCAGCAATGAATCAAGCTTACCATTTAAGTTTTCCTACCCGTATTTGACTCTAGTGGCATCTGTTTCAAGTAAACAGGTGTTGGCTATGACTCTGGATTCACCTGTCTCTCCAGATTTTGGTTTGCTGTGCAACCTCAGTTGTCTGGTTCAAGAAAAGTCATTAATTTTCATTTTTATGCTGTTTTCTTCTTGTAAAGATAAGAATGACAAATACCAATCTCTTTACACGTCGGATCTAAAACTGGAAGTCTTTTATATTACATCAGTAATTGGATAGTATCACAAAACAAAGTATAAAAACTTAAAGCTAACAAGAGCGGAGCTATTACCACCCATATACTTAAAGAGAGGAAGATTAGACAGCAAAAGTTTTGTAGTGAATTTTCTGTGGAGAGCAGCTGTTATCCTCCATGGAAAGCAAAGCCCAAGTGATACCGTACGTTAAGGAAGTTATGGAAATAAAAACTCCAATGGCACTCGTTACTTCTAACTGATCTAATACGGTCCCCCTGGACATGTTACCGGCAAAAACAGGCTGCAGAAGGACACCTCCCACTTGGATCTGGCAAATGGAAGGTGTCGAGCATGGCTGTGATTGTTGTTACCAGCACTAGTTGGTAACAATACCAACAATCAGCTATGGTGAGAGGGGGAGGATGGCAGCAATACCAGGGAGGATAGGCCTGGCTTCTGTGGGGAAATTTCCAGAACAGAAGAATCTCTACTTTGAAGACCACCCCATTCATGTCTCTTAAATTTTTGTAGATTTGAAGAAGTGGAGAGATTATAAACTAGATCAGAAAGGCAGAGTTAGCATAAGATAAAAAGATAAAAAACCCCAACTCTTGAAAGCATAATGTGCCCAAGTTCTTCCATGTGTAGGATTTTGCTCCTCTATTGATAAAGGCCTCACATAATCTCTCCTGCTGTACCTTTTACCCACTCTCTGTGGTTTAGTTCAGATAACAGGTTTTTTTATAAAACTAATTTCTCATAAAAATTAATCTCTTCTTTTTCCAAATTCCCATAGCACATTTTGATTCCCCCGAATTTCTGAATTTCTAATACATTCCATCAGACATTATTAAATTTTATGTAGATTTCTTCATTAATATATTAAAAGTCACTTATTAAAGTCAAAATATGGAAAAATGAAGCCACGTAATACATTAACAGAAATTAGTAAAAGTTGGTGTGATTTGTGGTAGAAGACAAATTTGCAAAAATAAGTAACGGCCAATTCACAAAAGGCCAGGACAGGTGTGCTAAATTGAATTTGAAATTGTTCTGGAATCCTCTTAAAGAGATTCATTATATGTATATCTAACTAGCTGTATGTCTAATCTGACCCAATAGATTATGTAGCAAGTGAGAATAGGTACTACTTTATCCTCATCCTCAAATATACTGGAAACTGATCAATTATGATTAGATTGATTTGTTTCCATGTGAAAACAAAACTCAGGCTCAGAAGACTAAATAGGTTGCCCATGGTAATGTAACTAGGTGGTGACACATTTTATTTCCTGGTTCCAAGTTTAGAGCTCTACCTTACAATATGGTGCAATTTCCCCTTTCTCTTTATATTTCTGTTCATGTTCGTGTGCATGGTTATCAACTAGTATAATTTCACAGTACAAGGCTTAACAACTGCATTCTCCTAGACTGTGCATATTAGTGTATTTTCTTTGCCAAATGAGTCACCAATGATTAATAAAAGTTAGGGAAATAATATTAGTGGATGAAGGGAGCAAAGCATTAGCTCTTTCTATTTATATTCAATAAGTCCTGAAACATTTCATTTAGCTACAAATTTCATGAAAGAGGAGACCTTGTAAATTAATAGGCCCGACTACATATTAAAAAAAAAAAAAAAACGGCAGAAGAGTGGAATGTTGCTTGATAGTCTAGAGTAGAGGAAGAATAAGTTTGGAGTTAACAAAGTTACTACCCTAAGACTTGTATTTAGAAGGGTTGTGCCTGGAACTTTTGTAATTTGGTTCTCTTGAGTATAATTTTAATACATACAATCTGAAGTTTTCAAACTTCTGTTTAATGTGCCTTTAGTGTCTCAGTAATTTTTTCATAGTCCCTGTACGCCAAAAGAAATGAGTACTGTTTACTAAGAACTTAGGTTCAAAGAATTTAAAGTATTTATGTCCTAACAGATCATCAGTTATTTGAAAAAAAAATCCACAAATAAATTAGAAGAAATTAACCACAATTAAATAAATATCATTATTTACTAAAGTTATGTACATACCTGTTTGTCACTGTACGACTTCTCAAACCTCAGAATCAGATTGGCCACAGCCACTGTCATTTCCTGTTTCTTGTTAATCTCCATGCACTACTTGCTTATTATCACAGTAACCAACACAACCTCTGCTTTGAAAAGACATGATATGATTGCAGGGGATGTAGTCTGATCTGACATAGACACTGGGTTGCTTAGAGCTAGTAGTTTACTCAGTGTCATCAAATATCTAGTATCACTCTTTTTGTGAAAATTAAGATATCCCTTAGCACATCTGTGAATTCACGATGGTGCCCTGGAAACTTTGTCACACATTTTGGGTAGCATAGGCTTAGATTATTGCCAACTTTCCTGTAGAAACAGAACCAATTATTTTTCAACTTTCTTAGAAGTTAGGAGTGCATTATAATGTAATAAAGCCATTAATGTGGCATTCATGCATAATTTTCCCGTATGAAAAACAACCTTGATTTCCAGGTGATAGAGTGGAGGTGTCTAGGCCAGAACTATGGAGAAATGCTTTTGGTTTTATTTTCTGTCAGTAATGCACTGTGAATATTTGGAGAAAGTCATTCATGCTTCTATACCTCAAGCTTTGTGCTCCAATGATAAGATAGAGAAAATTATTTCTGCTTACCAGCAGAAAAAAATCACTTCTTAAAGTCAAATGGAAGAACCCATATGAATGTACATTGACATAAAAGACAAGTGTTATTGTGCCCAGTAATTTCAAATAGATATAATTGAATAATTTAAATCAATAAATGATCCACTTAAGCCAAGGAAGCAGGTTTCCACCGTGGTTTCCTCATTCTGACTCTCTATATTGTGTATTCTAGAAGAGAAATTATTGAGTATCATAATGGAAATTCTACTGCCACTCCCACCCTTGCCCAATTATTCTATAGAATTTTGAAAATAATTTAATTGACTTAAAAATTTAAATTTATGAGTGTCACAGGAATGGAAAAACAAGCACCACTGGTACTCACCATCAAATTGGTACTAACTGATCAACACCTACATCACACAGGGCAATAATATTCATCAGGGGGCGGGCAGGCAGGAGGGGGGTGGAGGGGCTGGGAAAAACTCTCACTGAATGGATGTGGGGAGCACAGTTTGGGAGATGACCACAACTGTATCTCTGACACGGGTAGTGCATGGGCAATATATATAACCAAAATGTTGTACCCCCATAATAGTCTCAAATAAAAAAATAAATTAAAAAAAATTTAAATTTAAATTTAAATTTAAAAATTTGATACATACACACATGCTCATTGTAAAGTTTAAATTCCAGATGAATATAATCTCTCCCCTCTTGTCTCTGCCCATGTCCACTAACTACTATCCACAGGAATGATGACTGTTGTTAACAATATATATATATCCAGATATTTTAATGCACTGAAATAATTTTGTATGTATATTTAGAAATATATAGTCATCTGTATATTTTATACAAAAATATTAGATTGTAAGTATTGAATTGAATTTTTCAAAATTTACTCATTTTGGATAAATCATTTTATATTAGTAGGTATAAACTTACCTAAATCTTTTATCTGCTATTTAACATTGTATTGTGTGTTGTACTGGATGTCTTCTATTTCTCTCTCCAGATATCCACTCCTCTCCACTCTGCTCTGGGCCCTGGGAAACTGAGCTGAAACGACTGTGTGGAAGGGCTCTTGATCTCCACCACCTTCCTTGCCCTCTGGCTTCAGGCTGCATCTGTCAGTTTAGTGAGAGCTATTGGCAGGAGATACAGAAAGAAGGAGAAAAGCTAAGGAAAGGCATTTATTCCCCACCTTCCTTTGTAATTGTTTCCTATTTGTTTGCCATCTCCTCTACCAGACATCATATTTCTTGTCAGGTGGCCTTCCACATATAGCGGTCACAAGTTTCCGATTAAACCCAGGAATACTGGGAGTTTTCCATGGTTATTAACCCCAGGGTACTGTACCACCCTTGTTGCCTTTCCTAAACTTGTACCTATATCATTGTAAACAATGCCTTTATTAAAATATACTCAGTCAACTAATTTGAGTGTGCCACTTGTCTTCATGTAAATCTTTGACTGATACATGAGGGATTACTATACTTAAACTTTACTTACACATTTATAGTTGCTTCCAGTGTTTGAGATTTTATAGAATGCTATAACGAACATCCTTAATCATCCTTCTCTGTATGTACTGTGAGTATTCTTTTATGATGTATATTATTTTATGATTGATACCTGGAAGAACAGTTTTAGAGTCAAAAAGGCAGCTTCACTTTAAATATGGGTAGATACTGCTGAAAGTCCTTCCAGAAAGGGAGGATCAATTTATTCTCTCTCCAGAAGTTTATGAGAGCACATATTTTTCCACCCCTTTACCATCAATAAATTTTATAAACCTTTCTTAAAATATTGTATAAAATGTTATCTTTTTATTGTTTTCATTTGTATTTCACTGATTACTAATTGAGGACAATCTTCTTTTAACATGTTTATTAGCCATTTATATTTTCTTTCTAAATTGTTAATTCAAATCCACCGTTACTAAGGGTAGAGGGAACGGCAGCTGGAGTGATATGAGAAACTCATGGAGCGGAACGGAGCAGTCCTAGCCAAGACCATCCTAGACCAGCCAGCCCCAGCCAATTCAGTAACCAACTGTAGACACCCGAGCAAGCCCAGTTCTGATCGACAGCTCTGACCCAAATCAACAGTATCTCTTGGTTGACGTGTAGACTTATGAGGTAAACAAATGGTTGCTACTTTAAACCCTAAGATTTGGGTGGTTTGTTAAGCAGAAATAAAAAATTGAAAAAAATCACTTGAGCCACTTCTTAAGACATTTCTTTACTTTCTGGCTCTTATCAAACTCCCCACCCTGGAGAACACTGCTTCTCCTGGAAGATTCTCAAGAGGCTGTTTCACTTCCCTTACTCCTGTTAATACTATTAATATATCTGGAGATGGAAAACATATCGTCCTTGTCACATGCAATTTATTGTCTTCCCTTTTCTTCCCAAACACCCAGCTTTAATCATGTTCCTTCCTCATCCCTAGAAACATCAGGTTTAAATTTGATGCCATCCTTCCTTCTTACAAATATCTGTGGACACTCAGGCTTCTCATACCTCTTAAAACTGTACCTCCCGGTGTCTTATCATTCTGTCCAACATGACTACTTTCAAAACTCCCGATGATTTAAATATCGACATAGATAATTCACCCCACAATTACAGTCATACCCTAGGTCTTATCACTACAAATAAATGCAAAACTCTCATAATTTCAATTTCAACCACATTGCTCTCTAATTCCCGCAATTAGTGGGGGGTGGAGACGCCAAGCTCTTTTCAACAATGAGCTGTCTCTCGGGAACCAAGAATGAGAACTCACTTGCTCCTGTGAAAATGGCACCAAGCCATTCATGAGAGTTCTCCCCCATGGCCCAAACGCCTCCCAGCAGGCCCCACCTCTAACATTGGGGATCGAATTGCAATGTGGGACTTGGTAGGACCAAACAAACCACATCCAAACTATGAAAATACCAAAACAAACAAACGAATCTTCTGATCCTTTCCCCCACCCCTTATATACAAACTTGTTTTTTCTCTTTACAACAAAACTCCTTAAAAGACATCACTAAACCCATTTATTCTAATACTTCTCTTCATATTATACCGTGAGCCCATTCCAGGCAAGCCTACTGCTCCTGTCACTCTACCAAAGCTTCCAATGCAAGGTCAGCAATGACCTCTTAATTATAGAACAACAGCAGTCAATTCCTAGTCTTCGTCTTTCTTGATCTATCTGCAGTGTTTGCCTTTCTCATCTTTAGAACACGTTTTTTAGCTTATATTCCAGACCACACACTGTCCCGGATTTCCTTGTCTACTCTAACATGTCATTTTCTTTTTTCTTCACTGTTTTCCCTCATTTTCTGCTCTAAAAATATTGGAATTCCCAAGGGCTTAGTCCTTGAATTTTTAAATTTTTTTTTCACTTACATGTATATACTTACCCAATATCACTAGGTGACATGTTTTTAAATGAAGTTTTTACACTGGAAACTTTACAATTTGTACCTCCTAACTAGATATGATTCTACCCAAAGAATTATATACCCAGCTTTTTACTTGATATCTGTATTAGTTTTCTGCTACGCAACTCAAAACAAACATGCCCCGGACTAAACTCTAAGACTCTGACATGTCACCATTGCCACCCCCTGTTCTTTCCACAGTCTTTGCCATCTCGGTTTAAGGCAACTACATTTTTTATTTCACAGTCCTGTGAAATTGTGTTGGTTGCCTGCTTCCTTTCTGGAGACCAAACTATGCTTGGTATAATACAGGTTCTCGGTGTGACAGATGAAGTGGATGAAGAATTTTTGAAGAATTACTAACATTACCAATTATAAGGATACCTATTTTTGTCCTCTTAAATGCATGTAGTTAACATTTCCTTTGCCCTAATATCAATAGGAACAAACCTGGGTTTTCTTGTTGTTTGACATGTATCTGATATGCTTGTTTTCTTTCTTTACTACCAACATTTATGAGTCATTGTCATTTAAGTAAAGCTATTCTAAATAGAAAAATAATCACTATTTTAAAACTGAATTTGAGACTAAGCATTTTAATTTTTAAATTTTAGATATGCATTTGATTTTCGATTACTAAAATGTTTACATTACTTTTGACAAATTATTTTATGTTTTTCTACTTTCTCTACTTTTTAAAAAAATTATTCTTATGTTTTGATAAATTCATGTAGTTGTCTTCCACCTTTCTCTAATGTTTTGAAAGTTTGACATCCCATTAATATTTTTCAAATGGTTTCACTTGAAATTTTAACATTCGTATTTAAACTTTGCTACTTCTATGCAATGCCTTATGTTAATCATTTTCTTTATATTTTTCTGACATATATTAAAACTCTTAGCAATTATTTTTCTCTTCCTTCTACCTCCTTCCATGTTTTACATCAGGGAGCTGAAAAATCTATTCCACCTTGAGATATTCAACAAATTAATTTTAAAATTATAATTTTTGCCTTCAGAAACCACCTTCATTTAAGCCTAAATATAAATTATACTTGTTTCATTGTTCTTCATCATTTCTCATACGGCCTTTCTCTCTCTTAGACTTCTCTCTTTTTTTTCCAAATATATCCTGTAGTAATTCTTGCAGATAGGGGTAGGTGAGTAAGAAACACTGGGTGCTTGGGCGTGTTTAAATGTTTTTATTATTCTCTCATAGTTTAATGTTTGTTTGGTCAAATGTAGAGTTCTAGTTAAATATTTATACTTCAGAAATAGATAATCCTTCAGAGTCTTGTGCCTATGGTTACTAAAGGGACTTTAGATGACTATCGGCTAGTTATGCATTTAATAGTTCCTTCTACTCCCGTACCATCCCACAGAATTTTCAATGATATTCTCCTTTGAGTTCTGAAATTTCACTTTGATATGACAAGGTATGGGTCATTTTTAAATTTACTTTCTCATTTTGGGTTGACAATAAAAATCTAAGGATTTGTGTTTTCTTTTCAATTCTTTTAAAAGAACTTTTAAAAATCATTTATTTGTATATCTTTCTATCTACTCTCTCTACTCTGTGCTGTCACTTTTGTATATAACAAGTATTGATGGATGATGAAATTTGATTCATTCTTTTTGTGTATTAAATTTTATTTTATTCTCTCTCCCTGCCTCCCTCCCTGTTCCTCTCTCTCTCTCTCTCTCTCTCTGTCTTGCACACACACACACACACACACACACACAGCTGATGCATTCTGTGAGATTCCTTGTCTAATCTCCCAGCTCACTAATTGACTGTGTTTAGCTGGGTTCCTTTTACTTCATCCACTGATACCCCAGCCCCTATATTTTGATTTTTATTTTTCAGCTTTTGTATTTTTCATTTTGATAATGTCCACTCAGATCATTTTATACCAATATCTACATTAATATTTTCATATTATTTTTTAGTCTGACCATATATTTTGTTATGAATAATGCAAAGATGATTGAACACAGTTTTCTTTCATTCTCTATGTTTCATTTATCCTAACAGATCACAGGTAATTCAAGAAAACTTAATATGCTCTTTTTTTTACCGTTTCTTCATTTTTCTTACCTTGATTGACACAAAATATACATAAGGATTCATTGCTTCAAAAGCAAGGGCCTACTCTCTCTGCTTCCGTAGTTCTTCCAATTTTACTTCTGAACATCAACCTTCTATTCCAGCCATAGAAGCATGAGAGTCTCTCCTTTTTCTCTCCTCCACTGAGCTTCTGCATCTCTGGCACTCTGTCTTGTCTGTTTTAGTCTCAGTTCTCCGAAGTCATGCAAGTAGTTTGAGTACTGGAAGAATCTGAATGATTGATTACAAATAATACTGCAGTGCAAGAAATAGGAATCGGTAAATTCAGGGTCTCATTTGTTCAAATAGGATTTACTTTTCACTGCCAGTTACACAGTGGCGGCAACAATATTTTCCAGAAATAACTAAGGGTCACAACACAAGTCAAAGCAAATCATTATCTTGGGAGAAATTATAGAGCTTATGGTCACCAAGAAAACACTTTTGTTATACAATTACTTTATTCATGCTAAACAAAACCCTGTCTTATCTAGATAGTATATGACTTAGTAGTAATAGAAATTGCTATAAAAATAATAATGGGTGTAGCAATTTATATCACTGAAACATTGTGAACTAAACAAATAGAACCAGATGATGAGCAATAATTTCAAATGGAGACAACCTAGAATCAACACTTTATTTTGTTCGTGACAGTTCCAGAATGTCAAATAGGCTACAAGACACACAAATGATAATTAAATTACCTGCATTCACTCATTTATGTTGCAATTATTAAGTATTTACATGCAAAAAGAAGTTAGAGCTCCTGCAGTCAGAGATATTGAAGGTGCAATAATTGTTAGGTGCCTACCAAATGGCTAAACAAAAATCTCAATAAGCAATTTAAATCTAACGGTTGAACTAATCAATCCAAGTGAAGATAAGAAGTGTGAAATATTAAAAAAAGACTACAATGGAAGGAAAAACAAATTACCCAGAGTAGCCTTTATAAAATTGTAATTTTATAATTTCCACTCTAGGAATTAGCACAAATTTTTATACACACACACACATATATACATATATATACATTTCTTATAAAAAAGAAGTTAAGAAAATCCATTTTCAACTCTTGTTGGGCAATGACCTTATCTTTGCACTCAGAGTCAACCAAAATATTAGTGAGTGCTGAGTATTCATTGTTGAGTATTCACTATCATTTGTAAAATACAGATTCATTTTATTCCATTTGAACAAACAATTTATTTGTAGAAAGAAGCTATGGACTGGGAATACAAGACATGGTCGAAGTCATATACTGTAAGATTTAGTTCTTGTACCAAAGGGGCAAAAAATAAAATTACAATACTATTTCTGCGGTACTGATTGTAATTAAAAGTGAAAACGTATAAAAATGAGTAGTGAATATAGTGAATAGTAGAAACTCTTAAGGGTGGGAAATATCAGTCCTCCCTTGAAGTTTCGAATGGGTGTTGTGAGGTGAAAGAAAGCTTGTGGAAAGGAACACGTGTCCACAATTTCTTATCTGTACTTTTGAATTCCAATGTCTGAGAATTTTTTTTTTTATAACCCACTTGCCAGAGAAGCCTGACCTAAACAAGGTGACCTAGAATCCTTACGTATCTCTCTCAGTGTGATTATTCACATGTTCTACTGAGGAAATGTCAATGTGCCCCTGCCCCTCCTGGGGATTGTTACTTATATACTATATCTTTCTAATTCTAAGATCTGATGCATACCTTGTCCCAAGTGTTTTAAGAAGGAATGGTGAATCTATATTTGGGTAGTCAACAAGGAGGCATGTCATCCAAAGCAAAAGCTGAAACACTATAAACCAAAAAAAAAAAAAAATGCTATTTTCAGATATTAAAGATATGCCTCTACTTATTTATTCTTTTACATTTACATATCCAACTTAGTATGACCTTTTCAAGGAACCAATTATTCTAGCTGTGTTGACATTTATGGCTTTAGGAACTCTGTGTGTATGTGTGTTTGTGTGTGTGTGTGTGTCTGTGTGTAGATGGGTATTTTGAGAACCTGGGGGATACCAATTTAAATGTCTTTAGTAGCAGCTTATTTCTCTTCTGAGAAGGTGTATATGAATTGGGGCAATGCTGAAATACATTTGATGGCATTTCAATGAAAACTGCAAGTTATGAATTTGGATAATGCTTTTGGAGATTAAGAGTTGTTAAGGAAATGAAAACAGAAAATTGATTATTGTGTTATTTAGTGTTTCAAGCATTTTATATATTATAACAAAACAAAAAGATTTTCCAAAATGGGTAGTCACTCAGTGTTGAACTTTCTCAAGTAATCATGTCAAAGTCATTTTTTTGCAAGCATTCATATCAAGATGTTTAAAAAGTCAATCTTGTAACTTGAAAGTAATAACACATTTTCTAATGTGACGTAAGAGGATACAATTCATTAACATTTTATTACTTTTTATCTGGAAAATGACCATTTGCTAACAATCCTTTCCCATGGCAATCTCAACAACTCCAAATACTAAAATTATGAGATTACAGGATTAATACTCTACCTTTTTTATATGTACAATTATATATATTTACATGTGTGTGTATGAGTGTGTAAAGTGACCTGTGCTGATGTGTTCATTCAGCAATTATTGAGTCCTTTTGGTAGATATGTATAGAATATCTACCACAATCACCTTTGTGATTTCTTATCCACAACCCTACTACCAAGTACATATTATAATAAAAAAAGTTTTATACTGAGTTTTACCAAACTTACAAATATTGATTGACATGCAGGCACAAAAGTAGCTATGCAACCTGTTCTTGAAAGCTCAGGGAAAACACTCTGTTTTCTGGCATCCCAACAAGCAAGTTGAATGAAAAGTTCATATATATACAACAATATTTTGACAGCATAATGAGCCAATCTTCCAGGTGTCTCAGGCAACAGAGTTTCACATGAAATGGGGAGACACAAGAGTACAGAGAACTAGACTTACAGCACTGACTTGAATCTATTATGTTTCTGAAGTTGACAGAATTTCACACCCTGCATATCAGGGTATGCTGAAGTGGTGTGCATTAGTTGTAAGAACCATATCTCTCAAATATCAATAATTTCAAAAATTAAAATTAAATTTCACAAATCAAATTTTGTCACTTTAAGTGCTAACGTGACCACTTCTAAAATGTGGATTCCTGATCACGGTATGTTAAATGCTCACGTTCTTGTACTAAGCCTAGAACAGTGGTTTTTTTCAGCAAAGGATATATCACCCTTTTAGGATACATTTAGAAATGTATCAGAGTGTTTTGAGATATTATAATGACTTAAGAGAACTCCTGACATTTTGTATGTGGAAGCCAGAGCTGTTTTAGCATCGAATATACATTTAATTAGAGTCTCTAAAGAAAAAAATGAGAATAAATTAGGTGAATTTATGCTTTTCTCTAGTTCTTGAAAAGTTTTTTAAAAATTATGTTTATAAAGTGACTCTACAACATTCTTTCTATTCACTCCTTCTGGTGCTCCAATTATACATGTATTAGACTAATTCTATCCTTTCTATCTCTTAATGTCTCCTTCCTGTTTTCAATCTCCTTTACTTGCCAATTCATTCTAGGTAATTTTTTCTTATTTATATTCCTGTGCATTTTCTGCCTCTTCAGCAGTGTTTAATCTGCTGTTCAATTTTTTGAATAAGTTTATTTAAATTTATAAGTTTATTAGTTTTAGCAGTTCCATTTGCTTTTGGCTCCATTTGCCCTTATCTCTCTGGATGCATTCATTTATAAAAATATCTTTTTAAATTGTCTATCTTTGTGATTTTATTTCTCTCATTCTTAAACACTTTATAAATAGTTGTTTTATATTCTTTATTCTGACAATTCTAATACCTTTAGTCTCAGGTTGTCTAAATCAATTTTTTTATTATTAATGTTAACTCAGTCATGGTGGTTTGACTTTTTGTATACTCATGATTTTTTTATTCTGCCTACATTTGTTGTTAGCATTATCGTTTTTTAACTGTGGAAGTCCTGAGGCTTAAATGAGGATTTTTCAATAATGTTCCTGCCTGCAGGACTTGCTTTTACCATTTAGAAAAGGTAACAAAGGAGGTGGCTGATCCAGGACTACGGTAGTTCTCTTATACTATTTGCGTTCTGTTGTAGGAGCTTCCTTACCTCATTGTTGCTCAAGAATCAGTAGTGCCAACAGCAGCTGTTCTCAGGCTAACCTCTCTTTTATAGATTACCTAATGTGTGAGTCTTGGCTAATCATTTTTGTTGGCAAACAGCCCTTGCAATATTTATCAACATTATTTGAAATAACTGGCCTCACAAAAACAATACTGTATGCATGGTATATTGTTCTACACTATCAGTGTCTCTTAGAGCATGTAGCCAGCCATGATGGTGGTAGCAAGAGTTAGATGTTTAAGTTCCTTATTTCTTCAACACGCAATTCTATCATTCCTCCTTTCTGAGCACCCAAAGGACTCAAGCTATTTTTGCCACAATTGTAACAATTTTGTGAGATTAATAAAACTATTATACTACCTCATGAATATGTTTTTCTAAAGGTATACCAGTTTATTTTAAATAGAGAAAAATAGTGAAGATAGGAGCTCCTTGAGTTTCTTTTTAACTGATTTTTAATGAAAAAATTTTAATTGTAAGGAAACTCTAGGCTGAAGTATAGGTACACACATTTTAAGAAATACTATGTGAATCTAGACAGATGGTCTCTCTGAGAACTCTCGGACTATAAACTGTGTTTATAAACTTAATCTTTAAGACATTATGTTCTCCATATCTTGATTTAGTTACTAATATGTGTTACATCTGCAGCATGTTTCTGTATCCTGTTGACATTTCTCAGCTAAAAGGATTTTGGGGGTAATAGATATTCCCATTCACAGATTTTATGAGGAGCATGGACT
This sequence comes from Daubentonia madagascariensis, assembly GCA_023783475.1. NCBI lineage: Eukaryota > Metazoa > Chordata > Mammalia > Primates > Daubentoniidae > Daubentonia > Daubentonia madagascariensis. The sequence goes on along the minus strand of JAKFHU010002088.1, from coordinate 74,075,452 downwards.
ATTTCTCCCATCTCCTATTCCACTACATGTTATCTGTATCAATACTTTAAGATGTACTGCATAAAGGACTTCTCTTATATTTCTATTCTATCAATATATGTCTCTTTAAATATTGTTTTTATACAAGTAAAGCATCTAACTCGTATTCTAAGACTAAAGTAGACACATGGCAGCAATTCATTATAGGTTCTCCATGCATTCACTTTATTTCCTTCAGTAGGAATGGCAATTGAAAACAAAAGAAGGTGAAGTATTTGTTTCAAAACTTGATTATAAATAAACAAAATTGATCAGAATGTTTTGGTTCTTCATTCACCTTTGTCTACTGGTGAATAATACCATGGTAGAATAACAGCAACTAATAGGGTACATGGTATTTTAAATTATGGATCTGCCTGCTTATTAAAACCATTCCATGAGATATTAACACCCCCAATATGCCCATTATAAATGGCGTTTTCACTTGCGCATCATAACCTGAAGTGCAGGAAAAAAAACTCTTCATTTCACAAATAATGCATTTGTAGCAAAATGATACGAGATAAGGTTACTGGACCATTCAATGTTAGAGTTTGCTTCAAATGTTTTTATACCTTAGCTCATTTAACACACATAGCAAGCCATAATTAGTGTTGAATATGTATTATCATATTTGTGATTTTACCACTAACATATTTTTCCATAAAACAAATGAAGGTCCAAAAAATATAGATGAAAAATCCAAGCATAACACTAAATGAAATGGACCATAACTTTTGAATAGTGAATGGTGCATCTAAAATTATTTGTAATTATTTCTCCTTCCCTGTTTTGTTTGCTAGTAGATTTTGGGGGAATGAAGATATAATGAATTAATTATATTATTCATAATTCATACCTCGTTACTATCCCCTCTCACTTTAACTAGTAATCTTTTCACCTTACTCTATTTCCTAGCTTGAGATGCCACTCCTTTAACATATGTGAAAGTAATATGCATGTTCTTAATCTAATTATGACATTAATTTTATTCTTCCTTTAGGGAGAGAATTGATTTTCATGAACGAAGTGGCATAAATAAAAATAGTGGGAGCATCTTCCCACTTCTTCTTTGAAGATTGGAGAACAAGAGAGTTAGAATATGTCCTTTCTTTAGATGGTCAGGCTGATAAGTCTTCTGAAATGCAAAGCAGAAGTCCAGAGGCTTTAAGTATGGCAACTAGAATTGATTATTAGTTTTTCAACAATTTTCACTCAATCTCAAGTATTAAATGAACACTGATACATGTTTGTGTATATGTACTTTATACATTATAATATGTCAGTTTACCTTGACATATTGAAACAGCTGTATTTTATTTGGGGTCACCAGAGCTAGAGAGTTATTTATTTTATTGATCTTATCAATACACCACCTTTTGGTTTTGTTGATTTTCTCTACTGTATTCCTGTTTTCCAATTTTATTAATTTCTCCTCTATTTTTAATTATTTTATTCTGCTTGCTTTAGACTTAAATTGTTCCTTCTGTCTAGTTTCTTAAGGTAGAAACAGATTATTGATTTTAGATCTTTCTTCTTTTCTAATATATGAATTTAATGACATAATGGAGAAGAGGCCTTTGTTATGAACAATGCTCTGGGAATATTTCACGTGGTTATTTTTCCTCTCTCTATGCCAGACTATAAGGGGATCTTTCCTGATTCTTTATCATTGGAACCTGACGAAGTTCATAGTGGTAAAAATCCATGAAATGGTGGGGCCCCTCTATGACTGAGGGTCCCAAGAGTGTCTCACTGTCACATTTGTCCACATTCAAAGCAGCCTCCAGTAATTCGTTCAAATCATCATTTGAATGTTTCTACTAGTTTATGGCTCCAGGTACGCAGGTCTTGATTGTGACTCTAGATTAGCCTCTCTCCAGATTTTTCAGTGATAGTTTGCTATGTGATCTCAGTTCATCTGATTGGTCCAAGAAAAGTCATTGATTTTCAGTTTGTTCAGCTCTTCTCTCGTAAGGATGGAAATGACAACTTCAAAGTTCTGCACCTGTGGAAGCTTCCCCTGTTCAATTATAATCATGTTTGTAGCAATTCAATGCATGACCTCTCTATATAGCAATTAAAAAGAAATGTCTCTCTCTACAAGTAGATAATACTACTTAATTATCATAAACTATCAGTGATCTTATTAGGCAAGTGGTCTTGTAAGTAATTATGATTAGATAGAAGTGACAATGTTTTAAGGCTTATTTCCTAGAAACACAACTGTGCATTACAGTGAATCTAAAATCACATTCTGGAAATAATATTTTAATAAATATTTTAATATCTTAATTTTAAAATGTATACATGCATGTAGTAATAAATAATGAAGGAGGGATTTCTTCCACACTGACTCTCCACCTTTTATTCCACTTTTTAGTTATAACCTCATAAAATTGTTAGCGTTATTTACTATTCTGGTGGTTGTCATGAGAACTATTTACCTTGTCCAGGCATGATTTTTATATGGATTCTGCCCTTTTTTGACTACCCAATTTCATAAGAGAATGTCATACATATACTCGGCTTGACCAATTGTTAAATATAGCTGTGCTCTGTAAAATAAATTTATTTTGAACATCCCACCAATCAGCACTATATAAAAGATCAGTTGAGAGAAACAGAATTTATGAGGGATTTTCTAAAGTCTATCAATTTAGATTATTGATAATCTTTCAATAATCTAAAATTGTTCCCTTGCTTAACCCAAGTTAAGATGAGGACAATATGTGAACAATGTCAGATAGGTATACAGCAGAACTTCTTTCACTGAATTGCATTTGGTGAGAAGTCATCAACTGCACTAGGGGTTATTAAACACTCAGTGCCATAGATCTCATTGCTGTACGTCCTAAAATTATGCTGTTGAGAAAGATCGTGACATATATTATATCCTCTTCCTGAGGGCTGGCTGAAAAATCATATGTATCAGGAAATTTTATGCTTCTCAAAAATTTGGTTTGGTTTTATCTTGTTTATACAGAGTCTAATGTAACTGAATGGCTTTCCCACCTGACTTCCATCACGGTGAAGTTTGAATTCAAATTTACACTTTGCAAATCTAGCCAATATGTGTAACTTCATAGTTTCCATTTCATTACAAGCCTCAGCTATGCCTTGACCTATCCTATCCTGCTAATATTTGTCAGTTGTCTAATTTCTCCTATTTTGATAGATATTTCATCTAGCATTTTATATATATATACGCACACATACACAGACATACACATATGAAAAGCAGATGTTAAAAAACACTTCCAATACTGTTGCAATACTGTTTGGGGTGTAGTAACTAATTAAATCTAAAATAGAGATATAAAATAAACATAGTAGAGGAAAAAAGGAAGCTATGGTCCCAATTCTTTTAGATAATATCTAGGGCGAATTTAAGGAGAGGCATCTTAATAAGTGAATAAGTTTCGTCAATCTGGCAGGGATTTCTGCCAAGGGCACAGTAAATAGTAATGGGAAGCACAAGTAAGGAAGTGTTTTATTTTTTAACAGGGCAGAACCAACTGTATAAATGGAAGGATAAGCCCTTGTGCAGCATGAACTCAAAAGGAGTCACCTCCTTCTGAAGAATGATGTCTATTATAGCCATTCTTGCAGCTCGCTGTGCTTGATTGAGCAAAAGCTGAATAGGAGATTGAATCAGTTTACCTTGACATATTGAAACAGCTGTATAGGATCTGAAACATAGTAAATATGTACTCCTTTCTAACTAGAATTGTTGAGGTTTCTTATCTCTAGAAATATGAAATCATTCCAATGAATTAAAGCTGGATTGGGTAATGCTTTTTGATATATTGCTAAAGGCCTTCTTTTTTTCTTTAACAACTACCAGTTGCAAAGCCAATATTACAGTAAATAAACAAAAAAAGCTGAAAAGTCAACCATTCCTTTAATTAACTCCTCTTGTTTTGTTGTCACCAAATGTGTTATAAAAGCTTGCCTATTATTAGACAAGATCCAACCTCAAACACTTAATTTCAGAAAGCTTTCTCACACAAAAATGATGAATTCATGAATGTTGGGTAAGTTTGCCTTTGGAAGATAAAAATACCTTCAAAGGCAGAATCAGGCTATTGTACAGACACAGAGATATAATATGCTTTAGAGAAGTGATCATCTGCCATGTATCAGCCATTATACATATTGAAGCAAGTATTAAGTCATATAATTCTCAGGATGACTCTGAGATTGAGAAATTAGTAATTCTGATTTACAGGCAAGAAAATGGATAAAGAGAAGCTAAGGGATTTTCTAAGCATCACACAGTTGGTAGGTGGTCGGACATTGATTTGAACCTGGGCTTCCCTCTTTAGCTTCCTCATTTTTGAGAGAAGTCATCTTGGTCCCAGGATGTTAAATCACATTTCAAGAGTGAATGGCAAAGCTGAATTCAATGCTTTCATCAGATGACTTTGAGCCATGGAAGACTTGAGAGAAGATTTGAATCTAGTTGTCATAACTATGTGGTTTTCCTATTACTGTAAATATCTGGAAAATAGGATCTGACTTTAACTATATTCAGCAGAAAAATTTTGTTAAAATGAGATATAATTTGCAAATAACTAGTAAGCCATTTTTAATTTTTTTATTGATACATAATAGATGTACATATTTTGGGGGTACTTGTGATAATTTAATACATTCATAAAATGTATAAAGTTCACATCAGGGTGATTTGGATATCCATCACCTTAAATATTTGTCTTTTCTTTATGCTAGAATCATTTGAATTATTGCCCTCTAGCTATTTTGAAATGTACAACAGATTATCGTAAACTATAGTCACTCTACTGATCCATCTAACACTAGGTCTTGTTTCTTTATTTCTTCTACCTAACTGCATATTTGTACCCATTAGTCTACTTTGCAGTTGATCTTAAGAAGTTAGTTGATGTTTAAAAAAGAAAACATTAAAGGTAATTGAAAAAAAATACGCCCATCCAGAAGCTGATTAGTGTTCTGTTTCTAATTTAGCTTATTTTCACTTCCTTCTAGAATATCTGATTGTTGATCAGTTGTCTTATGTGATTGGCTTTGTATTTTTTTTTTTCCTTCTCAACTTCCCTTTACACACTTCTGGGTCATCTGTGGGTTGAGAGGCAGAGAAATTGTGACAGAAAGTAGAGGATAGACTCTTAAACATCTCTCATCAAAGTATCAATTTTACATCATACTGATATAATTTCATGTTTTCTGAATTAACTAAGGAAATCATTGTTTTCCAGCACCTGAGGAGCTGTCTGAAAATGTTCATATTTCCTTAATATGGAGAAAGTTTTTGAAAAACCACATTTTATTTTCCACATCTATTGTCCTCTCTGAATAAATTAAAATTTATTAAATTATTAAATTAAAATCATGCAAAATTTATGAAATGCAAAACGTTACAAATAAACGTGCCCAAAAAAACAAAAGATAAACAAAACACTTGGATCCATCACTTCGGTTAGAAATACAACATTCCCAATATAGTTCAAACCAGTTTTGTCTATTTTTCTCCTATCACATATATTCTTTTTCTTTCTCTCCAGATGAAACTTCTGTCCTAAATTTGATGGTTATTATTCCCATTCATTAGTGTATACTTTTATGCTGTGTGTTTCTCAGTGCAATCTACAAAAATTATTGTCCAAATGTGTTCTACAAAACACATCTTCTCAACATGGTGTCTAAGTGCTTATGCACTACATCCTCATCTATGCTTTGTATTAACAGATTCTTTTGTCAATATGAATGATTTAAACCAAGATTTAATTATGATTTTAACTCACACTATTTAATAGTGGCCCCTTGAATTTTTTCTTATGTTTATTAGCTATACATGTATCTCTTCATCTCAATTGTCTATTCATATTTTTGACACTTTCTAATATATATTTTTAAACTATTTTTGTAGAAATCTTTTAAAAATACATTAGTGATTCTAATCATTGTTATTATATAGACTGTGTATCCTTCTTTCAGACTATAATTTCTCTTTTCATTTTCTTCATAGTGGTTTTAGATGAACAGAAGGTTTTTTTGTTGTTTATCAATGTAATTATGCATATTTTTGTTTTCAATTTTAATAAAATTAAATATATCAATCAGTTATTTTATGGTTTGTGATTTTTGCATCTGGTTTAAAAATTCCTTCTATCCCCAAAGGTAATGATTATATTCTCAAATATTTCCTTCTAAAATGATTTAAGGTATTGCTTTTCATATTTAAAGCTTTGATGCACACAAAATTGATTTATAAGGTAGTGGGAAGGAAAGACCAAATATAATTTTTTTCTGTGTGACTATCCAATTATTCCAGCATTATTTGTTGTAGGGACACTCATTTCTTGAGTAATTGTAACACCACCTCTGTCACACATCAAATTTCTTCTTATGTGTAGATCTGCTTCAGGACCCTTGATTCTGTTTCATTGGTTGGAGTCTTTTCACATATTTGTTAATTTTCCTATCAAGTGATTTCTGTTCAGGTATTTACTCTTTCTAATTTTATCCATATGCGATTTTTATTCTCCTTTATAAATATTTCATATCATTTTTGTATGGTTGGTTTACTTAGTGATCTCTATTTTTATTTTATGATAGTACTTTCTGACTGTTAGATTTTGCATTTTAATTTTAAGTTTTACTCAGACTTTATGAGATCATTGACTTTTTGATTGCTATTTTTATAGGGACATGTCCAGACTATTCATGAAGATGTAGACTGTAAATGTTCTTTCCAATAGCCTGGAACCCAATATAAATTTCAACTATTAAAATTAATTTAATTAAAAATTAAATTAAATTCATTTTTATTGAAAATAATTATATTCTAAATTTTTTTCAATATTTTAGAAGATTGAAAATCAATGACAATTAGACATGCTGTAAGGTTTAAACATTTACAATAAATTAGATGACATCACTGCAGCAAAAGCCAATCTAACCAGATAAAGTGTTAATTATCTCCAAGGAGATAAGATAGTACTTTTATGATAACCATTTGCATCTAAGGAAAATAATTGAATTTTGGGAAACTATGAGTGAGTGTACAATTTTTTCTCAATGTCTATTACAATAATCAATCAAAGAGGGTATATTTATAGCTAGAGATGGGATAAGTAGCATCTTTTTCGACAATCTCCCATCCTCCTCACCTGACACCTCAACATGTTTAGGTAATCGAGTGGAGTAGGGTATAGATCAGTGGAAAGCAATTGCATTGAAATTCAAAAGAATCTCAGTCCAAAACCCTGTTTTTCCAAAATTTAGCAGGGCAAAGATCTTAATGGCTACAATTTTTTACCTTAATATCTTCTATGGGATAATGAAGACTTATAAATAAACAATATAATTATTATAAATGTTGATATATATCTAATATCAACAATAAACATTTCAAATATAAATATAGATTTAAAATTCAATAAATAAGTTTTATACATATAATGCAAATCATGGTACTTAATAATATCAATAGTTGGAGTACCTAGTCATTCCCTGCCTGATGTACAAATAATGATGACCAAGGAGATTTATGTTTGCTTTGATATTCTTTCTCAAAATACACTGTGAACAACATGAGAAAACATACCCTCAAAGATGCAAGGAAATTATTTTGGCTCTAGACAGTACAATATGAAGATACTTGCAGGTGAAGATAAGGCTGCAGGCTGAGAGACAACCCATGACTTTTCAGACTCAAGCCTGATATGCCTTGAATATGTAATAACTCTTGATTAAAGTTAAAAAGTTAATTAAGTCCATGGATTAGCCACATGGTGCTAGAAGAGGACCAGGAGATTTGCCTGCAAACCCAGTTGAATACTAAAAGAGAGAAAAGGAGCAGCTGGAGGATGCATGCAGCCAAGCCATTTCTACAGCATGCCTGCAGTCGCCAGACTGGGGAAGACTGTTATAGATGATGTGCACTTAAGTTTTGTACAATTTGCTATGTGTATATTTTACACCTCCCTCTATGTGAAAAACAAAAGTACAAAGCACATATTGGATTTCAGTAAATTGGTGTGTTTTTCACAGTGATATGGGTTAGCAATTCTGGAACTATTTTTTGTGTATTCTGAGCTTAGGTAAATGAGTACTTACATTAAGTATGAAAGGAATCAGACTTTTCAGATTCCTGGCTTTGAGGGCTAACAGGGTATAAAACAATGACACACCAGCAGCAATGGATCACATCTAGCACCCAGATCAAGGTTCTTTGCAGAAATAGTTAATTCCAGGGCTGAGGAAGGGAAAAGTAACATGTTCCTGGAACACTTTGATATGCCAAAGCAAAGACGTGCTCAGAGAATAAAGGAAACCCATCAAAAGAATATAATAGTCAAGTTGAATGGTCCCCCACTAATAGGAAACAATTTAAGTGTCATAATTAACAGTGATAGATATTGCCACTCATTCAACTTTGAAAAGAATCCATAAGCCTATACCAATACAAGTAAATAGAAGAGGGGGAAAGGAAAGTTCTTCTTTATAGTATGTCATTAAATACAGAAAGAATGATGAAGTTAGAAAGCAACTAATAAATGCTAAAGCTAATGGGTGTTTGATAAAAGACAAGAATTTTACATAGACTCAATGTATTTCCTCCAACATTATGTATTCATTTTAAAAAGTAATATGCTAACTTTACAGTGAAAATTCCAGTAGACCCTGCCTTAACTAAGTTATCAAAATCAATATCAACAATATTGGGACAAATGCTGACATTCTATTTGTACTGATATGAGATGCATTAAAGGATACAACGTTTCTGTGATATTTCTCCCAAAAGTTTATAGCCTAAATCTAATCATTAGGAAACATCAGACACACCTAGATTAATGGATGTTCTCTAAAATCTTTGGCTTGTATTTTTCAAAAATTTCAAAGTCAGGAAAGATAGAAAAAGGCTGTGGGTATGTTCCAGACAACTGAAGTGCCGGATCTGATGGTAAATTCAGGAAATCCTCAGGTTGGACTATGACCAAGGGGACAGGGGTAGATGATTGAAAAATCACTAAAAAAATATTAAGACATTTAAGAAAATTTGAATATGGACTAAGAGTTATATAACAACATTGTATCAATGTTAAATACCTTGGTTTTGATCACTGCCATGTGGTTTGGTTAGAGAAGGTCCTTATTAGGGGATAGTTCCTCTAACTACCCTCAAAATGTTCAAAGGTTTTTATATTATCCTTGCAACTTCTATAAAATAAGTAACTAGTGGTGTGGTATGTGGAGTATTGAGGTGTGGGAAAGGAAATATACCACAAAGGACCAAGCTATGAGGCAATGCATCCGTGGGATGAGCAACCTGTGGTTTATCTAGCACATCTGCATGAGAGCACTGGCAATCTGGTGTGGGCAGGGGGAATGGGGAGCGGAGGAAGTATTTATTGAGCATCTTGTATGTGCTTGCTATCGTGCTTAGTGTTTGCTAACTTATTTAATCCTCATAGAAATGCTGCAAGGTTGATCTTTTTGTTTCTCACAATTTAGACATGAAAAAATGGTTACTGAGAAAGTTTAAATAACTTACCCAAGATGGTGGAGTCAGGATTAGCATTCATGTCTCTCTCATCCCAAAGCCAATTCCTAAAATAAAACACAGCAAACAAAAGTAACAAAGACCTTTAATAAACTATCCTAATCTATCTCTTTGATTTTCCTATTTGTAAAGGAGAGTGTTAGTAGCTACCTGAAATCCCCTGATCTAACTGGGAAAGAAAAAGTAAGATGACACTGCCAAATTCCCTTGTTAACATGCTAGTAACAGACTTCTACGCAAAGGAGGTCTCCCAACCCCGTGTTAGTCTTCACTAGTGTGAGAGCCTTTATCTATACAATGCTTTTAGCACGATGTACTAGGACCATCCTGATTGTTTAAATCAAATAAATTAAACTAAAATGTATTTTATAGTGCAAAAAGTATTATAGAAGCTATGCAATCATCAGGGTATAAAATAGGAGTGTATTATAACCAAAATAGCTGCCTTTGTGATGATGTTTCACTTATATGATGAATCTGGCCCAAGCACATTCTAATGTGGTAAGGAAGGACTTGGGAAGCAATGTGGCTGCTCCATGCCTCACATGCGTCTTGAGATTAGCTGTGTCCTTGAAGTTATTACTTAAACTTGATACTGAGTAAGATCTCTAATTCTTATAAGTCTGAAATGACAATTCAACTTTTTGTGTTCTTGGATCATTCTACACAGTCTTCTCTCTGAAAGCTCCTTCTTATCATTGCATTTGTTGACTCAATATATGCATACTGAGCACTCGCTGCGCGTCAAGAATGGGAGTGGTCAGTAGAGATTCAGTGGTCGGGCTCAGTCAAATGTCATTTATTTTATTACCACCTCCTTGCCAGGTTAGAACCGATGTTTGCTCCTATGTTCTTGTAGCCTTAGTAATACTTACTGTATCGTATCATACCATTCATTAATATACCTGTCTCCTAGCCCCCCAAACAAGACTGCAAATAGAAGGTCTAATTCTCATTTCTTCATTGTATCTTTCCTAAAACCAAGGGAAGTGTACTGCACATAATAAATAGATGAAAAATAATTTGGGGACTATAAAAGATATTTCTCTTTGCTTCTTATTTTGTTCTAACTAACCCTATGGTCACTACTTAGTTAAAACTAATAAAAATAATAGGATTTAAAAGTATTATTTAATTAGATAACCCCTGTAAAAAAGTATGGTTTCCTTAACATTTGTAAAGCCTATACCTACCTTCTGTTCCATCCCTTTATTTTTCTTCCTAAGAACTTTGCTTTAGAAAAGTAGAAACACAAAGGCCACCAGAGAAGGAAATTAAATTTAATACCTTCCTCTTATTTAACTCAAGAAATTTGTGTTGATAATGATTAAGTTAATCATGTCTCTTCCTGGTTTTATTAAATAGCTTCCCAAATAGTTTGCTCCTTTCCTTGGGTATACCCAATCTCTCTATGTGTGTGAGACAGAGCAAGTGCTGCCTCCTTATTACTATGTGCTGGCCACTCAGCACCCATTTCTTAGGATTTATGAATTCAACATTAGTAAGCCAGAAAAGATGAATGTCTCTTTTTTATCCATATTGAGTGATTTATTCATTCACTTGTACTAGACTCTGCAATACTTGTGGACTCTATGTCTTGAATAATATTTTAAAAACAAAACAAAAATAATAAGAATTTGGCATTTTCCCATCCTTCTGTTTCATAATTGCAGTTCATTTTTCTTATAATGCTCCAGTTCTGCACATACAGCCAATTTTTTCAAGTAATTAGATTGTTATTTTGGGTAAATATGCTACAGTGTGAGAATATGTAAAAGTGTCTGTGTGACTTGATATAAATTGCGTTAATTAAACACACCATTGTTTAGAAGCAATGTCTAAAAACAACCACCAGAGAATTCATTTTCTCTGTAGTCCTAAAATTCTGGTGCTTGGAAGACTTAAGCCTAATGGATTCCAGGAACTATCATCAAGTGAAGATTTTATGTTTTCGGTAACCTGGGCCAATGTGGATAAGGAAAGCTGGGGTGGGGCCAGGGGTGTGAATTGCAGCCATCAGTCCCTCTCTGCAAGGCAGTCAGCAACAGGGACAACAGAGAAGATAGAGAAAAAAGAAGTAAATGTTTACTGAGTCCATGCTGTAAACTACAAGCAAGACCATGTGCTAGGCAATATTCATGGTGTTTCCTTTATTATGTACTCCACAGCCATACAGGGACATGTTGATTTCCCTAAGATGGCTAACCGGAACTCAAAGTAAGTAAGCAGCATGAGAAGGTTGCAAAGCTAAAGTAAAATAACTGCATCTTAGTGCTTATGGTACCACTACAGAGTACTAGCATTTTCTAAGTTAGCAAGGTCTATTCAAGGGGGGATCATGCAGGGGGTTGGTTAAGGAAAGAATGGAAGAAATGAACTAGAAAGTAGGATAGAAGAAAGGTTAGAGACAGTAAAAGAGCTGGGCACATACTGAGTACCTGAAGCTTATATAATTGAAGGGAATCTCCTTATGGAAAACAATACAAAATTATGAATAGAACACTAAGTGTGGAGCCCTGAGATAGCAAGTAGCTCTTTTCAGATGCCTGTTCTAGTTATGTGTTGCTGCATGTTAAAACACCCTCAAAAATTTAACAGTTTAACCCAATACATTATTACTTTTCACATCTCTGGGAGTTGATAGCATCAACTGGAAAGTACTTGCTTGGAATCCCTTATGCAGTTGGAATTAGATGCCAGCAGAGGCTGGAGTCACGTGAGTGCTTGATGAGCTGGACAATCAAGATGAATCTTTCACATGACTGGTAGCTCATGCTGGAGGTCAGCTGAGCAGGTACCTATGGCTGTTGACCATGATCTTAGCTGGGCAGGTATCATGGCCTCTGCATGTGACTCATGCCTCTCATGACATGGCAGCTGGGTTCTGAGAGCTAGTGTCACAAGGAGCAGCTTTCCAATAAAGATGGAGCTGATTTCACCAGTTTTTTAAAAAGAGTTGCCAAGAAGTTGCACAGCATTACTTCTACCACATTCTATGCTTGTTAAGCTGTCACAGACCAGTCTATAATTAAAGGAGAGGGAAATTAAACTATACCTCCTAATGTAGGGAACAAGAAAGTATTTGCAGCTGCCTTTAATCCTGCTCTACAAAGCAGACAAAAAAATCTTACTATAGCGATTCATAGAACACTATGGACTTTTGACATTGGCCAGCTTGAACAGACATGTAAGCTGGTGAGAACATTGGAGTATAAAATCACAGACCAAGGCAAATGGGAAATCCTATTACTAACTGCCTTTCTTTTCTCCAGATGCTGATAATAGAAATAGAGAAAACGGTAAGGGTAGAAATGTAAGAGGTTAATCTGCGGATGGTGCCCATGAGGAATGAGGATATTTTGACCTAGGAGAATCAAGATTATCAATCACACTTATTTTATATTACATATAAGAATACTGGCCAGAGTATACTGGCCAAACTAAGTGAGCTTCACAAAGTTACACAGCAAGTGAGTGACAGATTAATTGTAGATTTTATAATCCTGTACATTTGAATTAAAATTTTTAAACTCTTTTTGAGAAAAAGGACTAATGATTTCCCTCGTGTATATTTACCCAAGTTAAAATTTAGTCATGTGAAAGAAAGTTTGCCAAATGAGAATCTAGGTTTTTAGCTTGAATGCATGTTCTTGGATGCGTGCTAATGTAAACTTCTTGAAGGAAGGAAACATGTCTACTTTGCTCAACTTTGCATCTCTGGGATTTAGCATAATGCCTGGCACATGACATATACATGCTATACTAATATTATTTAACTGAGTAAATTAATCAAAATAGCTTTTATTATTTTTACTTTCTCAAATGCTTGAAAAGGTAATACAATTTGCGTGTCTGTTTTATATCCGAAACTATCAATCAGGTTGTATTCTGTGTATCTTCTTTCTTGTTCCCCATCCTGTTCCCAGGAAGTCTACTAGTTCACTAGTCCTAAAGCACATGAACCAGAGCCTTTCTCACTGGTTCACAGTCCTGTAGCCTGAGATAGATCTAGTGCAACTGACCTATTAGCATGATAATTCTATACTGTTATATATCATTGACTTTTGGGGTGCTTTATTTGAAGCAATAGTTGAACAATAGAAGAGTTTTTCTTTTCTTACTGTTGTTGATTTGGTTTTCTTTTTGGTTATTTTTGCTGGTTTGTTAAGTTTTGGGTTTAAAAAAGTGAATAAAAGAAATCATTAAAAATTTCCACTTAATTTTTTTCTACACAAAGAATGAATGAATAGCATCATTCCAAATACCAAAATATATAGGACCTGAGGATGTGTAATTATCCAAGGAGTAGGGACAATTCCTAAAGCAAGACAGAAAACAGCTAATGAAAAATATTCCCCATATAACAATTTAACTTTAGTTTAATCATTAAAAAATGATTTAAAGTACATTCTAGCATAATGCAAGTAATAAACTAGTCTAGTTGCCTATTGTTTGGACTTCTCTCATGTTAAATCTCATTTCATTAAGTGACAATGGGAATCATTAAGCTAAATGCATAAGTAGCCTCAGCATAGATCTCTGGGTATTAAAATTTTCATATGCAAAGAGTTTCAGAAGGCTCTTATTGAAGTGAAACCCAGTTATATTACTATGGTGCTACAGAGGATAACTGAGGACTGAATGCATTTTAGGTAAGAACAAAAATCTTAGTTTTAGGTTTCTTTCTTCCAAGAGACATGGAATCAATGGTGTGGTAGAATTGAGACTCAATCCTCCAAATTCTCAAATGTAAAAGCATATCTCATGGCCTTCTCAAGTTTTCTCCAAGCCTGGGCCATATCAGTGAAAGAGAAATGCACCAGGGTATGAAGTTTTAGAGATTTATGTGTAATGAAAGAAATTGTAACTATAAGGCAAGTAACTGGATGGCTGTTTGTAGGAGCAATTGATACTGTATATTTTGTTAATACTTTCAAATCGGTATATATATTTATATCATTTATATTTGATAATTGAATAAATAAATAATGACATTTATTAATAATTTTATTAATAATAGGCTGAGGGTGATAAATCAGCAATTGAATATTACATGTGAAAATCAGAAGTGTTCCTTGGCAGCATATGAGGAGACTCTCACCTCCTGCAGTGGGAAGGCAGAAAAAGCTCAGGGCCAGTTCAAGGCCATAATAAAAATTGCAGCAAAACTCTAGAGAAAGTTGAACTTTTAGTCTCAGCAGGTCTGCTATTTCAATGTCAAGACTCTCACTGTGAAGGAAAGACACCCTAAAACCTGAGGTTAGGGCCATCTGGGGTGATGCTCTTAAAAATCCTCAATCCTCATGGCCTGCAGAAATGACCACTCCTCCCTGTTGAAGACTAGTGCTGATCCCATGCTTGAAGGCAGAGTGCTCTTAATCTACCCCCAACTACTTTTTGGCCATTATGTCATTAGATAGGGCTAAAACACAACATAGTAGAGCTGGAGAATTTTTGGTCCTTGATAGGAAGAAAAAGAGTGTACAGTGAATGGCCTACAGAACTAGCCAACTTGTACAGGCAAGAACTGGGAGTGTATGTATGGGAATGGATTCTGAGAGTACTAGATTAAGCAGGGGCAGGAAACATGGGGTTAGATGAAGACAAATTTATTCATGTGGGATCCCTCTTCCAGTTTGTAGGATTTAACACTCTAGAAAAAATCCTTGGTGATTAATCTAAAAAGGGCTTATATGGCTAATGGAATCTTGGAAAAGCCAGTGGATTACAGTAAATAAAATAGAAATATTTGAACCACTGTGCAGACAATGGAATAAGAGATCAAAAAGCCTCAGAGAATTGGATATGCTAGAGCAGATGTATTATGTACGATTGGGATAGTAAGAAGATTACTGTGTTCCTGGTAGACACTTCATTTACCAAAACGATAAAGAACGTGTTGATGGGAAATGCACCAGCATCACTGAGAAGCCCCTGCTCTACATCCTCTGAAGTCCATAGCTGATGGTAGGAGATACAGTTAGGGAACTAGGCTATGTGATAGCAGCAGAAATGATAGGCTCCTGAAAGGATAGAGGCTAAATTGTTTATTGCTGTAAAAAGCAGGTTAAAGAGGAAGGTGGGGGCCTGACACAGAGTTACGGAGATGATTAATATTATTTGGTGTTCCCTTCAAAGATAAAAACAAATGATTCCATCTTTTAGCCGTTAAAACTAAGAATAAAGCATACCATATTACAGGCTTCTTTGGGTCCTGGTTGCAGCATATTCCACACTTGGGAATACTGCTGAACCTATATATTTGATGACAAATCTTACTCAGTTTTGAGCAAGGCCCAGAGTAATCAAGGGCCTTTCAGCAAGTCCAGGTTGAGATGCAAGAGGTCCTGCCATTTGTGGTATATGACACAGTAGGCCCCATTGGAGATATCTGGGGTAGGAGAAGATACCATGTAGAGTTTATGGCAAGTCCCAAAGGAGAATCACAATATAGACCTCTATTGTTACGGAGCAAGCTCATTTCATTGGAAGCAGAGAATTAAACATTTTTCAAAAGACTGCTCCTAGCATGCCAATTGGCCCTTGTACAGACAGATTGCCTGATGATGGGACACAAACTGACTGTGTAGACAGAACTTCAATGAGCTGGCTTTTGGCAGACCCACCAAGACATAGACTGGACAGGTCCAGTAGGAATCAGTTGTAAGATGTAAATAATGCATCCATTACTGAACAGGAGCACAAGACACAAAAAGTCTGTACAGGAAATGGCCTAGACTTCCATGTTATCTACCACTTTTGTACTGGCTTCATTTTCTCAGATCCGACAAATAGCTTCATGGGAGACCCTTTAGTCTCCACTGACAGAGGAGGAAGAACTCCAAGATTGGTACATGGATAAATAAACACAGCATCTGATATGCATTGAAAATGGATGGCAGTTTTACTACAGTTCTACTCAGAAATGACCTGACAGACAGTGACCTCCAAAAGTGCAGAATTCCAGGTGTTATATGCCTGATCATATACTTTGTCTGGAGAGACTTAGGTCCTAAGTTTAGAATTTATATGGACTCATGGGATTGTTGCTCAAAGGGACTAGAAGGAGATACATTGGAAGATCAGGTAGAAAAACATCTGTAAAGTGAGATATATGGATAGATCTATGAGAATGGTTAAAAGGTGTGAAGATACTTGTATCACATGTTATTGCCCATCAGAGAGCATATACCAAAGTTGAGGCTCTGAACATCAAATAAACAAAATGATTCAGTTAGTATACAGCAGACAGCCTCTGCATTGGCCATACCTATGCTGGTACAATGACGTCATTTTCAAAGTAGCTATATTGGCTGAGATGGAATTCATGCATAGACACCAAAGCAAGGGTTTCCTTCTCCCAAAGCTGATTTAACTATTGCTACCCTAACAGCAAGAAGCAGACTAACACTAAGTTCTTCACATGGCACCAATCCTCAAAGAGACCAACAAGGCATTTGGCAAGTTGACTACATTGAATTCTCTCATCCTGGAAGAGATAGCAATTCATATAAAGTGGAATAAAAATATATTCTTGGTATGAGTTTCCTTACCTGTCTACAAGATCTAAATCAGCACCACTATCCAAGAGCTCACAGTATATTTGATCCATTGACACAAGATCACACATGACCAATGAGCCCACTCTACAGCAAAAAGTTTCTATCACGTTCTGGCACTATCCAGAAGCCAACAACCTCATACAATGTTGGAATAACCTAATGAAGGTACAGCTGAGGCACCAGCTTCAAAATGATACCCAATAAGCTTGGGATACTTTTATCCAGGATGTAGTGTGCACTTTCAATCAATCATGATCATACATTACTGTGTCTGAAGTAAGTAGAGTGTATCAGTTCAGGAACTAAATAGAAATCACTGCTACCTAATTGAAGAATTTGTGATTTCTTTTCTTACAACTCTAGGTTCTACAGGTTTAGGTCTTGTCCACTACATTGCAAAAATCAATCTCACATATAGATAAATAAAAAAGGTAACTTGCCATTGTGAAGATTTTCAAAGAATACCCAGCCAAATATGGACTAAAATATGTGTGTCTACTGAGCTACATTGTGTTTTAGAATAATTGGTCATTATATGACTCATGTCAAGAATGCATTCAAAATGATCTTATTTGTCCTCTGTATTTATCAAGTGAAACAATTCAAGTATAAGGAAGTAAGGGAATTTTACTCATGTCACATGACTAGTTAGGGATATAAGAGTGAGTATAACTTTATTATTCTAATTATTCTTAAATGTATATCCTGACTTGATTGGGGTACATATTTGGGAAACTCCATATGAAAAATTTTTTTCAGATTACATTCTGTACTATTTTTTTCCAACTGATTATCTGTGTTAAGGAACAAAAACCAGACATGTCATCAGAAAAAAATATTGAGTTTTGATTAAAGAAAGTAATAAAAATGGTCACAGACACAATGGCAAGAAAACTTTCAAACATATTTAATCAACTGAATAGTAAACTAAAATACCGCTTGTCTCTTTACATTAGGGAACCAAAGTAAAAAATGTGAAGGATAAATATAATCTCCTAAATATTTCTCAGAGATCAACTTGAACCAAGGAATAACAAAGACATATTTATTAAACTCTCCCAAGGGCATATAAACAGAAGAAATTGTAAAGAAAAGTAATTAAAACTTTTTAATGAAATATTAAATTCAAGAGCTCTTCTCAGACAGTAATTTATCACTATAATGTCTGGAGAACAGGAAGAAGGGGAAGAAAGCAAAATCCCTTTCGAGGTGTTAATGGGTAGGTGTTGAACTTTTCCAATCCCACGTTAATCAGAGTGGAAATGATGAGGAGTAGGAGAGCTAGGATGCAGATCACAGGGCAGCGTTTTCAAAGTCATAAGGGCCTTTAGTTAGGTTTATATTTCCCCAGGGAACAGATGAATATGTTTTTAATGACCTGTGATATAACTTCTGCTGCTGTGTGTGTTGTGGGGCTGAGCAGAGTTGCAGCAGTCTGGGCACCTTCCTGGCCTGCTTTGTGGTCTGCTCTCCATTGCCTCAGATGAGCTAATTTAGAAGATTCGGGTTTAGAAACAACTCTTAGAGGCAGTGATGCTGTATTGGATGACAATACTCTATGAATAAACATAATATGAAGTGCAACAAGACAAGTGCTCTAAAGGAGGTACATATCTGTGGCAGTGCACTGCATATTTCTTGCCTCTCTAAATTCTTTAGTGCACCTCTAAATTTTTTTTTTTTCTTGTGGAGACGGGGTCTCACTATGTTGCCCAGGCTGATCTTGAACTCCTGGCCTCAAACAATCCTCCCACCTTGGCCTCCCAAAGTGCTGTAATTACAGGTGTGAGCCACCATACCCAGCCACTAAGTTCTATTTGTCAGAACTTCTGTATCTTCAATTTGAGCCTCATGTTAGGATTCAGATAAAATCATGCATGAAGCCCATAAAAAGCTATTACCAAGTGAATTATTTTCAGCAAAATTCCTAAAATTGAGACTACATCAAGAGAAACAACAATAGCTTCTTGCAATATACCTCATGTTCACCACCCCATACTTCTCCTACCCCTGCAAAATTACATACAGTTTATTAAATATCCAAGTTTATTAAGTATACAAATATAACATTATATGCAAGATTATATATATAACATAAAATCATATATACATATATGATTATGTATATCATTTATTCTTAGGTTTGAAGAATACCTGGGAAGTTTTTCTGAATTTAGTTTAAACTGATTTGCATATGATTATTTTGAAAGCAATCAGTTCATTGTGGTATGGTATTCTGAGAAGAATAAAACTACTTTGGCCTAAGGTGACAATAAATGTTCATTTACAGAGGTGACAAGAGTTAGGGTTTTTTTTGTGTTTTTTTGTTTTTTTTACATAGAGGTTGAGGACAGAATGAAAGAGTTAAAAAACTAATTTTCCTATAACTGTTCATGGAGTTACCTAGAACAGGTCGACATAGCCTGGAACGTCTTTCCACAAACGCTTGAACTGTTCTTATTTTTTTTTTTTGAAACTTTTTTTGAACTAATTCGAGTGAGAGAGTTCCTCTGTGACTGTATTACCTTCATATATCCTGGTTAAAAATGAATAAATAAGTGAAAATTCATCTTCTCACCCAGAAGCTTTGTCTACGTAGTGTGAAGTACCCAGATATTTTGAAACATATGATGACTGACTGACATTTTCACTTTGCAACCAGAAATTCTGGCAGAATTTTGACCCAGCTTTCATCCAAAAAAAGCCCTTTTTTGAACCAGAATCTTATTTTAGAATGATAGGCATATCTGAAAATCAAATATTTTTGTATTGCTGTTACTAGGCTGCTAATTTGAAAAATAAATTAAAGAAACTCAAAAATGTATACACAAAACATATTAAGTGTTTAATATAAAAATACAAACTTCAACCCTGTCATAATTTATTATCCTTGAAAATACCACCAAGTATCAATATAGAACATTTTAATTATTATTCTACACTATTTCCAATGTACTTTACAGTTATCAAATTTTCATGTGCCTTATATTAGGGTATTTTTTTTTTTTTAGTTTTAGGTCCTTTACTATCAGATTTAGTTCTGTCGTGAATGAGAGAGGAGGAAACTAGTTTATCCTGAGATACAACTTTTCACAACGTGACTCCACAAGGGAAGAAATCTCGATCTGTTGTCTTCTCCTCACACATTTACCTCGTTGCCAAGGATAGTGTCTTTGCATAGTAGATGTTCAATAAGTATTGATCAAATCAATGAGTGAATAAAAGAAGTTAGGTACATTAAAACTAATAAGGGTTGTAATTTCACCAATTCAAGAAATTCTAAGACATATATATATATATGGATGTACTACTTAGAATTTATGAAGGTGACATCATGTGGTGTGTTTTTGTTCTTTTGTTTTTCATTTTGATGTGAAAAGAACAATGCCAAGGTATTAAAGAAATACTTACTATGCAACTTTCCTTGGAGTTGAAGCAGAACAGGTTGCCAAGGCTGAGAACGTCTTACTACAGAGGGAGCAGTTTGAACATCCAAGTTTTCCAAGGCCTAGATATTTTCCTGGGATCCCATTGATGTCAGAGTACATGTGACATAATTTTTTTTGAGTGCAATAGGAATCTCCTTGTTTTTATTGTATGAAGGAGCATTCTGGTTGTTCAATCACCAATCTGTCAAATATCCTGGTACACTTAGATAAATATTCTGAAATGTAGTAAAGATGCCCTGATTGAATAGTCTGAGCATATACACTTAACTTTTCCTCTTCTATGTGGTCTCTTATGATGACTGTGTGTGTGTGTATACATATTTTACACACACAAGCATGTGCATTTCTGCATACATGCAAACACATAACATTAATTTCCAATTTTATGGAAAGAAACAGGGAATTCCAAAATTTATGGAAATGTAGAGAGAATATAAAGTGTTAATACCAAATAAACAAGAACAGAAAAAGCATAGCCCAAAGATGATGAGTAGAAAACTACTGAAAAATAGAGTACACTAACTTCACAGTGGAGAACCACAAAGCACTAGAGGGAGCATTAAGTCAGTCATCACAATAATTATCAAAGAAAAAAATTGTGACCACCTGGTCATATGGGTCCATCTTCTTTCTGTCCTCAACCCCTACTACCAAATGCCAACCTAAAACTCAAAAGGTATAATGTAAATGAAGTAAACTACTTGCTTGGGGTCAGTTTTAGTTCAAACAGAGAACAATGGGCAAGAAGGACAGAGTGAGGGAAACCTGAACATGTTGAGGAATAGAGTGGGGAGGTGGGGGAGAAGCAGTTTTGTTCATGTAAGAAATTTACTTAAGTTTTCAGTGCCAAAAAAAAAAAATTACTCCTTATTTTGGATGCTAGCAAGTGTATTAAGCTTTGCTGCCAGCTTCATACCAACGGACCATAAAATGTAAACTTAAACCATTACTAACATTTTACACCTAGCATTTAATCATCCTTTCCACTTAAACCCATATCAACAATCTAAACCAATCACCAAGAATCATAAGCCACTTGAGGAAAATGAATAGCATTAAAGAAAAGGAACAAAGCAAAGAAAACAGCCAAGGTGCCAGGAAAAAGTGCTAAAAAGGAAATTCAGATAATAAAAAATATTTTAATAAAGTTTATGTAGTGATTAAGAGAAATTTGAGAGACTATTGTACCTAGAAAGCAATGGTAAAGATTATAAAAATGAACCAATCAGAAAGGATGACAGAGAAGTGGAGAAATATTGCCTAAATTAAAAATAATTAATATAAGGCTGAAAAACGAGATGAAGTAAATAAAACTCAAACAGAAAATTAGAATACCAAGACAAGGAAATTACAGACAGCAATTTTTTTTAAATGTGATAAAAAGTTAGGAGACATGGAGGATTGTTCCAAGAGGACTAATATCTCTTTCACAGGAGTACATATAAGGAGCAGGTGAGGATTTGAACCCAGACCTTCAAGCTTCAGAACTGAACCTAAAAATACTAAAACACTTCCAGAGCAGGAACATATCTTAAAAACAAAAGAAGGAAAATCATGTTGACGTTTCATTAGCAAATTGGACAGTGAAAGGCAATGCTGCAATATTCTCAGAGATTTGAGGGGAAATTATTTTGAGCCCAGCCAACCCACTATCTGCAATGTGAACAAAACATATGAATTGTTAATTTTGAAGACATAATAAAAGTTTGGAACTTTCAAAGAATAAGAAATTTAAAATAAATTTAAAACCCATAGACTCTCTCTGAAAGTTACCACTGAAAGAATATACTATAGCACAAGAAAATAACACAAGAAAAATATAAAATTTTAAAAGTAGCAATGATCAAACAAATCAGTAAAATATATAGTTAATACTTTGAAAATATAGTGTATACATAATGTATATTATTTGTACTTATACAATAGACTTGTGTGATAATGCATAAGTGATATATAAATAAGCATTTATACATAAATAAAAAGCAAAGAAATTATTATCAACTGCAACAAAAAATAATCCCAGATGAGTCCAACATGAGAGTTGTAGGAGGCAGGAGGAAATGACAGTGTGCTAAGTTATCTATCATCAGGAGAAATGGGGTTAGGAGTAAGCGGATGAAGGGATAACTGATTAGTCCTAGTGGTTAATAAAAAATATATGGTATTGAAAAAACATATATTTGAGAAATTAACCATTAGAAAAATAGTTGGAGGATATTAAGAAATTAAATTATCTAGATAAAATTTGCTACTTATCAAATTATTAAAGAAAAAAAAAACCACACACACAAAACCTTAATTTTATAAGACTCATCTAAAACAAAATTTGAAAAAAACCCAGGAGAAATAAAACACCACTTCCACTCTAGGAGGACACGTTGAGAAGGCAACATCTATGAAACAGAGAACAGGCCCTTGTCGGACACTAAGTCTGCCTGTACCCCGACCGTGGACTTCCGAGCCTCCAGAAGTGTGAGCAATCAATTTAAATAGTCAAGTGAACTCAAGCTGGGTAATCATGGCAGAAAGCAGGTTTGGTCCCTGTGAATGTGTTTACTCTCATGAACAAGCAATGAGAAGGCTGATTAATCTGTTGCAGTAGGCCCAGTCCTGCTGCACAGATGTAGAACGTCTTCAGGAATTACCAGGACCCTGTGATGATAACAGCATCGGTGTTACCGTGATCGTGATGGCCCGGAGAATGGTTGCAGTGATTGTGTTCTCACTGCGACCTCCTAATCTAAGAGGATCCCACCTACCTGCAAAGCCAACCAGTCTTCAGAATGGATAAGATCCACCAGCTCCTACTGTGGACTAACTTTGTGATATGGGAAGTGAAAATAGTTAACACTTTGCGTTACCAAAGGAACAGAGATGACCAGAGTACCCTTAACCCCATTAGAACTGTTTTTGGTATTGTTTTCGTGAGTTTCTAGAAATTTCAATTGCAAGCTTATTTTTGTTTCCTGTGTTATCACCATTCCTATTTACAGTATATTTGAGTAAATGATTATTTTCAAAAGTTACATGGGGCTTTTTTGGTTTTCCTAAACGTAAACATCCCGCTCATTCTGTTTGTAACTGTGATCATAATTTTTGTGATGATTTCTGGCCTGATTGAAGGAAATTTGAGAGCCCTGAATTTAAATATTTCAAATAGTTTTGATAGGCTTCTAAATTGCTTATTTTAAAAAGGTATTTATAAAGTTATTTTGGGTTGTCTGAGATTGTATGAAAAAAACTTAAAACCACACTGTAGTCACATTTCCCTGGGTAGTTTATAGGTGGGTGGCAGTTTTCTCTAGTTCTTGGGATTGAGGCAGCTCTTGCAATATTTTAAAAATTACAGCTGAAGTCTGTATCATCCATGTCAATTAGCCTATGTGGTTAGAATAGGAGGAGAAAAGAAATGAAATAGCTGCTTATTAATTGTTTTACTCCCATGAAAAATGTCTAATGTTAAGAAAAGTTTAAATAAACATGATTGATCAGCATGGTGAATGATTTACAGTTCATTATCTGACATTTGTAAGTCATTGTACACTAGCCTTACAAGGTTCATGAGAGGAGAAAAAAAATAATTCTTTCTGCCTTTGCCCGGTATAATCTATAGAATAATAATTTAACCTATAATTTATTTTTAAAATGAGTGCTTCTTGAGAAGCTTCTTTTCTGTTCTAACATTTCCCTGTTAAAATGAAACTACCTTACAGCTATATTAGGGCATGTTAGGTTACTGACATTTGGATGCCTATTAACTTATTTACTCCATTTTTTTTTACTTGAAGAAAAATTTTGAGTCTTTTGTTACCCTTCTGATTTATAAAAATTCTTAATGAATTCTTGGTTTATTCCAAGGGAATAGGAGGCAAATGAGAAACAATCAAGGATGTTTTTCTCATCCCTTACCTCCTTCCTCTTTGGTAATGGGATAGACTGATATGGGAAAAAGCATTAATACAAGTGAAATTTTGAAATGTATAAAAAAGTAAAAGGTTGCATTGTCTTTCTCAGTTTGGAAAAAAGTAAATACAAATAGCATAAAAATGGTCTGCATGACCTATGTGTGTTATGAATTCTTTTCCTAGCAAGTGATTGCAGATGATTTATGGGAGCTGGATGATATGTGGCTATCGACGTAAGATCTTTTTCCTTATGTCAGTCTAGCTTTCACTACATAGATATAATAAATTACTTGTATGAATTGAATAAATTTCTCTATATATCATACTGTTAAAAGTAAATAATAGACACCAGGCAAGTGCTAATGAAAAGAAAGCTAATGTTAAAATTTTAATAAAACACAAAACAGAATTTAACTCGAGTGAAATTCCATGTGAACAAAAGGTAATACTCACCAAGAAAATATAAATCATTAATCTTTAAACATGTAAGACTAAAGTTTCCAAATATGTAAAGCAGAAGCAGAAAGTGAGAAATTGACAATTCCAGAAACACATTGGTAGAATTCAATACAGAATTTTCAGAAATCAGCAGAGCAAAGGAACAAACTAATAAATAAGGCAGTAGAGAATTTGGATGACACAATTAAGATATTTTATTCATCTATTCAACAAATGTTTATTAAACACTCACTATATAGCAATTACTTTTCTGAGTGTTCATGATTGTAACATTAAAAATACTTAAAAATCTGTCCCCTAAAGATTTTACATTCTTCTTGTTATGGAGAAACACAGACAATTGAAAAGAATAAATTAATTAAGCATGTTACATAATATAAGAGAGTATTTGAACAAATAAGAAAAGTCATCCTGGGTGAGCAAATTGCAATTTCACATGGGGTCATTAGGGACGGCCTTCTAAAGAACGACAAATATTGTGTAAATATTTAAAAGAAGAGTAAGAGTAAAAGCCAATGGAGGATTTTGAGCAGAACAGGTACAAAATTTGGTTCACATTCAGTTGTATGACTGGGTAATTTGGTAGGCTAAAAAAGAGATTGGATGGAGATTAGGGTGGAAAGAAGGGGATCCACTGGGAACCTATAGCAATAATCCACATAAGACATAATGGTGGCTTGGATCAACCTGCAGCAGTGGAAATGGCTAAAAATGGCCAAACGCTAGATCAACTTTGACAATAACACAGAGGATATACTGGCAGGGAGGATGGGCAGCATGCTTGATTTTCTGTATTTATACCTTAATATTCTTAACTTCTATATCTATGTCCATCAGTCTACAATTTTGTGGTTAATGAAAGGAATTCAAATTAGTTTCAAATATTTATAAATGTATAAGAAAGAATACTGATATATGATATAAAACTAAAAAACTTAATACATTAAAAAATATATATTTTATATAACAACCTACATTTGGTCTTCTTACTTAAAATTAAGAAGTAACAAGCCAATTGTCAAAAATTATACACTAAAATATTTTATATTAAAAAGACACTGATGTGAATAATTTGAAAGTTAACTTTAAAGTAAAAATAAGTGCGCGGCAATGCAAGCGTGACAAGACAAAAGCTTTGGGACGCAGCTGAGGAAGTACTCAGAGGAAACTGAATGTTAAATTAACTTACTACAAAATAAGAAACACTAAAATTAAATGTTCACAAGAGAAAGATGAAAAAGAAAGAGCCAAATAAACATAAGGTGAGAGAACAACATGATTAAAGATTTAAAAACAAACAAAAATTTTTAAATATCATTATCAAAAAAATTAATATAACTAAAAGCTTGTTGTTTGTACAAACTCATAAATTTTTAAATGTGAAAATGTTTTATTTCTCTTGAAGAATAAATAATGAAATAAACAAACAACAACAAATTAAAAATGAAGAGGGTCATAATTTTAGATACATAGGTGATCAAATAAAAGTACGTACAAATTAGCGTCACGTGTTTGAAAATCTAGACTAAGTGTATATTTTTGTGGTGAAATATCAGTTAACAATATAGATTCAAAAGAAATAATAGACAAAGAAAAAAAAAAGAATACATTTAAAGATGGTCAAATACCCTTGTGTTCAGCAGAATAACAGCCTACCCAAGATGTTCACCTCCGATCCCTGGAACCTGTGAATATGAATGAATAAGGTACCAGATGGAAATAAGGTTTCTAATCAGACAACTTCCCAAATAGAAAGATTCTAATAGGTTAATAGAGTCATAAGAGTCCTTAAATGTAGAAGAGGGAGCAAGAAAAGTTGATGTTAGAGTGATGGTTAGAATGATGGCACATGAAAAAAATCGTACCAGCCATCGTTGCCTTTGAGGATGGAAGAGCGCCATGAACCAGGGAATGCAGGCTGGGGGATGAAAGGGAACTGATGCCCCCCAGAACCTCCAGGAGAAATACAACCCTTGATCCTTACCCAGTGTTATTTTAAGCCACCAAGTTTATGGCAATTTGTTATAGCAGCAATAGGAAACTAATGCAACCCATAACAAAAGCACCAGTTCCATAGGGTGAGGATGTAAACCCTGTCATATTCAACAGGTAGTTAAGTAACATATGATTTGTTCTAAAGCCCAGAAAAACTGGATACCACCTTGTATTAGTCTAAAAGAACACTTTATAGAGCGATCGTGACATTAAAGCCTAACGAAGTTGACAGAATGAGAAATACAAGAAAAAGGGAAGAGAAAGGGAAGCAGAAGAGAAAAGAAATAAGAAAGGAAAAGGAAAAAAGAAAAAAATATCAGCTGAGCTCACTAATAACGTAGTGGAAAAAATAACACATTGATCATGGTTTACTATGAAGCACAAAGATGCTTCAATATTCAGAACTTTATTAATGAAATTCATGGCATGAAGAAATTAAAAGATAAAATATTTTCAGATAGATGTGAAAAAATATTTATAACTTCAGCAAATATTCCTGAGATTAGATCCCCCCCAAAAAAAATTAGACACAAGAGAAAATGTCAACATTGAGAAATATATGGTAATAAAAAAAAAAAGGAAACTACAGCAACCATTAATTTTAATGCTGATATGGTTGAAAATTTCCACTGACATCTACAACTGGAAAAGCTTGACTGCTGTCATTGCAAGTACGATGTATTTTACTGGAGATCCTTGAGAATAAAATAAAATAAATTATTAAGTTGTATAACTTTGGAAGAAAGGCAGAAAATTGTTATTTGAAAATATCATAAAGAAAATTCCATATTAAAGCTAATATGGAGTGTGGTTATTGGACCAACCCATTTATAAATAAATCCAAAAATATACATGTCAAAAAATATAATTGACGAATGAATCAGGGATATGAGCTGGAAATAATGTAAGAAAAATAAATAATCAATAATCATATGAAAAAGATTCTTGATTTTCTACTATTTAGGGAATGCAATTTAAATGAGAGAGTTTCCACCCATCATTTTGGCAAACATTAAAAAGTTTAATGTACTCATTCATTTGTAAGGGTGTACCAATTTCTGATAGGAATTTATATTCTAAATATCTATCTATAAGGTAATATGAAAATAAATTATAGTATACCCATATTCTGTCACAATTTAGCTGTTTAAAAATTAGGCAGATCTATATGAACTGCCATAGAGACATTTTAAAGTAAATAAAAGCAAGGTTCAAAGTTATGTGTGTATGTGTATAAATATATAAAGAACTGCCACTGCCCTGAAGAATACACAAAAGCATTCATAGTACTCATCAATAAAGAAAAGGAATCAGATGGAGGGAATAAGTAAAGGGACTTGGAATTTAACTTTCATATAACTCTCTACTGCTTACATTTTCTGCAAAAGTATTGATTTCATATATTTTTGGTATAATAGGAAATTAATGTCTAAATATAATTATCACTGCACTAGTGTTCATAATCCAACCAGGAAAAGAGCAAACATTCTACGCATAATAACAGAGAGAAATTAATAAAGAGATTTGGTTACATGGTTGATGGAAGGGCTGGGAAGCCAACAGGAGACAGTGAGTCAACTCAGATTTCCAACTATAGAAAGCCACTACATCATTAGGGCCAACAGAAGAAAGAAAAGAGCAGTATTACTAGCTCTCAGGGGATGCAGTCCCCCTGTAGAAACTGGAATAACCACAGAAGTTACTGCTGTTATAGGGGAGACACTGCACGGTCATAGATATTGCCTAAGGCATATAGATGGGAGGATATATGCCCCAGGTTTTTCCTCTTCCCCCTCTGTGGCCCTCTCTGAATTTGCCTGCCAGTGTCTCCCATTGGCAGCAGCTGATAGAGTAACCTGGAAAACAGCTCCCAGAGGTTATCCCACCTGGCTCACCTAGCAGAACATGAGAAGGATAAGGAAGAGGTTTGAGGGTAAACAAGCCCAGGACAGACTCAAATACATACGATGTGCCTAATCATTTTTATGACAAAACTGATCTTCATAATCTTGCAAACCAATATTTACATTGAACACCTAGTAGTAGACATGCAGAATTTTCAAGTGGAAGAAATCTAGTACTCAGAATGTCAGAGAACATAGTCTTCATATAACTCTAACACGATAAAAAAAAAATCTATAGATGTCATATATATACCTACTGGTATAAATATTTCTCGTCTCCTTTTCCAATATGGAGTGACTTGGAAATTTATATCACAAAAAAAACAGCTCTAGAATATTTAATACCTTATTCGGAAGTTGAGAATCCTAACTGTATAAGAACTAGCAATGATTTCAGTCAAGTAGACATTTGATGTGTTCTCACTTGATTCACAATACTGAAATTTCTGATTTCCCTCATTCCAGGGTTAGATTATTATGTAAATTATTCTGTGTGGAGGCCTCACACAAAGGCCATCATGTGTTTCAAGAGGAAACAGTAGGCTCTTGAAAACCTATGGGAAGCCTAGTTGAATCTGGGGGAATACTTGCCTGATAGGTTATTTTATTGGACTCTGAAGTTGTGAGAATGATAGTTTCAATCATTCAAAGTGAATAGAGGCAGAAGAAGGGAAAAAAGTCATTTTGAGGATATAAATATAATAACTTGCTCATTAATTATCAAGAAGCTATAATCAGGACTATCATGTTGAATATTGAACTCTTTAGGCTAAAAGCAGACTGTATACATCATACTTCATGCTGTGACAAGTAAGGTCTTTACATGAGATGGTCCAATCAAGGAATGTCTAGGTCAATTTCTTATTACATAACCATGAGCTATGTCAGAGTTTTCACTAATCTCTACTTCAAGGTGTACTATGCAAATTCACCCTGCAAGGGACTGCAGAATTAATTTTGCAAAATCATCACTTTCACAAAGATGTTTCTTTATAAAAGGATCAGCATGAAAATCTTCAGCCTTATATTCAAGATACATCATGAATCTAGCCACATCTTTATTTCTTGTTGCTCTCCAATAAAGCCACAGTATAAAAACCATTTTTACCTAGATACGTGAAAACATATTCTGATACTTTAATTAGCATTTCTCCCATTTTTTGCCCATTCAAAAATCTTTACTTAACATTCCAAGAGGAATGGGCTAGATTTAAATAACCCAATTTATATCCTAAACTTCCTTCCAGCCCACCTCAGTAGATGTCTTCAAAGATTTCTAGATACATCCTGACTTAGATGAACACCGTTAGTTTTATTCATAACTTAATTACACCTAAGTATATTCCAAACTCTTCCGAGATGTTCCAGAAAATGTTTTCTTATAGTTGTATTCAAGTAGTTTGATTTTACCTGGACAGCTATTGCTGCCTCAAATCATTTGTTCATGAGCAAGGCCTTAGTTTCTTTGCTGCTCCCATTTTTCTTAATATAGTCCAGTACTACAATATTGGCAATGCATTCCATATTTGAAAACATCTCCTTATTTTGTGAATATGCTCTGGAAAATATCTATAAACAAAATTCTGTTTTGTTTTCCCTCTATTTGGCTTACATTATAATTTCAGGGCAGCTATCATCTGATTTTTCCCTCCCAGCTTCAATTGACAATGCTATCTTCTCTAAATCTGTTCTTTCCCTAACCTATCCATTTGCAGCCAAAATAGCTGTTAGTTAACTCTGCTAGTTGTTTTAAGGCTGGAAGACACTAGTAAGCTGGCTACCTAAAAAAATTCTGCCAAAAAAAAAAAAAATCAGCAGGGTGAAGAATCATTTATTCTTAAAATGTAATTATCAACAGAAATTCGCAACAGCCCTTTGCTCTAATTGCCTAGTTCTACAGATATCTAAATTACCTTTGCAACCTTTGATTTTATATGCTAGGTTTAGATACCACAGCAAGCTCCCATGCAAAGAAGAGTAAACCATGTTCCTGCTCTCTCTCTCTCTCTTTCTAATCAATATTCTGCATCTATAAGGTTATAGATGTTTAGGAAAGATCCAAAGGGCAGAAACAGTATGACATCATTTATTATGCGATAGGATGGTGAGAAATTCTCCCTTGCTCGTATGGAAATAGTAATAAGAACAAAGACTGAAGCATTAGTTCCTTTATATACAAAGGTGAATTACACAGTTGCATGAGGGGGATACTTAATGAAACAAAAATATAAATGTCTTCCATATGTGGAGCATTGTGCCAGGTACTTCTCACAGCCTAAGAGATTTCCCTTGGTTTTCAATCTGGTCTGTTTGTGCAAATGCAGGATTCAAACTTGTTTAGTTCCGATTGGTCAAAATACTCAAGCAGTGATTGGATGGATTCCAAGGCCAAAACTAGAAGTCTCTGTCAGATGATTCTTTCAAATGACCAGCGGGGGTGTGGGCAGGGTTTCTGGCCACAGTTTATTTTGACTCTGGTTACAGGAACTGTTCC
This sequence comes from Daubentonia madagascariensis, assembly GCA_023783475.1. Taxonomy (NCBI): domain Eukaryota; kingdom Metazoa; phylum Chordata; class Mammalia; order Primates; family Daubentoniidae; genus Daubentonia; species Daubentonia madagascariensis. Next base: position 74,044,116 of record JAKFHU010002088.1, on the reverse strand, counting down.
GGCTCAGGGATGTAAAGCAGGATGTTTGTCAAGGGCTGCTTTTTCCAAGAACCCAGGGCACATGGTCACTCTTTTTCACCCTGCTATGGCTGCCTGGTTCTGATTTTAAATTTAGATCATCTCAATAGCCACAGGGAGTCCATCTTACTGGAGAGCTTGGGGTCTTATTTTAGCTTTATTTCATATATACATATATATGTACATAGAGAGATATGGGTATGGGTAGATACACACATAAATATACATATAAGAATGTACGTGTGCATGCATACATATACATAGAGAGAGAGAGAGCACCTATCCCCACTCATTATAATAAAAATAAAATAAAGGTATTGCCTCTGTTACAGCCATGACAAAGATCCTGTGATTTACCTGATTACATCTAATTGCCTTTGTTTCTAATTGCCTATCCTTGCTCTTTATTTTATTAAGATCCTTAAAACAGTAGTAATAATTACTATCTCCATATTTCTTGTTTCTCATTATCCTACTCCAGGGGGGCTTCTGACCCAAGTATTTCTCTGGATCTGTTCTAGCCAAAGTCACCACAGACCTCAAACACAACAATCCAATGTCTCTTCTCTATCCCAGGCCTCTTCTAGACCTCATAAATACACTGGACTCTGTAGCTCTTTTTTAAAAAACCCTTTTCTCTTCTCTTTCTTAACATGACTTCCTCTTGGTTTTCTTCCAAACTCATTTTACTTTTACTGACACTTTTGTTGATGTTGCCTGCTTGATTTCTAAATACTGGAGTCTTCTAATATTCATTTTTTGACATTTTCTTGTAAGGTTATTTCATCTAGTCTCTCATGGTTTTAAATACCATCTGTATGCCAATACCTTTGCTTTTCTCGAACACTGACATCTTCAATGAGGTCAGTGTATATTTCACATTTCTGTGCATTTTTTTCAAAACATAAACCTTTATTTTACTACACAAAGCTTGTTTTATTCTCCCTGAATCTTCTTTAACTCAACTTTTTTTCTGACAACCCTTATCCAAATAAATCTGTTCAATGTTAACTTTAATTATAATATAACTCTAATATATTTAACTCTTGCCATCTTCACTCCCACCATTCAATCCATCCACCATCATCTCTCACCTGGACTACTGCCACTACTTCCTAACTGATCTTTGAATTTTTCAATGCCTGGATCTCCACAGCCATTCCCTTATTACAGTAGCATACGTGACTTTAAAACCTACATCACATCAGTTTACGCATCCAACTAAAACCCTTGAATGGTTTTTTCACTGCTGTCTTTGCCTTGGAAAGAGCTGCTCACAGACTTTGCTCTTTTTCTTGTCATCTACACCTCAGATCAGATGTTTCCTCTTCAGAGAAATCTTCCTAACTATCCTCTACTCTTTGGGATTTCTTAGTCTTTCCTTTTAATATCACTGAACTTTTATTTTGTTTAGGAGTTCAAATCACTATCTGAAATTATCTTGTCCATTTATTACATTTTGCTTAGTGCCTCCCCCAGTGTAAACTCAATCACGACAGGGGCATTGGCAGTGTGAGGGTACAAAGTGTGCCTGTGATGAATACTAATGGATAAATTGTTTGGTATCGATTGAGTGAGTGAATGCATCTTATATTTTTCTTTCTTCTGTAATTATATCTTTTTAGGCTAGTAGGTTTTCCCATTAGTTTTCATCTATTAACCAATCCTAGATTGAGAGATTGTATCAAAGTGCTGAGAGTAGTGAGTGCACCTGTATCCACATGAGTGCCATGACAAATTCACTCATAACCAACTCACAACTCAGATTTGTTCACTCAGCCTGGCATTCATTTTTTCTTTCATTTTCCATTTTATTTCTTATGTTTAACTTTTATATATCTATCATTACTTTTCTGTATAGTGTAGAGAACTATATTTTTAAATAGTTAATGATTCTCACAATATCATTTATTGAGGTAAACACTGGGTTTTGAAAAGACTAGTCTATGTTGAACATAGATATTTGAAGGTTATCAGAACAGAGATATCATTGTAAAACTGAGGGGGTAGATGAGACGTCTAAGGAAAGTGTTCTGAGTGTGAAAAGCAGATGCCCTTTGGAACCTCTTCTACTCAAATTTCTCCTTTATTTTGGGGCATATCTCAAGAACACATCTCAGTTTTCTATTTTATTCCATTTATTTGTATTTTCTTTATGAAAATGTAATTGTGTGAGAAATATGCTATGTGGTGTTTAAATTTCTAAACTTTTTTTTACAATTTTCAATTATTTATTTATCCATGTAGACTCAAATATCGTATGGTCACATCATCTACTTTGCCCCACAAAATTTCTCAGTGGCTCCTATTACTACATATCTGCATGTTCTTCATATTAAGTCAAGACTTATGAAGGGTCAATAAATTTAAATGTTATTACTTCTTAAAAGATGTAACATTGGAGAAGTGTGGGGAGAGTTTCATAGACACAGGTAGTACACTTTGGAGATTGGTTCTTCTCGATTCTTGGTGAAGCTGCTGAATGAATTGTTAGCTTTTCTATGTCCCACATGAGGAAGAAGCCATATGTTGATAAAAAATTCTCAAAGCACTTGCTTTAAAATCAGTTGATTCATAGTCTTAAAGTTGATGTAAAAGAAGCAATCTACACAGAGCTTATGGACTCCCCTTGTTTTCTTTACCCCTCTGAAATTGGGGGTGTCACCAAATGGGGACAACTTCTTATATTTCCTACTGTTTTTGTGTAAAAGAATATTTTTGCTTCAAAGACTTTAAGAATACTCAAATAATACAACCGTGTGTGCAAAAAGCAATCAACTGATTCAATAAATCTTTGAAGTATTTGAAGCATTTTTGTATACATATTTTTACTTGTTCCTCCAAACCCACTTAAAGGTAGGTCGGTGGATGTGAGATTATTTGAATCAATTTGACAGGAAGTAAGTAGTGTGTTGGGGAAACGCTGAGGAATTATCCAGAGGATGAGCCTTTTGACAAAACACTTTGTTATTCCCCTTTTCCTCCCTGCCGGAAAAAGAGAAAGCAAGGGTAAGAGTTAATAGTCTTAAACCTTCCTGGCACCCAGAAAGGTTAAGATCTAAGAAAGAAGCTAAAATGAAAAAAAAACCTAAGGTGAAAATTTTATGTGAAGGGATCACCTTCTGGCTGATAGAGAGAGAATGGCTATAAAGCCCAGAGAAATTCCCAAACATACGTAAAAAAGACTGACTGTTTGTTTATTTATTTACTTATTTATTTTTGAGACAGGGTCCCGCATTGTTGCTGGGGCTGGAGTGCAGTGGCATCATCATAGCTCACTGCAGTCTCAAACTTCTGGGCTCAAGTGATCCTCCTGCCTCAGCCTCCCAAGTAGCTGGGACTACAGGCATGATCAACCGCACCTAGACTGTGTTTGTTTACTCAGAGCACTAGAATAAGTTTGGGAAGAGTGAGTAGTGGCAATCCCGTTAGATATTACACTTAGGTATAACAAAGGAAAAAAAAAGCACATGTCCCAAATTAAGGAAAAAGTGAAGAAAATTCATTTCTACCTGCAATGCCAGCCACTCCATGACAGCTCATTTCTTCATAACCTTGGCTTTCAGTTTGGAAATGATTTACTGAAGCCTGAATTTACTTCATTGTATTTGAAAGAAAACATCAAACACTCTTGCTCTGCGATGACTTCCTACACCACTCAGAAGAGCCCTGTTTCCCATGCCTCTCTTCCAGAGCCCCTGCTTCAGCCGGCTTCTTTGTAAGAACAGCTGCACCCGTGTATGCTCAGATATATGATTTAAAAACCAGATGACAATATTCAGGAAATGTCCAAGAATAAGGGTTGAATTGGCAAAATCTTTATTGATTTTAGGTGCCTGGAGTCTGTGATCCAAGTACAGAGCAAGGAATGCCAAGATCTGTCCTGTAATGACCCAGATCCTGGGGAGTGGGGCTATGCATGGTAATCACCATGAAGTAAACATAAAGAGGTATCTTTAAAATCATGGTGATGTAATTTTAAGATAATGCTGAGGCTAGAAGATATTTTTCCTTTTCTTCCTTGTGAAGATAGCTTGCTTCCTGATAAAGAAGAAAATTCAAACATCTGATTCCCACTGAAAGGAAAACAGAGAGGAGAGCTATAGCTCTTTATTCAGTAAAATACTTACTAATCCATTAAGTACGTATTAAACAAGGCACTATTCTAGGCTCTAGAGATCTAGAAATGAGCAGATTTGTGCAACAGAACTTTGGCACAAATAGAAATAAACAGACACAAAAAACAGAAACAGAAATGGAAATAAACAATTCCATGCATATAAGGAATTATGTCTATAGTGCAAGGAATGAACTTGAATTAATTGTATAATTGCAGAAAGAGAAATTGAAAGTACTAAGATCTGAAGTAACTAATAAATCTGAAGTAGCTTTAAGTAATAGTGTGGTTCATTGATAAAGAATAAACACAATTTAACTGGGTATTGGATTCTAGGCTCAAAATAATATTTCCCTCAAAATTTTGTTGTATTCAGTATTCCAGTCTCTGGTATTGCCTTAGGGGAAGACCAATGCCATTCATTTTGATTCTTGTATTTTTATAGTTTGTTTTTAAGGTTTTAATTTTCTCCTCCCTAAAATATTTTAATATCTCTTTAATACTTTGACATTTCACAACAATGTGAATGCCTTAATGTGGGTCTTCTTTCCCTCATTGTATTTGTTCTATTTTTTTTGGAACACTAATTTTTAAATCAAGTCTAGGAATTTTTACTTTATTATTTTTGTGAAAATACTGTTTTCTACTTTGTTTATTCTATTAGTCAGATTGAAATCCAGATTACTTAATTTCCTTTTCTTTTCTCACCTAGTTTGTATTTTTGACTCCATTCCCCCACTTCTTCAAAATATGCCTTAAATATACTTATTTTGAACTGTTTCATGGAATTTTCATTTTCTGCTATCATATTTTAACTTTCAAAAACTCTTTCTTGTTTTATGAATGTAGTTTTTATAGCATTGTATTTCCATTCCATGGTATCTTATTTCCCTGAAGATATTAAGTTTCTAAATAATCTTTTGATCTCTGCACTGTTTCTATTTCCTCTATGTTGTTTTATTCTTTGTTGCCATTTCAGTAGAATGGCTAAAATCTAAAAAACAACTGACAATACTAATTTCTGGTGAGGATACAGAGAAATAGGAACTCATCCATTGCTGGTGAGAAATGTAAAATGGTAAAGCAACTTTTGAAGACAGTTTGGCAGTTTCTTATACAGCTAGATATACTCTTACCATAAAACCCAGCAATCTTGCTCCTAGGTTTTTTACCCATTTACTTTAAAGATTTATATACACAAAAGCCTATGTATAATTGTTTATAATAGTTTTTTTCATAACTACCAAACACTGGAAGAAACCAAGACATCCTTCAATAGGTAAATGAATAAACAAACTGTGATATGTCCATACAATGAAATATAATTCTGAGTTGTCTTAGTCCATTTTGTGCCGTTACAACAAAATACCTGAGAATGAGTAATTTATAAAGAACAGACATTTATTTCTCACAGTTCTGGAAGCTAGGAAATCCAAGATCAAGGTGCTGGCGTCTGGTAAGGCCTTTTTCTTGCATCCTCATATTGCAGAAAGCAGAAAGGCAAGCTAGAGCAGAAGAGTAGGTTAGCAAGCTAGCTGAATGCTACCTGAAGCCTCTTTTATAAAGGCATTAATTCCATTAATGAGAAGAAGCCCTCATGGCCTGATCACCTGTTAAAGCCACACCCCTGAATACCATCATATTGGCAACACCTGAGTTTTGGACAGACACGTTGGAACCACAGCAAGTGGTTAAAATAACAAGCAGACAAGAAACACAAAGACATGGATGAATCTTAAATGCATATTGCTAAATGAGAAAAGCCAGTCTGAAAAGGTATGATTCCATTAAATGACATTCTGGAAAAAGCCAAGCTATTGAGATTATAAACTTATCAGTGCCTGTCAGGGATCACAATATGGAAGGGTGATCACTTGAACAGGTGAAGTACAGGAGATTTTTAGGGCAGTGACACTCATTTTATATAATACTGTGATGGTGGATATATGACACAATGGATTTATCAAAGTTGATAGGACTTTACACAGGAATGAACCTTAATGTTTGCAAATTAAAGAAAAAAACTCGTAGTAACTTGAGGGATCTCAGGATATAATGCAAATTGGGACAATAGAATCTCACTGGGTTACACCTGGATGAAACAACCTCATTGTAGGAGTTAAGGGGAAAAGGTACTGATCTAAGTATCTTAGGAAATGAGTGGAGTCTCTAAGAGTACAAGCAAAATAAACTGAACATGAGTATTGTACTCGAATTGATAAAGTCATTGTGCACAGGAATGAGTTAATTGAGTTAATTCTGAAACCACTATACATGAATAAAGGAATTTAACATTTAAGTAAAATGATTTTGGATGGTGGGAGCCAAGTTTATTACTGTTGGATTGGAAGTTTCACATAAGCAAGAGGTGAAGGCTGGGATGATCCATGTGGCAATGGATTATATTTAAAGAAATCAGTATGAAGTCCTTTAGCTTAATATAGACACAGATGGTGACATATAGAAATATTTATGTGTGTGTATATAATGTGGTTAATAAACACACATATATTTCCTTGCTCTGTCAGCTCAAAGGTCTAGAAGCAACAACACTTCCGATTAGCGTATACCTAGAACCAGATCTTTTAAAATATCATTATCTAATAAAAGGGACCAGAAGTGCTAAGAAAAATGACTGATTCTAGGTCTGGGGCAGGATATATACAAGACAAACCAGGAGTTTTTATAGGGCTAGAGATTAAGGAAGTTTTAAACATAAACACAAACACATACACACACAATGATGGGGGTGCATAAAGGCGATACAGGAGCCAACTGAATGTGCTCCCAATGGCTAAAGCTGGAACCACTTGCATAACAAAATAAAGTAAGCCAAAGTATAAAATTAATATCCATGAGTCCATACTGATATAATAACTGAATAAGTAAATCCATATGGAAGAATAGACAAATATCTCATGCAGAAGAATTCTAAATAATTTATCCAGATTCCACTTTCAAGGAAGTAGAACATAAATCTTCCCTCCTTAAATGTGGGCTGCACATAGTGTCTTCCTTCCAAAAAGTGCAGTGAAAAAGAGAAAAAAGTGTAACTTTACAGTGAAGAAACTTGAGAAATACTATCTCAGCCAAGTGATCAAGGTTAATCTCAATAGTGAGAAGTCTGTTGATAGTATGAACCCTTGAAATGTGATGAAAATAGCATTTCACCTTTATGAATCATGAGAAACATATCAGACAAGGCACACTTGGTGATCATTCTACAAAACTCCTGACAAGTACTCATTCAAACTCTCAAGGTCATAGAAAACAATGAAAGTCTGAGAAACTGTCATGGCCAAAAGTAGCCTAAAGAGACCTGATGACTAAATGTAAAACAATACCTTGGATGAAACACCTTGGAATAGAAAAAACACATTAGGTAAAAATTAAGAAATCTTAATAAAGTATAGACTTTAGTTAATAATAACATATCAATATTAGTTGATTACTTTGACAAAAGTTCCTTATCAGTGTAAGAAGTTAATAATAAGGGAAACTTCTGGGTATATGCGAATTCTCTGTAGTACATGATTTTTCTATAAATTAAAGCTATTCTTAAATCAAAAGTTCCTCTAAAAATATTATACAAGGATATCAATTCTCACTTACAAGTTTTTTAAAAAGTGAAAAGTTTGAGAACCCACTCTGTTTAAGAAGCTGTGGTGAAACATGCACAAAACTGCTTATCCCCTCTGGAGGTGAATTTGGCAATATCTAACTAAAACTACATAGGTTTTTACTTTTTGATCCCTCAATCCCACTTCTAAGAATTCCCTCGGAGATATCCCTCCGATAATACCAAAGTGCATTTCCACAAAGAGCTTCATGTAGCATCACTTGTAATGGCAAATTATTGGGAGTAAAAAAACTAAGGCACACGCATAAAATAATGCTTGAACAAATAATGGCACAACACACACAATGGAGTACTATGAATCTGTGAGAATGAATGAAGAAAGTGTCTGTGAAACAATGTAGAGTGAAAAGCATCATACAAAAGAGTAGTATGCTACATCTTGTGGAAATAGATAAATATTTTAAAAAATCAGTATCTGTTCGTCCTTCTCTTGTGCTGCTGTTTTCCCAGATACCATAGCATGGGGGAAAGAATCTAGTGTTATATAACTACTGTTAACATGAGATTTTTCAGTTATCCTCTTATTTTAGTCTCACTCTGAACCTTGCTTTTATACACCAAGTGTCTCTAATCTCTGAGAATTCACAACAGAAATAACTTGCTTCTTGTGCTTTCTCTCCTTGTAGGTTTTATAAATTTTCTGAGATATGTCAAGTCAGTTACTACTCATTTATTTGCTTTTTGACTTCCTAATTGTTATTGTTATATTCTTTTCCTGTTATTGTTATACCTGTTATGTTCATTTATTACCATTTCAAAAAGGAAAGAGAGAAATTCATATATTCAATACAAATGATTTAACTGTCAGTCCTCAGGGTTTGGTTTTGAATTTGCAATATGCATTGGGTTTAAGTTAACATTAAGCTATATTTTACCTGGTGTGGATTTAGTCTCCTTTGCCAAATAATTAAACTGTCTTTATCTTCATAAAGTTATTCAACAAAGTATTTTATTCATTCAACAAATATTTACTTGAGGGTTTTCTATAAACTAAGCATCATGGTATACATGCCCACTGGGCTACATTAAAATATTTGCCTTTTAAGTAAAGCAGAAAACTCCTGTAGGGTTTCAATATAATGATGTTGTATGTTAAAAAGTATATCACTTCAGCTGCTGTCAATAAAGTGGATTAGGACATAATCACAACAGAGAGACCAAAGGAGGAGGTAATTTCTGTAATGGAAATCAATGAAGATAGTGGCTTGGACAAGGATGTTGTTAAAAAGTCAGATAGGGATAATGGGCTTATTTGGGAAATATTTTGAAGGCATATTATGGTACTTACTGATTGCATCTAGGGAGTGATGAAAATGAAGACCAAGTACAACTCATAACTTTCTGGCTTAAACAACGACTGAGGTCCTTTATTGAGAAGAAGACAACTGGCAAGTGAATATCTTTATGAGGATGAGAGTCACAGGGAGAGGTATTCCAAGGGCTAAATTTTACACGTGTCCCATCCAAGCCCTGACTTATGAAACAATTTGCGGTGTTATCAGAGCAAGGCACCGGAGCTGGTGGGATTCAACAAACTGATATCTGCTCTAAGTTGTCATGGTTCTTAAATTAAAAACAAAACAAAATGTGCAGCCTCCTTATATTGATTGGACAAAAAGATGACCTTTGGTCAAACAGAAGGTTTAAGAGTCCTTGAAAAAAGCTTAGGATCCTAATTTTCAGGGATATCAGTTAAACAACTGAAGTACTGTTAATAGAATTATATAGCGCACGTATCATCAAAGAATTTACAAAGCTGAAAATTGGAAATAATTGTGGAGAAGACAAAAAAAAATCTTTGGGTGCATAGTTCCTGATGACAGCCTAAATTACTAATGAACAAATAACACTATAATAGGTGACTGACTACACAATGTTCAGTTTTCTATGAAAGATTGCTAAGGCAATCAATGGGTTAAAAATATAAGTAATTTCATTAGCACATTGGCTGTTAGGTATGCAAATCTAACCTGCTCATGATGTCTTTATTCATAACAACATGATGATTAAGGTATTAATTATGTATTAAAAATGACCAAAGGTTTCCCTTGCTAAATAGCAACAGTTGGAAAAGGTATAAGTTTACCTGGATTCTTATAAAGTGTTTTATTTACAATTACTATCAGCCTTCTGAGGATTTATAAGTCTATATGTGAGTACAAGTGTTCTATAAAAAATAAAGCTCTCCTTTCTTCTCTTCAGTGCTTGGTTGATCGAGTTAAAATAAATCAAATATTCCACAATGATCAGTTCAATGGAATTAATGCTATCTCTAGGCCACATTTACCTCTTTAAAATAAAATAAACTTATAGGTTTAGTTTACACCAGTAAATGGTTTTATTTACTATCTACTGAGCTAGATGTGGCTCAAAGATGAATGAGATACATTGCCTACTTTCCAAGGGATTTTTATGTCACTGAATTCTACTGCAATTACTCAGGCAGCCTCTGAAATCTAACATAATGGAATTTAGATGGAGAAAGTAGGAAGGCAAAGAAAGGCATTTTGCACAAGCAGCTAACAGTTATTAAGCTCCTACAGCTTTTACCAGTTAGTTCTATACATTTTTCCCACATAGGGGAAATGTTAGGTTGTGAAGTGCATCACACTTTCCCAAAATAATCTGCCAACACACACACACACACACACACACACACCCCGCAGTCATTCACTCCCAAGTACCTTGGTGACATAATGGGAGAAACAACTGGTGCTTCACAGAAAGCTGTGAGTGCTCATTCATGACAGCCAATGAGGTATATTTATTGGCTAGAATGGATTTTCTGTGGAAATTCTGATTGTGATTGTAGCAATAAGCTGATATTGAGCACAGCAATTTTTCATGAAAGTATTTTGCCAATTTTTGACACACTGTTCTCCAAAAAGTCTATATCACTTTTATTTTTAAGTTCCAGTGGAACGTTCTTAGGATGACACCAAAAGCTGAGCTGGAATTCTTCATTGAGCAGCTAACAATTCCTCTGCTGTCACTGGGCTTAGGGCACAAAAGTTATATCTGTAAACCAAAATGAAGGAAGAGGTCTAAAGAAGCAAACTAAAGAATGCCTTCCCACTTAGAAATAATTTTTCAAATATCTGTTTTCCATCGCAAGCCCCAAATAGGAAAACCAGATGAAATATGCCAGATGACTAAATCTGTTTTAAAGAATGTAATAAATCATATTAGTCCCTAGGGTTTTGCCCCAAATCTCATGTTTGTATTTTATTTGCACTTTTGGCAAAAATGACAAAGTTAAAATAAAACATGTATTGTGTGTTGTCAGTGGTGATATACAAGAGTAGAAATGCCTTACCATATATCAGCACCAATATTACAAGGCAGAGGCAGACCCATTTCATTGAGAGAAATGTGTTTTCATTAGAGGTGGTGAAATCAACTTCAATGACTGTTATCTGGACTTAACTGTCTCTCATTAATGAAGCTAATACTTGAAAGGAGGCTAGGATTCTCAATAAGGTAATTAGGCATGAATGGTTCCTATTAATGTAATCACTGTAGGAATAGGTCGTCTCTCTTCCTTGTTTACACTGTTTGAATGCCTTTAGTGGAATTGTGGGAGGGTAGAACACTCACCACTTAAGCAGGAGGGATCTGAAGATGGAACTGATCCTGATTTGGTTTCCTGGTTTGTCAGTCAGCATGCCCTCATCTATTAAATAATCAGCTCCTAGATGTTCATTTCATGCCCAATTAATATATGGATCTATGTATTCTTGAATATTATCCTGCTAACTCATTAAAGCTAGAAAATGGGCTAGAAAATGTAATTGCCAAGATATCATAGTTGACCTTATTTCTTTGGTACTTATAGGCATATAAAGGCTCATAAAGTGTCAAGAATCAAAATAAGGAGGTGTTGGGATCACCTAAGACAAAAGTAATATTTGCATCATAAAATCAATAACAGCTTTTAAGATTTTATTTGAAGAAAAGACCACTTATTTATTTTTCCCCAATAGTTCACAATGACTACATGACAAGTAGGTGGAATTGATCCTAGAAGCAATAAATAGAAGTTTCACCTGTTTCGTTCACCTGGTTGTAAGATAGAACTGATACAGGGAAGTGGACCCCAAAACGGGGGTCTGGCCTGAAGGCCAAGTGGGTTCTTGGCTTTGTGCAGGAACGAATTCAAGAGTGAGCAAACAGAGTAAGGCAAAAGCAGGTTTATTGAGGTAAGAAAAGAAAAGGAAAAAGTGGCTGCCCCATAAACAGAGCAGCAGCTATCTCTCAGAGCAACAGAGAGTAGCATTCTGTAAGTTTCGGGGATCTTATTTTATACCTTCTATTTAATTTTGTTAAGCAGAGGGAAGATTATTCATAAGATTTCTGGGAAAGGGGTGGGAAATTCCCAAAACCAAAAGTTCCTCCTTTTTTGAAACCATATAGGGTAACTTCCAGGAGTTGCCATGGCATTTGTAAACTGCCATGGGCTGGTGGCAGTATCTTTTACCAGGCTAATGAATTATAAGTAGGGTATAAGGAGCAGCAAAGGTAACCTGAGGTCATTTTTCCTGGGCTTCTTGATTCTAGCTGGTTTTGCTGCCTTCTCTACCGCCTCCTATTTTATCAGAGGCCTTGGCTTGGGTCTTATGAATCCTTATTGAGCAGGGGCTGCTGGTTCCCTATGTCAGAATCAAAACACTTCAGTCCTACAGGGGACATTAACACACAGTTCTCAATACAGAAATGAGGTTCCAGAGCTGTGAAGAAGAAGGAAGGAATCTAGAACTTACATAACTAGGCAGCACATTGTTTCCAATTGCATCTGACATTATTGCCAAAATCCTGTTCAACTCTAAAAATCGAAACACCATTTGTGAAATGTGTGCTTTGTGCTTAACCTTTTTGAGTCCTATGGACTAAAGACCACCAAGAACACATTTGTAGTTAAAAAAAAAAGAGGAAAAAAAAGTTAAGTTTGTTTAGTTTGCTGCATGAATAAAGAGAAAATGAAACCTGGGGTAGTGCAGGATATCTCAGCAGGGAGATTTGGGAAAGAAATCTTACCAGGATGGATGATTCTAAAAAGGGATTAGGGAAGTGAGCACCTATTCTTGATTGGATGTCTTCAGGAAGTTGGCATAATTCAGTGATTGGATGTTTTAATATTTTTAACTAGGAGGTTGGAGTTTTAAGCAATACTGGGGTTGTCATTGAAAAAGACAAATCACTCAGAAAATATGTTAGTGAGCAGAAGGGGCAGGGGTTAGTTATTTTTGTGGTCTTAGAGTGGCTTATTTAATTTGGAGGGAATACCACAGTCTTCTTGTTCACAGTGTGATTTTCTTTTACCTTTTCAGTTCCACATGGAAACTCATGAAGTTTTTATTATATCCCAACTTTTTAAAGTACAGAAAGTAGAAGTGATTTGTCATTGCAACAATAATTTCCATATAGGTTCATTAGCATATTTGTAGAAATGATCAGCATAAATTATCTGGTTTATAATAATTTTATTGTAAATATAATATTTTGCAGTGGTCCTGAATTTTCTTAAGTAAATATTGTTAATTTAGTGAAAAACACTTCTGAAGTAGATCTGCTAAATAAAAATATGAACTGTATTTCCCCATTCCCAGAAAAAAAATTGATCAAAATTTTTCATGTTTTTTGGCTTATGTGAACCACATAAACTTTCAATCATGGAATAATATGATATTAAGACTTCTGTTAAGATATTTTCTCTGAATTGCATTTCAGACACTTGCTTATAGATAATCATCTTCCTATTAATTTGGGAAAAAATACAGTTTAGCAACCATCTTTCTTTGTCAGATACTCTTCAATTTAGTTCCCAGTCTTTTGGAGGAAAATGAACAAAGTAATATGGCAACATGTGTTCATGTAATCACAGGAGGGAGGAAGAGAGAGAGAAAACATACTCCCACCCAAATATTTGCACACAACCTGGTGAGCATTTATTTAAAAACTCATTATAATCACCTGCATATGGAAATATGTGTTGAGGAATCCTTTGTGTACAGATCATCCTCACCACCCAGGTCTGAGAGACAACTTGCAGCTTGAGAAGAGAGCATCCACTTGAAGTTGGCATGCAGTTGCCATAGCATTCAACCCCTCCAATCACAAGGCAAAAATATAATATGTTTTGACATGCATATATTCAGCAGAAATTTTCAAACCTGTACTGACATATAACCAGAATAAGACAGGATAAAATCAAACATGAATATTTATGATACAGAGAGTAAAAGCTATCAGGCTACAGAAGACTAGAAGTCACTATAAGTTAAAAATAACTAAAAATGTTTATAGAAGAGATAGGATTTCCCATAAGACCTAAAAAAGTGCTCATAACTTATTGGGATCAAGCAGAGAGAAACAATACTGATTTAAAGACATGAAGATGTTCAGAAAACATCCAGAAAAAACACATGGTATTGATAGATCACTAAAAGAAATTATTAATAAATTCATTTTGCAGAAATGCTAAGTTGAAATATTGGAACAATTATTGGGGAAAGTATAACTCTGTTTTCCATTTACTTGGGAAGAATTATTTTGACTTGTAATAATTAGATTAGCTTCCCTTAAGGACCTTGTACTATAAAAAGAAAATGAGCTACAAAAAAATCAGGTGTTATACACAGTTCACTTGCTTCCAACAATTTACAAGTGGCCCACTCATGCAGATCATATAGACTCCATGGAGAAAAATTAAGTAAAATGTATCATTGAGAGGCACTGAACCCAGCTGCATTTCATCAATCTCTGCTGAGTGGCAGAAATCCAGTTCTCTTTCAACCTCACTAAAGGAAAATATGCATGAGGTTAAGAGAACTGTAAAGAGAAAATTACTCAATGCTGCCAAGCTGGACCGAATCCTACACCCTAAACAGATTCTGTGGAGGGAAGAAAGGCCCAGTAAAAAATCCAGATGGAGATCTCTTTGTCAGTCTTTTGTTAGTCAAGTATTTATCAAGTATCTACTATATGCCATGTATTATTCTAGGTATTGGAACACAGCCGTGAGTAAATAAGAAGCCATGACTTCAGAGCACACACAGTTAATAGAGGGAGCCACCTATAAACACCAACTCTGACAGTAGAAGAAAAATTCAGATTAAAAACTGATAAGCATTAAGTAGACAGACTAGGATGGTTTAGTGACGAGTGACTGGAGAGTCATCTTAAGAAGAATGAATGAAAAAGTCCTCTCTTCTGAAGTTACGTTTATATTTTGTATTAAGACCTAAATGATGAGACTCCAGCTATGGTAGGATTTGGGGGAGGCATATTCTAAGCACAAGGAAAGCAATTGTTTTCTTTAGTTGTTTATTCATAGCTCTTTCAAAGAAGCATACAAGTAAACAAACAAATACATTTATCAAGCTCTTACTATGCACAGGCATTATTCTAGAGTATAGAATCTAGAGTAGTAGAAGGCAATCATAAAGTCATCAATTAAATAATTGTTTAATAGAGGGAAATAGGCACAAAAGGAGAAGAGAGAAAGGGAGGTGATAAGAAAACATCATTTTTTGTTTCCCAGTGTCGGAGTGTTACAAACTAAAACAAAAGATGCCAGGATCTGTATGTTAATGGATTATAACAAAGTTCAACCACTCCTTTCCTCTTTGACCTGTTCTATGGCCCCTGTCCCCTCTTCTATGGAAATTGGGGGAAACATTTCTTTTTCTGCCTTTTTTTTAGTTTGCCTTTTTTCAATTCTACTGAGGTATAGTCTCTTTACATTAAAATGCAACATTTTGTATACATTTTGACAAGTTTTGACTAATTTTGACATCCATGTAACCATCACCACAATCAAGTCAATAATTCTACCACTCCCTAAAACCTTCCTCATTACCCTGTTTCAATCCACACCTACACTGAAAGCTCCCAAGCAATCAACTTTTCTCTAAAGTTTTGGATGTGTATTATAATTTTTGGTTGAAAATGATAAATTATGAATATTAAATAATACATAATAGTTATTCTAGATTCAATTGTGCTCTTATGAGGATTATTTTTTCTTCTAGCAATAATTTATCTAGCCTACTACTTAGAGAGTAAACTCCTTCTCTGACTTGTTCAGCAGCTAGTAACCCTACTGAGTTCTTTCAGCTTCTAGCTACTACTTTTTTTTCGCCTGCCACTTCCCTCCACCCCCATATCCCTTGAATTAGTGTAGTTTAGCCAAGGATTTCAGAAGTTGATATTCACCCTTGGGAATTCATTTTCTCTGTGGTTTCCTTGTTTCCAACCCCCCCCCCCGCCTCCAAATTTCCAGCTGCTCTGGCAGCTCTAAGCTCTGTTCTTCGACACCTCAAGTCAGGAGCACATTTTCTATTGCCTGCCTTGTTCACAGGTTAAGAATCACATAATGAAAAGCGAGCAAACACAAATCTCACCCAGTGTGGTACTTTCTTTTAAAGGTGGCCTCTTTGCGGGTTTTTTCCTGCTTTTTCACTGAGCTGTCAGGAGAGTGTCCCCTGCGTGTGTTAATTTAGGAGTTATCCAGGCACTGAGGCCAAGATTATATCCATATTTGGAGTCTAGCCCCCTTCTGTGGCTCTCTTGCTTCCAAAACATAACCTGTAAATTTCCAGCTTCTCTGTCAGCGCTGAGCTCTTTCCTCTTTCTTGCCAGCCAGTTAGACTGCAATTATTTTCAGCTGGAGATGTGAGGAACTGGGTAGTGCCCTCAAGGAAAGCAGCAACAAACTCATAGTTATGTGGTAGAATCACACTCTTTCAATGGTAAATGTTCCTCGGATTTCTGGCTCCTGTGTGACTCTTTCCAAGGCCTTCAAATTGTTGTTGTTGTTGTTGCTATTTGTAATATTTATTCTAGATTTTATAACTGCAATTTGCAGGAAGTTTCACTTAAGAAATGTATGGTGCCATTACCAAAATCCAGAACTAGCATAACCTCTTAATAAAAAGGTTGCAAAACAAAATCAAAAGGTAGAAAATTAGGCCATAAGTTTTTTTGAGATCAGAGTTTCTGACTAACATATCTATATCTGTAAAACCTATCATAATATTAATACCTGGAAAATGTACACTGACTAAATAGTATGAAACTTTCTTTTAATATCACATAGCTACAAGGGACATATCGCCAGATTCTGTTGTATGGAAAATCCAAGGAGGAAGAATCAATGTTAGCACTATTTCTCTAATAGCTTATACTCAAGTAAAAGAAGAGAGAAATTGGTAGACAGAAAGTTGACCGGGCTCATGTGGATCAACTGTAATGTGTACTTAAATCCTTCTGAGTGATTTAATTAGGTTTGCAATAGCTAACATTTACTCAGTGCTTACAATGTGCCAGATACTGTAAACAAAACACTTTAGATATATGACCTTACTTTAATCCTAAAAACAATTGTGATTTGGGATTTTTTTTTTTCTTTTTACAAATAAGTAAACTCAGGCAAAGAGAGATTAAGCATCTTTCTGGGAGTCACACCACTAATAAATATGAGAATCAAGATTTGAACCCAGAAAGCTCTAATTCCAAAGACTTCATTCTAAACTACAGTGGAAATTGTTTAAGCAGACGTTTGCCAAATAACTCACTATATTCTGTGGGAAGAGCTCTTCACAGAAAGGCATAAAGATTCTTATAAGATACAGTGTTAAAATCTGTACTATGTAAAGAATTCTAAATAAACAAGAAAAAATGAAATAATCTCAGTAATAAGCAAAAACAATTTGCGAAGGAGACTATAGAGTATCAATTGATGTACAGAACAAAATTATGCAAATACATATTATTTATTAAAATACCTAATTATTCAAATGCATGGAAAACAAATATAACAAAAATGTATAAGGTTCACAGAGATTAATATAATATAGATAAATGCCTCATATTGAGAAAAGTGAAAATGCATTCTCATACATTGCTGATAAAGATGTCTTTTGATGAGCCTAAGTCCTGAAAATATCCATCTGCTTTGACTCATAAATTCACTTTAAAAATTGTTCCAATTATTGATATTTTTGACATAACTACACTTTGAAGTAGTATTTGTTTAAAGAAAAAGAAATTGAAATTAATCTAGATGTACAATGCTGGAGAGGAGCAAATAAAATAAAATATGGCACATTTATTCAGGAAAATACTAAGCAGTCATGAAAACGATGCTATAGATTTGATGAACATGGGGAATATAGGGTATTATTATAAGAAATGAATAGAACGTGTTTTAAAGCTACAGTTCACATTCTAACATTTCAGTTTTAAAAAGGAGGCAAGAAAAATTACTTTGTCCAGGCCACCCTGAGATGGGGCACTTGGGCCCAAAGATTTCAATGAGAGATAAAGGCCACTATATTTTACTAAAACTGACAGCTTGAAAAACTTAAAAAAAAAGACAAGTAGGTGATAGGTAGATACAGAAAGAGGAAGGAAGGAAGGAGAAAGAAATGAAGAAAAGGGAGAAAGAAAGGAAGAAAAAATAGACAGATAGACATTGTTTGAGCTTTTCCAGGGCTGCAGACATCTAGTGATGAGAGTATCCAGGTAACTGAATTTGAGTCAAGTTTCCATGGGAACTTTACATAGTGGAGGGGAGGACTAAGGGTATAGATCTGGGAGTTCCATAAAAAGAGGTGGGACCCTATTTTACACATAGAAGCAATATTCCAAAATACGGAAAGGATGTTAAAATGGTGCACAGGCAGAAAAAATAATAGCATTTATGTACATATCATCTCCACTATAGACTCCAAATATCAGGGAGTCTAAAATCTGTTTCTGCTCCAGACAAAAATACTATTTTAACTTTTTGTTCTAGTAGGAAAAATGCCCTGGTTTATGGAGTGATATTAAGTCTAAGAATTGGAGATTATGTAAAGTAGTAAGAAAGTATTGCAAGCATTAGTATGTGGCTCGGATAAAAGCAGATATTGACAATTAGATACAAAGATACAGCTAGTATCCAACTACATAAGCAGGTAAACATGAGTTTGGGTTGGAGTTGAGAAATAATTTTTCTACTCTTCTGCTATCTAGACACAATTGGTGAATGGCAGCCTAGAGCACTGGAAATTGTAAACTGGTAAATAGTAGCGTGGATTACTATTAAATAGAAACAATCTCCTATGGATTCATCAGGAAAGGGCTTTGGGATCAGTTAGTGATGTCTGCCATAAATAGTTGAATAGTCAGGAAGGACATAAGAAATAGGCTGTGTATAGAGGTTGATCTGGCAGCAAAATAAAATGCAAAGTGAAAAGATAGGAGATAGGAAATTTCAAAAAGTCATTTAGTGATAACTCAGTATATCCTTTACCTGTGTACTCCATTAAATTCTTACACACTATACTGTGATATTTTTTATTCTCTTTTACTCTCTTGTCTGTTTTATTCTATTTCATCTCATTTTAAAATGTTGGCCAGGTCCCACTAAGATAATTTCACAACATACTCTTCAGTTGTAATGTGCAAGTGGAAAACACTGCTACCTATTTACTAGCCCACTTGGGGTGGTAAATGCAAACTGGAACTACTCCCTGTTGATCTAGACTGTTGTCTCTAATCTGCTTAGGTAAGACTCCAACAGCTATGTACCATATTCATAGGTTAAGAGTCTGGCAGAGACTTCCAGTATTATATAATGTATTTATTCATGTGATTTAATTGGTGAAATTAGTGAAAATAAAGGTCATTAAATGGGGATTTTACCTATGAACATCATAACTGAAATTCATCCAGCTGACAAATGAACAGATAAATCTGTTTTTTAAAAAGCAAAACATATGTAAAGCAAGGCAGGAGCATAGCTTATTAGGTAGGGAAAGAAATATCATAAAGTATAAGTTTCAGGCTATGGATTCAGGGTGACTAAACAAAGAGGAGTTGGTAGAAGAAATAGAAAAGGCAGAGGTTTAGGATTTAGGCAGGCATCAGTTTTAATCAACTATCTGGGACATCTTAGCCATAAGACTTACAATTTAATGCTAACAGTATCTCTTTCATACAAGTGTTCTTGGATTTATATTGAGCACTTAATACATGTCAATTCACTTCCCCTTTCACAAACCTAAGGAATTTTGCATCATTACCTAAATAAAATAGTTACTGAGTAAAGAAGAACAAAACATGTTTTTTCCAGTCATTGGGTTCACTATTGCTATACTCACCCTTGCATGGGGATTCCTTATCTATCTACCTTGTGTCCTTTTTATGACATTGGGTTACAACCACGTGGATCATCCTAAAAATGACTTGAATAAAAATAAAACTAACCTGTTTTTTCTTTTATCTATAAGGAAATTTTGTAAGTAGGTTTTTTTCTTCTTTTTTTTGGTAGTGGTGTTTGTTTTGGGTTTTGGGGTTTTTTTTTCTGTTGTTGTTGTTTTGTAAAAGGTATTGTCATTCTTAAAATTAGTGTTGTCATAGTAGCTCTCCAGTAGACATATGGGACAATGTGAGAAAAATCATTATTTAAAAAGAGGGATAGGAATTGAATATTATCAAGACACCTGGTGTTTTTTAAGGTCTTCTATCTCAGGCACACAGCCAATTAGCTAAATGGATAAGTTTAGAAGAAACAAATTTTATTTCAAGAGAGCTTTGGCCTTAGATGTAGGATTAGAAAGCATCACTGACAGAACTGGGGACATATAAATGAAAGATTAATAAGTATCACTATATATAACAATAGAGTTGGAATTAACAGATTAATTTCACAAATTCAAGATTTTGCATAGCACACTTGCAGACCTTCAAAGTCCCAATGAAAATAAGTTCAACTAAGGAACTTGCAAAAAGCAATTCCATCTATGGGTAAGCAAATAATAAAATATTGCATCCAATGAACACAAGCACTTTGTAGATAAAGATCTCCAGAATTGCATTCAAGCCAAAGTTTCAAGCTAGTAAATGTAATTGTTAAAGAAGATTTTATATGCAGCCACTTTTTTTTCTAACATGGGTAGTGGAGACATAATATGCTTGTATAGGAATGGTATTACAAGAATTGGAGATATGATAAAATATATGTTGGGCCAGTTTTTGCTTACTACTTATGAAATGGGTAAAATTTTGCATGAATTAAGTGGCTTGATCAGATTATGCAGCAGTTTTTTTGCCAGCTGGAAATAAATGCCTACACGCTAAACTCTGCACTAGGCTCTACACAGTGGTCGATCTGGCAACAAAACAACATGCAAGGAGGAAGGATATGAAATAGCAATTTCTATGTCTTCAGAGAAATCTCAGTACAGCTCTTATCTACAAGCATGATGTGATCTCTCTTTCTTAGCTCCTTTAAATATTATGTCCGAGCTTCTTTCATAAAATGTTGCAAATGCTATCCTGTATCATAGGAATGTTTGTCATTTATATCCTTTATCCATTTATTCAACAATCCACTATGATTCAATCAGTATGTACCAGATAATTCCCTTATTTTATTTACCTTCAAAAATGACTAGATGATTGAAAGTAAAATCTGTCACTCAGAAAAAGAGGTCTGGATTGAGTATATTGATCTAAAGTATTTTTACTGAGATTATAATATCCTTAAACGTACGACTATTTCTTATTAATTTGCTGTTCAATACGGTGACTCCTACCATTTGAATAATATAATTAGAAACACTGTCTTTCCCTTTAAATTTGAAGATATGCACATTTTTGACCAAGCAAATCTTGTGACTTTAAAACTTTCTGACTGCAATCTGATCTTCAGTAAAAAATATATTTTAAAGTCTAAGCCAGCAGACATATATCTACATATATGAGATTTACATATACAATGTTTAAGCACACATATATACATTTGAACACTTACTATTGCAATGCACCCCATTTTCTATTCAAGTACAATATCTTCTAGTTTATTTTATTCTATTTTATTTTAAAATGATGGTTATGACTCACTAAATTAATTTCACTGCCCACTAAAGAGTTGTAACCTGCTAGAAAAATACTTCCCCCCAAAAAATCTTAGACTTGTGCACCCAGGGATGTTAATAACAGTGTTGAAAATAACTATAATCTATAATAACAAAATTGAGCATAAATATCAGAATGAATAAACAAATTTTGGTGTTTATTTTAAAAACAATTTTATTCGTAAAATTGTTCACTATGTGTCAGGGAAAATAAATAAATGAATTACAGCTATATATATCAATAAGGACGGCACTCAGAAATAATTCTGAGAAAATATCAAGTCACCGAATTATACATATGGTATTTTTCTATTTATGTAAATATCGATTGCAAGTAAAACCAGCCAATATAGTTTTGGGAAAAGAAACACTTGTTAAAAAAATTAAGCAAGAAAATTTTATGAAAAGTGATTAATATAAAATTCAGGATATTAGTTATCCTTGGGTTTAAAAAAAAAGGCTGTTACAATAGGTAGGAGTACATGACACTTCAAAGATATTAATAATATTCTATTTTCTAAGCAGGTTGATAAGCAACATACTTATGCTAGTCTCTACTGTGTATGTGATATAATATAATATATTATGACAAAAAAGCTATACAGAAATTGATTTAACAAAAGACAGAAAAATTTTTAATATCTAGAGAGTTATATGAAGAATTTTATGCTAATAACTTTATTTTATATAGACAGAGGAAAATTCCTTTTAAAACATAGCATGGAAAAAATACCTCAAGACGAAATAGGAGACATGATAGATCTACTATTGCTAAAGGAATTGAGTAAGTAGTACACACACACACACACACACACACACACACAGAGTTCTTGGCAGATCTTCAGAACTTCAAGGGAGACATAATTGTCAAGTTATAGACAACATATAATAAAGACAACAGAACAGAGTAAAAGATTCCCAAATAAAATGTGGCATATGTTTAGAAAGTATATAACAGCATTGAGGGGATGTTTTACAAGTAATTGTAAGTAAAACACTGGTCAAGACATTAAATATCACTAGCTTTCAATTTCAATTTCAGTAATAGAATCACATACTGAGTCTTTCCCCACCTACAGCCTCTTTTCATGCTCTAAAAGCTTTTATGATAATTCCCTTATTTTATTTATAATTTTACCAAATAAGTATGTATCTCTAAACATGTGGTATAGTTTTGCCTGCTTTTGAATATTATTCCAAGATCTGCAAACTCTTTTAAAGGACCAGAAAGTATTTTAGGATATGCACCACAAGGTTTCTGTCACACCTATTCAACTTTGCTGTTGTAGCCTGAGAACAGCCATAGACAATATGTAAATGAATGGCTATGCCTGTCTTTCAGTAATATACTTTATTTACAAAAACAAGCAGCCAGCCTACGAGAAACAGTTTACTGGTCCCTCCTCATGTGAATGGAATCCATAGTTTTAAAATATTCCACTGTATGAATATTCCACAATCATTTACTTATGCATTCTATTTTTGATGCACTGCTAGATTGTCTCCAGTTTTGTAGTTATTATAAACAATTCAGCTAGTATTCAATAAACATTCTGGTAATTGTATTCTGATGCAAGATATACACCTAGAGATAAAATCACTAAGACTGAAGGAATATACAGTATATGACCAATCTCATCAGAAAATATGGAATTATTTTCAAAGACGGATATCCCAATTTATATTCTCAACAGAGTATCTGCAAGTTGTCAATATTCTATATTTTTATCAAAGCTTTAAGTTGTCTGACTTAATAACTTTTACTAATCTAATGGTATTTAGTTATACTATTTAGTATTTAATTTGCAGTTCCTTGTTTATTAATGATTTGTACAGATTTCCATTTACCTATTAGGCTTTAGGTTTCTTCTATCGTAAATGACGAGTCACATTTTTTTGTCCAGTTTTTGAATTTTTTTTCTTTCTGGTTTCTACAAATTTTTATTACATTCTACATAGTATACCATTATCAGGAACTTCTGCTACAAATGTACAAGGGCTGTTGGAAAGTATCCAGCCATGTAACTGTTCTCATTATATTAAAAATGGCTGAATACTTTCCGGACAGCCCGCATATTCTCCATCTCCATAACAAGATGTTTTGTTTTGTTTTCTACTCTGCTTATTATATCATTATACTCCAATGCATAAATATTTTCATCTATGTTTTCTTCTAGAAGTTTTGTAATTTTAGGTTTTACCCCTAAGCCTATGGTCCAATTTGAGTTAATTTCAAAATTTAACTCAAATTATTCAGACTCAAGGTGAAAGGATGGAATACAATTTTCCAGGCTAATGGAAACCAAAAGAAATCTGGAGTAGCCATCCTCATTTCAGATGACATAAACTTTAAAGAAACAAAAGTAAAGAAGGACAAAAATGGACACTATATAGTGGTGAAGGGAAAAATCTCACAAGAGGATTTAACAATCCTAAACATTTATGCACCCAACACAGGAGCGCCCAGGTACATAAAACAAATACTGCTAGATCTAGACAACATAATAAGCAGCAATGCCATAATAGCAGGGGAATTCAACACCCCACTGATGGATCTGGACAGATCGTCCAAACAAAAAACAAATAGAGAAATAAAAGACCTAAACAGGACTCTAGAACATTTGGGCCTAACAGATATCTACAGAACACTCCACCCAAATAACACTGAATATACATTCTTCTCATCAGCTCATGGAACTTTCTCTAAAATTGACCACATCCTAGGCCACAAAACAGATCTAAACAAATTCAAAAAAATAGAAATCATACCATGTATCTTTTCAGACCACAGCAGAATAAAATTAGAAATCAATTCCAACAGAAACTCACATCTTCCTCCAAAAACTTGGAAACTAAACAATCTATTGCTGAAAGACTATTGGGTCAAGGAGGAGATTCAAATGGAAATCAAAAGATTCTTCGAACTAAACGATAATGGGGACACAAGTTATCAAAATCTGTGGCATACAGCAAAAGCAGTCCTGAGAGGAAAACTTATCGCCTTAAATTCCCACATCCAAAAGACAGAAAGGTCACAAATCAGTAAACTAATGAATCATCTTAAGGAAATGGAAAAGGAAGAGCAAAGCAATCCTAAAGCCAGCAGAAGAAAAGAAATAACCAAAATCAGAGCAGAATTAAATGAAATCGAAAACAAAAGAACAATACAGAAGATTAATGAAATGAAAAGTTGGTTCTTTGAAAAGATAAACAAACTAGACAGGCCACTTGCCAGGTTGACCAGAAGCAGAAAGGAAAGGACTCTAATAAGCTCAATTAGAAATGAAAAAGGAGAAGTCACAACTGATACCATGGAAATACAAAACATCATCTTCGAATACTACAAAAATCTCTATGCCCACAAACACGAAAATGTGGAGGAAATGGACAAATTCTTAGAAACATACTACCTCCCTAGGCTCAACCAGGAAGAAAGAGAATTTCTAAACAGACCAATACCAAGCACCGAAATTGAAGCAGTAATAAAAAACCTACCCACAAAAAAAAGTCCTGGACCAGATGGGTTCACACCTGAATTCTACCAAGCCTACAAAGAACTGGTGCCTATACTGTAGAAATTATTTGAAAATATCCAGAAGGATGGAATCCTCCCAAACTCATTCTATGAAGCCAATATCACCTTGATACCAAAGCCAGGAAAGGACACAACAAAAAAAGAAAACTACAGACCAATATCCCTTATGAATATAGATGCAAAAATTCTCAATAAAATCCTTACAAACCGAATTCAAATGTACATCAAAAAAATAATCCATTACGATCAGGTGGGCTTCATTCCCGAGATGCAGGGATGGTTCAACATATGCAAATCTATAAATGTAATTCACCATATAAATAAAAGCAAGAACAGATTATATGATCCTTTCAATAGATGCAGAAAAGGCTTTTGACAAAATCCAGCACCCTTTTATGATAAGAACTCTTAACAATATAGGCATAGATGGCTCATTCCTAGAAACTATTAAAGCCATATACAATAAACCCACAGCCAATATCATACTGAATGGGGAAAAATTGAAGGCATTCCCCCTTAAAACTGGCACCAGACAAGGGTGCCCACTATCTCCACTTCTTTTCAACATAGTGCTGGAAGTCCTGGCCACAGCAATTAGACAAGACAGAGGAATTAGGGGCGTCCAGATGGGGCCAGAAGAGGTCAAACTTTCACTATTCACAGACGATATGATATTATACATAGAAAACCCCAAAGATTCAACCAAGAGATTACTGGAATTGATAAATGAATTCAGCAAAGTCTCAGGATACAAAATTAATACAACAAATCCATAGCCTTCATATATGCTAATAACAATCAAGCCAAGAAACAAATTAAAGATGCTATACCTTTTGCAATAGCACCAAAGAAAATTAAATATTTAGGAACATATCTAACTAAGGAGGTCAAAGACCTATATAGAGAGAATTATGAAACACTGAGAAAAGAAATTGCAGAGGACGTAAATAGATGGAAATCCCTATCATGCTCTTGGAAAGGCAGAGTCAACACAGTAAAAATGGCTTTGCTACCTAAATTAATTTACAGAATCAATGCAATCCCTATCAAAATACCAACATCATTTTTTGCTGATCTAGAAAAAATAATTCTACACTTCGGGTGGAACCAGAGAAGACCCCGTCTAGCCAAAGCAATCTTAAGCAAAAAGAATGAATTGGGAGGCATCTATCTACCAGACTTCAAACTATACTACAAGGCTACAGTAACCAAAACTGCATGGTATTGGCACAAGAACAGACACGTAGACCAATGGAACAGGACTGAGAACCCAAATATAAAACCAACCTCATACAGTCACCTGATCTTTGACAAATTCCAGAAAAACATACACTGGGGAAAAGATTCCCTATTCAACAAATGGTGCTGGGAAAACTGAATGGCCATATGTAGAAGACTGAAAGTGGACCCACACCTCTCACCTCTCACAAAAATCAACACACAATGGATAACAGATCTAAACCTAAGACATGAAACCATAAGAATTCTCGAAGAAAACATTGGAAAAACTCTTATGGACATTGGCCTAGGAAAAGAATTTATGAAGAAGACCCCCAAAGCAATCACAGCAGCAACCAAAATAAATACATGGGACCTGATCAAATTGAAAATCTTCTGCACAGCCAAGAAAACTATCACTAGAGTGAACAGACAACCTACAGAATGGGAGAAAATATTTGCATGCTACACCTCTGATAAAGGGCTGATAACCAGAATCTATACAGAACTTAGGAAAATCAACAAGAAAAAATCAAACAACCCTATTAAAAAATGGGCAAAGGACATGAACAGAAACTTTTCAAAAGAAGACAGAATAATGGCCAGCAAACATATAAAAAGTGCTCAACTTCTCTAATCATCAGGGAAATGCAAATCAAAACCACAATGAGATATCACTTAACTCCAGTGAGATTGGCTCATATCAAAAAATCCCCAAACAACAAATGTTGGCGGGGATGTGGACAGATAGGAACACTCATACACTGCTGGTGGGACTGCAAATTAGTACAACCTCTATGGAAAAGAATATGGAGATACCTCAAAGAATTAAAAGTAGAATTACCATTTGACCCAGCAATCCCACTACTGGGTATTTATCCAAAGGAAAAAAATACATTTTATAATAAAGACATCTGCTCACGAATGTTCATAGCAGCACAATTCACAATTGCAAAGATGTGGAAACAACCCAGGTGCCCATCAATACACGAGTAGATCAATAAAATGTGGTATATGTATACCATGGAGTATTACTCAGCAATAAGGAACAACAGTGAATTAACACATCTGGTATTATCCTGGTTGGAGCTAGAACCCATTCTTCGAAGCGAAGTGTCGCAGGATTGGAAAAACAAGCACCACTGGTACTCACCATCAAACTGGTACTAACTGATGAACACTTACATCACACAGGGCAATAACATTCATCTGAGAGCGGGTGGGCGGGAGGGGGGTGGAAGGGATGGGAAAAACTCTCACTGAATGGATGTGGGGAGCACAGTTTGGGGGATGACCACGATTGTGGCTCTGACACGGGCAGAACAGGGGCAATGTGTATGGCCAAAGTGTTGTACCCCCATGATATTCTGAAATTAAAAAAATAAATTAAAAAAAATTATTCTCTAAGGTATGGATAAAAGTTTATTTTTATATGGATAGCTAATTATTTCACCATAATTTATAGGAAAAAAAACCCTTCCCTTTATCCACTGAGTTACTTTTAAATCTTTGTTGAAATTATTTGATTATATGTGAAGTTTATTTCTGGAACCTATTTTTTCTGTTAATCAAGTTGATCATCTTTAGGCCAATACCACACTATCTCGATAACCATAGCATTATAATAAATCTGAAAATCAGGCAAGTAAGTAAGACAAACGTGCTCTTTTCCAAAGATATTTGGACTCTACTGGTCCTTTGCATTTGTACAAAAACTTTAGAATCAGCTCATTGATTTCCACACAAAGAAAATCCTTCTAGGACTTTGATTGGCATTACATTGAATCTATAAATCAGTTATCAAAAAGTTGATATCTTAGCAATGTTGAGTCTTTTGAACCGTGAGCACAGTATATCTGCATTTATTCAGGTTTTCCTTCAGGAATGTTGTGTTGGTGTTATTCTACATGTCTTGTAAATCTGTAGTCGTATTTTCAGATTTGTGCATAAGTACTTTATGTTAACATTATTATAAACAGTATGCATTTTATTGCACATTACATTATATAGTCATTGCTAGTATATAGAAATACAATTAATTTTGCTTATTTATCTTGTATCTTGTAACCTTGGTAAGCTTCCTTATTAGTTCCACTTCCTTCTTTCGTAGATTCTGTAGTATTTTGTACATAGATGATCATGTCATCTACAATAATAGACAATTTTGTTTCTACCTTTCTAATATGGATGCATTTTATTCCTTTTTCTTGATTTTATATAAAGACTAGAACTACTAGGACAATGGTGAAGAGATGGGAGTAGACATTCTTTCCTTGTTCCCAGTCTAAGAATGAAAAAATTTAGTCTATGATCACTAAATATGATGTCAAATGTACATTTTTTCATATATGCCTTATATGAGGTTTAGGAAGGGTTCTACTATTCTCAGATCACTGAGTTTTTATCAGAAATGGATATTGTGTTTTTTAAATACATTTTCTGCTTCTATGAAGATGATTACATGCTTTTTTTCTGTTAATGTGACCTATTACATCAATTGGTCTTCAAATATTAAACTGACTTTCCATTCATGGGATGAAACCTACTTGGTCACTATATATTATCCCTTTCATATTATTGGGTGTGATTTGCCAAAATTTTGTTAATTAATTTTGTATACTATATGCTTATGAATATATATATATGTTTATATATATTTTTCAAATGTATATATTTCATACATTCTTCTATAAGTGCATTTTCCTTGTAAAATATTTGCCTAGTTTTGTTAGTAGAACATTAATGACCTCAAAAATGAATTAGTTAATACTTCTCAATTTCTAGAAGAGTTCATGTAGAATTAGTATTATTTATTTTATTAATATAAACATTCCAAAGAATCCATCAGTGAAGTTATCTGTGACCAGTGTTTCTTTTGTTGGAAGTTTTTTGCTTTGTTTTGTTTCGTTTATTACTAAATTTAAATTTTTAGTACATAGAGGACTATTGATTTTACCCGTTTGTTCTTAAATGAGCTTTGGTAATTTGTGTCTTTAAAATAATTTGTCTATTTTATCTAAGTTGTTGAATTTGGGTTGTTCATAAAATTACTTTAATGTCATTTAGTTTCCATAGAATTTGTTCTGTCACTTCTCACATTCATGATATTGGCAATTTGTGTCCTTTGTTGTTGTTATTCTCCTTAATCAGTTTGACGAGAGGTATATCAGTTTGATTTTATCTCCTTAAATAACCAGTTTAGATTTTAATGATTTTCTTTATGGTTTTTCTATATTTTGTTTTGCTAGTTTCCATTCTGATGGTTCTTATTTCCTTTTATTTGAATATTTTGGATTTTATTTGCTTTTCATTTTCTAATTTCTTAAGGTAAATGATGATGTTATTGGTTTGACATATACAGAACATACCACCCAGTAGCAGCAGAATGCACATTCTTTTCAAGCATTCATGGAACATTCTCCAGGATAGATCACATATTAGGTCACAAAATAAGTCTTAACAAATATAAGAAGATTGAAATCGTGCCTAGTATCTTTTGGAACACAATGGAATTAAACTAGAATTCAATAAATGGAGGAAAACTGGAAAATTTACAAATACACAGAAATTAAATAGTGCACTCTTGAACAACCAATGGTTCAAATAAAAAATCAAAAGGGAAATAGAAAATGTCTTGAGACAAATGAAAATGAAAACACAATGCACGAAAATTTATGGGATGCAGAAAAAGCAGTACTAAGAGGGAAGTTTATATCCATAAACACTTAGATTAATAAAAAAGAAAGATTTCTAACAGATAACCTTATTTTGCACTTCAAGTAACTAAACAAGAAGAACAAACTAAGCCCAAAGTTAGCAGAAGGAAAGAAATAATAAAGATTAGAGAAGAGATAAATTATTTAAAACATTTCTTTATTCATAAGATAGGCTTTTAGTGTTACAAGCTTCTTTCAATGTCTTGCTTTATTGCATCTCACACATTTTGGTTTGGATTTTGACTTCCATTCATTCAAAATAATTTTTAACTTTCCTTCATATTGGTTTTTTAAACATGAGTTATTCAGGAATATCATATGTAGTTTCCAAATATTTAGGAATTTTTAACACACATTTTTATTATTGATTTCTAATTTACATCATGGCCAAACAACACACTGTATGATTTTAATTATTTTAGATTTACCGAGACTTACTTTATGGCCCAGAGTATGTTCAATTCTACCAAAACATGGTACACTATTTTCCATGTGCACTTAAATATGTGAATGTGTGTGTGTATGTGTATATATATATTTTTTCTGCTACTGTTAGGTAGTATTTTATAAAAATATTAATTAGGTGAAGTGGTTGATAATATTTCTTAGATTGTCTATGTTCTTACTGATCTTCTACTTTCTTTAATTAACTAGTAGAAAGGAGGAGAGAAAGTTGAAATATCTGACTGTAACTGTGGATTTGTCTAATCTCCTTGTAGATCTATCAGTTTTATGTCATGTATTTTAAATCTTAGTTATTATATGCATAAACATTTAGTATTGTTAGGTCCTTTTGATGAATTGACAACTCTATCATCATGAAATCCCCTTCTTTACTCTTGTATTATTACTTGATCTAAAATCTACTTAGTCTGATATTAATATAGTCCTCTATATTTCTTTTAATTAATGTTAATATAGCATATCTTTTCCATCCTTTTACCTTTTGATATTTGTATCTTTATATGTAAAGCTTTCTTTTAATTATAAGCAGCTTATATGTGGCTCTTACTGTTTTATCCAAAACAGTTTAATTTTTGATTTACTGGTTAATGGATGTTTAAGTCACTTCCTTTAAGGTGCTATGGTCTGAATGTTTATGTCTTCCCAAAATTCATAGGCTGAAACCTAATCACTAATGTGATGATATTAGAAGGTAGAGTCTTTGGGAGGTAATTAGTGCCCTTATAAAAGAGACCCCAGAAAGGTTCCTTGCTCCTTCCACCATGTGAGGAAATAGCTAGAAATGGGCATTTATGAAAAAGCAGACCCTGATTAGACACCAAATCTGCAGGCACCTTACCTTGAACTTTCCAGCCACTAGAACTGTGAGAAATAAATTTCTGTTGTTTACAAACTACCTAGTTTATGGTATGTTGTTATAGCAGCCCAAACAAAGGAAGACATAGTTCTTGGCACTATACCACAGGCTTTCCTGGGTCTTAAAATTGTGGCATTTTTCAGCCTCCATAATTGTGTAAGCCAATTCCTTATAATAAATAAGACCTGTTTCTCTGGAGTACCCTGACTAATACAGATTTTGTTACTGAGATTTGTTCTAGGAGAACAACATGTAATAGATGGGTTTTCTGAATTGTTTCTGGGAGTCTATTCTCAAATCTGATTAGATTTAAAGGTGCTAATCATTCCATTTTCAATAGTAAAAAGAGCACTAATAGTCCATGGCATGTTCTTGCAATAGAGATACACAAAATATGTGTTTTGTATACTCCTAACCAACCGTTTACAAGAAGCAAAAAGCTGGCCAACTGTGTATATTATACTTTTAAACATTTTTTTTTAACTATTAAATAAATGATGCTAGCTGGTTGATCCTAATATCATAGGACAAAAAATAAAGATGAGCTCAGAGATTCAAATTCCCAGCTTAAGCACCATAAAAATTACCTAAGGCCTTCTATGTGTGCCCGGAAGGAGATCCCATACCTCCTATAGCCACAGGTCTGAGATTACTGAAAATCAAATGTAGAACCTCATCTTGTGACTGCCTGAACTTGAACTCCCAGCCTCCCTGGTATCAGACTTTTCAGGGACTATAGGAGGGCATTGATTGGGAAGAAGGGGATCCTGTAAGTTGGAATGGGTACTTGAGTGAAGACCCTGATGAGGTTGGGGACATTGAGTTACTAAATTTGCATGAGTCATCTTTGCCAATGGAAAAGGCCTCCCCACTCCCAGTGGAAGTGGCTCTCCACCCACAGCAGAAGTAGCCTACCCGCTCATAGTGGTAGTAACCTCCCCAACCCCAGTAGTATTGACCTCTGCACCCCTGTTTGAAGGAATTAATCCTGCATTGCCTGAGGAAACTGTAATGCCCCCACCCCACCCTGCTGTTGCCATACAAAACAATGCTAATTTTTCTTAAGACCCACTTATTTTTGCTTATAGAAATATAAGTAGACTAAAGTCCCAGCACGCTACTAAAGGAGAGGTACAATGTATAGCCCATAAATAGGTATATTATACTCCAAAAGAACTACATGAGTTTTCTAATTTATACAGAAAAAAAAATCTGAAGAACATATGTAGGAATAGATATCAAGGATTTGGGATAATAGTGGAAAGGACATAAAGTTGGATTAGGCTAAATTTATTGATATGGGCTCACTAAAAAGAGAGTCTGCATTGAATGTTGCAGCTTGGGGAGTTGGAAAGAGCTCTACAAGATTGTTTGGTTGGCTGAAACATGTGCCAAAAGGTGGCTCACAGCAAGCAGGTTAGAAATGCCAGACCTGTCTTGATTTAATATAGAGAAAATGATTAAAAGGCTTAGCAGTAATGGAATGTTAGAGTAGAGTTGTCATTTAAGACCTACTCACTCACACTGGGAGGGTCCAGAAGACATGATTTTCATAAATAGGTGAGAAATAAATTTGTGAGTGATGCCCCAGCATCCTTGAAGAGCACTGTGATCACTCTTCTCTGCAGGCCAGACCTCAGAGTGGGAACTGGAGTCACTGAATTGAAAAACCCAAATGAAACAGGAATAACCAGGGCCAAGAGGCAGCACTTAACCACCAAAAGCAAGGTTTGTTTGGCTACCATAATCGACAGCAAAGTCACAGCAGCAATCTGTGCATGAGAATAGTCTGACTCATGCACATGTATGGCATTGTCTGGTTGATCATCATGTTCTTAAAAGTGAAATATATAGAAATTCATACTTCATTTGTGTAAGCAGATTCTTTCTTGATCTTTACAAGCAGAAAAGCTTTAGGGCAAGTGAACAGAAATCTAACCTGAATCATAAAAACAAAGAGTCACAGCCCCTCAATCAATTCCCACAATCGAAGCAGTTCATAGATCCAGAACCTCTTGAATGAAAGGGAGGCCACGTCTTCTTGAGGAAAGACCTAGTACACTACCGAAAACACACACTGTTAATCTTTATCCCAGCCTTCCCCAAAGGGACCTATGGCCTTTTACTAGGATAACTGTGCATTGAGGAAAACAAAATAATCAGATTTTTCAGGGACTATTGGACTACTGGACACTGACCCTGAACTGGCACTGACTCCAGGAGACCCAAAATGTCACTGTGGCCATTCAGTCAAAGTAGGGGCTAATGGAGGTCAGGTGATAAATGAAGTTTTAGCTCGTCTATCTTACAGGAGGAACTGTGGCTCCCCAAGCCCATCCTGTGCTTATTTTCCAAGTTCTAGAATGTGTAATTGGGATAGATATACTCAGCAGCTAGACAAATCCCCACATTGGTTTCCTGACTTGTAGAGTAAGGGCTATTATGGTCAGAAAGGCCAAATGGCAGCCACTAGAGCTGCCTCTACCTGGGGAAATAAAAACCAAAATTAATACCACATCCCTGGAAGAACTGCAGAAATAGGCATCACCATCAAAGACTTGAAGGATGCAGGGGTGGTGATTCCAACCCATTCAACTAACCTAGTTCACTTAATGAAGGATCTTGGAGAATGTCAGTGGAGTATTGTAAGCTTAACCGAACTACAGAGGGTAGCTTTGGTAGAAGCAGCTGCTATATCAATTTTGTTTCATTGTTTGAGCATGTTAACATATCTCCTGGTACCTGGTGTGCAGCTATTGATATGACAAATTCCTTTTTCTCTATCCCTGTAAACAAGACCCAGGAATAATTTTCATTTAGCTGGCAAGGCCAGCAATACACACTCACTGTCCTACCTCAGGGATATATCAACTCTCCTGACCTTTGTCATAATTTAGTTTGTAGGACCTTGGTCATCTTTCCCTTCCATAGGATATCACACTGATCTATTACATTGATGGCATTATGCTTATTGGACCCAGTGAGCAAAAGTAGCAACTACTCTCGATTTATTGGTGGGACATTTGTGTCCCAGAGAGTGGGAAATAAATCTGACTAAAATTCAGGGAGCCTTCTATTTCATTGAAATTTCTAGGGATCCGGTGGTTTGGGGCATGTCAAGATATCCCTTCTAATGTAAAAAATTAGTTGTTGTGTCTGGCCCCTACTATAGCCAAGAAAGGGGCATAATGCCTTTTGGGTCTATTTGGATTTTGAAAGCAACACATTTTTCATTTGGGTATGTTCATCAGCCCATTTAATGAGTAACCTGAAAATTTGCTAGTTTTGAGTGGAACCCAGAGCAAGAGAAGGCTCTGTAACTGGTCCAGGCTGCTATGCAGGCTGCTCTGCCACTTGAATCATATGATCCAGCAGATCAAATGGTGCTTGAAGTGGCAGTGGCAGATAGGGGTGCTGTTTGGAGCCTTTGTCAGGCCATCATAAGTGATTCACAGTGCCAGACCTTTAGGATTTTGAAACAAGTCCCCGCTGTCATCCATAGATAACTACCTTCCTTTGGAAAGACAGGTCTTGGCCTGCTACTCAGTCTTAGTAAAGACTGAGTGCTTGACCGTGGTTCACCAAGTTACCATGCAACCTGAGCCGAGTATTATAAAATGTGTATTATCTGACCTACCAAGCCATAAAGTTGGGTGTGTACAGCAATACTCCATCATCATATGGAAGCAGGATATATGTAACTGAGCCTGAGAAGGCCCTGAAAGCACAAGTTACATGAAGAAGTACCACAAATTACTATGGTCCCCACTCCTGCTAAATGGCTTTCTCTCTCCATGCCTGTATATATGGTCTCATCATAGGAATTTCCTATGATCAGAGGAAGAGAATACTCAGGCCTGATGGTTCTGCCTAATATGTAAGCACCACCCAGAAGTGGATAGCTGCAGCACTGTAGCCCTATTCTGGGATATCAGCAAAGGACAGAGTTGAAGGCAAATCTTCCCAGTGGGTAGAACTTCGAGTAGTACACCTGGTTGTGCACTTTGCTTGGAAGGAGAAATGGGAAAATGTGTGATTATATACCAATTCACAGGCTGTAGCCGATGGCTTGGCTCGATGGTCAGGGATTTGGAAGGAACACGACTAGAACATTGATAATGAAAAAACTTGTGAAAGAGGTGTGTGGATAAACCTTTCTGAATGGGCAAAAAAAAAATGAAGATATTTGTGTTCCATGTGTTCCATGTGAATATTCACCAAAAGGTGACCTTATCAGAGAAGCACTTTAATAATCAAGTGCATAGGGTGACTCATTCTGTGGATAACAGTCAGCTTCTTTCTCCAGCCACCCCTGACATTGTCCAATGGGCTTATGAAAATAAATGGCCATGGTGGCAGGGATAGAGGCTATGCACGGGCTTAGCAATATGGACTTACATGCAGCAAAGCTGCCCTGGCTATGGCCATAACCGCGTGTCCAATCTGCCAGCAGCAGAGACCAACAGTGAGCCACTGAAATGGCACCATTCCCTGGGGTGATCAGCCTGCTGCCTGGTGGCAGGTTTATTACATTGGACCACTTCCATCATGAAGGGGCACTTATCAGAATGGACACTTACTCTGGATATGGATTTTCCTTCCCTGCATGCAATGCTTTTACCTGTAAACTCATAGAATGTCTTATCCACTATCATAGCATTACCAGTTTCAGAAATGAGGACTATAATTCCACATAGCATTGCTTCTGACACCAATAAAGAAGTGTCACAATGAGCTTATGCTCATAGAATTCATTGATTTTACCATGTTCCCCACCATTCTGAAATAGCTATCTCAACTGTGGGACTTCTTAGCCTTCATAATTATGTGAGCCAATTCCTTATAATGAATTATGTTTTAATAATCAAGTAGATAGGATGACTCACTTTATGGCTGCAAGTCAACCTCTTTCCCCAGCCACTCCTGTCACGACCCTATGGACTTACTTAGATATAGATATATATATCTAATAGATATATGTGTATATACATTCATTAAATATGAAATGTCCAATTTTGAATCAAAAGTGTAGTTTCTTATATCTCAAACAAGAAGTAGTACAATTAATTAAAGTATGCACCTAAACTATTGACATAGTTTTGCCATCTTAACTCTAGCTTGCTTATGCCAGCAACAAAGAAACCTGGAGTGCGAGTAGCGATGAAATCATGAAAGACATTTTCCACAGCCTGTTGAGAATTGAATATTTTTCCTTGCAAGAAGTGGTGCAAAGCCTGGAAGAAGTAGTAGTCAGTTGGTGCAAAGTCTGGTGAATACGGCGGAGTTTCTAATTCCAGCTGCTGTAGTTTGAGCAGCGTTGTTTTTTGCAACATGTGGTCTTGCAAAAGGGTTGGCCTGTCTCTGTTGACACATCTCAGCTGCTTAATCACAAGCATCTTCATCATTTCTTCTAATTGGTTGTAGTAGACATTTGCTATAATTGATTGACCAGGTTTCATGAAGCTGTAGTGGATAATACCACCACTGGACCACCAAACAGACACTAATAGCTTTTTTTGATGAATATTCAGTTTTTGACTGTGTTTAGGCACTTCATCTTGATCCAACTATTGTGCCGAATGCTTGTGATTGTCAAAAAGAATCCATTTTTCATCATACATGGCAATATGGTGTAGAAATGGTTTGCCTTTATGTCATGACAGCAAAGAAAGGCAAGCTTCGAGACAATTTCTCTTCTGATGCTCGTTTAATTAATGAGGAACCCATGTATCCAGCTTCTTTACCTTGCTGATTTGTTTCAAATGGTCCAATATTGTTGGAATAGTAACGTCAAACCTTGCTGCTAATTCACATGTAGGTTGAGATGGATTCACTTCCACTACAACTTTCAGGTCATCATTATCCACCTTGGTCTCAGGTTAACCACGTGACTCGTTTTCAAGATTAAAATCAGCAGAATGCAACTTCTCAAACCATCAATGTACTGTGCACGTTCATTAGCCACATCCTTCCCAAACACTTCATTGATATTTTGAACTGTTTGTGCTGCATTGGTTCCATGACAGAACTCATATTCAAAAATAACACGAATTTTTGACTTATCCATGGTTTCACAAAAATTGCTTTAAAAAAATTTTGAAACATAATCACAAGCCAAAACATGCATTTGAAAGACCAAGGATGTACCTTCACAATAAAATGAAACAAGAACTGTCAAAGTGAAATGTCAGAGATATCAACGGTCAAACTTAGCACTTAAGGAAATTGGACATTTTATATTTAATATCCTAATAGATATATCCTATTGGTTCCATTTCAGTGGAGGGCCTTCACTAATACAGATGCTGAAATTAAGAAATTACTTTTCATCAAAGTTCAAACTTCAAATCCAGATCACTTCCAGGAAAATATTATCTAAAAGTAAAACAAAGGCTTGACTGTAAAAATTGTTAAAACTTCAGAAATATGAAAGGTGATATCTCAGAATATGATTTAATCACACAAATGCTCTTAAAGAAGTTTAACGGTGGATCCAGCAATCCCACTATTGGGTATCTACCCAAAGGAATAAAGACATGCTATAAAAAAGACATCTGCACTCGAATGTTCATAACAGCACAATTCACAATTGCAAAGATGTGGAAACCACCCAAGTGTCCATCAATACATGAGTGGATTAATAAAATGTGGCATATGTATACCACAGGTACTACTCAGCCACAAAAAACAATGGTGAACTAACACCTCTCATATTATCCTGGATAGAGCTGGAGCCCATTCTTCTAAGTCAAGTATCACAAGAATGGAAAAACAAGCACCACATGTACTCACCATTAAATTGGTACTAATTGTTCAACACTTAATGTGCACATATGGAAGTAACATTCACAGGGTTTGAGCAGATGGGAGAGGGAGTATGGGATAGGTAAATTTACACCTTACTTGTGTGGTGCATGCTGTCTGGGGTTGGGCATGCTTGTAACTTTGACTTGGGTGGTGCAAAGGCAATATATGTAACCAAAGCGTTTGTATCCCTGTAATATTCTGAAATTTAAAAAAAAAGTTTAAGGGTGGGGTGTGCTTTACAAATCTTCTTACTCAAACAGTAAGCTGTCTATAGGAAGCTGTTATCTGTCTGAATTGTGTCCTTCTCAAAATTCATATGTTGAAGTCCTAACCCCTATTACCTCAGAATGCAACTGCATTGGAAATAGTTCCTTTAAAGAGGTGATTAAGTTAACATGAGGCTGCTAGTTAAGAAGAGGCCATTGAGTTGAAATGGGCCCTAATTCAATGTGACTGTCCTCTTAAGAAGAGAAAATCTGGTCATAGACACGCACAGAGGAAATACCATATGAAGACAAAGAGAGAAGATGGCCATCTGCGAGCCAAGGAGAGAGTTCTCAGAAGACACCAGATCTGCCAACTCCTTGATCTTCCAGCCTCCAGACTGTAAGAAAACAAATTTCTGTTGCTTAAGGTACTCAGTCTATCGTAGTTTGTTATGCCAACCTTAGCAGACTAACACATAATACAACCTTTAAGTGATGTTAATGTCCTCTAGCCTTAGTAACTTGCTAATTTTCTTATTCAACTTGCATTTTCACGGGTTGGAAAAGTGAAACAATTGTCCATACTCAAGTAGTACAGAACTAAGTGCTAATTTCCACTGCTGTGCTTTGTTCTGGCAGCTCTAGCAGACTGATACAGCATCTTCATGGCCTCACCCCTCAGCTATCGCCCCAGGAGCCAGAAGCAGAGAAAGATTTGTGTCAAAGAAATCTGTGGTTTTTATATCTACTTAATTGAGCAAACTGCAGTGATATTCAGAGGAAGCCTACAAAGTTTTTGAAAGAATTATATCAGCAAAAACATTACAAAAACAGAGAGAACATAGTAACAAGATATAGTTCAGAATTTCTATCAGTGATTTGTTTTGTTTCTCCTTTTCCCCCTTTTTGAGCAGGACTATCTCAGGAGGCACTCTCAGGAGTTACCCAGTGCCTGTCCCCACTACTGTATGTTAATTGTACGAAGGACAGAATTTGCCTCTAATTTTACAAATCAACAGGCTGAGAGGAACTGTGGTGCTGAACTTCTGGCACTATTACCTGAGAAGCCTCATCACATGTGGAAATGAATTAGATGGTGAAATTATCAACTAGAGCTGGTGATGTAGTGTGATGAGACTTTGGGAAACCTGGGTGGATGTAAATGTATTTTGAATGTGGGAGGGATATGAATTATTGGAGGCCCGAGTGCAGATTCTTGATGGCAGTCGCTAAGATGGCCCAATAATTCTCATGTCCTGATGTGGTATTCACAATTATATAATTCCCTGCTCTTCATTTTGTGACGGTTTAGTGACTTTCTTCTAATGAGCAGAATATGGTAAACATGTTGGGATATCCCTTCTGAGATTGGCTTACAAAAACTCTGCTCTTTCCCTGCCTGTCTTTTCTTTCTTTCTCTCTGACGGAAGCCAGCTGTCCTGTTGCATGTTGCCCAGTGGAGAAGCCATGTGGCAAGCACTGGGGGAGGGTTCTGGTCCACAGCCAAGGAGGAACTGAGATCCTCAGGCCATCAGCAGTGAGGAACCAAATCCTGCTATCAATCACATGAGTGATCTTGGCAGCAAACCCTCCCTTAGTCAAGGCTTCAGATGATACGGCGGCTCTGGCTGAGACCTTGATTTCAGCCTTGTAAAAAATCTTGAAGAAGAATCACTGGGCTAAGCTGTACTCAGGTTTTTGACCCACAGAAACTGGGAGATAATAAATTCTTTTTGTTTGTTTGTTTTCTTTATGCCCCTAAGTTTTAGGTTAATTTGTTATACAGCAACAGATGACTAATAGAATTTGTGGCTTTCTTTTAGCATATGTAAGGCAACAGAAGTGGTTCTATGTGATGTCCAAAGTTAGAACAAAAGAAATCATACAGCTTCTTACTTCCCCACTAAAAAAGTTGCCTTGAGAGTGCTGAGTTACCATGTTAGAATTGTGACTATGCTGAGACCCTGATATTGTGAGGAAACCCAAGCCACATGTAGGTGTTTAGGCAATACTAAACTTAACTTTCAAGCCACCCTAGCCAGGGACACCAGATGTGCCTGGCAAATGTTGGGCTGAAGAAGCTTCATGTGAATCTCCTACATAGCTTGAGTCACCTCCATTTATTCAAGTCTTCCCAGCTGAAGCAACAAAAATGATGAGACAGAGAAAATCCACTTTTGCAGCACTGTGTTTAAATTTTTAGCCCACTGAATCTATTAATAAAATTGTTGCTTTTTGACACTACATTGTAAAAGCAACTTAACACATTCCCTAGTCACCATGAAGCAGCTATGATTCTGGCAAATGCCTTTTTTTCCTTAACTATTAATAAAGACCACTGAAAAGTTTGCTTTCAGCTGGTAGGGGCCATAGTATATCTTAGCTGTCTTACCCTATAGCAATATGAACACTACAGCCTTGATCAACTGTTAATATCACAGTATTATCACCTGGATCCATTATGCTGAGGGTATCAGGCTAAATGTAACTAATGAACAAGAAGTAGTCACTACTAAACATTTTGATACAACACATATATGGCAGAGTGTGAGAAATAAGTCTTACACAAATTCAGATAGCAGCTCTATCCTATGGTCTGGGGCACATTGAGTTATCCCTTTTGAGGTAAAGAATAAATTATTATATCTGACATTCCCACAACTAAGATACAGACATGTGTCTGGTAGGAGTCTTCAGAGGGATGTACTTCTTATCAGATTATGCTACCATAAACTATTTATTAAATACCGCCAAAGCCTTCCAGTTTTGAATAGAGCCCAGAAAAGAAAATGTTCTGCAACATGTCCAGGATGCTTATAGGCTGCCCTGCTATTTGACCTGTGTTGCTAAGTAGACTGAATAGTGCTCGAAGAATGTATGGCAGATAGAAATGCTATATGGAACTTTGATAGACACTTATAAATGAATCACAGCACAATACTTTAGAATTTTGGAGTAAAGCCATCCCATCCTCAGCATTTAACTATTTTCCTTTTGAGAAAGTTTTTGGCTTGCTATGGTCCCTAATAGGAGCCAAATGCTTGGCCATTGGCCATCTAATTACCTTCACTGTCTTGGAGTTGCTTAGTAGATCAAGCTATATATTTGGTTGATCACAGCAGTACTTCATCACTAAATGAAAGTAATATATAAATAGAGGGATGAAACAAATCCTGAAATAATGAGTTAGTTACATGGTCAAGTGGCCTAGATGCCCATGACTCCCACTTTTGTCTCACTGCCTCCTCTATCTCAACCCACATCTGTGGCCTCATGGGGAGTTTCTTCTGACTAGGTGATGAAGGAAGCAATCTGGCAATTTCCATTGCTGTGCACCTAACTTGCCAAAAGCCAAGACCAATGCTGAGCCCCTGATACTCAGCATGATCAGCCAACCACCTGATGGCAGATTAGTTACCTTGGACTATTTCCATCATGAAAAGGGCATCACTTTGTTCTCTGTACATCTCCATACTTTGCTTCTTTCTTCTCCCTCCTTTCCTGCATCATTTATTTGTCAAATATTTCTCTCCCTCTCTCTTTCCCTCTCCCTGTCTCTCACCTTCTTTTCTCTCTGTTCTCAATCATTTTCAAGTAAGGTACATAAGATGACATAGAATATTCTATTTTTTTTTCTT
The DNA here is from genome assembly GCA_023783475.1 of Daubentonia madagascariensis. Taxonomy (NCBI): domain Eukaryota; kingdom Metazoa; phylum Chordata; class Mammalia; order Primates; family Daubentoniidae; genus Daubentonia; species Daubentonia madagascariensis. The sequence goes on along the minus strand of JAKFHU010002088.1, from coordinate 74,001,996 downwards.
TTGATGCTATAACCAGCTCTATGAACAAATTTCTGTGACCTCCTATATGTTTTTTTATAATGCTCTCCCTTAACTGACTACTTGACCTTTTGAATTGTTTCCCACAAATGGTGGATTTTCTGCAAGACAAAGGAGTTGAGATTTAGAAGGCCCCTGGGCTGAGGGATGCCAAGACTCACCATCCCCCCCATAACCTGCCCCATGCACTAGGCCCTTGTTAATTTCAAAACAACCTACCCCAATGGACATAGTGCCTTGTCAGTTTCCCCTCTTTAAGAAGCCTGTATTATCAGTTAGTTGGGGAGTCAGATTTAAGGCTGCTTCTCCCAGCTAGAAGTCTTCCTTGCCTATCACATTAAAATTTCCTTTCTTCTTCGGCAATCCTTGTTGTCTCAATAATTGGCTCTTTGTACCACAACTAACTGGACCTAGGCCAAAATCCCCTTGAGGTTTCAGTAACAATGCCACAGAGACCTCCAGCTTTAATCCTGCACTCAGTACCCTAGAAAAATTGTTCTTGTAAAGACCTGTAATAACTTCAGTAATGTCAAGTTTGGTTTGCTATTTTTGGATTCTTGTCTTAATCTTTTTCTGAATAAAAGAGCTTGGGGAATTTCACCCCAAAATACGACGCCTTGGTATCAAGTGTATTTTGAATTAAAGGCCCTAAAAGATCAACAGGCATTGGAAGGAGCTTTTCCTCTATCTGCACAAAACCAGATGGACCCATCAAAAAGAACAATGCCTTTCCTTCCCCTCCCACTTATCTCAATACATTGCAGGAAAGAAAATCAAGCATGCAACCAGACCTGGCCCAACCCATTTTAAATATAATACCTGCTTCTCAGGTTAATTTACATTCCAAAGAGAATAATTTACAAGTCAATCTGTTTCCCCCATCCGTTCATTCTCCCAAGTATCTATTCATCCTCCCTAGCAACCATTTATTGCCCCTAAACAGAATTATCTATATTCTTCATCTTCCCCTACCCTCTAAAATTAGGGTATATAAACTTCTGGACCCCATCAGTATATTTGGTAATCACCTGGTGATTCTCCCTGTTCCCATGGTCAATAAATCTCTTTCTCTTATTAATCTGATGTATTGTGATTTGATATTTCAGTGAACCTTCTGGGGGTAAAGGGGAAGTTTTCCTTCTCTCCTATATCAGCAACATTCAAGAGTGAGCAGATCCTGCATCTTGAAACACATTTGTCTTCTGATTCCTTTGGTCTAACTAATATAAGGACATGTTTTTGTTTTTGAGTCTCTTTTGTAGGCTGCTTTTCCATTACATGCTTTTTAAATGTACCTCTTTAGGACTTGGTTAAAAGCATGTTTCTTCCCCCAAGGAAGAAATAAGAGTGATTAAGTTTGTGGGTTCTGGATTCAGCCTATATGAGTTTAAAAAGAGCCTCCACCATTTACTAACTGCATGGCCGTGGAGAGTTATATAACCCTTCAAGATTATGGCTTTGTTTCTCTAAATGTGGTATAATAGCTGTTGGGTTTACTCAGGGTGGAAATTTTAAAAATGTATGGAGGGGAATGGGGTAGATGAAGAAGTCAGATAAGGGTCCCTGGAGACTCCGGAGGTTGTAAAGATAACTCTGAATTATAAGACTGGGATGGAGCCAGCAGAGACTGGTGACTGTTCCAGGAAGAACTCCCCCTCCCTTTGTCAAGAATGTAACCTCCTCAAGCCCTCCTCCCTAATGAAAATCCTCCTTCCCCCATCTTTGGCCCAGCTGACTAACACCCTCCCTATGCCCTGGATGACCTCAAATGCCTGCGAGAATCAGTGCATGTCCCCCCCGCCTTGAGAGTCCCAACCAAAAGCCCTTAAAACCCTTCAGCCTGTAAGAGCTGGGGTGTCTCTGTGTCTTGGAAAAAGGCCCTCCTCAGGTTTCATCATTAAGACATGTCTTTGCCCACCAAGCCACCTTCTGTCTCTATTCTTTTTCTCCCTCTACCTGACAATGGCATTACCTTTTTCTTGGAGTTTTTCGAAGATTAAACAAGATAAGTCATGTGAAGTACTTAACATTCTTCCTGGAATCCAGCTAATAGTCAATAAATGTAAGCTATATTTAGCCATCTATTGCTTCATACTCTTCATAGGTAATCCATCCTGACAGCAATATATAATATCTGTATAGTAATGATTTCAAACTTAAAGCTTTCCTCCCAGTTTCTCAAAACAGAAAATTATTGGGTCATTTTTTGGGTTTTTTTTTTCTTCTTTAAAAAAATGTATATATATAAAATATCAATTGATATGTATTGCCTTTTTTAAGCTTTCAAAGTATGTCTACTTTCCATTTTCAGGGGACTAGTCAATTTCAACTTACTAATTCTTTCCTTAACTGCTGGAAATAGTCTCATTATCAGCATTCCTCTCTCATTCTTCTCCCATCATGCCTTTTGTCCTCAGGGTAGTCAGGACAACAAATGTAAAACAAATCGTAGTATGATGCTCTTCCACTTAAAATCCTCCAATGGTTCCCCATTGTGTCTGTATAAAATCCAAATGCTTTAAAATGACATCAAAAGCCTACCAGACTAGTGCCTACCCCTCTAACCCATTCCTAGTTACTTCACCTTTTGCTTACTTTGTCTCCACCAAATGATATTTTGGCCTTTTAAAATTCTGAGTTCCCACCCGCATACCCTTTTTATTACTTCTCCCGTAGTCTGCAATATGTGCTTTCCCTTTCTATAGGTAATTTCTTCTCATTCTTCCCAAATGTGTCCCTCCCCTCTATATCTAGTGGTTTTACAAAACCCTTCAAATTTAATAGGGGGAATCTTCTTCACATGAGGTTTAATATTGACAGTTAAGGGTTCTTTTCTTCAAGGAAAATCAGAAATTAATTCAACCATGGGATGAAACTGCAGCTGAATTGCTGTCTGTTGGGAAAAGTAAAAGTTACCTACGGAATTTGAAGACAATACTTTCAGCTCCATGGGAGTTGACTTGCTGGATTCTCTAGCTGCATTTGGCCATCCTGGATAAAGTGAGGATTAAAGAATGCAGCCTGGGTAGTGTCTTTGTTTTGGGTCTCCTCCCAGTGAAAGGAGGAACAGCCCAAACATTTCCGAAAGTGGACTTTGGCTGGGCCAAAAATATTAAAATTTTCTGTTTTCTCTTCTTCATGTGAGAGGGGGAAAAATGGTTAAATGAGTTCCCAGAGCTGGAACAAAGCTATAGATAAATCAGGGATGGTGATGGGGGATGGAGGGGGATGGGGAGAGGGAGGGGGAATTTCAGTCTTCAGCCTACTTGCTCCTGCTGCTCAGCCCCCACCCCTGCATCCCAGCTGCATCTCCCCAGCAACTGTGATCTTGACCCTGCAAATGTGGAATTTACTGATGGGAGTTTGAATACATTTGCAGTAGTATGAAAAAGAAAAGTTTTGAATTGGCTGTGTTACTTTGTGGTTACTGCATCTGTATAGATAATAAAAATTGAAGTAAATGATATATACTTCTAATTTTATAAATTCTAGAGGGATCATGATAATCACTGAAAGCTGTAAAGAAAAGTGCTAGTGGGACATAACGTCTTTGCTTTTTATCACTAGTGGGTTGGTTGGAATTTAAATTCTATAAGTATTTAAAACAAAATATGTCTTTTTAACAGATGTTTTTGGTTCTGATTTTTGCTTGTCATTAAAGCCTCTGAATAAAGAAATACAACATGAACAGACAGTGAATATCCAAATTGAACTTCACTTTTGGCATGGTCAACGTAGTTTTTATTTGCTAACAAGCTCTTATAAACCAGTTATCTGACCCTCAGAGGCTGATGATTTTCTAATCCAATGTGCGTATTTTTGAGTGGGTCAATTTGGACCCAGACTAACAAGGCAAAAAGGCTCAAGAAAGCCTTCTTTGTCACTTGGACTTGAAACACAGTGGCTGGCCCTGTAGCATCTCAACTTTGCTGCTACTGAAGAAAATTTGCTGGCTATTTTTATAATCTGAATTTATACATCCTAATTTCTTGGATGCAACTCTAAGCCAAAACCCTAAGCTGTTTGGGCCTTAGCATGGGCAACACTCAACTGAAAGCAGGCATAGGCTTAAAAACAGAACTCAGATTCCAAGACTGTTGCAGATTTAAAATCCCCCTCTGTGGGGCCATAAACTGTGAAAATATCCTTAATGTTGACTAGACCATCTGTGTAACATACAAATGACCATAAGAAAGGGCTAGTTCTCTGACAGGACTATCAGAAATTGAGCTCCTAGTCAACTGTACATTTCTGCTACTACTTGTATTCCTGGTTTGTGATCTCTGCTAAAAGCTGCTAGTCGGGAGGACAGAACATCACAGGAAATCTTGACCCCCTTGTGGGGTGTCTCAGTGCCATTGGCTTGTTATATTTGGCTTTCTGGTTCAGTGGTAGATTGCAACAATGAACTGATAGCTTGAGTCTACTTTCTTCACCTTTATCCTAGTACATCCATGTCAGTAAGAAAATTTTATTATTAAATGCAGCTATCCCTAGAAAGGGGTGATTATTTGTAGGATTCTCACTAGGTAAATGATCATAATGAAAGGGAAGGAAAGAGACAGGAGGTTATGTAAATTAATTTCAATAATTTTTGATAATTTGTGATTTTATTCTGACCAATTCCTAAACATGATGTGTCTTTCTGATTGAGTTGCATAGAAAGATTTTTTTCTGAGAGAATGCTTTTCTCCCTTTTGCATACCACCCTTCCAGATGAAAGATCTAGTGAGAGTAGGAAATAATTGAAAGATGTAAAGTTATGATTGCTAAAGCAATATGCTGACTTTATAGCAACAAAGAAAAAACAAAATTCTTACACCAGTACGGGCATGGGGAAGCAGAATGGCAAAGATCCTTATTTTTCAAAACTGTTATTGGAAGCTTTTCCCTATTCCCAAAGAAAAGAGTAAAAAATCCCCAGTGTTGACTTTCTATGCTGCAGTGAGCATTTTGAATTTAATCTGACTGCTGAGGCTATGCTCATGCCTGACTCTGAGACAGCAGGGGATAGCCCCAGCACTTTCCATACAGAATGCCTCCAGATGCATCCACACTTGAGAGGAGGATAGCCTGGTGTCAGGTACAAGCAAAATATTTGGAACTGACTGCCTCAGGTGGTCCCTCTGAAACCACGGACTAAACTGAATTAAGTGAACTAGACTTAGAATCCTAAGGTGACAGGCCTAATAGTGGGAAGCCACACCAGAACTCTATTAATTCTACTGCCTGACTCACGTTATCTCTCTGGGGATGTCCTAACAATTGTAAACTCTGCCATTACAAGGTACTATGCATGCCTTCTGGGATTGGATTTCTTGTGTGTCTGTACCCTACCATGATGCTGCTTCCTCTCTAGAAGGCATTCAGGTCAGCTTCAACTTACTAGCTAGAGTTATGCTGTGACTGAATTTTTACCTTGGGCCAGGTTAAAAAAAAAAAAAAACATTAATGCAGAAACTTAAGGGGGGACTCACTTAGTTTTTAAGATAGACCTTTATGGGTAATGGGATTTGTTTTAACTGAATAAAGTTCATAAGTGAGATCAACACTTCAGTTTGGTCTCATTCTACTATCTGGAATCCTCCTGATAATAATTTTTTGTAAAATTTAAAGAAGCAAGAGGTGGACTTTGCAGGTAGACTGTTCTCCTGTGGACTTTACTCCATATGCCATTTTCCCTTTGCTGATTTATCTTGGTACCTGTATTTGTTTATGAGGGCTGTCACAATGAAATTCCACAGATTGGGTGGGTTGAACAACAGAAATTTATTTTCTCATAGTTCTGGAGGCTAGAAATCTGAGATCAAGGTGTTGGTGGGGTTGTTTCTCCTGAGGCCTCTCTCATTGACTTGCAGATAGCCATCTTCTTATTGTGTCTTCAAATGACCATGTCTCTGTGTGCACATCCTTGGTCACTCTTTTGTTTCCCAATTTCCTCTTATAAGGACACCAGTCATATTGGACTAGGGCCTATCCTAATGGCTTCATTTTAACCTTAATCACCCATTTTAATGACCCTACCTCTAAATATAGTCACATTCTGAGTAGGGAGAGTTAGAGCTTCACCATATAAATATGGATGAGCAGGAGAACAGAATTCAGCCTGTAACAGTGCCCTTTTGTAAAAGGGGTAAATGTCTGAAAAAGGGCAACTAGATGCTTTACAAGTTGTCTCTTTAAAACCTCCACCCTTTTAGGGACTTAAAACCTGCATTCCTTCCCAAGGCCAGTAGACAGAGGAGCAGCAAATGTTCTTTGCTGTTTGTTTTCTAGTATCTTAAACCTCAGGAGATGGCTGAACAGAATTGTCTGGACAAAGGTCACAAGATCATCACCGGAGATGAGGTTGATCGAAACCACCAATTATAATTAAACAACAATAGCCCGAAGCCACAATATGTGACACTGGTCACGTAGACCCAAGCCCAACAACCAAAACTCCCTCTCTAAAAAGCCCTGTATTTCTACTGAAAGACAGGATGGTGGTCTTTTGAGACACTAGTCTACCCTCCTCCTCATGTGCTGGCAAATTGATCCACTTCTCTTTCCTTTTCCTCAAACCACTTGTCCTTATTCTTTGTTCTTACTGGTTCAGCCTTGGGGACAAGTACTGAACTTCCAGTAATGCTTTTGCAGTAATAAATCATAGCCATGAGTGTGACTATTTGCTGAGTTCTATGACTTTTCTTAGTGAATAATCAAACCTGGGTAATCATTTTTTGTGAATGTCCTATGTGTGCATGGTGTTTTAAAAAAGTATTCCCCAATTTTGGGGTGCAGGGTTTTGTATGTATAAATTTTGTCAAGTTTTTAAATCATACTTTTTCATGATACATTTTGTTCTGGAACCTTCTATGGTTCTTTTATTTTAATTTGCTTCCACTGATTTTCTATTGTGTTTTCATTCCTTATTTTGTGTCTTGTTATTTTGCATTGTGTATCAGGCATTTAGTTGAAAAATTATTTGTAGTAATTCTTTGTAGAAAAGATAATTTACTTTTTCTCAGGCAAAGTCACTGGAGACACTAGCGATCTGAAATAAATTAATCCAATTTTAGGTTTTGAAATGATTTGAATTTCTTTGCAGCCAATGAGAAGACTGGACCACTTCCAGTGAGTCCTTACTTCTGGGATGTACCTTTCAGGAATCTAATGTACCTTTTATCATCCAAGGGCTATGAAGCTATAAATAGCTTGGATGTACTTCCAAGGCATTAAAATCCTTTACTCAAATAATTAACCCAGTAGGGAAATAGCTTCTCAGGCTTACCTTTCTGAATTTCCATTTTATCCTGGATCTGGCTTCAGGAATACTTCAGAATCTTAAGATATGTTTTTACATTTTATTGAGCACCTCTGATCATCCTCAATAGGTAGATAATTTCAAACTAACTATAGATGGTCCAGGACTTATAATGGTTTGCCTTGTGATTTTTCAACTTTACCATGATGTTACAGAAATACTCATTCAGTAGAAACCGTACTTCAAGTACCCATATAACCATTCTGTTTTTCACTTTTAGTACAGTGTTCAATAAATTATATGACACATTCACACTTCATTATAAAACAGGCTTTGTATTAGATAATTTTGCCCAACTCTAGGCTAATGTAAGTATTCTGAACATGTTTAAGGTAGGCTAGGCTAAGCTATGATGTTCGGTAGGTTGGGTATATTAAATGCATTTTCGATATGATGTTTTCAACTTATAATACATTTATTGAATGTAATCCAATTTTAAGTTGAGGAGCATCTGTAGCATGGAATTGGAGGTCTTCTCTAGCCTTAATTTCTCATTTATCAAATTCTTTTATCCATCTACTTTCTTTGATGATCTATGAGGGTGAATTCAGATGTTTGGGAAAGCCCTTTGAGAATTCTCTTGGCCACAGAAATGCATATTCACACACCTTTTCTTCATTTACTCTACCCAGGTCAAAAAAATGAAATTTCTGTGAGAAGTCTTTTTTAACAAATAATTCTTTTTGAGTAAATGATACATTTATCTTACCACAGGAACATTGTGCTGTTAGAAAGAGCCATTTTAGCATTATTTACTAAAAAACTTCTCATCTGATCTGAGATCTATGTCTTCTTGGAAGATTAAGTCAAGCTCTTCATCTTTCTGGAAGATGACTATACTCAGCTTCTCTCTTAATAAATATCGCCATAAACCTTCTGATAGATTTTATATGAAATATTGCATATAAACATATGTACACTCTGTAGTTATCTTCTAGCAAGAAACCACAGTGTTTATACATAGAAAACTATAAAAGCTGCTATGAGGATGGACGTGTTTATACAGACAACTTTTGCATCCAATGTGTTCCAAATATTTTCAAGTGTCTTCTGAACTGGAAATTAAAAAAAAAAGTCAAGAAAAGTATACTCAGTAATGCTAGGAAAGTGTTTTGAAGGAAATGTAGAGAAGACAAGGTATGCAATTTTGAAATAGTGCATTTCCAAAAGAGCCTCTACTAGCAGTAATAAGCACGGGCAGAGGAAAGCCCTAGGCTTCTCTTTGGCTAGCTTAACTTTCTTTTAAGATTAAAAGCAAGTCCTTTAAATAACCAAATTCTCATTAGCAAATTGTATTTTCACTGAACTGTATTCAACAAAACACATAATATTTAACATAATACTGTTGAAGATAAGAGAGATACTGAAAGTCCCAAGCACAGTAGAAGTATGTATTGTTTTCTATGGTGATGAACAACTGAAAAATGTTATGAAGTAATATTTGTTAATAGAATGATATTGTTGAATATAATTAGAAAAATTATTTATTAAAAGAATCATGTAGGATAGTCTTTAATGGATATAATTATCATGCAATGATATGTAAGTTTGAACATTTATGTATTGGACTTTTTTTAAAGGAATATTTTTCTATATTGTTCACAGTAATATGAGGATGTATACAAAAAATGGAGTTTTGATTTTGATGGCTCATCATCTATTTCCTTTTCAATGGTAATGAAATCTTGTTTTCTCTTTGGAAAACTTCCATTTGCATATTGTACTATCTTAACTATCCCTTCTTCTAGGTAAGAAGCATGTGACCCACTTGGCCAGTCAGCCTCTCCCTGTTGGGAATTTGAATCTTTAGTAGGGTGGTAAGAATAACAAAGTGGTGGGAGCTGATTTATCACAATACTAGTCCCCTGAAGGCCTCATCCATCTGTTGTCTTGGTGGCAGAAGATGCCTTGTGTCCTTTCCTTTCCATTGCCTACTTATGCTGCTTTTCTTTCTTAGAGCCATAACACATCCTTTGAGCATCCTTGCCTCTTTTTTGCTTAAGTTAATCAGAATAATTTTCTGTAGTTTACTACAAAAGAACCTTGAATAACATAGGCATAAAATTGCCAAACCAACTCATGATTATCATATAGAAAATACATAAAATGATGGGTAAGGATTTGACCATTTGCCAAGACTCACTTGCAAAACTTTATGAATCTGTCTGCTTGTGCTGAACTTATCTACTACAGTGGTTCTAAAAACTGGCTTAATATTAGAATCACTGAGCTTTAAAATCATAGTTATTGCCAAGAATTCAGACTCTTAGTCATGAAGACTGGGCATAAGTGGGTTTTTTTGTTTGTTTGTTTATCTGTTTGTCATTTTAACTCTACAGTTTAATAAGCATCCAAGGCTAAGAGCCACTGATTTACTACTACTATGACTACAAGGGGATAGCACATTACTTTTGGTAGTACACGGTTTACGACATTGAGCAATAAGGAATTTTATCAATAAGGAAAATAAACATGCAGTGAGGGGATATGTGGAACAATGCCTATGAGAAGAATGAATGGACAAGGTGATTTTTCCACTTGAAATTAAAATTAACAGTATTCTATAGGGAATGCTGGATCATTCTATAATTTGAAGCCTGTCTGCTCTCTGAAAATGCAATGATAATACAGGTGAGAAAATATTTCCACAGGTTAAGTTATCTATCCATTAATAATTGTAGTTTCCAAAATCAGAAGGTATCAGAGATAATATAGCCAAATTCTTCAATTTTAGGTGAAGAGACTGAGGATCAGAGATGGCCTTTGTAAGGCACACAGTACACAACATCACAGTCAGGTCTAGAACCAGGTTCTTAACTCCTCTGTGCCTACTCTATTACTCTATTAAATTCTCAACTGTTGGGTCAAAGGGAGTTGAGACTTTATGTTTTAGAACTAGATGTCTTTAGGTTCAAATACAAGTTCCCATCATTATTTATAGCTGGGTGACTTCAAGGAAATTTCTTTATTTTTGTGTGCCTGTTAATCCATCTGTAAACTTGGGATAATAATAGCACCTACCATTTAAAATTGTTGTGAGTATTAAATTAGTTAATTTATGTAATGCAGATAGAAGAGTGCCCCTCACATTTCACGTACTCAGTGAAAGTTAGCTATTATTTTCATCTCAGTTTGTTGCCAGTGCTTTTCATTTTAGCATATTTATTTTTATGGTATGGCATTCTTCTCTTGTTTCAAAGAGGACACATCTTTTATTGTGGGTTCTAAGCAATATTCACTGTTTTTCCCTTTTTTTTAGCATCAGACATTCTTATAATACACTTTATTTCTCAGTTTTCATAACAGCTCATATCTTGGTTTTTTGATCAGTGGTTTTTTTATTTATATTTTCATATAAATATTGGTACACAGTTTAAAATACCAAGTAATTTATCAAGATATATATCAAAAACACATCTCTGACTCATTCATTTCCTATCAAAACTCACCCTCCCCTGGTGCAATCACTTTGAACTATCTTCTAATATTTATTTCATATTACTAAATGAATATTTCATATTACTAAATAACTCATTAACAATTTTTATTTTCTGATATTTTCATTATGCATCATACATATAATATTTATGAGTCATTATTCTCCTGAGAAATAATATTATATATGATATAATTATATTTACATGTTATATTTCATATGTAATATAGTTTTTTATATATATATTTATATATAGAAATAGAGAGGGATTTATTATGAGGAATTGAGTTGTGGTTACTGAGACTGAGAAGTCCCAAGGTCTGCTGTCAGCAAGTTGGACATCCAGGAGAACCAGTGGTGTAAGTTCCAGGCCAAGTCTGAAGATCTGAGAACCAAGGGAGCTGATGGTTTATGTTCCAGTCACAGTTTGAGCCTGAAGCCAGAAGAATGACATCCTATCTCAAAGAGAGTCAGGCAGGGAGAGCAAATTCTTTCTTACCCAGCCTTTTTATTCTATTCATGTCTTCAATAGATTGAATGAGTTCTACCCACATTGAGGAGGACAATCTGCTTTACTTCGTCTACTTATTCAAATGTTAATTTCATCTAAAAACACCCTCACAGACTTACCCAGAATAACGTTTAACCAAATATCCAGGCACCAGTCACCCAGTCAAGTTGACACATAAAATTGACCATCACACTGTCCAATTATTAAAGATATAGATTTAGATCTTTTATTCACCTCCTATTGAAAAAAACACTTACATACTTATCTCTTTTTATCATCCAAATATATAATTTTACTACTCCTGTCTGAGCCACAGAGTATACCATAATTAAATTTCCTATATTGCAAAACCTTTCCAGGTTTGTCTGATTTTCATGGAATGTTTAACTTCTTCTCCAACAAAATTGAATATTTTCTCTGAGTATCCTGTTCTCTGTCACATTTATTTTCTTTTGAATTCATCTTCCAACATGCTGATGTAATATTTCATTGTTATTTGGATGCCTGCCATTTTTTATCCTTCTCCTATAACCTGGGAAGTTCTTTTACTACCCTCTGTTTTCTGGTTCCCTTGGATTTTAATTTGTTGATTAAAAACATTTTGAGAAAGATATGAGGCAGAAAAAAACATGAGAGTTATTCCACTCTTACAACTGATTGAGAGTTTGGCTGGGCATCGCTCCACTGCACCCGGCTCCCAGTGCTGTTCTGTAGAAGCCTGGTACCATACACGTTACTATTTTATATGAGACCTATTTTCCCCTGTTTTTATTGTTTGTCTTCAGGGTTTTAAAATTCTATGGTGATATTCTTTAGTGTGGAGTTTTCTTCTTTATTCCCTCTTTTCCTCTTCCTGTATCTCTTCTTCTCTTTCAGTTAGAAAACACAACACAATTAGTGTAGATTTCCCAGTATTTTACAATTCTGAGAATGCTTCATATGATATTTCATTACTGATTTCCTCTTTCATTTTCTCTTATAAATATCCTTTTAGTTAAAACTCTTATACTAAATTTTCCATGTTTTTTCTCTCACTTTTTTTTTATTGGTCTTAGATTTCTGGGATATTTCTTGAACTTTATCTTCTAGCTTTTCTGTTTATGGTTTTCTCTATATTATTATTTTTGTTTGTTTTTGAAGGCTCTTTCTTATTTTTTGAATACTGCTTGTTAATAGCTTTCTTTTTCTTTCTATGCAAATAGAAGGTAGGTAATTTAATTTGTTTGCCACATAAAGTTGAAATCATTTTCTTATATCTCTGAGGATATTACCTGTGCCAAGTTTTATTTGTATTTTTTTATTACTGATTGAATTTTTTCTTATTTTCCCAGTGTTCCCCTTTTTATTTGTGTCATATACCTCTCTTTATCTGGTTTGCTGCTTTCTCAAATGTCTGGTGATCCTTGGCTATCTATTGCTGCATAACAAATTACTCCAAGACTTAGTGGCTTAAAACAACAAACATTTATTGTCTCACTTTTCCTGGTCAGTGTCCAAATTTGAGAATAGATTACCTAGTAGTGTTCTCCTCTTTGATTCATGTGTTTGTGTATTTTTATTCTCTTGCTGCCGTTTGTGTGATATTTAGGTAAGAAGAGGAGATGTGCAGTTATTTAGTCAGTTATGTTAAACCGTAAGTACAGTGTTTTCTTCAAAAGCCCATCAGTAGTTTTTTATTTGTTTGTTTCTTTGCATTGAAAGGAGGAAAGCTTTATCCAAATCTAGTGTTTGTCAAAAGTTAGCATATGTATTAATAGATTATCCTCCTCTGCTTAACTCTGCTGGAATCCCCAGTTGATAAGGATAACATTTAGTCCTGTTTTCAAGTTTATGAGACATTGATCTAGGTAGCCCTGCTGGACTAAAAAAAATATATTTTTAAATGCTCACTGCCCCGTTTTCTGGCACCCAGAGTTAACAGTGAATGTAGAAATGCTACTCTTCTCAGAATGGGCTGTTATCGGGGCTCTTTCCTTCTTCGCTTGTGAGGATAACCCTTTTTAAGAAATCAGTGAACTACAGCTTGATACACAGGGGAGTTCTTATCTTATTTTGTTTTATGTTTTGTGAGTAATGATCCATGAATGGAAACATACAGTAAAATACTGATTAGGTAAAATGTGAGGACACCCAATATTCAAAAATAATATTCAAATAGAGGAGAGATAATTTGTATTATCTGTTGGCACAGAGCTTGCATCTTTATTCCTAGGACACATGTAGAATACTGAATTATGCTAGTTATAAGTAATTATTTCAAATGTGTCTATCACATTACTAAGAAAATAATGTAAACTATTTTACGATATAGATAATTTCGCACATAATATTTTCTATGTCTGCCAAAAGTACAGTCTCCTACAAAGCTTGTCAAGCAGTAAACACAGACATTACAGAGACTGACTAGAAACTCACCCTTTCCTTCATATGACCAAAACTATAGAGTTCAAGTCCCAGGAAGATACATGTTAAAGAATCGCATATTCATTTGTATGGTACCTTTTGAAAAATTCTGGAAAGGAATCCCCAGTATTCATCCCTAGAGATAAACCATTTAATTTAATTTTTCAGGCTGCTATATATTCTTCCAATAACCAAAAAGAAGATTAAAACACTTTTTTCCATGACTACTGGCTAGGAGGGATTAAGATTTTTGATGATGAATGTGGAAAATTTATTATGTTTTGGGCCTATCATAAAACCATTCTGAGACAGATGAAATAAAACAGCACAAGCCCCATTCAAAAGCATATGATGACAAATTTATTTATTAATACTCTGAAAACCTATCAAAAATTAACCCAAGGTAAAAGTTAATGAGAGTGAGAAATTCCACAGTTCCGTATACATAAGAGCAGCAGCAATGGCATGCCATAATTTATCTCATTCTGTTCAATTTTATCAACTTCATTGAAATCCTATCCATTCATCTTAAAAGAGTGATTTTCTACACTAATCACCAAATAAAGACTCCCACAAATTCTCTAAAAATCACTATGATCGTTCATTCTGATAGACAAACAAAACCATAGGAGACTAAGAGATTTGTCAGAGTGTCATGTAAATCAGTTTAGTCAAGCAAACAAACAAAAAACAAACCCAGTAACTCTTTCTAAACTGAAAGATAAGTGAGTGAAATGAACCCATGTAAAAGTTTTTTGGGTGCTGCTTCCTTATCCAAATATTCGAAAATAACTGGCCACTTTCCCAACTGTATCCACATATACCATATATTAATATTTGCACCAAATCTTCTACCTCAGAGACAATCCCAAATCTTCAAAGCCAATGCATCCTATGACTGATTAGAAACTCATTTGGGTAAAAGTTTATTATTATTATTTTGCTTTTTAATACTTTCATGTGAATATGCACTTATATCTTCATGGATAAATAAATAGTCTAGTGATTGTTTATATACTTGATTCCAAATCAGACTTTAAATATTGGCTATATTCTCAATGATTCCTGTAGGTCAGTATTACCCAAATAATATACTAGAAATATTTAAATTTTAGTGTTTCTTAAAAAGAGGTTTGAATGGTCAAAAATGGTATTAAGTGCTGTGTGTATCATTGTCTTCCTGAAGGTATTAAAAGCTCTAAGCAATTCCACAATGAAGAAATCAGTTACTGTTTTTCAACCCAGCATTGACAAATTATTTAAGCATGGGACATTTTTATTCTTTTTTTTGATAATTACTCCTACAGAAGTCATATTAACATCCTGTGGCACCCTCTTTGAGAATACCCATTCCAGCCTAGAAGTGCATTATTTCCTTTGCCTACCCAAATAAGAGAAACTGAGCGATAGTATGCTAGGAAACCCAGATCACAAGAATAAGAAATTTTAGAAGCTGGTTATATTAGCAGAGAGCAGTGTGTGATCTATTTATCTATCTACCTGGCCAGGGCCCTGCTCCTTATCAATGCTCTCATTACTCTGGGGTTCATGTCCTTCTAATCCAGTTGTATTATCCTAATGACCCCTTGCCTCCCTCACAGAGGCAAGGTTCAGTAAACAATGTTTATCTTCCTCCTAGTTATGATTAATGACTCTTGGCTTTGCAGTATATTTATCCAGTAAGCAATACAAAACAAGATAAAGAAGAACCTCAGTCCCCTAATCAGTATGCTGATTCTGTCTCACTTTAGCTGTTCAGTGTCATAGATAGTCTTAGTGGTTAATAAAACTCCATCTGACAAAAAATTCAAAACTGCAAATTGTTAAATTGGAAATAGCAATGAAAACAAATAAACAAAAAGAAGTATCTTTCCCCATGCTCTTAGACCCAGCAAATGTCTCCAACACCAGTACTTATCTTTTCCTATGATTTTGCTTTCCAGTGTGTTCTCTGTTGGAAAAATGGCTATGCTCCTTGGAAGGTGATTGATTGATGGCAGAAAAAATTCATATGGACTTAGAATATACTATTATTGCTAGAATGCAATGATTCTTTCAAGCATGCTTGAACAGAGGTGGATAATATCACAATTACAAAGGAACTATGTTAAAAGGGCTTACACTGGCTAGATTGTCACAATTTTAAATTATTAATGACATTTTAAAAAGTCATAATTAATAAAAATAAAAATAAATTCAGTTGTTGAAAAGCCATGATTTCATAGTGAAATCTGAAAGTGAAAAATTAACACAAAGTCTATTATATTAATTGTAATGCAAAAGTGGGAGAATATTAATGTATATGCATGAATTGTTTTTTTAATTAAGTATATATTTGTTTGTAAACTGCTAAAATGTACTTGCTTCTATTAGAGTAAGTATACAATGATGAATGGGGGCTGCGGTGATTGTTGATCATGCAAATAATCTTAGAGAGGTTAGTGGCTATACCAAGAATAGCAAGAAAAAATCAGCTCCAAGGTCAGTCACAATATAGGAGGAGAAATAAGGTTTAACAGTGTGTTCCAGGCTGATGAATTATCTAAATGTTCTAAAGAGGGGAACTTACCATGTAGATGCTATCCTTCATCCAATATGAGAGAAACTTTTGAAGGATCTACTAATTATAATTAGATACAGATAAGACATCTTTAGAATTTTAATAATCTTTAAGAACAGGTAACATATTGAATTATATAATAGTCACTAAGAAAAATTAGAGTGTGCATAATTTGTGGAGAAAAACTAAGTTTAAAAAAAAACTTATATGAAAAGAATAAACCAAACAAATGATTGATGTAACTAAGGAAGTTTATGCATGAAAATAAAGATTGAACTAATTATCAGAAACTAGTTGAAATTGCCTTTGGGAATCAACCAGGTCTAATGACCCAACACAAACATCAATTGGTCAATAATGCACAGCCTGTAATCACTTTCAGCTTGTGAATTTATTGTACATATTTTTGGTTTGTAAATATTTAATAATCCCAGTAAGGGAACAAAGTAAGCACTATTACAAACATTAGAAGTTATAAAAAATAATAGAAATGATGATGACATGGTGTTGAGATTTTAAAATAGCATTAAGACTTCCAGTCTGGCATATAAGAAGCTAGGAAGTTTCTACTGCATCCTAACTACCAGCAAAAGCTGAACAAACCAAGACATCAACAACTCTTCTTAGATCCGTAAGGTATGTGAAATCAGGGGGTGAGTTCTGGCCCTATTAGTTATCAAGACAGCTAGTTAAACTGACGCTGGCACCTCCCTTTCTCTCTCTTTCTTCCTCTGTTGCTGTGTGCTCTCTGCACACTCCAGCTCCCCTCACTTTCTCATGCGTGAAAGCAGCCCCAGGCCCTCACCAGAAGCAGATGCTGGCATCACGCTCCTTGCACAGCCTGCAGAACCATGATCCAGATAAATCTCTTTTCTTTATAAATTACCCAGCCTCAGGTATTCCTTGAGAGCAACACAAAATGGATGAAAACACACACTAAAAGGCAAAAAACACAGTTTGAAGAGACAGAGCAATTGTCAAAACCAGATTCAGATATGGCAGGAATGTTGGAATTATAAGACAGGGAATTTAAAACAACTATGTTTAATATGCTAAGGGCTCTAATGGATAATACAGATAGCACGAAAGAAGAGATGGGCGATGTGAGCGAAGAGATGGGAATTCAAAGAAAGAACCAAAGAGAAATGCTAGAGATCAAAAACATTGTAAAAGAAATGAAGAATGCCTCTGACGGGCTTGTTGGCAGATTGCACGTGGCTGAGGAATCTCTGCGGTTGAGGGTATCTCAATAGAAACCTCCCAAACTGAAGAGCAAAGAGAGAAAAGACTGAAAGAAAAGAACCAAATATTTGAGATCTTTGGAACAACTACAACAGGTATAACCTATGCAAAGTAGGAATACAGAACGAGAAGGAAGGGAGAAAGGAACAGAAGGAATATTTAAAAGAGTAATGACTGAGGATTATCCCCAAATTAATGTCAGACACCAAGCTCAGAGAACACCCAGCAAGATCAATGGCAGAAAGTGTATCCATAGGCACATCATTTTCAAACTACATAAAATCAAAGATAAAGAAGAGAAACCTTGTAAGAAGCCAAAGGAAAAAAAAAAAAAACATCCTAACTACAGGGGAGCAAATATTAGAATTACATCCGACTTCTCCTCAGAGAGGACAGGGAAGTGAAATAGTTAAAGCATTGAGAGCAAAAAGGAAAAAAATAAATAAATAAATCAACCTAGAATTCTGTACCCTGTGAAATTATTCTTCAAAAGTGAAGAAGAAATAAAGACATTCAAAGCCAAACAAAACATGAGTGAATCCTTGCCAGTATAGCTGCCTTGTAAGAAAAGTTGAAAGAAGTTCTTTAAAGAGAAGGAAAATGATATAGGTCAGAAACTCAGCTCTATGTAAAGAAAGGAAGAGCGTCAGAGAAGGAATAAGTGAAGGTAAAATAAAAGCTTTTATTTTTCTTATTCTTGATCTGACAGATAACAGGTAACTTCATTCAAAATAATAGCAGCAAAAATTTATTAGGTTGGGTATCCTCATATATATATACATATATACATGTATATATATTTATTCGTGCTTATGTGTAAGTGAAATAAATGTCAGCAATGATACAAGATATGGTAGGGATTCAGATTATTTTGTCACAAGCTACTTGAACTACCCGTGAAGCACTATAGTATTATTTGAAAGTGGGCTTGGATTAGTTATAAATGTATATTGCAAACTCTAGGGAAAACAGTTTTAAGAAAAAGTAAAAAAAATAATAAGAAGAAAAGCTACAATTAATGTGCTAAGAAAGGAGAGAAAAATGGAGTCATATAAAATACTCAATTAAAATTACAAAAGGCAAAAAATGAGTGGAAGACAAAAACAGGAAGAAGGAACAGGGGAAACAAGTAGAAAGCTGTATCAAATATGGCAGATATTAATTTGACTATATCAATAATCCCTTTGAATGTCATTGGTCTAAATGCACCAATTAAAAGACAGAGATTTTCAAGTGGATCAAAAAACAAGACCCAACTCCATGTTGTCTACAAGAAACCCACTTTAAATATAAAGACACGTAGATCAAATGTAAACGGGTAGAGCATGACAGACCACACCAACAACAATCAAAAGAAAGCAGGACTAGGTATATTCTTTTCAGACAGGGCAGGATTCAAAGCAAGGAAAGTCAGGGATATTTATATGGGGTACAGTGAAATGGCAATTCTCAGATAATGGTAAGCATATAAATCAGTTATTTTTGGGGGGATGTATATTTGAGAACATTTATCTATATCTTAAATTCATCCTTCTTACCACAATGACTAATTAGTACTGTGTTCCCCAGTTACACCGTGTCCTGTAGTGACAGGATCAGCTCTGCCCTTGAGTCTTCCAGCTCTGTCTGCCACCCAAATACTTGTCCTCCTGTCTGCCTTGCTGTCACAAATACCTTCAGATTTGCATTGATGACAGACTTCTCAACTGCTTCTATGGAAGAATTTCTTAATTTATGGATTTTTCAACAAATTGTATTTCCTCTATCACCTAATTAAAATACAACTACATCATGTATCATTAAATATAATTATTTTACAATAGAAAAGAAAAACCTACATAAAATGTTCGATCTTTGGAAATGGCTGGACTAAATCGAGGGCCATTTGTCTGAAAGAGCATAACAGACTTCACAAAAGCTTCTATGAAAAGACCCAGTTATTGAAATAGCACAATTAGAAAAATCTTTCTTTTGCTGCTGAGAGCTTAGGCTTCCCTATTTTTCTCTCAACTTTTTCCAGAACTAAGACACCCAAATCTAATATTGGAAAAAATACTTTTAAACACCCAGGCATGGTGTTTCTAAATCTAAGTCTAACATTTTCTTCACGTTACTAGATATATATCAGAAACTCAGGATGTACTGTAGGCTATTTGCATTTCAGTATTTGATTTCTTGGGTGGTTGAAGAGAGAAATGTATTTTTTAAAAATGATCACCTCTTTGTCTCCACACAAAATTGCTATTTTGTTTGTTTTTAATGTCTTAGTTTCTCTTTAAGAGAATCCTTATAGTGAATATTTCCACCTAAATTAAATGTTGGATTTGTGGAAGAAGTAGGTCATCCTCAAAGCTCCAATATGAATCAAGATGAATCTTCTCAGCCCTGCTCTGGCTCTTCTGGGTTCTTGTTCCCAGAACACCTCACCTTTGCAGTTTAACTCCCAAGCATGTCTCTCTGTCTTCATTCTGTGCCCCTTGGATCCATCCTTTCCAGGGTGGCCAGAGTGACCTATTTCAAATGTCAGGAAACATACCACCTCTCTGCTGAAAGCTCTTCAGAAGTATTTTACCACTTGTGAACAAAAAAATTAACAAAAATGATTAGCTGCACTTCAAACTCTTCCCCTCTAGGTCTAGTTTTACGATCATATTAATCTATGCCTTACACTTAACATTCTACTGAATACTAAGCTGTGTTTATTCCACACACATAACAGGGTGTGAAAATAATTGTACTGTCTTCTTAGGATTGTTACAAATTGATGTATCTAAAGAACTTAGTGCTTTCCTCAAGGAAAGCCCTCAATAAAGTTAGCTTTTGAAAAGTAATTTGACAGTGTTAACTCCACACGTGATTTTTCTTACTGTTTCTTCCCCCTGGAGACTCTCCCAACTCCCCAGATCCATTCTCCTTTGTTGATCTTGTGAACTGCAACTTGCCTCTTAAAAGGCACCTCCCAGGTCATCTCTTTTGATACTAGATGCCTCTCCTCTGTGTGGTACCCCAGACTCCTCTTTATGATTACAATATTGTTAGGCCAGGGCTGAGAGGAAAACAGGTGAAGCCCAAAGATATAAAGAATTGTTTATTTGAGCATCTGGGTGCAGATGGGTGGAAGCCGAGAAAAGCATCCACCCCGAAGTAGGGTCTAGTGAGTTTTTTATAGAGGGTTGGGAGGAGCGAGTGGAGTTGGGGGGAAATTAAACAATAATGACAGTATATAGCAAGTCCTAGACGTTTGGGAGGAAGTTGTGCTGTAGCAGACGGCTAGTCCTTGAGATGTCTTTGTTTTCAGTCACATCCCCCTTCTAGGCTTGCAAACCTTCCCCATTTTGCCTGCTCAGCTGCCTTTTATCTCCCCTCCTGCCTCCCATCCCCTTTTCTGGCTTTGCAAACCCTCCCTTGGGGTAAAGACCACACACCTAACGAATGTAAAGTTATCCTTCTTCAATCTGTCTTTCCCATAGCTGGATTTTTCTTTAAAACAAGGTTGAAGACTTACGTTTGCATTCTTAACATTTAGTGTAATAAACAACACATGATAAGATCTCATTTTTTTTTAATGGAAGATACAAGAATGCTGAACAAGAATGCAAAGTCCACAAAAGGAAAAACTAAAAACTTTGGGGGTCTTCTTCATAAATTCTTTGCCTAGGCCAATGTCCACAAGAGTTTTTCCAACGTTTTCTTCGAAAATTCTTATGGTTTCATGTCTTAGGTTTAGATCTGTTATCCATTGTGAATTGATTTTTGTGAGAGGTGAGAGGTGTGGGTCCAGTTTCAGTCATCTACATATGGCCATCCAGTTTTCCCAGCACCATTTGTTGAATAGGGAATCTTTTCCCCAGTGTACGTTTTTCTGGAATTTGTCAAAGATCAGGTGACTGTATGAGGTTGGTTTTATATTTGGGTTCTCAGTCCTGTTCCATAGGTC
Organism: Daubentonia madagascariensis; assembly: GCA_023783475.1. NCBI lineage: Eukaryota > Metazoa > Chordata > Mammalia > Primates > Daubentoniidae > Daubentonia > Daubentonia madagascariensis. Next base: position 73,980,583 of record JAKFHU010002088.1, on the reverse strand, counting down.
TATGTGTCTGTTCTTGTGCCAATACCATGCAGTTTTGGTTACTATAGCCTTGTAGTATAGTTTGAAGTCTGGTAGATAGATGCCTCCCAATTCATTCTTTTTGCTTAAGATTGCTTTGTCTAGACGGGGTCTTCTCTGGTTCCACACGAAGCATAGAATTATTTTTTCTAGATCGGCAAAAAATGATGTTGGTATTTTGATAGGGATTGCATTGATTCTGTAAATTAATTTAGGTAGCAAAGCCATTTTTACTATGTTGACTCTGCCTATCCAAGAGCATGGTAGGGCTTTCCATCTATTTACATCCTCTGCAATTTCCTTTCTCAGTGTTTCATAATTCTCTCTATATAGGTCTTTGACCTCCTTAGTTAGATATGTTCCTAAATATTTAATTTTCTTTGTTGCTATTGCGAAAGGTATAGCATCTTTAATTTGTTTCTCGGCTTGATTGTTATTAGCATATATGAAGGCTATGGATTTGTGTGTATTAATTTTGTATCCTGAGACTTTGCTGAATTCATTTATCAATTCCAGTAATCTCTTGGTTGAATCTTTGGGGTTTTCTATGTATAATATCATATCATCTGCGAATAGTGAAAGTTTGACCTCTTCTGCCCCTATCTGGACACCCCTGATTCCTCTGTCTTGTCTAATTGCTGTGGCCAGGACTTCCAGCACTATGTTGAAAAGAAGTGGAGATAGTGGGCACCCTTGTCTGGTGCCAGTTTTAAGGGGGAATGCCTTCACTTTTTCCCCATTCAGTATCATATTGGCTGTGGGTTTATCGTATATGGCTTTAATAGTTTCTAGGAATGAGCCATCTATGCCTATATTGTTAAGAGTTCTTATCATAAAAGGGTGCTGGATTTTGTCAAAAGCCTTTTCTGCATCTATTGAAAGGATCATATAGTCTTTGTTCTTGCTTTTATTTATATGGTGAATTACATTTATAGATTTGCATATGTTGAACCATCCCTGCATCTCGGGAATAAAGCCCACCTGATTGTGATGGATTATTTTTTTGATGGACATTTGAATTCAGTTTGCAAGGATTTTATTGAGAATTTTTGCATCTATATTCATAAGGGATATTGGTCTGTAGTTTTCTTTTTTGATTGTGTCCTTTCCTGGCTTTGGTATCAAGGTGATAGTGGCTTCGTAGAATGAGTTTGGGAGGATTCCATCCTTCTGGATATTTTCAAATAATTTCTGCAGTATAGACACCAGTTCTTCTTTGTAGGCTTGGTGGAATTCAGGTGTGAACGCATCTTGTCCGGGACTTTTTTTTGTGGTTAGATTATTTATTACTGCTTCAATTTTGGTGCTTGATATTGGTCTGTTTAGAAATTCTGTTTCTTCCTGGTTGAGCCTAGGGAGGTAGTGTGTTTTTAAGAATTTGTCCATTTCTTCCACGTTTTCATGTTTGTGGGCATAGAGATTTTTGTAGTATTCAAAGATGATGTTTTGTATTTCCATGGTATCAGTTGTGACTTCTCCTTTTTCATTTCTAATTGAGCTCATTAGAGTCCTTTCCTTTCTGCTTCTGGTCAACCTGGCAAGTGGCCTGTCTGTTTTGTTTATCTTTTCAAAGCAATCACAGCAGCAACAAAAATAAATACATGGGACCTGATCAAATTGAAAAGCTTCTGCACAGCCAAGGAAACTATCACTAGAGTGAACAGAAAACCTACAGAATGGGAGAAAATATTTGCATGCTACACCTCTGATAAAGGGCTGATAACCAGAATCTATACAGAACTTAGGAAAATCAACAAGAAAAAATCAAACGACCCTATTAAAAAATGGGCAAAGGACATGAACAAAAACTTTTCCAAAGAAGACAGAATGATGGCCAGCAAACACATAAAAAAGTGCTCAACTTCTCTAATCATCAGGGAAATGCAAATCAAAACCACAATGAGATATCACTTAACTCCAGTGAGATTGGCTCATATCAAAAAATCCCCAAATAACAAATGTTGGCGGGGATGTGGACAGATAGGAACACTCATACACTGCTGGTGGGACTGCAAATTAGTACAACCTCTATGGAAAAGAATATGGAGATACCTCAAAGAATTAAAAGTAGAATTACCATTTGACCCAGGAATCCCACTACTGGGTATTTATCCAAAAGAAAAAAAGAATTTTATAATAAAGACATCTGCTCTCGAATGTTCATAGCAGCACAATTCACAATTGCAAAGTTGTGGAAACAACCCAGGTGCCCATCAATACACGAGTGGATCAATAAAATGTGGTATCTGTATACCATGGAGTATTACTCAGCAATAAGGAACAACAGTGAATTAACACATCTGGTATATTCCTGGTTGGAGCTAGAACCCATTCTTCGAAGCGAAGTGTCGCAGGATTGGAAAAACAAGCACCACTGGTACTCACCGTCAAACTGGTAGTAACTGATGAACACTTACATCACACAGGGCAAGAACATTCATCTGAGGGTGGGCGGGCGGGAGGGGGGTGGAAGGGATGGGAAAAACTCTCACTGAATGGATGTGGGGAGCACAGTTTGGGAGATGACCACGATTGTGGCTCTGACACGGGCAGAACAGGGGCAATGTGTATGGCCAAAATGTTGTACCCCCATGATATTCTGCAAATAAAAAAAAATAAATTAAAAAAAAATAAGAAAGAAAAACTAAAAACTATTGCAAGCAATATTAACTTGCCACATATATATTGATCATTGTGGAGTTACGGTGGTAATTTTTTGTGAACAAGTGTCTGTCCTGAAGCAGTGCAGGACTAAATGTGACAACCGAACATTGTAATAGCCCTTACACTGGCATACTTTAGGCTTGGGGTCTTATGAAATATGACTTGCTGTTAATTAAATCAGAGTATCAGGAAGAAATGAATTAAAAAAATCCCACAGAAAATTTTCTGATGTTTGAAACTGGGATGGAAAGAGTGAATGAAATGCAGTCTAAAAAATAAGAATAATAAATAAAGTAACGAAAAGTGTTTTTTACTTCAAATAATGGAAAGGCTTTCATTTTAATCTCTGAAATACATTTAAAACTCAGAAATAGGAAAGTATTGCGTAACTCTGACCTAGTTTCATCTGATTGCTTGACTTGCTACTCTAGTAAATTGGATATTGGTTAATTGCATAGTTTATCAATCTGAAAACTCATTGAAGTCCAGATGCTTTTTAGAATGTAATCATTCTAGATAAATACTGTTGCAGTTTTCATTTCAATTTTTGATCACATCACAGTAATGCAATATTTTCTCATTACATTTCACTATAGATCATACTCTGACATTATTTTCTAAACTTGCAGTATTCCCAGAAAAAATGTACATTTTGTTAAAGTGGGGATTCTAAGACCTTTAAGTGGTATCCTTCCAAATCAGAAGCTCTTTTTAAGTCATTAAAATCAGTCGTGGTAAGTGGAACTAAAAAAAATGCAGAATAACATTCTCTAAAGTTAACCTTCAAAATGTTTCCTTTTTCCAAAGAAAATTTATTAATCAAGATCTTAAATTACACACTTGTTATTTTTCCTTCCATAAAGGTAATACAGATAAATTTCTGCAACAATACAAAATATAAGGTATCTTCTGGAAAATATAGAGTACCACCTTGTAAATTTAGGTCACCACCTTTAAATTATAAAAATGGTACATTTAAAAAAAACTAGCAATGTGATGAGTAATATTTACATGAGTTTCAAATAATGTTTGCATTAAATTTATCTTTTGCCATTATAAAAAACTGAATATACTCATATTAAAAAACAAATTTTTAAAAATAAAAAAATCATAATCCATTCCATTCTCCATAGTATAATATAAATAATTATAAATAATATACATAAAATTAACAATGATAAGAAATGTGAATTTTCTTTTTGAAGAAAACATAAATCAGAAATTATGAAGGATAAAGTTGATGGGTTAGACTATAGAAATTTAAAATATCTGAAAGGCAAAAATAATGATAAAATATGTATCTCTGGTCCAAAGGTATATACATTTGCTGCCTACTTGGCTTCCATTTCCTTACTCCCCTTTTCCTATAGTATCTTATTTTTATTCAGGCATACTCCCCTTCCCCATGCAGCTCATTAGCTTTGAGGAAAGTTGATCTTACCTTCAAATCTAAGAGTGAACCCTGATTTATTTAGATTATTCAACACTTCTAATTATAATGCAACCATAGTTATTTGGCAGCAGCCTAAGCTAGTCCAAACTGAATTCAAATATTTTACTTAGAATGCTGGGACAAAGACATTTCCTCTTTCTCTGGACAACACAGAGATGAATGTGGTGCCTGGAACTCTTGCAACCATTTTGCTATCATGAGGAAAGCCAGCCAGAGCACAAAGGTGACCCATAAAGGAGAGAACACCTAAGAGAATTAAGGCTGAGATCTGATACATCTCTAGCTGAAATCTGCCCTGCCTCTGGACTTATGTTGCTGTTTGAAACAATAACCTTCCTGTATTAGTTTGCTAGGGCTGCAGTAACAAAATACCACAAACTGAGTTGCTTAAATGACAGGGAGATCAAGGTGCCAGAAGAGTGGGTTTTTTCCTAAAGGCTGTGAGGAAGAACATTTTCAATGCCTCTGCTCTAGCTTCTAGTGGTTTGCTGGCAATCTTTGGTGTTCTTTGGCTTGTGGAGGCATCATCCTTACTGCTGCCTCCTTATTCACATGGAATTATCCCTGTGTGTGTGTCCAAATTTCTCCCATTCATAAGGACACAAGTCATACTGGATAAAGGGCCCACCTTACTTCATTATGAACTCATCTTAATTTAACTAATTATATCTGCAATGACTCTATTCCCAAATAAGGTCATATTCTGAGGTACTGGGGGTTGAGACTTCAACACATGAATCTGAGGTGGGTGATAAAATTCAACTGATAAAACTTCCTTTATTTAAGTTCTGTTTTGTTTTGTGACTGTCATTTAGAATCACCCAAAATAAAGCCCAAGAGACCCTTATACACATCACCTGTTAGTACTTGAAACTCTAGCCAAATATTAAATAAGCCCTTCATTCCCAAATTGTCCAATTACCTTTTTAGCATCCATGACACTTTGGAATACATTTGCAATGTGATTATTTCAAGGCTGCTTGACCCTGAAGAAAATCCAGTTAACTGGATTTATATTTCTATGCCCACACAGACTAGTCAAAAATTGAACTCAGAAATTAACCTTCAACATACCATACAAAAAGCATGGGTTATAACACGTCCACAAGGCTAATACATGCAATCTTCTCTCAGTTAGCATACAGTACTAACTACTGTTTAGAAAGAAGGGAAAAAAAGCTCCAAATTTCCATGACTTAATATGATCTGTGTTTCTTACTTACTCATGAGTCCAATGAGGAAGTTACTGATCAAGTGGCTCTCTTGGGAACCTCTTCTCTAAGCAATGACTCAGGGATCCATCTCCCATTGCCAAATTTAATACATAAACTCAAAGATTATTGCATTGGTTTCCTAGAGTTGCCGTCACAAATGACCACAAATTTGGTAATATGAAATAGCAGAAATTTATTGTCTCACAGCTGGAGACCAGAAGTCTGAAATCAAAGTGCTAATCTGGGGAATCTGTTCCATGCCTCTCTCCTAGCTTCTGGCTGCTGCTGGCAATCCTTACTGTTCCTTGGCTTGTGGCTTCCCTCGCATCTCTGCCTTCACCTCATATGGCCTTTCCCTCTGTGTGTCTCTGTGTCTGTTTCCCCTTCTCTTCTGTGATAGCTTATCATTAATTTATCATTGAATTTAGGACCTACCCTAATCCAAGGTGATCTCATCTGGAGATCTTTACCTTACTTACATGGGCAAAGACCATTATTCCAAATAAGGTCACATTCTGAGACTCTGGACAAATATATTTTGGTGGCCACAATCCAACCTACTGCAGTCATCATAGAAAGATGTGAGTTGGGGGAGTCACACTGGATATATACATCATTTGCTCACATTCTACTGGCCAGAAATATTCATGTGTCTCTAGATGCAAGATGACTAATGTATCCTCTGGCTTGGCAGCAGCTTTCCAGAAGGAGCTGTAATGTAGAGTCTATCTACATATGAAACACTTTGGTGGTCAGCTGGCCTTCACTGCCATACTTCTGAGATTGGAACTTGGCTACTCTTCTTTATAACAGGACAGATATCCTGAAAGTTCTTATTTCTGTAACTAACATAGAGAGATATGATGAGTTAGTTTCAAAGACTAGGGCAGAGGGAGAGTAAAAGGGAAGTAACACCATATATAGTTGTATAAAGCACCTGGTCAGAGTTGGGGAAATTCCTGAGGAACATGAGACAGGAGAGCACTTTGGAAATTTTGTTGTAGAACTGTTTTTGGAAATGTCCTTTGTGAATTGTCACACTTGAAACTTTTATCTCATCAAATGTGGTAGCTGCAAGTTAAGGTTCTAGTTGATTTATCAATTTTCAGTATTATCATAGAAATTTTCTGCATTCTGGACTTCTAGATGAATAGATGTGTTCTTGTTTTTTACTACAGATATTTTACCTGGATTCTGCATTAGCCCTGAGACATACCTCATGTTAAACTCTATAAATCAATTATTAGAAGGAAAATTTAAAAAATCACACTCTAGTAGTTGAGTAGATGTTGCATATTTTTAGTGGGGAAAGATGATGAGGTCATACTCTATCAAATAGGTATTTTTCCCACTCTCCCTCTATTATATGAGATTACTCCAATAATAACCTTCCCAAGATTGCATCTCACAGTAACCCCAGCAGGTGTTTTGTTTTGCAACACCACAAATTCATGGCAGAGGACATGTTCACTGTGCTGCAATTGTGCACCCCCATTGGGATTATTTTTACATGGGGACAATGAAGGTCAGTATGACAAAATTTCTCCAGTGATTAATTAGCAAAATATCTTGGCAGAACCAGGAATCCTCTATACCTTTCTCAACAAATCTAATTTACTTTAGCTCTAAATGTGAGTAATTAACAGGTAGCAGAGTAATTCAGACCAGAGAAGATGATTAGAAAAATACATTTTTAAAAATTTAAGATAATTGGATTGAACTTGCTTTCATCTCTCCAGCCTCTCTCTTAATATGTATAATTCTGCATCAGTTCTATTCCAACCACTGCATATATATAGTAACTCATTTAATTATTTCCAAATGTTGGCAGGTCTTATTATTTCTATTTTACAAATGAGAAAATTGAGGCCATAGGAAAGGAATTAACTTATTTAAATCTACTTGATATTTGTTAAACATTGTTGTAGTGAAATAGTTTTTATGTAATGGCAATGGCTATTTTAAGATTTAGAGTCCTTTTCTTAACATTTCTAGAGACTAAATTCAAAGGAAGAATGTTCATTTTATCCCATCCAGTTTCCATTTTAATTTTCTTCTTAGTAACACATGTTTTATAAGTGAGAGACACCTACAAACAGTGGTTAGCCCTTAGAGAACACTCTTCAGAGAATGGAACAATTTGTTCCTAAAGAAACAGTCAGAACTTGAAAAAAACAACATAATTGGTACATTTACTATTGGCTGTGTACTCCACAACATACTTAACCTCCAACCTGTATAATTCTCATCCTTATTCTTGAAAGCTCTGTGAGAATTGCATTTGAAAGAAAATGTCTTTTAAAAAAATTTAAATTTATTTCCTCGTAATTTTTATCCACCCTGATAACAAAAGGCCAATTAATACCACCTTCAAGGTGATCATTTAAGTTCAAGATTTGTAAATATAGCAGAAATGTTTATTTTGTTTTCTTCTTTCATATCCTCTTTCTGTCAGAATACTTTGACCAAGAGTCCAATGACTTGGCCTTTAATTCCAGATCCTGGATGCAATATTCACGGGAATATGAGCAAGTCATATTTATTCTGTAGATCCTATTCTCTTATTATAAAAGTAAGAGGTAGGTTTATATAAAATGTCAAGAAAGACCTTAATCCATGACTTATTTTTCATTTATCCAAAATGAAGTAAAAAACAAGACAACAGAGTAAATTTTTATTAAGCAATTTTGTTTGTGTGTTTGTTTTTAATTCTGAGGACATAATCACAGATCCATCCTAATTTGGGGGAAAATAATGCCCTGCTTTTGCAAAGTGATCATAAAAGAGATGGCAAATAATATAAATATCAATGTTTGTATTTTGTAAAATAAAAGTTGCTAAACATAAGTCATTTTTTATTTATAAAACCTTGAAACTACTGGACTAAAAGATTACTAAGTTTCCTTTCAGCATTAATGTTCTATGATTCTATGTGATAATGCTCATTAGCTAACATTTACCATGTGATTTCCCACGTATAATCTTGAGCAATGGCCGAAGTAAACAAGATCCTTTTAAATATTGGACAGGTTGTGTCTCATATGACCGAAGATATTTTATCAAATCAGAAATTGGTGTTTGTCCTGGGTGAATATTTAAGTCTTGGCAAATATTGTGAACAATCAACAAAGGTGTAACTATTGAAGACAAAAGAAAGAATGCATAGGAAAGAATAGGAAGACAAAGTTGAATTAGTTTTATCACGTTTATTGAGTTATAATTAATATTTAGTAAATTATAAATAATTTAATATATAATTTGATAACTTTTGGTGTATGTATACACGTGTGTGATCATCATGCAGTCAAGCTAATGAATGTGTTCGTCACCCTAAAAGTTCCCTCACGCCCATTTGTAATGCCTCCCTCTCCTCCTCCATGCTATCCCCAGCAACTCATGATTTGCTTTTTATGTTATCTGCTCATGCAGTGAGGGTGTGTTACAGGAGAGAAATCCTGATGTTAAGATACTCTAATTCTATATAGAAATTTCTGGCAAACCTGGCCATTAGTTGAGGACTAACCAGATACCTGCTCCTTCTATATCTTGTGGAAGTAGATGATGAATTACATCTTTGTGATGGAATCACTTAGTAGTCCCTAGAGTTCTTGGTCAATTAAAACCCATGGAAGAAACTCATGAAGGAATACTGGTATTCATAACAATAGCAGGGAGTTACAAAAATGAAGACCATGTTGTACACTGTGTATCATTAAATTTGCCCTTTAGAAATGTGACTCTGGTGGAAAGGCAGTGAGGATTTAAGTGAGTTGTAAAGTATGAAATTATTACATTTGTTTACACTAAATGAAAATATTCTTAGTTTGATAATTAATCTAAAGAGTGCAATTCAAGAGTTATCAGGACAGTAGAATTCACATGAAATAGTGAATTCTTAGATGTTCTAGGTAAGTAGATAGAGAGTTTTCTAGGTATCTGACGGCCATTGATTCCATTTCACTGTGCTGGGGAATATAGAAAGGAAAGAATTTTCCTTTAGTTGTGGTGGGGCCCAAGAGCAGATTATACTTGTAGAATGTGCAATGAGCCCGTAGAGCATCCAGGGGAACAGGAGTTTGGCAGCAGGAGCCGTCCCAGAGTTCTCAATAGAGTTATGGGCTGGTTCTTATGCCATAATTCAGAAGAATCTGTAGTAGTGATCTGAGAGTAAGCACTAACATAACACATTGGCATAAAATTTTATAAGGCTATATAAATAAATGTTACTTTTCAAGTTTTATTTTACTTGGCACACTAGTTAAATGCACAGCTTTCTGAAGGTATCTTATTCAGACCAGTTGGACAAAAATCTCTTGAAGTGTAATCTAGGAATTTCCTTTCAGTGAGCTTCTTAGATGATTCTGACAGGCTGTCAGGTTCATTCTCCACTGGTGTTGGGCTGCTTTTCCCAAAATTTTATCTGAGAAACAAAAGCTTAAAAACATGTTTAACTGATGTGCCAATAACAAAGTGTTCTGTCAAACAAACTTGTGAAATGCCACACACATAATCCCTTTCTTGGAGATACACAATAAACATTAACTTGGTAAATAAATAAGAAATATATTCAATATGTTTAATGATTGATCTGCTTTTTAAAAAGGACAATTTTTATACCTATTAGTATCTTTTGAATAATTTATTTTTTAACTTTAACATAAATCTGGAAAATACTGTTTTAGATGCAATCTAATTTTTGTTACATTTTATTGTTGCTATAAATCAAATTAACTGGAATAATCAAATGATATATTGAGTCACAATTCCAATTGTAATAAAACATTTATATTTTCCTGGGCATCAGGAAAATCCTTAAACATGTTTTATAGGTTCCTGAAAGATTAAATAAAAAGCAGCATCTTTTATCTATACCTACCTTAGGAATCTCTGCAAAGCATTTTTTGTAAAGATTTATTTAAATTATATATCATATTTTTTTCATTTCTTCTAAAAGGGACGTAATTTACTTTTGTAATATTTAATTTTGAAATAATTTCCAATTTGTGTTCACTCATTTGCTCAGTCATAAATTACATGTATCTAGTTTCAGAATTGCTAACCCGTATCACTGTAAGCAACAAACTTATTAACTAGAATTCAGTGTTTTAGTTTGTTTATTTTTTGCAGGTTATTTTGTTTTCAGACTGAGAGAATTGTCAAAGAAAATCAGAGCCAGACACTTACTTGTTAAAGGTGGCAAGACAGATTTTATTCAGACCACTGTAGCAGAGGAAAGAGACTCGGGTTAAACTGGGCTCAACTCCAACTAAGGCAAAGGGGACTGAGGCTTGTGAAGGCAGAACAGATGGAGAGTGAAACAGGGCCATGGGGAAGTGAAAAACAGAGAACAAAGAGAGGCACAAGGGGACTATGTGAAAAGTGGAAAATTATCGACGGGATAGGTGGAGAATTTTGAAATGGTTTGCAAGGTGGATTGGATGGTGTATATTTTGCAGATCATTGTGCTCAGTGGGAGTTCTCAGTTCACGGTACATAGTTGCAATACTTTTTCTAAAAATTACTTAAGTTTTTTTTTTAAATTTGTTTTTCTTTTCCCCTTTAATGTAGCTACGTTATTTATTTCAAGCACAATTGGATTTACTGATTTCTGATTTTATTACATTTTTGTTTTTATATTCCCCAGTCTTGTTTTTGTCCTTTTTTTCACCGAGTATGTCAAAGATTAATATAGTCTCAAAAGTCAAAATTAAACCAAAAAAGTATTTTCATAGAAATAATACTTTCTCACACGTCTTTCATCTGCTCCTACCTACCACTTAGTAATAACTAATATTAATATTATGGTAATTGGTTAATTCTTCCCTTTGCCAAAAATAATATAATTATGTATACATTATATATTAATTATATATACACATACATATGCATATAAGTATATATGCATACACATCTACACAAAAATTAATTTTAGATTCTTATTTATGCTTTGAGTTTATCAATTAAAATATTATGAAAAAATTTTATATCAGGTCACAAATATCTTCATTATGTTTTATTGTTGTATAATAGTCAATTATGAGATTTTCCATAGATTATTCTACTCTGTTATGAATACTACTCTGAAACTACTCTACTTTGTATGGGAAGTTAAATTGTTTACAATATTTTGCAGTTATAAAATTGCTATAATGATTAATCTTGTTGATATATTTTATATTATTAAATGTATATATTTAGGGTCAATTTCTAGAATTGGGTTGTTGATTCATAAAGTAAACTCATACATGGCTTTCTTAGATGTTGCCAAATTCCTCTCTGTAGAGGTTCTACCAATTAGCATTCCCAACAATATGAAAATGTGAAAATATCTGAATGAAACTGCTTGTTTTCCCAAACCGCAGTTTTATCAACTGAATATGTTTGAAGTTCTATAATATTTGCCAATCTAATATGTGAACATGGTATCTCAGTATAGATTAATTTGCATTTCCCTTGATATAAATACATTTTTTAAAAGTTCTTAAGTTTAAGGGCTATTTTTACATTTTTTATATGAACTGCCTTTCCATATATTTTGCCTATTTTTCTGTCAAGTATTTTTCTTTCAGTTGGTAAGAATTCTTCATATATTACATAGAATAATTCACTACCCCTGTTATATATGTTGCAAATAGTTTCTCTTTGTCATTTGTATTATGAATTAACTGATGCAGCATTTTGTCATATTAGTATTTAACATATCAAAATGTATCAATATTTTTTTTTTTGCATCTGAAATTTGAGTCACACACAAGTTATAATGTGAGGTTTTCACTCATATTTCTTTTAGACCTGGCTTGGTTTCACTTTTTACATGTCAATCTCTAACCCATTGAGAGATTGTTCTTGTGTGTGCTTAGAGGTATGGATTTCATTGACCTTTTTCCAAACAGGTTTTCAATTGTTTCAACACCATTTATATAAAAATCTATCTTTGCTCCAGTATTTTTGCATTACCATATTTATCACATACTAAACTTTCATGTATGCCTACATATATTTCTGAACTTTATATCTGTCCCATTGTTCTGTTTATTCTCCAACACCATATTGATTCAAATATAAAATTTGATATTATATTAATGCCTGTTAGGTCTTCTCTATTGAGGACTTTCCTTTTTTTCAATTTTTCTGGCTATTTCTTTTGAGAAACAGCTTTATTGGAGAGCTGTTCACATACAATAAGTTACATATATCTAAACTGAACTATTTGATAAGTGTTGATGTATTGTGTACATCCCTGAAAGCATGAACATCAGTAAGATAATGAACGTGTCCATCATCCACAACAGTTTTTTTGTGCCCCTCTGTAATCTCTCTCTCTTTCTTAACCCTCACTGCTCTGCCCCCTTCATCCCCAGGCAGTAACTATTATTGAGTTGCATTTTATCGAGTATTTGCATTTGCCAGAATTTTATATATTAAAAAAAAATCTTACAGTATGGATTCTTTTCTGCCTGGGTTTTCACTCAGCATAACTATTTTGATGTTAGTCAAACTTGTTGCATGCATCAACAATTCATTCCATTTTAAGTAGTGTTTCTTTGTATGAATATATCTAGCTGTGTTTATTCATGAACTTGTTAGGCATTTGAGTTATTTTTTAGCTCTTGATTATTACAATAAAACTGCTATAAACATTTGGGGACACATTTTTATATGGACTTCCTTTTCTCTTGGGTAAATACCTAGGAGTAAAATGTCTGAATCATATAGCAGATGGATGTTTAACATTTTAACAAAATGCCTGTATCTTTTCCAAGGATTTTTGCATCCCCACCAGCAGTGTATAAAGAGTTCCAGTTAACAGATGAAGGGTGGCAGAATATGACACCCCAAAATATGCCACTTTGGCATAAGGACTATGTTGAGCTAAAAGCACTTGAAAAATAGCAAATGCAAGAAGGGCATTCTAATCTCCCCTCTTCTTCCTGAAAACAGGAAACATGTGAGAGATGCCCTTCCTGAACCAGAAGACAAGAAACATGCTTGAATGGAGAATCACAGAGTAGAGAATTCTGTACAAACAGAGCTTGTTGAAATGACTCTTGCCTTACTTCACCCTCTCCAAATAGTTGTTCTTTTCCACAGTTGCCTTTCTTTGTTCAATCTAGTCTAAAAGCATTTAGGTTCTGCCACTTCTCTGAGTCTTCATTTCCTTATGAGGGCTCCTGTGTCACATAAAACTTATATTAAATTAATGTATATGCTTTTATCCTGTTAATATATCTTAGGTCAATTTAACTCTCAGGCCCAGCCAGGACCTTAAAAGAATGGAGGTAGAGTTTTGCCTCTCCTACATCCTCACATTTGCCAATACTTGGTATTACCAGTCTTTTTAATTTTAGCTATTTCAGCCAGTGTGTAATTATATTTTATTGTATTTTAATTTACATTTTCCTAATGGTCATTTATGTTGAGCTTTTTTTCCATTCACTGATTTGCTACCTACATATCTTCTTTGGTAAATTACCTATTCAAATCTTTATCCGTTTCTTAGTAGGTTGTTCATTTCCTTACTGACTTTTGAGAATCCTTTATGTATCCTGTGTATGATTCATTTATCAGTTATGTCATTTTTAAATACTTTCATACAGTCCATGGCTTATCTCTTCATTCTCTTAAATGTGGCTTCTGAACAGCTGAAGTTTCTAATTTTTTAAAATTCAATTTATCAATTACTTCTTTTAGATAAAATTTTCCTATACCAAAGTGACAAAGATTTTTTTTAAATGTCTTCTTGAAGTTTCATAGTTTTAGAATTTATATTTAGGTTTATGATCTATTTTGAGTTTATTTTTGTATGTGTTACAGAATATGGATCACATTTCTTATTTTGCATATATGTATCCAATTGTTCCAGCACCAGTTTTTGAAAATAAAGTACTTTCTGTACTAAATCACATTGCAGTCTTGCAAAAAATCAGTTGTCAATATATGTGCAATTATTTTATTATTTATTAATATGGTATATTGTATTAATGAGTTTACTAATTGTGGACTAAATTTGCATTTCTGAAATGACTCCCACCTTTATTACTTTATTAAAATATATTTGGATTCTGTTTATTAATAGGTTTTCATTAATATTCATGAATGGGATTGGTCTGCATTTTAAATTCTGTACTGTATTTACCAATTAACTACCAATGGTACATTTGATTCATAAAGGAATTTAAAAGTTTTTTAAAAAATTTTCAAGGTAATGAAAAATTTACATAGAATGGGAATATATGTTCATTTTGAAGGTTTGACAGAGCCCGCATGTGATGGCATCTCAGACTAGTCCTTTTTTGGTAGAGTGATTAACTGATGATTTTTAAAACTTTTTCTATGGATATTAAAATTTCTATTTCTAATTAGGCTAATTGTGGTAAGTTTGATTTTCCTAGTAAATACTCCAGTTATCTAGATCTTCAAATTTATTTTTATAGAAGTCTCCCACTTTTAAAAATTTTCTTCTACTTTTATGGACATTTCATACTTATCATTCTTTATTCTAGATAGTGCATCTTCTCCCTTTTTCTTGAATAAATTATCTAGTATGTTGTCTAGTTTTTTTTTTTCTAATAGGAATTACTATTTCTTTTCTACTTCAATAATTTTTTTATGTTTACTATTTTCTTTCTTATGCTTTTGTTTGGTTTACTTGTTTACTCTTTTTATAGATTATTGACTAGAGAATTAGAATTGAGAAATTCTTTTTATTTGATGAACATACTTTACCCATTTGTTAATTTTAGCTTTATAAGGTAACTTTGTTTTATATGCTTTTCTGCTACACAACATATAATTGAATCTTGTGTTTTGTGCTAAGTTGGTTTTTTTGGCGGTTAGTGGCGGTTAATCCTTTACACAATTATTGCTGTCACTTGTATTTTAGTTCTATTTTGATACATTATTTTATTTTATGTTATAATTAATATATGGACTTTGTTTCCTTGGATATAGGTTTAAATATAAATTCTCTTTCATTGTTTCCTTTTGAGAGACTCTAATTACATAAGGGGAGATTTTCTGTGCTTGTCTATTTCATTGCGTTCTTTTTCTTTTTCAGGTACTCTAGTTATATGTACGATAAATCTCAGCTCACTTTCCTTTTTATCAGCTTTCCTTTCTTAATGTTTTCTTTATCTCATTTTTCCTTCTGTTAATTCCTTTCCAAATTTTCTTCAATGTTTCTTATTTTAACTTAAATCTATATTCCCTTGAATATCTTGTAATTTATTCTTTATGCTATAAATTTATCTTTTTAGATATTTCTGTTTTGGCTACAAATCTTTCCTGAATCAAAACAACTCTCATTTTACTTTTCCTGTGTTTTCTACATATCTGTCATTGTTTTATAAATTTTTAATTCCATGATTTCTATAGCTACAACTTTTGTGGACGGGGGAATTTTCAACAAATTTTCTTCTTATAGTAGCTCTGTGTATATAAATTACATGCTCTCTACATTTCACTGTCATGGTTGATGTTAGGAGGTGTGCTAGAACAGGGATTGACAAACTGTGGTCCATGATCCAAATCCAAATCTAGCTAGCAACCTTTTTTTTTTTTAATGGTTTACAGTCTAAGATTATTTTTCGCATTTTAAATGGTTATCTTCTAAATGGTTATATATAATCACATACATAATTCCTTAATTTTGTGTTTTGGCTTGAAAAAGCTAAATTATTCTCCAGTCCTTTAAGGAAAAGTTTGCCAACACCTTCTGTAAAGGATTTCTAGTTCAAAAGTGCCCTCTTATGCAATGAATTAAAATGTAGTCTCTTTAACAATTTTTTAGGGAGTGTGGGTTGTGCCATGTAGAGTCCTGCATTAGTTTCCTAGGGCTGATGTAACAAATTCCACAAACTTAATACAGTACCAAAGTACTGTGTTAATTTTCTAGGGCTGCCGTAACCTTAGAAATTACCATGAATTCTGTGACTTAAAGCAACAGATATTTCTTATATTACAGTTCTGGAGGCTAGAAATCTGAAATCAAGGTGTCAGCAGGGCCATGCTGCCTCTGAAGGCTCAAGGGAAGAATCAACTGTTGCTTGTGTCTCCCTAGCTTCTGGTGGCTCTTGGCAATCATTGGTGCTCCTTGGCTTATAGCTGCATCACTCCAATCTCTGCCTCTGTCATCACATAGCCTTCGTCCATGTGTCTCTCTGTCTTTTACTCTTCTTACAGACACCAGTCTTGAATTTAGGGCCCATCCTAAATCTGGAATTCTTCTATCTTATGATCCTTAAGTAATTAAATCTGCAAAACCCCTATTTTCAAATAAGGTCACATTCTTAAGTTGACCAAATAAAGTCCACATTCAAATAAGGGGGACTTGAATTCTGGGAGGCACTATTCAAGACACTACAGTTTTGGGGCTAAAAATATATATAAATATATTTTTTTGTTGTTTAACAGGAAAACAAAAATTTCCTCCTTGCATCTTTTCTTCACCACCACGATGTCCAAAGGATGACTGTCCTTCCTATTTGCCCTCTTCTGTCCCCAAAAGCATTGTTTATTTGTGTTTGTTGTTGTTGTTGTTTGCTTTTTTTCCCCCCTAGGCTATCTCCTTAAGTTGTGTAATTACTTCTAAGACTTTTCCTGTATCCAGTGTTGGGATATATTGGGTCATATTTTCATTATTTTTTTTTTTACATGGGGAGAATTTTTTCTTTCTGAAAGTGATTTTACCTCTTTTGCTTTTTATTTTGTTTGGAGACAGGGTCTCACTCTGTTGCCTGGGCTAGAGTGCGGTGGTGTCATCTTAGCTCACTGCAACCTCAGACTCCTGGTCTCAAGATATCCTCCTGCCTCAGTCTCCCAAAGTTCTAACATTACAGGTATGAGACACCATGCCCGGCCAATCTGTTGATTTTTCCATGGAGTTTTTCATACCCACTTGGCTCTCTGGACTTATTTGTGTTTCTGGAGCTTGAGGAACTGTTCCGCCAGAGATTTATAATTATTTTTCTATTTACAAGTAATTTGACTTTTAGGCAACTACCATTTCCTCAGATGCTTTCTTAAAAGTCTGAATTTTAAATAAAAATTATAAGTCCATAAACTATAGTTGATATTAATGATACTATTTGGAGACATTCCTTAAATACATAACTTTAGAAATGATCTTATTATGTTAGATTAAATTAGTTGTTAAATTATACCCAGATGAAATAATACAGTTGGCACAAACCAGTTTCTGCTCATGCAGGAACTGCATTAATGAAAATTACATTTAATTAATGAATGCATGCGTAGAAGAGGAGACAAACAGATGTCTATAGGGTTGGGAATATAAAACACCTTCTTGAATAAAAAGTGGGAAAGACATACAGATATTTCTAAAACAAACGTATTTCCCTATTAGGTTGATCATAGAGTTTTGACTATGGTTTATTATAGTCATTAGTATTATTATATTACAATTAATAAAACCCAAAGTAGTTTAAGCAAATGATAACAATTATAATAAAACAATAAACCACTGGATCACTTAAAAAAATCTAGAGTTAAATCCTACTTCAGACATAACTGAATTCAGATCAAATGGTGATGCCAGACTTTTCATACCTTACTTTAAATTTCAGAATTCTCACAGGATATGGTCACAACAGAGGAAGAAAATATCTTTCCAACCAACATCTCTGAGAAAATATATACAAATGATTCAAATTGGCTTATCTGGATTCGTTTGGCCATTTTCAAACAATATCTGTGTGCAAAAAAGGAATGACTACCATGATTGATGAAGTCTTGATAATGTGCCTTCTCCTTGGCTCAAAGAGATAACATTGGCCCAACGTAAAACATTTTGACAAAGCAAAATTGCTATGGAACTGGGCAGATAGTGGTTTTCCAACAGAAGGAATGTCAAGTTATGCCACCTCCCTCAACCCTTTAACTCCATACCAAAATACTGACATTGATTTCCCATGGTTTGACATTGTCACAAGTGAGCATGCATTACTTTTTTAATAATAAAAAAATACAAAAAAGTCACCATTTTGAAAATATACTTCATTAGAATAAATGAAAAATTATGATATAGTTCCATGCTATTATTTCCTTTTGACCGTGTTCAGAAGCTTGTTCCCTGGCATAATGTATTTCCTAATTATATTGTTGTTACTTTATCAATTCTTGGAAATGTGGCTCAGACGAAGACTATCTGATCTCTATTAATCAGGTGGCATATGGGCTGATGCTTCTAATCTGACAACCTCAAAATAGACTCTCTCCATGAATAGATTTATACAACCCTGCTGACTTTGGCTCTGCCATACTCACCTTGCTTATTAAGACAGGTGCAACTGTCTTCTCTCTGCAGGCAGTCAATTGGAGAGGAATTAGTGAAGTTTATGATTGGCTACATCCATGTGTAGCCTTGCAAATTGGAAAGTCCACTATTATCTCTTTTGAAAATCACAGATAGTTTGAGCAGCAGATAAGCTTTAAGAGTTAGAAGAAAAGAAATCACAATTGCAAGTATAATTTCATTTTGACTGAAGTGTATGAAGGGTAAGAGGAAACAGGCTAATTAGGAGTTTAATTGCTGGAAGGGAAAAAAATGTTACAACATGGAAAATAATCATCAAGTATCAGCCTTTTCCACTTTACATTTGTTGGTGGGAGTGAAGCAAAGCATTTCTCTAGTGTAGGGACCATATTTATTCCCAGGACTAAATGAGTAGGAGATACATGTGATTGCAAACACTTAAAACAGTGAACAAGTTATTGACCCATTACTTAACCAAAAGGCATAATTGAGACAACACATATGCTTGTAATTTTTATCCTGCTCTTTTCAAGTTTTTATTTTGAGCATTTCCCAAAACCATTAATATCCTTTGTCCAAACATTTTTAATTGTTGCATAATATTTTGCTGAACAGTTTTATCACTATTTACTCAACCAGCTTCTTATCTCATGGCTGCTTCCAGCTTTCACAAGAATCCAAAAAAGTCAAACCTTTTTCTTTACTTAGAAATATTTTCAAAAGTCATATTTCAAGAAATGCAAGTTTATTAACATTTTGAACTCTTGATGCATAATGCCAAGTTGTTCAAAAACTATGGTGAAACATTATATCATTCTAAATGTTAAGTTATACACTAAAGTCATTCATAATTATTAAAAACTTTTTTTAGTTTTTGATTGGTATTCTCATTCAACTTATACTATTCTAATTTTTCCTAACCAAGGCATGAACATTTAATCTTTTTAAAAAGTAGTATTCTTTGCACAATATTTTCTTAAAGTCCTTCCTTGGATGTAAAATAGTAAGGCTTATAATGTACATATGCAGGGTAATTATAAAGACATAAAACAAAGGAAAATACCGAAACTTCAAAACTTAAATACTTAATTCCTTTTTGAGAATAAAAAGAAAGAATAATCTAATATCCTCAAAAGCTTGTTACCTATCTAGCTGCTGGAAGGCTGCTTCTTTCATACAAAACAACTTATTCAGAGTATATACTATTTTTTTTATTTTTACTTTGTTCTGTTTTTCTATAAAAATTGATGAATTTTGGGCAAAGATATAGGGAATACTCATTTTTTCTGACATATTTTGGCATTAAAATAGTCATTAATACCTATTGGAAATGAATGATTTAAAAATAAACATACTTCAAAATTATAAATCCAAATTGATCTTTACCAAGATATCATGTCAAATAAACCAACAAAAATAAGGGACAAGGAGGAAGAGGAGGGGAGAAAAAAGTCATTCCTGCTACCATCATGGGGGCAATAAAAAAAGTTTGAGAAAACAAAATTCTTCAAAAACAAAATTCCTTATTTTAGCAGTTTGTAAAAAAGCACAAATAAATTTGTTTTAGTATCCTACAATAAGCTCTTACACTATTCGAGGCTACATGTTTGCAATGTATTAAAAATTGTTGATATTGTATCTCATTTGTAACACAAAACAGAATTTATCTGTTTTGAAATGTGAAATGTGAAAATTAGTGCTTAGATTCTATCTATTTAAATACTAAGAAGTGTTTCACTTTTCCAACCTATGAAAATACAAACTGAACAAGAAAGTTATCAATTTACTAAGGAAGGCTAGAGGAAGTTAAAGTCACTTAAAGGTTGTATGCTGTATTAGTTTGCTAGGTTGCCATAACAAAATACTACAGACTGGGTGACATAAACAACAGAAATTTATTCTCTTACAGCTCTAGAGGACAGAAGTTCAAGATCCAAGTTTGGGCAGGTTTGATTTCTCTTGCCACCTCTCTCTTTGGCTTACAGACAAAGGCCTTCTTGCTGTGCCCTCCTGTGTTTTGTTCTCTGTGCATACGCATCCCTGGTGTCTCTTTGTGTGTCCAAATTTCCTCTTATAAAGACCACCCTAATGACTTCATTTTGACTTAATCAGCTCTTTACAGTCATATTCTGAGTACAGGGGTTAGGGTTTCAACATAGGAATTTTGGAGGAACGCAATTCAGCCCATAATATATGGGAGTCTCAATTTATATGGTCCATAGCTATCTTCCTTATGTTTGTTTTCATTTAATAATGATGGTAAAATTACCATATTTAGAGCACACTGTTTTCTTTCAAAATACAAAGTTGTCTTTGTTTATTTATAACTTTGAAAAATATGGTAAACTATAAAGAGCATTCAAATTATCCAGAACCCTACCACCCAGAAATAAGTGTCGTTAAAATATTGCTACTTTTCTTTCAGAGGTTTATATCCAATAGCACTTTTTAAAAAAAACAAAATTAGGACCATTCTAAATGCAGTGCTTTTTTTCAATCCTGCTTTTTTCATTTAATATTACACTGGATACCTTTTCCATGAAAGCATGGAAAACATGATTTATAAGTATTGTATATCTTACTCATATTTCATCATTTATTTTAACTTTTCTCATTTTTATTCCTGATGAGAATTTTTAAATATTCAGTTTTCAGCAACACTGTCCTAAACATATTTCTACACAAAAACTTGATGTATCTTTAATTTCAAGTTAATAAATTCCCAGAAATAGAACAGCTGCCTAGAATTTGAATCACCTTGCAAAGCTTAAAAGGGGGAGCATGGTGTACTAGAAAGGACATAAGTTTTGCAGATGACAACAATCTGATTTTATTAGCTCTACTTCTTACTGGCTGTGTATCATTTTGCTAGATTCTTAAGCCTCAGTTTTCCATCTATAACATGGGAAATATTTTACTCGATGTTTTGAAGGAAGATTAGGATTAATGTAAGAAAAAACCCATACACACAGTAAGGATTTAATAAACACAGCTATTAATGATTATCTGCAAAAGCTCAAGAAAGTTACATAACCAAAATAGCTCCCTGGGGCTGCCAGTGTGCCTTCCTAACTCCTTCTGCTTTGGTCTACTGGATGCCTGATGCTTCTGCATTTGTGTCAGCAGAGCAGAGCACAAACAGGAATTCTTCCCCATACCCAGTTGATGGTTCATGGACTGGTATTTTTTGGGGGGTTTATTTTATTTTTTTAATTAATTAATTTTCTTTTTGGTCATAGCTGTCTGTTCTGTTCTGTTCTCAGTTCTTGGTATGCTCTTGGCAGAAAAATGACCAGACACACCAAAAGAAAGGCAAGTGTGAAACGGAGTTTGCTGAGGAAGGGCAAGATAGATTTACAGAGCAAGAGCAAGATGTTTTGCCACAGACAACGAACGGACCCCTCTGTCATAACAAAAGGGCCAGTATTTGTTTATTGTAACTTTTTCATGCTTTTTGTTCTAACTTACCACACTGTCAAATGAAATTTCCAGAGAGAACTGTACTGTGTCTGATACACCTTCTCTGATCTGTTCTCAAATCTACATATACATAATTACCCTTCTCCCCACCCAATTTGTCCCCACATTCCCCATCATGTATCTAGTTTTTTATTAGCTCACCTTGAAGTTGGAAGAACATACTCTTCTTTGTACTTGGTCTCTGAACTGGACCTCCTCTGCCAGTCCTCACTCCCCATGTTACTCCTGATTACATGAAATTCCCCTACTTTGCCCTTTTTAGTTGTCTCCTCACCAATATCCAGAAGGCTGTGCAGTCCATACACAGTGGTGCATTCTAGGAATAAGCACTGACAATAGCAGGCCAGTAAGTGGCCTTTCTAGACACCAGCAACATGTACCATAGCCGTAAGAGTGACCTAAAGGTAAGAGAAACATCTCAAAACAAACTTCACTCTCCTTATAGATTACCTCAGGACCATCATCTCTTCCTGAGTTTGGGAACTCAATTGATTTTATATAATTTCAGAGCAAAATATAGGCGATCAGTGCCTTTTTTTAATGTTGATTTGGCTAAGATGGATCTATTTTCCCCAGTATCTCTTCTGGGTTAGAAATGGCCAAAAGAGACATGTGCATAAGATGTAGCAGGCAGAAGCGAAATGGCACACGTTACCTTTGGAAGGTTAAGTCCAGTCAGAGATTATGCAAAGTGGCTGGTAAGTTCCAGCTTGTGTTGGCTCATCTCACATCATGTCCAGCTCTTCTTCCTCACTTCTGGCTCTGTTGACCAGCAATAATCCCAAGTTTACCACCAGATATAGAGGCAACAGTCTTCCGTAGACTTCTTCATCATCTCGCCTCCATGGTCTTACCCTAGCAGCTGGAAGTGCCTGGCTTACCAGACTTCCCTGCAAGCCCTGACTTTTCTACCCACACCCGTGTTTAGGAAGGCTTCTTAGGACTTTCCCCTGGTCTTCTTGCTACCCTTGTGGCCCTGGCTACCCAAACTCTTTGCTCTATTACATTATGTGTAATTGCTATTATAGGTCCTTATTCTATAATATACATAATGGTTCTGTTTCCCCAATCAAATCCTGACTGATGCAGAAATTTTCTATTTTTCTTGATTTCCCACTTACAACTATAGTTAATAGCTACTATTTGTTTTGTTTATGATTACAATTGATTATAGCCTCATGTAATTCATACAAATGGGCACATACAGGGAGCATTTTATTGGTATTAGTGGAATGTTAAGTATTAGGCCGTTAGCTTTATTTTTTAGGAGTAATGTCTATACAATATATAGCCACTTTACATTAAGGAAAGAGTCAAGCCTTGTATACTTGTGGAGAGTACTCAAGAAGTAACTGGAAACATCACCAAACATCTGGGGTATTCCAAATGTTTTACATGAAGATAATAAGTTGAGTAGAGAGATCACAAGTATGGCTTTGGAATCGAATACACTTGGTATTAGATTCCATCTTCTTCACTTACTATTTGGGCAATATTGTCTAATCACTTAAAGTGACAATTTCTTCACATGTAAAATTGGAATACTAATATTTATTTCATGGAATTAGAATTCCTTATAGTATTTAACAAAATTCCTGACACACATTGGGTAATATTATATGTTGACTACCATGAACTAACCTTTTATACTAATCAAGTCACATACACATCTTTAATCAACAGTACTCAGTGTGGCAGTTTTTATAATCTTTAATTTCTTCATAGAAGAAATTCATTGAGGTTTTGGTCCTCTTCCCTAAAGACTGAATATCTATATTGACTCATAAATATGTATAATAGGAAAAGCCTCTTTTGTCCCCATGGAGTAAATATCAGGAAATAAATAGTAATTCTTATTCAGTAGACTAACCAAAGAGGGTAAAGACATGAATAAAACAAAGAGGTTAAATAACCCGAAATTATATCTACCTGGTGTTCAAGCAGGTTCAAATCTCAACTGTGTTATGCTAAGTGAAAGAAAACAGACTCGAGATAAAACTATGGAGACAAACAAAATCAAAGTTTGGCAAAGGCTAAAGTCATGAGGAGAACTTGACTATTAAGAGGCATGAAGAATATTTTGGGGGATGGCGATGGAACTGTTCTAGACCTTGATGGTGGTGATAGTTACAATACTGTGTAATTGTGCGAACACTCACAGAACTGTACACTGAAAAGAATAGTTTTTACTCTATGTACTTGCAGCTTTGCCAGCAAATATATTTCCTGATTCAAAACAGTGAACTTATTTTTTACCTTCCAGTCAATATAAGTGGTGCAGCACACTGAGCTGGTTT
Organism: Daubentonia madagascariensis; assembly: GCA_023783475.1. NCBI lineage: Eukaryota > Metazoa > Chordata > Mammalia > Primates > Daubentoniidae > Daubentonia > Daubentonia madagascariensis. The sequence continues at coordinate 73,956,184 of JAKFHU010002088.1, read as the reverse complement.
TAAAGGATGTTGACAAACAGATGCAAGCTGAACTCAAATTTAAGAGTGTCTATTGATAATCCTCAATGCACATTATTTCCCTAAAGCCAACTAGAAATTAATAAACTTAAATCTTAGAGAACACATTGGCTTCTGTGGAATGAGTATAGCAGCACATAACTATCATGCATTTTGTAGTTCTGAGTTCATGAGTTTCCAGTTCTGACACCTAATATTGAGCATCTTGGTACATGCTTTTAAGCCACACTGGGACTTAGTTTTCTGTTTTAAAATATTATTTTAATTGATAAATCACAATTGTATAGATATATAGAGTACAAAGTGGCATTTTGATATCTGTATACAATGTAGAATAATTAAATCAAACTAATTAACATATCCCTCACCCTGCTTATCTATCATTTTTTATGGTGAGACATTTGAAATTTACTCTCTTAGTTATTTTGAAATATACAATACACTTGTATCGGCTATTGTCACTCTGCTGTGCAGTAGACCTCAAAGCTTATCCCTCCTATCTATCTGAAAGTTTGTACCCTTTGACCAATGACTCCCCATTCCCTCACCCCCCCTCTACCCAGCCTCTGGCAACCATTACTCTATTCTCTACTTCATTCAGTTCTACTTTTTTAGATTCCATATATAAGTGAGATCATGCAGTATTTGAGGCTCAGTTTTGTCATCTGTAATAGGAGAATGGTAAATCCTTCCCTCTTGGAATGTTGTGAATATTAAATGAAATAATATAAAGAAAAAAGGGTTTCATGATATATGGGCAAAAGATGTGAACAGACACTCCACTAAAGTAAATATATATGTGGCAAATAAGCTATGAAAATGTGCTGAACATCTTTAGTCTTTAGGAAAATGTAAATTGAAATTATAATCAGCCACAACTACACACCTGCTATAATGGCCCAAAACCAAACAAAATAAGACAAAAGAAACAAATATGCCAATACCAAGTGCTGGTGAGCATATGGGACAACTAGAATCCTTATACACAGAGGATCTGAATAGTATTATATTTGGAAAAGAGTTTGTTTCAAAATTTGTATAGAGTTAAATGCACACTTGCTATATGACCTAGCAACCCTAGGTATTCAGATATTCACTCAAGAGAAATTAAAAACTATATTCACACAATAACTTGTATGCCTATGTTTATAGCAGATTTACTCATAATCAAAAGAGAAAATATCCAAATGTTCTTCACTGGTAAATGTATAAACAAACTGTCATAAATCCATACCATAAAATGCTACCCCACAATAGAAGAAAACACACAACTTATGCACACAACAGCATGAATAAATCTCAACTGCATTATGTTAAGTGAAAGAAAACAAACTTGAGGTAAAACTATGGGGACAAAAAAACACATCAATGTTTAGCAAAGGCTGAGGTCATGAGGAGAACTTGACTATTAAGAGGCATGAAGAATATTTTGGGGGATGGCGATGGAACTGTTCTAGACCTTGCTGGTGGTGATAGTTACAGTACTGTGTGATTGTGTCAACACACAAAGAACTGTACACTGAAAAGAGTGGTTTTTACTCTAGGTAAATTATACCCCAATAAAAAGACAATCTCATATTTGTTCAGCCTTTTATAATTTATAATGCATATTTCATATATCATCAATTTGATCTCCACACAATTTAGTTGGTAGATATTCTTCTTTTCTTTATTTCATAGGTAAAGAATGAATTTTGAATACAATGAATCAAGATCAATTCCAGGTTTCATGATTCCTAACCAAGTATTCTCTTTGACAGACAATAAGATGCTGAGGTTTGTTTCCCTGAGTATAAGTTGCTTGATACTTTAAAACACTGTATGGTATTTTCCCCATTAAATAGTTTTGCAATGAAAAATGGTCCAAGGTGTTATACTTTTCATGTTATTTTATTTTGTTCTTATTAGAAAAGGGAGAAAATTTTCCTGGCATAATTGACTATCCATTAAAGTTTTATATTTTGTACCTTTATTCTATTGCTATTCTTTTCCTTAAAAAAAAAAATGCCTAAAAAATATATCAACAAACCCCCTGCCAAACAATGGCAAGGAAGCTGCTTTTGGAGAATCCAAGAATAGGTTAGTTTTGTTTCTAGCTATAAACTTTCTCACCAGGGACAATAAATTAGACACACTAGCAGGTCAGCTTTGAAGACACTCAAAGTAGACATGTGGCACCATACAGATTACTTTTCTTTAGTGAGCCAGATAATTATCCTTTCTCTTATCTCTCACAGAGAAAGCAAGCCACACAGAGGAATTAAAACCTCATGCAGCAAACAAAATAACCCCTCACCCTCAATGTCAACAAACTCCCTGAAGGGTAACAGCAGATCTCTTACCCCCGGAGAGGTAGCCATCAGCTGGCATCGAGAGGCCAAACTGGATCACTGACACTCTTGCAGATACTCAGACTGATGCCCCAAACGTTCCTTTTCCCCACCTCCAGTGTCATTAAAGAACAATTGCGTTTTCTATGTTGCTAAAGGAATTTAGGTTATTTTTTTACTGGAAACTGGGTAAATATCCTCTCAGGAACTGAAATAGAATTGGCTTTGTTTCTTGTAACTGATGAACCACAGTAACCAAAGGGCATGGATTAGGGGAGAACACAAAGAACCATAAAGCCTGTAATGTTTTGGCATCAAATTAGGATCTGTGGGAATGGGAGACAAGTGGGAAAGATGCTGAATTTGGAGTCACTTCCGTGTCTGCTACTTATTACTGGTAGCTTTAAGCCGGGCCCATAGCTTTTGTGTGATGATTAGTCAGAACTCTGGATCGTGAGACAGAAAATTAGCTAATATAGTTTAGAGGAAATGCTGTTTTAGCATAATAATGCTAGGTATCCTGTGGTGCCCAAAACAGGAAAAAAGGCAGGGTAGCAGAAGGGGTGAAAGGAGGAGGTGGAGTTCCATCAAGACACTCTGTGCCCAGGCCAACTTCTTGAACAAATTTGTTTCAGATGCCCCTATCTAGACCAACAAATTTTAATCAGAAGGATGGACAACTATATTGACCAATATTGGGCAAATGAACTATGTGGAGGTGGGAATCATTTCTAATATAGTATCTACGTCTGCCGCTCTGCAGATAGGTGTGGGAGGCATTTCTAATCAAGCGGTGACGTGTCAACATTCCCGCTACCCTCCACTGTTTCTGAAAGTACGGTGCCCAAATACCAAGTCATCAGAGACGCTTTGCTTTGTAAAATGCAGATTGCTAGGCACCGTCCCAGATTTCTCAGATTGGAACCTAAGAATTGACATTATCGTAATATCCTCTAGGACATTCTTACGCACACTAAAAATTGAGATCCATTGCTTCATGCCTTTCACCTATAAATGGAATATAACGAGTTCAAATGCTTGCTAAAGTTCTTTTCAGTCCTGGAAATTGTTTGAGTACCGGTCAAATATAGAATTTACCAGGATACAATCTTTGCCAATTTTGTTCATTAATGTATTCCCGGCACTTAGAGTAGTGACTGACACATGGTAGGCACTCAGACATTAGCTGTGTTTGTTCAATTTTTAATGGTTTTATTTATATTATCATGATGGGTAATTTTATATGTCAATTTGAGGCACTGGGTGCCTAGATGAAACATTTTTCCTGGGTGTGTCTTTGAGAGTATTTCAGGATGAAATTAGCATTTGAGTTGATGATCCTCTCCATATGGGTGGACACCATCCAATCCACTGAGGGCCTGAATAGAACAAAAGGCAGAAGAAGGAGGAATTCGCCCCCTTTTCCTGCCTCATTGCTTGATGTGGGATATCCCACCTCATCTTCTGCCTTAGGACTGTGATTTAGATCATCAGCTCCCATTGTTCTCAGGCCTGCAGGTTCAGACTGAATCACGCTCCTGGCTTTCCTGAGTCTCCAGCTGCAGAGTGCAGATTGTGGGACTTCTCAGTCCTCAGCCTCCATAATTACACAGGCCAAATCCTGATGGTAAGTCTCTCTCTCTCTGTCTCTTTCTCCCTCCTCCCCACCCCCCACATCTCTCTCTCCTTCCATATCTCTCAGCCCTCTGTATCCACAGGTTCTGCATCCATGTATTCAACCAACCACAGATTTTACAAACTGCTGATTGAAAAATACAAGATTCTTGGGATACAGAACCCATGATTACAGGGGCACAACTTTTCATATCCACAGGTTCTTTGGGACTAACTGGAGGACTTGAGCATCTGCAGATTTTGGTACCCTCAGGGGGCCCTGGAGCCAATCCCTGCAGATACTGAGGGAAGATTGTAAAAACATAATATATTTATATTATATAAATATACTGTATATTTATAATATACCTTGTAAACATAATATATATACATACTATTGGTTCTGTTTCTCTGGACAATCCTGATCAATACAAGTAGTATTTAGTGGCAAAATAATACAGGTACCAAAAAGCAATTACTCTGTTGTCTTAACAGCAGACTGACATTGGATACTAGATAGTAAGCTGGAGTTCTGTATTGTTAATCCATGTTCATCTCTTTTTGTTATCTTCATGTACTCTTCTCCTTAACCTTTAGCACTTTAAATAAGCCAGGCTACCAGCTTCCACCCCAAATTCATCTTCTTTTCACTTCAAGACATTCTTTCCTCATGGATGGATTTGTTTTGTTTTTAGTTTGTAAGGCTCATTAACTTGAATAGATTTGTTCAATAAAATAACATATGGAAAAAAAAGAAGACGATGAAGAAGAAAGAAATTTTTTATCTTAGGAATGCAAGCCCCAATGCCAATTATCAGGCATTGGAATCAAAAAACAGTCACACCACTCCCCCTTGAGCTAAAAAATTATTTCTTGAAGCCACTTGCTATGTGGGCACTAGACTAACTGACGTCAAGCAGCCATAAAATGCCACACATCCTATAGTTCAACATCGAGTAGCCAATCACTGACCCATGTTATTTCTGTAAACAAATGAGAATTCTTGACGAACAACTTTGGTAATCTCTCCTGATTCATCCTTTGTTCTTTAAAAACTTGAGCCTCTCCTTTGTTGGACAAATGCTGTCTACGTTTACCTTCCTTAGTCAGGCAAAGAATAATAGCAAATCCCTGCGGATATTAGGACAGAACTTTGGAAAAGCAGCTATTTCTGTGATAGCGTAGATGAGGTACTGAGAATCTTGGCTATCTTGCCCAAACACCACTGTTTTCTTTTTTTGTTTTTAATGTTAAATGCATCCTTAATTATTAGGTTAGACAGGATCAGTAATACCCATGAATGATGTAGTAATTATATAGAAAAATATAATTAGTTCTACCCATCACTTCTTTATCTCCAAAAAAAAAAATTCCTTATAGTATAGCTAACATAAATTATGTCTACACATGCAAAAGTTTTTTGGTTGCTTTAGTTTTGTTTTCATAATGGGCTAGCATTATACACATTTTATTGCAACTTATCTTTCTCAGTTAGCAGTACTTATGGATATCCTTTCTGGTTATTGAATTATCCAGTGCACTTTTATCCCATTCTTTTTAATATTTTAAAATTTAGATTTAATACAACTTATTTTACTTTCTTCCTGTAAATAGATATTCAGATGATCTCCAATGCTCTGCCAATATAAACCATGCTACAGTGAAAATTTCTTTACATAAATTTTACATAGACTAATATTTAATTTCTTACAGGTTATGTTTTCAAAATTTGGGTCAAAAGGCATGTAAATTTTTCATTTTAATGCACTTTTAGTGCCCATTTTGTAATATCTTTATCTGTATTAGATATTACTGTGCTATATTTTTCCAATTTTAAAAACAACATGTGTCTCACTGTAGCTTTATCTTTTATTTTCTTAAACTACTGATGAGATTGAGCAACTTTTCACAAGTTCATTAGTCATTTGCTCCAATTAAGTTTCAAGGAACCTGAAACACTTAAGTCACCCCTTCAGAAAACTCTTCAGAAACACCCCCTTTATAAATTGAAAAATGCAAACATGTTACTTGGTGTCAAGTATTAGTACAAGGATGCTACCATTGTGAGAGACTAGGACCTCGGGAAAGGAATGGACCTCTGCTGTTATTGAGGAAATGTGTGAGGAAGACAGGGTATAGATTGTCCTTCTGGAAGTACTCTGGGCATTTGCGAGGAGCAGGGTTGTGCTGTGACAGTCTGGAGAAAGAAGAATGTAAATAAAGTGGAAGGAAAGTCATAGAGAACCTTTGTCTTCTCAACCAGAAGCCAGGACGGCCACAAACAAGAATAGAACCTGTTGGCAGAGCTCAAATGAAAAGTTCTATGTATTGATTATGTAGCCCAAGTCTTCATATGTAAGTAAAAGTAGAAACATTAGCCAATAAGTGATTTTTAGTCTTCTGTTGATTCTGGCCCTATTTTCAAGGCTATGTTTTCTTTTGAGAAAACAGAAGAGTAACCTAAAACTCCCAAGCAGCATCCAAAGGGCCATAGGTGTGCTGACCCAGAAAAGCACCAGCAATTCGCTCAGGGCCTGCTTTCACTTCTTCCCGGCCATCCTGGGGAAGGTCATGCCACTGTATGTTTATGATGATGAAGGACAAAATGGAGAAAACGACTTCTGGAAATCTCACTCATTCTTTGACGCCATTCCCCACCCTACACCCTGGACGTTCACCTATTCCTTTGCAAACTTGATGGATCTAGAATTCTCAAACCTATTGACATTGTCATTTCAGTGAGTCTCAGCTTTAGCAGCAATCCCATTTTAAGCCTCTGAGCAAGCAGCCATTTTTATTCTCCAGGGCCTCTCTCGACAGAGCTGTCACTCTGCTGGAAGCCCTGGGGACAGCGGGCTAACTAATGCTGTCTCCTCAGCATGGAGATGGGTCATCTTAGACCTGTCTGAAGTGTCCTTGAATGACCTCATTCAAAGCAGGCTAACCATTCAGTAGAGAGAACTGGTTCTCTGTAGGAAAATCTCTCACACACAAACTCACACACACAGATGGCTCTGCCCTTTGAAGAAATTAAAGTCTGCCCAAGATCCTTGTTTTTTCTGTTCCAGAGATATACTGACATAGTGGACACATTCCAATCAATGGAGCTATTTTGACTAGTTTAATTCCTGGGAGGAAAAGCAAAGAGAAAAAGACCACCAGAATAAAATGTCACTTCTGATTTTTCCCCCTTCAACCCCAATAGTCTGTCATCCAGATGAGTCACTTTGTCACACTAAATTACCTAATGGAGCAGACCAATGCCCCTAATTCAAAAAATTCTGTCTCCTTTTAAAAACAATTGTGACATAACCCATTTACAATGTAAGTAAGTGGCTACCAGTTCTGAAAGTGTTTATCCCAGGGTATAATGAGACTGAGCAAAAATGGCACAAGATGTAGGTCAACAGACCTACATCTTGCCAAATACCAAGAGGGAAGGTTTCTTTTTGAAGATGTTGCCAGTGGGGCAAGTTATTGATAAATCAGGTTGTGGGAAGCAAAGTGTAAATTACAACAGACTTACTGGGAAAGCTGCAGCCTCTGAAATGATGGAGAAATATTGCATGGTATTATTCCTTTGGTATGTTCATCTGAGAGTCTTTAATGATATTTCATGTTTAATAATGATATAATGGTATTTTTATCCACCGTGCCATAAAACAAATGCCATGTGACCATATGTTGTGTGTACTCATGCATAGCAAATGGGAAAAGAGAAGACTTAATTGTATATGTGGAATGAGTGTCAAAATACTTTCATAAGTTAGGCTGGATTTTATTATGCATGTGGTAGGAAATGATAGTCTATGTCAAGTTGATCATTTATGGTCAAACGTAGCAGATCAATATCATATTAATAGTATTTTTATAAAGTAAATTTCAAGTAATCACTTTGGGAAATTTGAAGAACAAGAGGATCCACATATTTAAGTCTTACTAATTTTCCATTTTGGAAATGAATTGGCAAGTACAGTACCAATTTTTCAATTGGGCTACTAACTATTGGACTCTTCTACCTCCTCATTTATACACCTGTCCATCTAAAGCTATTGAATGACTGCTGCCAGCCAGAGCCTGTGCAGATCAGTGAAGACATAAATATAGAGAGGCACAGCCCATGCCCGTAAGACTCTTACCTTCTCATGGAAGGCAGACCTGCAAATAATGTCAAACTCATAATTTGCATGCAGTATTTGAAGCATAAACAAATGCAATAACAGCATGTGAAAAACAGCATATAAATTAACCTGGAGGAATAAGATAAACTTTCACAGAGAAAATGAGGATTTCTAGAAAGTCTGCGAATTTGCAACTCTAAATCTTGGAAGGGCATTCTAGGTATACGTGAGAAATAATCGTGTATTAGGGTACACGATAACAAATAACATAATTTTTCAGAACAAAGAATGAGTCATACAAAAAGATGCTGACATATAGGAGGGGTTATATCACGATAGAGCATTCACGTTAAGAATTTTTTTTCTAATAAATGATTGGAAGGAATTCAAGATTATGGAGTAGAGTAGTTACATGATCAGCTTTACAAAGTATAGAAACTTTGTCTGTGCCAATCACATACTGGAAAGTGGTAGGTGTCAGGTGAAATGAAAGTTAGAGTGTCCGATAAGAAAAATACTGAAATTGTTAAGACTCAATTCACGAGAGCTGAGCTAGGTTTGTGACAGTTCATCTAAGTTGTCACGTTTATGTGTGCAGAATTATTTATAGTATTCCCTTATTTTCCTCTCATTATCTGTGAGGTTGGCAATGAATATCTTGTCTTTCATTCCTAATATTGACAATTGCTCCCTGTTGTTTTTTTAGTCCTAGTAGAGTTTTATGAACTTTGCTCATCTTTTCAAAAATCTTTTTTTTTTTGGTTTTGGTTTTTCTCTAATGTTTTTCTGTTTTCAATTTTGCTGACTTCCACTATTTTTCTTGTTATTTTCTTCCCTCTGCTTGACTTGGGTTTATTTCTCTATTTCCTTTCTTGTTTCTTTAGGTGGAATCTTAGGTTATTGAATAAAACCTTTCTTCTTTACTAATATAAGCATTTAATGCTATTAATTTCCCTCTAGGAACTCCTTTAGCTTCATCTTATAAATTTTTTATTTTTATTCAGTTCAAAGTATTTTCTAAATTATGTTAAGACTACCTCTTTGAGTCATAGATTATTTAGATATTACTGTTTCATTTTCCAGTGTTTAGAGATTTTCTTCATATCCTTCTGTTAGTAATTTCTAGTTTAATTTCATAAGGACTGAAACCAAACTTTATATTGTTTTAAATCTTTTTAATTTATTAAGGTTTGATTTATGGCAAAGGGCATGATCTGTCTGGGTTAGTATTCCAAGTGCATTTCAGTGGAGTGTCTTATACGTATCAATTAGATCTAGATAGTTTATAGTATTCTTAGTTCTTCAGGTCTATAACATTACTAAAAAAAGGACTGTTGAAATTAACTGTAATTGTCGATTTATCTCTATTTCCTTTCAGTTCTGTTAGTTTTTGCTTCATGTATTTTGAGCCTTTATTGTTAGGGACATATATATTTGGAATTTTTAAGTTTTCTTCTTGAATTTTTCCTTTTATGAATACTCTGTTGGATATAGATTCAGGATTATTTTCTTTCAGTACTTTAAGAATATTTTGCCACTTCCTTCTGAACCCAATGATTAATTATGAGAATTTTATAGTCTTTTAAATACCTGTTTACCTATAGGTAACACATAATTTTTCTCTGGCTGCTTTCAAGATTTTTTTTGCCTTCAGTTTTCACTGATTTGTTATAATGTGTCTGACTAGATTTTCTGCTTGGGGTTTGCTCAGCTTCTTGAATTTGTAGGTTTAAGTCTTGTGTAAAATGTGGGAAGTTTTCAGTCATCATTTTCTTCCAATACTTTTTGAACCCTGCTCTCTTTGTTCTTTCTTTCTGGGACTCTGAGAACACAAATGTTAGAACTTTTGTTGTGTTCTCACCGACCCCTCAGCTCTGTTTTTTGTTTTTTTGTTTTTAATTTTTTTCTCTCAAGTTCTGACTGAATAATTTTTATTACTCTATATGCAAATTTGCTTTGTTTTATTTTCCATCTCTATTCTGCTATTAAGTCCATCCAATGAGGTTTTTTTTTTTAATGGTAAGTGTATTTTTTATTTCCAAAATTTTATTTTGGTTCTTCTTTATATATCTTTTTCTTTCCTGAGACTTTCTGTTTCAACACATTTTTCAAGAGTATTTATAACTATTAGTTGGAGCATTTCTATCATAGCTGCTTTTAATTCTATCAGGTAATTTCAGGTCCCGTGTCATCTTGGTGTTGACATCTATTTTCTTTTCCCATGGTAGTCAAAATTTTTATTCTCTGAACACTTTATGATTTTGGATTATATCCTGCACATTTTAAATATTATGTTTTAAAATTCTAAGTTTGTTTAAATCCTATGTAAATATTTTTGTTTTAGCAGGTCATTGAATGATTAGATTCAGAGACTAGTGCCAAACTGACTTCTAAGGGCCGTGGTTCTAACATATCTATTTTCAAAACTTTTGTAGTGGTCTTCAGATTCATCCAGGGTACATCCTATGTAATGGTCATTCTGAAATCTAGATGGTGGCCTATGTTTGAATTTATTTCTCAAAAGTTTTTAGCATGCTTATTAGGACCAGTCCTCACATGCAGAGTGTAGAGGTGAGCCCTAGAGTTCAGAAAAATTTTTATAAGGTATCTTTTCTTAGCCCCTTCCTCCACATGATCTCCTCAGTATTTTATAGTTCCCTGGAGTTCCCCTTTCCAGTCCTCTGGACAGAAACGTGGGTCTGTAGCTTATCTGTTCTTCTATGGATTATCACAGTTGTGCCTGCAATTCAGCCACTTATCCTGGGCCTACTAGATAGAATAATGTCCTCATCTTGAGGTATTTAAACTCAATCACAATTGTAAAGACCTTTTTCCATGTAAAAAAACCAGGTTGAAGGTAGTAGGGCATGGACATCTTTGGGGGGTAATTATTCTGCCTATCATAGCTCACCTTCTGGCCTCCAAAGTTCACGTCTGTCTCACATGCAAAAGATATTCACCATATCCTAAGGTCCCCAAAAGTCTCAACACATTAAGCATCAACTCTAAATCCAAAGTCACACTAAATTTAATCAGATCGAAATCCCAAATTTGATCTAAATTAGGTATGAATGATATTCTAATTCATTCTCAGGCACAATTCTTCATTATCTGTGGACATGTGACACTTAGCAAATAAGTTATTGACTCCAAAAATATAAAGGTAGGGCAGCCATAGGAAAATAATTATAGACATTCTAGTTCTAAAATGCAGAAAATGAAAGGGAAAAGAGAGTCACTGGTACCAAGCAATTTAGAAGTCAAGCTAAGTGAACAACATTTGCTTTTCAGGCCTGGGAATAATCCTCTTGGACTCATGGGTCCACCTTCTGGGCTCGTGCTCTGCTCCCTGGACTTGCACCTCTGCTCTCAGAAGAGAAAAGAAATGTTGCATGTATGTGTTTGTAGCTGAGTAGTTTGATTACCGTGTTTCCTGCCGGGAGAGTTTTTGGGGTCTTTCATTTTGTATTCTCCCTGCCCCTTTTAGTCCAAACTGTCATTGGCTGTGCTGTATAAAATTCTCAAGAACCATGTGGGTTTCCTGTGTGGGTTAATTTAGATTTACTCCATTAAGCAAAAGGCTTATCTACAGATCTTTCCTAGAAACATCTTATCTATTTTTGGCTTTTACTGATATGGCTGAGGGAACAAATCCTTTAGCTTCCAAGATGCTGTCTGGATCAGATCTGAGTCACACCTTTAATCTCTCCAAGGAGTCTTTGTGTGATTTAATACTCTGATGTTTTCTTCTTTCTAAGTTATTAGCAAAAGCTTCTGTAGCCACATCCTCAACCTTATCTTTAGAAGATGCTTTTCTGACAGGGAATCTGTTCATTTTAGAAGCTTTTGCCATCTTAACAGGCTGAAAATTTCTAAAATCATCAAGTCCTATTTCCTTTTGTTTAAACAGTTCTTCCCTCAATTTAGTGCTTTCCCATCCTATTATAGTATAAGCAGCAAGGAGAAACCAGGCCACATCTCTAATATTTTGCTTGGACATATCCTCAACTAAATGTCCAATTTTATCATTTACAAGTTCTATTTTTCACCTAACTGTAGGACACACTTGCACTGAACTTACTGCCACTATGTAACAAGAGTTCCCTTTCCTCCACTTTCCAATAACATGTTCATTTCCCTCTAAGCCCTGACCAACAAAAATTTTAAGGCCTACATATTCATTAACAGTCTATTTTCATTCATTAACAGTCTGTTCACAACCATTTAGGTGTTCTTTAAGGGGATCTGTTTTTCTACCTTGCTTCTAACTTCCTTCTGAGACCTCACTGGCAGAATCATCCACACCCGTATTTCTGCTAACAGTCTGTACAAGGCAAACTAGATATTTTACATAATGCTACTCAAAATTCTTCCAGCCTCTGCCCAATGCCCAATTCCCAAGCCACTTCTGCAATTTTAGGTATTTGTTACATCAGCAGTCTACTTTCAGTTACCAAAATCTTTGTTTTCTATTCCTGCTATAACACAATTTCACAAAACTTAGTGTTTTAAAATAACAAAATAGGTCAGACGTTCAATATGCATCTCACTAGACTAAAATTAAGGTGTCTACAGGGCAGCGTCTCTTTCTGGAGGCTCTAGGGGAGAATCTATGACCTTGCCTTTTCCACTTTCTAGATGCCATGCACACCCCTTGGCTCATGACCCCGTTTTCCAGCATTGTCAAAGCTGGCAACAGTGCAATCTCTCTGATCCTTCTGCAGTCTCTGCTTCTTTTGCTGACTGCAGCTGGGGAAGTGCTTTTAAGGATTCATATGATTAGATTGGAACCACCTGGATAGTTCCCATCTCTAAGTCCTCAGTCTTAATCATATCTACAAAGTCCCTTTTGCTATGTAAGGCAATATATTTACAGGTTCCATGGATTATGGTATGGACATCTTTTTTGGGGGGGGGCATTATTCTGACTACCACACTATGAAAATTAGAGGTTAATCAGATAAATGGAGAAAATATTCTGCTCATGCGGAATCAGGAGAGAAAGCAAGCTGAAAATACCATATTTTTTTTATTTAGTGGGTTAAGACATAAAACAAATCTAGACAGATCTTGGTTGAATGAGTGGTTAAACTCATTTATAATAAAATTTATGCATAAATTGCACAAATTCTCTACCTGGGCATATACCAGCTATTTGATAATTTCAGGTGTGAGAGAAGATTGAATAAAGTTTTAAGGCCAAAGTTACGAAGCCGTTTCAAAGGGAAAATGGGAAACTCAGTTTTTATCTAATCTATCCTCCATGCTGTAGATACGCAGAGAATATTAGAGTTGAGATGTCAATTACAAAAGAAATGTGTATTTTTATGCCCAAACTAACAAAAATAAGATTAATAATTCAGGAAATTGAAAGAAGAGAATAAGATTTATTCAAAGGCTGGGAGGAAATTATGAATGGTAAAAATCAAAGTTATTTTGTCAAAATCCCTGGAAACTTGCAAATGAGTTCTTAATTACATAAAGAAATAAGTTTAATACAAACAGAAGCAAATTATACTACAAGCAAACTGTTTGCAGCTATTGTGATTGACTTCCCCAAAGTTATTTTGAACCCAGTTCTCCCTTATTGCCTTTAACTTCAGAGGCTTGAAAGCTAAAACCCTGCATTGTCCAGCCTACCTTGCAGCTCTGCATAGCCAAAAAATCCAGTGTGGGCCTAAAAGAAAAGGTTTAATTCATCTGTAAGGTTTATCTGGATAATGTTTTTTTTTTTTTCTTTAGTAAAAGTGGTAGATTTAGCTATACCCCTACCATCTCCCCCTTCTATCTGCCTTAGATAGGAAAATGATGCTTAGAACTGAGGCAGCCGCTTTGCTACCATAATGGCATAGTGAGAAGACCTGCAGAGGTGCTGGCCCAGACACCATCCAGCCAACAGAAGCTGCCTCCTGAATAAGCCCCTGCAAATCTAAACTTCTTTGGGTCTAATTTTAAAATGTTCTAATTTAAAAAGTCAGTGAAAGACTAGTAGTAATTTTAGTTTCATAAAAATATTGAGAGATTGAATGAATGCTGGAGATCTGAATTGTGGGTGCATTGAATGCACTGAATCATTGAGTACCATTCTCACACCTGCACGCAGGACCTCTGGCAGGTACAGAGAGATGTCTAACCAAGCAGCCATGGAGCAGGCCTAACTCATGCTAGTGTGAGAAAGATGTAATTACCAATATCAAAGTGAACATAAAAAAAAGAAATTAAAAAAAAAACCCTATGTAATTAGAGAGGAGAAGACATAGTCTTAGGGAATAGTGATCTTATAGATAAATAATTATTTAAATCTAATTTTCATCAAATGTGCTTGAATTTTACAACTTCCATATTTTCAGTAACTGCCCTTTCACTGAGGATGCCAAACTCGTGAAAAGAATTTTGAAAGGCACCCTATTTCCCTATTTTCATGGGAGCTCCGCATCTGTACTCTGAATATGTCAGCCGTCTGCCTGGCTCTTACGGGATCCAATTCATGTCAACCAGACTATAAGATAAATAGCAAAGACAAGGACAAATGCCAGGTTTAGGATTCTTGATTTGGGAAATGTATAAACAATAAAACTGCATATCCTACTGCATTAAACTGCATTATCCTACAAAATAAGTTGCTTCCCAATTGTGGCATCTGATGAGTCTTAAAATATCTCTGCAATGATCCAGATTTTGCACTCAGACGTCCTCCAACTACTTTGCATGCAACCGAAAGAAAAATTGACACTATTCTAGTTTATAGAGAAGAAATAGATTCTGGTTATATTGGACCATTAATTTGTTTAATGGTTGTGAACAGCTTCCACCCCTCCTTAAGAACCATCACCACTAAAACTCTACAGCCTCCATTTGGGTGTTTGATTTGGGCAATTCCACATGCTCCATAAGAAATAATTTAGTATGTCTGTGAGATAGATGACGGGGTTTGGATCTTTTCTCTTGGGAGATTTAACCTGGAAATTCTTTTTAATGCTAATGGCAGTTATTCATGTCAAGGCTGGCATATTGATGGAGGAATATACTACTAAATCTGTTTTTACAGTTTGTGTATACTTCAAAGGATTTTACCACCATATGGTTCTTGAAGATTTGTTATCAGTCAATCCACAGTGGTTACAAAGTCAGATGTATATTGTTTGTACAGGTACTCTGCACCTCCATTTTGGGAAAGAAACCTAAAATAAAGATTTTAACTGCTAAAGGAAAGTTAAGAGATGTAACCAGTGTGATAAGACAGATTCTCACTTATTTTTACACTCCCCATACAAAAGCAACATGGCAAGATATAGAGGCCATTGGATGAGTGATGTACACATTTTCCCTCTCATGTGTGTACAAAGGAAAGAGAGATATAAAGGTCACCAGAGACTGTTGCTCTCTAGAATGAAAACCTGACTAGAATTGGCATGCTGATGCCAATTAAGAAACCAGATTACCAGGGTTCAAGTTCTAGCCATGTCCCCTTCTAGCTGCATCATCTTAGCAAAGTTATTTAATTTCTAGTTGCCTCAGTTTCCTCATATATAAAGTGGGAAAATAGTTATATGCCCACTTCTGAATTGAAATCAGTTCACATATTTACAATCCTTAAAGCAAGGGTTGACACAGGGTAAGCACTAAATTATTTTAGCTCTGATTACTGGTTAGCTCACTCTGTTACTAAGTAGATCTGTGTTTGCAGAGAGTTATTTAGAATCTTCTACTTGTTTTAAGAAGATAATTGTTCTTGCTTCACATACTTTTTTTTTTGAGAAGAAAATGTGATAATAAATGTGAAGGTGTGTTGAAGCATAAATAATAATCTAAATATAAGTGAAGATTACTATCCTTATAGTCACTGATCTATGGGGTAAGAAATTTAAAAGTCAAAGACACTATGTCTGCAAAGCCTTACTCATGTCTTTCCTTAAACCCAACTTATGCATGTGGAAAAGTGACTGTAGCCTGGTGAGACCCATGTTAGACATCTGACCTCTAGAACTGTAATATGATAAATTTATGTTGTTTTAAGCCTCTGAGTTGGTGGCAATTTATTATAGCAACAATGGAATACTAATAGTTTGACACATAGTATGCACTGTATGTGTTTATTCTTTTTGCTACTTTGCTAATTGTTTTATTACTAATTATTAATTTAGAACAATCATGTGATAACAAGGTTGATTTTTGGTCATTGATTTACATATGTAGTCCATCCCTATGGTTTGATATCTGAGCACTGCTCTATGTGCTAGTATTTGGATACTCACAGAAGCAATGATGAGCTTAAAGATATATTAATTCTTTAAGAAGATAAGCAGGAGAATGGGAACTAACCCTGGAACAAGTGAATATTTGGGGGCTGTGGGTAACTTCAGTCCCTAGCCAAAAACAACTGTGAGCCAACTTAGAGAAAGCTATAAAGACTATTTATTTTAGAAAACTATAGAGGGTTCTCAAAAATTGGATTTCTTGAGAAATTTGGTTCCTTGAAAAAGCTAATTAATTCTAAAGTTGGAGTTAGAGGACTCAGCAAGAACAGTCATTCCCAACTGCTTTTTGGTACACAACAGCATTTAAATTGGTCCCTGAAATACCACTTCAGTAATTTCTGAGTGCTTCATGTTGAGCACGCAGGGATATGATGTGCCCAGGAAACTGAGAGTTGGCACTTGCAAGGCACTGGTGAGGACTTTTCTGGTCACCCTATCTAAATTGCAACTTTCTAAAAACTACTGATTCTCCTGCTTTACTACATTTCTTTTTCTCCTTAGCACATGCCACAATAAAACATAAGTGTAAAGAGGAATCTGACCCAATTTTTTGATGACGGACAGGTTTTAGGTCTCACTCTTCCCTCTTTCCCTTGTGCCCCACACCTAGGCAAGCTGATAAGAAAACCTGGGCTCTCTTTGGAGCCAGCAGAACATTTAAATCATGCAGGCCCCTGCTCACATGTGAAAACTCTCACCTGGCTCTAACCCCCAGCCCTGTACTTGCTTAAGTCATTTCATACCTGCTGGAGAGTCCCGCCCTGCTCCCCCCAGAAACCTCAACTGTGTGATAGACCTTTCCATAACATCTTTGTGTGTCTGTGGTGTCATCAGTCGCGACCTCTCAACCAAATTTAAGATGGGGGTTACTCCCAATTTTTCAGGGTAACTATATAACAAAATACATTTTCTAATGTATCTTCTTATTTGTCTGTATTTCACATTAGAATATGAACTCCATGAGGGAAAATATTCTGTGTTGTGCACTGTACCCAGAACGGTTGTATATCACATTTAAGGCACTCAATCAGTGGGGATTGTGTGTGTGTGTGTATGTGTGTGTATGCATGTGTGTGTGAATTATTTTTCTTAGTAGCTATTCAGGGTGCAAAAATGATCACCTTAACCATTTGCTTATTTTTGCTTTGGCAATGAAACACAGTAAAAATAATAAATACATAAAATGACTTCATAGAATCCCATCCCGCAAAAAATGTACTGAAAGTCAATGATACTCTAAGAACTAGAGTATAATGCCAAATCAGAGAAACTTGGTCTCTACTTTATGTCTTTATTCATTTAAGAAATATTTATTAAGCATCATGTATTGGGCAGTATTGTAAGTACCAGGGTTCCCGTGATGAATAAGGCAGATAGCCTTAATCTTATGGAGCTTACTGACATTCTAGCTATATTTGTAATATACTTTTTTTTTAAAAAATGAAGGTATTAGATACTATAATCTATCTGCTTAAGAGCCCATTTTTAAATGTGAAAAATGAATACCTTGCTCAGTTTCCTTGAAAGTAATATTTGTTTTTTAATCAATTCTCCAATATTGTCAATTGGTGAGGCAGAGACAATACTATGTTCAAACAACTTTTTTTCCTCTTCCTGGGCATGCAAGACCTCATTTCCTGTACTTAGGTTGAGGGTATGACTGAGTTTTGGCCAATAATAGGTGGAAGAAATTAATTGTAAGCTACTTCCTTTCCTAGCTTTAAAAATTACACGTGCAATACTCTTAGCCTTCAATGGAGACCCCAGAAACTGTGTGTTTCAGATGATTTCACAATAAAATACAAGCTGTCTGGGCCAACGGGTCACCCTTTGGAGAAGAGCCATTGAGAATAGTTCTCACTAATGACTGTCTCATGATCAAGAAATAAAAATTTGTTGTGCTCAGGCTTTGAGATATAGAGGTTGATTGCATTGCAGCACAGCCTAGATTAGCCAGACAGGTCAGGAAAATGGGATTTTACTTACCTGTTTATTCCTACGCCTAATACAAGTGTTGGTCATGCTGTCTCTAATGATATCTCTTGACGTCAGTAATCCTATTTACCACTCACCAGTTTTAAGAACATTGTTAAGAATAATTAGTGTTGCTATAAAGGGAATTTTCCGATCTTTGCTCATGTTTAGACTATGATATTAACACATGCACTCATTACTGACGGGCTGTTCAATTTGAGTAAATCAAATGTTGGATATTTCCAAGAAGAATTAAAACCTGTCACTTGGTATTTCATGAGAGGTGAAAATAAAGATACTATCTTAAATATTTCTATTGCTCAGTTGGCTTTCTTCTCATTTTCATTAGCTGTGGGAATTACCCTCTAAATGACTAATTAAGACTGGTGTCCTGAGGTACCCAGCACTCCTAGGTGATAATTACTTGAGATTAAAAGCCAAAGACCAACAGGCTTTCAAGGGTTTAATGGGGAAAAGTAACAAGGCTGATGTATGGACTTCGCTAGGCTTGTAGCTGAGAAGCCTGGGAAACACGGATGAATCTAGCTTCCTGGGAAGAGTCTTACTTTAAACTCATGCTACTCATGTACTGAGAAGCTCGGGGAGTTGGTGAACCAACATTTTTATTCCAGAAGCAGCTCTTGAAGAAAAGTAAAAAGAACTTGAAGTGGGCAGCTCTTAAAACATGTCAGTGGACATTTTTTCATCTATTTTACTTTAAATCCATAACATTTCCATGAGTTCAAGGGGCACCTTCAAGGTTACATGTGTTGGATTAACATTACATGCCTTTGGAATAAGCTCTGCACCACGTTTGTATTCCAAGGCCTGATCTTTTAGCAATAGTCTTGATTGAAACATTCAATTATTAGGAAGCAGATTCTCTCAGAAATTAGGAATTGAGATTTAGAGATCCTAATGAGTCTGTCTTCATAGTTTGGGTTGGGATATGCGTGTACTTTTGTTGGGTGTCTTCTCCCGTGTGCCTAGAGAAGACAGATCACTGATCTACGGTGAGAGAAATTGAAGAGATGTCAGAGTGGAAATGATGGAGTACATCATCTCAGAGAAAGGACAGGAAAATGTAGCTCTTTTTGTTTCCATTTCTAATCACTACATCCTTCTGACACTAAATATGGTGGTGGTATGACGTCTATACAATTTTATAATATGATCTGTTTTTTGTCTAAGGTGTTGAACAGCAACAAAACACTAAGAAATGAGCATATTTAGAATTAGCTTAAACATAATATCTAAGATTACCTGGTATCATCTTTCTGATTTAAAATAACCGCTTAGTTTCACCTACTATTTACCATAGAGTAACCACACATGAAAGTATAAAATGAGTAATACCTGATCTTAGACATCAAAGGAGCACCTTGTCAGTGGTAAATTCCATGAAGAAACAAAAATATCACGACTATTCATGATAGGTTCCACTGCTGTTTGTGTGACTTGGTTGGATTGGGGTCACCAGAGACTGGAAACTGAGAGATGCACCACAGATCTCTCTCCCACTTCTTACCCTTTTATTCTTTGTGGTGAATTTCTCTGGCAAAGGGAAAAGCAGCCAATGGATGTTAGGATTTTGTAAAGCTGCTTTCTAATTTCAATGTTCAGCAACCACAACACTCACTGAGATTTATTTGCAGCAAAGAAATTGTTTGGGGAACATAATTTTTACAGGACATAACAGCACTGTATACTTTCCACAGATTCCACTGATAACATTTGTGACACTTCAGGGGAAAGTGCAAACTTTTATAAAGCTACAAAACAGTCCTCTAAGGGTGCTGATTTTAGCTCAGTTAATAAAAGGTCTCAGAGTATTTCAAGTTTAAAAAAAGGCAAAGAATGGAGCCCAAGGCATCAGGACAATCCTACTCTCAAAATAAATTACCCTGGATCCCAAAAGAAGGGAGAGTTGAAAAGTGGCATGCTACATAAGGAACTCATGTAGGTCTTATGGCATGTTTTCTCCAACCTACTTTCTATTTAATTTTATGTTAGAGTGATATAGAGAATACTGGAAATATTTTTTCAGGCTTCTTGCTCTTTAGGTTACAGTGATATAGAACAAAAAATAAAAGAAGGAAGGCAAAAGAAAAGGAGACAATTTGAGAATGAGTATTTGAAAGGACATTTAGGTATTTCTCAGAAGTAGGAGGTTACCATGAAAGCTCATAAAGGTAATATAAGAAACTACACATTTTTACTTTTGCCGTGTGGGCATTATAATTCATAAATGTAATTTTGTATTTGAATAAAAACTTTAAATTGGAAATCAGATAAGTAGCTGTGAAAAATTTGACAAGTTAAATAACTTACTTGTTTTTTAGTTTTCATAACTGTCAGATGAAAAACAGGAAACTCCAACTGCTTCACTTGAGTTTTACCTATTATAGTCAACAAAAATGTTGTATGTCTATTTGACCATGGTAGGTAACCCCAAGATACTTTATATAAGCTTTAAAAATATTCTAGAGTTGATAATAACTGCTTTGGAGTATTTTTGAAGATTAAATAAGTGTTTTGAAGCATGTAACACAGTCCTAGGGTTAGAGTTAGAGTTCAAAATATTGAAACTATTCTAAATATAACTCAAGTGAACAATTAATTTAAGTTGCACGCGTTTCCCTTAACATATAATTAAAAATGAATAGTCTCCAAATGTATCCACAAGCACCACTGGTACTCACCATCAAATTGGTACTAACTGATCAATACTTATGTGCACACATGGAAATAATATTCATCGTGGGTCGGGCAGGTGGGAGGGGGGTGGAGGGGATGGGAAGACTCACACCTAATGGGTGTGGGGCACACTATTTGGGGGATGGTCATGACTGTGGCTCTGACTTGGGCAGTGCATGGGCAATATATGTTACCAAAGTGTTTGTACCCCCATAATATTCTGAAATTAAAAAAAAATGTATCCTTGAAATAGAAATGTGTAAGGGTATGTTTAAGGATTCATAGGTAGTAAGAGGGAGGGTGAAAATTCAAACCCAGTATGTGTGAAGTAGGTTCAGTACTTCAGTCTCTACTTTACCAATTTTCTCATAATCTGATAGAATAATGTTTGTGAAAGTGTTTTCTTAAGTGAGAATAGTACAAAATGTATATCCATTCATTACTTCAAGAATGATTTAATAATTCATTCTTTCAACCAGTTATTCTACTTATAGGCTAAGCACTATGGTAGGGGACAGGATATATGCAATAAAAAGACAAAATGCCTTCATTTAAATGTATCATTTTTTAGAATAATACATGAATAAGTAAATGAGCAGAACAATTCCAAAGTAATACAGCTTATATAACTAAGTACCATATATTTAATATCAAGATATATAAAACATACCTACTTCTACACTATTAAAATGTTATAAATGTTTTATAAATTTATTGAGTTCCTTAGAATAAATTAATACAAGTGGAATCACTACATCAAGTGTACAGATTTTTAAAGGCTTTGATATTGGTTGTCTAAAAGATTTTGTATGTTTTAACTGCTGCTGTACCAACTAGAGTGTTGATTTCCTTATATCCCAACTAATAATGGTATTGTTATTTTAAAATCATGCAATTTAATAGTCAAATACTGGCATCTTTGTTTACTATCCATTGTTTTTTAGTACTAGTAAGATTGAAAAAATAATACTTTATTAAATTGGCCGTCTGTATTTATTCTATTGTGAATTGTTTCCTTTTGCTATATCTTATCTGTTTACAAGAAAAATTACTATGGACATACTCCCAAAGTCCAAAGCAGCCACAGTGATTATTTAAGCAGAATGAAAGATGTGACATCTATTCAAGCTTTCTCAAGGAGGAAGTACATGCTCCTTGATTAATTTAGAGAAAAAATGCTGTTAGTGAACCAATGAAGGCCTTAGCTTCCAGCTTGCTCTGAGAAGCTGCCTTAACTGATTTATTTAGAAAGAGTCTTGACATAGGATCAAAAAGCAGGATGTTCCTTTCATATGTAAACTGTATCTGGATAGGATATGTGGGAGATGATAATAAAGGTACATTTCCTCTGGGGTATGGCCTGGAGGACTAAAATTAAAGGAAAGTCTCTAACTCCTCTGTGAAATGTATTGGGCAATAGTTTCATGCAAAGAAATTGTTCATCCACATTATCAATCTCAAGACTATTTTTTTCTAGATAATTGATCTCTGCACCAAAGGACAAAATCAACAGAGTGAAAAGGCAAGCCATGGAATGGGAAAAAATGTTTGCAAATCATATATCTGAGGAGTTAATAGCCAGACTATATAAAGAACTCAATGACACTGACAACAATAAATAAGCTGTTTAAAAAATGGACAGAGGACTTGAATGACATTTCTCCAAATAATATATATAGATAGCCAATACAAACATAAAAAAGAGGCCCAAAACAAATCAAATAAAATGAAAATCAAAACTACAATGAAATATCACCTCACATCCATTAGGATAGTACTATGGATTGAATATTTGCCCCCTCCTAAACTCAGGTTGAAAGTTAGTTCCCATTGAAACAATATTAAGTAGGTGGGAAATTGGACTATAGTATTTGAGAGGTGGGACTTTTGGGAAGTAATTGGTATTAGATGAGATGATGAAGGTGGGGCATTAATGGCTTTATAAGAATAGGAAGAGAGACCTGAGCAAGCAAGCATAGCACCATGTGACTGCCTCAGAACTCTACAGAGAGTCCCCACCAGCAAGGTGCTCACCAATGCACCCCCTCAACCATGGACTTTCAGCCTCCAGAACCATAATAAATAAATTCTTTTTCTTTATAAATTACCTAAGCTTAGGTATTCAGTTATAGCAGCAGAAAACGGACTATAACAGGTATTAATTGTCATAAGAGCAAAAAATAACAAATGTTGTTGAGGATGAGGAGGAATTGGAACACTTGTGCTCTGTTGGTGGAATGTAAAATGGTGCAGCCCCCATGCAAAACAGCATGGCAGTTTCTCAAAAAAGTAAGCATAGAAATTACCATAAGATCCAACAATTCCACTTAAGGGTATATATCCAAAAGAATTAAATACAAAATCTCAAAGAGATATTACTACACTTATGTTCATAGCAGCATTATTCATAATAGCCAAAAGGTGGAAGCAATCCATCTATAGATGGATGAATAAATAAACAAATTGGGGTATATACATTACAATTGAATATTATTAAACCTTAAAAAGGAAGGAAATTATGACACATGCTACAACGTGGATGAACCTTGAGGACATTATGCTAAGGGAAATAAGCCAATCACAAAAAACCACAAATACCACATGATTCTACTTATATGAGGTACCTAGAGTAGTCACATAAATGGAGACAGAAAGAAGGGTAGTTGCCAAGCATTGGGGAAAGGGGAGAATGGGGCATTGTTTAATGAGCATAGAATTTTGGTTTTAAAAAATGAAAAAAATTCTGGAGATTGGTTGCATAGCAATGTGAATGAACTTACCACTGCTGAACTATACACTTAAAAATGGTTAATATGATTAAAAAAGAAGAAGAACCTGGTCTGCAATGCCAAGGAAATTGAACTTTTTCCTCTAGTCAGTGGACAGGTATGTAAGAAGACAGCTGTAGTTTAGAATTATACTCCTACCAATATGTAGTGGGAATATTGGAGGTAACTAAGGACCTATCCAACACAGATGAACCTTGAAAACATTATGCTAGGTGAAAGAAGTCAGCCACAAAAGACCACATACTGTATGAGCCCATCCATATAAGATGTCCAGGGTAGGCAAATCTAAACAGACAGCAAATATATTAGTGTTTCCCTAGGGCTGGGGGAATGGAGAGGCTGAGAGGAGACAGCTAAAGGGCATGGGGTTTCTTTATGAAGTGATGAAAATGGTCTAAAATTAATTGTAGTGATAAGTTGTATAACTGTGAATATACTAAAAACCATTGAATTGGACATCTTAAATGGGTTAATTATAGGTTATGTGAATTATATCTCAATAAAGCTGTTAGCAGTATAAGTGGACTTCTAAAAGTCTTTCACAAGATGACATATATTCAACACTATAGAGTTATAATCAAGGAGGCCTTATAGCAAAGCTCCTACTTGGGCCTCATGAGCCTATAGTCAAAGCAATAATAGACTGAGCTTCAATGTTCATTTTAATCCTACCTAGTTTAAATTGGGATATGTCACATTTGCAAACTCTCTCTAGTCTTAGTTTTGCAGGAACAATCAGAGGATAGTTTAAAGACTGTGCAGACTGTGTCCTGTAGGCAAAAGATTTGGGGCAGGAAATGGGAGAAGTGGCAATATTTGCTCCTAGGAAGTTGTGATAAGCCTGAGAATGAAGGAATATTAGGTGAAAACTACATGCTAGAGAAATTACCTGATTCTCTCACCCTTGCCTATCACCTCCCATAATATGGGGAAGTGAGCCTGGGGAGCATGGAGGAGAGGAGGAAGGAATGCAGAAAAGAAGAGTGTATGGCATCCCAACAATTTGCATTCAATCAAAGCTTATGGAGATACATAAACTTTAATAAAAGAAGATATCAATGCTTCCTCCAGCAGGAGGAGCCAAGGAAGATGAACCATCATTGTTCCTGTAGAACTGGGCTAGGGAAAACCACAACAGTACCAGGGGTGAGATTTTGGCTAGAATCCCTTTCATATTAGAGCTATATTCCAGAGGCACACTTGAGAAATATCAGGATTTAGAAGCTGGTAGCTATCTTAATGCTTTAATGTCATTTGCATCATAACATCAAGGCTTGTCACATATTCTTTGGTAAAGATGTGCTTCTTCTAATTGCCTCATACTTTATGAAGACAGTAAGAAGAATAGTTAAGCATTGACATTATTAGGTCAATCCAGGAAAAAAATCATGGCAGACAAAAATGTAGAATACTGTTTGCCATGAATTAATGAAGAAAGAAAAAAATAATTGCTTGGCTTCCTCTAAGCTAATAATTCAGTTGGCAAGAACAAGCCTGAAGGGGTTTGACAGTAGAATTTTTCTCTCAGGATTATTACCATTACTTCAAATCAAGATCAAGGTCTCAGGAGAAAAGTGGTGAAAAAAATATGAAGCCTTGATGGTTTGGTTGGCGTTCACTTTGTAAGAAAAAAAATATAGTTACTGTTACAGATTAAAAAATTTCTCTCCAGTACAGCAAAACAATGGCTTTAAAACTGAGATGTTTCTGCAAAGTCCTCTATTTCTCTCTACACTGATCTGGATTCTTTTTCTTTCAAAAAGTCCAGCTCAAGATTCCATTTCCCATGCAGCCTACCAGGATCAGCCTTAATTAACCTTTATTTTCTTCCAATACCTCAATGTTTGCACTAAATATCCAATACTTGATGTGTATACTTTTCTTTTTTTTAATCATTTAAAAAAACTTATTACAAAATATTAAGTAGGTACAAGTGTTTCTGTTATACGGATGAATTGAATAATGCTCAAGTCAGGGCTTTTAGTGTGCCCCTCACCAGAGTGGTGTACATTGTACCCATGGTATATTTTTATCCCTCACTCCCTCGCACCCTCCCTGCTTTTTAGTTTCCATTGTCCTTGACACCAATATATGACTGTGATTCCTATCGTTTACCTCCAACTTATTATTGAGAACACGTGGTGTTTGTTATTTCTATTCCTGAGATACTTCGCTTAGGATAATGTTCTCTAGTTGCACCCAACTTGCTGCAAAAGACATTATTTCATTCCTTTTTATGGCTGAATAGTACTCCATGGCATATATATATCACATTTTCTTTATCCACTCATCAGGTGATGTGCACTTAGTTTGATTTCATATTTTCACAATTGTAAATTGTGCTGTGATAAACATTCAAGTATAGGTGTCTTCTTGACATAACGGCTTCTTTTTCACTGGGTAGATACCCAGTAGTGGGATTGCTGGATCGAATGCTTGGTCTACTTTTAGTTCTTTGAGGAATCTCCATATGTTTTCCATAGAGATTGTACTAATTTACAGTCCTACCAACATGTATAAACATTTTTGTTCACCACATACACACCAACATCTATTGTTTTTGACTTTTTGATAATGACCATTCTGATAGGGGTAAAAGGTGGTATCTCATTGTGGTTTTAATTTTTATTTCCCTGATTATTAGTGATGTTTAGCACTTTTTCATAGGTTTCTTGGCCATTTGTCTATCTTTTTTGCTCTGTTAATGTCTTTTGCCCACTTTTTGATGGGGTTATTTGTTTTATTCTTGCTGATTTGTTTGAGTTCTTTGTAGATTCTAGATATTAGTCCTTTGTAAGATGTATAGTTTGTAATATCTTCTCCCATTCCATAGGTTATCCATTTACTCTGCTGATTATTTCCCTTGCTATGCAGGAATTTTTAATTTAGTTAAATCTTATTTATTTATTTTTGTTGTTGCTGTACTTGCCATTTGGGTCTTAATCATAAATTATTTGTCTACGCTGATGTCTAGAAGAGTTCTTCCTATATTTTCTTCTAAAATTTTTATGGTTTTAGGTCTTACATTTAAGTCTTTAATGCATCTTGAGTTAATTTTCATATGTGGTGAGAAACAGGGATCCTGATTTATTCTTCTGCATGTGGCTATTGAATTTTACCAGGGCCATTTATTGAATAGGGTGTCCTTTCCATACTGTAGTTTTTGTCTACTTTGTCAAAAATCAGTTAGTCATAGCTATATGGTTTTATTTCTGGGTTCTCTATTCTGTTCCATCGATCCGTGTCTCCACCTTTTTACCAGTATCATTCTGTTTTGTATCACCAGTATCATTTTGTTTTCAGATAATGTGATACCTCCAGATTTGTTCTTTTTGCATAAGATTGCTTTGGCTATTAGGGCTCTTTTTTGGTTATATATGAAGCATAGGACTAATTAATTTAGAACTGTGAAAAAATGACATTAGTATTTTGATGAGAATTGCATTGAATCTGTAATCAGTTTGGGAAGTTTGGAAATTTCAACATTTAATCAATATTGATTCTTCCAATCCATGAGCATGGGATGTTTTTCCAATTGTTTGTGTCATCTATGATTTCTTTTATCAGTGTTTTGTAATTCAACCTGTAGAGATTTTTCACCTCCTTTTAAAGTATATTCCTAGGTATTTTATTTTCTTTGCAGCTATTATAAATGGTATTGAGTTCTTAAATTCACTCTCAGCTTAACTGTTATTAGTATATAGAAATGCTACTGATTGTGTACATTGATTTTGTAACCTGAGACTTTGCTGAATTTATCTATCAATTCTAGGGGTCTTTGGATAGAGTCTTTAGGGTTTTCTAAATATAAGATCATATCATTGGCAAACAGGAATAGTTTGACCTCCTCTTCCCCAAATTGGATGTCCTTTATTTCTTTTTCTTGGGTGATTGCTCTGGATAGACTTTCCAGTACTATGTTCAATAGAAGTGGTGACAGTGGGCACCCTGTCTTGTTCCAGTTCTTAGGGGGAATGCATTCAACTTTTCCTCTTTCAGTATAATGTTGGCTGTTGGTTTGTTATGTACAGCTGTTATAATTTTGAGGTATGTTCCTTCTATTCCTAGTTTGTTGAGAACTTTTATCATAGAGGGGTGCTAGATTTTATTAAATGCATTTTGTACATCTATTGAGATGATCATATGGTTTTTGTTTTTACTTCTGTTTATGTAGTGAATCACATTTATTGATTTGCATATATTGAACCATTCTTGAATCCCTGGGATGAGGCACACTTGATCATGGTGAATTATCTTTTCTATGTGCTGTTGAATTTAGTTTGCTAGTATTTTGCTGAGGATTTTTGCATCTGTGTTCATAAAGGATATTGGTCTGTAGTTTTGTTGCTGTTGTTTATTGTGTCCTTTCCTGGCTTTGGTATCAAGGTGATACTAGCTTATTAGAATGAGTTAGGGAGGGTTTACTACCTCTTGATGTTATAGAACAGTTTCAGTAGAATGGGCACAAGTTTTTCTTTGTAGGTCTGGTGGAATTTGGCTGTGAACACAGTAAGTCCTAGGTGTTCTTTGTTGAGAGATTTTTTATTACTGTTTCAATCTCACTACTCACTATTGGTATGTTTAGAATTTCTATTTCTTCCTGATTCAGGCTAGGGAATTTGTGTGTTTCCAAAAATTTATCCATTTCCTCTAGGTTTTCTAGTTTGTGTGCATAGAGGTTTTCGTAGTAGTGTGATATTTTGTATTTATGTAGTATTAGTTGTAATGTCTCCTTTTTCATTTCTGATTGAGCTTATTTGAGTCCTTTATCTTCTATTTCTCATTAATCTAGCTAGTGGTCTTTGGATTTTGTTTATCTTTTCCTTGAAGTCTTTATTCTGATTTTTCTTAGCTACCACCCAATCTGTCAGGCCCTAGTCTCCAGGTGCCAGTATTAAGATTGGATTAACTCACTGGTATGTGTGCCAGAAACACTTCTACTTGTCACAGAAAAGCATTTCTTCTATTACATGTATAACATTCATACTTCCAACCATAATTTGTGGTTGATAATGTAATTTTTAAATATTTTTGTTTAGTTAGATTATTAAAATTCAGCAAAGCATACAAGAAAACCAAACACTTTCATTTATTAGATGCCAAAAATAGGTATAATGGATTCTTATTCTTCTGTTGAGTTGACTGAATTGATCACTGGGCCTGGTCTTGTATAAACACGGCCTGTATGAACCTTGGTAGACAGTGGATCATTGCCATGGAAAAGCCTTCTTTGGCTCTTACGTATACACAAAGAGCAAGGACACAACGATGGAACAATTCTAACCCATATCACATCTACTATTGTAATTATAGGTTGTTATGACTGCTGCTAGTTTCTTAAGCTTCTGAAAAACTAGATAAAAAGAATAACCATTTCTTCAAACTTGATGTGTGCTAAGAAGCAAGGTCTTCCTTCTCTGAAGATTATCTGTTTTTTTTCTTTTTTTTTTGGTCACTTTCTAGCAAGCATTTTGTATTTCTTTGAGGTAGCTATTGTCATTGTTTGTTTTACACTTACAGACTTGATAATAAAACAACTTCCCAGCCAGGTATCCTAGCAACTCAGTGCCTTTTTTATTTCTCTCTGGTGTTTATTTATTAGCTGCTCTGGAGCCTTTTCTCAAGCTATTAAGGGACACATGTGGCTAATCTAGAGCAACACACTTCATCTTGATCTAACTTACTGGAAATCGATATTCATTATCATGGATTATTCACCTCAAAAAGGGACACTCTTAGCCCTGAAAGATTTCAGGAGGCTGTGAATAACTTCAAAATGGCATTAAAGGAGATACCTAGAGTAAAGCAAGGCCACAGGCTGGAAAGGAGTGACAGAGGAGCAATGTCTCATTCTCCCACAGGGCTCCAGCTCTCATCACCCCAGCTGCAGGCTGTTCTTTTTGGGCTGAGGATGCAGGAGTTAGAAGACATAAATGTGGCTCCAGTTCTGTCATTAATAAATTGTGTGATTTTCAACAGGTCACTTAAGCTCTGGTTTATCCATGATCTAATCCAAGAGAAAGCAATGCCAGTGATCTGGGAAGACTGTTGCACCTCCTGGCACTCTGTGTATCCTTGGAAGTGTTGACTATAATCCCAAGACAAAAGGATTTAATAGCAGAGGACATCCATATAGAGGTAAGTCAAAATGAAATGTGAAGACTATAGCTTTGTTTGAGGAAACAGGCTTGAGAAAGGAGCTACTAGAAAGGCAAAGAAAGGAAGAGGCATTCCTGATCTCCTGGGTTGGATGGAGTGGGACTGGCTACATCTGTCAATTGAGAGACAATTATTAAGTTTACAGGAATTTTGCTAACTGGTTGTTAAATAAGTCATTATTACAAAGTAAATTATATAAACTTACACTAAAAATACATTAGAAAACAAGATAAAATATGAAAAACTCATCACTCACTTATTATTTTATTAATAATATATTTCAATAGTATCTATGAATTGACATTATTTACGCTCCTGGAACTGGCAAATTTCACAAATCAGGGCTTTTTTAGGGGTAGCAGGTGGAAGGATTAATGTATTGGCTTTCAGAGCACTTTTCACATATCTTTTAAGGAAATCAATGTAATCACCATCATCATCTTATTACAGATAAAAAATTAAAAAGTAAAGTGACTTGCTTGAGTCACGTAGTAAATGGCTATGTATAGCTAAGATCCTAAGTCTCCTGACTCCTAGTCCCCAAATAAATCTTGCCCTGTTGCACTCTGTCTTGGTTTGTTTTCTGTTACTTAGAATAGAATATCTGCAACTGGGTAACTTATAAAGAAAAGAAGCTTATTTCTTATAGTTATGGAGGCTGAGAAGCCAAATGTTGAGGGGCCACATCTGGTGAGGGCCTTCTTGCTGGTGGGGACTCTGCAAAGTCCCAAGATGGTTCAGGGCATCACATGCCAAGGGGGCTGAACATACTAACATACTAACTCAGGTCTCTTTTCCTCTTCTAATAAAATCACCAGTTCCCTTCCCATGATAATGCATTAACCCATTGATCCATTGAATGGATTAATCCATTCATGAAGGTAGAACCCTAACGATCCAATCACCTCCTAAAGGCCCCACCTATCAATACTGCCACATTGGAGATTACATTTCAGTATGAGTTTGGGAAGGAACAAATATTCAAACCATAGCACTCTTTACTTATTTTTTTATAGGAGGCCAGACAGCAAAGTTTTGGTGATTTTATGTAGGCTGCAGAGCTTGCTTAGCAGAACACTGTGTTATGTCTTTGTCACGCCTAATTCTTTGTTACTCTCTAAGCCACACATGCCACTTTCCTCAAGGGTGATAACACCTCCCCTGCCTACCTTACATGTTTATTGTAAGAAGTGAGAAATGGGTAGGTAAGTGCTTTGAAACAAATAGAATACAGAGCTGTTAAAATTTTATGGTGTGTTTTTTATTAAATACTCTTAATTTTTTATCATCATCTCCACCAATGATAGTAATTAAGTTAATAGTGAAAAAGGACAAACTGTGTTTGTTGCTGGAGTTAAAAAAGAAACAAGTAAATTGAAGATATGAATTTTCTGTCATATTCTACTCTCTCTTCAGTCAACTCTTCAGACTTGTTGTGTAGGTGTGGTGAATTTTTGGCTCAAGTAAAAGGAAGTGAAAAGTAAAGAGAAAAGTGACTGATTTGGTACTTTTTACTAAATTTATATAAGTAATTTAATAGAATGTTGTGACAATAAAAGAATAAAGAAGTAAAAAGGAAATTAAGCTGTGGTCAAAAGAGAAGGAGAATATTTTTTAGCAATATGAAGTGTTGTTTGTTGGAGGGAGAAAGTTGAGAAAGATTAAGGTGTAAGTTATCTGTGGTTTGTTAAACTCAAAATTGATCACCATTGATCTGAAATTCTGTAAGAAGCAGATGTCTTATATACCTAGAAGACAGAATTATACAAGGTATCTGGGTTACCAGACAGGCTATTACAGGTAACAGTTGGAAAATGTAAATTTAGGCAGAAAATAACCCTTAAATCTTACAACCTTCACAAAAGTATGTATCTGAAATTAAGGAGGAAAAATCTCCTGATTTTTCCAGTATCAGAGGAGCATTTTTATATTTCCTTATTAAGTTTTAATTTTTATTTTCTCTCTCCATTTTTGTGGTACTTTGTACAGTGTTTTACTTTATTAATATCTTTGGCTTCATATAGATGTCAGACACCAACAAAAGTATGAGACCCATGAATTATACATGGGTCAGAAAAAAAACTTGAAGCTATAATGGCCAAGAATTCTCCAAAGTTAACAAAAGTTAACAAAATACATATCCAAGAAGATTAAAAAATGAATCAGGATGAACATAAAAGCACACTCAAAAACGCACACACATACCTAGAAACTTCATAGCCAATTGGCAAAAACTAAAGGGAAAGGGAAAATCTTCAATGTAGATAGGTAGGGAAAAAAGAAACATCCTGTATAGAACAAAATTAAGAACTGCTGAAGTCTTCCTATGAGAAATAAACGTTAAAAGAAAATATCATTTCATCTTTAAATTCTTAAAGAAGAATGAAAGGCTATTTTTAGAACAGCATTCTAAACTGGGCAAACATATCTTTCGTAAATGAAGATGAAATAATGACTTTTTCAGATGAACAAAAGCTGAGAGAATTCATTCTTATCAGAACATTTTTTATGCAGAAAGAATGTGATACTAAATGGAAATACACAAGGAAATAAAGAGCACAGGATTTGGCAAAAATAAAGGTTAATAAACAAAATTTATTTTATCTATTATGATGTTTAATAGTTTTAAAGACTATCCAAAGCAAATACAGTAACACTATAATGAGGGTTTTTAATATAGTAAGCCCCCCTTATCTGTGGTTTTGCTTTCCATGATTTCAGTTACCTGCAGTCTACCATGGTCCAAAAATATTAAATGGGAAATTCCAGAAATAATATGAATTTAAAATTCATCAGTTCTAAATTAACATCCAACCATCAACAACATCGTGGCTCGATGACCCAGGGTCACCTAAAGCAGATGAGCCTCCTCCGCCTTACTGTCAGAAGATGAATAGTAGCCCCCAGCGCTATATCACAATGCTTAAGGCATTCACCTCACTTCATTCATTTCATCATGTAGGTGTTTTATCATCTCACATCATCACAAGAAGAAGAAAGGTGAGTACAGCACAATAAGAATTTTGAGAGAAAGAGACAAGCCTACTAATTTATTACAGATAGTTATTATAATGGTCTATTTCATTAGTGTTATCTAATCCTTACTATGTACTAGTTTGAAAAAAAAACTTTATCGATACATAGGTAATGTACTGGAAAAATATAGTGTTTATTATGTGACTTGGCACTGTCTGTGGTTTCTTGTATCCACTAGAGACTTCTGAAGGATTTACAGCTCATATAGATAGGGGTTCGACCATAATCTGAACTAAATAAGATAGGAGAACATTGCACTATAGTGAATAAAAAAGAAGGGAGGAAATGGAAATATATTGTTTTAAGGAGCTTACACTATATTTGAAGTAAAAAAAAATAAAAATTATATATATTATTTAAAGGTAGACTCTGATAACTGAAAGATGGGTATTATAAAGCATAGAGCAGCTACTACAAATAATTACAAAACAGGTAAAACTCATAAGCCAGTAGTGTAGCTAAAATGAAATAAATAACAAATCCTCAGAGATTAAGTACAGAAAATAGAGGAAAAAGAAAAAAGAATGAAACAAATAAAAAGAATTATCATGATAGTAGATTTGAATCTAAATATATAAATAACTACAAAAAATGTAAATGATCTAAATACTCCAAACAAACCAGATCTTGTCAGATTTGATAAGGAAAGCAAGACCATATTATATGCTTTTTGTAAGAAACTTATTTTAAATATAAAAACAGGTTAAATGTAAAAACATGGAAATGCATAAGCCCAGAAAACAATAATCAAAATAAAGCTGAATTGGTTGTCAAAAAAAATATATTTCAAAACAAGGAAAATCACCAGGGTTAAAGAAGGATATAACATACTAATAAAAGATTCAATTCAATCAGGAGATATAATGATCCTAAAGATATATGCATCTCACAGTAGAATTTCAAAATAATGAAACAAAAAATGAATAATAGAAAGGAGAAATGAATAAATATACAAATTGATGAAGACTTCAACATTCTTCTCTCAGTAAACAATAGGACAAGTATATATCAAATTAGTAAGAATATCTAGTAGATCTGGACAGCACTATCAATTGACATAAAAAACACTTAAAGGACACTTCACTCAAAATTTATATGGGAAATAAAAAGACCTAGAGAAGCCAAAACAAATTTTTTTCATAAGATTAGACATATGGATCAGAGAAACAGAATAGAAAATCAAAAAGAGGCCCACACATATATTGCCAATTGATTTTTGACAAAAATACCAACAAAATACTTCAGAACATTTGAGATTTTATATGTAAAGAAAAAACAAAGCAGAACCTTGATCCATATCTTGCACTATACACAAAAATCAACTCAAAACAGATCTTAGACTTAGGAAAAAGCAAATTGATAAAACTTCTAGAAGAAAACTTATGAGGAAAAATTTTGTGACTTTGCTTTGGGCATGGATTTCTTAGGATAGAAAAATATGACAATAAGAGTATATAATTGTTAAATTACTCGTCAAAATTAAAAATGCCTGCTCTTTGAAAGCTATTACTAAGAATTGTTTTTTAAAAGTTATGAACTGGAAGAAAATATTTGCAAAACATATAGCTTATAAAGGAAACTTTTTCTAAATATACAATAAACTGTTCCAATTCTATATTTATATAACAACCCATTAAACATTTTGGCAAAGTTTTGAACAGAAACTACATAAAAGAACAGCTATACATCATTAGCCATTGGGGGAAGACAAATTAAAGTCACAATAAGATACCATTATACACCTATTAGAATGGTAAAAACAAACAGAAGCAAAACAAAATAATAAGAGGACATACAAAATATTAGGGAGGGTACAAAAC
This sequence comes from Daubentonia madagascariensis, assembly GCA_023783475.1. Taxonomy (NCBI): domain Eukaryota; kingdom Metazoa; phylum Chordata; class Mammalia; order Primates; family Daubentoniidae; genus Daubentonia; species Daubentonia madagascariensis. The sequence continues at coordinate 73,921,368 of JAKFHU010002088.1, read as the reverse complement.
ATCTGGAATTCTCACATATTGCTAATGAAAATAAACATTGTATGGCTTCTTTAAAAACAGTGTGTCAGGGTTTTTTTTAATAACATTAAGCATATCCTTACTTTACAACTCATTAATTACACTCATAGATATATGAGGACTGTCCAGAAAGTAACCAGCCATGTAACTGTTCTTACTATATTAACAATGGCTGGATACTTTCCAGACAGCCCTTATATATCTAAGAGATATGAAAACATATGCCGTACAATTATGCAGCTTTATCCCTAATAGAGCCAAATGGGAAATATCCCAAATGGCCATCAACTGGTGGATTAACAAATTGTGGTATGCTCACATAACGGGACACACTCAGCAATAACATAAAAGAACTACTGTTACTTGCAACAACATAAATGAATTTCAAAATTATTGAAAAATTATTGAAAGAAGGCAGAATGCAAAAGACTGTACACTGTATGATTTTATTTTTATAATATTTTGGAAATGGCAAAACTGTAGAGAAAGAAATGAGATCAGTCGTTGCAGGGGGCTGAAGATGGCCATAGGACATTGATTACAAAGGGAGAGGAGGGAACATTTTGGGGATAATCTTGATTGTAGTTGCAGTTACATGGTTATGTACATTTATGAAAACTCACTGAAGTGTGCACCTATAAAGGATGAATTTCACTGTATTGTAATTGTGCCTCAGTGAAACTGTATTAAAGAATTCCAAAGGAGAATAAGGAACAGAAATAAATGCAATATTAAAAGAATCCTGGCCTTCTTTACAAGCTCTGCTAGGGGTTACAAAACAGCCTTATGACTTCAGTTTTGAAGTTAACCTAGGATGGCTGTTCTCAACCATGTCTACACATTAGAATAACCTGAGGAACTTTTCAAAATCAGTGTTGCCTAGTTCCAGTGCAGACCAATTAAATAATCCTTGTGGGTGACACCAGCAGTTTTAAATTAAAAGAAAAACTTCCCCAGAGATTTTGATGTGAAAGCAGGGTTTGGAGCTAATGAAGGGGCTGTGATTTTCAGAATTTGAATGCCTCAGAATCACAGGAGGGGTATTTAAACCCAGTGGTGCCACGGGTCCAGGGAACACACCTTGAGAACCACTGATTTAGTCAAAGTTGGTCACAGAGGTTTTTGTATCTTCCAGGTAGCAGTGTGAAAACTAGAATTTATTCCCAATGAAGTCTTTAAAAGAAGTTAATAAGATAAACTTGTTTTAAAGATACCCACTGAGGTCTTTCTGGATTTATGTTAAATTCTGTCAACTAATTTGCAAAGGTGCTATATCCTGCATACATTTTTTAAGAACAAATGTCCAAGGAAATCAGAAATCTTAGAATGAGTGATTTATATAATTAAAAGTATCTTAGTTACTGAGAACAAATGGCACAGCTGCATATCTATACATATCCCCTTTACTGCCTGTTTTTGTTTATATCATTCCAAGGACTCAGTGATGTAGAAGACGGCAGATACTGGAATATTAACCAATGTTGTGATAGTTGCCTATCAGCCCCCATGGTTGTTGTGATTATTTTGTTCTAGGGTATGTAACTGAGTCATGTGTTTTCATAAAACAAATTGGGCTCTATTCTATTTAAAAAGACTTTACTAGGATCCCAGCCTATGCTAGGTAGTGTACGGTTAGGAAAAAAACAAAAAAGCCATAGCCTTTACTTCAAGGAGCTTACAATTAAATGGAAAGATAAGACCTACATTTAGGAACCAATTTAAAGATAAAAAATGCACAGTGCAATTAGATATCAAGCATGCAACATAACACATACTGTCAGAGTTCACAGAAGGGAGAGAGCAAGTGACCTGGAGTCATTAGGAAAATTACCCTAACTATGGCCATCAGACAAGGTTCCTTTGCTAAAGAAGACACACGGGACCCAAAATGACAATGTTTACAAATTTACATTTTTGCTGGAAAAGGACATACTATAGCAGCAGCACTAAAGTAAGGATAGGCATCCCAGCCAAAGACTGTCTCACAGGAGAGTCAGAGAGGCCAGGCTAGAGCTCCAGTTGTCCTCTGCAGTGAGTGCCACACCAGACACAATTTTTCTCTGGATTAGGAGCAACCAACTAATGTGTGGAACATCTCAGATCTAGGAAATGCAAAACAGAGTCTTGATCCGGGTTTCTTATACCCCTGTTAGTCATGGAGAGTAGGAGCACATAAAGGTAAATGGGTAAAGTGCATCAAATCATTGATGGCCAGTTATAACAGATGCAGTCTGCACTTAAAACACACTTCAAACAGAAGGTGATGAGAAATGACCAAGAGTGAAGTTGAACTTACAAATAGCAGATAAAATCAGAGAGAATATTCTAGAGCCAGAGATAGTATGAGAGGAAAACTTTCAGTTCATTTGTTCATTAATGTATCTATTCAGTGAGTCTATGGAGATGAAGTAAGCACTATTCTAGATTCCAGAAATGCAAGATTAATACAACACAGACTTAGTCTTTGAGATTCAGTAATTACCTTGCCATGCTTATATATTTATCAAAATTGATTAAAACAAAGGATATCATTAAATCTAAATTGATTAAGCTCCAAATAAGATTGCCTACCAAAGGCTATTTTCATCAAGAGTCTAGGCTGATGCTGAAAGATTTATTTTTTCTGTGAATTCTTTTGTAGATTTACATTTTGGCATCTAACTCTTTCTTTCCACAGCAGACTGTGGAAAAGATCTCTGGCTTCAAATGTGACTAATAGATGTGGCATGCAAAATAATTGTTGCCCCAGGGGTGATTTTGTCACAAAGATGAAAAAGAACTGCTCTATTCCTGTTCTCTATTAATGGGAACAGTCCTGATACAGTCATTCCCTTCTCCTGCCCCATCATGACAGTGAGTGTGAAATGTCTGTTTAGAAGCCAGATTATATTTTATTGATATACTGTAAATGTAAAACATTTTCCCACAAGTATGTTAATAAAAATCCATTCTTCTAAACAAGTGGGAAAAGACTCTTTCCCCACTGGATTGAGCCACGTGACAAAAAAAATTCCAATTAAAAAGTCATATTCAATATTTAAGATAAAAAATTATGACTAGCATCAGGGAACTAATGTCATCAACTTGAAACCATGTAAAACATGCAGGAGTTTGCACGGTGGGATAATAAAACCCTCACACACAAAGGGCTTCCAACTGCTGAGCCTTGCTTTGATCCTGGTTATGCATTTCCCTCAAGCCTTCATGTGAAGTAGTCCAACAAAGCTTTTAGGTGATTTAAACACAGACACACAGAGAAACATACACACACAAACAGATACACACACAAAAAAACACACTCACACAGGTTGGGGGGAAGCCTGAGAACATATCCCTGGAACCTGTGGTACAGGGCAGATAGATTATCAAGAAAACTCCTTACCAAGGAAAGTTCATAAGTAAATGAAAAATCTCATTTATTCACAGCTAGGAGAAGCTCACTAAAATTATGGAGAAGTTAGAATTCAATCTTATTCTTTCTTTCTGTCAACACTCACCCAAATTCTTCACACAATTTCTGCTACCCTAAACCTTTCCATACTTGTGCACTGCCTGGATGATCAACAGCCCCCCTTCAATGAGGTTTTCTTAACATGTTCCACACTAAAAAATGACCTCTTCCACCCTCCTGCTGAAATTCCCATAACTTATTGGAACTCTGTCTGGTAAGACCAGTTGAGCCAATTGGCAAATTGTTGTGAACATCTGATATCTGATACTGATACTATATCTGCCCTATTTCCATGTTTAAAAGGAGATATTAAATCTAAAGCAATCAATTTGTTTTTATTTTTCATTGAGGTAAAATTCACATAACATAAAATCGATTATTTTAATGTGGTTAAAGGAATGTTATTAAAGGCAGAGGCATTATGCAAACACCACCTCTATCTAGTCCCAAACATTTTCATCACTCCAAAAGGAAACCCCATACCCATTAAGTAGTTGCTCTGTGTTCTCCCCTGCTGCTTTGATGCTGCCCTCCTGACAGCCCCCCCCCATATGAGGCTGTTTATTTTTTCAATCCCAGGTAGCTTGAAAGGATGGGACTTATATCCAACTTGGTACACAATAGCACTTCTAATCCTTTGAAATAATTGTAATGCACCCGCTCGTCACAAACAAACCAAAAAGAAAAAAATACAAAAACAAAAACAAACCTTCTTACCCCTGTAAGGCTCCTGACATTGGAGAATATGCTGATGCCTTGGCAGTTGGATGTCTTGTAAGAATGATAACATTGCAGTCGGGCTGCCCTAGTTCGTGCAAATTCTGGCTCTGCCACTTTCTAGCTGTGTGATTTGGGTAAAGTTGTCATGGCTGCATTATAAAGTTATTGTGAATATAGGAGAGTCCGTATATGGTGAATATGAGAGAGTATCCAACATGGTATATTCTCTCTCTGTTCATTAACTGAATGGGTTGGTACTGGGCTCACATGGCCCTTTCAATTCAAAACCCAGCTGGTGTCCTTATTCCTGTTTCTTCCCCATCTCTCTTCATCTTTTTCTAGCCATTGTATACATGCTCTCAACTGACATTCACACTTTAATATACTCTAATATAGGCTTCTTCTCCACCTAGATTGCTCCTTTTCCAGCTATTATATACAAATAATACATTTCAGTCACATCTGACTCCATCACTCCTCAGCACATTCAAACTATTGTCCACACTCTTTCTGAAATAGTCCCTCCACTTGCTTCCTTAAAAAGTACTCCCCTGGTTTTTTAGCCTCTTTAAAGACTGCTCCTTCTCTTTCTACTTTGAAGATTTATGCCCTCTACCCAGGCATTAAATTTTGGCATTTTAAGTCTTATGTCTAGAACCACTTTGCTTTACTGTCTTTCTAGCCAATAATAATTTATGAATCAATGTACGAATGATTATGTAAATGCCAATTTGTTCCATGTCTTCTAGGGAATGAACCAACAGAATTTTCCTTGGAAGTCTTCAGTTTATAAACATGTTTTCTTCTTTCTTTGGTAAGGTTTTTATTGCTTTGCCTTACCTCATGCTGAGGGTGTGGTATCAAATCTATTGCCTAAAGTGACTTATTATCCATGAACCTCTAATGGACCCTGCATAATAGTTCAATAACTTCAACTTATTTTGCCATGAACTGTGCTAGACACATTATGTGTTTCTCATTTAATTATCACCACAACCTGTTAGATATGTATTAGCAACTGCAATGTGAAGATGAAGATATAAGTTGCAGAGGTTAAGGCCGCTGCACAAAGTGAACACATCTAGTTAATGTTTGAACAAGTATTAATACAGGGTCAGTGATACTCTAAAACCACTACTCTTTCCAGTGTTTCAATCTTCCCCTTCATAAAATTAGATTAGTCACATTTGTGTATATACATAAAAACTGGCTGAGGAAAAGGATGATTAAATCAAACATCCAGTTCTTTGGCAGACAAAAAGAAATAGCCAGATGTTGTCACAGCATGTTTATGTGTGTCAATATAGCTGGCAATTTGCCTCAAATCAACGGACTCAGTCTAGGACACCCTGAGAAATGAACAAATGGTAACAGGGAAATACAGATATAAAAATTTCTTTTAATATATAAATAATATTATTGAAAAATTGCTGCATCACACTAAACTACTTTAAACTATATTAAATCAGAACATGCAATATAAGGTATGAAGGAATATGTATTAAAAAATGTGCAGATAATTTTGAAATAAAAAATATTGAGGACTCTCTCCAGAACAACTCTACAATTTGTGACAGTAGATGCATCGGTGCCAAGCTATCCAATGGAGGGCATATCACTCAATAAAAAAAACTAAAATTATAGTATCAAAACATTTATTTTTATCAGTCTGCATATACTAGACATACTAAATAATGTCTGTGCAAACGGTAAAATTAACTTTCTTATATTCTTTCTATTTGCATCTGCCATTGCTTGTGGGCCAAAAAGGTAGTTTTGCCTTCACTGATAGGGACAAAAATCAAGTTTGTATTATTTCCAAACTTGATAGTACTTGGAGAACTTTACACACAAATAATTTGAATTGTGATTTTTCCCCTGTTCTGTGTAACAGTCTTACCTTTTGTTCTGTATGTATGTATATTCAGGGGAATGTACCAAAAAAAAGGATATTCAAAATGAGTTCAAATGAATTGTGTTAGGTTGATTGGATTACAAAGTAGTGCTTTCATGAAATATTTGGATGAATTTGGAAGGATGACATTTAATAACTTAGCTTGTGTCTTAGTTTACATCCCACTTAGATTTGTTCGGTAACCAAGGGACATATTTTCAAGAGTTTGTTTGTAGTTCATATAATAGCCAGGTAGTTCTAAAAAATTAGCTATTTGTGGTCAGGTGAGGCTAAGCCATCAGAACAGTAGGAACAGTGGGAAGTAGGTCCTGAAATAGAAAATGTAATATAGGTAGAAACATAATCTGAAAATCTGAAATCCAAAATACTCAAAATCCCAAACTTTTAAAGTGCTAACATGATGTCACAAGTAAATCCCACACCTGCCTTCATATGACAGGTTGCAGTCAAAACACAGTTAAAACATTGTTTCATGCACAAAATTATTAAAAATATTGTTTAAAGTTACCTTCAAGCTATGTGTATAAGACATATATGAAACATAAATAAATTTCATGTTTAGACTTGGGTCCCATCCCCAAGATATCTCATTATGTATATGCAAATATTCCAAAATCTGAAAAGTCCAAAATCTGAAACATTTCTGGTCCCAAGCATTTCAGATAAGGAATAGCCAACCTGCAGTTCTAGCTCCCTGATAAGAAGACACTGCATCCTTGCCTAAAGAATGTTCCCATAGAGGGTAGAGGCAAAGAAAACAGTAATATAAAGTGGAAAACTGCTAGCAGTTAGAAAATAGTAGACTCTAGTCTACAGCAATGCATGGCCCTTCTGAGGGGATTGGTTTGAGTTCGGGGAAACTAGTTATGTGGCATCATTGAGATATAAAACAACGCTTATCATTACCATCTGTAAGTAAGATAAGAGAGTGTGAATAGGTTTGCACATGGGAATAGCAGAATAGCAGAGTGAGAAGAGAATTTGAGGAGTACTGTGTCCAACTCACTCATTAAATATGCAATTCACATGGAAAATGTCAGAAGCCGAACACTTAATTGGTAACAGGACATTTGTTCCATTAAAGCAGTAGTATTTAAACATGGTAAATCACTTGGTAAGTAAAATCTCCTAGATACCTTTAGACCTAAAGTCTTAGAATTTCTGCAGAAAGAATTTGAAGAACTATATTTTAAAGAGCCCTCTAGTTCATGCTGATATGTGACCACTTAGAAACTCCCCAAACTTAAGTATTAAATCTCCGTACAATCTGGCTCTTATATTCTCGACAAGTAAACATTTTTGTATTAATAAAACAGAAAGGAATTTCTTCCTCCCTTTTTCAACTTTTCTAACTCCTGAATTACAAAGTTCTACTTATTATTTAATAATTATAACCAAAACAATAGCCTAACCCATATTAACTACCTACCAACACAAGCTTATGGAAAACACTTACATATGCTACCTAATTTTATTTACACCACAACCAAAGGCTAGGTACCATTATTTTTTTCATTATTTTACATAAGAGGGAATGAAATTCAAGAGATTAAATAGCTGCCTAAGGTAAAATCTGATAAATTTTATAGCTTTGATTCATTGTCTGATGCGGCAAAGGAGATGCCCTCTCCAGACCCTCCTTCATAGAAAGTGCCGAGAGTGTGGTCAGCAGACGGTCTCTGGATGACAGCTTCTTCAGAGGTGGTCTCAGCTGAAGACAGCCTTGTCCAAGGACACACTCATCTCGGAGCTGCCCACATCCAGGGCAATTAATGGCTAATTAAGGCAAGTGTATAAGAGAGGGGCCATTCCAGTAAAGGTGGGACAACTCTGATGGGCCAAATGTGCTCCAGACACTCCAGTGAAGTTCACTAAGTTGTTGATCCCTAATAAATATCATGCATGCTAAATTCCATCTCAACATCTGCTCTGGAGATGACAACCTGCAACATCAGGCAGATCTGATTCCTGAATCCATTGTTTCAAGCATCATGTTCCTCTTACTCTCTTTCACCCTTTGCTATTTTCCAGTGGGACACACTGCAGGTTATTAGGAAACAGACTCTGAGACACACATTTGTGTGTAGAAGATTTGCTTGAAAGTGCTCTCAAGATCAACACCTGTGTCCTTAAGAGGAAACAGGATCTTGTAGAGAGAGTAGCGAGTTGCAATACAGTCACAACAAAGATTTCAACTAATCCCACAGAGCTCTGGAGCTAAGATGACCATTCAGAGCATTCAGCATAATCCTGCAATGGGGCAAAAGGGCCAGGCTATTATGCCCCTGCATTACCATCAGTTTCAGGTTGTGCCTAGGAAGGAAGTGTAAGTGGCTCAGTTTAATTGAGGGTAATTTGCAGAGAGGGGATAAGCTGAGAGCTGTCGATCACCAACAGTGCCAGCTGCTGTGGAATGCAAGCTTCAGAGCTGTAAGTGGAGAGTATCTGGTGGTCCACGTAAAGCATCCTGTATAGTCCACCCCTCACTCCACTTGGGTCTATTAGTCATGCTTAGTAGATTTTAGGAACAACTACTTCAGGCATCTGGTTGACTTCTTTTCATAGGAAACCTTACAAAAAGAAGTTTAGTGGATGAACAATAACCCCTTCCCATTGCAATATATTTTTTATTTACTATTTTGTCTGAATCTGAAGGAGAGGAGTACATTTTCAGAGCTTTTCAGTTCTTGGCTGATATTCAACATATCCCTCCTTTTCTACCCATTTTTTATTACTCTCATCATCAGATAGACATTATAATGAGGAGATCTGAAACCTCAGCTATTAGGGGTCTAAGCCCCTGATCATCACCACACTTTCTCAAGCCATGGCTGCATTACTCATCCGTTTACCCTTTAAATTAGGCAAGAGAGCATCAAGACACACCAATGTGTATTGTATGGGTGCCAAACATGTTCCTCCCTGCACCATATAATACACAGGTAACAACAGTGCTACTTCTTCCTGATGATAAAAGATAATTATACCTACAGAATGCTGATTCCTTTCCTTGCTGATAGTCTCTTGGCATGAGGAACCCAACATGACAGAGTGGGAGCTATATTACTTAAGGTTTAATAACATTTTCCTGTTGGAAGGAATTTCCTTTTGGAAACTAGGACCTTTAAACTCACAGAGTTTAGAATTGTGGTGGGGGAAGAGCACATATTCCCTAAGAGGGTCACTAGAAGTGATGGTAAGCAGAGCCACTACTATTCTAACTCTTTGGTCCCTTGACCAATCTATTTTGTCTGTTGAGAGCACAGTATCACAAAATGATTATTGATTTAAGGTATACGCAGAGTCCTGGAGGATGGCACTTCATTTATGCAAGGTATCACCTCTGAGGTTGAGTTCTTAGCTATGTCTCTAACAGGCTGTTGCATATCTCAGTCAAGCTGTTAGCTTCTGAATACTGTAGTCTGGTATAAGACCAGTGGACCCTATAGTCATGTGTCTACTTCCACACCTCCTGCTGTAAAGTGGGTTCATTGGTTTGGTGCAATTTCATTCAGGATCTTGTGTTAATGGATCAAATACCTGTCAGCCTTTAGATATTGGTGCTGAATGAAACTATGCCAATAGAAAAGGAAAACTCATATTTGGAATATGTGCTATAAGACAAGATAAATTATTGTCTTTTCAAGGGTGGAAGGTATCCAGTGTAATCAGCTTAATGTCAAATAACAGAAGCAGTTAGTGTCCTTGAGAAATCTCTGATGCTTGTGGATTGGACACTTGGTGGTAGAGATAGCTGGGTTAGCCTTGCTGTGTGGGAGCTCTGACTGCTGGGCCCATGCACAGTTTCCACTCCCATCACTGAATTCTTTTTCTTCATGCACCCATTTTTTTATCACTGACAAGACTAATGACAGAGGGTGGCTGACATCAACTGGCAAAGTTATTCTATTCACATGATTGTCTAAAGTCTCATCTGTAGGTAATGATCTTTGGTATGAGTTAATGTGTGATGCACACTTCATGCCAAATCTCCATAAGTTCAGCAAATTACATGTCTCTTTCTCAAACTTCTTTTACCCTGATTTTTCAAGCTTTTTCCTTACCTTCTTACAGGCCCATGACTAACAAATATAGCCATTCACCACCACCCATAATCCTGTGTGTGTGTGGTGTGTGTGTGTGTGTGTGTGTATGTATGTTTGTGTAGGTAGATGTGTACATACAGGCACAGTCACAGATATCAGGGGTTTGGTTCCAGACCACTGCAATAAAGCTAATACTACAATAGAGCAAGCCACATAACTTTTTGGTTTCCTAGTATATAAAAGTTGTGTTTACACTATAATATAGTCTATTGAGAGTGTGATAGTATTAGGTCTAAAAATTCAATGTATATGTATTAATAAAAATACATTATTATTAAAAAGGCTAATGATTATCTGAGCCTTCAGTGCCTTGTAATCTTTTTGTTGGTAGAGGATCTTGCCTCCTTGTTGCTGGCTGCTGTCTGATCAGGATGGTGATTGCTGAAGCCTGGCATGGCTGTGGCAATGTCTTAAAACAACAGTGCAGTTTCCTGCATCAATTGACTCTTTGTTTCATGAAAGATTTCTCTGTAGCATGTGATGCTGTTTAAAACCTTTTACCAACAGTAGAACTTCTTTCTAGATTTGAGTCAATGCACTCAACCCTGCCACTGCTTTATCAACTAAGTTTATGTAATATTCTAAATCCTTTGTTGTCATTTCAACAGTGTTCATAGCATCAGGAGTAGATTCCATCTCAATAAACCAGTTTCCGTGCTCATCTATAAGAAGCAACTCCTCATCCATTAAAGTTGAATCATGAGATCGCAACAATTCAGTCCCATCTTCAGGCTCCACTTCTAATTCTAGTTATCTTGCTATTTCTACCCTATCTGCACTTACTTCCCCCACTGAAGCCTTGAACGCCTCAAAGTTATCTGTGAAGGTTAGACTTCTTTCAAACTCCTCTTAATGTTGAGTTTTAACCTCTTCTCATGAATTATGAATGTTCTTAATGGTATTTAAATGGTGAATGCTTTCCAGAAGGTTTTCAGTTTACTTTGCCCAGATTTATCACAGGAATCACACTATCTATGGCAGCTATAGCCTTATAAAATGTATTTTTAAAATAATAGGACCTGAAAGTCAAAAATTATTCCTTGAGTCATGGGCTGCAGAATGGATGTTGTGTTATCAGGCGTGAAAACCACATTAACTTCCTGTATATCTTCATCAGAGCTATTGGGTGACCAGGTGCATTGTCAATGAGCAGTAATATTTTTTAAAAAATCTTTTCTTTTGAGCTGTAGGTCTCAATGGTGGCTTAAAGTTCAGTAAAACATGCTGTAAACAGATGTGCTGTCATTCGGGCTTTGTTGTTCCATTTCTAGATTTAGCATTACCCTTAAGGGCCCTAGGATTTTTGGAATGGTAAATGCACTTTGGCTTCAATTTAAAGTCCCTAGCTGCACTAGTCCCTAGTAAGAGAGTCAGGCATTGACTTTGAAATCAGGCATTGACTTCTCTTCTCTAGCTATAAAAGCCACAAATGGCATCTTCTTTCAATATAATACTGTTTCATCTACAGTGAAAATCTTTTGTTTAGCATAGCCACCTTCAGTAATTATTTTAGCTAGATCTTCCGGATAACTTGCTGCAGCTTCTACATCAACACTGGCTGCTTCACTTTGTACTTTCATGTTATGGGGACAGCATCTTTCCTTAAACCTCATGAACCAACCTCTGCTAGCTTCAAAGTTTTCTTCTGCAGCTTCCTTACCTCTTTCAGCCTTCATAGAATTGAAGAGAGTTAGGGCCTTGCTCTATATTAGGCTTTGGCTTAAGGGCATGTTGTGACTTGGTAGATCTATTCAGACCACTAAAACTTTTTCCATATCAGTAATAAGGCTGTTTTGCTTTCTTATCATTTGTGTGTTCACTGGAGTAGCACATTTAATTTCCTTCAAGAACTTTTCTTTTGCACTCACAACTTGGCTAACTATTTGGTGCAAGAGGCCCAGGTTTTGGCCTAAGTCAGCTTTTGACATGTCTTCCTCACCAAGCTTAATAGTTTCAAGCTTTAGTTTTAAAGTGAGAGATGTGCAACTCTTCCTTTCACCTAACATTTTGAATCCATTTTAGGGTTATTAATTTGCCTAATTACAATATTGTTGTTTCTCAGGAAATAGGGAGGCCCAAGAAGAGGGAGAGAGATGGGGGAATGGCCAGTTGGTGGATCAGTCAGAACACACACATTTACTGATTAATTTTGCCATTTTATGTAGCCACGGTTTGTGGCAACACAAAACAATTACAATAGTAATATCAAAGATCACTAATCAGAGATCACCATGACAGGTATAATAATAATAAAAAAGTTTAAAATATTTCAAGAGTTATCAAAATGTGACCCAGAGACACGAAGTCAGCACAGGCTGATAGAAAATTGGCACTGGTAGACTTGCTCAATATAACATTGTCATAACATTCAATTTGTAAAAGATGCAATATGTGCAAAATGAATAAAGCAAAGTGCAATAAAATAAGGTATGCCTGTGTATATGTGTATACACATATACACACCCCTCAGGCCACTTCTTTTTAAACAAAGTGGCTGGCCAGCCACACAGACTAAATGCCTCCTAATTCCCTTCTCACTGCCGTCTTTCTGCCCCCCTGAGTGAAGCTTTAGTGTAGCTGAAGGGCACATTTCACTTACACCCAAAAGTCAAGCTGAGATATCCATGACATAAGCATGTTTGCTGTCTGTCCTCCTCCATCAGCTTGTGATGGTGATGAGCCCTGAAGCTGCAGGTGGCAGCTCAGGAAGACTGTTACTGGAGCAAAAGTGGTAGATGATGTGGGGGTCTGAGCCCCAGGTCATGTGGTTCACTTGTGACCTCCTACCCTGCTCCTATGTGACCCTAGATACATTATTTTTATCTTAGGTCATGTTAATATGCTCTGACAAAGATATTGTTTGTGTCATAATAACTTCAAATGGGACTACTATGAGGATGAGTTTTCAGAATTCCACTGTGATTCTCTATGATCATTCAATTTTTATAGGAGCCAGACTGGTAATGTAAATGGAAATATTTGAAACGCTATACATGCATCTTTTATGTTGTTATGGTCATCACTAATTTCTGCCATTCCACCTGGAATGTTTTATACATACGTGTATACACGTACACACACATTTTTTTTTTTTAATTTACTCTCTAGGCTGAATGATGGTCAATTTCAGAGCAAGGTTTCTATTTGACCTTCCCCACTACAATTGCATGATAATCACTCTTACCACATCTTGTATCACTCAGGATTAAAGAGACACAGAAACACTAGGAGATCATATCGTACACACATATGCCACACACAAAGTGTATAAATCCTGTATTCCTTTGACTATTTTAAATTTACTGAGTCTCAAATCCATTTTGATACCAAGCCATATCTATATATTAACTTATTATCTTCATGTCCTTAACCTGGCATCAAAAACATCCACCATTATTTACAGTAGGAGGTAATTATACCACTGGGCTTTGGAATGCTCAGAACACAACTGATTCTAAATATTTTTAAGACCTTTCCTTGAAAGGAGAACTAAAACACTAGAGTTAATTATGAGGATGTTGACAAGAATGGTACAAATTTATATATTTTAACCAGAGGGAAGCAATAGTGGCTCTTTAGCCTGAAAATATTACATGTTATTGGACATGGGAGGGCATGAAAGAAAGATATATTGGCATCTTTAGAGAGATTCCTTCATGTGTTTCTAAGAGAGTAAAACTAGGCTCAAGGGGAAGCTGTAGACGTTTAGTAGGGGACAAATATTTTAAGAAATAGAGTTGTGCATAAAATATTAATATAATAGAATGGCTCATGCTTCATTCCCTCATTTACCCAATGTTAAGCATTTGTATTGAATGTATACTTTGTACTAAGCCTTTACTAGGTAGATGTGATACAGAAATAAATCAAGTATGGCTGATTTCCACTTTTTAAAAAAATTATGGTCTTTGAAGAAAAAAAAATTGAAGGCAAATAACTACAATCAAGTGTTATATATTTAATGACAGGGAATACTAGGATCCAAAAGTGGGCAAGACACATTACACTTAGGCAGGTGACATGAGGTAGGGGCAATATGCCCACTGAGGAGAAGTTTCAGGGGGTAAAAGGCAAAATGATCACCTTTCAGCATTGCTGAGTGACAGTTGGAACTATTCACTCTTCTCTACTCATCTCTATACTACAAATCCTTTTAATTTTCTTTATTGGGTATATAACTAACTGAAGTTATCCCATCCACCTATTTGTTAATATACTTCTTGTCTTTCCCCAACCCTGCTGGAATGGGCAAACACCATTCACGGTTCTATCACTGCTCGGCACAGAACAGGTGCTCAATAAACATTTTGATTGAAAGAAAAAAAATCATTCTGGATTTCTCTATGACTCTAATATCCAATATTTCTATAGTCCTTTGAATAAGATGCATGTATTAATTTTCTTATACTTCATGTAGCAGTACTCAGGGTGGCAAATATAAAAATCTCATTTTGAAGAACAGTCACATCCAGGTGTCATTGTACATTGAAATTTTCCATGTGCTTTAACTTAATGACAGTTAGACTTAAAGCTTGACTATATTGATTGAAGGGCAACAAACTGCAGCTCTCAGGTCAGAGTTATTAAGCATTGGAGCAAGGGCTTGTGATTAATTGAGGAACAGCAGCACGTAGGCCTATATGTCCCCAGGCTCAGTTTCATAAACATGAATGCAGATTTTCATGAGGAGGCAAGCTTTTCTCATTTTTTTGATTCTCAAAGCCGAGGATTTCATTTTCATACCAAGAGGATGTGCTTGAATTACTGAACAACAAATTAGGATTTTGAAAGGCACAAATAACAGATCTTCCAGGCTAAACTACCTCACACAAAGGTACAAAACTATTCAAGTAAACAAATAAGCAACTTGTGGATTTGGGAAAACTGGAGTTATGGAATCAAGTACAATCTATGCTTCCCTGAATTCTCTGAGAGATTCAGAAGCAGCCCCGAATGTTAGCGCATCACTTTCTTTTTTTAAATTTCTTTTCTTTTCAACAAGTGATGGAAATGGGGGAGAAAGTGGTGTAGGAGGTCCTGATACGTACGTATGTGTCTGCCTTGTGGGTTTTAATTTACGTTACATTATATGACCTTAGAAATTAGTATTTCCAAGCATACAACACAGATGAGTGACCTCCTCTGGCTCAGATCCATGCTGCTGATTATTTGGCTCTAAGAAGCAGCAGGAAACTGCCCACCCAATGAGGTTGATGCCCAAGGAGGGGGCATGTGAAGACATTACTCACACAATAGGAGACATAGTCCAATAGTTACTCTCCCACTGATCTGGGAGGCGAAAAATACCTGACAAAGATTAAACTCAAACATTTTCTTCTTTCTAAAACATACTTTCTAAGGGCCAGAGATGTCTCTGAACATAGGTACCGGTATGTGCCTGACTTATCGAAGTAGATGTTTCTCATAGGCTGTCGTACGATATCTGTGACCTTGGTCTCTCATTCTGCAACTCAGAATGAGTAAGTTATGGCTTTCCTCTTCTACAACTTCTATAATTCATTGTGGTCTTCCTCTTTTGCAAGGTGACAAAACACTCCCAGGTACCTCCTTCTGTCTACTCACATACTACTTGACTCAACCATCCATGGCTTTCCACCGTGGTGGTAGTTCAATTCTGTTACCTTTTTGCTGTGTCCCAGATGAGTATATCAGATCCACAGGGTCTCCAGGAAAGAGGCTCAGGGGTGAGAATGTTAGCTATCTATATATTTTTAGTATTTATTTTTGGACAGTAGCACATTTTAGTGAAAATATTGTGGGATTTAGTGTCCCAAAGACTCTGGGTTTAAGTTCTAATTCTGCATTTTACTACAAGTACAATCATTGGTTATTTACTTAACCACTTAAGATTCATTTTCCAATATAAATTATTACATTCCATGGAAAGCACGAGATATACAAACATGAATCATGTATGGTTCTTGCTTTCAAAAAGTCCATGGTTCAGTGAAAGAGAAAGACACAAAAATAGATTATTTTAATATAATAAAACTCTAAAATATAGGTAAGTATTAAGATATCTTAGAAACACTGAGGATGGGAAGAATTTTATCCTAAGGAAAACACTTTTACATAAGTGCAGTTCTTAATTCATAAAATTATAATGAACGGGCCATAATTTCTCTACATATATTTTCTTTGAACAATACTTGGATCTCAATTCTTCAAGATTACAACATATGTGTTTCTTCCTTCAAAATGCAAATCTGGTTTAACTTTCACTATAAATTCTACTTGACTACTTCTTTCTGCATTGCTAACTCCTTTTTTCCAAAGCTCTTAACACCATGACTGCAGTAGCTCACATTTTATTTCTTACTCCTAGACTGGATTTGAATTTATTTTAATTGCTTCATCTGTCTTTCTCCACAATGAGATTAAAAGTTTCTAGAAAGCATAAGTACACATAGACTCATTTTATCTCCTTTCACTATACCACATATAATGTGCCTAGGAGGTGTTCAATAAATAGTGAATAGGTACATTTAATGGGATATCTTTTGTCACTCATGGCCCTGTTTATGGGAGGAATGCTATAGGCTCCCAGTATTGACTGGGGTTAATTAGCTTCTTGACTAAAATACTTATCCCCCTATGTCCTTGAGGGCTTCTTTTACTGGTAATATTCAAGTGAACTTTAACAAAACTACATGGTTCAAACTTGTCTACATCTTGGTTCTTATGGACACATTAAATAGTAACAGAAATATAAAAGTTCAGACCTTATAAAAATTATATTCTTCCTTACTATAAAGTGCATGATTAAGGACTGCCAGAGAAACGAATGTTCTGGTAGACTTCTTACATTGTAGTTACTCTGAGAGAAAGTTAAGTCATTACAAAATATAAATTATCATCACAGTCTTTTCTTTTTGAAAGAAAGTACAAAATGTGAAAAACTGGGTATTTTCCAAAAGTAGACTGGCATTTCTCTTAAAATAAAACCATTACTGTTCAATAAAGCTCCCAAATGGACTTATTCACTCTGAGGTAATCTTTCTCATTTTTTCTTTTTGGCATAATAGACCTGCTCTTATAAAAGACTATGTCACAAATATTTCTTGGGAAATTTGTGTTGTGTGAGTATGAGCTGTTGGGTACATTAAACCTATTTTTAAAATAGAAAATAAAAACAAAGAGTTATAACATGTGAGCAATTTGGTGGAGGCATGGATGGAGTTGCATGGAGATAGGACTTGGGTTTCTTATTTGCTAAATGGCCATGAACCTCACTAAGTCAAATAGGATTAATGTGAACAAACTCTCTGGGCATGATGGATGATGGCCTTATATTGTTGAGTGCTTGTTATTTGCTAGAAACTGTGCCAGATTCTTTTCACTTATTTTCTGACTTAACTCCCAGAACTCCATGAGGAAATATTCTTATTTCTAGTCTACTGTTCCAGTTATCTCTTGCTAAGTAACAAGCTACCCTATTTTAATGGCATAAAGTAGCCACATTTTATGATGCTCATTTATTCTGTGGATCAGAAATCTGGACAGTGGATGTAGCTGTGTCTCGTCCCACGCCTTATCTGAGTGGAGTCAAATGTAAGGGAGCAGGAATCATCTGAATGCTTCTTCGCTCCGACATCTGGTACATGTACAGGATATTCAATGTCTGGCCTCAGCTGAGACTGTCAACCAAAGTGTCTACATGTGGCATCTCTATGTACCTTGTTTTCTCATAGCATATAGAGCAAGACATAAACTGTGTGAACTCCATACGTATACCCGAAAAACTATAGGGCAACTCTTAATCCAGAATGACTCTTTCAAGGTTTTTTTTTCTTTTCTCTTATGATCATTGTAAGTAAGTAATAGTATTCCACTGTCAAATTCTTACAGTAGACTGGGAGGCATTATACTCCATGTATATTTACATGTTTTTATATGTTTATAAAAATAAAAACTCAAACATTGTATAACAAGGAGGAAAGACTGTTTTTTTCTAAGATGTTTTAAGAAATATTTTCAGGATACATAAGATCTCCTCATAAACTAAAGGAATCAACAGATATTGTCTTTTGAATCTGATATAAAAGGAAAAAATCCAATTCAATTCTTTAAAATCTCTTTTGAAATGTATACAGAGAGAGATCCTTTTTGTTTGTTTTGTTTTTGGGTTTTTTTTTTTTTTTGGAGCGTGCAAGACTGAGAGAGAAGAAAGGTATCAAAATCAACTATCTCTATGCCTGTGAAAAAAGTAACTCCAAGGGCCTCTCCAACAGAAATATTGAATTCTCCAATTCTCAGTGGAAACACTTAGAACCTACTTTGTCAGAACTCTGGTAAAGAGTCACATATTTGCACTAACAAGCAAACACTGAATCAAAAAGAAAAAAACTACTTAAAGTGGTTTTTACTTGCCCCTTCCCCACCTCATTTTCTGCACAGTGGCAGTATTAAAGATGACAACCTGCATTCCTTGTGTTGTATACTAGTCCTTGGTTCCAGATGGAGAAATCACACAAAAAAATGGATCCTTCACAAAGAATTGTGTTTGCCTGTTCTAACCTGTCTGAGGTCTACCCAAAGTACAGATACAACGTGCTTGTCTTTGTTTCCCCTGATTCAGAGCACAGGGTAAAAAAGTGACAGACATTCTTCGAAAACATTGTAAGGCAGATAACCCACAGCCACAAGCAAAAGATCATACTTGAATAGATGCAATAGATCTACTAACTTGTAAGATACAACAGAGCACCGAAATCATGAATGAAAAAGTTGGAGAGAGTTTATTTAGGAAATGAGGGTGTTCAAAAGTGCTTGTGTATACTGGGAATTTTGGAAAGTAAGACACATACTCAAAGCTGAACCAATGCTCAGAAAAGACCGGAGAAGACCCTAAGTTTCATCCTCTGGCTTATCATGATGATCCACACAAGCGCTAAGTAAGATATATGAGAGTTTTAAACAGCCTGGCTAAGCATTGAAAAAAACGCCCCAGCACAGAATTAATCTGCACAGACAGAAAGAGCTCTCTTTCTTCTAATTCTCCTGCTCTCCTCCTCCTCCTTTTCTCTCTCCCTCTCTCTCTCTCTCTCTCTCTCTCAATCCTGGTGTTCAAGTAAATCTATGCCAAAACACTAAACACAAGTGAAAAAAAAACTTCAGAAAAACACACAAGACAAAGAACATAGACTTTATAAAAATAACTTTAAAAAGTTAATAAACAATTAGCAACAAAACAAACACTCTGGAGGGGAAAGTATATGATCTCCAGAGTTGCCACATTAGAATGTTCAAAATGTCCAGATTTTAACAAAAAAGTTATGATTGACACACACAAAAAAGAAAGTGTGATTCACAAAAGAAATTTATAGAAACTGTCCCTGAGAAAGCACAGACATTAAATTTAGTAGATAAAAACCTTAAAGAAACTGTCAAATATGTCCTTAAAGAACTAAAGAAAACCATGGAAAGGTACCAAAGGAAATGAAGAGAATGATGTACGAACAAATAGAAAATATCAATAAGGAGATAGAAATCATAAAAAGGGGGAAAAAAAAAAACCCCAGAAATTTTGTAGCTAAAAAGTACAGTAACTGAAATAAAAAAAAAAAAAATGAGAGGGTTTATATAGCAGATTTGAGCTGGTAGAAGACAGAATAAACAAACTTGACTTTAGGTCAGTTGAAATTATCCAGAATTAGAAACAGAAAGAAAAAAGAATCAAGGAAAATTAATAGAGCCTAAGAGACCAGTGGAATATCTCAAACCCACCAATTTATTCACTGCAGGAATCCCAGAAGAAGAGTAAAGACAAAAAGAGACACAAAGAATATTTGAAAAAACAATGTTGAAAGACTTCTCAAATTTGATAAATGATACTTATCTATACACTTAAGAAGTATTATGCGTTCCAATAGATAACCACAAGGAGCTTGACACTGAGACACATTGTAACTAAATTATTGAAAGCCAAAGACAAAATGAAAATCTTGAAAGAAGCAAGAGATAAATGACTTGTTACTTATAAGACATCTTCAGTAAGATCAATAGCAGATTTCTCATCAGAAGCCCTGGGGGCTGGAGGGGAATCGGATGGCACTTTTTAAGTGCTGAAAGGAAAAAAACCTGCCAAACAAGAATTCCACTGAGCAAAACTATCCTTCATACGTGATGGAGAAATTAAGACATCTTCAGATTTAATAGACAACAAAAAACTTGAAAAAGTTTGTCACTACTAGACCTATCCTAAAAGATATACTAAACAGAGTTCTTCATGCTGAAATGAAAAGAACATAGACAAAAAGGTGAAGTAATAAATAACTACAATAAAGGTAACTACATAGGTACATATAAAAGACACTATGATTGTAGTTTTGATTTTTAATACCTTTTGAAGTTTTCTGAATGATTTAAAGATCAAATGAATAAAAAGAATTATAAATGTATGTTAATAGACATGCAATGTATAAAATATAGTTTCTGACAATAATGATGTGAAGGGAGGGTTGGAACTATATAGAAACAGAGTTTTGAACGCTATTAAAGTTTAGTTAGCATCAAGTCAGACTACATGATTATAAATTTATAACATTTATTATAATTTCTATGGTAACCACTAAGATTATATTAAAGTATACAAGAATTAAATCAAAATAGCACATTGCAAATAATCAACTAAAAACAAAAGAAAGTATCAATGAAAGAAATAAGCAACACACAAACAGAATGCATGTAGCAAAATGTCAGAAGTTCTTCCATACCGTTCATTACTTTATATATAAATGGATTCAACTGTCCAGTCATGAGGCAGAGATTGGCAGAATGGACTGAAAAACAAAAACAACTTGATCCCACTATATGCTATATATGAGAGACTTATTTTAGATCCAAAGACATATATAGGTGAAATATGAAAGGATAGAAAAAGATATTCCATGTGGATATTAGTAAAAATAATGGAGTAGGTATGCTAATATCAGACAACACAAACTTGAAGTAAAAAAACTGTTTTAAGAGAAAAAAGACAGCACACATTGATAACACAGTCAATTCATCATGAAAACTTAATAATTATATTAATATATACACCACAAAACATATTCCCAAAATACATGAAGCAACCATTGACAGAATTGAAGAGATAGAGAATTTTACAACGATATTTGGAGATGTCAATGCCCTGCTTTCAATAGTAGATAGAACAACCAGACAGAAAATCAACAAGAAAATAGAGAAATTGAAAAACATTAAAAAACCAACTAGATCCAACAGATGTGTAAAGAACACTCCACCCAACAACAGAATAATATACATTCCAATAATATACACTGAAGTATACACGGAACATCCTCCAGCATAGACTACATGTTAGAGCACAAAATAAGTCTCAATAAATTTAGAACAATTGAAATAATACAAAGCTTCTTGGGTTGAAGAAAGCTAGAAATCAATAACATAAGGAAAACTGGAAAATTTACAAATATGTAGAAATTAAACAACACACCGTGAAACAATCAATGGGTCAAAGAAGAAATCACAAGGAAAATTAGAAAATATTTAAGACGAATGAAATAAAAACATAACATATAAGATACAGCAAAATTAGTTCTAAGAGGGAAATTTGTAGCTGTAAAATCTACATTACAAAAGAATAATAATCTCAGTTCAGCACTTAAAGGAATAAAAGGAAGAGCAAATTAAACCCAAAGCTAGAAGAACAAGGGAAATAATAAAGATTATGTTGGAGCAAGCACAATAGACAATACGGAAACAACAGAGAGACTCAAAAAATCAAAAGTTAATTCCTTGAAAAAATTATTGACAAACCTGTAGACAGATTGACTACAAAAAAAGAGAGAAGATGAAAAAATCTTATATCAGAAATGAAAGCAAGGATGCTAGTATCAACTTTATAGAAAAATTTTAAGAGAAAACTATGAACAATTGTACACCAACAAATTAGATAAGCTAGATAAAATGGACAAATTCTTAAAAATGCACAATTACCAAAACTGATTGAAGAAGAAATAAAAATAGAAAATTTGGACAAACCAATAACTAGAAGACTGAATTAGTAATCAAACATTTCCTAACAAAAAAAAGTCAGGACCAGGTGCACTCACTGGTAAATTTTAACAAACAAACATTTAAAAAAAAATAATACTAATCCTTCTCAAATTTTCAAAAAACAAATAAATAAATAAATAAAACCAGAATAGGATGGAATACTTTCCAACTCATTCTATGAGACTATTTTTACCCTGATACCAAAGTAGAAAGCAAAAGCACAAGAAAAGTATAGACCAATATTACTTTTGAATATAGCTACAAAAATCCTCAATGAAATATTAGTGAACTGAATCCAGCAGCATATTAAAAGATCATACATCATGACCAAGTAGGATTTATCCAATAGTACAGTGTTGCAACATGAGAATAAATCAATATAATACATATAAATAAAGTAATGGCGGGAAAATACATGATATATCAGTTGATGAAGAAAAACATTTGACAAAAATACAACCTCACTTCATAATTTAAAACAAAACAAAACAAAACAACAAACTCTGAGGCCTAGGATAGAAGAGAAATTCCTTAACATAATAAAGTAAAATTCATGAAAATCTCATACCTAAATCATGCTCAAATGATGTCAGCAATATGACAGAGTAGGAGATAGCAGCCTTTATCCCCTCACAAAAGAGAGCAAATAGAAAGCTATCCACAAACGAAAATAGCCTTGGGAGAGGTCAAGAGTCCAATTAGGAACATGCAGCAACACAATGGAGTTAAAAAAAAAATGTAGGATAACTTCACAGATAAGATAGTTGAAGAAATGGGCATGCCCAAGATGACTGGGGATGGCTAAAACAAAGGGCAGGAGCTATTAGTGTCATCTGTGCAGTGGGTGCCACTGTGGTCTCCAATGGCCTGCTCTGCAAAGGACATTGACATCTTTTGCCACTGAGATAACTAACAAACATTACTTCTACTGACCCCTTGGAGAAGGATAAGCTGCTGCACCTACCACTCACAAGAACAAACCATTGTTTTGTTGCCCTCCACACATGCCTGTATTCCAGACAGTTGCACTGTGCACATCTGCACCTCAAACACTAAAGCCACTAAAATTTATGACTAGTCCCACATCTAAACTTGGAGCCTCAGTTGCTCTGTACACACCAATGCTACAGACACTGGCTCTATCATCACTATATGAGTGCCTACACATTAGACATCTGAGCCACTGATACTGCACTCCAGGCCCTGGCTATGTGGCTACACTGCTCATGTGCTCATGCCTCATACACTAGAGCCACTGCCTCTGTGGGCTAGTTCATTCCCCAGGCCCTGGAGCAGTGGTCTTTCTGCATGCTCCAGATACCAGCTCTACTACTTCTCCAGGAGGAACCACACCTCAGACATTGGAGCCACTACAGAAGTAGGCTAGCCTATGCCCCAGACCCCATAGCTTCTGTCACTACCCACCTTTCCATGGTTCAGTACCCAGTTTCTCTACAAGCAGTTGTACCAGGCACACCATTACCAATATGGCAGCAGAAGCACCTGTGACCCAAGCACTGAAACTCCCATTAGCCTATACCTGATGGCCATGGTCCCTCTATACATGCCTGTGCCCCAGAACCAGTCTCCAAGTCCTCTCCATGGGTACCATGCACCAGACACTGGTATCACTGCCACTGTGAGCATGACCACAAGCTAGACCCAGTGCCAATAGGATAGTCCCAGTCATAACTTTTCTGGGAGAAGAACAAGAGATCAAGGGAACTCCAGTAGCATTCACTACCAAAGACCTCAGCAGGCTTGCTGTGGCTATGGGCACCACAGCCCTGACAACTAAGGATCCTTATAATCTTCACCTATGACAACTGCAGCTGAAAGAGCTACACAGAGACCACACCACTGCATTGACACCTAAGCTGGAATTTCCACACCCCATTCAGCTGGTACCTTCACATCCACCTAAAGGTGAAGGTCTTTCCCCATTGAAATGAGTCTTTAAAATGGAGAAGTGATTATCCCTTCAAATTCACAGCTGTCAACACAAAGCAACAAGAATCATGATAAACCAAGGAAACAAAATACCACCAAAGGAATACAGCAATTTTCCAGTAACCTATCCCAAAGATACGGAGACCTGTGAATTGCCAGACAAGGAATTCAAAATAATTGTATTAAGGAAGCTCAGTGAATTATAAGAGAACACAGAGGAGATTTAAAAAAATACAGAGACAACATGAGAAGTTTAACAGAGAGATTTAAATCTCAAAAAAAGAACCAAACAAATTCCAGAGCTAAAGAATATAATGAATGAAATGAAAAATTATTCAGTAGAGGCGGTCAACAGAAAATTTCATCAAGCAGAAGAAAAAATATGTGAATTAAAAGACAGGTTATTTGAAAATAACCAGAAAAAGGAGAAAAAGAAAAATGAAAAGAAATAAAGCCCATGGGATTTATGGAACATCATCAAGAGAGTTAGCATCTTCATTACAGTAATTAAAGAAAGTTAGGAGACACCAAAAGGAATTAAAAACTCATTTAAAGCAATAATGACTGAAAACACTCAAAATTTGAAGAAATATAAACATCCAGTACATGAAGCTCAATGGTTTCCAATCAGATTCAAGCCAGAGAAGACTACACTATGGCATATTATACTATAATCAAACTGTCAAAGATAAAGACAAAAAATCTTGAAAGCAGCAAGAGAACAGAAGATCCTCACATACAAGGGAATGTCCATAAAGATATCAGTGGACTTCTCAGAAGAAACTGTGCAGGCAAAGAGAAAATGGGATGATATATTTAAAGTACTGAAAGAAAAATAATGCCAGTCAAGAGTACTTTACCTGGCAAATCTATTCTTCTTATTTAGAATTGAAGAAAAGACAAAGATTTTCCCAGACAAACAAAAGCTGAGGAAGTTCATCTTAGTAGATAAATTGGACTTCATCAAAATAAAATACTTTGTGCATCAAAGGACATTATCAATAAAGTGAAAAGACAAACTACATAGTGGGAGAAAATATTTGCAATTCATGTATGTTATAAAGGTCTGTTATCCAGAACATATAAGAGGCCCTTAAAACACAACCGAAAAAAGACAAACAATAAGCAGAGAACTTGAATAGACATTTCTCCACAGAAAATATACAAATGTTCAGTACGTACACGAAAAGATGCTCAACATCATTAGTAATCAGAGAAAAGCAAATCAAAACCACAGTGAGGTACTACTTCATACCCAATAGGATGGCTATAACCAAAAAGAAAAAAACAAACACAGAAAATAAGTGTTAGTGAGGATTTAGAAAAATTGAAATGCTTTAACATTGGTGGGGGAATAATATGGAAAAATTATTTGGATGGTTCTGCAAAAAGCTAACAACAGAATTACCATATAACCCCACAATTACAATCCTAGACATGTACCCAAAATAATTGAAAATGGGGACTCAAACAAATTCATCTTCATTCAAGTTCATAGCAACACTATTCGTGATAGCCAAAAAGTAGAAACACTGGAAATGTTCATCAGTAGATGAATAGATAATTATAATGTGATATATACATACAATGGAATATTATTCAGTCATAAAAAGGATGAAGTACAGATACCTGCTATAATATGATTGAATCTTGAAAACATTATGCTAAGTGAAGGAGGCCAGACACAAGATGTCACATATTGTAGGATTCCATTTACATGAAATAGCCAGAATAGATAAATCCATAGACACAGAAAGCAGATCGGTGATTGACGGGGCCTAGGGAGATGGGAGAAATGGAGAATAGCTACTTCCGGACACAGGGTTTCCTTTTGGGGTGATGAAAATATTTTAGACCTAGATAGAGGTACAACACTACAAGTGTACTAAATGCCATGAAATTATTTAGTTGGAAATAATTAATTTCATGTTATGTAAATTTCACCTCAGAAAAATTTAAAAGGATGAAAAGTCTAGGGAGAAAAGCCCAAAGGCTGAGGTTTTTCATGGTCCATATGGGAATCTAGATATACCTGAGTCTTTAACCTAACACATTTATTATGTTCCACTTATTTGAGAATAGCTCATAAACATGAGAAGTCTTCAGGAATATATTTGATCTGTAATGTATAGCCATTCATTAAATTTATACTTTTTGGGGAAAAAATGGCACGCCATTAGTTACATCTTTAAGAATTGTAATCTATCTCTCCCATGTCTATCTGCAGTCCTTAGCCCTTTCTTTATTGCATTTGTGCATAATTTTAATGAAATTTTGATAATAAAAATTTAAAAGTACATAAGAAAATATTAATGTTTATTGTTTTCAGATGTTGTTTATTACTTGAACTATGTATAGTGTCAGAATGGAGATTTCCTTTTATATTTTGATTGTGGATCCATAACAAGGGGAGTAGCTGGATGAAATTCACCAATAAATTTACTTAATGATATATGCTGTGCTATTATTAGATGACCTGTTAAATCAGTGCAATCTCTAGCACTTAGAGGATGGAGAGAAAACATTACAATGAAAAGTAAGACATGCCATTTTCAATATCTATAAGTCTGGAGAAACAATACACATCATATTTCCCATGAATGTAGTCAGCCCACGTAGATATGTGCATGTGTTTTCTTACCAGAAAAGTTCTAAGGCTGAGGATATTTAAGTACATATAGTAATATTGCTAAGAATTAACTGTTCCATTGAATTCTATTAGAATGATCTTTTTCACAAACTAATCATTCATCTATTCACTCATTTGTTTTCTTTTTTAATAAATTTATTTTAACTGACAAATAAAAATTATATTTATGTATGGTGTACAACACGATATTTTGATATCTGTATACATTGTGAAATGGCTAAATCAAGTTTATCAACATATCTGTTACCTCACATACTTATTTTTTTGTGTGGAGAGGGCATAAAAAATCTACTCTCTAAGCAATTTTGATGAATATACTACATTGTTATAATGACTGTTGTTGCCATGTTGTACAATAGATCTCCTGAACTTATTTCTTCTATCTAACCGAAATTTTGTATCTTTTGTCCATCTCCCCAATTTCCCCCCACCCCCTGCCAAGCCCCGGGTAAACACCATTCTGCTCTCTGCTTCTGTGAATTTAAATCTACTTTCAAATATAGTGGATAGCTTCTCTTTCCTTTAAAGTATTAAGAGATCCAGTAGAGTGCAAGCAAATATTTTCAGTTTAAATAAATCACTTTAAAACTAAAAGGAATCACAATAAAGCTGTCATTATTGTTCTAAATTCTGACTTAAGTTTAAGTATCCCTATATTTGAACAGTTGGAAGGGGACTTGCATCTACTTTGCTCAAGATGTGTTTACTATAAAAGCAAAGATCAAGATCTAAAAAAGTTACAAAAGGCTTTTCTGTGGCAATATAGATTATTAGTGACAGAAACAGGATTAGAACTGGGGTTGCCTGGCTTTTATTCAAATCACTGAAAAATTACTTTTAATCATTTCCATCCTAAAATAATTATCACACTCTTTCAAAACTAAGGCAGAGAATATTTAAGTGATGTGAGCAAGGTTATACAAGTTATTGGGAGACATTTAAACTGAGATATTAGTTGATACTCAGATTATAAATATGTTTGATGTTCTCTTTAAACTGATGTTATTTGAAGATATTTAAGCCTAAAGAGGGCATCAAATAAAACATTTAGAGAGCAAATGACATTATGATAAATAGTACTGATCTCTCCTCCAATTGTGGAAGAAGCAGAGATAAAATTTAACTTACAGAAGGCATTATTTCAATAATAAGAAATGTATCAGGAGTTAACTTCTAATGATATGAGATAAAAATATTTCCACATTCAACTATGGAGCTGAAGGGCAAATAACTCCATTTGTGGAGTTTGATGAGCCCTAAAATGTGAGTAATTTCCCTTTACGAAGAGTGCTGGGAAAGTCCCAACATTAGTCCAGTTTCCATTTAGTCCTCCTGTCAATATTATTAACTGAAGTCTTTAGGTCATTATTGGGAGGTCTAATAACGAGTTTGTGAGTGAAATTTACAGTCTCCTAGAGGAACACTTCTTGCTGAGTTCTGAAGCCAACATGACAAGGCAACAGAGAGACTGCTAGTGAAAGTAATTTTCTAAGAGATTACAATCCGCTTCTTGGGTTTAGAGTGTATTACTGAGAAGACAATGCCTTTTATACGTAAGAGTTTTCTACCAGATTAGGAGATATGCATGAGCAGCTGAAATCTCAAAAACTCGATGTCCACTTGGACTATAATGATACTTCAAGTTCCCCATGGTGATGCCTCAATAAACTAGCTCTCAAAGTCTGCATTGCGTCTTGCTAAATTGGCATATGCAACAGATGCAGACTCAGTAAGATACAGTGCAGGCTTTGGGAATTAGTTTCTGGAGTTATAGAAAATAATTGAAAAATAACAAGCAACTAATGAAAAATCCAAACTCTGGTTTTGGAAGCCATGGAAGTCTTATGCATATCTCACTTTCTGTACCTAAATTTCTTATTTGAAAATAATCAAATATTAATTCACTATCTTTAAGGGTTTTTTTAAACTACTTTAAACTAAAACCAATAGTTCCAGTATCTCTTCAACATACTGACTTAATTTCCTTTAAATATAAACACAGTAGTGAAATTGCTAGATCATATGGTAGTTCTATTTTAATTTTTTGTGGAAGCTCCATACTGTTTTCCATAATGGCTGTACCAGTTTACATGTCCACCAACACAGTATAAGTGTCATCTTTTCTCCTCATCCTCACCAATATTTGTTATATTTTGTCTTTTGATAATAGTCATTCTAACTGGGGCAAAGTGATATTTCATTGTGTTTGATTTGCATTTCTCTGATGATTAGTGATGTTGAACATTTTTTCATATACCTGTTAGCCATTTGTGTGTCTTCTTTGCCTTGTTTATTGCAGCACTGTTCACAATAGCCAAGACATGGAATCAGTCTAAGTGTCCAGCAATGGTTGAATAGATAGAGAAAATGTGGTACATATACACAATCAAATACTATTCAACCGTAAGAAAGAATGAAATCCTGTTAGTTGTGATAATATGGATGAACCTGGAGGAGATTATTTTAAGTGAAATAATCAAGACACAGAAAGACAAATACTGCATAATCTCATTCATGTGTGGAATCTAAAAAGGTTGATCTCATAAAAGTGAAGAATAGAATTGTGTTTACCAGGGGCTAGGTAGAGTAGGGGAGGAGGGGAGAATTGGGAGAGGTTGGTCAATGGATACAAAGTTATAGTTAGATAGGAGGAATAAATTCTGGGATTATACTGCATAATGTGGTTACTATAGTTAACAATAATGTATTATATATTTCAAAATACCTAGAAGAGAGGATTTTGAATATTCTTACCACAAATAAATAATAAATGTTTCAGACGATGGATTTACTAATTATCCTGATTTGATCATGACACAATGCCTAAATGCATCAAAATATCACATTGTACCCCATAAATATGTACAATTATTATGTATCAATTAAAAATAAAATAAAACTTAAAAAATAACAAATAAAACCAATGATTTCATTTGGTTTTTGTTTCAAAAAGAAATATGAATATGCATATCCTTACAAATTATAAAAATCTATTTCTATCCTGTTCTTTTCTTGAATTCATCTTTCTTTGTCAAGTGAATGCATTTTAAACAGATATAATATCACTATTTGAAATAATAACATGTACACATGCACACACACACTATTGCAAATCAATACAAGAACATCTCTCATGTCTATTTTCAGCTTAACACAATTCTCAGTCTAGTACTGAATACATTGAAACAACTGTTTACCATCAGGTGCAATATACTGCAATTACACATTTAAATTTTTTTTAAACTAGTGGCATCAGAGGAAAAGAATAAACCAAGATCTGTACATTAAACCCTTCATTTCCTTCTTTTCTACATTCTTTTGTAAAAGATGACTCTTTATCCTTCTGTTCCTCTTTGACTATCTTTTCATCATCCTTCCCAGTGGGTGACCAGGTCTACTGGTTTGCTGCCAAAGCACTGCCTCTGATGAATGGGCATCTCTAGCCTAACACAGAACAAGTTTGTTCACATACTTTGTTTTGGTTCTGAACACCTGGATCTTCTTGCATTTATTAAATAGGGAGTTTTGGTGGCAGGAAAATTTCTAATACATTATTCAAAATCTGCATATTTTTAAACATTTCTAAAGATGTTATAAAAAGTGACGTTTTTATGAAAGGAAATTTTGTTTTGTTTTTCCAATTCAAAACAGAGCAAAGGGAGATCCCCCCAACAATTTCCAGCTCCTCTGATATCAGTCTTACTTGTTTTCATTATGTCACCTGTTTCCAATTGCACACATTAACCTGTAGCATTCTATGACTTCCCAAAGTAGGAGTCATATTATGAAATTAAAAATTCTTCATCACGGTCTTATGGCTATTCATCAATATTCATGCTGAAATAAAGTTGTTGCTTTCTAAGTGAGGTAGAATGCCACCAAGGCAGGAAAATCTGCCTGAAAGATCAATAGCACATACCCAGATTTCTGAGAATATTCCACAGTGCAGAGATAGTATGAGTGTCTCATCTGCTTTGGTAATAAATTAAACAAACCACACTATGAGTATAGTTACACACATATATTAGTTTGAGAGATTGGGGATAGCAAATGAGAAAAAGTGAATTGAACTAAGGAAATTTGGTTATGATCTCCAAAGTTCCTTCATACCTGGGTCTATGATTCTAAGACTCTTGCATAGAAAACATCTTGAATCAAATATATGCATAGATTTGAATAGATTCAAATTGATAGACCCTGCAGACATAAACTCTGGCTGTGGGCAGGTAAAGTCTATGTTATGTGTGTGCGTATGTGTGTGTGTGTGTTTCCAACCAGGCTATGAAAAGAGTTAATCCTTAAAAGCTATTTGAAAATGGAGGTTATAGAAGTAAGATGTTCTAACTATCCTAACATTGTATATTATCAATATTAGACTTTACCTGCTTTCTCCTATGATTCAATTAGTCCAAACCTGATGAGTAAAGAATTCCTATAGTGTTTTCAATTATGATAAGTTTTAAAAGGAACATCAATAGTATATAAATATAGAATTAATATGCATTCAATATTTAAGGGTAAACAACAATAATATCTATGTCAGATGTGTCAAGTAAGTTCACTGATTGTAACAAATGTACCACTCTGGTGTGGGATATTGATAGTGGGAAAAGCTGTGTGGGGGAGGGGAGCAGGGGTTATATGGGAATTCTCTGTACTTGCCATTCTGTTTTGCTGTTAACCTAATACCTCTCTAAAAACAAAGTACAAATTAAAATAATAATATATAAAATAATATCTATTTTATTTGTAAATAAAATCTAGAATTTTATATTTACCACCTATCATTAGTTTTGCCTAATATTTTAAATGTCTTTTTAAATACCTTTTAATCCTTAGGTTTGCTTTCATTTTTGCCCTCCTGTCCCCCCAGCAATATATTTGTTGAAGAAACCAAGTAATTTATCCTATAGTTTCCTATAATTTGGATATATTAATTTCTACTAAGTCAACCAAAATGATATCGGTATAATGGTATATCTTTAGCATGTGAATTTACTTTGATATTTTTCCAAAGTTCTTTTGTAAGACCTGATTTGATCTGTTTGGCTTTTGCATCACAAATAAAATCTCAGATGGGAATGACACCTCTAGGGGACTGTAATGAGATACGGGGTTATAGAAGCCAGGTCAGACTGGTCATATGTTTACCTGGGATTTCTTGAGGTCAAAATCTGAAGGAAATAGCTGACTTGCCATCAAGGTGAGAGCCAGGAATCATTATAAAACTCCAATGCCAATAAACAAGGCAAAAGTTTCTTAAAGGGAAATTAATATTGAATTTAAAGCTATGGAAGATCCAGAGACAAGAGTATGCAGATCAAGGAGAGATTTGAACAAGCAATTTAGGAGATGCATAGCCAGTACTAATGTGTTGAAACGTTAATTTTATGTAGTGCTTTCCCAAGGCTAGATTTGTTGGTTTATATAAATTATAATGAACTAGGTACATATTAGTTTCCATTGGAAATCCAGGTATCACTTTTCTCATTTTATAGAGAAAGTGTTAAGCTCAGATAGACCTCTCATCCAATAATCCTTTCATTTTAGCATGTTGCTTTCAAATGATGTCAGTGGTTTTCATTCTTGCATAATGTTTCAACCAGACCAAGAAAATATTATTAATAGTTTCAATAAATATATTTAGCATTCCTCAATAAAAAATTAATACCCACAAAATCAACCAAAAGAATAATATTTTAAAGTTCCTGATTTTGGTGATCAACTGAGTTTGTAATCTACCATTTAGATCACACCAAATCTCATATTTCTACTTCTTATATTATTGTTTGTTGTTATTGTTTCTTTCCTGTGTTGATATATTTAAACAATAGAGACCTGAAGTAACAAGATGTAGTGGAACCTTTCTCATTTTGGAGTCAACCTTCTTTTTTTGTATGACCTTGGCCAACTTACATTCTAAGAGCCTCCCTTTCCTCTTCCCTAAAATGGTAATTAACATCCCTAACTTAAGTATGAATATTAAATAAAATAATCTAAGTTAAGAGACTGGATGTTAGTCAGTACTCAATAAATGCTAGTTCCCTTTATTCTTTTAATCAGCAGTGAATTATTTTAACAATAACAACAAAAAAGATACACTGTGGCTAGGTTAATTACAAGCAGACTTTTGCCATAAATTATTCGTAAAAATAAAAGGAGCAATGAGTAGATTGATTTTAATTTCTTTTAAATATATAGATCTTGCCTTTAGAGTATATTACTTAATATATTTATGTTTAGGACAAATAAATGTACTCTAGGGAATCAAAGGATATTTCTTTTCATAATAATAAATCAGCTTTAAAAGGGAGCATTATAAAGCATCTGCAAACTTTGAAGATTCTGAAATTTGCCGGTATAAACATGAGAGAACACATATAGTGAACGTGTCCTGTTGCTCAAAAAAATTAGAAATGCTCCCTGTTGTAAAACAACCATGAAAAACATGTTTAACAACAAATAAGTAAGTGAAGAATCTTCCATGACCCTTTTGTTTGCAGACAGAATTTCCTTTCTCTCCCAGTCTTAATAGGGCATTAATCACCCAGACAATAAGGTGCACACTGAACAGCTGGCCTGAAAACCCTGTGAAGTCCTAGAATTCTCCTAATTGGTGTTGACTTGCAGCACTAGCTCAGTGAAGTTCAGGATGTCTGCAGTGAATGTACAGTGCAAAAAAATTCCCCATTTTTCTGACCCTCTGGGGAATAATTTTTTTTTTTTGAAGCCAGAACAAACTGAGCTTTTCTGTTATCGAGGTGGTATTTGAGTCATCAAACTAAGCTCAGTTAGCATAATGCTTGCTTGCCAAAAGAGACCTCCCTGCTTCACATTCTAGGATTCTCCCTTATACTTAAATTTTACATCTGGGAGCAGATTGGAAGCTTTTCAACTCCTACACAATTTTCGCTTTTTCTGGAAAGGGGAACTATTAACCACCTAATTCAAACTAATATTATCACTTTTTACAGAATTAATGAGATGCTATAATTGCCGACACTGTTTACCTGCTAGTCTGGGAGTATATTTCAAAGGCACATGAATTAGCCATTGCCAGCTTTATAATTAGCGTGTGACAACTTTAATTCCAACGGCATGTTTAATCAACAGCAACAGATGGAAGTGTGCCTGGTGGTAAGTCACCCCCTTCACAGCTCTTGATAGCGGGTTTGTCCCACTGGCTCTGAGTTATAAGCTATTTAGCATAGCAAATGCTAAATTACTGGGAATATTCTCAGTCTTTTTTAGACTATCAGAGTTTTGCTACCCCAAAATAATTATAATCACTGACAGATACTGACTACTCACTACATACTAAACACTATTCCCGTTTTAACTTAATGAAGCTTCCAAACAACCCCTCAGATTAGGTAATTCTAATACTCCCATTTTGCAGGTGAGGGAATTGAGCCAAGAAAACCAAAGCAACTTGCCTTGGGTTCCACATCTCATATGCAGTAGGACCAAGACTTCGATTCAAGCTTGTTGGCTTCCAGCATCTGTGCTGCTAGCCACTCTGATCATGCTATAATAAAATCCATCTGATGGTTTTGAGTTATATGTGGCTGTTTGCTGTAGTCGTTTGGGATTTTGCTAACAAAACTATTATTTTGTGGATTTCATGACTATAGAACTGAGTTTGCTAACTTTCCTCCTCACTAGGGTCAGTTATAGCACAGGAAGCAGAAACTGTCTGCTTGGTCTCTCCTTATTCAGCAAACGTGCTACCTCAGAGTCAGTCACTATGCAAAGTTTTGACTCATCATTATCTCAAATAGCAGCTCCTAGCAACTTTCAGAAACCCTCTCACTGATGCCCTTTCTACTCCTCACAGGTTGGTTGGGTGTACATTCACCAAGGCTCCAGTAAGTGCAGAACCTTGTGACTTTACCCCTAGCCCCTATAAGCCACCCCATTCTAATGTTTTGCCACTGCAGGATAAATGTGATCCATCAATCTCAGATCTCCATCCCTAAAGTTCCCAGACTTAAGATATGAAACTACACAAAGGGAAGGGATGTCAAGGTTAGGAGTCTGGATTACTTTGATCTGTACCTATCAAAGTACAAATTCTCCTTCTCCTGTCTACATCAATGGACAATATAAATTAGACACATCTAGATCTAGGACCAGTGGTTTTCAAAACTGCCCTAAATGTTAACATTATTTGGGGAACTTAAACAATACAAAACTTCAGCAACTATGCCAAATCCTTACCAATTATTTCACATCTGTCCTTGTTACAACCTCTCCATGCAATTCCCGTGGATAGTCAGAGTTGAGATGCCTAGCATTAGCCTTTCAAATACAGAGGCCTTTAGAATGTTTTTCAGTTATGTGTTTATTTTATAGCCTAAGACTCATGGGTAAATCACCTGTAACAGCCATTTATTGGGCACAGAAAGCATAATCTGAAAAGGCTCTGGCCCCTACAACAATTCTGAGGCATTTTATCCCCTCTAATTTGTAATGTGTTGTTAGAGAAATGACAACTATGATGTGATCAGAACAGATACCACTTTAATTTCCTTGTAATTAACCCCAGGAAAGACCTTTATTTGTTTTCAAAATACATAAATATCTAGCTGCTAGACCTGGTTTAATAGACCCAGAATTAGAAAAGAATAAAATTAGATTTTTTTTTATTCCTCAAAGATTATTGGCTTTTTCTCCTTCACTTGGAACACACAAGCAATTATTTTATTTTATTTTATTTCAGAATATTATGGGGGTGCAAATGTTTTGGTTACTTGGATCGCTTTTGTACTGCTTGAAACAAAGTTATAAGTGTGTCCATCTCCTATATAGTGTACATTGTACACACCCCTTCCTCCTCCCTCCCACCTGTTTGATTTCCGTTGAGTTTTACATCCTATTGTGCACGAGTGCTGTTTGGTTAGTTCACCTTTAACAGTGAGTACATGTGGTGTTTGTTTTTCTATTCTTGCAATACTTCATTTAGGGGAATGGTCTCCAGTTCTATCCAGATTGTTACAAAAGGTATTAATTCATTTTTTATGGCTGAGTAGTACTCCATATTATACATATACCACATTTTATTAATCCACTTATGAATTGATGGGCACTTGGGTTGATTCCACATCTTTGTGATTGTGAATTGTACGGCAATAAACATTCAAGTGCAAGTGTACTTTTGATAAAATGACTTTTTTTCTTTTGGGTAAATACCCACTAGTGGGATTCCTGGATCAAATGGTAGGTCTACTTTTACTTCTTTGAGGAATCTCCATACTATTTTCCATAGAGGTTGTACTAGTTTGCAGTCCCACCAATAGTGTATAAGCATTCCTTTTTCTCTGCATTCACGCCAGCATCTATTGTTTCAGGACTTTTTGATAAAAGCCACTCTCACTAGGGTTAGGTGATATCTCCCTGTCATTTTGATTTGCCTTTCCCTGATGATTAGTGACGTCAAGCATTTTTTCATGTGTTTATTGGCCATTTGTCTGTCTTCTTTAGAAAAGCTTCTGTTTGTGTCTTTTGGCCACTTTTTGATGGAGTTGTTTGATTTTTTTTTTTGCTGATTTGCTTGAGTTATTTGTAGATTCTTGTTATTAGCCCTTTATTGGATGTATAGTACATGAATATTTTCTCCCATTCTGTAGGTTGTTTATTTGTTCTGTCAATTGTTTCCTTGGCTGTGCAGAAGCTTTTTAATTTAATCAAGTCCCACTTATTTATTTTGGTTGTTGCTGTGATTGCTCTTGGGGTCTCCTTCATAAATTCTTTGCCTAAGCTGATTTAGTTTTTCCAACGTTTTCTACTAGAATTCTTATAGTTTCATGTCTTAGGTTTAAGTCTGTTATACATCTTGAATTAAACTCTAATAAACCAAATTCAGCTGCACATCAAAAAAAGAATCCACCACAACCAGGTGGACGTCATCCCAGGGATGCGAGGATGGTCCAACACACATAAATCCATAAATGTGATTCACCACATAAACAGAAGCAAAACCAAATATCATATGATCATCTCGATAGATGTAGAAAAAGCATTTGACAAAATTCAGCACCCTTTTATAAGAAGTCTGAACAAAATAGGCATAGATAGAACATATCTCAAAATTATAAAAGCCATATATGATAAACCCACAGCCAACATCATACTGAATGGGGAAAAATTGAAAGCATTCCCACGTAGAACTGGAACTAGACAAGGTTGCCCACTGTTACCACTTTTATTCAACATAGTGCTGGAAGTCCTCACCAGAGAAATCAAGCAAGAGAAGGAATTCAAGGGTATCCAAATGGAGAAAGAAGAGGTCAAATTATCACTCTTTGCTGATGATATGATCTTATATCTAGTAAACCCCAAAGACTCTGAAAGAGACTCCTTGAAGTGATAAATAAATTCATCAAATTCTCATGTTACAAAAGCAATGTACACATATCAGTAGCATTTCTATACACCAACAACAGTAAAGTGGAAAATCAAATCAAAGACTCAATGCCTTTCACAATAACAACAAAGAAAATAACATACCTAGAATATATTTAACCAAGGAGGTGAAAGACCTCTACTAGGAGAACTATGAGTCACTGAGGAAGGACATTGCAAAGGATGTAAATAAATGGAAAAATATATCATGCTCATGGATTGGCAAAATCAACATTGTTCAAATGTCCATACTACCCAAAGTTATTTACAGATTCATTTCAATCCCCATTAAAATACCAACATCATTTTTTTGCAAATCTAGAAAAAATAATTTATGCTTCATTTGGAACCAATGAAGAGCCTGAATAGCCAAAGCAATCTTAAGCAAAATGAGCAAATCTGGAGGTGTCATTCTACCAGACTTTAAGCTGCACTACAAAGCTATAGTAACCAAAACAGCATGGGACTGGCACAAAAATAGAGACATAGACCAATGGAACAGAACAGAGAACCCATATATAAAACCATCCATGTATTGCCATTTGATCTTTGACAAGGCAGACAACAATGTACACTGGGGAAAATAATTCCTATTTAATATATGGTGCTGGGAAAATCAGATAGTCACACGTAGAAGATTGAAACAGGATCCACATCTCTCACCACTTACATAAGCAATTCTATGTGGTTCAGGTTCATTGCCTGATCTTTCCACCCTTGGTGAAATTCTTTATAATATGCAGATGAACATAGACACACACACACACACACACACACAATATCAATGTTTAGAGAACCTTGATTTACAAATAAGGAAACATGCATTATCAACGTTATGTAGCTCGATTCACTCACAACCACATATACAACATAAATTATATATAAACTTAACTGATTCACTGACAGTGTCATGTATAATGTTAGTAAAACCACCCAAAATGTAATTTTTAATGTACCATGCAATATCCTTGAATTTAAATAATGAAAATATCATTTTCATTGCTAGTTGTTCTATGGATGAAAATAGATTACTAAGATTATAAAATAATTCTTCTTACATAAACAATGTTATATGCATTAGAAAGTCACTATTTTGTACCATGTTCTCAATAATTAAGTAAAAACAACAAGACATAAAAATTAATTCTACTTGGTCACATAAGATATTGTTGCCTATGCATTACCTTGCCATGGGGCACTGAAACTTTTATAAAGTTTAAGGGGGAAAAACAACTAAACATAACAATAATATGATGTTATTTGTATTATTGTTCTGTTTAGGTGTTGTCATTTTTGGATTTTTTAAGAGATGGGGTCTTGCTCTGTCACCCAGGCTGAAGTGCAATGGCTCACTGTAACCTCAAACTCCAGGGTTCAAGCAATCCTCCCACCTCAGCTTCCTGAGTGGCTGGGACTACAGATACATGTCACCATGCCCAGCTAATTATCATTATTATTATTTTTGTGTGTGTGGGTCTCGCATGTTGCCCAGGCTGGTCTCAAACACCTGGCCTCAAGTAATCCTCTTGCCTTGGCCTCCCAAAGTGCTGAGATTACAGGCACAGGCCATCATGCCTACTGTTGTCATATTTTTTTTACATTTTTTTAAATGATGAAAGGATGCCTTGATGTGAATCTTATGGCTTCGGTTCACTCTCCCCAGGGAAATATTTATGTGTGTTCAATTGCACAGCGCTCTATTCTTTGAAGAGTTCATGTTGGTTTAATGCTCTTCTGTCGCAGTCTTGAAATTCTTAATAATTATGAATAAGGGTTACTGCATTTTCATTTTGCACTGGCCCCTGCAAATTATATAGCCATCCTCCTCCACTTTTGATGGTATTTATGTTTATACGTCCCAGGTTTATGCCCCTGATGTCTCTGTCTTACATTTCCTGACTTAGACTCAATGCTTGATGGCAGAATCTGACTCTTGCCTCTCCCAGGGCAAAGTTGACATTTGTTTCCTACTTCTCTGTGCTCCACATCATTTCTGGTGGTCTCTACACCTCATCAATCTCAGAAGATCTGATGACACATATTTCAGTATGCAGTATCAGGGGTCTAACCTGTGATATCTTCTGGATTGGCTTACACTCCCACTAATCACTTACCCTAGCTGCTAATAAGAGTAAGGCACTGATTTAAAAACTGGAAATTATTTTGCCTACTCAGAACACCCCATTTCTTATAAAATGTAGCATGCAAAGTGAAATATACTTCTTTATTGTATCTCTACCTCCCTTTTCCATGCTTTTTTGTTATAATATTAAACATCTGGTTGAATTTTCACTTTATAGTATAGTTAGCATTCTTGTTTTTTTGATAGCACACTAAGAAATCTATACCTGAGTCTGTCTATTTTGACCCCTCTTATACTGGTTCTATTACTTACAGTCTCAGAATTTGATATGTTCTTGTTATTTCCTCAAATTCTAGTCAGATACTTCATTTCCAATCTTACTATATTCTGATAGCATATGCAAAATCATTATTATGGTTAAAGTGATTTTTTTTTCTGTGAAAAGAAGCATGTATTCTTTTGTTAATAAGTAATTTCCTAAAAGCTAATGAAGTCATTGCATTTGGGTGACTGAGGTATCTTCACCCAAACAAAATGACTTAATCAACAGACACACACACACACACACACACACACACACACAACCACTGCAAAAATCTCTGACTGGAAAATTAATGGAGGCTACATTCAAGGTGTTTTATATTTTGGGCCATGTTGGCAAATTGAGCTCAGGAAAGATTTGCAAATAAGAAAATCATACAGCCATTTTATTAATATAAAGGAACAGTTCAGTATATGAATAGTCCCTAATTTAAAAACAGTTTGTAAATATTTCCTCAAGGAAATAACTTAAGTCCCAAGGAAATATATGTAAAAAAATAAGAACAAATATGTGTAAGAACAAATGGCAGGATATACAGGGGTTCTGTGAATAATACCCAAGCTACAAATATGTTTCTATATCATTTATGTTACATTCAAATTGAAATTCACTATCCCCAAAATGATTGGCATTTTTTTTTCTTGGACTATACATGATCTTATTTTATTTATTCATCAAACTACATGTTGCTCCACTAAGAATGGTTTTTATCAAAAAGACAAAATATGATAAGTGTTGGCAAGGATGTGGAGGAAAACTAAAAGAACACTTACACTCTGCTGGTGGGAAAGTAATGCAGCCATTATGGAAAATAGCACTGAGGTCTCAATAAAACCAAAAAAAGAACTACCATATGATATAGAAATTTCGCTACTGGATATATAAAAGGAAAGGAAATCAATATATTAAAGAGATATCTGTACTTCCGTATTTATTGAGGCACTATTCACAATAGTCAAAATATAGAATTAAACTAAGTGTCCATCAACAGATGAATGGATAAAAAATGTGCCATATATATACAAAAGTATTATTTAGCTATAAAAAAGAACAAAATTCTGTCATTAGCGGCAATATAAATGAGTTTGTAGCACATTATATTAAGTGAAATAAGCTAGGTACAGGAAGATAAATAATGCACATTCTCGCTCATATGTGGAAGCTAAAAAAGTTCATGTCATAAAAATAGAGAATAGGATAGTGGGTACCAGAGGTGGGGAAGAATAGAGAGGAGACAGAATAGCCAAAGGTTGGTTAATGGATACAAAAGTACAGCTAGATTGGAGGTATGACTTCTAGTGTTCTGTAGCACTATCAGGAAACTAAAATTAACATTAATTTATTACATATTTTTGAATAGCAGAGCAGATTTTGAATGTTCCCAACACAAAGAAATGATAAATGTTTGAGTGATGGATAATCTAATCACCCTGATTTAATCATTACACATTATATACATGTATCACAATATCACAATACACCTCATAAATATATATAGCTATTATACATCAATTAAAAACAAGGATAAAAGCAAAAAATAAAAAGACTGTGTAAAAACAAGGTCATTTTAAGTGTGTGACATGACCTTTCCTTTAAATGAATTTGGGGAAGCAAAACAAAGCGGTTAATCAAGAATAAAATAGAATTCCTGGCAGTATCTCACTAAGCAACTGCCTTGCCAGTGTAACCTTGATTTTATAAAAATGCTATCTTTCCAAAGATACCGCTTTCTTCACTAATGATTATTTTCTTGCGTGGAAATAAATAGGAGTACTCTTAAGACTAAGATGGTTTCTAAGTGTCTTCATTTGTGACACAAATACACTTCTCTTTTTAAGAATAACAATATAATTACCTAGCAGTCCCATAACAAACTTAATCCTTTTGTAGCTTGGAGACTTGGAAATTCCAAAAAGCAATTCATTAAAATCAAATTGCCAAGAGAAAATCATACTTCTGCAACCTTACTTAGTATGTGGCACTTTATTAGGTTATCTTCAGTGGAAGTACATTGTCATTCTTTAGAAAGGATTTAGATTGGAGGAAGAGTTTAAATTTGCACCCCAGTGTGACAAATTAAAAAAAAATCAACCAATAAAATTCCATTCCCTTCTTTAAAATATATATTTACATAGCATGTAGTCTGCATTTATTATTTTTGTTTCATAATTTAGTCACTATTTTCCATAAATTTCCCAAAGTGAAACAAAACAAAACACCACCAAGAAAAACAAAGCAGGGCATCAGAATGCATTAGGCAGGTTCTATTTATTTATAATACCTACCACATGCATTCACAAGATGTTGGGAAGAATTACTTTGGAGTAATTCCTGGATGTGTTCGTTTACCATCTATCATGCTTCATTTTATTGTTATCCTCACATGATGTAATAAAATAATCCAACATGTCACATTGTGTTAGTGAATAATTATAAGGAAGGAGGACAACTCTATAATTTCTTGGTAATGAAGAATAAAAACAATGAGAATGGCCAGGAAAACAGAGCAGAAAGAAATTTGAAAACAATCTCTTTCTGATAAAACACACACACTTCAGTTTTATACAGGTTAAATATTCCTTATCCAAAATGCTTGGGATCAGAAGTGCTTTGAATTTCAAAATTTTTCAGATTTTGAAATATTTGTGTATACATAATAATAAGATATCTTCCTAAGGGACCCAAGTCTTAATACAAAATTCATATATATATACACACATACAAATGCACACACAAACATACATATATATATATACACACACACAGCCTGAAGGTGATTTTATACAATATTTTTAATAATTTGTTCATGAAACAAAGTTTGTATACATTGAGCCATCAGAAAACAAAGATGTCAACTTGTCAACCACCCATGTGCACAATCTATGATTGTTTGGCATTACCATCATTTCTGCATCAGAATTTATACGCTACCAATAAGCAATCATTTTCTTACACTTATTCACACATAAGTACTTAACAGTAACAAATATGATGTACCATTAATGCAGTCAAGAATAATGTGTTCAAGGTAACTAAGCAGCACAATAGCATCACCAGAATACCTGTATCAGTTGTTAAACAACAGCAACAATAAGCAACTGCAGGTTTTCAGTCTTCATCTACAACACTGCAGTTTGACTAAAAGGTTACAGTA
Organism: Daubentonia madagascariensis; assembly: GCA_023783475.1. Classification (NCBI taxonomy): domain Eukaryota; kingdom Metazoa; phylum Chordata; class Mammalia; order Primates; family Daubentoniidae; genus Daubentonia; species Daubentonia madagascariensis. Next base: position 73,878,553 of record JAKFHU010002088.1, on the reverse strand, counting down.
TGTTGCATTTTATTTTCTTGGATGAGAAGAAACACCAGAAGCAGTTGAGGGACCAGGAACTGAGTCCTCTAGGAGCGAGGCACTCTGCTGGATGGCCTTCTAAAATGTTTCTCCCAGAGTCATCTGCCTCATTAACAATGATTTTTGGCTTAGAAGTTTCTCTTCTATTTTATAATCTGATACTATTTCTTATTCTGTTATGAATGAATGCTGCTCTAGTTCTTCAATAAGCTCATCATACATTTTCACCATGTCATATAGGCACTTTTTCTTCAGTGTTAACAATATCATCTTCATCATCACAATTATCACAATCACTTTGATTCAGAACAATTTTGACTATTTCACCATTGGCCAATGAATGAACAACTGAAGCCTCATTATTGATGTTCAAAACTCCGATATCCACTTTTTCCAGTTTCCTGACAGACTCTGAATGTATATATTTTGCATATACAAGAAGGTCAGACATTATTGTTTTCTCACTTCACATACAGAATTGTTAAAATCACCACTCTGTTCATCATCACTGAACATACAGCCAGAGGTCATGCCAGACATGCAGAACTGTGCCTTTAGTCAGTGTTTCAAACATTAGCAATAGCATATACAGTATCCTTCAAACTAAACTTTTTAAAACTTTTCACACCCACACCTCTGTTCACTTCTGCTAGTATGCTGTTCAAGAAAGTGTATTTATATTACTCTTTATTAATCTAAAATACCCTGGTCCCGTAGCTGAATTAATGAATTAACATTTTGGGGAAAGTACATGGCATAAATATCATTTTTGATGAGAATTTCAGCTGGAAGGATGACCAGAACAGTGGTCAAGGAGCAACAAAATCATCCAGTCATCATACTGTTCAGCTTCCTTTTGGTGAAACACAAGATGCTGATACAAAATGTTTGTGAAATCAAGCAGAACAGATGTCTCTGGTGATCCATCTTATTGTTAACATAATAATAGACTGGTAAGAAGTTCATTTTTGAAAACAGTGAGGAAGCAAGCTCTGCCTATCACAGCAAGTTTACACTCATGTGTGCCTGCTTCATTGTCATATCCCAGCACAGTTATTCTGTTCTTGGCATCCTTAATTCCTGTAGAAGCTGTCTTATGACTATAGTCAGTGTCTTTCTGGGGTAATAACACCAAAACAGTGATGTTTCTTCAGCATTAGAGACTTGTTTTGGCATCACACTTTTATCAGTGATGACCTTGGCATTTTTTCTGCTGCTTCATCATCAGCAGATGCTTTATCAGCACAAATCTTCTAAAATTTAATGCCATTTTTTTCTTAAATTTCTGCAACCAGCCTGTTGAATATGCACAGTTCCTTTCAATTTTCAATTCATTGTAATAGATATTGGTTTGTTTTATGATCATCATACCTAATGATACCATTAGGCATCATGTGTTCACTGTGAATGGATCAACTCTTTCAGTACATGATTGAGATCTTCATTTTTACCCTTATGCAGTGTCTTTCTATTTTTCATTAACTCTCAGCATATAATTTCAACAGTTTATCCTTTTGTTTCTTTGGGTCAGAATGGGTCATTCCAACACCATATTCCTCTGTAAGATGTTTTACACTTACAGCACTGTCCAGTTTCTCCAACAGCTTCACTTTCTGTGCTATAGATAAACATAAAAAGATCTTTTTCTTTTTCTTCTTACTGTTTTCTACAGGAGTATCTACAGGGTTTTATTTTTCTTTTGACATTTTCAAAAATATCTTTATATTACAGAGCGGAGAATAAGCAAAACAAACAAACAAACAAAAACCAAAACAACAACAACAAAAACAACAGAAACCCATAGTGATTATTGCACATATGTCTTGACCTCATGTGAGGTACTGTGAGGAACATGCCTTTGAAGCATCTGGCCTGCTCATGTGGGCATGCTTGCTTGGGGGAATCTGGAAATGCATGGAAAAGATACTGCAGCTGAAAGGGGCTGGGAGGGTCTTTTTTCCTTTGGGGACACTGAATAAACTGTATGTTGTACATCCATGTTTTAACTGTGACCAGTCACATGAGGTCGGTTGTGGACTTTTTCACTGTAGCATCATATTGACACTTAAAAAGTTTCAAATTTTAGAGCATTTTAGATTTCCAAATTTTTTGTTAGGAATGCTCAACTTAAACTTAAAATTCACCAATTTATTGATTTCCTATTAGTTCCAGGAATTGTGGATATTTGGATTTCAGTATCCTTGATGAGCGTACAGTGAAGTAAATGGTATTAAATAATTCAAAATTGAATAAAGGGTTGACATTATAAAAACAGTATAAACTACCAGGCTATTAGGACTTTGTAGAAGAGCTAAGGAAAGTTCTTTGGAAAGAGGTGATGTTTTAGCTCTTCTTGCAGGGAAAATAGGATTAAATACACTAAGGATGCATGAGCGTCAATGAATTACAATGTAACTCTTTAATATTGGTATCCCCAGCTAAACTCTAAGATCTCTGAGCTGAGGGGGCATATTGGTCTTGTCTCCTCCTGTTTTCTCAGTGCCTGGCATAGAGTAGGTATTTAATAGTATCAGTTGAATGAATACATGAAATATAAAAGGAATTGCATTTTTGTGTCATAAGTGAAGGTAAAGATTCAGTAAAAATTTTTTCTATGAATAGCAAAATTTGGCCAGTGTCCTTTTATTTGTGGAAAAGAAAGTTTAGAGCCTTTGGTTGCTGGAGATTGAATTAAATATAACTCCAGAATTTGAGGTTTGTGCTATTATTAGTGTAAAAGGGAGTCAGGAGAAATGTTTGTCTTGAGTCCACAAGAGAAAAAATTAGTTTAGGACACTTTGAATTTAGAGATCTAGCACATCATATGTGACAAACTATCAGGTCGATAGTTTAAAACACGGTGCTGGATGCCAGAAGAGATACCTGAAAACTTTAACCTACAGACTTCCATAATTCCATGGAGAGGGAGAAAACGAGTGTGTGTGTGTGTGTGTGTGTGTGTGTGTGAGAAAGAGAGAGAGAGAGACAGAGACAGAGAGATTTTCAGAGTTTAATATTGGTATAAGTATAAATATAGATTTAGATGTATTTAGATATATCTCCCAAAGGTTTAGAAATCATATGGAAGGAAGAAATAATTATAACTGAAGGCATGAATAAAATTTCTCAAAATAGCAATTATCCAGAATAAAATTTATAATAAATTAGAATAAAATAAAAATTAAAATAAATTTTGAAATAATTGTTTATATATTAATTTTAATATGCAATATTTCAATATATGTAAGTCAAAAATAAGATAGAGAACATATGAATATGTTATAATCTTATAGAAGTTAACAAATTTTGGCTATTTTTTGAACTGATGCTTTGTCTGTTTAACTCTAGACAAAAAATCTAATGTGGGGAAAGAAAGTAGAAACTAATTTTCTCCTAACAGTAGCAGTTGATATTTTAAATCACCAGTCATTTGATTTATTGATTCAGCTTCATTCAAATTGTTTTGGGCAAATCATATTGCAAAGTATGAGGTTTAATTCTATTTATTACGTTTATTCAGTCACTGGGTATTATCAATAGACATCTGTTAGAAAGCTCCAGTAATCTTTTCATAAAATTTTGTTCACAATTAAATATTCATAACTATATAAAACGTTACCTCATGGAAATAAACGAAAACTTTTAAAAGTCAAGTGAATACTTCTTTTCTGGATCAACATATTAGAATATTAAAGTTTAGTGAAAAATAATGTGAATCACCTAGTGAAACCAAATTCCCAAAAGTATTTTCTTACTTGTGGTAACTAATCAAAATAGTCCTAAAGGTTTTTAGGATAAAAAGTAACTCCCCAGGTTGAAATACAGAGGTCTTTGCCTTATAATACAGCATGCAGTTACTAAAGTATTCTTGAATCAATTAATGAATAAACAAATAAATGGATGACAGGAAAAGCTGGGAGAGACACAGGAGTGTAGAAAAAGACCCTTCCGAGACACAGTGCAAAGGGAAGACCTAAAATTCAAGGGGCAGCAGACATTGAGAAAAACCATCTGGCAATTACAGCTCTCGCACTAAACATGAGGTGTCACTGGAAATATTTGGAGGTTATAGTGGCCTGATGGTAACCATAGCAACATTAAGTCTCAAACTCAACTCAGCTCCTAAATGAATTAGATCAAGGCCCCATACTAAAGGCAAAGCAGAATGAAAGCCATGCCCATTTTCAGGCATAAAATCTATTTAGGACAGTCACTAGTGTCCTGCACAAGAGATCTAGATTTAAAAAGTAAAGATTTCTCATTGTGGTTTTGATTTGCATTTCCCTGATGATTAGAGACGTTGAGCATTTTTTCATATGTTTGTTGGCCATTAGTCTATCTTCTTTTGAAAAGTTTCTGTTCACATCCTTTGCCCAAAACAACAAATGTTGGTGTGGATGTGGAGAGATAGGAACACTGTGGTGGGACTGCAAACTAGTACAACATCTATGGAAATTTATATGGAGATTTCTCAAAGAACTAAAGTAGAACTGCCATTTGACCCAGCAATCCCACTACTGGGTATGTACCCAAAGGAAGAAAAGACATTCTATAAAAATGACATCTGCAATCAAATGTTTATAGCCTCACAATTCAGAATTGCAAAGATGTAGAAACAACCCAAGTGCCCATCAATACATGAGTAGATTAATAAAATGTGGTATATGTATATCATGAAGTACTACTCAGCCATTAAAAAAATGGTGAACTACCTATTGTATTATCCTGGATGGAGCTGGAGTCCATTCTCCTAAGAGAAGTATCACAAGAATGGAAAAACAAACACCACATGTACTTACCATTAAATTGGTACTAATAGAAACACTAATGTGCACATATGGGAAGTAATATTCATAGGGTTTCGGGCAGGTGGGAAGGGGGAGGAGGGGATGGGTAAATTCACACCTAACGGATGCAGTGTGCACTGTCTGGGGGATGGGCACATTTGTAGTTCTGACTCAGGCGATGCAAAGGCAATTTAAGTGACCAAGGCATTTGTACCCCTGTACTACTCTGAAATAAAAATAAATAAATAAATAAGAAAAAACAGTAAAGATTAAGGCATATGGAAAGACAAAAAAATAAAACATACTGCCAAGAAACAAAATGATCTTCTAAACAAGACTCAGATATTACACAGATGTTGAGACTATTTGACATGAAATTTAAACTTGATATGATTACTAGTTTAAAGGCTCTAATGGAAAGGTGGGCAACAGGCAAGATCAGATAGGAAATTTTAGAAGATATGTCAAATAAGAAGGAATCAAATGGAAATAAGAAAAAGGAACAATAATGGAGATAAAGAATGCCTCCAATAGGCTCCTCAGTGTACTTGATTCATACAAGCGAAGGACAAATCAACTTATACGTAGGTCAAGAGAAACTAACCAAACAGAAACACAGAAAAAATAATGTTTAAAAGAGCATCCAAGAGCTGTAGTACAATATCAAATAGTCTAATATGTCATAATTACTGTATCAGAAATAGGAGAGAAATTGGTAGAAGAAATATTTGAAAAAGTTAAAACAAAGCATGTTCTAACAATATAGCCAGACACGAAATCACAGGTCCAAGAAGCTTGGAGATCAGCAAGGAAACGAACCATTATATGATTTTTGTAAATTTTTGTCTCTTTGACAGAACATATCCCAGTAATACACCTTTTATCAGTCCCACATGCAACTACTTTTCTCTTTATGCTGCAGCTAAGAGTACGCAGATTCTGTTGCCCAGGCCCTTGGACAGCTGACTTCTTGTCAGTTTCTGCCAATAGGAGGCACTAATGGGAGATCAGATGACATGAGAATGGCAGTGCAGAAGCCACTTTCTTCCTTTCTTTTTGCATCTGGTGGCATTTCTAGATGGGAACATCTGTTAAGAAATTGTAGCTTTAACCACAGGGCTCAACTTTCCTTGTTCCAGCAAAGTGGAAGTTCCACCTTTGTAGGTCTAATACTGCCCAGGTGGCCCCTCCTCAGTCTTTGAAGGCTCAGACTCCTCCTCACTTTAATTCACCCAGCTGGATAGTAGGGGTGCTGCGTATGGCAGATACTTACAGCTGAGTTAATTCACTGCCCCCTTTTCTCCCTGAGCATTTCCAATACATGCAACCAATTTTCTCCAGAGTGGCTTCAGTTTTCCTGACAGGACACTGACTAATAAACAAAAAAATGCACAAGCGAAACAGGCAATCCCTTATGTTGCTTGTTCAATTATGTGTTGTTAAAACCAGAGCCATACATATGTAGTTAGACTATGTATATACATACACAGTTAAAGCCAAAGCCTATATATATGATATATACACATGCACACACATACATACACACACATACACACATATACATCTAGTTAAAGTCAACCATATATGTGTATATATATGGGAATATATATACATACATATATATACACACACACATACAGTTGACCCTTGAACAACATGGGGGTAAGGGGTGCTGACCCCCATATGGTCAAAAATCCTCCTATAAATTTGACTCCCCAAGACTTAACTAGTAGTCTACCATTGGCTGGAAGCCTTATCAATAACAGTCGATTAATACACATTTTATATGTTATTTGTGTTATGTACTGTATTCTTACAACAAAACTAGAGAAAAAAATGTTATTGGTATTGCTGTCTCAAGGATGGCTGAGGTGGAAAAATATCCATGTATAAGTGGACCCATGCAGTTCAAATCTGTGTTACTCAAGGGAGAACTACACACACAACGCACACACACACACACACAGAGATCTCTGAGCAAAAGGCAAATACTGAGATAAATCATAAGTTGTAATACAAATATATGTTTGTATTTACAGAAGAAATATTAGGTGAAATACTTAGCACAATACTAAATTCATATATTAGCATTAAAGTATGCTTGCAAAAAAGCATGCAATTATCCACATGCCTGTTTAAGTAAGGCTCCCAAACTGACCAGTGGGAAATGTTTTGTGATAAGCCTCTAGATACTCAAAGTGGAAGAAATTTAAAGAAATTAATTCTGATTGAGTCTCTTACTTTGGCTGAAATTTATATGCATGTTTAATTTGACTTAACTCTACACAACACATGTTTATAAGATGAATATATGCTAATTCTCTTTTATAGAGACTAGGGGAGATTGAGTCATTCTTCATTGTAAATCTAGTTCTATATGACTCCAAATTCCATGTTGCTTCTATTATACTATTGATTTTTGGTTAGTTTTCTGTAAGTCATTTGGCTTTGGATGAACCATTTTACAGACAAATAATATTGGAAGATTGTATAAAGCACATATAAGTTATAAAATCTAAAACTGCTCTATAAAAATGGTAAACACTAGCCACAGGTGGCTATTTAGATTTTAATATATATATTAAAATTAGGTAAAATTAAAAATTTAGTTTCTGATTAGCACTAGCCACATTTTAAATGTTCAATAGACAAAAGTGATTAATGCTACTGTATTGGTCAGCATAGTTATAGAATATTTCTATCATCAAAAATTCTATTGAACAACACTGATTTAGAATATAAGATATTCACAAAGGGAAAGTAAACACATCCTTTACTGAAATCAACTCTATGTCATTTCCAATTTTGCTCTTTAATACATTTCAAGGGTATGTCACAAAATTTCTGAAATTACAGTAGTTTCCAAATGAAAAAGTAACAAGCTTAAGATCTTTAGGCTGGGTGCCCACAGAATGTAAAATGCAGCATTGAATCAAAAGTTCTTGAGCATATTGACAAATAAACAAATGGAGTGGTCCTGAATCAGGCACCATTTCTCAAACTGGAAACAATAAATTACATTCAGTAAAAGATTAACACATATAGGAAATTATTTTCTAGAATCTGTGAAATATGAAAAAGCAATGATTGGCTTAATAAAATGGAAATAAATCATCAAAATCACTTGAATGAAAAAAGAGTAGGAGAACTTTAAGAATGCTAAGACTCATTTTCATACATGGCACATTGACAACATGCCAAAGAAGAAAAATCAAATGGAATGGTACTGTGAAAAGACAGACCAATGCATAACAACCTCAAGAACAGCAACAAAAAAAACTGGCACTTTTTTTGTAGCAAAAAGTAGCAATAGGTATTGCAAGCAATAGGAGAGAAAGAAGCCATGGAAAACGTATTGGCTTACACCCAAGTTAATAATGGCAGCACCAAGGTCAGCAAGAGTGACTGTTTTCTCTCACAGAGACATTCACACAATGTCCAGCAAGTGACACCTGTTCCCACTCCCAGGGGAGGAGTCTCACTTTGGGACAATAGCAAAGAGCAAAGAGCATAACAATGCCCACCACGGGGAGTAGCAGTCCTAGGGTGTCAACCCACCGCCTGGTTTGCAGGTAGGTGTCAGGGTCACCAAGAAAAACATGATTTAGACAGGCACTGGATGGAACAAGGCTTCACTCAGAGAAGACAGAGCAAGATTAGTTACAATAGTGAACACAGGTTCCCTGTGGCCAGCAGGTCTCACCCTGAAGCTCACGCAGGGAGCTGGTCTGCACTCATCCTCCTGTGCTGAAGGCAAAGGATGCCTTTCCCCCCTCTCCAGGAAGAGATATAGCAGTGTGCTTGGCCAGGTGCCATGTGATGCACATGCTTAAGTAGAACAAAGAAGTACACACCAAATCCAGAACCGGGAAATGTGTTTCAAACAAGTTGATATTCCCAGCACAAGCTGTGAGGCATAGTAATCTGTGTATAAGGAAATGTTCCAGGCCTGAGACACACTCTTATGTGACTGTGAAAGGGTGGGCAGGCTGCACACATAGTTTCATAAATTTCCCAACACACAGTCTCATAAATTGACTCCTTTTCTTCTCTTTCTTAGTTATAGGGTGATAATACTGTGGGGTTTTTTAAATTAAATATTTCTTTTAAAACAACTCAGAGGGTCACCGTGAGAACAAATGAAATACTGGCTGCAAGAAAACTTGAACTTTTCCAACCGGGTGTTCTTTAAATACAAGCTGTTGTCGTGTTGTCCAAAATCTGAATTTGACAATTTCTTGTTAAGAATGTAGATATTTAGAAAGTATAGTTGCAGAATTAGACCTAGTCATTTTTGACTAATATGTTTGCTTTCCTGACTCTTATTTATCCTAGCCCTGGGAACTTCAATCCCAATAGCTGGTTACGTGATGAAATGGTTAAAATGTTGATTGCATCGATTATAAGCAGAGTCATTCTGAGGAGATGTGGGGACATTCCCATGAGAAAAAACAGAGATTCAGGGGAAAATATTTAATATCTATTTTTCTCCCCTGTACCTTGCTTCTTAAAGTAGAAAATTTGCAAGATATCTTATAGGCCACAAAATAAAGGCCTAATTGCCTCCAAGGTATTCCCAGTTCTAGGTCAGTTTGATTTCAGTAGACATACTTTAGAACTTTTGCTCTGCTCCAGAGTTGTTAATTAATGACAGTAGCACCAATAACAAATATTAACTACCATTTATAAAGGTTTCTGATGTGCCACACTCCATGTACATTATCTCATTTAATTCACAAACTAATCTCTCCAGATTCAGATTATCACCTCAATCTCACAATAAAGGAAACCATGCCTTACGACAGTTCAGTGATTTTTTTTTTTAGAGTCACACCATAAAGAAATGGTTGACTATCATACACCCTACCTGTCTCACTTCGCATTTCAAGCTCTTTCAAAGCTGTACTGCCTCAATGTAAATGAATAAAGTAGAGTTGACAACTCATAGCTCTCTTTCCAAATACTATCACATTGGACCCTGATCAGAATTTCCTACTGGAAAACAAAACCCAAAAAAAAAAAAAAATGTAAAGAGAAAGTTGATTATCATGTTTATTTGAGAGAAGTGAACATCAAAACTAAAACAAAACCATGATGAAAAAAATATACAAAGCAAGTAAATAACTAGCATCAGTAGTAGCCTGAGAAAATAAATTACAAGAACAAATCTAGATTAATAAACAGTCATAGTTGATAGAAGACAATTTTAAAATGAAATAAGTAAAAGCTACGTTTTGCAATCAAATAAATATATAAAATGTAAAATATGTGTGGCTAAGTCAGCACATGAACAGCTGGGAAATGGCACTATTTGGAACAATAAAAAGGGGCACTTGCAACTTATATTTTGAGAATTTATAAAATAAAATTGGAAAGGGAGTGTAGGCTACAAATAGCACCACCTCACTTTTATAAGGTCAATTGCAATTTATGTTGAAGACAAAATAGTCTAGATTCTCTTTCATGACTAAGTTGGAGTTATAGTCACAGGACCCAGTGGTTCCAGGAAGAAAAAAGTAATATATAAATATTTTGCTTTTCATCCTTACAGGGTAAGATTCCTTCCTATTAAATAATATGGCATTTCAACATACAATACTTATTTTGACTTTTTAGCAGGCAAGCCACAAGGGTCCTGCCTTATGAATAGAAGAATGAAATAGAAGATTTAGAGAAAAAAATAAAACCATCAGTTGTTTTGGCAGGAAAATTTGGGTTTACCTACTGAGGACAGTGAGTTTCACTTTTGTCTTGGTAAAAGAAAGCAAAGTGACTATTCTTTGGAACAAGCTAAAAATGAAATAAAATATTTTCTAATGTGGAGACTTGGTTTCAACTTCTGAAACTTCAATAAGCCCTGTAACTTTGCATATGGTGAATAACCTCTGTATGTCTTAGTTTTCGGTCTAACAGCAATACCTCAGAGTGGGCTTTTGTGAAGACTGCATGATTCACGGAAAAAAAAACTACAAAACCTTGGTAAATTGTAATTCACTGTGAATATATAACATTGTCAACAACAGGGATTGAGAAATTGGTAAAATTGATCAGCCAAAGACTCAAGGGACAATACATCTGGAGTCAATAAAATGTAAGTTTCTTTAGCTTGCTACAAAAAAGAAAGAGAGAGAGACAGACAGACAACAGAGAGTTCACTCCAGAGGAACACTGGGACATTTTAATAAGAGGATTTTGGGAGACTGTTTATGGAATTTAGGCTTATGCGGCGTGATTTTTTTTTAAATAATAGCTTTCTTGAGATATAATTCACATACCATAAAATTTACCCTATTAAAGCATATAATGTAGTGGGTTTTAGTACATTCAAAGAGCTGTGTAGCCATCACCACTGTCTAATTTCAGAGCATCTCCATTACTCCAAAATAAAACACTGAACTGTTAGCAGTCACTCCCCACTTTCAACTCTACCTAGTCCCTGACGACCACACATTTCCTTCCCTCTCCGTGGATTTGCCTGTTTTGTTCATTTCATGTAAGTGAAATCATACACTATGTGGATTTTTTAACTACCTTCTTTCAATTAACTGTAGTTTAAAAGGTCAAGTGTGTACCATTGCTTCATTTCATTTTATTGCTAAATAATACTCTATTGAGCGGATACATGACATATTTTTACCCTCTGGGTCATATCCACTTTTTGGCAAAGCTGTTATAAATGTTGCTATGAACATTAATGTACAGATTTTTGTTCGGACATATGTTTTCAATTCTCTTGAATGAGTAACTAGGGGTAGAATTGCCAGACCATATGACAACTCTATATTTAAAATTTTGAGGAGTTTTAAAACTGTTTTTCACAGTGGCTACCCCTTATTGCAAGCCCACCAACAATGTATGAGCATTCCAATACCTCTACCTACTCAAAAACATTTGTTATTAACTGCCTTTTGTTTTTTAGCCATCCAGCTCTGGATGAAATGGTATCTCATTGTGGACTTGATTTGCATTCACTTATGACTAGTGATGTTGAATAATTTTTCATATGCATGTTGTCCATTTGCATATTTTCTTTAGAGAAATATCTGTTCACTTCTGTTGCCCATGTACTATTGATTATTTATCTGTTTAGTCATTGAGTTTTAGGAATTCTTTGTGTATTCTAGATACAAGTCTCCTGATTTTTCAATATCATCTTCCATTTCATATGTTGTCTTTTCACTTTCTTGATGCAGTCCTTTGAAACATAAAAGTTTTTAATTTGATAAAGTCCAATTTATTTATTTATTTTTCTTTGGTTGATTATTCTTCCAGTGTCATGTCTAAGAAACAATTTCCTAATCCAAGGTCATGAAGATTGCCGTCTTTTTTTTTTCCCCTGCCACATTGCCGAGCTCATTTATTAGTTTTAATAATGTTATGTATGGGGAGTGTATGTGTATGTGTTCCTTAGCATTTTCTATATAAAAAGTCATCTTGTTTGAAAATATAGTTTTACTACTTTGTTTTCAATCTGCAGGTCTTTTATTTAAATTTCTTGCCTAATTGTCCTGGCTGAAACCTCCACTATAATGATGAATAGAGGTGATGAGAGTGAACATGTCTTGTTCTCCACCTTCAGGGTAAGTCTTCAGTCTTCCTCCACGGGATAGTCTTAATTGTAGGTTTTTCACAGGTGTTATTGTCTTCTATTCCTAGCTTGTGGAGTGTTTTTAACTGAAACGGTATTGTATTTTGTCTGATGATTTTTCTGAATCTATTGAGATTACTGTATGGATTTTGTCCTTTATTCTATAAATATGGTATATTACACTGATACATTTTTGCATGTCAAAGTAACTTTCCATTCCTAGGATAAATCCCATTTGGTTGTGGTATATAATTCTTTTCAACATGTTGATAGATTCATTCTGCTAGTATTTTGTTGAAAAATTTTGCATCTATATTCATAAGATCTAGTGGTCAGTAATTTTCTTTACTTTTTATGTTTTTGTCTAGTTTTGGTAACAGGGAATACTGGCCTCACAGAATGAGTTATGAAATGATCCCTACTCTTTCATTATTTGGAAGAGTTTGTGAAGAATTGGTGTTAATTTTGCATTAAACATTTGGTAGAATTCACCAATAAAGCTATCTGGTCCTAGGCTTTTCATTATGGGAAATTTTTATTAGAAATTTCATCTATTTATTTGTTAAAAGTCTAGTATATTTAGTATTTTCACATATAATTCTTCATAGTATTTCCTTGTAATATTATTTTAATTTTTTTATTTCTGTAAAGTCATAAGTAATAGCCCCTTTTTATTCAAGATTTTAGTAACTCGAGTCTTCTCTACTTTTTCTTCATCAGTCTGAGTAAAGCTTTGTCAATTTTGTTGATTTTCTTTCAAAGAAACTGCATTTGGTTTCACTGATTTTTTTCTATTTATTATCTCATTTATTATCAGTCAACTGTTTACTACTTTCTTCCTTCTGCTTACTTTTGATTTAGTTTGCTTTTCTTTTTCTAGTTTCTTAAGATGGCAGGTTAGGCTATTGATTTGAGCTCTTTCTATTTCTTCAAAAAGGCATTTACAGCCATAAATTTCCCTTTAAGCACTGATTTATCTATAGCTCATGGTTTTGTTTTTTTGCATTTCTGTTTTCATTCATATTAAAGTATTTTATACTTTCCCTTGTGATTTTATCCTTGACCCATTGTATATTTAGGAGTGTATTTTTACTTTTCATCTATTTGTGGATTTTCCAATTACCTTTTGTTATTGATTTCTTAATTTTATACCATTGCGATCAGAAAATATATTTTGTATGATTTAAATTATTTTGTATATATTAAAGATGGTTTTATGGCCTAACATATGATCTATTCTGAAGAATAGTCCGTGTGAACTTGACAAAAATGTGTATTCACTTTTTGAATGGAGAATTCTGTAAGTTTTTACTGTCATTCAAGTTGATTTATATTATTTTTGAAGTTTTCTATTTCTTTTCTGCTATTATGTTAATTTATTCTATCTATTATTAAAAGTGAAGTATTCAAGTCTCTGTTATTGTTGAATTGTTTGTTTCCTCCTTCTAGTCTGTCAGTTTTTACTTCACATGTTTTGGTGCTCTGTTGTTAGATGCATATAGGTTTATAGATGTCATTCCTTCTTGATAGATTGATCCTTTTGTCATTAGAAAATGAACTTCTATGTATTTAGTAACAATTTTTGTCTTAAAGCCTATTAGTGTACTAATCTAGTATTTGGTTACTGTTTGCATGCTATACATTTTTTCATCCTCTTTCAACTTATTTGTGTCTTTGAACAAGTGTGCCCCTAACACACAGCAAATAGTTGGACTTTTTAAAAATAATTTTGCCAATATTTGCTTTTGGATTGGAATGCTCAATCCATTTAAATTTCATGTAATTACTGTGAAGCTAAGATTTACTTCTGTCATTTTGCTATTTGTTTTCTACAGGTCTTATGTTACTGTTGTTTTTTTTTTTGTTTCTCTATTTCTCCCACCTTTTGTGTTCAATAGATATTTTATAATGTACCATTTTAATTCCTTTGTCTTTTTTAGTGGTTGTCCTGGGGATTACAATTAATATTTTAATTTATAACAATCTAGTTTGGATTAATACCAATTTATATTCAATAATATACAAAAACTTTACTTCTACAGAACTCTGATACCTCCTTATTCTTTTGTGCTATTACTGTCATATAAAATATCTTTATACATTATAATTCTATTAACATAACTTTATGATTATTACTTTATGCAGTTTTGTTTTAAATCATATAAAGAAAAGAAAAGAGTAACAAAAATGCATATATAATGCTTATTGTTTTTACCCATATACTTTTGCCAGTGCTCTTTGTTTCTTCATGTGAATTTGAATTATTTTCGAGTATCTTTCATTTCAACCTGAAGGACTCTTATTAGTATTTCTTGTAAGTGTTCTAGCAACAAATTCTTTTTGTTTTTGTTTATCTGGGAATGTCTTATTTTTGCATTAATTTTTAAAGAGTAGTTTCGTTGAATATAACTATCTTGGTCTTTATTTTTTCAGGTTTTTGAATAGGCTACCTCACTGCCTTCTGCCCTCCATGTTTTCTTATTAGGAGTCGGCTGTTAGTCTTAGTGAATACTCCTTGTATGTGATGAGTTGCTTCTCTCTTCATGCTTTCAAAATTCTTTCTTTATCTTTGTCTTCTAACTATTTAATCACAATGAGATTAGATGAGGATCTCTTTACTTTTATTATATTTGGAGTTAATGATGCTTGTTGTTTGTAGAGATTAATGTTTGTTATTAAATTTGCAAACATTTTAGCCATTATTTCTCATTTTTTTTTCCCTGTCCCCTTTTTTCTTTACTCTCTTTCTGCCATTATATAAATGTTGGTATTTTTTTTCTTCATTATTTTTCTTCTCGGTTTTCAGACTGGATAATTTTAATTAATCTGTCTTCAATCTGGCAGTTTCTTTCTTTTGACATTTCAAGTCTGCTCGTGTACCATTCCAGGGTCATTTTAATTTCAATTATATTATATATTCCAATTCCATAATTTTTATTTGATTTGTATTTGTATTTCTATGTCTTTATTGATGATATTCTCTATCTCATGAGACATTTTTTCTCTCTTTCCTTTATTTATTTGGGCATAGTTTTCTTTGCTTCTTTAAACATATTTATAATAGCTGATTTAAACACCTTTTCTTGTAAGTTTAACATCTTGGCTTCCTCAGGGACAGTTTCTATTGACTCTTTTTGTTCCTTTATAATGCCCATATTTTCCTATTTTTTACATGTCTCATAAATGTTGTTTGAATATTAGATATTGAAAATACAATAATGTCAGCTCTGAAAATTATATTTCTGCCCTGCTAGGTTTGTTTTTGCTGCTATTATTTGCTTATTTAGTGACATTCCTCAATTAATTTTGTAAAGTCTTTATTGTTTGTCATGTGTGGTTACTAAAATCCTTGTTTAGTTGGCCTTGTCGTCAGCTAATAATTAGATGGAGAATTCCATAAATGCTTTGAACCATTAAGTTGCCTAGGTTTTTTTTAGAGACTCTGTGTGTGTGTGCATTCAATACTCTGCTAGTTGACAATTCTGCCTTGGTCTTCACTTTCTGCTTGTGCAGAACCTCAAGTCCTCCACAGGTGGGAGATTAAGGCTTTTTTAAATCCTTCCTGGGCATACTCTCAGCTCTGCACGTGTGCATGAACTTCTAGATTTCCCAAGCGTGTCTAGGAGCCTTTCAAAGCCTCTATAGGCATCTCATTCACAGCTTCTCCTTTTCTGTTTTTTGATCTGCCTCTTTTATGCCCCAACTCATTTTGCTCCCTCAGACACTGAAATGTTGAATAACTGCCACTTGATTTTTTATTTTTATTTTTTGACAAATGCACCATACCAAGCAAGCTCTGAGTCAGGTTATATAAATACAAACACTGTGAGTTGGGGTTTTCAGGGAACTTCCAGACAGGTCAAATGAAGGCAATTCTCTGGGAATTGAGTTTCGGTGAGCTCCAAACCCATTCTGCTGCCTCTAGTGACTGCTAGGTTGTTAGTTTTCATAGCTGCCATGATTGTGAGGCTGTTGGTTTCCAATACTACCTAAGGACTAGGGAGAAATGAGTAGTTATAGGGCCAGTTGAAGTGCCACAAAGCTTATTGTTGTAATTGAGATTCAGTCATTTTTTTTTTTGAATAAACATTTCTTGTCATGTTGCAGGCTTTGGTTAATTCCTAGATCTCTGGAAAAATATGTTTTGACAAATCTGTCCAGTGTGCTTGTTTCTTTTATGAATGAGTATGTCTTAGGAGTTCTTTACTTCATCCCTCCAGGAGTATTTCTCCCTGCCTGAGGATTTAGGAAGCAGAGGCCATTCTTTTGTTGAGTGCTGTCAGGAAGCTGAGGCAATTAGGTGATTCAGCGTCTTGGTAATTATAGTTAGGAGGCAGAAAGAGGATACAGAACTGGAATTGACACTGGTAAAGAAAAGTAATTACTCACGTTAGATGTAAGAAAAGAAAACATTTACTTTTTTTTTTTTAATGGTTGTAGAGTGTCCTTCTCTCTGTATTCTTTCAGATATTATCAGAGCAGTCCTCTTATCTTGTGAAATTATGATCATAGCATAGCCTTTTCTAGGTATTATTTATATTCTAAGAAACTGATTTATGTTTATTGGAGACACTTTGATCTAGCTGTCAGCATCTAGATAAAAAATACGAAGATTGTCTACCTTCTCATAAGTGAGGATGCCCTTTCTCATGGCATTGGTTTAAACACTGGCCCCTGTTGCCATTCCTTCCTCCCCACCATTTTTGAGAGTTTCTTCAATGACTTCCTCATAAAAGTTAGCAATATTATTCCACCTATTAGTTAGTCTTCAGTCTTCCCTTCCACCAGACAATATAGAGTTTAGAGTTTTGGCAATTCTGCCCAGACTGGCTGAAATACTCTGTGATATCATTAATATGTTTATTAGAACTCTACAGTTTCCATTTATTTTAGTGGAAAACTATAAAGAAGAAAACACTCAAGTTTTTCCTTTTCCTTTTATTCTTTTTACCCCTCCAAATCACCCTTTATCCTACTCCCTGAATTCTGTAGAAGAAACATTAAATTTTTTTTAATTTTTAAATTTTTTATTTCAGCATATTACATGGGTACAAATGTTTTGGTTACATGAATTGCTTTTGTACAGTTTGAGTCAAAGTTGTAAGTGTACCCATCCCCCAGATAGTGTGCATTGTACCTATTAGGAGTGAATTTACCCATCCCCTCTTCTTCCCCCCCACCTGCTTGAATTCCGTTGAATTTACTACCATATGTGTTTATAGCAGCACAATTCACAATTGCAAAGATGTGGAAATATTAAATTTTTTATTGGACTAACTAAAGAGAAGCTGGTGAAACAAATAAACAGTCTGGATTACAGCAAAAGGACATGGCTCTCTATTCTAAGTCTTTGAATTTGCTAAGGTTAGAATGGAGAAAAATTAACATCCAGCCTGTAAACTTCTTTGGTTGAGAAGTTTACCTTATAATTTTATTTTCTACAAAAGAAAAATATATTTAAAATACCACTTCAGGAAAAAAATGGAGCCTATTTATGCAGAACTGGTAGTAATTTAATCAATAAGTCCTTTGAGAACAAGGGACTTTGAATAAAGTCTCCTCATATTTAGAAAAATATTCCTTTCTTTAGGGCTGATTTAATATTGGTTGAGGCTGAGGAAGCCATAATTATAGTATTGTCTTTCTAAAAGTTGTGGTCAGACTTTGGGTCTGGCTTAAGGGAAGAGACCATATTTCTCACAAGCTTACAAGGAACATAATAGGCATTTCTCAGAGTATAGTTAGTGGTCGCTCTGTTCTTTAGTGAGGAGCGATGCCTGAAGAGGTGTTGTTATTGCACCCATAGTTTTAATGAAACCCCAATTATCTCCTCTTTTAAAAAAATCACAAGATTCAATATTGAGAGTTTCTAGATTTGTTCTACCATTTATTGAGAACATACTCTTGGTCAAAAATAGTACTAGACACTTAGCAAATATTATCTTATTTAATCATTGCTATAGCTCAATGAAACAGACTTTAAAATTTCTATTTTATATGGTATGAGTATGAGAGAGTTTAAATAAGATACCCAAAGTTTTTGATCTGGCAAATAACAGTGCAATGATGAATACTGAACTCTTATTTTAAATTTTTTATATTAAAATACTGTAGCAATTTCCACCGACAGCCCCATGGTCTCCTATGGCAACTATAGAAAACACAAACAACTCATGTGGCTGTGAATAGACAAGGTGAGAGACTCAACCACACAGGCTGACCCGACATCTGAATTGTTTCTAACTGGGAGACTAAGAGGAGTCAAGGAGCAAAGGATGCAGAAGTATAATGAGCATCAAAATGCAGGGAGCACAACTTCTTGCTAGATGGAGGGGTGAAACAGAGGCTCAGAAGTTATAAATAAAGTAGTGGATAGTGCCAGAGATGATGAAGCAGACCAGCAAGGGTTAAAAGCAGGAGCAAAGTGAGGGAATACAAGGTTAATTCAAGTCCACAGACTTGTCCGCAGAGCATGCCTTGCACATGTGTTTTGGTAGAGGACTGATGAATGGAGAAGTACAAGATTTGGGAAAATACAATCCATAGTTAATTGAACATTGAGAGAAACTGGTTTTTAGATTTAATTAATTGAATGAGTTTAGGCTATCATGTGATAAAAAAAGTTTTTTTAATTAGCATGCCTTTTTGAAGAACTAAGGAGAGAACCGTATCCTAGATACCTTTTGCCAAGTGGCCCTATTTTCTGAACTCAGAAAATTTATCTATCTATTGAGAATCCTTAAAAATGTGATTTATTAATTTATTTAAATTATTATTATTTTTAATTATAAAATAAATGAGTTTTCTGGAATGAAACAAATACAATACCTGAAACTGAGACAGTCTCATGAACAATTTGTGACATATAGCTTTTCAAAATCATAGACAATTAAAGCATTACTGAAATTAGCAACTACGTGCTCTTTCCTTGATAAGCAATACAACTTAACGTCCACTCTGATGTCAGCAGAAGGCTTGCAGAAAGTTAGGAGAACTTTTTACCAGTGAAAAACACGAAAATATGGAGTGCTTTTCGGCAGTCATCATGAGTAAGTTCCAAATTGTTTTCTCAGAAGGAAGCAGTTTAAACTCGAAGGATTTATAAAGTTGGAAAGACTGGAACAGACATTTGGCAACTCAGGCAATGCCCCCTAAATCATCACTTCTGTTTGAAGGTTAACAACTTATCTTTCCAAATATCCAGGTTAACACCCAGCCATCTTCATGTTATGAAGAATTGAGAGATTGGCATGACAACTGAGTAAAATGTACAGCAAGCAAAATTGACTTAGTAAAATACAGACCTGCGATTATTCTGACCAACAGAGATTACTGAAAATTGTTTTCCATGGCAATTTTTTTTTCTATACCAAATTTTTTTTAAACTTGTGTGCCAATGTGCATCAGTATATGTACATTTTGGGTTCATTTTGAGGGCACTTATTGAAAGTTTTAAATTATTTTCGTGTATAAGTAGTACAGATAATTGAAATGAGTAAGTACTATTAAATACTTACTTATAAAAATTATTACCTCTCATAGTGCAGAATAGTCAAAAAACAGTCCATATGAGATCATGAGGCTAGGATAGAAAGAAAGAATGTAAGATAAATAGAAATGGTTTGCCAAACTTAGCTGGAGAAAGAGTAAACATACAGCTGCATGGAATGATTTAAGAGTTGATAAATAAGTTTCTCGAATACTCTTCAGTTCCAAACTGTCTAAAATTCTAAGCACTCATAGAATCATGGACTCATAGAATTACATCTTTTCCAAGTGACCTTAGAAATCTACCACTTTCATCTTACCAATAATGAAATGGAGATCTAGAGAGGCTAAGGAAATTTTCACAGGTCATATAGCTAATCTGTAGCACAACTAAACCACCAAATTGTTATTATCAACTCCTAGTATTATACTCTGTAGGTATGTGACAACCACAAAGTGGCTATTTGCTAAAACAAGACGTTATACTTATTTACCCAAAATAACCAACATTACCAACACTATTTTCTACTTCTTGTTGCCATTCATTTTTTTCCAATTCAATTCTATTCAAGTGTGTTTTAGTTATACCTCAAGATCTAACCCAAATTCTGCCTGGTTCATTAGGTATTCTATTCCAGCCCCCTGAATTACTCTCTTTCTGATGAACATCCGTATATGTTTGGTGATGTTTGTCATTTGCCATTTAACACACATTGCCAAGTAGCATTTCTTGAACTGCCATCTTATAATTTTGTTTAACTGTTTTCATAGACTGACCTTGTCTTCCTAAGAAAATTCTAAGATCCCAAGAATTAGAGTTTGTGTTTATGACTTTTTTGTGGTCACCTGCTTAATATGAGAAACAAAGAAGCCTAGAGATGTGAAGCTACTCTGGTTGCAACGTGGAGACTGGACTGGAAAGGAGAAAAATGGATTAGGGAAGACCAAGTAGAGGATTTAATTTATTGACTTTTTGATACATTTTATATCAACAGGTGATAAATCTAACACAGATCAATAAAATTCTGAATTGGTTAAGGAATTAAATGCAAATGAAATCATAAGACACACAAATAAAATTGTACTCAAGCTAGGAAATTGTTGCTAAGTATAAAAACACATGGATAAAATGTGAAGGAAATTCCTGGTAAATATGAGCACCTTTTTAAAAATATTGATAAAATGATTTAAATATTACCATCAACAACTTAAATAGGATCAATTTTTGGCATATTTAAAATATGAAAATGTTAATATCCTGATTAACAGAAACCCTTAAAAATATACAATTAAAAAATTTAGATAATTAAAGAAAAATTGTCAAAGAATATGAACAAGAAAATCTTGTAATGAAAAGTGCACATTGTTAATATATGAAAACATTCCATCTCACATATATTCAAAAAATCACATTCATATACCAACATTTTTACATGGGAATAAATTTTTATTAATTCCATGGAAGTCAATATCAAAAAGCATTCAAAATGTGTATACATTTTCATCAAGTAATTCTACTTCCATGAGTTGCTCTTAAGCAAATAATCAGAAATGTGAACAAAGACTTGTGGACAGCAATATTTATATCAGTATTCTTAATCATATACAAAATTATGGAAACAATCTAAATACTCATTGGTACAGATCCATTAAATGAGTCAGTGTGTCCATGTAATGAAATCTTAGATATCATTATAATCATGTTTTGGAGGAAATATTTAATTATATGGAAAAATGGGATAATATAAAGTTGAGTGAAAAGTATCAATATACAAATTTATAGAGAACATTATTCCAACTGATTATATGTGTATACGTCTCCAGTGACTATATTTTTACATTAGTCTATATACTTCTCCATGTTTTCTAAAGCCATCAAAGTTAGCTTATCATTTTATTAGGACTAATGATCTTAAAAATGATGTTAAAATGACAAGTGGCAATGAGTTCTATTGTTTACAAAGCTTGTATTTTAATGAAGTTAAGCACTGTGTTTGTTCTAACCTAAATAAATTTTGTAGCTAAAGAGTATTTTAGAAAAAAATAAAAGACGATCAGATGGTCTTAACAGGCAAATTTTTTCATACTACTTTGACTTCTCAATTACTAGACATCATAAAGACCACTTTGATCTGAATGGATCACTCATTTATGTAGTAATACAATTTATTTTGTCACGTTTCCTTAGCAACATTCTATATATCCTAATGATCTGGATTAGAATTCATATTTACTATTTCCTCCTCACTTATTTATTTTCATATCATTTCTTAAGCAGCAGTTACTTTCTTGGAGGATTGATAACTCCATATGTTTTGTGATTTTTGATAGGTTGTCCCTATGACAGCAATTTTTTTCATCAAATATTAGAATCAGTTTAAAAATTAGATACCAATTCCCTCTCCTCTCCCTAACCCATTAATTTATTCTCCACCTGGAACAAGTACTGACTCTCTTGATATTGTCAAATGAATTGAGTTCATGGGAATGATACTTTAGACAGCGGTCGGTTCCCAGCCTTTTTGGCACCAGGGACCAGTTTCATGGAAGACAATTTCTCCACAGACGGGGATGGGGAGGCGGAGCTCAGGTAGTGATGTAAGCGATGGGGAGAGGCTGTAAATACAGGTTAAACTTCCCTTGCTTGCCCATCGCTCACCTCCTGCTGTGTGGCCCTCCAGTACCTAAGTTTCCTGGAAGACAATTTTTGCACAGACGGGGGTCGGGGGAGGAGGGGAGTGGAGCTCTGCGGCCTGGTCCATAGCAGGTCACGGACTGGTACTGGTCCACAGTCCAGGGGTTGGAGACCACAGCTTTAGGATACTAAAGTTGAACCTCACCTTTGAAAGGCACTACACATAATATAAGGGCTTTAAGTTAAATATTCCTTTACCTGCCATTTAGTAGCTATATAACCTTAAGTAATATATTTAATCTCTCCAAATCTCAGTTGCCTCAACCAAGAAGTAAGGATAATACCACCCTCATAGGGCTATTATGAAATGTAAAGCATATAAAATCTATAAAATGTCTTACAGTTATCTACTTCTTCACAGCTTCATCATTTTGCATTCTTAAATTAGTCATACCTATTTAATTAGATTATCAAAATGGTTAAAATTTGTATAAATAGTTGAAAATTTGTTTTTGGAGCATTTGAGAACTTGATATTTTGATTACTGGACACCATTTCATACTACATATTAGATAAAAATTCCCTATCATTTATTAAAAAATTTAATCATTTGGTTTTTTTTTTTGGAGAAAAAAAGTAAGCATTGAAAAATATGTGCTGAAGGAAGCCAGATATTAGATACACAAGTCTCTTGATCAACTTCACAAAATGGTGTCGGATTCTGACATGGAAAAACATGCTCTTCTGCCATCTCATGTAGTCAGACGAGTTCTGCTGCTGATTTCTACCTCCATGCTTTTATTGAACGCCAAATGGTATACTCTGTATCAAGTAAAATGAATATAATACAACACCAGAAAAGCAGAGCAAGTCTCACGTAAATTGTCTTTTTATAGGTTTCTAGAAAGCAAGCTGTAAATTTTTCCAGTAAGTAGCCACTGGAGTCATGTTTCCAAGCAGCATTTACAGAGTACAAGGCAATGCATGGTAGTTAGAATATACATGAAGGATAGCTATTTTTTTTAATCTCTATACAATAGACTATTTGCACTATGAGAGTAATCAAAATGATGCCACATTTAGGGAATAATGGCAAGCAAGAGCGTTAGCACATCAGACAATATCAGTGATGCCATGATATGTTTTACAGTGGTGGAAGTGTGGCCAGATGATAAAGGGAGATAGCTGATTTGCTGTTGCAATGGAACTGCCAGTCGATGAGGGAATGCGGGAAAGGTTATGACTTAAGGTGAAATCAGCAAAGGCTGTACTGCATTCCAATGTGATTTTTCCATTCCAAAGAAAGTTTATTCCTCTCAAGTTCCACATGCAAGAGTTACATTTCAGAGCCAGATACAAAAGAAAAATCTGGCCTGCATAAAATTTTAACTTCTCACAAAAATGCCAAAATGTATCTTACTATAAGGGGAAGTTAGAGACATTTCACATTTTAAAATATAGTTAGTGCAAAGATCTGTCAAAAAATCAGTCTCTGTAGGCTCAATAATCTATTCTGTAACTAGAGTGTTGCGTTAAATCAGAATCAGAACCACACTGACGAGGCCAGTTGAGACAGTAATTATAATTACAGTGGGTTCTCAGGCAAGTCTCCTGCCTACAAAGACTAACTTTAATATGTACTTTGCCATCCTTTGCCTCTTTCCTACGCTGCTCTACTACCTTCAAGATGGTAAACATTCTTCAAGGCCCAGTCTGTGTGTCATGTCCTCTGTGAAGACTTCCCTCAACATCAGCAGGATGAGTTAATCACCTGCTCGGTACTTCTCTAACACACTTACCCATCTTGTCTTTGTTTGTAGCCCATGACACTGTAACCCTTCAAGGGACAGAATGACCATACTCTTCAGGGATGCCCAGTGCCTTGTGCTATTTGCTAAATGCTGTGTTGATAATAAAAGGCTGTTTGGTAATAAGAATTACTGTAAGTTTCAAATGGGTTATCAAAGAATTAAATGGGTGGAATTTAAAAATCTGAGTCAGCAATGATCTAGCTTCTCCAAAATCTGTTCACATTGTAGGCATCACTCTGGCCTCCACTCATTCCGTCTGGCTGCTCAGGGAGGCAATGCTGTCTTTGGGACCTCTGCAGCCCCACGGCAATGGGGGAAGCTGTAGGTGAGGTTGAGTGAGCCAGAAGGCACAGAGGACAGGACGAAGGGATAGCCAGGGAGACAGAAGCAAGACAAATGGGTGTCAAGAAGAAGGTGACAGGAAGGACAAACTTTTAGATGGAAAAAAGTCCAAGAGAGCCTGTACTACTGGCTCAAGTAAATTTAAATAAAACAGTCAAATTCTATTAAAATGTTAGAATATACACTGGAGAAGAGAAGCAAAGGCAATAAAAATAAATACTGCTATTTTTTTAATAGGGTGACAGTGTATGTATCAGCTCTCACTTCCCTTTCAAAAAAAGCCTCCTGACCTTGTGTGTAGTACAGACATAGTGATCGATGGCTTATACCCTTTCTTCTCATGTGGAAGAACCAGAGAGTGGTGGGAAGTTTTTGAGACGTGGCGTCAAGTGAGAATTTGGTTTCTAGCTCTAGTAGCAAAATCACTTTAGGAAATGTGCCTATCCTCCCTCATCCACATTCAAAACATTTTCAAATTGACAATAATATCCAGCTCCATGAGCTGTCATGAGGATTCCAAGAGATGCTTCATGAGAATAACCTAGCTCAAGGTTGGCGTGTGTCCTGGGCTCAATGTTTTCTTCCTTTTTCACTGCATCCTTTTTACTCTATTTTCTTCATTTTATCTACTGAAATTTGTATTTCTTCAGATTATTTATGGTACTAACATGAGACCCGAACACAGTTTAGGAAAGAGAATGATTTAACTTGCTGTCTAGCTAAGCAGATGTGCTGGATCTTAAGGCTTGCCAAAAAAAAAAAAAACAACTTGTTCTTATTATACTGTGAGAACAATTCTGGTGGTGCATGAAGTCGGGCCTGCAGAAGGATTCCTGTAAGTACGTGTTGATTGATTCATTAACATGGCTTGGTTTGAACAAAACATCAGGCATTTGAGGCACGTGAAATATGAAATATGTGTCTGTCGTAGCCCACATAATTCCTGCGTTACTGACGCCTGATGCAATGTCTTGAAAGCCACTTTCTCCTCTCCATATCTTTCAAACATTTCACTTGGAAGCCTCAGGATTTGAGAAAGCCCCTCAAACATTTCCGAGAGTAAACACACAATCTTCTCCTGAGAGAAGATTAACTTACAAAACCATTATCAAATTTTTTTATTCCTCTACGTTTCACACTGGCATCATCTTTAGCTCCTTCATCTCTTTTTCCCAGTTCTAATTTAATTTCTCTCTTTAATCACTTTCTCTAATTTATGTTTCCTTCTCCAGTCAATGACCACTATCAGCCTCAGTCCTCATCACTTTCTTTTAAAAATATTTTTCTATCAGGTCTTCATTTATATAATTTGCCAAATAGTGACTGATTGAGTGTTATAGGCCAGACCCTCTGCTGGCTGTTAAGGAAACCACAAAGAACAAGATAAACATGATTCCTGCCATCATGGAATTGTACTGAAATATAAAATTGTAGTGGGATAAAAATGACATAGATAAATACTGATATATTTTTTGCTATAAAAAATAGGATAGAGAGTAGTGGAGGAGGGAGATGGTAAAGCTGCTTTAGATAGACTAAACAAGGAAAATTATTTGAGGAGAGGAGATTTGAGCTGAGAGCTGAAGAGTCAGGCCAGGAGGAAATCACTGGGCCAGATGAGATCGGAGTGAAGGGATTTATCCTTCTGTTTCTCTTTAATTGATGTAGCCTCTGGCTGGCTGGAACATCCCCCCTCTCTTAATCTCTTCGTGGCTAATAGTGACAGCTCTGCTGCTGCTACTAGCTCCAGGTACCTGAACTATCTCTTGTGGTTTCTCCACTCCTTACCCATACCTTTGTAATTAGTCACTTTGTAAATAAAATCCCCTCAAATTATCCTAATTTGAGTGTGCCATCTGTTTCCTGCTGACTCCCTGATGGATACGGTGATTTGTACTGAAATGGCTTCAGGAAAGAGGCCCTCAGTATTGGATTCTGATGTGTGCCAGTTGTGGATTTGGGTACTGCATGAAAACCTTCTTGCTGGGTGAGGGGGGAGATAAATGTGACACAGGTGGGGCACAGGTAATCTATGGTATGTGATGGCATCGTGATGACTCAAATTATCACTGGGGCAGCATGAAATGAAATACAGCTGGAGAGCTAAACCTGGGGAGATCACAGGTCTGTGACTTAGTAGGTAACACAACAATAGTGATTATGGAATCACTAGGCTTCTCCTATTGCACTTTAATAATGTACATAAGGACAAAACAATATAAGAACTATGTATGAATACAAATCAAGAGAATATAGAGAAACACAAGGTCACTATGGCAGCTTCAAATCACTTTTTGTAATTGTAGGACAAATATGGCTGAGGTCCAGGCCCTGGGTCTGTTTGGAGGCTGTGCAGAATTGCAGTATTGCCTTAATACTCTGCCACACCGTGTTTCTCATGCTAAAGTGAGAAGACCAGTGACTACGGAATAGGATGTTAATCCATGGTATGTCATTTAGGCACATATGGAAAGGGCTGAAACCTTGCCTCTCAAAATACCATCTCCTTATGGAGCCAGCCCTCCTCTGCATAAAAGCCTTTAAATGACACATGAGTTGGTGCTAATTCCTTTCAGGACTTAACTCCACTCATTGCCTCCAGACTTGTATGAAATTTAGAAGTGAGCCTACTTGGGAGCAAATAGTTGATAATCCAAGGAGTTTTTTAAAAATCTTTCTAATCAGTATTGGCAGGAATATAGGGAATGTGTGGCAGAGGATTCACTGGTTGCTATACCAAGATGGAGAAAATATAAGACTCAGTGGAGCCACATCCACTGATATTGATATGGGTCCCTTGCCCTATATTTGAGAAGCAATAGGTGTCTTGAGGACCTAAGGTTGGCACTAGGTCAAATAACAGTTGTTTGGACTCAGTGACTGCCCACAGTTAGTGGTGGAACTTACCCGGCATACCATAAAGGATGGATTCCAAAGTTCGGGGAAATGGAAATGTTGCAATAGACATAATAAATGAAAGGCTCAGAAAAACAATCCTTGCACAAAGACATTAAGGCATAAATTTATGGTGATCAGTGAGGGGGCCACTGGTGTTCTTGAAGATGTTTGCAGTAGAGGACAGCTATGCAATTCAGTTTCTTGATTTCACTATGAATAATGAGTAATATGTTTCATAGCTGTCAGAGACAACATAGGCTCATTACCACAGAGGGATGAAATTGTATAAAGAATGTTGACTTCATAGGGATTTGTCATGATGACATTTATCAGAAGGTCTCTGGAAATGAATAGACGGTCAAACTTATAAGGTGTTGCTTATATATAGGGGAGAGGAGAGAAAAAATCAAGGTCATCTGAGAAAAAGCCTAACTTAAATTGCCTCGGTGGAGATTTGTGGCCTTTTATCCATTCTCAGAAAGACACTAGTTTGTAGATCTGAGGCTTCTTTACCAAGGGGAGGGTCAGAGCTCTTTGAGGAAGTGCTGTGAAATGTTACAGGATGGACTAAGAACTTTGCCCAGACCATTACTGTCTTGCCCCAGAATTTTGTCATCTCACTTGCTCTGTGTCATAATATAGTACAGAGGGATCCTGATCATCTAGGTTTCCCACAAAATATCATGTGGACTCAGTGCACCGATTATATTATACCAACTAGACCTGGTACACGGGAAGCAATAAACACTTTTGGTCCCTTAGTAAGACATGACATGTTAGAGAGTGGAAAGAAAATGCTATAAAGACCCGTAGGAATGCTATATCAGTGAAGTTCCTGGGAATTTAGAAATTTGAAACGTTCGTTGTAAAGGTGATGTCACTGTACCTTGCACTACCTGTTCCAAAGAAAGATACAGAAAGTTTGCTGGTTGCCTTTGGATTTTGAGGCTTTGAGTGGGACAGACTGGGCCCTGTGACTCAGCAAGCCCCATGAAATTGGGTTTTAAACTAAGTGTTATTACAAAGGAATCAAAAGGTTAAAAAAAAATTAAAAATTTATAAAGTAAAAAGTTACAGTAAGGTTAATTGATTTATTAAAGAAAGAAAACAATTTTTTATAAGTTTAGTGTAGCCTAAGTATACAGTGTGTATAAAGTATACAGAAGTATAATAATGTACATATTCACTCTCCACTCATTCACTGACCAACCCAGAGCAACTTCCAGTCCTGCAATTTCCCTTTATTATACATGCCCTATACAGGTGTACCTTTTTTTTTTTTATCTTTTATACTATATTGTCACTGTACCTTTTCTATGTTTAGATATGATTAGATACACAAATACTTACCATCTTGTTACAGTTGTCTATAGTATTCAGCACCGTAATATGCTGTCCAGGTTTGTAGCCTAGGAGCAATAGGCTATACCATATAGTCTAGGTAAGTAATATGCCGTAACATCTAGGTTTGTGTAAATACAATCTCTGATGTTCACACAACAAAATCGCCTAAAGAAGCACTTCTCAGAGCATATCACTGTTGTTAAAGGAAACATGACTGTATTTGAAAAACAGCTCTTGGCTTGTAGAGACCCAGTCTCTACAAAAAAAATAAAAGAAAAACTAAATGAAGTACTTCAGATTTCCACTCACAGGTTAAGGTGCTCTTGGGCCCTACATTCTGGTCCATGACCAAAGAAGAGCAGAAACTAGAGCAGTTTGAATTATTGAAATCATTTACAAGTTTGGTAGAAATTGTCTCCAAATAAAATCACTTATTGCTACAACTTAAACAGTCCTGAAAAAAATTAAGAGGTCCTCTCAAAGACTGTGAAGAGGGAAGTTCTAAGCATGTTGAGGGGATAAGTAATTGGCTTATCATTAAAAGCCAAGTCTGGAGTCACATTTTCTTGGGTCCAGATTCCTCTTCTACCACTCAATAGCTGTGTGAATTTAGGCAAACTATTAAATAACTCGACCACATCTTAATATGAAAAATTTTCCTAGCAAAACTATAAAATATATAATTTTATTCAATATGGAGAAAGTAGAAATTTTGGGTTAAGACGAGAGAAAATTTAGGCTAAGGAGAAAGAAGGAAATTTAGGCTAAGACAGATTAAATAAGGCTAATTAGGTCACATAGAGAATTGTGTTGACACAGTTGAGACAATTGAAATTTAACTTCAGAGCAATTTGAATCTGAAATGTGACCTTTCCATACTGTCATGCTGGGTGCAGCCTGGCTATTACCTCCTATGATATGCTTTTCCTTGATTACCCAAATTTAAACTCCCTAAATTCTGTGCAACCTTCTGTCATAGTACTTTGTCACACTATTTTGTTATTTATCTGTGACCGTCTGTTACAGATACCACAGACAAACATCAACATCCCTCTGTGAACCCCAGTAAAACAGGAGATCCTTTAGGCTAAAGATCTTTTACACCTACTTTCCCAGGTTTCAGTACTACGCTTGCACAAAAGTAAATGATCAAAACAGATGGAAAAATTGAATACACTTGGGTGAATTATTAGATGTTTAGAAATCAAAATGTACATTCTATGAATTTGAAACACGTCATTATGCCATGTTTCTAAAAAGCCTGTGAACTAATCCCTTGCATGTGAAAATATTTTTGTCTCTGGCAAGAATTTGACTATTAGATGCCTTCTTGTTCAGACCAAGGACTCACTTGCTGAAATGATAGGCCAGAATTGTCACAAATTCCCAACAAATTTTGAGAACAAAATAATTTGTGAAGCACAGATTATTGCAATTGCATATTTAGAAAAAGATTATCTTTAAAGCATGGGGAAAAATGAAATGCATAATTTTAGTGGGTTGTAGAAAGAGGTATGGCTTCTAATCTGGTCTGTTTATGAAGTAATCAAAGACATCTTTTTGATGTTAAATGTATTGGAAATGTAAAAAAAAATCTTTTCAAATATGAGAGAAAAGTGTTTGAAAAATCAAAAGAAATGAAGGGGCTGATCCTGGAATGCCATATAGTTCTGCATTTTTAGTGGTTCCTAATCAATGCATAAATTTTGTTTTCAAATCTATAATTTGGTTTCTTTATAACAAACTCTAATTCCCAGAATGAGGAAAACAACCTTAATGATGCTTTTCACCTTACAGCTCTCCTCATTACAATACAAAGTATTCCTCCAAATTTTCTATAACTGAACATTTATCTGAGTTGGTAATTCAATAGTCATTAAAACTACCCTAAAAGTTGAAAGAGTTCATTAATTCTAGTCTAATATGAACTTTTCTCCCCTAGAGTTATATTGGATAAATACAGCCATGTGTCACTTAATGATGGAGGTATGTTCTAAGTAATGTTTCATTAGGTGATTTCATTGTTGTATGGACATCTTATAGTGTACTTACACAAACCTGGATGGTACAGCCTACTACACACTTAGGCTGTAGAGTGTAGCCCATTACTCCTAGGCTATAAACTTGTACAGCATATTGCTAGACTGAATATTGCAGGCACTGGTAACACTATGTTAAGTATTTGTGCATCTAAACATAGAAAAGGTACAATAAAAAATATGGTATAAAAGATATAAAAATATATACACCTGTATAGGGTACTTACCATGAATGGAGTTTGCAGGACAGGATGTTGCTCTGAGTAAGTCAAGGAGTGGATGGCGAGTCTAGGACATCACTGTATACTCTGTAGAACTTATAAATATCATATACTTAGGCTACACTAAAGACTAAAAGTCTTTCTTCAATAATAAATTAACCTTAGCTTACTGTAACACTTTTACTTTATAACTTTTCTTTTTAAACTTTTTGCCTCTTTTGTAATAGCACATAGCTTAAAACACACATTGTACAGTTGTACAAAAATATTTTTTCTTTACATCTTTATTCTATAGGCTTATTTATTTTTACATGTTTAAAACTTTTTATTTCTTTTTTTATAAAAACTAAGACACAAACACACACATTAGCCTAGGCCTATACAGAATAAGGATCATCAATATCACTGTCTTCTGTCTCCACATCTTGTCCCACTGGAAGGTTTTCAGGGACAGTAACAGGCATGATGAAGCCTCATCTCCTATAATAACAGTGCCTTCTTCTGTAATACCTCCTGAAGGACATGCCTGAGGCTATTTTACAGTTAACTCTTTTTTTTTTAAATAGAAGGAGTAAATTATCAAATAATGATAAAAGGCATAGTATTGTAAATACATAAACCTGTAATAGTTATTTATTATCATATATAATGTATTAATCATAATTATATGTGCTATACTTTATATGACTGGCAACACAGTAGGTTTGTTTATGTATGACTGCAAACTCAGGAGTAATGTATTGTGTTATGACATTTCAATGGCTACAACATTACTAGGTGATAGGAATTTTTCAGCTTCATTAGAATCTTATGGGACCACTGTCATATATGCGGTCCATCCTTAACCAAATGTTATGTGGCACATGACTGTAATTTAAATAGTTTCATTTGGGGCCTGCACCATAATTGCAGATTCTGCAGAGGATAATGTTAGGATCACTGATCTAAACGTTTCTAATTCCTTCTATCCTTTAAACTATTTCTAAATCACTTTTAACTACTCAGTATCTGAAATGAATTACAAATGTTGTAAACATAAATAAGTCAACAAATTGTTAAGGAACTTGATGACCGTATTCTAAATGTGTACTAGACTTATCAAGCAAAATTCATTTAGAGAAAAATAAAATTAAGTATAAAGACTTTAAAATCAACTTAGTTATTACCATAAAATTCAGTAAAGCCCAAATCTTCCCTTTTAGCATAGAAGTCTCAGTCTTGGTTCAGTTGAATATGCTGTTAATATTTAATATCCAATAACAATAAAAGACATAGAAAGTAGAAAATTTATAACTTTCAGTTTAATTAAGAAAAAGTTGCTAGAGTCACTACTTTAATTAAGAAATCCAGATGGCTCCAGATTTCAGGCATGAAAGTTGCTGCACCTTGAGAGGTGTCATCTAGGATAAGTTTCCTTTTTTAAAATCATCACAGATGTTCTCTACCAGAGAAAAACAGGCATGGAACACACCCAGCGACTTATGAGAAATTCAATTTCTGAAGGTACATTTTATTAAGTTCCAGGAACAGTCTTAATATTATTATTAAGTTTCAGGGCACAGTCTTAATATTATCTGGTGTGTGGTTTAGTTGTTCAGGAACAATGATTTCTGATGATCCAAACATCCCAGTTTATTGACCTATTTTTTTCAAGTCCATTTCAGCACTGCAGAGTCTCTCGTCCTTTTGAAATAGTAATGATAATCCCACAAGGACTGTGATCCATTTCCTCCTCCCAGTGTACTAGTATATGCAATTTATTGATCATACTACTCCAAGATTTATATTAGACACTGTACAAAAAAAAATCTTCCAGTTGTTCAGTCTTTCAGAATGAAATCCGCAGACCCTGGCCCCTGCACTGAGACCCACAACCTGCACACCAAGTTATTAAACACTAGGAGGAACCCGAACAAAGACATCTTTAGCTTTCTAGATGCTGGGTTTATTGTTGCTGTTCTCATTGTGGTTTTGTTCATTTTGTTTTGTCTTTGCTATAACCTTTGGTGATAATTCTCAGAGTGCCAGAAATGTCCCTTGCTTATTATGAATACAATAATATTTGAAAAACAAAACTCCTGCCTTTGCTTTTCACTCTGTCTACTTTTAAGCTTCTAAATCTCTTGGCTTTACCTCCTCACTTGCCTCCACATTTGTCCCTTAGACATGAAAACAGAGCTCAGTTACCCTGGTTTTCTCTCCAGTGCCCCAAGGACGTGGTCTGTACTTCCCCAGTGCTTCTGCCTGCAGGATGCACCAGCTTCAGATGTAGAGACCCCACCCCAGCATTGGCTAATGTAAGCCTTCACTTGACCCCTTGCTGGGGGATGAGGAGGTGGGGTCAGACCTCAGTAGGTGTTCTGATGAGCTTTTTCTTTTCCTGTCAGTTGAGTATTCTTTACGATTTTATTTTCCCATCACAAAATTGAATTGAACTGTTTTCCTGATATATCTAATATATCTAATCCTGATATATCTAATTTTGTTAAAATAATTTAATTTTTAAGATCAAAAAGCTCCCTAAAAGAATACTGAAATCAATCAAATTATTTGCAATGATCTGAGGACAGATAAAAATACGAACAAGAAAAACTGGCATGCAGTGATAATGGACACCATCCTGCAGATAGTGAAAGTTTTAATACACCAGAGTAGGATAAAGACCATGACAACTGACTTACAGTCCTCTGAATTCTAATTCTAGTCCTTCCTCTGAGGCTAAATAGTGATGGAACGTAGAGCTAATTTTGTCATCTTTGGACATTAATTTTTCTCATCTGTAACATAATGAATTGAAGTAAATTACTCATAAAGTTTTCTTTCTAGTTTTAACATTCTATAATTCCATAAAACATTGTCTTATAGTCCTGAGTGTGTATCAGTGTGACCCTCGTGATAATGGTGAGCTAATGGCAGTAGTTTCTAATGCAGTAAGAAGCATCTGCTGTTAGCTAATGTCAGGTAAATGAAACTGCTTTCTAGAACTACAGAGGAATAACTGTAGGAAACAAGTAATAAACATTCATTGGCAAATTTATTGGTATCTTGATATATTCACATACAAAAAAATAAGAAAATAATGGTAGCTATAAGCTCAGGCAGAAATGAATCCAGAGCATAACAAATCATAAAATCTGTAACAGTAGCTTAAGAGACCCCCATCCATCCTGTGTTCTTCTCTTCCTTCTATGTCCCTGGGACAACCAGGTCTCTGATACACTTAGGAATTTTTACTCAACTAAACCCTAGACTCAAAAAAAGATATGATAAAAGCAGTTACATTACTATTCAAATATTAGGTGACATCTTAATGTACTCCTTCTTTAAGAGGTTTACGAATTTCATGTTGTTAAATATATCCTATGTATGATCCAGGAATTCCACTCTTAGTTATATACCCTGAAGAAATTCTTACACACATATATGCATAGACATCATATATTAAAATATCCAAGGAGCTATTGTAACAGCAAAAAATTGGAAGCAACCTATTTGTCAATGAAGAGGAGAAAGGATAAATTGCAATATATTCATATAATAGAACAACAAACAGAAGTGAAATAAGTGAATTAAAACACATACATCAATATAGATGATTTACAAATATAATATTGAGTGAAATAGAAAGCAAGTTAAAAAGTTTTATAGAGCTTGATACCATTTGTATAAAGTTTAAAAATAGGTAGAATAATATAATATTATAAAAACTGCATGTTTTATTGTATACATAAATGCAGACTCTAATCCATAAAATGCATATTGCAATACATTTATATAAAGTTTAAACACATGTAAAATCATACTGTGTGTTTGTCTATACAGAGAAAGAGAGATTTAAATATCTATTCATATATCTATATACATTTAATAATATTTTCATATTTTTTAATATTTTAAGCACTAGCCACGGAGGAGTCAAGGTGTGGGAGGTGCTCCTAAATTCATATGTAGTTTGATATAATGATTGTCACCTATAAGTGCATAGCCAGCTCTTTTACTGGTATTTTGCATAGTACTAAGTAGGTGGGTCAAATAAATGTTTGTAAAGTAATAAAGAACATAAATAACCTTTTAGAGTTAAAAGTGGATAGGCAAATACACAAACTGATATTCCTCAAACTGATATTTTTCCTATAAATATATATCATTTTTAATTGAAAAGTATAAGGTGGCACTAAAGATATCACTGAATGAATATCTTATGTAAAGAATTTGTAAATATTCAATATTACTAAATAGTATTTATACATATTAAGACATCAATCTTAATTTCTTTCCATTGTTGTCACATCATCAATTGAATAGATAATATTAATTCTTGATATTCATGGTTTTCAATTCATCCAAAATGGTAGAAATTATTACATCATACCTTGAGTAGTAACTTTTTTTTATTAAACTTTAGAATTTATCTAGCTCTGAGCACTAGGTTTCATTTATTACCATATTTAATCAAAGAATTGCTGTATGCTTATAAATGTTTCTATGCATTCTCAAAGCATGTTATGAGTAGGCCATGTAGCACGATTCTGCACAAATAGTAGTTTTCAGTAAATAATCATGGATTGATCATGAATTTGTGCCATTATACCCTAATCAAATAAAATCTAC
This sequence comes from Daubentonia madagascariensis, assembly GCA_023783475.1. NCBI lineage: Eukaryota > Metazoa > Chordata > Mammalia > Primates > Daubentoniidae > Daubentonia > Daubentonia madagascariensis. Next base: position 73,842,768 of record JAKFHU010002088.1, on the reverse strand, counting down.
TGCAATATAAATTATAGGACATTTTCAAAATGTAATTTGTGTCAGGATGAAAGAGAACTGGAGTTTAAATACAATGTAACTAACCTAACATATCAAAAGCAAAAAGTTCAGCAGATTTTATTAGAGTGAAATGATTCAAACTTTAAGTCATAGACAGCAGAAATGGAGCATGAATAGGCTAAGATATTTCATCATCTTACAATGATAGAAAACAAATGCCTTTGGAATAAAATACAAAAGAATGCTTTCCTTGTTATTGACACCATTCTATTTTCCTGTCCCTTATTTTCTGGGTATGATCACAAGAATCACAACATGAATTTCAATAGATACAAAAACAAGATCAGCCTGTCAAAGAATACTTGAAAGAAATTTGCTCTGGCAACAGATCTCATAAAAAAGTTTTGGAACTTTTAATTAACATAAGATCAGTCTGAACAAACAATAGTGATGGCTTTTAAATGGCTAGAGGTATCCTCAACTGCAAGAAGGGAACTAGAGCTCTAAGGCATTCATGTGAATTGAAATTTTCTGTTCAGTAGCTGGCAAAATATATTAAGAACAAACCTGGCAACCCAGACTACAGTCACAAATCCAGAGAAGGGTGCTCAAGATGATAAGACGATCTAACCATTATAGCAGGGAACACTCAAAGAAAGAAAGCAAACTCATGTAAGAGCTTGTGACAACCAACATAGAAAAGATTTAAGGTAATTTTAACAACTATCTTCCAGCTTTTCATGGCTGCTGGTGTGTTTGTTCAGTTTTGCTTCACCAATAAGAATATCAAAAGTTGGGTGAAAGTAATAGCTGTCAAGTCACAGTATGTGTGGTAAATTCAATTTTTGTTCCAATTCTTCATTCCTCAATATATCCACACACCTTGTTGTGTGATCTGGCAATTCCTGTCACTAGAGGCAGAGTATATTACCCTGCCTCATTGATTTTGAGCTTCTTTGGCCAGTGGAATTTGGGTGAATATGACAATGAGCTAATTTAGAACTGATTCTAGGCTTTCACTGACATTGCATGTTTCTGTTCACTCTTCTTGTTCTTCTCCAATTGCTGTGAGAAATGGCTTACTTATGCAAGGAGGATATAACCTGGGGAGACCCAGACCCAACCTTGAACTTGGAGCCAAGCCCAGTGACTCAGGTTAGACTTCAAGTTAATTGATTCTAAAAGCTCTTAGATTGATTTTTGTCTTCAATGGTGTTTTTTTGAACTGCTCCAAGAATATGGTTTTGCCTGGTTAATACAGTCACTATTACACATACTAGCTAGTACAGCGGGTTATTTAGGTATAGTAATTTTAAGCAATGGGCACTTGATTTTAAAAAATTGCATCCTCAGCATGTTTATTATAAGGCATTTGACAAGACATATCCAAACCCCTTTCCTGACCCTCACCCTACCTTTGATTCCTTTTCCCAACTAGATTATTGATCCTTACCCCATCCTAACTGCCACTCCAAATGTGTCCCCAGTGTCAACTGTATTATTGTTAACTGGCTATTATCAAAGACTATTATAGATAATATGGATTTAAATTTCAGATTGGGTTGATGTACATGATTATATTCATGACTTTACTTATTTATTTTTATAGTTATTTAAATTAATGAACAGTACCTTGACTAATTGCCATCAACTTTCATTACATCTTAATAAAATAGAGTTTAGTGGTTTAAATGAGAAAAATCACTGTATTCTACTAGAAGTTTTGTCCTGCTATATGGAAATGCATTGGATCACATAAGCTATTATAAATGACTTACGTGCATTACCTCTTCCAAGGTTCACAACAGTATAATATATACTATTTTCAACATTTTATAGATAAAGAAACTGAACCAATTTGGGGTTAAATGATTTGCCTAAATCCATATAACTTGTAATGGGAGAACCAAAAGTCAAATTCTTTCAGACTGACAATAGAAACTTGCTCTTTACCAACAAACTCTATTGCTTTCATAATATGAGATATGAGACCATTGCATTCTCTTTTATTTTATAACAATCTCAAGGCATCTGCCTTGCCAGCTAATTAGATTAAAACTGAAATTCACAACTAGGCTTAAAGGATGGGATTATCAGGAGTAGAATAAAACTCAGGGATGATTGGTTACCTTTTATGGATGGGATGAAGGTGCTATTGGACCCATTATTTATATTTTCAAAACGATAAATAATGACTTCTTCTAAGGTCATGAAATAAGTAATAATTTCAAAATATTTTCAGGGATTAAAAGCAACAGTAAAAAAAGCATGCACCCATTTTCAAAATTTACTTTTCTGGCTGGTGTGGGAATTTAGTTTGTGTCTATGTAACATGTTGAATTTAACAATAGTGTTCCCATAATATTTATTTCAATGAGCTAACTATTCACTGTTATAAATAATTTTATGAGATAAATACATTTTAATGATAATGTTTTTATGTGAATCAATACACTAAATGCTTAAGATACATTATGGTGTGTGATCTTCACAAAAATCTTATGAGGAAAATGATAATATTAATCCATGTTATGATGAGGGAAGACAAGCTTAGAAAAGTTGGGTAACTTATCCCAGGTAATATAACCTATCAGGCAGTTAGTGTGCTAACCAAGGCTATCTATCAATCACTTATTGCCTTAACTAATGCTGTGCTACCTCTGCTTATAACATAAATTCCCAGAGTTTAGAACATCATGGGAAAAGAAGATTTATATGAGATCCTACGTCAGCCATCCACTGGAGTAATGCCCAAGTGTGGCCTCCACATTGCATACCGTGTGAATGGTGCTGTGGTGTGCATTGAGGTAGAACTACATAAACTTGTAATTTCCACCAGATATTTTCATGTATTTAAAAGTGATATTCATTCAATCAGTGCACTGCTAAGCCATTAACAAATAAATATATTTGTATTAGATCAGAATACACAACAATAGTAAATAAGACCTTATTATTATGTTCGTCCTTCGGTGCAGTGCTCGAATAAGAAGGAAACACGAGACATTCTTAGTTGGTTTCTATTCCACAAACATCAAGAAGAAAGAAATACAGTCTAATGAGCAAACAAACAAACAAAAACTTGTGGACACAGTTTGGTTAGAATCTTTCACAGGTAACTGCAGACTACTTTTACGCTTATAATTCTTCACGTGAAAAAAGAGAAAAAAATGGTCACACTAGCAAGGTGTAGACCTTTATTGGATTGGTCCCCTGGGGAGCTGATTTAAGGCAGGAGCAGGTGTCAGCTTGCTCCTGTCTTAGACAGTACTCAGATCAACTCTGTGGGACAGCCCCTGGAAAGGCAAGAGCCCAGGAGTGAGGCAATTTACTAATTCCTAAGCAGAAGGCACAGGGGTGGCTTTATGGATTTTTATAGAAGACAAGAGTCTTCCCATAAAATCCTGTTGCTCCATCTCAAATACAGATATTACAGAGTCATATTTTTTTCAGGACAGACATTCCAAGTGGGACTAGTCTACCTGAAAGCCAGGCAGCAGAGAACCACATTTTCAGTCTTTCCTGCTTACCTCACCCACTCGATAGTCACTTTGTCTCACCAGGGACCTTCATGCTGCCTACTGAAGCAACAGTTCTCGGCCAGTCCTCTTCCTCACACGGCCCGTGAAATATCCCCTTTAGGAGATGTTTTTTCTTTGTAATTCCCTAACTTTAATGTAATATTTTTTTGTTTTTAGTAGATGCTCACTTATGACAGACATGGGAGTAGAGACACCACACCAAATCCTAAGAGATAGAAACCTTAGGACAGTGGACACTCGATCTAAACCATTAAAGATCAAAGTTGTATTTGAAAAGCCTCCCAAAAAACTTGGTTCTCAAACTCTTCAGATTTAACAGCAGTTTTCAAATCAAAGATTTAAAAATTTAAGCTCTAAAATTAATGTGAAAATCACTACCAGCTTCTCCTACATGGAGAGGGAGTACTGACATTTTCTGACTTAAGAGTGGTTTGACTTATGATTTGTCGACTTCATGATGGTGTGAAGGCCATGTGCATTCAAAAACCATACTTCAAATTTTGAATTTTGATTTTTTCCCAAGCTAGCAATATGTGGTACAATACTCTTTTGTGACGCTTTGTAGCAACAGGGAGTCATGTGATCACAAGGTAAACAACTGATGCTCTCCAATGTACTAATGTGTCACCAGATGATGTTGCCCAGCTGTAGGCTAATGGAAGTGTTCTGAGCATGATTAAGGTAGGCTAGGCTGAGCTAATCTATGATGAGGTGTATTAACCGTGTTTTCTACTTAACTATATTTTCATATATACTTAAGGGTCTTGTAAAAGGATATTTGCTTTAGGAAGCAAGTTAGCCTGAATGACCCTTATGATTTATATCATCTATTTTTATTAAAACAGTCAAATGTAAGTACATTTAACCAAGACGGTATTATGCTTTTTGAAGAATTACAAAATAAAATAAGTGCTTAGGAATGCTTAAATATATGTTTTTTTGGCTTGCTAAAATATGAATTTTATTTGCCAGTCAGATTTTCCTTGGCCTTTAATCATGATTTGTGCATTCACGCAAGTATTCATGGAGGACATGAAGAGAGCACTCAGCCAGGCATTAATGAGGTGTCTCTGCAGGCTGATGACCCACAGAATGTGAGGCCCTGACCCGAGATAGCAACTTCAATGAGAAGGGTAGAGGTTGATGCCCCAAGATGTGGGTAATAATGAACAAATAACCAATAATGTAATTAGAATAGGGAGAAGTAGATGACCACAAAGGACTCAGGTCTCAAAAATGTGAAGCCCTAGAAATCTTTGGAAATATTGTGAAGGTGGTAGTTTATATGACTCCAGCAAGCTGAGTTCAATATTTTGGAACAAGGCTAAAGCAACTATGAGTCCAGGCATGGTGGAAATGTTCAGTGCCCAAAAAGTCAACAAAAGGCTTGAACATGAATGGATGAATAACAAGATTGTGACCTTTGGTACTGAATAGATGGCTTGTATTCCTCATAATATGTTACTGGAGGGCCAATGGCTTTGTTAAAGGCAGGGAGAAAGGTAGTTCTCCCTGGATTGATCACAATTTATGGAAGTTTCTTATTTAATTATGACCTCAAATGTATACCTCCTTTTCTCACATCCTGTAGCTTGGGCATTTTTTTCTGCCTATTTTTTAGCCAAAGTAAATACTACAGTGAAAGTCCATATGACATTCTCAAACAATAGGAAGAAAGATACAGGCATTCTTCAGCATTATTGAGGATTCAGCTATAGACCACCACAATCAAGCAAGTATCGCAATAAAGCAAGTTTTACAAATTTTTTGGTTTGCCTGTGTATAAAAAAGTTCTGTTACAGTATACTGTAGGCTATTAAGTGTGCAGTAGCGTTATGTCTAAAAAAAATCTAAGCCTTCAGAGAGTCCATAGCTCCCCCATACAATTACAATAGTAACATCAAAAATCACTGGCTACAGATCATCATACAGATATAATAATAATGAAAAAGTTTGAAATATTGCGAGAATTACCAAAATGTGACACAGACAGAATGAGCACATGATGTTGGAAAAATGGTGCCAATAGACTTGCTTGATGTAGGGTTTCCACAAACTCTCAATTTGTAAAAAATGTAATATCTGCAAAGTGCTATAAAACAAAGCACAATAAAACGAGATATGCTTGTACCTATTTCCTCTTTACAGTGTTTTCTAAGCTCTTATAGTTTCTGAGGAGGGAATTAAAGAAGAAAAAATGCACCACTGTTTATTTATGGTATTTTGCTGTCAAGATGTTGAGCATCTGCGACTTTCTTCCTCCACACTCTCCTTTATTGTCTCAGTCCCTCAATTTGTTCTCGGTCTTCTACACCTAAACTTTAACTTCACCTGAATAGTCATCGAGCACCTATCTTATTTTTTCTTTGACTAGTCTATTACCTGTATACATGATGGCTTTAAATGCAAAGACTTGGACCAGGTAAACAAATGTCTTCTCCATATATAGCAATTCGAACTTCAAGGGGAGCACTGCAATAGAGCATACAATCACTCATGAATGATTTTCTACCTTCTACTTTTGCCCAAAATGTAGGAAACTGAACATGAGCAACAAATTTGTAAGATGTATTCATGTAATCATCATTTCGTGTAAAAAATACTGAACTAAATAACTACGAAATGGACACTAAAGATCATGCAGGTCAAACTCAGTAACGTAAAAATCTGTTGTGAATCCCCAGAAGTTAACCTTGTTGCCTCCTGGGTATGTGCTGATCCACATGGACCTGGCCAAAACCACTGCTTAAAAATGAAGGTAGATGAAATGTAAAAGAAAGCATGAACACACACACACACACCCACACACACACACACCCTTTTCTCTAAAAGTAAGCTTTTGACATAATCTTAGTTATTTTCTGGTGCATTCCCCCATGATTTTCCTCAGAACATTTTGGAGCACATTTCCCAGACTTACTAATGACCAGCTAATGAACTGACACTGACTGTACTTATATAAATTATGGAGTTGCTGAACCTGGAGTTAAAGTTTGGTACCTTTCAAGGATATGAAATCAATCTTTCTGATATTAATAACTGTCACCTACATGCCCTTCACATCCGTGTTATTTCACAGTCCCTCCACCTTGATGAGTGTCATAGATGACCTTGAAAGCCTGGACATTTCTAGGCAGGACTAAGCCATTTTCTGTATATTCTGTTTTCTAGGCTGTTTTCTCTAGGGCAGTTGTTTGTGGTTAAAAATGCCCGGGTGCGCAGATCACTGCAAACGTAGGGATCGACATCGGACGTGAGGAAAGAGAGAAGCTAGTGCCACAGGGATCAGCTACAGCCGCTGGAAATGAAGAGGGCAGCAGTGCAGCCTGCCAGAGGGAAGGCCCGTGACAAAGAAAGTGAACGGCAGAGTTGTAAAGAGCGTGGAAAGTTCCAGACATCGTCTCAAACTAGTCAACCACTCAGCAAGTATTTCTTGGACACCCACAATTGACACGCTTGAGGCTTGGGGCAAATTATGGTGTATGTTTGGTCTCCTAGGTAAAAATTAGCCTTTTCTGAAATGTCCTTTTGGAAAATGAAGGCTCGTATTAAAACTAATGTGACATGCCAAGTCAAGAAATATTTTTTTCTTTTCTAGATCAATCAAATCCTTGTAATTATAATTAAGAAAACAAGACTAGAAATGGTACGAAGCAAAATTTCTACCATCAAAGATAAAAGAATTAAGCGATTTATCCAAGAGGAAAAGAGTCATATGGTGACATATTTATTTTCCTCAAGGAGTGTCTGGAAACAACTTACCGGGAAACCTCAATCAACTGGAATAAACCCCCAATAGAGGTAATATTATAGTCTTTATTTTTCAATTAGCCTGATCCATCCATATTCCACCATATAGTTGACAACCTATAGAGATAGCCAAAGGCATGCAGAACTTGTTAAAACCCAACTTGGCCATCTTAATCATTTGGTTCCTCATAGATTCTAACTTTAGCTTCTCTCTCTCTCTCTCTCCCCCTTTCTCCTCTCTCTCTTCTGCCCTATCAGAATTGCATTTGAATACTACTTTTAATTATTTTCTTTTACTGAGCAATAGAAGGAAGACTGATAAAGATTAGAAGAAAAAATAAAATTGAGACAGTGAAACTATAAAGAATTATAGTAAAAAATACTATAAAATAGTAAAAGTAGTGAATAGTTCATATTCACCAGCTATCTCTATACATCCGTTCATTCTCTTCATAAAGCATTGACTAAGTAACCCATTTAGGAATTTTATGTGCCACTTACTAAATTGAGTATAGCCCATCTGCCTATGAAAGGAAAGAAAGATGCTGGTACACAGACAGGGCTCAGCTTCCATCACAGGACTCTGCCATGAGAAACGTGGCATGCTACATGCTGCACATGCACTGAAGTCAGCAATAGGTGCATGGTTACAGCTTCTCAGGCCTTGCTACCCTGATTTTCTCCTCGCACACAGCACGTTTAAAATCAGAAGTGGTAAGTGATGAGGGAAAGTAAAGTTTTTATGTGAAAGATAGTAGTCAACGTAAGAACCAGCTGGCTGAAAATGTGCTGAGGAAAGCACAAAAAGGCAATATTGCTGAATTATTAAAGTACTGATTTTTGCACCATAGCACTGCATTGAATCCTTGTTCTACTATTTATTAGCTGCATGACCTTGGGCAAGCCATTTAGTAACTTTATACCTCAATTTCTTAATCTGTGAAATAGGGCTAACAGTGCCAACTTTATCCCTTTGTTGTGAAGATTAAATTATAAAAAAATGCTTAACATTTGGCACAAAGTTAGGTCTGTATCAATGCTATCTTATTTTACCATATGAAGCTATTAAACATGAAAACATATTCAGAGTTCTAAGTGTGTCACTTTATTTTAGCTCAGTAAAATAGTTTATGCTCATAATAAAGATTTTGAGTATCAAGAGCATATTAAATAATGCATAGTATACTCTGTTTAATATAGTAAAACAGATTTACTTATTTTAGAAACTAATTTAGAAATAGTTTTTCAAAAGAGAAGCATAAATAAGGAACACTTTGTTCACTCTTGAGATATACTGAATTCCTCTGGAAAAAGGTAAATTATAAAGAATAGTTCACTTTTGAATTTTGCTGGAAAAGTAGGGCTACATATGAAGATACAAATGGGGGAGGGGTGGAAATATCATTGCTGTCAAAATGAACATTTACTGAGAAAATGTGTATGGCTTTTGACAAGATATATTGGTGTAGCCATGAGGAATAATGATCCTCAGTAAAGGTGAGAGTACATTGTGGCATCTCCATTTTTGAGGACTTTAAGAACTTACTTGCAATCAATTAAACATTTATTTGTCACCAACTGTGAACTAGACTCTGTGTGGGGTGATGGGGCTACAATGATACATAATGTACATATTCTGTATTTAAGGAACTGTCAAGCTGGTGGGGGAAAAGACATAAAAAGTATAATACAGTATAACAGTTGCAAGAGGAGTTACACTAAACTATGCTGGGACACAAAGGCGAGGGTATGCAATTCTTTCACAGAGGCAGGCAAACTTTGATAGGAAGATGTACTGGATTGAATAGTGCCTCCTCAAATTAATGTCTCCTGAGAACTTGTGATTGTGACCATATTTGAAAATAGAATCTCTGCAGGTGTAATTAAGGTGTAAGTTATTAGGATGGGCCCTAAATCCAATCAGTAGTGTCCTGATTAGAAGAAACACCAAGATACAGAGACACAGATGCACACAGAGAGGAGAAGGCCACGTGAAGATGAGGCAGATATTGGAGTGATGCTGCCACAAGCCGAGGAATGCAGGAAACCACCAGAAACTGGGAGAAGCAGGGAAGGATTATCCCCTAGAGACTCCGGGGGGAGTGTGGCCCGGCCTACACATTGATTTTACATTTCTGCCTAAATAAATTCCTGTTGTTTTAAGTCACACAGTTTGTGGTAATTTGTTGCAGCATCCACAGGAAACAAAATGACTTGACAAAATGGAAAGGGCTTGAGCTGCATTTTAAGGGCTTTATATAGAATCTCATATGATGAGATGAGAAAGGTCATTGCAGGAAAGGAAATAGGATGTGCAAAGCATGGAGGTGAATGCAGTGTGGTCCATTTAAAGAATTGCAGTGGTTTGGCAAAGGTCAAAACCAGGGATCCTAGAAGGGGATAGTAGCGATATCTGTTTTGCACATGGCTCTTTATAAGGCGCTAGTCTGCACGGAGATTTGCTTCAAAGTGCAAAGGAAAGATTAATCAAGAGTAAGAGCTATTGTATACATCATCTGGTTTTTCAGACAACTTCCTGTTCACCTGTATTAACCATATTGATTCCCTAACACTTTATTTGCTTAATCTCCCCTCCCCCACCCAGCATCTTCAATACTTTGGATTCCAACTCAGCTTTGAATGACTGTAGGTCCTCCTTTCAAGAGATCCTTCTCCAGTTTACTGCTTTCCCCACTAGACTCAGCTAGTACACACATATCCACATCTGTACTTAAGAGATTTTTATGTCCCATATTCCAGTTCCACAGAAATCTTGCCAGCTAAGTAAAGTTCAGACTAGAAGGGTATTAGGCAGGTAAAAAAGGGAGCTGTATAGGTCAGATGATATATGATGGGGACCTTGTATTCCAAGATGTCAACAGGCAATCAGTTTCATCCATGAAGTGGTTTAAACTAAGGCAAATAACATTGAATTCTATAATGTAGCAAGGCACCGTCCAAAAGGAACAGGACTCCTTTAGGGGCTGAAGGAACAGAAGTTATGAATGACAGTTCCATCTTTTCACCTTCAGTTTCCGTGTAGGTCCTCTTTCCCTTCTCAGGTAAGATTTAAAGAAAAGAAAAATAAGCCTCGAGGAGTCTTAAAAGTGAAAAAATGAGTAATGGCAAGATTTTAGCATTTGGATTATGTAATTTATAGAGATGTCTTTTTAATTTATGGTATGGAAAAATTTGGAGACTCTATGATTTGTAGCATAAGAAAGGACTCCATGGGGCAGTTTTATACCTGCATGGAGGCAAAGTCTGAGCTTTCCCCACAGAGGATCATCGTGCTGTGCCTTTGGCAGAAGGATTTTTATGTAAGTCACAATAAGGTTAGTTCAGGAGAGCCCATCGTCTGCTGAGTTCATTTTAAAGTTCTGTGTTCAGAAAAACCCTACTAAAAATATTCAAGAGAGGAAAAATAAATAAGCACCAACATGAGTCTCCAAAGCCTGCTTCATATGCTCCTCCTCAAAAGCCCCACCTGGCAATACGCTGAGTTTTTTGAAATCTTGATAGAATGGGGCAGGCTTATACTTCTTCAAGTGCATATATCAAAGAGAGAGAGAACACTTGAAGCCAAAGAAATAACAGAATTATTTTTTCTCTCCCAGCAAAATATAAAGAGTTTCTATGGAGGATAAAACTATAGGTGGCTGGTAATTATTCTATTGTTGCAAGCTCCAGAAGATACTTGGCTTGTTGACATTTAAAAAATTAAAACAAATCATATTGGAGGATGCCTTATCAAATAGTTCTATAGATTTGGGTTTTTTAAATTTGTTTTTACTACTATTTACACACTTGTCAGCAATATATTTTTCTGTTTTACCCCTTAAGGGATAGCAGTTAAGAGGAAGTGGATTACAAAAAAAATTATTTGAAGCTAAATTGCACCTTGCCACTTAATCATCAAGAGTGCCCACACTAATTTTCATAATAACTGAGCCTCAACTTTTGCTTATATTAATTGGTTTACTATTATTACAGGTAAATGGGACATAAGTTTGTTCTTTTCCAAAGTAAATAGCCTTACTATCTGGGCCTGTGCTTTGTAGGGGACAAAGAAAAGCTTTCCCTCTGCCCTATAAAGTTTCCCTAATAATGAAATGACAATAGACAGGTTAGTAGGAGAGAAGGCATACAGATGTATTTAATGTGCATAATCATGGGGGAATAGCATGAGAATGATTATCCAATAACCCATTGAGGTCCAGATGCTTATATACCCTTTTTCATAGGGAAAGGGTGATGGGGAAATGTGGCAACTTTGACAGATAGTAAATAATTTTAGGGAGAATGAGTAGGCCTATTGTTCAGACGATAGTTAGTAAATGATTCTCTTTGGGATTTGAATGGGTCTAGGGGAACAGATAATGACTCATGACAAAATGTGTTCAGGTGTAGGTACATTCCTCAGTCTTCTTTTCTGCAATAGATAATTAAATTTCAGGAAGGATATGGAAGGCACCTGTGTTCTCTTTGGTGGATCCAGTCTTTATGCAGTTAATGGAAAAGCCCCTTCCAGCATCTGCTGATCTTCAAGGGTCTTTAATTTAAAATAATCAGCATAGCAGGGCTCCACATTTTGGGGTGAACTTCCCTGGGCTCCTTAAGCTTTATACTTTCCTACATATTTGGAAATAAAATTTTCGGTGGCAGTGGAGGGTTGAATTGAGATAAAAGGCTAGAAGAACCGTACAAAAAATTCAAATTAATCAAGTCAAAGAAAAACTGATTTCAAATATGCTGCTATTTCTTTGTAGTGCTGACGACAGAGGACCAGGGAGACAGGTCTTCGTAACTCTTCTTGCTCAGATGGTGCTGTACTCTCCCTCCATTTTCTCTAAGCCTTCATTGAAATAATTATGTGCAACAGACCTTTGTAAGCAGTGCACTGGGCACCAAGACGAGGGATGGAGATCATCCATGGGGGAATATGGAGAGGAAAAAAGACTAATTACTGCAGGACAGAAGAAAGTGCAGTTAGAACACAGTGGAAGGAGGACCTCACATGGACAGTGAGCACAAGTGCATCTAAAAATTTTCGGACATTTTAGGAAAGGTATCAGATTGAAAGTAGTATGGGAAACGTGGGTCTTTTTAATTAAAAATTAAAGTTTTGGGTGATCCCAAAAGGACAGAGAATTCACAGACATTGGAGTCACATATGCATAATCTAAAAATACAGAAATCTGCAAGAAAAAATTACCAGGAAATTTATAAAACTATTGTCTTTCGTAGAGGAACACATAAAGCATTATATCTTCCTTTTCATCTTCCATATTTTTCAAAATTTTATGCAATAAGCAGAAATTGATTTAGTACTGGATGAATATAAAAGAGCTCAGTTACATCTTTCATGTTCTCTTTGCATTGTAATGTGATGTTATTATAGTAAAATTATCCCTGTGCTTTGCAACCACAACAAAACATCTTAATTTATATCAATCCACAAAGGAAAAAAAAATTAGTGCACGTATGTCTCCTATTTAAGTGATCAGCTGGCCTGTCTCAGTTTATCAAGCCAACCTGAAAAGTTCCACAGGTTCCCTCACTCTCTGGGCGAGTAGAACCTAGTCAGGGTGGAAAAGAGTACTGTGAACATCCCTCCCCAGGCCAGCTCCATGGAGGAGATGAACTAACAATATCTAAGCTAATTATTCTTTCTGTCTGTTGTTGTTTCTGAGGTGTCTTGACATTTAAAATATCTAAATGCCTGTAAGCAGGAGTTGTGATAGTCACATCATCTGATAAAGAATGTGTGAAGGACAAGCGTAAACACAGCAACTGGAAACCACAAAATCAATGGAATACAAGTGATAAATGAAGTCATAGGGGGTTGAAAATGGACTCCCTCCACCCTATTAGGTTCACCAACTGGGCTACAATTTAAATCAACATAGACAGATTAACAGAGGAAAAACCATATTCAATTATACACATACACATGAGAGTCCCACAAAGTACGAGACTTGAAGAAGGGTCAGATAAAGTTGATATGACATCCCAAGCTGCAGAAAGGAAGAGGCGCTGGGGTCTTGTGAGGTGGGGTAAGGACACAAGTTACAAAAGGGTGAAGGGTGGGAATGTATGGTGAATAAAGTTTGTCTTGTTTTGCAGAAAAATCCTCTCAGGGAGTAAAAGTTTTCTTGAAGCAGCCCACTTCCTGGTACCAGTATGTCTTAGTCTGTTTTGGGTGGCTATAAAGGAATAGTTGAGACTGAGTAATTTATAAAGAAAAGGGGCTTATTCGGCTCACAATTCTGCAGACCGTACAAGAAGCATGGCATCGGCATCTGCTTGTGGTGAAGGCCTAAGGCTGCTTCCACTCGTGGTGGAAGGGGAGAGGAGCTGCTATGTGCAGAGATCACGAGGTGACAGAGGAAGCAAGAGAGAGAGGGAGGTGAGCTGCCAGGCTCTTTTCAATGAACGCCTCTCACAGGAACCAACAGAGTGAGAACTCACCCACTGCCCCCTCCCCACCCAGGGAGGGCATTAATCTATTCATGAGAAATCCTCCAGCATGACCCAAACACCTCCCATTAGGTCCCACCTTCAACATTGGGATAAAATTTCAACATGAGGTTTGGGGGACAAACATCCAACTATGGCAAGATACTTTTACTAAAGTAGATTTCCTTTATAGATGTAAATTTCTTTTACAAAAGCACAGCTTTTCAGAGCTACTCCTATGTCTACAGTTTCTCAGAATAACCCAGCTTAAAATATTCCAAAGAAGTATGTTTTGGAGTGGCATTTCTAGTCTCCTCTAGTCATATTTTAGGATGGTATGTCCTGGACCCCAAGGCATATGTGAAATCTATTAACAAACTGAACACTTTAAAAAAAAAAACTGGCTTAATAGGGGGGTGGAAATAAATGTGATTTCAGGTTGGTTTTCTTGCCATGCTCTTTTTGCTCAGCTAAATCTAATTTTACAAACCAGTCTTGTTCTTATTTTGTCAGAAAGTGCAATGAGGCCTATCTGCCTATAACTTTCATAGAAGTAAGTTGAACTTCCAGGCATTGCCTCTCAATTTAGCTGCAAAAATAACCCTGAGCATTGTTGTAGCTATCCCTGAAGGATACCCTGGAGCACTTGGAGCCTCCCAGGTCTTCCCAGGAATCCAAATGAATCCTTATTATCTCCTGAACACAAATGCTGTCCTTATTCCCTCTCACAACTCATGAAACCACTTTTCCAGGTCTGTAGAACCTGCCTGACTCTTTCTGTCCAAGGTGATTTCACCATACCTAACTTTATTGCTGTTGGGGTTTTTTGTACTCAACATTCCATCCAAACCTGTCTGGTCTCTGGAATTCTGTTTAAACTACATTTCTAAGCCCATTCCTTTCCTGCAGCTGAATAAGTCTTAGTTCTAGAGGAAGGGACAAATACTTACATTCCTTTGGAAAGTTGGTGAAAGAAAAAACAAAGTAGAGTACAGAAATGAAAAAAATAAAATAAAAAAGAACAAATATAAAGTAAAACAGCCATGTTTTGGAAGGAAGAACTCTGGCTGGCTTTTTTATTTCATTTTTTAATGAATTCTACACCATTTATCTTTTAAAGTGTTATATTTTTAAATCTAAAAGGCAATCCCTCTATGTTCTAAAATTTCACAAAAAGATTTCAAGAAACAAATGTACCCAAATTTTCGATTAAAGGAAGATTTATTCATCCTTTTTATTTGCTTGAGGTGATTATACAAAGCTAAAGATGATAGGAGAGAAAAATCAAATAGCCAGAAGGTTTTGTCCGTGGTATCAAGACATCCATTAAATTACTTATTTTAAGTAAAAATTATCAAAATCCACTAACAAATTGGAACTCCAAACCAGAGACCATCATGGTGAGAACTCTCTACGCTTTCCAAAGGATTTAAATGCTTCATTTTTCTTTATTACCTGTCTATTTTCCCATTGAGAGTGAAATTCACAAAATGCAAAGGGCCTTCTCGCATGTCTTTTGGGAACAGCAGAAAAAATTTTCACGGGGTGGAGATGGTCATGAGGGGAGTGGGAAGTGAGATTTTGTACCATACTGCAGTTTTCCTGGTGGACAGGACTTCCAGGTGATAACACAGGTGCTGGGAGGCTAAGAGCTGATGTGCAAAGGCTGAGTCCCCATCCTCGTTCTAGGAAAGACAGGAGACTACAAAAGTGATATAACTCCAGAATATCCCTGGATTTAACACAACACTAGAAAAGACCCAAGACCATATCCCTCAACGCCCACTCCACGGAATGATCCTTTTTGTTAGCAACTCTAGACAATATTCTGTCCGGATCCTGCATGAATATTTTAGAGTCGTGCAAGATGACCGAAACTAAATGGGTTTTTTTGTTGTTGTTGTTTTTGTTGTTCCCTTTCCCTTTCTGTCTCTTTCTCAAGAGCTCCCTGTCCGTCTTTTCCTCTAACTTAACTCTGTCAATCCTAACTTCATGAGATAAGAAAAACTAAATTGCGTTTTTCATACTCGCATATCAGATTCTAGTTATTTTTATCTCACAAATGACTTGTGTGTGTGTGTGGTCAGAATCTCTGTGCCATTTATTGAGGAATTGATTGGCCATAAAAATTGGCGTTTTATTTCTTTTCTCTTATTTTGAAAATCCTAGAAAAAAATGAAGTACCTTTTCAAATTATATCCCTTCTAGCAAACAACCAAACTTTTACTCTTTTCCTTTACTATTCTAGCATTGCCACATAGTTATCATCCTTTCAACTTTTTTTTTAAAATGGGTATGTGATCTATGAATAATACAAACTGTCTGAGATTTAAAAAATCACATTATTCTGAACACTGTAGAATGATTGCTAGCAAATATTTTTCAGTATGTTGTCACTGAAATATCACATACAAGTTAGATGTTGTGTAATGCATATGTCAGGATAGAACCTTATGTTCACAGGTTTTGAAAATATAATTTCTAACTTCAACAAAATGGAAATGAGGTATCTATTTTCAGAGTGTAAATTCATTCTGGAACACTGACAGAATGACAGATATTAAAATGAGTCCTGTATGCCGAAGTGACAGCCTAGGCTAACAGGAAACTTTTGAAGTCAGGACAAATCACTTGAAGATATTGCCAATTTGCCTTTTTTTTCTTTTAATATATCTTGCATGGTATTATTTTTTTTGCAGTTTTTGACATGTTACGTGTCATAAAATTGTGTTTTAATTCATAATTGTTATTTCAGAAAGGAAAGAGATTTTATTTTCCAATTTCAAGGAGATAATAAATAATAAAAAATATTAGCGACATTAATGGCTGCCAACTATTAACCCCTCTTTCCCACTCCCATCCACCACACCTGCATGCATTTTCTCTAATCTCACAAAATCAATGAAGTAGGCTCTGATTCCACACTTTACAGAGGAGGAAAATGTATTCACAGGTACTATGTGTTCTTGGCCATGACCACACAGCTAGGAATTGAGGGCATCAAAATTCTAACCAGAAACTGACACCAAAGTACATGATTTTTCTGCTCGTATTTTCATTGCTGATTTGAATAAATGTAATAACTCAACAGTTAATATGTATCTATAAGGATTTTATTAGGCCTTAAATTATATACACAAATTAGAAAATCCTGCAATTAAGGAATTTAACAGTTCTTATCTATTCAGCATATTCACTGTATGTTTTTAAAATTTTTAAATATATTTATTTTAAAATTTCCAAACATTAATAGCCTTTGTTTGCTATTATTCTGCAACTAGCAATTCACATATGATCCTACAATAGAAATTAACTTTGATCCAATCATTCCAACACATGTTGAGTTTGGATAGCATTTTTTTAACATCAAAAATGTGTGGAGCCCCATATTTTAAGTGGATACAATTTCTCATTTATTCATCCTGTATAACCAAAAATTATTCAGAGTTCTTTTCCCAGGATATTATTTCTAGGCAAATGTCTTCCCTCACCTTGCTCAGAGCAGTGCTAATAATTACTATGATCTCTCTGTAATAACCTAATATCTTTAATTAAACTTTTTAAAAAAATGTGTTTCCAGGCAAGATGAACACATATTTATAGACATGTGGAAGCTGCTCTTCATTTCCTCTAGCACATTTACTAAAATAATCACACTATATATGTGGAGATATACACATTCATATTTTTAAACTTGAATTGACATGAAAATGTACATATAAAAATTACCCAAATAGCAAAACCTGAAAACATTTCTGCTAATAGCCATTATATTAACATCAGATTGATAGAAAAACAATCACAATAACATAAACTCTGTTGTCAGGTACCTTCCAACTTTCCTTACCTTTCTCTAGTGCAGAAACAACAGATACTCAGAACCTAGATCTGTGACCCACTGCGAAAGACTCTGGAAATAATGCAAAGTAATCTTTTACTAAATCCATGTCCACTCCTACAACTTTGTAAATCTATTCTAAACAAACAGATATCTCCTTCAGTGAGTATGAACACACTACAGAGAATTTCTCAACACAGGGAGAAAACACCAAATCCATAAAGACTCAGAATAATTTCCTCCTTAAAAATGTATTTGCATGAGGATTCAGAAGAAAACCTTAGAAAATATCTGATTTGTGCCCTCAAGGTGAATCAGTAGGGTACATCTTCCATGAAATTAGTTCAAATCGACATGAGAAAGGGCAAATCTTGGAAAGAGAAGAAATTCACAGATAGAGCAGGCACAAGGCTGAGTTTTTTAAAGAGGCATAGAAAGAGCTGAATTCTGCAGAATATCCAAATGATTAAGTAAAGGACAAGGTTGAAATTTTTATAGAACACATGAAATTACAAAGAGTTCAATATATCAAGAAAAAACATAATGTATATGTAAGAAAGATGTCAGAGTTCAAAGCAGTAGATACTAAGTGTTTCCTATAAGATGTTTCAAAATAATAAATGCTCACTGAGTCTTGGATTAAACTGATAAAATGGATGTCCATCTGGTCATATTAAGATAGAAATGTAAAATGCTCACAGATTAAATAATTACTCACTAACCTGTAGAAGGAGAAAAATAGTGCCAATCTTAACTTTGTCCATGGTAGATTACAAAGGAATATTAACTGTAAAGATTTGAAGGGGAAAAAATGTGATATATCTTCAGAGTTAAGTCTCAGTTTAGTT
Source organism: Daubentonia madagascariensis (assembly GCA_023783475.1). Lineage (NCBI taxonomy): Eukaryota > Metazoa > Chordata > Mammalia > Primates > Daubentoniidae > Daubentonia > Daubentonia madagascariensis. Next base: position 73,824,331 of record JAKFHU010002088.1, on the reverse strand, counting down.
ATTACAGAAAGGTAAATAAAAAATTTTTAAATGGAAGTGCTCACAAGTAAACCAACTAAGTGCAATTCTTGAATACCATTCCTGTGTTAATAAAAGACTAACAATCAAAAGGACTTTCAGTTAATAAAAGAAATAATTAGACATTTTAAAAACAGCCCAAAGCCAAGAAAAATAAAAGTACCTTTTAAATTAATATTTTATTTTAAAGTAAGAGACTATTCTAAATGGTAATTGTTTCAGATCTTCAAATTCCTTTATTAAAGAACTAAGTTTAAACAAAAAAAAACAAAGAGAAGAAAAGAAAAAGTCAATGGCAATCTGCTTATAAAAAATACATTTATATTCTTGTGGTGGTGGTGAGGATATGGCAAAGGGGTTAGTTAGCTTGATTGTGGTAAACATTTCACAATATATAGGATATCAAAACATCCAATTGTTTGTCAATTATACCACAATAAATCTGTAATTTTTAAAAGATATTAACTAAGAAGCAAATAGGAAAAAATAACAAAATAAAATCTACTTACAAAGTCTAAGATAGCATGAAAGCCTCCAATTCAAGACAGAACAAGCATTTGTCTCTTCTTCCTGGTAAAATTCCACTAAAATTATAATACATGATTACATTTATCTTTCTGATGAAAAGATCTAAAGGAGATGGACCATAAGTACACAAGACATTTCGATAATTCATAGCAATTCAAAAGATTATAGAAGCCTTGTGAAATATCATGCAAACATAGCAGTGGTCTGGCAGGAACCAACATTTCCTGCAGAATCTTCTCCACATGGGCAGGACGAATGAGGGGCTGGAGTAATATGACTGGGTGCAAGTCCACTCATGGTTGGTCTGTTTCATCCCTGTACTAGTTGTCTCCCCTCACTGACCTCTAAATTCTCTGCTGACCCCTTCTTGAATTTCTAAGTACATTTTATCCTATGCAAAACCCAGAGGATTCTTTCACAAAAAAAGCAGAAGCACCTACACTGAAGAGAACTTGCTAGTTTAGATGTGTGAAAATTGTCGACAACAGATAAATATGACCAAATTACACTTAGGGATAAAAACATTTTCATATATTAAAAAAAGTGAAACATACCCCTCAAATGTAAATAATAATAAATGCTCTTCAAAGAAATTTTCAAGTCAACACAAAGTTAAAGTACAATTTAAAATTTCCGGCCAGGCATGGTGGCTCAGGCCTATAATCCCAGCACTTTGGGAGGCCGAAGTGGGAAGATGGCTTGAGGCCAGGAGTTCAAGACCATCCTGGGCAACATAGCAGGAACCTGTTGCTACAAAATAAGTAACTAACTAACTAAATAAATACAATAAAAATAAAAAAATTAGCAAGGCATGGTGGCATATGCCTGTAGTCCCAGCTACTCGGGAATCTGAGGCAGGAGGATCACTTAAGCCCAGCAGTTTGAGGATACAGTGAACTACAATTGTGCCACTGCACTCCAGCAACAGAGTGAGACCCTGCCTCTAAAAAAATAAATAACTAAAATAAAATAAAATTTCAAATCAAAGGAACCATAGTGTAAGAGGATGGTTGATAAGCATTGAAACCTTTGAGTGACAAGAGACGTACTCCATGTTAAGTAATTGTTGTAATAAGGTTGTTGAATTAGTCAAAGTAGGCTACCTGTGGGGTAGGGGTGGGGGCACCCAAATCTTAATGGCTTAATACAAGTTTGTTTCTGGCTCATAGGTGAATGCCAGTGATCTATGAGAGATTTTCTATCTTGTGACTCCTTCATTTAATACGGCCTCAGAATCTTCTGTCGAGCCAAGTGCATCCTGCTGGACAATGGGAAAAGAGCAAGACTGACAAATCACAGGAAGTTTTTATTGGCCCTGCCTGGAATGCATCTGTCATACAGACCTGCGTTCTGTTAGCCTGTGATCTGAGAGACCAATATAGATGCCCCTTTATCAGCTAAGACACACGCTAATGTTAAGAGAACAAAAGTTACCTGTTGGTTGAGGGTTCAGGGCCCAGATGACATGGCAAATTTCTAAATTCCTATGGCCACAAGATAAATCCACTCTTGCTAAGCTCCCTAACAATAGGAGTTACCAGGCAATTTATCAGACCCCTCCTAACTCTAATTTAAAACTTAGACCACTACAACTCTGACTGGACAGGGGACCAGCCTTACATTCTTTTCTGATAAGCAGGTATAGACCTTAAGCCAGTTTCAGCTAGTTTAGGGAGGCGTGCACAAACTGTATTTGTCTTGTACAGTTCACCTTTTAATGTAAAGAGCTAAATTCCCACCTCATTTGAAAAAACCTCCCAAAGTGAACATAGGATGTATGTCACATATATGTTTACCCATTGTGCATGCTCTCAGCTGTCCTCATAAATATGTATAGCTTTTCCCCAAAACCTGTTGAATAGGTACGATTCCATATGTGTAATATGAATCCTGTGAGACAAAAAACCCCACCTGTCCCTTCCCTCTTTGAATAGAGCACCTTTGGCACACAATCTGCTATGTAGAAGGATAATGTCTATTCCCAGTTTGCAAACTGATGTCACCAATAAAACTCTCCTTTCTACTATTTAGGCATCCTGGTGGTCTTTTGGATGACAAGCCATAACTCACACTATTGCACCTGTCTTGGAAAATGAAACCTACTTCAATGTATATTAGATAAGGGAGTAAGTTGGCCAGAAATAAGCCGGTTTCTGCCACAGGTACAAAAGAAAAGATTATAAATGTCATCAGTAATTATTGATTTTTAAAATTTATAATAATTCGAAGTAAAAGAAAAGAGGGCATAAAACTGTGGTATAAACCAGCACCTGTTACCCATGGGAATTAGTTAATTATTATAATTTCCTTATATTATTTAAGGGAATGTCTTAAAATTAATATCTTTCTATATTCAACATTGATGATGAGAAAAAATAGATTTAAATACCAGTAGCAGAATTTTAAAATTCTAAAAATATGCTTACTTTCCAAGACACTTATAGGAAAATACCATGGAAAATAGTACAAATGAGAGACAACAATAAAACATAAAAATATTTTAAAAATCCAGCATACTAAAACCTAAAGTGCATAAAACAAGAAATTCAAAGAAAAATAAATCAAAGAAACTATTAAAATGTATTTACTCTTAAACAAAAAAACCCTGAAACAATGACGGTTGACTACCACAGTGCACAGAAGAAGCCTAAAAACAACAACAAAAAGAATATCATATAATCTGCTTCCATTCACATAAAATTTCAAAAAGAGTAAAATATTGTATTAGAAATCAGGTTAGTGGTAGCACATTGGAGGGCAGTCATTAGAGGAGCCACATGGGTGAGCACTTCTGTTTTCCTGGGAATATTCTATTTCCTTACCTGGACATTTGGTTGTAAAGTTAAATACAATTTATTAATATTCATTGATTCTTATAATTCTTACAATGACAAGTCATAGTAGTCTGCCCTTATCCATGGGACATACGTTCCAAGACCCAGAGTAGATGCCTGAAACCACGGATAGTACCTAACTCTATACATGCTGTTTTTTCCTATACATACATAACCACTGTAAAGTTTAATTATTAATTAGGTGTAGTAAGAGATTAATAATAACTAAAAATAAAATAGAACAATTATAACAATATACTGTAATGAAAGTTATATGAATGTGGTCTTTCTCTCTCTCTCTCAAAATATCTTATTGTACTGTACTCATCCTACTTTTTGTGATGATGTGAGATGATAAAACACCTATGTGATGAGATATAGTGAGGTGAATGATGTAATCATTTTGACATAAGATATGTCAGAAAGAGGATCCTCTTTCTCTGGTGATCCTGGATCATCAAGCTATGACAATGTCCAGGGCTAGATCTCACAAGGAGACAACGTCAGTGACTCATGGGCAGGGAGTTTCTACAGTGTGGACACACTGGACAAAGGGATGATTCATGTCCCAGGTGGGACAGAGCAGGATGATGTGGGATTTCATCCAGCTACTCAGAATGTCTGGCGGGGAATTTAAAACTTATCAATTGTTTATTTCTGGAGTTTTCCATTTAATATTTTTGGAATGCTGTTGGCTATGGGTAACTGAGACTGCAAAGGTGAAACCTCGGATAAGGGGGGACTACTGTAATGAAGAAATAGCACTTAAGATGGTGATACTTATTTTGAAACAGCCTTTCCTTGGGCTCTATAATTCTTGGCATCCATTCAAATTACAAAGAAGAGCTCAATAGTTTTAGCCAAATTCTTTGTTTTACATAATAATAGCTTGGCTGTAAGATTCTCTTCTCAGAAAAGGGGATCTCCCTTTGGACAGCTAAGAAACAATACTAGAAGGATAATGTTTGATCATGAAACAACAGCATTAAGGTTAAAGCCAATAATTCCCTGACACCAGTATTTAAATGTATGGTGTAAATTGTCAGACCACTTTCTTTTTGTCTTTTTCAATAGGAGTCAGCCTGCAGAGTATTAGAGTATTCAAGCAAAGCTACTGGGTTTAAAAGGGCACACGATAATCAGTTGAAATAAAAAAAGAAAGTCAACCAACTGGGTGCTGTGACTATAAACAAATGGTGAGGATCATTTTTGTTTAATAAATTTAATTCACAGGGTTACAAAAATGTAGCATCTCAGAAGTAGCCATGGGCACTAACCTAGCTCTGTTTAGCCAACAGCCAAATCTCTTCCATAAGTGGTCAACTAGATTATGTTTGAACATTTCCACTGATGAGACAACATTATCTCTTGAGACATAGCATTCTCTTTTTGGGAAGATTTAATTATAAGAAAATCTTTTGAAATGTATACAAAAATTGTTCATCATAGAAGATTTAAGCATTCACTGGTTCTTTATCCCTTTGAATCATACAATGTAAAGTTAATGATTCTTCTGTGTGGTAGTTTCGAAAGACAATTTGCAAAACAAACCGCAAGGGAAGCATTATACTTATTTCATATTTAATTACACTAAGCCTTATAGAATTTAAGAAACTTATACAGGTTCATACACCCAGGAGGTGTCATGCAGACGCTATGGCCCAGAATTATCAGAATTGTTATCTCCGTGCATTCTAACTGTGCTTCAAAAGGCAACAAGCTTAAACAGCTTTGCTTTCTCCTTGCTCATTTTATCTTGCTCGTGTTAGGAACATGTATTATCTGCCAGACACATTTGCACGAATGGGAATTCTATGGAAACTATAACCTGAAGGTAGAGAAAGATATAAGTACAATTACACACATGAATATACAAATTATTGTGAGAGACATTTAAGAAAAATAAGGGGTCCTGAAGGGCATATCATGTGGTGACGTGACCAATCTGGAAAGTTTGGGCCCTGATGAGTGAGGTAGAACTTGTTTCGGGGACAGCAAGTTCCTAGTGTTTAGAAAAGAGAGATGAAGACAGAGAGGGATTTAAACTGTGTGGAAACACTAGGTTCTCATAAATGTTGATAAAGACAGTGGTCTACTGAATAATTTGAATGGGGTTGGGTGACAAGATTAGATTTACACATTCATAGGATCACCCTTGTTGGCAGAAAATTTTAATATTTTTTGTTGTTGTATTTTGTTTTCTTGGGCTTGCAGGTGATTTGAAAATAAACAAAGAGACTCGCAGCTTCTTAAACAAATGAGAAGCTCCAGCTTAATTAACTCTAGGCCCTCATTCCTCTTTGGCCCCAATTGGTGGATATGGGTAACTGTACTCTCTTTCAGATTGGACACGTGTTTGCCATTGGCCTTGGTACTCAGGTGGCCAGCTTCAATCCTCTGCTTTACCTGCCTGGACTTTGAAGGGTTTGAGTTTCTAACCCCACTATAGAGTGTGGTGTAGTGAACACTAGACCAGATGTGAGACATTAGACAAGTCACTTACCATCTCTGGAATTTAGTATATTTACCTGGAATTTAATAAATTTGTATGTAAAATTATTTGACTGAAATTCGTGATCTTGAAAGTTCCTGCCAGCTCTGAAATTTGGACAATTTTATTTTTAACTATCTATTTTAGAATTTTCTAATATGACCTGATGACTTTTAAAAATTGATTATTATCTTCTGCTCTAGGCCCATTAAGCAAAGAATGGGAGGTACTTTTCTCCATCTATCACATTTTAGAAATATAGCTAAGAATTTGAAATATAAGGTATAAGCTAAGGGTCTCAAACTCATACGCCTGCAGAAGTCAGACAATGGGCATAGAAAAATGAAGCATGGCAGTGGGGACACTTTCCAGCTGGAGGATGCCTGCCTGGGTGAATGGGCATTTGCTGCTCAGCTCCAGCTGAGAGATGTTCCATGGGCATGCACGGCCAAGTTGATGAATCTTCTGATTTTTAAAAAGAAGTCAATAATGATTTGGATGTGAAATCTTATTTTTTAAGTGCTGGCAATGGATTTGTTTTGTTTTAAAATATTGTGTGGGTTAAAAAACAAAACAAGTCTGCAAGCCCGGTATGGACCATGGGTCTTCAGAATACGACTTCTCATGTAAGTTCTTCTCTTCCTCTCCTGGCTACTATCTCCCCATGGCCTCAGCTTTTGCAATTGTGAACAGCTGCCCCGCATTTCAGAGGCTTTGCTGAAGGAAACCTAACTGCAGTAAAAGATAACACAGGAGAAAGAACTCTAAAATCACTTAGCCAAGCTCAACTAAAAGATCAATATTTCTTCAGACAAGAAGTGAAACATAAATGTGAAATGGTGAGCGGAGACTGAAACTGAGACCTCCAGATCTAGAAGCAAACAGACCGCTGAGGACAGGAGTCTAGCTCCTACGTGGTAATAAGAAAATGTGCATCCTCCCAAAATAGGTCCAGAGCCAAACTCCTTCTTTAAAGGGCCAAGTGAGGTTCATCCACACATGAAAGGAGATTAAAAAAAAAAAAAAAACCAAATTAGCCTGCTGTGCTGATGCATGCCTGTTAATCCCAGCTTCTTGGGAGGCTGAGGCAGGAGGATCTCTTGAACCCTGCCGCCGTGAGTTCTGATTGTGCCAGTGCACTCTAGCCTAGGGCAATAAGGCAGAACCTTGTCCCCAAAACAAACTACAACAACAAAAACCAAAAACACATGTACACAAAAAACCTCACTAATAAGCTGCTACTGCTTGGGGCATAGTTTTATGGAAAAATGTGGGCTTACAGAGTCTGAGGACAAACACAGAGTCTCATTACCAGAACCTGAGCCAAGCTGCCTGGTGACTCTGGGTCAGGGTCTGCCCAAGCCCCACATTCTCACATGACAATAACTGAAACACTTTTATAAGAATATGCTTTGGGTTATAGTAATAAAACTGAATAGAGGAAGCAGCAAAAGTAAGGAGGGAGAGAGGAAGGAGAAAAAGCACAGGGAGAGAAAGAGAGAGAAGGGGGGACATTCAAATAATACCTGCAAGTCAAAGTGTCCAAACACATGAAGAAACAGCCAACCAAAATCAACAATTGGGCAAGAGATCTGCACATGAAATTAATTACTAGAATAGCTTATACTATGGAACATAAATAATTTGAGGATGTTAAAGGCATTAAGGAAGACATCAACTAAAAAGAATATTAAATTATTTTTGAAAAACAGGCAGAGTTGAAACAAGATCAAGTGGCTAGAAAACAACTAATTAGAAATATTGGAAATGGAAACTAAAACCATCAAAATAAAACAGAAGATACAATCTCCATGCTATGCAACACTCAAGAACTACTGTGCAAGTGTGATATCTCATCCAGAACATGGAGAGACACGAAGAGACAAAGAAATAAAAATGCAAAATATCAGTTAAGCAATGTGGATAGATTGAGAGATTCCAACATTTATTTTATAGGATTTTGAAAAGAAGAAAATGGAGGAAATGAAGGAGAAGAAAAAATATGAACCAATAATTAAGAAATTTCCAGAATTGGAAAAAAAGTAAAGTGTGAGAAATAGCATACATAAAAATAAAGAACCATCATAGTGAAACTACTGAAGATTATGAATAAACACAATGTCTTAATTCTTTCAGAGAAAAGACAGATTATCTACCAAGCACTAACACTAAGACCAGTGATACATTTTCATTAGCAGCAATAGAAGCCCGAAGACATTAGAGTATGCATCAAAAGGGCAAAGGGAACCATATATTCAACATGTCACCATACAAGAATAAATATAAAATATAATCATTTTAAATGCAAAATACAAATACATTATCACGAGTCTGATTTAAAAGTATCATGAACTAAAGTGATTCCAGATGGAAAAGCTGGAATACAAGAAACAAAGAGCACAGAAATTGACAAAATATGATTTTATTGATCAGCTTTTGATTTTAAAAAGTCATAAATAATTATGTGTATTTTTTTAAAGGGATAGAATAAAAACTCTGTAGAACAATAAATAGTAAGATGCAGGGCAGGCAGTGAAGCCTTTCTGCGAGTAGACTGCTAAGTCTCCATGATTGTCTGAAGAAGAATAGATACCACTATGGGCTTCTTTGAACAAACTTGCTATACAGTATGTGCACCTTAGCCAGGCACAGTGGTGCGTACCTGTAGTCCCAGCTACTTACTTGGGAAGCAGGAGCATCACTTGAGCCCAGGAGTCGGAAGCTGTTGTATGAAATGATAGCACCTGTGAATAGCCACTGTACTACAGCCTGAGCAACCTAGCACGACCCCATCTCAAAAAAAAAAAAAAAAATTGTAATCACAGAATCCAAAGACATGCAACTAGTGGTGTGTAAATCATGAAAAAGAAAGAAAGGGAACACAGAAAAATATCTCAATAAATCACGAGGTAGAGAAAAAATGTATAAAGCAAAGAAAATGATGGTAAATAGAAAATACAAAATAAATGAGTAGGAAATTTATTTCTGTATCATTAAACACAATAAATATAACTAGATTATTGCTTACGTTATTTTTATATGTTTTATTAGATAAAAATAATAATATAAAATAATTTAACATCATGTTACTTCTTATATATTCATATAAATAAGCACAACTATAGAAACATTCATTTAACAAGATGAAAAAAGATATTTTAGATAAATACCAATTTTAAAAAATTTGGGATAGTAATATTAATATTAGAAAGAATATAAGTTAAAGCAAAAAGCACTAATAAGAATTAAGATGATCCCTACAATACAGAGAACATTTTATCAAGGATGATTTATGAAAATCTCATACTGATATATATATATATAACCCTGAAGTATATAAAATAACAGCATTTCAAGGGGTTATTAAAAATCCCACAATTATATTAATAGTAGAGGATTTTAATATATTTTTACCATAAACATATAGATCAAGCAACATTTACAATAAAAAGTATAGAACAAAAATGAACAAATATGACCTAAAAGATGGAGAACTCCACATGCAAGAAATAGAGAACATACTGTTTTGTTCCATGTTTTGTACATGATTAGACGGAAATAAGCATTTTCTAAATATCAAAGAATTTACTTAAGTATATGGAAATTTCTTGTTTTGTACCATTTTTGTTTGTTTTGACTGCATGCACTCTATAGGAATTAATTCAACTTTATTTTTTGGTTCACATTTTAGCTACTAGTATTCACTGAACTATAGCACAGGTGTTGCCTATTTAAGACGAACGATCCTGTTTCCGAAAGTTCCCCATTTGTCCCTGAGGCTGCATCAGAAGAATGAGGACACGTGGTTTGAGGAGAAGGAAAGGGAGGTTTATTAATGCGGAGAATGCCAGGCTCACATCTTGAAGTATCATTTTCCTAGCAATAAGCAGAAATACAGAGCTTTTAAAGGGAGGGTTTTCGGTTTCAGGCGATCGCCGTCTAACTATAGTTGATGGTTCTGATCCATCCTGTCTCCCGTGAAGACAATCTTGTGACCTGGCCTGGACAACTCCGTTGAGCCATCTCCTATGGTACAAAGAAAGAAGGACACTCCCCTGCCTCTCTGATTACTGGCCTTGGGCAGGGATGCAGGTTTTACTTCCTAAAAAGAGTGAGGGAGGTTTTGAAGAGACAGCTTGTAAAATGTCTTGCCCTTTTTCAGGCCGTTTCCTCTGTTACATGTTCCCCACTGTCAATTTTACCCTCCATATCTAGGGGAGGAGGGAGACGTAGTCATCAAGCTACTTCCTGCTGAATTGGGGTGATGTATTAGATGGGAGGTTTGTACGTATTTATGCCACTGCAAAGCTTTGGCAGTAGATTTATAAAAATAAGGAACGCAACAGATTACCAGGTGAAAGAAGAGCATAAGCAACAACTACAACCGTAAGGACTGACAAGGGGAAACGGAGGAGGATACTTGATAAGAGAGATTTTATCCTGCTTGGTATCTAAGACACCAGTAGGGCTGTGGGTCCTTACTGTCACCTTGCACACAAGGTCTGATATGGGGCTGGGCAAGAAAGAAACATAGAACCTCTGAGTACGGGGCTATTAGTCACGCCCTGTAGGTGACCTGAGAGACCAGCTTCTGCAAATTCAGAAATCATATATGGAAATACTGAACGAGATTTTGGATAGCAAACCCAGCAGTGAGACAGATCAGCAGAAGAGGTGATATCCTGGGAAATCTTTACTAAGGAGTTGTCCTTCCATCCTATAGACAGAACAAATAACCAAAGAAAGGTTAGCAAAAACATCATTTTCTTTTTTCCTTCCTAAACAGATACTTCAGATTATTTAAAGGCTGGCCCATCCACTGAGGGCATGGGTCCTCTTCTTCCATGGGAAACCTCTTTACTCTGGTATGATGGTCCCAAGGTTTTTACTCCTGACAATTTCAACAAGGTGTGGTTGTTAGAGGCACTTCATGGGGTCTCTTCCACTTCTCTGCTTCCAACTGGGGCAGGGACCTGAAAGAGGCAAATTCATGCACAGTGGTTAGCATCTGACCCACTCGTTTGACATCTTGCTTTACTCTGCTTTCCTTACTCATAATTACCTCAGGGTGCAAGGAAGGGTCTCCCATAAACTATTTCCTACGGGCTTAACTTAAGCCTGCTTCTAGGTCTATCTTTATCCGGAGGAGGGCAAGCAGCACCTCATCCCACTTTAGTTGGGTTTCCTGCATCAATTCCAGGATGCACACAATTTCCATTCTAGGTGTCTTACTTGCTGGATTACCTCCGATACAAAGGAGGATCCACTATCACTGTGTATGGAGGAAGGGAGTCTATGAACACCTTGATGATCTGCAGGATCATTGAGTCCACCATGTCCAGCTCCTTGGAGAAGTGGTTCACTGGGTTCCCACTGGGGGTCCACTTAATGAAGCTCATGGGTGACCACAGGACATTGTGCAGCAAATCCAGGTGCAGGTGGTGGAAAGCAAAGAACCCCCTCACCCCTGATGGACACTGCCATGGGGTAGTTAAACATGGTGATAGCTTGTGAAATGCCCAGGGCTCTGTGGAGTGTGCTCCTGGGTCCTGTTGACAATGGGGCCATTGGTCCAGAGACCAAGCCAATAGTTAGAAGGCAGAGTGGCAACCTGTCTAAGCTTTGTCTGCCCCCATCAGCTTCCAGGTCTCTTCCTTCTTGGCCCCAGCTTTTTGCAGCTCAGCCATGCTGCTGTGGTGCCTGCTGATGTTCTTGCTGTAGGAGGAGGAGCTGCTGAGCTGTCTCTGCAGCTGCCTCCCCATGACGTCCATCACCAGCATGCCATTCTCCATCTGCTTGGCCTCTTTCCCCGGACTGCTGGCGCCCCTCATCCCATCGTCCTCCGAGGCCTCTTTCTGCTCTGTGCTAGCATACTTGTGCAGGAACTTGGAGAAGTCTCTGTCCTGGGGCAGTAGTTCCTGGTAGGAACCCATCTCAGAGTGAGTTCCTTCAGAAGGATTCTGGTAACTTCAGACACTCTCTCCATTTGGGTAGGATACGCCTCCACTCAGCCTGAAAATGTATCTACTAATAGAAGTTTAGGCATCTGAGTGAAATTGCCAATCATTGAAAGGGTAGGTGCCCAGATGTTGGGTTCTCTGTGCAGCAGGTTGCTTTTCTGTCTTCGGATTGTTTCCAGCACATAAATAGTTTGTAGCAAACAGGGTACTCTTAAATGAGGTCCCACCAAATCCATTAATGCATCACATACCAAATGTGTGCATTCATGTAGGTGCCTCATAAAAGGCCAAACCAAGGCTTCAAGTAGGAGATCTCCATGTAGCTGTGCCATCACAAATATCAGAACCCCAGTCTTTAGTTTTAAAGGTGTTTATTTTGATCTAAATCTAGCTGGGGTATCAAGGCCCTGAGTAACATATCACCTTTAGTGGCCTCCTTAGCAGCTGTGCCAGTGGCCTGTTTTCTTTTTGAAACATAAGTGTCTCCCTTTTTCACTGACCAGGACAGTGCATGCTTGGGCCCACCCACTTGGGCCCAGCCACGGCCTGTATCAGGGCCATTATTTCTGTGGCATACTTAATATCCTTATTTCTTGCCATCAAGAGCCCCCTTTCCTTCCAAATGGCACCATGAGCATACACAATCATAAAAGCATATTTACAGTCCCTATAAATGTTTACCTTTTTTTCCTGTGTTTAACTGAAGAACTCTTGTTAAAGCAATCAGCTCTGTTTCCTGGGCTGAAGTCCCAGGTGGCAGTGCATTTCGTGACTGCCACATATCCACCCCTTCGTTGTCCATAAAGCTGCTCCCACCAGTGAAAAGATCCCCAATTTGGCTCTGGCATTGACTGATATGACAGATCCATCCTGCTAGAATAGACAGCTTCCAGTACCTCTTAACAGTCATGCTGCAAAGGCTCATTCTCTTTGGTCGGTAACAGGGTGGCAGCATTGAGAATAGAGACAGTCTTTAATAACAACTCACAAGTAGCTGCTACTGCCCAGAGGCAAGGAGGCCATCCTCTCACAATATTGTCCAGCTGCTTTGACAAGTATGCCATTGGCTGTGGGATGTCTCCCAGCACCTGTACTAAGACTCCAAGGTTCATTGATGTTTTTCATGAACATATAATTTAAATTCTTTCTGCAAGTCAGGCAACCCCAAAGCAGGGGCAGTCATAAGACTCTGCTTTAGTTTTTCAGAGGCATTTTGACAATCTGTGGTCCAGATAAGGGGCTCCACATCTGTCCCTTTAAGGGCCCTGTACAAGGGCTTTGCTATTAGTCCAAAGTTTGTGATACAGATGCGACAGAACCCTGCCATTCCTAGGAACCCCAGATAAGTAACCTGCTTTTGCAAATCTGTCCAATTATAGGTTCTGTAAGTCCCCAGCTAAGCTTCCATCAAACAGGGAAGGAGAGCTTTTTTAAACCCATGAGGCAACACAATCCAGCCATGCCAAAAGGCCACTCTAGTCCCAGGATCCTGCCATTCAAATGCACCTGAGTAGTCATTTGTACAATATCTTTAATGGCATGTAGATCCTGCATGAATCTATACTCGTTGGTATGGGGAATTTAAAATCTCTCTCTGTGTACAGGGGTCCTGTTGGCCTATATGACCTTACTCACTTTGAGTAGCTTTCTTGCAAATGCTGCAGCAGATGTGCAGTCCTGCTGAAGCCCAACTTCAAAGTGAGCTCTTCCGCAATGGCAGTCTCCCGTATACTTTACCAGGCCCTGGTATTCATCCAGCAGGAGCTTGGTGGCACCCCCTGGAGGTGAGGTTCTGCTGCTTCTGAAACAACTCCTGGCGCTCCTGGTGCTCCCGCTGCTCACCCAGGTCCACCGCCACCTGGGCCTGCTGTGGTGAATTCCTCAGCCACGGCCTGCTGACAGCTGCCTCACCGCTGCCCAGCTTCTCGGACTGCTTTTGCCCATGCAGTAAAAATCCCCACTTTCAATCAAATCCCCACTTTCAATTTCACCCAGGGCTCCTGTGGAGATATTTGGATTGGGTCCACTAGTGAGGCAGGGGGTCCCGGGCCCCCTCGTTCATCATCTGAGTCCTGGACTTGAATGTAAAAAGATATTTGCTCTCCTGGGGGTTTTTGGTTACCTGGAGCTTTTTGCGATTTTGGGCAATACTCTTTCCAATATCATTCTTCTTTACAAAAAGCACACTGATTGTACATCAATCTGGGGTGACTTTTTCACCCTTTCCTTTTTGACTGTCGCAAAGGACCCTGCTGGTGGTTCTTGCACATTCAAGCCCCCTATCTAATGTTGCCATAAATTGCCCTGCCCTGGCTATGGATGCCCTCTGGCCAAACTGAGTTCCCTGTTGGGCCTTAGAAAGAGGGACCATTCCACCCCCCAAACCGAATCATAATCTAGTGGGCATGGGCCAGTTGTGCCCTCCCCTGCCCCTCTCATGGTGCCAAGATGGCAGTGGTGGCAGGCAGCAGTTGCCCCAGGCTGGGCTCTGTGCAGGCTATTTCCTGAGCCAGCTGTGGGCCTCTGGCAGGGGCCCCATCAGCATGAGCTTGAGTGTGGCCAAGCCTACAGCATTTTCCTGCAGATCACCCCAGCTGCAGTGGGCACTGGTGCCTCCCCCCCAATGTTGCACGTGTGCCCGGGGGGGAGGTGGTAGGTTGGCAGGTGCTCCTTTCCTGCCCCCCATTTCCCTCTTGCTGCACAGCAGTGGGCCATGCTTGCTGGTCCCCCCTTCTACTGGCTCCACCCCCCACGGCTGCTGTTCCATGCGGTGCCTCACTTCAGCACGTGCAGACCAGGGGAATCCAACCGTCCAACAAAAACAAAGCATCATGAAGGCCCATGGCATTTGGGGCAGTGGGTAAAGGGCTCATGTGATCCAACCTGGTTAATCCCTCCCCAATTCTATCACCCAGCTTTTCAGCCTCTTTATTATGCAATTACATGACAGATTGTACATATGGGATCCTGTCCCATTTGCCTGACCTTTGACAAAATAATTCCAGTTGTAAGAAAGTATAATAAGTCAAGGTTTCATTCAATAGCCACTTCTCTTCACACTCCAGCACGTACAATTACAATAAGGCCATTCTCTTTTAGACATAGGATTATAGCTATAAGTTGGCCATTCAGCCAAGATTCTCCCCAAGGGGCTTTCAGATGGATCTTCTTTACATTGAAACAAAACTCACAAATAACAAACACGGACAAAAAAACAATCATGCTAAGGTCTTCCAACAAATGGGAACCATCCAAACGAGAACCAAATTCTCAAATGAGAACCAACTTCTCCTAATCCAGCATTCCCCAACCTTTTTGGGACCAGGGACTACTTTCATGGAAGACAATTTTTCCATGGACCAGGGCTTGGTAGGGGAGAGAAGGAGCTCAGATGGTGATGCAAGTGATGGGAGCAGAGTGGCTGTAAATACAGATGAAGCTTCGTTTGCTCACCCACAGCTCACCTCCTGTTGTGCCACCTGGTTCCTAAGTTTCATGGAAGACAATTTTTCCACAGACTTGTGGGGGGTGGGGAAATCAGGCGATGATGCGTGGCCTGGTTCCTAACAGGCCATGTACTGGTACTGGGCTGTAGCCCGGGGGTTAGGGACCGCAGTCCTAATCTGTAGGGCACAGATGAGAACCAAATTCTCTCACGTGAGAACCAATATCTCCCAATCCCCGCAGGTTTCCTGGGAACCATACAAATGAGCTCCAAATCCAAACCAGGTTCCCTAGTTCCACTCAACCTTGTGACTTCCACCCCAAATGGCGCCTCCAAACAAATCCAGCAGGAAGGTCTGGAAACCTCCCCCAAATGGGTGGAATAGAGGGTTTCAGCGTGCATGTCAGGGAAATTACTCAGACAAATGGCTGAGGCATCCGGACACTTCCCAAACCCATTTCCTTTTCCTGAACTCAGTTCAGGTTGCAGGGAGCTGCATCTACTTCAGGTGGGGGAAAAAGAGAGGGGTTCCCCAGAGCTTAACAGGCTCTAGCAGCTGCTGGGGTGGTCCCTTACTCTCTCACCAGAAAAGACATTGCTCCTACCATAAAGACCCACGGCTTGACCCAGGGCTGCTCCACACCTCTTCCAGCAGTCACAGGCTGCCATTCCACTGGGGCACCAACGGGCCCACCCAGTGATGCCAAATTCTGTTACCATAAGTACCACACTTGTTCCCAAGGCCACATCAGAAGAACGAGGACAAGTGATTTGAGGCAAAGGAAAGGGTGGTTTATTAATTTGCCGGCAAATGAGGAAAAGGCAGATGACCACCTTAAAGTACCATTTTCCTATCTATAAGCAGAAATACAGAGCTTTTAAAGGGAAGGTTTTCAGCTTCAGGGTATTGTTGTTTAATTACAGCTGATGATTCCGATCAACCCCATCTCCAGAGAAGACAATCTTGTCACTTCTGCCCAGACAGTTCCATTGAGTCATCTCCTGTGGTACAAAAGAAAAAAGAATACTCCCCTGCCCTTCCCGACCACTGGTTTTGGGCAGGGATGCAGTTTTTAATTCCCAAAAAGAGTGTGGGGGGTTTTTAAAGAGACATCTTATAAAACATTTTACCCTTTTTCAGGCTATTCCCTCTGTTACAATCTGTTCTGTATAAAAATACCAACCAAGAGCCTATTTGCCAGTATTTTAAATGAAGAAATGCATAATGCATGAGACGTTAACTCTCCAAACTCCCAACAATTTCTAAAATAGCATTAAAGCACAGGAAACCTATTTGTGTATGTGTGTATAATCCTTCCCCCATTTTTAACTTTGTTTAGTCTTCCTAGTTTTCTTTAACACGTCATTGAGATTCATTTTAACACTGAGCAATAGCAAGGGCTACATTAAAAAAAGGCAACATGGAAAGGAGTTTAGGACAAATACAACGGCACAGTGCCTCACAAAAAATGCCGTGATGCCTCTCTTAGTACCATTAACATCCAAACACAATCTCCCTTTATTGACATTCAATTAAAAATCCCTAGAGTTGGTTCCATTGTACTTTCTGCTCATTGTATTTAGAATATTAATCAAATCTCTACAAATTTTATATTATCTTAAAAATATTATACTAATAATATGGAGCATAAATATATATTTTGCCTGTACAAGGTATGTAAGCTCTATAAAATTCTGATATTAAAAGCCATAAGGTGATCTACAGACAAACATTAAACAGAGAGATATCCTATGTGATATGCCTCTAATGGTATTTACAAATATATTACTGCTTGCATCATCTTGCATATAATTTGCCCAAAAATATATATTTCAATATTAACTACTGCTACTAATTTTTCAGTATATGACTGTATACTTTATTAATGGATCAGTAGATTATTTTAGCATATCCATATTTTCCACATTTAATTCACGTGCAGAATTTACTTATGGGAGTCTAATCAGAGTAATGGTTCTCATATCAAGCAAATATCTTTTCCCATAAAAACACTTTAAAATCACTTTTTAGTGGCTGATGAAAACAATGTAACTTTTTTACCAAAAAATTTCCTTATAAAATTGATTTATAGGCCTGCAAAACATTATTTCTTTCAATCTTTTCTTCTATGATTTACTATATTTATGTATCCAAAGCACTGATATGATCCTTATATATAAATATAGCAAATTAAACATGCACATGTTCTCTACACCCTTGCTTTTCCCAACAAAAGAACAGCAGAGGAACCAAACCAATAAGGACACGAGAATTGAGGACAGGAAGGATGGCAGATGAAAAATGTCAAAAAAATTTTGAAAGATGCAAATTGGATGGATAAGTGGCAGGGAGTTTATGTTTTGGCTTTTCTACTCATGTAAATGCCTATGACAGGATTATCAGCTACTGTGTCATCTTCCCTCCAGCTTTAGGGATGCTGAGGACTTGACCTTTGGATAAATCCTCCTTGAAAGACCAATGTAAGTGTAAGAGTATTCTGTCTCCAAGATAAATGAAGGTCCTGCTGAGGTTACTTTGCACCAACTCAAACTCCTGTGCCTGGTTGTGGAGATTATTTATTAAGTAACCCATTATTGATGAGTAACATGAAATTGATAAATAAGCTGTAACTGAGGAGTAGCAGGCAATTGATGAGATGCAGTTTCACCAGCAATGCGTGCTAATCAAATACCCCTGCGAGTGCTGCAGGACAATGAGGCATAAATAAAGACACCACTGGGCATGACTTTCCTCAGCCTCATCTCACAGGATGACTTGGGGGAATGACTGGGATATTTGGAATCCACTCCTGGGAATCAGGAAGCATCTGCTGGCTGCTGCTTTGCCTGGTCTTCTCTCTGCGCTACTCTCTATTTTTGTAGACTAAGTAAACTTGGTACTCGATGACCTTTATTGTGTTTTATGAATTTGATTGCTAATCTCAACCTAAAACCATCATGGTTTGTCAAGCAGAGTTAATACTGAAGGCTGAAAGGAAGGGTTCGAAGTAAAGCTAATTTGTGTTACCAAATCCAAGGAATTAGAAACATTATCTAAAGATAGAGATCTAGGGAGTGATTAAAAAAAACAAAAGAGGCTTGCTTAAAAAACTTTTAAGGAATATATACATCCCCGTACTTAATTACCCTAACCCTCTAGGGCAGGCAACTATTCTTACTTGCTGGGGAAGGCTAGAGGTTTACTTTCTGGAGACAATGCATTCCACCCACATAAAAACAATGTCCCTTCCATGGAACCGGGAAGCAAGCTGAGACAGAGGCTCAAGGGGCCCTGGACTTTGGGACATGTGAACTAAAATAAAATCCTTAGCCCCCCACCAACTGAATAGACCCCCTCTTTGCCAAAAGGGACCCCAGAAAAACCTTAAAGCTGAGTTCCTGGCCACAAAGGGAAGGGAGGTAGATGCCTCAGACAATAAAATACTACATTATTAACAACACCTAAGGCCACAAAGGGCAAAGTTTAAATCACCTGCAGGTCACCAATTTGCTCAAGAGATCACTTGAGCCAGTGTATGTAAGATAGCTTGGCTCTAATTAACAGACTTCCTTATCTTAACTTAAAACATTCCAAGCCATAAGGCTTTAATAATTCTTTAACCAATTACAAATCAAAGAATCTTTGAATCCACCTATAACCTCAAACTGTAACCCGGCCTTCCTGGGCACATTTTCTCAGGCCCTCTTGAGGCTACATGTTCTGGACTGGAGTCACACATATTTGGCTCAGAATAAACCTTTTTAAGTCCTCCCTCCCCCAACAGTCACCAGGAAGAACCAAGGAGAAGAAGGAGGCACCATGCTGAAGATGGAGAGATTGTGTACAAACCTACACCCGCCTGTGCACTATCATTTCCTGTCTCAGCTCCTGGAATGTAGGTTGCAAAACTATGTGGGAGATTGGAGGACAGATAATACACTTTTATATTCCTTATAGTTTGGAGTTTCCCAATAAAACAACCACATCTCACTAGATCATCTTCTTGCTCTCGGCCCCGGCCATTCATGGAGTTTCTAGTCCCTCTCACATTAAAACCGTCAGATGTGTAAAGACTGTTTTAATAAGAACAAAGACCAAAACAAACAAACAGAAGAAGATGCTGTTCAATAAAGGAGTAACTGGAGAGAGGAAGTCCTGGGGGTCAAGGAAATAGGGGTTTGACAAAGGAGAAAGAAATCCCAGGGACAAAGGGGAAAGATACCCTGGGATAAATGCTCTGTACCTGGCACAGAGAACATTAGAGGAGAAGAGAGACACTTAGGAGGGAAGATTTCAAAGGAAAAAAATAGTGCAGATAATTTACCCAATATGCTTAGTGGTATTGCAATGAACATTTTAGTTGAGAGTCTGGAGGTAAATTAGTGATAGCTAAAAAGAAAAGAAAACCAACAACATAATTTCTTAATTATTAACTAGTGAAAAAGCATGAAGTTAATCAAAGTACATTTCACCTGTAGTATTAATTAATTTAGTTGAATGATGAAAACAATAATATTTATTTACTGAAAATTATAATATAGCTACAGTAGAAGGCCAAGAGGTGGGTATCTATGATTTGAGGGAGGGTATACAGGGCTCAATTATAATATTCTATGGTAGGAAGCCCACAGATAAAGCCATGAGCATTTTTGGGAATGTGGAAGTAACAAAAGGAAGAGTTAAGTAAGTTAAAAATGGTTGCTTCTAGAAAATGGGACATAGAGATGGGACCTATTGAGGAAAGGATTGCCTTTTTTCATTAGATGTTGTATAGTATTACCTTATTTTTAAAAGTATGTAAACTTGATGCAATAATAAAAAAAAATTAACACATTTGTAAAAAGTGAGTACTTCCTCTAATCCTTCCTTCAGAGATAACACCTTTTAAGCCTTTGGTGTAAATTCTTCACCCAGTCTAGATCTAAGTCCGGTGTATCACTTGGTGTCCTAAGGCCAGCTTTGTAAACTTGCTATGTCTCAGTTTCCTTATGTGAAGTTAATTGCTAAGCATACTTCACAGGGTTGTTACAAGGATCTAATATAATCATTCATATAAAACACTCAGCATAGTGTCTAGAATGTCCACATTCATGATCACAAAGATTATATGTTTGCGGCAATTATGTAATTTCTAATATGGAATCTTATAAAATGTACTCTTTTGTTCTTGCTTTTATTTAACTAAATATATAAGATGCACATTTTCTCTGATCTATAGATATAGATCAAGTTTATTCAACCTTGGCACTATAGGCATTTTGGGTGGGATAATTCATTTTTGTTGAGGGATGTTTGCATTATAGGATAGTTAGTAGAATCCCTGGGCTCTATTCACTAGATAAATGTAGCAGGACCTCCATTACCCCAGCTTAGACAACAACGTCTCCAAACATTGCCAAGACTCTCTGGGGGATAAAAATTACCCTTGTTGAGAAACACTAATATATATCTACTTCATTTTCCCCAGTGGTTATATTTTCTTCCTATGAAGCTATCAAGATATATTTAACTACTCCCCAATCAGTGGATACTTAATTTATTTCTTGCTTTTAATATTATAAAAATGCTTAATGAAGATCCTGGTTTAAATTTATATCCAAAATGCTGTAATGAACATTATTGTACATAAATATCTGAGTATGTCTCTGATAATGTACTGGAAATAAGACAACAGACCATACATAATGATTTTTTTTAAAAAATTAAGATTAACATTTAAAGTTTTTGTTACTTTTTAAAAATGTGTATATGTATATAAATATATAAGAATAGATGATATCTATATCTCTCTCTATATATAATTCCATTATCCTTAAAATCATCAGGATTCTTTACAGTAAAACCATTTCCAAATAAAAATAAAATCCTTTGCCATTATTCTAGACATCTCATAAACTTGGGAGCAAGCACTTTATTTGGGAAGACACTGCTGATTTCTAGGTATCATAACTGAGCCATATCTTATCTTAACCATATATTAAGAGCATTTTCCTCCAGAAATCATATCTTAACTGTATCTTAAGAGCATTTTCCTCCAGAAAGAAAAGTATAGGATATATAAAGAGTTGGTAGAGCAAAAAGGTGACTAATGCCTCCCTTTTCAAAGACAGAGCTCTAAGGGCCATAGATTATTATTTTATGGGGTCTATATTAGTTGGAATGCGCTTAAAGGTTGACATTACTTTCTTTCATAGGCAATGTTGGGACTATTCACACAATTAAGCTTTCGAGATGCATTATTTATAGAAGCAGATAAAATGTGTTGTGATCAACTTGCTATTTCAGATATATACTTAAGCTTTCAAAACAATTAATAAATAGAATATAATATGTAGCAATGACAGAAAGACAAGAGGAAAAGTCATGAAGCATTCTTTTCTATTGTTTGACAATCAGAAAGTTCAGATACTTCCTTCCCATTAACAGAAAGCTGTCCAGATGCACAGTCATAAAAACCAACATAAAGTGTTAATTATATTGAGGGGAATGGTGAAATGTCTCCATCCTGAATATTTCATGAGCTGTCACCATTCAAAGGGCGTCAGGATTTACCTTCATTGCAGCTCAGACAAACCTCTGGCACTTGATGGCATCTTCAGCAAAAATGTTCTAGGGACCCTTACTGCTTTAGGGATCCATAAAGAAAACTATAGTTGGAATCAGCTGTTGGTGCATTGGGTTGTTTTTATTGTTTTGTTTTGTTTTGTTTTGTTTTGCTATCTGTGAACTGATTGTATACATGTCCGAATGCCCCCTTTCTCGTCTCCAAAATAATCTTCATGTAGCTTTCCACAACATTAATCGCCATTTCAAATAATCGAAATGGCCTCTTAACGAGCTAATGTGCCATATAGGGTGAAAATATTTTGTTTTTAATAAATAATGTTGTATTACAAGAACAATTTCTGTTTTGCAGAAACTTTGAGACCACAGACCACAAACAATAAGAAAAACACTTATTTCTAATCTCTGAGAGAGTATTGCTTTTCTTACCTTTTAATATATCCTCTCAGATACTTTTTATACTTATGGGTGAATATGCAATTTTTTAACCAAAATGAAATTATACTACACATGTAATTTCATAGTGTGCTTTCTTTAGTTAATGATCTCACCCTTTTTGTAACAATACATTTCATCATATATTACACTGTTCTATAAACAAATTTCCCCAAACCCATTCAAGAAGCACATATTCCACTTGATTTTTATTTTTCATCAGCTGCTTTTACCCCAGCAAGTCATATTTAATGACTCATTTTTTGACAAGTCTTGCCTTGATGCCCTACTGCAGGTAAAGCCTTTTACATTTGTGTGGTTGCTTCCTCATGGTGTCATTTAAGATGTTTGTCTGTTGTAGATCCTGTAATCTGAAAGTTAGATAAAAAGGCTTGAATATTTAAGTCAAGCAAGTTTGCTAAACTACACCCTAAGTGATAGTGTATACTTTATGTTCAATCCCATCAGGAAACACATACTATCTGGTTTGTCCTACAATTAATATTGATAAGACTCATTGCTTGATTAGGGTAATGACAGTCTGAACACTCAACTGTACATTAACATTTTTCTCCTTGTCATTAGAAGCTAAAATGTGGTATAACTTTGATATCACCATAAAAATTTCCTGTTTTCTCATCAACCATATGACTAATGGTTTTGACATCAATTTATAATCCTTGTCTGAGTTAATATTTTCATTAGAAAGAGTTGTGGAATGGTGATTTGTTTGTTCTATCAATTATCAGCTGTCATTATTATCTAAAATAGAACATTTCCTCATCAACAGGGTTTATTTGGTTATGTAAATTATAGCTGCTAATTTAAAATTAAGATTTATGCTTTATCTTTTCCCTCTTTACTAATTTTCAAAGAAGAGGATTGGTTTCATTGACAATTCAAGTGGCAATCTTTAACTTTCTCTCTCTCTCTCTCAACATTTTGGACTCATGTATTTTCATTGGTTTAATGTTTCAATTGACAAATTTTTTATTATCAAGTTTTTACAACTTTTACAGTGCGATATCAAAGTTGATAGGCTGCTTCATGCTGGCCCCAAAATGAAATACTTAGGTATAACTCTAACAAAATATGTACAAGATTTATATGAGGAAAACTACAAAACTGTGATGAAAGAAAACAAAGAAAAAGTAAATAAATGGAAAGATATTCCATATTCATGAATAAAAAGAATTAGCATTTTCAAGATGTCAGTTCTTCGTAACTTGAGCTACAGATTCAATGAAATTCCAATTAAAATTCCAGTTTTTTAAATATACTGGATATTTAAAAAACTGATTCTAAAGTTTATATGGAGAGGCAAAAGACTCAAAATAGCCAACATAGTATTGAAGAAGACGACAAAGTCAGAGTACTGACCCTTTCCTACATCAAGTGTTATTATAAAGCCACAGTAATCAAGACAGTGTGGTACTGGTAAAGAATGGACAAATATATCAATGGAACAGAAGAGAGAGCCCAGAAATAGAAGCACTTAAATATAGTCAACCGATTTTCCGCAAAGCAGCAATGTCAATACAAGGGAGTCAAAATAGTCTTTTCAACACATTGTGCTGAATCAAATGGACATCCACATGCAAAAAAAATGTACTTAGACACAGACCTTACAACCTTCACAAAAATTAACTTGAAATAAAGCACAGAACTAAATGTAAAATGTAAAATTGTAGAACTCCTAGTAGAAAACAGAAAAAAATTGAGATGAGCTTGGATTTGGTGATGACTTTTTATATATGACACCAAAGGCACAATCCATGAAAGAAAAAATTGACAAGCTGCACTTCAATAAAATTTAAAAATTCGACTCCCTGAAAGACACTGTCAAAAGAATGAGAATACAAGCCACTGACTGGAAGAAAATATTTGCAGAAGACATGTCTGATAAAGGACTTTTCTCCCAAACATACTCTTAAAACTCAACAAAAAGAAAACAGACAACCTGATTAAAAAATGGGCCAAAGACCTTAATAGACACCTCACCAAAGAAGACATTGAGATAGAAAATAAGCATGTGAAAAGATGTTCCACATCATATGTCATCAGGGAAATGCAAATTAAAACAACAATGAGATACCACTACACATCTATTAGAATGGTCAAAATCTAGAACACTGACAACACCAAAGGCTGACAAGGATTTGGAGCAACAGAAACTCTCATTCATTGCTGGTGAGAAAGCAAAATGGTACTCCTACTTTGGAAGGCAGTTTGGAAGTTTCTTACAAAACTAAACATACTATTATCATGCAATCCAGCAATCCTGCTCTTTGGTATTTACCCAAAGGAGTTAAAAATTTGCATCCACACAAAAACCTGCATATAATGTTTCTGGCAACTTTATTCATGATTGCCAAAAGTTGGAAGCAACTAAGATGTCCTTCAGAAGGTGAATGGATAACTAAACTAGTACCTCCAGACAACAGAACATTATTTATCATGAAAAGGAAATGAGTTATCAAGCCAAGAAAAAACATGGAGGAACCTAAAATGCATATTACTAAGTGAAAAAAGCCAATCCAAAAAGGCTATATATTGTATGTTTTCATCTATATAACATTCTGGAAAAGGCAAAACTATGGAGACAATAGAAAGATCAGTAGTTTCAAGGAGTTTCAGGGGAGGCAAAGATGAATAGACAGAACACAGGAATTTTAGAGCAGTGAAAATACTCTGTATGAGACTATAATGGTATATGCATGTCATTATACATTTGTCCAAAGCCATAGACTGTACAGCACCAAGAGTGAACTCTAATGTAAACTATGGACTTCGAGTGCTAATGATGTGTCAGGGTAGGCTCATCAATTGCAACACATGGTTGGGGATGTAACGGGGGAGGCTGTGCATGTGTGGGGGGAGGAGTATAGGGGATGTCTCCGTACCTTCTTCTCAATTATTGTGTGAAACAAAAGTTGCTTTTAAAGAATAAAGGCTTATAAAATAGCATATGCTGCCACTACTACCTTCTCTCCTGAGTTCCTCTATTAGCTTTAAAAACTCCCTTGTTCCTTGGCATAGTTACGTGTCTCAATCTCATTTTGTAACTTCCCACATATTTTACCAGCCATTTTTCAGGAAGCTTCACTTTCTTCTGTCGAGGAGTCATATTAAAGACTAAGTCTGGGCACTGGTAATGCTTGTTACTACCAAGGTTTCTCTGCTTCTGGGCCATGTCAATGTATAGAACCAGAAAATATATAGATAGATACATAGATGATGATAATGAAAAATAGAAAGACAGATGGAAAGCTATAGTATATTTTTATTCATCTATTCATCATAATATTTTCAAATCAATTTTAACACTACAATGATTTCATTTATTTTTTGACTTTGTTTTCTTTCCATTATATTGAAAAATCTTGAGTCTTAATATAAATTACTATAATTATTTCTTTGACTTAGGCAACATAACAAAAATAGTTTTAAAACAACATATCAATATTACTAAAGACAAAACTTTGAAGAGAAGTTTAAAATGTCATTTCTTTTTACTCATAGAACACTTTCACTAAGGAGGTAGAGCCAAATTTTCTGTTACAAAGTCATTGAGAGCAATGCTTTCTATGTGTAATTATGTTAGCAGTTTGGGATGAGGTCTTAGTAGAAGGCAGCTATGGAGAGAGAGGGTAGGTTGGGATAGCTTCCCAGGTTTCTCTCTTCCAGGGCTAATTTTGCTGTTTCTACAGTGGGATGGGAATTTCTTTGAGCTATGACACTATCAATATTGTTTTTCTTACCTGTTTCTGCTGTTTGTTCTCTGATTTTCGTAGCATCCATGCACCATCCTGTTTCTACTTAGATGTGCCCAAAGGGTCTCCCATCCATGGTGGCCCTCTCCTTCTGGCAAGGAGTGTGTTTTCTGTGTTCTCTAAATATTGCTTTCTCCAGGTCCTCTTGTCACTTCTGGATTGTTGCCACTGAATCTGCCACCCCACCACTAGCCTACCATATTGTTGTGGTTTTCTGCTTTGATTCTATTGGTTTGGGGAAATTTCCGCCAATTCATGCATTATTTGGTTTGTGTGATTTCTGCACTTTCTCTCCTCCCTGGTAGCAGTGAAGGTGCAAGATGTGGAGCTCTCGTTTATTTTTTTGGTTATTTCAAGGTCTTGGAAGGAGCCTGATTTGTGCTCAGGTTCTTGCCCTGTTCCTCCTAGAACCCAGACCCTTCAGGTGGTTGTTGTATAAACAACCTAACCCAAATTCATTTATTGGGTGACTAAGTTTATTGGATTACAGAAGGCCCTGAGTTTATACCTGAGGGTGATAGCTGAATGCATAAAAGAGGGAAGAAAGGCCTGGGTGTGGTTTGCAACCGTGCGCCACAGACCTCTATGTGCCCGGCAGTTAGTAAGAGCAGTTGGAGTTTCCATAGGCCTATGAAGCATCATCTCTCAGCTGAATAATTAATACATATCAGTACATTTATAGGGTGTTGCCTCTTGAACCCTCTTTTTGTAAAAAATTAAAGGTGGAAATAGGCAAGACATGGAACACAGGAAGGGTTTGTATTAACAAAATTTGATATAGGTACTCTGGTTCACCCTCTCCCAGTGAGTGAAAAATAGGTGGGCATTATGCCCATAACTCTTTGGAGCAAACAGGCTTGATCCATTTTCTGTTTTCCTCAACACATTTTTTTTCTGTAAAACATCAATAATTGTTTCTTGAATAAATTTCTTCCAGAAACAACTTTGGGGTGTTTAAAACCATATAGCATCTTTGTTAATATCATTACTGAGTCCCATATTTTCTCATAGACCAAGACACAGTCCTCTTGCTGAGCAAGACATGCTCTCTAAATTCTAATGGCTTTACAATGATATTTTTGCAAAATAAATAGAAAGTACTTTCTAAATGTAATTTGCAAAACTCTTAGAAACTATACTCCATATATATACTATGGAATCTGATCAATTCACAGTATTTAAATAAAATAAAATTTTCTCCTGAGCATTACTATCATCACTCCCCATCAGTTATTTTTTTAAATTCCTTTATGCAATTCACTAGGATTTCCCTCCTAACTACTTTGGCACATATTTTTACCATTTTCAGATATATCTAGATTGTGTAAGTGGTAAAGTGCAATTTCACTTTAAAATATTTTTTAATTCATAGATTTTTCAACAAATTGCATTTTCTCTATCACAAATAATTAAAGTACAACTACATCATGCAACATTAAATAGGATTATTTTACAATAGAAAAGTAAACCATAGAAACAAATGTTTGATGTTAGGAAATTGCTGGGCCATATATCTGAGAGGGCAGAACTGATCCCGTCACGAGAGGACACTGTGTCACTGGGGAACCGAATAATAGTTTGTCACTAAGGGGGAGGAAATAAAGGTTTAGATAAAGGATCTCAAACACACTGTCACAAAAAATGGCCAATTTACATTCTCACCGTTGTCTGAGAATTCACATTTAACTGTAACTGTTGTAAATATTGCCTATTTTCCTTCAGAAATACATCATTATATAATTTTGACATTAAAAATATAAATGGTATTTAATATTTATTTACAAAACATAAATAAGTAAAAATAAGGTAATAAATATTGCTACAATCTCACAGTCACAAGCACTAAAACTTTATGTGGGGTAGTTGATGCATGTGTAAATTTCTATATAGAGAGAAAAATTCAAGTGCTTTTTTTCCCACAATATTATACATAGTTTGACAATTAAGTGTATTTGCTGAAATATTTCTAAACCTTAGTTTAGTATATGAATAACATAGGCATAGCTTGATTAAATTAACAATTCTGCTGTTATTGAACAGTTAGATTTTTTCTAGTTTTTTACTACTGTTTTGATAAACATATTACTAAAGTAATTTTTTTACATATATCTAGGATTAAGATTAATTCTTGTAAATAATATTGAGATCCTGATTGGTTGGGTATGTATGAACTTTTGAGGCTATGACAGAGACTGCTGATTGTCTATGCAAATTGATTCTCTCTTATTAAAGATCCCTACAAATATGTGGCTGGCCACATGCCCTTGACTGCAGAATGTCATATGACAAAGCTCTGACCAGTGAGAACTGATTCGAGTTGAACATCTGGAAAAGTTCTTTAATGGAAGGCGACCTTCTTGACATCTTTCTCTTTTGCCTTTAGCACTGGAATGTGACAACCGGAACAGCATCACAGAACTGGAGTTCTAGCAACTGCACTGGGAAAATGAACAGCAATCTAGGAATGGTTGGATGTGCAGGCACATAGAAGGAGTGAGTGTGGGCAGAGGAAGAAAGAGAGAGAGAGAGAGAGAGAATGCACAAGCAAGAGAGGATGTGTCTGACAACTTTATGGAGCTGCATACTATCCCTGGACTGTCCATCTCCAGTTTTCTCAGTATATGAGAAAATAAAACAGCTGAATTGTTTAAGTCACTACTCATTCAGCTTTTGCTATGGACAATTTAACTCCTAATCGGTATAATAGACTAATGCCTTCCAAAAAGGTACATGCCAAGCAGTGGGTTATTCAAGTGCCTGTGTCACTGTGCCCCTACTGCCACTGGAGAGCTGGTGTTTCATCTGTTTTTTCCTCTTATTTAATACACTATATTTTTATTTAAAATTGTATTTCTTTGAATAATACAATGGTTACACTTTTTGTACATAATTATTTACCATTTGTGCTGCTTTTTTTGAAAATTACTTTACATGTCCTTTGTCCATTTTTTCTATTGGGATATTTGCTTTGCTTATTAATTTGCAAAAGTTTTTTTGTAAATTGAGGCTATTAATCTTTGATCATGGAGGTTATTAATCTTTGATCTTCCATATATGCTGTGAGTATTGTTTTTCTACTTTATTATTTATTCGTAATTGACTATGGCAATTTTTTACTCTTTAAATTTTTATTTTTGTGCAAATTTATTATTTTTTAATGTGGTTTCTGTCAGTACTCCAATGCATAGGAAATCCTTGAAGTCTTTCTGAATCATAAAATTAAATTTGACCTTTCTTTCTGGTTGTGTTTTAATGCCATGGTATTTCATTTAAATCTTTAATGTAGCCAAAATCTATTTTTATATGAGGAAAATGTCTGACTCAGTATTTTTTCCTATAGTGAACTATTTATCTTCATATCATTTATCAAATAATAATTTATTTTTCTACCTATCTTTAATCATTTCATATGCTATTTTCTGTTTCTGAAGCAGTGAATTAACAATATTGTGGATATCTACTATGCACTTGACTATCTACAAGTAGAGTGATTAAACATCCTGTCCAAAAGGAATTATCAGTTTGTCTTGAAAATAGGCAAATAGTTTATTTCAGTAATATGTGATCAAGACTGACACAAGGGATTGTCTCTAGGAATTCTGTGCCTTTTTCTTTCTATTTCTATATGAGGACACATCTTAAAATAATTTTTCACATACCTCATTGTCTATATTATTCCATAAAATGTGTATATATATTAGCCTAACAGGCACTGGAGCAGGCTGTGCTTTGATGTGTGATATTACTGGTTGAATAAGAATGGTAATGCCCTCCACTATGACCTGTCTTCATAGGGATTTATTCCTCTTTCTTTTGAGTGCCATCAGCTCTGCTCACACTTCCAGAATGTCAGGTATTCTACTATCTTCTGAAGCCCTCAGGAGAATTTATCCATGGCCCACTAGTTTGGCCTTACTCACACTGAAGAAACACCTATTATGCAGAAACACCTATGTTAGGTCACCAGCAGGAGCTTCCTTGAAAGGAATAATGTCCCCAGAGGAAGAATGTAACTATGCCATCAAAAGGTTCTCTATGGGCTCAGATTTTTCAAGCAAAATACAGAATCTGTCAAACTGTCAGAAACCCAGCATGAAATGAGCCTGTATGAAGCCAAATCACAGTGCCACTGTCAGAGAGAAACTCCACTGCCCTTATTTTTTACTTGAAAACAAACAAAAATAAAGGTTTTCAATTCTATTGTTTTATTCCCTAACTCCAATAGCAGGTGTTTCCTCTTATGATCAGATGAACTTAAAATTATATTTTAAAAGGAATTGCTATGCTTGGTTTTATTTGCCTCTGGAACCAAATAGTTCATTACTTGTCACCTAAAACTTGAAGACAATGTAATGTCACAATAGTTACCTCTCATAAAAAGTAGCCTCAAGCAATAATTATAGGATCAGGTTAAGTTAGGAGAGATTTCCATGTTGAGTCTCAGAAATAAAATCAGAAATAAAGAGTACGAAGTATTGCCAGTAAGTTGTGTTTCCAAGGATTCATGTCTCTAATGAAAATGGTCATTTCAATAGACCCTTGGTTCCTAAATTCTACGCCAGAGGTTTCAGAGGATTTCATATTTCTCATAGCACATTGTGACAAAGTTTACCTGGTGTTTGCCCCTGAATACTTGGAACTTTGTTAGTCTGATGTACCAGGTTGGACCATATATGAGCTGACTGCATTTTCTTCTGATTTTCTGCATTCAACACAGACCTACCGGTAGACCTGGCTATGCTCCCCTGGCCCTAAGTCATACCCTGATATTGTCCTTCAGGGCTTCAAAATGCTCAAAACTAGAGGAGGAATAGAAATTTTACAAAAATTTGAAGTCAGGTAATGTGATGCCTCCAGATTTATTCTTTTTGCATAAGATTGCTTTGACTATTTGAGCTCTTTTTTGGTTCCAAATGAAGCTTATAATATTTTTTTCTAGATCTGTGAAATATGATATTGGTATTTTGATGGGAATTCTGTTGAATCTGTAAATCAATTTGGGCAGTATGGACACGTTAACGATGTTGATTCTACCAATCCATGAGCATGGGATGTTTTTCCATTTGTTTGTGTCATCTACAATTTCTTTCATCAGTGTTTTGTACCTCCTAAGGTATATTCCTAAGTATATTCCTAAGTACTTTATTTTCTTTGTAACTATTGTAAATGGTATTGAGTCCTTGATTTGACTCTCAGCTTGACTGTTATTAGTACATAGAAATACTACTGATTTGAGTGCATTGATTTTGAAACCTGAGACTTTGCTGAATTTAGTTATCAATTCTAGGAGTCTTTTGGTGGAATCTTTAGGGTTTCCTAGATACAAGATCATATTATTTGCAAACAGAGACAGATTAAAGACTTAAATGTAAGCTATGAAACCATAAACATTCTAGAAGAAAACATAGGAAAAACTCTTCTAGGCATAGGTCTAGGCAAAGAATTTATGACTAAGACCCCAAAGGTGAATACAACAACAACAAAAATAAATAAATGGGACTTAGTTAAATTAAAAGCTTCTGCACAGCAAAGGAAATCATCAATGGAATAAACAGGCAACACATGGAATGGGAGAAACTATTTACATCTGACAAAGGATTAACACCCAGAATTTACAAATAACACAAACAAATCAGCAAGAAAAAAATAAACAGCCTCATCAAAAAGTGGGCAAAAGATATAAAAAGAATATTTTCAAAAGAAGATGGACAAATGGCCAGCAAACATAAAAAAATGTTCAACATCACTAATCATCAGGGAAATGCAAATTAAAACCACACCTTATCCCTGTCAGAATCTTATTATTAAAAAGTCAAAAATAACATATGCTGGCATGGATGCAGAGAAAAAGGAATGCTTATACACTGTTGATGAGACTGCAAACTGGTACAACCCCTGTGGAAAACAGTATGGAAATTCCTCAAAGAACTAAATGTAGACCTATCATTCGATCGATCCAGCAATCCCACTGCTGGGTATCTACGCAAAGGAAAATAAATCATTTTATCAAAAAGACAACTGCACTCGAATGTTTACTGCAGCACAATTCACAGTTGCAAAGATATGGAATCAACTTAAGTGCCCACAAATTCATGAGTGGATAAAGACAACGTGGTATATGTATACCATGGAGTGCTGCTCAGCCATAAAAAGGAATGATATAATGTCTTTCACAGAAACTTGGATGGAACTGGAGACCATTCTTCTAAGTGAAATATCTCAGAAGTAGAGAAACAAACACCACATGTTCTCACTAATAAGTGGAAGCTAAACAATGGTTACACACAGGGTACAAAGGGAGGTAAAAGATATTGGAAACTAAGAAGCAGGGAGGTGAGTGGAGGGGAGAGGTAAAAACTTACCTATTGGGTACAGTGAACACTGCCTTGGAGACGGGCCCTCTGAAACCCTTGACTTCAGCATTATACAGTATATCCATGTAACAGAAACATTTGTACCCCCTTAATATTTTGAAATAAAAAAATTTAAAAAGAGAAATTTTTAAAACCCTAAGGAGAATGGGAGTATTTGCCAATAATTTTGACTTATTTATATTCCTGCCACTAAAATAGAACCCTTAGATGTCTACTAGAGGTATCCCTTAATGGCCCTAGAAAAGATGCACATACACACTTAGGATTGGAGGCAGCAATGGGGGAAATCTCAGGCACTCAGGCACCTACCATAAGTCAGTGGGTTTGAGACTGAAAAGAATTCAGAAAATTAAAGAGAGAGAAATTCTTCCTGGATTGAGACTTAATTGAACTAGTTTGAGAGGCTTGGCACCCCAGATTTGTGTTACATAAAAGTCTTACCTTTTATTTAATATAAGAGTTTGAATGCAAAAAAACAATTTAAACGATTTCCCTTTTTTTGGGGATAGCCAACTCTCTTTTGACAAATTTGTAGAATGGTTAATATTGAGATGTAATAATAGACACTTTCCAAAAGGTTTCTGAGATAGAAAGAATTTGACATTTTGTAAGTGTTTCTGTGACTATCTATTACCACCTTTGGAAGCTAATAAATATTGCACAATTAATCTAAATCACAGATGTTACACCTGTACTTTGATGCCAGCATTGTGAAGAGATTTTACGTGTGTTCCTGTGATAGGAAAGTCACTTAAGTTCTTTTTTTGCTTCGTGTTTTTTTTTTTAATTTAGTAATTAAAGTCATCTGAGGTATTAGCTATTAAAAGACTCTTTTTTATGGATGAGAGATTTTAGGACTTTCTATTTATACAAACATCACATGTTTATTTGGTAATTAAGCATCTGATTCAATATAACCCTCTAACAAAAACCAAAAATTTAAATAACTACTTCTACCAGAATTGAGATCAGCCCTGTAGTTGTTTGTTGCCTAATCCTGGGCTATTGCCATTAGACAAGGGAGTCTTTCTAAAAGTACTTCCCCACTTCCCATACTTGGATTATTCATTTGTTCAACAAATGTACTGGAAGATGGAAAGACTCTCCTTCCCAATCCTCCTACCACACATCTAGCTCATGCACTCCTTTCTTTGTTGTCCAGATATGCTCTGTCCTAAACACCATGGAGGAGACAGTTGCCTTAACTAAGTTCCAGGGATTACGGGAACAATGACTATGCCAAAAGCAGACACCAGGCTGAGGTAGCAGCTGGAGTAAAGCCTGAGTATCTCACCAGCAGAACTGACTGGACATTTTCATTTTCCTGCCTCATTTGGAACTGGCTCTGGTCTTTGACTTTGCATTGGTATCATTAATTCCTCCCCCTGCATTTTTCTAACACTGGAAGGGTCAACAGTGGCCTCTCAATAGCAGGTCTCAGTTCTCTCTCTGGCCTTAGTTACCAAGGATATCAGAGGTCATATTTCTATAGCCTCCTGCCTCTGCAACATGCAAGTCTTCCTGTTACTTATCTGATTTGGTATCTGCCTTTGTTCCTGGTGTGTCCAAGACTGACATGACCCCACTCTTGCTCCAAATCCCATGAATACTGACTCTCTGGAATTTGGCAGCATCCCTTCCCTGTCTTCTGAATGTCAGAAACTCAATCCCCACAGACACCCACAACATTTCGATCAGAATTTTCACATTATTTTTTTTTTTAATGTGTACTTTGACATTTGTAACCACATTGTCTCTAATTATGCTCTTACCTCTTAGGAATTTTTAGTTTCTGTCATCTCCATCTCCTCCTTGCTTCTGTTCCGGATTTCTGTCCCAAACTGCTACCAAAAGCTAGAAAGCTAGAGTATGATATATGATCCTCCACCTGGAGCCAAGTCATTTCCTGCACGTGCTCTGTAGCCCCACACTTGTCCTCTGTTCTTTCTTGGATTTATTTCCTGGATCTTTGTTTGACTTTGGATTTTTGGTAATTCTTTTTGTCTGAATTCATATCTCAGCAATAATCTATTTTTCCATGGGCACCACTACCACTTCTAATCACCAAATAACATTTACTAAAAGCTTTTGAACAAGGAGGCTTTGTGTTCATCCCCTAATATTCATAACCTCACTTAGTCCTTCTAAAATCAACATGACATAGCTGTTAGTGTTTGATCCATGTTAGGTTCCTAAATATTTCTAGAATAAATGATTGAATGAACCTGCATTTTATAATGGAGGAAGCTGGGGCTTAGGAACACTTTGTCCCTTGTGCAAAATCAGGCAGCTAATAGTAATAATAGTTAACTGTTATTAGGTACTTACTAAGCTCCAGATGCTACTCAAAGTGCTTTTACGGAAAATAGTTGTTCTGGTGTGTGTGTGTGTGTGTGTGTGTTTCCTTTATCACCACACAGGGAAAAAAGTTCTTCTGCATTCTTAGGAGAATTAATTTAGGACAAATGGGCAGAATTTCAAAGAAGCAGTATATTCAACAAAAACAAAGTTCAATATGATCTACTTCTTATGCTAATAATATATAATAATACATTTTATATGTTATATAAAATATAATAATAATATTCTCTGTGAGGGATATATTCAAACAAAGGCTCTGCAGCTATCCCCAAAAGGTGCTATGGAGTGAATTCCAGCATGTGGAGACAGTTGAAAAAGTTATCTAGGTGTTACCTTTAGCTCTAAAGCATCTATGACAAGATACCGTGGGAAAGATAAACCTAAACAAAAGGAGAGAGATGACTGTGCATTTGACTCTTCCTTGTTAAGTAAGAAGGCATGGTATGGAAAACATTGATGGGAGAAATTTCCAATGAGTAGAAATTCAGGAGAAATGTAAAGACATGTCACAACTTAGTCTTTACTGTCGTACAACATTCCACCATCTTGATTGCA
Source organism: Daubentonia madagascariensis (assembly GCA_023783475.1). Lineage (NCBI taxonomy): Eukaryota > Metazoa > Chordata > Mammalia > Primates > Daubentoniidae > Daubentonia > Daubentonia madagascariensis. The sequence continues at coordinate 73,788,992 of JAKFHU010002088.1, read as the reverse complement.
GACATGCTCAAAGAAAGTATATTTTTTTCCATTCAGTTTCCTCTGGCGTCCTGCATTAGCGTGAATAGAGACCCTGGTGGTCTATGTAGGTGATTTCCTTAAGTCACACAATTCAATTACTTTAATGGTACCTGCATCTTTGAACAGATGTCTTGTATTTATTAAAAACTTACTGTATGGTGTTTGGGCCTTGTAGTAATTTCCTGAATCAGAAAATATGATTTTCATGAAATAGAGTGTATTTACTGCCCCTGAATTGTAATGGAGAGACAAATTAATATTATTTTAAATGTTTTCACATACATTAAAACAATAGGTATTGATTTCCACATTTCTTTTTTGGTTGGGTAACATAAAGGACAAATTAGATGTAAATACTTAACTGAATTCTTTCCTCCTCAGTTTCTAGAGATAAGTCCTCATTTCTAGGTCATAATTGCAAAAGCTATTCCATCCTGTTTTTAGCATTCCTGTTCCATTGGATATCCCTCAGGCTTTGTTGGAAAACCAATAGGAAAGAATAAAGTCAAAGAACAAAAAGAAACCTATTAAATATTGTAAATAGTCAGTATGAAACAAAATAATTAAAGGTATCTTGAAATCCTGTTATACACTGAAATTCTAGAGTGTCAAAGTAAGGCTGATTTTTACATGAATTTGGGTCATGTATTCTAATATTGTACAGCTCAGGTTATGTGCTCTCCAGAGAGAGGCTGTAATGTGAAATGGAAAGAACAGGGCTTTGACGTTGGAGAACATATTCTATGCAAGTTCTTGCCTGCTGCTTTCTACCTGAGCTTGAGCAATTCTATCATCTCAATCAGACCACTTAACTATCTGACAAACAAGGAAAGTGGTAATAATAACCATTTCTCAGGGTTACTATAAAAATAAACAGAATAATATGTGAAAAGTGCCTTATATTTATTCAAGAGCATTTACTGAAACTATATTATGCACCAGTCATCAAGGCTCTACAGATAAATAAAATAAAGCAGTGGTTTGTAAAATTTAAAGCAAAATACATATTGTGTAGCTTTATTTAATGAAAGTCTTAATTAATACTTCACAGGATAATATATATTTTAGCTCTAGAGTTTTGAAATAATCTTAAATAATACACTGAGCAGATCAGATGTGTCTAGCTTTGCAAAGGAAGATCAGGTATATACTGTCTTCCAAGCCCCAACTTCCCCCCTCCACAGCCCTATCCATTTTTTCTATTAGCTTTTAATATACAAAGTTCCTTCTTGGTCTTGCTTTCTTTATGCTAAAATGCAAATGTTTTGTTTCCCCAAATTATAAGGAGTTGGGGTGATGCTTCATTGTTTGCTTAATCTGGAATCACACTGCACAATGACAGAAAGACAACAAATTATCATTGTTTTAGATAGTAGAGAACAATTAGATGTTTGCATATCAGCAGAGGAAACATCTCCAACGTCCAGGACAAATGCACGAATCAAGCAATTTAGGAGTCTCATTTAACAAAACCATCATGACACATTTGTTGTGAGATTGTCCGTATGTTTCCAGCTAATGTTGTTCTATTGATGTTTCTAAATGGCTAAGAAATGACTTCTCAAAATATGTGATGTGATGAGCCCCAGGTACTATTGGGCATTTTTCCTCACTGATCATTTCCATATAGTAATTAGAGATGTCAAACTCACCCTGTGTTTCTCTTTTCAAATTTAGGGAGCTCTGTGTGCTGCATCTTTAGCCATTGTATTACAGCTATTACCTTAAAGTGAGCTACTTGAGCTGAGGTTATGGCCTTAAGGTACCCTAAGGGTTTCTGAGCAGGTTCCAGAATTTGATGAGACACAGAGGACTGTTCTTCTCATATTTTCTAGGGGAAGTAATTTAGCCTGATAGTTTAAAAGCATAGATATTTATTTCAGACACAGATTGGTTTGCATCCAGGCTCTGATACTCGTTTACTATGTAAACTTTACTAGTTTATTTAACTTTCTAAGCCTTGGTCTCCTCAACTATATAATGAATTGTAAAGTACATACCTTACGTGCTGGTAATGAGTATTTTAAAACCTAAAACATTTAATGAAATTATTACCATCTATAATACTGTGATATTTAATAATCCCTGAATAAATGTAAATTATTGCTCTTCATAAAAGTCAAGATTAGAAGTATCCTGCAAGCTATGGGACCTAAGAGCAACACAGTTATCAGATTTGGGAATACATAAGAGTGTGCAGAAACCCAGAAAAACATAACAAAAAGAAGTCCTCCAATCATTAAAAGGAGAAGAAAAGGGAAACGAAATACACATTTTCTTAGTGCTCACTATATGGCAGAAGTTTCACACACGCTCCCTCATTAAATTGAATCAGTTGAATTTAAATGAGCAATTATTATAAAACTTACTTTTACAGATAAGAGTATGAGGAACAGGTAAGTAATATTCCCAAGATTACAGAGCTATTAAGTGGCAAAGCCAGCATTTGATCCTGTGTTTTTCTGACCTCATGTCTTTTTTTGCTTACAAGCCAAATTAAATATCGGGCATACTCAGATTAGCAGGTCTGCAGGTAATAAACATTCAACGTAAATAGCAAAGCATATTGGATCATGGCAGTGACCCGATTGGATTTGAGCCCAGTAATAAATCTCTGTTACTCCAGTAAAAACTATTTCCCACAGGAGTCCTTGGGAACTTCCTACCTGGGCAAGAACTAATCCTAGAGATGAATGACTGGGCTCAGGTCATCGATCTGTGTATACAAGTGACCACAGAAACCCAGGTAGGGAGTCAAGAGTGGCAGTGACAGAACGCAGCAGCAGATTGACAGTGATATTTGGACAGTCTGAATATCCATGAAAGTGACATAAAGGTAAGCAAGGGGTATTTAATTTTACGTGTAAACTCAAGTGGGCTAAGTGATGCCCAAATAGCTGGTAAAACACTATTTTGGGGCGTGTATATAAGAAGGTTTCTAGAAAAGATTGGAATCTCTCTTATCTCTTCCAGATGATCTACCTTCACCAATGTGGATGGGCATAATCCAATTTGTTGAGGGTCTGAAAAAAAGCAGAGAAAAGAAAAATTCTTCTTTCTCCTTAAGCTGGGACATCCATCTTCTCCTGCACTCTAACATCAGAACTTCAGGTTCTCAGGCCTTCAGCTTCAGGCTGAGTTACGCCAATCTTTCCTTGTTCTCCACTTTATAGAAGGCAGATTGTGGCACCTCTCAGCCTTCATAATGACATGAGCCAATTCCCATAATTAATCCATTCTTGTCTATTTATCTATATCCTATTTTAATGGGTGCCTTCCTCATACTAACACTAGTTTTTATGAGAACACTGCAAGACTGATGTTGGTGTTCCCATTTTACGGGCCTAAAGCATAAGGTTGTAAAGGATACTATAATTTTTCCAATGTCATATGATTAAATGGTAGAGAAATCAGAATGTATTAGAAATTAAGGTTGCTTAGCTAGGAGGCAGGGCACATCAATCCTATTTGTGCCTGAGAATTAGTGTAACCTCCACTAGATCATTTTATCTTTCCATATATAGCAGCACGATGTGAAAAAACAGCACTGGACACTGAATCAGGATACTTGGTCTTTAGTTTTGGCTTCATGTTATATATAAAGTGTGGCCTTGGACATATCATTCAATTAAACTATTTGGCCCTCAGTATACTCAGTTGTGAAATATGGGTATATTTCCCCTGTCTATTATTTCACTGGGCAGTAATAAGACTGTAATGAAATCATGAATTGGCACTACATAAATCCAAAGATAATATGCAAATGTGACATTATTTTTGCCTATCTCCCCAAAGCTACATTTGAATAAAATGGGTTAATACGTATGAAAATTCTATCCAATTATAATAAAAAATCAAGAATCATTAATGATAAGTATAACCATTCCTGGGGGGCATAGAGCTGTTTGAATATTTATATGGAATGGTGATTGTTGCGCTTTTCTTTCTCCTTATTAATATGATCCAAGAACTTTTTTAACAATTATAATTATTAGGAATCCTTTTTTTTTATCATAAAGCAAACAAAGCTCAGCGGGGAACAGCTGACTTGTCCAAGGCCATACACTTAGTTAGCAATGATACCACGATAAGAATTCAGGTTTTGTGCTTCATAACTTTATGCATTTTTTCTAGACTATGCTGCCTTCTTGTATAAAATGATGGGTTTTTATGTATCATGAAAAAATGTAGTTCCTTCTTCTGAGTGTCTGAATTTTACAAGTCATGTTTCAGCCCAAAACTTTACAGAAGACACTGTAAGCCAGTTTTCCCAGTTCTCTGGTGAATTAAACAGAAAGGTTTTCTTTTTTTATATTCTCTTTTTTTTTTTTTTTTTTTTTGGTGTTTGATAGACCTTTCTTCTCCTTCTGGATAGTCCTTCCTAATCCCTGGGATAGATCCTATTTTCAACGTCCCTCCTTTCTTTGATCTTCCCAACATTCTCCAGATCTCAGGGGCTTCTTCCTGGTCCTCTGGCTCGTAAGTCAGGGCTTTGTTCTTGCCATTTTGCTGTGCTGTTCCTGTGCTCAAATTTGGCTCTGTGTCCTATGGTGGGAGGATAGAGAGAGGGAAAAAGACAATAGGGATTTCCCCACCCCCATGCATTCTGGTACTTAAACCTCTCCTAGGTCTGTTTTCCTGTATGCCAGTATTTCACTCACCCTCATTTACCTCTCTGGATGTTAACATTTGTTCAAATCATAACCTACTAAAATAAAGCTGGACTAAATACTCAAAAATTGTGCTGAACGAGTGTAAATATTTTATAAGAGTAATTTCAAAACACAAACTGTGGATAGAAAACCTCTATAGATCATAATTATTTTTGTGTTCTGGTTGAGGTTGGCTATTGTAGCCTAGGGCACAGAAGATTGTTATTTTGAATGAATTGAAGATTCATGAAAATGTATTCTACCCCTTTAACTTAAAATAAAGGGTCCTATTGTCAACTATATCAGTAGCAAATAGCAAAGCCTTAAGAAGATATATATATATATATATATATGTATGTATGTATATATATATATATGTGTGTATATATATATATGTATGTGTGTATATATATGGACCATTTTGAGGACATTGGAAAATCATTATGGAATTATTAGTTTAAGAAAACCTTTCCTTACAAATTAAAGTTAATTAAACATACTGAAATTGAAGACATTTTGCTCTTTTGTTTTCTTCTTCAGTAAACACATAAAGGTAATTATTTATATCCAATTGAAATCACTTCTCATTTGACAACCATAAAATTTTAATTTCCACTAAAAGACAAATAATTTGATATACACCTTTCAAAAGTAATGCATGTTTTATATCTTATTCAGCTGATGGGTGGATCAAACAGATTCTATTCAGTACCTTGAAAAATATATCTTTTGGCTTGATGACAAATGGCATCCACAAAGAAAAAAATCCATCCCTAAACTTCGAACGACAGCTATTCCTCCCTGACTCACACTTCTTGTCTGGATTCTGACAATAGGTAAGGTATTTTCTACACTTTATAGGTACAGTGGTTATAGATAGTAGATAGTTAGATAAGATAAAGATGACCAAATAGGTAAATAGATACAAAGAATTTCGGGAATTGCCAACCCAAGATATGAAACTTTGATATGCTAATTACTTGAAGGCAATTAGGAAACAGTGGATGCAGGCAGAGGCTTTCTCTGAGCTCCCCATATCTGCCTAAAGATAGATACCCCTAAAGGAATTCAATAGTCATAAATCCCCTCCCCAAGAATTCATGACTGGGGGATTAACCTGGATCACAGGAGAGACAATAGGTTGACACCTCACCCAGACAGACTCTGTCACCTATTCTTCTGAGGGCCCATTCATCTTTCCCAAAGTCATTTACCCTTCCCTAAGTTGCCTATATTCCCCCCTCCTCTCCCTTATTGTTATGGAAAGTTTGGTACTTGTCTCCAAGGCCAAATCAGTAAGAACAAAGAACAAGGACACGTGTTTTGAGGAAAAGGAAAGAGAAGTTTATTAATTTGCTGGCAAATGAGGAGGGCGGCAGACTAGCATCTGGAAAGACCACCATCCTGCCTTTAAGCAGAAATATAAGGCTTTTTAAAGGGGGTTTTCAGAGGTTTGGCTCGGGTCTATGTGACCAGTATCACATGCCATGGCTTTGGGCTATTGTTTAACTGTAGTTGTTGGTTTTTGTCCACTTTATCTCCAGTGAAGATGATCTTGTGCCCTCCCAACAATTCTGTTGAGCCATATCCTGTGGTTTAAGATACTAGAAAACAAAGAACAAAGGACATTTTTCTGCCCCTTTGATTACTGGCCTTGGGTAGGAATGCAGGATTTAATTCCCAAAAAGGAGGGGGGGTCGTTAAAGAGACAGCTCATAATACATTTTGCCCTTTTTCAGACCTTTACCTCTGTTACACTATGAGGAGGGTTTTTAAAATTCTAGATCTCACTGAGTTTTTGAGTATTCACTTTTCTTTCTTGTAGTGCCCCTGTACACGTAATAATTTTGTATAACTTTCCTCCTGCTAATCTTCCTATGGTCAGTTTATTTCATAGACCCAATTCTTGAACCTTCAGAAGGTAGAGAGAAAGTTTTCCCTTCCCTAAAGTTTGATTGATAGATACATAGGTAGATAGATAAAAGGTAGATCTATAGAAGTCAAATATTTTAAGAAGTTATCTTCCCCATGTAATAGAGCTTACATTTGCTGGTCCTGCTTAGCACTGACTTGGGGGAACTTAGTGAGGGAAAGGTTCTATATGATTGGGGACTGAAATGGGAAATATTTATGAAAGAATCACATGTATAAGACAGAGGGAAAAATAAAAACTGTTAGCAAATTTTAGACCTACATAGTATTAAAAATAATAATTTACAAAATACAGCGCTTTCTGTGAATAAGATTGAGGTTATTTTATTAGTCTGTTTAATCACAATTTAAGGGAGATGTTATTAACTATCCACATTTTATATACCTGCTAAATGAAGTTCAGAGCAGTTAGGTGCTTTATCCAATGTTACATTACACAGGGAAAAAAAAGACATGAATGACAGAATTCTGAAGGATTTTTCATCATTTCGTTGACTTCAAGTCCTGGGGGCCCTTCCCACTAAGTTACATGATGCAAGATTTAGAAGGGAGCCGAATCCTGGATAATTGAAAGGTAGGAACAAAGGTTAGTGTAAGAGCAAAACAAATTCAGACACACTGAATACAAAGTGAGATTACGGAAAGCAGGGAAAATGTCCTAAAATCATGTAGAAAGTCAGGATTTGAGATTGTCTTTAAAAAGAGACAGATGCCAGTATATCCACCTAATTAAAAGTTCAGCACTAGTTAGATAATAATTATGACAAAACAAACCACAACTTTGTTATAGATAATTCTCTAAATAGTTGAGTAGGAAGAAAAGATGGCATTTATATCTGTCTCTCCACCAAAAACACTGGAAATGCTTCTTCCTTCATGAGTTATATAATAAAAGATGGAATAAAGATAAAAGTATTGATCATATGATTTGGATACAAATAGTTACTATAGCAATATTCTTTCCCTAAAACATAAATCAATTAATCACATTGTCTGGATTTTCCTATTATTTCTCCCCTTCTTCCATTTGTCAAAAATATTGAAGGTCATCTCTAAACTGGATTCTAAATAATCTTATTGCCTAGCATTTACAAATATCAATTTTTCTCCAACATCCCTTTTTATATCTTGTCTTCAAATCAGCTTTCTAACTTTCCACTTACTATTTACCTTCTCAAGTCAAAAAATTAAGAAAAGTCCCTAGGCTCTTCATATTTGGGTTACTTTACAAAGTTCCACTAGATAGTTCTTAAAGATACATCTTATTTGGCTTCCCACCATTTCCTGTTAATGACCCATCACATAACCCAGCTGAGGTCTCTGGCAGGTTTTCTAGCTTCTAAGCAGAACCATCCAGTGTGTTGTGTTTGTTTCTGGTCTTTGAGCAAATCATTATGATTCTCAGTTTTGACCAAGAAAAAACTGTAATTTGAATTTGACTCCCAAACACCTTTGAGAGCTGGTGACATCTGAGTTGCAATGCCTTGTGCTATATCATCAATGCTTTGATTGTTTATATTTCTTTATTGTGTTCATATTTATTCAATTTAACTTGCTTTAAATCATGCCTAATAATGTGTGAAGTACTTTGGTAACACCACATTTTTTTTATTTTTTTAACTCAAATTTTAAAATTCTTATTAATTGCATATTATGTAGAAGATATGGCATAAAACCCCACTCATATCCTTTATGTTTTTCTCAATCTCCCCTGCACACACTGGCCTTTTCTTTATCTTAAATTACTAGAGACTGCATTCACATCAAATCATATTCTCTAAGATATATTCTATGTGTAATGGCTCCCAATTATTGCTACAACTATGCTGGGGAAATCTGCCTTTGGTAAAATTAACATCCTATGCTTTTGCCAGAAGCATGAAATGTATATTTTGGTTACTTACTACTGTAAATGGTTGTCAAATATAAAATATGCACATATCTGTATAATATTACTTCTGATTTATTTAAAAATTAAATTGAAAACAACAAAGAGCTAAGCCATGACATATTTCACAGTTAAAATAAGAAACTTGTTTCCCAGGTAGCTCATCTGGAGTTTGTAACCACATTTATCTAAACTATCATACCCTACATCCTCAGCACACTGCACAAATGGACTAATAGCAAGCAAACTATTGACCTTACCTCTTCCCAAAGATTTGGCCCTCATCTTAAAAGCAGCAATAAATCGTCACATTTCTCCACACTGCTCATCACTAGTTTGCAGAATCAGCATTCTGGACCATGCTGACTATATTTCCAGAAATAATGCATTCCCAAAGCAATATTCGCAGATATGCTGAGTCAGCATGCTGAAGGACAAGCAACACAAAGAGGTGCCTTTAAATATGGTGTCTAAGGCAGGGTTTGGCAGTAGAGATGAGTATTCAATATGCGCACAAAAACATACAGGTGGCAAGGATCTTTTAACCTAATACTGGTCACACACATATAAGTGCCTGTAGTTTTTTACTTGTTAGTTTCTGTATACGAAAGATGGAAAACCATGAAGTTGTTTTTATAAATCTCCAAACCTGATGCATTACTGTGATTATAAGATTTGGCAAGATGATTTACAATGTTTTGACTTATTTAAATCAATGTGACCTTTTGATACTATCATATTGTTAAAACATATATTTTGATTTATCATGCCCACTTTAGAAATCCAATAGCTATCGATTGAAAAGGCAGCCACTTATTGGAACTCTCAGAGCTGGTCATCCACTCTATATTTATCTAGACTTATAGTTATGAATAAAATAATCACTAGATGGTTATAGCTAACAGCTTTGAAGTTATCGGTGAGCTGCATATGTTCCAGATTGCTATCACTATTACAAAAGCAAGTTGAGAAGGCATCATCATCAGATGTTCACCGTATACCCATTGGCTTCTCCACGTCTTGGCTCCTTATATTTATATTGAATATCTTTGACTCTGCTTCTCCCTCTGGTGTCAAATCCTCAATGAAAAGAAAACATTCCTTCAGAGATAATTTTGATAACTATCCTCATTCTACGTGTATTTATAATGTATTAGAATACCCACATTCCATCACAACCCTACATTATTTCATTCAGTTTTTTCCTTCCCATATGGATTTCTTGAAAGGGGAGAGGGTGATAGAAGCACTGCCATGTTAAAGGTAAGTATCATTATTCATCTGGGAAATGCAAACTAAAATTACTATCAGGTACCACTGCATACCCAACAAATTGACGACAGTTAATAAGACTGACATTATCAAGTGCCATCAAATATGGGGAGCAACTAAAACTTTTCTAAATATTTAGTGAGGGTGCAAATTGATCCAACTATTTCTAAAACTGTTTGGCAATATTTAGCAGGGTTAAACATACACCTATGCTATGACCTACCAACTCCATCTTTATCCAAGAGAAATAATGTGTATATCTCCAAAAGACATGCACAAGTATGTTCATGACAGCTTTGCTAATAATTACCCCAAAGTGGAAGCAACCCAAATAGCCATTAAGGGCACATGGATACATACATTGTGGTTTATTCTTATAATGGGATACTATAAGGTAATAAAAAGAAAAAAATTATGTATATATACATCACATGGATAAATTTCACAGTCATCATATTAGGCAAAAGCATTATACAAAAGAATGCATATTATATATTTCCATTTACACCAAGTTTGAAAGTAGGCAAAACTGATGGTGATAGAAGTAAGAATGGTTACCTCTGGAGTGGTGCAAGGACTGGTAAGGTGCATGGGGGAAACTTTTGGGGTAATACATATGCTTTACATCTGGATGTTGGAGGTGGTCATATGCATATATAATGTGTGAAAATTTATTAATCTGTACACCTAAGGTTTATGGACTTAGTGAGTGAATTGTGCTAACTCTATTTCAAGTCACAATTTTAAACAAAGACATTAATACAAATACACAATTTAGAATAAACTTTTCTCATTTCTAAAAGTTGGACCTTTGGCAAACTACCATGTTGATTAGCCCAGTAGCTAATATGTGCCTGGGTATATTACTAGTTTGAATGATAATAAGCATGGTTCCAAATTAATCTTTATATATGGTATGCTCAAGGTTCATTTATTAGCTGGGTTTTTTTCTGGCTGCACTGCCAGCAGGTGGGGGAATGAGTTTTTCCATTTTTGTCTTAGTCTGTTTTCTGTTGCTTATAACAGAATACCTGAAACTCAATAATTTATAAAGAAAATAAATTTATTTCTTACACCTATGGAAGCTGGGAAGTCCAAGGTCAAGGGGGCATATCTGGTGAAAGCCTTCTTGCTGGTGGGGACTCTCTGTAGCATCTCCAGACAGCACAAGGCATCATATGGCAAGGGGCTGAGTATACTAATATTCCAGTGCAGGTCTTTCTTCCTCTTCTTATAAAGACACCAGCTCCTCTCCCATGGTAAACCATTAATCCATTAACTCATTAATCCATCAATCCATGAATGGATTAATCCCTTTATGAGGGCAGAGACCTCATGACCTAATCACCTCTTAAAGGCCATATCTCTTAATAGTCCTAGTTTGGGGATTAAGTTTCAATATGAGTTTTTTGGGGGATCATTCAAACCACAGCAGTAATGAAAGGGCATCTGAGCAGTGCAGCACAGCATTCACTACAAGAGGAGAAAAACAGAACACAGTTTTCCTCAAAGTAGCCCACAAAAAAAAACTTCAAACAATGAAATACAGTATAAATGCAATCCAGAAAGTGAAACAATTTGAGTTACTAAATTGTGTTTAGAAGTTGAAATATGACTTCAATTCCCTTTTCCATTTATAATAATAAAATTTCAACTGGCTACAGGTCCCACCTTATTTATCAAAATATACACTTTACTGATAGCTCTTAAATGCCTTAACAGTCATATAAATTCTGTATTTACATAAGAAGCATTTGTAGTTGAATGTAGCAAATTTGATTTATAATTCAGTTTCCACAAAGCTTTCTTAGAATTTTCTTAGATTTTCCTTGTGTTTTAACTCTACATAATGAAAACCATGCTGTCTTGCAGTGCCATCCATAAAAATACATTGAATGATTGTGTAAAATATTTTTAGTGTTTCTGAAAAAAGTATGTATCAAAATTTCTGAAATAATGACTTTTATCATAAGCAGTCCAAAGCAATGACTATAACATTCTTGGTAATTGTCCAGCTCTTACAACAATCTTTAAGGAAACTTGACATTTACAACTAGAGTTGCAAAAATATGACCTAGGCATTAAATTAACCTGATATTTGAGATCAGAATTATAGCTATAAACCTAAAGGGAAGAACTTCAAAAGATATGAGGATATACTTTAGTGGTTCTGTTCAAGACCAGAAAAATGGGAAAATCCAAAATATCCTATGAAACCTGAAACAAACAAACACATAAAAAACACATTAATTTGTGATTGTGGGGTGTGGGGAAAACTTCCCCTTCATGCTGAAAGTTTCACTGAAAGATCAACTCACATTAAGGCAGATTAATAAGAGAAAGAGATTTATTTACCGTGCCCATGGGGAGAATCACAAAGTAGTTACCCATTAACCCACTGGGGTCCAGAAATTTATATACTCTTATTTTACAGGGGGTAGATGAGGAATGTAGGTAGTTCTTCTTAGGGGGAATAAATGGTTACTAGGGTGGATGAATAGATACTTGGGAGGATGAATGGATTGGGGGGGAAGATATTGACTTGTAAATGATTCTCTTTGCAAATTAAATTAACCTGAGAGACAGGTATTATATTTAAATGATTTGGGCCAGGTCTGGTTGCATTCTTGATCATCTTTCCTGCAATATATTGAGGTAACAGGGAGGGGAAAGGAAGTCAATAGTTCTTTTTGATGGGACCCTGGGGTTTATGCTGACAAAGGGAAAGCTCATTCCAAGGCCTATTGATCTCCAAGGGTTTTTAATTCAAAATACTGTTTATACCAACAGTCATGTTTTGGGTTGAAATTTCCCTAGCTCCTTCTTGATCAATGAAAGAGCACCATATGTTTGAGAACTACAAAGTAGGCTGGGCCAGAGTCATTATTTTTCCTTTGCACATGTCTATGATGCCTTCATTTTTCTCAGTGGAAGGACAGGAGGTGTGCTTGAACATGGAATTTCTAACTCAAAAATTATCAAATATAATATAGTTAGAAATGTAATTTCTAGTAAATTCTAGAATTCTAATAAAAGTAGAAAAGTAACATGTCACCTTCTGAGTGAGGCTTTTCCTCACTGTACAAAATATCAAAACTACTTTTGCCTCCACCGTTCCTCTCACCTGGCATGCCCCACAATTTTTTTCTTAGCTGTTTTTTTTTATTTTATGATGTATTTATTTATTTTCAGTTTTCTTTATCCTTCCACTAGAATGTAGGCTCTGTAAACAGAGGCTTTTTCTAGATTTGGATTTTAGTGATTCCCATCTTTATTTTTCCTAGCACACAAATGTGTGAAATACTGAGCTCTGACCATGTCATTTGTCAGGTAGAGGGAGAAGAGAATAGAGACAAAAGACAGCTTCAGCAGGCAAAGACAGGTTTTCATGATGGAAGCTGAGAAGGGCCTCTGGCCAAAATGGACAGAGACCCTCGTTCTTACAGGCTGAGGGTTTTTAAGGGCTTTTGGAGGGGTGTTCCAGGGCTTGAGGGGGTAGAGACCTTTGGCCATTTTGCAATTCTTGGTGGAGAATGGATGGTTATCTTGACAGGAGCAGATGTTTATCTCGAAGAGGAATTTGTTAGATTTAGAGTCTTCACCTCTAAATGCTAGGGAGGAATGCTAGGGGAAGTGTTGATTAATGTCTGTGTGTGGAAAGAGGTCAGGAGGTGGTCTTGCATTCCATCCTCTCATATCCAGACCCTATACTAAGTATGGAAAAGTTACACCATGATAGGGTGAGTACCACAACCAATCAATAAAAAGATCTCTCAAAAATTTTCAAAGGTGAGGAGAGAGAGACATAGTCTATGTAGGATTATCTGTGTCTGGTTCTTCCAGTATGTCAGGGATGTGCATGGGACTCTGCTGTTTCCTTGTTAGGCATAGGGAGGTGTGTCCTGTAATGGAACAAGAAAATAGGGGGTCTGAATCTTGAGGGCTCATGTCTGAGTTCTGTGGGTCCAGTGCCCCTTTTAAGGAAGAGAATTGATACCAATGGGGGCGTCCCTTTAATTTGGCAGGTGTGGGTGTGGCCAGAATGACCTGGTATGGACCCTCATATTTGGGTTTAAGAGGATCTGCTGAAGTTTTAACCCAGGCCCAACCTCCAGGTTTTAGGATAGGCGGTGTCCAGGCAGAGTGGAGAGCTGAGAGGTGTGACTGGGTGTGTTTCCAGAGGTGAGACTGAAAGCCTTGAAGTAAAGGAGTGGCCATAGATGGCGGAAATTTGGGGTACTCCTTTGTACTTGGGGAAAAGAGGGAAAAAGGATGCCCATACATGGCTTCAAAAGGACTGATCATAAGGCGCTTGCAAGGAATCACTCTAACTTTAAAGAGGGCCAAGGGCAAAAGTGAAAGCAAATCCCTGTGAGTTTGCATGGAATATTTGGTGAGAAATTTTTTTAGGATTCCATTCATCCCCTCCACTTTTCCAGAAGATCGGGAGTGGTAAGGGATGTGAAGTTCCACGTGATGTTTAAGGCTGAAGCAAGATTTGAGTAACATGAGAGATGAATTCAGGTCCATTGTCAGACCGCAGGGAGGTGGGGAAACCAAATCTAGGAATAGTATCATGTAAGAGCTTTTGGGTAACAGTGGAGGCCCATTTGTTGGTGATAGGGAAGGCCTCTACCCATCCTGAAAAAGTGTCAATGAACACAAGAAAATAGAGTGTTTTCCAGATGGGGGGCATGTGAGTGAAATCAACTTGCCAATCCTATCCAGGTACTGAGCCCCTGACTTGGTGGGTGGGGAAAGGGAGAGGCCAGATGTTGGATTGTGTAAAGGTGGTTTGACAAATATTACATCCCTTGGTAAGGGTTTGAAGTAATTCCTTGTGTTGAAGTAAAAGGTGAATATGAGTGGTGAGAAAGTATTGAAGCGGAACCAGAACTGTACGGAAGAGAGAGTGAAGGCGTTTGAGGAGAGGGAGGGCAGACTTATCCGGGAGGACTAGCTTATGATTCTTATACCAATATGGATTTTAAAAATGTGCTCTCTCCTCCTTGAGTTTTTCAATTTGGGGTTGAGTATGTTGTGGATTGTCTTCACCAATCAGAGGGAAAATATGATGAGGGATAGCCTGATGTGAGGTGGCCTGTTTGGCCCACAAGTCATCCTCTCAATTGCCTGTGGAAGTATAGCTTAGGTCCTTTTGGTGGCCCTTACAATGGATAAGGGAGGCTTGACTGGGGAGTAAGGCAGCCTGGAAGAGGGAACTAATTAATTTGCCATTAATAATAGGAGAGCCATTTGCCATTAAGAAACCTCATTCTGTCCATACTTGGGCACCGGAATGTAGCATGTTATATGGATATTTAGAGTCTGTATAGATGTTAATCTTTTTCCCTTCGGCCAAGGGTAGAGCCCAGGTTGTGGCAATTAGTTCTGTTTGTTGGGAAGTTGTTCCTGGGGGCAAAGAGAATGCTTTGATGATCTGTTTTGGCAGAAATTGTTGCCCCATGTTAGGGTCCTGGAAGGCCTGGACAATGGCGTATCCCTCTGAGAGGGGCTGTGCTTTAGTAGCACTGCCATCTAATAACCAGTCAGGGGCACCTGGTATAGGGTTGGTGCCAATGTGGTGAAAGGGAGTGAGGGGGTCATCAATAATATGGGAACAAGAGTGAAAGTCTTCCGGGTCAATTTAATGATTAGAGGGCATAAGAGTGGCTGGGTTAGGTAGAGAGCAGTTTTGGAAGGAAATGGAGGGTTGTATCAGGGTGGCATGAAGAGTTTGAATCCTAGAAGGAGAGACAGAGAAAAGAGCCCTGTGATTTAACATATCCTGGAGGTTGTGGGAGGCAAAACTACTAGGGGCTCATAGAAAGTCATCTTTTGTGCTTCTGGGATAAGTAGAGAAGCAGAGGCTAGTACCTTTAAGCATAGTGGCCAACCCTGGTAAATGGGGTCTAATTGTTTAGAAAAATAAGCAATTGGTTGCATATATTCTCCTACAGGCATGGCCAGGAGGCCCAGGGCCAGGTTTTGGGTGCTGTGCAGATATAAATGGAAGGGCCTGGAGGGATTCGGGAGCCCCAACGTGGGGACTTGCTGTAGGGCCTGTTTGAGGGTCTTGATGGATGTACACATATCAGGGCTAAGGGAAATGGGTTCATCTAAGTTTCCCTTTGTAGCATTGTATAAGGGTTTGGCAATTAAGGTGAAATTAGGGAACCATATATGAAAATACCCTGTGAGGCCAAGAAAGGAGAGGAGATCTCTTTTTTTGGCAGGCAGGGGTATTTTTTGAACTGCCTCTTTTCACTCTTTTGGGATTTCCTGGAGTTGGGGCAATATTAAAAGCCCAAGGTAGTGTACTTTGGGAGACAAGAGTTGGGCCTTGTTTTGAGAAACCCAGTATCCACACTGGGCCAAGAAATTGAGAAGGGAAATAGTTTTATTCCAGCATTCTTGCCGGGAAAGGCTGCAGAGGAGGAGGTCATCTACATATTGTAATAGAGAGCTAGGGGCCGGGGCAAAGAGGGCCAAGTCAGCTTGTAAAGCTTGACCAAAATAATGGGGCATGTGTCTGAACCCTTGAGGTAGAACTGTCTAGGTTAATTGTTGGGACACATGTGAGTTGGGATCTGTCCAAGTAAACACAAAAAAGACTGAGAATCTCTATGGATGGGGATGGAAAAGAAGGCATCCTTTAAATCGAGAACAGAGGAAATGATGGCTGGCAGAAGAGAGTATTTGTGAAAGGCGGGTGTAGGGACTGAGCACCAGTGGGTGTACTGGAATCGCCACTGCATTCACTTGAAGGAGATCCTGAACAGTGGACCGAAGGGGTATTGAGGGACAGATATGTGGTGACTGGGGTCCTTCAGGAAAACCCACACAGGGTCACGATGATGGGCTATAACCGGATGGTCAGTGTCCTAGACTGATGGGTCAATTTCCGTAAGTAGAGTCTCCTCACTTTTTGGAAGGGGCGGGAGCTCTTGACAAAGAAGTAAATGTGGGGCTGGAGTGTGTCGTGGGAAGTGAATTTGTCCGCCCAGTTTATGGAGGAGATCCCTTCCCAATAAGGGAGTGAGACAATGGGGGAATAACTAAAAAAGGATATATGAAAGTGGTATTGAAAAAGATGCAACAAAGAGGGGGAGTTTCAAGTGGGGTTTCCTTCATGCCCTTCATGCCAGTTACAGAGATGGAGAAGCAGTGCATCGGGCCATGGAATTCAGTTAGAACAGATAAACTTGCCCCCGTATCCAGAAGAAATGAAACAGTCTTACTGGATACCGTCCTGATTACCTGAGGCTTGGTGGATGTGCTGGACATGGGGGCTGAGGAGCCCGGGCAGCCTCAGTCCTCTGGTGTCAGCACCAAAAGGGAGGAGAGCTTGTTAGGCAGAAGTCTGGGGGCCTCAGATGGTGCGCTCGAGCGGGGAAGGTGTCCCTTTTGAGGGCAGTCTATCTTCCAGTGGCCCCATTGGCCACACAATGGACACAATTTAGGGGGTGGATGAGGATTAGGACAGGTTTTTGCCCAGTGTCCAGATGTGCCACATCAAAAGCAAGTGTCCAGGGGTTTTGGGGGATTCCCTTTGTAAGAGCTGTCTTGAGCTGGATTTTGGACAGCAGAGGCAAGCATCTGGTATTTCAAGCAAAGATGCTTTTCTTTCTGGGCCCAATGTTCCTCCTCCCTATTGTTAAAAACTCTGAAGGCTGTGTTAAGGAGTTTCTCCATGGAGTCTTGGGCCCCATCTTTAGTTTTTTCAATTTTTTGCAGATATCAGGGGCAGATTGGAAGATAAAATGAAGGTGTAAGAGAGTCTGTCCTTCTGGGGATTCTGGGTTTAAATTGGTATATTTGGTCATGGCCTCTGAGATAAAAAGAGGGCAGGGTTTTCCTGTGGCCCCTGTGTGACCTCTGTAATCCTGTCCCAGTTTCAGCCTTATGGGCATTTTTTGCCATGCCTGCTAAGAGGCAGGTCACCATGTGCTCTTGTGATCATTGGCCGGGGTCACCCTACTGATAGGTCCAATTAGGTTCTCAAGAGAGGATGGCCTCTGCCATGACCGGGTTATGGCCAGACTGAGTATGTAGTTCATTGGCACGAGCCTTGGCTGAATGCCAGATGAGTCCCTTTTCCTCCAGTGCATTAGAGTAGAAGTTAGGCTGACATACATGTCATTCCAAGTTAGGTTGAAAGTTTGGGTGAGATATAAGAACTCCTGCCTATATTGTGTGGGGTTTTCTGAGAAGGAACCCAGTTGCTTTTTGATTTGGGAAAGGTCAGCCATAGTAAAACGGACATGGATTCATGCAATGCCTTCTACACATGCTACTTCCTGGAGGGGAAAAAGGTACAAGGGCCCGGGACCGGGCTGAGTCCCATCTTTAGATCAGGTTATGGGGGGAGATGGGCGGGGAGGGAGTGGGGTTGTTGTGGTGTCAGGAGATGGTGGTTTGGGAGGGAAAGGGGAGCTGATGTGGGGGGAGAAGTAGAACATCTGGGTGCATAAGGAGGGGGTTCATCAGCAGGATCAAAGGATGGACTAGAAGGAGGGTTTTCTCCCAGTAAAAGAGCTTGGTGAGGTGAACAATCTTGGCACAAGGACGGGCATGAGTGGAGATAGAAAAAAGCCTGTACATAGGGATCTTCTGACCATTTGCCATTCCTATTTAGGAAACTGTCCAGATTGCGAAGGATCTGATAATCAAATGTGCCATTTTCCAGCCATCAGTTATTTTTATCTAATTCATATGGAGGCCATCCCGTATTAAAAAAGAAAATGAGGTGTTTCTTTTTAAGGTCACCCTGTAGGCCCAGTTTTGAGAGGTTAAGAAGAAGACACCCCAAAGGGGAAGACGGTGGAATGGCAGAGGCGCCCAAGCACATGGTGAAGTTAGCTGAAGGTCTCTCACTGACTCTGAAAGGCGTCTCCCTCAGAGGAGTGAGAGCCTGAACCTCCAGGAAAGAGGCAAGAGGAAGTGGCTGAGGATCAGGTGTCCCTGAGTTCTCATGCCACATCTGAGAGTCCCAAAAATTACCCAAGAATATAGGGATTGCCAAATGCTGCCCCCCAGGGACTGTGGGGGACAAGGTAGACGGCCACTTCTTACCCGTGTTCAGGCTAATCGTTTGCCTGTTGGGTGTTTGAGAAGGAATCAGCAAATGGCCTCTCGCCACTGAAGCCAGGAAAGTGCAAGAGAAGGAGAGGAGGGATGAGAAGAATCTGGAAGCTTGTGGTAACTGGCAGGTCAGTATAAACCCCCAACTCAGACCTGAGCCTGACGGAACTCATCTGACAGCTGGGCAGACTACCTTATCCTATAGAGGCTGTGGGTCTGGATATGGAAAGGCAAGGGTTGGACTGGGAAGCTGGACACTGTAGGACCCAGGAGTAAGCCTGGGCGAGATGCTGCAGCCCACTGCTTCCTGGGTTGCAGAGAGGTCCGCTCTGATGCCCGTTCCCAGCCAAGACACCAAAATGTCAGGTAGAGGGAGAAAAGAATAGAGACAAAAGATGGCTTCAGCAGGCAAAGGCAGGGTTTAATGATGAAACCTGAGAAGGGCCTCTGGCTGAAACGGACAGAGACCCCTGCTCTTACAGGCTGAGAGTTTTTAAGGGCTTTTGGAGGGGTGTTACAGGGCTTGAGGGGGTAGAGACCTTTGGCAATTTTGCAAATCTTGGTGGAGAATAGACGTTTATCTTGACAGGAGCAGATGTTTATCTTGAAGAGGAATTTGTTAGATTTAAAGACTTCACCTTTTGAAAGGGGAGGGTTAGGGGAAATGTTGATTAATGTCTGTGTGTGGAAAGAGGTCAGGAGGCGGTCTTGCATTCCATCTTCTCACCATTTAAAACAATCTGTTTTATTTTAAACACTATAGGGCAGTGTTTCTCAACCTCAGCACCATCAACATTTCAGACTGGATAATTCTTTGTTGTGAGGAGCTGTTCTGAGCCTTGTAGGATGTTTTGTAGCATCTATAGCTTCTACCCACTAGGTGCCAGTATCTCCTTCTCTCCAGTGGTGACAACCAAAAATGTGTCCAGATAGCCAAATGTCCTCAGGGGAGCAAGATCACCACACTTGACAAACACTCTTGTGGAGGATTTAGTAACAACATTTTAGTTGATGATAATTGGGAAAGTTCTCTACACGTGAAATCTGAAGCAGTTGAAAAAGAAAAAAAAATGGGTTCAGAAAATAGAGATCACACAGATAGAGATTAAATATAGAATGTGGCTTGGATCATCAGGGAAGTAGCCTTGCTAATCTTGGCTCCAGGATTGAGCATATTTACCCACTCTGACATAAGCGGTCCTGGTAAATGTAGGCTTCCACTCTCAGAGGCCAACCTGCCCTGCTCAGACTACCACATGGGTTATTACACAGCCAAGAGGTAGATAAGGACACATTCTCCCAAGCAGGTTGGCAGATCCAAAAAAGCATCCAGAAAGGTAGATTCACACAGGCTCAACTGGTTTGGCTTTCCAAGGATTAAGGAATGTGAGAGGCAAATGGTCCACTTGATATGATGGACTGTCTCTTTATGCCTTGCACTTCCCTTCCACTTTGCATCCCACTCCAACCTGTCTTGTGTCCTTGTAGGCCGACTTCTGCAAAATGTATGAACAGAGATCCTTGACCCTCTAAGTTTCAGTTGAATTCATCCAGAGGAAGACACCAGTAGGAGGTAGGAGGACAGGAAGAGAAAGGTGAGGGCATTTGTTCTGTCAGCTACTTCTCAGTTAGCTTCCGTTTTTCTACATAGGGCCACAGCTCCTGTTGGGCAGCCTTCCCATATTCCAAAGCTGCAGTTCCTTCTGGATTCTTCTGGTAAAACTCCTTCCAATCAGACCTTGAGACCTAGAGTTTGTACAGGTTTCCCACTGTTCTGAGCTCTGGGGAGCTTTGCCATCATTTGTTGGTTTCCCTTAACCATGCTAATCCCTTCTTTAAACACTGTTCAGTTCCACTTGCCTGTTTTTAAACCTTTCTATTTGGAAAGATTTTCAAAATCATAAAAGAATTTGAGAATTGTTACAGAGAGATTTTATATTCTTTTATCCAAATTCATCAATTTTAATATGGTATTTGTTTTATCATTGTCTCTTTCTCTTCATACTTATATTTGAATACATAATTATGAAATTAATTTCTATAAAACATTTACTTTAGTGTGTCTCCTTTGTAACAGATTCTTTTACATAATCCCCATATAGTTATTAAA
The DNA here is from genome assembly GCA_023783475.1 of Daubentonia madagascariensis. Lineage (NCBI taxonomy): Eukaryota > Metazoa > Chordata > Mammalia > Primates > Daubentoniidae > Daubentonia > Daubentonia madagascariensis. Next base: position 73,768,033 of record JAKFHU010002088.1, on the reverse strand, counting down.
TTCAGGAAATTTAATATTGATACATTGATATATAGTCCCTATTAAAAATTTTATTTTTCAATTGTTCCAATAATGTTTTTATAGCACTCCTTTTACTCTAGTAGAGGCTCTTGTCCAGAATCATGTATTGTATTTAGTTATCATGTCCCAAGAACTACTTTTGAGTATGCTGTTTCCTGATGGGACCATGAATAATATACTTCATATTAAAACATGAAAAGTGAGGAATAAATGCCCCCAAGTGTCATGATTGGAATTATGAGTATGAAAGTGATTAATAGTTCCTTTTTTAGCTACATATTTATTGCCTCAGGAAAGAGTATCTCTATTTATTTAGTGTTCATTAAGTTTCTGCTCCATTCAGAGCCACATATGTAATAGGTGCTAAGAATTAGAGTTGGGAAGAGGAAGACATCAAAGAAATAGAAAAAAAATAATCCTTGTACCTAGGAGTTCTAAGTTTGGCAGACAAGGTTTGTTTTCCTTTTCTTTTTTCCCCTATGACAACAACAAAAAAATGAATGTAATTAGGACTTACAAATTCAAAATATCCTATTGGAGAAGAGTGACAAATAGCTGGACAGATTTTTTCTATTTCACAGAACTCTGTGGCAGACATAAAAATTAATCATAGAATGTTCATACTGAACCCAGTTGTCATCACAGAAGTTTCACAACCCAATAAGCAGTCATTATCAACTGATCAAAGCAGACATCTGCAAAGAAACCATTTTTCCCATCTCTAATCTAGAAATAAGTAATATGTTTTGCAAATAATTTGAAAGACTCAGATATGAATGAGGGGAAGGACACCAGCCAGGTCAGCCTGTAGCCAATGCAAAAAGAGTCACCCAAATCAGGAAGACCAGCAAATACAGAAAATATGAGTGAAAGCCTTTTTACCCAAATACCAGATAGCTTTAGATATTTTCTCTCTCATTTTGAGGAACACAGTTTATCAGAAGCAAAACCAAATAACAATCTGTTTTCATACTCTGGCTCTAAAGTTGAAGAGGTGCATTCATTACAGCCTTGAAAGAACATGATGACGACCCAGCGTAAGTCACCAGGCTTAACTACAAAAGGATAAAAAAGAGCCACAGAGAGTTTTCAAAAGTCCAAGTCAAATTAGAGATGTAAATACAGCAAGAATTAACATCCTAAGAACATGAAACAGAACTCCAAACCATTAAGCTGAAATTCACCAGGGCACTAAGGCAGGCAAAGAGTCCCTAATAGTAATATCTGAGTCATGGTCAAGAATCTGTATTATTCTAAACTACCCATGAGCTTAATTTGAAAACAAATCAAGTTCTTGTTTGTTGGTTGGTTGGTTTTTAAAATTATTGTTTGTTTGTTTTTGTTGTTGTTGCAGCTGTCACCAAATCAAAGGCTGTTTAACATTCCAGAGCTGATCAGCAAAGACAAACACAAAGTGATCTTGGGTTTCCAGGAGAAATGGCATCTATTCCATTAAGGCTTACTGTATATAAGTGAACAGAAGGAGAACATTATTATATGCTTTGCCTCAGGGCATTCAAATGAAAATCACATTTCACTATTGTGATTGCATTTTCAACACACAAAACAAAGGAAAAGAATGTGACAGGCTGCACTTGGAACAATCTTGCTACCTTTAACTTTCCTGTCCTCAAGGTAAATCTCACTAAATCATACAAATTTCTTACTTCCAACTTAGAAAAAAAAACCCACACAAATTTTTATATATGCCTAAGTTCCTGAGTTAAAAAGAAAAACTTTCTGAAACAACAGCACAGGCACTTTCCCAGAGAAAGATGGTTTATCTCTGATAATAGCAATAGTAGGTAAGCTATTGAATCTGGGCTTTACCCCTCTATGAAGCAGAACATACAGCAAGACGCAAGCCTACACACGGCTGGCTGCGGATACTGACAATATAGGGACATGTCTACACTGTACAGTCTTAACTTCCTACTTAAGTTGCTTAGGTCACTTAAACTTAGCAAAACGAAAGGTTGTAAGAGAAGCTTAATAGATGTAGCTTCTCTACTGATTCTATAACACGATGAAACCAATTGATTATGAGCAGTTACACTTTGAATATGGAATTTGACCTGAATTCTTCCAAAGGAACCTTATAAGTGTTCCTCTTCCTTTCCAAGATTAGTACTATGAGAAAAAAAAGTCCACGTAAAAAGATAATTTGTTTTAGTACTTAGTGAGTCAGTTTGAAATAAGGGATTAAGTCCATGGACTATAGAGTCATTCTTCCTAGAGCAAAGGTTGGCACACTTTTCCATAAAGGGATGCATTGTAACTGTTTAGTCTTTGCCAACCTTAAGGTTTCTGTTGGAAATACCCAACTCTGATGTTGAGTTATGAACAATATGTACATAAACAGCTGTGGCTGTGTTCCAACAAATATATATTTATGGACACAAAAATTTAAATTTCATATAATTTTCATGTGTCACAAATTATTACCCTTTTGATTTTTTTCACTCACTTATAAATGTAAGAACAATTTTTAGCTCATAGCCTATACAAAAATATTTGGCAGACCACATTTTGCCCACAGGAAAGAGTTTATCTCTTCAGTGTGGCCTACAGTTAAATACTATCCCATCACCTGCCACTTGCATGTTCTTAATCAAGCTACTTAACCTTTCAAGTTTTTTCATCTATAAAATTGATTCAATTGTTTTATTGACCCTCGCTATCTCTTAGGAGTTTTTTGAGAATTAAAAGTGTTAATACATCCAGAATGTTAAATACTACCTTTCATATAGCAAGCATTCAATAAATGCTACCTGTTATTATTACAAAATTTATATATTAGTTTACTTCTATGTACTTTATTCAGCTTGCCCCCATTAGTAATTTATAAGACAAATCCCGTTATGACATAGTTCAAATTGACTTATGTGAACTTGTCTGGACTTTAAAAAAATAGACAAATTATATTTTAATTAGTTTTGACTAATTCAGAAAATCTACCACAAAAAGAGGAAAAGTGTGTGTGTGTGTGTGTGTGAGTGTGTGAGAGAGAGAGAGAGAGAGAGGAGAGAGATCATTAATTGATAACTAATATGTTTCATTATTGGTGCTGAGAAACTTGTATATAATTTTTAATTCAGTATTTATTATAAGTCTCTGTCATACAATATTCCCCCTTAGACACTGAAGAAATCAAACCTGAGAGAGTAAATAATTTGATGAATATCACATAGCTAAGCTAGTAATTGGTAAATCAAGGCAAAAATTATATGTGTTTGATTTCAGACATATAGCTCTTTCAGTTACTACTGTGACAGGTGATCATTATGAACTGAGTCATTCTTGTCATACCCAACTAAAACAGAGTCTAGAGGCCAGGGACAAAAAGCACTGAGGGCACATAACATCACTCCAAGAATGTATTCTCTGCAAGCCTGGCTGCTGAAACTGCCTATTGTAACCTGAAACCAGTTTTATCTAATGACTACTGAAACAACCCACTGATACCATAAGATTAACTTTACCCACTGCCGTCACTCACCAATCAGAGCTTGCCGACTCCCCAAAACCTTACTAGCGCCAATGAATTTCTTAAAAAGAGTACTTAACATTTCTTTTTTTATAAAAACTCTATCCTTCTTTTTGTTCTTCAGACATACTGAAGATCAGTCGGTCTATGTGTATGCCCTGAATTACAATTCTTTCTTTCCAAATAAAACGTTTTAATTTCAGAGATTTGTCTCTATATTTTACATACTTGGTATCAGAAGTGGGATTCCAAAACTGATTCACCTAAGAGAAAAACACTGGTCCTTGGAACTACGGTGTGAGGTGCTCACGTATCTGGAGGTGCCTACGGTGAGGTCCCCAGAGTTCCCTGCTTTCACGGGGCACCTCTTCTCCCTTTGATGAGTCTCTCTTGGACTGAACTCTCAATTTTGGTTGAGTTCTATTTTATTTGGGACTTGGTTTGGGAGGGGTATTTCCCCTTCCTGTCTGCTCTGATTGGGAGATCTCCTATTTGAGAAGACTGTCTTTCTCCTGGCAGACATCACCTGTGAGGCCTGGGTGAAGGAGGACTTTTGCAAACCCCAGCTGTGAGGTCTTGGTGAAGGGATTTTCTCTTTGGATTGAGGCCTCAGTGAAGGGATATTTTATTTTCCATTCAGTTGGAGAAAATGTCTTATCCTCCTTCTTGGTAAGTACATACTTTATTTTCTGTGTGTCCCTGTGTTTATTTGGAATTTTTATATTCAGTGCTTGCATTTAATTGGCTTTTATTTATTTCCATTAAACCAGAGCACCCACAAAATGAGCTCTAAAAGTTCAAAAGCATGTCAAAATATTTACTAGGACTCCAGCTGATAACATGTTCAAATATTATAGGGAACATTCAAACAGTCTGCTGTTCTTAAAACTAAACTAAAAGACTATGACTATAAAATCATGCACTCCAAATTACATATTTGTATCTCATTGATATTTTAGGGCAAAAAAAAATTAAATGAAAGAAAGAAAGAGAAAGCAAGCAAGAAAGAACAAATCATTCAGTACTCAGAGATTGCTTCACTACAAAATGCTGTCTCAAAGCTAACTAAAACTTTTCCTCTCCTGAACTTTCCCCTCCCCTTCTTACAATTCTTCCTCTTTATATTTTTCTAAGCTAAAATCTGTTTTTTCAAAATTCCTCAGCTATTCTGGCATACTGACTTTTATGTAAAACACTTGAAAACCAGAAGACATAAAAGAAAATTATTTTGACCTTTATGCTGTTTCTTAAATGCAAAGACAAAATTCCCATGTAAAGACATCCTTTCTGTACTAAAAAGAATGGCAAAACTCTCATCAAGGACAAATAAAAAATTGAGACTAAGAAAATTCTGTATAGACCTTGTTAGAATAACTCTTATCTTTTGAGCCCCCTCAAATAATTCAGTCACATTTTCACAGTTAACTCTTCTTTTTCAATCCAGAGTGTTGGTAGTTGACTTTACTCAAAATTTTGCTCACAGCCTCTATGAGACTTCCTATTAAAAAAATCTTAAAGTTTAGGCTCATCCCATTTTGTAAGAGAAATAATTTGGATGCAACTTTTTTTTTTTTTTTTAATAAACTGGTGAGTTTGTTTTACTACCTCATGATTAAAATTCTAAAAGGAAAGCTATATGATCTTTATTTATGTGTATGTATATATGTTTCAATGTGTTTATACACATAATAAAATCTGGTTTTGTCAGCCAGAAACCCTTAAAAGAATTTTATTCTGATTGGTTTAAATAAGTGCTCACATAAAATATACAGGTATTAACTCAAATTATTTTTAGTTCACATGACTTAAGTAAATCTTTGATAAATTAATCAGTTTTAAACTTATTGATAATGTGGAGGAAATAGACAAATTCTTAGGAACATACTACCTCCCTAGGCTCTACCAGGAAGAAACATAATTTCTAAACAGACCAATATCAAGCACCAAAATCGAAGCAATAATAAAAAATCTTACCACAAAAAAAAGTCCTGGACCAGATGGGTTCACATCTGAATTCACCAAGCCTACAAAGAAGAACTGGTGCCTATACTGCAGAAATTATTTGAAAATATCCAGAAGGAAGGAGTCCTCCCAAACTCATTCTACGAAGCCAATATTACCTTGATACCAAAGCCAGGAAAGGACACAACAAAAAAAGAAAACTACAGACCAATATCCCTTATGAATATAGATGCAAAAATTCTCAATAAAATCCTTGCAAACTGAATTCAAATGTACATCAAAAAAAATAATTCATCACGATCAGGTGGGCTTCATTCCCGAGATGCAGGGATGGTTCAACATACGCAAATCTATAAATATAATTCACCATATAAATAAAAGAAAGAACAAAGATTATATGATCCCTTCAATAGATGTGGCAAAGGCTTTGTTGCACCACCTCAAATCTCCACATCCTCTTTCACCCAATGCGGGGTGTCATAGAAATTTTTTCTAGACAAAGCCAGAGCAAAAATTAGAAGACCAACTGATACTCAGAACTATTAAAGCCATAACATAACCCCAGAATATCTGAAGGAAAATTGAAGCTTCCCCTTAAACGGACAGGCAAGGTGCCACATCTCATCTTCAAATGGCTAGAATCCAGCAGAGCAATTAGACAAGACAGGAATCAGGGCATCCGATGGGGGCAAGAGTCAAACTTCACTATTTGCAGACGATATGATATTATCCATAGAAAACCCCAAAGATTCAACCAAGAGATTACTGGAATTGATAAATGAATTCAGCAAAGTCTCAGGATACAAAATTAACATACACAAATCCACAGCTTTCATATATGCTAATAACAATCAAGCTGAGAAACAAATTAAAGATGCAATACCTTTCACAATAGCACCACAGAAAATTAAATATTTAGGAACATATCTAACTAAAGAGGTCAAAGACCTATATAGAGAGAATTACAAAACACTGAGAAAAGAAATTGCAGAGGATGTAAATAGATGGAAAACCCTACCATGCTTTTCTCTTCATTTAAAATTTATTTTATATCCTGAGGTAGTTTTTACTTTTGAAATTTCTTAAATTCTTATCTCAGATGTTCAACTTTTGCTGTATCTCCCTGCATGTGATTTGCTTCAGCTTTTTTTCTCCCTTGAGAAGGCCTGGGATGATAATTCTTTCTAACTTTTTTGTCAGCTATTGCAACTTTTTTCTCTGGTTCTAACCTTGCCATTATGGCCTGATAGTGAAATGTTTATCTATGGCCTAGAAAAGTAATGTTTTCATCCATTTGATTTTGTACTCGTGGCTTTTCTTGATGCATCTGAATTGTTATACTCATAACATTGGACACAGTCTTCTTGTGTCTAATTAATTCAAGTACCCTTTTCATCAGGTTTGATTTCCATTTTATCTAAATGAGCTTCCCATAAGAAAAAGCAATCACACTGCAGAAGGTTTTTATTTACCTTTCTGGTAGCTGATCTAAGAAACAAACATTTTATATTTTATCAAAATAATTCTTTATTGCCTTTATTAGTTTTTAGTTGCATAGGAAAACTGAGCTTTAAAAGAGTTAAGATTTGTATCCCCATATAACTTTCTATATTGCTTTTGAAGTATTTTGATTATCACTCTTGTTAAAAGAATGATTATTCTTTTATAATGACCTGGGATTTTGTTTTGATCAAGTGTTTTGAGCCTTTAGATATCTTTGACAAATATCTCCAAAATCAAATCCTAAATTAATTTTTTTAACTTAAAATTAACTTTGTATTTTTTCAGTTGGGCCCCTGGAAAACCTCAAAAAGTATATCTCTCATCTTGTAGAGATGTTAAATTATTAGGCTTTTTTGATAAATTATATAAGAAACATTGCCAAATGATAAGTGGTACTAGATCTTCTTTTAGTTGCCCTTGTGAGTATATTGTTAATATAAACGTTTCCAAAATTATCTAATTCATAAAAATCTAGTATGTCAGCTGTCATAATTCAGGTTATTATCTTAAAATGCTATGCCTAATAGAAATAACAAAATTTTATTGTCAATCGTAAATTGTCATTAGATTTTTAACCATGAATATTCTAAGTTTTTGTTATCCACAATTAATGTTTTGAATTTTTCTCTAAAAACATTTTCAATCGGAATCATGGAAAAGCCTCCAATAAGTACTTTCTAATATAGGTTTCTGATAACATTAATATCAATGGCCTAAATAAAATTTTCTAGAACTCTAATAAAGAAACTGATGGATTCATAAAACCACTAATGGAGATCAAGCAGAATATAAATTGATTGCATGAGATTAAATCACTGATGAAGATAAATATTTTAGGAACTGTTTATAATAAAACATTGTTTCTTTATTTAAATGTTTTGTTTTCCAGATTTATGAAAGTTTTCTCTCTTAAGCTGCCTATATTTTATAGTAATTTGGTAAAGTATACCTTTGTAAGAAAAGATAAAAGCATTTGTCTTTTTTTAATTCTTACTTTATTCTTCCAAGAGTTTGAAAACAATTTTTATTCTTATGGCAACATGGTTATATCCATAAGTCCAGCGAAAATCCGTTTTTTCCTTATAGCAGAATGCAATTGAAAACAATTGTTATATTACCAAGGGACTGAAATGTCATATTTTAAAATATGCATAAAATGCCTGTCTTCAAGGATTCCCGGTCTTACAGTGAATAAATAAAAATTGTCACTTCCTAGCAGGCCCAGGAACCTTAAGACTGTAAATAAAATCTAAAGTCTGCATTGTGGCCTTTCTTCCTCACCTCAAGAGATTTTTAAATCTGAGATTCTAATATGGTCAATGTAGATAAAAAGTTGTGTTTCCAAAGAAAAACTATGATTATACCTGTTATTAAATTGTAACACTATACATTGTTTTTGATTTCTTGTTACCTACCTATAGACTAAACTGGATCCTAAATTTTTCTGGGTTCTTCTAATCTAACTTTCTTCTATCAAATTACTAAAATGAGAACTGCTCTATTCCTAAAGGCCTATAGGCTTATACTACACAAATTTTAAGAAGCAGTTCTAGTACCTGATGTGTGGGCCACAATGAAGGTTCACCAAGCTGCCTGAGGCCATAAACAAAGACATTCAAAGTGCAAATCAGGGTGAGAAGTTGATGTTTTCCATGCTATACACAGTTTTTCCCTAAGACATCAGAAAAATACTCCATATCATAATGAGACTTTTACCCCCCTTAATGGTACCTTTTGCATTTTAGCTGGATAATGCTGTAATTAAAATCTCATAATCAGTAACTTCTATAGGTAAATTGGAAAAACCTGACCTAAGAAATCTCTTTAGTCAACCTAGTGGGCAAATTTGACAATATCCTTAATTTTTGTTCAAATTGTACTTGTGATTCATTTTGTAAAGCTGGCATTCTTTTCCTTAATTCAACCCAGAGCTACTCAATGGCTACATCATGTCTCACTTTATTTCCTCCTTGGTCTTTTGACTTGTTTAGTTTGTTGCCCTTAGGGCTGGGCTCTTAGCTTAAAACTCCTGAGCAAACCAAATCCATTATATTAGTTTTTTTTTGTATAATGATTTTTATTTTATTTATTTATTTTTATTTCAAAATATTATGGGGGTACAAATATTTTTGGTTACATGGATAGCTTTTGCAATGCTTGAGTAAGAGTTATAAGTGTGCCCATCACCCAGATAGTGTTCATTATAACCGTTAAGTAGGTTTTCACCTACTACTCCTCCCCCCTTCCCCTAGATTGATTTCCACTGAGTTTTTCTTCCCTCTGTGCACATGTGTGCTCATCAGTTAGTTCCAATTTAATAGTGAGTACATGTGGTGTTTGTTTTTCCATTCTTTAGATACTTCACTTAGGATAATGGTCTCTAGTTCCATCCAAATTGTAGCAAAAGGCATTAATTCACCCTTTTCATGGCTGAGTAGTATTCCATGGTATAGATATACCATGTTTTGTTAATCCATTCATGAATTGATGGGCACAGATCTAGAAAAAATAATTCTATACCTTGTTTGGAACCAGAAAAGAGCCTGAATCACCAAAGCAATCTTAAGCAAACAGAACAAATCTGGAGGCCTCACATTGCCAGACTTCGAACTATACTATACTATACTGCACCAAAACAGCATAGTATCGGCACAAAAATAAAGACATAGACCAATGGAGCCAAATGGAGAACCCAGATATAAATCCATCCACTTGGAGTCAACGGAGCTTTGACAAAGCAGGCAATATACACTGGGGAAAAGGAGCCTTATTCAATAAATGGTGCTGGAAAAATTGGATAGCTGCATGTAGAAGACTGAAACAAGACCCATATCTTTCACCACTCACAAAATTAATTCAAGATATATAATGATTTTTAAACTTTATTCTTATTGCCTGTCTAATCTTTGTAAAGCCAACTCTCCTAACCCTTCAAGATGATTGCTGATGCCTATGGATTGATCAGCGGGAACTCAATGCTCGACTCCAGACAACATACCCTGAAAAGATTTTTGCTTCTGCCATCTTTGTTATCCAAATGTGGCTCAGATCCCTGATATAGACCGCTATCCATTCCCTCAATGTGGGAGATTCCACTGGGACGGGTACATCACAGCACCAAGGTACACTTAGACCTAACTGCAAAATGCCTGATCAGTGAAGCTTTTAGAGAAAAATCTTGATTAAAAGGCAGAAATGTGAAAATTGATCATATGAATTGGGTCATTCTTGTCATAACTAACTAAACCAAAGAGAAAAGACCAGGGGGGAAAAGCACTCAGGGCACATAACATTGCTCCAAGAACATAGTTCTCTGTAAGCCTGGCTACTTGAACTACCTACTGTAATCTGAAACCAGTTTTAGCTAATGGCTAAGAATCAAACCACTGAGACTATAAGACTAGTTTGACCCACTGCTGTCACTCACAATCAGAGCTTGCCAGCTCCCCAAAACCTTATCAGTACCAATATACTTTCTTGAAGAACAATACATGACATTTCTCCTTTTTATAAAAACCCTAACCTCTTTGTTCTTCACACATACTGAAGACCAATTGGTCTATGTGTACTCCCCCAATTTCAATTCTTTCTTCCCAAATAAGATGTTTTGATTTTAGATATTTGTATCTATATTTTATTTGAATTCAAGACTACTATGCTGTTTGCCTGGAGAAGCTACACTTAACTCATGAGCTTTTATTTATTTACATATTTCTTATTATGAAAAATTTCATATATTGACAAAAGCATGGGAATGAAAATGATGAATCCTGATGAATGAACCATTTAGGGCTAATAATAATCAACTAATGACCAATGTTGTTATAGCTTTACCTTCTGCCTGCCACTCCAGATTGCAATATTAATTTTTAAAATACAGAATTTTTATTAATGTAATGGTTCAATAAAAATGTAAGCTCAAGAAGAAAATTCAAATGTTAAAAATAATAAATAATTACCAAAATCCAAAGAAAACTTATTTGATATTCTCTACCAAGGTTTTAGGTAAGTGAAATCATAATCTTGATTAGCAATATATTATACAAATTTCCTTATTTATATAGACTTCATATAATTTGTACTTAATGAATACATATATATCATAATTAACAATCATTCAATTATTGAACAGTACATTTTAGATTTCTTTCAATGATGCAATACATTCTTTGGATATATTGCAATGATGCAGAGCATTTCACAAAATTTATGGCAGCTTTTAACTCCCAGGCCCTAGGAAAAGTCAGGCCAGACCAGGTATGGGGACCACAGTATCAAAGATTTAAGGACCTGCTCCCTGCAATATCACTTATCAAGTTTTAATGTGCAAATAAATGCTTTGGTAAGCTTATTAAAATACAGATTCCCACTCACTAGCCGTATAGTGGAACCCTAGAGTATGCATTCCTAACTAACTCCCAAGTTATGCCAATACAGCTGGTTCTTAGACCAGTTTTTGCTATCCACTCCCTGTAACATAATTTAGCAACAATTTCACCATGATTTGGCTCACATTTTTACATTTTTAGTTTAATTTTATATATACGTCTCCATATGCATAGATATATTTTTAAAGCACAGTTTTTATATTAGTCTTTGCTTGTGTTCATTAAAAATTTTTCCAATCATTTCTATTCTTTTAGATACATCCCATTTTTAAACTCATGGAACTCCATGATTTCATATGTGGAAGAAATCCAGAAATTGGTTTCTGATGAAAAAGCAATCAAATACAATTTAGAAGTGTTAGGAACAATTAAGTAAATTAACCAACAAATAATCTATTAACATCAAGGTAATACATTAGATGCACTGGAAATATAAATAAAAGAAACATCCTTTTTCATTATCTCATGAAAGTTATAAATTTTTTTTTTAGAATCATTTCCTATTTTTTTTTTTTTGCTCTCTATTCTACTCACTTTTTAAAAATTTTCAGAGCATTATGGGGGTAATAATTGCTTTGGTTACATAAATTGCCTTTGCACTGCCCAAGTCAGAGACACAAACATGACCATCCCCTGGACAGCACACACCACATCTGTTAGGTGTGAATTTACCCATCCCTTCTCCCTCTTCCCACCTGGCCAACACCAGATGAATGTTACTTTCCATATGTGCACATAAGTGTTGATTGAGTAGTACCAATTTAATGGTGAATACACGTGGTGTTTGTTTTTCCATTCCATGATACTTCACTTTGACAAATGGGCTCCAGTTCCATCCAGCATAATACAAGAGGTATTAGTTCACCATTGTTTTTTATGGCTGAGTAGTACTCCATGGTATACATATACCACATTTTATTAATCCACTCATGTATTGATGGGCACTGGGTTGTTTCCACATCTTTGCAATTGTGAATTGTTCTGCTATAAACATTAAAGTTCAGATGTCTTTTTTACGGAATGTCTTTTGTTCCTTTGGGTATACACCCAGTAGTGGGATTGTTGGATCAAATGGTATTTCTACGTTTAGTTCTTTGAGGTATCTCCATACTACTTTCCATAGAGATTGAACTAATTTGCAGTCCCACTAGTAGTGTATGATTGTTCCTATGTCTCTGTATACACACCATTTGTTGTTTTGAGACTTTTTGATAAAAGCCATTCTCACTGGAGGTAAGTGATATCTCATTGTGGTTTTGATTTGTATTTCCATGATGATTAGAGATGTTGAGCATTTTTTCATACATTTCTTGGCCATTTGTCTATCTTCTTTTGAAAAGTTTCTGTTCATGTCCATTGTCCACTTTTTAATGGGGTTGTTTGATTTTTTCTTGTTCATTTTCCTGAGTAGTATATAGATTCTAGTTATCAGTGCTTTATCAGATGTATAACATGCAAATATTTTCTCCCATTCTGAAAGTTGTCTGCTTGATCAAATTATAGTTTCCTCCTTTTAATGTGTTCTTCCACAAACTTCATTTAGTGACTGAGCATGAAAATTCATGTGCATTTTGTTAAATAGAAAATCACATCTAAGTGAAATCCATTCTTTAGGAGTTGCAGAGGCTATGGTTGGAGTTGGCAAGCCTGTCATGTCACTTCTTCTTTTCTATTATGTCAGTAATGCCATTAGATGCCACCAAATGTCTCTTTCTTTGAATTTGATGCCATGCTTTCTTAATCAGGCAACTGAGTTAACAAGAATATGACACTATCTATTTAACAGTTGAAAGATCTGTTCAACTTAAATGGGACTCTAGAAGAAACGGGCCTAACAAACATTTACAGAACATTTTACCCAAAAACAATTGATTATACATTCTTCTCATCATCACATGGAACATTCTCCAAGATAGATCATATTTTAGGCCACAAACCATGACTCAACAAATTCAAAAACATTGAAATCATACCATGTTACCTCTCAGATCACAGTGGAATAAAACTAGAAATCAACACCAAGAGAAACACCCAATTTTATACAAAGTCATGGAAATTAAACAACCTCCTGCTGAACAATTATTGGATCAATGATGAAATTAAGATGGAAATCAAAAGATTCCTCAAACTGAGTGACACAGGGAACACAAGCTATCAAAATCTATGGGATTCAGCAAAAGCAGTCCTAAGTGGAAAATTCATAGCCTTAAATACCTACAAAAAAAGACAAATTAACAATCTAATGACACATCTCAAGGAACAAGAAAAGGAAGAGCAAACCAAACACAAAGCTAGCAGAAGAAAAGAAATAACTAAAGTCAGAGCAGAACTAAATGAAATGAGAAACAAGAAAATAATACAGAAGATCAACAAAACAAAAAGTTGGTTCTTTGAAAAGATAAGCAAAATTTATAGGCCTCTTGCTAGATTAACCAGGAATAGAAGAGAAAGGACCCTAATAAGTTCAATCAGAAATGAAAAAGGATACATTACGACTGATACCACAGAAATACAAAATATTATCTGTGAATACTATGAAAATCTCTGTGCACATAAACTCAAAAATGTAGAGGATATGGACAAATTCCTGGAATCTCACAACCTCCCAGGAGGCAATCAGGAAAAAATAGAATTGCTGAACAGACCAATAACAAGCAACAAGATTGAAGCAGCAAAAAGAAATCTACCAGAAATAAAAGGCCCGGATCAGGTGGATTTACAGATGAATTTTATCAGACCTACAAAGAAAAGTTGGTACCCATTCTTCAGAAATTATTCCATAACATCAAGAAGGAGGGATTCCTCCCCAACTCATTCTTAAGCTAGTATCACCTTCACACCAAAGCCAGGAAAGGACACTACAAAAAAAGAAAACTACAGACCAATATCCCTTATGAATATAGATGCAAAAATTTGCAATAGAATTCTAGAAAACTGAATTAATCAGCACATAAAAAAAAATCTACCATGACAAAGTGGTCTTCACCCCACAGATCCAAGGATGGTTCAAGATACCTAGATAAATAAATGTGATTCACTACATAAACAGAAGCAAAAACAAAGATCATATGATCATCTCAATAGATGGATAAAAAGCATTCTACAAAATTCAGCACCCTTACATGATAAAACCTATCGACAAAGTAGGCATAGAAGGAACATATCTCAAAATAATAAAAGCCATATATGACAAACTCACAGCCAGCATCATACACAATGGGGAAAGGCTGAAGACATTCCCACTAAGAACTGGAACAAGACAAGTATGCCCATTGTCATCACTTCTATTCAACATAGTGCTGGAAGTCCTAGCCAGAGCAAACAGACAAGAGAAAGAAATTAAGGGTATCCAAATTGGGAAGGAGGAGATTAAGCTACCACTTTTTGCTGACAATATGAGCTTATTTCTAGAAACCCCCAAAGATTCTACCAAGAGACTCCTGGAATTGATAAATAAATTCAGCAAAGTCTCAGGGTACAAAATCAATGTACACAAGTCAGTAGCATCCATATATACCAATAATAGTCAAGCTGAGAGTCAAATCAAAGACTCAATACCATTCACAATAACTAAAAAGAAAGTAAAATACCTGGGAATATATTTAGCAAGGAGGTGAAAGATCTCAACAAAGAAAATTGCAAAACCCTGAGGAAAGAAATCTCAGATGATATAAAAAATGTAAAAACATATCTGGCTCATGGATCAGTAGAATCAAGATTGTTAAAAATGTCCATACTATTTACAGATTCAATGTAATCCCCATCAAAATACCGATGTCATTTCACAGATCTAGAAAATATTCTATGCTTCATTTGGAACCAGATAAGAGCCCAAATAGCCAAAGCAATATTAAGCAGAAGCAACAAATCCGGAGGCATCATGTTACCCAACTTCAAACTATACTACAAGGCTATAGTAACCAAAACAGCATGGTATTTGCACAAAAATAGAGACACAGACTAATGGAACAGAACAGAAAACCCAGATATAAAACCATCCACATACGGCCAACTGGTCTTTGACAAAGCAGATAACAATAAGAACTAGGGAAAAGAAACCCTATTCAATAAATGGTGCTGGGAAAATTTTATAGCCACAGGCAGAGGAATGAAACAAGATCCATTTCTCTCACCACTCACAAAAATTAATTCAAGATGGATAAAAGACTTAAATGTAAGGCATGAAACTATAAGAATACTAGAAGAAAATATTGGAAAAACTCTTCTAGATATTGGCCTAGGCAAAGAATTTATGAGGAAGACCCCAATGGCAATCACAGCAACAACAAAAATAAATAAATGGGATCTGATCAAATTAAAAAGCTTCTGCAAGCTAAGAAAATAACCAACAGAGCAAATAGACAACCTGCAGAATGGGGGAAAATATTCACAAGGCATACATCCAATGAAGGGCTAGTAACCAGAATCTACAAAGAACTCAAGCAAATCAGCAAGAAAAAATCAAACAACCCCATCAAAAAGTGAGCAAAAGACATGAACAGAAACTTTTCAAAAGAAGATAGACTATTGGCCAATAAACATGTGGAAAAATGCACAAGATCTCTAATCATCAGGGAAATGCAAATCAAAACCACTTAACTCCAGTGAGAATGGCTTTTATCAAAAAGTCCCAAAACAACAAATGTTGGCATGGATGTGGAGAGATAGGAACACTCATACACTGCTTGTGGGACTTTAAACTAGTACGACCTCTATGGAAAGTAATATGGAGATACCTCAAGGAACTAAACGTGGAACTACCATTTGATCTAGCAATCCCACTACTGGATATTAACCCAAAGGAAAAGGAATCATTTTATCAAAAAGACACCTGCACTCAAATGTTTATCACAGCTCAATTCACAATGGAAAGATGTGGAATCAATGCAAGTGCCCATCAATTCATGAGTGAGTTAACAAAATGTGGTATGTGTATACCATGGAGTACTATTCATCCATGAAGAAGTATGATTTAATGCCTTTTGCAACAAGTTGGATGGGACTGGACACTATTATCCTAAGTGAAGTATCTAAAGAATGGAGAAACAAACACCACATGTACTCACTATTAAATTGGAACTAACTGATGAGCACACATGTGCACAGAGGGAAGTATAACTCAATGGAAATCAAGCAGAGGGAGGGGGGATGAGGGTATGGTCAAAAACCTACTTAACAGGTACAATGAACACTATCTGGGTGACAGGTACACTTTTAACCATGACTTGAACAGTGTAAAGTGATCCATGTAACCAAAATATTTGTACCCCTGTAATACTTTGAAATAAAAAAAGGATCTGTTCTATAAAAATGTAAGTTATTATTCAAATAGAAAGCATAGTTGCCTAATGGTTAATATTTAATATTTGCTAACATTGGTAGGTAATGTTCATTTTTGGTAAGTTGTCAATTCTCTAGAAGATATAACTCTTTCCTCATTTTTAATTTAATCTTCAAAAAAAACCCCAAACAATGAAGATATTAATAATACAAGGCCATATTTTTTACAATTCTCTTTTCTACACCCTAAGCTGTTTCTATATACTTTACGTATTGACTTATTGTTAATCTGATATATGAATAAAAATAATATGTGACCAAGTACCTAATAATTTAGGTATTCACTACTAATAATTTAGTCTATTCACTACTTTAGAAAGCTATGAGGCTTTAAAAACTAATCTCTTTCCAAGGCTGGTTTTAATTCTTATAGGAGTAACATCCTTCTCTTCTCTGAACATTTAAATCTGCAGACGAAATAAACAGAACAAACACTAAACAGTGATATCAAGTAAGTTTATCATAGATTTTAAAGATTAACTGGGAGGATAGCATATTAAGACTTAAGCAAGTTTAGTTTCAGAATCCTAATTGCTCAAGTGAGTCTAATACATTGTGCCCCGCTCTCAATTCATCCCCTAGGAACTAGCTTGAAGCACATGGGCTACCAGCAGGTGATCTGTTTCATCATGCTTCTATTTAAATATTTGGAAGGACATTCGGGAATGATGGTTGTAAGAATTCCCTTATTTTCAGATGTGGTATGCAATTGTTCACCAATTGGTGGTCCCATTCCAGGGTTAACTGTGAATGTCTTTTTCCCTAAGATATAGATAGCTTTCAGTGATATTACTCTACATGAAATTGCCAATAATTTACTACAGTACTTGCAGGTATGTATTTATAGATCAGTGGAAAGAACCACATATCTGTCCCATTACCAAATATATCTCAAAATTACAAAGTACCATTAATTCTTAAATGTTATTATTTGAGCAATATCAATTTTCAGAATTCTCTTCCTAATACTGAAATATCACTGGGAGGTGACACATGTTTAGAAAATTGTATTAATGGCTCAAATCCATATACATCTTAATAGACTGCAGCAAAGGCACAAAAAGTTAGTCACTCTATGTTTTTTTTTAATCACTGTGCTCCCAGTCTATAGGTGAATTTATATGTTGTATCATTAATGGTATGAGTTTCCATCAATACAATTAAAATAATATTTAACCTTCTCACAGTTTTCTAATCTCCTTACCCTAAAAATGAGATAATTTTTTTAGAGGTAGAACCAATGAATTTTAGCTCCAGAAGGATATGAAGCAAAATGGAAAATAATTTTGAAAGTAGATATTGGTCCTTGCTGAGCTGCTATTTTCTTACCCATGACATGAGAAAGATAATACCTACCTCTTACTCTTATTTTTTTCTTGAATGAACAAGTACACGTAAAGTGACTTCTCTAGTACATGATACATAAAAGAGGTTAAAGTTAGTAGCTGTTTTCTGTGTTTGTTGGAGAGTCTAAAAATAAATAAATAAATAAATAAACAAATAAATAAAAAGTTAGTAGCTGATATTTTTGGCAGGGAATGAGCACGTTTGTAGCTACGACTCAGTCAGTGCACAGGCAATATATGTAACCTCAACGTTTGTACCCCATAGTATTCTGGAATAAAAAAAATTATAATCATTATCATTTCCTGGTGAAAACACATACCAAAATGACTTATTGAATGATTCTCTGAAAGTGATGAATATTTTTACTATTTTTAGAAAGTTTTCATAGGAAGTTATACTTTTAATTGCTTTACTATTAAGAGTTGATGGGTTTTAGCAATGGTGTGCTGGTAAACTGGTTCTCCAAAAAGATAAAGGTCTTATTTATAGTTTTTGCATATTTCTGTGATCTAAATACTCCCACTATGGCCAATTTCAAACTACCAATTTCATGTTACTGAATCAAAAATTGGAAAGATATGTGCAAAATAGGCCTCATGAGTTGGTACAAGCTGGCTGCAGCACACTCCTAGCTCTAGGTCAATTCAATGATATCCAATTATTGGAATGACCAACTCAATAAATGACAAACAACAAATGACCAACTCTTCAAATGACAAATACGTCAAATAACCAATTTACAAAATGACAAATTTGTCAAAAGCTAACTTGCAGAAAAATAATGTGTCATATGATCAATTCCCAAGTGACCTTAGTTAGTAAAACATATGAAATACCTTGAAGAGGAACTAGGACAATTTCTTTATCTGTTTTTCCTTCAGAGGCAGGTAAATGGGGGGGAAGAACAAAAGCTTACAAATATAAAGAAGACAGGCTGTTGTACATATGAGAAAATTCATTTAAATATAAAATTTGCTGACTGGAATATACAGCAGACATGACTCACATTTAGCCAGACTAGACTGATAACTGTGCAGCTAAAATGCTGAGAAGCAACGAATAATCAAGTTTTGAAGAAAAAAAATCCTAATCACTTTGGAAATTTTTTCATTTGCTATTTTGATCAACAAGCAGATTGATTTTCCAGTGAATTGGATTTCCTTAAATTTATTCCTACTATCTTTATGTGCTTTGCACCTGAAGATACCGAAACACAGAGGGACTATTAACAACAGCAAATTTAGTCATTGGGGTCTTGATATGAAATTCCAGACATTTTTAAAGGCCTATTGTCAAATCATGTGGATGCCTGCCTAATTATTTTAAGATGTAACTCTCCACATTACAGATAGGAGAGCTAAGGAAATATAGTATCTAAATCCAATGGTTTTGCAGTTGCACTTAGAATCATATAGGCTAATGAATGATTTAACTTACATAATTCACTCTGAACAAAATTATTAACTATCTACTTGGTCTTTGTCCCATCTCTTTCCCCAACTCCCCTCTTAGTCACCATCTGTAGATTTTCTGACTATACCCCAAATAATGCAGACATATTCCCTCATCTACTTGCAAGCTTACACACACTCAGTCCTTCAGTCCCCATAGACTCTTTCTTCTTTTGCCTCAGACTAACTAGTCTCATGAAATGGCACTTTAGAAAGTATGTTAGAAGCATAGCTACTGAGATCTGAAAGACATCTTGCCTGTTGTTTAAATTTATATTGAGTTTTATTGATGGGAAAACTAAATTTCAAAGAGGTGAGGTGATTTACTAAAACTCACATGGAAGTAAGTTTACTTACTAGAAGTTTACTTGAGTAGAATATATACAGCTACAATTTCTTTGTAGCTCCTTCCATCAAAAGGTGAACTCTGCTTCTTCATCCCCTTGAAACCAGTCTGGCTTTGTGACTTGCTTTGACCAATAGAATGCGGCAGAAGTTGTGTTGAGTAAGTTCCAGAGACTGGACCTCACAGACCCTGCAGCTTCTACTTTTGCCCCCATGGAATACTGTTCCTAGACTACCAAGGAGGAAAGTCAGTCTATTCTACTGGAACATAAGAGGTCACATGAAGGAGAAGCAAGGCCAGCACCAACTACTCAACTTGTGAGTGGAGCTATGTGGACATTCCAGCTATCCTCTAGCTGAATGAAGTAGCATGGAATAAGCTCTGGTGGATGTGCAAAAGAACCATCTGATTAACCTATAGAATTGTGATAATTAGTAGATCACTTTTGTTTTAATCACTGAGCTTTCGGGTGGTGTGTTACATGGTAGTTAATTGATTTCCAAAAAAAAGAGCATTTCAAGTGGCTTTCAAAAATACATTCATTACAGAGAAGTTGATTAAGGGGTACAAAAATATAGTTAGATAGAGGAATAAGTTCTAGTATTTGACAGTACAGTAGGGAAATTATAGTTAACAATAATTTATTGTATATTTCAAAATAGCTAGAAGATAAGAATTGTATTATTCCCTATACAAAGTAAAGATATATGCTTGAGGTGATGGATATTACAACTACCCTGATTTAATCATTGCACATTGTATACAGGTATCAAAATATTACATGTGTGCCCCAAATAGTACAACTGTTATATATGAATAAAAATACCAAAAAAGCAAAAATAATAATTTAAGACATCAAGATGAGAGGAAATGTGAAGGTAGTGAAAATAATATGGTTATAGGTAGAGAAAAATAGATTCATATCTTGGCGTATGGTTTACTGTGTCCACAGAACAGACAGCTAAACCTGACAGGTACCATTCCATGAAGAAGGGACACTGTCACCTCATGAGTGTTGGAATGGGTCTCTCAAATTTCTACATGTTTTATAAGGAGGGGATACTTACTACCTTTGTCCTGGACTAACTTTTTTATGGGTTATCTTTTTAAGGGTGTGAATACTGTGAAAATCCTTGGAAAATAGAAATAGTGTCCTATTAGGAGGAAAGGGCAAGCATGCTAACTATAAGTATAAAATATTCAGGTTTCCCAAACTTGTTTCCTCTTCTGCAGCACAACCTACTGTGTATGCAAGAGTCATCTGCTTCTCTTTACAGGGCCCAGAAGGAATTGAGCCTAGGGGGAAGCAATGCCAGACATACTGATGATCATGCTGCTTGGTGTGCTGTGAGTAATGAAGTTGTTTGTCTCCGACCCAGGAGTCTCATGTCATCTGCCAGCAGCCATTAAATTTTGCCAGGCTAACTTGATAGCTTGCAAGAATAAAAAAAAAATCTCAAACCCTTTAGAGTTTTAACAATGAGGTTTTTCACAACGTATCTACAACAAACACCAAAGTAAAGTTTTTTGTTTGTTTGTCTTAGAAAATATATTTATGCACCACCCTTTATTAATGTAAGGGGGGAAAGAACAGATCATTTGACCCCAAAGTTAGTAGTCTTTTATTATACATAGTAGAAAATTTTGTGATAAATCCTCAACAAAGTATTAATAATTGGTAAGTTTTATTCACTATCCCTTTAAAATGGGAAAATGCTTTAATCAAAATAATAAGCAGCCTGTGGATAATTGCAGGATTAATCAAATAAATTTAAAAAATTAGGTTATTAAGTATAGAATGTCCGATTCCCTAAAGTACTAAGTTTGGCAGTTGATATCTCTGACATTTCACTTTGACACTTCTTTTTGTTGTTGTTGTTGTTTTTGTTTTTTGTTTCTGTGAAGGTACATCCTCATTCTTTCAAACACGGTTTGGCTTGTGTTTATCTTTCAAATTTTTTTTTAGAGCAATTTTTGTGAAACCATGGATAAGTCAAAAATTCGTGTTATTTTTGAATATGAGTTCCGTCATGGAACCTGTGCAGCACAGACAGCTCGAAATATCAATGAAGTGTTTGGGAAGGATGTGGCTAATGAACACACAGTATGTCGATGGTTTGAGAAGTTCCATGCTGGTGATTTTAATCTTGAAAATGAGCCATGTGGGTGACTTGAGACCAAGGTGTATAATGATGCCCTGAAAGCTGTAGTGGAAGCGAATCCATCTCAACCTACACATGAATTAGCAGCAAGGTTTGACATT
Source organism: Daubentonia madagascariensis (assembly GCA_023783475.1). Taxonomy (NCBI): domain Eukaryota; kingdom Metazoa; phylum Chordata; class Mammalia; order Primates; family Daubentoniidae; genus Daubentonia; species Daubentonia madagascariensis. Next base: position 73,745,925 of record JAKFHU010002088.1, on the reverse strand, counting down.
ACTATTCCAACAATATTGGACTATTTGAAACAAATCAGCAAGGTAAAGAAGCTGGATAGATGGGTACCGCATGAATTAATCGAGCATCACAAGAGAAATCATCTCGTAGCTTACCTTTCTTTGCTGTTACCACATAAAGGCAAACCATTTCTACACCATATTGTTATGTTTGATGAAAGATGGATTCTTTTTGACAATGACAAGCATTCAGCACAATGGTTGGATAAAGATGAAGTGCCGAAACACAGTCCAAAACTGAATATTCATCAAAAAAAGCTAATGGTGTCTGCTTGGTGGTCCAGAGCTTGTATTATCCATTATAGCTTAATGAAACCTGGTCAATCAATGACAGCGGATGTCTACTGCAACCAATTGGATGAAATGATGAACATGCTTGTGGTTAAGCAGCTGAGATTCGTCAACAGAAACAGGCCAATCTTCTTGCAAGACCACATGTTGCAAAAAACAATGCTGCTTGAACTACAGGGGCTAGACTTGGAAACTCTCTGTCATCCACTGCATTCACCAGACCTTGCACCAACTGACTACTACTTCTTCCAGGCTTTGGACCACTTCTTGCAAGGAAAAATATTCAATTCTCAACAAACTGTGGAAAATGCCTTTCACGATTTCATCGCCACTCGCTCTCCAGGCTTCTTTGCTGCTAGCATAAACAAGCTACCGTTAAGATGGCAAAACCAGTGGATAGTTTAGGTGCATACTTTGATTAATTGAACTGCTTCTTGTTTGAGATATAATAAACTAAACTTTTGATTAGAAATTGGACATTTCATATTTAATGACCTAATATTTTTGTGGCAGAAATATCTGACTCCTCCTCAATTCCTATGATTCAGCCAGCTGATTATTCCAGCTGAAGTATGGTATAAAAGTAAGAGCTAGGCTTTGAAGTTAGGAAGACTTGGATCTACTAGTGATTCTATAGCTTCTAAGTTACACAACTTTGAACAAGTGTTATAGTTTTATTAGCTTCTATTTCTTCATCTGCGAAATGGTGCTAAATTGTTCAAATGTAATGATGCTAATTGGGCTTTATTATTTTCAGGATTAGAAAACTTGATGTTTAATTTCTACACATTCAAACAACTCAATAAATGATAGCATCTATTATCACTTCATGGGTAGTTATTGCTGGTTCTTTTCCTATAAATTTAAAGAGGCCCATGGCTTCTAGTTCTTCTCAGCTACTATCAAGGGCAAGCTCATAGGACAACATGATTGTGGAGTTACAAAGTGACTTTGTGATTAGAATGTAAGCTCCATGAGGAGAAGGAAGTTGTGACTTTTACTGCTCTACCCGTAGGCCTTAGAATAATGCCTAGCACATGGTGATGCTCAGTAAATATTTGTTATATAACGTAATAGATAAATGGGCAGGAAAACCTTCAAAGTTAAATCCCGAAGTCACATGAGGACAAACATGAGAGAGGATTCAAATACACTTGTTATAGATATCACTGAATCTGTGTCCCTTATGAGTGCCCTGATAGCTCAGGGTTGCCTTGGAGCCTAAGAATGGACCAAATTACCTCTATGGCAAACTACTTGCAGAGAAACAGAACTGACTGGACTGGTAGGGAATGCTGCAGCAGAAAGAGGGAAAAAACCTTTCTATAAATCATAATTGCCAAAGGTCTGTGTTATTTATCCATACGGATTTAGAATTCATACTTTTTTAACAATAGGAAAATGAATAAAGTTTTTGGTTACTTTAAAAGTAATCTAATATTATTTGTTAAAAAGTAGAGGTCCTCAATTAAGAAAAAAATAAGAGGAAAATAAGAATCCCAAACTCCTTCACTCAATATAATGATTATTGAAAACTACAGAAATTTAAAGCTGGGAATGCTCATCTACTCAAAAATCTCTTTTTACAGATGAAGAAATGAAGTTTAGAGAGGCTGTCAATTTTACAAAGTCACATTCCAGTTCCCTAGTCCATATATTAATGACTGAAGAAGAACCGAAAGAGATTCCACCTATCAGACATGCATCAGCCACGACTGCCTGTGGCCTTCCTGCTTGTCTGCTAATTAGTTAACATCCATCCAAATCCATTTAGACAAAGCATTTTCCAGAGCTGAGAGTTCTCTTTTTAAGCATCAAAGTTAAAAATAACCTTTGCAGAATCATCACACAGGGGCAACAAACACTCCATATTTGGCACCTTTCAGAGAAAGAAGCTTCTCTTCTCTGAGGAATTCCAGCTCTTTGCTAAAGCACAAACATGTCATGCCAGATGAAATCCATCACAATTAATAGTGAAAAAAAGAAACCCTGGAAACACTTTCTTTTTCCCCATAAAATGAAGAAAAATTAGAATCAGCAAATCCTTAAATGTATTTAACTTGGACTCAGTCATCAGATTTGGAAAGTGGTGTTTGAAATCATGTTGCCTCAGCTCTCAGATGATTCATCAGAGTTTGTTGACTAGGTGTCTGGCAAACACTCCAGACCATTGCTACTGGCATGTGTGTCTAACAGATGTTAAAAATGAAAAGCTGACAGTTTTTATGGTATAATTAAATCTCTCCTTATTTCTCAAGTGCTATTTAATTTAATTTTAATCAAAAGTAATAACCATCCATAATGGCTGTAATAGTGACATTCATGTTCTATGTGAGGCATTACCTATTATGCTTTAGGAAGAAGTCTTACAATAGGAAAGTCTCTTGCTAAAGTTTATTTAATACTTTGGAAACATTCGGAAGCAATAAAGTTACTCAAGAAAAACAAAGCTTCAGGAAACCTCATTAAATGTTGAAAAGGCATGTGGTCAATGCTCTAATCTGGTGTTCTTTGCCCATTTCTCACCTTTGTAATTGAAGTGGGAGGAAACTTTTCCTTAGTAGGGCTATGGTATGAATATACATGCTAGAAAGAGGTGATTTTTATTCACTGATGTAAGTAAATGAGCAGATGATCCAAGGCACTGAATAACATAAAAGACACTGGGTTTAACTCACAAATATTTATTCCATTGGCTTGGTTATGAGTGTGGCTTGGACACACATAGTTCTTGGGTATAACGGAATCATACATTTCAGAGCCAGAAGGGACATCAGAGATGAGCTGATCTAATGTACAAATTTCACTAATAAGGAAGGTAAAATCCAGGTAGTAGGTATGATTTGCCCAAGTACCCATGACTGATAAATTGAACACCAGAACCAGAACCCAATTTTCATAATTCTAAATCCAGTAGCTTTTACATATAACCACATTGCCTTTTCATTAATAATGCCTTATCAAAACATCACATGTACTCCATAAATATATACAACTATTATGAACCCATAATAATTAAAAATAAAAAATTTAAAAGAGTGAAAATAAACAGGTGAAATTAGAAAAATAATCTTATGCTAAAAATCAGACTTATTAAAGTTTTTAAACAATAGTTGAGAACTATGTAATACTTTCCTATGTAAAACTTCCCTAATTACCATTTCGTTTGAAGTAGAAACACACCCCATCTCCGTCTAAATATGTTTTTGACCTGGCTCACAACTTTACTGAAGTTAGCACAGGGACTAGCATAGTGTTCATATTTTAAGCTTAATTTATATATTTTAACACAAAATTACACTGAACTCTGGATAGTTTGATTTATTTTAATATACTGGCATGGAAGACGTTAAAGTTGAGACAGATATTGTGTAATGTTTAGACATTACTATGTTTCATATAATAAATTGTGGTGCTCTAGGTCTGCGGTCTCTACCACCACTCCCCTGCCCCCGGTGGAAAAATGGTCTTCTATGAAACCGGTCCCTGGTACCAAAAAGGTTGGGGACCAGTGTTCTATGTAGCTTTTTATTGGTTAACTATAATGGAAACCCCATTTGGGACAAATGTTGACAGGGCTAGGAAATGTCACACGAGTCACTCTTGAGGAACAAAAAACTCTCATGTAATGGAGCCCAAAATGGGGGTTGAGCAAAATGCACCACAGTTTTGAATCTAGTGATCAGAGATGTGTGATTTAGAAACGGATGGGAGAAAAGAAGGCCATTGTAAAGTGTCTATGGTGCTAAAGTGGTGAGTCTGAACACAGAATGTCTGGCACTTTGGAAGAAGCACAACACAAGTATCTGAAAACTGCAAAATGCCACCCTCTTGGTCAAAGGTGATACCTAGAGTAGGTTCATTTCAAATGGATGTGTCCCATATTGGAGGTTCTCCCCGAGAACAGCTTAAGTAGTGGTGGAAGAAACATTAGGTAGTGGGTACATGGGAAATTTTTGTACAGCATTTTTATTTGAGTAAGCAAAAAAAAAAAAAAAAATCACAAATTGGGACCTAAGTTGAAACTGGGTAACCCTTTGAACAACTGGCAAGAGAAAGCTTAGAGCTATTTTTGGGCCAAAAAGATATTATCTTGAATGCCACAATTGGGCTTGGATGAAAGAATGTCACCACTCAAAAGAAAGGATTGGGGCACTTAGTTTGTGATTTATTATGGAGAATGATAATAATAGAAATAAGTAATATCTTGCTATTAATACTATAGTAAACATAATACGAGAGAGAGATCAAAATAAGGAAATCAAACAGGGAAACAAGTCATTCATGAGCACCATTTTATAAAGATGTGCAATTTTAGAAAGATTGGAAATGTTGAATATTTATCAAAAAAATCATCCAGAAGAAGAATCTAAAAGGGAGAATTAAAGATATCAGGTTTAAGTAGTACAATTATATAGAGTTGCTTTAGTAAATTCATGAGAAACTATACTGGTCAGCTAAGACTAAAATATAAGAAATAAAGATAAAAAAAATGAAACCATAGATACATACGCGCGCGCACACACACACACACACACACAAACAGGCAGCACAGAAGAGGGTCTATACCCCTGTGACTCCAAATTGAGGTGAGTAAAGTGCACAGTGGCTGTTGAACCAAGCAGAGTTAATACCTCAACTAAAACTGTACTGCATCACTACACTGCTATTTGTTGTATAGCCAGTTGATACCCCAGATTATGGCAATAATATTATAAAGATAACATTCTATGTCAATAGAGTAAAGCTAAAATACAAGGAAAAAATGCAACAGGTATAGCTAGTTTTGTCTTGGGAGAAGATCCTGGAAGAAACTCAGGAAAGGTGGGACTACAAGGAAAGAAATCACCAAGAGGAAGAATTTTATGTTGAAAGAAAAGGATTAAATTGATTCTATATGCCTGAGGACACTTCTGGTACTAGAGATTTTTTTTTCTTTTACTTCACCTACTAATTTTTTAAATTTGTGTGATTTATAATTTACAATTGTAAATTAAGAATGCATTTGCTTGATAGCTTGTAGTATAGAAAAAAAAAGGTCATGTCCTTGCATAACCACATCAACACTCATTTTCCTTGATGGTGGTGCCATTCGTAAAGAAACTTGAGGATTGCAAAATGGAGGAAGTTCTTTCTCTGAATGGCCTGTGAAAACTGACTTGAAATTAGAGCTATCAAGGCTGCTCATGACTTTGGCTGTTTTCATGTCCTTATTTTTACCAAGGAGGGTTTGTATTCACTTAGAGAATGTATGAAAGAAAAATAAGGATTAAATGCTAGAATTTTAATGTACTTAGACAATGATAACATGAGAAATAGTTAAACAGAGTAATGGTATACGAAGATTATGAGATTTGCTACACATGAAAAAGGGATAAAATATTATTGCTGTCATAACATATAATATGAGGGAAAATAGAAGGGTTTTTTTTAACATTTACTACATTAGTTTTGTATTGCTGCATAACAAATCATCCCAAAATTTATTTACTCAACAAATATTTATTAGCTCATGGTTTCTGTGGGTTGGGAATCTGGGCAGAGCTTAGCCGAGGGGTTCTGGCTGAAGATTTCTCATGAGGTTTCAGTCAGAAAATTGGCTGGGGCTACAATCTCATCTGGAGGCTCAAGTGGATTTGTTGTAGAGGGAGTTTCTGCGCTCACCCATGATTTTTGGCAGGCCTCAGTCTTTCACTGCATGGATCTCTCCATAGAGCTGTCTCACAATATGTCATATAGCTTCTCCCAGGGTCAGAGCCACAATAGATAAAGCATCCAAGAGGCAGTCATAGTTTTCTGTAACCTCATCCTGGAAGTGACATAACATCAGTCCTGTCTATTCTATTCTATTTTTTAGAAGTGAGACATAATTTAATTCTCACTCCAACCTTATGTGGTAAATATATCATTGTCCCCATTTTGTAGATAGGGAAACCAAATCCAAAAAGTTCAGGTAAATGTACCAAGGTTGCAAGGATGGTGAGTAGCAAAACCATGACTCAAATCCAAGCAGTCAGCTGCAGAGCTTGTGGCTTGAATATCACATTACACAGTGTTTCAGTATGATCATGCTCACAATGCACCCAGATGATGATAGTAGTATTTAGGATGGTATGAAAGGAGAACAGCAATTTGCTCAAGCGTTAATTAAAACATTTAAGGATGAGAACATTTTCAAGATGAGAGTTTGAGGGACAGCAAGAAGCTTAAATATTTTTTAGGATAGTTTGAGGAAGGTCACTCACAGTTCACTTTGGGTCTGTTGGGTGTTACGGGAATGGGAGCACTTAGGTCGTGTTAATACGGAGCAGGATGGGTAGAAAACCTTGGGTCTGTGCTTAGCAGCCAATGGTTGAATGATGTAGGCTTAGCAAGAGGGGTAAGAAGGAACTATGGAGCTAAGTCTTGCATATGCTTTCAGAAATGTTTCAGCTCCTCAGGATCTGATGAACATAATTTTCTGTCTATTTTGATATTTCATATTTTCCTATTCCCCCATGATGTAGATCACTGTCTGTGATCTGAACCTTATTACAACCATAAAAGCTATTTTTCAATTCCCACAGCTACTTCTAACTATATTTGCTCAAATTCAAATTAAAAAATCTACTGAGATTCTTCTAATCTTACTTGGTTACTTCCAAAAATGCTTCAGTATGCATTCCCCAGGTTATCAGCTTAGTATTATAGTTTAAAAAATGCATATTCAAATAATCAAGGCAAAGGAGAGTGAATTGAAAATGTTAAACACAATTCTGATATAACTATTCTTCTAACTCACTCAATAGGAATCATGTTAAAAAAATGAAATATACTTTTCAAGCTGTATTTTCAAGGTCAGAAATAATTCTGTGTGACAGTTCTGCCTCTTGAAGTTTATTGTTAGTTTCCATGAGAAATTGTGCTTTTAGGGGGTGTGACAGAGATTGAACAGCACAATGAAAATTTACTGGATTGTCGATTTCCAGAGAAAATGCTCAAAATAAATGTTGCCCTCATTTTTGTAAAATACTCCTCACTTCCAGGTGCAAACCATGGCTCAGTGAAAATAGCACCCGTTTGGTGGTTACTAGATCTCAGAAGTACCTTAGCTCTGTAACTAGTTAGTTGTATCTTGGTTAAGCCTTTAACATCTGTTTATGTGTAACAGGGAAGCATCCAATATATGTTACCTAAGGGTTCTCTTCGTTTTATCATAAAATTCTCTGATTTTGTTATTGCGAATTTCCCACATACTGACCCTTTCACATCAAAGTTGTTCAATATCTCATTTTCTATTTTTAAATCTTATAATTGGATTTCCAAATTATTATCCTGAGGGAGCTTTCATGCAATGTTGATGACACTTATCTGAGCACAACTTTCAATATTATTCACCAAGATTCAACTGGAAATGATTTTCACATGATCACTTCTGCCAATAAACGTCAAACTTCCAATTGTCATGAAAAACCCATGCCTGTTATTTTTTATAATTATTGAACCTGAAATATGTCAGATAATTCATATGAATGCTTAAGAGAATTGAATCATTTTTTAATGTTGATACATTCATATTTCAGACACAATACCAACATTTTTTTAGCATAGGTAATTTTTCATTTCTTCAAAAAGATGTGAAAGAGACAATATTTGGAAAATAATATAGTAAATAAAGATGTTTAGAATAATTTTATGCCTACTTTAATATCTTGTAGCAATAGATTTAAGTGAAAATCTATTTTTTTCTGATAGGCATTGACAATTATATGCTTTTTAAAATGTTTGATTATTAGATTCATTAAGTGTTGTATAAAAAAGAATAATATTTTAATTGTGTTCTAAAGTGAAATAGAAGTTTATGCCATCTGTTAATATTATTTTGATATCTGCAATAGTAATTAATACTTCCCAGTAATATTTCCTGCTCTCTACTCTATGGGCTCATGATAAAATCACACTTCTGGGTCTTCAGTAGTTAGATGGGCAGGTGAGGAGGTTGGGCTAATGATTTATATGCAGAACTGATGAGTGTCACTCCCGCACTGAGCATCTAATTGCCAACTGTGAGACCTTTCAGCTCTTTCTCCTTTCCTTCTCCACAGTGTTCTGGGTGGGGTTCCTCCACGGACCTCAGCCTTAGAGGAATGAGACACAGCAGAGCACAACCAACCCCCTAGAGAAAAGCAGCATGACCAGAAAACAAGCATTTGCTGTTTTGTTTGTTCAGTACTTATTTGTCACCACAGCATAACCTAACCTACCCTGACTGATATAATGACTATTAACATCTGCTACATTTACAGAGTTAGGCTGGGGAGGAAATACTACCAGTCCCCTCTCCCCCTCCAACCACCACCAACACTAAGACAGAAAAGCCATTTAAAGAAAATTAAGATACTATTAAATTAGATATTGTTAGTAGAATCTTAATATTGAATCTCCTATGTTTTTTCCAAAATTTCATCAGCTGGATCATTCTAGTCAAAATCTCAAAATATGCCACTGTTAGATATACTTGCTTTTCATCATTTTTTTGCATCTCTTTCTAATTTTCTATTAAGACACTAATCATAATGGCACAAATTATTGAGCATTTACTATGTGCCAGACATAATTCTAAGCCCTTAATTCTATTAGCTAATTTAATTCTAATAAGCACCTCATAAAATATGTACAGAGAGGGTAAGTAAAATTCCCAAGACACTTAACTAATAAGGTACACAGTGGATATCCAAATCCAGATAGCTTAGCTCTAGAGTTTGCACTCCTAATCATTAATCAATAATGTACCATAATATGCTCTATTTCAAGATAGAGAAGGGATTTGCAGCTATTGACTAGAGACTGATGACTAATAATGGAAAAATTGACAATTTATAATATGGTATATTTACTATATTTTAACATATATAGGTTAAAATCTTTCCCCCAAGTCTGAATATTTGGGTATTTATACTTAAATTTCTCAGAAATATACTGATAAGAAAACTAAAAGACTATTCCTATTTATTGCTCTCTGAATCAATCAAAGGTTAAAAATCAAGTCAGCACAAATACTTTCACATCCAGGCATGATGGACTAAGAATCACAGAATGACTCCCAATCTCAGTGTAAAATAATTGTAAGACCTGGACCTAACACTAAAATAACTACCTAAAAAAAAATTGGAAAGTAAATAACAGCAGAGAGATGGGGCAGTTGGGGCGGCGGAAGTGCACACACCCTTTAAAGATGGCAGAGGACAAAATCCACAAGTAATTTCCCATCTCTATAGCTTTTAATCTGGTACTAAATGACATCTACCCTAAAAAAGCAGCAACTCCAGTGGGTACACATGGAAAAACTCTCTGTCTGCTGGCTGGGGAACCAGATGAGTGAAGCTAGGACTCTATGAGCACTGAACAGAATGGGAAATCCTGGAAGGGAATGATCCAGAAAGGGAACCCGCCAACTCTTCCCAGCCACATCTCTAACTGATCCCCAAACCACACATGTGCTGAGCAGCCTCAAAGCAGTCCATTTAAAGATTTGAACTGTGTCTGAAGTTGCCATGCTGCTGTACAAAAAATCACGTGGTAAAAATCAAAGAAACATCACTCATTGGAGAAAAATGACTGAACATACAGTCTCAACAACTTCAAATTCATAATGCCCAAAATACAATGATTTCAAAACAAAATGCATTGTCAGGGATAAAGAAAATCAATTCCTAATGATGAAAGGGTTAATTCATTAAGAAGACCTAACAACCGTAAATGTGTAAATACCTAGTAATAGAACTTCAGAAAATATAAAATAAAATTGAAAAAATTAAAGTGGTAAATAGGCAATTTTCATAAAGTTGTAGATGTTAATACCTCTGTCTCACCACTTGGTGCAAGAACTAGAAAGTATACAAGAACTACAACTTGATACAAGTACTAGGCAAAGATAAGGAAGATATGCATTATACAACCAAACATTTTGACTTACTTAATATGCATGTATAGAACACTATGCCATAAAACAAGATAATATGCATTCTTCTCAAGTAAACAAGGTATATTTAACAGGATAGAACATATTCTGAGTCATAACAAAAGTCTCAAAAATTTAAATTATTTGAACTATACTGAGAATATTTTCTTATTATGATAAAATTAAATTTAAAATAAAAAACAAAAAGATAACCTAGAATCCTTGAAATATTTGAAAATTAACAACACATTTCCAAGTAATCATTGACTTCAAGGAGAAATCATAGATAAATTAGAAAATGTTTTGAACTAAGTGGTAATTTAAAGGCAGCATATCAACATTTGTGGAATGTAACTAGTACCATGCTTAGAGGGAAATTAGAGTATTCAATGTCTATATTAGAAGAAAAAGAATGATCTCAGTTGATATTCTAAACCTCCACCTTAAGAAAAAAGAAAAAAGCAGAGAAAATTAAATACACAAAAGTTGAAAAAAGGAAATAAAGATAAAGGCAAAATAAAGAACAGAAAGCAGAAAAAAAATTTTAAAAATTAGTGAAATCCAAAGCTGCATTTTGAAAAGTTGAACAAATTTTTCAAACCTTCAAAGAGAAAAAAATAGAAGATACCAGTTATCAATGTCAGGAATGAAAGAGGAGATATCACTAAAGAAGCCATAGACATTGGAAATATAATAAAAAAAATTATGAACAACTTTATTCCAATACAATTGACGACCTAGTTGAAATACATTCTTTGAAAGACATAAATTACCAAAACTCAAAAAGAAATAGAGCAAGCAAACTGTTCTATATCAATTAAAGAAATTGAATTCAAAATTTTAAAACTTTTCATAAAGAAAACTCTAGGCCCAGAGGGCTTTATTATTATTATTTATGCCTGGGCCCAGAATGGGAAAGAAAATCAACTTTATAAAGGGACAGAAACTTTTTAGAGTGAAGAACTGTTTGATGTCTTGATTATAGTGGTAGTTTAAACTATTACATACAATTACCAAAATTCACAATTCAAATGGATAAATGTATATAAATAATGCCTTAATAAAAAATGTTTTATTCCTAAAAAGAAAAATAAGCAGGTACCCACTTAAAATCTCATGAGTTATTTTCAATGTACTGTGAAATATTTTGGAAAGATCCCTAAGATTGTACAACTCTGAAGGATTATTGTAAATAGAATAAAAATATTTATTAAGAAAGGAATGTCTATTACAATCAGATATCATGTTTTATTTGAAAACTGGACTAATGCAAATGAAAGAGCAAATTAAACTTTGCAGTGATTTTGAAACAAAAAGGTACACCGTCAAATGGGAAAGTAGAGGTGTACAAAAGTATGTACATTTGGCTTGCATAGAGCCAAGGAGTTATCAATCAAAACCCTTCTTTTCCTAATTTCTCTTCCAAATAGATGTCTAAAGACTGACAACAGAAATCCAAGATTTCTCTTTTCACCTTGGCAACTGTTACTTTTACAGTTGGTTCCTTCTAAGACAATGGATTTCTTTTTTATTTGTGCTCTAACACTATCAAAAAATGCTAGAGCTTTAGAGTCAGTCACAATGGAGGATTTCCCTGAGGAGAGTGTAACATCGTGTAGAGGCGGAAATAGCAGCAGGTAGCTCACTGCTCTGATATGTACCAACAACAATGAAGAACGAGCTTAAAACAAAACAAAACAAAACAAAATGAACCCTATTTCAGTTCTATTCCTAGAGCTACCAACGGAAGGGAAGTGACAAGATATTTCTTTACTAAGGGCTTTGGGTTCTTCATCTAAAAATGAAGTTTTCAGATATGATCATTTCTCTGGCCCCTTTCCTGCTTACATATTTTATGATTTTAAGCTACTTAAACTTAAATTTCTGTAAAGCAGAAATTTCATTCTGAGCCTGAGTAGGTAGAGAGCAGTTTCATAGAGTCTTATGCTTATGCTTCATGGAATACTTATGCTTAAGTCAGGGTTTTCCTACCTTCCAATTTCACAAAATAGTAAAATTCAAAATTATCTTTTTTTTTTAACATAATGCGGCCATCTTCTTATTTTGTCAAGTTAGGGATTTATGGCTTATAAAAAGTGAAGAATAAAAATAAATAAAAACTAGCATATTTCATCCCCTCCAAAAGAGAATATTTTAATATAAAAAGAACAAATTATCACAATAAAACATAAATCTTTAAAATTAACTTTATGAAAAACTCACTACATTGACCTTTCTTTCATTGTTGTGCTGCCCAATAGAAATTTTATTCAAAAACTTCTTTTTTGAGTGTTTTTAAACATTGATAAATTCTGTTGTGTTCCTCTTCCTATACTCAAATTTAGGGGAGAAGCCACTGTGTTCACAGATCACAAGGACTGCTTCCTCATCACTAAGCTTATATCATCTTTGTTTCTTTTCTGATAGTCATTCAACCAATGTGAAAAATAATGTTGGTCTCTGAGAATAATTGAGACCAGTCTCAAGAATATCAAATGTTGGCAAGGATGTGGAACAACTAGAACTCCCCTGCATCTCTGGCAGAAATGTGAAATGGTACAACTCTGGAAAACAGTTTGGTAGTATCTTATAAAGTTAAACATACACTTACCATATTACCAAAAAATTCCCTTCCTAGGTATTTGTTTACCCATAAGAAATTAAATCATATGTACACATGAAGACTTGTACTCAAATATTTATAGCAATTTTATTCATTATTAGCCAAAACTGGACCCAAAAAACTCAAATACCCATCAACTGATAAATGTAATAAATAATTAAATTGTGCTATATCTTACTATGGTATAGTATTCAGAAATAAAAAGGAGCATACTGCTGGTGCATACAACATGGATGAATCTCAAAAAACATTACACTGAGTTAAAGAAGCTAGATATGGAAGAACACATCTTGTATAATTGCATTTATATGAAGTTATAGAACAAGCAAAAGTAATTTGTAGTGACAGGAATTTGCAAGAGTGGCTGCCTTGGGTGGAATGTGGCAGTGGCAGCAGTGGCAGCAGTGGCTGATCACAAAGCAGTGGGTAGTTGAGTATATTGCTCTGTCAAACTCATCAAAGGGCCTATTTAGGCTGGGCGTGGTGGCTCATGCCTGTAATCCTAGCACTCTGGGAGGCTAAGGTGGGAGGATCCCTTGAGGTCAGGAGTTTGAGACCAGCCTGAACAAGAGCAAGACCCCATCTCTACAAAAAATAAAAAAATTAGCTGGGCGTGGTGGTGCATACCTGTAGCCCCAGCGACTCAGGAGGCTGAGGCAGGAGGATTGCTTGAGCCCAGAAGTTTAAGGTTGGAATGAGCTATGATGACACCACTGCACTCTAGCCAGGGTGACAGAGCAAGATCCTGTCTCAAAAAAAAAAAAAATATATATATATATATACACACACATACACACACACACACCCCCATAAAAGGGCATATTTAAAATGTGTGCATATAATCTGTAAATTTTACGTTAATAACATTAGTTTTCTAACCAAATGAAAAATACGTATTCAAAATTTAGATTTTTCTTTCTCAAAACTTGACATATCAATTTTTACTCATAAATAGAATAATTAAAAAATAAAGTTATTTCACTTATGAAAGTATTAACATAAAATGGGAAATGGTGCAAAGTGTGCACTTGTAACAGTGGTTTAACACATGTAGCCATTTCAAAGTGGTTTGCTTTGAGGCAGAAATGATATGCATGTTCCATTTTTGTTTTGTTTTTCTAAAAATGCATTTTAGCTAAAGGTAAAATTTCTAAGCGTTCTCCTTTAGGCTATGTTTAATATCTCTAATCTGATTCTTGTCATAAACATATTTATAATTTACTAAAGTATTGCTGTGTGTTATCAAAACCTCCTGGTTAAGTGCCAGCTTCCTTAGGGGAAGGAGTGTCAGATTACATATCTGTCAATACCTGGCTGATTGCCTTATGTTACTGAATATACTGGACTTCATAAAACTGAATGGAGATGAACTGAATCACAAGCAGGGTGGCACAGCATAAACGGCAGTGGGCTTGCATTTCATAAATGTGTGTTCTAATCTTGGTTCTGCCTTCATAGAAACTTGGATGGGTCACTTTGTTGACTCATAGTGTGCAAAAGCAATTTATGTAACCAAAACATTTGTACCCCCGTAATACTCTGAAATAAAACAAACAAACAAACAAACAAATAAATAAATAAAAACCAAAAAAAGAAGGAAGGTATAAGCATGGGGTGCTAGATCCTCCCTTAAACGAGAAGGCACAGGGTTCAGAGGGTGACTGAGTGGCATCCCAGATGTTGTCATCAAAAGCCCTTTTATAGGTGGAAGCCAGAGCATCTTTATGTGTAAGAAAAATTGCAGCCTAGAGTGGGTGAGGGCCAGATGCCACACCTGTACTATATGGTGGGAGAGAGCAGTCCTTAATCTCCTGGATGGACCATGGCCCTCCTTATCATCCCTGTGAGGTAGGAGCACAGCAGGGACAGCCAGAGGCATGTGGGTAACTTCGGGACTATACTAGAGCTTGGTTAGGGTAAAAATCTGAAAATAAGAGCAACGGAAAGGCCACTACTGAATGTTGCCTCTTGCCTGGCCTTCTTCCCCATGCCCTGAACTGGGCAGTGGCAGCAGATGTGACAGCCTCCAGAAAAAAAAAAAACAAAAAAACAAACAAACAGAAAAAAACCAATGCTAAGCAAAAGTACTTTGCATTTGCTGAGGAGCAGTATACTCTGGGCATCAGACAAGCACGTGAGTAGTTTGTCCCAGATTACCACTCCAGGGATTCTTCCCCACGACATGTCCTCCTCCTCCCCAACACAGACGCTCACCAGGAAGAGCACAAGCTAGTGGCTAGCTTATTTTTTTCTTTATCCCCCAGACTAGTCAAAGTTATAGTGGTCTCTACAACAAGAAGCCTTCAAGGAAAAACAATGAAATATCTAAAGAGTACGAGAAAGGACACACATAAAATAAAATAATGAGAAAATGATATGTCACCAAATATGAATCAAGGAAAGCTAAAGGAGAAGGAGCGGCAATGTTAATATTAGACAAAAGAGGGTATAAGTTGGAAAGCATAACATTTGATAAAGTTGCTTATCACTTTCAAAGAAAGGGGAAGTCCTATGTTCATTTTAATAGATGCCAGTGTGGAATTTGATAAAATTCAACATCTACTCTTGGCAAAACGTTTTAGTGAACTAGAAATGGAAGTGAAATATTCAACCTTACAAAGAGTGTCTCCAAAAGGTCCACAACAAACACCCTATAACTTAACTAAACTGTGGATATTTTCCTTTAAGAATAGGAGTAAGATAAGGTTGCCTGTCACCACTTCTATTCAATATGTTAGAAGTACTAGACTAGAAAGTAAGGAAATGAAAACAAAGAAAATATAGAAAAGTGAAAAAATATAAACAGAATTCTATTTATAAAAGATATGATTGTCTATGATAGGATTGTCTGAAGCACCAATAATAAATTATTAGAATTCATGAGAATTTTTTTGTGGAATTCTTGATTAAAATATCCATGTATGAAAGAAATTCCATTGGTTTTTCTATAGCTATAGGATAATAACAGAGAAGTGTAGTTTAAAATAAAATACCCTTTATAATATTAATCATACAAATTACTTAGGAATAAATATTTTTCAAATATGTAAGAATTTTACAAGGTAAAGTTTAATGATTAAGAGTCATTAGAGGAGGATTTATAAAAAGAGAGTTATACCGTGTTTATTGACTAGAAAACAAAATCTTTAAGTTATCCTGAAATTGAACTGAACATTTAATCCAATCCTAATCAAAATCCTAAAGGTTAGTTTTAAATGGAAATTTACATGTAGAGTCTAAAATTTATACAGAAGAGTAAAGATCTAAGACTAGACATGACAACCATGGGGTCAAATGAAGAATATAAGTTGGTCTTCCCTGACACAAAGATTTATCATAAATCAGTAGTAATAATGAAAGTGATGAATTGAACATGGATATAAAAATAGAACAATGTAAAATGATAAAGAACCCAGAACATAGAATGACAGAGCTAATAGTGAGGATCAGTGATTAAAGAAGAGACTATTCAACAAAACTACTGGAACAATTATTACACAGACGAAAAAAATCAAAATTGGTCCCTTTTCTTGTATTATGTACAAGTATAAATTCCAGTTTTATTAAAAGATACAAATGAAAAAAACAAAGCTAAAATTTTAGAAGTCAATATATGAGAATATCTAACATCTTGTGTAGGGAAGTGTTTCTTAAAGAAGATGGTGCAGCACTAGCTGAAAAAGGAAAGATTTGGTAGACTTAACTGTAATATATAAAAATTAACATCATCTATCTATTGACACAAAAGAAGGTGAAAAGATAAGTAACAATTGGCTGAAGATATTTGAAGTATACATAACTGACAAATAATTATTATCTAGAACCTATAAAGAACTCCTGAATATCAACAAGAGAAAAATAGAAAAATGGACAAAAGACTTGAATCATGCTTACAGAAAAGGATTCACAAATAGCCAGTCGATATATAAAATGATACTCAACCTCAAAATAGTCAAGAAATTTTCAAATTAAAACCACAATAAAATAGCATTGGCAAAATCTGCCTCTGACAATATGTACTGTAGGTAAGGATTAAAAAGAATGCTCATGTACTGTTAGTGAAGATATAAATTTGTAAAAACACACAATAAAACAAAAGAAAAAACTCTAGAAAAAATGGAAATATTTCAGAAAAAGTTAAAATATTTATACCATGAGAACCTGGAATTCCCCTCCCAGCTTCATATCATGGAGACACTCATGCACATGTGCCCCAGAATATAGGTATAAGGATTTCATTGCAGCACTGTGTGTAATAGCAGAAAATCTGATAAAATGCAAATGTTCACCAACATAAATAATATATATTCATATGATGAACAACTATATGCATGTGAAAATGAATGAATTACACTTATACCCAGAAACATGGATGACTCTCAGGAACATAATACTGAGTAAAGAAAAGCATTGACATTCTTTCTGCACTTGATCAAACTTTCAAAAAATATACAAAACTAAAGAGTATATTATTTTGAGATACAAAAGTATGTCACAGAAACTAAAAGAAAATCAAGTAGAAAATATTTAAGGAGTATAAAGGGGAAATAAAAAAGTATGGTGAGGCTTGGCACAGTGGCTCATGCTTGTAATCCCAGCACTTTGGGAGGCTGAGGTGGGAGGATTGCTTGAGACCAGGAGTTTGAGACCAGCCTGGGCATCATAGTGAGACTTCATCTCTAAAATAAATAAATAAAAATAACCAGGTGTGGTGTTGGGCACCTGTAGTCCCAGCTACTTGGGAGGCTGAGGTGGGAGGATACCTTGAGTCCAGGAATTTGAGGTTATAGTGAAATATAATATGACCACTGCACTCCAGCCTGGGTGACAAGCTGTCTCTACTCAAACAAAAAAAGAAAAGAAAGAAATTATAATGAATATAATAGAGAGGTTGTAGAGACCAGTGATTCTATTGTGCCACGAACTGAAGAGTATGATTATCTCAGTCCTGTGCAACTGTTGACCCAGGTTGTCACAGACTCCAGGAGAGCACAGAAGAGCACACAACGTACTTAAGGAGGAAAAGATGATTTGCATCTTCATGCCTCTCAGTCACTCTGTACCTTTCTATTACCTACACATCTTGAGCAACCCTATACCATGAAGATGTTGGGTACAGAGTCTCCATTTATAACATTTCCTCCATTTATGACATTTTAACATTCTATAAAATGATGAGAGTTGAGATAATTGTTAGAAATGGAGAGTTTAGAGAGGAGTTAATCAGTACCCATTATGTTTCCATGTGTCCAGCAAGTTCACAATCGTATTAAGGCCTGGAATAGATGGGGGACAATGATGCCATTAATTTGTTGATCACAAAACATTGGCCCTAATATTTACATCCAGGTAATCAGCAGTGATCAAAGGAAAAGGTACTCTCACATGTCTCTATAATTCCACAGTCTTGGTGCAGGATAAATTGAACATGTTCAACCTGAGGGTTGGTGTGGAGTTGCTTTTGTTCTGGTTAAGGTCCATGGTAATGGACTCTGAAACTTCTAAATAAAGTGGATGATGGTAAGTTGAGGGAAAGGCATTTTTATCTTTAATGTTTAACCTTCGCTGTTGCTGACACTGAGCTGTCAGGTTCAAACAGCCTCCAATCAATAACCCATCACTCAGAGGAGAAGTTCCTAAGCAGTATGCACAGTTCTGTTCATGCTACTAGCTCCCAAGCTCTGGGTCTATATTTTCAGAAGCTCTGAAATCAACTGTTGAGACTGTATCTAGCAGATGCGTGATGTCAACTACCTGGTCTCCCATGGAGGAACAGAAGACCTTGGACTGTGATTCCTGCATTTTGCCCTAAGTGATCTTATATCATCTTGTATTTCATTCTTTTTATATCAACAATTCTTCACATTTTCCTCCACTGGTTAAGGAAGGGTTAAGAAAGAATATTTCTATGAATACCATTAGCCTCTGAATCTCCTGAAGATTTTGTTTTAAAAACCTATGTCAGGGGAACACATCCCTGCTGTGGAAGGACTTTTGTAGATGGGAAAGGTTATTTGACCCTTTAAATTTTTTTTTCTTTAAAATCTCCCTTACATCATGTGTAGCAGACTAGTTTAAATACAAGGAACAAAATTATACAAAGGTCACCTGAAGCCCTTCAAATGGCTGAGGTGGAATCCTAACTACTTTAGACTCTTGGTTAATCCCATGTCATAAAGAGGTGTCCAGAACGCCTAAGAAGTTTAGCAATATCATCTATTTCTCCAAGCGATAAACCTTTTTCAATTGAAGATATATAGAAACTTTGTTCTCTCAGCATAGAAAAAATGCAAATAAGTAAATGTTCTTAGACACTGAAACATACCCCTCAAGCTATCTTTCTTTTTGAAGAAAATATTTATAAAATGTATGACGTTCTTTCTTACCATCTTAAACTGAGCAGTTAAAAATTATTATCCTTGAGACAGAGTTGTCATTATAGGCAACCTAACTGCATTGTACAATAATACAGTGATGCCCTCAAGAATTTAAGCAGTGTGACACTTTTCCTTCCCATATTATACCTCCATATTGGTATTCTTTTCACATTTAGGAAGTTTAGTTTCTTTACAATGTAGAAAAAAAATTTCACAAACAATTACTAACATTTAAACTGAGGTAGGAAAAATTGCATGATGAAAACTCCTCAAGGCATTTAATCACATGAAAATGGCACATTTTTTTCTGTAAGTATTTGATTTCTGGTAGCTTATAATATGTTTACTCTTTTATAAAAGCTCTCTTAAAAATTTATGAGGGACAGTGGACAAGATGGCCAACTAAAGACATTGCTTGTCAGGCTGTCCTAGAAGGAAGATAGGATTTCAGAAAAAGGAGAGGACAGAAGAGACACAGAGAAGGTGTAAATCATAGAGAGAGGTGCCAGAGCCTGCCAGGGATCTCACAGAGGAAAATTGCAAAGCAGAGAAGGAAGAAGATAAAGGAAAAAAGGTATCAGTGAGGATCAAACCCAGAGAGGCTCCACACCCAGTGAAAAGGTAAAGGGGGGATTCTTCTCACCCCTCCACAAGCATTTGGTGGCCTGAAGGCTACCAAGCTTCCTGAAAACTTTTCCAACCCACAAGCCCAGGCATTGCAGCAAACATGGTATAGTGGGGAGAACTTGTTTGACCAAGGAGCTTGGACACTCTGCAGTGGACCCAGGGTTCCCAACTTGGGAACTCCCTGCACAATTGCATTTTGCAGAGTTATACACCAGTGAGTCAGACAAGCAGACCAGACCCCATGTCCCCTGGACTCAAGTGGGTTGCTAGGAACACAGCAGAGAGGTCTGGGAGTTGGACTCAGGTGGTGAGGAAGCCCATGTGGACAGATCTGACAGGAGTGTACTGTGGGGTTCTGAGATGTGGCAAGCAAGGAGAGTGCCCATCCCCTCCATAGGAAAACTGCCCTATTTGATTGGGATGAGTCCTGTGACAAGGAAGAGAATAGCCCTAGGTGTCATAGCAACCAGGTGTGATGCATTCAGGCACTCGGGCTGACTGGGATCTGCAGCCCCTCCTCCTCCCATTTCAATCAGGAGGGCAGTTTGGGCCGAGAATTTGTTGCATGGCCACCTTTCCCCAGTGGGTGTGTGCTACAGGCTGAGGGTTCCATGGAAAGTGGGACCACACCTTTTCCCTTGGGGACCTGCAGTGGATTCAGGTTGCCCAATTCGGGAACTCCCTGACCACCAGCATTTTGCAAAGTTGCACACCAGGCGGTCAGACAAGCAGACTAGACCCTGTGTTCCCTGGATTCTAGTGGATTGCTGGGGGACACAGGCCTGGGGAGGCCTGGAAGCTGGACTCAAGTGACAAAGGAACCCATATGGACAGAACAGATGGGAGAATAGTGTGGGGTTCTGAGACATGGCCAGCTGGGAGAGTGCCCATAGCCCTGCAGGAAAGCCACTCTGCTGGATTGGGGTGAGGCCTCCAGTGAGGAGGAGTGCAGCCCTGGGAGCCATAGCAACCAGCAGTGGCACATTAAGGTGCTTGGGCTGAGCAGGTGCTGCAGCCCCTACTCCATCCATTCTAACCAAGAGAGCAGCTTGTGCTGAGAATTTGGTGAGTGGCTGCCTCTCTCCATAGAGTGCATACTCCAGGCTGAGACCTCCACAGAGAGCAAGGTCTGCTCCTCTTACCCTGGGGACTTGTAGTGGTCTACGGTGCCCAATTTGGAAGCTCCCTGCCTGCCAGTGTTTCAGAGACACATGCTAGGGGGTCAAACATGCAGGCCTGGAGGAAGTATGAGAGCAAGACAACCAGATTGTGACTCTCACATGGCCCCATCTCCACAAGCAGGCTTTCTGGCTGGGTGGGGCAACTTCACCCCCTCCCTGGTGGCTTTCCCCAGAAGCTGGGAGTAGAACTTTGAACCATGCCAAAACAGCTACCTTACCAGCTTTTGTGCAGCCTGAGGGTGAGCTCACCCAAGCCAGCCCCACACAGCCTAACTCCCCCAATCACCTCTGCTATGGCAGAGAATAAGGACTCACCTGGAAGTTCCAGGGCCCACCCACCACCTGGGGCTTTCAAGTGCTCCTCCTGAGGGACTAGAGCCAGTCACAAAAACAACATGGCAGCTTGTTCCTTTCAGCAAACACCATCTACTGAGAGGGAGGTCAATTTGCATGACCCTTTACAGCATTTACTGACTCAACCATATGGGGTGAAGTCAGTTCTCACCCACAAGTGCCACCTATCATCTCAGAGATTACACTGGGCGTGCCATTACAATTCACACTGCTAAGAAGACCACAGGGCTAAGGAAAGAGAAAGGAATTCAAAGTCCTATATCCTTTCTCATCAAAAAAAGATAGGAAACCTGCCCACACACATAGCTTACCACAGCTACAGCATCCAAACAAATACCACCTGAGAAAACCATCACACTAAGGATATCCATAACCAAAGCATCCATCCAGAACCTAGACTGCTATCAAAGCACCCACAAAGAAAGCCAAAGTTTCTTACACAACATATGCTACAAAAACACACTCATATGAATGGGGAGAAAAACCCCATCTGAACAAAAAAATGAAGAAGCAACAGCTGCTTCAGATGGGAAGGAATCAGCAAAAGAGCTCTGGAAGTATGAAAAATCAGAGTGAAAGAACACCCCCCCAAAGGGAATACCAGCTCTCTAGCAATGGATGCTAACCAAAATGAAAATATTGAAATGACAGATAAAGAATTTTGAATATGGATTGTAAGGAAGCTTAACAAAATCCAAGAGAAAATGCAAAACCAACTCAAAGAAACCAGAAAAACAATTCAGGAAATTATGAAAAAATCACTAAAGAGATAGACATATGAAAGAAAAACCAAATAGAAATTCTGGCAATGAAATGTTCCATTTAGGGAAATAAAAAACACAATTGAAAGATTTAAGAATAAACTAGACCAGGCAGAAGAAAGAATCTCAGAGCTTGAAGACAATTCCTGCAAATTAACTCAGTCAGTCAAAAATAATGAACAGAGAATTAACAGGAATGAACAAAGCCTATAAGAAGTAGGGGATTATGTAAAATGGCCAAATATAAGAATCATAGGCATCCCTGAGGATTAAGAAGAAAATGCACAAGGGCTGGAAAACCTATCTGAAGGAATAATTGATGAAAACATTCCTCTTCTTGTGAGAGATTTAGACATCCAGGTACAAGAAGCTCAATGAAAACCTAGGAGGTTCATTGCAAAGAGGCAATCACCAAGACACATAGTCATCACACTGGCAAAAGTCAAAAAGAAGAAGGAATTCCTGTGAGCTGTAAGGCAAAAATGTCAAGTAACTTACAAAGGAAAACCCATCAGGCTAACTGCAGACTTCTCAAGTGAGTCCTTATAAGCCAGAAGTGATTGGGGCCCCTCTTCAGTCTTCTTAAACAGAACAACTGCCAGCCGAGAATTTTGTATCATGTAAAACAAAGTTTCATGAATGATGGAGAAATAAAGACTTTTCCAGACAAGCAAACACTGAGGAAATTTGTCAAGATGAGACCTGCCTTGCAGGAAATACTCAGAACTGCATTACACATGAATCAGCACAATGGTCACCACCAGTGTAATATCACCCAAAAGCTAAAGCTCAGAGCTCAAGTAAAACAATAGTACAAGAGGTTAAACAAAGCATTAAGGTACTACCCAATAAGATGAACAGAACAGCATCCCACATATCAATTCTATCAATCAGCATGAATGGTTCAAATTCCCCACTCAAGAGATATAGGCTGGCTGAATGGATTAAAAAAATACAGGCCAAGTATGTGCTGTCTCCAGGAAACACATCTAACCCAAAAGGACTCTTACAGATTCAAGGTTAAGGGATGGAAAAAAATATTCCATGTAAAAGAAAACCAAGAGAATGCAGGTGTAGCCATTCTTGTATTAGATAAAATTGACTTTAAATCAACAATAGTAAAGAAAGACAAAGAAGGTCATTATATAATGGTAAAGGGAGCAATTCATGCACAGGACATAACAATCCTAAATATTTATGCACCAAACACAGGAGTGCCCAAATTCATAAAGCAATCCCTACTAGATAAAAGCAGCAAGATAAACAGCAGCATCGTATTTGCCTGGGAGTTCAACACCCCACTGACAGAACTGGACAGGTTATATAAGCAGAAAATAAATAAAGAACCACTGAACTTAAATGGGAGTATAGAATAATTGGACCTAAAAGACATTTACAGAACATTTCACCCAAAAACTTCTGAATATAAATTCTTCTCATCAGCACATGGAACATTCCCCAAGACTGATCATATTTTAGGCTACAAAACATGGCTCAACAAATTAAAAAAATAGAAATCATTTTATGTATCCTCTCATACCACAGTGGAATAAAACTAAAAATCAACTCCAAGAGAAACACCCAATTATGCACAAAGTCATGGAAATTAAACAACCTGTGGCTGAACAATAATTGAATCAATGAAAAAATTAATATAGAAATCAAAAAGTTCATCTAACTGAATGAAAAAAGGGACGCAAGCTATCAATATCTGTGGGAATCAGCAAAAGCAGTCCTAAGGGGAAAATTCATAGCCTTAAATGTCTACCTAAAAAGACAGAAAGATTACAGATTAACAATCTAATAACACGTCTCAAGGAACTAGAAAAGGGAGAGCAAACCAAACCCAAAGCTAGCAGAAGAAAAGAAATAACTAAGGTCAGAGCAGAAATAAATTAAATGTAAAACAAGAAAATAATACAGAAAATCAATGAAACAATTAATTGGTTATTTGAAAAGATAAACAAAATTGATAGACCTCTTGCTAGATTAACCAGGAATAGAAGAGAAAGGATAGTAAGCTAATAAGCTCAATCAGAAATGAAAAATGAGACAATAAAAATAATATCACAGAAAAAAAATATCATCTGTGAATACTATGACAATCTCTATGCATATAAACTCAAAAAGGTAGAGGAAATGGACAAACTCCTGGAAACGCACAACCTCCTAAGAGTTAATCAGGAAGAAATAGAACTCCTGAGCAGACCAATAATGAGCAAATGAGATTGAAGCAGCAATAAAAAAATCTTCCAACAAAAAAAGCCTCAGATCAGATGGATTCACAGCTGAATTTTATGAGACCAACAAAGAAGAGTTGGTATCCATTCTGCAGAAATTATTCCATAATATTGAGAAGGGAATCCTCCCCAACTCATTCTATGAAGCTGGTATCACCTTGACACCAAAGCCAGGAAAGTACACAAGAAAAATACTACAGATCCATATCTCTTATGAACATAGATGCAATAATTCACAACAAAATTCTACAAACTGAATTCAACAGCACATCAAAAAATAATTCATCATGAACAAGTGGGCTTCAGCCCAGGGAAGGAAGGATGGTTCAACATATGTAAATTGATAAATGTGATTCACCACATAAACAGAAGCAAAAACAAAGATCATATGATCATCTCAATAGATGCATAAAAAACATTAAAAAAATTCAACACCCTTTCATGATAAAAACCCTCAACACACTAGGCATAGGAGGAACATATCTCAAAATCATAAAAGCCATAGTACAAACCCATGGCCAGCAACATACTGAATGGGGAAAAGTTGAAAGCATTCCCACTAACAATTGGAACAAGACAAGGATGCTCACTATCACCACCTCTATTCAACATAGTGCTGTAAGTCCTAGCAAGGGCAATCAGGCAAGAGAAAGAAATAAAACGTGTCCAAATCAGGAAAGAGGAGGTCAAACTATTGCTATTTGCAGATGATATGATCTTATATCTTGAAAACACCAAAGATTCTACCAAGAGACTCCTGGAATTGATAAATAAATTCAGCAAAGTCTCAAGTTACAAAATCAATGTACACAAATTAGAAGCATTCCTGTAAACCAATAACAGTCAAGCTGAGAGTCAAACAAAGACTCAATAACATTCACAATTTCTACAAAGAAAATAAATTACCTAGGAATATATTTTACCAATGAGGTGACAGACCTCTACAAAGAGAATAGGAAACACTGAGGAAAAAAATCACAGATGATACAAACAGGTGGAAAAATATATCATGCTCATGGATAAGTAGAATCAACATTGATAAAATGCCCATACTACCCAAAGTGAATTACAGATTCAATGCAATCCCCATCAAAATACCAACATCAGTTTTGCAGGTCTAGAAAAATTAATTCTGTGCTTCCTTTGGGACCAGAAAAGAGCTTGTATATCCAAAGCAATCTTAAGTAAAAGGAACAAATATGTAAACAACACCTTACCAGACTTCAAACTATCCTACAAGCCTATAGTAGCCAAAATGGCATGGTATTGGCACAAAAATGGACACATAGACCAGTGGAACAGAATAGAAAACCCAGATATAAAACCATCCGCATACAGTCAACTGATCTTTGACAAAGCAAACAATAATATACACTGGGGAAAAGAATCCCTACCCAATAAATGGTGCTGGGAAAATTGGATAGCCACATGCAGAAGAATGAAACAGGATCCAAATCTCTCACCACTCAAAAAAATTAATTCAAGATGGATAAAGGGCTTAAATGTACGGCATGAAATCATAAGAATTCCAGAAGGAAAATTTTGGAAAAACTCTTCTAGATATTGGCATAGACAAAGAATTTATGAAGAAGACTCCAATGACAATCACAGCAACAACATAAATAAATGGGACTTGATTAAATTAGAAAGCTTCTGAAAAGCCAAGGAAATAATTAACGGGGCAAATAGACAACCTAGAGAATGGGAGAAAATATTAGCAAGCTATACATCTGATAAAGGACTAATAACCAGAATCTACAAGGAACTACAGAAAATCAGGAAGAAAAAATCAAACAACCCTATTAAAAAGTGTGCAAAACATAAGCAGAAGCTCCTCAAAATAAGATAGACAAATGGCCAATAATCATATGGAAAAGTGCTCAATGTCACTAATCATCAGGGAAATCAAAACAAACAATGAGATATCACCTTACCCCAGTCAGAATGGCTTTTATTAAAAAGTCTAAAAACAATAGATGCTGGCATGGATGCAGAGAAAGA
Source organism: Daubentonia madagascariensis (assembly GCA_023783475.1). Lineage (NCBI taxonomy): Eukaryota > Metazoa > Chordata > Mammalia > Primates > Daubentoniidae > Daubentonia > Daubentonia madagascariensis. The sequence continues at coordinate 73,719,512 of JAKFHU010002088.1, read as the reverse complement.
AATGCTTCTACACTGTTTGTGGGACTGCACATTCATACAACCTCTGTGGAAAACAGTATGGAGATACCTCAAAGAACTAAACGTAGACCTACCAGTTGATTCAGCAATCCCACTACTGGGTATTTACCCAAAGGAAAAGAAGTCATTTTATCAAAAAGACACCTGCACTCAAAAGTTTATGAAAGCACAATTCACAATTGCAAAGATGTGGAATTAACTCAAGTGCCCATCAATTCATGAGTAATTTCACACAAGGTGGTATATGTATACCATGGAATACTACTCAGCCATGAGGATGGCTGACTTAATGCCTTTTGTAACAGTATGGATGGAACTGGAGACCATTATCCTAAGTGAAGTATCTAAAGAATGGAAAACAAACACCATATGTACTCACTATTAAATTGGAACTAACTGATGAGCACATATGTGCACAGAGGGAAGTAATCAAGCAGGGGGGAGGGTAAGGGAAGGGATGGGTGAAAACCTACCTGATGGGTACAATGAACACTATCTGGGTGATGGGCACACTTATAACCATGACCTGAGCATTATAAAAGCAAGCCACATAATCAAAAGTATTTGTACCCCTGTAATATTTTGAAATAAAAAAAATTTTGAGGGACCTCCATACTGTTTTTCATAATGGCTATACTAATTTATACTTCCACTAATATTGCATAAGAATTTCCCTTTCTCCACATCCTCAGCAGCATGTGTTATTTATTGTCATTTTGATAATAGCTATTAGGACTGGAGTGAGATGATATCTCATGTGATTTTGATTAAAATTTCCCTGATAATTAGGGGTGTTGAACATTTTTTCATATATATGTTGGCCATATGATTCAGCAATCCTATTCCTGGGTATATATCCAAAGGGAATGAAGTGTGTATGTCAAAAAGATACGTGCACTCTCGTGTTTATTGCAGCACTGTTCACAATAGCCAAGGTGCGGAATCAACCTAAATGCCCATCTACAGATACATGGATAGAGAACATGTGGTATATGTAAATACAAAGGAATACTATTCAGCCCCCAAACAGAATAAAATCCCATCATTTGTGGCAACATGGATGAACCTGAAGGAAATTATGTTAAGTGAAGTAAGCCAGGCACAGAAGGACAAACACCACATGATCTCATGCATATGTGGAATCTCAAAGAGTTGATTCCATAGATGTAGAGTAGAACAGAGGCTGGTAAGGATAGGAAGCAAGGTAATGGCCAGGAGAGATTGGTCAGTGTGTATAAAATTACAGGTAGACATGAAGAATAAATTCTGGTGACCTGTTACACATTAGAGTAATTATAGCAAAGAACACTGTAGTGTATGTTTCCAGATAACTAGAAGAGAAGATTTTGAATGTTAACACCACAAAAAAAAATTCTTAAGGTAATGGATATGGTCATTATCCTTATTTGATCATTATATAATGTGTACATGCATTGAAACATCACACTGTACCCCATAAATATGTGCAATTATGTGTCAATTATAAATAAATATTAATGAAAACAAAATAAAATATGAATCTCAGCATGTTATTATACTTCAAAAGAAAACATTTTTTAAAATAAAAAAGAGGTATAAAACATATACAATAACATTTTTAGGATTTACAAATCTTAAATATGCTGTTCACTGCACAGCCACACAACCACAAGCCAGATCAAGAAATTACTCTAGTAAACCACAAAATTCCTCTCAGCTTATTCATCATCAAGAAGCCCTCCAAGAGGTACATGTCATTTTAACTTTCATTATCAATTATTTTTGCCTGTTTTTCAACTTCATATAAATTGCGTCGTATGGTGTGTGTTCTTTTGTGATAATATTTTTGTTCAACATAATAATGATAATGTCTGTGAGATTCCTCCATGTTGTTGTATCAGTAAATTATTATTTTTTATTGCTGTGGAGCAGTCCCTTGAATGAATTATTCCATAATTTACTTATCCATTCTTTTACTGATACAGATTTAGATTATTTCCAATTTTTGGCTATTACAAATGAAACTGCTATACGTCTATGTTATAGTAGACATATGCACTCTATTTTCCTGAACACATACCTAGGAATGGGTAGTATTTAATAAATACTTTCAAATCATATTACAAAACATCTGTAATGATTTTTATTTCCAACTGCAATGTATGAGAGTTTTGGTTTTCCCATATCCCTGCTAATACTTCATATGTCAATATTTGTTTCTTTTTTTAATTTTAGCCTTTGTGATGGGTATGCAATGATATCTTATGGTGGCTTTATGTTAATTTTGCAGAACAGTTCTCCAAGTGGCCTTGAACCAACCCAGTTCTCCTACTTTTCTTGCTTGTAGTTCTCAAGAATAGCCATAGATGTGCTGGGAATACTACATCTTAAGGTAAGGAAAAACTGGCTGGGACAGCCTGGGCTCTGTTCTGCATCAGACCATTCCCTTAAGCTTATTTATCATCAGTAATCTCTTTAGAAAAAGGATGTCCTTCAATGCTTTAGCTGAACCTTTTGTCTCAGTGTTTTCACTACATAATCACCTCCTAATTGACTGAAATCTTGATACAGTACTATAAAAGAATCAATGCTTCACATTGAATTTTTGCAATAGAAAGTGGCAGGAGTATTTATATTTTGTACGGGTTTATTGCAAAGAACTGAGAAGTAAGCCAAGAGAGAGAAAATTGTGGCCACCTCAAAAATAAAATATTTTACTGAATTTTAAAAAATAGTACACATAAAATTTTAATTCAGGCCATCATTATTATAGCATAAAGACTGAATTTAAAACTAGGCCTATACAGCTAGAATGATAAACTATGTTTAGTTCCATTTTTATTTCCTCCAAGTTTTCTTTTAAATAGTGTTGATTTGTTCCCATATTTCTGGTTTTACAACTTATCTTTTTAAAGACAGACTAATATATGTTGTTTTTCCTCTAGTCACTACTCCATTAAAAGGACTTTAAACTAATATGACATCATCTTTAGTCTCTCCTGTTTTACATACAATTAGTTATTAACTTGTGTAAGCTCTACCTTCTAAATGTTTTCTATTTATAATATAATTTCCTTCAAGTTTTTTTCCATGTGTTATTAATTTTTATGGAGATGCATATTAAAATACAATGGAATCAATAAAATACCACTTCTCTCTCCCTCTGTCTCTCTCACACACACACACATACATACATGCTAGAATGGCTAAAATAAAAGCTACTAATAATGCTGAATATTCATGAAGATATGGAAAAATGAGGACTGTCATACATTGGTGACAACAATGCAGATAGTACAACCATTTTGGCAATGTATTTAATGGTTTTTATGGAAGCTAAAACTATTCTATGATTTAGCAATTCCAGTTCTAAGCATTTATCCAAGAGAAATGAAAAAGTGTGTCCATAAAAAAAGACATGCACAAAAATTTACTGGGAAAAAATCCCAAATGTTCATCAATAAAAAAATGGATAAATAGATTTGTGTGCATTTGTTCAATGGAATAAAGGAATAAGTTTTTAATACTTTTACATACAGAAACATGGATGTATCTCAGTAATGTATTGAGTGAACACAAAACAGTATACATTATCTGATTTTATTTATGTGAATTCTGAGAAAAAGTAAAACTAATTTGTGACAATATAAATAAGAACAGTAGTTTCCTCTCAAGAGCAGGGCATTCATCGGAAAGGACCATGAGGGAAATTTCTAGGGAGACTGTGGTGGTAGTTATGCAGGTGTATAGATTGAACTATGCACTTGAAGGAGCTCAGGAAATTTCACCCCCAAACGTGACTCCTTGGTATAAAGAGTATTTTGAATTAAAGGCCATTAGAGATCAACAGGCATGGGAAGGGGCTTTCTCTCTTCCTTCATAAAAAAACAGATCCATCAAAAAGAACAATTGACTTCCCTTCCCCTCCCTGTTATCTCAATATATTGCAGGAAAAAAAGAACAAGAATGCAACCAGACCTGGCCCTAATCATTTTAAACGTAATACCTGTCTCTCAGGTTAATTCAATTTGCAAAGAGAATCATTGATAAGTCAATGTCTTCTCCTGCTGTCCATTTATTCTTTCAAGGATTTATTCATCCTCCCTAGTAATTATTTATTGCCATTCAATAGAATTACCTATATTCCTCATCTCCCTCCCCCTAAAATGAGGGTATATAAACTTCTGGACCCCATTGGGGTATTGGGTAATCACTCTGTGATTCATCCTGTGAGCATGGTAAATAAATCTCTTTCTTTTATCGATCTGCCTTATTGTGAGTTGATCTTTCAGCAAACATTCCAAGGCAAAGGGGAAGTTTCCCTCAAATAATAATAAATGTATATATAAATATAAATATATGTCATACTGTTTTATATTTTATATACCAATATAAATACTAAGAATGCTCATCTCTGGATATTATATATTATTTTTATTGTCTTCTATATATTTTTGTATGCTTTAAATTTGTTGTCATCATCAATCTTCTTCAAATAAGTGTAAGCAATAAATTAAATGATCACAAATGCCTAATCATATATCTAAAATAATACAAGAGAGATTCCGGAGATTCCTGAGGAAAAGATTACATTTTATAAAATAATCCAACAACACAATCATCGCCACATAGGAAAGCAATGACTATGGCTAGTCACTGGGAACTCAAAGATATCCCTGCCCTAGAGAAATAAATAATAGCACATAAGGCAAAATTAAACATGTACAGGGAAATATACTTTGCTATACATAGTAAATATTATATTATGCAAGAGCTGTAGAAAATAAAAGGAAGAATAATTGGTCAGTTAGTTCTGTGGTAAAAAATTTTCAAAGAGAATTTTAGGGTGAACTGTGCTTCACAAACAGGTAGAACTCTAAGAGGAGGAAAAAGATTAATTCTTCCAAAAGGGTAAAATGGCATTATAAAAACTGTGGCTCCTTGCCACTGATTACTGGTTAGTGATGTGACACTTTTAATATGAACATTGCCCAAGTGAGTAAAAAAAATAGGATGTCCACGAGAGGAAGTTGAGCCGTCCTGGACCATACTTTACATTTGTAAATAGACGAGAAGTGCTAGTAGCCTCGGAATGCTCTTCGACCAATTAGAAGTCATCACTAACACAACAACAAAAAAGCTAAGATTACTATTGTTTGTGGGTAACTTTCTTTGAATCACTATTTTCTACTGGCTATTTATTACAAAAGGTGGTAGAAATAATGATAATCTCTAGGTTCCTTGAATAAAGACCACCAACATGGCACAAAAGAAGAGGCATACTTCATATGTTGTTCCAGAGGAAAAAATCGAGCAAGAGAATAAGGATATGATTGTGGGATGTCTTAGTCTGTTTGTGCTGTTATTAAAAAAAATACTCAAACTGGGTAATTTATAATAAACATAAATTCATTTCTCATGGTTCTGGAGGCTGGGAAGTCCAACATCAAGGGGCCAGCAGGTTTGATTGTCTAGTGAGGGCTGTTCTCTGTTGCCAAGATGGCACCTTGTTGCTGTACCGTCCAGAGGGGAGGGATGCTGTGTCCTCATGTGGCAGAAGGCAGAGGAGCAAGTGAGTGAAACACTTTTTGAAGCCTGTTTTATGAGAACCTAATCCCACTGATGAGGGTAAGAGCCCCCGTGACCTAATCAGCTCTTAAAAGCCCCATCTCTTAATACCATCACATTGGCTATTAAGTTTCAACACCTGAATTTTGGAAGGGACAGATTCAAACCATAGCATGAGGTAAGGCAAATGTTCCCTCATGAGTTCAAAAGTGGATGACATAATGACAGGCAAGTCTGGAAAACAACATTCTTTGGGTTGGAGTTTAGCAAGGAGGATGCACAGTTGAAGCAATTCTGGGAGATTGTGTTCTGTGGTTTCTAGTTTGGCAAGAAAAATGTGGGTGCATTATGCTAGGGACTTGCAATTCTTGGTACAGCATTACAAAACAATCTTAAATGCTTACAATAGTAAAGATGATTGTATTAGCACCTACTATTTATTGAGTTCCAACAAAATTGGGTTTACTTTGTTTAAAATGCTGCAAATTTTTTCTCCAATTTTGTGACAGTCCTGAAAGATAGGGGTTGTTTTGTTCATTTTGCAGATGAGAAATGACTCAAAGAATATACCCAATTTGTAGTGGGTAGGACCAGATATCGAGCAGAGGTCTATCTGGTTTCAGAGTTTTCTCTCTAATATATCATCTTTATTAAAGAAGAAAAAAAAGTATCAACTTCTCTAAAGGAAGTTTTTATATCCCTGTACAATAAATGCAAAGAATAATACTGCCAAGAATGTTAGAATAATTTTCATCTACTTTTTCCCCTGTTTCCTTTTTAATAATATTTTTGATAATATTTGATAATATTTTTACCTCTCTGCAGAAATGCTATAAATTTAGATTACATGCTGTTAGTTTGTATGTTCTTCTCATTAGTTTCCTACAGGCTCTTGGCTCTTTGCAGATGTCAGGCCCCTAAGCTGTAAAATTCACTAAGCAGATTGCCTCGAAATATTCTCCTTCCAAAGACCCTTTGTTTAACTTATGTAAATCTGTTCTGAGTTGCTTTCCTAACTTGACTTACGTGGCTTGTGTGTTTTTACACAATGTATTTGTTCAGTGAGTAAGCAAGGATAGTTTTCTATAGAGTCCCCAACTCAATTCATTCCCTGCTCTGCACATGTTTTATCTTTTGCTGGTTTGCAGCCATGAATAACCAACAGTATTGACAATCTGTGTATTCCCACTTGAGTGCCACCATATTGGCAGCATAACGTAGAGAGATTGTGTTTTTCATGCTAAATGAGAGAATAGTTGCATGGTAATAGTTATTTTATGCACTGCAAGCCTCTCATAGGTTCTGCATATTATTCAAATACGTGCATATGCATTATTCTCTGTCTTGGTTTTTTCCTCTGTCTCTTACCCATTGTCATTACTTCTGCCTATTTTGCATTTTGCATTTTTGTTCAAAGATAGAGGAAGAAAATGCTGTAAGGGTAGTAAAGTTCATTTTCTATATACTCCATTTGGCTTTACAGTATCTTGCATTTCATGATCCATAACTTTCCTCTCCAAATATCCTATAGCAAATTTTCTCTGAGTCTTTCTCAGTTGAGAAATCTGCTCTCCCTTAGTTCAGGGAGGACCTAGTCATTAAATAATTTACATTTGATCTTCTTATTTATAAAGCCTATGCTTCTTGCTTGTCTTTGTAGAATCTAGCACATCCATTCACTCCCTGGTAATTTAATAAGCAACTACTATGTGCCATGCATTGTAGTAGGTGCCACCTAAGCACAAATGGAGAAGAAAGGCTCTATTTTCAAGGAGCAAACAATGTGATTACAGAGATGGTCAAGTAAGCAAGCAAATTTAAGTCAGTGTGACAAATACCTCAAAGCAGATAAGTACAAAGGATTGAGTATTACAAAGCAGGAAGCTCTCAACCATTCTGTGGTTTGGGTGACGATGAGAAAAATTTTTATAAAGGACACATCTGAGTTGGTCTAAATGGAGTTATCAAAGCATTTGAAGAAAGACATCATATTGAAGGTAAAGAATCAGCATGTGCAAAGATACAGAGTCTTGCAATATTGTATTATATTATTATAACACATGTTCAGAGAATGCAGACAGACAAACTAATAATTTGTATTATTAGTAAAGAATAAAGGGCCAGGTAACGAATTCTAAAAGATTGGAAAGTTATGTAAAGTCCAGGGTTGTATTCTTCATGTACTGTTGTAAGAAATTTGAAATTTCACATAGGCTAGAGTTTATACAGCTAGAACAACGGTTCTAGTATTACATGATGGGGAACCATTGTTGGCTACTGCATTAGAGAGGTTATCAATGATTAGCATTGTGGAAAACAGCTTTAATCATTTTTAAGACCTTTTTCATATCCTTGCTCTTTGAATTCTTATGTGACCCTGAGTTATTAATTTGCTTCCATATCTTAAACATGGAGATAATGACATCTCTCTGGAAAAAGTCTGCGAGATTATAGCATGTAAGGTATCTGGCACACTACTTATTCTTAATAACGTTAACTTCCCCTTTTACATCCCTGAACTTCAATTCTCTCGTTTATAAAGTGGAAACATTAACACACACCTCACAATACCATTGTAACTGTGATGAGATATGTAGAGTCATGTTCTTGGTAAGAAAGAACACAAATATTCTTCCAATTGCTCCCTTTTTTTGTGACAAGTTGTCATAACCAGCTTTTTAAAAAAATATTTGCATAAATTTATAAGGTATAAGTGGAATGTTTTTACATGGACACATCAGGGTTTTTAGGGTCTCCATCACCTGAATCATATACATTGTACCTTTTAAGCAATTTCTGATTACCCACACCCCTTCCCCCCACTTCCTACTCTCCACTGTCCTTCATTCCATACTTTAGGTCTATGTGTACACATTATTTAGCTTCCGTTTATAAGTGAGAAAATGTGGCATTTGACTTTCTGTATCTGAGTGGTTTCACTTAAGATAACGGCCTCCAGTTCCACTCGTGTTGCTGCAAAAGACAAGATTTCATTATTTTTTATGGGCAAATAGTATTCCATTTGTGTGTGTGTGTGTGTGTGTATCTCACATTTTTTTATCCAGTTATCTTTTGATGAGTGCTTAAGTTGATTCCATATCCTTGCTATTGTGAATTGTGCTGCAATAAACATACGAGTGCAGGTATCTGTTTGATATAATGATTTATTTTCCTTTGGGTAGACACCCAGTAGTGGGATTGCTGGATCAGAGGGTAGTTCTATTTTTGGTTCTTTGAGAAATCTTCATACTGTTTTCCATAGAAGTTATACTAATTTACATTCCCACCAACAGTGTATAAGCATTCCCTTTTATTTGCATCCTTGCCAACATCTGTTATTTTTAGTCCTTTTAATAGCCATTCTGACTGGGATAAGGTGATATAGTTGCTCTTTTTATAGGCATAAAGACAGAAGGATGATTTTTCCATTATGAAACAAATATCACTAGAATGACTTCTCAGTAATGTTCCTGTAAGAAAAGCAGGCATGCATTTTCCTCGGCAACAGGTGTATAAATAAGAACTTTTCATGAGGGGTTAGGTGTCTATGTGGGTGAGACTTTAAAAGGCTCTCCATCCCAACATGTGCTCATAAGCAGAGCTTTGTAAAAGGGATAAACTAGTTTCCATAATCACCCATGCAGCCTATTGGAAGGAAAAAATCCAGACATAAAATTCTTCCCCCAGAGTGTCAAATTTAGGGAAACCAGGCAAAGTGGACTAGGATAAACTTTGATCAACCCTGATCAAGAAGGATGAAAAAATTATTGTGAAGTGAGAAAGAGATCATTGTATTAACAATAGTAGCTACTATTTATTGGAAAGATCTGTGTGTCAGATATGGTACTAAATGCTTTGTATGCATTAACTATATTTAATACCCACAACAGCCTTGTGCTATGCATTCTTTTGATGTCTATTTCATAAATGATAATATTGCAGCACAAAGAAAGTTAGGTAACATGTTCAAAGACACAGTTAATAGCTTGCAGAGAAAACATTTGAACCCAGACAAACTGGCTTCAGAATCATCCTTGTTAACTAACCACTTTGTAGTTCTGTCTCTCTACGCGGTACCAGATGGGTAGCTTCTGTACTGAGTAGGCAAGGAGAGAGCCAGGGTGATCCTTGATCCACGATGTGGTGAATTATGAATAATGTCCTAATACAGCAGAATAAACGTGTGGACCCAGGAAACCACATTATTCACCAGAGTGTATCCCTTCTGTTGAAGTCAATCCCTCAGTCCATGAAAAAGGTCCTGGACTTGTTTTGAAATTGATGAAGTAGTCGATAGTTCCTTGGACACCTGAACACTAATGGGCACATTAAATTCTTAAACATACTGGATGGTGGGCAACATAATTAAAGAAGGTAGGGTGAACCTCGTGGTAGATAAAGCATGTGAGGACTCGTGCATGGTAGTTGGGGTAACTAATGGAGTGAGGATGTTATTCCCATTACAAAAAAAGTAAAGCCAAATACCTAATTTGCACATACAAGATCATTTTGCAAGCCCCATAGCGCTACATGAATGTTAGTACTCTTTCACTCCCAGTATGTACATGTACAAACATAGACGTATGTAATAAAAATTGAATTTACCACGTTATTAGTAAAATGTTGGGTGGTATTAGGATGAAGATTAGTATGGTCAATCCTGGTTTTGGGAAGAGGGAGGTCTAATATGCTTCTGGTCTATCTGCTGTTTGGATCCTTGCTGATCTCCTAGAATATGCCCATCAACCCATTTGGTCACTGGGCGACCCGAGCTGGTGTTTCCTGAGTTGTGTGTCTTAGACTCCTGCTTCCTTTGCTAATTATGCTGACACATCTCTAAAGTCCACATGCTCTGCCATATCCTGTAGTCCAAATGTGCATGTCCCCTGAAGCCTTATTGCAACCAGAGGGCTCCTGTGAAGTAATGATGCTCTGGGCCAAGAGTTATGTTTGGGAACCCACAACTCTTTGCTAACTTCTATTTTTTGTGCTGGATTCTGGGTTGTGGTTCCTTGTGATGCTTCACTGGAGCCCAACCTCCTCCACACTTCCCCTAAGTCATTTCAAATCTACCTCCTGGTCAGCAGCATCCTGAATACAAGGCTTCTCTGAGGGGTTTGAGTTTTCCTGACACGAACACTGAAAAGCCAGAGAAAGACATGCTCTAGGATTCTTCCAGAGCTGTGGCTCATTTTTAACCCATCTCTGGGGTTTTCAACCATCAGGGTTTAGAAAATAGACCATTCGTGACTGACCCTCTGCCCTCTAACTTCCCCTGTCCCTTAGACCTTGTCTCTACTCTCCCTTGACTTAGGACACATCTTCCTTTGTCCCTAATCTGACCTCATGGCTTTGTCCTAATATCAGAGAGACTGCAGCACTAAATCAAAATTTCAGAGAAGGGAATATATATTGGGAAATATTTCAAAAATTTTAGGCACATTATACAAATATAGTTAAATATCACTAACTCTTTCTAAAACTATTCATTGTAAGGCTATTTCTATATTTTGTCAAAGCAAAAGAAAGAAAAAAATCAGTCACCCAAATAGTTTTCTAATAATACACTAAATACCCCTAGATCTTAATTTCTTACTTCTGTGGGCCTCAATCTAAACATATGTCCATTTCTGCCTGATGGCTCTCACTGGTCATATTGGCGCCATGTAACAAAGCCTAGACTGGTGAGACATGCTGAAATTTCAGTTTTGTACATGATAATCCTTAATGCTTGGACCAGTTTAACATTTTCACAGTTCAGAACATTAACTAAAGATGAAGGTGGATGTAGTAACAGTTTCCAATCTTTAATCTGCTAGCATTAGTATGAGAGTTAAGAGTAAAGTAAATGGAAATAGCTTCCACTTTTTATTCTGAATTAAAATCCTAATTCCATTGATGCTGATGTATTGGAAGGAATTGCTCGATCTCTCTGAATCACAATTTCTTATCTGTGTAATAGGGTTAATAACATCCACCTTGTAAAATTGGTATGAGGAGGTATATATCTGTGTATATGTATATTATATATAATTATATTTCATATGCAATTTTATATATATATATAATTTGTAAGGTAGTAAGTAGTAAGTGCTCAATTAGTAGGAGCTTATATGAGGGTTTTTCTTATGATTCCTAAGATAATTTATTGCAAAAAGTATAGTTTTCTATTTGTCATTTTATAAGTTAAGATGATTGCATTTGGTACTAACAGGCAAAGCGAAGGACTGAAAGGGGAAATTGTGTGTAATGTGTTGGGTGTACCATGGTTACGCTAAATGCAATTTGCTCTCTTCTTTTTTCTCTAGTATTAAATAAAATTGAGGGAGTGAGTAAAGTTCACAGGTAAGTTTCAGAAATAATTGCTTTTTATCTTCTCTTCTGAATGAGAAATCATTTTGTATAATCAAATAACAAGGCTTTGATAGTAGTCAGCATCAGCCTTAGACCCTGAAGCTCTTAAAATCTTGTCACATGGTTTCAGTGGGACAGAACCATAGGGCATCTGTTTGCACAGTCCTTTTAAATTCTAATAAGGTTTTCTAAAGCATATTCTAATAAAGTTTTCTAATAAGGTTTTTTGAGGGGACCAGGAGTCCCTCCTCACTGCTTCAGTGCTGGCTCAGAGGCAAGTTTTCTCTTTCATCTTCAAACAAATTCAAAGTTTATTTTTGAAATAAAGGTTTCTTTTCCCATGGAATTCAAAGGGCTTTTAGACCTCATGTGAAGGAAAGAGCTCCTGGCTTTCAGAAATGCATTTAAAAAGCTGCTGATGTCTTAGTGCCTGGCTGATAGGTCCTGCTGACCTTCAAAAGCTTTCCATTTTCTTTACCTTTGTTTCTTGGTCAGCTTGTTGGAAACTGAAGAGGAGCTTAGGGCCTAAGAGAAGCTGTGTCTGAAATGATGAAATGCCTAAAAAATACTGCCTTTTTTTCCTTCCACCTATGGATTATTGAGAAATTTTAAATTTACTTTAGAAAGGAAACAAGGAAGAAAGAAATAGGAAGGAAGGAAGGAACTTTTTACCTGTACACATTCATTTTTTTTACCCTAAACTGATGGCAACAGGAACATTTTTTCATTTGGAAGCTGAGGGGTTTTTTGGTTTGTTTTTTTGTTTTTCCTTTTCTTTTCTTTTGTTTTGTCCCTCATTCACATCCATTTGAAAATTTGAATCTTCCAGAAATAGGAGTTTGCTTGCCTGGAAGCTGTCTAGTGCTCTGCCCAGACCACTCCCCACTGCTGTAATTGAGGCTGGGGCTGGAAGTACCCCAGCAGCCCGTAACCCAGGGCTCAGTCACAGCCTCGGACCCCAGGTACACCTCACATGCCCTGCCACTCTCCGGCAATGACCTTTGAAGCAAGAGATGTGATTCATTTTTGGCAGCATCATTGGAGACGATGAAAGAAGTCCAATACTCTCTGTCAGAGAATTGCTGAAAACCACCTTTGGATGAGGGAACTTGGATCCAGGGTCCCACCTCATCCCCTCATCTTCATGTGTCTGGTTTCTGTGTGCTTGCGTTGGGTTTGTTATCACTTGTCATGTGGCATATTGTTTGCTATTTTCTGTAAATATATGTTTTCTTTCTACAAATTGATCTTCAGCTCCTTCAGGGCAAGATTGTCTTTTAGTATCCCTTGGCGTTCCTTAAATTTTCATTTGTAGTGATCTACCTAGTAAGTGCTTTCAAATAATCAATAATATTATTTCCTAAGTCAAAAAAGATAGTAGATTTGTATGAAATTCTGCTTCCATAGGAAGAAGAAAGAAATCTGTGAAAAACAATCAGTCTCCTTTTTGTGAGTGGGTGAAATATCCTCTTTCAAATGTTTAGTTTTACCTGAGGCCTATTCTTTGGTTCAGAAAATATGAGAAGTCATCACAAACCATTTCAAACATGTTGAAATATACAAAGCCTTTACATTTTCTGTTACTAATATGTTTATTAAAAATACCCAAAACCTCATAATACCTAATATAAGAACTTCTGGACTTAATGCTGAGTATAGTTTATAATAATTAAAACAATATAGATTATTATCAGTCTAGTATTTCAATTCATTAGTTTTTCTCTGTTTAAATTTAAGATATTAGAAAAATGGACTAATGCACAATTTTATATGAGTGAAAAAGTTTAGAATTGAAAAGGACAATTCATGGTAGATAGTTACATACATACAAACATACATGAAAGAGAAAGACAGAGAGAGATGGAGGGAATTTATATAACATAATTGTTCTTGGATTTGGTCATCCTCTTGGCCAACAGCCATGACTTTACCCTTAGAGAGCTGATTTTGCACTTTACTCTCCTTGTAAGTGCACCATGCTTGATGGATAGACATTTGTTTAGGTGGACAAGACTGGCTTTATGCCGGCTTTTTGAAAAACAATAAATATGTCTTCATTCTCTATAGCAACAAAGCCTAGTGCTTCCAAGAACTGAACATATGTCCCAATCTAGTGTTCAACACAAACTCATGAACCCAAAGCTGGATACACACTCAGACTTCCACTGTCATATAGCCTCCCTTTGTGTGTATTCATTTGTGTTGAACTGCCCTGCCTTGATAATTTTGCATCTCTAATGGTGACTTCAACTCAGAAGCAACCAAGGGGATGACTGGAAGCCTTGCAAACAATGTGGTAGTCCATCAGAAGACAAGCCCTCTCTCTTGAGCCCAAATCCCCTAACAAATAATGTCTACTTTGCCCAGTTCTGGCTCACCTCTTTTCCCTGATAACCTATAACTTGTATTTCAGGGATCTATCACCTGAGCGTCTCCCCACCTCTTCTGGCAGTCCTAGTGAAGCTGATAGATGTTTTCAGTGCAGTGGAAAAAGATGCCACTGGTCACAGAATCGGTCCACCTACATTACTCCCACTCCCCACCCCTGACTATACCACACGGATAATGCTGAGGAAGACTCAGGAGGAGAGAAGCAGGCAATGTGCACAAGTTGCCCAGAAGCATGTTTCAGAGGATTGCTGTCCAGGTGGCAATATCTCTGACCCAGAAATAGAACCTGCCATAAAGAAGCCAAAAAAGTCAAGAGTTTCTCTGTAGAAATGGAAGAAAAGAGATATCAGGGCAGATTTTCCAAAGTGATCTACACCAGACCCTCAAATTGAAAAACTCTGTAGTCACAATCTGGGCATCACGGCACTGTTTGAATTGTTTCTGGATGAAGACACAATTAACTTCATTGTGAATGAAACTGACTATCATGCATCTCAACAAAGCTATCCTTGGGGCTCACTTCAAAAAACTGAAGTGTGTTTTGGGTGTTTTATTTTGAGTGGGTATATTCTATACCTGAGGAGGAAGGTGCTGTGGGAGAATTCTCTGGATGCACATCACAGCCTAGTCACAAATGTAATGAGAAGAGACAGGTTTGAAATGGTCTTTTCCTACTTCCATTTTGCTGATAATAACAATCTTGATGAAATGGATAAATTTACAAGAATAAGGCCTTTCACTACCAGAATAAATAAAAATTTCAAATTACATTCACCCTGAGAAAAGTTCTACACTTTTGACAAGTCCATGAGCATTTTGGGCATCAAGGATTCAAGCAGTTCCTGCAGGGAAAATTAATTCAGTTTGGTTATAAAATTTGGTGAGGGATAATTTAGCTTGGCTAGTTAGCTTCATTTGAACTCTACCAGGCAAAATTACTAGTTCTGATAATCAAGGTCCTTGAGTAAGGAGCGAGTCCAGAGATTATGAAGTTTGCTAGTACTCTTTAGGAACGACGATCTATCACTTATGTTTTGACGACTCTTCAATAGCATCAAGCTGATGACAACTTTGAAGAAGAAAGGAATCAAGGCAACAGGAATGATTCATGAAAATGAGGCTTAACAGTGCTTTCTGAAAACAGCACAGAATGCAAAAATTGGAAGAGATGGGTGTTCGATTTTCCAGTAGACTAAGAGAAAGAGATAGTAGTGTGCTACTGACATGACAATAACATCGTTATCATCTGCTCCAAAACTGTAAGTGTTGAGCCTTTTTTAAAAGGCCGTGAACTATTCAACAGCAGCCAAGAAGTTCAGATCAATCAACAAACAGTGATGAGTATGTTCAAAGAGAACACTGGGGATGTGGAATGGATGGATCAGAATATCTTCAAGCACCTGGTTAAGGTTAGAGGCAAGAAACGGTACTCCAAGTTGATCAATTACATCATCTATGTGACCATCAACAATAACGTCAGCTGCACAGGATCTATGCCAATGAGTCTGGGTTAGATCTCCTGACTTTCCAAAGACATGTTGCATGTTTCTCTTTGCAACACAATCCAGAGCCACTGAGACAAAAGAACAGAGGGAAATATGCCCAAATAAGAATAGAGATCAGATATGATATGACATCTCACTGGATAATTCATTAAGAAAAAAAAAAAACAGCACACAAACAAGGAAACAACCAGGTTCACTCCTAGACTAGGTGTAAAAAAAGAAAGGTATACATGCAAAACTTTTCAAAACATACCACAAAAAATAGTGTCTGAGCTGTTGACAGTTACTTGCATCCTGGAATTCCTGAGTTTATCATTAATATTGTCATTTATTTTGTTATCATGTGTTTCCCAACAAAATACCAAGTTTTGATTCAGATCTAGTGGACTAGGTCAGTTTATAATAAGGAAAACTCTTCCTTTTAAAACCACAAATTCCTATAATCTAGTTATTTTAATTCTTAGGAAATTCTAATGCCTTTTTTTGGTAAAACAACTCTTTGTGAATATTTTCATTTTTGAAATACCTGGGCTTTCTGAGTGAAGAATACTAGTAAGCTGAGTTAAAGGACTTTTTTGTGGTAAACATACCTTGGAAGTTATGGGTATTTAAATACCTATGTTCCTGGAGTCATTTGTTTACATTCCAAATAAGGACTCCAGAGTAAAAAGATCTACTTTTCCCTCCCCCCAAACCCCTCTCCTGCAACTTAGTCCATTTTATGTTGCTATAAAGGAATACCTGAGGCTGGATAATTTATAAAGGAAAAAAAAGGTTTATTTGGCTCATAATTGTGGATAGCTGGAAAGTTCAAGATTGGCCATCTGTATCTGGTAAAGGCCTCAGGCTATTTCCACTCATGGCAGAAGGTGAAGGGGAGCTGGTATGTGCAGAGATCACATGATGAGAAAGGCAGAAACACAGAGAGAGTTAGGAGGTTCCAGGCTCTTTTTTGACAACCAGCTCTTGCTGGAACTAACAAAGTAAGAATTCCTTCACCTCCCTCCCACCAAGGTATTAATCTATTCATGAGTGATTCACCCCCATGGCCCAAACACCTCCCATTACCTCCCATTAGGCCCCACCTCCAACATTAGGGATCAAATTTCAATATGAGATTTTGTGGGGCCAAGCAAACCATATTCAAACTATAGCACTCACCCAGCCCCAAGGGGAGGAAGGATACAATTGCAGCCGCTCCATATAAGCTACAAGTTTCCTAATGTCATGGTTCATCACTTTGGTGCACAGGTAGCATCAGGCCTTCATTGTGTTACCCCATGGAGAATCAGAGCTTGGGGAACCAGTGCTGCTAAGGCATTCTGACCCAGGGGTCTTATATTTCTATTTATATGCCTGTATAACTGTGGCTTGCTATCTTGTTAGCTTACAGGTAGGTAACATCTCAGACACTTCATGATTTTAGCCTTAACATTTCTTTTAACGGTTCCACATTGTCCATAGCCTTGCCTGCCTCCTTTTTTCTTAATGAACGTTTTGGTTAAGAGTATAATAGAACCATGTGGAAATCAGAGCATTTCTGGATTTTAGAGCAAAAAGTGCCTTTGATTTGTCCTCTAAATCACCCTTGTTTATTAGCAGATAAGGAATGGTGACCAAGAATATTTAAATGACTTTCCAGGGTAAATAATCTTAGGGTCTAATAAAATCTTGGTGAAAGAAATTTTGCTAGAAATCCACTAGTGAGACACATTTCCTTTTTTCCTAACTCATATATCTCAGTTCATTCTGTAAGTTATTATGTTTTTAAGTCTTTCTCAGCAAGGCTGCATCTTCCTATAAGATTCCAATTCCAATTCCAATTCAAAAATGTATTCTTACAATCTTGTTGTTTGATTAATGTTTTCTTCATCTCTCCCTGCTTGTGGTGCCCTCTTCCAGCTGCAGCATTGTTTCTGCTCGAGGATCTTACTGCGAGCCCACCTGTGTCCAGGCCACAGCAACTTAGAAAATTAGTCTAAGCCTTAAAAATCTGGACATTCTCTAATAATATGTTGGGGGGTGGTCCTATAATGGCAATTCCCTGGGAATGAGGCTTCAAAAGAACTCCAACCCCGTTCTCCCCTCCCCACTTCAGTGGCTGCTGGTTTTTACTGTGATTGTGGATGTGATTCGTCAAGGCTCCCATGGAGAGGGAAGAGGGCTATTTGAGGGATAGGGAAAATTAAAATGCCTCAAAGAACACTTTTCTTACCAAGATTTATCCATATTTTTAGAATAAATGCTCTCCTGATTGCTTTCCTCTGAAATATTCTTGGTCCCTAAAGAATTTGGTTAATTTCCAGAGTTTTGAAAAAGTTGATTTTGACAATTTTTGTCAGTTTTCTCATTGTTTCTATGGAGGAGAGAGTTTTCATAATTCCTTACTCTGCTATTTTTGTTGATGACCACTCAAAGGCAAGTTCTAATTTATAAAAGCTTCTGCTTTTAGTGTGTGAATGTACGT
Organism: Daubentonia madagascariensis; assembly: GCA_023783475.1. NCBI lineage: Eukaryota > Metazoa > Chordata > Mammalia > Primates > Daubentoniidae > Daubentonia > Daubentonia madagascariensis. The sequence goes on along the minus strand of JAKFHU010002088.1, from coordinate 73,701,230 downwards.
AAGAAATATATCTTATGTCAAATCTAGAATATGAGCTTTATTCATTCCACAAACAGTGATTGAGAACCCATTTTTTTTTTCAAATTTGTCTACTAGATACTAGAGATTTAGTAAAATGAAATCTGTACTCTCCTTGACCTAAAAGAGCTCACAATTTTGGGGAGAGACAGGTAAGGAAACAAACAATTGCCTTTTAATGTGGTCATTAACAAAAACACCAGGGACTAAGTAGCATGGAAAAGAAGGAATTCTGTGGGTTAGAATGTTATAAGAGATGTTATTAATATCAAAGGGGTGTGTGTGTGTGTATGTGTGTGTGTAGCTATGAGGGTAGAAGATATTCTGGAAAGGAAATTACCAGAATCTATTGAGAGGGAGTATGTATAATTTTACTATAGAGTAAAATACTTATAAGCATAAACTCTGGGGGTTGACTCCTGGGTTCAGATTCTGACTTTGCTATTTCTGAGTTGCAAATTTGGGCCAATTGTATAACCTCTTTGAGTCTCAGTTCCCTCTTTGGTAAATGGAGTTCCCATGAATACTTACTTCATAGAATTTTTGTGAGGATTAAATAAGTTAACATTTGTGGCATACAGCAGTGCCTGGTAATAGTATTATATAAATAGTTATCACTTATACATAGAAAATACACAAAAGAGAAATACACATGTCATAAAGCTTTACAAAATCTTGTCAGTTGGTGGGGATTCCTACAAGAAACAATGATTTTCAGTGTTGTAGGTGAGGCAGATACCTTTAGAGGTGTATTCAAATCTCTGGTCAAAAGCATAAATGTGTGGTCATCTAAGGACTTCAGTGTAAGAAGACAGAAAAACAATATGAAGTTTGGTGAATAGTGTCATTTTCAACATACTCTAACAGCCTCTCTAATCTCTTAACAGTCTCTAGAACTTTGGTGCCTTTCCTTAACCGAATCATCAATATCACCTCAGGATCCAAATTTTCCACTTATACTTGTACACTTAGGTTCCAAATAGGAGGAGTAAAGGGTCTGCCCTAATGGGTCGGAAGCCCCAATATGCTGATTGCTGACATGCATCAATTCCATACCTGTCCTCAAATTTACTCTTGAACTAAAATTTTTAAGTCACACAAGGCACAGGAACAGTGTGTCCCCCTCAGTCCTGGTGGCTCTAAGTTGTTGACTTGGCAAAGAACTTATCTTGGACTCTGGGACCGTGGACATGGGAATGTTTGACTGGGCAGGGGCCTGATGTCATTTCTCACTCAACCTGTTTTTCCTTTCCTTCAGCTAGGGTTTTAAGACAGCAAGTCAGAATGCAAAGAGAGAGCAATTCCTTCATAAAAGCAAATGGTGGTACTGAAACCTCAAATTTGGTTTGTATCTTGGGGGAGCCTCAGGCTTTTTTTCCAGTTAGCTAACAATCTGATGGGGTGAAGTGGAGCGCTAGCAAAGAAGCAACGATGCATGATCGGTCTGGATGTTTTATGAATAAATATAATTTTTTATTTTACCTTTCTGTGGTGAAAGAATATAGGTCCAGAAAATATGGGATCACCTGGGCCAGTTGTAAATTCCGTATGAAATGAAAAATTCTCAGGGGCATGGCTCTGCAAACACTGTCATGCTAAGCCATTCATAGCTATATTAAACTTAAACAAAGCAGAAAGATGTAGGATTTTCAGGCCAGAAAGGACAGTTTGCAGGTATGCTTATGCAAATATATGACCCAAACAAGCACACACAAAAACAGAAACTTCTTTGAAGATTATTAATTTAAAAATTTTCATTCACAGAAGCAATTATGGGAATAATTTTTCTTCCAGAATATTTTCTTTCACATATCTTTCATACCCACTTGTCAAGAACATAGGGAAAAGGTTTAAAGTGTATTTTTATATATTGATTTACAACAGAAACTAAAACTGAAACAAAAATTAAACGAAAAGATGCAATTGTATACATCAGTTGAAGAGGGCATAGTGTTAATGAAGCCAAGTCCAAGGTTTAAACCCATGCAGGGCTCTTATCATAGTGCCTGCCTGGCCCTGTATATGGGGTTGGTCACAAAGCATGCTGTGTGAGAGAGCAGGAATAGATCAACAAAAGTCTTTGAGCTCTATTCATCCCTAACTCTGAGGCTAAGTTACAGTCACCCTAATATCTAGGAGGTGAATTGTTTTGGTGGAGTCTCAGCCTCAGTTCTAGGTTGCACTTGGTCAACCCTCTCTGGGACAAAATTCTGCCATATCTGAAAAGTGTTGTGTTGCTCTTTAGGTACCTCAGTAGCCATTTTATTTGTGTGTGAAGCCCCTGGAACTGTATAATTTGAACAATTTGTTCCCTTTTTGGAACATGCTCCATAATTACCTTAGTTCTCTTACCCCCATTAATTTCTGGGCTGCCCATAAAAGTCGAGGACAGATAGTTCTGCCCAGCAAATATTCTATGTAACAGTTTTCCTTTCTCAGCCTCTCTCATAGGTGGAAGGGAAACATGATTAGCTCTGGCCATTGGTCTGTAAGCATCAGCATTTAAGACATGGTACACTACCACTGTGTTCTCTCTTTCCAGAGTTCTGACAGCCTTATGTTCCAGATGGCCTAGCTACAGGATAGTGAACCCTATACTAACTCTGCATGGAGTAACCCCCACCCCACATTGGATTTGTAATATGGATATGAAATAAACTTTGTTAAGTTAGGCCATTGAGATTTGGTGGTTGATTTGTTAACATCTACTTCCTATTAGAATTTGAAAAGCAGTTTTCAAATATTGCACAAGTACATACATGAATTTGGAATATCTTTTTGAATATGGGAAAAGCTTTTTAATTTGATGCAATTCCATTTGTCTATTTTTGCTTCTTTTGCTCATACTTTTGGTGTCACATCTAAAAAATCATTGCCCAGATCAATGTCAAGAAGCTTTTTCCTTATATTTTGTTCAAGTAATTTTAAAGTTATAGATCTTACGTTGATGTCTTAAACAATTTTGATTTATTTTTATAAATGGTGTGAGATAAAGGTCCAATTTCATTATTTGCATGTGAATATCTAATTTTTTTTTTCAAATTAGAGAAAGGTTATTGAAGAGATTGTCCTTCCTCATTGTGTGTTCTTGGTGCCCTTTTTGAAGATTAGTTGACTGTAGATGTATGGATTTATTTCTGGGCTCTCTATTCTGTTTTATTGATCTCTATTTTTTTTTATGAAAGTACCAAACTGTTTTAATTACTACAGTTTTAAAAATATAATTTGAAATCAGGAAATGTGGTGCCTCCAGCTTTGTTCTTCTTGCTCAAGATTGTTTTGGCTATTTGGGGACTTTTGTGGTTTCATATGAATTTTAGAATTTGTTTTTCTATTTCTGTAAAGAATCCCATTGAAATTTTGATAGATATTGCATTGAATCTGTAGGTTACTTTGCATAGTTGGACATTTTAACAATATTAATTTTTCTAATACATGAACATGGGATATCTTTCCAATTACCTGTGTCCTCTTTAATTTTCTTCATCAATATTTTATAATTTTTAGTGTACAAGTCTTCCAACTCTTTAGTAATTTCATTGGTAAGTGGAGATAACTAGATCTTCCTTTCTGATTTGTATGCCTTTTATTTCATTTTCTTGTCTAATTGCTCTGGCTAGAACTTTCAGAACTTTGTTGAATAGAAACAGCAAGAGTTGGTATCCTTGCCTTGTAGGAGATCTCAGAGAAAAAATTTTCAATACCTCCCCTTGGTTAGGGTAGTTGTGGACTTTGCATAATGGTATTTATCGGGCTGAGGTAAGCTCTTATGTACTTATTTTGTTGAGTTTTTATCATGAATAAATGTTGCATTTTGTCAAATGTCTTTTCTTCATTTATTGAGACGATCACATGGTTTTTATCTTTCATTCTGTTAATATGATGTATTAATATCAAATTGATTGATTTGCATATATTGAACCATCTTTACTTACCAGGGATAAATCCTAATTGGTTGGTTTTTTTTTTTTAAATTGTTTTTTTTAATATTTTTATATCTTTGTTCATAAGGGATATTGGCCTGTAGTTTTTTTTCTTGTGATGTTTTGTTTGCCTTTGGTATCAGGGTAATGTTGGCCTCATTAAATGAGCTTGAAAGTAGTCCCTATTTTTCTATTTTTTGAAAGAGTTGAGAAGGATTGGTGTAAATTCTTCTTTGAATGTTTGTGAAGCAATCTGGCCCTGGGATTTTCTTTCTTGGGAGGTTTTAAATACTAACTCAATCTTTTTATTTGTTATTGGTCTGTTTAGGATTTGTATTTCTTCTTTACTCAGTTTTGGAAAGTTGTATGTTATTAGATATTTATTCATTTCTTGAAGTTTATCCAATTGTTTGGAATATAATATTCATAGTCTCCTCTTATGATCTATTTTACTTCTTAAGTATCCATTCTAATGTCTCCTGTTTCATTTCTGATTTTATTTATTTAAATTTTCTCCTTTATTTCCTTAATTTGTCTAGTTAAGAGTTTGTCAATTCTGGTTATATTCTCAAAAAAACAGTTCTTAATTTTCTTGATTTTTCTATTGTTTTTCTATTATCGATTTGATTTATTTCCACTCTATTATGTTTTATTTCCTTTCTTCTGCTAACTTGAGGCTTAGTTTGTTCTTCTTTTTCTAATTCCTTGAGATATGAAGTTGGGTTATTTATTTGAGTTTCTTAATTATACCCTGAAGCTCTCCCAGAGCTTTTTCCATGTCCACGCATGGTTGTTCATCATTGTTTTTGTGAGGAGAGGAGGGCTGGGGCTTCCTAGTCTGCCGTCTTGCTGACCTCACTCCCACGTTCACTTGTCAATTACCTCAGTAAAGCTGACCTCATTCCCACGTTCACCTGTCAATTACCTCAGTAAGTGCATCTTTTAATAAAGGAAACAGCTCAGTGAAATACTGAAGGAAATGATCTAGGGAAAGTTAAAGAATAGGAATATTTTGATTGCTTCAACTCTCCTGTCCATTGGTCCCTAGCATGACCACAGTTCTCACCGTCATAATGCCAACAGTCTCAGACCTTCCCTACAAACTCAAGTTCAGCCAGTACCTGTCCTCTTTACTCCCAGTACTTTTGCTTATACTTGGGTAATCAAATGGATTACATTTGTAATTGGAGAATCAAATGAACTGCCTAGGGAAGAGTGGCCAAAAGTCATTTTGAGTGAAAATCTTTAATTCAACAGAAACTATAATACCAACTCAAATAAATAAACTGAATTTAGTTTTCACTGTTAGGATATTTCTGTGTCTTTCCCAACATATGTCTGCCTCTGATTTCTCTTGGTTAAATAAACTCAAAGGGCTAGGAACATTAGCCCAAAACTGAAATTGCTCAGTAAGAGTCTGAGAGACCATCAAACCCCAGCAGGGTCTATCCCTGCCCTACAAGTACTCTTGTATGCTATTTGAACATGTTGGTTAAAGATAAGAAACCTCCCATTGTTTCAGTCAAGAGAAACTGAGATTTCACTGTCTGTTTTGTGTTGTTGTTAAATCTGTATCATCTGGGAATTAGATAATGGGCAAAATACAAATATTAGACTCCTAATCTTCAATGCAAGCACACAAAAAGAGGAGGCCCTGCTAAATGATTCTATGAGTTACATACAGATAAGACCTTCTTTTTTTGTTAATTTGAGTATAGACAAAAACAGCAATTTTGTTTTGCTGTAAATCAATAGTCTTTAACACTATGAATGTAGACTGATAAAAGGTAAATAAAGCACAAGTTTTATTGTTGCCTCCTGTCCAATCTAGATTTGATGAGGAAGAAAGTGAAGTATTTCTAGCTTCAAGGGGTGTAAAAGTTCCACCATTTCATTAATTCAAAGAGAATGTGGTGCACTATACTCCTGCTCAAATATATGTAAGATTTATGATGGCAGGGATCTGATTTGTTCATGATGTAGCCCAAGCACCTGGAAGAATGCTTAGTGCATAATGACCTACAAATATTTGCTGGATGAAAACTAATGGTGTAAAAAGGGAAGATGTACCATTCTAGTAATCTGTGGTTTCCCAAACAATCCACAGTAGGTACAATAGCAATGGCATGGAACAAAGTGCCCCGCAGCGATATTTCATGGGCTACCTGAATTTTAATAAAAGAAAAACACACACGCAGTGGTTTGGCACGTAAATTGAGGGTAAGCATTTAGAAACTTTCTTAACACTTTGCCATTATCCTAAATCCAAGTATAGTGGCTTGTCTCCTTGAAAAGTCTACGGGATTAGTGCAGGTGTTGTGAAATTCCCCTGGGGAGTCACCTATGGCTCCAGATCAATGCTAATCATGCATGCACAGCAATAATAAATTAGAACATGTGATATTTTAATACCAGTTTGCCAAAAATAATTCCAAATTGTAAAATTCAGAATCCGTTTTTAAAAATTTAATTGTTATTTATTCAAGATCTAGGGGATGAAGGTATAGTCATTAAAAAAATTAAAACTAAAAAAATAATCACATATTATCTTATAGCCATCCACAAAGTCCTAGAAACTCTTTCCAGAGCTCTCTCTTTCTCAAAGTAGAGGTAACACGAGTGGACTGTGCCCTAGTCTTTTCTGTGGGAGAGTCCTCAAGGTTGCTTTTGCTGTTCTGTTGTTGCCTGTGCACTTTTGTGTGAAGAACACATGGCTCCTTGTTTCTTGATCATCCTAAGGAATTTGCTTTCTTTTTTTTTTTTCTTTCTTTTGCTCTTCCTTTCTTCCTTTTTTTTTAGTAGCAGCCTTTTTGAAATATAACTCATACACCACAAAGTTGGCCTACTTAAAGTGCACAATTCAATGACTTCTAGTATATTCAAAAAGTTGTACAACAATGACCACAATCAATTTTAAAAAATTTTTATTCCTTCAGGAAGAAAATCCAAACCCTTCAGCTACTACCCCCAATCCCCCATTCTCCCAATCCTTAAGAAACCACTAATGCATTTTGCCAAAGCTGGACGTTTCATGTAAATGAAATCATGTAATACGTGGTCCTTCTTAGACAGGTTTTTGTCACTTAGCATAATGTCTTCAAATTTTATCCATGACTTGGCCTGTATCATGACTTCATTTCTTCTTATTGATTAAAAATATTATACTGCATCCATTGTACGTAAGTGCCAGATTTTATCCATTCATTTCATGATGCCTATTTGGATAGTTTTAACTTTTGAGGTATTATAAATAATGCTGCTGTGAACATTCATGTACAAGTTTTTGCATGGACATATGTTTTAATTTCTTTGCGGTATATAGGCAGGATCATAATTGCTGGAGCAAGTGGCGACTCTATGTTTACCTTTCAGAGAAACTTGAACAGAACAATTGCCTGTACCATTTTACATTCCCGCTAGAGTAGTACAAGGATTCCAGTTTTTCCACGTCCTTGCCAAAACTTGTTATCTGATTTTTTGTTTATAGTTTTCTGAATAGGTGTGATGTAGCTACTTCATTGTGGTTTTGATTTACAATTCCCTGATGACTAATTATGCTGAGTATTTTTTCAAGTACCTATTGGCTACTTGTATATCTTCTGTAGAGAAATGTCTACTCAGATACTTTACTTATTTTAAAATTGGATTATTTGTCAGGATTGTTGACTTGTAAGAATTTTTATGCATTTTCAATATAGGTCCTTTAACAGATATATGATTTGCAAATATTTTCTCCCATTCAGTGCAAGATATTGAGCTGGTACTCAATACAGTGGAGGGAAACTGTAGTCTGGTCTTCTTGGCTTGCTTCTCCTGACAAGGAATCCCTGCTTTACAAATAGTCTGTGGTAAGGGTGATTAGAACCCGTGTATTCTCAGTGTGTTGCACTAAAGATAGGGCCTCCATCTCATTAGTGGGGGCCAAGCAGAGAGAGGATCCCCACCTCTTGGCTATACTTGCTCAGAAGTTAGCCTCTGCACTTGGTAGCTGGGGAAAGAATGGGAAATGCTGACATAATCCCCCTGCTGTAAAGCCATGGTTTCCTTCTTACTAGGAAGTAAGAGTCCGTGTTCTTGACTATATCTGGAGTGAAATCTTCCTCAGGCTGGATCAGGTAGGGAGTAGACAAAGAGAATATCGTAGTTCAGATGTCACAGACAAAAATCTGCGTTAGTTTTCTGGAGCTGAAATAGCAAAGTCCCACATACTAAGTGCCTTAAACAACAGAAATATATCTGTTCTCATATTCTGGAGGTTAGAAGTCCCAGATCAAGATGCTGGCAAGTTGGCTTTGTCCGAAACCTCTCTGCTTGACATGTAGATGAGCATATTTATTTTTTATGTCTTCACATGGTCTTTCCTCTGTTCCTATTTTTTATTGAGTTTTAGTAGTCTTTTGGTTATTCTTGAAGTAGGTTTTCATGAAGAATAAACCTTTCTTAATTTGCTATATGCCCTTAGGACTTTAAACAAATGTTTGGTTTTTTAAATGATTTTTACTAGTTTCATTGGGGAGCATGTCTGTAGAGCTCTTCACATTGGCCATGCCAGAATTAGAACTCCTGAGCAAATTCTCCCAGAATCCTTTTTTTTAATGAAAAGATCATCTAAATATCACTAGAAGTTGATGAGATATATTGTTGGACTTAGCTACTGATGAAGTTTTGAAGATGAATTTTAAAAACAGTGTAATTTGCTTAATTTTGGAAAAAAGTTAACTATGAATATCTTGAGTTAGTTGAAATAGCTTTAAAATTTCTTCTTCCAGTCTTATCAACACACTTACTGCTTCTCTAATATCAGTATTTCTAAAACAAAACAGACTATTTATACATACACTATATTTTGTGATTAGCACTGAATATAACCCAAATAAGACAAATTAACAAGCAAGAAGCATATCCTTTGTCACTTTAAAAATTCTAATTTTTTCACATAACATAGTATTTGTTCAAATATACTATATGTTTTAATATGAAGAATCATTATGCAGAATAAGTAAAAATTGTTAGTTTCTTAGCAATTCTCTATACTAACTGCCAAAATGTACATATTCAATAAATAATACATAAAGATTTTTATATTTTTTCTTACTCCTACATTATGTTTGTTCTGATTATATTTATTAAAATGGAATTAATGTCTATTGATTTTATGTCTTTGAGATTAAGAAACTTCTCCTAACCACTTCTGTCACTGTTATACTTTGGGCCTTAGCATTTTTTATTTTATTTATGTTATTCTTCTTGGGCTGGTCTGAAATTTTCTTTTTCTTCTTGGTGAAGTACTACTGATGAAGCAATAATCAATACAAATATCACTTTCCTTTATAAATTCTTTCTCAATTTCAGTTTCTTCTCCAGTAGGATTTACATATTTCATTTTTCTATGTTGTAGCTGAACCATGGTCAAATTAGCAGTGTTTATCTGTTATTGCATGATATAATTAGTGGTGTACATGTCTATATGAGGAAAGTAAGAAGCTTTGTGTTACTGAGGAATTATTATGCTATCTATAATCTATTTTAATATACTTCTATATAGACAGTAGAATATATAGATATGTGAGTTAATTTTAATCTAAACCCAGGGCAGTTAGTTAATATTTGAAGTGCCTTACTCAATAATCCACCTTCCTAAGACATCTATGGAAAATGCTTCAAATATTATTATCTAAATTTGCACAAAAAGGTACAAAATTGGCATAATGTAGTTTAGAATGAACTTTTCTTTGGTAAAATGACAAGTGTTTATGACATTTCTCTGCATAAGTGTTAATGAGGGGATAGAACGGTCTGGTTAGTGCATAAATACCTTAACTCCGTTTGATTATGTGCTCCTCTGTTTAATAGAGGAATCTGCCATCTCATCCATCTAGACAGTTGCCTGATTTTTCCATCAAAATATTGTTGCATTTTAATTGTAGTGAATTTTTCATGCAAGTGCTTGTCATTGAACTAAAAAGAAAATGAGTAGAAATTGTATCAAATTAGTTTCCAGAAGTAGCTAGTTTTGTTCATGATGATAATAAATGATTTTAAATGTAGCAAAATTTGGTCCAGCCATTGTATTTATTTTAATACACTACTATAAGTAAGGTCACATGAGAAGAGGCACATAGCTCCCTCTGTACTCTCTGAATTGGAGACTACCAATAGTCATAGTGAAGTATTTAATGATTTTGAGTGGCCAAAACCAGCTTAGCTGAATTTGCAATGGAAAATCAGCAGAGGCTTACAAATAAAATTTAAATGAATATGTCACCTGTTGCAATTCTTCCAAACACACTGTTCCCTCTGCCAGGACTTTCCTATCATCCCTGCTGTATTTGCCATCAGAGACACAATTTAAGTTATCCCAAATGAGGGATGACTTCTCCGACACCCCACTCCTACTCCAGCCCTTCCACGTGGTCCCATACCACATGCTTACTTGCACCATTAGATTCACCATATTGTTACCGAAAGCTCAGCGCTTGTCTTGGAGGCCATATCAGAAGAACAAGGAAAAGTGGTTTGAGGAGAAGGAAAGAGCAGTTTATTAACATGCCAGCAAATGAGGAAAACAGCAGACTCCTGTCTCAAAGTACCAATTTTCCTAATCATAAGCAGAAATACAAGCTTTTAAAGGGTGGGTTCTCAGCTTACGGCAATTGCTGTTTGACTACAGTTGATGATCCTGATCCTCCCATCTCTGCCCACAATCCAGGACCTCTGCCAGGACCTCACCCAACAGTTCTGTTGAGCTTCTCCCAGCAGCACAAAGAACAAACAACACTCCCCTGCCCCTCCCAACCACTGGCCTGAGGCAGGGATGAAGGTTTTACTTCCCAAAAAGAGTGTGTGAGGTTTTAAAGAGACAGAAAACATTTTTGCCATTTTTTTTCAGGCCATTCCCTCTGCTACAATATTCTATCAAAATTTCCCATATAGTCTCTTGACTTACACACTGACTTCACTTGGGGGAAACAGCTATTTCTTATTCATAACCTTAATCGCAGGCGCTCACACTGTATATGACAAATAGTAGGTATTCAACAAATACTCACTGAATTATGTGATGTGAATTTAATTTTCTTCCAAATTTATGTGTACACCAAAAATTATTTATATATATATGTGTGTATATATATGTGTGTATATATATATATAGAGAGAGAGAGAGATTAAAGGTCATTCCAAATAACATACATCCTCTGCATTTGTTTTTTCTCATGACTTCTATCTTTCAACGTGTGCAACTCACTTGTTTGCCTGCATTACCTTTCTGGCCAATCCTTCAAAAGTTACAAATTGTGTTTTATAAATAATTGGCTTCGATTTCATGATTTTGCCTGATAGGATTAAATCGGAAAGTCTTCACTTCACTGACACTAATTTGTTGGTCCTTCTCTGACCATTGATAAGAAAAAAAAAAAGAACCAGTTCGAGAAATACCCCCACATTGCTATAGGAAGCAGTAAGTTGTCACATCCATCATTTTCTGTCTCCTGTGGAGCATACTTGCCAGGGTTTCAAAATTAATATGATGAAACTGAAGGCAACTGTAATTACAATATTCTTATCTCTTCCTCCATCGCTCTTCATCCATATTATTCCATTGAACTATATGAGGAAAGGAAATCCTACTAATTTTCTTGTGTTATTATTTGCTATCAAATTGATTCATTATGTTTCTCTTTTGTTCCTAATTGTAGTTATCCACCTACCCTATCTCCAAAAGTGGAAACGGTATGTCGTTGGCTCTTTGACATCTTTTATTTCCATACAATGTAAAGCTGTTTGTAGCATGTAGGTTATCAATCCACAGATAATGAGAGAGCATCTACCATACGCAAAACGTGGTGAGAATTTGATAGCTGCAAAATGAGGTACCTGACGCTGGGGAAATTAAACTCCAGTTGGGATAATGAGACATGCATTAATAGACAATAAAAAATAAATGCAGATGACATAGCAGTGTGATGGTGGTAAAATCTTAAGGTTAAAATTTTAACCTTGAGGAACTAAGAAGATTTCATGGGAAAAGGGGTTTTTCAGATAGGAAGTGATGAATAGGTACTTATTGATACAAAGAGAGGATTGTAGGCAGAGGTGAAAGAATTTTATGAGGCAGAGGAAAAAGTCAGGAAGGAGCAAGGCATTTATGGGCATGATCTTCTAGAACAGAGGGTATGTGTAAGTGCATAATAAGAGATGGATTTGCATAAGTTTAGCTTTAAGGACAATTGCACAGTATTGTAAGGCTGAAGCTACCAATGGCTTTTGAGTAGGGAACTGACTTGTGGCCTGGGAGGTTTGAAGGAAATTGTGATGTGTTCCCTAACCTCACTCATTTTTCTAAAGTTCTCTTCTAATGTTATTAAGGTATAATAATTGTACCTCATTGAGGTATTATTTACATAAAATGAACTGTACTCATTTTAAGTGTACATTTATTGAGTTTTGACAAATTTATACATTGCATAACCACACAAAAATGAAGGTATGTAATATTTCGATCACCCCCAAACTTCCTCCATACCCCCCTGTAGACAACTTCCCCTTCTTATCACTATAGGTTAGTATGCATTTTCTGTTTTCAAAGTTTTTTACTTGGAATTTTCCTTGTATAAATCCCAAGCAATATTTGATCATTTTTACTTTTAACGAAAACAAAAACAAATTTTTAATCTCCTAATAGGACAGGATCACACAATATTTAGGGGGAGTGTGATTGGAGACAATGGAATTCTAGAGATCATATTGAATAATTCCCCATAAAACAAAATCCTGGCTATTATTTGCTTGTGTCTTTGTTTTACTTAGCTATTAATAAAAATTAAAAATGTCAAAAATATGACTAATAAATAATCCAAAGGTTTGGAGTTGAAAACTGCTATCTTTTGTAAGCATTTAATTAAACATTCATTTCTAATTTTCAGGTTATATTTTTGCACCAAAGTGTTTATTTTAGCTTTAAATATTTCCATAGGCCATTTAAAAGCTTGTAGAATGTGCATGGATCATTATACATTGTATATATGTATCAAAATATCACATAACCCCAAAAATATGTACAACTATTATATATCAATAAAAAAATTACAAAATTCCAAAAAAGCTTGTAGAGTTTATGTGCTGGACTTATAAAATTTTCCAGCATTCTTAAAGTTCCTACCTGTGTAACAATAGATTCTTAGCAGATAAATTAATTTTCATAATTCTCTTTAATCTGGTTGATGCTCTTTTAATATGTACATTGCAGTCCTGTCACCTGAGATTTATGAATATGTCCATTTTGTGGCAAAAACTGTTCTTTCAGATTTTCTTTTATTTCCAGCATTAGAAAAAATTGGAGTGCTTCTTTTTATAGTTCAATGAAACCCCTACCATTAATTTATTTTTTTAATGATTAGAGATAAAAGAAGAGTAAGAAACTGCCACAGTGATGGAAGCTACCTCAATCAAATGACGTTTTTCTATGACTTTTTTTTCTAAATTTAATAGTAGAATAGAACTTGAAAAATAATTTAAAATATAAACTTTAAAAAGTATAAAGCAAAGTATAAAAACAAAAACACCATATGCTCATTAATTCATTCAACAAACATACATTTACTAGCATTCTATAAATTGTCGGGCAATAATGTGTAACAGGGCAGAGAGTAGAGAACAAATGGACCCATACCCTTGCCCTCATGAAAGATACATTCTTGTGGCGAGAAGTGAATTGGAAAAAGTTAGTGAATATGAGCTACAACAAAGGAGATAGGAGTGCTAAGCTGTGAATAGGGGTTGATGTTGCAATGTTTTAAAGAGTGCTCACAGGAAGATTCTTTGAAATGATATTTAGGCTAAGACCTCAAGGGGATGAGTCAAACTGGTATCTGGGGGAAGATCATTCCAAAAGCCAATGCCCTAAGTGAGAGCTTGCCTGGATTGTTCAAGAATGACTGAGGCCGACAGTGTGATCCAATGACTGTAACGTTGTGTCAATCTTAACCTTTATAAATTTTATATTTTGGATTCATTTATTTAAGACTTTATTTATCCCCATTTATATCTTTATGTCTTTTTTTTTTAACCAACCATTTAATTTTCTCCACATCCTTAAAAACAGTCTTGAAAAAAAAAAGTCTTCAAAAATATTTTTTATGAATGCAGAAAACACTATCATGGATATCCCATGATTTACTTAAACATTGCTTCTGTTATACATTTATTTAGATTTATTTATCATTAAAAATCATTATAAGTATTACTGCAATGAACATTCTTACATAGAGAAATTTGCTCGTATTTCTGATTATTTCCTTAGCCATAATGATCAAAGAGTGCTGGGTGACTTTGGAATAGAGAATGAAATCCTATGGAGTAAATATCCCATTACATGTCTTTAGCATATAGTGACAGTTTTCTCAGGAAATCCTCCTGTGTGCATAAGAAAGAGAGTAAGGAAAGATATCCTTAAGTCATGAAATCTAACTGGCTTATTTTTTCTCAAGGGAGAGAGACATATCACATTCTATCACTAGTCTAAGCAGATTGGCATTAAGGAAATCAGAATTTCTGGGTGTTTGAGAAAATGTCCTCTTAGATTACAGAGGCAGAGAAAAAATTCCCACAAACTCAAAATGCAAAGAAACAAAATAAACCCATGAGATATTCCTAGTCAATAAGTTGTGATTGGAGAACAAATGAATATCCAATTGGTAGGATGTAAATTTCACCTAGTGTATTGTATATAAGAAAGAGAGAGAGGGAGGGAGGAAGGAAGGAAAAAGAAAAGGGAGGGGAAGAAATATCAGATTTTTGAAGGCCAACTTTAGCGAATGAGTGTCTAAAATCTGACTTGCCCACCTTCACAAAAGCCCAGATACTCTCAAACTCTACATTTCTTTGTTGGTAAGATATAGGTAAAGAAAAATACAAAGTAGAATCTCATGATAATCACTGGTGACCACTAGGTATAAGAAGACTGGCAATAAACCATGAACAATAACAAGTATGTGGGACAAAGACAGCCCATAGCTTAGCTGTTCCCAGCTTGGCGGGTGCAGTCATATACAATTACCCATGAGAACTCAAGGCTTGCCTTTACACCTGGCTTTCCAACCTGCAGCCAAGAATTATGGAAGAAGGTGCTGCTTGATGAACACCTAAAATTATAAAGTTTCATTCCCACCTTTCTCAGATTGTCTCCTAAGTTGTTGTGAAGTTCAAGTTTTGGCAGTATCAACAATTGCAAGATAGGACACTCACACATTTGGACAGCCTCCTAACATCCTGAGTTTCTCCTGCTTTTGATAAGGGGGTGATTATCATGGCCACAACCAAAGATCCTAACATCTCTTGAATTGCCAACTGGATCTGAAAGCAAAAAAGTTTTATTTTTTGCTTTTCAATAAAAGCATGGTTATTAGTCTTTCATTTTACTTGTTTCAATTAAACGGATGTCCCTATTTTTTCATTCAAAATACTACATGGAAACTATAACACAAATTTAAAAATTTAATGAAGAATGCGGAGAAAAAGATAGTTGAATGTAAAGTAACAGCGTTCTAAATAGTAAGGTTTCATTGAATTGTAAGGAGAGCAGCAGACAATGTGGTTTGTTGGCATGCAACCTGGATTGATCCTTCTGGAGTATTAGTTTAAAACATCTTTAATTAAGAAATGATACTTTTACCTAAAGGGCTTGTGAAAAATGGATCAAAGTCTTAGATAGCATCTGGTGACTGAGCTGCTCAGAATCGCTGAAGACACTTTTCTTCATTTTAAAGCACAGTGTGGACGTCATACAAAATCATTGAAAAAGCAGTTCCTAAAATATTCATTTTTAAATATTAGTGAATAAAACCTTAATGTAGTAGAGTTGAATGTTAGAGTCAGAAAAATAAGAGTATGAATTCCAGTTCTGGGCTTTCCTACAGTAGTGTTCTACATGAAGAAATTTAACCTCATGAGTCTTCATCTTTGATACTGAATTGCTGACACCTATCATGTAGAGTTGTTGTGGAATTATATGGGAACAAATGAGTTTAAAAAGTTAATCATTCAATGACTGCCCACAACAGACTCATAATAAATGCTATCTATTTCTCTTGTTCTTTCTCCCAAATCGGGAAATAATATAATTTTTCTGTAAAATTATCTTCCATAGTATAAATTTTATAAATCTCAAATTTTGCTGTGTATTTATACAAAATCACTTATGAAAATTTTTTGAAATATACCTTTCCCAGATTCTATGCTTAGAGATTTTGATTCAGGAGGTTGTGAATGTAGCAGAAATCTATATCTTATCAAATACTCCCTGTGACTCTAATGGTCCCTTGAAGACATTAATGTTTGCCACCCTTGGTCTACATATATAGTGTATTTCCTTTGTATTATCAAATAATAACTAACTGCATTATCCTTAATTACTGAGATTTTTTGTGACTTCATAGATTTTTTTCTTTCTGCTCATACATTTATTAGCAACTTTGCCACCAACTCTTGAGTTTTGATTATATTTGTCAGAATAATTCCTGAACCCTTAACTTCTGATATTTTATACTAAAACATAAAGGGCATTTAAGTCTTTATTTTTAAACCAAAGAAACCAGATGAATCAAGAGCAAGTGCTTATTATTTAGAGAAAAGAGCTATAAAACTGGGATATATGAAACATTTCTTAAACATTCAAACCTACAGTGAGAAAATTTAAAATGAGGCATCTGCAAGCTGCTTTTCTGAAAGTTTATGTTTGAGCCTAAGTGGTCTTGGGTATTCAAAGTGGCTTAGAAATAATGCCAACACGAAGGACATAATTTCTTTTGAAGTTGGAACCAATCTCAAAGAACCATAGCAAAAATAAACAAATCACAGGCCACACAAGTAAACAGAGAATAAGCAAAGGCTAATGTTTTTTTCTTGGAAAGAGATTGTTTAGTGTTATCACTTGGATGGGGTTGATAAATTGTGGTAAGAAGAAAAGGTAGACTGCAAAACATAAATTCTACTACCATAGATCTGGTGATAACTTGATTCATTCAAGAAAATTTGAAGCCACCGCGCAGGGTTGGGGAACATGCGGCCTTCTGATTTCAAGATTGTTCTTTTTTAAGCACCAAAGGAAACAAGAAAAGCTTCATCTTTCTCTTCTGCACTCCTTTTAATAAAAAGATTTGTTCTGCAAAATTTGGATTTAGTCAAAAGGCTGCACTCAAGGATCCAGAAGGCCACATGTGACGGACCCCAGGGCCACAGTCTCCCCACCCCAATGGCCCACTCCAGCTGGATCATTCCTTACTGGTTTTGTTTCTGTCCCACTGTCTTCTTTTCCTTTTTGTCCTTATTCTGCATTTTCCCTTCTCTCTCCTCTCCCCCTTCATGTCTCTCTCTCAGAATTACAAGATTCTTGGGGTGTATGGCATGCCATAGATCATGAATTCATAATTACAAAAAATATCAAAAAAGCATTCTTTACGAGAAGTTTCAGTGTGCGCTTTCATTTATTCAATTGAGATCTGGCTAAATAATAGTCTCCCTCAAGAAATTGATAAATAGTTCCGTTTTTTTTATAGAAGGGCCAAGATCAACAACAAAAAGAACCACTGTGGTATGTTTCTGACTCAAAAATGATTGTGAGAACCTTTTAAATGAATGTCCTGACATATGGTTATAACAATTGCTTCCAAGTACAATATTATTTTGCAATGTATTGGTATTCTGAAAAATTTTCATGGTTTCAAAAAGAGTTTGTTTTCACTCTCTCTGCCTGGGTCATTTTCAAAATTTAAAGAAAGAAATGAGATTTTTTTCGGTTTTAGGACCTAAAATCTAACAAATGAAAATATTGATTTAGATATTTAAAAAAATCAAAATTTTAAAAGATTTAAAATACATTATCCAAATTAATGACATAAAGAAGAAAGCGTATCTTTTAACCTCCTGTAACCTAAGTCATGGATTATAATGTATTTATTGAATTAACATGTGAATAGAAAAATGATATAAAAACAAACAAATGAATAAGCTGCAGGTCTTAAGGGAACCTTTTTTTCTTTCTTTTAATTACATAATTTGTTAGATTGTAAATATGCTAGGAGTCATTCCGAAGCTGTGATGCCTTCCTCCTTGCTATACATGTTTCAACATCAACCTAATGCCCACTTCCCTATCCTCTCAAAAATTAGAAATCAGCTGTTCTGGCAATAGGAATGAGTCAAAATGCTGTAGTTTACTAAGTTTAGTTGCAGTCAATGCTTGCTTTATTCATACACATAGATATTCAAAATAGCAGAAGTATTGCTGACTTTGTAGAGCTTAAATATCAAATTACAAATGAACATTAATCTCTTGTTGAGAACTCTTGATGTTTAATTCTGTGCAGCTGGATTTAAATATTATACCTCTAAGTTAAATTAATGTAATGAGCAGGAACTTCAGGTTAAACTAAAATGGTTATTATAAAATTCTTCATTCACATCTTCCTAAATCTTAGTAATGAGAGATTGGTGAAAATTTGTGACGTATCTGGGTATTTGTACTTTTGTGAGACTGAGAGCATTACATTAGTAAAAGTGACATACACCTACTAAATTTGATCAAAGAGACAAGGAAAAAAACACTAATTACTAACAACAAAGTAGAGGCAAATGCCACTAAAGATCCTTTAGATTCAAAGATGATATTATGAATAACTTAAAGCCAATAAGTTTAACAACCTAGATGAAATGAACAAATTTTTTCAACACACTTCTTTCTGTCAAAAATGACACAAAAAAGCAGAAAAATTGCATAATACATCTATTAAAGAAACTTAATCAGTCATTTAAAATGTTCCCACAAAGAAAACTTTAAGCACAGACGGCTACAAATGTAATTCTTCTGAATAAATAAATTAGAAATAATACCAATTTTACAAACTTTTTCACAAAGTAGAGATGAAAGGCACATTTTAAAACTTATTTTGTGAGGCCAGAATAATCCTGACACTAAAGCCTGAGAAGTATATTAGAAGAAAAGTAAATTATAAGCCCATATCACTCATGAACATAGATGCAAAAATCCTAAAATGAAATAAAATCAAACTGAATCCAGTGATTTTTTAAAAAGATAATCCATCTGACCAAGTGAGATTTATTCCACACATACAAGGTCAGATTAATCTTTGAAAATCAATGAATATGATTAATAAGATTAAGAGGGGAAAAAAAAGAAAATGAATATGCTCATTTACACAGATGCAAAAAAAGTATATAGTACTTCAGCACCCATTTATCATAAAAATTCTTATACCTAATTTGGTAGAATATATCCAAAACAAAGTAAAACTATAGCTAACATCCTTCTTAGTGTTGGCACATTGAAAGCGTTCCTTAAGATGAGGATATCCACCATGACAACTTCTTTTTTACCTTATAATGGAAATGTTCCCTATGCAATAAAGCAAGAAAAAGAAATATTAGGTACAAAGATAGGAAAGAAAAAATGTGAAGCTATCATTTTTTGCACATGACATAATTTTATGCACAGAGAATCCAAAACTAAGTAAAAACAAACTATTCAAACTAATAAGTAAATTCAGTAAGAACATTTTAAAAGGGTCAATGTGCAAAAATCAATTATATGTCAATATACTACCAAAAAAATATTAGAAAGTGGAATTAAAACAAAAATATAGTATACAAAAATATCAAAAGCATCAAGTAGTTCTATATAAATCTAATAAAACATGTGCATTACCACTAAACACTCCAAATTATTATTAAAAGAAATTAAAGCAGAAGTGAATAACCAATGACATATACCATGTTCATGTTTTGAAAGAATCATTATTGTTAACATGTAAATTATTGTGAAGATGCAAACTTTTTAGCAGTTTTCTGCAAAATTACACATACACCTACCTATAACCCAGAAATTTCATTTCTAGGTATATCCTTAATATAAGTAAAAAGACATGACCATGTAAAGACTTGCATAAAAATATTTATAACACCCCTGTTCATAATAGCCCCAAATTATAAACAACCCAAATCTTTATCAAAAGAAAAATGTATAAATATATTATCATACATTCAAACAATAGATTACCAAATCATAATAAAAATAATGCATTCTTACTATACCCAACAACTTGGTAATTATTTTCTAGAAGGATATTATTGACTTGGAAGAATACCAGATAATTTTATGGGGATCAGGAAATGTTATATATTTTGTTCATGTTTGTGGTTACATAGTTGTATTCACGTGTGAAAATTCATTGACATGTATGCTTATAGTAGCGTATTTTGTACACTTCATTGTTTATGGTATATCTCAGTAAAAAAGTGTGAATATTTTAAAAAGAAATAAAATATAGCACATTTCAGCAGCAAACCATAATAGAAAGAAATGTTTCTCATTGTTAGCATCTCTTGGCTAAATGTCAAGAAGATTGATTCACATTGTAACCCATAGCAGGATTTCTTAAAATCTCCTTCCTTATTTTTTTCACTTGCAATATTTTACATCTCCTAGTTCATCAAAACTTCTCTCTAACCCTCCTTCACATCTACTCCTGCAAAGAAGTAGGTTTAACCCCTGATTTATTTCATCACCACCCTTATTTCCACTATATTCCTATGGATATGTTATTTTCTTATTTACTTGTTTTGTCTTACTTCTAGTTCTGTTGGTCATAAAAATTTCTATCTTCTAAACAATATTTGTTCAATGCTTACTTATTACCACATCTCTATATTATGGCATTAAAAAGTTTTCCTGCCAAAAGTGTAGAAGTAGGTTGAAAAGTGTTTCTCACATGCAAGAGAATTAAGATCAGCTGGTGATCTGTCAGAGATACTCTTTAAAAGAAACAGTCCTGAAAGGTTAAATGACATAGGTGTAAACTCTGTTCTGAAACAAACGTCCTGTTCTAAGTGCTCTAAGTAAGGATGGGTAGAATAATCCAACTATGATATATAGAGTTTCCAACCTGAATTTTTGCAACCTTTTTTTACCTTGCCCATATTCAGTTCATTGAAATAAACTATTAAAACTCTTCTTCCGAATATCTAATGTCACTAGAGCCTAAGAATGAAAATATCCTCTTGGGAAACAAATCAGACTTCATATTTTTTTTTCACTACCCTTTTTTTTTAAAAATCCTTACTCCCCAGAGCTAGAGAGTACCAGGTTATCTGTCATCATAATTTCTCCAACTCTAAGTTCAGAAGATAAGATCAATTACTTAGGAATTTATCCTACAAACTCTACATTGTTTAGTCTGACAGCATAAATTATCCTTTTTACTTCTCTATTTTAATTCTATGACAGTGACATTACAGAGCCCTTGGATCAAGGAGACCTGATAAAGAATTAGAAAGGAAAAATAAATACTGGTGAGTTGTTTTTTTCCTACTCAGTGAGTAAATTTGGAGACTGCAAATCCATACACACTTTTGTGTTTGAAGTTAAGTATGTATGTAACTTAAAAGTTGCATTCTGACTATGATGGTTTGAAGACTAGGGTTTTTCTTGCCTTTGATTCTATATGAACTATATAAGCAAGAATGATAAAGTTATTTATACCAACTCTGATGTTTCCCATCTTGATTTAACTATGGACCACCCCTTGCTTTTTAATTCTTCTAACATCTATTAATATTTGACTCTCAATATGATGCTAATGCCTCATGTAAATCTAATTTTTTCAGAATCACTAAGGATTAAACTCAACTATTAGCATTATAAAATTATAAAAATTTCCATAGGTGATTCTCAGTGCTGCTATACTTATGCCTGGTCCCCAGCCCCTGTGTCTGTGATGCAGTTGGTCTGAGATACAGCAGGGCATTGGAATTTTTAAAAGCTCCTAGGTGCTTCTAATATGCAGCCATGCTGACAGCCACAAGGCTAATGGTGTTATGATTTTAGAGATGGATTTATTAGAAGTAAATTGATATCTGTGATAATTCTCTGTTGTCTGGACTTAGAATATGCTTGATTTCTATGAATTTCAAAGGCAGGAAGGCTCAAGAAGTATAAGAATTCTTAAAAATAAATTTATGATGAAATTTCTAGAAATAAAATGAAATACAGTATGAACTAAATATTCGTGCCCCCTCCCCAAATTCATATGTTGCAGCCCTAACTTCCAATGCGATGATATTTGGAGATGGGGCCTTTGGGAGGTGATTAGGTTAGATGAGATCTTGAGGGTGGGTCCCCATTTTGAGATTGGTGTCTTTATAACAGAAAGGAACCAGAGCTTTCTTTCTCCACCATGTGAGGATATACCAAGAAGGCAATCATCTGCACTCCAGGAATAAAGCCCTCACCATAACCTGACCATGCTGGCACCCTGTTCTTGGACTTCCCAGTCTTCAGAACTATGATAAATAAATGTCAGTTGTTTAAGCCACCAATCTATGGTATTTTGTCGTAGCAGCCTGAGCTGCCCACTACAAAGAATGTCTATTACAAAAGGAGAAAAGAGGAAACACAATTTTCTTAACAAATTATGTATATTGCTTTGAACCACATACACATGGACACACATAAATAAACAATAAACTTTCAAAAGTATAATTGCATATGAAGATATTAAAGAAGACAATTATCAATGTCAGTGCACAGAACTTTCTGATAGTATTGAATATCTAATACAAGAAATATTTAAAATAACAAAGAAGGGACATGCAACAAAACAAGAGTGAGAGTCTTACAGATGTTGTCAATGAGGCTTTCAAAAACTTCTAAAGATCACATATTTTGCTGGTCATTCACAGAGTAAGGACAAGAAATAGATAATCCCTCTACAGATACAAATAAATTATAGAGAAAACTGGACCTCCTCAATTCCAATTTGACTTCTGTTTCTCTATCAAGAACAGGAATATCAAGAGCAAAGTATCTGCAACTACCATTGCTATGGGGGAATTGAAGTCCAAGATATGTTAGGATATGTGGGACAGCTCTTAGCCAGTCGAAATGATTTCAAGAACCAATTGAGGCCAGTGAAATTTTAGGTGCTAGGAGAATGTGCAGATAAGATTGAAGCATTACTGAGATAGAGGCATTCATTCCCCCAGTCATTAAAATAATATATATATATATATACACACACACATATATAAATATAAAAGAAAACAGATTCAGTCAATTCATATCCATAATCTTCATTTTTCTTCCAGCCAAGATTCTAAAATAGATACTTTTTAAAAAATCTGATTATACATGTACATAGTTTAGAGTTAAATAGTCTAACTTGTAACAGAATGTGGTGTTCTTTCCCCCATTCCCCCCTTCCCCATTTCCCGTCTTTGGACACAGCCTACTTCAACTTTTTACTCTTACTTAATGTATTATCATCATATTTAAAAATGACATGTTCAAATTGCTACTTATAGATTTTGCTCATTTCAGGTATTATTAACTCAAACTCCACCACCACACTGCCTCCATCTAACTCGTAAGTCGTTCCAATTGTCCTATACCCTTGATGTTTTACATGATAATTTTATTAGAGTACTATTCAGTGTTTACATGTCATGATAGCACTTCAAAATTTAGTCATATTGTGTGCATGACTACTTTTTCTTTTCTGCATTTTTTGTCATTGTATGTGGAAAACATTCCCAGACCATGTTTTTCCCTCTGCTCTCACACCGCCACAACAATCATCAACACAGAAGATTTCTGTAACTAAATGTGGGAGATTTCTCCCCACCAACGAACGAGCAATAAATTCTGCAGTGGACACCGGCTGGGTGTCCTCCAATTCAATTCTGACACTATCCACCTGGAAATAGCATCAGGTCCCAGAGGTTGAGGGCTCAATCCTCAAGACTGACCCTTCCTTCCCACCAGTTGCAAGTCCAGACCTCTGGAACTTCTGACCAACTGGCTTCCAGTTGCAGTCCCAGTGACCCCCAATTTGGGTTCAATTAATTTGCTAGAGTAGCTCACAGAACTCAGGGAAACATTAACTTACACATTGGTTTATTACAAAGGATGTTACAAAGGATATAGATGAAGAGATGTGCAGGGCAAGGTATGCGGGAAGGGGCACGGAGTTTCCACGCTCTCCCTGGGCACGCCACCCTCCAGAAACCTCCAGGTGTTCAGCAATCTGGAAGCTCTCTGAACCTTGACCTCTTTGGTTTTCATGGAGGCTTCATGATATAGGCATGATTGACAGCTGTGTAGAAATGTGATTGGACGAAAATCTCATGATCTAAACCCAATAAGGCCTGTCCAGATTCTTCCTGGCCTCTCTGTGCAGCATCCTTCCTCCAGGGTATGGGGCAGGACCCTCTCTGGAATGAGGGCCTTTTGACTCATAATCAGATTAGACTATGGGAGTTATGAGCCAGGAACCACGGATGAATATATATATATATATCTATCTCATAACACCACAGTCATCCTTCGAACTAGTAATAATTTCATTTTATTTGCTTAGTTTCCTGTATACTAATGATTGTTTCAATCGCAAACTCTTTGCAAACTGTCTAAATATTCACTATAGATATTCAAATATTTCAGCTAATCTATCAATTTCATCTTCTGAGCTGCTCCAATCTAAACTGCTTGCCATTTTTACCTAGTTCACAGCTGTCATCCTGATATAGTATTTCATTCTTATCCTGGAGATTCTTCTTAAATTTCTTCTATGTGGGAACCCCTTTTTCTAGGGTATCATGTCCTCCCTTTTCTTAAGTTATACCCTCATATTTATGAATCATATCTCTTATATAAATTCCAGAGAAATAGTGCACAGGGAAAACATTTCTTGACAACTTTAATGATAACAGAAAAGACACGGATGTTTGCTCTCACCACGTATGTTGGCCATTGTACTAGACGTCTTAGCCAATGCAATAAAGCAATAAAAAAAAACCCTAAAAAAATATAGAAATAGGAAAGGAAGAAGTAAAATAAGATCTTTATTCACACAAGGCATGATTTTGTACATAAAAAATTCTAAGCAAACACCAAAGAACTATTAAAATTATTAAGTGAATGTAACAGTGTCTCAGATCACAAAGTCAATATACAAAAAACCATTGCCTTTTCATGTAATAACAATAAACACTTGGGAAAGGAAATTTAAAACACAATACCAGAACATTCAAAAACATAAAATGCTTGCTTACGGGTCAATGTAATGAAAGATGTGCAAGAACTCTAAACTGAAAACATTCCAACATTTCTGATTTTAAAAAATGTAATAAAATTTAAATAAATCTAAACATATAACATATTCAGAATTGGAAGGTTAAGTATTGTTAAGATGTAAATTTTTTGCAAATTGATCTAAGGGTTTAATGTAAACCCAATCAAGATGTCTGCAGACTATTTTTATAGAAACTGAAAAATAATATTATAAAAATTTTATGTAAGTTGAGAGGACCTAAAATAGCTAAAGCAATCTTGAAAGTGAACAGAGTTGAAGAACTTACTTTATCTCATTCTAAGACTTACTCTGAAGTTCCAGTAATCAAGATAGTATAAGATAAAATAGATCAATGGAACATAATAGTGTCCAGAAATAGATCCATACATAAAAAATGAAATTAGTTTTTATTATGAGGCCAAATCAACTTAAAGGGGAAAATAAACTGTCATCAAAAACTGGTGCTCGAGCAACTGGAAATCTGTATTGTAAAAAAATGACCTTCAATTCCTACTTCACACCATACAGGAAATTTAATTTGAGATGAAAAATAGACCTAAATGTAAATGTTAGTACCATAAAGCTTATAGACAAAAACGTTAGAGAATGTCTTCATGACCTTGGGGTAGGCAAATAGTTCTTAAAGCATACACTGAAAGTACTAACTATAAGGAATAAAATGATAAATTAACTTCATAAAATTAAAAATATCAGCTTATCAAATGGTAACATTAAGAAAATGAGTAGGTAAGTCACAGACTGGGAAAAATATCTATATTTCATATATCTGGCAAAATATTTTACTCAGAATAAAGAATTTCTACAAGTGAATAATAAAAAGACAAAGAACCCAACAAAAATAAACAGAAGACTTCAATGGACATTTCACAAAAGAAGATACACAAATACCCAATAAGCAATCTTAGCCATCAGGGACATGCACAATAAAATCACCCTGATATGCTACTATACACCTACTAGGATGACTGAAATATAAAAGACAGACAACATAAATTTTGGTAAGGATATGTTGCAACTGTTACTCTCAAACATTTTTTTTAGACTGTAAAAATGTATACATACTTTGCAAAGTGTTTGATATATTATTAAAAATTTAAACACACATCTGAATGCCCTAGAAACTTCACACTTATATATTTTTTTAAAGAGAAATGAAAATATATTGTCACAAAAAGCATTGCTTGCCTATATTAATAGCAGTTTTATTTATAACAGGCAAACTGGAAATAGCCCAGATGGCCATTAACAGAACAATGGACAAACTATCATATATTGTGTATTCATGCCATGAAATAACACTCAGCATTAAAATTTAGGGGCTATTTTCATATATAACATGGGTCAATCTCAAAAACATTATTCTGAATGAAAGAAGCTAGACAATAACAAGTACATCCTTTATAATTTCACTCTGATGAAGTTTTAAAACACATAAATCAATCTATTGTGATGGGAATCACATCAATGGTCATTTTCAGGAGGGAATTCAATGGGCAGAGATATGAGGGAACTTCTTGAGTGATGAAATTTTCTGTCTTAATGAGAGTGGAGTTAAATATATATATATATTCATTTGTCAAAATTGATCCAACAGTGCACTTAAGATTTATGAATTTCACTCTGTGTAAGCTATACCTCAATAAACTTAATGCTTGGGGAAGAAAGGAGAAAGTCACAAGAATTTGGGGGATGAGAGTTTTTTTATTAGTAATACTGCTAAAACAATTATATTTATTGTAATTAACTTAGCCTGATAATATTTTAATTATGACAATGCCCCTACTGATAATTCTCAAATCCAGCAATACATTATCGAATAATTAATCTTTAGAAGCATTACACATGACACATTACAGATTCATAATATTTGGCATATGGTTTTTATATTCTCCTTTTTGAAATTAAATAAAATATGAAGAAAAACAGTAAAGAAAGAAGCTGATAAAAGCTAGCAGTGTAAATAAAGAACTCCTTTATTCATTTGGCACGGAGCAATCTGTTATGTTTAAACACATCATTACCTACTGGAGGGTTATAAGAAAAGAAAAATAAGACAGGAAGTAAGAAAATTTTCCCAACCTAATTTAATTAAGGAATAAGTTTTACACTTAAAAAATTAAGCAACAAGCAACAACACAAGGCAGTAATATAATTATTTGCCAAAATTAGTGGTAGATGAAACAAATATGTAGAGAAAGATGGAGAAGCGATATTCACATGAAGGTTTTTGTTTTATTTCCTAGATATAACAGGGTTTGAGGACTTAAACTAAACCCTCAAACAGGGTATATTATAGTAAAATATTTTTTTTTCCTTTGTCCCATGAAGGTGGCATCAGTTAATGGGAACACAACCCCTTAAAGAAGCGTTGAAAACTGAGTGTGTGGATCCCTAGATTAATGTGTTTGGAAGAGTTGCATTCAGGCTGTAGATAGAGAGTATTTGTCATGAGGGCCCAAGGTTGTAGCCTGGGAACCCATACCCCCAAAAAGGTAAAGGGCAAAACAAACTATTTGACCTTAAATTGCTTATATTTTTTAAATTAAAGCAAAAATTGTTATTAACCATCAGGATGTTTCAAAACATGATAGACATTACTGAAAGGACAATCTTGAGTAGATATATAGGCAAACAGGGATTCTAATAACTACCAACCCCCATAAACACATCTGGAAATTCCATCACTCTTCTCTTTGAATACCACTGCATTATGTTTTGTCTGTATCAAAAATAAATTAGATAATTTGCTCTGCTGCCCTTCCTCATTTCTTTGATTATTTCATTTCTTAAAGCAAATGAAAATATGCTGTGATCATACTGCATGACAATAGAACTCAGAAAATGGAAACTGAGTATTTTAATTGCCATTTAAAATCCTTTGATATTTCATTTACAAGATTTTTTTCTTTTGTCCTACATATGTTTCTGTGATACCTGAATAAATGACATCTTCCATCAATATTTCCTTGTCACTTCCAAGATCCTTAGCTTTTGAGAACTGAAAATGAAATATATTCCTTTATATCCCACAAAAAAATTAGCAAAGTTTAAATGTTGCTGCCAGTAACATCCTAAATAAATTTAATTAATTTACTGACATTTTTCTCATGTACAAGGAGAAAGCAAATAATTTTTTCACATAAATATTTCTGTTTATTTTAATCCTGTTTCTTAAATGCTTTGAACATAAGCCCACTCAAACTAACTGAAGTAATAAATGAAAGGTTCATTATTAGTGTAAGGTGATTTTATAGCACCAAAAAAACAGTTACAAACTATAATCAAATGCATGTGAATTAAAAGGTCAAATACATATGCCACCCTCCCCATTTCTCTCTTCTCTGCTTCTCTCCTGGAACCTACTGAAATTTTCTCTCCCTGGAGTCAAGTGTCCTCTGCTTCCTCAGTTTACACATGGCCCACATAAGAGTCAATTCCACATCGTGACTTTTTCGGCTTTAAGCCAACATCAGTTATGACTTCGTTCAGAAGTCCTCCCATCAAGATCCACAAAAAATCCCCCAACTCCATGGAGACATACAGCTACCCTGGAAGGGCCAGTGCCAGCCTTGGTGTCTAATCCATTTCTGCACTCATTGACAAATTCAAGTAATTCTTAAAATTGCTTGAGTGTGAGCTATTTGCACTGCAGATAGTGACCTTCTTCATGAATCATAGCTTACAGGCAACCCCACAAGAATGCTGTCTATTCTATGGGTAGCGGAAAGTTTTTAGACACAGACAAAAATTTTATATAAATAAAGAAATAAATTTTATAATATGGAGAATATATGACTTTCAAAAGATATTCACTAACCTTAGGACAAGCTATCACTAATGATTTTCCTTGTTAGTATACACCCTATCCAAATAGTTTCTCATTAGATGTTTGGACCTGTCAACTGAAGAATAACAAGGTTCATAAATTTGGAGAGGAGAGCTTTATTTCTCATAAAGGATTGCAGCCTTCAGGCTGACCATTCTGGTAGCCTGGGAAGTGTAGCTTCCAGCAGAAGCCAAGAATAAGCACTTCGAGGGACGGGTAAAGGTAACAGGAATTTGTGCAGAGCATGGTGGCCAAGTATACATATCTAATAAGCTATAGGAGGATTCATGAATATTTATGAAAGGAGAAACGTGCGCATGTGCAATTGAGCTTCATGACTATGGTCACATGTTGAAAAAATGGCAGTTCTGTCATCATCCAAAGGTGGAGTTTTCAGCCCTCTGATGTCAAGAGGTGAAGCAGAGGACAGGAAGATCCTCTGTGCACAGCCTTTGTAGACTGGCCAGAACCACTCCATGGTCAGTGGCCTTTTATCAGGAAGGAATGCTGGTCAGTTGTGCTGAAACCATGAAAAGGAGGGACAATCAGTAAGGTTGGTTGAAATTAGCATGTGGAACAAGTCTTTCCAAAGCCTTATGGCTATTAGCGAGGGAGGGGGTATAACAGGGTGTGTCTGACCTCCCCTCCAGTCATGGTTAGGAACTCAGTTTTTAAGGTTTTTCTGGTGTCCCCGTGGCCAACAGGGTGTCCATTCAGTTGGTTGAGGGGTTTAGGATTTTATTTTTATCTCTCAGACCCAAATTCATAAGTAATAACTTCAAAATATGATAAAGGTAGATAGGATTGTTTTGGACACTGGACCTATGATAAAATAAACTAGCTTCACCATTCTAACTGTGGTTATTTATTTAAAGATTGTGTAGTAAAAGTCAGTAAAAATTCTTGAAGGTATGGCAATCAACTGGAAAAATTCCAGTATATAATGAGCACATCATAAGCTGTATTCTATGCCTAGATAACTAAAATTCAGAGATAGTTTCCAAATCCCTGTTCTAATATGTGACATTGTCTTCACAGATTTTTAATAATTACATAGCAGGATGCATTATTTAGAGATAACTAAATTTATTTACCTATTTTATCTACATACTGAAATTAATTTTTTGCTTACTTGCATATGTGTATCTCTATAGCAATAGCATCTGCTTGTACTCATTTTCCCATTGCATTTCTAGTATACACCAAATACAGATTATCCAATTTTAGACTGACAGGCTTTTGAAGACAATAAATTTACAGCTCACAGAGTAATGCCTTGGGCTATATATAGAAAAAGGGATTTTCTGACAAAAGAATATCATTGATATCTTTACACAAATGTTAATATCGGCTTACCCTAACAAGATCTACAAATGGCTCCCTGAGGTATACCTTGCACTTATTTATGTGTTTCCATAAAGAAAACAAGAGAAAGAATGGCCCAATCAAGCAAAAAATACATTATAATTAAATACACTTTCCATCAATATTTCCTCTTTCCTGGGTTAAAAAATGGCCTAGGAAGTGGTGCATGGACCTATTGAATAGGAAACTTGTCCTGGTATTTTTGACAATTTGCATTTGATGGGTTAAGTTTTGCTTTTGAATGGCTGATGGTGAAAAATTTTGAACAGTAAAAGTATTGAAAGTAAGTTCTATGATTTTTTTTATGTCTTTTCAGTACCTAGAATAGAAGTTTTTTGGCATTTAATAATTGTTTCTTAATTGATTAAAGGAGTAAAGGAAAATAGAAATTAAGGGGACATTTACTTTATAGAATTATTTTCAAATTCTGTTTTACAAGTACAATAGAAGCACCCGAATTTAAAAGGCAGCCTCTGAACACTCAGTATCTTCATTCTAAGTAGCCTTTATGTAAGTGCCACATATATTCTATTCCTCAGTCTTCTTGCTCAAATTAAGGATGAGTGTTACTCCTTTTCTTTTTTTTTTCTTTCTTTTCTTTTTTTTTTTTTAGAGACGGGGCCTCGCTCTTGCTCAGGCTGGTCTTGAACTCTTGAGCTTAAGCGATCCTCCCGCCTTGGCCTCCCAGAGTGCTAGGATTACAGGCGTGAGCCACCGCGCCCGGCCTGTTACTCCTTTTCTTAATCTCAATTTACAGCTTCCAAAATTGTGTTGAATGTAGACATTAATTTTACCCCACAAGCTATCTCTTGTCTTTCTATATCTGTGAGACCCACAGATTGCCCAAATCAAATTGGGAAGGGAGTAGAAATTCACAGAAGCAACCACCTCCTATGAATCTCCACATTGTTTGTTGTTATGTTTAGCTTTTTAATTTTGCTGGGAAGATTTCTGCAAGTCTGTTCTTTGTCTTTATCAAGAATTGGACTAGTCCTCTTTGTCTTCCCTGAAATGGTGGTAAACTATAAAACAGACCTTGTGGGTTGACTAAAGCCAGCCAACACTGTTAATGAACTCCAAGATATTCAGGCCTTTCTTTCTATTAGACTTGTCATTGAATGTGCAACAAAAGTAAACTAAATGCTTTAAAAACGTGTTATTAAAACATACTTGAATTAGCATCACCAAAGGCATAAAGGGACATTTATATATATATGTCTCATATATATATATGAGACAATAAAGTAGGAAGAAGGAATATGTTTATTTATTTTTATTTATTTTTTAGAAATAAATATTTTAAAAACATAAATTCAATCTTTTTTTCATTTTCTTAAAATTTCAGAGTATTACAGGGTACCAATAAGTTTGGTTACATGAATTGCTTTTGTAATGCTTGAGTCATGGTTATAAGTGTGCCAATCACCCAGATAGTGTTCACTGTACATGTCAGGTAGGTTTTCCTCCACCCTTCCCCCTGCTTGATTTCTGCTGAGTTTTACTTCCCTCTATGCACATATGTGCTCATTGGTTAGTTCCAATTTAGTAGTGAGTAAATGTGGTGTTTGTTTTTCCATTCTTTAGATACCTCACTGAGGATAATGGTCTCCAGTTCCATCCATATTGTAGCAAAAGGCATTAAACCACCCCTCTTCGTGGCTGAGTAGTAGTCCATGGTATACATATACCACATTTTGTTAATCCACTAATGAATTGATGGGCATTTGGGTTGATGCCACATCTTTGCAATTGTGAATTGTGCTACAATAAACATTTGAGTGCAGGTGTCTTTTTGATAAAATGACTTCTTTTCCTT
The DNA here is from genome assembly GCA_023783475.1 of Daubentonia madagascariensis. Classification (NCBI taxonomy): domain Eukaryota; kingdom Metazoa; phylum Chordata; class Mammalia; order Primates; family Daubentoniidae; genus Daubentonia; species Daubentonia madagascariensis. The sequence continues at coordinate 73,669,122 of JAKFHU010002088.1, read as the reverse complement.
TGGGTAAATACCCAGTAGTGGGATTGCTGAATCAAATGGTAGGTCTACTCTTAAGTTCTTTGAGGTATCTCCATACTGTTTTCCACAGAATGTTGTACGAGTGTGCAGTCGCACCAACAATGTATAAGCGTTCCTTTCTGTCTGCATCCATGCCAGCATCTATTGTTTTTGGACGTTTTAATAAAGGCCATTCTGACTGGGATAAGGTGATATCTCACTGTGGTTTTAATGTGCATTTCTCTGATGATTAGTGACATTGAGCATTTTTTCGTATGTTTTTTTGACATTTGTCTATCTTCTTTTGAAAATCTTCTGTTCATGTCTTTTGCCAACTTTTTAATGGGGTTGTTTGATTTGCTTGAGTTTTTTGTAGATTCTGGTTGTTAGCCCTTTATTGGATGTATAGCTTGCAAATATTTTCTCCCATTCTGTATGTTGTCTATTTGCTCTGTAAATTATTTCCTTTGCAGTGCAGAAGCTTTTTAATTTAATTAAGTTCCATTTATTATTGTTATTGCTGTGATTGCCTTTGAGGTCTTCTTTATAAATTCTTTGCATAGGCCCATATCTAGAAGAGTTTTTCCCACATTTTCTTCTAGAATTACTATGGTTTCATGACTTACATTTAAGACATTTATCCATCTTGAGTTAATTTTTGTGAGTTGTGAGAGATATGGATCCTGTTTCATTCTTCTACATGTGGCTATCCAATTTTCCCAGCACCATTTATTAAATAGGGCTTCTTTTCCCCAGTGTATATTGTTGTCTGCTTTGTCAAAGATCAGTTGGCAATATGTGGATGGTTTTATATCTGTGTTTTCTGTTCTGTTCCGTTGGTCTATGTCTCTATTTTTGTGCCAATACCATGCTAATTTAGTTACCAAAGACTTGCAGTATAATTTGAAGTCTGGTAAGGTGATGCCTCCAGATTTTTTCCTTTTGCTTAAGATTGCCTTGGCTATTTGGGCTCTTTTCTTGTTCCACATGAAGCATAGAATTATTTTTTCTAGATCTGTGAAATATGATGTTGGGTATTTTGATGGGAATTGCATTGAATCTGTAAATCACTTTGGGTAGTATGGACATTTTAACAATGCTGATTCTACTAATCCATGAGCATGATATGTTTTTTCACTTGTTTGTATCATCTGAGATTTCTTTCCTCAGTGTTTTCTATTTCTCTTTGTAGAGATCTTTCACCTCCTTGGTTATGTCTATTCCTAAGAATTTTATTTTCTTTGTAGCAGTTGTGAATGGTATTGAGTCTTGGATTTGATTCTCAGTTTGACTGTTACTGGTGTATAGGAATGCTACTGATTTGTGTACATTGATTTTGTAACCTGAGACTTTTCTGAATTTATTTATCAATTCCAGGAGTCACTTGGTGGAATCTTTGGGGTTTTCTAGGTATAAGATCATATTATATTCTATTTTGACAATAAATTAGTTAAATTAATTATTAATTATTATTGTATTCTTTTGCATATATTTTTTGCATCTTTGAAATTAGTATGTGGTTTGCAATCACTTTCAGCTAGGTGGATTCACGACATAGTTACCATTTTCTGCACAATAAAACTTGTGGGGTATATATTAGAAACTTGGAAGAAAATCCTGCAGAAATTTTGAAGCATGCTTTGAGTAAATGCTGCTACACCAATGCTCTTGATAGGAAAAGCACAGGATGATACACTGAGAAAACACAGACACCAACATCTCATAATGGAAAAGTATTCAGAAGAGTTAAATTTTGGTGAGAAGTTTTAGAAAACTTAAATTAATTTGTATATGTTTTTCAAAATGACTTGATTTCATATTTCCACCATTATGTCTTCTTACTCTTTAATTGAATTGGCTCCACCTATGTCCAACGTAACCACCATACTTAGTAGAGTCACCTACTATGTGCTAGGTAATGGTGCAGGTACTTTACGTATTTTTCCATTGTTAATAGTGATAATATGACTTAGATATCATTAAGTACATTATATAGGTATCATGAGGCTTATAGAAAATAAAATGCCCAAGCTAATAGCTAGTGAATGGTGGTTCTATACTGTAACACTCAGGTCTTTCAAGTTTCACTACTTATATTATGTTGTCTTTTACATATTAAAATGATTTTCATGGGGAACTGACCATTCATTAATCTTCTAGGTAATTAATTCCTGGGCAGCATCCTCAAATTTAATTAAACAAATGTTTAATAAGATAAGCAACTAGTATATTCATTTTTTAGATATTTAATGATATCTTTAAAAATTGAGCAGCTATGTGCCAGGCATATTTCTAGATGCTGAGCATACACAGCTATAAACAAAATGGAACAAAAGTTGTGCCCTTGTGGCTAAAATCCTTGTATGATAGGGGTAAAATGTAAACAAAACTAAGTGTAATACATGGTATGTTGGATGGAGACACATTCTGTGGAGAAAAAGAAACCAGGGAAGGGGGACAGTCGATCTGAGTTGGGGAGGGTATTGCAATATTGGGCAGGATGACCCAGTAGGGGATCACAAAGAATATGGCATTTTGATGAAGACTCACTGGGCTCAAGAGAGACAATATGACAGTGGCTGCTGTCTGTGGTGAGAATAGACTGAAAGGGGCAAAGGCAGAGTCAGGGAGACGATGCAGGAGACTGTTGACACCAAATCAGGGGAGAGATGGATGGTGGGCTTGAAGCCGTGATAGCAAGTGAAGATGATAACCAATAATTGGATTCTGGATATATGTTGAACGCAGAGCCTAAGTTATTTGCTACTGGATTAGATGCCGGGTATGAGAAACATAGAGGAGTCAAGAAATTACCCTAAAATGTTTGGCTTGTAGAAGTAGAAAGCTGAAGATGCCATTTACTGAGATGAGAGCAATTGTAAGAGCGGCAGGTTTGGGGAGAGGGTGATCAAGAGCTCAGATTTTAACATGTTATCTTTGCCTAATTCATGTTCTATAGAGATGTAAAGTAGTCAGTAGGGAAAAAAGACTGGAGTTCAGGGGAAGTGTGTAGGTAGAGAAATAAATTTGGGAGTCATCAGAATATAGATGGTTTGTAAAGACATAAGACTAGGGCAGATCTTCAAGGAAGCAGTGTGCAAGGCACTCCAATATCTAATCCTGAAGGAAAGGGAGCAGGAATATGCAAAGGAGACTAAGAAGGAAAAGCTAAAAAGATGCTCAATGAATATAACATCCTTGGAGCCAATTGAAAACTGTGAATTCAAATATGAGAGAATGAACAAGTATAACATATGCAGCTGATTAGAGGAAAATTCAAGACTGAATTAGCAATGTGCAGGTTGTTGGTGATGTTGATAAGAGAAGTTGGTGGAATAGTAGGGGCCAACACCTGGTGACAGGTGGTGTGATGGAGCACAGAAGGAGAGTAATTGGGAATAGTATGCGTGGAAAACTCTTTTAGGAATTTTGTTGTGAAAAGAAGAAAAATGAGGTAGTATCTGGAATTAAAAATGGGATCAGGAGGGGGCTAGGAATTGTGCTGTGTTCAGGAGATATAAAGGTATATAAATTACAGGCCTATTCTCTATGAACATAGGTCTTTAACACCTAATTATGGTCCAGAAAAAAACTGTCATCTCTTTGTGTAGATAATAATATAATCTATTAAACAATTGAATAAAAATATTCAGTAGGCTATGCCCAGAAAGAATGGGACAATTAATATGAGGAATTGGAGAAAGGTGTCCCTAGTCAATTCCAAAGACTTCATGGAAGAGGTAAAGCAGGACAGAGCGCTGGCATCTCAGCCTGCCTGAACACAGGGAGGGAAATAGTCATACTGTTATTTTTGTTCTAACGTTATTATAAGTCATTGAAATTTGTATCTTCTATTTTGACAAATTCTAAAAGACAGTGATCATCTCTCTCGCTATCAACATTTTCTATAAGTTGTCCAATGTGGTCCACCAGAGGCCTAGCATATGTCATTCCACCAGATTACAGATGCACAGCTGCAAGTACTGGGCATTGCTGCACCAAGCCAGCTCCTCCTGAAAAGATGCCAGCTCTCTCCAACAAGCCAGGCCTAGAATCACAGGCTGCGACCAGAGCTTGAAGTTAGTCTTGGAGTCATTAAACCTTCTACTTACCCCAATGGGACTTAAAGGATTTCTATTAAACTGACTTCACAGACATTTTATTACATCATTTGACCAGTTTAAGAGATACCTTTTGCATTACCCAATTCCTACTCTAGTGAAAAAGCTGCCTTCAAGAGACTGACAAAGGAAATTAGCTCCTTGTCACAAGACATGCCACCAATTGGAAAACACACTGCTGATGGGATTTGTCAGCTGTAGAGATAGTTCACTGTGGGATAAACTGAGATTAAGATATGAATTAACATATGATGACAAAAAAGGCTTACCAGCTGGCCTTTGCATGAGGAGAGTAAGCGCCTGTCTGGATTATATAATGTGAGTGGTTAGCTTACTTACTTAAATCTGGTTAGCTTACTTATTCAAATCCTCATCGCCCCCTCCACCAATGGTTTTGTCTTAAGGCCTGAAATGACTGCCGGGAGCATTGTTCTTTAAGAGTTCCATAATTTACTTGGTCAAATCTTACTTCTTATGGCATAATCCCTTTGCCATAGTTAGGCATGAACAAATTAACTATATTAATGTGAAAACCAAAAAGGACCCAAACTCAATGGCATTTATTAAGCAGCAACTATGTGATCCACATAAAAAGCAAGAAATTTATAGGGCAAGTCAGTGTTCTCAGTTAGTAATCTAGCTGGAAACAGCACTAATATAAAAGTGCAATACAATCTACAGGCCTGTATAAGGTGATAGGTGGTATTTACATACATATTTCTATAATCCATTAGTTGACATTATAGGAACCACCAGTGGCAACTATTGGGGTGATCTCAGTTTCCAAACTGGTGATAAGAGATCAATTAATTATAAGGGGACCACCTACTGGAGAGGTAGCTCCCTTTATGCAAACTGTCTATGAAGATGAATGTTTAAAAGAGGTTTTTTTTTTTTGCTTTATAAAAGACTCTTGTCACCCATCTCCTTTGCAATATTTATTTTTTGAAAAAGAATAGCTGAGCAAAACAAACAAGAATTTAAGGAACACACTTCTGAGGTAAAGGAAGGTCAAGATGCCTTTATTGCATCTAAATTCCTAGGTTGAATTACCTCTCCTGAACAAAGACCTTCTGAAGCTACTTTCATTATTCTAGGCTTCCTGGCGAGGCTGTTAAATACTTTTTTGCGTTATTTTAGGCCTTCCAAAACCTGGATCGATGCCCCATAGATATCTTCTGGAACAAATTGCCAGTGGTCACTTGCATATGGGACTTTCACAGCCATCTGGGCATGCACATGAGACAAATAAGAAAGTCATGTTGTGAATTCTCAGTGGACGTGCTTTTTCTTTTCATTACTGATTGGAGAAATATTGAAAATAATACCATTACTTAAAACTAAAATGGCTTAATTTCTGGTTGCAGTTGTGACCTAATTACTTCCCTTCACAAAAACAATAAATTTGGCATTGTTATCTTCATTTTATGAAAGGAAAAGCTGTAGCTGAGTGATTAAGAAATATTTTTGATGTCTGGAGAAGGAATTGTCTTCTAAGTGACAATTCTGGTTTTTGTTTCAGTTTCAGTCTTTAACGAGTAAGAAAAACAAGACAACAATTAAAGAATATCGGATCCCTTGGGCCTCTTCCGTCCTCCTTACGTCTTGTGTGAACAATGCCCTGCAAACTCCTTCTTGTCTGGTGATGGAAAGTTCTCCAGAGCGTTACCTACAGTGAGGCCAACTCCTCACCGCCACAACATTTAAGTAGTATTTGCTGCCTATTTCTTAAATGGAGGTTCTTTTTGTCAAGGTAGAGAAAACAAGAGTTATATTAAAGTTTAAAATAAAACTATCTGAAGTTTTCCTATAAACACAAACTATTATCCTCTAGTATCTTTTCTTTGTCATGTAATTCACATGGAGAAAGACACTCTTCTCTTTTTGACTTCTACATCTTGGGGCTTGTTTTTCTAACATTGCTATTATTCACACATAAGGGTAGGGGTGTCATTTGATGATCTTTTTAAAAATTGAGGAAATATGGTTTCTTAACAGACGGTACTGCAATCTAAACTACAGTGTGAAGAGAGACAGAGACACAGAGAGAAATAGAAAGGAGAAAAGAGAGAGAAAGTGTGCGTGCAAGAGAGGGAGGGAGTGGGAGAAAGGAAAGGAAAGAAAAGAAGAGAAAAGAGAAAGAAAGAGAAAAAATAATAAAAATCAGAGAAGGGAAATTAGAAAGAATTGTCAAGCTCACAAGATGAGGCAGGACCAAAGCCTGAAAGATTCGACCTATAAAGGTAAGAACTACTTTTGTATATACATTTTATTACTCACATGATGAAAAGAAAAAAAAAATAAAACCAAGGCGTTCCCTGTGGTCCTTGTCCTATACACCAAAAAGAACCACAAGAAACAAAAGATGACTGCCATGCGAATTACAGAATACCCCCCATTAACTGTGGAGCCAAATGTACACTGTGGCTAAGTGATTCTTAACTCTGCAGCTCTATTTTAAGGGGAGTGAAATAAAAAGAACCAGAACCTCTCACGATAGTCCCCAAGGGAAGACAGGAAAGCAAGTGGGAGATGCCCTGTTGGCAGCTCCTTGCAGGCCCCCCATCCTCTCCTGTCCATGGAGGGTAACAGCATGTGCTTTGAGTCTTTGCCTACATGGGCACATGCAAAGACCCCAGGACCCCATGGCAGGTCCATTTGTTCCCTTACAAGAATCAAGGTTGTGATGTAATTTACTTTGGTGATTGAGAGCCTATGTTTATATATGGAACCTAAGTTTATATCTGTTGAGAGCCTGATTAATACGAGGAAGATAATAGATTATTATGTTCAGACTGTGCCAGACACTGTGCTTGGTACTGGACAAAGATGAGCAAAATACGTTACTCTTTCATCTAGAAATAGAAAAGTGATGTGAAAGATGGTTTGGAAACTGCCCCCAGTAGTGTTATGACACAACTATATACTGGGAGTAAAGGGGTCACAAAGAAGTCAATTCCTTGATGGGGAAGGGTTCATGGTCAAGGCAGCATATACTGTTTAAATCTTGAAAGATGGAACATTATTCTCTCCTTTGGAAAGGAAACTGGGAATAAAATTCCAGACAAAGGTTACAAGTATAAAAAAGACACCATGGCATAAATCAAAGAATTTTAAGTAGCTCAAAAGTGACTGAAATTCAGAATGTTTGATGGGAGGGACAGAGTAGAGAGACAAGGAAGGACCACGTTGGTGCTTAGTCATGACATTCCTTGCGTGCCCTAGGTTTTATTAGGAAAGATTTAAAGAGTTCTGAGAGATACTGTGTAGGGGGCTGACCAGGGGTATAATTTGCACATCCATGGTCATGGTGAGGAGAATGGTTCAGGTGTGGGGGTCCAAAGATAAATTAGAAAATTTTAAATGAAGATAAAATGGAAATTCTGAAAAACCTAGTTCTAAAAGGGAGGGGATACAAACTAAATGTGAACATCAGTTGGAAAATATTGTAATTCACATGGAGAAAAACACTCTTCTTCTGACTTCTACAGCTTGAGACTTGTTTTTCTAATATTGCTATGGAAATTAACAGTTTAATTCACTACTCCATTTATGAGACAAATGTACATGTAATATAGTGTCAAAGTGACACTTGTTTGCCTTTGGATTTAATTTACATTGACAGCCTATTTGCCTGTTTTTACGGGAATTGAATTAGGTTGTCCGTGTATAACACACAGTAAGTTTAATGAGGTTCAGACCTGTCTCCCAAAGCTACCACTATGTAAAATGTGTTTCACTTGGGAAATTAGAATCTCTGTTGCCACCTTCATTAGTCTGCAAGGGGAATTTGCTCTCCTTTGTGTTACATATCTACAACAAGTGGAAATAGAATGATAAATAGTGATCTATCAGTTCCCAAAACAATTGATACTAAATCATTTATGATTGCTTCCCACTTCTAGTTACTTCACACGGAAGTGAAGAGCAAATTCCCACCCAAATTGGAGTCCTCAGAGTGTTTTTCACAAATAGAATGGCTCTGTGGTAAGTATTTCACATAAACAGATGTGGTAAAATAATTCCAGGAAAACACTCCTGGGCAGTTAATTACTGGATAAAGAAAAAGCAAACATGACTGGAAAACCTAATAAGGGAAAAATTCTTTAATTAATGCTCCCTACCCTTATATCACTTAATATAATTTTAAGTTACTCTCATACACTTTATCCCATGGAATTCTCATAAAGGTCCTGTAAGATATCTCAGCCCAACACCTATGAGAAGTTTAGAAATTTGCTTAAGTGCTGCGCCTAAAGGAATATACTCCATTATAGGCTCTCTGTATTTATGTGTAATTAAAGTAACTACACAGTGAAAGGGGCATAAGTGGCTATTCTCTCACATGGAACTAAAAGTCTAAGTATGAAGAATTATACTTTACTTATTAGGAAGAATTCTACAGTACCTGGGTGTATGAAACGGTAAGCTCTTCTTTCAACCCAAACTGTCTTACCCAAGCAATCCAGCAAGAGGCAGGTAACTAACTATGGTTGGGGAAGCCCTTCTGGAAAAGTCCTAAAAGACAACTGAAAAAGCTGGAAGCAATCAGCTGTAGGCAAATGCCAAAATCAGATGTGTTTGCATTTCTCTCTCAAACCCCATCTGTTCCTCTCCCCAGAGATATAGAAGGGAGAGTGTCTTCTTTGGCTAAAGTCTCTTTCTTTATATCTTTTTCAAAGCAGAACCAGCCTAAGGGCTGTTTCTGCGAAATGCTTGTTCAGATTGGAATGAGCCAATCGGACATGCCCAATATTTACCAAGCACAATGCCAGGTGTATGATTTTGGCATTACCTGATTTAAGATTCCCTCTGAAATATGTTTTGTGTCTCTATTTCTAGGTATGAAAATGGAGATTCAACCAGTGTCCAAATTCACATGGTCTAAGCTGAAATTAAAAAATTGGAATTTACCTTCATATAGAGACTTCGGGTCTAGTTCTTTTTCTGGAATATGTCCCCCGACCCCAGTTAAAATCAAGGAAGGTGGGCGCGCTTACAATGGTGAAATGTAAAGGATGTGATACAGGATTACTTTTAGTAGGCAAGCCACTGCTAATAATTAATATCTATTTGTGCAGATTTAGCCCAAATCTGGGTGTTGGTATACTCCTACTATTGTTTCAGCCTGTGGCATATTCTCTAGTATGTTCCCATGGGAAGAAGAGCTTTCTGAAACAATGGAAACCACTAGCAGTTTCTTTAGGTAGTAAGCGTGAGGTTGGATGTTCCCCTGTTTGTGCCTGACAGTCACCTGTCTTAATGGAAACATCAAAAATAGGCACCAAAATCTGCAAAGCCTATATATCTAATCTCATTTTAGACTTTTTTTTTTCAGAGACAGAGTCTCTATCACCCAGGCTGCTGGTCTCTCCAAATTTTCTATTATATTCATTATAATTCCTTTCTTTTCTTTTCTTTTTTTTAAATAGAGACAACCTGTCACTCAGGCTGGAGTGCAGTGGCAAGATCATAGCTCACTGCAACTTTGAGCTCCTGAGATCAAGTGATCCTCCCTCCCCAAAAGCCTCTCAAGTAACTAGGACTACAGGCATGCACCACCACACCCAGCTAATTTTTAAAATTTTTCTGTTTGTTTTTTTGTAGAGATGAGGTCTCACTATGGTGACCAGGCTGGTCTCAAATTCCTGGCCTCAAGCAACCTGCCCCCCTTTACCTCCCAAAATGTTGGGATTACAGGCATCAGCCACCACTCCTGGCTTTCCTTTTAGACCTTTTATTTGATTCTTTTTGCTCCTTCTCTGACACCTGTGGTAGTTGCATTATCTTTTCTCGTCTACTTAGCAAAACCTGTAGTCACTGACTAGCTCAGGCATGATTAAGTCTGTTTATTGTGTATTGCTGATCTCATTACCATATCATTTATCTATAGTAGCGGGAGAGGCAATGCCAAAGCTACCACTTTGAACTGTCTCCCAAATCTTGCAGCAGGTAAGAACAATTGAGCTGGTACTTACACTTGCCTATAATTATCTAAAATAGGATGTAAGGTCCACTTCTATCATCCCTAAATCTGTAATTTCTCATTGAAGTACTTTAGAGTTTAGTAAAAATTTGTATATAGCATACTTCAGTATGATTGAGAGACCTTACAAAATGTTTTTTTTTTTCATTTTAACTAAACTTTCCCGGGATTATTCTTGATATTTCTCCAGCAATGACCTTTCCAGCCTGAGCTCAATGCACGTGTTTCTTTAGCCATTATTCATTCTTGTTGCCAGTGATGCTATTTCTTACTTTTACAATCTTGTCTTTGAAAGCACTTGTCTGTACTTTGTAACTAGTTTTTTGGATGTAGGTGATAACCAGCTATTCGCAAGTAGATTGCTTAACGCTTTGCCTCAATGCACTTGCAAAGTGTTGCTTCTGCCATCATCCCACTGAAGAGTCCAATAATTTGCCCAGGGGTTTGGATATGGTCCATTCTCCACATGCATATGCTGCAAACTTGCCTTGTGTATTAGTCAGGGTTCTCCAGAAAACAGAACCAATAGCATAAATAGGCACATAAGAGGAGATTTATTATGGGAATTAGCTTACATAGTTATAGAGACTGAGAAGTCCCATAATATGCCATTCACAACCTGGAGAACTAGGAGTGCTGGTGATGTAATTCGGTCTGAGTCCAAAGGCCTGATGTAAGTCTGGAAGTCAAAAAGGCCCAAGAACCAGGAGCTTCAATGTCCAGAGGCAGAGAAGATGGATGTCAAAGTCAAGAAAAGAGAGAGAATTCCCCTCCCTCCACCTTCTTGTACTTTTTTTGTTCTATTCAAGCCCCCCACTGGATTGGGAGATACCTGCCCATGCTGATGAGGGCAGATCTTCTTTACTCAGGGTACTGATTTAAATGGTAATATCATCTGAAAACACCTTAACAGACACACCCAGAAATAATGTTTTACCAGCTATTTTGGCATCCCTTAGCCCAGTCAAACTGACACATAAAATGAACCGTCACATCTTGCTTCTAGTTGTAATTTGGTCTCCTTCAGCAGCACTGATGAGGGAGTTTAAAAACTCCCAGCACACCTTCCCTCCCTCCCCTGCTGAAGTGACATGCTGTCTATGCTGAACGTTGCCTTGACTATGTGTTGTAACAGGTTCTTACATTTCAGCTGGCATAAATGATGGCTTCAGGATTCATTAGGTACCCTTAGAACACCAGCTCGGCTCAGGGTCTGTGCTATTAACATTGTCTGCTGCCCTTGCCAGAATTAAGATGCCACTGCCAGCAACTTCACCGTCAAAAGCACAAGTCTTTTCAGCCAAATTCTTCCCGTAGATCAAGCCAACAGAAAACCCAGCCCCTATTTAATTTTTGCTCAGCTCACACTTTTTGCTGCAGTGTCAAGAGAAAGGAAGCCACAGGCTTTTCAAAACACTTCAGATATATACAGTTACCAAGCTTTGACATGCAAAACTATGAAAAATCTCAGCACTTACACCCTAGGGAAGAACTGTTAGACTGGAATGCATGAAGTCATTGAGAATTCACAATTCGTTTCTCTGAAACGCCAAGAACAAGGCTGTTAATGGTTACAGTGCATGGAGACAGGCCCTCTGAGGAGAAGGGGGTGCAGGCACACTCAAAATGGAAGCTGGGAGAGACGGACCACGAAGCGTTACTGCAGCTTCAACCCAGGCAGAAAGATGTGTACACCATCATAATGTTCTACCTCACTGCAGATAGTTCGTCACCATATTGTATTGCCTAAACAGTTGCAGATTAATATTGGGTATTTAAATGGAAATCTTCATTTTTTTGGTTTCATAACTGTTGGGGAGAAAATGACACATACTTATTATAAAAGATGCAAACAACATGAACAAGGACAAAGAGACAGACCAGAAGACATACCCACATTCCTTCTATCAGAGATAGTTGCAGTTAACATTTGAAAATCCCTGTAGACTTCTATTTCTCTACATCTGTGTCTTTATCTACCACCTACACACACACACACACACACACACACACACATGCAATATTTTAAAATGGTATTATACTTAATCATTATCAGGATAGTTAAGGGTCTGAGATTTTACCCTACGCACACGATGACAAGAAAGCCTGTGATAATATCAGGAATATTAGCAGAACACACATTTACTTTCAGCTTCAAGCATTTCAGTAGCTGCAAGTGGCTCAAACTTCTTATGTTTTGATCCACCCAAAGCTACACATCCTTCTGGTTGATGCCATTTTTTTTCAAGCTTTGGCGACTCCTTTACTCAGCAGCTGTGGCCACTTTCTCCTTTGTCTGGGGCTGCAGGACAGGCTGCCTCATTGTCGTGATAACATCCTTCCATTTGCCGGCCTGCAGCGTCATTTGAATGGCTTGTCCAACTTCTCCCTGCTCGGCCTCCAAACATGCATTAACAGGTAGAACAGTGGGAGACCCTCATTTCCCACCTTGCCCATGACTGGGGTAAGATCTTTTACTACTGGATACTGGGCAGTGTTCTCATATCTACTAACTTAGCCCATGGAGGCCCTTGTTCCTTCTTTTCAAGAAAGTTATGTCTTTTTGACATACTGCCCTTGCCTCCAAAAACTGTGAAAGGTCTGAGCTTTCATTTTACCTGCTTATCATGCCAGAGTTTTATGGATGTTGGCACAAGACTCCTGGGTCAGAGACAAAGGGCTTTATTACTCATTTATTACTGAAAGTGGCATGAACTTCATGGTCATGACATTTCCCTTTGCCCCTACTTTGCTCCAGGTGATGTGGAGCATCCTAGGTCTATTCTCTTCATTCAATGAGTTTGTGTCACATCTGAGGAACTCTAAGGTTAGAAAACCCCAATCATTTATAAGGGGCTGTCAGCAAACCTGTCCTACCTTTTCCCTAGAGAGAGATATTACCTATATCATACTGGACAACAAGCCAATCTCCCTTCTGCTCCAGAAGGAGACATCTGTATTCAAAAAGTCTACTTGCTATACAAATATGCTTGAAAAGAGGCTTTAGGACAAAGGCCATCAGTGCCCCTGCTCACAGACCCACATGTGGAAATGTGAGAGACCCATGGAAAATGGCATCCCAACAACCATCAGCAAATACACGTGCTGTTCTAAATCTTAGCAATGCATAAAACACAATGCTGCAAAGTGTTCCAATAAATCTGGTCATTTCATAGATTTTTTTTTCCTGGTGAAATACACCCTCCCTATCACTAAATAAATAAATATGTCTGTGTACTATGTCCAAGTTCCAAATATATTTTACTGTTAGGTAACATGGCTGTATTTGTGTTATCTTTCTTAAAGATGAAATATCTGCTCAAAAAAAATCTGAGAAATAGGCAGAGATCAGAGATTAACCTAACCTACACGCAACATTTTGAAGCCAGATAAAATATATTCCCTCCGAAACAGTGTCTAGTTCTTATCTACTAAGTCATTTTGATCGCTTCTTTCTTGTTCTCTCTTTGTAATCAGTTACCAACCAATAGAAATCTTCACTGAGGAAATTTTTCCTTCCTATTATTACCACCCCAGCCTTTTTCTTATTAACTTCTGCCTGGAATATTGCAATTACTTCCTTATTTATCTTCCTCTAACTATTCCAGGCCACCAGTCCTGAAAACTTGCAAATAGTCTATCTGCCATTATTATACCATGTACACACTTTAAATTATTAATACATCCTATTTTGTAAGGATAATGTCAAAAATCCATTTTTAAAATCTCTCCTTCCCCAATTGCCGCTTCTTTTTTAATAGAATTATTTAAAGTTGTATATTTACTATTTACTATTTTCTTTATGTACTTGATCTGAACCTTACTTCCCTCCTTTCCCCTTAGCTTCTTCTCTTCCAGAATTATTTCACTTTCCTCTATCTCCACTAAATAATGGAAACTTTAAAAATGAAGTCTAAATTAAAACCACAATGAGATATCACCACACTCCTACTAGAGAGAAAAATTAAATATACTGAAATATACTGGACATACCTTGTGTTGTCTGGAATGCAGTACAGGTTAAACTCTCATACACCCCTGATAGATGTAAAACAGTACAACCACTTTAGAAAATAGTTAGGAAGTTTCTTGAAAAATTAAACATACACCTGCCTTAGAAGCAAGCCATTTCACCTTGAGATATTTATCCAAGATAAATGAGAATAATATATCTACACAAAGACTTACACATGAATGTTCATGCCAGGTTCAACTGCAATAGCCCAAAGCTGGAAACAACCCAAATGTCCATTAACAGGTAAATGGATGAACGAATGATGGTATATCCATGGTGCTGTGGAATGTTACTGAGCAATAAAAAGGAATGAACTATTTACACATACAACAACATGGATGAATCTCAAAATAATTACGTCATGTGATAGCAGAGTAGGGTGACTATATTACACAAAAATGTATTATACTTGGGCAATGGACATCCTAAGTTCCCTGACTTAATCTCTGTGCATTTTATATATATGTAAAAAAAATTTCACATGTACCCCATAAATTTGTGCAAATAAAAAAATAAAATTATTCAAGTTCAAAAAAAGTTGTCATGTGGAATAAGCCAGACCTCACCAAAAAAGTCTGTACTATATGATTCCATTTAGAAAAATTACTAGAAAATTAAAACTAACCTATAGTTTAAAGTGAAAAAGAAAAAGAAAAAGACATAAAAGCAACAGATCAATGTTGATTGGAGATGAAGGAATAGGGGTAAATGGGAAAATATTGCAGGGGGAGATTTCAAAAGGACATAAGAAAACTTCTGGGGTAAATATATATGTTTATTACCTTTATTATCTTTATTGCAATGATGGCTTTATGGGCATTTATGTATAAAACTCATCAAAATGTATCCTTTAAATAATGCATTTTATTAGTTAATTATACCTCAACAAAGCTAAAATAAATCAATGAAAATTAAGACTAGGAACAATCAGAATCTTATCTATAGCTCAGCAACTTTATTAGTTTGATGAATAGAGAATAAGGCACAGGACATTATTTCAAACAGGTTAAACATTTTAGGCTCATGAGCCCTAGGCAGGGTGAAGGTCCACATGTAGGGAATCTTTCCAAACAACGTGCTATTAGAACTAGGGACCAAAGCTTAACTGTTTTAGTGTCTTTGGCTTATAGCAGGTGCTAGAAAAGTAGAAAAGTGATGTATCCTGACAGCGGGGACAGAGTAGCTACAGAGATTCTTAACTCACACAGCCAGAATTGGAGCCAAGTGGTGATAGACCAATAGCCACTCTTGTAGGACCATGGTAGTGCATTTGGGCCAGATCACAAGTTACATTTGGGCTGCTTCATCTAGCTGCATAGAACCTTAAAGTTACTTTATGGCAGGTGCTTTTCCTTATCATCATGAATAGAGGGCTTATTGGCAGGTATTATTCTTAGAAAATGGGCCATTTAGGACCACTTTAGACCTTAGGAAACTTTCCATTACATCATTCACACCTGTTTGCTGTCATAAACGGGTAGCCTCAAAACCAACTTACCAGAGGGCCATGCTGGAAAGTCTTGATCACGTGGTATTGTAGGCAACCTTGAAGCCATATGAGGACTTTCCTTCTAGCCACTTTACAAATCCACCTCACTAAATCCTACCCACTCTTAAAAGTCAACCTCCATCATGCAGTTTTCCCAGCTCAATCTTCAAAGACATTTTCTGTATATTCTTGCACATTGTTTTGAGTCTATTAAACTCAATCACAAATCTCAGAAGTGATGTTCCCCCTCTGAACTTCCCAAAATCATATTATCACTATTATCTATATATGCTTTACTGTGCTATTCAGAAGGGAAAAATTTAATTTTTTTCACAACTAGGCACCTAGACTAAAAGCTTGATGAAGACAGTGATTATAACCTTACAAGATATTTATCCCCAAATGCATATTAGAGTGGAGTCACATGTTATCTTTTTATTCCCAGGATGAGAAATCAAAAGAGAAGAGAAAAACATAGGGACAATACAGGAAATAAAGATAGAAAGTTAGGCTCTAGCCTTGATTACTATAAATTCAGTTGTGTATGACTTTTTAAATGTCTCTTTGTTCTTTCGAAAACTCTTATTTAGATCTTTTTAAATTTTATTTTTACTTGACAAAAATTGTATATATTATATATTTATGGGGTACAATGTGATGTTTCAATATATGTTTACATTGTGGAATGATTAAATCAAGCTAATTAACAAATCCATCACCTCACATACTTACCATTTATGTGTGGTAAAAACATTTAAAACTGACTTTTTCAGCAATTTTGAAATGTATGATGCATTGTTATTTTTTATGGTCACTATTCTGTGCCATAGAGCACTAAATCTTACTATTCCTGTCTAAATGAAATTTTGTACCCTTTGATCAATACCTCCCCTTTCCCACCCACCTTCCCCCCCCCAGCCTCTGGTAACCACCATTCTAATCTCCATTTCTATGAGGTCTTTTAGATTTCACATATAAGTGACATGATACTGTATTTGTCTTTCTGTGCTTGGCTTATTTCACTTAGCATAATGTCCTCTAGATTCATCCATGTTGTCACAAGTGACAAGATCTATTCTTTTTAAAAGCTGAACAGTATCCATTGTATACATATACATTTTCTTTATCCACTCATCCAGTGATAGACACGTAAGTTGCTTCCATATCTTATCTATTGTGAATAATGCCACAATAAACATGGGAGTGCAGATATCTCTTCAGCACACTGATTTCAATTCTTTTGGATGTATACCCAGAAGTGAGATTGTTGAATTATATGGTAATTCAATTTTAAGTTTTCTAAGGAAACTTCATACTATTTCCCATAGTGGCTTTATTAATTTACATTCCATTAATAATGCACAAAGTTTCCCATTTCTCCACATCCTCATCAACACTTGTTATCTTTCACCTTTTTGATAATAGCCATTCTAACAGGTGTGAAGTGATAACTTGTTGTGGTTTTAGTGTGCAGTTCCCTGATGATGAGCATTTTTTCATGTATATGTTGATCACCTGTATGACTTCTTTTGAGAAATGTCTATTTAGGTCCTTTGCCAATTTTTTAATTAGGTTGTTTGTTTTATTGGTATTGAGTTAATTTCCTCATCTATTTTGGATATTAGCCCCTTATCAGATTTATGGTTTGCAAATATTTACTTCTATCCCATAGGATATCTCTACTGATGATCTTGCTTGGAGTCCTGTGAGCTTCCTGAGCCTGTATGTCAATATCTCTCCCCAAGATTTGAGAAGTTTATAAACAGTACTTCTTTAAATAATCTTTCTGGCCCTTTTGTACTCTCTTCTCTTTCTGGTGCTCCCATAATTCGGGTATTTATGCATTTGGTGGTATCTCATAAGTCCCTTATGCTATCTTCACTCTTTTTAATTTTTTTTCCTTTTTGTTTCTCTAATTGACTAATTTCAAATGAACTTTCTTAAAGCTTACTAACTCTTTCTTCTACATGCTCAAGTCTGCTGTTGAATTCTCTTTTGAGTTTCAGTATTTTTTTTCTTTTTTTCTTTTTCAGGATAATATGTTGCATTTATAAGTTTCAGTCGTTGTATTCTGTCATTGTATTCTTCAGCTCCAGAATTTTTGTTTGGTTCCTTTTTATGGTTTCCATTTCTTTATTAAACTTCTCATTTTGCTCATGCAGTTTTCCTAATTTCATTTAGTTGTCTATCTGTATTTTCTTACATGTCATTGAGCTTCTTTAAGATAGTATTTTGAATTCTTTTTTATGCAATTTGTGTACTTCCATTTCTTTGGGGCCAGTTATTGGTGCTTTATTAGTTTCCTTTGGTGGTGTCATGTTTGACTGATTCTTTGTTATCCATGTAGCTGTGTGTTGATATCCATGCATTTGAAGGATCAAACCCCTCTTTGAGTCTTTATATACTGGTTTCAGCAAGTTTAACTCTTCTTCTGTTGGGTCTCTGGGCTGATGGGATTGCCTCTGGAGTTGCAGTTGAGTGGAGTTGGATCTGAGTCTCATGGTTTGCAGTGAAGACTAAAGTTGGTGGGCTTATTACCAGGGGCTTTAGTGAGCATGAGTTCTAAATGGTCCTTGGGTGGACTAGCCTGTCTCCAGGACCTTGGTTTGTGGGGCTGGTGGTGGCATAAGAGTCTGCTTCAGGGTTTGCAAATAGTAGTCCTGTTACCAGGTGTGCTTCTGGGTGTGGCTTCCTCTGGGTCTCCAGCAGGGCTCCCATTAGATCCCTGGATATGTCCCTGGGCTTCCTGTACTGCCCTGGTTTGTGGCTGACATGGGCTGAAACTGAGACACAAGGTTGTTTCAGGGTCTGTAGCCAAGACTAAGATCTTCAGCCCTCTCTCCACAGTCACAGATAGGTGTATCTCCTAATAGTATCCTGGGCAAGCAGGCCTGCTCTCAGACTACAGCCAAGGTCAGGGTATCACCCTCCAGGGGCACTGCTGGACTTAGGTCCCCAGGTGGGAAGAGCTGCTCTCAGCCCACAGATGAGAGGCACCAGGACTGAGAACTTAGGATGTTTGAGAATCCACCATGGGAAAGAAATTCACAACCCCGCCACAGAGACTCAGAAGGGTATGTCTCCTGGAAGATTCCCAGCTAGACAGAGCTGCTCCCAGACCATAGCTGGAAGGAGCTGATACCAAACTTCAGGGCTATTTCATAATCTGCTGTGGGATTAATGTTGGCAAGCCCAACCTGGTAGCACAGGTGGATGAGATTTCCAGCAGATCCCTATGGGGCAAGATTGTTTGTAGACCAAAGCTGGGAGGAGCTGGAGCTGAGATTCAGGGTTCCTTCAGGATCTGCTGTGGGACAGAGGCTGGCAAGCTTGTCTAGGTGGCACAGATGGATGAGTCTCCCTCTGAGTCCTTGTGTGAGCAGTGAACTGGGGCCACAGCTAAGGGAGGCTGGAGCTGAGTTATACAATAATTTCAGGTCTACTGCCAAGACTGATGTTTGATTTACTATCTTCTCAATTTACTGTGATTTTTAACAGTACCTAAGAGCTATAATTTCTTGGAAATAAGGAAGCCTCCTGGGAACTAGATTGGGAAATCAACCTGCAGTGGAATGGCATTGAGATAGCAAAGTCATCTTCTAGGTAGAAATAGTTTCTATGACTCTATGACATGATAGTATAATAGTATTGCATCATATATGCATTTTACCTTTCTGAGTATAACTACTTATAAAGGGGAGAGGAAGAAAAAGAAAGCATGTGTGATTCCTATATTTTATTCTTTATTCTTCCCCAAAGTAAGAAATCACAGAAAAATGCAAAGATAAGTAAAATAAATTAATTTTGGATTTTGAAACTCTAGAGCCCAGATCCTAGCAATTCCATCATGATTTCAGTGACTTTCAAGAGTAATTGTGGCTATCACACTTGCCTGAACAATTGATTTTAGGATCTGGTCCCTGTTTTAGATGTGATCTCATCATAAATTTATGTATTAATTACACCATCTAACAAAAAAATGTGACATTCAAAGTATGAGGGGATAACCATGGAAATGAAAATACAAGGAGAGTCAAATTGTTGTTATTGTTTTTCCTGTCGTTTATTAATAAGGAGGGGGGAAATAGGATGTAAGACAATTTGTCCCTGCCAGAAATCAGGTTATAATAAATGGATTCGCTTTACAAAGGATATTTCTATAAATAGAAGTCATGAGGGTTTGTCATAAAATATCCAAAGACTTTGAAAACCCAGTAAACAAATTATACAGGGCTGTCCTCCAAAGTACCACTATAGTCCTTGAAAATGTCACGTTCACTCTATGGCAGCATTTCCTAGATTACCTACATGGAGAATAACTTCCAGAGAGTAAAATAAGGAAAGTAAATATTTAGCATCCTTAGCTGCTTTTGAGATTGTCTATATGATTCTGCTCAAATTACTGAATACTCTGTATTCTTCTAATGTACTTACAGAGTGATTTAGAAGACTTCTACAGCAAGAATCGCTGGCCTGGATTTTAAAGTGACCTGATACAGAAGCTGTTTTGCACAATATACACGACCACTTAATTAAAGGATTATTCAATGTAACTGAGGTCTCCTGGGCCCTGAATGGTTCTTCTATTCTGTAAATCACTGTTATCTGTTATTTAAGCCACAACGTGGAGAGTGTGCAGGAATAATTTAAAGGTTTTAGTGGGAGGCAGAATTGGATTGAAATTCAGTCTATACCTCATGCAAATTGTGTAATCTTACACAATCAATTTGTTTATTCCTCCTTTCAGTTCTTTCATCAGTAAAATGGAGGAAATATGTATATAATTTCACTGTTCTTGCAAAAATAAAGAACATTTTGTGTGTACGGATTATCTTTCCTATAACATGTGTCCATTACATGGGAGTTTTCTTGTTTCCTTCTGTTAATAAATTTGTATGTATGTATGCATATATGCTTATGGTAAATATTCAAATAAATAATTTATAATCTCACCAGAACTAGCTGGCTGTCTTTCAGAGATACCACCTTGGCAAATTTATGTGTCTAGCTTTGAGCTTTAAAAGGTCAGAGACATGAGCTTCTCATGGTCTCAGAAATGGGGTGTCTCAGTTTCACAGCACAGATGCTAACAAAAGTTCAACATATAATTAGGCTAGAATAGGTCCTCTGTCCAGTGATATCTTCTTCCTTGGGAACACTATGTGGGATTATGATGTAAACTTATGGGGATGTTTGGTTATGGGATTGTATTAATGCAATGGGACAGGAATATTTGATTTGAATATTTTATTATTCTCTCACAACTTGTGTGGATATTTACATAGAAATATTATACCTGAGATGGACATCCACATAATAAGGTCAAATACATTGCTAGGCCAGGGCACTTTTTTCTCTGAAGTGTATGTAAGTGGACTGTGTGACTTTTATTTTTCTAGCTATATTTCAGATTTTTCTTGTTGTGTCAACCTTTTTTAAATACATTACTCTCTAGTATTATTACCCCAGGACACCTGTTTTGTCCTTATGAAGACTTTGTCTATATCCTCATATCTTGATTCATTTGATTGATTTGTGCAGAACCAAGCCTTATTCCAAAAATAGTTGAAGCAGCTTTAAAATATGCAGTGGCATATGAGACAAATCAAAGCCAAGTATGTGAAGAAATTAGAGTAAAGGCAAAATAGGTATAGTTATTATATAAAACAGAGGTAAGTTTAAGGAACTGAAAAAATACACACACACACACACACACAACACACACATATATATACCATCTAAGGAAAAACCATAAATTCAACCTGTGATTCTAGCAATCAGAGAAAAATGGAAAACTTTATCATTGTACAATTTTATACCCATAACGTAATAAAATCACTATGGTTTTGAAGTACAGTTACTTCTAGGGCTAGAATTTGGAAACACTTCTCTATTAGAGCAGAAGATGAAAATAGGCTGGTTTTGTCACACAGATCTGTTTGGTTTGGTTTTACTACACAGTGTTTTCAAACTTTTGAATTAATTATCAATATTTAAACATGAAGAGATTTGTATACCAAATTCCGGGTTCCAAATTTCTCTTCACAAATTGAAACAGTCAGATACGCTGTGTCCATATGCCTGCACAGAGCTGCATGGTCCTGCCTTTGGACGGGACATGTGCTTTCCTTCTGACCATGGCTCCCATCAGTTCCTGGTGGCAGCTGTCATTCATCAACATGCTTGCACTGGTTCCATTTATTTTGCACTTAGTGATTCGCTGCCATTTTACCCTGCCCACTTACCTCATTTCTGTTTCCAGCTGGTCCCTGCAGGCATCTGAGTTTGTACCCCTAGAGGAGTAGATCAAATGTATATTCATCAGTCAAGCCTTCAGAAATCTCTCAAAGGAATGGTAAGCCATGAGACAGTCTACTTTTGATTTCCTTTGCTAAACCTAAGAGGGAAGCACAGAAAATCCCAAGAAGGCAATAATCTGAAGTTCATTTATACTTGTTTTGGCATAAACTACTTCAGTGTTTTCTGAAAATGCTATCTATGCCTCCCAAATTATTTTCTTTTTTGTTAATCATGAAATTCAAATGCAAACATCAAAATAATGGAGAGGCAGAGAAGATTGGCCTTGATAATGTAGAGAAATCCATCTGGAATTGTTATTTTTTCCAGGATGACTGAAAAATCATGCAGTGCTCATATGGATAACTAAAACTTGATCATATTTAATAAAGTGCTCCAGATACTGCTATTTTAGATTAATAGAAATTATGTAATTGAGTATTTTTATTTGTATTTTTAAAGTAAATATTTTATTTTAAGTATAATATACATTTCAAAAGTGTGCAGATCATAAGTATACAGGTCAATGAATTTTTGCAAGTAAACACATTGATGTAATCTCCATCACTGAGACCCCAAATAGATTTAAAGTTTTTTCTCATTCACTGTTAATTAGTAGCCCAACCTCTGCCCCCACCCCTGCACCGAAGATTATCACTCTTGTCTTTGAGTGTGATGGATTAGTTCTGCCCAATTTTTAATTTTATACCAATAAAATCACATCATATACAATTTTGTAAGACTTCATTAGTTTGACATTATGATTGGAGAATTAATTCATGGTTTTATATTACAAATAGTCTGTACTTTTTCATTGCTATATAGTATTCCATTGAATAATCTAGAATTCATTTATTTATTTCACTATAGATGGACATTTGGGATATTTCTGATTTTGACTGTTATCAATTGTGCTTTTGTAAATGTGGGTGTGTGACCTCTGTTGCGTATATTTTCATATTTCTGTTACATGGAAAGAAATGCTGCATAATAGGCTTTGTTTATACTCTGCTTTAGTGGATAGTGACACAAAACTTTCCAACATGGTTGAATCAACTTCAACTCCCACCAACAATATAGAAAAGTCCCAGTTATGCCACATCCTCACCAACACTTACTATCACCCCCCAAAAAAAAACTACTGAGATTTTCATTAGGACTTTCTTGAGTCTAAGAATAAATGTGGTAAAAATTGACAGCTTTATAATATTGTGCTTTCTGATTATTTAACGTGGTATGTTCTTCCTTTATTCAAATCTTATTTTTTATTTTTTTATTTTTATTTTTATTTTTGAGTGTAGATATTTAATCTTGGCTATTTCATGTTTTTAATATAATACTAAATATTATATTTTATTTAAATTTTATTTTCTATTTGTTTTATTTTGATATATATGGGAATATGTATACATTATATATAGCATTTGTTAAAAAATTTGTTGACTTTGTTTGTATCCAGCTACATGGCTAAACTCTCTCTCTCAGTTTGCTCAAGCTGCTATCACAAAATGTATAAACTGAGTAGCTTATAAACAACAGAAATTTATTTCTTGAAGTTATAGAGGCTGAGAAGTCCAAAATCAAGGCAGATTTGGTATTTGATGAGGACCCATTTCCTGGTTCACAGGTGGTGTCTTCTTGCTGAGCCCTCACCTGGTGGAAGGGACAAAGCAGCTCTCTGGGGCCTCTTTTATAAGGGCACTAATCCCATTTATAAGGGCTCCACCCTCATGACCTAACCACCCCCCAAAGGCCTTACCTCCTGAAGCCATCACATTGGGATTAGGTTTTCAACAAACATTCAGACTATAGCACACTCATTAATTTTAGTAGTTTTTGATAGATTCTTTTGCATTTTTTATGTTTATAGTTATATTGAATACACATACACACCACCCCCCCCACACACATACAAGATAGTTTTATGTCTTCTTTTCAATGCTGAACAGGGGTGATGATAGCGGGTCTCTTGTGTAGTTCTTGATTACAGAGGGAAAATGGTCAAAATTAAGAATGATGTGTGCTGTAGGGTTGTCGTATATAACCTTTACCAGAATAAGGCAGTTATCTTCTATTAATAGCTGGTCAACAGGTTTGATTTTGGTAAATGTTATATTGTATCATTTTTTTGTATCTGTAGATGATGATGATTTCTAATCTCTTATTTCAGCTAATGTAATAAAATACATTTATTTAATTTCCATTCTTAACCCACTCTTACATTATGATTCCATATTGCCTTTTACCTTATTTTATAGAGCTCTATATTGTGTTATATATTTTGAGGCCATGCTAGAAGGTACATATAAATTTGGAATAACTCTTTTCTTGGTAGATTGACTTCTTTATCATAGTGAAATATTTATTTTTGTTTGAGCTAAATTCTATTTGTCATTATTTTAATTACTTGGTAAAGAGCTTTTTATTTTATTGTTTTATTTTATAACTGCTGAATTATTTTCCAAACCTCATGGGTTTTAACCTACTTTCCTCAGACTTAATAATTAAACTATGAGTGCTTAGGTGTGGCTTTCATTGCATTTATTTTATGTTTGTGTTGTGGAACACTTTGAACGTGTGCGTGTATGTCTGTTGTTTACTTTGAAAACTTTTCAACCACTATATCTTTAAATAATACTTTTGTCTCATTCGGTTTTTCCTCTCTTTCAGGGATTCTAATTATACTTAAGTAAACTATTTTACCATTGTCCATATGTCTCTCATGCTATTGTTCCTCCTCCTCCTCCTCCTCTTCCTCCTCTTCCTCCTTCTCTTCCTCTTCTTTCTCTTCCTCTTCCTCCTCCTTGCATTCTAGCCAGGATAGTTTCTACTACATTTTCTTCCAGCTCATTAATCCTCTCATTAATTGTTTCTCATCTACTATAAACTCAAATATTGAGTTCTTAATTTATGTTATTTACTTTATTCAATGCTAAACTTCTCATTGATTATTTTATTGGTTACACTTCTCTAATTTAATTCTCCTACCTATCACTTATTTACTTGTATATTTTAAGCAAAGTTATATTTGTTCTTTTCATGTGTACTTTTTAAATTTTTTGAACAGTTTTATTAAGTTATAAGTGATATACAACAAATTGCAACTGCAATTATTAAAAGCATAAAATATAACTAAAGTATACCAAAGAACACAGTTTGGCATGTACATATATCTGTGAAAACACCATTGTCAAAACAATTAACATATTAATAATTTCTAAAAGTTTCTGAGGCAACCACTGATGTGCTTTCCACCACTATAGATTGATTTCCATATTTTAAATTTTATAAAAATGGAATGATGCATTGTGTACTGTTTTTGTTTTTATTGCTGAGTAGTATTGCATTGTGTGGATATATAAAATTTGTTTATCCATTCACCATTTGATGATCATTTGGGTTGTTTCCAGTTTGGGGCTATTGAAAATAAAGCTAGTATAAACATTTGCACACAGTTTCCCTTCTTTTTTTTTTTAATGAACATTTTCTTCCTTTTCTCTTGTGTAAATATCCAGGAGTTAAATGGCTTGATCATATGGTAGATGTATGCATACTATTGTAAGAAACTGCTAAATTATTTTCCAAAGAGATTGTACCATTTTCATTACATTCTCATCTGCAGTATATGAGAGCTCCAGTTGTTCCACATCCTTGCAAACTCTTGCTATGGTTAGTCTTTTAAATTTTAGCCAATCTAATAGCTGTTTGCTTTTAATTTGCAATTGCCTAAATACTGATAATGTTTGGTATCTTCTCATGTGCTTATTTGCCATCTGTTTATCTTTTTTGGTGGGTGCCAGTTCCAATATTTTGCTTATTTTTTATTTGAAAAACTATTAGAACTAGAATAAATGAGTTTAGGAAGGTTGCACAATACAGGTTAATATACAACATTCAATTTCATTTCTACAGACTAGCAATACACAGAGTTAAAATTTAAAAAAAAAATAAGGTCACATACAATACTGTCATAAAATATGAAATACTTAAGGATAAACCTAAAAAAAATATGTGCAAGATTTGTACAGTAAAGACTACAAAATATTAATCATAGAAAGTAAAATAAAAAACCTAAATAAATGGGGAGATATACCTTGTTTATAACTCAAAAGACTCAATCTTGTCAAGATATGAATTCTCCTCCAAATAGATGTGTAGATTAATGCATTCTCAACCAAAATGCGAGCAAGCTTTTTTTGTTTGTTTCAA
The DNA here is from genome assembly GCA_023783475.1 of Daubentonia madagascariensis. Taxonomy (NCBI): domain Eukaryota; kingdom Metazoa; phylum Chordata; class Mammalia; order Primates; family Daubentoniidae; genus Daubentonia; species Daubentonia madagascariensis. The sequence goes on along the minus strand of JAKFHU010002088.1, from coordinate 73,643,008 downwards.
GAATTAACTAGCTGATTTTAAACTTCATGTGAAAATGCAAAGGGCCTAGACAGCCAAAATAACTTTGAAAAAGAAGGGCAAAGTGGGAAGACTAATATAGCTGATTTCAAGACTTATAAAGCATGTGTTTTTGATATAAAGCTTGACAAACAGGTCAATGGAACAGAATAGGTAATCTAGAACGAAACTTCACGTATATGGACAACTGATTTTTCACAGAAGTGCAAAGACAATGAGTGCAGAAAGGATCGTCTTTTCAAGTGGTCTTGGAATATATGAAAAAAAAAAGAGCTTTGATCCGTATCTCAAAATACAAAAATTACTCAAAGTAAATCACAGATTTAAATATCAAACCTAAAACTATAAATCTTCTAGAAGTGAATACAGGAGAAAATCTTTATGATCAAGGGTTAGGCAAAGATTTCTTAAATCATACATCAAAAACACAACACATAAAATAATCAATTGGTAAATTGGACTTCAATCTTATAATATTTTATTCTTTGAAAATGCTGTTATGAGAATGAAAAGACAAGCCACAATTACTACAAAATACTTGCAAATCATGTCTCTAATAAAAAACTTATATCTAGAAGATATTAAAATTTCTAAAAACTCAAAAAAATCCTTTGTCACCTTGTTACAACTCTAATATCTGGATCATCTGTGGGTTCTATTTCAGTTGTCTGTCTTTTGGGTTTTGGTCATCTGGTCTTGCCTACTGGTATATTTGGCAATTTTTATGGAATTCAAGACATTGTATTTATAAACTTGCGGTGACTCTGTATGATATCCTTTTCCTTTAGAGAGAATTTATATTTGTTTGTCAGGTAATTACAGTAGAAATAGACAACACAAAATCAATTAAGAATTTAAATAGTTTTGGGGGAAGCTTTAAGCCTTTTTGAATTTTTGTTTTTAATTTGCCCTATTTAGCGTGTGAATTTTTAGTGAATTTTTAGCATGTGAATTTTTAGTAGTCACAATTCAAAGTCTGGAATGTTAATCAAGTCACCTCATTCTTGTTTGGCCCTGAACTCTAATTATTTTCCACTTTAGTGACATGAGACTACCACAAGCCCTATTTATATGCTTATCTTTTAATCTGTCAATTGGCTTCTAGCCCTATCAACATGCACTAGTTAAAAATCAATCAATATATCAAATGCAAAAGTGGTAAAGGATTCCAGTCTTACCTAAATATATTCTTTTTCCCTCTGAGATACTAGTCCTTCAAATTTTTCATGTGTCAGCTCCTGCTCTGATGCTTTTGAATAACTATTTTGTAAAATTAATTTTATATATCTTTTATAGTTGTTGACAGCAAAGATATTGGTCTGATAGAAGCTACTCTGTCATTGCCAGAAGTGGATTTTTTCTCCTAGTTTATTTAATAATATAAAGCCATTAAATATAAGATAGGAAATGGCATATAATTTTCTCCAAGGAGTTGTGAGCAATTCATAGAGTCCATATCATCAATCTTTACCATATTCTTGTCAACACACTGGTAACTCATTAACTATCCAAAGGTCACCCAACAAACCTACCAGAGGTCCAGAAATAGAAGCTGAACATTCACCTCTATCCCCAGAGCCACATAGAAGATAGATGTCTGATGTAAAAATTAATCCTGATTCAGGAAGTACTAAGTAAGTCTATCAGTGACCTCTCTGCTATTCCCTCAGTGCCATATCTTTTGTAAAAGAAGGAGAGAAAGAAATGAAAGAATTTTGGTCCCGGGTTTTCAGTAAGATTGGTAATGTGTTACATTTTAAATAATATATTTTCTTAACTTTTTTCTGTTTATTGTAGAAACAGTCAAAGGGCAAAGAGATATCTGATTTCTGATTATACTTACCAGAAACTTGGATGAAAGGACAACTTAATCCTATGGTTTGTAGATCTTGTGTTAAAATGAGGCAGGAACCAATGTCTAATTTCAACATCTCACAGAAGTAACCATTCAGTTATCCATTCTATAGTTACTTATTTAATATATACCATGGAATCACTGTTCTCTGTTAGATATACAGTGGTATACAAAACACAGAAGTCCCCAAACACATAAAACATGCATTCTTGTACAGAAAAAGACATAATACATCAATATATTTTATATATACGTGTGTGTCAAGAAGAAATAAATGTCATGGAAAAATAAGCAGTGCAGGATACAGAGAAGATCAGGAAGACCATTTTAAATAGGATGTCCAGGGAAGGCCTTTCTGAAAAAGTAACTTGTGAACAGAGGCCTTCATGAAGTCAGGGCTGTGGAAGAAACTTCTAAGTTTCTGTGGAAGTGCATTCCAGGCAGAGGGAAGAGGAAGTGGGAAGACGGTAAGACAGGAAGCTTCTTGGAATGTTTGAGGGAGAACAAGCAAGGTTATGATTGGAGGGCACTGACTGAGGATGGGGGCTAGAAGGGAAAGGCAGGATCAAGTACAGACTTGTGGTCACAGTAAGGGATTGAATGCGGAGAACAAAAGGTAGGGGGTGACAGGAGAAGCAGGGAGGAAGCCATCAAGGTGAGAGATAATGGACTAAGCTGGGGGAGAAGCGGTGAGAAGTAGAAGGATTCTGAGTAGATTTCGTTGACAGAGTTGGCAGAATTTGCTGATGGGTTGGATGCAAGAAAAAGTAAAAAGTCAGGGACGATTCCAAGGTTCTGGAAAAGCAAATGGTTGAGTGGTGGTGTCTGATACTGGCAGAAAGACCGATTTAAGGGAGAAAATCATTGACTATTTTATCTCAGATTTTTTGTTGGCTTTGAATTCATTAATATATAGGGCAGCTGATAAAAATCCCTACCACTTACTGATTTGCTTTTCTGTCCTGTGCCCTTTCATACTTAAGAATCTGAGTAATCTGTGAGATCAAGTAAAGAACTAGTAGGATTTATTACATCAAAAAGAAAGTGGAAAAGGCAGGTCATTGGATGAGGAAGCCAAGGATACCTTGAGCCAAAGGGAAAATTTAAGCTTAATTGAAATCAAAAGTTGGTATGATGCATTAAGAGATAAATATTTCAAATTGGTTGCTCAGCCAGTATTCAGTTTTCTTCTGCAGGCTCAGGATCTGCTTTTGAAAAGTACACTTTTCAAATAGCCTCTTCCTTCATTCTCATGTTCTTACACGTTTCTTAACCTCCTTGTCTCCCCAAAGCTTATAGTGCCAGCTGCTGAGAAAAGGAATCAGAATAAATGAAAGGATATAATGTAATTTCCATTTTTTAATTCTTTTGCTTGAAACCAAATGTTAGAATAGCCCATGTGTAGATGATCATGAAAGTTTTTCTGCTGTGTATTTATTATTCGCACACTGGTTGGATCTCTCTCATCTGCCATTATCGTGATGCCAGTCGGTCATAGGAAAACCAGCAAGGATGCCAAGTCTCTTAAGGGTTATAACCCATCCCACAAGATTCTATTCCATACCAATGTTCACTCACTTTCCTCTCCTTTTCCTTGGCCACTGCTTCAGGCAAAATAACTCTAGAGATCTCCCAGAAAAAAAAAAAAAAGCTATTGAAAAAGTGTCCATTTGGCCACAGTTTCCATATTGCATCTTCAGAAAAAGTACTGCATTTTCACCTTACTGGTAGTTAATTGTGAAGATGTTCTCTGAATATATTGAGTTTCGTATGCAGCTCATAGGCTAAAATATTAAAATTTTAATAGCTTCGCATGCATTCTCAAATATGAGCATGCTACAAGCTTTGATTTTCTTTGCAGGAGCTGCAATCTCTGAGCAATAATCTGCCCTCTAATTTACATTTTTATAATGTGTCACAGATAGGAAAATATTCTCCCTCAAGTCTACATGCCTCTCTCTTCTGAATTGTTTTTTGTACTGCATAAAGTGCTACAGACTTCATAAAACAATTGGGGCAAAAGGGAAGACCCTATACCATTTCTATAAAACACCTGATTTTTACCACCTGAGAATTGTGAGACATACTCTTGTCACAAAATTTCCTATATTGGGTCAGAAATATTACTTAACTTTGCTCATTCATTCTGCTAACCTGATGAACATGAAAGTATTTTAGATACATATGTTCATATTGGTCACATTTCCCATACATGCACTGTTCTTTTATAGGTATAAACTACACCATAATAAAATTCCTTAAAAAGAGACTACTGATCTCCATTTGCCCTTAAAAAGTGACAGAATTTTTTATTCTCTATTTTCACTAAATATTTGTAAGCCCTTTGAAATACAAACTATATCTCAAAGACACACAATAGTTTAAATTTAAAAAACGTAAAATGATTTTAATTTCAGTTGGTATATTCATGTTTACAGAAGAATTAACTAGTCCTGGAAAACAATGTGGTTATTAACAGAGTGATAAGAGATAAATCTCAGGATACAGGATAAGCCTAGATTATTTAGGATGCTAATCAATACTGATAAAACTGCCAAGTTATTTTAAAAAGCACAAAGCCATAAAATCAAAAAGGATTAAGTTTAAACAACATATATTTCCTGGGGACCATGGGAGACTCCTGCCTTAACAGGCCAGACCTTGGTCATTTGCGTGGTTGACAATGTGTCCATCCTCTGTAAACAAGTACATGGAAAGGTTCAATAAGAAAGCACTGTACAGCAAATCTGAAGCTCATCACCCCCAGATAACCTAGAACAAGAAGATTAAGAGAAATTGTGGCATACGTGTATATATGTGTGTGTGTGTGTGTATATATATAAATTTTGAGAAGGTAATGAAAAAATGCATACTACGTTGTAATATTCCTGTTAGAGAGTTGGAAGTGCCCTAAGTAAGAAAGGAAAAGTTAAATCATCTCATTCTCTGAAAGAATATGCAGTAGTATATAGTCATTCACTTAGACCTGGTGATAGGCCACTTGTTTGCTCTTAAGAAAGAGGTGGTTGCTAAGTCTGCTCAGACATTTGAAATATTTAAAGAAGAGACTTTACTAACAGAGGTATTAAATGTAGGCAATACCTAATTATGATTTAATGACTGGGGAATAAAGAGATGCGTTTGAAATTCCCTTCCAACGGATATCTACTTTGCATTTTTTAATCTTTTATGTATTGCTTTGTAAAGTAGAATGTACTAATTAATTTAGTGCCTGCCAAGGAAGAGGGAGTATGTCCTGATAATTGACCAAAAATTCCTCTAGAAACAGTGTGTTACTGCCTTTGTGATGTTTTTGTTTTGTTTTACTACTACAAACCTCCTTACTAACAGCCCACCTAAGAAAGATATCAGGATGGTACAAGAGCCAGATGTACTAATTTACATAGATAGACAAATTAAGAAGTATAAGATCAAATTTAGAGGCTGTGCCAACACTTTGACTCCTATCAAAGATTTCCTATCAAAGATTTCAGCTTTAGTAGAAATACATACCATTTAAAAAACTAATTAAGGCAACATTATGAAGAATATAGCTGCCAGTTCACCATAGGTTATCATGTTCATTTTTTTCTTTTATTTTCTAGAATCTTAGCATTGACAAGTTAGATCCTAATACCGTAATTACAGGTAGATATTTTTCCCTCACAAAATTCTCAATGTTATGATCTGACCATTGGTAAAATTTAGGTATTCTCCAGTGTAGTCATTAACTTGATAAATGTATTGAAAAAGAGATCAGCACAAGTATGAACCAAAAAAATACCATATTAACCCCAAGAATATTGAAGATGAGATCACTAGATCATCTTTAACACTTTGAGGGATGTAGCTGATGGGAAATCTAAATTCTCATTTGTGGGTGCACAAGAAATGGGGGACTAGCATTGATACAAAACTCATGGTTTTGAAGCCTGACTCCTAAAAAAAAATAAATTTCCACTTTACAATATATTCAGAAAGTCAGCTCACTTGACACCTTCTCTCCTATATCTGAAGGGTACACGAATGAGACTAGCCTTCTTTCCATGGGGAATTCATCCGCAAAGCTGTGCCTTCCAACGTCTTCTTCCCAGATGGAAAGTTAGCCTTGTGATCCATTTCCATGTAAATTTAACAGCCCTCAATGTTGAGCCCCACCATAAATTTGAAGATGTGGACTCAGAATGAGATCCAAGCACGGCTAAAGTCTGCTGAATGTGAGCCCTAGGAGGTCTTCCCACATTCTCAAGCCATGTCCTTTCATTTCTGAAAAAATAGAAGACAAATATTAGATGAAACACAAACCTGCTCTTCTGGAAAGACAGTTGGGGCTACCTGTCACCTCCAGTTTTTACAGGACTCTTTCTCCAACCAATGTTGATTTATTCGTCTTCTGCCAAGATATGATGCCTTTGCAGTGATCTAATTAATCTCTTAGAGAATGATGGATTTTCTCCTCTTGTTTGATGGCATTGCTCCCTCTATTTGACGGTTTTACTGTTAAGATGCATTTTAGTTTATCTTTCATCAGTTTACCTTATTCTCAGTTTTCTGTCTGAGATCTTCTTTTCTTCAGTTGTGGGACTCATCACTCCAGACATTCTGCTGTATTACTTTCCTACAGCCTCCTGTAAAATCCACTCTCGCCTTGGAAGGGGTAGAGGATGAAAAGAATGTAAGGAAAGTATGAGAGGTCCCATACTGTTACGAATTGTCTATGTGAACAAATTGGCAAGGTTAAAATTCTCATTTTATAGAAGAAGAACTAAAAAGTCCAAGATATTGCATAGCTTATTCAAAAAAGTTAAAAAAGAATAGGTAGGTGGCTAAGCTTCAGTTTTATGCTGAGTTTGATTTCTAAGCCTATGGTCTATCACATTCTTTTGTGATTTTGAGTTCTCTATGAACTCTAGAATATCATCTCAGTAAAGGCTGGCAATTGGGCCTGAGAACAAAAGTAACAAAAGCTTTATCATGTCCCAGTTTTGAATAGGACCAGTTCTACACTTAGCAAGATCAGCCTACAAACTCTAATTTGAAAGTTAGCAAAGGCATCCTTCAGGTATCTCAGTGTCTCTTCTCCCCCACAGACCCTCTTATTTAGAAACAGACATATGACTCTATTCACCCACAGGAGTGGTCCATAACCCAGGCTGATAATATCCCATCTCCCTAACCATGATGATTGGTCCCTGACGGGCACTTGAGCCAAGCCAAGGTAATTAGAATCTTACTTTGGGGCATTTTTACTGGAGTGTCAGACAAGCACCTCTCTTGAGTCATGGAATTCCTGATGGCCATGTCCCTGGTCTATGGCAAAAGTCCTTCAGCTTTAATAGCAATGTGTATCATTTTAAAAGCAACAAAGGCAGGATGAAGGAGAATATAGCCGCCAGTTCGCCAGGGGAATCCAGCAGAGGTGAGAAAAGAGGAGAGAGGAAGTCAGGAAGAGAACAACAGGACAGGGAGAAAGAGAGAAAATGAGCAAACAACTTCGATTTCCTGGATTTAGTTGTCCCTGAAGCTCCACCCCTGCCCATATGAGCCAAAGTAGTTTGATTGAGCTTCTGATATGTTATTTTTTTTGTATCCAAAGATTTCTAATATACATACTGCCCCAAATTAATTATGCCATAATAAGACTTACATTCTTATCACTAGTCACCTCTCTGTTTAAGGCACTGGGAGCTAAGGAAAAATGCAAATATGTCTCATATGTCTTAAAAAGGGTCAAACATGAATTCATCATGGCATAGTGGCCTGTCTCTTAGCACACTATCAAAAACACTTCTCTTAGCATATGGCACCTAGGCTGTGGTACAGACTCTGCTGGCAAATATCTGTGTTACTTTGGGCATGCAATGTCTGTGCTTCAATTTCCCTATAAAATGAAGGGAACTGTCTTAAATCAACTTTAGCATCACTTCCGGTTCTAAAGTCCTATTACTCTCTAACACGGAATGCTTCTCAGATTAGCTTCAGTCACTTAATGGAGCTTCAAAAATGTCATGAAAGTGGTGCCATGAGGAATAGGAGGAAGGCTGCAGAGATCAGACTAAGCCATAGGTTGGTATCAATTTTGCGAGCGCAGACAGCCCGGTTTCCTTGCTGCCCTGAGGACAGCACTGGCATCACAGATGGGGAGGGCCAGGAAGAGAAGGTGGGGGAGCTCCTGGGCATGGGGTTTGCCCTATAAATACTCTGGTGTGGGATATTCCCAACTCTCTGGGCTTATGGAGTTGAAGGTAACTATAAGGCTGTTTGGTTCATATGCTTTGACTTGCTTATATGAGATAAATAATGATTTTCTAATTTTCATTGAAACTTATCTGTGAAGGGTACTAGTTTTACCCCAGTGACCACAAATTATATTTTCTCAAATGCAAAAACTAATACAGGTATAGTGTAATCATTCTTTGTGTAATAAATGCATGGATGTATATTCTTATCCTCTTGGACTATTCCTTTTTTAAGAAAATAATATACACACTTCAATGTGGAATGGTTTTGAGAATGCATTATATTGTATTAAGTACTTTCTCACAACAGCACATTCCAACTGAGGTACTTTGGACATGACGACATATGGCTGGGTACAGGGTTTTCAGTGCAGTGAAGTGAAAATATCACTGACTTTGGAGTCAGACAGATTTGATTCTTAGTTCTACCACCTATTATCTTGTAAGCTTGGGCAAGGTCTTAGTAACTCTAAACGTATTTTCTCATATGCAATATGTATAATAATTCCTGCCACCTGGGGCTCCTGTGAGCATTAACTCAGTTGACTAATGCAAAGTACCTGGCACAAAATAAGTGCTCAAAAATGTTAATTTCCTTCCAAATAGTCAAAAGTGGGTTAATGTATAAAGAATGCTACTGGGTTATTTTTCTTATTTTTATTAAGTTGATTGCATGCTTTTTAAATTTTTCTTTAATTCAGCTTAGAAAATCTTTATGGAATTCCCATCTTCACTTAATTCTTTATGCCAGTCATATTCTTAAGTTGTTCTCTAGATTTTAGGAATAGTATTAGTAAGAAAACATATACAAGCTCCCAAATCAAGCCTTCAGATGGATGCTTCCTCTAATTTACTTTTAATTGAAATATTTCCTAGTCTTTTAGGAAACTCAAGAGAAGCAAAGGCTCAGGATGATTCTGATTTTCTTCGTATTGGTCAAATTCTAATCATTAAGGTGCATTGTTCATTGATTCTTCCCACTATTTAGGAAAGAAACAGAGATAATTACATCAAAAAGCTATTACCTTAATTTAACAGGATGGAAAACTGGTGAAAGTTTAAAAGAGTTGGACTGGTTACTCTTGAAAAGAGATGATTAATGTGCTTCTTAAGCAATCTTTGAATTATGTTGTGGTTTAATTTAAGTTGGTTATTGATCAGTTTTTTTTTTCTTTTTAACCAAGCGCAGAAAGAGAGCAACTGTTATTATATAAAAAAGAATTTAGAGCTTGATATTTATAGACACTTATGACAGCCAGGGTGATTAATTCTGAATCAGACAATCACAGAAATCACAGAACTTCATATTTGTTTTGTGCTTCCATTTTCAGAGCACTCTCACACAAATTTTTATATAATTCTAACAACAAATCTGTGAAATTGGTATTATTTTTCCCATCTTAAAATGTGGAAACAAAGGCTCAGTAGAGATTTGAATTCAGATTGGAATTCTAGGTCCAAATCCAGTTAGGAATTTGGGGGGTCTGGTGGAGATAGCAGTCTAAACACACCCTGGCTGCCCTCTACTTCAATTGCAACCCTTCTGAGCTAATTACCTATTTAGCACCTGTGGCTTGCAGCGTAGATGCCCTAGTCACTTGCCACTCAAAGGCAAGTAGGTCACCAGCAAAGGCTTCACCTGGCAGCTTGTGATAAATGCAGAATCTCAGGACCCACTTCAACCTATGAATCAGAACTTGCAAGATCCCTCACAAGTTTCTAAAACTTTAATTTGCAAACAAATCTTATGACAGCATTGGGATGTCCCAGGACCAGGAATAGAAACTTGCTCATCCTGAGATGTGCTTGACCCTGAAGATTCTTGAGATCTGGAGGAGCTTGGCCCCAGGGATTTGAGGAGAAACAGAAAAGATAAACTAATTCCTCTCTACCTTTAGTTCTAAGAGCTTGAGATAACATGGATACATAAGATATACTCTTGATATTTTGACTCAGTACTTACACCCTGGTTGCTGCGACTCTGCTGGCCCTCAAGGTAGAAACCATGATGCCTTCCATTATTTGTGGAACTGCCTCCACCTACAATACTCCAACAGCTGGGCATGAGCTCCTATGAACAGCCAAAGAAAATGATTTGCCTAAGAGGCTTTCTGGCCTTCCACCTCAGGGATCCCAGGAACCAGATATACTCAAAACAGACCCCAAATGAAATAGACGTGTGTGTCCAGAACCATACAAGATGTATTAGGAATAAAAATAGCAAGGTGAACAAAAGACATAAAAAGGGTATTTTAGTGCTTTAATAGACAAATCAGCATCATGTTATACTCTAAAAGTGAGAAATGAACATTTTGAACAGTATTAATAATTTATGAACTGATTTTTACAGAACCTAGCAGTAAGATCCAAAAATCTGACATCTCCTTCATTGTAAATGGATCAACCCTCTTACTATTTTGTCTTACGCATTAGTGATTTTATGGAAAACTTATTGCTTTGGGTAATTGTCATTACTTGCGTAAATGAAACTCTGATTATCACTGTTGTAGAATTTATCATCCATTTACTACCCAGTCTCTCCAACTCCAAATACGTGTTACTGTCTAATGATATTAGTCCACATTGACATATGTCCATTGGATTAAGGACATGATTCCAAATCATGTGAAATTTTCCTTAATTCTCCTACTCTTCCCAGTGTCTCCTTTCCTACCAGGATTAGAATAGCATCTCAGCTTCCAAAGTGAGCCTACTAAATGTACTTGATCTTGTATAGTGGTGAAGTCAGCAAAATGTATGTGATCTATCCCTATTTGATCTATGCTAAAGATAAAAACTGATAATTGTATTTAAAATAAATTAACTAGCAATACTAAATTAATGTGCTTTTCCCTTAAGGCATATCGATTTTAACAGATTTTAGTGAATTAACCTAAAACTATTCTTGAGAATTCAGCATCATTTATGATGAGTGGTAGGAATGTTTGGGATTGTTGGATCTTTAATCTCTCTTCCCATTACAGATGTGGGTTATTTTCTTTTGCATATACAGCCAACTCTGACAAATCAAGCTCTTTTGATTTGCTATTTCATGTAGAACTTGTATCCAACTAAGTGACTTTGTGATTAATATTATCTAATACATTCCTGTTTTTAAAAAATCCCACATCATATTCACATGAGGAATTAACAAGTGGGTGAAATGCAATTATCTCACAAAATTGGGAAGCATTATTATAATGTATTTTCTGATTTATGCTAACCATGTGATAATTTTGGAAAAAATCAGAGTATAATACAACTTTTGGAGTTACACAGTTTAATCCAATATTGTAAAAAGTGCACAAGCATCAATGCCTTCGATAATAAAAGATAGAAACAAATTTAACATCCTGAAATTTTTTATAATTTTGCAAAACTTTTTCTCTTTTTCTAGTTAGTTATAAGACCCACATGTCTCCACATGTTGTTATTTGAGATAAGAACATCAAAATAATTTTTAATTTGTGGGTTTTTTCCTATCATTTTACTTCAGTGGCTTCTGAAACTTAAGTTGTTGTCTATAACTGGGAGGTCATTGGCATGAACTCCTTGATCCTTAAAACGATGAATGATCATAGAATTGAATCCATTTTCAATGCAGTCTGTCTTTCTAAACATTTTCCTCCATGTTCTCTACAATATTGCATCTGAAATGTCCTTCCATGTCACACAGAAAGGGAGAAATCTGGGGGAATGTGAATTATGGCTCCTGAATGCCCATCACTTGGAGATGAAAGTTCATCTCTGCAAATACCACTAGCCCAGTCAAACAAAGGAAAGAAAAAGGCTCAAGCCCCCATCACACTCAGTCTGACTCAACTCCTGCAACTGGTTCCTGAAAGCAGAAACAACAATGAGAGAGTGTAAAACCACAAGAAGGTCAAAGCACAAAAGTAGAACTCAATAGTAGAACTCCATTTTAAATTAAACTGAGAAATTCTATTCCGGGCATTATATGAGTACTTGAATACTTTTTAATGTAAAGAACATTCAACCCATGATAGAAATAAGAGTAAAAAACCTCCTGCCAGAAGAAAAATTGAGTTAGAATAAGTGCATTATTTTCTCTTGTACTTTTCCTCTACCTTATATATGCAAACTACCTTCCTTCTGGGTGTAACTTCTAAAAAGACCCTTACAGGATTAGAAAGACTATCCACGCAAAAAATAGTAACTTCTCTTCAGTATTCAAAGTTGTTAAATGCCCTAGGTCGTAATGTTTGTAGTTGACAGTGTTTATGAAAAGATAGAAGGATTTCTAAATTTGAAATTGTTTTTTTAATTATTATCACACTTTTAATATAAATTTATACTTTTTTATTCACCCTTCTCAACCCTGCGGCTTTGAGAAGAAGCATGCTAAACTAAATGAGGACAAAAATGCAATATGAATTTGTTACTGAAAAGCTGGATTAGAGAAGGTGTTAGGGTCTTCTATATTTCTTCCTGATCCTAGATCTTCAAATCCCCATACCTCCTACATATCTGTCATTTAACGCACCAGGTGCAGGCAGGGAAGCAAGAGGATGCTGAGCTGCTGAAGAAAACCTACAGGATCTGCTATCCAGTTGGGGAGGGGGTTATGTGCCTGGCACACCTGGGCACACACAGGTTCAGCAATACAAAACCAGAAGAGTGTGAATTAAAATAAAATAAAAGGCTTCCCCCCACTGACTGACTGAATGGACCTCTCCTGGCCAGGGGGATATCCTAAAACTAAATTGCCTGCCAGGAGGAGGGAGATCTGACAGACCTCACCATGCCCCCCTTCCTTCTTGGAGATGTCCTTTGTAATTCATTAACAGGCCTAAGGCTAAGCAAGACAAACCTGCAAGTCCTCTATTTACACAACAAATATATGTTCCCAGAGTTGTCCATTCCTTATCTAAAAACATTCCAAACCTTTAGGCAAAGCTTCATTTTTTAACCAATTACAAGTCAAGGAGTCTTTAAACCCACTTATAATCTGTAAGCCCCCACTGCAAGATGGCCCCCACCTTTTTGTCCCAAACCAATGTATACCTTCCATGTATTGATTATGACTTTACCTGTAATCCCTGTCTCCCTGAAATTTATAAAACCAAGCTGTAACCCAAGCACAGCAAGTACACTTGCTCAAAGGTTCTTGGATGTGGCTCCAGGTCATGGTCCTCAAATTTGGCTCAGAATAAACCTCTTTAAAATTATTTTACAGAGTTTGGCTTTTTTTCTGTTGAGAAGAGAAAAAAAAAATCTGTAAGAGTCACCAGAAAGCTTTCACTCAGTTTCCTGAGGAACAATTATTTCAGCAGAAAGCAAGCCAAGGCCAGGAGGTACAGTGGTTGTGAATCGGCATTTCCCCAAACTTGATTGAGGATCAGAATTACCTGGAGACATGGCTAAAATACAGGTTACAACCCTTTTCCTAAGAAATTCTGCTTTAGTAGATTTTGGTTGAGACTTGCAAATTTTTTAATTTATTTTTTTACTAATGTCTCACGTAATTTTTATGTCCAGGCACATTGAATCATTGCCACATTTATAAAAGAAAAAGCCCTACCAGTGATAACAGAATAGGAACCAAGACTTGTTCAGTTTCATTTTGTGCAAGATTGTACAAAGCTCTTTATTTTATTTTATTAAATTGTTGTCTTCATTTTACAAATGAAGCAACTGAGGCACAGAGAAATTAAATCAACCCAAGGTGTCACAGCAAGGAATCAGCAGAACCAAAACTTAAACTCACTCTCTGTCCACTTTATTCTGCCTTCTAAATATGCGTTTGATTGTGCCGTCAGTAATTGCTTTTATGAAATTGAAAAAGAAGGATAATATTCGGTATAAATAATTTTCCTTTTAGCTTCGCATTTTTAAAGGCTTTTGCTTTGTAAACCCACCTAGGTTCTAAAATTGAAAGCTCCTGTAGCCTTAGAATGAAATTCACTAATGTTGAATATAAGCGGAAAGGTCTCATCATGTATATTGGAAAGGTCTCATTGTGTGTATTGAAAATCCCATCATCCATTTCCATGCTGAGCTGAAAGTGAGTGATTTTCTTGCTGGCAGGCCATTTATCACTTCCCGCCAGCCATCAATAATTGATTAGGGAGATTGGATTCAGCACAGTGCAAATCAGCCTGTTTTATCAACTGTATGGAATACAGTTTGTGTCAGAATGTGGTAACCTTTGAATCTCTCTGCTTACTCGTCTTTGATATATACTGTCTGGGGATTTTTACTTACTCCTTTTGTATCACAAGAGAAAGGAAGAATTGGGCAGAAGGGATCACAACCAGCTAGTTCTGTTTATCCGGATGCCCCTGAAACAATCTGCACTTTGCAATCTGGGTTTTTTGTCTTTACCTAAAAACAAAGAGCAGAAGGGTGCTTTAGGTCAAGAAACCGATCCCCACAATCTTTTTAGGGAAAAGCCTCCAGGCCATCTCTTATATTCCTAGAAATGGAGTGCAGATTCTCAGACTGATTTTTTTTCCCCTTCAGGATCTGCCACTATCTTCTCTCTCCCCTAACGCTCAGTTTCCATAAACTCCAGTTGCAGAGTAGTACACAGTCTCTCCAGCTTCTGTGCTAAAGCTAAGTGCACAGGTCATTTGGTTTAAAGGTCCACTGATCATCATGACAGAGAAACAGGAAATAAAAGTAATAAACATGAGCAAGCTGCAATGATTATGCACTCTTAACAACTCCATTTTGTGATGCTTCAGGGTTTTTTGGTCCTAATTCTTTTTTTAAGAAAGTGGGGAGGGGGCTTGTCTGCTGCTCTTAGTTCTGCAGGCAGGGCTCACCAAATTCCTCTTCTTTTTTGCATTTGTGTTGAGAAAAAGCCCTTCCCTTTTTGTGGTGCCTCTGGGGCAAAAGCTTGAAGATTCCATTAACACAGAACAATAGGGACCTCCCCTTAGTCTCAAGTGGGCAATTAGCTAATTTGAGGCATTCCCATCAGGAGCACAAGTTGGAGAAGGAATGAGAACAGCTAACATTGAGAATCTGAGATGTGCCAGACTAGTCTAAGTGTTTTAAATGGAATAACTGGTTAATTCATTATTGCAGCTCTACGAGGTAGATACTTTTTTATCTTCTCCAAGTTACAGATGATGAAACTAAAGTAAGATAGTTCTTATAACTCAGTTGTATCCAGACCGTGAACAAGGTCATAGTGGATTTAGAGCCTGAGCTCTCTTACCACCGGGCATGTCTCTTGCTTCACTGATCACAGGCTTCACCCACAAAAACGTAAGTTTGTGTGTGTGATGCTGAGAGTTCGTGCAGGGCTGGGGCTGGTGGCTTCTTGAAAATAAGATTTTCAGGCATTTTTCTGTCCTTCTACCCTTACCCATCCCCTCTAGTTTTTCCTCTTTTCAAGAGTGCCTGAACGGGGCTAAGGCAATCACTACCAGCACCAACATCAACCGGGTCAGACCACGACCAGCTGCAGTCTTTAGTAATATCATTTTCTCAAGATCTCAGCAAAAAACTATCTCTGTGTATAAATAATATAAAAGAAAGGCTTAGCTTCTTTCAGAATATGCACCCTCAGAGAAATGAAAAAAACTTTTGAGCTCAAAGATCGCCTGAGGCTTTTTAAATAATTTCTTCCATTCACCCAGGAAAAAAGAGACATTATATTGTGACATCCCTTTTTGTTCAGTTTTGCTTTTACAATCTGACCAAGGGCCTAAGCTCCCCATTGATGCCTTCTTGTAACTGCCAATAATGTTCACAGGACACATAAGTACTCTCCAAAGAGGTAAGGAGGCTACCTTACCCCTGAACAATTTTGCAGGTATATGTCTTCCCTAGTGCCCTAACTCCAGCATATATACAGATGCATGGACACACAGGCAAGGAAGCTAATCACTGACACTGCAATTTGTTGGAGTCAGACCTCCCTCCTGACCCTCCTAACACAAACCTCAGGAAATGTCTGTTTCCTTTTGAGGAAAGGGGAAAACATTCAATGTTAGGAAAGTAATTTGGGGCATCTGAAAACATGAACAGCAAAGGGAAAAATTAGCTATAGTTGTGTTTCTTCATTTAAAAGGTAGAAATGTATCTACAAAATTCATACAAAATGTAGAAGATGAGATGAGTCAGAATTAACAACACATATGAGTTAACTTATGAGCAAAATATAAATATCAAGCAAATTATACCTATAACAGACACAAGTGATACCGGGAAAATTAAATTGGGACCTAGATGAAGCTTAGTCATGCTATTATTCAAGAAACATGATTAAACACTCAATTAATGGGTTTCCACTATCTACTGAAGCCAGTACTAAAAACTAAGGTTATAGAAGTGAAAGATATGACATTTTGCCTGAAAAGGAATGTCATAGACTTGTAAGGGAGGGAAGAAGACAAGAATTTTTAAAAAATCAATAGTATATAATTAGAGACACATAAGGGTCTCTAATTTAGTCCAAGAAGAGGAGAGAAAGATTTGCAAGAGAAGACAACACTTGAGGAGATGTTTGCAAGAAAGAAGTGGGCAAATAAAAAGGAAGGTGGGCCGAGCATTCCAGACAGAAGGAAAAGCATATGCATAAGTCCAGAGACACACGAGAGAAAAGTGCATTTGGAGAAAGCTTCAAATTATTACTTGTAGTTAAACATAGATTTACCATACAATTTGACAATCACGCTCCAAGCTACTTATCAAACTGCTTTGAGAGCATGCATGCAAATATTTATAGCAGCTTTATTCATAATTGCCAAAAACTAGATGTAACTCAGATGTCTTTCAATCAATGAGTAGATAGACTGTGGTCCATCCCTTCAATGGATTACTATTCAGTGATAAAAAGAAGCAAACTATTATTTCACACAACAATACAGATGAATGAATGAAAACAGGCCAAAAAGACTACATATTGTATGATTCAATTCAGATGACATTCTGGAAAAGAACAAAGTTACAGAGATAGAAACATTGTCAGTAGTTAATAAGGGTTTGGAAAGGAGACAGTATTCAACTGTGGAAGTGTAAAGGATTTTTAAGGTGATTAAAAATGTGTGTGATATCATAGTGGTGAATATACGACCATATGCATTTGTCAAAACCTGTAAAATTTTAAGTACAAAGAATGAAACTTAGATTATGCAAAAAAAAAAAATCAGTGAAGAGTTAGGGGAATCACAGGATGGAATACACTGTGACAAAAAAAAAATCTACGCTTTACTTCACTGCAGAAGTTTCTGACCTAAGTAACTTTGTAAAATGGAGCTTTGACTGGAAAGCATAAGGCTGAAGAGACAATGGTGAACATGCACATAAGCACTATGTTCTAGTTGGTAAAGTTTCATCTCATGTGGGTATGAGTTAAAAAGTTGAAACTCCTTTACAAATATGCTGGAGTTTCACAAATAAATAAATGGATGGTGGATGGCAGGAGGGACATTTCTCACTGCAGAAGGAAGTTACAGATAAACAAGGGGAAGTGGCTAGAAACCATGAAGTATAGGATTGGATTCTGTGGATAGTATGGACTTGTGCTTAGATATGTAATATATACATCCAGAAGGACAGATATAAAAATAATTATAGATATGTATATGCAGACTAGTATGCATACATATATTTCCTAGTTCTGTCCATTGAGAGAGCCTAGAAGCCATGACACTCAGGCAGCAAGAGCACACGCATGTCTAGATCTTGATTTCTGATACCATTCTACAATAAAAGGAACCAGGGTTCCTTGGGTTTTAGGCAGGGGCAGGAATATACATGATCCTCATAGAGCATCTTATAGTCCCAGAAAGTTAGAGAAGTGCTCAAAAATAAAGGGATACGGGAACCAACTTGAAGGAGCGCCCAGTGGCCAAAGCTGAAGCAATTTGAGGACCAAAATAATGTAATATTGGATTATAACCCAATATATTAAATAAATATCTAATTGTACTCACATAAATAAAAGATTGAATGGAATGAATGGATGGGGGTAGAAGACACACTTCTCACTAACAGAAGACTCCAAATAATTCCTGTAGATTCTCCCTCTTCCCTACCCCTAGAATGTGGGCAGTACTTTCAAAGAGTAGAGCGTGGAAAAGTAGTGGGAGGGGTTACTTTATAGTAGGGAAACCTAGCAAATGTTATCTTGGCCAGATGATTGAGTTTTACATCATCACTTGTAAGCCATATTGATGGTATATGCCCTTGATATGATTCGATGAGAATGACGCTTAGACCCCTGTGGTCTTCCTCCCAAAAATCTACGACCTGAATCTCACCATGTGAAAAACACCAGACGAAGTCAAACTGGGAGACATTCTACAAAGCATCTGACAACTACTCAAAATTGTCAAGGTCATTAAAAACAAGAAAAGTCTGAGAAACTATCGCTGTACAGAGGAGGTTGAGGAGACATGACAACTAAATGTAATACAGCGTTCTAGATGGGACCCTGGGACAGAAAAAAAGGACATTGGGTAAAAACTAGGGAGTTACAAGTAAATTGTGGACTTAGTTAACTTAGTTAATAGGAATGTAATAGGAATATGACAATCTCGTTTCTGTAGTTGTGACAATTATACTGTAATAATATAAAATGTTAAAAAATAGGGGAAACTGGGTGAGGAGTATAAAGGAACCCACTCTCCAATTTTTGCAACTTTTCTGGAAATCTGAAATCATTCTAAAATTGAGTTAAAAAAATATTACTCATGATGAGAGAGTGTAGGATGAGTTACCCACACTCTTGTGAACAGAGGTGGAAAATAAGAAAATAGAGAAGGTGGGAGTCAAAGGTCCCTTAGGGTCCCGAATGCCATATGAGTTTGGAATTTACTATGGATTTGTGAAAGATTTGCTGTGAAAAGGAAGACGCTTGTAGTGGGATCCATCACTCGTGTAGTAATGTAGATGGGAGTCCTTATCTGAATCAGTATTCATGGAGTCAGACAAGCAGAGGGGATATAATCTGGCGACTAACTTATCATAGAAGGTGAGGAAAAGGGAACCTCTTAGAAGCATCCCAGGTTAACCTTTGAGTGATCGGGTAGGATGTGGTGCCCTTAACTGAGCCAGGGGCCACAGGGAGAAAAATACGGTTGGGGAAAAAGATAAAAAAGTATTTCAATGTTTAAAATGCTTTGTTAGAACTGGCCATGAGAAAGCCAAGAGGACACTTTCAGTTTCCAGAAGTCATCTGGAAAAAACACATCTTTCCTACCTCCTGCCTATGCGCCGTCCATTCCATTCCCTATGTCCATGTCTACATACTCTCTATCTCCTTGCTCTATTAAAATCTGCCCTTAACTAGATATCAAGTTGGAAGGTATCTGATAAATTATTTCATGCTAAGGAAAGAAATGGCACAATGGAGTATTGTTTCCAAATATATCCAACTTTAAGCAACATAAAATAATCAGATAAGAAGGAGGAGGGAGCTAGGAGCAAATGAGGTGGAGCCCTCAGGTTGGTGCTGGTGGCCAGGACAGCTGTGTACCTCCTGCCTGAGGTTGGGATGAGGAGGTCGTCTTAAGGGAGAAACTTAGCCATCAAGGTAGCAGTCTAGTGTGAGGGAACCCAACTGCTGCTCAGGGACAGGAAATCCAGTCAGCAGGAGCAATAGAATGGACAAAATTAAAAAGGCCTCAAATAGGTCTGATGAAAGCCACAGAAAAAGAAAACAACTAAATGTAATTAGGGTTTTAAAAATATTTGGCATACATTTATCTCACTATTATTTGTTGAGCAACCTGTACATATGTCACACTCCATTTTAGGAAGTTTGGTAGGACAATGAGTGGCACAGTTAAAGTTCTTTCTCTAATAGAGCCTACGTTCTCTAGGGGAATGACAGAGCAAATATACAAGTAAATAAAAATAATAATTTCTGTTTTTGAAAGTGTTATGAAGGAATTATTAGGGTCATATTTGAACAGAAACCTGATAGATAAGAATGAAGCACTCATTCAAATGAAGTGGGCAAAAAGCATCAGTTTGTTTTGTTCGACCTTTTAGGCAGAGACTTAGAATGATCTCATTTAAGCCTCACAGCATACATTAGCCCACTAAATCCTCAAAAAAGTAAGTGCTATCGTTGCTTCCACTTTATACTTTAGGAAACTGGGAATTAGACATTAAGTCACTTGCACACTACTTGCTATAGTTTAAATTGTTTGCTTCAAAGTTCATGTGTTGAAGTCCTAACCCCAGTACCTAAGAATGTGACTGTTTTGGAAATAGGGTGACTTTAAAGAGGTGACTAATTTAAAATGAGTCCATTAAGGTGTGCCCAAATCCAATCTGACTGCTGTCCTTATAAGAGGAGGAAATTTAGAGTACTGAGTCTAACCACAAGGGGCACCATGGATATGCACTCGTAGAGGAAAGACCATGTGAGGACACAGTGAGGAGGTGGCTGTCTGCAGGCCAAGAAGAGAGTCCTCAGAAGGAACCAACCCTGCTGACACCTTGCCCTTGAACTTCCAGCCCCCAGAACTATGAGAAAATAAATTTCAATTGTTTAAACCACCCAGTTTGTGGTATTTTGTTATAGCAGCCCCAGTAAACTGATATACTAGTTAAGACGGTGACATAAGAAATAAAATCAGGTATATTTACTCCCATTTACTGTGCTTTTCATTACCATCATTTGTAACACCTCCACAGGAGACATTTCTGAACTTTATTTTAGGAAATTCCCAAGGAGAATTCATGTTCTTTCATGATCATTCTAAGGCAATGTATAGCAGACAGGGGAAAACATATTCAGGAAATAAAGCAATAATGGTGGAACATCAGGCACATCTGTGGCACTCCATCTCCACAACAAATTTGGCCATTGGTGGTGGGAGACTCAGTGAGTCAAGCATATTAATTGAGTGGTAGGCTCTGAAGTCAGATTTCTTGGACTCAAATCCAGGTTCTCTTACTTGTTAGCTGTATAATCATGGGTAATTTGTATCTAAATTTTCTTGTTTTCTCATCTGCAAACTGGGAATAATGATAGTACCAGCTCACAAGGTGGGCGTGAGATTGATGAACACGTGCAGTATAATCAGAATGATACCTGATTCACTGGAAACTCTTAATAAACATTAATATTATTTATGAAGCAACTACCTGTGTTTATTCGTGGAGCCAGTGACAGGGAGGGGGTGGTCGCTTTGTTTTGTTCACTTCTTTATCTGCAGGACCTAGTAGGTCATGTAAAAATAGTTATTGAATGAGTCCTTTCTAAACTCCATTGAGAGACCAATCAGGAGATATGGTTTCTAAAGGGGGCCTAAAAATCATGAGTTGCTGGGAAAGAAGACAGGCAGTGGTTCCATGGTCCCCAACATCATATCACTATAGTATCTCTTTTTCCTTTCCAAAATCCTACCTGAAGGCATCCCAATGGAGGGGCTCTGCTTGTGGTGGCTGGTGGCACCCTAGGCCAAATAGAGAAGGCTGTGTGCAGTTGTCTGAAAAGGTGTCATCTAAATGTGCCCCGTGTAGCAAACCTTTCTCTTGTGATAAGCCTTTCTTAGAAAATAAGAAAGAAACAAAGCAGCGAAGACCGTAAGGCCATAGGAAGCTATCAACTTTTCTATATAATCAGTTCAGGCAAAGAACACTATTCTCCCCAGCAAGGACAGCTTCTGCAATTTCAAAAAGCTTAAAGAGCACAAAGTGAGTACCCCTGTGGGGGTAGATATAACACTACGTTTTAGGCCACAGAGCCCTCTGAAGAGACCAAAAAAAAAAAAAAATTCAGACCCAAGGAACATGCTAGCTAATTGCTGGAAGCCTGGGAGAGTAGGCGAGTAGATGCACTGTTTGAGGTCTGACAAGTGTTTCATAAGGTGAATTGGTGCTATGTGTAAAGAAAACGTGATCACCTTGAGAAAGTGCTGCTGCCAAAATGTTCCCGTTCTCCGATGATTAACAGGGTTATTATGTATCCCTTTTGTGATTACCCTTGAATATGTGACACAGATCCTTTGTCATCAATAGAAACGCTGTTTTTACATTCCAGTGAGAACAGAAGAAAGGTTTAATTACTATCCATGGCATCTGCTTATTTGAGTTGTCTTATGAATAATCACGTAGACTGACATATCCAGATGGCCAGGCTATCTTCCTTTCCCTGCCTTTATCATGATTAAAGCCATTTTGTTTCATATCCAGAAAAGTCACTTACTGAAAGATGATTGGGGACATGGCTCCAAATGCATGGGAATCTATGGAAAAATAAATACCACTAACAGGAGAGCACACAATATTCATGCAGATCAATTGGTGGACATTTGCCTTCATCTAGTAGGTTGTTTATAGATAATTAAGTAGCTTTTTGCCTTTGAACAAAATCATCCCTCTGACACAAACTAGAAACTTTTTACCTATGCATGCATACGAGGTAGGAGGGGTTTGATTTAGATGTTGTAAAATTATATTTGATGAAAAGTACTTTGCAGGTAGCTCCTCCTTTAGGACTCAAATAACCATGATAGTCACAAGGCTATCAATGATTTATATTGGTACAATAAAAAACATATCTTGAGCTGTTTTCTAAATAGTACACAGAACAGGACATGTTATTTGGTGCCCTTCTCAAAAGGAGGGGGGTTTTCCATGATTAAATATATTTAGGAAATATTGCCTACCATATATCTCCTAGAGATTCACAATAAGACTCAGAAATTTTACAGTATTTGGTTTAAACTGGTTCAATATAGGTGCATAAACTCTTTGACCTTGGAATAATTTTTGTTGTTGTTTTTACAAAAGTCTTGCAAAATGCCAGCTCTGTGGAGCTCATTCGGGAAAGACTGCCTTACACACACAAGCTTACTTCTATAGACTCCTAATACATACTTTTCTTTATCATGGCACATTTTAAGTTCAATTATTTAGAACAGTACTTGCCTCCTTTGGATGAGCAGTCTGCTTTCCAAACCAGTCACAGGTCTGAGGGCATCAATGCATCTACCCAGATGGTCTTGGAGAATTAGCCTCACTTCTAGCTAGAGAGGTATTTTATGGCTTCCAAAGTAATAAAGTGGCCTATTCTCAATGCTGCACCAATAACAGCAGTTGCTTCCCTCATAGGCTAAAGATTAACAAGAGGACTTGGGTGGATTTATAGGGCAGGTTATTACACCCTGAAAATAAGAAGATGTTACTAATTCTTTCCCTTGCCTTAATAGACTGACAGCTCCTGGGCTCCAGGGATCTTCATGAGACAAATAACTCTCCAAATAAACCTCCTGGGAGTGGGACAGCTCAGAGGTGACTCCACTCTCTCTGTGACCTATCACTGCTCACTGCTACAAAGGGACAGCAGCAAAAACACCAGCTATCACACAACTCTTCTAAGTGTGTGCAATAAACATCAAGTGTCAATCCCAGAGGATTGTGTGGGTGAACAACTGGAATGCTCACCCCTCAGGCACACCCCCACACTCACCACACTCTCCTGGGGCTATTTATAGTCACCAATAATTTGTCTCCATCCCAAAACCAGTCGCTAGTTTCAGAATCCACTTGGAGCCCTTAATCTCTTCCTTTGCACCTTTGGCTGGGACCACAGGTGATATAAATCTCCAGAAACGTAAGAAATAACCCCGAGCTCTACAAATGGGCTATGGCCCTACTTCACCGTTTCTCCCTCATGTGTCAGCTCCTGAAATTCCAGTTTAGATTTTAGGGCCCCAAATTTCCAGTTGTCCAAGAGAAACTGTTCAGATGCATCATCTGAAAAGGAAACTGCCTGCGTGGTACATGTAGAAGGATTTTGAAGGGGCCTCTGCTGCCCACATAATTACACTATTCCCCTGAGTGACCTGAAATATCTATCTATGAATAGTTTTGACATTAATCCTAAAGACATTTAAATCAGATTAAGGCAGTGACAGACATATTTTACATAATTTCAAGAATATCATCTCATAACAGAGTAACCCATAGTCATCCAATAATGATTATAACCCTTGTTACAACCTAGCACTTGTTTTCTGGAGTTACAGAAGAAACAGGAAATTATACTGATCTAGTTCAAGTTTCCAAATAGATTCTTGGGGAAAACATACATCGTGCTGTTAAAACCAGCTCCTCCTCTAGAAATAATCATCACATCTTCTTCATCCTTCCCTGGGGTTATAATCATGTGGTAAGGTAGAAATCAGGGCATTTCATTTGGCCAGATGCATTTGAGAGGCAGGAGGGTATAGTGTAGTGGTTAGGGAAAAGGCTCCAGGAAGACTGCCCGAATTTTAGCCTGATTATGACACTTTTAAAAACTAGGATAAGTTAGGTGCTCAAACTTTTCAGGTCTCTCTTTCCTCCTCTTTTGAATGTGTTAAAATTTTTAAAAATATTGTTAAGAAGAATAAGATATTATATTTAATGCTTTCTAGTAGGATTTGATAAACTAATATAATGTGCATAAAAGAGTGTTTGGCATATACCAAACTGTCAACAAATGCTAATTTCTTGGCATTTATCCCTAATTTAACTATTAAAAAGTCCTATTGAAGTAGGTATCATGATGCCCATCTGTAAAGATTTAGAAACTCAGGCAAGTTCACATAGTCAAATAGCAAATAGTAGAGCTAAGCTTCAACTCCATTTTCTCTAACTCCAAAACTCCTGTTTTGGTCCACAACACTGAACTATATCCTTTTAAATCCTACTGCACTTGTAAGGTTGAAGTACCCTGTATTTCTAATTCTCCTGCATGAATCTTAACAACTTCTTAAATGAATACATAGTTACACAAATTACAGAACCCTGCTTACTTAGTGATACCGTATCATCAATTAGAGGAGTTACTTGGGAGCTGAGGAGTTTGGCTGTCTGTATCAAAGCTACTGTCATGATAAGTGCACATCCCTTGTTTCTTCCTCACCTACCTGTGGCCACGTGGCAATATATTTCTCAGATTCACTATTGCTAAGTGCCAGCCTCTGTGCTTTAAAATCCATCGTTGCGTTTGCATCAAGGCTGTTCTTTCCATTTCTAGGAGACATAGAACTCCTTCGATGGTGGTTTTGGCTCAAGAACATTCAAATGGTCTTGTCTAACCTTCACTAGAACTGCACAGTGATCTAGGTTTCCTCCACTCAGCCTGTCTGTCTTCCTTCGTTCCTTCCTGCCTGCCTACCTGCCTTCCTGCCCTCCTGCCCTCCCTCCACCTCTCCTTCAATCACGACTTGCATCGTGGCTTTTCAGTTCTCCCAGACTCTACCAGCACCCTTCCCATTTTCTTTCAAAAACATTTTTTCTAATTCATTTCTTGTACATTTAATCTCATCTTGGCATGTGCTTTTCAGAGGACCTGGATGAACACGTTGTTAAATCCCACGATAAATTGCAAGGTAGTTAGTTACAATCTTCAGTTCTGTCTTTCATTGTCCTCTTATCCTCCAGATATCCATTAGTTTTTCAAAAATAAATATTTGTCCTAAAGTTCAATTACCATGTTGCATAATATATTTTAGATGTCAATGAAGCCATTTATGGTTGAAGTAACTTTGTTCTAAAGAAAGAAAGGAAGTAAGAAATGAAGAAGGAAGAAAAGATGTATCATTTATCATTTATTGAATGTCTACTTTGTGCTAGGCATAATGTTTGGATAGGTCCTCTTATTTCAACTTCAAAAAAACCTTATTCAGATTTACATATGGGGATCAAAAAATTTAAGCATCCTATGACAAACCTAAAGATTACGGAAGTGGAAGGACCCAAATTTCAATCCTGGTTGCTTGAGTCTTGTGCTCTTTTTTGTACGTCATAAAGACTCTCAGAAAGACAGTATTCTCTACCACATTTTAGGGACATTTCAAGATATATATGAATATAATTATCCATACCCACACACGTTGAGACACATTCATAACTGCATACACTGAGACACACTTATATAGGAACATACAAACACACATACATATAATTAAGAGGTAATATGTATATAAGTATATGCAAATATGTATATAAATACCTGGGTAGATACAGACATAGGTGTGTAAGCACACACACAGATTCTGCATGATTTTGTGGCATACAAAGCTTGATTTATTCAAAGCCATAACACATATTATCATCAGGGGTTTTATTATGATGAAATAATCTATTCCTCCTAAATAAAGACTTTAATATGTAGATGCTGAAGATATCAATAAAGACAAAGCATCAATAGCGGCCAGTTGGGTTCCAATCTATGTTTGAGCTCCATTCAATTCTGCTAATGCCATCAGATGTGTGAGTTAAGAGTGGATCAGGTACCTGTAAATAGCACAGGAAACCAATAGCTCATCATAGGAAATCGACATTCTCCTGTTGAAGCTTGCCAAACCTGTTCCAGTCTCTGATAATGAAACCAGGCTTATTAGCAGTAAGTAGATGGGATCACCTAATAATTTTAGAAGGGAAAATCAGAACATATTTCCTTTCATAAATGTCTCCATTTGTGAACTTTTCTATACACAATTATAAAGAAGGTAGAACAGGTCCAAATAACAATAGTTTCCATGTAGTGAGTGTCCACTACCTACCTGAAATAGTACTAAGTCCTTCGCATACATTATCTTTTATTTCTTTACAACATATCCAAAGTCATACTCCTAATGAGTGGTTGATCCTGAGTGTGTCCTTCTCCAAAGCCTATGTAGATCACAAAAACTTGTCTCTGAGGCTCTGACTCCTCTCTCTGCTTAAAACAACCCACTTTTGACATCGTCTCCAGTCTCCATTTCTGATGGTCATTGATGACTCTTCCTCACCACCACACAACACACACATGTGTGCACACATGGTCTCATTATTTTCATGTTATTCCTGGCATGCATGAATGTCCAAAATTTCCAAGAGGCTCATCCATCTTCCTTTATGAATAAAGAACCAGACTCATTGCACATTCTCTGTCCTCTAAGGCAGCACTCACCACAGCAATAATGGGAACAGACCAGCTGGAGGCTGCCTTGGTTGATGTTGGTTCCCTGGAAAAGCAACCAGTCGGCTATGTCTGTGTGACTTCATGACTTAGTGAGCTCCCCTTCCCTAGTCTGTGTGGCCAAGCTTCAGTCTTTCCACTAGGGATCACAAGCTGTGAGTGTGATCAAGCTG
Source organism: Daubentonia madagascariensis (assembly GCA_023783475.1). Taxonomy (NCBI): domain Eukaryota; kingdom Metazoa; phylum Chordata; class Mammalia; order Primates; family Daubentoniidae; genus Daubentonia; species Daubentonia madagascariensis. The sequence goes on along the minus strand of JAKFHU010002088.1, from coordinate 73,615,834 downwards.
TTGGGACTCAGATTAAAACAATAGTTACATCCAAGAAAGATGGCTTTGGAATAACACAAATGCCAAACTATTTCCTTATCAACCATGAAAATGGATCATGGGAGGTAGACCCAAGTTCATGTTGACACAAAGGGGGTGACCCTATCTAAAACAAAGGAGGAAAGCCTGAGGTGCAGCTGATATTCTGTACACAGGGGTAGCAGGCACAGATCTGGGACCTTCATAGGAGAAGGATCTAAAGTAAGAAAAAAAGGAGAAGAAAATTATTATTAATTGAGGATCTGCTATTTAGCCAGGCATTTTACTTAATTTTTACAATACTTCATTCATTCATTCACTCATTCATCAATTGTCTTCTTGGTTTTTAACAAACACTGTTCTAGGTTCCAGAGATTTAACTGAAAAAGAGAAACAGAAGATCCTTGTTTCCTGGGGCTTATATTAGGGGGACAGAGAAGAAGGAAAACAATAAATAAATAAACAAACAAGATGATTTTGAAGAGTAATACATTTTATAAAAACAATACAATAGATTATCATGCTAGAGGGGATATGACAGGAACTCCTTTTATACCGTGTGGGCAGGACAGGCAATTCTGAGGAGAGGACACTTTAGCGTGTACGTGAGTGATGAGAAGATGGCAGCCCCCATGTGAGTATCTGGAGGAAGAATGTTCCTAGGAGCAGGAGCAGCCCAGGGACAGGCAATAGCTACGGAAATGATAAAAGACTACTGAGGTAAGGTCCTGGGATGAAGGAGAAGTGTCATCGGCTCAGATAGGACAATCATTCACTGGCAAAGTAAATTATACTCTAATCTAAAGGTGATGACAATCCATTGGAATGTTTTACAAATAGGGAGTCGTATGATCTGACGAGGATGTGTTAAAATCATTCCAGCAATTATGTAGGAATGAGTTTGTAGACGACTAACCCATTTATACATAATGAAATGTGTGTAGATGCCAAATGGCATTTCAGAAGTCACACAAGTTTTAAAAAGTAGAGCTGGAATTTAAATCCAGAAATGCCTTGGCTCCATAAGCAAAGGAGATATTAGCTGGTTTCATTGTCTATTAAAGGCATTGGTCAAAGTTTACGAAGGTTTTTTGGTTTTATATTTGTTTACTTGGTGGAGGGCACTGGGCATTACGAAGCTGTTATTAACACCTCCAACTCACTGCAAAACATTTCTGTTCATTACTGTTTAATAATTAATGCCTAATAGATCCCATGGACACCTGATTTTACACACAACCAATCTCCATTTTTATGTTAACATCCTTATTGTATAGCTTAGAGCTGGGAATGAAATTGGGCATGCAGCTCTGGTCATGCACATGATCTGAAAAATTTGGATCTTTGTGAGTTGATCCTGGGGGAAAACATTTTCAGCCTTTTGAAGAGGTTGTGTTAGTGTAATGTAAATTTTTAAGCAACATATTTCCACTTTTTCTTATAACAGATTAGCTGGTAGCAAACGAATCTTCTACCAAGAACAAGGATAAATGCTAGATAAAATGCAAAGTACATCTGTTTGAAAGCTTCATAGAGCTACCAAGACAGCTGGAACTTGAGAGACCAATATCCCAGAAGAAAAGCACAAAAATGTGATCCAAATTGTCAGAATAAGTCTTTCCTTTGAGGCATTTGAAGAAATAACATCAATCTTAAACTTATTTCTCTACAAAAAAAAAAAAGAAAAGAAAAACACTTTCCAAATCATTTTATCAGACCAAAATAATCTTAATATCAGGACCTCACAAGGTTATTACAAGAAAAAAACATTTAAACTATCTATCTCATGAACTCAGGTACAAAATCACTAAACAAAATATTAGAAAATCTTTCCGCATCCATACCAGCATCTGTTGTTTTGGGACTTTTTGATAAAAGCCATTCTCACTGAAGTTAGGTGGCATCTCATTGTGGTTTTGATTTGCATTTCCCTGATGATTAGAGATGTTGAGTATACACTGTTGGTGGGACTGCAAACCAGTACAACCTCTATGGAAAGTAGTGTGGAGATACCTCAAAGAACTAAAAGTAGACCTACCATTTGATCCAGCAATCCCACTACTGGGCATTTTACCCAAAGGAAAAAAAGGCATTTTATAAAAAATACTTGCTCTTGAATGTTTGTAGCAACACAATTCACAATCGCAAAGATATGGAAACAACCTAAGTGCCCATCAATACATAGTGTATTAATATTATAATATTATACACTAGTGTATTATAATACACTAATAATATTATAAAATGTGATATATGTATAGCATGGAGTACTACTCAGCCATAAATAAAAAAATGGTGAACTAATACCTTTTGTAACAACCTGGATGGGACCGGAGATCATCCTTTTACTTAAAGTATCGCAAGAATAGAAAAACAAACACCACATATACTCACTACTAAATTGGAACTAACAGATCAACACTCACATGCGCATATGGTAGTAAAATTCAACAGAAATCAAGAGGGTAGGAGAAGGGTGGAGAGGATGGGTAAATTCACACCTAATGGGTACAATGCACACTGTCCGGGTGATGGACACACTTATAACTTTGACTCAAACTGTACAAAAGCAATTCATGTAACAAAACAGCTGTACCCCCATAATATTCTGAAATAAAAATTAATTAATTAATTAATTAATTAATTTAAATAAATTTTTAAAATAAAAAAATTAGAAAATCACACCCAGTAATGAATAAAAAACAAATGTAACATATATGAAAATAAACCATATTAAAACATACAGCTGAAGTTTATATCAGTACTGAAAACGTTGGTTTAAATGTGAACATTGATCACCTCGGTGGGCGGCTGCAGGGACAGACATTCTTTCTGATGCTGGACCTCACAGATTCTTTTCCACCTCAGTGGACATTCATAGACTTATTGCTGCTTAGTGGCGGCCTGGTTGTTGACCTAAGAATCCACTGAGGAGGCGTGCGAGTAAAGTGAAAAGGACAGAATTGGGTACAGCTGCTCAGCAGGACCGGAAGTAATTAGGGAAGGTGCCCACCAGTAGGAAAGGGGAAGAGGAGAAAAGCCCAGACTCCACACTTCCCCTGAGGATACTGCGACCAGAGTGGCAGGAGGGCCCCTCCACTGCAGCAGGCCTCCAGACTGATAAAGAGATCTGACTGGAAGTTGTGCAGCTGCATTGCTCCAGAGACAAGAGACGGCCAGCTTGAGAGCCCTGGGCGCTGTAGCTGGTGCCATTGTAACATCCCCAACCCAGAACACTTTTTGCCCAGAGGTCAGATCTGTGATTGCAGCCTTCCCCTTGCCCCTGCCAGGCAGGGGGAGAGAGTGGGGAATCCTGGTTCTCGAACTCACCCCAAGGGCAGGTGACATGCACCACCACCACCCCCTGCTGCCACCACTCCCAGGGGCCCTGGGCACAGCAAGAGATTAAGGGCCCAGCAACCACTGCTGTGCCCTGGGCAATTCTGCTCAACTGCACTTCCTATGGGACTGGGGCGGGGCACAGTGGCCAGGGTGAGGCACAGCATGTGCCCCTAGCCCTCAGCACCTACTGCCCACTGCTGGAGCAGCTGGACCACTGCCACTGGCACCACTGCCTGCAAGGCCCCAAGCGAGACAAAAGCCAGCACAGCCATGACCTTTGTATATGGGTGGTCTGCAAGCCACGGACCTGCATTATCCTGCATAGGCATCCTGGGTGCCATACCCTGTGTGCCACACCCTGTGTGTGCCCTGCCCCACCCACACACTCTGACCCATGGGCCGTGAGTGTCACACCCTGCAGACCTGCTCCAACCAGAGTAGGTGCCCTGCCCCATGGGTCCACTTTGTCTGGGAGTCCTGCTGTACCTCATGCATGAGCTGTGACCTGCCAGCCCATTCCACACTGAGGACCACTCTACCCTGCACCCCACGGGACTGCTATGCCCTGAGCACCTACTACGCAATGTGCCACACCCTATGTGGACCTCGTCCAGCCCACGCTCCTGGCACCTGAGCTGCCCAGGCCTGCACATGTGTGCACCATGCCCAACGGAACTCCTCCATTCTCCATGCACATCCCATCCTGCTGGCCAGCTCAACCTCCTACACACACTTAGCACCAGGGTCTGGCCCTGCCATAGCAGCCTGGTGACAAACACAGGAGAACAGAGGAGACACAGCAGAGAAGCATCAGTAAAGGCTCACAGTGCATCCACCCCTCTCCTGCCAGGTCAAGATTGCAGGGTAAGATCCAATCACACCATCTAGGAATCCATCCCTATCTTCACTGAGCAACACAGGTCCCAACAGGGGAGAACAGGTGTATCATATCTTCTATCTGTTATGAGCTGAGAGAATTGGCCCCAGATGAGAAGGCACCAGCATAAAAACTCAGTAACATGAAAAAACAGGCTGTTTCGCCACCCTCAAATGATTCACAATAGCTCTCCAGTAATGAACTCCAACCAAAAGAAAATTTTTGAAATGACAGATATGGAACTCAGATTATGGATGGAAAGTAAAATGAACAAAATTTAGGAGAGGTAGAAAGCCATCTCAAAGAAACCAAAAAAGTATTCAGGACGTGAATGAAAAATTCACTAAAGATATAGATAACATTACAAAAGAGATAACAGAACTTAAAAAATGAAAGAGTCATTTAGGGAATTGAAAAATACATCAGAAAGCTTTAACAACAGACCAGACCAAGCAGAATAAAGAATTTCAGTGCTTGAAAACAAGGATTTCAAAGTAACCTAGTCAGTAAAAAATGCAGAAAAAAGAACAAAAAAGAATGAACAATCACTGAGAGAAATATGGAATTATGCAAAGCCAACTAGTATAAGAATTATAGGTATCCCTGAGGGAGAAGAAGAAAAAGCTATAAGCATGGAAAACCTATTTGAGAGAATAATAGGGGAAAAGTTCCCTGATATCAATAGAGGTTTAGATGTCCAGAAACAAGATGGTCATCAAACACCTGGAAGATTCATAACAAATAGGATATCACCAAGACAAAGTCAAAGTGAAGGAGAAAATCCTACAAGCTATGAGATGAAAGCAACAAGTTACTTACAAAGGAAAACCCATTAGACTAATAGCAGAACTCTCAGCAGAGACCTTGCAAGTCAAAAGGGATTAGGTACCCTTTGTTAGTTTTCTTAAACAGAATAACTGCCAACTAAGAATTTTGCATCCTTCAAAACTAAATTTCATAAATGAAGGAGAAATAAAGTCTTTCCCAGACAAGCAAACACTAAGCAGACATGTCACTACTAGACCTGCCCTACAGGAGATGCTTAAAAGTACTCTATCCATGGAACAGAGTAGTCAATACCCACCAGTGTAAAAACACACCAAAGTTAAAGCTCACAACTCTCATAAATCAGTAACACAAGGGAGAAAACAAAGCAAACTAGGTATCATTCAGTGATGAACAGAACAGTATCTCACATATCAGTACTGACATTGAATGTAAATGGTCTTAATGCTCCTTTTAAAAGATATAGACTGGCTAAATGGATAAAAACACACACTCCAAGCTTCTGCTATCTCTAAGAAACCCATCTAAATTGCAAGGATACTCACAGGCTCAAGGTAAAGGGATTGAAAAAAATATTCCAGGTGAATGAAAACCAAAAGCAAGCAGGAATAGCTATTCTCATACCAGATGAAATAGACTTTAAATTGACAATAGTAAAAAGACAAAGACAATTATATAATGATAAAGGAAGCAATTCATCAAGAAGATATAATAATCCTAAATATATATATATACACACACACACACACCCAACACAGGAATTCCCAGATTAATAAATAAAATACTACTAAATCTAAGCAAAGAAATAAACAGCAACACCATTGCTGGGGACTTCAAAACTCCACTGAGAGAACTGGACAGATCATTGAGGCAGAAGATCAACAAAGAAACACTAGATTTAAACAGGACTCTAGAACAAATGGACCTAACAGACATCTACAGAACATTCTACCTAAAAACTGCAGAATATATATTCTTCTTATCAGCATGTGGGACATTTTCCAAGATAGATCATATGTTAGCCCACAAAACAAGTCACAGCAAATTCAGAAAAATCAAAATCATTCCTTGTATCTTCTCAGATGACAGTGTAATAAAGCTAGAAATCACCTCCAAGAATTCTGAAATCTATACTGGGAATTAAACAACTAGCTGCTGAACAATCCTTGGGTCAATGATGAAATGGATATCAAAAGATTTTTCAAACTGAATACAAATCATGACACAAGCATCCAAAATCTATGGGATACAGCAAAAACAGTGTTGAGAGGAAAAATCAGAGGGAAATGCATACATCAAAAAGACAGAAAGATCACAAATTAACAAGCTCATGTCACAGCTCAAGGAACTAGAAAAAGAAGAACGAACCAAACCCATAACTAGCAGAAGAAAACAAATAACAAACTCAGAACAAAATTAAATGAAATGGAAACAAAAAATAAAATAAAATAAAATAAAAACAATACAAAGGATTAATGAAACAAAAAGCTGGTTCTTTGAAAAGATAAACAAAATCAATAGACAACCAGCCAGATTAACTAGAAATAAAAAAGAAAGAATTCAAATAAGCTCAATCAGAAATGAAAAAGGAGACATTACAACTGATATTACAGAAATACAAAATATCATCTGTGAATACTACATAAATCTTTATGCACACAAACTGAAAAATGTAGAGGAAATGGATAAATTCCTGGAAATACACAATCTCCCAAGCCTGAATAGTGAAGAAATAGAAATCCTGAACAAAGCAATAGCAAGCAGGGAGATTGAAGCAGTAATAAAAAAAAATCTACCGATAAGAACCCCTGGACCAGATGGATTCACAGCTCAATTCTACCATATCTATAAAGAAGAACTGGTACCTACCCTAAAGAAATTATTCCATAACATCAAGAAGGAGGGAATCCTCCTTAACTCATTCTATGAAGCCAGTGTCACCTTGGTACCAAAGCCAGCAAAGGACACAACAAAAAAAGAAAACTACAGACCAATATCCATAATGAACATACATGCAAAAATCCAGAACAAAATACTAGCAAAAGGAATTCAACAGCACATCAAAAAGATAATTCCCCATGTTCAAGTGGGTTTCATCCCAGGGATGCAAGAATGGTTTAACATATGCAATTCAATAAACATGATTCACCACATAAACAGAAGCAAAAACAAAGACCACACAATCATCTCAGTAGATGCACAGAAAGCATTTGATAAAATCCAGCACTCTGTCATGATAAAAACCCTTAATAAACTAGGCATAAAAGGAACGCACTTCAAAATTATAAAAGCCATATATGACAAAGCCACAGCCAACATCATACTGAATTGGGAAAGGTTGAAAGCATTCCCCCTAAGAACTGGAACAAGACAAAGGTGCCCACTGTCACTACTTCTATTTAAAGTAATACTGTACTTCCTAGGCAGACCATCAGGCAAAAGAAAGAAAGAAAGAGTATCCAAATCAGGAGACAGGAGGTCAAACTATTCCTATTTGCCAATAATATGATTTTATATCTAGAAAACACTAAGGACTCTGCCAAAAGACTCCTAGAATTGATAAATAAATTTGGCAGTCTTGGGTTACAAACTCAATGTGCACAGATCAGGAGCATTTCTGTATACTAATAACAGTCAAACTGAAAGTCAAATCAAGGATTCAATACCATTTACAATAGTTACAAGAAAATAAAATAACTAGGAATATACTTACCTGAGGAGGTGGAAGATCTTTACAAGAAGAACTACAAAAACATTGATGAAAGAAATCATACATGACTCAAATGGAAAAACATGCCATGCACATGGATTGGTAGAAGCAACATTGTTAAAATATCCATACTGCCCAAAGTGATTTACAGATTCAACACAATCCTCATCAAAATACCAATGTCATGTTTCACAGATCCAGAAAAAAAATAAATCTATGCTTTATTTGGAACCAAGAAAGAGCCTGATTAGCCAAAGTAATCTTAAACAAAAAGAAAAAATCTTGAGGCATCACATTACCTGACTTCAAATTATACTGTAGTAATCAAAACAGCATGGTTCTGGTATAAAGTAGAGACATAGACCAATGAAACAGAATAGAGACCCCAGGAATAAAACCATCTACCTACAACCAACTGATCTTCAGCAAAGCACACAATATACACTGGGGAAAGGAAGCCCTATTCAATAAATTGTGCTGGGAAAACTGGACAGCCACATGTAGAAGAATGAAACAGGATCCCTATCTCTGCCGTATACAAAAATTAATTTGAAATGGGTAAAAGACATAGATGTAAGGCATGAAACCAAAAGAATTCTAGAAGAAAACATAGGAAAAACTCTTCCAGACACTGGTCTAGGCAGAAAATGTATGACTAAAACCCCAAAAGCTAATATAGCATTAACAAAAATACATAAATGGGAGTTAATTAAATTAAAAAGCTTCTGTACAGCAAAGGAAATAATCAGCAGAGTAAGTAGACAACCTACAGAATGAGAGAAAATATTCTCAACAAACTACATATCTGCCAAAGTGCTAATAGCCAGAATCTATAAAAAACTCAAATAAATCAGCAGGAAAAAAAAATAACCCCATCAAAAAGTGTGCAAAACACATGAACAGAAGTTGTCGACAGAATATAGACAAATGACCAAAAAACATATGAAAAAATGCTCAATGTCACTAATCATCAGGGAAATGCAAATTAAAACCACGATGAGATACCATCTTACCCATGTCAGAATAGCCATTATTAAAAAGTCAAAAAGCAATAAATGCCAGCATGGATGCTGAGAGAAAGGAACACTCTTGGTGGGACTGCAAATTAGTACAACCTCTATGGAAAACAGTATGGAGATTTCCCAAAGAAATAAATGTAGAGTTACCATTTGATCCAGCAATCCCACTACTTAGTATTTACTCAAAGGAAAAGAAGTCACTTTATCAAAAAGACATCCGCACTTGAATGTTTATTGCAGCACAATTCACAATTGCAAAGATGTAGAATCAACCTAAGTGCCCATAAATTCATGAATTGATTAAAAAAATGAAAAAAAAACAATAGATATTGGGGCAGGTGGGGTGAAAAGGGAATGTTTATTCTATGTTGATCGGAATGTAAATTAGTACAAACTATATTGAAAACAGTATGGAGATTCCTCAAAGAACTAAAAGTAGACCTACCGTATGATCCAGCAATCCCACAAATGGCTATGTAGCCAAAGGAAAAGAAGTCATTATATCAAAAAGACACATGCACTCATATATTTATTGCAGCACAATTCACAAATGCAAGGAGATGGAATAAACCTAAGTGCCTATCAACCGATGAGTGGATAAAGAAACTATTTTATATGTGTGTGTGTGTGTGTGTGTGTGCACACAGGTACATGTGTGCATGCACCATGGAATACTACTCAGCCATAAAAAAGAATGAAATAATTTCTTTCACAGCAACTGGGATGGAACTGGAAGCCATTATCCTAAGTGAAGTATCTCAGGAATGGAAAAACAAATACTGCATGTACTCAGTTATAAGCGGGAGCTAAGCAATGGGTATACCTGGTCATATAGAGTGGTATAATGGACTTTGGAGACTCAGAAGGGGGGAGGGGTGGATGTGGGTGAGGGATCAAAAATTACCTATTGTATACAATGTATACCATTCAGGTGATGGGTACACTAAAAGCTCTGACTTCACCACAATGCAATTCACCCATGTATCAAAAAAACCACTTGTACCCCATAAATCTATTGAAATTTTAAAAAGGTGGTATTTATATACCATGGAGTACTACTTAGCCATAAAAAGGAATAAAATAATGTCTTTTGCAGCAACTTGGATGGAACTGGAGACCAATGTCTTAAGTGAAGTATCTCAGGAATGGAAAAACAAACACCACATGTACTCTCTAAAAATTGGGAGCTAAACAGTGGGCACACAAGGGCACAAAGAGATAAAAAAGACATTGGAAACCAAGAAGGAGGGAGGATGAGAGGGGGTGGAGGTATAAACTTACCCATCAGGTGCAATGAACACCATTCTGGTGATGCGCACACGAAAAGCCCCAACTTAAGCCTTATACGAAGTATCCGTGTAACAAAAAAATTTATACTTTAATGCTTTTAAATTTTAAAAAGAGTGAAAGTTAATCAAATTTCCTTCTTTGTCTCCAAATAAAGGAGAAAAATCATACAATTATTTTAATAAAGGAGAAAAGTGATAGCTCATGCCATTAACAAAATCAGTTACAAATGAAATGTAGGTCTACATGTGAATGGTAATATATTGATAACAAAGGTCCTAAAAGATAGCACGGGATAATGTTTTCCCAGTCATGGAGCTGACACACAATAAGCAATAACCATAAAGAAAACAATGTTAAATTATGTTATTTAAAATTAAGAACATTGATTAGTCAAAAAACGCCATCAAGAGAGTAGAAAGGCAAGGTGAGCTACACAGTAGGGGAAGATGTAGGGGCTACATATTTTTGACAAAAGCTTTGGGTCCACAATAAATAATGGATTCCTATAGATCAATAAAAAAAGACAATATGGAAAATTCAAATGAATTATGAACAAAAATCTTTACAAAAGAAGATACCAAATAGCTAATAAACATTAAAATGTAAGCAATCTCATCGGTCAGCAGGTCATACAAATAACAGCTGCAAAAAGATATCAACACATAATCATTCAAATGGTAAACTGACAAATGACACATAAGTATTGGCAAGAATTTGAATCAGCAAAAGCTCTCAAACTTTGCTGGTTGCAGTATACAATAGTACATTTACTTTGGAAACCTGATGACAGTATCTAGTAAAGCAGAACACACGCACAGCATATGCCTCAGCATTTCCATTCCTAAGCATGTACCCAGTTGACATGTGTACATATGTGTATCGAAAAATATCTGCAATGATGTTTACAGTAATACTGATTTACTAGCCCAAATTGTAATGACTTCAATTCTAAAAAAATGAGAATGGGTAAAAAATGGTCCTATATTCATACATGGATAAGTATCAGAAATATAATATTGAATGAAGGAAGTCAGACCCAAACAATTAATCTGTGGAAATAAAAGTCAGAAAAGTGTTTATCTTTGGGGACAAGTAGTGGCTGGAAAGAGGCATGAGGTGGGTCTCAGCCATGTTGGTAATACTCACTTTCCTGCTCTTTGTAGTCATTACAAGTGTATTATTTTAATAAAAACCCATCAAGCTATTCACTAATGGTTGGTGCTCATGCTGTGTATCTGCTGTGGGTTGGCTGCAACTGGCCTCAGTGTTGCCGTCAATCCAGGTCCAAGGCTGAAGGAGGGGCTCCTTTATTGGATATGCCCATCTTATAGTAGAGGGAAGAGAGAACAGCAGAACCACATAATGCATCTTCAGGCTGTTGCTCAGGAAAGGAACAAGCCACATCTGCTTGCATCTCGTGACCAAAGCAAGTCATGTGGCCAGGCCTAATATCGATGGGACAACAAGTGCAGTTGTTCCACTGGTATGGGACCTAAACTGAACAGGAGAAAATATTATGAACAAAAAATACTACAATTTTCCTCCCATGATTCTATTTCTGGCAAAATAATTTCACACACTTATATAGTAAACTGTTTGTTTCTTGATAAATTTAAAGCTTTCAATTGGAACAAGGTTAAAAAATTTTTTTAAAGAATTTCATAAAATTTCCAAAGAAATTGTATGTAATTGGTTCCAAATAAAACAACTTGTAAGTCTGCTCAGTAAGATTTTTCTTCTACAAGAAGCTTCTAAAAGCTTTACAAAAACCCAAACAATTAATGTCTCTCGTCTATCTACAAAAGCTGAGTTACTAATCATACTAACTTACAACTTTGCAGCTATATTGGAAACTATTTTTATTTTGACCCTAAAGGTGTTATTTGTAAAACTACTATAGAAATTATTATTCGGTCATTAGACCATGTCCAGCACCCTCCTCCCGAAAATAAAAACAAAAAAGGAAAAAAGCTTCAACAGTATGTGTGCACATATATGTCCACTTCAAATGCAGGATTATTTAAAGTTGAATCCTTATACATCATAGGTATTTTTTAAAAAAATAATTTTAATATTTCTCATAAATGGATCAGATTAACCTTTCTATTCAGTAAATATAACTAAAATTACTTTGCATTATTACTATAGGAAGACAGTTCTTTAAAATTGTGTGTGTGAATGTGTCTGCCAGAGTGCAGGGGCTGGAAGTCCTAACGTTCATGGAAGACCTACTGTGCGCCAGGCCACCTGCTAGGCTATTTTTACTCCTTGTTTCACTTTTCTCACAATAATAGAGCTAGAGCTTCCTTTTACATAGATAACACTATTGGCATTACCTCAAATCCCCAACAGCCCTGCTGTACTACAGGTTGCCACTATTCTTGTATTACAGTTAAAAACAGAAGCCCAAAGTAAATAACTAACCTACCCAAGTCCACATGGCTGTTAACGTAAAGCCTATGCTCTTTCTGACAAATCACTCTTATTCCTTTACTTGTCCATTCTTTACTATTAATAATATTTGGAAATTCCAAGTATCGTGTCAGTGCCAACAAATTGTAATACTCCAAACAGATTGTGTTATTCCATGTACACTAATTGCCATCTCCGCTTTAATCTGAGCATGCCTCGCTTCACCTACGTGTCGTTTTGGACAATGAAAGGAAACGCGTAAGTAAACTATTGTGGAAGTGGTTCATTGATACACTATGACTTACATGTAATTTTTTATAGTTTTATTCATATGCAAATCCTTTGCATTGACCGTTGACAAAGCTGAGCAAAGGAATGTGAGGATGATGGTGGAAACGATGCAGGTGCTCACGTGTGTGTGTTGCGTGTGTGTGGAGCGAGTTTACACACACGCGGTTTCTCATTTTGATCTTTACCATTGCTCATGGCATTATGTCTGCCTGAACACAGACTCATTAGACACATTGATGCTCTTTCATTTCCTTATTCTAAGATATGGTACAGCACCTGTGGTTATGATCCCAGTCTTTCCAATCAATCTGAGAATAATATAAGAGTTCAGAGATAAGGGACCAAAACATATCTTTTATTTATTTTTTTCCCAGCGGGAGGACACAGAACTTAGATGTCTGGATGGCACTTTAAAATATGTTGATGTTACACAAAAGAGCCAACCTTCACTCATATGTAAATGTGATTATTTAACCAGGACAAAAGCTGTTTTATCAGAAGAGCCTCATTTTTCAAATCGGTCTTTTTAAGTCAACTCATGCAAAGATTGTTCCCATTGTGGAGTCATCTTATGGTCTCAGGGCTGTGCCCAGTGCTTCTGAATGTGTTCGTGCCAGAAAGGTACAGGCAATTCTAGCTGAATTCTATTGTTTCTTGACATTTCTATAGCCTGATACACTTACATTTTAAAACAATTCTGTTTCGAGCAGATAGATGGATAGATACAGATATAGACCACATATACATACATATATAATTTTAAAAGATTTTTTGATATTAATATTTCAGTATGAAAAAAGGATCATATTGTTTTTATTTGTAAAGGTGACAAAATAGCACTGAAACATAAGAATTCCTTTTACTTTTGGATCTGTATTTCAATTTACAATAACCAGTCACCACTTATTTTCATTTGCTGAGTGCCAGTCACAGTGATAAGTATTTTATGTGGATTATCTCATTTAATCCTCAGAGTTCCCCTAGAAGTAGGTGCTCATATATGTCAGCAAGACCAGCCACCATATTGCCATACTGTAGCAAGTGACGTCCAAAACATAAAAATCACATAAAATGTGGTGCCATGTTATTAACAGGTTAATGCATTGGCCAGTTTGAGTCTGTGTGGTTAAAGTCTGGGGTGTTGGTGGGGGTGAGAGTTGGTGGTAGTCCAGCTGTGTATCCAAATCTATATGGGACCTGCCTGGAGTTTGCCGTCACCTGTGGGTAGTTGATAGTTCCAGCTCTATGACATTCACGGCATTTTAAATCATTCTAGGAAGATTTTTTTTTTAATACTTTTTATTTACACACAATATTTGTACGTATTCATGAGGTACATTGATATTTTGTTACATGTATAGGATGTGTAATGATCAAGTTAGGGTATTTAGTATATCCATTGCTTCAAGTATTTATCATTTCTATGTATTGGAGACATTTTAAGACCTATCTTCTAGCTACTTTCAAATATGCAATACAATATTACAGCCATCCTACTCTGCTATTGAACATTAGAATTTATTCCTTCTATCTAACTGTATATTTGTACCCATTACCCAACCTCTCTTCATTCCCTACCCCACCCACATCCCCTTCCCAGCTTCTGGTATCTATCATTCTACTCTCTATCTCCATGAGATCCACTATTTTAGTGCTCTCATATGAGTGAGAACAGGCAATATTTGTCTTTCTGTGCCTGGCTTATTTCACTTAACATAATGACCTCTAGTTCCATCCATGTTGCTGTAAATGGCAGAATTTCATTCTTTTTTATGGCAGAATAGTATTTCATTGCATATAAATACCACATTTTCTTTATCCATTCATCCATTGATGGGCACTTAGGTTGATTCCACGTCTTTGCTATTGTGAATAGTGCTGCAATAAACATGAGAATGCAGGTATCCCTTTGATATACTGAGCAAAAAGAATAAACCTGGAGGCATCATACTACCTGACTTCAAAATATAGTACAAGGCTGTAGCTTTGTAACCAAAACATCATGATAGTAGTATAAAAACAAGCACATAGACCAATGGAACAGAATAAAGAACCCAGAAATAAATCCACATATTTACAGCCAACTGATTCTCAACAACGGCACCAAGAGCATACCTTAGGGAAAGGAGACCCTCTTTAATACATGATGCTGGGAAAACTGGATATCCATGTGCAGAAGAATGAAACTAGACCCCTGTCTCTCACCACATGTAAAAATCAACTCAAAATGGATTAAAGACTTAAATGTAAGACCAGAAACTATAACACTCCCAGAAGGAAATATAGACATTTATATTTATATTTGTATTTATGTTTATATCTAGGACATTGGTCTAGGCAATGATTTTATGGCTAAGATCTCAAAAGCACAGACAACAAAAACAAATAAATAAATGGGACTATATTAAACTAAAAGGCTTCTGCACAACAAGGAAATATTTTAGAAATCTTTAAATGAGTTAATGTTCATCTTGTTGGCCCTATTTGGGGATATTAGGATTCACTCACTGCTCCCTTCCCAACTATCTCAGAAGATAAGAATTACAGGCTATCTTTGTTGTAGGCAGGGATTGAAAGAGAACTTGACTCAATCTCCGTCCATGTGAACTCAGGGTGTAGTTTTACAAAGGTTTATTGTATTTGCATTTTGAGGACTAACTCTCTTATTAGGTGGTAGAGCTGCAATAGGAACCCAGGCTGTAGATCATGTTGGTAAGGTAAGAAGTTTATCCAAGGCCACGTATCTGTTCATACCACAACCTGGCTTTGAACCAAAGTTGGTTTGCCTACTAAGTCTATACTAAAGCCATCCAGGAAATGAGATAACAAAATTTGGAAATAATGAACATTTAAAAGTTAGGAGTTCACATGCCATATTCACTTGGGAAAATTTTTGTTGCAGGAAAATGAACTATCATTTGTGGTTTACTGTGGTTTAGAGCCTGTTGTGAAAATTTACAGAAGTAAAACATAAACAAGATATAGACTAGTATAATGTTTCATTCAGGAAATTGAACACATAGTAACCTCTTAGCAAATGGATATTTCTTTCTGTTCCTTCTGTCATCTCTGAATTTTTAAATTGTTTCATTTGAACAATTATTTCCATGACCTAATCTTAACATACCACCTCTTATAGTTGAATAATTTGATCTTTGAATAATTAAATAATTCCCTCCAGTTCACAGTTAGTGTGTTTTATAACAAGGGCTTGAATGTAAGTCTATGTGGATCTGAAATCTATAGGTTTTCCCTACTACTCTCATGCTTCTTCCTCTTACGCTACTAATTCAGAAACTCATTTTAAGATATTGAAACACCTGTGTTTAAGTCCTTAACGTTACCTTTCAAAAAGTAAACAAGAACATAGGTAAATTGCCAATTGTTTGTCAGTATAGTCAAATGAAAGAAAAACACTGTGATTCCATCACTCACATAAGAACACATCGCCATCCATTCTGTCTCATGTGAAGCGTGAAGTGTTGCTGAGGCAGCCTCATTTTCTTTTCTGTTAGGATGAGGAGAGCAATTCAGCCACAAGAGGATGGATGTCTGTGTATCAGGCTTCTAGGGACAATAATCAACTGGTAGGTCCAGAAGTGTCCTTCAGATACCACAGATACAAACATTACTCTATGTGGTAAAGCATCAAGAGGGTAAACCAGAAATACACAAAAAGAAAGGCACAAATAGAATGGAATTCTAGACCTTTCCTTTTCCTTTTCTTATGTCGTGTTTAATGTTATCTTGGATTTGGCTAATCACACAGGTCAGAGATTAAAAATGGCATTATTTTTAACAGAAATCCTCTAAATACACCCAGGCTCTACAGAAGTGCATTGATAGGTCTTAAAACCCTACAGGCATTCCGTAGCCTATTTCAAACCAAATGGTTAGTGTCATCTTAAAGACAAATTCTCAAAGCTGTCTCACTGAGAATGAAAACAAATACATTTTGAAGTCATTCCAAAGCAGTTTTATTCAAAAGAGATGGGTGTGTTTCTATTAATGATGATTGAGTTTTACATAATGAATTCCTCAAATTAAATGGCCACCATAGCAAATATCCCCGACTTTGATTTTCATCTCTTATTCATTAATTCTCCACCACAATCACTCAATATTTAGTGAGCATCTATTTTGTTATAGGATGCTAGGCACAGGGAAATACAGCATTGAGGAAAGCATGATTTCATGATTTGCAATTAGTCACAGCCTATTAGCAAAGTTAGAGAAGAAAACGAAGTTTAAGACAGTGGGGTAAGCTCTATAAAAGATCATGTATATAATGCTACAGAAACCTAGAGAAGAGGCATCCAAATGAAACCAAGATATATGTGTGTGTGTGTGTGTATGTGTGTGTGTGTGTAGAGGGGATTATAAATGAATTAAATATAGGAAGATGAGTAGGAGAGAGCCAAACATGTTGTTGTTTGGGACTGTGGGCAACTTTCCAAGCAGAGATAATAGGTGGTACCAAAGCATAGAATAGTGTGATGTTTGGGAAACTATAAATAACTTGGTCTGCTTGATCTGACACAAGGGTATTAAGATTCACATTTCCAGTTAGGCAAAATCATACATTTCATTAATTTTACAACCTGGCTTCTCTTTTTTAATTTTCCATAGCTCGATTCAATTTTGTTTGTTTCTTTTTAAGATAATACTGATTGACCTTTGAGAAAGAGAAAGGGATATTTATATGCGTTGGCAGTCGACCTGTTTCAAAGTCAAAGCTACACAGAGGTTATCTTATAGAGCTTCACAAACTTAGTTAGCGTGTTGTTTACTGCAGTAACATTTCTGCTTCGCCTGAAGCACATTTACATCGCCTGACCTTTGTATAACACTTTAATGTTCGTACTTGGCTACTGAACTACCCCAAGTCTCTACAGTTTCAAAGCTGCTAATCTGATCATTTCTCTCTGTTCTTTTCACCTTTCTCATTTTGTCCCTCTACTGACAGAAAAAGAAGAAACAGATTTAATTTAAATTTTGTGTTCTTTAGAACTGATGACCCAGAGGAATATTCAGGGCATGACTTCCTTTCAGCAAGAATATTGTGGGTAAAGAAATCCAAATGAATGCAGTAATTCATAGTATGAATTCAATTACATCAATCAACAATTATTTACTTACACCCAACCTTATGCCATGCAATGCGCTGGGTGCTGAGGCAAATCATTCATGTGATTTCATCCTGACTCATTCTCAGACTGATTAAAAATATAAAACATATAAGTTAATTTATAATTTTATTAATCCAGCAAACATTCCAGATGCACATACCTTGTGTTATATAGCAGAGATACAATAGTGAACAGGACAGAGACATTACTTTCAAAGAGCCTGTGTTTGAATGGAGGATGCTGACAAGAAAAATGAAAATTTCAATACGTTGTGACAATTAGCACAGGATCACCAAAACCAATCTTGGAAGCTCAGGAAAAGCTCTCTGAAGAATGTGACCTCTTGGCTGACATCTGAGAAATAAAGCAGAGCTCCCTAGTCTACGAAAGAAGAAAAGAGTTTGGGCATAGCAGGTTCAAAAGCCCAGAGAAAAGATAGAACGCAGCATGATGCAGGAACTAAAAGTAGGGATTTAAGCTACGTGTACTGAAAGCTTCTGAGGCACATATATTACATAGGTGCACGTGTACGTGCTGCCCATGCACACACACACACACACACACGCACACACACGCAGCCAAATCAACAAGCAGCTCCGGTTGGTTGAGTGGAGATGCAATCGGCTGCATAGAAAGAATGGTGGCAAGTACAGCCATAACAGCAGCTGCTGCGGCAGGAGGGGAAGGGAGCAGAATGTTCACACCAGAGGCAGCAACATAAATGGTCAGGGGCTAGAAAGCAGAGAATTGTCAGAGCATGAACCAAAGAGGTGCTGGGAAGCCGAGATGAAAGACTCGTTTTCCTGGAAAGGATGGATCCTCAGGGCTCTGGTGACAGCCTCAAGCACCCAGATATACCAGGCAGATTTTAAAAATAAATCCCAATTATTTGAGAGCCTGGAGCTCTATGAATGTGTGGAGGAAAGGACAGTGTTTCAGACCTTCCTGCAATTCCTTTCCTGATTGCCTGTAACTTCTTCGTATTAGTGTCCCCCAGGGTTCAATTCTTGGTTCTCTGTCTTCACTTTCTACATTTATTCCCTTGGGATCGTCTTTAAATAAGACCCACACAGATGACTCCCAAATACATAATTCAAGCCTAGACATTTCTTCTTAACTCCAGACCCATGTATCCAACTGCACATATGTTAGCTCCACCTCACTGCTGTATGGAAGAAAAAGTAATATCTTTCCTTACCCACCACAAAGTCGACCACTGACAGTCTTATAACAAAAGACAGATTTACACAAGAAAAACACAACAAATTTGTTTAACGAAGTTTTACATGACATGGGAGCCTTCAGAAATGAAGACCCAAAGGCCCAGGGAACACTATGTATTTTTACGCCAAATTTGAAGAAAGATGTGGATATTTGTGGAGAAACATGATTGAACAAGCAGGGGATATGACCTAATGTTAATAAACGGGAGGGAATTTAGCAAGGCTTCTTCATATTCTTCTAGACCTCTCTGTGCAGCCTTCCTTTCTTCTGGGTATAAGGCAGAACGCCTGTCACAGGAGGGTCCTATGACCTGCTTTCAGGGGAGGTAGGTCAGACAGTGAGCTTCTAGGATTTGTGACTGGCTTTGGGGCAGAAAGAGAGAGGCAGGAGACAGGAGGGTCAGAGGTCAGAGAGAGACCTTCTTGCTTCTGAGGCCCTCCTGTCTCCTCCAGCTCAAAATGCTCCGCATGCCAAGGTCCCATACCGTGGGGCATCACGTTCCGAGCCACCACCGTGTCTAATAGGCATTTCATATCTAACATATCCGCAACTTAATATCTGATTTCACCACATCCCCCAAATCCTACTGCATCCCCAGTCATCCCCATAACCATTGACACCAATTCTTACTTACAGACATTCAAACCAGAAACCGTACGGTTGTCCTTGAGTTTCACCCTTCTCTCACATCCCAAATGTGGGCAGTCAGCAAGTTTTATTGACTCCACCTTTGTAATACGTCTGTAATCCAAACACTTCTCCATAGCTCCAGTCCTACCACCTGAACCTGAACCAGCACCATGCCTCACTGGATGACTGCAGTTGCTCCTAGCGGTCCTCCCTGTGTTTCCACTAGCCCTCCCTGTGTCCAGTCTCATTACAGCAGCCAGAGTCATCCTTGAAAGGTTAAGTCAGGGTTTTTAAGCCCCAGCAGTATCGATGCTTTGTGCCCGATGATACTTTGTTGGGGGAGGGAGGCTGTCCTGTGTATTACAGGATATTCACTGAGCAGCATCCCTGGCCTCCACCCAGGAGCACCCCTCCTCATAGTTGTGACAAACTAAGATGTCTCCAAACATTACTCTTTGCCCTTTTAGGGCAAAATTGTCCCCAATTGTGAACTACTAAGATAAATTAGATCATAAGTTTAAAAAAAAACAGGATAAAAGCCCAAGTCCTTAGAAAGGACTATATGCCCTGCTGCATTGCCAGGCTTTCCACTTTTCTTTACTCATCTCTAACTGCTCTCTCTCTACTTCAAACCTGCTGGGCCCCTTGCTGTTCAGTGGATGTCAGGCCTGCTCCCACCTTTGCCAGGCGTGGCTCACTCCTAACCTCTTTCAAGCCTTTGTTCAAATGTCACCCTCCAAATGAGGCCTACCTGATCACCCAACTGTAAATCACAACCTGTCCTACCACCTCTGTAGCACCAATATTAACTGTTTTCTCTTAAGTTTGCTATCACTGATCACCTTCTAACATATGTAATTTGCTGAGTCATTCAACAGCTACTTACAGAAGACCTCCTCTCTAACAGGCACTGTTCTATGCTCCTGGGGTTTGGGGGTAAATAAAATAGATCCTACTTTCTAGCTGGGGAAAACAGACATTAATCAAGTCAACAAATAAAAGATATAATATGTCAGGTGGTCATAAATGCTTTCAACAAACTTAAAGCTGGTAAGGGGGTGAGGAGTGCTTATGGGGGATTGCAATTTTAAGTAGGACAGTCAGGACAAGCCTTGTTCAGAGTGTGAGATTTGAAAGATCATCAATCTTTATGTTTCTTTATGTTGTCTACCCTTCTCCATTAGGCTGTAAGCTCTATGAGGCCAGCGATTTAATTTTTTTCCCTAATTGTGATCCATGAGACAATTCCACCAACTTGAATAGACCCTGACACTTAGCAGTGCTCAATAAATGTTTGTTAACTAAATTAATGAACTCCTCTTGAATCAAAGCAAATTGTTTGGATTATGGAATCCTTATAGTTTTCTATGGGGGGGATTCATACTGGAAACAAGGCACCTTTATTTCCTGCATAAATCTGATATGAACATATTACAGATCACTGGCCTCAGGATTTCATATCATGTCTGCATGGAAAGAGAACAACACCACAAATTAATGCAGTAAGCATTGCATAAATGGTGCATGTAGTGTTTTCAACGTATAGATATGGTACATTCTATTTCAGGTGGCCAGAGAAAGTATTTATAGTGTGCTTTGAAGGAAGGGTAGAATTTCAAGAGCATGAAAAAAAGGCAGAAGATGGTCCCAAAGATAAAGAACACAGTGAGCCAAATATTACCAGAGTCCTGTTCTGAAATTGTGCCCATGCCAATAGCCCACCTTTTGCCTTATTAGCTGATGACTAGGGTGACTATGGAGGCCATTATGTTGTTGCCCAGCCCAAGATACTTTTGTAAGTAAAGGGGCATGTTATTAAAAATTATAGCAGAAAAATGGGTAAATTTGGGACTGTTACACACAGATCTCATTTATGTTATTATAAACCTTGTCTTGTACTCTCTTCCAGTACTGTGTTTCCTCTCTTGTATGGTCTCCGTCATGCACAGGTCCCTGTGCAGGTTTCTAGCCTAGTGGCAGAGGGATGGGTCCTGAATCTTCCCAACCCCCAGTCCCCATCGTTCCAAATGACTGGAATCTTTCACCTATGCTTCGGCTCTGCTATTTGCTACTGAGGCTTCCTCCTTCTGACTATCTACCATCCAGGATTATTCCTTTTTTAACTTGGTACTTTTAAATAACAATAACTGTATATTTGGTTGATTGTGTTTTAACTGTTTCCTATCTGCTTCATCCCACTTCCACTCAAGGTCCAGTTATAACCCTACAGGTGTTCAAAAGGAAGAGGACATTTCCTACCATGATTATTAGGAGAGGCTTCAAACTGTAAGTGACATTTGAAGAACACATAGAAACTCAACACAGTTGATTCTTGAATAATGTGGGGGTTGGGGTGCCAACTCCCCCAGGACAGTTGAAAATCTGTGCATAACTTTCAAATCTCCCCAAAACTTAGCTACTAACAGTCTACTGTTGACCAGATGCCTTACCCATAACAAACAATAAACACATATTTTGTATGTTATATGTACCATCTACTGTATTCTTATGATAAAGTAACCTAGGGAAAAGAAAACACTATTTAAAAAATCATAAAGAAGAGCAAATATATTTACTATTTATTAAGTGGCAGTGGATCATCATAAAGGTCTTACTCCTCATTGTCTTCACATTGAGTAGGCTGAGGAAGAAGAGAAGGGGTGGATCTTACTGTCTCAGGGGTGGCAGAGACGGAAGAAAATCCACATATAAGTGGACCCACACAGTTCAAACTTGTGTCGTTTAGGGTTAACTGTACATAGATGTGGTAACTTTTGTAAAATGAATGAGCACATATTAATAAAGGTAGTTGGTGGAAGTGGGATGATGTCAACAAAATGTGCTGAAAAGAACATTTTGAGCCACTTAAGAAAAATTAATGCAGAGTTCAATTTGGGCAGTTAGCAAGCTTTTCAAAAAAGAAATCTGGACACATACATTGAAATTCTTTAACATAAAGAATGTTCTAAATGCCAAGCCAGGCATAAATTTTATTTGAAAACAATCATAAACCACAAATTTTTTGTGATCTCTTTTCCCTAAGCAATACATTTTGGCTAAAAGAAAATCAGAGTACTGTTAAAAAAAAAAAAAAAACTTTAGGCAAATTAAATCTAACAGAGTTTAATTGATCATTGATCAAAGGAAGAAAAAGATTCACACATTGGGCAGCCCTCAGAATCACAGCAGATTCAGAGAGACTTTGGCACTGCCACATGGTTGGAGAAAATTTATGGCCAGAGAAAGGAAAGTGACTTACAGGAAATGGAAGGGAGGTACAGAAACAGCCAATTGGTTACAGCACGGCATCTGCTTTATTTGAACGTGGTTTGAACAATCGGCTACCTGTGAGTGGTTGAAGTATGGCTGCTGGGATCAGATGAGTGGGACTCAGCTATTGTTACAGAAGCAAATCCTAAATTAGGTTTTCAGTTCACCTACCTACTAAGTTAGGTTACAGTTCCTATGTCAGGACACAAACATGCGAGTCAGTATGGAGGCTTTCTCAGGCCAGGTTTTAGTTTGGTTTAACGAGACTATCCACAATACTTATAAGCAGTTCAGGGAAGTTAGGGATAGCTGAAGTTTAAGTTCTGGACATAGGCAGACAAATTAGCAGATGAGCAAGGGGATTAAAAGACAGGGGCAAAAAGTATGCTGCTTCTGTTATTGGTACTGATGATGATATTAATATATCCAGGCGCCACGTAGTACACTAAGTGTTTAATATACATTGTTTTATTCTAATCCTAACAATAGTTCAGATGGAAACAGATGTGTGATTTTTCTTATTTTACAGATAAGAAAACAAAGACTTAGGATGTTTGTGAAACTTGACCAAGGTTACACAATTGGAAAGTGGCAGAGCCAGGATTTGATCCTATGTGGCCGTCGAAACAAACTTCTCAACAATTTAACTAATACTAACTCTCCATGTAGGAGAAACAAGTAGGTGTAAACTTTTAAGAAGTGAGCGTGCATCTTTCCTGGAAGTATGAATAAGAAAGTCAAAGAACAAAGCCAATTGAGAAAGCAGAAATAGTCACTCACCACACAGACGTGTTGAAGCAAAGATACAGTTCAGGAGTGGGAAAAACTATGCAGAACCAAAGGGAAGTTAGTGGAGGCAGAGAGGGGCAAACATAAGGCCCAGCCTATTCAATTGACCTTTGCCTTTTAACAGGTCCATGCCTGCCCCCGCCAATATCTCATGTACTAAAATGTCTCCAACTCTCTGTTTCTTGTATTCCTTGTGTATAGGCTCCTTTCTGCACTTGTTCTACCCAGAGTCATGCCCTGGTGCCCTCTCTTTGCCAAGCACCATTTAGATTTGGACAATGTTCTTGTTTGGGACTATTTACCCATTTCTGTCACCTACTCTGTTGAACTGTTGCACATCTTGCTGCAGTCCATTCTCCCAACCTTCATCGTCACACATACTCTCAGCTCCCTCACACTGTGGGAGCCCCCTGACCTCTGCTCATGAGGAAACAGATGAGTTTGGGTAAAGCACTATATGCAAAACCTTCAATGTCCATATATTAGTCAGGTTCAGAATCACCTTCTGAAAGGATGTGGGGATAGTGGTTGAAATAGAAATGATTAGACTAGGGAAAAGATGTGGAATGACCACTCTAATAAATGCAAGCAAGTGTAGAGGAGAGGAACAAAAAAGACTTTCTCCTACTGCCTTAGGTTCAATGGCTGGGGCCTGCAAATTAAAGTGACAAAAGACAGATTAAGAAGAGGAAATATTTATTTCATATGCACATGGGGTTCCTCACAGAAATGAAGTAAAAATCTCAAAAAGACAATTAGACCTGGAGGATTATATACCATTTTAACAAAGGGTGGTAAAATGAGGAGAAGAGATAAGACAAAGGAAAAGGGGGGTTGGGGCTTGCGGGAGGGAGGAAGCTAAGTTGTGGGAAGGTGAGTAGGAAATATATTGTAAATAAGAGCTGATTGTTTAGTAAGGTTTGTTATGCAGTCTCAAGTCATTCTCCTCTTCCTAGTGCAAGAGGGGAGTATGCCTTTACAAATAGAAATTTCCTTTAAAATGGAAATTTTATTTACAGAAAGGAAATTTGTGCTCTGCTTTTAGGCAGAAATGGGGGACACAGAAGCTTCCCCCATGACTGCATTCCCTTAACTGCCTTCAGCTAAAAATAATACTATGCCAAAGTGCCATATTTTGGAGGGTTATATTCTGATCCCCTTCACAAGAGTCAAAGAAAACAAGTGCAATGTTTTCTGAACAATGGTGAGAATCCAATTTAAAAGATGCAGATCTATTTGCCACAAGGAGGCACAAGAGCAAGAGGAAAGATTCTGGGGTTTAAGCCAAGCCGAGTACAGTTTTGTAAGCAAAGCTTTGTTAAAACTAAAGCAAAACGTGAATCTTCAGGGGCCTCAGTGTGCTGACTCAGCACTTAGTCCAGCTTATAGAGGCAACAGGAGAAAAGAAAGTGGGTGCCAGAGATTTCTGGGGTGAATTCTAGGCCCAGAGTTTCCAGAATGCCTAAGTCTACATCTATTCAGGGATCTAGAAAACAGCTCCCAACTTTCTCCCAAATGCATTGTTTTCTGTCTCCTTGACTTTGTTTTTGGTGTCTTCTGGGCCTGAAACATCCTCACCAACTGTCCTTATCATAAATCTTCAAGATGAAATTGAAATGTCATTTCCTCACTGGAGCCCTTCTTAATCCCCGCAGTGAGTTTTGCTCACTGCCTCCCCACAACATTTTGTATGCCATTATGACATTTGCACCCGACTCTAAGGACTATCGGCGTGCTCTTGCACCTTGTACTCACCTCCATGAAATGTCTGATTATTTCCAGCAATTTCCCCTACTTCTTTCCTCCTTGTCTCCTACCCTACACTCATCCTCTAGTCTGAAGGACAATTTCTGTTCTTACTTTTATGATTTTGATCCTTAGTAAATATAACAATTTGGGTTAAAAAAAGGCATTAATTTATTGACTTATTTTGTCTAAACCTTTGCCTTCTGACCTCAGTCCTCTCTACCTTCTTCCCCAACATTCATCAAGTACAAAGCTCTGGCACTGCTACAAGTAGCACAGCAAGACAGCTCCTTCTCTCCTGCATGGTTTGCTAAAAAGGCGAAGACAGGATCCTACCCAGATGTTGGCAACAATAGAACTGGGAGGGGAAGGAACTTTTTCCAAAGGGATGGGAAATTAGGGAGCAGAATCATTCTGTTTTCTAACTGTCAAGAAAAAGTTACAAAACTGTGAAAGGTAAGAAAATGAGATCAAATTGTACTTAACTAGAGCCCACCCAAATAGCTTTTGAAGAGATTCTGTGTATTCGGATAAAAGCTTTTAGGCTTGAACCGCCTTCCAGAGTGTGGGCCTGGTGAAGATGGTGCTTTAGAGGAGCTGATTTAAGTTATCACAATACCTTAGAGCAAACTGAATGAGCTTGCTAGTAAAATGTGTCATTATCTTCAAAGAATGTTTGTATTTGTCTTGCCTCCATTTCATATTTGCCAGTAAAAATTATCTCAGCTCAAAATAGAGATTGGCATTGTGCAATTTTTAGTAATAACCACTTTTATATTATGAATTTCTTCAAACTATTTCTTAATGGTGTTTTATGGAGTTCACATGCAAGGACTTTAGTGCATGAACAGCCCATGTAATGAAATCACTGTAGCTTTTTGTAAATAACCTAAAATAAAATTCTTGGGAGTATTTTCCCCTTTCGCTTTCCAAAGGAGAAATGATTTCAAGTGCTGTTAGTGATGTCATTAACTTCATGTGCTATAATCCTTAATGAAAAACACTCAAATATTTACAGAAGCATGTTTGGAGCATTTTTCAGTGCTAAATTGTGTCTGCATAAGGCTAGATACCTATATAACCCCTTTAGAATTTACAGGGCTCATGTTAAAGTCTCCAATACTTCTATAACTTTTCTGTGACTATCTTTTGCTCATTAAATTTGGTTAAAAGAAAATTTTTAGACAAATTAAATGTAACAGAGTTTAATTAAGCAAAGAATGATTTAAAAATTGGGCAGCCCCTAGAACCAGAATAGGTTCAGAGAGACTCTGGGGCTGCCACATGGTCAGATAATATTTATGGACAGAAAAAGGAAAGTGACATACAGAAAATGGAAGTGAGGTACAGCCACATCTGGATTGGTTACAGCTGGTCCTTTGCCTTATTTGAACCTATTAATAGTTTGAACAGTTGGCCACATGTGATTGGCTGAAGTTTAGCTGCAGTGATAGGCTCACCCTCGGCTACTTGTTATAAGAGTAGGTGACAGTCTGTTTACGTCTCAGATTAGGTTACAGTTCACTGTGCATGGAGAAACCTTTAGGCAAACTCAGTTTAGCAATCCTAAACTAAGGAATCTGAAGACTAAGGGAATATCTATCACAAGTACCTCTCTTGCAGAGTACAGTATTATATGCAGAGCTTTAGCCTAAAAGACATTACTATTTAAAAATATGTAAGCAGGCCAGGCACTGTGGCTGAAGCTTGTAATCCCAGCACTTTAGGAGACTGAGGTGGGGGGGATTGCCTGAGGCCACTAGTTCAAGACCAGCCTGAGCAACATAGTGAGACCTTATCTCTACAAAGAAATTTTAAAAATTAGCTGGGCATGGTGACATGAGTCTCTAATTCCAGCTACTCAGGAGGGTGAGGCAGGAGAATCGCCAGAGCCCAGGAGTCTAAGCTTGCAGGGGGGAAAAAAAAGAGAGAGAAATATGTAAATAATTATTAGATTGGTAACTACAGATAGGTAGGCATAATGGAAGAAACATAGGAAGAGGTATGACTGGGTGGAGGAAACAGGATGAATTAGGAAGGAAATCAAAGAAATCTTTTTGAACAGAATATTGAAGGTGGAACAGAATCTTCCAAGACATAAAGAAGATAAAAGAATATTCCTGGATACCTGAATAGCACACAGAAGGGCTTGCAGATGTGAAAAGATATGGTAAGTTGAGAATTCAAAATTAACAGGAAAATAGTTGAGGAGTGAAGGACGAGTAGAAACGTAGGTTTGGACCAAGTTGTGAAGCTTCTTTGCATAAGCCAAGGAGTTTGTTGTTCTTTTGCAGACAAGGGAAACTCAGAGAAGGATTCTAATTAGCACAGGGTCCGTAATGTCTGGCTTGCCTTAAATAGTAAATTAACTATAGTCCATTTTACACTAAATCCAGGATGTATAAAAGTTTTATTTTAATGGTAGAATAGGCAGTAAAAGCCAAAATTGTGGACCTTCGTTGCTGCTGTCTTTTTTTTTGCACACCTTTGAATAGTTTTGGTGGGTTTTTTGTTATTTTTTTTCCCTTTAAGTTAATGAATCATTCCTAAAACTTGGATTCTTTTGTGTGAACCAGGCGGCATATGATGGATTCAGGTTAGCAAAAGCAATTAGTAATTAAATTAACAAAACAAAAAAACTCTGAGTTTAGGTGGTCCCAGGGGCCTTTGAGAATTTATCCAGTGCTGGTTGAGTGGCTCATAGTCTTTTTTTTTTTTTTTTGCAGTTGAATGTCAGATCAAATGCTGCCCAGTGTTATTACAAATACTATCAACAAACAAGAAAAGAAAGCTAGGTCAGTCCTTGGAAACTGGCCAGCAATGAACTGGGCCTGGTCATCTAGTTGGGACAGCACCATCCTGCCAGAGCCTGGTCTCTTAAGTAACAAGCTGTTTGCCCCTTCTGCCACACATAGTCAGGATATATAAATGATAAAGCCCAGATGTTCAATGGAAGCAAACAGGTAGTCAGTCCTACCATGCTGAGATTCTATTTGCATACTTTTTGTGTCATGTCTTTACTATGTACAATACCTTGAAATTTTACATCACTGCTATGTTCTTTACTATGATTCATTAGCCTGACCTTTTTTCAAACAATGGACACAACCTCTTGATATATTTGTAACTCCCTTGATGTTCAATTTCACATTATTTCCTGAAGTTAATTCTGATGCTATTTTTTTTTTTTTTACATGAAGTGATTTATTATTTACAGAGAGGCAGCAAGAAACAACAGAAGCCTGGGATTCATTTGAAGCAATTTCCCCAAGGCTGAGAAAACTTCCTGGGGCAGATGGAGTATTGACTGTGTGTACCCAAATTTCACCACAGCTGAAGGATCCTCAAAGGCAGTCCACCCCGTGTTATGCACCTCAGACTCACTGAGCACATTGAGAGATCCTGTTCTGGTTGTGGGAGGAGAAAGAGAGTCTGGACTGTGCTGGACAACTCCTTTCTTATCTCACGATGTTGTATTCACAGCACATTCTACAGTTATTCTTGAGAACTACAAGTAAGAAAAGGGTGATAACTGGGTCGATCTAAGGTCACCCAGAGAACTGAACTACAGCACAGATACAGAATATTCCTATCCATACTATTGGGTAGTTCTGGTCTAATAAGAGATGCAGGCCAACAATTAATCATAATATAATGTGACATGAATAATGATACAGGTACAAGGCATTAAAATAGTAGAGAAAAGGTACTAATTAAATTTGAATACAGTGGACAAATGACATCAAGGATAACTTCAGAGAAGAGTTTAAAATTTCGAAGAAAAGTAAGATCTATCTTATGTTGCTGAAGAAGGAGTATTTCTTCCTAGGTATGATAGTACTGTACAGCTTAGAAAAATTCTAATTTCTTGGGGTAAAGTTAGCTGTCCTCATTTCCTACGTTGTTCAGTATAGTGGTTTTCAGGAGTCCACATCTTTTCTCACCCACGTCTTTTATTAGAATTGTTTTTTAAAACAATTGTTAAAATAGTAAATTGTGAGAACTTGAAAATATTCATCAAAAGCTTATACCTCTGCAAACTTATTGAAGAGAGTTTTTCCACAGGTTCCAATTCAATAAGGTAAATTGGAAAAGGAAAGCACTTGTGAGCAGACTGATGAGTCATTTTGTGTCTCATCATCATCATCATCATCATCACTAGGAACATATAACCATACTAACACTCAAATACTCAGAGTTGCAAATTAAAATGACAATAAGATAACACTTTTCACTCAGCAAATATTTAAATAATAATATGGCCCAATGTTCTCTGGGTTTAGAAAATATGCTTTCCTCTCCTGCTGGAGAAAGAGTAAACTTGAAAACCTTACAGGAAAGCAGTTAGAAAGCACGTAATGCAAATGATAAAATGTTCATCTTATCATTTATGTGGAATGATTTGAATCCACATTTTATCATTTGTATTGAATTGATTTGCTCCAGTGATGCTATTTCTGGGAAATTTAAAAAAAAGCAAAAAGTTAAAAATCATAACAAGAATTTGTTACATATATAGAAAGATTATCCCTACATTACTATAAAGAAGATTGACATAACCTGAGTGTTTAATAATAGATGATTGGTTAAATAACTAATTGTAAAACCATAAGATATGTATTTATAAATATGATAAAGTTCTCCTGATAATGTCACACGTAAAAAGATATAGTACTGTACATATATAATCATCATTTTTAAAATGCGCATGTTTTTGTGCAAAAGTGTATGTATGGAAAGTAATACACTGCCATATTATCAGTGGCTATCTTTCGGGTAATAAGAATATGGATAATCTTTTTTTTCCTCTTTAAATCATTTCATATCTTCCAAATATTTTACAATAACTATAACTTGCCCTTCAATGCAAATTTTAGAAAAGACATTCCATTTTTAAAGGACTCAAAGATATTTTTATAGATATCTGAACCAGTGGCTAGCTGACTCTTGTCTAAATAGTCAACACGAAGGAATTCACTCACCCAAGAGTAATGCTCTAATATGGTTTATGGAAGTCTGCACTTTACATTGGCTTGTCACATAAATTGTGCAGTATGAAAAGGCAAGTATCTACTCATAGAGGTATTGTAGAATGTCCTTGAAGTTCTTCAAGAATTTACTCCTCTGATGCTCTGAAAATACTGATGTCATGCTTCCTCCCCAGAGAGAGAATGAGTTTGAAGTGGGGGCTGAGAATGAGTTATTTTTAAAGCTCCCAGATGTGTTTAATGTGTAGCCAGAGTTAATAATTTTGGGTATAGACAAGCCCTATCCAAAGTGCAGTGCTAACCCTGAATTATTTCTTAAAGTCCACAGTGAGATTCATTCAGAAATTAAAAGGGAGATGAGTTCCTGAATCGAGAGTAAGCATTTATAGCAATTTGACGTTGCTATGACATCCAAGCAAGTGATTAGTGAACCTCTCATTAAATAAGGTATAGACCACTCTGTGTGCTTTTGAGCTCACTTGATGAATCGCGTACAAATACCTCCTATTAGTTCATGATGAAGTGAAAAGAATTAAAAAAAAAAAACTTCGGTCCTTCAGGACACAAGGTTTAACCTGCCTAACTTCACAGCTACATTGTGAGTTATTGAATGTCCCCCACAGGGCTTATCACAAACTACACCTACAACAGGGACTCCAAATGCTTCCTGAATTTGTAATGAATGATGGTTTAGTGTTTATGCCATTTAAGAAATTAATTGAATTTTAACTGGGGCCATTAGTATCAATGATGTCTTTATAATAAAATAATTTACTTAGGATAGTGGAGGTTTCTGGCACTGTGGTTAGATTGACTGAAGATATTTTGCAGCAGAGCAAATTTCTTCATGTCCTTTAAATGATCCAATGTCTCTTCTTTTATCCAATTGACCTACTTGTAACGTACCAGCCCTTACTGTCCCAGGTCCACTGTCTCCCTTGCAGCAAGAAGCTGAGTCAGTCACAACAATGGCATGCTGAGACCATGGCTCACTTGTCTCAACCTTGTAAACATATACACAGACCTACGCTGGCTCTGCCTATTCAACACTCACCTCCCCTCTGTAACTTTTGGGAATGTAAGGTTGGAAGATATTTACCAAGCACTAAAAATTGGGTTGTTGAAAATTGCACATTTTGCTGAACAAATACCTCAGAAGTTTGCTCAGAGCTAAGATAACATTGTCATAGAAATCCAAGGTTAAGTTTTTATGAACTGATGTTGTGATTTATCAAAGCTAAAATTGTCATCAAGCATCAGCATAAGTCAGGCACAGTAATCGGCCCCCAGGACTGTGACCTGATAGATGAGTGCTATGGATCTTTGCCTTTGTCAGCAAAGATGGCAAAGGTTGGTTTTATGGGATATTTTGAGAAAACCAAAGAAAGGAAGAACTTGTTATGTTTGTGTCTTTTTGAAACACTGTTTATAGATTTTAAAAAAAGGGGAAGGAAATTCCACGTGGTTGGAATGCTGTTAGCTAAGGCAAAGAAGGGGAAAAAGTAGATGGTTTATCTGAAGTTTATCTGAAGCAGGGCTAGTAGAAGGTCTTTCATAAAATGTGCTGTAAGATAACTTGAAAAATATAGGGTCCTCTGAGAGTGTTAAAGAAAGTATTATTCTTACACTTGCTAAAATGGCAAGGCAGACTTTATTCAGGAATATTGCAATAAGTGTCAAGACTCTCACAATAGGGGAGGGAGATGGGGTTCAACTCAGAGTATGGTGTGGAGAGCTGGAAACTTACAGTCAAGGAGCAGGGAGGAGGTGAGAGGATGACAAATTACTAAAAGAAGACTTCAAGGGTAGAGGAGTAGACCTCAAGTAAACCAACTTGACAGGATTCCTGCTGAAGTCAGCCAGGGTGATCAGACATCAAGGATAGGGGATGAGGACTCTGGTCAGATGCTGAGGGCAATCAGATACCCAGGGTGGGGGCATTCTCTCTAAAGTGACTTAGCAGGATTCTTGCTAAAACTGGACTAGGCAGGCCAAAGAAAAGGCCAAGGACAAAGCCCATTAGAAAAGAGGGCTCAGAGGAGCCTGACCAAAGCTTGATTAAGGAAATAGTCTTTATCAGGAGTTCCATAAAATGTTCATATATGTTTGTATGTGTAGCTTTCCATATTTAAATAAATTATTTAAAATAAACACCCTTGTTATAAAATATAAAAAATACGGAATACTTAGGAATGAAACACATATATATCATCCCTCCAGCCAAAGGCAACATTTTAAAAAATATTCATGGCATTTCCTTTCAGTATTTTAATGTATAAGTAAAGGTTTAAAAGCATAATAATAGTCAACCAATCCAAATAACAAAAAGAGAAATTTTTTAAAAGACCAAAAAAGTCCTTAACTCTGCACTCCTAACTGAAGACAGGATTCTTAACCTGCCCATCCCCAACAGCATCTTGCAGATGGAAGTGTTGATTTGAGGGCAATTGTCTCGTATGAATTTTACCAATGTGTGACAATTACCCAAGTTCCCGGCTGAGAAGCAGCCCTGCTGTGAAAATTTATAGTGCTCAATAGTCCTCAAAATTTCTCATTTGTTACCCAGAGTGAGATGGACAGGTAGCCTTGGGGGGTGGGTAGGGAAGTGGTTGAGCACAGAAAGGAGAGCTGGAAGATTTTGCACACCAATATGAAGCTTGCAAATCACAGGGATGTCAGTCTAAGTTTTTGGCAAGGATGAACCATCATTCGGATGTGCTTTTTGCATGGCTGCTGTACTGAGTCTTTAATTTGCGATCTGTTACAACTGCTTCCTTGGCTGTCAGATGAAGATAATGATACCTGCTTCCCTAATTCATAGGGTTTTTGTAAAGATAATACCATTCACAAAACTGGAAAAGTTTGAAATATTGAATATAGTGAGCTATCATTCATGTAATGTATATGGGAGCCAGCAAGCTTTTTCTGTAAAGGGTCAGATAGTAAATGTTTTAGGCTTTGTGAGCCATGCTGTCTCTTTCACAGCCACTGTGCTCTGCCCTTGGGGTGTGGAAGCAGCCGCAGACTATAAGTGAACAAATGAGCATGGTCGGTTTCAATAAAACTTTATTTATAGACACTGAAATCTGAATTTCATTTTCACATTCATTTTATGTGCCATTATTGGCTTACCACAATTTATTTCTTAGCCACATTTTAGGCTGCAAGAAGGTAGAACCCAACTCTTATGCTTTTGCAGTAGGCAGATGCCAGATAAATATTGAACAACAGATTGAAGTGCCAGGCTATGTTTTGGCTAAAGAACCATAGAAAAGAAAGGTGACTGGTAGAACTCTTGCTTCTTTGTCAATGTAAGAAATCCACACTAAGTCACTGGTGAGGGACTTGGGATACCAAAATCCACCTCTACGATTTTTTTTTAAACACAGAAACAATCCTTCTTAAGATCACAGTGATAACCAGTATGCTTTGGAAAGCAGAGTAACCAGAAAAAATGACTTAGGTCTCCAGTAGAGCAAGCAATCAATTTCAAGAAAAATGGTTTTATTACAGAGACAGAGCTGCTGAGGAATTTCAATTCCCTGGTGTTCCCTGAGGCCAGCCATAGGGACTCAGAGCCAGGCAAGTTCACGTTGGCCTGCACGATGAACTGTTTCCTAGGATGAAAAGTAACAAGCCCCTTCAGGGAATGAAGAAGGGCAGCAAACCTCTATTTAAGGAAAATCTTGAAATAATCTCTTCTCCAAAGAGCTGAGAGCTATGTGACTTACTTGATTAGAAAATGTGAGCAAATAAAAACAATATGTGAGTTTGCATCATTGTTTATTTCCTGGTCTTCCAGTCAGTAGGCTGAGTAGATGGCTTACCATTAGGCCAATAAATAACATCTGATCTCCACACTGCATCTTCTGTCTTGGCAGAAGCACAGCAGGCCAAGGGATAGAATGTCAGGTCCATGGAAGCAGCTGGAACTACAAGAGCCTGACCTTCCTTTCTTGGAGAAGGCATTATCCTATATGCAGAGGAAAGAAGATTCATGTTTGGTAACACTGTGAACTGTGACCTTTTCTCCAACCGTCCTGCTGGGGATATTCATGAAGCAGACATGGTTCAGGAATATTGTGCCTTAGAGATGTTTGGGATACAATTCACTATCATTGCAACTCTCTCTGTGGAAGCAAAGAAATAAGAAGAGTGCTCTTGCTCCCATAGACCTACTCTCTGTCTTTGAAAGGATATTCTTGATATTCTGATCCTTGTGAAGGGTAGCAGAATATGCCATTCCCAAAATGTGCCACTTTGCCATGAGGATTATTTTGAGCTGAACACAATTGAGAAGAAGCAGATACAAGAAAAACTCTCTGTTCTCCCCCATATGCCTAAAAAAAGGACATAAATTTAGAAAGTTGTCCTCCTTCCCCTCTCTACCAGGAAGGACACAAGTTAAAAACCAGAAACAACTCTAGACCCTCATCAGCTCTGAGATGGCAACAGAGGAATGTACATACAAACCTTACTAACCAGTGTGGGAGACCAGACTATGCCTCCCCCAAATGTGAAGGGATTTGTTGATCTGAAGAAAATTAATAAGAAGCAGATACAGGAAAGCTCTGTGCCTTTCCTCTATTTGCCTAAAACCAGGACATACATTTACAAAGAGAAAAGAGATCCCACCTCCTCCCTGTATCAGGGAGAACAAAGGTTAACCACTGAAGACAACTTTGGACACATCATCTGGAGATGGCACCAGAGAAATCTGTATTAGCAACCTTTACTAACTTGCCTTTTTCTGCCATTTAATTGCCTTCCCCCAAGTTGCTGCCACTAGGGAGTAAACATCCTTTTCCTTTATCATATTGTTTCTCTAACAAGTTACTGTTCTTTGTTGAAGACGCTATATAAACTATATTTCAAAGTCACCTCTTGGAGAACTACTCATTCATTCCCTGGGTGTCTCCCAAGTGTATATAAAATATACGTGTTAATAACCTTCTGTTTGTTTTTCTCTTGTTAATCTTTTACAACAGCGGTCAGTTCCAACTAAGAATCTACGGGGGTTATTCTTCCTTCCTCTATACCAGCTTTTATCTACCATTAATTTCCCCATACATTTGTCTTCCCCAAAATTTCTCACCTTAGAAACTCAAAGTCCTTGTCCTTTGTCTTGTCACTTTTCTAAAAATTTATTATTTTTTGTTAAGATTCCATATAAGCCCAAGCTCTAACCACCACTTTGAGTTACTTATCTCTGCACATCTTAATAAACTTCTGTCTGTTTTTCTCTTGTTAATTTTCTTATGTCAGTCCAATTTTACAGGGCCCCAGCCAAAGAATCTAGGAGGGTGAAAAGAAGCTATATGTTTTTCCTCCCCTACTCTAGTAAATACCAATCTTTATTAAAAGGTGGAAGAGATATACAGGAAATTTAACCAAATATCTACAATTGACTTTATGATAGAAAGCTTAAAGAATAACTTTTGCATTCCCAACTAAAATACCTGTGGGTTTACATGCATTTGCTTAGAGATCTAAACTTGAGATCTCTAAGATACTTCCCAATTTATCCCCACTCCCAGTTTCCTCTCTAGGTAAGAACCCCTTAGGAATCTATGCTACAGACACACTACATTTAGCGTGTTTTTGTTCTAGCATAAATTTCGGCAGTATATGCATGTTATATATACTTCGCACCAGTAGTCATATCATCCCAATGCCCAAGGCCTCAGTGATTCCTTTGAATAAAGACTCTAACATCCTACTATGTGTCTGAATGTACTTGCAATATAGGAGGTAATACTTGGAGGTGCCATGGCTTCTAAGTTACTTATCTCAGAGGTTACATATAAAATTTGAGTGTTGCCAGCCACATGGGATTACCTGGACTCCACCAAACCACTCCTAATAGGTTCCCCCAATCCTCTCTTACTCTTATATCCAAGAGGCCCTAGAGACATGTGTCTCTTAAAGTACCATTTGTACAAAATTGATATTCTACTGTCTACTTTGAAGCATCAGATTCAGATCATTTGTATTCTCATAGTTTAACTATCAGGGCTTAAGTTTGAGGGCACTTAGGTCAGTATAGGTTTTCTGATTTCTCCAGAAAACTTTGACCTGGAGAGATGAGGCTATAAACCAACAAATATTTTGTTATCTTCAAGAAATTCTAGCAAACAAATTTATCTGTGCAAACAATTTAGTTATCATCTGGATAAATAGGTCTTCTATCAGAGCAGTAGATTTTTCATCTGCTTGTTCATCAAACAATAGTTAATTTGTCAAGACTGGTTTCAAGACCCTCCCTTGATCTGCTGTCAATTCTAAACTATTATACCATGAACTTTACTCACTTATAATCAATTTTTTACATTGAAAGACTTGCCTTTAACCATTTGACCCTGGAACCCCTAGCCCTATAACTATCTTCACCTGACTCCTGTTCTATAACACTAACTTTCTGCCAAGGTGGTTTTCTCTCTTTTTTTAGTAGGTCCAATAAAGTTATCCTTGCTTGATCAAAAAATAATTCTGGTGGTCTTTTGAGAAAGTAAGCATTTGATAAACATACGGAACTAAGAGGCCCTATTCCCCTTCTATTTTCTTTTCCTAACTTTATTTTATACCCGGGCTGTACTCAACTTATAGCTTATTAATAGTAATTATAACAACAGCTAATACCTATTGACTGTATATAGTTAATAGCATTAACTCATTTAATTCGTGCAACCATTTGGTGAAATAACAACTATTATCATTCTAATTTTATAAAAGAGAAAACAGAAGTATAGAAAATTTTAATAATTTGCCCAAAGCTATACAACTAATAAATGATGAGGCTAAAATTTAAACTCAGGTAGGATGGGTCCAGAGTTTGACTTCTTAGCCACTAGTCTATTCTTCCAGGAGGCTTGTTATTCTTGAACTTGACACTTCAAGTCTCTGTTGGTTCTTTTGTCATCCGCTGCACTCAGATTCTTGTATAGAAGCCCATCTGCACTAAAACTCAAACCAAAAAAATTATCCAGAACCTCAATCCCTTCTAAACTCTTGAGTTAAACTGCAAGTGAAAAGAAAATTAACAATATCCTTACTCCACAATGCATTGAAATGGGTGTTCTAACT
Organism: Daubentonia madagascariensis; assembly: GCA_023783475.1. Classification (NCBI taxonomy): domain Eukaryota; kingdom Metazoa; phylum Chordata; class Mammalia; order Primates; family Daubentoniidae; genus Daubentonia; species Daubentonia madagascariensis. The sequence goes on along the minus strand of JAKFHU010002088.1, from coordinate 73,578,230 downwards.
CCTCTGTGAGTTTAGCTTTATTTTTTAATTTCCACAATATTACAAATGACACCATCACATCTCTGGACTCGACTTAAATCACATCACTTAATCATTAATGATCTTCTGGTGTATTGATCTTAACAATAAATATTAAAGTAAGTTCCAGCTACAAATTAAATAGAACTTACTATGACTGCCTCCCCCATCTGCACTCCCCCCAAAAAAATCCCTGAAATCTTTCTGCTTCTTTTCCAAATGATTTGCATTTTGGCAGGTGAGAATTCTACCACTGAGTCACCAATGCAAGGCTTCCATATTTCAGCTACATTGAAATTTTCCTGATCATCAACTGTCTTATCTCCATTAATGGAAGTGTCAGTAACAAGACAATCCAAACAGTGGATAATTACAAATCCTTTGTACTTGGCTTTGAGATGCAGTGCCCTTCATGGAAATGGTCTCAGTTATCTCCCTAATACTATGTGTTTCAGTCAAATGCACAGTGACTGACAGCAGACAGGTAGAGATTGAGGATAAGAGGTGAACTCTTACTGAAAAAAAATTTCCCCAAAAAGAATCATTTTCAGACAGAAAATAGAAAAGAAGTCACTGGGAAGGATGAGTTTTGTCTCCTAAGTAGTTTATCTTTCAGATCTGAGGCCATAGAATAAATGGCTTAAAAAGGCCATTGTGGCTGCTTTGACTATTGGAGAAATTCATTCACATGGTGTTTTGCTGAAAGAGAGTTTGTTGAAATTGGAATCTTTTGTATGCTAAAAAAAAAATCTATGAAAGAAAGTTTTTATGTGCCGATGAATTTGCTGAAACAAGGGAATACTCTCAGAGGGCAATATGGAATTCAACCCCAGATACTCTGAAGATTTTCCTTACTTTATTGATCCCAGGAAGATAGAGGGTTATTGAGGTTGAGATGAAGTTCATATCATATTGTCTTTTCTAACAACTCTACAGAGGGCAGTGAAAGTCTTGGCCTTGGCGTTTCTGCCTCCCTGCCCCCAACTCTCTGGTATTAGTTCTTGAAAATGACATAGTTGAGACTCTTATGGAGTTTTGAGAAAACATTTGTTGTCATGAAATACTGTAAAAAAAGTGTTTAAAAACCTTATTGAGACATTCAAAAAATTATTTATAAAAATTTTTGCTCTGGCAGAAATAAAATCTTTTAAAAATCAGTTATTAAAAAAACAAATAACTCCTTCAACCAGGAAATCTTGATTGACAACAGATTTAAAAATGAAGGTTTCTAAAGACTAAATTTTAAGGACAGTGAGTGGTATTTAATTATCTAGAGCAGCTAGCAGCCAATTAACAGCCGAAGGTGTTCCATAATGTTTATGGACCTTGAAGGGGCTGAATCTCATTTCAAAATGGAAAATGATTTACTTCTTAAGTGGTATGCATTCTTATTTCTTGCAAAGAGATGCATTATTTATCTTGGCACCTCTCTGTCTCCACTACTGGTTTGTTTTGTTATGTCTGCTCCTCAAATGTGTGTCCCTCATCCTTGCTGTTCTTTCTTCTCATTCTATGAATAACTTCTAAATCAAGATATCCAGCCTTTTTCCTTAGAGAAATCAGGGAAACCTTCACCACAGAAGTGACACTGGCTGCAGACATGTATAACGTCCTGCAGAATTCCATTATTTCTAATCAAGTAAGTATAACTCCAGCATCTTACACTTAATGTGCCCAAACTAGTGGTCATTCACTACCCTGCTTTTCCTAGACTTCTTGAATTTTTTCACCTAACAGCATCACAAAGCATCCAATTGCCCTTACTTGATATCCTAAGTCACCATTGACATCAATAAATGTATCCAATTATTTTGGCTCTTTCTATTAATATATCCTAAATACCTCTCAAGTCCATGCCTTGGCCCCATATCCACTATTATACCCTTAACTTACAACACTCTCTTCTCTCATTTGTACTGTTTTAATCACCTCTCAACAGATATTTCTGCTTACGGAATTAACCTCTCCCTTACAATCTAGCTGCCAAATCACCAATCAACCGATCTTTCTACAGAAGAAATTGATCACCTCACTCCTATGCTTCAAAACCTTTACCGGCTCATTGTTGCATAAAGGACTAAGTTCAAATACCTTACCTTGACTTGTGAGGACTTTGTGACTCCGAAATTGGCATGCCTTAAGTGTAAGTGCAACCCCACTGGAAAGCTTCACCTTACTTTGCACCTCTGCTTTGGTATTATTTTTTTCCTTGATGCCATGAATATTTATACCTATCACACTTGATGTAATATTTTCATGTATGTGATTCCCACCTGAATGTAAACTTCTCAGGAACAGGAAATGTTTTATTTGTCCTTGCATTCCCAGAACCTAGCAGAATCTTGCACATATTAAACACTCATTTTTTAAATGAATGAATGTATGCAGTTTTGTTTTTTTCCTCTTATGCTTTCTTGTTACTTCAGTGGGTGCCCTTAGGTTGGTCACGCGAATATTACAATTCCCTTATGGGTAAACTGAGGTTAATGAAAACTATAAATACCACACCTCCATCATACCCTCTTTGTAGATAAAAATGGCAAAGTGAGAGAAGTATTTAGTACTAAATACATTACTCTTACTACTCATTGCTGCCTACCAAACCATTTAGCCCTTGCAGAATTTGGGTTATAATCAAGCACAAAGGACTTTAAATTGGAATAGTATCTGTTACTTTCTTAAATCCAGAGAAAATAAATAAATGCTCTTCTTATTAATTCTTATTTTGGATTTGATTTCCAAGAGTCTAATATCCATCTTGATGTTGATTCATATTTTCACTGAATAACTCAACAGAAATTTATTGAATGCCTAAATCTATGGCACTGTGCTGGGTGCTGTGAGATCATCAACAAAAACATTTTTATCATCACAGTCTACACTCTATTTCCCTTCTTTTCCTTCTTTTTCTTTTTTCTTCCTTGAACAGCTTCTAGGAAGGCTGTGTCTTTCTACTCTAATACCTCTTGTTCAGGCATTCCTCATGGTATCCACAATGTAGATCATCTCTTCCTTCAAAACAGCCAGAGTTAATTTTAAGAAATATGCATTTCTTTGCATTTTGATAATGTCATTTTTTTGCCTTGATCCATACAAACTTTCCTTCATTTTCTACCAAATAAATCTATACCCTTGACTATAGCTATCAAAATTCTTCATAATCCCACTTCAAATTGACTTTCAGATCATTTTTCAAAGTTAATTCTTAAAGTCAAAACCATTAGTAAATTCCTGGATATAATGTTTTTTATTATACAGGAAGGGGATAAAAAATTACTAAAATTTAAACAGTTAAAAAGAAAAAACCTTAATCAGCAAAGATTCAACTTTCTTTTGAGCTAAGGTGAAGGAGTAGGCTTAATTTTTTTCCTTTGGAAGCTCTCCATCTTCTCAAAATCGAATCTGGACCAGCGAAGGAAGGAAACTTACATTACTTCAATGGATCCCTTCCAAACATTTGTTCTATCTAGCCAAGAAGGACTTGTCCTCTTTGCAAAATAGAATGATCACATCATGCCCATGCATTAAAAGGTTGGTGTCTAATAGGCTTTTCCAGACTTGGGGGCCTGCCTAGCCTAGCTAATAACACACTGTTCATTTCTCCAAGTAGTGGTTATCATTTCAAAAGCAATTCATCGTTTTAAATAATGAGGTAACTCTTGGTGAGAATCACAAAAGCAATTCTTGCCAGCTGGCATTTGTCAGTGAGTAATATATCACCAAAGGGATTGGATGCTCCTGGTGGGTGAGGCTAATACATCATCCATACGAAATGCTGTGATGATATATTGATGAAGATCAGGATGTTCAAGAAAGGGATTAGATCTTTTCCTTTTTTAGTTGGAGAAAAGGGGAAAAAGGAAGGAAAAAAATCCTTTAATTTAGAAACGTAACAAAGTACCCTGATGATCTTTAAATTACAGGTGTGTCATAGGTAAAGTGTTAATAAGGATAACCAAAGGAGCTAGGCCGTTTTTCTTTAAAAAAGAATAAAAGATACATATTTCCAATTGTAAAGTATTATACAGTAGATTTCCTTAACAAACCAGGTGTATTTTAAGCCCAGCTTCCTGCAAAGCCACAAAGCAATGCGGAGCCTTGCCTTGATGTCATTAAGCAAATAAAACTGCAGAGGTACAGCTTCATAAACAGGGCATGACAGGAGGCTGAGTTGTTTCACCCCTGGGGGGTGCAGGGGGAGGGTTCATTCTTACAGACCAAGTGTGTTTCTAACCTAACAATACATGAAGTCTTTAGTTGCCATGGCAATCACAAGACTACAATTTCTCCCCATATGTAATGTAATAAAGCTATCATTTTCATGAAGAGCAACATTTCAGGATTACGTGAAAATCAGTATTTGAAAAAAACCCATTTTACTTTTAAAACCTTCACAAAATGCTCACACGTGCTTGTACAAACCCCACCACATACACACAGCATGTATAAACTACTTCTATTTGAAAGCATCTCTGGTTCTGGAAAGTACTCCGGGGCCTCCGTTTTCCACTAATATGTAGCTTAGATTTTAAGTGCCCCATGTTATCACGTTACTGCTAGACATGTGTACTGCAAACATCAACAGCCTGAGACAGCAGCCTGCTTTTACACATGGGACTGATAAGATGCTAAATAAAATAAGTCACATTTCTGATGTGGTAATTTTAGGTTTTCAATGCTCATGAGTTGTAAATGTTGTCTGATTGTTAAAAAGTTTGGAGTTAGCATTTGGTGGGATGAGAGAAAGTGACTTGTCATAGTGTTGGGCTTGCTCAGGGTGGGAACACAGAAAGTATGTATGGAACGGAATGTAGTAGATGGAAAACTCAGATGATGATTACAAGGCTGGTAAAACAATGGCCGCAGGAGTCTGGGGAGTCCAGAGGTTGTAGAAATAACTCTGACCACAGAGGTTTGCCGTCAGGAACCAGTGGCTGTTCAGAAAAACTCATTCTCCCCAAACTTCCATCCAAACGCCCTTTAAAACCAACTGCTCTCCCCTTCCTCAGGGTGGATGCTCTTTTCAGACTCCACCCACCTGCACCCAGGTCCCCAAAATAAACAGCGTTTGCTATGTCTCAGGCTTGAGTGTCTTCTTCTCAGCTCCAACCTAACACATAACAAGTAAATTTGGATGCTATTTTAAAGAATGAGAAGACCAGAAAGGTGGAGAAACTGGTGCAAGAAACTGACCAGACCTGGAGTGACACCTAGTTATATAACGGTGAGTTTCCAAAAAGGGAAATTCTTTTCATAAGTGTGAGTATAGGCTTCAGATATTAGGTCAGAAAGATAAATTAGTCTAAAGAGGAATTTGGAAAATTATAAGATAACTTGTTTCCCTTACTGTGTATTTAATTTCTCTCCATCTTCTGGAGATTTCAGTACAAATCCAGATGAAAATATTCATTGAGCATTATTGCTTGTCTGACTCTGTACTTGATGCTGTGAATAAGGCACCCGCCTTTCCATCAAGGAGTTTACAATTGAGCAGAAATTGGGTATTGAGAGAAGAAAGGAGAAAGGACTTGTAGAGTGAGAAAAAGCAAAAAGGAGGGTTGGTTAGTAGGCACAGCAAAAGTTTCTTGAAGAAGGTGATTATAATTCTGCTGCTTAAAATCTGGGTTATTGTCTTATAGATGGTGTATTACTGTTGCATAGAAAAGTAACAGGTATCTAGGTGCTATGGTTTGTCCTCGCAAACCTCATGTTGAAATTTAATCCCAATGTGGGAGGTGTGGCCTAAAGGGAAGTATGGCAGATCTCTCATGAATAGATTAATGTTGTCCCTCAGAGGTAAGTGATTTCTCACACTTTTAGTTCTCGGGGGAGAGCTAGTTGTTAAAAAGAGCCTGGCACCCTCCCAACAGCCCCACCATTCTCTCTTGCTTTCTCCATGTGGTTTCTACACAGCTGGCTCCCTTGGCCTTCCCCCACGAGTGCAAGTAGCCTGAGGCCCTCACCAGAAGCCAAGCAGATGCCCTTGACATGCTTCTTGCGCAGCCTGCAGAACGATGAGCTAAATAAACCTTTTTATAAATGACCCAGTCTTAGGTATTCTTTTATAGCAACACAAAACAAACTAAGATACTAGGTGACACTAAATATGTTTAAATCAAATAGTAAATGAAAAAAATCAATGAATGAATAAATGAACAAATGTTGAATGACTTTTGTATGACATATAGGACGGTAAATTTTGTGAAATAGGTAAAGTTCCCTCCTTGTAGCAAAATGCATATTTTTATTAGGCAGGGAAAGGGAGTGCCAGCATACTTTTGTACAACCCTGTCTTTATGGGACATGGTGCATTTTGGCCATTTGACATGAGGAAGTGTTTCTTTTATCTATAATATCATCACAGAATTTGTAATTCTTACTAGGGAAACAGAACTATTTGCACTAGATTGTTTATAAAACATATCAAAAAGAAAAGAATAAAACCATATATGATCTTTAAATTTCACATTATGTTATGAGAACATTTATATTTATATGATTATTTCTTTGTAGAATTTTTGTAAGAGAATAGAGCAAGCCCACTCCTAGTGAGCTAGATGAGAAAGAGAAAAGCATCATTGGCCACCTCCACTGCTGGTTGTCTTCACTACAGCAGTGTGTTAACAGAAAAAACCCAAGCTATATAACATGATTTAAAGAGGTTTATTCTGAGAGCTGAATTGAGTGACCAACGGCCTGGAGTCCTAAGAAAATGCACCTGAGGCTGGGTTTTTTGGTTTTATACATTTTAGGGAGACAGAAATTGCAGGTAAAATCATAAATCAATAGGTGGAAGGTATACATTGGTTTGGGCTGAAAAAGCCAGACATCTCAAAGCGAGGACTTACAGGTTACAGGGGGGTTCAAAGATTCTTCGATTTATAATTGGTTAAAAAAACAAATCCTTGTCTAAAGATTTGGAGTCAGTAGAAAGGAATGCTTGAGTTAAGATAAGGGGGTCTGCTAATCAGAGAGCCAGTCACAATATACTCACAGAGATCTGTCAAGTAAATGGATGGCCTGCAGGTATGACTTAACATTTGCCCTACCCAGTCTTAGGTCCTGTTAATAATTTAGTATCTTATTGTCACAAAGAGTCTGTTTTGTCAGTTTTATGATCTCTGTTTTAACATTTATGCTGGTTGATTATTGTGTCTAAATGCCAAAAGGGAGGGGGTAAAACAAGGTATGTCTGATCTCCCTTCCCTTTATGGTCAGATACTCAGTTTTAAGATTTTTCTGGTGTTCCTTCAGTCGGCAGGGGATTCAGGATTTTATTTTTAGTTTACAAGTGGCAGGCAGGGCATTTCCAAGTGAGACACAATGAGCAAGTGTTGTCAATGAATCTTAATTATAAAGATATATAGTACACACATAATATAGATATAAATATAGATAAATTTATTTATTTCTAATTAAACTTAAGGAAAGAGGCCTCTAGAATAAAAAGACTGAGTAATCCAATAATATCTGATTTATAAATTATTATGAATAGAAAATAAAGGGATTTTATTAACAACTCCTTTTGCATGGTATCTTAGAGTTCTGAAATTTCATTCATTGCTTTATTTAAAAAAAGAAAAAAAGCTTATCAATTAGTTTACAGCCTTAAAAGAGAGAGGGAAATATCCTCCATCTTGATCAAAAATTCCTTTAAATAGTATGTTATGAACAAAAAAAAAAATCAGGATTGGGGGCTGGTGAGGGGAGAGATTTCTGCCAAAGGGAAGAGCTGAGCTGTGGGGTCAGGCCCTGTGGCTTGTGTTGAGAAAACAGGAAGCATGGTGTCAATGGGAAAGAAGCCAAACTCTGTAAAATAATTTAAAGGGGTTTATTCTGAGCCAAATTTGAGGACCATGGCCTGGAGCCATGCCCAAGAAGCCTTGAGCAAGTGGACTCACCGTGGTTGGGTTACAGTTTGGGTTTATACATTTCAGGGAGACAGGCATTACAGTTAAAATCATAAATCAATACATGGAAGGCCTACATTGGTTTGGCCTGAAAAGGTGGGCCATCTCAAAGGGGAGTGGGGTCATACAGGTTATAGGTGGGTTTAAAGACTCTTTGATTTGTAATTGGTTAAATAAATTAAGCTTTGTCTAAAGATGTGGAATGTGTTAAGTTGAGATAAAGAAGTCCGTTAATCAGAGATAGGACACTGGACATATACCCAGACTCAGGTGATTTGTTATGTATATAGAGGACCTGCAGGTTTGCCATGATAGCCTTAGGCCTGTTAATGAGTTACAAAGGATATCTACAAGAAGGAAGGTGACATGATGACGCATGTCTGACCTTACTTCTCATGGCCAGTAACTCAGTTTTAGGGTATTTCTGGGGTCCTCTTGGCCAAGAGGGTGTCCATTCAGTCAGCTGGGCAGGAGCTTAAGATTTTATTTTAGTTCATGATAGAGTGCAGCCCAATTTGTCCAATGTCTGATCCTCAAATATTAATGCATATAATCAACACTAGGTCTCTTACTGAAAATGAAAATTTCTAAGCCTCACACAAGAGATTCTGTGTAGACTCTATGTACAGAACCATGTAAGTGAAGCTCAGGAAACTGCACATCTAACAAGTATCTGCAGGACATCTTGAAACATTTTGAGAAAAACTTTACTTTCAAATTTTAATGCAGAGTTTTTTCTAAATGCTGATTTACGTTAGGCACAGGGTTTGTCAGACAGGGAGCCACAACGTCACATGTACACATGTGTCCAGCGGGTAATGTACACATGTGCAGCAGGTTGAGGTATGACGGTAGGGTGTGGCAAGGACAGTGCAAGGTTGCAAGCTCTAGATTCTGGCCAAGGAAGCAGCAGTTACATAGTCCCAGACAATTTGTCTCCTTGAAGACTAATTTTCAACCTCTATCTAGAGCTTAGGTTTAGGTAGATTTGGAGAAGAGGGAGGAGTGGAGGCTGCAGAAATTGAATGTTCATAGCTTTGCAGGCGGTGAGGAGCCAATAAGGACTTGTGAGCTGAAGAATGACATATATGGTAGTAGTTTCTAACTTAGCAATTGGGTTTCCAATTAATAAGACAATTTGTTGTAATGGAATGAGCACTGAGTCTGGTGACAAACTCTCCCATTTGTGTCCCAATTGTACCACTTACATGTTGATTTAATGAAGGAATTCTGGTTAATTTCTGTGAGCTTTATTTCCCTTCTGCATAAAATAGCACAATAGGTATTTTTGTGAGGATCAGAAAATATATGAAAAGGGCTCCATAGCTTCTAAAATGATGTTCAAATATATTTAGGGTTTTAAGTCAAAGGGAAGAGAAAATGGAATCTTAGAAATGCATTGGGAGCCTATGATAATTGTTCAAGAAAGGAAGAACGGAACCAATATTTGTGTAATGATCAGGCTGGTGGCATAATTTGGAAGACTAAGAAGGAAAAGCAAACTCCCCTGGGAACCCTTCTGTTATACTCTGTGGGAGTGACAGAGGAGCACACATGGAAAACAATCTAGAATGACAAATGGACATTTACCGCACCCTCTGAGAGGTGCTTCCTTTAGTTCTACAGGGGAATTTAGTAGGGGCTGGGAGTACAAAGTCAGGAATGGTTGTCTTCAGGTCACCATGGGCCTTTTAGCAAACAAAACCTCTACAGCAGTATTGCTCAGAAGTTTAGATCTTGGCCTATGTGTTCATTAAAGGAAAGAAACACCAAAAAAATTTGAGACAGCCCTGAAGGCTATCCTCTTTAAGGGATTCAAGTAGAAATAATTATTATGCATCCCCACCACTACCTCCCAAGGTTTCAGTATTCCCATCCAAATTAGGCAAAGGGCTTCTTCTTCCCCTTTCCATCCTATGATGGTCAGAGTGCACCCTTTTATGCCCCACCCTGTGAGGAAATCTGGACAAGGAGCACAAAATAGCACTGAGCAGGGGAAAGGTAATGGACATGTTCCTGGTGCAGTGGGCCAGGAATCACCAACCAGAAGACAGCAGTCCTGACAGGGAGCATCCATTCACATCCTGGCATGGGGTACTGTCCGGAGTTCTAACAGCCTTAGAGTGACTGGGTCAGAGGTGGAAGAAAACTGTGCAAAGGGATATCCACCACGTTGTACTGCTCCAGACACCTTCCCACAGCCTGACTTTTAGGTCACTAACAGACAGCTGATAACAGATGCATCCCTGCAGGGGATGGCTGTACTTTGGCACTTAGCCAGCTGACCAGTGAGTGGCAAGAACCTGGTTAGAACAATTTGTTTTTAAGTAAGCCATTTCAGCATCCAATTGTCCTCACTTTCTGCAGATGATATAAATGATAAGGCATAGCCATTAGATGAATGTTGGGTGACCTAGAATTTTGTGGCCAGGGATTAGAGGGGTTCCATTTTAAGACTGGATGATGTTTGGATATATCACTAGGAAGCAGAGTTATCTCACAAACCCAAGAATTGTGGAGGGTAAGGGGGCACCCGTAGTTGGTAGCCAGTGTGTCTTTCTTGATGTTAGGGTTATCAGATGACTCTGATGTCCCAAGAGAAAATTGGCTAGTGTCACCCTGGGGCCACTCTATTAGACTGAATTTTATAATCTAATCTCAAAAGTACGGTGTACATGTTTAGTGTGCCATTTATCCCTGTCTTTCACATGGTCTATGTCCCCATATGATGGTCAATTTAAGGTGTCAACTTAACTGGATTAAGGGATACGCAGATTGCTGGTAAAGCATTATTTCTGGGTGTATCTGTGAGGGTGTTTTGGAGAGAGATTGGCATTTGAATCAGTGGACTGAGTAAGAAAGATTCTCCCTCAATGTGGGTAGGCTCTATCCAATCAGCTGAGGGACCAGACAGAAGACAAAAGCAATGGAAAGGTGAATTTGTCTTTTCTCTTCTGGAGTTGGAACACTAACTTTCTCTTGCCCTTAGACAGCAGAACTCCAGGAGGTTCCCAGGCTTTTGGCCTTAAACTGAGAGTTACACCATCAACTCCTTTGGTTTTCAGCTCTTCAGATTTGAACTGAGTCATGACACTATCTTCCTTGGTTCTCCAGCTTTCAGACAGCCTGTCATGGGACTTTTTAGCCTCCACAATCACGTGAGCCAATTCCCCGAATAAATCTTCCCTCGTATACCTACATCTATATCTGTACCTGCTATTGGCTCTGTCTTCTTGGAGAATCAGGAGTAATATACTCCCCTTAATATTCCTTCTGTAAATGTACTTAGTTGTCACTTTGGTTGTAGAGTGTCTTCCACAACATAATAATTTTTACAGAGTTGTAGGGATCAACTCCTTTTATTCAATATATCAATCTAAAATCCACAACACAAAATATTTTGAGGGAGGAATATTTGGAGAGGTCCTCTGTAATGATATAGGAAAAAAAGTGTTTTTTCCTTTTCTATTCTTACAACAGAGTTGACACAGAACACTTCAACTCTGGTCATCAAAATATGTGGGCATGTCTTCCCACCAACAGCAAACTCTACAGCAGAAGCCAGCTGGGTGCTGTCTGATTCAATTCAATTCTGACACTATTTACATGGAAATTGTCAGATAACATAGGTTGAGGGATCATTCCCATGAGATGGCCACCACTTTAGATGTCATTTGTAGGTAGTAGGTTGTCATCTATACTTCTGATCAACCGGCTATAAGTCAGGAGTTCCCACGACCCCCTCCTCAAGTTCAATCAATTTGCTTGAGTGGCTCACAGAAATCAGGAAAACACTTACATTTATCCATTTATTATAAAGGATACTACAAAGGATACAGATGAATAACCAGATGGAAGATATGCACAAGGCTAGTTATGGGAGAAGGATGTTGGGTGTTTCCATGCCCTCTTTGGATATGTCACCCTTCAGGCACCTCCACATGTTCAGCTACTCAGAAGCTCCCTGAGCATAGTACTTTAGGGATTTAACGGAGGCTTTATTATGAAGGCATGATTGATTATATCAGTGGTCATTGGTATCTCAACCTTCAGCCTCTCTCCCCTCCCCAGAGTTTAGTAGGACTAAAATTTTCAATCCTCAAATCACTAGGTTGGTTCCCCTGGTAACCAACCCCCATCTTGAGGCTACCCAGGAGCCCTGGCCATCAGTCAACTCATTAGCATACTACAAAAGACTTACCATTTTGGAGTTTCCAAGGGTTTGAGGTGTTGTGCATCAGGAAACTGGGGTGAAGACCAAACATATGTTATCTCATCATAATATTACACCTCTGAATGGTTTTGTTGGTTTATATGGTCTCCTTTGGAGACTTTGCTCAATGGGGTGAGGCAAATGTCCAAGTGCTTAGGCCTCCCTCTTCCTTGCTTCCTTTTACTAGTGTTCAGTGCCCTAACGGTACTCTGCTTTTCTAATAGTAGAATAAAGGTCAAGAAAGTCATCCATTTGTTTGGCCCTGCTTGGATGAATTAATCTAACATTGTTTGAGTAAGAAGTGTATTATCACAGATCACACACCACCTGCCAGAGTTCTGAAGTTGCAGTTTTATCGGGGGTGCTAGTTTGGACTTCTTGTCAGTGGCATCAGTCTTTTTCTTGGACAATTCCCTCCAATACTGTCAGTAAGGACCATGAGGCTAGATGGCTGACTAGACACAGGTCATATGTGCCTCCTTCATGGAGAGGAACCAGAATAGTAAGCAGATCCTCACATTTTGAACAGATTGTCTAGGAGAAAATGCTGCTTGCAGCATGTCTGCTGGCATCTTGGTTTCACAGAAGCCCATAGCAGGACAGTGGGAATTGCCCTAGGTGTATGGAGGAGAGCTTGGACTCCCCTGTCCCACTTCAGCTGGGCAGTAGCTGTAGCTGCATCAGCCAGAACTCAGCCCAAGGGCAGGGCTCTGCCCAGCTCTAACTACCACTGCCCTGTTACGGGCTCCTGTGAGACTGAGACGTGAGCAGAACACACTCCCCACACATTCTTGCCCATGCTCCTTGACTGAAAGGGGCCCTGCCCTCTTTGATCGCAAGCCCACAGCTGGCGCCATTTCAAGAATTTAAGGATGGGATGTGCCTGGCCTTCAGGCTGAGTTCAAAGTGAGTTGGCTGCAGCTGCCACCCAGCCGGGAAGGGACAGGGGAGACCAGACTCTCCTAAGCGCACTTAGGAAAATACCATCCTGTTACCAGAAGCTGTGGGATGAGGGACTAGCCTGCCTAATCCATTGCAGCTACCAGTAACACCAACATGGACAAATTGGGTCCTAATGGGTGGCTCTACAATGACTACTATCACCTCTCACATCACACAAGTTGCTCAGGCAGCAGCTGCCCACACACCTGGCCCTGTGCTCCAACTACTAGCTTCTGAGCAAGCCAACTAAAGGGCCAAGCATTGGCCCCCCAGAACACACTAATACCCCTGCCACTATAAGATGCTCTGGAACCTGAAATTAGGCATACTCAGCCCACCATTCCACCATTGGGAGCCAAAGACTGGCTCAGTTGGCATTCATTTCCCCAGCAAAATGTCACCACAGCCTCAACTAATTACTGTTCCCTAAGCTACCAAGGAAATCACAGATACCACTGACTCGGTGTACTGCCTAAGCAATCATATACAAATCACACACTGCAGGCATGCAAAATCAACCCAAAATGTTGGTGTATAGTATTTCTATACATCAACAGTAACCAAGCCGAGAACCAGATCAATAACTCAACCAATAACATAAATATATCTTCTGGAAAAAATTCTCCCCATCAAAAGCAATTTCAGGAAATCAGAACAAGGGACTGCTATCTAATGTGCAGATATCAAAAATCCTCAACAAAATACTGGCATACCAAATCCAACAGCACATCAAAAGGATAATTCACTGTGATCAAGCGGTTTTCATCCCAGGGATGCAAAGATGGTTCAACATATGCAAGTCAATAAATGTGATTTACCACATACACAAAATTAAGAACAAAAACCATATGATCATCTCAATAGATGTGGAAAAAGACTTTGATAAAATCTAGCATCCCTTCATGATTAAAACCCTCAAAAATGTCTTTTGCAGCAACTTGGATGGAACTGGAGGTTATTATCCTAAGTGAAGTAATTTAGGAACAGAAAAATAAATGCCGCATGTTCTTACTTATAAATGGGAACTAAATTGTGGCCACACAAGGGCACACAGAGTGGTATAATGGACACTGGAGACTCACAAGGGGTGAGGGATGAAAAATTATCAATGGGGTACAATGTACACTACTTGGGTGATTGGTGCACCAAAAGCCCAGACTTCACCATTATATAATATATGCATGTAACGGAACTCAATTTGTACCCCATAAATCTATTAAAATTTAAAAAAAGGAAAACAAAAGATCATGAGGTATTATTTGAGAAGATTCACAAGACTTCAGAGGGGTAATTCCCAGCTTCTGTGATGAGCTGTCATTCTGATGCTTAAGGATGACTAGCCAAGACAACACAAGCAAAGTTTCTCCAGACCAAGGATGGGTCTTATCTCCAGAACCTTAGTATCACTTTCAGAAGGTCATGCTGGCTACTAGGCCTGCTATTCTACCAATTTTCTAGCAAACTGGGGTGAACCATTACAGCACCCATATAGCAGGAATTTTGCTACAGAGGTTATTTACACTTAAACTGCATTGCAATTCCCACACCTGACACTCCCAAACCTGGTTTATCTCACTTCATGGAATTTATGACTGCATAATATATTATATAATTTGCTTAATCATATTGTTTATTCAGTGTCTTTCTTACTGGAATACGACCCACATAGTGAGCAGTATCTCCAAGTCTGGAACAGTGCCAGTGATATATAATAATGTTTTGTGATCCTAAATGTCTCAAAATGGAGCCCCTTATGACAAGTAATTCAGCCTACACTGAAACTGCCGGCCCTTCAAAGTGATCAGCACGTGTATGGTGCACTGAGGTGATGAGATAACACCTGCTGTGACTGGGAGCTGCCTAGACCAGACAAGAAAGTAAAGTCAAAAGGCTGCTGAGACAATGGCTATGGATACTGCTATACATGGCAATAAAAACTGCAGAAAACTGATCATGGCTGAGACACCTGCACCGCAGAACCTCTCACTGCCCATGAGAATTCTGAGGCTTTTTTTCATGGGTAACAGCTGCCCAGAAGCTCTGCCGATAGAAGAGCAGCGACCCCCTGCTGGTCAGCATTTTGAGGGCAATCCCGATCTGTGGGATTCATCAGTCAGGGTGCTGGGCTCCTGAGTTACTCGCTGTGGTTCTGTTTTCCCCCATATTTTATTACTGCCTGTGTGTGTTGAATGAAATCTATTTGTATGTTTGCTGGCAAGTGAAAGCCTTGCAGCAAACCATGAATTTGAAAGCATTTAATTAGACATTGAATCATTGTGAAAACTCCCTACCTCCCAACCCCTTACTACCCACCCCACACACACCCCCGTCAGAGTTGGCAGAACTAGGCTGATTCTAACTTGACGCAAAAGCCAGGCACATAAGACGCACTCAATGAATATTGTTCCCTTTATGAAGGATTCATGCCAACAAGTCTGTGACTCTTGCCATGCCCTGGTCCCAAACTCCAAGTCTATGTGTTCCAGTTTCCACCAGATATGAATCCATTTCCTTTGCCTGCTTTACTTTTCTCCTTAGCACTTACCATTCTCTGACTTTATGTAACAGATAAGTATTTACTTGCTTATTCCCTTCCTCTCCACCGTCCCCCCACCGTGGTATACAAGCTCTGTGAAAACTATCATTTCATTTGTTCTGTCCCATGCTCTTTTCCCAGTTCTTAGAAAAATACCTGACACATAATAGCAGGAGTTCCAAAGTTCCCTGCGATTTGCTTTCTAGCCCCTCTCGTCTAAGCCCTTTCATGCTCCTCCAAACTGCTGACTCCACTGCCTTCACTTGCTCTTTCCTTCAGAATCTGGGGACTTTTTGGTTGTTTAGTGTTTTGTAGGGGTGGGGACTCTTTGCCCTTTGCTATTTGGAATGATGTTTTTCATAACAGCAAATATCATTTGGAGATAAATTGTTAAACGTCATATTCTTCCCAAACATGATAATAATAGTTTGTTCAAATGGAAGATTCAAGTGTAGCGTAGCAGCACTGATTTTTTTAGGTGATTTATAACTGGCTCTTAAATTTGGAGACAGAGGCAACTCTTTATTGGGGGCCCAGTAAGAGTCAGTCATGTCACATAGTTGAATTGTTAATCTTTTTAACAAAACTTTGAGTTAAATGCTACTACGACCGTTTTGCATTTGAGAAACTGAGACTCAGGGAAGTAGAGTTTCTGCTCCAAAATCATATAGCTGGTGGCTGGCAGAACTATGTTTTCATTGAGAGCTTCCTTGCTGTTGTCCTTTTCATCATCCTAATCTCCAAATCAACCTTCTGAAAACATTTCAAACCCACATGAATGTGTGTGCAAAAATAGAGAGGCTTGTTCTTTCACAGTCTCCTTTAAATATGTCATGTGGCTTTCAGTAAACAAAGTTGGAGTGTCAAAATTAAAGAACAGAAAGAAAAGGATAATCACAACAAAGAATATGTTAACATGAAGTAACATACATTTCAACTACTCTGCCACCTTAGGAATGATCCATGTGTCTGATGTTAGAAGCTGCAAGAGAGAAAAAAATTATAGGTCTATATTTTAGGTCAGTATTTCTCAGAATTAAATAATGTATAACAGCTAGTGTTTATTAAATCTTCCTTACTACAATACTATCTAATTAAACTTAAAGTTTCATGCTTGTTGATCTTATACAACCAAGAAAATTAAAAATGTTGAAAACTACAAAACTATAAAAACAAAATTTAGTATCAATGATATTTATTTAATGTGGTACATGATGCTGTTTGATGAGAATAAATGGTTATTTTCAACATGAATATAGTTCTGAAGTACAGAGTGTGGAAATTTTTTGTCTAGAACATAGTACACAGTACAATGTACTTATTTAATTCTTCCTCGACTTTTCTTTTTGGAACTACTGTGTAATCTTTGCCAAGTGGTTGGTTTTTATTAGGAAAATAATATAACATTCTTCTACCAAATCCTATTCTGTTTTTATTGATATTGCTTGGTTGGTTTTTTAGTCTGAGAAAATTAAGAGAGTTCTAACTGGCACTTATTCTGCCATAAATACATTTCAAAACAGGTACCGAATTTGCCAGTACTTGTTCATAAGGCAATCATGTAGATGAACTTGATTATATTTATATTTACTTTCAAATCTAATAAAATAAAAATCTCAAATTTAAAAACTATTGTAAAAACTAAAATTTCCTCAAGAATATGAGTGCATAATTGTCTCCAATTCTCCCAGACTATGTCAAGCCAGTTAACACACTGCTATGAGCCATTCCTAGTTGAGTCTTCTATGTGCTAGGAGCTTCTGTCATGCAGGAGACCCTGCCTCACTGGGTAGAAGAATGAGTTCATCTGAACACGGCTAGAAGACGTGACATTGAATACATTCAATTCCAATGTCATTTGAGCAGGAAAGCACCCTAAAATGTGAGCACTGACATTTACACATAGTAACCCCTTGAGGAAACTCAAGCAGCCACCGTAAGACTGTAAGGCTTTTACCAACCAAGGCACAAGGAAGCTCAGGTACTTGCAGACCAACTCCTGCCCATCATTTGGTGAGGATAGCTCTCGATGAAGAGGTGCACTGACTCTTCTGGCCTGCTGCACAACAGATAAAAGGGGCTTCAGAGGGCAAAGTCAGTCATGAGGAAAATAAAGGCAAGTATTGGCAGTAGAGGGTTGGGCTGATGTGCAATGAAATTGTTAGGATGAAGAAACATGGGTAGGCACCAAAACTATTTGCTATGGTACAGTCAGAGCCCATGTTAAGTTCACCTTATCTTGTCACTGATTTTTTTAAGATAGTTGCCATTCAAAATTTCTTAAAAGAATAAATAAGCTTATAAAACCAATGAAGATATAAAAGAACAAGTTTTATTTCCCTTTGCTGGACAATTGATACTCATAATTTCCTTCCTCTACAACTCATTCTAAACTCTCCTTACCCTTGGTCAGGTTGCCCTGAGGGGTAACATGGATATATAGGTAGCTGAGAGGACCATAACAATGGCACTGTTAGTAGATCAGAATTGCTGAAAATTCCCATTTATAGATACCATTAGGCATGGAACAACTAAGAAGTCTTCTGCCACCCCTCACAATTTCCCTGAGTTTCAGACATACTCCTCTTTGTCCCTATTCTGTAGCAGCACAGTAATCAGGATACATATAGTCACTCTCTTCTTGGCATGCTGGTCCACTGGCATAAGGATCTTGGTCAGCATTCATAACTTTAGGTTTAGTGGAAATCTCACTACGTCCCCTGACAGAAGTGCCCTTCTCCCTGACAATTGGGAGTAAGGGTGGTCTCCGTTACAACAAAACCAAAAGTTGTGGGACGAGGGAAGCATGAAGTTCTACATGGATCATTAAGACTGGGGAATGCCAGGGACTATTTCCACCCCATAGTTCACAAACTTATGCCTCTCACTTTTGGGCTACACAGCACCACATAATGGTCATTGATTCAAAATATATTCCTCATTTTGAAAGACAGTGACCACCCTTGCAGGGTCATTCCCATCTATGAATACTTAGATGAAATATTACAAGGCTATTTAATGTTAAATTAAGCTGGTAATTAATGAGTGATGTGGTATATAGTAGAACCAAGGGGCCCAATGCCGTTTGTCCGTTGCTTCAATTCCTTTATGTAAAGTGGACACCCTGGTGTATAGCAATGTTCTGCAAGATGCTGTAACAATAAATCAAATCCCCTGTAAAAGTTAAGATGAGCCTTGGGTTAGAGAGCAAGTACATACTGTCAGGCCCATGGATATCCTTCATCTCTGCTACTGTGGCTCTAATCACTCAAAACTCTGGAGGGGTGAAGGGTGGAAGCTGGTTGACCTCCACTGAACCAGTCATTTTATTCACTCGGCCATTCCTTGCCTCTGCTGCAGTGGGTGTTCTCTGATAGGCATTGACGTGAATTGAAACATCCACATATTTTTTGCACATTTCTGTAAATTAATTCATATGCTTTTCCCCCAGATATCTTTGCCTATGATCTCCACTTCATATCCTCTCCAGGAACCTGGCCAATCAGTCAAGCTGTGTGCCACTGCCCAGTAGTTTGTGTACATTTTTACCTCAGGTCGTTTCTCCTTTGACGTTAATTTGACAGAGTTCTGCCCAATGGGAGCATTGCCACCTCACCACTGTGTTTCAAAGCCTTTCAGAGTGAGACTTAAAGCAGCATATGTCTATTTTTGACTCATGCCAACATATTGAGCTGACTCACCTGTGAATTAAGCCAAGTTATTTTTGTTTCCCTTTATCTTGAGTTTGTCAAAGAAAACATTCTGTGAGGACACAGGTGTCAGCTGAGGGATAAGCATTGATGTCATAAATATAGGCAGTGTAGGAATCTAGACTACTTTTGGGTTAACTTGTGCATTCTAGATCTGTTTGGGCCATTTCTAGAAGGTATTCTTTCCATCACACAATAGGCTTTTGCTGTGCCCTCCTAACTTTATGACATAATGCGTCTGAGAGTTCACAGCTCACGAGCGGCAACTCTGGAAGCAGATATCTTCAGACAAAACCATAAATGGGTACTGCTTCTTATTTTCGAGATTGAAAATAATATAGTCATCAGATCAATGGCCACACACTGTTAGAGACACTATTGACCTATTCTAGTAAAGATGCCATGTCTAGCTCAACAGCAACAATTGCAGCTGTCACTTAAGTTTGCAATAGGCTACCATCATCCATCAGGTGCTACGTGGTAAATTCAATGGGTATATGTTGGGGATCACAACCTCTGCATCTTTTCAAGCTTTGAGAGTGGCACAAACCTCTGCTCTTTCACCCATAATGTGATATTCTTATTTACTATCTTGGCTGGGGAGGAGGGAACAATTTCAAGGGCTTCAACTTGAACTTTTCTGCCTTTTTCACTCTTGCTCCACAGATTATGGAATAACAGGCCAGGGATTTTTCAATTGCCAAGTATATGCATCCCAATAATGCTCTCAGGACTGAAAAAATGACCAGAAGTTAGGTCCGTGGACCTGCTGAGTCATTCACAGATATATTTGGGTGTGGACTCTCAGTATCTACTCTCCTCTGTATGTTTCCAGTCTAACAGTGGTCATGATAGCATACTGGGCCTCCTACAGTCTGTGCCAGCTCAGACCACAGCTCCTCTCAAAATATCTGGCTACTCTCCATTCTCCAGGGGCTAATTATTTAGGTAAGTGTCCAAAGCTTCCTTTGGGAACAAAATGGAGGAAATTACTACCACATACATTTGCCCTGATGTTGTAAGTTCTTCCTCAAGGAATCCCTCAATTGATGAGATCTAGTTCTGATTGGCTCAGGTATAGAAACTAGACAATAGTTATGATTTTCCATTGAGCTTTTGCTCTCTCTCTTGATAACTTTTTATTCTAAATGTAAAGCAATCCTCTTGGTGAATGCCTCTCTGTTTTAACCATGGCTCTCCAGAGAAACTGAACCAGTATGATGTGTATGTAAGAGAAAAGGAGATTTATTATAGGAATTGGCTCATACAATCATGGAGGTTGGTGATACAGTACCCACAGTGGGCCAGCAGGCTGGAGATGTGGGAGAGCTGATGGTATATGTTAAGTCTTCAGGTAATCTGCTGGTGACTTTCCTCCAGCTGGAAGCAGATCTTTTTGTTCTATTCAAGCTTTCAACTGATTTGATTGGGCCCACCCACATTACAGGCATTGTGCTTTACTTGAAATTCACCAATTTATATCTCTCACTATATTTTTAAATTACGGAGAAGTGACTGGTCTAAATGAGTACATTTTCTACCATATTAAGGAATTGTTGTATATCCACTTAGTTTTTAATGTTTATACAAATAGCAGTGCTCTGTGGAAAAGGAATTCAAGGGATTCATTTAGCCAAGGGGGAAAAGAGATGCTCAGTTTTCACTTGACCACATTTCTTAATTATAAAGGAAAAAAATACATTTGTTCTATATTTATAAACAGGATCCTTTTGTCAAAAAAAAATCACCAATTTAAATGTTAATCTCATCCAAAAACACCCTCCATATTGATGCATAAGATTAACCATCACACTATTTATGTTGTTCCTACAAACAGTATAGTTCATTCACCTGTGTCACAGATGTGGGCCAGAGCCTGCTAGATCCTATTATAGGTTTTTTGCCCGTTATAGTAATTATGTCACCTTACCTCTCATGATTACAGGAATGTCACTATACCTTTTATATTTCAGAATTCTGTCCTCTGCCTCAACACTTGGGAGCCAGTTTCATATCAGCCTCCCCAGGCATTAACCCTGGACTACAAAGGGCAGTCACCACGGAGCTTCTCAATAATGCTGGTTTCCCTTCCCCTCACTGATATAAATACAGTCATTTGGTGGGATTTCTGATCTTATGCAATCATTTCTAGTATGCACTCCTCATTCCGTCTTTTACACCCACCACCCCTGCCCAATAATCTCACAATGGAATTCTGGATACTTCATCTCATTTACTGTAGCCCTTTAAGAAGCTATTTCAGCAGCATATCAGATTCAGTTCAAGATGCCCTTGCCAAGATATTAAATATTGGATAATAGAGTGGCCCCATATCAATAAACCTTCCCATTTCCTATTGTATAGTCTACTTCCCCTGGTCAAATGACCAGAATTTTCATGGTCAAACTGGTAAGTATTTACAGCCATTTAAATTTATTAGGAAAAAAGAATTTCATTTTAGTTAAAAATAACCAAAATTCTGCCCACATAAAAACTATATCTATGATCTTACAATTTTCCAGTGGGTTTGTTTATGTGCACACTTTCTAGTAGGTTAGAGATAACTTTGGAATTTTTATTTCTTTCCAAATGCATTGCCTTCTTTGTTTATTTCAATGCCCATCAAAGTTTATTGGCACTTAACTGAAATCTACTAAGTGTTAAAAAAACACATATTTCAAAAATAGTCAGGTTTTGAATACAATTACGTATTTACAGAATCTGATGTTTGCATTTGCACAGTATTTGAGTTTAAAAGTCAGATGCATTGTTTCAACAATTCATGAGATAAATATTAAAAATGAAGCAAATTTATTTAGCATATTTTCAAAAGTATTGTTAGGAAATCTTATTTTTATATCTGATGCAAGGGCTTCATTTGTTAGTGTATATCTTGGTATAGGGAGAGACAAAAAACAGATGACATAGAGAAGGGTTTACAATTAGAATGCAGGATGGTGGATTTTCTGAATTGCAGGCCATTGAGTTTTAATTTTTACGGGACACATTAAGAAGTTTTTAAGAACTTAAAACTTACTTATTGTTGAGCCTCTTCTCTTTACAAATTAATAAAATCCTTTTCTCTTCATGAAGACTTTCTTGACTCTCAGAGGTACAGTTTGTGCAATGAAGGGTTTCTATAATACTATGCCTGTAACTGCTTGTGGTACATTTTTCTGTCTTCCTGTAGGAAATCAAAACCTTTTCTCATAGCTTTCCAGTTTTAATGACCTCTGTAAGTATGTTTGCATCGTTTCTCATTCATACATTAAAATCTTAGATTGACCTATTGACTTAACTTACTTAGTATGCTAATTGCTGAACAGAAAAGTTTAATTGCTTTGCAAAACAATGATGCAAATGATTCAATAAGGATCCTTTCTAATTACAGTCTGACAATTTGTGTTTTCCAATATTCACTAATTCACATAACCAGTATTACAGTGTTATGTTAGAGATGCATGTTTATTAGCTACCTTAGCATCATGTAATTTGGTCTCATGAATTTTATATAGAAGGAAGTAACAATGAAACAGGTAACAATCTCTCTTGTTAATACCTTGACAATTAATTATTACCTTGTTTCATCTAATCTAAGACACCAATGATTTTCAAAATGACCATTATTTTATGTACCACTAAGAAAAAAAAATACAGCTAAAATTGACATTCTTCTATTATAGGATGTACCAAAATTTCAGAGACTGCTACAATGTATTTTATAAATTTTTATTTTAGTATACACGAAATATGGTAAATAAAATGCTTTCCTCATCCATCAAAAATACAGCTCAGTGTTCAACAGTACATTTTCATGACATTCTGTAAAATATATTCCTAATGAATGTCAGACAAACCTACAGTGGAAAGCATTTAAATGTGCATGAAAAATATAATTCATAAAGGACCTATTCCAATTTAATAAGACTCAAATAACAAGAGAAAGGTTTCAAGTATTTTTCTGCCCTCCTCAGCCTCCAGTGAAATCTTACATAAACCCTGGGGAGAATCTACCATGCTTTATAAAAATGGATATTGCCAGAAAATTAGGCAACTCTTCCAAGATAGATTTCCAACCTCATGGTTACAAAGGAGAATATATGTTTGTAAGTAACAGTATTATAAGATCTGATCAACTTTCTTTAAGATGTCTTGATGAGTAACAGTAAAAAATAAATTACTTTCAACAAATGATGCTGGAACAACTGGACATCCATGTGCAAAAAAAAAAATGAATCTAGACACAGACCTTCCACCCTTCATAAAAATTAACTCAAAATGAATTACAGATCTAACTATAAAATACAAGGGTATAAAACACCTAGAAGACAACGCAGGAGAAAATCTAGACGACCTTGGGTTTGGTGATGACTTTTTAAATACATCAAAGGCACAATCCATGAAAGAAAGAATTGGTGAATTTGACTTCATTAAAGTATCAAAGTTCTGCTCTGCCAAAGATACCGTCAAGATAATGAAAAGAAAAGCCAAAGACTGACAGAAAATATTTGCAAAATACATATCTGATAAGGGACTGTTAATCCAAAATATACAAAGAACCCTTACAACTCAACAATAAGAAAACAAACAATCTGATTTAAAAATGAGCCAATGACCTCACTAAAGAAGACATGCAGATGGCAGATAAGTGCATGGAAATATTCTCAATGTTACATTTAATCAGGGAAACATAAATGAAAACAACAGAGAGATACCACTACACAACTATTGGAATGGACAAATTCCAGAACCCTGAAACATGAAATGTTGTAACATTATAGTAACAGTAACATACTGTTACTATACAATATAGCAATTATGCTCCTTGGTATTTACTCAAAGGTGTTGAAAATATATGTCCACACAAAAACCTGCACACAGATGTTTATAGTAACTTTATTCATAATAGCCAGAACTTTGAAGCAATTATGAAGTTCTTCATCAGCTGAATGAACAAATGATAGCAAATCCAGACAATGGAGTATTATTCAGTACTGAAAAGAAATGAGCTGTCAAGTGGTGGAAAGACATGGAGGAACCTTAAATGCATAGTACTAAGTGAAAGAAGCCAATCTAAAAGGCTATGTATACTGTATGATTCCAAATATAAGACATTCTAGAAAAGTCAAAATTATGAAGACAGTAAAAAGGATCAGCAGTTTCCAAGTGTTGAAAGGAAGCGAGAAATGGATAAGTAAATCATCGAATATTTTTGAGGCAGCGAAACTACCCTCTATAACTGCAATCCCCAAACCCCAGGCCACAGACTGGTACCCATCCGTGGCCTGTTAGGAATTGGGCCACACAGCGGGAGGTGAGTGGCAGGCGAGCAAGCAAAGCTTCATCTGTATTTACAGCTACTCCCCATCGTTCACCCGCATAAGCTCCACTTCCTGTCAGATCAGTGGAGGCATTAGATTCTCTTAGGAGTGTGAACCCTACTGTAATTGCATATGTGAGGCATCTAGGCTGCACGTGCTCCTTATGAGAATCTAATGCCTGATGATCTGGGGTGGAGCTGAGGCAGTGATGCTAGTGCTGTGGAGCAGCTGCAAATACAGATTATCATTAGCAGAGAGGTTTGACTGCACAATAAATGTAATGCACTTGAATCATCCTGAAACCATCCCCTCCACCCTTCCATGAAACTGGTCTGTTGCCAAAAATGTTGGGGACCGCTGCTCTGTAATACTATGATGGTGGATATATGTCCTTATACACCTGTTCAAAACCACAAAATGTACAAGACCAAGAGTGGGCCCTCATGTAAACTGTGGTCTCTGGGTGATAACAATGTGTCAATGTAGGTTCAGCAATTGTAAGAAATATGCCACTCTGGTGGGGGATATTAATAATGGGGGCAGCTGGGCATGCATGGGGGAAGGGGATATACAGAGAATCACTGTACTTTCTTCTCCATTTTTCTGTGAACTTAAAATTGCTCTGAAAAAATAAAGCCTATTTAAAAAATATAAATAACTAAATAAATAACCACTAAGGTAACTCTTTTTGTCTGGTATTCTATGATCAACCATGACAATCTCCAGACCATGATAAAGTCTGTGTTCTAAGAGGATTTAATAAAGAAAGACACCAGAGAACAATGTGTACATAGTAACACAAACAGAATCTTGATTGAATTTCATACAGCATGCAGGAGTATTGCCTTATTCTAAGTAATTCAAAATAAATATTGGACAAGTATTTCTGTACTAATCAGTTATTGAACATCTAGTTATTTTTCATTCAACCCTTGTTTCTGAGTTTTAGGAAGTGTTAGCCAAAGAAGGAACAAATGAGAAAGATGAATTCCAACCATGTTTAAACTGACCCTGAAAATTAATTAAGGTAAAGTACTACTATAAAGAACTCCATGGGTGTTGTACTGTATAATTATACTTTATTAAATTAGTAAATTATAATTTTTCTTTTGAATTTTGAACGTGCATGCTTTACTAAAACAAGACAACTGTTTTGTTTTTAGGTGTTCTTATTGTATAGCATTTGTATGATATAGTGCAATTATTAGTTATGGTTGTGTCTGCACTTTCTGTTAATTGTAAGCTTTCTATGGGAATTATTTTGTCTTTTTTTAATGTAATACTTGAGGCTTTCAAAAGAATATGTTAATAAATGTGTAATTGGTCACAATAATTATAAAATGAAAAGCCATGAACACACCACTCAACTTAAGAATATGTATATTCCCCAAATTATTAATGTTCGAAGCTCCATGTATTCTCTCTGACTCCGTATTTCTCCCACCACTAACGGCACCAACTACCCTCAATTTTGTTTTTCATGCTCTTGCTGTCTTCTGTTATGGTGTTATTCCCTCATGCATGACTTCTTATGTAATATATCTTTTTTGACTTTATAAAATATCAAGTTTTTCCCCTAACATGCACCTATGCTGTTACATGTAGCTGTAGCTCAGTTATTTTCTCTCTTTTATAATATCGCACTGTTTGAATCTCCCAAAGTTTACTTGTCCCATTTTCCTGAATGAGACTTGGTTTGTGTTTAGGGGATCAATGTTGTTTGCTTGTTTTTGCTATTGTGAATAAGACACATTGTACATTCATGTCCAGGTCTCCTGGAAGACTAGTAAGAGTTTCCCTGGTGGACACACATACACACATGCACACACACATGGAGAAATGGACAAGTTATTTTAAATGTGCCCACCTTTATGAGTCAATGCTTTTTAAAGGTGAATCATTTATACATCTACCAGAAGTATAAAAATGTCTCCACTGCTCCAAATTTTTCCTTGAGTTCGTTCACATTCTTTTCTCTTTTGTGAAATATCTCATTTATTTTGCTTACATTCAAGGTTGAATCATTGGTTATACATAGGTTTGAAGGCATAGATTCTTTCTCTTGGTGTAATTTTTTTTTTGAGATTTATACATTTTATGAGTATCAATAGTTAATTCTTTTTTATTGTTGGGTGGCATTCAGTTGAATACACGTAAAGCAATTTGTTTATCCATTTATCTATTGGCAATTTTTGGCTATTATAAATAAAGCTGCTATAAATATTTGTTTATAAACAGTCTGCCTGAACATAGTTGTTTTTTTTTTTCCATTTCCCTTGGGTAAATAGCTAAGAGTGAATTTGAGAGGTCATATGGTAAGTATATGTTTAACATTTTAAGAAGCCATTAGTTTTTCAGTGTCCTTAGATAATTTGATATTCTCATTAGTAATGGAGTGTTACAGTTGTGCTAATCCTTACTAACACAATAACGTCTTTCTTTTTGATTACAACCATTCCAGTAGATGTGTAGTGGTCTTTCATTGCAGTTTTAAGTTGTATTTTAGAGAAACTAATGATATTGAACATCTTTTCATGTGATTTTAGGTCGTTTTTGTATCTTCAAATGTTTTTGCCAATTCTGGGGGGCCAATACCTTTTTATTTGACTTGTGAGTATTTATATATTCTAAATAAAAGCTGCTTTTCAGATATATGTATTATTATAAGTGTTTTCTTCCACTTTGTAACCTGCAATATATTTTCTTAATAATATTTTTGATCATGATAAGATTTTGGTTCAATGAAACACAATATCTTTTTTTTTTCTTTTATGGTTCATGGTGCTTTGCAACTTATCTAAAAATATTTGTCTACTCCAAAGTTGCAAAGATTTTCTCCTGTTTTCTTCAAGAAATTTTTATAAATTTAGCTTTTAGATTTAGGTCTATATGCCACATTTTGAGTTAATATTGTTCTATGGTATGGCATAAGGGTCAAAGTCCATGTTTGCCCAATATTGTCCTATTCCTGAGCACTGTGCTATTCCTAGACTTTATATCCTTTTTCACCATTGAAATACCCTGGCACTATTCATAAAAAAATCACTTGACCATATATAGAGAGAGAGTTCTGTTTTTATTTTCTTTTCTGTTTCATTGACCTATGCACATTTTTCTATAATCAGTTTTGAAATCAAGTAATTTATTCCAATTTTATTATTCTTTAGCAAAATCCTTTTGGCTGTCCTAATTACTCTGCTTGTCAATATAACTTATGAAATCACCATGGTAACTTCATGCTAAAGTCTACTGGGATTTTTATTTGAATTGCACTGCAGCTATATATCAATTAAGTGAGAATAGATACCTTACCATTATTGAATCTTCTTATTCTTAAACATGACATATATTTCCATTAATTTAGGTATTCCGTAGTCTCTCTCTGAAGTGCAATTTTAACTTGTATAATTACTTCATAAACTTTCAATTTCCAATTGTTCATTGCCAGAATATAGAAACACAATTTTTTTCCATATTAATCATGTTTTCTGTGACCTTGTTAAACTTACCTATTATCTTTAGTAGTATTTTCTGTAGATTACTTTGGATTTCCTATGTATACAATCATGGCATCTGAGGATAAAGACATTATTACTTCTTATTTTCCAATCTGTAAATTTTATTATCATTGTTATTTATTTTTCTTTCCTTATTTCACTGGTTAGGATCTCCAGTAGAAGTGGTAAAGTGGCCATTATTGGTTTGTTCCTGATCCAAGAAGAAATCATTCTTTTTTGTTATGAAGTGTGACATTAGTACAGGTTTGTTGTATAAGCCCTTTTTGTAGATTGAGGAAATGTGTGTTTAAACTTTTCAAATGATTTTTCAGCATCAGTTGAGTTGGTAGTCCTTTTTTTCTCTTATATTTTGTCAATACGGTGAAATACACAAATATATAAAATAATTTTCAAAAGTTACACTGAAATTTATACATTGAAATTTATTTCACAGTAGGTTATATTGTCTATCTTGGTGAGCACTTCATGGACACTTGAGTAGAACATATATTTTTCAGTAGTTATGTGGTCCATTTTGTTAGGTCAAGTTGATTGATACTATCTTATATATTCTTATTGATGTTCTGAGCATGTATTCTATCATTTACTGATAGCATAGTTGATATTTACAAGCATAATTGTGGATTTGTCTTTTTCATCTTTCAGTTTGATGTGTGTTTTCTCCATAAATTTCAAGGCTCTGTTTTAGGTCTTTCACATGTATCTTCTTGACAAGTTTACTGCTTTATTATTATAAAATGTTTCTTTGTATTCCTGGTAATATTTTATCTTCCCAAGATCTACTTTGCTGATATTAAAAATGTCAAACCTGTTTTCTTAATATTAGTGTTTTCATGGTGCATATTTATTTTGCCATTCGTTTACTTTGACCTATCTGTGTCTTTAAATTTAAAGTAAGGTTATTGTGGAGAATACTGGCAGCATCCATTCTGAGAATCTCTGACATTTAATTGGGATTTTAGACTATGTATTATTAATGTAATTGTTAATAAATATGTGCTGGTATCTATGACCCTAAAATAAGTATTAAAATTGTCCCATCTGTTCTTTGGTTGGTTTTTTTCTTATTTTTTTCCTTGCTTTCTTTCAAATTTATGGGGTATATCTATGATCACATTTTGCCTCCTCTGTTGGCTTATTAGCTATGCCTCTTTATTTATTTTTCTTGTGATTATGTCTGAGTTTACAGTGTGCATTTTAATTTTCCAAGTCTGTCTTCAAGTAATTTATTATTTCACACATAATCTATTAAAAGTACAAAAGTACATTTCCCTTTCATCTTTTTCATCCTAGTTGCAATTTTGGCCATAACATTTAATTTCACAGATGTTACAAACCCCACAATATGTTATTATTTTTGCTTAAACAGTTAGCCCTATAAGATCTTTGTTTCTTTAAAGCACTTTATGCACATATTTTCTGTTTCTGTTGTATGTTATTTCTTTGTACAGATCAAAATTTCCATCTGGCATCAAATTCCTTCTGTCTTAAGAAATTTCTTTAAAATTTTTTGTTGGGTAGTTATACTACAAATAAGTTCTCTCGGTGTTTGAAAAATTCTATATTTTGTTTACATTTGTGAAGGATCTTTAATACTTTATTTATAATTTTATTGTTTCAACACTTTAAAGATATCATTCCATTGTCTTTGGGATCACATGATTTGTGATGAGAAGTATATTGCCCTCTCCTCATAGTTTTTTTTACCGCAGAGGATGGCAAACTTTCTCTGTAGAAGGTTGGATCATAAATATTTTAGGCTGTGTAGGCTACACAATGTCCCCATCTCATATCTTTTTTTGTTTTTCACTATTGTTGTTCCTGTTTCTAAACCTTTAAAAAATGTGAAACCCATTCATAGCTTAAGAACTACACAAAAACAAGCCATGTACTGAATTTTGCCTGCGGGCTGTAGTTTCCTGACCCTTTCTCTGTAGTAATTACAGCAACGTGCCTTTTTTATTTTGATGATTATAAGATTTTTCTCTTTAGCCCTATTTTTCAGAAATGTATGTGTGTATCTTTGTTGTAATATACTTGACTTATACACGTACACATATATAAAAAACATGTGTGTTATATATGTGTATATAACATACATAGCATATACAATTAGAATACTTGATGTTTCTCACCCATCATGAAAGCCCTTCATTTTATCCACGTTTTTCCTACCGCAGGCTTTATTTTGTATAGTTGCTATTAGTATATCTCTAATAGACCGATTTTTTCTTCTGTGGAATCTAATCTGCTTTTAATGCCCGTCAGTGGAATTTTTATTGCACAACTTTTATTTTTCATCTTTAAAAATTCTATTTTGTTCTCTTTAGTATTCCATCTTTCTCCTTATTTTGTTCATGTGTTTATTTAAATTATCAAGATTAGTTATAATATGTTTAATTTTTAGTATTTTAACAGCTTTATTGATAAGTAATTTCCATACTATATAATTCATCTGTTTTAAGTGTAAAATTTAATGACTTTTAGTAGATTTTCAGTGTTATTCCACCATCACCACAATCAACTTTTAATGCATTTTCTTCTCCCCAAAGAGACCACCTGTTGCCTTTTGTAGTCAGCTCCCCATTCCATCTCAACCCCAGGAAACTGCTAATCTATGTTCTGTCCCTATTGATTTTCCTAATCTGGACATTTCCTATAAATGTGTTGCCAAAACCCCAAGAGGGTTTTTGGTCTATGTCCAGTTGCTCATCACACAAAAGTCCAATTATTGAGACAATGAGGATTGCCAAGGGAGAAAGGAATTTTTAATACGACAGACGTCTTGTTGGGAGAATGGGAGAAGGTGCCTCAAATCTGTCTCTCTGACTAAGGGATATTATGGGATTTTAAAGGAGGGACCACGTGCCTTGGGGCAGGTCATGGCATATCTCACAAGGGGTCACATGCATTGGGGGAAAATTGTGGGGGATGGTGAATCTTGGCATCAGAAAGTCTTCCCTGGGGCCTTCAAAATCTAAACTCCTTTTTCCTATAGAAAATTCATCATTTCAGGCTGAGTGTGGTGGCTCATGCCTATAATCCAGCACTTTTAGAGGCTGAGGCAGGAGGATCACTTGAAGACAGGAGTTCTTGTCCATCATTTCTGGGAAACAACTCAAAGAGTCAAGTAGTTAGTTAAAGGAGAGAGGATTATATTACTAAAAAACATATAGGGGTTCATTGAGTTGGTTACAAATTGAGCCATATGTTAATATTTGATCTTTTGCTTATGGCAGTGGTTTTCAACCAGGGGTAGTTTTGCACCTGGGGAATATTTTGCAATGTCTACAGATAGTTCTAGGTATTATAACTGGGGTGGGTGCTACTAGCATCTAGTAAATGGATGTCAGGGCTGCTACTAAACATCCTACAAACTAAAAAATAGCCCCACACACAACAAAGAATTATATAGCCTCAAAATTCAATACTACCAAGATTGAGAGACTCTGATTTAGTATAATGTTTTTGAAGTTTATCCATATCATAATTTGTATGCATTGTTCAGTCCTTTTTATTGCTAAACAGTTTTCCATTACGTGGGTATAAAACATTTTGTTCATTCACCTAACAGTGGATGGACATTTGAATTGCTTCCATTTGGGGCATCTTTTGAATATTACTGCTATGGATATTTGTGTACAAGACTTTTTATGAGCACATATTTTTGTTCCTCATGGGTAAATGCTTAGGAATAGAATAGTCAGATCATATAATTATTATTTTGTGTTTATTAGCCATTTATATAACTTTGAGTATATTTCTTCAAGCCACTTATATATCTTCTATTTTGAGGCTAGATAATTCTATTAAAATCTTTTGCTGATTTTTAATTGGATGTCTCATTATAATTGAGTTTTAATGTTTTTTTTAATACATTCTAGATACAAGCTCTTTATCAGATATACACGTTGAAAATATTTTTTCCCAGTCTGTGGCTTGTCTTTTCACTTCATTTTCTTAATGATATTTTTTGACACACACACACCACACACACATACACACACCTGAAAGAAATTAGGAATATTTTTACCCCAAAATACTCCATTTTGACATACTGGATTGACTGAAAAAGGCTCAAGGTCATTTTGACCTTCCCACCCGCCACCATTGGCTCTCCTCAAATCTTTGAAGTTTCTTTGTCTGCCTGAGATCCAGACCCACCTAGGAAAACAATTTTGTTTCCTTCCCCTCCCTTTTACCTCAGTACCTATTGCAGGAGGGACAATCAAGAATATAACCAGACCTGTCCAAATCCATTTTAAAAATAATACATGTCTCTTAGGTTAATTTAATTTCCAAATACAATCATTTACAAGACAATGTGTTTCCTCCCATCCATTCATTCTCCCAAGTACCTATTCATCCTCCCTAGTCTTCATTTATTTCCCCTCAACAGAATCACCTATATTCTTCATTCCTCCCTTCCCTGTAAAATGAGGGATATATAAACTTCTGGACCTTAGTGGGAGATTGGGTAATCATTCTGTGATTCTCCCTGTGTGCACAGTAAATAAATTTGTCATCTCTTTCTCTTATGAATCTGCCTTATTGTCAGTTGATCTTTCAGCAAACCTTCTGGGAGCAAAAGTGAAGTTTTCTCTTCTCCCCCATATCCCTCAAGAGTAGTAAATATATTGTCATGACTGAAACGAAATCAGAAAATATATGGGAGAAACATGAAGGAGAGATTATCTGAAATACTTCAATGCATTGTTTTGTATCTTAAATTTGGAAAGGTCTAATTATTCCCTTTTATGTTTTTAAGCAGCCTGCAGTTAAAGCATTTATAAGGTTTTTTTTTTTTTCTGGTCTCTCTCTCTGTTTAAGAATTTTAATAGAAAATGGACTTATAATCTTTGCTTGGTCTGTTTCTCTTTTGAAGTTATTGCCAGAAGTCTAAGGGAACTCTCCATTCATAATTGAAGTCAATCTTCTCATATTCTGTCTTCCAGAGATTGAAATACCATGTTTATATCCTTTACAAAATAAACCTGCCTTGAAAACTATTCAGTCACCTCACTATCCTTTCTTCTCCAGGGTAAACACTACACTCTTCTTTAACCCAGACACAGTGCTCATGGTTTTCATCCCTGAGCAGTTCAAGGTTTGTTAAAACACTCTAGTTTCTCCACATACCTTTCAAAATGAGTAAGTAGCTGTAATAAAGAACAGTATATTTGCATTTTTTAAACATGAGCATCATTAAACTTTTAATAATAATATAAAGTATAGTTAATATATGCATACATATGAATTTGAATTTATATTCATTTTATTTATGAACTTTCACATAAATTTTGCCCTTTTGATATTCATATATGCACAGTGGGAAATTTGTTATTATGCTGAAAAATTATTTATTGTAGTATTACAAATAGTTTCCCTGAATAAATTAGCTTCTGTGATATTCCCCTTGAAAGGTTTATACAAAGATTCTCTCCAACATATAATATTGAATAATATCCATTGTACTGTCAAGACAAACTTACACTTTTGAGAAATCTAAGAAAAATAAATCTATTAAACAATGAGAATACATGATTGAGAACAATATATCATCAAAAATTATGTTTGAAAAGGTAATAAAAATGAAAAAATTGAATATATTTCAATAAGTAATACAGTAATGGGAGTACACTGAGGAGAGTCTGGGTGATTGTCTTATTTGGTTGCCAAAAATTTGGGACTATTTTCCTGTAAGTGGGTGCCATGGTGGACATTAATATGAAAAAAAAATTAAGAGAAGGGAAATAATGTTTAAGGAAGAATCAATTAATTGTTGTGTAATATTTATTGAAAACCAACTGTATGCTAGGCCAGTATTATACATTGATAAAACCACAGTGAACAAGACAGTCATGAGATTTAAAATATGATGGTAAAGAACTCATTTATACCAAAAATATCCTGTATATGTTTCCATGTAATCCTTATAAAAACTTTAGGAGATGCATATAATAATACCTATTATGTGATTAAACAAACTGAGGCTTAGAAGAATGCAGTTCTACGTCCAAATACCGGCATACCTTGGGGATATTGCAGGTTCAGTTCTAGACCATTGCAGCAAACTGAGCATTGCAATGGGATGAGTCACACAAATTTTTTTGTTTCCTAGTGCATGTGATAGTTATGTTTACATTAGGCTGTAGTTTATTAAGTGTGAAAAGCATTATCTCTAAAAGAATAATGTACATACCTTAATTTAGAGTATTTTGTTGCTGAAAAATGCTGACACAGAGATGCAAAGTAAGCACATGCTGTTGGAAAAATGGTGCTGATAGGCTTGCTAGAGACAGGGTTGCCACAAACCTTCAATTGGTAATAAATCAGATAACTGTGAAGTATCACAAAATGAAGTATGCCTCATGACTGTATATGAAAAGAAGAATTAGGTTCTGATATATGTTTTCAAACTAAAATATCAGTTTATCTCCAATCCACCTCATACAACAGCCAATATGTTCAAAAGGAAGACTCATGCAAAGTTTGCATGTTTAAAGAAATAGCTAAATACCCGTCAGAATTAGAATTTTGTTTTTCATATTTTTCTTATCCAACCTGCATCCCCAGAAGGAATATGCATTATAAGGACACTTGCCCATGATACTATGAAGTATTCAATGAAAAGGTAATTTATTGGTTCTCACTGTGATTTCTCAGACAGGTATGAACATCTTGCTTGGGACACTCCTGACCATCTGCTGAGCTGTATTACACAAAGTACTTTATCCTTAGATTTACTATGCAACTCTATTTTAAAAACTGAGACTTCTATGACAATAACCTGTTTTTTCTCTATTCCATTTTAATTTTGTGTGAGTAATGAAAAACAACTATCCTTAGAATCAACTGTTTCTAAATTATTTCTATACAGGGTTACTCTATGGCCAAGAGGCAGAAATTTAGCCCCCATTGTTTGATTTTCAACATGTAACTGTGAAAATATTTTTGAGCATTAAAAAGTCCCCAAAATGACAAAGTAACCATATTAAGAAAGGAAATATTCTGGAATGGAGGCAATCCAGAACCTACATACACTCTGGGTGAATATATGAAAACTCTTCTGTGTTAATAAAGTTACTAAAAAATGTTAGGTAATGAGATATATATGGTTTATAAAAGATAAGGAAAAATAATCATCATTAGGGTGAAGGGTTACAAAATATCCAAAGCAATCATGTTAAGAAACAATAAAGGATTTGCATTTTAATAAAATATAAAGTTTTAGTTATATTCAAATTAAATTGGAAAAAACTATATGATCTTGTTCCTTAAAAGGTAATTTTTTAAGATGTATTACTATTGGTGGTTTAACTGCTACAGCAGTACTTTCGCCCCACCAGCAACTCTAACATACAAATTTAGAGCCCAGATTTTGATTTCTGTTAGCATTGTTTGCCAAAAGTAAGCTTAGATATTTGGAGATTTTTAAATTTCACATCCTGGAAAGAAATAAGAATAGACATAGAACATCTTGACTCACCATAAAGCAACAATGTTGTCAAGAATGCAAGGAATTTCTCTTAAAAGAAAACAAAGAAACTGGCTCTTTCTCTTAGATTTAATTACATGTTTTTGAAAGGCTAAAAATGGTTATTCTGGCTACATAGCAAACAATTCTGAAATCTCAATGACTTATGATAACAAACAATTATTTCTCATTCATACTACATGTGTGCTGCAGCAGCTGTACTCAGCATTGTTTAAATGTCTTTTCCTGCAGGGACCCAGGCTAAAGAGATATTCCAAATGTGATATCCATACATTCTTGGAACAGAGTTGGAGGAGCAAGAGAGAATGAGTTGAACCACGAAATCTTATTTCAATCTCCTGCTCAGCTATGGCCTGCGTTAGGTCTATTCATATCCTACTAGGCAAAGCAAGTTGCATGGCTAAGTCCAAAGTTGCTGAAGCAAGGAACGATATCCCTCTCACGGCGGGGAGGGGAAGAGTAAATATTTGCATACATTATAATACATTCTATCACAATATTCAAAGCAGCATAATCAAAATATATCTATAGTAGGACACATTGATTTTTTATTTTTGTTTTTTATTTTATTTTTCACTTCTAAATCTTTTGGGAATGTATCTAATTTTTTTTTTCAGAATATTACAGTGGTACAATTGCTTTGGTTACATAAATTGCCTTTGCATCTACTGAGTCAGAGCTACAAGCCTGCCCATCCCCCAGACAGTACACACTTCACCTGTTAGGTGTGAGTTTACCCAACTCCTTCTCCCCCTTCTCACCTGCCTGACACCTGATGAATGTTACTTCCATATATGTATGTAAGTTTTGATTGATTAGTACCAATTTAATGGTAAGTACATGTGGTGCTTGTTTTTCCATTCTTGTGATACTTCACTTCAAAGAATCAGCTCCAGCTCCATCCAGGATAATACAAGAGGTAGTTCACCTTTTTTTTTTATGAGTAGTACTCCATGGTACACATACACCACATTTTATTAATCCACTCATGTATTGATGGGCACTTGGGTTGTTTCCACATCTTTGCAATTGTGAATTGTGCTGCTATAACTATTTGGGTGCAGATGTCTTTATTATAGAATGTCTTTTTATCCTTTGAGTAAATACCCAGTAGTGGGATTGCTAGATCAAATGGTAGTTTTATTTTTAGTTCTTTGAGGTATCTCCATACTCCTTCCCACAGAGGTTGTACTAGTTTGCAGTCCCACCTACAGTGTATAAGTGTTCCTATCTCTCCACATCCACACAAACATTTGTTGTTTTGTGACTTTTTGATAAAAACCATTCTCACTGGAGTTGAGTGATATCTCATTGTGGTTTTGATTTGCATTTCTTTAATGATTAGTGATGTTGAGCATTTTTTCATATGTTTGTTGGCCATTAGTCCATCTTCTTTTGAAAACTTTCTGTTCATGTCCTTTGCCCACTTTTTAAGGGGGTTGTTTGATTTTTCTCTTGCTGATTTTCCTGAGTTCTATGTAGATTCTAGTTATCAGCCCTTTATGAAATGTATAGCATGCAAATATTTTCTCCCATTCTGTAGGCTGTCTATTCACTCTAATGATAGTCTTCCTGGCTATGCAGAGCTTTTTAATTTGATCATGTCCTGTTTATTTATTTTTGCTGTTGCTGTGATCCCTCTACAGGGAGAACTATGAAACACTGAGGAAGGAAATAGCAGAGGACGTAAACAGATGAAAAACCATACCATGTTCATGGATTGGCAGAATCAATATTGTTAAAATGTCTGTACTACCCAAAGTGATCTACAGATTCAATGCAATTCTTATTAAAATACCAACATCAATTTTTCCAAATCTAGAAAAAATAATTCTGCACTTTGTATGGAACAAGAGAATACCTTGTGTAGCCAAAGCAACCTTAAGCAAAAAGAAAAAATTGGGAGGCATCAATTTACCAGACTTCGAGCCATACTACAAGGCTTGAAGTAAACAAAATGTAAACAAAACAGCATGGTACTGGCACAAGAACAGAGACATAGACTAATGGAACAGGATTCAGAACCCAAATATAAAACCATCCTCATATTGCCATCTGATCTCTGACAAAGTGGACAAAAACATACACTGGGGAAAAAAATACCTATTCAATAAATGGTGCTGGGAAAATTGGATAGCCACATGTAGAAGACTGAAACAGGATCCACACCTCTCACCTCTCAAAAAAAGAACAACTCATGATGGATAACGCACTTAAACCTAAGGCATGAAACCATAAGAATTGTGCAAGAAAATGTTGGAAAAACTCTTATAGATGTTGGCCTAGACAAAGAATTCATGAAGAAGACCCCACATTGAATTTTTAATTAAATATTTACAATAAGTACTAATAAGCACAAGTATTTGTTTCTTTAAATATAAGCCAACTCACGAACTATAGATATGTGCTATCTTTTGTTTTGTTTTGTCAATATGGGTGTGGAAGTACCAGTTAATTTCAGTGGTTACTCTTATTGAAAAGAAAGAGATTCAATATTTATTCACCATAGGTGGTCATAACTTATGATGAAGCAGAAAGAAATTCCAACCATATATTTCAGATGACAAATTAGCTAGTATAGTAAGAGAAGAGCTATTTGTGCTGGTTAGATTCCTCACCCTTCAGGATTTAAAATTTCTATTAATTACAATAAAATATTATTAAGCTTAACTACATTATCAAATAAATTACCAAGTATAGTAATGCCAGGACAATGGGTCGTTTAACACTGTCTGAACAAATCTAAAGAATACATCCTTCTATGGAACAACAAGAACAAAAGGAAAATAAAATTAAAACAGATGGGAGAGGAGTAGGTTTAAGAAGTCATGGTGAGGGCTTTCACTTCTGGGAAGACGGAGTAAACACATTTTTCTTTGTTCCTCCTACTAATTACAATTAAAAGCCCTGAACATTATATATAAACTTACATTAGAGACTCAGAAAAGTAAAGAGAAGAAGGACACAAGATAGGCACTTTGGCACCCAAGGAATGACACAGTAGTGGGTTCCCTGAGCTTTTTTTTTCCCCTCATATATAGCAGAAATGCAGCCAGCAACCTAGAAATGCCAACAGATGCAGACAAAAAAAAAAAACAAAGCCTCACAAAATCCTGCTCTCTAGCCCAAGGGCCAAAAAGTGGTCATCCTAGAAAGATAGAAACCATTTAGACAGTATCTGCTCTACTGTAACCAAGCATGACAGAAAAACAAACAAACAAACTGTAACTACATCTCCACCCATGACAACAAGACAGATTGGAGAGTCTAGATTTCCACCTTTGCTAGGTGACCCCATTCCTTTCACCTGAGGTGGTGTCAAAGAAGGCCACAGAGTGATCTCGGACTTTCATTCCAGACAGGCAGTCTGGTACTAATGAGATGTTTCTCCTCCAACCCCACTGGGTGGTATCAGAGGAGGTCTAATTAAGAGTCAGGATTTTGCTACAGGGCAGCAATAGCAAAGCCACTCCCTCCACCTATGGTGCCAATGGAGGCTATATTAGGAGCCTTAATAAGGTACTCCTATCTCTCCTAGTCAGGGAGGTATCAGTGGAGGCCTAGTGGGTAGCTGGAACTCCCACCCCAACCCAGAAGTAGCAAAGAGCTCTCTTCTTTTAGGTGTCAATGTAAGCCAGTGGCAAATCAAGAATTTTACTTACACTTGGCAGTAACGAGGTGAGGCACCCCTTTTCATGCAAGATTAGTGTCAGAAGAAGTCAGCAAAAAGAGAAAATTTAAATAAAATTCTGAGACTTAGAAAATAATGATAAAAATGAAGAAAATTACCAGTCATACCAAGAAACAAGAAGATCTCAAACTGAATGAAAAAGATAATCATTACATGACAATACTGAGATAACAGAAAAGTTAGAATTATTACACAGATTTTTAAAACAGCCATTATCATAAAAATATTTGAACAATAATTATAAACATACTTGGAATAAATAAAGAAAAAACAAAATTTCAACAAAATATGGAAGATATGAAGAAGAATTAAATAGAAATTTTGAAACTGAAAAATACAATGACTAAAATTAAAATCTTATTGCATGGGTTCAACAGTATAATTTAAGAGATAGAGGGAATAATCAGTGACCTTCAATATAGAGCAATAGAAATCACCCTTCTAAACAACAGAGATAAATAGGAAAAAAATAAAACAACAAATACAACAACAATAGAAACAGAACTTCAGGGAACTCAAGGACTGTAGCAAAAGATCTAACAATAAGACATAGACAAACAGATTGAAGAAGCTTAGTGAGTCCCGAATAAATAAAATACAAAAATTCATGCTATAAAAAACAAAAGTTATATTTTTAATAACTAAAGACAAAGACAAGGAAACTATATTAAAAATATCAGAGAAAAATGAAAACTAACTATAGAGGGATAAATCATAATGTCAGTAGATTTTTTATCAGGAACAATGGAGGGCAGAAAGAATTGGCACAATAATTTCAAGTACTGAAAGAAAAGAACTGTCAACCTAGAATCCTATTTCCAGTTAAAATATTCTTTAGAAATTAAGAAAATATTAAGATATTCTCAGGTGAAGGTATAATCTAAAAGAATTTGTTTCCAGCAGACAAACATTAAGAGAATGAGTAAAGGAATTTTGTTAACCAGAAAGGAAATGTTAAAAGAAACGACTAGGGAACATGTCCATGTTCTAATGTGAAGAATCTGTTAGTATGTACCCAACATGGTAAACAAGGACTTTGCATATTAAATGGGGAGATTGTACTGGAATATCATGGTGTGCCCAAAGTAATCATAAGGGTTCTCATATGAAGGAGGCAAGAGGATCAAAGTTAGTAGTAGGAGATGTGGTAAGGGAAGCAAGAAGTTAGAGTGATGCAAGGAAGCAACCATTAGCCTAGTAATACAGGTTATCTCTAGAAGTTGAAAAGTGCAAGGAAACCAAATCTCCCCTGAAGCCTCCAAAATGAATATATCCTGCCAATACCTTGATTTTAGACTATCGACTTCCAGAATCATAAAAGAATGAATTTTGTTAGTTTTAAGCCATTAAGTTTGTGGTATTTGGTTATAGCAGCAATAGGAACCTAATACAATCAGGAAAAAAGAACATGGTAAGCACAGATATGGGTAAATACAATAGGCTTTCCTTTTCCTCATGTGTTTTTTTAATTATGTTTGACATTGAAATAAAAATTCTAGCACTGTCTATTGTGGTTCTAAATGTATGTAAAGAAAATAAGGCAATTATAACAAGATAGGGTAAAAGGATATAAAGGGAGTTATTTTTTTCTGCTTTTCTTGAACTTGTAAAATAAAAAACACTATAGATATGTCAAAATAGAATTCTAAAAAAAATGTTCAAGCAGCCCACAGAAAGGCAAGAAAAAGTAAATAGAGAAACAAAAAACAGACATAGTAAACACATGTCAATATGAAATGGTAGATTCAAACCCTAATATAGCAATAATTACATTAAATGTAAATCTTCTAAATGAACCAATTAAAAGATGGAGTGGATTAACAAATATGA
The DNA here is from genome assembly GCA_023783475.1 of Daubentonia madagascariensis. Classification (NCBI taxonomy): domain Eukaryota; kingdom Metazoa; phylum Chordata; class Mammalia; order Primates; family Daubentoniidae; genus Daubentonia; species Daubentonia madagascariensis. The sequence goes on along the minus strand of JAKFHU010002088.1, from coordinate 73,537,043 downwards.
CCCAACTTTATGCTGTCTAAAAGAAATTCACTTCAAATATAAAGAAGTATGAAGGATGAAAATTAAAGGATAGAAATGATATATCATGTAAATATTATTCAAAGGAAAGAATTGTCTATATTAATACAAGATAAAAAAAGACTGCATAGCAAAGAAAATTGGCAGAAACAGAGCAGCATTACATAACAGTAAGAGAGTGCATCTATCAAAAGCACATAGCAATCCTAAATGTGTATGCTACAAAAAACAGAGATGCAAAATATGTGAAGCAAAAACTTGTAGAACTGAAAGAAAAATAAACAAAACTATAAAAACATTTGGAGACTTTAACATCCTTTCTCAACAATTGATAGAAAAACTGGACAGAAAATCACAATGATATAGAAAAACTCAAAAGCACCATCACAAACCAAAATCTTATCAACATTTATAGAACACTCCACCCAACAATAAAAAAATAATTATTGTTATCCTGTAACCATGGAACACATATCTAGGAAGGCCATACCCTCGCCCACAGAACGAGTCTCAACAAGTGTAAACAAAAAAACCTGAAATTACACAGAGTGTGTTCTTCTTTTTCAATGGAATCAAACTAAAAATCATTAGCAGAAAGAAAACAGGAAGATCTTCAACATTTTAAAACTAAGAACACACCTTTAAATATTGTATAGATCAATGAGGAAGTCTCAGGGGAAATAAAAAAATGTATTGAATTGAAAGAAAATGAATATACAATATATCAAAAAATTGGAGACAGTTGAAGCAACAGTAAAAGGGAAATTTATTTCACTAACACCGATACTGAAAAGAGAAAAGTTCTCATATTAATAATCCACACTCCCACAGCAAACCTCTAGAAAAGGTAGATCAAAGCAAACATTGGGAAGAAAACAACAACAAGATAATCAATTAAGTTGAATTAAAAAAAAATAGAGAAAAACAGCAAAACAAAGAATTAGTTCTTTGAAAATATGACTAAAATTAATAAACCTCAAGCAAGATTGATAAGAAAAGAGAACACACAAATTAACTATATCAGGTATGAAACATAGTATATTACTATAAACACTATAGATATCAAAAAAATAATATAGACTACTTTCCACACATAGATTTGACAACATAGATTAATGAACAAATTGCTCAAAAAACACAAATTGCCACATGTCACACAAAATGAAATAGATAATTTTATAGCCCTGTAACTATTAAGAAAATTGAATTTATACTTTAAATAGTTTTCCCTTGAAAAATATCCAGGTCCAAACTATTTCAATGAAGAATTCTATCAAATATTTAAGGAAGAGTGAGTTAGTATAAATTCTACAAAATATCTTCTAGAAAACAGAAAAAGAAGGAACACTAACCAGTTCATTTCACAAAGCTAATATTACTTTGGTAAAGAAACCAGACAAATATCATACAAAAAATAAATAAATAACAACAAAAAACTACTGACCTATATCCTTTATAAATATACTACACAAATCCTTAACAATACTTTAGCAATTAGCATTCATTGATATATAAAAAAAAATGTCACTTGACAAAATTCAACATCCATTCATCAAAAACTTCCAGAAAAATAAGATTACTGAAGACTTTCTCAACTTAGAGCATCTACAAAACTCCCTACATGATCCTCATAGAGAAAAATTAAACACTTTCCCCCTAAGATTGGAAATAAGGCAAGGCTGTCTGCTCATATCACTCCTATTCAACCTGGAGCTGGAGATTTTAGGCAGTGCAATACGACAAGAAAAGCAATTAAAATTCATACCTATTAAAAATAAAAATAACTTCCCCTACTTACATGATAGCATTATTTATTTAGGAAATCCCAAAGAATCTAAAAGTAAACTCTTAGATCTAATATATGAGTTGAATAAGATCACATGATAAAAGATAAACTTTAAAAATGTGTTTCTATATGCTAGCAATTAACCCTGGATATTAAAAATATAATATATTTAGAATTAAAAAAAGGAAATACTTAAATGTAAATCTAATAAAAACATACAAGATGCTGAAAGCTACAAAACACTGATGAAATAAGTCCAAGAAGACACACCCTGTTCATGGTTTAATGATGGAAATGCTATTCTCCCCTACTTGATAAATAAGTTTAATACAATTTCTATTAAAATCCCAGCAAAATTTTTTGTGGATGTAGAATTTAAATGGAAAAAAAGAACTAAAATAGCAAAAAACAACTTTGTAAAAGAAAAATTAAGTGGAAAGAATCAGTCTACCTGATTTTAAAACTCATTATATAACTACAGTAATCAAGAGTGTGTGGTACTGGACAGAGGGATAGACACATGGATCAATGGAAGAAGACAAAGATCTCAGAAATAGACCCACACATACACACCCAACTGATTTATGACAAAGGTGCAAAAGCAATGCAATGGAAGAAAGATAGCTTCTTCAATAAATGGTGCTGGAGTAATCCAGCATCTATAGATAAAAAATAAACTTCAAACTAAGCTTCATACCTTATACAAATATTAACTCAGAATGGATCACAGAATTAAGTATAAAAATGCAAAACTATAAAACTTTTAGGGGGAAAAACCCACAGAGAAATAACATTAGGATCTCAGGATAGGCATAAAAGATCTTTGACTTGTCATCAAAGGAAAATTCATAAAGAAAAACGTTGGGTTGGATGTGGTGGCTCATGCCTATAATCCTAGCACTCTGGGAGGCCAAAGCAGAAGTATCACTTGAGTCCAAGAATTTGAGATTGCAGTGAGCTACAATGACACTACTGCACTCTACCCAGGGCAACAGAGTAAGACTCTATCTCAATTTAAAATAAAAAAGAACAAAAGAAGAAAAAGATGGATTAGATTTTATTACAAAAAAAATTGCTCAGAAAAAGAAACTATTAAAATGATGAAAAGACAAGCTACACAATGGAATAACATATTTGCAAATCACACATCTAACAAAGCACTAGTATGTAGAATACATACAGAAATATGAAGAACAAGAAGGAGCAAGATATCAGCAGAGGAAAACCCCCAAGAGGCTTGGAGTTCAGTGAAAAGGGTAGGTGGAACAGTTTATTTCTTCCTCCCTCAATTCTATGGTAGTCAGCAAGCTCCTGAGCTCCTGGAGAGCCTTTCTACCCTCACAAGCTCAAAAGCTGTTTGCCACCAGTGAACTGGGAGCTTCTTGAGGACAAAGCACCAGGCTGCCAGCCCCTTGGGGAACTTCCCAACACTACAGACCTGAGCTGAGATGGCAGGCACCATATTGCTTCTCCAATCACCATACACTTTTGTCCTCCCAATGGGGCTTCAGACACTCAGTTTCCATTTTGCTTATTCCCACATAAATATCTCACAACTCCAGTGCAGACTGTGGGAGCCACAGGGGCTGGTGGGTCACAGGTGATATGCATGACCCCAGAGCCTGGCCATTCTGGGTAGGCTGCCTTCTGTAGAGAGGGACAGAGACAACAGAGTTCTAGCTTTCCTCCATTCAAACACATTTCCTCTCCTTCTCCTCCCCTGCCCATGGCTGGCAAGAGAGATGCTTGAGCCAGGGCTCTCAGGAACTGTTGCTTCTCCCCTGTTGGTGCACACCCCACACCAGGCCTACCACAGAGAGCAGGGCTGAAACCTTTCCTCTTAAAGCCCTGCAGAGGACTAAGAGGTGCTTGAACTATGAGCTCCCTGCTCACTGCCCTCCCTGGTGCAGCTAGCCCAGCAGCTCCAGCGGCTCCATCAGAGTACGGCACACCCCGAAGTGGAGGAACATCAAACCTGCTTGAGCACAGCATAGGAAACTCGGGACTAGCACACTTCCTCCTGGCATGGTCAGGGATTGATCTTCAGGGACCCAGGGACAGGCCCACAGGCCAGATCCCATACCCCCAGGGCTTAATTTTGTTGCTCAGGGGCAGGGAGGGGAGATTTGTGAACTAATCTCAGAAGGTGAGGGAATACAGAGGGGCAGAACTAAAAAGAGAGCATAGTGTGGGTCCCAGACACAGCACATTTGTGGAGCATCCCTTGCCCCACAGGAAAGCTGCACTTTCAGCCCAGGATGGGATCCTGGACAGGGAAGCTCTCAGCCTGCAGTGCCATCATGGGAGAGCTCAGCTAGTTTGAACTCTTTCTTGCTGGCAAATGCTGGAAAAAGACTTCAGAGCAGGGAAGAAGGGAGAATAGTGAAACCTGCTCCTGACAGCAAGATTGTGGATCTCAGATGGACCCCGCCTCCACAAGCAGACTTTCTGGCTGGGAGGGACCACCTCAGCCCCTCCCTAGTGGCTTTTCCCAGAAGCCTGGGAACAGACTTTTAACCCCTGCTGAAACAACTACCTTACCAGCTTTTGTGGAGCCTGAGGGCAGGCTTACCCAGCCAAGCCCCTCCCAGTCTCACTCCCCCACCCATCACTGCTGTGGTGGAGAATAAGTACTATCCTGGAAGTTCCAGGGCCACACCCACCACTTGGGGTATTTAAGTGCTTCTCCTGAGGGGCTAGAGCCAAACACAGGTCCCAAAAACAATACTACGGTTTGTTCCTTCTGACAATCTCCACCTACTGACAGGGAGGTAAATTTGCACAAACCTTTACAGCATTTAATGACTCAGTCATAAAGAATGTGGTTGATTATTACCCACAAGCACCACCTACAGTCTCAGAGATTAAACTGGGCATACCAGTACAATTCACACTGTTAAGAAGACCACAGGGCTGGTGAAAGAAAAAGGTCACAAAGACCTCCATCATCTCTCATCAGAGAGAGACAGAGCCTGCCCACACATAGTTCACCAGTTCTACAGCCTACAAACAACTAGCAACTGAGAAAACCACCACACTAGGATATCTATAACCAAGGCATCTGTTCAGAGACTAGACCTGCATCAAAACACCCAGAAGTAAAGCCAAAGATTCTTACCCAACATATGCTACAGACACTTCCTTACAAGTGAGGGGGGGGAGCAAAAAATTGTCCAATCTAAACAAAAGAAAATCCAAAAATAAGAAGTGTCAGCTGCCCCAGATGAGAAGGAATCAGCACAAGAACTTCGGAAGTATGAAAAATCAGAAGGAAAGGACACCCCCAAAAGGGTACACCAGCTCTCTAGCAATGGATACCAACCAAAATGAAAATACTGAAATGACAGATAAAGAATTCCAAATATGGATTGTAAGGAAGCTCAATGAAATCCAAGAGGAAAGGGGAAAACCAACTCAAAGAAATTAGAAAAACAATTCAGGAAATGAATGAAAAATTCACTAAAGAGATCAACATATTAAAGAAAAACAAATAGAACCCCTGGAAATGAAAATTCTCTTAAGGAAATACAAAACACAGTGGAAAGTTTTAAGAATAGACTAAACCAGGCAGAAGAATGAATCTCAGAGCTTGAGGACAACTCTTTTGAATTAACTCAGTCATTCAATAATAAAGAAGAGAGCATTAAGAGGAATGAACAAAGTTTACAAAGAATATGAGGTTATGTAAAATGGCCATATATAAAAAACATAGGCACCTGAAGGTGAAAAAGAAAATGCAGATTGGCTGGAAATATATTTGAGGGAATAATTGAGGAAAACTTCCCCAGTCTTGCTAGAGATTTAGACATCCACGTACAAGAAGCTCAACAAACACCTCGGAGATTCATTGCAAAGAGACAATCACCAAGACACATAGTCATCAGACTGGCCAACATCAACATGAAGGAGGAACTCCTGAAAGCTGTGAGATGAAAACATCAAGTAACTTACAATGCAAAACCCATCAGGCTAACTACAGACTTCTCAACTGAGACATTACAAGTCAGAAGGGGTTGGGGCCCCATCTTCAGAATTCTTAAACAGAACAACTGCCAGCCTATAATTTTGTATCATGCAAAAACTAAGTTTCACATATAAAGGAGAGGTAAAGACTTTTCCAGACAAGCAAACACTGAGGGAATTTGTCAAGACCAGACCTGCTCTTCAGGAAATACTCAGAACCACATTATACATTGATCAGCCCATTATACATTACCCACCAGTGTAAAAACACTCAAAAGCTAAAGCTCACAGCCTATATTAAACAATATCACAAGAGGCAAAACAGAGCAATAAGGTACTACCCCACAGGATGAACAGAACAACAACGAACATATCAATTTTATCAATCAACGTGAACGTTATCAATGCCCCACTCAAGAGACAGAGGCTGCCCGAATGGATGAAAAAATACCACCTAAGTATCTGCTATCTCCAGGAAACACATCTAACCCATAAGGACTCATACAGACTCAAGGTTAAGAGATAGAAAAAATGACTCCATGCAAATGAAAACCAAAAGAAAGCAGGTGTAGTCATTCTCATATCAGGTATGATTGACTTTAAATCAACAACAGTAAAGAAAGACAAGGATGGTCATTATATAATGATAAATGGAACAATTCAACAAGAAGACATAACAATCCTAAATATTTATGCACCTAACACAGGAGTGACCAGATTCATAAAGCAAACCCTACTAGATCTAAGCAAAGAGATAAACAGTAGCATCATAATTGCTGGGGACTTCAACACCCCACTGACAGCACTGAACAGATCATCCAAGCAGAAAATAAATAAAGACCGGACTTAAATGGGACTCTAGAGCAAATGGGCCTGACAGACATTTACAGAACATTTTATGTAAAAACTACAAAATATACATTCTTCTCATCAGCACATGGAACATTCTCCAAAACCGATCATATCTTAGGCCACAAAACATGGCTCAAGAAATTCAAAAAAATATAAATCATACAAAATATCTTCTCAGAACGCAGTGGAATAAAACTAGAAATTAATTCCAAGAAAAACAGTCAATTCTACACAAAGTCATGAAAATTAAACAACCTTCTGCTAAAAGATTAATGAAATTAAGATGGAAATGAAAAGATTCCTCATACTGAATGAGAAAGGGCACACAAGCTACCAAAATATGTGGGATTTAGCAAAAGCAGTCCTAAGGGGAAAATTCATAGCCTAAATTCCTACATCAAAAAGACAGAAAGATCACAAATTAACAATATAATGACATATCTCAAAGAACTAGAAAAGGAACAGCAAACCAAACCCAAAGCTGGCAGAAGAAAAGAAATAACCGAGCTCAAAGTAGAACTAACCAAAATGGAAAACAAAACAAACAAAAAAATACAAAGGATCAATGAAACAAAAAGTTTGTTCTTTGAAAAGACAAACAAAATTGACAGACCTCTTGCTAGATTAATCAGGAATAGAAGAAAAATCACCCAAATAAGCTCCATCAGAAACGAAAAAGGAGATATTACAAACGATACCATAGATATACAAAATATCATCTGTGAATACTATGAAAATCTGTACTCACATAAACTCAAAATGTACAGGCAATGGACAAATTCCTGGAAAAATACAGCTTTTCAAGACTCAATCAGGAAGAAATAGAACTCCTGAACAGACCAATAACAAGCAATGAGATTGAAGTAGTAATAAAAAACCTTCCAAGAACAACAACAAAAAAAAGCCCTGGACCAAGTGGATTCACAGCCGGATTTTACCAGACATACAAAGAAGAGCTGGTACCCATACTGCAGATGTTATTTCAGAAAATCAAGAAGGAAGGAGTCCTTCCCAATTCATTCTACAAAGCCAGTATCACCTTGATACCAAAGCCAGGAAAGACCATCACAAAAAAAGAAAAGTACAGACCAATATTTGTTATGAATATTGATGTAAAAATCCTCAATAAAATACTAGCAAACCAAATTCAACAGCACATCAAAAAAATAATACACCATGTATGTGATTCACCACATAAACAGAAGCAAAAACAAAGACCATATAATCATATCAATAAATGGGGAAAAAGCATTTGACAAAATTCAGCACCCTTTCATGACAAAAACCTTCAACAAACTAGGTATATAAGGAATATACCTCAAGATTATAAAAGCCATATATGACAAACTCACAGCCAACATTATACTGAATGGGGAAAAGTTGAAAGCATTCCCACTAAGAACTGGAACAAGACAAGGATGCCTACTGTGACCACTTCTATTCAACGTAGTACTGGAAGTCCTAGCCACAACAGTCAGGCAAGAGAAAGAAATAAAGCATATCCAAATTGGGAAAGGTAGGTCAAACTATCACTTTTTGCTGATGATATGATCTTATATCTAGAAAACACCAAAGACTCCCCCAAAAGACTCCTGGAATTGATAAACAAATTAAGCAAAATCTCGGGTTACAAAATCAGTGTACACAAATCAGTAGCATTCCTATATACCAATAACAATCATGCTGAGAGTCAAATCAGAGACTCAATGCCTTTCACAATTGCTACAAAGAAAATAAAATACCTAGAAATATACTTAACAAAGGAGGCGAAAGATCTCTACAAGTAGAACTATGAAACCCTGAGGAAAGAAATTGCAGACAACACAAACAAATGGAAAAACATATCATGTTCATGGATTGGTAGAATCAACATTGGTAAAATGTCTATACTACTCAAAGTGATTTACAGATACAATGCAGTCCCCATCAAAATACCAATGTCATATTTCTCAGATCTAGAAAAATTAATTCTATGCTTCATTTGGAACCAGAAAAGACCCCGAATAGCCAAAGCAATCTTAAACAAAAAGAACAAATCTGGAGACGTCACATTACCAGACTTCAAATTATACTGCAAGGCTATATTAACCAAAACAGCATGGTATCAGCACAAAAATAGAGACATAGGCCAATGGAACAGAAAAGAGAACCCAGAGATAAAACCAGCTACAACCAACTGGTCTTTGACAAAGCAGACAACAATACGCACTGGGGAAAAGAAGCCTTTTTCAGTAAATAGTGCTGGGAAAATTGGATAGCCACGTGCAGAACAATGAAATAGGATCCATATCTCTCACCACTCACAAAAATTAATTCAAGATGGATAAAACTTAAATGTAAGGCAAAAAACTGTAAGAATTCTAGAAGAAAATGTTGGAAAAACTCTTCTAGATGCCAGCCTAGGCAAAGAATCTATGAAGAAGACCCCAATGACAATCACAGCAACAACAAAAATAAATGAATGGGAATTGATTGAATTAAAAAGCCTCTTTGCAGCTGAGGAAATAATACAGCAAATAGACAACATACGGAATAGGAGAAAATATTCTCATGCTATTCATCTGATAAAGGGCTAAAAATCAGAATCTACAAAGAACTCAAACAAATCAGCAAGGAAAAAACAATCCCATTAAAAAGTGGGCAAAAGACATGAACAGAAGCTTTTCAAAAGAAGATAGACAAATAGTCAATAAACATATGAAAAAATGCTCAATGTCACCAATTATCAGGGAAATGCAAATTAATAGCACAATGAGATATCACCTTACCCCTGTTAGAATGGCTTTTATTAAAAAGTCCAAAAAGATCAGATGCTGGCGTGGACACAGAGAGAAAGGAACAACCCTTACGGAAAATAGTATGGAGATTTCTCAAAGCACTAAAAGTAGACCTACTATTTGATCCAGCAATTCCACTACTGGGTATTTACCCAAAGGAAAAGAAGTCATTTTATCAAAAAGACACCTACACTCGAATGTTTATTGCAGCACAATTCACAATTGTATAGATTGAGCAAACATTTGCACAAAGGCAGTGGAACTCAGTGTAAATCAAGTGGGGGGGAAAGAAGGGATGGGCAAAAACTTACCTAATAGGTACAATGGAAACTATCTGGGTGATGGGCATGCTTATAACCCTGATTTAAGCACAACAAAATTGATACATGTAACCAAAAACACTTGTGCCCTTGTAATATTTTGAAATATAAAAAAAAGTATCCATTACCACCTGCTATAATTATGTTCTCCTGTTTGACCATATTTTAAAATAAATGCATTGGTCAATGTAAAAAAAAATATCTGAAAACTCAACCACAAAAACAAAAATCAATTCAATTAGAAAACTGGTGGAAAACATGAAGTAACATTTCATAGAATAGAATATGTAGATGATAAATAAGCATATGAAATATACTTAAAACCATTAGCCATTAGGGAAATGCAAATTAAAAACATAATGAGATATCACTACACACCTACAAAATTGGCTAAAATAAAAAAAAATGTGAAGACAAAATACTGTTAAGGATGCAAACTCTATCACGCGTATATTCCTGTTGATAGTGCATAGCACCTCTGGAAAACAGTTTAGCAGTTTCTTAAAAAACCTAATATGCAACTACAATTCAGCCTAGCAATAGCACTCCAGAACATTTATCCTAGAGAGATGAACTTATATACAGACAAAAACTTCTATACAAATGTTCATAGCAGCTGCAGTCATCATACATGATAGCCAATACCTAGAAACAACCTAAGGTCTTTCAACAGATGAAGGGTTAAACAAACTGGCATATCCGTAGGATGGAATAGTACTCAGTGATTAAAAGGAACTGTTAACACAGTCAACAATTTGAATGAATCTCAAGGGCATTATTATGAGTGAAAAAAAGCCAATCTCAGAGGATCATATACTATATGATTTTATTTCTATAACATTTTTTAAAAGATAAAATTATAGGAAATGCAAAATAGATTAGTTTTTGTCAAATCTTATGTAGAGGTTGTTGGCAGATGGTTCTAAAAGGGCAACATGAGAGATTCTTGTGCTGATTAAAATGTTCTGTACCTTTCAATATTTTGGTTGTGATACTGTACTATAGTTTTTTCAAGATGTTACCCTGGGATAAACTGGGATTTCTGTACACTTGCATGTAAATCTATAGTTATCTCGAAATAGAGAAAAAAGAAAAATTAATGGTGAAATAGCAAATGAAGTTCAGTTAGGAAAAAGGCCCTGTGGGTCTGAATCACCTGAAGAGATATTTTTATAGCTTAAGCTCTAAGAATTGATGGTTTGATACCTCAGATCCTATAACTTTAGCTGGTCAGGAAGGTATGAAGAAAAATTTAGGAACTTTTTCTTTTTCTTACTTAAGAGAAAAGTAAAAGCATAAAAAATGAAGAAAAACATTAGACTTAGGGTACAGAATCGGTTCTAACCATTTAAATATTTCATACAATTCTAGCAAAAAAATTGTAATAACTTTGTATATTTTATATCTTTTTAAGAAAAAGGTATATTTGGTTTGTGGTTATAATGAAATACTTAAATATGCAAATTTTAAATTTCTCAAATGTATCAATGCTTAATATGTAGGGTATTTACTTCATTAAATTCACAAGTGTTGAATTGGCTGCTTAAATATTTAGGAAAATATCATTTAATAGGTTTACGTCATTAATAATTTCAGTATTAAATGACAAATTTTGATAGTAGTTGGCATCCTTTCCTATACTCTCAAGCTCCTTACCCATTATGTAATGCTACTAACACTCAGAACTTTCTAAATTTGTAAAGCAGGATTAAAGTAATTCAGCACCTCAGTTCTGAATTACTAAGGTAATTCAGTTGGTAGCTCCAGTTGGTAGCATTCATTTTTGTTTTGGTTCCTAGGCCTGTTTTCTTTTCTTTTTCCTCCTTCTCTGTATTATGAGTGGATATGTTTCCTCCATAATGCTAATGAAACTCCATAGAGTTCTTGAGATAACCCAAAAGATTGAATTGACTCCCATGAGTTAGAGAAATAACCCACTACCAAGCTTTAGTAAAAATTTCAAATATACAAACAATCATGAGACACAGACAATGAATGAAGGGAGAGGTCTGTAATTATCAACACAGCTCTCAGGCCCTTTCTTGAGGAACCAGATGCACTCAGCCCAGATGAACATGTGTCTCTAAGTAATGTCTCTGGCTACATTTCTTACACAAAAGAAAATCATTTTGATCATAATACATTGTTATTTTATGCTCAGTTACTAGTTTTTCTGTCATTTTCCAGGGAGCCCTTCCTGGATTTCAGATTTGATAACTGATTGATAGTGTCACAGGATCAGTTTCATTTAGTAGTATTCTCATGTATGTAATCCTAAATCACATAAGTTAGAAAAAGAATGAAGTAACAATTATCTGCCCTAAGGAGTCCCCTACTTGTTGATATTGAAAAAAAAAAGTGTTGTAATTTTATGTGGCTGTTGATATCATCCATAAGCAAATATCATAGTGTTTGGTCTATTAGCAACAACCAGCTTACTAATCTTACTGGTTATTACTATTTTCATGTACAGTTCATGATGGCCAGATAAGACACACCTGGACTAAAAATGTAACAGGATATGACTGTCCAGATGACATTCCTAACTACAGTTGGAGTGTGCTGATTACATCCCTCCCAGACATATTTTAAAAGCTTCAAATCTAAAAACACATTTTGTCTGGACAACTGATAAATAACAGTGGCAGATGGAGCAGCCTGCTGGGTAGCAATTGGGAAGACAGGGAGATAAGAAGAGCATAAAATCCATCCAGAAAAATATGATGGGCTGTAGCTATCTCAGACTGATACTTGCTCCATCTGAAAGTTCTGCATTTCACTTCATGGCTACTCTATCTTTTCTTCCACTCAAACCAGAAACCTTGGACCTTTCTCTTTTTCACACTTCAGACCCAATCCATTTGGGAATCCTACTGGCTCTACCATTAAAATCTACCTAAATTATGAACTTTTCACGACCTCCACTGCTACCACCTCATCTGAACCATCTTACTGCTCACTGGAATTACTGCAAGAGCCTTCTAATAGCAATTCCCACTTCCTTCCTTGCCTCTCTACCCACTGAATTCAGATGGATCCTTTTAAAATGTAAGTTACATCTTTAAAATTGTAAAATGTCACTCCACTGTCAACTACCTTCATTACACTTTGATTCAAAACCCATCCCAGTCAGGATGATCCCTCCTGTGCCCTCCCTGGCTGTTATCCCTCTTGCTCGCTCCACTCCAAAGACCCCAGACTCCTCACTCCTCCCTGTTATCCTCGGACCTTGCTCCTTTCCTCCCTTTTTTCAGATCTGGATGAAATCTCACCTTGATAATATGGTCTACCTTGAACATCCTTTTTAATAGTACAACCTGTTACAGCCACTAGCCTGGCATTGTCAATCTCTTTAACACTGCTTTACTTTTTCTTTTTTATTACAGCCACAACCACCTTTTAACATATGATATAGTTTATCCATATTTATATTTATTAATTACTATCTATCTCCCTCTGCTAAAATGTAAGCTCTACAGGACAGGAATATATTAATTTTGCTTTTTGATGTAGCCTAAACATTTTGAACAGTGTCTGGGACTCAATGAATGTGAGTTCACTGAATGAATTAATGCAATTCATTTAATTGCTTCCAAACAACTGCATTAAACCAAAAACACCTATGATGGATGTGGCTCCAAGTATGTATCAGGGACACAAGGAGATAAAATAGATGGACCTTGAATTGAAAGAAGTCACTGTCTAGTGGGGAAGACAAATTACAAATGAATCATTATAGTATAATGCTGAATGGATGTGAGGTGCATATACTGGGAACCCATGTTACATGGTAGAGGTCCATATTCCTCTTCTTTCTTATTCCCCAAACGGTACTTTTACAACCCCTTTTATCCTGCATTACTCTTTTCTCTCTCTCTCTAGGCTTCTTGTTATGATTAATATACAGTTAGATAGAATGGATTCTTAGGATTCAAATACTATCAGGGGTCACCAAAAAATGTGAAATATTAAGGAGGAAATATCCTTGGTGCAAAAATGCCTAGGGAATTTGAAAAGATCCCCATGATAACACGTAGGTACTCTACATCACATGATTTCCAGAGGCAAAAGAATAAGATCATGGGATGACACCAGGTGGGACGACAGTCTCTGTAATTAAGGTGATTGTATTTGCTTTCTTTTTCTCCTCCATTGTTCCCCACTGATTATATGGGGATGTAGCTTGTCATGGAGATGTTAAAACTGTTAAAGGTGTGATTTTATGTGTGTGTGTATATGTGTGTGTATATATATATATCTGAAAGTGTATTACATGAGCTGAGCATTAGTAATTATGCCGTATGTTTTAATGATACCAAACTGAAATAAATAATGTGTCTTTAAATATTGAAAGTCAGAATAGACTCTGTCTTCTTTAATCTTCCCTGGTGACTCCATGGAGACCATGGCTACTGAGGGGAAAATGCAGTTGTATAGAAGGAGCACAGAGACCTGGACAGAGAATAAATTATTCTGAAAACCCAGGGATAAATGGCTGACTCAGCTGGAGAAAAAGGTTTATAGAACACTTCCTGCAGGAGGTATAAAAATCAATACTCAGAAGAGGGAAGGGAGGAGGGAGAAAGGCATTCTAAGAAAAGGGGAGAGCTTGAGCAAGAAACAACAGGCAAAAAAATCACACCTAACATGTGGAATAATCACCTAGATGCTTGGTGGCTTTGGGGCTCAAAATTAAGCAGAAAGTACAATGTATAACGTTCAAGAGATTGTATGTCTTTGTACATCCCTCATATTCCTCTTCTCTCTCTGAGTATACTTTCCCCAGATGATCACATTAGCACCTACTGATTCGATTTCTACATCTTTTCATATTCTCAGATTTCTAGTATTATCTCTCCCTTCTTCTGTCTCCCAGGCTCAAGAATGTGACCATTTTCTGGATAGCTAAAAAGTTGTAATTATAAGTTGTGATCAAGAATTTTTCTAGCTCATAGTTTAATTTGCCATCTCCTCTGAAAGATTTTACTAAATTCATTGGGTTTTTTTTTGGCCATTTCTCTGTTGCACCTTCTTAAAGCATTCAAGATTTTTTGGGGAAGCACACTTTCCTTTTGTACTCAACTTTGGCTTTTAATACTGTTCTTGCTTGTTTTTCTTATCTCTCTGACAATTCTTTGCATATCTCATTTTCTGGGTTCCCTGACTTTTTCCTTAAATATTGGAAAAGTTATCAGTTCTTTTCAGATTGTCCCTGAGTTAGTTCACTGAGAATCACAATTTGCAGCAGAACTTGTCTTATGATTCCCAGATGGATGTTTGCTTGTCCTACCTCTCCTTCCACTTTCTGCCCAACATTCACAAATGCTTAATGTACATTGCCTTCTGAATATATAGTCACTACATCAAACTCACTATTTTCTATATTAATTTTATCATCTTTCTTCCAAAATATATTGCTGCTGCCACCTCAATTCTTTGTTTCTGTGAATTTCAGGGCATTTGGGGCAAATTTTGGTATCATCTGTGATTTTTTTTTCTCCTCTTCTCTCCTACTTGTGTGTAATCAATTCCCATGTCTGATCTCCTAGACTCTATCTTATCTCTGAAATGTATCCCTTCTGTCAACAATCTGATACTTCAGTACAGTGCTACCTCTCAACTGTGCAATTGAAAATTATTTCTAGTCTCTAACTTTCTCCAGTTAAGGAATATGATTTTAACAGGATTATAAAAGACAAAGTACACTGTACTTTCTTTCTCACAAACGTTCCTTTATCGTGAAAGATAATTTCAACCCAGACCTCAAAGTGGTCTCCATTCCTTCAACCCATTTCACTGACCAGAACTACCCACATGATGTCACCAATGCAAAAACATCTGGGACTAGTAGCCTTCTTGTGTGTCCCAGAGGAAAATGAAACAGTTTAATAAATGCATTATTTTGGCTTCATTGCATATGAATCATTGAAATTTAATAACAGGAATTCCTGGAGGTGACATCAGCAAGATGGTAGAATAGGACTCTCCAGCACTCATACCTCTGCAAAAACATTCATTTGAACAAATATTTGCACATTAACATACCTGCACAAGAGCCAAGGAAAGCAGGTGAGAGTAACAGCACCAGGAATAACACAGAAATAAGAAAAGACACATTGCAGAGCGTAGGAAGGACAGTTTTATGTTACTTACATAACCCTGCCTCCAACCCCAGGCAGCCCCCAGCTGAGTGTGGAGAGAGATACCATTTGACAGGAGGAAGGAGAAGGAAGTGAGCACTGGACTTTACCTAGGACACCAAACCAGGCCCACCCCAGTAAAGCCCAGCAACAGGCAGGCCCCCATGGCTCCAGACTCCAGGCTAGTACTTGTAGACTGAGCCTCCATGCCCACCTCAGCACTCAGCTGGATCCCAAAGCCCCAAACTCCAGACCTTTGTGATGTACTTGGTCTCTGGGTCACCACATCACCACCTCAGCAGTCCCAGGCTCTGGACTACCCAGAATTCAGTAAACCCCAGGGACCTTAGGCTCTGGACTGCCCCATCACCATGGTGGCCAACCTCAGTGTGGCCTGGCTCTGGACTGCCCCCAATAACAGGGGGCCCATATAGCCTTAGTCATCAGGCTGGCAGCCACAGACCTAACTTCCAGGATGACTCCTATAGATACAGACTCCAAGCCTGCCCCACACCAAGCCAACCCTGGCCTCCCAGCTTTCAGGCCCATCCAAGTGACTATGGGCCTGGCCTAACACCAGGCCATCCTCCAGAAAATCAGGCACCCCAGAGTCCTACCCCAGAGCCAGATGAGCCCCAGAGGCCCAGGGCTCTAGACTGCCCTCAGCATGGGGCTGGCCCCCACATAACCTAGGCTTCAGGCCTGCCCTAGCAACAGACCAGTGCCTTCAGCCCTACTTATCAGGCCATCATCTGTGGACCCAGCCTCCAGGTCAGTGCCTATGGATATAGGATCCAGGCTCAATCAGTGTCAAGCCAGCCCCTGCAGCCTCAGGCTTCAGGCCATCCCCAGGGCCAAGTTAGCAGCCTGGCCTCCAGGTAGGAAGCCATGGACATAGGCCTGCCCAGTGCCAGACAAGTCCTCATGGCCCCATCCTCAAGACAAGCCCCTGTGGCCCTACAATTCAGTAGACTCAGGGTGCAGCCCTGTCCAAGTAAACACCAGCAATGGACCAGAAGTCACAGACCTAGGCTTCAGGCTCACTCCTGTACCCAGGTCCCAGGCTGGCCCTCACAGGCCTGGCCTCTAGGTCAGAATTTTCACAACAAACCTCCAGGCCAGCATCAGTGGACACAGGATCCATGCTGGTCCCTAAGGACTCAGCCTCAGACACCAGGCTGATCCCCATAGCTCCAGGCTCCAGAAGACTCAGTGTCCAAGCCTGGTCCAACAGATGTAGGGTCAAGGCCCACCCCACTAAACCCAGGTGCCAGGCTGTATCCCTTCAACTGAGGTGCTGAGACCACCTCTGCAGACCTAAGATCTATGCCAGCTCCCATGAACCCAGAACCTAGACCTGTCCCCAGATTTTCAGACTGTAGACCCATTCCAGTGGACCCAAGTGTCAGGAACATTTCAGTTCCTGCCCAGCTTCTTCACACCCAAGATCAAAACCTACCTGAGTGCCAAGTCAGCCCCACAGTCACAGGCACCAAGCCTACTCACCTATTGACACAGACACCAGGGTAGCCTGCCTGAGAACTCCAGTGGAAAGCTCATACTCAATGCCAGATAGCCTGCTCAGACCCTCTGGATGGGTTGACTGGTAAAGAGCTTTCCCACCCAGACAAAACTAGCCTGTTAAGATTGGAATAACAACCTCTTTCTTTATATGTGCATAAACATAAAGCAACAAGAAAAATGAAAAACCAAGGAGACTTACATCATCAAAAGAACATAATAATCTCCTAGTCACTGAGCCCAAAGAAATGGAGATATATGAATTGGATGATGAAGAACTTAAAATAATTGTTTTAAGGAAGCTCAGGGAGCTTTAAAAAAAAACACAGAGAAATAATTCAATAAGAGGAGAAAGTAATAAATGACCAGAACAAGAGATTTAAAAGAGATATCAAAATTATTAAATAAACTTCAAACAGAAATTCTGGAGCTAAAAGTACAATGAATAACATGAAAAATGCAATAGAGAGCATCAACAAGAGAATTAATCAAGCAGAAGAAAGAATGTGTAAATTCAGAAACAGGTTGTTTGAAAATATATAGTAAGAGGAAAAAAAAGAATAAAAAGGAACAAAGAAATCTTATAGGACTTATGTGACGGAATAAATAGAGCAAGTTTCAAGTTATAGGAATTTGCGAAAGAGAAGAGAAAAACAAGGGGGTAGAAAGCTTACTTAAAGAAATAATAGCAAGCCAGGTATGGCTGCACGCACCAATAGTTACAGCTAGTTCAGAGGCTGAAGCAGGAGGATCACCTGAGTCCAGGAGTTTTAGGCCAGTCTGGACAATATAGCAAGATCTCATCTCAAATAAATAAATAGAAATAATTGCAGAAAACTTTCCAAATTTGGGAAAATATATAAATATCCAGGCACAGAAAATTCAAAGGCCACCAATAAGATTTAATCCAAACAAGACTCCACCAAGACATATTATAATCAACCTGTTAAAAATCAAATAGAAGAGAGGATCCTGAGGCAGCAAGAGAAAAGTAGCAAATAACATACAAAGTAGTTTCAACAAGGCTTGCCGCAGATTTCTCAGCAGAGACATAGGCAAGAAAGGAGTGGGATGATATATTCAAAATGCTGAATAAAAAAATTAAAACCTACCAACCAAGAATTCTGTGCCCAGCAAATCTGTTCTTCAGAAATGAAGGAAAGAGAAAAACTTTACCAGAATACAAAATCCAAGGAAGTTCATCAACAGCAGAGGTGTCCTGCAAGAAATGTGGAAGGTAGTTCTTCAAAATTAAAAAAAAAGGATCCTAATTAATAATGCAAAAACATATGAAAGTATAAAACTCACTGAGAAAAGTATGCAGTCTATACTGTAATAGTAGTGTGTAAATCAATTATATCTTTAGTATGAAGGGTAAAAGACAAAACTATTAAAAGTGATAATAGCTACAATAATTTGTTAAGGGGTACACAATTTAAAAAGATGGAAATTGTGACATCAAAAATTTTAAATGTGGGGTGGGGGGTGAAGTAAAGGTGTAGAGTTTTTTTGTGCAATCAATGTTAAGTTATTATCAGCTTAAAATAGCCTGTTAAAACTGTGAGATATTTTTGTAAGCCTCATGGTAATCACAAAGCAAAAACCTATAGTAGATACACAAAAGACAAAAAGTAAGAAATCAAAATATACCATTATAGAAAATCACTTAATCACAGAGGAAGAAAGCAAGAGATGAAGAAAGGAACAAGTGACTTATAAGCCAACCAGAAAACAATTAACAAAATATCAGTAAGTCCTTAAATATCAATAATTACTTTGAATGTTAATGGATTAAATTTCCCAATCAAAAGACATAGAGTCGTTCAATAGATAAAAGAAAGAAGAGAAAAGACACAATTTCATGTTGCCTAATGCTTCACTTCTTGGAAGGGCACAAAGAGATTGAAAGTGAAAGGATGAAAAAAGATATTTCATGCAAATGGAAACCAAAAGAGAATAAGAATTGCCATACTTATATCAGATAAAATAAACTTTAATTAAAAAACTGTAAAATGAGGCAAAGAAGGTCATTGTATAATGATAAAGTGGTCAATTCATCAGGAGAATATAACCACTGTAAATATATATGCACCTGCATCAGAGCCCCTACATATGGAAAGCAAATATTAATATATCTGAAGAGAAAGATGGATTGTAATGCAATAATAATAGGGGACTTTGATACCCCACTTTCAGCAATGGACAGATCATTCAGACAGAAAATCAAGAGGGAAACATTAGACTTGAACAACACTTTAGCCAAATGTACCTAACAGACATATACAAAACATTCCATCCAGCAGCAGCAGAATACACATTCTTCTCAAAAGCACATGAATTATTCTCCTGGATAGATCACATATTATATCATAAAACAAATCTTAACAAATTTTAGAAGATCTAAGTCATTCCAGCTATCTTTGTCAACCACACTGATATAAAACTAGAAATCAAAAAAAGGAGGAAGTTTGGGAAATTCACAGATAGATGGAAATTAAACAGCATGCTCCTGCACAACCAATGTGTTTATAAAGAAATGAAAAAAAGAAGTTAATAAATCTTGACACAAATAAAAATGAAAACATAACATATTGAAACTTATGAGATGCTGCAAAAGCAGTTCTAAGAGGGAACTTTATAGCAATAAATATCTACCTCAAAAAAGAATAAAGATCTCAAATAAACAGGCTAATGTTACACCTGAAGGAAATAAAAAGCAAAAACAAACTAGACCCAAAGTTGGCAGAAGGAAGAATATAATAAAGATCAGAGCAGGAAGAAGTAGAATAGAGACTAGAAAAACAATAGAAAAGATTGACAAAGATTTTAATTGTTTTTTAAAAGATAAACAAAATTGACAAAACTTTAACTAGATTAACTAAGAAAGAAAGAAAAAAAAGATTAAAATAAATACATTCAGAAATGAAAGAAGCATCATAATTGATACCACAGAAATACAAAGTATCATAAGAGACTACTATGAACAAGTATATGCCAACAAATTGGATAACCTAGAAGAAATGGATAGATTCCTAGACATATGCAACCTACCAGGATTGTATCACAAAGAAATATAAAATCTGAACATAAAAACAATGGGCAAGATGAGTGAATCAGGAATAGGAAAATCTCCCACCAAGGAAGAGCCCAGGACCTTCACTACTGAATTATAGCAAACATTTGATGAAAACCTAATACCCATCCTGCTTAAACCCTTTTTAAAAAATGAAGAAAAGGGAATACTTCCAAAGTCATTTAATGAGTTCAGCATTACCCTGATACCAAAGCCAGACAAGGATACTACAAAAAAAGCAAATGATAGGCCAATACTCCTGATGAACATAGATGTAAAAGTCCCTCAATAAAATACTAGCAAACTTAATTGAACAGAATATTAAAGGATAATTCACCATAATCAAATGGAATTTATCCCAGGGATGCAAGGATGATTCAACATGAGCAAATTTATAAATGTGATATATTACATTAAGAGAATGAAGGACAAAACCCGTATGATTATCTCAAGAGATGCAGAAAAATCATTTGACAAAATTCAACATCCTTTCATAATAAAAACTCAACAAATTAGTCATAGAAGGAATGTACCTCAACACAACAAAGACCACATATAACACACTCACAGCTAACATCATATGCAATAGTGGAAAGTGGAAAGATTTTCCTCTAAGGTCAGGAACAAGACAAGGATGACCCCACTAATCATTTCTATTCAACATAGTATGAGAAGTCCTAGCCAGAGCAATTAGGCAAGAGAAAGAAATAAAATGCATTCAAATCTGAACGAAAGAAGTAAAATTGTCTCTGACTGTAGCCGACATAAACTTACATATAGAGAACTTTACAGACCCCACCAAAAACTAATAAAACTAGTAAACAAATTTGGTAAAGTTGCAGGATATAAAGTCAACATACAAAAGTCAGTAGTATTTCTATACACTGACAATGAACTAGCAGAAAAAAAATCTAGAAAACAATCTCATTTATAATAGCTACAAAAAATGACTCAATAAAATCCTTATCAAAATCCCAACGGCATTCTTTATAGAAATAGAAAAAGCAATACTAAAACTCACATGGAACAACAAAGGACTCAAATAACCTGAAACAATAGTTTCAAGACAGTGACCTTTAACAGAAAAAAAACAAGACAAGCTTTATGTGTAATCGCTCCAAGCTAGCAAGAAGTAAAATGTTCATTAACGGAAGAGTTGATAAATAGATGGCAGCACATCCATACAATGGAATATAACTCAGCAACAAAAAGGAATATACTAACTATTGATAAACCCAATGCTATGGAAGATTCTCAAATAATTATGCTCAAGTGAAAGTCACCAAACAAAATAGAATACTTACCACATGACTGCATCTATATAAAGCTGTAGAAAATGCAAACTAATCTATAGTGAGAGATGTTGACAAATGTTTGCCTAGGCACACGGTGTGGGCGAAGGTGGGAGGAAGAGGTTACAAAGTGGTGTGAGGATCCGCACCTCTCACCTCTCACAAAAATCAACTCATGATGGATACAATACTTAAACCTAAGGCATGAAACCATAAGAATTCTAGAAGAAAATGTTGGTAAAACTCTTATAGGCATTGGCCAAGGCAAAGAATTTAGGAAGAATACCCCTAAAGCAATCACAGCAACAACAAAAATAAATAAATGGAACCTGATTAAATTAAAAGGCTTCGGCACAGCCAAGGAAACAATCAACAGAGCTAATAGATAACCTACAGAATGGGGAGAAAATATTTGCATGCTATATATCCGATAAAGGGCTGATAACTAGAATCTATAAAGAACTCAAGCAAATCAAGAAGAAAAAATTTTAAAAACCCCTTAAAAAGCGGGCAAAAGACATGAACAGAAACTTTTCAAAAGAAGATATACTAATGGCAGACAAACATATGAAAAAATGCTCAACATCACTAATCATCAAGGAAATGCAAATCAAAACCACAATAAGTTATCACTTAACTCCAGTGAGAACGGCTTTTATCAAAAAGTCCCAAAACAACAAATGTTGGCATGGATATGCAGAGATAGGAACACTCATACACTGTTGGTGGATCTGCAAACTAGTACAACCTCTATGGAAAGTAGTATGGAGATACCTCAAAGAACTAAAAGTAGAACTACCATTTGATCCAGCAATCCCACTACTGGGTGTTTACACAAAGGAAAAAACGACATTCTATAAAAAAGACATCTGCACTTGAATGTTTATAGCAGCACAATTCACAATTGCAAAGATGTGGAAACAACCCAAGTGCCCATCAATACATGAATGGATTAATAAAATGTGGTATATGTATACCATGGAGTACTGCTCAGCCATAAAAAAAAAAAAAAATGGTGAACTAATACCTCTTGTACTAACCTGGATGGAACTGGAGACGATTCTTCTAAATGAAGTGTCACAAGAATGGAAAAAGAAATACCACATGTACTCACCATTAAATTGAAACTAATCCATCAACACTTATGTGCACATATGGAAATAACATTTGTCAGAAATCAAGCAGGTGGGGAGGAGGTGAGGAGGGGGTGGGTAAATTCACACCTAATGGGTACAATGCACCCTATCTGGGGGATGGGCACACATTGACTCAAACGGTACAAAAGCAATTTATGTAACCAAAATGTTTGTACCCCCATAGTATTCTGAAATAGATAAAAAATAAAATAAAATAAAATTTCAGTTAGTATAAAAAATATAAAGTGAGGCAACTTTGGTGGGTGATGGAAATGTTTACAGTCTTGATCATGGTGATTGTTTCATGGATATATGTATATGTCAACACATTAAATTATACACTTCAAATTAGTGAAGTTAATTTTATTTTAGTTATTATAATTTTAATGTAATTTAATTCTCGTGTGCTTTGATCTGTTCAAGGCCTCCAGATCATTAATTATCTCCATGGCCAAAATAATTGCAAACACAGAAAGCCCTCAATCCAGGCCCTCTTTCGCTGTATTACATGGACTTGGCTTTTCTTTTTCAGAAGGCAGGAATCCAAATTCACAGGGAGGAGTAGCAGAAAATTAACAAAGCTTTGGGCGAAGATTGGGCAAGAAAAACAGAATCCAAATCAAAGCACCCGAATTCAGCCATCTTTCTCAGAGCCAAAATATCTGGTCTATGCTTCAAACCTACTGAGATTTCAACAAGAAACAAAATTTTCCCAAGACTCCTGGGTCAAATAAATTATTTGGATGTTTATATAATAGAATGTGGGGACTGATATGGCCTGAACCCCTGGAAATAGATCAGTGACCTGGCCTTCAGTCAATTACTCTGAGATGCTTCTTCTCTGTGCCATACTAGGTTTCAGAGATTCGGCATATCATCTTTACCCCATATGAGGTCATTGGGTCCCAAATATCCTGGCCTTATTCTATTTAAGCTTCACTTCTAACCTCCCAGATCCTACAGGGGATTTTCATAAAAATCAGATTCAGTGTCAAGTCAAGGGCATTTTTTTTCCAAGTTAATTTGTCAACCATCTGTACCATTGGCTTTTGAAGGAGGAAATCATTGATCTATATGTTTGGCCAGCAGAGAGAAATTTATTAAAAAAGAAAAATATGGCTCAAGAGTGGAAATCAATGCAGTTGAGGGGAAAAAATGGACTCAGAGAGACTGCAGATATTCCACAAAGAGGGAAAGAGAATTGACAATTGAATTTCAGTAAAATACAAATATGATGATAAAATGCAATCACTTTGTTCATGCAGTTTAATTTCTAAGAAGAATGACTTGAGGGAAAAGCTTCTGTAATTTTAATTCTAATCCTGAAGCAGGGAAATATTCTAAGATTTTGAAAATGACCCTCAACTAAGAATAAATAAAAGAACATACTTTTTAACTTACATGAAATAAAATAATTTTGTCCTCTAGGGTCTGACCTATTTTCACACATATGAATTTGTTAGCTCCAAATGATGTCTGTTTTGTTTTTTTGTTTTTGCCCAATTGGTAAAACGACAACTAATGTCCCCCCAAGACATGGTAATACAATTGCCTTTTCTTCAATTTTGAGTTCTCTGATATTCTAGCATGGAACTTGATGTATTTTCTTATAAGTGTTAAGTAGAGACACAACTCAAACCTACTCTATCTACAGCAGAATATATATTGTAGCATCACATTTTCCCTAACTACAGCCAACACAACCATAAATGCATGAAGAAAGAAATATTTATAGAAATCTCTACCATGTGGAAGAGAGTTTAAATTCATTCAATATAATTTAGAGGAAAAAAAACTGTGGAGTTAAAGAAACTTGAATTCAATACTATCTTCACCTCAAATAAGATGTAAGCAGTAGAGTGTTAAAATAAAAAATTTCCACTGAGGTCCTAATGTGGCAGATATTAAATAGCAAAGTAAATTGTGAAACAGACTACCCAATTTAAATGACTCTGAAGCCCCCCATTCTTATTGAGAGTATTAAAGGTTCAGAAGAAAAGCAGATTGGTGAGGTGGGGAGGGATGAATCTGTCTGGAGAAGTCTCTGAATTCCATGCCCTCATAAGATGGAAGTTTGGGACGCAAAGGTCCCTCCTCTCAAACCCAGTGAGAAGGTCCTCAAAAAGGTGGATCCCTGATTTTAATAAGTTATATGTGTACTCTGAAATTGAGAGAGAGAGTGGATTTGAATCCCAATTAAAGAAAGAAAGAAAGCCAGCCAGCACAAAATCATTTTAAGATACATCCAGTGGGGCTGTCATGGTCAATGCAATGCCCACAAGAAGAAGTAAAAAGGTGGGCAACTCAATTCTTAGTCATTGCACAAGTCTTTGCAAGCCACCTGCCAAACTAGAGACAATGATTTGAGCCTTAAGAAAACTCTGGGAGAGATCTCTAGCAATTGCGGTGTGGGGAGGTATGGGAAGACCCATATCCCAGTCTTAGAAGGACCCAATAGAGGAAGGGTAGACTTAAGTATCTGCCAGTAGAGAGTGCAAGCTAAAATATGAGTAGCCCTGTCAGGTAATGGGTCAGGGAGGACTGGAGGTACAGGAAAGAGAAGCTGGTGATCCTTCTCCGGAGGCACATTTCTGACCTGCCTGAGGCCCTAACAGGGGAGGAAAGTGTTGAAGACTATATGAAATGAGACACTTTAATTTCTAATCTGAGATTTTATTTTACAATTTAAAATGACCCCAGGATTTCATATGCTCTAAAAGTAACCAAAAGATTCCTGAGATGCCTGAATATTCATCTAATGGGGTAGGGGAAACATTAACTCTCATGAGCTGTTTATAAGAGAGAGTGAGTGGCAAAAATTATTTTCTGTTTGCATTCACTTGTTTAATATACAGTCTAGCTAGACAATTTTAGGAAGCTACTCAGCCTCACTAAGGCTCTGTTTCCTTACTATTATGGAGATGGTTAAATAAGACAATATATGTAAAAGATTGGATACGATAAACACAAATTCATCTATCACACTGCTGAATACTATTCTTTCTTTATTTTTTCAGAGATGGGTGGGTCTTGCTCTGCTGCTCAGACTGGAATGCTGTGGCACGGTCATGGCTCACTGAAGTCTCGAACGCCTGGACTCAGGGATCGTCCTGCCACAAACAGGCCAAGTCCTTCCTTACCATTGCTAGCTTCCCGCCCCCGTCATGTCGCCTTTCCTTCCGCTTCTTTCCTCCATCCAATTCCTTTTTTCAGTAGAAATTCAGTAGAATTGCTGTCACAGAACCCTCACACTTTTGTTTGTGAATAGTAACAGGAAAACTTTTAGGTTAACATTAAAAAAAATTCTTTTTAAAAATGCAGAAAGAAATATCAAGAATACACAAACAGTTTATACCAAATAAAAGAATTTGAAGTGTAAAAATTATGGAGTCCATTCTGGAAAGATCAGTGAGCTATTCACACTGAGATAGCAATTGCGGAGGTTTCCAATGAAGACCCCAAACGATTGAGAGAAAAGTGAACTCTGTTCATTAGATTGTAATTAATAAAGCAACAACCAAGGAATCTAAAATATCTCTTTATCAAATATTACATTAACAGAAAATCGCTAGTTATCAAAGAGTTGCTAGACGTGGAATTCAATAAAATTTCAATATCTACTCATGAAAATAAAGAGCTTACTAAATAAATTTTGATAGGAAACTCACTTAAAAAATATTTTTAACTGTTGACTATGGTCAACAGTATATTTAATAATGCAACATTAAAGCATTCTTATAAAACTCAGGAACAGGAGAAAGCTATTAATACCATTATTATTTATATTGATACAAAAATGATAGTCAACAAAATAAAACATAAAAAAGGAATAATTGGCATAATTTTTTGAAAATGATAAAACTAATTTTTACTCTTAGAAGTAAACAATACAAGATTGTCATCTTATAAATGATTACAATTAATAACCTATCTCAGCAAAGTGAACTATTTAAAATAAGTATACAACAGTCAACAATTTAAATATATATGACAATAACTAATTTGAAGATGCAATAAACAATTCCCAGGGTGATTTTTACATTGAAATACCCTAATTTTAATTTAAACTACATAACAAGGTAATTGAGGGAGGTACATATAAATTACAACTGTGTCACAAGAACCAAACAGGGAAACTTGTTGCAATTGTGACAAATCATGAGAAATGACAAATTATTTCTACTTTTAAACTAATCTTGATCAAAAATTACCAAAAAAAAAAAAAGTACTCTCATGCTTATATGTAAGACTAGAGAAATTAAAACAGTGGAACAGCTAAAATAATATTTTTTAAGCAAGGTTGATATCATGGGGCTTGAGTTGTTAGTTCAAGTTATAAATTACATTAAAACATGCTATGGAGCTGTAATAGTTTTAAGTTTGGGAAAATGATAACATAAGAATAGAGAAACAGGGCTGTGAACTAAAATAGTTTTAAAAAATGAATATAATGTGATATTTTAAATAAAGTATCATAATAAATTACAGGGAAGGAGAAATTATTTAACAAATGCTATTATAACTATTAAGTCAATTATTTTAAATATAATAATTTTTTATCTTCACATAATATTCTAAAAAAATTCCAGGAGGATTAGAGTTTGAAAATAATGGAATAAGTCACCAACATGAAAACTCAACAAATTTGATCCAAAATATTTAACTAGTCTGTGCTTCAAAGGGTGTTATAAACACTCTTAAAAGATAATCAACAAACTGGAAAGCTGTATTTAAAAAATAAATCTTGGCAAATTCAAAGTTAATAGCTATATTCTCTAAAGAACTTACAAAACTGAAATTAAATCAAGTTCTCTGTAGTCAAAAGATAATTCACAAAAGAGAATATACATATATTTAATAATTATATGAAAGACTTTCAACTTAAGTAATCAAAGAAATTCAAATTAAAACAATGGGATATCATCTTCACCTTTAAAATTAGCAATTACATTTCTGTAAGGCTGATGAAATGTAAATTGGTACGTAATTACTGGTCTGTGGGTTTTTCACTCATTCATCATTTTATTTATCTTTTAAGCAAATATTTGTTCAACACTTATTATGATTAAGACTCAGGGCATTCAATGAAAAACTGCATCTTTAACCTCCAGACTTCCTGTTTTCTTAGCTCACAATAGAATTGCCATCTTTTTTAGATGAATTTTCCTATTTACCTTAAATTACATTCCTGTGCACACGATGGCTTTCCATCAGACACAAAAGAATGTTCTTGCTTCACTGGAGAAGAAAAAGGATTGTATTTGTTGCCTATTGCTGCTGTAACAAATTACCACAAACTTAGTGGGTTTAAATAGTACACGTTTTATTGTGTACCTTTGGAGGCAGGAGTCTGAAATGAGTCTCATTGGACTAAAATCAAGTTGTTGGCAGGACTGCGTTTCTTTCTGGAGGCTGCAAGAGAGAATCCATTTCCCTGCCTTTTCCAGCTTCTAGAGGCTGCCCGCACATCTTGGCTCACGGTCCTCTTCCACATTCAAAGCCAGTGATGATCGTTTGAGTCTTGCTCACGACACCATCTCTCTGATTTTGAGTCTTCTGCTTCTCTCTTCACTTAAAAACACTTTTGATTTCATTGGGACCATCTAGATAATCTTTTTATTTTGAGGCCGGGTGATTAGCAATCTTACTTCCATCTAAGATCCCATCTTCTTTGTCATGTAATGTAGTTATAGGTTCTAGGGGCTAGAGTGTAAATATTTTCGGCAGAAGGGGAAAGCATTATTCAGTCTACCACAGTAGACTGGAAGAAAACAGATTTTTAGTCATATTGTTCTAATTTTGGATTTTCACTCTTGTCACTTATGTTCTATATATTAGGTTGGAACCGAGAGGAAAACAGGTGAAGACCAAAGAAATAAAAAACTGTTTATTTGAGCGTCTGAGTGCAGATGGGTGGAAGCCGAGAAAGGCAGCTACCCCGAAATGGGGTCTAGTGAGTTTTTAATAAAGGATTGGGAGGAGGGAGTGAAGTTGGGGAGAAATTAAACAATAATCACAGAATATAGCAAGTCCTTGACATTTGGGAGAAGATTGTGCCATAGCGGAAGGCCAGTCCTTGAGATGTCTTTGTTTTCAGTCACATCCCCCTTCTAGGCTTGCAAACCTTCCCCATTTTGCCTGCTCAGCTGCCTTTTATCTCCCCTCCTCCCTCCCATCCCCTTTTTCTGGTTTTGCAAAAACCTTCCCTCGGGGTAAAGACCACATACCTAACACTATATTTGTGACATTGTGCAAGATTCAAAACTTGGTAGTCTCTGGGTCTTCATTTGTACAATCAGAAAAACAACCAAAGCTATTATAAAGATTAAAGATCTCTGTAGCACATAGCAAACATTCAGTAAATTGTAGCTATTGTAATTATTCAAAAAATTACCAAGATTTTAGTTGCAACACCAGCCATAATTCCATAGGATCCACTTATACATCCTATGAAGCCAATGTTTGTCTCTATGCCATCTGTCTGACCATGTATCAAACAATCAAACGTCAGTTGCATGCCGGGCATTGTGCTAATGCCACCCAAATTCATTACGCAAATACAGATACCATATTTATCGTGAATTTTAAAGATACAACCAATGAGTTATTTAAAAACACACAAAGTATTTTATATCATTTTGTTCTGTCAGTGATTTAAATGTAAAATAATCTAAATTGTGAAAATGGAGACATGATTAAAGCAATTAACTGAAGTTTAGGAATGACTTAACAGGGCAGTTGTAAGGGGGAGGAAATACTGTGTTAATTAATACGAGTTGATGTAACATTAAAGAGTAATAGTTTTAGAGTTGTTATCACAGATTGTGTATTTCCTGATAATTATTTATTATAAATTTGTAGAGAATTGCTCATTATTGCTCCCACTACTCCTTTTGGGTTAAAGGAAAAATTTTGTATTGAAGGAATATCAATGAATGTTTTACTAGTATTCAAAACTTAGCATTAAAACTATGCTTTATGGTAAAAAGAAAATAACAATGAAACAAATTACAAACAATATTAGTGATATAAGAAAAAAGAACTTGTGGAAAAGAGTCATATCTCGTGAGATGTAAAGCATAATACATTTGATGGTTTTTAATATCATTCAAGCAGAAAATAAATGACTGTTCCTTGAAATGGCTCTTTCTTAACTCTCTTTCTACCTGTCAAAATTCTACCTGTTCTTTCCTCAATTCACCCAGTATTAGTCTTTTCTTATTCTATATTTTCAGAATCTTTATTGAACTATATTGTAGCACAGTATTTAGATTCACCTTCAATTAACTATCATAACCTTTATGTACGGAGCCATGTCTTGATCACCTGGAATTATCCATCCCCCAACAGGGGAGCTTGCACTATTCCCCAAACATATTTGCACCCAGTAAATTCCAGCTGAATTAAGGTAGATCACTGAATCATATAAAGATCAAAGATCTGCAATAATAAAGCTATGAGACATAGATAAATAAAAATAGGACATAAATCAAAAGCCTTGACATTTCATTTTATTTGATTTTAGAACTTGGCTTTATAAAATGTGTTAGCACTGTAAATCCCCTAATCCTTGAGCAGTCACCTACACTTCAGGTGCTCATGAGGCATATCAAAGAACTCTCCAGGTCCATCAATATACAGTACTAACTAGTCAGGTCTTTGACCCCAAACCCTATATGGTCTCCAACCCTGGAGAGTTGGTTGGAGTCATTCCTGGCCTTTTCTGTGAGCACTGCTTTGGTTCATCCAGCTTCAACCTGGAGCAGATGTACACTATAGCTTTCTCAATGTATTTGCTGGGCCCTCATGATTTTCCCCCAGGGAAACAGATTTTCTTCTGGTCAGATGGAGGTTATACACCCAAAGTCTTAAAGCCCACTGGCATAATCTGATGAAGATGTGCTTTGCATGGTCATCATAAAAAAAAAAAAAGAAAAAAAAAAGAAAAGAAAAGAAAAGGAGAGAAAAATAGGAATCAAAATGCATCTAGTCAGAGCATTCACTTTCAAATGGAGACAGGTATTATGGTTTCCTGCTACTATTCTCCACCTTCATGGAAACTCTCTGGCTTCTGGAGTCATGTAACTTTTCAATTTCTGATGATTGGAAGAAACTTTTGCTAAACCACCCACTTCAGATGCTCCAGTATAATGGACACATCGTCTTCCAAACTGATGGTCCTCTTCTGGGGCAATGTATGGCAGTGTATGGGCGTGTCTCGGCCCTAAGTCTGTCTCATTGCATCAGCTGTTTGAAAAGAAGTGGTCTTCAAATTAGGTTGTTAAAAAAAATTTTTAAAAAAGGAGGAAAGAAAAGAAAAAAATCATCCACATAAGATAAAGCCTCAGGCTTTGCTCCTACCTTGACAAATCTCCACCACGTGATAGCAAGGCCTGGTTTGTCTTTCAGATCAATGTCATTTCCTCCTCTTTTCCCTACGGTGGAGGAGGGGTTCTCCTCCTAGACACTAAAAGTTACTGTCCGTATTCAGTGGATTTCAGGTATATCTTTCAAACAAAACAATAACTGCAAAGACTCATTCCAAAAGTTCTTTAAGGTTCATCACTAGGGATTTTTCTAATTCATCTACACGCTTTTCTGCCCATGCCTGAAAAGAAGTTAACAGGTTTTTTTTTTTCCTTTTTTTGGTAAGGGGATAAGAAATCAGTCATAAGTATTTTGAATTAAAAAATGCTTTGCATGAGGGAATGATAATGGTATTAGCTACTTATTATAGATTATGTGTTGTATCAAGTGCTTCTTGTGAGCCATCTCCTTTGGCCACACATAGAACTACTTGAAGAAAGCATCTTTAGCTCCATATTAAAAATTAACTCATCGGTTTCATTCAATTATTTATTGAGTGTCTAATATCTTCCTGGCACAATTATATGTGCTGAGATATTACAGTTAGAACGACAGACAAAAATATTTGGGGCAGGGGATTATATTCCAATCGCATGAGCAAAACCAAAAATAAATAAGTGGAATACATAGAACATTATTTTTGTAGATGTTGATAGGTGTTGTGGATTAAAATCAAGCACAAGAAAAAGATAGGTAATGTCAGGGTCGGGGTGGGGGTTTGCAATTTTAAACAGGTTTCTTTAGGGCAGGCCTTATTGAGAAAGTGATATCTGAGCAAAAACCTAGGTGAAATAACAAGCATATAAACAAGAGTGAAATGCTACAATGAAGAACATTACTAACCACTATAAATGATAACAACAATGAAAGACATAATAATGTAATAGATTTCTTATAGATCCCAGGCCTATGTCAATCTAGAGCTTGCACTCTGAACCACTCTTTTATTAACAGCAGTATTCATAATTCTCTGGCTGCTAATTCATAATTAACTGAAATTTAACAAACCCGTTAATTACAAAAATTATCAAACTTACTCTGGTGTTGGCTGTTGTTCTGAATGCACATTTGTGATTGGCATTTAAAAGACTGATTTCTTAGACTTTTAGGCCCAGTACTTAAGACCGTAAACAAAGCTTTCTCTTTGATTTCTAACAAGACAGCTGTGTCTGCGTATCACCTAATAGATCAGCTGGTGGAAGTCAGAGTCTAAACGTCACAAGGAGGATTGCACAGAGGCAGCCCACTTGATATATTAAATATTTTTTCTGTGTTACCCCACCTGCATTTACCAAAAAACAAAAACAAAAACAATTCAAATTATATATAAATTCTTTAACAACAAAGTTACAAGATATCAGTTCTCTAGTATTACAATGGCTTTTATAGCTGTCTTCAAGATACTTTGCTTTGGTGTTTGAGTATAATATTATCTTATATTGAGTGAATTAAGAGACAATTAAAAGTCCCAAAAGTATTAAAATCTTTGCCACCCTTGATCTCTTCAGGGCCATGAAATCTCTCACATCAGTCATTCTTAGACTAACATAAATAACCCATCATCAGTCACTAAAATTTTAGCAAGTTAGGATAAGAGGAAAATGGGAAATAGAACATTTATTGAATTAATATTTGCTGACAAGAACATTGAATGCATTATTTCATTCTAATCCCCATAAGAACAGCAAAAAAACCTATGAGTTAGGTATTATTTTCTCTGTTTAATAGCTAAGAAAAATGAGGTTCAAGAAATTTAAGTAACTTGTGTAAATTCACAGAGTAATCTTCATTGTGTAGCTAAGAACAATGTGGTTGGGATTTTAGGTAACATCCAGAATTGTGCTAATAAGTGACAGATCTACACAGTATTGAGCCCCAAGTGATGTGTATTTTCCCAGAACATCAAGCTGTCTCTAACACATACAGAAGAAATAGGAAACAGACCATTTCATTGGTGATTAAAACAGCAAGGACTCAAGGCCATTTAGATAGACTGGACCCTTAAGGACATCTACAGATGAGGCAATCCAACACCAGGCAATATGAAGGGAACATCCACATGAGTGGTAGTGTTGCTACATACAGCAGAACTCAGATTGTGGGGAGACAGAACATGCAGAGAAGGGTTCTTGGTAGAAGTGTAGTTTAATGGAGCCTGAAAGCATGAGGAAGAATTTGATACTAAAAATGACTTGGGAACCAGAAAAAAACATGAGGCAATGGCAGTGTGGCAAGGGCTGGTACTAAAAGGACATCACACAGCAATGCAAAGCCCTGAAAGAAGCATCTGCCTCAAGCTTTTGCCCCATGCTGGCCCTGCTTACCATTGATAGAATAATTATTAGGGCCCTATTATACAGTAAGCTGCAGTGATTTATGATGCTCTACAACCAGCACTGAATCAACCTGTCTCTGTAGCCATAAGGCTGCATAAAGTTTTAATTACGAACATCACAAGTTGGTCAGAGCATATGGAGAAAAATGGATTATGAATTTATGATGCAGTGAATTTTCTTGTCGAGTGGCTGTCCTCCTGATCAGAGCCTGGTGACAGGATGACAAAAGCATGTTGGAGAAGCCAGATTCTTGACAAATCACCTGCTTCCTTTTAAAAGTGAGACTGGGGATTAGAGCAGTGAGAGCGTGCCAGAGGGGACACCAAGGCACACCAGCTGGCTTAGTGACATTCTTATCCTGGCCTCAGGTTAGATGCAGCTACCAGAGCTGTGACAGTGTCATGTTGCCTAAGACTGGCATATGACAGGGCAGGATCTAGCATGGGAACACTTAGAGCTTGCTTAGCAACCCTTTCAATGTTATTTATTTAAGAGGATTTCCCAAATAGATGAACTGTATTTTCTCTTAAGGATTGTAGGCTTCAATAAGCACTTATTAAGAGCTTATGATGCACCAGACATCCAATGACTAGTGGCTGTGATTTTTATTGTTATGGTTTCTTTCTGTTATAATTTGGTCTTGAGATCTTTCTGTTGATAGTGACCATAAGCCAAGATAGCCACTGTCTAGGAGAGCCCTGGTTGGGGGGAAAGTTAGGTTTGAGTGTGTTGGTCAGGTGAGACACAATGAGGAAATGAAATCAAAACAGAACAAATTTATTACTCACAGGTCCCAGAGAGGTCAGGGGTGCTGATGGAAGGCCAACAGAAAGTCTGGAGGTGACAGGGAGCTCAACCAGCAGATGGGGAGTAAGAGAGAGAGAAGATCTATGGGATTCTGGCATTATTAAGGTTTATGGGCATTAACCCTTAGGCTATTTGGGGGATGGGGGTCTTATTTAAGGACTCTAGTGTTGACCGTTAGCTTTTATTGTGGTCAGCAGCTGTGGGATGTGTTGGGTTTTGGGTCAGTGGGATAAGAAACAAGCAGGCTGTATCTCAAACAACCACATGGGGAGGGGATGTTTTAACTAAGCCAAAGGTGATGAGATATGACTGGATTTCAAAAATATGATGTCAAACTGAAAAATGGATGCCAAGGTAGCATTTTATATGTATATGTATATGATACATATAAAACAAATGTATGACACTGGTCTATGTGTGTAGAGGCCTGGATACCTGGCCTAATTGGGGAAAATTTTGCAGAGCCATCACAAATGCAGAACTTTCTGAGGAAGTGGCTGAGTTTTTGTGACTGCAGCTACTACTTCTCCTGCTCCTTCCACCTTCCTTCCCTTCTCCCACAAGTATCGATCTGGACAGCACTGCCCTGAAAACTTATTCACTTATCTATGTCTCAGAGTCAGCTTCCCAGACTCTGCACATCATTTGCAGAAACCTCAATTTCCTGGGTCAGCACCCAGAGCCTTATATAAGATTTGGCAAAATGAAAACTTGTATTCGTATGTTCTTGCATCCATTTATCATTTATTTGTTCAAACACATTTCATTAGTACTTACTGTAGCAAGCACTGTGCTACGCATTAAGGATATAGAGGTAAAAGAAAGTCCTGCACCAATATACTTCACAGCCCAGTCAAGAAGACAGACAAAGTAAACAACGTGATATAATCAAGGACAGGGAGCTGTGGGGGAGTCCTACCTCAATATGAGTATTGGAAGAGTGTCAGGCAAGTCTTTGGAATAGTAGCAGTTGAACAAAGGAGGAGTGCAGGCCATATGCTATTTCTGTCTGGACGCATGCTTGGGGAGGTAATCGGCT
Organism: Daubentonia madagascariensis; assembly: GCA_023783475.1. Taxonomy (NCBI): domain Eukaryota; kingdom Metazoa; phylum Chordata; class Mammalia; order Primates; family Daubentoniidae; genus Daubentonia; species Daubentonia madagascariensis. The sequence goes on along the minus strand of JAKFHU010002088.1, from coordinate 73,501,616 downwards.
AGGAAGCAGGGCCGGTTTTGTCAGCTGGTACCAAAGCTGAGCTGGTGTTCACATATGCACTGTCAGAAAGAAGGCCCTGCACCAACAGTCCAGGAAAATTTTGCCCACTTCCTCAGGCTGTCCATCTGTGACTCACCTTAGGTCTCATTTCCCGGTTTCTCCTGGATTAAAATGACAATAAATACAGTGTGCAATTGGCATCTCCCACCTCTGGACACTGCAGAGGGATAGTCTTGTCCATATTTAATAAGCAAGAAAGTTGACAGCCTCTGCTGCAAGGTCACTATTGAATAGTAGTTCAAGTGCAAGCTATTGACATGAATCTGCCTAACTGGCTCACCAGATGTGATTAGCATAATTTTGTGTTTCTCCAGTCAAAATTCTGAGACTGTTACGTCTGTATACTATAAATTAAAACTGATGATGAATTAGTAAATAAGATTTAGTGTGAAAGTGATGCATAGATCTGTGACCTCCCCTTTAACTCTGGTAACTTGAAAGATACTTTTTAAATTAATTTTTTTAACCTTTAAAGTTTTTCATAATGACGCCATTCTGATTCTCTCTCTCTTTCTTTTTCTCTTTCTCTTTCTGTCTCTCTCTGAATACATAAATAGATGATTGATAGGTAGATATTCAGAATGATTAAAGAAATCACATCCCAGCTCAAATGTAGCTCATTTGAGGCAAAAGGGAAGAGCAACAAGGCTAAAGAGCATTAAAAACCTAATAAACTACATGATGTTGTAAAATATACTGGCTTAGAAATCTGGAAACCAACTCTTTTAGCTTGGTTTAAAACAGATACATAAAAGAACCTACCAGTGTTCACAATGTCAGAGAACAAATAAAGTGGTTACACTTCACAGTATACTTAAGCAACCACATTTCAGAGTTGCAATTTATGTCTCTATTATGTAGACAGATATATATTTGATGTGGGAGCTGGTGTTTATGATGTGTGGAGTAGACACCAGACAGAATATCAATAGCTAATAAATAAAAGAAAAATGCTAAACATCACTAGTACATTAAAACTAAGAAATGCAAACTAGAACAATGGAATCCTGTTTGTTTGATTGTTTGATTTTTAAGACTGTGGTCCCCAATCCCCCGGGCCACAGAGATCCACCTCCCACCCCCGTTCTGTGGAAAAATTGTGTTCCATGAAACTGGTCCCTGGTGCCAAAAAGGTTGGGGACTGCTGTTTTGAGAGACAGGGTCTTGCTATGTTCCCCAGGCTGGTCTTGAACTCCTGGCCTCCAGCGATTCTCCCACCTGAGCCTCCAAAAGTGCTGGCATTACAGGTGTGAGCCTCCACACCTGGCTGGAATGTCGTTTTTTTAACTATCAAATTAGCAGAGATTGTGTATTGTTGGCTGTGAAGAGACATTGGCCTTCTTGTGCACTGTTTGTGTAAACTGGTTATACCATTGCAAGCGACAACTTTGCATGTGTCAAAAGCCCTAGAGAATATATACACTTTAACTAACCAATTGTCCTTCTAGAAACGTATATTAGAAAACACACACACAACTACCACCATCATTATTGCTGCCACTGGCAGCCATATAGGGCAAAATTTTATACAAGAAGTTGTTCATTATAAACTGGAATAATCATAAATGTCCAATAATTGGTGGAAGGATATGAATACACAATTCACAGAAGAGTAAAACCAAATGGTCAACAAATATCAGAAAAATTGCTTAAACTCAATAGTAGTCAGAAATCTAAAAAAATGAAATAATATATTACATTCTTGGTATCAGAATTGCAAATGTTTAAAAGATCGATAAGGTCTATTGCTTTTGGAGATATTACTAAAATTCACATTTAAACGTCACTAGTTGAAATGTGAATGTTGACGGTCATTTTTTGAAAAGAAATCTGGTAATGCTATTAACATTAACAATGCATATGTTCTTTGACCCAGCTCTTCTGCTTCAAGGAATTTATCCCATGGAATCAACAGCAATGATATGTAAGATATCAACACTTGTTGAAGTATTATACAGAGCAGACAAAAAAAAAAAGTAAATACCCATCATAGGGAAACAGTTGAATGAATTATTATATATCTACATGATGAAATATTTTGTAGATATATAAAATAAATTATAGTTATATCAATTACCTTGAAGATTTAAATGAAGTATTGTTGGGTAAGAAAAGAAAGATGCAGAAAAATGTACATATGAAATGTCTTGTTGACAAACCCAATACTTCACCAGCAAGGCCCTGCTGGGATTTAAACCCAGGAGCTCCTGTTTACTAGACAGGTGCTTTAACACTGTGGTCCCCAACCCCCAGTCCGTGGACGGGTACCAGTCCGCAGCTTGTTAGGGGCCAGGCCACAGAGCTCTGCCCCCATCCCCCACGCCACCCTCATCCTTGGAAAAACTGTCTTCGATGAAACTTAGGAACCAGGGGGGCCGTACAGCAGGAGGTGAGTTGCAGGCAAGCAAAGCTTCATCTGTATTTACAGGCGCTCCCCATGACTCGCATCACCTCCTGAGCTCCGCTTCTCTCCCCTTCACCCTGCTGTGGAAAAATTGTCTTCCATGAAACCAGTCGCTGGTGCCAAAAAGGTTGGGGACCACTGCTTTAACCAACTAAGCCACGAAGCCCACATGATCCCATTTTTGAAAAATTATGACTGCATTGTATGCATACGTAATCACATAGGGTATTAAAGCCAGTGTTTGTATACCTGTATCTACGTGGGTGTGTAGATACACAAGAGTGATGAGAAATATGGAAGAATACATCCAAGATGATTAATATGATTAATATAACTTATCCAAATAAGGGTGGGGTAGAGAGGCAAGCACAGACAGAAACGATTGCAAGCAAATACCAAAGGCAGCATATATGATTCGATTTCATTCATACACTTATGTAAAACTATATGTGTGTATACCTAAGAATACATATTTTAAAGCAAAAAATGATTTTCACAAGTCTCACTTATGGAGCTTTAGTAAAAGTGCATCTTCCTGACGTTCATTGCCAACCATGTTTGGAATGGGGCACTGGGGAGCTGCTTATTTATAAAGAACCCCAGTGATTCCAATGCAGCTTGTCCATACTCTACACGTAAACGTGCACTGCTGTGAAAGATCAGTGATGATGAGGAAGCCTTTACAATTTTATCCTTCATGACTTCAGGCGGAATGTAGTGTCTGCCTCTTCAAAGCTCAACATCTCCTAACGAGTATCCCCAAGGTCTGGTTACCACGCTTGGGGAATCACCTGATTCAGGGTTTGCTTTTACAGTGGGGATTATGCATCCCAGCCACATCAATAGGATGTTTCTTTTATCTGGGTCCTCAATTTCACTTGCCTGTGGAGGATTCTTTAACTCCTACTTCACCCCACATGGCTGGAGTGCCTAGCAAAACGTTATCTGGCAAGATTGTGCCTTATCACAGTGTTGTAATCTTACTAGAAAGTGAGGGTTGCTATTGCAGATTACACATTTCATAAAAATTTGTAAAACTCAATTGCATCCAGCCCCTTGCATCGTATCTGGTATACAGAAGACACTCATTAAATTGGAAGTAAAGGAATGTTTTGGCAAAACTGAGCAAACACAGGCAGCCACCAATGCAGCTTCTGCTTGTGGACATCCCCAGCTTCACTATTTGAATCCCAGAAAACCTGCCCTCACTGGCTCCAGTGGAGCAGGGGGAAGCCTCCACACTGCAGAATCAGAATATCTTGCTTTCCCTGACAGAGGCTGGATGGACCTACAGTGAGGCTTGTGGAAATCAGACCTGCTTGCAGTGAAAATTCATTTACTGTAAAAACGGTCATTCTACCCCAAAATCTGAACTTGGAAAACTCTTGACCTAGTCACATATTTTTGCTCTATATCCAATCATGATCACTTGCTTAAAAAATGTGCCATCCATTTATTGAACATAGATTTGGCCTTTAAGAAACTTAAGATCTAGTTAAGAGGCCAAATACATCTGAGTGGAGCCATATGGTGATATAGTACAAGAACATATGTCAATAATGAAAATTAATAAAGCACAGAATCTTTCCATTCCAAAGACAAGTTTCAAAAATGAACAGAGGCAGCATAGTGACAATATGTATATAGTCCCCCGAAGAACCCTCTTTAATAAAAGCACCAGACATTTAGATAATTATGTTCTATATTTAATAATCTGCTGCATGACTTCATAGTTATACCACACATTTGTGTACCTGTGTGCATGCATTTTTTTAAAGGCCATTTTCCCTGTGAGAAAGCAGCATTTGGCACTGTTCTCGTCACCATCTGTATGCCTCTATTATATCTATTTTAAATGTCAATTCCTTGGTGTAAGGAACAATACATTATGCTAAGTCTTAGCACATTGTAGTCTTTGATAGATGATTATTATAGTTCATAATAAAAATCACATATTAGCAAAAAATTGTATCTATGCTTCTGTGCAAATTAACACACGGAAGTTACTTTTAAAGTTTAATATGAAAGAGTGATTGTATGACTGTCAAAAGCAAATAGGATTCATTTCTATAAAATTCAGGGCCATTTTTACAACTAAAAACTGACTTGCTTAAAGGCATAATAACATAGATGGAGAAAATGCTACAGTCAGCAGTTACTGAATAGTCTGTCCCCAATAAAGTGACAGTCTCGGGTGGTAGTGAAGTCAGAAGGACTTTCAAAAGCAGTAGCACACCAAGTGTATTTGACATCTACAATGAATAACTTTTTAGCATTTCCCTTCTCCGTATGCCCAAATTATTTTCAGTATTAATAATGAAAATAAATGCTAATGATGATATCAGAAAAAACTTTTATTAAATTGTGCCAATCAGCAGCCATGCCAGTAAAAATACTAATTATAACACAGTAATTGATTAATTTATTAATACAAGGGGGAAGAAAGAGGCCTGAAACATGCTTCCAAAAGAATAAATTCCTCCAAGTTCACAGAATGATTTGCACCTAGAATAACAGAAGTGAAGCAACTCAAGTTCCATTTCTTCATCTTTACAATCACTGTGCTATCATTGTTTATTTCAAAGTTGCTGTCTCAATACATAAATATGTAGTACACAGTGGTGGGAGACAAGGACTGTCCCTGAGACAAGCCTGAATGACTCTGAACTGTTTACTGACTTACTTGCTCTTACAGTTCCCTATTAAAATGAGTGGGGATGTCTGAGTCCACATACGATGGGGACCAAGCACACAACTGGGAGTTTTCCAAGTTAACTTCCAGTAAAATACAATGGTTATTAAGAGGTCTATATTAAAAATGTGTTAATTTGGGACTTAGATATATATTTTTAAAAACTTCACAGTAACCATAGTACTTGTTTAGCATTTAGATCAGCAAAATATTTTTTTAGGAAGGAGTTTTTCACTGACATTTTTAAAAATTGCTGGAACATAATGACAATAAAAACTAGACCAACTTTTAGGTAACATTATTTTATTATTGTTACTTAATAATAATACTATTATTATTTAGATTATTTTATTTTATTAGTTTACATGCAAGGCACCCTCTGATCACCTGCCCCTGGGGGGACTGCTCCTCGTACCCCGCCTTTGTACTCCTGCCGTGGGAGCCCCCATGGAAGGCTGAATTGGATTCCAGAATATAGCAAATGTAGTTTAATAGAGAACATAGTTTAAGATCTTTTTCAAACTGCGTAATTTTAAGAAGCGTTATCTCTCATCCCCCACCATATACAAAGAGCCACGGACAGGCTCATAGATGGAGAATACTCAGCCCTGGCTTCCTCTTCCTCCATTTAGAGCAGACATTTCTAGTTCATCACAGGACTTCTTTTCCCATGAACTGGGACATGTCTTTGAAAGGCTTACAAAAATACAGTCTAGGAAATGCACTCATTTGTTCAGTATTGTCCTGAAAGTTGAAAAGTCTTTGCCATGCCTAGATTAAATCTCTAACCTGGAACTCAAGGGAAGTTTATCATTAGGATTTATAGGGAAGGCCTGGTGCCTTGTCTTCACTCCTACTAAAGCCTGAAAAAATCATAAGCCCCTAGTATTCACAACTGATAAAAAAATATTTATCAAGAATTTATTACATCACAATTATACATTACCATCAAAATGACTGTTTTTAAATAGACAGCAACGTGCTGTTTTATATTAATTCAAATAAGCTTTGCGACATTAAAAGATTACCCATTTTGCAAAAGAAGAAACTAAGGGAGGTTAAGAGACTTGTTCAGGGAATCATGAAGCTGTCATTTGAACCTAAGTCTGTGTAATTTCAGATGCCAAGATTCCTCGTCAGTCGTCGTTTCTCTGCAGATACAGCTTGTTAATTAGGATCCAACCTTTCCCAAACGTTTGCTCTTTAAACAACTCTCCCAGGCTGTCACTCACATGAGAATGTTTTTACTTGCTCAAGGATGGAACTCTTCACCTATGGGTCAATAGTCACTATAGACCAAACTTCAGACTTTCATTTCTAAAAAGAAAAAATGTAGAAAAAGGGAGGGAAAAAAACTAATTGTGGGATGTCATATGTGGTTACTGACACAATGTCAAGAGGACCTGGCATAGGGCCAGCATGAATTTATTCAGTAAAAGTTTGTCAGTCGTGTGTTCACTGCTAGGTCCCGTGCTGGGCCGTGAGACACGAGACAGAGAGGATGACAACATACCCTTGTCCTTACACTAGGTTTCAAGTTTCTAGCATGCAAACAAGTCAGAAAATGCTCTTTTAAAGAATAAAAGCATTTTATTTAAAACATTTTTGTTGTTGCTAAAGATATAAGAAGTGCTTTGTGTAAGGTACATGCATGCTTTATGCATCATCAGAGGCATGCCAGTTTTCTCTCATGCTTGTGGGAAATGAAGTGCCTCTTGATTCACTCGCCGTTCTGAGTCTCATGTAGTCAGGCGTGTTGAGATTGTAAGGGCTCCCTACCTGCGCTCTGCCCTCCTTACCTCCAGGAGGCATTTCCAACTAAGACAGTCGGATGTGAACCTCACAGGAATGGGCAGGTGAGCTTGGTGAATTTATTCTTGTTGCTCTCTTTCTCCCAGTCTGTACTTCTTTCTTCCAGGTTCCTGCGATGCTAATGCTACCTGAGGCTCTTCTGGTCTGAATGAGCCAATGAGTACGTAGTGGGCCTCTCCACTGGCAGTGGAGATGGGGTTTGAAGGCAGACTTGATTATGGCTTCCTATTCTGCTGTTTAAGACTTGTTTGACCTTTGGCTTTTTTTTAACCTTAAAAATGGAAAACCTAATAAGTATATGTACTTTTTTTTTTCTTTTAATTTATTTTTTTAATTTCAGAATATCATGGAGGTACAACACTTTGGCCATACACATCACCCCTGTTCTGCCCGTGTCAGAGCCACAATCATGGTCATCCCCCAAACTGTGCTCCCCACATCCATTCAGTGAGAGTTTTTCCCATCCCTTCCACCCCCCTCCCGCCCGCCCGCCTTCAGATGAATGTTATTGCCCTGTGTGATGTAAGTGTTCATCAGTTAGTACCAGTTTGATGGTGAGTACCAGTGGTGCTTGTTTTTCCAATCCTGTGACACTTCGCTTCGAAGAATGGGTTCTAGCTCCAACCAGGATAATACCAGATGTTTTAATTCACTGTTGTTCCTTATTGCTGAGTAATACTCCATGGTCCAAAGAAGACAGAATAATGGCCAGCAAACATATAAAAAAGTGCTCAACTTCTCTAATCATGAGGGAAATGGAAATCAAAACCACAATGAGATATCACTTAACTCCAGTGAGATTGGCTCATATCAAAAAATCCCCAAATAACAAATGTTGGCGGGGATGTGGACAGATAGGAACACTCATACACTGCTGGTGGGACTGCAAATTAGTACAACCTCTATGGAAAAGTATATGTACTTTTAATCCTCTCAGTTTGGTTACCCTTATCTCTAAACCAGTGATTTTCAAATGGGGGGGATATTATCCTCCAGGAGACATTTGGCCAGGTCTGGAGATACATTTGGTTGTTACAACAGGGAGGGGAGGGGTTGTGCTGCTGGCATGTGGTGGGTATAGACCAGGGATGCTGCTAACATCTTACAATGATTAGCACAGCCCCACGACAAAGAATTACCCAGCCCAAAATGTCAATTGTGCTGAGGTTGAAAAGCACCACCCTGATCTCTCTCACTTATACTAAGAATCCCAACTAACACCTGGCCATGAGGAGGGTGGGTATGATATATAAAGTGGAACACAGTCCTTCTGGCCTGGGTGCACTAGAGGATATCTCAGAAAGAAAAGGGAAATAAAACTGCCCCCTCTTCAGGCTAAGGTTGTTTGTGAAGAAGGAAGGGAAACAGGAAAGAAAAAGTAGGCAGTCCAGCGTACGCCTCAGTCTCCCTGTCTTTGTGCAGATACTGGCAAAGTGGGAGGCGCACTTGAGCAGTAGGAGAGCCTTAATTCCGGAGAGGTTGCTGCCCAAATCAGGGCATCCTGCAGTATTAGCAAGGGCTCGGGCAAGACTGAGTCCAGAGTACAGATGACCGAGTGAAAGAGGAGAGAGGAGGACTGGAAGGGAAAGGAGGGAAAGAGCAGAGGGCAGAAAACAGAAAGGAGAAGAGAGTGGGGCTGAGCTATGCAGGGCTTCTGATGCACTGAATTGTGAGATAATAGACATGCGTTGTTTTAAGCTACTGAATTTGTGGTGAATTGTTACGCAGCAATAGAAAACAGGTACGCTTGTGGGATTATCTAATTCTGTGAGATAACACAATGGAGAAGTTCATATGCCCTCTACTTAGTACAAACCGTTAGAAGAAAAACTTTAGACAAATTAAACAGTGCTAATTTGAGCAAAGAACAATTCTTGAACTGAGCAGCACTCAGAACCACAAGAGATTCAGAGAACTGCACCCAGCAGCATGAGAAGCGAGCTTTTTATAGGCCAAATACAGAAGCAAAGTAGAAAAATCATCTGATTTGTGCAAGCAAGGCCTCTGCCTTATTTGGGGATGATGTGATGAGGCATGTGCCTTATTTGGTCATGATCTGATCAGTTGTCTGCCTGTGGTTAGTTCCTTGTGATTGGCTGAAACCTGGCTATTTGCTACAAAACAAATATTTATACTCCTAAATTAGGTTGTGGTTTGTTCACACAGGAACTAAAAGTATGGAGACAGCTTCAGGCTGATGGCCCATTTATTTAATTTAAGAAAACCCTTACTTTGTCTCCAAATCTTTGCTGTCTTAGTACCCCAAAACCAGGTATTTTGATGTTTCCCAGCCAATGGCAGGTTTTCCATGAAAATAATGGAGCTTGGATGCCCCTTATTTGTATGAGCCTTGCCCAAGGTTTGGGGATGGATTCAAGTAACATAACCATATGTTTTTGGAAATTTGGCAACATATGGTATTTTAACTGAAACTAGTTAAAACTCCTGGCTTTTTCCACTCTTCCCTGCCCCCACTTGCAGATGGCACTCGTGTAACTGCAGGCAATTTTAACATCTGGCCAAGACAACATGGGGTTCAAGAAATATTCAGCTTGATTTCAGTGGGATATTTTTATATGATTTACAGCTCCTTCCCTACGTAGTTTATTGCTAGTCATCATGGCATAGGAATAGCCTTCAAGAATATTCTATCTGCCCATTTTGTCATGAGCTAGGGTGCAAGGCAAAAGATCATATTATTATAATGTATGAATGTATTTTATGGTGTCAAGTGCCAGAACTTTGTGAATAGCAGGGGAAATACAAGATTTGAAATGTACAAAACTAGAACTGTGGGAACTTATTCTAATCATTAGATGTATAAACTTTTACTTATATATGAGTGATCACTCATGCTTAAAAAAAGTGGAAATTTTCTCTTGTCTAGAATATACTTGATATTGCTGTATAAATAACTATTAATATGCCATATACTTCTCTTGTTTGATATGGATAACATGAAATAGGATGTATCAGAATTTCTCAGTTCATAGGGCAAAAATAAGTAATGGTACCACAAACAATGAGAACATCTATGCAGGAACTTTTGTGTTTTGTGCACCCTATGTACTGGATCACATCTTAGTATGTCAGTGCATATTGTTCTGTTCAAGTCTCAAGGTCTTCACAGGAATTGCACATCAAATTGCCTTAACAGCTTGAAGAAATGAGTGTTCCAGTGACAAAGTTCTGCATATATTCATGAACATCAGGTATGTAGTATAAGACTAAAACATAAGATTTTACATATATAAAACTAAAATTCATGCAATTTAAATTTCAAATTAATTTTCTGTTTCTTTCAGAATTGTTTATATCAAAATTCAAATATAATAAGAAGGAATAACCTAGTGGAAGTAAGAAGAAGGTAAACTGAAATAAAGAGTAATAAACAAAACTTACACTAAAATCCAAGGAAAAACTAATTACCATAGCTAGTTTTCAATTTGAGGGATATTATCAAAAATCAGTAAGTTATCAAAAACAATATTAATCATCATAAAATTTCAACCCATCATATTAAGAAAAACTGATTTACCTTTTTGTTCTTTCTAAAAAAATTACAAAATTATTGTATTTTTACATGAAGAAGTAAACAGGATTATCCATCAAAAAAAGAAGTAAAAATACAGTGTTGAGATGTATCATACTGTTAAGTCATAAAAAATACATTGTTATTCTTCTAGAATTTCTAAATTATGTGATATTGTCAGCTTTTTTATATGTGTAACTTTGTCTTGATTTCTTTATTCTAAATAAATATTCACTTTTTCACTTAATTTTGTATTTGTATGAAGCATTCTTTTTCTTAAAGATAGCTCCTCCAGCTGCAAAAATGTCATGTCCCTCTTTTATTTGCCACTGTCCCAGCTGTGGACTCAGCCCAGTCCACGTCCCTCAGCCCATCCTGGCTAGGTCAGGCTGTACGCCAAAAGCTAAGCTGTTCTTTCATGTGATTGTTAAAACAAGGTCACTCCCCATTTCTCCTTCCAGAGACTAGCTTTGAGACTCAGTGGGTCAAAAGTACTCCTTGGATACCTATGCAGCTCCTTGAATTAGAGAACCAGATGCTTCTGTCAGACAACTTTTTAGGATTGGGTTTAGCTTCAGTTCATTAGATCATCCTACAGATCAGGTCGAGAGTCCTGCCCATGGCTATCTTCTGAAGCACCTATGATTAGAAGTCCACTGAGCTTTGTGATGGAGACCTGCCATTCACATAAGACCCACTTTTGCTCCTGGGTGAGTTTCCCCCAGCCCTCACCCTTCTGCAGAAAATGTGTTCCTCTTCTCCCGGTTTCTTTGTCCTCCCCCAGGTCCCTGTATTTACTTAGCACGCCCTAGCTGCCACACCAAGTTTCATTCTCTAGCATGCCAGCCGGAGGATACTTGGAGAAAGTCTGAAGAGATGCTAGAGATACTATTATAAGTCAAATGTTGGGAACAGAAGAGACTCAAAGCTGTTGGGGTGTTTAGAAGTTAGTCATAGACTTATTCTGTTGAGTGGATGAGGACCTTTTTCTTGAAATATTATGAAACAATGGTCAAGTAGAAAGAGGTGGGAAAGCAATGGATGGCATTGAAGTTTGAAATAAAATTGTGAAAGTTCTAATTCACTTCTAATATGTATAGAGAACATATGTCTTCTCTGATTATTAAATAAACTTTTACTAGCTACCTAATGTGTATAAATTACTGGCTAAGACACTACAATCCTCTAGTTATGAGCATTCATCACTAGATGAATTTATTTATGCTTGAATAAATAAATCTGCAGGAAGGCAGGCAGATTTTGTATCAATTCTTCAGTATCTATTACAGTGCCTACATGTAGCAGGTACTCAAAAATATCAGTTGAATGAATGATTTAGTTATACTTCTATTAGGCAGTAAGTCTTTCACTTGTTAAGTAAAATGTACTTTTTGCATTATAAAAATAATAAATACTAAATTCAGAAGAGTATAAAGAAAAAAATTGATCTATAAGAATCAGGCATATCTTTTTCATAATACCCTAATAAATATGTGTGTTTATTTATCCACTGATTACTTGTCTATGTATTTATTTTAAAATTGGCATTGCTGCATTTACATCTTCTTTTGAAATTTTATCACTGAGTATTATGAGTATTATTTTAATTATTTAAATACTACTAAAATGTGATTTAAAAATTTTATACTGCATTCCTTCATATGCTGTATCATAATTTATTTAACAAATCTGGTCTCCAAAGATATTTAAGTTATTCCCAGATGTTGTCTTTACTAGCAGTACTATGAGTACCTTTGTGTGTGTGTGTGCGTGTGTGTGTGTGTGTGTACTGAGTCAGTGAATATGATAATGTTAGCATAAGCCATTAACCAATTATTGGCATGTAGAGGTATAATTGTAAGACGGACTGAGCTGAGTTGGGCTTAGAAATGATCCATAGCATAGGACTTATCTAGTCTGAACAAGGGCAAGTGTTCAAAGTAACGAGTAAATTTAGAAACAGATCATAAATCTAAAAGGGTTTATTAAGCATGCCTTTTTTATTTTCAGAACTCTTGGGAACCTGCTGCCCCTCAGAGGGTTAGCTAATTCTTAGAAATAGCAAACAGCTCTCCTTGGAGTGTGTCTTTCATATACAAATCAATCAATCCAGAGCCCATACCCCCAGCCACTCCCTATAGTGTTCTCACATGCTCAGGGCCACTATTCCCCTGCCCTAATCACTCCAGAGTCAGGAATAAACAACTGGAGACAGCCCCTATGCCCCAGAGCCCACTGAAATTACTCAAACTAGAATCTTAAACCTACTCACTCTGCCTCTCCCATGCCTTTCCAGGGAAGCCACAATAAAGGCTTTTCCCCCATTTTCCCCTCACTTCCTCTGCCTCCCACCCATCCTGGCGCTTCCACATATGGCCCTGTGTGGCGTGGCATGGCGTGCCTCCTGTGTCCAGGGATCTATAAGTATAAAACGCTTCTTCCTTCATGACAGTCACTTCCCTGTCTTACCACACTTGATTAAAAAAAATCTCAGGTACCCTTAAAAGGAAGGATCATAACAGCACTTCTGTCATAAAAATAGAAATGGAACAGAAATAATAGCCAGAAAACTATGCCTGCTCACAGACAAACGTGTCACACTGGAATGAGAAAAGTGCTTGCTGGGGGCCTGCAAAGATCCTATACTTTCACTGCTTTAGATGGCAGTTTTACCCCACACATGGAACCCGTGGAAGATTCTTTCCTTTTTAAGGGTAACTTAAAGGTACCAAAATAAGATACGCTCAAAAAAGATGCAATCCCCATTATTCTCCAGGGGCTCCCGGTGCTTTGCACATAAGCAACACTCAATAAATATGTATTTAATGAATCAATGACAATGGTTCTGGGCAGACACCTACCTACCTTACTATAATTCAGCGTGGGAAGGGATGTGATAGAACTAGAACTAAGTATAGTAGAATCACAGATTGGAGAAAGATTGATTTTATTTATACTTAGCTCCATCCCAAAGCTTCCCCTCTGTTGGTCTTCTGGTGATGCCTCTCCTCCATTCCACCCAGGGGAAGAGTCCCCTCAGTCCCCATGTGTCCAGAGGTGGGGAGAGGGGACAAAAATGGAAAGGACAGTCACTCCTGCCTGCCTGTTGTGAGGCTTGCCACAGAAGCTTTATTAAAGGAGTTGAAAGTAATTATTAAAATGAGTCAGGGATTACTCTTGGATTTCCTTTCTCCTTGCTTGCTCCTTTCCCCATAGGCAAGAATAATGAGTTGCTTGCATTTTTATTCTCAGAAAGTCGATGGAATTCTGAACTATAAGAAAAGTACATTCCTTCAGAATTAGAAGAATATATCAGACAAATTGTCCAAAGAAGAATCTGCCCGAATTTAAACTTTTGAGGCAAACTTGATTTATCTTAATACAATGAATATTGTAGTTACATAAAATATTCATATGATTAAGGAGAAAATTGTCTTAAACTTGGAGCAGTTTAGACTCTGAGGAGAAAGACTTGAAAGATTACCTTATGAAAATGTTTCTCTCTCAGAGATTTGAAATCTATATAAAAATTTCAAAAGAGATGCACTTTTAAACTTTCCAGAGGACGTTTTCAGTTGCACAGACATTTTTTTAAACTATAAACCAAGTGATCGAAGGAGCTAGGAGTAAGCCTATTTTCTATAAAAGGCTAATGGTCAACATTATAGTTACTATGTTTTGATATAAAATTAAAACAACAAGAGTTGTTTTTCTCTGCTACTTCAATTATGTGTTCATATAACAATACTTCTTTAAAAAGTATATAATTTTTTTACAGTTATAACTCACCTTTATATTTCTAAAGGAAAGATCATGGAGAAAGCACTGCCCCGTAAGGTCTACTTAATTCAATGCACCAGGCATGAAGTAGGTGTTCAATAAATACTATTGAATGAATGAATGGTTTCCATTTGTTCACAAGCCATCTGTTTAATACCCTAGGCATATTTTAGAAAGAGTTACAATGTTTACAGGTTACATTGCTTACAGGTCTCTAGTTACTGAAAATTAGGCTCGCTCTCTATAGGTAGAGAGAGATATATATCATTCCCATATTGTCATATATTTATCATCCATTTGTAATTCCTGATAATGTTTCTCCAATCTTTTCTCTGAGGTAAGGTCATCTTCTAGGAAGTTCATTTAGTACTTCATTCATAGGATGATTTCAAAATCAATCAGTATCAGATGAACAAATTCTTCTTTAAGTTAAAGAGAGACGTGATGATTATGTTGATTGTGGTTTGTACAGTGTTAAGGGGAAGTAGAGAAGCAGGAAGATGAATGAGCATGGTCTGAAAAAGTCTGTACTCAAAAAAAATTCATTATTTTATCAATCAAAACCAGATTGAAATATTGACCATCCAGTAGCCAAACAATTAAGCCTCCTCTGTATGTTGCATTCCCCCTAAGTATTAAGTGGATGTTAATTTTTACACTACATGATACTGTCCAGTAATTTGAGTAGCAAGAGCAAAGGGAGACACGACAGCACGTGTCTCACGGAGGTTGCTGTGGGACAGAACACAGAGAGGCAATTTCCGTGCTATGCATAGGAGACGCCTGTGGGGGGGGCAGCCGCCCTTCCTGTCCTATCCTGTTACACCCCAGCAGCTCTCTGTTCCCACAATGGCCCCCGGCTTTCTCCTCTGCTGTGTGGGTGGGCAAGAGACAGATGAAAAGAAACTGACGGTACTAGGGACAGTGAGGTCAATTCAGACTCTTTGAAAAAGTTAAACAACCAATTGAAGAAAAACAACAGAAATGGGTAAAAAAGAAGTGAGAGGAGTAATGTTGCCCAGAAGAGGAAAACATTTAGTTGTCTTTGCAAATAGCAATATGCCAATCGCAAAGCACAGCTTCTTATTCCATTCAGTGACAAATCCTCAGCCGTATGGCTTGAACATCGCCCTCTACACGGCAGTGAATGAAGATCCAAGCTAGTGGATAATGATTCAGACACACATCTGCATTATTGATTTCTCTATCATCCTTTGTTTATTTTAATAAATGAATTGAGTGTCTAACAGGTACTCATAATTGCTAATTAACCTTTTGCACTACTGTGGCAAAACATAATACAAACTCATATATATGTATATTTGTGCATGTATCTATATACATACACTATATATATTTACTTTTTTATTATGTATGTACTAAACTCATCTTTTTCTATTATATTGATTAATCTAGTATTTGACACCAAGTGTGTACTTTAGGACATAAATTTGAAAACACAACAGTATCTTACATTTGTAGAGTATTTTTGGGAGAACTGCTGCCAGAATCGAATGAGACAATGAACTATTTATAATTCCTCCCCCGAAGAGCAAATACATCTCCTTCAAATCTTTCTAAACCTAAGTTGAATTTTGGTTCCTCACAAACTCAACATAATAAGTGCTCACTCCCTTCCCATTCTCCTCACCTTCCCTTCCTCCCTTAGAGTTCTTTATTCCTCTGCTAGCAGAAGTACACATTTCTACTTTCAGTGACACTTTGCTACGTTTTTCTGTTGATTAAAATACTCTTTGGAGACTTTCTCTGAACTCCTCCTCTTATTTTGCTCTTTGATTTCTTGGTTCCATTTCCTCTGAGATCACATTTGCCACCTTTCCTCCTGGGCCTCCTTAGTGTGGCTTTCCTGGGGAACCCTTTCTTCTGAGAGTGGGAGGTGGTGGCCCTTTTCTTTCTGACCTTGTCTACCTTGTTTTCTCTCTGTGTCCTCTCTCCCCACTCCCCTCTCCTATGGCTCTCACACAAGCCCATTTTTACGAAAACAGTCCCTGCTTGTCTCCTTCCTCAGCAGGAGCTAGCCTTCCACCTCCCCCGCCCCTGACTCACCCTACTCTGGGTATTGTTCACCCTAGCTCCTTTATTTTGTTATTCAGCAATCTGTTCCATCTAAAACCTGAAATCCACCTTCTTTATTTTCCTTTCCGTGTCTTTTTGGCAAACAATGCCTTTCAAAGCTTCACCCTTCCCCTGTATCTATCTACATCCACTGCAGCAGGTGTGACCAGCTCAACTGTATCACAGCTCCGCTCATTCTGGGCCAGTGCAGCTGGCCCCATGGAGCTGTCTTCTTTCCCAGCTGACATGCTTTCATGCAGTTTGCACAGAAATGACCTCTCTCATTACAAGAGTTACATACCATTCCATTTCTGAGGAAGGCCCAGTGATGTCCTTGTCCTCCACACCTGGAGCACATTTTCTGACTGCCTGATGTATTCAGACTCTTTCTTGAGCCCCCCTGTGGTGTGTTTTTAGACCATTCCTGTAAAAGCTTATCATTAGTTACTCTTAAATAAAAAAAGTCACACGTGGCAGATGGTTAACCCTCCCCTTGCCTATTTCAAACTTGTGCAGTCCATTGAAATCCTAAACATGCAGGCTGTTTTCATAGAATGTCATGAATTTGTAGAAAGGGGGCTGCTTGCTTCCTGGTGGAAATATGGTTCCGGAAGGGCACAGTAAATTTCATAATTTAGATGGGGGAACAACTTTTAGAAAGCTGACTTAACCTTCTATAATAAATGAGATTGAATATAACATGGAATTGGAATCACTTCCAAATCTGTGCTACCCGCATAGCCCTATTTGTCTGACAATATACGTTAGTCCTTTTTGTCAGTGGGCATACTCTCTTTTCTCCAGCAGCGGTAGGACTATAGTGCATGAATCAGCAAACTAGGACCCACAGGCCAAATCTGGCCCACAACTTGTTTTTGTAAATAAAGATTTATTGGAACAGTCACACTTTTTTGTTGTATGTTGCCTTTGGCTGCTTTGGCACTATATGGGGAGAGTGGAGTAGTTTCAACAGAGACCATATGGCCTGCAAAGTTAAAAATATTTACTATCTGGCCCTCTGCAGAAAAAAGTTTGCCGACTACTGATACAGTGCCAAGGCTGTATTGCTGTGTTTTCTCGCCATTAATTCTCTTTTTCATCTTTCATTTCCACTCCATTTCCTCTATTTTTCTGGTTAATCTCAGCAATTCATATATTTCAGTTCTTTTGACCGTGTGTGCTCTCATGTATCCTTAGCATAATGCATTTGCTGGACTCTCCATAAGGTGCTCCATGTAGTCTTGGTACTTCTTCTCCTGAGACAGTCATCAAAATCAATCCAATTTCTCTGTGGATCTAAAGACTCTCATCAAGATCTTTGATGCCTGGTATTTTAGTTACTGAAGATAATGTTCCTTGGGTATTTATCATATTTGTTCAGGATTCATTCAATCCTGTGCTGGCAGTGGCTTCTAATCCTTGTCAAGGTGATTCTCCTGCTCCACCGATTGAAATTCCATACTTTTTAATATACTCTTCCCATGTACGTCTTTCTTCTGTGTCAACTGCTATAGAACACATGGGAGCTAGCAGACTGACATTGTCTTATTTCTTTCCCCTTCACCTCTGCCTTTCTTTTTTTACACTTTTTGTATTCCTTCATCTACCTTAATCTCCCCCCTCACACTTTTGCAGCCATCCCTGCCACTGACCAATGTCTCAGATAATGTGAAAAACAGGTAGGTAGCCCCGCATGGGTTTCTTTGTCTGTTGCTCCTGTCACTGCCCTTTACGGCTGCAGTCTATGTACTGTGTGCCTCCTCTGGTCACTCCTCCTCCCTCCCCCATCCTGCCCTGTGTGGAACAATCTCAACAGGTAAAGTGTCCCTGCTGTACTGATACGGAAGAGCTAATAGGGTAATTGAATTGCCCAAGCTACACTTTGAGTAGTTTTTTGTTTTGTTTTGTTTTGTTTTGTTTTGTCTTCTGTAAATTCCACAGGAAGTATCCTCTGGAAAGAAAAGACGGGAAAAGGGAAGAAAATGTGCTGATTCCCTAAAGTATACCAGTTACTTCTAGTCATTTACTAGAACATTATTCATTACAAACATTAGTCATTTACAAACATTATTGAATTAATTTCCCACCACAATTATGACTTCTATTGAGGACTTAGGCAAGTAGGTAACTTGCCTCAGGCTCCGTAATAAGATTACATTACAGAGGTTTGATCACACAAGAGTTTGACTTCAAACCCCATGATTTTTTAACAGCTTTATGGAGCTATAATTAATATACAAACATTGCATATGATAAATGAATACTTGTTTTGAGTTTGGGCATATGCATATACCCATAAAACTAGCACCATAATCAAGAGAATGAACATTTCTATCACCTCCTAAATTCTCCTTTGTTTTATTTTGTTTTTGTGGTAAGAAAACTTAACATGAGATATTCCCTCTTGATAAAATTTTTAAGTGCACAATACAATATTGTTAACTGTAGGCACTGTGTTGTACAGTAGATTTCTAGAATTTACTCATCTTGCAGTAGAAACTTTATGCTCATTAAACAATTCTGTATTACTCCCTCTCCCCAGCCCCTGGCAACCAGCATTCTATTCTCTGCTTCTATGAGTTTGATTATTTTTAGATACCTCATGTAAGTGGAATTATGCAGCATTTGTCCTTCTGTAACTGGCTTATGTCACTTAGCATAATGTCCTCCAGGTTCACCCATGTTGCCATTGGTGGGACTGCAAAATGGTGCAGCCACTGTGAAAAAGAGTATAGAGCTTCCTCAAAAAAATTTAAAATACAACTACCATATGATCCAGAAATCTGTCTTCTTGATACATATCCAAAAGAATTAAAATCAGTATTGTGAAAAGATATCTGCATTCCCACATTCATTGTAACATTATTTACAATAGCCAAGATATGGAAACAACCTAAATGCCCATCAATGGATGAATGGATAAAGAAAATGTGGCATACACATGCAATAAAATATTATTCACAATTTAAAAAGAAGGAAATCTTGCCAATGCCCATAATCACTTACACTGTAGAACATTGTTCTGCATTGCTACCTATATTTACATTTACTCTGTGTGTCTTGCTTCCTGAATAGGACAAACACTATGCATTATCCATTTTATTAACTATCACAGAATTTAGGGAAGAGTCCTGTACATTGGAATTACACATATATCATTTGCTGATTGGCTGCCTTACTGTTGTCATGTAGCTTGCATTGCTATGTTACATCACTTCAAGTAAAGAAGCACACAAACAAACAAAACAATCAACAGCCATAAAAACAACACTGAAAAGCAACGATACCATTTCAGTCTGGATACCAGCCATGGCACATTCAAACTGAGTATTTGGTGAGAGTTTAATTAAGGAGCTTTTAATAGGATTTTAAAAAGCTGGGCTGACACAAAGAATGGGATGGTCAATTTAGGCTCATATTAATGAGATGTCATATGCAGGCTCAAGGATACAGGCAGTTGTGAGGGACAGGGGAGGCAGAGTGATTCATGGCATCAATTCTGTTGTCTTAGGTCCTTACTTCCTTCCTTGAGCACATGCTCCCTGGTCTAGGTTGAGAGGTGATTTTTTAAGTGAAGTATCTCCTCAAACAGCATAGAATGTTTAAACATCTTTATTTTATATCCAGATAATTACATAAGTTGGATTACCTTTCTAGGGAGCTATGCCCATGGGTAATAAATTTATAGATTGTAGGTTTCTTTAACTGAAGCAATCCTAAATCTTCATGCTTAAAGCACTCCATTCCCTTTGCCTATTTATCAGGAGATTGATTATCATGTTTACCTGCTTATTAGACCAGGTCTCCTGCCTTCATGATTTTTCCAGGGAACATTCTAGCATTAAAGGGAGAAAAATGGGTCAGAAGCCAGCTGCCTAATTCCTGTCTGCCCCCAAACCAGCCAGTATAGCAACACTGCAGGGCCACTAACTATCTCCATGGTAAAGGAACATGGAGAGGGACCTGGGCAGAACTATAGCCCTCGTGAGAGGGAAGCAGACAACCTGGCAGGGAGGAAGTTGAGGGAATAGACATACATTACTTCCTCCTACCCTCAAATTTCCAGCAGGTGCCTCCCATTGGCCCCAAACAACCCAATATCAAGAGGCAAAGAAGCCCATTGTTACAGACTACACAGGCCTCAAGGCACAAAGTAGGGTGGAGCTGACAACTCTTACTAAACTGTAGTTAACCACAAAATTTAGGACTTTTATTGTTCACCAACAATCCAAAAATGATGTACTTCTCATCTTCTTCTAGGGGGATTTGACTACTTTTCATTGTATTCCAACCCAGAGTTTGAAGTTTGTTAGTTAGATATTGTGAATCCATTCTGTTGCCATTTAAATACTTTAATTATTAAGGAAGTATAACAGTTAGTCCCCACTTTATATTATACTACCAAAGCAATGGATAACCGAATAGTAAATGTGTTTCATACATCTTTAGCCTTCTTTCTCACACTTAGAAGCTTATAAATGCTTTGTTCCAACTACTAATTTTCCTTTTGCAAATTGATTTCTTTATTTTTATGTTAAAATATTAAGTGGGTACAAGTGATTTTGTTACATGGATGAATTGTATATTGCTGAAGTCAGGGCTTTTAGAGTGTCTATCACCAGAGTAGTGCATATTATACCCTATAGGTAAGTTTTTATCCCTTACCCCCCTCCATCCCTCCCCTCTTCTTAGTTTCCAATGTCTTTTACACCAGTGGTCCCCAACTTTTTTGGCACCAGGGATCAGTTTCATGGAAGACAATTTTTCCACAGACTGTGACGGGGGAGAGTGGGGACGGTCTCAGGATTATTCAAGTGCATTACATTTATTGTGCAGTTAAAACTCTCTGCTAATGATAATCTGTATTTGCAGCCATTCCCCAGGGCTGGCATCACCCCCTCAGCTCCACCTCAGATCATCAGGCATTAGATTCTCATAAGGAGCGTGCAACCTAGATCCCTCGCATGTGCAGCTTATAGGAGGATTCATGCTCCTGTGAGAATCTAATGCGGCCACTGATCTGACAGGAGGCACAGCTTGTGCAACATTGATGCGGAGCAGCTGTAAATACAGATGAAGCTTCACTTGCTGGCCCTCCGCTCACCTGCTGCTGTGTGGCTTGGTTCCTAACAGGTCACAGACCGGTACGGGTCCACAGACCATAGGTTGGGGACCGCAGCTTTACACCACTGTATGACCACATGTACCCATCACTTAGGTCCCACTTGTTAGTGAGAACATGTGGGGTTTGTTGTTCCACTCCTGTGATACTTCACTTAGAACAATCTCCAGTTCCATACAAGTTGCTTTAGAAGATATTATTTCATTCTTTTTTCTTTCTAAGTAGTACTCCATGATATAAATAACACATTTTATTTATCCACTCATAGTTTTGTTTTTTTTTTTTTGGAGAAAGGGTCTCATTATGTTGCTCCAGGTAGAGTGCAGTGAAGTCACTGTAGCTCACTGCAACCTCAAACTCTGGGGCTCAAGTCATCCTCCTGCCTCAGTCTCCTGAGTAGCTGGGACTACAGGCACGTGCCCTGATGCCCGACTAATTTTTATATTTTTAGTAGAGACGGGGTCTTGCTCTTGCTCAGGCTGGTCTCAAACTCCCGAGCTCAAGCAATCCTCCTGCCTCGGCCTCCCAGAGTGCTAGAATTAGAGGCGTGAACTACTGCGCCTGGCCAATCCACTCATAAATTGATGGAAACTTAGTATATTCCATATCTTTGCAATTGTGAATTGTGCTGTGATAAACATTTATCTTTTTGATAATAATAAAAAAATGTATTTTTGATATAATGATTTCTTCTCCTTTGAGTGGATACCCAGTAGTGTGATTGCTGGATTGAATAGTAGGTCCACTTTTAGTTCTTTGAGGAATTTTCATACTGGTTTTCGTAGTGTTGTACTAATTTGCAGTCCAACAAGTAGTGTATAAGAATTTCTTTGTCAATGCATCCATGCCAACATCTATTGTTTTTTGACTTTTTAATAATGGCCATTTTGACTTGGGTAACGTGATATTTCATTGTGGTTTTAATTTGCACTTCCCTGATGATTAGTGATGCTTATCATTTTTTCATATGTTTGTTGGCCATTTGTCTATCTTCTTTTGAAAAACACTCTGTTAATGTCTTTTGCCCACTTTTTAATGGGGTTGTTTGTTTTTTTCTTGCTGATTTGAGTTCTTTCTTGAGTTCTTTCTAGATTATGGGTATTAGTCCTTTGTCAGATGTATAATTTACAAAAATTTTCTCACATTCTGTACATTGTCTATTTACTCTGTTGATTACTTTCCTTGTTGTGAGAACTTTATAATTTAACTCCCATTTATTTATTTTTTTGTTGTTATATTTGCTTTTGGGGTCTTATTCAAAAATTCATCGCCTAGGTCAATGTCTAGAAGAGTTTTTCCTAAAATTTCTTCTAGAATTTTTATGGTTTCAGGTCTTACATTTAAGTCTTTAACTATCTTCAGTTAATTTTTGTATATGGCAAGAGATTTGGATCCTGTTTCATTCTTCTGCATGTGATCATCCAGTTTTACAAGCACCATTTATTAAATAGGGCATACTTTCCCCAGTGTATGTTTTTGTCTGCTTTGTCAAAATCAGTTGGTCATAGCTGTATGGTTTTATTTCTGGGTTCTCTATTCTGTTTCATTGGTGGATGTCTACATTTTTATACCAGTACTATGTTATTTTGATTACTATAACCTTGTAGTATAATTTGAGGTCGGGTAATATGATGCCTCCAGATTTGATCTTTTTACTTAAGATTGCTTTAGCTATTTGGGCTCTTTTTTGGTTTCAAATGAAGCATACAATTGTTTTTCTGAATCTGTGAAATATGACATCGGTATTTTGACAGTAATTGTGTTGACCCTATAAATGACTTTGACCAGTAAAGAGATGTTAACAAGGTTGATCCTTTCAATCCATGAGCATGTGATGTTTTCCCATTTGTGACATCTATGATTTCTTTCATTACTGTTTTGTAGTTCTCCTTGTAGAGATCTTTTGCATTCTTTGTTAAGTATACTCCTAGGTATTTTATTTACTTTGTAGCTATTGTGAATGGAATTGGGTCCTTGATTTGACACTCAGCTTGACTGTTATTAGTATGTAGAAATGCTCCTGATTTGTGTACATTGAGTTTGTAACCTGAGACTCTGCTGAAAATATTTATCAATTGTAGGAGTCTTTGGTGAAGTCTTTAGGGTTTTCTAGTTACAAGATCATGTCATTGGCAAACAGGGATAATTTGACCTCTTCTTTCCCGATTTGGATGCCCTTTATTTCTTTCTCTTGACTGATTTCTCTGGTTAGGACCTCCAGTACTATGTTGAATAGAAGTGGTGACAGTGGGCACCCTTGTCTTGTTCTAGTTCTTAGGGGGAATGTCTTCAAGTTTTTCCCATTCAGTATGACGTTGTCTGTAGGTTTTCAAATATGTCTTTTATTATGTTGTGATATGTTCCTTCCATTCCTACTTTGTTGAGAGTTTTCATCATAAAGTGATGCTAGATTTTATCAAATGCTTTCTCTGCATCTATTGAGATGATCATATTGTCTTTGTTTTTACTTCTGCTTATGTGGTGAATAACATTTATTGATTTGCATGTATTGAACCATCCTGTAATAAAACCCACTTGATCATGGTGAATTATCTTTTTGATGTGCTGTTGAATCAGTTTGCTAGTATTTTCTTGAGGATTTTTGCATCTAGTTTCATAAGGGATATTGGTCTGTTGTTTTCTTTTTTTTATTGTGACTTTTTCTGGCTTTGCTATCAAGGCGATACTGGCTTCATAGAATGAGTTAGAGAGGAGACCTTCTTTCTCAATGTTATGGAACAGCTTCAGCAGAATAGGTGCCAATTCTCTTTTGTAGGTCTGATAGAATTCAACTGTGAATCCACCTGGTCTGGGGCTTTTCCTTTTGTCGGGAGATATTTTATTACTCTTTCAATCTTGCTACTTGTTATTGATCTGCTCAGGATTTCTATTTCTTCCTAATTCAGGCTTGGGAGGTTGTGTGTTTCCAAGCATTTATCCATTTTCTCTAGGTTTTCTAGTTTATGTGTGTGCAGGTTTTCATAGTAGCCATGGATGGTATTTTGTATTTTTGTGGTATCAGTTGTAATGTTTCCTTTTTCATTTCTAACTGATCTTATTTGAGTCCTTTCTTTTCTGTTTCCAGTTAATCCATCTAGTGATATAGTGATTTTGTTTATCTTTTCAAAGAACCAACTTTTTGTTTCATTAATCCTTTGTACTTTTTTAAAATTTCCATTTCATTTAATTCTGCTCTGAGCTTTGTTATTTCTTTTCTTCTGCTAGCCTTGGGTTTGGTTTGTTCTTCTTTTTCTAGTTCCTTGAGGTAAGGCATGAGGTTATTAATTTGTGATCTTTCTATCTTTCTTTTTGATGTAAGCATTTAAGGCTATGAACATCCCTCTTAGCACTGCTTTTTCTATATCCCATAGATTTTGGAAGCTTTTGTTTCCTTGTTGTTCAGTTTGAAAAATCTTTTGATTCCCATCTCAATTTCATCATTGACACAAAGATTGTTCAGCAGCATGTTGTATAATTTGCATGACTCTTTGTAGATTTGAGAGATTCTCTTGGAATTGATTTCTAATTTTATTCCACTATGGTCTGAGATGATATACGATATGATTTCAATATTTCTGGATTTGCTGAGACTTGTTTTGTGGCCTAACATATGCTCTATTTTGGATGGCCCACGTGTCAATGAACAGAATGTATTTTCTGTAGTTTTTTGATAGAATATTCTGTAAATGTCTGTTATGTCCATTTGTTCTAGAGTCCTAGTTAAGTCTAGTGTTTCTTTGTTGACTTTCTGCCTCAATGATTTGTTCAGTTTTGTCAGTGGAATGTTGAACTCCCTGGCTATTATGATGCTGTTGTTTATATTTTTGCTTAGATCTAGCAGAATTTCTCTTATGACTCTTGGAACTCCTGTTTTAGGTGCATATATATTTAGGATTGTTATATCTTCTTGATGAATTGCTCTCTTTATCATTATATAATGACTGTCTATGTCATTTTTAACCATTGTTGATTTAATGTCTATTTTATCTGATATAAGTATAGCTACTCCTGACCACTTTTGGTTTCCATGAAATATTTTTTCCATCCTTTTACCTGGAGTCTATGAGAGTCCTTGCCAGTTAAATGGATTTATTGGAAACAGTATATATTTGGGTTGTGTTTTTTCATCCATTCAGCCAATCTGTATCTTTTAAGTGGCACATTAAGACCATTTACATTCAATGTAAGCATTGATATGTGAGATACTGTTCTGTTCATCATGCTGAATGATACTGTCTTATTTTGTTTTCACCCTTGTGCTACTGTTTTATCAGAGCTGTTAGCTTTAGCTTTCTGATATTTTTATGCTGGTGGGTATCAATTTTTCTTTTCCATGTATAGAGCACTTTTGAGCATTTCCTGTAGGTCAGGTCTAGAGGTGACAAATTTCCTTAGTGTTTGCTTGTCTGGGAAAGATTTTATTTCTCCTTCATGTATGAAACTTAGTTTTGCAAGATGCAAAATTCTTTGCTGGTAATTATTGTTTAAGAACACTAAAAATGGGACCAATATCCCTTCTGGTTTTTAAGGTCTCTGCTGAGAAGTCTGTTGTTAGGCTGATGGGCTTTCCTTTGTATGTTAATTGTTGCTTTTGTCTTACAGCTTGTAGAATTTTCTCCTTCATTTTGACTTTTGCCAGACTGATGACTGTGTCTTGGTATTATCCTATTTGCTATGAATCTTCCAGGTGTTTGAAGACCATCTTATATTTGCATATCTAAATCAATGGTGATACTGGGGAAATTTTCCTCAATTATTTCCTCAAGTAGGTTTTTCCATTTTTTTTACTTCTTCTTCTCCCTCAGGGATACCTATGATTCTTATATTAGCTTGTTTTACATAGGCCCATATTTCTGTGAATGATTGTTCATTCTTCTTTTTTCTTTTTTATGTGTTTTTGATTGACTGGGTTAATTTGAGAGCCTGGTCTTCAGGTTCTGAAGTTCTTTCTTCTGTTCTGACTAGACTGTGGTTAAAGCTCTCTGCTGTATTTTGAAATTCCCTAAATGACTCTTTCATTTCTTTAGGTTGTATTATATCTTTTCTTATGTTTTCTATCTCTTTAGATAAATTTTTCATTCGTGTCCTAAATTATTATTATTATTATTATTTTTGTTTCTTTGTGTTGGTTTTCAACTTTCTCATCAGTCTCCTTCATCTTATTTGTCATCTGTATTCTGAATTACATGTCTGATCTTTGACAATTTCCTTTAGGGTGTGGTCCGTTGCTGGAGACCTTTTGTGATCCTTCAGGATTATTGAAATGGCTTGTTTTTCTTTCATGTTGCCATAGTTCTCATGCTGGTTCCTTCTCATTTGAAACCTATTCTCTCAGCTCAGGGCAGACAAGTTTGTGGTGTGCCTGTTCTCTCCTGGGAACTCTCCTACTTAGCAAAAAGAAGGACAGGTCCCTGGAGGGTGCACTTGTGTCCTACTGTGGAGGATTGACCCAGCAAGTGAGGGGCTGAGGCACTGACACCCTGTAATGCAGCTGTTGTCTTGTGTCTTCCCATTCCCCTGTGGTTGTCACAGTCCAAGCCAGTGCTTGGGGATATTCACACAGAGTGGTGGGTTGGTCCCCAGGTTTCTGTTGGAAGTTTGGGCCTGGGGCTGGGCAAGTCCCTTTCCATGGACGTGGGTGGAATGTGAGTTCGCTCTGCCTGGGTCTTCCTGTGATGTTGGCAGTGGTAGCCAAGGCATGTGGCTCCCAGTGCCCATGGGGCAGATGGCATCCAGGGCTGGTGTGGCACTCAATGTTCACAACTGTGGTGGCTGGGGGAGGGTTGCACCACTGTGGTTCTTGGGTGGATCATGGGACCATGGCAGCTGGGCAGCTTGTCAGACTGCAACACCTGGGTGGCTTATGGCTGGCAGGGCCAGGGAAGTGCATGGCTCTTTCTCTGCTCGTGTCTGGCTGTAGTAGCTGCTTTGCTGTTACTCAGGTGGCAGTGGTGGTACCATCCTAATGGTGGCAGCATATGCTGTGTGCCATGGGTGCCTGCTTTACTCTGATCCCCTGGTGACATGGTGGCAGGTGTGTGCGGCAGCCAGTCACAGTGCGTATGAGAACAGTTGCCCTCTCCACTCCCTCCTTTGCCTGGCAGGGGTAATGGAGAGGCAGTTGCAGTGCAGCCAACCCCTGTGTTGATAGGGTACTCTGGGGCTGAGAGCTTAGAATGGTGTAAATTGCAACAACCTGGGATTAGAAGCCAGCAGGTTCCCGCTATGCCTGGTTTCCTGTGTAATGATGCTGCACAATCTCCAAGCAGCTCCCTGGTCAGTTTGGAGGCCTGCCGTGATGGAGGGGCCCCTCGCAGTTCGGGTTGCAGTGTCCACGTGGGGAGTGTGGAGGCCCAGGGTTCTCTCCTCTGACCTTCCCCATATGTGGGCACTTTCCCCAGGTTCCCTCCAATCTTGCTGTGTGGATGACTCCATCTCCCTCTCCTTCACTTTGGGTGTCCCCAGTCACTCCTCTGATGATTCAGAATGCTCTCTCCAAGAAGTCCATCCACAGGTGAACTTCTGCTTGCAGCTTTCCATCCTCTCCTTGAGAGTGGCACATGTGGGCTTTTTCTCATCCTCTGCCTTGGCTCCTGTCCTCCTCCTTTGGCAAATTTAATGACAGACTTCTGAGTCATAGAAGAGATTGGATATGGTCAGTAAGACAATTCATATTTGTTGAGGACCTGTAAACAAGGCCCTTTTCTAGGCACCATCTACAGTCAAGTGACATGGGTCAAATCCTAGCTTTTCCCTTTATTAATGCTGACATTTTACTCTTGCTATTTAACTTCTAAGCCCCCATGTCTTCACTGCTTAAGAGAAGTAATTTTCATTTCTATTTCTATGAATAGGAAAGTGTTTTGTAAACTATGCTATACAAAGTCAGCTTTTGGCATTAAAAATAGGAAAAGTATGGTCTCCTAATCTCATGGAAATCCAAACACTGCCTAACCACTTCACTTAGAGCTGGGTTGCTTTTGTTCTGACCCTGGCGGCCCTGGCAGAGCGGGTGGGAGAAGTCAGTGAGCCCTCAATGAGGTCATCACGCTTTTAAAATAGGCTTATATGAAAAGTTTCTTGAATCAAGACATGCCACTGCCCACCCATCCCTGGAGACCCGCTGGCATGATAATAAGGAACCTGGCTGCCCTCAAAGTCAAATCAAAACCCTTTACACTTCCTCCATAAAAGATCGAGGTATGAATGCCTGAACTAGACTTTTCCTTGGGGAGTGAGCTCTGCACAGATCAGAACAAAAAAAAAAACCCAGAAAAAACATAAAGTAAAAGTTAAAAAGTCATTTTACCAGAAATAAATCATTTTTGTACTTTCCTGGGTGGATGGATCATCAGAAAGATTTGTTCTTCTGTAATTTTATCTCCCAGGCTTTCATTCTTTCATCCCCTCAAAGTCTGGATATTTTTTTCATGTTGAACTACCATTAACCCAACAAGTCACAGCTGCCACTCTGAGACCTCTGTTCAATGAAAAAATAAACTGAAGGCATTTGGGGAAAGTATTTTAAATGGAATCTCATTAATTTGTTGTTTCAGAAAGCAGTCGCCACTAGCAATCACTCCATTGCTTCAAACAGTGAAGAAGTTTTATTCAATCCAGTTTATTATGCCCCCTCTGTATGGGAAGGGGCCTGGGCTAATGTCATAACTGGCCTTGTCATTCTGGCTGTGCCGCAACATTTCCTGGAAAACTAGAGGCATTTATATTCTTTTATTTTCTAATCTACTTAGGAGTTATTTCATGTTTTATTTAAGCTGGAAAGTTGTCTGTAATCTAACACAAGAGGAATAGCTGCCTCAGTGGGATTCTTCCAATGACTCGATCATTCCTCATGGCATTCATGTCACCTAAGAACTATAAATAAGTCCAAATGCTAAGGTCTAATCTTATATTCCTGGTTTTGACTCACTTCTCCCAGAACCACCTAATCTATAGATTTTAAAAGTTGCTATTTTAAATTCAGTTCCCCTAAAGCAAAAATTTTCCTGTTGGTCACTTATTTGGAAGGTGATCTTAGGAAATATAAGTGAAGGATGGGAAAAAGTTAGAAAGAGAAAAGAAGAAGGCCAATAAAGAGCTCATTATTAAGCTAGTTTTCCCTGTGGGCTCCTGTAAGTCAAGCACAAAGAGGATGTTGAGAAGCTTACCACTGAAAGAAAGAAGGTTGAGTTCCTGTTTGGTAGAGGGTCATCCCTCACTTTGTTACGTCTCCAGCCCTTGTGGGCTGTACCTGCATTCAGGCTGATCTGACTCTCTGTGCTTCACAGAAAGCAGAGAGAGGACACAGCAGTGTGAAGGGAACTGTCCATTCCACCTGTGCTGAAACCAGGGGTCAAGGGGAAGAGGCAAGGCACCCCTGCTGCAGGTAGAGCATGAATATCTAAGAGGTGTTGGTGGCTGCTTATGTAGTAGAAAACCGCATGTTATTTTTTTTGTGTTTCTTTTTGCTTCTTTTCAGCTAATGGATTTGCACGTAATATAATTCAAAGCTATAGTCTTAACAGCATTGCACTAGACAAAGCAATGTTGAGTTGTAGGTCCAGTTGTGAGCCCATACAGTTGTGCAACATCATTCATGGAAAGGTCTCAGATTTTTTTCATGCCATGTCTTTACATGGCACAAATGTGAAGTAAGAAAAAATCATCTTGGTGCCACTGCTCTTCTCTGTCTCTCATGTTTCATGTTGCTATTTCCCCCTCCAATTGTAGAAGCCCCATTGTCTCAAATTATTCTTCCTTTTTTCCTCTCAACATATTTTATTAGCAATAGATTTATTGGACTCATTTTAATTAAGGTGTGGGATTTGCATTTAGGTAGAAGGTGAGAAGCCTTAAGCCAAATGGGTCAGATTCTGTTTGTGAAGTATCAGAGTTTAGCAGACTTGAGGGAGATGTAGGAGGAAGTTAATAGCTACAGGTTAGTTGCCTACTGATGGGGACATAATTTCATACTTTAGTGTCAGGTCAGAACTCATGGAAACTACTTTCCCTAATGTTACATATGTTTGAAAAATAGTTCTAAGTTACTTCCATTTTCACAAAAAAATGTATAGATATAATATCTGGGAAAATGCATTCTTTCTCATGATTCTTTGGATACTACTTCTGTTTATTTGCATTGTATCTTTCTTTGAAGAAATACGAGGTTTTCACACTCTTCCTCAATTATAGAACTTGATTTCTGTCTTGATGGCTACAGAATCTTATTTTTATCCTTTATGGAAACAACTTTACTTGGAGATGCCCTGTTCTTTTATGCTATTATTAGTATTTTTGTTACTCTTATTATTTCCCTAACATAAATATGGTTTGCTCTTTCAATCTGTAAATTCAGGCCTTCATTAATTTCTAGAAAGCTTTCCTCAAATGTGTCTGTGAACATTTCCTCTGTTATATTGTTGTGTTCTCTTCTTTAGCAACATCAATCAGGCCATCGCTGATTTTCTGTTTCTCTCTCACTTCCATCCTGCCACCCCCTACTCTATAATTCTTTAATGTCCATTTCATTTTGTTCATTTCCACAAGTATGTCCTCCATTTCTCTGGTCATGTCTTCAGATATGTTTCTGGAATAGTCTTATATTTCCTTTGCATTTTTCCCTAAACTCATCCAATTTACTCTTCCTGTCACCAATATTAGCATTTCTTCTAAGAGACATTGCACTTTCCGCTCTTATTTTAAAAAGGTCAATCATTCCTTATTTTTTTTTATTTTGTGGAAATCTTTTCATAATTTTGCTTGTTCGTTGGCAAAATAAAACTAGAATCCAAATACTACGAAACTTCTTTTCTTAGTGTACATATTCTGGTGTGTGTTCTGTATCTGTCTTTGATATTTCAGGTAGCTTTTTCTTTCTTTTTTAATGTGCCATTCACAAGCCACTTTTATTTATCTTTTAACACTTTAATTGAAATGTAATATACATACTCATAAATTATAGATCTTAAGAGTTATATAAAAGTTATAATTTTATTAGTGTTGACAAATGCGTATACTCATGAACTAGGCCCCCATTAAGATACAAAACATTTCCATCATCACAGAAATTTCCCAATTGTCCCTTCATAATCAATCCCCAATTTCTTTCCCGAGGCAATGACTATTTTGATTTATTACACCACAAATTAGTTTAATCTATTCTTGAACTTCATAAAAATGAAATCATACAACATATTCTCCTGTGAGTCTGATTTTTATCATTCAGCATAATTTTCTTAAATTCATCCTTGCTTCATGCATTAGTAGTTCATTCATTTTTATTGATGAGTTATGTTTTACCATATGGATACTCAACAATTTGTTTATTTTGTTACTGATGGACATCTGGGTTGTTTACAGTTTTGGTATACTATTTTAAAAACTATGATCTGGTTATTTTTTATTATTGCTCATTAAATGGAGGTATTTTCTATTACTTTATAGTTAAGAAAATAGCATTGAATAAAGCGTTGGTCACAGGAGTTAAATTTTGGTGTTTTGACTGCCGATTTTCACAGCAACACATGACCTAATAGGCATAAATGTTCTCTGGGCTGGCAGGCAGTCTCCTGTGCTCGACGTGGAATTCTCCCACCTCCTACTCCTTTTATTTTTTTAATCAAAGTACTGTATGTGGTGATTTATTCTTTATTGTTGTGCTCATTGAGAACAGCAAGGCCAAGCCAGGCACGGTAGCTAATGCCTGAAATTCCAGCACTTTGGGAGGCTGAGGCAGAAGGATCATTTGAGTTCAGGAGTTCGAGACCAGTCTCTACAAAAAATTTTAAAAAAAGAAACTAGCCAAGAGTGGTGGAACATGCCTGTAGTCTTCGCTACTTGGGAGGCTGAGGCAGGAGGATTGTTTGAGTTCTAGGCTGCAGTGAGCTACGATCTCACCACTGCACTCTAGCCTGGGTGACAGAGTGAGACCCTGTCTCAAAAAAAAAAAAAAAAAAAAGAACAAAAAGAATGGCAAGGCTGCTCATAACCTACAAATTGTTCCCCCTGTTTTGTCAGGCCGACAGCCTGCTTCTTCCAAAGATGATGGGCCTGCAGCTTTCCTCATTCTTCTCTAACTTCCTTGACACTCTGACATTTAAAAGTGTTCAGGTGCTTTCTAATATCCATATTCCTCTCACCAAGCTTGTTATTTTAAACTAGAGTCATTGGTTTGCCCCTCAAATTATGACTTCCTTGGGAAATTTATGCCTCATCTGCTCTATGGGAGAGAAGAATAAACATAATTAACTTTTGAGTGCTTACTATGTGGCAGATCCTATTCCAAGCAATCTGCATGTAAAGACTCAATTAATTTTCACAGCACCCACATGAGGTACCCAGTAATTATACTCAGTTTACACATGAGGAAACTGAGGCACCGAAAGTGATGAGCAAATTGCCCAAGGTCACCTGGCTAAGTGGTAAAACATGGATTTGAGCCAAGCATACTAACCCTCTTAATAATGCACGGCCACTTTGCAGAGGTTTGTATTACAATTTGTATAATGTTTGGAATCCCTTTTTTACTGACTATATTTCTGAAATATGGATATGTACTTTTTTTCTGTAAAGACAGAGTTTTATTTCCTATTTCTTTCCATTCTTTTGTGTTATGCAATGCCAAGAAAAAGGGGAGAGGCAACTTTAGTCTGCCATTGTTAATACAAAGTCTTAAGAGTTTATTTTAAATGGCACCTTGAGTCCAGTGGAAGTGTTTTTTGAATCACTAAAAATGGGCATTTTGTTAACCTTCTAATTGAGGCCCACGTACTCTGTGTATAGATATTGACAAGTTAAAGCCTCCAGCAGAAAGGGAAGTGATATGGCTGCTATACTGTGTGTGTGTGTGTGTGTGTGTACTTATGCTTAATTCTAACCCAGGGGAGGCCACAGTGTAACAAAAATTCAGATATGTCAATCCATCAAATCTAGTTTATATCCCTCCTGGTTTTACATTTTCTCCAAACCTGGTGGACCACTAGCTGAACTCACTGAGGAATGTGAGCAGAGAGCGAGGAGAGGGCATTTGATTCAATGAAGAATAAACTAATGAGCAATTTCAACACATCAGTAAAAATAGGTGAAAGCAGAAAGTACATCTGAGAATAGAAATAACCCAAAGGCCGGACATAAGATCCTGGATTCTACTCCTGGATTGACTATCACTTTACAATGTAGGCATTGAGATATCTCTGTTCTCTATAACATGAGATTGATGTCATTTGTCCTACTTAGTTTACAGAAATCATGAAGATCAAATATGGCATCAGATAAAAAATCATTAGTAAAAATAAAGGTTACCATTTTTTAAAGATACCTTTTAGTTTATAAAGCATTTTCAAATACATTGCCTTATTATGGCTCCTCAAAACACTATGAATTAAGAAGAAGTAAGTAAATGAATCCCTGATTTATGTGGCAACACCAAGATAAAAATGTTGCATATGAATAATTAACTGATTCTTACTTATTTACATGATGTGGCCTGCACTGTAAAGGGAAAGTTTCTAATACATATCGAGAGTCGACCATGCGCTCAGTGTTCCACCTATATTATGTGAGTAATTCTCACAACTATGTGATAAGGCAAGTGCTGTTGACCCCATTTTATTGCTAAAGAGACTGAAGTCACTTATGAATACATCAGATGAGTAAGTTGTAGAGCCAGGATGTGAACTTAGTTCTCTCTAACTACAAAGTTAATCATATTTCTAGTACATCTTGATTTATGATTTAGTTTTTTCCTTGTAATAATAGAATTTCAGCTTAGTCAGGTCCCTTAATTTTCTTCAGACACAAGAGAAATTATCTTTTTCCTCTAAGATCATCATTGGACATCATTCTCAGTGTCCCTTTGTCATTAAAATCTTTCCAAAACAAATGAACAAAGCAAAACTTCATTCTTATTATTTTTGACATAAGAAAACTCGGAATCAAAAGAATTCAGTAATAGGACAAAGCATCTGTCCCAATATTTTAATATAGTCCCTATTGTGGTTTACTTGATAGGTGTGGCATTTCTTTAAATGGCAACTCGTCCCCGACAAGGCAGGCAATGCCTCATGCTGCTCCACATCATAATGGAAGGATCATTTTTTTCCCCATGTAACATGTACTGATGCCAAAACACCTCTAACATGATAAATATAATTTCCTTGATATGGAGTTAAATTATGATGTTCCTCAGAAAAACAAATGCTTGTTTTCACAAAGTATGATTATTTAATGAGTGATGTAAGAAAGGCAACCACACGGGATGAAGTTCCCATGAGCATGTAGTAACTGGCATTGAGTGTCTCAGAATCGCCCTACTTCATGGACCCATGGCTCATCGCCTACTGAATTATAGATTACAGAGTGGAGGAGAACCTCAAAAAAGTCAGGCTGGAAACTA
Source organism: Daubentonia madagascariensis (assembly GCA_023783475.1). NCBI lineage: Eukaryota > Metazoa > Chordata > Mammalia > Primates > Daubentoniidae > Daubentonia > Daubentonia madagascariensis. The sequence continues at coordinate 73,466,745 of JAKFHU010002088.1, read as the reverse complement.
ACTTGGCTACAATTTTTCAAAATGCAAGAAGGAACCAAGGGGTGACACCAACTTCTGTTTAGGGGGATGGGATTTCTCAAAAAGGTGGGAGATCATTTGCCTTAAAAAGTTGGACGGAGGACCACATGAAGGCATAGGAGGCCTGGGGTAGAGGGAGAAGCACACAAGTTACTAAATAGCCCTCTCTGGGATGGACTTAGGGATGGGACCATGGCACACCCAGTTCACATTTTGTAAATGAAGACTGTAGTAAATTTCACAATTGAGAACGCATATTGCAAGCACTTACTGAATGTTTAAGATGGTATTTTTTTGCACAGCTTTGCCAAAGATGTTCATAAAAAAGATGCTGATTGTTTGCAAACTAAAACAGAGCTATAATACCACTCAAAGCATTACATTTTTTTACCTTCCATTCAAGTCTTGACCAAAAGCATGAAGAATAATTCTCTTCTTAATAGCCTTTTTGTTACTATATGAAGTACAACACAATGCTGCAATTTTCAAAATTGAAGCTGCTAAGAAGTCATTAGCATTCAACTAAAAATGTCCTCTTTGCCAAAAACATGTATTTGTAGACTCAAAAAATATAGTACAAGCTAACCCAAATACATAGCAAAAATTTAATTGTACATTGGTGTATTGTTTTACTTACTATGTCCTAATTACTTATTTCAGAGATTTCAGTTATGTAGGTTTTATATTTTTATACACTAAGAAGCATGTCTATATAACACAGGTTAACCATCTATTACTGGATACAGCAACTGTCAGATAAAGTGTTTTAAATCCATGCATTACAACCAGTTTATAAAGAATAACAGTTTTCAAAATTGTGGGATAGTGCAACTCAAGCCATTTTCCTATGAATGGGTTAGGGACCTTTGTCAGAATATATCGTTGATATGAATGCACTAACAATTCCAAGACAACAGAATGTTTGTCATTAAAATACACATAAGTGGTGGCAGGGTACAGCAGCAGAATTGTCCCAAAATTTATTATCATAGGCCTGAACTCTAGTCTGTTTACAACACTTACTAATCCTTTGCCATAGAGAAAGTCACTATCTTTCCTACGCTTCAGTTTCCATGCCCAGAAAAGCAAAGTTTTTCTACTCCTGGTTGGTCACAGGCATTTTACATGGCCCAACTAAATCAATAAGTAAGCTTACCTTATACATTATTATAGTTTTAGAAATGTGTTCCAGTTGAGAAAGGATATTCTTTATTCTCCAAACTATCTATCTAGTATTCTTCATGAATTCCATAATACTGTACTTTGTTCTACATTATTATGAGATAATTATTGACAAAGAATCACACTTCTGTGCTTAGAGCCTTGCACCTGCAAACACGATGAATAGAACCACACTGCTTGCAGGTGCAAAGAACCAAAGACCACTGGATACAGGATGTGGTCTGTGATGCCATGAACATTAATCAACTTATTTATCTGAAGAAAGCAATACAAAAAATAGACATCTAAAATACACTCTGGGGACAATAAAAAAACCTTAACAATTTACACACAGTAGTATAGCCAGTACACAGAATGTTTCGTATTGAGCAGATGCTTCTGGATGTAGAAACACAAGGGAAATGCATAGTAATGGATCTTAGGATTTCTCTCTTTTAAACATGTTTAGTGGAAAATTGAACTAGTGACAGTGAGGTGAAATCATTACCTTAATGGCTATCAAAAAAAGCAACAGACAGAAGTGCTTAAAATGAAAAGTCTTATCAAAATATTATTAATTCCCTGAATGATTAAAATTAAAAACAAAAATTAAAAATGATCATCAAAATAATAGCTAACATTTACTGAGCTCTTTCTCAGTGACAAAGAAACAAAGGCTTCATATGTATTATCTCTTCTGCTCATGATCACATCTCTGTGAGGTTGATATTATTATTGCTCTATTTCACAAATGAAGGTACTTTTCTCAATCCTGGAGAGTTTTGTTCAGTTCAAACAATGAGTACACAACAGAGGCAGGATTTTACTGTAATTCTTCTGAATCATAGGTTCATGATCCAATTGCTATATTATATTTGTTATTCATACTCTGAAATAATGATATCTCTAGTTAATCTCAAGATGATCATAAATTTATACAGAAGGTTGACATTTTCCATAAAATTATGGAAATGGGAATACATGTTTCAATTCATGGTTGCTTAAACGACTCACGAGTCAAATTTAAGTGTAGTAGAATACTGAGAATATAAAAGAAAACAAATTCCAGAGTTTGCCAGATGAGTGAATGTCTTCATGAGAAATACATAATAAATAAAAACCTGACACTGGAATAGCTGGAAAGTAAGGCCAGAGTTTTTGAGCACCGCAAGTATTCAGGAAGGTCCTGGAGCATGGGCAAACTGAAATAGCGGTGCAGATTCCTACTGGAAATGAGAAGGGAGCAGACAGCAGCAGACATGAACACCTGAAGCAAGACAGAGGAAAGTCTCTGCCCATGAGTTCTGAGTGCTTGTGTAATGTCTCCTGGCACATGCAATTGGGCTGGGAACGGAAAGTTAAATGAGGCAAATGACCTCGAGCATTTCTAGCTTTCAAAATTATCATGAAGTGAAGACAAACCAAATCACACACATTTGGCTGTAAGGTTGGTAGGCGCTTTAGCTTCCCAAATCATCCACTTCATTTGCCTGAGTGAGAATGGAAACTCGGATTCTACAGACTACAGATCTAGAATCTGCCTGTTTCCTGATCTTCAGAAAGACCATTATTAGCCTTTTGTTACTTCCTTAACTGCATATAAGCCAATGTTTTAATTAAGCACATAGATTTATTACACAGAAATGCCAGGTTCCTATTACATGTCTATAATATAGTGTCCATATAGCTATATAGATAATAATAGGCACACACCTGCCATTTATGTTTATTAGGTATAGTGCCCTTTATTTACTCAGCTTTATAATTGATTGCTCTATTAATGTATTTCAGAGTCGTCCAGTTCAACATTGGTGACTTCAGAGGGCAAAAAAGAAAAAAAGTGTATTTAGTCTCATCAAAAATAATTTATGTTTTTTAATCTGTTTTTACATCTCGTCAGAGAATAATTTATGTTTTATTCCTCTGTGATGTTTTTAACTCTGCAACACATTCTGCCCTTAAAAGCAAACTTTTTTTTCTGGGTAAGTAAAGGGAAAAAAAATAATGTTAACTTCCAAAATCCAATCTTGGGATCAAACTATCAAAATTCCATGTCAAATATCCTGGGGTTTTTGTTTTGTTTGGTTTGGTTTGTTTGTTTTCTGTTTTGTTTTGTTTTCATTTTTTGCTTTTTCATTGGGACTACAGATTATTTGCAGCAAAATTCCTTGAGACATATCTGGAGGCAGTTTGTTCCCTGAAAATCTGTACATGTATTGCATTGAGTTTTAGAGTAGCATAGAAAGAATGTGTCCTTTGTTTCTACGATTTGTCTTTATTGTGTAATGATAATGATGATGATTAGTATTATGATAATTACTAATTATTGAGTATCTCCTATGGACTGGATCCTTAACACATACTACTTTTACTCCTCATCTGAATCCAATGCATATGATTAGGGCCATTATCTTCATTTTACAAATGAAGAAAGAGATATTCACACCATTAAAAGTTTCTTAAGCTGAGAAATGGCAGGGCAGGGTGAAGATTAGAACCCAAACATGAGGAACTCCACACCTCTACCTTTTGCACTATCTCATGCAGTGTAGTGCAGTCGTGGAATTTCAGAACTTAGGGTTCCACAGATCTCTTTGAATGTGATACATGATACAATGGAAAAAAAACAGTAAATACGATAATGTTGTAAATGAAAAATAGAATCTCACGGTAATATTCAAATACTCTCTAGGATTAGCAACAACTTTTTTTTTTTATTTCTTTACAAAGAGTTGGGATAGTTGTCGACAGAAAAAGAACGAAATTGTCAGTCTGCCTGCTTAGACAAATAGCAGATATTAATAGATTACTATTTCTTTGGGGTCGTTTGTATTACTTGAGTTTCTTTTGTTTGTCACATATGTTCTCAGAGTGCAATATCATTCAAGTGCAAAATAAAGACAGACTGGTGTAGCTCATTCATTAATTTTCACAGCAGTTGGTTCTCTGCTGGCTTTTAAAATTAACTTTAAGGAGAAGTTCAAAAAATTTAGCTCTATTTCAAATCACATATAGCATTATGATTTTCTAGAAATGCTGGAAACTGATTAAATTGTATTAGTGCAAGATAATCACCCAGCAAAAAAAGAGAAATATTAAATATTATACATCCTAGCTGATTTCAAAGGCCTTGACTTATAGTATTTAAATGTTATATGTTATCAAAGATGACACTCCAGTTAATATCTCATGATACCAAAAAATCAGAACAGAGATGATGAATAAATGGTGTCTCACATTGTGGCATAATTCCTTGAACTGGTCTTGCTAATGAAAAGCATACATTACAAAGGTATTTGAAAGGAAGCCTTGGAAAATTTAAATACTGTGTTGAAATTACCATCTTTGAAAAATAAGGAAAAGAAAGTGAATATTTTTGCTCCATGAGCAGGTCAGAATGGCATAGAGAATAAAATCATTGCTAAGAATTAAACTTGTATTGAAAATACCTTGCTCATGAACAAACGTTTAAAGCCTCTTTGATTTTTTTAGGTTTTTCTATTAGTCAGAATAACTGAGAGCCCTTTTACCTTGTGGGATAAATCAAAGTCTAGATCTTTTTCTTCTGGCCAATTCAAATCCATGGACAACACAGAACTTGATTTATTTGACAGAACATGTAGATACCAGAAGAACCTTAAACTCAATTATTGCTTCCGTGTCTATAAAAATGTTTAAAATAATGTTACTTTGCTGACACATTCCATCAGATTCACCTTTCTAAGTCCTAGCTAATTAAAATGCTTATAACTTTCACACTGGTGACAAATTGTTGATAATTCTCCACAAAATCTTTATGCCATCTCTATGCCATTTACAACTTTTCTATACAATGCTGAATTTCAACTTTATATTCTATATTTTAAAAGTGAGGCTCCACTAAGTTTCTCTAGATATGAAGATGTTATAGACAGGGGAGATAGGAATCAAAATTTAGTATGATTCTGCGTAAACACTGAGTATCAATAAACATTTATGTTAAGAACCATAGAACATATTTCAGCAGTTCTTGGACTCAAATGCTCACAAGTAGATAAAATATTAATGGCTTTAAAATACAACCACAGGTTGTATATTCAAACTCTATCTACAAAGGTCCAGGGAAGTAAAGAGTGGAGATAGCTTTCTGGATAATTCAAAGCCAAATTTTTGCTACGGTGTAAAGGTTTCTAAAGGCTTACAAATAGGTTAAATATATTTATTACGCTAACCAGGTTCAGAAGTCTAATTGCCCATTCATTGGCTGAAGTTGCTTCTTAAAAACCATCGGTCAAATTCTAGGGTTGATTTCCAAGCCCTAACCACTGCAGGAGAACTGAGGACATGGAGTGTAGTGACCACTGCACCAATGCTAATCCCTCTACACCCCAAGGAGGGCTAGTCATGGGAATTTGACTCTTGGATCCCATGGAGTGTCAAGGCCTGGGGAATCTATGGCTTCAGATTCTCCATGCACCTGCCTGCAGGACGTTCTTGGCATTAGTTTTCTCTGTTTTTATATTTGGTGAATCATACAAATAATGATTTTTTTTTTTTTTTTGGTCATCTTGGCTAGGTTTTGGTTCCTGGTTGTTTTGGTCAAACACCAGTCTACATTTTTCCGTGAAGGTGTTTTAGATGTGATCAACATTTAAATCGCAGACCAAGTAAAGCAGATTACCTTTTATATTGTGGGTGGGCCTCATCCAATCGGTTGAAGGCCATAAAAGAAAAGACTGAGGTCCCCCAATAAAGAAGAAATTCTGCCTTGGTATAACCTTCAGACTTGAGCTGCAATATTGACTTTTTCCTTGGTCTCTACCCTGCCAGCCTACATTGTGTGAGCCAATTCCTTAAAAATCACGCTCTCTCTTGCTCTTTCTCCCTCTTTTTGTATACATCTCTCTCTACATATATGCAAAGAGAGAGAGACAGAGAGAGGTAAATGTGGATAGATGGATGATGGATTAAATAGGTAGATGTAGATATAAATAGATAATAGATTAGATATAAATAAATATATATATAGATTAAAGATATAGATACAAATACAGAGATTAGATAGATATAAAGATATAGAGACAGATAAATAATTGCTTGTTTCCTTTAAAGAACACCAACTAATACACAAATATTCCACCCCTAAACTGGCCTAGCGTACACACTTCACATTCTATTAGGCATCCCTTGAGTATTTAGGCATCCCTGCAGCATTGCTGGGTTCTGACTCCCTTTAGCTATCAGATCCTTTAAGCTTTCAATTTATTCTACCATCCTCGAACAACCCAATATCCAGAGGATCCTCTGACTATACAGGTTGAGTATCCCTTATCCAAAATTTTTGGGACCAGAATAATTTAGCATTTTGGATTTTTCCACATTTTGTAATATTTTCATATACATAATGAGATATATTGGAGATGGGACCCAAGTCTAAACACAAAATTCATTTATGTTTCATATACACCTTATTCACATATCCTAAAGGTAATTTTATACAATATTTTTAGTAATTTTGTACATGAAACGAAATTTTGACTATATTGTGACCTCAATCTGTCACATGAGGTCAGGTGCAGAATTTTCCATGTGTGGCATCTTGTCCACACTCAAAAAATTTTGAACTTTGAAGCATTTCTGATTTCAGACATTTGGATTAGGGAAGTTCAACCTATACTAACTCCTCACTTTTTTGGCCAATCTTCATGTTTTAGCCACAGTGGTCAAAAAAGTAGTTCCTATCCTACAGCTCTGCCCACTGGCCAAAAGGAGATTTGCTGTCACTGAGCCCTCCCTCCTTCAAGCCTAAAGCCCTCTACAAAGATCATTTCAAGATTGTAGCCAAAGAATCCTAAATGTACCTAGGACAATACTGGAATTCACAAGCAAATGTGTACATTAAAACCAGTGACCTTGGCAATATTTCTCTGGAACAGAGGCACTATGACACATATGGTAATTAGAGAGATTTATATAAACATAGTGGCATAGTGGTATAAATAGTACTAAGCACATAAATATACACAACTTAGATATATATTTTTTTGAGACAGGGTCTCACTCTGTCACCCAGGCTAGAGTGCACTGGCACAATCATAGCTCATTACAGCCTTGAATTTCTTGGGCTCAAGGGACCAATCCTCTTGCCTCAGCCTCCCTAGTAGCTGAGACTACAGGTGTGCACCAACACACCCAGCTAATTTTTTTTTGGCTAATTAAAAAAAAATATTTCTAGGGACGAGGTCTTGCTATGTTGCCCAGGCTGGTCTCAAACTCCTGGCCTCAAGCAATCCTCCTGCCTCAGCCTCCTTAGTCACTAGGATTACAGGTGTGAGCCACTGCATCCAGCAGCTGATGTTTTTTTTAATAAGCTAAATTTGAAAGTGCTATAGAGGTTAGCTTTATAAATGCTACAGGCTAAAACATTCTCACCTTTGGTTTACAATACATTTGAAACACAAACCTTTAGAGAAAGAATCTATAATATAAATATAAGTAAGATTTTAAAATCTCAATCCATATAAAATAATTTAATTTCAATATTGCTTTCAAGTAATTATTTTCATCTTTGAAGATGCTCTAATATAAAAGATACTTTAATAACTTTAGTCTAGTTTGTACTTTCTAGTAACTGTAAGCTAATGATGGAAAAGGTGGCTATTTACGTGTACTTTTATTTGCTCAGGTTTTGAGAGATGTGGAAGGAAGCAGAAATTAGTGAATAGACAACAAAGCTGACAAAACTACAGAAATGGGTAATGATAATAGCATTACGATAGACCAGGCTTTTAAAAACTTCTGATGACCAGGCCTCACCCCAAAATTGTTAATGTGAGTCTCTGTGGGCATAGGCTGAGAAAGGATTTAGAGTTTTTAAAAGCTCTTTGAGTAATTCCAATGTGCAGCTTTTCACACTCTGTATCCCTTGTTCTTGGGAACTTAGAGTATATGTAGGAAGGTGATCTCTGAGGATGGGAGGTGGCAAGGCCATGACCAAGCACCAGGTGATGAAGGGTGGAATCTGACCATCACGGAGGTGTGTGGATGCAGAGGTCTGCTCAGTGAGGCACTTTAGAGGACACTGATGATGCCCTTCCATAAGGGATGTGCTTCTGAGACAAAACATCAGAAACTAGATCCAGATCAGGCAAGTACAGATGGACAGCTTCCTCAACAAGCCCTGTAGGGGGCACAGGAAAGCAATGATATTAGAACCACCTGGCTAGTGAGGTAAGGTGGGTTCTGGAGAGCCCTGGAGAGAACTGAATCCCTGCATCCAATACTGACATTTCAGAGACAGCAGCCTGCCTGGAATGAAACCCTGTTCTCATCAAGGCAGAGAATGAACTCCAAACATTCACAGCTGTCTGCCTGCTTCTGAGTACGAAGCAAAGATATTGCTAGGAGGTTTTGCATCAGGGCAAGATCGAGTGGGTGCTTAGCACATGCTCCCCAGATGGTTCTCTTCAACAATATGTAGATAATATATTGAAATAATGTTTAAGGTGGTAATGTGATGTTAACTGAAGTGTGAAAAAAAGGACAACTCATTCAACACATGATTGAAGCATCAGCAGTTAGACGTTGAGTTATGTAGGAAAAGGAGTCAAAAAGCGATGTATTTTTAATATATTAGCTTTCCCACCCACCAGTGGGGAGGCTTGCAATCCCTACCCCAACTAAGCTTTCCTGTCTAAGCTTTCTGGCTTGATGTCACACTATAAGTCTTCTTCTGGAGATACTCTGATTGGATGATAAACTTTACTTCACTAGGTCTCCGGCATGACACAGATCTGAGGACTTACAAACCTTCAATTGTCAGAAGGAAGCCCAATAAAGCAAGGTGTGTGTGCTGGCAGTGATGGTCAAGGTCTGCGAAACTCCCAGTGAGGGGTGTTGACTAAAGGCTCATTCCAAGATGGTAGCCACGCCAATGGCAGCATTCTATCCCAGCATCAGTGAGGAGCAGCCATACATCATCCAAAACTCCTCTGGACTACCTCTCAGAAAAAGGACGGAAATCACAGGGTTCTGGGTGAGACGCATACAGACTGGAAAGGCTGGGTTTGTACACCCCAATTATGGGGCATCCCGTAAGGGAGTGTGGTCATGAATCAAATAAGAATCATGTCTAAAAAGATGTTTTTAAGATATTAAAGACATGTTGATGTTATCTATTATACAGAAAAAAAGAAGAGAAAGCCTTTAAAAGAATTCCCTCCTTTTCTTTGCTGTTGCTGTTTTATCCTTTTTTGGACAGATGGTAGGAATAAAAGTAATTCATATTTATAGATGCTGTAGACAGCAATTAAAGGTCATTGCTCTTCAGTGAAATTTCTCAGTGAACAAGTATTCTCAGTAAAACATGTATTTATATCTTGTGAAAGTCATTAAATTGTAATTACAAAAGAACCGTTGTAGTAAGTTAGCACCTATCTGCTATGTTTCAGGAAGTTGTCACATGAAAGAAGTTTAACTGACCAGGATATTCAGGGACTCCAAAACTTATCAAAGATCATCATAATGAAAAAAGACATATGAGGTCCAAAGATTGACATCAAGACCCACAGATAATATCCAAACAGTGTGTTTCTATGCAATTTGCAAATATATGCATATATTTAGATCCATTTTACATAATATTCAATTTAGCAGCACATGTATAAATGGTCTCATTCTAATATTTAAACATTCCAATTATTTGGCATTAATTTTCCCAATCGCTTTTTAATGCAAAATGATTTCTGTGTAATTATATTATTTTTCAACATCTAATATTGACATAATGTTGACCCTAGCTTCAGAAGAATGCAAACGCTAAAGAGAAAAAGATCCTGTCTACAGGGAATTTATAATCTAATTTGGAAAATACATGAATTTCAGATTAGAAATATAAGCCCCAAATTACAAAAGGCATCATTAAAGAAAGATTGGAAACCTGCCTAAATATCAATGCTGATAGTGAGGGTCAAGTTTCTGAGTTGCCATAAAGCACAAAAGAGAATGATTATAGAAAGCATTTATCAGCACTGAATTTACAAATTGAAAACATATAAAGGAAAGGAAATAAACATTAATGAGGTGAGGGAGATTGGACTTTATTGATTAACAAACTAACTAAATAGGTAACTAACCATGCATATTTGTATTTGGAATTGGGAACCTAAATAGGTTTTGAATCAGCAGTCATCAATAACATTTATTTATTTAAATGCAATGAAAGGGGTGTTCTAACTATTAAAAGATTTGCATTGATAAAACTGCACTATTTATGCTTTATATGCTTAACAACTTTCAAGAAATCATATGGCCATAAATTATAAATAACAAAAAAATTTATCTCAGAGTATTTTGACCATCCCTGGATAAACTCAGTTCCTGAAGGTCGTTATTACAGACACCACTACCTCAGCTGTTGTTAGTCTCCCTCAGTACTTTCATGAACATGGTTTTTCGCTATAGTGTGTATTCATGAAGATGTGGGTTAAATAAGGAATACTGTTAATAGGATATTGGATCACAGATAATTTCATGTTTCACTGTCATACCTTTTTACTCTGCCTGCCTGAAACAAATTAATGGCTTGCAAAACAACTTATATAATTCAAGGAGATTTTTTGTTATTGAGGTAATTCAAATTTTTCAAATTAAATGTATTTTTTGAATAGTTTTACCTTTACAGAAAAAATTGCAAAGAAAGAAAGTACAGAGAGTTACTATATACCCCACATCCAATTCCTCCTATCATTCCCATCTTACATTAGTATGGTACATTTGTTATATTATTATTAACTATAGTCCATACTTATTTATATTCCCTTACTTTTTACCTAACGTCCTCTTTCTGCTCCAGAATCCCATCCAGGATGCTGTACTACATTTACTTGTCATGTCTCCTTAGGCTCCTCATGCCTGTGACAGTTGCTCAGAATTTCTTTGTTTTTAATGACCTTGATGTTTTTGAGGAGTCCTGGTCAGGTATTTTGTGGAGTGATCCTGTACTGGGATTTGTCTGATGTTTTTCTATTGATTTGACTGTGGTTATGGATTTTGGGGAGAAAAACCACGAAGGTAAAGTGCTATTTTCTTCAAATCTTATCAAGGGATCGTACTTTGACCTTGGTTACCTGGCTGAGGTATTTTTGGGGTCAGATTTTTCGTTGTAAAGTTACAGCCCACCCCTTTCCACTGTGCTCAGGAGGTCACTATGTGCAGCCCATACTTAAAAAATGGAGAATGATGCCCCACCTCTTTAAAGGTCGATTATCTACCCAAATTATTTGGAATTCTTCTGCATAGGATATTTGTCCCTTCTTCCCATTTACTTATTTAATCTGTCAGTATGGATTCATGGACGTTTACTTTATACTTTGGCTTGTAATCTAATATTTCTTTATTTATGTTGTTGCTCAAATAGTTCCAGCTTAAATGGGACATTTTTAGGTTAGGAAACTAAGATTAAAAAAATAAAAGAAGTAAAAATAAAATAAAACCAAGATATAGGTCAGCAAATAAAATAGATATTGCTTCTAATAATACTTTACTTCTTATAACCCATTTTGTGCTGACCTGATTAGACACAGAAAACCTGTTATTTTAAAAAGACTAAAATATATTTTATTTCTTTCTCTACTATAAAGCAATGCATACTTATTGTACAAATTCAAGAGATGTAGAAAATAGAAGAAAGCAATCACCCATCATCCAATTGCCCAGAGTCAACCACTATTATAATTTCACTGTATTTTCTGCCATTTTTTCTAGTCTTAGGTTTTATTTCTTTTCTGTCATGTAATGAATATTTAATTATCCAAAATTATAATTTGATAATTTTCATAATTTTTTATAAAAATTTTACCAAAAGTTAGTAAATTTGATAATTTGTGTCATGATAAATTCATGAAAACCAAAATTCTGAAAACCAAAAAACCAAGAAACAGTGTGTCATGATAAGTTCATGACACACTGAAAAATAAGCATTTTCCATGTAATATCCCAGTGAAGGAAAGCTGCATGATATAATTAACCCTTCCCCTGCTTTGGATATTGTTTACTGCTATTCTATATAACCCCATACAATAGCCATTAGTACTCAAGTAGGATTCATACCAAGAATATTACTGCCATCATTTTTATTCAACATCGCATGGAAGGTGCTAGCCAATGCCAACAGTCACAGACAAAAATAGTTTGAATAAAAGCCTGATCTCTGTAGTCAAAAGAGCAGGAAAGGGCAGCCTAGCAAGACAGAAAAATCCTGGGCAATAAGTTTTCTATTCCAGTCAAACACCACAGGAAAAAACTGTAGCCTAACCCCAACCATGCCAGTAAATGCTCAGTGGAAATCCAAGACTTCCACATTGGCAAGGGTGTAATTAAATACCCCAGTGACCCTTGGGTGTGGTGAAAGAGAAAGCAAAGTAGGGAGTCAAGAACTTCATCTCCACAGGCCAGTAAAGACTTCATGTCAGTGAAAATCACATGGGAACCTTACTAAATTTCCATTCCCGTACAGTGTCAGAGATGCTCCTTTCCCTTCTGGCTGGGGTGATGTGAAAAGGAGCCTCTGGAAAATCATTACCTTCACTGTCACTCAGCAGTAATGAGCAGCAACTCACAGGACAATGCCAATAAAGACCAAGTCGAGGATGGTAACAAGGAACCCTCCTTGGGTATTAAAAGAGGCAGAGCAAGAAAACTGGATTTTTATCTCCACTTGGCAGTGCAATGCAGCACCCTCCTTCCCCTGATGGAGCAATACCAGAAAAAGCCAACTAAAACAGAGGTCTAAATAAAGTCCAGAGTTTCATAACATTACATTAAAATATCCAGGTTTCACTCACAATAGGCATATCTCAAACTGACAAACAAGACAAACAATAGAGCCAATAATACTTAGTTGACAGAGATGTTAGAATTATCTAACACAGATTTTAAAGCCAACATCATAAAATTGCTTCAACAAGCAATTAAGAACATGCTTGAAATAAATAAAAAAATAGAAAGACATAGCAAAGATGAAGATAGTCTCAACAAAGAAATAAAATATACTAAAAAATGGAAATTTTAGAAATAAAAAATATAATAAACAAAACGAAAAGCTCAGGGGACAGAAGAAAGAATCAATGAGCTGGAAGATGGAGCAATAGAAATTACCCAACCTAAACAATGGAGATAAAATTTAAAAAAACACAATTAGGCTAAGGGTAATGTGAGATTACAACAAAATACCTAACATTTCTCTTATCTGAGTTCTAGGAACAGAAGAGAAAATGGCAGAGCTGTACAAATACTTAAAGAAATAATGCCTTAAATTTTCTTGAATTTTTGCAAAAGACATCAACCAACAGGTTCAAGAAGCTGAACAGACTCCAAACAGAATAAACCAAAATAAATCCATGCCAAGACATACCATAATTAAAATTCTGAAAACCAAAAAACAAAGAAACAGTTCTTGAAAGGAGTCAGAAAAATAAAACCTTTTTCTAGGGGAAACAAACATTTTGACAGATGGTAGATTTCTCATCAGAAATCATGGAGAACAGAAGGAAGTGCAGAACATTTTTCAAGTGTTGAAAAGAAAGAATCAAAGAATCATCAACTTGTAAGCCCATACCCAGTGAGGTTATCCTTCAGGAGTAAAGGAGAAATGAAGACATTCTCAGGTAAAAGGAAATGGAAAGAATTTGTTGCCAGCTGATGACATAAACTAAATAAATGGCTAAAGAAATTTCTCTAAAGAGAAAAGTAACAATAAAAGAAGAAACTTTGGAGCATCAGAAAGGTAGAAAGAACATGGCAAACAAAATATAATATTTTTTTCATTTTCCCTTGTGTTTTCTGAATTATGTTTGATGGTTGAAGCAAAACTTATAACATTGTCTGGTGTGGTTTAAACACCTGTAAAAGAAATATTTAAGAAGTATTTAACACGATAAGTGGAGGTGGTTGAGGGATATAAATGGAGGTAAGGATTCTATACTTCACTCAAACTGGCAAAATGGTGACACCAGTAGACTATGACACCTACAGCAACTACCAAAAGAAATATAAAAAGAGATATGCTCAAAATGAATGTAAGTAAGTCAAAATAAAATTTGGAAAAAATAAGTAATAAAATATCAAAGAGAAAAAAAACCAGAAAAAAACAGAATGGGAGACATAAGCCCTAGCATATTAATAATTACACTAAATGTTAATTATCTAAATGCATCAATAAAATGACAGATGGGAAGGGTGAATTAAAAAATATCACTCAGCTATATGCTATCAGCGTGAAACTGACTTCAAATATAATAATCCAGGCCAATTGAAAGTAAAAGAATGGAAAAGGATATATCATACAAATATTAATCAAAAGAAAACAGGAGTGACTATATTAATATCAGATAACATGAATTTCAGAGGAAAGAAAATCACCAGGGAGAGAGAGAGAAAAATTGTATAATGAAGAACGATTCAACCCACAAAAAAACTGAGCAATCTTAAATGCATAGGCAACAAACAACACAACTGCAAAATATGTAAAGGTAAATGATTAGAATGGAAATTAGAAATTAAAAAATCCACAATTATAGTTGGAGACTTCAAACCCCTCTGTCAACAATTTATAGAACAAATAGAATATTAGCATGATAATAGAAAAACTCAACAACACAACCAACTAACAGGATCTAATCAACATTTGTAGAATCTACACAAGAATAAGAGAACACACACTCTTTTAGGTACTCAAAGAACATATACCAAGATATACCATATTCTGGGCCATAAAACAAACCTCAACAAATTTTAAAAAAATGAAATCACTCAGAAATTGTTTGATCACAATGAAATCAAACTTGAAATCAATAGCAGAAAGATAACAGGCATCTCTCCAAACACTTAAAAACTAAAAAACACACTTTTAAATAATATGTATTTCAAAGAGGAAGTCTTAAGGAAAATTAGTAAACATGGAATAGAATAAAAATAAAAATACAACATATCAAAATTTGTGAGACATAGCCAAACCAGTGCTGAGAGAGAAATGTATAGCTCCACATGCATACACTGGAAATAAAGCAAAATCTTAAATCAGTAGTCTAAGCTTACAATCGCAAGGACCTTGAAAAAGAAGAGCAAAATAAACCCAAATAAATCAAAAAAGAAGACAATAACAAAGGAAAACAGAAATCAATGAAATTCACAACTGAAAACAATAGTGAAAATCAATGAAATAAAGAGTTGGTTCTTTGAAACTATCAATAAAATCAACAAACCTGTGCAAAATGAGCAAAGAAAAAAAATAGAAGATATAAAACACCAATAATATTTGGTGTGAAACAGACATTATACTACAGACCTGCAGACATCAAAAGGTGATAATGGAGTACTACAAATAACTCTACACACATAAATTTAGCAACTTAGTTGAAATAGATTAATTCCTCCAAAAACACAAACTGCCACTCATCCAATGTGAAATAAGTAATTTGAAAAGTCCTAAAACTATTAGGAATATTGAATTTGTAACTTTAAAAATTCCCTCAAAAGAAATCTCCATTACCAGATGGTTTCACTAGAGAATTATACCGTATGTTCTCAAACTTTGTTTTTTGAGCCAGGTTCTCACTCTGTTGCCTGGGCTAAGTGCAGTGGGGTAATCATGGCTCACTGCAATCTCAAACTCCTGAGCTCAAGAGATCCTCCTGCCTCCGCCTCCTGAATAGCTAGGACTAAAAGTGCACCACCATGCCCAGCTAATTTTTCTATTATTTTGTAGAGACGGTGTCTCACTCTTGCTCTGGCTGGTCTCCAACACCTGGCCTCAAGCAATCCTCCCACCTTGGCCTCCCAAAGTACTAGGATTACAGGCACGAACTACTGCACCCAGCCTGTACCATATGTTTAAAGAAAAATTAATACCAATTATACACAATTGCTTCTATAAAAAAATTAGAGAACACTTATTGATTCATTATTATTTCTCAAATAAAAAAACCAAGCAAAGAAATACAAAAAAAAATTACAAACCGATATTTCTCATGGTGTATGCAAAAATTCTCATGAAGCTATAGAAAACAGATTTTTGCAATATATAAAAAATATATACATCATGACCAATTGGAATTTATCCCATCTATACAATGCTGGTTCAATATTCAAAAATTGATCAATGTGATCAACTATATTTAATGGGCTAAGGACAAAATATCACATGATTATATCAATTCATGAAGAAAATATGTTTGACAAAAGTTGACACCCACTCAGAAAACTAGAAATAGAGAACTACTTCAACTTAGTATGAGCATCTAAACAAAGCCTACAGCTAACATTATACTTAATGGTAAAAGATGGAATGCTTTCCCCTTAAGATCAGAAACAAACTTAAGTTATTTGCTCTCACCACTCTCATTGAACAAGCTGCTGAGGTGCTAGCCAGTGTGACAAAGCAAGAAAATAAAAGGCATAGAATTCAGAAGAAATGAAACTATCCTTACTTGTAGGTGACTTGATTGTCTGTAGAGAAATGAAGAGCATATTAGCGGTTGCCATGGGTTAAGAAGACAGTGGCAGGGGGAGGATGTAGCTATAAAAGAGCAATATGAGGGGTCCTTGTGGTGATGAAAATGTTCTGTATCTTGAATATATTGATATCAGCATCCTCATTGTGATATTGTACTATAGTTTTTCAAGATGTTACCACTGGAGAAAACTGAACAAATATTACATGGGATTTCTTTGTGTTATTTCCTACAACTGCATATTAATCTATCATTACCTATAAATAAAATGTTTAATTGTAAAAATTCATCCTTATTAGTCTTTAGTTCCACAAATTTTTACAAGTGCATAGAATTCTGTAACCACCACCAGAATTAGATATAGACTATTTCCCTCACTCCCCAAATTTCCCCATTCCACTTTGCTATCAACTCGTCCCTCTGTTTGCAGTCTTTGGCAAACACTGATTTGGTTTTTGTTCCTATATTTTGCCTATTCCAGAATATCCTACAAATGGAATCATATAGTGTGTCGCATTTTAATTATGACCTTTTAAACTTAGGGTCTCTGTCTTTCTCTTCCCTTACCCACCTTCAGAACTTGCAGCCACATTCAGATATGTGATGTACCCTTCCATCACTCAGATCATATACAAACAAATGACCTCACAGGTTTATCTGAGGCCTCTACACAACACACTTTGATTTTAAAAATGAATTGAGCACATTTGCAAAGTTCACTTTCTTTAAAGTAGTTCTGAGGCACAGCTTGCTGTGTATTGTAGATGATAAAAAAATGGAATTCAATTATTTGTGTTAAGAATCCACAAAAGACTTACTATGATTTCCCATCAATGCTAGATATATTGCTGACTCCTTCATTTTTTGAAAATTCAGCCATGAAGCATTAAGTTTGACTTCCATAAGTAGTGAAAGAATATAATTTTACATTAAACATATCCTAAGTCATACTTAATAGGAGTTAGATTTCTTACAAATGATGCTTGTGTGCTACCTTTTCTGAGGACATAAACTACTTTATACACTACTTTATACACTCAGTGTATTTTTGTACTTCATGTTTCCTGTTTTTTTGAGAGATATGGAACTTTAAAGTCAAAATTCTTAGTTTGTTACAAAAGCCAATTCTCAAATATGTGATTTTAATCAAGAGCAGACTATAAATTGATTCAAAAGTGTATCTAATGACCTTATCAAAATTTCATGAGATTTAGTTTACTCAGTGTTTTGAGCATTTAGCACTGCCTTCAAAATGGCAGTGCTGAATGCTAAAACTTCATCAGTAGCAGGTGAAGTTTTCAACACTTTAATGTATAAAATATTCTTGTCATTGATCTAAATGTCTCTTTAAGTCGTATTCCAAAAATTCAAATGCATTTAATTTACCTTGAAGGTATTTATTAAATACTGAAATCTTTGCTAAGTATGAACCATAACCAGAGAAATAGAGATAAAAGACTCAGTGTCTCTCTTCAAGGAGTTCGTAGTTGACTAGAGAAGAAAAACATGTAAATAAATAATTTGCTGTATTTTCTGATGAGTGCCAGATGTTTCTGGGGGTTCTCAAATAGCACGGGGAGGGAGCATCTAACACAATAGTCTAGCCGCCAGATATTTTAGATTTGATACTCCTGCATGGGGATGTTACCAATAACAAATGCAAAGAAAAATTACTTCATGTGATAAAGGAGAACATGAGCAAAAGTGTGATATTTCAAATGCTAGAATGTACAGTGTGGAGAAGACAGAGGGAACTTGATAAACAGGAGGATCGCTGTTCTAGGGTTACATAGGATTTGAAAGGTGCATTGAGGGCCTGAGCAGGTTTGGTGAATATGATTTTGACTTGACTACATATCTCACGACAGCGTGAAATTTCTGCATCAGAACTTAGTAACTTAGGCATAGGCACACAGAAGAAATATGTGCAAAGAAAGCAATGATAAAATTCTTATGTTAATTATTTGGCTAGCTGATCAGCTAGCTAGTTAGAAAGAAAAGTTGTAAATCCCACCGCATGTTGTCAATCTCATGAGGCAGAAGCCATTGCATTTGGTGCTTTGTCTTTTTGATAATATTATTCTTTTGTGAGTGTCAACCCCTATATTTTTTAGAAAGAGGCTGTCTATAGTATTTGAATTACTGATGATAATGCAAAGATCTCTGGTTAAATCTAGAAAAATTCCATCTCCATCCAATAACTAGATATGGTGATGACTCTCAATAACCCAGAGCACAAACATTTGAGATAAAGTAGAACTAATTTAGGCTTCCTCTAAGGAACTGAAAGTGGACAAGAACAGAAGTTAGAAGCAGAAGGTAAAAAGCGGAAGACCTAAACTCAGAAACAGGGAAGAAAAATACGGAAAAATAAAAAGTGGAAAACATAAAATAGGGATTGCTATCTAGTGCAAATATCAGAACTGACTATTCATAGAAAATCCTATTTGAAAACTTGATTGGAATTTTTCCCAATATAGTTTATATATATATATATATATATATATATATATATATATATAGTTTTGTCCCATTTTTGAAGAGTCCAGAAAAGCAAAATTTGAAGGGGTTAGAACTGTATATATTAAAACATGACAGAACCAAGCATACATTAGTACTGCCTATGATCACTAACAAAAAAGATTCTCTTCTCTGTGAGCAATTTTGATACTTGGAATACAAGCATAAATGGAGTTTAAAATCTAATGGATAATTTTTGGTTAATGATCATAATTTTATAAATCCTTACCAAGTATGAACAACTGTAAACTTTGTGACCTCTAGCATAATTAAAGGACTGTTTTCTCTCTAACCCATAGAAGGTTTTAATTAAAAGAATATCAGTTAGACCACATTTTATTACAAAATTTGTTAGATGGCACATTGAAAGTAAAAAGCAATTTCAATAATTAAATTATGTGTATCCCTTTTATAGACACTGAAACTACTGCATGCATACAGGTTGTTCTCCTCTTCTTGTGCTGGACTTCTTAATGATAAGGAATACTTCTTATTTATTCTTATAACCCCATTGCATAACACTGAACTCAAATATCAGTTCTTAATTAGTCTGTTGACCTAAACTAATTAGCAAAAATTGAAGAAACAAAATATTTGCATTTGAAAACAATATTGTCCTATCAAATTGAAGTCATTTACTAGGTCACAAAATAATGCAAAATGTCCTATTAATTTGTTTCCTCAGTGAAATTGCTAAGAAACAAAAGTAAGCATGGAAAGAAGTTGCTGGTAGTTTTTACGCAGCTGGCAGGTAGCATACTGAGAACCTGTACCATGAACTGCTAATCAACCTTGGATTTAGTCTAAGACTCAAGGTAAGTTAAACCTCTGGGGTTACATTTTGTGTATGAGTGCTACAGGTAAAACCTTCATCTGGAATGCCTATAGTAAAACACTCAACCCAAAACTCCGAAAGCACCATGAAATCTAGAGATACCTAATGCATGTTCCTCCTGCCTCTATAGTTCTACTTTTAATTCATGTGCCTAGATGTTTCCCGGGAGATCTAATTAAAACATAAACAGCATAATAAAATTGAAATGCTTTGAAAGAAATGCATTTGTTTCTTAAAACTTGAAAACTCCATAGAATAATGGGTTATATATAAAGTATCATTGGAGAAGGGCAGAGGTCCCCAGCATTTATTAGGCAGGGTTGGGAAGGGGCTTGTTATTATTTTGGCAGTTCCATGGCGGATTTCAAATTCAAGTCTAAATACACTTTAGTAATTAGTAAGTTAGCAATTATTTATGGAGACAAATGAAAGAATCACCGCTATTATTGTCGGGTCGCAGTCTGAAACATCGGTTCTTGGTGCGTCCTTGGCTGAAGAATGACCAGACACAGCAAAAGCAAGGTAAGCTGGAAAATCAGGTGTATTGAGGAGAGAAAGATAGGATTGTAGAGCAAGAGCAAGATGTAGGTTTATACACACTGCAGATGACAACTGGACCCACTGTCGTAGCAAAGGAGAGAGCGAGCTTGGGGCTTAGAGTAAAGCCTTTTTCAATGCTGAACAGCCTACTTTTGTTCAGATCCCCACATTAAAGGTTCCTAATTGTGTTTCCTTTTAGGCTTTTATAAAGGGGTTTAGCCAGAAGCCTGTAATTAGGTATCCAAATTCAGCAAAATTCCATAAGCCCAAGAAAAGACCACAGAAGGGGCCAAGTGGTAGGTTCAGGCAGATGAACTATGTTCCAGGGACAGTTCTCACTTTCCTGAGGTGAGAACAAGCCCCAAGTAGGCTACCCTAGGTTGAGCCAGTTGGACATTGGGATGGAACACCCTGTACCCCCGTCAGCCAGGAATCATAGAACTCAAGTGGTGCGTTCCCATGCCTCCTCTAAGCTCGGGGAGCAGATTGATAGGTCATCGACATATTGAAGCACCACACCCCGGTGGAGTTGCAGGTCATCTAGATCTTTCCCCAAAGCCTGACCAAAAAGATGAGGGCTGTCCCAGAACCCTTGTGGCAATACCATCCAGGTTAATTGGTGGGGTGTGCCATGTAGGGGCATCCATTCAAAAGCAAACAAATTTTGGCAGTCAGGGTGGAGAGGGATGAAAAAGAAAGAATCTTTTTAGTCTAGTATGCTGTTATTGGTTTCGGGGGGAATGTCACCCAGTGATATATAAGGATTGGGCATCATAGGGTATAGAGGCACCAGTGCCTCATTGACTGCCCTTAAGTCTACACCAATTGGTAGGTGCCAGCCTTTTTCTGGACAGGTAAAATAGGGGCTTTACAAGGATAGCAAGTTGGGATAAGTAGACCTGAAACTAGGATCTTTCTTATAAGCCTCAGGCTTCAAGGGATATTGTTTAACATGGGGCTATCCCTGCTGCTATTTGAGATGAACCATAACTGGCTGGGCCATTCTGGCACGGCCCAGGGAACCAATGTCCCAAACTACTGCAGGGATATTTGCCTCCCAGTCCTGTTGATCTTGGCCTGGGACCTCTGAATCTGTTAAGAGGCCTATGAGGCTGGGTTCCTCCTGAGGGTAGAAAGAAATGCACGCTCATAGTTGAGAAAGTAAGTCACGTCCTAGTAGATTGACGGACAAGTAGGAATTACCAGAAATGAAGTTTCAATGATCACGTCCTCCCACAAACAAAGCAAAAGGAGAGTAAAGAATTGTTTGATAGGGACCCCGGAGACTCCGGTGACCATACAGGATTGAGTGCTCAGTCTTCCAGAGTAGATGAGGAGGACAGAGTAGGCAGCCCCAGTATCAAGAAGAAAATTTATTGGCCTACCTGCCACCAGGAGGGTTACCCTTGGCTCTTGTCCAGTGATCATTATCTGCCAGAGGGCTGATGGGAGCAGGCTCCTTCATTGTTGTACCATGATCCAGTCTGGGGACTGACTCCCCTCCTGGAATGATCCCACAGGACAGAGTGCGGTCCAGTGACTTGTTTGATGGCACTGATGACAAGGGGCCTTGGGAAGCCTGTCCCCCTGTTGGGGCAGTTCTTAGCCCAATGCCCTTCCCATCAGCAGATGCAGCACCGGAGATCCCTTCCTTTGGTGGAGGCTGTGGCTGTTGGCCCAATTGTGGGCACCAATGTGGCTGTTAACTGGGTGTGCCCAGCCTCCTTCCTCCACTCCTTCTCCTGAGCCTGAGACTGGAGCTCAGAAGTTCTGTTATAGGAAACAGAATCAGCAGCAGCCACCACGTCAGGGTGGCTAGGGTCCTGAACAAGCTTCTGGAGTTTTTCCTAATATCTGGTGCTACTTGGGTCAATAATTTGTTTTTTAATATTAGTTGTCCCTTGTAGGAGTTAAGATCAAGAGTGGTGTCTCTCCATTGCCTCCCGGAGCCAACCCAGGAGGGCTACGGGGTTTTCCTCAGGCCTCTGGGTTATGGTGGTGCCCTTGGAATAATTGACCGCCTTTTGCCTGGAGGCCTTGAGGCCATCCTGGACGCATACTAGAAAATGTTCTCTCTCCCACCTCTCTTCAGAGGAATTATTATTCCACCCTGGGTCAGTCATGGGCACCACTGTTTCACCCACTGGATGTCTAGGATCTGAAAGATGTAATCCAGTGGCAACCTTTTGTGTCTCTGTTAACACTCTGGATTTCTCAAAATCATTTAAAGTCTGGTTTAGAATAACATGTACATCTTTCCAAGCCAAGTCATAGGCTAGACACAAATGCTGAAATGTATTTATATACTTATCAGGGTTATTAGTGTAGCTTCCCAGATCCTGTTTTATTTGTTTTAACTCTACTAAACTAAAGGGCTTATGGACCAAGGTTGATCCAAACTCCCCTGCTGCTTCCACCACAGGTAGGAGACAAGTCACCCTTCCCTTGGTTGAGGTAGAGACAGCATCACTTCCCCCTTTGTAGGCCTTCCTTTAGGCCTCCCTGGGTATGGGGGCAGCTCAGAACAGGTGGGAACCTGAGGAGGATCTCTTAACACCTTAGTCTTACTTGGTTCCAAACACCCCTTGCACCACCAAGGATTTTCCCATAAATAAAAGAAATCCTGTACATAAGGTATTTCAACCCATTTTCCTTCCCTTTTGCAAAAGAGGTCCAGTTGTAAGATGTGGGGTGATTTAGAGTCCCCTGTGGCGGCCACTGTTCTCTGCTGTCTAGCTTGCACTGTGGCCAGGCGGCTGTGCAAAAGAAGATTAAATGTTACTTCTTCAGGGTTTCTGGATGAAACTTGTTCCAGTTTGAGAGAATGCACCCCACAGGGGTGTAAGGAGGGATTTTTCATTTCTGTGCCCCCATCTAGAAAGTAAGGAGAGAAGTAAAAAAGAGGGAAAAAGGAGAGACTTTGCCAGCTGGGGTCTGTTAGAGCCGGGTGTCCTCAGGTAACAACCTGGGCCATGTGGCCGATGAACCAGTCCAGACATCTCCTTTCTGATTCATAGGAAGAGGGGCTGTGCACGATCCCTCAAACCTAACAGCCTCTCATTTTATTAGTGCCAGGACAATGACATCTGTTAGTATAGTGACCTGGTTTGTTTGTAAAAGCACCAGTGACTGGGTGGCCAGCCACGATAAGGAAGCTACTTCCTGGGACAGAGTGAAAGAAGCAGCTTGAGGGTGAAGGAGAAGGGCCCGATAAAACCAGGGGTGTAAGTATTTAACTGTGCCCCATGTGGGAGAGACATGGTGGGGATAGTTGCAGAAGTGATGCCTTAAAGTAACTCAGATCTGTTCATGTACAGGCATGTCCATGGGCTGTATAAACCCTCAGATCCTGAAAGGACCCTAACAAAGTAGGCACTGACTGAGTCCTGCTTTGCTCATTATCGGGTACACAAGTTCACTCCAAGTGGGTGAGCCAGGCACCAGATGGCTTAGTGCCCACAAAACCTGGGGAGGAATCATTGTTTATCTTTAATATGGGAAGGAGCCACAAGCACCTCTTCAGATTGGAAAGAAAAGTACATTATCAAAACCAGTGTGAAACCAAGAAATGCAAAATTTGTAGCATAGAGCCCTCTTCCCTAAAGTGAAACAAATGTAAGATTTTTCCCCTACCATGAGAGACATGTCCCCAAAATCCTTATCACACACCCGGGTTTAGCCAAGAATTCAACCATGCAGTCTGAGAAATAGCAAGCGTGGGAAAGTGAAAGCAAGCACCGGTGCCCCCTCAAATGCTGGCTGCAAGGTGGGAAGACCCAAAGCAAGAGTGGCATCATGGAGAAAGGTGAGCTGGCTTGCCTAGACAGAAACGTCCGAGTCACGGCACCAAATACGTCGGGTCACAATCTGAAATGTTGGCTCTTGGTGTGTTCTTGGCTGAAAAATGACTGGACACACCAAAAGCAAGATGAGCACAAAAATGAGGTTTATTGAGGAGAGAAAGATAGGATTATAGGGCAAGAGCAAGATAGAGGTTTACATATGCCGCAGATGACGATCAGATTCACTGTTGTAGTAAAAGAGAAAGACCTTGGTTATGGTCTGGGTCTCGTTTTATAGTGCCTGTATAGGGACATCCCTGTGGTTCAGACGTCACCATGGAACCACTTTGATTGGACAGTTGGGAGTTACATGACCTGAGTCTTACTACACATGTGGATCTCCCATGAGCCTCTCTGAAAGCTCATTTGGGGAGTGGGGAACCACAACGACTCCCACTTTCGTCCCTAGGAGACCTGGAATCCCTTGATATCTACCTAACATTATGATTACAGAAAAATATTTGAAACCAATTTTGACCAATATGAATTTTGAGCCATTTTTCCATATTTGTTATTAAAAACAATTAAAATTATGATAATAGTAGAGCGCTGTAGCTGTGGAAACCTCACTGAGTGCTGACAAATCTACCTCATTTGATTCTTATGATATACCCATGTGGTAAGCTGATAAAACCTCATCCTCATTATTTTTCACAACTCAAAGAGAGAGGTGCGGAGTCTGCAGACTTAACACCCTGCAGCAAAAGATCAACTTGCCAACAATTGGCCTGAAAAGTCCTTTGAGATTTTGCTGTATTTTCAAGAGAAGAGGGTAAAACATTAACATTGCATCTACACTTATGAGGGGTAGAAAACATTTTTTGAGTTGGTTCACATATTTTTATTGAAAAGCCTCTGGAGATATTGCTTTGTTCCCATAACTTCTATAGAAATCTCCATGTTTTCTTTCCTTCTGTTCCTCCTATAAGAATTTTGTTCCTTCATTTTTTAATTGATTCATTAATAAATAATCTTGAGTACCCAATATTTGCTAGGCACAGGTCTAGGTGTCAACATCAAGTTATTGGAATGTCTGTTCTTAAGAAAGTTACAGTTCACATTAAAAAAATTGTTTTCTTTGTCCTTTGCATCAAAGTCCTAAAGATATTATATTTTCATAAACCTAAATATGAAATCTTATTCTATTTTACTTCTATTTTTATTTGAAACATGCTTTAAATGCTAATTTAAACTTTATGTGCACATGTGCTTCAGTATGCCTATACATGGAAATTAATAACAATAGTTATTTGGGCATTACTTTTCTCCAATGTTTTGCTTAATGATGTTTTCCATTAAAAAGAAAAAGTAAAATATTTATTATTATTTTCTTTAAAATTTTTATTAACTATAATTTGTTATTACCAACAACATTTAGTATTAACAATAGTAATATCTCAGCCAGACGCAGTAGCACACACCTGAGTAGTCCTAGCTACTCAGGAGACTGAGGCAGGAGGATCTCTTGAGACCGGAAGTTCGAGGTTGCAGTGAGCTATGATGACACCACTGCACTGCAGCCTGGGCAACAGAGCGAGGCCCTGTCTATAAAAAAAAAATTATAATAATAATGATAATATCTTGTGTCTTATTATTAGCAAAAGTAAATGTATAACAATTATATACACCTGTAAAAATATATGTCATAAATTGAGCAAAATGTATGTCATATACAGCAGGAAAACATAGAGGAAATAAAGAGATATAGTGAATCATTCTCTAAGGAAAAAAGAGTGTTTCTTTATTTGAAACTTTCTCTCTGTGTCTCTGTCTCTGTGTCTTTCTCTCTTTCTATCTCTCTGTATCTGTGTGAATGTATTACATATATAGAAATATGTATACGAATTTGCATTTATATATACACATATATAATATATATACATAGATAATATATCTACACACTGAAGGAGTTCAGGAAATATCACCCCCAAATATGACTCCTTGAAATAAAGAGTATTTTGAATTAAAGGCCCTTAGAAGGAGCTTTCTCTCTATCTGCATAATCAGACGACCCATCAAGAGAACAATTGACTGCCCTTCCCCTCCCTGTTATCTCAGTATATTGCAGGAAAAAGGATCAAGAAAGCAACTAGACCTGACCCCAAATCATTTTAAACATAATACCCGTCTCTCAGGTGAATTTACAAGTCAATCTGTTTCCCTTCCCCCATCCATCCATCCTCCCTAGCAACCACTTATTGCCCCTAAACAGAATTACCTATACTCCTTATCTTCCTCTTCCCTCTAAAAGGAAGTTATAAAAATATCTAGGTCCCATTGTGATATTGGGTAATCACTCTGTGATTCTCCCTATGTGCACCATAAATAAACCTCTTTTTGTTATTAATATACCTTAATTGTGAGTTGATCTTTCAGCAAACTTTTGGGGGAAAGGGCAAGTTTCCCCTCACCCCCACAATACACACATACATATTATATATAGAAAACTAAATGAATAAGGGTCTTTCTGTTTCAGTATCAGTATAGCTAACTCTTGATTATTCAGAGCCTGGATATTTTAATTTGGGGCCTGAAAGGCCGAATGACCCGAAGGACAGATCTCACACATAGGCCATGTGGGAGCAACAAGTCTGGTTTATTCACTCGGGTGCAAGTGGGCTGAGTCCGAAAAAAGAGTCAGCCCCTAAAGGGGGTTTTGTGGAGATTTTTATAAGAGGAAGAGCCACCCCCCCACCTGCCCTGTTCAGTTCTTTGTTGTTGCTGGGTAGAACGCCAAACTCTTCATCATATCGTTGTTGTGGTTAGGCTAGGTGGTCGTTGGTATAAGATCATCCATAACAGCAGGCGATTGTTGATGTAAAGTCATCCATAATGGCTGGTGACTGTTAATGTTAAGTCCTTGATCCATATCCGCACTGTGGTCTAGCCGGGCATGTTCGGGGGCGGCGGGTTGGGCAGGTGACTTTCGGCTACATGTAATTAATGCAGGACAACCATGGCAGGAGTGGCCGGGCTCAATCTAAAATGGAGTAACTACCGCTCTGCCTGTCAGGGCCCATTTTTTCTCATCCTTTCTTTATTATCATCAAGATTTGTGCTTTTTCTCCAATGAGTAACATTTGCGCAAAGGCTAAGGAAAGAGAAAGAAAAAGGTGACTTCACTATAAAACCTATTTTTCTACTTCAGACAAAAGTTTTGAAAGTAGAAAAGTCAGAAATTGGGAACTAATATTAAGCTTTTATCTGAACTTGATATTTATCTTTTCTCTAGTACTTCTTTTCTATGGATTATAAAAAAGGCTAGTCTATTCAAAGCCATTTGGATAATTCCCATCTTGCCACTTTATCCCCACTTCATCCATTGGTCTAAAACTTTAGCTTTAGGAACTGGGAAGTACATTTTAAGTTTACCCAATAATAGCTGGACATATAAGGTCACATTTTTTTCACTCAGTAGATTAAAAGAGCTACAGCAAATGTATCTAGCCCTGAGTGGTGGGTTATAAAATAAAGAAGGTTGTGGTGATTATCTAAATGCATTCCCATTAAGCTCTGGAAGACATAAAAGAATCTTTCCCTAGGGATTAATAAGTTTAAAATTCTTATAACTATCACTATCAAATATCTAAGAGATTAGGTTACAACTTTGTTTTTTAGAATTTTCAACTCCTCTAAGAGTAATTTGGTCTTTAGCAATGTGTCTGTACAGAGTAAACTGCAGTTCTATGACTTTCTTGGATTTATCTCCATATTGATGTTTTAAAATAGTGTTATAAAAGGTCCAGTGGTTAATACAGGAACATGAATCTCTCTATCTAGAACTCCTTGAGTAGACTTTATCATTTTTTAGAAAATAATCAAGTATTAAATTGGATTTATTTATATTAAGTAAGGTATTAGAAGGATTGTCACATGCATGCATTTATTTTTTTAATTCTTGTTTATTTATTACCACTGCTCTTTTGAATCAGGATCCGAACAAGGTCTACATATCACCTTAATTAAAATGTTTGTTACATCTTTAATCTTTCATTTCCTTGTAATCTATTTGTTGAAGCAAATGAGCTGTTTGCTATCCAGGGTTTTTCACAGTCTAGATTCACTGATTGCATACGTGTAGTTTGAGGTATATGACATATTTCTCTGTCCTTTGTATTTATTGTCTACTGGTAATTACAACTGGATGTTTGATCTGATTCAAGTATATTTTTTGGAGGGGGCAACTCTTCTTCAGAGGTGAAGGTGTACACTTATCTCAGGAGGTATTTAATAACTTGTTGTCTCTTATTTTATGTTAATAGCCTGAATTATGATCACTGCCTGAATTGATTATTTCATTATGGGTTTTTAAAACACAAATATTCCATGACTCTTTAAGTAATAGCATTTCTCAGCAGTGCATGTACTAGGAGCATGTGTGAGGCATACGCTAAGTTTAATTATATAGGAAGAAAAATTAAAACATTTCATCCCACAAACTGTACCTATTTGACTGCTGGAATGATATATGAAAATATCTTTGAACATGTGCAGAAATAGGCCAGCTTAAAGGATCTTTCAGTGAAATACAACTCAATAATATGGGAAGGAAAATATCAACCTGCAATTTTTTATGGGAAAATGAGATCATGCACAATCAGCATTTTTCCAGCTCTTCCAAATACCCGAATTCTGTGAGGTTAGTTAACACTCATTCAGTAAATATTGAGATCTGCTATGCACCAAGTCCTGAGGATACAGCAATGATCTAATCAAATGGATAAACTCCCTGCCCTCATAAAGCTTACTTATGTTCTGGTGGGAGACAAAGGTAATTTACAAGTAGAAAAAAGTAAATGATGTAATTTTATAATTTCATGTAGTGACAAGTGTGATAAAGAATAATAAAATTGAGAAAAGGAAATATTATTTTAGGCCTGGATACCAGGGAAAAACTCTCTGAGAACATAACATTTAAAGACAGAGCTAAATTATATGAAAGACGTCACAACTAGAGGTGAAATCAAGTATAAAATCCCCAAATAAGGAAGGAGCTTAGCCTATGCTTGGACTTACATTTGAGGCCTAAAAGAATGGATTGTTGGTGATGTCTTTTATTGAGATGGTGAAAATTATTAGCAGGAGCATGACTGGAGAGGGAGAAGGGAGTCTTAGAGTTCACTTTGGGAAATGCTAAGTTTGAGATACCTCTTAGACACTCACATAGCAATGTCAAGTATGCAATTAATATATGTGAGTCTGAAACTCAGGAATGAAGCTGGAGATATAGACCAATTGTGATTTTAAACAGTTGGGATTTAAGGAATTCCAGAACAGTATACTAGAATTGAACTTCAAGTTTTTGCTTCTTTAAAGATGATTCCAACTTTGCACTCTAGTTTCTACCTTGGTCTCCAGCTCTGGTAATTAATCTCTGATCCCCATCACTTTGTCTGAGTGCTTGGGTGGTCACCTACCTCTTACCCAGACTAAATGAGCAGAGATCTTGCCTAGCTCCTATGGGTACTGGGACAAGGGGCCCTTTTCTAATACAATAGCCTTGCTTTGTTTTAAATGATGGATCTTCCCACCTCTACTGAGGGCTCTGGGAAGAATGGGAGAATTTCAGCCACCAGAGCCAAGGGGGTGTCATGGTCTGGGAAAGCGACTAAGAGCTGAAATGCTGAACCAAACACCAAAGGGCTAGGAAGAAGACAGTGAAGGGCTGCTACTCCAAAGGTTGACTGTCAAATTTCAGAGACAAAGAAGGAAGACAGAAAGTGTGTATCTTTCTATAAAACTAATTTTTTAGATAAGTTGGGCCAGATATGATACTGCCAATCTTCTCTAATAAAAAATTGCACGTATTCTTACTTCTGTCCTTAAGTATCACTTGGTTCTATTTTCCTTATGCAGAACTCCACTCCCTGTTGGGGCACCTTGTTATATCTTGAATTATTTTTTCACCAAATGACATGCTAGATTTCCCTACTGTCAGCAGCCAATCTATGCCTGTGTTTCTTAAAGTTAGTCCTGTGAAACAGCTGCTGAATTGTTTCAGAAAAGAAAAGGTTCTATAGTTAAATTTGCTCTGAAACACTGTTTAAATTACCGCCACTTGGAGCACCCCAACATCTACTAAAATATTCATAAAGGACATCTCAGAAGCACATTGGGTTTTGTCCACAAAATTCTTTTTATGGAAAATACCTATTATCCTCCCACAGAAATGGTACCTGAGGAGCAGTCTTTAGGAAATATCCTGGATGAGTCAATCACTCTAACAGTCACACATCTCAATCAGAGGTCAGTGAGCTGGTCCTTCTCATCCTGATGTTTTAATTGACTGATGTCCATTGACTTCAGGAGGTGTGATAAGAATACTGCTAACATAAGAACCACGATGCTGAGGGCATCTGATTGAATCACGTATCTGCTCCATGAAGCCTTCACTGAGCACTCTGTCCTCATTAGTTTCCCTCTTTTCTAAACTCCCATAATACTCATAACTCCCATAATACTCAAATATCAAATGGCTCACTATTCAATATTTAATTGTGCACAGGCTTGTATTTCTGGCTCATTGCTTCCATCCTTATAGCTAATCATTCTTCACTTCCACATGCGTGCTCCATATGTTTTAATCACAACAAACTCTCAGAGTCCCCAGGCCTGCCTGGTGTTTATTCATTGCTGTGCTTTTGACTAAGTTGTTTGGGATCTTCTACCCTCTTTCCATTCTGGCCAATTTTTTTTTTTTACTAGTCTTCAAGGTTTTGTTTAAATGTAACCTCTACTGCAAAATTTCCCCTGACACAGGAGTCACTCTGTCCTCTATGTTCTCATGACATTTTGCATAAGTCACAGTGTCACACTTAACACGCTACAAGTATTAGCTTCTGCAACTATCCCCCATTTACTGCTGGGAAAGGCAAAACTCTGTCTTATTCAATTTGATATGTTTTAGAGACTCCTAGGAGGTTCAACTCCTCAGGAAAAAAATATATTTAAATACATATAGAGAGAAATCACATTTTTTAATCAATTATCTGTCAATGGACACTTAGGTTTTTTGCATATCTTGTCTATTATGTAATGTGGCAATAAACATAGGGGTGCAGATATCTCTTTGAGATACTATTTTCATTTCCTTTGAATATATATCCAGAAGTGGGATTATTGACTCATACGGTAGTTCTATTGTTAATTTTTTGAGGAGCCTCCATACTGTTTTCCGTATTGACTACATGGATTTTTTTTTTCTTTTTTTTAAATTTCAGAATATTATGGGGGTACACCACTTTGGTTATATATATTGCCCATGCACTGCCCATGTCAAAGCTACAATTGTGGACATCGCCCAAACTGTGCACCCTGCACCCATTAGGTGTGAGTTTCCCCATCCCTCCACCCCCCTCCCACCTGCCCAACACCCCATGAATATTATTTCCATGTGTGCATATAAGTATTGATCAGTTAGTACCAATTTGATGGTGAGTACCAGTGGTGCTTGTTTTTCCATTCTTGTGACACTTCACTTCGAAGAATGGGCTCTAGCTCCATCCAGGATAATACCAGATGTGTTAATTCACCATTGTTTTTTATTGCTGAGTAATACTCCATGGTGTACATATACCACATTATATTAATCCACTCATGTATTGATGGGCACCTCTTTGCAATTGTGAATTGTGCTGCTATAAACATTCTCATGCAGATGTCTTTATTATAGAATGTCTTTTTTTCTTTTGGGTAAATACCCAGTAGTGGGATTGCTGGATCAAGTGGTAGTTCTCCTTTTAGTTCTTTGAGGTATCTCCATATTACTTTCCATAGAGGTTGTACTAATTTGCAGTCCCACCAGCACTGTGTGAGTGTTCCTATCTGTCCACATCCATGCCAACATTTGTTGTTTTGGGACTTTTTGATATAAGCCAATCTCACTGGAGTTTAAGTGATATCTCATTGTGGTTTTGATTTGCATTTCCCTGATGATTAGAGAAGTTGAGAAATTTTTTATGTGTTTGCTGGCCAGTATTCTGTCTTCTTTTGCAAAGTTTCTGTTCAGGTCCTTTGCCCATTTTTAATGGTGTTGTTTGATTTTTTCTTGTTGATTTTCCTAAGTTCTGTATAGATTCTGGTTATCAGCCCTTTATCAGATGTGTAGCATGCAAATATTTTCTCCCATTCTGTAGGTTGTCTGTTCACTCTAGTGATAGTTTCCTTGGCTGTGCAGAAGCTTTTTAATTTGATCAAGTCCTATTTATTTATTTTTATTGCTGCTGTGATTGCTTTGGGGGTCTTCTTCATAAATTCTTTGCCTAGGCCAGTGTCCATAAGAGTTTTTCCAGCGCTTTCTTCTAGAATTCTTATGGTTTCACTTCTTAGGTTTAAATCTGTTATCCATCGTGAGTTGATTTTTGTGAGGTGAGAGGTGTGGGTCTAGTTTCAGTCTTCTACATGTGGCTATCCAGTTTTCCCAGCACCATTTATTGAATAGGGAATCTTTTCCCCAGTGTATGTTTTTGTGGAATTTGTCAAAGATCAGATGACAGTATGAGGATGGTTTTATATTTGGGTTCTCAGTCCTGTTCCATTGGTCTATGTCTCTGTTCTTGTGCCAGTATCATGCAGTTTTGGTTACCATAGCCTTGTAGTATAGTTTGAAGTCTGGTCGATTGATGCCTCCCAATTTGTTCTTTTTGCTTAAGATTGCTTTGGCTAAACAGTTCTTCCCTGGTTCCACACAAAACATAGAATTATTTTTTCTAGATCAGCAAAATATGATGTTGGTATTTTGATAGGGACTGCATTGATTCTATAAATCACCTTAGGTAGCAAAGACATTTTTACAATGTTAATTCTACCTATCCAAGACCATGGTAGGGTTTTCCACCTGTTTACATCCTCTGCAATTCCTTTTCTCAGTGTTTCATAATTCTTTCTATATAGGTCTTTCACCTCCTTAGTTAGATATGTTCCTAAATATTTAATTTTCTTTGGTGCTATTGTGAAAGGTATTGCGTCTTTAATTTGTTTCTCAGCTCGACTGTTATTGGCATATATGAAAGCTATTGATTTGTGTGCATTGATTTTGTATCCTGAGATTTTGATGAATTCATTTATCAATTCCAGTAATCTTTTGGTTGAATTTTTGGTGTTTTCTAGATATAATATCATATCGTCCACGAATAGTGAAAGTTTGACCTCTTCTGCCCCCATTTGGACACCCCTGATTCCTCTCTCTTGTCTGATTGCTCTGGCCAGGACTTCCAGCACTATGTTCAATAGAAGTGGAGATAGTGGGCAACCTTGTCTGGTTCCAGTTTTAAGGGGGAACGCTTTCACTTTTTCCCTGTTCAGTATGATATTGGCTGTTGGTTTATCATATATGGCTTTAATAATTTTGAGGTATGAGCCATCTATGCCTATATTGTTAAGAGTTCTTATCATAAAAGGGTGCTGGATTTTGTCAAAAGCCTTTTCTGCATCTATTGAGAGGATCATATAGTCTCTGCTCTTGCTTTTATTTATATGGTGAATTACATTTATAGATTTGCGTATGTTGAACCATCCCTGCATCTTGGGGATGAAGCCCACCTGATTGTGATGAATTTTTTTTTTGATATACTTTTGAATTTGGTTTGCTAGGATTTTATTGAGAATTTTTGCATCTATATTCATAAGGGATATTGGTCTGTAGTTTTCTTTTCTTGTTGAGTCCTTTCCTGGCTTTGGTATCAATGTGATGTTGGCTTCGTAGAATGACTTTGGGAGGATTCCATCTGTCTTGATGTTTTCCAGTAATTTCTGCAGTATAGGCACCAGTTTTTTTTTGCAGGTTTGGTAGAATTCAGGTGTGAACCCATCTGGTCCAGGACTTTTTTTTGTTGGAAGATTTTTTATTACTGCTTCAATTTCGGTGCTTGAGATTGGCGTGTTTAGGAATTCTATTTCTTCCTGATTAAGCCTATGGAGGTAATGTGTTTCTAAGAATTTGTCCATTTCCTCCACGTTTTCATGTTTTTGGGCATAGAGATTTTTGTAGTATTCGAAGGTGATGTTTTGTATTTCCATGATATCAGTTGTGATGTCTCCTTTTTCATTTCGAATTGAGCTTATTAGTGACTGCATGGATTTACATTCCCACCAACAGTGTACAAGGGTTCCCTTTACTCCACTGTTAGCACTTGTTATCTTTTGTCTTTTTGATAACAGTCATTCTAACAGGTGTGAAGTGATATCTCATTGTTGTTTCCATTTGCATTTTCCTAATCTAGAGGCTGGGGTGGGGAGGAAATGGGTGATATTGGTCAAAGGTACAAAATTTTAATTATAAGATGAATAAATTCTGGAATCTAATGTATACATAGTGACTCTAGTTAACAATACTCTATTGTTTATTTGAAATTTGATAAGAGAGCAGATTTTAAGTGTCCTTATCACACAATCATAGCTATGTGTGGTGATGGATATACTAATTAGATTGTAGTGACTATTATACAATGTATACATATAGCAAATCATCATGTTGTACAGTTTGAATATATACAATTTTTATTTGCCAAATAAATATTTTAAAACAAACAAAAAAGAGAAACCCACTGACTTGGGAAAAAAGAGCATGGCTTATCAATACTTGTTGCTTTTGAGTGACAAATTCTCCTTTTTAAATTAAAAATATGTAGAGGAGGAGAGGGGCTTCAGGTCATAAATTTTAGCTCAGAATGCTACTTGGACATTCAGAGAAAAAGGTAATTTCTTTATTCTTGATTAATTTGGATTTGATTTTCTATGTACGACTTCAAACCCCAATTAGCAGGAAAAAAATTACCAAAAATCTAATCTTGGTTAAGTTTAGTCTAATTTAATAATTTATCTTGTTTAATGGGAGTTTTCAGTCTCTTTTGCATGAAAGTGCTTAGTCTCTGGAATAGACTGCCATATCTCTTGGACTCTTTTCTCTGAAATCTAAATGTATGGTAAAGTAGGCTCCACATGCTTCAGGAAGTGGAAAGATGAAGTTCCCTGACTTTGTGTTAACCCTTGGATCTCCAGAATGATGTTCCTTTTGCATATCTCTGGTTGCTGCATGCCTTACTAACATAGGAGGGCAAATCTGCAGCCAGTTTAATTCATCATCGGGTCTCTCTAGGCTTCAGCAATAGTTTTGGATTGCTTCCTTGTTGGCCTCACCTTAACTCAGCTTCAACTGGTTCTTGCTCTTGGGTCCACCTTCTATCTTGTCCTTTGGCATGGCTTTCTACCTACAGCCTCTGATGAGAGGTCATCTTGCCCTTGCACTGGTATTCCTACTCAGCAGGCCACTGGCTCTCAAATCAGCATTCACACTATGCTGGAACTGACAGTGCCCATGAACACTTAGCTGTTGCAACTCCTTCTGCTTGATCACACGGCCCAGTATCATTGATGGGATGGGACCGATTTTGAGATGTTCTTCTTTCAGTAGCATAGCATTGGGGTGCAGAAAATGATTTCCCAAAATATGGTGCTTTGGCAGGTTGAGTGCTTTGAAAATTGAAAGGCCTCAGGAATATGCCTTAGAATCGAGTTGTCTCTCTCACCTTCCCCCCACCCCCATTCTCTCTGCCCTCTTTCCTGAAGCAGTGGGAGGGACTTTCTGAAATTTCCTTTTTTGGCTAAGAAAGTTTCTTTTCAAAAGAAATGCAATTGTCTTAAAACCCTCTTCCCTAGGCATCTCATCAAATAAGCAGGAAAGGTCAACCACCTGAGGAGAGACGAGACAGGGAGCCCTTACTTTGCCTACACAGACTTTTCCTTTATTCTTCGGAGAGCAGCTCCAAGAGATTACCTGGGGCACTTCATTTGCTTAACAAGACAACCTTTGTTCCTGTGCATTTATGCCCCTCACCTTCCCAAACAGAATCATTTACAAGTAAATTTCTGTCTACAGGGTGCATTTATTTTCCCTGAAAATCATTTATTCTTATGACCCCCACTCTTCTCTCCCCAAGAGGGTATTTAAGTGTCAACCATTTCGCCCTTGCTTTGAGTTTTCATATTTTGCACGACTTTCTGTGCACACGTGTGCACATAATTAATATGTTGTGTTTTTTTCTTGTTAACCTGTCTTTTGCTGTAGTGGTGTAGACTGTGACCTTTTATGATGGCAGGAAAGGGATCCCCTCTTTCTACCCTGACAAAGCGAATGTTTTCTCCATCCTCCATTCAGAGTATCTACGTTGTCACTCCCTCTCTAGGTTAGACATTTACCCGGCTGTTTCCCTCTCTTCCTTATCTCCTTCCTTTGCTTCTCCCAATACCTTGGGGAAAAAGAGCCTAACTTTTCCCATTTTCTTCTTCTTATTTAGCTTTCCTTATGTATAATCCAGGCTGACATACCTGACTGTTAATATACTTAAAAAAGAAAATTGAAAATAGAATTTAGCAAGCTTTTCTCTAGAAAGTAGCTTAGATTGAACAAAATTGTCTTGCTGTAAAATTCAATTTTTGAATGTAAGATTCTGAATATTAAAGTTTCTAATTTTCTTTCTTCTTCCCACAAGCCCAGGGATATGGATAGTATGAGTCAACGAGGGTAAAACCCATGTACTCATGAAAGCTAAGGGGAAAAAAAAATCACATTAATACTTGTTGAAACATTTTTCCCTGTTAAAAAAGTGAAACTTCTCTCCACGGAGAGATAACCTCTAGAAAATATGGCCCTAGTTGTTGTGTATTCATTGTTCTCGAGCCTTAAAGTTTTGACTTCTTGGATGATGCTGTCTTCTTCAAGTTTCGTTTGGATGAGAATTCTGTCTGCGTCACCATGCGTTTGGAAGCAGTGCTTCTTGATGGCGGGAAATGTTTAAGTGATGCCTGACTTGCTTTGGGATGGTTGATTGCGGAAGAGTAAAGTGTTGGGACCATGTCAGGTGGATTCTAGTTGAAGTTAACATGGCCAAATTTGGTGAAATCTGCATGAATGATTTGCATAAGAATGTAGCTGAGTAACCAGTTCTGGTGCCCCCAAATTCTATGAAATTGGACATCACCTATATACATAAGACCGAGCAGGAGGTTGACACGGTCACGGTGGAGGACATCGAATGGATAGTGCCTTATAATGAGGACCCAGTGAGCTGTTTGCCCGACACCCATTGCAGATCTTGGTTTGGACTTCCAGCCACAGAATGAAAAATTGGGCATTTATAGCCACCCAGCATGATATTTTTTTAGTTGGAACGTTCCAGCCTACAGACTCAGTACATTTTGTTTTAAAGCACCACTTATGTATTTTTAATAGCTGTGGTCACTAAGACACATCCCATTCTATAAGTTCATTGCTAAATGTGTTAGTCTTACTTATGAAACCTTGGTAAAGTATTCAAGATAGGGCCAATCACCCAATTTATTTTAACTTTGGGTAGGTTTCACACCAGGGAATGGGCAGCACAGACCAATTAACAATAATTTAATAAAAGTTACCATTGACTTAAATAATATTATAAAATAATTGCTTAATTACCAACATTTATGATTTAGCTTTGAATTTTGAAGTTCAAATTTAAAGCTAGCTTGGATTTTCAGTGTCAATTGCTGCTGGCATCAATTTCCATTAGTCTGGCACACATATTCATCATCATTTTTTCTCATTAATTTTGTTCTGAATCGCAGAAGCATTTATTGAAGGGAACTTGAGGAGAATTCCACAAAACTATCCAGGGAATATGATGGTTGTCTATCAAGGAAGTTTTTATAGCCTGAGAACTAGGCTTCAGAGGAAAACGCCACCACAACAGCTTCCATATTTAAGCAAGCATTTGTTTCTGTGTGATTTACAGATCTTTGCATACATACACCTGAATTTATCTTTGCATTATAGTCTAATTCTAGAACTGATAAAGAAAACCATTAGCTCTCCTCTTACCTGATTAAAGTAAAGTTTACATGCCACAAAGATGCCGCTCAGAAATGTGGTAGGAACTGATGGTATCTAAAAAGCACATGAGGTAGTGCTGAAAAATAAATTACCTCCGTACAGAATTTTCTCATTTCCATTTGATTTGTAAGCCTTCCAAAATTTCATCCTCTTTTTATTTTTTTTTTAATCTGCTATCATCTAGCAATTAGGAAAGTATACTTGCAGGTTGTGAAGAATGTCATTACCAAATAAATTCAGTAGACGATATTGTGTAACTACAGCTAAACTAGGTTAAAGGGCATAAAGTTCACTCATAA
Organism: Daubentonia madagascariensis; assembly: GCA_023783475.1. Classification (NCBI taxonomy): domain Eukaryota; kingdom Metazoa; phylum Chordata; class Mammalia; order Primates; family Daubentoniidae; genus Daubentonia; species Daubentonia madagascariensis. Next base: position 73,428,178 of record JAKFHU010002088.1, on the reverse strand, counting down.
GCAACTGCATCTTATTACCTTGATCAGCCTTATGTAAGGCTAAAGGCAGATATGATAAAGTCTGTGAATGAATCTCATTACCATATAAGGGAAATTTAGAATTTATCTTCACCCTAAGCAAATCCTTTAGGAGATAATCTTTTTTTTTTTTTTTACTCTGGTTCTTGGATATGATTAGTTTACTCTCCATCTTCTGCCCCACCTTACTAAATCATCACCTTCCTACTCAGCGCAGTCATGGACCTCTACTTCCTCCCCGAGCAAGATGTTCTGTCAAATCTTTTAACCATACTCAAGTTTCATTTACATTTTCAGCTTTTGAGAAGAGCAAATTCTTAAACAAACAAAGGAGGAAACTCCTTATTATTCAAGTTAGGGAGTATTGGAATGAGGACAGAGTAATCCCTTCTCTGTTTTTGATGTTACATCATGTATTTGACCATCTTTGCCTTTACGCAGCATAAGCCTAGCTGACCAGTGGAGATCAAGTAACCATTCTTAGGGCACTATACTAAATGACTCTGTCCTCAAAACTAGAGATAGTATTTTAGATCAGAACTACTCAAAATTTGGTCTGTGGCCTTGTGTCATTCCCTGAACCATTCGCTTCCAGACTCTGCTAAATATGGAAATGGAGAGTGTTTAGAAATTTTCATAGCCATTAGATGAAAATAGTTGATTCTTATAATTAAAAAAAAGTCTTACATTTTTGTCTTTTTAAAAATTTCATTCTTCTAGTAATTTATTTTATTGGATTTTTAAAAAGCTATGGTTGGTGGCAGATTTAAAAGTAAAAGTAAAATAATTCTTCACCACTCAGAGTATAAGAAACAGTGTTTCAGATCTTTGCATTCTAAAGAATCACTGGAAGCCTGGCAAACTTATTTTTTGAAATATTACTTAGAGTGTAACATTGAAAATAATATTCTAAACCATTTTATAGATTTACTTAAAAGAAAGTAGATTATAGTCATATGACAAGAGAGACTAATCTCTGAGTCAATCTCAGAAGGACATAAGACAGTAACAAGCTAGGCCTGTGTTTATGGATATGTCTTTATTTGATATTTAAAGAAATGATAGAAGGGGGTGAAAAGGAATAAAGGTAATTTACTGATACTAATTTTATTTCAAAATATGTGATTTTCATTTTTCTTCATGAAGACACATCTCAAAGTTTTTGTTATATCATACAATTACATCAATTTCAGTTTTGGTATCATAAATGAAAGTAAAAAAACAACAAAGATAATAGATAAATGTAAAATTAAAGTTCATGTAGAAGAAAAAAGGAATTAATGAGAATATATGTACACATGGGAAAGCTATTCAGATAGATTAATTTCAAAAGTTAAGACAGAAAAAAAAGTCTCATTCAGAAAGCAATAGATAAGAGTTATTAAGTCAATTAATATACTATATAATAATGTGATCCAGTAATACTTAATTGCTCTCTTGGCAAGCTGGGAGTGATAGAAATATGCAAGAAAATCAGCCATCTTGGTTTAATCAGAACACATCTCTACATGTGCTTATTTTCTGTTGCCTGGGAAATCAGTCTTTAGTATTTACTTCAAAAGTACAAATTAAGCATAAACAGGACTATACCAGAAGGAGGGTAAAATGGAAGGGAGTGATATCTGAGGATATACTGTGGGAACAGACCCCAGGGGATACTGGAAGAGAAACTTTGATGATAAAAAGAGAGTCCTATGTCTTTGTTAACTCTTTGCTATGTGACAAATTACCCCAAAGCTCAATAACTTCGCACTCATTTATTATCTCAGAGTTTTCCTCTGGGTCAGGAATCCAGGTTTAACTTAGCTAGAACCTCTGTTCACAGTTTCTTGTGAGGCTGCAACCAAGATATTGAAACAGATTCTACAGTCTCATCTGAAGGCTTGCCTGGGGAAGTATCCACTTCCAAGCTCACCTTGTAGTTGGCAGTATTTTAGTTCTTTGCCAGATGTTGGACTTAGAGCCTTAATGGTAGTTGGTCAGAAGTCATCCCCAGTTCCTTGCCATGTGGGCTTCTCTAACACAGCTGCTGGCTTCACCAAAATGTGCAGGCCAGAAAAACAAGAGGGAGGGTGCCTGCTAGCAAAATGGAAGTTACAATTTTTTCTAAACTAATCACTGAAGTGGTTACTATATTTTATTAGTTACAAGCCAGTAACTCAAGGGAAAGGGATTACACAAGGCCATTCATACCAGGGAGCAGGGATAATTAGGGCCCATGTTCAAAGTCTTTCTACCACATCATGAAGATGGTGTAACCAATATGGTATTGAGAAGAGAAAATAATTCATCTTCTCTTGATTTAAAATAAATAAATTTGTGTGCCCCAAATTTCCAAGTAAGAAAGATCCATCTTTATATGATTGGAAACTAAAACTTTTGATATAGCCTTTGGATCCCAAATGGGATGGAAGCAAAGCCTGGAAAATAGAGAAAGGAAATAATTTTGATTTTAGAGAGGGAGTAACTAAATGAAAAAACATGTTTCTCCAAAGTGTCAATCATTCTATAAACTTATACATGCACAGAAAGGGTGCTGATAACATCCACTGAGGGCAAATTGCATTTTTACAGACCATACCAGACCATGCCTATAAGAAAGTTATTTGAGTTATCAAAAATACTTAAAATAATACTATCTTATAATACAACTAATTACCCTAGATTTCTGATAGTTTCATCAATTTAGAAAAAAAATATGTCATCCTATCAATAGTTCTTAGAAATAACTACTTGGAGAAATTCTCATAAGAAAAGATTGTGAGTAACCAATAGTAAGATACTGTTTTTTGTTTATGAAATTAGTAATTTTTTTCAATTCCAGGGAATATCTCTAAGTTTAAATTACTTGTGGCTATGTAAATGAATATAATTTTTACAATACAATTTAATTGCATGTATCATGAATTTTAAATTTTATTTATTTTATAAAAAAATTATTTTATTTTTATTACATTATTCACAATGGAAGGTAATTAAAAGCCATGTAAATGCACACCAAATACATGGATAGTATTTTCAGGGGTCCCCACGACCAACCTTATGTTTGATAATTCTCTGGGAGGACTCAACAGAATCAATATATGCTTGTGCTCACAGATAAGATTTATTAGAGTGAAAGACTACAAAGCAAAATCAGGAAAAGGAAAAGGAGCATCAGGAAAAGATCAGAGGACAAAATGTGCAAGTTTCCAGGGGTGCTTTTCCCATGAAATCAAACAAGAAGTACTTAATTCTCCAAGCACTGAATTATGACACCCTGTGTGAAATATCGTTTACCAGGAAAGCTCATTAAAGTCTCAGTGCCCAGGGTTTTCACTAGGGGCTGGTCACCTAGGCACCCTCTGCCAAAGCTGTGCCTAATGTATTATAGGAAATCAAGTATTTCACATAAACCACATTGTTTGTGCAAACAGTTTAGACACAATGAGCCATGCTTATTATTAATAGTTTTGGGAATGGTGAGAACACCTTCCAAAATCCAAGGTCCCAGAACCAGCCGTGGACCAACTCACAAGCAGGCCTTTCTGAGGATACCAGTCTCAGGCCTACACTGTTAACTCTTTTCTGCACAAGCAGCTAAAAAATTAGCTAAAAAGGTAGCACATCAACACATACATATCAAATTAGACTCATGAATCCTTAGCAGCAGCAGAGTAAAGAAATACTAAAAGTGAGATTAATTTAGAAAAAATATACAAAAAGCAGGTAATAAACAGATTTGGAAAGAAGGCAAACACACAAATGGAAATCTAAAAAAATAAAGGAACTGTAGGTGAAGGGAATTATATATGTGGAGGTAGACAGTAGTCATGCATCAGGAATTAAGAGACTAAGATACATTTAAATTAAGGGTATTTGAAGATGAGGTTAGAGAGAATTAGTGATGGGAATTAAGTGAGTATACTAACTTTGCATAATGAGTTGGAAAGTGTTCTCTTCTTCCCTATTTTCTGAGAGAGCTTGTGTAAGATTGGTATTATTTCTTCTGTAAGTATTTGATGAAATTCACCAGTAAAGCTACCTGGGCCTGAGCTTTTCTTTGTGGGAAAATTTTTTATTATAATTTCAATGAGTGTACTTGGTATGGGTCTATGTTGATTACATTTCTAAGAATTTGTTCACTTCATCTAAATTGTCTAATTTGTTGGCATAAAGTTGCTCATTTTATTACCTTAAATATTTTAATTTCTATAAGGTCTGTAGTGATATCCCCTTTTTCAATCTTGATTTTAGTAATGTGTGTCTTTTCTCTAATGTAACTAAAGATTTACCTTTTTTTGTAACTTTCAAAGAACAAAATTTTGGTTTCATTGATTTTCTCTCATATTTTTGTTTTATAATTTTCACACTGATTTTTATTGTTTCTTTCCTTCTTCCATGTTGGGTTTGATTTACTATTCTTTTGAGGTAGAAGCTCATTATCATAAATATTGATTTCAGATATTTCTTCCTTTTGAGTAAAAGTGTTTAAAGCTATTTTTCCTCTAAACTCTAGTTGTTTCCTCTAAATACTGGTATGTCATGTTTTTATTTTTATTTGGTTCACAAATAATCTAATTATTGTTAAGGTTGGATTTACATCTGCTTTTTTGTTATTTGTTTTCTTATATGTCTTATGTTTTTTGTTCCTTTAAATTTCCTTTACTGCCTTCTCTTGTGTTAAACAAGTATATTTGGTATACCATTTTAAATCTATTCTTGATTTTTTAACTATATATTTTGCTATTATCTTAGGTGTTGCTCTAAGGATTACAACATAGATCTTAATTTATCATAAACTACTTCAGCTTAATAATTATCTAAATCTAATAATATATAGCAGCTTTGTTCTAAGATCCATTTCCTTCCTCTTCCTTTGTGCTATTATTGACATATATAACACACATATGTATGCTATAAACCCAACAATTGAATGGCACATTTATTGCTTTATAAAATCTCATATTTTTAAAAAATTCATAAGATAAATGGAAATACATTCGTATTGTTTTATATTTATATGTATACCTGCCATTTCTGATGGTTTCCATTTCTTCTCCTAGATTTAAGTTACAGTTGGGTGTCAACATCTTTTCAGACTAAAAGTGTCCCTTTAGTATTTCTTGTATAGCATGTCTGTTACAATGAATATCCTCATTTTGTCTTGCTTCACTTTGCTTTCATTTCTGAAAAATAGTTTTGCTGTACATAGAAACATAGAATTCTTGGTTCAGATGTTTTTTCTGTTCTTTTCTTTTTTTTTTTTTTTTTCTTAAGCTTCTGAATACAGTTTACTACTTCTTTCTGGTCCTCATTTTTTTTCTGATGAGAAGCCAGGCATTAAATGTACTGTCATTTCTCATGTTTGTGATCAGTCATTTTTCTCTTGCTGCTTTCAAGAGTTCCTCATTTTCTTTAGCTTTCTGCAGTTTGGTTGTAAAGTGTCTAGATATAAATGTTATATGACTCTGTGTATTAAACTGCATTGATTGATGGATTAAAATTTTCTAGTCAATTTGAGAAATCATTGATCTGTGTTTATTCAAGTATTTTTTGTACTCCTTGGTCTCTTCTTCTGACATTTCCATTATATGAGTATTGATACACTTGATATGAATGAATTCTTTGATATGCTTGATATGAATGAATGAATCCTTTTGTTGTACCCATCTCATGAAATTTTTATTTCAGCTATTATACTTTCTAGAGTTTCCATTCTATAATATATCTATATATTTTATATAGATACATAGACATACACATTACATATATATACATTTTTCTACTTTTCTGCTGATGTTTCCTACTTGTTATCATCACAGTATTTTTCAATTATTCAATATTTTTACTTATTCAAATAGGGTTTTATTTTAAATTGATTTTTTAAATTATTTGAATATAATTATACTTTGCTGAATCCAACCTCTATGTCCATTTTTATCGACTTTTATCTCCTGAGTATGGGTTACATTTTCCTTTTTCTTATCATGTCTAATAATTTTTTGTTCAATACCAGACATTTGAGATAATATAGCAACTGAAATCTGATTTTCCCCTTAAGATGTGTATGCTTTTGTTGTTTATTTGCTTTCTTGTTTGGTCACGTGCCTGGATTTAAATTCCCACAGAGTATGGCTGCTGAGACATTTGTTTATTTTTTCTTTGTCCTTATTTTTACGATTTAACCTAGCTATCTAGGGAGTCACCCTTGCGTCTTTATGGCTTAGTGATCAGTAAGTGATTTGGGCAGAGGTTGTGCTTGAACACATTGATTCCATAAGGCTTCCCCACTCTGCTGCAAGTCTTTCTCTGAGGCATACATTCAAAATTCAGTCAGTTCTCAAATCTTCCCTGACTTTTACTTTCTGCTGGGCCCACCATGACATTCCTTGAATGTGTGCTTATTTCCCTAGTCACTCAGGGAGATATGAAGGGCTCCTTGGGTCCTTCTACAGCTCCCTCATTTTAGGTTCTCTCTATTCAATCTATGGATTATTCACATCTCTGTAACCTTGAGCTAACAGATGTACAGCTTTCCCTGTTCATTTCCTCCCCAAATTGCTGCTTTTACTAATAATGTGAACATGGTTTTTGGACTTCTTGGCAAATCAAATCAAACCCTTCTGGCAACACAGCCCCTGGTTTTCAGGGTGAAGTTGTCACTTCGTCTGAACTAGGCAAGGAGGACAAGAGTAAGAAGGCTGCAGACCCTACTGTGCTCACCTTGCTTCCCATAGCATTTTTTACAAATAGTAATAAATGCTTCTCAATTTGCTCTTTGTGTTGTGTTGACTCCCAGAGCCCTGAAATGGATTTTTTTTTTTTTTACTATTTTTCCCGGTATTATTCTTGTTGGGGAAAGGATATTTTGAACTTTTCATGCCACCATACCAGCATCTCTACCACTGGATATTAAATTCAGTCCTTCGATATTCATATATGAGTAGATTAATTTGGTAGTAGGAGCAAGATGGCTTTCATAGCTCTCATCACATTCCACAGAGGGTATATGATCAAAGATATTCAAAATTATGTAGCATTTACATGTCTCATGAGTAACACTGAATAAATAAATTCGATTTATTGAACTCAATAAATAGTTGCTAATGAGAGAGTAGAGCTGAAAGAGTATGGTTAACCTGCAGGTGAGCATGTGCACGTCAGAGAAAATAATCAGGAAAGGATTAGAGGAACAGGGAATCTGAAAAGGATTCCAAACAATCTGGTGCTTCTGGTTACTACTCTTGCATGAACTTTACCCTATTTGTCAACTCTGGATGGCCATACCCACCCTCTGCCTAATTTCAGGACACAGGGCCAAAGTCTGTAGCTGATGAAAATGCTTCTCACATGCACCTGACATACAAAGCTTCCTCTCTGTTTATTGTTGAGTCAAACTGTAAAGTCCACATGCTGAAACACCAGTAGAAGAGGCATAAAATGAATCTGATGAGAAAGTGTTTGGTTGCTGGGGATAGGTGAAAAATGAGTGTATCACAGTTTGGAGGCCTAGGGGGAAGTAGTTAAAACAATGAACTTGAGCCTTTAAGAATATATATTTAAATTCGCCATTTAGTGAATATTACCAATAGTGATATTTAGTGAATATCACCATTTAGTGTAATATTGAGCAATTTAGATAATCTCCCTGAGCCTCATTTTTTTAATAGAAACTTGGGACAATAGTATTTATTTTATGGGGGTCTTTGTAAAGATTAAATGAGTGACTCAGTATAAGGTACTCACCTGTATCACGTTAAGACCTCAGTGTATAGCAACTATTATTCACAATGTCTTTTTCTAGTGGTCTATATGTCTTTCTTCATTTATTTGCTTGTTAGAGTCCTGGAGAGGAAGTACTGTGGCATTCAGGAAGGACTGTGGCATTGAGGAATATTTGGGGCATGGAAAAAGATTAGAGAATAGACAGAATGCCTGGATTCTTTATTGAGACATTTCCCTCTAGAGTTGCACATGCTGGAAACACCCATAACCTTTGGTATTTATTTAAATCCTCTGAGAGAATAAGAATGCTTATTATAGTATAGTGGAATCTTAAGATCACTTTGTCAAAGTGCCTCATTGAGATATAAGGAATTGAATAAACTAGCATCTTACTGTCAGTAGTGATAGAAAATATAGAAAAAAGGAGAGGGGAGACCCACAAATAACACAACCCTCATTCCAGCCAACAATTATAAAAGACTTTTTTATGAATGTGTGTCTAGAGTATGTGTGTGTATGTGGGTGGGTGTGTTTGTGGGGTATTTTTGCTGAAAAAAGTCATGGATTTTTCATCATTTCATTCCCCAAATATGAATAATTTAATTAGGGTGCTTTGTAATGATCTTTACTGCTTCTAAAGTAGAGCTGTAATTCTAAAAACAAAAATTATCATATGAATCTTTTAGTTTTTCTTCTTCACTCCCTCACTAACACTTTTGTACGCTCATGTAATAGGTAAGTTGATAGATACTAAAGCTACTATCTTTCAAATATAAAAGAATATTTGCATACAGGCATCTCTCCCTGTCTGTGGGGGAGTGGTTCCAGGACACTCGCAGATACCAAAATCCACAGATGCTCAATTTCCTTATATAAAATGGCATAGTATTTGCATATAACTTACGCACATCGCACACCCTCCCATACTTTAAATCATCTCTAGATGTACTTATAATACCTAATACAATGTAAATGCTATGTAAATAGTTTTTATACCATATTTTTATCTCTATTATTTTTATTGTTGTAGTGTTATTTTTTTATTGTTTTTGGAGAGTATTTTTGATCTACAATTGGTTGAATCCAGGGATGGGAAACCCACAGATCTAAGGGCCAATTGTATTTAATCCTTTGCTTTCATTTTTGATATGGCTTTGGAATCACAACTTTTATTGATGTTGACTTATTTCTTCTCTTGCTTTAAGCTAATTGTTGAGGATTAATCTTGTTTCTCATAGTATTACTGAACACTCTTCTAAGGCGTAATTAAGGTATTAATTGACTTAAACATTTTTTACTTTACTTTCTATTTTCATCAGTATTGAGAAGAAGTGCTGTAGGGAAATATTTTATTTTTTTGTTTATCAAACATCCACTATCCCTTCCTATTTTACAGAAACTCCCCATTGCTTGTAAGATTAGCGGGGCATAATGTCTTACCTCCCTCAACAGAAATTGAAAGTGGGTGTTCTTTTGTCTCTCCACTCCCAGGCAGGAGAATTTGACTCTCGCTTAGCCAATCACACATTTCCATCAAGGTCTTTGAATCTACAGCCAGTACCACAGAGACAAATTGATGGCTGGAATGTATTTTCTATTGCCATGGAGTCAGTAATGGAGGCTGTAGTCAAATCCTGGCTCAAGTAGTCAAAACCCTTGCTGCAATGCTCTGGAATCCCTGGTTCCTTATTTTCCAAGCCTCCCACCAATTTTAGGTTCTTATGATAAATCCCCTTTTTATCTTATATACCCAGACTTGGATCCTGTTTTTAAAATAAAACAAAACAAAAATCATAAATGATAAAGGTGCTCTTCTTGAAACCATTGTTGTGTGCTCAGTAAAAACACTGCCTAATTCATAATATCACTTCATATGTTTATGTGCTGTATGTGTAGCTTCATACATTTATTCACTCATTAATTTTTTTATTATTTCAAAATATTACAGAGGTACAAATGTTTTTGATTACATGGATTGCTTTTGTTATGCTTGAGTCAGGGTTATAAGTGTGCCCATCACCCAGATAGTGTTCATTGTACCTGTTAGGTAGGTTTTTGCCCATCCCCCTCTCCCATCACCCCTACTTGATTTCCAGTGAGTTTTATTTCCCTCTGTGCACATGTGTGCTCATGGGTTAGTTACAACTTAATAGTGAGTACATATGGTGTTTGTTTTTCCATTATTTAGATACTTCACTTAGGATAATGGTCTTTATTTCCATCCAAATAGTTGCAAAAGACCTTAATTCATCCTTCTTCATGGCTGAGTGGTATTCCATAGTATGCATATACTATGTTTTGTTAATCCACTCATGAATTGATGGGCACTTGGATTGATTCCACATCTTTGCAATTTATTCACTCATTAATTTTTACCATTTGATTATTCACCTACTGAGTATCACTATGGTTCAGTATATAGAACATGGATTTTGCTATCAGGCAGACCTGGGTTCAAATTTTCAATAGCTAATATGTAATCTCATGTAATATGTGATATAAGTAAATAGTTAAGTTCAAAACTCACTGTATAGGAGGAATAGCACTGAATTCAAGATGAGAAAATGCATTAATATCTCTGCTTCTAAGCAGCTTTGTAATTTGGAGTAAATAACAAGCTCTGATCTTATTGACCTCATCTATACAGAAAGTGTTGTCCAGTATGATTTTTAAGGCCCTTTCTAGATCTAAGATTCTATGATCTACATAAAACCCAGTTTCACATTTCAAAACTGTGATTGTATTTTGCAGTCTCTCCGTGTGTGTGTGTGTGTGTGTGTGTGTGTGTTTGTGTGCCTGTGTGCATGTGTGCAGGCATGAGGTCTTTTATATAATTAGCTTATTCCTTTTTAAAAATTATTTCTATTATGTACTGACAAATTAGAATTGTATGTCTTTGTAGGGTACAAAGTGATGTTGTGATTTTTTTTAATATAATGTGGAATGATTAAGTCAAGCTTATTAAGATATCAATCACCTCAGATATTTAAAATTTTTTTTGTGATGAGAACATTTAAAATTACTCAATGATATTGAAATGTATAGTACTCAATTATTATTATAATACTCAATTATTATATTTTATGTCATTCTGTCAGTCCTAGAAAAGTATCACTATCATGACATTTTATGGAAGAGGACATTTATACCCAGAGAGATAAGCAACTGCCATGGCCCATAGACCCTGTGTGTTCTGGGTGTGCCAACCACACGTGCCAGAGTGATTCCACATGCTGTTCTTCTTCCTGGAATGCTTTATGCTCTTTTTCATCTTGTCTTGACTTATCTTTAACTGACTCTTTCAAGTGTCAGTTTTATTTCCTCAGGATAACTTTCTTAAACCTCTCCTACCTTCTACTTCTAGCCTACATTGGGCCTTCTCATGATAAGTGCTTATAGAATAGTCTACTTCTTCTGTGTAATATTCATTACAATTGTAACCAAATAATTACTTTGTATCATTACTCAATTAAGCTCCATGAAAGCTGACACTTAGTCTTAATTGTATCTCTAGTACCAAGTCCATGGTTGGTACACAATAGATAATTGTTGAATTACAGGAATGAAAGCTACTACCAAAATACAAGCCTGGGTATCTGATTCCGGTTTCTTGCTGTCACTACTCAACTGAGCTACCCAGATAAAAAGGGCTTAGGCTTCAGAAATGCATCATGTGCAATAAAGCCTTTGCAAGATTTGCCATTATTTCGGATCACAGTCTCTCTTTCCTAACATCCTGGGAATCACATGTTATAGACACTGGCCAACTTCTCAACCTGCAGCTGCCTTCTCTGTTCTTGCAGAAGAAAGCTCATCCATCTTTTTATAATTTGGACAGGCTATAATGGCTTTGTTTTGGATAATTGATGACAACATAATATTTAAGGACACCCTAGGGTTATGAGCCAACACATGAGAGCAATTCCAGAGTCTATCACTCTAATTAAAGGACTAATTCTCTAAGGGTAGAATTCACAATTCCCAGGAACTCATGGGTGACATTGGCACTCAGACTAGGATCCGCAGGTAATATAAAAGTGAAAGCCAATATAAATCATCCCTCTATAAGAAAATGAATAGCATTGTCAAGCAGAGAAAAAGTGCATATGCAAGTGACTTAAAGTGCCAAATAATGTGTGAGCTTCTCAAATTTTATAAACAACTAAAGGGCCTGATACTTTGCAGGTACTATGTCAATGTTACTGAATTATAGATTAGCTGAAATAGTTATACTTAAGAGAGCCATTTCTTTACTGTGTATACCTTATTGATACTCAAGGCTTTTAGAAAGAGTATTCATTTAAATCAAAATGTTGAAAGAGAAGCATAAATGTGATTATAAAAGAAAAGTCAAAAATACAAAAGTGGTTAAAAAGTATTAAACAATTCCAGTCTAACAGACAAAATGAAATACATGCAGGTGACTAAGATAATGACAGTGAAGTACCTGACACACAGTGTGTCTGTGCTCATTCATTCATTAAAATGTGATTCTGGCTTATCTTATACTTGGGATGGCTTGAAGGTTCACTGTAAGAGCTCCATCTCTCTCTCAACCAAATATGAACAATGATAGCTAAAGTGGAGACAAATAGTGATAAAATGCATCCATATTCAAACACAAGATGGACCTTACCGGTGCAGAATTGCAGAACTAAAGTGAAATACCTGCTTAATTCCAGGTCCAAAAACTTGCAGAGACAGCTGGGGATGGCCCATGCTAGATAATGGCACTAAAAATATTCCCTGGAAGGAAAGGACAGGTCAAGCCTCACTTATTTCTTATGGCTAGGACTGAATCCATTCAGGGGAAGAACTTGAGTTGGGCCACCAACTATGATATTGCCAATATTATTTTCTGGTTCTTTGGTTTGTTTGTGGATGTCTAACTGACTCCTTTTCTTTTTTCTTTTTTCTGTAGTGGTGGGGGTCTCACTATTGTCCAGGCTGGTCTGAAACTCCTGACCTCAAACCGTCCTCCCTCCTCAGCCCCCCAGAATGCCAGGTTAGGGGTGTGAGGCTGTGCACTGTGCCCAGCCTCGCTGACGCCTTTTTCTTCTTGTGTCTTGTCATTTTCTCCCTCTCCTTCCTGCCATTCTTTCTCTCCCTGTCTCACTCTCCTCCCTGTATCTCGCTCTCTTGTTCTCTTTCTCGCAAAATTTCTCGTGTTTCCTAAGAGAAATGCTCAGAAAGCGTTGCTAAGAAAACATTTGCTAAGAGACAAACTATTATTTGACCCATGAAAACAGTAGAACTAATGGCCACAAAAGAACATATCAGAATTGATGAACAGAAACAATGTATTTTGGTGAAAGAAAACTGAGTAATAAATCAAGTTATAATTATTTATTTGAGAAAATATTTGTACTAATGACAAAAATAGAAAAAAAGGAAGACATTTTAAGTGTGGTATATAGAAAAGGCAATTGATGAAATAAAATGGACTAAAGAAATTTTTTTCTGGAAAAAGCTTACTTATTTTCATTTATATTATTTAGACTACAATGTTTTGTTCAAAGTACTCTCAGAGTTAAAGCATTTTCAGCATCCAATTCAGTAGAAATTATTCAAACTTATTTTAGAAGTTCAACTAGATGATCTCTAAAACTCTTTTCATTTCTAAACCTTTGTTTCTTCTATTTCTCATTATTCCAATAAAAAGTTTCTCATGAGATACAAAGGCTACATTCCTTGGTAGATCAGTACATTTCACAAGCCAAAACATTTTCAAACTTTCACAGCTCAGTGGTGTGAGACTTGAACACCGCCTGGTCTTTAAAGAAATCATAAACATATGGGATTTTGCAGTACAGTTTTCAAATGTAGGTTTCCATAGAGTCAACAAAAAATTGTCTATAAATGAGAACGTAGCTTATTATAGAAAGAAGAATAGAAGGTTATCTTATAACTTCATCCCCATTTGGAAAACTGACTTTTTTTTTTAAAGAAGAAAATCACTCAGACTGTGTCCTCTCCCTCTTACTCTCCCCGGAAGGAAGAGAAGAACATGATCATCAATGGCAAATGGCAGTTGCAGCGAAGCAAAACCAAGGGCCAGCTTCAAGCTCAGGAGACAACGCTCTGCCTCTTCCTCATGGTTTCTGGTGCTCTACACATTCAGAGAAACTTCTCTAGTAAGAGACTATAGAAGCAATCCTTGAAAATAAAGTCTTAAAAACTGATATATTTTTTTAATCAGATCACAGTTGTCTCTTGTTTTGTCTGAAAATGCTTATCCCCAGTAGAGAAAATGAGAATGGTTCAACCTTGTAAAGGTGCACCCTGCTCATGCTAGCACTAGTTTACTCTGCTGAGGAGATCCAAGGTGCATGATTCACCCAAACCATCACCAAGGCCCACCTGTGATCATGTAGAAGAAACACATGCCTGAGAGGTCTGGGTTCTTCTCAGATTGTTTACACAGAGCAAAAAATTTTCCTCCTAAATTGAGGAAGAAAATTTCCAACTATTACTCTCACCCAGGAAGTAATTAAATAGATGCTGTACTGGTTCTTGGGAGAAACAGAAGTAAATTTGCCTGAAGAGAAATGCCAGTCATTTTTTCCACTCCATGCCAAAGGTTAATGTATATGCAAAAACTGGCTCAAAACATCTTCTTTCATACTTTAGAGAAAAAGAGCAGCCTTGCTGAAAATGAATATGTTCTGAGGCCTTAATCCTTTGGAGTGACTGTCTAGTTTTGCTAACCCACCCCTCTTCATGGGAGCCTCTTCTCACCTACCTTCCCCTCCCATATCCAACAAGCATCAGTATATGTGATCTGCTTCCTGTTCTTGTACACACAGAAAAAACTAAACTCCTGAGTGAACATCCCTTGTGCAAACTTGTTAATATAGAAGTTGTTACTTATGCAAGGATTGTATTTATAATATGCTATGTTTGTAAGCAAGGTTACTAATTGTTCATGATGGACAAAGGCATTGCAGTATATCCATGTATTTTCCTGCAGCAAAGCAAAAGCATTTTTTATGAGAAATAGTAAATCAACTGGAATAGTAGGTGTATAGATGACTCTCTCAGTTAACCTTCCAAAGAAGGTTAGTGGATGCCTTCATGTCTTGAATAACTGCCTTATAGACACCAAGGACTATTTAATTTAAAAGCAAAAGTTTGTCTCATTGAACATGCTTTAAGGAGAAACAGAGACCATATCTTCATTACCTTTCTATCTCCTATAAATAGAAATTATCACAATTCTAAGCACATTAAATATTCTCAGTATATGTTATGATTTACCATTCATGACTGCATCTGGTTTCAAGAAACAGAAAACCTGACAAAATATGGCCTAACCACAAAAATTTTTTTTTTCTTACAAAGAAAAAGGTCCAGAAAGAGGTAGTACAAGGCTGATTTGCTGGTTCCATAACGGGACCTGGACATCTTCCATTTTGTTTCAATGCCTCACTACCCTTAGTATTTGGCATTCAGCTTTATGCTCACCAGGTGGCAGCAACAACTCCAAGTATCATGCCTATGTTCTAGGAAGGAGGCAGAGCAAAAATGAAGGGAAAGGGGTAAGGAGATATGTGCCTGCTTGGTCTGTCCCTCTCTATCTGGAATGCAATAGGTTTCCTAGAGGCCCTAACCAAAAATTCCGTGTATATTTCACCTGCCAGAATGGTGTTTCATGGCCATCCCTAGCTGCAAAATAGCATCTAAGACAGGAGTGGGGAACCTGTGGCCTTCTAGGTCCTTAAATGCAGTCTTTTGACCAAATCCAAGTTTTACAGAACAAATCTTTTTATTTTTATTAACACATTTTTGTTCACCTTTTATATTTTTATTTTATATTTAAAATGAACATATTTAAAATACCAAAGAATAAAATAAGTTTCAACAAAATAATCCTCCCAAGTTGATTGGCACAATTAGAAAATTAGTAAGCCATAAAGGATAAATTGATGGCAGTTACACTTATGGTTTAGTTCTAACTTTCCCAGCCTGACTGGTGCCACTGTGGCACCAGGCTGGTTGGCGAGAGTTTATGGGGATTGAGTACGCCAGTCTGTTATCAGCTTTTGACAATAGTACACTGTGTTTCTGTTTGAAGTGGAATTTGTGAATAGTTGCACAGCTCGACAGTGTTTTTTAATTATGTCTGCTTAACAGCCCATCATATCAAAGAAGACCAAGAGAACACTGAAGCAAGGAAACAAATTTTTAAATGAGGATTGGGAATTGCAATATTATCTTGTTTCTGCTAAAGATAAGATAATTTGCTTGCTTTGTGATACTGCAATATCAACATTAAAGAAATTCAATATTCATCAGCATTATAACATTCATAAGGACCACAAATATGTTAAATTAGAAGGAAAGGCATAAAAGTTTGTATTGCAAAATTTTAAAAATGAAAAGCAAACACAAAGATAATTCTTTCAAGCAGCAATAAGACCCGGAAATAATGCCACTGTAGCAACTTATAAAGTAACTGAAATACTCGGGAAAAAAGGGAAGCCATTTAGTGATGTAGAAATTGTGAAAGAATGCATTGTCGAAGTTGTAGGATGCTTAGATCCCAATAACATCTCAAAGTACATACAACTGTCTCTTTCAAGGAGAACCATAACTGATCAGCAACATGAGTTAGCCTTCAACTTAATGAACAACTTAATGCAATACTTCAAAAGGAAAATATATATTATTCAATTGCTTTAGATGAATCAGCTGATGCTACTGACATGGCACAGGTTTTATACTTCATTTGGGTCATAACAGAAAATTTTCTTTGCTATGAGGAGTTACTCACTTTTGGCACTCTTGTGAACAGAACACTGGGAATAGATATCATCAACAAATTTTGAGATAAATGTCATGAAATTGGACTGAATTTGGTAAATTTAGTGAGTGTATGTACAGACAGTGCACCTTCCATGACAGGAAAACATGAAGGGTTTATTGCACAGAGAAAAAAATTATTAACAGAGCTAGATGCTCTCATTTCTTTTCATTATATCTTGTATCAGCAAAATCTCTGTGCTAAAGGTACTACTTTAAGTGACACTTTGCAACAAGTTATAAGTATTGTTAACTATATCTGAACACATGCAGCACAGCATCCTCAGTTTTGTAACATGCTAAAGTTGAATGATGAGGCATTCAGTGTGGATTTGCCATATCATTGTAAAGTGCATTGACTATCACAGGGACAGGTATTAGCCAAAATTTTATCTCTGTGAGAACAGATAGTTAAATTTTATGAAGAAGAGAATCAGCAATGTGAATTATTCAAAGAAGATTTCTATGGGAGTGCAGCACATCTGTGTGATATCACGTCAAATCAAAACAACTTAAAGATTTCTTTGCAAAGTAAAAGTAAGTCTATACATGGTATATTGCAAAAAATCTAAGCATTTCAAATAAAGCTATATTTTTTCAAAATACTTCTTCAAAAGGAAATTTCAAATGAACATTTTCCCTTTTTAGCAAAGGTCATTGATGAACTGGATGATATATGTGAATCATATGAAGAATATGCAACTCTTAAAGACCTATTAATTGGAGAGTATAATGAAAGGTTCACTGACTTTGAGAATCATGACATCACACTTAAATTATCATTTCAGCCTAGTTGATATCACCAAGGAACCTAAAGAACAACAGATGGAATTGGTTGAGGTCTCAGTAGATGACATTTTAAAGTCATTGTTTGATGTGAAGAAAAATCCAATTGAAATATGGGAAAATGCAGTAGAATACCCATGCCTTTGGCAACATGCCCCCAAAATGCTTTCTTGCTTTTCAACCACTTATTGCTGTGAATCTACATTCTCATACCTAACCCTCATCAAGACACCCCTAAGGTAACAAATGACTTATTCCTATCTAGAGGATAAACTGAAACTGCAGACCTCCATGCTGCAATCAAATATTCAAATGTTTTCCAACAAAGAGCAGACACAACAAAGTCATTAAAAAGTTAGTTAACTTTAAAATTAACAAATAGTTTTCATTTTTGAAATTATTAAGTACATAGTAGTTAGATTTTTACAAAATAATGTACATTTTTAGGTATATCTAATTGAAGTTTCTTGAATGTGGCCTTATTTGATTACAGCTAAATTAATGTGGCCTTCCTACATGAAAAGATTCCCCACCCCTGATCTAGGAAAATCAAAATAGTGTTCACACATATTGCCTCTTCTTAAAAGAAGGAAGATTATAGAATGACTATAGGAAGGGAAGAGCAATTAGCAGGAGGTTCCAAAGGTCACGACAGAAGAAAAAATCCTAAGGGAAGTAAGAAAAAAGAAAAAAAAAGAACAAATAAAGGAGCTCTCATATATCTGGCATCAGGCTTCTCAGTGGAAACCTTACAGGCCAGGAGTGAGTGGCATGACATATTCGAAGTGTTGAAGGAAAAAAAAAAAAAAACTTAACCCTGGAATATTATATCCCACAAAAATATCCCTCAAACATGAAGGAGAAATAAAGACTTTCCTAGACAAACAAAAGCTGAGGGATTTTATCAATACCAGACATATCCTATAAGAAATGCTGAAAAAGAGTTCTTTAATCTGAAAGAAAAGGATGTTAATGAACAACACAAAATCTTCTGAAGGTACACAACTCACCAGTAACATTAAGGACACAAATACAGAATACTCTATTGCTGTAACTGCAGTGTATAAACCACTTATATCTTGAGTAGGGAGACTAAAAGACAAACTTATCAAAAATAACAACAACAACTTTTAGAGATAAATAGGATAAAAAGATATGGATGGAAATAACGAAATGTTAAAAAGGGGGGATGAAGTTAAAGGGTAGAATTTCTGTTAGATTTCTCTTTGCTTGTTTATTTGTTAGTTTATATTTAAGCAAAGTTGTCATACGTTTAAAATAATTGGTTATAAATGTTTTTTGCAAGCCTCATGGTAACCTCAAATCAAAAAACCTACCATAGATGCACACAAAATAAAAAGCAAGAAATTAAAACCCAGTACCAAAGAAAATCACTTTAACAAAGGAAGATAGAAGGAAGAAAGATAAGACCACAAAACAACCAGAAATCAAATAATACCATGCCAATAGTAGTCTTCACCTATCAAAAATTACATGGAATGTGACTAGACTAAACTCTCCAAGTAAAAGACATAGAGTGGCTGAATGGATTAAAAAAAAAACAAGAGCCAACTGTATGTTGTCTAGAAGAAACACACTTCACCTATAAAGATATAATACACATAGACTGAAAATAAAGGAATGGGGGAAGATATTCTATGCAAATGGAAACCAAAAAAGAGTAGGAGTAGGTATACTTCTATCAGATAAAATAGATTTCAAGACAAAACTGTAAAAAGAGACAAAAAAGGTCATTATATATAATGATAAAGGGATCAATTCAAAAAGAGGATATTACAATTCTAAATATATATGCACCCTACACTGGCACACCCAGATATAGAAAATAAATAATACCAGAGCTAAAGAGAGAGATAGACCCCAATACAATAATTCTTCGAGACCTCAACACTCCATTTTCAGCACTGGACAGATCATCCAGACAGAAAATAAACAAAGAAACATTGGGCTTAATCTGCACTATAGACCAAATTGACCTAATTTATATTTACAGAACATTTCATCCAGCAGCTGCAGAATTCATGTTCTTCTCAGTTCGTGGATCATTCTCAAAAATAGACCATATGTTAGGCCACACAACTAGTCTCAAATAAATAAAAAAAAAACTGAAACATGCTAAGTATTTTCTCTGACTAGACTGGACAAGAGGAACACTGGAAACTATACAAACACATGGAAATTAAACAATATGCTCCTGAATGACTAGTGGGGTCAGTGAAGAGATTAAGAAGGAAATTTAAAAAAAAAATTCTTGAAACAAATGAAGTTGAAAACACAACATATCAAAATCTATGGGACACAGAAAAAGCAGTAATAAGAGGAAAGTTTATAGCAGTAAGTGCCCACATCAAAAAAGGAGAAAAGCTTCAAACAAACAACTTTATCATGTATTTCAAAAAACTAGAAAAGCAAGAGCAAACCAAACCCAAAAATAGTAGAAGGAAAGAAATAATAAAGATCAAAGCACAAATAAATGAAATTGAAACTGAAAAAAAATACAAAATATCAATGAAACAAAAAGTAGGTTTTTCAAAAAGATAAACATATTAGAAAAAACTTTAGCCAGACTAGGAAAAAAAGAGAGAAGACCCAAATAAATAGAATCAGAGATAATAAAGATATTACAATTAATATGCAGAAATACAAAGGATCATTAGCAACTACTATAAGTAACTACATGTCAATAAATTGGAAAACCTAGAAGAAATGGATAAATTCCTAGACACATAGAACCTACCAAGTTTGAACCAGGAAGAAATCCAAAACCTGAATAAACCAATAACAAGTAATAAGATGGAAGCAGTAATAAAAAGTCTCCCATTAAAGAAAAGTCCAAGACTCGATGGCTTCACCACTGAATTCTACCAAGAATTCAAAGAAGAGCTAATACCAAACCTACTTAAACTATTCCAAAAAAATTGATGGTGAGGGGATATTCCCAAACTCATTCTACAAGGCCTGTATCACCCTGATACCAAAACCAAAGACACAACAAAAAAAGAAAAGTACAGGCCAATATCTCTGATGAACATAAATGCAAAAATCTTCAACAAAATACTAGCAACCCAAATTCAACAACACATTATAAAGATTATTCATCATGATCAAGTGGGATTCATCCCAGGGATGCAAGTATGATTCAACATATGCAAATCAGTCAATGTAATACATCATGTCTACAGAAACAATGACAAAAACCATGTGATCATTTCAATTGATATTGAAAGAGCATTTGATAAAATTCAACATCCCTTCATGATAAAAAACTCTCAAAAAACTGGATATAGAAGAAACTTACATCAACACAATAAAAGCCATATATGACAGACCCATCTAGTAACATACTAAATGAGGAAAAATTGAAAGCTTTTTCTCTAAGACCTGGAACAAGACAAGGATGCCCACTTTCACCACTGTTATTCAACATATTAATAGTATTGGAAGTTTTAACAAGAGCAATCAGACAAGAGAAAGAAATAAAGGGCATCCATATTGGAAAAGAAGAAGTCCTATTAACCTTGCTTGCAGGCTGGGTGCAGTGGCTCATGTCTGTAATCCTAGCACTCCGGGAGGCTGAGGCAGGTGGATTGCTTGAGCTCAGGAATTCGAGACCAGCCTGAGCAAAAGTGAGACCCTGTCTCTATTAAGAAAAACAGAAACAAACAAACAAAAAAAAACCTTGTTTACAGAAGACATGATCTTATATCTAGAGAAACCTAAAGGCTACACACAAAGAAAAACTATTAGAACTCATAAATAAATTCAGTAAAGGTGTAGAATACAAGATTAACATTCAAAAATCAGTAGCATTTCTATATAACAACAGTAACAATCTGAAAAGAAACCAAGAAAGTAATCCCATTTACAATAGCTACAAATAAAGTAAAATGCCTAGACAAAAAGTTAACCAAAGAAGTGAAAAATCTCTATGAAGTGAAAACTATAAAACATTGATGAAAGAAACTGAAGAGGACACAAAAAAGTGGAAAGATAACCCATGCTCGTGGATTGGAAGAATCAATATTGTCAAAATGTCTATACTACCCAAATCAATCTACAGATTCCACGCAATCCCAATCAAAATACCAATGACATTCTTCACAGAAATAGAAAAAAATAACCTTAAAATTTATAGGAACCAAAAAGACTCAGAAGAGCCAAAGCCATCCTGGGCAAAATCAACAAAACTAGAGGAATCACATTACCTGACTTCAAATTATGCTACAGAGCTGTAGTAAACAAAGCAGCATGTCACTGACTTAAAAACAGACACATAGACCAATGGAAAACAATAAAGAACTCAGAAATAAATCCACACATCTACACTGAAGTTATCTTCAACAAAGTCGCCAAGAATATGCAGTGAGGAAAGGACAGTTCTTCAATAAATTGTGCAGGAAAAATTAGATATCCATATGCGGAAGAATGAAACTAGACTCTTATCTCTTGCCATACACAAATAATCCATCAAAATGGATTAAATAAATAAAGTTATTAGACAACATACAGAATGGAAGAAAATATTTGCAAAATACCCTTTCACAAGGGAATAATACAATGTATAAAAAGCACCAACAACTTAATACAAAAAAAAAAAATCAAATAATGCGATTAAAACAAGGGCAAAGTTTACCAATAGACATTTCTCAAAAGAAGACATACAAGTGGCAAAGAGTATATGAAAAAATTTCCAACGTCATAAGTTATCAGAAAAAATGCAAATCAAAACTAAAATGAGATACTATCCCATCCCATTTAAATCAGCTTTTATCAAAAAGATGGGCAATAATGAACTCTGACAAGAATATGGAAAAAGGGAAACCATCATACACTGTGGGTGGGAATGTAAATTAATGTAAGCAATATGGAGAACACTAGGAAGATTCCTCAAAACTAAAAATAGAACTGCCATAACACCCAGCAGTCCCACTTATGGGTACATATCCAAAGGAAGAGAATTCAGTATATAGAAAAGATATCTGCACTCACAGGATTATTGTTGCACTATACACAATAGACAAGATTTGGAATCAACCTAAGTGTCCATCAAGAGATGAATGGATAAAGAATATGTGGTACACACCCACAATGGAATATTACATAGCCACAGTAAAGAATGAAATCCTGCCATTTGCAACAATATGGATGGAACTGGAGAACATTATATTAACTGGAATAAGCCAAGCACAGAAAGACAAATCTCACATGTTCTCACTCATATATGGGAGTGAAATATTTAAAACAAATGATCTCATGGAGACAGCAAAGGAGAATGATGGTCTACGAGAGGCTGGGATGGGTAGTGGGGAGAGGGGGATAGTGTAGGGATGATTAGTGGGTACAAAAACATGTTCAGAGAGCTACCCTCTCCTCTTCCTCTCTACCTCTCCTTTCCTACCCTTCGATCTTTCCTTCCTGCTTGTTCCTCCATCCCTTCTACAGAATTTTCTCCCTCTGTCCTCCATCTTCTCGGAACCCTGCTTTTTTCATGGGCAGCTTTACCCATTTTATAGCAGCCATGTCTATCATCACAGCCACCACATGGGCCCACTTGACCTTGCAGCCTACCTTAGACATTCAGGTCACTGATGAACACTACTACTTCCCCTTCTATGGCTTTTATTTTCAGCTCTCCCCCAACTTCCAGTGTGAGCTCTCCTCAATTTCCCAAATCCCTTGCAGTGCAGAACACAGGTGCCCCTCAAAGGCCAGAAGCCCTAACAGCCCATCTACACTTATGGTCTGTTGCCCTACCTCAAATTTGAACCATCACGTGGGCCTAGAAACCACCCGTTGGCCCATATTTGGGACCACGGATGGGCAGCAGCAGAGAGCCTCTTTTCCCAGGGCCACTGATTTATGAGCCTTCCCATCGTGGCTCCTCTAGTCGCCTCCACTCTGGTGGGAAGGGCCTCTGCAATATCATCATCCATGCCTGTCTTTGACACCAATGCTATGGATACTACTCCTCCTTCCAAGGCTATCACCTTCTGGTCTCCTCCTGTCTCCAGGAAGAGCAACATGCCTTTTTACAAGGGGATTCCTGGGAACACACCACCCAGTGGCAGCATTGCCTCAGTGCAAGTCTCCAATGCCATGGACATGCCTGGACAGTCCAGTCAGAGGAACGAGTACAATGTCCAAGCATAATCGTAATCCAGGAGCCACCCCTCAGTCCCCTTACCGACAGCAGCAGTCTCACAAATCTTTCATATGAGGAAGGAAGCAACACAAGAACAAGCTATAGGCCTCGCCTCTCTGACAGCCCAGCCACAGTGTGGCAACCTAATACCATCAGTATTGCTGACTGGCCTATCAGCACCCACCAACAACTTGGTTGCTTTCTCCCTTCACACAGCCAAGACCTCTGGCTTGGAGTTGCCACCAGGATGCCCGGCACTGGGGGCAGTAGTTCACTGTTAGCCAGTACCACTCCAGGCCAGCTGGTGTTGGTGAGACCCACAAACCCTATGAATGGTGGGAGGTTTTGGGCTCAATGAGTCTGCTCCAGGCCCCCAGCTATGTACAGGATCTCCCGTTCCCCTAAAGCCTTTACTCAGTGGACCCTTATCTTTCCCACACAATGTATATAAAACCCTTCTCCTGTTACTCCACCTGTGCTCATGTGTCTTTGCTCTTTGAGTCAACTGTTGAGGAAGAATTGACATGCATGAGGGATGACAGGTGAGCCAGACTTTACACAAAATTCTCTGATTCCCAGTGAACAGGACGTGGAAGTTGCTACACTTCTTGACCTCACAGGCCGAATCCCAGTGTCTCTATGTGAAGCATGGGTGTCAGGGATGACGACCCAGGAGGAAGTGAGGCTCTGGTGAGGGAGAGGACAGGTGACCCATCCCCGCCTCTTCCCTCTATTCTCCCAACCACCGGGACCTCTTTAGAGACTAGGTCCTCCCTGATGTGTGTTAGGAAACACACTTTCTGATTTTAGTTTTTAAAAATGTCTGTCTTTTGGTTGTGTGCCTGTGTCTTTAGTTGACACTTAGGCCAGTCTTGCTCACACGTTCCCACTTCACCCGCGCGGGCTGGGCTTGGCATCCAGCTTCTTGCGTATAGAGAAACAAAGCAAGGAAGAGCTCATATCTGCTCTATAATAATTGAAAATTTAAGTTTACTTAAAATCGATCATGCGCTTAAAAACATCAGAAAAGATTCTCTTTGATAACTGGTCTGACTCTGGTGTAAACCACTATGATATCAAATCACAACAGTTACAATCACACCCAGTCCTGGCTGACCCTCGAGTTGTACTCAGTCTCCACTAGACTTCAGTGCTGAAAATTCTCTCTTTTCTAAGACATTTCACAATACAGGAAAACCATCTGAAGATGATGAAAAGAG
Organism: Daubentonia madagascariensis; assembly: GCA_023783475.1. Classification (NCBI taxonomy): domain Eukaryota; kingdom Metazoa; phylum Chordata; class Mammalia; order Primates; family Daubentoniidae; genus Daubentonia; species Daubentonia madagascariensis. The sequence goes on along the minus strand of JAKFHU010002088.1, from coordinate 73,403,482 downwards.
AAAAGTACAGCATTTCCCTCAGCTTCTAACTCATTTCATTAAACATTTTTTCAGGGATAACTCTCCACCAGACTGTGTGCTATGTCCTCATCACGTGGAGGAGAAAGACATCTTTTGCTCCAGAATAATTTACAATGTAGCAGGAAAGACAGACGACAGCACCAAACTTCAACTAAACAGGTAAACACCTGGTATAGGAGGTATAGGAGCAGGTGAGACCATAAACTAGTTCTGGGGGAAATGAAATATGAACGGCACCTTCTAGGAGGAGAAGGGAACAGCCACGTGGAGAAGGACTGCCTCCAGGTCACAGCAATAGCACATGGAAAGTGAGAGGAGGGCGATGAGCAGCCGGCGGGGACCAGACAGGGGTCTGGTGTGGCTGAGGAGTGAAAGCAAAGCTGGCAGATGCACCTGTATGCTTCCGCAAGGGAGGGCAGAATGTCCGTTTAAATACCACAATGAGGCATTTGTCCGTTTCTCTGAGAGTATGGGAAGTCCTGAGAGTACTGTAAGGAAAAAGATGGCCAGATTTTATGCAGATTTTAGAAACATTCTTGTGACTGTGTGAGAAGGAAGAACTAAATGGTGCCAGAGCAGAGTCAAGGAGGTTTAGTGACACTGCAGTGACTTAAGCCAAGGTGAAAGCGTGAGCCTCCCTGGTCCCCAGGAGCTGACAGTGGCGATGGTGAGGAGACAAGAGGGACGGGACAGGGACGACTGTGAGGAACCGCATCTATCCTAGCCATCTTGGTTGGACAAAGGAACATGACTGATTTGGGCAAAATACAAGTTCTACTTTTAATAGCATGAGAGGCCTGTGGAAGATGCAGTTACTACTTGGAAGGCAGTTCATTCACTCATGTATCAATTTAACGTATCTCTTGAGCATCTGGGAGGTGCTATTCACTATTGCAGGGAATAGTGTCAGTAAGAGAAAGGCACAATTCCTGACTTTGTGGAACCTACATTCCAGTGAAAAGAAGAAAAGAAGTAAAAAAAAGAAAACCTGAGAATTATCTGGTAGGTCAGGCAGCAACAAATGCTATGGAGAATAAAGCAGTCCATGAGGACCGAAATTGTGGAAAGAGAGAAGGAGGGGTTTTAATTTAAACCGTGGACAAGCCGAGACTCACAGCCAAGGTGAAATTTGAATGAATCTAGAGAGAGGCGATCGAGTCAGATCTCTGAGGGAAGAGCTTTCCAGATAACAGGAATAAGCACTGCAAATTCTCTGAAAAGGATGCCTGGAGACCTCAGTTAGCAGTTAGCAAGGGAATGTGGCTGGAATCAAGTCAGCAGGTGGGAGGGAGGGAATGAGGAGAGGAAGACAGAGAAGACGCGGGTTGAATTCCTTGCACCACTGTGTGTTGGTTGGAGAGAGGCAAACAGTTGACTCAACCTTTAAGAGTCTCAGTGGACTCAGTGCCTTTACTATGGCTTCTTTAGGTCACAAAATTTTTGAAAGGTTAAAATGAAATAATAGGGGGAAGTGATGTATAAACCATTCCTGTTATTGTTCTATACATAGGAATGGATACATTGATAGTGCAAGAAGGGAGGACAGAACCACTGTGGAGAACAGTATGGAGGTTCCTCAAAAACTAGAAATAGAACTCCCATAACACCTGGTAATCCCATTGTTGGGTATGTACACAAAGGACTGGCATTCAGTATGTGAAAAAGTTATCTGCACTCCCATATTTATTGCTGCAATAGTCACGAAGGCCAAGATTTGGAATCAATCAAATTTTCCATGAATGGATGAATGGATAAAGAAATTGTGGTGCATATAAACAATGGAATATTATATAGCCACAGTAAAGAATGAAATCCTGCCATTTGCAACAATATAGATGGAACTGGAGAACATTATATTAACTGGAATAAGCCAAGCACAGATAGACAAATCTCACATGTTCTCACTCATATATGGGAGCAAAATGTTTAAAACAAATGATCTCATGGAGACAGCAGAGGAGAATGATGGTCCACCAGAGGCTGGGAGGGGTAGCAGGGAAAGGGGGATAAAGTAGGGATGATTAGTGGATGCAAAAATATATTCAGAGAGCTCCCTGCCCTCCTCCTCCTTCCTTCCCCATCCATCCTCCTTCTTTCCCTACCCTCCTACTCTTTCCTTCCCCCCGTCCTCCAATTCCTTCTACCAGGAACCCTGCTTTTTATCATGGGCAGCGTTACCCATTTTATAGTAGCCATGTCTACCATCATGGCCAACACATTGGCCCACTTGAGCTGGAAGCCTAATTTAGACCCTGAAGTCACTGAAATGGCCACGACTCCCCCTTCTATGGCTGTTATTTTCAGCTCTCCCCCAACTACTAGTGTGAGCTGTCCTCCATTTCCCTAAATCCCTTGTAGTATGGAACAGAGGTGCCCTGCAAAGGCCAGAGTCCACATCAGCCCATCTACACTTATATTCTGTTGCTCCACCTCAAATTTGAACCATCATTTGGGCCTAGAGACCACCCATTGGCCTTTATTTGGGACCCTGATGGGCAGCAGAAGAGAGCCTCTTTTCCCAGGGCCACCAATTTATGAGCCTTCCCATCACGGCTCCTCCAGTAGCCTCCACTCTGGTGACCAGGGCCTCTGCATATCATCGTCCATGCCTGCCTTTGACACCAATGCTATGGATACCAGGGCAGATCTTTTTAAATTAAAAAAAATGTATCAAATCATTTTTATTGAATTCTGATTCTTGCTTCTGAAACTTCTGCCTGTCATATGTCTGAAACACATCATCAGCCCCAAGAATGAGAAATATACTCCAATGAAATAAGCCAAATAAACAAGATTAAAACTAGATAAAGCCACATGTAGGGTTTTCTAAATCTTCCTTGTCATCCTATAGCTTCCAGTTCCTAGGACAAAAATACATGTTTCCTTTACCCTGACACCCAAAAGTAAGTCTCCTCTCTTGGGCATATGAAGATCTAGATTTACATTTTTTTGAGCATAATGTGTAGCGCAGAGTGGACCCTGCTGGCATGCTCACAATGTTCAAATTGTGTTGATCCTGTTTTAATCCAATACATTCCTCCACCATTAACTTGTAAATAAATATATTTGCTTTCTAGACAAATCCCAGGAAGGCCAGAGAAACTGGTTTCTTAGCCATATGGAAAAATTCACAGGTGAGTTTCTTTCAGGACATATCAAAATTGATCTAGAATATAATCTTCACATATGTGGATCCTTTAAACCAGTCCAAAAAGAAAATCTGGGCTGTAAGGCTTCATGAGAAGAGAAATGTGGGATGCTGCTATATTGACAGTTGGGGGACCTGCTCTACACCTTCAGAGGAGACTGGAGCCTAGTGTGGGCCATGGTCAACTTAAGTAGAGTTGAAGTAAAGACCTCTTCCTAGGTGTGCATGTGCTTAGTACAGATATGCCATGTTGCTAAGTACCCTACAAACTACAGAAAAAAAAATATAATGCATCATGTATACATGACCAGGAGGCCCAAGCTCTGGAATCACACAGCCTGGATTTCAGCACAGAGGCACTGGAAGAGGTCCCTGGAGCAGCCTGGCAGGATCTGGTTGCCTCCATGCAAGGCTTTGAGGTGGCTCTGCCCCCTGCCCTGGGAGAGGGAGGCCGACACACAGCCACTGGGCACCTATGCAGGGCCCTGGATGAGGCTCCATGGTGCCTGCTGAGCCAGCACCCAGGATCAAGGGCTACAGCCAATAGGGCCCCCATAGACCCCAACTGTCCCCACACAGTGCCATCTTGTGCCAAATACCTGCCATCAGCATGAGGAAGTTGCCCTTTGCCCTTTGGTGCCTTTTCCCAGCACCCTCAGCTGGGCTCCTGCACCCAACCTGGTGCTCCCTTTCTCTGTCACCAGTTCCACCGAGACCTCACAAGCGCCCACTGACCAGTGTGTGCTTGGTCTCCAGAGAAGGTGGACATGAAAGTCTCTCCGTTTCTTTGTCTCTTCTCGGTATCGTGGGGCTCACAACCTGCTCTAAATGAGCAATCTTATTCACAAGCCCAGTCTCCTGGGCTGCTGCTGGCCCCCACCAGGCTGTCATTCTCCCTTCCTTCCTGCCCGTGAAGCTGCCCCCTGGGCCGCAACCACCCAAGGCTCCCAGGCCCACCTCCTGCCCTGTCCTCAGGTTGTCCAACCCCAATTAGGATCGTGTGCCTTCCTCAGGTGGCTTTTACATCACCCCAAAGAGATGGGATCCTCTCTGGCAGCCTGTGTGTACCCTCTGCGGATCCTTCCCATGTTACCCTGGGGTGAGGGCCCAAAGAAGCCTGTGCCACCTGCTGGCAGTTCCAGGATAGTGGGACACTGAAGGTCCATCAACATCCCTCCTGTCCGAGGCAAGGTTATTCTCCTGCATTCACCACCTGAGCAGGTAGTCGGGGCTACCAAGCTGGTACCGTCCAGTCACGTGCTCCTTCCTTGCCAGAAGGAGAATGAGGTGAAGGCCCAGGAAGAACCCAGCAAGGTAATGGCAGAGGAGGAGGAGGAGGAGGACCTCCTGGAGACCCAAGGGCAGGAGGACAGGAAAAGGGCCCTCCTAGCAATGGGGAAGTGCCATCAACTTCAAGACCCAAGGGGACCTCACTTCCTAGGAGTGCAGTCCTGGGTCTTCCCTGGAGGGACATCTCCATCCCAATCACCTTGAGAACAAATGGAGTGAGGAGGCCTGGGTATCTCCTATGACCTCCTGCTCTGAAGACTCTGTGTGAGTCATTGGCTCACACAGCCCTGCTGGAGGACTCCTGCCTCCTGGGATGCCTGACCCAGATGCAGCGGTGCTCCCGACCCAGCCTCAGGCTGCTCCCAGCTACTGGAGAAATCGGCCATGGAACTGCTGCACGAACACCATCGGCTCAGCTCTCCAGGCGTTGATGTCGGGAAGTAGATGGAGGGTGAAGAGCCTGCACATATCACATCCAGGAGCTGTTCTCCACCCAGAGTTGCCAGGAATGGGTCCTGCAAAAGAAAAATGTGTATGACACTCCTGTTGCCGCTGCCACTCTTGTAGGACACAGGTGACCAGCTACACCTCCCAAGCTTCCCTAGATAGCTCCTGAGGAAGATCGAGGCACCTTGGAGGAGTGCACCGAGTGTCAAAGAAAGGCCAAGATCTTGCAGGAGAAGACAGAGGCTCTGGAGGATAAGACAGAGGCCATGGGAAGCCACAGTGCCCCCCAGTCTGCCCCTTCTCTCCCCACCTGCTGCTGAGATGGCAGACTCCCAGCCCCCAGCCACTTCTTACGCTTTCCAGGTCACAGTTCCTCTTACCACCCCTGACTTGGCTGAGCTGGCTGCTGGACCTCTGATCCTTCCTGTCCCTGCACCTCCTTCCACACCAAAAATTGACAAAACATTCACAAACCCTAGCTCTCCTCTGGCTGTTCCTGCCAACCTTCTTCCTCCCTTTAGGGCCAGTTCCACTGCAGGGGTTCCACCTGAGGAGAACGCAGCCCCTGCTCACTCTGTGCCTGATAAAGTGCCTCCCATTTCTGACCTGCCCAATCCTCCCAGCCCCCTACACTTCTCACTGATGCTGCCTTTGATCAGAACTGTGTCCCCAGCACCCAAGTGTGTGCATTCCCCACCTCCCCCTTCCTTCCAGAACCCTCCTTCTCCTTCCTTCCCCATCCCTCCTCCCTCCTTCCCCATCCCTCCTCCCTCCTTCCCCATCCCTCCTTCCCTTCCCTCCCAGAGCCCTCCTCCTTCCTTCCTTATCCCTCCTCCTTCACTCCCCATCACTCCTCTTTCTGTCTCCTCCACTCCTCCTGCTTTCTTCCCCATCCCTCCTCCATTTTCCATCCACTCCCCTCCTCCTCCTTCTCTCCCCATCCCTCCTCCTTCATTCCTAACCTCTCCTACTCTTTCCTTCCCCCACTTTCCTCCAGTCGCTTCTACCAGGAACGCTGCCTTTATCACAGGCAGCTTTACCCATTCTACAGCAGCCACGTCCACCGTCATGGCCAACCATAAGCCCACTTGACCTGGAAGCCTAATTTAGACCCTGAAGTCACTGAAATGGCCATGACTCCCCCTTCTATGGCTGTTATTTTCAGCTCTCCCCCAACTACTAGTGTGAGCTGTCCTCCATTTCCCTAAATCCCTTGTAGTCTGGAACAGAGGTGCCCTGCAAAGGCCAGAGTCCATATCAGCCCATCTATACTTACGGTCCGTTGCCCCACCTCAAATTTGAACCATTACTTGGGCCTAGAAACCACCCGTTGGCCCATATTTGGGACCACAGATGGGCAGCAGCAGAGAGCCTCTTTTCCCAGGGCCACTGATTTATGAGCCTTCCCATCGTGGCTCCTCTAGTCACCTCCACTCTGGTGGGAAGGGCCTCTGCAATATCATCATCCATGCCTGTCTTTGACACCAATGCTATGGATACTACTCCTCCTTCCAAGGCTGTCACCTTCTGGTCTCCTCCTGTCTCCAGAAAGAACAGCATCCCTTTTTACATGGGGCTTCCTTGGAACACACCACCCAGTGGCAGCATTGCCTCAGTGCAAGTCTCCAATGGTATGGGCAGGCCTGGACAGTCCAGTAAAGGGATCAAACACAATGTCTAGGATTTGATTCAACCCAGGAGCCACCCCTCAGCCCCAGGACTGACAGCAACAGTCTCATAAGTCTTTCATGTGAGGTAGGAAGCAACACAAGAACGAGCTATAGGCCCAGCCACAGAGTGGCAACCTAATGCCAACAGTTTTGCTGATTGGCCTATCAGCACCCAGCCAACAACTTCGATGCTTTCTCCCTTCACACAGCCAAGACCTCTGGCTTGGAGTTGCCGCCAGGATGCCCGGCACTGGGGGCAGTAGTTCATTGTTAGCCAGTACCACTCCAGGCCAGCTGGTGTTGGTGAGACCCACAAACCCTATGACTGGTGGCAGCTATGTGCTCGATGTGTCTGCCCCAGGTTCCCTGCTATCTAGAGTATCTTCTGTTCCCCTAATGCCTTTTACTCAGTGGACCCTTATCTTTCCCACACAATGTATATAAAACCCTTCTCCTGTTACTCCACCTGTGCTCATGTGTCTTTGCTCTTTGAGTCAACTGTTGAGGAAGAATTGACATGCATGAGGGATGACAGGTGAGCCAGACTTTACACAAAATTCTCTGATTCCCAGTGAACAGGACGTGGAAGTTGCTACACTTCTTGACCTCACAGGCCGAATCCCAGTGTCTCTATGTGAAGCATGGGTGTCAGGGATGACGACCCAGGAGGAAGTGAGGCTCTGGTGAGGGAGAGGACAGGTGACCCAACCCCGCCTCTTCCCTCTATTCTCCCAACCACCGGGACCTCTTTAGAGACTAGGTCCTCCCTGATGTGTGTTAGGAAACACACTTTCTGATTTTAGTTTTTAAAAATGTCTGTCTTTTGGTTGTGTGTCTGTGTCTTTAGTTGACACTTAGGCCAGTCTTGCTCACACGTTCCCACTTCACCCGCGCGGGCTGGGCTTGGCATCCAGCTTCTTGCGTATAGAGAAACAAAGCAAGGAAGAGCTCATATCTGCTCTATAATAATTGAAAATTTAAGTTTACTTAAAATCGATCATGCGCTTAAAAACATCAGAAAAGATTCTCTTTGATAACTGGTCTGACTCTGGTGTAAACCACTATGATATCAAATCACAACAGTTACAATCACACCCAGTCCTGGCTGACCCTCGAGTTGTACTCAGTCTCCACTAGACTTCAGTGCTGAAAATTCTCTCTTTTCTGAGACATTTCACAATACTGGAAAACCATCTGAAGATGAAGAAAAGAGAAGTACAGCATTTCCCTCAGCTTTTAACTTATTTCATTAAACATTTTTTCAGTTATGACTCTCTACTATACTCCGTGCTAGGCCCTAGTGGTAAAGAGTAGAAAGACATCTTTTGCTCCAGAAAAATTTATAATGTAGCAGGAAAGACAGACGACAGCACCAAACTTCAACTAAACAGGTAAACACCTGGTATAGGAGGTATAGGAGCAGGTGAGACCATAAACTAGTTCTGGGGGAAATGAAATATGAACGGCACCTTCTAGGAGGAGAAGGGAACAGCCATGTGGAGAAGGACTGTCTCCAGGTCACAGCAATAGCACACGGAAAGTGAGAGGAGGGCGATGAGCAGCCGGCGGGGACCAGACAGGGGTCTGGTGTGGCTGAGGAGTGAAAGCAAAGCTGGCAGATGCACCTGTATGCTTCCGCAAGGGAGGGCAGAATGTCCGTTTAAATACCACAATGAGGCATTTGTCCGTTTCTCTGAGAGTATGGGAAGTCCTGAGAGTACTGTAAGGAAAAAGATGGCCAGATTTTATGCAGATTTTAGAAACATTCTTGTGACTGTGTGAGAAGGAAGAACTAAATGGTGCCAGAGCAGAGTCAAGGAGGTTTAGTGACACTGCAGTGACTTAAGCCAAGGTGAAAGCGTGAGCCTCCCTGGTCCCCAGGAGCTGACAGTGGCGATGGTGAGGAGACAAGAGGGACGGGACAGGGACGACTGTGAGGAACCGCATCTATTCTAGCCATCTTGGTTGGACAAAGGAACATGACTGATTTGGGCAAAAATACAAGTTCTACTTTTAATAGCATGAGAGGCCTGTGGAAGATGCAGTTACTACTTGGAAGGCAGTTCATTCACTCATGTATCAATTTAACGTATCTCTTGAGCATCTGGGAGGTGCTATTCACTATTGCAGGGAATAGTGTCAGTAAGAGAAAGGCACAATTCCTGACTTTGTGGAACCTACATTCCAGTGAAAAGAAGAAAAGAAGTAAAAAAAAAGAAAACCTGAGAATTATCTGGTAGGTCAGGCAGCAACAAATGCTATGGAGAATAAAGCAGTCCATGAGGACTGAAATTGTGGAAAGAGAAAAGGAGGGGTTTTAATTTAAACCGTGGACAAGCCGAGACTCACAGCCAAGGTGAAATTTGAATGAATCTAGAGAGAGGCGATCGAGTCAGATCTCTGAGGGAAGAGCTTTCCAGATAACAGGAATAAGCACTGCAAATTCTCTGAAAAGGATGCCTGGAGACCTCAGTTAGCAGTTAGCAAGGGAATGTGGCTGGAATCAAGTCAGCAGGTGGGAGGGAGGGAATGAGGAGAGGAAGACAGAGAAGACGCGGGTTGAATTCCTTGCACCACTGTGTGTTGGTTGGAGAGTGGCAAACAGTTGACTCAACCTTTAAGAGTCTCAGTGGACTCAGTGCCTTTACTATGGCTTTTTTAGGTCACAAGATTTTTGAAAGGTTAAAATGAAATGACAGGGGGAAGTATGTATAAACCTTTCCTGTTATTGTTCTATATATAGGAATGGATGCATAGATAGTGCAAGAAGGGAGGACAGAACCACTGTGGAGAACAATATGGAGGTTCTTCAAAAAACTAGAAATGGTACTACTATACGACCCAGCAATCCCACTGCTAAGTATATATCCAAAGGAGAGAACTCAGTATATGGAAAAGGTATCTGCACTCCCATGTTTATTGCTGCACTATTCACAATAGCCAAGATTTGGAATCAACCTAAGTGTCCATCAGTGGATGAATGGATAAAGAAATTGTGGTACCTATACACAATGGAATATTATATAGCCACAGTAAAGAATAAAATCCTACCATTTGCAACAATATGGGTGGAACTGGAGAACATTATGCTAAGTGGAATAAGCCAAGCACAGAAAGACAAAAATCTGATGTTCTCACTCATATGTGGGAGCTAAATATTTAAAACAAATGATTTCATGGAGACAGCAGAGGAGAATGATGGTTTACCAGAGGCTGGGATGGGTAGGGGGAAAGTGGGGGTTAATTAGTGGGTGCAAAAATGTAGTCAGATAGTTAGATAGAATGAAAATATTTGATAGCACAACAAAGTGACTATAATCAACAGGAAGTTAGGATATACTTTAATATAACTAAATGAGTGGAACTTGTTTGTTCCTAACACAAAGAAATTATTACTATCTGAGGAGATGGATAGTCTAATTTCCCTGATTCGATAAATCATATTGTTTAACTGTAAATCATTTCTGTTCATGGAGAGGTTAGAAAGGGCTTATACCAACTCTCCTCTACTCAAACAGAATTTGGGTGTGAGAAAAACATTTTGTGCCGTAACAACCCCAACCCGGTTGGAGATGGAAATCTAAATTTGCTCTGACACACTATAAAAGGAATCTTATGAGCGGAGGTCTAAAACCAATTTTGTAATATATTACTTATGCCCAATATTTTTTAAAGAGATCTTTTTAAAATTAAAAAAAATATAAAAACATTTTTATTTATCTCTAATTCTTGCTTCTGAAACTTCTGCATGTCATACGTCTGAAACACATCATCAGCCCCATGAATGAGAAATATACTCCAATGAAATAAGTCAAACAAACAGGGTTAAAACTAGATAAAGCCACATGTAGGATTTTCTAAATCTTTCTTGTCATCCTGAAACTTCCAACTCCTAGGACAATAACACATGTTTCCTTTGTCCTGACACCCAAAAATATGTCTCCTCTCTTCAGCATAAGAAAATCTGGAGTTACATTTAGTTGACCCTAATGTGTAATGCAGAGTTGACCATGCTGGCATGCTCACAATGTTCAAATTGTGTTGATCCTGTTTTAACCCAATACATTGCTCCACCATTAAGTTGTATATTTGCTTTCTAGACAAATCCCAGGAAGGCCAGAGAAACTGGTTCTTAGCCATATGGAATAAACCACAGGTGAATTTCAGGATAGATTAAAATTGATCTAGAATGTAATCTTTACGTATGTGGATAATCCAAACGAGACCAAAAAGAAAACCTGGGCTACCAGGCTCCATGAGAAAAGAAATGTGGGATGCTGCTATATTGAAAGTTGGGGGACCTGCTCTACACCTTCAGAGGAGACTGGAGCCCAACCTGGGCCATGGCCAACTTAAGTTGAGTTGAAGTAAAGACCTCCTCCTAGATGTGCATGTGCTTAGTATAGATATGCCATGTTGCTAAGTACCCTACAAACTACAGAAAAGACAAATGATAATACATGGTGTGTACTTGACCAGGAGGCAAAACCTCTGGAATCACACAGCCTGAGTTCCAAGCCTGGCTGGGCCACTCCCACCTGTCTGACCTGAAGAACCACCTAAGGCTTAACTGCTGTGTTACCAAATTTGTAAGATGTGGTGAAGAGAACCTGCCTGCCAAGAAGGGATGTCGGTAGGGTGCAGCATCCAGTATGGTCGGGGCACTGAGTCCCCTCCTCGGCAACCCTCGCAGCTGGGCTGGTGAGCCTTGCTGCCTTGGTGGCACAGAAGCACTGGAAGAGGTCCTAGGACAAGCCTGGCAGGATGGGGATTGCCTCCGTGCTGGGCCTTGAGCAGGCTGTGCCCCATGCGCCTGGGGACAGGGCACACACACAGGGCCCTGGGCCAGGCGGCGTGGAGCCTGCAGAGCTGGTGCCCAGACGGGACTGGCTCTGGGTGATAGGGCCCCCACTGGCCCCAACCGTCCCCACGCAGTGGCCCGTCTCGTGCCAAACGCCTGCCAGCAGATGCAGGAAGTTGCCCCCCTCTGGCGTCTTTTCTCAGCGCCCTCGGCTGGGCTCCCGCACCTGCCCTGGCGCGCCCTTGCTCTGTCACCGGTTCCACCCGAGACGTCACATCGCGCCGCTGACCAGTGCGTGCTCAGTCTCCAGAGAAGGTGGACGCAAAGGAGAGGTCTCTCTGTTTCTTTGCGTTTTCTTGGTATAAGAGGGTGCACAACCTGCTCTAAATGACCAATCTTCTTGGCAAGCCTGGTCTCCCAGGCCCCCGCCGGGCCCTGCCAGGCTGTCACCCTCCCTTCCTTCCTGCCAGTGAAGCTGCCCCTGGGCCGCGATCACCCTGTGGCTCCCGTGCCCGCCTCCCGCCCTATCCCCAGGCTGTCCAACCCCAATCGGGATCGCGTGCCTTCATCAGGTGGCTTTTACATAGCCTCGAAGAGGCAGGACCCGCTCTGGGAGGCTGTGTGCTCCCCTCTGAGGATCCTTCCCATGTTATCCTGAGGGGAGGCCCCAAAGAGAAGCTTGTGCAGCTGGCGGCAACTTTGGGTTGGCGGCACACTCGAGGTCCATTAACATCCCACCTCTGCGACTCGGGGTCACTTTCCTGTGTTTAACACCTGAGCAGGCAGTCAGGGCTACCAGGCTGGTACCATCCAGTCACTTGCTCCTTCCTTGCCAGAAGGAGAATGAGGTGAAGGCCCAGGAAGAAGCCAGCAAGGTGATGGCAGAGGAGGAGGAGGAGGAGGACCTCCTAGAGACCCAAGTGGAGAAGGCCAGGAAAAGGGGCCCTCCTGCAATGGGGAAGTGCCATCAACATCTAGGACCCCCAGAGACCCAGGGAGACATCACTTCGTGGGAATGCGGCCCTGGGCGGCCATCCCTTGAGGGACATCTCCATCCCAACCACTTTGAAAACAACTGGAGATCAAAGAAAATGATAGAATTGTCCCAAGTCAATAGTACCATAGGACACACCAGTCTGCTGGCATAACTCCAGTGCTGCACATTCTTTCATGCTATGTTGTCTCCCTGTGCAACAAGATTTGAGTCCTTGTTCCAAAACTTATGGTATGGTAACTTTAGTGGACCACTCTTCAGTAATACAAGAGGATTCAACTAGCTTTAACATTTGTCTCAGAGAAGCCTGAAACTTCATCTGTAAGAACACTTACTTTGCCTTGAGAACAACCTCATTCTACACATAGTCACCATAGTTCGGTGAGGGTTCTATCAAAACTATGGAACCAAAAAGTTACATGTATCAATGAAATTTATTTTTCCTTTTTAAATTATTTATTACTCTATTATATTAATTTACCACATTTTGTTTAATTGTTTTTTATTAATAGGCATACATACACATACACATATATGCACATATGTTTAGATTTTGCTGGTATAACACAATGCTTCAATAACTAATCTCTTGCATATGGCTTTGCTTATCTGTGAAAGTGTATCTGCATAATAAAAGCATAAAAATGAAAAAAACTCAATTAAAGTATATATATTTCTATTTTGGGTTAGATATTATAAAATTATTCTCCAAATTGCTTTCACTAATTTTCACTCTTACTCACATTTTATAAGTTAGTTTTTTCTCTCATACGCTCAGTAATATCATGTATTATTATTTTTGGTTTATTTTTCCTGTCATGATATGAGGCTTTAATTTATTTATGAGTGGGTTTATGCCACTCACAAATATATTTTGAGTTTTATATATTTTATATATTTATGACATATTTTACCTTAAATTTTTCTAACTCCCTGTTTATGTCCTTGCCTATTCTATTTCCAGTTGGGTTTGTGCTACTTCTTTTGTTGATTATTAGTTGTTCTTTACATGTTTGTCAGTTTGCCTTTAGTATTTTGACTGACTTCTGGTATTCCTTTTATCATTCAATTTAAATTTAAAATTTCATATAATCAAAATTATAAGCTTTCTGTTTATTAATTATGAATACTTCTTTTATATTGAGAAAAAACTTTCTTTCTCTGTGATTATAAAATAAATTCCTCTATGTTGTCCTTTAGTTTTATTTTATTATGGAAGTTTGATATAATGAATGTTACAGAGTTCTAGCATTAATTTATTTTTGCTTGAGTTATCAGTACTACTGTTCGACTACTGTTTATTGACTAATTTATAGCTTTCTCGTTAATTTTTTAAAATATTTTGATATAAACTTTGTATTGAAGTGTCACATACAAGAGAAAAGTACACAAAGTGTGATTGCAGTTTGTTGAGTTTTTACAAACAGAGCCCAGAGGAGAAGAACAACACCTGTACCCAAGAGGACCCTCGTGTGCATATCACACATCCTACTGAGGGTAACCTGGCTTCTGATTTCTAACGGCATAGATTGCTGTTGGTGGTTTTCAAACTTTATATAAGTGAAATCATTCAATGACTATTTCTTTCTTTTTTTTTAAATTTCAAAGTATTAAGGGGGTACAAATGTTTTTGGTTACATGTATCAATTTTGTAATGCTCGAGTCAGGGTTATAAGTGCCCATCACTCAGATAGTGTTCATTGTGCCCATTAAGTAGGCTTTAGCCCATCCCCTCCTGCCTGCCCTGACACTTGATTTCCACTGAGTTTTACTTCCCTCTGTGCACATGTGTGCTTATCAATTAGTTCCAATTTAATAGTGAGTACATGTGGTGTTTGTTTTCCATTCTTTAGGTACTTCATTTAGGATAATGGTCATCAGTTCCATGAAAATTGTTGCAAAAGGCCTTAATTCATCCTTTTTTCATGGCTGAGTAGTATTCCATAGTATACATATATCACATTTTGTTAATTCACTGATGAATTGATGGGCACTTGGGTTGACTCCCCATCTTTGCAATCGTGAATTGTGCTGCAATAAACATTAGAGTGCAGTGGCCTTTTGATAAAATGACTTCTTTTCCTTTGGGTAAATATCCAGTAGTGGGATTGCTGGATCAAATGGTAGGTCTACTTTTAGTTCTTTGAGGAATCTCTATACTGTTTTCCATAGAGGTTGTATTAATTTGCAGTGAATGTAGCATTATATTCAATATATTTTATGAAATCTTCAATTGTTTCATGTATTTGTCTGCTGACCCTGTGCCAACATTAAAATTTTTATTACTCTATATTTGTGTTATGTTTTAATATCAGTAGAAATAATATTCCTAGTTATCATTTTTATTTCATTATTATTTATTATTTTTATCATTATTATTTATTCCTATTCTTACACATCCTTATTTTTGAGGTTTAGAATCAACTTAAGTGACAAAGAAACAAAACAAGTAGCCAATATTTCATTAATCATACTAACTTCATAGATTATATTGAATGAATTAAAATACTTAAAACATTTATTCTTATTGACTAAAAACAATGCATTTAGGTGTTCTATTTTATCTTTTTTTGTAAACATACTAAATTAAAAATAGTCACAAAGTCTTTGCAGTTTCTCCTATCAAAAGACATGGTCTATTTTCCAAACCCTTGAATCCAGGCTGGGCTTGTGACTTGAAGTTCAATTGGCTTGGGCAAGTTCTAGGCTTAGGCCTGAAACAACCTTGTAGCTTATACTCCCAGCCTCCTGGAATGCTGCTGCCACCATGCAAAAAAGCCCATGCTAGCCTCCTGGAGGATGTGAGACCACATAGAAACCTGGCAAAGCCCAATACCACATGCAGCAAAGATGAGCTGTTCCAACTGAACATAGCCCAAATTGCCAACCAACAGAAACATGAGCAAATATGCTACTGTTTTATTAAGCCATTACGTTTTGAGGTGGTTAGTTACACAGTAATGAACAACTGATGGATAAAGTTTTTGCTCTACATCCTGGACATGTTTTGTTCAGCTTATTTCTATAATTTATTTGTATGCATTTACTTTTGTAAAATTAGAGATCTCTATTTCTGAGAAGTTATTGTTTGTAAGTATGAAAGCTGTGTGTATTAATTTTGTACCTATACTGATGAGTTTATTTACAGTTTCTGAAAGATTTTAAATTTACATATTTGGTTATTCCAGTTATATGTTTTCATCATCTTTAAATAAGGATAATTTTGCCTTTTCCTTAACAAAGAGGTTTCATACACATATGTTTTTCTTGTCTATTTACATTGACCAGTACTTCTGAAACAATGTTAAATAATAACAATGCTGGCAATAGACACACTTTATGTTTATTGAATGTAATGATAAATTTTCAGTGTTCCACTATTAAGCACTATAATGAAAGCATCCATCAGTTAC
Organism: Daubentonia madagascariensis; assembly: GCA_023783475.1. Lineage (NCBI taxonomy): Eukaryota > Metazoa > Chordata > Mammalia > Primates > Daubentoniidae > Daubentonia > Daubentonia madagascariensis. The sequence continues at coordinate 73,387,698 of JAKFHU010002088.1, read as the reverse complement.
TATTTTATTGAAAGTTGTGATTTTAATCAAAAATATACTTTGAATTTTATAACATGCCTTTTGACTATTAATCTAGCTCTTCCATATGTTTTTATACTAGTTTTATGTATACATTTTTATAAGAGTACATGTTTTATACTATATTATAGGTTATATACATATATTTCTTAATATTAAATCATTCTTTATTCTGAAGACAAAACCCTAGTGTTTTATGGTATTTTCTAATTTAGTTTTTTGCTGGAGTCTATTTTATTTGAGATTTTAAAATCAATATTTTTAAATGAGTTTTCTTTCTTTGTACTGATTTGTCTGCTTTTGATATCAAGGATATGTTTGATTTCTAAAGTAGTTTTGAACTTTTCTTTTGCTCTCAGTGTTCTTAACAAGTTTAAATAGCATCAGTATGATCAATTCCTTGAAATAGTGATAAAATTCACCTGTACAAATCTCAGGTTTATGGCCTTTTGCAGGATATTAGAGCTGCAATAGTGAGGAGGAGGTGGTTTTGTTTTTGAATGTGTTTCTCTTATGCAATTGGTCTGTGTATGTTTTCTGTTACTTCAACTGTTGGCTTTAGAAATTTGCATTTTAGCCAAACCTTATCTATTATAGTCAGCTTTCAAATTTACTTGAAGAAAGTGATGAATTGTTTAATTCTTTTAATTTCCTCTGTCTCTTTGGTTCTTTTTCCATTTCATCTCTAATTTTTTGTGTCTGTGCTTTCTCCCTTACCTTCTCCTGATTGGGCTAGATTTTATTGTTTTGAAATGAGACATACTTGGATTTACATTATTACTACATTTGTTTCAAATGTGTTTTTTCTTAATTCTATCCTTCCACTTTCTTTACATTTCTATTATTTATTTTTCAAAAATCCTTGAATTCAACATTTAATTCATTTACTCTTTCTTTTTGCATGTGTGTGTGCTCTCTCTCTCTCTCTCTCTGCCCCCTTCCCTTAATTTTCCTCTGGTCTGATTGCTCTGAAATTTTTGCCGCCTTTATGGTATAACTACTTTATGCCAAAATAAAAAAAAATCACACATATTCTGGAATAACACACTTAAAAAAGACATCTTTCACACACTAAGCTGCCATAATTCACACACCCATATTATTTCATGCACTTCAAGTAAGTACACATATTGTATATCTAAGTATAAAATGAGTATTTGTGATCAAGAAAACCTCACACCTCACACAGCATTTTAAATAAATTTTTAATAATTTTTTAAAGAATGGCTCATTTAATTTATTAACATGAAACCTGCATATTTAAATCATTAAGAAAGCTCTAATTCTAGTTATTCTTTTTTCCTATTTTATGTACAAAAACATCTCATGCCTTGGTGGGAAAAAAATCACTAATTTAACACAGAAGATAACAACTCTAAATAATTGAATACTAGAAAGAGAACAAGATAAATAATTATCTTTTTCTTGGTATATATTTTCTTGTCATCAAAGTAATATGATTCATTTTTACCTCTCTAATGGCTAGAGAGTTGTTCACAGTGAACACAGGCAATGCACATGGGTATATATTTCTGAAAGGTCTACAAAACTAAAATTATCATTCCTTTTGGAGTGATGAGAACAATAGTAAAACAAAAAATCATAACTGAATTCTCTTGGCTCTGGTTTGAAGATGGATTTCTTATTCTAAAGCTAAACTGAGAGGAGGAAGCAACAGCCTGTCGTCTTTCTGCTAACACTCTATGCGTTCACGTGGGAGCAACACACAAAAAAAATTTCCTTTGTTTGCTCTGACGCTGGGGATCACTTCATCAGTAGAAATAATTGTGTGTGAATATAGGTAAAAAATAATCCCTTTAGATCTGGTGTTTGATCACTGGAAAGGCCATTTATAAATCTCTTATTTATTCAATTTCCTGGGCCATTCTCGGGCTTCCTGCAATTCCCTGCGTTGAATTGTCTACCTAGTTTCTAAGGGTGTTAAACCTTTCTCTGTTCACACATTTCATCACTCATACTCTACGAGATGTACTTGGGCACAAATTTCTCCCCAGTGAGTCTCAGGTAAAATTTCAACTTCATTTCCCAAGGGTTCCTACCCTCTCTATTTCTCCCCAAAGAAAGAATGGGCAAAGCCCTAAGTTATGCTTATACCTGTTTTAGCAAGTCAGGAAGATATTATGAATCATCTCAGAGTTGTCACCTGTACTCCTTACCCATGCGTAAGCCTTTCATCTGTGAAATTTTCTCAGTGAATAGTCCAATAGCTTTATATCACATTATAAGGATAATAATATAATTTATTATTTAAATAGCGATACTTTATGAGTGAAAAGTATTGATAATTATGTTCAGACTAAAAGGTAAATCCATATATTTGGTCACTGTGTTTATTTCTCACCAGCCAAAGGGAATGCTATGGTTTGAATATTTTTGTCCCCTCCAAAATTCATGTGTTGGAAACTTAATCACAAATCCAACAGAGTTGGGAGGTAAAGCTGAATGGGAGATGTTTAGGTCATGAGGTATCTGCCTTCATGAATGGATTAATGCCACTATAAAAAGAGCTTACAAAAGTAGGTTTGCTTTCTTGTGTTTCCATCTTCCACCATGTGAGGATGTGGCAAGAAGACTCTCAACAGATGCTAGCATCTTGATCTTGGACTTTCCAGTTTCTAGAACTGTGAGAAATAAATTTCTGTTCTGCATAAATTACCTAGTCTGGTTATTCTGTTATAACAGCACAAAGAGATTAAGGTAGGGATATACACTGTATATCAATGGTTTGCCAACTTTAGTGTGCATCAGAATCACTTGGAGGGTTTTTTAGGACTCAGACTGCTGGACCCCACACCCCAGAGTTTCTGATTCTGTATATATAGTGGGTTAAATAGTGTCTTCCAAAAGTTCATGTCCACTTGAAACTTCAGAATGTGACCCTATTTAGAATAAGAGTCTTTTCAGATGTAGCTAAGGTAAGGATCTCAATATGAGGTCATCTTAAATTAGGATAGGCCCTATATCCTACAACTTGCATTCTAGTAAAAGAAAGAAGGGGAGGTATGGAAATAGCAGAGAAACACAGAGAAGAAGGCCATGTGAAGATATAAAGCATTGATTGTGATACATTTACAAGCCAAGGAATGCCAAGGAGGGCCAGAAACCACCATAAGTTAGGAGAGAAGCATGGGAAGGAAGAACTTTGCTGATACCTAGAATTTGGACTTCTAGTCTCCTGCCTGTTTGTGGTAATTTGTTATGGCAGCTCTAGGAAACTAATACACCAGGTCTGAGATGAGGTCAGAGAATCTGCATCTCTAACAAGTTCCCAGGTAAGGCTGAAACCCCACTTTAAGATCACTGCTGAATATATATATATATATTCACACACACTCACATACATACACATATATGTAAAATATAGTTAAAGATATATACAACAGTAGTAAAATTATTGCTATGGTCCCACATGATACTTTCTCAATGAAATCTTCCTTTATCACTAGAACCAGAAGTAATTTCTGCCATAATAGAATTCCCATAGCACTTATCCTATAGTACTCAAGTTGCAGGCACTTATTTTGTGTGTTTGCTTAAACCCTTTAATAAGCACAATGATGTGTAGTCCTTTGGTTCCACCCTACCTCATGTTATAGGCACTTTGGAATTGGTTGTTGAATAAATGAAGGAATGAATCAGTGAATGAATGATTAGTGCTATATTTATATTAGGTAGTATTTTTATTATATACCCCAACTTTTTCGAAAATGATGAGGTAAGATTATATACACATACACACACAAAGATGCAGAAGAATGAAAGGAATTGATAGCAGTCTTGAATTGTTAATAAAAATCACCACTAGCAAGTCTTAATATTGTTCTGAATATCGATAGAAACTTATTCCCTTTCCAGTGGCTTATAATACAAATAAGGTTGACACTTGTGTTATTTTGCCCTATTTTATTTTGTAGCCATGAATATTCTGGCTAGTATCATAGGATTTCTCATATTTATTAAACCAAGAAAATTGAATGATATTGATGGCCTCTTGGTATTTAATTATAGTCTCATTTATTTCAAATTATACAGCAGAATTCATGTATGATACAAGGTCTATGGATTTATCCATTACCGTGGGAATCGACTTGATTATCTCTATATATTTTACCCTTCTAAATACTTACACAAGCTTCAACATATTGGTAGCTCCCTATCCAAAGAAAGGATACCCTGGAACCTGGATAAATGAATACCTTCTCTTACGTAAGGCAAGAAGGTAAAGGATGTGATAATTTAGAGAGGAAAAAAGAAGACTGTTCTTATTGCCACAATAAATAACTTCAAACTCAAGTTCAGTTAAAAAAAAAAAAGGTAGTTTGATAATGTATGTTAATAATGAACGATGGAATATTCACTCCTTATTAACAGACGCTGAGAAGCCAGGTCACTAAATTTTCTGTATAATGTTTCATGGAGGGGATACATACTGTTTCCTGGGTTATGAATGTCAAGAATCTTTATATATTAATAATAGCAGACTATAGTATTTTTGAGAAATTACCCACAATGTCATATATAGGTGAGCATGGATTGCTTTTCCTGGCACTATGAAAGGTTAGTGGACTAGATCCTTCCTCTGCCCTGGAATATGATTTAAACTCCTCTAATCAATCACCATCTCCCAGAACTTTGAAACAGAATCAAGCACTATACAAAGGAAGCAAAACTTTGGAAGTGACATTCATTGAATTCACCGAAGTGGTGACTTGCTGGCCCTGCTGTTCTTTGATAACATTCTAGGGCAGTTTAAGGTCCTATTAGTCCAAAATTTGTTCCCCTAACCTCCCATGCCTTCTGCAAGGTCATTCATAAGATCCAATACAATGCATAAGAAAAATGTATTATGTAAAAATTGATGGTCATTTTAAATGAAACATAATCATACTCTTATAAGTTAAAAGATTAATGTTATTTGTTAAAGAGTTAGCAACATTTCAAGAGGTGATTATATGGACATAAGCACTTGGATGATTTTAAATCCTGTGCTGAAATTACCCTAGCTGGTAAGAAAAGAAATGAGTTTATGTGGTTGGCTGACAGATGTGAGATAAATAAGACGGCTCAATTATGTCCAAATGGGGTTCAAACTTGGCCTAATTGGAAAAGATGTTCCAAGTGTGTCTTCCTATACCTGCCTCCCCATGCCAAATATATTTTAATGAGAAATGCATGTGCAAATGATGTAAACAACACGTTTGGGTTGGGTTGCCCATATTTTACCTTTAAGGGAGGTTTAGGGGAGTGTGAAAAGTGTTTTTGAATAATAGACAAATAAGAAATAACAGGAAAATGAGCTTTGTATTGTAAATAAAAGAAACTATGATGCTTTCAAATTAAAAATGGTTATTGCATTCTGCTTACTCCTGGGGACTTAGAGAGGATAGATGGTTGTGATTGTGACCTCGTGTTCGACTTGATGGCTGTTGCAGCACAGGACGGAATGAATGCCAGGTCTGGGAGAAGAGAGAATGAATCACTCTTTCAGTGTGACGGCTTGTGTAAATTTCCTGCAGCTTCTAATAAATATGTTAATCTGCTACTTTGATTGTTTTTACTGTTCCTTACTATCATCAAGAATGTTGACATCACTAGAAGGGGTTAGGATGAATCATAAGTGATTCAGCTTTTGCTTAAACTAGCTACAGTCAAATTGTGCTTTTTATAATCAAGATCTAGAGTTTTTTAATTGTTTGGCTATAATAAATTTCGGATTTCCTGAGATGAGATTATGATTGCTGAGACCCCTTTTGAGAAACTCCTTTATTGTGGCATCCCACGGTGGTTTTGAAAGAGCATACCCCAAACTGGAGATGTGAATAACTGGTAATTTTTACTCCCATGAGCTACTGATTACACTGAAAATTTAAAGAAGTGTTGGATAGTTAGATATGCGTACTTGTGAACTGGGCTGGAAGGGCCAGAGAGAGAACAGGCATACCCTCCCTCATGAGCTGGCGCTTTGGTCCAAGAGACTTACTTGTAACAGATGAGAAAAAGGCCAGATATTGAGGTGCCCTTGGAATACAATTAAAATAGAATTGATACCCAAACCCTTTAATTCTTTCATTAATTCAACAAATATTTATTAAGTACTTAACTGCACAATAAACAGTGAATAAAGCAGTGTGTCTCTCCATTGAACTTATAATCTATTGATGAAAGTAAATAACAAAGACCAAAAAAATGAATAGGGAAGCAATATTTGGGCAAAGATATGATTGAAGGGTGTGAGCCATTCAGAGAAGGCACTGTGCAAGCCAGGAAGAGAAAGCACTGCAGATAAAGGGCCTAAGAGGAGACTATATTCAGCATTTCAAAAACAGGGGGTAGTCAGAATGCTGAAATAGAGTGGACAGAATTATTAGAGATATAGCTAGGCCCAGGTCATGTATTTCAGGCTCTTTGGACCATGCTTAGGACTTTGACTGAAACAAACCAATAGGACACGCTGTAAACTAAATTGTATCCCCCCCCAAATTTATATATATAAGCCCTAATCTCTGATGTGACTATTTAGAGATAGGGCCTATAAGGAGGTAATTAGGGTTAAATGGGGGTACTAATCTGGTAGGATTGGTGGCCTTATAAGAAGAAAAGAGTTCCTTCTCTCTCTCTCTCTCTCTCTCCCCCCCTCTTCCCTCCTTCCCTCCTTCCCTCCTCACACATATATGCACCAAGGAAAGGCCATGGAAAGACATGGAAAGAGGGCAGCCATCTGTAAGTCAGGAAGAGAGCCCTCACCAAGACCAGAATTGACCAACACCTTGATCTGGGATTTCTCAATCTTCAGAACTTTGAGAAAATAAACTTCTGTTGCTTAAGTCACCCAGTCTGTGGTCATCCCAAGAAATCTGAATATAACTCACTCTCTCCAAATGCTTTGAGTAGGTTTCCAGGCAAGGAATAGTCAAGCCTTTTAAGTTATATTGAAACATCAAAGTGAGATGACCTAACTACACCTCACCATACATCCAGATTTCCAACATTACTTTTGTTTTTGTTGTACTTGGGGTGACATTTTACCCAGAGCTCTTTGTCGCATTTTAAAAGAGAATAGATACAGTACATTGAGTTTAGTTTTAATGGTCTCTTTAAAATGCTAATAATCATGGGTAAATTATTGCAGTAACTTTCTTATTAGAGTTATCTCCTTTGAGTTGCTCTAAATTACAAGTGATATAGAATCACAGCGCTTGCTTACTTATCTCCCTGGTCCACTGCCGATGCTATGTGTCTTTGCAGGACCTGTCCTTTGGAATACTTCCCAGACTTATGTGTATGGTTGTCTGTGTTAAAACCACCTGTATATTGTTTGCTTTTGTCCTCTTCGACAACACTTTGCCCTCGTTGTGACTACAGAATCATGTTTTTTCTGTTTCTAAACCTTATGTTGTAAGACAGTGGTTGGAAATGTTCCCAGAGATTTGCATGATGTTCTTGTCGGGATTCTTGGAGATGCATTTGCCAGCTTTGTGCGTGTGAAATGTCCCTAAGTTCTTATAAAATAAATACTTTGATTTCAACATCACTCATTCAATGGTAAGATGTAAAGTCAGCTGAATTAATGTGAAGGATGCATAAACAGATGACTGAAACCATTTTTTAAGTAAAAATATATATGATTCTCTTATCTGTCATTGGAAATTTGTCATACCCTTTAATTTTCTGAATATATGCACAATTTTTAATATTCTAAAAAAATTATAACTGTCCTTAACTACTCTCTTATTGTCTCCTTGCACTTATTTCCAACTTTTGGATCATGTGATGGGCATTTGCAGACTATACTTCCTTGCCACCTATGTCCACCTGGACCCCTAGCAATTCGGGTCTTATGAACCACTTCAGTGAACTACATTCAAAGTCACATTTGATGTGACACACACATTAACTCAATTCTTTCTCTTTCTTTTCCTTTTTCTTTGCTTTCATTTTTTAAAAGTCACCCACCTTTCTACACAGTCTGGACGAATACTGTGAAATTCTCAACAGCACCCTCATTAGCATCTTTGAATCCTTCCATCATTTAGCAGATGTTAAGCCCATGTGGCTCTTCATTGTCCTGAGATACTAGGAAGTTTATCTGTTCACACACGTTGGATGAAAAAATTAATGGGAAAAGTGAAGAAGCATACTGACTTACCTTACTATAAATTTATATGCTTTACTGTCATCTGATTCTTCTGCTGCCAATTGCCCATCTCGCCTTCCTCTCCACTGGCTCCAAATTTTACTCTACTCAGTCCTTGTTCATTTCAAGCCTGTAACTTTCTGTCACTGCCTCTGCTGTCTCGTTTGTGCTTCCGCCATTTCTTTCCTCAAATATCTCTCTATCATCATTATGTCTCAAAATCATTTTCTTTGCCTTGATTATCTCTTGCTCTTCCCCTGCTCTGTGCTGCAGGTGGACTGAGTCTCATCTCACATGTCAGCTGGCTTCCAGGCTGAGTCCACCTGTGGGTGGCACTGGGGAGAGATTGGAAGGCTAGAAACTCAGGCAGTTTCTTTGTCAGTGGCTGCCTCTCCTCGTACATACTGCGCCTATCAGGAAGGCCTGCAGAGTTTCCGGCTTCCACTATGTGGCATCGGGGCTTCTGGTAAATCTCCTCCGCTGAGAGTGGGGTGGCTCCTGATGGTGCTAGTCTATGGATGGTCTCACTGTCCATGTGTCTCCATAGTTCTTCCATCGTCAGTATAACCAATTCTCTGCAGTAAACTACCTCTGTCGTAAACACTTAAGGTGGTTTCTGTTTTCCTGGTTGGATCCTGAATGACACAAAATCATGTCCCTTTATCATTTCATTCAGTAGCCGTTTTTCCCTATAGCCTTTCTTCTGGATTTCTTCCTCTTATTAATTATCCTGGCTTTCTACTGGCAAGGCAGGTCCTCTTTTTGCTCTTGCATATTCAATTGTTGTCCTAATACAACAAACTGTCAAGATTATCTTATTTTATAAAAGGGTGAAAAAGAAAGAAAAGAATATATCCCAACCAAACCAAGCTCCTCTGAACCCTTAAAGGTACCATAACCCCACCCCACCCCCCTGCCTCCCCCCTTCAATCTCCCCTGACCTTCCTTCCTTCTCTGCCTGACTTTCTTCCTTGCATGTCACTCAGCACGTGAGTACTGGAGCCAGTACATGCATCTTAGGCCTTCAAATCCACCATCTGTAGTTATTATTTGATTTTCTGCAGTGTCCAAAATGCTGTTAATTTTATTTGGCAACCATATTTATAAGCTTATTTTTAAAATCTCATAATATTACTTCTTTATGACTGTATAATCTAGTTTTTTATCTGCTTTGTTGTATGTATGCATGTGCAAATCAGAATAGCCTAATTGCTTCTGAATTCTTACAGAGAAACCAGTTTAGATAAAGAAATTTTCTGATTTTCCAGGGCAGGGCCTTTTTATTTATTTATTTATTTTAATTTAAGGCAGCTTTGTACCAACCCACAGACTTTTTAAAAAAATAGTATTATTTTTTATACAAGAATATTAAGAGGGTACAAAGGTTTTAGTTACATAAATGGCTATTATATAGTTTGAGTCAAAGTTATACGTGTGCCCATAACACAGACAGAGTACATTGTACCTGTTAGGTATAAACTTACCCATCCCCTCCTCCCCCCTCCCACCTGCTTGATTTCTTTGGAGTTTTACTACCATATGTGCACATAAGTGTTGATCTATTAGTTCCAAGTTACTAGTGAGTATATGTGTTACTTTTTCCATTCTTGCAATATTTCACTTAGTAGAATGTCTCCAGTTCCATCCAGGTTGTTACAAAAGGTATTAGTTCACCATTTTTATTATGGCTGAGTAGTACTCCATGGTATACATATACCATATTTTATTAATCCACTCATGTGTTGATGGACACTTGGGTTGTTTCCACATCTTTGCAATTGTGAATTGTGCTGCTATAAACATTTGATGCAAGTGTCTTTTTTACAAAAGTCTTTTCTTCCTTTGGGTAAACACCCAGTATTGGGATTGCTGGATCAAATGGTAGGTCTACTTTTAGTTCTTTGAAGTATCTCCATACTACTTTCCATAGAGGTTGTACTAGTTTCCAGTCCCACCAGCAGTGTATGAATGTTCCTATCTCTGTGCACTCACTCCAGCATCTGTTGTTTTGGGACTTTTTGATAAGACCCATTCTCACTGGAGTTAGGTGACATCTCATTGTGGTTTTGATTTGTATTTCCCTGATGATTAGAGACACTGAGCATTTTTTCATGTTTGTTTGCCTTTAGTCTACCTTCATTTGAAAAGTTTCTGTTCATGTCTTTTGCTCACTTTTTAATGGAGTTGTTTGATCTTTTCTTGCTGATTTGCTTGAGTTCTTTGTAGATTCTGGTTATCAGCCCTGTATCAGATGTATTGCATGCAAATATTTTCTCCCATTCTGTAGATTGTCTATTCACTCTATCGATTGTTTCTTTGGCTGTGCAGAAGCTTTTTAATTTGATAAAGTCCAATTTATATATTTTTGTTGTTGTAATTTTGTTTTTAATTGCTTTTGGGGACTTCCTCATAAATTCTTTGCCTAGCCCCAACATCGGTAAGAGTTTTTACAACATTTTCTTCTAGAATTCTTATAGTTTCATGCCTTAGGTTTAAGTCTGTTATCCACTGTGAATTAATTTTTTGTGAGTGGTGAGAAGTGTGGATCCTGTTTCTGTCTTCTACATGTAGCTAGCTATCCAATTTTCCCTGCACCATTTATTGAATAGGGAATCTTTTCCCCAATGTGTTTTTGTCTCCTTTGTCAAAGATCAGATGGCAATATGAGGATGGCTTTATATCTGAGTTCTCTGTTCTGATCCATTGGTGTATGTCTCTGTTCTTGTGTCAATATCATGCTGTTTTGGTTACTATAGCCTTGTAGGATAGCTTGAAGTCTGGTAGATTGATGCCTCCCAATCTGTTCTTTTTGCTTAAAGTTGCTTTAGTTATATGGGGTCAATTCTGGTTCCATATGAAGTGTAGAATTATTTTTTCTACATCTGTGAAAAATGATGTTGGTATTTTCATGGGCATTGCATTAAATCTGTAAATGACTTTGGGTAGTATAGACATTTTAACAATGTTGATTCTGCTGATCCATGAGCATGATATGTTTTTCTATTTTTTTACATCCTCTGTGATTTCCTTCTTGAGTGTTTCATAGTTCCCCCTGTAGAGGTCTTTCACCTCTTTGGTTAAATATATTCCTAGGTATTTTATTTTCTTTGTTGCTATTGTGAAAGGTATTGAGTCTTTGATTTGATTCTCAGCTTGACTATTGTTGGTGTATAGGAATGCTACTGATTTGTGTACATTGATTTTGTAACCTGAGACTTTGCTGAATTTATTTACAAATTCCAGGAGTCTCTTGGCAGAATCTTTGGGGTTTTCTAGATGTAAGATCATATCAACAAAGAGCAATAGCTTGACCTCTTCTTTCTCCATTTGCATACCCTTGATTTGTTTCTTGCCTGATTTCTCTGGCTAGGACTTTCAGCACTATGTTGAATAGAAGTGATGACAGTAGGCAACTTTGTCTGGTTCCAGTTCTAAGCTGGATGCTCTCAGTTTTTCCCCATTCAGTATGATGTTGGCTGTGGGTTTGTCATATATAGCTTTTATAATATTGGTGTATGTTCAATCTATGCCTATTTTGTTAAGAGTTCTTATTATAAAAGGGTGCTGAATTCTGTCAAATGCTTTTTCTGTGTCTACTGAGAAGATCATATGGTCTTTGTTTTTACTTCTATTTATGTGGTGAATCACATTTATAGATTTGCATATGTTAAACCATCATTGCATTTTTGGGATGAAGCCCACCTAATCATGGTGTGTTATGTTTTTGATGTACAGCTGAATTCAGTTTGCTAGGACTTTATTGAGAAATTTTGTTATCTATATTCATAAGGGATATTGGTCTGTAGTTTTATTTTTTGTTGTGTCCTTTCCTGGCTTTGGTATCATGGTGATATTGACTTCTTAGAATATGTTGGGGAGGATTCCTTCTTTCTGCGTGTTATGAAATAATTTCTGCAGTATAGGTACCAGTTCTTCTTTGTACATCTGGTAAAATTGGGCTGTGCAACTATCTGGTTCAGGACTTTTTTTTGTTGGAAGATTTTTGTATTGCTGCTTCAATTTTGTTACTTGATATTGGTCTGTTAAGGAGTTCTATTTCTTCCTGATTGAGCCTAAAGAGGTTGTGTGTTTCCAAGAATTTGTCCATTTCTTCAACATTTTCAAGTTTATGTGCATAGAGATTTTTATAGTATTCAGAGATGATATTTTGCATTTCTGTGGTATCAATTGTAATATCTCCTTTTTCATTTCTGATTGAGCTTATTAGGGCTCTTTCTTTTCTGTTTTTGGTTAATCTAGTGAGAGACCTGTTGATTTTGTTTGCCTTTTCAAAGAACAAACTTTTTGTTTCATTGATCCTTTGTATTGTTTTCTTGTTTTCCAATTCATTTAGTTCTGCATTGATCTTAGTTATTTCTTTTCTTCTGCTGGGTTTGGGATTGATTTGCTCTTCCTTTTCTAATTCCTTGAGATGATTCATTAGATTGTTGATTTGTTATCTTTCTGTCTTTTGGATGTAGGCATTTAAGGCTATGAATTTTTCTCTAAGGTCTGCTTTTGCAGAATACCACAGATTTTGGTAAGTTGGGTCCCCTTTGTCATTTAGTTCTAAGAATCTTCTGATTTCCATCTTAATTTCCTCCTTGACCCAAGAATCATTCAGCAGTAGGTTGTTTAATTTCCATGACTTTGTGTAGTGTTGAGTGTTTCTGTTGGAATTGATTTCTAATTTTATTCCACTGTGGTCTGAGAAGATACATTGTATAATTTCTATTTTTAAAAATTATTTGAGACATATTTTGTGGCCTAGGATATGATCAATCTTAGAGAATGTTCCATGAGCTGACATGAAGAATGTATATCCAGTAGTTTTGAATTATAACCATTATAATATTGGTGTATGTTCAATCTATGTCTATTTTGAGTTCAATAACCACCTTGTAGAATGTTCTGTAGATTTCTGTTAGGCCAATTTTTTATAGAGTCCTGTTTATGTCCATTGTTTCTTTGTTTATTTTCTTCCTGGAAGATCTGTCCCATTCTGTCAGTGGCATGTTGAAGCCCTTGGCTATTACAGTGCTGCTAGTTATCATTTTGTTTAGATCAAGTAAGGTTTGCCTTATAAATCTGGATGCACCTGTGTTAGGTGCATAAATATTTAGGATTGTTATGTGTTCTTATTTAATTGCTCACTTCACCATTATATAATGACCATCTTTGCCTTTCTTTACTTTTGTGGATTTGAAGTTGTGTTATCTGATATGAGAATGGCTGCACCACCTTTCTTTTGGTTTTCATTTGCATGGAATATTTTTTCCATCCCTTCACCTTGAGTCTGAATGAACCCTTGTGGGTTAGATGCATTTCCTGGAGAGAGCAGATACTTGGCTTGTATTTTTTTATCCATTCATCCAGCCTATATCTCTTGAGTAGGGAGTTCAAGCCATTTATGTTTATTGAAAGAACTGATAAGTGGGGTGGATTTCTGTTCATCCTATTGCATAGAACTGAATTGCTTTGTTTTATCTCTTGAGCCATTGTGGTATCTTGGCTTTGACCTCTAGCTTTTGGGTGATTTTACACTGGTGGGGGTCTATTGTGCTGATCAGTTTATAATGCAGATCTGAGTACTTCCTGCAGGGCAGGTCTAGTTATGATGAATTTACTCAATGTTTGCTTGTTTGGGAAAGACTTAATTTCTCCATCAAATGTGAAACTTAGTTTTGTAAGATACAAAATTCTAGTCTGGTGGTTGTTCTGTTTAAGAAGATTGAAGATGGGGGCTCATGACCTTCTGTCTTGCAAGGTTTCCTCTGAGAAATCTGCTATCAGCCTGATGGATTTTCCCTTGTAGGTCAGTTGTTGCTTACATCCAGCTGTTTGTAGAATTTTCTCTTTCATTTTGACTTTGGCCAGGTTGATTACAATGTGTCTTGGCAATATCCCATTTGCTATGAATCTTCCCAGAGTTCAGTGACCATATTGTATCTGGGTGTCTGGATCTCTGGCAACACTAGGGAAGTTTTCCTAAATATTTTCCTCAAATATAGTTTACCTTCCACCCAACAGAGGAAGGCCACCCAGACCAAGCATGTCCTGATCTCCCACCTAGCAATGAAAAACAACACTTTCTTCCCCTATGTCAAAAGGAGTTCTTCTGACAATATTAGGTGAGATCTATAGCACTGCTGACAAGAGGAATCATTTGGGAATCTGCCAGAAGTAAGAAACCAGTGGAAGCCCTCTCTCCCTTACTGAGACTGAGACTAAGACTCTGCTCTTATTTAGGGATGCTGTGGTGAAAAGAAGTCAAGTGGAGAAAAGTCAATAGGAAATAACCAGCAGAAGCAGGTGGCCAGGATTGGTAAGCCTCTTTGTCCCCAGGGGTCAGAGATTCGCATCTATTTTCCAGAGATACCAGAGTAGTAGGGTGTGGGAAAACAGTAGGAGGATACTACTGCCTTCTCATTCATGAAGAGACATCCTGCTGCCAGTCCCGAAGAAATTCCTTCTTCCCATTCAGGAATCACCAATCGGGAACACTAGGAGCTCCAATGGCACTAGATTATTCAAGCAGACCAAAATAACACCACACAAGCTCTGACAATGAAACCTCCATTGGAACCAGAGTGCACAAAAGTAGGCCAATATCCACATGCTAAACTTAAATAGGTAAATGCTTGCAAAAATTATCAGATACAAAATCTTCTAACATAGTGGACACAATGTCCAGGTAAGTCAAAACTCACGTATTATACTAAGAAGCAAAAAAATCACTACTTGAATGAGAAAAGACAACCAACTGATATAACATCAAGATAAATCAGATATTGGAATTATTCAACAAAAATTTTAAAACAAGCCATTATAAAAATATCTCAATAATCAATTACATATTTTCTTTAAAAATGAAAAAGGGAAAAATCTCAGCAAGTAAATATAAGTTACTTTAAAAAGGAGAAACAAAGGGAAATTTTATAACTGAAAATACATTATAGAAATAAAACTTATTGAGTGGAATCAATAATAGAGATGACAGAAAATAGGATCAACTAAATTGAGAACAAAGCATAGAATTCATCTAACCTGAATATTAGAGAAATAGAAAATATATGATCAGAACCTGGGGACTTGTGGTGCAATAACAAAAGATACAATATTCATATTTTCTAAATAGGAGACAAAGAGTGAATCTGACTGAGTGTTTTAAGAAATAGTAGCAGAAAAATCACAAAATTTAGTAAAAGACACTAATTTATAAATCCAAAAAGGTGAGTAAATACCAATCAAGATAAATTGAAAGAATGCTTGCCAAGACATACCAAAATCAAACTTTTGAAGACTAATGCAAAAAGTAAAATCTTGAAAATTGCCAAAGGCAAGCAAAACATTACACCTAGAAGAGCACAAATTCAAATAACAGTAGATTTCTCAACCATGAAGACCACAGAGGAAGTGGTCTGATTTTTTTTTCAAATACTGAAAGAAAAAGAACTGTCAACTGTGATTTCTATAACTGGTGAAACTATTTTTTAGTAATGAAGGAGAAAAAAACATTCCCCAATAGAGGGAAACAAAATAAATTTGTCACTAACAGATATACCATTAAAGATTAGCTAGAGGAAGTTTTTCAAACAGAAAGGAAATAACAAAGGAAGGAATCTTGAAACATCAAAAAGTAAGAAGGAACAACAGAAAGAACAGAATTATTCGTACAGACAGGAGGCTATTTTTTTTCTTCATGAGTTTTATAAATCATATTTGAAGATTGAAACAAAAATCATCTGATAGCCAAGAAACTGATATTTAAAAGCTGGGGAGATAAGTGAAAGTGATATTTTCACGCTTCATTCAGAGTGGTAAAATGTTGATATCAGAAGACTATTATTAGCCACATATGTGTATTATAATACCCACAGCAACCACTATGAAAACTACAAAGAGACACACTAAAAAATACTGTAAGTAAATCAAGAAGGAATCCCAGAGGAAGAGGCCAAGATGATGGACTAGAAGTGGCCTGCACATGCCGCTCTCAAGGAGAAGATTGAAAGTTGCAAGTAGACGCCCACCTACAGGAGGACCCTTTTGGAGAGAGCACTGTAAATCATCAGAGAAGTGACAGGAGACACTCAGAGTGAAGGAGAAGGGTAAGGGAGATCTACTTGCCAAGAGCAGAAGGTACCTGAGGGAGATGCCTACACATGGGGAAGGGACAAAAGAGGAAACCCCAGGCCTCATGATCCCTCTGCAAATACTGCACCTGAGCTATGAGGGGGCTCCCACTGCTACTGCAGGCCTCCATACTGATCAGGGAATTGCTTGGAGATTATATAGTAATGTTGCACAAGACAGTGTGCTCAGCAAGAACCCACTGACTTGTGCTCCCAGGTCACTACAGCTGACACCATTCTGAGCTCTCAGTCCAGACAGCCCAGTCTACATGAGGATTGGCTTCACTGCAACTACCCCCATGTTGCCCCTGCCAGTCCAGGAAGGAAATAGGGAGAGCAGACAATCTCACATAACCCATTACTGGGAGGTAAGGGTTCCCCCACACCAGGGAATTTGAATGAAGTGGGTGCCAAAACCATTCAAGAGTTCCCATGGTAACAATCTCAGTGGGACCTGCATGGGGGTATAGCCCCAGCAATCCAACAGCCCAGGCCCCACAGCCTTGTGTGCCACCCAGTGGAAAAAATGCCCTGGCCCTGCATGTTGCAGTGGGCCATGCCCCCACAGCATAGTGTGATGTCATGCTTGTGGTCCCATGCTCCACCACAGACTCTCTAGGTGTGAGCTATCCCCCACCATGTAATGCCATTACATCCAGACCCAAGTGGAGCAAAGGCCCACAGCCTTGACCCTTGCAGCCAGTGCCTAGATAGGCTTACCTAACAGCAATTGCAACTCCTGTGGGGAGACTTGGCCAGAGAAATCTCCTACAATGTCCACCTCCATGGAGAGAGACTCACCCAGCACCCCACCTGAGCTTCCAACAGCACATTGGGGACCAACCCATCACTCCACTAGAAGATTCCCCCGCAGTGACTTGGACTGTTACAACCACAGAGGAACAGGACAATGCAGAACAGCTACATTACAAGATGTCAGTGCATCTTCCCCTTCTCCTGCTAAATCAGTTTTCCAGAATAGAACACAAAAGCACCATCTAGGGACCATTCCTTTTTTTTTTCACTAAATAGGAGAGCTCCCAACAATGAAGAACAGTTACACAGCAAAACTAGCAGTCCTGAACTGAGAGAAGATGTTTCAGATGAGAAGAAACCAGCAAAAGAACTCTGCCAACATGAAAAAGCAGGCCGTTTGACACCCTCAAAGGATCACAATAGACATAGGGCAATGGACCCCAACCTAATTTCTGAAATTGTTGACATGTCAGAAATGCAATTTAGAATATGGATGGCAAGTAACGTGAATGGGATTGAAGAGAAAGTTGAAAGCCAACACAAAGAAGCTTAAAAAAAATTCAGACATAAATGAAAAAAATGAAAAAGTCACTAAAGAGGTAGACAACATGAAAAAGGATATAACAGAACTTAAAGAAATGGAAGAGTCATTTAAAGAATTTCAAAATACAACAGGAAGCTTCAAGAATAGGCTAGACCAAGCAAAAGAATTGTAAAGCTTGAAGACAAGGAATTTGAACAAACTCAGTCAAAAATGCAAAAGAAAGAATAAAGAAGAATGAAAAATCTCTCAGAGAAATATGGGACTATGTAAAGTGAGCCAATATGTGAATTATAGGTATCCCTTAGGGAGAAGAAGAAAGAGCAAAAAGCATGGGAATCCTATCTAAGGGAATTATTGAGGAATACCTCCCTGGTACAGCCAGAGATTCAGATATCCAGATACAAATAGTCACTGAATGCTGGGAAGATTCATAGCAAATAGGACATCTCCAAGACACATAGTCATTGACCTAGCTAACATCAAAAGAAAGGAGAAAATTCTACAAGCTACAAGACAAAAGCAACAACTAACCTATTATCTGCTAACAGTACCTAATCAGCAGAGAATGAATTAGCCAGAAGGTATTGGGGCCCCAGTTTTAGTCTTCCTGAACAGAACATCAGCTAGCTAAGAATTTTGTATCCTGCAAAACTAAGTTTCATAAATAATAGAGAAATAAAGACTTGTCCAGACAAGCAAATAGTAAGGGAATTTGTCACTACTAAACCTGCCCTACAGGAAATGCTCAAAAGTGCACTATACATAGAACAGCATAATAGATACTCATCAGTGTAAAAACACCCAAAAGTTAAAGCTCCCAGCTTTTATAAAACAAAACAATAGCATGAAAGGGAAAACAAAACAAGAAGGTATCATATAACATGACAAACAAAACAGTATCCTACATACCAATACTAACACTTAACATGAATGGTCTTAATATTCAACTTAAAAGACATAGAATGGCTAAATGGGTGAAAAATCATAGCCAAAATATATGCTGTCTCCAAGAAACCTGTCTAACTCACAAGGACTTAGACTCAGGTAAAGGGATGGAAAAAAAATTCCAAAAAATGGAAACCAAAAGTGAGCTGAGGTAGCCATTCTCATATCAGATAAAATTGATTTAAAATCAACAATGGAAAAAAAAAAGACAAGGATGGTAATTATATAATGATCAAGGGGACAATTCAAGACATAACAATACTAAATATATACGCACCTAAAGAGGAGCTCTCAGATTCATAAAACAATTTCTACTTGATCTAAGCAAAGAAATAAACAGTAGTATTATAATCTCCAGGGATTTCAACACCATACTGACAAAACTGGACAGATTATTGAAGCAGAAAATCAACAAAGAAACACTGGAATTAAATGGGACTCTAGCACAAATGGATATAACATACATCTTTAGAAAACTCCAGCTGAAAACTACAGAATATATATTCTTCTTATCAGCACAGGGGACATTTTCTAAGATTTATCATATCTTAGGCCACAAACCAAGTCTCAAGAAATTCAGAAAAATCAAAATCATACCATGTATCTTCTCAAACCACAGTGGAATAAAAGTAGAAATTGATTCCAACAGAAATTGTCAAATCCACAGAAGTCATGGAAATTAAACAATCTGTCTGAGTGATTCTTAGATGAATGATAAAATTAAGATGAAAATCAAAATGTTCTTTGACCTGAATGACAAAGGGGATACAAGCTTTCAAAATCTATGGAATACAGTAAAGGTGTTGCTAAGGGGAAAATGCATAGCCTCAAATTCTTACATCAAGAAGACAAAAAGATTACAAATTATTAACTTGATGTCACATCTCAAGGAACCAAAAAATGAACAAACTAAACCCCAAGCTAACAGAAGAAATAACAAAGCTCAGAGCAGAATTAAATGAAATCAAAACAAACAAAAATAAATACAAACAATCAATGAAACAAAAAGTTGGTTCTTTGAAAGGATGAACAATAATGATAGACCAGTAGCCAGTTTAGCCAGAAATAGAGGAGAAAAGATTCAAATAACCTCAGGCAGAAATGAAAAATGAGACATTACACCTGATACCACAGAAATACAAAATATCATCCATGAATACTAAGAAAACCACTATACACAGAAACTAGAAACACTAGAGGAAATGAATAAATTTCTGGAAATACACAATCTCCCAAGCTTGAATCAGGAAGAAATAGAAATCCTGAACAGAACTACACTGAGCAGCGAGATTGAGGCAGTAATAAAAAAATCTGCCAACAACAACAACAAAGCCCTGGACCACAAAGATTCACAGCTAAAATCTAACAGACCTACAGAAAATAACTGGCACCTATGCTATAGAAATTATTCCACAACATTGAGAAGGAAGGAATCCTCCTTAACTCATTCTACAAAGCCAGTATCACATTGATGCCAAAACCAGTAAAGAATGCTACAAAAAAAGAAAACTACAGACCAATATCCCTTATGAACATTGACACAAAAATCCTCAACCAAATTCAACAGCACATTAAAAACTTAATTCACCATGATCGAGTGAGTTTCATCCCAGGGATGCAAAGATGATTCAACATACACAAATCAATAAATGTGATTCACCACACAAACAGAAGCAAAAACAACGACCATGAGATCATCTCAATAGATGCAGAAAAAGCTTTCAATAAAATCCAGTACCCTTTAATTATAAAAGCCCTGAACAAACCAGGCATAGAAGTAACATACCTCAAAATTTTAAGAACTATATATGACAAACCCACAGCCAATATCATACTGAAGGGAAAAGTTGAAAGCATTCCCCCTAAGCATTGGAACAAGACAAGGGTGCCCATTGTCACCACTTCTATTCAACATAGCATAGTAAGTCACAGACAGAGCAATCAGGCAAGAGAAAACAATAAAGAGCATTCAAATAGGGAAAGAGGAGTTCAAATTATTCCTGTTTGCTGATTGTATGATCCTATATCTAGAAAACCCCAAAAACTCCACCAAAAGATTCTTAGAAGTGTTAAATAAATTCAGCAAAGTCTCAGGTTACAAAATCAATGTGCACAAATCAACAGCATTTCTATATATTTATAATAGTCAATCTGAGAATCAAATCAAGGGCTCAAAAACATTTACAATAGCTACAAAGAAAATAAAATACTTAGGGATATATTTAACCAAGGAGGTGAAAGATCTCTACAAGATCTACAAAACACGGATTAAAGAAATCATAGATGACAGAAACAAATGGAAAAACATCCCATGCTCATGAATTGGTAGAATCAACATAGCTATAATATCCATTCTGCCCAAAGTGATTTACTGATTCAGTGGAATTCCCATAAAAATACCAACATTTTATTTAACAGATCTCAAAAAAAAGTAATAACCCTAAGATTCATTTGGAACCAAAAAAGATCCTGAACAGCCAAAGCAATCTTAAACAAAAAGGACAAATCTGGTGACATCACATTACCTGATTTCAAATTATACTACAAGACTATAGTTACCAAAAGAGCACGGTATTAGCATAGAAGTAGAGACAGAGAAGAATGGAACAGAATAGAGAGCCCAGAAATAAAACCATATAGCTATGACCAACTGATCTTTCACAAGGCAGACAAAAACATATACTCTTCTCAAATAGAAAAACAAACACCACATGTTCTAACTAATACGTGGGAGCTAAATCATGGGTAGACATGGGCAAAAAAAAGACATAAAAGACATTGGCAACTAAGAAGGGGAGGATGGCTATCCAATTTTACCAGCACCATTTTTGGCAAAGTTGATAAACAGAACAAAGCATAATTTATAAGCATATGCTGCTTATAAAAAAGTCAATTCAAACTTATAGACATAGGTAAGTTGAATGTAGAAGGATGAAAAATGGTGTACATGCAAACATTCATCCAAAAAGGCAGGGTAAGCCATACCAATATTAGATAAAGCAGTCTCAGAGCAAAGAAAACCACTAAAGACAAAAAGGTATGTTATATAATGATAAATGGATCAATCTACTAAGAATATATAATAATCCTAAATGTATATGCACCCAATAAATGTTTTAAAATACATAAAGAAGAAACTGATAATACTTTAAAGAAAATAGATGTGTTTATAGTTGGAGACTTCAACACTCCCCTCTCAGCAACCAACGGACCTTCTAGACAGAAAAGCAGCAAGAATATAGATCTGGAAAACATAATCCACCAGCAGAATCTAATTGACATATGCAGAACACACCAACACAGTTTTTAAGAGTCCATGGCACACTTATCAAAATAGACTCAACCCAGGGCCATAAAGAGAGCCTCAACAAATTTAAAAAACTTTAAATCTTACATGGTATATTCTCTGGCTATGATAGAATCAAGCTAGAAATCAATAACAGAAATCCAACAAGAAAATTCATAAAACACAGAAACTAAAATGAAAATACATTTTCAAATTATCCATGTACCTCAAAGGAGATATTTTTAAAAAGAGTTTTGTCTTTTTAAAATGGGAAATTCATATTGTTAAAATGTCCACACTACCCAAAGCCATGTGCAGATTCTACACATTTCCTATCAAAATCTCAATGGCAGTTTTCATAAACAGAAAAAAAATTTCTAAAATCCACATGGAACCCCAAAATACCCCAAATAGATAAAGCAATCCTGAGAAAGAAAAACAAATATGAAAATATCACACTACTTATATCATACAGCAAGAGTAAGCAAAAAGGCCAGTTTAGTACTAGCATTAAAGAAAGATAAACCAATACAACAAAATAGAGCAGAAATAAACCAAAGCATACATGCTTAACTAATTTTCAACAAGGACACCAAAAATATACCATGGGGAAATAATAGTCTCTTCAATAAATGATATTGGAAAAACTGGATATCCACACACAAAAGAAAAAAGAACTTTAACCTTACCTTACACCACACACAAAAATCAACTAAAATGGGTTAAAGATTTAGACATAAGACCTGAAACTGAAAACTTCTGGAAGAAAACACTGGGGAAATGCTTCTTGACATTGGTCTTCACAGTGATTTTTTGGATAGGACACTAAAAGCACAGATACCAAAAGCAAAATTATAAAAATAGTGCTACGTCAAAGGAAAAAGTTTCTGCACAAAGGAAGTAAACAATCAACAAAATGAAAAGGCAGTGTATGGACTGGGAAAAATATTTGCAATCCATATATCTGATAAGGGATTATTATTCAAAATACATAAGAAACTCACAGAACTCAGTGGCAATAAATAAATAAATACCCAATTAAAACACAGGGAAAGAGTTGAATAGACATTTCTCAAAAGAGGGCACACAAATAACCAACAGGTATATGAAAAGTGCTCACCATCACTAGTCATCAGGAAAACATAAATCAAAATCACAATGAAATATCACCTCATACCTATCAGGATGGTTATTATCAAAAAGATATGAGACAGGAAACGTTGATAAAGGTGTGGAGAAAAGACAACCCTTGCACACTGTTGGTAGGAATGTAAATTTTTGCAGTCACTGTGGAAAACAGTGTGAAGTTTCCTCAAAACTTTGAAACTTAGAAAATTTGCTAAGGGAGTAGTTTTTGGGTTTTCTTTTCACAAACAAAAACAAGTAGCTATGTAAAATGGTGGATATGCTAATTGGCTTGACTATAATAATAATTTAACTATGTATATCAAAAATCTTATTGTAAAGGAACAACAGTGAATTAACACATCTGGTATTATCCTGGTTGGAGCTAGAACCCATTCTTCGAAGCAAAGTGTCACAGGATTGGAAAAACAAGCACCACTGGTACTCACCATCAAACTGGTACTAACTGATGAACACTTACATCACACAGGGCAATAACATTCATCTGAGGGTGTGCAGGCGGGAGGGGGGTGGAAGAGATGGGAAAAACTCTCACTGAATGGATGTGGGGAGCACAGTTTGGGGGATGACCACGATTGTGGCTCTGACACGGGCAGAACAGGGACAATGTGTATGGCCAAAGTGTTGTACCCCCACGATATTCTGAAATTAAAAAAATAAATTAAAAAAAAAAGAGAAAAATCTTATTGTATACCTTAAATATGTACAATAATAATGAATAAATGAAACAAAACAAAACTGCATAGGAAAGAAATGAAAAAGCATAGCAAAATATGTTAATACATCTAAAGAAGTAATGAGAGGAACATTTATGGCAATAAATGCTTACATAAGAACAAGGAAGGGGACCAGATAAATAATCTAATTTTCTATCACAAAAAACTAGAAAAGGAAGAGCAAAATAAACTGCAAATAAGCAGAAGGAAGGAATAAATAAAAGAACAGTAGTTAATGAAATGCAAAATGGTAAAACAATAGAGAAAAATCAACGAAACAAAAAGCTGTTTAAAATAAATCAATAAAATTGATAAAACTCTAACAAGACTGACAAATATAAAAGGACATAGGACAAAAATTGCCACTATCAGAAATGAAATGAAAGATATCACTAGAGATCCTGCAGCCAGTAAAAAGACAACAAGGGAATACTTCAGACAACTTTGCACTCATAAACTTGACAACTTAGAAGAAAATGGATCAATTCCTCAAAAACCACACTACTTATTCTCAACCAAGATGATCTGAAGGGACTTATAACCATCAAATAAATTGAATTTGTTATTAAAAACTCACAAAACATAAATTTCTGGGGAAATATATTTGATGGTTTTAGTGATAATTCTTCCAAACATTTAAAGAAGAATTATTACAAATTTTTAACAATTTCTTCCAGAAAACAGAAGATGATGGAACATTTCCTAACTCATCTTATAAGACCAGTATTACCCTGGTACAAAAGTAAACTAAGACATCTCCCCCATAAATAAACTACAGAAAAATAGCTCTCACAAATATAGATGCAAAATACTCAAGAAAATGTTAACAAAAAATCCAAAAATACACAAAAATAATTATACACTATGACTCCGTGAAATTTACTTTAGGTTTTCAACCCTGCTTGAATATTAGAAAATCAAACAATGCAATCCACCATATCAAAAAGCTAAAGAAGAAAATGCTTATTATGTTAATGAACAGAGGAAAACACATTTAAAAAATCCAAAACCCACTTATGATTAAAAAACTCTCAGAGAAATAGAAATTGAGGGGCAAAGTCCTCAACTTGATAAACAGCATCTACAAAAACCTACACCTAACATATTAAGTGGTTAAAGACTAAATTCTTTCCACCTAAGATTAAGAACAAGGCAAGGATTTCTACTTTTTCCACTCTTATTTAACATAGTCTGGATGTTCTAGCCAGCTCAATAAAGCAAGAAAAAGGAAATTAAATAAAACTAATTGGAAAGAAGGGAAAAAATCTGTCCCTTATTTGCAAATGACATGATTGTTATATAAAAATTCACTAGGAGAACTCTACCAAAAAAAAAAAAAGTCTCAAACTAATAAGTGAGTTCTTTAAGGTCACATGATACAAGTTCAACATACAAAAATCAAACACATGTCTATATACTAATATACTATGTATGTGTGTGTGTACATATTTAATATATGGGTATGCATGTGTATATGCATGACTGTGAATGTGTGTATAAACAGATATATTTAAAGAAATTGGAATTGGTTTATATGATTCTAGTGAGGGTTGTCAAGTTTAAAATTTGTAGGCTAGGCCAACAGGCTGGAAACTTCAGGGCAGGAGCCAATGCTACAGTTTTGAGATGGATTTTTTTTTCTTTTTAGAAAAACTTCAGTATTGCTGTTAAGGCCTTCCAATTGATTGAATGTGGCCCACCATTGAGAATAATGCCAGTGGAGAATTACTTAAAATCAGCTGATCATGAATGTTAACCACCTCTACAAAATATCTCCATAGCAACACTTAACATTAGTAATTGATTGAATAACTGGGTACTATAGACAAGCCAAGTTGATACCTAAACTAACCATTGCAGTCCACCTTTGTCAACATGACATCCATTCACATCTCTGTAAATAATACTTAATTTCCAAATAAAGACAATAACAAAATCATACTTCATCTAACATGATACAACTATTCTGTGTACAACTGAAAACACTAATCATTTCCCCAAAAGAAGTGGCACAGTCCTTGGGTGGTGTTCACCCTAGTCCGTCAGATATTGAACTTAAACAGTGTGATGTGAAGTTAACCATTACCAAGAATACATCTTATATTGGATAATACAGGGAGAAGAGGGAGAAGAAAACAAAGATATTTGAGACACACATACAAACATATGCAAACATATTCATAACAAAAAAGGAAGAAATACTTATAATCATTACAATCCTTGTCTCTGCCACTGATAACATGGTGGTGGTTTGTATTTATAATTACTTTATTCTACTACCCACTCCATAGTCTCTTTGCTCTCAGAAGCACCTCAGCTGGTCATTTTTTTTTTTCTTAGTATAGTGACTCAAATCTGTGTTTGTGAAGGGACTATGGCATTAGAAATTGTGCATGAATTGAGTTGTCGTAGTGTTCCATTGACTTTGATCATTGGGACATACCCTAAGGGATTCCCTGTATTCTGGACATACTCTTTCTTAAATTTATTATGTACTAGAAGACTGATTTCTCCTTGATAATCAGGATTAATCTTTCAACCGTCACAGTAACTCCCTCCTTTGTTGATTCAGATGCATGAGGAATACAAAGTGGCTCAGTAGCAGACTTAACTCCCTTTTTGATGGAATCATTGTTGTGTTTTCTGGTGGAAGCATTTCTCCCTTTGGAACTAAGACCTCTAGACCAGTAGAGCATAAAGTCGTGGTAAGAAGAAGAAAAAATTTTGCTAGTGGAGTTAAAAAGGAATAAAGAGGAACTTCCATAATTTAATAAAGAATCTCTGCAAATAACCTACAGTTAACATCTACTTAATGGAGAAGAACACAAAGCTTTCCTATTAAGATCAGGAACAAGGCAAGAATATCCCCTCCCATCACTGATTTTCAACATTTTACTGTAAGTTCTAGATAATGCAATAAGACAAGAAAAAGAAAATAAGGGGTATACTGATTTCAAAGGAAGAAATAAAACTGTCTTTGTTCACTGATGACATGATCATCTATGTAGAAAATTTGAAAGTATTAACAGCAACAAAAAGAAACACTTGGAACTGATAAGTAATTATATCAAGGTTTCAGGATACAAGGTTAATATACAAATCAATCACTTTCCTATATATCAGCAATTAACAAGTAGAAATTGATATTAAATATGCATTACTATTTGCTTTAGCACCCCCAGAAATGAAAAAAGTACATGATCTAAAGGAGGAAAACTGTAAAACTCTAATGAAAGAAATAAATGAAAGGATATTCTTTGCTCATGGTTAGAAAGACTCAATATTGTCAAGATATCAGTTCTTTTTTACTTGATGTTTAGACTCAATGTAATCCCAATCAAAATACCAATAGCTATTTTGTGGATATCAGGAAAGTGACTTTAAAGTTTATATGGAGAGGCAAAAGACACAAAATACCAACACAATATTGATGAAGAACAAAGTCAGAGGTCTGACACTATACAACTTTAAGAATTCCTATGAAGCTACAACAATCAAGACAGTGTGGTACTGGTAAAATGATAGGCAAATAAATTAATAGAACAGAACAGAGAACCTAGAAATAGACCCACATAAACATAGACAAGGGATTTTTGACAAAGGGAAAAATTACAAAGGAGCAAAGATAGTGTTTTCAACAAAAGATAATAAAATAACTGGACATCCACAAGCCAAAAAAAAAAATGAAGCTAAATATGGACCTTACACCCTTTACAAAAATTAACCTAAGATATATCTCAAGCCCAAATGTAAAGCACAAAACTATAAAATTCCTAGAAGATAACATAGGAAAAAATCTAGATGACCTTAGATTTGACAATGAATTTTCACATATAACAATAAAGACCAAATCCATGAAAGAATTGTTAAGCTGGCATTCATTAAAATTAAACATTTCTGCTCTGTGTAAAAAACTGTCAAGAAAATGAAAATACAAGCCACAGTCTTGGGAAATATTTGCAAAAGAAATATCTGTAAAGGACTGCTATCCAAAATATACAAAGAATTTCTTAAACTCAACAATAAGAAAACAAACAACTTGATTAAAATATGGGGCAAAAACCTTAACAGACACTTCACCAAAGATGATATACAAATGGCAAATAAGCATAGAATAAAATGCTCTACAATGTATGGCATCTGGGAAATGCAAATTAATACAACAGTGAGATACCACTATATACCTATCAGCACAACCAAAATCCAGAACACGGACAACACAAAATGTTTAGGAAGATGTGGAACAACAGGAACTCTCATTCATTGCCAGTGGGAATGCAAATCAGTAGAGCCACATTGCAGGACGATTTGGTGGTTTCTTACAAAACTGAATACACTCTTACTGTTCAACAATCTTTCTCCTTTGTATATGAATGTTTATAGCAGCTTTATTTATTATTGCAAAATATGGAAGCAACCAAGATGTTCTTATGTAGATTAATGAATCTATAAATTATAGTACATCCAGATGATGTAATATTATTCAGTGCTAAAAAGAAATAAGCTATCAAACCATGAAAAAACATGGAAGAAACTTAAATGCATATTAATAAGTAATAGAAGTCAATCTGAAAAGTCAATATACTATGTGATTCCAAGTATATGACATGTTGGAAAAGGCAAAATTATGGAGACAGTAGAAAGATCAATAGTTGCAGAGATGAGGGGACAGGAAGGAATAAATACATGGAGTACAGAGAACTTTTACGGCAGCAAAACTATTCTGTATGATACTATACGAGTGAATTATACATTTGTCCAAATCCATAGAAAACACAAAACCAAGAGTGAACCCTAACATAAACTGTGGCCTTTGGGTGAAATAATGTGTTGATGTAGATTCAAAGATTATAACAAATGTACTACTCTTGTGGGTGAATGTTGGTAATGGATGCATGTATGGGGGCTGATGTTATGTACTAGTCATGGTTCTCCAGAGAAACAGAACCAATAAGATATATATAGTTATAGAAGAGATTATTTATTATGGAAATTGACTCACATTTTTATGGAAGCCAAGAAGTCTCATGATATGCCTGCAGTGTGCAAGCTGAAGAACTAGGAAACCTGGTAGTATAATTCAGTCCAATCTGGAGGCCTGAGAACCAGATGAAAGCCAATGGTGTAACTCTCTGTCCAACACCTAAGGCCTGAGAATCAGGTGGGCAGGGGCACTGGTAACAGGTCCCAGAATCCAAAAGTCTGAGAATCAGGAGCTCTAATGTCCAAAGGCAGAAGATGATGCATGCCCTGGCTCAAGAAAAAAGAGAGATAATTTGCTCTTTCTCCACCTTTTTGTTCTATTTGGGCCCTCAATGGATTAGATGATGCCTGCCCATATTAATTAAAGCAGACCTTCTTTATTCAGACCACTGAGTCAAATGTTAATATCTGCCAGAAACACCCTTACTGACAAGCCCAGAAATAATGTTTTACCTTCTATCTAAGCATCCCTTAGCCCAGTCAAGTTGACACACAAAAAAATGATCACAGGATACATTGAAATCTAAATACTGTCCATTCAATTTTCCTGTAAAACTACAACTGCTCTAAAAAACATAGTCTATCATATATATAATTTTTAAAAGTCAAGTGAATCACTGGATTACTAAAGGTAATAATAGATGGTGCCACCCCTGTGAGCACGGTCTCATTCCACACTTTATTTGCTGTGAAATGAATTTCCTTATCAAGGAAATGCTATCTGGTTCCCATAATGGTAGATAAGGCATTGCATAAGACATCAGAAGGGAGTTTTGGCAGAGCATTACATGTACAGAAGGCAAATTCTTATCCAAAATATCTATTCCAAGAAGAACAAAATGCTGCCTTTTACATGATGGAAGCAATCCAATGTAATCAACTTGCCACCATGTGATGGGCAAATCACTCCAAAGAATGATGTCTTATGAGTTATTATATGTATTGTTCTGTGCTGCTGGCAGATTGGGCAGTCAGCATGGCCATAGCCAGGTCAGCATTGGTGAGTGGAAGTCTACATTGCTTAGCTCATGGATGACATCCATTCCTGCCATCTTGGCCACTTTGATCATGATCCCTTGGAGCAATGACAGACTGAGATGACTGGGGAAAGAGGCTGACTCGTCTCCACAGAACGGGTCATCTTATCCACTTGATGATTAAAATCCTCCTCTGCTGAGGTCACCTTTTGGTGAGAATTCACATGAGACAAAAATTTTTTTTTTTTTTTTTTGCCTATCCAGGGAGGTTTACTGACCTACTTCTTCCCCAGACCTCCTTTTAACCAATTTTCTAATCATCTTGCTTCCAAATCCTTGACAATCCAGCCAAACAATTGGCTGCAGCTTATGAATTGATATAGACTTGTACCTCTGGCCATTTCTCCTTCCAGGCAAAATGAACCAGGTACTCTGACCAAAGTTCTACACACTAGGAAAATTTCCCTTCACTACTATCTTTCAGGGAAGTCCCAGAAAGGAGCTACAATTCTCCAGCTGCCCACTTCCAGGTGGTACCTACATATCATGCAGAGCTATCTATAAACCAGGCTCAAGGTTTCTCTTCCTCAGTCAGCTGATTCTATGGAGTTCCCACTGAAGGCAGAGGTATGGGCTAGAAGAGAGAAGGTAATGCAGTAGGACTAGGAGCTACGAGCCCATTACTCATGTAACTTACTTGTGCCATTAGGGCCTACTACAGCCCAATCTCATATATACTATTTCCATTTGTAGAACGAATGCTGCTGTGCCCACCCAAATTTCTAGCATGATGGCTTGCTCAGGTTACATGGTAACTTGATTGCCGGTGGATAAGAGCTCAGTCTGTACTAAGGCACAGTAACAAATAGAAGCTTTTACTCAAAAGGAGATTAGTTACCTGTAGAAGATGTCAGGGGTCTACTCCAAAATTCCTAAGGATTTGCACAGTTGTGTGCTTATAGGAGCCTCCTGAAGCCTCCACACTGCCTTTGGCAATGACACTTCAAGACCTCTTGGAACTTCTGGATCTTAAAGCCTAAGTGACAAAGCAGCTTGCATAGTAGTCTATACCTGTTGCAGAGCCTTCTCTTATTCTGGGCCCCACTCATAATTAATAGCTTTTTGGATTACTTGGTAAATATGCCAGAGAAACCCACCCAAATGAGGAACATATTGTTTCCAAAATCCAAAGAGGCCCACTATGCATCATGCCTTTTATGTTGTTGGTGTTGTTGTATAAGGTGCCAGATGCAAAAACTTATCCTTTGCCTTAAAAGGGATATATCACCACGACCCACACAAGTAGACTTACAGAAATTTTGCTGAAGTAGGAGGCTTCTGAATTTTTGCATTTTAATTCTCATTATCTGATATGCAAATGTCTTACCAATAAGTCTAGAGTGATAGCTATTTCTTGCTCACAAGGTGCAATCAGCATAATGTCATGCACGTAATAGACCAGTATGATGTCTTGTGTAAGTAAAAAAAAATCAAGTTCCCTAAAGAATAAATTGTGACGTAGGGCTGGAGAGTTGATATACCCTTGAGGAAGGACAGTGAAGATGTATTGCTGGCCTTGCCAGCTGAAAGCACACTGCCTCTGGTGATCTTCATTAACAAGTATTGAGGGGGAAAAAAAGCATTAGCCGTATTAATAGCTGTATACCAGGTACCAAGGGATGTGTTAATTTGCTTAAACAATAAAACCACATCTGGGACAGTAGCTGCAATTGGAATCAATACCCAGTTAAGTTCTTGATTTTCCACTCTAATTCTCCAAGTTCCATCTGCTTTCTGGACAGGCTAAATAGATAAGTAGAATGAGGATAAAATGAGAATCATCATCCTTCCATCTTTCAAGTCCTCGATGGTGACATTAATTTCTACAGTCCCTCCAGGTATTCAGTATTGCTTTTAATTTACTATAACCTAGAAAGAGGCTAGTGTCTAGTGGCTTCCACTTGGCCTTTTCTACTACAATAGCTCTTTCTTCACAGAATAAGAAAACAATGCAGGGATTTTGCCATTAGGTCTATGTCAATTATACATACTACAACTGTGGCAATAACCACAGGATAGGTTTGGGAATCCACTGGAGACACTGTGAGACAGAAATGAGCTAACACTCCACTGATCATCTGACCTCCATAAGGCTCTATACTGACTGGTAGACCACATTGATGTCTTAGGTCTCCTGGAACTAGTGTAAGGTCGGAGCTAGTACCCAGTAATCCCCCAAAATATCTGACAATTTACTTTTCCATATTGCACATTAATCCTAGTAAAAGGTTGTAGGTCCCTTTGGGGAATGCCGGGAGGAAGATTATCAGTACAAATTTTTGGCAGTGAAGTAGGGTCCATCCTTAAGCAAATCTAGCCTTCTCGTCATTCAAAAGGTTCTCATTCTATAAAGTGAATCCAATCTAAGAATTTATTAAGAGTCAATGACTCTCTGTTTTTGTTATTCAAGTTAGAATTCTGTTTATTTGTCCTAGAAGTTTCTGCTTATAAATACCAATTAAAAATTTATTAGATTGTCAATCTAGTTTTCTTTTAAAGGTACCATGATCAACTGGCCAATGCCTTAGATCTCTGCAAGTTGTACCATTATGATTACTATTTTGACCTTCATTTTTATTCATTAAGGTAACCATACCATCTTGTCTTTCACAATTAAATGTTACCACTTGGCTTCTGCCACCCTGGGATCCACTTATCCCCATTTCATTTAACAATACCACTTCAGTGGCAATATTTTCCACTGTAATTTCTCACCTACAGAGAAGAGCAACCACAAAACTCTTCAATGACAGGGCTCTTCACTCAAATTCATTTCTCACAGTTATGGTGAAACCCACCCTTCCAGAGTGGGTAACCAGGCTTTACATAATAAATCTACTCGAACATTCAAATCTCCCTAAGTCTTTGGATCCATTCTTCTACAGTATACCAAGGCTGATCTGGCATTCCAACTTGGGTCCATGCTTCACCTAACCAATCAAACTGTTAGATAACTTATAACCCCTGAAGCTACAACAGTGAATCCAGGTTCTCTGCCTAGTGGTCACATATTAATTTCATCTTGGTCCAACTTTTTTTTCCTCCACTATTATCTCATACCATTAATATCAATTCCAGCACATCCTCCAGATTTTTGTCTGTATACATTGGAAAAATCTTATAGTACCTTTGGTCTACAGTTCATCTCCCTGTGGCTCACACTTTGACCTCACCCTTCTGGGCCTGCTGCTGTCTAATTATAGGTCTAGAAGAAACAAGGGATGGGAGGGTTAGGTCTTATTCAGAATTGGCGGTGTCTTTCAAGGTCACTAACTACCTCAAGGGAGGCCATTATAGTTTCTTCAGGCAAGACAGGGTTATACTCCCCAGACAAAAGTAAAACTCTTCAGAAAAGGGTGCCAGACTATTGTCAAAGAAGACACAGAAGAATTTAGGGATTTGATGTATCCTATTTCATGGGGATCTTCCCATAAGTCCCTATTTAAATTTTCAGGATTCCATTTTTTTTCCTAATCCATGCTCTCACTTTAATAAAATTTCCTTGAGAGGTTGAGGGATCAATTTGGGTTGTGATTCACCCACCAACAAGAATGAGAGTCTGAGTTTGGTTATCTGAAATCTCATCCCTACAATTCCTGGAGATAAAGGTTTGTTTCAGGAAAGACAGAAGTTTTCAGGTCAGTTATGCAAGCTTAAGCTGGGAATTTGAAGTCCTAAATTCATCCTTTTTGTCCCCCACTTCTTCCAGCAGTTAGAAGCAACCAGCCAATCTCATCAGACTCATTAGTTTGACAAAAATATTCTAAGGTATAATACATAAACACTCAGTAACTTGCTTTTTATGAGTACTTGATTAGGAGTATCAAATGTTGATATTTTGCACATCTCTAATGCCATATTACAGCATGGACTATCAGTGTCCTCTATACCAGTGGAAACAGAGACATTAGTGCTTTGAAATCTAATCAGATTAGAGAATCAATCCAAAAAACCAAGAACTAAATCAGAAAACTCATCCTTCTGTTTCTGTACAACCACTCTCAGTGCTATAATCTGAATAATTCAGTGTTCTTCGAAGAAATGCAACCATTAGAATATATGAGTATGTTTATTTCAAGGATTGACTTCATGATTGTTGAATCTGGCAAGTCCCAAATCTGTAGATCAAGCTAGCAGACTGGAGACCCTCAGGCAGGAGTTGATACTGCATCTTGAGGCAGAATTTCTTCTTATAGAAACCTCAGTTTTGTTCTTAAGGCCTTTTAGTTGATTGGCTTTCTCACATTGTCAAGAATAATCTCTTTTACTTTAAGTCAACTGATTATAGATATTAACTACATCTACAAAATATCTCCATGGCAACACTTATATTAGGGTTGATTGAGTAACTGGGTCCTATGGTCTAGCCAAGTTGTCATGTAATACTAACAACCATATCATATACTTCAGTGATCCCTCTCTTATGCATATACCTAACTTAATTGGAATGTATAGTCACAGACAAGCTTGTAAATAAATGTTCATACCAGTGCCATTCAAAACAGCAAAAAAGTGGAAAAAACTCCAACCCTAATGCCTGCCAAGTGATTAATGAAAAAATAATTTTGGTATATCCATACAATAGAATATTTTTGGCCATAAAAAGTAGTAAAGTACTGACACACACAGCCATATAAATGAAACTTGAAAATATTAAGATGATTGAATGAAACCATACACAAAAGACCACATATTTTATTATTTCTTTAGTATGATATATCAAGTATACAGAGACAAAAAAGGGTAGGTTAGTGGTTGCCAGGGAGTAGATGAGGTAGAAAAGGGAAGTTACTACTAATGAGCGCAAGGTTTCTTTCAAAGATATTAAAAATGTTCTGGAATTAGATAACGGCAATTATTTAAAATTGACAACCATGGAATTGTTTAACTTTAAAAAATAAATATAAAAACATAAAATTCATATAAAATAAATAATTAGTGTGCAATAAACAGTTTTCCATGGAAAAACAAAATCGTGGATAGAGAATTCTGGTTCAAAATTGGCTGTATGGAAACAAGCTGGTTTCACCCCTCCCCATAAAAAAAAAAACCATATATAATACCAAGATTATCACCTGAAATATACCAGAACACAAATATGAAGATGAAACAGTTCCTCTGGCTGTAAAGAAGTAAAAAACACTCCAAATACATGGTAAGAAAATTGGACTTATACATCTGTAATGCCCCTTAACCCATTCTGCCCATTACCAAGTGCATGGAAAATTTTTTTTTCCCAGTTCATTGTTTCTACATTGGAAAAAATAAGATTAAGATGGACACGAGCTTCCCCACCACCTAGGGTTCCCTCTCAGGAGACCTATACCTGCCTTAACCCATGGGAAGCATTGTAAGTGCCTGAAGGAAGAAATATCTGAGGACAGGCAGAGACAATGTAGGGAGGCAGAACTACCATCCCCAACCCTAAAAACTCTGCTTTGTAAGTTGGCCAAAGGAGATGTCAAATCAGAATGACTTTCCAGCCACACCATGCTGTAGGAGGTTCATCCCACAGATTCCCTGGGCACAAATCTCTAGCTAGACATTGGTCTCAGCAAAGATTTTTTGGGCAAGACTTCAAAAGCATAGGCGACCAAAGCAAAATTAGACAAATGGGATAAGGTCAAGCTTAAAAGCTTCTGGACAGCAAAGGAAAAAATTAACAAAGTGATGAGACAACCCACAGAATGAGAGAAAATGTTTGCAAACTACCCATCTGACAAGGGATTAGTAACCAGAATATATAAGGAACTAAAACAACTCAATAGCAAAAAAAAAAAAACCCAAATAGTCCAATTAAATATGGGCAAAAGATCTAGATAGATATTTCTCAAAAGAAGACATACAAATGGCCAGCAGGTATTTGAAAAAATGCTCAATATCACTAATCATCAGACAAATGCAAATCAAAACAATAATGAGATATCATCTCACCCCATTTAAAATGGTGTTTATCAAGAAGACAGGCAATAATGGATGCTTTAAGGATGCAGAGAAAGGGGTACCCTAGTACACTGTAGGTTGGAATGTAAATTAATACAGCCACTATTGAGAATGGTATGGAGGTTCCTCAAAAGCTAAATCAAACTACCATATGATTCAGCAATTTCACTACTGGGTATATATTCAACAGAATGGAAATCAATATATCAAAAAGACATTTGCACTTCTATGTTTATTGCAGTGCTATTCCCAATAGCCAGAATATGGAATCAATCTAAGTGCCCATCAACAGTTGAATGAATAAAGAAAATGTGGTATATATACACAATAGAATATTATTCAGCCATAAAAAGAATAAAATCTTGTCATTTGCACCAACATGGATGGAACTGGAGGTTGTTATGTTAAGTGAAATAAGCCAAAAAGACAAACATTGTATGTTCTCACTTATATGTGAGAGCTAAAAAAGTGGATCTCATGAAGATAGAGAATAGATTGGCAATTATCAAATGTCAAGAAGGGTATGGGGGAGGGAGGATAAAGATATGCTGATTAATAGGTACAAATATATGGTTTGACAGAAGAAATAAGACATGTTAGATAGATCAGTAGGGTGACCATTGTTTGCAGTAATCTATTGTATATTTCAAAATAGCTAGAAGAGAAGAATTTGAATGGTTACACCATAAAGAAAAGACATATATTTAAGGTGATGGATATCCCAAGTACAATGCTTTGATCTTTACAAATTATAGGAATGTAATAAATTACCACATGTATCCCAAAATTAGGTGCATTATGCATCAATAAAATAAATAAAAGATGGAATTTAAAAATAGATATATGTGTGCTTCAAACATCTGATTTCAGCCTACAACATATAAATGTGTATTTATTTTATAATTTTTATGTAGGCTCTTAACATTTCTCTATTGATTGGAATTAACATGTTTTTTCCTCATAATCATATCAATAATGCACCACCTACACTTTCCAGTCATAAAATTTTTAAAGTGAAGCAAGTATTTAAAGGTACTTGTTAATCATTTTTTGCCCATCACTCTGTGAAATTACTATTTTCTTCCTAATTTTTTATATAATTTTTCCAAACCCACTTAAAAAGGCTATTATTACGGTGGCTCATTTTCTTAAATTTTTGCAAGACACTGAACTTGCTTTACATAGAAATAACTCTTCTTTTCAGGATCCTGTTTAATCAGTCTATACCCTACTTAATGAAATTATATAGTTAAATTGCAAGTTCAAAGAGACATAAATGTGAACATATCAAATAGTGGGAAGAGAAATAAAGAGGCACTAATCATTGTTTTGCTAAGACATGGAAAGCAGATTTAACATAGTGAACTGGTCAAAGCAGGTCAGTTAGAAAAGAAAAATCTACCATACACCCTTTACTTACTGAATGAGCATTAGTAATGTCCAAGGTGCTAGGAGATTACAAATGACTAATACAGGTAGATGCAGAGATAGGCAGAGGTTCTAATTTGGGTTCCAAATTCATCCTCAACTTGAATTCTTACTACCCCCTCACTAACTGTATGATTTGCACAAATTACTTAATGTTCTGTACTCGTTTTTTCTCATGTATAAAATAGCATAAAATTATATGTAATTTATATTGTTATGAGAATGAAATGAGTTGATTATAAGTAAAGTGCGTAGAACAGTGTTTGGCACAACACCAGAGATCAAAGAATGCTAGTTTAAGAAAAAAAGAGCCTGTGTCTTGAGGAGAGTTCTAGAATATATATTCAAAGGGAGAATTGAATAAGTACTGAGACTTTTCATTGTTTTTTAACTGTTTGTGGATTACCAGATTATGTCAATCAGTAGGACATAGTAGGATAATCTAAAGTATTGGCCAAGAAATAATATAATATAATATACAGAAATAATATAATATAATATATTATATTATATTATTTTCCAATAATAATA
This sequence comes from Daubentonia madagascariensis, assembly GCA_023783475.1. Classification (NCBI taxonomy): domain Eukaryota; kingdom Metazoa; phylum Chordata; class Mammalia; order Primates; family Daubentoniidae; genus Daubentonia; species Daubentonia madagascariensis. The sequence continues at coordinate 73,350,075 of JAKFHU010002088.1, read as the reverse complement.
TTGGAAAGAAATTTGTCTTGCCTATAATTTTCAGTGCTCAGTTATATAGACAAAGTATGTGATTCTCGTTTGCTGCTCTTAAATGTTAGGAACGGCACTTGACTCACTGTGGTAAACATTACTACTGGTACAGGGCAAGTAAAGAAGACAAACTACCAATTTCTTTTGAATGGAAATACTGTTCTGTGTGGTAGGCAGTTGTTCTGCTTGGATCTACCCAAAAAATATACACAATGTACCTTCAGACATGACTAGGGCTGACCTTGCCATGTCCAGGGTCATCCATGACCATGGTCATCCTGTGGTTATAGTTGATTGAGATGGACAATTGATCCATTTTGGTAAATTAGCTTCTTTCTCCCAAGCTGGAGAAAGAAACTGGAATTGACAGATGATATGTATTAATAGTTAGTTTCTGTTAATATCCAAACTGAGAAGATACATAAACTGATGAGTTATTAAAGCAACCACATTCTGCCACTTATATGGAGAAGAAAGAAATAGCAGTGACTAAGAAAAGAATTAATTAAATGCCCGTATATAGACAGAAATACAAAACAATACATTCTTAAACAAGGAAGAGAGACTGCTTTGTTTTTGTTTCCTGGTTGTTTTCCACGTCTCAAGTCGAGTCTTTTGAGAGGCTGGCTGCACTTAGTGTCCTTTCTTTATTTCCTATAATCAATTCTCTCTTTGTTCTAAAGCTAATTTGAGTGGGTTTTTGTTGTTATCAACCAAAAAAGCTTTGACCAAGAACAGTCCATTATTTTACATGGAAGAAGTGGTTACGTTAATAACTCCCAGTGGGCAAGTCTCCTCCTTCAAATAAATTGGAGGAGAAGTAATTATGTGGGAAATTTCAACAAAAAGAAGCTAAATTATTTTGACCAGAACTAAAAAGAGAGAGAAAAACACTTTTTCTAATTTTAATTAACCAGGCTATCGCCTACATATCAGATTTAATTTTCCCAGAGGATTCCAGTTCATAAAAACATCTGGAATCAGAAGTCCTTAGATGTACTGGGAAGTAGATTCTATATTTAGAAACAACCTCACTTGTGGCTAAGCTAAAATGCCCCTGACAATAAAAGAGTCTGCAAAGAGTAAGAATTTATAGAGGCCGATGCTCAGTGTCTCGGCAAAGACTAGCTGGTGATAATAGACATGTGCCTCCTACCTCAGAGCCTTTTCTGTTCCCCAGAGCCAAAGAGAAATTCATGTTATACTGGGATTTTGGTCAATCTGACTAAACAGTTTTCCAGACATTTAAGAGCTTTCCTAGAGACAGAGAATCCTTTTGCCAGAACTCTCAAGCACTTTAGCGACCATGGGAGTTTATACACTGGTTGGTTTTGCTCACTCTTAACATTTTGCTTTTCTTGAGGACTCACTGATTGATTCATTACACCATCCTTTATTGATCAATCTTTGTGCGGTCAGTTCAGAACTGGGTCTCTAAGAGGCAGGTATGGAAAAGTCTTTTCTCTCAAATTTGAGTCAAGGAGAGAGGAAAATTAGAGACACACTTGCAATTAAATATCAAGGTATATTTAATTGAGTGCTTGGAAGCTGAGAGAGAGGACACCTACCTCATTTTGTGTAGAGGTGGGGGGAATAAAGGTTTCTTGGGAGTGATAAATCATGAATGGGTCTCTATGTTTAGGATAGGAGCATTTTCCAATCAGAGGAAAAAGCATATGAGCAAAGTTGTGGAGAGGTGATGAAATATACCATGGGGTGTTTGGAGGTACAGAGTGATAAAAATAGGCTGGAGCTGAAGGCAAGGATGAGGTCTAGAATGGCTTTGTAGACTATGCTTAAGAATTGAGATTTTTGCCCTAAAGGCATTGAAGACATAATGAAGGTTATAAACAGAGAAACGACATGCTCAGATTTCATATATGTCATGTGTATTTTTCTTATTAAATAATGAGGAAAAATAACAGCTGCCATTGATTAAGCTTCTATGTTAAGTTCCTAAAAACTATGAGGAATAACTTATATCCAGAAAATATTGGGCAAGGAGGTACAGAAAAGTTTATCAGATTTTGCTGAATTGACCACACAATACTTTTGGCACCAGAATTGAAATTAGTATCTGAGTTCCTGTCCTTTTCATTATATGATCTGCTTCCCGAATTGACATCTAGGTTTAGTAGTTAAACTCCAGTGTCTCTTTAATTTGTTATTTTTTAATGTTGTACTGGCACAGGTTTTTGGGCTCAGGATTCAAGGCCGTTGCCTATCATCACAAAATGATTGCTTGGGAGGGGGAATGCCCCATTGGTATCGTAGTCATTACTTACGTACATCCCACCCCTAAAAAGTGTTTATGTGCCTCTATTATAAGACTTCTTTGTTTCCCATTAAACTATATTTCCTTTGAGGGCAAGAAATATGACTTATTCTCTTTCATAATAATACATATCCAAAAATTATTTACACTGTACCAGTGTTCTAGGCAGTTAATATTTTTTAAAAAATTAATTCTCTATTCAAGCTCTATGAAGTATTATCTCCATTTTAAAATGAGGAAAATAAGATATGAAGTTGTTCAAAATAACCTAAGGTCACTCATCAAGTAAGTGCTGGAGTCAAGATTTGATTGCAGGCTATGTGAATATCTACCATGCTGCCATGTTTGTTTCATCTTGTTTGGCAGATAGTAAGCATTCAGTAATTATTTATTGATAAATGAATAAACAAATTAATCCATCTTACTTTGAAAATAAACAATGTTTAAGTAGTCATTCTCCAAAAAATGTCATTTATGTCATTTCTGCAATTGCTAAACAAAAATTATTTCAATTAAACTCTCATAAAAATGAACTTAATGTGTGCAAACAATATTGTTCATGGAATCTCAGCTTATATTTTGCCAAATGCTATGATTTGAATGTTTCTTCCAAAAGTTCATGTTTTGGAGACTTAATTCTCAAATTTATATGTTGATAGTATTTGGAGGTGGTGCCATTAAGAATTAAGGTTAGATAAGACCATGAGGATAGGGACCCATGATGGGCTTAGTGGCTTTATAAGGAAAGGAAGGGAGATTTGAACTGGCAGGCTCTGCCACGTGATGCCTCTTGCCATGCCATGACACAGCAGGAAGCCCCGCAGCAGATGCCAGCACCATGCTCTTGGACTTCCCTGTCTCCAGAACTGTGAAAAGTAAACCTCTATTCTTAATAGATTATCCAGTCTGTGGTATTCAGTTATAGTAACAGAAAATGAACTAAGACACCAAGTAACCAGATGAAATAAATATTTCTTCTAATTATCAACTTTGGTTTTTCCTACGTGCATCCTAGTTATAAGGTATTCTGATTATCAATCCTGAAACCACCAGCTTGGTCATATATTATCATTGAGGATTCTTTGTGCTGCATCTGGTTGTCTGTGCAGGCATGCGCCAGGAATGTGTAAAAGTCTGCTGTAGACTTAGGAGTGCTATCTCAAGAGTTTTTCCATCCATCACCACTTACTCTGAAACCATTTTCTTGTGGTTTTCCCTTTTCATTTTGCTTTGTTTGTAACCTATCTTTATCTACCTCCTTAGCTCCAATTTTTTTCAGGACCTCTGACTTCTTTGATTTGGATCTACATTTTAAGCCAGCATAGCCTCTGTATCACACAATTAATGATGCTGTGTTCTCCACAAGTACATGAAACTATGAACCAGTCTGACCTTAGTTATCAGGGGACCAGTGGGTGGAAAAAGTTTTCATCTTGCCTCCATTTATGAAGCAGAAGGACCATGTTTGTAAAACTTTGGTTTTTATTATATCTTTTTGATTAGCTCACTTGCTCTACCAATAAGCTATGAGAATTAGTTTTCAGAAGATTTAGTGCACAGAATCTAGGTATTTGTGTTTAGTAAGAACCCTGCAATTGATGTGCACTCTAATTCAGATAAGGATGTACTTCTTTGTCTATCTCTATAAAATGAGGCAAGCAATACCTGCCCTACTTGTCCACAGGTGCTATTTGGTTCAAGTGTAAAATATGTAAGTTTACATTGAAAGCATCTTTTAGGAATAAGGTAAAAAAATAGAATATTCAAGTACACTATCACTATCAATGGAGCAGAATTTAAGCAGGCTCATGTTCTTTTACATACAGAAAATGCTTCTTTTGATAAGAATGTGATGAAGGTTGAAGTCTTTGTAAATCAAATATAGAATTAAATAAAATAATTAAATAAGTATAAGTTTAAAAAAGAGTGGAAACCCTCCTGTATTAAATTTTAACTAGTGAAGATTTTTCTTATACAGGCTTGGAAACCAACTCTATTTGTGGCACCCTTCACAGCTGCTTAGAATCAGGCTTAACCTAACAGAAACACTGAGAACTGAACGCAGGTATCAATTTTTCTCTTTTAATTCATAGAAATAATAATTGTAACTTTATATTAGTATGTGTATACTTACTGTTTTATCTTTAGGGTAGTATAATTTACCTTCTCCTTTTTTATTAAATATAGAACATTATTTAAAATGTGGTTATTATCAAGTAAGACTGAGACTTCTAATAGCTGGAGTTCAAGTTTTACAGCTTGGAGCTTAGCGGCTCAACACTCGGTAAATAAGGACCTCTCCAAGCTCTTTAAATAGTATTTGAGCTGAGTTAAGTTTATGAGTTAGCTATAAAATTATAATTTGGTTCTGAAGAGGAAGCCTCATTTAGTGGCACTCAACAAACTAATACAGTGACCCTAAATCCCAACCTGACTGTTTAGTTATTACAACTCACCACTATAAAGACTATTAACAGGCCTAATTAAGGCATCAATCACCTCTCAGAACCTCAATAACCTTACAATAACTCTTTTTATGGCATTTTTAGCAATTTGCTCTAATGCACGAGGGCTATATACAAATGAATTGGATATTAGGGCCCCTGATAACATGAGGCCATTTGGCAAGCTTTCCCAGCCACTACACTTTCCACAAGCTCACTGGGAAATGGACCAGAGTTCCTTCTAAGGACAGAGTGGAACCTGACCTGGTCTGCATTTAAGACAACCCAATAGGCTACCAGGTTTTTAGGGCCATGTAGGCATTGAAACAAAACAATATAGGCCATTGGGCATTTCCAGGTTTCTAAAGACTTTTTTGTTTAGGCTGCACTATCCAGAACAGCCATCTATGGGGAGCAAATCACCTATACAACAGCCACTTTCTATAAGCTGTGTAGGCAAACTGTCTGAAGAGCACATTAATACTTTCGATCTATTGTGTTAATGGACCCGACTTTCGCAACTGAATATCTCTGTAGTAAATCAAGTACACTTTAGTAAGACAAGTTTAAGGGCAAGGCATTATTTGGTAAATTGCAGTGAGGTCACGTACTTTAGTTTATCCTAATACAGGTTTTAGTATTTTCTAAGTGATTTGTCAGTTAGGAAACTCACAGATCATCTCAAATGCCCCAGTGAAATCACCCTGGCTTCCTCCTTTATAGGTCAGCAGAGTTTCAGTGAGGGAGAAGAAAACAGGTTGAGAGTTAACGGCTGCACTGGAAGAATGCCACGTTCAACCTCTCCAGAGAATACACATTTTATAGCTAGGCAGGGTGTGAAGTAAGTAGACAGTAGGATGGTAGTGATGAAAGCAGGATTGATCAAGTGAGGGTCTAATGCCTAATCTGGTGCTCCCAACTGATTTCCAGGGTCAGGGCAGACATTGCACACTGCTAGATAGGAAACACACCATGAGATGTGATAGAGGAGACCAAAAACCTTTCCAAACTAGTTTGCTTCTAAAAGTTAACCACTTTATTTGTATTTATTATGGCAGTAATTCATTTAAGTTAGTATTTTGAAGCTCAAAATCTAAAGGTGTTAGCATTTGAGGGGCAATATTTTAAATCACATTTAGGTATTTCCACATTAGAGTGAATTAGTTAAATATTTTTCAAAGAAACAAGTCCATGAAGACATGAGGCAAGAAAAAGTCACTTTTGAAAAAGGAAATGTTGGGGTTATGGGAAAAAACATCTAAGTCTTGATCACAGGAAGACATATGTGAAGGCAGATTTAATGCAGAGAACTAAGGAATGGAGAGACAAGCTTCCTAGAGAGCCCTCCCAAACAAGCAGGGTATGGATGAGATAAAAGATTGTTAATTATTCTTTTTCAGGTGATTTTAGTTGCTGAAACCAACAAATCCTAAAAAATATAAAGGCTCAAACATGGCAACTCATTTCTTGCACACGTTAAGTCCAAAATATTCATTCTTGATTGGCAGGCAGCTTTTGTGCAATCAATAATTTAGGGACTTAGTTTTCTTCTATCCTGTGGCTTCATCAACTTTGGAAACATGACTTCCAAGGTGACCAAACCCATCTGCATCAAGTTGGTAGAAAGGGAAAGATGTGTTGGACACATCTAACTGCAAAGAAGCTTTGGAAATGGGCACAGTGAAAGCTCAGTGATCTCTGCGACACGGACATTCTCCTGAGCTGTGGTCCTGACTCTGTGTCTTACAGCCTCTAGCATACTAAAATAGGCAGGTCATAATATGACAGAAAAGGATGTGGAGGCTTAAAATAGAGAGGGTACATAAAGTACGTGACAAAAAAAGAGATGTTTTCTTCTTGTTCAGCTTTGGTAAAAATAAAAACAAAAATAACATTTCTGCCTGTTGGTGTAGGAGAAATTGATATTTGAAAAAAGAGGGCTAGCAGAACCAGATTGGAGCTTTCTGCTTTGCTGATGTTCATACAGTAATTATGCATGGAACTAAGGCCATACAACCCTATTAAATGAGTATGGAAAAACAGTCTTGGCACTCCTGGTCTTCCCCCTATCTCCAGCTATGTTAAGTTTATCAGTGATAAAATTACCTTATGGTTTTCCTAGTTAAAACACCAATATTGTTAAATCTACTTCTATCTTAATCCAAAATATCATGGGGGATATTGTGGAATTATTTAATTTACTTCTCAGTTGGGGTACTTAGCTGGGATATGGGCTCAGTAGTATATTCTAATTGCATTGGTCTTTAAAGACTAAATAATCTGGAAAATGTGATTCTTAAAGTATAGAGGGAGATAACCAAACTGGTTTTCCACTAAGTTTTTAAATAAATATTCTGAGTTGGCTGCAATCCACAGTTTACACATTTGCTTCTAGGAAAAGCACTTTTGAAAATTATCTAGTCTGATTTGGGACACTAACAGCTAGAATACAGATCCTTGCTATGCACCCAGCATCTTGATTTAAAAACCCTAAACCCTACGTTCACAAGCTCCAGTTATTTCTGGGACTAAGAGCCATACCAGAACATCGAGACATTATAAAATTTAATTCCCTATTAAAAGAAACAATGGGGAAAATAACATTTTTCTATGGTTAATTCCTTTTCTTTGTTAATAAAAATTGTTTTTTGTTCATATTGTTTTCCTTGAACATGCAATCTCTGTAGTGGACTATTGTTACTGTTGAGTAATGCCTGATCAGTGCCTAATGTTGCATACCTAAATGCTTGTGGAAAACATTACTGTGAAGTTGATCATCAGAGCTTAAGGATCATCATTAATTTTAAACCAAAGCTACAAAAAGCATGAAATGTCCACAATCATGATTTGCTCCTTAAAAAGATGTGAGGATAATTGTGCAGATTTCTTGGATTTACTCTAGTCAATTTTAAAAGAGAAATATTATTAGTATTTTTCTCACTTTTCTTCATAAAGGATGCTTCTCTGCTCACAGCATAAGGTGACTCATCACAACTTTGTCACAGTGAGTGGTCAGAAGGCATAAGCCAGAACTCCAGCATTAGCCAACGGCTGTCACTTCCATTTAAGGGACCAACACATCCTCTCATGGACACTTCCTGGGGCAGTCTTTGCAAATTGCTCACCTTATAACTGGGAAAATCAGGAAGGTGTTAACTCCAAAATAATCTTAGGAGTTAACTTAATATGAAATGGTAAGCTTGTTGTTCAGCATCACTTAAGAATGTGATTTTTCTCTTATTTAAGAAATTAGTTCAGATTTTGAGGATTTTGCAACGCCATTTCTTCTTTCAGGTTATATAGTGTTTTCTTCCCCTTTATTCAGCAATTGCCTGACCTGCAATTTGGTGCAACATACAAATTTATGAGTCAATAGATTTACTAGATACCATTAAGTAAAAAGAAAAGCATTTATACCTCCATGGCATACTTTTCAACCATGCCTTATAGAGAAGTAGACATTTTTGTCTTCTCTTCCCTTGTGGAACAGAGTATCAGCTAGGAATTATATTTTCCTATAGGTAACAGAGACATCACCATCACCACCAATAAAAAAAAAAAAGTTGCTTAAACAAATTATGGAATTTGTATTTCCCTCTGATAATGATAAGTCACAGGGTATTACTGATACCATGGCTTCATGTTGTTATTACTTGGGCCACCAACTCTCACATTCATTTTCAGGAAATAATTGCTGTGGCTCTAGCCATCACATCTGACTTCCAGGATAGCAGAAATAGGAAGACTAAGTATAAAAGCTGGTAAATTCTTAAACTATGACATTGTTTTAGGGAAACTTTCTGCAAGCCCTGTTCAACAACATCTTGTAATATTGCATAGGTCAGAAGCCTGTCTCATAGACATCAATACCTCAAATGCAACTGATAAGTGTTGTTGCTAAACTGGGCACATTGTCAGTCTCAAGAAAATCTGAGTCATGTCATTAAGGCAAACATGGAGAATGAATAGTAATAAGCAGCTAGTGGTCTTTTTCACAGGCATGCTGGGAGGGAAATTTCTGCTCTTCTCTCTCCCTCCAGCCCCATCCACTTGCAATCCATTTTCCAAAGAGGGACTGGTCCCAAGCAGATTGGTCAGAGATTGAAATAAATTGAGGCCTGTTTTACTAGGAGGCAGAAGTGCTGGGCTTAAAAGATATAGACTTGCTTCTTGAATCCTCTTACGTGTTTTATGCCAAACTAATAAACAGAGTAGTAGAACTTGCTACAGCAGGTCAAAAAAAGTATTGTGTTCCAGACTTTCTGCTTACCCCTGGGTAGGTAATACAGCTGGGGCACATACTACAGGCCAAGTTCTCCTTACGTGAAGAGAAATTAGATAGGAAACCCAAACTATGTCTTAGGCCTATACGAAGAACACATATTTTGAGGGTTATAGGTCGCTTGTCCAGGTTCATAAAGTGGGACAATAGTCCCCACTTGGTTACGGACCATTATGTGTATACTCCTTTCATCAGAACTCCAAAGAGAAGGAGATGCATCACAAAGCTCCTGGAGAAAGCAGCTTTTGTCTTAGCCAAATCTTAAAGTTTGCACAGTTTAGAGTGTTATTGACTTCCTGCTTTCTGTGTCCTTTTCCTACCTCACACACACCCCTGCTCTGTCTCTAGCTTCCCAGTCTTCTCCTGATCTTTCTCATCAAGGAAGCTTTTCCACCTGGACTATTTGTGCAGTGTGGTTGATCTCCTGCCTGTGCCAGTTATGTCATAATTATTCATTTGTCTTCCTTCACTAGATGGATGGTTCCTTAAGGAAAAAGACCATGGCATAACTCTTTGAATCTTCAGGGACCAGCAAAACTCTTGTTCCATAGCTCTCAATTAATGGTAATTAGAGTTATTATTATTTAATATAGGAATAAAAACTAATAGCACTGAATCATAAATTACCTAATCAGGTCACAAGAAGCCTGGGAACTCAATACAAGTCAAAGTCTTTACTTGTAGCAGTGGTTTGTAAAGTATGTGTTAGGGAGACCTGCGGCAGTGAATTTTTAACAGGGGTATGCATCAAAATCACTTATGCTAAGTCCTGTATTCAACACTTGGATTCATATTCCACAGATTTTGGGTAGGGCTGAGGATTCTGTATTTTTATAAGGAATCTCCAGGGATTTTGCTTCACAAGCTAGATGGAATGGGTCAGAATATGAGCTGTGGTCAACAGGTTATTCTACTCTGTCCCCTGTGGACAGATCCACTGGGATCTGCTTTACACATGCAGCAGTTCTCGGCCTTGGCTAGTAGAATCACCTGGGGAGCTTCCAAAGTCCAGATGCACAGAAGATGCCCCAGAGAATGAAACTGAAATCTTGGAGAAGGGGACAAGACATCAGTAATCTTTAAAGCTCTTCAGGTTATTCAAGTAAGTAGCCAAAGTTGAGAGTCAATGACAGACAGAAAGAAATTCTGTAAGAACTTTTACCCACTGCTGACAAAACAACAATAACAGAATAAGATGTAAGCAAATAGATTAAACCCTACAGTGACATTTCAGTCATTAGTTTATATATGCCTAAATTCACACCAGCCTGGGCAATAGTTACTACTTCATTCCACGTGCTACTTACTGGCTCTCTCTGCTCTTTGGTGATACCTGTTTCCCTGGTCTTTGATTCTCTCCCCCTTACTCTGCACTCTAGAATTTGTGGACCTCTGAGTTTTGTTGGTCTCAAATCATTTCTGACCCACAGTTTTCTTTAACTATTGCATGTCTTCATCTCTCTGGCAATAGCCTGCCTCCTTGATTCTTTCCCATGATTTCCTTTTACCTCTGATCCTTATCTGATCCCTCGAGTATTTTATCTTTACTATGTTCAGCTCTTTCTCTGCATTCCCAACATTTTCGTGTGACAGAGCACCACATTTTGAAGAATATTCACCAAAACTCTGTGGGATCTTGACTGGGTGCAGGTCTACGAAAATTAGCATGAATTTTAAAACAAAGAATTGGAACTCATTCTGATTTTTAACCCATTCCTTCCTTTGTCCTGTTTTCTTTCCTTCACATAACCAGCCAGAACATTGGTGAGATTTGCGCCTCTGGATGTCTCATTCTCATATTTGTTGTGTTTCCCAGGGACTGCTCGCTCAATCCTCGGGAATGCGTCACTTCAGCGAATATTTACCCGCAAAAGTTTAGTGCTTATGTAATATAAAGACTTGAATCTCAATGACCCAGGGCACTCCTGTCCTCTAGTCCTCATTTTTTCCTGGCCCATTGGTCATCTGCAGATCCGCAATTCAATTTCTGCTCTGTCATTAGATTGTCTATTCCCTCACAAAGTGTCTCCTCCCTCAGCTTCACCTTCTCTTCTTAATGACTGCACCAGCCTCTCAGAGTAGACATTTAGTTTTTCCTGATTCTCTCTGGCAAACATTTGGCTGATTGTTTTTCATAAGATCTTCTGCATTCTTCATAGGCTCTCTCTCTTTCTCTCTCTCTCTCTAACAAAGCTCTGCCACCAATTTTCTCCCTGTATTGAGATAGTACTGTGCCTTCCTTCCAAGAACACTATTTTGTAATGTGATTTCTCTGCACAAACACTGTGAATGGTCCACATTGACTGAGGACTAACTCCTGGGTCCTTTGAGGCTCTTCACAGAATGGTTCACTACCTTACTGCAGGGACTTCTGCTCTCTTCATGGTGAGCCCCATTTTCTGCATTCAAGGTGGCCTTTTCCTAGTCCGACTGCTGTTCATGTTGTTCTCATTGACTGTCTTGTCTGCTGTGCAGATCTTATGCCTCTTTTATGTCTTTCTAAGATGTCACTTACTACCTGAAATCTCCTCCAGTAATCACAGTTGAGTGCATTCTCTCTCCTCTGAATGCAAACCATTCCCTTCCATTCTCATGGTAATCAATATTTTCTTCCTTGCACTGTAATTATTTATGCATAGCTTGTCTTCATTAATAGCTTAACCTGTCTTTGATATCAGGAAGCTTACTCATTTCAGGATCTGTTCCTCTACCCCCACACCATAATCATTAGCTCACTGGCCTCTTCCATAGTAGGCTCTGGATAATTAATTATTGAATTATGTTCAATAATTAAAGAAGGAATAAATTAATTAAGTAAAAAAATGATAGCCTCTGAATAGAGTTTCATGTTTGTATTTTAAAAAAATACTTTTGAAGGTATTGGTATCTCTTTTTCTTTTTCCTCCAACATGAAGTGTTTGAACAGCAAATCCAATGCTAGCCTCCTGGCAGGAAATCATTGGGAAACAATGGCTTAAAATGAGGCTGTTTAAATATTCAAGACCTACAAAATCAAATAGAACTTCTAAGCAATAGGAATTAGCTGTGAGATGCATTTAAATATGAATGTACTTAGAATATTTGTGCAAAAGTAATGGAGATTGAATGGTGATTTCTAGGCACGATTAAGAAGGGAATATTAAATGCACCATATTAGGGAAAGCAAAATTCACCTTGGCAGGAACATTGGAACTCTCATGTGAATATAAGATCTTGGGGCCACATTTTTTTCTAACAAAGTGCATTGCCTATATTATAATGGAAACTGGAAAATATCATGCAAAATATACATTATGTAATTACTACAGAACCAAGGGGTTGAGGTACATTAAAGTCCATCCAGTAAAAAAATTCATTTTGAAAAGCTTAAGATCTTACAGGAAAATACTGTTTGGGAAACTGATTTTATGTGAACATATTGAAAATCCACACACACATGCACACACAGAGAATAAATATAAATATAATAGACTCTCAATTACTTACAACTTGTGGCACAGTACTCTGTGACCAATTTTTGTTTTTCACTCACGCATTCTTCTCATCCTTGCCAGTTTACAAATGGATTTTTTTTCTTTATATTATATACATTTTTAGTGGCTATGTTTCTGGAAGTGAGTTGTCATCCAAATGTGAAAATTTTTTTATCATTTTAAAAGATATTTTCTTAATACCTGTTGGGTTTCAAGACATTCTCAAAAGCTCAATCACTGTTCCCGTGTTGTCTCTTTTCTCTTCCTACAAACAACCGTTCAAAATTAGATCTGGTTACATAATTCCCCAGCTTTTAAAAATAATTTAAAAGCATTTTTTCATGGTATCTCCTCCTCATCTGCTTTTACAATTCCTTCCAATTTCTTCTTTTTCTACATGATATTTCTAAGTTTCTGACAATTCTTAGAAGATGTGACTCTATCGATTCTGAATTTGAAACTCTTCTGATATTCCAGAACTTTGTGACAGCAAGATCCCATGGTTGGGGAAAGATGTTTTAATCTGCTTTATACCTAACTAAAAATCTCATGTCTACTGGTAAAATTAAGCAAAATTCTCGAGTACATTTTAAATGTAGCATGATTTGACTATAAATAGAACCCACTATTTTCCTAGAGTTCTTATAGAGAAAATTTTTTATTTTTACTTTTCTTGAGTTACTACAAGTTATCTCGGTATTTAACTTAGGACTTAGCAAAGACTACTGTATACAATTGGTGAAAAATTGAGATACCATAATATAGAATGTTAGTTACCATAAAATGGTTTTGTTATTTGAGGTTTTTTCGATTGATTCTTACAGGTTTTATTGAGCTAAAAAGTAAATATTGACAAATAGAAGATTCCCATTATATTCTCCATTGAAACTAAATTAGTGACAACATTTTTAGAAAAGATATTAGTTTTCTTTTGAGCAAAACCCTTGGAAATGTGAAGAAGGAATGCAAAGGATAAAACAAATGCTAGATTATTTCAACAAGAAAAAAGAAAGAAATCTTAATATCTTAAAGTAGCTCCACATTTTGTTGCTGGAGGGGAGAGAAAAAAATATTTTTATTTTATCCTTGACTCTTCCTCTCTGTAAATTAGACTGACTCCCCACAAAAAAACCATAAAACAGGAGCTTTATTAACCTATGCATCCTGCTTACACATGGCAGCACTCAGAGATGAATGACTGAAAGGAATGTGTAGAACTTTGGCTGATAGAGCATCTTAACAAAAGGACAATACATTTTTAGAGAAGTAACAAAACAAAAGGACTTTGAGCTTTTAAGGGTGGCAGTTTGTGGAAAGGCACCTCTATGGGGGAACTAATGGTAGGTAAGGACTAGTTAGTAAAGTTTTTTATGTAGATTCCTCTGATGCCATCTGGAGTTGTTTCAGGCATTTAACTTTTGTCTCTATAAGCATTACAGGGACTGCCATTCTAGTTTCAAGAGTTTTATTGATGTGCTGTGGCCATATAGGATTAACTGCGACTGGTCTCTTCCTAGCACATAGATTAGACCAGTTTCATGCCCAGGGCAGACAAACTGGAACCAGTGTACTTCCATATTTTTGCAGCAGGCAGTGACTAGAAAAATAACATCAAAAATAGTGCCATTAAAATAGCTCCTCCCCCACGCCTTTTTTTATTGTTTATCAAGGAAACTTGGTAGAAGAGAGGATTCCCTACCACATATTTTTTATAATATTCTTTGTAGTCATGATGCTATCTCAACAAACTGATTCTAGTATGGGGAAAAAAATGCTTACCCTGTTCACAGTCTAAAACTCCAAAATGTACAATGTAAACATTAATATTTATACCATCTATACTTTCTTTCATCGTTTACCTATCAAATGCCAAACAAATCATGTCTTAGAAGAAGTAAAACTCACTTCATTCTTCTTCAGTTGCCAAGGAGTAAGTTGAGATAATTCTGAGATATACGGTGCTGAGCAGATCTACCTAATTCGTAAATGTAAGCAATTCATTTGGAAAAAAGGCATTATCCATTGTGAGTTTTCACCACTTTATTATAGAAATTCCCTTTCTCAAAAATTCCACCCGAGAAATAAGTGTTTTCTTAGGGCTGAGAGTAGCAACACTTGCATCCTTGCATTTGGCATCTAGAGACCATGTAGCCCTGCTGTCCAACGTGGTAGCCACTGGCCACATGTGTCAATTGAGCCCTTGAAATGTGGCCAGTCCAAGTTAACCTGTGCTTTATTTGTAATTTACACACCAGATTTCAAAGGCTTAGGACAAAAAATTGTAAAATATTAATAATTTTTATATTAATTAAATCTTGAAATTTAAAAAGATTTGGATATGTTGAGATAAATATACCTATTATTAAAATTAATTTACCTGTTTCTTTTTAATGTGACAACTAGAACATTTAAAATTACATATATGCCCACAAAGACTCTCTCCTCTGACCAAAACTTTAGTCAGGCTCCTCTGAGTCCTCTGCTTGAGAGGCCCAACTTTGAACTTCCTTTTCTGTCCTTGTAGAATATAGTTGGAGCAAGAATCCCAAGTAGTTTAGGGGAAACCCCCACCCTTGGTATCTGACTACCTTTGATGTTTTATCAATCTGGATTGCCTTCAGCAATAGCCTTATCGAGTCAATTTAGCCAGTAATATCCTTGTTTCCTCTTAGTGATTTTCCATCTACTGACATCCACCAACTTCTTGACAATAAATTTCCACTTTTGCTTGTTGGAGTTGAGTCCAATCTCTCTCCCCCATTGTAAGATCCAATTGCAGTGGCCCCTATATCTATTGTCATGGCCTCTTTTGAAGAAATCTGCCTTACCACATTCAGCAAGTGTCATGAATAATTTTTTTCTTTAATAATGCCTTGAATTATATTTCTATTGAATATTGCTGAGAGAAATACTTACCATAAGATTCTCTTTCTCAAATCGATGTATACAGACATTTATAAATAACTTCTGATTGGTACAACATCAAAAGAGTTAGTGAGGTATTGGCAAAATCAAAGTTGGAATAATTTTTTTTCTAAAGATTTTAACAATAATCTCCATGATATCTAGTGTTTAGTCTTCATTATTATTAATTGTCACATAATTTTTCACTTCTCTCTTGGTCTGAATTCAACAAATTTCTCTTAATTTCTTTAATACGAGGCATAGATCGTGGAAAGGCAGAGGAAACATAGTTATAAAGTGACTTTTTGAAGATTAACACAGAATCCCTAGAAAAAACTGAAAGCCTCTCTCCTCGCCACATTTGCTTTCCAACTTGTGTGAACTGTAGCCACGATCTGTCTAAATGCAGCCCATGTTTTCCTCATTATAAATCAGGCTTGTGGATCAAATGATATTGAGATACCAAGGAGTCAAGAAGAAATGGCTATAGGAGATAGAAAGAAAGGACCAAGTTTAATCTTCCCATAAATTCTGAATCCTGCAACGTACACATCAGAGTGAAAATGAAATATGAAAATGTAGCTGCCACTCCTAGGGAAGGGACAGTAAGCTAGTCGCTGGGAAGATGCTCAGGAGGAGGTCAGTGAGGAGGGGAAATATGAGAGAGAAAAGCCTAGTGTACCAAACCTACCAGCCCAGGGATATCTTAGGGATGTGATCTCTGCCCTCCCTGCTAACTCTCAGATTGTTCTGACTCATAAGAGGTAGTGATTCTCAACAATTGCTTCACTCACTTTGGGCAAAACATACATATTTATTCAAGAACCACGTAGCTTTTGTGAGTGTAAATATCTGATACATGGGTCTAAAAAGAAAAAGTTCCTAAGAAAAAAGAATTTGGAAGAATTTAAACCAGAGAGAATGTACTGTTGAGTGGCTATTTTAATTTTGCATAGGTGGAAATACTGCTTAAGAACACTTTTAAGGACACATATATGATAAACATATAATAATTAAAGTTTCCCATAGGGCTTTCTAACATTTTTGCTCAGAAAATCTCAATATCAAGCCATGTAACTGACAGTGGGTCATTGAAACAAATACAAATCTGTGGTCCTTTGAGAAGTGAGCTTATTTTTCTCCTGAAAGTTTTTTTCAGGATTGTGGATGTCTCGGTAATGCTTATGGGTATGAAACCAATGTAATTTGGCAGATATAACTCTCTTTTTGTATGGAATAATGTTCTATCAACTTGCCTTTGCAGATTCTGTTTTTTTTTTTTCTAGCCCTGGCACCAACTGCTTGCTGTATTCCCATAACTGAGCCTTGTGTTTATTGAAAAAGAGACAATCCAGTTTAGCATAGAAAGTCCCAGGAGGAAGCAGTAAGGAGCAGGTGTGTTTTATCTAAAGCCCAGCATGCTGTCTTCTGCAGTAGGCTCCTCCAGCAGCTTAGCCAGCTGTGCAGTACATATGGAGTAGAAGCCAGAAGTACGGCTCAGTACATGTGCCTTATTACTAACCACAACTACATTCTCCCGCTCACAGTATCCCCTGCTTCTTGAAAATGGCTACATCAGAATAAGTCCTATTGCCTCATATCAACCAAAACACTCAAGCTCCCTCTTTCTCCCCCTCTACAAGCAAAGATTTCAGAGATTCATTCATCAAACTGTTTATTTTGTGGGAGTATCCATGGAATAAGATGATTTAACCCAGGAATTTTACATTATATCAACTAACTTGCTCAGTTGACTTTCATGTTAGTTTGGGTTCCCCAGTGGTAGACCTTGAGAGAAGTATCTCTTGCAAGTAGTTTATTTGAAAGGTGAAGGAATCACTTAGTAGGGGGTGAGAAATGAGACAAGGCACATTATTAAGCCAACTACTCACTGTGGGTCAGTGAAGCTTAATTCTGCTGAGGAAACACTAGGAGCCAGTGTAAAGATCATGCCTCCAAGTTATCCAACACAAGAGACATGAAGATTGATGTATTTTCATCAACTATCTGTAGTCATTGGTTAAGCAGTGCTCTCACATGGTCCTAATCCCCAGCACTACTAGCCCCTTACTTAGGTCGCTGAAGTTTGCTCATTAGCCAATGAAAGACTTCAGGCAAAAGAATGCACATTCTGGAAGCTGGAAGTCAAATGAGCTTGCACCAAAGTGGTAAAGGGAAGGGGATATGACTAAGGCACCTACAATACCTGTGACAGTGTTGCTATTCAGTTGATCAACTGAATCTTTCAGGGAAGAAACTCTCTGTAAGGTAAAGAGCACACTTGGCCAGTCTAGTTGCTATGCATGTTGTAAAGCCAAAGTGCATAGATGAGGAATTTGGGACAGATTTACCTGTACTCCCACTTCTGTCCTCTCTGCTTCCCCTTGCTTGTCTACACAGAAAACGTATGGCATAGAAGTTTGTTTCTTTACTTTTTTAAAGGAGGCTTTGCTGATAAAGCTCTCCAATTTCCCTTGATATAATTAATTAGCCCTCAGTTTATTTTATAATCTGTTTAAAAACTAACAGCAAAATTCTCTTAATACTTATAGCCAGAGCCATTATTTTGTGAAAAAATTTATCTGATATCTCTCATGTCCTCGTTCTGCTTTTATCTTGCCTAAATCTCATCTCAAATATTCTTATATTTTGGTCATAGCTATTCACTGCAATACTTACATTAATAAACTTTTCTTCCTCCCCATTTTATGAATCTTTACTAATCTAAGAAAGGCACTTTGCATGCAAGTGTTAACGGTTTACAGATGCTTACATTTGAAAATTCTAATATATATATGGTATACTTCAACACAAACTGGCATGGTGGCATATCTCAGGATACAGAGAGTTTTTCTAGCATCCTTCAAGTTATATTATTTAAGTGGTCTCTTTCACATTAGGGACACCAAAATATATTTTTTTGATCCATTTCTCTCATACTTGCCTGTAGGTAACCTTGTGTTTTCCACTAGCTGTTTCAAGGCGTATATTTTATATCTCATATTTTTAAATAAGATTCTTACAAAATTACATTTTAGAAAGCTCCTTCCTATATAAAAATCTTTGTTTCCTTTTTAGATTTCTTTTTCAAAATGATTTATGGCTCAATTTTGGAAGCCTCACATTGAGTTAAGATTGAAAAGGGGTGATATGTGTATACTGCTTTGATATAGATTAAGCAGTGAGAAAGTAACAGTGGAAATGCTACCATCTAATTTATTTCACATTTTGGTCATCAAAAAGTTGTCCACACAAACAAGGCAATCACAACATTTTAAACAGACTTTCAAATTTCCTGAGGCCTTCCACTGAATCATTGTAGCCATGTGGAGTTAAATTTAAGAATATCGATTAGAATAATAATGAAAAATCCTATGAATGAAACTTTCTGCATTTCTTGTCTGCTCTGAATTATAATACAATCTTAGTAGATCCTAAGGTGTAGTGTCTATTATATCCATTTCAAACATGGTCCCCTGAAGATTCTCAACTCTGTAGTAGGACAATCACAGAAACTGAAAGTTAAATATCTTAGCCCTTAACACTGACAGTGGGGAGCAGCAAAGCCTGAGGAATCATGTATGGACAACGTGGGAAAAGATACCTATTAATTTCAGCAACATGGGAAGTACTGTTTATACTCATAATAGCCTGAAGCACATTCTCAAACATAAAATGCAGCAAACCTCATTAGGTAACATTTTCCAAAGTTCCTCAAATACCTCATTAATGTATTATTGGAAGGAACAATGAAATGCCCTAGGGAGGCCTCCAAATATTTAGATTGATCTCATAAAAAGAAACAAACATCTCAAAGTTGAATATTATCTTTTGAGATATATATATATATATATATATATATATGAATGATAGAATGTTTTTTTCAGTTCTACATGTAATGGGCTTGAGTGTCACCACTGTCCTAACAAATAAAAAGGTAAACAAACTAAAAAATCAACAAATCTACTTACATCTAGAAAGAAGTGACATCACGGGGCAAATAACTACCGCCAAAATTGAAGAGCCAGACAGGTTGATTCATAGAATCACAATATAACTGCACAAAAAACACCATGGAACCAGTGTCAGGGAAGGAAAACTCAAACTGTAACTGATGAGTTGCTAGAGGCTCAGTGTGAACAACAGTGAGAGTTAAAATGCCAGGGGGAACCAGTCAAAGGGAGGCCCCAATGTTTGTGTCAGTTTTACCTCCAGGAGCTCATCCAGGTTTTCACATTAAATATAAGAGAAAAATCCCCCCATGCTTCCTATAGAAAATAGGAAAGGAACCATTTTGAGATACACCAGAGCACTGTGTTCTTAATGAGGTGTACCCACAGGAGAAACTAGTTAACCTGAACCTAATCCGCTTAGTTTTTTCAGACCTAACTGACCTGGGAGAAGGGAAATATCTAACTTCAATCAGCCCTAGCCATCCATGTGAGAGAAAGGAAATATCCTACCCCAGCCCACTCTAGCCATCCTGTTCCACCTAAGGAGAGAGAGAAAAACTGAAAAACTCCTGTAAATGTTCACAGCATGGAGAAAATTGGCTCACTAAAATTCTGAGACCTAATCATAGGACTATAGAATAATTTCCCTCTCCCTACACCTTACCATCATATTACTAAAGGCCTATTTAGGGTAAATCCCTTTTTCCCAGTACATCATGTTCAGCTATCAAAAAAAAAAATTATAAAGCATTTTAGACAGCAGCTGGCAGTGTGGTGGGCAGTGTTAGCAGACCAGGCACTCCAGCTTACACACACACAACACACACACACACAAATTATAAAGCATTCTAAAAGGAAAATAAAAACACAGGTTGAAGAGACAGAGCAAGTATCAAAACCATACATGGCAAGAATTCTGGAATTACTAGAAAGGAAATTTAAAACAACTGTGACTAACATGCTAAATCCTCTAATGCATAAAGTAGATAGCATGCAAAAACAGAAATATTAGCCAATGGAAATTCTAAGAAAGTATCAAAAAGAAATGCTAGAAATCAAAAATACCATAACAGAAATACCTTTGATGGGCTTATTAGTAGAATGAACATGGCTGAAGAAAGAATCCCTGAGCTTGAGAATATATCAATAGAAACCTCCAAAACTGAAATGCAAAGAGAAAAAAAAAGAGACTGAAAAAAACAAAACAGAATATACAAGATCTCTGAGACAACTACAAAAGATATAACATATCTTATATACCAGAAAGAGTGAAAAGAAAAAAAAAGAAATTCTTCTTCAATTCTGTTTTATAACAGTTTACCGATTCTCTCATTAATTAAAGAGTTAAATAAAATATTTGATATTTCATTTAAAAAAAAGAAAAAAGAAAACTAATAAATATGGTAGCTATCAATACAAGTATATCAATATTCACTTTGAACATCAACATTCTACATGCACCAACTAAAGGAGAGAAAATGTCCATGTGGATCAAAAAGTAAGACCTAGCATCTATGTGTTGTCTATAATAAACCCACTTTCAATATAAAGACATACACACACACACACACACACACAAAATAAACGAATGGAGAAAGGTAGATCATGCTAACACTAATTAAGAGAAATCTAGCCAGAGCAATCAGACAAGAGAAAGAAATCAAGGGTATCCAAACAGGAGCAGAAGAGGTCAAACTATCACCCTTTGCTGACAATATGACCTTATATCTAGAAAACCCAAAATAATTTGCCAAGAGACTACTGGAACTGATAAATAAATTCAGCAAAGTCTCAGGTTACAAAATCAATGTACACAAATGAGTAGCATTAATATATTCCAACAACAGTCAAACTGAGAACCAAATCAAAGACTCAATATCTTTTACAATAGCAACAAAGAAAATAAGAACAGAGACATAGTCCAATGGAACAGAACAGAGAACCCAGATATAAAACAATCCTCATATTGTCATCTGATCTTTGACAAAGCAGACAAAAACACACACTGGGGAAAAGAATCCCTATTCAGTGATGGTGCTGGGAAAATTGGATAACAACTTGTAGAAGACTGAAACAGGATCCACACCTCTCACCTCTCACAAAAATCAACTCACAATGGATAACAGACTTAACCTAAGGCATGAAACCATAAGAATTCTAGAAGAAAATGTTGGAAACACCCTTACAGACATCAGCCTAGGCAAATAATTTATGAAGAAAACCCCTAAAGCAATCACAGCAAAAATAAAAATAAACAAATAAGACCTGATCAAATTAAAAAGCTTCTCCACAGCCAAGAAAACAATCAATAGAGCAAATAGACAACCTACAGAATGGGAAAAATATTTGTATGCTATACGTCTGATAAAGGGCTGATAACCAGAACCTACAAAGAACTCAAGCAAATCAGCAAGAAAAAATCAAACAACTCCATTAAAAAGTAGGCAAAGGACATGAACAGAAATTTTCAAAAGAAGATAGACTAATGGCCAACAAACATATGAAAAAATGCTCAACAGCTGTAATCATCAGGGAAATGAAAACCAAAACCACAATGAGATATCACTTAACTCCAGTGAGAATGGCTTTTATCAAAAATTCCCAAAACAACCAATGTTGGCATGGATGCAGAGAGATAGGAACACTCATACACTGCTGGTGGGACTGCAAACTAGTACAACTTCTATCAAGGTAGCATGGAGATACTTCAAAGAAGTAAAAATAGAATTACCATTTGATCCATCAATCCCACTACTGGGTATCTACCCAAAGGAAAAAAAGACATTCTATAATAAAGACATCTGCAACTCGAATGTTTATAGCAACACAATTCACAATTGCAAAGATGTAGAAACAACTCAAGTGCCCATCAATATATGAATGGATTAATAAAATGTGTATATGTATACCATGGAGTACAACTCAGCCATCAAAAAAAAAATGGTGAACTAATACGTATTCATTATACTGGATGGAGCTGGAGCCCATTCTTCTAACTTAAGCATCACCAGAATGGAAAAACAAACACCACATGTACTTACCATTAAATTGGTACTAACTGATCAATACTCATGTGCACATATGGAAGTGACAGTCATCAGAGATTGGGTAGGTGGGGCGGAGGAGGAGATGAGTAAATTCACGCCTAATGGGTGTGGTGTGCACTGTCTGGGGAATGGGCATGCTTGTAACTTTTACCTAGGTGTTGCAAAGGCAATTTATGTGACCAAACTGTTTGTACCCCTGCAATATTCTGAAATTTAAATAAAAAATGATATGTGAGATAATGTATATGTTAATTAGCTCAATTGATTCCACAATATACACATGTTTCAAAACATCGTGTTGCACACTATATATATATGTGTGTGTGTATATATATACTATTTTTATTTGTCAATTTAAAAATTAAATTAAATTTTAAAAAGAATTATGGCAGACTTCTCATCAGAAATCACACAACCAAGAAGAGAGTGGAATAAAATATTTTAAGCATTGAAAGGTAAAAAACACCATCCCAGAATTCTATATCCAGCAAAATTACCCTTAAACGCTGAAAGGTAAATAAAGATACTTTTAGACAATTTTAAAAAAAAGAGAAATCAGGAGTAGCTGCATTATTTCAGAAAAAGCAGATATCAAACAAAATAAAATTATCAGGGATAAAGAAGGGTGTTACATAATGATAAAGGGATCAATTATTCACAAGAAATAATAATTCTTAACTTGTAACAACACAGCATCCTAACAACTCAGCATCAATATACAAGAGGCAAAAACTGATGCAACCAAAAGGAGAAACAGATGGATCCACTATTTTAGTTGGAGGCTGCAACACTACTCTATTAGAAATGGACAGATCCAGCAAGTAGAAAATCAGTAAGGACGTAGATGAACTGCTATGATTTGAATGTTTGTATTCCCCCAATGCCCAAATTTAAATGTTGAAATCTTAACATTGAAGGTGATAGTATTAGGAAGTGAGGCCTTTGAGAGGAGTTTAGGTGATGTGAAGACACTAGAGAAGGTGCTGTCTATGAATCTAATGTGATTAGTGACTTTATAAAAGAGACTATATAAAGAGACCCCTTACTCCTTCCACCATGTGAGGACACAGTGAAAAAGTACCTTCTATGAATGAGAAAATGGACCCTCACCAGACACTGAATCTGCCAGTGACTTGGGGTTGGGACTTCCCAGCCTCAAGGATTGTGAGAACTACATTTCTGTTGTTTATAAGCCACCTAGTCTATGGCATTCTGTTATAGCAGTCTGAACAGACTAAGACATGAGCTCAGCAGCACCATCAACCAATAAGATGTAATTGACATATATAGACTACTTCACCCAACAGAAGAGTACACATTCTTCTCAAGTTCACATGGAACATTCAGCAATATAGACCACACAGACTGTGCCATCAAATACATTTTAACAAATTTAAAAGAACAGAAATCATACAATATCTGCTCTCAAACCACAGTGGAATTAAACTAGAAATCAATAGCAGAAAGATAACTAGGAAATCCCGAAAACATGGAGATTAAACAATACACCTCTAAATAACACATAGGTTAAAGAAGAAATCGTGATATAAATTTAAAAATATTTTGAGCTAAATGAAAATGAAAACACAATTTATCAAAATTTGTGGGATACAGTAAAAGCAGTTCTTAGCAAGAAATTACAGCATTGAATGCACATATTAGAAAAGAAAATAAAAGCCTAAAATCAGTCATCTAATCTTCCTCCTTAGGAAACTCGAAAAGAAAAGTATATCAGATACAAAGTAAGCAGATGTAAAAAAAAAAATTAGAGCAGAAATTAATGAAATGGAAAACAGAAAAATAATAGAGAAAAATGAATGAAACAACCTGCTGATTCTTTGAAAAGATAAATCAAATTTATAAGACTTTAGCTAGGCTAATTAAAAAAAAAGAGAGAGGACAGAAATTATTAATATCAGAAATGAAAGCGAAATATTGCTACAGATTCCATGGACCTGAAAAAGATAATAAAGGAATACTCTGAAGAACTCTATGCCTACAAATTTGATAACATAGAATAAACGATGCAATTTCATTAGAGAAACAATCTGCCAGAACACACACAAAGAAATAAACCATCAGAATAGGCCCATATCTATTAATGAGATTGAAACAATTATTAAAAATTTCTAAAGCAGAAAGCACTAGGCCCAAATGGGTTCACTGGCGAATTCTATCAAACATTTAAGAAAGTGAATATACAATCCTCTACAATCTCTTTCAGAAGATAAAGCTGAAGGAATATGTTCTAACTCATTCTATGAGGTCAGGATCACCTTGATACCAAAGATAGACAGATATTACAAGAAAAGAAAACTACAGACCAATATTGCTGATAAACATAGATGCAAAAATCTTCAACAAAATATTTAAAAATCAAATTCAACAATATATAAAAAGAATTGCATATTATGACTATTGTCATCTATCCCAGAAATGCAAAGCAGGACCAAGACTTGAAAATCAATTAATGCAATCTATCACATCAATAAGCAAGAAAGGAAAAATCACAGGATCATATAAATAGATTCATGATAAAACTCTCAGTAAACTAGGATTAGAGGAGAACTTTCTCAGCTTGATAAAGACTATGTACAAAAACTCTACAGATAACATCTTACTTAATGGTGAAAAGCTAGAAGCTTTCCCACTAAGATCAGGAATAAGGCAAGCATGTCTCTTCTCACACTCCTTTTCAACATACTGGAATTCCCAGCTAATGCAAAAAGACAAGAAAAATAAAAGGGATTGAGAAGGAGGAAATAAAGTTGCCTTTGTTCACAGATGATATAATTCTCTATATAGAAAAATGTGAAAGAATTTTTTTAAAAAGCTCCTGAAATTAATAAGAGATTGTAACAAGGTTGAAGGATGCAAGATTAATATACAAAAGTCAATCACTTTTTTATATCCTAGCAATGAACAGGTGGAATGTGAAATGAAAAACACAATACAATTTATATTAGTACACCCCAAAATAAAATATTTATGTATGAATCAAACAATACATGGGGAAAACTGCAAAACTCTAATGAGAAAAATCAAAGAAGAATAAAGAAATGGGACATATTCCATGTTCATGTATAAGAAGACTCAATATTATCAAGATGTCAGTTCATCTCACTTGGTCTATAGATTCAATGCAATCCAGTTCAATATCCCAACAAGTTTATGTAGAGCCAAAAGACCCAGATTAGCCAGCACAAAGGAGGAGGAGAAAAACAAAGCTGGAGAACTAACACTACCCAACTTCAAGACTTACTATAAAGCTACAATAATTAACACAGCATGGTATTAGTAAAAAGATATACAAATAATTTAATAAAGCATAATTAAAGGCCCAGAAATAAAACCACATAAATATAATGAACTGATCTTTGACAAAGGAGCAAAGGCAATACAATGAAGAAAAGATTATCTTTTCAACCAATGTTGTGGAAACAACTGGATATCCACATGTAAAACAAATGAATTTCTACATAGACCTTACAGCACTCATAAAAATTAACTAAAAAAACACAAAATTGTAAAACTCCTAGATGATAACATATGAGAAAATATAGATGACTTAGTTTGGTGATAACTTTTCATACACAACACCGAAGACATGACCCATGAAAAAAGAATAGTTAAGCTGAGTGTCATTAAAATTAAAAATTTCTACTGTGCATAAAACACTGTCAAGAGAAAGAAAAGACAAGCCATAGACTGTAGGAAATATTTGCAAAAGACTAATTTGATAAAGGATGTGTCTTAGTCCATTTGTGCTGCTATAACAAAATACCACAGACTCAGTAATTTATAAATAACAGAAATTTATTACCTACAGATCTGAAGACTGGGAATTCCAAGATCAAAATGATGGCAGGTTTTCTGTCTGCTGAGGGCCCAGTCTTCTCTGCATCCACCAGAGAGGAGGAACATGGTGAAAAGGGTGGGAGGGAAAGAGAGGGTGAATGCTCTCTGAGTTCTCTTTTATAAAAGCATTAATCCATGCCCTAAGAACCCTACTTCTTAATACCACAACAACAAAGATTAAGTTTCAACATGAATTTTGGAGGGAGCATCACATTAAAACCATAGAAGGCTATTATCCAACATGTACAAAGAACACTTAAAACTCAACACTAAGAAAACAACCTGATTTTAAAATGAACCTAAGTAAGACCTTAATAGACACCGAAGAAGATAAAGAGATGGAAAATAAGCATATAAAATGATGCCCCATATCATATTTCATGAAAGAAATGCAAATTAAATCAATAGTAAAATACCACTACATACCCACTAGAATGACCGAAATCCATAACTTTGACAACACCAAATACTGCTGATATGTGGAGCAACAGGAACCCTCATTCACTGCTAATGAGAATGAAAAATGGTTCAGCCTCTTTGGAAGGTGGTTTGTCAGTTTCTCACAAAATTAAACACACTTGTACTCCATGATCCAACAATCCCACTCCTTGGTGTATACCCAAATGAGCTGAAAACTTATGTCCACACACAAACCTGCCCATGGATGTTGATAGCAACTTTATTTATAATTTATCCATAATTACAAAAACTAGGAAGCAACCAAGATGTCCTTCAATAACTTAATGGATAAATAAACTGTGGTATATCCATAATAATATGGAATATCATTCAGCACTAAAAAGAAATGAGCTATCAAACCATGAAAAGACATGGAGAAAACTTTAATGTATATTACTAATTGAAAAAAACCTTACTGAGAAGACTATGTACTATATAATTCCAAATATATGACATTCTGGAAAAGGCAAAACTATGGAGACAGTAAAAGATCAGTGGTTATTATGCGTTAGGGGAAGGGAGGGATAAACGAGCAGAGTCCAGGGGATTTTTAAGGCCTTGAAACTACTCTGTGTGATATTATAATGGTGGATACGTATCATCCTACGTTTGCCCAAACCCATAGAATGTACACCACCAAGAGTGAACCCTAATGTAAACTATGGCTTTGAGTAATAATGATGTGTTAATGTAAATTCATCAATTTTATCAACTATACCGCTCTGGTAAGGGATGTTGATAATGAAGTAGGCTATGCATATGTTGGGACAGGGCACATCGGGGTATCTCTGTACCTTCTCAATTTTTTTATGTTCCTAAAACAGCTTTTAAAAAAAGATTTATAATATAAATTTCTTATGGTCACAAACACCTCACAGAACTTAATCTGAAGATCTGAGATATATAAGATATATCCCATTTTATATATACATATACACATAAGGTATATCTATCTTTTATATATATTTTATATATATAAAAAATCATTAGGTTAACTTTTGTGAGGTGTTTATGTCCATACTTAACACTTAGAAATCTGCCCACATACACACGAATATAACTGTGTAAATAATGATCATAGGTGACAATGTTGAAATTGACCTGTGCCCTGTGATCTTGGAAAACAAAGCTTAAGAAATATCTCAAACCCTTTTATGTTCTAGGGAATGGCTTGCTGCAAAAAATCACCCTGCCCCATATGACTTAGATAAGATTCACAAATATCTTGCATATTTTCCTGTGACTTGTCCAGATACAGACCCTCTAAATTCCCACTTTCGCCTAATAAATTAGTTGTATTGTTTTGTCCCCACCAATTCATCAGAACAAAATGATTTCAGAGAATGAATGTACAAATGGAAAATGACTTGGCCTCATATAAAAGTTGAATTTTGACCCACAACTTACAACAACCTACCTAGGAAAGCAACCCCTGACCTACAACAAATAATGCACGAAGCCAACCCGCTATAAATCAGACTTTCAAGAAACCAAATTACTGTCTTTAGTGACAATCCAGCAAACTAAACAATAATTTTTCTAACAGTTCACTCAGAATGGCCAGAATTTGATTAAAAACTAACAGCTTCCCTAATTATTGTCCCTACTTCCACCTTAGTACCAATAAGAGAAAGCTAAATATGCACACCCAGCCAATCAGATAAGATGACTGGCTTCTCCTTGGCCTGCCTGCAGCTTCCCCAGGCTAAGAGTCCCCAGTCAGGGCGCACTTGAAGGCTTGCTTTTTCCCCACTATGTATAAAGCTTTTTCACAGATTGACCTGCCTCAAGAGACTCTGAAGTGATGGTGGCTGATTCTTTTGCTATAGCAAGCCTATAATAAATAGCCTTTGCTTTTCTCATTTGGTTGGTCTTTGCTTATTTCCACAGCTTGTAATACAAACTTTGGCTAAGATTCTCTAATTCTCCCAGGTCCCCGGACTGTGGTCTACCCTCAACCTAAGCCAGCATGCAAACTCTCCCTAACAGCTCTTCTTGAGAATAGGCTGGCCTCAGAGTAAAACATTCTCTTCCATCTCTTGTCCACACACCCAGTTTTTTCTATCCTTGTTCGCTTCTCTTTATAATGGAAAAACCATCTTTGCCTAAGCTTTGAGATGCTTGTAGATCTTAAGATCTTAGAGTCAGGAATAGTCCCTCTGGCTTATTACAATAATCCTCTTGTATAAAGTCTCCTTACCAAGTCCAGGTTTGTTTTTTATTTGACAGAGGATTTGAGAAGAAGTTGCTTGTCGACATGTATATATTACTTATATTTAAAATTTTATTTTTATATGAGTATAATAAGCAAGTTTTTGTATGACACTAGGCAGGTCACTGCAAAGTGATTGACCAAAAAAATTACTGATTGTGGTCTACAGCTCTGCTGAAGCATATACTTGGAAAGATGAGGGAAAGAAGGAGATTACAAGGGCAGTGATTTTATTGGTTTTAGATGACAGGAACCAGGATGATGTGCCATCAACATATATGAAAAAGTGAATTCTTTTTCCAAATGAATATTAGGATTAGAGATAAGAACAGCTTTCACACACTGATTCTTATGAGTAAATTCATCTAGTCGTCTAGAGAGAAAAAGCTCAAGATTCAGGGAGAAAAGCTTTTGTTGGATGTGGTTAGTCAGCCAAATTCTTAACATTTTTCTTCAAATCCATTGAGACCAAAGAATTGTGTGCTGTGATTGAATTTCCATTAGAAAGAAAGGAAAATGTTTGACCTATCAGCCAGAGGTGATCAGCTACTATTTTCTTGATATTCTAAGTAGAAAGGGCCTCCTGGATAGGAAAGGTCTGCACATGAGGTATTTTAAAGCACTATCAGAAATGCAGTAGAGTTCTATGGAAACTTATTCAATCACCCTCTCATCTGAGTGACAATCTTAAAAAGACAATCTACTTTTGCCATGACCAGTGTTTCCTTAAATCCTGCTAATTACAATAATGTCACTTAACATTCATTTATGGCTTACTGTTTCTCAGGCACTATTCCAAAAGCATTTTGTGTAGTGTTTCATTTAGTTTTTACAAATCCTAAATAAAATTTAGGTACTATTATCATCAACCACATTCACTGATGAGAAAATTGAGACACAGAAGCAAGAATAACCTGCCCAAGGTCACACAAACTTATAAGTGTTAGAGCTGTCAATTGAGCACATTCTGACTGAATTCACAAATATCCCACCCACTTATTGTGCTAAACTTCTTAGTTTATAGAGGTCCCCAGAATAGAATGGTCAGTACCATCCCTTCAGGGGACATGTGGCAGCTAGCCCTCAGCCTATTTTCTCCATGGCATTCCATTTCACGTCCACTACCCTATCCTAGAAAGTCTTAGAATCTTTATATTCATTTGGCATATATCAAATACTTTCTTAATCATTAAATAAATCATCATGGGCATAGTAACTTACTTTTCTATTTTTTTTTTCCTTTTTAAGTAACATTTGCTGGTGAAGGAGCTCAGGAAATTTCACCCCAAAATATGACTCCTTGGTATAAAGAGTATTTTGAATTAAAGGCTCTTAGAGATTAACAGGTCCTTGGAAGAGGCTTTCCCTCTAGCTACATAAGTCAGACTGACCTGATCAAAAGATCAAAGGGGGCAATTGACTACCCTCTTTTCCCTGTTATCTCAATATATTGTAGGAAAGAAGATCAAGTATGCAACCAGACCTGGTCCAAATCATTTAAATATAATACGTGTCTCAGGTTAATTTACAAGTCAATCTGTTTCCCCCATCCACTTGTCCTCCCTAACACCATTTGTCACCCCTAAACAGAATTACCTGTATTCCTCATTTCCCTTCCCCTCCAAAAAGACAGATATAAAAATATCTGAACTTCATTGGGATATTGAGTAATCACTTCGTGATTCTCCCCATGTGCATGATAAATAAACCTTTCTCTTATTAATCTGCCTTAATTGTGAGTTGATCTTTCAGTGAACTTTGAACTGTTGGGGAAAGGGCAAGTTTCCCCTCACCACTATACTGGCTATAAAAATTCAAGAAATTTGAAATTCGTTAAAAGTAGTAGTAGTCACTCTCTGCAAAATCAAACGTTGTTAAATTTGTATTCAGTATCCTTCCAGTGAGATAAAAATGTGTGTGTGTGTGAGTAAATCAGTGCTTGATCATATTTTTATTACATAAAAGAAATTTCCCACTGTACATTGGTCATCATTTTGTTTTTCTTTTCCACTTAAAAATATGTCTTAGACATATTCCCATATCTACAAATACTGATCTCCTTAATTCCTTTCAATAATTACAGAGGTTTTTGTTGTATGTAGATAACCCACTTCATTTAAACAATTACATAGTAGTGGAAATTTAGATTACTTTTAAATTTTTGTCATTGAAAAAATGCTGCAATAAAGTCTTCACATAAAAAACCTGACATTTTTTTGACAGTGTATCCAGTGGACAAATTCCCAGAAAATATTCAAATGATGCATACTTTTTACAACAGATAGTGACAAATTGCTCTCCAAATGGTTTAGCAATTTACACTTTCATTGACTGTGTGAGTGAATGACAGTTTCTCTGCAAATTCTACACCAGATGTTAACTATTTTTGACAAATGGATAGATGAGAAATGTTATCATATTCCTTATGGTTT
Organism: Daubentonia madagascariensis; assembly: GCA_023783475.1. Classification (NCBI taxonomy): domain Eukaryota; kingdom Metazoa; phylum Chordata; class Mammalia; order Primates; family Daubentoniidae; genus Daubentonia; species Daubentonia madagascariensis. Next base: position 73,318,715 of record JAKFHU010002088.1, on the reverse strand, counting down.
TTGTTTGTTTGCATTTTCCTGATGACTTGTTCTTAGGCTAGATTAGTTTTGGAAGGGAGCAACTTGAGGCAGTGTGTATGCAACAGAAGATCATATCATAGAGCAAGCATGGTCCGCCAGGGCAGAGTCAAGAGTTGTGAGAAAAAAATAGATTTGGATCTGTTCATGAGAAGTAAAATGGATGCCTAATCAAGAAATATTCCTAACTCACTGGGTAGGTGGACCTAACAGCATTTGCTAAGGAAGATTTTGTAATTGTTATGAATCAGTCTTCTATGTAACTGTTTGTCAGTTTCTAAATGGGATTGTCTTTGTTGATACCCTATCCCTGGTTTGCCTGGGGTGTAGGGGACAATTTGCCTTTTTACCTCACAGGTTTCCAAAACAAGAGGAGCTGCATATAGTCATGATGCAAAACATGAGATTCTGAATCTTGAGATTCATGCAGCTGTTGGATGGCACCATTGACATGTCTCATTTGAAGTGAGGAGCTCACATGTGGGGAGGGAGGTAAATGTTTGCAAACAAGAGGGAATACAATGGTAGAAAGGATTATAGTTTTCAAACCTTCACTTTTTCCCTGTGACAGGTTATTGTCTATACACTTTACTGTGTTTCTTATCAGTGCTTCCTTAAAGACTATGTGGAGTGTACATCATTGTTCCACTGACTGTGGCATAGTCATATAGCTTGTGTTGGTCAATGGAATATTAGTGGATGTAATATAAGCAATGGCTTTAAATATGTCTAGCTAGGCTAGGTATGATGGCTCATGCCTGTAATCCTAGCACTTTGGGAGGCTGAGACAGGAGGATCACTTGAGGCCAGGAATTTGAGACCAGCCTGGGCAATGCAGCAAGACCCATTTCTACAAAAAATTCAAAAAATTATCCAAGTGTGGTGGCATAAGCCGGTAGTCCCAACTATTCTAGAGGCTGAGGCAAGAGGATTGCTTGAGCCCAGGAGTTTGAGACTGCAGTGATCTGTGGTTGTGCCACTGTACACTGCACACCAGCCTGGGCAACAGAATGAGATCCTGTCTGTAAAAATTATGATATATAGATAGATAGATAGATAGATAGATAGATAGATAGATAGATATAGACAAAGTTTGGCTTATCATGGCCTCTTGTGTTTTGGTCCTCTACCATAATATGATTATGCACGGACAGCTGCAGGTTCCAGAGTAAAACACATGGAGCTAACTTGAATCTGAACCACATCCTAAATACAGCTGCCCCAGGAGACCTGCAGAACTTTGACCAATAAGGAAATGATTATTGAGATTGTGGAGTTGTTTGTTACACAGTATTAGCTTGGCAGATTTCTGACTAATATTATTATGAAATTTAAGTTTCAAATGAATCATATTATTATCATTACTTTAAGAAAGACTCAGGGCATTTAAGTGACCTGACCAAGATGACATACTAATAAAGAGGTGGTCAGGATATAAACCTGCATCAGAATGCAAAGCTGGAAAAGTGCTTTTATTCCATTATACATTACTGTCTTCTCAAAATTTTTAGTCACTGAACACAGTAGAGTGAGAACAGTAACACGGACATTAATTCAGGGGTAGGTAATGAGTGACTTAAATTGGAGTAAAATGAGAAAACAAGGGTTAGAATTCAAGAAGGTCAAAAAACCAAGTAGTATATAACAGATAGTAAGAGGAAATTCAGGATATTTGAATTTTGAAGTGTTTCCAAGATGTCCTTTTTACAGTGCTATGTCAAGTGGGGTAAACCATTTAGCAAGAAGATAATATGTGTCCTTCACTGTGGTAAATAAAGCAAACATTTTGGGAAAAGTTCTTTTCCTTCAGACAGCTTATATTAATACACTAAAATCTTTCTAACCAATATTTAGTGATTTTACCTTGGAGAAATATATATCTAATTTTTTTAGATATATAAAGCAGCAACAAATGTATTAAGAGTTCTACCAGTTTATCCCGTCCACCAGATGTACATTTATTGTCAAATTCTTACTGCTTGTCTTTTATATGTGAAGTACAATGCAATTTTCATTTTAGTAAAAAATGAGACAATTAAATGGACAAGTATAAAAACAATGTGTATGTAACATGTCTGCAAAAATTCAGTATCATTTCTTTTCCTTCATGGTAGTGATAGAGAAGGCAGGATTATGCAAGGAAGTATAACATAGTATATAAAAGTTTCATGAAATTGAAAAGCTACTGTGTTTATCTTCAAAGATCATATATTACAAATGCATACAAACACACATATATAAAAACATACACCTTTAACAGTGGGGATAAGTCCCCTTGGATACACTGAATTTTTATTAGCCCTCATTGATGGCAAAAAGTGTAATGTTTTTTGTTTGTTCTTTTTATTTCAAAGTAGTACAGGGGTACAAATGTTTTTGGTTACATGTATCAATTTAATTTTGTAATGCTTGAATCAGGGTTATGAGTGTGCCGATCATGCAGATAGTGTTCATTGTACCTGTTAGATAGGTTTTCACCCATCCATCCCCTCCTCCGCCCTCTTTGTTTTCCATTGAGTTATACTTCCCTCTATGCACATGTGTGCTCATTAGTTAGTTCCAATTTAATAGTGAGTACATGTGGTGTTTGTTTTTCCATTCTTTAGATACTTCACTTAAGATAATGGTCTCCAGTTCTATCCATATTGTTACAAAAGGCATTAAGTCATTCTTCCTAATGGCTGAGTAGTATTTCATGATATACATATACCACATTTTGTTAATCCACTTATGAATTGATGGGCATTTCAGTTGTTTCCACATCTTTGCAATTGTGAATTGTGCTGCAATAAACATTTGCATGCAGGTGTCTTTTTGATAAAATGACTTCTTTTCCTTTGGGTAAATACCCAGTAGTAGGATTGCTGGATCGAACGATAGGCCTACTTTTAGTTCTTTGACAAATCTCTATACTGATTTCCATAGAATTTGCACTAATTTTCAGTCCCATAAACAGTGTATAAGTGTTCCTTTCCTCTCTGCATCCATGCCAGCGTTTATAGTTTTTGGACTTTTTAACAAAAGCCATTCTAACTGGGGTAAGGTGATATCTCACTGTGGTTTTAATTTGAATTTCCCTCATGGTTAATAATGTTGACCATTGTTTCATGTTCATTGCATTTGTCTACCTTCCTTTGAAAAGCTTCTGTTCATGTCTTTTGCCTACTTTTTAATGGGGTAATTTGATTTTTTCTTGCTAATTTGCTTGAGTTCTTTGTAAATTCTGGTTATTGTCTTTTATCAGATGTATAGTTTGTCAATATTTTCTCCCATTCTGTAGGTTGTCTACTTGCTCTGTTGATTATTTCCTTGGCTGTGCAGAAGCTTTTTAATTTAATCAAATCCCATTTACTTATTTTTGTTGTTGCCATGATTGCCATTGGGGTCTTCTTCATAAATACTTTGTCTAGGCCAATAACTAGAAGAGTTTTTCCTACGTTTTCTTCTAGAGTTCTTATGGTTTTATGCCTTACATTTAAGTCTTTTATCCATCTTGAAATAATTTTTGTGAGTGGTGAGAGATATGGATCCTGTTTCATTCTTCTGCATGTGGCTATACAGTTTTCCTAGTACCATTTATTGAATAGGGCTTCTTTTCCCCAGTGTGTGTTGCTGTCTGCTTTGTCAAAGACCAGTTGGCTGTATGTGGATGGTTTTATTTCTGGGTTTTCTGTTGTGTTCCATTGGTCTATGTCTCTATTTTTTGTGCCAATACCATGCTATTTTGGTTACTATAGCCTTGTAGTATATCTTGAAGTCTGGTAATGTGAACTGGAACAAGACAAGGATGCCCACTGCCGCCACTTCTATTTTGCATAGTACTGGAAGTCCTACCCAGAGCAATCAGGCAAGAGAAATAAATTAAGGGTATTCAAATTGGGAAAGAGTAGTTAAAACTATTGCTTTTTGCTGATGATATGATCTTATATCTAGAAAACTTCAAAGATTCCAAGACTCCTGGAATTGATAAATAAATTCAGCAAAGTCTCAGGTTACAAAATCAATGTACACAAATCAGTAGCATTCCTATACACCAATGAAAGTCAAGCTGAGAGTCAAATCAAAGACTCAATACCATTAACAACAGCTACAGAGAAAACAAAATATCTAGGAATACACTTAACTAACGAGGTGAAAGATCTCTACAAAGAAAAACTATGAAACACTGAGGAAAGAAACCACAGATGAAACAAACAAATTGAAAGACATGTCATGCTCATGGATCTGTAGAATCAACATTGTTAAAATGTCCATACTACCCAAAGTGATTTATACATTCAGTGCAATCTCCATGAAAATACCAATGTCATATTTCACAGAACTAGAAAAAATAATTCTATGCTTTGTTTGAATCCAGAAAAGTGCCCACATAGCCAAAGTAATCTTAAGCAAAAGGAACAAATCTGGAGGCATCACATTGCCAGACTTCAAACTATACCAAAAAGTTTAATTTAAATAGTTGTATCATTACCAATAAATACTATGGAAGAATAAGCTTTTTATCCAAGTCTCCACTAATGAAAGTAATTTGGTTCAAACCACCGTGTCTAGATTTTCTATTGCTAAGCATTTAGGTAGGTAGTTATACATGATACATGTTTATTAGTGAAAGTGCATTCAAAAGACAGACCATACTGGGAATTTGAAGAGGAAAAATTTCACTTACAGAATTGTTAACTAGGTAGTTGAAGGTTAAAAGAAAATGATAAGATGTACAGAAGTAGCAAATGCGTAAATCAATGTTACTATTCCTACAGCTGAAATATGTGAACAAGGAAGGCATTAATTTAGAATATCTCCCTACCCTGATCTTAAATTCAGAGCTCTTTGGAGAAAGCGTGGCTACCACAAGAACACCAGCATTCCAGTGAGTAAAAAAAAAAAAACTGGCCAGAAAGAGCAGGCCAGAGCTCAGGAGTGGCCTGCTGGTGGGCTAAACTTGTGGAAGGTGAGGACCATGGCTAACCTGTGAGGGTCCCTAAAGTGAGTGCTATTAAACCTCCCATGTGCTGACTTGTTGTCTGTCATGTCTCAAAAACAGCACACTAGAAGCAGTAAATCCTTTCATCTGGCAGTGTCCCTCCATCTCTTTCTATCGTCAAAGCCTAACATTGAGACAGTTACAAAGGAGATATGTCTACAGGGTATAGCTTCAGTACCACAACATGAGACAAAGAAGGGGGGATTTGGAAAGAGGAGGAACAAATCAATAGCTGGCACAAGGTGCATCATGTAGATCAGACATGCACCATGGTATACTTTCCTACTTCTTTTTTGGATGTTTTCCTTTTTTGGAACAGAGTCAAATGTATCTTCTTGTTTCATGGTCACATTTTGAACAATTTAAAGCATATGTTGGAGAGAGAGAGAAATACAAAATCCTGTCAAAACTTGACTCAGAGGCAACCCCTGGAACCTGACTTAGTGACAGATACTTTACAGCAACTTACATATAGATGTCTCCCATTATAGTGGGGTATGAGCCTAATTAGCTCAATAGCTTTTCATGAAATTATCAGACATGAGATGACATGAATGTCTTATTTAGTCACATGTTTCTGGAAATACTTACAGTTGTATTGAATTATTCACTTTTCTCTATAAAGAAGCAAGATGAATAAAGTGAGATGGAGTATGTGCAGCATTCTCCAGCCTGCTTTTATGGAATAGGGAGTATTGCAAATAATTTAATTTTTGATTAACTTTCTGTTTGCCTCGTTTCCCTATGATTAATTGTACAATTCTTCACCAGAACAGTTTATCCTATATATCACGCCAGGAGAGTTAATGCAGACATCCAACTAATCAAGGTAGAAAACAATCTTTTTTTCAAATTCAAATAAACTCAAGTGCTTTTTTCCCAAATTAATAAACTTTATTTTATGGAGCAGCTTTAGGTTTACAGCAAAATTGAGTGGAAACTATAGAGTTTATATATAGCACTTGTTCCCAAACACACACTCACAAACTTCCCCACTACTGATATCCTGCACCAAGAGTGGTACATTTGTGAAAATAGATGAATCTACATTGGCACATTATTATCAGGCATAGTTTACATTAGGTTTCACTCTTGGTGTTATGCATTCTATGGGGTTTGACAAATGCGTAATGGCATGCATCCGTCATTGTAGTACCATACAGAAGAGTTTCACTCACCTGAAAACCCTCTGTGCTTCACGTATTTTTCCTCTTATCTTTTGGCAACCACTGAACCTTTTACTGTCTTCATAGTTTTGACCTTTCCAGAATGTCATATAGTTGGAATGTAAGTAATATGTAGCCTTTTAAGATTGGCTTCTTTTACTTATTAATATGCATTTGTTTCTTCCATGCCTTTCCTGGCTTGATATCTCATTTATTTTTGGTGCCGAAAAATATTCCATTGTCTGGATATACCAAAGTTTATTTGTCCATTCACCTATTGAAAGACATCTTGGTTGCTTCCAAGTACTTGCAATTATGAATAAAGCTGCTATAAATATCTGTGTGCAGATTTTGGGGTAGACTTACGTTGTCAATTCATTGCATAAATGCCAAGGAGCATGATTTCCGGATTGTATGGTAAGAATATGTTTAATTACGTAAAAAAATCACTAAACTGTCTTTCAAAAAGGCTGTATCATTTTGCATTCCCACCAGCCATGAAAGAGAGTTCCTGTTGCTTCACATCCTCACCAGAATTTGGTATTGTCAGTGGTTCTGGATTCTGCCCATTCCAATAGGTATGTGGTGGTATCCTCATTTTTGTTTTAATTTGCAATTTTCTAGTGATATAAGGTGTTGAACACCTTTTGATATGCTTACTCGCTGTCTTCATATCTTCTTTGGTGAAGTGGTTATTCAGGTTTTGTGCCCATTTTTAAATAAGGTTGTTTATGTTCCTACTGTTGAGTTTTATCACCCAAAGTACCTTTATATAATTAAATAATTATTTTTAATGCATTCTATAAAAGTGTAATTTCTTCCTTATTCCTCTGAGTGTGGAATAACAACTATGTAGAGAAAAAGAAAAACAACAAGGAATAATAAGGATAAAAAAATAGGGTATGAGATCATATAGTCAACATAAAGCATGTGGTGGCATTTGCAGAGGATGCATTAGTAAAAAACATCAGGTACAATGACTATTAATAATAACATTAATACAATTATTATTAATAATAATAGCAGCTATTACTATTTATTGAATTGTTATCTTGTGCCAGGCATCATAACAGGCATTTCTTATACATTAATTCACAAAGTCCCAGTAAGTAAATATTATCATCCCTACTTTTTACGGAGAAAATAAAGAGTTAGAAATTAAGTTATTTTCCTGGGGTCACATGTTTAGAAATCAGTAGAATTTATTTTCCAGTATATGTTTGTCTTATGTCAAACGTATGTAATTTTCACTGTGCTGTGCTGTGTAGTTGTGTTAAATTCTGTTGTATAGATGAGAGATGACATATGAGTGAAGAATAGGGCTTGTAACAGCCACACTTGCCCCTGCCCCTGACTATTCAAGGAATCGTTTGAAAGACATACGTTTTTCCTGAAATCAACTCCTAAAGTCCCTGTTATTAACTCCTTGCACCTCACCTTGTCTCCGTTCATTTCCCAAACCTCTATCTTATTATTCATTTCCTATTTAAGTAGTCTGCTTAGGCCTTGGGTGTGGTGCATACCTTCACATTCCCTTTGGCTTCTGTGGCAGAAGCATTGCTACTCTAGCAGCAGCATTCAGCTAAACATTTAGTCTGATCGGGTTAAGAAACCGCTGCCCAAAACGTGCATGTTCTCAGGCCTGGGTTGTCATTGTGAAGGGGCACAGGCCCGTGGACTTACTATGTTTAACCTCCTGCCTCCCCTCCTCCTCCATTATGCAGTGAATACTCATATAACCACTTTCCAAGTGAAGATACAGAACATTCCAGAACTTTGGGAGCACGCCCTACCATGCATATACTCCTCCTGTATATCACATCCCTCACCTTCCCCACTCAGAGGAAACTTCTCAATTTTTATGATAATTATTTACTATCTTTTCTTTCTAATTTTGCCATCTATCGATGAATTTCTAAAATGAATATTTTATTTTTGCTTGCTTTTGAACTATATATAAATGGAACATACCATACATATTCATTTGTAACTTGCACCTTTTGCTCAATATTTTGTTTTTGATCCTCATTTGTGTTACTCTACACAATTTTCGTTTATTTTTAAGTGTGTTTTTATTTATTTATCTGTTCTACTATTGACTGGTATTTAAATTGTACCCAGTTTTTTTCTTTGTTATTTATTAACAACAAAGTTATTAACATTCTTGAATGTATATTCCAATGCAAATGTATAGGTTTCTCTATGATAGGGTTATTCAATCTCAGCACTATAAAATCTTGGGCTAAATGACTTTTGTTGGCGGGGATGAGGGGAGTGCTGTCCTGTGCACTGTAGGATGTTTAGCAATATTCCTGGCCTCTGCCCAGTAGATACCAGCAGCACAGCCCCCCTCCCAGTTGTGACAACCAAAAATGTCTTTGCACATTCCTAAATGTCTCCTGAGGGACAAAATTTCCCCCAGTTGAGAACCACTGTTGCAGAAACATGAAAAACCCATGCATAATTGTCTCCTTATACTTCTGTTGTCTTTTTCATGCTTGGCCACCTCTGAAGTAGGCATTGGAGAATATGTTCTCCAGGGAACATGGGACAGGGAGTTGTGGAGATCGTTGTTTCATTAATTTTGCTGACCAGATATTTCAGAATGTCCACCATCTAGATATGTGGGCCACTTGTACTTGTTGACCCCATGTGGTTGAATGAGGTTTGTGACTAATCATGGCCATGAGTTGTAAGAAAGACATAAGGCTCCCCTGGACTAGAACATTTAATTGCTGATGAAAACACAACCCTCCACCTGACTTTTTTTTCTCCTCTAGATTAGTGTCCAGCAGCATTCAAAAGGGTAGCTGATTTGTCTGCTTATGTTACTAAGAGACTATTATGAGCAGAACACCCCTACCAACACTCAATAGTCATATATGGTGGGTGAGAAAGAAATCTTTGTTTTAAACAACTGAGATTTTGAGTATTAGTTGCTATAGAAACTGTTTCTGAACCTGTTACAGAAACTGGTAACTAGAATTAGGGTATCATCATAATTAAAAAAAACCCAAAAACCTAAAATATGTGGTTGAGTACAAACAGAAAGACAACTGTTATTGGGAGTTGGAAAAATTGTAATCCATGTTATATAGAGGCAAAATATTTGGTAATAGTTTTGCTTGTGATGAATTGGAAAAAAGATAATATACCTAGTATACACTGTGGCTTTAGGGATAGAGGTTGAAATAAAGAATGGAAACAGTGTATTGGCTTCTGTTTGATTGTATATGATATGGTTACTCTAAGAAATAAACAAATCTTGCTTTTGCAAACAAGAATTAAACAGAATAGGCAGAGCTTAGGAATCTAGGGGCTTAAAAATTTGAACGTGGCAACTTCTCAATACTAAGCAGAAGAATATAAAATTGAGAAATGCTCTGAGCAAGAAAGGCTAATTAGAGCTCAGCATAATGGTACATATCAAATCTAGGGTATATCCAGACACCCGTGATTAAAATCTCTGAATGGGTTGAAATTGTGAGGGAATCTTAACCAGCAGAACAATTTTTTTTTCAGCGTTGAGAATATTGCTCTCCCACCAAACTGATAGGTTCAGAATATTCCCACTAAATCCAGGGAAGGAGGCATGTCTAAAAAAGACCTATGCATATGATAATGACACATGGAACTATACAAGATCAAATGAGTAAGAAACTAAGTTTTTGAAGCTAAGTTTTGAAGACTCTGTCTGCCAAGGACACACGAGTCCAAGCTAAAAATGTTTTTTTGATTGTATGTACAAAAATCCTTAGAACACAAACCTTTTGCAAACAGGAAACAACTAAAAAAAAAAAATCTCCCCACCTCCTTGTTTCATGTTCCCTGCCTGCTTCAGACGTTGCCAAGGATGAGGATGAAAACAGAAGTGTAAGGAGAGAATTCCCTATGGGTTTCCCATGTTTTTGTTTGTCTTGCTAGTAGATGCACCAGCTGGTTTTGTTTTGGACTATCTTAGCAAAGTTATTTGTATAGTAAACAGCTTTGGAAGTTTGAAATAATGTCTCCTCAGGCAAAAGTCACGAATGCCTACCGTCCAGTGCAATAAATGTAGCATCTCCCTCTAGACCAGACATGCCTACTGCCCTTATCAAAGACTAGAATTCTCTAAGTTCATGGTTCTCCTTCTGTAATGCAACCACTGTGGGTGAAGAGATCACCTGGCCCTGTGTGCATCACTCTGCGAGAATTGGGGCTCCAGCAACAGGCACATGAAAACACTGATATTCTGGCCAGTGCTATTGCTGTGAATAGTAGAGTTCTTTGCATCAGTCCCAGAAGTCTCATATTTTCTGCCAGCATTTATGAAACTGTCACAGACTAACTTGATAGTTTGCAAGTATGGTACAATTTCAGACCCTCCACAGCAACATTCACACACATGCTGAACTAGGGAATCTCTTGAATAGGATGGGATTAAATCCTAAAAAGTTTATTGCTAACCTCTAATCTCCAGGTAAGGAAGATCTTTCATACGTCACCCAACAAGATTTTAGAATTGTAACAGACTAGTGAATTTTGTGTGTTTCCTATTACTCTCTTTCCTAAATAGCAGTGAGCATTACAATTATACTTTCCCTAAATCACAGTTGTACATTGGGAAGAGTATACAACTTGTGTTTTTAGTTTAATGGATTTCATACCTTCAATTGAAGTTGTGGTTTACCACACCTCACCCAGATATAATGGTGTTTGAGTTTTTTGATATGGGTGGATATGACATGTAAAGTGAATATATTTTGTCAGTGGGAAGACAAGTATGTCAAATATTTTGTGATGAGAAAGGAAACTATGATAGACTTACCAAGTGTCCACATTTATGTCAACCAGCTTGTAAGTCCTGTTTTGTTACATTGTTCTATTGGCATTCCTTTATAATTCCATTTTATCTTAATTACTGTGGCTTTATTATAAACTTTGAAATTTAGAAAATTCTCCCATTTTTTCCTCCTTCAAATACATATTGATAGTAGGGTCCTTTTTGCTTCTATATAAATGTTAGAAATTCAGATTATCAGTTTAAATATACACACACACCCCTACACACGTACACATCGATTGTTTGAATTTTTATTGGGATTGCTTTCTATCTACAGATTAATTTAAGAACTGCCATTGTTACTCTATTGAATCTTCCAGCCCGGAAACATTGTGTAACCATCCATTTATTTAGGTCTTCTTTAATGATCCTCAGTACTTTTATATTTTTTCATAAAAATACTTTTTCATAAAACATATGAAAAATATATTTTTGTTTATACTTATTTCTAGGTAGTTTTATTTTTATGCTATTAGAAATCAGATCATTCCATTTTCTGTTTGTTCCTTTTATATAGAAACACATTAGTATTCTTAATTGATTGATTTTATATTCTTCACAATTTTCTTACTAAAAATAATGTTTAACTATAGTATCCTTTAGATATTTGTTCATACTTACTATGTGGATGACATATTTTTTCTTTCTAATTTATTTACCTTTATTTGTTTTTTATGCCTTCTTCTACATATAAATGACTCAAAAATGTTAACTAGAAAAAGTTTACAGCTATAATAGTAGGGCACCTTATATTGTTTATTTTCTCAAAAGGAATACATTCAGTATTTCACCATTAAATAAGACAGTTGTTGTAGATTTTATATTGCTAAATTATTACATCCCAATTACAGAAGAAGTACGTGCCTTTGACTTTATGTGATTAAGACATAATTTAATTAATTCATTTATTAAAATTAATTCAAATAATATTAAATATAGAAATACATCAAGGCTATAATTATAGTTTGAAAACCACCTCTAGCACAGTTGTCTAATAAAACTTTCTCTGGTGATAGAAAGTTCTATACTGTTCAGTCTATACTGTCACTACTGAGCCCTTGAAATATGTCTAGTGCAACCAAGGAATCAAATTTTTATTTTATATAAGTTTAATTAATTTAATTTAAATAGCCATATGTGGCTACTGGTTTCTGTCTATTGGACATCACAGACATAGATAAATTATCTTAACCAAACCGAGGCCATATCTAGCACAAACTTACAGCAGTGTCAAGATTTAAGAGAACAAAGAGTTAAAAAAAAATTAGGACATCTTTTTAAAATCTCTTCACTTTTCTCACACAAATCTCAAAGATTCTAACCATTGCAAAAGCAGAAAAGAGAAGTTTATTATTATCTTCAACAAAATGAGACATTGTTCATCTCCATGGTATTTTGAGGACCCCAAAATGTTTTTCCTCTTAAGTGCTATTTTTGTGGCCACGACTTCACTCAATATAAAATATTTCTGCTTTCTCACATATTCCATCAGAAAAATCCTTCCGCTTTTTGGGTGACAATTAAGGAATCTAATAAGCCTATCTGTTCAAGAATTACAGTGGTTTAAGAAAATACTTCTCTAGATTTATTTATGTTGCTTGGAACTTCCAGAAATATTATCTTTTAACAAAAAAAAAATGAATTTCAAAGGCCTTCCACTAAGGAAATGCTTTTGTGAAAGGCCAATCATTCCAAATGCTGTCTTAAATCATATACCGAGAAAAGCCCGTAGGGTCAGAGGAAAACAAAGAGAATTGGAGGCAAAACCATACGTGCTTGCCAATGTCCAAAATTCAACAAGGCTTTCTACTCACTGACTTCTGTAGGAAATGGGGAATTTGGGGGAATAACAGCACGACTAAGCCCAGTGTGGGTACTGATGACTGACCATTCCCTCCTCTCTAAGTCCCAAGTATGATCTATAGTGTGTGTTTTGATTCTCCAAAATGTTTTCACTCCATTACATTCTCATTTTGGTCTCTCCTTGACAAGATCAACTTAATAGATCATATCTTATTCTTGTTAAAATCATTTTTATTAAAATTTGATTTACTATCATGATTTTTTTCTGCCACTTGCTAGAATGGAAAGACAGCTTTAAACTGTCTGTCCAACCAAGGTATGAGAATAATGTTTTAAAGAAATTTTGTGAGTTCTTGGCATTTGGCATTTTTGGCAGAAATGTATACAAACCACTCAACCCAGCCAAGTTGTCTTTGAAAGGCTGTGTGGTGCAAGGAATATGATGATTTGATCTGATCATTCAATCTTCTAGTTTTACTCACCACAACTACCCATCTATAGAACACTAAACTTATATTTGAGATGAGAACAGATTTACAGTGACACCAAGGATAGCCTGACTCCAGAAAAAAAGAAAAGTAAATTTAGAAGCTGTTTTTACTAACACAGTTATATTCATTTTTATGTTAATTGAGAAATAAAAACGAGAAGCCATGACACAGTGTGGATTTTAACTCATTTTCACCACAGTGTTTCTGTTTGTGCACTCAAAGTGGTACTGTTTTATTGTCTGAAATATTGACAAAGGCATAGAGTACACCATAATGCCCTTAAAATATTTTGACTGCATCTGGAATTCCAGATATTTTTCAAGATTTCAGTGGGTGATTATTAAAAAGCAATGCTTTTATTCTCTTCATAAATTAGGTAGAAAACACATTGAGTAGAGAGTGAGTCAGGAAGGGAAGGAAGAGCTTTGACTTTTTAAAAGCTGTTTGGAAAGAGAAATGGGTGTCTGCTGACATCAAAGCAGCAGGAAGGCCTCCATCTACTGCTTCTAATGATTTTGCCTATGCCAGCATCAGACAAGCCCAGATACTCTAATGAGCAGGGACCGTAATGCCAGTTCTGCTCACACGTATGCAACATCATAGGCAAAGCTGCATGTGACACAGGGATCTTGGATGTCCTTGCACTTAGATGCTATTTCATTTCAAAAATATTTTCAATGATAAAAAGAAATCAAACTGGACGACAAAAAAAAAATAAGATGAATATGTTTTCTTTAATGAGGATTGAAACCTTGGCAACAATATCAACAATTTCAGTATAATATCAGAGAAGAATGACTGGCAGAGGGTCAAGTCTCTTATTAGCTCTACTTTGTTTCACTTTTTTGAGGGCAAATGGACAGGGGATGATGCTCAGTTTCTCAATGCTTTTGAATAAGTATAAAATAAGAAGAAATGTCTTACATGAATGAATGAGACTAGATAAAAATTACCTTGAATGTAATTGAAGGAAAATACTATCTAAACATAATCTATTATTACAGGATATGCGGTGACACTGTTAACTGTTCATAGCCGTCAGCAGGTAACCCTGGTACAAATGCAAAGGATACAATACATCCCCTGAGAATGGATACTTTACTTCCTGATTCCTGACAATATCTAAGTTATTTTAGCAAGGAGGAAGGATGGAATATCTGTTGGTTTCACAACCAACACATCTGCCATACATAAACACACTTAACTGGAGAAATTAAATACAGTTAACAATGAGATCAACTTGTCATTAATAATGTTGAAAATAAGCATGTATAAAAGATATTTCAAATAAATGCAGTAAAAGAAAGCAGAATTATAGTAAAATCAAATTCAATTTAAACTAGTCTCGTTAAAGATATTTCTATATTCTGATATTCATAAATTTATGAATCTTTATAAAAATTCTGAAAATTTCTAAAAGAAATTGTTAAAATGCAATATTATTTTGTAGATTTTACCATACCCTCTTAAGATAGATTAGGTAGAAAACAGATATATATGAATGGATGATAGGTAGATATAAATTGATCTTTTTAAAAGATAATACAATTTATTTTCAGGTACCCATCAAAGATTTATAAAATAGACCAAATGTCATTCCACAATGCCTATCAATACATTTCAAAAATAAAGATAATATATACCATATAATTAAACACAACTTATAAACAGATTAAGCATTTAGCTAAAATGTTTGAAAATAACAACAACAACAAAACCTAAAGAAAGTACAAAAAATTAGTAATCTTAAAATCAAATTTAAAACATTAGGGGAGAAAAAAACAGTGGAAATAATGATTAAACCCAAGACTAGTTGTTTGAAACTGGAAATGCCCCACTGAAAATTTTAAAACTTATGATATAAGCAAACTGAGTTTTATTAATTAATGCAGCAATAGGAAACACTACACAGACAAACCTGGAAAGGTTTCTTTTGAGAGAAAACAAGTGTGTTTTTATTTGTTTCCTGCTTATGGTTTGGTCTCAGAGTGCTTAGGACAGAATTACAGAACTGGGGTGTGACTTTGGGTTGCTTGATTCATTAAGGCAAGAATCATTACAAGAGGGAAGTTTTGAATGGAGAAAAAAGCATTATGTGAGTCGTAAAACATACTGCAGTTGTAATTCCATAATTGGTGGTGTTATGATACCAGTTCTCAGTGTTTCGTAACTGGTAAGAAGAGTTGTTCAGCCACAAGAGCGGCCATACTCACATGTACACCACAGTCTATTGCTGTAATCTCTAGATAATATTGTCATGTCAGAAAAAACAGTTTGAGTTTGGACAAGGGCCCGACCTTCCCGTTCCTTTTGTTGAGTGATGAGTTCATTTCTGTTGCATGATGGATCATTTGACATGACAGCAGCTGCATAACAGCATTAAGACTCAAGAGAATACATGCATGAGAACAGCAACACACAATAACTAATATCAAAATAAACTTCCTAGAAACACTTAATGATCTGAAATACTAAACCCATGTAAGGAAAAGATGTCCCAGAATCTAGCCTTGGCAAGCTTACAGAAAACCTAAAATTATTGGCTTGTCTGTTATCACTTGGTCCAAAGAACTTAAACTTGTCTGTCGATCCTTGAGAATGGTAGAATTATTATTAATATTTATATTAATAATTGTGACTAAGGTTTATGACAAATTTCTGACCATTTTGTTGTTTTATAATTTTTATTATAGGAATCACTGTGTAGATGGTGTGAATAAAATTGAGTTAGTAATACCTTTGGGTTATTCTCCCAAGTAGCCCCAGATGGTTTCATTTTTAAGTTCCTGGGTACACACCCAACGGGTTGTGGTTCATCAGGAATGTGGGATTCTTGTATCTCTAAAAATCTTTAACAATTACTCCAGAGTCACAAACAAAGTTTGCATGCAGAAAATAAATGAAAGTTTGGACCTCCCTTATAAAATAGGACCTTAATCAGGATATAGACTCTCTTAGAGGTATACATGTCATTAAAAATGAAATAAATGTGCCAATTCTTTCTTTCTTGAGGAAGGCAAATTACTTGATGGAAGGGAAAAACTCACAAAAGCAGTTGGGGATTCTCTGGCAGAACAAGGGAACTACTGTTGATTTGATATCCTCAATATCATATTTAATCCTGTTGTGTCCCCAACCACCATGGATAGTGAAGTATTTATATTTTCCAAATACATTTTCTCCTTCTGAGGTTACAGTCTAGTTTTTATATGACTAGATATTAGAGCTAAATATGTCAATTTATTTCAGCTACCAGAAAATCCAAAGAAAGCTAATGTCAATTTGATTTTCGTGCAAAGATTCAGGTAATGGGTATACAATTCAGTGCCTGTAAGATATAGCACTGTAGGCACAGTCTGCGAGACTCTACCAGTAAAGTTACATAATAAGTTATAACCTTTTTAGAAATAATAAAGAAGAATATAATGATGGTTTTAAAGTTTGCCTTCAACAAGATCATACTACAGGTACTGTGCTATCAGCAATCTATGAATGTAAACTGGGCAAAATGAAAACAAGCAAGGAAAAACAAAATAAGGGTATAGAATAAGGAGGGTATGTTAATCTGAGGCTCTAAGCATTTGGATGGTCTTGTTTTGAAGATCATTGATGTAAACTGTTAGCTTTGTGTCACTGTGTAATTGATCAGAAGGAGAGCACCTAGAAGTGATTGGGCTGCTGGCAGATTCAAAGGATTGCAGCAAAGTCTCAGTTTAGGGTCTCTGGTTCAGACTTCCATAGCTGTCGTCCAAGGAGATTTGTGTTTCTTTAGTCGATAGACATAAATGCAAGGATAAATTCTTAAAAGTTTTACTGCTGTGTCAATTACTAAAAGATCCTATCCATCAGGGATCAAGGATTATATTTCTCTGGTGATGTTTTCAGGAAACCAAGTCTTCAGGCTGTAGGACTTATGAAGTTTGCTTCGTAGGATGTTGAGAAAAAGATGCCCATACCTGTTGATAATAAAACTGAGGGTATTGCAGAGTCCCTTGCATTATCTGATCATTCCCACAACATAACAATGTATAATATTGGGGTGATATTCCTAGTTGCGTGGATGATACTGTTACTAACCAAGACGAGGAAATCAAAGAGCTCCAAAGAAACTGATATCACTGCCCTTAACGTCAAGGGCAGGGGCTTGGGCCAGAAAAGTTCTAGTGTTTCTGAAAGTTTGGTTAACTTTGAGAATTCTGTTTATTCTTTCTTCTTTACCTGAGTTATGGGTGATATTATGAACAGTGGAGTTTTTGAGTAAGTGGTAATACATTGTATAAATAATTAATGACAGTTACAGTAAAATAAATAATCACTAGAAGAATAGTCAAGGATCCCCAAATAGGAAAGACAAAATTGAATAGATATTCTGCCTCTGTAAGAACCATAGATCTTGGACAGGGAAAGCTTTTGATTTATCCTAAAAAACATCTCACAACCAGAACATAGTAAAAATCTTCTAGCAGAGGTTAATCATATAAAGTTCTTTTGATGTGTTTAAGGGGAGAGTAATGTTTTGACTCTCACCTATGTCCCAAATTAAAATTTTACCAGGATTAAATTCTTGGCAGGTGAGGCATGAGCTACCAACTTTCTTAGCAATTTTGCCCAATTTATGCACTAGTGTGGGTTAAGAATAAGGACCAAGTTATCTTTGGGGTGGGTGATATCACATAAGAATTTAGCAAGATTCCACTGAAGATTCTATAGCACTATTGGTTAGTCATCAAAGGCGTGATAGAGATTATCTTCCTGTAATTTATATGCAGGTCATGTCTGAGAATTTGTTTTTATTTCAAGGTCAATTTTGGCCTCTAGGAACTCCCACAGAAACTTATATTTGGGGAGGTATTATGGAACAGATGCCTTTGCAAAGATCATCTGCTGGTCACAATAAATAAACGGGAAAGTTCTCTTAGTCTTTATGGCACCTTTTCCTTGAGTGAGCATCAATCTTTAAAACAGCATAAGGGTAAGTGGACATTATATAACCAGATGTTCATTTTGAATTTTATTTTTTATTAAATAATCACTTCTTAAATCATTTCATCTTTGTGCATTGGTTAATATAATATTGTGGACAATACTTATTACTATGCATGTTTTCTTTTATCACCATTGCCTATCATGGGTTTTTGCTATCCCTTTATTTTCAAATTTTATTGTCATCTAGCTTGGTATGTCTTTTGTATTATTGTGCACCTGGATCATTTTTAATAAAACATGCAGTCTGTGTCTGTTAAATATTTTTGCTACTAATAGTTTTAAATTTTGCCACTTTTTTTAATGCTTTCCTATTGCCTGCCTCATCCTACTTTACCCTATTTCATTGCATTGTTTTTTCTCACCTTTTTGTTTGGAAATTTTTCTTCCATGTAAGCTACTATGGCTACCATTATATTCTGAATATACCCATTAAAATTTTACCAACATCTTTTGTAATATCTATAAACTTTCTCTCCTTTTATGCTCAAGTATACCAAAAATGCCTTTGTATTATCCTCAAAATTGAATTATAATTTGACTGAGTATTGAACAAAAAACTTTTTATCCTGATATTGCCTCATTTACTTATAACATCTAGTGTGTACAATGAAAAGTATATTACCAACATAATTCTTGTTCCTCTTTAGGACATCTCTTTTTTATTTTTCTCTCTGAAAGACTTTATTACTTTCTTTTTTATCTTGGAGTCCGAGATGTTTCCAATATATGTCTAGAAGTGAGTATCTCTACCTTCATCTCTCTTGGTACTCTGGAGGGTAATTTAAGTCTCAAGATTCAAAATTTTCTTTAATTATTAATTTTTTTTCTTCATTCTCTTTTTTCCCCTTTTTTCAGGATTGCAGACAGATGTTGAAACTTCTGAGACTATCCTTTGTACCTTTTGCCTTCCTTTTATTTAGTTCTGTTTGATTATTTGCATCGAATTATAAGATAATCTTTCGATTAGATCGTCCTTCTTGTTAATTCTCTCTTCAAGCATGCCCGTTTTTCTACTCAGAGAAACTTTTGAGTTTTGCATCTCAAGAGCACTCATTAATCTTCTGTGGTACCACCTTTTTTTGCATGTCTATAAAATATTAATTGAGATTTTAAAGTATTCTGTTTCCAGTAATAACTCTGCCTTTTTAGATGTTACTTTCTTGGTTGCTGAATTTTGTATTCCTAGTTTTTTTACTGAGAACATAAACAGTTGATTAACACATATTTTGTATGTTATGTATATGATATACTGTATTCCCATAATAAAGTAAAGTAGAGAAAAGAAAATGTTTTTTAAGAAAATCATAAAAAATAGAAAATATGTTTACTATCTAGCAAGTGGAAGTGGATCATCATAAAATTTTCATCCTCACCATCTTCACGTTGAGTAAGCTGAGGAGAAGGAGGAAGAGGAGGGGTTATTATTGCTGTCTCAGGGGTAGCAGAGATGGAAGACACGTGGGAGGGAAATAGGGAAACAAGAGAGGCAGGGACACTTGGGGCACCTTCTGCCAACCTCCAGCGCAAACAAATGGCTTCCATCTCACTTTCACCTGCCACATCTCACACACCTTTCTTTTCTGATGAACTCTATAGTGGAATTACATAGAAAATGGGATTTCAGGAAATGTAGATTCTGTTCATCTAGGTTAAATGTGTATAAAACCATAATACCCTAGAATCCCAAAATACATATGAAGAAATAACTAAGCATCTGTTAATAAAACACCAAATGAAGAATGAAATGAACAGCACAGATACTGATTCTTACAGGTGTTAAAGAATGGAAAGTCTCTTTGGGTTGTGGCAATATGAGAAGGCAAAAGAAAAAGATTTGAAGTTGAAGATTGAAGTTGAAGTTTGGCACAATTTTGATAGGGAGGCAAGAGTGGGGTGGGCTGGAATGGCGACTGCACATACACTAGAGATGAGAGAGAATGTGAACAAAGACGTGGACACGAGAAAGAGGAATGTGGATAATGGGACACAAATATACTGCTTTGACTAAAGTTGAGACAACAAACAGTGGAGGGAGAGAAAATAAACCTATAAAGGAAATGTGAGGCAGTTTGAGAATTGATTGGAATTGCCATAAAGAAATTTAGATAATTTTCAGTACTCGGTACTGAATTTCGAGCAGGAGTAAAAGCAGTATTTTAGGAAAATTACTTTAAACAGCAATTTTCAAAAAGTTTTACATGGATGCAAGTATAGGAATAAAGGCTACTGCAATATTTCTGAAATAAAGGTATTTTGCTCCAAAAAATTTTGATATTTTTGGTATCTTATTTCAGAGTAAATAAAAAATACTGAGAATGGGCCAATAGAACATTTCATTCAAAGAAGAGAAAACAGGACTTATGACTGAATACTACCAGGATGAGAGGAAAGGGGAAGTCAGGATAAACTCTAGTGCATTACGTCATGTTAACTGGAGGGTGGGAGCTTTGGAAGAAAGAAATTCAACTTAGTTTACATGATGTGTAATGTGAAGTGGGAAAGGTCAGTTCAGCTATCCAGGTCCAGGTCACTTCCACTAAACTGTGGAGATAGAATAAATCTGTGTCTCTAAAATTCTAGTTCCTCTGAACTATTCAAAAAGTAGTCAAGTTCGTTGGGTTCAAATATCTCAAGCTGTGTTCTCCAAAGATGTCATGAAACCATTCTCCTTAAAAAATCAATATTCTGCAATATACTCCAATTAGAAATGAATCTCAAATAAATTATTTTTGAGTATTTCTTTTCTTGTGGATGATCAGTTTATTGTAAAATTTATTGCCTGATATTCAAAGAATGCTATTCTTCCTGGACAAGTAACATAAGTCATTTCTTCTTTCTCTACCCCAAAAGATCTTGGATGGAGTCTTTCCTTGGAGATTTTCATGAGCATTGAATTTAACCTCGTGACTAAAGCCAATAAACATAATTTGAACTTTCTTGCTTAAATAACTTTATTTTATATTATTATTGTAAATATCACTATAATCACTTGAAAGAAGTTCAGAAATTAGATGGATTTGATATTCTAAAAGGCAAAAAGTAAAAAAGGGAAGGAGGAAAGACAGAGGAAAGGAAGGAGAGAAGGAAGGAAGGAAGAGAGAGAGAGAAAGAAAGAAAGAAAAGAAAGCAGGCAGGCAAAAAAGTAGAATTTTTAAACCTCTTGTGACATAGGGTTCTATCATTACACTTTTATGAGTGGGGCGCTTATAAGAAAAATGACAAAATTTTTGTAAGGACAGAAGTTAACGGTGAATCTGAGTATAGGCCAAGATGTTTCCATTGAAATGGAAGTGACCTTGTCCAATTTAAAGTTGATTAGAGTTTGAATTTAAGAAAAAAATTATTTAGGCAGCAAGAAAAGAAAGAGAAAAACATTTAACTAAGGCAGAAAGACTGGGAGGAAGAAATAAAGAATTCTTAGAGAAAAAGATGTAATCAGTCAGAGTGACTAGGCAATTATGATGTCTAGTGTCCCCATAATACAGGATTATCAAACCTACTTACTTGAATTTTTAAATATTTTGCAGGTAGTCTGAATTGACATTTCTCTATTATTTAAGAAAGGTGTGTGTGGTGTCTGCATGCATGTGTGTGTGTGTGTGAAAAGTGTGATTTTTGAAAAATGGGACTTTATACTATTTAATTCCTATTTTTTTCTTTTTTCTTTTGAAGATATAAAGAATAGAACCAAAAACTGACAATTATCATATGTCCTTTAGAGCAAAAGGATTTTATGCTGCACCTAGATGTCCTGCCCCTCTAGACTTCTTTAATCTGAAATAGTTTGTAGGTCCTTTTTATGATTTCCAGGAAATAATTCCTCCCGTTTTCAAAAATAAAAGCCCAATAACTTTATAGAATGTCCCCCAGTGTGAGTTCGTTCAACAGTTTCAATTCCAGTCCAACAACACAGGCTTCATTTAATCTTTCCTCCTTCCAACATTTGCACCTCATTTCTCCAACAAGGGAGAACCTGGCTCCTGTTATCCACGCGTATCCAGTTTGTTCAATCCCCTCCTCTGCAGTCACTCCCTAGAATACCTTCTTGCTCCGCCCTGAAGTCCTCCTCCTGTGGGTCCCAGCTACCACAGTTACCTTGTTCTGACATTCTCCTTGCTTGAGTTTAGCCACCCTTAGGTGCCCTATTTCAACTACCTAATGGCTTTTTTAAAACTTTTATTAAAAACTTTTTTAACATTTGGAATAAATTCAGAGTTACAGAAAAAAAGTAAACATAGTACAGAGGATTTCCATATACTCCATACCCAGTTTCTCCTATTGCCAATATCTTACATTAGGATGGTACATTTGCAACAATTAATGAACCAGTATTCATACATTATCATTAACTAAAGTCCATACTTTATTTAGATTCCACAGTTTTTACTTAGTGTCCTTTTTTGTTGTTTTTGTTCCAGAATCCCACCTAGGATACCATATTACATTTAGGCATAAATCATGTCTCCAAGGTTCCTCACAGTTATGACAGTTTCCCAGACTTTCCTTTTTTTTGATGTAATTGATAGTTTTGAGGACTACTGATCGGATATTTGGTTGATTGTTTGTCAATTGCGATATACCTGGTGTTTCTCCTGATTTTGCTGGAGTTACAGCTTTTGAGGAGAAAGACCACAGAAATAAAGTGCCATTACCATCACATCATATCAAAGGGTGCATAATATCAACATGACTTATTGCTGTTGATGTTAACCTGATCACCTGGTGGAAATAGTGTTTTCCAGGTTTCTCCACTATAAAGTTATTCTTCCCTGCACCCATTTCCATATTGTACTTTTTGGAAATAATCTATTATGTGTACTCCACAATTAAAGAGTGAAGAGCTATGATCCACTTCCTTGAAGGTAGAGCAGTTACATAAATTAATGGCTTTTTAACTGAGAGGAAGGAAGGAAAGGAAGGAGGAAGGAAAGAGGGAAGAAAAATTTTTCTTAAAACAACTATTAACAACATAGCTAACTAGGTGCTAAATGTGCTAACTAGAAACAACTTACATCAGTGATCTATTAGAATAATGTATATTGATTCCTATATCATGAAAATTATGCTAAATTAATTAACATATAGTACCTGCTTTAAATAATTTCTCAACTACTAAACGAAATAAAGTACATGCTCAGATGCCTAAAATACAAGGTAAGACTTGTTAAATAATATAAAAGTGATTTAGATCAAATGTTCTGAGAGTCAATTTGAAGTTTATTTCATTAGCAAATTTAAAACTTTGCAAGCTATTGACTAGTGTTTCATTATTAAGGAAAATATCCACTAAATTTGGAGATGATATTGACCCTGGCCTGGAACCCTTATGTAGTTGGAACAAAATTCAGAGAAATATGGTCACTGTACTGACCGAAATATTGATCTTTATTACCAAGAGGATAGTTTTGCTGCTGATACAGAATGATAGCAAGGGCAAGTATATGTGGGTCCATGAGATGCGCACAGGAGCTCAGTATACATCTCTGATTAGTAAGCATACTGATGAAAACAGTGGCTTCCCAATAGAAACAAAACCCACCAAGGACTTTGATCATTAGGTACAGATTTTGTTGTGAAAATGCTGAATATTTGCCACTATGGCGGTTGAGAAACATGAAGGTTTTAGCATTCAGTTCTAGTACAATGGTGGAGTAGAACCCAGATTTCAAGGGATTATAGAGTGAGTAAATATCAAATAATTTGGAAATTGAGTATAAAGAATACATTCTAAATATGTGATAGTGACAGGGGGCAGGGGAGAATTGCAGATTTGAAAAGTTAGCCCAAGAAGCTGGGTAACAGGAATTATCAGGCATGGGACTTCAATGCTGTTCACTTTCCTTCTGACACCTAATTTAGCTATTTACTTCTCCTGAATCAATGAGATGATGAAAGAAACTGTGGTCCACATGTCAGAAAAAAACTTGGACTCTTTTGGGGTCCCTAAAGAAAATACTGGCAGATCTTTCTTCCTTATAGACTGAACAAATGACTTAAGAACAGCCTCAGAGTCTAAAAGGCCAAAGTAATGCCTGAAAGGAGTGTGCTGGCTTTCTCTGACAAACACAAGGCAAATTAAAAAAAGGAAAAAAAGCAGGAGGTAGAACAAGATGGTTAGAAAATAAATACATACTTTGAGCTATAAAATAAATATAATTATCCATTAGCTCAAAGTGCTATAAATAGGCAATTGAATAGGTAGATAAGTAGAGAGATACAAATTTCCTGTACAGAGAAATTTGAAATAATTTAAGTAAGTGCTTTGCCTTTAAAGAGGTGGAGTATAACTTCCCACTCAGAAAGTGAGCCGTGCATAGTAACTTCCTTACAAAACGTACAGTATAACATATAAGGGGAGGAAGAGTAACTTTACAGTGGAAACACCTGACAAACGCTACCTCAGCCAGGTCGTCAAGGTTCACATCAAAAGTCAGTCATGTTGCTAGTGTGTACCCCTGATGTAACAAGAATGGCACTTTACCTCTGTGATCTTCGTCCCCAAACCCATAAACCCAGTCTGATTATGAGAAAAAAAAATCAGACAAACCCAAATTGAGGAACATTTTAGGAAATAGCCTAGTGGTACTTGTAAAAATTGTCTAGGTCATCACAAACAATGAAAGCCTAAGAAATTGTCACAATGAAGAGGGGCCTAAGGAGACCCCTTAGGGTCTAAGGAGAATGTGATATATTGAATGGAATCACGGAACAGAGAAAGGACATTAGGTAAAAACTAAGGGAATCCAAGTCAAGTATGAACTTCAGTTAATCACATATAAATATTGGTTCATTAAGTGTTACAAATGTACCATACTAACTTGAGGTGTTAATAGGGGAAACTGGAGTGGACTGTATGAGTACTCTCTATACCGTCTTCAAAACTTTTCTGTCAATCTAAAATTATTCTAAAATTTTTAAAAAGTATTTTAAAATATAAGACAGAAAATAGAAGTAGATGACATATAGGAAAAAACAAGTTAGTGAATTTCATTCTTCAGGAAACTGAGAATACACAAGAAAGAGTGTATTGAAAGTGCAGAATCTGCGTGAAGTTCAAAGTTCACAAGACACAGAGGGAGAAGAAAATGAACAGCAAGGGGCATCAATGCCATAGCAGTGGAGTAACTGGACACTAAAAGAGTGTGTAGATTCTTGCAACATGCATTTAAATAAGAACAAATAACAGAAAGGAACAGAGAAAACAAAAGCAGAAGTGGAACAATGACCGAGCTATGCCCAGTGAGCATGGGATCTATTATTCTATTATGAAGAAAAACTGCTGCTCAAAATGTAACTTACACCTCCCGTTTCTGGCAATTAGGTGTTGCTACTTAATATTAAAGCTTAATAAGAGCTTTAGATTTGGAGAAATATTGCCCCTGGCCTGGAAGACCTTCAAGAATTGGAACTATATTATTTTAATTGTAGCATCTAGCATCTATTATTATGTGAATGTTTATTAAATGAACGAATGAGCACTTAAACATTTATTACACCTGCTGTCCCCTCTCGCTGTAACAATATTGCCCCAGTGTATGTTGGATCTTTCAGATCATTGTTCAAATATCTTTTTAGAGAGATATTTCCTGATCTCTGAATAAAATAGATGGCCTATCACATACCAAAGTATCTCTTTATCTCTTTAACTTTCTATATTTTTTAACATGCATCATATCTGAAATTATTCATTTATATATTTCTGTTTATTGCCAAGTAAGATGCAAGTGTCTTGAGGACAGGAGCTTGTATATGTCCTTCAGTACTAAATCCTTAGCATCTACAATACTGTTGAGCACACACAAATCACTCAATAAAAATTTGTTGGATAAATTAATTAATTAATCCATGGCATTTTAGTAATATTTCCAATTATTTGTCAGGTTAGTGTGTGTAGCCTTACATTTGACTTCAGGTAGATTCTGTTACCGCTGGACTAAAGCCTTGCCTGAAGAAAGCTGCCCAGATCGTCTCTCACTTCACCTCTGCATACATGAGTAAAAGGACATAGGGCTATATTATTCTTCTCTGGAATAGAAGCAGTTACAATGCTACCATTATTGCAAATTATTTTATACACCTCTAATAATAAAAATGCATTTTCTTTAAACACTTACTAAAATTAGTCTTGACTGATTTAGGCTTTCTCTTCCAATTAATTGTAATTAGATAAAAACAACCTCCTACCAGCTCTTCCCATTCTTTTATGTGTGGAGTCTCTCTCGTTTTACATCTGACTCTACACATTTAGCAGTGATATTAATGTGCCTATAATGAACCAGTGATCTTGTCACTGGTTTTATAATCATGGAAAAATATGTACTCTTTTGCTTCAAAGAATTATAATATGGATTTATTTGTTTTGTTTTGTTTTATTTTGTTTTGTTTTGAAAACTGCCATCATCATGGTTTACCACAAAATGATATTCAGAAATATCAACAATAGACTTGATAATCTGGAATGGAAAAGGCTGAAAGAGTACAAAACAAACATACTTCAGAAAGTTCATAAAATCAGTAAACGTGAATATGTAAAAATCTTCCACATCCTAAAAGGAAGACATACAACAATCAACTTAAAACCATAAAGTGCAAACTTCTGATGCAATAAAGACAGACTTATTTTTTTAATTAAAGAAGTAAATATCCAGAGTTATTCTATAAGTTCATTTGGATGCAACATGAATGAAATCAATAAGTACTAAAATATTAATAAAAAAATTGACAAGAGCTTCATAAAAGTTGCTTCATCTAATCAGAATGTCCAATTGTGCCACACAGCTCATTCCCTTGAATGTTTCCTCTTACCAATCTATACACCCTTCCTTTTTGGTATCATCTGTGTCATGGTTTTAAATATCTTCTTTATACTGACAACTTCCAAATGTTTATGCCCCAGCCCCTCAACTCAAGACTCAAACATTGAACCACCCACCTGACATCTCCACATAGATTCATATTAGATATTTTACACTTGACATGGCCAAAAGGAAGCTGCTAATCCCCCTTGCCTCCAACATATGTGTAACCTCCTATCTACCCCAACTCATTTAAAGAAAATTCCACCTTATATTTGTTCAGACCAAAAACCCTGGTGTTACCCTTAACACCTCCCTTTCTGTCACACTTTATATTCAATACGTCAGCACATGTTAGTGGCTCAATCTTATAAATATATCCAGAATTCAACAACGTCTCAAGCCCTACACCACAACGATGCTGATTCAAGTCACTGTCACCTCTCTCCTGGGAGGTAGTCAGTCTCCTAACTGGTCTCCTTCTCTGTTCTCTTGGCTTCTTTCAGTTTGTTCTTCTCAGTGCAGCAGCCAGAGTGGTCTCCTTAAAATATAAGTGAGATCATGACACAGTCTTGCTCAATACACTTTAGTAGCTTCCATCTCTCCGAGGGCAAAAGGCAAATCCTTCAGTTAACCAGGACCCAGACGATTACCTTTCTCATTTCATCTCCTACTTCTCCCCCTCCCCCACCCCATCACTTTCCTCCAGACACGCTGACCTTGTTTCTTAAATACACCAACATGCTCTCCTTTCAGGTCTTTGCATTTGCTGTTTCCTCTGCCTGGAGTGATCTTCCTCTCAGATATATAGATGACGGTCTCATGCCTCCACCAGACTTTCTACTCAAATGTCACCTTCAGTTAAATTGGGATTCCTCCCACCAAAATCTCCTTTCAACATGATAGCACATATCGCTACATGGCATATTAGATATTTAGCATAATTGTAATATTTATTGCCTGCCTTCTTGTATCATGCTCCATGAGGACATGGGTTTGTGTCTATGATGTTGACTGATGACCCCTCAGCAACTAGAACTGTGACATATGATAAATGCTCAAAATTTGTTTTATGAACTTAATATCTATTATTAAAATAAGAAAAAGTTTATTTAAAAAAACGTAGTTTGTTTTAGACAAAAGCTTTCAAAAAATTAAACAGTGAACAAAAAAAGAATTACCTGTGTTGTAAATATCAGGGGCCATTTTGTTCATGTAATTTTCCACATCAGTATCCATGAGGATTATTAAAACACCAAAAATATTTATGTTTTTATAGTGTTATTAATTTGTAAAGCCCATGGATTATCTTTGTTGATCTTCAAGCCATTATACTACTGTAAGGTGACAAAGCAAAAAGAAATAAGGTAATAATTATATTGCGGAACTGAAAACATTTGGTTAATAGGTTCTTAAGACAAAGGAAAAAAAAAAAACCAATAGGCACAGTAAGCTCTTATCAAGACACTTTAGTTATCAATATGTGCTGTATTAGCCTTCTCAGGCTGCCATACTAAGATACCACCAACTGGATGGCTAAAACAACAGAAATGTATTTTCTCAGAGTTCTGGAGGCTAGAAGTCCAAGCTTAAGGTGCCATCAGGGTTCATTTCTGGTGAAGCCTCTCTTCCTGGTTTGTAGATGACCACCTTCTCACTATGGTTATCTCACATGTAGATGACCATGTCTTCACATGGCCTTTCCTCTGTGTATGTGTGTGTGCGTACACACACAATGAGATTTGGCATCTTTTCCTCTTTGTATAAGGGCAGCAGTCCTTATTGGATTAGGATCCCTCCTGTATGACTTCATTTGATCTTAATTATTAGGTCATTAAATATGAAATGTCTGATTTTGAATCAAAAGTGTAGTTTATTATATCTCAAACAAGAAGCAGTACAATTAATCAAAGTATGCACCTGAGCTATTGACACAGTTTTGCCATCTTAACAGTAGCTTGCTTATGCCAGCAGAGGAGAAGCCTGGAGAGCGAGTGGCGATGAAATCATGAAAGGCGTTTTCCACAGCTTGTTGAGAATTGAATATTTTTCCTCGCAAGAAGTGGTCCAAAGCCTTGCAGAAGTGATAGCCAGTTGGTGCAAGGTCTGGTGAATACGGCAGACGACAGAGAGTTTCCAAGTCCAACTTCTGTAGTTTCAGCAGCATTGTTTGTGTGACATGTGGTCTTACAAGAGGATTGACCTGTCTCTATTGACCAATCTCGGCAGCTTAATCACAAGCATCCTCATCATTTCCTCCAACTGGTTTCGGTAGACATCCACTGTAATCGATTGACCAGGTTTCATGCAGATGTAGTGGATAATACCAGTGCTAGATCACCAAACATACACCATTACCTTTTTTGGATGAATATTTGGTTTTGGACTGTGTTTCAGTATTTCATCTCTACCCAACCATTGTGCCGAACGCTTGTGATTGTCAAAAAGAATCCATTTTTCATCACATGTAACAATGTGGTGTAGAAATGGTTCACCTTTATGTTGTGACAGCAAAGAAAGGCAAGCTGCGAGACAATTTCTCTGCTGACGCTCATTTAATTCATGTAGAACTCATCTGTCCAGCTTCTTTACCTTGCCGATTTGTTTCAAGTGGTCCAATATTATAATAGTAACGTGGAACTTTGCTGCTAATTCACATGTAGGTTGAGATGGATTTGCTTCCACTACAGCTTTCAGCTCATCATTATCCACCTTGGTCTCAGGTTGCCCATGTGGCTCATTTTCAAGATTAAAATCACCAGAACAGAACTTCTGAAACCATGGACATTCTGTGCATTCATTAGCCACATTCTTCCCAAACATTTTGTTGATATTTTGAGCTGCCTGAGCTGCATTGGTTCCATGACAGAACTCGCATTTGAAAATAACACGAATTTTTGACATATCCATGGTTTCACAAAAAATTGCTCTAAAAAAACAATTTGAAAGATAATCACAAGCCAAAACGTGCTTCCCAACACAGTGCAATGGCCAAGTTTCATTGTTCTGCAGGGAGGTCAAAAATTTAGGGGTACAAATAGAACATGCGGTAAGCATTACAGTCTCTCCCACAGTTGACTCAGTGGTTCCTCTAAGTGTCAGAAGGCATGTGGTTACAGTCATGTGGCTAGGAGACTTTGAATCCCTTTCAATAACTAGATGTGAGTATAGGAGATAAACTGTACTCATAGCTCATCTAGAAAGCAGGTACCAGGTAGAGTTGGCCTGATATAAGAATTGCATTTAGTGTTTGCAAGACTGAGGATGTACCTTCACAATAAAAATAAAACAAGAAGTGTCAAAGTGAAATGTCAGAGATATCAACTATCAAACTTAGTACTTAAAGAAATAGGACATTTCATACTTAATAACCTACTTAATATCTCCGTAAACACCTTATCTCCAAATACAGTCATGAAGGGGGTTAGACTTCAACATTTGAATTTTGAGGGGACACAATTTAGTCCACAACATGCACATACTCAACTCTTTGTGTGAGTCAGGATCTTTCAGATTGCAAGAAACAGAGACAGCTTGCCTAAATGGAGATTTATTATAAGGTATATCTCAGGACACAAGGCTCTAGTGACCTTGTCTTTTAATGTTCTGAACATATCTTTTTTTTTGCTTCTATGTTTCCTAGTGATGGATTCTCTCTGTGTCTCATATTCTAAAGTTGGGATCAGGAATAATATCAGTCTCACTAGTCACAATAGAGATGTGTCCTGTTATAGGTGGTTCTGTTGTACAGACCTATTTTATACGACCTTTTTTCAGGTGAGTGATTCACCTAGAAATGTGTGCCTTTCTGCCTTGAACTTTTTTCTGAACAAAGGGCTATGATCATTTTATGAGGATCATGTGCTAAAATATTATAGCAAATGGGAGGATTTATTTTCTTGATTATCACTCAAAGCAATCCCTATAGCAGGCCAATTCTACCTGGTACCTGCTTTCCAGATGAGCTATGAATGCAGTTTATCAACTATACTCACGTCTGTTATTGAAAGGGATTCAAAGTCTCCTAGCCACATGACTGTAACCACATGCCTTCTGACACTTAGAGACACCACTGAGTCAACTGTGGGAGAGACTGTGATGTTTACCACATGTTCTATTTGTACCCCTAAATTTTCAACCTCCCTGCAGAACAATGAGACTTGGCCATTGCACTGTGTTGGGAAGAAAATGTAAGACTGAGTGAGTCAAAATAATCCTACAGGCAAACATGCATGGTTCTCTAGTCCCTGTTTTCCTTTATGACAACCAAGGAGGCAATTTTTTTTTTAATGGTGGAGGTACAAGATGATAGAACATACCATAAGCAAGGAAGAATTTCCCTTGCCAGCCATAAATGTTATATACCAGTTTGTTTATAAAAACTCTGATATTTTGGTGTTGCTTGTAATTATAGCATAGCCTTTCCTATCCTGGTTAATTAGAAGAAGAAGAAGAAGAAAAGGAGGAGGAGGAGGAAGAAGAAAGGGAGGAGGAAGAAAAATCTGCAAAAACAAATAAAAGCCTAAATGTATGGCTTTAGCTCAATTGTTAGGCTTAGTAGTTGGGAGTGATGGTGAGAAAACTGATATAAGAGGCTAAAATGGTGGTGATCCAGATAAAAAATGGCAAAATTCTAGGTAATACTATCACCTGTGGAAAGTTGGAAGGCAAGTTGTATATTAATGAACTTTCAGTATTGACAGATAGCTTGGCAAAGGACATTAGTGGTGGTCTTCATTTGTTTTCAGTTTCATCAGGAAGGTACTGTAGGGAAATGCTGAGCTCAGGAAAGGATTATGCATTTTTTGAGCAGAAATGAAAGGGTCTAGAGAGATCGCAGAACTTTGTAAAATTGTGATGTTAGAAAAGCTAGTTTTTTACCGCAAATAGTCAAATAGTAGGATGAGAAAGAATTTGAGTTCTAACGAAATCTTCCGATTGATTAAATTGCCCGAGAGCAATGATCAGACTAAGATGTGACACCCAGTAACTTCTTTTAGTTTAAAAAATGATTAGTGGGAAAATCTATAACAATTATGTGGAGGCTCTTTCAACTGGTCTGGTCATAGGAACTCAAAGTACCTACTGCTAGGTCCATTAAATGAGTGAGAAGGGACAGAAAGAGAGTAACAAAGAGTCAAGTATTATAATCATCATGAGAAATATGTTTGCAATAAAACTGTGGACGTGGTTACTGGCACATGATGCTTATAAAATAGAATACATAAAAATCATTGTAATCAAATTTTAGAATCTGGACTAAAAGAAACTATAACTTAGAGAGTATTGAGACCCCAATTTTTTATGGCAAAAAAGTGGCCACAGACACCCAAGGAGAGTTTATTTCCCAAAGCCAACACCAGCTCTGATCAAGAAAGGTAATAGAGAAGGAAGAGCACCAGAGAGAAAAAAACCATGGATAGTGAAGCAGTTCTCAGGGTGAGAAGTCTGGACCTAATTTAGAGTCTCCCTTTCCAGGCTGGCGGCTCACACAACACCAGCCTAGTGGGCTTTAAGAATATGCATGTTCTCCTTTTATTCTTCTTTCTAGATAGAGATATTTATTGTAGCTACCTCAATAGTATTCACCATTACATACTAGATTTGGTGGGATAACTTGGGTTTTTTTTAGGTTAATTGGTCTTGAGACCAAGAAGAAGTAACTGTAAGGCCAATGTAGAGACTCCCGTATATCACCTAGGCTTCCTAAACTTAGAGCTGGGTAATCAAAAAACTTATGGGCTGCCTCCCTTGGGGAAGGGTTGAGTGTGTTCTATGGAAAAGACAGTAATGGGGAAGTTGGTGACCAGAACAGCTGACTAAACAGAAACAATAGTGTTCATCTTGTATTTCATCTGACATTTTCCTGCTCACCTTGCAATTTGGCAGAGCCATTTGATAGTTCTACCCAATAGGCTGTGAGTAAAAGTGACCTGAGTCACCTACTGGTTGAGTTAATAAATGTCCTTATATCTTTTCCAGCCTAACTTTCCTAATACAGCCTGAGTGAGAAATAAATCTTTGCTATGTTAGGACTTTGGGATTTTGTGGTTAATTTGTTGTAGTTGCATGAAATATTCAATCACAACTAAACATATGCCTTCTAGGCTACCATTCCTGATATAGTCAATAGGGCTATTTCAGTTTTTCTCTGTCATTAGCATTTTTGGCTCAGAGAGGAATATCAGAAGGGCTCTTTTAACTTCTGACAGCTTCTCTTAAATGAGTAGCAGTGCAAAAAATTCTTTGGCGTCCTGACCGGGACTTTAAAGCAGGAGTGAGCCAGCCAGATGCATGTGATAGATGCAATTCCACTCTCTCTCTTGTCATAGCTGGTAGTCTTTTATTTCTTCAGTGTTGAGCTGCAAGGGCCACAACTGGGTCTAATTTGGATCAGTAACCCAAGAAAATATTAAAGCTATAGAATGCTGCACCCACTAACACACTGTGTGTCATTTCCCCATACATTACCACCAAGTAAGCAACCGATCATCTCAGAGTAATATTTACCTATTTGCTGAGCTTTTCCATTAGGAACCCTTAAAATTTGTATTTACCTCATTTTTCCTGGCTTCTTGTAGAAAATTCTACAAAATTCCAGCTAATTCACTTTTTTATTTTTTAATCTGATTTTTTTTATATTGTTCCTAGATCCACAGGACATTCTGATTTGCTCTACTTGTAGTGATATGTTAAGAGCTGATGAGATTCTCCAACTCCTCAGACACTTTCAACTCTTCCCAAGTAATCTCATTCAAATTTCTGGGTGCCAGACCTTGACTATTAGAGTTTTTGACCATGACTTTGACCATGAAATCTTATCATCTTTAGACTTCAGGCTTTTTAAATTGTGTTCTGCATATTTTAAAAGTTAGTTTTAAGCTATATCAGAGCATCAGATACAAAGAGAAAACAAAAAATAAGTTTATTATATAACACCAAGTCTTTTTTTTTCCCCTCTTTTGTGTTTTTCCTAGTATAGTCATTCAGAGGCAAACTTTTATTTCTACTGTGTCTACATAACTTAGCACATTGAAAGTCTTCCAAAGCTGCAGTCAAAGCTCTCCTTTGGCAGGGACATCTTTTATGTAAGAGAGTGTCAGCTTTACAGACAGACCACGGTTTCACCTCCCCATTTGTACCATTGCCAATTCCATAACCTCCAAGCCTTTCTGATTACTTCAAAATCATCTGAAATAGCTGTTTTAGATAGTATTATTTTAGTTTTTCAAGCTACAAGGAACATGGACTTGTTTGAGTTGCCCCAGTTAATGGTGCTTTAAGAAACACAGAAGAGAAATGCCAAACAATCTCAAAAATTGTATAACCAAGGTTCTTAACTTAGAAACTCATTCAGTTCACGATACTATCCTATCAGCCCTCTTTCCTAGAGATGCAATGTCTAAACTTCTTACTTTTCTTTCTCTCTTTAAATAATCATATATACAGATATAATACATACACACACACACACACACACACGTACTTCTGCTTCATAGCTTCTTATTTCATCGTTTTCCTACGGAGCTGCTTAGATTCTGTTGCAGGCATTCCTGGCTCTTTTTCACAGTGAAACTCACTGAGCAAGTCCTGAAGGTGTCAGCCTAGCCTGTCATGATCAAATATAGAGCACTTTCATTGAGCACAACCTTTGCTTAAGGCATTTCTTAATTCCTGGCCCAACTCTCAAAAATACCTGATTTGACGATAGTATCACGCGCTACAAAATATGACGATCAGTGCATAATGAACCACCTGAGCCTACTTTCCTTAGACGTGACCTCACAAGAGGGTGAAAGTGAAAGCAAGAAGGCCTTCTTACAGTGGTTGGGAGTGAAGGTGGTGACAAGTGTTTAAGCTGTAGATATATTTTGAGATGTTGCTGATAAATAAGAGATATAAAGTAAAGAGAAAAATAAAAGATGAATGACAGATTTTAACCTGAACAACTGGTGATTTGCAATTCAATTTACTGCAAGGGAGATGACATGAGTAGAAAAAGATTGGACTAACAGCATCAAGTTTTGCTTTGGACAAGTTAAGTATGAAAGGCCCATCAGATATCCAAGCAGATCTGTTAAATCAGCAGTTGGCTACTTGCATCTAACTATCAAGAGACAGTTTGGGGCTGAAGATATAAATTTAGGTGTTATCAGCATCCACTTAGAGGCTGTGAAGTGGAATTTATGACTATTAAGATTGTAGGAAACAGTTATGTGCTACCACATATAGAAGTATATGATAAAATTGGAGATGATAAAATAATAGCAAGAGTAATAAAGTGCTACCCTGCATTCATAAAACACTTCATAATTTTTCAATGGGTGGTCATAGCAATATTTCATCCATATAAGAATCATGTTATAGATAGGAGAATTATCATCTTTTAATACAGAGAGATAAAATATTAACTGTTAGAGTTACTTGCACCAGATACGTGTATAGACCACAGTGTATCTGCAACTAGTGTTTTGATTGTCCTCACAAGCCTATGCTTCCTTCCTTTGCATCTTATAGAAAAATAAGATGTTAAGGGAGTGGATGGATAAATCTCCAAACCTCACCAAGACTCCATATTTTATAAACTTAAAAAAATTGATTTTACTAAAAGTTTTTTACTATAGGTAATTAAAATAACATGGGAAATTCCCTCAAACCTCTTAACCTGGAAGAGGGTTCCTATGTGGAAGTGATATCTCTTTATGATGTTCTTCAGAAGCTGTAATATTTGCTGAGGCATTAAGGTAACATGTTGAGGTTATATTCTATTTGTCTCTAGAATTGATTCTCCACCAGCATACACTACCAGGTTTTCTTCATTTTGCAAATGGTCAATCCAATTCCTATAACATTTACACTGATGATATAAAGCCACAAGGCAAAATGCTGGGAAAGGTGAAAATATGTTTATTGAAATTGTGCAAGTGACTTCTAAAAGGCAGTTCAAAGGACAGGGTACAACCTATGTCATTGGGATATGGATTGAGAAAATTTTATAAATAGAAATTTGAACTTTCTTTTTTTTCCCCTTTTCTTATTTTTTATTTTCCTTATCTGTTAATAGGGCAATTTCTTTTTTTTCTTCTCCTTTTATTTCAGAATATTATGGGGGTACAACACTTTGGATATATATATGGTCCATGCACTTCCCATGTCAGAGCTACACTTGTGGTCATCCCCCAAACTGTGTGCCCCACATCTATTCAGTGAGAGTTGTCCTATCCCCTCCACCCCTCTCCTGCCTGCCCGCCCCCTGATGAATATTATTGCCATGTGTGATGTAAGTGTTGATCAGTCAGTACCAATTTGATGGTGAGTACCAGTGGTGCTTGTTTTTTCCATTCTTGTGAAACTTCCCTTTGAAGAATGGGCTCTAGCTCCAACCAGGATAATACCAGATGTGTTAATTCACCATTGTTTTTTATTACTGAGTAATACTTCACGGTATACATATACCACATTTTATTAATCCACTCGTGTATTGATGGACACCTGGGTTGTTTCCACATCTTTGCAATTGTGAATTGTGCTTCTATAAACATTTTCATGCAGATGTAGGAAAATTTCTTGATGGTAAAGGAAAGATGAAGACACTAAACAATGAGGATTTTTATCAACATTGGTGAACATAGTTGTCTACCATCCCTTACTTCTTCTTTTGTTGTATGCACCTCAGTTTTCCAGTGGGGAATGCCTTCTTCCTCTCTTTTAGTTCATATGATTTATGTATTGTTGACTTCAACTGATGATTTAAGAACCAAGCCTGTTCATTCAGGGCATACTATTCCTCTGGGTACAACAATTGACCCATGGATGGCCATGTAACTCAAAAGGCCAATGATGCTCATTTTCAGGTCTTTGCTGAAACTACTAGGAAAGAGAATTTCTGTCCTCATTAAGGTTGCTAAACCGATAGGATATAAGCTTTGACATGGATCCCATAATGTTGAGAAATGCTGTTAGAGAATGAAGCCAGGAGAGAAGATAGAAAATCCAACCCATAAAGCAGCAGATTATAACCTGGTGACTTTACTTGAGTCTCTGCACATTGTTATTACACAGCCTTTATTTTCCCGTGAAGTCTGATTAAGTAGTTTTTATATTACTTGCAAGTGAAATAATATTTTCTAAAAATTGGTACCTAACTATAGTTATTTATTATTATAGTATGGTCTACTAGCTGTGCCAATACTGATATTCAAATTTTGCTTACTTATAAAATAGTGGAAAGTTTTGAAAGAGATTATGGTGAAGGTTTTCACTTTGGAGGAAAGGATAAAGAATTTGGCAGAGAATTTGGTTCAGGAAGAAGCCAGTCAATAGAATGGCCTTAGTTTCTTACAAGGTCTCTTGGAAAGGTTTCAAGGTTTTATAAATTTAGGGGTTAGAGATCTAAGATAAATGAACTATTTCCATTGGTAAAGCCATGACAATATATGTGTGTGTGTGTGTGAGAGAGAGAGAGAGAGAGAAAGCAAGAGTAAGCATTGAGGATTAAATGACAATATGTGGCTGGATATGTCACACTTATTATAGAACTGTTTTGGCAACTTTTGGGTAATTGGGAGGCAGTACACTTGGTCATAGGTTGTCCTTTGGAAAGCACTAATGACAGTGAGAATAGTGAGGCATCCTTTAGAGAGTCTATGAGTCAAGAGCATAAGAAGAGGGAATCTAGAACTAAAACAACAACAACAAAAATTTTAAAGAACCTCTTATTTTGTTTACCTGATGGATATTTGTTAAGATAACTCTGAGACATTCAAGAAATAGTAAACTGGGACATTACTGAGTTTAGATCCTGTGCCAGCAGTTTGCAGAATGATCATAAAATTGAAATTGTTAGTGTTAATTTGAGTTTATATCCACCAAGTGTTTAGTTTTAGGATATCATGATGACATTTGTTTGAATTCCCTTTTCTTCAACCCAACAGTTTAAATCTTCTTCACTGTTAGCAAAATATTTGTCTCTGCTGTGCTGATCTTCAAAAATGTTCTATTTCTTAGAAAACTAGAATTTAAGGGGCGGAAAACATTTCAAAAATATTCCTACAGTTCTACTTATTTTATCCTTATTTTGAAAGGTTAATTAATAGGACTATTTTATAGATTCAACAGGCATCAGAAATTACTCTAATAGTTTTAAGTTCTGCTTTATTTGAAATGATTGAGTAATGGATATCTTTTGTGGTTTGAACCTCCCCAGACATTATCTTTATAGTATTTACAAGTTTTTATTTAGAATGGTTGGATAATAAATTATGGCTAAATAAATGTTTGGTAAATTGTTACTAAATATTTGTACCATCCAAATGTAATGATTTGTTTACTTACATATTCCAAGAACCTTCTATCTGCTCACCTTTAAAAAGATGCTATAAATGAATGATCCCTGTAGGAACGCCCAGAACCTCTCAGTGCCAAAGATCTTCCTATTGAGATTTCCCCAATTTTGACTTTTTATTGTTTTGGACTTCATCTTGCCATACTTGAACCAACAATAAGGTTAATCCTTTGTTTCATTCAACTCCAGTCTGCAGCCAACAAAGCCTTAGTTACCAAATCCAAAAAGTCAAGTTTAAGAAAACTTACGTTAGCACTACAAACTTTATAAAAAGATATAGTTTAGATTTCAAAATGCTATGGAAATAATTTTAGTAGTGGCCATTGTTTGTTTTTATCCTCTTTTTATCTTTTAACTTTATTTCTATTTTTCACCATTTAAATGTTACTACTTCTTATTAATATCATATGTTTACATAATTTTCCCAGAGATTCTACATATATGACACTAGGAATACTCAGCATATGATATTAATAAGAGATACGAGCAATGAAAATGCATTAAGATCTTATAGAAATTGATATCTTGGTCAGAAAAAAAAACAAATATAAAAGTCTATCATGTTTATGAATATGCCTAATTAATCTACATACACTTATTGACTTTTTATATTTGCCAGGTACTGTGTCAAACCTCAGAGATATTCAATAGATGCATCAAAACCCATGATAATCAAAATAGGGGGCTTTAGTTCAAGAGATCAAAAATACGTTTTAGAAAATTATTTATTTCACCACTTCATAATAAATGACTTATTGGATCACTTATATAAAAGTAAAGATCTATGCTCCGAGCACTACATGAAGTCCTTTGCATATTGTAACTTGTCTTTTTTAGTATTGCTGAAGTTCATATTTTCAGATCACTAAAATGTTACACTGGACATATTGCTTCAGTTTATTTACTCGACAAATATATATTGATATCACATGCATAAAATCCATTGTTTAACATCAAAAACCTTTTACAAGATAATGGATAAAAATGAGTCATTGTAAGCCCTAGGAAAATTGCTATGACAGAAGAGCTGGGTTTTATGTGGGTAAAATATTTACAAAGTAGCCTTAAGCATTAAGAATGGAATAGAAGGGAATAAAAGAGTCCAGAAATATTCTCAACTTGTCGGAGAGGAATCTTCAATGTCGAAATGAAAGCATTTGGAAGACAGGTGAGGGAGAGAAGAACTACTAAGGAGGCTGTTAGCAATGGATAGAGAGCAAGACGGCATTCCTTGTTTGCCAGAGCAACTAGATACACCCTGATAATCCCCATCCTCCAGTAAACCAAATACTAGATAATCCTATATTTTTCTTACCCCTAGTTTTCAAAACACTATTTTTCTTTGCTGTCATGAAGTTATCATTCTATACCTGCTGGGCCTTTCCTCCCCAGCCAGCCTAGTTCTGCTGGAATTTCCTGACAGTCTCTTGCCCTACCTGCTTCCTCTTTTTCCTCTTTATATCAATGCTGTCATGTTAACGTGAATGTGTTATCCTTTATGATGTTGTTTTTCATTTCTATGGAGACCTTTCAGAGACAATGACTTAATCTGAAGGAACAGTTTCAATGGTAGAGGTTTTAAGTGTTGTTCTAGAGGAGCAGACGAGACATTTTAATAGGAGGGCATTATAACACTCCCCAACACACACGGGATTATCATCTACTTACTCTTTTCAGTTGAGGATTGACTTTCTTTTTAGAGCTTTGCACTGTAACACATCATCTGGACTACACATATAATAATTCCAAATAGTGTTTTTAACACTTAAAACAACCAAACTCATTATCTACTCCAAGTTTATAGACAAGAAGAAACCACCTTAACATTGGTTAACATAGCCTGGCAAGACCATAGAATTGGTTGGAAGAAGGATGCAGCTTTCACAGCACTAAACACTCCTTCCCAGGTACCCTCAAAATGTTTCTATAAACTCACGATCCTCCTTTGCCATCCTGGCCCATACATTTGAATTGCTCTATCGTAATAATTTGTCTTTGTATTACCCAGATGGGGAAAAGAACTAGTTTTGGCACTGCTTTATCTGTCCAAAAACACTGTACAAAATATGAGTTTAAATAAGATCACAGTGAAATATTTAACCATTAAAAAAAAAAGTTTACCCAGCATATCACAACCACTTATTTGTTTGAAGTAAAATTATACTGTCTTCTATAAAGCCTTCCTCCTAAGATATCTATTTGGAAATAATTTGCAAATGTGGTTAAATATAATGACTATTTATACTTGAAAGTGATGCATTTGAATTTGTTAAAAAAATAAGTGGTGGTCAAAATAGTTTCTGTGTTAAGAGATAAAAATGAAAGGAGAAAACTTTGTTTCCAGACAACCCTCTGTGGAAATATAGTAAGAGCAGATCAAGGTATAGGGTCAACCCTAGATTTTGGCCTTATTTTTTCTTTTATTCAACAGGTTTCAGGGTTTTTTTTGGCCAATCTCTAAGTTCTCGTATGTGGCAATCTCACTTATGGCATCTTTTTGCTGAATTTCCTTCAACCTCCATCCTTCCCTTCACTTACGAACCTATAAACTCCCTCCCACATGAAACCTTTTAACTTTGCTCTTACTTCATTTGATTGAAATATTTTCTTCACAAACATGCTATTATTCTTGAGTCTGTCTGTCTGTCTTTCTTCTCCCTCCCTTCCTGCCTCTTTCCTTCCTTTCTTTCTTCCTTTCTCTGCCTCTCTTTTCTTCTCATTCTTCCTTTTACATTTTGCATTTTTTTCTTTTTCCTGCTTTCTCATTTTTCACTTGCTAAAAAATGTAGACATCTGGATATATATATAAGACATAGATTAAATAAGATACATCATCAGATAGGAGTAACTAGTGATACTCCTTTTTTTTCCTTTAACATTTTAGACTCAGAATGATGAATCTTTGTTTTATAAAAGATTGGACTTAAAGGATTGCCTTTGACATCTAATTTGTTTGTGTAAATTGTGTGCTTTTACTAGTCTATTTTTTAAATATTGCTCAAATAAGAAATTATATTTTTCAGACTAAATTTTTCCATCTAGAAACTGGTAATGTGGAGAGCCTACCACTTTCACACACAAGTCAATCAATGAGCTCAATTGTTTCTCCAATTACCCCTCTAAGAGGTGGTATAAGGCTTTCCTGCTGCAAATCAAAATTTTTACTCCATTTATAAATATTCAAATGAAATTATAACACATATTTTTAGTATACATGTTTGAATGTAGTTTTCACTAATTCAAGTAGGTCTCTCATTTTAGTAAATCAAAACACCTTTATAGAGTACCTTCTGAATGTCAATCTCTACTAGATCTCAGGGGTGCAAAGATGTATAAAGACGATGTCTTTACTCAAGGATCTCACAGATTGTATTTGCATATTTAAGTTTTGCTTTGAACTCTGGGGTAAAAAATATGCTCTCATGATTTAAGATTTATGGTGCAAATTGAGTAGTTCTTTCATCATATCTGACTGAATAACTCTATTTGTTTCAAACAAATGATTTCTACATGCATATGAAAATTTGATGAAGAGGAAAAAGTCTGGTAATAATTTAATCTCATTAACAATGGAGAAAAATACTCATTTGTAGATAGAAAAATGTCAGGCAACATTCAATCTTTTTAT
Organism: Daubentonia madagascariensis; assembly: GCA_023783475.1. Lineage (NCBI taxonomy): Eukaryota > Metazoa > Chordata > Mammalia > Primates > Daubentoniidae > Daubentonia > Daubentonia madagascariensis. The sequence goes on along the minus strand of JAKFHU010002088.1, from coordinate 73,276,681 downwards.
CCTATCTCTCTTTTCAAGCATCCTTCTGGAAGTTCAACTTACCTAAATAAAATAATAATAATACCATAAAGTCAGTTTTTTACAAGAATAATATTTAAAATATTAATCACAGGTAAGGCATGTTCTTCAATTAATCAGATCTTACTTCTTATCAAAACAGTAGATATAATTTAAAACTAGCAGTACTTACCAGTGAAATATTAGCCCTACTTTGAGTAAGTGGAGATTGGCCAACCCAAACATCATCACTATATTTTTCTAATAGATATTATTTTAGGAAGGAGAATTTGGGGAAGATATACAAGGAGCATCATTTTAGAATCTGTCTGAATTTTCATAAAAATAAATATATCTGTCAGGAAAGCAAAAGAATAAACACATGGACAATGTCTAGAAAAAAATTAAGTGACAAGGTGCATCCATAATCCCAAAAATACAAGTGGAATATATAATCAAAAACAAACATATTTGGTATTAGCAGTGATATAAAAGAAAGCAAAAAGAAGACAAAAGAAATTCAGAGGTTGCTCAAGGATCAGCCCACATAGTGTCCCCATCCTCGGCAAAGCCTCACAGCAGTCTCCACTAACAACTGAAACCTAAGCCACTGAGAAACTCATACACACCACTGATGCTAATTAAAGCTGAAAATATTATATGGAGACTGCTTTATTCATATATATGAATAAAGGCATTTCCTCACAAAAGCAAATCCATAAAATTTGAAGAAGTGGCTATTATACCACATGTGCCAGTATCAATGTAAGGACATGAGAAACATAACAAAGCAAGGAAACAGGACACCTCCAAAAGAACACAAGACTTCTCCATTAATAGATCCCAAAGAAAAGAAAATGTATGAATCACCTAAAAGACAATGAAAAATAATATCATAGAAATTCAGTGAGATACAAAAAAATACTGATAAGAAATACAAAGAAATCAGGAACACATTCATGAACTGAATGAGGAATTCAACAAAGAGATAGATATCATGAAAAAAAAAATCCTGGGACTGAAGAATTCAATAAGTAACATACAAAATACAACCAAGAGACTTAACAATCAACTAGACCAAAAGGAAGAAAGAATTTCTAAATTTGAAAACAGGTCTTTTGAAATAGCCCAGTCATCCAAAAATAAAAAAAGAAAGCAAACAAGCAAGAAAGAATAAAAAGAAATGAAGAAATTCTATGTGACATGTAGGACACCATAAAGTGACCATACTTTTAAATTGTTAAGCTGTAGAAGAAAAAGAGATGGAGAAAGGCATAGTAAAGTTACTTACCAAATTAGTAGCTGAAAAATTCCCAAGTCTTGCAAGAGATACAGATATCTAGACATAGGAATTTCAAAAATACCCAAATAGATTCAACCCAAAAAGGTCTTCTCCAAGCACATTATAGTCAAATGGTCAAAATTCAAAGACAGAGAATTCTAAGAACAGAGTGAAAAATATCAAGTCGCATACAAGAAAATACCCTCAGACTAACAGTAGATTTCTGAGCAGAAACCTTATAGACCAGGAAGACAGGGATGCTATTTTCAAAGTGCTGAAAGAAAAAAAAACTGTCAAGCAAGAATACTGCACCCAGAAAAGCTATATTTTGAAAATGAAGCAGAAGTTCTGGTTCCAAAATGGTGGCCTAGAGGCAAACTGGATTCTCTGCCCCCATAGAAAACAAAAAACAAATGAACAGCATCAAAATTATTACCAGCAATATCCCAGAACCCAAATATAAGGATGAGACAGGTCCTGGGGCCACAGAGAAGTGAAAAAACTCTGAGAAGATGGTAAGAGAATTGAACTTCCATATCCATAAGCCCCACCTCACAATCTGCCAAGAACAAAATGCACAGAAAATTTCCCCTACATCGTGGTTTCTACATGGGAAATTGTAACATCAAGGAAGACAACCAGTTGCCTCACAAACATCTTGGATTTTCTGGCAGTAAACTTGTCCCTGCCTCAACCCCCAGAAATCATTGAAAGTGCCTGAAGAGAGAAACATCCCCAAAGAAGGCCAGAGACAATAGGGATTACAGTGTCTAGCCTCAGAATCTGTGTTCTGCAACTAAGCCAAAGGAGGTGCCAAATCAGAAGGGCTGTTCAGCAGCACCACACTCTTTGAGATATGTCTCACAGGTCCTCTGGGAACAAACCCACATCCAGCCTTCATATACTGCAGGAATATTCCTTCTGAGAATTCCCTCATTTAGGAGAGGAGGTATGTGAATCGTTTGCTAGAACTTAAGCAAATCTGGACTTATGGAGCCATCTAGTGCCTAAAAGGAGGCAACAAACTAGCAAGGAAAAAAAGAAAGAAAATCAACAGGCAAATTACAAATAATCTCTAAGCAAACATATCTAATAAAAACCAAAACAAGCCAAATAGAAAAAAGTGTAATAAATAACTAATCCTGTGATGCAAAAACATACATGTACATCCACAAGATACAATAGGAAATAGGAAATCATGACTTCTAAAATGGACAAACCCAGGAAACAGTAACTGACCTTAATGAGATTAGAATATGTGAAGTCAATGACCAAGAATTTTAAATAGCAGTTTTAAAGAAACTCAGTGATCTTCAAAATAACACAGAAAAGAAATTCAGACATTTATCAGAGAAATTTAACAAAGAGATTGAAATATTAATAAAAAAAATCAAACACAAATCTTGGACCTTAGAAATACATTTGCTGAACTGAAAAATTCATTAAAGTCTCTAAACAGCAGAATAGATCAAGTAGAAGAGCTTGAAAACAGGATATTTTAACATACACAAAGGAAAAGAAAGAATAAAAAGTAATGAAAATCATATACAAGATAAAAAAGAATACCTAAAAAGCCCAAATCTAAAAACTATTAGTGCTCAAGAAGAACTTGACCAAGAACAAGGTTTAGAAAGCTTATTCAAAGAAATAATAACAGAAAACTTTCCAAAATTTGGAAAAAAAATATTAATATCCAGGTATAAGAAGGTCAGGAAACATGAACAGATTCAATTCATATAAGACTAGCCCAAGGCATAAAATAATCACACTCACAAATTTCAAGGACAATAAAAGGATCCTAAAAGCAGCAAGAGAAAAGAATCAAATAACATATAAAGGAGCTCTGATTCTTCTGACTATAGATTTCTCAACAGAAACAATACATGCCAAGAGTGAATAGGACCACATTTTCAGAATCCTGAAAGAAAAAACTGTTATCCAGGAATACTGTATCCAGCAAAACTATCCTTCAAGTATGAAGGACAGATAGAGCCTTTTCCAGACAAATCTAGAATTCCAGTTCTATCTTACAAGAAAGGGAGTTCTTTAATCTGAAAAAATAAACCAAAAAAAAAAAACTAATGTCCAAAAGGAAAATATTTGAAGGTATGATACCTATAGGTAAACTTCATGCACAGACAAACCCAGAATACTCTATTATAATAAATGTGGTGAGCAATTCACCCATATATTTAGCATGAAGCTCAAAAGAAAAATCTATCAAAAATAATAACTATAGCAACCTGTTAAGAGATAGGCAATGTAAAAGATGTAAATTGGATCAAAATAAAGTCAAACTGTCAGAGGTGATGGAGTTAAAGTGCATAGGGTTATTTTTTGTTTGTTTGTTTGTTTCTATTCTTTCTGATCTTAGATAAGTTTTCATCACTTTAAAATAACTTGTTATATCTATACGGTGTTTTTTGTAAGCCTCATGGTAACCACAATGCAAAATCCCATAATAAATCATTAAAAATAAAAAGCAATGAATGAAACATACTACCAGAGAAAATCACTTAACAACAAAGGTAGACAGTAAGAATATAAAGGAAGAGATGACTTACAAAATGACCAGAAAATAAGCAACAAAATGGCAGTAGTAAGTCCTTACTTATCAATAATAACACTGACTGTAAATTGACTAAATTCTCTAATTACAAGGCATAGAGCGGCTACGTGAAGAAAGAAATAAGAACCAACTATATGCTGCCAACAAGAAACCCACTTCACCTATAAAGATACACCGACTGAAAGCTAAGGGATGAAAAAAGATATTCTAGTTACCAAAAAAAGAGCATATGGATATATATCAGATAAAATAGACTACAAATAAAAGATTGCAAAAAGGCATAAAGAAGGTCTCTATCTAATGATAAAGGGTCAGTTCAGCAAAAAGGTATAATATTTATGAATATCTATGCACCAAACACTGGAACTGCCAAGTATATAAACCAAACATTTAATAGACGTAAAGGGAGAAATCTGCTGCAAAACAATGATAGCAGGGGATTTCAACAACCCACTTTCAGTGATGGACATACCATCCAGAGAGAAAATAAACAAAGAAACATAAACAAAGAGTTAAACCAAATACTAGTCCTAATAGGCCTAATTGGCATTTATAGAACAATTGACCCAACTGCTGCAGAATACACATTCTTTTCATCAATATGTGGAACTTCTACAGAATAGATCCTATCTTAGGCCACAAAAAAAGACTGAACAAATTAAAAAATGTTGAAATCATATCAAAATCTTTTCTGACCACAGAGAAATAAGACTAGAAATTAATAGCAAGAGGAAGCTTGGAAACTACACCAACATATGGAAAGTAAACAACATGCTCCTGAATGACCAATGGATCAATGAAGAAATTAAGAAAAAGATTTAAAAAAGTTCTTGAAACAAATGAAAATGAAAACACAGTGCACCAAAAATCTATGAAACACAGTAAATGAATTGCTTAAAGGGAAGTTTATAGCAATAAATGCCTACATTCAAAAAAGTAGAAAGATTTCAAATAAATAACCTAACTATGCACCTAAAGGAATTAGAAAAGCAAGAACACACCAAACCCAAAATTATTCAAAGGAAAGAAATGATAGAGGTCAGAGAAAAACTAAATGAAATAGACACACACACACACACGCAATTAAGAGAATCAACACAATGAAAAGTTGTTTTTTAGAAAAGAGAAATTAGGTGCATAAACTTCTAGCTAGACTACAAAAACAAAAAGAGAGAAGACCCAAATAAACAAAATCAGAGATAAAAAGGAGACATTACAACTAGTACCACAGAAATACAAAGGATTGTTAGAGACTATGATAAACAACTATACTCTAACAATTTGCAAAACCTAAAGAAAACGGATCAATTCCTGGACACATAGAACCCACCAAGATTGAACCAGGAATAAATAGAAAACCTGAACAGCCCAGTGACAAGTAACAAGATTGAATCAGTAATAAAAATTCTGCCAGCAAAGAAAAGCCTAAAACCAGATGGTTTCACTTCTGAATTCTACCAAACTTCTAAAGAATTAACGCGATTTCTTCTCTAGCTATTCCAAAAACCTGAAGAGAAGGGAATTCTTCCTAACTCATTCCATGAGGCCAGCATACTCCTGAAACCAAAACCAGATAAGGACACCAAAAAAAAAAAAAGAAAGAAAACTAAAGGCCAATATCCCTAATGAGCATGGATACAAAAATTCTCAATAAAATGCTAAAAAATTGAATCCAACAACACATGCTAAAAGATAACACACCATGATCAAGTAGTATTTATCCCAGGGATTAAAAGATGGTTCAATATACACAAATCAATAAATATGGCATATCACATCAACAGAATGAATGACAAAAACTATATGATCATCTCAATACACACACAAAAATCATTTGATAAAATTCAATATCACTTCATGATAAAAACTCTAAACAAATCAGGCAGAGGTGAAGCATACCTCAACATAATAAAGGCCATATATGACAAACCCACAGCTGGTATCATGCTAAATGTGGAGTATCTAAAAAACCTTTCCTCTAAGAACTACAACAATACAAAGATGCTCACTTTAACCACTGTCATTCAATGTAGTATGGGAAGTCCTAACCAGAGCAATCAAGCAAGAGAAAGAAATTAAAGGCATCCAAATTGGAAAATAGGAAGTTAAATTGTCCCTCTTTGCAGCTGACATTACCTTATATAATATCTAGAAAAACCTAAACACTCCACCTATAAACTCATAAATCTGATAAATAAATCTAGTGAAGTTGCAGGATACAAAAGCAACATACAAAAATCAGTAGCATGTATTATATACCAATAATAAACTAGCTGAAAAAGAAATGAAGAAAGCATTCCCATTTGCAACAACTACAAAAAGTATATCTAATAACAAATTTAACCAAAGAGGCAAAAGACCTCTGGAAGGAAAACTACAAAACACTGATAAAAGAAATTGAAGAGGACACAAACAAATGGAAAAATATCACATACCTATGGATTTGAAGACTTATTATTATTATTGTTTTGAGACAGGATCTCACTCTGTCACCCAAGCTGGAGTGTAATGGTGCAAACATAGCTCACTATAACCTGCAACTCCTGGATTCAAGGGATCCTCCCACCTCAGCCTCCTCAGTAGCTGGTACTACAGGTACACACCACCTTGCCTGGCCATTTTTAAATATTTTTTGTAGAGATAGGGGTCTTGCTGTGTTGCCCAGGCTGCTCTTGAACTCCTGGCCTCAAGAGATCCTCCCATTTGGCCTCCCAAAGCCCTGGGATTACAGATGTGAGCCACTATGCCCAGCCTTGAAGAATTAATATTTTTTAAATGGCCATGTCACTCAAAGCAACTTATAGATTCAATGCAATTCCTATCAAAATACCAATGACATTCTTCCCAGAAATAGAACAGAAACAATCCTAAAATTTATGTGGAACTATAAAAGACCCCAAATAGCCAAAGCAATAATGAGCAAAAAGAACAAAGCTGGAGGCATCACACTACCTGACTTCAAATTATGCTACAAAGTGATAGTAACCAAAATAGTGTAGTATTGCTATAAAAACAGGAATATAGACCAATAGAACAGAATAGACCCAGAAATAAATCCATGTATTTACAGCCAACTGATTTTCAACAAAGGTACCATGAACATACACTGGGGAAAGATACCCTCTACCCTCTTCAATAAATGGTTTTGTCAGAACTAGATGTCCATATACAGAAGGATGAAACTAGACCTCTGTCTCTCATCATGTGCAAAAATAAACTCAAAATAAATTAAAAATTTAAAGGTAAGATCCAAAATTATAAAACTACTAGAAGAAAACAGAGGGAAACACTTCAGGACATTGGTCTAGGCAAAGATTTGAAAAGGACAGGTGACAAAAACAAAAATAGACAAACAAGACTATTTAACTATAAAGTTTCTGTACATCAAAGGAAACAATCAACAGAGTGAAGACATAATCTCGAATGGAAGAAAATATTTGTAAGCTATTCACTTGTCACAGTACTAACGCCCGGAATAAACAAGGAACTCAAACAACTCAACAGCAAAAATGGTAATAATAATGCATTAAGAAGTGGTCAAAGTATCTGAATAGACATTTCTCAGAAGAAGACATACAAAAAGCCAACTCATATATGAAAAAATGTTCAACATCACTAATCATCAAAAAAATGTAAATCAAAATCACAAGAAGATATCATCTCACCCCAGTTAAAATGGCTAATATCAAAAAGACAAAAAATAACAAACACTGGTGAATATGCAGAGAAAAGGAAACTCTCATACACTTTTGGTGGGAATGTAAATAGTATGGTGGTTTCTCAAAAAACTAAAAATAGAACTGCCATATGATCCAGTATTCCCAGTACTGGATATTTATCCAAAGAAAAGGAAATCAGTATATCAAAAGGATATATGTACCCCCACGATTATTGCAGCACTATTCATAGTAGCCAATATATGGAATCAACCTAAGTATGCATCAAGGGATGAATGGATAAAGAACATGTGGTATATACACACAAGGGAATACTATTCAACCATAAAAAAGAATGAAATCCTGTCATCTGTAGCAACTTGGGTGGAACTGGTGGTTATTATGATAAGTGAAATAAGCTAGGCACAGAAAGACAAGCATCACATGTTGTCACTCACCTGTGGGAGCTATAAAAGTTGATCTCCTGGAGGTAGAAAGTAGAATGTTGGTTACCAGAGGCTGGGAAAGGCTGGGTGGCAGGTGGGAGTTGAAGAGATGTTGGTTAATGGAGACAAAAATATAGTCATATAGATAGAATAAGTTCTAGTGTTTGATAGCACAGTAGGGTGACTATAGTTAATAATTGATTGTATATTTAAAAGTAGCTAGAAGAGAAAATTTAAAATATTCCCTACTCAAAGAAATAATAAATGTTTAAGGTTATGAACATCCTAAATACCCTGATTTTGTCATTATACATTGTATGCCTTTATCAAAATATCACATACACCTCATAAATATGTACAATTATTATGTATCAATAGAAAAGCAAGGTGCAAAACAAAAATATATAAAAATAAAAATAATATTAGGCATTTCTCCAAAGAAGATATACAAATGCCCAATAAACACATAAAAAGGTGCTCAATATGTTTCATACCAGGGAAATGCAAATCAAAGCTACAATGTGATACTTCACACAACTAGGATGGCTATAATAAATAAACATAAAAAAATAACAAGTGTGAGCTGGATGTGGAGAAACTGTAGCCTTCAGACATTTCTGGTGGCAACAAAAAATAGTGCAGTCACTTTGGAAAATAGTTTGGCAGTTCCTAAAAAGTTGAAAATAGAGCTACCATATAAGCAAGTAACTTCTCTCTTGGTACATAGCTAGGACATTTGAAAACCTGTCCACACAAAAATGCAAAAAAGTACACACACATGTGCATTGCAGCACTATTCATAATAGCTTATAAGTGTCAAAAATCCAAATGTCCACCATCTGATAAATGGATAAAGAAAATGAGATATATACACACAATGGGATATCATTTAGCCATAAGAATAAAGTATTGATATATGCTAAAGCATGGGTCAATCTTGAAAGCACTGTACTAAATGAGATAAGCCAATTAGTAAAGTGCATATATTATATGATTCCACTTATATTAAATGTCCACAGCAGGCAAATTTTTAGAAAAAGATAGATCAGTGGTTGTTGGGGTCTGGGAAATGGAAAACATAGAGAGTGACTAAAAAGGTTATAGAATTTCTTTTGGGGGAGGTGAAAATGGTGGTAATTTTTGCCCAACTTTGTGAATATACCACAAAACACTGAATTGTATACTTTAAGTGGATGAATTGTATGGTATGTGAATTATATATCATTAAAAAATAAATTTAAGGAAAAGTCATAGAGTCTAGATATCTGGGTCTTTTCAAGGTTCAGAATGTCACAGTTATTGATTATAAATAGAAAGTGGCATGATTAAATAAAGGTCAGACCACAAAGTCCTAGTAAAATCATTCCTTTGAATAGGAGATCCAGGTAAAGATCAGACTGAGGGTGTGATACTTCCTTTTCATGATACATATAGTCTTAAATTAGCTGTCAATATATTGAGACATAGGGAAAGAAGCTCTCACACCCTATCCTTCAAAAGATAGTGGCGATTTAAAAATAACACATTCTATGGTTTGAATGTTTGTATCCTCCGAAACTTATGTTGAAACTTAATCCCCAGGTAACCTAATTAAGGGGTGGGCCCTTTAAGAGGTTGTTGGGTCATGAAGGCTCTTCCCTCACAAATGAATTAATCCATTCATGGATTAATGGGTTAATAGATTAATGGGTTATGACAGGAGTGGGTCTGTTGTAACAGCCAACTTGGCTCTCAGTGCACCCCTTTTGCCCTCTGATGTCTTCCACCATGCTATGAAGCATGAGGCCCTCACCAGAAGCCAGCCAGATGCTCGCTCCTTGGTATTGGACTTCCCAACCTCCAGAATTGTAAGAAGTAAATTTCTTTTCTTTATGAAATAAATTTCTTTATATATCACTCAGTCTCAAGTATTCAGTTGTAGCAACAGAAAACAGACTAAGAAGATGCACTTTGAGTTTAATTTCTGGCTTTAGACCTGTTTGAAAGTTAAATAAATAAGAAACTTACTAATTTTTCAACATTAAATATATGTGAGTCATATTAAATAGCATTTGACTGTTTAAGGTTTAAGAAGATATTTGGGCACCCATCTGTCTACAGGCAAGAGGTGGGCTAGAACAGTTGTATTGTTCCCTAAGGCAGACTAACCCATTCTTTCCCTTTCCAAATGGTGCTATTTATTTTGATTATTTCATCCTTGTTCCACTGTTGTATATTAGAAGCCCAGAGGACAGAAAATTGATCGTTTTAATGTTCAAAGTTCTTCAGCCCAAAAGATGTCTTATATGGACTTATTGTAAAAACTATTTCACAACACCCAGAAATCCTGGGCTTTGAGCTAGAAGGGATTGGGGTTATGTTTTTTTGGGTGGAGTTGATTGTGCTTTATATATAAGGGAATGCAGGAGCAAGTAAAATATCTGATGTCCAGATGGTGGACTGTGACAGTGACAGCTAGTGCTCTCTAAATTCTCCATTTGTTCCCCTGCATTTTCCTACCCTTTTGCTGTTAGGTTGGGACTGTGAGAGCTGTCCTGAATAATAGACTACAAGCAGATGTGATGTGTGTCACTTCAGAGAGATGGCAATTGAAACCTGGCATTATGTGTCTTCTTCAACCTTCTCTGCCCTTGAGGTTACCGCATGGAGGCCACATGCTCCAGATGGCACATGGAAAATAGCTCTCACCTGCCCGTATGTAACTTCATGTGAGTGAGAAATAAAGCTTTATTTTCTTAATATACTGAAATTTGTTTTTTTCGTTCTTTTGTTGCACTAACTAGTGTGCCTTACTATGACTAAACCACCAACCCTTGATAACTCACTTAAATTTCTTAAGCTTGCAGTTTTCTCAAGTAAAAATTGGGATAGTGATCATACTTAACTAGTAGCTGTTTTAAGGTTAAACAAGTCTATTAATGAGCATATCCTAAGACCCGGTACAAATTAAGCAAATAGTTAATGTTAGCTCTTATTATTCTTATAATGTTATTTCCCTAGCAAATTTAAAACCAAGTATAATATAAATTATGCATATTAAAAAGTGCCTGTGTATGAGGCATTATATTCAATGAAATAGAATAATAAGGTGGGGGGATTTGGGACTTGAGAATAATTGAAAATAATGGAGAAAGATGTACTAGAATTTGATAGAAAAGTGAATAATGATGAAAAAGAAAATTTTAAAATATTGTATAGAGTCCAGATGAAGTTAAAAACATAATTTTAAATATCAAACATTTTAACTCCCTTCACTAATACCCATCAACTTGGGACAAAAGAAAAACATGCAAATTATATGGTTTTCTGGGTTGGAGGAAAGAGGGAAGCATACTGAAGGAAGGTCAGTAAAGCACAAAGAAAAAGGCTGGTTCTGGGTCCAGGCCGAGCAGAGAAACAATGGAGGTCCAAAGGCAGGTCTGGGGCTAGCGGCAGCAGGCCATTTTATGTATTTATTTATTTTTACTGTTTACTCCCTGGAAATATTTATTTTCCCATGAGATGTGGATTTTTTTTTCCACCCTTGACAAGTTCAGTTTAAATAAACCAACACATCACAAAATAACAAAACAAAACATTTTTAACCAAATATTTTAACCCTCTGCTATAGGTGATTTTAACTAAGAAATAATTGTCAGAAAATGGCAGGGCTTTACTACAAATTTCCCTGACATTGAGAGTGGGATGGGAAGCTGCATATAGACCAACTGCTTTCAGTGTGAAAGTGGGCGACGGAGCCCTTTTGATTTGGTTAAAATAAGGAGATTCATTATGAGATATTTATTCAAAGGGGCTAGGTCCAAGGGACTGGCATAGTCAACTAGGCAAACATTACAAATGATTTAATGAAAACAAAAAAATACTTGAATATGTTGACACTTTTTAGTAAATGATGGCTCACTTAACTATAACATTTGCACTAAAACATCCATTTATTCATTAGATGTGTTTATTAGGTTAAGTGTTTGAAAAGGATCCAAATGCTGTATCATACAGCATAGTACTTGGCACACAGTAGGCACAAAATATCTTTGTGTTATTGCATGATTTGAAGCCAACCTTGAAGTTAAAATTTTCCATTTATCTGAGCAAGGGAATTTGCAGTTTGTTCTCCCCAAGGGCTTGAAATCCAATTACACCATACAGATCATTAAAAGTTACACATGATGTCCTAAAGACTAGAGAGTTGGAGCGTAATGAGAATTACATCCATTAAAAGTGCATATGAGTGGGGAGGCTGTGTTACCTGTGTTTCCTTGTCAGGTCTTGTCTTTTTCCATCGGTATATGCCTTACACAATCCATCAATCAGGAGAATTAATGGCGTGCCTAGCAATTCAGGCCATACGGAGATAATCAAGGATTCATAAATTGTGTTAGGTGCAAATAAAGCCTACAAAATGGGGCTGCTAGCATGGCAATCAAATTTCAAAACTGCCTGCCTGCACTGGAAAATGTGTCAACCATGAAGAGCAGAGGTGAAAATAGAAAATGTCGCCTAGGGAAGACTGTGCACTAACCCAGGAACAGAGGGTAGAGCAGACGTTCAGGGTCTTCTGGGAGGAAAAGTGGGTCTGTGTAAAACAGCCCTCACAGTTCAATACCTTCAGGTATGCCTCTCGATGACATACATGCATCCAGGATTCTACTGCCATGGGTAGGGGACACCTACCTCCTTTGGGCCATACTTTGTGCATCCATGTTACCTTCATTCTTCTACCCTTTTTCCTTGTTTGATCCTCACTAAAGAGATTGTAGTTTTAGATGTATAACTTTGTAGCCTCCCTTGTATCTAGGAGGGAGGCTTACAATCAAAGCCTGTACAGTACAAAGGGACCTAAGGGAAATTCTCCTTAAGACTTCTGGAGAAAATTATCTTTCCCGATAAAAGATAAACATAAAGAGAGTCACCCTTGGACTCTCTATCCTTAGACATTGCTCTGTACTGCCTGGGGCAGCTGCAGTTATCTGAAGACATTGCAGGGGACAACAACACATAAAAGCCGAAGTGGAAAAGAGGGAGGAAACTGGGATTTGAGTCCATCATTGATCTGTTAAACTGGCGCTGGAAACACCCACCTTTAGCTGTCTTGTGATGTGAGTCAGTAAAAGTTCTTAGCATTTAAGCTCCTGTTTATCATATTTTAATGTGCATATCATTCACATGGGAATCTTGTTAGCACTCAGATCCTGATTCAGGAGGACCAAGGAAGTGCCTGACGGTTTCCATATCTAACAAACTCGCAGGTAATATCTACTCTTCACACATATTGAGTCAAAAGTATTTAAGTCATTTCAAATTTTGTATTCAGTTTCTTGCATGCAAAATGACAACTCTGAACTGTGAGGGACTTGAAAGTTGAATTTAAACTAAAGACATGTAAGTTGAATTTTAGTAATTCACCACCTAATAAATGCCTAAATAAGATGATTGCCTATGAGGGCTTTGAGGTTACCATGACCTAATTTCAAATCTGGTTCTATCATTTACATATTGTGTGGCTATGTTGGAAAATCATTTAATCTCTCTAAATCTTGACTTCTTCGTTAGAAAACAATATCTTCTATCTCACATAGTTGGTTTGAGGATCAGTTGAGGTTATGTGACCAAAAGCTTAGGTGTAGAACAAATGTGAGTTCCTTTTCTATGATTCTATTGTCAGGATGGAATTACGCGTTCTCAAGCTTCACTCATGTCAAAGATAACTTTGTTAAAATTGTGGTAGGTATGACAGAAACAGACAGGTTATAAGAATCAGTACAGAGACATTTTTAGTAACCCAACTGCTGTATCAAAAGTCTGTGATGCCTGTATTAGAAAATCATAAACTTAATTAGAAGTATAAAAAAATAATCAAAATTGTACTTTGGTGTGACTTTTTTTCCTTTTTAAAACCTGTCTGCATTTTCTGTGATGATAGAGGGGTTTTTTGAATCCATAGACTTTCTTTTCAACAACTGCTGGAATATTGCCAAGTGAAACAAAAGTGTTCTTAGCAGATCAGCTCGGTGGTAAATCAAATCTATTTCCATAGTGGTGGAAAAGTGGGAGGTAATACAATTTTCCTAAGTCAGATTACAAATAGGATTATGGGTGCCTACAATGACTCTAAATGTTGTAATATGCTTTCTGGATTTTGTAGTGTTTGATGATTACATAAGGTTTTCATGTTTGCAAGCCTGGGTGTTTTGATCACCATAATGTTTCTGCAGTATACGGGTGCCTTTTGGAATGATGTTGGAATGTCCTTGGCATAATGCCTGAGCAAGGGAATTTACTAATGACTTCCAAGCACATAGTCATGGTCTTCTGAGCAAGGGTTTCCAAGCACAGGAATGATTCTTACAATTCTCCAACAGAAAAAGAAAACATGTTTTAATATTACATATGTCATCTCGACATTAGGGAATTCATGTAACTTCAAACATGCCACAGTGGTACATCGGTCTGTCTTTTACCTTTCACTATTATTTCTATCAAATGATTGTCAAAAATATCTGGAACTACATGTTTAAATATTCAGAATACTGAATGGGGTGAACGTGGGTTAAATATTTCCTTATCTCAGGAGTAGTGCAGAGCAGCACAACTGAGAATATGGACCTCTAAGTTGCTTGGAATTGGGTTTTAGCCTGTTTACTTATCATTAGTTACATAAATTTGGCCACGTTACATACTTCTCTGAGACTCAATTTCCTTATCTGTAAAATGTGGGTCATAATACCTATTTCAGGGCTTTTTGAGAAAATTCAATTTGGTAACGAATATAGAGCATTTAGCACATGGTTGGCACTTAGTAAGAATACCATAAATTTTAGATAGAAAGAGCTTATTCAAATCTAAGAAGAAACCACTTCTTTGTTCTCATTTTGTTTCTTCTTCCTATAATATTCACAGTGATAAGCTCTTATGGGGAAAAAGAAAAAAAAAATGTTTCCCCAAAGAGCAGAGCATGCGTCAATAGCTGGCGCACGTGTAGTTTATTTTGGAAGTGGTCCTGGGGAGCAAGAGTGGAGGATCGACAAGAGGGGAACGGGGAAGAGAGAAACAGAAGGGCACAGCTGCGGGAAACGGGGCGCCTGAAGCCTCCCAAGGACCATGTAAAATGTCTGAGGGGAGGATGTAGTTACCTGCTGTCTTCCACTATTTGGGTTTCAGAGGGGTATTAACGCCTTCACGTAGGTTTGTAGTGTGTAAGTGATTTGTCTGTGGGTTCTAGCAGGTAGCCAGTATTAGTGTCAGAGAACCCCAAGAACAGAAAGTGAAAGAAACAGAGCACAGCCGAGAGGTGGGATGATACTTATGCAATGCTAGTTGCTGCAGGAGGTGACGGTGGTTGGACAACGAGAGGAGAGAAAGTATTTCACACGTGATTCTTTACGGAAGTCCTGTGCTCTCAGTGATGCAAGAGACTTGAGAGCAATTCAGTCCCAGGTACTTCTGTTACATAGCCCACCATCTGAAGGATAACGGCTTAAATCAGCAGTCCCCAACCTTTTTGGCACCAGGGACCAATTTCATGGAAGAACATTTTTCCACGGACAAGGGGGTGTGATGGTTTCAGGATGATTCAAGTGCATTATATTTATTGTGCAGTCAAACCTCTTTGCTAATGATAATCTGTATTTGCAGCCGCTCCCCAGCACTAGCATCACTGCCTCAGCTCCACCTCAGATCATCAGGCATTAGATTCTCATAAGGGGGCAACCTAGATGCCTTGCTCATGCAGTTTACAGTAGGGTTCATGCTCCTATGAGAATCTAACACCCCCGCTGATCTGCCAGGAGGCGGAGATTGTGTGGCGATGCCAGGGATGGGGAGCAGCTGTACATACCGATGAAGCTTGGCTTGCTCGCCCACTCTCTGCTCACCTCCTGCTGTGGGCCCAGTTCCTAACAGGCCGTGGACCAAGTACCAGTCTGTGGCCAGGGGTTTGGGACTGCAGGCTTAAATAATTCTCTACATAGTAAAGCCCAGTGTTTAAGTCACCTGATTCTAGTAGATCTACAACTGGCACCTGCAAGACCCGCCCAGTGGTGATTTCTATGCTAAAAACCAAGTTTAAAAAAAAACATATTTTCAGGGTGAGCTGAGATTCATGTTTTAAAGTGTTCCCTTTTCTCACTTCTGCCGGGAAACTCAAATAGATCCATAAAGCCTTCTTATTCCCTAACTGATGAGTTGGAGACCCTCTTAATGGAGGCAATGAAAATGAAAAAACACTTTTCTCTTTCAAAATAGTTTCAAAAATTGGAAATATCGGTATGAACTTGTGGTTTATTTTCTAGCTCTATTTATTTCGTCCACCTTTGATGTGATACAGTACTGCTCGGTTAGGTAATAATGTGTGCCCCTGGCACCCAGGAGGTGATCTCTAAACACCATTCTTCTCTACAAGAAACCAGGACTCTAAAGATTCTAAATCTGGGGCAGAAATGGAACCTGCGACATTTTGTTGTTCCAGAAAGCAAAGTAGCTACCAAAAAGTAATAGGGTTGTGTCCAAGGATCCTGGGACCAACTTAGAGGGGCTTTCACTGTTCAAACATGAGAAATTAAGCATTAATGAAAAAGAAAAATCATTTTTCCAGTTCTATCATTCTTTCTGTATTTATTAGCTGGAATTCTTTTATAAAGTAGAACTTTCCATCTATAATCATTTGGTTGCCCTGAAAAACAGTTCATATAGAAGAGGCAGCATAAATGCTTATTTTTCTTCCTTTATTTGCCAGTTTCAGAATGAGTGAGTGCCCTAGAAAGCAGTGAAAATTTTTTTTTTAATGAACTCATAGATTTTTTCAAATATTTGATGTACTTTAATCATTACAATCATTTTTTTTCTTAATGCTCTAATTTCTCATATTTGAAAAGTGGGAGCCATTCTAGTCAGTGATCCTCAGTGGTGGTAAAAACCACTAGGAGAAAGGATGGACCTGGTTGGCTTTTTTTATCCCACTTATCAGTCCTACCATCACTAAAATTGAAACAGCCAGATATTATGTGCCTCCTGATGATGCAAAAGGAAGTACACAGCAACACAAATGAAGAATTATTACCCCCCAAAATTGAATCTGAATTTAAGCAAGCCTCTACACTAGAGGTTCTTAACTAAGAATCCATAGGTAGAATTTGGGAAGTTTGTAAATTTGAATGGGAACATAATTATCATCTTTATTTTCACTAATCTTTAACTGAAATTTAACATTGCCTTCAATTACGAATGTAGGCAAAAGTGAAGAAAAAAATAAAACTGCAATAAAAGCATTACCAAAGTCTTTGTCAACAATAGAAATCATGAATTCTTTCGTATCTCATTACAGTTGCTGTGGATACCTCAAAATATTGTTTTTGCTCACACATAATTATCATTAGACCAGCTATTAGGTCTTGTTATTGAATGTGTTAATAGAGAAGACATATTATTATATCAAAAAATAGTTTCAAAAAATTACATATTTTTCTCTATGGATGATTTAATATTGCTTACCTGTTTCTTTATAAAATTTTAATGTATTGTCTTAATTTTTTTCCTTAAAATTAAGGGAAAAATTACACTTGGAAAGCCTGCTGTTGGAGTCTTAGGAAACTCTGTAAATCCATAAATATGTGTGAGATGGTGTGATTATGACCAGGGGCAAATGTATAAAGGGACTCTTTTAACAATTGGTGACTATGTTTTGGTGAGCATTTCTTTTATCAAAAATGGCCCAGTCATTAAAACAACCACAGAGATGAAAATTGTCCACTTTCCTGCTAAACAATATGCTTTCATTTGAGGTCTATTTAGCCTTAAAGGTGAAAGTGGGTTCCAGACAAATGTCTTTCACATTAGAAATTGTATTAAATTAATTGAAAAATAGATAAACATTGATAATAATAATAAAACAGGAAAAGGAAGAACAGTAAAAGATAATACTTTTTAAATGTTACTCAAATAGACATTCAATAAAACCACATCTTTCAGACAACATAATCATTTGCATCATAAAAAACTCTAGTGGTTCAAATTTAAAATATTGATTAAAAAGCTTCAGTTGGACTCTTCAAATCAGCCTAAAAAGAAAATTTCCATCTTAACAAAATAGGCAAAACTTGCCTTTTAAAATTACAACTTATTTTGTTAAAAAATGTGTTTACTATTCTTGAAAAAGACCTAAATGGGTCCTTCAGAAGAGAAAGCCTTTCAATTTTAAATTGAATCCAATGGAGCAGTGAAGACACAATTCTGAAGCATCCAGAAAAGTGGAATCACAATCAATAATTCACATGTTTCCAAATACCCAGAGTTCTGAGTTGATCCTTCAACAAAACAGAAGAGTGACTGAGTGATTCCTTGACATATTTAAATTTCCTCCTAGTGTCCTGATAACATGATAATCCAGTTTGTCCTAAGGACTTTTTCTAAAGTCACAAAAACACAGTATGCTACCTAAATTTATCTGAACTTTGAAGCTTGGATACAGACTTTTATATATCTTCTGGAAGTTTCCTTAAGTGAAGTGAGAAGATACTCTTCAACTTCAGTCACCAAAGTTAATGTTCTCATGACTTAAATTGACTTCATATAGCCAAGTTTATTTTATACTCTCAGTTACTTACTACTGCAAGTCAACACAGCCCAGGAATTGATGCATTTTGTGCCTTCAATTCAAATTAAATAGCAAACACTGCTGTTTGTGAACTTTTTGGCCAATGAATAAAAAATATTTCATTTCTAATTTTCACCAGAAGGATTTAAATTAGACAGTAACAGATGAATTGGGCAGGCATGGAATACTAAATAGAAACTGGCAAATCAAATAATCCAGCTCTTTGCTTTTACAACGAAAATGAGAATTGATTCTGCACTGAGAGATAAAAGTAAAAGGACCAAGTGTTTTAAAAAAAGCCTCTCCACCAAAAGAGCAAAATAGCACTCAGTGGCATTGCATTGTTAACAAAATTTCTTTATCAGAAACTATAATTTAATATTTAAGTATCTAATTTACATGTGACAAGGTATCATATTCAAAAAATTAAATTGCAACTAGAAAACTATTAACCACTAAAAACAATACCAAACACAACCCAAACATTTATAGGAAAGCAATATAGCTAGAATTTGAATTGGAAAAAATGTTTCATCATATTTGGCTCATTAAACAAAGCATCCATTACAGTCCAGAAAAAGAGCATCTCTTCTAATTCATCAAAAGTTTACCCTTGGTAGCATGAATAACATGTAAAGATAGTTTCATTGTATATGCACACGTGTGTGTGTGTATATATATAGTGAGACATACACTCGTGTGTTCATTTAAAGATATTATATCTACTGATAACTGGCTGAACTTTGGAAGGTGCTGAAATCCATATTTCTATATATCCTTTGACCCACTTAATAATGCCTTTTTAAAAACAGAAATTATACAAAATACTCTGTCTTTTATTAACTGAATATTTTCTTAAGCATAATATTAGACAATGAAAGAATTGCACTTATTGTAAAGGTACAGTAAAGTGTTAGTTAGATTGCAGTTCAGCCATAAAAGATCAGGGACTGTAGGACTGATGATAAGTTGTGCATTATATGCAAAGGTGATGGTGACCAGTGAAATTAAAATGAGAGCAACTAGTTACAGAACAAACAGGGAGAGAACAGAAGAAAACATGCACTACTCCTACTTTAATGCAAAACTAATTTCTCCCAGGAAACCAACCCTATGACCTTCCTTATACAAAGAAACAGGTTCTGCACCCTTGGCAACACAGTAGACTTGGACTTCTGCGTTCAAATGCCAGTTCAGTGTCTCTGAGTGTGCTGTTCCAGTGTCATCTCCGTAAGCTGCCTTTGAAATTCTGGAGCATCTACAATATTACAGTCTCTTGGTTAGGTTTCATCTAGCCTCAATATTTCCATCAGTTCTGTATAAATAGGGTCCATTATTCATCTTCTTCTGGTTCCTGTGGTAACACGTTTATTTCTTCCTTTAAACAATCACTGAAGAATCTGAGGATTGTGCTGTAGAGATGATGCTTGCTCTTCTCAGATACATTATGACCTTCATCTGGGTAGACCTAAGGTATTGAAGGGAAAGAAGATATCAAGTTACCAAAGCAGCTACTGTCCTTCAGCATTCATTCTTTCAGCCTTAAAGGTATGGGAACTTTGAAAAATAACATCTAATCAAAATCTCATCTAATTCAACTCTGAGTTCTTTATGTTAAACTTTTTAAAAATTATAATTATGTCAATCGGTATTTGAGAAAAAAATATATTTTGTGTGCTTACATTAGGATTTGTTGGCCAAATAAAGTAGATATTTCCATGTTTATGGTCACTACGTTGGCCTTAACATTGTCATCAGTTTGACCAAACTTTAGATAGTTTCTTGCTGACTATAGGCCCCTGAACTCCATTTCCTTAGAGTATTTACTTTAGAAAACTTGTAATTGTGTACCATTTTTCTGTCCCTTTGAAATGTATGTAAATCTTCTTCCAGCCTCTTGCCAGCTTTATAAACCAGGATATGTATTTCTCAAGGACATGGGAATGATCTGCTGGAAATGCAAACACTGAAGGAGGAAGCACTCCTATCTCCCAGTCTTTCGGGGAGAATAAGAGTGTTGGCCCAAGTTCTAAAATCACCTCCTGTCATGAAGATACAAGAAAGTTTACTCTTCCTTTGGGAATGGCCAATTATCAAACACAGCTGGCCTACGATTCCTCCAACCCCAGATCTTAAAAAACTTTCAACCTCTTTGTTTCAACAGAGTTGAGTTCAGTCTCTCTGCCTTGTTTCAAGTCTCCCTTGCCTGCTTAACATTGCCTGGTGAAATGTTTATTTTTACAACATCCTTTCCGATATAAACAACGTGATTGATTTTTCTAAAATACAAATATTATCCCATCAATTTCTGGGTGGAAAGTTTTTAAATGGTGCCTCATTGTCCCCTGAGTAAAGCCCCATACTCCTTAACATTGCTTATGGCATGATCTGCCGTCTATTTATCTCCATCATCTTTCATCATCCTAACCCTGGTACTTTGTGTCTTAGACAGGTTGAAGTACTTTTGGTTATTCCAAATACTGAGAGATTAAAATTACTTTCTTTTTCCTTCTATGACTCCTCCATGAGACCGAAAGTTCCTTGATAGTCTAAAGTATGTCTTGCTACCCATCTAGCGGAGTGACCACTACAGTGTAAGTCCTTGATAAACATTCATAAAATGTGTGAATGTACAGATGTAGATGGTGGTGTAAATGGTGTTTTGTCCTCTCCTCTTTCCTTGTAATCTTTCCCCCTAAACACTTTTCATTCCTCTCCCTATTTATAATAAAAGTGATGGAAAATTAAGAAAAGGCAAGAGGGACAAGAAGGGAAATAGAAAATTCTTCTTTTAAAAAAATTCAATATTAGTGATATGAATAAAAGTCTGAAGTAAAGAGAACATTTTTGAAAGGGTTTATGCAATTCACTGGTAAAGCTTGAGCTGATCCACATTCTCAGTGTAATTAAAAATGAAGAATGCAATCTTTACTTCCTAAAAAATACAGTAAAAAATAATACCATGGGCAATGGAGAAATACAGAAGCTCTGTTCTGTTTCTCACAAGCAAAAAACCGAGGAAGAAAAACACATTCTTCTGAAAAAGTGGCTTACCTGCATAGTGTAATTCACTCCAGCTTTTATTAGGTGCTTAATTAATTCTGCTGAATGCTGGAAATGAACTTTTGCTGCAAGAAATTAAATTATGATGTTTAAAGGAATTTCATTTTTTAGGATCAGAAAGTTTTCATATCATTTATTCAAAGAGATTAAGCATTTACTTTACACACCTCGCACATTTAAAAGACTGATATCTGGCTTTAACTAGAAAGCTTGTAATTATAATGGTAAAATTTCACTGTGTTAAAAAGCAAACCAAAATAGGAGCTATGACTAAGGCCTACTTACTGCACAGGATGGCATTTAGATTTACTTTGCTGAATATCATTTATTATTCCTAATTGTTCATATATTTTATACCTTATAAAAATGTTAACATGGTAAATGTCTTATCTGGATGTTAATACAGCAAACCAGCTTTCTATTCCTTCTGGAGGATTACAGGGACCCAGTATCAGTTAGATACTGGTATTGTGCTTTGTTATTTTAAATTAGAAAAGAATACCCCGTGTTGAGACAATAGAATGGAAATCTCATTATACAAGGGCTATTTAATGTAGATTATACTGGTTACTTCTGTTTTCTTCTATCTTCCTTCTGCCTGAACCTGAGGTCCAAAACTCTGAAATAAACAGCACAGGAGCCCTGGATTTGGTAGCTACGAAGACTTGCACCAGTCATTCAATCTCTCTGTGCAGCAGTTTGCTTACATGCTGCCTGGGCTATTCATTTCTGGACTCTGGATGTCTTCAAATTTCTCTTTGGAACTTTTATTTTTTTTAATTAATTTATTTATTTCAGAGTATTACGGGAGTACAGACATTTAGGTTACATGTATTGCCTTTACTCTGCCTGAGTCAGAGCTTCAAGTGTGCCCATCTCCCAGAGAGTGCGCTCTGCACCCCTTAGGTGTGAATTTACCCATCTCTTCCTCCCCCTCCCACCTGACCAACACCCGATGAATATTTTGTAACTGTCTTTGCAAAACTCAGGCAGCTTTATTAATAGTTTGAGCTTCTTTAATGCTCTAATTCCATGATGCTGAATAATCACACTATACAACAGAGAATTAAAAATTCCAAACAAATCATTTAAATCTTTTTTGAAAGATACTCAAGATCATCTTTCTATGACACTTAACAGGAATATTATCATGTCATCTCTAAAAAAGGAGAAATTGTTCTGTTAATGTAGCATATTAGAAATGCTAATTGATAAGGGCAATGGCAGAAGTAACATGATCCTTTATTTCTCTTTGTGGACTGGGCTGGAAAGATAAATGTACAAATGGATTTTCCAGCTGGATTTTTTTTTTCTGCTTAGTTTCTAGAGCAAAGCCTGTTGACATTTGCCATTTGTCTCTTTCCTATAACTGAATGAGAACATTAAAGGTCTGATTGGCTGAGTGAATTGATTTGCTGGTAATTTGTGAAGATAATATTAATAACGGTTGTGTTACAGTGTCATTGATTGAGCACTTAGAACCCACCAGGCCCATATGGGTGTGTGGTATAAGCATGTGTGTGTGCACATGCATGTGGGTGTTTCTATGCAAGCACAGGTGCACTTCCTCTGAATTGACCAGTGGTGAACTTCTGCTTGCATTTTATCAGGTGGGTGAAGCACCAGGCCCATGACTGAGTGAGTTAGATGGGAACAACATGATTTACCTTTAGAGCTACAACATATTAACAGAAAAATTTGAAATAGCACTAATATATTATTCCAGGGTGATGGCTAGACATAAAATAATTTAACCTTGAATATAATTTATTCACATGACTGAAGCTTCAGAGCTCAGTGAATAAAAACCTCAATTTTGAATGCAATACCTGCATTCAAATCCCGTTTCTACTAATCAATCATGTGTACGCTTTTAGGCAAGTTATATCATTTCCTAATACTTAGTTTCCCAATCTGTTAAACAAGAAATGTAATAATACCTACTGCATAATATTTTTGTGAAGAACAAATAAGATAATATCAAATGTTTTTAGCACATTTTCTGACATGTAATCAGTACTTAATAATTACTATGTATTATCGTTACATTGATATATATACACACAAACACATAAACAACACACACACGTACGTATATATAAATGTAAGGTCTCAATACCTTAGAACAAAATTTCAATGTCCTTCAAAATTTTTACGCTTTTCTCCACCATGTTTCACCCAACATTGGTATTGTATCATTTAAATCTTTTTTAATAGAGTTTTAATTTTATAATAGTTTTAGATTTTTAGAAAGTTGCAAAGATACTATAAAGAGCCCTGTATATCCCTCCTCCAGTTTCCCTTTTTGTTAACATCTTACCTTATTATACACATTTGTCACAAATACGAAACCAACGTTGGTCCACCACCATTAACTAAACCCGCTTTATTTGGGAACTACTAGTTTTGTTTTGTTTTGTTTCTTGTATTCCCTTTCTGCTTCAGGACTCCATTCAGGATACCACATTATGTTTAGACATCCTATCTCCTTAACCTCCTCTGGTCTGTGAAAGTTTTTCAGACTTTCTTTATTTTTGATGACCTTAACAGTTTTGAGGAATACCAGTCAAGTATTTGATAGAATCGTCCTCATTTGGGTTTGTCTGATGTTTTCCTCATGGTTGGACTGGGGTTACGAATTTGGAGAACTAAATCATAGATGTAAAGAGGCAGTCTCACTACATCACAAGGGTACCTACTCTTCACACAACGTGTCACTGTTGATGTGAACCTTAATCACCTGGCTTGGGTGTGGTTCGTCAAATTTCTCCATTGTGAAGTTCCTCTTTCTTTCCGTTTCCATACAGTACTCTTGAAGCAAACCATTAAGTGAAACCTCTTCTAAAGAGGAAGGAGACAGTCTGCATCCTTGAGGGGGAGTATCTACATAAACTATTTGGAATTTTTCTTATGGGGGATTTGTCTCTTCTTCCCCATTTATATATTAGCATGGCTCTAAGCTCTGATTTAACCACAGATTGACATGCTTGAAAGTTAAGTTGGAGAGATGGTATGCTCTTGGCTATTAAACACTTTTAATGATTTCCTTTCTAAAATAGGCTAAAAATACGGAGGCAGGGTGGACCAACAAAACAAGTTCAAGATTTGGGAAATATTGATTCAAGACTTTGATTCTCTTGGCTCACTTGCCAGGTAGGCTTGTATAAATCTATTTCATTCTTGAAATTGACTTTTCTCATCCATGAATAAAGCTATAAATATTCAGCCTTCTGTTGTAAGGTATCACAGAGGATAATAAAAATATAAATTCTTTGATCCCTAAAAGCTTCGTGTAGATATAAAGCAACATTATTTATTACTACTAATTTCAATCATATCTATCTCCAGTGTTTAGAGTGATGAAAAAATGGGAGGTGATATGAAAGTGCCTTTTAAAAAAGTTTTTGTTTTAACTTCATTTAAGAGGTTAACCTCACCAGAATTTTATGTCAGTGCCTGCATCTTTTGCTTCTATTTTCCAAGTTAGTTTCTATTTGAGGTGTGCTGAATAACACAGTAGCTATAGCCACTAGCCATATGTGGCTATTTAAATTAAAATTAATTAAAATTAAATTTTAAAAAATTCAGTTAGTCACACTAAACACAACATGGCCACAAGTGGCCAGTGGCTACCATGTTCAATAACACTGATCAAATATTTCCATCATCACAGAAAGTTTTATTGGACAATGCTGCCATTTGAGGCTCATGGCCTCTTCTCCTCTTAGTCCTGAATTCCTTCTTCCTTTCTCCTATCATGCATCTGAGTCTTTGTGCCACTCTCTGCTTTCCGGAAGCTTTACAAGGCCCCTTGCAAGAAAGTCCTTAGATGTATCCCTTTGTCAAACATAAGACCCCATCAAACAGTAGCAGCAAGTATAATACTTACTATCAGCAGTTCCATGAATTATTAATATATTTTCTTCTTTTAAGCCATGAATATTATGTAGCACACTGGCTGCCTATAAAGGAAAACAGAAATATCTGGATCTACAGATCTATCTAAATAAGTAATTTGATTGACTTTTTAGAGCAAAACTATTCTTTCTTTGTTATTTTTAAATTAGTTACCTGGTAAGTACTTTCTTCCTTGGATGGCATACCAAGGTATCTTTCAGAGAAAGCTGAGGCTGTGACCCAAGAAAACAGAAATTTAAGAATAAATTAAAACCATTTGACTTGCACAATTCATTATTTAATTTCTTCATTTCACATTTAAGTGTCATGCTCCAGTAAAATTGATTGAATCAGGGAGGTGATAAACAGCTCAAAATAGGCTCTTATAACACATGATGAATGAGCTTGGCTGAGCTCCTCTGCATTGGGATTTTCTTTTCTACAAATCAATACATTACATTAGGTTAGTCTGTAGGAAGTACTCACCATACAACTTCAAGTCTGTGATAGGCGCAACCACTGATCCACATTTAAAAAGCTTTTCATCTGACTTTAAGATCATTGATGCAATATAGCCACCATACCCCTGGCCAAAAGAAAAAAAAAGTTATAACAACTATTTCTGGAGACATTTTTAGCTCTTGATCACTGGTAATGTACATCATATCAGAATGTTCCCTAATGTCTCAAATTTGAGAAAAGAGTATAATAAAATCACTTTGTGCAGATAAAGATTTTGAACAGTTGTTTAAATTTTTATATAACAGGCTGTTTTAACGATCTTAAGTAAAACATAAAATTAATTGTATATCACCAAATGTCAAATATTTGCTCCATGATTTCCGACTATACAGCTGGGAACTGTCCCAAACAATTTTCAACTAGGGAAATAAAGCACTTATTAAATCATGTCATTTTAAGCTAATTTGATATATATTTTATATATATTAAATATTTAATAAAATATTTAAATAATATGGATAGTTATTTATATAGAATTAAGAGGGAAGAATAAAATATTTAAAATATATCACCACAAATATAGATTCTTCTTTTAATTCCTGACAGGGCTCAGAACATGTCATCCTTAAATATGACTTTAGGAGGCCAGAATATGCCATCCCAATTCTGGTCTCCTACAGTGCATAGAATTATTTTGAGCCGGTTATTTTGAGAAACTGCAGATATAGTAGTATTTCTGAAAACAAGGCTGGAGGTTGCCTTTTTGTAAGAGAAATTTACATCTATAAAGGAAATCTCCACTAGTAAATGTTTCTCTCCTTCTCTGTGTGTGTGTCTCTCTCTCTCTCTCTCTGCACCAGAACTAAATCTCCTGAGACTCTCAATCAGTGGAGAAGAATTGACTTAAGTCTGCATAACAAACCTTACCTTTGTTTTGCTTTTCCTGGCCACCTCTGTCAACAAAGCCTTTCCCAACACCCTTCTTCCTTTGTTTCAGAGAATGCTGGTATTTGTATTTGACTTCTAAGACAGCTCTTTGCATCTACTCTAGGAATGTAATCACATCTTTGGGTTACCTCCCATGGATAGAGATGGTATACATGGTATTAAACTTCTGTTTTTCTCTTGTTAATCTGTCATTCATCACAGAGAGTCCTAGCTAAGAACTCATGAAGGGTGGTGGAGGAAGTTATGTTTCCTGCCCTACATTCCACACAACTTAATATTGACTGGAAAGATATGAAATATAATGAATAATGTTGATAGTTAGATGAGTTGGATTATTGTTTAAATTTAATTTAAAAATACTCTCTTGAAACGTTTTTCAACTAATTTAATATACATTCTTAAAAAAAATCAAGATACCCAGTTTTCTTTTGCAGCCCATGATCTGACTAAAAAAGTTATAGAGTAGATTTTAATAATTATAGTAATGCTGGACTAAGGAAATAGCCCACTGAGTTATCTGTTTTAGAAATGAATTTTTAGCTGTACACTGGGCAATGTTCTTTATGCTACTAGATACAAGAATATCTTGGGAAGTATTAAAAAATATTAACACTTAGGCCTTAACCCCAGAAATTCTGATGTAATTGGCTCATTATGAGGTCTACTTTTGAAAGATTTTTGGATGACTCAAGTGTGATCCAATTTATAGTTTTCTTGTCATTGTCACTAAACTCTTGAAGTGAGAAATAAAGAATTTCATTTATGTTTATTTCGACCATCATTTAAAACTTGGCACATGACAGTTCGTAATGTAGTCAGACATTACTGAAAAGACTGAGATAAAATATCCCATTCTAGTACTGGAATATTCAGCTAGTACTCAGAAGCTTGAGCAAAGCTTCTCCAACAATTAGGGACTAAGAGAAAGGCAGTTATCCTTTATAGATATAAACCACCACAAAGTGCTTTTGCTCATTCTTATTGAGAGAGACAGAGAAAGTCTTAGGTCACCACAATTTGAAAGTAGCAGGCTTAAATGTATTAACGTATGGAAAGGAAGAAGTATAAAACGATGGGGTAAGTCATTCAAAGCAAGAAAATAAACAGCTATAAGTTGAGTATCCCTTATCCAAAATGCTTGTGATCAGACATGTTTTGGATTTTGGATTTTTTTTTGGGGGGGGAGGGTTTTTTTGGATTTTGGAATATTTGTATACACATAGTGAGACATCTTTGGGATGGGAACCAAGTTTAAACACAAAACTCATTTATGTTTCATATATACCTTAAACACACAGCTGATGGTATTTTTAAACAATATTTTTTAATAATTTTGTGCATGAAACAAAGTTTCAACTGTGTTTTGACTATGACCTGTCACGTGAGGTCAGTGGTGAAATTTTCCACTTATTGGCATCATGGTGGAGTCAAATGTTTTGGATATTGGAGTGTTTCAGATTTCAAATTTTGAATTATTATAAAGCAAAAGTGGGGACAGCCCTTGAAATTTCTGTTCCCAGAGAAAGCATTTCCAGTATATTGTGTCTAGTTCTCTGTCAGTGAGTTAAGAGCAGAGTGTTGCAACTAAGAGGCTTCAAGTTTTTCCCTCAGGCAAGACTGTCCCCCTTGTAAAGAATGCATCACACATCTTAGTTGAAGCATGTAACTTTTTTGGTTCTAATTCCATAATGGCCAAGCAAACTTTCAACTGATTATGATCTGGTTGTTTACATAACCTCACTACCTTGACAGAATAGCTGAATATTAGAATCATGAATATTTCAATCTATAGGACTGTATATCACAGTTAAGTAATGTAAATTAATGTTAGCATTATGTAGTTTTTGCTGCATTTTGTTTTATTACCTCCACTTCACATGTCTCTTGGAGCTTGATTATCTCCAGGAACTGAGAAGAACAATGCCTTGCAAAGGAAGATACTAGAACAATGCTTCTTAACTTGAAAGTTCATTCAAATAATTTGGGAATATTAAAAAGCAGATTCTCATTTAGCAGATCTGGAATGGGGACTAAGATTTTGCATTTTTAACAAACTCTCAGGGGACTCATGCTGCTGGTTCCCATTTTGTATAACAAGTTCATACAACATAATCGCATAATAAGGATGCCTACCAGAAACATCTTCCTAGTTCCAGCCGTCATGCCCTAGACCAGTGAAGCTTTAACAAAAAGTACCAATGCCCTAGAAAACAATTCAAATGTGAGGAGTGGAAAACTAATGTAGCTCCCACATTGAAGCCAGGGTTGTAAATCATTGCTCCTGCACAAGGAGTTGTATTTTACTATTTTTTTAATATGAAAAGTTAGGATTTAATGAAGCTAAGTACTATCTAAGACAATGATAATGAACGCTGTTGGATAAAAATCTCTTTATATCACTTAAAAATCAAACCCAAAATGTTGCTTTATTTGATTTATTTCAGTGAAATAACTTCTATCTTTAAAAGAAAATCAATACTGGCAGGAATTAGAACAAATTAACTTTTAATTGCTCACCTTCTTCTCAACCATTTTATGTCTATTCACCGAATGCAAGAGTAGATCATGAAAGAGTTCTTGGAAAATATATTCCAGCAGAGGGCAACAATCAGATATAAGCTCTAGCTAGATATAATGATGGTGATTTAATTTTCAAAACAACTCATATCACCAACCAGATTCAAAAATTGGGGATAATCATATGGCTCTGTAGTTAATTAGAGGCTGTTTTTGATTTGATATAGATCAAAAACATTCAATAGTCAGTGTAGGCTACTCTGTTTCAATTGTACATTTTATTGATTTCCCAGTGACCATATTTTTCCATTCATTACAACTGTTTTGTCATTTCCATTTACCAAGCATTTTAGTGTTACTCATAATTTTTTAAAAATTTCTGTTATTATTTTAAAATTTAATTCAGTGAACCTAAGGTACAGGAATGTTTCCTAAGAAATTTTCCTTCTTAGAAAACATGATGTAAGAAACCAAATTCAACAAACAGAAGGACTTTGAGGGCCAGGGGGTGGCATCTGCTATACCATTTACCCAGGACTTATGTTTACACTGGCCACCTGTTTTGAGATAATCATTAAATGAATTCATGAATATAGTAAATAAGATATATTGACAGAATTGAAAAAAAAAAGGAGGTTCTTCCCATAACCTTAGACTTGTGTGATTCTTTCTGAACCACACCACTTGCACACAGTGAATTAACTGAAATAAAAATTTTATAAATACGTGATGAACAACCCAATTTGATTTAATTTTATTGTTTTGCATTAAAACTATTAATTTGTTTGATATAACCACTTACATTTTATCGTAATTCTTATACTCCTGCCTGAAGAAGAATCTTAATTCTTCCTATTATGTATACTAAAACCTTCAAACCTTAGAAGTGACTCAAGTTGTTCTCAAGTTCTGATATCCCTCCCTCAATTGAAAAGACACAAAATTCTAAATAATGAAAAATTACCTCCATAAGCAAGGTTTTGAGAAGATTCCATATTCAATCATATTTTTAAACTTGTTTCACATTTCCCAGATACCCGTGTTTCTTGCCTCCTTATATTGCCTGGTCTTACCTCTAATGTGATTTCCTGGGGACACCTTTCCTGACCTCTGATTTAAATTTGCCACTTTAATCTTGGCACCCCTATTTGACTCTTCTCTTTATTTTTCTGAATTAAATTATTGCCATCTGACATTTTATATATTTTTACTAATTTTTTAAATTTGTTTTTCGTGTATCTCTCCTCACTGAACTATAAATTCAATAAAGAAAGAATTATTTTTTTCTGTTTTGTGACTGCTGCATATTTGGCACCTCGAAAACTACCAGGCACGTAGAGCACACTCAATAAATGTTTGGTGAATATATTAATTTTATTTCCCATTAATTCTGGTCTGGTAATCATGGTGGATGCCAGTTTTAGGAATGATGTTTATGGGATTTTAATTTTTGCCTCTTGTTTTCAATTAATATCATTAATTTTTAAAAGAAGATAGGTCAGAAAATTTTCCAAGAGTTTCCTTACTTTATATATAATTACTTAAAGAATGAAAATTAAAATTCATTATATATTAAATGAGGTTAGGTTAGGTTCTAAGGGTAATTATTCAAGTTAAAATAGTTCAAAGTCTTCAACAAGTCATACCAATAATTACTGAGTAATTAAGACATGGCCAGTTAGAAAGCTAAATAAGCTATTATTATAAGCTTTCCATTATTCCAATAAATCAGTAAGAAAATAACACTGAGAAAAAGATACAACTCACAATAAAAATTAAAACACACAAATAACAAGAAGTATCTAGAAATAAAAACAGCAGGAAAGAGATTTGGCCTATGTAAAGAAAACCATAAAATTCTACTGGAATATATAAAAGAAGAATTAAATAAAAGAGGCATAGTGTGCATATTGTGTGACTCAAATGAAAGCTACATCTTGTGAATATTTTAATTCTTCTCAAATTATTATAAACATTGTTTAATAAAATTAAAAAATTCCAGCTGAATATTTTGGGAGAATTTGAAAAAGTAGAAATAATAGGAGTGGTGAGCCAGGAATATTTTGAAAGAGAAAGTAAAAAGTAGAAAATTGCTTTTTAAAGTATTAAAATACATTATTATGAAACATCTTATAATTAAAAGACTATAACATTAGCATAGGAACAGATAGACAGATTACACTAGAAATAAACCCACGGATATTTTAGAATTTAACATTCAGTTGGCATCACTGTTTAGGATGTTGAAAAGATTTAGTAAATCAATGGAGCTAAGCAAACTTCCTAACTATTTGGAACTAAATAAACAAATCCTCACCATGCATTACAAGTGCTGTATACTCTTCTCTTCTTCATCCAAACCAGATAAAGAGAAAATATAATACATACTCATTTAGCCTTTTGATAGGAATGAGACATGTAAAATATAAAATCACTGAAACAAATCACCAAAGAAAGGGTTCGAAAAGACTTTGCCAAGTTTTAAAACTTTAGTTTTTTGACTCATTATTCAAAAATGTAAATACAATCAAAAAGCTGAGGAAATATTTCAAACAAACGTGAATAGGGGCTACTATCTTCAATGTAACTAAATCTCAATATGTCAATAAGAAAATAAATGCAAGGGTATGGCTCAGTGGCTCATACTTGTAATCCAAGCACTTTGGGAGGCTGATGTGGGAGGATCCCTTGAGGCTAGGAGTTCAGGATGAGCCTGGGTAACAGTGAGACCCTGTCTCTATAAAAAATAAAAAATTGGCTGGGGGTGGTGGTGCCTACCTATAATCCCAGCTACACAGGAGGCCGAGGCAGGAGGATAGCTTGAGCCCCAGGAGTTTGAGGTTGCAGTGAGCTGTGGTGATGAAACTGCACTCTGACCTAGGCAGCAGAGTAAGACCCTGTCTTCTCAAAAATATTCTTTACTCTTACTGCCTCAAATAGTGAAGTTGAAACATAGAAGAACAAACTGTCTAAACTGAATCACATGGAGGAAAAATGGGTTGTTAAAGCATTTGATGGCATATTAGTGAGCTTAGGAACAACTTCAAGTGGCCTAATATACATGTATTTGAAATCCCTGAAGAAAAGGGTGGAAAAAATGTTTGAATAAATAATAACTGAAAAATTTTCAAATTTGATGAAAACACTAAACCCAGATAGCCAAGAAACTCAATATACCCAAGCATAAAAAACACGAAGAAAGCCACACCAAGTCATATCATAAAAAAACTGCTTAAAGTCAGTCATAAAAAGAAATTATTAGGAGCATCTAGAGAGAAAAGACACTTTATACACAGAAGAACAAAGTTAAAAATGATGAAAAAGTTAAAAATAAAAAAAGTTAAAAAATAATACAAATCAGAAGGTAGGGGATAAATGTCTTTAAAATACTAACAGAAAAAAAAATGTCAACTGAAAATTTTGACCCAGAAAAAAAAATCTCTAGAACATTAAAGTACAATAAAGACACATTAGAGCTGAAAGAATTTATTGCTTGAAGACCTGTAGTAAAAGATAATTTAAAGGATGTCCTTCTAGCTGAAGAAAAAGTGAGACTAGGTAGAAATCTGTATCTATGCAAGGAAATGAAGAACAGTGGAATTGGTAATTACATGGGTAAATATATAAACATTTAAACAATTTATTCAAATATCTTTTAAAAATAACTGACTTTCAAATGTAAATATAATAATCTATTTTGGGATTTATAACATATGTAGCATAAAATGTATAACAACTATGGCATAAAGGTCAGGAATGAAGAAATAGAAATATACCACTTTAAGGTTCTTATACTATATATGAAGTGGAATAATATCACTGGAGAGTAACTGTAATTGATTAAAAGTATACATTATAAGGCCTGAAGTAACCACCAAAATAATACAAAAAAGAGTTATAACTAACAAGCAAATAATGAAGCCAGTTGAATCATTAAAAAATTCTCTTTTAATAAAAAACACAGTAGGAAAAATTTAAAGGATCAAATTTAAAATGGAACAAATATAAAGTGAATAGCAAGATGATAGAATATTTTTTCGTTCCTTTTTACTTTACTCACTGGGTTCCAGGTTCTATTTAGCAAGAAGATAGATTTAAATGGAACAATATCAATGATCACATGAAAGGTAAATGATTTTAAGAAATTACTTAAACTGCAAAGACAGATAGAATAAAAAGGTCAAGACCCAACTCTTTGCTGCCTAAAAGAAACATACTTTAAACATAAATACATTAAAAAGGAAAAGAAGGAAATAAGGTATAACATGCTAATACTAATCAAAAGAAAGCTGGAGTGGTTATATTAATATCTGACAAAATAGATTTCAAAGGAAATAATATAATCAGACATAAAGAAGGCCATTTTTTAATGATAAAGGGGCCAATTAATCAAGAGGACATAAGCATCCTATTTATATATTTAAATAATCAAAGATCTTAGAAATACATGAAGTAAAATCTACAGAACTGAAAGTAGGAAAAGTCAAATAGACAATTATGGCTGTTAAATACAAATTATAGAAGGCCATTGCTTAAAACTAAGCTCCTACACCATCCCCCAATAGACCAGACTAAAAACCAAAATGAAGTCACTCATGCTGAGATTCTAGGTCAGCAAACCAAAACTGAGTTGTTATCTGACCTTTCTTGAAGAAACAGAAATCTTGAGTAATATATTCAATCAACTTTGCCTAATTGACATTTATAGAATATTCTATGGGGTGACATTTAAGTAAAGTCTTTAAGGAAGAGTTAAGGATTGAACAGAAGCTTGAAAAAAGGATAAAATTTGGATATCTGGAGGAAACAGGGATTCAAAATCAGAGAAAGAACACAAGATAAGTTCAGTTCAAATGCCTTTGTAATAACAAAAACAATTTAATAAAACATTAAGTACCTTGATAAATTTTATAGTTTGACTTGGATATGAAACAAAAAAGCAAGTGAATATAATTCATTAGATTATATATGTATAATAACCATAAGAAGCTACTAAAAGTGTTCTATGAGTGCACAGGAGAGAATGGTGTTTTCTAGTGGGAGAAATTTACTGAATGCCTCATGGAGGAAGAAACATCTGCATGGGGTTTAATAAGAAATGGAATTATAAAGTAATATGTGGGCTTGAGGCTATTAGAAATAAGTAAAAAGGCATGAACAAAGACATTGAGGTAGAAAGGTAGAAGACAGACTTATAATCAAAGAGATTTCAGTTAAACTATATTTCATAAAACTCAGTTTATGCAATAAACATAGTAAATAACACTTGAAGTATCCTTAAAACCCATTTTAGGTAATAGTTACAACTCTTTAGTACAATCTTGTCTATCTGTAAAATATTAAGTGAATACTTAAGAAATATTGACATAAAATTGGGTATAAAAAACAAAGAGTTGTCTTCTATGCTGGCTGAAGTTCATTTCTTCTCTTTTCCTCTAGAATGCATGTGATAGTTTTAGAAGGCAATGAGTTAATTTAATCAATGTTTCTCTGTTGTTCAGTGGACTAACATTTCAAAATGTAAAAAACAGCAATATTGTCTAAAAATAAATATTACCTGACCCAAAAAGCAAGCTTAGAAACACGACCATTCTATTCCTTAATCAGTTTACATGGTTACAGAGTATCGATTAGAATTGCTTTCCAAATTCTGAAAGATTAAACTAAGCAAATTATACACAAAGCAAAAAAAAATATTGAGCAATGTTTTTGGAGTTCACAAGTTCAGCTTTTTAGATACTGACAGTGAGATATACCTCAGACTGTGCCTAAGTAAACTTAGTTTCTGCTGACAAAGTCAATCATAATGGAAGAAATTATTTGGTTAGCTAGCTAGATATATATTCAGATATATATCACAATAAAAACAGGATGAGTCTTAGACCAAAAGGAGAATAATAAGGATATGGAAATTCAATCAAATATTATGAATGTAAAGAAAAGAAGTTGTTCCATTGGTCTATGTCTCTGTTCTTATGCCAGCACCATGCTGTTTTGGTTACTATAGCCTGGTAGCATAGTTTGAAGTCTGGTAGATTGATGCCTCCTTATTTGTTCTTTTAGCTTAAGATTGCTTTGGCTAGACAGGGTCTTCTCTGGTTCCACACAAAGCAAGAATTATTTTTTATAGATCACCAAAAAATGATGTTGGCATTTTGATAAGGACTGCATTGATTCTGTAAATCACTTTAGGTAGCAAAGACTTTAACAATGTTGATTCTACCTATCCAAGAGTATGATAGCATTTTCCATCTGTTTACATCCTCTGCAATGTCTTTTCTCAGTGTTTCATAATTCTCTCTATATATTTCTTTCACTTCCTTAGTTAGGTATGTTCCTAAATATTTAATTTTCTTTGGTGCTATTGTGAAAGGTATTGCGTCTTTAATTTGTTTCTCAGCTTGACCGTAATTGGTATATATGAAGGCTATTGATTTGTGTGCATTGATTGTTGTATCCTGAGACTTTGCTGAATTCATTTATCAATTCCAGTAATCTCTTGGTTAAATCTTTGGGGTTTTCTAGATATAATATCATATTGCCCATGAAGAGTGAAAGTTTGATTTCTTCTGCCCCCATTGTACACCCCTGATTCCTCTCTCTTGTCTGATTGCTCTGGCAAGGATTTCCAGCACTATGTTGAATAGAAGTGGAGATAGTGGGCAACCTTCTCTAGTTCCAGTTTTAAGGGGGACTGCTTTCAATTTTTCCCTATTCAGTATGATATTGACTGTGGGTTTATCAAATATGGCTTTAAAAATTTTGAGGTATGAGCCATCTATACCTATATTGTTAGGAGTTCTTATCATAAAGGGGGCTGGATTTTGTCAAAAGCCTATTCTGCATCTATTGAAAGGCTCATATAATCTTTGTTCTTGCTTTCATTTATGTGGTGAATTATATTTACAGATGGAACAGGACTGAAAACACAAATATAAAACCATCCTCATACTGTCATCTGATCTTTGACAAATTCCACAAAAACATACACTGGGGAAAGGAATCCCTATTCAATAAATGCTGCTGGAAATACTGTATGGCCACGTGTAGAAGACTGAAACTAGATCCACACCTCTCACCTCTCACAAAAATCAACTCACGATGGATAACAGATTTAAACCTAAGATGTGAAGCCATAAGAATTCTAGAAGAAAATGTTGGAAAAACTCTATGGACACTGGCCTAGGCAAATAATTTATAAAGAAGACCCTCAAAGCAATCACAGCAGCAACAAAAATAAATAAATGGAACCTGATCAAATTAGAAAGCTTCTGCACAGCCAAGGAAACTATCACTAGAGTAAACAGACAATCTACAGAATGGGAGAAAATATTTGCATGCTACACATCTGATAAAGGGCTGATAACCAGAATCTATACAGAACTTAGGAAAATCAACAAGAAAAAATCAACCACCCCATTAAAAAATGGGCAAAGGACATGAACACAAATTTTCCAAAAGAAGACAGAATAATGGCCAGCAAACATATAAAAAATTGCTCAACTTTTCTAATCATCAGGGAAATGCAAATCAAAACCACAATGAGATATCACTTAACTCCATTGAGATTGGCTTATATCAAAAAGTCCCCAGAACAACAAATGCTGGTGGGGATGTGGACAGATAGGAACACTCATATACCGCTGGTGGGACTGCAAATTAGTACAACCTCTATGGAACGTAATATGGAGGTACCTCAAAGAACTAAAAGTAGAACTAACATGTGACCCAGCAATCCCACTACTGGGTATTTACTCAAAGGAAAAAAAAGACATTCTATAATAAAGACATCTGCACGTGAACGTTTATAGCAGCAGAATTCACAATTGCAAAGATGTGGAAACAACCCAGGTGCCCATCAATACACGAGTGGATTAATTAACATGGTACATGTATACCATGGAGTATACCATGGAGTATTACTCAGCAGTAAAAAGCAATGGTGAATTAATACATCTGGTATTATCCTGGATGGAACTAGAGTCCTTTCTTCAAAGCAAAGTGTCACAAGAATGGAAAAGCAAGCACCACTGTTACTCACAATCAAATTGGTACTAACTGATCAACGCTTACATCACAAAGGACAATAATATTCATCAGGGGGCGGGCAGGCGGGAGAGGGATGGAGGGGATGGGAAAAACTCTCACTGAATGGGTGCGGGGAGCACAGTTTGGGGGATGACCACGATTGTAGCTCTGACACGGGCAGTGCATGGGCAATATATATAGCCAAAGTGTTGTACCCCCATAATATTCTGAAATAAAAAAAAAAAAAAGAAGTTGACCAGACCTGGCAAATTTCTGTTTCAAGAGCTGTTAATCATCTTTCTTTTTCCAGAGGGAATATTTCGGGTGAATCACAGCACTGTTTCACACTGAGATTTAACTCAGCAGCCTGAAATTTTACAAAGCAGACCTGCTTTAACCTCATTGATGACAACATACGTGAGGCAATTTCATTTGCACCATTTGGTGAAACACATATCCCAGTTGATCCCCCAACTGAAAAAATAAAACAAAACAAAACAGAAAATATATAAGTTGTGGCCAAAAAAAAGCACAACCCCAAAATCAACTAAAAGAATTTTAAATGCAGTATAGAACTGGCACAAAGGTGATGAATCCACAGAGCCAAATATAAACTGAAAGCTGGAAACCCGAGAGGGAAACAGAGCATAAAAGAGTGTTTTGTTCAAACGCTAATGACTTTGACCTGCTATTTGGCTTCCTCAGTGGACAGGGTATATAAAATGCATGGATTCCACACAATAGGTCTAACGGGACCCTGAGTAAATCTAGACCCCAAAATAACTGTCTAGAGATATAAAAAAAAAAAAAAGAACATGTTACACAAAAGGGATTGGTGAGAATATTTTGTTTTTTCTTCCTGTCATGAGCTTGTGCTGAGTGAGTGAAAGAAATTAATCTTGACTAAAAATTTGAGCCATAAGTCTACAGTTGGGTTTGTGTTCTCAATTCAATATACACGATTAAAAACAAAACATAATGCAAAAATACAAATGCAATACATGTCTCAAAGAATTCCTATTGATAAAATTCCAAGACAGATAAGCTCACATATAAATAAATAAATAACACACAAGGGACAAACATCACCATGACTGAGAGCCAGCAGAAATAACAGGCAACAGAAAGAGATTCTCAAAAATTAAAGATATGTGTTTAACAACATGTAAAACATGAAGTGACAATGCTGAATATATTTAAAGAAATAAACATTTGAAAACATCAGCAAAAGAAGAGTTAAAATATAATTAAATATTTTGATAGAAAGAAATCCCACTGGAACTCCTAGTAATAAAGACATTTTAAAAACGTAAGCAATGATAATAGAAAAACAGATTAATCATACATGAAGGGAGAATTATTGAACTAGACTATAGATACAAGGATGATACAGAATTAAATGCAAAAAGACAAAAAGAAAAGTTTATAAAATAAGAATATTAAAGTGAGATTTTTAACACATTTTTAATATGAGTTTAGGGAGGATGCAAAATGAAGGCAATATTCTAACAGAAAATTGATGATAATTTTCCAAAATGGATGGAAGGCACCAAAACACAGATTCAGAGAACTCAACACAATTTACATATGATTAATAAAAGATATGCATAACTATGCACATCTTGGAGAAACTATAGAATGCCAAAGAAAAATATCTTTAAAAAAATGAAAGATTCAATATTGCTTAGATATCAGTTCTTCTTAGGTAACTTATAGATTCAATACAATTCACATAAAAATTCTCTGCTGTCTATTTTTTAGAAATTACAAAAGGTAATTCTAACATTTATAAAGAAATGCAATGCACCTAGATGAGAGAAAACAACTTTGAAAAAGAAGAACATAATGGAAGAACTTCTACTACCTGATTTCAAGATATAAGGATAAATTTTATGTTATGTCAATTATATCTCAATTTTAAAAAAAGAATAAAAAAGTGGGGGTGGGGATAAGTTTGTGGTTATAATATGCTTCCTGTAATTTAGTAAACCTTAATATGAAAATGTCTCTTCTGCAATCTCAATGTCAATGAATCAGTTGTGTTAAAAAAAATGCAAATGGCAATAAACACCTGAAAAGATGTTCAGTATTATTAGTCATTATTAAACTGCAAATGAAAATAAAATGAATACTTCTATTCACCCATTAGAATGGTTTAAATTAAAAGGACTGATAATATTAAGTGTTGGTGATGATGTAGAACACCTGGAACTCTCCTATATTGCTTTTGGTAAAATAAAATGGTGTAAGTACTTTGGAAAAGAGTTTGGCAATTCCTTGTAAAACTAAATATGGACTTACCATATAAGCCTACAATTCTACTGTTAGGTGTTTACCAAAGAAATATGAAAATACATGTCTATACAAAAACGGGTACACAAATGTTTGTACCAACTTTATTCATAATACACAAAACTAGAAACAACCCAAATGTTCAACAGATAAATGAACAACTTATTTTAGAGCCATACTGTGAAACACTCAGCAGTATAAATAAACAAACCAAAAAATATATTTAGAAAAAGAAATAAAAGAAAAAATAACTCAATCCAAATGACTGGAAGAAAGAAGGCAAAAAAGAAAAAAAAAGAGAGATAGTAGGCATATATAATGAAAACAGTACATTTAAATGTATTAGTAATCACAATGAACATAAATGGATAAAATCTTCAATTAAAGTATAGAAATTAGGTCAGGCACAGTGGCTCATGCCTGTAATCCCAGCACTTTAGGTGGTCAAGGCAGGAGAATCACCTGAGGCACGGGTTCAAGACCAGCCTAGACAACATAGCAAGACCCCATACCTACAGAAAATTTTTAAATATTAGCCAGGCATCGTGGTGCACACATGCAGTACCAGCTACTCAGGAGGCTAAGGCAGGAGAATCACTTAAGCCCAGGAGTTCCAGGCTGCAGTGAGCTATGACTATGTCAGTATACTTCAGCCTGGAAGACAGAGTAAGACCCTGTCTCTAAAAAAATAATCATAATAAAAAATAAAATAAAATAAAATATAGAAATTGACAGAAAAATAAAAAATATTAATATCTCTTTTGTTTAAAGGGCACACCTAAATCATGAGGACAAAGTTTGAAAATAATAAGATAGAAAGGCTTATAATAAGCATGTATTAATCAAAGGAATGCTAGTGTTATTTTAATACAAAAATCATCTTTAATGCAAAAAACTCTGTACTTATAGGGACTGAATAATAACAGACTTAAAATTTACCTGGTAAAAATTAATCTAATAAGGAGAAATTGACTAGCTTATGATTATAATAGGATATTTTAACACACCTTCCTGAGAAAATAGAGCCGAAATAAGTCATTAACTAAGTTTATGATTTGAACATCATAATGGACAAGTTTTATTAAATGGACATGTATGTAGCACCAAAACTTTTAGACACACATGAAAATTTTAAAAATCATCCCTTTCCTAAGTTATAAGTCAATATATATTTCAAAAGATTTCTGTCATACAGGTCAATTCTCTGAACACAATTCAATTATAGTTAAAGTCAATAACAGAAAATTACCTAAAAATCTTTTATTTAATTTGGAATAAAAATAATAAAACCAGTCCAGATGCATAGACCTGGAAATGAAGAAATACTTAAAATAAATGTTAATAAAAGTACTACAATGGGGAATGCCTGAGGAAGTATCTCACTGGGACTTTATAATTCAAATGCTTATATTTGTAAGGAAGGTTGCAAAAATCAATAAGCTGGACATTCAACTTAGTAATTAAAGAAAAAAAATGGATTTAAAAAGTAGAAGACAAAATAATAACAGCAAGGATAGAAATGAGTGAAATAGAAAACAAAGATAAATAGAGAACCACCACCAAGCCAGAAAAAGATGGAGGGATGGAGGGATGGAGGGATGGAGGGGAGAAAAGAGGGGACAGCAAGAGCAATTAAGAAAGAGTGTGCACGGAACCAAGAGGGAGAGCGTTCTCCAGAAGAGGCAGAGAGACACTGATAAGCCATAACGGGAACCAAAATGGGACATTATTGCCACAAGTGAAATGATTAAACATATAATAAGAAGTTATCATACATTGATCTTTACAAATATTCTTGAAAAGGTATACAAACTGGAAAAAATATTTTACAAAGTACTAAAAGTGACTCTAGAAGAAATGAAAATGTCTTGACAGTCCTTTATTGGTTAAATATATTTAAACTTTAATTACATTTTTTCTAATCCTGAAAGCAATAGCCCCGATGCCTTTACGGTGCAGTTCCAATTTTAAGTAAGTTTTTCCAGGTAATCTAAAAAGCAAGGACGTTACTCCCTAATCCATTTTATGAGTTTAGCATGACCTAATTTGATACTGAAACAAAATTAGTACAGTCCAAGAAAAAAATTACAAAGCCTACTAAATTTTAAGGGTAGCAGTGTTCTTTTATATGCTCAGAAAGTCAACTTTTAATTTATAATTCAGGCACAGATATGCATATTTGTTTAATTGAAATGGAAATTTTTTTCCATTTATATGTTCATTGTTTATACCCTATGTTACCTCTTTGTTAGATTGCCAGAGTCATTTGCCCTGAGGCTCATCAAGTTCCAATACCATGATTGGGGGATGCAACGTGAGATTCTGAACTCCTAAATGTGAGACCTAGAGTTTTATTCCCGCGTGGTTTACAGGCTAAACTCCAAACTTCTTAGCTGCTATGGAACATCCTCCAATGTCTGCGCCCAGTCTTGCTCTCATTCTTATTGCCTATTTTTTCCCTATGTGAGTCTTAATTATAGTCAATTACTTTATTTTGTATTCTCCAAACACACTCTGCTACTGACACTGTGCATCTGCATGAGACTCTTTCCTTCCACTCTACCTGCTGAATGATTGTCATCACCCGGTTCATGTTCCACTCTCTCCATGAGGCATTTACAACCTTTGAGTCTTCCCTAAATTTTCACGAATATTTGTATAGCTCACTTGGTCCTTTATGCTTATTTATGAGCACAGTAAGTAGAGTCCTGCAATATATAAGCCCTGAGTTCTTTGTAAATTATTACATATATCAGGACCATTAAGGAATAAAGTGTTCACCATATGCACATTTTTTTGTGTGGTAATGACATATAATATAAAATTTACCATTTAACCACTTTTATGTTCACAGTTCAGTAGCACCAAGTATATTCACACTGTTGTGAAACAGATCTCCAGAACTTTTTAGTCTTTCAAATTTGAAACTGTATACCCATGAAACAACAACTCCCTCTTTTCCCTCTCCTCCCAACCCCTGGCAACTGCCATTCCACTCTCTGTCTCCATGAACTTGAGCAATCTAGATACCTTATATAAACGGAATCTCACAGTATTTGTTCCTTTGTGACTGGCTCACTTCATGTAGCACGATGTTCTCAAGGTTCATCAGTGTATAACATGTGATAGGATTTCACCACACACTTTTTGATGTATGTAAAGTTTCCATTTCTTTATGATGATCACTTTCTTAGACATTTTCATCTTTTGCACTAATCTTTACCACGAGTGTTTATTCGCAGTTACATTGGAGAAGTATGAGTCACAAAATATTTTTATTGATCTGCTACATTCTGATCTACAAGAACAGAAGATAGCAAAGGTATGGTGTATTGCAGATGTTTGAAGTGGTAGAAGAACCGTGGTGATTTGTGCTTAATTATATTTTACTCATTTGTTAAGTGGCTTTTTATGCACCTACCTGTGAGTGCGTACCACTAAAATGTATGTCCTAGTCAAAATTACCAGTTATTTTATGTTATAGATCTCTGGGTTCACTTATGAATAATGGAAAATATTATATGTTTAAATCCATGAACACTAAGAATTTGCTTCATTTCTAAACTAAAATAGTTCAAGGTCTCCTTCTTTCTTTCATCATATTATCTTTATAATGAGCTGTCCAGTGATGTGTATAAACTAGGTACTCGATGAATATCTATGTGAGATTTATTTTCCTGCTGTGAAAATGATGTTGAATCTGCTATAACAGTTACCGCAGCGAGGACTAAATATCTTGCAGAGAGCACGGAAGAGAAATAATAATTACGCATATTGGTCATCTTTCAGTTCCTAAGCCTGTGTCAGTCCTCCTTAAGGTGGTGGTACTTGCTGTTCCTTTTGTGGAGAATACTCTGCCTCAAGAGATTTGTTTGACTGGCTTCCTTTTGTTATTTAGGTATCAGTTTAAATATCACCTCATCAGACCAGCTTTACTTGACCAGTCAGTCTAATAACATTGACTCCCTGCAGTTACCTTTAATCTATCAAATTTTTGTTTTCCTTATAAGACTTATTACCATATGAAACCATGTTTTCCATTTATTTGTTTACTGTTTCCCCTCTAGAGAAGGTAAACTCCCTGAAAACAAAACTTTTTTTTTTGTTGCTCTATTTTTAGCACAACATACCAACTAGATGTTCAATAAATAGTTGCTGAATTAATAAATGACTGACATATATATGATATTAATTATGCTGCTACATTTTAAAGGATAATAAAAATAAATTATGGTATAATGAATAATGTAATTATATATGTATACACACAAACACACACAAAATACATATATATCTGTGTGGATGGATGGATAGACAGATAGGTAGATAGATTGTATTTCTACTATTTACCTTTCCAAAAATGCTTAATCTTTTGGAGTCAATGTATGGCTGTTTTAGTAAAAACCTGCAATGAAAAAGAAAAAAAAAGTAGTTATATCTTCTTGAGTCAAA
This sequence comes from Daubentonia madagascariensis, assembly GCA_023783475.1. Classification (NCBI taxonomy): domain Eukaryota; kingdom Metazoa; phylum Chordata; class Mammalia; order Primates; family Daubentoniidae; genus Daubentonia; species Daubentonia madagascariensis. The sequence goes on along the minus strand of JAKFHU010002088.1, from coordinate 73,232,484 downwards.
TGTATATACTTGGCACATACACACACACAAAAGTTGATGACTAGCTATGCTTTATTGACACTACGTGGCTTTATTCATGTGGAAGGGTCGTATATTCCAAAATCTTGCTAGTCAGCATGATGGTTCGGTAGTTTGGTATCACCTGGGAGCTTGCTATAAATGCAGAATTTTGGCCCCCTTTCCAGGCCTATTGAATCAGTATCTACATTTTAACAATATCCTAGCTAATTTCGGTGTACTATTGTAAAGAACCTACTAGCTTTCTTAGGTCACACTTTCATGCCAGTGTGGTAATGTTATCTGTGAAATTTCAAGAATTAGAATTAACTGGGCAAATAATAGACATTGTGGATTATTGTAAACAAATAATATAGTGGTATAATTAATGTCTCTTCCATTTTCATGAATCAAAAGTGAGTTCTAATTCCAGAGGGAAAATATGAGAATGTTTTTTTCTTATAGAACTAAGGGTGATAGGTACTTAAAAAGTCCAGTGGGCTCTAAAATTAACTTAGAAAGTTGCCCAATCACTAAAATAGATACAGTTGAGTCAGGGTTGATAGTATTATATTTCATATACCTAGATACTGACATTATAGAAAAAAAGTAGAAAAATGTGCACCCACTTACTTCACAGCTGCTATTTGGTCCTTTACTTCTACTGAACCTAATCTTCGATGAATCTCCTGCAAAATTTTCAGACCTTGGAATCCACTTCCTCTGCCATCAAATCTTGCTACAATGACATTATCTGTGTCGACAAGTACGGAATCCCAGTCAATATGGAATTTATCATTAACCAACTGGCCTCCTGGTTCTTCATCCCTGCAAATACCAACAAGAGCAATTGAAAATCTGGTAAAAATTCTATCTTTCATACTTACTAGTTAACAAAAGTTATGGAAAAGACCTCTGTTGACTATTAGAATTTTTGTTTATTATTGATGATAAACTTGAAGTTAAAAATACAATTTTCCTCTGTAAAATTGTAAGTGAAAAGTTTTCTGCATGGAATGAAAATATGACTTAGAAATATGCAGTAGAGATTAGTGTAGCTCATCTTTCAAAGGGAAAAATATATGAAGCTTTCCATAGGTATTTCTAAAAAATAATTGTCAAGTTGACAGACAGGTCTATCTTTATTGGATTTCTTCTAGACAGTGCGGTTTAGAAATGTTTTGCAGATGGCTTACAAGTGTTGAAGGGTCCAATAGGGAGCAGAACCAATTACAGAAATTTGATAATAATTTTACAGGAAATATACAACCCTAAGGAATGTTGGACTCAAGAAGAAATACTGCATTAATATTTTCTGAATTGTTTTGTTTGTTTGTTTTCATGGTGGAATTCTCACTGACGAGAATTTAAGAAAACAGTGAGAAATATTATTTTTCATTACTAAAGTTGACAGCAAGGAAAGGAAGCAGAGACACATATGTTTGAAAAATGTGAAAGCTAGAAGTAAAGAAGGACACACAAATTACAAAGCATGAATGCTCTCTCCAGAGGGAAAAGGTGGTATAATTTTAAAATGTCAGTTTAAAATGGTATTTCTACAATAGAGAAAAAATTTAAAAAGCAGACTGTCATAAAATCACACAGATTATCTAGGTCCAAACCTAGGTGTAGTTCAAACACCAGTTGTGCATGTGATAGATTTGAGGATCATTCAACCATTCAACTTTGAAAAGATCTACATTGTTAATTGGGCCACATGCCAGAAATCCCCATCCTACTCACTTTCTTCAAGGTAAGGCTCCAAGCTCTCCTGCCTTCAAGTTTATGAAGCTCCAATACACAAATCAATCCTCATTAACAAGCTTTTGGGTTATAGGATTTACTAAAGCAAATAACCTCTCAGCAACAAATGAAACTGCACAGGTAGAGGGATTGTGTGGCACCGGTAAGTTAGGTCAAAGAGAAAGAGCAGAATAGGGCAAAACACCAAGCAACTAAAATTTACTGAATGATCTTACGGGCTGAACTGTGTTTCCCCCAAATTTATATGTTGAATCTCTAACCCTTAGTACCTTAGAATGGGACTATATTTGGAGATCGGACCTTTAAAGAGGTAATGAGTTAAAATGAGGCCCTTAGGGTGGGTCTTAATCCAATCTGACTGGTATCCTTATAAGAAGAGGAAATTTGAACACAAAAGACCCCAGACATACAACTGCACCACACTGGGACTACATATGAAGAGGCAGAAAGAGAGTGGCCATCTGCAAGTCAAGGAGAGAGGCTTCAGAAAAAACCAGCCCTACTGATTCAAGTAGGGCTGGATCCACAGATACGGATCAAGTCCAAGTCCTTGATCTTGGACTTCTGGCTTCCAGAACAGAGAAAATAAATTTCTGTTGCTCAAGATACCCAGTCAGTGGTATTTAGTTATGGCAGCCCTAGCAAACTAATGCAAATGCCTCCTGTGCTCTAAGCACTTAAGATTCATTATCTCATTTGCTCTACACTACTAAGATTTAATTAACCTTTTTGGGAGAAGCTTGTCTGTTACATGGCTTATTACATGTATTATAAATAAACACTGTAAATAAAGAAACTGTGCCATAGAAGTTAATTAATCACGACTCCCCTCCGTTGTTTCCTAAGTCACACATTTAACAGTGATCTTGTGACTCAAACCTAAATGTAAATCTATCTTTTCTTTCTACGGTGTTTGCAACCTAGCCCTTTTTTTCTTTTCTTTTATATTTTATTTTAAAAATTATTTTAATTTTGCAGTCTTAACTCTTGATTAAATAAGTGGGAATTAGTTACATACATATCCGGCTGCTGTAACCTAGAATTCTAACTGCTTCCTTCAGAAGAAAGACTGGAATTGCTAGTTTTTTTTCAGTTCCCCAGGTGGTAACTGACATAGTTTGCTTAATACTTGAGAACTAGCACGGATCAATATGCCTAGCACAATTTCTGGTGTATGTAGGACATAGCCAATGCTTGGAACTAGATCTTTTTAGGGAAATAGGTGAGTTTTAAAATGGAAAGACCTTAAAAAGACTTTATTTTACATAAAAATGCTGTATTTTAAAGCTTGGGGATTCTTTGCAAATATTATGATTCCCAGAGCACAAGATACCAAAGACTAACTTCACCTTTTAATACTAAGCTGAGTAAAAATACTGAGTTTGAGTCTCAAGGTCATGCTGAACATAGACAGGCAAGATACTGCAACTCTAAGATTCAATTTCCTTATGAATAATAATGGTAAAATACTAACCTGTCTCCCTCAAAGAGATTTTGTAAGCATTAAATGGCATAATGCATTTGAAGATATTTTATGAGATATAATAAGCAAAACTACAATTAGATTTATGGAACAATAAAAATTTTTACTATTTTATTCAAAGCCAATTTTGCTTCTGTTGAGCATATTTTTTTACAGTTTCAGTTCAAAGTGGAGAACGATATAAAGGATTTTGGCTAGTCCTGCAGAAATTATACTGGGCAATATCTATGGATAAAGTGCAATTGTCATGTTGCATAAGCTATTATGTCAGAGGTACTCCCATTTCCTAGATGGACCAATGATATCTAAAGCCTGACAAGAATATAAAAAAGCACAATCGACAGACCTTTGAGTGATTGCCAGAGAGCTGTTAACTTTTAAGGCAGGATTGTCCAGCTGTAAACTCTGGCAATGTAAAATGGTAAAATGTTTGGTTTACTTGAAAGATACAACTTTCCAATTTACATATGACCCATTACATTGTTCACAACTATTTTAGGAGTTCACGGCTAAGTTAAGTTTAGCTAAAATGTAAATAAGTCAGACATCTTATGGCAGGCAAATACATTATTTTATAATACAGTTTAAAATAAGGCACATTTTCAAACTTGTGATTAATAAACGGCTACAGATTTTTCAAAACAAAATCTTCAATCCCTTGCTCATGATTGCAACACCCAGGGTGGGGGGGAAATACAATTTCACTTTTATTCTCCTCTCTAAATTGTCATTTTAAATTTCAACCTTATCTTTCCAAAGTTTTAATTTTAAAGCACACAGCAGTATCGATATATGATGAACCAATAATTTGAACACATTTCTGAGTCTAATTAGGTATTGTTTCTTTTCTGGTGTGTGATTTAGGCGTATCTATTTCAAGATAAGTTTAAAAGAACATGGATTATGATGCTAAGCATTGCCTGTAAGGGACATGCCACACACCTGCAGGAAAATGATAGAAATTAATTGATCACAAGTGCTGAGCAGAAAATCCTATATTTGTTTTGTAAATAAAGCCCAGAAAATAGTACTTATTCAGTTAGGTAGTAATAGCAAGACATTTGGTGGTAGAGATGACCACAGGAAATGTACTACAGGCCAAAGCATCTACCATATAATAATTGGGAGTTATTACTTCCATGCACATGGGCTGTGCAGAATCAGTGAGCTCCAATTGATTTGGTTCCCTTTTGGATTTTTTTTTCTGAATGTCTTCCTCATTTTCCTGGTACACTATTTTACTTTTTTATCTCAGTCTCAGAAATCTCTGGGGACCCATGGTAAGGAGGGTGTTTCAAGGTTGAGTGTGGGGACATACAACTTTGTGGAAATTTGTGGTGAAAAGAGCAATTCCATCTCTTTTAAACAGTGGGAAGGTCACAGCTATAGGAAACTTGTGCATTTCCTAACACAGGCAGCAGAAACAAATTAAGACTAAACTTTTCTTAGAAGTTAAGGTCTTCAGGGGGAGAATCCTCATCTATTTCAATACTTTCAACACTGAAAGTGTCTTTATGGATGAAGAGTTCACAATATGAGCACATCATAAAATATAGAAAGAAAGAAAGAAAACAAACAATATCATATCCAATAGATCTTTAAAATGACAAAACTAGCCACCTCTTTATGACATAACAAAATATCATTTATTCTAAAACTGAATTAAAGTCAAGGGATTTGTTCAAACTACATGTGTGATAAGGTTCACAAAGTGCCATTTGAATTCATGAAAAGAGAGTTGGATTTATAGTCAAAGACAGAGGATTTGGTCCTTGACTCTGTTACCAATTTGCTCAGTTACCTTGAGCAATTATATGCTTTTTAAAGTTTTATTCATTGTTTTCATTATTAAGTAATATTTGGTAATTGTTAAGACCACAAATTATCAGTACAGTACATTTTTAAAAGCCCTTTTCCTTATGTAAAACTTTGATTACAATAAGTGCAAGGAAGAATATTTTCTTATAAGAGAACTTTCCATGGCTTGTCTATCGCATGGCGGAATTCTAAAACTGCCTTACTGTCAGCTGAATATCTGTGCCGATTGGGGCAGTGAAAAAAGGTGATATAGAGAGAATTTTGTATAGTCATCTCAGTCTTTTGCTCTTTTCAGGCCTAGAATAGGTTGACTCGGTTGCATGAATACCTGGTCAAGAGCTAGAATCATTGAGCACCAGGTGTTGCACTTTTGTTGTTGGTACTATGAACTAAAAAAGCATGTGAAAGGAAAGGTAAAGAACAGCATGGAAATTAGGGTACGGGAAAGGAAACTGATTCTGAAGAAAGCCATATCACATTACATTCTTAAGGAAAATCAATTGTCGGTGCTTCTGATGTTCTTTATGAAAGAATTCATTTCAGATAGAACATGAGATTGACATAGGATAATAGGTTTAGACAGTATTTATCTTGCCTTAATCTGAAATTTACCTTGTAGAGATTTACAATCAGTGATGTTTTAGTTGCAAATATGCACATCTAAAGTCTAATAAATTTTGTCCTCTTTCAAGCAATATATACAAACAGATACATGCACCGGCTAAGTACCTTTTGGACCAATTCCTTCTATTTCTCTATTAACCTTAGATTTCTTTTCATGCATGGACTTTTCTACAATAAGAATGGCTGAATGAATTGTCCTATATACTGTGTTTACTTCATCATGTAAGGAATAATATTATTTTTTCATGTAAGAGAACTGTTTTTTGTCCACATTTCCATCTTCTTCCATTAGGGATGTTATTAATATAATCTTCAAATTTACGACCCCTAGTTTATTTGCAATGTAATTTTTTGTTAAATTCTTTTTTTATGGGTCATAACCAGGGACGTGTTTGATAAGATCAAGGATGTTCATGACACTACCCAGACCCTATCTTCCAGTTCCTAAGATTTTGTTCCTGGTGGTGATTATAATGAGTTCTATCTGATAATACATAGAAAATTAGGTTTATTAATTTAGGTCTCAAACTACATTAATTTCCCATGACTTGTACTCATCTATTTGCTTTCATAGACTTTGTCCATTGTCAAAACTTTAGAAAAATTGCTTACATTAATGGCCTAAACCTTATAGGGAGGTGAGAATGTCACTATGGAAAGAGCATGGGTGATACAGTGATCAAACCAAACTGAGTTGAGCGCACGTCCAGTGACTTTAGAAAAGTGACTTTCCTTCCCTACGGCTAGATTTTATTTTGTTTGGTATGGAGAATGATAATAGCCCATACCTAGTAGAGTTATGACAAGGATTAAATGAGATTTTATTTTATTTTATTGCTTAGTAAAGTATCTGGTCCATGGGAGTTGTTCAATATTATTAACCTAGTTCTGGCCAATGCTTTGGCACTTGACTTTTCACCTTCCATCCCTCTCACAGACGCTGAGCTAACCAAATCTGGTTATTCCTAAGAAACTCCATATTGATAAATCCTGCACCCTTATTCAAGAACATGGTTTCTCATGGAAGGTGGATTTATGTCAGCAAAGTGGTCTTGACCTCTAGTCTGTCTATTATAACAAATACACATAACTTTAAAATCTCTTTTATGTATAAACTGTTAAATCATTCTATCTATAATAGTTTATATGCCACATATCCAAGTCTTTGCTGACTTGAATTGTAGTTATTTAGCAGTAACCTATGTCCATACAATTGGAAAAAGAACCTTGTCTCTTTTGCACATGTATGTGATGCTCAGCATGATCTGTCGAATGAGAGCCTGTCGCTTTTGCCGTTCTGTTGCTCATGTGCTTAAGGTATCTTATACGCTTCTTAAGAATTGAATGAGAGGCATCAATTTCTTTTTAAATTGCTAAGATCCAGAGTGTCTCTGACCTCAACTGTAGTTGGATCTTAAAGAAAAAATTCTTAAGTATATCCACTTATTCTTATGTGGGTCAATCAGTACATTTTAGAGACATTAATGTTGTTGTCCTTGACTTCAGATGAACCAAAAAATGTATTTAATGCTTTTCCTTGATCATAATTTTTTGTTTTATTTTAAAAAAACATGTTTTTTAAAAAGAACATATATTTGATGTTTTCATTTTTTTCCCTTGATCTTCAAATTTGGGAAAGTATTTTGCTTTAATAAAACTGAATCTTTTTTCCATCTACCCCTTAGTCCTCCTCCTACTTCTCCCTCTTTTCCTTCTGTTTTTAATAGAACAGCTTTCCTCACGTAATGATCAATTACTGTCTACCAAAGACTCATCCTTGTCTTGAAGGGAATTTGACCCTATTTTGCTCTTTCTCTTGAAGGAAAACCAGTGATTATCTTGTCAGCCTGATGTGAAAACTGCCTAACGACTGTCGTGAGAGTAACAAAAAAGCAGAATCCAGTTTTTTAAATCAAGTGCTTCACATTGTGGCAGGAGGCAAAAAAAAAAAAAAAAAAATGCAAAGCTTATCCGCACACAGGCTGAAACACTGAACAGCATGGATATTAATGAGCCGGCTCTAAAACTCAAAAATGGACTGTTAGTATTATCCACACAAAATTAACCTCAGGATAAACATCTTAGCACATGAAAATATTGGAGTAGAACCAATAGAAAAGGACGTCAGGAACATTCCAGAGAGAAATTGTGCAATAAAATGGAAGGAAGTTCCAATCTCCTAATCATTTTTGCTGTTAAAGTCTTACTACATTAATTCTTATCCTTTGGCCAATTTCCATTTGAGATAATTTCTAATGGAGTGGATGACAAAAGGAAAGCAGAAAGGAAAAGGGGTTTGATGATCTTTCCTTTCAGTTGCTGGGAATAGCTACATCATCACAGAGCTAGGAGAGCGTTTTCTCTATTCCCTTGTATTTAGAGAGGGTCATACCTAAATCACTCAGTTAAAAGAAAGCTTAGCACATTTAATAAACAGACCAAGGACAGGAGAATCTATCCTGTTCTTCATGTGTGCATAACTGCAATGTGACTCTCTTATGCAGCAGGTCTGCTTTAGGCATGAACATGGAAAATATTCTATATGCTAGCTTCAGGAACTGGGGCATATTTTAGATAAAAAATAGAACAAAGCATGTGTGTCTTTAAAATAGAAACAAGAGACAATCTCCACAACAAACTTAGATTTCTCCATCTTGTCAAGGACAGTATAATTCGGTATGGGAATGCTGTCAGTACATGAGGGGATGCAATACATGGGATACACATCAGGGGAGACATATTCATTGCAATGGATTGATAATATAGCAACAGATGCTAATATATACAAACTTCGAACCTGCATTTCATCCTAGATAGGGCATGATGACACCCTCAATAATATATGGTGGTAATACAATGATTATACAATACATTTTTTTCAACTCCCCCTTCACAGAACACAATACTTTTTTGGTGTGTGTTTTGTTTTGTTTTTCTGTTTTTGTTTAGAGACAGGGTCTTGCTCTGTCACCCAGGCTGGAGTGCAGTGGTGTGATCATAGTTCACTGTAACCTTGAACTCTTGGGCTCAAGAGATCCTTCTGCCTCAGCCTCCCAAGTAGCTAAGACTACAGGTGCATGCCACCATGTCCAGCTAATTTTTTATTTTTATTTTTTGTAGTGATGGGGTCTTGCTATGTTGTACTGGCTGATCTTGAACTTTTGGCCTCAAACAATCCTCCTGCCTCAGCCTCCCAAAGTGCTGGGATTATAGGCATGAGCCACTGTGCCTTGCCTACTTTTTTCCTAACGATAGAAACCTTTAGCTAAATTCTAGAAATCAATTTATCAACTGGAAATTGTGGCTATATAGACATAGAGAATTTTAACCCTAGCTTAGTTTTTTGCGTTAATTAAATAGAAAACATAATAGTTATAGTGCTAATTCTGGGCAGCTATTATTAGCAGAACCATTTTACAATTTAATAAACTAAGACATCGAGAGGTAAAGAAAGTATAAACCATGGATAGATAAATAACTCCAGCTCTTTGAGAGAACACAATTGTAAGAGCTGACCCCAGTAAAATATTCAGTTGGTACCTTTGGCATATAAACAATTATATTCTCAAAGCAAAAGGAAATTGGAATTCTCAGCCAGATTAAGCTTATGAATTTAAGGTGTTGAAAATCTCTTTTATTTATTTACTAAGTTCTAATTCAGTGCCTTTACCTAAATATACACCACATCTTTTTATCCCCAAAATTTTTTAGGGAAAAGTAATAAAAGCCTGAAATGTAAATTCCTGCTAAGTTTTCACCTCTTAGTAGCTGTTCAACATGTGCCACGTTGCCTATGACTTCTGATCCTCATCTGTAAGATGGGGATTGTAATATCTGTCCTGTTGTAATCATAACAATGTAAGAAAAGGTTTAAAAAGAAGTATAGGAAGTGTCTTGTACTGCATGTTATATAGAGGAAAATTTTTTGGGTATTCATATAAATTAAGATATATATATAACTTAGAAATTAATATATGTGCACACATACCACTTTTAACACTTTTAATTCCCAAAGACACAGTATGTTTTGTGCAATACGTGTTTCTTTAGTACAACATATTTCTTATGTGATAAAAAAGAGAAAGATGACGTCAGCATAACGTAGATGTCACCATGGTGCATGCACAGCTCTTCCCAAGACATTCATGTTTGGAAGTGATCAGGGACACATTTTCTCACAATTAAAGAGAAAAAGTCTCAGCAATATACTAGGACCTTAAGAAAAAGCTAAAAATTAACAGAAGTATTTTTCTTTAGGGTGAGCTGTGGCTGATCTAGCAGCTTCCGAAATCACTACATTCCCTGTGTGTTAGGCTCTTTGGTGACAACTGAGAGCTCTGATCATAGAGGATACAAAGACATGGGCTCAGACAGTAGATTAACGAAGAAGGCTACACCTAGACCAGGTTTATAATTTTGATAAAAATGGCATGATAAAAATGAAAAAAATGGCCAGACGAGAATGCCTTCAAAGAGGAAGCACAAATGCCCAAGTTCAAGGTTCAAAAAGACTGACTGATTCCAGATAAAAATGTTAATTAAGGCTTTACTAGTATGTTAATAAGAATTGTATTGTTTGGGTTGCGGTTTTGTTTTAAAAGTACAGTGATTTTGAGTTTTTTCATCAGTCTCATTTCTCCTAGAAGCCTTATAATTTTTAGTGAGTGATTTTGCATACTACTCACAGCTCTGGAAAATGTGTGTGGCGTTCTAGGAGAAAAGCCTGTAGCTCTGGCCTAGCCTCCTGTCATCATTGACAGCGTTCACTCTTCCTAGTTTGCCTACATGCTACATAGCCTTATATGAATCATAACATAATATTTTTATATGTAAGGCAAAAGGGAAAAATTTATAAAAGAATCCTGAAATAATGTAATGTCGTTGATGTACTCCTCAAGTATGGAGCTGTATGTGTATGTAATTACCAGAAAAGTAATCTCTAATCCTAGTATTTTTAGCTTAACCTTTCATGTTAAACTAATAAAGTAGTTAATAGTCTTTCTAACGGATTTCTTTTTGGAAACAAATAATTCACTAAAACAGAAAAAAAAACCCTATTTCAATATATTATAGATTATCCTTACAATTATGACTCAATATATGACCATCCAAACCTAAAAACTAGGTAAATTAGAAAGTACAGTATTTCTTATAAAAAGTACTTAGTAGTATATCTTTAGGTATATAGTATACTTGTAGATTTTAAATAGGAACTTTAATGAACCTATATTACCATATGAAACATATCATTCATATAATTCATATGGATCTGTGCATATCTAAGATCTGTGTTAACAGAAAAAAAGACCTAAAGTAGCATGTGTGTGTGTGGGTGCATATATACATACACAATTTAAAAGAGTCACCAAAGAGAATATTGTAATTATTGTAATTTATGCATTATATACACATTTATTAAAATTTTAATTTTTTCCCATATGGTACTTTCTTAGTAGATCAACTTTGAGTTTGTTCAACTTTAAACAGTAGTAAGAAATTAATGCTGACATTTCAGATGCATTATCTACATATTGTGAAAGAACAAGGTTAAATATGTTCAAGAAAAAAATAAAAAGAAATGATTACCTTCTTCCCTTCCATTACCTAGATTGAACGGCACTGCCTTTTCTCCTTGTAATCATTTTCTGTGTATTACAATATGGGTACAGTTTCCATCCATTTGAATGAGGAAGATTTTAAAAAATGAGAAACTTAATATTTAAGCTTTGAACTTCATTACATGGCAAAGCAATAATAATCACTCTTTGAAACAAATACTTTGATACAAATACTGATAGGGATGATCTATGTCTCTCATCCATATCAGATAGTATACATACTACTTTTCCAAGAAATTGAGGGTAAAGTGGATGTATATTTGGCATGAACAAATAGAGGATCAAAAAATGTTAGAGATTTTTGGAATATATGTGTCTTTACCCTAGGGAAGCAAAACAAACTCACCATTGACAATTTGATCTGCTCAAAAGTCTAGGAATCCAGTATATAAATAAAGTGTAAAGATGTCTTGTAAAGTGAAAATTTTGGTTAGAATTCAGAATTTTATAAAATAATCTGGGTTGAGAATTTGATCTCTCATATAGAAAATTTATGAACTCAGCCATGATTTCTATGATTTATATCTTACACCACAGCATTAACATGGTACATGTGGAAAATGCTACATTACAGAGGTCATTATAAACTGTTAAGTGGGAAGATTAAAAGGTCATAAGAATTTGGCTATAAAGAAGCCTCTTCTGATTCAGGTCAGTGTTCTTTGATAATATGCCAATAATTATTATAATACAATGGACTATGTAAGCAGGCAGTATTGGGTAATAGCGTAGAGGTTTTTGATCCAAAAAATATATGGAATATATATAATATATCAAACTAGGGTCCAAAGTCCAGTTTTTCCCTGCTCAGGATCTTGGGGAAAATATACATGACACATTTTGCCATGTTTTCTTGTGTTAAAATGGGGACAATAATATTTATCTTGCATGGTTTCTATAAGAATTAAAGATCATATCTATAAATTTTTAGCATGATGCCCCTTGCACAATAAACACTCAATAAATGGTAGGTAATATCAATTCTTATTATCTTAAGAAGATAAGCTCAATAATCAAATTGTAAAAAGAAACAGTGTAGAGACACCATGAAAATCAATCAATATTCAGCAGTATCCAGGACGACTACGAGAGAGGTGGGAAACCCACAGCTCATTCTGCTGAATGGGAAACCAAACTGCAAAGAAATTGACTTCCAGAAGGCTAAATTTATACATATTATAAACTCTCAAATCATTTATTTTTTCCTCTTTCTCCACTTTGACTTAATTCATTCCTGATGATAAACTCCAGGTTAATTGATTTATTTATTCATTCATGTATTCATATATTCATTCGTTCTATTAAATCATGCTCCAGTTATTGTGTTAAGGCTAAACAATTCCAAAGAGTTCTTACCAACCAGGAGTTGGCAGTTTAATAGAAGAGACACCTATATATATACACACACACACACATATGTGAAATAATCCAATATGGTTACATGTTTACAATAGAGATGTGCATAGAATTATTTGGAAGTATGTCTTGAAGTATTAATACAACTTTCCAGTTGGTCAAGGAAACTAAGGGAACTGGTAGACTGTGTAAAAATACACAAAAGGATAATTGGAAAGGTGGTATTCCTCAGAACAAAGTAGTTTCTTATACTTAGAGCATGGAATTTCCCTTTAGGGGGTGACTGGTGTGAGATGAAGATGGAGAGATAAGTAGGAAACATATCATAAAGACTGTTGTATGTTGTCAAGGAAAATATGAATTTTAACCAATTAAATAACAAATCATGAGATGAGATGGTTTTAGATATGAGAGCTACATTTTCAAACATGGATTTCATAAAGTCCAGCCTAGCGGCACAGTGGAAAAGCAACTGAGAGAAAGGATAGGGCATTAAACTAAAAAAAAAAAGTAAATGTGGGTAGAGAACAGGGTGGCAGGTTAGAGTTGAATCATCCAGACAGGACATGTGAGTGGCATGGAGCGTGATGCTAATCATAATATCAAACAACATTTCACATTGTTTGAAGAAATGAAAATGTGTGCACAACAGACCAGTGATGATGTTACCATGACTATGGGATATGAGTAATCAGAAAATTTCACTCATTATGAATGTTTCAATTAATTGTATCATGCTATTTAACAAAATAATTATAGTGAAAACAGCTAGCAAACAGCTCACTTCTATTAAGATGATCAAATTATAGGACTATGACAAATAAAATATTGATTGAGTGTTCTAGATAAAAATGAATAATGCTCTCCAGTTAGAATGGCTTAGTGGGAAAATTATAATTGCAACCATGTTCATCTGGTTTCTGGACATCATACATTTATTCACACAACACATATTTCTGGACTGATTTACTGCAAAAGCTAGTTGCTATGACGAATACACAAATGAACCAGGCATTGGTTAACGTATGGAATGCACAAAATAAAATACTTAACATCTCTATTTTCTTCAAATGTTGAAATGTTCTGCTAACCAGTCTACAAATTATTTCTCTAAACACTCACTTCTAGACTGTGGACCTTCCTTTAGAAACTTTAGTCCAAAATCTAGTCGGAGTCAGAGATTCCCTAAATAGCATGTAAAAATATTCTCACAAAAATTAAAGTAAAGTGGAAAAGTGGTTAATACAACCAATTATGGAGAGCCTTTGAGAGAAGGCTGCAGCTGTAGGAGGAGGCATACATTTGGGATTGTTTTAGGAGACAGATGAACTAAACAGGAAGGTGAAAGAAAGCTTTAAGAAGGTAAGACTTGATGGATGCCCTGGGATTTCAAGGAAGATGAATTTGGGGAGAGAAAACAAAGTCATAGAAGCATGATAGCATGTGTTGCATTATGGTAATTAATATAACTTGTTGAACCTTCGCTGCTTCCCTTGGTTAGACCTTCATCAACTGTTGCAGGATAAATTGAACATGAAAGAGAGAAAATAGGAAAAGACGATGGGTCCTTGGCACTGAACTAAACTGAGCTTGATGCTGCTTCTCTTCATGGAGATAGGAAACACACACACACACACACACACAAACACACACCCCAAATCCTTCTTCTTTAATAACAGTACAACTCTTTGGATTAATTTACTGGGGTCTAAGTGTGTTAGATTCAGATTTATTTATTTATCTATCAAATAAACATCTGCAACTGTAGGATATTTCCCACATCACCTTCAGTCTTGCACTATTAGATAACTACAGGATATTCAGTAAGTTTTCAGAAGGTTCCCCTGTGTGCTAAACATTGTGAAAACACACTGAACAAATCTAAAGAACTGTTACAGACTTCAAGATGCTTGCAACTGTTTTATCTCCTCATAGCCATTAACACAGCTTCTTGCACATAAAAGCAACATGGTAAATGTGTATTGTACTAAATTACATAAATATGAATAGGAAATAAGAACAATATTAAAAAGAGAGCAATTTGATGTTATAAATGCTGAAATGGATGTAGATGTGTATAGAACAGGTATAAAAATGAATAACAGATTCCTGGGCCTTAAGGACTCCCCATAATGATAAACAGAAAGACTGGAGAAAAACAATTAGGCACCTGGAGGGGGAGTGGGAGCAGCCCAGGAAAAGGAAATCAGGACTTCATAGAGACCACAGCAAACCTAGGCCACTGACATCCACCTGTGGTGGCAATGCTTCTTAGATTTTCTATTCCAGTAAAAATATTCTGTCCCCATTGATTCACTTATACTTTCAATATCATGAAATTAGGTTTGGGTTTCAAAACATATGGCCAAGAAAGAGAGATCCTCAGAGGAACACTTCTTCTGATGTTCTATAATGAAGATTTTCCAGAAAGGGCTGTCCAAATTGCCAGAGGCCACTTTCTTCAAGGGCAATCTTTCTTTCAGCCACTGAAGTCCTTGTTGCAGCCTGTCTCCAACTCACGCATTCATCACAGAATTTCCTGGATATAAACCCATCTTCACAGATGAAGAAATAGCTCGTAGTCTTTTAGATACTAGATATACTGCACATAATAGCAATAAAGTAGTGACACCAAAATCATTAAATCATCTCTTAGACTCATTTAAATAATAGTCACTCTATTTTTTGCCACTAATTGCTCACCTATGAAAAACATTCAATTATTATTATTATTATTTCTTTAGAATGGGAAAAAAATCAATTTGTCACTGAAAACAGAGTTTTATCTTAAGAGAAAAATATGCCTTTCAATTATGAGTAATCAAAAAAGTTCTTAAAAATCACTTTATACTTATGCCATTCTGAACCATATATTTTCCTAAGCATAAATATCTTAGAAATAATAATGTAATTTAAAAGAATAGATCATTTTATAAATATGAATTTAAAAAAGAATAAATCCTCAGTTTGGTTTTTGTGAATCACATTCTGCAAAAATTCTGAGAATTTTCCTCTGAAAACCAAGAAGTTTGGACAAAGTAAATTAATATTCAGTATAGACAGTATATAAAAACTGAAATAACCAGAAATGATTTAATAGTCACTTTTATTCTTCTTTTTATCAGCCAAAAAAGTAGCAAAGTAAATTCTATGGGCCTGACTACACTACTTTGTCTGCTTTAGTAGTGTCTGTAGGTTAAATAATTTTATGGGTACTAAATTACACATTAAATATTCATGTTGATAAATTTTAATATTTGAAAATACAACTACCTATAATAATTATGATTATTCTTTCAATTTATTAAATACTATCTGCAGTGTTTATACTCTACCAAACACTATGGAAATATATTTTTATATAATATTATCCCATGTTATTTTTTTCACTTTATTTGTAAAGTTACAAAGGCTTAGGAAAATTGAGCAATGTATTGGTAAATCTTAGAGCTCCAACTTGAACCCAGTCCTACCTGACTCCAAAACAAGCATTTTTACTATCCTGCTTCTAAAAAAGACACAAGTATCCCTTTCCAATAAGAGAAATCTTTAAATTGGCTTCTTGTGCAGGTCCTTATATTCCTCTGATGAACTAAAAATCAACCAGACCAAAGTACAATTCTGATGGGAAGACGAGCCAGTAGCTTCTCTGACTAAGAAAACAGAGAGAATCTGTAACTCTTGTTTGCTTTCCCCCAATGTGCAACACTGACCTAAAGCCAGTGGATGCGCAAGTGAGAATAATCGTCTACACATCCATCTGCATAAAAGAGTTATGCTTTAAGGACTGTCAGTTCTTTTGTCTTTCATTTTGAAGGTCAGTATGTATTAAGGGGTGCCTAGTAGTGTTCCCTTTTCTGAGAAACTATATTTTACATTGACTCAAAAGAACAATCCCTTTTAGCAAAAGGGAGACATGACTGAGATGGAAGTTGAAGTTGATTTTTTTTCCTTTTTGTTTCAATTTAGTGCCTTAAATATTTTCCTCAATAAATCATACATATGGTTCAAATGGGAGTGTAAGAAAACTGGGTAAAGAGAAGAAAAAAAAGTAGAAATTAAGAAAGAGCAAGTAAGAACTCCCTTACAAAGTCACCAAGAACGTTCAGAAACTTTTGGTTGTCATGGACAAAGGAGAAAGGTCTGGACATAAGAAACTATGTCAGGTCTAGTCATTAGAATTAGGAATGAACACTGGAGTGAGAGAGAATATTAAGCATTATATTATTTCTGCATTAATTGGCTTGTTAAAATAAAGGGAAAAACTGCTTCTATATATTAAGATGTCTAAATAAAATCTAAATAAAATCAATGCAATCTATATAAAAAAGAATAAATTAATATCCCAAAAATTATATGAAGCATATGTGCTAGGCATTGTACAAGGGACTTTATATGTTGTATTTCATTTAATCTACAAAGCAGTCTTAAAACATAGGTGTATTGTAATGCTCACTTTATATTTAGAGAAACTGAGCCTTGCAAGAGGTTAAGTAACTTGTCCAAGGACACGCAGCTGAAAAATGGCAAAACTAGAAACTGAACTCAGGAAATCAATCTGATTCCACAGACTGAATACTTATCCTCTACACTCAGTAATCACAATAAGTATGTTATTTTCATATTTATCATTCCTACTAAGACTCTAGAAATAATTCTAGATAATTTTAAGCACTGTCATTTCAATATGCTAACCTGGATTCTTAATAAGGAAAATAAGTAATAACTGTCAGTAATACAATGCTAAGTCAATATCAAGGGAGTCACCTATTAGATGTTAGGGGCTCTGTGCCTAATACTGCATGACCACAATATACTCCCACAGAAAGTATGAATGAATTCAATTTCAAAGTCAATTCCAAGGCCGAAAATCTCAAGAGTCAGGTTTTTCTAGCATGGGAGCTACTTCCTACTGGCCATGAATCCAGGAGGGAAAACTGATAGGAGTGATACAAACATAACCAATTTTTTCAGTAATAGAAATAGGCGCTTTCTCAATGTTTCATAAACAACTGATAAAGAGCATGGGGCTTGAGTCATTGCTAATTAGACATCCAAAAATCACACTAGATGGTGTAACTATCCTGTAGTAACATCGAATTCTGTTTGGGATACAAGGAGTACAAAAAATTGCAAATCCCGACACATTATTTAGTGATGGACTCTTTGAGGAACTCATACAACTGACAGTTGCCCTGGTTAACTACACACATAGGACTTCTGTTGTTTATTTAATCAAAATGCTGTCACGGGAGGCATGAGAAAAATTATAAAATCTTTAGATTCCTTTATTTCAAAAACAAATAAAATACTTACATTATTAACAGAAGAGCATACTGGTTTCGGTCCATAAAATCTTTGGGAAAGGACAACTGTAAAGGAAGTTCTTTTAAAGAAAGAGCAAAATATTAAAGATGGGGAGTCATTTACATGTAAAACTGTAAGATGCAGAGAAAGTTGTTCTTGAATGACATAGCATGCACAAAACTTTACCATAGTCGTCAATATGAAGGATTTTAATTTCTGACTTTACTATCTTCTTCTTCAGGATAGCTTCCTTCAGCATAGAATTGCTTTCCAATATAAAATATTCTGTAAACCAAAAATAATAGTGTAAATAGCTAACCCCTATGCGTTAATGAAGAATCAGTACAATGCAACAAAAAATTATCCAGTTGTTACCATTTGGCGCTGTGCTAGGTACTAAAGAAACTTTCATTATTTCTCTCTTGAATTACCACAACAGTTTTCTAACTGAGCTTCCTTATTCCAGTGAAATTTTATCCATTTGCTTCTATATGTTGGAATTAGCATTTACATTTTCAAAATGCAAATCTGATCATGTTGCTACCCTGCTTAAAAATATTTAAGAAACACAAAATTATCTAGCACAAAATGAGATGAAATTTACAATGTCTAGATACCAATACAAAATTAAAAGGCATGCAAAAACTCAAGAAGACGGCAAGATTTACTCAATAGAAACAACCTGGAAATGACACAGATGATATAATTCACAGATAAGGACATTAAAACAGAGATTGCAACTATAGTCTAGGTGTTCAACAAGGTAGAAAAAGCATAAGCATGTTATATATTTCTAAAAATAAAAAACTGCAGAATCTGAGATACATGAAAATTACATGGCTTAAAATGAAAAATATACTGGGCAAGATTAATAGAATATTAGATACTGCAGGAAAAAAAGAGTAATGAATTTGAAAATATAGAAAATATAAAAGATAAAACAACAAAAAAATTGACAAAACATGAAGAGAGCACCAATAAATTTCTGGATTTTTTACTGTATTAAATCTATAGATCTATTTGAGGAGACTTTACATACATAAGATAGTGAGCCTTCCAATCCATAATTTATATATGTGTGTCTATATCCATTTGAGTCTTTAAAATTCTTCCCAGCAATTTTATATAGAGTTTATTTTAGGGAGCTTATACATATTTTTCTTATTAATAGATTTATTCCTAGATATTCTATGATTTTTGTGTTTTTTTTGTTTTTTGGAGACAGGGTCTGACCCTGTTGCCCAGGTTGGAGTGCAGTGGCACAATTATAGCTCACTGCAACCTCAACAACCTCAAACTCCCGGGCTCAAGTGATACTCCAGCCTCAGTCTCCTAAGT
Organism: Daubentonia madagascariensis; assembly: GCA_023783475.1. NCBI lineage: Eukaryota > Metazoa > Chordata > Mammalia > Primates > Daubentoniidae > Daubentonia > Daubentonia madagascariensis. Next base: position 73,213,179 of record JAKFHU010002088.1, on the reverse strand, counting down.
AGCTGAGGTTACAGGTGCACCACCATGCCCAGCTAATTTTTTATTTTTTTGTAGAGATGGTGTCATGCTATGTTGCCCAGGCTGGTCTCAAACTCCTGGGCTCAAGTGATTCTTCCACCTCACCTCAGCCTCCCAAAGTGCTAGGATACAGGTATGAGACACAGCACCTGGCCAGATGTTATTTTAAATAGTATTTTAAACTACTTTTTAATTTTGCATTGTAGTTCATAAAATAGTTGAATTTTGTATATTGTATTTGTAACCATGATAAATTCCCTTATTTAACATAGTTTATTTTGTGTGCATGTATTCCACAATTTTTTGTTTGTTTGCTTATTTTTTGTTTTGCACACAAGTATGTCTTCTGCAAATAAAGACAGCTTTACTGCTTATATTTCTTTTTCTCACCCATTTTGCTGGTTAAGTACTCTACTACAATGTTGCACAGCTCTCACAGGGTGAGAGCTGACATTTTTGACTTTCCCAATCCTGGGGGAAAAACATCAGTCTTTCACCACTAAGCATGATGTCAGCTGTAGTATTTTTGTACATACCATTCATCAAGTTAAGAAATTTCCTTTCTATTTTTATCTTACTGAGTAATTACTATTAATTTATCATTATTTGTCAAATTTATCAAATTTTTTTTCCTACATCCTTTCAGATGTCACTGTAATATGGTGAATTACATTGATTAATCATTACAGGTTACAACAGTCATGAATTCCTTGAGTAAACCCTATATGGTCATAATGTATTATTCTTTTAATAAATTGCTAGGTTTGAATTGCTAGTATTTAAATAAGGAATTTTGTATCTAAATTCATGAGAAAATTGGATCACTTTTGTCCTTGTCATGTCTATGTCTGTATTTAGAATCTGGTTAATGCTGGCCTTATATTTTCTAAAAGAGTGTGTATGCTTGGTAATAATGCATTAAATGTTGTATAGAATGCACGAGAGATGCTAACTGGAACTGGAGTTTTGTTTGTGAGAAGAATGTTAATTGTGAATTAAAAATTATAGTAGTTAACAAAATATTTATATGTTGTATTTCTTCTCATGTGAATGTTTAGCAATTTATGTCTTTTTAGGAATTTGTTCATTTCATCTAAGATGTCAAATTGACCGGCATAAAATTACTTATAATATTCCATTATTTTCATTCTAATATAGGTAGGATCTGTATCAACATCACCTATTTTATTAATGAAAATGGTACTGATATTTTTTCTCTTTTTCTTCATGTCACTCTCTAGAATTTTATCAATTTTATTAATCTTGTAAAGGAAGTACCTGTTAGTTTTATGCATTTTCTCTACTGCTAGTCCATTTTCCATATCATTCATTTCGACCCTTATTTTTATTATCTCCTTCCTTCAAATTTGTTTTAATTTGCTCTTCTTTTTCTAGTTTCTTAAGGTGAAAGCTGAGATCATTGATTTTAAAACTTTACTTTATATAACAATAAATTAAAGTCATTAATTTCTTTCTAATCACAACTGTAGCTATCCCTAAATTTGGATCTGTTGTGTTTTTATTTTTCATTTGGTTAAAAATATTTTCTAATTATTTTTAAAATTTCTTTTTTGATCTATGTTATCTAGAAGTGCGAGTCTAATGGCAAAACAATTTCAACTTCTCTTCTTCTTGAAACTTTCTTTATTTTGCCTTCTCTTTTAAAGAGTATTTTCTAAGTTTGTTATTCTAAGTTGAGGGCTTTTTTTTTCAGTTAGTTTGATTTTCCATCAGCATTTTAAATAATTTTTCCTATTGTCTTTTAGCTTGCTTTTTTCTGTTATCTGTAGTCATTTTTTGTTACTATGTATATAATGTATGGATGCAATGTGCCTTTTTATTTTTGATGATTTAAGATTTTTTTATTTTTCATTGGTTTTCTACAATTTGCTTGTGAGGTGCACTAGTGTAGTTTTATTGGGATTTATCTTGCTTTGGTTTTGTTAAGAAATTTTTAAATTTTTCATCAGATTTGGAAAATTATTGCCTGTTATTGCAGCAAATATTCTTTCCAAGCCCCTCTCCTTTCTGATTCTTATTACAGATATGATAGATGCAGATATTGGCTTACAGCTAACTTAGGTTCTGTCCATGTTTTTCATTCCTTTTATCTCTGTGTCTGTAAAGTTTCTACTGATACCTTTTCAAGTTCACTGATCTTTTCTTCTGCAATTTCTAATCTGCTTCTAGTATTTTCCAGAGGTTTTTATCTCAAATATTTTATTTTAAGTTCACAAAATTCTTTTACAAAAACATATTCTCTTTGTTTTCTCACTATATTCATTTGTTCCTGATATTTTTACATATTTGTAACAGCCAATTTACTGTATTTGTCACTGAGTTCCATCATCTCTGTCATTTCTGGGTCTGTTTCTATTCATCGACATCTCTCCTACTTAAGAGCCATGTTTTCTACGTTGTTCATGTAGCCAGTAATTTTGTATTGGATACTGACCATTGTGATGTTTATGTTTTCAAATTCTGGATTTTACTGTGTTCTTTTAAAAATTGTTGGACTTTGTTCTGGCAGATGTTTAAGTTACTGGCAGATTGATCATATCAAGACTTTTTAAGATATCTTTTTTAGTGTGGGTTTCAGTGACCTTATCTCTAGGGCTAGTTTAGTACTACTAAAAGGAGGACTCTTCTGGGATCTCTCCAAAATGTTCAACTATTCTGCCTGATTGGAACCTGAACATGTCCCAGCACTGTGCAAGCACTGGCTTTGCCTAAGCTCATCGAGTGTCTTCCTATCCATATCCAGCTACGTGTTTTCAGCAACAGACTTAAGGTGACTGCTCTACAGCCCTATGCAGATTTCTGGGGTTCTTTCTCCACGTAGCATCTTCTTCTCCAGTGTTCCACCTTTCTATCATTCCATAAGCCTCAACCCTTCTGAATACCAACTTCTTTCTCCTCAACTCAGGGATACCATTGTACTGTACTTTGCTTAGATTATTCCTTACTGCACCGGAGTTCAGAAAACTCTGCCAACCAAAAAGCTAGGGAACTCACAACAATATTTTTTTCCTCTTTTCAGGGATCAGAGACCTACATTGACTATTGTCCAATGTCTGAAAACAGCTGTTTCATATATTTTATCCAGTTTTCCAGTTTTCTTTTTTCTTTCTCTTCATGGGGACAGGGAGTAGAAATCATGTGTATTTCCAGTTACTCCATAGTCAGAATAAGAAAAAATTTTAAAGATGTCAGTGGTTTATCATTGAACCTTTATGGTTAAATCCAAACTCCTTAGAATAAAATAATAGTTTTATGATCTGGCTCCACTCTAACCTTCTAACCTCATACATTGTCGCTTTTTTATGAAATGTTTTGTTCCAGCCATGATGAATAACTTTTACATTCCAAATGTAAACATTTTTGTGCCTTCATATGTTTGTACGTACACATTCCTTTTTTAAAAAATGCTTTTCCACTGACCTCCTCATTCCCTGAACTATGTTCATTTCTACTAGTGAAACTATCACAGTCTATTATAACTATTTAATTTTGTGTTTCTCACATTGGACTATGAATTCTATGTGTGATCTCAGGCACATCAAAATACCTCTTCTATAAATAAATATCTTCTTCTATAATATAAATATTGGAGACTAGAATATTCTTAGAGGTTCCTTACATCTCTAAAATTGTAGAGAAACTTGGATTATTTAAACATTAGTTTATTTTCAAGGAAGCTATCCTAAACATTTAATTTTAAATGTTTAAAAATGTGAATACTTAAACTCTGTATCTTTTGTTAAGGATTCACCTTAGATTTATAATCTAAGCTGTCATAAAAAGGCACTTAATCATTGTAGGTAAAAGAATTCTTTTTGCATTTAGAAGAAGCCAATATTATTTGATATTTGGTAACTACAAAGGGGGCAGTAAAGTCTGTTAAATTTTTACCTCAGTATTTGTATCTACAGGTTATCCTGTTAGATGAAGGCTTTTATAAAAGAGCAATGGTTTATTGTATTAAAACAAATAATCAACTAAATGAATGAATAAATGAAGAGACACAGCTAGAGACACCAATGTGAGTGTAACGTACTAGTAATTTCTCATTTTTTCTTTTTATTATCAAACACCAATGAAGGAAAACAACCTAATTACATGTATCCTAGTATACTACTTACATGACTGTAGGGCAGTTGATTTTAAATCTTAACTTTTAAATTAAAGGTCATTAATTGACTCATGGAATAAATGTCAATCCATGGCCACAGAGAAATAAATTCTACTTAACACAAATAAATATGATAAGTATTAAAACCATTTTCAAAATATTAAGGGCAAACAGCATTTTTTTCATCATAAATTCAGAAAATGCACACAAGGTTTTTGTCAGAGAGTGTAAAGAGGAGGTAGTTTAAGACGTGACATTAGTGTGGTGCTGAGGAATAAAAGAGAATAAAATGAGAGCAGAAAATGGGGAAGAAGAAGAAGGAGAATGATGAGGAAGAGGAATAGAAGTAAGAAGAGGGATGAGGAAAAGGAAGTGGGACAGAGAGGAGGGAAGAAGAAACGCAGCAGAGGCCACAGGGAAGAGTTAAAGTACAAGACAGGAAACAAACACGAAGGAGAAAGACACAAATGAAAATCTAAAAGAGAAAAGGAAATGATAGCAATATAAGACAAGGGGCTTTTAAAATATTAACTAATTTTACATATGTGTACCATGTCACTGAGAATTTTAATGCAGGGTTTCTTTTTCATTATAAAAGTAATATATGTTTGTTGTAAAGGATTAGGAAAATACTAAAGAAGAAAGAACAACAATAAAAAATCACCTGAAAGACTGCTAGGCAAATGTAAGAACTTTTAACATTTGGATTATTATCTTCTTGCTTTTTTTTTTTTTTTTTTTTTGAGATAGGGTCTTGCTCTGTTGCCCAGGCTGGAGTGCAGTGGCACCATCACAGCTCACTGCAACCTCCAACTCCTGGGCTCATGCGATCCTCCTGCCTCAGCCTCCAGAGTAGCTGGGACTATAGGCTCCCACCACCATGCCCTGCTAATTTTTCTATTTTTTGTAGAGATGGGGTCTTGCTTTTGCTCAGATTGGTCTCAAAATCCTGGCCTCAAGAGATCCTCCCACTTCAGCTTCCCAAAATGCTAGGATTACAGGCATGAGCCACTGCACCTAGCCTGTTCTTGCATTTTTGTATACACTTTCAAACAGTTTTATTCAAGTGGCATAAATCTTTGGACTCCTTACCCACTTAAAAATATAGTTTAAACATTTTTAATTGACCTTTGTAAACATATTTTTTATTTTTAATCCTAGTAGGATACTGATGGCACTCTGCAATGAGAGTAATTTGATGAGATTTTACTGAAGGGACTAATTACAGGTATGGACAATAGGTAGGAGAATCTTAAGGGACAGTACAGTAACCCAAGGCTTATGACAGTGGCTGGGCCTGAGGGTCAAAGGAAGAGACTTGCCTTCAGCCAAAGGTCACACCCAACCTGTGGTGGCTCCACAGGGACAGGGCAGGTGGGAGAGGTAACCCACATCACTTTCCTCCCTCTCTCCAGTTGCCTACAAATTCCCTCTGGTTGAATCCAATCATCAGCCACTGGGGAACAGAACCTAAGTCATCTATGCAAACTACACCTAGCACAGAGAACATAGAAGAGAAGAATTTAGACTTAAAAGTGGTTCTAGGAGAACAAATAGAAGATATCCAGGGTGCTGAGTAATACCCCATCGAAATTTATCTACAAACTCACATTTTTTGTTATTTATAATGTCTTTTACTATTATCAACAGTTTTGGTATAATATTCTCTATTTACAATTAGAGAATAGTTTATACTCCTTAGTATAAACTATCAAAAGGAAAAAATAGATATAAAAGATTTTTCTTATGACTATTTTTAAAAAATATTTCTACAATTTATATTTCTACCTGCATGTAACAAAAGCCTCATTATATACAATTTTTTATGTTATTAATTTGTTAGGAAAAATTACGTGGCAGTATTTTACTCTGCATTTCTTTGAAAACTATAATAGTAGGTTTAAAGGTCTTCTACATTTGTTAAATATTTTCATTTCCCTTTTCTCAATTTTCTCCTCATGCCCTATTCTACTTCATATGGCCCAAAAGTGAATTATGACTGTGTACTTGCTTTTATTAACTCAAAGATTTAATTGCCATTGAATATAAATTGTATCATCCTAAGTAATTGTCATTTGAAAAGAAAATTAAGCACCTGACTGCTGTTAACAGCCCTTTTTTGTTTTTCTTGATCCTGAGGCAATGAAAGTTGGCTTCTGAATGGGAAAATCAGAAAGATTTCCCTTATATAAAAATGTTTATAATTTGCAGCTGAAGTTATTAGAAAAAAAATTGCCTTGTAACAGTAGGATAAAATTAAATTAAAGTCAGATTGGAAAAATTTTAAATCATCCTTTGTTGATGACAGAATATGCAATATAACACAAATAGTTATGTATTATGTGTCTTATATGTCATGAATATATCTTATTCTCATGTCACATCCATTTGCTTAATTGCCTAGGAGAATATTGATCATACGAGAGATTAACTAACTTGTCTTAGATCCCACAAAAGTACGTGATGGACCCATTTTATACAGATTTTTCTATCTATGAGATTCAACTTTCTTTACATTTTATCAACCATACTGTCTATTATCATTATTGTTATTGTTAGTGTTAATAATGAATAGATTAATTTGCTTTATCCATGTAACAAAAACACTTATACCCCCTAAATATTTTGAAATTAAAAAAAAAAACACTACTCCTGGGCAAAAGAAAAGATTTATACTGAAGACAGGAATAAAAGAATAAATAGACACTAAAATATGTGCTACACTCTCTTCCAGCCACACAAAAATCCAATACAAATTTAGAAATTTGTCTTTCTCTAGGGCAGGCACTAAATCTCCATATGGCAGTATTTGAGGAGTATAAGTGTCCTTTGTTTCCTCAAAATGACGTTTGTCATTCAACCTTAGACTTTTTAACCTATATCTCTTCTAAGTTAAGACATCCTACTAAGACTCCTACTTAAATATAAATATATGATGCAACAAACAAAAACACAATAGAAAAAGATGCCATCATATTGTAGTTAATTACAAACCCTATTCGGGAGTCAGACTGCCTTACTGTATTCCTGGTTCTGTTATTTATTAGTATGACTCTGTCGAAGTTATTTAACCCCTCTGTGACTCAATTTTCTCATCTGTAAAAGGGCATCATTAAATTAACTATCTTCAAGGGTGTTCTGAGAGTTAAATGAGTCTATAAATATGATTCTCATTATTAGATTACAGTAGTTCATGTTAAATCATTTGAGTATATTGAGCATTATTGATTAAACATATCTAAAATAACAAAAGAAGGAAACAAACATAAAAAAAGACAAGGCAGGAAACTATCTGGCTATTCATTTTTAAGATTAACTTAACCATATATTTACTTATCCACTCTACTGTAAATTCTTAAGCACAAAAGTATCTTATCAGTGTAGCCCCAGCCTCTATCACATTGCTTGATAAAGAAAGTGCTCATTCAATAAGCAAAGGAAAGTTGAATAAATATATAAATAAATAAATGTATAAATAAAAAAGTGAATATATAAAACAGAAGACCCTGGATATTTGGAATAAATAGGATAGAAATTATATAAAATAACATTTTTCATAATTTTCCCAAATGACCACAAAAGGCATTATTCTAGAGGAATAACCTAGGTGAAGCCCAGGTAAGAATGAACCAGAGCACTAAAAGGCCAGTAGGCTGAAATGTATCTGCCTCATCAATCACTCCTCATTTGATTTAGGTACCATAGATACCCTTTTTCAGACATATAAGATTAAACCCCAGCTGTAACGTGGCTCATACCACTTGCTTTATTGTTTCCCTTGCATACATAAGATCAAATTGATGGTGTCTGCATAGCTTTCCCCATGTTGGGGATTCCTTTGAAGAAGGTTCTGTAAAGTATGACACTCAGAATAAATATTATAGTGCCTAAGATCAAAGCGAGCCATAACTATTCTGATTGTCTTCTTGTATACTCACTTGCTGGGTTGTCTGTGCTGTGTAGGCTGACCATTGGGACTCTTGGACCTGGAGTTTAAAAAATATATATATAAACATTTTAAAAGATATCTAAATAATAATTATTAGAAAGGCTACATAGTAGAGTTTTTTTTTTTAAATGGAAGCATTTTATGGTTAAAACATAACCAAACAGAAACTGGATAACTAGATTTCATCCCTATCTATGAGTATTTTATTCAGAAAAGTAAGGACATACGGGGAAAGAAACCATTTGAAGATATTATTGTTAAGATTTCCCCTCCCACAAATACCCTATACTTCTATATTTCTGTGTTTATAGCCAATCCTGTGTGCTTTACTCTCTAGTCTTTTATAAAATCATCACCAATGGTCAGAAAGCTGATTCACAACCCTCTCCCCCTGATCCACAACCCTTTCCCCCTGATCCACTGATCCAAGATTAAATTCTATTTACCACTCAGCCAAGAAAGGAAGAATGAATGTATATTTGGAATATTTCATCCACAAGATAAATTAAAAAATTAGGGGCTAATTATATTATTAATTTTAAAAATATATGAACCAGAATATCCAATTATTTAAAATATATAGTTAATTTGTTACCATAAGTTGTTATCTTGAAACTTCACTTCTTTAAGGAACCTTATTTAAAAGTCTAATGTTTTTTCCCTGGTGTCATTAAATGAGCACTTTTTTAATTGATTACTTCACTTCAGATATCAAGAGAAAAAATAACTTTAAAAAGCAAGTGTTGCCGTATTACTTCTTTTGTCTTAAAAAAGGCCAGGTTAAGTAAGGTACCAGCTGAAGTGGTGGCATTCAATTCATCACATTATAAGAGAGTACATGAATTCCATTTCACCTCTGGGAAATACAGTATCATATTAAATGGAAAATGATTTCTATGAATATATCGCTGAGATACTGTACAACCAGGTAAGAAAGACTACAGCATATTGTTGCAAGATAGAAAAAGTAGTAGAGGTGAATGCACTTGCTCAGAACCAAAGAAGGCTGGAGAAGGGAATTCAGTTTCCATAGATCCTAAATCTCTTAACAACCAAGCCATTGTTTTAATAAGAAGACTGTTGCTTTTCCTAAAGACTATGTAGATTATTTTTGTGGCATGGCTATGGTGATAAAATATATTTATTCACCTTTTTAAAATGTTCATGTTCAAATAGAACTTATTGATCATGTGTACATGTTGACTTACTTCCAATTTTTATTTCTCAATGCAATGTATGAGTAAAATTTGTATCTTAGTAAATCCATAATGTATAACTTTTAACAAAAACTTACAGATTAAAATATCAAATCAAATACTAAACAATTACTAATAGTAATAATCTATACTGATCAAATAAAATGAAAATAATAAGTTCTATTAGAAGTCGTATATTATCTGCCAGACCACCTGGGTTCTAAGGAAAAAAAAAAAAAGAAGTCATATATTGTCTTACCTTCACAGATTAGTAAGAAATGTAGATTCATGGGACTAAAACTGGCATCAAAATATGTACATTGCTCTTTCATAAAATTACATGAAATGCATTGACGATTCAATAATCCTTCAGTAGAAGCACTGGGGAAAGGAAAAGAAAGTTAGCAATGCTACTATTCCAGGCACTTGAATGTGTGCATCCATATTTAAATATACCATAAATACAACATAAACATAAAAGAGGAGCTACATCAGTGTTTGCATAGAAGTTCCTTGTAAATTATGACGCACCATACACATGCAAAGTCTACTTCCATTATTAAGCCATACACATTTTTTTCTTCTCTGTAATAAAATTATGTAAAACTGTATTATGTAATATGTATGTATGTAAGTATGGCTATAAATAAACTGATTTCTATGGGACTCAACATCACTTATTGTTATAATATTTGTATTTTTCTTTATAGATATTTCTGTGTAAAGCCTTAAAGGGAATTTCCCACAGAAACTAGGATTAAGTAACTGTCAATAAATATTAGTTGAAAGAAGGAATAAATGTTTCCACCAGTCAAACAAAAATCAAACTCATGATTTTCTAAATTAAGCATTGTACATATTAGAATTTGGCATCAGTGTCAAAATTTTCCACCACATGCTTCCATTAATTTTTTTTAATAAAGAAAAATATTTTTGTATTATAGTACATATAATGCTAATGATAATACATACTTCGAGATATTGAGATCAAGAGAAAAGTGATTATCATCTTTATTTTACAATAATGGTGCTTAAGGTCAGAGGGGTTGAGATATTTACCCAAGGTTAAATTTCATATATCAAATTATTTTATTAATATAAATAAATCTGAATGCAAAATTACCTATGCCAATGGATGAAAACAGTATTGAGGATGTATGAAAAAAAACCTGATTGGACAAAAGTTTCTCAATTTCATTTTGGAACAAAACATGATTTTGACTATACATTTATAAATGAATAATTGTCTGTCATGTTGATTTCAATGTGCAACATGCTGCAGGCATGGGGATGGGAACAGGAGTGTTTAGGCAGATACCAGAAGCACCAGAAGCAATTGAGGTTAAATGTTAAGAATAGTTCACAAAAATCACAATTTCTTGTTTGAAATATTGTGAGTTTGATTATAATCCAAAATTTCCCTTTAATAGTCAAAGCAAGTAATAAATACCAGACACTTAAACAATTAGCTAGTTTTACACTTATGATAATTTATAAGATAATCATACTCAATTTTTTTCTCTTTTTAAAATTGTGGTAAAATGTATATGATGTAAAATTTGCCATTTTAACCACTTTTAAGTGTACAATTCAATTTCATTAATTACATTCACAATATTGTACAACCATCACCACAGAAGCATAGAAATAATCCCAGTTGCACACAGCTATTCAGTGAAATACTAAGATTTAAAATCTTTCTCTTTCTACTCTTACATAAAGCTTTCAGATCCAAGTTCCTTGGGGATTTATGTTGGTATTTTCTCATTATTTAGATTATGAGATTGCTGAAATAAAGAAATGCAAATTTTGAGACAAAAAATAAGTAACAATGAATATGGTAACAGTTCTGATTCTGCAAGGTGTCTAATGCCATATATTGTCAATCAATGATCATTTTTATAGTCTGAGCAAGACATTGATTGTGTTTTCTGGGTCAAACTTAACATTGTCTTACCGTCAAGCCAAGTGGGATTTGATGAGCTATTAAGGGGAAATTTATTGTTACTACATTTTCTTTATGATGCAGTCGGCTACACTAGTACAGGTCAGAGATATATTGATGGTTCTGCCTCAGTCACTAGAGACATAAGACATGCCCACAAGTCTATGGAGTTATTGTGATTCAAATCACATTTTAGGCTAATAAGGGGAAGAAAAATTGAGGCAGTTGCATTTGCTAAATTTGACCAAGCCTAATATGTGATACTGTCATTTTTCTTTAAGAGTTTTATAAAATGGGAGTTTCCACATCTCTAAAATATTGTTCATGGCTACCAATATCAATCATAATATATGTTTCAAGAAAGATAAGCTTCAGGTCATCAAAAAGGAAAAGTGACCAGTACTTCAATCAAGACCTCTAAACCAAAATTTGAATGAGTATCTCTAAATAAATAGCTTTCTTCCTCTGGAAGTCATTACAATTGAGAACATGGGTTTCAAGAGGTTCAAGAGACTAAACTAAGAACATAAAAATGATATATTGAGAGAGGTGATAAAGGGAGAGGCTTGCTTCAGATGAAAGCAAATTGTGCATAAATAAGAGTGTGTGGGTGAATTAGAGGATGTTAGGGTATTTTAAACATGCATTTTTACTCTCAAAGGAAAGTCTAGGCTTCTTGGTAAGAATCAGTGGTGACACTTCTTCAAACATGATGAATTTCCACTGAGAATATGCCATGGCAGTTTTGACACTTTTAAAATGGATCTGATGGAAACTAGAACATGCATATAAAGTCTAGAATTAATAGGTTTTTTGCCAGCCAAAAATAATAGTCATTCTTGTGAGGTCCTGGTGAAAGCTTTCTGAGTGAGGAGACATTTTCATACTGAATAGGTGTAATCTTAAGCCCTTTTTATGAATATAGCTTTGCATTTGGGAAAATTGGGCAGATGCAAATATTCCCCATTCATTGACTTATTTCAGTAAGCAATGAACATTCCCTGTTTAAATAAGGATGCCTCCTTCTAAAACACCTCATTGGATTTTATGAACTACAGGACAAAAAGGGAAAGCTGCCACTTGATACACTTGACTAAATGTTCACAATGCCATTCAGGAATAAATTTCACATGTGCCACATTAATGCACTGAAAATTCAAAAAGAGACTTAGCAGAAGAAGAGGCCATAGAGAATCATATGTAAATGACTCTGGTGGGGGGAGTTGACAGAAGCAAGCCATAAAAAAAGGATATTTTGAAACTTCAAAAGCAGGTGAAGAATAAGAAGGGAACAGCAAGGGAGAAGGTGGTCTCCACCCAGGCTCCAGGTCTGCCAAGGACCAAGAGTGTGAGGATTTGTCATACAGACTTTGCTCTCCCCCAGCCATGCTGAAGTGACACATCAGATTTTCCATCTCTTCATTGTGTTGTGTAGATGGCCACCGAGAAGCCAACCTGTGTAAGAAGGTCCTTGCTCCCCACTCACCTGTACAGCTGCCTCCCTCTGGGAGAAGACTCAGTGCTCAGAAAATAACTGTTCAAGAGAGAAAACAACACAGCCATCACACACGGATCTATTTTGTTATGCTGAGTTTTCACTTGAATTTTCAAAACTGTCGGAAAACAGGCAAGAGTTGTTTTATTATTCAATTACAAGGCTATGATCCATCTGGGAAACTTTTTTTTAACCTAAGATCACCCTTTTTAATAATCTCAATCTCTAAGTGTGTGTGTGTTTGTGTTGTATGCGCACTGTGTGCATCTGTGTAAGATGTCTCTGAGGGAAATGTAGAGGATGTCTTCAAAGAAAAACTTATTCCTTCTGTGGCTGGCTTGTCCCGACTGGGGCTATGGTAAGCAAAATATAATTCTGGTGCAGAAGAATCACATTTGACAACCCTGACTTTCAGCCTGACTAGAGAACCGAAAACACTCACATTTTTTGAGTAGTTTCATCGTATGCCAAGATCTTTATCACTTCCCAGTTTCCTGATGTCAGATGCCTCACGGTAATTTGCTCACTTTTACTCTGCAAAGAAATAGAAAATATTGATTTTCTTTTTATTTAAACAGCATCTCTCTGGTTAACATGAAAGTACCAACTGCCTGTGCCACTTTTGATTTTCTAATTCTCCGCTACCATTTGGTTTTCTGTTCTAAATCTCACGGATGTGCATACATTCCTCTAAACACAGACTCAGGTGAAACGGCGCCTTTATTTCTGAGGTATGGGGAAATCATTCGGAAAACGTCAGGTGAGAATACACCAAGGGCACTGTCTGGACGGCAGCATTTGGTACCAACGTAGGACTTCTCATCTAAATGGCCAGCTGCTGTGCACTTTGGACAGCTTTAAACAGAACATTTCAGAACAAACTTGACTCCACATAAATACTCAGTGTTACATGACTTTTAACCTTTACAGCATGGGGATTACTACGAGATTTTCTGTTTTTACTCATTAATTTGTTTCTGAGATGAATCCACTGATGTCTATAGCCACAGTTTATTTTCACAGCTATATAGCACCTTATTGTAAGAATATAGCATAATTTATGTTCTAACACTTGAGTTTTTCCAAAATTTTTGATCGTAAAAAACAAATTGCCTATGAGCATTCTTATTAATGTCTCCTGATGCGCATGGCAGGGAGTTTTCTGAGACAAACACCTGGGATGGGATTTTTTTGGTAAGAGGATATGCATGTCTTCTACTTAACTAGTGACGGATTATATTCCAGATTTGTACCAATTTATAGTCTACTAACAATATGAATTTTTGTTGCTCCACCTCTTCCCTACTTCCTCACCAACAGTTATTTTCACCAGACTACTTGATCTTTGTCAAATTAATGAGTATGAAACTATATCTCACCCATTTTCTATTTATTTAGAAAATAGTCAAACCTACAGAAAGTCAAATGAATAGTACAATGAATACACATACAATTTTTACGTAGATTCATCAAATGTCAACATTCTGAGCAATTGTTATCCCCTTCATTTAGTTTGCTGAAACATTTGAAAGTGAGTTGCAGATATCAGGTTATTTCAACACTGAATATAGTTCTTAAGATTAAAAATATTTTCCCATATAAGCAAATCACAAATCAAACCAATGAAAATTATATTACTACCATCTAAATATGAGGTCTATACTAAAATTTACACAACTGTCCCAATTAATTTAATTACATATGTGTGTGTATATATATATAATTTTATGTACTATATACATATTTTTAAATGGAGAACCCAATCAGGGTTTAGATATTGCATGGAGTTGTCATCTCTTTAGCCTCTTTTAAGGTAAAACTGTCATTCTATCTTTTTTTGTTTTCTGCAATATTAACCATTTTTAAGACTCTTGATCCAGTGGTCTTATATTGAGCATTTGGGGTTTATCCAATTGTTTTCTTATTATTTAATTCAGGCAAAACACTTTTGGCAAGAAATCGTATGGGTGATATTGGATATCTCTTCTGCTTCATATTAGGATGCACATCATTACAGGTCTTCCCACTCATGGCAAAGCTGTTTGCATGAAAACTGAGAGATCTATTTGTCATAAAAGTATATTTTGCCTTGTAATTAAAAGTGTGATGTGTGTCTCCATGAACTTTTCCCTCAGTAGTTTTGGAATCATTCATAACCTTTCCCTGATTAAATTATTATTTCAAAGTGATTTTTAATTCTAAATATCTTCTATATTTATTAGATGGCATTCTTCTGTAAAGAATTTCTTCTAATTTTCCCCCTCCTGTGTACGTGTTTTCTTTCCATCCCGCCTCCGCATATTACTATGGACTCAAATGTTATTAAATGCAATATGTTACATTCCATTACTGTTGTTGTTCTTTATGCTGCTGAAAGAATCTCAAAATTTGGTTAGTGGGAATCCCTCCAAGTCAAACCGTCCATTCTTTAGACACAAGTACGTTAGTTTTTGAGCACTTCTTTGATTTCTACACAATAAGGTGTGTTATTTCCTCTGTCCCATACCTGTGAGTGATATTTCTCCAATGAGCTCAGTTCTTTCCACTGGATTACGGTATTTAGATATCAGGACTTGTGGTTAGGGGTGCTCATTGCTACTCTGATGTTATAAGTTCTAGGCTTTTTTACAGGACATATGAATACATGCATCTATAGATAGATAATATAGGCAAGTAGGTAGATAGATAAATAGATAGATTTCCATATGCTCTCTATATCTCTGTGCATGGGTGTGTATATGTGTGTGTGTGTGTTTGTAGTAATACATTCAATTACATTCATATCCATTTGATTTACTTTTAGGTAGATTTGCTTCTCTCAGTATTTATATTAAGGCTTTGATATCCTCATTCGTTTTATTTGTTTTTTAAAAATATGTACATGGTTCAAAAATATACATTATATATGTATGTGTGTGTGTATATATATATATGCTGAGCAAAGTCTTATTCTCAACCAAATGCCCATTCTCACTCATCACAATAAATACAATTCCTTTGTTTTTTTCTTTTTTCTTTTCTTTTGGAAAAAATGATAACTAAAAATTATTTATATTTTATAACTATAAATATAAATGTAAACCTAAATATGCAAATACATATAAAGTAGAGAGAATGTGAAGTCACTCTATATCCATTGTTAGAGGCCTTTCTCCATCTTTTTTATTTCTTCATAGTTCTCTGTTGTGTGGATGTACCATATTTTATTTAACTAGCCTCCAATGATGCACATCTCAAACAATGTTGCAGTGATTAATCCTGTGTCTATGTTTGTTTGTTTGATGTGCAGGAATGTATCTTTAGGATATGTTTCACAATAAGGACAGTATCATTTTGCATAACTACCAGTAATGAGTAAGAGTTCCTTTTTCCCCACAAATACATTATAGTGTACGTTGTTCAGTGTCTGAATTTTTGACATTCTAATAGGCAAGAAATAGTGATGTGGTGGATGCTACGGTGTGCCAATTAGAACTCCTTCTGGAATGAAGGAGCTACTTCACCTATGGAGTGTGACTTGTCAGTGTTCTGCCCTCAGCTGTTACTCTTCTTTGGGGATCACTTGTGCTACAGACAATATCTCTGTCTCCTCTGAAAATTCATATGTTGAAGCCCTAATCCCTAATGTGATAGTGTTTGGAGGCAGGACCTTTGGAAAGTATTAGTAATTAGGTCATGAGAGTGGAACTCTCATCATGGAATTAGTTCCCTTATAAGAAGAGAGAAAAAAGAGATTATCTTTTTCTCTATGCCATGTGAGGAGACAGCAAGAAAACCACTATTTGCACCCAAGAAGTGGGCTCTCACGAGAAACCAAATTGGCTGGCAACTTGATCTTAGCCTTTCCAGGCTCCTGAACTGTGAGAAAAAAATGTCTGTTGTTTAAGCCACCTAGTCTTTGGTATTTGTTACAGCAGTCCAAACTGACTAAGACACCTGAACTGAAGAAAACTGCCTCACCCAAGATCACATCTCTTTTCAAAGGCCGCCCCCACCTAAAGAGAGCCTGATCAACATTGGAGTATAGAAACCCAGCCCTCTTGCCCTGACTTGGGCCTACTCTGAAGGGCCACGCCTGGCCAAAACTCTCTGTGGTGGCAGCTGAGGCCTTCATTCGGATGGCACCACACCTCAAATTCTTCTGCTCAGTCTTGCTTGTTTCCCCTCCTTTGCAAAGTTACTGATATCCTCTGGAATAACTGTCCTGTAGGCTAACCTTCATTTCACAGTTTGCTTTCTGTGGAACCCAATTTATGATAGGTATCTTGGTGTAATTTCATTTTGCTTTTTTCTTAGAAGTTAAAAATCCATATTTTAAAATAATTTTATAACTGCAAATAGTTATTTAATGATATTTAATTCATACTGGAGGACTGTCTTATAGTATTCCTCCTCTGCTTTATAGTTGTTTTTCCTGGGGAAATATTTTCAGTTTTCCTCATATAGTAACTTTATGTGTCTATTGACAGCCATATTTTGTTATTTAGAAATATCCTGGATTTTCCAGGATATACATGAATAAGGGTGCTGAAGGATTAGTTGGCTCACTAGCTTTCTCTTACTAGTACCCTAAAGCGTAGTACACCCAGGGGGTCCCTGAGGTGGCACCATTAGGAGTAGATATGTGTATTCTGATATCTAATAAACTTTTTTTTTCTGTAGGGTCTTTAAACTCTACCACTACTTTACATCTTCCCCTTACCACTGATGTCCCAAGAGATGCTTCCCCCAATCAGCATTTTTTTCTCTCTCAGATGGTAATTTTAAAAACTGTCATCTCTGATTTTGCGCATATTCAAGGTACCCCATTTTGATTCCTTATCTCAATGCTGAGTTTAAAGGGAATGTTACTAATGTTCCATTATCAATTATGATATATTAATGAAACTTTAGATGACTGCCTTTATCAGCTAAAAGAAAATCCTTTTATTCTTAATTTCTAGGTTTCTGAATATTGATTTTATAAAACTTAATGGATCCTGTGTCTGTATCTATTAAAATGATTATAATTTTTCTCATAAAGGTATAAATGCAGTGAAATATCTTATAGATTTTTAAATTTTAAGCACATTTAGCATTTCTGTGTGAAAAAATAATAGTTATCTTTTTAATGCATTAAAAAATTCAGTTTGCCAATATTTGGTTTAGGATTTTTTTAACTTTCTGTCTCATACTGTCCTTTCTCATACTATCTTAGTCTGTTTTTGGTGTAAGATGATATCATTATCTATTCTCAGAATGTGTTTCTATAAAATTGGAAATGCATGTTCCTTGAATAGTTGTATAACCCACCCTTAAAATCCACTTTTGCCTAATGTTAAATAAACTTAAAATGCTGATTTCATTTTCTCAATACTATGGGACAATTTAGATTGTTTCTTAAATCAGATTTGATGTTTTTTTTCTAGAATTAATCCATTTTTCCTAAGTTTTCCAACTTAGGAAAAGTTGACATAAAGTTATTCATAATATTCTTTTAACATTTGAAAAACCTGCAGTTTTGTCCTCTTTCCATTGCTTATACTTTGGGACTTTCCCAATTTTTAATTAACCTTGATAGATACCTCTTTATTTTATCTTTGCTTTCTAGCTTGTTAATTTCATTTCTCATTTCCTTCCTTCTACATTTGAATTTATTCTGTTCTTTTTCTAAATTCTGACATTGTATGCTTACATATATACACAACCACATATAAAATTAAATATTAAATGTTATATATATGTTTAATTAAATGCTATAAATTTTCCCATAATTATTGTTTATCTGTATCCCATATATTGGAATATATAGTATTTTCATTTAGTTCTAAGTATTTACTGATTTGATTTTGAGCCCATGAATAATATAGAAATTATATTTTATTTCCAGGTGTATGGTTTTCTAAAAGTTACAAATTATTTTGCTGACTCATAATTCACTTGCATTGTCTTCAGAGAATGTAATCTATTAGCTGAGTAATACTTCCAATGCATTTTTTGTGTAAATATATCTAGAATCTAGTTTCATATGGAAGAGTTTTATTATATCTACTTTCCCATACTATTGAAAGTATAAGCTGAAAGAACATTCTATACTCCATTATGCACATGTAGTATTACAATCTTCCTTCAAAAAATTATCTGTCTTATTGGTATGCATCTGCATTTCGACATCTCCCTAAATAGTCTATTCCTTGTTGTTAAAGGGAGTTCTCTAGACCTCTGGCTGTTTAAGTTCAACAACAAACACGTGACTTCTTTATATTAACTTCTTTGAATACTCTCTGATGCATTACTGTGATTTACAAGTATTTGTTGACTAAAGGTGTAAGTGCAAAGATGAGACCCAATTTGTGAGATGTGAGAACTGCACAACCCAAAGGCTGGCATAGAGTTCTAAAGTCCAACATTTTATTGCCAAGTCTCTGCCGGACAATAATTCAGTAGCTAGCTCCCTTACTCATTTCCAGATCCCGCTTTGAATGACCCAAGGAGGAGAGGATGCTAAAATTTCAAGGTTTTAGTGCATCTTTGGCACCAATTTCAAGATGAAAAAAATCTCAAAAAATAAAGAAAGTGGGTGGGCATGGTGGCTTATGCCTGTAATCCTAGCACTTTGGGAGTCTGAGGCGGGAGGATAACTTGTGCAACATAAGGAGACTCCGTCTCCACAAAAAATAGAAAAATTATTCAGGCATGGTGGTGCCTGACTGTGGTCCTAGCTATGCGGGAGGCTGATGGAGAAAGATGGCTTGAGCCCAGGAGTTTGAGGCTTCAGTGAGCTATCATGGCGCCACTGCCCTCATGCCCAGGCAACCCTGTCTCCAGAAAGATAAATAAATACATAAATAAAGTGAAGAAACTTTGCCCAGTATCTGTAAATAACTGGAGATACCTTTTGTTCACAGATTTCTAAGTTGATGATTTTCCCTGTTGTTTAGGGAATTGTGGTGTGTGTGCGTGTGTGTGTGTGTGTGTATGTGTGTGTGTGTGTTTTAAGGACAAAAGAGTTTCTGGAGTAAAATGGTCATGAGAAAAAATCCAGTGTTTTGTAAAATGTTTGAACACAGTGTACAAAAAATAAAATAAAATTATATACTATATATTTCAATGATCCACTAGCTCCAAAATATTATTCTTCTAAATGTAGGACCAAAATATCTCATGTTGGAAGCCGTAGTAACAATCTCACAATCTTTTCATTTTATTTCAAATTTCTGTAATTGTTTGCTTGCTTTTTCTCTACCAGGGCAAATACAGGCTAGGGAATAAGTTAAACCCCCATTCACACATTGTATAATACCATGCACTTGTTTTCCAATAACATATATCAGTATATCATAGCAATGAGCACAGTAATTTTCATCTGGACTCTAGGTAAACAATCCCAACACCAATCAGAATATAGTAGATGACTACACAATAGGTCAATAAGAAATATCAAGGGACTTGACTAGATTACACAAGCTTTCTATGCATCCTTAATTTCTGCTATATTAACTTGGCAGAATAGAAACACTGAATATGAATATAACCATAGTAAATTTTAATAAAGGCATTATGACAATATAACTTAAATAATACTCATACTTCAATTTTAATTTTAGAATAAAAAGCAATAAAACTAGTGATTTTATTCATTCTTAAAAGATGGCTGATAATCTAGAATGGAATATTACTATTTGGACATTAAACATCAGGCACCTCTCCTTGAATTGGTCGAGATCTTATCTTAAAGAAGTTAAATATTAATTTTATATTTCTATTTACAAATTGGAAACACATCAGTATCAGTAAAAGTTTAACATTGCATGTGCTTTTTACCTGATTACACCCTGTTCATTCAAATTTCTTATATTAAATTTTGTTTAAATTTTACAGCTTCTAAATAAGGGAAATGTTATAGTGCTTAAAAATAGCATGATTAATTTACTGTCTATTCATTACATAAGATGAGCTAATTGTTTTCAAACAATGTCCTAATCAGATACAGCAGTGAAATTTAATGAAATAATTTTATTGGGTTGATTAGGTGGTAGAATTGTGGATTGGGGGCATGCTATTTTCTACAATATTTGTAATAAATAACAGCACTTAAAATTGTTCCAAGTGAAATCATCAGCCTCATAGGCAAAACTCTGTGTTGATGAATAGAGAAAGTGAATGGATTCATCAACATATAATTTTTCATTTAACACAATTTTGGAAGATGACAGGCACGTCCTTCCACCCATGAATCTGAACCACTGAACATAATGAAAACTCTGTTTACCCCATATTTCAGAGAAAAAGGTGGCCATGCCTTTGATAAAAACCTGTCTCTTAACTGCAGCCTGAATTGCAGGATGTAGGATGTTACAGAGATGGGAATTCAGAAGTTATAATTCTACATAACAAATATTTTTTTTGGGGGGAGGGAATGGGAGAATATTGAAGTTTCAAAAGTTTAATGGTCTGAGGTAAAAACTTTTGCATCATTATATGATTCAGGAAGTATGTAAACTAATAGTAACATGAATACAGAACATCTAGAAGAACAACTATTTTAGCTATGTAGATTTCCAGAAAAGCCATAGTTTTATTTAATATTGTCTTTAATGGAATATATTGAAGCACAGAAAACACTCACAAATTTGGCTTTCACACATTCATACTGAAAGTAATCTGGAAATATATATATTCCGGAAATATGTGGGTTTAAAAATATTTTACTTTTGATCCAGGAATTCCAGTTCTGTTAATCAATACTAAAGAAACAATCCATGATATAAATAAGCTTTATGTACAGTGACATCTACAATTACAACAAATTGCTGCTAAACAAAACATTGAACAATAAATAATTGTTATCTATGTACATCCAGTCAACTCATTATTAATCTTCTAAAGAATTGCTTTTTAAAATTATTTAGCATTATAGAAAAAGTATGCCTTTAAAGTTAAATTTAAATTTAAAATATTAGGATGCAATACTATAGTTTACATAAAAGGACAATCATGGACATAAAAGGAGAAGACTCAAGGGAAACACATGAATTTGTTCTCTTTTTATTTTTATCTTTTGGATCACTTTAACTAAAGGATAGCTTTTGTAAATAAGAAAAAACACTAGAATATAAGTAACGACAACCATCACTCTCTATCATGAAAATAACCTGAAAGCAATAATTTTGTGGCTTGGTCTCTAATTAATGGTTTTTATTTAAAGATTGTGTAAGAAAGCAAAATATTTGCAAAAATTTGCTAATTTTAATTAGGTAGGTACTTCAAACAAATAAATACATTCTTAGTAAACCAGGAAGCTCTCAAACATAGGTAAGCATCAAGTACTGCAAAGGTGGCTTTGCTAACTGTGGGCTTCCAAGGCACAGGTCCTGTCATTTCTCACTTTCTGGGCATGTCAATTTTAAGTGGAATAATGTAAAATGGCAAGGGAAGGAACAGGAGTTAAAAGTCATCAATGCTGCTTAACTGTAAATTACTATGCTAATTTTTGGAGACCCAATTTGGTGCTACATATCAAAACCTAAACAAATACATACATATGCATATGCTTTGCCTGGGTATCTCTTAACATCTCGAAATGTAATTTTGTGGGAATAATTATAAGTAGAAAAAAGTGTTTATGTATAAGAGTGTTTATCTCTGAATTATTTCTAATATCAAAAGATAGAAATAATGATGAATAAAACTGGATCATTTAAATACAGTATAATATATCTACTTGATGTAATGTTGATCAGCTATTAAAATCACATTTAAGAAAAATATTAAATGTTAAATATTAAGAATACAATTAAATGATGTGATGTGAGAAAATGCTATGTTATTCTTCAAATCTTACAAATCCATTTTATGTTATATTTGCAGTCTTTAAGGGAAATTATATATCTTTATGTAAAAAAGAATTAAAAATATGCACACTAATTGATTAAAAGTGTGAGAATGTGAGATGCTAAAATTGTGGATGTTTTTATATCTTCCTCATTTAGTTTATTCAGTTTGAATTTTGCAAAATATTATAGGGTTTATATGTCAATAAAACAGTCCTAAATGATTCCTAAATTTCCTAAAATAATGTGTGTGCTCGTGTGGTTATAAACTTAGGTATAAATTGTATTTACCTAAGCACTGACCTTTGACTCATTACCAAAGTAGACTAATTTTAGTCAATTGCCAAAGTATCCATAAATAATCATGCAGTCATGTTCATTTCTTTTTTCCCCCCAATTTTTTTATTTGTATATATTCATGGGGTGCAAGTGCAATTTTGTTACATTGATACACTGTATTGTGGTGAAGTCAGTCTCATGTTCATTTCTCAGAGGCAAACTACAAATTCCCTGAACAGCAACCAAAATAGAGCAAAATGTTTCCTACTTCAATGAAAACTTTGTTATATTCTCCACGTAGAAGACAAACAAAGTAAACACGTCTATTATTTGAAGTTGATGAAGGAATGCATGTCAGGCTTGTTTGGTTGGAAAACAGGAAGTATTTCTTCCCAAGGCTTATAAGGAACATCTCTTTAGGTGTGTAAAGATTTTAATTCCTATGCGCCAGTGTCATAACCCTACCCCATACTATACTTTTTAAAAGACACAGTTTCTCTTCCTAATTTGTTGATTACACTGTCTTCTTTTTGAAATTATACATATAAAGATGTATGGTACATCTTTTCCTATCCTTCTTTGTAAGTATCCACAATTTTTATGTAATCTTTACCACTTAGGTTTTTACACAGCTTCTTGAATATAAAATACTGGGATTTAAAAATTCAATAAAAAGGCACAATCAGCTATAAGATTTGAAGAGTGTGAATTTTTTTAGTCAAAATAGTTCCCTAATATTTACGATAACTGAGTTTACTCTTAGTTAGCAAAAGTTTACCAAGCAAAGCAATTTGCTAGTGAAGCTCCCTCCAGTTCACATAAAAATATAGTTTCCTTAATTCTACCTGCCTGATATAATCATTTTAATAGCATGATATAAAAACATCCCAAATTTTATTCATATATAAATGTATACATTCATTTAGAACATAAATTGGTTCACATTATACATTGGTCTCTAACCTGTTTTTCACCTTAATAATATACTATGAAAATCAACCTACATCTCTACTGTGGAAATTATATATGTTCCAAATTATTTATTTCAGCCTTGATTAAAATTAAAGTTAAAATCATGAAAATTATTTTGATAGCACAGACCTTGTACAAGTTTTAAATTTTAAACTGTTGACATAAAATTCTGAAACTCCAAAGCATTAAGCTGCCCAGTACAAATACGTATATAGATAATGGTAACCATTTAAGAATAAGCACAAGCCTTGAAGGTTCTAATTACGTAAAAATAGTGAGGTTGGTTAGGGATCTTTTGTCACATTTATATTTACTCTATATTTTGTAAGTATAGAATGATTCTTGGCTAGGTTGCTTGTAAAAATCTAATAAAGATTTCAATTCAGCTACAAAGTCTTGTCATAAAGCCTTTTACCTGTGACAGTAGGATGTTTATTTATTTAATTTTGAAGGATATTTTATTGTCTCATGAATGTTTTCTATTAGAAATTAAATTCGAATTGACTCATTAACTGTGCCATATTTAAACCACTTACTGTGAACTCACTGATTTTTTATAATTAAATAAAACTCCGTAAATTGTTAGTATTCTTTTGAAGCTTAGAGGAAAATCATAATCTTCTCTCCTCCTTTTATCAGAAAGTCCATAAAATATAACACTGACTCTGTTATATTTTGTAACATAAAATCTACATGTTATTTAACATAAAAATCTATTTTGTCCTGTTTTTTTAAATCTGCATTGTATTTGCTTGTGTGGGTATACCACAATTAATTCAATTCTGTATTCCAAAGCCCTCAGTTCCTAGCGCACATGTGTAGTTTAGTACATTTTATTGAGTGTTGAGACTGTTTTGTGGGAAGATACAGAGTGAATTTATGGCTTTGGACGGAGGTCTTCTTCCTAGGATGTCTGTGAATTGGACATATGGCTGGGCTTCACAGGCATTAAGTGTAGGTCCAGAATGCCACAAGAATTCGGCCTTCAAGGCCGTGATGACAATGACACCAAACCTTTGCTTACCTGGATGAGGAACATAGCTATGTGGTGAAATTCTCCACGACCCCCTTGCTTAACAGGAACTGTCATGAAGAATTTGCTGCCATCTCTAGAAAATACAGGCTCCTCATTCTAAAATATAAAAGAGCACATAACAATCTTAAAATGGCATATGCAATGTGTGCAGCCAGCTACTGTTAATGCTTGAATTGATTGTACCTATTACTAGTTTAAAATTACGTAGGAAAATTGTCAAATTATTTTTAAAAATAAGCATGATACTTAGTATTTTTAAAAGTGAACTTAATGATACATGGTGTGAACGTATGTGTTTGAGTGGTGGGAAGGATAGGGAAGTTTCATGCATAGTAGATAGGAATGATTTACTATTAGACAAAAGACATTTTAAATGGGCTCAAACAAGAATGTTCATATCTTCACATAACATTGTGTTTACCAATGTATCCTTTGAAGGTAAGGAAAATGCAAACATTGGCACCAACTTATCAAAATAATGTTTTACAAAAAATTTATAAAATTCCGTAACATACATTTAATATATTTTTCTGAGATCTTTTACTCAGCAATTGTGGTTATTTGAAGATTCATTTCTGACGATGTATACATAAATTCACTGAAAATACAAAAGCCAAGAGGCCACAAAATTGAAAGGAATCTATAGAAAATCATTAAATTCGAATGTCCATCCCACTGCTTATCTTTCCACAAACACACAAACAAAAATGCCCACCCACAACTGTGAATCCCCATTTGATAATTTTTAATTAAACTCTAGAGAGTGACACATTACATCAATAGAATTATTTTTGAGAATTAAATGAAGGAAGGCTTACATATAGTTTGCTTTCTCTTGCTTCAAAAGGAACATTAAAAAATGGATGCATCTGACAAAACATTAAGTTCTTTCCTGCTGGATTAATGGTAGTGATTATATATATGGTATAAAGAAAAGCTCTGTCTTTACAATGACCCTGAAGCCCTTTCAGATGGCCTGGCCCTCTACTCCTCTTCCATTCTCACTGGGCTTCCTTGCTGGCTTCTGCATGATCCTGCTCTAGGGCCTTTGCACTTTTTATTTCTTTCACTATTTATTTCTCTTTCATAAGAGGCTCTTCCTCTTATCTCTTTCAGGTCCCTGATCCAACGTCATCTTGTCAATAAGGTGCTTTCTGATTACCCCATGTAAAGTGTGACCAGGGAAGCCAGACCATCCGACTCTACCTGATATCCTTCATACCCTGTGCCTTCTTTCCAGTTTTCCATAACATCTAACACCATTCAACACACATTGTGTATATGTATGCATTTGTTTGTATGGATGTATTTGTGCATGAATGCATGTATGAATGCACGTATGTATGCACATATGTATGTAGTATTTCTCTATAATGTAAGCCCCATGGGACAGGAACCTTGTATTCTTGAGTGCTGTATCTCCAGCACCCGGGACAGTGACTGTCATGTAAATTGAGCTCCATAATTATTTACTGAATAAGTAAGACAATTAATAACTATTTTAATACACAGGAGAGTCTGATTTTACATTCATTAGTAAGTGCATCCCTTGACAGCAATATATATTTTCCTTGTCTACCTCAAGGACATTAATGAAAATTGTAAGGTAATATATGCAATAGATTTAAAACTCTGAAGTAATATACAATTCAAGGTTAGAAAAATTGCATAACTGGGCATAGAATAGATACTGACTAAATACTTGACTGAGTGAATCACATCTTTCAACTACGATAGAGTCAATAATTCTATTTGTTCCATCTCCTGCACGTCTGGGATATTTCTCTCTTGGGGTTTCTTTCATCTGAAAGAAACTTTCTGTCATCTTTTGAGATAGATCTTTCTCATATTTTGCTTAATCTCATGAAATATGAACTATTTTCAAATTTCCTTAGTTAGGAATTCTCTCCCAGTTAGGGAATCTCTCCCCTGATGTTCCAAAAAGCATCCTGTATTCAGCATGGCATGTAATGCACTCTATTATATTGATTTATTAATGTTGGCTTCCTTCACTAGGCAATTAATAATTAAACTAAACTGTCAAATTTATCTATGTAGCTTCATTGCATAAGATACAGTAGGTTCAAACTCATAATTGTTGAGTAGATAAGTGTATGTATACAATGGAAAAAGATTAGTTATCTATCTATCTATCTGTATATCACTCTATCCACCACATTGACTCTGACATGTTGGTTCCTCCCTTACTCACCATTCTCTCCTTGTGTTCTGCTCAAAGACAAATAGCTTTTTTCTGGTATGGGGAAATCTGAGCATTCCCCCATTTACATTGCCTTCTCCCCAGTTCTGGTGTATTAGAAGTGGTTCCAAAAAGAAACAGATGGGAGCTACAATCTCAAATGCATTGCTGCACTTCAACACCTTCTGCACTAGACATTATCTGGCTATAAACGTTCAGCTCCATGCAGGTAGAGCCAATCACACTGCTCACTTTCATGACCTTAAGAAAGTTAGTGTCTATGACGCACATGGCCCTGAACTGGGGATTCTGAACCCTACCCCTTGACCAAACATATCATATACTGGTCATCCCAGCTGTAGGCCACTTGAAAGCTAGACCAAAAATGTCCACTTCTCTTTGCCCTTCCTACTGTCCAGAAAGAGAGCGTATGATGATTCTACTAAATTTCTAATTATGTTAGAAATTTGCTTCTTCTTATTGCTGCTAGCATGCTCATCCTTTAAATTTCTTCTAATTCTAAGTATTTCATAAAATTCCCTTAGAGCTTCTGGGGAAAAAATCAACTATGATAAACTACCAACTGAATTTTTTTACTGAATAATTGATAACTGGATGCTCTGGTTTTAAAAAATTCTATCAAACATTTATAAATTTGGGATTTCAAATTTAGATAGCGTAATCTCAAAAGAACGTATATTATGTTGATGCATGTTAAACTATTACGAATGTCACCAGCAATAAAAGTGATAGCAAAAGAGGCTTAATAATTCAGGGCAATTTAGAATACGTCAATATCCATTGTGTCATTGTTTTTATTTTCAGTATCTGCCTTAATTTTGTGGGAGTCCATTATTGGCTGCAAAATCAAGGATTTTTTTTTCCAATTTTATTTTACATATTGACTAAGATAAAATTGTTTATATTAACAGATACCCATGTATATAAACACATTTACAAACATCTCTCTCTCTCTTTTCCCCCCTGCCCCCCTTCAGACAAACAAGGATTTAGCCAATTTAAAATTCTTTTTCACTTTCTTTCTTATTCAATAAGTATTTATGGAGCTCTTCTTATATATTGGATTCTATATTAGGCATTTGGTTCACTAAAGGGAGCAAAAAATAAACATCCTCCCTGCCCCTTGTATCTTCGTAATAAATCGCGGAAATATTTAATAATTGTATAAGTGTCACACCAAGATTACAATTGACTTTAAGATAACTTTTATTGGGGGATGTTTATGGGGTGACAGAAATTTGCTTCTTCTCATTAGGAGGGGACTTCTTATGCAGGTGATATAAGCCAAGGTTTGAAAAATGAATAGGCTCTAAAAAAGAAAGTTTGAGAGAATTATGTCCAGAAGGGAGGGCACCTAGGAAGTCCCTGTGCATAGGGAGGGCCAATGTGGCTAGAATGGAGAAAATAGATGTAAGGATGATATGACTCAGAGCTGGAAAAGCTTTAATTTAATCCCTTATGGACCATTTAAGGATGTTGCTCTTTATCTGAAGGAGGGAAAGAAGAGAAAAAAGTTGTTTGAGTTGTTGGAGTGGGAATATGAGGGAGATGTTGGTAGTGATAATAAAACGTATCATACAGGTCACTCAGCCAGCCTGCAGCATGGAGCACAGGTTGGCAGGTGCCTGCAGGGTTGAGAGTTCACCAGTTTAAGGAGGAACTGCTGTACCTGTAGTTTGAACCTGGACAGTGCTTGTGGATCGGAGAAAAGTAAAGTGACTTGAGACATCTTTAAGAGTAAAATCAAAGGAAAATCTGTATATAGTAATTACACATACAGATTGAGAAAAGGTTTAAGGATGACTAATAGGTTAATGGTTTTAATTGCTGGATGGATAATTATGTCGTTGACTCCTATGACAAAAAGAAATAAGAATCAGTAGAAGGGGAATGTGTTCAGTTTAGACCTGGGGAGTGTGTAACCACTTTTATGGATTTATGAGGAGATACCAAGCATAATTTTGAATGTTTCAGAACTCATTGGAGTGCCTGGCGCTATAAATTTGGAAGTCGCAATATATGGGTGGTCATTGAAACCATAGATGTGTATTACACCTAGGGAGAGAATATAAAACAAAGGAGGGCTGTAAAGAACAAAACAAATCAAAACCAGCCAAACTTCACTGATGTCACCAACTAGCATTATGACCTAAGATACATCTAAGGAAAAAATATTAATCTGAATAATCTCCACATGACCTATTTATGTGGAGATTTGGTCAATTTTCTTGGCAATTTGAACAATGCTGATGACATCCAGTTTTGGTAGGTTCGAACTTTTTCTCCTTCATCTGAAAAAGTTTACTTATATAAATGATCCTGAAATTGGATCCTGGTAGTTATTCTGCAATTTGTGTGCCATTAAAATAAAATAAAACAAACCTTTTCACAAATGATGTCATAGAAAGCTTAAATCATAAATGTTTTAATGGAAAAGAATCACTTTGTCAAACCTAGCAAAACCCTAAAGTCATATTGTATTATTGAAATAGCTTTTTTTAAAAAGTTATCACATAACAAATGGGTGAATAGGATGGTCAGATGGGCCAGAATGAAACAGGGACCACCATACTATACCTGTTTAGAGAGCCACGCATCAGATGTCATTTCATATTTCTGAAACAAAACAATTAACTCCATGAAGCGTGTAAAGACCACAATGAGCATATATCAATTTCACTTTTTTTTAAACTGTTATCTTCAGGCATTTTTTCCTTCGTTTTAACTGGTGAAATACCATGAGAGATCCCATTGTCATTATTGATTTAAACTGAATGAATAAGAGGAGAATTGGGATTAAATGGTAATTTAAGCACAAAGTCTTTTCTTTGGTGAACACTTTCAGGATTCCCAGCAGTATGTCACCAGCGATAGAAGATCACTTCCCACCTGTTTGATTACCTCATTCACTCTGTTTTGAACCACCAGGTACCGTCTCTTTTCACCTCTAGGCATCATCGGGAAAAAAAACTATGAAGTCCTTCAAAGGAACTGGGCAAACGGCCAGGAATAAAATTAAAAAGTGGACATTCTTTCCATATTCAATCTACTGTTAATAATAGCCGTTTTTTCTTATTAGTAAGTAGTACCTCAGTCTTAGGGGAAAAAAATTAAACATTTGAAATGATGAAATCATATGTTCTTTTGAAACAGTCTTGCCAAAGATCAGAACCAAAATCATACTGCAAAAACCAAAATTAGACTAATTTATTCTCAGGTTAAATGTGTGTAGATAAAATAAGTTTTAGTAATACTGTTTGTATGTAATGACGTGAAATATCTCATAGTTTTCTGAAAGAAATGATTCTACACTAGAAGTATTCAAATTAAGAAAACTAAGTAACACTATATTAGGGATTTTCTCATATGCAGAGGTACTCATTTCAAATTGTTAATGATAATTATTTATTTACAGGGTTTTTTAAAATGCTACTTTCCCTTCTTAAATTCATATTGTTATTACATTGTAATTGGCCACTTTCACTTTTCAGGGCATTTTTTTCAATAGATCTTTGCTACAGGCAGACATCAGGAAAGCATCTAATTGAATCATTGCTTGATTCTTTATTTGCACCTCAGTAATAACCATTCTTGGTATCTGTAAAATACAGACATAAAATAGATACCAATGCCACTACACATTAGTGCAAACAAGTTTTGTTAGAACCCATGAAAGCCCAAAACTTCGTATGCTATTTCAGTCTTATTATTTCAATAAGCAGAAAGTAAAATCTTTTTAACTCCATACATGGAATAGAAATATAATAGAATATCAGTAAGGTGTCAAATCAGTAATATGATAGGATTATTATAACTATTTGCTATTGAAGCATTTTAATTTATCTTTGAAGTAATTATCATTACCTGTATGTAATGAAAATCTTTAGATTATCCTTATATAGAGAAAGCTAGGCTTTCTCTGATTAACTAGAATACATATAGGCCAATTTTTAAATGACTTAGTAACCAACTGCATAAGAAACCATCCAGAACACTTTAACAAACAAATGGAGAAATCTTAGTCAGTCTATAATCTAGCCATATGAAAGAGGAAGTCTGAGATAAATTTTCTAATAATACAAGCTTAATATGAAAAGCATCAGCCAAACTCGGTAAGTAAATGGTTGGTTCAACTATTTCATTTCCATGTCTATGCTTGTCATTCCATTCAAAGAGAAATGTCTGCCTCTTATTTCACTCTTTTACAGGCCATTTAAAAGGTGTTTTAAAAATGTTCACCTATAGTGAAATGAACAGATCTTAAGTGTATAATATGATGAGTTTTGACACATTTATCCCATCAAGATATAGAACCTTTATATCCCCTCAAAGAATTCCCTCATGCCCCTTCCCAAAGGTTCCAAAAAGGCAACCCACTTTTGATTTCTTTCCCCATAGATTATGTTTGCCTGTGTTAGAAATTCAGATAATTGTCATCATGCATTATGTATACATTATGTACTCTTTACTGTGAGCTTTCTTTCACAGGTTTTTGAGATTCACTCATATTGTTGAGTTTATCAGCATACTGTTTTATTTCTTCTTAAGTTGCTGAGTAGAATTCCATTAGTATAGATATGCCTTATTTTTTTTTATCCATTGCTGGTCAATGGACAATTAAACAGTCTCCAAATTTTAGCTACTTTAAATAAAACTTCTCTGAAGACTTTTTTTTACAAATCCTTTGGTAGACATGTTTTTATTTTCTGTGTAAGTACCTAGAAATAGAATTACTGAGTATGTTTATATATGGAAAATATATATACCATGTTTACATATATGTTTAACTTTATTTGAAACCAAAAAATCATTTTACACTTCCATCTGCAAAGGATGAGAATTTTCGTTCTTCAAATCTTCATCAACAGTTAATGTTGTCACCATTTTTGTTCTTGATTGAATTTGGTCATTCTAATAGTATGTAGTGTTATCTCTTTCCCTAATGTCCAATGATGTTGAGTATTTTTAATATATTTATTATGTTCCTTATAAATATCTGTTCACATGATTTTATGTTTTTATTGGGTTGTCTTTATATTAGTGAGTGTAGGATTTCTTTATATATTTGGCAGATACAAATTTTGGAACATTTCCAGTACCCCAGTCTGTGGTTTGCTTATGTATCTCCTTAATGGTGCCTTTGATGAGAAGTTGCTAATTTTGATGATGTCCAACATATTGTTATTATTACTTTTTTTGGAGACAGGATCTCGCTTTGCCCCTGGGGCTAGACTGTAATGGTGTCATCACAGCTCACAGCAACCTCAAACTCCTGGGCTCAAGTGATCCTCTTGCTTCAGCGTCCCAAGTAGCTGGGACTACAGGTACACGCCACCACGCCCAGCTAATTTTTTCTATTTTTGGTAGAGATGGGAGTCTTGCTCTCGCTGAGGCTAGCCTCAAACTCCTGACCTCAAGCGATCTTCCTGCCTCAGCCTCCGAGAGTGCTAAGATTACAGTGTGAGCCAACATGACCAGTCATATTTTTTTATATACTTGTCAGATATACATTTTGCAAAATATCCAGTAACACAGTCTGTGGTTTACTTATGTATTTCCTTAATAGTGTCTTTGATGAGAAGTTGCTAATTTTGATGGCGTCCAATATATTATTTTTTAGATTAGTGATTTTTTTGCCTATTCAATATAGTGAAGTTATATGTCATATTTTCCTCTAGAAGATTGAGAATATTAGCTTTTAGATTTAAGGCTGTGATTTATCTTAAGTTGATTTTAGAATATGATATGAGATAGATGTCAGACATCATTTTTTTTCTTCATTTGAATGCCAATTGTTCCAGCACTATTTTTCTCCATTGAATTGGTTTGCCACCTATGTTGAAAATCAAGCAATCATATAAATGTGGGTCTATTTTCTGAAAACTATTAGATTCAGTTGACCTATTTGGGTGTCTGTATGCTTCCACTACCATCTCTAGGCTTCAGTGGCTTTCTAGGTATTCTTGAAATCAGGTAGGGCTAACTCCTCCAGCTTTATCCTTTTACAGTATGGTTTTCGCTTGTTCACGTCTTTTGCATGTCCATATAGATTTTTAAAACAGCTTGTCTGTTTCTTCAAAAACAGTCTGATGGGCTTTTAATTGGAATTATACTGAAATTATAGTTAAATGGGAGTAGAATTGATATTTTAACAATATTAAGCTTTTCAATTCAAGACCGTGGAATAGCTTCCATATATTTAGTTCTTTATAAATGCTTTTCAGCAATGTTGAGGCTTTGGTTTTAGGATTTTTCATAATATTTGTTAAATTTATAATTATGTATTTAAAGTTTTAAAGATTGTAATGGTATTTTAGCTGATTTTCCTTCTTAATATTACTAATGTATAGAAATACATTTTGTTGTTTCTTAGTTCTTTATTTTGAAACAAGCACAAGCTTACAAGGAAGTTACACCACCAGTTCAAGAAACTCCCGCTTACCCTTTAGACGTATTCACTACTTGTCTATATTTTGCTCTATTTGCTTTATTATCTTTCCTCTCTCTCTCTCTCTCTCTCTCTCTCTCTCTCTCTCGCTCCTGTTTCTGAACAATTTAAGAAGATGGAAGCATACTTTTCCAAAACCAATCAAAGGGAGAACTACATTTAAAAAAAAAAACCAAAAATCTATTTGACAGCAAGTTGGAGGCATTACATCCTTTACTCCTACATACTTCAGTGACCATTTCCTAAGAAAGTTAGAGTCTCCTATACAACGACAATAAAATTACCAAAACCAGAAAATTGAACACACAATTGAAGTGGGTACATTGACCTTATAAATTGTGATCTTGTATTCTACATTTTTTGTAGTTTTATTATTTTTTATGTGCATTAAAATTATGTTGTCTACAAAGAAAGACAGTTTTACTTCTTTTTCTAAAATTATATTTACTTCTTCTCAAGTTACTCTCATTAGAGACTCTAGCAAAGTTTGCATAACATTACTGAGAATAGATAGGCTTACCTTGTTGTTAATCTTAATATGAATGAGATCAGCGTTTCTTCATTGAGTGTGGAGTATTTCATGGGTATCCTTTATCAGATTGTGGATGTTTCTATTCATTTATTTTGAAAGTTATCATGAATTGGTGTTGAATTTTGTCAATTGCTTTTTCTTCATCTACTGAAATATTTAATAACTTTAATTTTTTTCTCTTAACATAGTGGATTACATCAATTGGTTTTTAATATTAAAGTAATTTAAATTCCTAGGATAAGCCTCATTTGGTGGACCCACTATGCTCTATTTATATTGCTGGAGTTGAGTATTAATATGTTTAGGATTTTTTGTATCTGTGTTCATGAGAAACACCAGTCTAAAGTGTTCTCTCTCATGATGTCCTTGTCTAGTTTTGGCATCAGTATTATCTTACTCTTATAAATAAATTGAAAAGTGCTCATTCTTTTTCACTTTCTGAGGAATGTAGGGATGTTATCATATATTCCTGAGTAAAAATGCTATGGTTTGAATGTTTGGCCCCTGCCCAAATTCATGTTGAAATTTAATTGCCATTGTAACAGTATTAAGACGTGGGATCTTTAAGAGGTGTTTAGTCTGTGAGGGCTCTGCTGTCATGAATGGATTAATGACTTTATTGAGGGACTGGGTTTGTTATCACAGAGTGGGTTCCTTATGAAAGGATGAGTTCTGCCCCCTTTTGTTTCTCTCTTTGTGCTTCCACTGTGGGATGGCTCAGCATGAAGGCCCTCACCAGATGCCAGCCTCTTGATCTTGGATTTCCCAGATTCCAAAACAGTGAGCCAATAAATTTCTGTTCATTATGAATTATCCAGTTTGTGGTATGCTGTTATGGCAGCACAAAATGGACTAAAACAAGGAATGATAGCATTTATTCCTTAATAATTGATAGAATTTATCACTGAATACACTTGATTCTAGAGTTTTCTTTGTGGAAAGGTTTCTAATTATGAATTAAATTTCTTTAGTTGGTATAAAATTATTCAAAAGCTCTTCCTTTTCATACATTCATTTTGCTGATTTATTTTCCTGTTATTTTTAGTTGACATGTAATAATGGTATGTATTTATGGAATAGTACAGAATAATATTTTGATACATGTAAACAATGTGTATGATCTAATCAGCATAATTAGTATATCCATCACTTCAAGTATTTATCATATCTTTGTGTTATAAACATTCAAAACCCATTCTTATAATTTTTTGAAAATATACACTAAATTACTGTTAACCATATTCAGCCTTCAGTGTCTACAGGACACTAGACCTTATTCCTCTAATCTAGCTGTAACTTTGTATCTGTTAACCAACTTCTCCCTATCCCTTCAGTGCCACAAGCTTTCCAATGGACTAATAATCACAATTCTACTCTCTACTTCTACAAGCTCATTTTTTTAGCTCCCACATATAAGTAAGAACATATTGATAGGCAGAGCAGTAGTTACTCCATTCTAGATTGAGCCTGGCCACTCCCACCACGATTGCCCTACATTAACTGCACGTAGCAAGTCACCTGCCCAACCTAGACACCCCTGAACATATTCGGCTAAACCACAGCAGTGATCTGGATCAGGGACTTTACATCAACAATAACCTCCATTATTGATGACTTTACATTAACAATCACCTGCCGTTATGGATGATTTTATATCAACGACCACCTAGTCTGACCACTACAACAATACAGATCAAGAGTTTGGTGTTCTACCCAGAAACAACAAAGAACTAAACAGGGCAGGTGGGAGGGGGTCGGCTCTCCCCGCTTATAAAAAGCCTCACAAAACCCCTTTTTGTGCTGACTCGCTTTTCGGACTCAGCCCACTCGCACCCGAGTGAATAAACCAGCTTTGTTCCTCCCACATAGCCTGTGTGTGAGATCTGTCCTTTGGGTCATTCGACCTTCCACATATGGTATTTAACTTTCTGTTGAGTCACTTACTTCACTTAACATAATGTCTTCCAGACTTACACATGTTGCTGTGAATGACAAAATTTCATTCCTTTTTATGGTTGAATAGTATCCTATTGTGCATATATACCACATTTTCTTTATCCATTTATTAGTTGATTGACATTTAAGTTGATTCCATATCTGCAATAAACATGGGCATGCAGGTATCTATTTAATATACTCTTTTCCTTTCTTTTGGATAGATACTTAGTAGTAAGATGGCTGGAAACATATGGTAGTTCCATTTTAAGTTTTTTGAGAAACCTCTATATTGTTTCTCATAATGGCTGCACTAATTTACATTCCCAACAATAGTGTTTAAGAGTTCCCTTCTCTTTGCATCCTAACCAGCATTTATTTTGTTTTGTCCTTTTGATGATAACCATTCTAATGAGGGTGAGGTGATATCTCATTGTGGTTTTGATTTGCATTTCCCTGATGATTAGTGATGGAGCATTTTTTCATATGTTTGTTGGCTATTTGCATGTCATCTTTTGTGAAATGATGCTGCTCTGTACATATTTAATTGTATTATTATTATTATTATTTTGTTGTTTTTCTGTTACATTGTTTGACCTCCTTTTATATTTAGATATTAGTCCCTTGTTGAGTGAATAGTTTGCAAATATTTTCTCCCAGTCTACAGGTTGTCTCTTCAGTCTGTTGATTGTTTCCTTTGTTGTGCAGAAGCTTTTTAGTTTGGCATAGTCCCATTAGTTTATTTTTGGGTTTTTTGCACGTGCTTTTAAAATCTTTGCCTAGACCAATGTCCTGAAGTATTTTCCCTATGTTTTCTTCTAATAGTTTTATAGTTTTGGGCTTATGGTTAAGTATTTTGTTTTGAGTTGAATTTCATATATAGTGAGATATAGGGGCCTAGTTTAGCTTTTTTGCATATGGATATCCCATTTCCCCAGCAAGATTTATTTAAGAGGCTATCTTTCCCTAATGTATGTTCTTAGTGCTTCTGTTGAAAATCAGTTGGCTGTAAATACATGGATTTACTTATGGGTTCCCTAATCTGTTCCATTGGTCTAAGTGTCTGTTTTTATACAAATGCCATGCTGTTTTGATTACTATAGATTTGTAGTATATACTTTAACATCTTGTAGTGTGATGCCTCCAGCTTTGTTCTTTTTGCTCAGTCCTGATTTGGCTATTTGGAATCCTACGTGGTTCCATACAGATTTTAGGATTTTTTTTCTATTTCTGTGAAGAATATCTTTAGTATTTTGATAGGGATTGTGTTGAATCTGTAGATTACTTTGGGTAGTATGGTCATTTTAACAATATTAACTCTTCCAATCCATGAGCATGGGATGACTTTATATTTTTATGTTTCCTTTTAAAATACTTTTATCAGTGTTTTGGAGTTTTCATTGTAGACATCTTTTACCACTTTGGCTAAATTTATACCTAGGTATTTTTTGTACCTATTGTAAATTGGATTGCTTTCTTGATTTCTCTCTCAACTAGTTTGTTATTGGCATATCCAGACACTACTGATTTTTATATGTTGATTTTTTATCCTGCAACCTAACTTATTTTTTTTATCAGAACTAAGTCTTTTTATGGTGGTGTCCTTAGGTTCTTCTAGATATAAAACCATGTTGTCTGCAAAGAGGGAAAATGTGACTTCCTCCATTCTAATTGGTTGCCCTTAATTTCTTTCTATTGCCTAATTGCTATGGCTAGGCTTTCCAGTACTATGTTGAATAAGAGTTGTGATAGTGATAATCCTTGCATTGCTCCAATTCTTGGAGGAAAGGCTTTCAGCTTTTCCTCTTCCAGTATGATGTAAGTTGTGTGCTTGTCATGTGTGGCTTTTATTGTGTTGATGCATGTTCCTTCTATACCTAACATGTTGAGAGTTTTTGTCATAAAGGGATGTTGAATTTTATTAAATGCATTTTCTGCATCTATTGAGATAACAATACACTTTTCATCCTTCATTCTATTGATGTGATGTATCACATTTATTAACTTATGTGTGTTGAACCATCCTTGCATTTTAGAGTGGCATAAGCGGGATAAGTCCCGCTTGATCACGGTACATTGTCTTGTTGATGTGTGGTTGAATTCAATATTTTTCTAGTATTTTGTTGAGGATTTTTACATCTATGTTCATCAGGGATATTGGCCTATAGTTTTCTTTTTTTGTTGTGTCCTCATCTGGCTTTTGTATCAGGGTAATGTTACCCTCATAGAATGAGTTAGGAAGAATTCCCTCCCTTTCATTTCTTGAATAGTTTGACAAAAGTTGGTATTAGTTCCTCTTTAAAAGTTTGGTAGAATTCAGTAGTGAAGCCATCTGGTCCTGGGCTTTTTTTTTTGTTCAGAGAGTTTATTACTGATTTAATCTTGTTGTTCATGATTGGCCTGTACAAGTTTTCTGTTTCTACCTGGTTCAATCATGATAGATTATATGTGTCCAGAAATGTATCCATTTCCTCTCGGTGTCCTAACTCATTGATATATACTTGTTCATAATAGTCTCTGTTGGTCCTTTGTATTTGTGTGGCATCAGTTGTAATGCCTCCTTTTTTGTTTCTGATTTTATTTACTTGGGCTTTCTCTCTTTTTTCTTACTCTAGCTAACAATTTGTTTATTTTTTCAAAAAGCCAACTTTTCTTTTCATTGATTTTTTTGTATTATTTTTTGGTCTCTATTTTATTTTGTTTGCTCTGACCTTTATTATTTTTTTCCTTCTACTAATTTGCTTTTGTTCATTATTGCTTTTCTAGTTCCTTGACTTTACATCATTAGGTTGCTTAATTGAAATCTTTCTACTTTTCAATGTACGCATTTATTGCTATAAACTTCCCTCGTAGTACTGCTTTTACTGTACTCCATAGGTGTTGGTATGCTGTGTTTCTATTTTCATTTGTCTCTAGAAATGGTTTTATTTTCCTCTTTTTTCATTACCCAATGGTCATTCAGGAACATTATATAATTTCCACGTATTTGTGTAGTTTCCAGAATTCCTCTTTTTATTGATTTCTACTTCCATATTCCACTGTGTTCTGAGAAGATACTTGACATGATTTTGATTTTTTAAATATTTTTTGAGATTTGTTTTGTGGCCTAACATCTTTCTATCCTAGAAAATGTTCCAAGTGTTGATGAGAAGAATGTGTATTCTGTGCTGTTGGATAAAATATTCTGTAAATGTCTGTTAGAATATTTGGTGTACAGTGCAGTTTAAGAATGATGTTTCTGTGTTTATTTTTTTGTCTGGATGATCTATCCAATGCTGAAAGTGGGATGTTGAAGTTCCCGACTATTATTGTTGGGGTCTATTTCTCCTTAAATCTACTAATATTTGCTGTATATATTTGGGCTTTCTGGTGTTGGATACATATATATTTACAAGTGTTTTATCCTCTTGCTGTACTGGTCTCTTTATCATTATACAATGACCCTCTTTTTCTCATTTTTATGTTTTTTGACTTAAAGTATATTTTTTCTGATATAAGTGTAGCTAATCCTTCAAATTTTTGTTTTCATTGGCATGGAAAGTTTTTTCTAACCCTTCATTTTCACTCTGTGTATGTCTTTACAGGTAACATGAGTCTCTCATGTAGGAAGCATATAGTTGAGTCTTTTATTTTTCTTTTGATATATTCAGCCAATTTACATCTTTTAATTGGAGAATTTAAGCCATTTACGTTCAAGGTTGTTATTGATAGGTGGGGACTTACTCCTGTCACCTTGTACATTGTCTTTTGCTTGTTTTGAAAGTCCTTTGTTCCTTTCTTCCTCTCTTATTGTTTGTCTTTGTAGTTTGCTAGTTTTCTGTAGTGACTATATTTGATTCCTTTCTTTTCCATTTGTGTATTTGCTCTACCAGTGAGTTTTATATTTCTGAGTGTTTTCATGGTGGTAAATGTCAACTTTTTGCTTCCAGATATAGCACTCTATTAAGCATGTTTTTGTAGGGCTGGTCTAGTGGTGATGAATTCCCTCAGTTTGTACTTGTCTGGGAAAGACTTTATTTCTCCTTCATTTCTGAAGGATAGCTTTGTTGGGTTTAGCATTTTTCACCACCACTTTTTTCTTACAGTACTTCAATGTGTCATTCCATTCTCTCCTGGCCTGTAAGGCTTCTGCTAAGAAATCTATTGTCAGTATGATGGCTGTGACCTTGTATATGACTTGATGCTTTTCTCGTGCTGTTTTTAGAATTCTCTCTTTGTCTTTGGCTTTGGGTTTAACTATATTATGCCTCAGAGAGGATATTTTGGGGTTGAATCTCTATGGGGATGTTTAAACTTCCTCTATACGGATGACCACATTTCTCTCAAGACTTGGAAGTTTTCAGCTATTATTTCATTACATATGTTTCCTATGCCTTTTTCCATTCCCATCTTTTCTCCTTCTAAACTCTCATAATGCACATTTTTTTTTATTCCTTAATTGTATCACATACAACCCATAGGTTTTCTTCATTCTTTTTTATTCTTTCTTTTCCTTTTTGTCTGGCTGGTTTGTTTCAAAAGTCTTTAAGTTCAGAAATGCTTTCTCTGCTTGATGTAGTCTATTGTTGAAGCTGTCAACTGTGTATTTTATTTCATTGATTGAATTTTTCAGGTACAAGATTTATATCTGGTTCTTTTTTGTGATATCAACCTCTTTGTTGAACTTCTCATTCAGATTATGAATTATTTTCCTGATTTTGTTGAATTTTGTGTCTGTATTCTCTTGTATCTCACTGATTTTCTTTAAGATTATTATTTCAAATTCCTTTTAGGCAGTTCATATATTTCCTTTTCTTTGGGGTCTGTTACTAGTGACTTATTGTGTTCCTTTGGAGGCATCATGTTTCCTTGCTTTTTCATGTTTCTTGTGTCCTTACATTGATATATGTGCATCTGGTGTAATAGTCACTTCGTCCAATTTTATGGAGTAACTTTTATAGGTAACAACTTTTTCTGTAATGTATCTGTAGGGAACTTTGGATATGGTACTGGGTAGTACCACAGTGTAGTCTCTGTTATGATTTCTTCAGCTGTAATCAACATCACCAGTGTCTGTGGTTCATCAGTGTCTTAGTCTGTAGTTGTTTGTGGAGGCTGTGTTAATGCTTTGCTGGGTACTGGGGTGTTAATCAGGCCAGTCCTCAGGCTTCTGGGAAATACTCAGGCACCAGCTGTTGGGGTGGCTGGCCTTAGCAGACTGGTCCTTGGGCCCTTGGGCAGCTTGCATGGGCATCAGCAGTGGTGGTTGTGGGCCCTGGGAAAGCTGCCCCTTGGGCCAACAGGTGTCATGCATGGATGCCTGTGGTGGCAGTGAGGGATGTGGGCCAGGAAATCTGTGTTATGAGTCCCTGGGCAGCATATGTGGGTATGCAGTGGCCCCATTCTGGAAGAGTCAGGTCCTTCTCAATGGTGGCATCTGCAGACAGATAGTTCTCAGGTTCTGAAAATTGCTTGCTACAGCTTTCATTTTCCCAGGGGCAGCCTCTCTGATGTGTTGAATTTCCTGTCCCTTGGAGTGTAGGGCACTGCATGGGCTTGGGTGCTAGTGGTGTGGCTGCACCACTGAGTCCAGCTGGTGTCACTATGCTGCAGTCCTCTGAGTGGATGTGGGGGTATGACAATGATTTCCTAGGGATCTGCAGATGCTGGAGTTACTAGGGTTTACGGAAGGCTGTAGTCTAGGGTTTACAGAAGGCTGTAGTCTGGTGTTATCTCTACTCCCCAAATGGTGCCTTGATGCGGCAGCTTGGATTTCAGGGAGTGGGAGGAATCCAGCATGAATTTACTCTGTGGGACAATGTAGTTATGTCAGTGGTCCCCAACCTTTTTGGCACCAGGGATCAGTTTCATAGAAGACAATTTTTCCATGGACCAGGGTGGGGGGGTGGTTTGGGGATGATTCAAGCACATTACATTTATTGCAGTCAAACCTCTCGGCTAATGATAATCTGTATTTGCAGCCACTCCCCAGTGCTAGCATCACTGCCTCAGCCCCACCTCTGATCATCAGGCATTAGATTCTCATAAGAAGTGTGCAACCTAGATCCCTTGCATGTGCAGTTTACAGTAGGGTTTGTGCTCCTATGAAAATCTAATGCCACACTGGTCTGACAGGAGGTGGAGCTCAGGAGGTGACTCCAGCGATGGGGAGCAGTTATAAATACAGATGAAGTTTTGTTCACCGATGCTCACCTCCTGCTGTGCAGGCAAGCTCCTAACAAGCCACAGATCTGTACTGGTCCATAGCCAGGAGGTTGGGGACCACAGAGTTATGTGGTCTCCAGGCAGTTCCCTGTACTAGGTTCAGGGCCTTTGAGAGCCAAGGAGTTCTCCTGTAGCTAGGATTGCAGATTTCTGTGGTGAGAATGTGGACTATTAGGGATCTCTCACTTACCTTTTCTCACAATGGGGTGTCCCAACTGGCTCCAAGTTGGTCCCTACCAGCTGATTCGTTTCCATCTCTCTGCTGCCATCTCAGTTTTCCATGCCTCAGAGTGGCCCTGTCATTTCCTTCCTGAATTCCAGTGTTCTCCCATAGGTGCTCTATTCAAAATGTGGTTAATGACTTGATGTTTTGGTTCTTCTCTGTGGAGGCCAGTGCTGGGCACCTCCAGTCAGACATTTTGATGCTATATCCTCCTATACTCTATTTTGCTGATTTGTGTCTTTCAACAGATTTGTTCATATCATCTATTTGAGAATTTATTGGAATGCTAATCCCTTATTATCTTTTTAACATTTATAGACTCCATAGTATTGTACCTTTTCATTCTTGAAATTGGTAATTTGGGGTTTTTTTTCTTCATCAGTACAAGTAAGGATTTATCAATTTTATTACTCATGTAAAGAAACAATTTTGGCTTTCATTGATTTTTCTTTAGAGTTCTTTTGTTTTATTAATTTGTGCTCTTATTTTTATTATTTCATTTCCTCTAATTAGTTTGAGTTAAATTTGCATTTCTTTTTCTAGCTTCTTCAGTTAGAGTTCATTATTTACTTTATATATTTTTTTGCTTTTATCTTTTCTTTTTTCTATTTTATTGACAAATAATAATTGTATATATTTATGTAGTACATGTAATGTTTTGATATATGTATATATTATGGAATATTAAATCAAGCTAATGAACATATCCATTCTTCACCTACTTATCATTTTTTTTTGCGTGTGGTGCAAACATTTAAAATCTACTCTCAGCACTTTTGAAATATACATTACAATATTATTAACGATAGTCATCATGCTGTGCAATCGATTTTAAAAACTTATTCCTTTGTCTACCTAAAACTTTGTACCTTTGACCAATATCTTCTCACTTCAACTTCTGGTAACCACATTTCTACTCCATGCTTGTTTGTAAAATTTATTTTCTTTAAATTTCAATAGATTTAGGGGGTACAAGTGTTTTTTTGATACATGGATGAATTGTATAATGGTGAAGTCAGGGTTTTTTTAGTGTACCTGTCACTGGAATTGTATCCATTATACCCGTTAGGTAATTTTTGATCCCTCACCCCCCCTTCCCACCCTTCCCCTTCTGAGTCTTCAAAATCTATTATATCACTCTATATGTCCATGTATATCTATCACTTAGCTCCCACTTATAAGGGAGTACATGTGATAATTTATTTTTTCCATTCCTGAGATACTTCACTTAGGATAATGCCTTCTGGTTCCATCCAACTTGCTGCAAAAAACATTATTTCATTCTTTTTTATGGCTGAGTAGTGCTCCACGGCATTTACATACATTTTCTTTATCCACTCCTCAGCTGATGGGCACTTAGTTTGATTCCGTATCTTTTCAAGTGTGAATTGTACTGTGATAAACATATGTCTACTCTATACTTCTATGAGTCCTACTTTTTTTAGATTCCACATATAAGTGAGTCATATAGTATTTGTATTTCTGTGCCTGAATTATTACACTTACAATAATGTCTCCCAGGTTTATCCATATAGTGGCAAATGACAAAATTTCCTTCTTTTTTTAAGGCTGAATAGTAGTTCATTGTGTATATATACCATAATTTCATTATCCCTTCATCTGTTGATGAACACTAAAAGATGTAAGTTATCTTTAAGCACTACTTTGCTTCACTCACATATTTTGACAGTGGTTTCATTATGTTTCAGTTTACAGGAGTTTTTAACTTCTTTTCTTTAACCCATAAGTTATTTAAGAGTGTATCTTTTGTTAGATTTAAAAATATTTAGTGATTTCCCAGATCTAATTTAATTCCCTGTGATCAAAAAAGATACTCTGCTTGATTTTAGTTATCAGAAGTCTTGTGATGATTATTTTAGCACTTGAAGATAGTGTTTATTTTGCAGTTGTTGGATAAAATGTTTTCTAAATATCAATTTGGTTAAGTTGTTGATAGTGTTGTCCAAATCTTCTATATGCTTACTGATTTTTTTGACTAATTGTTCCATCAAATATGTAGAAAGAAATACTAAAATTTTCAAGTGTAGTTATTTCT
This sequence comes from Daubentonia madagascariensis, assembly GCA_023783475.1. Lineage (NCBI taxonomy): Eukaryota > Metazoa > Chordata > Mammalia > Primates > Daubentoniidae > Daubentonia > Daubentonia madagascariensis. The sequence goes on along the minus strand of JAKFHU010002088.1, from coordinate 73,168,726 downwards.
ATTTCTTCTTTCATTTTTTCAAATTTTGCTTCAGTATTTTGAATCTTTATTAATAGGTGCATAGGTATTTAGAATTATTATATCTTCCTAATCAATCAACACTGTATCATTATGAAATGGCTCTATAATCTCTTACAATATCCCTACCATATACTATTTTAATTTGCTGAAGTAATTAGTCACCCTTTAGAGAAATTAAACACTAGGAAGAGTATTTTATATTTACACACATATTTACCATTTATGGCACCTTTCATTCCTTCATTTAGATCTGAGCTTTCATCTGCTGTCATTTCTCTCAGCCTAAACGTAATTTAATTTCATATCACGTGTAGTACAGTTCTCCTTGTGATGAATTATCTCGCTTCTTATTTATCGTAAAATGTCTTTCTTTGCCTTCATTTTTGAAAGACATTTTCACAGGTTATAGTCTTCTAGTTTGACGTTGTTTTGGGATTTGTTTTTCAGCCCTAAAAAAAATGTCATTCCATTGCATTCTGGCTTACATTGTTTCTGATGAAACATGGGCAATTATATATCCCTGTATGTCATGTGTTTTTCTCTGTCAGGTTGCTTTAAAATTTTTTTCGCTTAATCTCCGGTTTTCAATACTTTGAGTGTAATATATCCAGGTATTGTTTCTTTGTCTCTACCCTGTTTGAGTTTCGTTAACTTCTTGGATACATGGGTTAATGTTTTTCATTGAATTTGGGAAATTTTAAGTCATTATTTCTTAATTTTTTCCTACCCTAATATCTTAAACCTTGCCTTCTGTATATATAATTTGAAATATATACCAATTCATATTGTAATATAGATAATTGAGACTTTATTAATTTTTAAGCCTTTTTTCCCTTCAGGGCTTCAATTTTAATTGTTTCTGTTTCCCATACTGCAACATTATCTAATCTGTTATCCAGGACACCTAGTCAACTTTTTAAATTTCAAACAGTATTTTTCAGTTCCTGGAACTTTGTTTTTCTGTTTTTAAAGTTTGTATTTATCTACTAAAATTTCTCATCTGTTTATTATGGCTATTCTTTTCTTTATGTTGTTAAATATATTTCTAATAGATTTTATATTGTATAATTCCATTTATATGAAGTTTAGAAACATGCAAAACTAATATATTGTGATAGAAATCAGGCCAGTGTTTGCCTCTGGGAGTTGAGATTGATTAGAAAGGGGCACAAAGGAACTTTCTGGGATGATAGGAATATTCTATATTTTGATGAGGTGTGAACTATGGGATATATGCATTTGTCAAAACTCATTTAACTACCCATTTAAGATTTCTTCATTTCATTGTACATAAATTATACCTTTTTAAAAAAAATATTGATAGTAATTGTACATATTTATTGGGTACACATGATGTTTTGATATAATGTATACAATGTGTAATAATCAAATCAGGGTATGTTGGATATCCCTCACCTCAAATAGTTATCATTTCTAATGATAAAATTTATTTGTCTGCTAATTCCAACACTGCTATCCTTTGTAGGTCTGTTTCTACTGAATACTTTTGAGGGAGGTGAGTAGGTTATATTTTCTACTTCTCTACATATATAGCATGTTTTGATTATGTGATTGATATTGTAAATGCTACCTTATTGAGAGTTTTTTAAAACTTTCATTTTCCTTTTAAAAAGGCAAACTTTATTCTGATAGTTAATTTACATGCAGGCGAACTTGATCCCTTCAAAGGATAATTTAAAGGCTTATTAGAAGGGGTCTAGAATAGACCTACTTCTACTGTGCTTTCCTTTTGGGCTCTGAATTCAATGCTCAGGGTTTTCAGTGAGATCTCTCCACTATTGCTTTTCAGAAATCCAATGCCTGTAAGTACTGTGCAACTGGCAGACTTTTCATTTGCCACAGAAATCTCTAGTAGTTGTTTTCTCCAAGGCAATATGGAGACACGTTGTGTGTATGCATAGCCAAGCATTGAGCCAAAGACTTAAGGGGTCCTCTCCACAGATTGCTGGGGTCCCTTTCTACATAGCCCCAACTTCTGTGGTACCTGTCCTATAAATTCCAGTCACCACAATAGACCCAACTTTGCTTCTCTCTGCCTACTTAGATCACTAAGTAGGTAGTACTTTGCTCAGGCCCCACCTCCTTGCCCTGTGGTCCTAAAGTGTTGCAAATAGAAAGTCATAGAAAGGTTGATCTTGTGCATTTACTTTATTTCAGCATTTATGGACTTGATCCTCCTGTTGTCCAATATCTGAAAACAATTGTCTTATATATTTTGTACAGTTTTATAGTTGTTTATAGCAGAAAGACTAATCTGACAACATTTACTCTATTTTTTCCAGGGCTTAAGTTTGAAAATTCAGTTATGAAATGATCTTGGAATCCTTTACCAAAGTACTGTGCGTATAATATAACAATTTAAACCGATTACACTGTTTCCTCTACCAAGAACCTTAAAAATGACACAGTGAATTTACTACCAAGTTTATAAAAACTGATTTTAGAAATTAAAATATAACCTGCTTTCAAAATTGAGTGGTTCAAGAACCAATTATTTTTTACTATTTTTACTTAATTTAGGATAGAAAACACTGTTATTTTATAAAAACTCTTATAATCTAAACTATAGAAAAAATGGAATATGTTTAAAGAAGATAGGAAAGAAACTTCTTATATTCTTTTTTTTTTAATTTATTTTTTTATTTGAGAATATTATGGGGGTACAACACTTTGGTTATATATATTGCCCATGCACTTTCTTATATTCTTAAGTTAATCAAAGACAAAATATGGAGAGAAATCTCATATTTAAGAATGAAACTAATGAGGCTTAGACTATCCTTTATGCTGAATAAGAATTCCTTTATTTTTTAAAAGCTCAGTTTGTTCTCTTCTGCTTATCCTAAATACTGTTCACTTCAAAGTTTAGGAACTTTATGGATTAAAGGATATACTCTTAATAGGATGACTCTTTTCTTTTCCTACTGCCTTTGGAAGTTGAATATTGAAGACTTTGTACAAAGGATTTCCCAATTTCCCTTGTAAGGGAGGATAAACCACTTCATTTTAAGTATATAAGAAAGGTAAATTGTACTCACTCTGCTACAAGCACCAGTAGTGGTCTCACAGACTGTGAGAATGGAGATGTTCTGAGGTCGGTTTAACCATCTCACCACCGTCTTGGTGTTGCTTACCCATTTAACCATAGTGATATAGTATTCTCTAGTTTGGAAACAAAATTAAAATTTATGTTTAGAGCAAGAGAATCTGTATAGTACCAATAAAATACACGTGCCATTGTATATATATGAATAACTGAACCACTATACGAATGCTACATCATGTTAATTTTTATTTAGGTGTATATACATATATACATCTACTCTTTTCAATATTTAAGTATATTGACACAAACATATGTGTATGTGTATATTCACATGAACATATACACATATATACAAGTATACAGAAAAATTGAAAATAAACTTGAGTGAATTATATCCGAGAAAAGTAACCAGATGCTAGACATTTATGAAAAATTTCAGTTGATTAGTACTAATATATGTGCAAAACCAGTACACATTTTTAAAGCTATATTATTTTTATTTCTTTAAAAACACAGTCAATATCTAATTAAAAGGCAAAAATTTCTTGGCTTAATAATTTTTTCTTATGTATAATCTCCATGTTATTTTACTTTATACATGGGGACTTTGGCTACAAAGATACAAATGGTTTGTTTTATTCTTTGTCAATTGTGGACCAAGGGCCAGTCCCAACATTTATTTATACTTTTAAAACAGTATTGTTAGTTATCTTATTTATTTGAAACAACCTAAAACAAATAAGGAATTAAACTGAAAAAGATAAGAGGCTATTAAATTTTTGGTTTAGTAAGGATGCGAATTAGTGGGGACTATGATGTCCTCAGGGTGGATGGAGTAGGGAAAAATTCATATATCTTCCTTTATGACACATTATAGATTCCAAACTTACATAATATACCACAAAACTTCCAACTCACATACAACAGAATACAGTCATCAATAATCACCCATTTATGATATAAAGAAAAAAATGATAAGTTTTCTATAAACTTGCCCAGTTTCAAAATAGATGAGTTGCTTTAGAAATAGCTTGAAAAGTGCCATCCATGACTATTGTATTAAAACTAATCAATTCAGTTTTCATGTGAATTAGAAAAAAATCACTTACAGAAGACACATCTTGTGATACAAATCACCCATCTTTAGATACATCTGAGTTAGATATTCAGCTACGTGAATCTTAACATTGCTAACGTTACTGCATAGTTACTGCTTCCCCTAGAAAGCCTTTTAGCCCATCAAAGTGAATATGTTAGTAGAAAGGCAAGCACAACTTGTCATACAGTGAAGCCTGCCATATTTTCTTCAACAATCTCTTCAAGACATCTGGCAGCTTTCACAACCAGCTGAGCCCTGCTTGAAAACTGCCTATAAACTCAGTGAAATCACAATATGAAGTGCCCTAAATGGACTTAACAAGGCAACTTTGACTCAAATATGCAGATGGTTTGGGCATAATCTTTGGCCAAATCAATGGGCCTTGTGATCCTACAAAGAACAATGTTCTGTTCATTTTCACTGTGTTTTGTTTAAGCAGATGTATTTTGTGTACATTATCATATTTAGCAGTGTGAATATTAAAAAGCAGAAAATACAGTTATTAACCTTTTATATATATGTAAAGCATTTAACTTGCAGAAAAAGGATAGTAGTTACTGTAAATCAGGAAAAGAGTGCAGAATTCTGACAATACATATTTCTGAATAATTAGTATAAATGTTGTTCAAAATTGAAGTAAAAATTAATTTGAATGTTGTAAACAACTAACCAAAGACTGCAAAATCAAGAAGGCCAAACTTTTGGAAAAAATCTAGATAGAATTGACATATAGTTGATTTTCAAACTCAATCAGAAATTTGTCTCAATTAGCTAAAGTGAGTAATATCATATTTTGTGCAAAATAGATGACTAACATGAGTAATTTTAAAAGTAAATAACAATAAAATTAAATTTAAATATTGAGTACTTTCCCTTTCAAAGTAGTCCCCAAGTGAAATGTTGCAAGAACACCTTTGCAATGCCTTCACAGACATTGACAAATTCTATGTATTACATATAATGGCAAATCTTGACTTTTAAAGAGGATTTAATATTTGCAAAAAGAATTGAAGCCAAACAGTACAAATGTGAATAATTGATTTTTAAAGGGAAACTATCTTAGATGTAAAATTGTTAAGTTAAAAATCATTAATTTATAGCCATATGCTTATATTTCTCTTTGATTAAATACTGTGATTATTTTGTGTATTTGTACATAATGTACATTATGGTCACAAATAAAACATAATCTGATATGAGATATCTTATTATGCCCCTTATTTATACCCAAGGATGACCTTGCACATATCTGAAGAGAGATTTCTTCCCAAAATTGAATTTTTTAAGTCTTACAAGGGGAAATTTCAAACCATTGGAATTTCTGTATCGAAGTGGTTAAAATGACCAAAATGGAAGCTAAAGTAGAGCTTGACACATAGGCAGGGGTAAAAGATATGTCTAATAACTAAACCACTTCCTATATTCTTTCTTTCCTTGCCCCAAGATCCGAGGTGTAGCTCTCCCTGTGATTCTATTCATATTGCCTTACTCTGCTTGCTCTTAAGTGTTCGGGCTTTCTCTGAATGAGGGAGTAGAGAAGTGCCCTTACCTGGAAATGCCACACTCCTTGGCCTGTGCTCCTGGAGCTCCATCTCATGAACACATTAGATCTGGTGTCCCACAACCAGTGGCCAGCAGAAGTGTCCCTTTCTTATAACTGGTTTTCCTGCTTGTTCCTAGTCTCCATGGCTCTGGATTACCCAGGAAGTCCTCGAGGAGCTGGTCCTCTTGAGCCACAGAGACAGAGACAAGCTGGTTAGAGGGATTGCACTCAAGTCAACAGAGACTTTCTATTGGCTGGGTGGTCTGGCACAGAAGATCTAATTGTCCACAGGGGATGGAGTCCCCAGCACCACCTGCAGACGGGTATGTTAGCAGTCACACCCATGTTTTCACTGGCTTTCTGTCCAATCACTGCTTTTTTATGTTCCAAACATAATCTTTGCACACATACAGATACTCTGAGTTCATTCTCTTCTAGGTAATCTAGGATTTCTGCCCATAAGTGTATTATGATGGTATTCATGACCAACTCACAGCTAGTGTCCTCCAAAGACATCTGTTAATAACTATGCATTACTTGTAAGAAGGATCATTCAGGATACTTCCATGAACACAGAAGAATTTATTAATTAGATTTTTTTGGAAAGCACAGATACTGCTTGGAAGAGTAAGAGACGTAGGCTAGACATACTTTGGTGAAATAGGAGTAGAAAGCACGAGTGTGCCAAGCCCAGAAGACAGGGCAACATGGCAGTGTTACATCAATGATGCAGGCTGAGAACAATGGGTCACAAAAGATGGGCAACTAGGGAAAGATTTCCAATAAGTAAACTAATGCTAAAGACATAGAATAAGGAGAAACCAATGACAAATCATTACTTTTACTCTTTAGACTGGAGAGGTCTGAACACAAATGACAATGCATCATTTCACCAAAACAATGTGACACTTATCTAATCTGTAGAAAAATCTGCATGATTAATTATCATAAAAAATGGTCTCACTAGAACTTAACTGTATGCTTTTAAACTCACATTTAAATTTTCTAATAAAGGTTCTCAGTGCTTGCAATGCTTTAAACTCATAATGCAGCACTTTGTAAAATGTTTGTTTTCTCCCAAGATGAGATGATTTACCTAACTTGCACTGGTTCTGAGGACCTTCAAGAAGGGGTATTATCTTAGTTCCTACCATGCTACATTCTTTTCAGAAGCAATATAGACCAAATAAATGTAAACTGAATGATGATGAATATGAACTGAATTACTATGGTAGAAGAGTTGCATTCATAGTCTACATTTGTTTGATGAAGTGTGTTTAGCTAAATCAGGCATAAATAAATAAATAAAACCAATGAAGGAGGCATGAGGGTAGAAATTAAGAAAAGAAATTATGAATTATGCCCTCCTCCAGGTCATTTTACCCTTTTAATTTCTTTTTATTTTAACTGTATAAATAAATTTAAATTTATTTATTTTGCAGTATAGAGTATAGTAGAATATAAGTATTTGGTTGGAGAGAAAATCTATGAAATGGTGATTCTAGCTTGGGGGCCTTTTTCTATTTTAATTATAAACATTCGTTATTATAAATAAATAAACCAATCAGCCAAATAAACAATCAAACTGATCAAACCAATGAACCAATGACTTAAGATTTACAATACCAACACATTTTGTTCCTTGGGGGGTGGTGGGGTCAGGGAATACAACTTGCAAGGTAGCTCAAGTCATGAAAGTATATCTTTCTATATTTATCTTATTAATCTTCCATTCTATATAGGCATACCGATATAAATTCAATTATTATTCTTGTCATTATGGGGATTTTATTAGAGAGAAGAAAGCTAAGAGATGGTCATATGTGAGGTCCAGGAGTAGTGGAAAAAAGCACTAAAAAGAAAAAAAATACTTTGTAACTGTACTGATAGTATATGGTTCACTTATTGATTGCCATTTTACAAATAATCTAAAGATTATAAAAATATAGTGGATGCTTAGATAACATACCAAAAAGAGTAAATATGTAAATTATAATAAAATAAAATAATTATTTAAATATTCTGCTATTGAGAGTGTAGGCAGTATCTCAAATTATACATTTAGCTATGCTATGAACACAACACAAACTCCAAAAGGAAGAGAGGGAATTTGATGAACTTTAATAGGACATGGGAAAAATATGTTACTAATAAATCAATTTATATATGTTTATATTTGTACAAACAGGTAACAAAGTCAGGTCAGGAATCATTAGCTCCAATTAGAAAGAACCATATATATTGTAAAACTGATCCCCGTTTCAAAGATTTAAAAAACAGAAAAAATATTAGAAATTATTATTTCAAGACTAGGGGATTCGGCCCTGAGAGAGGTAAAGTGACTTGTCCAAGGAGACAAATGAAATGGTGGTAGATGTGTGACTCTAACACTCCTTGTTTAGCTCCCTTTCCTGTGGATTCAGTGCATTAAACAAATCAGAGAAAAAGATAAGAGTTGAGGACCAATTAAAATGTGAATAGTTTCCATAATTGCTTCCTTTGTGACTAAATCATTCATGGCTGGTAGACCAAGCTCAGATATAGAAGTTTCCATTTGATTTTGTCAACCCTCCTGCCTTATATTTGTCAATTCTGATTGATCTTTAAGTTTTTCCATCCAATGTGGATGAAATGCTCTGTAACTTGATGGGATTGGCCTGACCTCATTTTCTACCTTTGCTAACAACTAGTCCTGAGGTTCTGTCTTAACCATTTATTCTCTCTGGGCTTCGTCATTCCATCAGCAAAAGGAACAGTTTATATGAGGTAGTTAATGAGGGCCTTCTGGTATTAGCATTCCATAAATTTTTATTACCTTTTCAGGTAATAAAATCTACACACATCAGGCTGTACTATCTGTGAAAATTTTTCTAAATTTTTTCTAAATGAATTTTTTCTAAATATGTCAATGAAACAACATTTGAGTGAAATTTCTATTGGAATCAGTCACCCTGCATTGATTATAGATATCATCTAAACAAATTTCAAGCTTAGCTCCATATTATTCAATATAGTGTGAAACCATTTTTCTAAATCAACTGCCTATCTCATCTCCTGGTCTGTGGTAAATTTCCAAAGGGCTCCAATATTTGAAAAAATCACCTTTGAAATTTGAGACTACTCTGGATTACAAAATACACACGATTATTTGATTATTTTTTCACTACTGAAAATTTTGCTAATATTTAAATTATGCCTTTGACACATAAAATGTATTTCTTTTTTCCCTTTCCAACTTCTTAAATATGAAGGCTTCATATGTCAGATATTACGGAAAAAATCTCATTAAATTTTTCTGCCTGGAGAAGAATGCTAGAGAATCCTTGGCAAGCTGTGGGGACACAATTGGAAAAACTACCAAATTCCAGGGATAGTATGCCCTTTTAAAGAACACCTTTTTAAAAAATGGAGCAACTACTTTCTTGAAGAAAATTCAATGGAAAATTATCCTTTGTCCTCATCTCTCTGTCACATCCTCAGCAAAAGACTTAATTCTCAGCATCAGTGTCTACAGTCATTTTGTGGTGGTGATAATCACCTTGACAGGAAATGCTTCTTGGAAACAGCCAGACACTGAGAATGATTTCATTCCTCGCTAATGGAAGCAACCTCAGTTTTATTTTTAAGTGGATTTGTTGAGCTGATCACATCTCTCTCTAAATTGCAACAAAATGATAATTGGAGTGAAAATATCTATTTCCCCATAAAAGCAAAATTGAAATTGCATACCTTGATTTAAAGCTGTCAGGTGGCATGAGTTCCAAAGTATGAGTTGGTCCATACAGGTTTACAACATATAATTTTATTGTTGGGTTCACTTGACCTGCCTTTGAGAAAATGAAAGTTGTAATGCAAGTATAGTAAGCATTAGAATATATTGAGCAAAAAAGAAAAGGAATTTTGATTCATTTACTTTTTTGTGTTGGGGGGGAAATGTTTAATTTCTCTGAAGTAGAAACGATTTTAAATTTAACAACTTGATTGCTTTCAATTGTTTTTGCAGATTGCTGCTTCTCAAGCACTTTCCTCAGACAATGAAAGGTGATAGGAGACCGTGATGCCTTCATTCATTAGGTAGTGAGTGCTACTGAGTTCTTTCCCTAGAATGGCACCAAAAGGGCTGGCTGTGCAAAACGACTAGTAGATCAAGCAACTACTTACATTACAGGATATGAATTGCAAGGGGAAAAAGATTTGGCTAATTAAAAAAAGGAGAAAGGAAGGAAGAAAAAGGAAAGGAAGGAAGGAGGAAAACCTACCCTATTCAGGTGCTATGACCTTAAAATTCTACAAAACCTAATGTATTGCATCACATTAATCTCCCTGGCTTTTTTTTAAAAAGTAAATTTTATTAATTACTAAACGAGGTGACTCATTTGCATAATTGACCCTTGGCAGGTAAGCCCTGGGCAGATTGCCCTCTCTGAGTACCTGGCGTGAAGAGTAGAAAGGCAGCAGTGAGGATATGCGATTTGAGTTCAGGGAATCAAAATTTTATTGAATAAATAACTAGCATGTATAGTAGTTGATGGGTTTCTGGCACATAGGATATGCTAAAGGCATTACATGAATTAACCCATTAAATATTCTTACTACAGTTGTAGATATAATTATAACCAAAGAAAATGAAAAAGCTAAGTAACTGTGCAAGGTGAAATATCTAATAATCGAGGGAGCTAGTATTTAAACCCAGGATGCTCTTCACTGCAATGCTGCAGTTGTACTTTCAGTTCATCCCCAGGCAATGGCCTTCAGAGTTTTTCTAAATACACTGTGAGCAATTAAGGGGCAGGAATGGGAACTTTCACCAACATATCTCAAGCAGTTTGAATGAAGGAATGAATGAATGTTCACATGAATGAATGATGTACCAAATTAGTTGATTATTTGTGGATCAATGTGCTTCTAAACAGTGCACCATTGTCCTTATGATATGGCTAATACCTAAAGAGAAGACAATATGAGATATACAGAGGAGAAGAAGGAAATTAAAAGTGAGTTGAATTAAGAGACCTGACAAAAATCTAAAGGGAGTGACAAACTGATTTCAAGATGACGAAGATTCATGTTCAGAGAATTGGCATAGGGAAAGCCCACCAAGACCGGAAGCGCCATAGCACATTCCACCACTAGGCGGTAGGAGCTCCCTGAGAACTCTGTTCGGTTATCAAGAGACCAGCACATCTGTGGGAGTATGTCACACACAGGTCAGAAGTTTTGAGCCAAAGAAAGGAGTCAGGATAGGCTTTCACTACAGAAATAAGGTGACTATTAAGAGAGCTTATGCAAATGTTTATACAGTAAAGGTTTTCCTGGAAGATATTATAACTGATGAGCTTGCCTCATGCCAAATGCTCTGGTCTCAGAACTTGTAAATCTTTTCATTGCTCCCAAACCCTCCAGTGCCTGAGCATACTTGTTGGGCAATTTAGATTTCTCCTGCTCTTAGGAGCTTCCTTTCACACCATTCTTGTTTTAATTTAGTTGTCATGTTCCTCCCTGAAAATATTGGCTTTATCCATTTAAGTTTTAGACTGACAATTTCTCTAGCTGGATCAGGTATGTTAAATTATAGAGCTGGATGTAGTTTTAGCAGTGCCATCAAAGTGTTGTTCTTGGACCAGTGGCGTTAATCGCATCACCTAGAACCTTAGAAACACAAATTCATGAGCCCCATCTCAGACCTATCGTCAGACTCAGGATCAGAATCTCTGAGTGTGGGCCTACAAATCTGTATTTTAACAAGATCCCAAAGAATTAATATGCAAATTTTGATAAAACATTGATCTATATCTCTATATCCATCTAATCTATCCATCCATCCACCCATCCATCTATCCATATATCTAACTAGTGCAGCTCAGTGGTTGTCAAAGGTTAGCCTGCATCTGAATCAGAGTACCCAGAGGACTTGTTAGGCCACTGATTGCCAAAGGAAGCCCACCTCCTTCATAAGGCTAGTACTCCTGGTGCTGCTGAAAGGACATTAGCTTAATCTGTAAGTCAGAGAAATCAGAGTTCGAATTTTGACTCTGTTATGTACTTGCTATGGACCATGGAAAGATCGCTAAAAATCCCCAAGTATTATTTTATTTAATTATCAAAAATGAGACAAGCACATCTCAGAACATATGTCACAAGTTAGAAGTTTTGAGTCAAAGAAGGTTTCCTGTCTGTAGATAAAAACATTTCATAGTTTTGCTATGTGGACTAACAAAAAAGATGACTTATAGAAAGTGCCTAAAATATGGTATATGGTAGTGAATTAAAAATGATAATTATTGTTAAGACACTAAATCTTTTCTAGTTAGTGAAAAGCTGTGCATATATTTTTTATCATTCAATATACTGATTAAAGCAAAAAGGAAATTAAATTAAATTTGATCTTTCTGTGAACTCTTACTAATGATGCATAGTTATATGACATACTTTGTTAAAGACATATCAGTTACTATCATACCTTTTAAGGCAGTTTTCTTTACATCAGTAGCACTATAAGCTTATACATGTACAGGATTACTAATATCCCAATTAGCTTCTACATGAGCACAAATGCATGATTGTGTGCACATGTGGCCAATTTTCAGACAAAAAATGAACTCCACCAAACATCAGGCTGTCTCCATAATTCAACTGTCCAGCATTCTATAGTCTCAGTTAGATTTTTATCTTTCCCTGGAGTTTTGAAATTAAGCACACATCAAAAGTTCATCTGTACTTTTTAATATTTGAATCATTTCAAGAGTTTGCAAATTAGAAGAGTTCATCTATTTCCTTTTTATGGTCACATTTGCCACAAAGACTGCAAATCCACAGAATTCCTTTCTCTATGATTCTGAAACACAAGCCTCAATAATAATTAACCTTATTTTACTGGCAACTAAATTGTCTTTAAAGGAGATAATGTTTTAATTAAAAAGATTAACCTGAGGTTACTGGGATAGAACTGTGCATCTCTTTTGTGCTGAATTGCTAATGATAGGGTATTTTATGAGTTCTGAATCATGCTGAATTAAGTAAAATACAAATATATTTGTTTACTGTAAGTATTTAATTAGTAAATCTGACCACATTGGGTATTTACAGCACTAATTTTAATCTAGTTGAATTTAAAACGTAATTTAGTATGAATTCTATGTGCTCCTTCAGTTTCTAAAGTAGCACTTTTTGAAAGTTTACTGCATAAGTAAGAGCAAATCGAAACAATACGTTTGTTACAGGAAAAACTATCAAATATTTTTCTTAAACCATAGTAGAAAATAGTTAAGTCTGAAAATTTAAGTAACACACTCACAATGATACTGAAATTTATTTTAAGAACATGGACCAAAACACGGACCTATATTCTTAGAGTCCTATTATTCTTAAGTACCTGGGCAGGTGTTCCTACTACAAACGGCTTGAGGACTGGGGATTCTTTCTCTTGGCTTTGGCTGCTAAAATATCTTTTTCCTTATTTTTAATACTTTTTAATGGTAGTCATTAACACATACTTAAGGATTCCCTCATCTTTTATATATATATATATATGTATGTGTGTGTGTATATATGTATGGGGGGAGGGGGAGAGAGAGGCAGAGAGAGCGCACAAGCAGGCATGAGGCTAAGAATGCTACCCATATATAGCTAAGTCATTAGTAGTAAATAGAGAAAACAGAGCTCCACAAATACGTGTTAAATTGACAGGGAGATGTTTTGATTCCAGCTGCATCTTCCGAAATACAAGTTGACCTCTGGTAGTTTTATAGTGAGTAACAAAATCAACAAATTTGAGTTATTTCCCTGTTCCTAAAATAACTGTGACTTTACTAAGCCTTTTAGGATCTATTTGCCCATTTTTAAAATAGAGACAATTGTGATAAAGACTAAATGAGAACCAAAAAAAGTGAAAAGTCTCCCTGAAACCATAAAGTGCATTATTAGCATATGTGATTTCTACAACTGATAAACAAACATCATTATTTTGTTATGCCTATCTTTACCATTAAGCAATATGAAATAATTAATGAAATAACAAATTATTAAATAATAATAAATTATCTAGGTTTGAGTCCAGTGTTTTCTGAATTACTGCTGACATGCCCCAATTTTCTCAGATGTTTCTATTTGTCCATATGTTTGTCTCAGTATTGACAGAATTAGGAGGCCTAGGAGTGCCCACGTTCAAGCACTATGAGTCCATAACTGAGAAGGCAATTCGAAGATGAATTAACACATATGGCTTTTTTATGTGAATCACAAAATTCCCACTCCTCTTGAGAAATGAGTTGCAAAAAATTGTCCCTTTCAGGAGGTTGATTTTGTTCCCTTTGTGCAGTGCGGTGAATATTTGGATGTGACTTTATTCCCTTTGGGCAACGCACCGGAAAGTTGGATAAGCCTTTCACAGTATGTCACTAGATCTCCATTTTCTACTTAAAGTGTCAGGTGAACTTTTATTATCACAAGTAAATCACACAATGGAAGAATTCACATATTTGAGAAATATTTTCAAGTGTTCTCTTTAAAAAAAATGTTGGCATGCTGTATAGGCCCGAACTGTCACTCACAAAAACATGGCTAAATCTGTAATTAACGAAGTCATAAGTTCTTTTCATGGAGTTCAATAAAAAATCTCTTGATGAATACAATTAATTATTGTTAGATTAAATTGTTATTTTCTCCTGAAGAGCACTGAGTATATGTGCTTTCCACTCTATGTACCCAGAGAAGACCCTAAAAATAGTATTTTAAAATCACAGCATCAGATTCTGTGACCCGCCTTCATTGTAGGCCTAAAGGAAGGAGGCGGATGGAAATTTGCCCAGTCCTTTGCTCAGCTGATGTAGTGTGCAGACTCAAAGGTAGAAAACCTATTGTGCTTGGAAAAAACAAAGTACAACTCACTAAAGGAATGGCTTAAAAATGGCTTCTGAATGATATCAGCATCCCCTCTTACTTAAGAGCTAAAATGAGAAGTGAAATTTTAAAGTTTTCTATGAGACATCTTTACATGATTAAAGCATCCCTCACAAGCCTTTTGTTTGTTTGTTTGTTATATAAACATGGGGAAAATACCAATATAAAAAGAGACCTTGAATAATTAAAGATGGCATACAGGGGAAAAACCAGTACGATCCAGACGCATTTGTAACCATTTTCTAGAGGTCTCACCAACACCTGAAAATAATTTTGTTGTCTGGACAGTATTTCCATATTTTCTTCATCTGATAAAAAAATTCCATCTATCCCAGCTACCCACAGCTATGACTCCACTCCAGCATTTCATAAAGTATGTTCTAGAGTATGCTCTGCCAAAATAATGCTGATATTAGTACTAATACTAATAAATTCTTTATGCTTAGTCTATTCTTTATTGGTGATTTTTTATGCCTAGTCTATTCTTTACTGAGATTCTTTATGCTCAATCTATTTCTTACTGGAGATTCTTTATGCTTAGTCTATTTTTTATAGGAGATTTATAATACACATTAACATATAGTGTGTTAAGCTCTCTAAAAAATCATCTGAAAGAAGCTAGATTTTTTTAAAGAATTTCCAACTTATTTAACCATGGCACGTTCTTCTTCCTTATAACACCTATTACCAACTTGTAGGATAGACTTGGAGAAACCTTGCCCCTGCCTCGGTGCTGCTGGTTATCTCTTCTCTCTCTCTTTTCAACTGGTAAGGTGAGAAAAAATAAAAATGAGCATCAGAAGGAAAGAAATATAGCAAAAGGGAAAGTTCCCACACCCCTAAATTGTCTCTACCTCTTTCTACCCAAGCACTGTGTATAGACTACTGCAAGCTCGAAAATGATGTGTGGTAACAGATGAAGGAAGCTTCTGTTTTCCTCCAAAGACAACTTGTTTACAAAGCAAAAATACTATCAATGAAGCCACTAGTTCAGAGAGAGAAGGAACAAACTAGTACTTTCACGTGACTTACCTTAGGATAAGGATACTGCTTTCCTTTGGGATACAGCGCCCCAGTAAACCGAGGGATAACCATGGTTGGTACCAACGAGTTATTTATCATCAGGAAGGCAAGCCTTTCTCCATCTGGTGACCACCAGTGGGCGATGTGAGAGCGCAGAAGTTCCTCTAGAATAAATGAGTGTTAATTGAGACCAACTGTAGAGATGTGGGCTCAGTGACCCACACACATCTGTCCTTGAAATCTCCATTGTACCTACATGTTCTAGACCCTAAGCATTGGATTTTATCTACGTTCCTGAAAATTCTCTATTTCTCAGTTACCCTTTTAATTCCAGGAAAAGCAGCTGCAGGAGGAAGGAAAGAAGGAAGCAATGAAGTCGGGGGCTTCATGGATCGCCAGCAATGCAGACCAAGCAAATGAAAGCACTACTGGAGCAAAACAAAGAGGAAGTTACTGAGGCGTGGGATACGGCCCAAAACCACATGCGTGTCGTCATCCCTTCACGCTTGCTTGCAGTCACATTGCCGTTTTCTCATCATCAAACAAGGTGAAGACCAACTAGATTCATCAAACTATTTTACGCTCCAAGCAATTGGAATAAGAAATATCCTGGATATTTTTCATCTAATCTAAGATCCGCTATCCACTTTTATATACCTGCTTTCTGGCCCAGAAAGTTAACCTGTAGGAACTACATCAAAAGGGCCCCCGTGCTCTCTGGAAACCAGAGGGCACGATCATTATGGTTCTTTGGCAGGAGGTTAGAAGAAAGAGAATAAAGTCAGGTTACTTATTCTCTCGGCTCCATCCCGCAATGTCATCTCACGCGGGCTGTGAACTTTAAATGATGTCACTACTTCTGTCAATGCGGCAATTTCTACCACAGTTTTCTCCTTCTGTGTCTGGTAATGGCTCATCTCTGTGGTCACAAGGGTGATAATAGCTTGGCTGCTACTAGGGTAGATTACAGCACTTTCCTTTGTGGTTTCCCTATACCTTCAGCTTAGTAACGGTTCTCTTTGTAAATATATCCTCTTCAAAGTATGGTACTGAATGTGCCAACTCTTGGGACTCTGACAGATACAGTAATTAATATTAGCAGTAGACTCAGAAAAAAACTTTCAAAATTAGATTTTGAGATTAGGTTTGTCACATATCTATATCTAGATAGATATAGATAGATAAATAGAAGTATATATGAAATGTAATCATCACTTTTTCAGGTGGGAATTGGAGCATAGAAAATCCATAGCAAGGGATGGAATCATGAGAGATCAGTTGTCACTGATGGTGACATAGAATAAAATGCAGATAGAGAGAAAAGGCATTGGAGAACAAGTGCTTGTGGCACTTATTTGCTATAACAATGGTGATTGCAAAGACTGTGAAATATAGTTCACATGGTTCTTCTGACACACCAGTGAGATTACACAGGAAAGAGGGGAAATTGAAGCCATGATTGTAAAATTAGGAATGCACATACAGAACAAAAGGTCATGATGACATCTTTGGAAGAGTCTCTCTCTTCTGTACTTGCAGGGAAGATATGGCTGCAGTCCAAGAGAACACAGTAATGGTTGCAGAGCTGCAATACAAATTAGGGGCTCAATTCCATTTGTGCTTTTAAGCCAAAATAAAGATATTGGTAAAGAAGGATTGGGGCCTGGACACACAGGATAAGAATATTTGGGTGAAGGTATGCAGTATCCTTAGGATTTCTGGACCAGTCTCATAAATAACACATTTGGGGTTTGAATACTACTGTATGTGGATAATTTTATGGCTGAAGATTTTGAACCTCAAAATTCCCACAAGTCTTCTTGTTGACAGAGGAAACCTCTGTCCAAGGGGATTAGACCTCCTCTACATAAAGGTAGAGAATGGGAGACAAATTTCTGTAAAGATTTAAGAGTCTGTAGAACTAGGGATGTTTCCAGAGACCTAGGCGTCTGGGACACACTGGAATACCATACTAAGATGTCTTTTCTAAAGTCAGAGAAAAATTGTTGGGATTATATTTAGGCAAAAGTAAAAAGAAATTGGACTCTTTGGATTTAGAAGACAATATAAATCACATTCACATGCTTTTCTCTGTTCTATCTCCTAGGCAACCTTTAAAGCTGCCAGTTCTGAGTATAAACTGAGCAACAGGGTTCCCTGCAACAGATCTAGGCCATGGTGCAACCTTCTCTACCTCCTGCACCTTGTGACCCAGCAGATCCAATGGTTATGTAAATGTTCATGACAAACAGAGATGTTGTGTGGAGCCTTGGCACTCCCTGTATGATTATCACAGGAGAGGCATTATAAGCTTTAGAGAAATACCATTGCCTCTTGTGTTGAAAAATCTCATCTATTTCAAAAGCAGCTCTCTCCTGGGCTCTGGTAGAAACAATTAGCCTGACCATGGAATATCAAGTGACTTTGCAACCAAGCTACTTACAATGAACTGATTGTTATCTGATCCACTGACCATAAGACTGAACGCATACAGTAACATTCCACTATAAACCAAAAGTGGGATTGGGCCACAAAACATACGTGACTGCCCGTAGTATTTCATCCTCGTGTTCATCCCCTCTCCTCATCTCACATCTGTGCCACACGGTGTGTTTTCTAACACAAGCTGGCAAAGGAGGTATGAAAGCAGGCCTGGCTTCTGGGGAAGTCCACATGATGAACAAGAACAAGCTGGAACTGGTAGGCTCTGTAATATAATCTGACTCAGAATTGGCATCAAAAGATAATAATAAACATAAACCTCCTAGTTGCCAGAATTTTGAACAGAGTATTGTCCACTTTTTGTGGAAGGAGACTTGCCTTGAGGCATGGATCCATCCCGACTCACGCACAGTAACTAATAAATGGCCACTTTATCAGGGATTTGGGAAGAGTAAAATTAGAAAATCTGTGGCAAGGAGGTTTAGGAAAAGATAGGTGAATGGACTCATTAGAAAGAGTAAAAATGTGAATATATTAGTGTCCCACTTAATGTCCACCAGAGCACATTATAGCAGAGGAGGCTCTCAATAATTAGATGGAAAAGAAGACTGCCCAGTCAGCCTCTGGCTCCCACCGTGACCTGCCAATGTTAGTGGCCATCAATAAGCCTTTCATATAGTATCATTTCCCAGGGGGACCAGCTGACTACTTGGTGGCAGGTGGATTACATGGGAACTTTTCCATCAAGAAGGTGTAGCAGTGTGTCCTCACAGAGATAGGTACATATTATGGGTATGAATTTGCTCTTGCTGCCTACAGTCCTATTCAGCACCACTATTCACAGACTTACAGGAAAACTTACCCATCACCATAATAACCGACACTACATTACCTCTAAACAGGAAATATTTTAGGGCAAAAAGAAGGGCAATAGGCTCAGTGAGTAGCCAGGAGGTATAGATCTAGGAACGAAAAATAAGAAGTAATAGTGTTCTCTCTCACTATCACACCAGTAACCTACTGGATACAATTTTCTTCTTGTTCTCATAATAATGAGTTGGTGAATTCAGAAGTTCATTGCCTAAAAGAGGAATGTCTCAAGCAAGAACATGGTCATAACTCTGTTCCTCTGAATTGGAAGCTGAAAATTTCCCCTAGTCATTGTGGGCTCATTGTGACCAAAAGCACAAAAAACGAAACAAAACAAAACAAAAAACTGTCAAAACATAGTCACTGTGCTAGGTCTGATGATTGATCTCTGCCAGGAATAAAATGTGTCTTTGCTATACAAAGGAGGGCAAAGGAAAATATATTTGGAACTCAGGAGATTCACAAATACTTCTTTGCCCAATAGTACTGGCCAATGGAAAACTGAAATTATAGCAACCTAATTTGCTAAGGAGTAAGATTTGTTAGGAATAAAGTTTTGGTTTGATGCACTTGTTAAATAACCTGTCTAGTTGACATGCTGATGGGAAGTAAAGGGAAAAGGTATGGGTAGTTGAACAAGACAACTATGATTGCCAATTAAGACCACATGATAAGCTTCTTCCTTTTTACTGGGGCATTTTCCCCACAACCTGCCATGAAAAATACAAGGGGTGGCTATATCTATAAATTTCAGATGTATGACTGGACTGATGCCATCCTGCAATGAAACAGTAAGCAGATGGGACTTTGTGTGCTTCTCCTTCTGGGACACAAACTTTGGATTTGAATAATAAGTATATCCCCATGTTTTCTGACGTTTGTTAGGTATGACCAATGTGAAACCCAGGCAAATAAAATGAAACAAGGGAGAGAGTGCATGGAATTTATCTTCTTGGCTCCCAAGCATTGAAATCATGTGAGTCTGGCTTTGTTCAACCAAAACTCACTGCTTCTATTACTGTGAAAACGTACAGGACTTTTTTTCCCTCTAATTTCTGATGACTGCTGCCTCCCCTCCCCCAGTTTGGGTGTTAATGGCTAAACCATTACTAACTACAGTTTGTGGCTAGTCCCTTGTTCTTGATAAGTGGCCCCATTCATAGACAAAACCTCCTTGAATTACTCCTTTTTGAATATGTCATTTTTTTCCAGCTGTGATCCTGACCCTGTATCATACAAATAACAAGTCAAGGAGATTTGAGTTACACACATGACATACCGAAGAAAAAATATATGTGCTAAGGGCCAATCTGAGTATAAACTCTAAATCCTATGAGATTTGATGGTACGAAGAAATCCTGTTGGCTAAAGTCAACACTCTAGATTTCTGAGAAGCAGGTTCTGTCATAGGTGCTGAAATACGTGAACCCAATACTTCCCAAGAGTAAGCCTGGCCTAGATTTGACGGCACTGTTCGATAGAAACAAAGTACCACCTACTCTCTTTTATTTTAGAGTGATTTATGCCTAATGTTCTTCCCCACAAAATTGCTAACATACCAAAATAATACATACAAAGAGTTATGTGATTTTCTTCAGATGCAAAAATAAAGCCACTGGAATGGGAAGGAGGTAAATAAAAGAATCTTTAATATGCGTTTACTTAACAGTCATCCTGGATAAGACACAAGCTTCTTTAATCACAACTAATGGCGACATTTACTCATGGATTCAAACTTCCTATGTTAATTATATTATATTATTTACTAAGAATTTATTTTTACAAATTGCATTCCATTCCAATTTAGCGTAAGTTTGGCTCTTCATCGTTTTTTATTACTCTGATTTAGAAAATCTCATGGCAGAGCAGATGGAGTTTTCAACACATGTGGGTTTATAGCACAGATACTTAAAAACATAGCCTCAACACAAAGCACTTCCAGAAAAATCAGATACAACCCTTGTGTTCAGATTAGCATGCTATTCTGAAAAGCAAGTTGATTTTTTCCATCTTTAGTTTACTAATTTAGACAGATAGGATTTCCTAAGGATGCTACTGGCAACCCTGCAGGCTGATGGTTGATTTTTTCCCCCTTATTTTCTGCATTTCATTGCCAACTTTCTTGGAAAAATTATTTATATTCATAACCTTCTCATGTCCTACTTATACCTAGGTATACTGCAGTCTTGCTTCTGGCCCTGCCAACTGACTGATTTTACTTCTGTCAAGGTTGTGAAATCCAGTGGTAACCTTGGAAGCCTTAGCTTGTTTGACCTCCAGAGACTCAGCACTGTTGATAACCCCGTCTTCCTCCAGCCTCCACGGCTGCAGCCCCGTGGATGGCACTTAGCAAGTGTTCAATAAATGTCTGTTGAATCAGTGATGGGATGAATGCAATTTCACGTGCCCAAGAGAAGACAAAAAGTAAGGTGAAAGTAGGGCATTTTGCATTGTTCTCATTAAACAAAAAAGGTGTAACAATTGTAATCTGCTGATAAGGATATTATTTATCTTGTACATTTTTTTCTCTCTTCTTCATTCTTGTCGTTCTTGAAGATCAATGCAAAGACCATTTCTTCTATGAAGCAGCTGAGATTCCTCCATAATTCTAATTGGTATGCTGATACAAATTCTATTTGTACTTCTATTTACCGTGCTCTGAATGGCTCCTGATAGAATAGTTATTTACTGTGCATCACTGTACTACCTTGGAAATACCTGAAACATAGAAAGCCTTATTTCACATTGTATTGCTCTCACGTAATGCCCGACAGATATTTGCTCCACAGCTATTGAATTGAATTTCAAAGAATAATCCCTTAAAAAATACAAGGTTCCAAAATACATATATAAACCATTTTGGCATATTAGTTCCATTATTCTGTATGCTTAAATAATTAAAAGTGACAGTCATTTGTTTTCCTATTGAGTAGATTAAGTGCTTCATGGAAATTTTCTAAGCTATAAACTTGGTAACTATAGACTTTACTTCCTTTTTAATAAAATTTAAAAGTTTTTTAAAAATAAAACTTTGATCTGATATCTTACTTAGTTATATTACCATGTTAAATACAGCGATTTATATGACTAACACTGCATGTGCTTTGTGTGAATTATATTTAAAATAATCTTCCATTTTGAATATTTATTGTTTTTCTGAACTTCACTGTTTAAAACATATTGTATTTTGTATGTTTTTACTTTCCTTAAGGACTGAATAATACTAGAAGTAGAAACAAAGATGCTTAGAAATGATGCTTTTAAAGACTTTTAAAGACTCAACATCAGTGACTGAGGTTGGGAGCAGCAGTACTCTCACAGACTGGCCTGGCCCTAAAAAGATTAAGATATGCCCTTAAAACTTGTCATAAAAACATTTTATTGTCTTTTATGTGGCTCTTTCTCTTATCTTTTTTTTCCCCTATGACATTTACAGAAGATAAATTTTAATTTAAAAAAAAAAAAGTGGAAATGTTACATGTTACTTCCCGTGTCTCCCACGCATGCTAATTTAGATTGTACTTGATTCCTGTAAAGTAATAAGAAGGAAATGTCCACACCAGAGTACCACACACATAGTGTTGAAGATTATACGCATTCCCTAGGTAATATCAGCATGTTTTGGTGAGTATATTAAAGGGGAAAGAAAAGGTCTGGAGCCTGGGGGCTGTAGGTACACTGGACAAGCAAAGTGATAGTGGGAGATTTAAGGTGCACGTAGGACTCTTGAAGCCTAGGTTGGGGAGGGCAGGCAAAATGTTGAGGGAAACCCAATGACATCTGAACTGCTTAAGTCCCTCTGCCAAACCATAACTTTGATTTTGTTGGTAGAGTTCCTTCTCCTCGAAATGAAGTGAGAATTGGAGTAAAGTCCATGGACAGTAGGGTTCCGAGTCTTTGGCTGAGGAAACAGATCAGTGGAATCTGATAGCTCAGGCCCCCACAGCGGTGCTCTCCCTTAGGGAACAATGAAAGGCCTGCCACTGAATCAAGTAGAGTAGGCTAGTGACTAAGCACCAGCTTTGGGCACAAAAGACAAACATTCAAATGCTGGCTCTCCCACTCATTAGCTCTGAGGCCATATCCGAGGACTCACTGATCCTCCCTGAGTTTTGGTTTCTTAGCAAGTGATTACAAACACTAGTGTTGTGACAATTAAGTCACATACACATATGGAATTTCCCACCATACCTGCAACACAGAGCAGGGAGCATTGAGTTCAATCTGAATGGCAAAAACTATAATTCTTCCATTTCCCTACAGTGCCATCACCAAAATTTTTGTTATCTGTTTGTCCTTCTCCCTCCCCCAACACCTGCAAACTGTTTACTCTCAGCCCAAATATATGTATTTTTATTCTCCAATTAAGAAAATTATCTTATTTGTCAGACAATGGTCTGTAATTTCTCTCCTTAAATTTTCCTTAAAAATGTAATGCCCATAACCTATAACCTTCCCAATAGGACAGAGGCCCAAGTCTTCTTGATCAGGGATCAAGTCAGCACAATAAGCACAGTCTACTTTGAGTATACCCTCCAGTTGACTTAAAAGTTTATGTCCAAGATCACATTTTGTCACCTAATGTCATATGCCAGCGCACTGTGAAATGCTCATGTTCCCCCTAAATTACTCCTTTCCTCCCTGAAATCTACTGCTTCTTGTTAATGCTTGTTCAGTGTGTCTGCCATCACTATTTACTAGTGACCCAAACCAGAAGCCACAAAGTCATTCCTGACTTCTTATCATCCACCCCGTCTGTTTAGTCACTCTGATCTATATATTTTATTGCCTCATCAAGTTTAGACTATTCTTTTTACTGCTTTAACTCTAGTTCCCGTGATCATTAATCTCTTCATAGAACATGGAAGCAGTCTTGTAGCTGCTCGTTGGTTCTTTCTGCTATTACATTCCAGCTTCACACTGTAGCCAAAACAGTTTCTTTATATGGAAGATCTAATCTTGTCACTCCTTACTTGAAAAACCCTAATAGTTTCCCCACTTACTAGTAGCAAAATAATTGAAATCCCAGATTATTGTTAGCGGTCACTATTCCTTGGTTCTTACTGCCTTCCCGTCTCAAATTTTATGCCTCAATAATATCAAGCAGGTGTTAGTTCTCCAGGCACATGCTGTGCTATTTAACCCATCTGTGTTTTTCCAAGCTGTTACCTCTACTTGGGTTTTCCTTCCTAATTTCTTTTCATGTGTAACACTTCTTAATTTTTCAGGCTAAACTCAGGAAAATGCTTTCAAATCCCTAGAATGGGCTAAATATCATTCCTTTGTTCTTCCATAGAATCTTGTGTTTACTGATATTTGACTACTTACCACACTGCACTGACATGGTTTCTTCAGCTGTCAGGGTCTCACACAGTACCACACATTTTGAAGATAAAGGGCATGTCTCAGTCTCTGAACTCCTCCAGGTAAGCATCAGTTAGCTTCTGCTATCTAGATTCCCAAAAATACTCAGGCTCTACCTGTTTCTTCAATTCAGTGGGCCACCCTAGGCCCCTCCAATAACTTATCTTTTTGAAACAGGAAAGTCAGAGTTCGCTTCTGTCACTCTCAGCCAAAGATCCCTACTTATCAGTGTATTTCTTTCTTAAAAAAATACTTCCGTAGCATAATTTTTGCTGGCATTTTTACAGTAGTTTTCACATTACTCCTCAAAATAAATTGTAAATCTTTTATTTGATGCTGGCATGTGTGCAGAAACCTACTATAGATGTAAATATACCTGTACACATATACATACAAATCTCAAGGGTTACAATATCTCTTCCTTAATAAAATAGCTCCACCTGGCAAAATCCTTCCCTCGAATGTAAGGTCCTCAGAGTGGAGTACATTGTTTACACTGTTGTGTGTTAGCACTTAGGCAAGTACCTGGAATACAGCAGGACTTCAGTCATGTCCACTGACTGAGAGAATGAAGGAATGAATGAACAAATGCTCTAAATGATTCACTTTTCTTACAGAATTAAAAATACTGAGTCTGAGGTAGAAAGACTGCATTTGCAAATATTGCTCAAAATATAAAATCGGTTTTCTGTACGATGATTCTTAGCTTTGAAATTTGTAATCAAATAGACTAACTTACTTTACATCTTGACATATTTTGCCAAGATCCACTGCAGAGTGTGACACTTAGGTTCTAAACCCCAACTTTGACTCTTCTCCAGCAGCTCTGCACCCGGAACTCAGCCAGTGATCGGTATGTAATAAAACCTGGATAGAGACTTCCACCACCTGACGCACTTTTACATTCGCAGCTATTGTTAAAAATTGATCCAATAGTTATTAAAAATAACTTTTTAGGTGGGTTTTATTTTGTTCCATATACAGTGGCTTATAAGATGTGACAGAATGTCTCTAATGGAAATGATTAAAATCAAGTGGCTTTCATGCATTTTCTGAGCAGTAAAGGTTTTTATTTCTTCTTTTCCAGAAGGTCAGAAAAACGCATCATGTAATTCCTGAGTGATATAAGATGACCACTCAATTTCATTCATTAAGCATCATCAAAAATAAAACCTATCTAGCCTCTCTATACATATATATCTCAAATGTGGAATCATGTAAGTAGATGTAAATCATAGCCAGACAAACTATAACATGTGAAGTTATGAAAGCATGAAGGCAATTTTGAGAGGAAATGAGGAGAAGTAATAGTATTGCTCTGGAATGAACAAATTTTTCTTGTAGACTTTGTATAAAAATATGTCCTTTGTATTCTTTTGGAACTAAATCTGCTCGACTCACCTTCATATAACCAGTCAGCAATCCCATTAAAAATTATTCCTTCTTTTCCAGAAGATGTCAGTCGCAATGAACTGCTCTTTATATCAGGTTGATAGTAGATATTATTTTCAAAAATATAAATCTGGATCGGGAAATGTGTGAAACAAACAAAAAACACAACATGTTAGGATGCCATTTAAAACTGTAATAATACAGAATGATTGCTGAATAGCTAAGTTGTATTTTCTACATTCTTTCAAGTTGTTTTTATTTGATGGATATATTTGCAATGCTTTCAATGATTAATGGCTGTTTCACTCTGTATTGTATCAATATCAAGTTGTCATTTGGAAATTCCATGGCACTTGGTATTGGTGCGTTTCAGTCTATATTTTTAGCAACAAAATTTTATGTACTTAATAATCTCTCTCCATACAACAAAATTGGTTTGGCTTTGGGATGACATTTTGAATACTCAAGAGACTAATAACTGTAACTAGATGCCATTTTAGTAACAGCCAAGTGACTGTTTGAAAAGCTTCAATTTGGGGTCTTTACTTTTATAAAAATGCATTTGGTGATCAATGAAATAATCATTAGAGAATCTTTCTGATTCTATCCAGCTCAGCTCACAAATTCACCAATGATAGAAGCGATGATAAAATTTCTTTGAACTGTTAAGTGGAACACAACTTCCTATGCACCAACCATCCTTGGCGTCTGTTTCTTCAATAGCATAACAATAATCATAACATTGTGCCTGAGTTCAAGAAAGAGTTTTAATTTGAACACACCACAGAGTCTTCCAAAATAGTGTCAACAACAATTAGCACCAGCAACTGAAACAACAGAACAAATTAAAACATGTTTGTCCACATAAAAGGATGTGTCTTTGATACAGATAATTCACTTTACAATTCACTTTACAACGTCTTTAATGTCAAACATCTGAAACTGTTGACCCCTATGGTATTATAACCTTCCACAGAATCGTGTTTCTGGGGGGGGAAAACATTGCCAGGGCAAGCTAAATCGCTATTTAAATCAAACATTCTACTAAGAAGGTAAAGGATGGCCTAGTGCCCATGTATCTCAGCATGCTATGAATCAATAATACACAATAGCAGATAGAGAAAACACAAGAACTTCTAAAACACTTGTCTGAATAATTATGAGGTCCTAGATTTTAAATCTTGGTGTGCACAGTGACAAAAGCAATCTCAATATCCAGAAAATATCACGGATATTCGATTTTGATTTTGGGGATTTAGCAAGCATTCATTGATGTATTTCATTAATCCTTTCACCGCTACAATAGGGCCCTTTATATTACGGATGAGAATTCCAATGTCCGAATAAGAATTTTGGGGGAAAAAAAAAAAAAGGGTAAGCAGAGTGCTAAAACACATGGGCTTTATAGCAAGGCAGCCTAAATTTAAAATCCTAGTGACCTTAATAATTTTCCTAACTTTTCTAAATCTCAGTCTCGTACGTGGGTAAGACTCACACGTAAGTTGCAGATCTGCGGTGAAGGATAAACGAGAAGAGGCTATAGGACACACAACACATGTAGCTGTTGCTGAAAGCAGGACTGATTGACACAAGATAACACGATTCAAAATCCTAACGTTTTTGGCAGTTACAAATTCGAAATGAAGTGCTAGGATTACAGGCGTGAGCCACCGCACCCAGCAATGATGCAGTACCACTCAGCCATAAAAAGAAACGAATGAATGTCTTTTGCAGCAATTTGGATGGAACTGGAGACCATTATCCTAAGTGAAGCATCTCAAGAATGGAAAAACAAACACCATATGTACTCTCTAATAATTGGGAACTAATTAATGGGCACACATGGGCATAGAAAGAAGTAAAAGTCACTGGCAATCAAGGAGGGGAGAGAGGGGAGGTGGGGAGGGGTAAAAACCTACGCAACAGGCACAGTGAACACTATGTGGGTGATGGGCACACTCATAGCCCTGCTTAAGCACTATAAATGCTATCTATGTAACAAAAACATTTGTACCCCCTTAACATTTTGAAATTAAAAAAATAAATAAATAAATAAACAAAATAAACCTCTATAACTTCAGCTGATGTGTAAATTATCCCAGACTATTAGCAAGTGGTATATATTATGCTAGTTAAATATGCATTAGGAGTAGCAGTAGAACAGTAGTAACAGTACTGGTAGTAGGAAGAGGAAGAGGAGGTGAAGGAGGAGATGAAGGAGAGGTATTAACAAATGAAGCTTACTGCCTTCACTCCAGTTAGCAGATTTTCAGTTGAGACTATGAAATAGGAAATAAGCTTACTATCAAAAGCCTGTGAATTACACTTAGGTGAAAGTTTGAACAATTGTCTCTCATGTATCCTAACACTGGATAGAAGCTGGACTTGATGACTTTTACAATCCCTGATAACTGAGAAAGAAATATTAACTTTGTTCTAGCCAACTAAAGCATAGGCTCTACATCTTTTGCATACTACCTCCTCCTGCCTCCCACAAACAGTGTATGGCATCTGCACACAAAGCCTTCCTTACTTAGAGGGAATCCCTTTTCTGTACCTGACCCATCTAATAGGACTTGTGAGTAATAACGGCACAGATCATCCACACTTAGGCTATTTAAGCACATGTAGTTATTCTTAAGAGTTGGGGTGCTTTTACCCAAAGTAATATGGTTCTACATCCTCAGCTTTCCAAAGGGAACAAAGTGTAAGTCAAAATAATTAATAAAACCTGCACGACTACAGCAGATGTATAAATTATCTACAACTATTGACCAGTAATTACATTTATATTTGAAGAACAGATTGGATGACATTCAGAATCCATATGAAACTGACATCTGCTTCAATGTAGAAGAACAAGCAATATGGAATCAGAATTTTAATGTCATTCCACTGAAAACTGTAATACCAGAGAATGTCCATAAGATCTTTTTTTCCAGTGGATAGAAAATTAGTGGTTGCCTTCGTGAAAATATGCATTTATAATCTCCTAACCCCTTTTCAATTATCAAAGTGTTTTCTTGAATTGTATTTGTTCCAAATAATAATCACAAACTCTAACCACTTCCTTGACAATTTGAGAGCTGCAAATATTCCCAGGTACTCTCTGGGCACTCTGATGAAATTAAACTGAATCCAAATGCCAATGATCAGGACTGTAAGTAGGTTTAAATCACATTGAAAGTATGACAAACACTGATGTCATTTATCCTAATGTTATTGATTACACTGTCACAATATTTTCATACCATTAATCAATTCCTTCAATGAGCCACCTAAACAGCATAACAAATAAAAATGGATAGCTATTTGACCACTTAACTCTTCAATTTATAGAGCAAGCTGACTACCCAGTTTTCCAATATCAATCATCTTAATGCACCCAGAAAATAATTCCAAATTGGTAAAGTCACCACAATGGAAACAGAATAACCATTGAAGTACTATGTGCTCAAGTATGCCAAGTTAAGAAACATGTAATAAATGTCCCAAGAAATTGTTATTGCTGGGCAGGAGTCCTTAAGAGCTAATTTTCAATTTGCTACCTTATCCTTTTCCTGCCATAACTACCAGCTGATGCTCCAGATGCTGGACATCCCAGTAGCCTGGATCGCTACTGGGGTATGAAGAGACATCAAGCAGACTCCCTCCCCACCGTCAACCAATTTGTGATGAACAAACTACAAGAAATGAACATTTGACATTAAAAGTCATTGAGATTTTGAGGGTGAGAGTCTCACAATGTAAATTAGCCTAATGTGACTGGTGCAATCTGTGACAATGGCTGATACAAACTTATAGCAGCAATGTCACAAACTTTTAGCAAACTTAAAAGAAAAGAAAATGCAAAATAAAATGAATAAAATTTAACACTGGACCTATTTGAGCTGAAATATTACTGAAAAGCTATTCCATTTTTACTTAGTTGAGTAATTTTCATGACAATTTTAAATTAGAAAACTATGAATCATTCAAAAATCTCCCTGTATTGCAATGGTGTCAGAGGATCTGTAAAGTCATAGTGGAGTTGGGATAGTATTTGGGTTGCCTTCTCCTGTGGTTTGTGAAGGAGCTTAAGAAATTTCACCCCAAAATATAACTCTTTGGTATAAAGAGTATTTTGAATTATAGGCACTTAGAGATCAACAGGCCCTTGGAAGGGGCTTTTCTTCTATCTGCCAAACCACACGGACCCACCAAAAGAACAATCAACTTCCCTTCCCCTCCATGTTATTTCAATATATTGCAGGAAAGATGATCAAGCATGCAACCAGACCTGGCCCAAATCATTTTAAACATAGTATCTGTCTCTCAGGTTAATTTAATTTACAAGGAGAATCATTTATAAGTCAATCTTTTACCCCCCATCCATTCATCCTTCCTAGCAGCCATTTATTGCCCCTAAACAGAATTACCTATATTCCTCATCTCTCCCTCCCCTCTAAAAGGAGGGTATAAAAATATCTGGACCCCATTGGGATATGGAGTAATCACTCTGTGATTCTTCCCATGTGCACAGTAAATAAACGTCTTCCTCTTATTAATCTGCCTTAATTGTGAGTTGATCTTTCAGTGACCTTTCAGGGGGAAAGAGGACGTTTACCCCTCACCCCCACACTTGCTTTCTGGGAAAAATAATGTAATTAAGAAACTATCCCAGATAATACCTATTGCTGGCAGGGATACAGTGAAAGATACCTTTTTCTAATGTGATTGTGAAAATATAAATTGTTATGCTCATTTTGGGAGTACTATGGCAATTGAAAGCAAAATATATTCCATCTCACCAGCAATCCAAAACCTGGGGCCTTGCTGTGTAGAAAAGCAAAAAGAACAACAACAACAACAAACCCACCAACATATAAAGAACAATGAGCAGAGATGTTTATTTTGGCAGTGTTTATCACGGCCCAAAGAAGAGTCAAAGTGAAAACCTACCACTCGAATGCCTGGCTGGATTACTATTCACCCATACCATGTAATAACATTAAGGATTTGAAGAGAATACATATGTGCTACACAAGTTAACTTGGAAAGGCTTCATTGAGATATTCTTAAGTGACAAAAGCAAGACACAAAACAAAAAAAATTAATTTAACATGAACCTGTTTTTGCACACCAAACAATGACAATACTAATACAAACTAATACCAGCAAGAATCTCACTGACATATACACATTGGATATTGTCTTTTGGTACTCAGCTCCAATCCTGCCTCTATATAGTTTATTACTGGGACTGGTTAGATGACCGAAATCTACATTTCCAAGACTCCTCTGCAAACTAATCTTCTCAACTTCTTTACTATATGGGTTCTAGTTACTTTCTGCAAAAAGGAGAGAGCTGCCAGTTAGGAATTGGAAGCAGCTGGCAGTAGCTGTAGCCCTCCAGCTTCAGCAATAGTAGCTCAGTGGCAATGGTGACAGTTTCTGCAGTGGTGATGGGAGTGGGGGCTCCCAGGTCCTGCCTTGACAATGGCAATGTGGGTTCATAGGTCCTGGGTATCACCTCTTTGGCCCCTGCAGCCTTTCCACATTGTTTGTAATGATTATCTATATAATTAATAAATCCTTTCCATCTGAAAAACCTAAAGTAATTGTTGTTTTCTTGCCTGATTGGAAACTCTTACTGAAACAGTACAGAGATGTATAAGTATAAATGTTTATACAGTATTATACATATAAGCATGGGGAGACTATGGAAGGATCTATGCTTGACTTTTAATATGCATGTATATGATGTGTATATACAGGGGGAGAGAGAAGTGAAAAGCAAGTAGTCAAACAGAAAAGACTGGGAAAATAGACTACAAACTCTTTTTTAAAAATTTTTGTTTTTGTGGTAAGAACATAACATGAGATCTACCTTCTTAACAAAATTTTGAGTGTACCGTACACTATTGTTGACTATAGGTACAATGTTGTCCAGCAGATCTGCAGAGCTTATTAATCTTGCATGACTGAAGCCATATGCCTGTTGATTAGTGACTGCCCATTTCCCCCCCCCCCAACATCTCCTGAAAACCACCATCGCACTCTTGGAGTCTACGAATTTAACTCTTTTAGATTCCACATATAAGCGGAATCATGCAGTAGTTTTCTTTCTGTGACTGGCTTATTTCACTTAGCATGTCTTCAAGATCATCCCTGTTGTTGCATATTACAGAATTTCCTTCATTTTCAAGCCTTGAAGTAGTCCATTAGAGGATATAGCACATTTTCTTTATCCACTTATCAGTTGATGGACATTTAGGCTGTTTCTTCATCTTGGTTATTGTGAATAGTACTGCAGTGGACATAGGAGTGCTAATATTTCTTTGAGATCCTGATTTCAAGTCTTTTCCACAAATACCCAGAAGTGGAATTGATAGATCATAAGATAGCTTTATTTGTAATTTGCTGGGCAACCTTCATATTCTTTTCCATAGCACCTGCACTCTTGCATTCCCAACAGTGTACAAGGGTTTTGATTCTCCACATCTTCCCCAACACTTGTTTTTACTTTTCTTTCCTTTTTCTTTAATAATAGCTATCCTGACAGACATGAGATGATGTCTCATTGTGATTTTCATTTGCATTTCCCTGATAAGTAGTGACCGCATTTATGCTGATCACTTTATGTAAAAATTTATACATAAATGTATGATTTATGTATATATATCATATCAGTTAGTATATTTATGAATAAAGTACCAACATTAACTTCAGTGATAATTTTTAAAAATGATGATATGGCACAGAAATCAGTCTGGCATGTGGGCTACATGAAAAGTAGGTGTTTAAATTTTTAAAATTTGAAACTGATAATAATAAGGGTTTTTTTAATCTACACCATAATTTTTCAAACTTGTCACTACTGACATTTCAGATTGGACCATTCATTGTTGTAGAGGACTGCCCTGTGCACTGTAGGATGCTTAGCAGCATCCCTGACCTCTACACACAAGATGCCAGTAGCACCCCCTCCTTTCATTTGTAACAACAAAAAATATCTCCAGACATTTCCAAATGTCCCTTAGGGTTGGAAGAAAAATCACTGCGAGTTAAGAAATACTGATTTAGAGGTAAATAAGTTCTTTCTATGAGCATGCTCCATAAATAAAATAATTTAATTTAACTCCCCAAGCCTTTAAATGCCAATTTGCAATTTGTTGTTTGAAAGCGCTCTGCTAAGTGTCCTTGAGTGATAAAGATTTTAATGTATAGTTCCTATCTTCAAGAAGATTATAATTTTATTTGAAAGACAGGTAGGTAAAACCCTCAAACCTGATGAAGAAAAAGCACATATTATGGGGCTTAGCCATGAATGGCAGGAGTCAGAATGGTTCATGAATACTTTTAAAGAGATACTGAGTTTACATCGTGTTGTAAAGGACAAGGAGTAATTCCATGGGATTAGGAAGATAGACAGGAAGAATCTCCAGGCTGAGGGAGCAGAATGAGCCAGAGCTAAAGGTGAACAACTATAGAAACATTTGGACAGTAGTTTTTTAGGGTATCAGCACATCTCTATATACCTACTGTTGCTCTAAAGGTTAAGTTGGTGCCAAACCATAGGACAGCTTGAATGCTAGCTCAAACAGTTTAAACTTTTTTTCCAGTAATTGACAATTTTAAATTGTTTATGAGCAGGTGAGTGATTTGATCAGCTTTAGGAAAATATTTAGGAAAATAATTGGTGGTAATCTCAGAATGGATGGTAGAAATGGGAGACTGCTGTCAGGAAGATAATTCCAATATTCTGCCTGATAGGAATGATAATTGGCAAAATGGAGTCATAATTCCCAACATAGGTCTAAGATGTTTATGTCTAAATATTTGCAAATTATAATGCCAGTGCTTTAGTATTTCTCCCTTGAATCCTTCCAAGCTTCACCCTCCAGAGTCAATCATTGCAGCTATTTTCTTTTTTGTTTTAAGCCCTGGTTGTATAACCTTCAAATCAGTTCTTACCTTGTACTCTGCCCTAATAGAACTTGAACATTCAGGTGACTATGTCCTTGGCTCCTTTGGCTCTCAGCCCCTCAACCACACTCCAGCCTCACCAAAACCCCCAGACCAACACTGGCTCCAAAGTTCACATGGAATCTTAGGCCTTTTGTTTTGCCAGAAGCAGATTCCAATTTTCAATCATACCAGCTTATCCACTTCTTTAAGAATCACATTACAGTAAACTATTTGTTATTCAAATTAATTTAATGTAAAATTATTTTGGAAATAAGTGAGAAACATAAAGGGTTATTCTGCAGTGAAGTAGAACCACCATTATGGACAGATACTATTATTTTCCAACAAATGAGAAAATTTCATCATATGCACAATATTAAAACATATACTTATGTATATAATTATTTTTATCAGAAAAAAAGATTGTGAAACTAGAACACCTTGAATTGCGTTATGCACAGATTTTGCAAAACATTTAATTTTTTTAATAAATAAAAATCTTTGAAATATTGAAGTCATGTTCTTTTAATGCATCTGGTTCCATTGAATACTGAAGAAAAGTTTTCTCCTCTAAGCAATATGCCACATTTCAGTCTAGGAAACATTTGAGGGAATTACTCTTTGAAGTCTTGAAGTATCAACTGATGAATAAAAAGTCTTTATTTTGATTTATAACACTTAGATTCTTTTGGTAACATGAACTAATATAAACAAATTTTAAAAACCAGGAGTATTTTGGTATTATAATTAGAATAGCTAAAATGAAAAAGAGAGCCAATAATAAATGTCGTCAAGGATGTGAAACAATCAGAACTGTTATGCACTGCTAGTGGGAAAGTGAATTGGTACAATCACTTTGTAAATCCTTTTAACAATTTTTACCAAAGCAGCATGTGTATAACTGTTTGACTCAGCAACTCCACTCCAAGCTGTATACCTAACAGAAATGTAAAGGTGGGGGAGGGGGGAGACTGAAATTGAGATTTCTGTATTTGTATATCAAAAGACACACACAAGAATTCTCATAGTAATGCTATTTATAACAGCCAATAATGATGTTGCAAGTCAGGATAATGATTAACCTTGGAAGGAAATGGTAACTGGTAGAGGACAGAATAGAGGTTATCGGTGGTGTGAACAATGCTCAATTTCTGCTCTGGACCCTATGTAGATGGGAGTATGCACAAGAATTAGATCTGTACACTTTGCTCCATATGTGCTAAAATAAATTTAAAGCAAGTTATGTTAGTATTTATAATTCATT
Organism: Daubentonia madagascariensis; assembly: GCA_023783475.1. Classification (NCBI taxonomy): domain Eukaryota; kingdom Metazoa; phylum Chordata; class Mammalia; order Primates; family Daubentoniidae; genus Daubentonia; species Daubentonia madagascariensis. The sequence goes on along the minus strand of JAKFHU010002088.1, from coordinate 73,133,793 downwards.
TAAAATATTACCATAAATATTTGTATCAATATTTTACTGAAAGCCAGGATGTAGCATTCAACTTTACTCTTTATAAAATTCTGTTTCCTTAATTTGCCAGTATGTAATAAATTCTGTGTGTCCATTAAATATAATGCAAAGTAAAGCTATGAGCACAAGTTAAATAGTTTGATTACCTCTGACATTTTGGCCTTAAATAAATCTCTCTGTTGGTTATAAAGTACTGCTTTCATTTCTCTACAGGACCATCTCTGGGACATAGAATGACTCATTCAAATCATTCATGTCACCTTTGCATCAGTACCTGACATTCTAGAAATAGAATCACTATCAGAAGACTCTTATCCTTTGACATTTGCAATTATTCATATCAGGAAGCCCTTTCAAAGAGTTCTTATTTCTTAACACCTTCACAGCACATTATGCATTTTCAAAGAAGTGAAAAATGTCCCTTTGTCTTAAATTCATAATTATGTAAGTCACTTCCCAGTCCCAAAGCCTGATCTTTTAATCCATGATTATTTAGGAGACAAATGGATACTAGATAAAAGTTAGCAAAAAGACCAGGTCCAATCAATGAAATGTAATAGCAGACTTTCTTTTGGTTATATCAGTCCTTAAAACTCATTTAGCATAAGAGAAGACCTTGTGATGAATAGATCATTTTAATAATTGAAAATATTAATAAAATATTTATGGGCCCCAAGAAACTGGAAACCATAGAAGATAGTCATCAACATTATTACTGTAGAAAGAAAGTCCTATGTACTGATTTATATGGGTGAAAGTGCTAGAAGATTTTTTTATCTAGTCATTTCATGTCTAGATAAAATTTCATTTCATTTTCTCCTCTATTCCACTTTTGTCTCTTTCACGTTTCCTCCACCACCCCATCTTCATGCCTTATTTTCCTTCTTCTAGCCCATCGTCACAAATCACATATGTATAAGGCATCTCCTATATGCTCGGAACTGTGGGAAGCCTTGGGGATATAATGACAAAAAATACAAGTTCTGATGATGCAATGTGACTTTCAATATAACTACACACAAATCCATGCAGATATGGTGGATAAGAGAAAATCAAATCAATGGCTGAGGGCATTAATTTAGCAGAAAATGTTACTGCCTAATATGAGTTATTGCAGCAGAACTCAAAATGAAAAATAAAAATAAAAGCAATATTTTGAATATTGAGGAAAATACATAGAAAAGAGAGATTTAAGACATGTGGAGATATTCAACAGTGAACTAAAAGACAAGTTTGTTATCTGTAGATAATAAGTTTTTATGTAGAAATGTGGGACTTCTATCAGAGAGGCATGGGGTTTAATCCTGGCAATGCTAATTGCTCTTTGTAATATTTTGGCAATAAATTTACTTCATCTCCCTTAGCCTGTTTCCTCGTTTGTAAAGGGGTAATATTGACACTTCTCATGGCGGTCTATAGGTTTAAATAAACTAAAATCGGGCCATGGATATTGGTCAGTGTACCTGTACATAGATGTTCAATTTTTTTTAATCACTTACTACTTGAGTAGTAAGTAATTTGCCACAAAAGTTATAATCATGATTTAGGAAGACTCAAACATTCTTATCCACTTATCCTGAGAAGAAGCACAAGCATTTGAAGATGGTAAGTTAGTAACTATACCCCTTATTTCTCTATATAAGCTACATAGTGTACATTGTTTTCTCTAATTTGGCCACTTAACATCTGACTTCTCTTCCTTCTTTGGAGGATCCTTGTATTATGTGAATCTGGGTGGGAGGTAGAGGCCAGTCTTCAATCATAAAGACAAAAAGCCAGATAAAACATCCCTAGGTCAGGCCCCCACCCTGCAGTTGAGAAATTATTCAGAGCAGCGACAGACAACCCTCAAGCATCCAGCAAGGGTGGAGGTGACTGCCCCCTGATGCAGCTGCCAGTTACATCATCCTAATCAGATTTTGCTGGAGCATTCTAATCAGATTTTCCTGAACACATTCCTATGTTCAAAAATATCAGGCCCCTCATAGCTCCTGTTCATTTTCCAGTCCTAGAATTCCAACTTTCTCATTGATTCTGAGAGTTTTCAGGTATATTTTTAATGAATTCATTTTCTGTGTAAGTAAGCCAGAGTCCATTTCTGTTGCTTACTCCCAGGAATCCTAATTAGCAGGTGGCATGCAACAGTTTAACCTTCAGACCCTCAGGGGTAAGAAAGCCTTCACTGTCATTCATGTTGGGAGTAAGCTGAATTAACCACTCTTGCTTCCCAGCTGGTTGTACTCCCTCTTCTCCACCCAAAGATTAGCAAAAAAGGATACTGCAATACAATTTAGCCTCTGATGTTAATCTAAAATACTTTTTGTTTTATGTTTTTATTGTACTTTTTGTATTTCAACTATGGACTCCAAAATTCTTATGAGATATTCCATGAAGAAGGGTGAGGCAGACTGGAAGAAATTCTCATATGCTTATCAATGGGTTTGTGCCTAATACTTTTCCAGTTTATGGACATGCTGATAAGAAAACAAATTGAAAAATGCAGACAGTGGAACCAGCCTTGTTATCTCCCATGCACATTTTCCCACAGCTCTAGACTCTTTATTCTACTTCATGCAATTTCAAGGCATCCTTGGCCACAAATGAAGAAATATTAGGTTTTTTTTTTTTTACAATACAGAAACACCCATTTTTTACTATATCCTTCAAAAATAATAGATACCAGTAAAATAATCATAGAAAAGTGAACTTAGTAACAGAATACCTATGTCTAGAATTAATTCTACTTAATATTCTTATGAACTTAAATTTAATTTAACCAATGATGAACTGAGGATGAGAATCATTTAAATTCAAGCATAACTTGGGATCCAGAATAGAAAGCAGTTAGAATATTTTTCTGTGTCTCCACCCCTTGTGTGAGATTCTATAGACTTTGCGATCCCTTACTATTCAGTTAATCTCTCAGTTACAGTGGGATAAAACTACATATTGCCTATGATGTATGTACAACTGCAACACAATATGCTCTAATAACTTTTATTGGCAGGGCAAAAACATGTAAGAGGGTGTTTAAAGAGTAAATTCTGATTCTGAGTAATTCATGTTTGATTGTTTGCAATAGATTATTCCCTGCTGTCCCTCCCTTTAGTTCTCACTGAGATCCTCTAATACAACAACAAAACAGAAGCTTTCTGTCAGTGTTCTTACTGACATTGTCCAATCAATTAACAACAGCAACAAAAACAAAACAACATTGCACTACTCCATATTCCACAAAGTGGAAAGACCAAACTCTTTAGGCTGAAATTATCAGCAAAGTATACTGTTTAGGACATATCTTTTAATCCATCTATAAAATACCTTCTACTTTACTAAATCTCATCCACTTGCCCTTGTATAAATGTGGATCAATGTCTGTATTATTTAATTAATGTAGTTGCTTCTTCCTTGGAGATGACATTGACAAACAAAACAGAAAAAGCTACCTCGGACAGAACAATTAGGTAGACTTCCTAGGGAAATACCATTTTTGTCAAATGTTTATGCCACATGATATTATAAGTTTCATATCACTTAAAGAAACATGTAAATATGCATCTACTATTTGAGGGAAATATTTTTTAAATTTATTAATGAAGAAGTTTAAATGTGAAAAAGGAAAGTTGTGCATGATTACAGTTGGGGTATGCACAGAGGCATGATGGCTACACAGCTCACTCATGCATTTACCGTTTTAGTGTAGTCCTACTGTGGACCATGTCTGTAAGACAACAGTAATTAGGTCATAGGCCCTTGTTGTTGAGGAATTCACAGTTTAAAATGAGAAAGATAAGGAAAGAGTTAACAAATTCACAAACTGTAGTCTTTCTATAATATGGCTAAGCACAAACAGTAATGGAACCTGAGTGAAGGACCTGGGGTGGCCTGAATCTGACAGTGGGATGGGAGGGAAGAAAAGGCTGTAGATGACACATGATATTTTCACTGGGCCTACAAGTCTCAGTAGATTTTGCTAAGCAGAGTAAGGGTAGAACACTATCACAAATAAAGAAAATAATGTGAGAAAATAATGTGAGGAAAGGCAGATCTAGATGGTCACATGTTGAAAACACAATGTATAGAAAGAGCAGAAAGGAAAGGACAAGAAATGATAAGGCAGAGAGGTCTGCGCTAGAGAGGGAGTGGAGCCAGGAGATGGATGCAGACTATTACTGGAGGGCTGGAGAGAAGCAGGAGAGAAGAGGGAGACACTTTCTTAACAATTGCTCATTTATTAGTTTGAATGATCATTGTGAAGATCAGTCCCACCAAAAAACTGACTAGAAACATATTGGTCCAATTTTGGAGATTCAAAGATGGATAAAGTGTCTTGAAAAATTTTTTAATTATAATCTTAAAATACTTCATTTTCTTTTTAATTAATCTGAAAATTATTTTCTGTACCCTCCCTTCTAGGGAAAAGCAGTAAGTGAAATGGGATAGCAATAATCCCCAAAATACTGTCATATTATTAATAACAACTAAGGCAGAAGGATTTCTCAAACTAAACCTACAAACACCTTTCCCATAGGGGTCTCCGGATTCTACAGGTATTAATACAGTAAACAAATAACATGCCATCAGTTAAAATTGACTGCTTTTCACATCAGTCTTTGGTGGGAGGTAAGTGTGTTTCCTAAGCATGATGTGTATAATACTTTAACATTAGAACAGACAAAACAGAAACTAATAGAAATAAACAGCAGATGTTCAGACAGTTGGCAAGATAACTTTATGGGAAAGTCCAAATTCAGTCTCCACTGACCGCGTGGTATCGTAACTCTTGAAGAGACACAATATGATTGAGGAGCAAATGAACAGTGGGCTTCTTGGGTGGATGTCACCGGTGCATTATCATTTCTGGATGTATAAATGGAGGATGGGATAAGAAAAGATTAAAAGAGATGATGGCTTGACATGAACTAACTGTCAGAACAGTTTCCCAGAGAAGACTTTTCTGGGAATTTAAAAGTATTAAGAAGAAGAAGGAAGAAAAAGAGGAGAAAGACAGAAAGGAGGATGAGAATAAGAATTGAGGAAATACATCCAGATATTATTTGCTCTAAGTCACTTTGGTTGCATAGCGTTACAAGTCTCCTGTCCAGAATCCCTCATCACACAATTCAGGAAATACGATGTCTCGTAATAGCATTTCTTCTATCAAAGAAGAACATGGAGCTTCGTGAAGCCCATCAAGGCAGCAACTAAGTCCGCCTGACACTAGGTTTAGTGATCACCTTCCTCACACAGACCGTATCAAATAAATCTCTCTGCCACTTATTCCTGTTTGCATCTGTCATCCCCTGATTGTAAGCCCTATTACTACTAACTCCACCAAGCTATCATCCCTGTAATAATGCTCAGTACTCTCTGGCCCTTCACCCACTCAACCTTCCGTACCCTTTGACTCTACATGCTAAAACTTGCACTCCATAACCAAACAACTCCCCTCTCCTCTCAGTGTCTCCTGAGTGCTGCTTCTTCCTCTTCTCCCTAACTGAGCCCTGGGTCTCCCTTGAGGACACCTCACCCAGCATCCCCCTCGAGCGACTGCTGCTCATCAATCCAAACCTCAAGATGGTTATTGCTTGCTCCTTATTGTTTCTTTACATCGTAACTTTTCAACTTCATTATTTAAAAAAGTCATTCTCATATGAGGTTCGTGCCAATCGGTTTTACCAATCCCTGGCTCTTCATTGTAGAAGAGTGATTTTCTAAAACACTCATTCTAATAGGCATTGCACCAAAAAAAATTTTTTTCGTAGTCTAGAGCAGAGTTCAACAAACTATGACACGTGGGCAAAATCCAGCCTGCCCCTGTTTCTGTATGGCACTCAAACTAAGAATGGTCTTTGCAGATCATTTGCAATCAGTTTGATGACAGGGAACACTTACTTGCAACCCACAAAAAAAAAATTTTTTTCATTCTTCTCATTTGTAGACTTGTATTACAAAACATTGTACTTAATTATTATTTTATTTTGAATTACCTCAGTAAAATTTTGTGTCAATTTATTTTCAGTTTTGTTATATAAACACCTATATAATATCCTTGATTTTGTCTCTTGTCTTGCAAAGTCAAAATTATTTACATTCTGATCTTTTACAGAAAGTTTGCCAATACCTGGTCTAGGGTAAAACAACAAAGAAACATTAGGTTAAATAAAATTAGATCGTTTCTTTTTTATTAATTTTTTTAAAAATTCAGGACTCTTCAGAGTTTTTTCCACTTTCATTGTAATTCTTTGGGATCCAGGATATTATATTGAATTTCCTAAATGCATTAGATCATGATTTAAAATAAAAAAATCAGAACATCTTGCAGGCCAAATATTCTAGGGAAAACTCTTATAAGTGCACTTTAAAATACATCTTTTTTCTTTAATAAAAATGAACTGGTACATGGATCATTACTTGCAACCTCAAGTAGCAATTATTTTCACAGCTTTCAAACTGCATAACAATTCTGTAAGATGTGTGTCAACTCTATGTCAGTAAAGTCTATTAGCAATAACAAAACTTATCTTGAAGAAATTAATTCTGATCCCTTTATCTACTGGGCCTCCCCACATGGCCACGTTTTAATCAAAATCCACAAAAATCAATATTATCTATATTATTTACAAACTATGTAAATGCTTCATACTCACACATGTAAAAGATTAGCACTTCAAATGTGCATTTAAGTGGTAGTCATTTCCGGGGACTCCAACCCAAGCAATAGCCCTCCACTTGAATAAATCCACCCGGCATACTCCTGCTAGAATAACCTTCAACTCCATTTTGAGAGGCATAAGAATCCAGAGTGACTCTCAATTTACAGTCTCAGCAAATATATAGCCACCCTATTCCAGGTCAACCAAGCCAACCCCATTCTTTATCAGTGTGTCTGTCATTTTACTCATCTCTTAAATTCGAGAAGAGTATATGCCAAATCTTCCCTAATAGTCATTGCAAATAACATTTTTTCTTTTGTCAAGATGCACATAACTTTCAAACCCCAAATCAATAAACCATGACTGCAAGAGAGCAAATATACTATTCCTCCCTTAAAAAACATGTACTCACTAGCCTTATCTACATGACATTGTGCTATATCCATTGCAATTTTGCCCAAAGTATTTCTTGACTTATCACCTTGTGCTTCTAGACATTAAATAGCCCAGCAGTTCTTTCCTTTCATTCCTATTGAATTCTCCAGAGTGACTAACACATTACACATTCTAAAAACAAACTTCTTATTCTTTAAAAACTCAAGTGTCTGTTTAATTTTTTTTAACCGGAAATATTTTTCACATTTTATTAACTAAATTCTTTAAGGTCACGACCTTTGGGAGTAACAGGCTACCAGAAAAACTGAATTACTTAATAAATATTTTATTAACTGCATGATTAAAACTAGATTAGCTACCAAGAGAATACATCTTAGGTTTTAGTAATAAGAACAAAAGAACCCAAAACTCAAAAGTTCACAATGTTCTAGAAAAAAGTTAAAATGATTTAATATTGTTAATCATTTTGAAAACACTTTCATGATGACTTGTTTCAACTTTTCAAATGTATTGGGAATAAAAACATTAACAAAAACATAAACATTGTTTACCAATGCATGATTTTTGACTGATGAAAATAAACTACTACCTCTACCACATAATACATTTTAAATTCTAAATTTATTTACCAGGCAATATTTTTTTAATCAGTCAACTAACAACCTGAAGCATCTTGTATAAATTATCAAAAGGAAGATAATAAGCTCATGTAAAATATAGAGATGTTGTAAATGTATCATTATTTTTACTCCTCCACCATTTTTATTGTTATAGTTGTCAATAGTATCACATATACACACATTATATGCCCCAAAACCATATTAGCATTTTTTGTTCTAACAGTAATATGTTTTATACAGAAATTAAAAGGAAATTTAGTGTTTTATATTTACTCATTATTTAACATTTCCAGTGTTCTTCTTTCATTCCTGAAGATCTGAATTTGCCTCTGGTATCATTTTTATTCATACTGAATAGTAGTTCACGTAGTGTAGGTCCTTTATTTTTCTTTAATCAGAAACTGTCTTTATTTATTTCACTTTGATTCTGCGTAGTCTACAACGAGAACATTCTAATTTTTGGCCCTTGTTGTTATATGTCCTGGTGTTTCTCTGCTACTTCAACATTTTCTCCTTATCATTAGTTTTCAACAGTTTGACTAATACGTGCTTAGGAATGAATTTATTGTGTTTGCGGCTCACTGAGCATCTTGAATAAGTAAGTGTATGTCTTTTATTAAATTTTGGAATTTCTGGCTATCATTCCCTCAAATATTTTTCCTGCTCCATTCTCTCCTTTTCTAAAATTCCAGTTACCATATGTTAGACCTTTTGTGGTGTTCCTACTGGGCCCTGGGGCTCTTTGGGTTTTTTTGTTTTGTTTTTTCTCCATTGTAAGCTTCTCACCATTTTTTCAGGCTCAGTGACTATATTGGGCTCTGTATCACTGACGCTGTTCTCTGCCCTTCTCATTCTGCTGTTAATCCTATCCAATTATTTTTTTATTTTAAATATTGTATTGCAATACAATATTTCTAAAAATGTCCATTTTCTTCTTTTTAATATTCTATGCATATCTTTCTTTAAAAGACAGGATTATATATAAGTACACAGACATATCAATAGATAAATGGATAGACAGAGGATAGAGCGATTTCTGTGTGGATATATCTTACCTTTTCATCCCTATGCATTTATTTTTCTGACAGTCAAGAAACACAGCTAGAGTAACAGACGTAAAGACCTTGCCTGAAAATTCTAGCATTTCTAGTTGATGTTCAGTCAGAGACTCGGCTGAGTTCATTCGCACCACTAATTACACCTCCTGTCAGACACTTCTAGGGTTCCCGCTCGCTCTCTGACAGTCATAGACACTCAGGGGCTCTTCCTCTTGCTCCTGCCTGAAACCAGGGATTTTCCTATCAGAGGTTCAGCTGTCTTTACACCCTGACTCTGCCTCAACTACAGCTGCCCTTAGGATAAAATCCAAAACTAAACAAACAAAATGGAGGACCAACACCCTACCAGTCACTTCCCTTTAAGTTTTACTCCTATCCAAAATTCAGGCTCCAGAGTCCTTGGGTGGCTTTTATAAATTTTTTGTTTGTTTGTTTTAATGTTTTATCTGGAGTTTATCACTGAATTTGCATGAAGATTAGTATGTGAGCAATTGTTCTTCCATATCAGAATTGGAATATCATTTATTCAACTTTAGTCAAAATTATTTTCACTGGAGACTATTCTGAAGTGGAAGGTTATTTTCCAGTATATAATTTACCATATTACAGGTATAACATTTTTCTTTTTCCTTTTCAAATTGAATTTCTTAATGTCAGGTAAATAGTATAATTTCAAAAGGTGATAATGGTTTAAATTTGAGGCTAATTCTAGTTCTAAGAATCAGTTTAAAGATACGAATTAAAAGTAAATATGTTTTGTTATGCTTCCAGGGACAACTTTTTATGTTAGAGACATAAAACTGGTTAGAAGATGGCGTAAATTTAATAAAGGAAAGTACTTTTGGATGACACTTAATTTAAATAACATAAGAGAAGTCAAAGAAATTAGTAGGCAAGCTTTGTTCCCCTTAAATGAACAGTCATACATGGCTATCTTCGCCCCTTTATTGCAGTTTAGTTCTGGGATATAAAATATAGTTATTTGGATAATTTTGAATGAATTACGATTTGGGTACCAATTTGTAATATAATAATCTTCATTCTACTTTCATACCAGAGCACATCAGAAACAAATAAGATCCTGACCAAGGTCTTTTAACATTCAACTTCAATATAAGCAAGTTTTTGCTCACAAGTAGAATTGAAGGTCCAAGCCATGGTTGTTTTTTATTCAGCTTTAAATATGTAATTCTTTATATCCCTACTGCTTCTCAAACTGTAATTCTTCTTCTAACAATTAAAACAATATACAATAACATTAATTTTTGGAGACCATATTACTTATTATCCTACTACTCTAATCCATTAATTATTTTTACTTTGATATGTTTCTTTGCCACTTTTGTCCCTGATTATGTTTCACACATGTAACCAGGTAACATCTCATGCCATTTATATGACCATTACTGCTGACATACATTTCAGAGAACAAGATATATGTATAATTTGCCAATTTTTTCTTTATTTTGAAAAATTCCTGAAGTGCTTAAGTTTCATATGCTGAGTTAAAAGTAATCAAGTTTGTCTTTTATGATTTGCTTTGCTCTTCATAATTCTGAGAATATCTAAATAATATATAAAAATTCTTGTTTGGGGGAATTATTAAGCTTATTGCAATAATGAGAGCATACTGACTGATAGTATGGACCTTTTTTTGTCACCTGATAGCACTGCTTATCTGTATATATAGAAAAATCATGTTTATTTTAATGTCTTCTTAATATTTTATTTTATTATTTTATGTACCATAATTTATTTTACTAGACCCATAATGATGATTTGTTTCCAGTCTTTTATTTTGTTTTTGAAATTATAAATAATGTTACAATGAATTTTCTTCCTGTATGTTTTTAGGCAACTATGCAATATATCTATGGGATAATTTCTACATGTTGAATTGTTAGATATATGATACTGTATTACTTATTATGTATATTTCTAGTCTAATAAAAATGTGTCATTGTACGTGTGTGTATGTGCATATAGAAAATTTATGTTTGTTTTTGATTTCTAATTTAATTTATTTGTGATCATAGACTAGAACTCAGTACAGTTTTCAATTTCTTATATTTAATGGAGACTTATTTTGTGGCTTATTGTATGCATTTGAACATGCCATGTATTGTGTAATTGCCAGGCATAGTGTTCCATACATGTCAATTATGTCAAGTTTGTTGGTTGTGTTGATCAAATCCTTTATATTCTACTGATTTTCTATCTAGTTTTTTCCATCTTTTACTGTAAAAGAGGTGTTCAAATAACCAGCTAAAATTGTCAATTTGTCTATTTCCCTATGTATCTTGAAATCTGTTAAAGTGTATATTTGCTTTCAATCCTTTCCTGGCTGGCTCTGGAGAATTTTTACTCCATGTTCCTTAGAGATTACAGATTAGTACAGATTAGGCTGTGGTTGATTGATAGTATCATACAAGATGGAATTTCTTTTCTTTTTTTCATTTTCCTTGTTGTTCTTAAGGAGGAGAGCAAGGGGAGAGCTCCTCTCCCACACCATCTAAGATGTCTGGAGTTCATTCTTTCTGACATGAAGAGTCTTGACATTAATGCAGACCACTGTTCCCCTCAGGGCGTTCTCTGCATGCAATTTAATAAAACACAGTAAGTCACTAAGATACTGAACTCTTTTTAATTGGGATCTTTTTACCTCAGGAGTTGTGTAAGATGGTTTACATCTTAAAATGGACACTTTTATAATCAAATTATTTTCCTTAAATTTTTGTTTAGACTGCTGATCAAATGTAACTTGACATCACTCTAGGATAACCCTGTATGGACAAATGTAAGAATAATAGATATGCAAGAATTTATTTGCAATGAAACAGAAAGAGTGTAGTAGTTAGGAACTTTCACTGATTACAATATATATTTTTATTTCATTCAAAAGGTCTACTTAGTAGAAACTCTAAAATATTGACTACAGTGGATTATGTATGACCTGAATTTATGGTTAGAAAGTCTGCAATTCTGGGATCTTGATGGTTCTTATTCCACAATTTACTATTTAATTTCATGTTGGAAGCAGCATGAGACGAGATGTGCCACAGAAATTGCCATTAATGTTGGGAAACAAACAAGGGAAAAAAAGATACGGTTGTTGCAGTTACGTCATTATTTCTAAAAAACTAAAAAATTCGTAAATATAAATTAAGGGAAGTGTAGTGAGCTTTCATTAGAACTAGGAAATGATGGCTATTCTTTCTGGTACAAATTTGCTGACATGTTTTATATTTATGGTTTATGTGGTTCTTTTTATCTTGTCATAGTTGGAAGTGATATTTCAGTTTTAGTTTTCTATCATTAACAATATTAACAAAAGAATTTATTCTATTTATTCTCATACTTGAGAATCTCCTGGTAGCCCAGAGGGATACAAATCTTGTCCTGATATCTAACTCCAAAATTCAGCTCTCAGGTCACTTCTTCCAGGAAACTGCCCTATTACCTCAGAGTGGACTCCTCTCAGAAGGTGAGGATCATGATGGGATACAGGTGTTTCCAGAGCTCAAAATCCTCACCTTTATAGTCTGTGACCAACTGAAACTCAGACACTGTGCCTTTTATATCCCTAATGAGTAACATGTTTTTAACATGTAGTTAAAACCTCCATAAAATTTTATGATGTACACTAGATAAACTAATCAAAACACTTTAAATTGTGATAAAGACTACACCTTCTCTTCCCAAAAAAGAGATAGGTAAAGTTCAGATGTCCCATCATTAATACTGGTACTTTTTATGATAAAGTACTGATTTCCCTTTGATTTTTCTAAAACATCACAAACATAGCATAGATAAAGGTTGTTCTTAAATAGCACACAGTACATTCATGGTTTTCTTTCTTCCTCCCTCCCTTCCTTCCTTCCTTTCTTTTCTTATAATCCTGGCAACATTTCTACTCACTCTCTAAGGTTGGCCTGACCTACAAACTGTCAGCACCTATATCACATGCCTGGCACAACTACAACAATGTTCCCTGAGCAGCTTTTATTAATTATTTTCAGTGGAAAACCCATGCCTACTACCTCCATAGCTCATTATACACTTATATACACTAAAGCAGCAGTCCCCAGCCCTTTTGGCACCAGGGACCGGTTTCATGGAAGACAATTTTTCCACAGACCGGGGTGGGGACAGTTTCAGGATGATGCAAGTGCATTACATGTATTGTGCAGTTAAACCTCTCTGCTAATGATAATCTGTATTTGCAGCCACTCCCCCAGCGCTAGCATCACCGCCTCAGCTCCACCTCAGATCATGGGGCATTAGATTCTCATGAGGAGCACATGACCTAAATCCCTTGCATGCACAGTTTACAGTAGGGTTGGGCCTGAGAATCTAACACCTCCACTGATCTGACAGGAGGCAGAGGTCAGGTGGTGATGCCAGCGATGGGTAGTGGCTGTAAATACAGATGAAGCTTTGCTGGCTTGCCCGCCGCTCACTTCCTGCTGTGTTAACAGGTTCCTAACAGGCCACAGACTGGTACCAGTCCATGGCCCAGGGGTTGGGGACTGCAGTGCTAAAGGATTACAGAATTTGAGCTCCTGCCTTCAGAAAATTTGAAGTCCAAGGAAGTCAGCAAAGTCAAGTTAATTTACACTTACCTAGTGACTTATAAGGCCAGTGCAAACAGCTTAAAAGCAACACAAGTATAGCTATCAGTGTTCAAGTTGCTCAGGTTTTTCCTTACATTGATATGTGCAACACTTAACTGGAGGGAAATAGTCTGAAATGTGTGCTTATTAAGGAGGAGAATTTCATTTTATGTCTTTTGTGAAAATCTCTGACTTTAGGTGGAAAAGTCATAAATGTGTTATTTAACCAATTATAAGACACTAAAGAGTTTATGGGAGTTCTTACCTGATGTATAGGTGATTTTTACACAGCTATGCAAATTAATTTTCCTTTAAATTGTATATTGTAATTGCATATTTTCCCAGACATACCCCCAACACTGTTAGCATATTTTACTTATGTGTGATTGTATCACCTGTCACATTTACATATATAATATATTAATGTAAATATATATTGAATATATTGCAAGTTTATAAGTCAAGATGTTTGACATATTTTAAGGGTGTGGTCTTGTTTTTTGTTTGTTGTGGTTGTTTTTTTCTCATTAAACCCACAAAGAGTTATTCCATTATGGTTCATTGGTATTTCCGACCAAAATATTGAGCAAAGAAATGATACAAGCTTGTTGATAATTGATCTTCCTAGTCTCAAATTGGATATGAGATCCATTAGACCTTACATATGGCTAATACTAGAATGTGGTAAAGGAGATTGTTTTTATTTCTTGTAACTAAAAACAAGAGCATTATATTTTGTTCTAGATAAAATGAAAAGGTAAAACTGTTTTCAATTATCTTCACTAATGAAGATGAATGAGGTAAACAAACAAAAAATTAGTCCAAATTTATTACATTGGAAACACTCACTCTGTCAAACACTTGAGGGTGTTAATGGTGTCAATGTTCGGGCTTCACTCCCTAGTGGTCTTCCTGCATCACTGTACTAACTAGGAATGAGTGCACTGCAGTAAAAAAACTGACTCGAGCTAGAACGTGACACTTGCTGGTCTCTTTTTCTCATCCACTTCTACCACAGCTGTGGTATAATAGGACTCTACACCCAAGACTTTCATCCCAGAATGTACCTGGTACCAGCAGGAGGGGGTGTGTGTGTACGTGTGCACATATATCTTATATTTGTGTAAGTTTATCATATATTTCTTGAATGTACTTTAATGAGAAAAAAATAATTACTTTTGTATTTAAAAAAGCATGGATATTTAATAGAACATGGGGCAAAGTCATACTGACTTTTAGTAGGAAACATAAGATTTCTCAGACATGTTTGAAAAGTGCTACCTTAAACAACTACCTGGGAAAGTCAATAAAATGGTTCAAAATTTCTATTAAGGATAAGGTAAGCAATTATATCACAGAAATTTAAAGTCTTCCTAAGACACTAAACCATTCCAATCATTTGAGGTTTTAATACAATTTTAAGGCAAATCCCTATTGACAGTAAAAATACAGGTGATACAGAGAGCTTGATAATTTTTGTTTGTATTGAGAATTACATAAACATAACATTTTACAAAAATGTAGGCAATACAATTTGGACAAATGATTTCCCCAAACACTTAGATTTTGATAAATTTTAAAAACTGGATATTCTGAAAGCTTTAAGCCATTGGAAGGATGGATTTGTGATTTTATTTTACTCTGAATAGACTGAAAAAATATTAACAATATCAGAAAAGGAGTCTCAAAGAGGACTTTTTTTTGGAAAAAATTTTTAGAAATACACTTCTTTCATTTTTTAATTTCCTTTACATGAATGAGTATGTATAAGATAGTTTTTATTTTTGGACAGCAATCAAGTTTAGATCTCAGTATAAAAGTTTTTTGTACTAATATATATTATTTATCATTGCAGCTCTAGATTATGACAATGGCGTCTACACCTTGTTCCCTGCCTCTAAACTCAATTGCGTATAGTCTATCACGAACTCCTCTACCAGATCTGTCTTTTCACACGTGATAGTTTTTCATATTATGCCATACACAAAACCTGTGACTTTCCATTGTACGTGGCAACAACAATTAGCCTTTCATTAATTTTTCAATGCAATCAGAAATTTGTTAAACCTACGTTTTGCCATGAGCTAAAGTTTGGAGAAAGAGGAGGGGAAGGGGAAGGAGGAAGAGAGGAAGAAAAGAGAGAGAAAAAAAATGTTAACGTATCCTGTGTTCTACCTGTTCTTCACAGGTCAGTGGTAGAAGATAACAATGTAAGTAAATAATATCAAAAGTTAAATAATTTCAGATGAAGTAGAGGAATGCCAGAACCCTGAAAAGCAAGCAATTCACTTAGCATGGAGTAAGGGTTGGGAAAAAAATTATGAAAGAAGTAGAGAGAAAGTATTTGATAAAGAGTTCTGAAGGCAAAGGAAAAGAAAATAACAAGGTATACAAAGGGAAATGACTCAGAGACACAAAGGAGTGGGAAGTCATTCATCTAGAAATTACAAAGAGTTTGGTTCAGGTAGAGAAAAATCTGTGCTCTGTGATAGAGTGGCAGGAGCTCACATGATGAGCCAGATGTTGCATCAGTTACATCAATGACACTGAGTGTCACTTCAATGGCATTTAATAACCTCATGGGAGTCTGTAAAGGATATGCATTTTTAACATATATCTATGTGTGTGATGGATGAATTAGAGTAACCAGCGATGTGAGAAGGAATATTAGAAAATAAACTACTAAAATATCTAGGTGAAAGATGATGAGTCTCTGAATTAAGGGAGTTGTTCTTAGGAAAGAACAGGCAGGAACAAAATAATTGTTAGCATTTATTGAGCTTATTATATATGACACTTATTAATTGTCATACCTGCTGTGATGGTTAATTTTATGTGTCAAATTGGTTAGACTAATAGTGCCCAGTTGTTTGGTAAAACACTAATCTAGATGTTGTTGTGGAGGTATTTTGCTGAGGTGATTAACATTTATAGTCAGTTCACTTTAAGTATAGGAAGTTATCCTTTATAATGTGAATGGGCCTCATCCAATCAGTTGAAGGCCTTAAGAGCAAAATATGAGGTTTCCCGAGTAAGAGTGAATTCTGCTTCAAGAAATCTTGCCTAAGTTTCCTGACTGCCAGCCTGCCCAACATATTTTGGACTCAGGACAATGTCAACTCTTACTTGAATTTCTTGGCTGCTGGCCTGTTCCACAGATTTCAGACTTTCCATCCCCCACAACTGCATGAACCAATTCCTTAAAATCTCTCTTTCTCTCTCTCTGTCTCTTAATCTCTCCCTCTATCCATATATGTATAGGCATATGAATGTATATATCCTATAGGTTCTATTTCTCTGGAGAATCCTAACTGGTACATTTGACATCTTATTTAAACATCAAACAAAAGTGGAAGTACTTATGATCATCTTTCATTTTTAGTATGAGTATATTTATGATTACAGCTGTCAACTTTTCCTAAATCACAAAGAAAAAAAAAGCTAGACTTGAGCTTCCTGATTCTAGATACATTCTAATCAGTAAAATTCTTTTCCTTCTCAAGCTGAAACCACTTCACATGATTTGATTTTCAAAATTCTTTCATTCTTAGTGTCAAAATTACAGATAAGTATATTTTCTTTTTTAAATAATTATATGAATTTTCAAAATGTTCTATAATGAGTGATTTTCACTTTTATAAGACTAAATTATTTTTTTCAAAGAAAAATGATACCCTCTTTTAAACCAGAAGCCTTTTCAATTGAATGCCTAAGATATTCTTCCTGTTTTGGGACCTACCATTTTTTTAAACACCTTTATTGAGCTATAATTCCCATAACACAGAAGTCACCTATTAAAATGTACAGTTTGATGGTTCTTACTGTATTAAAAGATATGTGCAAGCATCATCACTGCCAATTTTATAACATTTGCATTATCTCACAAAGAAACCCCGTACCCTTTAGCTGCCCCCCTTATTTCCTAGTCCCTCTAGCTCTAAGTAACCACTAATCTAACTTCTGTTCTATAAAATTCCCCATTCTGGACTTTCCTATGAATGGAATCTTTTAATATATGGACTTTTGAAAGAAGATTGGATTCTTTCACTTAGTATGTTTTCAAGGTTCATCCAAGTTGTAGCACATATATATACTTCATTCCTTTTTATGGCAAAATAATATTCCTTTGTATCAATAAGTCACATTTTGTTTATCTGTACATGTGTTCATGGCCATTCAGCTTTTCCTCTACCTTTTGGATATTATAAATAATGCTGCTATGAACATTTACATACAAGTTTTGTGTGGACATTTCTCTTAGGTATATACATAGGAATTGAATTGCTGAATTTTATGCTAACTTTATATTTAATTGTTTGAGGAACTACCAGACTGTTTTCCAAAGAGGCTGCACCATTTTACATTCCCACTAGCAGTATATGGGGCTTGGATATGTACTTATTTAACTTAACTAGATGCCACCAAATTGTTCCCCAAAGTCACCCCCTAGCAGCATATATAAGTCCCTGTTGTGTGCCACATTCCCACCAGTAAACGGTATCATCAGACTTCAACTTTTGATGATCATATAGGCATGAAATGGCACTTCCCTGGTTACTGTGATGGAATAATATTAAGGCACCTACCTTCAACTGTGCTGATCAACTGAAAATGGTAGATTCCTAAGGTTCGACTTCATATTAAGATCAAGCTTCCTTTCACAGGAGTTTTTTCCCCGCATTATGATTTCCTCCACAGTGAATTTCCTAGTCGTATATCTTTGCCCATTTTCCTGATTTTTAAGGGGGAGATCTTTTTTATGTATTGATTTATTGAAATTATTTATACATTCTGGACATTAATCCATTATTTTTTGTTGAAAATATTTTCTGCTTCTCTCTGGCTTGTCTTTTCATTTTGTTTATGGTATTTTTTATGATCAAAGGTTTTACATTTTAATGTAGATGGATTTATGAACATTTTCTCGGTCTGTGCATCATTTTTGCATCTTAGGATCTCTTTTCCTACCTAGGTCATCAAGATAGTCTCCTGCCTCTCTTCTAGAAATGTTAAAGTTGTGCTTATCACATCTAGGTGTTTAATCCATCTGAAATTTACCTTTTGTGAGTGATATAATATAGAAACCCAATTTTATCTCCTTTCAACACTAATAACCAATTATCTTAGCCCCATTTATTAGTTTGTTCTTTCCTGGTGATTACCACACCCCTCTGTCACATATCAAGTCTCCCTGTGTGAATTGATCTGCCTCTGGGTTCCCTCCTCTGATCCATTCGACACTTTCTCTTTCCCTACTAGTCCAATCTATCTCACTTGTACCATTTTTTAAATTGTGGTAAAATATACATAACATAAAATTTTCCATTTTTAAATGATATTTAGTACATTCATATTGTGCAACTATCACTACCATCTAACCACAGAACGTTTTCAACTTGCACAACTGTAACTCTATACCCATTAAACAATAACTCTCCATTTCTCCCTCTCCCCAGATTCTGAAAACCATCACTGCACTTTCTATCTGTATGATTTTGACTGCTTTGAGTAGTCATATAAGTACTTATATGAAATAAGTTTGAGTACTTCATATAAGTAAAATCATACAGGGTTCGTTTTTTCTAACTTATTTCTCTTAGTATAATATCCTCACAGTTTATCCAAGTCATTGGATATTACAGAATTTTCTTCTTTTTTAAGGCATAATAGTATCCTGTTGTATGCATATAGCACATTGTCTTTATCCATTCATCTGTTGGTGGACATTTAGGTTATTTCCACATCTTGGCTATTGTGAATAGTGCTACAGTGAACACAGGAGTGCTAATACTTCTTTGAGATTCTAATTTCAATTCTTTTGCATAAATACCTAGAAGTGGAGTTTGTAGATGATGTAGTCCATCTATTTTTAATTTTGTGGGGAGCTACCATACTGCTTTTCACAGCTGTATACTATTTTACATTCCCACCAACAGTACACAAGTGTTCCAATTTCTCCACATCCTTGCCAGCACATGTCATTTTCAGGGTTTTTTTTAATAATAACCCTTCTAATGGGAGAAAGGTAGTATTTCACTTGGTTTTGATTTGCATTCCACTGATGTTTAGTGATGTTGAGCATCTTTTGATGAATTTATTGGCCATTTGAATATCTTCCTTGAAGAAATGTCTATATAAGTTTGTTGCCCATTTTTGAATCAGGTTGATTATTTTTTATTGTTAAGTTTTAGGATTCCTCTATATATTTTGAATATTAATCTTTTATCAGATATATGATTTGCAAATATTTTCTTCCATTCCATAGGGTGCCTTTTTACTCTGTTGATAGTATCCTTGATGCCCAAAAGTTTTTAATTTTCATGAAGTCTAATTATTATTTTTTAATTGTCTGTGCCTTTGATGTCATATCCAAGAAATCATTGCATAATGATTCTTTCATCTCATTTATTCCTTCCAATGTCTGGAATCTTTCACTCTATATTTTCTTCAAAGAGTTTTATAATTTTAGGTCTTTGATCCAGTCTGAGTTAAGTTTTGAGTGTGGTGTTAGGTAAGCGTTCATTCTCTTGTATATAGATGTCCAGTATTCCTAGTACCATTTGTGGAAAAGAATATTCTTTTCCAATTGAATGATTCTAGTACCCTGGTTGAAAATAATTTGATCATATATGTGAGAGTTTATTCTATTCCATTGGCTTATATAGCTGTCTTTATGCCAATATGGATACTTTATACACGGTTTTGATTTCTATAGCTAGGTAGTAAGTTTTGAAATCAGTAGTATGAGTCCTTCAACTTTCTTCTTTTTCAGAAATATTTTGTATATTTGAAGTCCTTTGAGATTTCATATGAATTTTAGGATGGGTTTTTCTATTTATGCAGAAAACAGTATTGGGATTTTGATAGGGATTTCATTGAATCTATAGACTTCTTTGGGTAGTACTGACATCCTAATAATATGACGTATTCCAGTTCATGAACATAAGATGTCTTTTCATTCACTTGTCTTCTTTCATTTCTTTCAGAAATGTTTCATAGTTTTCATTGCACAAGTCTTTCACTAATTTGATTAATTCCTAGGTATCTATTCTATTTGATGTTATTGTGAATGAAATCATTTTCTCAATTTTCTTTCAGATTGTTCATTCTTAGTGTATAAAGTTACAACTGATTTTGTGTGTTGACTTTCTGTCCTATTTTGCTGAATGTGTTTATTAGTTCTAAAAGATTGTGTGTGTGTGTGCGTACTTGTTAGGTTTTTATACAAATAAGACCATATCATCTGTGAACAGAGATAATTTTATTTTTTCCTTTTCAATTTTGATAACTTTTATTTTTTTCTTGCTTACTTGCTTTCGCTCAGTCTTCCAGCACTAAGGTAAATATAAGTGTCAAAAGCAGACATCTTTGCCTTGTTCCTGACCTCAGAAGCAAAGTTTTCAGTTTTTCGTCATTGAGTATAATGATCACTGTGGGTCTTTCATATATGGCTTTTAATATGTTGAAGTACTTTCCTTCTATTTCTAGTTTGTTAAGTGTTTTTATCATAAAAGGGTGTTAAATTTTGTCAAATGCTTTTTCTGTATCAGTTGAGATGATTATTTGGTTTTTTCTTTAATTTCATTAACATGGTGTATTAATTAACGAATTTTCATATGTTGAACCATCCTTTAATTCCAGGAATACATCCTACTTGGTCATGTTGTATAATTTTATTAATATACTGTTTGAATTTGTTTTGCTAGTATTTTGCTGAGAATTTTTGCATCAGTGTTAATAAGGGATGTGGGTCTGTTGTTTTCTTGTAGCAAGTACATCTGGCTTTGGTCTCAGGGTAATACTGGCATCATAGAATGAGTTACGAAGTGTTCCCTCCTTTACAATTTTTTGCAAAAGTTTGAGAAAAACTGGTACTGGTTTTTCTTTAAATATTTGATAGAATTCATCAGAGATGCCATCAGGTTCAGAATTTCTTGGTCAAGAGGTTTTTATTACTGATTCAATAGCCACATTAGTTATATGTTTATTCAGATTTTCTATTTCTTCATGATTCCATTATGGTAGGTTTTATGTTTTTAGGAATTTGTTAATTTAATTTAGGTTATCTAGTTTACTGATATAAAGTTGCTTGTAGTACTATGTTATAATCCTTTTCATTTCTATAAAATCAGTCATAATCTCCCCACTTTCAATTCGGTCTTTCTCTTTCTTTCTTAGTCAATCTAGCTAACGGTTTGTCAATTTTGTTGATTTTTTTGAAGAACCAACTTTTATTTCAATGATTTTCTCTAATGTTTTTCTCTTCTCTATTTTGTTTATATCTGCTCTAATCTTCATTATTTCCTTCTATCTGCTAGGTTTAGGTTTAGTTTGTTCTTCTTTTACAACTATCTTATATTGTAAAGTGATGTTAATTTGGGATCATTTTTGTTTTCTATGTAAGTATCTTAGTCTGCTCAGTCTATACAAGTATAGCTACCTCTGTTCTCTTTTGGTTATTGTTTGCATGAAATATCTTTTTCCACCCTTTCATTTTCAACCTAGCTGTGTCTTTGGATCTAAAGTGAATCTCTTATAGAGAGTATCTAGTTGAATCATGGGTTATTTTTAATTTTTTTGCCTATCTATGTTTTTTAATTGGAGAATTTAATCTATTTATATCTATACATCTCTCTGAAGTAATTATTGATGAGGAATAATTTCCTATTTTGTCTTGTTGCTATTTTTATTCTGTATACCTCATAGCTTTTGTGACCCTCGCTTTCTTTTTTTTTTTTTTTTGACCTTGGATGGCATTTTTTAATTTTAAAATACTAATTTTTTAGGGGGTACAGTGTTTTTATAACATGGATGTCTTGTATAATGCTTAAGTCAGGACTGTTGGTGTGCCCATCACCAGAATAGTGTTCATTGTACCAAATAAGTAAGTTTTTATCACACACCCCCCTTGGTTTCTCATGTCCTTTGTATCTCTTTGTGCCCATGTGTGCCCATCTATTAGCTACCACTCATTAGTGAGTACATATGGTGTTCACTTTTCCCTTCTTGAGATACTTCACTTAGGATAATGGTCTCCATTTCCATCCCCATTTCTGCAAAAGGCATTATTTCATTCCATTTTATGGCTGAGTAGTACTCCATGGTATGTGTGTGTATATATATGTGCATTTTCTTTATCCACTCATGAATTCATGGGCACTAAGGTTGGTTCCACTTCTTTGCAATTGTGAATTGTGCTGCAATAAACAGTTGAGCGCAGGTGGCTTTTTGACTAAATGATTTCATTACTTTTGGGTAGATCCTAGCAGTGGAATTGCTGGATCATATGGTAGGTCTACATTTATTTCTTTGAGGAATCTCTGTACTGTTTTCCATAGAGGTTGCACTAATTTACAGTCCCACCAGCAATGTATAAGTGTTCCTTTTTCTCTGCATCCATGCCAGCATCTATTGTTTTTTTGACTTCTTAATAATGGTCATTATGATAGGGATAAGGTGATATCTCATTGTGGTTTTAATTTGCATTTCCCTGATGAATAGTGATGTTGGGCATTTTTTTCATATGTTTTTTGGCCACTTATCTATCTTCTTTCAAAAAACTGTTCATGTCATTGGCCCACTTTTTGATAGGGTTTTTGCGTGTGTGTGTGTGTGCTGATTTGTTTGAGTTCTTTGTATATTCTGGGCATTAGTCCTTTGTGGGATGTATGATTTGAGGTTATTTTCTCCCAATCTGCATGTTGTCTATTCAGTCTGTTGATTATTTCCCTTTGTGTGCAGAAGCTTTTTAATGTAATCAAGTCTTACTTATTTATTTTTGTTTTTTCTGTAATTGCCTTTGGTGTCTTAGTCATAAATTCTTTGCTTAGGCCAATGTCTAGAAGAGTTTGTCCTTCGTTTTCTTCTAGAATTTGTATGGTTTCATGCCTTACATTTAAGTGTTTTATGCATCTTGAGTTAATTTTTGTATATGGTGAGAGATCGGGATCCTGTTTCATTCTCCTGCTTGTGGCTATCCAATTTTCCCAGCACCATTTATTGAATAGGGCTTCCTTTCCAGAGTGTATGTTGTTGTCTACTTTGTTGAAGATAAGTTGGTTGTAGGTAGATGGTTTTATTTCCAGGTTCTCTATTGTGTTCCATTGGTCTATGTCTTACTTTTATAACAGTACCATGCTGTTTTGGTTACTATAGCCTTGTAGTATAATTTGAAGTCAGGTAATGTAATTCCTCCAGATTTGTTCTTTTTGATTAATATTGCTTTGGCTATTCTGACTTTTTTTTGGTTTCAAATGAAGGTTAGGATTATTCTTTCTTCTTTCTGCTCAAATATATCTTGAATGTCTCTAGTAAATTTTCACTTCAGTTATTGTGATTTTCAGCTCTAGAACTTCTTTTTGGTGCCTTTTTAGGTATTTTATGTTGATATTTTGTTCATACATGAGGATCTTGACTTTTTCCATCACTTTCTTTACTTCTTTGAGCACCTTTAAGATGGTTGTTTTAAAGGCTGTGTTTAGTATATCTGCCACCTGGTCTTCCTCAGGAAGAGTTTCTGTCGCCCTTGCCTTTGAACGGACCACATTTCCCTGTCATTTTGTGTTCCTTGTGATTTTTTGTTATTGTTGAAAACTGGCTATTTGAATCTAATATTAATAAATTGGTATCTCTGGAAATCAGATTCTCTTCATTTCCCATGGTTGGCTGTTGTATGTTTTTACTTAGTTTTGTTATTTTTTATTGGTGCAGATAGACTGCCTCTATGTTGAGTGAGGATCAGCTTAAGGTGTAAACTTAAAGTCTTTTTGTAAATGTCTTTTTGTACAGGTCTTTTGTAAGACTGTTTCCTGTGCATGCACAGTGACTTTCTAATTTCCCACATACATTCAGTTGCTTTTAAATGTACCAGTTTTTAATGGCTGACACTCAAAAATAGAAAGAGAGAAAAATAAAAGGAAGAGAAGGGCACTGGCCTTTTAGCCACCCTGGAGTTCACTTTAGCTGGAGGGAGAGTACTTTGTAATAAAGATGCAAGGATGTAAAGAAATGGCTGCCTGCCTTTCTGTCTGCAACTCCATGATCAGAAGTGGCAATCAGCAATAAGAACACAAATCTCCACTCTTTGAATTCCAGTATCCTCATTGTTCACCCTGGTTCCTGCAAGCTGTATGCATGTTCCAAGAACATATGCACAGCCAGCTGCCACAGGGCCAGGAGTCAGAGAAAGGTAGTTGCTGCAGAGCTAAAAGCTGAAATCAACTGAAATTAATCTCAAATTTCCATCCCTGTGTTCTCATGACAGTTGCAAGCTTTCAATAGACTCTATAGTTCCCAATAGTTACATGTCTACTAAAAATTATTGTCTAGGTGGGGAGATACATTCCTAGTGCTTCTTTTTCTACCATCCTCTCAGACTCCTCTTCTGAAACCATTTCTTTTTATAAAACATTTACTAAAGCTAAAGTGGTCTACTCACCACCTTCTCCAAGTAATGACCTTTTATTGTTTCAAGTTCTTTTTTCCACCAGGTTTGACACATCCAAGTGGCTTTCCCTCACACTTACTGCTACTAAAAATTCTCCTT
Organism: Daubentonia madagascariensis; assembly: GCA_023783475.1. NCBI lineage: Eukaryota > Metazoa > Chordata > Mammalia > Primates > Daubentoniidae > Daubentonia > Daubentonia madagascariensis. The sequence goes on along the minus strand of JAKFHU010002088.1, from coordinate 73,108,875 downwards.
AATCCTTTGAATTCTAACATAGATTGTCTTCATCTGTAAATTATGGCAATCCTTTACCTCTCTTTCTCCACAGCCAGGAATTTCTTTTACAGCAAATAAGATTGGAAACTAAAAATTAAGGATAAGAAATTAATTATCCTTAGTAAACACTGTGACTATAATTTATTTAATGCAAAACTAATTAAAGTTTTGTAATGACTCATCTCTAATGAAATCACATTGCTGAGCTTGCTGATGGCTTCAAATATTGACAAAGCATGCCATACTCACATGAAATGGACCATTAACCGTTTGTAGAGATATGTCCTTTATTTTATTTCAATTCATGTTTGCATGCACACAAAAGATAACCTTGTCAAATATGGAATTCCTTCCAAAACTTCCCCAAAGGACTTTGGAAATGCTATTACAAAGAATTTAGGCTTAGTTCTCCACAAAACTAGTAACACTAAAATTCCCTAAGATGTTAAAATTCATATAAAAAACAGTTTTTTTATCTCTGTTTTTGAATAAGAGTAAAAGTAACCACCAAAAAAAATTGACATAGTCCAGAAACTATTCAAATTACTTTATATTTATATTAATGCATTAAATATCATAATAGCACTCTTGGTAAAGTGCTGCATTATCTTCATTTTAAAGATGAGAAAAATAGAGCACACACAGATTAAATAATGTTATCAAGTTCAACAGCTAGTAAGTAATGGAATCAGGGTTCAATTACCTGCAATATGGCTCCTATCAGAGGACCTATAATTTTTACATTTTAAAGTATTTTTATAATTTTAAAAAATATATTAAAAATAAGGAATCAATAATAAATAAAAATCATAAAAGAAAATGTATACAATAATACTACTTCCTTGAGTATATCAAGTGGTATTATTTTGGCAACAGTGTGGAATCCTCTTAGGCATGAAGAATTAGAGTCATTTAAAACCAACCAAAGGTTTAGGATTTTCCAAAGGATTCTCTAGTAATACCAAGATGAAGTTATTTTGGATTTCTGGAGTTTGGAATTTTATTTGTTCTGAATTTGATTCTGTCCCCATGGACCAGCTCTATTGCTCATAGCATCAGAGTGAAGCAGGTGGTATGAGAGCACCTGCCCACTTCCTAGTGCTCACTCACCACTGCCTGTGAATACTACATCAAGTGCATGCCTTTTCTGAATCAAACCTGGCACGTTTATATCTAGCACCTTGGTAATGGAATAGATCCAGACAGTCCTACAAAGGCAGATTAAGTACACTGTTTTAAAATATCTCTAAATATTCACATCATAAAGGTAAACATACTATCTATAGTCTATGGTGTCTAGACCATTGCATACATTTTTCATTTTAATTACTGAGTTGTTTTTTTCATAATTATTTACACAACTATTCAACCATTTAGTGTGGAAATGACAGTGAATACGGGTATTTTATAGGATTTCTTTGTGAAACACAACCACAAATACATTTAAGAAGTTTCAAGTCTAATGTCTAATGTCTAATGTGTGGCAACTTTGTGCATGCATTTCTTGATATCTTAAAACAAATCTTTATCTTTATTAATATTTTCTAAATGTCCCTTTTGTCTAAGTAAATAAAGTCATGTTAAATATGTGGAAAATTAAAGACCAAGGACAACGTAATTTATTTTACTATTGTTTCTTTTCTACATTATAGACTTTTTGAAATTTTAATATTACATTTAACACTTAGTTTACATGTGTAAGGATGCATCCTCCAAGCCACAATGAAAGTTGTTATGAAAGTTGTTTCTCTATGTGAAAAATATTTTTCATATATCAGAACACTGATCTACTGCACAGAGGACTCCAGAAATATTTTACAGTGTCAAGCTATGATTTTAAAATAATGAACAAAATCTGTCATGGTGCTTATTCCTTAACTCTTTTTCAACATTTCATATTCTCCTTTCTTTATCCCAAGGATTCTGAAAATAAAAAATTCAAAATAATTTTTTAACAAAATTAAAATAATATAATATTTTGTGTGACTGAGGCAAAGAAGCAGAGTCAAATGCCCTCATTTTACTGATAATATGTATGAGATATCAAGAGGAAAAATGACTTGGCCAAGGTCACATGAAAAACCACTGGCGGAAACCATATCTCAGAATATTTCAGGGTCCAAATTTTTTTTTCCAATGAAAAGAAGCCTCGTTTACTAACAGTATATTATTCTATAGCTTTCTTGTTATATGAAATATCTAGTACTGCTTCTGTATTTCACCAATCAGCTTAAGAAAGCATTTTCTAGATTTATAAAATGGAATAAAAATAATAGTTATGTGCACTATATTAAGGAAAATAGTTATTTTTTTGAAAATAGTTATCACAATGATATGATGGTGTAGGTATTTCTATTTCATAGATGAGAAAATTGAGACTCATGGGAAATAAGAAACATAGCTCAGCCCACCCAGCTTTTGTTGAAACAGCAATTCTAATTTAAGAAAAAAATTAGAGGATTCTAAACTCTGTTAAAAGATTCTGTTAAAGGTTAGAGTTAGCATTGGCCAATCAGAATTATTAAAGATAAATTGGATAAACATATTAATTAAGGTATCAAGAATTTAAATTCACTAAAGAGACTTATTTGTCATTTTAAAACTCCCTCACTCTTAAAAACATCATTTCATTATATAATGAAAGACTGACAGAACACTAAAGAAAAAAATCACAGATCCACTATAATTAGTAAGAAAATATGTCTTAGAAACATATTTATTAACTTCTATCTAATAGGCTCAGATGGAACACTGTACCTGTCATGCAAAAATGCATAAAATTTTTCATAACATGAAAAACATTAAAAAAATTCTACTAAGCCATAAAGAAAGCCTCATCAATTTCAAAGTCAATATTATAGAGCCTATTTCTGAAATTTACAAATAAGTTTTGAAACCATTTTCACATTTTTGTAAATTTAAAAACAAACATCAAAGTAATTCCCCTGAAATAAGATATCACAATGGAAATTGAAAAATATTGAAATTAAATTCCATTACAAATATTACTACAGTATCAGACGTGGGTAAAGATTAAGCAGAATTTAGAAAGAATTCTATAGTCTTCAGTGTTTATATTAGAAAAGAAAAAGAAAACACTAATATCCTAATAGACATAATCAAATAAATTTAAATGTTGGCATAGTGAAAGACAAATATAAAATTTACAAATATTAACCAACAATGAATAGGAAAAAATAAAGTAGTTATACATTATATTAGGAATAAAGAAAAATTATAACAATAAATGCAAAATTAAAAGGATAATAAAAGAATTTAATAAAATTTGCTAAAATGTTAGAAACTTAGGTGAAGCAGATTTTTAGAAATATATGTTACCAAAACTAACTAAAAAATAATTGTAAAATTTAATATTATAAACCATAATACAATCAGTTATTTAAAGCTTTCTCACGAAAACAAAACAAACAAAAAAACAAACAAAACTACCATACATAGATACACTCATAGGTTAATTAATTCAGGAGGATTTCAAACAATTAGAAATTATAAAAATTAGAATGTAAGAGCAATATGTCATTATTAACAGATAATATGATAGTCTACATAAAACCATTTGGAATTTATAATTGTGTGTGGCAAGGTTGACATATACAAAATCAATAAATAATTTGAGTATCTTTCTATTCACCAGTAATGAACATTATTTTTAAATATAAGAAATATAAGCATTTAAAAAAAAAAACCAAAATTATAAGGTTCCAATCTCTAAGTAGAAAATTATGAAACTTGACTGAGATATTCAAAAAGTCCCAAATAACTAAATATATATAAAATGTTCATAGATATGAAGATTTAATATCATTAAGATGTTAATTTCCCAAAATTGGCATACAGATTTGATTTGCCATTTTAAATTCCAAAGGTGGGCATATAACTTGAAAGCCAACTCTGACATTCATATGAAAAGCTAAAATGTCGAAGAGCCAAAGTTTATCTGAAAATGAAAAACAAAGCCTATGAAACTGCTTTTTCTGATATTAAGGCTTATTTTAATTAAGACACTATTGTCTTAGGACATGGATAGACAAACCATATTTGAAAAAATTTATAGAGCCAGAAGGAGACTCATGAATATATGGAACATAGCACTGTAGATGAGTAGTTAAAGGATGAAGTGTCACTAAAGTTGTCATGACAATTGTCGTCCATATAGAACATATATAAAAATGGGTAGTTATTTAATACCATGCAAAAAAAGCAGTTTCACGTGGATCAAGAACTTAAACATGGAGGCCCACTTGAAAAATTCTAGAGGAATATAAAGGAAACAAAAATGTATGATTTCATTATAAGGATTTCTTAAATAACAAAAAGTACAATCTGTATTTTGATAAATCAGACTACATCTATTAAAAAAATTCTGTTTGTAGAAAGAGAACCAGAAAGAGAGTAAAAGTAAAACCAAAAACTGGATAAAGATAGACCCAATAATGTATTACTATCCAGAATATATATGGAACTCTTTTAAATTAAAAAAAGACAAAAATGAGAATGGGCAAAATATATTAGTAGATATTTCACATACAAGGGAACAAAAATAGCCAGCAAGTACATGAAAAGTTGCCCTAGCTCATTAGAATTCAAGGAAAAAGTAAATGTTAATAAAGCCACATGAAATATCATTTCATACTAATCATCATATGGGTGATGATTTAAAAGTGTGGAAAATCTAGGTGTCGGTAAGGGTATGGAACAAAGGAACTCTCTCATTGTTGCTGGTAGGTATACAAACACTTAAGATATGATTTAGAAATCAATTTGGTGATGCTTAGTACATTTGAGCATACACATGCCATATAAGCAAGTACTAGTATTCTTTGAGCAGCATCCCCTTGAGAAAGTCTTTACATGGGCACCATGAGACATATCCAAGAATATAATTTTGCTTAAACTGCTCTTATACATCCATAATTATCTTTTTGAATTTGTGATATCAAAATATAATTAATAAAAAATCCTCATTTAAGAGAATACTAAACAATTCTAAAAGATTTTTACCCTGAACAATCCTTTAAGAATAAATAATCTCTTTTTTTAGTTTTGCATGAAAATTGACAATATTATTAATGGAAATTGCACAGAGCAATGCCCTAGTAACCTTGGATCTCTTGTAGATTTCATTATTAACTGGCAGTTTAATCATACATTACTTGATAAAATCTTTTTCTTTTTAATTAATTGGTAAAAAAATACTAGCATCATTTGATACATACTTAAGTTAGAATACTAGGTAAAAGATATAATGGAAATTAGAAAAACATCAAGTGTAATAGGAAAATTTTTCCAAGGAAATGGTTCCTGTAAACATTTTCCATAGGACTATGGTTGGCAGTATTTGGTGCATACCAATGCCTGTGCTTACCAGCTGCTGCCCTTGGACACCCCAGGCCGCATACTGCAAGATGGAGTCCTCTACTTCTGGAGGATTTAACTCCCAAACTTCCCTTGAAAAAACGTAAATATTTTTACATGAACAAATTGACATCTACACCAACAATTTAGTCAAACAATTGCTCATGAAAACCAGAAAATCAAAGAACTTACCTAGTATGTATATTGTAAATCACATATGAAGCAGTATATGAATAATGAAAAATCTGAAATTTAAAAAAAAGAAGCGTTAACCATAGCTCTATCTCAATGTGTGTATATATGTGTGTATAGATATAGGTGTGTGTATATACACATACACACTTGATAAAATTCAGGAAGTCCAGGAATTGGTGTTAAGGAGAAATCAAAATGTGAAATATTGCAGTTCAGGAGTTTATTACCTCCTTTGTGCCTTATTGCAATAGTCTCCTAACACCACTTCTTACCGTCAATCCCAACCCTCATTTAATCCACTCTACCCTTGTATAAATGTGATTATATCACCTTTTTGTTCAAAATTTTCAGTGAATTCCCATTGCCTATAAAATAAAGTTCAGTTCTAGAAGAAAATGTAGGAAAAACTCTTCTAGGCATAGGCCTAGGCAAATAATTTATGACTAAGACCCCAAAGACAATTGCAGCAACAACAAAAATAAATAAACGGGACTTGATTAAATTAAGAGGCTTCTGCACAGCAAAGGAAATAATCAATAGAGTAAATAGACAATCTACAGAATAGGAGAAAATATTCACAAATATACATCCAGTAAAGGGCTAATATCCAGAATCTACAAAGAACTCAAACAAATCAGCAAGAAAAAAAAAACCAAACAACCCCATTAGAAAGTAGACAAAAGACATGAACATAAGTTTTATAAAAGAAGACAGACAAATGGCCAACAAACATATGAAAAAATGTTCTACCTCACTAATCATCAGGGAAGTGGAAATTAAAACCACAATGAAAGATCACTTTATCACTGTCAGAATGTCCATCATTAAAAAGTCAAAAAACAGTAAATGCTGGCGTGGATGCAGAGAGAATGGCAAGTCTATACACTGTTGGTGGGACTGCAAATTACTATAATCTCTATGGAAAACAGTATGGAGATGCCTCAAAGAAATAAATGTAGACCTACCATTCAACCCAGCAATCCCACTACTGGGTATACACCCAAAGGAAATGAAGTCATTTTATCAAAAAGCCATCTCCATTCGAATGCTTATTGCAGCAAAATTCACAATAGCGAAGATGTTGAATCAACCCAAGTGCCCATCAATTCATAAGTGGATTAACAAAATGTGGTATATATATACACACCATGGAGCACAACTCAGCCATAAAAAGAAGTGAAATAATGTCTATTGCAGCAATTTGGATGGATCTGGAGACCATGATCCTAAGTGAAGTATCTCAGAAATGGAGAAACAAACACCACATGGTCTCACTAATAAGTGGGAGCTAATCGATGGGCACATATGGGAGATAGAAAGTCATTGGAAATCAAGAAGAGGGAGGGGGATGGAGGGAGTGGTAAAAACTTATCAGGTACAATGAACACTATTCGGGTGATGGGCCACTAATAGCCCTGACTTAAGCATTAAAAAAGCTATCCATGTAACAAAAACATTAGTACCCCCTTAATATTTTGAAATTTTAAAAAAAGTTATACACACACACAAAGTTAAAATCACTTCATGTGATGTTCAGGATTTTGGTTTTTGGGCTCCTACATATTTTTCTACACCTATCACCTACTACCTCACTTTACCTAGTCTATACTTCAAATTGGATGAATTTTCCCTGTGTATCCAGAACTTTTGATGCTTTTTATTTTCAATGACATTGTACCTTAACTGAGGTGGAAATTTTCCCTTCGTCTAATACAGCCCCTTTACGGAGCCCACATTGATCTCCCCAGTTGAAATCCTTCTCTCTCACAGTTTACAGCATGATTCAGGACGTTTCTCACTCTGTAGTGCAAATTATATAAATATTTTATGTACATCGCTTTTCCCACTAGAATGTTGTCAGGTCCAGTGTGTATTACCTTTGCATCCTCCACATTACCTGGCACAGTGTCATGTTCACATGTAACACTCAATTGGTATTTGTTGAGTAATGATTCTGATGGGGAAAACTCATGCATGTTGAAGTGTTTGTTGGTGAAGACAAAGTGGGATAACAACCCCCAACCCTTCATAGTAACGGTTGAAAATGGTATATTAAGTAGTTGGATGCAAGTATGTAATTTCAAGAGATTTTAGTACTATCCCTGAAGAACCCTGTTTCTTTTTTAAGGCCATCATCCCAAGGATTACAGAACCCATGACAGAATGACATTAACTTTCAAATTAGGACCATAGTGCATAATACAAAAACATCTCTATATTTTGGTTCTTACTAACTAGAGATGATGAAATATTGGAATACATGAGGAAATGTAATGAGGAATAAATGAGAAAAATTGCAATAGATGGGTTAGGGAAAGAGATGATGAGTATATTTTAGTGAAAATTATTTTTCTCCAAGCTATGTGAATCTAGTGAAGAAAATTGTTCTTTAGCTAGCTATATTGTTATATTATTATTTCCACAATTTACAGAACTTATATTGATACTTTCACTTTTCAGTATGCAATTGTAAAAGCGTCTTTTATTCTTGTAGGGGAGGTACATTGCACAAATAATATAATACTGCCGATTAAAACTCCCTAGAAGTCAAATTGTTATTTCTTCTCATTGCAATAATAGCTTCAATTAAACATGATTGGCCACATATCTGGCGAAGAAGTACTAGTGTTCTCTCTTTGCATTGAAATTGCAAACCTTACCCCATTTGTTAAAGTATTGTATTTTACAATGAAGCTTTATTCTCCCACTTCTTTTGGAATAACTATTAAATCCGAGATTGCCTTTACTATAGGATTACAGAAGCAAAAATCATTTTTCTTGGCATCTATTTTGACATTTATGTTGTATTCTATAAAACTCCATATTTAACTACAAATTTTAAATCTTGAATCTACCACTATAGCTTACAAAGAGATGAGAAGTGTGACCACTTCTGTCAACAATTTTTCTGTCTCAAAAAGTTCTGTTGCTAAAGCAAACTGCCAAGTGAGCACTTGGTCTTTAAAGCAGACAAATATGTCAATGATGTTATGAATAAAAAAAGACCCATTCATCCCGTCCATGCATCACCTAACACACCACAATTGATTTCCAGGCTCCCATCCAACTTGAGAGAAAGTGTTGCTGGGCATTATCATTTTAGGCAAAGCAGGCCAGCAAAACAATTGCTGAGACATAACGAGTATAAATATTGAATGTTAGTCTATTTCTATAATATTTGTTGTAGAGGTTGCTGGCTTTTCTCTACTTGTGAATCCAAAGGACTTAGACATCCTCCAAATGGTGTGAATTGGAGAAGGGGATCTATAAATCCACTTCCTGCTTTGTGCTTCTTAGCCCAATAACAACATTTGTTTCTCTCAGCAGGTGTGTTGAGATGGTGGACTACAATAAAGAAGTTAAACCTGACTTGTCTGCAAACCCACAGCAGGTTGAAGTAACAAATTATAGGGTTTTGGTCTCATCTATACGTGTCCTACAAAGCCAGAGTTTGCCATCTACAGATAGTTAGAACCTAGCCTTTTACTCTTAGCTTACAGGTCTTTCCTTTAAATTCGCTGCCTTTTGATGTATGTGTGTGCATTCTCAGATCTCAAATACTTCTTGTTTTGTAACTTTCCATAATTAAAATAACATTCTATGCCCTCAACAGGATATAAAGAGTATGGGGTGATGGGGGTGGGCAGTAGGCAGGACCTTGAGCAGGGTTGAAAGAAGTTTTTTGGTTTTTTTTCATTTTCTCTTTCTCTGTTTTGTCCTTGATATATTATCGGAGAGATTTTAAAAGGGGATTTTCAATAAGAATTGGATTTAGCTTTACCGAACATCTGTGTAAAGCACTCTGGCCGAAATTCACTCTGCTAATCTGCACATCTCTCCCTCCGTCTCCTGGGACAGCATTTCTATCTTTTTCACCATCCTTCATTTTCTCTTATCTTAGACTCCCCTTCTGTATTCACTAGCTAGGTCTTATTTCATGATAAGGGTATTGTTAAGGTCACTTAAGTTTAGCAAAAGTATTTCTTTTCCTTGGAATGACTGGCTGATACATAACGACAGCCAAATGGAACGTCGGGTGAGATCCTTGGGGACAAACACATTTGACAGTCAAAAACTGCCTGTCCATCCCGTCTCTGCGAATGATGTTCCACTGCTCGTCACGGAGTGTGAACAGTTACGGGAAAGACAGTGGGGGTGGGTAGAACTGAGATATACCACATAAAAACTCGATCAAAGCTTATTTCTGGAAGCTGGCCTTGAGATGCCCAGTCATTCAACCCCATGATACCAAAAGTTTTGGGGAAGATCAGAAAGCATCAAAAGATCATGCAATCCAATGTAGTACCCATCCTCTCTACATTACATTATGAATCCCAACAAGAGGTTAATTACTAAGAGTGTTATAGCCAAGTCTCATGCTCTGCCATTGTTTTTATCTATACTGTCTCCACAAGCCCTGAATTAGCAAATACTGAACCTTTGCTCCCAGGAGAAATACAAAGTTAGGTTCCGGGGAGCCTCTGATCACAACATTTTCATCAACCAATCAATGCATAACTTCATTTCATGTGTGTTTCTGTCTAAAGACACCTTATTTAATATATACTGTTGATTCATTAACATCAAACTCATGGCCAACAACACTATAATAATTCATGCTTCAGTGAGCTTCTCTAACAGATGTTTTTTCTCCCTAAGACACATCACAGCCTTCTTGCACTGAGGAACACAAGGCAGAGCTTCAGCACTATGCTTGGGGGTGGGGGTGAGTGGTGGGGAGCGATTTTAAATAGGAAAATCACAAACAAAAAGCACAAAAATGTGAAAAATATGGCATTATATAGACCTCAAAAGGAACAATTGTTTGTAGTTTACGAGCTGAAACAGGAAGGCACAGTGTCACCTCATTTAAATTCAGCTGGGAAAGTGTACATCAAGCAACTCAGTTATTCTGCAGCTCTGTGCATGTCTACGAATGACCATGAAAGGGCCAGCAGTAGATTTTGGGGGTACAAGTAAATTTTAGTGAGTAGGTGAATTTGCACATATGGAATCCACAGATAATGATCTACTGTACAAATTATAGTATATAAACACAGCATGAGGCATTGCTGGAAGAAAGAAAAACAGACATATTTAATGCCTTCCAGAACTTGAACACAAGAAAATTATAGAACTTATCCAAATGGTGTCATTCATGTTCTGTAAATAAAAATAGCTACATCCATGCATTTAACAAATGTCTGTTAAGCAATCTCTTTGATACAGGCACTACATTATTATTTTTAAAAAAAGATCATAATAAAAATTATTTAAAAATAGGATAAAATACAAAAGAGTATCAGTTAATTTTTATTTACTTTTATATGTTGTTTTTCAGTTTATAAACAACTATTGAATAGTAATTATGTGTGAACTCATAATTTAGGTTCCTTGCCGAATGCAAAGACCATAATAAATGTGATGCCTGTCCCCAAGGCATTTATGATCCAGTTGGGGTGACAAGGCTAAGAAGACTTACATTAGTATAGAGCACTCTGTTGTAGGTCATGGTTAAATTAGGACTTTCATATTATAAGCTTATGTGCTTTCCAAGAAGTGATTAATCTTTTTGGTTTTAAGATCGCATCATAGAGAAGATAATAGTCTACTTAGGCATTGAAGTGATTAATATACTTGAGAAAAATGCAGATAGTGTATAAACTTAAGGTAGTCCTACATATAATAATAATAACTCTTGAATTAATATTCACTACATACCAGACTCTGCTGAGTGCTTTACATATATTATACAATTTAATATTTAAATCAATCTCAAGAAGTAAATATTATCATTCATAATTCATATGATAAGCTATGCAAAATTTACTCTTAAAACTTAAAGTTTAAGTAGGAAACAGAGCCACCATCTGAGCTCAAGTCTGTCTGATTACAATACACTTTGTGATTTAATCTCTCTGCAGTCTTTCAGGGAGATAGTATATGAACCACGACTCCAGATTCGCAAAAGATTCATTTCCAAAACACCAATTAAGCCACTATTCAAAGATTTATTGACAGGAATATGCCTGAATTAATTGTGATTATCAGAGTTAAGAGAAATTTCATTTTGGAAAGATGATCTAATATATCAGATTAAAAATGTAAATCCCCTTCTCCTTTAGCATATTTTCACTTTTTTTTTCTTAGAATATCAGTTATTACTTAAGACATCTACGAGGATTCATGTCAAGGAAAGTTACACTCATAAGAAAAAAGAACAGGGTACTCCAGTAATTTATGTTTAAACCAGAGGGTTATATCTCTGGATACCAAAGCTTTTTCTGCACTGCAGTTAAACAGTGGAATTGATATAAATAGCATTCATTTTTCACAGCCTGGAGAATATTTAAAATAGGATTATGGATTTGTCATTGACTCAGACAGTTAGGAAAACTGAACTGTGAGGAAGCCAGCCTCTGGGCAAACAGCATTTACAAAAGAATGTCAATGACAGGAAAGACAATACAGACAAAAGGGGGTTTATTTCTCTGGGAAGTCAGTAGTACTATGATGTCTAGTTTGTTCTAGGGTAATAAGATACCTTTTAAGATGAGTGAGTGCTGGCTCTGTCATCTAAAAGGTTTTATGTTCATTATGCAGTTAAGGACTAGTGCTATGAAGTTAGAGACTCCGATGTTGTAAATACGATTCACAAAATTATAAACTGCAGCTGTGCGAAATCTTTTTAAAACATTGCACTTTAAAAACAAAAGCTTTGTGAACATTGAACAACAAGTAATGATTGAAAGTGAAAATAAATATTGGAGAGAATTAAATGTATAATTAACATTTATCAGTATTTTAAACTGCTTTCCAAAGTTTTCTCATGAAAATTACTGTTTCAACACACAGGTATTTGCAGGCTCTCATTAACTGACTCAAGAATGACTTTGGAAAATGGTCATTTCATTCTTCAGCAGCTTTTGTGAAAAGGTCCTTTCTTCATTACAATGGGATCAGTCCTAGTTTGTGTTTTTTTGAGTAGGTTACTTACAAAAAAACTTAATTTACTTACCAAGAAAATGGAGAAAGAAATACATATCTAACTATTTTGTTATGAGGATTAAAGGACAAAATTATATGGTAATTATTTAGTTATTACCTGAGGCTAGTGGCTAGAGAGTGCAACCAGAAAATTTCAAATCTATTTCAACTGTGACTTGTTAATTTCTTCAGTAAAAGTCTTAGTACCAGGCAGGAAAAAAATATTTAAAAGAATTTTTATGAATTTTGTATTTGTAACTTTTCACGACACTATACTCCTTAGATAATTAATATATACCTGTGTTGAATGATTTTTAAAAGACTAGAGAAATTATGATACATATAATTTTCAAGAATGTATAATGACTTATGTATTTACCTATTAATTGCTACTTAGGTTGTTCATATTTACCACACAGTATACAAAATTCTAAGATTATTTGCTTTGTATATTTATGCATATCCTTAGGATATATTCTCAGAAGTAAAATTTGTAAATAATAAAATATGCATATTTTACATTTTGATTCACATTACTAAGTCATTTTTTCGGAAAGGTTAAAAGTAATTTACATTCCTACATGATACACAAGCATGTGGTTTCTCTTTCTCTTTTTCAATGCCAAAATAAAATCATGTTACTATTGCACTAATTTGAATTGTTTGAAAGGCAAAAAAAAAATCATCATTATTTAGACTTGTAGTTTGATTATGATTAAGCTTGGATATACCGTTAGAAGCTTGTAATCCTTTGTATGTCTTCATTTGTGATTTGTCTATCAATGTCTTTTCTTGTTTATTCTTTGAATGTCTTACTTATTCTTTGGGAATTATTCATCTTTTTATTGTCTATCTCTAAAAGCTCTTTTTATATTATTTATTGTAACTTTGTTTTCATGGATGCAATAAACATTTTACCCTATTTAATGTTTGCCTGTTCATGGTGTGAGTGTGTGTGTGTGCTTTCTATTGAAACATTTTAAATCTTTATATGATTATTCTAAAAGTTATTTCCCATTTGGTTTCAAAACTAAGTAGCAAGCCAACAGCAGCTTCACTAGCTGAACATTATAAACTCTCACACTTTATTCTTCTAGTGCTTTTAAAAATCTATGATATTTTCAACAAACCCCTCATTAGGTGTGAGACTTAAATCCAGTTTTGATTTTTATTCCCCAAATAACCAGGTGGTTGCTTTATACAATTTGTTCAGTAATTTATCATTTTAAAAATTTTAGTATTATCCTTAAAGCCCATAAATAATTTCATTCCTTCTCCGTATTATTTTGGCCTTATTTATTTATTTGCCTTTGTATGACTAGAATCAGAATGCAAATTCTAAACACATTTAACGTAGAGAAGATTAGTACATTTTCATTTTTTATTGACATAAATACACTCAAAATCTTCACCATTTAATTCATGTCTTAATCTCCTTATAAAGTTCTAGTTAAGCTGAGAAGAGTATGAAATATTGTTGAATAAAAATCTTATTTAATATTTTTATTTACAGACCTTTAAAAAACTTGAGTCATTTTTTAAATTTTTTAAAATTTTTGATTGACACATAATAATTGTACATATTTTTGGAGAACAATGTGTATTAGCATATCCATCACCTCAAACATTTATCACTCCTTTGTATTGGGAACATGCAAAATCTTGTCTTCTAACTTTTTGAAAATATACATTAAATTATTGTTATCTATAACCATGCTAGGTGCTATACAATATTAGAATTTATTCTTTTTATCTATGTATAATTTTATATTTATTAAACAACCTCTTCCTATCCTCCCCTCACCAGCCCATTCCCAGCCTCGATTAACCAAAAAAAATTCTACTCCGTACTTCTATGGGCTCAACTTTTTTAGCTCCCACATATGAATGAGAGCATGTGGTATTTATCTTTCTGTGCCTGACTTGTTTGATTTAACGTAATGTCCTCCAGGTTCATCCATATTGCCACAAATGACAGAATTTCATTCCTTTTTATGGCTGAATAGTATTCCATTATGTACACATAAAATTTCTTTATGCATTACATCTGTTGATGCACACTTAGGCTGATTCTGTATCTTGGCTATTGTGAATAGTACTGCAATAAACATAGGTGTGTAGATATCTCTTCAATTTACTGATTTCCTTTTCTAAGTAGTGGGATTGCTGGATAACATAGTAGTCCTATTTTTAGTTTTTTTTAGGAACCTGCATACTGTTTTATTTAATGGCCATACTACTTTACATTCCCATCAGCATTGTATGAGCATTCCACTTTCTCCACATTCTCACCATCATTTGTCATTTTTTTGTCTTTTTGATAATAGCCATTCTGAGGAGAGATGATATCTCATCATGGTTTTGTTCTGCATTTCCCTGATTAGTGACATTGAGCATTTTTTCATGCACTTGTTGGCCATTTGTATATTTTCTTTTGAGAAATGTTTATTGAGATCCTTTGTCCATTTTTAATTGAATATTATTATTATTATTGCTATTGGGTTGAGTTTCTTGAATATTCTGGATATTAATCTTGTCAAACGAATAGTTTACAAATATTTTCTCCCATTCTAAAGGTTGTCTCTTCACTTGGTTGAACGTTTTTACTTTGATATAATCCCTCTATCTATTTTTTTACTTTTGTTGCCTGCGCTTTTGAAATCTTACCTACAAAATCTTTGCCTAGACCAATGACGTAAAGTGTTTACCTTATATTTTCTTCTAGTAGTTTTATAATTTCTGGACTTACATTTAAGTCTTTAATCCATTTTGAGTTGAATTTTGTATTTGGCAAGAGATAGGGGTCTAGTTTTATTCTTCTGCTTATGGATGTCCAGTTTTCATGTGTGACATATTAAAGAGGCTATCCTTTCTCCCATGTATGTTATTGGCATCTTCTTGAAAATCAGTTTCCTGTAACTATGTGAATTTATTTCTGAGATTTCAGTTCTGTTCTGTTGGTCTATGTATCTGTTTTATTATACCATTGCCATGTTGTTTTGGTTACTGTTGCTTTGTGGTATATTTTAAAGTAAAGTAGTGTAATGCCTCCAGTTTGCTCTTTTTGCTCAGCATTGTTTTGGCTACTGGAGATCTTTTCCAATTTCATATGAATTTTTGGATCATATTTTCTATTTCTGTGAAGAATGTCATTGGTATTTTGACAGGGATTGCACTGAAACTATAGATTGCTTTTGGTAGTATGGTCATTTTCACAATATTAGTTCTCCCAGTGCTTAAACATGAGATGTCTTTCCATGTTTTTGTGTCCTCTATAATTTCTCTCACCATTGTTTTGTAATTTTCATTGTAAAGCCCTTTTACCTCTTTGATTAAATTTATTAAAGGGTATTTTAATTTCTTTTTTAGCTATTGTAAATGGAATTGCTTTCTTGATTTCTTTTTCAGCTACTACACTATTGGTGTATAGAGACACCACTGATTTTTGTATTTTGATTTTGTATCCTGCAACTTTACTGAATTCATTTATCAAGTCTAATACATTTTGGTGGGGTCGCTAGGTTTATCCATATATAAGATCATGCCATCTGCAAAGAGGGACAATTTGACTGCTTCTTTCCCAATTTGGATGACTTTTATTTTTTTTTTCTTTTGCCTATTTGATTAGGCTAGGATTTCCAGTACTGTCTTGAATAACAGTGGTTAAAATATGCATCCTTGTCTTGCTCTAGTTCTTAGAAGAAAAAGCTTTCAGCTTTTCCCCATTCAATATGATCTTATCTGTGGGTTTGTCACATATGGCCTTTATTGTGTTGAGGTTTGTTTCTTCTATAACTTGTTTCTTGGGAGTTTTTATCATGAAGGGATGTTGAATTTTATCAAATGCTTTTTCTAAATTTATAAGGTGATATGACCCTTATCCTTTATTCTACTGAAGTGATGTATCACATTTGTTAATTTTTGTATGTTGAACCATCTTTGTATCCCTGGGATAAATCTCACTCGATCATGATGTATAATGTTTTTGATGTGTTGTTGGATTCAATTTATTAGTATTTTCTTGAGGATTTTTGCATCTATGTTCATGAGGGATATTGGCCTGTCATTTTCTTTTTTTGTTGTGTCCTTCTCTGATTTTGGCATAGGCTAGTGCTGGCTTCATAAAATGAATTAGGAAGAATTTCTTCTTCTTCAATTTTTTGAAATAGTTTGAAAAGAATAGGAGTTATTAGCATTCAACAGGGGAGCCATCCAGTCCTGGGCTTTTCTTTCTTGAAGACTTTTTATTACTGATTCAATTTCATTATTCATTATCAGCCTGTTTAGATTTTCTATTTTTTCTTGGTTCAATGTTGGTAGGTTATGTGTGTCCAAGAAGCTATCTATTTCCTCTAGGTTCTCCAATTTGTTGGCATATAATTGTTCATAATAGTTTCAATGATCATTTGTATTTCTCTAGTATCAATTATAATGTTTTCTTTTTTATTCCTGATTTTATTTCTTTGGGTCTTTTTTCTTTTTTATTGGTTGGTCTAGCTAGTGTTTTGTCGATTTTGTTTATATTTTTCAAAACCAATTTTTCATTTTCTTGATCTTTTGTATTTTTTTTAAAGTCTATGTATTATTGAGGTCTCCTATCATCTTTATCATTTCTTTCTAGTAATTTTGGGTCTGGATGTTTTTTGTTTTTCAGATTTCTTGAGGTCCAGTGTTAGGCTGTTTATTTTTAAATTTTGACTTTTTTGATGTAGGTGTTTATTGCTAGACACTTCCCTCTTAGTACTGGCTTTTGCTGTATCCTATAGGTTTTAATATATCTTGCTTCTATTTTCAGTAGTTTCAAATTTTTTTATTTCCTTCATAATTTCTTCATCAACCCATTGGTCATTCAGAAGCATGTTGTGTAATTTTGATATTTGTACAGTTTCCAGAATTCCTCTTGTTATTTGTTTCTAATTTTACCACATTTTAGATTGAAAAGGTAGTTGATATAATTTTGATTTTTAAAAATTTGTTGAGATTTGTTTTGTGGCCAAACATGTTGTTTATCCTGGAGAATGTTCCACATGTTGATGAGAAGAATGTATATTCTGTAACTGTTAAATAAAATGTTCTGTAAATGTCTGTTAGGTCAATTTGGTCTAGAGTGCAGTTTAAATTTGATGTTTCTTTGTTGATTTTCTGTCTAGATCCCCTCTCCAATGCTGAAACTTGGGTGCTGAAGCCCCTAACTATTAAATATCAATTTATTGGAGTCTATCTCTCTTTATCTCTAATAATATTTGCTGTATATATCTAGGTTCTCTGGCATTGGGTTCATATACTTTTAAAAATGGTTACATCCTTTTGCTGTGTTGATCCCTTTGTCATGATATAATGACTTTTTTGTCTCCTTTTATGATTTTTAATTTAAAGTCTATTTCTGACTATAGCTATTCCTGCTCGCTTTTGGTTACCATTTGCATGGAGTATCCTCTCCCCTCTCTTCTCTTTCAGTCTACGTGTGTCCTTACGGGAGAAGTGAGTCCCTTCTCGAAAGCATATAGCTAAGTCTTTTGTTTTTTTAATCCATTCGGCCAGTCTATATCTTTCAATTGGGGAATTTAAACCATTTACATTCAAGTCCATTATTAACAGGCCAGGGTGTATTCCTATCATTTGCTTCATTATTTCTGGTTGTTTTGCAAATTCTTTGTCCCTTTCTTCCTCTCTTATTGTTTATGTTTTCTGTTTGGTGGTTTTCGACAGTGATAAAGTTTAATTCTTTTCCTTCTCATTTGTGTATTTGCTCTACCAGTGAGTTTTATACTTTCATGTGTTTTTATAATGGTGGAGATTATGCTTTCATTTCCAGATGTAGGACTCTCTTAAGAATATCCTGTAGTGACAATCTAGTAATGATAAATTTCCTGGTTTTGCTTCTCTAGGAAAGACATTATTTCTCCTTCCTTTCTGAAAGATAGTTTACTTTGCAGGGTATAGTATTCTTGGGTGATACAGTGTTTTTTTGTTTGTTTGTTTGTTTTCTTTCTTTCTGTAATATATATTCTCCTGGCTTATAGGGTTTCTGCTAAAAAATTTGCTGTTTGTCTAATAGGGAATCCCTTGTATGTGACTGGATACTTTTCTCCTGATGGTTTTAGAATTTTCTCTTTGTGTTTGACTTTTGACAACTTGACAATAATGTTGCTCAGAGAGGACCTTTATGCATTGAATCTATTTGGGAATGTTTGAGCTTCTTGTATCTGGGTACCCACATATCTCCCAAGACTTGAGAGGTTTTCGGCTCTCATTTCATGAAATAGGTTTTCTATGCCCTTTCCCATCTTTTCTCGATCTCAAACTCCCATAATGCAAATATTTCTTCTCTTAATGGTGTTCTATATGTCCCCTAGGCATGCTTCACTCATTTTTCTTTCCTTTTTTTCTTTTTGTCTGACTGGTTTATCTCAAAAGACCTGTCTTCAAGTTCAGAAATTCTTTCTTCTGCTTGATTTAGTCTACTGTTGAAGATCTCAGTTGTATTTTTATTTTATCCATTGAATTCTTTAGTTCCAAGAATTCTCTTTGTGTCTTTTTTATGATGTTTCTCAATTTCTCATTCAGATGATTAATTGTTTTCCTAATTTTGTTGAATTGTCTATCTGTGTTCTCTTAAAATTCACTGAGTTTCCTGAAGATCATTATTTTGAATTCCTTTATGGGTATTCCACAGATTTCATTTTCTCTAGGGTCTGTGACTGGAAAACTATTGTGTTCCTCTGGCAGTGTCATGTTTCCTTGCTTCTTCATGTTTCTTGTGTCCCTGTGTTGATACCTGCACATCTGGTGGAACAGTCTCTTCTTTCAATTTTGTGGAATAGTTTTTGTAGGGAAAACTTTTTCTTTTAGATGTGTCCTATAATGTTGATTGGGTAGGGAGGGTGCTTTGGCTTTGGTTCTGGCTCAGCACAGTAGTGTAGTCTCTATATAATTTATTTGGCTATAATCAATGTCAGCATTGTTTGCAAATGCTTCAGTGGCCAGGCTGCAGTTATCTGTGGAGGGTGTGTCATGACTTTGATTGGAGGCAGGAACAGCAAGTGGGCTGGTCTTCAGACCTTGGGGGGCAGGCACAGGTACACAGAGGCTCTGATGCTAGATGGGATGTTGTCACCAGTGGCAGCAGCATATCCCAAAGAGGCAACTCTCAGACTCTGGTGACTGAATATGTGGGCTTCCTCTGTCCTGTGGGAAGCCTCCCTGCTGTGCTGGACCATATGTATCCCAGGCTGCAGGGCCATTTGTGGGCTTGGGAGCCATGGTCATGGCTGCACTGCTGGGTTTTTCTGGTTTTGCAGTGCTATTGCCCCCTGAGTGGATGTGGGGGATATCAGCAGGGTATCAGGGATGTGGAGATACAGGGGCTATTGTCCCCAGGGCAGGATGTATTCTGGTGCTGACTCTTCTCTTAAAAATCTGTTGTGCTGCAGCACCCTGGATCCCAAGGAGTGGAGAGGATGCAGTGTGAATTTCCTTTCTGAAACAATGCAGCCTCATGGACTCCAGGCATCTGCCTCTACTGGGCTGAGGGCCTGTGAAGGCTGAGGTCATCTCCTGTACATAGAATTGCAGGAATCTGTGGTGAGAATGTGAAATACTATTGAACGTGCTTATTCTCAGCAATGGGAAGTCCCTTTTGGCTCCAAGCAGAAGCTGAGTGGGTGCTTCACTTCCCTTTCTATGCTGCCAACTCAAGTTTCCACACCTCAAAGGATCTTCACCACTTTCTTGCTCAATTTTGGTGTTCTTCCTTAGACATTCTATGTGATGTGCAGTTGTCTATTTATTACTGTGGTCCTTCTTTGTGGAGGGGGTGAGTGCTGGGCTACTTTAGTCAGCCATCGAGATGATGTCTTTCTGAGTCATTCTTTAAAAACACACATTTTTACTGGTCGTGAATATCATTTACTTGTTCATGTTTTTGTTAATATATTCCATCATCATATTAATCTAAGTCTGCAGTATAATGTAATAGGGAGGTTTAGGGGTTGAGTGTTGCTATGGTTTGGATATTTTCCTTCCAAACCTCATGTTGAAGTTTGACCCCAGTGTTGGAGGTGGGGCCTGGTGGGAGGTATCCCTGTCATGGGGGTGAATCCCTCATGAATGGATTGGTGCCATTCTCTTGGTAATAAGTGAATTCTCACTCTATTAGTACCAGTGAGATCCAGTTGTTTAAAAGAGCTTGGCACCTCCCTCCTCTCTCTCGCTTCCTCTCTCACCATGTGATCTGCACTTGATGGCTCCCCTTTATCTTTCACCAAGAGTGGATGCTTCCTGAGGCCTTCATCAGAAGCAGATGTTAGTGCCATGTGCCTTGTACAGCCTGTAGAACTTTGAGCCAAATTAACCTCTTCTTTAAAAATTACCCAGCCTCAGGTATTCCTTTATAGCAACACAAATGGATTAAGACAGGGGTTAAAATATCTCTGTGCAGTGTGTGTCTGGCTCAGCATTTACTGTGCAAACTTGGACAAGTGACTTAACTTTGTTTGCCTCAGTTTCTAGGCAATGATATCATCTTCAAAGAAAATCAATGTTTTTTTTTTGTTTTAAAAGATGGTAGGTTGTTGCAGGAGTTAATAAAGAACTCTTGGCAAGGAAAAAGGTTGTGGATTAAAAATATTTGACAGTAACTAACCTTGGGATAAAAATATAGGCACACATCTATAAAGA
Source organism: Daubentonia madagascariensis (assembly GCA_023783475.1). Taxonomy (NCBI): domain Eukaryota; kingdom Metazoa; phylum Chordata; class Mammalia; order Primates; family Daubentoniidae; genus Daubentonia; species Daubentonia madagascariensis. The sequence continues at coordinate 73,087,617 of JAKFHU010002088.1, read as the reverse complement.
TTAATGTGTTCTTTATGTGCTGCTTATGAAAAATGACCTGAATACTAAGGTGATGGTAAAGATTTGTTGTTCAACAAGGAATGGAACTCTAGAGATAGAGCTTTACAGAGCCATTACTCTAATGGTGACATTAATATCTGAAGAAAGTTGTTTTCTCCCATAGCAATGGTACCACTCTACTGATTTTCAACATAAAAATGCATCTGACCTCTACCTGTAAGGTCTCTGATGGCATGAAACTCAAATATGTAAGGAATTGACTTTCAATCTCAATTGCTTCATGTATATTCAACTGGACTGGCACATGGCCCACACTAACCTGGTTATTACTAAAAGCAGAATGTTCTTCTTGAAGGGACCAAATCTTCAGCCCTGAAGCCCAACTAAATCAACTGAGCCTTGAAAATGCCATACTCATCATCCAGAAACCATAAGTCAGAGCAGGCACCAGAACCTGAAATTCAAGAATTGACCTTCATTCCCTCTTAGAAAAAGCTACATGTCACAAAAAATGTAACTACTTGCAGTGGGGAGAGACTGCATGTGATTTATAGCAAAAATCAGATGATTGAGGGAAAATTATAAAAAAAAAATTTGTGGATGTGTTTTCCTTACATCTGTGTCCACTTCTGCTTGATTCCAGAAACCATGTTACACTTTGCCTAATTAGTGTTTTATAATCCCAAATTTTCCTTCCTCTCCTTTTTAAAAGGGTACTGTGATGTTCTCCAAATTTTCTGAATTATAGAAGTCATTAGAAGCACTTTATAAATATGTAAATTCCTGGAGTCACCTAAAGGGAGACCTTGAAATCTGCATTTTACCGGGAGCTTCAGGCCATCCTTATTGTCATAAAGATTTGGGAAATGCTCTTCTACTCCATCAAAACTCCCACTGTTTAGAGCTAAAGTGATTGAGCAGAAAAATTGGGGGCTGGAGAATCTGATTATAGTACAAGAGAAAAGAGCTTCAGATTCAATGTTCTTCCTCAATGTGAAATTAATCATCTCTTTTCAGTTTAGACTACAATAAGGTAGCTATTCTCAGCAGATGTAGTTTTAAAAATCTCTTTCCAATGCTGTATCATGATCAGAAACCAGAAATATGAGTGAAGTACACAGCTATGAAATATCATTCCTGGTCCATACAAAAAGATAGATACCTAAGCTCAAGGTAATAAATACTTGGCAACAGATATTACACACTGAGCAGTATAGGAAAGAACATGAGAAATTAAAGAAAGTATCAGACGATATTTGCAATGAGTAGGTGATACATGATCAGACATAAGAAATGCTCTTTTCCCAATGATATGGCTAAGATATTTGACACGCTACTAGAATTTAATCTCAGCAGTCTGTTACATTCAAAATCAAATGAACCACATTGTAGGCATGTGAAGTTCAAGGTTCCATATCTGGAAAATAAGGATGATAATGAGACCTACCTCATAGGCTTGCTATGTGGATTAAATGACACAATATATTTGAAGTTCTTAGTGTATCTTAAGTGTCCTATAAATATTAGATATTTGTTGTTATTAGAATATTGCTGTTATTGGAGGTATCATGCTTGAAATAATTATATGATTAATTATTTACAGTTTTTATTACACAGCATCAATTAATTTAGTTATTTTAAATGACATTGGTTTTTAATTATACAATTCTATGATAGTCAATTTTCCAGGTATTCTTAGACATGTCTTGACTCCCTAAACTCTGAATTAGCAATTGTATTTAAGACTATGGTGTTTGGAATGAAATAAACAGATAGAACATATTCCTTACAATATTCTATATTATTAACATTTGAGCTGTCTTGGGATGCCAGTGGGAGAAATAAATTTCCCAGATACTCATTGTGAGCTATGTAGGCAAATGCTAGCTCCAACTTTATATAGAGTTGATATGGGAAACTCTGTTGTATGTAACCACATAATCACTTCTTTTAATATAAACCATGATAACAATCAACCAAGGAAGAAAATGGAAACATTAGGGGCAAGATAAAATAAAAAATGTACTTAGTCCCTTTTATTTCACATCATTTTATTAGGATATCTGTAGGAGAATAATGATTATCTTAATCCCTAAAAGCTCATTTTTTCCTTGTCTTTGTCTTTCATTTTTAGTGTTTACAGTTACATCCCAATTATTTATACAGAAATGACTTTCATGAAAAGGCTACTATGACTTTTGACGTACAAACAATAAGACCTGATTATGCTTATTAAAGTCTCTTTCTTATAGGAAAAAGATAGAGTACTTTGTACAACTATATCTGCTAATAAAAGAGAGTACCAAGACACCAAATTAATCAACCATTCAACCAACAAATGAAACAAAGACTTTGTTACTTCAGAAGCACCTCAAAGGCACATCAAGACTTATTAAGGAATAACTAAAATATTTTCGAGTATAGGGCATTATTTCTCAATCAGTATTATTTTTTTCAACTTTCCACTCCGCTCAAGAAAATGCATATAATCCTAATACTGAAAACTGTGTACTTAGCATTCAGTATTGAGTATTTTAAGGCAGGTAGTCTCAGGTACAGTTCTTCTGCCCTATAAGTGGTTTTGAGCACATTATGAATACCCAGCATATTCACATAACACAATATATTGTTTTACATATCAGCTGTCACACTCTTCCATTTGTATAAATACCTATGGGGCACAAGAGGTGAGATTCAGTGGTTCAACATTCTCTAGAAATGCTGAATAAAATTTCTGGCAAAGCTGCTCTTTATCTAAAAGAAAGAGAATTATTTTAAATATTGGTATTTTGTAAGTATCAATGTAGAAGATTTAAAATCCATAGGACTTTTTAAATTTCTAGATCTGCATCTTAATCTAAACCAATGTTGTCCAACAGAATAAAATGGAAGCCATGGGTATAATTTTAAATTTTTAATGTAGTAGCCACATTAAAAAAATGACTACTAGAAATAAATAAAATGTATTTTAATAACATATTTTATTTAATTCAACATATCTGAAATACTATTATTTCAACATGTGGCACTGGCCATACGCCAAGTTCTCGATTGTTACTAGTAGCTAAGAGCTGGCAAATTAGCTAGCATAGAACTAGACCCTGAATGAGAAATTTGAATGAATTTAATTTTTATTTAAGTTCCAGTTCAAACTATCATATTTACTTATGTTTTAGACTGAACTGCAAATCAATTTAGTAGGTCAATGCAAACCAACATTTGGATATATTTGTCTTCTTCAAATAAATAAATTTTAAAAATCACATTATCTTATAAAACTATGTTAAATTTAGTTTAAGACCAAAAACTAAATATTAATGTATGTATTTTTCTCACTCAAATAACCAATAAGGACCTATATAAAATTTTAAAATAAGACTGGATTAAGAGAACACTTAAAATTCAAATATTTTGAAAATTATAATTTCACAAACAATGAAAAACTAGAATCAAAATTAACTATATCAGTCATGAAAACAGTTATACTGTCAATGATCTTTGGACATATCTTAAATATCACTAGTTTAAATTAATTAAATTAGATTTGTATAATATTAGAAATCAGGAATACCCTTTATTTTTCAAACAGGACTTATACTATTTTTTCCCAATTGTTTCTCTAAAATATGAAAATCCATTGGAATCTGTTTTTGGCTATTTATCCATATATCATATTACATTAGAATTAGCAATAATTTTGGAGCCAAAGCGAGATGAGTTCTAACCTCACTTCTATTTGGCCTATCAAAGGGATCAGAAGCAATGTTAGCACAAAAGTGGACAATGTCATCTCCCCTATGATTGAAAGGATTACATAATACATTTTAAGTGACAAGTGAGTTGTACTTATTTATGAATGATAGCTTAATGCAACCTTTGATTGTGTTATAAGTGGTAGGTATATATCTCAGTGTGAAAGCAAAGTTAGTTGCAAGAGAAATGAGACTCTAGATACAATCACGTTTCTGCTTTTCCATAGCTCAACCTATGAAAATTGAAATTTAGAATAAAAGACTGTGCTTTTTAGTCTCAGACTGGGCATAAGATTAAAAAAAAAAACTAGCATGATTTGAGGTAACTTGGCATGGTGAGCACATGTTTTAGTGTTAGACCAATATGTGTTTGAGTTCCAGAGAAACATGAACACTAGAGAAGAATGAGGAAATGGATTTCAGAAAGATCAAGTAAATGATAATTGTCAATGATATCTCTGAATATAACAGTCCGTGTTTTGTTTATGGCCACTGCTATGGACTAAATGTCGTATCTCCTCCCCAAATTCATATGTTAAAGCTTTAATCACCAATGTAATTTATTTGGAGATGGGACCTTTAGAAAGTAATTAGGACATAAATGTGCAGCACTAGTGGTAGGATGAAGGCCCTTGTAAGAGACACAAGAGAGCATGCTTCCTCTCTTTGCTGTCTGCCATGTGAGGATACAATGATAAGGCAGCCATCTGAAAACCAAGAAGACCCACACCAGACACCAGATCTTCCAAAACCTTGATCTTAGACTTCCCAGCCTGTAGAACTGTGAGAAATAAATGTTTGTTGTTTAAACTGCCCATCTATGGTAATTTGTTATAGCAGCCCCAATTGACTGTAACAACCACATAGCATCAGTTAATCCTATTTCTCATAACAACTCCTAATATTTTCTTGGAAATATAATCTTCCTTCACTCCTCGTCAATGTGTTTAGAAGAGATTTGGCTCCTCTCTGATGCGAGGGATACCATGTGACAGGTTTGATCCAACATAACCTTAAATGCTATGATCACAATGGCTTGTTTAATGTCTATGTAACTATTCAGAGACAATGAATGTCACATAATATTTGATAACCAATCTGGGACAGAAGAAAACATTCTTTAGACTGCACGTAAGTCTGGAAAGAGGTAGGAAGCTACTGGAGCAATCTTGCTACCACAGAGTATATCTGTCATAAATGTGACCAAAATGGTGGAAAAAGAAACCAAGAGAAAGATATAAAGATTCTGAGTCCAGATAATGGTGTTTTATCATATCATCAAGCCACAGTTGAAGCTAGAACTACCTGGAGACTTTTTGATTACATAATCCATTAAATTCTGTTTTCCTTAAGACATGTTGGAAGAGTATTTTAGTCACATGCAAGCAAAAATGTTTTAATTAATACAGAGGGACTAAGAATTGACTTTAATTGTTCCCATTTGGATTCTTGTCCTTTCTATTAACTACAGTATAAAAACAATTTGAATGTCTGTTTCATGCTCTACAATAGTGACTTTTGTTGTATCTCTGAACACCAAGCTAATGATCTGAAACAGTTTAAAACAATTTTTTAAAAATACCTTTATTTTCTGTAGATTGTCTCTCAACTAATAGCAAAAACAAAATGTATATCTTCTGCTAATAGCATTCTTACCAGCCATAGCTTACGTTTGTTACAATGCCCTGCTCAGTAATAGTAATAATAACACATTCCCCAGTCTAAGAAACTGTCATGTAACTAAGCTTCTCTGCACAGTTAGTTTGGTTTTTCCAATCTTAAAAATGTTAAGTTGTAGAATTTAACATTATAAATTGTGGAATCAGGTAACCACAATTCTAAAAATAAACAAATACATCTTTTTGTGTCCGTACGTTTCCCTTGAAACTTTCCTATTATTAAAGGTCATTTTGTTCTATGATGAGTTAAGAGAGAATTCATAAAGACAAGGTCATTATATTTTAAGACAGAAGCGTAACATGTCCTAGCCCTTCCATTTATTAGATATGTAATCAAAATAAGTTACTTAAACTCTATAAATCTCAATATTTTTCTCTATATGAAATAGAATTTATAATTTCAAATTAACAAGGACATTTGCAACATACATGAAATGTTGAATGTGGAAGAAGTATGGAAATATTATACTGGAACACATATAGTGTCTTCATAATATGTTTAATAATAAAATAATACATGTAAAGAACTTCTTAAATTTCTTTATTTCTTCATTACATTAGTTTGTAAGAGACCTGAAGTTTGGGAAGGCTAATTATTCTAAGTGTCTTTCTCATCTAGAGTATCATAAAATGATTATAATAGAGAAGGGTTGGGAGAGCTAAGCATACTGCTCTCAATTTATATTAGATTATCATATCTGGGTAGTTCTGTTAATAAGGAATTAAAAACAGATGGGTAGACTACTGGCTTCTCCTTAGGATGTAGAAAGCTGGAATTAATGGCACTCCTACTCTTACAAAACCAAAAATTCAGATGATTTATAAAATCACAACAGTTCTTGAATCTACCAAGAAGCTGAGCTCACAGGAAAATCTAACCCAAATCCTAACTAAAGACCAAGTATGGACTAGAATGAACATATAGAATACTCAGGAGCTGCAGTCACAAAGGGAATTTGCACATATTTGCGGGTTCTTCTCCAGAAACCACGTTGAATATTCATGTGAAAGATTTGATATGGGGTAAAAGACCAGAGGCTTCCATCTGGTGCAGGTCTGGAGAAAGGTAACAACAGCCAGTGGGAGAAAAACATAAAGCTCCACCCAGATCCTTTTTTCCTATATCTACTATAGAACTAAAGCCTCATGCCACAAGGAGAATAGCAGCAAATACTTTCACCCTCAGGAGAAAAAAGAGAGGCAAATAATCCCAGGAGAGGAGCTGAAATACGTTCTCGGCCCAGATCCATAAAGATTTCATAATGATAGAACAATAGCAGGATTGTCATTTTGCTACTATCCCCAAAACACATGACATACTTTCTTCCCTATGACTGACGATAAAACAGAAATATGGAAAATGCCATACTACCTTTCTGTTAGCATTAGGCTAGAAAATATTGACTAATACACAATGGTCTACTGCTGAGGGAGTTTTAAGAGTATGGAAAGAAAGACTTCTGAGACATAGGTACAAAGGGAAGACCCAAATTTGAGGGTGGAACAGACAGCAAGGGAAACTATCTGACAGACCAGCCCACAATTTAAACACAAGGTAAGTCAGAGTAATTGGAAGCCTGTAATGAACTGGGAGTAACCACAGAAGCAGAAAACCATAAATTCGGTGTCTTAGTCCAATTTCTACTGCTGTACTAGAATACCACTGACTGGGTGCTTTATGTTAAAAAAAAAATAGAAGTTTATTTGGCTCATGGTTTTGGAGGCTGGGAAATTCAAGAGCATGGTGCCAGCAACTGGTGAGGTTTGCTCACCCAGTGGCAACTATTAAATAGAAAGAACACAATCAGTATGGGAACTAGACTGTTACTATGTCATCAGAGCATTTAAAGCAAGATTCCCGGGAACTGTAAGTTAAAAATGTAAATTGAATTCTAAGTAAGTGCTTAGGTCAGAACTGCTAATAGAACTTTCTGTAATGATGGAAATGTTTAATTTGTGCTACCCAATATGGTAGCCACAGCCACAGATGACTATAGAGTACTTGGAATGTGGCTAGTACAACTGCAGAATTAAATACACATTTTTATCTAATGTAAATTTAAATATAAATGACTACATGTGACTAGTGGCCACGTATTGGACTGCAGGATTAGATATTGGGTTTGAGCATTTTTAAGATTAGGATAGAAGGACCAGGCAGTTGGTGGTCCTACTGTACTGCTCTGAAAGTATCAGTGCTACTTTGGAATCCTTGGTCCCATGGCATCAATCTAGTTGGGATAAGTGAGAAACAACAATTAAGAAGGTGATAAGTACAGGAGCAGTGAACTCAGTAGTTAGAATAGCAATTGTTTCTCCTTTCTCATATGCTACTGAAAAGCTCCCGGTTTTTTTTTTAAAAAAGCATTTTCTCACTTGGCAGAGAAATTCCCGATACTTTTTATTGGGAAAAAAGTTTTATTAATTTTTTTCTCAATGTAATAGTAGGAGAATAACAAAAGTGGGAGCTATATAGATTAAGCATTATCGTTAACTATACTTTCTAAATATTACAAGTGATATAGACTAATAAGGCTCAGGACTTTAACCCATATCTCTACTGGAGAATGTTAGTATAGACGTGGGTTAAAGCTTATGAGTTATTCTGAGGATAAAACCTTCCCTGCTGATGAACCAAAAATTTGTAATCAGTAATTGATTATATTTTATATCACTGGTGATTATTCTACTTGGTAATTTTCCAGTATGCTTTTGTATCTTATGTATTATATTCTTTAGTATATAAAGTTTTACAAGTTAAAAATGTTTTTTAGTATAAAATAATTAGTGAATTCTGATTATTTCCAAAGTATCTGAACATAATTATACTGTAAGAAGTAGGTAGTAATTTAAATCCAGTAAAACTTAATGACTTACCAAAGTTAACTTAAATGTCTTATTATAATACCATCACTGGTATAAATATACATACATGTATGTATTATAAGTAGATATAATAGGCCTTCTTCATAAGGCTGTACAGATTGCATAAGGCCATGTTCTACCAGAGGAGAAAGTACCTTTTTGATCACACAACCTGCTGAGTACTTGTCAAACAGTGTGCCCGTGGATACAAGTGCCCAGAAGGAACAACTTTTCATAATTAGTCTCCGAAGAGAAGGTACCTCTTTAAGATTGATATATCTCAGCGGTTCTAAGATACATCAATCTACCTACACATAGGTAGTAGGTCCGTATACTCTCACACGAACACACATCTGCTCATAAAAACTAATATGTTTTCCTATAAACCCAGAGAAATTAAGGAACCAATTCAAATAGAGAACAAGACCTGTAGAGGTACACATAAATAACAGGTATAAAGTTAGAAGGTTAAAGTGAAGGAAAAATAGAGGTCAAAAATACAGTATATAAATTGCAGAGTGAGTGGCTGGTTACACAGCCAAATGTTTTGACATTGCTAGTAAGAATTGCTTCTAGATCATCAAACACATCCATGAACACAACAATGCTAAACATTAAGAATGGGTGCCGAGCACTTTGAAGGTGTAGGGGAACTTAGCCTTGGTCCTCAACCTGGGGAAGGGAAACAGAGGTTCAGGACAACCTTGATTGATATATAAATCTGTTATCCCCCACCATCCCCCCAGTCCCCCTCCCAAAATGCATTGGGTGATCTTTTCCCCAGGGATAAGGGCATGCTATAATTTGTTTAATGTCTTATGTGGCCCTCTCTTGGCCATTGGCCCCATTGTAAGTCAACTATTTAGAATCAGGAGAGAAGCCAGTGGAAAAGGCACAGAGCTTGCACCAACCAAGTACAGCATCAGACTGAATATGCCTTTTTTTGCCTAAAACTAATCACCACCTGGATGAAGCAACTTGGTTTTTTTCTGTGCATTAATAAGCAGCCAATTTATTCTCCCAATATATATTCTTATCATTCATCATTCTTACTATCTTACATTCTAGCCCATAAAATTGCTGCTTCTAGACATCACTAGCTTTTAAAAAGCATCTGCATTTTAGGAAATTGGATACTAGTTTAATCCTATTTTTAAGATAAAGAATGAAACTAAATTTTTCTTTAAAATGACTTTGTATATGAAAGTTACAGTGTCTTTCTTGACACAGAGAGAAATCAAGACTAAACCAATGAAAGATCATGCAAGGAGAATAGACCTGAATACTATGAAATGATGAAATGCATATGCAATAGGCAAATAACAACAGTAATGGCATTTCATTATTGGTTTTCACTAGATCTTCCTACACCTCACTATAGAGTACAGACATGTAAGAATGATAAGTAATCTTTTTTCATTATAAAGTAATAAATACGAAATAAATATCCTCAGCTCAAGGATTTGAAAAACACAGAGAAGGACAAAGAAAATCTAAGAATTGTTGTATTTTTTTCCAATATTTAAATTCTTTTTTCTTGAGATAATGTTACATATGAGGAAATTGAAGTGAACAAATTTAATTGGTTTATTCAAATCTAGTAAGGGTGTATTGTAGCCAGGACCTTAGCTAGAATTTCTTGACTCCTAGACATATTCCATGTATCATGCTATGTTCATATATCTTTAGGTGTTCCTTAATAGAATAAAGTCTTGAGGAAGGCTGATTACAAGTAACAGAATTTGATTTGAGCTAATTAAAACTAAAATGTGTATATTAAAATGGTATCAGGTATATCAATTTCTCTTCCTACCAACAGTGTACAAGGGTTCTCTTTTCTCCACATCCTTGCCAACACTTACTTCTTATTTTTCTGTTAATGGCCACTCTAACAGGTATGAGGTGATATATCATTATGGTTTGGATTTGCATTTCCCTGATTATTAGTGAATTTGAGCACCTTTCCATATACCTGTTGCCATTTATATGTCTTCTTTGAGAAATATGAATTGGTACAGTCATTATAGAAAGTCATTATGGAGATTCCTCAAAAAGTTAATAATAGAACTACCTTATTATGCAACAATCTCAAGTCTGAGTATATTTCCAAAAGAAATAAAATCAGGATCTCACAGAGATGTATGTCCTACCATGTTCATTTCAGCATTATTCATAATAGCCAAGATATGGAAACAACTTAAATGTCTCTCAGTGGATCAATGGATAAAGAACCTGAGAGTTAGATTTTGTTGGCATTATTTATTTTGGTGTATTTCTCATGTCATATTTTTTTCAGGCATTTATTTAATTAAGGTCCATTTCAAATCATGTGAAGAGAAAATCAGCTTTGGTGTCAAAATACTTACAATAATAAAGAAACCTGACATTTAGGGATGACCATACCCCCTACTCAAATGATTTTTCATCAGTCCAGTTATTCCTGTCAACTGGTGATGACTTGAAAGGCCAAAGTCACTACTTCTAAATTCTCAGGTCTACAAAATCAGACAGGTGAAGAGGTAAAAATATAAGATTCAGAACCCAGAGGCCAAGAACTAATGCTGGCTCTTTCATTTACCAGTCATTTGACTTTTGGAAATATGCTCAAATTTGCTGAGCCTTAGTTTCCTGTTCTACAAAGGAAGGGATTTCGACTAGATAATCCTTGAGTAGTTGCCAGTTACAAATGGAAAATAATACATGAAAAATGCCCGGCCTGTTGACTGTTACACAGCATGACTTCAATAAATTAAAGTTATTATAATAATTCTAGTACAAACTATTTTTAAAATTTACCCCTATGCCATGGATTTATATCCTTAGATGACATAATGATTAATCCATTTGTGGCCTGTTTGTGAGTACAAAATGGTAAAACTAGAAATGATGGCATACAAAAAATGATAAATTTTAAAAATGACTCATTGCTTTTAGCACTTAGGATATGGTTAATTAATAAAAAGTCAAAACAGAAAGAAAAATTGGCCTGAGGCTGGTAGAACTGACAAACAATTGTTGCAACAGTTACTGACTAAAATTTTTATGACAAACAACCATTAAATGTCTTTGGAAATTTCTCAGTATATTAGACATATAAAAGCCTATCTTATTGTTACTGGCATTAAGGCCATCATCTTACACCACTATGGGCATCCTATGAAAGCACTGACTCAGCATCAAATTCGTAGTCCTTTGGGAAAAAAGTGGCTAAAGCAAGCCACTAATTTGTGGTCAAATCAACACAAGTGAGGAAAATATTATTTCTTCTCATATTTGAATGTAGCCTTAGGGGTTTGGCTGAATTTCAGTCTTTTACAAATATATATTAAGGTAAACTCTATTTGCATTTTGAAGCTACCTGAAAACAGATTTAATCTGTAATTATGCTTTTTGTCACTGTTTTTGGTGTAAGAAAAAGAAAAAGCACTTCATTGGGAGGCAGGATGAGGAGTTGGTGGGAAAATAGTGTTCTGGTTTCATGTCTGCTAAAGGCTCACTTTTTGTCTTAATTCATTTGTGCTGCTAGAACAGAATACGTGAGACTGGGTAATTTATAAAGAACAGAAATTTATTGGCTCATAATTCTGGAGGCTGGGAAGTCCAAGAGCATGGTCCCAGCATGAGGGCCTTCTCACTGTGTCCTCCAGGGCTTTAGGTAGAGGGACAAGGGAGGGCAAAAGCAAGAGAGCAAAGGGGGCCAACTCATCCTTTCATCAGGAACCTCCTCTGGCAGTAACTAACCTACTCCCACACGAAGAGTCCATTCACGAGCGCCCTCATGACCTAATCAACTCTTAAACTCCCACCTCTCACGACTGCTGCATTGGGGATTAAGTTTCCAACACATGAACTTTGGGCAACACGTTCAAACCATAGCACTATACAACCTGAAACAAATCTGGTCTTTGCATTTATATAGTTATTTATAAAATGGGAGATTGGATAAGCTTTCTTCCAGGATTAACATACCCAGAACTTTTCATTTAGTCTATGATTCCACATAAGAGAAATTGGCAATGAATTTTTTTTTGCAGAGTTTTTAGACTATCCCTTGTTGTAAAGAAAGGAATATTTAAAGACAAAGGCATTTTCATTTTTCTAAATTAACGAAAAGCTGCCATCTTCACTTATCTTTAAGATTCAGTTCTTATAGATTTAATAGATTTGTTGCACCCAACTTCACTGACAAGGTCATAGCTTTTTAAACATCACATTTATTTGATTCAATCTACATCAGTTACTCCCTGGTGATTGATAACAACCAGTGCCTACCATTGGTCATAATTTATAGACCATATTAACACTTTGAGGAGTAAAATATAGCAGGCCATAACTAATGTTTTCTGCCAAACTAAAATAAATATAAAAAGAGAGTGATTGGAAGACATCTAATTCATCCTCAAGAGAAAGGGTTGTCAAGTCAATCTAAACGTATTAGGGAAAGAGTTTGGGTCAGAGAAAGGACAAGTGAATGGGTCAAAGCTAAGAGCATTATTCAGGATTAATGAAAAACAGATAAATTGGAAAGAATCCTCTGTACAGTGCATATCAGTAATCAATTATGTTCATTTTAAGTAGCTGCAGTTGCCTTTTTCATATTGCTGTTGCATTTACTAAACTTTAAGAATAGAGATAAATTGCTAGCATTTGGATACATACTTCCAAACATAGCACAACAATCCAGGATAGGTGAATTATTTCCAAAAAGATTAGTTTATACAATTTACCTTGAAAAACTAATACAGCATTGTCACATAAAATAACATTAGTTTTACTACCTGGAAATAATACAACAATTTAGATATTACATATAATTTCTTAAATATCAAAAAAGGGCATGTTCACATACTCAACTGACAGCTTCTGAAGAAGGTTCTATTCAAACATGCAGACTTAAATATTAATTTTTAAAAAGCTGTTTTTTTCTGTTTAAAGTCTTCAAGAGAATAGTTCAATACTATTTCCTTAGCAGCCATTAACATAGGAAGAACATAAGCAGATAAGACCTAATACAAATTTAAGCACACTTATCATTTTTATTTTTAAAATTATGTGATGATATATCTTCCATGCATTTAGGTTGCTCAAAAACATTAAAATAAGAACTTCTAAAAGTAATAATCAATGGCCACTCACATTGTTAATCTAAGTCCTGAAGAAGCCTTTTTGGATGGTGGTTCAGAATTAGAAACAGAACATAATAAAATAAAGCAGAGCAAGCAGACTAGATTGGAGGACAAGGCAAGAGTAATGAAGATTAAAAAGGAAAAAAATTGATAAAAGCAAAGATATAAATTAAATAATATCTTTAAAAAGAACTAGAGGAAATAATCATGTTTTCTAAGTTTCATAAATTAAAAGAAATGTACTATTTTTCTGATCTTTTCCATAGTTGTACAAAAAGAAATGTACTTTTATTGATTGAAGAGTCACATACTATAATAAATGTTTGATGCCATAAGTTTTAAATGGCTGGTTTTACAGTCTTGGTAAGTTTGTTTCACCATTGTTATCACATCTACTAATCAGGTTTCTCATGTAATTTTCTGATAAAATTCACTGCTACACTTTATTCTCACTTTATCTACCTTAAAGTTTGTACAAACATTCAATTTAAAAAAAAAATAAAAGAGGTTTACCATAAATTTATTCTTGACACATAATTATGATTTAATGCCAATGGAAGCAAAAAATATGAATTTTCTAGGATGGACAAACTTATAATTTAAGTTAAACCTACCATGATTATCATGAAAGATAGATAGTCATGATAAATTATAAGAAGAAAGCACTTTGTAAATTTATGTAGAATGATTACGTTTCTATAAGATAAATAAACAATCATGCCAACATTGTAGTTGCATTTATATATATCTTATGTATGTTCTTGAGGAATATATGCTAAATATAATAGTGACTTTTGTCTGATGGTGATATTTCAGTTAATTTGAAATTTATTCTTTATAACATTCTGTATTATTTGAATTTTTGATCTGAACATCTCTAATCATGACAAAAGTTTTATTTGCAATATTGAAATACAGACTTAACGATGAATAAACCCCTAGCTAGAATTTATAATTTCCCTCTGGTTCACACAGATTTATCTTTCTCCCTTTTACACAAACATGTAAAAAGAAGGGAAACCAAGGTTCTTACTAATCTTCAGAACTACAGGTAAAACATTAGTGATATTCTGAATCTGCTTCTGCCTCCAGCTTTTTATTCTCCCAAAATTAAAAAAAATTGGTATGTGCCAATTTGAGCCCAAGAAAAAGCAACTAAAAATATGAACAGTATTTTACAATGCCTCACTGTTTTACTGACTTGCTCCTGGTATTTTTTAGCTTTATTGATGTATAATTCATATACAAAATCTGCACATATTAAATGTATACAATATGATGAGTTAGACATATCCATGATATCATCATCATAATCAGGGTAATAAATATACCTATCATTTCCAAAAATTACCTTGTGTGTATGTGTTTGGTAGAAACTCTTAATCTGAGATCGATCCTCTTCACATATTTTAAAGTGCACAATATCGTCTTGTTAACTGTAGGCACTACGTTGTACAGAAGATCTCTAGAATTTATTTATCTTGCATAATAGAAACTTCATACACATTGAAAAATAATTCCCCATTTCTCCTCCCACCAGCCCTGGGCACCCACCATTCTATTCTCGGCGTCTATGAGTTTGACTATTTCCCATGGTATTTAACAGCCAATTGCTACAGCTCCTTTTTGCTCAGTCTCCTTCCCCAGTCTTCCCCTAGAAACTTATCTGATTTATTCAAGAGCTAGTTCTTTATTCAGTGAGCTACATTTCCAAAGACTAAAATCAACTCAGTAGGAAGGTGTTAAACAATTATGTGATCAACTTCTTAACAATTTGTATATTTATTAATTCCCCATCATTAGTGATTTAAGTAATAAGAATCATAAATTTGAAAGAAATTTATGAAAGGAGGAAAAGGACAAGGGTCTGTATAACTTGATAATACGCCTCTGTACACCTGAACCAAGCACTCAATAGAGCTTTCTAGTAGAAAACAAAGGAGAGGTGAATGAATGCAGTTGATGAGCGAAGCACACTTTGTGACTTCCACAGATTACATATTTATATAATATGGTTTAATTTTTACATCACTTGATGCTAAACATTTTCTAAAACATTTGGTGTACTCTAAAAAATATTTTATTCTGATACATGTGTAGCATTCATGAGTGCTTTTAAACATATAGCACACAAAAAAACACGTATTGTTGGGGTACTGAGTTTTCTTTCTTTTTCTCCCCAAATTTGAGTTCTAGAATCCTAATCAGAACATTCAGCCATGCTTATTTGGCCAAATACCTACAATTAAAGACATCTAAAGAAGTTATGTATTTACAACATTGTAAAAATTACCTAAAGGCAATATATACCTTATATTGAATTCCAAATTTCAACCCACTTCTATCTCCAGTAGAATGCATTTATATAATAAAGGATGAAGTTCCAAAGAAACATTAATTTTTCTCCAAGTACTCACTGGGAGGGATAATTTACAGAGAAGTCCAGAAAGAAACAAGAGAAACTAGAGAAGGTATATTTTTTTTAAATTAGAAAAGTCAGGCTAAATTTCATGAAGAAATCCAATCTAAAGGGTCAAAGTTGTGGGAATTGATGTAGGGGGACAGCTTTCTCTCTCCCTGATACTTACTCTAATGAGTCTATCAGGTACTTTATCTTGTACATGCTAACATTTATTGTACCTCCTTTGCCCTGTGCTGTCTTAATGGTGACAAAGGGGTTATATATTAAGATTGAAAGACATTGACTGGCTCATAAACAATAAAGACCACTATTGGGCCCTCTTAATGAGCAATCACAGAAGAAATTCATTTAAGAAAAAGATGTAGGAAGAAGCATGCTGTACTTCCTTATGATAAGATTATTTAAAGCATATTATTTAATTTTCATGCTTTTTATGACTGAGGCAAGAACCACCCCCAACTTTAAATAATGATTTGTAGACTATTCTGTTTGCTTCAGGAGTCACATTGCCAATTTGGCATGGTTCTTGGTCTTTGTTTTTATATCTTTGGCACTTTCTTTTCAAAGACTTTCCCTAAAAATAATTGGGAAAAATAATTAAATTTTGTACTTAATTTTATTTTTTTATATATATATGTATATATATATATATATATATCTCCACTGACATTCTAGTATTTTAATAAAGGAATTATTAATAAGGGAACTTTATTAATGGACATTTTAATAAGGTTTTATTCCTCCTAATTTTTAAAATGTCAAAGGCAATTTGTTTTGATTTCTGTTTACTGTTGGGTTCATTGCCTTCACTTGTGCATATTTGGAATTTAGTTTTTATATTTATCTATGTTAATAAAAGGTTATAAAGTGCTTATGATGAACCTAATTCTGTGCAGGGAATGGGGAAGCAGGGTGGATGGAACTCATTCTTACATTCAAAAAAATCAAAATCAAATTGAGTAGACTGATGCGTAAGTAATTCTGACACAATTAGATACAATATAAAAAGAACATACTAGAGGGCTTTATGAGTTTTACAGTTTTTATTATTAATAAAAGCATTCTTAGAAAAATCAATTTTGATAGTTTGCAGAGTGGATTTGCTATTTGGACTGAAGAAAAAGTATACTTACTAAGCAGGTAGTCTTGAACAAGTCATTCAATCTCTCTATAATTTCCACAACAAAAAATGTAGATAATAGAAACTAGTTTTGTTGTGAGAATTACATAAAATATGCAGTTAAAAGACAACATCTACAGGGATTGGACAAGATAGATAATCAATAAAAGAAAGCCACAGTCACCATCATTCTTCTCTTCTTCCCTGTGATATTATCATTCCTGTCACTGCTTCATCAACACAAACTTGTCTTCTAGAAAATAGGGACCCACCAGTAAGAAAGGGGAGATGGAATCATCTAGATGAGAGAAGTAATATAAGTAAAAAGCACAGACATTGTGCCTTTGGAAAATTGTGAGTAGTTAATTGTGGATAGAATTTAGTGTATACGGGGAGAACAGTGGCAGGAAATGAAAAGCAAGAAAAATTTAATGGTATTACAAAGGAGTTTGGATTTCATTTACACAATGGGATTTCCTAAGACACTTTTAAACATGTGAGTAATAGATTTATTGTTTTAAAAGCTAACTTTTGGTACTAATAAGGAGGGATTGGAAATGGGTACAACATAAGACGCTAGAGTTTGATATTTCTTCTATGTAGTCATCATTTATTACTCTAAGAATAATTTATTATTTTTTGAACTTGTATTAGACAAATTTTATTTTGTTTTGTCCAACTGTCTGATTCTATACCCTTTGCCATCATTTCCCTTGCTCTACTCTTCCTACATTGTCTTCTCTTTTAATCTCTTTCCATACTCTGTCCTTTCAATTACCTGTCACAATATTCTAAATTTTGCATACCCACCTCTAATTAACTGATGATCTCAATTATTCATTAAATACATGTTAGCTGTGTGTGAAGTATGGACCAGACTGCATTCTCATTTGTGCTTTCCCCCTCTCTGTGTCCCTTGTAAAATATAATTATAATCTTCATTTTGAGAATTCATTTTTAAAAACTTTCCCCAATATTTTCCTTCTTTGGAATTGCCATAATTGTGATGATTAATTTTCTGTGTCAACTTGACTGGGCCACAGGGTGTCCAGTCATTTGGTTAAATATTATTCTGGATGTGTCCGTGAGGGTGTTTCTGAATGAGATTAACATTCTAAGCAATAGACTGAGTAAAGCAGATTGCCCTCCCCGGTGTGTGTGGGCCCCATTCAATCCACTGAGGCTTGAATAGAACAACATGCAGAATAAGAGAGAATTCACTTTCTCTGCCTGTCTTCAAAATGGGACATCAGTCTGCTCCAGCCATCATATTCAAACTCAGAGTAGAACACACTCCATCGGCTCTCCTGGTTCCCAGGTGTTTGGAATCACACTGAAACTTTGCTTTTGGCCCCCTTGAGTCCCCAGCTTGCTGACTACAGATCCACAGATCCTGAGAATTCTCAGCATGTGTGAGCCAATTCCTTACTTCTATTGGTTCTGTTTCTGTGTCTCTGGAGAATCCAGACTAATTCATGAATAATAGAAATAAGCAATATCTGTTCCCAGCTATTGGCTCCCTACTATACACCAGGCTCCATGCTATATACTTCATTTACCAAATGATTCATAATTTCCTCATTCTCAGTTTCCTCATCTGTGAAATAGGTGTAGTATTGTACTTAAACCATAAATTTATTGGGATAGATGAATGCATTAATTTATATTAATATGAAATACTTGGAAGAATGCCTGGCATGTACTATATACTAAATTAATATTAGCTATTTTTATAATTTTTGTTATTCACCTCTATATTATAGCTGAGAAAACTAGGCCTTAAAGATAAAATTGGACTTGTCCAACATCACAGGTAAGGTCAATTATGAAGTCTGGATTTGAATCCTCATATATCTAAGTCTTAGGATATCCTCTTAACCTTCAGATGCCATTGAACTGATGTGTCCCAGAGAGGTTCTAAAAAGGAATCATTGCTTTTTATAGCTAGAACAATCCTAAAATGCAATTCAGTTTGATTCTCATAACTTGAAGAATTAGGTATGACACTATTTGTTGGTAAAAAGAAGGAAAATTTGCAAAACTTGAAAAGACTATCCAGCCATGGAAGCTACCTGCTCACTCTCTTGATGGTAACTTTTCAGTATAAATAGAGGCTAGAGAATGTGTGTAAAAAAAAGTGACATCTTTTTCTTTTTTTTTAATTTCAAAATATTAAGGGTGACAAATGTTTTTGTTACATAAAGCCCTTTTATAATGCTTAGGTTGGGGCTTTTAGTGTGCCCATCACCTGAACAGTGTTCATTGTACCAGATAGGTGAGTTTTCACCCCCCCCACCCCTCCTTTCTTGATTTCCAATGACCTTTACATCTCTTTATGCCCATGTGTACATATCAATTAGCTCCCAATTATTAGAGAATACATATGGTATTTGTTTTTCCATTCCTGAGATATTTCACTTAGGATAATGGTCTCCAGTTCCATCCTAGTTGTTGCAAAAGGCATTATTTCATTCCCTTTTATGGCTACTAGGACTCCATGGTGTACATATATATACACACCATATTTTCTTAATCCACTCATGAATTGATGGGCACTTAGGTTGATTCTACACCTTTGCAACTGCGAATTGTGCTACCATAAACATTCGAGTGCAGGTGTTTTTTTGATAAAATGACTTCTTTTCCTTTGGGTAGATACCCAGTAGTGGGATTGCTGGGTTGAATGGTACAGCTACATTTATTTCTTTGAGGGATCTCCATACTGTTTTACATACAGATTGTACTAATTTGCAGTCCTACCAACAGTGTATAAACATTCCTTTCTCTCTGCATCCACACCAGCGACTATTGGTTTTTGACTTTTTTTGTAATAATGGCCATTCTGACAGGGGTAAGGTGGAATCTCATTGTGGTTTTAATTTGCATTTCCCTGATGAATAGTGATTTCTTTCTTTTTTCAATACCAATATGGCACCACAAAAGTTGATGGGGCAGATACATCTGTCTTTACTCTGACAGTGTATCACCCCATGGATCACCCGCGTCATATGCATTCTTTTCATCTTGGTATACGTAGGAAAGCATTTTGAGTCTGAGCCATTCCTAACAACCGGTCATCTCTTCTCTCTCCAATTCTTTAACTTAAAAGTGAAAATTACTTCTCTTCCTCTAATTGCTTAATAAAAATTAATTAACTTTGCACTTGGGTGAACCATTTTAGAAGATAATTCAGAGCAGAAAGGGAAAGGACGACAACACAAAGATAGAAGGTTCAAGTTATGCTCTTAGAAAGCTTTAATGGGACACCCTACTTTTCAGCATCATTAATTTTCTTCTACTTCACCAACCAGGAAGAATAATTTAGATGTATACTTCTATTACACAAATAGGGTTGAGCAAACCTATTTTGTTTGTATGAATGTTCTCTCTTTTTTTATGAACTTGTGGTTTTCATTAATTCCGTCTTCCAAAAGAAAAAAACCTTTCAGACCTAGTTCCTGCTGGGTGATGGGGGACAGAGACGGAGAAAAAGACTCCCACTCTTCCCTCAAGTTTTTAATCAGCTGTAAGGAAGAATAAAGCAATAGGAATATGCTTTGCAATACCATATGGATTTGCTAGGTGGTGACACAGTATAAGGTACGGTGGATGGGGCTGCCTGTCAGGGAATTTAGGTAAGGCTTGAGGAGGAGGGAACATTTGAGGTGAGTCTTGAGAAATGAGTAAAAATTCTTTCTTTCTGTCTTTCCTTATTCCTTTGCCTTCCTTTGTTTCCTTTTCCTTCCTTTTCCTCTCCTCTTCTCTCCTCCCTGCCCCTCTCTCTCCCTCCTCCTCCCCCTCCTCCTCCTTCAATCCTGCTGCAAGAGAAAGACCATGGGCAAAGAAGCATGGGCTCCCTGGGGAGCAGGGAGTGTGTTCAACATTGCTGCAAGGGAAATGCCATGGGGAGAGGAGGGTAATGAGGCTGGGGGACCAAATAGGGACCATGATTGAAAGAACTTGCATGCCATCCTGAGAATAGAAATAATTTATAAACAATAAAAAGCCACTCTGTGTTTTTTTAGCAAGTAGGTTATATGACAAAATATATGAGAAAGAACAATCCCTTGGGCAGTAACATGTGTAACAGACTAAAAGAAGGAGAAACTATAGTCATAATAAGGCTTATAAGTTAATTCATTTACCAAAAATGATAAAACTATCATTTTTTAAATAAGTATGCATGTCAGGGCAACAATTATTTTTACTGGTCACCAAGTACTTTACTCCCTCTTGCCCTGTGCCAGCATGTGCTTTTATCCTGATGCTAATTTTTCAAGATGAAGGAAACAAGAAGTTGTCATATCAAAAAAGTTATTCGGTGAAAACGCAAAGATGTTCCTGGCATGATCACATTAACTATGAAATCTTTTTGAAACATGTAGATTCAAGCTGAAGTGATTAAAAGTCACTTTCAAATATCTAATAACTTCTGAAGGAACATGTCGATGATCAAGATTCCATGTGGCTAAGAGCCGTTGATTCAAAATCTCTTCTTGAAGTGAAGCTTTCAAAGAGAATTGAGTATCATTTATAATACAGAGATTCTTTGTGCCAAAAATTAGCACCAGCCACATGGAGAATACTGTTCACTGTTTTTTAGTCTCTGTTTTTTGGTAAAAATCTAGTTCATTGAATTAACACATTTGACACACTATAAACAAAAAATTGTCTTACTTAGTTCTTCCATACTGGAGGAAATGTGGTATTTTGCCAGATGAACTTAATGGCAGCCAGCCGTCTTTCTAGGTAGTAAAGGTAGAAAGGAAGTCCTATGGCTAGTTGGAAGGCAAATATAAGAAAAAAAACTAGGAGGAAGAATTGAGGTATATTTATTTTTTCACTATGTGAAATAATGTGAAAGATGAAGGAAGTATATACCCTGAACACATCGGGCAAGTTTCCGTTCTGCTTATGTAGTATAGGGCGTAAAACACAGTATATCGTACTTAAAAACCCACATGGTGAGGGAATGTATTTATTTGAATTCCTTCCATTTTCACCATTTGAAGAAGAACATATAACAGTTAACCCCAAAGGTTGTTTTCAAAATAGTCTAAAAGCAACTTAATCTTATTCTAAAAGATAATATAAAAGAATGAAATGTTAATGGGACATTGATCAATGGCTTCCTAAAAAGATAATATTCCTACATAAAGAGCATTTTGAAAGTGGAATAAAGACTAAAATATAAACATATGATTATAGCAAAATGTAATCCATAGTTTCTAAAATGTATTTTGTGAATTTAATATTAATCATTGAATACAATATTCTCCATAATTAACTCCCACCTTACTTTGATTGTTGATTGTCACTTAATCCTGTGGAAGTCCATTATAAGCCTTTTGGTTGTTCGCGAACTCAGAGAAAGTAACAAAAGAGTAGCTCCTCTCACTTACATGGAGCATTTGACCTGGGTACTCAGGCCATTTATAAGCATTAATTCACTAATCCCTTCAGAATGATATTACTTCCTGTCATTAATATTCTCATTCTTGCTATTGTACTGTCTCCTACCTCTCTTCTTTCCTCAGGCCATTGAATTCTCTCTAGGTTATATTCCTTTATTCTCAGCGATGCTGGAAAGACACACTTTTAGGAGGATATCATAATTTGTTTCCAGGACTCACTTGTGCCAATACTGCCACCTGTTCTTGATTACTGCTTTGCTTTCTGACTGGGTTGGAGTTTCTACTCCATTAATCGATTAAGCGTTGGCTCACTGTACCTTTGCTAGGTGCTAAGGAACAAAGACGAATGGTGAGGGTCCTCCATATGATTTCAATTACTGCTTTGCTTTCCGACTGGGTTGGAATCTCTACTCCGTTAATCTGTGAACTCTCACTTTACCTTTGCTTTAATAGGTTCCTATTATCCACCTCATTATCCCCTGGGATAATTGAAGCAAATTAGTTAGAACACCCTAGGCTACACCAAGTTATCTTTGGATTATTTTCTTAATTGGCAAATAAAAATCGTATATTTTTATTATGTATAATATGTCTTGAAATATGTATACATTGTGGAATGGCTAAATTGAGCTGATTAACATACACATTAACTCACATACTTACTTTTTGTGGTGAGAACACTTAAAATCTACTCTCTTAGTGATAGTCAAGAATATTGTAAATTGTTATTAATTATAGTCACCATGCTGTACCACAGATCTCTTGAACTTACTCCTCCTAACTGAAGTCTTGTCTCTTTTGACCAATATCTCCCTAATGCCTCCACCTCCACCCCCACCAGCCCCTGGTAACCACCATTTTACTATCTGCTTCTGTGAGTTCAAATGTTTTAGATTCCACATATAAGGGAAAGGGATTACTTTTAACCAAAGGAATTGTTGAGACTCACCATTCTTCTTGCTCTGGTAGAGACTTTTTTTGGTGCCTTGCATGAAAAAATTACTTTTGTCTCTCCTGGGAAGCTAGTTGGGAGAGGGGGATGTTAAAGCCTCTAAAAGAGGCTTCAAGCAGCATTAGGGTAGCCTGCTCGACCTTGCCCTCTGACTTCTACCACAAGAGAACATAGCAAGAACGCCCTCGCCAGACCGCATGTCGGTACCTTGATCTTGGACTTCCCAGTCTCCAGAACTGTGGAAAATAAAATTCTGTTTTTTACAAATTACTCAGTCTTGGGTATTTTGTTGTAGCAGCACAGACTAAGACATATCCTTACCAATGTTATCACAGTCCTTTGTTTATTAATTTATTTTTTTATCATGTACTATTCCTAACACAGGATCTATCTTGTTATATTTTAATTATTTGCACTTTCTAAAGCTGAGAACTTGCCTATGTAATGCCATATCTGAAGGCCCCAGCACAGTGTTTGACACATACTAGTTGTTAAATCATTGTTTGTTGAAAAAACTAATGAATGAATATAATCATGGTATAGCTCCATGGAGAGGTTTACAAAGCTTCCCATGCACTGCTGTCCCATCATCAATTTCAGTGTCTGAAATTCTAGCATCAGGAATGCATTTCTCTGGGTAATGTCTAAAGTTGCACTTGTTAAATTGGTTATACCCAAAAGGAGCCAGTTTTTCTCCCTTGACTGTTTCACACTAAGGAAAGGACAAGTCCTGATGTGCCTTCAAACTTCCATTGTCCCCATCTTCCTCCTTTTTGTCCATGCATTTGGAGCCCCTAAAAATCACAAATATACAGATAAATCTCTGTCTCTAGAGTGAGGTGACATGGTTTTCCTTTCATTCCAACTTAATGAGAATAATTTTTTATGATTACTATAAAAGTAATATATCTTACTTTCTATTTATGACCTATTAGTTCTGATGAATCTATACAGAATGATCTTCCTCATCTGTTGAGACTGATACAAGAGCAAGTGGTGTGCACACAAGGGCAGGGAAAAAAAACTACCCTAGACAGTGACTTTACAGGCTTCTAAAAGTGCTAGATCTGAAAGGAACTTAGTAATGGTATAATTCAACATCTTCAATTTAGAGAGGAGGAAATTGAGGCTTGTTTGAAAACAGTTTGTTTAATCACCCAAACTAAATGATTTGAAAACATGATTCATTCAGAAGACATAAGAATATTTTAAACTGCTATCATAATCTTTCAGTATAGCCACCCACATAATGTCCTCTTGCCTATTAGTCCAGATAGGCTAAGGAAATAATTAAATGTATAGTAAACACTCATACATTAAAATGCATACACAAACACACATTCACCGTATGTCTCAGTGGCACTACATCTCATGTCCAATGTACAGAACACACTATTTCAGCACAAACAGTGCAGGTGGGACTGACAGTATTACCACAGTGCTCCTGAGAATCAATTCTATTTTTTATCTGTAGACCTTTGTGGCTTTATCTTTTAATTTTATTAATGTAATTATAGAATCCTCCATATGTAATGTCTTCGGTCCCTTTTTTACCAAGAGTGTTCACAGTGCCAATAGCCCCATTGTAATAATCTTTAAAGATCTAGGTAGGACATGCTATTTTGTCTGGCTGTCTTGGTCTTTGTGAGCTTACTAGACCCAGGAGCAATATGTCACAGTGTGATCTCCGTCACTCCCAGACAGAAGCATGGCCAGGACAGCGATTGCCATATAGTAAGCATTAGTGATTCTCTGTTGAATAAAATAATACATAGGAAGAGGCAAAGGGAGCAAAGAAGTGTGTGTGTGTGTGTGTGTGTGTGGAGAGAGAGAGAGAGATGAGAAAGAAAATATATATGTTTAACAGTTAGTACTATATTTGGTACATTTAACAAAAAAACCATAGTGGCTTAACATATTTAGGCTCTTCTATTTTTCCTAACTATAATACTTACATTGTGTCTTTTTTCCCAATAATTGTTGCCTCATCATCATGATACAGATGCTCCAGCTTCAACTTAATGTTTTATGTAGGAAGAAAAAGGAGGGGGGTAGAAAGAGTTGGCAAAAGTTTCCCAGAAATTTCCAATTGGTTTCTGCGTATATAATATTGGATCACAGTGTGTCACATGATGAAACATTTTTGCAAGGGTGGCAAAATGATTTTGTTTATTGTTTTCTATTTTAAATTATATATATAGCTACCCTGAGTAGTATAAATTTTTGTATAATAAGGAAGAAGTTGATATGATATGATGGCTTCATATGGATGAGTTTCATTTTTCATAATTTCAGGCAAAATCATTATTTCTTCTCCATAACCCAAATTTTTACATGGGAAAATGAAGGATTCAAACTAAATAAGGGATTGCAAACCTATCTGACTACAGTGTTCAAGCAAGTGATGTAAAAAGTAAAGTGGCTAGCGGGCATTGTGAAGCCCCCAAATATCACAGGACTCATCTGAAAGCGGGCGCAGCTTCTTGGCTCCAGCTTATTGTGGTCATGCAGGAATGTGCACCAGATCTTCTGATGTTTCTGAACAAATTGAAAATTACTATTTTTGTGTCAAAACTTTCAATTTTCAATGTCAGTAACTGATACAAAATTTTTAAAACACTATGGAACAGAGCAAAGCATATCTGGGGGTTGGACTTGGCTTATCAGGAAAGAGTTTAGGACTTCAAAACAATATCTATTCTCAGGGGCCTTTTATCTAAAACAGTGTGTGTCTTTGTGTCCTGTCTTATCCCATTTGAGGATACTTTGCACAGCATCACCACGGTGAACACTTAAAATAACAGGAGGCAATGCCGGAAGCCCAAACGGCAAGTTCCCATGCAATTTGCCTTTGAAATCTGACTTTACTACTCTATAGGTTTTCCTCACCTGTTCACCATTGCAAAGAAACGTAGAATCCAATTATGTTGTTGGACATGTTTATATTTCAAGATAAAGAACTATATGTTCAGTGGGTATAATTTACCTAAACTAAACTAAATTACAGAGACAAGTTATACTGACTGCTAAACTCCATCCCACACCAACTCCTTTTCAATGAATAACTAAAGTAAGAAAAGGTTTCTTTCCTGTGGGTTAAACATGGTTAAGTTTTTCTGAGGTAGAGGATGGTGAATCACAGTTGGTGTGCAGTGTGCAACTGAATTTAGAAATGCTACATGGCTCGTAAGACATTCAAAGTCAATTGACCTGGTCAGCCAGTCAGGTGCTGATGGTGCCAAGGACTCTGACAATGACAGAAGAACACCAACAAAGATGAGGACAAGAACCACATAAAGCATCTCTAAGTGGACTTCTACTATATTTTTTTCACCAAATATTCCAAACTGGACTGCTTAGAAGATGGCTTGACTTGTCCTGAACAGGGACAGTATAAAAAATAACTGACTCAGCCTATCAGTGTCTGGTACAGAGTGGGAACTCATAAGTATGTGCCATAATAAGGACTACCTTCACAACAGCAAACATCTGGAGACAGGGCAGATGGAATTTCATGGAGACAGAAACTAAAACCTTATAATCAGCTCTCTAAAACTATGTTGATCTAGCTACATTTGCAAGCAAAAATTAATACTACTAAGAGTAGAAGTAATTCCTGTAACTTAAAAAGGGAGAATAATTCTGTTGATATAACTTCATATGTACCCTATCCCCCCAGTGTCATCCAGTGTTTTGAGCTAGATATCTTACCTTTTGTGTTAATCCACCTTATCATGGGTTCATCTTTAATCACCTTTTCTAATCCTTGTGCAGAATACAGATTTCACAATCTGCACAGGTAGACCTTTGAGCTCCAGTTTTACTGTCTCTGTACAATTTTTTTCATGCTACTACTGTTCTTTATTAGCAATCGTGTTAACTGTAAAATACAATGACTTGATTCTTTAATCTCTATTGCAGCCAAAGTAGCCAATGTCACAGTGGAGTGTCTTGAGCAATTAAGAAGAAAAATTGTGTTGAACATAACTTTGAACTACAGCGACAACTTATGCGTACTGTAGCAGCTTATATAAGACTAACCCACTAAGGTCATCAATTTCACTGAATACTAATGCTGTCACACTTGCTCTTCCTACTATTTTTTTTATTGCTAGAGCCAAGACTGACTTTAATTGGTAAACCTGAGGAAACGAATTAAATTGAGTGTTTTTTAATGCACGTTAAATAATTTCAATGACTTCATAATGCATGAGACAATACATATCATCTTTTGATTCTTAGTAGTAATCTATCAGTAATGACAGAAGAGGTCTATCTATTTAATTGAATTAATAGCAAATAAATATTTGGACAGGTTGTGTACATTTTTTCAGTAGTATATTTTAAATCCAATAATCAGAAATGTGTCTGTATTAGGGTTCTTCAGAAAAACAGGCTGTACATATACACACACACCACATGTATATATGCGTGTGTGTGTGTGTGTGTATGTGAGAAAGACAAAGAAGGGAGAGAGAGAGATTTGTTTTAAGAAATTGGCTCATACAATTGTGGAATATTATAAAGTCCAAAATCTGATGAGGGTAGACCAGCAGGCTAGAGACTCAGGGAAGAATTGCAGTTCAGGAACAAAGGCAGTTGGCTGCCAGAATGCCTTCTGGCTCAGGGAGGTAGTCTTTGTTCTGATAAGGCCTTCAACTAATTAGATGGGGCCCACCCACATTATGGAGAGTAATCTTCTTTCCTCAAAGTCCACTGATTTAAATGTTAATCTCATTCATAAAAACATTTTCACAGAAACATCCAGAGTAATGTTTGACCAAATATCTAGGCACTGTGGCTAGCAAAGTTGACACACAAACTTAGCCATCACAGTGTTTTATGTTAAATATCATTGCATTGTATTTATGAGGCATTGCCTCATTTCTATTTAAATTGCTACCCATTTTGAAAACAGAAACCATATTTTGGTGATTAGAATTACAGTAATGTGTATCATGCAAATGATATATTTATAATTCTCTTATCTAACCACTGCAAATCCAATGACTTGGAAACCAATGCCCTATGTATCCTTTCTGTGGGTATTGAAGAGGATTTTTAAAATTATCAACTTAAATTCTGCATAAGCTTTCTGCTGAGCTGCTTACAGAGAAAGTTGGTTCTGAGGCCAACTAGTATGCTCTGTTCTATTATTTCAGACTGTATGGCTGAAAAGGATATTTGGTAACATTATGATATATAAAATGACACATAAAATGGTTTTCTTTGGAGCCACCAGTATTCTATAATTTTCTCGAATCTGGCTATCTGCCAAACTAGCACATATAATTGAATCTTTCCTAGATATTTATTCATTTATTCAGCATGTGCATCAAACCCCACATATAACAGGTGTTCTTCTAGGAACTAGGGCTAAAAGACAAAGACATTACCCTTATCGAGCTTGCATTTTCATAGAAGAAACGAATAATAAATATATAAACTAGTAACTAAATAAATTAGGTAGTGATAAGTGCTATGAAAAAGATAAACAGGATAATGGGATAGAGGGAGAGGATTGGGCTAATTTATTTCGGCTGGTTTACAGAGGTTTCTCCGAAGAAGTAATGTTGGAACAGAATGAGGAGAGCAATGACAAAGGTTGAGGTGGAAAGAAAGTCTGTGATGCTGGAATGTAGACAACTAAGGGAAGACTGTGAGGAGATGTGGCTAGAAAGACAGGTGAAGATAAATCACGTAGGACCTTTATGCCATGGCAAAACCTGTGCTGATTCTACTCTTACTGCAAGAAATGACAGGACGTGAATGACTCTGAGTAGATAACGGACCCTTGTGGAAGCAGTCAGGACACAGGCAGATCACTGAGGAGACTGTTGTAGAAAGCCAGTGAGAGATGATGGCTTGGGTTAGTAGAGATGGTAAAAAGCAACCAGAATTGGGATATTGGAACCAGTAGAGTTGTTGCCGCTGCAGGAGGGCTTCCCTATATGTACATCATGTAATACATATTATTTTACATATTTTTAAAGCTATTTTCCAAATTTCTATCTTGTTACACCTAGTAGGAATTCAGCAAGATACGAGAATAGTAGCTTTACCACCATTTGGTGAATAGATAGCTAGCAGGACAAATTACCATTGAGAAATTGAGACTTTGTATTTTATAAATTAATGGTTTATAACATCTGTGTATAAAGACCAGCCCCTGCAGAAACATCTTTCATAAAAAAGAACTCACAAATTCCCAAGGCAACCTGAACTATCAGGGCCATCACTGTTACAAAGTTACCCAGTGATCCGGCAGTCCTTGTCATGCTTCCCAGCAGAGCCTAAATTAGCATGCAAGAATTCGGGTCACGTGTTGTTGTCACAGCTAGGCTTACCTTTACAGCTGCTATCTGATTCCACAGCTTTCTCTCTCACATTCAGAAACACAAATAACTTGGCCAGAGTGAGTTCACAGTATTGCTCCCCAAAAAACATGCTGAAAAGTTAGGTTTTCTTTATTAACTGTAAAATTAATATCGTCTAAACAAGCCAGAGATGTCTTTTTCTGAGAAGAAAGGTAAATACTCAGTGTGCTGAGGACACACAAAAATGGGAGCAGTCAGGGGAGTTATTGTACGTGTTGGGTCCACAGAGAGGCAGGAGGAGATGGGCCAGGAAACAGAATAAGTGCGAAGTTCTCATTTTTCTTGGGAGTGATTTTCTTGGGCCCTGATTTCCTCCGTTACTAGTTCTCTTATTTGGGAGGATCTTGGCCTCCAGGACTGTTCTTAGAAATCCACACAGACTTAATTTAATAGGAGACCAGTATTACTTTTCCTTCCCTGAGGGGTCTCACTGATGAATGTTTAGCAAGTATGTCAGTAATTCTGCAAGCCTGAAGCCTTTTACCCCATTCAACACTTAAAGGATATACTTTGGAGCCAAGCACATATAAATTAGAGTGTGGGCCTGGTCACTTACTAGATATGTGACATGAATAATTTATTTGCCATCTCTAGTATCATTTTTTTCTTCTCTAAAAAATAGCAAAATCTACTATTTGAGTTAGTTTTTTTAAAGTTTCCATTTATATATCTGTTACACTACTTCAGTCTGTGTTCTGAGTGCTGAAACAGAGCAGTAAGACCTGACATGAGCTTGTCATGACTCTGCCACTCTGTGAGTAGTAAGTTTCCAAACTAGACTGTACAGAAGAATCATCTAAGAATCTTGTTTAAGATGCAGATTCCTGGATCAAAATCCTAGAAATTCTGATTGCTAGGTGTGCAAGGATATTACAGAAATCTACATTTTTTAACAAACAGCTCGAAACTTGCTGAAATTTATTTCCTGCTCATTATATTTGACGAACAAAGAAAACTACAACAAATTTGAGGTTTATCTAGCTATGAACCCTTGTCATTTCAGAAGTAAGTCTTGCTTCATTTTGGCTCCTAGCATAAACCTTCTGACCCATGGCCCCCTATATACTGGCATGACCTATAACACCAGGACAGATGCCATTTGTCTGGACCCTTTTTCCTGTCTGCCTTCCCCTGGGTGATAGATTCTTTGCATACTGTACTTGACTTATTTCCCTGTTCTTCTGTTTGCCTCTTTCTTCCTAGTTTGCTGAGTGATGTAGACCCTAATGGTGACTTCCTAATTGTCCTAAGTAACGTAAAAATCAACACCTTCTCACTAGAGTAGCTAGGTTGTATTACATCAGGCTAATACTGGGCGTAATATTTCCTAAATACCCATTCCTGATACTTCTAGGTTAGAGTTAGCCAGAAGAGAAACTTTTGTTAGATATGGAAGGTAGAAGAGAAACAGAAGCTACTATTATCAGAAGGTTTCATAACAAAGACACATTGAGGCGCAGGCATAAAGGTAGCCAGCAAGTCCCAGTGTATCCTCCTTCTCTCCTCTGAATCCTGTCCATGTTTCCAGCTGCCAGCCCTGCTGACCAATGGCGGCCCCAGACCTCCCTCTGGGCACCTGGCTGTGGCCTTACAGTGGTGGTAGCTCCCAAAGGCAACATTTTCTTGTAGATCTTGTTCAAGTTCTCTCTTCAGAGTTCCATTTCGGTGGCAGGGTGTGCTTGGCTTCTTGCACTTCCCTGTAGCTTCTAACTTGACTACCTGAGCCAATGCTTCAGAAAAACTGCCTAGTGACTCTTTTTCTGACCATCCTACTCCCTCTTAAACATCCTTGTTTCACTTAGTGCTTCCACAGTTTTGTAAAGTCTAATTCCTATAATAAATCCTTATGCCCACAATGCTTTAAGTAACTCTGTTCCGTTCACTGAAGTCAGATGGATACGTACACCAACCAGCTGAACTCTCAGTTCAGACTTTTCACATTGGACAGTCCAGAGAATAGCAGGGACTTCGAAGGAAAACTCAATAGTACAATTTTGCTTTTTAATAGCATACCAGGTTATTTTTGTGACCTATGGAGAAAATACACAGAATCTCTCAGGCATTTCTATTTTATTCCTAGAAATCAATATTGATATTTTAGTCCCAAAGCTTTTACCTGACATTTTGACCTAGAATCAAAGATGTATGAGAGAGGAAAAAGCCAACTTCTCTTTCCTGAAAGTTCTGGTTTACAGGCGCTTGGATCAGGCCTTAGAGATAATGCCAAGGTTGACTGAAATATATAGATGAAGGAGAGATTACCATTGCAAATTGTGTTAACCTTCTCACCGCATGGTTGGCCATCACCAAAAGAGTTCAGCCTTCCAGGCTGCAATCACATATAATATCAGAAAATTAAATCACCCATTACCAACTCTTCAAGCACAGTTTTAGCAAATGTACACTTGGAATTCTAAGTAAGTTTCGACTGAACAAGAAATGTGCAATCAACTGATAGATTTCAAAGTCCCATGATACTTTTCTTTCCAAAGAATCACAAAGCAGTACCCATTAAAATTAGGCAGAACCACAGATGCGTAGGAAACTGCATAAATCTAGATATTTCACAAATTCTATTCCGACTATTTAGAGAGAGAGTGATCTTTGCACTCCAAAGACTTGATTAGCCCTGAGTCTATGCCCTAGAGTGAAACCTAACATGGAATCAGATCTCTGGCTGTTAGTCCGCAGGTTATCTTCTTACTTTACATGATTCAATGTTTTTACTCTTAACTTACATTTGAATTATGCTAAGTAAATATGATATATGCAGTGGTCACAGGAGCTATACTAGAGATCACAGACTGGGAATGTCCAGGCTTAATTGGTCTTCACACAAGCTTGGTTTGACTGGTTTCACTGCCACACATGTAAAACAGTAAGAGCTACATGTAGACGTCCCTTAGGTCATACAGGCCTTCTTCCTCCTAGAGGAGGGTAATTTAATGAACCATTATGCCTTTGAAACATGTTCTATTTGGGGGCTCAGTGGTAAATTCGATGATATTTTTGGTATTAATTCTCATAAAATAAACTTTATTTATAATTTAGAGCTGCTAAGTTTCTGTTTGCTTCTACAAATCTTCTCCTAACAGTTTTTGCTTTGATTCTTCTAAACCCCCAATTTTTATTCTGTCACTGTTGCCCAATCTTCCTGTATGACCTGCATTGTATTTTTTATATTCCTGGGAGCTCAATTCTCTGTCTCTTGTTTTCTTATTCTATTTTTCTCCTCTATTTTTGGGTGTTTATACTTTATGTCTATACTTTTAGTGATTATCCTAATTTAACTTAACAAATGTAAAGATAATTAACTTACCCACTTTATAAACCATACAAAGACCATGCTATACTATTACTTTACTCACCTTCCTACAGATGTATATGATTTTGTAATCAATAAAT
Source organism: Daubentonia madagascariensis (assembly GCA_023783475.1). Classification (NCBI taxonomy): domain Eukaryota; kingdom Metazoa; phylum Chordata; class Mammalia; order Primates; family Daubentoniidae; genus Daubentonia; species Daubentonia madagascariensis. The sequence continues at coordinate 73,054,505 of JAKFHU010002088.1, read as the reverse complement.
TTTTAAAAATTTTCTCTTCTTCGCAAAATTTCAAATTACTATTGTTTTACACAGTCATCGTTTGCTTAGATTTAATCACATATTTACCGATATAATTGTTCATAATTTCTTCTTGTGTTTCTGCCTTTGCATCTAGTACTATTTTCCTTCTGTTTAAATTATACCTGTAATATTTATTTTATTGAGTATTTTCTTTTGGTTTATCTCAGTTTGTATATTTAAAAATACCTTTATTAACACTTGGTCATGAATGATGTATTTGCTGGGTATATAATTTTAAGCTGTTTCAGCTCACTAAAGTTATTATTACATTATGTTTAGGTTTCTCATGGTTGTTGCTGAGAGGTCTGTTTAAATTGCTCATCTTCTGTAGTCTGTCTTTCCTCCAGTATCAAAGATTCAACTTTATTTTGGATTCTGCAATTTTATTATGGGAACAGAAGTCTGTCTCCTTCTTTTTGTTATTTCTCTACAATAATTGATATGTTTTCACATTCAGCTGTGCTGTAAGTTAACGATTTTTATTTTAAAAACTTGAAACTTTAAGAAAAGTTGAAAGAACAGTAAAGACCTGAATAACCATCACTTACAGTCACCAACTCTTAACATCTTGCTGTATCTACTTCCTGTCTCTTTTTCTCTCTCTCTCACCACAAAATATACAAAGCTGTTATGTAAAACGATCTAAAGTAGATTACATTCATGATATTTCAACATGCATCTCCCAAGAGCATTTGACCACAACACCATTACCACACCTGAGAAAAATTGACATTAATTTAATAACATTATGCAACATACAACCTATATTCAAATTTCACCAGTAGTTATGTAAATGATCTAAGTTCATACATTGCATTTAACTATTATGCCACTTTAGCCATACCTAATTTAGAATAGTTGATCTATTTTCCCCTATTCTTCATTATTAAACCTTTTGATTTAATATTAAAGTATGAAATTTTTTGAAAAGTCCAGGCTAGCTATCCTGCAAAACATTCCACGTTATAGATTTGTCTGTTTCTTTGTGATTAGATTCAGATCAACATTTTTGGTAAGAATACCACATTGCTGGTGTAGTGTATCTCCCATTGCATTTCATCTGAAGACATAAAAAGTTAGGCTTTAGACCACCACTTGGTTAAGATTTCACTATGTGATCTTTCCATTGTAAAGCCACATATTCCACCTTTATGAGTAATATGTGTGGATGCTTTGAAAACATATGCTATTCTTAAACACTTTTTAGCTAATTATTTTAGAATCTATTGATAATCCTTTTCTTAATAAATTATAACATTAGGACATAAAAATAAAAAATCTTTCTAGTCTGTCATCCCAGCCACATTTATTAGATATCATAAGGCCTAAAATTAGGATCTAAAATTATGTGCTGACTTGACACCTGGTAAAACTGAAGGGCTTCTAATAGCCTAACCACAAACTTCTCCCCACTTGGTTCTTACAGTTAAGACCCCCTCTCCAAACAACCCTCCCTATCAAATAGAGTAAGTACAGTTACTGCTTATCACTGATAGTGGGTTTCAGTTTCCCGCAAGCCTGCAGAATTATTTAAACAAACCAATCACATTCTCCCAAGGGTACCAGGGGCCACCCACCCTCTTGATACTATAAATCCTGCTACCCACAGCCCTTGGTTATTCACTCTGTTCCCAAGTGCAATTGTGCATGGCCCTGTGTGGCATGAGGTGCCCTCCCCCTCAGGCTGTGAGTATATGTCTGTGTGTCACATGTGAAAATGTGTGATTCTACACTGTTGTTGATCTTATCTGTCCAGTGTCAGGTATCATGTTCTGTCATCCCTGTAACCCTATTGTAGGAATACTTCTCTCATCAATGGAATAAGGAAGGCTGATAAAATCACATCATTTTACTTGTAAAAGAGCTCCCACTCTCCTATTTTTATCTTTCTTCTTTTTCTTTGGATTCATGTATTTTTAAAAAATTCAACATGTTATTCTATATCTTCCTTACTGATGTTGCATATCTCAGATGTGATCAATAAATTCCCTATACAAAGTATCTTTACCCTTTCAACCTTATCCTATTAATCATTGAGCATGCCATTGCCTTCTGGCATAATTCAATTTGTTCTTTCTTGTGTCAGACCTGAAATCAGCCATTTAAGTTTCTTAGTTTTCAACGTGTGTTTGGTGAATGATATTTAGAAATCAAGACATGGCCAGTATATGCACAAAGAGGCATCATTATATCCTTTAATCAAGAGAAAAAAATAAAATTGGAAACATAGAATAGATAAATTCAAGATGGATGAATATGTGCTTGAAGTTTATATTAAGTGTGTGTGTGTGTGTATATATGCGTCTACCTGTAATGGGGTTATATTGATACTTCTAAATAAAACCCAACACACCACAGCATTCTTTCACATGGTACCCATTCCGTATTTGTATCTCTCATCTCCCAACCATATTAGTGCACTTACTCATTTGTTCTTTCCTACAATACATACTAGAAACAGTTTCAGAATGACCACACCAATACAACTATCAATAAACAAAAAAACTACCAAGAGTTAAAAATATTTTTGCTGTCATTTTGAATACAGAATACATCTTTCTAGGTATGCATGTTATGAATAATGTTACCTGAATTAAAAAATCTTAACTAGTCAATTAATTAGTATGTTAATTAGAAAATTAATTATTTAATCAAGTAACATTTGCTTAGATTATTTTCTTGGTGTAGTAGTTATTAATTTGCCATTCAGTTAGGATCATGTTTGATTCAATTGCTTATTTCATCCTTTTAAATTTAATTTCTTTTTTTATTATATAGAATATTTTCATAATTCAAACATCAGTGACATAAAGAGAGATTTTCGAAGAACTCACACTCTCATACCTATTCCCTCTATCCTGTTTTTATCTACTCTACACAGGTAACTATTATTTTAGTTTCAGATTATGATCTATTTCTTTTTGCCAAAAAAGTGTAGACAGACTGACAGGCAGACAGACAGGTGGACAGATATAGAGATATCTCAATAGGGAGAAAAAGTCATATATTCTTATTTTCCCTTATTTGTTAAACAAAAGTTACCATACTGTAATCATTCTTTACACCATATATCCTGGTAATCCGCTTCAGATATGTTCATAGGAAACTTACCTGAATAGAATTCTATTTAGTGTTTATACATAAATTATTCAATGAGCACATTAGGTAGTTTTCAGCATTTTACAACTATATCACAATTTAAAACCTTGGGTGCACATTGCATTTAGGTGTGGAGAAATATCTTCATGACAAATTCCTAAACATGGAGTTGTCAGAACCGAAATATGTCAAAGGTAGTTATTAAAAGATATTTCCAGCTATATAGTTTTTGTAGTTGATTTTCAAGTCTATGTGACTGTCCTTAATGTTTTAATCCTTTTATCAACAACTGCCACCAACTATTTAACTTTTCTTGAATACATTAATATTTAGCTTTATCCTACGGAGTGGAGTAACTACAACTAAATCTAACGCTAATAAGCAAATCCAAATCTGAGCAGGACAATAATCTCCATTGCTGTAGATATTTTACATCTATTTGGTCTGGCTATAATTATATTGGACTTCTTTCAATGGAAGTATCTGCTTATCACACTATTAATTCTTATTAACTCTTACTTGGCTCTTACAGTCATTTTAAACTCCTAAGTCTTTTCCACATTTCCACACTTCTATTTTCCATTTCATAGACTTGCAAAGATGGTATTTTGGATCCAAACAAAGGTCTCTCTCATGTTTCTTTATTTTAAATACTATCTCATAAATTAGGTTTGTCATGCTATCTGTCAGCATGGTATGACCATCATTGTGTTATGCAACATATTATCAATCCTTGCCAGCTTTAGGTAAGCCATGTATTTGATTAAATTGTCCTTATATCTTTATCCAAAATAAAAATATCCAAAAATAAAATTATATTCTTATTTGTATCTTTATAAAAGTGCTCGTTGGACCAGATTGAGAACACCCTAAACCTCAGTAGACCCAGAGGAACTTCATTTTAAATGTGGGACATCCCTTTCAAGGGCTTTACCCAGCTATAAATCTATCTAATTTTTTCATTCTTTTCTCTTCCTGATTGTAATGATATCATAATACCTATACTCATTAAGTGTTTCGTGTTTCACTGGTTTGTCCATCTGGTAATTCTGACACAAAAAGGCAGATAAATCTTTCTTCAGGCCACTATTAGCGTTTTCACACACAAAAAAGCTGTTCTTCTAACAGATGTTTCTTCATTTGTTAGACCAATGTTATGGGTTGGTAATTATATTTACTGCATGCCAGCCGTCTACTTGGTACTTCACAATAGCTGAGATAAGTATTATTAGTTCTATTGATTATTCAGCTGGGGAATCTGAGTGACAGAGGAGGGCAGTTATTCCTGCAAAGTACATGGGAACTAATGGCAGTGTGGGTAGTTGAGTTTGGGTTTCTCACACTCCAGAATTGTGAGTGGCTGCACACAGCAGCAGTGTAGGTGATCTCACAGATTGCTCACTGTCTACACTTCCAATCCATCCAATGCTGCTAAACTGAACCTTTTTAACAGTGCTTGCTTTGCCTTTTGGGTGGTTTGACAGAAAAATTGGCAAGGGAATTATGACAACATTTTTGAGACTGTTGTCCAACCATGAATTGGTCCAGGGAGGAAAATAAGATAAAAAGGAGAAGAAAAAGAAGATAAAAGGACATACCTAGGCTTTGAGAACCCAAACACTTCACTTTGAAAAACTTATCTAAGTCAATTTAACAAAAAGGTAAGGAATAATCCTTTTTAAAAGTGTTAGAGCCCAAGGAAGAATAAACTATTATGTCATCTTTCCTTGAACTTTCTCCTCCATGATCTTAAAGAGTTTTAGAAAGACACACATGAAAGACAGGAATTTAATAAAGAAAAAACTAAACTTCAAAGACCCTTTAAATGAGACATTACCATAACTAATTTACAGGCCTAACATATACACCGGGGAAAGTTTCAAGTTCTGAAAGGTCACATTGTACTAGAAAATGAAAGGTGTTGAATATGTGATCTCATTTTGTTTCCGGGGACTTTTATGAATCTTTTCATCTGGAACTCAATTCTTGACAAAAAAAGTTCTAAAACTTTTTCTTTTTTTTTCTGCAGAAAATGTTTCACGGAGCCCTAACTCTTGAAAAATGCTCCATCAGAATAAGAGATGTGAGGGTCAGGTAACTGGGAAATTCTACTAGCGATCTGCCATGCAAGTATCAAAGGCTCCAAGAAATGACATAGGAAAGGAGGTCTGTTCGTCAGACCCAAAGATCTTCTACCAGTGATTTTTTTTTCCCTCTCACAACACTGAGAAATATTCTTACACTTTGGGAAATACTGTTCCAACAGTTCCTCCACTAACCCTTGTCCATCTTCATTTCCCAGCTTCCCTCAGGCCCTCGGCTCCACTGTACAGCCAACACCTCACCACTTCCTCTCTGTAGGAGACAATCTTCCCTGCTCCTGTTAGAGCAGGGGCCTTGGCTATCCTCACTGCAATATCCCCAGAGTCTAAGACAGCTGCTGGCCTATAATAAGACTTTAATAACTACACTGAATAAATGAATATTTAATAAACATGTTAAATGAATATGACTGAATGAATAAATAGAAACTTAACACCAATCACAAATTCACAAGTGTATCCAAAGAAAATCATTTCAATCATCCCCTCCATATATAATGAAACTTGTCTCTCTCACTAAGCACCCTTATATAAGAAAACTCACTTGTAAATACAAGTTAATTGAGGGTGTAATTTTTTGATTTGTTAAAGCAGAGGCTGGCAAACTTTTTCTGTAACGGGCCAGATAGCAAATAGTTTAGGCTTCATGGGTCATGCTGTCTCTGTTGTTCAACTCTGTGGTCGTATTGCCAAAACATACATAGACGGTAAGAATAGATGAATGAGTGTGGCTGTTTACTTACAAAAACAGACGGAGGTACTCAATAACATTCTTCACTTGCTAAAATGCATATGTTTAAAAAGGTGGACAAGTATTGGCAAGGATATGGAGCAATTGGAACCCTCATAGATTGCTGGTGGGAATGTAAAATGGTACAGCAACTTTGGAAAACAGTTTGGCAATTTCTCAAAAGGTTAAACAGAAAGTTATCATATTATTCAGCAATTTCACCCCCAGGTGTTAACCTACTTAAGAGACATGAAAGCACATACCCACTTATATAAAATGTTCCAAATAGACAAATATGTAGAAAAGGAAAGTACATGAGTGCTTGTCTATGGCTGGGAACTGGGTGAGAGGTGGACAGCAGAGGGCATAGGGAATGATTGCTAATGTGTTCAAGGTTTCTTTTGGGGGGGATGATTAAAATGTTCTAAAAGTAGATTAGGACAATGAATGCACAACTCTATAAATGGACTAAAAACTATTAATCTGTACACTATAAAAGAGTAAACTTTATGGCATGTAAATTATATCTCAATAAAGCTGTTAAAAACACAGAATTTTTTATAAGTGGTAGAATGTTTCCAACACCTGTGCTAATTGATTCATGAAGCTTCCTTTTAGTAGAGAAATAATTTGATTTGCCAAACTTTGATTTATGCAAAATCTTTTAGGACACATATATTTTATAAAAATGCACACCTGCATGAACACAGAAGTAGGTAAGAAGCTTCCATTCCACATTTCAGGTGAAAAATCAGCATGAATTGAGAAAAATATCTGGATATACATATCCTCTTTCTCCCAAATGCTCCTCCACCCCCGACGATGGATAAATTGGTGTAACTCTGTTTGAATTAACCAATGACTCTGACAGTCAACTGTCTATTTTCCTGCTGGAGTGCTCCCTGTGACTTTCTGGACTGGCTTCTAGATGCTAAACTCCAGGAGGTATCCTGACTGATTGGTTCATTGCTGCAGTCACAAGAACTTGACCCAGCACCCAGAAATTTTGTAATTAATTAATTAGTTAATATATGTTGAAACCAGGGAAGTAACAAAAACATAGGGTTTAAAATCAGAAAGACTAGGTTTAAAAACTTCAATGATCCTGACTTTGGCATGTTGCAGATCCATCTGAGCCTCAGTCAGAGAAAATGGAATGGAACAATATGAACCTTCTTACCCAATTCATAAAATACATGTAAAAGAGCTGTGTAAACTCTGAAAAAGTGCTATATAAATACCCAACATAATGTTTATTGTGATTATTTTAGTTGGATGTTGATCTGTCTTTGTATCATTTAAGTTTAGTCTTCTTGTAAATTAGGAGTCAAATGTGTGGGTATATACACATATACATAAAATAAATACCTTCAAGTGTATTTATAGACACACCTGAGTGTGGCTGGGAAATCCAATTATATGGAAAATTCAATTTTATTTAGATTTTGGTTTTGTACAGATTGTGGGCTGTGAAAGTCAGAGATGTTCTGTCATAGTAATATTTGTAACTTAGTTGGTAAAACAATGCTTGACACTTTGTTGATGCTCTATAAACATTTCCTGAATTGAACAGTGTGCTGTATTGTATCATTAAAATAATAATACTTTATTAAAAAACATGGCATGAATTTTTTTGATATTGATTTAAAAGCATGATAAATTAGAGTATGTCATTGGTTCATAAAGTGTAATCAATCACAAATGACAAACTTGATATTCCCATCAAGTTAATCCCATCTTGATAATCCCAGATGCCATCAAATAACTCCAAATTGTTTTTATGAATTCCCAAGTTAATATAATGATTTATCGCCATGTGATAGAAGGATTCTTACAAAAAGAGGCTCAGGCCTCATAGTAGCAGGGTCTTCATCCTGGAGTCCGTGGACCCAAGGATAGGTTGCAGTGGTTGTTAACCCCTAGAATTTGCACATAAAAATATGTGATTTTGTGTTTATTTACAGTTTTCTGGGTTTATGGTTTGGTAAAATTCTCAAAGTGGCCTGTGGCTACCCACAATATTAAAAATCATTTTACCAATATGTTATGACCCCATCACATCAAGAACAAAAATAAAGCATGCTTGGAGTTTGGAAGACTCATATTAATCCTATTCTAATACTAATTATAACATAAAGACTAAACCCAAGGAAAGTAATGACTACGCACTGAATGAGTGTTAATACATCATGCTATACTCCACATATAAAGAGTGTGCTCTTATACTCAACACCTACTGGGCTTTTTTTTTTTCTATAGTGGAAATGGGGTTTTCTTCAGTTTACTTGATTGTAAATGGGATATATTTGCTAGCAACTAGTCCTGAATGACTTAGGCAAAGGATACAGAAGAGGACTGAATCCATTATCCCGAAACTCAATGGCATGGTGCTATAACCACATTTTTGAAAGCCCCAGACACTAATTTAACTGTAGAAACTATTGTTTGCTTCACTCATTGGAGTTTCCTTTCTGAGACATTTTTGAAAATGCTCCCAGTCCCTGTAATTCAGCAATTCCCAAAAAGTTTTCTGTTTTATACCTGTCCTAGGCAGTGCTAATAGGTATTATAAAAAGCACATTTAACATTTCCAAAACATGTTTGTCCTTAGAATTCTGGAGGGCCAGTTATTTTTGTATCACACTTTGAAAAGCACTGCTGTAACTCCAAGATGAGGAACGTAAAATTATTCATAGGTCATTCAAGAAAGTTAAAATTAACTTGTCCTTAATAATAAAAAAAGAACTATAATGAATGTCTTCATAATATAAAACAGAAACAAACAAACAAAAACCAGAAAATGCCAACACCAATAACAAACCACTTATTCTTAGAAGCATTAATTATCTTGGGCAATGATCTTTTTTTTCTTTACAATAAGGCTTACAAAGTAGACACGAAAATATCCCAAAACAAACAGAATATATTCTGCTTCCTTCCATAAGGAATAAGGCCATGCAAAATAGAGGTGTAAAAGATTAGGAAAATATTCAAAGGTGCTCAAGAGCCAATTCAAGTGATGTCTAGTGTTTACTGAGTGACTATAAATAGACGGGACTCCATAGGGTACTTAGTCCACTTAGGAAACTTTGTTGGGCTTGGGAATATACCCTCAGAATTATTTTTTCCATCCTGAAATTTACATTATAGATTTTACACCACGGTATTCCATTAAAGAAATATTCCTTAAATGTTTACAGAAATTGAAAGGCCTTATGGAAGTAAAGTCAGTTAAAAAAAATCGATCTATAAAATTAATGAGGCTTGTCTTCCCATTTTTTAATTTAGGTATGTTCCATGCACCGTGTCAACTGTGTATCACAAAGTATTGCCTATTTATTATCAAAGACAAGTAAGACATCATGCATTTAAAGATTTGTAGCTAGAAATAATTACTATAATTAAACACATAATATTTTATAATAGAAAGATAATTACAGTATTTATGCTTATTTCCACTTCTGAAAGCTGGCACCTAAGTTTAAAGATGTCCAAAATAAAAAGCATTGGCAATGATATCCAAAATAGTTTAAAAGTTAATTATTACTCTATAATTCGAGAAGAGGTGCTCAAGCACTACAATTCTCTGCGTGCTTTTTTTTTTCCCTGCATTTGGTATTTGGACCTAACCATTGGACGTAAGTACAGAAAGGATTTCGTGTCACACATCGGTGTTGTCATGATCTTGCTACACCCTCCCCAGATGATAACCATGTCGTTTTGAAATATGAAGAACAAATTGTGTTTTCAGAATGGGTTTTAAGTCTCTGTAAGTGTTTAAGATTTGTGTAATTTGGAAATATTTCCTCCTAAAAGAAATGTTTCCCATAAAATAGGTTGACCACACATTCCAATTCATGTCTATCACTCTGGTGTAATTATGAATAGAACTATCTTTACTCTCAAAAAGTGACCTAACCTGGACAATTAATTATATGATCATTCCACCCTAGTACCATACTCCCCATGGAAGTTATCTAAATAACCGGGCAGAGATTTCATTAGAATAGGCAAATTTCTATGCTCATAGAGGCAGTTTCTGGCAAAAGAAGACATTACCAATCTTTACCCAATATGGAAAAAAGAAAATTTTTAAAAGACATACTTTTAAGTAAATAGATGGAGGATTTTGACTCTCTGGGCAGTTCAAAGCATCAACTTAACCAGAATTGCTAGTAAAGAGAGGTAAGAATTATGATTTTTCCATAAAATATGACAAACTTTCTGTCTAGTTCATAGTGTTTTGCAGACTTGATTTCTAACCATAACATTTGCCCTGTGTTTTATCGTATTCTTCCAGGAGATTATGTAAGATTTTCTAATCTGGGAAGAGTGAGAAATTAATGTTCTACGAACCTTACTTCACATTCGCAGTGGGGGAACTACAAGACGATTGCCACAAGTTTCTAAATCTGGATAATTTTGTCTCTTTCAACTAAAGCATCACTATGCCCACTAAGACTGAAATATATTATTTTTTGAGCATAAATAATGTGTGAGTGTGGGTGCAGAAAAGGTGGAGAGATAATGGGGAAAGGCAGCTGGTGTTCAGCATACAATGAGCAAATAGATTCCAGGCTCAAGCCTGGCCTAGAGCTCTGTTTGGGAAGCAAAACTTGATTTTCAGGGTGCACCATCAATTCTGCTGAAGGATAGCTAGTGTATATCAACAGCAATGAGCACTGAATTCAGGAGATGGAGAATACCAATTAGCAAAGCAGCTGTGGAAGAACATTCCAACATTCTATAGATGAAATATGATTCCACTTAATTTTGAGGGCATAACTAAACTCACAGAATAAACCTTCTTTGTGAATTTGTGTTTATTAAGAATATGATTACCATTATGGGACCTATTTCAATATCCTTTCCAAATATTTAAAATCATTCATTCATCTACTCAAATAGTAAAAAATACTCAAGTGCCAACTCCATCCATTTTTGGAAAACAAAGTTAGAACAAAGTCCCATCCTCAGTGAATTTATTAAAAAAAGGCAGTAAAGCAAATGACTAAACTCAATAAATGATCATAGGTGTTGTGACAGAAAGTCCACACAGAGTAAAGCAGGGACACAGAGAAGGGCAGTCAAATGCCTGGGTCAGAAAAAGTCTCAAGCCGTGAAAGAAGAGCAGGCGAGTTTAGAATAGCAGAGAACTACACACAGGAATGTTGGAATCTACCTGGCCTATTTAGAAAACTATAAGTGACTGTGCACTTGAGTATGAAAAAGAGAGAATTACAAGGAGATATGAAGTACAGGCAATGCCGTGCTAAGGAAAATAGACTTTTTATTATAGGTAATGGGAACATATGAGATGTTTTAAGCAGGTAACTAGTATATCCTGACTTGGATTTCAGAATTATAAATGGTATGTAAAACTGAAAGACAAATGAGTAGAGTTGCATTATAGGTATTTAATCTGGACTTGGGAAGGCTGCTCCACGTAGGTGATGTCTAAGCTAAATTTCAAAGAAAGAACAGGTGTTAACGAGACAAGGAAGTCATTACAGAGAGAAGGAAGGGTATTAGAAGTATAGAAATATTAACTATCATGAAGGAGCATAAAGGTAGTGGTAAGAAATTATTAAAAATAGGATTCTAGAAAAAGGTATATCTCAGATTAAGACGAAAATATGTCAAAGGATTTATACCTCCTCCCACTTAATATTAATGGCACGGAATTCATGGCCAGTGTGTCACACAACGTCAGGGAGTAGTGTGTATTTATTTCTTTATTTATTTAGACGGAGTCTCGCTCTGTCGCTCTGGGTAGAGTGCAGTGGTGTTATCATAGCTCGCTGCAACCTCAAACTCCCGGTCTCAAGTGATCTTCCTGCCTTAGCCTCCTGAGTAGCTAGAACTATACAGGTAGGCCCCATGACATCCGGCTAATTTTTCTATTTTTAGTAGAGATGGGATCTCGCTCTTGCTCAGGCTGGTCTCGAACTCCTGAGCTCAAGCGATCCTCCCACCTTGGACTCCCAGAGTGCTAGGATTACAGGTGTGAGCCACTGCACCTGGCCCAGGGAGTACTGTTTATGTCGTTGTCTAAATGAATGATATCCTTTGGTGTTTTGCAGTGTACAGCTGTACATGAGAATCCTAGAAAGACTTAAGTGCTGAAATCACATAATCAGATTTGTATGTTAGATAAACCGTGAACCCTGGCTACATAATGAATGCTGGATTTAGAAAAAGAAAGGCCAGAGCTTAGAGTACCTGGTAAGACAAGTGATAGCAGAGAAATAGATATTTCAGGGAGCAAGTCTTACAGTTAAGTGAAACCAAGAAAACTGCCGAATTGTTCATTCCTCAGAACCTTTGAATTTGCTCTTCCTACTGCCTATTTTGCTCTTTATCCTACTCTTCATTAATTCCACCATTTCATTATTTCTTATTGTGACCAAAATCACCTACTCAGAGAAGGCTTTCATGACTCCTAAGAGCCTTAATGGCATTTTGCAACAAAGATAGTTCACTCAACTGACACATTGCACTCAATGTACACTTTAGATAAAATGCTGTGCTCTTTTATTCTTTGTCCATCCATTGGTTTTGCCCTTTTTCAAAACATCCCTAGTAAAAAGCATGTTATTTATCTCTTTGCAGATTTATTGTCTTCTCAGCCCAACCCTTCAATGAGAATATGGTAATCCACTCTTATCCATGGTTTCACTTGCCACAGTTTCAGTTACCTGAGGTCAACCGTGGTCCAAAAATATTACATGGAAAGTTCCAGAAATAAACAATTCATAAGTTTCAAATTCTTTGTCACAATGCCTACATCATTCACCTCACTCATCTCATCACATAGGCATTTTATCATCTCACATCATCACAAGAAAAATGGTGAGTGAAGTAAAATAAGAAATTTTGAGAGAGAGAAAAAGACCATATTCAAATAACTTTTATTACAATATATTGTTATAATTATTTTATTTTATTATGAGTTACTGTTATTAATCTCTTACTATGTCTAATTCATAATTTAAACTTTATTATAGGTATGCATGTATGGGAAAAACATAGTACAGTCATGTGTCACTTAATGAAGATAAATTCTGAGAAATGCATCATTATGTGATCTCATCATGTGAACACTGTGTACTTACACAAACCTAGATGGTATAGCCTACTACACACCTAGGCTATATAGTATAGCTCTGTGGTCCCCAACCCCCAGGGTATGGACTGGTACAGGTCCATGGCCTGTTAGGAACTAGGCTACATAGCAGGAGGTGAGCAGTGGGCGAGCGAGTGACATTTCATCTGTATTTACAGCCGCTCCCCATCACTCGCCATCACCCCCCACCCCCCAGTCTGAGGAAAAATTGTCTTCCATGAAACCAGTCCCTGGTGCCAAAAAGGTTGGGGACCGCTGGTATAGCCCATTGCTCTGAGGCTACAAATTTGTACAGCATGTTATTGCATTAAATACTGTAGGCAATTGTAACACAAATGTTAAGTACTTGTGTATCTAAACATATCTAAGCATAGAAAAAGGTACAGTAACACAATGTTATATTATAATCTTATGGGGCCAGTCATATATGTGGTCCAGTGTTGACCAAAACATCAACTGTATATCTACAGAGTTCAGTACTATCTTAGGTTTCAGGCATTCACTGTGGGTCTTGGAACGTATCCCCCAGGGATAAGGGAGAACTACTGTATAAGCCTCATGAAGACAGTACTTAATCATGTCTTTAATTGTATCTCTAGGACCTGGAAAAATTCCTAATATATAAATATTCAAAAATTATAACGAATTAATGAATGATTCAAAATTGAATAATGATGTTTAACATGGGGGCATGTGAAAGAGAGAGAGAAGACAAGAGGACTTCTAGTGAGGGTGACCGGGTATGAGAGCAGGTTTAAGAAAATATAAGATCAAGTTTATGTGTCTCAAGCTTTTAACGGTAGTGAACAGTGGACAGTTGGATATATCAGTCTAAGCTTCTGGAGCAGTCTGGACTGCAGTCAGTAGCATGAGATGGTAGTTGAACATGAGCAATTGCCGAAGGGGAATTTGTAGTATAAAAATAACACACTAGCAAACACCAGCATTTATTAGAAAGGCAGAAGAGAAGCCTCTAAAGGAATCAGAGAAGCAACCATCAGAGGAATGAGTGGTTAACCAGAAAGTCTAGCTGTTGTGGAAGACAGTGGATTAGCAGGGTCCAGAGAGAGGTGGTGGCCAACTTCGTCAAACACCACCAAAACAGTCAACAAGAAAAAGACGGAATCATAATTTGCACTAATATTGCAAATTGTGACTAATATCTTTTGTAGATGAATAACTGATAACATTGAGAATGTAATTTAAGAGACTTTTTTATGAGGTTGAAATGTATGCATGCTGATCTGGATGTGCATATTCTGATTTCGGTTAGAGCAGGGACCCTGGAGAATTAAAGCAAGTTCCTTTTATACTAGCTGCAAAATCATGGTTATGATACTTAATTCTCCGTGATTCAGTTATATCATTTAGAAAATGGGAAAATATACCAATACCTACAACATAGATTTTATGAAAATTAAATGAGAGAATATACATATAAAGTCCCTATCACACAATTGTCATTCAATAAATATTTGCTCGATTTACAAGGTAGTATTTTTATTATCATCATTATTCGTTCCCATTCTTTAGAATAATACACTCTGTTGTGCAAAATATGAGCTTCAAAGATATCTTGGCATAGCTAAAATAAAATGAAGCTGGCTGTCCTAGGTTGGGACCCCAAAGCTAATTTACACAGTTTAAACACATTGAGTAACTTTCCTAATTCATCTACATCAGAGCTCATTGAATTTAAGCAAGTCTGAATAATTTAGAATTGCTGATTACCTCACAAGTCCTATATTAGAGAGGAAAGATCTCTAATTTTTGAAATGGTCAGCTTAACAATTCAAACTAATTCCATACATCCCTCACCTGTATTTAATTAATACTTATAACATTACTTCTTCCTAAATGAACTGTCAAACTCAATTTGCTAATATAATCTCCATTTAGATTCCCTCTGGAAAGAGAAAGAAATAGGATTCCAGGATGAAATGTCTAATTCCATGTTAATTAATTGAGTCTTCCATTTTCCAAAATGTTAGATTTGACATTAATTTTCTTAATCCCCATAAATAATTGCAATGATATTAAACAGATATGACTTCCCAATTTGAAGCAGTGATTTCTAATCTTGTATTTAATATGAAAATCATTTTCATATTTTATTTATCTTTTAAATGCATTGCTCCATCCTTTTTTTTTAAGAAATATCCTCCTGCTTGAGTTTACATTTTTATGGAAAACTGCAGCTACTTGAGAATACATTTATTTTGTAATGGTGTAACATTATGAGCAGAATTTGTATTTATGTAGCATGTATGATGCTTTTCATAACTCCCTGCTCTTATAGAATTTATCATAAATTAATCAAATACCATAATAATTAAACAGATTATCAATATCCATTTTAGGGGGATTTAAAACGTGATTCTATTTTAGATATAAAAGAGTCTGAAATGGAAAAAAAAGTGTATGTGTATGTATAAAATTGACTGAATTAATATATCTGTTTGCCAGTAACTTTTCAGGTATAACAAAAATATAACCAGTTTTGTAACTGATTCTATGATTAAATGTTTGTTTACTTTTGTATTACTTTCTTAGTAGTTTTTAAATAAATTTCAGTACTGACCAAAATTATTTAATTTGTTTTATTTGTTTTTAAAGTAAAGTAAAATAGTTTAAATTTTTATATTCATTTATTCTCATTTTAACAGTTATTTAATTTTACTATATTTTGTTTTCTGATCCTGACATGTTCTCAATTCCTCCTTTAAAATTTTATTTATTCCTTATTTTACTCGGCCATTTCTTGGATTTTTTTCTTTAGCATGATGGTTCTTGATCATTTTTGAACTTTCACAGACCCAATAGGTTATCACCTCTTCTCAGCACCAGTGATGATGCTGAGAGCATCTGACTATGGAAGAGATGGAGAACACAAGACACCAGGAGACGGAAATACATCAAGAGGGGAGGGGTGAGTTGCTTGAAAATGCTCTGGCTCTCAGCATCTCACTTGCTTCCCAATAGATTCCATCTACATGAGAATACATGGACACAAAGGTTGCCCACTCATTGAGCAGGAAAGCACTAAGCACTTGGAGAGTGTATTGGCTAAAAAGGTGAAGCTACTCAAATATTCAAGCATTTTTGTTCATAATGACATTCTGGAATTCAAGGAGGTATCATGTAAACTTATAACAACAGGATAGTTCCCCAAAATATATGTTTTCTGTGTGCAAATATTTTGCTGACTTGCAACAATTTTAAATGGATTCCCTTTTTTTTCTGCTTTTGTGCATATATAATAATAATTTATATTTAAGAAGTGAAAAAATGCACAGGTGGGGAATTGAGGGCAATTAGACTAGTTCACATAATAATGTAATATTTATTTTCACTTGAGCATTATTTTGTACTTGTGTGTATCCAGCATTCGCTGCTACCCAGATACAAAATATCTGAGATGGTCTCCCTCAACAAAATGATCTCTGTCTTCACTATGTGAGAATTCTGGAGATTTGACCTCTGGTTGACAAGTGCCTTGAGTAAGTCCCTTAACCTCCCCAAGCTAGGATTGCCTTCCTCTATATAATTGTGGAGCTCAGAGAAATTCTTCACCAACAGTCACACTACTTACTGTCAGGGGGCACTTGAAAATGTAAGGGGCAACTTATACAGTCAAAATAACTGGATGCCTGACTGATACTTAATGGGTAGATCCTGCAATGTGCAGAGATAGTTCTACCCAATGAGTAATTGTCTCTCCTACAATGTTATCAACAACCTTGTTGAGACTTGTAAGCTGGGAGCTGATCTCTGAAGTTATTTCCAATTCTAAAATTGCATAATGGATATTTTAAAAATGATAGTGGTAGACACTTCAGTTATCTGCTCCTACCCCCTTGTCCCTTACCATGTCAGTGCATACTTTGAATTCCAACTGAACACCTATGCTGCTCTGCCCCAATGTGCTCTTGGATCTCACCTTCAGCTGTCTATAGAAGTGATTGGTAATAAATGCTCCTGGGATCAGCTTTAAGCCAGGGACTGAGTCTATGCTTTTCCCTACTGTGGGCAGGCATGGGAGTAACTCTGAGTAAGCCATTCTCCAGAGCTCCCCAGAATGCCCACAGTGCTAACATACATCACAATGTACCCTTTTTTGAACCTTTTCTTCCCTGTGCCACTTTCTCACTGGTGTTTCTTAAGATCACCTCCCAAATAATCTACCTGTACTCAAATCCATACCGTAGAGTATGCTTTTTGCTGGAACACGAATGGAGACAGTAATGTATTGACTCTAAGTGTAAATGAGTCTCAGAGAAGAAATACACCTTAGCAGTATTTGTTCAAGCTGTCAGCAACAGATTCACTGAGGATGGGGCCTTGTGGGAACTGAAGTGAAAAAGAGAGAGAAAAATAGTGGCAGAATGACTCTGCTATCTGCAGGGGACCCCTCTGAATCACAGCGCAGATTTTACATTACGGAGAGGTGGTAGTTATGTCAGATAAACAAGCTGGAGGCACTGAGCCTTAAAAAACTCACAGATATTGAGGCACAGGCTGATTTCATGATAGAATAATACAAGAATTTGTCTACACCAAGGGCCAAAAGATATTCCACTAGCATATATAAATCAGAAAACACTGATACATTGTGCCAGTGTTAACCTTCAAATATTTTCTGGGCATTTATTAAAGACTACACTAACCATTGGAATTTCCTGAACTCCAAGAATAAGAGACTCCCACCTGGTCAACTGTCAATCAGAAAATACCAGCCAGGAACTTCCAATATAATGGAGGGCTTCCCTTTCTATCTTTATAAAAACAGCATCCAAGCATCTGGCTTTCCTAGAAATCACTTTAGCGGCAAGTCATAGAAACAAACCACTGCACATTATGGAAATTCAACTCCTTGAGCTTTTGGCTAAATATATGCATTCTCTGAGCAGCAAAATATGAAGGTCATGTAGCAGTCATGTTTATAATCATTAAAAAGAGAAACATATGCTTTGATTTATGTCCCATTTTATCAAGTCTGTCTAGTGATAAAATTATTCCTAAAATTACCAGTTGTGATACTTTTATTGTGATTGAATGGAAAGTGATAGAAGTGGTTTAAAAAAATGTTCAGCATTTTTAATGCATCTAACTGTGCTAGGCATACCAATATCTCTATTTCATAATTTTATGTAATTTCACATATATAGTTAGAATACTTATCAATACAGCTTTATGAGAGAAGTACTATTAGTCCCATTTTACAGAGGAAGAAACTGAGACTCAGAGACATTAAGTAACTTGTCCAAGATCATGAGAGTTAAGAAGTACAGAAATGAGATTCCAACCCCAGTCTGTCTGCCTCCAAAGCATGTGCTTTTTCAGTTACTACATTTTGGCAGAAGATATAACCATATTAGAAGTTTTTTAGTAAGAACTAGAGAGATTCATTCTACTTCACTATACATGTGGAAGGAATAGGTAAATGAAATGATGGCTATAATGTTGCATTTTCTAGTGGATTTCACAGAAAAATAGGACTTTAGGCTTGAGGTTAGATAGCCAAACCACATTTGTAAAACAATCCTGCAAATAGCTGATTATAAACTCACAAGGATAATCATCACATTAAACTAAAGCACTGCTATATTCTAATCAAACACCCTTGCTGTCCAGAATGGATTTCCAACTTTGGCCCAGGGGGAAAATTCTTGGCAAATAGCCACCAGATGTTTATAGATTCTGTTTGGAATATGTCACACTTCCTCAAGATGTTAATTTGGTCATATGAAGAAGTCAAATACAAGATTAGAAGCTGATGGGCAGATAACAATATGAATTTTTGGTTAGACTCATGTCCTACAATCTCACTATAATTCCCTGATGAGGGCATAGGGAAGTGCCACAAGCAGGTATCATTTTCCTTCTGTATTGTAATATATCTCATATTCCTATAAATGTATTCAGGATAGTTATATTTTCCCATTAATAAAAATTAATCTAACGCTTGTGAAGATAACAAACTGAGAGTCGGGAGATGAGTATTCTAGCTTCTGTTCTCACCTTAACCTTGAGTATGTAGTATGTTAGACTTTACAGAGATATTAGAGGCCATTAAGATCTCCCATTTTACAGATTTTTTTTTTTTTTAGAGACAGGGTCTTTCTCTGTTGCCTGGGCTGGAGTGCAGTGGCGTGATCATAGCTCACTGCAGCCTCAAGCTCCTGGGCTCAAGTGATCCTCCTGCCTCAGCCTCACGTGAGGATTATAGGCACACGCCACCATGCCCAGATAATTTTTCTGTTTTTTGTAGAGATGGGGTCTTGTTATTGCCGAGGTTGGTCTCGAACTCCTGGGCTCAGGTGATCCTCCCACCTCGGCCTCCCAAAGTGCTAGGATTACAAGTGTGAGCCACCGCACCTGGCCCATTTTACAGATTTGAGAAAAAAATAGAGAGAGAGAGAAACTTCTAAAAGTGTTGTGACTTACTCAAGGCAATCCTACTAATAAGTAGCTGGGCTAACACAGAACTTCTGACTTCAAGACTAGTGCTTCAAAAATATTCATGGGCTACTACCTGCTCATAATATGGCTTCAGTAACGTGTTTCAAAGTTCATAGCTAAAATACAATAATTCCATGACATTGTCATCTGTAAGCTATAATAGATGAAGCATAGGAGAAACGCAGAACCATACATATTTTCTGACAAAGTTAGAAAGTCATATTGGGCCGGGCGCAGTGGCTCACACCTGTTATCCTAGCATTCTGGGAGGCCGAGGCGGGTGGATTGCTTGAGCTCAGGGGTTTAAAAACCATCCTGAGCAAGAGCGAGACCTGTCTCTAGGGGGAAAAAAAAATCAGCAGGGCGTGGTGGTGCACATCTGTAGTCCCAGCTACCAAGGAGGCTGAGGCAGGAGGATTGCTTGAGCCCAGGAGTTGGAGGTTGCAGTGAGCTGTGATGACGCTACTGCGCTCTACCCAGGGCGACAGAGTGAGGACTCTGTCTCCACAACAAAAAAAAAGAGAAAAAAGAAAGTCATATTGTTTTTAAAAAGTTTCACTTGAAGAAGAAAAAAAATAGGTCAACTCTGTATTTAAAGCCTGGGGTAAGCACTAAATTTTGTCATCAACGAAGCTGTAGGGATAAGGAAAAAAAGCTTCAGAATTAGGCTTTGCATAGAAATGTTGGCAAAGCCATAATTACTGTGGTGCTAGAGTTTGCTTCTCTCACACGCTTTCATTCCCTTGACGATATTAATTTACTTTTTGAAATGTTCATTGCTTAGATTAAGATTAGGTTTTTGAAATGTGTTTCCAGATAATTTATGCAGAAGAAAAATATGTTCTTCCCCCAAAATGAAGAATACTAATTTGAAAATGATCTATTTTTCTATAATCATTTTACATTCCCTTACCGAAGGTTAGAATCTTGGTTATTTTTTTTCTCTTTAATTTCCTGCATGAGGATTTTTTTTATGCACTACAATTCAGGAGTATTAGTCACACAATCCAGTTTTTATTAAAATTCTATTTCCTTTTTACTGTGAGAATGCAAGCTACATCAATCTGATATAATATAGATATGTAGGAGAAAAAGACCTATGTCTTAAGATACCAATTTCCAACCATTATCAAGTGGGTGGATTAATTTCCTGAAATGTTGAAAAATATCAATGGTCTACTAAGAAGGATTCTTTCTAAAGATAATCATTTTGGCCACTATTGCTTATTGTTTTTCTTTTTCTCTTTTTCTTTTTCTTATGTTAATACCAAAAGTCAATTCCAAGTACTCTCTTCTGCTTACACCAAGGTAATTAATTGTACAGAGGAACAGATATATAGAACTTAAAGGAGGCATATGGCTTACTCTCAGGTAACTCAAGAGCTCTTTCAAAAATATCAAAGCAAACAAATTAAGCTGCTAAATATTTAGAAGCATTTCAGGAAAAAAGGGTCCCAGGCATTCAGTTCCATTCACATGGATAATTATAAATACATTCTTTTTTAAAATACTGGAGTCTCCGCCCATGTAGCTCTTTGTTGGCTGTGTTGGGCTTGGTTCTAGGATTTACTTCATGTTGAACAGACACACACACACACTTAACTGCTTGTGGTACCTAGCCTAGCCTCCACGACGGACCCTGATCCTTTCCTCCTCAGGTGTGGGTAAGGACCCATATCAGGTCCTCTCCCATGACAAAAAGGGTTGATCTCAGTAACCAATAGCATATTGTGGAGATAACAACTTGTGATTTCTGAGACCAGTCATAGAAGACATTTTTCTATTTCAGCCTCTTTTCTGAGTCACTTTCTCTGGGGAAATGCAGCTGTCATACCTGGAGTCTTAAACAGCCCTGTAGAAGGACTCATTTGGGGAAACTGAGGCTTCCTGCTAACAGTACCTGCTTGCCATCCACATGAGTAAGTCATTTTGGAAGCAGATCCTTGAGCACCAGTCAAGCCTCAGTGATTGCAGCCCTGGCTGACGTCTTAGCTCTAACCTCATGAGAGACCCAATCCACACATTTAAGCCACTACCATGCTCTCAGAAACTATGTGAAATAATACATATTTAATGTTTTAAGCTACTAAATATTTGAATAGTTATGCAACATTTCCTTGATTTCAAATTTTTACATATTCTGTATTAACTTTTCATTAATGGAAATGAGGATGTAGCTCTTATATATTTACCCCATCCGTCCATATAGGCATATTTTAATTTTTTAAGGAAATAAGTATTCAGTAGTTTCTCTGTTAATGACTATATATATACATATATTATCCACAGATGAGCCACTAATTACATTGTTTTACTCGATATGATTTTGGTTTCACTAAAGGTAATAACTTACTCTTCCTAAAAAATTTTTCTTAGTAGTCTATGTAATGGTAACTAATTTATCCCCAAATTCTCCAAATGGATCGGAGATGTCATAATAAGGTCTGGTATTTTATCTGTTTGTTTGTTATTATTTACTTATTTTTAACTTGGACACATCCCTATGAGACCTTACAATTCTCTTCATTTTATCTGGATTAGTTACTTTCTGGGCCTGCTAAAAAATAGCATCTTGGGCTATGCCTTCACAATTTTTCTGATAATTCCTTTCTTATATCGCCTGTGATGGATCCTCTGATTCCTGGACACCAATCTCCTGTCTTCTTTCTTTGTGATTTTCATACTTTTTTTTCCTGCAACATATCGTCTAGTAGTTTCCTAAGAAAGTCATTGTTTTGAGATCTTGTGTATCTGAAAATGTCTTCATTTCAATATCATACTCTATGGACTATATATAGATCTCAAGCTTGGGAATAATTTTTCTTCAGTATTTTGAAAGCCCTTCTCCATGTCTAATCTTGCCATTGAGAAAACCCCTATTGATATTCTACCCTCCTTGTTGCCAAATCTCTCGTTCCTTCTCTGGGAAATTCTAAGGTCTTCTCTTTATCTTCTACATTTGGGAATTTCATAATATGTGCCCTAACAAACACCTTTTTTTTTTTTTGTCCATCCATCGCTCGTCATATTCAGTTTATAAAAGCATATCCTTAAAATATAGGTTTTTTGAATTAGTTTGAAAATTTTTCTTTTTCCATTTTCTCTGTTCTCTCTTTCTGGACTTCTTGTTGACCTTTATGAATTGGTCTTCTCTTTGTTTTATATTGCCCCTTTTTATATCAAATACCTAAGTCTTTTTATTCTTTTTCACTATCTTCAACTTTATGTAATAAAATTTGTATCTATTATGTGTTCCTTTCTATGTCATCTTGTCATTAATGAAAGAATTTCTAAAATTTCTCAGTGGATATTAATGATATTTTTCTTCTTACACTCCCTGCTTTCATGTTCTGTTTCTCTAGTTTTCTCACTATTGTCTCTTTCATGTTAGAAGCTTTGCTCATATATCTGATTGTCACTGAATATCCAGTCATATTTAGGTGAGAGATACTAAATGCTGACTGGAATTTTTTATCACAGACATAGTCTGAGGAGTGAAGATCCTCACTATAGGGTGACAAGACAGCCCCATTTTATTTGGGACCACTATGTGGCAGTGTCTGTGCATCTTTTCTCTTGGATGGCCCCATTTTTAAATAAAAGCCTTCCAATTTTCTTCATGACAAAATACAGTTAGCAGGTGGAGTTTTTGGATCTCAGCTGGGGAAAGGACTTGGAGTTGTTTCAAAATTCAGGATAAAGACATTAACCATCACTTTCTGCCTATTGTGCAAGCACTTGTGGCCTCGGCTGACTTGGTGCCTCCAAGGCCACAGATACAAACAAATGTGTTTTTATTCCACCATGTTTAATAAGAAGTCTAGGCTACTTCATTTTGGAATACTTCTAAGCTTTAGAATAGTTACAATAGAATATGTTGAATTTAAATTAATCTCTCCATGATTATATATTGATTCTGGGCCTATTTCCTGGGATGCAATATATGTTAATCCACCAAGGCCTCAACTTTTCTATATTGCACCCACTAAATTTTCCTCACATAATAATGCTATATGTAAGACACTAAGAATATATAGCTTGGGCCATATACCGTATTAGGCATAGGTTGAACATATATTAATGAATGAAACAATTATGATGTGGAGCTTATAATTTAGTGGAAAAGATAAACATTAAATAAGTAAAGAAATAAACTGATAATATTAAGTTGTAACAAATGCTAGCGGACATAAGCAAGGTAGAATATAATAGAACCATTTTCTTCTTTAATTTAGCACATTGCTTCTAAAAATGCTAACTAAAATTACATGAGCATGTTTTCAACAGCCACATAATCCTCATGGCTCATGTTGTGCTACAGGTAATCAACTAAAATGCTCATATATTTTTTGCACATAAACAGTTGTTAAATAGCATCTCTCCATATATGTCTGTATAAATATGTGTGCTCTAATGTGTTTATTTTTACTAATGGGTTTTTATTTCTATCTACATTAAATTTCTTCTTGTGAGGAAACATCTAATTTCTTACACTTTTGTGATATATTTGAATTACATTTGAATTATTTTTTCAAATTTATTATCTGATTCTCCCATAGTTATGTCATTGCCAAAAGTGATAAGCACACCTTCTTTGACATCAGTACCTCAGCCATTAGATGATAAGACAGTGGAAGAGATCAGGGCAAAGCCCCAAGGGCACTTCATTTTGGCTGACATCATTTTATTAATCAAGTCTTAGGCTTTAGTTTTTAATTGTCTGTGAACCTTTGGTTTTCCT
This sequence comes from Daubentonia madagascariensis, assembly GCA_023783475.1. Taxonomy (NCBI): domain Eukaryota; kingdom Metazoa; phylum Chordata; class Mammalia; order Primates; family Daubentoniidae; genus Daubentonia; species Daubentonia madagascariensis. The sequence goes on along the minus strand of JAKFHU010002088.1, from coordinate 73,030,203 downwards.
TCTTGGAACCCTTTTCTTTCCTACTTTTTGGTAGTTTGGAGTTGCAGACTAATTGAGAGATCTGAGAGATATCCCAACCTAAAATGGTCAGGGGCACTTGGTTACATTTGGCTGGTTCTAACCAAGACAGGAGAGGGAAAATGAAAACTCTCCTTTTTTCCTTTCCTTTTGCCAGAAATTTTCACCACTGTTCATCTCCCAAAGAAGTAAAGGACAAAGAATGTTATGGGTTAAGAAAACAGGAACACAGCTTCCTATTTTTGTTTTAAGAGTGCTTACAACAGCCTCTAACCAAGCAAGAGGACACCTCCTGGAGAACCAGCCCAAGAAATTAGCGCTGGCATTCACATCCTACGTTTTTGATTTTGATTTTTGTGATAGCAGGAAGAGGGCTAAGGAACAGATGAACCTTCTTCCCTCACTTCCTGAAGCCTATCCCTTTAGAATTCCTAGGCCCATTTTACTGAGTCTATTTGAGAGCTTGAGAGTCCTTAACCCAAGTGTTTATGAGTAGCTGTGATCTGCTGCTAGATTCAACAATCCAGCTCTCAAGAGGGAAGTGAGAGAAACAATTCAAAAGAAATTAATTAGTACTCAATGACAAGTTACACTGGATGAAGTAGACAAGAAAAGATAAGAATACATTTTGACCTACTTATATTTTTAAAATAGTGCTATTTGGTTTAGCTTGATTTTATCTTCTAGAATTATATTTTAAATTTGAATTTATTCTTCTAAATGAAATAATGTTTGAGATATTAATGAAAACTTATTTTAATGATATTCTTTTTTTGGCAATTTCAAAAAAAAAGTTAAGGCATATAATGAGAAATAAAGGTCTAATGCTTGAGTTTCCCTTAAGAACATATTTTTCTCTCAGAATCTTAAGAACATATTTTTCTCTCAGAATTAAGATTGCACCTCAAATTGTTACCAATGCTTGAAAATAAACTTTATTGAACAGTCTATTTTTTTGACAATAAAATTTCAATTTTGTGAACGAATATTAATAGAAATGTTTGAATTATTTACCATGCTTACTAAAAATTTTGCATTAGTAATCAGCATACTTTTATTAACTTGTATGTCAATTTATTATTTTTTTACTTTTTTTTGTGGGGGGACCACATAAATATTTTATTGTACTTATAATTAATAGACCCCTAGTAAGACAGCATAAGAAATACTTTTTTTAAGTTTTTTTTTGCTTTTTTTAAAAAAATGCTTTTATTTTGAACTAATTGTAGGCTTACAAGAAGTTGCAAAAATTTTACAGAGAGGTCTTAAAAATTAGAACTTTTTTCCAGAGGTGACATCTTATGTAAATATAGTACATTATCAAAACCAGAGGAAATTGATATTAGCAAAATACAGTTAAGTAGACTATAAACTTTACCTAAATTTCACCAGTTTTTGCATGCATTAATTTTTAAATTTTCGTATGTCTTTGTGTATAATTCTATGTGCAGATTCATATAACCACTACCATATTCAAGACACAGACCTGCTCTGTCATCACAAAGGAATTCCCTTGTGTTTCCCCTTTATAGTCACATCCTATTCTTGAATATCTGTTCTCCACTTCTTTACTTTTGTATTTTTGAGAATGTTATATAAATGGAATTCTAGATTATGGATAATAACTTTCTGACATTAGCCCTTTTCACTCAGCATAATAGCCTTAAGATCTGTTCAGATTGTTGAGTGTATCAATAGTTTGTTCCTTTTTATTGCTGAATAATATTACATTGTATGGCTGTAACTGTTTGTTTAACCATTTACCAATTGAAGGCCCTTTGGGTTGTTTTCACTTTGGTCCTATTACAAATAAAATTCCTATAAACATTCAGCTTCAGGAGTGTATGTTTAACTTTTTAAGAAACTGATAGACTGATCTCTGGAATAGCTGTATCATTTTACATTCCCAACAGCAAAGTGTGAGAGAGACAGTTTTTCTGCATCCTCACCAGCATTTGGTACTTGAGGTTTTTTTTTTTTAGTTTTTTCATCATTCTAGTAAGTGTGTGGTGGTATCTCATTGTGGTTTTAGTTCATGTTTCCCTAATGGCTGAACATCTTTTCACATGTTTATCTGCTATCTGTGTATCTTTTTCTTTGAATTTTAGCTAGAGAGCATCATTTTACCAAAAATTCTACATCATGAATTTGAGAGTCACAATATCATTTAGTGATATATACAATGGCAAAGGCATAGAACTTTGGAGTCATGACATAGAGTTTGAAACTCTGTGTGAATTTTGATCAGATACTTAACTTGTCAGAGTTTAATTGCTAATTCTGCATGGGATGCATAATACTTCTCAGTCATAGTGTTATTGTGAAGATGACAGAGAATATTGGTGATTATTTTCTCTGTCACTTCATTATCATCTACTCATCCTCCTATTTTCTTATAAGATCATGAAAACCTCTATCGAACTCTTCTTTAAGCAATGAGTTGTAAAAAATTAGCAGTGGATCATAAAGTCACTTATTAAATAACAGCAAATATTTTAAAAATTAGAATCAAATGCAAGTGAAAATGTCATAATTCATTGGATAATTAATTTTTTTCAATTTTCTGTGGTGAGTATGAGAGATGAAATTGGAGATGTTCAGATGTTAATGACCTTGACAGTCTCATATAGGAGTTTTCACAATATGATAGGAAAGAGGTGGTTACCTAATGTTTTCAAAAAGCAAATGACCTATTGAAAAATGTGACAGGCCATAATATTGATATTGGCATATTAGAAGAGAGTAAGATAATAGTTAAAAGACCCTTGCAGATGTAGGGTTGTGAAATGAAAAAGGCTTGGATTTAGGTTATGATACTTAAGGTGAAAGAGGTAGGATAAATCTGAGTGACATTTCCTTGAAGAAAAGAGACAATGGTTGTGAGTCATGATAACAATTACCTCGAAAGAACAGAACTATGGTGGCTAACCAGTTCAGGCTCAGAGAGTGCTGTTAGCGTCCACTGAGTAGGCTAATAGGTCGGAAGCGTTCCTCTGAGGTCTTAGAAGAAATAACAGGTGTGAAAATTGCAGTTAGGCAGCTTAATTTTAAATCAGAAGTTAGATAGTTTCTTAGAAAACAAAGTCTAAGATAAGTTGTTTTAAGACTGAGGACCAGGAGACCAAAGTTTCTGAGGCATATATGAAGAAGACTTGAGCACAGACAAACTCTGAAAATGGCATCTGGGGCTACCCTCTCAGGAGGGTGACCGTGAGAATACACTGTAATTACTCAATTTAACAAATCTGCAGACAGGTAACAGACCATCCATTTGTTTGAAAGGGATATCCTGAAAATATTGTGCTGTCTTAAAAACTGCTGTCTTTAAGTAAAATAGCTTGAAGGGAGGTTTATTCAGACTGTAGCATGTTCCTAGCTTGGCATTTTCTTTTTTAACCTAAGGTGAGTTTACTTCTCTACTTTTATAAACCACTTATTTATAATGCATGTTCTTGTTCTGCATTTGGTTGAAATTTATGTCTTTCCTAAGAAGTAAACACCTAGGGGTTTACTTAGTTTAAGTTTTGCATAGATAGTTCTGCATCAAGCATAGAGTCTGCAAAGTTTGTTGCTTAGTAAGTGCCTCCTAATAAAAATCATCTCATTAATATTTTATCTTACTGAATAAACTCTGTTTTTACTTCACATCTTGGAAGTGAATCAAATTTGTTCATTGATCTAAATTCTGATGAAGATATATCACCATTCTGAAATAGTTAAGATTTATTTTGCACAAAGTATCACTTTAGAAATAGCCCAGTATTGCACATAGCAGGACTGATGGCTTATCTCCTTTTCTCTGCTCCTAATCTTACATGGTCATAGCTGTCAGGAAATCCAAAGAAAAACATAGCTGAGGGGAGACCAAGTTCTTCCAGCCAAGCTTTGTTATGCCCAAATGTTACACTAGAGCATGAGCTGACATCCTTCCTTACCTGCCTCTTCAGACACTAGGGAGAGCAAAGAAAGCTGAGAAACAGATCTGTTCTATTTCCTTGGTCACTGCCACTGCCAGAGTTAAGACTGGATTCAGTTTAGTTTTTTGTTTCTTTTTTGGTGTGTGTGCCTATTCTAAGTCACAATTCACAGACAATATGGTACCCTTGTCACCAACTGAAGAAAATATGAGACAACCGGCTGTATCTTGACCATGGGATTTTGACTCAAACATAGACCTTTTTCTCCAAAAGAACATATTCAACTTTCAGATGGCAAAATTTATATATGCATTTATTTATTTATTGACACGGTGAGATGGGCTTTGGGAAGAGCACACACTCTTCTCTGTGGACATCTGCTCACACAGATATTATCACTTATTTTTAAAGTGATAATATCCAGCGTGTTGACAAGAATGAAGGGAACTATGACACAAACATGCCAAATAGAATGACAAATGCACCAACTTTCTGAAGGTAACATGTCAATGTGTATTAAGAACCTTAATAATATTCAACCTTCTTAAATTATTTACATTCAACCTATTTAAATAAAAATTGTACTTCTTGGAAATTATTTCAAGGAAATAAGAGAGGCATATGCTTTAAGTGTATTTGTTACAATATAATTTAGAATAACCAGTGAGTAACTGGCTTTTTCAGGGCACTAAAAGAATTCCTAGCAAATATGATTAATGCAATTTGCACAGCTCTGAATTCCCCACAGCCAATGTTCTGTGGTCTGCATACCCCCAGGCTGTGCCATGAGTGACCCCTGGAAGAAATGTCACCTTACAAACAGATGTATTTTTTCTCACATAGAATATTTGCCTGAAAGGAAGAAGATCTTTTCCTTTCATAAAATCTCAGTATCATAAAATCAGCAACTTTACATGAAAGAGAAGAAAGAAAAAATAAAAGCAAAATTTATATGGCTCAGAAGAGCAATTAGAAATACCAAAAAAGAAAGGATTTTTAAAAAGTTGCTTTTGGATATTGAATGAGACAATCTGTCTTACTGGACACAGAAGTAAAAATAAATAGAAAATTTGGGGCTGAAATGGACTATTTAATGTGATGTAAATTTGACTGTAAGGTCTTTAAAAGATTCTGTGCTAAAAATGCACATTTACTTTAAAAACATACACATTGCTCTAGCACTTTTTGAACCATTCATCTTTTTATATCTACAACTTTGTTATTCTATAAATATGCTTAGCCCTTCAGGACAGAGACTGTGTCTAATAATTCTTTGAACTCTCAAAATATACAGAGGTGAACATGATTTTGAAGATCATCATTGCTTACAGCCCTCTAACCCATTGACAAACAGCTTTTACTAAAAGACTATTAAATTCCTGCTTACATTCAGGAGTGTTATTTATGGAAATGCCAATTTTTAGAGATAAAAGAAAACTTGGAGGTGACTTAATATGAAAAAAGTCTAATTTTACATTTGAAGAAACAGAGATTCTAGAGGTTAAATGAGTTGTCCAATGTTATACACTTAGTTGGTGTTATACAACTACTTAGGAATTAGACCTTCTAAATCGCGATTTAGTGCTCATTAACCAAAGTAATAATTCCTTCTTTTCCCTCTAACGCTTCCTATTTAAAAGGGTAGAACTTCTGCCAAATGGTAAACTTATATCAGTATGATCAATATTAAAAACAGTGCATTTAAAGTATTTATCTACATTTCAGATTCACGTAATACATCCCAGACTTGACAATATTTAATGTGAAAAAGGCATAGCTTTAAATCATCCATTTATATTTGAGCAATTGGTGTTTGTGTTTCTGCTGTTACAAGAGTGATAGGGCTGCTAACAAAAATAAAAACTAAAACCAAAAAAACAAACAAAAAATAATAATTAAATCTTAGGAAACCTTAACATTTTAAAGCTTAGATAATGAGGAAAACAAGATTCATCACACTTACTTGAATAAGTTCTGTTTTCAACTCTAGTCACCACTTTAAGATGCTTTTTGACAAACTAGAACACTGCCAATGAACAGCAGTTATAGTTCAAAGAATCTGAATGACCTTTCTCTTTTAAGAAGTAGGTAACTGGGCCAAAATTGGAAAATAATTTTAGCCTCTTATGGACCTAGGAAGGACTTAAATAAAGCTTAGCAGGTGAATGGGTATAAACAGAATACCTGAAGTAAAGCTTTTATTATTTCCCTATTCTCTAGATATTAATTCTAAGAAGGCCAGTTCAACACCGAGTGACTACAATCATCGGCTATACACAGAAGAGGCTATACACAGACAGAGACTTGGATTGGTGTCCTGTTAAACAGCAGCAATTTTTTCAACAGGAGTTATGCTTTTGTGTAAATTTAAATTAGATGATATCTGCTTGTAGATTATTAATCAAACAGAAATATTCAACTAAAGTTTCCCCTCATGATTAAACTTTTATTTTGCATAATTTGCCATTTGCACTTCATCTGCAGCTGCAGCAGTCTCATTGATATAAAAGAAATGTCAACTTCAAAGTTGCCATCTCTTACAAATTATAAATTCAGCTTTGTAGATGAATGCTATAAGTGGCCTATTCTTAAGATAATTAAATGTGAATGAACCATGTTTTAGAGGCAATCAAGCAGAAATGTTTTCTGCAAAGATATACAAGAATAGATTACCTGAAGAATTTAATCCTCTGTTTTTTAATATATACATTGAAATCAGCTAACACATTTAATAGGATCAATACGTAAATACAAATCTCCAGAAATAACCATTGTTATTGTTGTTTTTTGAAATAGATTTTAACCCATTTGACAAAATTTGTTAACATCTTTACCATTCATTTGAGAGAAAGTTAATAAATTAATATCTTAGTTACTCAAAAATTATTGAACATGAAGTTTGTGTGTTTGAGATTAAGGAGTGAACTCTTTAAAAAAATCCTCACACCAATAACAGCTATAAATGCTGAATATAGTATTAAAAATTGCTGAAGGCATTGGAGGATGAACAAAGCAGGGAGTTTCTGAAGGTGGGTCTAAACTTGAAGCAGCATAGAGTAAAATCCTTATTTTATTGGTGATTTACCCTTAAGGCAGCTGCAGTTGCAGTGGAGACGGGTTAAAAGTGACTTCTGGTCAGAGAAACCAGGTGAAGGAGCTCTGGTGTAACAACGGCTGACAAAGAGTAAGAGGCAGAAAGGAGAGATTTAGGCAAAAGGAACCATTAAATCAGTGCATAAACTCAGCCCAAGTTCCTGATTGACCACTGGACCACTCACAGGGCGGGGGGGGGGGGATGGTGGGCAAAATTAAAGCAACTCCCACTAAGAATTATAAAACAAGTGAGATGTGAGCCACTGTGCAATGCAGGTGTGACAGTCTGTAATTTGAGTCTAAACAAGTAAATTGCCTGCTAAAATCAAAAGCATCAACAATTTGGGGGGGAAGAATAGACTAGAATCCAGAATCTATACAGCATAACACTCACAATGTCCAGGATGCAATTCAAAATTACTCGGTATAGGAAGGCCAAAAAAGTGACCCAATTCCAGAGAAAAGATAATCAACAGATGCCAATCTGGACAGCTCAGAGGCTAAAATTATCATGTGAGGATGATAAAGCAGCTGTTATAACTATGTTCTGTAAGGTCAATGAAAATCCATTTATAACGAATGAAAATAGAAAATCTCAGCAAAGATGTTGAAATGTAAAAAAGAAATAAACTGAAATGTTAAAACTGAAATAAATAAACACATGAAATAAAATCACTAGATGAGCTTAATAACAGAATGGAGATGACAAAGAAAACTTGAAAAAAGTGAACTGACAAAGTGAACTTGAAGACCTAGCAATAGATTTTATGAAATCAAAAGATGAGAGAGAGAAAAGAAATGTTTAAGAAAACCAAACAGAGCCTGAGGGATCTATGGGACAATGTCAAAAGTTCTAGTATAGATAATTAAGTCCCAGTAAAGGAGAGAAAGAAAATAGGGCAGAAGAGCTGCTTGAAAAAATAATGACTAGAACTACCTTTTTGGTAAATGAACAAGGTATTAGATTTAATAGTTCATCAAAGCCCCAGTAAGACAAATGCAGAAGACATTTTCTAGATAATCATATGTAAATTTTTGAAAGCCTAAAGCATAAGAAAATTTTAAAGTATTCAGCAAAAATAAGATTATTGTAGAAGTACAACAATTTGAATGAATACGGAGTTCTCAAGAAACCACGGAGACCAGAAGAGAGTGGGGAAAAAGAAATGTTTACAGAGCTTAAAAATAAAAGTCACCTCATAATTTAAAATCCAGTGAAATATACTTCAAGAATAAGTGTGAAAAAAATACATTTTCAGGTGAAGAAAACTAAGGAAATTTATTTCCATCAAACCTATAGTCCAAAAAAGAAAAAAATGCTGCTAAAAAAGTTTTTTAAAAAAGGTTTTCAGGTTGAAAGGAAATTAGGAAAGTATACCAAATGAAAACTGAGGTCTTTAGTAATAAATAAACAGCATAAGAAATGTTAAAAGTATGGGTATATATAAAAGACTATTTTTTCTTAATTTCTTTAAAATACATTTGACTGTAAAGCAAATACTATAATATCATGTTGTGAATTATTTTTATTTCAGAATATTACAGGGGTACAAACATTTTGGTTACATAAATTGCTTTTGCACCATTTAAGTCAAAGTTATAAGTGTGCCCATCCCCCAGACAGTGTGCATTGTACTCATTAGGTATGAATTTATCCATCCCCTCCTCCCCCCTCCCACCTTCCTGATTTCTGGTGAGTGTTATTTCCATATGTGCACATACATGTTGATCGATTAGCTCCAATTTAATGGTGAGTACATGTGATGTGTGTTTGTCCATTCTTGTGACACTTCACTCGGAAGAATGCTCTCCAGTTCCACCCAGGTTAATACAAGAAGTATTAGTTAACCATTTTTTTTCTGGCTGAGTAGTACTCCATGGTATACATATACCACATTTTATTAATCCACTCATGGATTGATGGGCACTTGGGTTGTTTCCACATCTTTGCAATTGTGAATCGTGCTGCTATAAACATTCAAGTGCAGGTATTTTTTTTTTATAAAATGTCTTTTTTTCCTTTGGGTAAATACCCAGTAGTGGGATTGGTTGTATAAATTATACTATATCCACAAAATGGATTATGTGATTGTAAAAGAGCATGATTGTGTCTTTATATATTGCTATGGTGATCTCCAGGATATATGTAAAATAGAAAATAAGCAAAAACTGGGTGCATAACTATGTGTAGAGTGCTGCCTTTTGTGTAAGGAAGTGGAGCACAATAGATAGGTAGATTTCCACACATATATTTGCTTATGTTAAAATAAAGAATACACTAGACTAGAAATGCAAACCAGAAGTGAATTAAAAGGTTTACCAATTAGGGAAAGAAGGAAAAGGATGGAGAAGACAGCAATGGAATTTAGAAAAATCTCACTTGACTGTGGACAAGCTCCTGTACTGCATGGCATCTTTGTTGCTTGGAAGGAAGGAAGGTAGGGAAGGAGGGAGGAAGAAAGGAAGGAGGGAAGGATTTACCTCTTAGTTCAAACCTACTTTTGGGACTTAAAAAAAAAATTCCCTAAATCAATTTGATAACCAATATTTTGCCCCCATAGCCTTCCAAGTGAGTATTTTCTCTTAACTGCTAATTTCTGACATATAGGCCCATATAATAGTTACTCTGTAACAAGGCTATTGTTAATATATCTTTGCCAGTGTAGATATTTTTGGTATAATTATGGCAAATGGGACACAATAAAAATTAATGACTGTGTGTTTTTAAGGCTGACAACTGTTCATCAGATCCCACAGTGTAAACTGCAAAATCTCTTATTTCCTTAAACAAAGTTATCTTTCAACTGGCAGACAAAGGCAAGAGACGAAAGAGATTATGAAGGATCGTCAAAAATCTGCATATAGCTTTTGACTCTCCAAAACTTAACTACTAATTGCCTACTATTGACCGAAAGCCTTACCAATAACATTAAAAAGTCAATTAACATGTATCTTGTATGTTATGTGTGTTATATAACGTATTCTTAAAATAAGGTAAGCTAGAAAAATAAATGTTATTAAGAAAATCATAGAGAAAATACATTTACATTACTGTGCGGTATTTATTGATACTGTAAATTCATGTTGTCTGTTTACAAGATGAATGGTCCATCTGAAATGGCAGCACCTGCAGCTGCAGAACTCAATCTATGGTACGTATCAAACCATTCAGCTTTTTTGGGTAATGTCATGATTTTTCTCTGCTTCTTGGGAGCACTTCAAGCATCACTAGTGGCACTTCATATGGGTCCCTTGGTGTTATTCAAGCTTACAGTATTGCACTAAACACAATAAACTGAAACAGATCATATTTTACTGCCATACATAATTTACTGGAGAGACGAACTGTTCACATGGAGATGATTAGGGTCACATGGTGTTTTAAGCAGATACTGACAATACTTGAGCTCACCACTATAGCAATAGGAGTTGGCTATGAAATTATTACAGTAGTACACTATGTACTACAGTGAATTTTATGCAGTTATGATTTAATACTGCATCTTTATGTTTGTTTACATTTCTCTCAACTGAGAACAGTGCCATGTACAGTCTGTAAGTGCTTGTGTACATAAGTTTTGATAAATTTTAACTTTTTGTAATAGATTTATGTATACTATATTTTATAGTAGTAAATGATAAAGCAGACTAATATCTACATATATTTTATACATTCATGACATACCTACTTTTTTAGGTTCATCTCCAAGTTTTTTCAAAGTGTCACAAATCTCCAAAAAAATTTCCAATATTAATTGGATTGAAAAAAAATCTGTGTGTATGCATTGTGGTTGTATGGCCATCTGGGTAAAATAATATTTAGCTCCTCTACTATATTGTGTGATCTTTGAGGGAAGTGTCTACACTTACTTTGTTCGCTTATCTAGTCCCAAGGTCTAGCAGAGGACTTGGCACAAAGTAGACGTGTAATAAATATTTGTTAAATGACATTTGGGAGGTCCATGATCAAAGTGTTCTGTGGTCAGATAGTCTGGGAAACTGAGGAAAACTGGTTTTCTCCATGACTTTTACATACTCACATAAACATAGTGAACTTGCAAATTGCATTGTAGATTACAGCATTTCCAAAAAATGTTGAGAGCTTTGTATTTTGTGTGTTCATTTTCATAATACTTAGTAACTCCTTGCTAAAAAACAATTCTTCATGAAGTACAACTTGAGAAATGCTGTTCTAAGTCTTACGTTAGAGGAATAAAATTAGCTTTTGCAGCTCATATATTACCTAGCCCAGTTCCAGGATTAAAGTCAAAGCTGTATAATGGTAAATATTGTATACTTTTTCCATAATGTCTCTTGTACTACATACTTCCTAAGAAAAGTCTCTCATTTGAGGAGATTAAACATGGTCACAAGTCTTTGTACCTACTTCTATTTAGAGGTAGAATTTATTTCTCCACTCATTGAGTCTAGGCTGGCGAGGTGACTTGTTTTCATCAAAAGAATGTGATTGGAGTAATGTTGTATAAGTTCTAGCCCAAGCTCTTCCTGTCTTTGCTCACTAAATGAGCAAGCCTGGGCTAGCCCCTTCAGGAGTAGAGACCACATGATGAGAGATGTCCAGTCGTATCAAAAGGCCACCTGTTTCACGTAGCAGCCATGCTATCTGAGTGTGCTCAACTTTGTATGATGAGCCCAGATGACACAGCATGGAATGGAGAGGAGCTGTCGCAGCTGAGCCCAGCAAGAACTCCTGGCCCACATATTGGTTAGCAACTGAATGATTGTTATTTTACACCACTAAGTTTTGGGGTGGTTTCTACATAGCACAATTCAGCTAATCAATTCCCAAATACCCCATACTGTTACTTGTATATGAGATGATGTTACATGATCTACAGGAAGATCATTATGGAACCTTGATTTCTATGCTGAGTAAGTTATTCCTTTTCCAATTATTGTGCAAGTCTTTTTAAGTCAAGAGAAATGTCTGCATTTGGTGATAGCATGTATTTAATGTCTAATTCATCTTATTCTCCACTTTTAACAAAGAGATTGCAAGTTTTGGTCCAGAATTGAATAACAATATGTAATTCTCATTTTTATTTTGTGAAGTATCTCTACTTATGGCAAGTGATAATGGCTTTTCATTTATAACAGTGATTAAAATTTATTTTAAAAATTAAGTAAAATGGAGTCAATTAAAGTTAAAAATAGGTCAAAAATAACACTCCAGAAGGACTCTGATATGGTGAAAATGGTAAACATGATACAGAATTGCAGCAATTTGGGAAACATTACTTAGAAAACCTAGTAGACGTGTCTATAGCAGGGATGGGTTGCTGGAACAGAATTAAGTTATTGAATATATTTGCCAGAACCCTCACCTCATATACAAGATTAATATCAAAAATATTAGGATAATAGCAAAGACCAACTTTAACTACTTTCCACTTTTGGGCTAGGGAAATCCTTCTTTCCAGAGGCAATAAGCATCTCCTACTGCTCATCACCACCTCTGTTTCACCTTCATCCTTTGTTGCAGAGCCTAGACTGTGACCAGCCAGATTCCGGCATGCTCATCATCACAGAATAGGACTATACAAAATGTGAATCTTAATGACAGCCACAAATTTTGTGACATTTTTCCCATTGGAAGGTGGTGACGATACCCATTTCCCTTGAATCTGAACAGGCCATGTGGTACTTTAATCAGTAGAATACAGTGGAAGTCATGCTACTACTATTAAATATTTTGCTCCTAGTCCCTCAGGCACTATCAACTTCCTGTCTCTTAGAACACTGTCTCTGGGACCCCTGAGCAACCATGTAAAAATCCCAACTACTCTGAAACCTTATAATATAGAGGCCATGTGCTTATTTGGTCAACAGTTCATGGTAAACCCAGCCTTCCAGCCATCTCCTCTAAGGCACCATCTACTCCAGGGCCCTATCCCCTCAAAAGTACTAAGAAGTCTTCTTGGACCTTCCACCTCAGCACATTTGCAATTGAACACCATCAATAATCTCTGCTGGTGCCCAGTGGAAGAGAATACTCTCTTTATCCAAATTTCCAACCCAGGAAAACCCTGATATATATTGCAATTCTGTTGTTTTGTGGTAGTATGCTTGGAGATGGTTTTGTTGTGTAACAATAAATACCTGGAATAGAACTAAAGAATTCTGAGTGCAAATAATTCTAAAAGGGCCATCAAGGAACTGATTTCCTAGTAGTCCTGACAACAGTGAAGTTTAAGAGGAAGACTACTTTGAAGTATGACCTGGAAAATGTAAAACCTAATGCAAATATTCACTTTACTATTTCCTCCTCATTTGTTGGACTTATATCCCTCTTCTCATGATCAATTATAAAAGCTTTTTAAGTCTCACTTTCTTATTCATAAAACAGTAGATTATAATACCTGATCATCTCACAGGGCTGCAAAATAATAAAATTATTTAATGACAGGAAATAGAGAATGAGAAAGAGAAAACTAGTATCAACTGAGTGCCTAGTATATGACAGTCATATACCAGTTATTTCCTCTGCCCCATTGCAGTTTGGTGACAAGGGCATAGTCTTGGAATCAAGAGAATGAGTAATATTGACTTTGAGATATTAGATAAACTATTAACAACTCTGAGAAATTCTCTTACAATCTGATAATGAAGGAGATCATTACTTCCACTAACATCACTGGGTCATTTATAATAAGATTCAGATATATCTGTTCCCGTAACAGACTTTATGAATTTAAAAACTGCTAGGAAATATAAAACATTAAAGATGGCCACTGACAGTGACAAGAAGTCTATTATTTTACTGGACTAAAGACCTCTGTATACATGTTTCAGCTTCAAGTGTTTGTGATTTTTGGTCATCACAAGGGTGGGACCTGCAGGGAGGATGCTTGTTCCTTGAATTCCGCCTCTCCTCCAAGACTCAGGAAGCCAGAATTAGTGATGGTCAGATTCAGGCCCAATTTATCACTAAATATCTATCCCCAAATAACCAGATGATCTTATTCACTGGCCTATTATGAAGTAAAATGAAATAATGTATGTAAAAGTACTAGGAAAATAGCAAAGAGATTTGCAAATGGAAAGCACTTCTATAGTCCTACTACTAAGAGCAGCTATTGAGTCAAATTCTTTTCTGCAGTTGAGCTGAGCAAAAGTGACCACAGGAAAACAGAGCCATGATGTGTGAGCATTCAGCTTTTCCACCAAGAGCATGAAATGTCAGGACTTAAAATTCTAAAAGACAAGCTTCAATCATGTTCCTCACGTTTCTCCCAGCTGATTAGGTGATTGAGAAATTAAGCTCACAACCAATTCCCTCAGTATCCACCTTTGCTTGGACAATTTCCAGAAATTTGTCTTTGGCCAAGTGACTTAATCTCTTTATTTCCCTTCTCTGAACAATGGATATTTATTCACCAAATATTTACTGAGTACCTCCATGTATACAACACACTTCTTGGGCTGGAAGACAATAGTGCCCTGAAGAGCAAAATCTCTTGGCCTCTCGAAACTAATGTTATAAGGGAGAAGGAAGTGTAATTAACTAATAAGCAAGTAAAACCTAAAATATGTTAGATGGGATTAAGGCAACAATGAAAAGGGAAAGAAAATATTAGGGAAGTGTTGAAATCTTAAATGGTATGGGAATGGAGGGCTTCACTAAAATGGTGATATTTGAGCAAAGCCTGGAAGGAAATGAGGGATTTAGTTTATTAATATCAGGATTAATATCATTTTAGCCAATAGAACAGCATGTGCAAGGGCCATGAGACTGGAATGTGCCTGGAATGTTCAAGGACACACAGGAAAGCCAGAGTGGCTGCAGGGACATGAGGAAAATAGGAGGAATTGATCTTAGGGAGACAGAATAATTTTAATATTACTACACCATAGGATTGTTGGGTGGATTAATGAGATAATGCAGAAAGTGCATTATCTAGCAAGTGCTCAATAAAAATATTATAATAATGATCAGTTAAGTACTTTGAAAATTAAATGGAAATAAAAAAAAAACTGACTCCAGATAAACAATGCCACCAGCAGGGTTTCTAAAGTTGCTAAAATAACTGTGGCAAGTGGATATATTATGCCCCTACCAACTTGTTATTTATTTTTTGATCTGTCATAAACAAAGTACCAATACTTCCCTTGGGAGGAAATGCTTGCAGCACTACTGGTTCAAACAAATTGTGTGTGTGTTGTGTGTGTGGAGGGGGGGGTAGGTGCATGGGGAGAGAGAGAGAGAGAGAGAGAGAGAGATTGTGCAAATGTTGGACTTAATGGAGTAAAATATTAATAGTGGGTGATTTTGGGCAAGGGTATACAATGGTCTTTTGTACCATTCTTATTCTTTAAACATTTCTGTAACTCTAAAATTGTTCCTAAATAAGTACTTTTAAAAATAAAAAGAAAAAACATGGGGGCAAATTCATAAATCATGCACTAGTTGGAGCCCAAGGTCATATCCAGCAGTAGTGTGAGCATCTGGAAACATAGAAACTTTGGCTTTCACTTTGCTACATGATTTGGGTCAACCATTAGGCCACAGAGAGACTTAGTTGGGTTGAGCAATATTAACCAAGACTCATTTAGGATTTTTTTTTTGTTTTTTGTTTGTTTTTTTTTTTGCATTTCTCTTATAATGTTTTTTAAAACTTGCCTGGCTACCAGAGCCCCTACAACAAAGTCAGTTTCAATAAATGAAATCGGTATATGTAATTGATAGAAACCATTTGCTTCATAAAGTCAGTTGTTACATCTGTGTGAATATTCTTTAATGTGGTGTTTCTCAAAATGTGACTGGTGGAAATTTGCATCAAAAATGAGGTGGCAGCATGACCTAGTGGCCAACAGCATGGCCTCTAGAACAAAACTGCCTGGGATCAAACCCCAGCCCTGCCACTTGGTGGTGCTACCCTTGGGTAAGAGACTCTGCCTCCATTGCTCTCCTGCAAAACATTGATAACAAAAAAGTAGAGTTTCTTTTTTCTAGAGTGACTTTAAATATGTTAACATTTATAAAATGCTTATAACAGTTTCTGACATATAATAAGCACTATACAATTGTTTGTTAGAAAAATTAAAATCACCTGGAATAGAGAAGAGGGCTTGATAGGGTACAGATTTCTGGATCTCGTTCAAGACTGAATGAATCAGAATCCCTTGAACTGGTAGCATTTTAACAAGCTCTCTAGATAATTCGTAAAGACATTAAAGTTTGAAAGTCATTGCTTTAGTTATTAGGAGGCTTGATGAACTGATTCCACAGGGGCAGCTAATATAGTAAAATCCATCTTTACTTTGTATTTCAATGCCTTAGGTCTGCAAAATCTCCAAATCCTTATGGGAGATTTCTCCCCAAATCAAATTAAATGGACCAATAAAACATGCGTCTGTAATGATTAGCATCTCAAATCATGGTTCTGAGTAGGCAGGTTTCTTTGACTTGTTTCATCCAGGTGGCTTCTCTTCCTTGATCAGTGTCCCCAGGATAAATATTGCTCACTGTCTACATCTTTGCTGGTCTGAGAACTGGCTGCAAATCGTGCTACTGGGAGTGTGGGATAAAGCCTTTCTCCCTAAATTCTCACTTCAGTCTCTGTGCCTGAGAGAAGCTCTAATGGGAAAATTCAGGTTAAGTGTTTAGGGGGAAAATACCCATTAGGCATGACAATTTTAGCAGAAGCATGTGTGTGTGTACACGTGCATGTGTACACGTGCGTGTATGTGTGTGTTTGTTTTCCCAGAAGGGAATTTAGAGCTGCTGCAGAAAATTTGCTATTTTTCATATTTATTTTTTTACTGAAGTCAACTTCTATAGTTGAACGGGATGCCCTTATAAAGCACAAAAAATGAGACCATAATCTGAGGAGAGTGTTTCATGTTAAAGGTGACAAAGCCCACAGAGGCCAAGGCACCAGCTTCAGTGGCTATTTGAGTAAAGGGAAGGCACTGGCACCAGGCTACCCACTTGTTGTTGTCCCTGAGAAGTAGTGTCTTCGTGTTCCTAAGGCCTCAAAGGAACCTGCAATAGGCATTCACCTTTTTGATAGATACAGTAATTTTATAGATGACAGTTATGACTGTCATAATGTAAATATTATTTTAACCACTAAAATTGAATTAATAATAGTAATAATAATAATAATTGTTATGAGCTGAATTGTGTCCCCTCCAGAATTCATATGTTGGAGTCCTAACTCCCAGTACCTCAGAACATAACTGTATTTGGATATAAGGTCTTCAAAGAGCTAAATTATTATAAAATGTAGTCATTAGGGTGGGCCCTAAGCCAATGTGACTGGTGTCCTGACAAGAGAAAATTTGGACACATATCTGCACAGAAAGAAGACAATGTGAGGACACAGGAAGAAGACGCCATCTATAAGCCAAAGAGAGAGGCCTCAGAAGAAAGCGACCTGCAGACACCTTGATCTTGGACTTCCAGCCTCCAGAACTGTGAGGAAATATATTTTTGTTGTTTAAGCTACCCAATCTGTAGTATTTTGTGATGGAATCCTTGTCCATCTAATACAATAATAATATTAACTACATTAATACTAACATGTCATAGCACTTTAAATTTACTGAAGATTTTTATGATATCATTGAAATTCATGCAAAAATTATATAAATGCTTACTCTGAGAAAGGCACGTTAATATCATCAGGGCATTTACAGATGAAGAAACTAAAGCCCAGAGAGATTGGGTAATTGGCATGAAGTCCCTTTGTTAACAATCAGTGAAGACAGAAATTCCACCCATGGCTTCTTACTATAAGAGGATCACACTCTTTTCATTGTCCTGCATGGCTTTCCTGAACCTCCTGTTCCCCAGGAACTTGGCTTGGTGGAACCCCAGGTAGAAAAGGACATTAGATGCAACATCCCTAGACTGACTACCTTTGGGCCTGGGAGTCAGTGAGCAGCTAGGACATCGTCAAGGGCAATTTTCTTGGTCATGTGCCTTTTGGAGAAGAGGGAGCATTAGGGGCGTGAGAGCATCTATGTCCATCTTGCAATCTCCTTGTTCCTTCAATGCCCCCACATCTGGCTGGAAGGGTGTGATCCGCTGAGCATTTCTCCTGCCTTTTAATAACCTTCATTTTGTCCCAGCTTGAGAAGGGTTAGAAAACAAAATGCTAGTGATTCCTTTGCCTAAATTTCTTACAACTCAGATCATGTCTCTGCTGGATCAAAGGAAGATGTATGCAAAATTACTCTGTCTTCTGTCTCATTTTCAGAAACTGTGCATTGCTCATTGCTGAGGTAAGGGAGCTATGTATGTAACTGTGTGTGGGTCTAAAGTGGGTGGATCCACTTCTATTTTGGGGGGTGGCTTTCAGCAAATGTGCCTTGTCTTTGAGGTCTCACGAGGCAATGCAGACATTGTTAACTTTGAAGTGATGATCCATTTATTCTCTTCTGGAAAGCCTCTCCTTCCCTTCCCTTTCCAAATCATCCAACCTATACATTAAAGCTTGGTTCTTGTCTAGTCTCCTTTTTAACATTTTCCTGAAAACTTCAGCTAGATTCTGTACATTGCAACATTCAGTGTCATGCAATGTTCAACTTAATGATATAATGCCATTTTTCCTTAAATAGAGCAATGTTCGTGGTCTGTCTGCCAACTCTGTGCTTAGCTTCTTGTATATACCTGAGATCAGTAACCGGAAGCTCCTTTCCTCCTACCTCTTCGTTAAGACTCTGCTCAACACTTAGCAGAATTCATGTGGCAATTTATCATGTGCTGCTGTATGCTACTAAATCAATTACTGTCTCCAAATACTGTCTTATTCTTTCATCACTGTTGAAATATCCATGTATTTTTATCTTTCCTTAAAAATTAGATTGTGATGTTCTTGAAGGCATTTTTGGCCCTGTCAAGAATAAGGTGACCAGTGTTTTTGATCATTGTATTGCTTCTCTGTGCTGTGGTAACTAATCGCCACAAACTCAGTGGCTTTAAATGACACAAATTTATTACCTTACAGTTTGTTAGGTCAGAAGTCCAAGATGGGTTTCATCCGGATAAAGTCAAGGTATCACTGGGGAGACTTTCTGGAGGCTCCTAGGAAGAATCCAACTCTTTGCTCATTCAGATTATTGGCAAAGTTCCACTCTTTGCATTTGTAGGGCTGAGGCGCATGTTTCCTGGCTGACTGTGAGACAAGGGCATTTCTCACCTTCTGGAGGGCCTGCATTCTCTTACTTATGGGCCCCTTCCCCACCTTTATCACATATCCTGGAGTGACTGACTGTTCTTCCTTCCTCTTCTGCCCTTAAGGGCTATATGATAACATTAGACCCACCTGCATAATCCAGTATGCTCTCTCTGTTTTAACATCAACTGATTTCCAACTCTAATTCTCTTTTGCCATATAATGTAACACTTTCACAAGTTCTGTGGGGTAGGATGTAGACATCTGGGGGGACCATTGTGCTCCCTACCACAATCATCAAACGTGAGTAATTGCAAGGGTGAGACTCTGTGCTGGTGAGGTCTGACACTCTGCTTTAGGCAGTTGTGAACACAAATTGAATTCGGCCACAGAGCTGGCACCTCCTGAGGAAGCAGCAAATTCCTAGCTACAGTATGTACAAGGAAAAACTACTTTTGAGCCTTAAGAAACAAGGACTATAAATGTAAAGGAGGCCCCCTGGGCCACTTTGCTTGACACTAATGATGGGGCCTGTGAAATGTCTCCAGAGGAGCCGGCTCCTCACACTGGAAATTCTTTTCAAGTTGAAGCTCTAAAATGGTAGCAAACACTCATTTCCTGATGATGGTGTTTAAAGATACATTTTATCCAATAAATCAAAACTAAATATAGTAAAGCAAGAGCAAGGGGTTTTTTGAAAATTTTTTCCCTAAATCTGACTGTGAACAGTTTGATGTCTGAGATGACTCTTGTTTCTCTGTACTCCGTCCTGGCTTCCCAGCCCTTCCTGTTAGTATCAAAACACATCTTTCTAAAAGAGCAGATTTTCTTAGAGCAGGGCAAAGGTAACAAGCAGTAACTGAGCTAAAGGGTTCTTCTAAATGTGTGGTCCATCACAGAAAGGCAAAGTTGAAGGTGCTTTAAAATAAAACTGATGGAAAAAGGATCATTTTGGTAAAACCAGCTCTCAAAGAAACCATGCAGGGGTTCAAATTATTCTACACAGACTTCTTTCTAAGCCTCTCTGGGCCTGTACCCATATATCCTCACAGGCACAGGCCTGCCCACAAACTGGATTCAGCACAGCAGGTAAACAAGCTGCCATTGACAATCCTGCTGCAGAGAATGGTGGTATCGAGTGGACAGCACAAGAGGGCTCTGCAGGTCCTTTTAATCTAAGGGACGGCAACGCCTAAGGTAAGTTTATTTAACATATATTTACTGGTCACTGGCATATTTCAGGCACTGTTCCAGGTGCTACATAAGGCAGTCCTCACGATTCATGAGTTGAAGTCTCAGTGAAAGACCAGCCAATTAAGGTGTTTTACTCAGGAGACAACAAGGTATGTTAAGTTAGAGGTAGCAAAGCTATAGAAGCACCACCAGCATGTTTAAGAAAGTCTTCCTGGGGAAAATGACCATTTAGTTAAGTGCTGAAGAACAAGAGGGAGATGCCCAAGAAAGTAAAGATGTGGAGTCATTTGAATCAGAAACAACAGGGCAGGAAGTGTGGAAGAGCTAAAGTAGGGAGAACCAAGCCATAGAGAACTTAGTACAAGAGGGCAAGAAACATGTGATAGAGCTTTAATCAGAAAAATAAATAGTCATATGTATGGCTCATATTGATTACCCTGAATAAAATGTGGGGAATGGTAAGGAAACAAGATTGGTGGGAGGGAAACAGTTACCAGGATCTCACAATAGTTCAGGGAAGAGATGTCACTGTACTGAGAGAGCAGGATTAAGGAGGAAGAGGGTTAATTAATCCTGAGGATGACATGGCAGGACAGGAGGTGGGTGGAGATGGGGGAGGTGAGGGAGTCAGTGAAGGGGAGGGAAGAATGAAGTATGACTTCCAGGTTCCTGGATTATGTGGATGAATGGATGGGTGGTGACTGAATTAACTTACAATAACCCAAGAAAATTATCGGACCTCACATGGATGTGGTTAGAAAGGGCATAATTTGAATTAAGCTTTTAATGGTTCAAGATGTAGAGATCCAGGCTAGCTTAAGTAAAGGGAGGAGTTACCAAAAAATACACACAGAGCAATAAGAAGATTTGATTCACACTAGAAACCTAGGAGTTTAAAAATCCTGGGAAGCCTGGGCTTCATGTAGGCTGTATATCCTGCAAGACCAGAACTTCAGCAGTAAGAATTTATGATTTCTCCCTCTGTATCTCTGTCCATTAAAATGATTCTACCACAGTGTGACTGTTCAATTTGCTACTTGCTATTAATACTAATAGGTTTTCTCAGTCTCTACCCTGCATATCACACTAATGTTTTTGCTTTCTTGTGAATCTGGCTAACACATTCTGCTTAAAGTATCTCTGAAGGACCATGAGTTTGGTGTCTGCCCTTTTTCAAGACTCTAACCCAGCATTTACACATAGCTAAAGCAATAAGCAGTATGTCTTCAGCATGCTGTTATCACAGATGGGATTCTAGGCTCACCCCCTTCTTCACTGTCTTCCCTGCCAATGGCAACATGAAATACTATAGTCATGGCTAACACAGTTACTTCTCATAAGACCCAAAGTTTACCCCAAAGCTTTACAAGTTTGTTTTTGGGAAAAAAAAGTATAATGATAAACTATGGTCTTACTAATAACTGATAGTTTTTTAGAGACTCTGTTGAACCAACCCCCTCATGCTAAGGTTCTAGGTCCCTAGAGAAATATCTTTCCCAAATTCTCAGACAGTTTCAGAGCTATGAATATCTATGATGACTTTTATGTAGATCAGCTGACTTTGATTCTGTCCCATATACACTATGAGAATCTTCATGCTAGTGCTCTGTTCATACATACGTGGAGAAGAAACAGAGATATGAATAAACAGGTGTATATGTATGCACATACCACGTCCACGTGTGTTTATATAAGTATGTGCATGTATATGTGTACATGTATACATGTGTGCTTCTGTGTATACATATACTTTTTTCTCCACACTTCACACTATCAGTTTGGCTGGCCAAGTTTGAAAAGTCTGAAGAATACAACTTTTTCACTGACAATTCTAAACTGAGGAAATATGCCAGTGGAGAGGATATATCAGGAAAATAAATGACATAGGATTGGGAAATGCAGCTAATTAAAAGGCACATAATATCTTGCACCTGTTCTTTTCCCACAACACTGATATAAAAAATGTTTATGGGAGTTTAAGTTATGGTAAGTCTTTAGCATACTCATAGAAATGTATTTATTATTAAAGTTTTTTTTATCTTGATAAAATTTAGACATCTCTATAGCAACCCAGGTGTGGTGTTACATGCCTTGATCTTTAAATATATAAAGCTTTTTAAAGAACACAATGTATAATACTGTAATTAGACAACTTTGGTTTGTTCAGACAATAGCTGGGTAAAATACTTTGTATTTAAATTGAACGATATGAATGTCCAGTAGAAAAATGGTCCTTGGCAATTTAGTTTGGAAAGGTGAAAGTGGTTTACTTTACATCCTCTCTGGGAATGCACAATTTTACTTTATAAAACACACACATATACAAACACACATATACACACATACACAAACATATTGGAGGAAAATACATTAAAATGCTTCAGGGGATGGCTTTTGGGTTGTGAGATTATAGAAGATTTTTCATTTTTTCTTTTAATTTTCTCCAGTTTTTATGTTTTCAATAATGAGCAAATATTTTTTCTAAAATCAGAAAAAAATAAAAAACAACAACTTTTACAAGTTGTTTTGAAACAAAAGAGGACTAAACCTTCTCAGGGTGCTTGTGATTAAAAGAGAGCAATGTGACAGTATCCATGATCATTTTCAGTACTCTGTTGTTCCAAGCATATTTCTATACATTACACATCTGAATAAAGATATTGCCAACAATAAGGTGATGGAGTGATTGGCTGCTTGATAGTTTTTTCATTGCATTGACTTGTACTTAATATCTCCATAGATCTAGTTATTTTGCTTCCTTAGCAAGTCTAGTAAAAAGAACTAGGCCGAGAGTGAGTGTGGGAACTAGTCCTGGCTCCTTCAGACATTGACTAGGTGTGTGAGTGCCTGGGGTGAGTAACTGCCTCTGCATCTCCACATCCTGATTTACACTGAGGCTGACACCCACTCACTACCCTTTGGGCTGTGGTGGCAGTCAGCACAGTAACTTACACCCTGGGAAATGTGTCAATCACTGTAAAGAACCCTACAAGGCAGTATGTAAAATTTGAGTCTTCTGAGTGACAATTTTGTCTCATTATTATATTATTTGCTCAAATTGTTTAGAGTCTTCAGTCATGCAGAACTACTATATCAATTTCTGTAGTTTGTTCAAAACATATATTTAAAAGAGAAACATTTCTAAATCTGTGCTTTTAACAAAAAAACTTTATTTTCAGGCTTCTTTTTCTCCTTTAATTGTCACTTTCATCATAGGAGGTTAAATAACTATACCACACAGCATTAACTCAGAGCCAATATTTGGCGTGCACTTGAAGTTGACAGAACAAGATGGCAGATGGATAAATGAGTGATTTCCTTAAGAGGAAAACCCCACAACAGATTCTGAAGTTCTCGTGAAACATGCAGGCCCAGAAGGGGACTTCTGGGCAATCTGAAATGTAGACTATTTGAGATACCAAAACATTTAATACCAGAAGACCCAATCATATATTTTGCCCTTGATGAAATATATAGAAACTGTTTAGCACCAATAATGAATGACTTTTTTATAAGTGTGCCATTAAAATTGTTGGGCCAATTTAGGTAAATGTGATCTGGGGATTTTCCTCCCTTATTCTATTCTGACTATACTGAGTTCATGAGATTATTTTAAGGCCTTCTGCTTATTTTGGTTCTGCAGATGTAGTCTCATAGCTTCATACATTGCTCAGTTTCTATCAACTAAGTAATGATGACTGTCACTTGAATAAAATAAGGAAACAGCAGGCATGAGAAACAAGAGTTCCCCAGTTGTCTTCATTTCTCAGATTCCTCAAAAAACAGCACTTCAATGCCAGGAGTAATATAGTACTTAGAATTTCTCCTTAGACGATTGACTTAGTCTTTATATTACAGAGATAATTGTAAGGTATTTCAATTGCAATAAACCTGATTTAAATGAAATTTGGTTATATGAAAATTTGTTTTCTGATTATCTTATTTTTAAATTATCTAATTTTGAATAATTAGTACTCACACATAGTATGTTACTGTTTTATTTCAAATTAGTTTTAGTTTGCCTTTGTGATAAAAATTAACTCATAGTAATAAAAAACAGGGTAATGATCGTAAGCCGATGTCACTTGTGTCCCTGAGCTTCTCCCTAATTTCTGACTGAGTCGACTCCACAGTGCCCCCAGCCTGGCAGAGGTTTATGCAGTATGCACATGGGTGTGGCTGTGAATACATGTTTGTACTGGTTCATGCTCAATATAATTATTTCAGTTAAGTAAAATTCATCAGGTGAAAGTATACTTCCCTAATGATCATTTCTTATTGGATCATACCACTCTTGCACCAAATAGACCAAAAATATTCCTAAATCACGTAGACATAATCTAAGTGTATTTTAAAATAAACCAGCACAATCTCTTATTAATTAATTCTTTATTAATTCTTCTCTGTAGTTACTCCAAAACCAAAGACACTATAGAACTGTAATTATTTACTATATGAACTACAGCATACTATTACCCTTTTAATTAAAATCAGATACCTTCTTTACCTAATGTATTAGTCAGCAAACTTTGTCTTTTTAAAGCTTAGGATACAGTATATATGTCTTGAAATTTTCAAAATTAATGAAATACATGAGACATGTATCTCATATGGATTACTGGTTTTAAGTTCAGGCTCTGAAAGCAGGCTATCTGATTCAAAACTTGGTTGTTTCAATTGCTAGGTGTTGGACTCCGTTATTACTCTGTAACTGGTTTTTTCTTTTTTATCTGTGAACTAAGAGTTGGTGAATGTACATATATCACATAGTTGTTGCAAATTGTATGTGATATAGGTCAAAAAGGAGGGCTTAGGATGTAACTTGAGCACATCTGACATCTAGCAAAGGAAGAACCTTCGTTTATGTCATGGACAGCAGAAAGTAACTAAAGAAGACTGTCAAGTATCCATATGAGAATGTGATGCCAACCAAGGAAAGAGAAACTTGTCATTACCAAATGGCCACAGCAGGGTTAATTTATTCTGGTAATGCTGACTCAAGCTTATTAAAAACTATATTCTAGGTGACAAGGAACCGATGCTAGCAGAAAAGCAGTAGAATGGGATGCACTGCCTGACAGCTTAGGCTGGGTGAAGTAGAAGAGGAGAACACACCCAGTTAGCTCCATGAGAATAAGCAGAAAGAGAAAAAAGATAGGCCACATAGGCTCCCACAAAAATCATGTGTAGAGTTTTAAGTGTGTTTGAAGATGAACAATGATACCACTGAGGACTTCTGGGTAGGGAAGTGGCATTACTAAAATGAGGCTTCCAAAGCCCACTCTGTAAAACTGACTTGGGGAGGAGGTAAGAAATTACAAACAGGAGCATCAGGTTAAAATACTAATTTAAGTAGTTTGCAAACTCATTGTTTTGTGAATAACAGGAAAAATAAATTAACCCACAGCTAACGTATATGTGTATGTGTATGCGAATGTTTGTGTGTGTAGGTGCATATTTTTAGGACATTCAAGTAGTTGAGAATAATGAGATATCCCACATATTCTCCCAAAACAATACAATAAGAATAAAAAGAACAAATAGGACAGCAGAAACACACCAACCTGAGCATAATTAAAGGACAAACAAAAAAAAAAAAAAGAAAACTTCAAATTGTGAAAAAATTGATGAGATTGACTGGGCTTAGAATAATAACCAGCTACATGACAGAAAGATGAGCAAAAGACAGAACCACTCCACAGAATAGATGCAAAAAGGAATTTAAAAATAAGAAAAGATGTTCAGCCTCATTTGTAGTTAGAGAATGCAAATTCAAATACACTGAAATAGCATTTCTTATCATATTAGCAAAAATCAAAAAGTATGATAACACACTTTTATGGTGAAGTTCAAGGGAAACAGACATGCTCAAACGCTGCTATTGTGAATGCAAATTGGTGCACCCCTTATGGGTAGGATTTAAAAATGTTTAACAAAACTACATATGCATTTACCTTTGACTTAGGAACTGAACATCTAGGAATTGCCCTTAATAATTCACCTTCAAAAACATAAACAAGGCTACCAAGTAAGGCATTGTTTGTAATTGCTAAATATTGAAAACAAGTCAAATGCTTATTCATAAGAGAGAGGTTGAGAACACTTGCATATATCCACACGATGGAGTCTTATGCCGTTGTAAAAGAAATAAATAAAATAAGAAAATCTTTATGAAGTGATATGGAGTGACGATATCCAGGACACAGTATTAAGTGAAAAATGCGAAGTACAAAAAGATATCTGAGGTATGCTAAGTATTATGAAAGAAATAAGAGGATATAGTACACGTGTATCTGCACAATTTTAAAAAAAGAAACACTGGAAAGATAAACCAGAAACTAAGGAGACTGGTTATTTGTAAAGGGAAAGTGAGAGCTGAAAGGAAGAATGGGGGTTTAAGAATGGATAGAAAGGAACATAGGTGGTGAGAATTCCTTGAGTATATATATTTGTATCATTTTAACTTTCAGAAATATGTTAATGTTTCACACACACACAACAATAAATCCATGAAATCTACCAATGTGGGAAAAATTTATTTCAAATTAATAACCTAGATGTTCTAAAAGGAAAAAAAATGACCTAATCCAAGAAATATTTGAAATCACTACTTTGACATATACCCTCAGGTTAAAATAAAAAAAAAATTCAACTGTAATGAGTTAGTCAACTTTTTGTAAAGGTATGATTTAAGAATTTCAAACTACTTGGTGCATATTCTAAGGCTGAGGAAAGAGTAAATACATTGTGGATAATGGGATCTAGGTTTCTCCCTGTAGAAGTAAGAATATAAAAACATAGAAAGGGGAAAGGCATAAATGAACCCTGTGGTATCAAATCAGAATTGGAATATCAGTGTGAATTGATGGATTTTATAATAATACAGAGCTAGAAACAGATACAGGAAAATGTCTATAAATAAAAGTATGAAGATGTGAGTATATGTCCTTACAGTAGCAATGAACATACCTAAAGCCTAGATCTTGGTTCCTACATATTATTCTCCATAAAAAGGAGGATATATTGAATAAATTACTAATTCTGGAATTGGAGCAAGACATGTTCAAGGTGAGTCTGGAACAACTTATAGTACCAAAAAGTAAGAAAATATTTGTAGAATGATGGAGATATTTTGAAAAGACACAAGAAATGGATCCCACTGGCCAAATCTGAAAAATTGGATCATCAAAATAAGCCATAATAGTAATATCTTATAATCCATAGTATAAAATAAGAATCCATGAGTCTACAGTAATATAAGCAAATAAACAAACAAATAAATAAATAGGGAAGAATGGGAAGTGTTTCCTTATAGTAGAATTCAAATTAATAAGTGTAGAAGAAATGAAGGAAAGAAAAAAATCACCATTTAGAAAAACCATAGTAATATATTTTCAGACAAGAAAAGTTAATGGGTGCAAAATCATTAGAAAATTTTAATATAATATAAAATATTTATATAATACCATAGAATTCCTTTACGAAACTTATTAATACTTAGAAATTACAACGTGACACTATCCTAGTTAAATGATCAAAGTGACTACTATCATTAAAGGAACTCCTAGACATTATGTGGTTTCTGATTTGTTGCACGTTGAAGGACACAACCTCATTTGCAAACTGTTACTGCCAAAAATATATAACCTGGTCCTAACCATGAGAAAACATCTGACAAACCCAAATGGAGGAATATCTATAAAATAATGGGACTGTACTCCTTAAAAATGTCAAGTACATTAAAGACAAAGAAAGATTAAGGAAATGTTCCAGATAAAAGAAGACAAAGCAGACATGTCAAGTAAAAGTAATGTGTCATCCTAGATTGGTCCAAAGAGCAGGATTTCTTTTTCCTCCTAAAAAACAGTAGAACAATTGACAAAATTTGTGTATCTATAGATTTGATCATAATATTATATTTATATTAATTTCCTGATTTGATCATTGTATTATGGTTTTTGTAAGAGAATGCCATTTTTGTAGAAATAAACATTAAAGTATTTGGTACTAAAAGAGCATCATGTAGGCAACTTATTCTTAATTGGTCAGAAAAAAATAGCTCTGTGTGTGTATATAAGTGTGTATGTACATATTATAAAATGTAGTGAAAGAGAATCTGGGTGAAGGGTGTACAGTATTTCATTAAACAATTTTGCAATTTTCTCATAATCTGAAATTATTTAAAATTAAACAGTTTCAAAACATATAAAACAAGAAAGTGAAGTATCTTCAGGGACACCTACATACATATATGCACACACACATACACACTCATAAAGTTCAGTGCTGGCTACTTTCTGCTTTTTGAGGGTAGGAACGAGTTCTCTGCTTTCCGTTACGTTGTATAGCATTTTCGTGGTTTCCCCTCGCTACCACAGGCCATAAGAATGTCAGCTGGTGTCAAAGTACAGAAACTGAGGTAATTACTCACCCTCTCCTAATGAAGGCAGAGAATACATTTAGCTTCTCAAAATCAAGCATCGAAGGCCACATCTAAACTCAGAACCTGCCTCCAAACCTAAAGCTCTACCCACTCTAATCCAACTGACTAATACTCTTGATTCTTCTGTAAATAAAATAAAACTTAATACAAAAAATGTTATTTAAATTTGTAGTTAAATTTTAAAAAGAGAAAAAAGTCAATATGTTTAGTGTGGGAAACACTGTTTCAAATTGACGTTACACCATATGATGTATTTTTTCAAGACTTTTTCTTTTGATTCAAACAATTGAAAACACTAAGCTGTGCGTGATAAATGTTCACAGAATTGTTATGACTAAAAATTCATTTGATTTTAAATAATTTTATCTCAAAAAGCTCCAAGAATATTAGTTAAATAATGTATTGTACATTTACATCCTGGAATACTATAAGGTCTTTATAATAGAATGACATAATAATAACATGTATACATTGTAATAGAACTCTCTATCAGGTGTCAGGAAGAAAGAAAATCTGGGTACACATTGGCATAAATAACATGATTCTATTTCTGTGAGAATGGATTCACATATTGAACATATTCTGAAAGGAGTTTTCTAATGTTAACAGTTGGTAACAGTTTTATCTTTAAATGTGTTTTAATATATTAATTTTCCACCTGAGCATGTAGGATCACTAGAATAAGAAGAAAATATTTAAAAGCCAAGAAAATGAACACACAAATGCCTATATGACAAAATTTCAGTGAAAAAATAATCAGAGACCTCATTTAATTAAATATATTGTAGCCCGTGTTTTCCATAATTAGAGATGTTTTTATTTGGATATCGAAGGCTTTGCATTTTTGAACAAGTAGATATGCACTCTGAAAAAAAGTGATTCAAAGAGGCTTCCAGAAAGGGACAAAGTTAACACAGTTGAGAAGAGAAAATGGTCGAAAGTGAAATAATGAATATAAACTTCACCTATTTTTAAATTTTGTTAAGGCCCATTCCTATAGACAGTTAACAGCAAACATGTATTGTGGGTCAAACTTAGATATTTTGATAAAAGTTTGGATGCAAATGAGTAGCTTTATATCATCATTTTAGAATTTTTGTTGAATCATTTGATTTTAGAGAAAATCTGTCTTCTTTTTACAGCTTCGCCACTGACTGGTACAGTGGCTTGGGCACATTCCACATAACATACATAATTGTCTGATAATTTGTTATGTTGTCCAGACATTTGCTATTTTCTGTGCAAATGGTTCAAGGATTTTGTTATTTTGATTCTGAACTTCACTCTGTCTCAGAAATAATTCTTTACAAAGGGATAGGAGTAGAGAAAGGGACAACATGTATCAAGCACCTGCTGGGTTTCTGATTCTGTGTCTTAATTATATGAGAGGTTTTCTTAGCTTTTGTTTTTTGTTTTTTATCATCACCAGAAATCCTCCTCTTTATTTTATTCTTTTTTTTATTTCAAAATATTAGCTAAGGGGGTACAAGTGTTTTTGTTACATGGATATTTCATATAATGCTTAAGGCAGGGCTTTCGGTGGGCCCATCACCAGAATAGTGTTCATTGTACCCAATAGGTAAGTTTTTATCCCACATCCACCCTCCTGGCCTCCCCCTTCTTGGTTCTCATGTCTTTTATATCACTTTATGCCCATGTGTACTCATTTCTTAGCTCCCACTTATTAATGAGAACATACAGTGTTTGTTTTTCCATTACTGAGATATTTCACTTAGGATAATGGTCTACAGTTCACTCCACATTACTGTAAATGACATTATTTCATTCCTTTTTATGGCTGAGCAGTACTCCATGGTATATATATATATACCATATTTTCTTTATGCACTCATGAAATGAAGGGCATTTAGATTGATTCCATATCTTTGCAATTGTGGATTGTGCTGCAATAAACATTCAAGTGCAGGTGTCTTTTTGATAAAATGACTTCATTTCCTTTGGGGAGATACCTAGCATTGGGATTGCTGGATTGAATGGTAAGTCTACATTTATTTCTTTGAGGAATCTCCATACCATTTTCAATAGAGGTAGTACTAATTTGCAGTCCCACCAACAGTGCACAAATGTTCCTTTCTCTCTGCATCCACATCAACATCTACTGTTTTTGGACTTCTTAAAAATGGCCATTCTGATAGGGGTAAGGTGGCATCTCATTATAGTTTTAATTTACATTTCCCTTGATGATTAGTGATGTCAAGCATTTTTTCATATATTTGTTGGCCACTTGTGTATCTTCCATCAAAAAACTTCTGTTCATGTCTTTTTCCCACTTTTTGAGAGTTTTTGTTTTGTTTTGTTTTTTTCTTGCTGATTTGTTTGAGTTCTTTGTAGATCCTGGATATCAGTCCTGTTTTGGATGTATAGTTTGTGAATATTTTCTCCCATTCTGAAAGTTGTTTATTCAGTCTGTTGATTATTTCCTTTGCTGTATAGAAGCTTTTGAATTTAATTAAGTCCAATTAATTTATTGATATTTTTGCTGTTGCTATATTTGTCATTGGGGTCTTATTTGTAAATTCTTTGCCTGGGCCATTGTCTAAAAAAGTTTTTCCTACATTTTCTTCCAGAAATTTTATGCCTTCATGCCTTACATTTAAGTCTTTAATCCATCTTGAGTTAATTTTTTTATATGGTGAGAGATAGAGATCTTGTTTTATTCTTCTGCATGTTGCTATCCAGTTTTTCCAGCACCATTTATTGAATAGCGCTTCCTTTCCCCAGTGTATGTTGTTGTCTGCTTTGTCAAAGATCAGTTGGTTGTAGGTAGATGGTTTTATTTCTGGTTTCTCTATTCTGTTTGATTGGTCTATGTCTCTATTTTATATGAGTACCATGCTGTTTTGGTTACCATAACCTTGTAGTATAATTTGAAATTAGGTAATGTGATGCCTCCAGATTTGTCATTTTTACTTGAGATTGTTTTGGCTATTTGGGCTCTTTTTTGGTTCCAAATGAAGCTTAGGATTATTTTTTATAGATCTGTGAAATATGATGCTGGTAATTTGATGGGGATCATGTTGAATCTGTAAATCACTTTTGGGCAGAATGTACACTTTAATAATGTTGATTCTACTAATCCATGAGCAGCGGATGTTTTTCCATTTTTGTGTGTCATCTGCAATTTCTTTTATCAGTGTTTTGTAGTTCTCCTTGTAGAGATCTTTGACCTCCTCTGTTAAGTATATTCCTAGGTGTTTTATTTTTTTTTGTAGGTATTGTAAATGGTATTAAGTCCTTGATTTGACTCTCCACTCAATGGTTATTAACACAGAGGAATGCTCCTGACTTGTGTACAGTGATTTTGTAATCTGAGACTTTGCTGAATTTATTTATCAATTCCAGGAGTTTTTTCCTGGAGTCTTTAGGGTTTTCTAGATACAAGATCATATTGTCATCAAACAGGGGTAGTTTGACCTCTGCTTTCCTGATATGGATGCCCTTTATGTCCTTTTCTTGGCTGATTTCTCTGGCTAGGACTTCCAATACTGTGCCGAATATAAGTAATGACAACAGGCACTCTTGTCTTGTTCCAGTACTTAGGGAGAATGCTTTCAACTTTTCTCCATTCAGTATTCAGATTTAGCTGCGGGTTTTTCATATGTGCCTTTTATAATTTTGAGATTTGTTCCTTCTATGCTTAGTATGTAGACTGTTTTTATCATGAAAGGGTACTGGATTTTATCAAATACTTTTCTGCATCTATTGATATGATCACATGGTTTTTATTTTTGTTTCTCTTTTTCTGATGAATCATGTGCATTGATTTGCATATAGTAAACCATTCTTGCATCCCTGGGATGAAACCCACTTGATAATGGTGGATTATCTTTTTGATGTACTGTTTAGTTTGGTTTGCTAGTATTTTGTTGAGGATTTTTGTATCTGTGTTCATAAGGGATATTGGGCTGTAGTTTTCTTTTCTTGTTGTATCCTTTACTGGCTTTGGTATCAGGGTGATACTAACTTCATAGAAATCAGTTAGGGGTAATTCCCTCCTTCTGGATGTTATGGAATAGTTTCTGTAGAATAGGTACCAGTTCTTCTTTGTAGGTCTGATAGAAATTGACTGTGAATCTGTCTGTTCTGGGTTATTTTTTTCTGGGGGGTGTGGAATTTTTTATTATTGCTTCAATCTCACTGCTCATTATTGATCTGTTCAGGATTTCTATTTCTTCCTGATTCAGGCTTGGGAGGTTGTGTGTTTCCAAGAATTTGTTCACTTCCTGTATGTTTTCTAGTTTATTTGTGTAGAGGTTTTCTTAGTAGTCATGGATGACATTTTGTGTTTCTGCAATACCAGTTGTAATGTCTCCTTTTTCATTTTTGATTGAGGTTATTTGAATCCTTCCTCTTCTATTTCTGGTTAATATGGCTAGTGCTCTATCAATTTTGTTTACCTTTTCAAAGAGCCAACTTTTTGTTTCATTGATCCTTTGTGTTGTTTTTTTGGTTTCTACTTTGGTAAGTTCTGCTCTGTGCTTTGGTATTTCTTTTCTTCTGACTTTGGGTTTGGTTTGTTCTTCACATTCTAGTTGCTTGAGATGTGACATTAGGTTGTCAATTTATGATCTTTCTGACTTTTTTATGTAGGCATTTAAAGTTGGGAACATTCCCCTTGGGGCTGCTTTTTCTGTATGCCATAGATTTTGAAATCTTGTGTCACCTTTGTCATTCAGTTTGAGGAGTCTTTTGCTTTCCATCTTAACTTCATCACTGACCCAAGGATCATTCAGCATGTTGTTTAATTTCCATGACTTTGTTTAAATGTTAGTGTTGCTCTTGGAATTGATTTCTAGTTTTATTCTATTGCGGTCTGAGAAGATACGTGGTATGATTTTGATTTTTTTGAATTTGCTCAGACTGTTTTGTGGCCAAGACATAATTAATCTTGGAGAATGTGCCATGTGCTGATGAGAAAAAGGTATATTCAGTAGTTTGGGGGTAAAATGTTCTGGAAATGTCTATTAGGTCCATTAGTTCTAGAGTCCCATTTACATCCAGTGTTCCTTTTTTCCTTTTCTGCTTCAAAGATCTGTCCAGTTCTGTCACTGGAGGGTTGAAGTCCCTGACTGTTAAGAAGCTACTGTTTATTTCTTTGCTTAGATCTA
This sequence comes from Daubentonia madagascariensis, assembly GCA_023783475.1. Lineage (NCBI taxonomy): Eukaryota > Metazoa > Chordata > Mammalia > Primates > Daubentoniidae > Daubentonia > Daubentonia madagascariensis. The sequence continues at coordinate 72,996,266 of JAKFHU010002088.1, read as the reverse complement.
GAAGAATTTGCTTTATGAATCTGAGAGCTCCTGTGTTGGGTGCATATATATTTAGGATTGTTATACCTTCTTGTTGAATTGCCTCCTTTACCATTATGTTAGGACCATCTTTGACTTTTCTACCATTGTTGATTTAAAGTCTATTTTATCTGATATGAGAATGGCTGCACCTGCTCATTTTTGGTTTCCATTCACATGAAATATGTTTTCCACCCCATTACCTTGAGTCTGTGAGTCCTTGTGGTTTAGATGTGTTTCCTGGAGACAGCAAACATTTTGGTTATGTTTTTTCATCCATTCACTAAGTCCATGTCTTTTAAGTGGGGCATTCAGACTGTTCACATTGAGTGTTAGTATTGATATGTGGGATGGTGCTCTTTTCAACATGTTTGATGGTACCTTATTATTTTGTTTTCCCCCTTGTGCTATTGTTTTATAAGAGCTGTGACCTATAACTTATGGGGGTTTTTTATGCTGGTTGGTATCTATTGTGCTATTGCATGTATAATGTACTTTGAGAATTTCCTGTAGGGCAGGTCTAGTAGTTACAAATTCCCTTAGTGTTTGCTTGTCTGGGAAAGGCTTTATTTCTCCTTCATTTACAACACTTAGTTTAGCAGGTTCAAAATTCTTACCTGGCCGTTATTCTGTTTAAGAGACTAAAGATAGGACCTCATTCCTTTCTGGCTTGTAAGCTTTCTTTTGATTGCCATTAGTCTGATAGATTTTCCTTTGTTAGTTACTTGATGTTTACTCCTCCTGGCTCATAAGTTCCTCCTTCATGTTGACTTTAGCAAGTCTCATGACTGTATGACTTGGTGATTCCCTTTTTGCAATGAATCTCCCAGGTGTTCGTTGAGCTTCTTGTATCTGGATGTCTAAGTCTCTAGCAAGACCATGGAAATTTTCCTCAATTATTCCCTTAAATAGGTTTTTCCGGCCCTGTGTTTTTTCTTCTTCACCCTCAGGGATGCCAATGATTCTTTTTTGGCCATTTTACATAATCCCATATTTCTCATAGAGTTTTTTTCATTCCTCTTGATGTTTTGTTCTTGATTTTTGACTGACTGAGTTAATTCAAAGAGTTGCCTTCAAGCTCTGAAATTCTTTCTTCTGCTTGGTCTAGTCTATTCACAAAACTTTCCACTGTGTTTTATATTTCTGTAAATGAATTTTTCATTTCTGGATGTTCTATTTGTTTTTTTTAGTATATATATTTCTTTAGTAAATTTTTTATTGATTTCCTGAATTATTTTTCTGACTTCCTTGAGTTAGTTTTCCATTTTCTCTTTTCTTCATTTCATTGAGCTTCCCTACAATCCATATTTGGAATTCTTTATTTGTCATTTCAGTATTTCCATTTTGGTTGGGATCCATTGCTAGAGAGCTGATGTACTCCTTTGGGAGGGTTCTTTCACTCTAATTTTTCATACTTCTGGAGTTCTTGCTCAGATTCCTTCTCCTCTGAAGCAGCTATTGCTTCTTGGTTTTGGATTTTTGCTTGTTTAGATGATGCTATTTTTTCCACCCTCAATCTTAAGGGTGTGCCTGTAGCATGTGTTGGCTTTACTTGTGGGTCCTTTGATGGAGGTGTAGGTTCTGGATGGATGCCTTGGTTATAGATGTTCTTAGTGTGGTGATTTTCTCAATTGCTGGTTATTTGTAGGATGTAGCAGTGACGTACTATGTGTGTGGGCAGATTTTCTGTCTCTTTTTGATGAGGGAAGATAGAGGTCTTTGAAATCTTTTCTCTTTCCACAGCCTTGTGGTCTTCTAACAGTGTGAATTATAATGGGATGGCCAGTTTAATCTCTGAGACTGTAGGTGTTGCTTTTGGGTAAGAGTCAGCCACACCCTATATAATTGAGTCAATAAATGCTATAATGGGCTGTACAACTTGTTTTCCCTGCCAGTAAGTGGCTTTTGCAGGAAAGAGCCAACTGTAGGGGTTTTTTGGGTTTTTTTTGCTCCCCCCAGACCTGTGACTGGCTCTAGTCAATCAAGAAAAGCTCTTGAATGTCTCAGGTGGTGAGCTGGGCCCTGGAGCTCACCAGGGACTCCTTATTTTCTACCACAGCAGAGGTGTGTATAGGAGCAAGGCTGGGTGGAGCTGGATCAGATGAGCCTCCCTTCAGGCTCCAAAAAGGTGGGCACAAGAACTGTTTCAACAGGGGTTGAGAGTCAGCTGCTGGGCCAATGTGGAAAGCCACCAGGGAGAGGCTGAAGCAGCCCCCCCAAGCCAGAAGCTTTGCTCATGGGGGAGGGGTCAGATGGGATTCATGATCTGGCTGTCAGGAGCAAGTTCACTCTTCTTCCTCCTCCCTGCCCTGAGTTCTCCTTCTAGTGTCTGCCTGCCGGCAGGTACTCAAACTAGCTGAGCTCTCCAGCAATGGTGCTGCAAGCTGGGAGCTTCCTTGTCCAGGATCCTACCCTGAGCTGAAAGCACAGCTTTCCTATGGGAGGAGGGGTGTTCCTTGAGTGTGCTGTGGCTCCAACCCACACTGCACTCTTCTCTTATTTCTGCCCACATGGGCTACCTCACCTCCCAAGATTAGTTCACAAATTTCCCCTCCATGCCCCTGAGCAACACAATAGAGTCCTGGGGGTGTGGAATCTGGCCTGAGTGCCTATCCCATGGTCCCCAAAGTTCAATCCTTGACCATGCCAGGGAGAAGCATGCTATTTCTGAGTTACCCATGGAGTGCTTAAGTAGGCTTAATGTCCCTCTGCTTTGGGGTGTGCCTTGCTCTGTTGGAGCAGCCAGGCAAGCAGCACCAGGGAGGGCTGCCAGGAAGGGAGCTCAGAGTCCAAGCACCCCTTTGTCTGCTGCATGTCTTTAAAAGGAAAGGTATGAACCCCACTATCTGTGGAAGGCTCAATGTAGTGGACATGCCAACAGAGGGGAAGCAACTGCTCTTGAAAGCCCCAGTGGCCCCTTGGGGCACCAATTCCACTAGGCAACAGTAGGCAGGGGAGGCGAGAGGGGGGAAAGAGTCTGAGTGGAGGAGAGCTGGCACTCTGGACCTCTTTGTCCCTCTCCCTGGAAGGCAGCCTGCCCGGATTATCCAAGCTCTGGGATCACACAGTTCCCCCAGGACCCACTGGCCACCTTGGCCATGGCAGTCTGGGCAGGAGTTGGGAAATGTTTATGTGAGAACCAGTGACACTAAAACTGAAGGGCTGAAGCTTCCTTGGGAGGACAAAGGTACATGATGGGTGGAGAAGCAGTATGGTGCCCCCTGCTTAGCTCAGGTCTATGGTGACAGGGAGTGACCCCAAAGGGGCTGGCAGCCCAGTGCTTTGTTTCCAAGAAGCTCCCAGTTCACTGGCGGCAGCAGCTTCTGGACTCCGGGCTCACAAGGGTAGAGAAGTTCTCCAGCAGCTTGGGAGCCTGCTGACCACCAGAGGTGTGACGGAAGGAGGAAGGAAACCCCCACCCACCATTTCCATGGGACTCCAACTTTCTGGGGGGTTGATCTCTGCTGTATCTTGTTCCTTCTTGTTCTGCTCTACAACTTCTTCCCGTGGAATCTCCAGTAAGTTCTGGCACTTTTCAGACTGAATTACACCTGAGCTATGTTTTTCTTCATCTAAAATTTTCCTTCTTTCTGGGATGATCTGGTGAGCGATGTCTCCCGTCAGTCGCTTTGCCCCACCAGAAATCCTCCTCCTTTTTTTCTTTTTTCTTTTTTTATTTTTTTTAACAATGTCACACAGGCAGTAAGTGATAGAGACAGAATGAGAATCCCTATCTGGCCGAAAAGTCAGTATATTTTCCACATCATAGTTGTAGGGAATCACATTCTCTTTATTTGCATTTCCAATTTCTCATTAGATTATAACTGCTGTCTTGGATGTGGGGGCTTTTGCTTTTTTTCTATCAGAAGATATATATGATATATTATTTCCTTTAGAGAGATATCAAAATAATAAACGTGAGGCAAGATTTTTATAGTTTTGCATTCTTAGAACTCTGATATTTATAAGACCTAACAGCAACATAAAACATACACTTCAAATAAATACATATTGAGGACACCTACCATGAGTCAGGGTTAGGAAAAATGTTGAGGGTACAATGATGAAAAGCAAATAGTCCCTGCTCCAAAACAATCATAATGCCACAGTGCACTTGAGTATGGTAACTGATTGACATATTTGAGGTGATTATTCTATGTTTTCATGTTTTGCTTACAGTGTTCATAAAAGGAGAAATAAATTATTACTGATATATACTTACATATTGTATTCCAGGAAAGGTAGCTGAATAGTTCATGCCTTTACGTATCAATAACTCTCATGTGGAAAGAGAGAGAGCCTACTGGCTTCAAACATTCATAACTAAGAAGACTGTATGAGCTTATCTCTAATCACTGAGCTTCCTGATTGTCATCTGGTGCCAATGAGTTGAAACTGACAGCTACAGAACTCACTTGGTCATTCAGATCAGAAAAGGCTTTTGAGAAAACCAACTTAAATTTTATAGATAACAGGAGGCATAAAATGATCTTACAGTGGGAAATTGAATTAGTACTGTTCTGTAATAAGAGTGTAGCTTTGGGGAGATTGTATTTTAGATGAAACTAAACAAAAGATGGAGTAAAACCCAGATCTGACAGATCAGCATGATTCAAAAAGCAAAAGGTAAAATAGTTAAGGTTATTTGCAAGGAAATGGTTATGATTTTGGATAGGGAATATGCTAATTATAGAGGGAGGTGAAAACAGGAGGAGATGACGGAGAGTGAGAAAGGGCAAGAATAATGAACAGAAGTGGAGTTATTTTTACCAATGATCCAGAGATTAAAAAATATGGGAGTGTGGAATTTTTGGAATCATGATTGATCACAGAGGGATGCTATGGTGATGAAAAGCGTAGGGTCTGAGCCTTTCAGCTGAGCTGGGGTGGAAGAGAAGATGTCAAAAGCAAGTAAGTCAAGGTATTGAAACCTGAAGGTTTTAGAGCCATGTGGATCCTGAAGCTAAGCAGAACAGAGGCAGGAGCAGAGATGAGGGGAAGGGGTAAGCGCGAGTCTACAGCCTTAAACACACGGCAGAGAACGGCGTGATGGTGGCTGATGGCAATGGGAAGGGGAAAGATTCGTAAAGCTGGATGACTTGAGCTTCAAAAATTCTGGCTTTTTGGAGTAGGAAAGGTGAGATATGAGTTTGCAGGGGCAGTGAAGCACGAGTAAAACACCTCCTTTGCATCTTGGCCCCATAACAAACGGGGAACAGAAGGAAATATTGCCAGGCTATCGGGATTGTGTTTTCAGCAAACTCAGTTTTCACAGAAAGGAAGGAGATGAGGGCTATATTCAGAGAAGAGCTTAGAAATACAGGGCAGTGGGGTGATCAAAGAAGTGTTCTAAAGGACACCACAGAAGTCTTCTTTTTTTTGGTTTGGGGCAGGTTGAGAAGTGGCAAACTGATTCAGAGCATATATTTAAACACCAAAATGTAAGTAAATCTGTGTAGAAACATTTTGAAAATGAGGGAAAAAATTTAACTTTGTGTGTTTTCCAAGTAACTTTCTCATCAATCATCTTAATTCTCCTGAAAGCACTGTGTGAAAATGCTCGCTGTTTTTGGCCATTATAACTTGGCAACGGGTTAGTCTTTCAATCCTTAAGGTTTCAATAGGAAAATGTTATCAGCTCAATGTAGGTGATGGGCTAGCTTCCATAGGTCTTCTGATTGCAAAAGAATAACAAAATACTGAAACTCCTGTACCCTATTGTGTGAAATGCTGCCTCCGTTGACAACCTGCTCTTTCACTTTCACTGTTCACTTTGACTGGGGAGTGGGGGTTGTGAGAGATGTCTGCATGAATAGAGGTGCTCCTATTATGAGACATCAAGAGCACTGACTCAAAGAGGGTCTGATGATTCATTTAAAAATATTTTAGAATGGACAAATTAAAGGTTATAATGACCACATTAAGATGAGTTTAATAATGAACTTTAAAACATCCATGTCTTATTAGCTCTTTATTTTAAGAATCATGGTATCACTTTGCTTGATTTTCTTCCTAGTCTTGGCAGGTCACCAGCACATGTGGATTTGGTGTGAGGTTAGGTAACATATTATTCTAAACAGCACTGTGTGTGCAGTGGCTAAGATCACTGTGTGCTTCTCTTTTTAGGTGCTCAGCATCAACAAGATAATCTTTGAAGACTGTAAATACACTTCCCTCCTTCCCTCCCCACCAAAAATAAATTGGTAGCTTATCTTATCTTAAAAAGAAATGGAGACACTGTGGGCTCTTTTGCTGCAGAGAGTTCTTTGAACAACGACCTCAAGAGGGAGAATTTAAAGCAGTCTGTCCCTACCAGTTCATACAGAAGAAAGGATTTTTCTCTTTAGATTCATGTGTATGTACCCAAAGATAGATTAAAGTCAGGATTCTAAAACTGTGAAACAATGCACCATTTGTAGACAATATAGTCTAACAGAGTGTCTAACACAGACGACACGTTAGAACATTAGAAATGATTTGATATAAAGTTTTTCACGAGAACTTAATGTTTGACAAATTGTGATATCTGTTAAGTAGGCTGCCTATCTTCCTCATTTGACCCTGTTATATGTAAAATGTATTTCAGGATGCTGTCTGGGTACCGCAGCTGTGAAGTTAAAAGGGCTCCTCTACCAGGTTACACATCATTTGGAAAATAAATGTACATCTCTTCTCATGCAGTAATAAAAACAAAAATGTAAATCACAAACTAATAATTTTGATTATTAATGAAATTGAAGTCTAATGTACCATTCTATCATTTTAACATTATTTACATTACTCCAGGTTAACTTTAGCACCAAGAGAGCAGTCTCTCATTCAAGTTTGTAAAATAGAAATGAAACTGAGAAATAAGAATGACTTCTATTGGGTCACTCAATGATCTCAAACTAAGAAAGCTATTGTCATAAAATTATAATTCTGTCACTAATTGCTATTTTCAGGATATTGAAAAATTATAGGGACATTAACATGAAAAGCCACTTTAAAAAATGTTTTGCTCACATTAAATTAGTTCCTTTTAGAGTATTTTGCAATATTTCTTATAAAGTAATTTGCACTTATATTGAACCTGCCTTTCATATGGCTTTCATGTTTTCATTGGAGCATCCATCCCACTGAGTACATTTTTTGTGAGAATGAAGAACAAGAAAATGATAGTATTCAATAAAGTAGTGAATATTTCAAGAAATAGTGTCTGTAGTCAATCTGACCAATATTTGGGGAACAAATTAAGAACAAAAATACTACTTGAAATTCAGATGAATGGTATGCTTTAATGATTGCCTCTTTATCTCCCAAGAGATTTATCTTATCTGGGAAAATGCCCTACTTGACCTGGAAACCTTGATCAACTAAACTAGCTCACTGTGGGAAATTAATTTGCATAAGTAAGTACCCATCATTCACAAATACAGAGCTCCCCCAGCGATTCATTATGATTAAAGTAGATAATGGCACCTACTGTAACAGAGAGGTGCCAGCTGACAAGGAACATGAAGTCCCCCAAATGGCTGTCAGTCTCTATTGCTTTTCTGAACGTTTATTAAAAATTGCATATCTATCAATGCCTTAATTGTATGATATCACATACCATATACAATTTTCTGAGTAAATGAAAATAACCCAATTCCCCAGAGTAGAATTTTTAAATATGAAAACCTAACATATCTAATCATCTGAAATAGAGTACTATAATGAGTGCAGTTTTATATGTTCTATATAACTTAGGTAGATCAGTATTTTTCAGACTTTGGTATATAGACTACCCACTTCAGAACCCCTTTGGTTGTTTGCTAAAATGAACATTATTTATCCTTATTACCTGCTCATTGAATCATAACTTCTGAGACCAGAGCCAACATCTTAGAAATTCCTTGAAGGTATTCTTGTGTACCCTAAAATTTTAAGGCTTCTGAGCAGTAGTTTTCATTAATTACAACTGCTGTCATTGTTCAATGATGGCATTTAGTGAAATCTTCAGGAATCCCTGCAATGTACTAAGCTGTCTTCTCTCGTAGTTCAAACCTATGTGTGCACCTTCTAGTTCATACAATATAGTACATGGAAAAGCATGTCTCAGGTCTCCTTCAAGAGATACTGTTAAGAGGGGCAGAGTTGACTAATAGTCCCATCTGCTGTCCCTCTGGATCCACTAGCAGGTTCACACTAAGGCCATGTGTCTCTCGGGGGCTGCCTACAGGAGGAAAGAGGGCAAGCCCATTCTTGCAGGATGTGAAAGTCCTTTAAAGGGCCTCTGTGGCTCAGGGATGCCTGACTGCTGGCCTCTCTGAAAATTTCTCAGATCTGCCCTGAAGTCCGAGACACTTCCTACCCAATCCTCCTTCACTGCCCCTTTCTTTTGAGAAATAAAAATAAAATCCCAAGCCCCCTCAACATACTGAACAGACTCCCTCTTGGCTAAGGGGATCCCAGAGAAACCTTAAAACTGAGTTCCTGGTCATGACAGGACAGGAGGTCAGACATGCTTCGTTATACTCACTCCCTTGCCAACCGCCGTTAGACCTTCGTAAGGGTTAACAGAAATCAGCCCTTTCAAAAGACTTGCTCCACAGCTGATTTTAACCAACCGCCTGATGCCGTCTCTTCCTTTTGTGATTTTGACACAGCAACTGACCAGCATTCCCTCCTGATAAGAGAGAACTGACCACATAGTGGTTCTGGCCAGTCTATGGAGGCTGCACATAGAGGGCCTTCACGTCCTCTGCTTCACCTTTTGACATCAGAGGGCGGAAAACTCCACCCTTGGATCATGCCAACACTGCCATTTTTTGAACACATAACCCATAAAAAGAGGCATAAAGCTCAATTGTACATGTGCTTGTTTCTCCTTTCATAAATATTCATGACTCTTCCTATACCTTTTTAAATAAGTATATTCGGCCACTTTCACTCAGAATAAATTCCTGTTCCCTTTACCCCTCCCTCAAAGTGGTTGCTCTTGGCTTCTGCCTGAGGCTGTGCTTCCCAGCCTGCAATACGGCCAGCCTGTAGGTTGCAACCTTTTCTGAGAAATAAAGCTCTCCTCTCCAAATTTATGAACCTCATGATTCTTCAGTTGTCCCCTTATACAAGTGTCAAAATCGCACTAAGGTTGGGGTCCCTCCCTTCCTACTTCTGCTTTTTCCTCTTTATCCTACTCAGGCTTTTTCCTAATACAACTCTTGCACATCTAATCCCATCTTGGGTCTGCTTCTCGGAGGAACACACACATATACTATAATGTATACAATATATCATTTTATAAAATATATACATATTACCTTACTTGTCCAAATTCCCACAGGTGGTACAAGAAGAAGATGAGGAACAAATCCTTTAAGATCTGACTTCTAAGTCTCTAAATCCATGCATTTTTCACTAGATAATGTTGCTTCCCCATTTTGAGCATTAATCTTGCACTTAAGATGACACTCCAAAACTCTTCACAATTAATAAAATCCAGAGTCCTCTCAGCGCCTGAAAAATGTCTTCTCTAAAAACCAGCCTCTGCATTTCTGAATAAATGACAAATGGGAGCAGGCTATTCTTTGTTTTCTTTCTGACCTTGATCCATCCTTCTTTACTAAAAGCCTTATAATCCACGATAGAGCTGCAAACTCTGGAACATCTGGAAAAATGTGCTGGATATCTCTGTGTATTTCTACAATATGGCCACAAATCTTAAAGCTAGCTCAACAGATTACACAAAATTATACCCTGAGGAGGGAAGTTCATGTGGAATTTAGAAAGGCAATCACAAGAAGACAGGGTTAAGGCAATAGAGAAGATTCTGAATGAGGTAGTGCTTCAGTTCCAATCTGCAAGCTCTATAGAGGTGGAGGACAGGGTTCTTGATGAAGAAACTTTCAGTGATGGATAATTCTATGGCTGTTTTACGTGGTGTCAAAGTGGCAGCCAGTTTGGTAATCTGTTTTGAAAGGCACTTCAACCTCCTTCCTGCTGCTATTCAGAAAACTTTCACGAATTTTCTCATCACATTTTTTGAAGGTTTCAAAATGTATTAGCCCTGAGGTCTTGGAAGCAGCATAGTAAGTGTCATATTGAAAAAAAAAGTGTGATACCATAAGGATCTTTTGACTGCATTATGATGTATCCAACAATTTCATGTCTCTCTCTCTCTATATATATGTACACACCCACACATATATATATATATTTCAAATGGCTAAATGTTAAATTTTAATGTAATACAAATTATTGTTTGTGGAGTCACTGGAGTACCTCTAAGTTGCAATTGGAAAACTATTACTTTTCATTGTTTATTTAGCAAAGTAGAAATAGAATGGTTATTACAGCCAGAAAAAAAATCCTGTTTGAATCTTGAGTTTTGCACTGCTCAGTGGCCTTGGGCAAGTGACATAATATCTTATTATCCTCACCTGAAAATGGCATTAAAATACTTATATCACAAAGGTGTGCAAGCTTTACATTTTAGAACTTTATAATAGTATATAGAGAGGTAAATAGAAAGCTGTTCTATCAGTTTTGGGCCCATTTCAGATAGTGAAAGTAGTTCTAAGATTCAGATGTTACCTTGGAGGAGAAAATATTAAATATAACCATCTTAGTTTAAATTATTTATTAGATAAACTGATTTAACCAGAATGTCCTTGTAGAAATGTACATGGGATACATTACATTTTTATTAGTTAAAACAGTATGAGAGTGTGCAATACATAGAATGGATGCTTGAAAGTGAGCAGTCTAACTAAATCCTTTGTTAGGCACAGAAAGATTGTAACAGCACTGTTTCTCCTGGCACAAAATTAGTATTCTGATGTGGCATCACTTATGAGCACAGTACATTCATAAATGTAATGGCACCTCTTTTCTTACAATCTAGCCAGTTTTCCTTTCATTTTTTTCCATATTTGTATTAATAGTATAAAGAGTAACTGGCTATTAAGAAAAGTTTGCTCATCTTTTGCATAACTCAGTAAAAGGTATAAGAAAGAAAAAACCTACAACTTAACTTCAGGTTATGCTTTTAATACTCAGGAAAAAATCAGTACCCTGAAATCTTCCTATTTCAAAAATATGAAGACTCTGAGGACTCAAATGGTCGTTCCAGAGTTAGTCCATGATAACAAAACTGACTTGGCAACACACACAGAAAGTATATTACTATACCTTGGCAATATACTTGAAGAAGCTAGAAGTTTCAGAGATATCTCCCCTAGGCAGCCCCTCCACCACACATATACACAGCAATAAGAAACATATACATTGTATCAGTATCAGGCTTCAAAAATTTATTATTTTTGTGATTTCCTTGGGTGCTAATGTAAGGAGGTGAAAAATGTCAAGGACTTACTTAGGGGAGATATATACATATATATATATATATATATATATAGTCTTTAGATAAGAAAAAGGAGCATAATCATGTGAAAGGGATCAAATATACTACCCCAAAATAGGCCACTTTGGCACAAAAATTATTTTGAACTGAAGGTAATTGAGAGAAATTTGACACAGGAAGAGATCTCTGCCCTCCCACTATCTGACTAAATGCAGGACTAAATTTTCCTTGTGGAAATGTCCTCTTCTCCCACATCACTGGAGCTGGAGACAGCACCGAGAGACGAATCAAACCCTACTGAAAGACCTTCTTGTACCACTAGTTTCTCCCATATATTTCCTAGTCATTTCCCCACAATTTATCATCCGTTGTTACAATGGTGTATAAGCCCCTGAGTCTAACCATTTCTTTGGGTTTTTTCACTTCTTTTCTGTGAGGCTCCCATGCATGTAAAATTAAAAATATTAACATCAATAAAATGTATATGCCTTTTCTCCTATGACTCTCTTTTGTCAGTTTAATTCACAGCAGGCCACAACAACAAAGATAAGAGAGTAAAGGAAAGTTTTTCCTCCCCTACACGTGTATTCCAAGTTTCTAGGGAACAGCATATGAAACAGGAAATAATACCTTCTAGAAGACTCATTTTTGCACCTGATTCTTAGATTGGGGATAAATTTCCACATCAATATCCATATTGATATCAGATACCAAAGTAAGGGAAGAGGAATAAGATCCCAATTTCAGGCCATTGTCATTTTCTCCTCTCTAATTCAAAGGTGTGAAAACCAGGATATTAGTGCAGAAGTTAGATATTTTCTCCCAACATCCAACAGGAGCTTAAGAAAGGAATGTTTCTGGAAAGAACATCAGCAGAGAACTCAATCCAATGTGTAGTGATTTATGTAGTAAAATAGGCAGAGGTTGCACCAGGGGCAGAGACCATAATACAAACCAAGGAAATAATTTTTAAAAAATTATTTGATGAAAACAAAGAGCCCTGTATTTGCATTTTGTCATGGAAATATATATGAAAATTGTTAAATATAAATAGAGCCACCTGCAGAAGAACACACAGTATACTAGTCCTTATGCCTTTGTATAAAAGACTTTATATGTGTAAGTGTGTATGTATTTATGAGGAGAAATGTTTCTGGAAGGATCCATGAGCAACCATTAACAATAGTTACCTCTGGGGTATGAGATTATGTTAAACTCCTGAGATATCAGGATTGATTTGTGAATGCAGCGTAGACTAGGGCTATTCTGGTCAATATATGTAATAACTGAGTATGCATTTAATTTATTTATTCCATCTCCCCAATATATACCAGGTACTCAAATTGCTGTTTTCCAAGAACAAATATTAGATGTACTTATGAATCTAGGAATAATATCTCTGCTGGCGTCCTTCTCAAAAATGATAAAGGGCTGTCTTTGTGGGGAGAGGAGAATAATGGAACTGAAAACAAACTCGATTCTCTTGTCAGGGCTTGTTTCCCTCATAGGAAACATGTGTAAGGTCACATGTGTGATTTACATCCTGTTTTGTCACATGTGATATCATTTCCGCAATTATGACCTATTTTAACTACCCAATTTAATGCCAAATGTAATATCAAAATTCTGGGCAGGTAACATAGTAGTTTTGGGAGTAGGATACTTGAGTAATCAATGGCATTAAGCTAAGATAGGGTTTTTCAGTGGATATGTTAATAGGGCTGGAGGAAGTGGTTAAACTGTCCTGTGCATGTGTAAGTGTGTCTGTGCATGCATGAAAGAAAAAGAAAGAAAGGAAGGGAGGGAGGGAGAGATGTCAGAGCTCTGAAGCTAACTTGAATCTGGCCCTCTCCACTCCTCACTGCACCTGGAACACTGAATACTTCAGTTTATAGAAGCTTATTTAAGAAGTTATTTGAATAGTATAATAAAAATCATCTAAGACAAAGCACACCTCAGCATAATTTTGGGTGCTAAAAGAGCATCTATATAAGTATCTTCCCAGCACAGCCATGAATCAAAATCACATGCTTATGGGGCGGTCTATATAAAAGAATCAATAGATTATTTTGCTATAAAGATCACAGCACAGATAAAGTGAAATATGTCATTCGTTCAGTAAATACTAGCTTCAATTTACTCACTAATCCATTTAATCAATGTCCTAATCTAATTAGGATCCTTTTTTCCTTCTAGTAGGAAGTCCATGAAAATGTATTATACTAAAAAATCAGAATATTTTATGCTAATTTAATATATTATTATGTTTATTCATTCAAGGTTCAAATAAAAAACTTATGCATTTCTTGAGGAAAAACTATAATAAATGTGTAAAATGACAAATCTGAAAAAAGTTTATTATGTTAATATACTTATTAATCCTGAAAATAGTGATAATTCCCATTTACAAATGTAATTTACATTGGCCTCATATTATTCAGAAGAGCAAGAGAATAGATATGAGGAAAGACACAATCTGCATTTGAATATAAAGATTTATGGTAATGTTATGGAGTAATTCCATAATTTATACCAAGTAGATCAAGCCTAAGATATCTACAGGATATCCTTTGAAAGTCAAATGACTATAGACTTGCATATAAAATGATAATATCTGGATAGTACATGAATAATGCAAGAGTATACATTGAAATGTTCATATTAAATTAATCTGAATTGCTTTCAGCATAGTGAAATCCGTTTAAATCCATTCATTTTCCAGGCCAGGCAATGACAACTACATGAAGGTTTTGGACTGAGTCCTCTACTCTCTTAACTTTTTTTGAGTCATCACAGCTGGTTATACCTGGTTTCAAACTTAAGACTTCCAAATCTAGGAATTTAAAGTATAGGTAAATTTTTGCATAAATTGTATAATCTCTTCTCTGAAATCAAAGGAGAAAGAGTGTTTTAAAGAGATAAAAGAAGTCATAGAGAAATTTTGGTCTTCCCTGACTTGTCTCTCTGGTTAATCCATTTTTTAACATCATCCCAGCCCAAATTATGGTCTTCTGTTTTCTAAATTGATAAGATTTTCCATCAGTGAATGTTCAATATACATATTACATCATGCTCTTTAAAGGAACAAAGACACTTTTCAAAATTATTTTTTGCCCCTGACTTTACCACATCCTAAAACAATATTGCCTGAGAAACATCTTCGACTTCCTTCAACATACCTATTATTTGCCAAAGTAAACTGCAATGTAAGATAAAAAGAGAAAAGAATGAAACCTACAGAATGAACAGCTCAGCAGCCTCATCTATCAGAAACATTGATTAGTTTGATAATAATTCTGTAAGTGTGAGGCAATAATTATCCTGAAGGAGGCTTCCTAAGGTACGAGACAAAATTTATAGTTAAGTTGTTCGAAAGTGACTGGGAGCATGGAAGGCTTGTGTGACAGACTCTGTCCACTGCCTACACAATTGTATTCATCTCTATCTCAAATTCTATGCTAAGAAAATTCTGGGAAATAGCTTAATCTCAGGGAGGATGGACCCTATGTTATCTCAGGGGAATAAATTATGATTGAATGAATCATTATAATCCCATTCCTCCTGGCCAGAGATTTACTTTAGTTAAAGTCAACTAGGTGGTACTTCATGGAAATATTTTGCTTCATTGATAAAAATGTGCAAACATAACTAATATAGACTTTCACTCTTTTCGTTCCCTTTATTCCTTTGCTGGGAATAGATGTGGGACACCTGAAACTATGGCTGCCGTCTTATCACAACAAGGTCACAGGCATGAAAGAAAAGTTAAGGGCATTTAGAAATGCCAGCTCTGCTATTGTAGACCCACAGAACAAACAGAACGAATAACATTAGCTGCTTACTTATAGACATCTAATTACGTGAAATTAATAACTAACATTTTTTAACCAAGTGTGTTTGAGTTTTCTTTTACTTGTAGCTGAAATGATTTCTAGTTGATACAGAGGGGTTGGAATACCATATTTTTGTTCACAGTACAAGAGCAAATGCTTAAATGTTGAGGTATCAAAATGTTGGAAACTCTGCCCCAGAGGCTTAAGAGTAAACTGGAATGTCATATTGTCTGCCAATGTCCACAGAGATGGAGAAAAACGTACAGAAAATCAACACCTGCTACTTGAAATTCATCACAGGATACGAGGTAGAGGCATAAAAAACTCTGAAAGTCAAAAATTAGCACCAAAATGACCAATATCTTTGGGAATATGATGGCCAGTAGAGTGACCATGGCCAGAGCTGTACTCATATAGTGTGACCCATAGTCACCACCAATCCAGAGCCTTGACTACAGCCCAGTCCTGGGTAACTTCTGTTGCCCATATCATAGCCATGGCCAAGGCCACAAGAATGGTTTGTTCTTAACCTTGAAATTATATTGTACATTGAGCTCCTTATACTATCGATTTTGCTCAAATCTTTTTTAGAGATTAACATTGTGATGAGTAATTGTGACAATTTGAAAGGTCTACAAAGGTTTGACAAGTACTATGTATAAGTGAAGTGTGCAAGAACAAAAAAGAGTGTTAAAAATTGTGAGTACTGAGGTTAACTGAAGAGAGTGGGGGTGAGAAAATGTCATCTCTATGTGCCAATATTGCCAGCTCCGGCTGCAGGTACTCTCTCTATGCACATCATATTCCAAAAGATTTTGGTCATTTTGTTGCTAATTTTTGACTGTCAGAGTTTTTTATGCCTCTCCGTAGTATCTTATAATGAATTTCAAGATATTCCAACTTTTAAAGAGGGGGAAAAAAAAAGAAAATGTATTTGTATGTAAAATTTCCCAATTTTTAAATGTTGACAGCTAATTCCTTTTTTAAATTTTCTCATCGATATTTGGGCCAACACTGTGAGGGTCAACATAAGCATATCTGCGTATGGGCCAGATAAATAGTTCAGATTCTTTAAACAAGAAGACAATGACAGTGTTTTTTTGACATATCTCACTTTGGCAAAATGATATAACACATAGCTTCCTTTGATTGTTTTTCCTCCTTCACAAGAACTACTCAAACAGATCTTAAATTATACCAGGCCATTAGAATTTCAGTAGAAAGTCTGAACCAGCTGCAACCCCATATTTAGCTTTTTCACATTCCTTTAAATAAGCTTTAAAGTTGATTCTCATTTCAAATGAAAAGTTGAGAAAGAAATAGGTCACAGCCTAAGCAGATGTCTACTGTAAATTTCACGTAAAAACTAAGAATAGGGGTTAGTTTCTGCATGAAAAAATAATAAGAAAATGAAGCAGAAATTTCTGGGCTGTGAAGTGCATTGGAGACTCTCTCTTCATTTGTTTCAATAATGTGCTGTACATAGATCCTGTGAGCAAGGTTTTGAGCACATTTTTGATGTATCACATATTTCATTATATAATAGCTGTCAATTCTGAAAAATGTTTTACAGATGCAATGATAACCATGATGTTAAAGGGATTGGTGTTGTGGGAATGAAAATTTCTAACTGGGCCAAAAAAGGAAGTCAGCTACTTCAGCCACGGGACTGGTATGCGTGCAATGTACGATGATGAGTTTCCTTCATTTTTCACTTGTCTCTCACTACCTAATTCAGTATACTTCACAACCACGTAAAAAACCTCTTTAATTGTGTGTTATTGTAAGGACCATTACCAACTACAGTGAAATTTCACTCTTGCCTAGCTGGCGTCTTTTCTTTCCCTCATTTTCTTATAGCATTTGAACTCTTACTTAGGAAATTGCTCTCCCCCTTTTTGTATGATTCAAATGATCAGGGTAGGATTAATTCCATCCAAGATGCATAGATGGGCTCGATTTGTATACACTGAGTGGTGGAATCGCACTGTCACAGGGACTGGCTCAGGAATGGGTGTGATGTGTGAAGGACGAGACTTACAATGGGGGAGTGGTGCGTGTGAAGACCAGGTAAGAAGGCTTCTGATATACTAAAAAATTTATTCCATCAAATGTGCCTGGAATGTGGACAATGGAGAAAGACAAAGCCAGAGAGGTAGATAAGCCAGAGCTTGCAAATTTTGTAGAGCTTGTAAAGGATTGGGACTTTATTCTAAATGTGGTGTCACTGATTGATCTTACGCAAGTGACTGATTTGTGTTTTTGAGAAAAGTTATTCTGGTTTCTGTGTGGAGAAGGGGCTGGAGAGGAGGTGGAATACTGTGGCTATACAGAGACCAGTGAGGAATCTCCTGTAGCAATCCAGGCAATAAGAATAGAGACTCTGACTAGTGTGCTGGTGTGGAGATGGAATTAACAGACACAGTCAAGTGGCACATAGACACTTTGACTCCTACGAGCCAACGTGTATAACACACCACAGGAGTGGTAGAAGAGTCAGTGGCAGAAATGGTCATCCTGAAGTGAGGAGATAGGGAAGGAATGCATGGAAAACAAGATCTTTGGACTAAATATTGAAGGATAGAAAAAGTTGGATGGAAATAGAAGGAGGTCAAAGCAGCAACATCTATGAGTGAGTGCAGTTAATAAGAGAGGAAAGGACAAAGGGTGTTGGTCAGGGAGAAGAATAATTACACAAAATTGAGGCACAAAGGGAACACTTAGCACAGACATGGGAAACTATGTCAGAAAGGCAACTCCAGGCTTACTGCATTGGCCTTGATTTTAGGTTAACTAGTTTGTACATTATTCAACAGAAGGCATTGGACTATTTAAGGTTCAGGAAATAGATACATCCAAACAACAAAGCTACGCTTTCATAGCTTGTGTCTGGCAGAGTAGGGACATGGCTTCTGGAGTCACAGCTAAGGAGAAGACTAAAAGAAGCCTGATTAAATATTTGTGCTAGAAATGCAGAGGAAGTATTAGCTGGGTTTGCTGATATCAAAACACAATATGAGTGATAGTGATGGTGCTACAGAGATAACTGAGACTTCAAGCTTTGTTAGTTAGGTGGGTGATGATACCTTTAACAGAAAGAGAAAAATCAAGAGAACATTACATTTTGGTGAAAGAAGAGGCTTTTTACACAAATATTTAAAATTTTTCATGTGATGCCATTGCCATATTTTCTAGGATCAAGCAATACTAACTATAACTGACAAAGGGACAAATGCTATTCTCAAATTAATACATAGCTGCTTCATATTGCATGTGTGTTTATATGGTGCACATATCAAACATTGTTATGATGTTTATTGATGGCTGTTTGACATGTCTAATTACCGGCCTCCCTCCCCATCCCTCATTAGATGGTAAATTCATGGAGGCAAGGAAATGCATTTTTTTTTTCAGAGTCATTAATGTTTGGAGCACTAAAGGGTCTTGGAATCTGTTGACAATGTAGCTAAAGCCTCTTACACAAAGCTCTTTATTACATTCCTGACTTTTCTACACTGAGATTTGAAGAATATCCCTGTGTATGATGATTCTTTCTCTCTGTACTTCTGTGTCCTAAATTGTCCACATGGGTAACTCCTTTTTAAGACTATGCTCTCCTCCATGCAGTTGTATTCTAGGTAATACCAGGAAAAGCACAGGTTCTGCTAACCCAACTTACCTGCGGAATCATTAGAAACTTTTCATTTTAGTTTTTGTTGATGATACTATCATAGCTATATTCCACTTCCCTGGTTTGTACGAAGATTCTAATGCACAGAAGGAAACTTGATTTAATGATCCCAGAAAATTTAAATATCTAAATTATGATTATAAAACCATTAAAATACAAAGAAATCAGATTAGATTTTTGCTTATAACCTTCAGCATATTTCCCCATATTTTTCTATTATAGCTTTTAAATTCTAGATACTTTTGAATTGCCTTATAATTTTGTTCCTTCTTGTTAATTGACATTTCTTGTTAGTTTTGTTCTAAGTAATCAAGGTTTTATTGTGCAAAAGTTAAAATAACATATTTACTCTGGTACTATTTTCAAGTCTAATTGGGTTATTAAATAAAATGCATTTGAACAACTAAACATTAAAGAAATAAATTTTAATCTAACTTAAATAAAGACACCAATTCTACTCAAGACTACTAGGAGAGGGCTTTTCTTACATGTAAAGAAATATAAATTATGTGAGATCCCCTGACATTTTTCCCTAATGAAATTATTTATAAGCCATTTTAAGAAAAGTGTATCTGATACAGACATGCGAAGCAAACTTAGAAATGGCAAAATGAGATAAGGCATTGTGTTTGCTTTTTAATATAAGCTTCCACTGTATCATGGAAGCCTTAAATATTCTCATTTACAAAGGGTCTTTTAAAAAAATCTTGAAGTTCTAATAAAAAAGATTTCAATGCTATAACTCTGCAAAAGCATCCTTCTAAAACAGCTTTATATGTTACAGCCAGACAGCTTTTAAAATACTGTTCCGCAATTATTTAAGAAAATGAAACATGAAGAATGACCTCACTGGGAATTTTATTATAAGTTATCATTCATGTCTTGCTTAGGGTTTTTCTGTCGGGCAATCCTGAGATGGAAATGGATATGAGGTGACATTTGGTGTCAAGGATAAAGGGGAGTATGCTCCACGAAATGTAAGTCAGGGGAAGAATATCAAGTTATAAACTTCTCAAAGGCCAGGGTCATAGCTTCTGAGGATTTCATATCTTTTCTCTTCGGGATCAGCAATGTTAGTTCTATTAGTAGGTGCCCAATAATTAATATTTGAAATAAATGGCAGTTGCATTTGTGATGCAGATGCAATTATGCAAAGAGAATGGGAGGAGCTGGAAAGACCTATAATCCCACAGTAGTGAAACAGGGAAAACGTCTGTTTTCCCAGGGTGCCTGACATTTTCATGCTGTCTGCTATATCATCTGGCTTTGACAAGTCCTTCCAGGATTTAGACCTTTAGTTCCTCAAATGACACTCCTTAAGCCCTTGACTGTCTATAAAGAAAGTTGCTGAATTATGTGATATCTCTAGTCTTCAAAAGGTTTAATTATCAGTGTCTTCCTTTCTATGCTACCCCTATACCTATACTTTATCAGGACCATGACTATCTAACTCACACCAATGAGAGTAGAAATACTCTTAGTTATTACTACCAGGTTTGTGCAAAATAAATGAGGAATGAGAATATTGGAAAAAAAATTGGTAGATATAATACAGAGAGCCCAAAATGAATGAAAAGGGAAGGAAATACCTTTTCTGTCCCATTGCAGGAGAACCCATGGATTAGTTATAGGTTTGGATTTATCTAGATTGAGGACACGTGGCAAATTTAACAGGATCTGCATGAGGAAACAATGCATATATATATATATTATGTACACATACATATGCATACTTAATATTGGGTCAGAACAGAGCTTGATAACCAATTCATTTACTTCAGTTTTAACCAAAGAAATGTTCATCTGGCTGAAAACAGCCGATCAAGTAGGTCTTGACTGTTTTTCCTTTGATAGACATTTTAGTGGCCAATTGGGGATGGAGAGAATGGGACCCATCAGTGTCACTGCCATGCAGAAGTAGAAAACCAGAAAAAAGATGTTCCCAAACCCCAATTCAGACTTAGACCTTAAGTCTAAGAGGGTCACTCCTAAATCTAGGGGTTGCGCAGAGCTTCTTGTTACCCCTTTTTTCCACTCCTAAATATAATAGAAAGGGTACTAGCAAGGTCAAGAATGGACTGGAGAGACCCTGAGTGTCAAGCACAAGAATGTGGTCCTAGGTCACAAGGTGCACAGGAGACCTAGTAGCTTCCTGTGATCTTGCAAAGCTCATGGGTACCAGAGGTATCATACAGAAACAAACACTCTCAAATAACAAAGAACCAGTTTTTGCCTGATGTAAAAAAACTTTTTGTGAGCCTGTAAGTGATTCACGATTTTGGGATTTGTGATTTAATGTCATCACAGCTAACTTCAGAAATTGAAAATAATTAGCAAACATGTGAATTAACCTTCTGATTCATCTCCACACTTTGTTTTCCAAGTGCTACCATACCAAGTCTCTCACTGTCCTGTACGTGCCTGAAAGCATCTTCCCACTTTTTTTTTAAACTCTGGAAAACTCCTACTCAATCTCCATAACACAGTATTTATGGCCTCCTCTTCTTGGAATTTTGAGCTTTTTCTAGCTCCTTGCTCCAATATCCTGTAATTATTCTACTGATACAAATTTCCCCCACTACACTGTGAACTCTTTAGATGAAGGGCAGAAATTACACATGACTATTTTTATTCCTAGGACTTAGTAAATCTCCTGATATTTAATTATTTGAAAATAAATTAGTAAATATGTGGGAAAATGCAAGGTAATTAGTATTTGAAAGAGATCAAGATGTGTGTCTTTTTCTAACTTTTTTTGAAGGGAATAAAATTTCTCCCTTTCCCACTGACATGGACTATTTTAACAGTGTGGTGAAATGAAAAAGTCCTTTACTTGAGCATTCGGAAACCTGTTATCTAGGTCAAACTCTGTCCCTGCCTCACTTTTTGTCATTTGACTTTTTTGAGCCTCACTTTCATCCACAATAAATCAGGGTGTTCTACAGTGCCGTCTGACATATAAAAAATACTGTCATTCTTGGTAACTATCCCAGAGTGCCTTCCTTCACCTGGAAAAAAGGCAACAACTTAAGTGACAGTCAAGACAAACTTTCTATGGATAAACAATATCCTTTCTTTATTTATCAAACAATATACAAGACAAAATAAGGTGAAAGAAAACAACCCCAAACTATAGGTAACTCCACTTCCAAAATTCAATTCATCTCTGGCAGCAGTGAAGAACAATTTACCACTCTTTCTGCGTGGTGTTCCACCATCTCAGCAGGATATGTTTGAATGCCATGTGTTCTATTGCCCTTAAGGACAGCAAATGTAAGACAGAACCAGTATAAATGTGTGCGGCCTAATATGTCCTTGACCCATAAAATAAGCCAGACCTAAACTGAGCCAGACTTAAAGCCTGGAACCAGAGTTTTACTCTTGATGAGAGGAAAGGCCTGAGTAAGTAGTTTTAGGATGTGCAGTTCAATTTTGTGCCAGAATGAATACCAAATAATCCATGAAGAGAGGTTTAAAACCTTGACCAGGCTGTCTTTCATTTCCCACGAAGAGATCATACCTACTTTTTTAAGATGTGAGTACTTAGGAATTAACACGAACTAAACGGGAAATGTGATCTCAGCATGAAAGGACTTGCAGAAACATCAGTTGTTTACCATCTATCATGGACACCTATGTAGAAGGCAGCCCAAGAGAGTTAAAGGCAAAAACAAGAAATTAAAGCTATAACTACAATGGCATACACCTGTAAATCCAGAAAGCTGACTATATTGACAATTTCCTAAAGATTATTTAATATCCTACAAATAAATGCCATAAGGAATTTTCATTTTTATAATTATTTTTGTGACAAAATATTATAGATAAAGTTAAAAGTGTGTTTTAACTTATTTCTCAGTTTTACTATCTCACACTTTCAGGAAGAAAACAAGCACGTGAGAGTTGGTGATTCTTCAGGATTGTTTTGTTTTTTAAATTTTTTTCCTTACCAGTACAGTGGGAGGAAAGACTTTGGAATTTTTTTAGGCAATTAATTTTGTCCCTTTGAAGATATAATTGTTAAATAAAAATCCATTTAAGATTTATGTAACTTGCACAGTGGCATTGAAATTAACACAATGAGCACTTTCCCCTGTTGACTCTGGGCAGTTAGATTTCATCTCTTAATTCTTTGTTGTAAGTAGGAGGAATAATAATCAGATGTTAATCTCATTGAAGTTATCTAGATTTATTGATAACAGCACTGACATTCCCACATGCACCTGAAAGTGATAATTTGCATTCTTTGACATCAGGGAAATGAATCCTTTTCACAACTAGTAACTAAACGCCTACTGCTTTCTACTACATTCTAGGCATGGTAGGGAAAATAAATGGGGAAAAAAACAAAAAGCATGTCTGCCCTCAGAGAGCTTATATGTGATGGTAGGAACACCAAAGTTGTAAGTTTCCAATTACATAGTACAGAATTAAAGAAATCACATTTCTAGTATTTAGCCAAAATGCACGAACTTCTGTGTATTTGGCTGTGTTTTCACATGAGAGTTTATTATCAGCATGTTTGTGAAAATCAGACTAGGAATGCCAGCCTTCCCAGAACCGGTTCAATTCAGTCTTTCCATTAGCATCAACAACTTTGACTTCTTGAGCTTCGTTCATTTACCAACATGCTTTTGAGACTTGTCAAAAGAACTTATACCCTTTCTATTCTTTGACAGGGTGAAAGACTGAGACTTGACTTAGGTCATATAATTGCTCAAATGAACTGGAATTTTTCCCATGGGCCCACTTAGTGTTTGCCATCTGACATGACCTCAGAGAACTACAGATATGGTCTGGTAAGCAAGACTTCATCTCCATGTCCCCCGTCTTCCGTGATAGTCTCTGCTGTGCTGAGGACCTCCACCCTGAGTCAACGTCCTCTGAGTCATAGGAGGTATTATCTCTGTTCTTCCAATAAATTCTAAGCCTTTTGAACCCTTGAGGTCTGCAGGTGGTAATGGGTCGTGAATGATGAGAAGTAAAAGAATATGTGAGCTTCCTGCCTCATGCCAAAGTCACTTAAGGTTTGATAGTATTGACACAAACATTTCATAAATGGGACACAAAGTTCACTTAATCTTTTTTTAAAGATAAAATTCCAATCGAGATACTTTGCAGTTATAAAGTACTACTCATTTTGCTGTTCCCCCAGGGAACACAGAATTCTTTCAATCTTTCTCGGCACTTGCAACTAACTTCAGGGGAAAATGTTGAGCCACCAACGTGGTACAATCACGATAGTCATACGGTTACTGCAGTTACACTAATTGTGGCAAGTCTACAGGACCTTACAAGAGCTGCCCCCAGTGAGCCCAGATGTCCTTTCTTAATGCTTGCACTCTCTCCTGCTGCTCAGCCAGGCTGGGCTTCCCTGTTGCTCCAAACTTTTACTCAGGACAAAGTTCTTAATATTCCCTCCACCTAAGACACTTTTCCCCCAAATATGCACAAAAGCCTTTCTCACCTCCTCAGGTCAATGCGTAGGTGTCATTTCCTTTGGAATGCCTTTGCTAACCACTCCTTTGAAAGCTGCAACCTTCTTAACGGCATTTCCTTTCCTGCTTTACATGCTTCTGTCTACTGCTCAGCAATAAAAAGGAACAAAAAGTATTGACACACAAAACAATGTGGATGGATCTGAAGGGCATTATACTGAATAATTTTTAAAAAGCCAATCTCAAAAAGCTATGTACTATATGATTCCGTTTATATACCATTCTTGAAATGGCAAAATTATAGAGATGGAGAACACTGGTTGCCAGACATCGGAGAAGGGGAGAGAGGATGTTACTATAAAGGGGCAGCATAAGAGATTTCCTTTTTTGGTGGCAGAACGGTTCTGTACCTCCATTGTGGTGGTGGAGGTGGTTATAGATGATAAAATGTCATAGAATTATATAAAAAGGTATACCAAAAAAAATAACCATATGCAAAAACTGGTAAAATATGAGTAAGATCTAAAGTCTAATTAATTTTATTATGCCAATTTTTTGGTTTTGATAATGTACTATTGTTATATAAGATTTCACAATTTAGGGAAGTTTAGTGATGGGTGCAGAAGACAAAAGTCTCCATACTATTTTGCAAATTTGGGTGAGCCTATATTTTAAAGTAAATAAAAATAAAGTAAAAAGTAAAATTAAAAAGTCTTCCTAGCATTTATCACCATCTAACATGCTATGTAATTTACTTATTTATTTTCTTTATTCTCTGTCTCTCCCCACCAGTATGCAAGCTCCATATGGGCAAAAGATTCTCATTTGTTTTGGTCAGTGCTGTATCTATGGTGCATAGAGCAGTAGTGAGTACATAGTAAGCTCTCTATGAAGTTATTGAATTAATTTATGATTAATAAATATATTTTATATATAGAAATCATCTTAAAATTATAGTTAATATCACGATCTTTGATTTTGATCCCAGCTCTGCTATTCTCTAGTAAAATTTTTTTTTTTTTTTTGAGACAAGAGTCTCACTCTGTCACCCTGGGTATAGTGCAGTGGTGTCGTCATAGCTCACTGCAACCTCAAACTTCTGGGCTCAAGCAATCCTGCCTCAGCCTCTCAAGTAGCTGGGACTACAGGTATGCCCCATGATGCCTGACTAATTTTTCTATTTTTTGTAGACACGGGGGTCTCGCTTTTGCTCAGGCTGGTCTCGAACTCCTGACTTTAAGCAATCCTTCCACCTCAGCCTCCCAGAGTGCTAGGATTACAGGGCTGAGCCACCTCACCCCGGCCTCTAGTAGATTTTTATCAAATCACTTGAATGTTTTATTTAGTTTGTTCATCCAAAAAATTAATAATGCTTAAGAGATTAAATTTTAAAATCACACACACAATAGTACAAAGCTGATGGAAGTATTATTTGAGATAAATGTCTTGTAAAGAAATGCAGTAAAATGCTTTAATAACTTTTACTAAATTAATATCATTTGACTTAGTGATTTATCAGAAATGTGGCCACAGTTTTAAGTGCAAGAATAATCATCACAACATTATTTATAGCAGCAGGAAATTTTGAAATAATCTAAATGTCTAATAGCAGGAAAAAGGATATATGTTTCTGGTGTATTTTACCACAATTTGAAGCTTTTTTCTGAAAACAAATACTTCATTTTTATGAATGAATAACTAAGTATAGCTCTAATCCACAATAACTTAAAGTCAGATTTTAAATTTTTATTCTTTATTAACATAATAGCTATTAATAGTATCCATCACTTAGAAAACTTCCCCTTTCACAGTGTCTTTTACAACATGTATTTTGCATCACAATGATGAATACAAAAATACCTTTGTTTAGAAATTATAAGAGAGAGTAAATGAACATCCATCCCATTATTTTGGTCTCATGACTAATAAATCTGCAAAAAAAAGCAATGTGAATTATTAATAAAATGCCCTCCTCAGAACGTGTTATTGTAAATGGTAGGTATATATATTAAATGAAATGTAATTGCAAAAAATATTTTAAAAATCTGGTCTCAATTCCTTATATAGGGAAAAATAATAATGAAAAATTGATACCCCCTGATTGAAAATTACTGATGTTTTCACATTTGAAATGTTATGGACAATAATAATATTTTTATCTAGAAAGAAAAAACGATGAAAATCAGTGTCAATCTGACCTTATTCATAAATTTAAGTGAAAAGTTATAGTTATGCACTCTACCCTGTGGTCTAGTGGCTACGATTTGGTGCTTTCATTGCTGCAGCTCAGGTTTGATTCCCACTAAGAAAAATTATAGGTACAAAAATTAGTTTAAGGTGCAAAATCATACACAAATAACTTAGATTATTTAATACATCCTCATGAAGATCAAAATTCACAGAAATACCACTGGCTTTTCATCAGCCTGTAAAATATCTGTTATTTTGAAACAGCTTCCTTGAAAGGGAGCTAAGAAGCAATAAGAAATACATCCTCTCTCCCTGAATAGACAAGCTTTGCTTTCCCTAGTCATTCAATTATTAAAGAAACAAATGACTATAATATACACCTACATCGTACTTGGTGTTGAGGATATTATACAGATTAAGTTCCAGTTACAGCCTTAAATGATCTCTCAAGGACAAAAGGGAAGGAAAAGGTGTAAAAATTTTAATTAAATATAATTAAAGTAACTAAAATTAGGTGCCATAATGCAATATTTAATTATATTTCAGGTACAGACTAAATCTCATATTTAAACAAAAATTTTGCTCTAAGTGAAGTTCAAATTTTTTGACAATAAGCCTTGGTCATTTTCTGGCTGAGGTCTTTTACAAATGTGTTGGCTTCATGACTCTAATTGTATTCTCTACTTTCTCTTTTCTCAGAAACGCTAAGGTCTTTGCCCTTTAGAAGCAACCCACATGATACACTCTCTTTGAGCTGGTTAATTTACTGACACACAATCTTTAAATGTTTTTCTTTTTAAAATAGGCAACATGAAAGCAATTAAGTTAATTAGTGTAAACTCCAATTAGGAGTTATAACATTGCTGTGTTGATATAATCAGAAAACATTAGAAAACACTACTTCTGGTTTCTTTCTGTGTGGGTATATTCGGGGGGGGGTGTTTCTTTGTTTTGTTTGTTTCTTTTTTAATTTGAACTTTTCTATTTCTAGTAAGAATTATTAATGTTATTGTTTTCTGAAACGTTATCCTGTATTTGATACTTTTCAAAATAGATATGACTAAATGGAACAAACTCAACTGCTTTTGATTGAAATTTGTAGCAAGAAAAATCAAGGACTGTATAATCTGCAAGATTTCAAAGTTGACATACTACTTGGAAAGTCACATCTCTTTCTTCCTGTATTTATGGTATGATGTATTTCAGAGGGAAAATTGTTATCATTCTTGGATTAATGGAAGACATTGAAATTTAACAATCCCAACATAGCTCACCCATGCAAGATTTCTTTGCACAATGCCTGTGATAGACAGTTATCCAACCATCTTTTGAAAATTTCTAAAGAAAGTAGGTTCACTGTCTCACACACTGGCCCCTGTGTTAGTGAACAAACAAGTGTTAGAGAGGCTTTCTTTATGCTGAACCAAAATTTGCCTTTCTGGTGCCATTTCATACCAAAATCCTTAGTTTTATGCTAAGAAATACACTTAATTTCTATTCTCCATGACAGCCCTTTTACACTGAAGATATCTATTATTGTCCCCATATAAAATTTTGCCAAATTTTCTCTTTCCAAAATGACATTTGTAGTTCCTTCATCACAGTTGCTAAATCTTTGAGAGTTATAATTGTCTCCTAATGGTCTCCAGTTGGGTACAGTATCCCAGGTGTTTCACAGTTGGCATTTAGAACACTGGAATATTCATCTCCTGTATATATCAGCACTGAGCAACAGAAATATAATGTAAACACTGCATATGTAAGTTTAATTTTTTAGTAGCCATATTAATTAAAAAGTAAAGAGAAACTGGTGAAATCAACTTATTAATATATTTTATTTAACTCAGTATATCAAAAATATTATCTCAACATATCATGAATATGACTCATAATTAATATTATACATTTTTTTGGTCTTTACTAAGTCTTCAAAATCTGGAGAGTGCATTTCGTACCTCAGTTAGGACTAGCCACATTTCAAGTGCCTAATTAACACATGTGGCTGGTGGCTATAGTATTGGCAGCATGGTTCTAGATGGTTTAATATTATTAACTCAACCTAAAAATATCTCAATGTTTTCAAAGTTCATGTGACAGCCTAAATTCATACTGAGCTGAAGGTGATAAAAACGCTTAAGTTAGTGTATCAGTTACTATCCTTCATCCTATCTTTTGAGAACCAGATTTTTATAAAACACATGCTTAAATTCACTCTAACCACTGTCAAGTTTAATCATGTTAACTCAGGTCAGCATTCCTACATCTGGATTATCTATAATCTTGATTCTTTAGATTATCTCTGTAAATCAACTCTCCATTCTAGCTTGCTCATTCAAAACTGTGATAAGTATGCTTTTATTTTATTTATTTAAAACTCATTTAAACATATGGAGCAGGAAGAGGTTATGAAAATAATAAAGGCTTGTGATATATTGATAGAGGCCCCCCCACATAATATAAATTAATCACAATTGTCTGGGTATGGCTATTTAGCCAGCTTCGAAGCCACCTCATGTCACTAGCACACAGCATAAACTCTACAGTGATTTCCTGATGTATTATCTAAAGCCTTCATGCAATTCAGTTCCTTCATCTCAGCACCTGTGGTAGCCAAGACAGCCATCAGTGACTCTAATCTCTTGATTTCCGTGACCTAGTGTGCTCCCTTCCTGCCTGGAATCACAGCTGCTTCTGTGTGACAAAGAGACTATAGTGATAGTGATGGTTTATGAGTTTCAAGGCTAGATCAAAAAAGGCACTCAGACTCCACCTGGGTCCCTTGGATCCCCCACTCTGGGGGAAGCCATACACTATGCCATAACACTGAAGTAGCCCTATGGAGAGTCCCACATGGAGAAAAACTGAGGCTTTCAGCCAACAATTGGTATCAACTTGTCAGCATGTGAACAAGACACTTTGGAAGTATATCCTCCAGCTCAGTCGAGCGTGCAGATGATTGCGGCCTCACAGTCTAGACCACAATCCCGTATTAGACCTCAAGTGGGAAATGCACAGCTACGTCCTTCCAGAATTCCTGATCCACAGAATCCATGATCACAATAATTTACTCTTTTATGCCATGAAGTTTGGCATAAATGCAGCATCACTAGGTAACTAGAACAAGATATTATTACTTAGTATTATAGTATTTTGCTAATACACTATTTCCCAAATATGTTTTTTGTTCTCTATTCCCATAAACAGATCCATGAAAAAAGAAAAACCAGTGATGTGTAAACAAGTAAGCTTAGGGTGCAATGAATACATTTTCTTCCATTTGATGAATTATAATACAGAAGTTTGTTAAAATCTCTGTGAAGCCTCATAATAGAGTAAACAGCTTAATTCAAATTCAACCTAATATTTCCCAAATATATGTGGACTCACTCTATTTTTTCTTTGTGTTATGCCTATTACTATTTTGTGGAACCCCATGTGAATGACAATTTTTTTGCCAACCAAACATAAGGAAAAATAGATTATTTTATAGTCTTAGGTATTTATCCATAGGTAGTAAAAATAAATACCAGACGTGTGTAGGACCTGCTGAACTAAAGAAGAGTCCATTGGCTTGATACAATTATATATGTAGGTACCTACTAAGAATGTCTGTCCTACATCTGCCTACCTGTTGTAAACATATGCAAAGCTAAAGAAGTAAGCTGGGGTTTGCATCTTGCAGTTTAAGATGAGAACAGAACATGCTTTCGATAGAAATAAACTACCTGTGAATATATACAAATGATGACTCCGTTATGCTTTACTCGTAACTGCCTTGGGTAGTAACGATTTTTAGGTCTGTCTCGCTAAATAACTCTTATGCCTAGAAACTCACTTTCATTCCGTTGCTTGTTAATTCTACTCATTTATTACTTCTAGTGTGATTTTATCAGAATAACTGAAGCAATTACTTGATATTGAAAGTGTATATCTATCTTTTAATAGGCTTGCTTTCTCAATAACTTGAGCTAAGAAATCAGCACTTCAAGTAGAGAGTGAGTATGAATCAGAGAGCTTTCAGTGGTAACATATCACAGATTCTCCTATTGATAAACAGTTTTGTAATTTATTTTTATTTCTTTACTTTAGAATAAACACTAATGTCTAGTAAAACAGCATCATGAACCAAAAGGAACTTCAAACTCTTTCTATTTTTCACCATACCCAGCCAATAGTGATAGGTTAGAGCACTCTAAATAGCAAAGTAATGAAGATGAATAAATTCCTTATGATATAACCACATGAAACAATCGTAGAGCCATCAGAAATAACATTTTTGAAAAATATTTAAGGCAAGGGACAATGTTCATAGTTTAATATTCAGAATAGTAAACTGTATTATACTATTCTTACGATTTTGACTATAAATGGAAAAAATATATATACTAATGACAGTAAATAAGACCTGGGTGAGATAAACCACTATGTTAACAGTGGTCTTCTCTATAAGAGGTGGATATAGGGTTTACATTTATCTCCGTTTTTTTCCAGTATTTTTGGAGTCTCTACACTAGACATATAGTACTTTCAAAATAAAAAGAATGATGCTATTTCAAACCATGTGGTTCAATTGCAGGTGATCAAAAGCAGGTAATAAACTGATAAATACATTAATAGCTATCACAAAAAGGAAAGGTTGTAAATACTGGCTTCCAAAAATGTTTCTCAAGTTTTCTTCCCGCCTTCCTTCCTTCTTTCTTTCCTTTTATCCCCCCTCCTAGGGACTTTTGATTTTTCTGCTTTAACTAAGAAAAAAAAAAATCTAAAATTGACACTAACATTTTTTTCATGCCTCATTACTTCCCTTCAGTAAGAACAAAGTTAAGTAAAAAGGCAGTTTAGCAGCAGTAGCAGCTACAAACAAGGAAAGGTGCACATTCTATGGGAACTGGAAGGCAAGAGGCTTCAGGATGAACTCCAAGCCCCATATTTAAATCCAGTCACTTTCACACACTGTGCTTTCCCTGAGTTTATTATTAATTGAATTATTTGAAATATTAGTGCACCCCAAGTTTATGAAGCTTAATAGTCTAGACAATCCCATGACCACATCATGTACTCCCACAGACTTCTTAAATATGTGTCTGTAATTGTAAAGCACTGAAGTATTAAGGCCCAGAATTTAATTAGATAATTCACTAGAGAACAGTTACTTTTTCAAGCAGTAGTGCATGCAGGATTCATTTTGCAGTGATTACTTCTTCGTTAAAATAGATATTTATCATAAAGAAGATTTTGTCTACAGAGCTACAGACTAGTAGTGGCCTAAACTGAAACAAATGCATCTAACTCCACAGGATTAATAATACTGTTCCTTTGTAGAGCTTCAAGTTTAGAGGACAGATGCCAACATAGCAGATGTAGCTCAGGTGTAATTGATTTGTTCCCTCTATTAGACAAGATTTAAAAGATTCATTCAACTTTTACTTTTGTATTTGGAAAAAGCTAATTCTTATGCAGATTTATGTCCCATTATGCAAAAAAAACAGCTCTAATTCTGCTGAAACAACAGTAAATTGAATTAAAGTTTCTGACCACAAACATAAGACATAATAAAAAAGAAGTTGATAGTGTAAAATAAATAGTTAACTAGTCCACTTAATGTGTATTTTAAATCAAAACAACAAGAACTCTATAAATGACAATTACTTTAAAGAGATTTTTAAAAAAATTAGTTTCTACTTACTTCATGTTTGTCTTTAAAAAAATGTTATAAATCACTGTTGACATTTTAGGAAGGGCTTAAAATACAACTGTTAATTTCAATAGACCAATAATTGCAAATATATTGGGATAGTATATAAAATAAAATAGCTTAATGACTAAATTCCAACTATTCAGAATAACAGAAAAATAATTTAGTCTGATATGGGAAATGTCAAAATACTAGATGACAAATCTTAACCACAAATATTCTGATCATCAAGTTTTTATCATATTATGATTTTGTCATATTTTAGAATGCTTTTTTTCTTTAAAAATATTTTTAATTTTATGGCATTAGAAAGCATCTGACAATGATTAAGTTGGCTATTTTTGACAAACAATTTCAAATAAACAGATATAAAAATAAAGTTTATTGCCTGTGTAGCCTATATAGCCTGGAGAAGGATACAAACTGAGTATTGAAATAATATATGTAATACAAGTTTCATTTTTCTTCCAATCAATTAATTAGAATCCAGTTGATATGATTTCAAATAAATGGGAAAATAATGTCAGACTACAGAATAAATCTATGAAGATATGTAAGAACTTTGTCAAAATGACAGTGTAATGAAAAGGCAGGGGACTTTGGAACTAGAAAAACGGGACTGAGTCCCAGCTCCACAGCTCTGAAGTGCAGCCCCTGAGCACTTCCCCCTCCTCTATAAAATATGATCTCAGTAGCCAAGGAGCAGGGACTTTGGAGGTTTGAATTGACAAACATACTTCCCTTGGTAGATGCACTATCAAGCACTCAACAAATGTTTGCTCCCTTTCCTAGGATCCCTTTTAAAAATAGGTATC
The DNA here is from genome assembly GCA_023783475.1 of Daubentonia madagascariensis. Taxonomy (NCBI): domain Eukaryota; kingdom Metazoa; phylum Chordata; class Mammalia; order Primates; family Daubentoniidae; genus Daubentonia; species Daubentonia madagascariensis. The sequence goes on along the minus strand of JAKFHU010002088.1, from coordinate 72,963,260 downwards.
AAAAGAGAAGCAGACTAGTGGATGGGAAAAGCAATGATCAAAGAAATAATCCACATAATAATCTATTATTCATGTACATGTTTTTTACAGTCTAATCAACAGTAGAGTGGATAAATGTTGATATATGCAATGGAACGCTATATAGCAGTGAGAATGAGCAATCTATTATACAAGTATTAAAAAAATGGATAAATTCTACAAATGTAGTGTTGAGCAAAAGAAGAGCTATGCAAGAGTACTTATATGAATCTATTTACCTAAAGTACAAAAACAGGCAAAACTAATCTTAACAGATGTAGACAGTGTTCTCCCTTGTGATGGGTAGCAATGGAGTAGAGAAACATTTTGCTGCTTTATCTGGCTGACGTTTCCAGGGATGTGTTCAGTTCATAAAAATTCACCAGACTATCCTCATAATATGTACAAGCTCCTGCATGTGTGTTACACTTCCATAAAATTTTAAATGTGAATAATTTGAATTTAAATACATATTTTGCTCCAAATTTTATGCAAACCCCACTATGCCATCTATAATTATAATATGACATATCAAGAATTAACCTTGAAGGGTAAATTGGGCAAGACCAGTGTCCAAGGTCAGAAAGGAACAATTGGATATTAAATCCAGGAATAAATGATTGTGAAACACTAAAGAAGGAAATGGTAGATCATCTTTCTTAAATATTGTCTCTAACTCTTTTTCCTATACATGGTTAGGTCCTGGCTGTTTAGCTGTATTCTCAGGTATTTTCTTTTGTATTTTAAGAAATTAGTTCTTCTAAACCACTGGTTCTCAGACTTGAATGTGCATCAGAATCACCTGGGGGGCTTGTCAACCCTCAGGTTGCTGGGCCTCACTCCTCAGATTTCTGCTTCAATGGGTTTAGGCTGGAACCAGGGAATTTGCATTTCTGATAAGTCCCCAGGCTATGCTGATGATGCTATGCTGAGCCTGTACATTGCAACACAGTGTTTCAGAAAGTTTTCAATCCTGAATCATACTAGGCAAGTTTGGGAAGTCTCCTTATCCTCTGTATTTTCATCAATAGAATAAGAATAACACGTACTGCTGTTGTATGTTAAGAATTAAGGAGGTTGTAAGAATTAGGGGTGTACAAGTAAAAACTTTGGTACAAAGTAGGTGTAGTATAAAAGTAGCTATTTTTATTTTTATTTCTACTCTTTCCTTTCTCTGACATCTGGAAAGTCTTCAACAGGTGGAAGAGACCGGTTCACTTAAATTCAGTGATCTTCAAACAGGTTATACATTACAATCTCCCGGGGAGTTTTTAAAACTCCAAAGTTGGGCTATACCTCAGACCAATTAAATGAGAGTTTCTGCAGGATAGGACCTGTGCATTAATAATTTTTAAAATGCTCCGGGTGAGTGTAATGTACAGCCAGGATTTAGAATGACTGCTTTAGTTCCACAAGCACAGACTAAGTAACATACAGAGCCCACAGAAGAACCCATAGAAGAAGTCAGTTGTTGATCAAAAAAAACACAATGAGATACCAAGTCATACATGCTAGAATAGCTATAATAAGAAAAATGGAAAATAACAACTTTTGGTGAGGATATAGAGAAACTGGAACTCTTAATAGATTGTTGGTTGTAATGTGAAATGGTACAGCCACCTTGGAAAACAGTTTGGTGGTTCCTCAAAAAGTTAAACTTAGAATTATATGACCCAGCAATTCTACTCCTCAATATATACTCTCAAAACTCAAAACAGACACTTAAAAAATTCTTGTGCACACATGTTCACAGTAGCTCTATTCATAATAGTCAAAAAATGGGAAAACTCCACACATTCATCAATGGATAAACCTAAACCAATTGTGGTACACACATACAATGGAATATTGTTCAACCATAAAAAGGAATGACATATTATACATGCTACAATGTGGATAAACCTTGAAAATGTGTGCACGTGCATACACACACACACACACACACACAGGGCAATCGTGGCATTTACTTACTCTAACACCATCAATGACCCCAGATTGCTATCTCAGTATAAACTGTATAGAATAGAATGAGTTCTTCTGTAGTTTGGGCTCAACCAGATGTACAGGTTTGTTTTTTTCTTTCTGAATTGTCAACCAATGGGCTAGTTAGTCTGAACTGACTGCTATCCCTCAAAGACTTAATGCTACTTCCTTAAATTTCCATGTTGTCTGCCCACCTGGAATGCTTTTCTATTCATCCCTACCTATCTGCTCTTCAAGGTCCAGCATTTGCTTCCCTCTCCAACATGGTTACCTTGAGTGGAAATTTCCTCTATCCTTTGATATTACCACTCATGATGGATACATGACACAATGCCGTATGCTGAGGATATAAATGCTTGTGTCATATTACCTCTACCTGATTGTAAGTTTCTTGAAGGTGCTAGTTCAATTTTATATGTGCATGCACACACATACCTCCTGCATAATGTCTCGCCCAGCAATTTGCACCTGGTAGATGATGAATAAATAAAATGAATAAATGAATGAAGTGATATAAAATGATAAAATTTAGCTTGATCATTCTTAATTTATTAAAATAGTAGAATCCTTTTACTTCCAGAGATTGTCCTGTCATAAAGTATCTTTATTTTTCCTTAAGAAAAAAAAGGTGTAAAACTATGAACATTGGCCCACAGGTAAATGTTTTTGTTGTTGACTATCTTTTCGTATGATCTTGACAAAATTTGTCAAAATATTAAAAGTTAACCTAGTCTTATACTCTATAGTCAACATTTTTAAAAGATAAACCTAAATTTAAAAATTAAGTACTTAAAAATAAGATAAAAAGTATCTTCAGTTTCTGTGGTTGCAGTGTGGTCATTAATGATACTATCTGGGATGATCTGACATAAAAATACAGTTTTACTTTTCATACATAGTTAACCAACTTCCCTGAAAGCAAATACTAAAAATTGTTCTTCTGGTAGACACTGAGTGACATGGATAGGGATGAAAAGGCTTTCAAGCTACTAACAGTAGTATGTTTAATAATTGATTATCTTCTACTATTTTTAACTGTTTTCATCTACAAATTGTTGAAAACTGTATCAGATTTGTGTGAAACTATAAATATGGAAATGGTTAGTAAAATCTTTCTCACTTGTTTCCTTAACTTGTTTGAGGCAAAATATTTCAAAGATTTTGCATAATTCATACATTTGATGAAATAAGTTGAACTTGATTTTTTAAAATTGTCTTATTTTAGGAAATTTTCTTTAATTATAGCTTTTTATAAATTAATACCTTTTATTTTAAGATAATTATAGACTAATATGCAGTTGTAAGAAATAATACTGGGAGATCTCGTGTGTCTTTTACCAAGTTTCCCCCAGTGGTAACACCTTGCAAAACTATAGTACAAGACAACAACCAGGATATTGATATTTATATAATCAAGATACAGAGCATTTCTATCTCCACAAAGACCCATCTTGTTGCTCCATAAAATGAAAAAGCCACTGCTACTCCCTCCGTTTCCCCTGTTAACTACTAATCTGTTCTCCATTTCTGTAATTTTGTCATTTCAAGAATGTTATATAAATGGGATCATACAAACAATCACATTTTGGGACTGGCTTTTTTCACTCAGCATAATTCTGGAGATTCATCAAGGTTGCTGCATATATCAAAAGCTGGTTCCTTTTTATTGCTGAATACGTATTGCACAGTATTGATGCACCACAGTTTATTTTACCATTCATTCACTCACTGAAGAACATCTGGGTTGTTTCAGTTCTTGATTATTATAAATAAAGCTGCTATAAATATTTGTGCACAGATTTTTGTGTGGACATAAGTTTTTTATTTCTCTGGGATAAATGCCCTACCAAAATTGCCCAGCAAAATGCAATTGCTGGGTCAGATGGCAGTTGCATGCTTAGTTTTTAAAGAAACTACCAAATATCTTCCAGAGTGGCTATAACATTATAGATTCCCAACAGCAGTGTATGAGTGATCCAGTTTCTCTGCATGCTTGCCATCATTTGGTTTTGTCACTATATATATTTTTTTTAATTATAGCCATTCTGATAGGTTTGGGGTCGTATTTCATTGTGGTTTTAATTTGCATTTACTTAACATCTAGTGATTTTGAAGTAGTTTCATGTGTTTGTTTGCCATTTGTGTATCTTCTTCAGTGCAATGTCTCTTCATGTCTGGGCCTATTTTCTGATTGTACAGCTGTGTTTTATATTTGTCATTGTTTTTAACTGTTCAATTTTGAGAATTCTTTATATATGAACTTTGGTCTTTTGTCAAATATGTGAATTGCAAATATTCTCTTCCAGACTGTAACATATTTTTATCCTCATAAGGCGGTCTTTCACAGAGCAATAGTTTTTTTCTTTTGCATATGGTGCTTTTGATATACAATTTAACTTTTCCATTGCCTTAGAGCCCAAGTATTTTCTATTTTTTTCTTAAAAGTTTTATAGATTAACATTTTACATTTAAATTCATAACCCATTTTGAGTTCGTATAAGGTGTGAGGCTTAGACCAACATGGTGTTTTAGTTTTGTTGTGGGTTTTTGGGTTTGCTTTTTTTTTTTTTGCCAATGGATATCCAATTACTCCAGCACCATTTGTTGAAAGAGTATCTTTCCTTCATTAAATTGTTTTGCACTTTTGCCAAAAACCCATTCGGCATATTTGTGAGGGTCTATTTCTGGGTTTTCTGTCTTCTTTCATTGACTTATGTGTCTATCCTGTTGCTAGTCCCACTCTTGATTACTATAGCTACTGAAACCTGATTTGTTTTTAAAGTTTATGATCAGTTTAACATAACAGTCATTTCAAGCTTAAATTATTCTGATAAATAATGTTATGCTAAAAACTTTTTAGGATATTGTAACATTTTTCTTTATAAAAGTCAAGTATTTTTCTTATTATATCATATGATTTACAAAATCTCAATGAATAAAGATAACATCCAACAAAAGTTAAGGAAAAAGGCCAAAATATAGCATAAGAAAAGATGCCTTTGATTATAATCTCCCGGTCTTTTTCAGTGTAAATCAATTATTTTAAATTTAAAAAATAAAAACTCCTCTAAAACATATAGCACATGTATATTCCAAAAGACTAAAACAATCAAATAGCAGGTCTTTTGAACTGTGAAATTCCATGTGTTCAAAGGCTTTCAAAGCATTATATGAGGTTTCCTGCCTTAAGTCCATAAATTTTTATTGTCCTTCTTAAAGCTCATAAACTTTCTTGAATGATTTCCAATCATTTATTTTTTACAGATACTAATCTGCTGAATTGCCTTACCAACATTTACTTTGCTTTTTAACTGTGTAAATTATATTTAAGTACAAAATACTCAACAGCCATACATACTGTTCTAATTGTGCTTTGGAGCTAACATGAAATAATGGAACACTAACTGTAATTAGAATACTTCATTCCTTTAGAATTAATTTCTTGCTTTACCCCACTTAGAATTTTCTACAACACCAAAGCTTACATTTAAATACCACCAAAGAATCCATTGACCACAGCCTGAATCAATGTTTCACCAGTCTTTTCTCAATATACGTTCGAGCTCAGGGAACAGCCAATAGAAAAGTGCCTAATCTGTACATACATGAAACACTCAAGAATATATATCCTGAAAATTTCAGAATCCCCCACTTGTTGGATTTGCTAAACCCTGCCACATTCCCCTCTGAAAAGAGATGGGGGCATAGGCACCCAGACCATTTAGCTCAGCACAGGCAACTGACAAATTATCCTGATTATTTGCTAGGCGGGTATGGTAGAAAGGACATTATCTCTAAACCTCTTTTGTGCAAAGTAGTCTTCAGTGTCCTGTGGTTACTGGATATGCCAGATTTTCCCCAGGTGAGTACATGGCTAGGTAAAGTTATGAACTGTCACCTGAATGCATCACAAAGAAAAGTTTTGTCAAAGATTACTCCTTTACCTGTTTGACATCATATGCCAGAAGGACATATTTTAAATCCGGTGAAACCGAATGTCTTGATGCTTTGAAGGTTACCTAGAAAAAAAAAAAGAAAGAAAGAGTTATCTTAAAAGCTTAATAACAGAGAGATTGACATGAATTTGGATATATAAATATCCAAAAAGATCTCAATTCTCATCACAACACTATGAAATGGCATCCTCACTCTTATTATTATTAATAAAAGATCATGAGATCTTCAGAAAAAAAAGGGAGAGCTTTATTTTCTATAGAAAAAAATATCTGCAGACTGGGGAGGCATAGCCTTCAGCACAAGTGAAAGTGTGCTCTCCAGAGAGCAAAGGGAGTGTCGCTTAAAGAGGAAAACTTTGCATTCCGATTCTCAATCAGGTCCATTTATGCAAACGAAGGATTCAAACTTGTCCAGTTCTGATTGGCCAAAATAGTTGAGTCCTGATTGGGTGGTTTCCAATCCCCAAATCAGAAGTCTCTGTCATCTGTTTCTTTCAAACTGCTGGTGGAGGGGCTGGGAGGGAGGTTCTGGCACAGTTTATCTTAGCCCTGACAACAGGAACTGCTTTGGCTAGATTGTAGAAAGGGAGGTAAAGTGACACTTTTACATCTTTCTGAGAACAGAGTACTTGATCTCTCCTTCACCCAACTATGGTCACCTGGTTCTGTTTTAACTTTGAGCATCTCACTTAGCCTTGGGGAATCCACTTTGTCTGTCAGCCAAGGGCATACTTTAACATCATATATATGCATATGCATGCATGTATGTATGATTATTCAGATGGATATAAACACTTAGAAAGGTCATATTAGATGTTTCAGTAAGAGAAAAATTAATACATTTTTTTATATGTTATCCCTTTAAGAGTATGTTAATATTTTTATTATTAGGAAAACAAGTCAAAAGATCATTGAAATTTTTGAGTAATCAAAATGCTTTTATAGTTACATGTGGTATTAATCAAAATGAAAAGAAATATTGGCATTCTGTTTGTCATGATTTTCTGTTTCTGTGTTCTTACTGGTTGAATATTTATATCTAAAGAAGACACTTACAATAAAGACTTATTCTCTTTAAAAGAAACTCTCATGTGAAACAGATTAAAACACATTGTTCTATTTGATGACAAACAACAACAATTACACTGTACCTGACTGATTTTGAACCTGTAATCTAATAATTGAACAGACTTGGTGGCAGAAGGAATTTAAACTACACTATGAAAGAGAAATACGTTGAGGGCGGAGAAATGATTTTATTTGAAATGGAGATATTTATCTAATTCATATCTAAAGAGAGGGCAAACAAATTGAGATGATACATCAAAAAACTCCAAAATATAAAAAAAAAAACAAAATAAATCACATCTGAATTTTAAGCAAATGAGATAGTTTGCATGGTATTTGCATAGAAATGTATACATAAATAATTTTGTGCACCTTATGTGAGGGTAGTTTCCATAAAACTCCTCTCTATGAAGAACAGAAAAGGGTGAAGTAAGGGTTTGTTTTTTTAAAAAAAACATAGGGACCCCCGAAATACAATGAATAAGATAAGTAACTCAAACTAATCAATATGTGGAAGTTTGGGTGGAATAATAAAAAGTGTATTTGGTCTTTGTCCTGTTTCCTGGCACAGAGGTCCAGAAACCCTTGAAATTTCCTGGATAGAAATGTCTTTTCTTATTCATAGCAAACTCCTTTCAACTATATCTGAGTTTATGCTAAAGAGACATGAAAGGACTTTTTGCAAGGGTGGGGTAGTTTATAGCTTCAGGGTGGGGCTGGTCACCAGATCACCTCAACCATGTGATTATAGGGTTAGACTTTCACCCAAAAACTTAATAGGGAAGGAGAACTGAAGATTTGAGTTCAATCCTCTAGCCAGTGATTTAATAAATCACACCTAAGTAATGAGACCCTGATTAAAAAAAAGATACTCTGAATGTTGGTGAACACATCAATATACTGGGAAGGTGATGTACCCCAACTCCAAAAAAACAGAGGTTCCTGTGCTTGGTACCCTTTTGGACATCACCCACTGTAACTCTTCATCTGGCTGTGTCTTATACCTTTTACAATAACCTAGTACTCATAAGTATAGCTCTTTCTGGAGCTCTGTGAGTTATTCTTAGGAATTTTCCAGCCTGAAGAGGGTAGTGAGAACCTTAGCATTTGTAGCCAAGTTGGACAGAAGGCAGGTGTCCTCAGGACCTGGGACTTCCAGCTGGCATCTGAAGTGGAGGCAGTCTTGGGGAATTGAGCTCTTTAATCTGTGGGGTCTGCACTAATTCCTGGTAGTTAGTGTCAAAATTAAGAGATTTTGCCCCAAACTTGTAGGGTCTACCCTAACTTCAGAAAGTTAGTGTCAGAACCAAATTGAATAGTAGGACACACAATTGGTATCAGAGAATTGTTGTTGGAATGACATAATTTGTTAATCTCTGAGCCAGATATGCAAGAGAATGGAGTGGTCTGAAAGGCATACCATCTAATGGCAACGCTAAGATTTGGGGGTTTTGCCTAGACACACCTGTCTTGTACAATCTATATATAAGACATTTTAGAAAAAGATAAGAGTGTTCATGACAGTAATTCATCTCAAGAATTTTGGTTTTCATTTTTTAAAAGCTCCATTTCAATAATAATGAAAATAACAACAATGATAACAATGACATTAGCCGCTACTATTGATTAGTCATCTATCATGTGAGCTGAGAGTTGCTAAGAACTTTGCATATATCAGCAATCCTCAAGAGTCCTCAGGGAAATAATGTGAGCTAAGTATCCTCATTTTCTCTCTCTCTCTCTCTCATTAACTTATTATGTGTTAAAATTTGACAGAAATTGATCTATGGAGGATTTAAGGTAACGTTGAGGACACAAAGTCATCTTTCCCCGTATTACAGTATCAGGAAGTGTATTGTTCTTAAAGAAATAGTAAAGCGGACAGTATCAGATGTTCTACTGTTATTGAAAAATTGGTTAAGAGGGTAATGTCATCATGTCTGTCCTGTGGGTAATAGAAAACTCCAATATCACAATGGTTAAACTTTTTTCAAGGTCACAGAGAAGCACACATAACAAGATGATTCAGGAGATGCCTCACGTTATCTCACCAGCAGTAGGTTTGGGTTTTTTTTTTTTTTTGGTAGAGAGCTTCTCTGCTTCTCTATCTGAAGTCTGAGTTATTTAAAGAAAATCTCACCTCCCTTGTCCCCATGCACCCTCATATGATGTTCCTCACACAAATTAACTTCACAATTTCACAGGTGCGTCTTTGCCTCCGGTAACAACATTTTAGTATCTTTTACAGTTCCTGCAGTTATCCAGTCTGGCACTTTATTAATTATCACTATACTGCCTCCAGCTTATGCAGCACACAAACTGGGAAACTTTCCAAATATCTTTTCAGGGGCCTAAGCTGCTGAACCTTCTCTGAATTTAAAGAGTTGTGGGCAGGTCACTGGTGCTGCAAAGAAACGTACTGATGATACACAAGTAGGAAACACACATTGGTAGCTTAGCCAAGGGACCAAGGAATGCTAGAAATCTTAGGCCAGTCCCTCTTAGTATAAGCCATTGATGTTATCATCTGTTGCATTTGGGGGATTAAATCTTCCTAGTAGCCACAGGAGACCCCTTGGTCAACATTATCCTAATTACAGACATTAAATAGTTCTAGTTGAGTCTCAACTTGATATGACTTCAAATTAGTGTTTTGGGAAGCTTATTATTGCCAATAATGCTATTATGTTACCCACATATTTAACAACTTAATTACCATTGAAATGAAATGATACAAATATAGTTTCAGCATGTTTTTATTCACATTATTCAACAGTGATGCCTACCAGTGCGTTTTTTGACACTCAATATGGAACAAAGGGCAATAAAATGAATGAATCCTGCCATCTAGGAGCATTCCATTGAAGGTAGGCAAGGCAGAAAAAACAAAGTAAAATGAATATGCAGGTGATTAACTAAACCAATTAAACCAGAAAGACAAGATATTTGACAAAGTTCAGAAACAAATGCATGATTTCAGGTGATTTCAGTAGCTTGGGAACATTTTGTTGTATGTCACGTGTATGTACCATTCAATTCTACTCAAACTCATGTTCTGAACATTCACTATATGACAAGCACCATGGTAGACAGTGAAGAATCTACAAAGTTGGGAAATAAAGTCCACTAGGACCTTTTCCATCCCGTATTGGACAGGATAAGACAAATACTATGAATCTCTATAGCCGATAGCAGAGCGGGGGTCCAAAACCCAAATGACTTAAACGACTAGGTATGCAGAGTAAGAATAAAGCTGTCTGAGTAAGAATTGAGTATCAGTGGAGTGGCCAGGCTGTCTGTCTACACGGGGCAGTAGCTCCTCAGCTCCAGATAAATACTGCCTTATAGGAAAGTGCACATTGTGGTGCTGGTTTTCCAAATTTTTTCAAGAAAAGATTGAAATCAAGATTTCAACTGACAATCTCATGATTTTTAAAATTACAATTTAATACTTTTAAATATTTATAAGGGCCAGATTCTGCCTGAGGGCTACCACTTTGCTGATTTTTGGTAAAGTAGTGATTGCCATAAGGATGGATGGGAGGAAAGAAGACAACGTTATAAAGTTTAAAGAACAGAGTTGTATCCTTTTCATATATTTGGTAGTAATGTAAGTAAAAACATCGTGATCCAGTGTTTTCCAGTTAAGTGCAGTTATAGACCACATTGTGAGAGTAATCTTCACAAAATGTACAAGTAGCTTAAGACAATTCCCAGGAACGTGGGGGATGGTGGGTGATTACAGCTAGTATTAACAATGCGTGCATTATTATCAACATGGATATGGCAGAGCTAATCACTGTTCTCATGAATGGCAAAATTTACAGCCAAGGAAGGAGCAAAACCAGATTTGAATTTAGAACTATTACCTTGGAGGTTGGGTGGAAAATGAGTTCGATCTGATGACATCTTGAGGTCATGATATCTGCTAAGAAGCTCTCATGACAATACAGACAAGCAATGTCAAGAAGCTAAGGAAGGAGCAGAGGCAGAGAGAGGAAAGGACATGTTGAAGGGAAATTGTGAATAAAAACAAAAGAATTTAAGGATTAGATCAGAAGACTGAGAAAGAAGGAAGCATACAAAATGACTCTGGGTTTTCAGGTTCTATCACTGGGTAAATGCTACTTTTGCAACATTCTGACTTGGGGAAAAAAAGAAAAACCTGCATATTCTGAGGAAAATTTTAGACATTCCAATTTCATATGTGTTATGATTATAGTCACTAAAGGATAGCCCATAGGAAATGCACAGGATTTGTGTATAAAAAACCAGGAGTTTAAGAGAGATGCCTGAAATCATTTACACAGAGTATTAGATGAGAGTTTTTGTTCAATGCAAATGCATCCCCTCTAAAGAAAAGTGACAAATCCACTTAAATGACATGTTCTACCAGGGATGGATCAGTAAAACTCAGTTATTATAAGTATTGTTTACTATTACTTTTATTCTTTAAATGTACATGTTTTATTTCTCCTATAGCTTTGTTCAACCTGCTCCACCTGCTATAACACCTTCACTTTTCCCTTTTTCTTATTCAAATCGTATTTTCTAAAATATCATTCCAATCCTTCTCCTTTAAGCCTTCTCTGTCATTCTTAGCTCAAGTGATTCATCTGACCTCACATGTATATAATGATATGTGCAGTTCATCTAACAATTGATCACTGTTTCGTGATTGCTCTTCCAGGTTGTTTAGAAGGGCAATTTACATCTTTTATTGCCACGGTAATGTCCCTATTAAGAGGCTCCGTTGCAATGATTCACCTTTGTCAGAAACATTATAACTAGAGGTAGAAACGAGATAATGATGGTGTTCCAAGATGTCAGATATTAAAGATCATGGCAAGAAATCATTAAACACAAACTTAAATGTCAGAAGTGCCAGAAAATATAAAATATTCATTTGTATGACTTGAGGCTGAGAAAGGACTGGGCAAGAGAAGAATAGGAGATGTGGTTAAAATTAACACAGGTTGGTATGAGGGACTTGGTTGCCTTAAAACTGAGAAATGACAGAAAAAATAGAAATTGTGCATTCGGGATGAGTGTTGTTCTTGATCTTGGAACAAGCTGGTGATAAAACTATCTATAGGCATCTCTATTTACAAAAAAATCCTGATCCAGGAACTTCAGCTGAATAATCCTGAAAATATAAATGGGTACGTTTTTAACAGACAGAGAATGATGGAAACAAGAATGTAGGTCTTCACAGACCCTGTGGTCTTTTCCCTGCCCACTCAACCTCCACCCCACCAAACGCCCTTAACACATACACACACACACACACACACACACACCCTTTATGTGTAATTTATTTAAGCTATAACTTCCCTCACTAACCAATCTCATTATTAGTTTATTGATACCTGACAAAAATGTTTAGAAAAGTTATGTCTCATTCTAGAAAAATAAAATATTAATTTTTAAACTTGTAATTAAATATATATTATGAATATATTTCCTTCACAGTGCAGTCTATAAATGATCAAATTGCCTGGCTTGAGCATGAGGAAAGGTTTTAAAAAGCCTCGGCCTTAAGTGGATGGGAGTGGGGAGAAGGGTTACTATTTACTTGAAAAGAAGACAGCAGTCCACGGAATGATGCCAGTGATGGGCTCTCTTTCACTGCCTGGCTTCAAATGAGAGGAACTAAAGAAAGCAAATAGATATTTTTTTTTCTTTTAGCTATAAACAAAGCCATGATTTGTTCTCTATAGCTATAACTCTGTGTATGAAGAAAATTTTTAAATCAAATCTTTTATTGTATATTTTTCATGTTCTCATTTCTCAGCTACCCAACTAATTAGTATATAGTGCTTGAATTATATTTCTTCGTGATATCCACAACATCTCTGTTGTGTAAGTATAATCAATGGTTTCTCTCTCTCTCTATATATATTTTTTCTTGGTACCATGCATTTTATTGATACTGGAATATTTTATAAAACAATCCATGCAGAAAATGGCATGGTTCAACTAGGTACTTTTTAAGACTATTGAATCAGTACCTACTAATCCATGTAGACTACCTCACATGTCTTCATTGCTCAATAATTATAAACAGCCAAAATAATGTCCTATTGATTTATTTCATAGGCCATACACTAATACATTTAAAAAACAATTAATGGTCGCTGAATTCTATTAATAACTTTTTAAAAAACTGGGCAGACAAGGTGACTTTGAAAAGAATGCCAATATTTCTCCACCCAAAACTCAATAAATTAGAAAAGATATGGCTGAAAAAAGAAAGAAAGGGATCTTGTAACTTGCATATTTATGCAAATTATTTCTTTGAAGTTCAGTTTGTGCTGGTCTAATGACTCTTCAAATTGTCTTAGTGCTTTTTAATCATATTTCAAATAAATGTTTTTCTTAAATGGTGATGTTACATTCAAGTACTTCTGCACTAAAGAATACAAGATAGAGAAAGAAAGTAAAGGCTATACAAATCCTAAAAAAATATCACATAAGAATTTCTGGATAAGTTTTCCTCACCATGGCCTTATATGATGTGTCTGATATAATGTTTGTAAAATAAGATGGGTGAACTGCAGTTGTCCAGTAGCAAATTACTTAAATCCATTCTTATAATAGTCCATCAGGCAAATTTTAGAGAATATGATTTCATAAACATAAATAATATAGTTATTTTATAATATGATATGTACATTTCAAGTGTTTCAGTTAGTGATATTATTTTATTTCTGGTACAGATAAAGAGATGGCTACCAAAAACTTTTCAATACCCATATTCATAAAAAGAAGAGAAACTATAATTTCCCATATTGATTTGATTAAAAAATTAAAATTTTTTTACCCTGGGTGAATTTTCTTTTTTAAATGAGATAGAACTGGGGAATGATAGTGCTTTGAAGAGTAAATATTCTTGACAGATGATCAATTTTTCTTATGGTTCAAAGGCCCTTAAATTTGCTATAACATTGTTAACTTTGTATTATAATTAATACTTCCAAATAACAGGAGAAAACATAAGTTAATAACTAAAAGGAATATTTACTTGTGGCAGATTTCATATATTCTTACCTATTCATCAATACTATCATATTTGGTATTGCTATAGTTTGGATGTTTCATGCTTCCAAACCTTATGTTGAAATTTGATCTCCAATGTTGGAGGTGGGGCCTAATGAAAAGTGTTTGGGTCATGGGGTTGGATCCCTTATGAATGGCTTGGTGCCGTTCTCATGGTAGTGATTTACCCAATCTTTTAGTTTCCTAAAGAGCTGGCTGTTAAAAAGAGCCTGGCATTTCCTCTCTCTTTCTTCCTGTCTTACTAAGTGATCTCTGCACATACCTACTCCCCTTTGCCTTCCACCATGAATGGAGACTTCCTGAAGCCCTCACTCAATGCAGATGCTGGTGACATGCTTCTTGCACAGCCTATAGAACTGTGAAGCAAACACATTTCTTTTCTTTATAAATTATCCAGCCTCAGGTATTCCTTTGCAGCAATACAAAATGAACTAATACAGATATTTACTTTTTCTTTTCCATTTTCTGTCTTGACTTGGATTAATTAAAACTTTTGTCTCTTAACATATTATTCATGATAAATTTAGCAAATAAAAATACAAGATACCCAATTAAATTTGAGTATCAGATAAACAACAGATATATTATGATATATAAAAAGAACAGCAAATCATATAACCATGAAAATCACATGAAAAGAATGGGATAACCTATAGTCATAAAAAAGTGAATTACAGCTAAATGCAAATGTGAATGAATCAGTGGCAGAATGCTGAATGTTAAAAGGAAGTATAAGAATACCATGGACTGCCTGATGCTTCTTTTAAAAGCTCAAAATCAACCAAGACTAAATAATACATCACATAGGCAAACATATCTGTAGCAAAGCAAACTGAGACATTCTCCAGAAACCCAGGGATATAAAAATAATTTACACAGTGAATTATTTTAAAAGTTGAGTTGTCATTTACTAAACTCTCACTTGAATGTTCCAAATTTGAAAGCTATTCATTACTGTCAATTTTCTCAGAAAAGTCCATTAATAGCTCTTAAGCGTAGTTGAGGAAACCAGAGTTTATTCACAACTATGTCTCAATAGATCTTCCTGTTCTTGTTTCTTGATGTATATGTGCAATTGTTTTCTTATGGTATATACCTAGGTAGGAATTGGTGGGTTGTAGGGCATGTGAATGTTTTGCTTCACAAAATAGTGACAAACTGTTACCCAAAGTAAAAACACAAATTACACTCTTGATATCAATGACTAATAAGCTCTGTTATTAAATATTTCCCATTATTTCTAATACTTGGTAATATCGGGGTTAAGCTTTGCCAGTAGCATAGGTGCAAAATACTATCTCTTTGTGGATAAATATTTCTGTTTATAAATTGTGTTAAGCATCTTTTTGTTTATGAACAATACATTTTTTGGTAAGAAGTATATTTATATCTTTTGTTCATTTTTCAATTGATTTGGAAGAGTTTTTTTATTAATTACATTAACATTTTCACTGTTAACTAATGCTTTTCACCATATCTTTATCATGTACAACTTAGCATATTGGTTGTATATATGCTAAAATATCTGTGTTCTCTAACTGTAACATGAGATTATAATAGATACAGGATACAAACAACAAAAAATATAAGGATATGGCCAGGCATGGTGGCTCACACCTGTAATCCCAGAACTTTGGAAGGCTGAGGCAGGAGGATTGCTTGAGGCCAGGAGTTTGAGACCAACCTGGGCAATGTAGTGAGACCCTATCTCTATAAAATATAAAAATTGGCCAGGGGTGGTGGTATGCATCTGTAGTCCCAACAATTTGAGAGGCAGGAGAAGCAGGAGGATTGCTAGAGTCCAGGAGTTTGAGGTTGCAGTGAGCTACGACGATGCCACTGCATTCCAGCCCAGGCAACAGAGTGAGACCCTGCCTATAAAAATAATAATAGTAATAATAATAATAATAAGGATATGACAAGTAAGAAGAAGATTCTGAATATGCAATTCACTTGAGAAAAACAAAGAATAACAAGGCTCAGGTTTTCAGCTTTGAGCATCAATATTTCTTGAATATGTGAACAAATGGAATATCACACCTCATGATCAGGACTCATAATAATAAATTTATTTTCTGCTTCCTGCTCATTTGTCAGAATCCATTTGATAAGCAGAGATACCATAAATGACCCTTCTCTGCCAAAGCAAAGAGCAATAGCAAAGAGTATTATTAGATTTACTTCCCTGGTGGCAATAATTTTCTGCTGACTTGGAGAAAGAAAGAGAACCTATAAAATCAAGTCAAATCCAGTGGAATGACAATAAAGAACAATTGGGTGCTGCCTCCAGATTCAATGTCTTGCGCCAAATTCCCTGCTCTGAAACAGGACAGGGTTCTCTTTTCTTGTCTCACAGTCACAGTCACCAGCATTGCTGGTCTCCTCAACTGTGCTTAGGAGCTGAATTAAACATTTACCAGTTGAGTTGTCATTGCATTTTAATGGCCCAAAGCCAAAAGTCATTTTTTCTATTGTTCACTTTCTCAAAAATGTTCATTAATAGCTTCAATCTTTTTTGAAACATATTGAATACTAAGATCAATCTCTTTCCTTCATATTTTTTAATGTCCATATAGGGGTTGGATTAATTCTAGTGCTTGGGTGTTTAGTTTGCATGTTTTTTTTTTAATTAACTTTATTTCATTTGGAAAACTGTGGGAAATTTTAGGGGTTAACATTTCCAACCCTATGGGGCAGAAGATTCCTCTAACTTTTATGGAACAGGTAGTTATAGCTGAATAAGTTCATTGTAGAAATTGTCTCACAAGTTTTCTCCTTGTTTCTCCTTCCCTTTCATCCATTCATTTTTTCAGACCATTTAATAACAGATACATTTACTGTATCTACCACAAGGTTTGAAATACAGAACATCTTCTCACTGGACTTTCCAAATGCTGGTGAGTGAATAATTCCAGTGAGATTCAGGCAAAGTAAAAATATCTAAAGAAAGAAATGTCCCTGCACATGAGTATCACATGCGAAGTCCCAATTTGAAAGGCTTATGCAAAGAAACTCACATACACAAAAAAATCAAACCAATTGGCAATGCACATATGAAAAGATGATGCTTAACCTTTCTCATAATTAAATAACTGCAAATCAAGATAACAATTAAAGACTATTTTTCATCAGCCAAATTGATAATAATGAAGATATATGACAATACACAGTGACAGCAAGAGTAGACTAACAGGTAAGTAATACCATATACTATTGGTGGATGTGAATACTGCAATTTGATACTATCTAATAAAATTCAAATTGACCTTTTCTTTGACCCACCAGTACTGCTGGTGTGATTTTAGCCCACATATGTATTTGAAACATGGCTGTCAAATTTTTGTTTTGTTTGTTTTTAGTTTTTAGGTTTTTTTTGCAGCAGGTGTGTAATAGGGAAATAATTAAACAAATGTAGTACCTTGTGCAAGAAAATTCTATGTAGCCATTAAATTATATTAGAAAAAAATAACAGGGTTCATACAAGAAGATCTTCAAGTTACGTTATTAAGTGGATTAAAAGTATAGATCTTCCATACTGTTGAAATTAAATATACTCTACACAAACATACACACACTTACATACACACATACACATATATAGATGAGTTTATTTATTTTAGAATATTATATAGTTTACATATAGTTTTATGAAGACATATGCAAACATATTTGTGGAGAATTTTTTTATAGGTATAAATATTTACATGGCTATCTTCAAAAAGGGGTACTGAGTGATGAGAAGAGAATTTTTTTTTCATTATATATACATCTGTGCCAGTTCTAATAGAGCTTTCAGTGGTGATGGAATGTTTTATATCTACACGGTCCAGTGTGGTAGCTGCCAGTTTTATTTGGCTATTGAACACTTGAAATGTGACTGGTGTGACTGAAGGATATATGATTTTAATTAATTTAAAAATAAATTTACATAGTTCCATGTAGCTAGTGACTCTCATATTGAATAGTTCAATATGCTATTTATGTTTTCTAATAGGTTTTCATCCTCTTGTTTTCAAAAATGGCAATGGAGGAGATTGAAAATAATATGATTAGACTATGTTTTATAAAAATATCTAGTAAATGTTACTATTTTTAAGGGACATATATAAGTGATGTGTAGAGTGGAACATAAACAATAATAAAAACAAAGAAGGAAAGCCATGTATCTAAAGACTAAAGACAGAGGAAAAAAAGGGAAAGGAGCTGAGAAAATTTTCAAAAATGACTTGAAACTTCCCCATTTGATGAAACATATTAACGCACCTATTCAAGAAGCCCAACAATTTCCAAGTGGAATGAACATACAAAGATCCTCACATAGACACATCAAAGTCAAATTGACAAGACTCAGACAAAAAGAAAATAATAAAAATGGCACAAGAAAAATAGCATCACATACAAGGGATCCTCGATAAGATTAACAGCTGACTTTTCATAAGAAATTGTGGAGGTCAGAAAAGAATTAGGATAACATCTTCAAAGTATTAAAAGGAAACTGACTGTCAACAAAGAATTCTATATTGAGTTAAACTCTCCTTCAAAAAGGAAGGAGCAATTAAGCCATTTCTAGATAAACAAAAACTGACAACATTTATTACTATCAGACCTGCCCTGGAAGAAACACTATAGGAAGACCTTCAGGCTGAAATGAAGAAACACTAAACAGCAACTTGAATCCACATGAAGGCATAAAATGACCTAGTAAAGGTAACTACACAGGTATTGTGAAAGACGGTATTTATGCACTTTGTTTGTAAATCCTCTCTTCTCCTCTCTGTTTCAGAATATAGCTGCATAAATAATAATTATAAAACTGTGTTGATTGGGTTATAATGTTTAAGGATATAGCTTCTATGACAATAATAGTACAAAGGAGAGAGAAATCTGAAGGTAATTTGGAATAATTTTTGTATGCTATGGAAATTAAGCTAATATTTAATCTGAACAACATTACTTTAAATTAAGATGATAGTTGAAATTCCAAATGCAATGGCTAGATAAATAATTCAAAAAATATAGTAAAAAAACCAATATAGAATGCAAAAGGTACAGTAGAAAATATTTATTTAACAAAAAAGAAGTCAGAAATCAAAGAATGGAGAAACAAAAATGACATAAGATATATAGAAAACAAATGTCAAATGGCTGACATAAGTCCTACCTTATCAATAATTGTATTAAGTGCAAATAGTTCAAGCACATGAATCAAAAGGTGATAGTTGACAGAATGGAAAAAATAAAACATTATCCGACTATATACTGTATACAAAGGACACATGCTAGATTCAAGACACAAATAGTTAAAAATAAAAGCGTGGAAAAGATATACAATGGAAGTAGTAAATAAAAAAGAAATGGAGTAGGTTCACTAATACCAAACAAAATAGACTCTAAGGCAAAAAATGTTATCAAGACAAAAAGAAGGCCATTCTGTCAAGAAAATATAAAAATTATAAACATATATTTACCTCATAAAAGAGTACCAAAATACATGAAGCAAAAAATGACAGAATCAAGGGGGAAAATAAACAATTTAACAATAATAGTTGGAGATTTCAAAATTTCAATGTCAGTAATGGATAGAACCATTAAGCAAACTTCAATAAGGTAAAGGAAAACTTGGACAACATTATAAAGCAAAACGATCTTACAGACATTGAAAATACTAGCAAAATATACATTCTAATGAGGTCCACACAAACAATTCTCCGGGATAGACCGTATCTTAGGACATAAAAGAAGTCAGTAAATTCAAATGTATTGAAATTATGCAAAATGTGTTCTCGGACCACAATGAAATTAAATTAGAAAGCAATAATGGAAGTTAATTTGGGAAATTTACAAATATATGGACATTAAACAATAGTCACCTAAAAAACCAATGGGTCAAGAAAGATACAGCAAGGGAAATAGGAAAATGCTTTGAGAAAAATGAATACAAAAACACAAACTACCAAAATTTATGGTGTACAGCTAAAACAGAGCTTAGAGAAAAATTTCTAGCTATAAATACCTATATCAAAAAAGAAAAAAAGAAAGAAAAAATGGAGAGAAAAGAAAAAAGATGTACCTCAAATTAATAGCTTAACCTTCAATCTAAAAGAAGTAGAAAAAAGATAAGAAAAGTTAGCACAAACAAGCAGAAGGAAGGAAATAATGAAGATTAAAATGGAAATAAATTAAATCTAAACTAGAAAAACAATGGAGAAAATCCATAAAACCAAGAATTGGTTCCTTGAAAAGAAAAATAAAATTAACAAACCTTTAGCTAGATGGATAAAAAAAATTAAGAGATTCAAATTACTATAATAGGCATGAAAAGGGGCAAAAATACTGACCTTACAGAAATAAAAATATAATAAAGGAATACTATAAAAACTGTATGTCAACAAATTAGATTATTTAGATCAAAAAGACAAAGTTAGAAAGACACAAATTGCCAAAACCAACATAAATTTTGGAAGAAATATGTATTTGAAATAGGTCTGCAACATGTCAAAGGATTAAAATATTAATAGTAGTCAGAAAACTTTTCACTAAAAAGAAGCCAAGGCCCCATGGCATCATTGGTGAGTTCATATAATAACACTAATCCTTTGCAAACTCTTCCAAAACATAAAAGGAGGGATCACTTTGCTACTCATTCTTTTAGGTCAGTATTATCTTGATACCAAAACCAGAAAAAGACATCACTAGAAAAGAAAGCTACAGACTGATATCTCTTATTAATAAACAGAAATTCTAAACAAGATACCACCAAACAGAACCCAACAACATATACAAAGGATTATATACCTTGTGAAATGGGATTTATCCTAGAAATACAAGTTTTGTTCATTGTCCAAAAATCATTTAACATAAAACATCATATCAATAGAAAAAAAATTTTTAAAGATATAAATATGTCCATAGATACAGAAAATGCACCTAGCAAATTCCAGCCCCCTTTCATGATAAAAACACTAAACAAACTAGGAATAGAAGAGAATGTTCCCAACTTAATAAAGTGTATCTAAAACACACACCACACACACACTCAGAGCTAACAATATATTTAATAGAGGGGGATTAAATGTTTATCCGTAAAATCAGGGACGAGACAGGGATGTCTGCTCTTATCATTTCTATTCAATATCGTACTGGACGATCTTGCCAGGGTAATTAGTCAAGAAAAAGAATAAAATGCTTCTAAATTGGAAAGGGAAAATTAAAACTACCTTTTTAACAGATTACGTGATTTTACATTTGGAAAATCCTAAGGAGTCTACTAATACATAGCCTAAACTACTAAACAAGTTTAACGATGTGGCAGGACAAAAGATCAATATACACAAATTATTGCATTTCTATACACTAGCTGCAATCAATCCACAGATGAAATGAAGTAAGCAATCCCACTTATACTAGCCACAAAACAATGAAATATGTATGAATAACTTTTTAAAAAGTAAAAGATTTGTACACTGAAAACAATAAGCATTCTTTTACAAAATTTTTAAAAGATCTAAATAAAATGAAAGATAGTGCATTCCCATGAATCAGAAAATTTAAATTTGTCAAGATAGCAATATTTTCCAAATTGACATACAGAGGCAATACAATCCCTATCAAAATCAAAATATTGGCTACCTAATATTTTTGCCAAAATTTACAAGTTGATCTTAACATTTATATGGAAATGCAAGGGATCCAGAAATCCAATTTTGAAAAAGAAGAACAAAGTTCAAACATCTCAATTTCAAGTCTTACTATGAAGCTACAGTAATTAAGACTGTGCTACTGGCATAAGAATAGACATAGATCAGAATAGAGAGTTCAGAGATAAACTCGAATATCTGTGGTCAGTTAACATTGACAAGGGTGCCAAAATCATTTGATGGGAAAAAAATAATTTTTTCAAAAATAAGTTGCATGGACAACTGTATATCCACTTGCAGAAGAATGAATTTGTACCTCTTTCCTCACATGATATTCAAAAAATCAACTCAACATGACTTGTAGCGCTAAATGTAAGAATAAAAACTATAATACTCTTAGACAAAAAAATAGAATTTAATTTAACTTAAGAACAAACTACATAAAACAAAAGAAAAAATAAATTTGACATCATCAAAATTTAAATCGTGTACATCAAAGGACACCATCCAGAAAGTGAAAGACAGCACACCAGGGAGGACACATTTGGAAATCATGTATTTGACAAGGAACTTCAATGTTTAATATACAAAGAACAATTCAACAATAGGAAGACAAAAAACTCAATTTGAAAAGTGGGCAAAGGGTTTGAACTAACATTTCTCCAAAGAAGATATACAAATGGTCAATAAGCACATGAGAAGATGCTCACTATCACCAGTTAATTAAGGAAATATAAATAAAAGCCATGATCAGATGTTACTTCATACCTACTAAAATGGATAAAATCAACTAGATAAGAACACACATGGTAGAGGACGTGAAGAAGTCAGGCCCCTCTGATACAGCTGGTAGGAAGACAACCACTTCGGAAGATAATGCTTCAGTTCTTCAGAATGCTAAGCATAGAGTTACCATGTTACCCACAATTCCACTCCTCAAGTGGAGACACACCAAATGAAATGAAAATAAATACATGTCTATACCAAATTTGCACACAAATGTTCACAGAAGCATTTTTCATAATAGCCAAAAGGTGGAAAAAACTTAAATGTCCATTCATGAATGAATGAATAAACAAAAACTGGTATATTCATATAATACAATGAAATATTATTGAGCAATAAAAAAGAGTGAAGTCGGATGCTTGCTAAAACTCGGATAAACCTGGAACCTATGAAGCTAAGTGAAAGAGAGAAGCTGGTCACTAAAGACGACATATTGTAGATTCCATTGATCTGAAATGTATAGAATAAGCAAATCCATAGAGATGAAACAGATTAATAGTTGCTTGAGGCTGCAGAGGGAGAGGTGGGGATGGAGAAGTGCTGTTAACGTGTATGGGTTGCTTTTGGGGCTGTTGAAAATACTCTAAAATTCGATAGCAGTGATGGTTACACAATTCTGTGAGTAAGCTAAAATGGTGAAAATTACGATATGTGAAATATATCTCAATAAAGCTTTTACTTACACACACAGAGAAATATCTATCTCTCTGATCTCTCTATCTATTTGCCTATTATCTACTAAGAGAAAGGAAAAGGAGAAAATTAGAAAAAAAAGGAAAAAAGTAAATCGATGAGCAGTATAATGAAGTCAGAACGAGTTAGTATAATTTCCATGCTCTAAATTCTTTCACAATTGTTAAAAGTAAGCTTTAAATTTAGGCCTTAGTTTCCTGTTAGAAAAAATACCACTTACAAGAGTCATCTTTTACTTATGTAAATGTGGATTATTTAAGACATGATTAGATTTTCCTGAAACTAAGGTTTAAGAAACTTTTCAATGTGTAGCAGGCAACGAGTGCATTTAAGGATGAAATAAAGTTTCTTCTTACTTATCTTCTACAAATTTCTAGAATATCCAACCAATTAACAATGTTTCTAAAATAATAAAGGTACATTGTGAAAAATCAAATAATTGTTTTCTGTCTTCAGACCTTTGCTCAAAATAAGTATAATTCATTTTCAGTAATCAGAGCACAGCTTTAGTTGCTTGTTATCTCATGGGCTCACAATTTTAATGTGTAGGGAAAAGATTATTATTATTATTTTGGTTTATAAATTACTTTTATGGCTGATTCAAATTTTATAAAAGTTCATTAAATTCTTTTTTTTCTCCTGTGTCCTTTTACAGGCCACTCTGAATCACATATTTTCAGAAATGATAATATGTGAAGAAGAAAATAAATATTAATTAAAAATATGGGCATTAAATGTCTATTTTGTGGTATGCCATCATTACACTAGACACAGAGTTGCCTGAGGCTTGGTTGGCCTCTTCTCTTAAAAAATTCATCAACTAGTGAGAAGTTTAATGAAAGATGAAAAAATATATCACACCTACTTAATCAAAAGACAATAGATAATCAAAAGAATCAAATTTGGCTTTGAATAAGCTTATATATTTCTATTTCTAAATCAATAAGAACTTCATTAATTATGTCAACATCTACTCAATTATTGTTGAATTAAAGCCTTAATTACAATATTTGAATCAATAAATTTGACGTTTTAAATATTGTTTGATAGCTATCCCCACTTATTTACTAAAAAAAGCTGAATAGGTATTTTCATCCAAACAAACCCTCAAACCTGGCTCTTACCCAGGATCCCCCATCTCAATAGTTAACTCCCCCCATCCATTAAGTCATACAACCAAAATCTCAGGAATTATCCTAGATATCTCCTTCTAACCACTGCCTCCAACCTCTATCATTCTCATTCTGTTAATTTATTTTACTTCTTACTGTTTTTCAAAACTTTCACTTCTCCACTGCCACTGCCTAAGTCCATTTTCTTACGATCTCAAGCCTAGGTCGTCCAATAATTTCTTTATTTGTCCTCTCCTGAGCCACACCTTTAATTTATTCTCTAACTTCACCAGAGAGATCTTTGTTTCAAAAGCAAACCTGATCATTTTTGAAAAATCCAACACCATGACCCAAATGATCTGGCTCTTACCTATTTCCCCTACCTCACCCGTCCCTGCTTCCTTGTACTCTCCTGCCACACTGGCACCCTTTAGGAGTTTCTCATGCTCTAAGTCTCATGCTAGTCTCACAACCCTTAAGCTCTATTCTTGCCTAGTAAACTTTTCTCTACTGATCTTTATTTTGTTAGAGAAGTTTTCTATGACTTCTTCAAAATATATCAGGTTAATATATTAGAATTTCTAATATGGACATTGAGAAATAAAAGTGAAAGTAATATTTTACTTTTATTGTTATATTCCTATACTTCACTTTTATTCCACATCATAGATTGTAAATGTTTCTATATCTAATTATTTAATTAGTGCATGCTTCTCAATAGACTATGAAATCATTATGGCAAGGACTCTTCTATTTTCTTACAATTGTATCTTCAGCAGCTATTACAGTATGGGGGATGATAAAGGTACATAAAAATTATTGAATGAGTCTGGGTGTGGTGGCTCACGCCTGTAATCCTATCACTTTGGGAGGCTAAGGTGGGAGGATGCTTGAGGTCAGGAGTTTGAGACCAGCCTGAGCAAGAGTGAGGTGGCAGGTACCTGTAGACCCAGCTACACGGGAGGCTGAGGCAGGACCATTCCTTTGAGCCCAGGAGTTTGAGGTTGCAGTGAGCTATTATGATGCCCCTGCACTCTAGCCTGGGTGACAGAGCGAGACTCTGTCTCAAAAAAACAGAAAACAACAAAAAAAATTATTGAATGATTCAATCAAGTAATAATAAACAAAATAATATATGCATCTATGTTCTACGTAATTTGTTAATTTTATTGCAATGTTTTAAACAAACCTCTAAAAATTCCTCTATTATACTTTTATATACAAAAACATACATAAACATATACATTTAACAACTAAATACTAAATATAGTCTATTGGCAAAATTTGTTGAAAAATATTAAAAATAGAATTACCCTATTTAATGACATTTAAAAACCTAGGAAACAATATTGATCCCTCTATTTCCAACAGGCTCAAAGTAATTAGTCAATAAAGCCTTAACCACTATCTCCAAACAAATCCTCCATCCATTTTCTTTTTACCTTCTCCATTAGCACTATTGTACATAGTTCATGCCCTGCATATTGTCTTATTTGTACAATTGCAATAGCCTTAAAAGTGGTCTCTCAGTTTCTGCTTTAATCCCCTAGAATGTGTTCCTCATATAGTAGAAAGAGTGTTCTTTAAAAATACGACTCAGATATTACCACTTTCTTTCTTCAAAGTATGCCTATTGCTCACAAAACAAAACCTTGACCTACAAAATTCAACATAGTATTTCCTCTACTTATCTCACTGGGTTCTCCTTGTTCCAGTCTTCATATCCACACACACTATATATATATAGTATACAGTGTTCTTGGAATAGATCTATACAGTTCGCACCCTCGGTTCTTTGTAATTATCGTTTTTTGCAACTTACAAAACTTCTCAACCTGACCTTCAAATGCTACCTCCATAGCGGGCTTTTCCTAAGCACCTAATCATTCTCTAGCCCTCATCCTATGTTATTTTTCTACAAGGAGTTAATACTGGCTGACATTTTCTTGTATTTTTACTTGAGTATTTGTTTATTGTTGGTCTGACAAACTTGCTTTGTTCACCATTGGATCTGCAGAACCTGGAATATTATCTGACACACAGCAGGGATCCAACAAACAGTTGAAAAACAACAAACAAATAAGACACAATGAGTCATTTCAATAATGTAGCAGAAATATTATGAAGAAGTAAAGGTAGAAAAATCTCGACACATTTTCAAGAGAAGGAATAACTTCAAATTTAAACTAGATTATTTCAGCCAGATTTGTCTGGGGAAAGAAGAAAAGAGAAGCAGTGTAGTGGTTCATAACAATAGGTGTTGCTGGCTTGGTAGTGGTAGTGTGTGTGTGTTTATATGTGTGTGTATATATGTGTGTGTGTATGTGTGTGTATATGTGTGTATGTGTGTATGTGTGTGTATGTGTGTGTATGTGTGTATATGTGTGTATATGTGTGTATGTGTATATGTGTGTGTATGTGTATATGTGTGTGTATGTGTATATGTGTGTACGTGTGTGTGTGTGTGTGTGTGTAATTCAGCCAAGGTTGTTTCCCTTTGTTCACATAGGCAGTATTTCAACAAGAATTGAAAATATTTGGATGGAAGGAATTATGACACAGGTGGTAGTTATTGAGATATTCAAAATATGCTAAAAAACAAATATGGTGACTTCAGCCAAGTTAAGGCAACCAAAACCATTTAAACCACACTTACCTTTTTTTCTCTTTTCCACTCATTATATAATGTTTTCTACCTAACTAGCTGATAGTAAAATAGATAAAGATAGATAGATGCAGACAAATAGAGCCAGATATGTATGTAGATATCTATCATCTATCTATAATGTGTGTACATATACATACATACAGATAAACATGTGTATTTAACTGTGTTTCCTAAAAAGTTTAAGTAAAAAGTACACATAGAAACTTCTTATATACAAGATATTAAGGGACAGTAATTTATTTTTACATTTCTTTAAAAGGGATTTTGAACAGAATATTCAGCTAGGTATATTAAGAACAACACCTTATTAGGAGTCAAGACATTTTTATTCTAGTATCAAGACTATGCTAGATGTATTGAGCAAGTCTCTTTATTTCTTTGGGACTGTTTCTTTTTATTTAGAGTGAAGTGGGAGACAGGGAGAATGTTTTCCAGCTCTATAATGAACTGTAATTATCATTTAATGTTTGTCAAAAATTAAACTTCCTTGAATGCTCATACATGTTCCACAAGCAAACTAAAATACTAATTTATTTTCATTGTACTATTAAAATATCTGCACTCGATGGTGTAGATAGGCTGCAGAAGTTTTTCCAATGCATGGTTATACATCAACAAAACTGCACAGAGTGAGGTATTCTGAAAGACCAAAAGGGAGGAATAAAGATTATTTCATGTTATCAACTTCAAGACCTTCAAATTCCCTTAAAAATCTATTTTATTTGCTTAAATTATACTACAATTAACTTAAAAACTGGGTGTTTTATTATTTTTAAAATTTCTTTTTCTTTTTATTAATATTATTTTTAATTGACAAAATATATTTGTGTATATTTATGGAGTATAATGTGATGTTTACCCACATACACACACACAAAATGTGGAATGATTAATCAAGCTAATTAACATATCCATCACCTTACTTACCCATCATTTTTTGTGGTGAGACATTTGAAATTTACTATCAGCAATTTTGAAATATACAACACTTTATTATTAACTATGCTCACCTTGCTGTACAAGAGATATCAAAAAATTATTCCTCTCATATACGTGAAACTTTATATTCTTTGACCAATATTTTTAAAAAATTTCTAATTGCCTCTCCATGACTGGGAGTTAGCTATTTATAAAATTATTCAGAAAGAAGATGAAGGGCAGAAAAATCCATCAGATGTTCAAGGGCATGTAACTAGGGCCTTGAGTTGCTCAAAATGGACTGATTAGCCCTGAATACAAGTCAGAGTGCTGACTTTCAAGAAGACAAATTCCAAAACAATTGTAATAAATCTGGCTGCCTGTTGGTTTCCAGCATCCTGTCTGACACACACCTCCAGCTCCAAAGAGAATAAATGAGAATTTTCAAAAAAGTAAATAATAGAATTGTAATAATTTTATTGCACATGTCTATGAGAACATATCAGACAAGACTGAACCAAACTCGTGTTCATGTGGTTGAGCAAGTGATATCTAATAAAGAACAGGTGATATTTATGGCAGTGTTTTATTCCTATCCAAAGGAGAAATTTTTAGGTGTATAATTTAGATAATTTTGGTTTCTGTCAAGGATTACTTATTCAAGAATATTCACAATGATTAAATATAGCTATGGAAGTGATTTTTTTTAGTATTAATAACACTATTGATAATAAAATTATGATACCATCTGAGATACTTTGCCTTTGTAAATAAATTGGCTTATCAAATCTAGTTCCTAGATTGTTCACAATGGTAATATAGGGTAAAATATAATACGGAGTAGTAGATTTTAGCATGTTTTCACCTGAGGGGAACTGTGTGAATAACTGTATGGGACTACAGGGTAATCCTGTCATACTTGCAAACATAAGGAGACAACAAGTGTATTTCTTCTCACATTTTAAATTAAATTTCTGCCTGAGTAGACATCCAGGGTGAGGATCAGAATTTTTCTTTCTAATTTTCCAGTTTTGATAACCATCACTTTTCAAACTATGTCAAAATTTATTTTCACATCCATCTAACTTACAGGAAATTTTGAACAAGCTAAATATTTGTGGTAGATTCAATGTTTTCATTCCTCAATGAATATAGAAGGAAATATTGTGATCTTTTGCTGAAAAATGTATTATGCCATTGTTTTCCTGAATGTACATAGATAGTATGAATAATGTTAGATCCTTCTTTGGTGGCAAAGAATTGGAAATTATCTAAATAAAAATAATAAACAATTTTAAAACAAATAATGTGGACGTAAAAAGTATCTGAATATTTTCAAGGTGAATAATAAAAGTAAGATAAATATGAAGGTATCCAACAATAGGAAATGGTAACTGTTGCCGTGAAGGAAGAGACAAGCCCCATCCAAAGACAATGAAATTCAATTGTTCATAAACACAGTGCACCAATGAAAGCAATTATACTGGCTGGATTCACCAGTGGCCATCAGTTTTTATCCTCAAACTTAAAGAGGAACAATTGCTTTCTGGTCAAAAGAGTTGGCAACAGCCAAATGAGTGATATTAACTTATCTGAACAAAAAATGTCCCCAATCAGGAGTATCCCCAGAAATTTATAAAAACAAAAACAAAAACAAAAACAAAACCCTGGGATCATGCTTTTAACCTGTACGCAGCAATATACAAAGGCAAGGAAGCCAAGGCCAAATGATTCTACTCATGTATGCTGGTCTTCCTTGCAGGGCTGTCCTTAAAAAGAAGAAAAATATCTCAAGCTAATAAAGCTAGAAGCCACAACTTAAGATCATTCTTAAAATTATCCACTTAATAGTCACTACTCTGATTCCACCTCAAAAAAAATTACCTTCTAATCATCATATGGTTTCTCTTGTATCTCTAGAGCAGGGTTTTTCAAACTTGACATCACTGACGTTTCCAGTTGTATATGCCTTTGTCGTGGGGAGCTGTCCTGTGCATTGTAGGATACACATCCCTGACCTCTACCCGCTAGATTCCCACAGCAAACTCCCCACTTCCAGTCATGAAAGTCAAGAATGTTGCCAGAGTTGACAAATGTCTTCTAGGGGCAAAATTACCCCCAGTTGAGAAACACTGGTCTAGAAAAAGAAAGTAACAGTACTGTCAAGCACACAGCAACATTCACATGTACAGTTCCTGTGGCTTCCCTGGTTAATCAGTATTAGTTACACAACTGATGTCAATCAACTGGGATACAGACATACACTGCTAAAGCCAAATGTTTGAAAAATAACAAATTCTTTATTACTACAGCCAGCATATGAGGCCACATGGCAAATTGGAATTTTCTGATAACCTTTCTTCATCCTAAATTTGATTAGGTGAAATTTTAGAAGCTTTTATCCAACAATTTTTTATTTGTGCTGCTATGTTTTTTTTAATAGGGCATCTATTTCCTCAAACACAAATCAGTAAATAATTTTCCTGATTTCATGATGGTACAAAGAGTTTTTTCTATCCCCCGCTCCCAGATACCCTGTGGCACAACAAATAAAACAACAAACAAAATAAAAAACACTAGGATGGCATGCAAGCCAACTAACTCCATCTCTGTGCATGATATGTCAATAAATATTTGCTGGTTCTTGTCAAACCTACTATTGCGTAATGACCTATGAGTAGACAGTTGGACAAAAAAAATCTGTAGCTAACATATTCCTTGAAATTATTCTGCTGCCATGTGTGAATTTTCTCCCTGTGTTTTAGGCTATTTTTAATAGCCAGTACTTAAATGCTTACAGATTTTCAGAGATTTAAGATTAGACTCTTATCTTTCAATTATTTCTTTCCATATTAGTGCATGAGACCTTTTTTAAAAAACAAATTTTAACAATATCTAAACATAAGGAGCTTGAACCCATGTTTACAGCGCTTTTCTAATTTCAAAAAGTGATTTGATAAAACAATTTATGGCTGCTGGTGTATTGACAGCAGAAAGAGTACAGTTAATACATATGAAACATTTTCCTCATTATGTTATTATGAATAAACTTTTGTCTGAAATAGTTCTGGCTTTAAGAGATAACATTTCCAAAGACTTATAAATGATTAAGGGCAGTTTTGAGGCTAAATCACTTCTTTCCCATGTTCCTATTCAAAAGTTATATGCCCTCTAATTTCCTTCTTCATTAGAAATCAACCTAGCTTCAATCCAAAAAAATGCCTTAAGACAATTATTTCGTTAAAAATTATTTATTTTTTTCATTTTTGACAGCCATGCCCAATATTCTTCTTTACTCATAGAGTCTGTTAACCAAGATTGCATAGTGAAAAGTACACAGTAATCATATTTAAAATGTGTTTAAGCTGGAAAATGGCAATGTGACATTAAATTATCTTAATGTTTAAAATAAATTGGTAGTCATATTTTAGCATAATGTGTCTTATTAAGCACCTTTTTATCAATAATATGTTTATTTTCTCAATTGACTCAGCATACTTTTATTACAAAGCTTTCTATACTTATCTGATGTAATTAATTATGATTATAATTAAAATATTGATAATTACTCAAAGAGAAGCCTGCAATATGAGTAGAACTCTTATGCCCTAATAATGGATTTTTAAAAACAGAACGTACTGGGAGAGAAAGTAAATCCAGACTTTAGCCTAATGTGAACTTTAAAAACATAATTGTATTAAATAATGCTATCTTGGTGTTGGGAAAAAAATGATTAAACAAGTTCCTCTGAAATCATCTGAAATCATGGTAATTCTTATTTTTGTTCTCAGTTTTGGGTCACTGGATACAAATATATGCCACCCTCCACTCCCTTAACAATACCTCCCATCAAATTCAGACGTTCCTAGGACTTACAAATTCCTTAATTATCTGTGTTGTGACATAAATGTCTTTGGAGAGTCTACGAATCTTAGAAGATCACTAAATTAGAATATCTACTAAATATGACCCTGTGGTAGTTAAAAGTCATGGCCAACACAGAGGAGAATAAAAATAGACCTCAAAGAGATTATTAAAAATTTAACACAAAAGCATAAAGACAAAGTGACATTAATTGGCACATGAAAACCACAATGAGATGAGATAGGGGTGGTGTGTAGTACCAACAAAAGAATTGGGATAATTAAATAATAATCCAAAAGTTTTATTTGTTTCTAGTTTCTTTTTTGATGTATCATAGAGGCTAAAAAAGCAATGAATAAATGCTGGAAAAAAAAAACCCTATAATTAGCGATCAGGAGAAAAACCTCATTAACTTGTGTAAGGGAGTGATCAGTAAGGAACAGTCACATAACAGAATATTCATGTACTGAGTGTCTATACTTAACCTGAATGTTTGGCTGCTGGAGGCCTATAGCCTCCATTAAATAATGTTATTTTATGATAAAGGAAAGAAAAAAAAATACATTTAATTTCTGTTCCTCAAACTAATTTTATAGAAAATCAACTCATGTTGACTTTAATCAGGATATCATCAGGATACCCTCTCATCATTACCAATTACTGCTTTCTGCCTCCTATCCTATCTTCCTATTAAGAGCTTCTTTTCCACTGATGAAAGTAACTCTCAACGATTCCCTAGCCTCTTCTCTAGTATCACTGAGGATCAGTGAATGAAGAAATAATAGCTACTTTTCTATACTATTTATTAAAACTTTTCATGAGGGTTAGTATTTCCCCAAAGGGAATCTATATCCTTAGAAAGTAAGCAATCTGCCTTCTATACTCTTTACATCCCACAAGAACCATAAAGGGTTGCATAGAGTAGCTGTTCTTCAAATATGTGCAAATTAACTAACTGGTTGAAAAACAAAAATATCATTATTTTCTGCTGGTTAATAACCTAATTATTAATGTACATCCACTGGTTGTTTAAATTTACCCTAGCAGATATATACATATATACTCACTTAATGATTTTAATGACCATTTTTTTCTTAATACATAAAAACAGTAAACAACAAAAAGTTCATGACTCATCTCTTCCACTGGGCCATGCTATTAAAATTATGAAGATTAAATGTCTATTCCAAATGTACAAGTAGGAATAAGTTTTAAAAGAAGCCAATGATTTTGCTTATTGTTTTATTTTGTGGAGGTCTTCTGAGGCCCTATACTATGTTTTGATGTGTCATATGAACTCTTCTAATAGGCAATACATTGAATCTTTAATTATATAAAGCTGTGGATAAATAGCTATGCACTATTTTTCCTTGGTGTTGGACAGCTAGATTTTGAACTTACGCAATAGTTAATTCATTATTGCTTACTCAATAGGTAGTCATAGCTAAGTTTCCTACCCTTAAGGGGACTGGATTTTCCAGAAGGACAAAGGCTGTATTCTTTTATAAGACCAATATAAATACATTCAGTCATTTGAGAAATGTTGGCTAAACAATGATACAAAAGAATTAAAATGGTACTGACAGAATCCTAAATTCTAAAAGTAAAACACATCAACCCCACCAGAAGGCCAGTTTTACAAAGCCTTCTTTCTGCCTCAACCAGAAAACAACAGAATTAGAAAGAAGACAGGAAGAATAAATTTTTTTAAAAGTGGGAGGGGGGAGAATTAAAAGTTAAAGTTAGTAATAAGGTGGGCTAGGCTAGCCATTTTTTTTTTATTCTTGGCATTTGTATGACTAATCTTACATAGAAAATATTGGGCAAGTATTCTTTCTAAGCAACTATTATCCTGAAAATATTTCCGCAAGTACTTAAAAGAGTAAATGGGGAGAAAATGAAGCAGTTGTTCACAGGGGTATTTTCTATCAATAGATCTACAAATTCTAATGACATTCCAGTTCTAACTTTTCACCTGAAATACTTTACAAATGCTGGAGCTGAAGAATAGAAAGTTACGTACACCCAGAGAACATTCTAAACAGTTCTGAAATGCATAAAGTAATTAATTATCCATTACTTACAAAAGTTGTGTTTTCCAATAATAATGTGGTAGCATTTGTTTCTATATTCAGTTTAATGACATGTCCATTCTCGCTTTTATACACCACATCTGTATCTGCAACAACAAAGACATTAACAATTGACAAACCCATTGACTAGGTAACGCAATTACTGTAGGGGAGAAAATGTGCATAGTAAACATACACATTGGAACAATCATTGCTAGCCTTCAATAACCCAAGCAGATTTCTGTATTTGGCTCACATTGATTCTCTTGAAAGATCAGGAAGCATGCCTCACACATGGTCTATTGTGTAATGAACACAGGATTAGTGAGAGGGCCACTAAGATTCATGGTTTAACAAATGAAAATTAATTAAAATATTGGCAATCTGCTGCACATTCTGAGGGGAGAAAGGAGGAACAAAGAAAAGTGCCTGCAGTCTCCAAAGTAAGCTATTACTGATCAGTGATCTAGTTTTTCAACTTGCAACAAGGGCTGCCAGTTGACTGTAACTATATATAGTCATAATATGCACAGGTCTCCTCAGTTGAACCATCCTCATGCAGACTTATTCATTTTTCCAGTCCTTCTACCACCACTCAATTCCTCTTCAACCTCTTGAATTCTTTTTTGGGTTGAGAATTTTGTCCCAATTATTTTATCTGGTTTGTGGGATCACAGATCAAAATCTCTGAGATTGTTACTATAGCATTGAATCCACTTTATGAACTTTAGGAGAAAGATGTCTTCATTTTAAATAGCTGGATTTCTTCTGGATGGTTGATTTTACATATTTTTGAGTTAAATTTAGCCACATTTGTTAGGAAATTAAATTATCTTAAGAATACCTTAGACCAAAAATATTAAGTTGAGGGAAAACTGACAGAGAGTATGTGAGGATACTAAGGAGTTAAAAAGATATGTGTGTGTGTGTGTGTGTGTGTGTGTGTGTGTGTGTGTTTAGGTAAAAGGGAAGTAGTTTTGAATACTTTCTTCTTCTTTGTGTCAATGATAATTTGCTTTCCGGTTTTATCCAATTCTAGGCTTTTCCATGGCATTGCATACACATCCCTAATCCCCTGCCCATTCTTGGAAGAAAGGCAATTACAAATGGGCATTAGATCCACTATTTATATTGAATGTATTTATATAATTTGCAATCTCTCAGAACCTGAATGTTTTCACCTGCAAACTTGGAAAACAAACACTGGATGGTGAGTTATGAAGATTAACTTCAATAACATACATGGCAGTGTCTAACGCTTTTGGCAGAACAAGATTTTCTAACCCTTTCTCCTGTTATGTCAATATTATTAATAGTTACACCTAGAATTTATATGATGAGAAGCAATCAATACTAGCACAAATAAGTTTGTTTTTCTTCAGTATATCATTCAAAAGACTGAGTCCAATATGACCCTCCTATTGTTAAAGTAGGAGATTAGGAGACAGGGCTGAGACCAGATGCAGGGGCTTGAAGATTGGGTGCAGGTGTTAAAGTAAACAATCTTTTTTTTTCTTAATTTCAGAATATTATGGGGGTACAACACTTTGGTTATATATATTGCCTATGCACTGCCCAAGTCAGAGCTACAATCGTGAACATCCCCCAAACTGTGCACCCTGCACCCATTAGGTGAGAGTTTTCCCATCCCCCCACCCCCCACCTGCCCGACCACTAATGAATACTATTGCCATGTGTGACATAAGTATCAATCAGTTAGTACCAATTTGATGGTGAGTACCAGTGGTGCTTGCTTTTCCATTCGTGTGATACTTTGCTTCGAAGAATGGGCTCTAGCTCCAACCAGGATAGTACCAGATGTGTTAATTCACCGTTTTTTTTATTGCTGAGTAATACCCCATGGTATACGTATACCACATTGGATTAATCCACTCGTGTATTGATGGGCACCTGGGTTGTTTCCACATCTTTGCAATTGTGAATTGTGCTGCTATAAGCATTCAAGTGCAGATGTCTTTATTATAGAATGTCTTTTTTTCCTTTGGGTAAATACCCAGTAGTGGGATTGCTGGATCAAATGGTAGTTCTACTTTTAGTTCTTTGAGATATATCCATATTTCCATAGAGGTTGTACTAATTTGCAGTCCCACCAGCAGTGTATGAGTGTTCCTATCTGTCTGCATCCCCGCCAACATTTGTTGTTTTGGGACTTTTTGATATGAGCCAATCTCACTGGATTTAAGTGATATCTCATTGTGGTTTTGATTTGCACTTCCCTGATGATTAGAGAGGTTCAGCAATTTTTTATATGTTTGCTGGCCATTATTCTGTCTTCTTTTGAAAAGTTTCTGTTCATGTCCTTTGCCCACTTTTTAATGGGGTTGTATGATTTTTTTCTTGTTGATTTTCCTAAGTTCTGTATGGATTCTGGTTATCAGCCCTTTATCAGATGTGTAGCATGCAAATATTTTCTCCCATTCTGTAGGTTGTCTGTTCACTCTAGTGATAGTTTTTTTGGCTGTGCAGAAGCTTTTTAGTTTGATCAGGTCCCACTTATTTATTTTTGTTGCTGCTGTGATTGCTTTGGGGGTCTTCATTCCAAAATTCCTCCACTCTTGAAATCACCATGACATTTTTGAGACAACCGTATAAAGTATGAAAATGGGAGGGAACCGAATTCTAGGAATTACTACCCAAATTCCTAATAAAAGCCAACTGCTTGGCCTTGAATATTTCTCCCCTCAATTAGTAAAACTACAAAAGATCAAAAACCACTTCCTCCCAGTGTAGCTGCTTTCTAATGAGCTGCCCACTCTCTTTACTGAGAATGTCCTGTCATCTTCAAAAGCTGTTGCTCACTTGGCTTACGTGGTACATCTGCAGTTCTTTTCCCAATGATCACCCAGAACTTGGAAAAACCTCCACTCAGAGGCTGGCAACACTATTACAGTCAAGAATGGCACAGAGGGTCAATAGTTTTTCTTAACCTTAATGACATGGGGGCAGTGGCATGTTGGAACTGTGGCCTGGGAGGCAGGAAACAACAAATGGCCTTTTAAGAACGGAGAAACTAGATAAAGAAGGGATTTCCTCGTTACTGCTTGAGTCTGACCGTATGGACTAAATGATAGTCCTGTGTGATCTTTAAAATAATGCTTTGTTATCACCTTCTGAACTTCTGAGTTATAAATAAATTGGGTTCTTTTTTATCATTAACTTTACCTGTTGTCCTTTCTTGTGATGCAGAAGAAATAACAAGTTTATGTAAATAAGAAATATTTATTTCGATTTATATTCCATTCCTTCCTTCTCTTTCCTTTCCATCATATATTTATGATTATGTCTCAACAGTAACACTGATCACCTGCAGTACTCATTTGGTCTTGCTGGATGATTTAATCTCCTGTTTTTCTGCTCTAAATTAATGCTCAAATCAATAGTCTAGCCCCAACCTTGAGTTCCAAACCCATTCTCTCTCTGAAATTTTTTTGATATTCTCAACTCTGAATCACTTCTTAATTCTGATGAACATATCAATCACAGATTAGCAAGAAAAGCCAAATAACATGCCCTGACAAAATCATCCTTATAATATTTTCTCAACAAATTAAGAGAAAATGAATTTGCCTCCTTTTATTGCACTATGGAGATAAATATGGCAAAAAAGATATTTAATGAGTGGTTCTTCTCCCAGAAGAAAAACCTACTGCAGAATCCTAAATAAGGATGAGGCCTGTGATTTTAGAGAGAAAGAAGAGCTCAGAGAGCAATTTTGGTGTGAATGGTGGTTCTGGTCAAGGGAAGAGGAAAAAGTAACTCACAGCACCATAGTTTCTCATAGTAAGGGGAAACCTTAAGTGAGTGATGGGTTGTTATTAGGGGTGAAGGAAAGAAAACTAGTCATTATTTCACTTAGAACCAAAGTAGAAGGAAGTGAAGCTTGTTTGAAAAGACAAACACTACACTTAATATTAATTTTTTTAAGTCAATTTTATTGGATAATTATGTGGACTTGAGAAAAATCTGCAGAGTTGAGATTTGTAAATACCTTTAGATCTGCATTCCCACAAGTTTTACTATTAGATCATCAATGTTGTATTAGCAGGAAAA
The DNA here is from genome assembly GCA_023783475.1 of Daubentonia madagascariensis. Classification (NCBI taxonomy): domain Eukaryota; kingdom Metazoa; phylum Chordata; class Mammalia; order Primates; family Daubentoniidae; genus Daubentonia; species Daubentonia madagascariensis. The sequence continues at coordinate 72,925,355 of JAKFHU010002088.1, read as the reverse complement.
ACTTTTTTCCAATTCAAGCATAATTCTCTTGCATAATAGTTAATGAAGATTTTTGCATGAATTATTTTAAAAGCACCTGATATCTGCATTTATTAATTCCTTTTGAATTTTTATTCCCTGTTCTTTATAATTTGCTCTTCTGGGTCTCATATTTGTCCTACTTTACTGTTTGATTTATAATCACTAGTGGAATCTCCCAGTTTTGAAACTCCTATTACTAGATTAATAAATAACATTCTGGAATTACATTTCTGAACTGTCTACCTTATATTTTGTTTAACATTGGGTAATAAAATATGGTGAATCAGATCAATGAGTAAAGTGCATTAACACAGGATGATTAAGGTAGGCGTACTTGAAACATTCTTAAAACATAGCATTATGAATATCTGTACAGTACTTTAATTAAATAATCTTTTCTTCTTTTCAGCTCATTGACAGTTAAGAGCCAATTATCCTGAACACATATTCAACCCTAGTCAGTTTTTTAAAATGAAAATGTATGGCAGAATAGAATCACTGTGTAGCCTACCTATCAGTCTGCAGTACCCCTAAATAATCATTACTGTCATTTCTGTCCAATTCTTTTTTCCATAATTTGGCCAACAAAAAGGAAAACATAGCAGTATATCCTAGTTTAAAATGTTTCAGGTAAATGCAATCTTATATTTTACACTTCTTCCACAAAAAGCAGACAGTAAAGCATTTCACATTGTATTAATAGTTTATTTCTCAATGTGGTACTAAAATTTATAACTGAGACTTCTGCATCCACGTTAACTATCAGGACCAAGAACAAAGTCAGCCTACATTCATATGATTTTGCTATTTGCTCTAGGAAGGTCTTGTCCACGAAGTTGAGGCTATAAATCAGCACAGAATCTTTATTTTCTCTTTTGGGAATTTGCTGGAAATTAGTTTATCTAAACCATAAACTTTTAAAACTGGGCAGATTGCTCAATTATCAAACAACTTACTTAAAGATTCTTGCCTTTATGTGTTCACCAATTCTAAACTATTATATCGTGAAATGTGCCCAGCCACAATCAGATCTTCACATTGAAGGAACTGTCTTAACTACTCAAACCTAGATCCACAACCCTATTCATTTCTCTCCATAATCCCTCCTTCTGGACAATCTAAGACTCTTTCAAAATGTTGTCTACCCTGACTGCAATAAGAAATAAGCTCAGTGTTGCTTAACAGGTTATTCTGAGGGTCTTCTGAGAAGATGAAAGTCGACAAAATTCATCCTCCATGTATATAAATATAGTGTTGATAATGTAATGTCGATAATATTGATAATATAAGCATGCATTTAATTTTAACATAATTTGCTTTAAATGTTTCAAAACTAAATCTATCTTTCTCCCGCTCGCTCTCTGTCTATCATCTATCTCTACATAGAGAAAGAGTTTTCAAAAAGTGGAAAAAAATCTCGGCAAATCATTTCTCTGAGACATTTTAATCCAAACATGATCTTCATTTAAAACAATTTATTTTTCATATATCTAAGATAAAAATAATATAGCATCCCATGTTTTTAAAAGGAAACACACTCAATCAATAAACCAAGCAATTAAAAATTAAAACTGTGAAACAAAATGATGAAATGATTATCACAAAAAATGCCCAAATAAATTTAGGAAGGGCTTGTTAAATATCAAGTGAGAATTTTATTCATTAATTAAACACATCAGTGATAAATCTAGAATATTGTACATTCATAATTGAAACAGCAGGGTCCTCAGTCAACTCTCCTCGAACGCTGCTCACGATGATGAAATACAAAACTTGCCTCACTGTCTAAAGAGTCCCAGGCCCCATATATTTATTTGAGAAAGCGGTTCTGTCTCTGTATCCCAGCATGTCATCCACACTCTTCTTTTCCCCAGACTTTCGGGAAGAGGTGATCTTTCTCCTTCGCAAAGGAAAGCTCTGTTTTACAACCAAATCAATGTTCTCTGAGCTCTTAGAAATCTTTGATTCCTGCTTCCTCTTGTCAGCTACTTGTACTTTTCAAAATGAATATAGTTCTTCTCTGTATTAAAAATAATAATAAGCATGTTCATTCTGGTTTTTGGCTCTGTGCCTAGCTTTCTCTCTTCCACAATAAGCCTCAATAAACCTTCTATGTAAGAGGTTTCTGCCGTATTCTGTGTATCTGCCAAACGTGGTATTTGCCATATTGCTTGCAGTGCGCTGCAGTCCTTGCTCTCCTGAAATTTTAAACTTCCAACATCATCACTGACCTACAATAACAAAATCCAATATACTCTTCCCCCACACTTAATCTCCACCTCACTGGACTTCATAGTGTATGACCATGGTGATGAACAGAATTTTGAAATCCTCTTCTCTTGACATTGAACCATCACCTTGCCCTGGTAGTCTTTCTTCAAAAATTTCTATATGTTCTATCCTCCCAATTGCTATCTATACAAAGTCATCCTTCAGAGCTCAGTTCTGGGTTTGTTTGTTTTTTTTTAATTTTGTTTTCAACAGGTCTCTCTGAGTGATTTTTTTCTATTCATATCTTCCTATATTGATTCCACAGTCATGACCTTTCTCATATGTCACTTCTATATTTCCAAGTCTATGCTAAATCACATTAACATCTTGTGGATATATAAAACTCAGTAGAATAAAACTAAACTCTTCATATTTTTGCCTATATTCTCCCTCCAAATTCCATTTACATACACGTCCTCATGTTCTTTATATCTTCCTATCTCTTTATCTCCTATATTAATATTGTTCTTTATAATCTCTGAAAAATATTAGAAATATTTTTACCCCAAAATATGACATTTTGATATTCTTGACTGACTGAAGAAGCCTCAGGGTCTCTCTGTCCTTCCTCCACCACCACCGCCATCAACTTTCCCAAAATCATTAAAGTTTCTTTATCTGCCTGAGATCTGGACCCACCTAGAAGAACAATTGTCCTTTTCTTCCTCTGTTTGTAAGACCAGGGGTGTGACCAAACCTGAACAGACACTTTAAGAAGATAATGTCCCTAAATTCCAAAAAAGGAACTATTTATCAGTTAATCGTCCTTCCCCCCCAATCCATTCATCCTCCCTGGTGGTCCTTTGTTGCCCCCCAAACAGAATTCCTCTTTCCCCCCACCCATAACTCCTTTTACCAGAAAGGCATATAAGTTTCTGAATCCCAGTGGGGAATTAAATCCTCATTTTGGGGGGTTCTGGTGTGTACACATTAAATATATTTGATAGCTTTTCTTTTATTAATCTGCTTTATTGTGAGTAGATTTTTCTACGAACCTTCTAGGAGTGAAGGGGAAGTTTTGCCTTCACCCCCACACCTCTCACCAGGATAACTGTTAGTTTTTAAAGTGTTTTCTATGCCTCTAGTTATTCCCATCCAAACCATTTTTCCATTGATAGCCAAAATCTCCTTGTGGTTTTGACAATAATATGCACCACAAAGACTCACGGATCCCTAATAATAAAGTACAAAATTCAATATATATTTCTATATTTATTACTTACCAATAACCTACTTTAGTCCAGATTGTCTGTTGTTTACAATTCTCCACGTATCTTAAATTTCTCTCCCACTCAGATTTTCTTATGATACTAACAAATGCCCTGGTCCTGTCCAGACTTTTCATCTTTTTCAAAGCATTGTTAAGTTCCCAACACCTTTAAAATCCTCATCTAATATCCCTCTCTTCCGAAATCCTGTACCAGTCATTTAATATTTAATCCTGTAATTCTTTTCAACCTTTTTACTGTCTATTTTTATTTAGTTTTGATGTGTTTGTTTTAGGTTTTCAATTACTTTATAAACTCAAGAAGGGGCCTATTTCTTGTTCCTTTGAGAACTGAAACCATCTAAACCCACACATCTTACTGTTTACTTTAATACAAGTTTACTATTTCACTGTCTGTATTAATATGACTTTAATATTTCAGGAAATTCTTGCCAGGAAGATCAAGTTGCAAATAATTTTTTTTCCCCCAGAACTTTGTAAAAACCCATTTACTTGAAAAATAGACTGCTCAACTAATGCTCACTAGAGTAAATATCTCTTTCACAGAACAATCCACAAGTCAACCAAATGACTGTTTCCTATTCAAGAGCCTCTCCAAAACTCTCACCTCCCTGAATTCACCATTCTAAATACTTACATCAATAATTTCACCAAACCCTAATTAATACCACTTATTGAAAGATCTGTCAAACCAGATCCCCAAAAAACCTTGTAAACATCCTTTCTTTGCTTCTCCCTGTCCATATGTTGCTCACTGTGATGAAAGTAATCTCCTTTACCAAATAAACTCAACCATGCTTTATCATGTTCAGTAGGTTATTTTGAGGGTATTTGGGGGGAGCCAGCATTCAACAGTTTATAGCTACTATAGTATATAATATAGCACCTGTTTAATAGAAGGATCTCAACAAATATTTTTGTTTCCTACAAAGTTAAGTCTTTGGACTACACTGTCATTTTATTTCATTTTTTTTCACTGTAATAACCTTATTTAGAAATACATTTAGCACTACCAACAAAATTAATCAGGCTCCTCTGAGTCCTCTTCATGACTAGCCCTTAACCTTGGACCTTGGCCTGCCTTTAGCAAGAGTCTTCCTGGGTTGGTTTAGTTAGAATCCTCCCACCCTTGACATCTGATCAAATTCCTCATCCCTACCCTCAACATTTAAATTTATGGCTTGTCTTTAGTAATATTTGTGTCAGGTCAGTTTAGCAAGACTTGCCTTACCCTTGATAACTCCTCTTAGTGATTTTCCATCCACTGACCCTCCTACTCTGCTCTTTGACTATAAATCCCCAGCTGCCTTTGCTGTATTTGGAGTTGAGTTCAGAATCTTCCCCCTGTTAAGATTGCTTTGAATAAAGTCTTCCCTACTGTTTTAATAAGTGTCAGAATAATTTCTTTAATACAACCTTACAAATCTAAACTTAGGTAATCTACTTTCATAATGTTCTAGCATTAAATTTTAAAAATTTTATATATATATATATTATACACACACACATATATACATATATATTTATTTATTTTAGTATACTAGGGTAGGGATCCACAAACTACAGCTTTAACCAATGCCTGTTTTTATAAATAAAGAACATAGCTACATTTATTCAAATATGTCTGAATATATGTATTCATACATAAAACGAATATATGGCTGGTTTTGCACTATAATGGCAGAGTTGAGTAGTTGCAATAGAGACCATATGGCCCACAAAGCCTAAACTATTTTCTCTCAGGTTTTTTAAAGGAAAAAGTTTGCTGGAATCTGTGTTAGACTATTAATTGTTTGCCTCATTTGTAGAACACATTTTTTACTAACTATATTTATCAATGTTAATTTAGTCACTGATCACTGCAATGTCACTAAAAGATTGTTCTTTTAGGTTTCCAAAATATCTACCTACTCTAAACAAGTTTTTTCCCCCCAGCATAGCATGAGAAATATATTTGCCTTAGAATGATTCAAATTTCTGGTAAATAGGATAAGGCAGGTATATAAAATAAAAGCATTTTCTTAAAAAGTAACCAGAATAAAGGTCATCTTCATTTAAAAGTCATCGTAATTGTAAGTAATCATCATTAACTCACATGGAAGTGTCAATCCTATAAATGGCACTTCCTGTTATAAAGAGCCTTTTCCAGGCTAGATAATGGAGCAGTTGACAGCCACTCAACTAAATGATGTTTTTCTGATTTGTAGCTAAAATGTGAATAGCAGTAATTTTCACATGATCATTTCATTCTTTAGATTATTTGCAAAAAGTTCACATAAGAGGAAAATAAAACCTCTCTCTAGAATTTCAAATATCTCTTCCCACCAGAAGGGTTGTTTTCGTAACAGTAGCTTAAGCACCAGCTTTAACTGGCTCTTAACTTTTTTCAGTTAAAACTTTTACCAAAAACTTTCTTAACTTCACACTCGTATACTCAGCAATCTGCTTGAGTAGTCCAGTCTATCGAAATTAGCAGGCAAAGAGAAGATATGAGCATATTCATTCCCTCTCTTCGCGGAGCACCTCATATAAAATGCATATAAAGGTTGGTTGTATTTACATGATCCCAAAGATCTAGAAGTTTACACTGCAGGATCACATGCAGAGAACAGAGCTTATTTAAAGTAACATCTAAACTGCAAAATATAGAGAAAAAAATAAAAGGCTAGGCAAATATCTAAATCACCCCTCTCCTTCTATTTTGTTTTTATCAGCCACTATCTTGTCATCACTTTTTTCCCCTCATTCTGAAAAGATTAAACTGAGCTGATCTTAGTTTCTAAAAGTGCTTGGTATGGGCAGGTCACCAGCAGTCCTATACAAGATGAGAGTTTTTGTTTTTTTGGGACATACTTTGGCAGGCTAACTTGTTAGTATGCAAGTAGGGTGGAATATGAGACTCTTTGCAGTTACTCACTTAAGACATACCCTCCCTCAATTTCAAACCTCCTTTCTTTTTTTTTTTTAAATGGCAAATATAAAACTTTCTTTTCTTTTTTTTTATTTCAGAATATTATGGGGGTACAACACTTTGGTTATATATATCGCCTATGCACTGCCCAACTCGGAGCTGCAATCGTGGACATCCCCCAAACTGTGGGCCCCACACCCATTAGGTCAAACACCTCCTTTCTCCCAAGATTTTAATTTTAATTTCTGTACCACTAATAAAATGGCCTCAAATTGCATAGTGATATTTCATTAACTTAATCATAAATCAAATAATCCTTCATCATCAAACTTGTAAATTAGAAATACAAAATGAATTCAGTGCATCTAATTTGTGCTTTGATCCTGCAACATTCACTGTCATTTAAAGTTCTGAATTCCTCTATTTAAATATCTGTCAGCACAGCCTTAACCAGCATCCATCACTTAGCTATTTTGATATCTTGCTTGATTGAGTCCTTCATGGCCAGTCCATAACTTTAGTCAATTTTCATTGACTGCTGACATCGTCCCATTGACAAACATGTTTACTCCTCAGTATCTTTGATAAGGCTCTATCTTTCTTATCAAGATGTAATGTTTTCCATTGGTGTTTCAGTTGAATGGATAGATGGATGCATTACCAGTGCCAGCTAATCTTAAGCAGGCTTTCTTACCCTATGGAAATGTTTTACTAGTCATGCTTAACATCACCATACCCAAGATGGCAAAAGAAAAAGACATATGGGTCAGACACAATAATTTTTTGCTTCTTTTCTGATTTTAAAGTAACATATATTCATTGTAGAAAATTTCTATAATGCAAACACATCAAGGAAAAATAACTGTGAGAAGTTTAATGTGTTCCCGTATAAAACACAGTTGCAATCACGATGTATATTAAGGTTTGCATCACATTTTATTGTCTTAAAATTATAGATTAGGCATTATACCCTGTCATTAAAAATTCTCCATTGGCTATTTCAAATGCCTAACACTCTCAAATTGACATAATAGAAAGAAAAATAAATTGAAACATGATAACTGGAAATACAGAAGAGAAAAAGTGGCAATATTTAAAATGTAGAGAAAAGGAAATGTAGATGTTATAGTCCTGAACATAATTGCACAGAGTAGCACTGAAGAATTTTGTTGTCTGACAAACTAATTCACACATTTAAACAACAGATGCTGTGACTCTTCAAATACATAACAGCATACCTTTATCAATTTCTACATATTTCAATGAAATCTCTAGAGAGTAGAATTGATCACTGCACTCCAAGTATATAATTAAACCATAAGGTAAGACTTAATTGAATAGAAAATTGACTTAGTTGGATAAATTGGAGGTATTGCATTCATTTAAACAGACACAGCATTGAAAGCAGTGATAAAAAGAATGATTAAAATTCTCATATTCAAAGACAATTAGACCCTGGGATGAAGAGCAGAAATATAAAATATGTTAAAATACTTATAAAGAAATAGTTATAGGACAGTTACTAATCTCAAAACATCGTAGTTAGTTCTAAGACTAAGTTTAGTAGAAATGAGGCAATAACTCTGAGCAATAGGTTGTTGGTTTTGTTTGGATAAAATCACTTCTCAAGCATTTTTAGGCTTTTGTTTATTTTTTTCTTTGGACAGTGTTAAAGTTTATGAGAAAAACTCAGTTGATTGAAGAAAAATGCTGATGAGCCTAAAGTTGTGTAATGGATATAATTATATTCTTTCTTATGCCTAGGATGTAATTTATCTAACTGTAAACATCTATTGTACAAGTTAATGTTTTCAGAATAAGGTTGATCAGATAAGAATGCACAGATAAGTCCTTGTTACCATTTTCTATTTCAAGGTAGGATGTGTGAGAAAAGTAAAGGAATATTTCTTTTTCAAGTATCAGAAGCTCCAATCTGAATGGGGTTAACCCCCAAAGTGATTGTATTTCATGTCCGGCTTCATACAGACATGAATGACTTGATGCAGATACTTAAATGATGTCATCAGGGGCATGGATAATATCTTACCATAGTTTTTTCCGATGGCCCCATTCAAATGGGCTTTCTCTTTATGACCAAAAGATGACTACAGCACCCAGAGACCCTACAGTCTCTCACTTTAAAACACAACAGGAAAAATCAAGATTCTCTTCCAGGTTCTCAGGCAGAGCCTTCTTGCTCTCATTGGTCACGGCTGGCCTAGGTACCCATCCTTGGATTGTATGTTAGCAATATGCAAAGCACTGACAGGCACAGGCCTAAATCACATGGCCACTACTGGTTATATGTTGGTTTTTAAGAAAGAAATTATTTTCTGGATGTCAGAAAAGTGTCAAGGTTGGCTAAGTGACACAGAGAACAGATATATTACACAGTGTATGTGCATTGATGGTGATTATTTTTACTTAAGGAGAGTATAATTTGTAACAAAACAAATGTCTGTCCAAACTTACCATAAATTGGCATTTCATCATGCAGGAAAGTGCAGGAAAATTGATTGTAAGTGTGCATGTGTATATGTATGTGGTGGGTACTTGGTGGCAAAAAAAAATGGGTCTGTAACAGGAAATATACTTCAGTAATTGTTGAAATTCTGAGCAGATTTTGCAGTTTATCTGGGATCCTGTCATCTACCCAAGTCATGCTGGAGAAAAACGACTTTGTCTGGAATCTCCAGACTTTCAATGCTCACTGGGGAAGCTTGCCAGGAGGAATGTGCGCTTTTGCCAGGATGTGTAGCTAGAGATTTATTCTATTGGAAGGGGGAAAAATATGTTGGCAACCGATCAGTCTGAGACTGCTGAGAAGATACAGATATATGCCCTGGAAGAATCATAAATCTCCATTAAAATTTGAAGTCTCCTGTTGAGTTGTTAAGAGTTATCAGATTCACCAAGGAACAGACTGAATGTAAAAGTATGTTCTGCCAATAAGGATAAACTTTAAACATAATATTTAATATTAATCACTTAGTGGTAAGTACACTTTAATTTCTGTGGTTATTTTCCTCAAACTAGTGACCCTACCTCACTTGTGATCATGATTAATCAATTCTTCCTTACTAAATATCATGGGCAAGTTCAAAGTTCACCCCCTCCATGAATCATGATGAATTCTCCCCAAACAATATTAATATTAAGAAGAAGTATGTCTTAGAGATTTGGGATGAAATCTGACTCTTCTGCTTCCAAGTATTTAATTTGGGGGCTGGCTACATTAGTTATCTGTAATTTACTTTGGTTATTTAAAAACTAATTAAAAGAACTTATGTCCCAAATAAGTTGTTTTAGTATTGAATACTATAATACATGTAAAAAATGAAGTATCTTGTATAGAGTATGTGCCCAATAAAGTAATCTTGGGTACTGTGATGTTAGAGGTTGCATTGTTGACTATGATGATTTAGTTAGCATTATTTTATCCTCCACTTCACCTATATTCTATCCTTGCTGCTATCAGATATTGTCATTAACCATCAAAATGGGTGTGCACTCTTTTTAGAAGGAATTATTCAAATTTTCTTATTTACCAGATTACTTAGAATTGGGCTGAGTATATAGTTGGTATTTATGTGTCTCACTGAATTAGTGTCTAAATATTCCTATTTTGAGTATTGTGAAATTGATATATACATTTGATGACAACCAGGCAAAAAGAATAACATGAAATCCCAAGGGTTACTTGCCTACAAAATAATGAAAAGAAAAAAAATAAATAAGAAGATGTTACGGTCAAAAGGCAATGATGGACGGAAACCATCTCAATAACATGAACTGATGGACTGACAAAATGTGGTATATCCATGTAATGGAGTACTATTTATCAATAAAAAGGAATGAGGAATGACACATGGTCCAAGAGGGATGAACCTTTAAAACATTAGTCTAACTGAATGAACTAGTTAAAAAGAGCTGCATATTGTATAATTAAATGTAGGAAATGTAGAAATAGAAAAATCCATAGAAATAGAAAGCAGATTATTGGTTGCCAGGGGATTGGGGCAGAGGAGAAGGGGAATTGACTGTCAATGTGTACCAGGCTTCTCTTCGGGGAGATAAACTCATTTTGGAAATAGATAGTGGTGATGGTTGAATATTTCTGAGGATGTACTAAAAACCAATATATTGTAAACTTTAAAAGGGTGAATTTTATAGCTGATTTTGCCACAGGAGGAAAAATTAGGTAATTATGTGAGGTGATGGAGATGTTAATTTGTTCCACTATAGTAACCATTTTACTATATATATGTATCTTATAACATCATGTTGTATATCTTAAATATACACAGTAAAAATTATTTTTTAAAAAGGTGAGTTTTATGAGATGTTAATTTTATTTTAGTAAATATTTTACTTTAAAAAAACAAGTTCATCAGAAAAACTCAATGATGACCAAAGGAGAAAAGACTGAGATTCCAAAAGTTTAAAATGCAAAAACTTTAGATTTCTTTTGACTATAAATCCAAAACTATTGGTAGAATAGAAGAATAGAAAATGAAACAATGAGTTATTTACCTGGTAGTTGTTTCAACTACGCATATTCAAGTTAAACTTCACCAATTTTGAAACAAAAATGGTTAGTTCTTGTGTTGTGGTTGCTGTCTGCAATCCATCTACCCCTTTACTTTGAATCTTCTCTTCCTTACTTTTACTAATGCAGAACTCTACACATAGTTGATTCTGAATAAACCATGAATATTAAATACATTAGTCACACATATGCACTAGGTTATCTAATTATTTTATCAATAAATTTGATACACTGTTTCTATGAAGAATCCCTAAGAATAAAGTTGATAACATAACTGGCTCCAAAATGTTCTGAAGAGCTAGGAAGAACCAAGGAGGCCATCTTGTCCAATGATTTCATCAACAATTAAAAAAAAAAAGCCATCAAAAAAAGCCTCACTGAACCCAGTGATGGATCAGAAGTAACCAAAGCTCCTAAATTAGGATTCCAAATCCAGTCCAGTTGCTGCCACACTGGTTGTTTCTCCTTACGCTGACCCTCCTATCTGTGCATCTTTTGCCTTTCCACTTAGTGCGAATCTTTCAAGAATGTACTTTGTGTAGCTAAGAGAGTCTCTCTTAAATCGTAATTAAGGATAGTTGAGCAAAGTTTTAGTTATGTTATGACATAAAGGATCTTCCTTACTACTTTTCCAAAGTGGCCTCAGGTGGCCCACAGTAGTCTGTTGAGGGGGGCACAAGAATAACCGTGCTCCATCTGCTCTATGACAGAATTACCAGGGGCAAATGTGAAGCATGCAGGGGCTTACATCCTTTTGAACAAATATTTCCACACTATCTTTTAACTTAGACACAGTCAATGGCTTACATTTCTTATCTTTCTGAAAGTACCCTGGGTTTTCTTCATTTTGCCATTCCTTGTCATCCTTCTAGATACGATTGTTCTAATACTCAGCATCATATTTAATTCAAGCCACCTGTTTGCACAGACAGCAGCTTGCTCACTTTCATGCAAGAGCTAAAGATCTGGACCTAACAAAACACAAGAATTAAACTGTCACTTTGCTTTGCTTCTCCAAGTTTAAAGTGGGTTAAAGAATCAGAGAGAACAGATGTCTCCTCTTCAGCATTTTATTTCACTGTTTTTTTCTCCAACAATCTTTTAGAAAATATGATATGAGATTCTTTGCGCTGAACATTATGTCTCTGCTTCAAAAAGATGAGCCTTCCTGTTCCTCTTCCTAATATGCCACTTACTGTACACATCCTTAGGCAGATAAGAGCGCAATCTGCAGATCCTGCCTCACTTCACCTGCATTTTAACTTCACAACATTTGCCCTGGGGCACAGCTGGAAGCACAAATATGATAAAAGAGTAGATAACTGTCTTCACAGATACCGATAGGATATAGAAAATAAGCACTGTTTTTTGTTCTTATCAAAGCATTCTGATAAACAAGTAACAAGATAATGCACACATTTTTTCAATCTCAATCAGCTATTTAAGTATTTACCATGTCCCTAGGAAATGTGAAGGGAGAAGAAAAAGGCACCTAAAATCTAGTCAGTAAGATAGTGGTACATGAAAGAAAAAACAGCCATTTATTAGCACCTACAATGGGAAGGACATTTTGTTAGGCGTTTATACTTATCCCATTTAATTCTCAAAATAATGAACCTTTTTACAAAAAGAATATTAAGCCTCAGAAAACTTAATTAAATGGACTAACATCGTACAATTAAGAGAATGGCGGAGCCAGAATTCTGATGGGAGACAGATTTTAAATTCAACTTGGCTGTGAGAGTTGAAATAGCTGCTACTGGGTCTCTACCCGCTTCTAGCACACACCCCACCTGCTCCAACCTGCTGCACACAGAGGAGGTAGTTAAAGGGGTCAAGACCAAGTAGCATTACTTGAGGTATCAATATTTGTTCCATTATGGGAAATAGCTGAGGTCTGAACATGGCAAATTCAAGAGCATGCGCCTCCATGTCTCTTCTCCAGGGTGCCGGCTATTGTTTCTTTCTGCCTTGACAGTGTCAGGCAGCAGAATCTTGTGAGAAATCATGGCAGCTGCACAACAGCTTCTGGCTAACAGGGGAGCTAGTCCTTGCTAGACTGGTGCAGACCCACCTCTGAAGCTCAGCCAGGATGGGGTGATGACCTCCAAAGGGCCTAAAGAACACCATGAGACTTGAGCAAATTTGAACAAGTCCTCCTGGTCTTATACGAGACCCCATTTTATTATAATAAATATTTACATAGGGGTGTTTTTATTTGAAAAGTAATTGTGTGGGATTTTTTTTCCCCAATTCTTTTATTGTAGTAGCATAACATAAAATTTACCATCTTAACCATTTTAAGTGTACAATTCAGTGGTATTAAGTACATTCATATTATTGGGCAACCATCTCTACCATCCCTGTCCAGGACTCTTTTCATCTTGCCAAACTGAAAATCTTTACCCGTTAAACAGTAACTCTCCATTCCCTACCCCTAGTCCCGGGAAATTACCAGTTTACTTTCTGTAAATGATTTTGCCTACTCTAAGTACCTCATATAAGTGAAGTCATACGGTATTTGTCTTTTTGTGACTGTGCTCAAGGTTCATCCATGTTGTAGTATGTGCCAGAATCGCCTTCCTTTTTAAGATGAATAATATTCTATTGTATTTATATACCACATTTTGCTTATCTATTCATCCATCAACAGGCACTGGGGTTGCTTTCTTCCACGTTTTAGCTACTGTGAATAATGCTGACATTAACATGAGTATAAAACATTTCTTCAAGACTTTGCTTTTAATTCATTTGAACATATATCCAGAAGAGGAATTTCTGGATCATATGGTAATTCTACATTTAATTTTGTGAGGAACCACAACACTGTTTTCAGTAACAGCTATCCCATTTTATATTCCCATTAACACTGTACAGGAGGTCCAATTTTCTACATCCTCACAAACGTTTATTTTCTATTTTTTTTATAGTAGCCATACTAATGGGTATGAGATGGTATCAAATTGTGGTTTTGGTTTGCATTTCCCTAATTATTAGTGATGCATCTTTTTATTGTGATTATTGGCCATTCATATATCTTCTTTGGAAAAAATATCTATTCAAGTCCTTTGCTCATTTATTAAACAGGTTGTTTGTTGTTTTGTTGTTGTTGAGGTTTAAGAGCTCTTATCTATTCTGGATATTAATCCTTTATCGGAGATTTGATTCACAAATATTTCCTCCCAGTCTGTGGGTTGCCTTATTACTGTTAATAGTGTCTTTTGATGCACAATTTTAAACATTTTTCATAAGTGCAATTTGTCTATTTTTTTGTTGTAGTCTGTGTCTTTGGTGTCATATACAAGAAATGTTATTGCCACATCTAATGTCTTGAGGCTTTTGTCCTATGTTTTCTTCTAAGAGTTATAAAGTTTTAGGTTTTACACTTAAGTTATAAATCCATTTTGACAGTTAGTTTTTGTACATGATGTTAGGTAAGGGTCCAACTCCATTCTACTGGATGTAGATATCCAGTTTTCCCAACACCATTTGCTGAAAATACTGTCCTTTCCTCACTGAGGTCTTGACACTCCTGATGAAAATCATTTAACCATATATTCAAGAGTTTATTTGGGAGATCTCTAATCTATTTCACTGGTTTATATCTGCCTCTATGCCAGTATCACACTGCCTTGATTATTGGGGCTTTGCAGAAAATTTTGAAATCAAGAAGTGTGAATCTTCCAGGTTTGTTATTCTTTATTCAAGACTGTTTTGGCTATTTGGGGTTCCTTGAGATTCCATATGAATTTTAGGATGGGTTTGTCTATTTATGCAGAAAATATTATTGGGATTTCAATAGGAATAACATTAATCTGTATGTTGTTTTGGATATTATTAACATCTTAACAATATTATGTCTCTCAATCCCGTGTACATGGGATGTCTTTCCATTTATTTATGCTTTCTTTAACTTCTTTTAGAAATATTTTGTAGTTTTCAATGTACAAGACTTTTATCTCAGTTAATTCTTAAGTATTTTATTCTTTTTTCTTCTATTATAAATGGAACTGTTTTCTTTATTTCCTTTTTGGATTGTTCATCATTGGTGTATCAAAATGCAACTGATTTTTGTGTGCTGACTTTATATCCTGCTACTTTGCTTAATTTTTTAAAATTTGTTTTAACAAACTTTTGGGACAGCTTTAGGATTTTCTAGGTATAAAACCATATCATCCGTGAGATGAAATAATTTTACATCTTTCCTTCCTACTTGGAAGGAAAAGTTTTATTTCTTTTTCTTGACTAATTTCCTTGCCTAGAACTTCCATGACTATGTTGAATAAAAGTGTCAAAAGTGAGCATCCCTGCCTTGTGCGTGATATTAAAACAAGAGCTTTCAGTCTTTCACCATTGAGTTTGATGTTCACTGTGGGTTTTTCACGTTTGTCTTTTATTGTATTGAGATAACTTCCTTCTATTTCTAGTTTCTTGAGAGTTTTCATCATTAAAGGGTGTTGAATTTTGTTAAATGCTTTTTCTGTATCAGTTGGGATGTTCATGTGGCTTTTACCCTTCATGTTGTAAATGTGGTGTATTACATGGATTGATTTTTATATGTTGAACCATCCTTGTGCTCCAGGAATAATCCCACTGGGTCATGCTGTATAATCTCTTAAACATGCTGCTGAATTCAGTTTGCTAATATTTTCTTGAAAATTTTTTATCAATGTCTATAATTTATATTGGTCTGTAGTTTTCTTTTTTTAATAGTGTCTTCTCTGGCTTTGTTATCAAGGTAATGCTGGCCTCATAAAATTAGATAGGGAGTGTTCCCTCCTCTTCAAATTTTTGAAAATGTTTGAAAAGGGTTGGTGTTGGGTTTGTTTAAATGTTTGGTAGAATTCACCAGTGAAGCCATCAGGTCTGGGAATTTTCTTTACTAGGAGATATTTTATTACTGAGTCAATCTCTTTACAAGTCGTAAGTCTATTTTGATTTTTATTTCTTTGTGATTTAGTCTTAGGAGGCTTTATGTTCCTAGGAATTTGCCCATTTCACATAGTTTATACACATTTATTTATTTAGTTAGTTAGTTTATACAAATTGAGCATTTGTTCATTTTACTCTCTTATGCTCCTTTTTATTTCTGTAGAATTGTTAGTAATGTTCAAACTTTCATGTCTGATCTTAGCAATTTGAGTCTTCTCTATTTTTTTCTTAGTCTATCTAGCTAAAGGTTTTTCAATTTTGTTGATATTTTTTAAGAACCAACTTTTGGTTTTGTTGATTTTCTTATTATTCCATTCTCTATTTTGTTTATCTCTGCTCTGATCTTTATTATGTACTTCCATGTGCTAGCTTTGGTTTTAGTTTGTTTTTCTTGTTCTAGTTGCTTAAGTTGTAAAGTTAGGTTGTTTATTTGAGATATTCTTCTTTTTTAATGTAAGTGTTTATAAGTATAAATTTCCCCCCTAGCATTTCTTTTGTAGCATCCATACATTTGGTATCTTGTTATCAAGTTTTCATTCAACTGTAAGTGTTTTTTTAATTCCTCTTGTGATTTCTTCTTTTATCCATTACTAGCTTAAAAGTGTGTTGTTTAGTTTACACTAATTTGTCAATTTTCCAGTTTTACTTCTGTTATTGATTTCTAACTTCATTTTGTTGTGGTCAGAGAAGATACTTGGTATGATATCTATGTTTTTAAATCTATTGGGAATGAATTTGTGGCCTAAAGTATGGTCTATTCTGGAAAATGTCCCATGTGCACTTGATGGTGGATAGTGTCATATATCTTTTAGATTTAGTTGATTTATTGTGTTGTACAAGTCCTCTATTTTCTCACTTATAATCTATTTGGTTGTTACGTCAACTACTGAGAGTGAAATATTGAAGCCTTTAACTATTATTGAGAAATGTTTGTTTTTCCATTCAATTTTATTAATTTTTGCTTCATATATTTTGACGACATGTTATTAGGTGTATAAATGTTCATAATTGTATCTTTTAGCTTTATTAAAACTTTTACCAATATATAATGTTCTTATATAGGTGTATAAATGTTCATAATTGTATCTTTTAGCTTTATGTTAATATAGCCAGTCTGTGCTCTTTTGACTGTCATTCTCAAGGAATATATTTTTCCACCCTTTCATTTGAATCTAAAGTGATATTCTTACAGACAGCACATAGTTGGACCATGTTTTTTATTCACTTTGCAATCTCTGTCTTTTGATTAGAATGTATAATCAACTTACATTTAAAGTAGTTACTGATAAGGAGAAACTTATGATGTCATTTTGCTATTTGTTTTCTATATGCCCTACAGCTTTTTGTCCCTCATTTCCTTCATTACTGTTTTGTTTTATGTTTATTTGACTTTTCAAAGTAAAACATTTAAATTTCTTTCTCCTTTCTTTTTGTGTATATTCTATAGCTATTTTCTTTGTGGTTACCATGGGGAATACATTTCATATCCTAAAGTAATAGTGTTCTAATTTGAATTTATACCACTTTAACTTCAACAGCATTCAAAAACTGCTTTTTTAAAGGTCCACCTCTTTCTCTTTCAGTTGATAATGTCACAAAATTACACATGTATGAATCATGCACCCCCCCAAAAAATAAAATTATAATTTTTTTACATTTTTTACTCTCATAAATTATGTTGAAAATCGAATGTGAGGTTACAAAGGAAAGTTACAGTAATATTAGTTTTTAGACTAATACTTTTTTAAAAAAACGTATTAGTCCTTTAAATCATGTAGAAAACAAAACTGGAGTTATACACCATTGTTACAATAATACTACCTTTTTAAATATATCTCAATATATCTTTGAATTACTGTCTTGTGTCCTTTCATTTCATCCTACATTACTTTCTCTAGCATTTCTTGAAGGGCAAGTCTAGTGGGAAAAAAAATCCCTTAGCTTTTTTTTTTTAGCACTTCGAATATATATCAGTTCAATACCTTCTGGCCTCCAGCATATCTGATGAAAATGTGCTGGTAGTCTTACTGAAGATCCCTTGTTTGTGATGATTTCTTTCTCTCTTGCTGCTTTTGTAATTCTCTATTTGTTTTTGCCTTTCAACAGTTTGATTATAAAGTGTCATGGTATGAGTCTCTTTGAGTTCATTCTACCTGGATTTTATTGAGCTTTTTGGATGTTTTATTCATGTCTTATCAAATAGGAGAAGATTTTGGCCATTATTTCTTCAAATATGCTCTCTGGCCCTTTCTCTCTCTCTTTTCTTTGTAATTGCCATAATGTATAGGTAGGTCTGCTTGATGGTGTCCCACAGGTTCTTTAGACTCTGTTACTTTTCTTCTATCATTTTACTTTCTATTAATCAGATTTGTTAATTTTTTATCTTCCAGTTTGCTGATTCTTTTTTCTGCCTGCACAGATATGCCTTTGAATCCTTCTAGTGAGTTTTTCAATTCAATTGTTGTACTTTTGATCTCCAGAATTTCTTCTTGGTTTCTTTTTATGTTTTACATCTCTTGATTAATATTTACATTTGTTCATACATTATTTTATTGACTTTCTCTAAATCTTCCTTTAGTCTTTGAGCATCTTTAAGATAGTTGTTTTAAAGTCTTTGTCTAGTAGACCTGCCACCTAATATTTGTCAGGGACAATTTCTGTTGGTTTATTTTTTTCCCTTGAATATGTCATATTTTCCTGTCTCTTTGTATGCCTTGTGATTTTTTGTTATTGCTGTCCTTGAAAACTGGACATTTGAATCTAATAATGTGGTAACTCTGAAAATTAGATTCCCCCTTTCCCAAGGTTTGCTGGGTTTGTGTGTGTGTGTGTGTTTTCTTTGTTTTGTTTTGTTTTTTTTCTCTGTAGGTTGTCTCTGTGCTGAGAAACAGTCCAAAGTGTAAACTTAAAGTCTTTTCAGGTATTTTCTGGTCAGGTACTTCTCTCTGAGCATGCACTGTGACTTTCTAATTTCTCTGTATATGCAGGATGCAGGTTTTTATTTTTTAATGTTCTAGTCTTTAATATTTGACTCCCAAAATGGACCAAAACAACAACAAACAACAACAACAACAAAAAAAAACCCCAAAAAAAACCCAACCCTATAAAAATGAAAGAGAGTAGGGGAAAGGGTGCTGGCCCTTTAAATCCCCTGGAAGTCACTTCAGTCAAAGGGCGAGGGGTCTGCAACTGTGGTAAAGGGTAAAACCATAACAGCCACTGCCTCTTTGTCTGCACCTCTGTTATTCAAAGCATAAGTCAATGATCTCAGAGCACAGATCCCTAATATTTAGAGGATAAGGACCTTTTTGTCCACCCTGGATCCTGCAAGTTGTATGCAAACTGCTACATGAACACATGCACAGCTGCCTGCCACAGAGCTGGGGGATGGGGAGAGGTAGCTGCCACTGCACTAAGAACTGCAATTGACTGGTATTAACCACAATTTACCATTCAAACCTTCCCATTGGAAATTGCAAGCCTTCAATAGACTCCAAAGTTCCAAAATATTTACATCAGACAGATTCTGCCAGTGTAATTTTTGTCTAGGTAAGTAGACAGATTCCTGCAACTTCCTACTCTGCCATCCTCCCAGAATCCTATTCCATGTTTTTATGACTCAAATAGTAATACAACTCATTTTTAAAATTACAGAAAATATTTTTAAAAAGGGAAATTAAAATACTATTAGCATTACATCCAAAGACAATGGCATTAGGACTCTTTCATTATATTAAATATTTAATATCACTCTGTGTGGACTTTTGTACACTGATTTTACCTCAAGTGATAGAAAAGGTCATTCTGGATTATTAAATACTATTTACATTATTTGTAATGACTGAAAAATATTTCAGCATGTAACATACATAGAAATTATTAAATGTTTATTAGTTTACTGTTGACTGACAGCAATCCTTTGCAGTAACAGAAATAGGTTCTGATACTTCATTAAATGATTTAAATAATCAATATTCTGTCTTCAGATAGTAACACAAATTTTTACAGAAGTAGAATTTCATGGCACTTGTAATTTTTTGTAGAATTTTTGATTGGTTATAAACTTAGTGTTTACATTTTGATGATCATACTTAATATTTCTTAAAACAGATAAATCTGTTGTTAATGCTGTATAGTAAAGTAGGGGTAAGAGGAGGTGCTGAGAGTTCATGATCTATGATCTATCGAGTTTTTTAGACATATATATTACAATGCAGCCTACTTGTAAAAGAACATAGAAATGTTATATTTATCTACAGATTGCAGCTCCCTCTCACTGAGGGCCCCAGCTCCTGCCTTGCCAAGGTGCTGGAAAGCCTTCTTGTCGAATCTTCCTTACAGGCTGGAAAAGCAACTGTGGTCCTCAGGTTGGCCAGTATGTCCCAGCCTTGCCCCAAATACCACAGTTACCTTCCTTCCAAATACCCTTCAGAATCCTCATTCCCTCAGAGTAAGAGATCTCCTCCCACTGTTAGTAACTGAAACCAATTCACAGAAAGGAGAGAACATATGATGTATCTTAAAATGCGCTTCAAGGTTGCTAACACAGACTTCACTAAGAAAGGTCCCCCGGTAAAAGGTTAGGAGATTGTTAAACAAAGCTAACAAAGCTTATTTGTGTTTACTGCCATGCTATTCAGATCTTTTACTATGATGGAATGTTTCAGATAAACTCAATTGTGATTTCCTCCACTTGCTTGTTTTTTGTTTTCTAGTGACGGGGAGATTTATTAACATCTCATAGAAATGATGGCACATTATTCTTGGGACATATTGCCAAGTGTAATTTGTATTTATGAAAATAGTTGTGTTAGTGCCTTGAGGACAACGAATGTTTAAGAACTATATTTGTATAAACCAAATTAAACAATTACCCATGTGAGAGGTCACTGTGTTCAAAGGTCATGATCAGGGTATGGCCAGTTTTTATTCTTCCACAATTTCTGTGGCTGAATTTCTAAGAAGCCCACGTCCATGTGGTCCCTGATGTCTTCTAATTCCTGCCTCCATGGGTTAAACTCATTAGAGCCTGGCTAAGAGGCCAGAGGACTCTTATGTCTTCCCACCATCTTCTAGTCTCATAAGAACTTTTTCTTTTTTGCTTTAGTTTTTATAGAAGTCTTGTGATAAGATTTGAACTTTGAGAAAAGAAAATTCTTCACCTAAACCTTGAGAAAAATCTAGGTATCCTCTTGCAATTTAAGAAATATTTCCCTCTTGTGTTTATGGATATTCAGTGAATAATAGAGTAGTGTGTGTTTACAATTGGCATTGCCCTTGCATAATGATCTACCTCAGGTCATGAGGTATAGAGATTGTTGGATAATGACAGGATTTAGTCATTCCGGGGTTCAGGGACATTATCATCTCCCAGTATCCTATGTCCCAACTCTACTCCTAACAGAACCTTGAACCCCAATACATACACAACAGTCCAGTGGGAGTTCAAGCTTTTATTGAGCCTATAGTCCATCAATAAGATGCTTTCTCTCTTTCTTCCTCAGTACTCTTATGAGGGAGTCAATGATAGACCAGCCTCCAATTATTGCTAGATAATGAACATACACAACTAGACTTCCAAAAAAATTTTTCCTTGTCACAAAACCAGTACCCTAAAACAACATTAAATAGTTCATTTAGATTGATGAAATCTTGACAATCTAAGTAGTCATAAAGTTAGCTGACTTTCAGTGTTACATAAAACAGCAGCCTTTATGCTCCTACATAATCTCCATGGCAGTCAGCCAGATAGAGCCTTTGGAAGACAGAAAATTCATCCTGGAGCCATTGAAGTTTATTCCTGCCCATTCTGAAAAATTGGCTGATATTGATAATTGTTATAAAAAGTTTACCCCATGAGTCTCACAGGCTGCCAAGAATGTAATTGGGCTGAAATGGAAGGCTGGTATAAAGCTTGCATCTGGTTTTGAGTCAAGGAGCCCTCACTCTTTGACTAGCATCAAGGGAATCTTCTCACATTTAGGGAAAACAGATGCAACAATTAGACTATAATAGAGTTCATTTTAAGGAACTGTCCCAGCTTGTCCCAATTGATGGCAAGTTGGATACGTTTTCAAATAAATAACGAACACCAGTAGGAGTTGAGCTTACTAACCTTGGCTCAAATAAATCAAATGAGATAATATTAATCAGGCATCTGGTATGTATGAGGCATGATTCTACTCATGATTTTACCAAACATGACATTATAATACTAATTCTTATCCACTTTTTCTACTAAACAATTGAAATATAACATAGTATTTTATAATAACTAGGAAATTTTTGAGAACTCTTTTAGACCATATTTTAATTTATTATATTAATATATGGTTTTAGTGAAACTCAGCATTTACATGTACTCTTAAAGTGGAACCTTAATCATATTCTACTGTCTGTGAGAGTTAGAACAGTAACTTCTTGCATGTCTTCTCAATCTTCTTGTGTGACCTGCTCAGGACTCTAAAAGGCAAACACACGCCTTTTAGAAATTTGGTCAAGCATTTGAATCTTTTGAAGTTTCAACTCAATGATTGATGAAAAAATTGTATCCATAATTCTCTGTGCTCTAAAGCGACTGCAATACTTCAGCAACAAAATTCAATAAGCATTTATTGTTTTCATCATATCTCAGGCACTGACTAGTCTATGTTCTAGGAATAAAAAATATGAATAGTACATTCTTCACATAGTAAAGAAGCACACAGTTAGAATGGGGGAGGTAGACAAAACTATTTCAATACAAAGAGTGCTATGATTAAGAGTAAAGACTTCTGCTGTTGAATAAAGGTAGCCATTAGCCACATGTTATGCTAATCTAAATTGGCATCTGCTCTAAGTGAAAAATATATAATGGATTTTGAAAACTCAGTATGAAAAAATATAAAATATCTCATTTTTACAATATTGGTTACATACTGAGATATTTGGAATGTGTTGTATTAAGCAAAATATACTAGTACAATTAATTTCATCTGTTTATTTTTACTTTTGAAATGTGTGTATTTGAAAATTTTAAAAATTGCATTGCATTTGTAGCTCATATTAGATTTCTCTTGGACAGCATTGGTACAGACTCTGATGCTAGTCTTCTTGTCTTCAAAATTCCTTCTATCACCATCTGCGAGACCTTAGGCAAGCAACTTAACTTTCTTCGCTTCAGTTTCCACATGTGTAAAATGGGGCTGGTGATAATTACAGTTGTTTACTGGTTTGTCAGGATGAATAAATGATTTTAACACATGTAAAGAGCTATTGTTATTAAAGAAGTCAGCAGAGAACAGTAGGTACCTAGAAAGGTTACCCAACTCAGGCCAGGAGAAGTAAACTCAAGGAAGAATTTTTTAAAACGTTATGGTTTAACTAAGCCTTAAAGAATGTTAGGAACCTGTCCAAGTGTAATCTGAGGGGGAAAGTATTCTAAGAACACAGAACAATATAAGTAAAGACACCAAAACTTGAAAGAAACCTGTTCCATTCCAGGAACTGAAAGTAATTTTCAAGGTGTAAGACTGCAAACTGCTTAGAAGCAGAGGTAGAAAGAGAGACCAGAGAAATAAGCATGAGCCCGATCACTGCACTGCCCTACACTATGCTAAGGAAATCAGGTATTCCCTCTATAAGACTAGCCATACTCACCTAGGAGAGTCAAAGGTAATACACAAACAGAAGAAACGGGAATAAGTAATGTTATGTAGAAGGTTACCAAAACGTTCATACAAAGAGTTATTGAAGAGGAAGGCACATTTTCTCCTTCCTCTCTTAGCTGGCTCTCAAGGCAGAATGCTTTTGTGTAGGTAGCCAGTTATCTTTTCCTGTAGACTGAGCCCATTAAGCCAGCAAGCCTCCAAACCTTGTACTCATTTAACACATTTATTGTAAACTAGGTTATGAAAATAAATTTTGGATTTCAGAAATTGAGCATGGTCCACCAAAATAAATATTAATGTTTGGGTTCTATTATGATTATAGATAGACATCAACACTAATAAGATATTTATAACTTACAAGGATAAAACAGAATTAGAGACCTATTCCCGGGTGAAAGAGAAAAGGTTGCAAGATCTGAAAAGGTATCCTTTGTCTTAGAGCTGTAGGTAGTTACAATGTTGCATCATGAGGGCAATAAAATAATAAAAAAGGTGACTGTTCTGGAAGGAATATGGTCAATTAAATTTTACACGTAAGATATATAAAATAACATTATAAAAATGAAATAGACAAAAATACGTAACTATAATATATGCTAAATTTATGATAGGAGAATCTGTAACAATAAGCAAAAAGCAATAATATCTGAAAGAACTTTAATTTTGATTAGCGTCTTTTTGTTCTTTTCTCCCTAGTGAGATTGCAATGTTTTGTCTCCAATGTTTTAAACAGCTGGATACAACAGCAGATTGAAACCAACATTCTGTGATGGGACTGGAGTGTACATTCCAAGTTGATAATATCATGGTAAGTACCCTAAATGTTTCTTTGTAGCATGTCACTAGCACACTTCTCAGAGTTTGTCTAGATCCATTTCTTTGTCACCCCCACCTCAGTGTTGAACATGGCACTGACAGCCGCAGCTTTGCCCTTGTGTCAGACAGGCTTTCTCTGATGGCAGAGTGTGGCCTCAAATAGTCTAATTAATAGCTGGTATTTATCACTCATTCATGGTTCAGCACCACAATGTTCCTTCCATTTATGTCTTTTCTTTGTGTTAGATTTTTATATTTATCATCTTTCAGGTTTAAAAATTAATGACACAATCAAATCTTATTTTGAAAATGATAAAATTCTAGCTAAGACTGAGATATATCTTCAAATAAGCAAGAAATAAAAAGGAAGGAAAAATGGGAAAGTAAGTATATACTACACGAAATCATCTCTAATGTCCTTTCAGAATCTAACCTCCTAGGAATCTATATTTTTACTGACCATACATTAAATCACTAATCTAACTGAGGCTGTTTGGGGAAGGAGAGGATAGAAAACCAACTTTTGAAAAGAACAAGCAATATGGAGGAAAAAAATGATGCAGACAGTGATGGAATGTGACAGAAGCTACCAATATCCAAATCCACACTAGCATTCAAATTGTTTCTCATCTGGACACAGTATTTTCTCCTAGGCTGAACTGCAATTACAAATAGTGGGCTTCAAATCCTCTCAACCAGTGCCCAACAAGCAACGCATGTTCCTGCTGTCAAATATTCGGGCCATCTATTTGTTCACATGCTATGGTTTGATGCCCAGGTTTCTTTCTGTGCCATGAAGCTCTGGTCCAGGATGAAACTGGAAAAACATGGTGTAGTGACAGGATGATAAATGAGGTTCACCACATTGAAAGGTTGGGTTGTCCTCTTACATTCTTGGCAACAGAAACAGTTTTACCAATATTTCTGGCCTGAAACACATTATCCTTTAATGTTTCAAAGTCAAACAGCCAATGCCCAAAATACATAAGAAGACAAACAGGGAAATCTTTGTGCTTTAACGTAGATGCCCAAGTTCAAAATTCTTGCTTTAGAACAGGGACACTTTGTAGATAATGATTTTGTTTGTTGTAACTAACCAAATTTATATTTTGAAAATTCCAAAATAAAAGAACATATTAGGGTACAAAGATTCTATTTAGTGAAGGTTCTTCTGCTTAAAACAAGATTTGCCACATTTCATTTAAAAATTGAATTCATGCGATGTATTTAAAATGCAATAAAATACACGGATTTTAGCTAATACATTTTAAAGAAACTAGTCTTTTAAATGGAACTTAGGGAAGCTAACTTTTTTCAAAAGTTATTTCAACCTATGGTCATAAAACTTTGGAAAGGATGTTGATTCTTTGATTAGAGATAAAAATAAAAGTCAAGAAAATTTTAGTTGTAACAATAAAGAGGCAACACTGTCTAAATATCAGACCTTTAAAATTGATTACAGGCATGAAATCTACAAAATGAAAACTACAAAACGGCAACCAGTAAATCTGTCATGTAGTTTTACTCTCTCATATAGTTTTGTATATTGTCATGTAAAATTCAATCAGGAATGTGTCACTAGATTAAATTTAATCTGAAAACTTATTTTAGAATACTTTTAATTTAAATACATCTTTGGTATTTCCTCATCTCTTTCTAAATAGTTTTAAAAATCGTAACTTTACATTTCATTTTTCTTTATATTGTCTTCTTGATTCTCCTTATTCCTTCAAATTCTTTTAACATATATTTAGCAAAATTGGAACACAGCACTCTAATAAGGCCCTGATTCTGTTATCTCAGTTTGTGTACTTAGTTGTGTACTCGCTCCTGATCAGAGAGTTATAAGTTTAAGTTCACAAGGTCCTGCCTGTAAACAGTATGCTCTACATAATAAATCTCGCTACAGAAGTCAAAAGTCAACACTTTAAGTGTCCTTATTCTAATAATAATTTTAAAAATTAATTCAAAATGTCTTGTGCCCTTAAGTTCGCCACATAAATTGCAGTCCGGGTAGCAGTTAAGTCAACCCCACAAGAATAGTTAGCATCACAGTCTATTCTCCCTTTTTTTCAGTGTTTCTCCTCTATGAGTATATTTGTGTTTGGTGGGTATGTGTGCACACGTGCATGCCTGTGCATGCATGTATTTCTCCTTTCTTTGCATTAACACCTTCTTTTCATATTTCTGCTTTTCTTCTCTATTATTCCTCTAAATTTTCAAATTTCTCAGGGTACTTTAACATTTTATAACAAACCTAAACAAGTGTTTCATTCCTTCCTCCAAGAATCTGAGTTTTGTCTCTTTGTTGGGCGTTAAGGACCTTCACTGTCACCAAGATGTACTTCCTCAAGAAAATATTTGAAATCTAAGAAAATGGATGGTGGAAGAGTAGTCAATGCTGCCACCATATGCCAAGTACTTTACATATATAGGTTATTTCTTTAATATCACAACTTTTTAAGGAAGGTAACATTCACCACCATTTTATCTGTGAGAAAACAAACCTAGAAAGATCTAGTAACCTGCTCCTAGTCATAAAGGTAACAAGGGAAGGACTGAACACTGAACTAGATTTCTGACAAGAACATCCGTGCTTTAGTGCTACAGTATGGTGTTTCAAGCTTCTACAAAGTGGAATTTTATACAACTAATATTTTATTCTGTAGCAATTTCTATTTTTCACAAATGCAATATTATTTATATTATTCTATCATCTCATATTTTAATTTTATTGTACAAATTGTCAGCACTGCAGGTGGACTACATTAAATATTGCAGAAAGGAGTTTTGGCAATAATCTTTATAAACAAAAATAACTTAAACTACTTTATTATTAATAAATAAAATCAGAGTAAGTTTTAGTATAGTCCATTATAATACTAATTCTAGAAATTTCCTATTTGTAGAAAATGATTTTATTAAAGCATTTCTCAAACTGCATTTTGAGGAATACTAGCTCTACAAAATGTTATTTGGTGCTCCAAATCATGGGATCTATGATTTTAAAAGTTCAGGAGCACTACATCATAATTCCCATCTTAGACATTTCAAAATACATACTAAAGATTGTGAAGAGTCCCTGGTGGGAGACAGGAAGATAGGGTCTCTCTTGATTGATATTTCCACATAAATTTGTAAATCATAGTCTATCATTTTTTATAGGTAGAATGTAATTCAATCAGAGATTTATAGACAAACATCTTGGTGATATTGATCCAAAAAAATGTCTTTCACACTTTCACTTTCAAATAAGTAGACACATAAATAATAAAAGTGAATTCTTTGAAAATATAGTTAGCTATACTTACCCATAATACAATTCTGCATCAAGTGTTTAAAAAGACAAATTATTATGAAAGTAAATTCATCTGGGTAACCACAGTGTTTGATTCATGGCAAGCTCAAAACTATATATTTATCAACTAATTGACAAAAATGTTTTTCTTATTATTTTACACTTTTCCATTTCAACACATTTAGCATTTCCTCAAATTTTAATTCTTAATTTTCTATCACTGGACAAAGATATTCAACTATTGCCATTAATCCTTATATTCTGTACTTAGTACTTTGACACAGTACAATTTATTTCAATAGCTTTTCTCCCTGTAGTGTGAAAAATATACTAGATATTTTTAAATATACCATTTCCAAAGCCTATAAGATCTGTTTTTATTTTTGGTCACATTTTAATATATATTTGTATTTCAATGTTCACATTGCATAATAGGACAACCATGAAGAAATAACCAACAGCATTATTTGTAGAGCTAGAGGAGTTTACTGATGAATTTATAAGTGCATATTAATGCAACCTAGAAAGAGTCAATGGCAATACTTATATAAATAATAGGGAAAATGTACTGCAAATATTAAATAATATTTATTAATTTTCTCTTAATATTGTTATTTTTTAACTTTTCTCCTCTTAGATGCTGCCAAAAGAGTTATTGTTCCAAGGAATATTGTGTTGATTATTTTTTTCTCTTTAGGAATATAAAAGGAGAACTAGACCATGGGTTGGTTAAAGAGAAGATAAGAGCGTGCCAAATAAGGCCAGGGTTGGGTAGGAGCACATACCTTTTGGACTTGAGATTATGGAAAGTTAACTGTGCTCTGATTAAGTATGGACCTTAGACTGAGGGCACTCCAGGCTCCTGCACTTTGGAGGGTTCTTTATCCCTCCTCTAGCTGCTCTCCTACTCATGGGGCCAGGATTCCAAAAGGCCAAGGGGAGGCCATAATCACCTATTAGTAATATACCTATCTGGAATCCATACCTGCCCAGGACTCTAGAAATTCCTTCCTGTGCCATCTTTCAGGACCTGCAAGAGGTCATGCCCTGCGTCTTTCCTCTTTAGGATGGATTGAGCCACTATTGTGGACATCTCTGGGCCTGAGGAATAGCATGTGTAAACAATTTCCATACTCAGGCTGGCATATCCACACGTTTGTTTGAAGCTCCTCAAGATGCTAAAGGTAGCAGGGGTGGAATAAAAGTGGGTTGGACACGGGGGTGATGCCATGTGCTGATTCTCTTGTACCACTAATTTTTCATGCAGAACTCTAAGGAGGCAGATGATTCTCACCTCAATCCAGGTTTCCAGATCACTAGGGAGATATCTTTGTCAAGGTAGGCAAGCATTCTATTTAACAGCCTGTCAGCATGATTTATGAATTAAATATTTGATGTAAGAAAGTATCTCCATGTATATTCTTACTCTGGCCCCAAAGACATTATGACTGGGCCTGCTCTGATCACATCACCCCTCACTGATGGGGACGGGAACATTATATCATTTGAATCATTTCAGGAGCATCTTGAGAAGGATTCTAGACCTCAGTCTTGTGTTACTGGCAGATGATGGTGTTATTTACTGAAGTTTGGAGAGCAGAAGATACAAATCAGTGAGGAACAATAGTGAGCCCAAATTTGAATACATGGAGCTGGAAGTGTCTGTGGATTGTTACAGTCCTAAGTCTTTAGTAGAAAACAGTAAATTAAAGCAAGGTGTTAATGGCTTAAATACTATTCAATTTCTGTAAGTTTTAATGGAATAAAAGACATTCCAAAGAATCATAGGGTCAGATAAGTCTACAGGAAAGGGCATTTCTTAAACAAAGTATGCCTTTAGTTTATATGGTTAAAAGACAGAGAGAGAAATAGAAAGAGAGAGAGAAAGAGAGACTGGAATTGACTTTATACTCAGTGATTATTCCACAATCAGAGCATCAGAGCAATGAGAAAATAACTTCTTTTAGCGTAAGTAAATATGGGAAAATATTCTTTATAATAATACTTTTATCTGAAGTATAATACACATCATTATTGGTCATATCAATGAGAGAGAAAGATAAGCCACTATTTTTACTTATTTTTTTCCATCTCTGTTGAGGTACAATTGGGAAATAAAATAAGTATATACTACTTTTATAAGTATAAAAGTAGTATATACTTATGGTGTACAACACGATCTGATATACTTATACTTTTTGAAATGATTACCAGAATCAAGCAGTTAGCTTATATATTACTCCATAGAGTTCCCATTTTTGTTTGTGAGTGTGGTGGGAATATTTAAGATCTCTCTTAGCAAATTTCATGCATAAAATACAGTATTATTAACTATAGTCACCATGCTATATGATAGATCTCCAGTACTTATTCATCTGGCATAACTAAAACTTTGTACCTTTTGTGCAACATCAGCTTACTTTGGATATAATTTACATGTAATAAAATTCACCCATTTTAACAATATTTATTGGAAAATTTAAAAGATCTTGACAAATACATACAAGCATGCAACCACCATCACAGTCAAACCAAGAACATCTCCACCGCTCCAAGGAATGCCCTTTAGTCACTAGGTTTCAAGTTTTAACAACAGCAGCAGCAACAAAATCAAATCTTACCACATTTAAGAATATTTTGGGCTTTTGAGATGACAAAATAATGAGCGTATGCTTATTTTATCATCTTTTTATCCTCTCTACATAGAAGTCATAGAGAAGCTAATAAATAGAAATTGGCTAAATAATAAATTTTGAATTCATGAATACATCCCTATTGCATTTAATGTCACCTTTCCTTTGGGACATGTCCTCAGAATGCACACTACAGTCAATCCCCCATAACTCTGAAATTTGATCTGAAATTGTCACTTCTCTGCCTTTGTTTGAGGGAGGTTCCTGCTCTCAGGTGGAATAATCTCTTGTGTATGTAGACTTTGAGTGGACCAGGCAATACCTCCTGACCAGATTCATTTTAGTACTCTAACTGCTCATTACACGCATCAACTCCTCTCTCTTCTCATACACAAGACCCAGCCACAGCCAGACCAATTTATGCTCACTGCAAACCTCCAGTGACCTTCCTCTGCCATTTCCCAGGATTCTGATAGAGCACCATGAGAGACACCCAGAATCAAGCAGTAAGGACAGCATTATGTAACTACTACCCTGTCAACATGATGCAAATTTTCTAGGAAAATGTACAGGCAACTGGCCAATAAGAATAGCTAATTAGAGAACTTCAAAAGCCTGAATGTAATGATTGAAAAGAGTAACAATTAACTTCAGGTTTGTTAAGCATTTTCAAATTCCTACAAGAAAAGTACCATCTAAATCTAGATCTAAGTAAGTGTGTTTTAAAACAAAAAACCAAGAAGACTGCTTTTTTACCATGGGAATCTCACCTTGGGAAATATTACTTGACTTCAAATAGATAAAATTCCTGGTACTTCATTATGTCTCTTTTACTTATGTGCCAAGAGAGAATAACTAACAGGGAGAGAAAGAAAGGTTTTATATTTGCAGGTCGTTATGAAAAATGTAATCCATTCATACAACACAGTGTGTGATTACTTATGTGGACACCAGGTAGAGTTAATGGGCTTCTGAAACCTATTATATCAGTCACTAGAAAGTACCTATAAAGCCAAAATTTCAAACTGAATATCACCACTGAATATTCAAATGAATACTATGGTTACTAATTCTAAAGAGGAAAATTACTATACTACATTTATTGCTATGTGCACAGAAGAAAGAAAAAAATTAAATGTACTTTTCCATCCTTGAGGACAAATTTCATATTCTATTCTGCTTTATATCCACAGCATCTAGTATAATAATGCAAACAAATATGCATATATGTTTTATTATGTAAGCCTTGCAAATAATTTTACCCAAGGGTGATCTAGTCTGAAGACATGGTAGTTTTTTTTCCAACTTGTTCTTTAAACTCATGGACTAATATCAAAACTCAGACGTTAACAATAATTCCAATTATTCAATTGTTGGAAGTTGGACAGATTTTATATGGAAATATATACACAATTTTAATTCATAGTATATTCAGTTTTTGTTCTTTGAAATTTCTCTTTTTGCAATGTCTTTACAGGAGACTTTGTGGCACACTTTTCCTCAAATTGCCTTTTTCATCCCTAGTGATCAGTCAGTTAAGGGGAGCACTGGTGGACACTTCTCAGAAATTGAGTTTAATACATATGTTATGTTTCACAATGCTAATACTGCCTGCATTAAAAAATAAAAACAATTATAACCATGGGAATAAAACCATGAAAACTCTCTCACATGGTTAGAAAACTAAACTTTACATTAAAATCAAAGTCGCAAAATGAAAACTGACTTACCCCAAACTTTGACAACTGACTGCCACATGTCTACCCAAGTCACCAATTGGATCTCCAACAAGTTCAATACAGGTTCTAATCAACGCTAACTGTTTACAGTGGCAATTGTCCATTGCAAGCCTCTATCACACATACATTTTTGCCACTGGATTATCTCTCTATCTGTTTTTGCTCATTGAAAATAGGCAAAAGGAAAAGATTAAGTCTTAATTGTGTTAATATCCCTTGTGATTAGAGGAGAACCCAGCAAAATATAAACCAAGCATATATTGTTAGTGTGTATATTTTATATGTTTAACATTACTGGTTCATGCTAAATATTCATAAAAATATACACATAGTTCTATGTATAAGTAATGTCAGGGTTAGATTCTAAATGTTTATTGGCCTCTTCATTTTTGTCCACCTCCTCTTTTGTTGTGGTTAACACTGTCTACCTTCACCTTTCTCTAACAGTAATACATGTAACACATTACTGTATTTTGATTGTACAAGTGCATCCCTTTTATTTTAAAAAAATTGTTTTTCTTTTTTCTAGTTCTCCATATCATTGTTTATTTTACTATACTTTATCATTCCAAAAGTCTCAGTATTCTAGCAATGTTCAAAATTGGTATGTAAGTTAAGTGAATCATGCAGAGGTTAATTATGTACACACGCACCAAAGTTGCGGATGTTCAATCAATACAGTTTGTCTCTTTGAGGACATCCCAGTTTCCATTCTCAATTACAAAAAAAGAAAAAGAAAAAGCCTATATAAATCATAGAATTGACATATTTACATATGTCGCCTTAAAATGTAGATTTTGAAATAAATAGGAGGGAAGTCAAATCCTCAGCAACATTACCAAGATAGAAATGTAGTGTTAGTGCTGGAGTGAACACAACCAATATGAGGAAATCCATAGAAGCTGACAATGCAGAAAACGTGTGTACTGCACAATGAGTCAGCAGGTCCCAACTGATTCTTAAGTTGAAATGCATTATTTTGCCCTAGTAATCAACAAATTTACCAAAATTTCTGGTTTAACTGGGGAGAAAGGTGGGGTGACATAAGATATTGATTTAGTTCTCTGATTAACTAGTAGTCTATTTCAAACACGTTAGTTAAGTACTTCCCTAAAATAAATACTAGACTGCAATTTTGACTTGGCGAGTAAGAGAGCTAGCAAGCGTCAGTATAACATTGCCCACGATGGTACTTCAGAACTACCATGTTGAATATTTTCCCCATTCTAGAGGATTGCATACCTATATATACATAATCACAGGTCGACTCTTATTAAACCCAAAACGTACCAGGTAAAAAATTGTAAGTGAGTAAAAGCTTTTCTCTCATTTTCTTTTTCCTTTTCTTTCTTTTTAAGAGTTAAAATAGGAATACAGGAAGCAGTGAAGGTTTGGTTCAACTAGATGAAGCTTTCTACGCCTGTCTTTTTTTTAAGTCTAAAGAGACAGCCTGTATACATTATTTCAAACAACAGTGGTTTCTAAAAAAATTGTCTATAAATTTAACACATAAATTTAATCAGGGTTTATCCTTAAAATGTTTTCTTTATCCTTTAAAGTCCTCTGTCCCTGTCACAAAATAATCATTTTCCTGAGACTTTCCTCCAAAGAACATCATCCTTATGGTAAAAGGCTGAGATTATATCTGGAAATGGTTTGATTACTCCTTCTATTTCTCTCATTTTGGGGGTATAAATTACATATCTTAAAATGTACCCAATGTATGTGTGAAATTCAATGGTTTGTAATGAATTCACAGAGTTGGATGATCATTACCACAATCTGGTTTTAGATCATTTCACCAACCCCCAAAATAGTCTTGAGACTGTTTTCAGTCAATCTCTGCCCACCTTTAGTACCAAACAGTCTGCTCTTTGGCTCCAGAAAATTTCTCTTTTCTGGACATTTCATATGAATGGAATCATACACTATATAGTGCATATGCTCTTACTCGGCATAAAGTTTTGGGGGTTAATCCGTCTTATAGTACACATCAGGAGTTTCTTGTTTTTGCTATTGATTAGTATTCTACTGCACAGATATACATATTTTGTTTATCCATTCACCAGTTGATAGGCTTTTGGATTGTTTGCAGTATTGGATTTATATAGTGTTTGACAATATAAATAATGCCGTAATAAACATTCCTATACAACATTTTGCATAAATAGACGTCTCATTTTTCATGGGCATATAACTAGAGTGGAATTACTAGGTTATCTAATAAGCATATATTTTACATTTTAGGAAATTGTCAAAATGTCTCCCAGAATGCTGCACTGTTAATATTTTGTGTTTCCACCAGCAACACATGAGGGCTCTTGTTTCACCACCTCTTTGCCAATATTTGGTGTTGTTTTTTTGATTATAGTTATTTCTGTAGGTATGTAGAAGTATCTCATTATGGTTTCAATTTGCATTTACATAAAGAATGATATTAAGCCCCTTTCCAAGTACTTATTATCTAATCATGTGTCTTTCTTAGTAAAATATTTGTTAGAATCTCTTGCCCATTTTTAAAATTGTTTTGTTTGTTTTCTTAATATCGAGTTTTTAAAATACATTTTAGACATAAGACCTTTATAAAATATAAGGTTTGCAGACATTTTCTCCCTGTCCTTTTTATTCTGTTAGCAGAGGTAAGTCACGTTTTCCAATTTTCACTTTTAAAATCATGCTCTTGATATCATACTTAAGAATCTTTGACTAGGTCAAGATAAGAGATCTCTGGTATCCTTCTTTTAAAAGTTTGATAGTGTTAGAACTAACATTTAGGTCTTACATATGGTCCATTATGAATTATTATTGTTTTTTATGTTGTAATCAGGGTCCAAATTCACCTTTTCACAAGTAGATGTACAATTTTCCTATCACCATTTGTTGAAAATATAATTCTTTTCCCATTGAGTTGTCTTGCTACCTTGATTTTGTAAATCAATTGATTATAAATCTAAGAACTTATTTCTTGACT
This sequence comes from Daubentonia madagascariensis, assembly GCA_023783475.1. Taxonomy (NCBI): domain Eukaryota; kingdom Metazoa; phylum Chordata; class Mammalia; order Primates; family Daubentoniidae; genus Daubentonia; species Daubentonia madagascariensis. Next base: position 72,890,337 of record JAKFHU010002088.1, on the reverse strand, counting down.
GTCAATTCTATTCCACTGATTTTTATGTCTGTCATTAAGATAGTACCATGCTTTCTTGATTATTGTAACTTTATAAGTAAGTTTTGAAATCAGGTAAGGTAATTCCTCTAATTTTTCTTTTCCAACATTATCTTGGCTGTTTTAGGTCCTTTGAATTTTCTTATAAATTTTGAGATTAGTTCATCAATTTATGTATTCAAAAAAAACCTACTGGAATTTTGATAGGAATTGCATTGAATCTATAAATTTATTTTTTAAGAATTGCCATCTTAATATGGAATCATACAATTCATAAACATGGAATATCTCCCTATTTATGTAGATCTTTTAGAATTTGTTTCAGCAATATTTTGTAGTTTTCAGCATAATTTTGCTAATTTTTATTCCTAATTATCTTATTACTTTTGATGTTATGGATAGAATTGTTTTCTTAATTTCATTTTCAGATTGTTTCCTGCTAAGGTAAAGCAATACAATTGATTCTTTATATTGATTTTGTATTCTGTGACTTGGGTAAATAAAATCCATTTATTACTTCAAGTAGTTTTATTATGGATCCCCTTGTATTTTCTGTATAAAGAATCACAGCATCTGGGAAGTAAAATAATTTTATAGTTTCCTTTCAATTTGGATGTTGTTAATTGCTTTTTTTCTTCTTAATGCACTGGCTAGATCCTCCAGTACAATGTTGAACAGAAGTGGTTAGAGCAGACATTCTTGCCTCATTACAAATTTTAATGGAAAGATATTATGCTTTCACCAATACGTATATTAGCTGTGAGCTAGATATTGTTTATAAGTTTTAAGATATTCCCTTTTATTTCTAGTTTATTGAGAGTTTTTACCATGGCTCAGTGTTAGATTTTTTCCAAATATTTTATTTTCTGTATTTATTGAGATAATCATGGTTGTTGCACTTTATTCTGTTAATATGCTTTATTGCATTTTTTGATTTTTGGATAACAAACCAACCTTGAATTTCTGGGATAAATCCCACATGGTCATCATGCATACTTTTTATATGTTCATGAATTTGAATTGCTAATATTTTATTAAAGACTTGCTGGCCTTTGTGTTCATGAGGGATATCAGTCTGTGGTTTTTGTCGTTATTGTTCTTATTTATTTATCTATTTATTTGGCTTTGTTTTCTTTGTTATCCCTTTTTCTGGTTTGGGAATTAGGTTTATACTAGCCTAAGAAAATAAGTTGTGATGGTTCCTACTGGGACCAGTAAGAAAGACTGATACTATTTCTTCTGTAAATATGTCATAGAATTCATGAGTGAAGCTATCTGACCTAGGGCTTTTCTTTTAGGAAAGATAATAAATTGTTAATTCTACAGTTTTATTCACACTTTTCCATTCTTCTGGACTCCACTTTGGTAATTTAGGTCTTTCTATGACTTTCTCCATTTTTTCTAGTTATATAAATTGTTATAATAAAGTTTTTCATAATATTCCCTTATGATAGGGTCCTAGTAATGTCACATCTTTTATTCTCAGATGTAGTAATCTTGTTTTCCCTCATGTGTTTGTGGTAAATTTAGGTCAGCGTTTGTCAATTTTTTCAGTCTTTTTAAAGAACTAACTTGGTTTTACTTATTTCCATCTTGATCTATATTTCCTTTCTTCTGCTTGCTTTGAATAAGTTTGCTTTTCTATTTTCTAGTTTCACGAGATTACCTTAGGATATTAATTTGAGAACGTCCTTCTTTCTTAAAATAAACATTTAAAACTATAAATTCTCCTGTAAGTATTGTTTTAGTTGCATCACATAAATGTTGACATGTCGTTTTTAGTTTTCATTGAGTTCAAAATATTTTAACATTTCTTGTGACATCTTTCAAAAGTATATTCTTTGATTTCCAAACATTTGTGGGTTTCATAAATTTATTTATATTGTTGATCTCTAATTTAATTCTTTTTTTTTTTTTACCAGAGAACATATTTATTCTCTTTCATAAGGAGAAACTCCATTCACTTTTATTTCAGTGCCATAGATGTTGCAAAATCTCAGAACACTGTGATTTTCTTTATGATTGTTCTGAGAGAAAAAGAAATCTAGCTTATAGAAAAATTGAGGATAAGGCCAAAAAAATGAATAAAGAAAAACTCAGAGTACATCAATTTAAAGTATGAATTCCTTCTAATAATAATCAATCTTAAAAGAAATTAAACATGAGCATTTGAGTTAAAATATAAGTATTTCATGATTTTATAATTATAAATAACTACTCAATAATGTCTTTTCTTAAGTGAGAAGTAATTGAAAAAATGTACCCTCCTTATTGTAAGAATTAAGACAGGCATGTTTGAAATCAGATAAAAGGTAAGGTTTTATTTCAACAGATATTCCTAATAAATCTTCCATAAAACATACGTAGTTGGAAATATTGAATTACAGGTTTAAAAATAAATAATCTGAGCTCATAATTATGTAGTGAAAAGTAAAGAAAAAGGCAAGAATTCTTGTCATTGTCATGTCTACAAAGGGAAAGTAGGTAAAGTATTTACATGAATCCTACTCTATGCCCATCACTGTGACGATATGGAGAATCTGATCAACTAAACAAATACGTCTAATTAATTTGAAACATAATACTTATCATCCATATTATTGCAGAATGTAACCTGAATTATTTCATGACCATTTACAAGGTTTCTTTAGTCATGGAGAAAGATGGCTATGAACAAATGACAATTACAGGGGCAGCTCCTACATGATATGTCAAAGAAGGTACATTTACAAAAGTTAAAAAAAGAAGGAAGACAAATATCTGTGGAAATAATGAATACTTACAGCAAAGTCAAAAAAGACTGAGAAATTCTGAGGAAGAATAGGATTAGACACACAAACCTTGCAAATAGAAACATAGCCTATTTCCATGGCTGAAAATACAGAAGAATACAGTTACCTTATGTGTCATCAGCACCCAGAAGGCAGTTACAGGGACAGCCCTTCTTATAGTGAACCAGGGTCAATGAGCCTTGCCTTACACCAGGATGCAAGAGAAAAGTCTTACAGATCAGAGAGCGTGGAAGCCACAGGCCCTACTTAATCAACTTGTTTAAACTGAAGGCCTAGATTTCAGATCATGCCACAGCGCAAATAGATATTATACCTAAATGAAATTTCCTGCATTTAGTCAAGGTGCCCACAAATAATAGCCTGTTAAGGATCAAACATAATAGGCCAACAGAAGTCTTGTAGGCAGTCCACAAATGAGCTATAAATTAATATAAATAATATAAATAAAATGAAAGAAGGAGCAGATTAATGAGAGAAAAGAACTAAACTGAGCATGAGAAGATCTGTGTTCTAGGTTTGCTCAGCTACCAACAAACTCTGTGACCTTAAGACACTGATTTAAACTCTACTGGCTCCCATTTGCTGTCCAGTAAAGTGGTCGAGGTAGACCAGATAGACTGTAATATCACATCTAGTTCAACCTTTCTGGGATTTAATAAACTTCTACCACCTCTGTAAACACACACACACACACACAGACACTCTCTGTCTCTCTCTCCTATATAGTCGATACCTTCTGTCTTCAAAAAAGTTACATTTATTCTAAATCTACCTGTATGAAAACTTGAGTATTTGCATTGTATTATATATTGATTTTTGTGTGTGTATTTATTTCATTTTTAAATTTTTTTTTACATTGACATATAATAATTGTACATATTTATGAGGTACATAATGATGTTTTGACACATATAATGTACAGTGATCAGATCAGGGTAATTGGCATATCCATCATCTTGTTTATCATTTCTTTGTGTTTAGAACATTTAATACCCTCCTTCTAACCCTCTGAAGACATACAATATATTATTGTTAACTACAGTCATCCTACAATGGTTTACAACACTAGAACATACACATTAACTTTTATCATTATTTTGTATTTAATACAAATTATGTATTTATAAATTCAAAAATATATTTAAAATTAACAGGTACACAAATATTTTTATTGAATGTAAATGATATACTTCTTTGAAGACACAATTGTTATGGTAACTAAATCCAGGTGGCAGTCTGTACTTTTAAATTTTTCAGCTGCCTTCCACTGACATTTTTAATTAAGTAATTTCCTTCAAATACAATATTATGAAAATAGTAAAATGGAAATTATAATCTTGTAATTCACTTACAAACATGTCATCACATAAAGGAGCTAGAGACAAGTGGCAAGATGCTTTCAAAGAGTTATATTTTTATCTGCAAAACTTGGCAGGCTGACGAAATCTTTGAGGATGCTTATTTAATAACATTCATTGAAATTTTGGAAGTTGTAGTCATATTGAAAAAGAGCCTTCCTTCTTTATTAGAAGTTTCTTAAAGAGTAAATTATGTATATTAAACTCTATCCTTTTAATCTTTCACATCCAGTTCTAATTATTCATCCTTGACAACAGAATACTTTGTCATGCTGCCACCTTTTAGCAAACATTGTTTAAGTAATAATTCAATTTAAAAAGATGGTAGAGTTTTCAAAACAATAATCATGATTACTGTAAATAGATGCTGCAAACAATACAATAGAAAAACCACTGGCTTTGGAGGCAGAAATCTCTGTCTTATGCTTTGCCATTTAATAGGTTCGTAATTTGTGTCAAATCACAATCTATGAGCCTCAGATTCTTCATGCGTAAGACGACCATAAAAACACTGGTCCTATTGTTCAGGGTTTTATATTAAATTTAAAAAAAACATTTTATAAACTGAAGAGCTGTATGTTAATATTTTTATCTCCCATTTTGATTATTACAACAAATAAAATCTTCCAAAAATGTGCCCTGATGTATGGTTGAGTTTTGAAAGACAGAGAGATATCTGTAGATAACTTGGAAGCGGTTGCGTCTTCAGAACCCAACACGGTTCCCTGAATACTCAGAATCAATTAAATGGCTTAGTAGTCCCTCTAAACTAAAGACATTTTTTTAAACAAAAAGCAAATATTCAGGGCTTATTACAGATAAGGAGCGTACAGATACAAGGAGCATCTGTATTAGAAAGCACCAAAGAATTGGGAGTGAAGAGGCCTCAATTTATGTGTTTGTTCTGCTATTGAATAACAGCAGAACTTTGGGAAAAAAAAACTTTGGGCTTTGGGGAAAAAAATCCCTCCTCTGGGTTTTATTGTATTTGTCCCTGAATAATAAAAGGACGATTCTAGCTGAAAATGCCCTGAATTTAATCATACTTTTTAATATACATGTTTATGACTATAACACAGACTAATTTTCATGTAACTTCTGTACTGCCTCACTATTTACAGCTACAGATTTCTATTACATGTGTGCTTAGGATCTGAAAGAGAGTTTATGGCTTACATCTTTCTTTACAGCAGTGTGGGAACAATTTTGTAATTCGTGTTAGCTTGGTATGGAGTTTAATGCCAAGGGGCAATCAAAGTCTCTGTCCACCCTCCAAAGAATTGAAATCTTGATTTTCAATTTCAACATTTAGCTAGGAGAGAGGCTGAGATATGTTCATCACATGACCCCAAATCTGATGCTCAATACAATGAAGTCACTAATGCTTTACTGTGTTGCACATTCATGTCTCAGACATATGCAGGGGTAACATTGTATTGGTCCTTAACTAAGAGGGAAAATGAAGATAAATCATTCTCCCTTCATGCCAGATTCTATGAAATGCTTGGTTCCGCATCAAAGGCAAATAAAGTGAAAGCTCAAACCAGAACACTCTTCTTATTCATCCCCAAACCCCCTGCCCCCCGTGTTAATAGAATTACCTAAACTAGTAAGATCAAGTAGAATTTATGTTCCCCATTTTTGTTTATCCCCTTAGCATATGTTGCTCTGATAATTTTTCTAACAGAAAGCAACATCAACAATCTTACTGTTTTATTAAAATTTCCAACAGAAAAATGAATGGTCTATTGGCCAGATCTCAAGGCTCTTTCCCAGTACATCTTGCACCAAATGTTTTCCAAAGTGTACTAGCTGGCTTATTTGGAAAATATTTTTCTCATTTTACAATTATAGTATTAAAAATATATGATTTTTTTCTAAGTCAAATTTAAAGTAGAGGAATTAGTCCCAACTTAAATACATGGGTTAATTTGCTGAAATTTCATCATTTCATTTTTCTTTTAATTAGAAATTCCTTCAAAATATTTAATGAACACTCATTCTTTCCTTTATTCAGTCAACAAATATTTATCAAGTGCCTTCTGTTTGGCCCACACTACTCTAGGCATTTATCAAGTGCCTTCTGTTTGGCCCACACTACTTTAGGCATGAGAGATAACAAACTAAAACAAATGAACTCACTGACCACATGGGGCTTACACTCTAGTGGAAGACACAGAAAATAACTAATAAAGTTATATAGTAAAACCTCAGGAAATGATAATTGCTATGAAAGGAGTAATGGGGGAAGAATATTTTGAAAGTGCGTAAGAAAGCATCTCTGTGGTGTTTCAGTTCAGCAGACCTTTGAATGAAATGGAGGCATCATTTTTTAATTGACCCATGCATTTTCATGAGCACTTCTGAATTGATATGAAAATTGAGGAATTCATCTAATAAATATTTATTGAGTACCTTTACTTCATGCAGTAATTTTTATGAATATTGGGTTCCTTTTTAATGATCAGGATTTCATATCTTGAACTTTTCTTGTTGAGCAAAAGTAGGTGATACTGTTCTTCATACAGCGAGTTTTATGAATGTTGGATTATATTTTCTTTATGATCAGGATTACATGTCTTGAATTTATTTTGCTTCAGCAACAGCAGATGATACTTGAGGAATAAGGTGGCTCACTTGGCTTTAGCTATAGATTCAGGCAAAAGGACACGCTCCACCTCTTGCTACATTGAAGTACAGTTGTACAGTTTTTTTTTTAATATAAGTAGACTGTTGTTTTATTGTCTTATGGTGGTTGTTGTCATTTGTGTGTTTTAAATTGACATCTTCTTATTCTTTGATGGTATTTTATTCAAACAGGGCCCTATTCTTTTTAGCTACTTCTTTTTGCCCCTACCCTGAGTTCTAAGGGACATCTTCATTTTCTAATGTGTCTACTTCTTCCCTAGGATAGAATCTTTCCAGTGTGCCACTTCTTGTCCTGTGCACCCTTTGTCTTCCTAGTAGCCAAGAATCTGATTCATCATATGTCAGACCTGTTTTTATTGTTCACCACACAGGTTGGATCCTCCCTTTCTGTCAGGAACTTAGATGATGCTACGTCTATTCCAATATAGTTCAGATCTTACAAATTTCTGTACTCTTTGAAACATACCAGTCTAAAGTTCCATTCCAATTACATATTATTTATTATCACCGTCATCATCATAGCCATATCCATCACCTTTTAGTATCAATCTATATTACGGCCATTCTGCTCAAGAATCTGTTGTTGGTTGAGGTAAACATCCTTGACCCTCTCTGACCCTTAGTAGTAGCTAGAATCAGCCAAAATGTTAATAAGAATTGAATCTTGTTATGGGTCTTCTGTCATAACTAATCTATGAAAACACACCATGGTTGCAGGGCTATCTAGCCATTTCAGAAAGTTTACATATGTTTATGAACCTATCAAAATGTATTACTGCTACACTTTCAGTAATCTCTGCTTTTTAATTGCAACTACTTTTGTCTACTTGGCTCCTAGCAATCTCTCCTCAAACAGGACTTCCCGTGGTCTAAAACCCAGAAAACTAAAGCACCTGGGAATTTGAAATTCAGCGACATAGGAGAAACTGGATCTTCCTACTCCATAATCACAGATTTGGAAAAGCTTTTGAAATACAATGGATGAGTAACTATAGAAAAAGAAACCGAGTTCCTTGGAAAGAAACAAATTCCCAGGAGAATCGATGACTGACAGAGGGTTTTATTATACCATAATTCATCAATGAGAATACTTTGATTTATTATTAAAATCATGCCCTTCACTTTCTTAATTATGTTCAAAGGTCTTAGGAAAGAGCAGGTGCCTCAGTCTAATTTATGTGAAAATAAACCTCATGTTAATTACATGAGATTCATTAAATCACTAAGTTTAGAACATAAACAGAATGAGTTTCTATTTAAGGTCAAAACAGAACTAATCTCTAAGAGAATTCCTTGAAGTGAGAAGAAAAATATGAAAGACTAAAGTGGCCAGAACTTGGAGCATCTCCGGACTTTACCACACACTATAGGATAACAGAATAAAGAGCAGAGCAAGTCATTTGAGTATTGCCTAGGGCATTGGGTGGAGGGAGACAGGGAAGTGGTAATAAGGATTTGCCTCTAGGGGATGTTTGGCAATTTCTGGTGTTATCTTTGGCTGTCACTACTGGGGGATGCCACTAGATAGTAGCTGGAGGCCAGGAATGCTGCTAAACAAACTACAATGCACTAAACAGGCCCCCACAACAAAGAACTATCTGGCCCAAATATCAGTAGTGCTCAGGTTGACAAACCCTGCCCCAGAACAGCTGTTCTCAGACCTTAGTCATCAGTATCACCTGGAGGGCTTGTTAAGTCACAGATTGCTGAGTGCCATCCCCAATATTTTTGACTCTGTAGATCTTGGGTGGAGCCCTAGAATTTGCATTTCTCAGAAGCTTCCTGATGATGCTAATGCTACTTGTCTGAGAATCACAATTTGACAACCACAATATTGACTTAAATCATTTTAATATAACCATTCATAAAATCCTACACTTCTCCTTACATACGATATATCATATCTACAATCATAAATGTAACATCTGTCTTCTCTTCTAGATTCTAAACTTCATTAGAGCAAGGTCTGTCCAGTTAGGCATATTCACATAACAGGCACTCAACTTTCCAGCAAATAAAAAATTATTCAATTTAAGTATTCAGAATACCGCTACAATGTTTCAAAGTCTATGAGTTGTCTATTTTTGAGCCCATTTCCCTTACAAAACAACAACAAAATGCTTGCTAATGAAGAGTTATTAATGAGACAACACAGGACTAGGGCTTGACTTGGGCCTCACTTCTGACCAAGGGAAGCAATATGGGGCAACATGACCCAGCCTAATTAACTATAAAAGACCCAAAACAAATGACCTCCTGGCCACTGGAAGTCAGCCCATATCCATATAAGGAGGGGGTCAAACTGGCTGTCTCCTGAGTTATGTCTTCCAGGACCACTGAAGCAAGGTGCTGACACCAGGTGATAAGGAACCTGGCTGCAAAGAAACCAGACTTCCCCAGATTTAACAGCCTCAAGCCAGAATAGACCCCTACACTGACCTTACTGTGACTTTTCCCTCATTATAACCTCATTTTAATGCTAAAAATCACTCCCAAGATAGAGATTTAACATGCTAATGAGACATGCGATACATGAAGAAGTATGAAATAGAACTACACAGGTGCAAGAAAATCTCCACATCTACATGCCTACACGTCACCCTTTTCCCGCCTGAGCCTTTTTAAAACTCTCCCTGAACTCCCCTGGGATAGTGAGCCTGAGAATTTTCCTTTGTGCTGTTTCCCTTGTGCTTGGGCTTAAGCCCCAATAACACCTTGCTTGTGACTCTTAAAACCCTGTTTTAAGCCTTTAAAAATTCACCCGAAAATATTTATGCGTGTGATTGATATTAATAAAAATTATGTGACTGTATCATAACTTGGCCTTTTCAAATCAAAGAAAGGACTTATTAGAACATAATGTTAAATTTTTAAAAACGATTTTTTATTTGTATGATTGTATAACAAAAAAGACAATCTAAAAAAAGTATAAATGAGCAAAATATTCTCCAATACAGACCAGTAATAATTATTATAGACCTTTATTCTTATTCAGACAATGCTATCCCTAGTTTTCTAACCTGATATTCTCAGATAAAACTAAAGTCACACTGTATACAGAACTGCTAAAGACAAATCAGACAGATGATGGACAAAATGTTGATAATTCTGAGTGTTAATTGCTCAATTTTTTCCCTTATATTTCTGTCAATAATGGAACCCTCTTGGAAAAAAATGTTTTTCTGAAAATAGTTGTAATACGGTTGTACGTGAGAACTACTCTATATAGATTTGAAAAAGACAAAATGCATTTAGTAAATTTATCTTTAGATTTGTGTTCAATTTAAAACAAGGTATCTTTTAGTAATCATGAAAGGCACTAAATAAATGGCATCTTGCTCTACTGTTTTCTCTTTTGTAATCTACTGATATGCAAATAACCAGAAAAATCTTTCTAAAGCACTACTTTGATCTCCTCCTCTCCTATAAACCTTAAGCAGCATTCCACTGAACACTGAATATTTTCAACAAAAAACATCTGGCTCCAGAAAACCAAGAATTAGGCTAACTCAGAACCATTCCCACAATAATACCTAGAAATACTGAATTAAACACACACGCACACACACACAAAATGATAGTATAGCTGTGCTTGCGAGATTGAAGGAAGAAGTAGAAATATCTAGTAGTTGGCAGCCAAGCTGACTGGCGAGAGCTCTGCGAGATGGGGCAGGAGCAGTGGGCCTGGATATGATAAAGGAGTTGGATATTTATGCTCTTACAGGGCAGAAGAGGCCCTGGGCCTACAAAAACTTGTGGGTTAGAACTGAGACTACTGCATTAAATCTAAGACCCCCTGGAAGTACAGGCCCAGTGAAAACAAAAATCTTCCCTTACAGTGCAAGAAATTAAGAAGCTTGTCTTAACCTAGGACAGAGAAAAAATTTTAAAAGCCTCCCATGATAAATCAAATTACTAGGTCAGTGTCTCTTCACAAGTTTGGAGTCTAAATTTATACTAACTATGTTATGTGGGAAACTCAAAGCCAAAAAGTAGTTACATTTCAAGTGCTCAATAGCCACGTGTAGCTAATGGCTACCATATTGAACATTGCTAGTCTAAAGTACAAACTAGGTAAGTAATATTCAAACATAACCATAGGGCATCCCAGATAAACATAGTAATCATTTACCCTAAACATGAACAGGTGAAAGTAGGAAAGTTTCCCAGAGGAGAGAATAGTTCATCTGACTTCAAATGGCAAATAAACAATTATTGGTCACATATAGAAGCCTTTCCCAACTTCATGCCCCACAACTTCACATAATAAAATGTTTGCCCATTCTCAAATCCATATCAAATAGATAAATCTAGATCATGCATACCACCGCTTGCTGAAGAACTCCAGCTAGAAATGTATGTTAATCCTGACTCTGGATTCATACAGCACTATTATTCAACTCACCTTTGGCTCCTAACATTACATTTATTTATCCCCCACTTTTTTATCCTGTGACTAATTTTATAATTTCATTTTATTGAATTTGGTTTTATTACTTACCTCAAAATCTTTCTAGAGTTAAGATAATAAACTATACTTTTAAATAATAAAATATGCATAACACTAAATCAGTGGGAAGAAAAATACAGATAAAAAAATAAATATCTGTGAAAAGGGGAAGAGGAGAATAAAATAAATAAATGCAGCTCTATATAGCTCAGATAGTTGAATATTCCATTGAACTTTCTGAAAATCAATATGAGAAAAGCAACACCAATCCAAAAATCCTTACTATCTTAATGAAAGAAATGTATTTGTTCTTAAAGAAGAAAGCTTTTCTTGTCACTAAAATTCACTTTTCACATAATATATGGAAATATTTATACATGCATGCACACACACACACATACACGTACACATTACCTATCTTTCTCAATGACAAATTTCTCCAAAGCAGATAGTTTATTTCATGGGCATCATACTAAGAAAAAAATGTTGTTCAAGAGCTAGTTAATTCACAAAATGAAGATTAAATAGCACCTAAAGTATTTCTTTTCAGAAGTGTGCAATTACAACTATAAAAATCAAAACCAGCAACTTTGTAATTCTGTGGTGGTATTACAGTGTGAGCTAGAATTTAGAGGGGCAGACTAAAATTTCTAATATGGTCTAAAATATTTATCAAGTTTTATATCATTTCTTCTTTTAGAATGTTTGGTTTAAGGATTTTATATATTTAAATTTAATATATCCCAGGTCTTCAATAAGAGCTCAATTTTGCACTCCAACCCAGAATAGCTATCTGGATAAATATATATATTGTAATTTAAATTTTCTTTAAGGTTAAGAAATAAAACCATTTTGCCTAATTGTATGAAAAACAAGATAATATTTTAATAAGAATTTCATTTGTTTCTAATAACTGCCACCTAGGAGAAAGCCAAATGTATCTAGAGTCAGGGAAACAAAAATACATTCCTTCAACTTCAAATAACCTACTGTACATCATTTTGGTAGAAACAAAACTGAATTTATTCATATATGGTAAAAATTTTTGAAATTGTATTTGTGAGTAGTATTCTGTGGTTATATTTTTCAAAATAAAAATATTCTATTTTTAACTGTGGTAAAATATATGTAACATAAAATTTACCATTTTAATCATTTTTAAGTACAGATCAGTGGCATTAAGTACATTCACATTGTCATGCAACCATCACCACCATCCATGTCCAGAAACTTTACACCATTTCAAACTGCCACCCTGAACCCATTAAACAATAACTTCCCATTACTCTTTCCCCCAAGACCCTCCTAACCACTATTCTACTTTCTATCTCTGTGAATTTGACTATTTAGGTACCTTATATTAGGGGAATCATGATATTTTTGTGTGTGGCCTATTTTATGTTTGGCTTATTTCACTTAATGTTTTCAAGATTCATCCATGTTGTAGAGTGCATCAGAATTTCCTTCCTTTTTAATATTAATAATATTCCATTGCATGTATGTACTACATTTTATTTTTATATTAATCCATCAATGGACATTTGGGTTGCTTGTACCATTGGCTGCTGTGAATAATGCTGCTATAAGCACTGGTGTATAAATACCTGTTCAAGTCCTTGCTTTCCATCCTTTTGAGTATATACCCAATGGTGACATTTCTGTATCATATGTCAATTTTATATTTAATATTTTGGGAACCACGATGTCTTCCACAGCTGCCACATCCTTGCCAATACTTGTTATTTGTGTGTGTGTGTGTGTGTGTGTGTGTTTAATGGATAACAGCCATCTTAATGATTAGTGATGTTTAGCATCTTTTAGTGTGTTTATTTCCACAATTGTTTTTATCCTAGTTCTGTTTAATTTGAAATTCCATCCACATTAGCAAGCCTATATCTCCTTTTTTTTTTAGCTTGAACACCTAGTCATATAAAAAGACTCACTATTTTTAATATATACTATAAAACAAATACAACTTTTGCTCTTGAAATGTCTGAATGTCAGCTATTTGACACTATGTGGTGCATAAAGTGCATTTAATAAAATAAAACACATGTTATAAAAATAAACTATATTATGTTTGAGTGAAAATTTAGACACAAAAAAATGCTGTATCATTTTTGTTCATTTTTGGTAACAGCTCTTACAATACCACAAAGAGAGTCATTTATCACCTTCAAAATTCATACCTATTTTCTACTGAATGAACTTAAATGTTTTAGTCATATTTTTAATGTGATTTCACACACTGTAGTGCAAGCTGTTGTTTACTACATGACTAAGTTAAAGGGACATTGGATTATGAATATTTCAGTTGCCACCTGTTTTCTTATCCAGCATCATTTCCAATTTTCAAAGTACCACGTAGACATTTATCTGTGGGATTATTATAGTCATAAATAACTTAGATAATACTAAAGTTGTCCTTATCAACCAGAACACTTGGGGGGATGAAGCTGTTCTGCTCTGTTAGACTCTAGCCAGATCCTCTATTAACACACTTCATTTAAACAACTTATGTCACTGAGCAAATTCCTTTTTTAATCATTTTCACTCCACTTTGCTTCATAGACTCCCCTTTTTTTCTAATCTATGTGATGATTTGAATCTCCAGGGAAGATCTGAGCACTGTCTTCAGCTACTTTGGCCAATAAGCATTGCATTACAAATAAGCAGTGGCTCCAGAAGAAAGTGTCTGGGTATGAGGTGAGGGTGGGTGGAGCACTGGGTCAGTTTTAATCATCTCTACAAGGCGTAGAAATTGGCAAATACATTTCTTCTCTAATGATGGAAACCTATCTAAGAGGTTATAATCAAGGTGTGGTTTGCATGTATAAAGGAGCTATACAGCAGAAACAGAGTGTTTAGTTTGCATCTTGATCTGTGCATTAGAAGAGAATAATTCACAAAGCAATCTCCTATTAGGGCATTCACCTTATTACCCATCATTCTGGGTTAATTCAAACATCTTTTTCATGAAATCATGTAGAAGGCTGGATCAGATGATATTTAAAGTCTATCATGACTCTAAAACTCTGCATTTCTTTGGTATGTAATTATCAATAAATGATATTCTGATTTAATGTCAGAGAGTCAAGTGCTTAATCACCAATGAGACTATATTCTGCTTTTAGAGAAATACAGTATCTTCTACTTTGTGAAATTTCTGTATCTTACATATTATTAAACCAAAATTTTGAATTTACTGTTGGTAGGATGGGTTATTAATTATTATTTGAGTAGAATAAATTGTTAATTGAACTGAAGATGGTTCAGTTTAGACATGCTTCATACAGATCCCAATCCCTACCTCAAAACAGGGTTGTGCACATAAACTCAATGAAGTTTAGGAACTGGAACAAGAGAACTTCAAATTAGACAAGTAGCTTTCCATGGTTTTAAAACTCTCAAGTGTTTTTTTTTGTCCTATCTTTTTTTTAATAGGATTGTTTTTTAGTATGCACCCTGTCCTCTGAAACATCCAAACTTCAATACCATGCCAAAGTTCTAAATGAGCCACAATAAATGGTGTTTAAAAGTGGTTGATTGATCAAATCTGATATAGAGGCTCTGGCAAGTGTGCCTATGAATTCATCAATTATCTGAAATCAGGTCTTTTCTATTTGAGACCTGAACCCTAACTCTTATCCCAATGTTTCAATCTTTAAATTATATCATTTAAACATTTTGATATACCACCTCTGTAAGTTATATTCAACACCTGAGAATTAAAAAAAAAATCCAAAATAATCTATTTGTAATTTATTAGTCTCTAGATTAAAAACAGTTAATAACATCAAACCCCTAAACTCTTATAGCTAAATTTGTAGACAGAAATTTCAACCAAATGCCATCAGTTTTAGCCATTGCACTTAGTTTATATGTGATGCCGAACACAAGAGTAAGCACATAGCGTATGCTCAACATGACACTGCTTGTAGAATGATCGCTTCTTAACTGAGATTACAGATTTTCATCACCATTCTATTCCCAATATATTCATTTTATTTTACATTGTGGTAGACTTTATATTGATATCTCTAAAAAGCATTTTTCTCATTTTGACTTAACCTTTCCATTATTACCAGAGTTGTTTCATAAAACAAAAAAAGATATTTCCACTCCCAATAAGACCTGTCTAAATGCTTTTACTTAGACAAAAATTAAAATTTGTCTGCTAGATAAAAGGGATCCCAGAATTTCATCCTTTTTAACATTTCACCACTTGTTTTCAACTCTGCATACCAATATTCCCTTTGTTCAAGCCACAGGGTTACCTTTCTCATTTTTTTTTCATCTATCTAGAATGCCTTTGACCATAAAAACTCAAAGTTTGGGATCCATGGATTCCACTGGTGCTGACATACATAGTCTGGCACTTTTGTGTTGTTCCTAGTCCAAAGGATTTCCTCTACTTTCTTGCCAACTCAGTCATGTCATTTAAGAATAGCAGGAAATTCTTGTAACAGAGTAGTTACCCGTCCTCCCATAGATATGGAAGGGAAATATTGACGGGGGGGAACATGTAACAGAGGGAATGGCCTGAAAAAATGGCAAAAATATTTTCTGTCTCTTTCAAACTTCCCCCACTCTTTTTGGGAACTGCATCCTGGCCTGCATCCCTGGGGAACATCTTTTGTCCTTTGTGTTACATGAGACAGCTCAGTCATCCCGGGCCAACACCCCACCCGGGTGGGCCCAGGTGGACCCAGGTGGGCTGAGGTCCCAGGCTTTGTCTTTGGAAGTGATGGGATGATTAGAATCATTAACACGGTAGCCTGGAACTGAGGCCATCCTTTAAGAGCTCTGTATTTCTGCTTATGGTCAGGAAATTTGGATTTTGAGACAAGAGAGTCTCCCATTTTTCCTCCTTTGCCGGCAAAGTAACAAACTTCTCTTTCCTTCTCCTCAAACCACCTGCTCTTGTCCTTCTCACGCAGCACCAAGGACAAGTGCTGAGCTTTTGGTAACATTCTTACTTTATAAATTATGTGGGACTGTAAAAACGGTTATGCAAGCTGAAATTATGCAAAGTACCCAATAATCAATAATTTTTTCAAAGCATTAAAAATTCTCTACTACCAGTTGTAAAGATATGGGAAATGAAAAAATAATAGTAAAACTAATTTTATTTAATACAATGTAATTTAACACATTAGAAACATTGAGATTTAAAGTGTTTATTTTCTGGGTTTTTTTGGTAGAAAACTGATCAAGAGCATTTTGAATAGGGCTTGCCTTTTCTTCTCCTGTATAATTTAATGATACAAAGTGAGTATTTTCTCTATGCATTGATGAATTGTCACATACCTTTCTAAGTTTGGATCTGCTTCCAACATTTTATCTTTTCTGTTTTAAATGTCATGAAATATCTCTGAGAGTTCCTTTAATGTTAAGTTTTTAGTTCCTTTAATGTCAGTTCCTCCGGTACATCCTCATCCTTTTTCTCAAAACCATTTTCCTTATTTATGTTGACGTCATGGACGGAATGTCTGTGTCCCCTCAATAGTCATATATTGAAACCTTCACCCACACTGTGGTGGTTATTTGGAAATAGATCTTTTGGGAGGTAAGTTAGGGGTAGATGAGATCATAAAGCGGGTCCCTGGTCCAAGAGTATTATTGTCCTTATAAAGAAAGACCCTAGAGAGATTGCCACTCTCTCTCCTCCATGCGAGGACACAGTGAGAAGGAGGCTGTCTGTATGCCAGGAAGAGAGTCTTCACCAGGAACCAAATTATGAATATATACATATATAGTGTATATTTTAGCCTTAATACTCAAGGGATTTTCCACATATCTGAGAAGAAATAGCCAAGAAATATGATGTAACTGAACCACATATAATAAATTATATTAGATGAAAGAGGCCCATCACTAACTAGAAAATATATACTATATATTTATTTTGAGCATTAAACTGGCTGACCATCCAAACCACTTGGGGTGCTATTTTATAAGTTTAACATTCCTAGAAGCAAATTTAGAACTATCTGCATCTAGTCTCCATGCATGTAGTCTAAGGATCTATGTCTAAATGCCCTTGATGATTAGTGGAATTTGGCAACCACTCGATAGATGGTCCACATGCTTTGAAAATTAATGAGGCAATAAGGATTATAATAGTAAGATAGCTCTTCAACTGCTGCTTTTACAAAGAATTGGAACAATAGGAAAAAGTGAAGGAAGGATCAGAGAATAGGATTGCGTTCCAGACACATAGCAAGAGTGGGGGTGGGGGATTAAATAGTAAAAGCGTATTAACAACAATGGGCATGTGCATTTAGAGGAATTTAAAACAAAAACATGGATAACAGATGTGTCTAAGCTTTGGAAAGATAAAAGAACCACACTTCTACAAAGGTGGGAGTAATGACGGAAGACTGTCTGGGCAGGGAATTCATAGTGAGAAAAATGGGAAGTAAGACTGGACCAAAACAAATATGCTCTTATTGTTGATGCTCAGTGTGACCCTATTCTCAAGTCCAAAATCAGCCTGGTATAAATACTTGTCTTTCATGAAACTGTCCTTAGGTTTCTCAACCCATTTGTAGGTTTCAAAATTCATCAGAACTATGAAGCCTTTCACAGAGGAAATTACTTTCCCTGCTTCCTTAAGCCCACAGTCCCTTCTCCATAGGATCAAAGTAAGTGCTGCAGTGACATTACCCTCCAGTGAATAGAGCCCCCACATGTGCATTCTCCTCCTAAGCCCATCAGACATGTGGTCCTGGATTGCTTTCTGTGGTATTAAAACTACTGGCACAGACCCTATCCTCAGAAGGGCCAATTTATTTCCTTTAGTAGGGTGTTTCACTCCACTTTATTCACGTGAATACTTGCCACTGGGTTTCCCAGACTGCACAAAAGACTTCTGGGCACAGGGTAGGTGAACACAGCATAGTTTATTCTAATGGCAGTAATAGCTCAGTAATATGGAAGATAGAGGCCACTATCCCAACCCAAAGAACTTGATACCCTGCAGCAATCAGCTTCTGCTGTCTCTCAGGCCATAGAGAGCCTACCAAATTCATTCACACATCAACACTGTATGCAACTCCTACACCCTCCTAGGTTCTGAAGGTATAGAAATAAAACCTAGAAGGATTTATGGTCTATTAAGAGTACATCTACATATAATTAAACCTCCATTTAAGAATTGTCATCTATTACATGGCAAGCAGGCACCAAAACTGAGTGAGTGTGTTTAAAGGAGGAATGGCCAGCTCTGTAAGGCTGGGTGTAGAAGGAAGGTACAGGAGGATGAGTTAGATGGGTTAGAAAGATCCAATCAAGGAAATGACCCTAATCAGAGTCATGAAACACAAATTAGTGTCTATCACGTAGATACAGAGAAGTAGGCCATTGCAGGGAGAGAAAGCCATGTGAACAAACATCTGGCCCTGCTTTTTCAAATACATGCAATGACTTTTCTCCATAGCCCTTGGACATTATTTCATCTTTATTTTGGCATACTCTTCCCTTCAAGGATATTCTGGGCATTCATTTCAAGCAAGTAACATTTGTATACATCTAAAGAAGAGAATGGCATAACTTCACAATTTATTACTCCTGCCTAAATCTATAACAGCAACAATGAAATAAGAGTGAAATAATAACCATTAATACTAATCAAGCACTTCTTATTGGGCAGGCACTCTAAGCACATAAATATTATATATAAATATAAATATATATGTTTGTATTCTTTTTGGATCTTTTCAACAACCTTTTTATAAGGTATTATTTTTAGTTTGACAATATTGATGAACCTAGTAAAGATTTGAAAAGTTAAGAAACATGAGAAATCTCATATGGTTCGTCATAGACATGGCAGGATTTCAAACCTATGTTTGTCTGCCTTCGGAGACTTAGCTCTTAGACACTTTGCCACACTGTCATAGAAATAGTCTGAGATTCAAAATTCAATCTATGCTCTTGGTTGTTAATAGAATAGTGCCTCAAATATTGCAGATTATACTTGCAGAACATGTTTATTCATTTTTAAATTATCTCCACAGAGTTTTTATCTGTTAAAAATATCATTTTATGCACCCTCTTTTTTTAAAATAAAGTAAAAAAAAAGTACTTTGTAGTTTTGAAGTAGATAGCAAATTCACTCAGACACTTGGAAAAGAATTTTAACACGCAATTCTAAGAATACATTTCCAAATAGTATGAGAGTTTAGAGGTAAACAGAGGGAAAAACACTGCTTGGCAAAATGTATTGCATTTCTACTCATATTATTAACTACCACAAAAGGAAAAAAGGAAACAATAGCTAAAATTTCTGAAATATTTCCCGGAAATATAGAACGTGCATCTGCTCTTGCCAGAGTATATATTTTGTGTGTGTGTGTGTTTGTGTGTGTGTAGGTATGTATTTGCATTTAATAGCAAAGCACGTTTTCTTGGCGAATAAAATATTCTTCCAGAAAATAGAAAAATAGTCTGGGTGCTGTGGCTCATGCCTGTGATCCCAGAACTTTGGGAAGCTGAGGCAGGAGGATCACTTGAGGCCTGGAGTTCAAGACCAACTTGAGCAACATAGCAAGATCCTGTCTCTACAAAATATAGAAAAATTAGCCAGGCATGGTGGAGGATGCCTATAGTCCCCGCTACTGGGGAGGTTGAGCTAAGAAGAGAGCTTGAGCCCAGGAGTTTGAAGTTGCGGAGAGCTATGATGACACCACTGCACTCTAGCTTGAGCAACAAAGTGAAACCCTGTTTCAAAAAAAAAAGAAAACCACCAAAAAAACAGACAGATAAACAAACAAAGAAAATAGAAAAATAATTCACTTAGCATTAAACATAAAGGGAATATTTAAGTTGTTTTCAATATACTTAATATCTAATCCCAAGAAAACTCTTGAAGAGTTTTCAGATTGCACATGATGATAATGACAGTAAAGGGAAACCCATAGCCAAAAAGGCATTGGTAGAAGCCATTGCTCTAGAGTCTAGAGTCCAGCAGTAGCAATAGTGGTCCAGTCTCCACAAATAGTTTCTATAGCAGTTGCCAAAAACCTTTGCTCCAAAACAGGCCAAAGCTTCAAATTAAGGATTGCACTGAAACATTTATACCTTCTTCACAATAAGTACAAATACATAAAATATCAGATCCAGAATTCCTCCCACCGTGAGGCTTGTCTTGAGCCCTCCTATCAAGAAGAGTTTATCAGTGCTCCTGTTTGCTCCATTCTATGTGGTCTGTGGCTCTATTATTGCAGCTGTTACCCCATTTCTCCTGCACCGGCAGCTTTCTGAGGATATGGAACCAATTTGATTCATCCTAGTATTCCCAAGACCCAATTCAATGTGTGATAAGTGGTAGGTGTTCAATCAACTTTATTTAATGAAAAAGGACACAATTGGCCGTGATTTGAGTCAGTTTCATAAGTATGGTGATGAAGATTGAAACAATTTTTCGAATTCTTGATTATAAATTTATTACATGACCTGAAACTAAAATTACCCAGGAACTTTCATACCACAGTCTTTTTTTTTTCTGCCCTATTTAATTTTGTTTTTGATGCTTTTGCTATTGCTGTCTAATGTATAAATCATACTATCACCATCACTCATATACATAGCCATTAATATTTTTCAGAACCCCTTAATATTTACTACCCAATTCTATTTCTGAGGCAAATTGAGCAGAAAACTATGACCAGATTATTTAGAAACAAAGTGATCCACAGTGTACAGAAGTTATTTATCTAAAAACATATGGATAATGACTCTTAGAGCCAGGCTGGAATTCAAGTCTAGAAATGTATGAAATGTCATAACACAGAAATTGGAATTTGGATCAAACCATGGCATTCATGATATCTGAATGATACATGAAGGATGAATCTTAGCTAAATAAATTTAAGCAAGAAGCTCACTTGGACAAATTCATCATGGAAAATACCAGTCCTTTTGTTTCAAGGGAATAAAGAAATAAATGGAGTTAGTGAAGGAAACAGGAGCAAAATACTGTGTGTGTTCAATTTGTGAGGCCCTGTGGGTAGTTCTAGTGTAAAGGGCAGCAATATGTTAGGCTGATGTTCTATTTTTAAAGTGAAATCAAGAGAATACAAAACATTTAGTGAACATGAACCTTAGCTAGAAAAAAATGTGTGTTACACAGAGAATAATAATAGGATTAATAACATCATGCAAATAGAAAATTTCTTTCTTTTTCTTTTTTTTTTTTTTTTAGACAGAGTCTCTCTTTGTCACCCTGGCTAGAGTGCAGTGGTATCCTCACAGCTCACTGCAACCTCAAACTCCTGGGCTCAAGGGATCCTTCTGCCTCAGCCTCCCAAGAAGCTAGAACTACAGGGGCACACCACCACACCCAGCTAATTTTCCTATTTTTTGTAAAGACAGTGTCTCACTCACTCTTGCTCAGGCTGGTCTCGAACTCCTGACCTCACGTGATCCTCCCAGTTTGGCCTCCCAGAGTGCTAGGATTACAGGCGTGAGCCACCATGCCTGGCCAAAAATTTATTTCTTTTAGTTTTGGATGTGTCTTTGCTTTTATATGTATACAAACACACATATACACACACATACAAATAGCCAAATCAATCTTCCCCAAATATAGAAAGTAATTAAGGTGACAGAAATCAATGAAATCAAGAAAATTCTCTTTATTGGTTTTTAATTGCCTATAAATATGTAGAACACCTAAATGGCAATCCAAACTATTGATTGTATTCATACATTTCTAATGCTAATGCATGAAAATGGAGAATGCACTTCATGATTCATGAAACATTTATCTAAAAAGTTATTACATTAGGACAAAAGGAAAATATTAATAAGAAATAATTAATAATAAAAATATACAAACTGAATTCTCTATTCATGACTGTTAATCTCATAATGAGGTGGGCTGTCAACCATGGGAACAATGATGGCCTCCAATCCTTAGTGTGTGATACAGAAAATAGGGACCCTTTTCTCACAGAGGAAAAAGGAAAGATTCTGCTTTGTTTGGTTTAGATGACAAGCCACTCCTGGATGGATCACCATATCCTAAAGGAGGTGCTATGCTGTCAATCTGGGCCATAACTAGTTGCAGGATCTCTCATTCTTGGCACTATTGACATTTTGGGCCAACTAATTATCTGTTGCAGGAGGGCTATTCTGTGCATAGTAAGATGTTCAGCAGCATTTGTGGCCTCTACCCATTGGAAGCCAATAGCACCCCTATATCTGAAACAATCAGTAATGTCTCATTGTTCAGTGTCTGCTAGGAGGTAACACTGCCCCACCAATAACCACTGAGTTAACACACACACACACACACACACACACAGTCTCTCTCTCTCTTACATATGCCCTTTAAACAAGGACCTCTCGAAAGTGATTCAAATGATTTCAAGTTTACAAAATTAAGATTCAATCATTTTGTCTATTCATCAATAATAATCTATAACAACAGAAAAAAATGGTCCATCTCCACGACTATATCAACTCCTTAATGGCACAGATGAGGTAGCTAAGACCTAAAGTCCCCCATATAGCTAAATAGTAGCAAAAAACAACTCTTTTTATTAACATGTATCTTCCTCATTTGAAATCATGTCTTTAATTTCAAGAAGTATTTCCTAAAAGAAATTGCGTCGTCTTCTCTTCAGATTATAGCCAAGTCTAGAACAGCTTAAATAAAAGACTGGTTAACTGTTGAGGCCTGTCACAAATCTAAGCATTCCAGCTAACATAAGTATACTTGTCTATAGACTTGATGTTTTCTAAGGAAAGGCAACCGACAGATAACAATGAGTCCCAGGGTAGAAAAATTAAGTACAAATGTTGATTGCATCATCTGAAATCCCTTTCTTGGTTAATTGTGTTTTGTTCGATTTTCCGTTTGGACTACAGTTAACTTAGAGAGCTTTGATTATTATGTTTACTGGCAATATTTTTCTCAAAATAAAGTACATGAAATTCATGCTCAGCTTGGAAAGCAGTTTATTTGCCTTATCAGCAATAATTCTGACATTGTTCTATCTAATTTCCAAATCCAACTTGACAGATATCCTGCAGAAATGAAGATTCAGAATACCAGTGTTTAAAATGTAGTTCTATTATGAATATTTAGGCAGCTACAAGTACCTGCTTAGCCTGTTTTTATATTCATCTCTCCAAGGAGAAAATAGATAATGTTGGGCCTAAAATGGAGGGTCGATATCCAAAGCATGTGCATTTGGGGCAAGTTGGGTTACAAACACAGGGAAAGGGATCTGGTTAGAAGTGTTGGGGACAAGCAATGAATATAATTAGCACAACAGAGGCCAAGACTTGTAGAGGCACAAGGAATTTGCTGTGATTTTTCTCTACCATTTTTAGATTCCCAGTCCTAAAGTCATAGACAGCCAATAGTTTTTTGTCAATTACCACTCAGAGACCACAGGCTTCAGGTAGAACGGCATAGGTAGCACCATCCCTACACCACCTCAGTATCAAACTTCATTCTTGCAGTCCATGTTTATTTTGTTCCTTATCTAGATCCTGACCGACTAGCACACAGGAGTTTTTGCTGGGTCTCCAGATTCCATGACTTGGTTGTCTTATGCTAGGTCAATGATCACACCGAAGTCACTGAAATTTTATCCCTTGGACCCTTCATCTGGTTGCCTACTCCTTGTTGCTTGAACCCATGCCCAGATGATAATATTTGACTGTTTCTTCATGACCTAGTTACATTCATGGACTTGTCCTCTAGACCGGCGGTCCCCAAACTTTTTGACACCAGGGACCGGTTTCATGGAAGACAATCTTTCCACGGATGGTGGGGCGAGGGTTGCGGGTGGGGTCGTGGAAGTGGAGCTCAGGCGGTGATGTCAGTGATGGGGAGGGGAGCGGCTGTAAATACAGATGAACATAAAGCTTCACTTGCTGGCCCTCCCCTCCCCTCCCCCTTCCTAAGTTTCACCGAAGACAATTTTTCCACGGGAGGCGGGGGCGGCTGTGCACGTCGCAGGGGTGGAGCTCTGCGGCCCAGTCCTTAACAGGCCCGTGCTGGTGCTGGTCAGCAGCATGGGGGTTGGGGACCGCAGCTCTAGGCTCTTCAAAGCCTCTCAAGGACTACCTTCAATCCTTAGACCTCTGGTCAGGACAATCAGTCTAATATTTATCACAGAATTCCTGGATTCCTTTTCTTTTGCAAGGTATTATTTCATGAAGAATCACAGTTAATTGGCATGAATAATAACTCTGAATTTCTACATTGATGTCATCTGATTTTTATTCTCTTAAAAAGCTAGTATAATATCTGTTTAACCAACCTAATATAATGTGCCTGGCAGAGTACTGCATGCACATTGGCTCTTAATAAATGAGGAGGGAAATTTATGCCACCTTACTTCAATATGTTTCATTTAAGTTTTCAGAGTAACTGCCCTGTTTAAGAAAAAAAAAAAGAAGAAAGTGTTCTCATTTAAGTCCTACTTGTCAAATACTATGAATGCAGGAGTCCAGTGAGCAGTAAAACACGGAACAATTTGCTCATCTACCATTTCATGGACACTGGCAATATGCTGTCTTTATTAAAGTCAAATATGAAAAGAACACCGTTCTTGAAAAAGTACTGCCTGAGGCTTTAGTTAGAAAATTCGATACAAAGCAGAATCCTGAGATTATCAATTTAGGTTTTCTCTACACATGTTGTAAAAGGAGTACTATTTTCTCATTTGTTTCCCCTAGAATATATTAAATTTTTTGATTGTTTGTTTGTATTACTTGGTCTCCCCTTTTTCTAGTAAATTGTTGAATTCCACAAATAACTTGAAAACTTTGATAGAGAAAGACCTTTAAAATCTACCTGGATGAAGTGGAGTCACAATACTACTGTTATACATTTTTTTAAAGTTAAATAATCTCCTTTTTCCCTATGGTACATTCATAAATAAAATATTATGCTTGTGGTTTATGTTTGTGTGCTTCATAATGTTACATTATGAACATTAGTTTCATATCCATTAATTATTGAGCAAGAGTTAAGGAAAGTCTGACTATAGATCTGGTAACATTTTAGGGATTTTAGAATTGTTTAGTTCAAGAATGTTTCCAATAGTTGAGCCCCATTCAGTTAAAGCTAAATAACAAAAATCACTTTGTGAAGCAATTAATTTCAATGGATAGATCTTTTCATTAAAAAATCTTAAATCAGTCCCAAATCTACCTCTGTCTAACTTCCAACTACAGGTCCTAGTTTCCTTATTCGTTTAATTCATTTTCCAACTAGCAATTTCTTTTTAAGTATTTGCCAATGGATATAGCACAGACCCTGTGTCCCTCATCTTTTTTTGAGGCCTCCACAGTAAAATGCTGTCTTTGACTCTTTGTTATAAAAAGTACCTTTGCCCTTTCAGTCACTTTCCTCTGAATGTGTTCTAGGTTGCACATATATGTTTTTAAATAATGAAAACAAGAACTGAGCACAGTACTATCGGCGTTACTTTTTCAACAGAGTAGACTGTGATAATCCTAAGTATCATTTAAGATTCTATATGACAGTTACTAAAAACCTGTCCCATTGACTACCTTATACTGTTAAGGCTTTCAACCTAATTGTTTTTCTGAGGGGAACGTTATGTTTCCATGTGTATTACTGACCAAGTGAACTAAGTGAAGGTTCCAGACACAATAGGATGCTGGGGAAGTGGGCATATAAGCCAATATCTTAGCTAATGTTTATTCTAATTGCAAAATATGCATGATTTTTTTAACATCCTGAAGACACTGTTGGTCTTGTGTCTGGAAAGTGTCATTTGGTTTTTATTCATATGCACAAAAAATAAATCCCTCTATTTTTGAGCAGAATAGATCAGGCATAATAGAATCACATTTTTGGACATTATGTTATGCATTTTTACCCTCATTATTACTCTATTTTATGATCACATCTTGACCTGTTATTTATTTTTCTGAAACATTTTATTTATGCTAGCTTGCTGAATTTTACATACCCTTGTAAACCTTAATGCATTTCTCAAAGAGAGGGCTACAGTAACGAATACAATTCAGTTTAAATTTCCGAGTAGCCCCCAAATAAGAAAAGCATATGTATATATAAAATTTTTAATTTTTTCTTTGATTAATTTCAAAAGTAATATGAATAGCTTGAGGGAAAAAAGTCTTTAAATGTATAAAGCAAAGAAAAAAAAATTTCCTTTTTCATTTATTACAATTTTATTTACAAAAATAAATACAAAGTTTATCATTTACATTTCTTTTTTATGCATTTCTTTTTTGTCCTTCCTTCTGTATCATTGATCCTTTCTGCTTTTCCCTTTATTTCTCCCACCTAGCTACCTACCAATCAATCAATCATCTATCTTTTTTAAAAGAAAAAGCAAAAAGAAAATGGCTATGACAGGTTAACCCTCTTAAAAAAAAAAGAAAATGGCTAAACTACTTTTCACCTTGTTCTATGTGTGCTACATTTTTTTAAGTGGAATAAGATTCTATTACAAGGAGATATCTAATTTTTTAGCCACTCCCTTATTTGCCCAAATTTAGTTTGTTTCAATTGTACTTGCTATAAATAATGCTATAAGAAATATTATTATGAATATACCTCTGAGTATTAGCAATTTAAAAGAAATTAAATAACCTTTATTTTTCAGAGCAGTCTTAGGCCTACAGAAAAATTCCACAGAAAGTACAGAGTCCCCATAAACCCCCCTCGATCTCCCCTACAGTTTCCCCTATTAATTTAACATCTTGCATTAGTGTGATATGTTTGTTACAATTAATGAACCAATATTGATACACTAACCAAACACCATAGTTTACATTAGGTTTCACTCTTTGTGTTGTGCTGTTCAACTAATACATTTTTACAATTTTTTTTTTCTATTTCAGTAGATTTAGGAGGTGCAAGTGGTTTTTTGATACGTGAATGAATTGTATAGTGGTGAAGTCAGGGCTTTTAGCGCACCCGAGTAGGAGCAAGTTTGAAGGTTAGGTTCATGGAAGTGTCATCGCTAGTTAAAAGTTATGCACATTATAATTATGTTAGAAACTGCAATACTGGATCTTCCCCTCCCCTCAAGAAACAGCAGCAACAACAACATAAGAATTATACTTTCACAGAGAGTACATAGTAGTACTTAATTGAAAGTAAACATTTGATTTCAAATTCAAAATCATTTTTAATATCTAGAGCAATTTCTGGAATTGTTTGACATATATCCATCCAACTACCCTTTCTCATATCATTCAACTTGGCAAAGCCATTATTCCTCTCCTGAAAACAGTCAATTAGACGTTGTAATAAACCTCTTATGGGCCAGCACCTCCAGGCCAGCTGCTGCTTTTCCTAGAGCCCTTCCTCCCGCTGTGCCTTCTGTTCTCCTTTGAACCTAGTCACTGGATTTCTTGCCCAGAAAGCACCCTGCACCTTCACCCTCCATTCATTCTCCAACTATCCTACTTCTCTTTTCCAGTCAGATGTGTATGTACATATTTTACCTTTCGAGCACGTTAGGCAAGGTAGAGTACTTCTTACAAATGCCCATTAGTGCAGACTCAACACAATCTCTTTCTACAGACAATTGATTATAACCTATTAGTCAGATCCTCAAATCACTTAAATTGACCTTAGCAATAAATAATATGGCTTTTATCTTAGTGACTGGTGCTAGTGAAGCCAAGACTCTGGTCTTAGTTATTATGTTTATCCTGTAATTTAAACACATTTTTAATCCCTCAATTGTATATATATGTGTTTATCTTACTGTTCTTAATTTTAATTTATATTTTTTCTTATTTATCTGCATTTTTAAAAACACATTCTACTAGACAAAAGAGATACAAAACCGAGGCAAATGAGAAGTAATAAAATGACTACAGAGCAATAATTTCTAGGAGTTATGTCAATAGTTTCTCTTTCTTTTCTTTTCTTTCTTTTTTTTTCCTTCTTCCTATCTGCTGAGAACTCATTCTGAGGCTACACCAAGGGAGAACAATATATGTTAAAAATAATATTTTAGAACATAATAACATTAAATATTTGAAAGTCATTAGGTTATATATTCTAATCCATCAGTCATTTCATAATAATGTTATGTACATTAGCATTTTCAGAAAAAATAAAGTGAATTCTGGTTGAATGCAAAAACTACTGCTACACAAAACTTAAATCTTATATATAGTAATACTACTGTTTTTATAATTTTGACAAATAAAAAGAAATTGATTACCTTTAGAATTATTTTTTTTAACAGTACTGGGAGCTGCCTATTTTGGTTGTCTTTGCAAAGGATATTTTCTATTGTGTGTTCATCACTTGTCCAGCTATGGTTCTGGATAGGTTGGAGGGAAATTATGGAGTCCAACAAAGACTGTGGTTCTATAGGTTCCAAAGGAGATTCTGGTTAGTTTCTGAATCTTCGGGCCCTACCCAAGAAGGCAAATTACAGATTTTTTTTTAATCAGCTTTTGCTAAAGATAAAGTTGTACTTGTTAAGAATATTTTTTAAAAGCTAGCAAATATAACTGGCATTATATAAGGTCTTCTTGCCAATGAAGACAGTTATAATAAAACAAAAAATCATACTTCACAAATATTGTTTTTCAATTAGTATCAGGCAGCCATAACACAGGTACTGCTGCTTCACTGTGCAACAAAACATCATAATATTTTTCTTATTAAGTGCTCCTTATATAATTTATGATGCCCAATGTCTAAGTTAAAATTTGCTTAACTAGCTGTAGGACATTCTTTTCCTCACAGTTTTCTCTACCACTGTCCCAGGCAAAGCCACTCCGTTCCTCATTTCTCAGTCCTTCCCTCTGCAGAAACTTTCCACAGACAGGGACAGCTCTCTATAAAAAGAAAACATCTATTTAAAAGATATGACTTCGTTTTGTTTACATATATTATACAAACCACGGCTGTGTCACTGGAATTTTTAATTAGCATTTTAAAAAATCTTATGATACTTCTCCAAAATAATTGTTTTCTACATCTATAAGAAAACATACCATAGAGTGTCTCTGTCCAAATAAAGTGGTCACTCTAGCCACATTTGGTTGTGAACACTTCAGATTCGGCTAGTGTGAATTAGAATGTTTGCAGATATAAAATAGAAACCATATTTTAAAGACTATAAAATATCATTAGTAATTTTTATATTGATTACATGATGAAATGTCAACACTTATATTAGGTTAATTAGATTATTTTAGTAAAATTAATTTTGCTTGTTTCATATTAAATATTAAATTATTATGTTATATTAAAATTATTTACTTATTTTTAATGTGGCTACTAGACAATTTCAACATGTTTGCACTTGTGGCTCACAGTATATTTCAACTGGACAGTGAAGTTGTAATAAGAACCCAGCTAGGATATTTTCAGGACTGTGGCTACACATTGTAAAAGAGAAGCATTTGAAAAGATTTCATTGTCTCTTTCAACACTAAGTTATTAAAAGGTTTCCCATATATGTAAATGAATCTGAGCAAATGGTCCCAACACTGAGGAACTCACAGGTATATGGACAAATTTATATAGTTTTATAATATAGTTTTCATTCATCTTAATTGAATTAACCCACAATATCTGAATTGACATTACTAGATATGATTTTTTTCTCCTTATTATCAATGCAAGTTTATTCAGGATTAAAATAATGTTTTTTAGAAAGTAGGTTAGAAATGGGAAGTGTGGTTATTTGCTAAAATGTATCAAGTTATTTCCTCATTCACCAGGACAGGAGGAAAGTCATGATACGGGTAGAACTTTCATCCTGTGCAATTTCAGTCGTCCAACAGTCTCTGCTTACCTGAGTAAACAATTTTGCCTTTTGCTTAGTAGAATGATTCACATTCTTGTATCGCAAAGAGATATGTTACTGGCATAGTCACATAGACTTCTTACCTTAATTGTCAAGCTAAGAAAACCCCCAAATGGAAATAATTTTTCAAATGCTCCAGGTTGAAATAAATAGCCAACACTGAAATGTTTCATGGGAAAAAAAAACAAACTCAAACTCAAGAGTTTGCCTTTGCTATAAACATCAATATCAATTCAAACAATATCAATATAACAATTTATGACATTAAGGAAATTTCCATTCTGCCTCTCACAGTGAATGATCCTTGGGAGGACTAATTTCACCTTAAAGTAATACAACTCATTAAACAGCTTTGCATGGACAATTTTCTCCCTCAAAACCATTTTAGTTTGCTAAGACATCACCCATAGTGGCTTGCCACAGAGCAGTCCCTTCTCATCTGCTCCAGGAATAAAACCTAGTGAGTTGAAGGTCCTGTTTATATCACCTCATCTACAAAGGGCTTTGTGTGGGGGTGGGGAGCAGGGGTGTTTTAAACTTGTTTAGAAACAGAAGGACATTTTTTAAATAAAAAATAGTCCCTGAACTTGACATCCTTACGTTTTACTAAGTGTGAAACAAATTATGAATGTGTATTTAGTTCAGTCCCTCGTGGAATTCCCTCCCATATTTTACGCTATTTGCCTAAATCTAATCTATTCAAATTAATATGAATAAACTCAAGTTACTGAAGATCATTTTTCCAGTTTGACATTCTAAGAATATATACAGGTAGAAAGTTATTAATTGTATAATAAGAAAGTGGTTAGGATTTAATATATAAGTGGTGAATTAAATGCAATTGAGAAAGAGAGGAAAAAAAAGAACTAACAAATATAAATAGGGCCACAACATTACAGGCTAAAATGTGACTCTGGCCGAGTGGAATAGAGGTGGCAGCAGCCCTGTGTTCACCATAGCTTCCAAGTTCAGACAAGCCCAGGGAGAAAAGTCACAACTTGCGTCATACTAACAATAAAATTAATTATGTACTTCTGGCTTTTATTTCCACTTACTACAGTAAAATCCTGGTGTTCTCTGAATCATTTCTTAGTCATCTGATATTTTCCCCCATCTTCTACTCTGGTGGCCTTACTGCTGTCTTCCCATGAATTTCCTGCTTCCATGGAGCTGCCTGCTGATGCCTCTCAAGAGCCACTGCTGCAACTAAAACCTGGAAAGGAACCAGGGCCACTCTGCTTTTGGATCACAGATGAGGTCTCTATCTTAGGGGAGATCCCCACCATTACCAATCTTTGCTTTCCCAGCTGCTGATTCCCTCATTCCTGATACACAAAAGCTATAAATAGCTGCACGCTACCTCGGGAGCCCTCATTGTGTCTAAGCAACATGATATCTTGTACCAAAGGAGAGAATACTACTTTGTTTTTACTAAACTGTTTGACACTGACCCAACAGCATAGTTTTTGAATCTTATCCCTTAATTTGTGTATAGTGAAAATAGATCTTTCACTCTGTTATACATAGACTCTAAGGGATTAATTTTTTTTTTTCACTCAGCTATCTCTCTCTCTTTCTTGCAAGCATGTTTGTGTATACTAGTAGATAGACCAACATTAAGAGGAAAATAAAATTAAAAATTCTCATCAGGCCTTGGATTTACGTCAGCTGTACCAACTCATCCCTTGTCCGGAGGTCTATATTGCAGCATGAAACATTTAAATGGCTATTGTTAAAGTGATACTTTGATTCGCAAATGTATAGTCTCTCAGGAACCCCAGAGGGGAAAATGCATGATTAGGAGAACAGAATTTAGGCTTACCAATGACTGGGCCAACATATTTTGTAAAAATACCAAAGCCTCACCTTTACCTCTAATAATTTACATTTGACATTTTACATAAAGTATATCAACCAGAGTCAAAAATATTTCCATAGCACATTCTTTTTTCTCTCAGTTAATGATTATGTATGTCATCTATGGATATATACAATTGCAAGAGAAAAGTTCCAGAACCTCAAGAGGAGAAGATTCAATCAGTTTCCACATTATTAATATACTACTTAAATGAGTAGTACCCTATTTCTCATTTTAAATATCACCAGGGGACTTTTTAATGGTTTTAGATATTTTTAAAATGTGTTTTAGTTCTTTCTTTTCTATGGAATTCAAGTAGCACATACATTTTGGGGGTAAAATTGGCTCATCTTAGTTATGTCATAAAGAACTGAAAGAGATGGCCTATTTTTAAATAAATGTTTGAAAGCTTACTTTGGATGCTGTGCTAAGTTGGGCAAAACACTAAGTTATGAAGGTACTGGTGGGCTTTATCTCTTTATACCACTACTAATGTTAGTATACCCCAAAGAGCAAAGTATACATATAACCTTTGTCATCCTTCTTAAATTAAATAGATTTCATTCACCCAACAAATGAATACAAGGCTCCTTTACTATATTTTCCTAACACTAACATCGACATGTATTTGTGGGGCACTACTCAACCAGTTACAGTCACAGTCATTTTAGCTTTGCATATGTATTCCAGTAACTTTCTGGGAGATGACTGCCATGGTTAACTGTTTGTCCCTCTGAAACTCATGTTGAAACTGAATCCCCAGTGTAACTGTATTAAAAGGTGGGGCCTTTAAAAGGTGATTGGGTCATAAAGGCTCTCCCCTCATGAATAAATTAATCTGTTCATGGATTAATGGGTTATCATGGGAGTGCACTAGTTATCATTAGAGTGAGCCTGTTATAACAGCCAGTTTGGCTCTCAGTGCACCTGTGACGCCTTCTGCCATGTGATGACACAGCATGAAGCCCTCACCAGAAGCTGGCCAGATGCAGCCACCAATCGTGGACTTCCCAGCTTCCAGAACCGTGAGCCCAAATAAACCTCTTTACTTTATAAGTTACCAAATCTCAGGTGTTCTCTTATAACAACAGAAGATGAACTAAGATGATGAGATAAAAGCATCTTTTTGAAAGAATAGCTGTTTCTAAATTGTACAAATGTGCCGCTCTCTTAGACAATCAATTCATATATTTTCTCTCTCCTCCAATACCCAATATGTCCTTCCTTTCCTTTCACCTGATGGCATTGCAGTCAGAAGGACTGCAGTCCTTTTGGAGCAGTCAGAAGAGTGCTATGTCATTCTCACAGCACCCGATCACACCTACCTGTCTGTCGCTGTGCACTCTGCTTTTCCTGTTACTACTGATGAACTATCACACTCTACTCTATGAAATACATCTTTTTGTGACCTAAACCTCATCTTTTTCACCACCCCAAGGACAAAGGTCTAGCAATTGCTTGCTTTCTTGCATAAATATTGCACACTTTACCCAATGCCATCAACACACAGCATGTTCAAGAGCATTTCATTTTAAACATGCATTTGATCCCATATATTCCTTCAGCCATAACTATTGTCTCTTCTTGTTGTTCCTCCTTACACAGAAACTCCTTGAAAGAGCTGTTTCTAATCTCTCATTTTTCCTCTTTTCTCATTTTTTTGGTTTAACTTCAAATAAGTAACTTTACTACTCCATGGAAACTATTCTTTTCAAGGACAGCAGTGACCTCTACATTACTATAATTGATCTTTTATTATTCAAACTCTTAACTGACCTGCCAGCAGCATTAATACTCCCTCTTTGAACCATTTTGTTTACTTGGACTCTGGGACAAGACTTTCTCGTCCAGGGGCAAGGCTTTAATGACATCTGTGTTCTGATGAATCAACAATTTATGTCTTCTTCCTGGATTTTTCTCTTGATATTTAGATCTGCATATTTAACTGCCTATTTGACATTTCCACTTGGACGTGTAATAGGCATCTAAAACTTTATGTGTTGTGATGGTCAATTTTATGTGTCAACTTGGCCAGGTTACGGTATCCAGTTTTTTTGGTCACACCCCAGTCTAGATGTTGTTCTAAAGGTACTTTTTAGGTGTGATTAATATGAAATTAGTAGTTTTTGAGTAAAACAAATTACCCTTCATATTGTGTGTGGACCTCATCCAATCACTTGTAGGCCTTAATAGACAGAACTGGGGTTTCCTGAAGAGAAAGGGGTTCTGTCTCCAGACAACCTTCAGACTCAAGACTGAAAAATCAACTCTTGCCAGAATTTCCAAACTGCAGGACTGCTCTGCAAATTTTAGATTTTTCTAAGCCCACAAACCCTTGAGCTAACTTTAAAATTCGGTCTGTCTCCCTCTCCCTCTCTCCCTCTCTCTGCATATATATCCTATTGGTTCTATTTCTCTGGAGAACCCTGATGAATACATATGTCAAAAAACAAGTTCTTCCCCCAAAACTTGCTCCTCCTACCCCTTCCACATCTTGGTAGGTAATGCATCCTTCTTTTCAGCTGGCCAGACAAAGAAGAACACCACCACAACAAAGGAGTCATCCTTGAATCCTCTATTTCTTTTGTACACTATATCTAATCCATCAGGAAATCCTGTCGACTCTACTTTCAAAATGATTTAGACTCTGACTACCTATCTTCACACTACTGAAGTTCAGCTGATTACTGAAGTTGCTTTCTTACAGGAACCTTAACTTTAAAAAATACAGCTAGCTTTACCTCAAAGCCAATATAACACAAAGCAAGAATACCTATTACCACAACTATTCTTCTGGAGTTACTGACCTACACTAACAGACAAGAGAAAGAAATTACAGAAAAAACAGTTCAGTAGTGTATAAAAATACACTGGTGGGATGATTTGCAGACCTGGAAAACACAGATGTTTCAACTGAAAAATTAACATAAACTACAATGAGCACAGCACAGGAGAAGAAGGGACGCATCATAAATTCAGAGGCAACATAAAGTTGAAGAGGCTAAGGCAAAGACCTGGAACCAAGCTGTGGAGATCTGATCTAGGCTTTGACACTTATTAGCTGTGATCTTGAGCAAACTTGACTTTCTTCTGCCTCTGTTTTCTTTTATCTAAAATTGGGTGGCCTAGAAAACTACATCACAGTGTTGCTATAAGAATCAAAAGAGTTAATATATGTTAAGCACTGGGAACATTTTTTTCTATACAATAATTTACTATTGTACTATTTTTGCATATTGTTCTTATGATATTTATTGTTAATCTTAAAGCAAATTATTACCAAAATTTATATAAGGCAACCATTTGCCAACTAGGATGATTCTAATCTTCTCCAAATTGTGCTCTCTCCTATCCCCATAGAAACCATATTCCTTAGAAACAAGTTGATACCATTACCTAAGA
This sequence comes from Daubentonia madagascariensis, assembly GCA_023783475.1. Classification (NCBI taxonomy): domain Eukaryota; kingdom Metazoa; phylum Chordata; class Mammalia; order Primates; family Daubentoniidae; genus Daubentonia; species Daubentonia madagascariensis. Next base: position 72,855,004 of record JAKFHU010002088.1, on the reverse strand, counting down.
GCTAAAAGAGGTGATATTTTTACATTATTTAAGGGGTTTGCATTTAATGCTGCTATGTTTTTATAGTGGTCCCTTCACCACTTATAATATACAGCACCAAGAAATTAATATTGGAAGACCACATCTGCATTAGAGAGCTCTAGCATATTTGTAACAAGGACCACTTAAATTAAAAAATATATACCTGTGTCCAACATCCATTCTTTATAAAAAAGGCTAACAGCAAGATTATATAAGTATTATATACCAAGCATGAATGAAAATGACAAACTTTGACTGCCTATATATGAGTTACAGGACAAGTCTCTGAAATGTTATAAAATAAAAAGACACCTAGCATATCACCAGGCAGCAATAGCATAGCAAGTGGCATGCTCTCCTCTGGCACGGTCCCTTGTCTTCAACAGTCTTCCCAGGTCTAAATTCTATTAATCTTCTCAGAGATTTCAATTTCCTTATATAAACTGCTATTCCCAAAACTGGAACACAGCCTTATAATTGGTCTGATTTCCATAAAAATCTTTGAGCACTCAGTGAGAAAATGTGGTTTCTTATGTTTATCTCTTATGAGAACTGAACTAGTGAAATGCTTGTCACATGGAAAGTGTGAAAAAAAATTGTGATTTATTTGATTGATTGATGAATGAATATTGAGTTTCTGAATGTCTAAGAAAGATTTTCCTAGCTCCTGCTCTTCAGTATAAGCTTAAATTAGCAGTTCAGTACTTAATACAAGGAATGGTAAGGACAGATAAATGCTACAGAATAGCATGGCCTAGGGTTTTCCAGAATGTACTAACAATTTTTCATGCACCTGCATTGGCTAGATTCAGACATGGCTTCAGTGTTGCTTATTCATCTACATTAGCTACCCACAGGGGAAGCTACCAGTTTATATCTGACTTATTTTCTACTTGAAATGGGCATCACACTGATATCAGCAAATGATCAAAATGTGGGAGAAATACCCTGATCAATCCTCCTTTGAAATCCCAAACACATTCAATGCTGCACCAGGGAACCAAGAAGTGTGGATTTGTGTTTACATTTTATCAACCTTGAATCCACTTTGTTACTTTGTGAGTAGGCTAAGAAAAATGTCTGCTTGACAGCCACTGAGGTGGCCATTCCGTGGCACTATATTCTGTAGTGCAATTCAGTTGCAAACAGCAAAACATAATTTCCATTTTTGAAAGATACCCTGTAGTCTAATTAGCTTGGTATCCTTAGAGGATAGAGTAAACAAAAATGACTTCAGGTTTACTGTTTTGCTTTTAGATTTGTGTATGATTATTTTTGAAGCTGTGCAAAGTTTAGAATATTACTATATTAAAAACTCATTATAAATATTCTTAATTATTTTGGCCATTAAAATAAATATGAATGCATATATATTACCTAAGCATATCAGGTATACAGATAGATCCCTCTATACAATCTAATTTATTTCCCACTGACATTAAGTCAAGATTCCTACCTTCAGACATATATATATGCGTAAACTCCACTTATGGTAGCGTGCATATATGTTATGCAAATGGCAAGTACAAACACAGGTAAGACCCTCATTTTATACATTAGCACAATATTAAGGGAAGGTCATATATTTGAGAACTACAGTGGGTAGAACTCTTGCTAAAGAAAGGTGCAATTAAGTTTCTGGCCCTGTGCACTTGGCAAGCTTTCATCTATCCAACTTTGGGCATTGAGCCATTAATGGACCTTTTAATTAATACAGATCTTGTTCTTCCCATTTTCACTTTACCAGAGATTATGCACAAGGACGGACTTTAGAAGTTAACCCTTTAGAAACAACTATTGCTAGAGGATTAATTTACATGAGCACAGATGTCAAAGATAGATACAGAAGCAGCTGTTAGTGTAAATGTCTAGGCTGTGATGGGGCCAGGAATTTTCCAGCTGAGGTAGGACTTGAACTGATCATATAGGCAAGCACTAAAACCAAATAATCATAAATAATGAAATTGGCCAAAGCACAGCTAGATGAACAGGTGCTGAGACAGAATAATCACAAGCAGAAAGAAAGGTTAATGCCAGTTAGGAAGGCAAGAGCAAAAATTCGAACAGAATGAAACACTTCTCTTATCAGGAAAACCAAGGTGTAAGTATAGAACAACTACAGAATCACAGATCACAGGCACAAATCAGAGTTAAAGAATCGAAAAGGGCACCAGGAGTGCTAAGATCTGAGATAATGATGAAGTCTTCCTATGACACAGGAAGGCTCAAAGTTGATCTTAGCAATAGCACTGCAAAGAAATCTGTCCCCATCTTAACAGACATGGCTTATAAGTGGGAATCTAGATATTTTGGGTCAATAGCAGTGCTTTCCTTCCAAGCCTCATCCTGAAGACAGTGTAACATCTTGAGACTTGACCTGGGAAATAGTGCCGCTGCAGTCTGACTTTTGGCGTTGCCAAAAGTGTTCAAGAGCTTAGCTTTTTCTCTTCAGATTTTTCTCTTTTTGGGGGGTGTTGTGTGATATATTAAATGTTTAGAATGGCAAAACTAATTTTATGTTATTTTCTTTGGACAGATCCTGGCAGAATAACAGGGACAGCTTCATATATATTAATGAATACTATTTGATGTTAAATATAGTTCAGTCTCAAACATTTCCACAACAATGTATATTGTAGAAATAAAAGCTTCTCTGAAAACACGTTAAATACTTCTTTGATATGTTTTACAGCATGGATTCAATATTTCAATATTCAAAATTTCAATATTTAAATTAAATTAATTGATCTATTATGTGTCTAGAATTATATTAAGTGTTGGGATAAAAGATGAACAGGACTGTGCCTCTCCTAGAGCACAGCAGAACTAGCATGTGGCTTGAAATAGGAGGAAAACATCTAGACTTTGCTCTGTCATGTACTTTATGTATAATCTTGGCAAGTCACTTTATTTGTCTTGGAATACATTTATTAATTTCTACAATATTAGGGTTAAACTAACTTATTTCTAAAGTTTGTTTAGGCTTGAAATAAGATTCCAAAATTTGATCCTACATAGGTACAGTTTGGGGCATGATAATTACATGTTTTTATTAATCATCCAGATAGCACCAGGATAAACCTGATGTAAACCAGGTCTATATTAGTGGAAGGAAGAAGCTCAGGGCTCTTTCTTGGAATAAAGTTTGTATCTTTAACACCTTGGACCACACATGTCAAATTCCTTAGACTCTAGTCAGAACGTCAAAGATACCAGTTATGTCAGAGAAACCTAAGTGGAAAAAAAAATCACTGAGAAATGTAGAATTACCTTCCTCAGACAAAGTCAGATTGTTAAAATATAGGCAGCTGGGAATTAAACTTGATCACTAATACGCTCAAACTCCCCACCATCCATAACTGGCCCAAAGCTGAAACAAAATGTAGAAAGTTATGGCTGGCTTTTACTCAGAAACTAGGCTTTTTACAGTCGCCTAAATACAAGATCTAGAAGACTGTGTTTTTGCTTTGCTTAATCAGCATTTCATTCACAAAGCAACAGATGCCATAGCTTTTGCAGTCATGCTGATAAACAAAGGAAAATCTAGTTAAATCAAGCCAGTGATTTTTTAAAATTTTAGATACATTTGTGTTATTTGAATATATTGTTCTGATCATGAAAGAAACATTTTCTTATTGCATACTGTTTTAAAAATAGAGAAAACATAAGGAAAGAAATCTAATTTACACAAACCTCCTGACACAGAGATAACCTACTCTAGCGTTCCACTATTGTGAGGCCTCTGCCACTATTTTCTGCTTTTTGATGGTCACATCACTCAATTTCATGGATTTTACAGATTCATGGCTTCTGTTTACTCACTTTTTGCTGTGTTTCCCTTTCACCTGTTTTCTATATGCTTTATGTTCAACCACCATAGAGAAGAGTAACTGAACAGCTGGCCAATCACTATTCAGTAGAGTAACCTTGTGGGGCAGAGCTTTTGGTCCAGACCACTTGGCAATCTCCTTCTGGCCAGCCTACAGCATCATCTTCAGATGGCTTTGTCTAGTCCAGCTAGCTGTCTTCGGGTTGGGAGGGCTCTGAGGCATAGTGCTAGGTGGCCCATAGGTAAGGAATCCCCCAGAAAATGGGATTTGTCCATGGCACTCACAGTACAATGGCTCAGAAAAGAGAAATTACATGTGGCAGAACGCTTGATGACATTAGCATTTTAAGGGGAGTTACTTACCATATTAACATAAAGACATAAATTAATAATCATGAATACTCAATTGCACCCTGGTAGAACAGGGACCCTCTACTGAATCCCTCTAATAATACAGTAGAAACACCCATCTATTTTATTTACATTGAGTGAGTGGCCAAATCCTAGGGTTAGAAAATTCATCTTCCCTCTCAGTAAGAGTTAAAGGTCTTGCTTCTCTCAAATAACATGTTAAAAAAAAAAAGTGTGAGGAAAATCCTTCTCAATACGTTAAACAGAAACGAAGGAATAATCCTAGATACTTACACTCCATTGAATGCATCAGAAATAACTTAGCCCTGTGCCAAGGCAAATCTCTAATAAAGTCACCCATAGTCACTACAGAGGAAACAAATACTATCATATGCAATTGTATTCCAGCCCTGACTAATAATGCTGCAGGAATTCAGATGAAAATGTTATTCAAAACTAACTGTGAAGACTTCAGAATAAATTTAAATTTCAATGAACCTACAAGTATACACCTGTCTTTACAGCGTGTTTTTTTTTTCTTCATATGTGCTCTTTTAATAAAATTGCCAAAAGATGATATATTCTACATTAATCTAGAATTTATATCTTAATTAATGGGTGGTTAAAGGTTATATAAATATTATATCATGATCCATTTCAATAGTTTCTATGTAATAGTAAAATGTTTATAGGTAGTCATTTGATCAATGCAGGTAGCAGCTGTCTATAAACAGTCAACTAAATGTGAACAGAGTCCCCGGACAGGAACTTCTTTCTCTCTCCTTCTAACCCCTCACCAGTCCCTGACAACCTCTTTTAATTGGAATTGTGTGTATTTAGCAATCTAATTTGGAGCTTGGAATGAGTTTTTATTTGGAGCAAAATGTCATCTTTTTCCCTAACAATTTTTATCTCTAATGCCTAGCACCATGCATGGTTCATAGTAGTTCCTCAGGTAAATGTGTGCTGAGCTTTAATAAATGTCTAAAAAGTAATGCTATACCTGCAATTGCTTCTTTAAAAAGTAAAGGTATACAACTATTATGTACCCATAATAATTATAAATAAAATAAAATAAAATAAATAAACACCAGATGGATAATAAAAGAAACTAGCAAAAATGATAACATATAGGGAACAGGGAAAATCAGGGTAGCAGGTAAGAACCAAAACTGTCCACTCCCACACAGCTTACTGTCTACATTGTCATGATTTAACTTCTCTACCGCCCGCATCAAAGCAATTTTAAAATTCCAGGAAACTTGCCCAAAAAGAATATAGTTGCAAATGAATTTTTGTTTCAGCAACTTCCTGAAAATCTCATGTTAATAAACATCAAATTGTCCAGCTCTTCAATAGATAGCATAAAATGACAGTTTACTGCCCAAGTTTCTTCTAAGTCTTCTCAAAATATTCATCTTGCTGTGTCAACCAAATCGAAACTATTATCATATAATAATCTTTGCCCATCCCTAATCAAGCACTCTCATAAAAGACCCTCTTTAAGCCATATTCCAAAACCTCATAAATACTCCAATTTTGTGCTTACCCTTTAAGTCCCTACTAAGACTCTATCAAGATAAAGTGTTCCTTTAACAACGTGAAGATACACACAATTTTTTCCAATCAACTAGTTGTTTTGATGAGAGCTTTGAGTAGCCATCATCATTCAAAAAGGGATAGAATAAAATAAGTTTTTTCTGTGTGTATTTCTTTTTCATAATATATTCCTTGAGATTTAAACCATATGAAGTTCTACAAATTAGAATAAATATAATTAAATAAAAAAGAAGCAGAAAAAATCAAAGCGTGGAAGACAAATTAGTCTAATTTTATATTATAATGTTAATGTGACAACCAGGATAGTATTATTTTAAGTGACTTTTAAATTACTATAAGAATTATTTTAAATGACTTTTGGCCAATTTCTTTCATAGGACTTGTTTATATTCTTGTATTCTAAGACTAAAAATGACTGTAAAGAACTGTTGTATTTCCACTTGGATTTATTACTACTTCTAATACTGTACTGTAATTTTGAAGCTAACATGAATATCATAGGATTAAAAAATGAGCAAATATTAAATATTAATATGTTAATATTTTTAGGAACCAACAATTTCAGTGTAAGACAAAAGAGATACAAATGTAAAATAAATGGATTTGAGAAAAAACCTTACTAAGTTTAAGCTTAATGTTGAAATTGACTTATGAAGTTTTAAAATTTTATATATTTTTTCTAGATTATATATATTTTTTTCTAGATTATATATATTTCTAAATCTTTTTTCTAAATACTACTCCCTATTTTCTACTAAAAGGAACCAGGGGCTTTTTGGAAAAAGGGTTAATTTCTTGTGAGTTTTGAACTGTAACTGATAATAAAACATCAAATGTCCAGAGATAGGGAGAAGGAGGAAGAGAGAGAGTAAGAAAGAGAAAGAAACCATTTGCCATCAATCAAACCTCTTACTAGAATGGCGGTTAAAGAGAAAGGGAAAAAATATTTACCTAACTTTTTCAATGAGAAATGTACTTACTGCCACCTGTTAAGAAAAAGTTCACCTTTACAAAATGAAAGGTAATGAATATAAAATGAGTGATAGAAATATGCAAACAATCAGCATTTTGTAAACTCCAATTTAAAAGTCAGCTTGTGTCAGTGTTGCAAATATATGCTAAAACCCTTAGGTGAGTGGTTGTTGGAGAACAGTATGGTGCTGAAGTGAATTAGCACCTCAGAGATCACTTGCTAATTGCCAAAGAACATATTCTGCAAAGGAGAGATCTCCTGGTCACTATTTTAACTAAGTGATCAGACTTAGCATCCTAGAAAACGAACTGTTAAAATGTGCTTGTTGATGTGATGCAATATGAAGTATAAGAAACAGCCTCTGAATTATTCTTACCAAAACTAAAAATAATTTGGTACTAAGTCCTTAAACTCAACTTCAAGTTTTTTAAGGGATATAGGAACAAAGCAAACAACAAAAATGAGAAAAAGTCAAATCTTATATGTGGGGCATTCTCCAGGACAATTTCTTGGTTATGACAAAAACTAAGCTAAATAAATAAATAAATAGGCAGAGAAGGAAAACTGTTCTTGATTACAAGCAAATAGTAACATATAACCCAATGTAACATGTACAATTTGAATAACATGCACAATTTGCATGCAGAACTATTTAACAATGATATGCCATAATATCTCCAACTTAATTTTAAATGGTATGACAAACTATTGCATATATAAATAGATCACGCAAATATGACAAAACATCAATTTTAAAATTGATAGTAGACATGGTACTCCATATACTTTCCTTTCAGGTTTCAGTATGTTTAAACATTTCATAATACAATGTTAGGAAAAAAGACAGTTATATTTGAAGTAGCCATAATTACTGTTTTTCAGCTTTATCATAACCTGAAATAAATCTGTTGGTCTAATTGAAAAATTAGCTAATGTTTGTAATAGTATTCCCAGGAAAAATGACACCCAACTAAAATAAGTTGACAAAACATAAAAACATACTTGTTTATAAATAAGTGACTAGCTACTACTTAATTTTTCACTAAAAATTTGTTAAGGTATAACAAATATGTTATGTACAAATCCTAAAAGAATATGTTGACAAATTTTAACGGCTTTTTGGATGTATAATTTACATAATGCAAAATTGAGTAATTTTAATTGTAGAGTTTCAGGAGTTTGAGAAAATTTATACTGCTGTCCAACCATCATCAAAATCCAGCTTTAAAACACCTCCATAACTACAAAACATTCCCTTGCATCAATTTGCAGCCACTCTCACACAAATTTTCTGGCAAACACTGATATTTTTTTCTGTCTCTATATCCTTCCCTTATCAAAATATTTAATATAGATTAAATTATTACAACATGTAGACTTTTGTGCCTGGCTTCTTTCACTTAACATAATTTTTTTTAGTCTATACATGTTGTTGCATATTTCAACAGCTAATGTCTTTTTATTGGTGATTAATACTCCACTATATGATGTACCAGTTTGCTTAGCTGTTCACAAGATGATAGACATTTGGTTTCCAGTTTGGTGTTATTTTGAATGATGATGTAGGTACATTTGTGTACAAGTCTTTATATGAGCATTTGTTTATATTTTCTTGAGTAGTTGCCTAGGAGTGGAAATGCTGGGTCATGTGGTAAGAAAACATAAACTTTTAGAGAAACTGTTAAACTGTTTCTAAGTGGCTATGTTTTACATTCCACCAACAATGTATGAGGGGTCCAGTTTCTCCCAGTGGTCACTGACTCTTTGTATTGTCCATTTGGTTGTTTACAACTACTCCAAAAGATGACTAGTGGGATCTAATATGGATAGAAATTTGTATTCCACCTATAACTAAGGAATTTGAGCACATTTGATGTGTTTATGTGCTGTTCGTAAATCATCTTTACTAAAGTGACTTCAAAAATTTTGTCAATTTTAAAGTTTTTTCATTTTCTAATAATTCACTTTTTTGATATAGATTCTTTAAGATTTTCTGGTTTTTTTCTTGAGTTAGTTTTGGTTATTTGTATCTTTCACAAATGTATCCATTTCATCTAGGTTTTCACAATTGTTGGAATAATGTGGTTAGTAATATTCCCTTATAGTACTTTTTAAATTTCTAAAGTGACTACAATGATGTCCCTCCTTCATTCCTAATTTGGTAATTTGTTTCTTCTCTCATTATTCCTTAGTCAGCTTAATTAAAGGTCTATCTTTCTTTCTTTCTTTACCTTTAAAAAGAACAAATTTCAGTTATTGGTTTTCTGTTTTTTACTTTCTTTTTCATATTTTCCACTCAGGTATTTATGATTTATTTACTTCTAATAACCTTGGATTTGATTTGTGTGTCATTAGTTTTTTGAAGTGGAATTTTATAATCTTAATGCTAAATTTTTCTTCTTTTTAATGTAAATGTTAAAGCTATATACTTCTCTGTAAGCATCATTTTATTTGCTTTCCATAAATTATTATATTTTGTGTTCCCATTTTCACTCATATCAATATATTTTTCTAATCTTTCATGAGATCTTCTTTGACCAATGGGCTTAGAACTCTATGGTTTAATTTTCAAATCTTTAAAGTTTTCCAAATATTCATTTTGATTCTTAATAGAATTCTATTGGGATCAGAGAACATATTTCAAATGATCTCAGTCATTTTAAGTATATTAAGACTAAGGTTACTGCCTAGCATATGGTCTATCTTTGAGAATGTTCCATGTATGCCTGAAAATAGTGTGTATTCTGCAGTTGTTGTGTACAATATTCTATAAATGTCAAATAGAGCCAGCTGGTTGATTGTATTTTTCAAGTTTTCAATATTTTCACTTATTTAGTCTGTTCTTGTTCTACCAATTATTAAAAGCATTGAAATCTCAATTATATTTGTTGAAATATCCACTTCATTTTTTCAATTCTGTCAGATTTTGCTTCATATATTTTAAAGCTCTGGTGTTGGTACATTTATAATTGTTATATTTTCCTTATATATCAACTCTCTTTTCATTAAAAGATCCTTTCTTATAACTAGTAATATTCCTTACTTTAAAATATATTTCTGTCTGATGTTATGTAGCCACTCAGGTTCTCTTCTGTTTATATGGTATAGATTGTTAAATCCATTTACTTAAAATTTATTTTTCTCTTTCAATCTAAAGTAAGTCTTACGTCTTATAGACAGCACAGAGTCAGATCTTTCTCCTGAAATCAAGCTAATTAACATATCCTTACCCATTATGTTTTGTTGAGACATTTCACATTTACTTTCTTAGTTATTTTGAAATAAATAATACATTATTATAGACTATAGCCACCCTGCTGTACAATAGATCTCAAAACCTATTCCTTCTGTCTGTCTGAAACTTTGTTCCTTTGGTCAACAACTCCCTATTCCCTCCCTCCTCACACCTTCCCCCAGCCTCTGGTAACTATCCTTCTACTCTTCTACTTCTGTGAGTTCAACTTTAATTACTAGATTCCTCATATGAAGGAGATCATGTGGTATTTGTCTTTCTGTGCCTGGCTTATTTCTTAGAAAAATGTCCTCCGGACTTATCCATGCTGTCACAAACGATAGGACACCCTCCACCCCCTTTAAGCCTGGCTAGTATTTCATTGTGTATATATACCACATTTTCTTTATCCATTCATCTGCTGATAGACACTTAGGTTGGTTCTGTATCTTGGACTTTGTGAATAATGTTACAATGAACATAGGAATGCAGACATCTCTTCAAAATATTGAGTTCAGTTCCTTTGGCTACATCTCCAGAAGTAGGATTACTGCATCATATGGCAGTTCTATTTTTAGTTTTTTGAGGAACCTCCATACCATTTTCTATAATGGCTGTACTGATTTACAATTTCACCAACAATGTATAAGATCTCCTGTTTCTTTGCAGTGTCTCCAACACTTATCTTTCATGTTTTTGATAGTAACCATTCTTACAGGTGTGAGGTGATGTCTCAATGTGGATTTAATTTGCATTTCTCTAATAAGTAGTGATGCTAAGCATTTTTTCATGTACCTCTTGGCCACTTATATGTCTTCTTTTGAGAAATATCTGTTCAGGTCCTTTGCTTACTTTTTTAATTGGGTTGTCTTCTTGGTATTGAGTTGTTTGAGTTCCTTATATTAATATATTTTGCTTATTAACCACTTACGAAATGTATGCTTTACAAAAATTTTCTTCCACTCTGTGGGTCATCTCTTCACTTTGTTAATTGTATCCCTTGCTGTGCAGAAGCTTTTTAGTTTGATGCTCATCCCATTTGTCTATTTTTGTTTTTGCCATCTGTGCTTTTGAGGGTCATATCTAAAAAATCATTGCCCAGACCAATATCATAGAGCTTATCCTCTATGTTTTCCTCTAGTGGTTTTACAGTTTCAATTCTTATGTTTCAATCTTTAATCCATGTTGAGTTGATTTTCGTATATGGTATAAGGGCCTAACTTCATTCTTCTGCTTGTGGATATCCAGTTTCTCCTGTTCCACTTTTTGAAGAGACTGTATTTTCTCTATGGTGTATTCTTGAAACTTTTGTCAAAAATCAGTTGACTGTAAATGCATGGGCTTATTTCTGAATGTTTCATTCTGTTCCATTGGTCTATGTGTCTGTTTTCATGCCAGAACCATGCTGTTTTAATTACAATCACTTTATGCTTTAAAATCAAGTAATATGCTGCTGATTATATGCTAGAGATTCATTATTTTTGCTCAAGATTGTTTTTGCTATTTGGGGTTATTTGTAGTTTCATATGAATTTAAGGATTTTTTTTTCCTTTTGTGTAAAAAATAACATTGGGATTTTGACAGGGATTGCATTATATCTGTAGAGCGTTTTGTGTAGTGTGATAATGCTGTGAGATGAGAACTTTAAAAGGTATTTGGGTCATAAAGCATACACCTTCGTGAAGGGATTAATGCAGTCTCTCAGGAGTGAGTGGCTTCTCACTTTAATGGGACTAGATTAGGTACCACAAAAATGAGTTGGTATAAAGAGAAGCTGCTTCTCATGTTTGGTCCCTTTGCATGCAACCTGCTTCACCTTCTACTTTCTGCCATAAGTTGAAGGAGCACAAGGACGTCACCAAATGGGCTGCCTGATCTTGTATGTCCCAACCTCCAGAATCATTAGCCAAATAAAGTTTTTTTCTTTATATATTATCCAGTCTCAGGTATTCTGTTATAGCAACACCAAATGGACTAAGACAGAAAATTGGTACTGGCAAGTGGGGATGTTGTTATACAAATGCCTGAAAATGGGAAGCAGCTTTGGAACTGGGTAATGGTTAGTGGCTGGAAGAGTTTGAAGGAGTGGGCTAGAAAAAGCCTGCATTTCTGTAAACAGAGCATTAAGAGTGATTCTGGTGAGTGTTCAGAAGAAGTCAAAAAGACGAGGGAAAGCTTAAATCTTCTTAGAGATTGGTTAAGTGGCCGTGACCAGAATACTGATAGAAACATAGACAGTAAAGGCCATCCTGATGAGATCTCAGATGGAAATGAGGAATATCTTACTGGAAACTAGAGTAAAGGTCATCCTTGTTATATAGTAGCAAAGAACTTGGCTGCATTGTGTCCATACCCTAGGGCTTTGTGGAAATTTCTAAGTAGCAAAGTGCTCAGGCTGCTGCATGTTTATATCTAACTGCTTAAGGTGCTATCTAACTGCTAGAGAAAAGGGAAACAGAGTGGAAAGATTTAGAAAATTCACAGCCTGGCCATGTGGTAGAGAATGAAAGAGCATTTTCAGGAGAGAAAACCAAGGGTGTGGCCCAACAACATTTTGCTAAAGAGATTGAGTGTGTAGAGAACAAAGCCAAAGGCTGTTCATCAGGACAGTGGAAGACTCCAAAGCCATCTGAGACATCTTTCTAGGCTGTCCCTCCCATCACAGGCCCAGAGGCCCAGGAGGGCTTACTGTTCTTGCTGACCCTGTTGTTCTGGAGTGTGAAGATGGGAGCCACCCTGGCAAGAAGGCCACAGATACTTTTCTAACCTGAAGCTCTTGCATTTATTTTATTAGTACATTTTTATTAACTTGTTTTCTGCTTCTGGTTGATATATAGTGCCTTGAATGCTGCTTCTATTTTTTTCACAGTATTATACAGGTGGTCCCTGACTTAAAATAACTCAACTTACAAATTTTTGACTTTACAGTTGGTTTATTAAAATGTAACCTCATCATAAGTCAAGGAGAATCTGGACTTAGAATGGTTCAAGTTACAATTTTTTGACTGTCTGGTGGGTTTATCAGGGTATTGAATGCATTTTGACTTTCAATATTTTCAACATGATATTTTTGACTTAAAATAGGTTTATCAGGACATAACCCCATTGTAAGTTGAGGAGCATCTGCGTGCTTTTTGGAGAGAATTTGAGAACGTCTTCATGCTGCCATAAACAGAAGACCATTATAAATTAACTTAAATAGGGAAATTTACTTGTATTCCTTAAAAAATTTAATCTGAAATACACTTACTTGCTAATAGTCATTCACTTCTTTCCAGTTGATTTGGTAAATTCATCCAGTCAAGAGAATCATCAGAATTTTTATAAAGAACTTAGATAAAGTTGTGATGAAATAAACATTTTATTTCTTGTCTTCAAGTTACATTTTTACTCAAACATAAGACTTTACCTAAATAGACCTGTCCACATACAAATTGATATATTATAAAGTCCAGAAAAAAAAGATAAAGAAATGCATAAAACTGCAGTGAGTAGTGTGTGGGTTGATTCTAAGGCAAAATTAAAGCAATTCTTTAATAATTTGGGCTAAAACATTCTTTGACCTATTAAAATTTTCAGATTCTTTGTAAAACAAATAAAGTAGCTAGAAAACCAGAGAATGATTTTTAAATTATGAAAATTGTTTAGATAAATTATGAATCATAAACATTAAATAATGTCTTCTTATTGTATTATAAATAACCAACCAATAAGAGTTGGCATAGTAGTTTACAATATTATAATTGTGTGTTCTTGGATCGCATACCTGGATTAAAAAATTATGCTCTCAATACATTTCCTTTGTGCATATTATTTAAAATCACTGGATCACAGTTTCTTTTTCTGCAACATGGTTAGAATAAAGTACTTTTCTTGATGTTAGCAACAATGTGAGCACTCAATAAATGGTAATAATTATTAAAGATGATGGTATTAACAGTAGTAGTAATGAGGCAAGTGGTGGTACCAACAGCAACAAAAAGGTCATGGACACTGCCTCAGAATATTTAGCCAAAGTATTTAATGCTTAAGGAACACAATTCTATATATGAATAAGTAACAAAGCAATGGAAAACTACAGCTCTTAAAGAGTTGTGCTCTCTATGTGACAGCAGCCATAGGGAAATTACACGGGGTTATTGAGGCAGGCTTGCCACTTTGATTTGGTGTATCTCCAAATGTGTCATAAGTAGAAAAACGTTTCTATTTCAGATGACATGAGAAATGAAACTCTTTTTAAATAGCACTTTTATCTTGAGTATTTCTGGCTGAAAACTTAGGAAAGTCAAAATTTAGGATCTTCATTCTTCAAGAAAATGCCTGGGGCTGGAGTCCAATATGCACAATAAGAAATCTTATAAGGTTTCCATTTCATATGTTCCTTTAAGTATGAAAATAGAAATGTAGTTCTGCACAATGTACAGAATATATCTGAAAACACCACAGCCTATTGAGAACTTTTAATGATGCAACAAAGCATTTTATTGCATACTCAAAGAAAAGACTGTGACTATTTGCATTCCCAAACAAACCACTACCTTATATGAAAAACACATTCTATTATTTATTCTATATATATCTAAGTCTTAAATAAGAACAATAATTACAAAACCTCATAAAAGAGATTCATTTTAAGTAATTTTGTTAAACACATACTTATCAGATGAATTAGCTCCTCTAAGGCACTCTCACTGTGTTAAGGACATGTCATGAATTTTTTAACTACTTAATAATGCATTTGCTTTAGGGGTGACTCAGTTTAATAAATCATATAAGTTGCAATAAATTTTATCACATATGTATATGGAAAGAGATATTCTAATTTCTTAAGCACTACTTTTCTAACTATTAATAAGCAGTTTAATATAACCAAGAGACAAGAGAACAACAAAAAAAGATTCACATACAAGGAAAAACTCCAAGGAAATGCATTCAAGAGCACCTCTAAACCAGGAGTTTTTAAGTTCATGTTCATGAATAGGTCTTCAAATTACATGCCTGTTTGTGTGATTAATACTTTTATGAGGAGAATATCCATACATTTCATCACATTATCAAATTAGAAAATTTGCTAATGAACATTTTGTAGTGAACATTTGCTCTATGTGATTTGCCAGATCAATTCTCACACTAATAACCCAGCCACTAGCTCAGGGGGCAAATCTGGGATTGGTCAGAAGTATGTGGACACAAGCGAGGAACGTTTAGTTCAGAATATAAATAAACATGTGAGGAAAGACTTAAGGCAATAGTCTTCTCAGACCTTAGAAACACAAAGTCAAAACAGTACAAACATTAAGCCTGAAAATTCTTGCTCAAAGAAGGCAGACCAGTAATTTGAGTAATCAGAAAATTGTGAACAACAGTACAGGAAGAATATTCCAGGCCAGAGCTGGTCAGAAACTAAAGTGGGAAATGAACATGAGTAACAATTACCACATCATGCCCCTTTCTGGCTAGTGAAGCAAGTAGTGCTACAACCTGTATTTAGTAACACTATTTGTGTATGGTTTTCATAATCATGTTTGGATGCCCATTTTCAAACCCCTGCTTTTTAATTCATACACATTTAACCCAGTTATAGCCATTTTATAGAATGTTGGAAAAGTTGGAGCGTAACTGTAGTCACTTATAATTACGTGACTATGGTATACTATCTTTCTTTGAAATGACATAAGAAATGCAAACTGTATTATAAAAGAGTACTTAAATTAAAATGAAATAAACAGTGATTTAACTGAGTCTAGTTAGAGGGGGAGATAAAGATAAAAATGTCTATGTTTGTAATTTATTTGTTCACAATGAGATTATTAACTTGATATCATTAGTATGTCAAATTTGTTTCAGGGTTACAAAGCCCAGCAAGGTCATGAAACATGACCAACTTATAATTTTCTTTTACTTCTTCATTTTGTAGATACACCAGGCAACATTCTTCTTCAATAATCCTATTAACTTTCTTAACTATGGCCTAAGTAGAAGTGATCAAGTCACCGATACAAGAGTGAATTTCATCTTAAATTATTTAAATATTTCTATCCATTTTTCATATCATTTTTTGTCAATAAAAAATTGTAAAACTAATTAATCCATTTTAGATTAATGGATGGGATAATACTTTCCATTTATAGTGTTAACCTCTTATATTTTTATTGTTTACTCAACATAAGCAGGGTACCTTTCCTCAAATAAAGGATGAGAGTTTTCTCACCTTGCAATTTCACTTTTGACAATTTCCTTGGTTCATTTTTCCTTTAATGATAAATGAGCACAATGGCTAGAGCTGATTGTGCAATGTGGGTGGAAAAACATGGATATGGCTCTGACCTCTACGGATGGTCGACTGCAGCAACCAAAGTTAATGACTGTGGAAGCAGCAACTTTTTATTGCTTTTTAAACTTTAGGTCATATGCTTGGGACAGTAAAAAGCTAACACATCGGGAGCTACTGATGTTGTTTGCTGTTTTTTCTCTCTTTAAGTGACTATGCAACAAGGAGAATAAACAATAAAGATATGATCACTACCAAGGGTCCCTTTCTCATTTTGACATTTTGTGTATTATTCCAAAGTGAAGGAGTCAGATTACAGGATTTACATTTTAAGAAACCACATGGGGGAAGTGGCTTGAGTTATGGGATACTTAGTTCATGTAGCAATTCATTTCCAAACATTATTTTACAAATGCTCTCAAAATAAACATTGATAATTCATGGAGATCAACGTAAGTCTTTCCCCTTACATAGTAATATAGTCCAACAGTGTCCATGACCTTCAAGATTATCACAAAATAACACAGATGCTTGTATAACCTTGATTTTAAAAAACAATTCGGTATTGGGTAAGATCATTTCCTTGAAAAGGCACACAAGGAAAACTGAGGTATTATTAGGACACTGTAGAGGTTATAAAGTAATATGGTGAAGGAAAGTTAGTGCTGAAAATTCACAGCCAATTAAAGTAGCATTAAAAATCAGCAGAACCAGATAGCTGCATATTTCACTAATCAGAAACTCTATCAAATAGATCATTTGGGAATATAATACATACACAGCACTCTATCATGGTACATAGCGTATATAAGGACACATATGGAGATTCAAAATGAATGCAAAGTGGCATCCCCATTCTCACCAGCTACAAACTAGATGGGGGGACATAAGAAATATATGGAACAATTAGAATCTACAATGTAAAAGAATGCAAATTTAAGTGGGAAATTGTGCATTTGCTCACTATGAATTTCATCTATAGAAAAGAATTTTATCTATAAAATAATTTGGGAAGATTTTAAGCTGAGTTGTAAAGCCAGCGCTAGGTAAGATTTGGAGAAATGGAAAAAAGGTATAGGTATTTATTTTATTTTATTTTATTATTTTTTTTACACATGATTGATATAGGTATTTATTGAGGAAAGAAATTCATATGCAAGAATAAGCATATTTTGATTTGTGAAATAAGGCAAAGAGGTGAACGCCTCGAAAGAAAGAGGCATTTTTAGTTGCAAATAAGCCTTTGGAGTCTTTTTGGCATTGAAGCTTTTGGAGATTGTTGAATCATGTCCTTTCCAAATTCATATGTTAAAATCCTAACCCTGGTACTTCAAAATTTAACTGTATTTGTACATAGAATCTTTATAAAGAGATAATTAAGTTAAAATGAGGCTGTTAGAGTGGGCCTTAATCCAATCCGACTGGTGTGCTCACAAGAACAAGAAACTTCGACACACAAAAGGAAACACCAGGGTGTGCGTGCAAAGAGGGATGGCCACGTGAAGAGGCAGCCAGAGACTGGTTGACTACACGCCAAGAAGAGGCCTCAGAGGATACCCTGATCTTGGACTTTGTAGGCTCCAGACCCGTATGAAAGCACATTTCTGTTGTTTAAGCCACCCAGTCTGTGGCATTTGGTTTTGGCAGCTGTAGAAGACAGAGGTGAAGGGTGTGTTATGTGAAAATAGTTTTGAGGCTATGAATATTTTTTTCCTACAAAGGTAAGAGATGTGAATTGAAAAAGCAAAATGAATTAATTTCTTTTGCCATTGTCAAAATTATCATCTTGATCTTGACTTCTCTTGTGCCATCTTCAATTCTAGATAACATTGATAGCATTATTTTTAGTAAGGAATTCTAACACTGTGACTATGGATGGACTTCCCATATGCAAGAAAGAAAAATATACTATTTTTAAAAAACTAACTATAAACAGAGGAGAAGTAGAAGGTCATTTCAGAGTAATAAAATTTGTGCTACCATAAATAAATGGTAGTAGGTTTATATTTTAAAAAATCCATTTGGTTAGATTTCTATAATCTTGTTATTCAACATAAGAATTTCATCTGATATGGGCTATTTTCATAGTTGCTTTAATCCTCCACCTTGTTTTTATAATAGAAAATTGTATCATGCTAGAATAAATGCTTTTTAAAATTTTTATCCATCCATTGCATTAATGTTTGGGAAAGGTAACATCAAGTAGGGCTTTTTTATTTTTCCTTTTTTTTTTGGTAAGGCTGAATTACTCATAGCAGCCTATACAGTGTTATTTTTAAAGACAGAATTTTAACATCTTCCACATTCCCAAAAAGTATCCTCAGGAAAAAGGCCTGGGTTACCAATCCTTTCACTGACATTTTTAAGAGAAATGTGATATAAGTCATTTCACTTCTTTGGGGATCCCTATTGTCATTTAAAATGTCTGTGAGTCAACTTTTGTCCTCCATTATTATGAGGATCTAAGATACAAAGGCTCTAATAGTTTCAAATTACAATTTTAAAAATGGAAATCTAATCATGTCCTTTCCAGTTAAAACACTTTGTTATCTCCTCATGGCTTTTAGAATCAATTCCAAATTTCTTGATATGTTTGATGAAACCCTGCATAATTCAATCTCTGAATCATTTTCCAACCTCATCCCACTTCATGCTACTAATCTCCATCCCCCATATTTAACAGACACTACGTTTACATTCCACTAACTACAAACTTCCTTCAGGTCCTAGAATACACCACATCTTCTCATCTATGGACTTGCATGTATGCTATTTCGTCTTGGGACCCTAATACTGCGGTCCCCAACCCCGGGCCACAGCCGGGTACCGGTCCGTGGCCTGTTGGGAACCGCGCCGCCCATCACCGCCTGAGCTCCCCCCACCCCATCCCTAGAAAAATTGTCTTCCATGAAACTTAGGAACTGGGCCACACAGCAGGAGGTGAGCAGCAGTCACAGCCACTACGGCCCCTGCCATCCCATCCCTTGCTGGCCATCACCACCTGATGGTGATTACTCTGAGCTTTCCGCTCCTCCTCCCCCTCTGCCCCCGCCTCCGTCGTAGGAAAAATTGTCTTCCATGAAACCTGTCCCTGGTACCAAAAAGGTTGGGGACTGCTGCACATCCCCCTCCCTTGCTTGGTCTGGCCTACTCCAATTCATGTTTGCTCTTTCAGCTTATAATTAATTGCTCTTAGAAACCACCCTAGACGTAAGGTATGGGAGATTGATCTGCCTCTTTAATAGGTTCTTTGACCAAGCCAGAGCAAAGAAACACCTGCCTTCCATGAGCTATGCAGTGGAGAAAGTAACAAGTTCCAAAGCTCTCTCTCTTTTGCCCTGAGAATGCAGAAAGATTTATGGAGTCGGAAAGTGGGATTGTTCCTTAATGAATTCAATATTATCCTTTCTCTACATACCCCAATTTACCCTGACATGGGACTTCTAACAGCCACTGGAATTCAAGGACTTAAAGATCCTGGGTAGAGTCCTTTCCCAATTTGTCACGGTTATGCAGGAGTGGGAGGTGGTTTCACTTTCTAGCATCCCATCACAACATTCTACATTCATTCAGGCCTTGCTAAATAGTTTTATTTTTAGCAGTTTCATTTATTAGCATTAGTGGTATTTTGTTCTAATCTTATTTATTCACATATACTTTTGAAAGAAATAGAGAGGATATAAATAACAAAATAAAATTCAATATACAAATCATGACAATAACTTTAGTTTCTCATACTGGCAAAAGAAAAAATACTGTTGTGAAGGTAATAGATTCTCTCAAATAAAGTCAAAGAAGATCTTTATACAAAGATATTCATAGAAATAAAGAAAGTATTGTTTTCACTATATTGAAAAACTCATTTAATTATGATTATGAATATAGAGAATTAGCCTCTATAACACAATGTATTATATGCAATTTTTAAGAATTCATTGTAGTTTAAATCATAGCCACTGAAATTAAAATACAAACTATGTTAAACACAGTCTGATATATAAACTAGCTTGCTCATCTAATAGACTGCCCTGAATCCAATACTATCATGAAAATAATATCCTATATAATTAAATTTACTTGGTTTAGCATTTTCTCACCCATACCCTGAAAAAATATTATATATATGTGATATTTTCAGGGTATGAGTATAATTTTTTACGTACATATATATGTTTAATGAAAGCACACATCTTTATGTGTGAAATATAAAAATTAAAAATGGAAAACTAAAAACACCAAAATGCAGCTCAACAATTTACATCCTTAAGGTTGACACTTTTTGGGCCTTTCTATTAATATGATACCAGAGTGAACACCTCTACTTAAAAGAAACTAGTATAGACAATAAAACACAGCACAGTTTATAAAACTAAAGGTCACCAAAGACTAGAGCCTCAGTATCATTTACTGATACTACAGCTTGCCAGTATTTCCAGGCTTCAGAGGGAAAGATAACAAAATAATCTAAAATGTCATTAAATGGGAGGCCTTGAGTTGATTTCCCATTTGACAACAAAAGAATACATAAATTAAAGGAGACATTATTATATCAGCAAATAGCTTTGTCTAGAAGGGGCCTTAATGGTCATCAAGACCAACTCTTCTATTACATGGATGAGAAGATGAGACAGGGTCATACAAATGGTTTCTAAGAGAACCCAGGTCCCCAGTCTCCTAGGTCAATATAATGTCCTCTTAGGACACTGAGTTTCTGATGACAAACAAATAATCTTATCAGCTGCCTCTTTAATTCACCGAGATCTACTTATATTGAACGAGGGAAAGGAAGGAGTGAAGTAGAATCACTGCAAAGATGAGTTTTCTCCATACATCCACCCCTACAACTCACCTTGTACTTTATCCCATCCATTTGGAAAAGCAGGGAGGAAATATTTTTAATGTGTTATTTCTGTTCTCAGTTTAAAAAAATAAATATTGGACCAATTATAGATACATATTTATAATTATAATAAATGATTATTTAGATTATATGTAATAAAATCACATTGTATTTTACATATTTCATTTCATCTTTATGGTGTAGATATTGGTACCCTAGATGTACAAATTTGTAAACTGTACCTTAGAGAGCTTAGCTGATGAAGATCATAGAGTTATTAGGATGAGGACCCAAGTCTCAAACCTAGATTTGTGTGATATCAACACTTGCGCTGTTAGCCATTGCATATGCTACTTCAAAATCCCTGCCTTCTGGATGCCAGTATTTACCCAGTATATTCTCATAGCTCCTTGAATGTGCCCTATTTTAGCTTCCATAAGATAGAATGATCTCAGAATGTGATACTCTCCATGGGTGCTATATTATTACGTGATCTGCACCCAGAAGTCAGGACTTCACATTAATTGGAATTATAAAAAAGCATAGATATAAGTATAGAGAGATGTTATTGTTAATCATTATCCTACTATTGTATATGTATGCCCTGGAAGACTTTGGATTAGTAAAATATGTCCAAATAGTGCATGCTAACTAAAAATGATGGCGTTGGTAAGTCACGCATTAAGTAAATGTTGATTTCTACTCTGGATTCCAAAAGTATCCAATACCTTTGTGTGGCTCCTAAAAGCCACATGCATCAGCCTTCTTGAACAGCTCCCTTTTTCCAGATTTTTCTCTTCTTTTGCCTCTAACACCACAGACTTTTATCTAATCATCTCCATGAAGCCAATATTAGAATCTCAAGCAATGATGGTCAGAAAGACAGTGCAACATTGCTGTGTGTAGGTTACTGGGAGGGAAAAGTTAAGTAGCAGATGACATTAACTGTGAAGATAGGAGGAAAACTCTGGATAGAGTCAATAACCCTGAGTCTTCACTCTGGACCTCAGACAAATGAGTTAATCTCTCTTAATTCAAACTTCTTCACTAAAAAGAGGCACTTAGATTTCAATTTTTACTGGTGTCTAGGTAGTTTTTGCATTCAGTTTAATATTTCTGTAAATCTACATAGTGTGAAACTATAGCATGTAAGTTGTCATATTTAGTCTTGGAAAGAAAAAGCATTTATCACATTAATCGAATATAACTATCAAGAGGCTTTTTTGGGGGGAGAAGGCACATCTCTTTTATCTCTCAATGTTAAGCTTGAGTGTTGAAGGGAAAAATTGGTATGCTGAGGGCAAAACAGTGAAAAGAGATCATTTAAGAAATGGCCAGTACTCCTTTATGAACATAAAGACAGAAAATGACAAAAAGAGCAAGGCGGTTAATTTCTATTGCAGAGAGACTTAGAGAAAGCATGGTGTGCCATGAAGACGCAGCTGTAGAATAAACACATGCAACTTATCATCAGCAGAAATGCCATCTCCCGTTGGGCAGAAAATACCAGTTGGTTAACATATAATTATTACTGACTAAAAATAGCCCTTGTGGTAATCATCTCAGCTTAGCTTTATTTCCTTGGGTGATTATATTTCAGAGTGGTGTTTGTGTGTAGTCAACAAGCATTTCTTAGGACATAAACACAAACCGCGAAGAGTTGCCTTTTTCCTAGTTTCAATACAAGTGCTGTCTCTTCAATCAACTTATAACAAATAGTACTTGAGTATCTACAAGGTGGAAGTCACCGTAATAAGAACTGCAGAGGCAAAAATCATATTAAAAATGTGGGACTGTGTTGAGAAAAGGATCTCGTTGTATGTAGAAGTACTTTATCTATCACTAACAAAGAAATTCCCAAGTTCTTATTGCTCTCAACAACCTGCCTGTGAGGAATACAGTATCAATGAGCTCTTATGTGATGAGAACTTAGTTTCAGGAAAGAACAGAGGGCATTTTACAACAAATGTGTAAGCTAAATAATGAAAGACTAATCAGTTATAGCGAAGCCTTGTGGAGTAACTACACAAAGTTGATACGCTTACCAAGTAAGTGTTCACACAGAGGCTCTAAGATAAATAATCATATACTAAATACTACTCTTTTGTGACTAGTGTTCTCAAGGGTTTCCCAAAGGCCTCATGAATTTGCTGTGATACTCTAGAAGGTGAGTGGTGCTTTGTTACTAATGGGTGTTATAATTCATGAGCAGTACCCTAACCGGATTCTTTTCACTCTCCTATCCCCTCAACACTCTTAGAGCGACAACCACACTTGACTTTATAACATTAGGTTCAGTAAGGTTATGATTTAGCTCATTAGGTCAGTTACTTATTCATTAAAAACTTGTTGCATTCTAAGTGTCAGGCCCATGTGACAGGTAGCAGAAAATCTAACAAAATACAAATGATTCTTTCCCAGAGTGTTAAGGGGCAAACAAAAATTAAACAAGTTATTACACAAATAATTAATTAATTTGTGAAAGAGCTAAGAAGTTATGTTGCTTGCCATAAACTGAGATGTAGTAAACCCTGTGTAGTTGAAATTGAAATGCAGCAGTAGAATGAGTGTGAGTGTGTGTGTGTGTGTGTGTGTGTGTTTATTGTCAGAGCCCCTACCTGGAGGCAGAGGGAATGCTGCAGCTGTGTGCATTTTGCTTTGACGTTTTAAAAATGATTTCATTACGTTGATAGGAGTCAAGGTATCATAAAATATATTCTTCACCAAGATAATGAGAGTGGCCTTGATTGCAGAAGGAACAAAGGAGAAAAGAAGAGCTCAGATATCAGTCGTATGATTTGGTAAAGAAAAGTTGAGGAAGTTACATCTGTTTTCCCTCAAGAGGCTGAAAACTTGTGTGTTTGATCATTTTTGCTATGACTTTAGGTAGCTCACGGACATGTTTTCCCAAGGTTAACCTTCAAAGGCTAAAAAAGAAATAGGACTTAAAGTTTCTATAATAGCCATAACTACATATCATATATATGTATATTTTATATATATATACATTTTTTGCCTAATGTTACAATACTCTTAACAGAATTGTAGGAGCACATATTCATTGAAAATTATTTGTGGAATGTGAACTAAAAGCCCATTGAGCACTGAATATGAGCAAGATGCTGTGAAAAACACAGTATTTCTGTCCTCAAGTGGTTATAGGCTAGTAGGGGAGAAAATGACACAATCAGGAATTTCAGTATAGAGTTTTAGATGTTGTGATAGAAGTTCACTCATGATTCTATTGGAAGTATAATATAAAGAATGAACTAAGCAGGGCTGATTAAATAGTCCTGGAGGACCACAAAGCATTTGTCCAAGCAGTGTTCTGAATCCACCCTCTTCTCTATCTCCACTGCTACAGCTCTGGTGAGAACCACCTTCACTTCTTACCTGACCTACCCAAATCACTCCCTGCTAACTAGTCCAATGCTCCTACCCTTGACCTCTGACAATCTTCTGCAGCCAGGTTGATCTCCTGCAACAGGAAACAGTTCCATGTCATTCTCCTATATTAAAGCTTCCCAGCATACAGAGAATATAATCCAAATTATCCAAATTCCACTCCTTGGCATAAAAGCCTTTGAATAATGTGGCACCTGTATATCTCTTTGATTTTACCCCAGAGTACCCTCTTAGTTTACTCAAGACACCCACCCTACAAACAAAGATCTTATTTCAGTCTTCAGAACATTTTACATTTGTTGACTAAATTATATTTGTTCCCACATTAGGAAATTTACATCTTCAATACCTTCTTCTTACAGCAACATTTTCTTAATATTTGCATGTGTGTGAATGTTTTCCATAATTGAGCTGTCTGGCCAATGTCACTTTGGTCACTTCCTCATGGAAGTCTTCCCTGAACTCCCAGTGTGCCTTCGCCAGCCCTACACCCCCACCCCATCACGTGTCACATCTACCATTTTTCTTTTTTCTTTCTTCACAGCAGTTACCAACATCTTGTTGATTTAATTGTGCACTGCCCGTTTACACCCCCAATGATCACGTGAGCCCCAGAAGCCTTCACTAGCTCAGCATTTTTACCACTGGCCACCAAGCCTGGGCTTGTTTAATATCTGTGACCCAGAAAACCACAACAACCAAGTGAAATGTGGATATGAGTACTAGATTTAACAAATAACAACACAGAACACCAAGTTAAATTTGAGTTTCCTATAAACAACAAATATTATTTTAATATCGATATGTTCCAAATTGGATGAGACACACTTATACTAAAATGTGGTGACTTACATTAAGTAAGATTCAAACAAATCAAGTATAAAGGGCCTTTTAGGACAATTAGGATCATTAAAAAACATTATTACAGAAATACTGCTGATTTGGTTAGATGTGATAATGATGGCTTGGTTATAAGAACAATGTTTTATTGTTTTTTTCATATGCATACTGAAGTATTTACAGGTAAAAATATCATAATGTTTGTTATTTATTTTTAATTTTTTAAGCAAAAAAGAAAAGTTGATGAAGCAAATAAGGTGACACGTGAACATGTTGTTTGAAGCTGACAGGTGTGAAGGGAGGGGAGGACTCCCTTAAGGGTTCTCTTGTTCTCTCCCTCGTGTCCCCCTCTGGAGCCTCCACCGCTAGAGCCAAGTGTGGGGAGTGGTGCTGAAAGTCACAGCTGATGGGGTCTGCCTCCCCCACCTCAGGGGACAGATGCCAGGCAAGGTGGCGAATGTCTATAGGCATAACAGGCGCCATACCTGCAGAGATCTATTTATCTACGTATCTGTCTATCTACATATCTTTAGCTCTATAGTTGAATTTGGAACTCTTTAAGGGGAAGCACTGTGCCCCTCATATTTTAGTATTCTCATTTAGCTTTTTTTTCCAAGTACTTAACATGTAATCAATAAATATTTATTGATTGTTGTACAAATGTTGAAAAATTCTACCCTTTAGTGGGTAGCAGAATATGCCACCTCCAAATAAAGCACTTTGGCATAAAGATTAATCTGAGATGAGGGCAATGGAGATGAACATGCAAAAAAAAGCTCCCTGCCTTCCCTCTATTTGCTTAAAGAGAGATAAATTTGTAAAGGTCCCCCCAACACCCCCCCACCCCGACCGCCAGAAAGAATAGAAGTTACTCACCTGAGACAACTTTAGACCCTTATCCACCAGAAGACAGCAGCAGAGGGATCTACATAACATACCTACTAACTAGTCCTTATCTACCATTAGTTTCCCTATATATTTGCCTTCCCTCCATTTGATGCCCCTAGAAGCTCAAAGTCCTTTTCCTTTGTCTTGTCATTTAGCTACAAAACTTGTTTTTACTAAGATGTTCTGTAACTTTAAGCTCTAACCACCCCTTTAAGTTACTTATCATTGGGTGCTCCGTGAGTAAGAATGATGCACGTGTTGACAAAGTCCTGTTGGTCCCTCTCTGTTAGTCTGTCTTCCTCAGTCTACAGCCCCACCCAACGGACCTAAGATGAAGAGAGGATAAAGAAAATTTTTACTCCCCACACTATTTTGTAATACAGAATTTTCTACTTTTACTTGGGGCAGAGGAGACAAAGAATCTTGCTCATGTCATTCACTGGATCCTTTTAATTAATAGTATTTTAATTTCTCTTGCCTCCTTTATAAAGTTTGTCTAATACAAGTAGTTTCCTATGAGATTTTAAGTAATGAATTTAAGGTATATAAATTGCCTTACCAGTAATTAGACCATAGAATGAAAACACTTATAAATAAACTTAATAAATCCTAATATTCAGCCCTACTAGTATGATCAACTTTGCTCCCAAGTGGCAAATTAGTCATAGAATATCATTACAATTCATCTATTTATCTTTGGCAATTTTGTACAGTGAAGAAGAAAATGTATATCAAACCTTACGTGGGGTGGGAAGGTGCGATACCTTTCCTCACCCATCATAAGGGCCATGGCTGCCAAAAATCAAATTAACAAGAGAAAAGCACAACAAATTTATTTAATCAGTGTTTTATATGACACAGGAGTCATCAGAAATGAAGATCGAAGACCGAGGGAAAACTGAGTTTCTGTGCTCAGGTTCCATGAAGAATGGACAGCCGTGTAGAAATGTGACTGGATGAAAGGGCATGATCTAATGGTGATAGACTAAGTGGGGACACCCAGCCAGGCCTGCCTGTTTACATTCTTCCTGGCCTCTCTGTGTGGCATTCCTACCTTCTGGTATAGGGCAGGACCATTCAGGCATGAGGCTCTTCGATGAAGAAGGGAAAAGGGAGAGAGTGACCTTTCTAGGTTTTACAGGTTGCTTTGGAGGAGAGGGGTTCTAGTTTCTAAGACGCACCTTAGGGAAGAGAAATTCTCGTTTCTGTGACTCAGGGGAGTAAGAGGGGCAGAAGACAGGAGGACAGGAGGTGAGAGAGAGACTTTGCTTCTGAGGCTGCTTCTGAGACCTTTCAGTCTCCTTTAGTTCAGAGCACTCAGCACGCCAAAGAACCATTTTCCGAGCCCCAACACTTACATAAGTATATTGGCATAAAAAGCAGAATTCTAATTAGATTTATATATTGGTTAGACAAGTACTCTCTATATTTGGTTGTTTCTTATGCTCTATTTGTTCTTTTGGGTTAAAGATTAGGGAAAAAATAGGTAACAGTCTTTTAGCAAAACAGCCCTACATTGCTTGGAAATTATTCTAACTAACTTTTTCTAAGTATTACAATAAGCAAATTCTGGAACAACAAAAAAAGTAATCTATTTTAATATGTTCAAAATCGCTATCATGTAAGAAATACAAATTATAAATCAAATTATTAAATATGTTTTGATATGTATGAATTGACAAGGGTATGGCAAAACAGACATGCCCATGCACAAGTGGCAAAGTCTTAAATGCAGAAACCCAGATTGAACCAGTTTATGCGAAACTATATTTCCAGGTCACATAACTGGATTGTTATTTATTCCACTCAATATTCAGTGTGATTTTCTAATCTAAGGACTGAGATTATTTATCCATTTTGAAAAATTATAATCCATTATCTTTGATAGTCCTCCTGCCCCCACCCTTTGCTCTAGTATCTTTCTCAAATATGGAATAAGTTGAAAAATAAAGAGTTGTCTGAATATGGCACCCCCGACGCAGAGATTACCGAGAGCACTGTTTCACAAGTGTTGGGACAGAGAAGGAGGAACAGACTCCAGTGCTCTATGACTTCCTTTCCTCCCCACAACTGGTTGCTACTACATATTGTTCCAAAATACCCTCACCACTATTTTGAAATTTTGTATCTTTATTTTCTTTACTTCTTCCACCACTTCCTCCAGCCTCTTTAGTTGAATGGGTGGGAACAAATGTGAACAGAAGGTGGCAGTGAGGCAAAAACTATTCCAGCTCATGTTTTGTTGTTGTTGTGTTCTTTTTACATCCAACTCAAGCTCTGCTTACAGTAAAATGCCCCTATTTTTACCTTATACCTCTTCTCCATTAAAAGCAATTTACTGGGAGGAGACCTAATATTATGAGCTAAACATAGATGTAGCAGTGGAAAGAAATCAATTAGGATCAGCAAGTGCCCACTCGTGAAATTCAAGTTCTGAACTCTGAACACCAGCCTGGAAGAGCAGCACTTAAAACACACACACACACACACACACACAAACAAACAAACAAAAACCAAGATTATCCCCCTTCGTAATACTCTAAATACCAGTCTTTCTAATCCTTGAAGGGAATACTGTGAAATCACAACTTTTCCTCACACTGAGGAGAAAACGCAAAATACTTTTATGGGTTCTTCATAAAATTCACTCGTTATAATTTTGAAGTTCATATTCTAGGCTATCTACTCCTGTTCCCATCATAACTCACAATATTTATAACAAAATAGTGTAACAGTAGCAAGAGAAGCGATTTCCTTAAAAAGTCTCCAGTTTGCACGCAAACAAGTAGACAAATGCATATTTGTTTTACATGTAGCTGCTTCCTTCTTTAGCTCCACCAATGTGACTTTAGCAAAAGTGGGCTTAACTCACTGCATCTAAGCCTTCTCTCAGCGTTTACCCACTGATGCCTCGTTTCTAGACATTGAACCTCAACAGTCTAATGAATATTCTTGTATGAAGCACTACTAGTAAATTGCAAAGTGCTAAATCCATCTGATTTTTATCAGTTTTCTTCCTATTTTAATTCCTGCACTCTCTGCTCCTCTTGACTATGCTTTCTTTAAAACATTCTTCCTTTTTCTAGTTTTTCCACTTATTTGGGGGGCTCTTTTTTTTTCCTATTCTTACTTCCTGTGGGAGGGGAGTCTCCCTGGTATAATGCTCAGATCTCTTTCCCCCTCTTTTTATGGTCAATTAGCATTCTCATCCATCTCCAAAGCTCCAATATAATCTTAATAGAGAATACTTGCAAATGCATTTGTCTAACACTGTACAGTACTGCATGGGGATAGAGAAAATTAACTTAACTCCCCACTCAGCTTCAATATGCTGTACAGGCAGCGACCTTATACAACCTCCCTAAACATCTATGTTCTCATTCGGAGGAAGATGAGTAAGGTTTCTTGTCTCATTGGATTGTCCTACTAAACTAGATAATTTATACGGTTATTATCTGAGTATTTGACACATAAGAGACAAGCGCTGAATAAATATTTACTAAAGAGCTATTGCTTCGATTTTTCCTGCTGGTTTCAACGAAGATGTGCCTTCCTTCAAGAAACTTTCCCTGATGTCTTTCATCAGGCAACCCTCTTGTGCCTTTCAAGGGCAGAATATACTACCCTTAGCACAGTACTATAAACCTCTATTGTAATTGTCTATAGTATATATTATATACTATAATATCGATAACTTGACAGCATCAACAACTGACTATGTTGGTCATAAATTACTTGAGAGCAGGCAAATACTACATCTTGATTGCACTTCTATTTCCAGTGCCTAGCATAAATTAAAGAATTGGCATAAAGCCAAAGTAAAGATGTAGGCTAGGATTCCATCACCAGCCTGACAGCAATGACCGCACTCCTTCCTCCTACACCGTACTGCCCTCAGATACAGTGCTTAGATTACCCTAACTTTAATGATGGTTATGTGTTTATTCCAGGTGCTGGATTATAATCTCCAGGCACTGGTCAGCTAATCTTGCCTCTGATAAGGATTCATCAACAAACTTTTTCCTCTGGTCTAGTTGCTGAGTCAACAGCCAATTACCAGAAGTAATGGCATCTGGGTGTGCGATAGTCCCACTGAAAGGACCTGGGCCAATTAAGAGTGTTTCATACTTGCTAAGAGTCTTATTTGGCTGTGCTCATAGCAGAATCAATCTTGGCTCTACATTAAATGAGAGACCCTGTGAAATTACAAAACCTTTTAATACTCATTGAAATCAAACAGATTCTATAAACTTGCAGAGATTTTCTTACCTTGGAAAAGTAATAATTACCTTTTCATTCACTATCTTAAGTGATACCCAGAAGCTAAAGAAATAGCCAAACAAAACTATAATTAAAAAAATAAAAAAACTAGTACCTGAAATGAGTTCAAATTTTTAAACTTAAAAGATGTTTCACATACTCTTTCTATTTCTTCTTTATGAGGTCTTTCTTTTTCTTTTTCTTTTTAGTTGTTCTTCCTCCATAATTCATGGTAAGAATAGTATTTCTCATATTTATATCCCAATAGTTTAAACAGTATGATCAACAAAATTGTATCTATTAATGAAAAAAATCTCTAAAATGATAGACTCCAAACAATTTTATATTCATAAGTACATGAATATTTAAGAAGACTTTTAAAACTTGTTAAATTACATAGAAAACAAGCATTAAGAAAAATATTAGCTGACAGTATAAGGTCACTTTGAGGGCTATAAGAGAATCAGGACAGCACTCAGACTAACACTCACCATATGCAGGAACCTCTTGTAAAATAGTTCATATAAGTATCTACCCCACCACAATTTGAAGACATTTATGAAAGTATCAGCACACTATATAATTATTCTAACATTCTGTTTAGATGTTCTTTCTTACTAGGATAAAATGTGGCCCTATAACTTTCCTCCATGGACAGTAGACTAAACTAAAACGTGTACTCTTTTTCAAATGTTACTTATGAAAATATTTGAATATCAGGATTATTTTCCCTATTCTCTTCCAGAGTTGGGATCACAGCATTCTTAATAAGTTTGAGTCTGTGCCAAAGGAAAAATAATGCTCAGAAAGGTAAACATTGCTTAAATATCTCTAAATATGTTTTTGTTGTGAGAAAAATAAAATGACATTGAAAAAGGTAAAATATCCATAGCATTTGGAAACCTTTAAGGAAAGGAAAAGGGTATTCTACAAGGTATAATTAGTTTGTATGAAAGCCAGTCGTCTTTAAATGGTGTTTCATAAACAGCTTCAGGTTCATGTATTTTAATGAAAAATCTAATGTTGTTGGTTTTTAAAAAGACGAGTTTGCAAATATTTTCAAGAGATTTGTTTATATAAGAGACATTACTTTCATCTGGTGAAATAATTTATACTCAAATTATAGGAAAAGTATTTGAAGGGCATAAACAGTTCAACCTGAGAATTCATCTTGAATATCTAAATTCAAAATTTTAAATGCACAAGATGGGCATGTGAAAACAAAAGTATGGAATAAGGTAAACTTAGGAGCTGATCAAACTTAGCTTAAATTTTGTGGTAAATGCCAATAGGAAGAGGTTCTGTGAACCTGAAAAAATGTGTTGAAATAAAAGTAGCTGATATCATAACACTCATTTCAGTGAACTTTTTAAACTTTTAATTTCCAAAACAAAATTAATTTAATTTGTTCAATAACAAAGACCTTCACAACTCTTCAGGCAGAAAAATTAGTCTATTTTATTTATTTATTTTTTAATTTGAAGAAGACAGTGAATTTCAGAAATTCAAACTTATATGTTTTGTTTGTCTCGATGATTCTTTAAATTAATCCCAGGACAACAGCTAATCACCGGTACTTGCTAAAGATGCAAATTCTCATGCCCACCTCAGACCTACTGAATCAGAAACTCTGGGGCAAAGCTCACCAATTCGTGTTTTAACATGCCCACCGGGTGATTCTGGCATGCTGAAGTTTTTATCAGAACTTTTATGTATCTTATATTTTCTGAGCATATGATACCCAGAAAAAGATGAATTAAATAGATGGATAAAAGACTACAGGACACTGACATCCTTGTTTCTTTACATTTATCTTCTTGTTTAAATCCATTTTTCCATTTTCACAAATCACGTAATCCAGAAATTAAAAACCTGAACATTCCCTTGCTCATTTTGTTTACAAGGGGTAGAATTGGGACCGGTGCACCAGTCTTTGACACTGCACAGCTTCTGCTCTATGTTTATTCTGCTTTCTCCAGGCCTTTAATTTTTTTTTTCTTTCTCTACAAATACTCAGACATACACTACAGCTTTTGAGATCAAGCTGTCGATTCTTCATGGATTTGCTCCATCCTAATATGATCAATGACCGTGTCTGTTTCCCTGACATTTTCAAAAATTATCAGGGGACAAAAATGACTGACCTTTGAGTAAGTAGATATGGATTTCAAAGGATAAGTGTTCCCAAGTCTATAAACAAGCTCTCAATTTTCCTGTCATCTGGAATAGATTAAACAAGAAAAACGACCACAAGGCTAAGATTTTGATACGAGATTTCAGTTAAAAGTATTTACTTTTTGCAACTGAATGTTTATTTATTTTTTCAAATGAGAAACCTCAATATTAAAACCAGTTGAAAGTGAGACTGTACTGGTTGAAGCAGGGCATCAGGAAAGCTTTTCATGCAGCTGCTCCCTCTATAGCTCCAGAGACATGTCTTTGGAACCCAAGTTTTTATACAATCATATCTGAAAACTTTAGTCTAAAACATTTTCTTCTGTGGGTGTCTCTCTATGCATTACAGACCGATTTATAAAGACTAGCATGAACAGAAAGGTTTTTTTGGTTTTTTGGCTTGGGCAGAGTAATCAGCCAATCAATTGAATCATAGAAGAGAGAAACAAGAAAATTTTTAGATATTGAGTAGAAAGCACTGGAGCCCCATCTCTACGTGCAAAGACACTATTGTTCACTCAGCCTGGAATGATTCATCCTTTGTTTGTTTCACAACTTCTATTCATTCTTGGAAACCCTACTAAGGCTCTACTTCCTTAGTAAAGGCTCCATCACAAAAAGTCCATCTTTCTACTGCTATAACTTTCGTCTTAAACAGATTTCTAACATTTTATAGGACCATCTTACTATAATTGTTTGCCTACATCTCTGTTTCCCCCTTGAGTTCAGTTATAATCCCTCATTCATTTATTTCCAGTACCAAATATAAGTGTGGCACATGATAGGTACTCAATAAATTTATATTTAATTGATCAAAACGATAGAGGAAAAATAGAGCAATTATTCATGTAAAATTTTTTATGGACTCACAAAAAAACTATTTGATTATACTTGAGGAAAATGTTTTTTTGTTCATAATAATCTAAGCTTCAACTTTCTGCTTTATTGTGAATGTATACACCTGTTTATAAAATGATCTTGATTTTTCAAATACTTTTGAGAATATTTCCTTATCACCATTGTGTGCTATTGATTTATTTGATTATACTTTCGGTCTCAGAAGGCTATAGATAAATCACACTGTCTGGATAGCAGTCTGATCATTTGCTGTTAGATATATTGAAATATGAATTTCCAGCTGTTGTAGGAAAGATTAACATCAGGTATGCAATAAATTCTTAGGAAATCATTTCAATGAAGGCTGGAAAGCAAACAATTCTGTTAATATATGCAGAGCCCATCCTTTATTTAAACTAACTGATATAATTAGTGAAAAAATTTTCATCAGCAAGTAAAATAAATAAAAGCACAGAAAGCAATCACAGAAATAATGAGATATAAACTTACCATAGAGTAACATTACCATATAAGAGTAGTTCATCAATATCATAAAACTTTCCATTATGTTGTCAAATTTTATTTAAAGAAAATACTTCGAAAGAATTCAAAATTAAAAAAAACAATCAACTATCACACATCTGTACAAATACATAACAACATGTAGTCCTTTGGTGAAACATCATATTTCACCACATGTCTACTTGACCATGAAAAAGATTGAAATTTCCACACTTTAGTAATAACTACATTTGTACATATTAGTATTTCTTCTCATTCTTCTTGATCAAATTCTATTTAAATTAGTGATTTAATTTAAATACTGCAAATCTGAGACAATTAAGAATAAATACGATATGATGCTGTCTTTCAAATGTTTAGAATAAAAAATGAATTGGAAAAAGATGGTGGATACTTTAAAATAAAATAAATTGACAGAAAATAAAATAATAATGAACCATATGTTTGTAAAATTTGTATATCACTAGAAGTATTTACATATATTATACCCTTTGATCTCACAACAATCTTGTGTGTCATGGTTTCCATCCTGTGCTCTCGGAAGGCCTGGAGATTTCATAAAAGCCCCTTGGGGCTCCCAGGAAGAAAGTAGAAACATACAGCACACTCCAGTCCTCCTGTCTCCGGACTTGGGCTTTATTCAGAGCAGTTCCCCTCTCCCTCTCTCTCTCCTCTCTTTTTCTCTTGTATGATTTTATTAGAGAAAACCCATGACAAGAAGGAATGGAAAACCAGTGCTGTAAGGAGTTCAGGGACACCTGTAGCAATTATCACAGACCGGATTTACTGGAAGTGCTAAAAAGAAAGTGTGTTGAACTCACTGATGAATTCCAACTACGCATTGTCCCTCAGATTAAGTAACTTCCCAAAACTTACACACCAGATGGAGGTAGACCTGGGACAGGGTTTCTTTAATTTCTAAATTGTTTTCAATTAGAAATCTTAAAATTCTAATCTAAAACCTAGAAAAAAATGAATATTTTTTCCATTTGAATGTCTATCAAATATCCATTTGTTTTCATAAAAATTAAAACTAGTTTTATTAGATTTAGTATAGAATTTTAATTTTACCATAGCTTCAAAACAAATATCAGGCGTATACATCACAAAAAGATGTCCAAAGTTATATTAGTGCTTGTTATTAATTAGTAACTGTAATCCTTGTCTGAAGAAAAAGGCTGCACCTCATTGAAGGTTCAGTGATTTATTGATACTAAGGTTCCTTTAAATTATAAGAAACATTTTAGTGATTTGAAGAATTTTGATGTAGGACCAATAAATGGCTTTGGGAAGTTAAAAAGTAAAAAATGTCATAAGATTGTTAATATTAAATGGTACTTGGTTAAGAGTACTTGCCACATGCTATCTCAGATCTCTACTAAATTATAAATGGACACCAGTATAGTTGTATATAACAGATATTATATCTGTTATATACTACACTGAAAACTAGAACTGTCAACCTCTAAGAAAGTGGGAAGAATTTCCATGACCTACAATGACCCTAGAATTGAACTGAAAATCACAATACTTGGATCACCAAGGTATGTGCCAAAAACTAGATTTTGAAAACATACACACACACACACACAAATAAAATCAAACCAAAACCAAAGAACTCTATGCTTTTCCACTATTTTCTGATTGTCCCTTGTATCTAAAATTCAAATGGCTCTATCAACCAGATAATTAGGTGCCATATCTCTGCTTCTTAGGTATCTGACTTGCTGTACTTTACTTTCCAACTCTCTTCCCCACAGTATTACTCTTACAATATCCATTAGAGATGTCAAATTCCAGAAAATATCTTAGTACACAGGATTGTTGGGAAGATAGTGATGGAGTCCATGGTTGCAGAATGCGTAGTCCTTACAACTAAAGAGTTTTGGCTTTTGCAGAGCCAAGGTGAATCTTCCTAAAAGGGTGCCCTGGGGAATGTACTGTGATTTTTCATGTACCCTATCTGTTTAGAGTGTTGAAAAGGTAAGAATTGGAGAGATAAGAAAAGACATTTTATCAATTCTCATGAGTGCACCAGCTAGAATCTGATTAGACACTGAGAAGCGAACTGGGAACTAGGCAGCTCCACTTGTCCTGTATCTATGTATCTTTGACAGCAAAGTCAAGAGGAATAAACACTGAGTCTTGATGGACAGTCCTTTTTCCAATGACAAAGAGGAACAAACAAATCAATGTTTATGAAGAAAAATACAATATCATCCTGGGGACTCAGAAGAAGAGGCAATAAACTGATATTGATCTATTTGTAAAACTAGATATTTTTCTGAAAAAATTAAAATAGTTTAAAAATCTGATTAGTAACGTAAAAGGATACATGACTACATGCATTGTATACAACCAAAGCATAAAACTCTAAGGAATAAAACAGGTGGATAAAAGGAATATAGAATACAGTAAAGAAGAAGGAATATAATTAAGATCTTGAAGGAACCAAAATTTCAATAACAGTAGTCATTAATATTACTAATGAGTAGAATTTATCCTGTATATAATAAAAGGAAATAAGTTATGTAAGGTAAATTTGGGAAGCTCTCAGAATATGTATGGTAGTGAAAATAGATTAAAGTAATAAGAAACAAGATTATAGATATAAAAGGCTGAGTGTAAAGAGTCATCCTAAGCATTATAGATATCTCTGGGGATGGAAACAGAAAAATTATATTATTGAAGTACAACTTTTCAGCAAAATCCCAGGCACTAACTGCCAATCATTGCCAGTGTTCTTTTTCTTTAAAACTGACCTTTTGGAATTATGAGAAAATCAATAATCTATAATCAGAAACATTCATTATAGAAGGTCAGAAAGTCCAATCATATATTTAACACTCATTTATAACAAAAATAAGAAGCAATCTGTCCATTTAAAATCTAGCTCTATCTCTGTCTTTTTGACCTTAAGAAAAAACATAATCATACTAGAATTCACTTCCTTTAACTCCAAAATAGGACTTGGGGTGATGATTGTGGATAGCGGTTAACGGATATTTAACCAATTTATTTCAAATAAAATTTCCTAAACACCTAAAATGTGTCGGGCACTGCGCTTAGCATTATATGTTCAAACAAACAAACAAACAAACAAAAAACTAACCAAGACTCCTATCTTCAAATATTTTATGGCAAGTAAGAAAGACCTCTCTAAAACCCCTTCCAGTTTTGACTTTCTAGAATTAATTGCCATTGTATTGAGACGTTTGGAAAACCAAGGGGAAAAAAAATGGTTTAATATAAAGAAATCCAGTCTAAGGAACAAAAAGAAGGAGAAAATAAATTTCTCAATGTGGAAACTCTGTGAGTGCTCATGAAGAGATGGCATGTTCTGAGTAATTCATGTATTTTTTGCTTGACAACTTGAATTATCCCTACCTGGTGTCTGCGGTCTTTTTTAGTTCCTGGAATCCAGTATGGCTCTAAGGAGCCAACCTACCCCAAAACTTGAAAATTTCCCTCTGTGAGAGTCCAAATTGTTCCTATTTAAAAAGTCTCCGTGTTTGCATTTTTTCTGTTATGGTAGATTTGTAGTTGGGTAATGGTAGGATTCAGCAAAATTCATTTGCCCATTGGCATGCAGGACACCTCCAACAGTCTATTGTATGCTAGCACAGTCTGTCTGGTTCCAGGGATTTGGTTTGCTTGAATACAGTTCCATTACAAGTGAATATTTCAGGGATCTAAACATAAATAAGTATTCCTACTTCTAGGAACTCACCTCAGCAATTGTGGAAGAACAATTAATTAGTCTTCATGTATACATGTAACTTGATATAGGAGTTAGACCATCAGCAATCACATCATACTCTGTGATAGTGTTAGTCAGAATAATTTAGTTCTTTTTTGTTAAACTCAACAAACTGAAGAAGGATTCTCTTCTTTTTAATTTTTGAAAGAAGAAATAATAACCTCTACCACTTATATTTCATCTAAAATTTTAAGGAGACTTTTTAGAGTTTACCTTTACAATTGTGTCTGTTTTCAATTAAAATTATGTTTTGTTGCATGAAAGTACTAATTCATTTGCTGAAGTAACTGCATAACTACATGCTAGACACAGTGTGTGATGCTGAAAATGCAGAGGCAAAAAAGTTACATCCCTTCTCTGAGAAAACCTAGTATAGGAGAGTGGCTTCCAAACATGGTAGAGCATAAAAATCCTGTAGGCAGTTGTTTTTTTAAAAAAATAGAGATGCCAAGGAAAGTCATGGTTGGCTATAGAGAAGAACCGACGTTTCACAAGGAAAAGCGAGAATATTCTCTTGGTATGGAAAAGAATGCATATTCCAGACAAAATTAGTATCATGCAAAAAGACATGGTTGGGGGATATGAATACATGTACAGAGGAAGAAGCAACAATGTGTTTTCTTTCAGTTGTTTAAGCACTGCCCCTTGGCATGGCAAGTCTTGGAGAGTAAAAGGCAATAGTACAGTGAGATAATATACTGGCATGAAAACAAAAACCAGGGCTTTTAAGCCCATTTGGTGAGTTACAGGATCTTTAAACAACAAACAACAGGAACTTTAGCAGAGTAGGAAGGGCAGCTCTAGCTCCCCAAAGTGACAGCAACAGTTAAAATTCAAAGCAGATGGGAAGTAAGGAGAGGACATACAGGCTGTTGGACAAAGTTGGCCAAAATTAAAAGAGAAAAAAGCTTAAATAGCAAACGTTTCATTCTCTACTTTTCACTTTCTTCTAACCCATGCCCTTTCTAGGAAAGCTTTTTGAACTATTTTCATCCCTCCTCATAGAAGGACCTACCTACAGCTCTGCTACTTAATAGTTATGTGAGCCTGGGAAAGTTGCTGAACTCTTTCAGCTCACTTTCCTCCACCGTAAAGTGGAAACAATAAAAATAATTCATAGAGCTGTTTTTAGCCAAACCTTATTGGCCCAGTGCTGGGCATATACTCAACACCCAATAAATAACTGTGATTATCACTCTAGCGCTTTGACAAAAGTAATGCCCAGAAATACTGATTGACTTACCTCAAGTCGTAGAGTCTAGTGAAATGAAAATCAATTGTCATTCAATAGGAATAGAGTCAAAATTTTTAAGTGGTTTAAAATTTTTAAAAATCATAAGCCTCATGATGCTCACAATGACTTTAGAAGGAAGGCATAAGAGGAACTATCCTCTCAGTCCTATGGGTAAGACGAAGCCATGGCCACTTAGAGAAGTCAAGCATCTTGCCCACCGTGTCTCCCAGACACAGAACTAAAGCTCTGATTTCTGGAACCCTAACCTTTCTGCTGTCAGACACCTTGGTGGTTGGCTGGGCCTTCGAGAACAACACAGCTGAATGGTTGAGAGCAGTGATGCCACTTAATCATGATCCCGAGGCGAGTAAGCAACCCTTATGCTCCACAAGGCCGTAATCACTTTTCTAAATAAAAAAATTCATGTTTTTTAATCTGTTGAATATAATAGAGTCATGGGGGAATTAAAAGCTAAGGAGTACAATGTAAAAACAAAATGTTTTATCTGTGTGAGGTGGCAAAGGATAAATTAAACAATTAGCAATACTGATAATGGCAGAAAACCAAATGAACATTCAAACTCCAAAGAAAGAGGGGGAAAATATATATCTATATGACTAAGTAATGTGTGTATTTTCTTCACTTACAAGCTGAATATTGTCAGAGACAAAATAGGTGCAAACTACCTGCTTTCAGAGGCTGTTTACAAGCACATGGCAGGTTAATGGCTTGGGTCTGCAACCCTAGTAATGAATGTTCAAACTCATTACAACTGGCATGGGTACTGAAAGCACAAAGGAGTATTACCAAGATGTTATCAACTGAAGGTACAAAATGAAATCAGCTTTTAAATTATTTTTTAGCAATTCCATATGGGCAGTCAAACCAATGAGAAAAGAGCTTTATATAACATACTGGAGGTTTCTTGTGTAGAAATGAGAAGCAGAGAAATTTCTGTAAAAGCTGACACCATTGGCTAGGAAATGTCTTCAACCAATGTATCAACAGTAGCTTAAACTATACTTTTATGTTGATGTGGAAATAAAATGATAAAATCTTAGTACTAAAGTCAGACTTAGAGGTCATTTTTTTACAATTACGTATCAATGATATGAATCCCATTAATGCATCCTTATCACATGATTACCCAACCTCTCTAATATTAGCAGGAATGGAGAACTCATTGTTTTCTACCCCTGCCTAAGCAAAAGTTGTGAAACTTCACTTGCCAAATATGTCTTAATTAGGTTGAGCAGACATCTATCCATAACAACTTCCAGTTTAGTTAATTCTAAAGTCTGCATGATGAATCAAATTCCTTACTCACAGGATGGCCTTTCATATCCGATGCTGAGCCTGATAATATCTCCATCCCTTGTTTCTCTAGGTCTCATTATCTTCAACCATATTTCAGGGATTCTAGTCCATAATTTTGTTTCACTTCTTTGCATACATTTTTAATGATAAACCATGTCATTCAGGATCAGCACAATTCTAGAAATTAGCCACGATCAGCATAGAACTCTCCTCTTGACCACATCTCCAGAGATTATTCTACTTCTTTTCTCTGTCCCAATTATATTTATTCCCTTAGCTTTTCCTTGGTATTCAACACTTACATTTGTACCCTTGACTGAAACAAGATTCATAAAATGTTGATAATCATTCTCAAATTGGTGATAAATACATGGGGGTTCATTATACTATTCTTTCCACTTTTTTGTATAACTGAAAAAATCTACAACAAAACGTTTTATATAAAGGTACCACAACCAGAATATCCCCTTCTCATTGCCTGAATACTCTCAATTCTCATTTGAAACAAGGCTTAACTAAAATTTTAACACACAAATATATGTGTAGGGTTCTAAGGCCACTAAGCCGTTAGAAATGATTTTTAAAAATGTTGGCATCTTATGTAACAGCATAAATTAGATTATCACCTTGATATACATCATTTAGCAAGTCCCTTAGAAGTTGAAAAAGATTAGACTCAAGTTTTTTGAAAGTGATAGCAAAGGACTGTAAAACACTAATACTAATAGCACTACTGATAATAAAACATCCACCTCAACCAGGTGATGTGAAGTTTAGAAGCACGCAAACTCCAGCCACACTGGCATTTGCTCTAGAGCTAATTGTGCTACAACATCCAGTTTTGGATAATTCGAAAATAAGAGAACTGGAGAGACTTCATTGTCATTCAGTCAAACCCTGTAATCATGCAGAAAAGGATCTGAGGTCCAGCAAGGGGATGAAGTTTTCCCAAGGTAAATATTCAGCTGTTGAGCCAGGTTTCCTAAATCCCAGTATAATACTCTATTTTCTACTCCACACTGAGTTTTATTTTTTAATTTCTTTCTTTTTATTTAAATATATTTGTGGGGGTACAAGTATTTTTTTGTTGTATAACTCAGTTGCATAGTGGAGAAGCCTAGGCTTTTAATATACCCATCACCTGAATAGTGTACATTGTACCCAATAGGTAACTTTTCATCCTGTGTTCGCTTCCCACTCTCTCCCTTCTGAGTCTTCACTGTCTATTAAGTCACTCTGTATGACCATGCATACCCATTGCTTAGCCCCCACTTATAAGTAAGAACATGCAGTATTTGGTTCTCTGCTCCTGGATTACTTCAATTAGAATAATGGCACTTAGAATAATCATTCCATGCGAGTTGCAGCAAAAGACATTATCTCATTTTTTTGATGGCTGAGTAGTATTCCATGGGAGGGTGGTGTATGTGTACACATGAGGGCTGTCTGGAAAGTATCCAGCCATTGTTAATATAATGAGAACACATTACCTGGCTGGATACTTCCCAGACAAACCTTATAAATATACATATGCCACATTTTCTTTATCTAGTCATCACTTGGTGGGCACTTAGTTTGGTTCCATATATTTGCAATTGTGAATTGTGCTGTGATAAACATACAGGTGCAGGTATCTTTTTTATAAAATGACTTATTTTTCTTTGGGTAGATCCCCAGTAGTGGGATTGCTGGATTGAATGGTAGATCTACTTTTAGTTCTTTGAGAAATCTCTATACTGTTTTCTGTAGAGATAATACTAATTTACATTCCCACCAATGGTGTATAAGTGTTCCCTTTTCACCACATCCATGCTAGCATCTATTGTTTTTTGACTTTTTAATAATGGCCATTCTGACAGGGGTAAGGTGGTATCTCATTGTGGTTTTAATTTGTGCTTCCCTAATGATTAGCAATGTTGAGCATTTTTTCATATATTTGTGGCCATTTGTTTTTCTTCTTTTGAAAAATGTCTGTTCATGTCTTTGGCCTGCTTTTTAATGTGGTTATTTGTTTTTTTCCTGCTGATTTGTTTGAGTCCCTTATAGATTCTGGATATTAGGCCTCTACAAGATGTATAGCTTGTGAATATTTTCTCCCATTCTGTAGGTTGTCTATTTACTCTGTTCATTGTATGTTCTGCTGTGCAGAA
This sequence comes from Daubentonia madagascariensis, assembly GCA_023783475.1. Classification (NCBI taxonomy): domain Eukaryota; kingdom Metazoa; phylum Chordata; class Mammalia; order Primates; family Daubentoniidae; genus Daubentonia; species Daubentonia madagascariensis. Next base: position 72,812,539 of record JAKFHU010002088.1, on the reverse strand, counting down.
ACTTTCTAGCTTAGTTAAGTCCCATTTATTTATTTTCTTTTGTATTTGCTTTTGGGGTCTTAGCCATAAATTCTTTCAGCAGGCCAATGTCAAGGATAGAATTTCCTAGGTTTTTTTCTAGAATTTTTATGGTTTCAGGTCTTACATTTAAGTCTTTAACCCATCTTGAGTTAATTTTTGTATATGGTGAAAGATAGAGATTCAGTTTCATTCTTCTGCATGGGGCTATCCAAATTTCCCAGTAGCATTTATTGAATAGGGGGTCCTTTCCCCAGCACATGTTTTTCTCTCCTTTGTCAAAGATCAGTTGGTTGTAGGTATTTGGCTTTATTTCTGGGTTCTCTATTCTGTTCCGTTGGTAGTATCTACTTCTATAGCAGTACCATGCTGTTTTGGTTACTATTGCCTTGTAGTATAATTTGAAGTCGGGTAATGTAGTGCCTCCAGATTTGTTCTTTTTGCTTAGAATTGCTTTGGCAACTCATGCTCTTTTTGGTTCCATATGAATTTTAGGGTTTTTTTTTTTGGTTCTATGAAAAATGATGTGGTATTTTGATAGAAATTGCATTGAATCTGTAGATTACTCTGGGATGTATGGACATTATATGACAATATTGATTATTTCAATCCATAAGCATGGGATGCTTTTCCATTTGTTTGTGTCATTTAGGATTTCTTTCATCAGTGTTTTGTAGTTCTCTTTGTAGAGGCCTTTGACCTCCTTGGTTAAACATACTCCAAGGTACTTTATTTTGTTTGGTAGCTATTGTAAATGGGATTGAGCTTTTGATTTGATTCTCAGCTTGGTTGTTATTAGTGTATAGAAATGCTACTGATTTGTTCAGGTTGATTTTATAACCTGAGACTTTACTGAATTCATTTATCAATTCTAGGCGTCTTTTGGTGGAGTCTTTAGGGTTTTCCAGGTATAAGATCACATCATCGGCAAACAGAGATAGTTTGATTTCCTCCCTTCCAATTTGGATGCCCTTTATTTCCTTCCCTTGCCTGATTGCTGTGGATAGGACTTCCAGTGCTATGTTGAATAGAAGTGGTGAAAGTGGGCATCCTTGTCTTGTTCTAATTCTTAAGGGAAATGCTTTCAATGTTACCCTATTCAGTATGAGGTTGGCTGTGGGTTTGTCATATATTATTTTGAGGTGTGTTCTTTCTATGCTTAGTTTGTTAAGGGTCTTTTTTTTTCTTTTTGACAGAGTCTCACTCTGGCAACCTGGGTAGAGTGCCGTGGTGTCATTGTAGCTCACTGCAACCTCAAACTCCTGGGCTCAAGCAATCCTCCTGCCTCAGCCTTCAGAGTAGCTGGGACTATAGTGCCCACCACAACACCCAGCTAATTTTTCTATTTGTAGCAGAGACAGGGTCTCATTCTTGCTCAGGCTAGTCTTGAACTCCTGAGCTCAAGCAATCCTCCCACCTCAGTTTCCTCAGAGGATTGCTTGGTATGAGGCTTACACCAAGGAGTACAGGTATGAGCCACCATGCCCAGCCTTGTTAAGGGTTTTTTATCATGAAGGGATAACACATTTTGTTGAATGCTTTTTCTACATCTATTGAGATGATCATATGGTTTTTGTTTTCAATTCGGTTTACGTGGTGAATCACACTTATTGATTTGCATATGTTGAACCATCCTTGCATTCCTGGGATGAAACACACTTAATCATTGTGAATTATATTTTTGATGTGCTGTTGGATTTGCTTTGCTAGTATTTTGTTGAGGATATTTGCATCTATGTTCATGAGGGATATTGGACAGTAGTGTTCATTTTTTGGAATCATTTCATAGCTTTAGTATTTAGGTGATCCTGGCTTTGTAGAATGAGACAGGGAGGTTTCCCTCCTTCTTGCTGTTATGGAACAGTTTCAGTAGGATAGGTACCAGTTCTTCATAGGTCTAGTAGAATTTGGCTGTGAATCCATCTGGTCCTGGACTTTGTTATGTTGAGAGATTTTTTAATTACTGATTCAATTGTGCTACTCATTATTGGTTTGTTCAGGATTTCTATTTCTTCCTGATTCAAGCTTGGAAGGTCATGTGTTTCCAAAAATTTATCCATTTCCTCTAAATTTTCTAGTTTGTATGCATAGAGGTGTTCATAGTTGTCTTTGATGACCTTGTGTATTTCTGCAGCATCAGTTGTAATGTCTCCTTTTCCATTGCTGTTGAGCTTATCTGAATCCTCTCCTTTCTTCTCTTGGTTAATGTAGCTGTGCTCTGTCCATTTGGTTTGTCATTTCAATGAACCAACTTTTCATTTCCTTGATTCCTTTGTATTTTTTTTTTGTTTCAATTTCATTTCATTCCACTCTGATCTTTGTTATTTCTTCTGTTCTGCTAGCTTTGGGTTTGGTTTGTTCTTGTTTTTCTAGTTCTCTGAGGTGTGACATTATGTTGTTAATTTGTGCGATCTTTCTGTCTTTTTGATTTAGGCATTTAGTACTTTAAACTTCCCTCAGCACTTCTTTTTCTTTATCCCAGAGATTTTGGTAGCTCATATCACCATTGTCACTCAACTGAAAAAATTTTATTTCCATATAGATTTAGTCATTGACCCAAAGATCATTCATCAGATAGTTGTTTAATTTCCATGGATGTGTGTAGTTTTGAGAGTTCCTCTTGGAATTGATTTCTAGTTTTAGTCCACTGTGGGGGAGAATAAATATGAGAAGATACATGGTATAATTTCAGTTTTTCTGAATTTGCCGGGACTTGTTTTGCAGCCTAACATATGGTCTATCTAGAAAATGTTCATGAGAAGAATGTATATTCTACAGTTTTGGGGTAGAATGTTCTGTAAATGTCTGTTAGGTACATTTGTTCTAGAGTCCCATTTAAATCCAGCATTTCTTTGTGGATTTTCTGCCTCAGTGACATGTCTTGTTCTGTCAGTGGAGTGTTGAGGTGTTCCAATATTAATATGTTGCTGTTTATTTGCTTTCTTAGGGCCAGTAGTATTTGTTTTTTGAATCTAGGAACTCTGGTGTTAGGTGTATAGATATTAATATTTAGGATGGTATATCATCTTTTTGAATTGATCCCTATATCATTAGATAATGACCATCTTTGTCTTTTTTACTATTGTTGATTTAAAGTATTTTTTAAAAATCTGATATGAGAATAGCTACCCCTGCTCATTGTTGTTTTCCATTTACATGGAATATTTTTTTCCACCCCTTTACCTTGAGTCTATGTGATTCTCCAGGAGGTAGATGGATTTTTGGAGACAATAAACATTTGGGTTGTGTTTTTTTATCCATTCCATCAATCTGTATCTTTTATGTGGGACATTTAGACTGTTCACATTTAACGCTGACATTGATAAGTGAGATACTGTTCCGGTCATCACGTTGACTGTTACCTAGCTGCTTTGTATTCTCCTTGTGTTATCGCTTTATCTGAGCTGTGAGTTTTTACACCAGTGGGTATCGACTGTTCTTTTCAGCATTTAGAACATTTTTGAGCATTTCTTGTAGGGCAGGTCTAGTGGTGACAGATGCCCTTAGTGTTTGACTATCTGGGAAAGATTTTAATTCTACTTCATTTATGAAACCTAGTTTTGCAGAATACAAAATTCTTGGCTGACAGTTGTTATTCTGTTTAAGAAGTCTGAAGATGGGACTCCAATCCCTTCTGGCTTGTAAGGTTTCTGGTAAGAAGTCTGCTGTTAATCTGATGGGTCTGATGGGTTTTCCTTTGTAAGTTACTTGATGCTTTCATCTTGCACTATTAGGATTTTCTCCTTCACATTGACTTTGGTCAGACTGATGACTACATGTCTTGTTATTCTTCCAGGAGTTTATTGACCTTCTTGTATCTGGATGTCTAAATCTCTAGCAAGATCAGAGACATTTTCCCCCATTATTCCCTCAAATAGGTTTTGCATGCTTTTTGCTTTTTCTTCTTCTCCCTCGGGGATACCTACAATTCTTTTATTTGGATGTTTTACATAATCCCATATTTCTCAGAGGCTTTGTTTATTTCTCTTGGTTCTCCTTTTTTTATGTTTGACTGACTGGGTTAATTTGAAAGCCTTGTCTTCAAGCTCTGAAATTCTTTCTTCTGTTTAGTTTAGTCTGTTGTTAAGACTTTCTACAATATTTTGAAATTCCCTAAATGACTCTTCCATTTCTGGAAGTTCTGGGGGGGGTGTGTTTAATATCTATCTCTTTACTGAATTTTTCATTCTTGTCCTGAATTGTTATTTTTTTGTTTCTTTGTTTTCAACTTTCTCATGGATCCCTTTGAGCTTCCTTGTGATCCGTATTTTGAATTCCATATCTGACAGTTCAAAAATTTCTTTTTGGTTGGAGTCCATTGCTGGAGAGTTAGTGCAATCCTTTGGGGATGTCGAGAGAGCCTCTTTTTTCATATTGCCATAGTTCTTATGCTGATTCCTTCTCATCTGGTACCTCTTTCCTCAGCTCAAAACAGATAGCTTTGCAGATCACCTGTTCTCCACTGCTGGGAACTCTGCTGTTCAGTGTAGAGAAGGAGAGGTACACTGCTTTTCAGCTCATGCAGGTATGTGCCCCTGTGGTGTTGCTGGAAATTTGGGTCAGTTGGAACCTCAGTGGTGGACTAGGTGAGGTAATCCCAAGATCACAAGCACCTGGATGGTGGGCTTGATTCTTGGGGGGACCAGACCAGAACCAGGCTGGCAAGCTTGCCCTTAAACATCTCTGAGTTCAGGAGCTGGCTGTGATAGTGAGAGGTGGGGTGATCTCCTGTTCCAGAAGAATACTCAGGCAAGAGAAGGGTGGATGCACTGTGGGCTTGGGACAGGAGGGCTGAGCCCCTCTTGATGAAATTAGTAGAGGTAGGTAGCTATGGGACACACACAGAGCTCATATCTCCCTCTCTCAGCAATGTCAGTGGTCTCTGTGCCTCGGGGACACAAAAGCATCCATACTCCAAGCTGCCACCCTGACCCAGCTATAGCAGAGGTGATGGGGGCAGCTCAACCTTGCTGTGTGCAGGGCTACCAGAATGGCTGTGGGCTGTGGCTGAAATGCTCCAGCAGGGGAGGTGTGGTTGTGCCAGGGACTTGCTCCTCCCAGAAGAGACATGCAGCTTGGAGAGAGGACTGTTAGCCTCACCCTCCTTCCTTGGAGGTGGTAGCTTTAGTACTTGGGGAATGTGAAAGTGCTTGCTGTGGCTTTTTAGAGGGAAGGGAGTATTCCCCAAGCTCTGTGGAATCCTGGGTGTGACAGGTGTTCTGTCAGAGGTTGAGCAGCCACTTCCATGTGCCTTGGCTTAATCTTCCCATGTGGAACCCTCACCAGTCCCAAGAGGATACAGCTATGGCTGCCTTGACAGCAGCAGGCAGGGGAGGGGAGGAAGAAGAGAAGGCCCTGAATGCTGGGGAGCTGATGCCCTGGTCCTGCTTGTCTTAAGGGACCCTCTGGCATCCTGCACTCTCCTCTCAGCTGGAAGCAGCCCACCCTGAATGCCCAAGCTCTGGGAGACCCACAGTTCCTCTGGGACCCACCAGTCCCCAAAGGCTGCTGTGGTCTGAGTGGGTGCTAGGGAGCATTGGTGTGGATCCAGCAATGTAGAGACCCAGGGGCTGAGATACCTGGGTTGGGACACCTGGAAAAACACTGCACACACCTAGATACAATGAGTAGAATTCTATTTGGAGTGTACACTCCCCTATTCCCCTACTAACCTAGAACTTGTTGTCCCACAGCTTACCTGCACCAGAAGCTCATGCTTGGGAGCATTGATAGCTATGTCCACAGCATCGGGTAGTTGGAGGAGGGGAGGTCCCCATCTCCACATCTCTTTCTGGGCTGCCCAATTTTAAACTCCCAAAAATGGCACCTTGAGCCTCTGACCAGACAGGGTGGGGCCTCTTCCAGGTAAACAATGTGGGTAAGGTGCTGGATGGAGTGTCATCCACATGCATCTCAGTCACACTGCAGCCTGTAATAGGGCAGTGGGAATTGTCCTAGGAATAGGTAGGAAACCTCAGGCTCCCTGGCCATCCTCAGTTGGGTGGGGGCTGCAGCTGCATCAGCCTGAACTCAGCCTGAGGGGGGGTGCTGCCTGGCTTTATACTCCTGAAATGGTGCCCTGAGCCTTTGACCAGAGCTGGTGGGGCCCTTCTCACATAGAGCTGCACTGGCAGGAAGCTGTGGAGAGTGCAGTTTGCTTGAGGCTCAATCCTACAGCTGCTGGCTGAAGGATAGTGGACACCACTACTGATGTGTGCTGGAAAGCCTGGTTTCCCTACCCCTCCCCAGCCAGGAGGGGGCTGCAGCCAAGCCAAGCCCAAACTCCGCCCAAGGGCTAGGCTCCACCCAGTGTCTAACTCATAAAATTGCACTTTGGATCTGCAAGTGGAAAGGCTGGGTCCCCACCCAGGCAGGCAGCATGGGTGAGAAACTTTGGAAAATGCTATCTACTCATATCCCAGTCTCAAATGCAGCCCATATCAGGGCAGTGGAGATCTTTTCAGGGGTGCATAGGAATGCCTGGGTTCCTCTCTCCCTCCTTGGAGCCACTCAGTGGCTGCAGGTGTGCTGCAGTTTTCTGGTATCTGGGCTCTCAGAATGGCACCCAGCTTAAGCTACTCTAGGCTTGGATGCCTGTGGATTCCGTGTGAGTTCCCTTTATAGAACAACATCTCTGTGCAATCTCCAAGCAGCTTCCTATGTTAGGCCTGATACCAACATTGGTTGGAGGGTTCTCTTGTAGCCAAGATTATAAATGCTCATATTGAGCAGTGGAGCCCTGGGGGAGTTTCTCTTACTATTTCACACATCCAAGAGTTTCTGAATATTAGCCAGCCCCTGGCCAGGCAAGTTGCCCTAAACCCTCTCCTTACCAACTTTTGGTGCCTCCTGTCCCTTCCCTGATGAATCCTTCCAGTCTGTTCCAGAAGAACTGTTTGAAATGTGAGAATCTACTTACTATTCTGGTTTCTCTCTGTGGAGAAGACACATGCTACCTGTGTCTAGTCAGGCCATCTTCCTAAGCCCTCCGCACTGGGTTTTATTTATTTATTTATTTATTTATTTATTTATTTACTTATTTACTTATTTTTGAGACAGAGTCTTCCTCTGTTGCTCAGGCATCAGCCTAGCTCACAGCAACCTCTAACTCCTGGGCTCAAGCAATCCTCTGGTCTTGGCCTCCCGAGTAGCTGGGACTACATGCACACGCCAGTATGCCCAGCTAATTTTTTTATTTTTAGTAGAGACAGGGTCTCACTCTTGCTCAGGCTGGTCTTGAACTCCTGACCTTGAGTGATCTTCCCACCTCGGCCTCCCAGAGTGCTAGTATTACAGGTGTGAGCCACTGCACCCAGCCCACACTGAGTTTTAAATTTCAGTTTTGTGAGCATCTTATTTCAGATGTTCATTTATTTCATTTATTAATTCTTGTATAAATTGATTAAAGTTTCACTTTTTCTTACACTAACTATATAACATTTGCTTAATGTTGTATCTAAAAATTATTTTCTCTTTGTTTATTGGTCTTTCCTTTAATATTCTTTTCCTTAAACCTATATTCAATCACAGCAATGATGCTCACTGGGACCTGAAGTTAACAATAGAATATATAAATGTCAGTTCTGATTCTGCCATTATCTAGCTGTGTGGCCTTGAAGAAGTCATCTATTTGCTTTAAACTCCAGTTCGTCATTTATAAAATGAGCATATCTCTATCTAATTTAGAGGACGATAAACATTAGACATAACAAATTAAAAATGCATAGCATGGTGTCTGGGTACTATTAGTAGCCCCCTTCCACAAAACTTAATTTTTATCGTTAGCATTATTAATGAATTCATGAAAGCAGATATTATGACTTTTTTGCACAGTAATATATAAATAATAGTGTTTAATTTTCAGTAAGAACAAAAATAAAAAGGTAAATTGTGTGGAAAGGAAGTAGGATTAAATCTACTAGATCTACTATTGTGTGTGCCTGTATGGACACACATGAAACCAAAATCACTGTGAATAGGATGCAGCATTTCAATGAACTAAATACTTGTCTTGAAATGACTTACCATAGACAATCTTAGCCGTTTAATGATAAACAATATTATTTCTAGCAATTTTCCCAGCTAAAGATTTTTTGGAATGTACATGCCTAATATTTGTTTATTCAGTGTAAACTAATGGGCTAAGATAGTTGATTGTTTGTTATCCAAAGGTCTCAATGGCCCATTCAAACCGATTCCAAGGCCACCCTGATTAAGTAAAATTAGCCCTTCATAAAAAAGTGCCCCCACACACAAACACGCACACACAAACATGACTGGAGCAAAGCAAATTGAATTAAAAGGTTAATATAAAAATCTGTCCTAAATTTGAATTTATTATTATAAATAGCTGCAATAACTTCTTTTTTTACAGTTAAAATCAGTGATATAAAAATAACTATTTTTTCAAAATCAACTAAACCTTCTAATCAAATTGAAATACAATTACAGATATGATTGCAAAGGAAATCTTTCTCTACTCTTATCTTTCACTAGATATTCTTTTCTTTAAGCCTATAATTGTTTTTAATATTGATTTATAAACATTGCCAAATATTATTTTTATGTTAATATAAAAAGTTCACCTTAGGCTTTTTCTCTACTGTAGTATTTCCTTCCCAGCATCATGAAAGACCTAACTTGTAGCCACAGCTCACTACTGAATGCATCTGAGAGTGGTGAAGAAATCCTCCCTGTGCCTCAACTTATTCACCTACAAAACAAAAATAATGCCCACCCTGCTTCTCAAACAAGGTTGTTCCAAAAAATATAGTGCCCTAGAAATGTCCTAGAGAAGAAATGTCCTAGAAAAGTAAAAATGTATATGTAAATTCTAACATACTACATATATATTAGGTAAAATTCCTATTACTCATATCTCTCACTTCAACTCTAAAATAAAATAGCTAATAATCATCAGAGCAGCTTCAAATTCTTCTGTTTCAAATTATAAGCTAATGAAAGGTTAAATCTGCTAAAATGGATCAAAATGTAGCAATTATAGTAAAATAATAACATATAAATATTCTAATTATATGCCTATACTGACTTGATGGACTTTATTAACCGTTGCTTTCACAAAAACACACACAGAGCATTTTCCTTACAGTTCACCTTACCCACCACGCTAATTCCTGAGACTCTGCCAAAACACCTCATTCTTCTTCCCCCACCCCCGGGCTCATCTGCCCTCTATACTAAGGCTGAACTTCATCTTTTCCATAAAGACTACTCCAGCTCTTCTTAACTCAAACTGATCTCTCACAGTTCCAACAATTGTTGTGAAAAATAATAACCCGGAAATTTATCATCTAAGTATCGCCTAATTATTTTAGGCCTATTTTTTCATGTAGTTCCTACAGTCTCTGGACACCATAACTATATTTTATTCCCTTTGAACATGTCAGTGGTATGTGTACATAGTGGTCATGATTATTACCGAAGGCTGTATCAAATAAAAAGAGAGGCAGGAAGAATAAAAGGAAGCTCAAAAAACAAAATATACTACTTTTGTCCCGCACCAGTGAAGAGAGAGAGAGATGAAGAGAGATGGAGACGTGTTTTGGATTTGGAGGAAAAGAAGGCTAATCAAACGTAATCATGGTTTGGATTGAATAGTTCTTGCAATTTTCCAGTTATCTCTAGTTTCTGCTTAGTTCACAGCCTTTTGATTAGTAATTTCACTTCTTTAAGCTCAAGACAATTGAAAAGATGTTGTGCATGATGGAGAAAAAACTTTTATATTTATAATTTCCTTGAGTGAAGGGACTGTGTTTATTCATTTTTATATACTTGTATCTAGAAGAATTTTCATCTGTAAAATTTTATCTGTAAAAATTTTTGCCGACAAATACATATTGAATGGATAAAAGGATAGAGATATATACAGATGGAAATATAGATGTAATGTCAACATTTCTATTATCTATATTTGTGTTGACAAACCCAGTTCGTAAGCCAATAAAGCCAAGACCAACCATAATTTTGTAGAATACCAAAGGACTATGAAAATGCCATTTATTTTACTGCAAACCTTTCAAATGTCAACAGATTCCACCTGGGATAAACAAAGCTCTGTGCAGGGCACATAGTTGGAACTCAGTAAATGCTTCTTGGTGAACTCTAAATATAACTGTTTCATCCTCATTTCTCCAAGCTTTTTTTTTTCTTTTAAAAATCAAACTATATCATGGTTGTAGTGTATCACAGAAACAAAAATCAAAATATAGTTTTCTAGTTTAAGAAATAGGTAGTAGCACGAATGTTTAGCTCTGTTAAAGTTTATTTTGTATTTCAAATTCCATTTAAATACTTTCATCATTGCTTTTCTACATCATAAAAGTATTTTTTCCTGAATACTTTTTTTCCCCTAAATGTTGACATTGGATTTTATGAGTAAATCCTTTTTGCTCTCTTGGTGTTTAGTATAAATATTGTCATTTTAAGACAAACTTGAATCTTAAAATATTTCCTTGAGGAAAACTGTTTAGATTTGAATTTAAAACAAAAGTTTGAATATATATAGTTAGTATATAAGATTGTTATAGTATGAGTTTTTGTAGTGCATTTTATTTGTGATTTCAAGCAGTTTTAATATAAATATAATTCAATTTAAACTTTGATAAAAGCATGATTTAACAAATACTACAGCAATAAAGAAAACATTTTTGGTCACTTGGAGAGAAGTAAACAAGTTTAATGGTATATCTTTGTATGCACTTCTTTAATTTTTGGAAGAAAATTATCTACTATTGATAGTAAGATGCTTTGACATATATTACTCTAAAAGAAAGGTCAGTCTAATTAATAATAAATTACATTCTTAACCTAATTTTCAATTATCTGAGCTAAGAATCAAGAACTAGGGGTGTCATAATTTCTATAGCCCTCTATGCATTTATATTAGTGGAAGAAAAAAGTACATAATAAACTACAGGGAATATTATGTCTTGACCTTCTGGGAAACAAGGGAGTGAAGCTGCTATTGTAAAAACCTGTGCCACTTAAGTCTAAAAGCCCATTGCTGCACTGAGAATATTCTGATCCTGCCAGGGTTTGTAACAACCTCATGCTCTTCTCTGTACCTCGTACTCTGGTGGGTCTTTGGAAAAAAAGGAACATTGTCCTTCATTCTAGCATATGGGGATGGGGGATCTCTTTTGGCCTAATGTAGAGGGGACTATATTTCTACTGTCCCTTTTCATATCTTTTAGAGCTCCGTGCTCCCTGCTCACCACCAGCCATCCTTGGCACACCTCATTTTAACCCTCATCCCTTTTTTCCACATGATAAATAAATTTCATAAATAATAACAATGTGTTTACATTTTAATGAGAATTTCAGTAACTCTTTAGTTGTTATTAATATAAATGTAACAGAATACTTGCTGCAAATTTTACATAGACAAAAAAGGGGAAAAAAAAACAATAACTCTTAATCACTATATCAGCAAATTATTTAATATTTTGGCATGATTTTCTATGCATATACAATTGTGTGCTTGTATGTGATGCAGTTGTTAATATACTATGTATATAATTCTGAACTCTACTTTTTTTCACTTAACATTTTATTCTGACTATTTCTAATGTCATTACTTTTCTAATAATCCAAATATTTTAATAAAATTAATTTTAATTATTTAAAACAATCAATTTTAATGGCTGCCTAGTATTTCATCAAATAGATGTAAATTGATTTATTTACCCATATACCTAATTGTACAAATTTAGTGTCTATCCAGTATTTTGCCTTTATAAATTATGTTGCAATAAAAATATGTATCTTTAAGAACCTCTTAGACACAAATTCAACTCTCCCTTATTTAAGTATCAGTTAGGTTGACAATTATAAAAAATAAAATTTTTGGCCAAAAAGATAAGAAATGAGACAAAAATAAGATAATTTTGACTCAGAGCTGAGTATAGGGTAAAGAGAGGGTAGTAATGTTGGAGTTATGAAATAATTCCCTGTGTACTAAGAAATCCAACAACTTCTGCAACTCAACCAAATTAAGTTGATGGACAAATGATATAGAATAAATTCATTTGTTTGATTTTACTACTTATGAGTTGCCTAATTATTATAAATGTTATTGATATTATTTATAACAATGTATTTTTTTCATAAAAGTTATGACAGGGACTTTTTACTGCATCTTCAATATCCTGGATATAATTCATGAGGGTAAGACTGCTAGGAGCATTTATAAAGAAATATCAGGTGTCCAGAACATCTCTAAACTATTTATTGGGCACTAGCTGCAGTATAGGCAGGGTACTTATTGCTGGGGTCACTCAAATGTGAATGTGACACAGTCCTATTCCTCATGGCTTATTGTCTCTTAGAGCAGAGCTATGCTGAGTAATGCTGGCAGACTATAGCCAGTTGGTGAGGTGTTGGCCACTGGTCCAGAACAGGATAAGTTTAATTGAGGGTAAGCATTTAGAAACTTTCATGGTAATAGTAATTTGACATTGCTGAAAGATCCAAGCAAATGATAAGTGGACTAATATAACTGAGCAGGTGTCGTCAAACTCATGGAGTGAGCAAGCAACACACTAGCTATACACAGTAAAACCTCATTACAGGATGGTATATTTATTCACTCTAACCCAGATGTCTTTAAAATCTACACTGTATCTTAGAGCAAAAGATATTTATATTGTCTATACAGGATAAATTTTGGAATTGGCTACCAATAAAGAGTTGAAGACAAAGTTTAAAAATATAATATCATTTGATTCATTTTGGATAAAAGCTCAAAATGAATATCCTGAAATCACTAAAGTTGCTTTAAAACTTCTTACATTCTCATCATCTTAACCTTGGAAACTGGTATCTTCTCTGTTATGAGTGTTATTAAAATAAAAAATAGAAACAGTCTAGATATACATTATCCTCTGTGAGTATTGCTAATATCAATCTGTTAGGTAGCTAGTGAGGGATTCCGGGTCTCCTAGATACAAAAGTGGGTACTGCTGCCTTGGTGCAATTGCCCCACCTGGGAAGAAGGACAAGGGTGGGCTCCAGGCCCCCATCTTGGTCCTATCTCACTTTAATCCTGTCTGGAGCAACTACCATACCTGGGGTATGAGGGAACACCCTACGAATCTGCCAATCAGAACTTGGCACACCCAGCTGCAAAAGAATGCAGAGGACTCTCTAGCCCATGGGCCAAGCAGCATAGGTACCAGAGAGTCCAGAAAGTGACCTAGAAACCAAATGCACGCAAGACTCAGGTCATGCAGCTCCCAACTGTCCAATCAAAGTGGTTCCATGGTGATGTTTGAACCACGGGGAGGTCCCTATCTGGACACCATAAAACAAGACCCAGACCATACTCTTTTTCCAAATTCTTTTTCTGCTGTGACAAGGGGTCCGGTTGTCATCTTTGGTGTATATATCTCTCTTTGTAAACCTAGGGAGGGCAATTTTTCTTCCTTATTAGTTATAAAAAATCATATATACATATTTATTGAAAAAATGAGAAAAATCAGAAGTGGCAAGAGGAAGGTAGTAATCTGAAGACAATCACTGCTACATAATACAAACAATGTGATATCACATGCTATCAACATTGTTTTGAAGTCACTTTTGTTCATTTTTTAGATTATAAACTCGTCAATAAATATGCTTATACACTTTATTTTTAGTGACTGCATAAGTTGCCACCATATGGTTGTACCTGGGGACACAAAGATATTCTTGTAGTATTCAACATAAAAGGATTACTAGTATTGGGCCTTAGAAATGATATCTCAAAGTATGGCACTGTGGCATGCTGAGTACTTTGAACTCACTAAAGGAGACTGGATGTCCTCAGAGGCAGTCTCAGAAGCAAAATCTCTCTCTGACCTTCTCCCACTTTCTAGTCTCCTGCCCTTCTATCTCCCCTGAAGAAGCAAGTCATAGAAACCAGAATTCTTTTTCCTTAAGGCAGGTCATAGAAACTAGAATCCTTCTCCAAAGCAAGCCATAAAACCCAGAAATATTACTTTAACCTTCCCCTGCCTTTCTGTGTAGGAGCTGGATGTAAAGGAATTCTCTGACCTGTTTTGTCTAATAGTAGATCACAAGACCCTCTTTCCAGGGGGTCCTTCCCTATATCTGGGAGGAAAGAATGCTATTTAGAGAGGTTAAGAATCTGAACAGACAGGCCTTGCTGGATTTCCCCATTCAGTCTATTACCATTAGATCATACCCTTTTGTCCAATCACATTTCTGTACAGCTGTCCATACATCATTTAATCTAAGCATAAAAATAGGCAGTTTTCCCTGGATCTTTGGATCTTCATCTTTGAAGGTTCCCATAGCACTCAAAACTTTGATTAAAGAAATTTGCTGTATTTTTCTCTTGTTAACCTGTCCTTTATTATAAAAGCATCTTTCCACCCTACAATAGTAATGGGATCTGTGAAAATGAGATGGTCAGGGAGGAAAATGATAAATGTGCTAGACATGAGAATGGCATGTCACAGTGAAACAACAGAAGAGGGTAAATGTTATACTTAAACATAAGGACTGAAGCAGGCTCTGCTCTCTGTAAGGTGTGTTTTTGGATAAGTTTCTTGGTTAAGCCTCAGTTTTCTGGGGTTAACTTTAATGTCATATTCTATCATATGAAATACGCATATAAAGCATCTCACAGAGCTTAATAGAAGGCACTCAATGTTAGGTCTTCCTTTGGTGATTAATTGATCATCAAATGTATGAATAGATGAATAATTTTAAAGAAGATGGATTTCCAGGTCTCAAGGTGACATAGCTAGGAAGATGCTATAAAAATGTAGATTTCAAGGATATGACCAGATTTGGGGTAAGGCAGTTGCTAAGCTAACCATGAACACGAGCATCCATCCACGGCTGCAATGACATCCTCAGATATATTATTTGAGAACCAGCATAGTGAATGACATGGCTTCACTACCACCAACACACGTCAGGGCCGCCTAGACTTCCTCCTTCCCCTTGATCAGTAAAGCATTAAGAGTTTCTATGATGACCTCTAAGAATTAAATGAAGCTTCCAAATAAGCTTAGCTTGGCCTCCTTCAAGTGACTTATACACTAAGAAAACCTCTTGAGACATCTCTTGAGAATAAAGAAAAAGTTCACATTTTACATTTAGATATAATTGTTGATAATAAGGGCAAGGTTACACATCCTATTCATATAGTTCCCACTGTATTTCCTGGCTATGTGAGGAATATGTAAAATAGGTCAAGTATCTAGTGATTACCAGAAAAGAGGTCTCGGTAGGATAAAAGCAAAAATCCATTCTCCTGCTTGAAAAGCTACTGGATACACACAATCTACTGACAATGAGCCAACTTTTTTCCAGTGGTATTTATAAAGACTGCATGCTTTTAGAGCTTAGACTCTGCTTACTCAAGTTTAAAGGATTGTTTTTATGTCAAATTCTTTTATAAATATTATATATGTTAGGTATTACTTAGAATGTTATAATAACACTGAAGCTTTGGCCTAGAATGCCTTCTCAAGATCAAGTTTACCAATGATTGCTAAAGACATTACTTTAAAAATGATTAAAATGATTAACTCCAAAAATATTATTTTGGTATCATGTGAAGTGTAAGAGTAGAATCTGTGTCCTAGATATTGAAATGGGACTTAATTTAGCATGCAGTTCACTGCTTAAATATATCTGTCAGTCCTTTGGAGCTTCAATATCAAAGTGTCAGTTATACACAGGAGTAAATGCCTCTTTAAATAGCCCAAGCTAACCTGAGAAGGGAGATGAGCCCCGTAATTTTTTCTTGCTTTCCAAAGTCAAAGACTACTCAAATTTCTATAATTTGTCCAAAATCATGGTGAATAAAACAGCAGATTATTCAGCATTTCAAATCTAATGAGTCATAATACTATAAATTTTCAAGAAATATTCTGGCAGCTTCCCTTTTTATTTTCCTCAATAGAAAATATTTGCTAGCAAGTAAATAAGTGATTCACATAATTACGATTGTAATGATTTGTGAGAGGTTTGTGTATTAGGACAATGTTTGGTAATAACATACCTTTTTTATTAGTCTTCTTTAGTCATAGTGCTCATCGTAATGTACATGTAAAATAATCACAGTGCAAAGGCAAAAATAAAGCTAGTCCCAAATTTGTGAACAACCCAAAATATAAATTTACAAATAGATTAAGAAAAATACTACATTGTGTTCTATGTGTATACCCTCACCAATACACACATCCATCTTCCAATAGATTTCAACTGAAACTTGAGTTTATGCAAAAATGACACTGGACTTTAATTAAAAGCATTTATTCATTTTTTCAAAAAACAAATCTTGAGTGTCTGCTGATCTCCAGGAACTATATCAGTGCCAAGTAAACAAGTGTGATTTGGCCCTTGCCCTTCATGGGTTAAATTACACTCTTTTTATAGCTTCTATAAATTAAAGTTTAATTTGCAAAGCATAAATACACTTAATTAGAATGTTAGAGAAGAAGGAATAAGCTGTAAATGAGATGATTTTTATCAGATAAAAAGGCAAAGCTCTTTTTATCTATCACACAAATAATTTACTCTATGCCTTGAAAATAAGCAAAGATATTACGTCTAAGTAAAGTGAAGGGTAAAGACTAACAGCTATCCAACCATGAGGATTAGTATGATTGGGCAAAGTAGAATATTTAAAGAATGAAAAGCTGGCATCTTTTTCACCAACACGTTTCTTATGACCGGTTCTCCCAATAGCACCCTTATTACCTTTGATAAAGACAAACCAAAGTCCATACAGCAGCTAAGTGCTTATATTTTATTTTATTATTTTAGTCCTAGATATTGACTTAAGGAAAGCTGAGGTGGTTTCTTTGCCAGGCCAGAAAAAAGACAAAGTGTAATGTATTTCCATGCTATTTCCAAGTCATTTAAACTTTGTAAAGAGTCTGCCTAGTTTGTACCAATTAAGCTAAATGGAATCCACAAAGAGAAAAGAAAACTAATCATATTGTCAAATTTGAAGCACTTATATATATGTGTGTGTGTGTGTGTATACAGGCTCCCCAAATCTATACTGCTATACCAAGAAGAATTATCTAGGGAAATGCTAGAGATGTAATATATCTTTAAAGTCATACAATTGATGATCATGAGAGAACAACAGATACAGAACAGTCAACTAATGTTTGGAGGATAATTTTATCGAGGTGCTGTCTTAGGAATTAGTTTTCTCTCACAAGAGCCAAAGTTTTAATTTCTGATTAAATAATATATGTACTCTTTGAAAGATAACATCAATTATAATATTAATAACAAATATCACTATTTCTAATTATACAGAGCTCTAAATAAATACAGCATATAAAAACGTAGACACATACCATTGATCCATCGAGCTTCTGGATCATGAAGCACAAATTCTTTCCTAAAAAGATCTTCTAAAGACAATCTGGTTTCTGATGAATTTGTGAGTTCATCTAAAACAAAAGAAATTCCAGATTAGACACCTATCTCATGTTAGTTTTGTAAATGAACAAATTATAAAATTTGGAATGCTTTGCTTCAAGAAATATGCTACCTAGATAAAAATATAAACTGATTATTTTGACATGGCTTTTGGCATTTGAAGTTTGTCTGTTTCATGACTCTTTTCAACAAATTAAATTATTTTTAATATTAAAATTGTGTTGATCTGGTCCAAATTTAATACATCAATCTCATGTTATATAGTTATATATAATATGAAAGCAGTTAAGAATTTCTATCGTGCATGTTTCTAAAAGGACACATTTTCCACTGTTTAACCAGAATCCAGCCCCTTACTTTCCAAACTCTGACATATTCTCTTTAATGGTAAATTTGCAGTTGTGTTGTAAAAACCAGAGATGGCAATGTTGAGGGACCTAAACATATATCATAAAACTTCCCAGCTCAATAGGAAGTTCACCAAATAAATATTAATAGAATAAATACCAAGTTCCACCAAATAATTACCAACCAAGTAGACTTATGACTTAAATGTAAAGTTCAAATAATAAAATGTTAGAATATTAATGAAAATCACACATTTTGTAGTAGTTCCTGACAGTTAAGCTAGATGTACTCCCGTTCTTACATTCAAAATTTAAGAAATGAAAGGACAACAGAATTTGAGTACCAAAATTAGGCATCACCAAAACCCTTTTAGATGCAACAGGCTATAGACGGCAATATTGCATTTTGTTTACAACATAACAGCATTGTTTATTTGCTGTACAAATTCATCTTTGTGACCTTTCAGCTGTGACCTTCACTCTGGTAGAAAATAAAATGCTAAGGATATATACTAACCTCATTAGATTTTATTTTTTAAAGGTTCAACACTTATTTCAGGAAGAGCTTTGTTTTTTTCCACCTGAAAAGCTGGGACAAAGAGTCAATAACTTCAAATACAATTCCCTTTCACATAAATCAATCATGTATTTAACCCACAAAATAACTGTCAAGAAATAATTGAAAAAAAAATCATAGTAGAAATAGTGAGAATTGTTCGATTCCAACCTTAGCATGAGGCAGTGTGATTATATAGTTTTGTAAAACAAAATGCTGTTAGGCAATGATACACATTTGATCATTTGCCTGGCAGTCTGCCACACCAAAATTTGAACTTTCTTAATTCATTCAAAAAATTGCAAGGCAACAATGAAGTACTATAAAGTGCAGGAGACACATCTCTGCCCTCCCCTGAGGGATTTGCACTTGCTTAGCAAAGATTATGATAGATGACCAAATAAGAATACAGAGTGCTAAATGAGCTTGAAGAAAGGAAGAGAAATATCTTGCAAAAGGAATCAACGAAGGCCACACTTAAAAATAAAATGACCAACTCTCATTCATTGCTGGTGAGAATGCAAAATCCTACAGTCACTTTGAAAGACAGTGTGGCTGGCTGTTTGTTACCAAACTAAACATACTCTTAACATACATTCCAGTAATCATGCTCCTTGGAATTTACCCAGAGGAGTTTAACCAGAATCCAGCCCTCTACTTTCCAAACTCACTTTACGAGCACAAACTTACTTATGAACACAAAAAACCTGCACACAGCTGTTTATAGCAGCTTTATTTATAATTGCCAAAATTTGGAAGCAACCAAGATGTTCTTCAGTAGGTGAAAGGATAAATTGTGATACAGCCAGACAATGGATGGTTATTCAGTGCTAAAAGAAAAATGAGCTATCAAGCCATGTAAAGACATGGAGGAAACTTAAATGCATATTACTAAGTGAAAGAAACCAATCTGAAAAGGTTACATACTGTATAATTCCAACTATATGACATTTTTGAAAAAGCAAAACTCTGGAAACAGTAAAAAGATCAGTGGTTGCCAAGAGTTACAGGGGGAGGGATGAATAAGTGAGTACAGGGGATTTTTTTTAGGGAAATGAACCTATTCTGTAGGGTACTACAATGGTGGATACCTGTCATTATACATTTGTCCAAACCCATGGAATGCATACCACTAAGAGTGAACCCTACTGTAAACTGTGGACTTTGGGTGATAATGATGTGTCTATGTAGGTTCATCAGTGGTAACACCCTTGTAGGGGATGTTGATAATGGGGGAGTCTATGCATGTGTGAGGCCAGGCAGAGGTAGTATATGGAACATTTCTGCATCTTTCTCTCAATTTTTCTGTGAATCTAAAACTTCCCTGGAAAATAGTCTATTAAAAAATGAAAAATAAAATGTCTTGGGTCTTAGGTTTCAAAGGGCAGAAGAAGGGAATGGCAGGGGCAAGAGAAGGAGGAATAGCATTTTTCATAAAAGGATGGGTGCCTGTTGTTTTACCAACCAAGGAAATCTTGATTCTAGAATTTATTTTCTATCACAGGAATCTGAGATTTTAATCATGTGAACTAATTTTATTAGGGTTTCAGAAATATATTTATTTTACAAGATACCTCAGTAAGACCAGATTTTGATATAGATTAATTTCAAAACTTAAAATTTCCCAAGAGTATATAAATTTACCATCACTTTTTCTAATCCAATCCTTTCAATTCTCAGATAATTACGTTTTACCATCTCTATTTGATAAATATTTATTTCTTTGATCCAATGAATTTACATAGATAAAGGTGGGACGTAAGCATCTGTTTATTCCAATGAGAGAGATAATGCTAACACAATCTATTAAATAAGTGATCCTTATCTACTAAATTTAAGAATTAACTGTATTATATTCCTTGTATACATGAATCTGTTTGTCTTCCAAAAGTATTTTGTCTGTTCCTAATGAATTCTACATATTTTGTTTACAGTATTTTTAAGGCAGATGTTAATATTAAAAAAAAATTCTGTAAGGAAAATGCATTGTACCAAATAATCTTATTTTCAAATAATTTTTCAAATTATATTTTGGTAATTCTTAAATATGTATTCTTTCATGTGAACTTTAAAATCATTACCACTCACCCAATTGGGAATGTTGTTAAAATAGCACTATATATACACAGTAAATTGGAAAACTTTAAATATTTTGCAATATCAAGGCTTTTCATTCAGAACTTCTTATTCTACCCACACTTTATGTACATTGATAATATTTTATTTTTGATTTTTCATATAGATCTTTTACCTTTCCTATTGAATTTAGTCCTAAGTGTATGTGTGTGTATATATATATATAGTTTGCTGTAAATAGAACATTTCTTATTCTTATTCTTAATGATTATTAAATCTATAATGATTATATTATATGCCATATCACATTTTCTTAAAAATTCCAGTGATAACTGAGTCTTTTATTTTTCTATATATTCAATTATTTCATATTAAAACAAGATTATTTTATTCTTTCTTTTGCAAAGTTCAAACAATTTATTATACTATACATACACTTTTTCCCCAGGTACTTGAAGATTCACATGCAGTTGCAAGAAATATTACAGAGAGATCCTGTATGTCCTTCATTCAGTTTCTCTCAATGACAAGTAATCTCTTGCATAATAATATCACAAAAAGAAACTGACATTGATGCACTCTATCAACCTTATCCAGATTTCACCAGATTTATATGTATTCATTTATGTGTGTGTGTGTTTAGTTCTATGCAATGCATCACATGTAACCAGCACCACTGTCAAGAACAGTTCCACAACCAGGATCTCTTATGTTACCCTTCTACTACTGTACCTCCCACTCCCAATACTTAGCAACCACTTGTCTGTTCTCCACCTCTAAAATTTTGTAATTTTAAGAATGCTGTATAATTGGAATCATCCATACATAACCTTTTGAGACTGGCTTTTTTTTACTTAGCAGAATTCCCTTGAGATACATCCAAGTTGTTGAGTGTATCAATAATCTACTTCTTTTGATGCTGAGTAGTATTCTAGGATATAAACATTCTACACTTTGTGTAGCCATTCACATGTTGAAGGACATCTGAGTTGTTTTTTCTAGTTTTCGGCTATTATGAATGAAGCTGTTATGAACATTTGTTTATAAGTTTTTGTGTGAGCATAAATTTTCTTTTCTCAGAGATATGTGCAAAGCATGCAGTTGGATCAAATGTAAGCACATGTTTAGTTTTATTAAAGAATCCCATATGCTTTTCTAGAGTAACTTGTGCCATTTTACGCTCTCACCAGCAATGTATTAATGATCCAGGTTCTCTGAATCTTTGGCTACAGTTGGTGTCATTTTAAAAAAAAATTAGGTATTCTGGTATATGTGTAGTGATATCCCATTGGGGTTTTAATTTGTATTCTCTAATAGTTAATGAGGCTGAACACCTTTTAATGTGTTTATTTGTGATCTGCATATACTGTTCAGTGAAATGTCTGTTCATGTCATTTGCTCATTTTCTAACTGCATTATTTTCATTGGTCAGTTTGTTTAACTGATGAGTTTAGATAGTTCTTTTTTATAGCAGATAAAAATCCTTTGTCAGATATGTGAATTTAAAATATTTTCTCCCAGTCTGTAACTGGTTTTATCATCCTCTCAAAAAAGAGTTTTGCAGCAAAAAAGTTCTTTATGTTGGTGAGGTTAGTTTATCAATTTTTCCTTTTATGACTCATGCTTTAGCTGCAAGTCTAACAATGCTTCACTTAGTTCTAGGTCCTGAAGATTTTCTCCTTTTTTTTTCTTTTTTTCCTAAAAGGTTGTAGTTTTATATTTCACATATAAGTCCCTAATCTATTTTGAGTTACTTTTTATATATGTTTGCATATGGCATGAGGTTTAATGTGAGGTTTTGTTTATGTGTCTTGTTTTTTGCCTATAAATGTCCAATTGCTACAGTTCCATTTGTTGAAAAGCATTTGTTTCATTTTAATGAATGATTTCATTAGTTTAATGTCAAAAACAAAATTGAATGATCATGGTGACAGCAAAATTCCTGTCTTTTTTTAATTATGATAACATCATTAATATTTCATTATAAAATGAGGTATTTTTCTTAATTTTTGGAAATGAATCTTTACGCTTAAGTAATTTGTTTGTATTTCTAGTCCACTAAGAGTTTTTATTAGAAATTGTTACTGTATAATCTACTTCCAGACTCTTTTACATAAATATATTTCTTCCCCTTTAATGCATTGATATAAATATTGTGCAAATGAATTTTCCTATTTCCAACCACTGTATATGCCCACAACAAAATCCAATTGACTATGATGAATTGTTATTATTTTTATTCTGTTAGATTAATATGCTAAACTTTTATTGAAATGTTCAGATCTATTTTGATGAATAAAATTACATGGTGCATCATTTTTCCATTTTGTATTATATTGATCATCTAACATTTTAATATTTTTAAGAAATATTTTTGAACTTTCATTTATTTTCTGTGATCTGGAATGGTTTAATAATTTTAATAATATGAATTTTTCTTTTAATTACAAGTACCCTTGAAACTTTTTTTAAAACTAACCCATCAAAATAATTCAAATTATTGTAATTAAATCTTCTGCTTAAACAATAATTAGAGGTAGAGATATATGTAATTTAGGATTGACTTCCTTGGCTTTATTCATTACTGAGAAAGTGAACTATATACTTCATTCCTTTCTCTGTTTTTTTTTTTGTTTGTTTGTTTCTTTGTTCAGTTCTTTAAATTTTTCTTAGCCACTAGGTACTATCCCTGAGGTCTCTTAAATTTTTTAATCCTAGAATAAAGACTTCTTCCTCACACATATAATGAATAATTAAGCTGCTCTTTTTACAGCTTCTGAGGCTAACTTCTATCCCCTGCCTCCTTTCATGAGCATGCTTCCTCCAAGTCTCATTATAATCATTTGGGATGTTCATCCTTTATAATCAGTTCTCCCTTTTCCAAATGTCCCCCAGACCCCACTAGGTATTAATATCATCACTTCACAGGGAAACTTAGGCTCAGCAAAGTGGACAAAGACCACATGGTTAGTTAAGCGGCAGAGTTGAAATTTGGACCTACACCTCTCTGACTTTAGGTTTTCTCTATTAAGCTACACTGTCTCCCAAAATCAGCTTTCTTTCCTCATTCTCTTCAATAATGCATTAATAATGTCTTTATTACAAGACAATATGCAATTCTATAAACAATATTTTAAGAATATTCTTACTGCCTTTTAGCCACAAGAACCCTTCTCCCAGCTGAAATCCAACATTTAGTGTATGCCCCTCTGGACCTTATTAACATCCCATTCTGCTTCAATTTGCCCATGAAGGTATCCTTATGGTAGTTCTCTTTTCTTCAAACACAGCAGTGTCACAGAGTTCACGAAAAAGTAGAATTTTTTGTTTGCTTTCTTCAGGAAAATTATCTACGATATGCCAGCCTGAAATTCCAAATTTACCCTCTGTTCATTGTTGCACGCTATTTAGTTACAACTGCGAGTATCATCCCTTATCACAGCTCATCAGCAGACATACATAAGCCACATTGCAATCTTGTTTCACAAGAACTTAATTTATGTTAGAATCATACCCAGGCACCTGGAGAGGTCTTACTATTTGGTGCATTTTAATAATTTTCTCTATATTTTTACTTAGCAAACATAGAATCCTGGATACTGCTCATTCTTCTCAATCACTCACACTGAACACTGAGAAGGAAGCTCAGAAGGAAACTTATGTTAGATTGTAAATCATTTTGAGATGTTCCTTCATGTAAAGCTCCTTTCTCATTAATCTTCTACAATCAATACCTCGTTTCTAATATCAAGAAAATATTGCTAAAATTAATATCAATCTCTTATAGACTGTACTCACTACTAAGGTACTTGGTAATATATCTCATCTGTAGTTCTGTAACTAAATATATGACACCTCCCTGATATGTATATATATGGAGTGTATATATATTACTATATGTATGAAAGTCTGAAAACCTAATATATGTTAATATTTTCTATTAAAAGAGTTAAATATGCATTAGCCATATAGGACCCTATGTTATAATTATACATAGCAGCATAAAAATCCAAAAAGAAAAGCACAGTATAACAATAATCACAAGCATTTACAGAAATGGAAGCAGAGTCCTTATTTGTTAAACAGTTATGAGGTATAGAATATTAGCTAACAATTCAGCTTTGGTAATATGAATGTGGTAATAGAACTGAAATTGAATAATTCAATCCCTGTTCTTTTCTCTGCTTTAGGTGGTCATTTAAGAGCATAAACTGCTATGAGTATTTCTGTTCTTTCTTCCAAAAATCCAATCTTGCTTTTAAATGGCCTTTTGAAATAAGTTGGCTGCATAATCTTAGAAGAAAAAAAGAAAGTTCCTCCCCATTGAACTGAAGAAAAACTAATTTATGACTTTCCGTTCTTGGTTTCTCTTTGCTGGAAATAATTGTGTTACTTTTTATCTAGTTTATTCTTGATATCAGAGGTTCAAAAATATTTCTTTTAACTTAAATCCTAGTTGAAATAATTTCCTGTTAAAACAGTAATAAAGAGAAAAATTGAATCAGGAAGTTATTCAAAATTTTCGACAAGAGGAACAAAGCCATTTCCCTCCCTGATCATGTGATTCCCCCTTCCCTGGACGCACACTGTACCACACCTCCGTTCCCACCGCTGCAGTTTAAATCTTTATTCTTAATGGTTTTCTTCATTTTCCATGGTTAGTGTCAGTACAGGTGAGTCTTCTAGTAAATTTCCATTTCAAATATTATTGAATAGCTCATTGAAAAGATAACATTGATTCCACCCCTCCTTATATAACTAGTTGAAAATACAGAATGCAAATCACAGCAATCAAGGTTAAATTTCAGGTTTTTCAAAATATTTGCTGTTTGTACATTCTCTAACCAGTCAACAAATCTTAAAATTTTATTTTAGTACTTAACATCTGAAATATTAATCCTCGTATTTTCCATTTTTATTTCTATTGTTTTCTTTGACTAGGATGCTGAAACTTTATATAGCAGACTAAATATTGTCAAAATTTATATCATTTGCGATCTGTATAAGATCACAAGTTTGTTTTTAATGTTTCCTAATTTATCACCTAGAAAATGAACAAAGGTTTGTTCTTTCCTACTTAAGAAATCATATAGTTCTTAATGTAAATTTAAGAAGTATTAATAAAAGTACATGAAATTGGAAAAGAAAAAATCATAAGATATGTCTGGGTACACACTGCGTAGAGTTTCTTTTGTTTTGTTTTCTTTTTTTTTACATATATGAAACCTTACATAGAAATCATCAGGCAAAGTACTCAGCTCATTTAGTGTCAGCCATAATCATTATTATTATTTAAAGGTAAATTATATAGGGCAACATGAAGTACCTTTGAATTTTTCTATTTCAGAACCATGAAAAAGTATTTTTCATTCCTTTTGAATATTTGTCTCTGTCATAGTTGTTTTCTTCAGCCAAAATATTTCCATATATGTTCTTGGGTTTACCCTACCAGAAGCATAATATGGAATTACTTCTTAATAGTTAATGGAAAAATATAGTAAAATGTAAACCCGTAAGTCTCTTTTTGAAGGAAAGTCATTTGACTATATTGATTTGTAAGGTCTAAAATATAAATAAGACAATTAGTAGCCTTATAATTTAGTCTTGTCAAGGAAGGAAACTAAGTAGATTGTCACTTTTAGTATTCTGAACTCTAATTTATCCATTCAAGTAAAAGCTAAAAAGGAAAAAAAAATCAGCCATACTTCACCTGTTTTATATAGTTCCAGAAAATTACCTTTGTTCCCTTTGGCATGGCAGGGGTTTCCTTTTATACCTCTCTCTTTTCCTTTCTCTTTTTTTTTACTCTTTCTAATCTCTTGTTTTGGCAATAACTAGGTTTCTTGAAAAAAAGAGGCCATTCAATTCCTCATCAATTCAACCACCTAGAACTACTCTTGACTCAGATTAACCCTGTATCTGATAAAGTCTAATAATATATACTCCTCTAATTGAATGTCTTTCCTGAATCAGATTATCTTCCAATGAATGTTCTTTTCTTTTTGAGTATATTTCCAAAATGTGACTTTTGTACAGAAAGCCATATTGTAATTACAAATACATTTAAAAATTCAGCTATGGGGTAAATTACTAAATTGAGACCGATCTGTGTCTATATTGAATAGAATGAGGAGCACAGCTGGCAAATAAGATATTATATATTATCCATTTCTTTCTTTCATCTCCCCAAACCCTGTCCTTTTTTCCACCAAATAGAGAAAGAATTTTTAGGAAATTCACAATGAATGCATAAAACTGAAATGTGAATTGTGAGTTTACCTCCTACAATGCATACATTTTCACTGTGGTTTCCCAACACACACTATAAACCCAGCCTCCCCTTTTCTATTCTCAAGCAGAAAAAAGCAATAATGCAGCAATAACAGTGGTCTGTTAGGAAGTCAGATTTCAGTTCCAGTTCAACCCTTCACTAGCATGTATACCCTTGGCTAGATCCCTTCATTTATTTAGGCGTCAGTTTTTTTCATTTGCAAAGACCAAGGGTTGGATTAAATCACACCGAGGTCAGCTGTGTCCTAAGGACTCTAGCAAGCTCTTTCAGGACCGAAAACGGAGGGGAAAGCAACGGGAGTTATGTGATTAGAATCGTTTAACTAGAGCAGTGCTGCTTTGCTGTATTCGATTTGTTCGAATAAAATTTTGTTGAAGCACTATAGGCATTTACACACACACACAATACACGCATGCAAACACAGATAATGGCCCACAAAGCAGCTTGCATCTCTGTGATCCTCTACTTTCTGTTATATTTTGTGCTAGTTCTTCCTCTTGTTTTCAGCAGAGACTCAAAGTGCTCATCAAATAAGGAATGTACTTCCAGGTTCTGAAGGACCATTATTAAATTCCACCTCAAACTTACCATCCCTTGAGTAAATAAGTCAAGAGCTTTAGGATTTACTCATAGGTTTAATTATCCAAATTAGTCAATTATTCAAAATGTTAATCATCCTCAAACCTCTTTCTGAGACCTTTTTCCAATTAACATCTCCTGAATTTGAGTAAAGAATCTAAGTATGAGAAATGTATCTGCACTAAAGCTTTCCATATTCTGAGAAGAAAAATTGCACAATGTGATAGCCACACACACATATACATTCACACACCCTGAAATGATGTCTTTTTTTTTTTTAACCCTAATGTGTTATGGCTCCACTTTGAGCCTTTGACCTCTTATGTAGTTATGTTTAAGTTCTTCCCTCAGATATTCTATTTCCTTGCATTGCTTTACCATGACCAGATTTTATTCCATTTCTTTATTACTCTATGGAAGAGGTTTTCAGTGTATGGTTTATGGACTCCTGGGGGCCAGGGGTACTAGAAGTCAAAACTGTATTCATAACAATCCTAAGACATTATGTTCCTTGTTACTGGCTTGACATTTTCACTTCTGATGCAAAAGCAGTGGTGGATAAAACTCCAGGCACCCTATCATGAGCCACAAACGCGACGTCAAACTATCACTATAGTCATTAAATTCTTTACTGCTATATACTGTCAATGGAAAAATACATTTAGTTTCAGTTAGGTATTTCCTCCTTTAAGTAGTAAAAAATATTAATTGTGTTAAATCTCAACCCTTAAAATCTTTCTAATATATGTGTGGCAAAATGGGAAGTATGACAAAAAATAAAATAACTCCAGTGTATACTAAATATAATGGTTGTCTTACGGAAAAGCATGTGGACAATTGCTTGAATTATGAGCTGAACTCACCACATTTTTTCATGGAACACCACTTTATTGGAAGGAATGAAAAAACGAACTATAATTATTCAGATTTAAGTGTTTGACAGATTTTTTTTTCAAAACGAATGAAATGAACCTGTCTTTTCAAAAAACCACAATTGATTGTATTTGTCATAAATATAAAAGTCAAGCTTTCAAGTGAAAAATTGAATTTTAAAAAACTGTTATTCTCTACCACGAATTTGACTGCTTCTCAATATGTTTCCAGTGAGAATTTTTTAGTGGAATCATTGGTGATATTAACCATACTTTTTAAAAATTGTATGGTCCCGTGTCACTGAACAATGGGGACATATTGTGAGAAATATGCCGTTAGGTCATTCTGTGGTTGTGTGAACATCATAGAGTGTACTTACACAAACCTAGATAGTATAGCCTACTATTTACCTAGGCTATGTGCTATAGCTATCATCACTCCTAGGCTACAAACCTATACAGCATGTTACTGTACCGAATAATATAGGCAGTTGTAACACAATGGTAAGTACTTGTGTGTCAGAGCATACCTAAACATAGAAAAGGCACAGTAAAACTACGGCATAGAAGATATAAAATGGTACACCTGTATAGGGCACCTACCATGAATGGCATTCAGGACTGGCAGTTGCTCTGGGTGAGTCAGTGAGTGAGTGGTGAGTGATGTGAAGGTCTAGGACATCACTATGTACTGCCGTAGACTTTATAAACACTGCACACTTAAGCTACAGTAAGTTTTAAAAATATTTTTCTTTCTTTAATAATAGATTAACTTTAGCTTATTGTAACTTTTTTTACTTTATAGACTTTAAAAGCTTTTTAAAATTTTTGACTCTTTTGTAATAACAGCTTAACAGACACACTGCACAGCTGTACAAAACTATTTTCTGTCTTTATAACCTTCGTATAAACTTTTTCTATTTTTAATTTTTTTATTTTTTTAAAACTTTAGAAGAGTTTTTTGTTAAAAATTAAGACACAAGTTAGCCTAGGCCTACA
The DNA here is from genome assembly GCA_023783475.1 of Daubentonia madagascariensis. Classification (NCBI taxonomy): domain Eukaryota; kingdom Metazoa; phylum Chordata; class Mammalia; order Primates; family Daubentoniidae; genus Daubentonia; species Daubentonia madagascariensis. The sequence goes on along the minus strand of JAKFHU010002088.1, from coordinate 72,783,364 downwards.
CAGAGTCAGGATCATCAATATCAGTGTCTTCCACCTCCACACCTTGTCCCACTGGACGCTCTTCGGGGGCAATAACACACATGGAGCTGTCATCTCCTATGATGACAGTGCCTTCTTCTGGAATACCTCCTGAAGAAATTCCTGAGGCTGTTTTACAGTTAACCCTTTTTTTTTCTAATAAATAGAAGGGGTACACTCTAAAATAATGATAAAGGTATAGTATAGTAAATACATAAACTAGTAACATTTTAATTTATTATCATTATCAAGTATTAAGGACTATGCATAATTTTATGGGACTGGCAACACAATAGGTTTGTTTACACCAGTATCACCACAAACAACTGAATAATGCATTGAGCTATTACAATGTTACAATGGCTGTAACATGACTAGGCAACAGGAAATTTTTACCTCAATTATAATCTATGGGACAACCGACGTACATGCAGTCCATTGTTGACCTAAATGGCTATTATGTGCATGACTGTATAATAAACTCCACCAATGTTTGGAAGATCTGTATAACTCTTGAACTAATATTTTACAAATGACCAATTCATGATGTTACAGAACCACACATAGGTATAATTTTTTCAAACTATAAAACGGACGAATGGATTTTAATGTATTGAAATTTTATTCAGATTCCACACTGCAACTAACCTTCAAGAATCTATGATATGTCTAGTTTTCAAGAAGTATCAGGAAGGAACACTTGCAATTATCTGAAAAGCTATTAAAATACATCTTCTATTTCTAACTACATTTCTTTATGAGGTCAGAATTCCTTCATACACCTCAACCAAAAAAAATATTGAAAATAATTAATAGAGGAGCACATATGAGAATTCTGCCACCTTCCAATGAGTCAGACACTAAACAGATTTGCAAAATATAAAACAATGCCATTCTTCTCACTATTTTTTTTTGTTTTGGAAAAGATAGCTATTTTCATTATAGGTTATTTGTATTTACATGTAATAGTTTTATTATTGTCACTTTAAATGAATTAATAAACATTTTATCTTAGAAGTCTCAAAAATTAATTTCTGATGTCTAATCTTGTAAATAGTGATATATAGAATTCAAATGTCCCAATGTATCTTGGAGTCCACAATAATTTGTTAGAGTGCTCAACACTAAGCTCTACTGAGTGTACTTAATTGTATAGTTTAGTAGGTTTATTTATATACACATTTTTAAACTGTCAAGGTTATAATAAATATTTGATTTCTCTAAAGATGTTAACTTTCTCTTCAATTTGATAATATCAGATTTAATAACTTTACTTTATTGTATTATTATATGCTATTCCATTATTAAGAACTATCACTAAATACCTCTCTGGCAGTTTCCAATTTTTAATATAAGAGTGATTAATTGTTTAAATTTGTCACTGGTCAATAAGGCATACCTCATTTTATTGTGCTTCACTTTATTGCTCTTTGCAGATATTGTGTTGTTTACAAATCGAAGGCTTGAGGCAACCCTGAGTTCAGCAAGTCTACAGCACCATTTCTCCAACAGCACGTGCTCACTTCATATCTCTGTGTCACATTTTAGTAATTCTCACACTATTTCAAACTTCTTCATTATTATATTATATATGGTGACCTGTTATCAGTGATCTTTGACATTACTATTATAATTGTTTTGAAGCACCATGAACCATGCCCACGTAAGACTATGAACTTAACTGATAAATGTTGTGTGTGTTCTGACTGCAACACAAACCAGCCTTCCTCCCATCTCTCTGCCTCTCCTTGAGTGCCATATACCATAAGACACAACAATATTACAGTCAGGCCAATTAACAATCCTACAATAGTCTCTAAATGGCCAAGTGAAAGGAAGAGTTAAACCTCTCTCACTTTAAATCCAAAGCTAAAAATGATTGAGCTTAGTGGGAAAAGCATGACAAAAGCTGAGAAAAGCTAAAACTAGGCCTCTGGGACCAAATAGTTAGCCATGTCGTGCATGCAGAGGAAAAGATCTCAGGGGCAATTAAATGTGCTACTCCACTGAACGCAAAAATGATATGAAAGCATAACAACCTTATTGATGATATGGAGAAAGTTTTAATGGCCTACATACAAGATCAAATCAGCCCCAACATTCCCTTAACCTAAAGCCTAATCCAGAGCAAGACCCCAACTCTCTTTAATTCTGTGAAGACTGAGAACAGTGAGGAAGCTGTAGAAGAAAACTTTGAAGCTAGCAGAGTTTGGTTCATGAAGTTTAAGGAAAGAAGATGTCTCCACAACATCAAAGTGCAAAGTGAAACAGCAAGTGCTGATGTATAGCAAGTTATCCAGAAAATCTAGCTAAGATAATTGGTGAAGGTGGCTATACTAAACAGTAGGTTTTCAATGTGTACAGAACAGCCTTATATTGGAGTAAGATGTCATCTAGGACTTTCATACCAGAGAGGAAAAATCAATGGCTTTAAAGCTTCAAAGGACAGGCTGACTCTCTTGTTAGGGGCTAATGCAGCCAGTGACTTTAAGTTGAAGCCAGTGATCCTTTACCATTCTGAAAACCCTGTGGCCCTTAAGAATGATGCTAAGTTTACTGTGCTTGTGCTCTATAAATGGAACAAGAAAGACTAGACGACAGCACATCTGTTTATAGCATGTTCTGCTCAATATTTTAAGCCCACCATTGAGACCTACTGCTCAGAAAAATAGATCCATTTCAAAATATTACTGCTCATTGACAAGGCACCTGGTTACCCGGGAGCTCTGATGAAGATATACAAGGAGATTAACATAGTTTTCATGCTTGCTAACACAACATCCACTCTGTAGCCTATAGAATAAGGAGTAATTTTGACTTTTAAATCTTATTATTTAGGAAATATAAAGCTATAGCTACCATAGATACTGATTCCTCTGATGGATCTGGACAAAGTAAATTTAAAACATTCCAGAAAGAGTTCACTTTCTAGATGTCATTAAGAACATTTGTGATTCATGAGAAAACATCAAAATCTCAACATTAACAGGAGTTTGGAAGACAGTGAGGCCAACTGGCATGAATGAATTTGAGAGAAGTTCAAGTCTTCAGTGGAAGAAATTACTGTATATGTGTTGGAAATAGCAAGAGAACTAGAATTAGAAGTAGAGACTGAAGAAGTTACTGCGTTATGGCAATCTTATAATAAAACTTGAGTGTATAAGGAGTTGCTTCTTATGGATGAGCAAAGAAAGTGGTTTCTTGAGATTGAATGTACTCCTGGTAAATATGGTGTAAATATTGTTGAAATGCCAACAAAGAATTTAGAATATTACATAAACTTAATTGATACAGCAGTGGAAGAGTTTGAGAGGATTGACTCCAAATTTGAAAGATATTCTACTGTGGGTCAAATGTTATCAAACAACATCACATGGCACAGAGAAATCTTTGGTGAAAGGAAGAGTGAATTGATGTAACAAACTTAATTATTGTCTTATTTTAAGAAATTGCCACAGTCACCCCAACCTTCAGCAACCACCATCTTGATCAGTCAGTAGCCATCAACATTGAGGTAAGATCCCCCACCAGTTAAAAAAAAAAAATCATGACTTTCTGAAGGCTCAGATAATTGCTAGAATTTTTTATCAATAAAATATTTTTTTATCTAAGGTATAGACATATATTTGATGTTGTTGCACACTTAGTAGACTACAGTATAATGTAAACATAACTTTTACATGCACTAGGAAACCAAAAAATTAATCTGACTCACTTTGTTGGGATGTTCATTTAATCACAATGGTCTGGAACTGAACCAACAATAACTCCAAGGTATAACTGTATTTACTAATAACTCAGTTTTTACTAATAATACAAACCATCATGAGTGATATAATAAATGTACGGAGCAGTGTACATGGTAAAGATACAAATCCTATGCTTGATGGTGTCAAATATAATAAGAAACTCAGTTTGACCACAAATAACTGAGGCCAACACACATGTAATTGTGTCATTAACAGTTTCTCAGGGTGACATCAATGAACATGGAGAATTAGGTAATATAAAGGACTATTTTCCCACAGAAACATTGAAAAATCAAGAAAAACTGTTAGAATCAACTTTGTCAGGAGACTGGGAAACAGTCAAAAGTTTACCGCAGCCAAAAAAAATGCTAAATAAAGAAAAAGGCAACTTAAAAACAGAAGGAAATCTTTGTGGCATTTTCATTTGCCATTGTCGCAACCTTCTCCCTGGCTTTGTGGTGATATGTTAAGTTAACAGCCTGCATTCAGAGTATGGGACCCTGGTCCCTGGTTCTGGAGGAAGTAGAGCAGACTTCATTCTGAAAAAAAAGTGTCATTAACTGGGCTAAACTGTCTGGGGTCAACCTGAGGACTGACACAACGCATTAGTATTTGTTGCATCTGACTTGGAACATACGTCAGGCAGCAAAGTGGTGAATATTCATCAAAAATGTTGTAAGGTAAATAAGCAAGCCACAGGTATGGGAAAAGTATTATAGTTGAGGCATAAAATACTAAAAAGCTTGGGAGTAAAAGCTGGAGAGTTTCTTTTAGGAAATAGGGCAAGTGTCCCTACACACATTGAGAAATTTAAAATATCACGTGTATGCCCAGGACAGGATGCATACTCTGAAAAGACCTGAGGAAATCCTAAGCTTTTACCTCTATCTGAACTCTAGGCTTACTACAAGCAGGAAGTAAAGATTAAGGCAGATTTATAAATGGCCTGGCTGACAGTTGTATAAGTGCCACATCACAGAGCTAATCTGAGCAACAACAAAAATGGAAGAGGTATTTTGCTCTCTCTTTCTTTTTTATTTTTTCATTTCTGCTTTTTTTTTCCCTAGACACTTTTGGCTCCTAATATTCAAGAAAATATTTGAGAAAACAACAACAACAACAAAACCCCTCTAGCTGAAAACAAACTAAAAGAACAGAGACTTCAGAGACCACATATGATAAGGAATATTGACTTTCCAAAAATAGTTCAGAAAAGTCCACTAAAAAAAAAAATAGCTACAGCCCACAGCAAGCAACAAATAGAAACCCAGAAGAGGAAGAAGAATCTGTTTACCAGAGTCACACATTATAAAATTCAAAATATACAGTTTTCAACCAGAAATTGTAAGCATGTAAGGAAACAAAAAATGTAGTCTATTCAAAGAAGAATTTAACTGAAACTGCCCCTGAGGAAGGTCAGACATTTTACCTAATAGAGAAAGACTTTATATCAATTGTCTTAAATATGCTCACCAATCTAAAGGAAGCCATGAACAAAGAGCTAAAAGAAACCAGGAGAACGATGTAAAAAAATAGAAAATATCAATAAAGAGATAGAAATTACTTTTATAGAACACACAGAAATTCTGGAATTAAAAAGTACAATAACTGATATAAAAACTCAATAGAGGGTTAAAATAATAGATTTGAGCAGGCAGAAGAAAGAATCAGTGAATTTGATGATAGGTTAATTGAAATTACCTGGTATGGGGATAAGAAAGAAAGAGGAATAAAGAAAAATGAATAAAGGCTAAGGGACATATGTGTAGAACACCATCAGTCATGTCTATGTAAGAATGATGGGAATCCTAGGAGGAGATGAGAGAGAGGAGAGGGGAAGAAAGAGCATTTGAAGAAATTATGGCCAAAAACTTGCCAAGGTTGATGAAATTCATGAATTTATAGATGTTTCAGAAGCTTAACAAACTCCAAGAAGGGTAGACACTGAAAGATCCATTCTGAAACATATTACAATAAAATTATCAAAACCTAAGGACAATGCTGTGATCTTGAAAGCAGCAAAATAGAATCCATACATACAAGGGATTCTCAACAAGTTTAATAGCAGATTTCTCATCAATAATTATAGGACCAGTATTTTTAAAGAAAAGAGATTTCGATCAAACATTTTATATCCAGCAAAAATATCTTTCAAAAATGAAGGAGAAACTAAGGCATTCTCTTATAAACAAAAGTTGAAGGAGTTTTTCGAAGTAGAGTTGCCTTACAAACAATGTTAAAGGGAGACCTTCAGCATGAAGTGAAAAGACACTAGACAACAATTTGAAGTCATGTGAAGAAACAAAGAACTCTAGTAAAGGTAAATACATAGGTAAATATAAAAGGCAGTATTATTATATATTTGGCTTGTAACTCCTCTTTATATTTCCTATATGATTTAATAGATGAATGTATAAAAAATCATAAATAAAAATCTAAGTTAACAGTCACACGATGTATAAAGATGTATTTTGTAACAAAATCAAGGTAAGGAGTAAAGCTGTGTAAAAACAAATTTGTGTATGCGATTGAAGCTCAGTTAGAGTTAATTCAAACTTGAGTGCTACAAACTCAGGATATTGATTGTAATACCAATATAACCATAAAAACAATCTCAAGAGGAAATGAGAAAAGAATCAAAGCAGTACACTATAAAAAGAAACACACAAGAAGGCAGCATTGGAGTACTTGAGGAACAACAACAACAAAAATGTAACAGACACACATAAAACAAATCACAAAATGAAAAAAAAGTCCTTCATTACAGGTAATTACTTTAAATGTAAATGGATTAAACTCTCCAATCCAAGGCAGAGAATGGCATAATGGACTAAAACAAAAATCACTCACTTTAGACTAAAGACACAAATGATTGAGGATAAATAATTGGAAGGAATGAATGAATTCCATGCAAATAGTAATTGAAAAAGAGCAGAGGTGGCTAGACTAATATCAGACAAAATAGAGTTTAAGTCAAACATTGTTATAAGTAGAATAGAAGGACATTATAGACTGAAAAATGGTCAAGTCATCACAGAGCATAACAATAATAGTGATATATACACCAAAACAATACAGCTGAAATTATATGCTATGGCTTGAATGATTATGTTCCCTCTAAAATTCTTATTGAAACTTAATCCCCAATGCAACAGTATAAAGAGGTATGGCCTTTGGGAAGTGATTACATCATTAGGGCTTTGCCCTTACAAAGGGGATTAGCACCCTTATAACAGGGCTTGAGGTTGAAGGAAAGGCTCTCTTGCCCATCCATCTCTTCTTCTATGTGAGGAAGCAACATTTTTCTCCTCTGGAGAATGCAGTAACAAGGTGTCATCTTGGAAAGCAGAGAGCAGCCGGCATCAGATACAAATCCTGCCGGCACCTTGCTCTTGAGCTTCTAAGCTTCCAGAACAATAAGGAATAAATTTGTACTGTTTAAAAATTACCCAGTCTGTGGTATTTTGTTATAGCAGGACAAATGGACTAAGACACTATATGAATCAAACATGGACAGAATTGAATAGAGAAATAAAAAGTTCTACAAAAGTAGTTGAAAACTTCAACACTTCATCTACAAGAATGGATAGAACATCTAGACAGAAGATAAATAAGGAAATACAGGACTTGAACAAAACTATAATCTAAGTAGGTGTAACAGATAAATAAATACATAATATTCTACCCTACCATAGCATAATACACACACTTTCCAAGTACACATGGAAATTCTCCAGGATAGATTATATATTAGGCCACAAAACAAGTCTCAGTAAATTTAAGAAGGTTGAAACAGTACAAAGTATCTTCTCTGAATGCTATAGATGAAACTAGAAATTAAAAAAAGAAAGAAAACCAAAAAAATCATTTATATGTGGAAATTAAATAAGCCAATCTTAAGAAGTAATGGATCAGAGAAGAAATCACAAGGAAAATTAGAAAATACTTTAGAACAAATGAAAATGAAGACTCAATATCAAAATTTACAGGATTCAATGAAAGCATTAGTCAAAAAGAAATTTATAGATATAAACACCTCCAATAAATAAGAAAAAAATCTCAAATCAATAACCTAACTTTATATATTAAGAAACTAGAAAAAAGAATGCACAAACTAACTGAAACCTAACAGAAGGAATAAAATAAAGATTAGAGTGGTGAGAAATAATGTAGAGAGTAGAAAAACAATGGAGAGAATCAACATCAAAAGTTTGTTCTTAGAAAAGATCAACAAAATTAACAGATCTTTAGCTCAACTAAGAAGAAAAGAGAGAAGATGGAAACAATGTCAGAAATGAAAGTGGGACATGACTACAAATTTTACAGAAACAATGATTATGAGGAAATACTATGGACAATTGTATGCCAACAAATTAGATAACCTAGATGAAATAATCAAATTTCTAAAAACCCACAAACTACTACACATACTCAAGAAGAAACAGAAAACTTAAACAGTCTTATCACAAATAAAGAGTAATAAAAAGTAATCATTAATCATAAACCTTTCTAACAAAATTCTAGGACAAGATGATTTCACTTGTGAATTCTAACATTTAGAAAAATTAATACCAATCCTCAAACTCTTCCAAAAACTAGACAAAAAGGGGGATTACTTACTAACTCATTCTTTGAGGTTAGAATTATTTTGATACTAAAGCCAGACAAAGACAGCACAAGGAAAGAAAACAACAGACCAATATTCCTTATAAATATAGAGGGAAATATATTCAATGAATATTGGCAAACTGAATTTTTCAGCATAAGGATTACACACTGTGAATAAATGGAATTTATTCCAAGAATGTAAGGGTGATTCAACAATATACAAATGGCCAATAAGCACATGAGAAGAATGCCTATAACAAAATAAACAGAAAGTAATAAGTGTTGGTGAGGATATGGAGAAACTGCAACACGTGTATATTGCTGTTGGGAATGTAAGATGTTTCAGCTGCTGTGAAAAATAGTTTCTCAGAAAGTTAAACATAGAATTAATATATGACCCAGCATTTCCATTCCATTCCTAGGTATATGTGGCAAAAGCAAACAAACAAAAAAACAAAAAACAGCAACAAAAAAACCCCCTAAAAACAAAGCCTCAAACAAATACATACACACACGTGTTCACAGCAGCATTCCCAGTAGCCAAAAGATGAAAACAACCCAAAGTTCCATCAGTGGATGAATGGATATACAAATTGTGTGACACACATGCAATGGAGTACTGTGCAACCATAAAAAGGACTGAAGTACTGATATAAGTAGCTATGTGGACGCACCTCTAAAACACACTATGTGAAAGAAGTTACACATTAAAGGTACATATTGTTTGAGTCCATTGATATGAAATATTCAGACTAAGTAAATCTTTACAAAACAAGAGCAGATTGGTGATTGCCAGGGGCTATGGAAAGGGGGTGTGAGGAGTAACTGCTTAATGGGTACAGGGTGTCCTTTTGGCATGATGAAAATGTTTTGGAATTGGATAGAGAGCATGGTTGCACACATTGTGAATGCACTAAATGCCACTGAATTGTTAACTTTAAAATGGATAATTTTATGATATCTGAATTTCATCTCAATAAAAAATTTTTAAAAATTCTTATCAGCACCAGAGACTTGAGTCAGGGAAGAAAGACAATGAATGCGATGGGGAGAGTAATTCAAGTAATTCAATTATAGTTATTTGAAAGTAATTCAAGTAACTATAATTCCTGAATGCTGAATTGCAACTCATATAAAATAGTTCACGCATTGGCCTTGTTTCCTTAATGTTATATAGTTACTGATGATGCCCCAGAAAAAGTAGAATAAGCTGTGAGTATTTGACCAGAAATCTTCCACACCCCATGCAAAAGCCAAATTGTGATCCATGGATTTAAGACACAGCCTTCCATTCCAGTAAAGATGCCTCCCAAGTCTGGTTTCACTGATTCTAGTTTTTCTAGAGCGTTTACCCAGTTGGAGTTTACACACAATTGAATGATCTTAGACCAAAAGAAATAGTGCAGAAAAATAAGCCAAAATAATGACCAAACATTCAAATTGCTTCAGCTAAATTTTCATTTTCCAGAGCAAAAACATAAAGGGGGATATCATTTAATTTAAAATACTGTTAAATAAGGAATCTTTTTTTTTTTCTGATATTGTCTCTTCTTACAGCTGAGGAGTTAACTCTGTAGTAGAGTGAAATTGGTTAGAATTCAAAGCAAAGCAACTGAATGTTAATTGCGTACAATCAGTACCCTGGCAAATAATTGCCTATTAAAATATCCACTTCCACACACACAGGAGAGGGGGCAAATATGTATTTAAATATTTTTTCCCAGGAGGAGAGGGTGATTGTATGTGACTCCCACTTTTATGGAAACCTTGCTTCTTAGAGAGTAGGTTATCTTGAGCCCCCATATTTAGAGGCCAGAATATCACATTTCTAAATTAAATATTTCTATTAAAAGGAAGCAAACAAATAATTTTTATATACTGTGGCTTAGGAAAAAAAATGTATACTTATATTATATTTTACTATGGGTATTTGAGGTTCCAGAAAAAAATATGACAGTTGAAATCAAAATCCATCTAGAATTTACATTTAAGATTTTCAATTTCCCACTTATGACACTGCCTCCCTACCTGCCCCTTGTCCAAATTTTTAGACCTCTATCTTCAGCTGAATTCTTTGCTTACTATGCAGAGAAAATTAGGAATATATAGAATTACTTCACTCCCCAAAAAATCATGGGGCAGAATATAGTACAGCTTATTATTTTTGTTTTCTGAAACATTTTTTGCCCATGTCTTTCATGGGTGCAAGAATATATCTTAACCTATAGTACAAAGGTTATGACACAGTCTAAGGCCAAAAGGGCCTGGGATAGTGACACAGTTTCTCTACCTTCTAGTTGCATGACATTAGGTAATTTATTTCAAGTTGTAAGACTCAAATACTGTAGAATATGAATAAATGAATAGTATCCATTTAATGTTAGTGGTGTGAGGATAAATAAAATAGTACATGTAAAGCACTTAGTACAACATCTGGCATGCTACAAGAAGGTATAATTAAATGTTAACAGATTCTCTTCTGACTCTTGAAATTCATTATTTATCTGATTAGACAATGTAAAAATATGAGAGTAAGTAAAGGAATCAAATATGATAAATATAGAAATGCAACTATAAAGGAAAGACAAAAAAATGTAACTACTCTTACTCTATTAATGCCAGAGGAAATTATTTTTTATTTAACATCAGAGATAAATCTATTAAGAAAGCAACAGCAATCTATGTTATCCAGGGGGAAACTGTTAGAATCTGTCATTGTTTTCTCTTTGGCAGCATGATTATGCCTGGGTAATGCCATATTCAAACGTGTTCATCTGTGCTGTTCTTGGAAAAAACAAGCAGAGACACGTTAGATTATGCCTATCAATACAACACATTTCCTTTTTAATTCAACGGAATAAAATAAACAATTTGCATCTTGGTTGATGTTGATGTTTACAAGTAAGGCAAATCTCAAAATCTGTAAAATATTATTTTCCCCTCATAAAAGCATAATGGGATGGTTTAATTGTAGCTTTGACATTTTAAAACACAGGTTATATGCTTAAATGACACCTTTTAAATTACAGATGGCAAGAGATTGTTTGCAAAATAATATAACATTTTAGCTAACCATAACCAGGGGCTATTATTTTGGTAGAGCATAATAGTAACTAGAATAAATTCACTTGGAGTTTTTGTATAACAATAACAAATCAGCTGTCACCAGTCCAGTAAAGTACTTAATTTTATCAAATGCTTTCTAGAAAATGAGCTCTTTTTTGTATAAATAAGGACAGATGAATCTTTTTAAAACACTGTTTCAAAGGGTCAAATCATTTTTTAAAAATATGATATCTGAGACAGTAGGAACAGAGAAAATTCTTTACCTCAAATGACTTATTTGTAGGTTTAGCAAGTCCAAGGGCATGAACCCAACTCAGTCTAATATTAAGGTCAATTTAATCACTCTGTCTACTATATGTTCTCTACAAACTATCTGCCTAAGTCATCCAAACCTGCTAGCCTTAGCTGTGTTATCTAGAAAATTGTTCTTCTTTCTTTAATCTGGTATGTTATGAGAGTTAAATGAAATGATCTTTTATACTCTTTGAAGAACATATTTAAGTTGATGTTTCTTCAAAGAAAGGCATAATTCTTTAAATGTTGACTTCTAGTTTTGTTGTGTTTTGTTGATTATTCTGGATAGGTCTACCTACATTTCTCTGGTTTTCTCCACTTCCTTAGTCGTATGTCTTGGCTCAAATGAACTAGTTGAGCACAGGTTCATGGATCTAATACTTACCTGGTGCTAAAGACTTAACTAACCATCAACATCACTGTAGCAGTATCAACCTATGTCAATTATTTCCCAACACAGCAACTGAACCTAATTTAATATTATTAATATTAGAGTGAAAATAAAGTCATCTATATAGTGGAAGGCATCTATGTAGTTGACAGTTCCTATTAAATTCTTGTTTGTTTAACTGAGATTAAGCAGAGCTCTCGTAGTTCATACATGAATGCCTGGCTTCTTTTATACTCTGATAGACCTGCAAAGACCATCCCCAGATGCTCATCTAGAAAGGGTACTAAACGAATTATAATAGAGGGTACTTGGGAAGTTGCTAAAAGAAGCAAGAGCAAGAGCTAACAAGACAAAATTTTAGTGCTTTACAATTTTGTTCTTAGTCAGCCATAATAGTAAACCAACGTGATGACTCTGTCTTGGCACTGACTGATTACAGACACAAAGGGCAACAGGCCACTTTTGCGGAAGAAATGTGGAATATACACAGTTCGAGGGGGCTATTTCAATATGGCAGATGGATTGAAGGGCTTGGTGAATGTCCTCTAATAAATATATTCTAACTAACTCATAAAATATACACCTCTGTTCTCAAAACAGGTCAAAATTGGTAATTGTATTCTGTGTGAAATGTTTTCTTAAGCATAGTCCTCATTCTACATATTAAATGGAAAGATGAAGAGTGCAAAGTAAATGCATAGCTACATGAGACTGTTTTTCACAACTTTAAGCATGAAGGTACTCTCACATATTCATAGAGCATAATTATTTATCTTATAGTTAATATACTTTGAAAATAAATGTGGGTATTCCTTTTTCTTTACATGAACTCAATACAAGCTGAAGATGTGTGGGCTTGATCAATGCATCTAAATAAATCCTCCCCTTAATGAAAAAAAATGGAGCGAATAAGTTGTTCCTTTAGGAAATAGTTACTTATTAAAGGAAATACTTGAACGGTTAACTAACTCTTCAAAAATAATTAGGACCTCTCTTCACAAGGCAAGGAAGATTCTGACAATCTTGGAAATTAAGGCACCTGTGTCAAATTACTTCTGTAATAAAATTTGCAATCAAACCAAAATTACAATGAACATGTGTTTCTCTGGTTATAGGCTTGCATTCCTTAGCACTTGCCTACAAACTGTCAGGCTATTTTGCTCAAAATAACTTCTAAATAATATTTTAGACCGGATAACTTTTTGTATGCATTTATCTTTCAAAAAACAAAACACTAAATATATTTTCAAGGTAGAAAAGGCTTAGTGAAATCACTGGATTTAATCTATTGCTATGTTTGTCATTAAACAAGCCATTATTATTTCATTAGTAGTTATTTTATTATTATATTAGATCATAACATTAGAGTTGTAATAAACTTCAAGATGTCGCATTCTAGCAAAGAAAGACGTCCTTTTATTCAATAAAACTCTTGATGTCAAAGGAAGTAACTGATTTGCCCAAGGTTATATGGCTATAAAAGTCTTATGAATTTCTGACCCTGACCCTTATTAGAAGACGTGTTCTAGAGTCAACCCTTTGTCCTAAAAGGTCCAGTATCTTGCTGAATAATTTAATGATCAGAGTTTTCCCCTCCTGATGTGGATTCCTCTACCTGGTTGAAAGTTTCCACCTGCCTGAGCGATTTTATCTAGAAAGCTGGGCCTTGGGGACATATGGTGGACAAAGGGAAGAGTAGGAGGGAGGTGTTGTATGTCGTTTTTCCAGCTACAGGTATTTATTTATGGATTTATTCTAACATAGTTGAGGGACCTCCAGCCTGATGGTTAAAAAAAGGAAAGTTTGGTGCAATTGGAGCACTAAAGGCTGACGACAGGCACACACAGCCACACACATGTGCAAACTCAAAAGTGTATACGGTTTTAATGCATATTCTTGTCCTCAAATCAAAAGTTTAATGAAAACTCAGATTATTTTTCCTTGTCCAATGAAAGAGGCAAGACTAGATAACTACTAATGGTGATTCCAGGTTTATGACTCAAGTCTTGGGCTGCAAACTGTTGGTCTTCTGGCTTTATGTATCACTCTGATGTTTGGTTTGAGCCCACCATAATGGCCATGTAACTAGGCAGGCATTATGCTTGGTCATAACTCAAGCAAATTCATACCCACTGTCCTTATATTTACCTACTTCATCAATTCATATAATCTTCCAGGCCTCCTGGTGGCACTGAGTTTACAAACAGAGGATGTAGAACGCCCTCTGTGCAAAGTAGGGTGTCTGCTTCCTATAGCAATACTTTTCCACTCCAGTTTAATGATTTTATTTTTTATTTGATAATATCCCTGCCAAAAAATAATAGTGGAATGCAAGGACAGTTGAACCTGTGGTATGTGAGATGCACTTGATAAACTGTAAATCTGGATAATAACTGCCCCTTCCATTTGTATGATTAATCTCATATGAAACTAAGTCTCTGGTTTGGGGGTGTGTGGGTTTTCTAAATTTGTGTGCTTGTGTAATTGAGGAAGAAGGGGATTGTAGATGACAGGTATAAGACAGCGGAGGGGCAAGTCTAACTACCACAGCACCTGGAATGTGGTAAGAACTCCATAATTATCAACTGCATGAATAAATGAACAAGTGCACGACAAAATGAACACGACTAAACTGTGGTTTTATACCGGGTGCAAGTGGAAAAGGAGGGGTAGGAGGACTTTAATTTAAGGATTGGCCAACTCTATATGGTCTGTTATACCAAATTCTCAAGGGCCCCGCAGTATCACTATGGTCTCAGTGAGTAACAAGGATCTGAGAAAGTGAATCTGAGAAAGGGACAAGGATACTAGCATTGCGATGGAAGAAAGCAGTTCGAGAGAAATATACAGGCCTTATGACACCAACACCCCCATCTGGTTAGTAGCTACCAACAGAAGGCACCAAAACCAAGTCATGCATTTTTTATAATTATGCTAAAATTTTATGTTTAAGTGAAACACCACGCTAAAGCACATCTTCCTTTAACAAAGATTCTTGGCTTTCTGCAGCAACTTGGAGCAACGACATTGCTCAATTACATCTTACTGCAGATGTGCAAATGAGGCAGTTAAGAGGAGGTTCCTGAAGAGCATGTTGCATAAGCCAGCTCTCACCAGGACATTTTCTTTTTTTCTTTTTTCCAATTCTCTTTCTGTTCTCTCTCCTCCCTCCTGGCTCCCTTAATTTCTTTCTCAATCTCGTCGTGTGTTAAATAAAAGCTACAAACCATATTTGTTGACAGTTTATAGACTTCAAAGTCAATATTTTTACAAAGATGGTATATTTCACAAAGTATTCTGTTAGAACAATTGATACTGCCATTCGTATAACTAGTCATTATAATTACTTGACTACGTGACTCTGAAAAAGAGCTGTTGTTAACCACATTTTATACATCAGGAAATAAATTCAATGTGTTTAAGGGGCTCATAAAATAACAAAGCTGGGATAGGAACTGAAGTGTAAATAAATAACATTCAACAACAGACTATTACTTTATAATATCAGTGGATTTTCAGACTAGCTCAATCCTACCCCAGAAATGACTATTTATCATAAAAACTGTGCCATATATGGATGTCCAGCCTTGAAGAAGACAGTTGGGTGGGTGGGTTGGTTGTAGCAATGTGCCAGATTTATCTGGAAGACAGTGTTGAGGATTTGAAAAAGGAGTCCCTTGTCTCTGCCTTCCTTATTATTACCTACTAAAGAGTAATAAATCTCCTCGGTATTGAAATAGTCCCCAGAGAAGAATTAAGCCTACTGATAATTCCTATATTAGTATTAAACCCTTTAATCTGAAGAACACAGTCCAGAGATCATTGCAAGGGCAATTTGGAGTGGTTCTTTAGATTGAGGAGAAACTCAGAATGTAAAAACTCGAGGGAAAGAAAGGAAAAGAAGACAGAAGGAAGAGATGTTCACATTTAGAGGCTTAGATCACTCTCTTTCTATCTGATCTTCTTTTTTCCTCAAATCCTCTCTTTCCATTTCCATACAGCTGGGTTATCATCTACATATGGAAACTTCCAGGCTCCACCTCCTCATCTTCAAAAGTCAAATGTTCCCTGCATTTATCAAACTGACAAACATAGTAAGTCTCTAAGTAGCAATGGGGACCAAAAATCTCCTTGGCATTCTCAATTTATATATTTTACATTTTCAGCTTCCCACAAATATGCTGCATGATATTTGAGCTGCAGAATTACTGTGCCATTTGCAAAATGTCTGATTACGCTTTTTTATAAAATTCCAACCAATGCTAATGTGCCCTAAGATACCACATATTGCTACCCTCTTAAGGCATTGAATGTGAAATTACCATCCACAATACCATCATAAGAGAGGAATAAAGACAGATTACCTGGGGTTAAGAGGATGACTGACATAGTGATGAGTGAGCATACAACTAAAATCACCAGCAGGGCAATAGCAATTCCCTTCCAGTTTCTCTGTGGAGGGCTGTTACTTCCCAGTTCCTACCAAGATAGAAAAAAAAGTTTCATAATTATACATGCTCCAGGAGAAATGTATTCATAAAGGAATGATTCAGTGCATGGCACAATCACAGTTTGAAAGCTCATTAGAATCCATTTCCTCTTTGGTAGTTCATTTAATTATTCAAAAGTGCATATATTATAAATGGCTATCTTTTGGGGGGGGGCAATCTTATCTCTCTATGAGATAAACCAGCAGAGCTTTATGCCTGCTGTCCAAAATGTAGATGGTGTAAAAAATGCATTGAGTATAAACACCAGGACGATAGCCAAAACACTCTGCAAAATAATTATGGAAATAAAGTGCGTCCATTTACATTTATTTTTGCTGCAATGGAACCTACAATAAAGATTTAAATACAAATATTCTTGAAGTGTTATAGACTACTTTTCTAACGATGAGGGAAAAGATTAGAAATGGGGAAATCATTCAAAATGCCCCTCACTGTGGAACAGTGCACATTTGTCAGCACAACAGGTCTTTTTTAAACAGTTCCCCCACCACTCATAAAAACCAACAGGATGTAGTAACTAAATTAAATGAGTGCTTCTATATCAACAGTTAATGACATTTTCTTGCTGAGCAACATGCATGATATTGGCAAGAGGCATGATTGATGGGGAAGGATAAACTTGTACATCTCTCACAATGCACATAGTAAAGCTATTCATTCTTCAGAGGATCTGTGTTCTACTCTGTTGACTAGAAATATGTGAGCATAATCTACCAGACCACAATGATTTGAAATGAATGCCAGCTTTTCTAAAGTTTCACACTAAGTGAACTGCTTGGAATGTTCTCCTTCAATAGACTTGCACAAATCACCCTTTCTCATCATTCAAGTCTCATCTTGTTCATCTTGTTCTCTGCTACATCCCTAGCATTTCACACAGGTTTGGGACAAACTAATTGTACCACAGATAATTTTTTAAAAATGAATGAATGAATGATATATAATAATAATTAATTAATTGATAATAGATTAAAAAATGAATGAACGATATCATCATCGTGATGATGATGATGATGACAGTTGTAGTTGTGATGATTTTGCTTAAAACCATGTATAAAGATCCATTATATCCCTGTCAAAATTATTAACTCCTTAAAGTAAGAATTATGTCTTAGACAACTTTTAGATTCCTTAGACCACTTAACAATCCCTGGTTCTCTTAATAGGTGCTTAGAAAGTAGTTGACTAATTAAGTGGTGGGGAAAGTAATCATAATTGACTTTTCTTTTCAAAGACTTCCTACCACCCAACATCTGAAAGCAATTGATTGCCCATGCCAGGCCCATAGAACAGGTAGGATGCTATGCAGCAGTCTGAGACAAGGAACATATTAGGAGTTTGAACCATGGTCATCTAGATCGTCTGGAAGTAGAACAGAGTCAATGTTAGGTTATGATATGCCTAGGAGAAGTTTGGATATTTAAAGACAAATATTATATAATCCCTACGTAGTGCTACTTAGTCCTCCAGTGGACGCATCAGTTGAAATACCCGTGTCCCATATGAGGTTGTATTTGTGTTGTGATTGTCCGGACACACGTAGTACTACAGACCAAACTAAACTGGGTCTTTAACCTACCTGCTCATCTTATAGCTACTGCCAAACAAATTACTCATCACTCTGCAGAGAACAGTTGGTTTACAAGAAAAGGATGACCATTACACAAATAGTTTATGTAAATCCACATGCATTTTTAATTTGTTCAGGTGCAAAGAGAAAAATGCTGGAAATAATAAGCAGAAAAAATGCAAGATTTATATATCATTTTATTTGTCAAAATAAGGAAAAAAAGCTTAACCATCAGATTCACTTTTCTTAAAAAGGAGGTAAAGTGCAGGACACCAAAATTTGAAATTTTTAAAAATAATATTCCATTTGCACTTTCTTTGGGAAATGCCAGTGTATTTATCTGCCATAGGTATTTTGAAAAGAAATACAATCCATCTATATTAAAATAGTCTCAAAAGTGGTGACATTTTGAGAAAATACAAGGAAAAAATCATGGAGATGTTGAAATTATGTTTCTAGATTGGATGTGGGTGTGTTTTAATAAAAATAGATTTTCTTAAACCACATGTCTACTTTATAAGAAGCACAGGGAAAGTTCTTTAAAATATCTTTATTTCTGCTTGAAAAGGTGTACTTAGTTTTTTAGGCTTAGAGTATTAGCATTTCTTACATTGAGTCTTAGTTTGGTTCTCAAACTAAGTTATCCAAAAACTTTCACTTTTTTTATCCCAACCCTATACTTACTTTATTATTTCAGTATCTTTCTGATGTGCTTAAGTCTTCACAAATACAGACTTTAATGGTTTCTGAAATAAATTCAACAAAGTTCTTCAAAATTAAAAAAAAAAGGGCAACACATTCCATCAATTCATCTTCTGTTAAATAGCTCAAAAGTTTGGATTTTTTAAAATTTGAATTATTTTCTTTTACTCATGATGTTCACATTTTCAACTGTAAATAATTCCAACTATGAATAGGTCATAAACAATCCAAAGACATTTATACTAAATCATCTGAAAATATCTTAACAGATGTTAAAATACTTTTAAATTTTCTATATTGTTTCATATTAGAGAAATATAGCATGTTAGAGTTAAGACTTTAAAAGACACCTGGGATAAACTTCAACTTAAATAAAAATGCTCTTAAAGCATACCTTAAAAATGTTTAGCCAGCTTTGGCTTGGAAAATGTTGAGATATGGGGATTCAACGGTTGGCCAATTTCCTTTAAATAATCCCATTTATCATTCAACAAAATCTACTGGAGTATGTTGGGGTTTGGGATACTAAACTACATGTTATGTGGGAATACAAATTAAAACAAGAGCTGTCCCCAGTGAACATATGGTCTAATGAGGGATTTGCTAGGCAACAATATAAATAAATACGGGTAAAACAGGAAATCACCAAATTTTGTTAAGGAAAATGAGGAGGGAAGTTATTAATTTTTCTATTTTGATACAAAACATTCACTTTGCATATTCAATCAACATCCTTTAAAAAAAGGTGCTAAGTATGGTGGAATTACAAAACTATACAAATGTGGAGTTAAAAAGGAATCAGGAGTTTTCTTAAAAGTAAGTGGAAAGTACGTGTAAAAAGACACAGGTAGGTATTTGGAGAGTTCAACAAAGTGTGTATTTTTTCCTTATACCAAAAATAAATAATAATTGACAAAATTTACAAGCTAGAATAGGCCAATAAAAGCTATTGAGATAATTTTCAGGAAACTTCCAAAAGAAGAAGGGCTACAGATTTTGCCTCCAAGAAACAAATGATTTTTGTATCATTTAGAACATTTTATAACACATCAAAAGAAGAAAAAACTCCAAATTTTTATTAACTTCATATTGTCTCAATAGAATGTCTGAAAAAGATAGTACAAAAAATTTTTGAACTCAAATTAGAGAAATAAAAGCAATTATACTAAATAAAACTTTAGTGAATTGAGTGCAAGAGTTTAGTATAAATAACAATTAAATATTACAGAATATTGTCCACTATTGGAAGATATAGTCATGGTTTCCTACAACATATCAGTTAGGAACATTAATAAGGATATCATAGAGACCATTTCTCATATTTAAGTTGCAGTTAGTATTTATAGTGCCTACTGCTTCTTAAAATTGCACATTTTACTCATGGCCATTTATAATTTCCTCATTTATCCTGCTTCTATGATTACAGGACTCTATGCTAAGTGAAGTACATACTTTTTTTTTTATAAATGATCACAAGTTACACATTTTTTCAAAATTATGCTCATTATAAGTTTGTGCTGTTGACCTACATGAGGCAGTGCTGAATCAGTGCTACTCAAAATATGAGCTATGGACCAGCAGCATCAACATCATCTGGAAGCTTGTTAGAAATGCTGAGCAAGTACCTTTCATTGCTTTTTGCTTTATTATTTGGTTTTATTTTGATTTGTATTTGTTGTTCAAAATTAATTTGTTTATAAAAGAACTGGCAATTATATCAATTGCAATTTGGCATTTATCACTCTCCAATAATTATGATTGTTGGTGACTCACTCCCAGATAGATTACCATTAAATTAGAAACAAAACAAAGGTGACAGCTATCATCAATATACTGCATAGTATTAATTTTACATTTCTAGTGTCAAGATTTAGAGGTCTGGGATGAGGCTAAGCAACTGTGATTCTGAACATGTTTGAGTTAAAAACTGCAACTACAATTATTTATAAAAACAATTAAGATACAGAAAACAGGTCTGATGTCAGAAAGATGGCAAACTAGAAAGCCCCATTTCCTCATTCCCCCATAGAAATACCCAATAAGCTACCACAGACTGACTGAAATAGCTTCGTGGGAGCTCTGTTAACCAGTCAAATATCTGCAGCAACCAAGTGAATGCTCAATCAAAAAAAAAAAGCCACACTGAAAAAGGTAGGACATTTCATGGCATTTTTGCTTGTCCTTGCCGCAGCCTGGCACAGTGTGATGCAGTCAAAATGAAATGGCCCAATTTCCAGTTTTTTCTCTTAGGATGGATGGAAAACAGTGGAACTTGTTTGAAATGTCCTGGTCTGTCTATGGGCTGCTTGAGGAACTGATTTTTGTTTTGCCTGATGGACGAAAATGGAGCTCAGACAAAAATGACAATGTAGTATGGATCTAGGTTTGAAAGCAATGGAAAACAG
This sequence comes from Daubentonia madagascariensis, assembly GCA_023783475.1. Taxonomy (NCBI): domain Eukaryota; kingdom Metazoa; phylum Chordata; class Mammalia; order Primates; family Daubentoniidae; genus Daubentonia; species Daubentonia madagascariensis. The sequence continues at coordinate 72,762,050 of JAKFHU010002088.1, read as the reverse complement.
TGACAGGTGCTATGGTTTCTGAAAACTGCAGGGGGACTACAAACATGCAGAAACTGTGAGCAAGAAGTTATAGGCAGAGAAATACAGTAAAATACCCAAAACCTCAAGAATAAGCAAGGCTCTGAAATTCTTAGAGAAATTAAAAAATTAAAAATCATCCCTATACATGGGGCAATTGGGAGGGAAAAGTGCACACACAGGCCCAGGGAAGACACATGCCTAGAAAAAGTCTGAGAAAAACTTAAACCTTGAAGCTGGGCTAATTTGAGAACATCTTCCTCCACACAGTCTCCAAAGACTGGGAGAGGTGTCTGTTTCCTGAAACATCCTATTTTCAACAAAAGATCATGAGGCATATGAAGAAACAGGGAAACATGGTCCATTAAAAGGACCAAAATAAATTTCCAGTAATCAATCTTAAAGAAACAAAAGCTTCACACAAGAGAAAGTGTGAAGTACTAGAGAAAGACTTTGAAACAACTGTCTTAAATATGCCCTGAGAGCTAAAAGAAAGGGCAAACAAATTAAAGGAAATCAGGAAAATGATATATGAACAAAATGAGAATATATTTAAAAATATAGAAATTATGGCTGGAAATTCACATTTTACTATATCTAAAACAAAATGGCCATATGATCCAGCAATTCCACTTCTGGTTATATACCCCAAGGAATTGAAAGCAGGAATTCAAACAGATATTTGTACACCCATGTTCATAGGAGCATTATTCACAATAGCCAAAAGGTGGAAGCAGCCCAAATGTCCAAAAACAGATGAATGAAAAAACATGTGGTATATCTATCTATCTGTCTATCTCATTGAGCCTTGCAAAGGAAGAAAATCCTGACAGTTGCTACAACATACATGACCCTGACCCTTAAAGACATGACGCTAAGGCAAATAAGTTAGTCATAAAAGGACAAATTATTCCAATTTTATGAGGTACCTAGAGTAGTCAAATTCATAGAGTCAGAAAGTAGAATAGAAGTTGCCAGAGGATGAGAGGAGCAGAAATGGGAGTTATGTCTTAATTGGTACTCAGCTTCAGCTGAGAAGACGAAAAATGTTCTAGAGATGGGTGGGGCTGATGGCTGCACAACAATGTGGATGTAGTTAATGTCACTCAACTGTGTACTTAAAAATGGTTAAAAGGGTAAATTTTATGTTATTTTTATTTTACCACAATATGTAAAATAGCAATATTCACACTGGCAAAAGATATATTAAATGACTTTAGAAAGTTTTAACATCCAAGAATAGAAAACCACAAGACTTTATTGAGGGATTTATAAGACGACTTGATGGATGCAGAGGATCTTCAAATTCCTGTTAAAGAAAATTCAATGAGAGAAAGATGTCCATTCTTCCTTGATTAATCTGAAAATTTAAAGCTATTCCAATGAAAAGCCTAACAGAACTTTTTTTTCTTAGACTGATAAAGTGATCTTTAAAAGTCACTCTCAAAAATAATCATATTTAGAAAGAGAATAATTTTGAAAACAATTTGTGATGGATGTCGATTATCAAGATGCAATATAAATATGTGCTAATGCAAAAGTGTGATGTTAATAAGAAAGGAAAAATATTTAGAAGCAAAACACAATTTCAAAGAAAAACGTGACATGTGCAGAAACACACATAGACAGAATTGGTTCTATTTTAATCTCTACTTTCTTACTATACCTGTGTTCTGCAGCAAAGGAAAATTGGGGTTGCACACAATGTTCCAATGAGATATGTCATGATCTCCATGGAACCAAATCAGACAGTCAATTTTTTCATTATCTTACAGTATTTCTTAGCAGCATTCCAAATTCACTGCTCTCGCCTCCCAGAGGAGCCTTTTATTGGCTCCTGCGACACCACACTTTACTATTTTTTGTTCTCTATTGCTAAGCACTTCTCCAATTCCTCTAAACCGTGGAGTTCCCCAGGCCTTGGCACTGGCCCACCTCTTTTCTCTACATGAACACTATTTCTAGTGATCTCATTCAATAGCACTTTTTATATTATTCAAATTTTTCTATCATCTTTATATGTTAATGTTAAAAAGAGAATGCACACATAAGATACTCTCAAAAAGAGGGAAATAAAGACCAGAATGATCAGTAAGTAGAGAGAAAGGTAAGGGTACTATACCCTTCAGACAATCTTCTCTTTCTATATGTAAAACATCCTCCGTACATATCAACATCAGTGCTATTTATAGTGCCTACTGCTTCTTAAAATTGCCTGTGACATTTGTGCCATTCATAGTTTCCTACTTTTTTTCTGCTTCTCTGATGAGAAAACTTAATGCTAAGTAGAATACAGATTTTCATCAAAGGACTCACATTTTTCAAAATTGGGCTTCTTAGTAGGTTAATTCTATCTACCTATTTAGATAGTTCCTTAGCTCAGTGCAGTCCACGGACCAGCAGAGTCAGCACCATCCGAAAGCTTGTTTGAAATAAAAATTATTCAGCCCTATCCTAGACCTTCTGAATCTCCAAGGCCAGGGTAGGACCAACACTTTCTTTTAACAGGCTCTCCAGGTGACTCAGCTGTGAGCTAAAGTTTGAGAAACATTTCTAAAGGTTAGTGCTACTCAAAGTATGATCAATGTCACCTCTTAGTTTATATAAACACCAATTACTCATCCCCAGCCTAAACCTACTGTCTTCCTGGGAAGGGCTGAACAATATTTCTTTTAACAAGCTCTTTAGATGATTCCTGTGCACATTCAAGTTTGAGAACCCCTATCACAGAAATTAAGTCCTGGAGTGATGCAGTTCTGGAATGGCTAAAATGATCCATCTCAAACTCAGAGAAATTTGGTGGTTGCATTACAGATTAGTGTTTTTGGAGTCAGTACATCTGGATTTTAATCTCCAATTATCTACTTACTAGCTCTGTTACATAAACAATTGACCTAATCTATTTAAGCATAATTATAAACCTAAGTAGTCATGCCTGAAACATATGATCAGGTTTATTAATCTTTCTCTACACTTGTTATTTTCCAAATTTTGTTTAAGTGTGAACTGAGTTCCACCTGGTCAGAGACTATTCCACACTCATCTTTGCATCTCCAGTGCCTAGTAAACACATACAAAGTGTTCACAAAATATGTGGACTGAAGCACTATGCTCAGCTTTATTCTTTAAGAGTAAGAATAGAGTCTTTAATCTTGAGTGATACATCATCTCTACAATGTGAGGATTAGAGGATATATGCATCTGAAATCTAAAGAGAAAAGACAACCTAGGAGTGCCCTTGTCGACCCATTCCAGGAGCTATATGTTGTGGTCTAAAAGAATGTCATTGATCTACAAACTGGATCAATAATCCTAAATTTCTGGGGTTGATTAGCCAGCATGAATTGTTAACAAGCCAATCAGCTTTAAGCTTCATTTTAGGAGCTGAGCAGGCTGCAAACATAATCTTCTGCTAAGTCTGTCCAAAATTCTATCATTTAACAAACTAACCTCTTGTCTACAAGGAAGACAAAGAACATAGTCATTTGTCATTGTATGCTCAATGCCTAGCACAGTTTTTTATACACAACGCATCCACTCTTATTTATTGCATATACAAATATAACAAACCCAGAAAATATTTTTTGGCTTTCTATTCTTTATCTTTACCTTGAACTTACTTTCATAATTTCAATTCTTAATTTTCAATATTTTTTCAAAATTAATTATCAAGGTGTGATATAAAACTCTAACAGATTATCCATGCCTAATGTGTAATATTCATTGTTGAGAGGTAGAAAATAGTAAACCTAGCAGCCTGGTCTTCCCACCTAGGCTTCCCATCAATAATTACTTGTATGATTTATGATAAGTCTTTTATCTTCTTAGGCATCAAACAGGGGCATTGTCTGACACATCCAGCATGTCACAAAACCACACCCACTTTTCTTTTCTACCTTCTAGATATAACACAGACTCATTTTGCTCACATACAAAATAGAGGTGATACTTCCATATAATTTTGTGAGCTTTCCAAGAATTAATGTAAGTGAAAACTGTTTATAAACCATTTTGTCTATATCAATTTAAGTTTTGTAACCATGTCTCACAAATTTGAAAAAAATATACATAATTGTTCTTGAGGATTAACTGTCATTGAGTCATGAAAAGTAGTTTCTTTGAACCTGACAGTTTTAAGACTTCTGTAAACTCTTAATGAACATATACATTTTTGAAGCCTAAGTGTGGTCTCAGCCTATTGCTAAGATAGATGCTGATATATATTGAATTGATGGAAAGAAGGAAGGAAAGAAAGATGATAGGTAGGAAGGAAGGAAGGATTCCACATGAGCTTATTGCCCCCAAATAAATGACAATCTGTTTGGGAAGATTAATAGTTTATGAAACATTAAAAGAACAAAAGAGACAAAATACTTTTAAAAATACTCAACAGTGTGGTGCTAAATGTGATAGAAATGCAGGGAAGAGAGATCCCTGATGGTGTCCAGTGTTAGAAATGCTAAAGATCAAATCTATTCTGACCCTTTCCCAGTTGAAGAAAATCTAGATCAGAAAGAGCTTAGATTAAAAGACAGAAGAAGGTCATCCCAGGCTGAGGAAACTCTCATGCCCCTCTTATCTCTTCAAGTTGAACAAGGTGTGTTTAATGTGCTTCCCTTTCTAGTGGTTAGTTAAAGGTTGTAATTGCCCAGGAGTCAAATAAGATTCCAAACAAAGGTTAAGAAAATAGTGAAGCCATTGGCAATATACGACTGCCTGCAAAGAACAAGTGGCACTGCAGCTTCAAGCTAAGTTCAAAGTCAGCATTATTAATTTGCTCTTCATAACACAGATGACCTTTAGATGCTGCTGAGCATCTTGGGGAAAATTTGGCAATTCACCCCAGCTCCTTATTTTAACTAACTGCACTTCGTCACCACCACCACTAACTCCCAAGCCAAAAACCGTCCCAGCAAGACAACACAGAGTGAGATCTGGAGCTCCCTCTCTACCTCTGGACAAGTGCGATTCTCATAAGGCTTGCCAGAAGAAAAGTTGGGGGCTAAGAAGACCTGCCCTCTTTCAGTAGAAAAACCTTTGGCTTCCTCAGGAGCCAAAACCAACACTGAAATGGAAAGACACATTTGATCTAGCTCAAAACTTTATTTTTTCCACACATTTATTTATTAAGCATCTGTTATTAACTCAAAAATTAAATGTAATAAACTTTGAAAATTAAGCATTCATTTCATTGCAAAAATTTTTATTCTGCCTTCAAAATAGGGGGAATGGAGTTATAGTTACTCTTTAAGTTTAAAGATAACATGTATGTAGAAGAAAATTTTTCTAATACTTTCTTCACATGCAGAAATTTAAAATCATAAAAGGGAAGCTACAGCTAAGACATCAATTTTACAACATTTTCTTTAAAATAAAAAAGAGCAGAAATCAATGAAATGAGGCAGAACAGGAACTAAATGTGCTTTTAATTATTTTTATTGCTTTTGCCATTAAAAATGTTAATAAGTACCATATAGACATTTAAAAAGGAAAGAAATAGCAAATTATATTTACACTGTGATAATCAATATTCCTATGCTCCTTTTAATCAGAAATGTTAAGAATATGTGTGTGTTTTAACTTCTGTACTACTCTGTGATGGTTAATAACCAATTCTAACACATATACCATACAAGAAAAAAGAAGTTAATAGAGATTTGAACCTTTTATTTATATCTGCAGTAAAGTAGTATCCTGGCTATTTTTCAGAAACTCCATAGACCACGAATAATTAAATAAACCCAAGGTAAGTTATACTTTATGTGCATAAATATGCATCACACATCATTTGTGCTTTGCTTAAAGAAGAACTTCTCTGGCTGAAATTTTTGTGTGGGTGAGTAAGGCAATTACTCGCCTCAAAGCCAGTCAGTGTTTCTATTCATCTACTGATGAGAGCCTTCTTTTTCCCTAGTCTTTGTAAATAGAGTAGCCAGTATCTGCAGCAGTCCCCAGAATGTCCCCTCAGTACTGCTAGTTAAATATAGACCATCCCCCCACACTTTCAAAAAAGGTTTGCTCTAAAGGCTTTTTTTTTTTTGCCTGAATTATTAGCTTATGGGTAGTTTAAGTCCAAATTAAGAGTTTTCTTTTGTTTTGCATTTTTTAATATCTTCATTTTTCAGGAGCAAGGAACAAAATTCTATCAACCTATGTCTAGAGGAGAAGGAGGGGTTGGGGAGAGACAGCCCATCTGCCAGGAAGAGATAACCAACTTCATGCCTCTCCCTCTTGTAAAATCATCACTGCTTTGGCCACAGGAGAAACATCAATTCATTTTGTGGTAATACTTATTAGCATAATAAAAGCATTCTGAGAATTTGGGGAGGTTTAATAGGCTTCTCCTTCATAAAATACATAGGTGCAAGAACTCCATATTAATTGTCGCAATTGATAAGCTTACCAATGTGGACCTAGTCATTTGTCATTTTGTTCTGCTTTTCAGAAGAGATTTTTGAAGATAAATTTAAGAATTGTTCTTCAAAGAAGGGAAGCCAAAATACCATTTTGGAAGTACTCTTCCCCAAAAAAGCAAAAACAGAGAGAGAGAGACAGTACAAAACAATAACAATCCTTTCAGATGTAAATTTACAAAAGCTAATCCAAAAGTAAACAAAATCTACCTACTAGTATATGAATTCCACGTGAACTGAATCTTGTTTCTTTTGTTCAGCATATACACTGTGCTAATAAAGCCTGATAGCAACATATATTTGGTTAATAAATTAATCTCTAAAACCAAAATCATATTTCCATCTTAGGTTAACCTGCAAGTGAATGTATGCCTGCCCATACTGTGATTGCCTTTTGGGCCTCTCTAGAATGACTCAATCACACCCCCAAGGCATCCCTCCTGAGTCTGCTCATAGCATCTTGGCTTATCCCTATGGTAGCATTTATCAAATTGCACCTGATTGCCCAGTTTCATGCATCTCTTCCACTAGACTAGATCTTTAATCAATAAATATTCATTGAACATGGGGATGACTAGCATAGAATATATACACTAACAGGTTGAATAGCTTCCTTTTTAGGGAAAGATATTTCTTTTGTTGTTGTTTTTCATGTTAGAAAATTGTGTCGGGGAAGATAATGAACATCAAAAACAAAATGTGTCTCTATAGCCTTAGTTTGTTCCTTCAGCAAGAGCAGAGATTTACAAATGTCCACATTGATTCAGATTGCAGTGATCAAGTATGAAATTTCACAGGATCACTCAGAGCATGACTCTAACATAACTTTCCTTTGTCTCTTTCTTTGTCTGTCTCTCTCTTTTATCAATCATCTCTGAAAACCTATCCTACCTGTCTTTCCACATATGGGACTCATTACTCTAATGCTGCCCTGTGTTACTAAATGCCACAGTTTCTGAACAGCTGAACATAATTCCCTTCATTCTTTCCTTACCGGAAGATCGTCTGCATTACATGGTCGTAGAATAGTGAATTTGGGGAATAAAAGAAAGCACTGCCTTCTCAGATTTGAATCAAAAGGAGAACCGTCCCAGTCTACGGAGAAAGACACTGCCTACGTCATGATCACCATAATATACCTAAAGGAGCTGTGTGACAATCGGAAGATGATGTAAATGCCAGAAGTGCCCTCCCAGCTCTTCACCACACTGAGTCTCACGACATGCAAATCCCTATGAAGAAATGAATGTCTAAGGAAACATTAGGTTCATACTACTAAATACTTTAATCATAAAACTGATTTTTCCTTACTCTGATTTCATGTTTGTTAGGCAGTATCTAAATTTTCATTTAGCTTCCCTGAAATATCTGCCAACAGGAACAGAAGGGCCTGACCAAACTGACCTGTGTCCTGCAAGCTGCAAGGCCATTTTTCTTTCCTTTATCAATTTATACTTTGGCAGTGTGGTTTATTTGCTAGTCTCCATGCCCTTGGTTAATGTGAATCTGTACCCAAGAGATGGAACCACTTAATGTGTTTATAAACATCAAAGTATCTGGGCCCTAAACCTGAGTGCCAGGGCTTGTACCTAGGTGAATCCATCAAAATAAATGAAAAGTTACGAGAAGTGTGGGCAGCCATCCAGTTGGCTTTGCAGAGTGATAGCCTGACCTTGGCATTCACCTGCCTTTCAAACGTTCACAGTAGAAACATTTCAAGGATTCAGCCACCATGTTCAGTAAGATATTTACAGCAGATCCTTATATACCATGGGACAATGCCCAGATCCTCAGTAAAAGTTAAGTGTTTCAATTTGATAGCCACATGTTTAGCAGTTACTATATTTTGCAAAGCAACAACATCATCAACAAAAATGATAATATACTATGCTTATGATCCACTGAGGCTAGGCTCCCCAAAATTTAAACACACACCACTTTGGAGGAAACAGCAGCATGACAAGGATCTGGTAAGCTGCAGATATAAATTCAAAGTCCTTTCATAGAGAATCCGTTTAACCTGAACATTTGATGTGTGGAAGTGTTACGAATAAGTTAAAATATGGTGTTTTAAAGTAAGCATAGCTTCAATATAGAGTAGTGAGAAAAAGTCACAGGGCATGTTTTAAAGGCAAAAATTTAGATCCCAAAGATATTTCAAGAAGTAGTTTTTATTAAGTTTCTAGGCTCCCCTGCTACTATTTAGCAGGAAAATTTGAAGAATGGTGTTCTAAAATAAGATCAAAAGAGTTTGAGTTTGTACATTATAAATAAATATGACTGAGAGAAAACATAATTGCTTTTTAGTGTAGTTATTTAGTTTTAGAAATATATAAAGTCTACTATGAGAAGCTTACTAGCTGGACGCATTTCTGTGGAAGTGAAGTTTAGGTGAATAAAGGCTTAAAAACACTGAAGAAAATTAGACTAGTCACTAGACATAATGAAGGACTGGATACATACATGGCATTTAAATGGAATAAAGATTTTTCTCCAGAAGTACTTTAGAACAGGACCTGATGCTGCCTGGGTTGGATAGTCTAAGAAGAGTTCTATAAAAAAACAAATATTTGACAAGAATGACTGCTTAAAATACTTTCCAGTTCTGGGGTTTTCTGATTATGTAAACTTACAGGAAAGGTAATCAATTTCCCTAGTTTTAAGCTTGGGAAAACAAAGTCCATACTAAGCAATGCATTTTTAGGAAGTGCACAGTGGCACAGTGCTATAGATCTGTGAAGTCCAGTTACCACCAACGCTTTGGTATTGATGAATGTGTTGGAAAGTAACAAATCTACAATAAGGATCTGGTCAGTGACCATTTCATTGCCATAAAAGATCAGTTCTGAAATTCTCAAGGCTGCATAACTCCCCAAAGTTTCCCAGTAGTAGTAATTTCATTCTTATTGATGAGTGGATTTAGCATCAACACATCCATCATTCAAGTAAAGGTAGTGATGGAAAAATACATGAATAAAAAAATATTGATAGACCAGCTATATAAATTGCTTATGAAAGCAAGTATTGTAATATCAGTATATAGCAGGACTGTTCTTTATCCAATATATTAAGAGGAAAAAAAACCACACCATTAATTTACCAGCCAGTGGAAATTGTGGTGAGGAAAATTCAATATGTTATGTTGCTTAGTAAAGCTTAAAGTTAGAATTTTTATGTCTCCAGGTTTAATAACATTTTATTAATGATCTTGAGTATTTAGTCTGGGGAAGATAGAAGAAGTGGTATGTAAGAAACGGGCAGAGCCTCATATGTGGTCATATGACAAACTCTAGCCCCTTCCTTGTGTTTTACAGATGGAAAGACAAGCAGGTCAGCAGGGATTATCCTGCCTCGGAGATTGCCACCTTGATTGGCCTTATCTTCATCTGCTTTAAGAAGAAATAGAAACACTCTCTGCTGGCCAGAAAGAAGAATCCATCCTACAAGTCATACTGGAGTGTTAGAGAGATCAGAGACAATCTTATTGCAAATGCCTGATTATTGATGCACCATGATTTAGAAGAAAAAAGGAATTGTCTTTCCCCCAAAAATATACCGTATCACCTCAGGGAGATGCTGACTAATCCGGTGTCAGTGACATCTTTGGGTTAAGATAATCATCTCCACTTAAAGGCTGTTTTCAACGTGGTTTTCATTTCTGCTTTGGTTTAGGTCCCAAATACATACTTCAATCTATAGTCTCAAAGATTCAGCAAGATTATAGTCAATCCTCACATAAAGGTACTGTATGCCCAGAGACAAAGAATTTAAATATGAAATATTGCTATGGCACATCCGATTTGCAATAGATCAGTGTCACGTGACTTAAGGAAATTTTATGGCAAGGATTTGCATACTGCAGTTCCTTTTGTATCAAAAGCATATCAAAGCTGGATACTCTTGATAAAATAAATGGTTTATCTAGTCCAGTATTCTGACAGGATCAAAAGACTTTGGGGACTTTACAGATATGAACATTGCTTATAGAATTCATAACTTTATAAAATGTTTTATTTTACAATAATTTCATGCTAGTATTACCTAAATAGATGTTATGGGTTTTCTCACCATTGTCTCAGGTAGCTTTATTTACTTAACATTTTATTATGAAAATTTTTAAAGAGAGGAAAGTTGAGTGAAATGTGCTATGAACAGCCATGTACCCAGTGCCTAGATTCTAGAATTAATATTTTGCTATATTTGCTTCCCATTCTTTCATATCTACCTACTTATTTGTCCCTGCATACATACCTCTATCAATCCATTAACCCATTCCTTAATCCACCCATCCATTTATCCATCTTAATTTTGGATACATTTCAAGGTAACTTGAACATTGCAAGGTCACTTGTAATTCTGGATATACTTCATTCCTAAACACTTCAACATGTATAACATTGACTTGATTTCACTATTTGTTCTGGTTTTTTAAGGTAAAATTTACATAGAGTAAAATGCACATATCTCAAATGATTCAGCTGTTGCTTTTCATTTGCCTCAATATTTGTCTCTTGCAAATTTCAGCAAAAGCTTCCACTGCTCCCACCCTTTCCCCAATTTCTGATGCACTGGGCCTTGATTTCCCATTGTTCTCATTATCTATATCCCAAGTAATTTCATGAATGTTGACTCTGCATTCCTACATTTTCTGCTTTTCCAGAGTGAAGAAATCCAATTATTAAACTCTCATCAAATTTTTTTAGATCACAAATACATACTTCTATTTGCACTCTTGAATGTTTCAGTACATTCTTGAATGTTTATCCAACCCTCACAGAGAGGTCTTTGTTCCCAGAAGCAGAAAACTTAAGTTGGATAGGCTGCCATTACACATCTGTTTTGTAGTAGATCAGTGGCATGTGACTTAGGGAAGTTTCCTCTCAAGGATTTGCACACCAGAATTTTTTTACTATCAAAATCACATCAGAATTAGCTACTTTCTCAATTACCACATTTATTTTTAACGGGGAGTCAAAACAATAGCAGAATGATTCAAACTAATGAGCATTTTTAATAGGGAAAGATTTAACAATAAACTCCCCTTCCTTCTCTATCATCTTCCTCCCACCACTCCTAATGCACACCCTGACCTCCCTCCTCCACATACACCCTACATTTTCATTCCCAAACGCTATCCCAATTCCCATTGTAAAGATGAGTCAATACTGTTTCAATTTTCAGCCCTCTGCTTATATTTTTCACTTTAAATTCTGCAGGCTACCTGACACAGAAAGATAAATCATATTTAAAAATTCCAAAGTGAAAAGATGTGACTCTATATGTACACCTTAAAAAGAAGCTTAGTTAAATGCTTTAAAATCTCCATTTACAAATAACATCGGTATTTCCCAGGATTCCAGCAAGGATTAAATCCAATTTCTCTTATCTTGAAGCAAAAATATTAGCACAAAAACTGCATCGGCCCAAATCTCTCCAAATGTTATTAAAAACCGTCCCCACATAAACTTTAATGATGTTTGCATACCAGTATTAGGACCCATAATAACTCTTTCTTGGAGTATTTTATTATAAAAATAAAACACTAGGGTTGTTTCCTCCTGCAGTAATGAAAAAGAGTAAATATAAATAAATTAAGTAGAGCAAAGACCATGATTTAGAACTTCACACTTTATTTATTAGAGCTAATGCAAAAGTTTCCCTACGTAATATATAGAAACCTAACTACAGCATGCATAAAAATTAGCATAAATATGTTATCCTGTGGGGGAAAAATAAAGGCATTGAAGAAACAACAGATAGAGAAAATGCTTCATTAACTACAATATATCATTACTTTATTTCCACTAATACTTTAATCACAAATTGCAAATGTGACTATAGAGCAAAGAGAAGCAGCTCTAATGTAATTACTCTTAGAAACCACAACCCAATTGTTCTTGGGTTTTATTTGCAGCAATTATAACCCTGGGTACAAGAGTCTGAAACAACAGAGAGCAAGGCCTTCTCTTTGTCCTTTCCCAGCAAAAAGAGAAAGCCAGAAAGGAAGACTGAACAATTTAACAATGTTCTTTGCTTGCTGAGATCAATCGATCTTTAATCCACCAAGTGTGGTGCTGCTTACATGCTTGAAATGAAAAGCATTTCATCTAACAATGGGATGCCTTTTCTCATTGGAGTTCTATGCAGAAAGGTCACCGGTATAACTTGCACACATTCCAAGATGTTAATATATACTGAAAAGAATTTTTAAAGTAAATCAACACAAAGAGATAATGATCCTTCCAACTATACCCTCTCCTTTGCTCCTTATTGTATGTTCATTATTACCTGCATTTGTCCATATGGTGTGCTACACATCCCATTCCAATATTGTAGCCAATGCATCTTTCAGCTTATGAAATAGCAAGTGCTAATTCTCTTTTTTAAAGACAATTAGCACTATAAAAACTTCCTAGGTGATGAGAGAGAGAGAGAGAGAGAGAGAGAGAAGGAGAGAGTAGTGGTTCAGGGAATGGATATCATTGTAGAAAGACACAGGCCATGGGGCTGCTTTGCCACTTACCCAGATTTATGACTAAATTCCTGAAGCCTTAGTTTCCTCATTCACAAACAGAGTTCTTAAGAGTAACAACTTCAGAGTTTCATGAGGTTTAAATGAGATAATGAACTTTACATGTTATGGACATGCAGTAAATGCAATTTAGCTATCATGATAATTAGTTACAAACACACACTTCAGATGTTAAAACATAATGGGTAATAAACACCACCGAAAAGCTGAGAATTTGATATAATTATGGGAAATGGCTGCAATATTGGAGAATGATAACCTCTAAGGCGAATAAGAAAAGGGCAATGATCTAGTTAGAAGATAAACTAGAAATTAATCTGATGAAGATTTAAAACAAATCCCTTTACTCTGTTGGTTACCCATTGGTATGAATCCCAGCCTCTCTTTGTGCATTGTGTTTTAGATTACATAGGTTTATAAACCATACATTTTAACATGTGTTTCTTCCTCTATGTATCCATTTCAGAAGCATCTCTCTTCTATAGCAACATTCTAACATAGTTCATCTTCTAACAATGGCAACAAAAATACATTTATTTTTCTCTTCTCCACTAAGCCAAAGCTAGTTTTGTTCTGTTTTGTCATAACTGGTTAACATATCTACTTCATTACAGATAATATTTTGTGCTGTTAATTAAAAGTGCAGGAAAAATTGCTTGGTGCCTAAAGGTCTGACAGGTTAGAATATGAGGTCATGTTTTGACTTACTGAGGCCACTCAGAGATCACCCAAACAAAAAAATTAATATGGCTTTGGAGATAAGGCATTATTTATAAGCTGATGGACCCTTTCTGTTGGATGGTTTAATAGAAACATGCCCACATTGAACAAATCAGAGTGTTACAAAGAATAGTCATATTATGAAAGTAATTTGCATTCTGTCACCAAAAATTAATAGAGTATATCACTAACAGGCAACATTACATAAGAACTACACAGCATTTTTTAGCAAATTGATGTAGATTCTCTTTTTTGTGAATTCTTTACTTGGACTCATATAAAAGTTTGATATTATGGAGAAAACTTGATAGTTATTTTGCTTATATTTGAGATGATCACAACCCAATGTCATGTACAGTCATGCATCATTTAACCACAGGGATATGTTCTGAGAATTACATTATTAGGCAATTTTGTCATTGTGCAAACATCATAGGGTTTACGTACACAATAGATGGTATAGCCTACGACACACCTACACTATATTGTATAGCCTTTTGCTGCTTGGCTACAAACCTGTACAGCATGTTGCTGTACTGAATACTGTAGGCAATTGTAACACAATGGTAAGTATTTGTGTATCTAAATATATCTAAACATAGAAAAAGTACAGTGAAAATGTAGTGTTATAATCTTATGAGACCACTATCATATATGTGGTCCATCATTGACTGAAGTATCATTATGCAGGGCATGACTGTATCCATGCTCAGGCAATCACATTTTTAAAGATTGCCAGATTGATTAGAAATCAATGTTAGTTATTTGGCCCTTCCCCTACCTGGTACTAGTAGTACCCTTTAGACTGAGTTAAAAACTGAGCCACGAGTAAAAACTTAGTTAAAAATAAGCTCCAGTCATCAAAACTTGTAATAAAATTGTATCATATACTACACATCTAAGATAAACAAGCAATAGTTATCAAGAATGACTATTTATTATTTGAGCACTTGAAAAAACCTCAAGCAATATAAAACAATAAATAATCAACATGGTTAAAATAATTAGCATGAGAATAATGAGTCAATCTATACCCTCAGCAGTTATCACTTCCTAACTGCTATCACAGAATTTCGACAAAATTATCCACACAAAAATGAAATACTCTATATCACAAAATTTTTCATTGATTAATTCCAATCTGATTATAAATTAAAGTTTAAGTTGTTAAGGTTATAATATTTTTATTGTATGCTTCAAAAAGATTATTTATAATACTGTAATTGAGTGATCTGTGGCAGCTCTGGGTAGCTCTAAGACACAGAAAGCTGCACTCTCTTTGCACTTGGGAAATAGGCCAGGACCAGAAATGACATTTGAATAGAAAAGAGGGAACTAGTGACAGGTCTGAGGGAGAAACCACAGCCAGATTATAAAATCCAATCTAAGAAAGGCACGTGAGTGGGATTCATTATAAATCAAGAAATATTCAAAGGCCCAGGTTAAAATACACACAGAAATTTGATCCTTATGCTGTTTGGGATTTGTTTTCTTAAAAATCCAAACACATCATTATAAGGGGCAAAAACAGTGCCTGTATTTAAAGATTGAGTTACGGCTTTGTGGTTCAAACCAGGGAATCAGGCATAAGATAGGAAGAGTATTTTGCCAGTGAGACTAAAACAAACAAACATAATCCAAATCTATAAATGCTATTCATTAAAAATAATAACTTCAAATGGATATTATCTTCTATCCCCAAAAAAGCTATCGGGCCTCTTCTTTGATATTTAACTAGGCTCTGGCACATTTTCAGAAAATTTTAAGAAAAGTTAAATGGTATGAGTTATTACAGTTGCAGATGAGGGTTAGCTCCTAGGTAAGACCCTCTGAAGAGCAAAACTTCTTGGCTCTAAATACCAAACAAAACAAAAGAAGTTGTCTTTTGAAAGGCCCAATTCTATCAATTTCTATAGGTAAAGCACTAAAAATATAAAATGTAATGAATATAGCTCTATATTTTTAGTTGGAAGTGAGATTAAGGGGGAAAAAGATTTCGTGAGTTTTTAGTTCTACTTTCAGAAAACCAAGCACAAATTTATATTTTTCAAAACTAATCAAATTGTATATTTAAAACTGGTGAATTTTATTATATGTAAATTATACTTCAATATAGCTAATTAAAATAATAATTAGTTTAGATGCTTATACATTGTAATCTTCAATTAATTATAAAATTCATATTGTAGAAAACTCTAAAAATAAAAAAGTGAGAAATAAATGTACCATGCAATTCTCTCTGAAGTGTATTTATCTCCTTAAATTCTCTTATTAAAGTATATGTTACAAGTTGGTAGGACTCATATCTCTTTTTAAATAAGTACTAAAATTATTCAGTTTATTTCTTGTTCGTATGAACTCTCTAGCATAAGAAAAAGTACAAAACTGGATGTCATTTCCCTCTTTTAAACAACCTCCCTACTCCTACCTCAAAGTAAAGAATATGCTGCAAACAATTACATTTTATAAATGTAGTAATAATAATAACAGTGATTTTAAAGTACATATATAAAAATCAATACCAAACTTAAAGACTATTCTTGGGTCAGTATTCCAGAATTCCCAAAACTTCATCTTACCTTTTAACATCTTAGTATTTTTGAATATTTTATTATGAAATCACTTACTTTTTAAAATATAAAGCTTTTCAACATTTAACGTTATAATGTTTTAAGATATCCAGTGGTTTTTGCAGTGGAATAATGATCATGTATATTTATATACCATGGCTTATGCTATGTGGATTAAAGTATTTACTAATTTAACTAATATTTATTGAATATATTTTCTTGCTAGGTATTGATAGGGACAACATATCATTAAAATGGTATCAATACCAATTACAACAACAAAAGTTAAAGGTCATATGCACTTTTAAAAAATGAGGTTATGTTTACTCCTATGGGCATATTCTATTTCTGGGGAGCTGGTGCAATTTTGCCAAGAGATACAGCTATACTGGATCTCCATTTCCAACCAGCATCAATCCTGCAGCATGGCATTCATTAGCAAATGAGCTCCATTGAGGAAGAAGCATCTTTTTCTGTAAAGCTTTCATGTCTGTGGTGTCTCAAATACAATTACTCTATGGGAATTCTGCCTTACTTCTGAGGAGTAGAAACAGTGGGGGGAAAAAAGTCTCTGGAACACACACCAGAAAGTACAGAGGCTTATTTTTGCTTCTAAAATGAAAAACCAAAGGTTTACCAAGTTCTGAAATAGAATCAGGAGTTGCCTCATTAAGGCACCTATTTCTAGCTCCTATTGAAATAAAGTAAGAATTCCACTTTATCCTAAGAGTGAACAGTGGGAGAGAAACTGAAGTCTGGAGTTACAATGGAAATCTGTTTAGAAGCAACCAGACAAAAAGGAAGATAAAACCTGTTGTTTATAGTCTAGCTGACTACAGAGGCGACACAAAAATGCAAAAATGCATAATACTATATTGTTTATGTGCATCGAATTCCAGTTTTATCTCCATATCATTAACCTTTTCACTTTTTAAGTGGAAAACATAGCTATTTCAATTACAGCTTTTGTGCAGGATAGGATAGAATTCTCATGTTTAAACGACTATGAAAAAAATCAGATGAGAACAAAGATATAAAGCTAGCCATAGAAATGGATTTAGGATAATCAAGGCATTCCCTCATATGACCCTTCCTAGGTAACCAAGAGTAAAATAACTAGCAATTCTCTCTCAAAAATTCAGGAAACAGAATATCTGTAATAGATCAAATTGAGTAGGGAAAATGAGGTTTTTCAAACCTTGCAGCAAAGGCTAATGGTCCAAGGTTAACTAGAGAAATCTTCAAGAGATGTAATTTCTCAACACATGTAAAAAACATAACAAATGTGACATCTTGCTTTGCAGCAGATTGTTTTCCCAGTGCAAACTATTAGATGAATGTCTATCTAATTAGCATGAGGGTGTTCATGTGTGAGAAGTTATCAAAGGTGGACACTGAACTATGAGGCTGATATTTACTTAGTGTTTATAGAATATATCTAAGGACTTTAAAATTCCAGAGTGCAGCTTTGGGCCTCAAGGAAGTCACAGTTGTCCTGGGAAAAGCTTGAATTCCTAAGCCTCAGATTCAAGGTTTCCAGAGTATCCATTTTTTAAATAGATAAAATGGCCTTCTGAATTGTTACCAGTATTTTTACCTACATGCTGAAAGTAGAAGACACTGATCCTAAGGTTTTATCCATATCTTAGCAAAACAGTAATAGGTTTTCCATCACTCATTAGTATGCCTGAGATGATTATAAATGCCAGCTTCCATCCAAGCCTGCTGATACTAAAGACACACCTTTCACCATATCAATTATTTTTTGCCTCAAAAACAATACAAGTACAAATTCACAATCTTGTAAACTATTCACCCTTCTACAATTCATTCAATTAATACTTACTGAGCTCTAGTAGGGCAAGCAAGCTGCTACCAGTGGGCATCAAAGTGTAGGAAAGAGAGAGTAAGTACCCTCAAAAAACTTCATGCTTCAATATTGCACGAAAATACTACCCAAAATGATGGTCCCTGATAATAAGATTGTATTAAATGTAAATCAACATGGTCTACAGAGATTATCCTCATGGTATTTCCTTGTCTCTGTTTCAAAATTCCTACCTGAGAGAATCTGTGCCAGCCTACCATGGGTTTAATGTCCATACCTGGCCTAATTGATTATGTCCATAAGCCAGACATATAACATAAGAATGGCTTCTGATGGTTTATATGCTTCTTACAAGCATATAAGTTTTTAATGTGATGAAACCCTGCTTAACTATTTTCTCTTTTTTGCTTGTGCTTTTGGTGTCAAATCTAAGAAATCATTGCCTAACCCAAGATAACACAATTTACTTTGGTAAATGTTTCATAGTTTAATTATGGTGACAGTAACACAAATCCATAAATATGCTAATAGACAACAAGTTGTACACTTGAAGCTGGTGAACTATATGGCATGTAAATTATCTTTACAGCTGCTAAGGCTGTTCAAAAAAGAAAAAAAAAGAATGGCTTCTGCTATGGTTTAGATGGTTGAAATTCAATCCCAATGTTGGAGGTGAATCCTAGGTGTTTGGGTTATGGAGGAAGATTCCTCACAAACATATTAATGCCTCCGTAAGGGGGTGAGTGAGTCCTCACTCTATTGGTTCCTGTGAAAACTGGTTGTTAAAAAAGCCTGGCACCTTCTCTCTTTCTCTCTCTTTCTCTCTCTCTCTCTCTCTCTCTCTCTCTCTCTCTCTCTCTCTCTCTGGTTTCCTCTCTCCCCACGTGATCTCTGCACACGCTGGCTTCCTTTGCTTTTCACCATTAGTGAAAGCAGCCTGAGGCCCTCATCAGAAGCCCAGTAGATGCTGGCAGCATGCTCCTTGTACAGCCTGTAAGACCACAAGCCAAATAAACCTCTTTTCTTTATAAATTACACAGCCTCGGCTATTCCTTTATAGCAACACAAAAAGTCTAAGCTTCTGAGCAGCCAGATTCCAAAAGGCATCTATAACAATGGCTTGTACACACAAATGAGTGGTGCAATCAATAACCATGCCATAAATGAAGGAAGAGAGCTCAGCTGCAAGAGCTTTACATCAAAGGCAGTGAGTAGACTGTGGTTTGGGTGGCTAATTACCACAAGGAAGCAGTCATGATATTTAGATATATAGAATACTTTCCTACACACATGCATGATTGCACTGAGTCCTCAAAACCACCTTAATATATAGGAAAAATATTATTTCCTCATTGACAGATGAGGGAAATGAGCCTGAGAAAGAAAAAGTGGCATGCCCAAATAACATAAGCAGAAATGCTTGAGCCAGGACTAGAATTCATGTCTATTTGTCTTCCTAACTATGGTCTTCATCACCTCATCAAACTGTGCAGCAATGAAACACCCACTTGTAAGTGTGAATCAGGGACAATAATGGTGGACTTCACGCTAATACATTTTCTCACTGCAAAGTGTACATTGACCTGCATCTCTGCCAACTCTGATTTTTTCTGATAATGTTAATAACATAAGTTGGATCAAACACTTCTGATGTCAATTATATATGTGATACAAAAGTTTAAAGTCTGTGTTGTAAAATGGTCACAACCATTATACATGGTATTTTGTTTACATGATATATTTCATAATAAAATTTTAAAGTTTATTTAGAAAGAAAAATTATCATATAAACTGATCTCTACTTATGTTATATTTTCATTAAGATTAAAATTTTGAAAAAGAAAAGTGTACTAAAGCCAGTAAAGTATACATATATAACTAGAATTGCCTTTACTACAAAACTAATTATTCTTTTATAAGTATCCAAGGGGACATAGTGACTAAAGTACCCAAATGACTTTGTTATAAAACATTTTCTTTCATAATATAATGTCATGTATGGAGTACAATGAAGGTGATACTGAGTATAAAAGAAAAAAAAGTCTTGGCAGGATTTAAGTATAATTATCATTCTCTTAGATCCCTAGAGTAATCTTTAAAACTACATTGTATTAAAGATCTAAAAGATAGTGTAGTCTTCCAAACTGACAGCCCTTAAACGCTGATAGTTTTATAAGGTTACTCATTGCCATTGCACTTGACTGCCTGCCTACTTCACGGGCTTTTCTGGTCTCTCAGAAATGGCGAGTCAGATACATTAGGATCCCCTCTTGGTAGGGAACTGGGAACACATCACCTACTTCAGTTTATAGTGGTGGTTTATCCCAGTTCTGAGAAAGAAAAACAATGCAAATAGTATTTCTTTAGGAATTTACTTCTTGATTTTTCTTAAGTTATAATTATTATAACTTAATAAGTTAAAAGTGTTATAAGTATTATAAAAACTACAAAGTTTAAGTATTGAAAAACTATACCTACTTACAAGATCTGTACTTTTTAATCTTATTGAAATTGTTCAAGAAATTCATTTTAGAATCTCTTTTGGGATAACAAAAAAGAAATATAGGTTTTTAAAAATTTAAACTAAATTTTGTTGGCATGTACTTTTATGCTGAAATATCTTCTGGATCAACCGAGATAGAAAGGGCCAGAGGTGAAGAGCAAGAGTTCTTAGCCAAAAGCTTTATGAAAATTATCCTATTAATGCAATCCTGGGAATAGAAGAGCAGTGAATCAGAAATAGTATTAGCACCTACTTAATAAAGAGGGGAAAAAGGAAAATGATAAATGTTTCTCTAAAAAAGATGATCTTGCCAAAATCTCTCACACTTGCCTTTATAGTGCTACTAATAAAGGTGATTGTATCTCATTGGATATCTTACAGAGTTCTCAGAGTAATCCATCTAAATGGGGGCTGTACCTCAGAACACCAGGAAATAAATGGCATCATTTAGTTCCTCTGAAGTAATGTCTCCTTTCTCAATAATGCACCAACTCCTGTGACAGTCTCCCCTCGGATGCTCAACTTAGCATTGTTCTTTTTCTAGCACGAGTGGTTTTAGATTTTTAGAGGTAGCCCACATTTACAAAAAATTAATTTGCTGTGGAATTATAAAAGTATCTCTTTTTATTTTTTTAAATAAAAATGCAGGGAAAATTAGCTTAATATAATGTGTTTTCTGCTTTTCAGAGAAAAGAATATATTCTGACCTATGATTTTCCACAGGCCATTTATAAATTATCCTCTTGACTGATACAAGTGACAGAATTCATTAGAAACCTTAGTGAACTCTCCATTTCTTGAAAGGTGATTGTCCCAAATTTGAATTATCTAGATTCGTTGTATCTTTATTCCCCCTTCTCCTGTTGGCAACCTGTCATTAGAGTGTTTTCTAATTACCAACAACTATGCTAAAAGCCAAGAGAAAAGTTCAACTGTAATTGGCTTCTCCATGTAGCCATTAAGAAAAAAAAAAAAAGATGGGCATACAATTCACTTCTAGGCAAGATTTAAGAAAGACGTTTCTGCGACCAAGAAATGAAATATACCAGAATATGATGAAAACTGATTCTTTATGATTGTTCTCATAAAGAAACTTCTTTACATAATTTTTATATAACATCCAGAAAAAGAAGAAAGGCTGACATTTTGCTAAAGTTATTTATATAGTAACTTTTTCTCTTAACATATGAACTTAGAAAAATCCCTTAAACTCTTTGAACCTCAGTTTTTCGTATATAAAATATCACTAGCACTATTTTTTCCACACATATTTTTGCAAAGTATATATGAAATCATACACCTTAAGCATGTGCTGAATACACAGTAATTACTTATTAATATACATCAATAGATTAATTATGTAAAATATATTTGAGTATGTGCGTGTGTACACACATATAGATGGACAGCTAGAGAGAGAGATATAAAGAGATAGAAGGAGATTATTATTGAATCAGGAAACTCGATACAGACAGTGGCATGATTTATCCCAGAGTACTTCTCAAAGGCACAAAGCAATTCCACTTCCTCAGTACAGGTCAACCTGCAGTTTTTGAATGTCCATTTTGTGAAGTGCCCTGCATGAAGTGCTTTCAATTATAGGTGGCTGTTAAAATTCATTTCAGAAAGCCAAGAAACAACTTCTATATATGCTTTTACTAAAGCTGATTTAAATCATTGACCTTTCCTCTCTGGTTCAGAACACCATGTCAAGATGCAACGGACTGTTTCTAATATAAAAGAAAACAAAATAGGATTCTATTCTGGGAATAGAACCCTGCCTGAGGTGCCAAACACAAGCGGTCTTATAGAAGAAGTTTAAAGTTAGAAACCATGCCATGCTTGTTCTACACATATTATTATGCTTAACGAGGGGAGAGAAAGACAAGAAAAAAAGAAAGGTGCTACAATAGTTAATTAGCAGCCAATTATATGTTTATCAAATAATGAGTTGCATAAAGAGTTTGTAATCCCTCTTGATATTTTGCATAGTGTCTTTCTATGTGCATGAGTCAAATTCAAATTCAATCTGAGTTTCTGATTTTTCCATTTAAAAAGTTGGTGATGGGCAATTTTTCTTTCTATTTTCCACAGCTCATGTTGCCATAAACTTCTAATTCCCTGATGGATAGTTGTCAATGAATAATTCATTTAATCAAAGCCTCTGCTGTGTAAATTTTTTATTAGATCTTTTGGCAGTGGATACACTGCACAATTCTTCCCATCATGGCTCTGGAGGGTTTCAGAACTTCTCTATAGATTAAACAAAAATGAAAATATGAAAAAAAGGTACTGTGGCCATATCATTAGAGCAGTGGCAAACCAGATCTCAAAGTTCACCTAAAAATTCTTCAGGGAAAAGGAGAGATGATGGCAATATAGTTTTAATGTCTCAGTTGGGCTAATTCCACAGATTTTAGTATTATAGAACCCCAACATGAAGCAACAGGGTTCATAATATCAGAGGTTTAAATTCACATTTAAAAAATGGGTAGATAAAACAATCAGGCTGTGTTTTCAAGTATAGTTGTACCATTTATGAACTAGAAATATCATTCCAACACAAGAATGACTTAGACAATAACTATTGACTGTGGTCTTCCAAAGTGGTACACACACACTCAGAAACGGTTCCTCAGGATGCTCTACAGAGGGAGATAAAAGTTCTTTAGTCATTCCAAGCAGTTGACATATATTGCACTACCCTCTGAGAGGCGGATGCTTGAGCATTTTAGCAGGTTAAAGGCTCTGAGAAGTCCTCCACAGGACAGCCAAGAGTGTGAACTCTGTAATCCCCAAATTTATTTGGCCATGGAATTCTATTAAAAGAATATGGCACTAAGTTCTACCAAACCAGTTTAGGGAAACCCTAAATTGGCCTCATATTCCGAATTTAATCTTTAGAATAAATGTTTGCTATTGAGCTTCAGAACCACATCAATAAATGTAATGATTTTAAGAACATTATTGCAAATCTCTAGTAACATGTTTTAGATCAAAAGGTAGTCATAAATGCTACCTATTTGTGAGAATGCTTTAAAAGCAAGTAGTCTCAATTAACTGTGAAAAAATGGTATAGATAATCTTGGCCATGCAGGACAGTACTAAAAGTACACTGAAGTGCACATTTAGAGTGAATGAATCAAGGAATAAAATTGAAAACATGTCTCTGTCTTTTAGAAAAGACATGTACTCCAAACTTGAACATCCAAACAATTTACATCGAAGGGGAAAAAACATGAACATTTACAAAGACTCAAGGGAAAAGCCAAAATTCATACAGATTCATTGTCTCTCTGTCTCTGTCTCACTCTTACCTATTAATATCTGTTTTTGAAATGACATCTTATATGAAACAAAATTGTTTTCAATAAGAGATCTGTTTATTCATTTTACGAAGTAAACCTAAGCAATAATAACAAGTTAGAACACTTCCACACACCTCAATATCACAGTGTACATGTAACAGGTAGTTTCGTTTCCTACCACCAATGGGGTACATATCTGAGTTAAGAAATATTTGGATTACAAAGCATTTCACATCCATAGATAGATTTCAACATGCTGCTTCTGAGTAAAAGAAACAAAACGTAGAATCAAACATTACAGACTCCTCCTAAATAGCCTAGCCCTTTCCACTCAGCCTAGCACCCAGAAGAAGAGCAGCCATGTGACAATCAGAGATGTGTGGGCAGGGTGGGTCTGAAGGTGAGGGTGGGGGCAGACAGAGCCAACATTTATATTAGCAACTAAAATGGTGTATAAATGAAAAGGAAACTAGATGTTTTAACTGCTGATGTTTTGTTGGAAGGTGACTTGGAATAACTACTTGAATTATTTCTGCAAACTCACTTGCATTACAGAAGAACTTGATGTGAATCAGTCACTTGAGGAGGTGAATAAGATTTTTCCCCTAAAAATGGAAAATTAACAAGTAACCTTGATACTGTTCTCTTTTCCTTTTCAGTGGCTCAAGGTAAAGACTGGTTCAAATTTAGGATAAATTTGACATACTTATTCATTAAGGAATTCATACATTCTAGGTCAAAAGCAGAGTTTTTCTGATTAGTTGTAATATTTCTCCAAGTTATACAAATAAGATTTTTTTCCCAAGTAAATACTGGAATGTCCCATTTATGGCAATATGAACATAGGCCAATATTTGTGTCAACCTCAAAATATTTATTACTATTCTAATCCAGATATTCATTTCTCCATCTAATAGTCCTTTATTAAGCTCCTTCTCCATGTTCTAAATGCTTAAGTGGATTAGTTTCATAGAAGGCACTCACAATAAGATAAGGTTATACAAAGAATGGTTTATAACAATACCAGCTGTACAACAGTAATGTCAACTTATTTGAGAAGCTTATTTGTTGTTTTATTATGTAAGTATTTATAAAACAAATTTCATCATTAACAGATTATTTCCAGAACAGCATGTGAATATAGCTAGTTGGTTGAATACATATGCTTATATTGAATGTACCCTTTATTAAAATTTGAAAAGGATTATTAAGATGGTATTTTGCACATATATTTGATTAAATAAGAAATAATTTTCCTTAACACAAATGGAGCTCATGGAAAATTTATTAAATGCTGGCAATTTCATCCTTCTTGATTAAAATACCTATGCCTAATTTTCACTTTTACATTTTTGAGAATATTTGTCAAATTTTAATAAAAACACCTATACTTTGAATTATTTTATTGGAGCCATCAAATTATAATCAAAGCTTTTGCCATTTTTTTAATACTTTCCTACTCAAAAGTTTTTCACCTATGGTTTATTCAAACCTGGTGTTCTTTTACAACTTATTTTTTAGCTTTCAGACAGATTTTGAAGTTGTAGTTTAGCTGAATAAGTATTTTCAAAAGACATCAGAGCCATTCAATGACACCTAGTATGTCTACTAATTATTCTTTCTGTGTGAGTTTAGAGCTTCTCTCCACATTTCTGCAAACAATAAGAAAAAAGGCATGGACAAAAGAGTGTTCAATAGTAAAGAAAAAAATGCAACAACCTGCAGAGCAAAGCCTCTGGAAGTCAATTTTCAGCATGATCCCTTGCATGTCTTTAAAATCTACTCTTAGGAAAGTGCATAGTTTTCACAGTTGGAAAGGATAAAGAATACACTATTCAAAGCTTCTGTCAAGATTTCGTTATTCCAAAGCCTTACTAGCTTGTACAACACCTAGGTAGCTTAAAACTATCAGTAAACATAGAATATGGTTAACATTTCTTTTAATATTTTCCAAATCAACCTAATCAAATTGGATTCAATTTTCTCGAAGTAAAAAATTGTTCCTGCAACACCAATGTGTTGATATTTTACACATACCTAAGTCAAATTCCCTTTAAGCTGCAAAAGCATGATATTGAAAGTGCTATAATGTGGGGAAAGAACTTGAGCATTTCTCATTAGGTTAATCTGGGATTGAATGCACTGGTAACAAATATACCATTGTGCTGTTGTTGTTGTTTTCTCCAAAGTGGAAGAAAATATCAAATCTGTAGCTTTTTGATGAAGATAATTTTTTTTATATATATAATAGAAAGAACAAATGGATTTTAAATGGAGTTCCAATTCTAAATTGGATTGACAGTCAGTAGCTTCCTGGAACACTATCTTGAGAATGACTTTATAGTCCCAAATCTAGTCTCAGTTTGAAATAATGCTATGATCAATCTCTGATATCTGCAATAAACAAGAATGTCACAAATTAGTTTAATATAGTTGCTGCATCAACATCTATTTCAAGTCTGACATAAGTTGTGACCTAAGTCATACTCCATCACCTCTGGCCCAGATAAATCCCTCTTCCTCACATGGTTATTTGTAGATAGTCTACTTGTTCCTCATCTTACTGATCCACAGCCCAACACACCCCACAGCTGCTGACCACAAAACCTAATGTCAATACCACAGTCATGTGAGTAAGTTCCCCACTTCGTGCATGTGTTCTTTAAACTAGCCAATCTACGACTTCCGTGGGGAAGCCTAAGGAAAAATGTCCGCAGGACTCAATAAAGGCACGATCCCACAGGTCTTCTCTTTCTCTGGCTCCCCATCTGCTAGTTGAGTGCATTGACCTTGCAACCTTCCTGCCTACCCTCCTATATACCCCTTTTCTCTCATGACCTGTGAGTACAGACTGCCTCTGTTATTTCATATGTTTTGTTGTGCTGCCCCCTCTGTGTCTTACAGGACCAGTACACAGACCTAATTTTTCTCGTAGTCAAAGCCCTCCTAGAGAGTGAAATATCTTAGCAGGAATAAACTGGACACAGATCAGACAAAAACCACAAAGGTGTCTGCCAGTATAAACAAGTTCCCTGTAAGAGGGACACCTGGTCACAGGTTGGACACTTAGACATTAGGTTTTTCACCAAGAAGAAGAAGTATCCCATGCAAGACACCCTGTAAACATCCACAGCCACTTCCCCTGGAGCTCCACCAGGGCAGGGCTAGAGTTTATGGCCACTCTCCAGAAAAAGACCTCAAGACCAAATTAGAGAGAAATACAACACTGAGTAGAGAGCATGGTAGGGTAAGTACTTTGGCAGGCAACTTCTAAAAGAGCCCCCCCACCAATCCCTCTCCTGGTATTTATGCACTTCTATACTCCTCTCCTCTTGAGGGTGGGCTAGACTTTGTGACTTGCTACAAACCAATAGAATATGACAGAAGTGATGGAATGTCACTTCCAATTTAGATCATAAAAAGACTGTGGCTTCTATCTTGGATACAAACTCTCTCTCAGACAGATCACCCTAGGGAAACCAGGTGCCATGTTACGAGGAAGTCCTGTGGAGCAACCTGCGTAGCAAGCAACTGAAAGAGAGCTCTGGTCCACAGCCAGCAAGGAACTGAGAACACAAAAGTGAGCTTAGAAGTAGATCCTATCCTAGTCAAGCCTGCTGATGAGACTGCAGCCCCTGTCAACAGCTTGATTGCAACCTCATTAGAAATCTTATGTCAGAGGTACTGGATTCCTAGTCAAAGAAACTGTGAGATAATAAAGGTTAGTTTTAGGCCATACATTTTTTTGATTAATTTGTTATGTCACAATAGATAACTAATAAAAGTGCCCTGTATTCTTACTCCTGGTGTCCTGCAATGCTTTAATAGAAACTCAATGATAAATGGTAGCTTCCACTATTTTTTAATGTACAATCTTGAGTTGTTTAAAATCTTGAGCTTTCAATATGTTAATACTTTCTCCAAAATAACACTTATTGAGCTTATGTTTCATAAAAATCATTGTGTACAAGTGTGGCAGTTATAAAGATAAACAAAGAAAGTGTCTTGCTATTAAATCGAAAGAAGTTGCAATAGATAAAAATTGGAGATTAAGAGGAAAATAAAAATTTAAATATCCATAACATAGAAGTCATGATAAATCCCCTAAATAAATAAACTGACCCACCCCTTTCCTCCCACTCCATGTTTCCACTGACATCTTTGTCTGTCATTGATTTCTGAACACAGTGCCAGCATCTTTCTTTCCAGGGGCCACAGCCCAGTTCATATAGTCCAGGATTACAATTCACAGAATTACTAAGCATAGTGCACTTACTCAAGTATTTGTTGAAAAGAATTAATGCATCACATTTTAGAAGGTCACATGGTGATTTCTTTCTCCTGCTGAAAGTCATGTTTGTTCATTCATTAAATTTTTCAGAAAGTGCATTAAATTGCAGAGAGTGATGAAGTTTTCAAATCAGACTTTTCTGAGTTTTAATCTTGGTTCTGTCACTTACTGGCTTTTAAAACCTTAGGAGGTAAATTAGCCTCTAACCCATAATTTGTTTCCCCTATAAATTGGAGATAGTAAGGCCCACCTATTCTGGTGGGTTATTCTGAGGACTAAATAAGATGAGTCATATAAAGTGCAAAGCAGCTAGCAGTGAATCTGGCACATTAATTGAAACTCAATAAATGGGAGTTACACATGGGGATACAAAGATGAGCGGGGCATCCTGAACAACATCAAATCACATGAGGTCTTTGAGACAGACTTCTTGTTAAACAACAGCAATGAAGTATGGTTGAAGCCACATATAGATTGAAAACGGACAAAGACTCAAGATTCAGTTTAAATATCTATTGAATTCCAGCTATGTGCAAATCTCTGTGCCAAGGAGTAAGACGTGAGTGGAGACACATAAACTACCCTTAAATAAGACAGAGAAGGGTAACTATAATTTTAAAAAGCATAAGATATGGCAAATATGGGGACCACCAAATTAAATCTGATAGAAGCTTTGGGAAACTTCTTGAAGCCTCTGTGATTTGAGATGAATTTTGAAAAATGGTTAGGAATTGTATTTACCTACAGGATGAAAAGAAGCATGCAGGGCAAAGGAAACTGCATGAACAAATGCCCTGAGAAAGGAGTGCAGGAAAAACAATTGTGGGAAGACCAGAAGACAGACAGAGTCGAGTGAGAAAGGGAGACAGGGAAAGCAGGAGAGAGAAAGGGGGAGAAACAGTGTTGAAATGCAGTTATATGATAGTGAAGGTGTCCTCATTTTCAAGAATTTGACGCCTTATATGCCTGAAGAAATCACTTTAAATGTAATGGTGCTTGCTAATACATGGTATATTTCCTTCCTAAACACAAGTCTCTGCTACTCTAAAATATTCCTGATTGTGAAATTAGAAATTTCTTCGATAATTATCTCTCAAGGCACAGAGACATAACTTTCTATAGTTATTTTTTATATATATTGCATATATGTTTATATGTTAGAAATAAGTTAAGGTAAATTCCCCCACGGAATCAGACACATGAGACCACAGCCTTATAATCTGTCTCTGATACCGGCACTGAAGGGCATGTCACAGAAAACATGATCTGCTTCTAAAATGGTAATCTAGGAAATACAGGAATAATCCTTCAAACATCACTTGATTCCCTCTAGTGTACAAATATTAGCATCTTTCCAGATTCTAGAGCATAGTTTTCCAACAAAGTTGTATAGCATCTAAGATGTTTTTAGCTGGTGAAGCCCTGCAGGACTGGAGATGGAACAGGCCAATTCAGCAGTCCTCTGGAATTGACAATGACCAGCACTCTGAAAAATGAATGAATTTTTGCCTACAATAAAACAGAAACTAGTACCTTGAAAATGCAACATAATTAATCTACCTCCCACCAAAAAAGAATAAAAAACAAAAAGACTTTTGTTTATACTACTGCAAAATACCTTATAAGAATGGAAAAATCTCCCACTGTTTTGCACTATATGGTCACTATGAATATTTCATGTGATTTAGTCCTTCAAAATACTCATTAATTAATTAATTTCTTAGTACAAAAAAGTTGGCCAAATTATTATCATTCTCAAATGTGAAGCTGATTTGCACAGTCCTCAAAAAGATTATTACCACAGACAAAGATAAAATCATTCTGGACAGTAACCATTCTGGCTAAAACCATTCAAGACAGATTCAACATACATTGGATACCTGGAATAATGGTTCTAAAAACAAATAAAATTCTCAGGATAGAATCTATGACCTATGAGACGAATACATCATATCACCAAGGACACTAAGAGTGTCCTAGTTATCCTTCACTCGAGTTAAAGTAGTATTCAATTTAACTCATGTTAAACTGCAAACAAGCCCCAGGAAAGTATGGAAACATTTTTATTGAAAAACCTAAGAAAAACATGAAAAAATATAATAGCAGATAGGTGACCATGCTGCATGTCAAATTCACCTTCTTGAATACTTCTTACATTGTTCCAGCTTCCAAATCAGAAACTCAAAGCATCTCCCAATCGCCAGAAGGACAAAGGTAAAAATACTTGACCTGGAATTCATGTATAGACAAAAAATGTGATCTATCCTTCATCTCATGTTTATCTCACACTATTCTCAAATGAACCCCTATGCCTAATTCCCCTCATCTAATTGAGTCTCTAAAATATGTGCTGCTAATGGCCATGCCAAAATAACAATTAAATTACCTTTTCATATTAATGTTTTTTGAAACACCAATATGAAATCCAAGTTCTACCTCTTCAATCTTAATGAGGTCTGGTATTGCTATTTTAACCAATATTAGCTTCTTTCTTTTCTTATCACTTTTAGCACTTCTTATTTACACCATTTATTTAACATTTAATGATGCGTGGATGTGGCTTCCTCTGTCATTTATCCCCGGCCCCAGTTGGACCTAAAAATCTTAAAGCAGCATTTTATAGTGAATTAAGACTGAAATTCATTTAGTACATTGCTACTAACCCTTATTTCCAGTGAAATAAAATAGATCAAAATGTATCACATATAGTAAATGTACCATTATTTGTGAAACTTTTGTCTTATGTATGTGTGTCTATGTATTTGTTTAGTGGATTGCAATGAAAATCTATTTCTTATAATGTGCAAGATATTTAAAAGTTTGAATACCACCATCCTAGAAAACCATGTTTCCTACTTATTTAAACACAGAGTGTCTAATAAAGAATTTTGCATTAAATAAGATGCTCAAAATGGGCAGGAAAGGAGACTGAATGGAAATTAAGGGAGAATCAGATATATATAAGGGGAAGCCAAAACCAAAGGGTAGAATGAAGACATTGGGAACATCAGTGTATATGTACTGAATGGGAGAAATAAGGAACATGAAATTGCCAAGGTCAAATTTCATTTTCAATGCTGCCTGCATTTGGCTCTGAATTGAGACCTCAACACAAGGCTATGTGGCACATTAGCTACTATGCTTCAATGAGGAAATTTTTATGGGTCTTCATCAAACACAACTGCAATCTACAGCAGGTTATGATAACAGCAAGTCATACCACATAACAATATAAAAGAAGGATTCATTTTTCTTCTATGTGTAAGTTGAAACAATTGGCACTCTTAATAAAATCTATCAACACAATAGTGTTTTCCTAAATTCATAATTTTCTTATGACCATTTCCTTTTATGTCCTATTATACAGCCCAGAATTTGGTATCTACTTTTCACATACATTATGTAAATAAAGCTCTATATTTCAAAACCAAGATGACATATCAATAAACATAAAACAGCTTACAGAACTGAAATAGCACCATCTGTCTAAACATATTCCAATATACATGGCATCTTTGTCTACCATCTTTCTCAAACTATATTTTGAATTTGTTATGTGAAGTATCCAAAATGATGGAAAATATTACCAAGCATATTTCATGTGGAGATAGTATTATTTGTTCACAATTCTTCCTTCCTTCCCCAAATCGAAATGGTTTATTGTGGTTTAGTCACAATGTGTGTATAACTCATTGACTTTAGGTTTGATCTGGTGACTCGCCATGACTACTGAAATGTGAGTTGATAAAATTAACCACATCCAATCAGCTTTAGATACGCATATGTGGTTTGACTTGTATATGCAATCCTGCCCTATACTATGCAAATATTATTACCCAGGTAAGTATGGGTCCCAGAATAAAAGAAACATAGAAACCTGAAACCAACCAATAGCCTGAAAGCAGAGCCACACCAACCAACCTACAGGCATTTCAGTGAGGGATAAATTTTGTTGGTGTTAGTCATTGAGATTTTGAATCATTTGTTGTACAGCATTATTTGAGCAAAAATTAATTGACTGATACATTTAATAACTTGGATCATCGCAATATGACCACCAAATTATAAAATACTAAAATATATCACAGATGACAATTTGCACTCTTGAAAAGCCTCAATAATTTAAGTTTTAACATAATTTCCTTGGTATATATTCTTCTTAGTGTATAATTCTATTGAATAGTATGGAAACTGTTTTTAACTACCTTCCATTTTCTCTTTGTGAATTAAGAACCATTCTCCATTTCAAATACAACATATAACTCATAATTACTTGAATTCAAAGATATGGAATGTATTGAATGATGGGCTCACGTGTGTATGTGTATGTTTTGAATCCCTTCATAATTTTCACACTAGCATTTTACAAAGGAAAAATAAAGTTTAAATTCAGTCTCAGAGAACAAAGCCATCTAACATGTAAACAAGAAAGGCATTTGAAAGTAAATACTAATCCAGTGAAGCAACTCCTAACTTAATAATGAATAACTTTACTAAAATAGGATATTTTGAAATATCTTTTTATACATAAGTAGGACTTTTATGGAATTGTAGTTGTTAAGAGAATAAAACCTTTAAAGCAGCCCACTCAGATATCACTTTTAAAAATGCCAAATTTGTCCCTGGAAAGACCTTCAAAAGCTAGAATTTCACATATTCTATATAGGACTGCATTTAACTAAGAGGATAAAGCTTGCTCAGGCAAGCTCTGGGAAAAAGGTCAAGGCAAAGACAGGCTTAAGCATTCATTACATAAAGAATCACAGATACCAAGCCTAAATATGCCCTTAATGATCACTTTAGGCCAGGGACCAAAGTCAGGGGTTTTTACTAAAATGGGAATTACATATTAAGCAGCAACATATAATTGATTTCAGTGACTGGTAGACAAAAGGGAATGACAGGGCTATGGAGAACCATAGCATGCTTGCTTTTCCCAAGGGCAGCTCTTATGCAGCCAGAGCCAGTTGTTGGACATCATATGTGTTTGCAATATGTGTTTGTTAATATCAGCTCTCCCAATTTTTGAAGTGTTGTCAACTGATTCAAATTTAAAACATTACAATGCACACATATTTGTGATCCTAATATGACCTGAGAGGTTGATGTCTTCTGTTGTAGATAAACTCTCTCTAATATTTCATAGAATGGAAAACTACATGCAGAGAAATGAAATGACTTGCCCAAGGATACAGCAATCATTTTCAGAGTCAGGATAAGAAGTGCTCATACTTTATTGTTTCATTTAATTATTACGACGGAAGTTGCCACCTATACGCTGTCTTCATGGGAAAAAAGGTATAAATGTAGGTGGATAAACTGCTTCTATTGAAAGTATCATGATTTTGGTTTTATGTTTTTTTCCTCTTATGGAAATACAAGGAAATAGGGCATTAATATACAATATATTAGGAATGAGTTTAATGTCTTTGTAGTGACGTTGGGAAAAATAATTCATGAAAACAGTCAATATGTAGATGCCAGTACAGCAAAAGGGAGAATTACAGATAAGGATAAAATATTTGTTATATTAAAATTAAATATCTAAGCATATAATTTATCCAAGAACCATAACTGTTTTCAATATTAAGGTTACCTTATCTGATTTTATATAAGTGTAATTTTGGTGACAACATTGAATTTTTCTTTTTTTGTTTTCTTTCAAAATATTATGTGGGTACAAATGTTGTCAGTTACATGTATCAATTTTTTTATGCTTGAATAAGGGTTATAAGTGTGCCCATTGCCCAGATAGTGTTCACTGTACCCGTTAGGTAGGTTTTTCCCCATACCCTCCTCCACACTCCCTGCTGTCTGATTTCCACTGAATTTTACTTCCCTCTGTGTACATATGCGCTCATTGGTTAGTTCCAATTTAATGGCGAGTACATGTGCTATTTGTTTTTCCATTCTTTAGATACTTCACTTAGGATAATGGTCTCCAGTTCCACCCAAATTGTTGCAAAAGGCCTTAATTCATCTTTCTTCATGGTGCAGTAGTATTCCATATCACATTTTGTTAAACTACTCATGAATTGATGGGTTGTTTCCACATCTTTGTAATTGTCAATTGTGCTGCAATAAATATTCAAGTGCAGGTGTCTTTTTGATTAAATGACTTCTTTACCTTTGGGTAAATACCCACTACTGGGACTGCTGGATCAAATGGAAGGTCTACTTTTAGTTCTTTGAGGAATCTCCATACTGTTTCCATAGAGGTTGTACTAATTTGCAATCCCACCAACAGTACATAAGTGTTCCTTTCTCTCTGCATCCACGCCAGCATCTATTGTTTTTGGACTTTTTAATAAAAGCCATTATAACTGGGGTAAGGTGATATCTCATTGTGTTTTTAATTAGCATTTCTCTGATAATTGGTGATGCTGAACATTTTTTCATATGTTTCTTTGCCATTTGTCTATCTTCTTTGAAATGCTTCTGTTCATGTCTTTTGCTCACTTTTTAATGGAGTTGTTTGTTTTTTCCTTGCTGGTTTGCCTGAGTTCTTTGTAGATTCTGGTTATTAGCCTTTTATTGGATGTATATCTTGTGAATATTTTCTCCCATTCTGTAGGCTGTTCATTTGCTCTGTTGATTATTTCCTTAGCTGTGCAAAAGATTTTTAATTTAATTAAGTCCCATTTATTCCTTTTTGTTGTTGCTATGATTGCCATTGGAGTTTTCTTCATAAATTCTTTGCCTAGGCCAATATCTAGAAGAGTTTTTCCAACATTTTCTTCTAGCACTCTTATGGTTTCATGCGTTACATTTAATTCTTTTATCCACCTTGAATTAATTTTTGTGAGTGGTGAGAGATATGGCTCCTGTTTCATTCTTCTGCATGTGGCTATCCAATATTCCCAGCACCATTTACTGAATAGGGTTTCTTTTCCCCAGAGTATATTGTTGTTTACTTTGTCAAAGATCAGTTGGCTATATGTGGATGGTTTTATATCTGGGTTCCCTTTTCTATCCCATTGGTCTATGTCTCTATTTTTGTGCCAGTACCACGCTGTTTTGGTTACTATAGCCTTGTAATAGAGTTTGAAGTCTGGTAATGGGATGCCTCCAGATTTGTTCTTTTTGCTTAAGGTTGCTTTGGCTATTTGGGCTCTTTTCTGGTTCCAAAGAAAGTGTAGAATTATTTTTTCTAGATCTGTGAAATATGACATTGATATTTTGATGGGGACTGCATTGAATCTATAAATAACTTTGGGTTGTATGGACATTTTATCAATGTTGATTCTATGATACATGAGCATATGTTTTTCCATTTGTTTGTGTCATCTGCAATTTCTTTCCTCAGTGTTTCATAGTTCTCTTTGTAGTTATCTATTATCTCCTTGGTTAAGTGTATTCCTAGATATTTTATTTTCTTTGTAGCTATTGTGAATGGTACTGAGTTTTTGATTTGACTCTCAGCTTGACTGTTATTGGTTTATAGGAATGCTGCTGCTTCATGTATATTGATTTTGTAACCTGAGACTTTGCTGAATTTATTGATGAATTCCAGAAGTCTCTTGGTGGTGTCTTTGGAGTTTTCTAGATATAAGATCATATCATCAGCAAAAAGTGATAGTTTGACCTCTTCTTTCCCAATTTGGATACCCTTAATATTCTTCTCTTGCCTGATTGCTCTGGCTAGGACTCCCAGTACTGTTGAATAGAAGTGGTGACCATGGGCACCCTTGTCTTGTTCCAGTTCTTAGGGGGAATGGCTTCAACTTTTCCCCTTTCAGTATGATGTTGGCTGTGGGTTTGTCATATATGACTTTTATAATCTTGAGATATGTTCCTTCTACGCCTAGTTTGTTGATGGTTTTTACCATGAAAAGGTGCTGAATTTTGTGGAATGCTTTCTCTGCATCTGTTGAGATAATCACATAGTCTTTGTTTTTGCTTCTGTTTATGTGGTGAATCACATTTATGGATTTCCATATGTTGAATCATCCCTGCATCCTGGGATGAAACTCACTTGGTCATGGTGGATTATTTTTTGATGTGCTGTTGAATTCCGTTTGCTGGTATTTTATTGATGATTTTTGCATCTACATTCATAAGGGATATTGGTCTGTAGTTTCCATTTTTTGTTGTGTCCTTTCCTGGCTTTGGTATCAAGGTGATACTGGCTTCATAGAAAGAGCTGAAGAGGATTTCCTCCTTCTCAATGTTATGGAATAATTTCTGCAGTATGGGTACTGGCTCTTCTTTGTAGGTCTGATAAAATTTGGCTGTGAATCCATCTGGTCTGGGTTTTTTTTGTTGTTGTTGTTGGAAGATTTTTTATTACTGCTTCAATCTTCTTGCTCATTATTGGTCTGTTCAGGAACTATATTCCTTCCTGATTGAGTCTTGTGAGGTTGTGTGTTTCCAGGAATTTGTCCATTTCCTCTATGTTTTCAATTTTATATGGAGATTCTCATAGTATTCACAGATAATATTTTGTATTTCTTTTGTATCAGTTGTAATATCTCCTTTGTCATTTCTAATCAAGATTATCTGGGTCCTTTCTCTACTATTCCTGGTCAATCTAGCAAGATGTCTGTCAATTTTGTTTATCTTTTCAATGAACCAATTTTTGTCTCTTTAGTCCTTTATATTGATTTTTTGTTTTCCATTTCATTTAGTTTTGCTCTGATCTTAGTTATTATTTTCTTCTGCTGGCTTTGGGTTTGGTTTGTTTTTCCTTTTCTACTTCCTTGAGATGTGTCATTAAATTGTTAACTTGTGATCTTTCTGTCTTTTTGATGTAGGCATTTAAGGCTATGAATTTTCCCCATAGGGTTGCTTTTGCTGAATCCCATAGATTTTGATAGCTTGTGTCCCCTTAGTCATTCAGTTCAAGGATTCTTTTGATTTCCATCTTAATTTCATTATTGACCCAATAATCATTCAGCAGCAGGTTTTTTTAATTTCCATGATTTTGTAGAATTGAGTGTTTCTCTTCTAATTGATTTCTAGTTTTATTCCACTGTGGTCTGAAAAAATACATGGTATGATTTCTATTTTTTTTTTAATTTGCTGAAACATGTTTTGTGGCCTAAAATGTGATCAATCTTTGAGAATGTTCCATGAGCTGATAATAAGAATGTATATTTGGTAGTTTTTGGTTAAAATGTATGTTAGGCCCATTTGTTCTAGAGTCTCATTTAATTCCAGTGTTTCTTTATTTATTTTTTGCTTGGGTGATTTGTCCAGTTCTGTTAGTGGGATGTTGAAGTCCCCAGAAATTATGATGCTGCTGTTTATCTTTTTGCTCAGATTTAGTAGGGTCGGCTTTATGAATCTGAGCACTCCTGTGTTAGGTGCATAAATATTGAAGATTGCTATGTCTTTTGTTGAGTTGCTCCCTTTCCCATTATATAGTGACCATCTTTGTCTTTCTTCACTATTGTTGATTTAAAGTCAATTTTATCTGATTTGAGAATGGCTATACCTGCTGTCTTTTGGCTTCCATTTGCATGGAATATATTTTTCCATCCTTTCACATTGAGCCTGTGTGCATCCTTGTGGTTTAGATGTGTCTCCCAGAGACAGCAGATAGTTGGGTCATGTTTTTTCATCCATTCAGCCAGTCTATGTCTTTTGAGTGGCACATTCAAACCATTAACGTTGAGAGATAGAATTAATAGATGGAATGTTGTTATGTTCCCTATGTTGGTTAGTAACTTATTGCTTTGTTTCATTTCTTATGCTATTGTTTCATAAAAGTAGTGAGCTTTAGCTTTTCTTGATAGTTTTATACTGGTGGGTACCTATTGTGCTGATTCGTGTATAATGCAGTTCTGAGTATTTCCTGCAAGGCCAGTCTGGTCATGACAAATTCCCTACAAGTCTGACTTGTAGTATTTCCACTGAGAAGTCTGCTGTTAGCCTGATGGTTTTCCTTTGTAGGTCAGTTGTTGCTTACATCTAGCTGCTTGTAGAATTTTCTCCTTCATTTTGACTTTGGCCAGTTTGATTACTATGTGTCTTGGAGATGTCCTATTTGCTATGAATCTTCCCCAAGTTCAATGACCATCTTGTATCTGGATGTCTGTTTCTGGTGATACCACGGAAGTTTTCCTCAATAATTCCCTCAGATAGAATTTCCATGCTTTTAGCGCTTTCTTCTCCCTCAGGGATACCTGTAATTCATATGTTAGTTTGCTTCACATAGTTCCATATATCTCCAAGTGAGTGTTCCACCTTTTTTATTCTCTTCTCTGCCTCTTTAAATGACTGGGTTAGTTCAAGAGCCTTGTCTCCAAACCCTGAGATTCTTTCATCTCCTTGGTTTAGTCTGTTACTGAAGATTTCTGCTGTGTTTTGAAATTTCCTAAATGACTCTTTCATTTCTTTGAGTTCTATTATATCCTTCCTTATGTTGTTTAGCTCTTTAGTGACTTTTTCATTAATTTCCCCAAAAAAATTTTTTTGAGTTTTTCTTTATATTAATTACTAACCAAAACATATTTTGGGACAGGAAGAAACAATAATATTTTTTTAAAAGTCATAATCAATGGTTGATCTAGATTATGTATGTTTCTATATATGTAATCAAAATGAATAAATACTGAGCTATATCCACCAAGATTTTTGGTTTCTGGGAAAATATTCTTAAAAATAAAAATAAAATATTACTGAGTATATGAAAATCATGAGGGCAAATAATTGTCGTAATAAGAATTGAATTCAGAGATAGAGGACTAAAGGAAAGTGAGAGAAACTGATGACAAAAGGCTTGGTGCTAAACCAAAGTAACAGACCTACAATGACCAGTAAGTTAAGGAAATCACAGCCCAGGATTTTGAATTCTTGCAAATTGATGCATTGAGTCAATATGTGCCCTCTTCCTACAAAAAGACATATAAATGTGAAATAATTTTACAAACTTTAAAAAAAATTGTGTTAAAAGAAAGAAAGGAATTTTCATGTGTTAGAAATGAAAATGGAACCCTAAAAATGAGAATGGTAAACTCAGGCATTAGGGATTCTCTTTCTGAAGGAGGGTAATGTGGAAGAATTAGTTCTGCACTTAGCTTCTTTATCCCTTGTCAACTGCCTATAGCAGAAGACCCGATCTTGTAAGATGTCCTTAGATGCATTTATTTGGCCTTAGATTAAGGCTGCCACTACCTATTTAGTAAAACTTGATTATAGCATGTTTTAGGGGGAAGCTTGTGCCTTTTGAGAAAAGTCGCAATAATATAACTAAAAGTTGAAAAATATATGACTATATGGAGATGAATAAAATACTTCTGCCACATAGTAGAATTTGAGAAACTATGAAAAAAGAAATGAAGAAAACCTTTATAGTAACCTCTGGATTTAGTACAGGGAATCACATACCTTTCAAACTGTTTATCTTCTTTAAACATTTGCTTCTTATTTTACAACATACACAAAACATTGGCTTTTGTACAAATAAACTCCCTCCCCTTGTCCTCTCCAATACATGTACTCAAGAAATTGTGGAAATTTTATTTCCCTTTAACAAAAAAAGAGAGAAGTGATAAATTGGATTATAGAAAGTCTTGAGACAGAAAAGCCAATATAGTTAGAAATGTATAACAAGATGTGCTCTGCTTTTTTTTTCAAACCACAGAGATTATAGCCCCTCCTCTCAATTATATTCCACTAAGGTGGCTGGGATTTATTGGCTATGAAATGTAGTTTCCAGGCAATGCCTCTATGCAGTACTTTCCACTGTTCCACTTCTATTAACAAGGACAATTCAAGGACAAATACTAATTATGATTTTGACACAGTTTTACTTTTCTGTTTAGCTTTGAGAGTAATTCCATAGTATGCCCCAATTCCCTTGTCAGTTTCCTCTACTTTTAATTTTCTAATTTAATGAACTAATGAACTCAAGGATAGACTCTGACTTTAAAAGTATTACCCCACCCAAAGTTTTAGTTTTGCTTTTCAAAAGAACACTTCCAATTAAAATATATTTATGAAGAAGAAACTAAGAAAATTTAAAACTCTAAAGATTAGCACTAACAAAGGGCTTAAAAAATCATACATCCATTACTTTTGTCTCTTTAATCACCGACTATTACTAATTAGGATAGACATTTGTGGTCCAGTTCTTTAAACTTCAAAACATATTCATGAACAAGAGTACCTTAAACTCAAGGAAGTAATGGCATTTATCATTGAGATTTTGAGAAACTTATAAAACTTCTCTGTTTCAGGATTCGCAGGTGCCTTTTCTTTATGGGGTCATTTCATAGCACACTGATTTAAAACATAGCAAGACTTTGTTGAGTGGGACATCTGACCCTCAACTAAACAGTGAGTACATTCACATGACCTTCACATTTCTTGGTTTAGGAATAGTAAAAAGTAAATAATTTTCATACCATGAAAGAGAAGTAATTCCAAATTATTACCAACAGGATGATTTGAACCCATTTACAACTTCCTACGTGTCATATAAAACATTCTGATATTAACAAAAGACTTGAAAATACTACCATATGTTATATATATATATAGTTTATGAAAAACAGTGGTTAACGCTAGAAATGTTATTTTAGGGAAAAGCAGTAGTGAGTGGTATGAATTTTCAGAATTATTGATTTTTTCAAACACATAGTTTTTAAAAGTATACATATATAAGGTAAAAAATATTTTTAAGTTATAAGTAAAAAAGAAACATGCTCCACTGATACATAACCATTATTAGATATATTAAAGCAGGTATGACTAAATTAAACATTTCTAAGTAGAGAAATATACACATAGATAAAGTAATTATAATTATATCATATAACATATATGGTTTGTGTGTATATGTGTGTATGTGTAATTTTTAAATCATTGTTAATTCAATGCAAATATGTCATGACAGAGACTGCTAATTGGTCATTCAAGAATTACACTTAGGGCAGCAATATGTCTAGGTGCAGACTTACATATATATTTCTCCTAGAATCTCTTGCAATTAAATGTGGCCATATAATTAAGTTCTTAGCCAAGGAACAGTAAGCAAAAGTCCTTTTGAGGTTGATTCCAGATTGGGTCCCTAACCAGGGTCAGATAGCTGAAGTATGCTCATCTTTCTTCCTTTCTGCTACCTTGAATGTGGTCACAATGATTGGAACTCCAACAGCAATTCTAGATCATGAAATGATCCTCAGCTTGGAAGATTAAGTGTTATCAAGGTGGAAGAAATAGATGATCGTTGCCCTACCTGCCCTGGAATGACTACCTCTTGATTTCTTTCAACATAACAGAGAAATGACTTGACTCTGCTTAAGCCATTTCCATTTGTGGTATTCTGTTATATGCAGCTGAACTTAATCTTTAGTGGTGATATCCATATATAAGCACATTTTAAAAAACAGAGTCATTATGCCTGCAGTGTGCAATTTGCTTTTCTTATTTTACATATTGAATGCATGTTTGTTTATTACTGAATATTGTTCTATATTTAATGCAATTTTTAACTTAGTTATAATTTATTTAACTACCTTTTATGGAAATTTGATTTGTCAACTTGAAAGCTGGAAGTTGTAAACTAGAACATTTTTCATGTTTGATTTATTTTGGATTCTTTATTATCCTAATTTCCAATAAGTTATTTAAACTCTCTGGGTAGATTCATTATCTGTTAAATAGGGATGGTACCTATTCCAGCGAGTTGCCATGAAAATTAAGAGAAAAATGCATGTAACTGGCACACAGTAATTGTTCAATTTAACATTAGCTGCTGAAAGCATCTTCACTGTTGACCTGCTTAAGTCTTTCATTTCTAATCCTTTTGCATAACATACCAGTTTCAGACACATAAAATATAACAAAATCTATTTCAGTAGACCACTACAATAACAAATTTTACTTGAAAGTGTGTTTGTTTCATTTATGCTTCTGGCATTAATAACTCACATTTTCTTTTCAAACAAATATTTTCAAATTTTAATGACAGCTCTTTCTATTTAAGGAATAGGAATAATAATAAGAATAGAGAGAAAGAGAAAAATAAGGATACGTATATTTCATTTGCAACTGGAATTCTACGTGTGCCCTCTCTCTTTTCACAGTTTGATTTCTTTCCTTAACAGAAACCTCTTCTAGAACTCTTTATAACTTTAGGTTCATTTGCATTGGCATTACTGACTTAAAAACATCCCATTAAACAATTTAAACTGGTGCGCAACATGGGTTATATGTCATCAAAGCAAATGCATCTGTTATAGGAATGAATTAATGTAGATCACAATTTTATATAACTTAGAAAGAAAAACTCAACATCCATCTGAAACTGATGGGATTTCTACTTAGTTTTTCACCCATTCCAGACAGAATGCTATCTTGAGACATAGTGTGTTCATATTAACTATTAAAATGAAAGGAAAGTTGGAACCATGGGTCAAAAATAAAAATCTTTGTTAAAAGCTTTGCTTTTGGCAAACTCCCTATAGCTAGAGGGTTAGAAGAGATATTTTTCATTTAAAGGAATGTAAGAGAAGCACTACACCAGAAAAACCAATTAGTCTGAGACTTCAGAGATTAGAAGAATTTAAGAAAATTTCATTCACGTACATAAAGAAAAATCTGACAACTCTTCATCCTTATGACTAAATTTAAAATAAAACCTTAATTATTTAAGACCAACAACTACAGTGAGCATCAATAGGAGATTTCGCCTCCTATAGACTTTGTGAACTGACATAAACAAAAAGAGGAAAAAGGTTGCTGTCAGTTAATCATAATTAATCAGATCTGAAGGATCAGAATACAATTAACAAACATAATGAGGCATTAGTACCTCTGAGCTAAACTAGGGTTAAACTAAACAATAATCTTGGCAATTATTTCAGATGTAATCCAATCCTCAGGGCTTGTAGGTTAACAGCCCATTGTGGTCAGGTTTGAACAGGTGCAATTATCCAAATAATTTAAGCAAAAGTCACTCAATGGAATTATTTAGATAATTAGGAGGTGTGGCTCTTGTAGGAGAGAAAATGAGTTTCTGTATCTGTTATCCATCATGCCTAAATGTTATATAATTTAATCAACCTTTTATTGAACAAATTAGGATTAGAGGCAAAATTCAGATAATAGTGTCTACTAAGTAATGTGCTAAGTATATTTTTAGGAAACAATCATTTATGGATGAAATAGAAAGTTGGCTTCTTTAAAACAAATTAATCCTGTAATTTATGAGATGGTATTCTGATTGAGGAGATCCTTTTGGAGTCTGGTTAAGGGCATCATACTAATATGAAAAATTCATAGGCATGAAATTTTTTTAGACACAGTCAACAATGGGGATCGTCTCCTAGCAATTTTCAATGCAGATTTCCTTACTGATACTGGGAGGGTGAAACTGTCCAAAGAAAAATGTTTTTCAAGGGCTACACTTTTGCCAAATTCTCAATTCTAACTGTTCAGAAATAGCTTGGAATATTTTACAAATATATATTTTGCCCATTGCATTGTAACCATTTTGAAGGTAGCAACCATTTCTATTTCTATCATATTTGTGACTCCTCACTTCCTAGAACAGGATTCTGCATCGGGTCCCGATTCAATAAGTAATTATGTTGGAAAAAAAGAAAAACTCCACCTAGAGAAGTATGTAAA
Organism: Daubentonia madagascariensis; assembly: GCA_023783475.1. Lineage (NCBI taxonomy): Eukaryota > Metazoa > Chordata > Mammalia > Primates > Daubentoniidae > Daubentonia > Daubentonia madagascariensis. Next base: position 72,718,288 of record JAKFHU010002088.1, on the reverse strand, counting down.
CCTTGACACTGCAAATAATTATTTTTCACATTCTATTACTTGTCTAATAAGTAATTCTTTCTTTTTTGCCCTTCTTCTTTTTGGTTCCTTTTCTTTCTTTTACACTTTTGCACTTCAAGTAGGCCCTGTAGATATGGGTTGAAGAGACTTAGAGCTAAGATTCTACGGATTTTTTTTTGTTCAAGTAAAAGCTTTCTAATAAGAGGATTATATTAAGCTCATTCTTCCCCCGTGACTGAATTTATAGATTGACAGAGAAACTGAAGACAGCTAAAAATGTGGCAGAGAGCGAGACGTGTCTATATGTGTGAAGAGAGGTATTTGGGGAAGAGAGGTGTTGTATTTATCACTGACAGACTCAATCTCAATATGCCTTAAAACCATCATTAATGAAATCAGGCCAATCACACTTACTTCACAAAGTTTGCTTAGAGAAAGCTGTGGAGCTTTTCTCAGTGAAGCTGTTGGAAATGGGGAAAGTGTTTAAAATGGTTGTGGATTCCAATCAAGATAAAGTAGCAGATACCAGTACTTCAGTTCCCGAAGTACACAGACCTGTCCCTGGTGGCTACCGCTGTTGCTATTATTTCTAATTGCATTTCCCATGGTGACTACAGAGGCATATTTCTCCAAAGCCAGTGGAGAAGAAAGCAATGAAATGCTTTTCCAGAAATATATCCCTTACTGTCTCTCACTTTCATTTTCCTGTCCACTACTGCTGGAGGGAAACCCCAGCTTCTGGAACATTTTTTAATGGCACTGAAGACTGTCACAATGAGGACATATATGGTGTTATTATTTCACTGGAGTTCAATACACATTTCTCCATAAAGACCATGTTTGAAATAACAAGTTACTACTGTTCCTTAATATAATTCTAGAAATAGGTTAATAAAAGAAGACTTTGCTAAGCCATTGTGGGAATCTCAATACCATACAGCACTCTTTCCAAAGTAAAAATTTTCTAAGTTGCCAATAACAATCTAACAAATACAATTTTGGAACATAAGCTGTTATTTACATTTGCATCCTTGGCAACATTATTTTTTTTTTTCCAGGAGACTTCTCCAGGAACCCAAAAAGAGGGCATAACGTCAACATCCCGAGGGCTTAAGCTACCACTGTCATACCACGTGCCCTCAATGTCCACACTGCTCAGACCCACTCTGTGAGTCCCTATTCCCTGAATGTACCACCCACACTTTCCTATTCCAGTCTTACCCCTTTTCTCCATACATTTTTGCTCACACATCTTTGTACCTGTCCAACGTGTCCTCCAATGACTTTCTGTCCTTAACACAAACTTTTAATTTTAACCTCTGCCACCAAATGCAGGATCTATGTTTCAGTTCAGATTTATGGTAGAGAGGCTACCTCATCAATTGCCATGCCGTGGATTCACTAATCTCGGGTAAGGAGCCTGGCACACTGTGGTCTTTCAGTAAATATCTATTTTACAAAACAAACAATGGACATTACTATAGAATCAGTCCCCACCAGGAAAGTGTATAAGAAAATGATCTGATCATGTGATATACTCTGACATAAAGAACTGCCCCATCCAAAGTCAATAGCAGATAGTAAGCAGGAATTAAAAAAAAAAAAAAAAAGAAGAAAAGGAAAAAACACCTAGTACCTTTGGGGGCTGCTTAAATAGTGAATTCAAAAGCCAAGAGGATTCCACTTCTGTCAACCTTTCAGTGTTTGATCAACTTCCTGGACAGATTTCTTTGTTGTCTGGTAACTTACCCTTTGCAAAAATTCAATAAATACAAGGCAATTATAGTCATATACAATTGCCATAATCACTATCATTCAGGACTGTTTGATCATTTTGTGAAGCTATTTACTCACCACAGTAGCTTTCGTGACCCCAGAGGTTTACTGTTCCTTTCCTGGAATAAGGTCAACCATTTTTACTTCCACTGGGCATAATTTTGAGGGAGAAAATCAAAGTTCCTTTTACTTTGATGGTTATTCTATAGATTTGAATTTCCTTCTGTGGAAGTTGTTTATGGGGGGAGAAAGGATAACTCAAAAGTCTTGATATCTATAGTAACTTCTTTGTAGAGTCTCAGATCAGATGGTTTAACAACTTGTCTTAAAATTACCCAATGAAATTATTTCAGCTAAAACCCAAACTCCTTATTATAGTATGCAATGACTTGCCTCAAACTGCATTTTCAACCTAATTTCTTTTAACTTCTTTCATAAACTACTTGACCCAATAAAAATAAGCCACACATTCTATGCCCATTGTTTACTGTCTTCTCCCATTTGGCCTATGTGGTTTCCTCTACTTGGAATGCACCACATTTTCCCCTGCATTTCTAAGTGCTACATATTATTAAGGTCCAGCCAAAATGTCATATTTTTATAAGGCTTTTTCTGATCACTATCTGTGGACATAATCTGTTTAAACTCCTCCATTAATTTACTTCTTATAATAATATTTTTTACAGTGCATTTTATATCAGGACATTAATTAAATAGGATAGATACTTTGTCAGATTCATCTGTGTATCACCACAGTGCCATTTATTTTACATATTAAATGCTGAAAAGCTATTTATTCCCTGAAAAAAATGAATTTATGAACAACAACTACATAGCTTTAATCTTCATTATAATGAAGTACCAAAAATTATTGCTTTTTCTCAATAAAATATACTACCAAAACTTCAATATGATTTGGAACAATTTCCTTTTTCAAATTATATCCCTTTTTTGTGATATTCATGAAAGATGTAGCAAAATTTTCCTTATTTACTTATTTTAAAAGTACCCCTCACTACTATTGTAATTATCTCCTGGTCTTCTAACTGATTTAATCATATCTGGGATTTTTTTTTCATCTTCTCAGATCATGGTGCATCAGTATGAATATGACTTGTACATTTGAGCCTTATAGCAATAACACTTATCATACTGTTTTTAGCACATTTCTTTTTAACACAAAGAAAATTATGTCTGCTCTTGCTTTTCAGATATTCATGAAAGTATCACCACTCTTCCTTTCCATTATCAGCAAGGCTTTGCTCCCCTGTTCCTGTACCTCCCACCCTTAGTGACAAGCAAGAGTAACAGCACTATGAACTTTAAACTCACTTCACCATCCCCTCTGTAATAACTAATGTACCAGTTTACCCCAGTTGGCAGCCTAACCTGGGTATTTGTGATGGACAAGTGGGACTGATTCATGAGGGAGAAGTCTGCAAGTGGAGTCAGAGAAACCCCTAATGAAAAATCTCTTCTAAGGAAAAAGAGGCCAGAGTATACAAGTGTGGCTTAAGACCATGAGTCAGATCTGAATGGAAGAATGATGGACTACAGCTCATGGTCTAGCACTTAATGCATCTGCCAGCTCTTCTCCTATGGGATTCATACCTGAGTCCTAGAGAGAGAGAATTGCATTAAAGCATAAAAGAGCATATAAAAACTAAGAGCTGCCTTACAGCAATATCTATCAGCCACTGAAAGCACACGACAAATCATAGTGACTTTAGTAAGATTATACAGAAATTCCTCCTAAAGAGATGGCATCAGTACCTTTGGGGGAGGCATATTTGTTGTAGTCAGTGATGTAAAATATCATTGCAAACCCCTGTACTGGAAAGAAGAAAACTGGCAAAGGAGACATGGTATCCAAAAGAACTTACCATGTCATGCTGTGCCTAGGGACAGCCTGAAATAAACGATGAAGTATACAGGAGGCTAAACAGCCCTCATTAGCTAACTGGAATGGGACCAAAGGAAAAACAAAACAGTGTATATTGGTCTGTTGTCTTGTCTTTTCATGCAAACCTTACATGGATTCAGTTTTCTTCTCAAACACTTAGTATCTCCCTTCTTTCCTTAATCACCAACTTCCTGAAAGAGTAAACTACATTTCTTTTTTTTTCTTTTTTTAAATTTTAGAATATTACGGGGGTACAAAAGCTGTGGTTACATGCGTTGCTTTTGTACAGTTTGAGTCAAAGTTATAAGTATCCAACACCCAGATAGTGTGCATTGTACCCGTTAGGTGTGAATTTACCCACCCATGCCCACTTGCTTGATTTCCATTGAAATTTGCTACCATATGTGCACATGAGAGTCAATCAATTAGTTCCAAATTAATAATGAGTACATGTGGTCTTTGTTTTTCCATTCTTGCAATACTTCACTTAGAAAGATGGTCTCCAGTTCCATCCAGGTTGTTACAAAAGGTATTAGTTCACCATTTTTTATGGCTGAGTAGTACTCTGTGGTACACATATACCACATTTTATTAATCCATTTATGTACAGATGGGCACTTGGGTTGTTTTCACATCTTTGCGATTGTGAATTGTGCTGCTATAAACATTCAAATGCAGGTGCCTTTTCGTAAAATGACTTCTTTACCTTTGGGTAAATACCCAGCAGTGGGATTGCTGGATCAAATGGTAGGTCTACTTTTAGTTCTTTGAGGAATCTCTATACCGTTTTCCATAGAGGTTGTACTAATTTGCAGTCCCACCAACAGTGTACAAATGTTCCTTTCTCTAAGCATCCATGCCAGCACTTATTGTTTTTGGACTTTTTAATAAAAGCCAGTCTAACTAGGGTAAGTTGATATCTCATAGTGGTTTTAATTTGCATTTCCCTGATAATTAGTGACGTTGAGCATTTTTTTGTATGTTTCTTGGCCATTTGTCTATCTTCTTTTGAAATGCTTCTGTTCATGTCTTTTTCCCACTTTTTAATGGGGTTGTTTGATGTTTTCTTGCTGATTTGATTGAGTTCTTTGTAGATACTGGTTATTAGCCCTTTATTGGATGTATAGCATGCAAATAGTTTCTCCCATTCTGCAGGTTGTCTATTTGTTACATCGATTGTTTCCTTGGCTGTGCAGAAGCCTTTTAATTTAATCAGGCCCCATTTATTTATTTTTGTTGTTGCTGAGATTGCCTTTGGGGTCTTCTTCATAAGTTCTTTGCCTAGGCCAATACTTAGAAGAGTTTTTCCAACCTCTTCTAGAATTCTTATAGTTTCATGCATTAGGTTTATGTCTGTTATCCATCATGAATTAATTTTTGTGATAATAATGACAAACATGTACATTTCCCCTCATCTCCTCATTGTATCGTTTTTGAATTTAAATATTAGTTTTAAGCTGTTTGGTAAAACTGGCTCAGGTCTTTGGCAGTAGCAGGTTTTCTAGTGTTTTTTTTTTTCACCCATTCATTCACTCACACATCTAAGCAGATACAGTCTCCCCCGCTAAGCAGAGCCTATCTGGCTCAGAGGAAGCTCTTGGAAGGCAGGTTTCTTGATCTTTTCTACTCTCTTCATGATATGAGCATGGTAGATGTGCTTATGCTTATTTTACTATCAGATTCTATCATATTATATATTATTAGTATATAATAATAAGTAAAATAAATATAAATATAGTACAGTAAGAGTTCAAATCTGGTTCAAAAGTCCTACCCACCGACCGAGCAACACCTGTGTGTGTCCTGTTCGTTGACTCCACTCTGTTCCAGTGTCCTTCTGTTCCATCATCTCTTCTCCCTTCTCTTTGCCACACTTCTAGTCTGTTCCTCGTCATACTTCACCCAGACTATTGTAATAGTTACCTAACTGGTGGCCATTCTCCTGTCTCTGCTGGGCCACTTATGGCCTATGCATTTGTTCACAATAATCATTCATTGAGTGTTCTCTGAAAGGTCTTTTCTTGGAAAGATCCACCAATTCTTTCAAGGCCTAAGCCAATGATTACCTCTTCTGGAAAACCCTATTGGTTTCCACTGGCATAAATAAAGTCTATCTATCTCTATGTTATCACAACACCTAGGTAATTATGCTGGTAGCGTGTTCAGCAAATTACCTGCATCCCTAATGATATTGTCAATGAGCTTCATTATCTTTGGATAACCAGTATGTAGCTCAGTGCCGTAATACAGTGAAGGACTTATAGCCACGCAATGAATTGAAATAAACCTTATCACTTCTGTGAATAACTGGGAATAGTAGAGCACACAATAGTTTTACTCCAACAAAGTATCTAGTGAGAGTTGGGCTTTGAAAGCTATTAAATGTAAAAATTGGATCTCTCTATTTCAAAAGTAGTTTTCTTCAGGCATGCATATTTCATTTCAATTTTCTGTATTCAAAATCCAGGTTTTTTTCTCACATCACATATAAGCATAACTTTTGGATCTCATCGAATATGTTCTTGTAATAAAATCTCACATCAGTACAAAACTCATTTTTTAAATAAAACTTATAAGCTATAACTGAAATAGTTGATACAGTTTTAGACCTAGACTTTAGTTAATACCACACTTTAATGTTGACCTTATGAAGACATTTACAAGGAGGTCATAAGAATCATTAGTTTTGTTGCTGACTTTTATGTGAGAGAAATATATCATGTAAAAATCAGCAACAAAATTAATGGATTCCTATTTTATCACAGAAATTTTACAGCTCTGCAAAATGAAATATAAAAGCAATGGTAAACACAGAAGTACTCTTGAAATGCATATTGGAAAAATAGTATATATATCTATCTATAGATATATAATCTATGCTGATACTTTAACTTTAATTTATTTCATTCTCACTAAAATGTATTCAGAATTGTGAGGATAAAAATTTAAGGTACACGACTAAGCTTTTTTCTATTTCTTTTTTAGCTTTTACAATGTATTCTTGCTCACACTATCATTTTATGAAGTGTTCACAACTATTACTTTCAAGAATTAAGAGATATTTTACATTTCCAGGCCAAAAAATTTACCACAGGCAAAGCTCTGCTTTAATTATGTAAGCTATTTATTTTGGCCTTAAGTTCTAACTTTTCCATTGCAATTTTTATAATGCCAGAAACATTTTTATATTCTTTTCATCTTGATGATATATTTTTCTATGATTATGGCTTAACTATAGCAATTGTAGAAGTAATTCAAAAAGACCAATACATCTTAACATACATGTTTATACATACTATACTTGCTTACATATTAATAGACTGACAGGGCTTTATTTTCAGTTCTTGTACTAATAAGCACAAAAATAAATGTCATGGAATTTTGTTTTAATGTCAAATAGGTTTTTGATGTACCTATTGTCAGGGGCATTTATTTTCTTATTTTAAGGTGCCACTATTTTTAGATAGCAAACACATAATAAGGTTAACATTTTAAAAGATAAGAGACTGCATATGTAAATAACTTTGAGTTTCAAAATAAGACAGGTTCTGTAAGTGGTCTACCAAATATTATTTTAAACTGTAGATTATCCATTTTAGCCAACATAGTTAACTACTTTTTGCAAAAATCTTCATTCAGTCAAGAATAGCTATTGTTTAAAACGCTGCCTGATATTTATCTTAGCTGTCCATAAGCATTAGATGGTGGCTAGAAGGAGAAAAACAGTTAAAAGAAGATTAGCAAGAAAGGAAAGAAGAGAAGTCAACATCTTGAGCCAATGGATATCATAATACAGGTTTAGATAGGTCAAATATTTGGAGGCTGCCTGAGCTATTGCCTCTTAATTTACATAAAATGTTTTCCATAACTACCCTTAACTAAGTCAAAGATCACACTGAGATTTTCTACTCAGTTATTTTCCATTATCAAAAATAGAACTCTTCAGCAAGTAACTGGTTTTACATTTTTTTATAATTATAATACTTACAAAAATAACATATAATTAAATGAAAATGTTAGGAAATAAAAACAGAGAAAAATAATTAGATCTTTCAGTGACCCTTATTATTATTATTGTTTTTACCTAAGCATAGTTTTATTTTAGAACTGTTGCCTGGCAGAGTCTCCCAGTAGTCATTCAAACACACAGCATGAGCAAGAAATACGCCTTTCATGCGTTCAGTCACTTATATGTTCTGTCACTAGGGTTAACGTGCCTGTCATAATCAACCTAACACCAAAACAAATACCAAGAGGGGGACGCTGCCGCAATTAAAATAAAAACAGTTGTTGCCTTAGCAGCCAGGCAACAGGTGCCAAGAAACTACTATTAGAGGCTGGCAAGATGATTTTCCATGTTACGCCATGGCAAAACTTTTGGTAAATTTTCCCGCAGTAAATTGGGAGACAAATTATACACCTAGTGCTTAGTAAACACAATAAACTTCAGGTGCACATGTATATACATACACATATATATATTTAGAAACCATTGTTATAATTTATTTGAGAAGAGAAGTTCATGTGAGATGATAGAAAACTACTAATAAAGGTTTATATAATCAATATTAATATTAATTTTTCTATCAAATGTTTTCCCTTCAAGATAGTTTTCAAAACATGAGAATATACCTTAGTTTATATTTTAAAACAATTGTTTAAAAATTATACATCCAAAAATATTTAAAAATTATACATGTTGTCTAATTCGAAGTGATCCTTGTGATAATAATAGCAGTCAATGTGCGCTCATAATTTCAAAAGAAAACCTCACGAGTATATTAAAATCTTTATGACAACCCTATGATTTAGACTTATCCCTATTATCCAGATAAACACAAGGGTTTACAGATTTGACTAAAGTCAATTACTAGACAGGAAGACTAAACTAAAGTCACATAGCTCAATTCTAAAGCACCAAGTGCTTCTATATTATATGAAGCCAAAATAAGTCTAATGAAAAGTCAAGGAGAGATGAAAATAGTTTGATTGACAGCAGAGGGCTAGCATGTGTATCTCTCTCATTATGAAACCATGGCTTATAGGGTTCCCAGCACAAATATCACCTAGGCCAATGGGGAAGGGAGAGAGAGATCATGTGCTATTATTGATATATTACAAATCACAATATTTATATTAATTTTATAAATAAGTCCATACTGTTTTATATTGCTAATCTGTACAAATCAAAGATTCTGAGAATGTTAGAAATGAGATAGAGTAGGTTTTTTCAGAGAAAGAGTAAGAAAGAAGATACAGGAAACTTGCGCCTACCAAGGACATTGAAAATAGAGTTTGTGTTTGTAAACTCTAATATTTTAAAGGTTTGTTATGTTTAAACACGCAGTTTGTAAAAAGACAGTCTTAGAGATACTAGAAACATTATCGACTTTTATAAGTTTGCTATGAAAAGTTGCTGCTATCATTTAGTTCTCTGTAATATTACCAGCTTTACAGAGGAAAAGGCAAACCTGGTATTCAGTTCCAGGTTTAGCTGTGTTGTTGATAAGCAAATTACTGGAGGCCAAACTGTAATTATCTTGTTTTGATTTATAAAGAAGGAAACTACCTAACAAAACTGTTGTGAAAATTGCTTGTGAATATACAAGGAGTACTAAGTACAGGCATATCTCAAAGATACTGCAGGTTTGGTTCCAGACCACCCCAACAAAATGAATATTGCAATGAAGTGGGTCACTTGAATTTCTTGGTTTCTCAATGCATGTAAAAGGTATGTTTACACTATGCTGTAGTCTATTAAGTGTGCAATAGCATTATGTCTAAAAAAATGGATATATGTAAATTAAAAAACACTTTACTGCTAAAAAAATGCTAATGATCATTTCAGCCTTCACTGAATCCTAATCTTTTTGATGATGGAGGGTTTTGCCTCAATGTTGATGGCTGCTGACTGACCAGGGTGAATGGGTGCTAACGGTTGGGGTGGCTGTGGCAATTTTTAAAAATACGACAATGAAGTTTGTCACATCAATTGACTCCTCCTCTCATGAAAGATTTCTCTGTATCATATGATGTTATTTGATAGCATTTTACCCACAGTAGAACTTCTTTCATAACTGGAGTCAATCCTTTCAAATCCTGTTACTGCTTTATTGACTAAGTTTATGAAATATTCTGAATCCTTTGTTGTCATTTCAACAATGTTCACAGCATCTTCACCAGGAATAGATTCCATCTTTGCTCATACACAAGAAGTAACTCCTTATCTGTTCAGGGTTTATCGTTAGATTGCAGCAATTCAGTAACTTATTCAGGTTCCACTTCTAATTTTAGTTCTCTTGCTAGTTCTATCACCTCTGCAGTTAATTCCTCCACTGAAGTCTTGAATTATTCAAAGTCATTCATGTCATTTGGAATCACCTTCTTCCAAACTCCTGTTAATGTTGAGATTTTGACGTCTCATGAATCACAAATGTTCTTAATGTCATCTAGAACGTGGATCTTTCCAGAAGGTTTTCAATTTATTTTTTTCAAATCCAACAAAGGAATCACTGTCTATAGCAGTTATAGCTTTGCCAAATGTATTTCTTAAATAATAAGACTTGAAAGACAAAATTATCTTTGATCCATGGGCTACAGAATGGATGTTGTGTTATCAGGCATGAAAACAGCATTTATCTTTTTGCACATCACCATCAGTGCTCTTGGGCAACCAGGTGCATTGTTAATGAGCAGTAATAATTTTGAAAGAAATCTTTTTTTTCTGAGCAGTAGACCTCAACAGTGGGCTTAAAATATTCATGCTGTAAACAGATGTGCTCTCATACAAGCTTTATTGCTCCATTTGTAGAACACAGGCAGAGTAGATTAGCATCATTCTTAACAGTTCTAGGGTTTTCAGAATGGTAAAGGAACATTGGCTTCAACTTAAAGTCATCAGCTGCATTAGCTCTTAACAAGAGAGTCATCCTGTCCTTTGAAGCTTTGAAGCTGGACAATGACTTTTCCTTTCTAGCTATGAAAGTCCTAGATGGCATCTTCTTCCAAATATAAGGCTGTTTTGTCTACATTGAAAATCTTTTGGCTAGTGTAGCCACCTTCATTAACTATCTCAGCTAGATCTTCTGAAGAACTTGCTATAGTTTCTACACCAGCACCTGCTGCTTCACCTTGCACTTTGATGTTATAGAAACAGCTTCTTTCCTTAAACCTCATGAACCAACCTTTGCTAGCTTCAAACTTTTCTTCTGCAGGTTCCTCACATCTCCCAGCCTTCACAGAATAGAAGAAAGTTAGGGATTTGCTTTTGATTAGGCTTTGGCTTAAGGGAATATTGTGGCTAATTTGATCTATCCAGACCACTCAAACTGTCTACATATCAGCAATAAGGCTGTTTTGCTTTCTTACCATTCATGTTTTCACTGGAGTAGCAGTTTTAATTTCTTTCAAGAACTTTTCCTTTGTATTCACAACTTGGCTAACTGTTTGGTGCAAGTGGCCTACCTTTTGGCCTATCTCAGCTTTTGACATGCCTTTCCCTAATTTCAACATTTTTGTTTCTCAGGGAATAGGGAGGCCTGAAGAGAGGGAGAGAGATGGAGGAAAGGCCAGTCAGTAGAGTAGCCAGAGCACACACAACATTTTATTGATTTAAGTTCACTGTCTCATACGTGCATGCTTTATGGAACCCCGAAACAATTAACAATAGTAACACCAAAGATCCCTCTGATCACAGATCACCATAATAGATATAATTATAATGAATAATTTTGAAATATTGTGAGTCCTACCAAAATATGACACAGAGACACACGTGAGCACTTTGCTGTTAGGAAAAAATGGTGCCAATAGGCTTGCTTGATGCAGGGTTGCCACAAACCTTCAATCTGTAAAAAACAATATCTACAAAGTGGAATAAAGTGAAGTGAAATAAAACAAGACATGTCTGTACAGAGCTTACTTTCACAGAAACTGGAAAGGTTATATTATTATTGTGATGGTTGTTGCAGCTGTTATACATTAGGAGCTTCCAGAAAAGCAATGATAAATTTTTGTATCCTAATCCTTCAGCTTAAAGTGTTTATGTATGAGTCCAGAATCTAAGGTGTAAATGTAATGTCCCTTCCCTAAAATTCTTAATTTTACATCACTGTAACACAAGATGTCAAAGCTATTTTGTCATTAATAGAGAAAGCCATCTTACTTACACCCCATGAGAGAGGATATCCTATGAGCTAACCAACTTATTCTATATAACACCTAGGTGCTTCTTGCAAATCAACATAGCTCTTAAGGATTTGAGTGACAAATTCAAAATTGTCCTTTCAATCATCAAAGTAAGAGAGTCACAGGATAGACGAAGGCAGAAAGGGCATACCGGTTTCAACTTTGAGGTCATCAACCATTGATTGGTGGTATCTGGCTAGAGGGCAGTTTGTGGAGGATTGGGCTGCCCAACCTCTGTTCCAGTGAAAGTATTCTGTGATTGGTTAGTAATGCCCGCTGTAGAAAAAGAAAGCCAATGCAAATTCTTGAAGTTTGTTTAAGGAGTTCATTACCAATACAGAAATGTTGCTTGGAAATAAGAGGACCAAAGAAAACACTACTGCCCACATTGATCTTCATTATTAATAGACATTATAAATATTGAATTCCCACTAGACATCTGAAAGGGTAGCTACCATTAGCCAGTGAAAGGCAACTCTATACTAGCATGTTTGCCTGACAACCACGTGCAGAGTATATTCTGAAACATGAATTAAAAGCTCCACCAGTGTGATATTAGATCAATTTAAATCTTTTTAAATTTTATCTTTGAAACAGTAATAATACTTACTTCAAAGTTTTGTTTTAAAGATTTAGCCACAATGCATATGTACAGCATAGTGTCAGGCAACACACACAAAGCACTTGGTAAATAGTTACAATAGTCATTATGAACATTGAGCAGAGTCTTGAGTATGTGTGTAAGGGGGGAGGGTACTGTATATAGGTTTTGTTTTGGTTGCTTGTTTTCTGCACTCCTCAGCCAGCAGTATATCTTTCATTTTAGTTATGGGATAAGGAAGTAGAGTTGACACTTAGAGAGTAATTTAAAGCTTTCACTGAGAAATCACCCACAAGGCAGACTTAAGCCACAAGGCCGTCCTGAACAATGTACATCTTGGGGCAATAATCTGGAGAAATTTCAACTTTAGGATAAATTGGAGCACTTCTGGAAATGGCATCACAAACCCAGCTTCTAAATAAGTAAGGCAACTTGATTTTAAAACACAATTATATTGTTTTAAATGCACTTGTACCACAAATAATCTCCTTCTACCTTTAGTTCTTTTATCTTTTTGTAAATTGGAAGAAAGAGACCTGCACTCCAGTAATTCAGATGATAAATACTTGAAAAAAATAAAAAAATGAGGCAAAGTCTTCATTATCATTTATTCCACCCAGATCATTACTTCTATTCTCCTGTTCTCTTGGTATGTGTGGATTTTTTTGTGCCCCAGTAAAGCATCCCCAGCTCATATTCTTACAAAGACAAGTCTATTTCTCTAAACTTCTTTGCATGGAGGTTTTTTAGAGCAATTTGCCTTTCCCTGTGGATATCCAAGAGGTCACACTGAGAATGAAATTAGCAAGTGTACAATAAAAGCTAAAAAAAAAAACTTAAAAAGGAAAACCTAAGCATTTTCATGTTAAATGAGAAAGGAGCTGTAGAAAAGCTAATAGAGTCTAAAGATCATGTTCTCATCCAAGAGAGATCGAGATCATAAATTTCCCCTTCAAGGCAATAAGGAGGTGCCAGTTTCAACTTTAGAGCAAGAGCTGACTTTCATGTCCAGGTCACATTGTCTACAATGATCAACTTTTAGAATAAATAAGGCCTTGATAGAAATGAAAAGACTACTAAAGTATAAGCATGAGTGAGTGTGTACATGTATTGTGTAGGGCTTGAAAAAGACCTGAATTAATGGTTATTCTGCAGGAGTGAGAAAGAGTGGGTAATTTTTTTTTATTTATGTATTTCAGAATAGTTTTTTTTTTTAAAACAACAAGCATGTATTATGATATTCAGGAAAAACAACAAATCTGGTCTAGTAAACATAAGTGCATGCATACACAGCTACCCTCTAATCCAAGTGTGCATGGTGAGAAGGTGGCATGCCATACTCAATGCAATTTTTGTTGCCTCCAAATGTCCCCGGTAGCTGAGGGATTACAGCAGAGAAAGCTGTTGTTGAGAATTACAATTCTAAAATTTTCAGGGCCAGTTTTAGGAAAGTCCAGCTATTGACCTGAGGATCCATTATACTCGGGGGAGAAAGGGCAACCAACATGTTTATTAGTCATTACCTTCTAGAGCAGTACTTTATAAATTGTGAGACCTGACCCGTCTCAGGGTTATCTAATCAGTTTAGTGGGTCATGAAACAAATGAGTTAAACACTGACAGAACTGAATAGAAGAAGAAAAGAAAATATGGTGTGGCCATGTAGAATAGAAAAGCATTTTTTTTTAAATTTAATTATTTCAGGGATGTGTGTGAATGTGAGACAGAGAGAGAGAGAGAGAGAATTTGACTGTGACACAAAATGAATGCTTAGTGCCAGCTGCAGGAAAAACATGAAAAATACTGATCTGCATAATAAAACTGGGGAATGACTGAGTTTGAGAGAATATAGCCATTTCCTCGACTTCACCCTATTGCTTACTGGGATCCCCCCATTTCTTTAAAATTAAGGTGACCTGAAAAGGATTTTCCCCACTACCTCCACTGAAATTAGCACTGGTCTGAGGACTGATTTATATCTCTAGACTAGAATTGTCTAAGTTTACATCCACCTGATACTGCCAGGCAGGAGAAGGGCCCAGGGAAAGACAGGTGAGCAGAGATGGGGGGAGTGGGGAAGGTGGGGAACAGCAGGGTCTACGTTCCCATACTTGGTGTGGCAAAAATAAGTGAGTTTTCCATGAGTCAAGAGAATGTTGTGGAATTTCTATGGGGTAACATCCCGTCCATACTCACAGAGGGCTGCAAACTTGGGAAGAAGTTTACATCTATGTGTCACACTCTGTTGTCAGTTGTTCTTGGCAGAAGCTGGGTCTTCATGCCAGGAAAGCCTAGAGGGCAGACCCAGAGCCCTAAGGAAAACTATCAAAGGGACCCCAAAGTGAACTCACATTTGAATGTCCTCTGTAAGTGTAACACCAAGAGGGGAAAGCAGGGAGATGATGAAGGGAATGGGAAAAGAGTAGACCTCCAGCCCCGAATGCTGCCTCTGGAGTCAAGCCTAGCCTGTACTGAGGAAGGCTGGAAGGGAGATGCAGAACCTGTGATCAATCACACACAGGACTGCATTCTTAGACTACATTCTAGAACCAGGACTTTACCAAGAATACCTAAGACTCTTTAAATAACCCAAAGTGCCTGAAATGTTATGGAATCAGACTGTTTTCTTTCAGAAAGCACAGTAGGAGCAGGTATTGGGGAAGATAATACCATTTATCTAGCCTCACTTGAACTACATGTAAACAAACACGCACACACACTCTCTCACTCAACACACCTAATTCAATTACAAAACTTCTCAAATTTGCTCGAAAGGCCATTATATTTTATATAACAGAATAAACTCTTTCATTGTAAGCCTTTAAAATATGACACGGTGGTCACCTAATTTGCTTTGTCACTTTAAGTTCATTTTTAAAAATATCAATCTATTGTCAAGATTAAGATGATTGTGACCACTATTAGTAAAGTTGCTAGGAGCTTATATTTGTGACTCTCTGGTCCTTACCCACTATAGTAACTTATTAAGTTGTTTAACTTTCCTGTGCCTCAAATTGCCCCATAAATGAAATAAAGTTAACAAGCCTACATCTCGGGGTCATTGGTCTGTCTAGGACATTTAATGATGACAACATGCATAAAATACTGAACACCAAGGCTGTCATATGTTAACTACTGAATAAACAGCAGCTGTTATTATGATTACGAGGAAATATTAATGCTTATACAGAGTAAGAACTCAAAATGAATGGATTTACTTCATTCAATATGCATCTTAGGGAGCTTGTCGTGTGCAGTGATTATCAAAAGCAATGGAATAAGCTCCTTTGCCTCGTGTGAGGATAGCGCAGAACGCGCACTAACATCAACATACGGCAAAATGTCTTTCTTAACAGAGGCTACATGCCAATTCCATACATGTTTAGAGAAGGAAGAAAGCACGTAACACTGGGGAAATCAGAAGGCACCAGAGTGTTAGTGAAATCAAAAGTAAAGATTGAAATATGATGTGTAAGTTCAAAACAGAGGGTCAGCTGAAACATCATAAGCAATATAATTAAAGAGGAAAGGGGCTGTACTGTCCCATTACCATCCCCCCCACAAAGTTTAATAAATACGTTCATCCCTGTGCCGAGAGTTTTATGTACTATATTTAAAGCTCCTAAAAATCTTTCTTTTTTCCAGAAAAAAGATGCAGCCCAGAAAAGTTCTGTTGGTAGTAACTCTAAGTTTAGCTCAAGTCTCTGAAAGCAGAGAGCACACTTGGAATACTTCTACCCAAAGGGAAGGAGTTAAGCTGGAGCCTTCCAGTGCCATGGTGGAAAGGGTGACTCAGTTCAGTGCATGCCAATAACATTTGTTTAGAACAATACAGTGGACTAGGCAATAAGAAGACTTGTGCCAGCCAGAGTGTGTCCTCTTGATTGGAGGAGAATGAGAAAGGCTGGAGGGGAGGGGCCCATGTGGAAGCACACACAGGAGTCTACACCAGCGATTCTTTAGTGGGGATCAAAATCACCTAGAAAATTTGGTGAAAATCCATAGGCCCAAGCTCTGTTCTACTTTGATGAGCCTGGGCCTCTGTGTTCATTATTAACTCTCCAGCGATTCACATATCCACCCAAGTGTGACAAGAGATAATGTGGAGTCCATCTAGAATGGTGGCTGTGGGATTATAGAGGAGAGGGCATGGTGAGAGTCACAGAAAAGAGTGAACTACAAGACTGGGTTTATTTCATATATGTCTGCTTCTTCAATAAAAGGTTTGGGAGCTAGCACCTGTTACAGATAGAAGTATAGAAAACTATTTCTGGTGAGATTCTTTGTATCCTTGTGATGCGATAGGAGAAATTCTCCTGAGTTGAGACTGAGGGTCCTTGTATCTATTGGAAATTTTCTACTCACTAATCATTCAAGAGATGAGTTTCTTCTCCAGAAAAATGAGGTGCTTGGACTAGGCTGCTTTCAAAGACCCCTTGTAACTTTGAATGTAGATATAACATATAAAAAAAACTTAAATATTAATATGAATCAAAGTGTAAAATATGTACTTCAAATTCTTCATGGTAAAATGTAAGGAATATAATTTAAAAATGTTTATAAGCAGATATGCCTTAAGATAAGCATACATATTTATAAGTAGAATACATTATTATATTTTCATATATAATAGAGTAAAGGTAAAAGAATGTAAACATTCTTGTTTTAAACTATCGAGTTTGCTTAGGATTATTTTTTATACTTCATAACCTTAGATTAGTAATTATTTGTGATGTTTTTAGTCTATAATTCCATACTACTTTTTTTCTACTAGATAATTTAAAATATTTTAGTTTTAACTCTACTTAAAACACAATTATATGGGGTAACAAAAGTAGAGAACTCCATGGAAGGATGCGGGATAGTTCAAATATTAAATAAAGCTTTCTTTCTTCTTTTTTTTAAAAAAATATTTTGAACACAAGTATTTTACTCATCCACACTCCACAGGTTCAACTTGCTTCCCCATCTCACTTAACTAAATTAACTAATTATGGCTTCACTTTTAAAACTTCCAACTAAGGTGTGTCTGTAGTTCTCAGTCTTTGAAATTGAGACTGCAGATACCAGAGATTGAAAAAATATTTATTACATTTCTTTACTAGCGAACTGTCAGCAATGTTAGAATACTATAGATTTTTCCTCCTTATATTATTTTATATGTGTCTGTAGTTTCTAATTTTTCACAAGTAATTTGATATCAAAAAGGCATCCCCAAAAATACAACAAACAAATTATTACCGCATCTTGGGAGTTTTAATAGAATCTTTCCTAATATGATTCACTTTTCATTAAGTAAAATACTTATTAAAATGTAAACATTTACCAATAATATAATAACTTAAAAAACCCTCCCTCTTTCTAAAGACTAAAATCATGATAACTTATTGCAAAAAAAACTAAAAGAAAATAAAAGTATACAAAACAATAATTATTCAAAAGGTTAAAAGAATTCTAGTGTTCATGGCAGGAATACTACCTACAAAATAAAAGGAAGGCATAAATGGCCAAACTGTGATATACTGTGCTGTATCCATATAATGAGATGGCATTTGTCAATAAAAGGAAGTGGACTACCGATACACACAACAACATGGATGAATCTCAAATGTATTGTGTTAATTTAAAGAAGCCAGTCCCTAAACCATATATTATATAATATTATTTATATGCTAATCTGGAAAAGGCAAAACCTTGTGGACACAAAACAGATTAGTTCCTACCCAGGACTTACAGTGAAGGAAAGGTGTCTAAAGAGGGGTGACAGGGAGTTTTGGGGAATTGTTCTGTGTCTTAACTGTGGTAGTAGTTATATGGCTGCGTGTATTTGTCAAAACTCAGAACTGTTCGTTAATAAGGGTGAATTATACTGTAGGTAAATTACATCTCAATAAACTTGATAACAGAAAAAAGAAAGGTTGAATTCTAACAGGGAGAATCAGCATATTTCTGGATTGCAAGATAAATATTTCTAAATGATTTCAAGTACTCTGAAAAATGACCTTACTCTGACAAAAAAAAAAAAGAGTACAGTCTGTACTGAAATGAAAAATATATTTCTTTATTTCATTAAGTCCCTAAAATCTCACGTGTTCACAAAATTGTCTGTTCAGACATTTTATTTTACCTATCATGAGAAGGAAGGACATATGTAACCTGGATATGACTCTAAGCAACAATTTGAAATTAAGTCTTGAGTTGTCTTGATGTCATAATGACGAAAGAGGCAATATCTGTCTTTATTCACAGCCTATAAGAACATCCGACAAACATGGCTACTTATATGGGATTTCCAGCTTTTAATATAAACATGAAATATGCCTCAATGTCTGTACTCAATGTTCATGTGCCATGGTTTGGTGATTTCTTGCTTTGTTTTGTTTTACTTGAAATCTGTAGTTCTTCAGACACGAGCACATACATTATGACACATGGAAGCCTTAACTTACTACCATTGGTTATACAAATGTAACTCTTTTAACAACAAGCAAAATCTGAGGTCCAAATAAGTGCTTTGAAATAAGTGACATTTGCTCTGAAATCAATTTTCTCCTTTCAGAGATTTAATTAAATTGTGCTTCTTCTAACTACTAGTGGAAATATTGAATTGATATAACTATTATAAGTAGTAAAAATGAGCATTTTAATAAACTCTGTTACAGATAGACGTGTTCAGTAAAGTGTCATTTCCAAAGTATTAAGTATTTGATAGCTGAATAAAATTACCTGACACAATATTACATAACAGTTCAAAGATTTTGTTCATGGTTGTTAAGTTTTATTTGGCTATATGGCTAACTGACAGTATATTTACAAGTATTAAATTCAAAAATACAGGTTTACTATGTCTCAAATGAATTTCATGGAAATATACAATGGAACCACATTATGCCTAAATGGCAACTTTTCTGACTGAAAATGGATGCACTCTTATTGCCTTCTTTTTCTCATAGCATCTTTGCTGAAATGTATCGGACTCAACAAATCAGTATGCGTACATTTACACATACATACAACTTGTTAGTACATATATCTACAACTATAAGTAATTAAGTTTCTTAATAAAGAACGCAACAAACAGGGCATGATAAACATAACTGTAATAGGAGACATTAATAATACTTAGACAGTCTATGAGAATATAACTTTATGAGAATGTTGCTAAACACATCATGACACAAAATCTGCAACCCAGACTAATGAGAACAGCATTCTAAATGACAATATACTTAGCACATGCACCCTGTATGTTGAAGTATAAGTAATTGAATTTAAGCTTTGTTGACAACTTCTGATAACAGCTAACATCATTGTCCAATGAAGTATTTAAAAACTAGAGTTTTGATGGAGATGCTGCTGCCAGAGAGTAAGAGAAAATAGTCCCAAACTGGTAAACAGTAAAAAATAAGATGAGAAAAGCCTCTTCATCCAGACACAAAGGCCTGGAACCATTTTTGTTCTCTTTTTCCTCTACCCTTTGCACCATGTACGATATCTATTATACTATTACGAGCTTAAACTTTTTCTTCTCAATAATTTTTTTAAAAAAATTATTCAATTTTGCCCACAAAAATCAATATATGTTGATTAAAGTAAAAAAATACAAAGGAAAAAAGCACATAGAATACCTATAATTATAACAGAGAAATAATCATTATTAATACTTGATTCATATTCATCTCTATCCATTAATGTATGTCCCAAGGTGAGTTCATTCACATCCACTGTTCTGATCACTAACTAACCACAGATGATTCACAAATCTATCTCCAGCCCAGTAATCTCCCCTGAGCTCCAGCTCTGTAAATTCATCAGGTTTGGTTTCAATGTTTAAGTGCTTCAAAAGCACTCGACATGACAAAAATCACACTCATAGTCATTGCCCCACTTGTTCAGTTTTGCCCATCTCAGGGGAGGGTTTCATTTTCCAAAAGGACCTGAGACCTCTTTAACACATCCCCTCTCACATCTCACACCAACAGATCCATCAGGAAGGTTCATTTAATTTTACCTGTTAAATCTCTCTAAAATCCATCTCCTTTCCTCCACATCTACTGTTTCCTCCTCAGGTCAAGCTGTCGTAACGTCTCTTCTGCACTATTTAATACCTTTCTAACTGACCTCCCTGCTTCCCTTCTTGTTCCTCTTGAATATTCCTCCCCACAAACATCAGAAGAATTCACCTAAAATGCCAACTTGCAAATGCTTTTTCATCTAAGATCAAAATCTAGAATATCATAAATATACTTGTGGTCTGTCTCCCACCTAACACGTGAGTGTAATGCAGTTACAATTCAGTCTGCATTCAAACCCTAGCTCTGTCAGGACTGTGTGACATGGATTAGTTTCATCTTAGTGTCCTCATCTGGAGAAATGCAAATGAATCATATTTACCTCAAAAGCTATTGGGAGTGTTTGATGTGGAAATTTTTTAATATAATGCTTGCTATATAGTAAGCATTCAATATATGTCACCTAGCAATGTCTTAAGTTTATTTTTAAACGGACAAATAAAAATTATATATATTTATGGTATGTAACACGATGTTTTGAAATACATATACATTATGGAATGGCTAAATTGAGCTAATTAACATGTGTACTACCTCACATACTTATTTTTTATGATGAGAACACTTAAAATCTACTCTTTTAGTGATTTTCAAATGTACAGTATATTTTTATTGACTATATTTACCATTCTGTACAATAGAACTCTTGAACTTATTCCTCCTATCTAACAGAGATTCTGCATCCTTTGACCAACATCTCCCCAAACTTTCCTACCCCTGCCCAGCCCCCGGTATCGCCAACATTCTACTCTCTGCTTGAATGAAAAATGTCTCACTTATATGAGGAACATAAAAAAATGGGACTCACCTAACTTTTCACCTATATTGCTTTCTCTAACTTACCTCCTCTCACAGTTACTGCTATATTTTAACCTTTAGCCACACAAACTTTATTTTAGTTTCGATAGGGGAAAAGTCGTGTAGTCATATTCATTTCTCTCTTCTCCTATATTCCTACTCTCCAACTTTCACGTAGTTAACTCTTAATTCTCTCATCCTTCGGATTTCAGGAAAGACCATTCAAACCCCCAATTAAATCAGGATCCCTTTTAGCACACTTACCTAAGACCAGACTTTTATTTTCAGAGTGTTTTCACAGTTGTACTTTACACTCATTAATTTGCATATTTACTTGATTAATGTCTGTCTTCCACTTAATAGACCATAAACTCAAAGGAGGCGGTGCTAGTTTGGGTCCTTCAGTACCCATAATAGTGTCTAATGCATAGTAGAGGATAAATAAATTTTAATTGAATAAATTAAATGTGAATTTTACAGCTTTGCCATTAATGGATAGAATTCTGTAAAATCATTTAATGGTTTCATAATGTTCCAAAGTATTGATTCATCATGATTTATTAAAGCAGCACATTTTGGTGAAAGTGGAGTTCGTATGACTAGCACCGATGTGATAAACATTGCAGTGCATCTCTGTGCATGTTATTAATCATATCCTTAGAAAAATTCTGAATTTTCCACTTCAGTATTTTTTCCCAGCAATCTGATCCCAACAGCTTTCTGTTTCTCTGAGTTTCCTTAGACTTTCTAGCATATTGCTTCTGTTGCACTGCATTCTTGTTTACCAGCCTTTTTTTCTTTGTTTCATATTTGTCATTTAATCTTTTTCTTTCTTTTCAGTGAAACATGTCCTACGCTTAGCATCATCTGGGTCATAATTTATTAAAACTATTCACTCCTTTGATTTCTCAAAAACCTTTTATATTAATTATCTAATTTTTAGTTTCCTATATACTTTATGATATGAACCATGGACTGTTAGTTTATCCATTTTCAGGAAATTAGCTGGATTCAGAATTTAAATTACTTGTCAAAGCCTCCAGAATGAGCAACTGGCACAGCTATAATTAAACCCATAATTCCTAGCTCTTTCATTGGCAGGGAAATTGTAAATTAGTCATTAATTCTTTTTTAAAACAAGGTGGCACAATGGCCTCAAAAATCAAATAGACTCCCTTAAAATTAGAGCATTAAGCAAAAGTAAAAACTTAACTGGAGGGAAAATCTAAAGTAGCTCAGCATTCCTACTGCCTTCTCTCTTTTTAATACTCTCTTATTGGTCTATTTTGAGCCCAATAGTAATAATGCACTGACTGGCTTTCTTACTTAGCTGAGAGTCCTCACCAAGTAAGTTATAACCCCTAAAATACTAAAAGATTACTCACAGGTATATGATATGAAACAATATTTTTATAGGAGCTATTTGTATGATGAATTTACAGATTTGTAAAATGAACTTATAAATAGTCTTATAAATGATCATTAAATTGACTACCCAATTCTGAGACATTTGGTTTTTCATATGCTACTCAAAACCACCTGGGAAATTGATTTTTTCATAAGGTTCTTTAAGGGAAAACAAAGTCAATGGAATCATATACAATGTAATGAAAAGAGCCCTAAATTCAATTCACATCAGGATATCTAAATGCTAACTCTGACTCTTCAGGACAAATTTGGGCAAAGTAATTAAACTTCATGGACTTTTTTTTTTTTAGCTGTTCATGAAATGGAGATGGACTAAATTGCCTTCAAATGTCTTCTACCCCAATAGTCAGAGATTATGCTTATACACTAAACTAGAAGTTCATTTTTACAAACTAGAAGCCTTAGCTGAACTGAGCTAGAGACCTCTTTGGTGTGATGAGCTCAATGCTATTTACTATATTCCCCCCTTTTAGGGCTTTCAGGTGAGATATGCATTATCAAATTCATACCATTACTTTACTCATTACCATTTAGCTTCTAAAGGTATTGGAGGTTGTCACCCCTAAGTGGTACCATGCTTCATAATGAACATGCCTCTGTCACTGACCTGCTCTCTGATATGCTCCTAAGCTCCTAGAAATGAGAAAGCCATCAGTCTACCCTTCCCATCAGCTAAATCAGGCCCCTCTGTTGGAGAAACTCTCCAAAGCCCAGATTTAAAATAACATTGCTTAATCACACTTAGCATTTTCACATTAATCAGCTTCAAACAAATGGTTCCAAATGAACAGTTCAGGCAATCTTTTAATGCCCAATCTGGCTTTAGAAGCAGAAGTAAACAGAGAAATCAGCTGTCCATGTGGGACTATTAGTTTTGATTCCAGAAATATCTTATAGGCCATGATTTTCCCCTAGTTCACTGAAAAAAGCAGAAAGCAAGCATCAAATGCTCTAATTTTGCCAAAGATGGCCAGGCTATTCTCTGTGGAAAAATCTGTTTTAGTGTTCATGATTGCATTAAATAATGCTACTAATACTTTTACAAAGAGTTGAAGGCAGTGTGGAATAAACAATTCCGTAAAATACTCTAAAGGAGAGGTCAGCCATCTGTATAGGGGCAGATAGTAAATATTTTAAGCTTTGTGAACCATGTCTGGTCACTGTTACGTTCTCTTTTTCTTTTCTTTTCTTTAATTTTCTAAAGATGTAGAAACCATCCTTAACTCATAACCAAAAGTAGGCTGTCCCTATGGGACATGGTTTGCTGACCCCTGCTTTAGTGCATTTGAGAATAATGAAAAAGTGAGAAATCTAAATTCCTACAAGGACCATATGCTAATTTGTGATCACATGCTAATACAAATTAGCATATGCTAATAAAAATAAGTGAAGCAAGCCACTCATTTGTGAGTGGGGACTACAGTACAATAAAGAGAACATTACTATTTGAAGCCCACTTTGCTTTAGTCAATAAACGTTCATATGAATGTGAGCCCGATATTGCCAGATTGCTAATATTTCAGGAGATTGAAAATCTGGATTTCTTTGTGAAATCTCCTGATTTTGAAATGCTATCAACAAACTCTAACAACTGCAACAACCACAAAATATACACTTTGGGCAAAAAAAAAAAAAATATATATATATATGGAAACAGCTTCTTGGCTTCAGGACCACGGACAGGGAAATATCAGTAGTCAGAATGCGGGGAGTGTATACACACACACACACACACATACACACACACATATACGTATATGTGTATATATCTGGCCTGGAACAGAAGCCAAGAAGTTGTGGGCTTTTCTGGTGGGATAGGTAGGGAAGCTTAGGAAAACCTTCTAAGAAATTGATGCATTTCTTGGTTTAATAAAGAACATTTTCTTTCTTCACAAGACTTGAAATGGAGACTCTGCTTTGAATCTTATGCCAGCACAATACTGGAAACCATTTAGCTTAAAAGAAATACATTTTTCCTGAGATATATATTTCATTCAAATGTAATGTTCTAAGAAGGCCAAGTATAAGTAGAAGCAAGGGAATAAAAGATTTTCTAGAAAATGTTCTGATCCAGCAGAACTTTCTTGCAACACACTGATTAAGATCACAGGAAGATACGTAAGGCTAGAGATCATGCTTCAAGAAGAATCAAACCTTTTTTTCTTTCCTTTCCCCAAAGGTCAAAGCTGTTTATCTCGAGTTCAATTTTTTACTTACCATTGACAGCAAAGATACAAGAGCCTTGAAGTCACATTTTTCCATGCAGATGCAAAAATACAAATTGTACCCTTTTGATGGCAAGTCAAGAAGTTGTACTGAGAAAGTAAAATCTATAAAAAATATTCAGTTCAGCTCAACACATGTTTACTTAATCCAGTTAAGGAACTAAGCACTATCTCTCTGGCAACACATTCATAATTAATTAAGACACTGGAACTGTGTGTAGGTAAGAGACAAAATCTAGTAATAACAATGAAGGTTATGTGACATTTGACAAGTAGGCAACGCAGGGCCTGGATGGGGAATACCTGAACCTAGACTGAGGAGTGAGAGAAAGCAATGCTCGAATTGAGTCTTGAAAGAGTAAGTCAGTCAGGCAAGTAAATAAGGCAAGGGCAATTCTAGACAGAAGTAACCAATAGTTACACTGGCAAAAAGATGTGAATCAGTAGTATGTTCTGTAAAACAAAATAATCCAGTATCAAGAGTGTTGGCCAAAGTGACCAGAGCCAATCCCAGTGCTGTAGTTTTCAAAAGAGATTGATTTTCATGTGCAGGAGATCAGATGCTTTAGGACGGGTAATGGCTGACAATGAAGTAAAATAAGATCAAATGTGTATCTGGTAAGTCCCTCTGATGTTATTTGTTAAAGGAATGTGATACTTCATTTATTCCTCTTACATTAATTAAATACCTACCATGTTTCTGACATGTATCAGCTCAATGCATACCAACTTACTGCTATTTGTAGGGGAAGTAGTCATACAAGCAAACAGTTAAAAAAAAATTGCCAAAGTCCTAAGTCAATAATAATCATATCACCCACAAAAACAGAATTAATATTAAATGAGCCTCATACAACAAGCACTCTCTATGTGTATATATGCATACTGTTTTGACATTCGCAAAAAGGGCCACTTAGTATTATTAAATAGCTATTATTTTATCATTTTACAGACAAAGAAATTAAGATTTAAAGCCATTACATAATTATCCTAAGGTCAAACAGCTGGTAATTGGCAAACATAGGGTTCAAAACTAAATTTTTTGATACCTATTCCTTCTTCCTAATTATGAAGTGTCTTGTTAAAACTGTGTTGAAAACAATTCATCTGTGAGAAGATAGGAAATTAATATGTGAATTAGATCTTCTGGATAAGTAGCAGCTTATCAGACAGATAAAAGGATAAGTCCAAACACATGATACATATGAATTTCAAAGGTGCACTGTAATTAAATTTTTAAATATTTTAGTGCATGCTTTTGATTATTCTAAATCAGCTATATATATATCTATCTATAAAATCAGTCGCTGAAATTTTTGAAGTTCCCTGATCCAAAGACCTTGGAGGATTTAAATTTTTCCATGTATACATACAGCTATAACAATATGTGGTCTATTTAAATTTTTTTTAATTTAAAGTATATCCATGAACTTCACAAATATCTAAAATCATATGGCCTATTTTATAACACTTTCTCTTTTTCAGTGTTAGAACCAGTACTTAATATTTAAATCACATTGGTCAAATAACTTAAAAAATCATTATTGAAAGAAATTAGGAGTTCCTGCCCAATGAAAATAAAGTTGTTTCTTTATTTGGTCCAATATTATAATAAGTTACTCTTTGAAAGCATACAAATAGAAGCACCATATATTTATCAGCTTAGGGAATAATGCCAGCACTTTTGTTCTGAGGCAACTCTGGATAATCAACATTGAAAACACCCACAAAATAGTTACTGCCATATAGGTATATCACAATACAAATTACCTTGTATGGAATAAAAAACACAGATTTTAAAAACAAAACCTACGAGGTAATGGAACATGTTAAAATTTTCGCCCCTGTCTTTTCTGACTTGTGTCTTGTCTACACCATAGATAGTAGTCTGGCTACCAACAGGACAGGGGGCTCAGGAAAGGCAAGATGCACTGGGGCAAAAAATGAGGGCCAGGTACAGGCACTGTCAGAGTGAAAGGACTGGGAGGCCTGAGTCAAAGAGAAGGCGTCAGGAGAGAGGTATGGGAGTGGCAGTTCCTGCAATGAGTTGACACAAAAACCAGCCTATCCTCTTACATTTCTTCAGAGTCAAAAGACAACCGCAGGTTAAGAACAATATGGGTCCATTGATTGTTAATGAATAAAGACAGAAGAAGAAAGTCAGAAATAAGGACAGATTCTGACAATCTCATGTGGCTTCCAGAATGACACATGTTCCGTCACATAACTATTTCATGTATAAAATGCACACCCCATGGCAATAATGATCAATATTTCCCTATCTGTTCCCTTTCAAAGTCAGTTAAAATAGAATTAATCGAAAACGATCTCAGTGTATCTTATCACTTCTGTTCACACAGATGATTTCAAAAGGCCATTTAAAATCCACAGGTTTAACGATTTCATACCATGTATCAGGACCTGATGCTGAGGCTTGGAAATGAAGTAATACTCTTGGGTGAGCTTAACCCCAGAAAGGATTCCTGCAACTGCAGCAGTGTTAGAATAATAAAGCTTTTCATCAACTTGCTGAAAGCCAGAGTTGTCACTAAACCATCTTCATGGGATGGGGCTTTCACTCGTTACATTGACTTGGCACCCAGACCAAACCCCCATTCATTCCACATCCACAACCGGTCTCAGTTCTCAATTTGCATGGCCACGTTTGCCAATCTCTCCAATCCACTGGCCACGTTTGCCAGGATATTATGTTTCCTTCCCAAGTCTCTGTCTCAACTCCAGCCCATGGAAGGTTTATTTCTCAAAGTCCAAACGTTAAAAGCTATTTACAAAAATTATTTTACACTAAATCTTATGTTTTGCTGATTTTTTTCTATCTGTATATGCTGCCTTTATTTCTGTATAACTAACAGTATTTTAGGAACTTGAGTCAGTTTATAAAGCTCTTAAATATGCCTAAAAATCTACTGATTGTAGTAAGTAGTGAAATAACTGTAGTGTAGATACAATAGACCTAAGCTTTTCATTACAGTACTTAGGATTCAGGTATCTGCCAGTCATCTTGCCATACTGTATGCCGTAATGCATCATATTAGTGTTCACTTAGGATTAAGCATATGGATATCAGTGAACATAAATATTAATTGCAGCAATACAACTAAAAACAAAATCAAGCAATCAGAAGAGATTACAAACACGAATACAGATGTATTATCCCATACTAGAAAGCCACATTGTCCAATTTGGTCACCCACACACGCACACACATTTATTCATCAAACAAAATTGCATAGAACAAGAATGTAAGAGGACCACTTATAAGCAACAAATGAAAAGAAAAAAAATTTAGTCTGAAAAGAGGAAAGGTAAGCAGTCTATGATCATTCAGGATGGGGATAGATAGAATAAACACACATAGATCCATGAAGACCTGATAAAAAACCAAACCTTAAGCCTTAAAGATGAGTATTGATAACTCTTATTACTCCTTCACCCAGTGGGTGGGTGGGTGACATGGGGTAAAAATACGGGGAGTTTCTTATGAGCAAGAGATTTGCAGAATGGATTACTAATACATTTGCATTTACAATCCCAGTTTTATTCTAAATTGATGCTATTTAAGAACACTGCTGCCTCCCACCACAGGATAGATCATTGATTCTGAGACAAAATATGTGAAATGAAAATGTATGGTATGCTGTTAGGTCAGGGGGCAGATATACACCTTGGCTATCTAAAAGATGCCCCCGTGAAGACTTTCCTATAATGATCTTGGAAATTCTACTCTACTGTAACAGTTTACAATCCTTGCAAATACATTCTATAAGCCTTATAAGAGTTATATTTAAGAACTCATGTAAAGAATAACAGAGTGATGAAAATTAAATATTAAAGGACAAGCGCAGTCATGTAGGAAGGTCTCTATTTTGTACTTATATAAAGGAACTGTTTTTATGGTCCTGAAAAATAAATAAAATAGACGTTTTCAACATCATATGTAATAAACCCATTGTGAATAACTCACGCATTTCTCATAATTAAATAATGACATATGGAGCTCGACTAAGAAAGAGAACACATAATCATGCTACTTTAAGAATTTATAAATAAATATACCCAAATATGTATATATATACTGATATAAATTATAACAAGAAGAATACATCAAGGTAAAATGAATTTTAGCATATGTGTGTGTGCTTCAGGTTGGTTAAAGAAAAAGTGTTTTTTCTTTTATAAAGAAAATTAGTTCTGTACTATTGTTACACAGGTGACCATCCATTAAACACAAACATATCATGCAACATATATCACTTTGGCTCATACATTATAAGAATGTGCTCTTATGTAGTTACCCCCTGAATGCCAGCATAGACTTTTCAAATGTACGCTCCACAAAAGTTTATGTTCAATCTAAGAAGATGCAGATCAAAGTGGAGTATTTTGACTGTAGTAACTTGAGGCTGTCTCTGATCTGAATGACCCATGTGTGCCCTTTGGCAAAGGGAAACACTGGTGTATGTCATGTACATTGGGCTGATTCTTTCTGCAAAGCAGGCTGCTCTGATAATCTTTGCTTAATATAAAACAGCCTTACATCTTCAAAAGAGTCTGTAATGATGGGTCATGACATAACAGATTCAGGCAAGGAGGTTCACTTCAACGTGTTCTTTAAGCACTACAGTGCTTTAGGGAACAATAAGTATTTAGTTTAAAGGTAACATAGATAAAGATTAACCTCACAACTTGAAAATTAGCTAATTTGTGGATAAAGTACAAGTACTTGACAAAGGCATCGGTGGAGCAGAGCTTCATTGAGAAGTAATTGCAGGTTAAGGTCAGAAAGCTACACTATGCATCCTGGGTTATTGCTTTTGCATAATGCAGAATGCACTGTTAACTCAACAAATCAAATGGTGTTGACCTGTCTTTTGCATAAGGAGCTAAATAGTCATAGCATCAATTAGCTTTAACTAGCACTTACTTGTTAATCAAAAAAAGAATAAATTGAAAAGAAAAACATTTCAACTACACAAAGTATTGCCTGCCTCTCCCACATCGAAAAAAAAAAAGGAAATACCTAATTTAGTTTATCTCCCATTGTATTTAATTTAAATATGGACATCATTTGTTTCTTAAAGAGATTCCAAACACTATATGGGCAAAATATTTCAAAATATGATGCACCAAAGTGGTATTAATTTTTATTGTTTCTGTTGATACAAAAGGCTGATGATTGTCAGACAGTAGCTTACTGCCATATTATATGAAAGGACATAGGATGAGTGTCTCCCAGAGTGCAAATATTTTGCTGAGAAAAGAGAAAAAAAAAGCATTAAAATGAGGGGTTTTGATGTCAACAAGAATACAATTTAATAGGCAAAAAGAGCCAATGTTATTACATTCAAAATATGCCTGCATTGATGATGGGTGATGGACGACTTATCTGAAAAGCAGAAACCAGTAGAATTTGCAGAAATGGTAACAATAACATTAACTAATGACAGTTTATTCAGTTCTTCCTAGGGTTTAGCTATGCTAAATGACTTTCATGCTTTGTCTCACAGCTTTCTTCTCAGGTGGGAGCTGGCATTTGGGCAAATTTACAAATAAGGATCCCAAGGCCTAAAAAGAATTCTTCCTTATTCAAGTCACACAGCTAGGAAGGCGCAGTCCAGGACTCCATTCTTCACTGGCAAGTTTGAAAGCTCATCCTCTTGGCTACCCTACCAATATATTCCCTGTTCTAGAAAATCTAGTGGTTTTAAGAGCAATTTAAAGAAATTCTAGAACACATCAATGAAAATTTTTATTTTTCTTGTTTAAACTTGATCTTTCTGGCCGACATATTAACATACATTCAAAGTTTAAAATAAACAGAACCCCTTAAAGAAAAGTGTATTGACTCTAATTATTCAAGTGTGGTTTTAGTTACATTGTTCAATTGCAAATATGTTACTCAGAGGTAAAGAACAATAATGGCTTCTAAAAATGTGGAAGGTAATAAAAAGATTGCTTTAGGAAAAGTCAAATATAATGTCAAATTTTCCATGTCAGATAAATAAAAAAGAAGCATTGTTTTTTTTTTTAGTTAAATATTTTTAAGTATGTTGGCAAATTGAGTTTTTTGTGGCCCACTCATAAATCAACGTTTCGAAAATACTTTCTCATAGGAAATAGTATGGCCTAAACCAAAATAAAACAAAAGGACAGCAAACTGTCAATAAGATCAACAAAAGAAACTAAGCAACTCATCTTTCTGAAATGCACACATAAATTTTGCAAAATAATAAGTAAATAATTTAGCAAAATTTGATAAATAGCACTATTCAAATCAAGTTATATATTAATCATTATAATACAAAAATGATAGCAGATTTATACCACTGCTCAAATAGTTGTAGATTGCTTTTTACAAAATAAACAAATTGCACTAAAACATAAATGTCTTGAATATTTCTTATTTGTACTGCCTTGACTTATTGGGTCTTCCTCTCTATATCATTAGAATTTCTCATTAAGATATTGTAGAAATGCAGTGATTTTAATCTTTGTTGCTATTGTTGCAACAAATCTGGGAAGTGTAAACTTGAGAGATTTCTGTCATCCTGCCTTTTCCCTGCCAGAGCAGATTGTTCTTGCATCTGCTTTGGCAAGAATTCCTCTCCAGAAAACATAGTTTCTTCCTTACAGTTATTGGGTTAAGTATTTTTTTCTTTGCTGTTTTGGGTAGCAAAACCACATTGCCCAGAGGTCTGTTTGCCTGCTCAGGATATGAACAAGAGCAAAAACAAGGTGATTAAAGCAAGGCAGAAAAGAAGAAAGTTCGACTGAACCACAAAAAGTGATATAAATGCAATACTAGAGAAGTAAAACATACAGAATTAAAGTCTACTTTAACAAGAAGGCAACTGAATAAGATTATTACAATTTCATATAATAAGACTCTTCATGTTTCAACTTAGCTATAGAATATTTTACAGTAGGGGTATGTGTGTGTGTGTGTGTGTATATATATAGCTCTCTCAAATGTGCATAACTTGAATTTGTCCAATAAAAGCAATTAAGGAATGAGAGAGTAAAGAAAAGAAGGTTTATAAACAGTTTCATCTTCTGCCAAGGTGTTCATGTTCCCTACAAAGGCATACTTGGCCTCTTGGACAGAATGTGGGTTTGACAGAGCAGCAATATTTTCCTTGAGATGAGAACGTTTGACTTTTTAAACTCAATCACAGCTTAAAGTTGGGGAAAGGTGTTCAAGATAAAGGATATCTCCTTGGCATCAAGATGGTGCAGTCTAAAATAAAAAATGAATGTCTCAGAGCTGACCACGCTTGTCATCACTACTGAAGAGTAAGGGTTAGCCAAAATCCAACATCTTGTCAGTTTATTCAGCTCTCTGGTCTGAGAAGGAATCTGTTGACCACGCACAAAGCCAACCCGGAAGAGTTTTAGATTAAACATGTCAGAGCCAATCACAGGGATAAGGTATTAGGTACAAAAAATGAAATATAAACATTTTTATAGCTTTGTAAATTGGCTCCTAAACTTACACTTCCAGACCATTTGAAGCTATGATGTTGGCATTGCCCTGAATCAAGTTTCATGCCCAGGAAGCCATTCTGAACTTCCCAGAAGGATCTGGATGCTCTGCCACTGTGGTCTATTTCTCTAGTGCCTTGAGAGTCTCAGGGACAGAGCTTTACTCACAGGGTAGTACACCCAATACGTGTTACAGTCCCTGGAACATAGGTAGTAATCAATACTTGCTTACTGAATAGTGCAGATAAGGGAGGTTGGTAGACTAAAGAATACAAAGCAGATTTTGGAGCTAAGTGAATGCATTGCTCAAAGTCAAGTTGCAAGAGACAAAGGAAGCTGCTGTTAAACAATTCTGTGCTGTAGGACCTCATTTTAGCAATTTATAATATTATGAAAAGAAATTATCATTTTACTTAATCTATGCTGTTAAGGCAAAATGAAGAAGTTAATAAAATACAAAATAAAATAAAAATAGATAGATGATGTAAAGCAAAGGATCCTTAGAGACGTGGATTCTGATCCTAGCTCTGCCACTACTTAGCTTTAAAACTTTTAGCAAAGTGATTTAGTTGCCCTGAGACTTAGTTTCCAAATCTTAAACCAAAGGCTTGGAGTAGTGGATCTTCCAGCTCTAAAACATTATTGTCCTCTAATAAACATATTAATATATTGGCTAATAGACATATATAAGAAAACTAACTACAACTCTCTTGTCTCCACTGCCCCCTTTCTGCCAATCCACTGTATGTAACTAGGTAATAGTATCCTTGTTTTTCTGCATCCAGTATGACTTTCTCCAAATTATTCTCACGATACTGAGTAATCATTTCCTAGGAACACAAATCTGGCCTAGGTATGCCCCTGCTGGAAATCCTCAAAAAGTTCTCCGTTAATTCCAAACTCAATTCCATTCCAACCTCTTCAAACATGGCCTTCCACAATCTACCTATTTTATTCCTATCTTAAGATACTCTGATTTTGGACTCATTCTGGCCTCACTGGGTTTCCTTCTATGGCACCACAGTGATATGTTCTCTCTCTTTCTCTGAAAATTGGTGTTCCTTAGAACTACTCTCCCATCTTCTTGTGATCCAACTAACTTCTAGTATTTACTGTTCAGTGGATATAAAACACTTAGCAGAGTGCCTTAAACACAATAGGCACTCAAATATTTGTTGAGTAAATAATTTTAAAATAACTTAAGCCAAACAAAGCATTTTCCTTTTTTTTCTTTTTCTTTTTCTTTTTTTGGTACAGTAATTGCTCATTAAAAACATGCAAGTCATTACCTTGGTTTGTAAATGGTTCACAGTATAGAGTACCTATTGCACTGAAGTAAAACTGTAGCTAGGAAAGCACTAATTGCAAAGACTGTTGGAGGAAAACAAATACTCTTCTGTAACCGTACACAAGTTACTCTGCAAAAAGCAAAGCCAGGCTAACTGAAGAGACAGCTGCAAAACACACAATGATATAATGTGTTTGCCGATCTGCAAAATCATTTGAAAGTTGCTGCTTCAACAGCTGGTATCTGGAAAGTGTAAGCATCGTTCAGTCTAGTTAAAATTACACAGAGCAGGAATGTTTATTAGGCACACAAAAAGGAGATTCGAATGTTGAAGTTACAGCACTTTTAAAAGTCTGGAACAGTCAACAAAACACTTGCTGGCAGTTGGAAAAATTTCTAGTACAGTCATATTTGTTTAGTCCTGTTTCTAGTTCTGTAAATCTTATAATCACATCTTTGAAAGATGTTGAAGAGATAGTACCCTCAACCTGTTTAAAGTGACATAATTAATTCTTTTTCTGAGCCTAAACTGTATCTAGACTGAACAAATAACATGAATATGCTTAACCTCAGCATTATTATTTAATATGGTTTAGAATTTACAAATAAATGAAAAACCAACTGGTTCTATTACTCTAGAACACTAAATAATTATACCCTTACAGTACCAAACATCACTAAACAGAGGTATAAACCTACCTGAATAGTGTAATAAAATGGTTGCCTACACCCATCCCCTGCCAAAAATGTTTCCCTAATCCCACTGTGATGCCCAAATTTTCCACATCACTTATTCTTTTGGTTTAATGAAAATTTTCTCAAATGTTTTCAGTAAAACAGACATGTCAATAGGTTGACTTTGGAAGAGAAACAAACAGACAGACATGATTCCATTGTCAAATGTGAGAAGAATTGTTTTAAACAAAATGAAATGTTTCCTTTATCGCAATACTTCTCAGAGCTTTCAGGAAGGGGATCAAGTAGGCAGTTTCTCTCATATGTACCTAAAAACAGAACTCTGTTCATGAAGCTGTTTTCCAGAGAATATTTATTAACAGCATGTGAAATTCCCATTATAATAGAAAATGCCAATTTAAGGTGTGAGAAATTGTTTAAAAAAATACAATTTGTTTCCTGTGGCGTCTAGAACATTATCTCTCACTAACATATTTACCTAAGACATCTGTTTAGCAGCCCAGTCACCTGATAGCATTTTCTTGTCCTCATAGTCTTTCTCATTAGAAAACATGTGTATGTGTATAAAACAGATTCCCTTAAGAAAGCTCCCCCACAGTAGGAAGCCACTCCTCACCCTTTTGGATTCTGCTCACTCACTTATTTGCTGCTCCCCAGAGGAGTAGCTGTCACTATCTGACAGGGAAGCAGGGAGAAGAAACTGAGCTGCTTCCTTTTTCCTTTGTGACCTGTTTGCCCTAAGAGTATGATATTTTGGTTTTTGGGACTACTGCCAGGGACCGAGTCCAAGTTTTTATCCACAGGAGCCACATCCCTGAGCCTCAGGATTTCCATTTGTAAAATGAGGGTGGTGATATCTGCTTTGGGGTTGTTTTGCTATTAGAATAGTAAGTCAAATGCTATGTAAAGTCCTGACATCGTTGAAAGGCTCAATAAATGATTTTTTTTTCTGTTACTATCATAGAATTTACCACAACTGTGAACAAGGTCTCCTCCTCCTTCTACTACCACTATAATCCACATAATATCTATTGCTCCTACCAGCCACAACAGGCAGGAGGCTTTGTCTATTTTTTTCCATAAATGCTGAGGACAACACCTGACATGAAACCAGGCCTTGGTGCATATTTAGGCAATCACTTCCCTAGAGTGAATGTTTTGCTACTTGTGTTTTTATACCTTCCCTAAATTAGAACCAGTCACTTAGTCTTTTAAGAGGCCCTAGTTTATGCATAGCTTTTATAGCAGAAACAGTAGACAAGGCTTAATGGATTTTTAACTGTAGAAGACAATTTCATTAATTAGTGAAATCTTTTTCTTTACAAGTAGTCTAAAATTAGGTCAAATCAGAATAACTGAAGAAAATTCATAATAAGCAAAGAGAACTCTCTTCTGCTTAAAGTCACGCCCCCACAGAAATCTGTCATTTAGACATTCATTTTAATAATAGAATTTCTTTATGATATTTATTCTGAACCCAAAGAACTTACTCAGAACTGAGTATGAGTTACTTTAATGTGATAATTAAATCTCTGTCATTAGGTAAACCTTTATATCAGGGAAAGAGTTTTGATTGAATAGAAAGGAGGACAATAAATTTAACTAGAAAAAAAACAAGATAAAATATATGGTATAATATAAAGTATTTTGTGTTTGGACAGGTAGGATGAGGCAGGTCATAGAGAGGTTCAAGAAGAGACATGAGGGGTCAGACGCAAAGTGCCACCTTAATGGGGGTGTGTGTGAGAGTGTGTGTGTGTGTGTGTGTGTGTATTTTCTTAATTTTTCAGAGCAGAAAATCACTGCTAGTTGGATGAAGCTGAAAGTAGCATAGGGTAGTAGTTTGGTAGGAAACCACCTTTACCTCGGATCGATTCAACTCAGTCCAATACGATGCACTCAGCATCTCCCTTTCCAATCTGTTCACACCTGAATAAATAATGGAGAAAAATCATAGAAAAGGTGAAAGAGATGCACATATGGGCAGGACTTTTTATCTCCCCATCTCAATAGCACTTTCACATGTACAGAGCTGCATCTCCCGTGGAGATTTGAGAAGTGCCAGGGATCTTTTGAGTTGATACACACTGGCACCAACTTGGGGAAGAAATAAGAAGGATGGAGAAAATATGTAGGTGCTACTAGACTCAAGCCAACCCTATTCCTTGTACTGAAGAACCATCCTTTCTTGCAGAAACCATGGCCCTGACTACAGTTAAGTTCTTACCACTGCTTGGTTGCCCTAATGCCAGCGTCTAGGTCCAACGTTTCTACCCCTCTTTCTGTACCTCTCTGATCCATCTCTTCCTCGGTCAATTACCATAGAGACGGGACTATTTTCTA
Source organism: Daubentonia madagascariensis (assembly GCA_023783475.1). Lineage (NCBI taxonomy): Eukaryota > Metazoa > Chordata > Mammalia > Primates > Daubentoniidae > Daubentonia > Daubentonia madagascariensis. The sequence continues at coordinate 72,681,469 of JAKFHU010002088.1, read as the reverse complement.
AACTTGGGTTGGCCATATATTGAAATTTTTTAATACTTTTATTTCTATGCAAGACAAGCAATAACTCCAAAGGCTTTTTTTCCCCAAAAAGTATGTGAAAGAAAATTGTGAAAAGAATTTTGCCCGTGAGGCAGTGATACTAGAGAATGATATTTTGTTCTCCCTCTGCCCTGATGAAAGCAATATTTCTAAAGCCGCAATAACCAATACGGCAGCCACTAGCCATGTGTGGCCATTTCAACTTAATTTACTTAAAATTTGATAAAATTCAAAATTCAGCTATTCAGTCACATTGGCCATATTTCAAGTGCTCATCAACCACATGTCCATATTAAACAGATATAAAACACTTCCTTGTCACACAAAGTGCCATTGGACAGAGCTATTCTAGACTCAAAAATGTCTTGCTCTAACTAGAGGAATATAAATAGCAAGTAAAATGAAAAAGAATCCAACTGTAACTTAAAATAATGAAACACTCCAAAATAATACAACTGTCCTGATATAGTAGACTTTCCAAGAAAAATAAAGGTAAGTAGGTCTTGGAAGTATTTAGACTGAAGTAAGAAATTTTAAAAATTCTCAATAGAAAGCTGAATTAGATGAGTTTAAAATTCCCAGGGAGTTTCATCAGAAAATTGAAAATATGTTCAAGTCCACAATGCCATGATAGTCTCATTCTTAATTAGCAGATGTCTTTCATTTTGTGAGAAATCAGAATAGTTGTACTTTATTTCAGTTTAAACTCAACAGCCTTTATTTTTTGAATTTTTAATTAATTAAGTAATGAAAATGAATTACAGATCTGTAGCTGAGTTTTGATTAAATGTAGACTCATCTTGGTAAACAGCATCTTAAGAATGCACAAGCACTAATTTAACGTAAAATTTAAAGCCCTTTATAACACAGGAGCTCATCCTAAGACATAAAATCACTACATTTTAAAGAAAGACACTAACATGTAAGAAGTGAAAGACATTCTCATCCTATTATTCCCTCACGTTTTCCTTCTTCAAATAAGGATTTTGAACCTTAAGATTTCCTGAGAGGTAGCAATTCTGAATCTGCAAAATCATTGTTCATGAGGACACAGCAGCCTTCACTCTTGCTGTTCCTCTGTTGGGGAGGGGCTGGGAGCAGCTGCAGAGTGGAAGGTGGAGTTACTTTTTAAAAAGGATTTCTATCCTTAGGGATAACATAGGCTCTTGAAAACAGCCTGTTTGCCAAGAAATCATTCTTGTTTCCTCTTCTTGGACTTACTTTCTCTGCTGTTTGTATCCAGACACAATTATTAGGTCTTAGTTTAAGTCTTCATCAACAGAAGTGATGTGGAAAATCTGGACTGTCTCTAAGGAGACCACTAAAATGTTTCTGTGTTTTTAAAACTGTGAGATGTGTTTGGGTGAGCTGACCAAAGATGTGGTTTCAAAGTAGGTTTTTTATAATATTTTAGATTTTGTAATGCTTGAAGTCCTTTATTTTCTTAGGATTAAGAGAATGATCTAAAATAAGACTAGGTAAATGCTATGAATTGAGGGGTAAGGAAGTCCCCCTTGTTTCCAAATATTAATTTCCTGCTTTCCTCCTCTTCTAAAGAATAACCAGCATGTCTGCTTCCTCTCTATTATCTTTGGGATAAAGCTCTGAAATCTTCAGGAAAATGCCAATATATTAAGCAAGCCAGTCAGTAGCGCCTTAGTTTAAATTAGTATAAAACATAAGCTTCCATTGTGTGGAATGACTCCAATGGACAAGTATAAACAACAATAAAATCTTGATATATGACAGTGGGATCAGGAAGCGTTTAGAACCTGATGTCCATTCAGACGGGTGGTCCTAGCTAAAGTGTTCTGTGTCAAAATGGCAAAAGGCATCGACAAAAGAAATGGGCAGAGAATTGGGTCAGCAGAGTAAACACGTATTCTATAATATCAAGGGCTGTGCTTGCTTAGGGAAATAATATTCTTACAAGGTTTTATTCTTCTGCATAATAAATTAGTCATTTCCACCAAAGACACCAGAGAATGCTGGAGTTTTTCTGAATGAAGCTTCTTTTGCTGTTACTTAATCAACCTCATTTTTAATCTGCATATATAAAAGATTAAATGCTAGGTGCTTAATCACTTTGGAAAAAAAAAAACATTAGCAGAATGTTTAATCTCACTGCAGAGCTCCTTGTACACCTATGTGAAAATGCAAGAATGCAGCAGAGATTGGCAGTAGTAATGGTTATTTGAAACTCTGCTTCTATACAACAAATGATCTCTCCTAATGCTTTCATTCTTCCCATACAGCAGCGCTCTAGATGGAAAAGACGCCCGACCAAACCATCTGTCAGAGAAGATAGAGTTCAGCTGGAAAAGGCAGTTTGTTTTGCTGCACTCCTAAATTTTCTTGCTTCAAACTAGATGAACTGTGGGGGGAACAAAAAGTACTCTGCTTCTCAGATGCAACAATTGATGCCCAGAAATAGCGATAGAATCCAGAGATGGTGTCATTTCTGCATAATCTAAGTTTGGAGTAAAATCATTCCACTCTGTAGACATTTTACATACTTCCTGTTGGTTAGAGGTCAGCTATCCAGGGGCTTATTTATTCCAAATAAGCCCCTGGCTTATTTGAAAACACTGTGGGTATCATGACAACGTTTGATCTCAAAAGTACCAAGCAGGTTTTATGTATTACTTGATGTGTACTCCAGCTCAGATCTACAATCTGTAAATTATGCCTTATGAAATCCAGGTATTTTTAACCATCCCATGAAGACAATGCATGAAAAGCAAATCATAATAGAATGACTATCTTCTTTAAATTATCATCTCTTTGGGCTAAATACAAATTGAGGAACACAGCGCTGTGAACAAAGAGAGGAATGAAAGAACAGTATGGACACAAAAGGAGAACAAAACGCAAGCCAGAACCAACGTGTCTAACCTTAAGTGAATCACAGACGTCCTCTCACACACTTTTGGGAAGGAGGTATGAAATTAAAGTAAAGATAGAGCTGTTGGTTCTCTGTGGACAAAAAGGTCCTCTCAGGTATTTGCTACCTTCAAACCTAAGACCTAGAAATCTAAATGAGGTAATGATGATGAGGTAATGATAAATCCTTTAATGCAGAGGTTCTTAACCTATGGTGAATTGTATAATTATTTCATTATATATTACAGTGAAATAGTAATAGAAATAAAGTGCACAATAAATGTAATGCACTTGAATCATCCTGAAACCATCACCCCATTCCCCAGTCCATGGAAAAATTGTCTTCCATGAAAATGGTCCCTGGTGCCAAAAAGGTTGGGGACCACTACTTTAATGTATAAGGTAAAAAACAATGTCAGATGATAACTTAGTAGTTTTTTTTTAATAGTTTTTGATGACCAGTGTTTAAAAGCCAATAGGCTCCAAAGAAAATAACAGAATTTACCTGACACTGATACTCTCTATACCTGTGGTCCCCAACCCCCCGGGCAGTGGACTTGTACCAGTCCATGGCCTGTTAGGAATAGGGCCACATAGCAGGAGGTGAGCGGAGAGCAAGCGAAGCTTCATCTGTATTTACAGCCGCTCCCCATCCCTCGAATCACCGCATAAGCTCCGCCTCCTGTCAGATCAGTGGCAGTGTTAGCTGCTCATAAGAGCATGAACCCTACTGTAAACTGCACATGTGAGGGATCTAGGTTGTGCGCTCCTTATGGGAATCCAATGCCTGATGATCTGAGGTGGAGCTGAGGCAGTGATGGTAGCAATGGAGCGGCTGCAAATACAGATTATCATTAGCAGCGAGGTTTGACTGCACAATAAATGTAATGCACTTGAATCATCCTGAAACAGCCTCCCCCACCCCAGGTCCCTGGAAAAATTATCTTCCATAAAACTGATCCCCAGAGCCAAAAAGTTTGGGGACTGCTGCTCTATACTGCATACAGGCTATATTAAAACCCACATACAAATATGTAACAGATCCCAAGTAGAAAAATACATACATACATGCATATAAATAAATAAGTAAAGAAATAAAAAAGAAAGACAATTAAGAATCCTGTGAATCCCCACGGCTAGGTTCCACTAAACACAGTAGGGGTTAACAGTGGCCTATAACATATTGCCTAAATAACGGGCTCTAGGTAAGGACCTTGTTTGGTATCCAGAATCTACTGTCTACCATTAGCCTAACCTTGAGCAAGTTTCTGCAAGTGTGGCTAATTTTTATCATATTTAAAATGGGCATAGTAAGATTACGACCTTAATTGCTTATCAAGAATTTTGTTTGTTAAAAATTTAATAAAATCTTTGTATTAAATAATTTAATAAAATTTATTTAAGATTTCATAAAAAACTGTGAGATTTAATAAGTTCTCAATAAATGTTAGTTATTGTTATTATTACTACTAGTGTTAATATTATTATATAAGTCATCATATTAGCCTCTAGCATATTTCTTATAAGGATCACAAATGCTGTTTGGAGATATAAATAGAAAGAAATCTAGAAATTTGTTTCCATTTGATGTTTTAAGCATGGAATAGGCTTCTGATTAGAAGAAAAAGTAAGGAGAGCTTTTCCATCCTTTTTTTAATCTTAAAATTACTTCTTGAGAGGTGATAATAATGGTAGACTCTTATTTAGAAGAAGCTTTCCTTCATTCAACACACATTTATCAACCTCATGCTAAACTTTAACAGAGGCATTGGAGATTAGTAATGAAAAGGAAAAAGAAAAAAATCTTTGTCTTTACTGAACTTAAGTCACTAAAGTGAATGAGGAGGGGACACGCACAAAAAAACCAGAATAAATAAGTAAAAATATAGTATATTAGAAAGTGGTAAGTGGTGAAGAGAAAAACAAAAAGAAAATTGAGAGTACTTGGAAGGAAAGTGGTGCAATTTTAAGTAAATCCTTCTAAGGAAGGACTCCCTGAAAAGCAATTTGATCAAAGTCTTTAAGAAGCTGAGGGCATAATCCGTGAAAACATAGGAGAGAAGATAATCCCAAACCAACAGAACAGCAAGGGTGAAGGCCTGTCAGAGGAACAGCAGGGCTTCGAGGGTATATTTATAGAGGTACAGAGTTATAGTAAAGGGTAAATATTTTTCAGATGTGAGAGTACACAGGTACACACACACATACCCCCACTAAATCCAGACAACAGACATTTCCTTTGGTACCTTTACCACAATCCAAAGCAGTGGCATAAAGCTGGATGGTATGAGTACGAGAATTTGAGGAGATGAATTCAGAGAAGTATCAGGGTGTTAGATCTTGTAACCTATTAAAAGAACCTTGGCTTTTGCTTTGAGTGAGATGGGAAACTATTGGAGGATTTTAAGCTGAAAGTTGCTCATTTAAGTCTTAGCCTAATGATTTAGGGCAGGCATATCTATTTTAATTAGTCTTAATGCAATTATACGAATCATTTCCAAGAAAGCAAGAATGATATGATTGGTAAGTTGTGATGAGAAAGTACAATGAATGAGAAACACAGAAATAGAATTTGAGAGGCAATGCCCTAAATCAATTAGCAAATCTCAGTAAATCTGTCACAGTGAAAAGCACTGCTATTACAAATCACAGTGAAATAATAACATTTATCATGGTCCTAGGTACACCACAAATTACTGAAATTATTCTTTGGGGAGTGATAAAAAAGTTGGTAATAAGATCCTAAGAATACAGAGAAATGCTATGCAGCTTACCCAGTTAAATTCTGAATCACACTATTAAATACAATTGTCATAGTATATTCATTTTCTTAAGCATACTTCAAGACCACAATATCTTGTTGCTTCATCCAAATGGGATGCAGATTGAGCCAACTCTCAAATTTTATGGCCAAGATTTACCAGTATCCCAAATTCTGGCTACCCAGACCAATCAATAATCTGTTACAGTTTATGGTAGGCTTTAAATGCAGTATAGAAAATCAGATAATGCCTAAAAAACTTGAAAATATAGCCAATAAGATATCTTACCTCCAAATTTGAATTCTTAGTCAAATTACAGTGACTAAAAATGGCTGGAGTTGACTGACTTCTTGACTAGACCACTTCTGATGTGAAACTCTTCTATTAACTCCTAAAGGTAAGTCTTTGAGTCCTAGTCCCAACTCTACTTAATCCATTCTCCTCCTTTGTTTCCTTAGTCCAGTGTCCTCTCTTCTTTATTTCCCCAATTATTCCATGATTAAACCTCTGCCCATGTAATACCCACCTGCTAGTAATGTCCACCTACTTATGGCTACTGGCGTGAACCTTATTCATTCATTTTCAAGGTATGATTTAAGATCCAATGTTGCAAAAAAGCAACCCTGATAGGAAGCTCTTCTCTTTTCTGATCTATATATTTTGTCATAATATATGATTATATTCAACTATGTGCTTCAATTTTATTGTGCTTTGTCCTCCCAACATTTCTCTGATAATCTCCTTCAGGGAAGTTAGCTTGCATACCGTATCCACATGTCCATAGGTTCTAACAAAGTGAGAGGTGCAAGCCGAGATCTCCATAAAGATTCACGAAGGTCTTAACAAATTCCAAGAAAACATGGTTAGAAGCCTTGCCTAATTGTACTAATAGTGATAATAAATGTAATCGCCAAACTTTTAAAAAGTTTTCTCTTTTGTGGTGATAGCTATACACTAAAATGAAGGGAAATATATTTTTTAAATGTAAAATGTAATTCAATCTTAGCTATTATGGATCAACACAATTAAAACAAAATTATAAATATATTTTGAAACAAGAAACTTTGCAACCCCAATTATTTAAAGTGTTTAAAATAAATATAATTTTATAGTATAATTTTAAAATATACTTTCTTAAGATTGAGGACAGGAACAACTAATCCAGTAAGTCATTGTCAACTTACTTTACCCAGTTAGGAGAAACAGGCAGATACAAATTTCAAGCAAGCAGAAAGCATATTAACACTTGATGTCTGAGGGAAGAATATGCTCCAATGATCAAATATATGTAATTGAACTCTAATTCTTCTGTCCCAGCTGAAATTTTTATTTTTCTACATTTCATTAATAGAAAACCATAGGGAGAAATCTCTGGGAAAATATTGCTGGGCTTGATGGATTGTCCATAATTAATAAATAAAATGAACATCTGGTGTCTGAACAAAAGGCCATTTCAATGAGGTGTATTTTTTCCTCAATACTAAAAACACTTCAGATTGACATGAAATATTGATCCTACATATATATTCCTTTCAAAATGTGTTCTTTATCTCTGCTTCTGTGCCATTAAACACTTGGTTGTCGTGGCAAATCCACTTCTTCACCAAACTGGAAGTAATAAAGTAAAAGATATACTGTGTATTGGTACACAAGTAAATGTGGGAAAGAAGTGAGAGAGAATACTAACATCTCTTGAAGACTTGTCCTGTTGCTTTGTTTAGGGAAGAATGCCACAAAATACATGCCATGTTCATTCAAGAAAGGAATGCAGCAAAACCAAAGCAGAAGCACCTGTTAAGGATTCCGTCAAGGCATCAAAAAGTCTTTACTACTTCTAAATGAAGAACAAAGGTCCTGCAAGTTTGGGTCATTATCTTACTTACAGTACTAAAAAATGTAATAATAATGTCTGGGTACATATAGCCAAAAGCAGCATTTATTGTGTTAGAGCAACCACATAAACATATTAACACAAGTAGATGAGACAGCAGGAACATGTACATATTTCTTATCTGCAGAAGTAAATAACTGGATAGATTTTGAAGCATAAGCTCAAAGTACTATCAAGACATACATTCACACTTTTTAAAGAAAATGAGCAAAATAAGGGTCTATCTTCCACAGTTACAATCAAAATCAAATATTCATCTCTACAGGTGTCGCGGGTCAGGGTGTGTTATGTTTATCCCATCATACCAGAAAATAAATAACATTTGCTTCTAACACTTGGAAGAGTAGACAACAATGATAAACAGTGAGAGGGACAAAGATCACATGAGCTTACAGATATATCTACCTTAAAAGCCACATTGAATCAAAATTAGAATATCCCCAAATGTCTCATGGGCATAAAACAGGTTTTGAATTACAGAGCGCCTCCCATCTCCAAATTACAATGCTCCATCTTCAACATGTTTCTCCAGTCAGGGATGATTATTAACATACATTGAATGTCCAAAATATATACCCCCAAATCTGCATCCGACACTGTCCCAGTTTAAATTTATCAGACAGGCAGAACTCAACACTAGGGAACTTTTTTTTTTTATTTCAGAATATTATGGGGGTACAACACTTTGGCTATATATATTGCCCATGCACTACCCGTGTCAGAGCTACAATCACGGTCATCCCCTAAACTGTGCTCCCCGCATCCATTCAGTGAGAGTTTTTCCCACCCCCTCCACCCCACTCCCGTCTGCCCGCCCCCTGATGAATATTATTGCCCTGTGTGATGTAGGTGTTGATCAGTTAGTACCAATTGATGGTGAGTACCAGTGGTGCTTGTTTTTCCATTCCTGTGACACTTTGCTTTGAAGAATGGGCTCTAGCTCCAAGCAGGATAATACCAGATGTGTTAATTCACTATTGTTCCTTATTGCTGAGTAATACTCCATGGTATACAGGTACCACATTTTATTAATCCATTTGTGTATTGATGGGCACCTGGGTTGTTTCCACATCTTTGCAATTGTGAATTGTGCTGCTATAAACATTCGCATGCAGAATGTTTATTATAGTATGTCTTTTTTTCCTTTGGGTAAATACCCAGTAGTGGGATTGCTGGATCAAATGGTACTTCTACTTTTAATTCTTTGAGGTATCTCCATATTACTTTCCATAGAGGTTGTACTAATTTGCAGTCCCACCAGCAGTGTATGAGTGTTCCTATCTGTCCACATCCCCGCCAACATTTGTTGTTTGGGGATTTTTTGATATGAGCCAATCTCACTGGAGTTAAGTGATATCTCATTGTGGTTTTGATTTGCATTTCCCTGATGATTAGAGAAGTTGAGCAATTTTTTATGTGTTTGATGACCATTATTCTGTCTTCTTTGGAAAAGTTTCTGTTCATGTCCTTTGCCCATTTTTTAATAGGGTTGTTTGATTTTTTCTTGTTGATTTTCCTAAGTTCTGTATAGATTCTGGTGATCAGCCCTTTATCAGAGGTGTAGCATGCAAATATTTTCTCCCATTCTGTAGGTTGTCTGTTCACTCTAGTGATAGTTTCCTTGGCTGTGCAGAAGCTTTTTAATTTGATCAGGTCCCATGCATTTATTTTGGTTGCTTCTGTGATTGCTTTGGGGGTCTTCTTCATAAATTCTTTGCCTAGGCCAATGTCCATAAGAGTTTTTCCAATGTTTTCTTCAAGAATTCTTATGGTTTCATGTCTTAGGTCTAGATCTGTTATCCATTATGAGTTGATTTTTGTGAGAGGTGAGAGGTGTGGGTCCAGTTTCAGTCTTCTACATATGGCCATCCAGTTTTCCCAGCACCATTAATTGAATATGGAATCTTTTCCCCAGTGTACGTTTTTTTGGAATTTGTCAAAGATCAGGTGACTGTATGAGGTTGGCTTTATATTTGGGTTCTCAGTCCTGTTCCATTGGTCTACATCTCTGTTTTTGTGCCAATACCATGCAGTTTGGTTACTATAGCCTTGTAGTATAGTTTGAAGTCTGGTAGATAGATGCCTCCCAATTTGTTCTTTTTGCTTAAGATTGCTTTGGCTAGACGAGGTCTTCTCTGGTTGCACACAAAGCATAGAATTATTTTTTCTAGATCGGCAAAAAATGATGTTGGTATTTTGATCACCACTATTCTCCTCTGCATAATACAGCAAAGGCTCTTCATCAAAGGCTATCTTCCTGAGGGAAACTTAGATACTGCATCTTTTGAGACCAAAGTCCAAGAATATGAAACACAGAGTGAATTCCTACAGTATCAAACATGTTGTATTATCGTACTAAATGTCACACATAAATGTCCGTTCTAGTCCCCTGGTGTTTATAATCCACAAATGTTCACAGCATGTTGCAAAGTAGCAGGTAACAATGGCTTGAAAATCATTTCTGTCTCTTACAGGAGCAGCATAGAATAGCCTAGAATACACTGGTCAGAAAGTCAGACCTCATTTCTAACAATATGTTACACTGAAGAAGTTTACAAACTTCTCTAAGCTTCAGCTTCCTCATTCATACATTAGGGATCATAACATGTAGCTTGCATCACACACATAAGAGACCCAGAATAACAACAGCATTACTACAACAAGAAGACAACTAAGAACAGGTACTTTTTTCTGTCAGTTTTTGGTTTTGTTTTTTGTTTTTATCTAAGTATATTCCACTAGGCATGTAATATTCAAGTTACTGTCTTTTAAAGTCATTTGAAATAGTGTGACTCTCTGTGTGACTATGTCACCAGCTGCATGTTTGGGCCTATCAGTGTCTTTTATTTTTAATATTAGATTCCATTTTTAATTTCCATAATTAAATTAATGTAAATTATTTACAGAAATCCAAAATCAAATCTACAAGATAACATATATTCAAAGAACATACTCTTGTTTTTCTGTCATCTACCCATCCCCAGATAAGTGTGTGCATATGTATCCATTTACATTATATACTAAGAAAATACATATCACCTGTCTTGGAAAAATGATAATAAGTAGTGCACACTACTTTTCACTTTGTGTTTTTAACCTAAATACACGTATGTATGTGTGTGCACCTGTGTTTATACATGCACACATATATATACTTATATAAATACAGACAGTCCCTAACATGGTGATTCAACTCACAGTTTTTTTACTTTACGATGGGCTTATTGAGGTATTAAATGCATTTTTGACTTACAATATTCTTGACTTACCATGGGTCTATTAGGATGTGACCCCATCATAAGTCAAGGAGCACCTGCGTATTTGTATGTATATATAATGATGGCAATATAGTATAAATAGTTATATTTCTTAGTCATCTTTGTAGCTGCAAAGTATTGCATTTGTATAGAGTACCACAATACTATTAAATAAATTTTTATTGTTTCCAGTCTTTTGCTGTTACAAATAGACTTACAGTGAATGGCCTTGGGTGTCCTTTTTATTCATATTTTTGCCAATATATTTGTGAAACAGGTTTCTAAAAGTGTGATTGGTAGGTCAAAGGGTAAAAGTATATGTAATTTTACTAGACGCTGCCAAACTCCTCTCCATATGGAGTTATACCATTTTGCGTTTCTACCGGCAATTCCCACGACAGTATATGCTACCAAACTTTTGGATTCTTGCCAATCCAAAAGGTGAAAATTGTTTTGCAACGTAGTTTAAATTTCTGTTTCTCTTTTTATAAGTGAACATGAGGCTCCTTAGATATGGTTAGGAAACATCTGCATTTCTTTTCTTTTCCTGCCCATTCTCTATCATTGACCTTTCTTGGGTTTCCTGCATTTTATGACCTGGTCTGTGAATTTTCTTAAGAAACACTAAAGTATTGTCTGCTTCCTTAATATATATCTATAGGGTAAAATTACTTCAGCAATGGTCCCTTTCAGTTAAATTCAATGAAAGTTTACCATAATATAGTTCTAGATATTAGCCCAAACTTTTCTTTATACAGAAAAACCCAGTTACCTGACATTCACCCAAGACCCTGCTTCCTTAATTATCTCCAATTTCAGTCTCAAAGTCTCAGCTATAGCCTATAAACATCCTTCAATTCTCTAAAAAATAAGAAGGAAAAACACATCGATAATATAAAACAAAATTTAAAACAACAAGCAAATCTGCTAATTCCATGTCTCCTCATTGCCAGCCTTCTTCCCTCCTCGCTCAGCAAAAGTCTTTTGAAATTTTACTTTTCCCCTGTGCTTTCTCATGCTTCACCCCAGTACATTGTTTTTCACCCCTGTTTCCCAAAGTGCTTTAGAATTTATTGATTCCAATTCCAGCTCTTTGTGCTTCCTTTAACATGGAAATTCTTCCCTTGTTATTGACATCCCATACTTCCTTGGGTCCCATGACACCCTTCTCCTGATTTTCCACCTACTGCTCTGGCCATTTGATGTTGGTGTCCCTTGGGGACTTCCTCAATCTTCCCCTTAGACTTTTTTTCTAAGACTCTCTTCTGGATCATTACTTTACCATTACATAAACCATGCCTAAAAAATCCATCCACTTTCATAGTTTTCACAGCCATGCATATGCTGGTGGCTCCAAATTTATGTCTTCTTCCCTCTCTCCTTCAAGATTTATTCTCATATGAAAACTGTCCATAGTATCCCAAACTTTCTATATCAAAAACTAAATTCTTCTCCCCATGCAGATTTGTTTTTCTTTACATATCTAAGAGTCTTTGCACCCTCTTTCTAATTCAATAGAGCTAGAACCTGGGAGCATTCTGGACTATGATTTGAGTCCAGGTTCTTTGTTGGCAGCCTCTGGCTAGATGCTCTACTCTCACATATTACCACTCTAAGCCCATCCTGCATGCCACTGCCAAAATGCTGCATTTAAAATCAACCATGGCTGCCACTGGCTTAAAACCCTCCAACAGGCTCCTGTGAACTAAAATTAAATAAAAGGCTTCCCCCCCACCAGCTGACTGAATGGACCCCTTCCTGGCCAAGAGGATATCCTAAAACTAAATTGTCTGCCATGAGGAGGAGGTCAGACATGCCTCACCGTGCCCCCCTCCCTTCTTAGAGATATACTTTGTAACTCATTAACAGGCCTAAGGCTATGCAAGACAAACCTGCAGGTCCCCAATTTACACAACTAATATGTCCAGTGACTTGTCTTTTATCTAAAACACTCCAAGCTTTTAGACAAAGCTTCATTTTTTTTTAGCCAATTGCAAGTCAAGGAGTCTTTAAACCCACCTATAACCTGTAAGCCCGTGCTTCGAGATGGCCCGCCTTTTCTGGCCAAACCAATGTATGTCTTCCTTGTATAAATTTATGACTTTACCTGTAACCCCTATCTCCCTAAAATGTACAAAATCAAACTGCACCCCAACTACAGAGAGTCCACTTGCCCAAGGCTTCTTGGGTGTGGCTCTGGGTCATGGGCCTCAAATTTGGCTCAGAATAAAACCCTTTAAAATTATTTTACAGAGTTTGGCTTCTTTTCCATCGACACTCCCCATCTTCTCTGGTAAAGCTCAAACTTCTGCAAATATCCTACAAGGACAACAATTTCCATGATATGGCTCCTCTGACTTCATCACATGCCACCTTCTTGAACTTCACATGACAGTCACATAAAATTGCTTGCAATTTTTTCATAAATACCATGCAGTTGAGATCTATGCAATCTGTGCATGATGCTGCCTCTTTCTTGAAAATGACCACTCTCCATCCTTCATTATCCTATCTCCCGTTTGTGTTTTAGGTCACAGGCCTCTTCTCCTAGAAGACTTCTTCGTCTCCCCTCCACTACTGCCACCAAGGATGAGCTAAGCGAAGCTCTCACAAAAGACCCATAGCATTGGTTGCCTACTCTATTACACTCAGCAAACTACTGCGCTGATCTCTCTCTGCCTGTATCCCACTGTGGTCTGTGGGAAGACTAGCACATCTCTTTCAGCAACGTAAACCCAGCAGTTAGCACAGTGCTTGGTGCATAATGTTCAGTCTGTACATGTTTATTGTCCCAAGCATATAGAATATACTCATTCTTTCTCTACAGAAAAACTTCTACATAAAAATGGGCTTACATATAAAATAGAACGAAAGCAAATAGAACTACCAGGAATGAATAAGATAATAAAAAATAATGGAGTTACTGAGTGGTAAGAGTGAGGGAATAGGGGAAGAAATAAAAGAAACTTTCTACTCAGTTACAAAAGAGTTAGAAATAATTAAGCCAATATAATAAACTTAAAAAATTGATTAACAAATTTTGTGAAATTCATAACTAACACAATAATGTAGGGTGTATTTATTATGAACTAGAGGTGGTGAGAAGTTACTCTGTTATATTTTAATCAGCTTTATTCTTGAGAGTATTTTTAATATTTTTCACCAGGAAAGTGAAAACAATTCCTGGAAGATTTTAGTACAGAACACTTGCATCACAACTTATACTAATAGGTTTAAAATTATAGCGATTACCTCTAAATATAGTGACCTACATGTTTAATATTCTCCAGATTGTATACTTTTGTTAAAATTTGCTTTCTGTAGTTTCTGCCACATTGAGTTAGAGCTACAGCCATCTATGTCCAATGGAATAACATTAAATATCTGTATTTATGTTATTTTCCTCTTGGTTTGTTAATCATAACTCTAGAATAGCCATACATTCCTAATGCAATTTTCTTCAGGAATTAACAAACTTGAGGTTTTAATATAGATTGTCATAAAGTTAACATATTACTTAATAATAACTTACATTTTATGAACTTTTGGCTTTTGAAAATACCCATCATATTTTAGGATTCTAGTGATAATTTTTCTGCATAACGAATAGGTAAGATGATTTATTAATATTTCATGAGTTCTTTTTTAGTACAGATTCTTCCATAATACTTTAAAACTTTTGTCATTAAATTTATTTATTTGTTGACATGCTCTAAATATATGTTAATTGGTATTGCAAATTAAATTCTTAACATTAGGTTCTCCATCATGAATATGATGCAGTTCATTCTTCAATATTTTTACAGCACATCACAGGCTCTTGTAATTCATTGTATGCTTATAGTCTAAAAGTTAAAAAAATAAACATAAAAAATAAAAACCCTCCCTATCTTGAAATAAATCAGTTAAGGTATGAGTTTTAAGCATGGAATACTTTTAAAACAATGTCATTATAGTGTTCATTAGAGTTGAGCACTGCAAGAGTTATAATCCAATTGTGCTCTACCTCATATTACAGCCCTAATTTAGTTTTAAAAATAAAAATATTAAGAAATGCTATTTTCCTACTATCACTTATTTCACAATTTGATTAAAATAACAACAAAAGACTGCTATATAAAATTTGGTTTTCCTCAAGCAATGATAGAACTTGGCAATAAAGTATCCTTTAAGGTCTTCAATATGCCAAAAACTGTTATTCCTTTTTCTTAACTATGTTTCTTGGAAAAATATTACTTAGGATAACACTAGCTTCCACCAAATTATTCTGTCTCATTGCAATTACTTAAGACAACCCACTGTCAATGGTCACAGTTCAGAGATTCCTACAATATGTGAGACTTCAAATGTTTACATTGGGATATCTATCTCTTGTACAAATGTTTGAAGGTGTATTGGGCGAAGAGATAAATAGCTGCCTTTCTTATCTAACATTTATTATTGTCCGAGAACTTCAAAGACCAGTACTAGCCTGGGTCATTAATTAGAGCTGGCATGGCTTTGCCTGCTGCAGCTCTCTTAGAAATGACTTCCGTACAGTTGTGAAAAATGAGGACATTCCTCAAGGGCAGCCTCCAAAGAGAATGTGACCATCCCTTGTCAAGTTCCTGTTTGCTACTGCCCTCCTCTTATAAAAGTACAAGAAACAGAAGAAATAAGACTTCACATATGTCACACACTCATATTCACAGAACTTTTATTTACTTTTCCCTTTTATTTGAAGTAACCTCTTCTTCCTCCCTGCCCAACGCAGGGTCGGCTTTCATGCAAAGATAGTCCTCACCAGACAGCACCGCCATTCCCCTGACACACTATATTATGGTGAATAAAGAATAATAGCCAAAGCTTACATCATTCAGATGACTGGACACAAGTTGAAAGTGCTGTTTTTATGTTGACCAGTAATTTCCCTCAGAGCCAGGCCCTATCCCTTGGAGCCATTATTTGTCTTATTAGGTTTTTACAGACTTTCTTGCAATTGTTTATTCAAAAAAGTCATTGAGTTCCCTATTCCCTCTCCTGTCTGGGCCTCAAATCCAAAGACACTAATTGGATTTAGAGTTAAAACTAACGTTGCCAGGCATGCTTGCCTGTTAATTTAGCTTGTGCTCCTCGCCTCCTGGTCTCTCAGGGACTCTTCAACTGGCATTGTTTCCACGGACGCTTTTAGAGGCTCACATGAAACACAGCCCTCTGGAAGCCTAGTATTCTCTGGACTCCGTTTCTCCCCTGCTTGTTCTTCCTTTTTAAAACACTCTTTTATCTAGGTTATAGAGTTCTTTTCCTTCTGCTGTGCATCAACTCACTCTATTTTTTCTCTGTGACAGTTATATAACAAAATGCTAAATATTCATTTCACCTGTCAAACTGAGATCACCCAGGTCTCATTAGCTTACCTAGCCTAGTATATCCTCAAACTGATCTACTGATTGGAAGATACTTTAAATACTAATTAAATTAATGAAAATTGCCTTGGAGCCCTCTCCTAAATACCAAACTCCTATTTCTTCAAAGTATTTCTACTACAAACACACATTCACAAATATTATTTGAAACCTCTCACTGATGATTCAAAATGAACAAAGTCTAGTCCCTGCCCTAGTCTAGTCTAGTCACATACCTAGAAATGTGTAGGTATTTGGAAAGAGACCTGTAAACAGGCAATTTCAAAGTATGAGGGAGACAAGGAAAAGGGTCTATTGGATGGCCGCTGGTGGGCACCTAGCCTAAGCCACCAAGATAGGAATGCTTAAAGTGCACACGTCATTTTATTCTCCAGTACCACAGGTCAGAATACATTTGGAAAAATGGGATTTTTTTTCATAAATGTTGGAGTGTTAATAGAAGAAGCCATCTCAAATAAAGAAAAGAAAATTCTTAAGTGGCATTTTGGAGTAGAAAAACATCTAATATAGCAGTGGATAATTTTCTTCTGTTCTTTTCTGCTTTGAATAAGAGAGAGTAAGTTAAAATGTGGTCACGGCTAGCTTATAGGACTTACGTTATCACACCAAGGGAAGTATTCAAGTAATTTTTTTTTTTGCCTTAGGTAAATGTGTGTGTGTATAAATTTTTTGTTCCAAAAAGAACTCCCAGCAGCCTATTGTCCATGGGATGTAGGCTACATCACTCTTCTCAGGGGGTGGGACAAAGTTTACCACTTGGGACAACTTGGTTTCTACATCCCCATATCCCACAACAATAAAGGAAGATGCAGAGATGAAGCAGTATTTTAAGCTGAACAGGTAAGATGGAGGAGTGGCCGGCACAAGAGAGAAAATGCCCATCACACGAGTTATGTAAGTACCTTCCTTCTGAGATATCCTCCCCACCCTCCACTCTGAGTTAAATAAGTTTCACTTGCTCCAAGGGGTAAATAAAGGAGTAATTTGTCATAAATAGGGACACACTCCATGGACAAGAGTATCCACTTTGCATTGGAGTCCCTTTCAAAAAGTTATACCACTGAGAACAGGTACTTTCATGCACTATTAATATATGAGGAGGGGCTAAAGCAATTTAAAAAGATATTCCATAGAGATTACATTACATTCCCAAGAATTTTAAAGGTTTTGTTTTTTTTTTTTCCTGATCATTTTCTCTCCATCTGAAAAAGCTCACTTTTCTGTGAAATCTTTGGAACCCCACCAATTCCAGCTTAACTGCATCTTCCAGCATAAAATGTGACAACATAAAAGATTTCACAGTGGCAAAATTTGTTAAAGTAATTATATCTCAAAATGAAAGTATCTTTGTGGCCATAATAGCCAATTCTATGTACAGCTTGTACCTTCCTTTATAATGTATACCTTCTCAGAATTCTAGCTATATGTTTTACTTTATGCCACCAAATTACTCTCGATGATCAAATTTCCCTGAAGCTAAAAGATTATTTAGAACACACCATCTTTCTCAACCAAGCAGTAAGTAAATTTATTCTCAAATAAATATATTTGTAACTATATCTAGATAAATGTGGTTGCTTTATATTTACTTCTATTTTATGGTGAACATTTAAATTCTTATCCTTTTAAGCATAATTACTTATAAAGGACTGTTTTCTATCAATTATAATTTGCCTTTACATTCCAAAGGGCATATGTTGACAGATTATTGCCAAGTTCAGCACTGACATTAGGATACCACTTTTATCCTCATAATATTTTCAACATCTAAACACCTTTAAATCAACCACATGCTCCTATGTTAGAAAATGTCTATGCCCAGATATAATTCTGATGTTTCAGCCAATGATGTTTGAGTCTGTGGTGGATTTAAGATGATTGCAAATTTCTTAAATTTGGGCTGATATTGTGTCCTGCTTTGACCAGTGAAATGAGGCAGAAGAGAAGCTCTATAACTTCTAAGGCTGATTCTTAAGAGATCTGCAATTTCTTCCCTCACTACTTGGATTGTTTCCTTTGGAAGGCAACAGCTTGGCAAGACATGCTAAGACCCATATTATGAGGAAGTTCAAGCTATCCACGTGGAGAGGGAGAAAGGCCATGTGAAGAAGCACCAAGATACAGACATATGAGTGAAGCCTTCTTGGCCTCCCAGCTTGGCCCAGCTAACAGCCAAATACAGCAGAGCTAATGACACCAGCCAATGCCCCTGGAACAGGAGTGCTGCCCAACAAGCCCAGCCTGCACTCCTGGCCAACAGAATTAGGAGCAAATAAAATGGTACCAGTTTTAAGCCATATGGATGGCTTAAAGGATGAAGACATATGTTATGAAGTTATAGATAAAACAAAATCTGCCTAAAATACTTTCTGAGTACATCCAGATTACCACAATAATTCACCATAACTTCCTCTGTGACTTCTTAAAAGACAATGGAAGTTGCTTATTTTAAGTATTTTCACACCACAACTGTTTGCCTGAAAATTATGTTTCAAGGTCTGGGATAAAAGGAACAGATGTACTTTGCAAGGTCTTAGCGTAAAGGTGTTTCATATTAGAAAATGGCTTTTGAGCTGTTCTTATTCACAAATCCACATAGGGGTGAGATGCTTTTGTTAAGTGATGTACATTTTCAGGAAGAAGATAAAAATTCTTATTGACTTCTTTATTTCATCTTGCCTCTTAGCTTCGAAAAGAAAGAGGAAGGGAAGGAAGGAAGGAAGGGAGGGAGGTAGAAAGGAAGGAAAGAAGGAAACGATTATTATAATCAAGAATTCTTGGGGTTACCCTCAGTCCTCTCAAGTAATTACCTCCATGGATATTGAGATAAGTAAGCAGAAAGTTTTTCTTCAATCTCCCTGCACCACCCCAATTTAGAAGAGCTTTCTTCGAGCATAAGCCTGAGTATCTATATACATATGCACATTTCTAGTGGCAGGATGTTAAAGTTAGATAGAGCCAGGGGTGCAACTTGTAATGCATCCATTGAGTATGCCATTAAGACTGTGACAGTAGCTGGTGAAATAGAGAATTTGGTGCACCACCAAATACTAAAATCCCAGAGGCCAGGGGAATCCTGATTTCTTAATAAACTGTCCTATATTACTGTAATTGGATGATCTGACAGGATTTCCAGGTTAATTTGCAAAAGCAATAGGTCTAACCTAAGAGACCTTGGATTATAATACACAGGAGGGTTGAATCCTCATGATAAAATCAAATGGCACCATTACCCAGCCTTTATGTATGAGTATGTAATTAGTAACTCATTAAGATTTAAGCCATAGCCATTTAGTATTTATAACATGAAATCAGGAATCCTCCTGATATCTGGTATCATTTCATATGCTTTTTTGTCTGGGTCCTTTAAAGAGATTTTTTAAAAAAAGAAATTATCAAAGTCCCAGTTGATTTCAATGAGTGTATCCTACCCCCAACCATGCCCCCAAGTCTGGTGCTAATATCCCAAGCAGGACATCAAGGACAAATGCCTAATGTGAACTCTAAAAAACACTTCCCAGTCAGTAGCTTGACTTTCCAGAAACATTAGAAACTAAATGGTTTTTTGTGTGTGTTAAAAGATTAGCAGCCCCCAGGTATGCCCTGCCATGATTCAGCAGGTACATTGTACAAAATTGATTTTTCTTTAAAATTTTTCAGAGAAAAGAGGTTATTTGATTTTAAATAGCTCTGTAATCTTTACAGAATCTTAAAAGAAATAAAAAACTTATTTTTCCTATTGCTAAGAATAGTTTAACTAAAAATTCCTCCTGTGAAATGGTGTGGAGTCTTGGTGGCTCTGGTCATCCTCAATGGATCAATAAAACATTTCAGCACAGCTATTTTTCTTCCTGGTGTGTTTGTTAATGATTTTCAGTACTACTTGGTAGAATAGAGAGGAATATTTTGACCAAATAAATATGCTAAGTTTGAAATACTTCTCAGCTTGCTCAGTACATGAGGTGGTAAGGACACAAAAATCCATAAATTTATAATTTGTTGAAGTAATTTTTTCTTTGAATTAAAAAAGGATTCCACAAAGGCCATCTTCCATCTCTCCCATAACTATTATTTTTCTTCTTCTTCACTGAGAGGGTGATTAGCTGTGACTGACAGCAACATACAGCTGTTTTAGGATAAATAAGAGAGGCAAATGAAGTACGTTCTATTTCTAAAAGAGATGCATCTCATTTCCCAAATTATGTGAATCCCACAGGATATAAGCACACCATGTATTCATCACCATATATTGAGGTCTCTATATCCTTAATAATAATGTAAGAAACAAAATTTTCATAATTCTAAATCCCATCCATTAGTAAGCTCTAGGCTTCACAATATCATTCAAACATCCAAGAATATAACATCTTCCTTGTTATTGCAGAAAATACAAGTACTTGTAAAATTCTGTATTAAGATTCTAAATATTGTCTCATTGTTTTGTTAACATGAATGCCTTATAAGGTATAGAACTGTCTTTCAGAATATGACAATAATAGCCCCTTTCCTTTCACTTATCCTCTGGGAAGGGTTCATCAATTAGCTCCAAATTATTAGAATATGCAAAAGTTGGCATTCATTCCTGAGTCTAATGCTTGAAGTAGAGAGGAAACTACTCTTTCAATTTGCTAAAAGACCTCCATTAACTTATATAGACCAATGCTATATAGATGTTCCCGACTTATCATGGTTTGACTTTACCGTGGTGCAAAAGCAATATGCATTCTGCAGAAACCATAACCCAGTCATAAGTAGAGGGACTTATGACTTAGGATAGTCTCAATTTATAATTCATTTTTGTACTTCCTGATATTTTCAATTTACAATGGGTTTATCAGAACCTAACTCTATCATAAATTGGGAAGCATCTGTATAGAAAAAGATATTCATACATATATACATATTCGTACACACATGTACACACAGACACATACCATTGAAGTGAATGCCAACAAGTTGAAAACGTTTATTTCAGCTTTGCTAATGAAGAGCTGAGATTAAGTTAAGAGATTCCCAAGATAGTACAGCTATTAAATGCAGAGGCTATCACATATGGTCACATATAGTCATATATATCACATTGACCATCGGTTTTTTTCCTTTATTAAGTTGTAGCCACTGATTTGCCACTTGTGGCTGATCAGTAAATCATATTGGATTCCCTTCCACAGGTAATTGTAGCTATAGTCATGGTAGTAATTGTGGTAATAATGCTCACTAGAACTCTGTGTGTAAATTAGTATTGTCATCCTCCTTTTAAAGATGAGAAAACTGAAGTTCAGAGAGTTAAAGTAATTTGGTTAGGGTCACATGACTTCCAAGTGGTAGAACCAGGTTTTGAATCTCTGCCTCTCGAGTCCGTGCTCTTGTCTACTTCAGAAGACAGTTTCTCAGGGGTTTATGAGGACCTACAGTTTGTCAGGCAATGTGCTGAGAGCATGGCTCCTCTCTTCTGTATGCAGGCAAGTCCACATGCACACACCTTCACCAAGACTGGTTATCAGTTTATGAGGCACATAAAGATCTGATTTATCATAAACAGAGGAACATTTCTTAAAGAAGCCAACTGTTAGAGGACCTATTTTGATAATGTCCAAACTTTTATCAAAAAAGCAATGTAAAATGATCATGCACTTTAAAATAAACCTGTCTGTTTACATTTATATAAAATGGGAGGTGATGATTAGCTTGAATATACAAAAATTTCTCTAGAACAAAGAAAAGGAAACAATGAAAATAATAATGATTTATCTATTTAAAGAATGATAGAATGAGGAATTGCATAGCTGTGGAACAATTCTGGAAAGGAGATGTTCTATTGTATATACTTGTGCAATGTCTGATGTTTAAACTGCATGAATACGTTATTCAGAAATTAAAGAAGAATGTGTGTTTTATTTAAAATTGGGAAGTAGAAAAAATAGACTTGGTTAACATTGGTCACTGAATTAAGCAAAATGACAGAGACCTCTAATAAATAAAGCCTAGATTTGACACTTAGGTTCCTGAAAAACCAGGGGCAAAGCATTAACCTTCTCATTCATTAAAATGATGAAGCCAATTTTTTGCTCAAGGTAATTAGGAGAGACAAGGAAGACAATTTTAAGCTTTTCTAAATTGTAAAGTTTACACATACATACACAAACACGTACACATACACACACACACATCCTACAGTTCTCATCAGTTTTTCACTAATATAAAAAGTAGACATAAAATATTAAAACTAAATATGCATAATTAAAAAGTTGGTTTCATAGATGACACAAACCATATTATACATTTTGGACAAGAAAGAGTAACTTTTCTCTTTTAAAATATTCTTGATAAAAAACAGAATTATATATGGTTAAAATTTTCAAAGTAAACTGCATTTTCAGTTGAACACACAGAATACAGGAGCCATGTGCTTAGCACATTGCCTGACAAACAGTATGTGCTCACTAAACACCTAAGAAACTGTCTACTGAAGTAGACAAGAGCATGGACTCAACGGGCAGAGGTTCAAAACCTGGTTCTGCCACTTGGATGTCATATGGCCCTAACCAAATTACCTTAACTCTCTGAACTGCAGTTTTCTCATCTTTAAAAGGAGGATGACAATACTAATTTTCACACAGAGCTCTAATGATCATTTTCACTACAACTACTATTATGACTACTCCTATTAATTACCTGTGGAAGGAAATCCAATATGATTTACTGATCAGCCACAAGTGGCAAATCATTGCCCTCAATTCAATAGAGGAAAGAAACTGATGGTTATTATGATATGTATGATTGTATGTGACCAAAAGACAGCCTCTGCATTTACTAGCTGTTCTATCTTGGGAATATCTTAACCTCTCTGAATCTCATCTCCTCACTAGCAAAACTGGAATAAAAGTAGCGTCTATTACATAGGGCTTTGGTGGGAATTAAATGAAATATAAGCATTTGACAATTGCATGGTATGTATAAATAGGCAGTGAAATTTTAGCTGTTGTCAATGATAATAAAAATGCCACTAATTTCATCATTAAAATTCTTTTCCTCTTATCATTCGAAAGTCACACTTTGTAATGTTGCTACAGGCTTATCAGACTCATCTTCTATGACAAGTGTTACCCTGGCCAAAGTCACAAATTAGTACTAGAGAATCCTTGCTGCTGAGAAATAAAGTCTTAGTTCTCAGAGTGTGGTCCACAAATAAAGCATTATTTGGGCACCCATTATAGATGCAGAATCATGGACTTCATGATTCTGAACTCATATTCACTGGACTAGAACCTGCTTTTCAACAATATCCCCAAGTAATTAATATGCACCCTAATATTTGAAAAGTAATAATCTAAAACTGACTCTCTCACACAGCAGCCACTAGCCACATGCAGCTATTTAAGTTTAAATTAAGTAAAATTAAAAATTCATTTATTCAGTGGCACTAGTCACAATTTAAGTGTTTAATAGCCACATGTGGCTGGTGGTTACCTTATTGGAAAGTACAGATATAGAACATTTTCATCTTTCCAGAATGTACTATTATACAGATCTGGTCTTTTCTGTGCGAAAATAAAACATATTCTAGGAAATTAAGGTTCCATAATTCAGGAAGTTTTAAAACCCCAAATTATTCACTGAACCCCTTTGTACACAGTACACAAATACTCAAGTAAACTTACTTTTTTTTTAAAATACCAATTCGAAAACTAAGGGCCAGGGGAGGAAAGTGGCTTGCCCCATGTGTAGGCACTGGCTGATTCTCTCTCAAGATTCTCAGCCCCATTTCTATGTTTATTTTCTCCTGCCCCCACACCCTTACATTCATAAGGCCCACATTTCCTCAAATATCAGTTCTTAAGACAGAGCATACCATGCAATCATGGAGAGGCAAATAAATACGAATTAGACACAAATTGATAATACCCCCTGCCCAGCCTGAAGTTAAAGGAACAAAGGAAGTCAGGGTAGAATACCAGATCTATGCCGATGGATGGAGAGAGCTATTTTTCAGAATACTGGCAGTCGGGGAATTGAGTCACAAGGGAAGAAAAATTTATGATATGCCCTAAATCAGACAATGTGCATAGCTCATCCCTCTCCTCCTAAGGGCAGATGTGAAAGCAGCCCTCTCCACGGACAACTACCACCATGCAACTTGATCTGAACCTTATTTTGCTAAATCCTCAAAGAATGGCTTTTCACTTCCTTGTGTGCAATTATCCCATCTCATCTTCTCCCCAGAAGAGCTATTTGAGATTGCCAGATTGTCCTGTTCTATCCTTCAAAGACACCTGCACCAATTTCTTGGGAAGATCCTGACAAGCGACGTTGGCTGACTGGCTGCATTCCAGGACCTCACTGCTGGTGAATCAAATCTGACACTCAGAGCTCCATAGGGCTCATAGAAAGCTTTGATAAAATTGCTTAAGAAGTTGGCTGTGACATCAAGTATAGTCCCAAACTGCACTATTTTTCTGAGATTGGGAATGTTAAGAAATTTTTTGAAAATTGCAAATACAATGTAAGCATGATTGCATGTTCATCTTTTCGATGAGAGACTGGGGAACTATCTAATCAATCCACACAATGATTATTTAATATTAGGAAAATATACATCACTGTGACTTACTTTTACGAAGGCCCAGAGTCTAGAAAGTTAGATGTTAATTGCGGAAGATAGATGAGTTGCAAAAATTGTCTGTCTGCTAAGGAAGACAACCACAAAGATTACAGTTTAAATGCCATGTTGAATATTGACCAGTTTTGTATCTAATTTTGCAAACTTTGTAAGCCATTCCTTTCTTAACTGACTACATAAATCTCTCTTCCTGAAATGCTCTTTGAACCAGCTTTACCATCTTGATGATTCCTTTATTAATGAGTTAAATCCTTGACATTCATTCCCTACCTTTTTATATGGGAGCTATGTTTTTTGACTTGGAAACGTGTACTTTGACAGGGATCTGTACTATCTTATAGACCATCAGTCTGACTTGCAGCAGGTCTTCCTATTCTCCACTACTTCACCTGAAAAATTAGAAACTGTAGAAAATCTAGACTTCCCCCAAACCATGGAACAGTTACCCTTATTGCCTCCAGATAGAATCCACATAATACATCTGGTCTTATTAAACCTACTACCCAGAAAAAAAAATTAAAATAAAATTAAAAACAAAAAAACACTAAACCAGCTGGAACCTTCCCACTTTAATTCTCATCTACTTTTTCTTTATTGACATCACCACAGATAACCAAAAACGATTTCTATGATTCTGATTATTGAGTGAGGCTCCTTCTACCAACTTTTAACCTAGGAGGGAGAAGCTCTTGCTTCAAATTTACCAAATTCACCAGTTATATGATTTTGAGCAAGTCAGCCTTTATCATTCTCAATTGTCTATCAGTAAACCAGGTGACTTAATCACATGGTTAGCTCTAAGATTCTTTTAGAAGAGATGCATCTCTTAAAAGGGAAAAAACTGAAAGAAAATTAAATTCTATTATTTAAAACTCTCAGAGTCAGAATTATGAGCCCACAGTACATGTTACTAGTAATTACCATCTACAGATTTTATGCTGGCAATTTGACTATTGCTTCCCATGCTCAGGTCATTTACTATGCGCCTACCTAAAGCATGCCTACAAGAATAGATATTTTCTCCTTAAAAATTGGCTGTAAATGGAAGTCAGCAGATGGTACCATGCAATAGTAACATGTTATGACATTGTCTTAACCTTTTATTTCCTATGTAACCTCTTGGTGCTTTGTGACCTCTCTGAAATATCTTTTCCTTGTTACAGGGTGACTCATTTTGAGGTTTATATAACAATTATGGGCTTGTTATGCTGCACAATTCCAAACCAGCAATTTTATATCATGATGGCTTTTTCCTGGGTTTTCCTTAACTAAAATTGCCTTGTGTGACCAATAAGCAATGCGAAGCTGACATTTCTGAGCCCAAGCAGCTAATCCTAGATTGTATTTACCTATTTTCAAATATTTGCACCATCTGTGATTCCATATTAATTTTTTTGGACTCGCTGTTACAGCTCAAGGACTGTAGCTCTGAGAAGGAACAAAGTAGCACTAGAAATGCAGCATATATTATAAACACGAGATGGAATTTAACCATGGGATAGGGAAAGAAAAAGACAAATTCAAAAAAGGAAATGCATATTCAGTTCTCCACCTTCAAAATTCAAACTTTGTAGACTTCTCTACATTAGAAGGAATATAAAAATGGATGCCATATTTTTTTAACCAACTCTTAATCTGTGTTTGCTTTGAAGCCAGCATGAGTCCATATAATCTCCACATAAACAAAAATAGGAGCTCAATATTAAAGGTGTCCTTAAGTTTCCAACTTAGTTAAATAATAAGGAAAGATACTTTAAAGCTGGATTCCCAACTTCTGGGAACTTCAACATCCTTTGTAGTTTGATTTTTCACTATTCTGCCTATGTTTGGTATAGCAACCCAATGCATATTAATAGCCAAATAATAAGCACCACCATTTTTCAGCATTTCCTGAATAATAAACCTGTCCTATTGCTAATTCTGACAGCAAATCTATGAGGTAAGCATCATCCCACTTCCAGATGAAGTATCAGATTCAGAGAGAGACTTAAACCCCAGCTCTCTGACTTACTAGTTTGAGCAGGGTAAGTTAGGGTTTAAAGTTAGATTAAATGAATATAAAGCCCTATTTCTTTCCACTAAAAAATTCTGTGTGACTCAAAAATTCTTCACATGAATTTATTTATTTAGCATAATAATGTTTCTCAGATCTGGTATTGGAACTTGGTACTCTTACAACTTTATCTAGGAATAAAAATGACCACAGTTTCTGGAAAAGTCTTACCTAGCAAGAAATCCAGTGAATCAGAAGCCTGTTGTTTTTATTAACCATCCGAGAAAACCCTAAAATTCACCTGCATGCATTCCAGAGTTCCTATGGAGGGATTCATCCAACCACTACTCCATTGCCATTTCAAATGCTGAGTGTAGAGATTAGTAGGGTGCTCATTCATGCTGAGGGGAAGAGCAGAAGCTTAAGAAAGCCAGCTTCTGTTTGTGTAGCAGGGGGTGCTGTTTTTTTCCTTGGAGCAGCGGATTTCACAATTTACTTTCAGAATGGCTTTATGGTTCTGGGGGGTGACTTCTTGCCATGGCAAATTGGAGAAGATGCATATGCTGTTCTGTGATGTCTTGTGGCCAGGTGCCAGAAGTCTAAGGATGACTGGCTTAGAACTAATATATCACAGAGCAGAAATCAGGAAATGTTAAGTGAGTTTTCCCTACAGATGCAAAGCTTTTTAAAACATACCTTTAAAAAATGGTTATACTGATGTCAAGTAGTAAGGAAGGCAGATGTGTCACCATGACACTATCAAAGGCTCTGTATCAGCAGCTGAATCTGGAAACATGATACATGGAAAATGGCCACATGTGAAGAGATCCAGAATCCCAGAATCAAGTGCTCCTTCTAATTCTAACCGACTGTGTGACTTTAGACAAGTCACTTCACCCCTCCATTGTCTATTTCATGATTTGAATACAAAGGTGTTAGATTCAGGAAACAGAATGGTTTCTCATAATGTTATAATCGTTTATGATGTTATGGTTATTTGAAAAGAAGAACCTGGAAAGGCAAGGCTGCCATTGATGTCAAAGTGTGCCACACGTCAGGAATTCAACTTTGGACAGACAATGGCCCACAGAAATGCAGAGAGATTTGAGATGATGGATACACTAATCATCCTGATATGATCACTGTACATTAAAGGTATCACGACATCATTATGAATTCCATAAATATGTACAATTACTGTGTGCCAATAAAATATTTTTAACTAAATTAAATTTAATTAAAAATTTGTGTCTACGAAATATTTAATAAAATTTCTCTGGAAGTCTCAAGAAAAAAAAAAGGAAGAAATGTAGAGAGGTGGAACAAACTTGATTTGGGTTTGGAGACTACACAGATGCAAAGGGAGACAAAAGAACCAAAAGTATCAACCTGTAACACAGAGACATCGACTCTGTGATCAAATAAAAATTTGTAAAGAGTAGCAGATGCAGAAGAAACCACTCATAATGCCACAGTAGCCTAAAGTTGGGAAAACCTCATTTTGGAGCAGTTATAAGCAACCCTTCATAGATGTGAAGGAGGGTGGATCTCTTCTGTTTCAACTCCAGGTTTGACTCACCTATGCCTATCACTGTCAATATAGTTGTCAAGAAGTAGAATACACACAAATCCTAGGATCAGAGAAAAGAAATAACCTTGATGACGATGCTGGATATAGCTTCAAAATATGCTCATTTTATTCCTTGGAACACTTGTGTTTTATTGTATTCTAAAAAGGAAAAAACAAGTGAAATATATAATCTTTTCCCCTAAAATCCCTAAGAGCTAATGAAGTAGACAGAAAATCTATTCATAAATGTGTGCATAGAACCTAGGAAGTTTAAATTATAGAGTAACTTAGCCAAACAAATTACCTATTTCTAAATTTAAGAAATCCTTCATGGATTTCAGATTTTTTTCCTCTCAAAAACATATTTTTGATCACTTTTCAAACATTGTCTCAAATCCTAATCTTCAATTCTGTAACTAAAAAAGAAGAATCATTATGCAAGTTTGTGAAACATTGATTTAAAAGGTTGCTTTATGAAAAATATTTCTAGTACTTGTTTCAAAACACATGGAATGAAAAAATGGCCATGTCTTGCATTCATTAACTTATATTACAACCATTTCTAAAAGTGAGATTTGATTAATGGAAATATGAGTATCAGAGTCTTCACTTACTCAGTTCCACTTGCCAAAAGTAAACCCATGTTCCAATAATATGAAACGCCTACTTCTCCCTGTATAGGCATTATTAATGCAACTTCAAGTGGTCTCTCTGGCCTGTTATTTGAAAATACATTACAGGAAGGCCTGCCATTCAAGTTCTCAATTATGTAATTCAGATTTGTCACATTTCTGTTTTCAGAGCAGATTCTCTCAGATGGAATAAGAAATTGAATCTTTATTTAGGTATCAAAAAGGGCGTGGGGATAAAGATAATAAAAATGGCTTTTTTCCTCACTTTTCTTCATTTGCTATCTTGTAACCTGATACATAGGTTTTTGTTCTGACCTAAGAAAATCAATAAGTGTGATAAATTGCAATAATATTAAAGTCAGAGGATACACAGCTTGGCTGTAGAACGTCTCAAATGCAAAGTCAGTTTTGATTATGCACTCAACTAACTTTTCTTAAATTTCAACTCAATGCATCATCAATTCCCATATGCAAATAATTTCTAATTCGATCATTTCTGGGAACAAAACTTCTGGAAAGAAGATATTAAACCATGAGGACTTCAAACAAGATCCTAAGTATTATGTGAAAACAGATAGGTTATCATCCAAAAATAGAAGAAATCAGTCAAGTTGTCACAAATTGATTTTTATCTAATGCTCTATAATAATCTAACTGTAAAATATCCAGTGTATTTAAATCATAGGCATATATACATATATATGTATATGTGGTGTGTGTATATTTGATTATGGCATATACATACACATATTCAGCATTTTTATTAACATAAATGCAAAATTACCTGTGCAAAAGAATGAAATAATGTTCTCAGATGATCTAGAAGCATGGTACCATTAAGAATAAAAATACTTATTAAGTTCTTACCTTAAACCAGATGCTATACAAGCCCATTCACATAGATTGCCCCTAATTCTTGCAATATTTTCCTCATCCTCTCCCTTTTTAAGAGGAAAGAATGGTTTTGGTGGGATTATAAATTGCCTAATAAATGGTAAAGGAAGGAATAAATTTGAAATCTCTTTGATTTTGTTCTCAACCCTACATCAGGTTGCCTCCCTCCCAAAAATAATTAAATTTGAAAATCATTTGGCAGTTCCAAACATGTTGTAGAACATTTTAACAATTCTCAAATAAACTATGGCATGATAAACTTGAAAAGAAAATGATTTTTTAAAATTTTGTAGAAGGCATTAGAAGAGTTCCGTTAACATAAATTACTGAGCAGAACAGTTCAAAATCAAGTATTTATGTTATCAGTTTTAGGTAAATGTGAGTTCTCTGTATTTAGCCTGGCAGTGGGTGTTATATTTACCATTACATATGGATATGTCTGAAATTCTGAGAATTCATGACAACTTAACAAAAATGAATCTACAACAGAAGAGCTTTCTCTTAAGTGCCCTGTTCTCCCCACTGAAAGTCCTTCCCAGCCTTTTCTACCATCCTGGAAATGACAAGCGTTCCTTGAGTTAACATGTAATAGATGATAAGAATGTCTATCAGGTAGGGGAAAGTAGGGTCTCAGCCTTAGAGAACAGGAGCTATCTCAATAGGAAAAAGTAAATAGAGATTGGTTACTGCCAGAAAGCTTGTGGATCAGGTCAATAAAAACTTTAAAACAAGAATGCTCTGGGAATAATCAATACTAAGTTATACGACTGCTTGAGGTGGGGCAGCATACAGTAGAACAGAAGCATTTCTAACTTTTCATAAGAACACACATTTATGAAGTTTACATTCCCTTCACCATTTATTTAGACCTTTTTTTGGCCTTGTACAGGTCTTCAGAATGGTGAAAGCTCCAAACTTTTTTGGTTGATGAATGCCTGAGTATCTGTCCGTTATAATATTTCAGTATAGTGCATGAACTTGGTTAGAACACACGCAGTCATTTAGCAAAAATATATAAAATATATGAAGGTGATTTTAAAAGGTGAAATATCAAGAAATAACATGTGTATTTAAATGTTGTATAGGAATAGCTGTAAAAAAATTTGTGTGAAAAAATCTTTTGACTTATGTTTAGTCCCAATGCTCCTACTCCATGAAAGCAGGGGCACCCACCATGAGGTCCTGAGCTCCATTGCTACACACACTCTTCTGCTACACCAGCTGAAATCTCACCCCCCCCCACATCTTTCTACAAGTCCCATCTCTCTTTTTTCTAAATATCTTCTTTCTCATGCAAATTATTTTATGAAGTGCATTGTATTAGAATGCAATATGCAACATATTCATTATCTAATTCAACTGTTAGTGAGAATTAGCCAAAGTTTACTTTCAACCTGGCCCCTTACAAAGTACAATAGTAAAAAATTTTACTATTCAGTTTTGATTGAATGGAAACCAGGATGTAACAGAATATTTCAAAGTCTGGATGTCTGCCAAATTAGGGATGATGTCCAAATCTATTAATATAATATTTACATGCATGCACAAACTCATATGTAATCATACAAATATGTGTGCTGAAAAAATGTGATAGTCTCTAAAATGTTAAAATAGTAGATCAGCTGTAGGTGGCTTAATAATCCTCTAAATTTTATTTTATTTTTTCAATTTTGTCAAGGCTCTTATTCCCAGACTATGCATTAAATGCAAGAACTTGGTATAAGACAGGCATTGACTGTAAAAAAGCTCTTACATATTATCTCATTTAATCTTTACAACAGGCATGTAAATAAAGGGCCTTCAGTCATCTTCATTCACAAATGAAAAGGAGAAATTGAGTAATCCTGCCCGAGAAAACACAACGGACCCTGGTGGAGCCAGGATATGAACTTGAATCTGATTTTCAGTGCATAACCCATAGACAATGATAAATACATATTTGTGGTTGATGGCATGAAAGCTCACAATCTTAGTCACAACATTCTAGCATGGTGTATGTTACTTGGTACACTGTAAGCAAATTAAAAATATGCCTATAAGTACTAAACATTCTGTAATCATAAATGATTCAAGAAACTGAAAATTTTGAAATAGATTTATTTTTACTCAGATTGGGAAAAATTTGGTTTAAGTGTTTTGCTTCTAATGTAATGTGCTTCATAAGATAATGCAGCATTAATATTTAATAATATAATTTTCTTTAACTTGTTTTATATAATTTAATCTTTTCTAAATGTGCAATTTGCTCAGATCCTGAAATAAACAAATACATATATAGCTATATTAGCTTCTAAGCAAGGGATATTTTGTGGTATGTTCTTAACTCAATAGATAAAATGCCTTATATGTTAATATAATATTTATATCTTTATATATTATGTTACATATTTAATATTATATATAATATGTACATACATAAAATAAAAAATTAAAGGAAAGTAGAAAATTTATATTCTCCCAAATCATAAAGACTTCTACATTAATACCTTTATTTAACCTAAATTATCTTTTATACCCAAATTATATAGAACGCTCCCTCCATTAGATATGGTATTTTATATGTTGAATGATTAGAAGAAAAGTAATAAATTAATAAATTTTCTATTAAGTAAAGTTTTTCAGCATGATTTATAACGGCTACTTTCAAGGTTCTGTGTTAAAAACAATAGTTTACTAATTATGACATGTTTATATATTAGCAAGGGACATCTGAAAGAATAATTTTTTTACAGTTTTTCATTAAGCATACATTTGAAAATTTTAATTTTGGTTTGCTAGATCAAAGGTGAAATAAAAATACTGAATACCAACTTTTATACTGAAACCTTGTAGGTCAATATTACCTAAAGGTCAAAAGTCCAATGGGTATTTTGCAGAAGGCATTTTACATATTAAATATTAAATATTTAATCGTGAATTATTTCAAGAGGCTACTATATGTGGAATTTTAAGAGACTGGTATTTTACCAAAATGCATTTTTTAAAGAAAAATGCATAACTAATGCTGTCTTTGTAGCCAAATAGTTACTTTTAAAATACACTTTTTAGGCATACTCTAGAAAGTGGGGTTGTTTTTGTTTTTTGTTTTTGTGTGGTTATTTTTGTTTCGTTTTTTGGAGCTGAGAAGACGGCCAAGCATTTTAAGCAGTCTTTTTACCAATTGGATTCAGCAGAAGGTTGCCACCTGGTGGAAATGTGAGCAAATTCTAAACCTTGTCTGATTGACTATTAAAAATGTACTCATTTAACAAACCTTGAGAGTCTCATTAACAGGGACAAGTGATACAAAAAATTTTTTTAAAAGTTCCCACATGTTTATGAGTATCTATCTGGTTCTTTTTATATCATTTAGATCAATAGAGAGGATAGTAAGTTAACTTCAATATTTCAAGAACTATTATTTATATTTATAGTTCAAGCTTTAAACAAATTCTTTATCTATTTTACATTCATGATAAATTTGTGTACGCACACGCACACACACCCAATTTGCAATTATTTTGCATTATTATAATAGCAAGGTGTTGTATTGCGATTGTGTACATGTTAGAAGGTGGAACTTCTGATGTAAATGAGCTTCTGGCTGAGTCCCATCTCTACCTTTAATAAAGACTAGCTTGGCCAAGTCGCTTAATTTCTTTAACCCTCTGTATTCTTATCTCTAAAATGGGAATAGCAATATGGCCCACCTCAAAAAATTGCTTTGAGAATAAAATAGAAAAATGCATTCAATAAATCTTATTTTATCAACTCCCAAAACAGTACTCTCCCTGTGGCGAGCATTCAGGAAATGATTTTTTAAAATAACAAATAATAATAAATTACAACTAACCACCCAAGATTTTGGATCCCTCAATGTAAAATGAGATATTGATCATGTTAAGTGGAAATGTCTGTATCTAGCCATGTCAAAACCTTTATTTTTAGACATTTGGTAAATGTGAAGTGTTATGAAAACAACAAAAATAAGTGTTGTAAACATTCGTTCAATAAAGCTTTAAAAGAAAGATTAAGATGATAAAAATATTTCCAATAATTCAGAATACTAATAAAAGTATACTGTCCTTGCTATTCTTGTTATTGCCAATTTCTGGGGAGGAAGGGAAGTCTCTTGCCATGGCACCCTGTGCCAGAGGACAGTCACAGGTACTGAAACAGGGAGGTTGAGCCCTCTGCAAGACTAACAGTAACCAAATTATATGGTTCATAACTATTTTCACTCAGAGAAAGAACTATGGTCTTCCACTGTGCTGTAAGTGGAAATAGGTGTTTGATGGCCTCAGGACAAGGCATCTTTGAGGTTTCATAAAAATCTCTACCATGGAAAAGGAAAGACCTTTTTGGCAAAATTCAGAAGCTTAAATCATTCAAAATCAATACACAGTGACTGATTAGCTGGAATATGCCCCCTATTTACCCACTGGGTAGAATTTCATAAAGGTACATTTTTATTTAAATTTGTGAATCTTCTTTTTTTCGAAATATTATAGAAACCAGCACAATTAATCACATCTTTATGAAGGTATATATCTAATATTGCATGTGAGTCATATGACAATTACAGAATTAAACCATAATGACTAATATGACAATAAAAACATAGTAGTCTTAGAGAAAACAGTTTAAGCTTCCACAGCAATCATGCACATTATTTGCCCATAATTTCATATGTCAAGCTTTGAACAAAGAATATACTAGATATAGGTATTTCCTGGGAGAGCTTGAAAAACCCTCACTGGGATGCTGCCATGTATATTTCAGTCTGACTTTCCTTGCAAAATCTATCTATTTTAACACATGCATAAAATGCATACCACTGACATTTTAAAATCATGTCAATGCTCAAAAAGGCACTTAAAAATACTCAATTAAAACAAGAGTTCTGCAATGTGGCCACTCCCTGAATATTTGAAGTGGCCATAAAAAAATGCACACTAACAAGAAAAATGGATTCGAGCTTGAACCTATCTCTTGATATGAATTTTAAGCACAAGATTAGTCCCAACAAAAGGATTTGCTGTCCATATACAGCGTGTCCACTATTTACACATATATTTTCAGCTTCTGTGTGCTCTGTTCTTCTTCTGCCTCCCTACATCCACCATCACTAAACTGTTTGCAGCACCTCAAGTAACCAGGTGGTGTCACAGGTTAGTGAGCAAAGATTTCGTATGGGGACTTTCACCTGACTAATCATTCTTATTGGTAGCATCATTCCAAGAGCAGTAGAGAGGCTCACAGAGTTGTTAATGAAATTTAAGGGCTGTCAGCCTGAAAGAGGATGTTAAATCCATGCTCCTCTCCTGAAATTATTATTATATTTTTACATCTGCTAACCAGTTTCTACATTGTGATGTGTACTGGGGGTGGGGGGAGAAGTAGAAGAGGAAGGAACATATGATATAGTGTTTTAATATTTTATACTTATCTCAGGGTACGCAGCAAAGAGGACGGTTTAAGAAAACGAATGCTTTGTGAAAACTGCAACATTCACCACCCCACCCCAAATAAATGGAAAAAGAGCTTTAAGACATTGAGTAATCCCCACCACCTGTGTGAAACATATGCGAGGGAAATGAGAAGGGGAGGGAAGGGGAGAAATTAGACCACAAGCCAGAAGAGATGACCAAGTCTGGAATATTAAAACAGCCTCTCTGGCATCTCCTCCTCTGCCTCGCCGCCGCTCCTGGGCGATTTGGACAGCTCCCCTTAACCCGCTCCTCAGTGCTTAGAATACGCGAAGAGCCGAGTTGCTGCTGGAACCTAGCTACATGCACCGCTCTCCCCGCCCCTCACCACCCCCCCCCCAATCCCACTGCTGGCAATAAGCTGGGAGGGTCTCCGCCAGGAACGCCTCCAGCAGCCTTTGACAGTGCACTCGGGGCAAAGAGCCTCATCTGTCCTACCCCAGTGCCTGGGTCCTCCAGCTCCGGAGTTAACCGCTGACCCAAGTGCAGCTCTCTCTACCCAGAGTCTCTAGTTAATGTAAACGTGACCGCACCTCCGCCCGGCTCAGCACTGCCTCCCTCCTCTTGCTAGGGCATCTCGGCGCTCCCGACCCTCCAACTTTGGAAAAAAAGCGACACCGAACTCCCAAATCACCCCAATCCAGGGGCAGAGACGAGATGAGGATTCACCTTACGTTTATGATACAGATCCCTGAAGACCAAACCAAAAAGGGGGTGGTGGGTGCGGAAGGACGGAAAAGAGACAGGAATAGCCCTCAGCCAACACAGCGCACCTCATCTCTGCAGACACAACACATCTAGACCCAACAAATCACTAACGCCAGTACCTTCCCAGCTCCTCTTAATAATCAACGCCTTTCTGCTCCCCGATCTCCATTCTACTCAGCAGATTACAGATGCCTGGTAAACCCTCTTACACCAGTTTACCCCTCCGCCCCACCCCCCCACCCCGCCGTCTCATTAGAAGACACAAGAAAGGAAAGGAAAAACTCTGCCTGCTTAAAGGTCATTTGCCTACTCGGGGCGCTTCGGCCAGCGCTCGTCCCGGCGACAGGGAGACTGGGCTTGAACCCGCAAGTGGACGTCTTCTGGAGCGCGGCAGATTCCGCCAACGTGCATTAATAAGGAGCCAAGAGGCCCGATTCCTTGACCCCGGCCACCTCTCCCTCCCTCGGTGGCCCGCCCGCCGGGGCTCCCCGGGACATCTTCAGCCTTTACCTCTCTCCCCCCTTCCCCGCGGCTCTCCACCTTGCGCATCCTCTCGCCCGGCACCAGAGCGCACTCAGATGCTCTAACTTCCTGCAGAGTCCATGGATAAGCAGAAGAGAGCCTGGAACTGGGGCGGGGGGAGGGTGGGAAGAGGGAGGCGTGGGAGCCGAGCCCAGGAGGAGGGGCGGGGGGAGCGCGGACAGGAGCCAGCCCTCCCGGGAGGGCCTGGCCGCAGCTGCCCACTCTCACCTGGTCGGTCGGCTGCGCCTGGCTTGCCCTGGCCCCCGGGGTGGGCTGCTGCTCCTGCTTCATGGCTGTCATCGCCGGCGGCCCGCGTTGGCGCTCACTTCCTCGCGGGCACTTCAGACTCGGGGACCGTCACTTGGCAGCGATCTCATGTCACAGACACCCGTCGCTCTCCGAATTGGCAGAAGGGAAAGCGGTAGCGACGGGGTGGGGGGAGGGGAGCGATAGGGAGGGGAAGAAGAGCGGCACCAGGCAGGCTGCCCCTCGCAGGATCCCTCCTTCGGCTACCGCAGACCCTCTAACTCCCCACTCCCCCCGCCCCCCACCACCCGACAGCCTACAGAGCCTTGGAGACCAGACACTACCAAGTGGCAAGTTAGTGGAGCGACAAGCGGCGGGCTCCTGGCACCTGACAGTGCGGGAGCGACGTCTCGCAGCGCCGGAGAAGCGCGGCTCGCATTCTACCGCAGTCCGCGCCCTCCGCCGCCCGCCCCCGGGGGCTCCCCGCGCGGTGCTCAGCGCGCCAGGTGGAGCAGCCGGGTGCCGCGCTCCAGCATCTCCCGAGCAACCGCAACGCGGGAGAGAGCCCTGCGCGGTGCGAGAGCTCCCCACTCGCGGCCAAGGCTGCCCGGCTCCGCGGGCCCCCCCACACCCCGCCCCCCGCAGGCTCCTGCTAAAACCCGGAGAAGCGGAGCGCGCCC
The DNA here is from genome assembly GCA_023783475.1 of Daubentonia madagascariensis. Classification (NCBI taxonomy): domain Eukaryota; kingdom Metazoa; phylum Chordata; class Mammalia; order Primates; family Daubentoniidae; genus Daubentonia; species Daubentonia madagascariensis. The sequence goes on along the minus strand of JAKFHU010002088.1, from coordinate 72,643,899 downwards.
GTGCAAAACCCTCGGTGGCTCCAGCGCTGCCACTGGGCATGCTCCAGCGCCCCAAGAAAACAGAGGGCAGTCAGACACTGGGGGTCCAGAGCCCCACCGAGGACGAGCATCACCTGTCCGCACCCGAAGGGTTGTCTCAGATCGTCACCTGAGGCTATGCACCTCCTGATTTGGGGCAGTGGACACCCTTTAGTCTCCAGCCCAGATCCCCCACCCTCACCCCAGCTCCGTGGTTAAGGCGGGTGAAATTCCTAAAGGTTGGCTAAAAACAATAATAACTGCAGCCATGATAATCTGATACTCACTTTTCTTTTTCTTTTTCATTTCTCTTGGACACATGTAGGAAAATCTAAAAGGTTTAAGTCCCTCCAGCCTTCCCTTTGCTTAACACAAGCCTCTCCGGTGCAAAGTATGTTTGTTGAGCACCTACTCTGTGCCAAACACACCCTAAGGCTAGAAGAAGGTTTCAGGAGAGAAATACTAAGTAACAAGTCAAACCTACCAATTCCCTGGCTGTGAGGAGTTTACTTTATAGAAGCGGCACTGGGAGCCTGCAGCCGGGATACAAATCAAGGAGTCAATGTAGCTTTTTGGAAGTTGAATTCGTGTGGGTTTGATAGACCAAGTTTCATCCAGATGCACTAGCACTTGGCTTTCCCTGGAGTGCTGGGAAGGATCCGCCTAAAGCAGATGGACCACAAGCAGTCCCCAAGGCTCAGGCACAGGTTGCTGGGGGTTGCTCACCAGAGTAAAGGCAAGAGTGAGTTAAATACCCAGATGTTAATGGATTCAACACAAGGGTTAAGAAGCAGTTCCAGCAGAGGAGACAGAGAATATGCGGATGGAATAGCAGGGTAGGGTAGCACTGAGTTGGATTTTATTGGCTAAGCACTGCCTCCCTTCTTATCTGAGCCACTCAGTCCATGAACTAGCCACTTCTTAACTGAGGGGCTGTTTTAGGATGGTAGCAGCTGTGCTCATGCCTTGATGGTTTCTGAAACATGAATTATCATGCTTGTCCTAAACATTAACTGTAACAATAGTTCCTTTAACATCTATTGAAAAAAATAAGTTAGTGTTCATCAGCAGAAAGATAGAACAGGGATGAAGGGAGACCCTGTTTTTCAAAAATATGTATTTCAGCACATATTGTGAGAAACCTATTTGGTCTGTTTCAGTAGAAATAACTTTTCAATAGGAATAATTTGCTAGTTGTAAAAATACAAAGCAAATATTTAAAAAAAAGAAACACTAGTAAAATAGTTATTGGTCAGTTTATCCAGTAAATCTGACAATCAGATTTTCCCTCACATGCATTTTTTTGAGGGGAGAGGATCTGCATTGTTCAGAAAATGTTTCCATCTTTGTATTTTGCTCTTCTGTTGATTATTTGAGTATATTCATCCTTCCAATATGTTTCCATTTTGTACAATCTCCTTGACTTGAAGGAATTTATTTCATGACAGAGATTTCTGTCACACAGGATAAGTATACACTACAAGAGATTATCCTCCTTTTATTTAAGATTACTTATTTGATTGAATTCAACTGTTGAACATACATCCACTTTCAGAATGCAGTATAAAATCCACTGTGGTTACAAATTAAGATGTAAATTGTTAGTTTTATGTATTGTGATGTGTGTGAATCTTCTTTTTAAAGGAAACCTTCTTTGATTTAATTTGAGTTGTTGTCTTTTGGGATGGGTTGTTATTTTATCAAGCTAAGAAAATTATTTTTTAGCAGTTGAGATATAGGTTAAGGGCACTAATTAAACCTTAATCGCATTTAAACTGATTTTCCCAACTTAAATACTTTGTTTTTTTTTTCTAAATGTGATGCTCTTGAATTACAGTGTAAGATTTTCTATTTCATTTCCAACCTTATTTCTTACTGAAGAAAAAATTCTAATGTCCAAGAAAGAGAAAAGGAATAACTTACAGCCTAGGAGTGAATAATTGTAGTTCTGTTTTGTATGGTTTCTGATGATAAGTTAGAAAAGTTTAAAGAAAAAATACAAAACACTAATTTATAATCAAACATCTACAAAGTTTTAAAATTACTCAAGTAGATATAACCCTAATGCAGTATAGATAAAAGGGACCTGTACTAGACTAGATTCCAGCAGATTGGTGTCCTTACACCATCTGAACATGAAGGTATAGGGCAGAGTGAAGTCACTTGTCTCTTGTCTATACTTTTTTACCTGGTAAAATTAGTATGTTTAGACTGAGTGACCAGTAAGATCCCTTCTTTCTCTAAATTTCTATGATTGTGAATTGATTTTAGGAATCAAAAACTATCCTCTGAATGATAAATTATTTGTATATGTTTAAATTTTAGTGGGAGAGTCAATTAAGTGCTTAGAAAAATACAAAAAAATCAATAAAGTTAATTACCTCACAAAGGATCCTTAACATTCACCAACTTTTCTGGAGCTCTCTAGCTATACATAAGTGCATGGAAACAATTTTGTCTTAATGATATTTTTAGAATTCAGAAAATTAAAATTAAAAATTTATTTACAAAGTATAATTTCTGAATACAAAAATCTATTTAAAGAGAGTTTTATAGAGATTTACAGAATTTTTTGTGTATTTTTCTCATACAGTATCTTTGATGAGCTAACTCATGGGCAAGCATACATTTTATAACACTCATACAGTGGTAAAGGAAGCTTTCTTATAATTTTCATGGAATGAAACCAGACTCTCATAACTGAAAAAGATCTGGACAGATCACCTAGCAAAATTCCTTCCATTTTGGATTATAAATGTCTAAACCTTGCAAGATGTGGTCATTTTATTCAGGATGATTTGCTAGGATTCAGACTCCACCAATGCCTTCTAAAAGTTTATTGCCTCAGATCCTAATTTCAGGTTCCCATGTAGACATACGCCCAATGTATTTATTTGGGTTTCTGAAGTCACTCAAAAACTTTCTCACATACAACATTGTGAATTTCTACGATGACTTTCTTTTCTTGATATCTGATTCTTTTAAAATGACATGCCAATGTAGTACATCACCTTTTACCTAGAAATATTAAGGTGAGTAATTGAGAATAGGTTTTAAGATATAGATGATAATTGAATTAAAGATTATCATTATAATGTTGCAGCATCAGTGACAAACAGGTTGTTCCAGAAATATATAGGTCATATGTGCTGTATTCAATCTCCCACATCAAATAGTTGACACAGGACCAAAGAATCGAAATTTATTCTAACCACCACCAAGTAAGAAATAAGACCTGGCTAAACTCTGGTATGTCAGAAAGACAAAAGTCCTGTGAGATTTTGTGAAACAAAATTTGCCTTTAGAGACAAACCCTTCAGTTTCAGATAAATTAGATAAGGCGAGTAGAACTCTGTAAGCAGCTAGTTGCCTACAATCTCTCATTATGTTTTCCTTTTCCTCTCTCTTCTTCCTGAGGCACATCTGCAGTGTCATGTACAGGCCACCTTGATGGGGATTTCCCTGGCATTAGCCAGTCCTCTACTGAGTGTCTGTAATGGAAATGGCATCAGGAAGACAGAGTTCATGAGCTGTGTCTTCAGAGACTTGGCCTGAAATGTGCCCAATTAGCTCTTTGCAGTTGAAGAAATAGCTTTAGTTCACATCTTTTCCTATCATTTGGTTTCGATTTATAAATCATCTCTACTCGCCTGAATTGGCTTCTTAAATTCCCCAAAGTGCATATCATGTCCTTGGGCAGAAAACCAGTATGCTGAGCAATCCTCAGAAACAAGCTATATTTTAGAAGCTTTAATCAGTAAACTATAACAGACATTTATTTTTAAAGGAAAAAAAAAAGTAAAAGTATTATTTATTTAAGTGATATTCATGTACACTACTCATACCATTCTAAGATTCTTTTGGCATTAACTAAACTTTTTGTCAGTCTCTGTCTACGACAGGAAGACCTTCCTGTTATAAAAATTCATAGCCCAATTATGATCTCTGGTGGAAGCAGACAGAGTTGCAATATCCCGAGAGCCATTCTTGCTGCTCACTGGAGACCTGAAGATATTGACAAACTGCTCATTCTTACTGAAGTCTGGCGTTGTTGATTCTCCTTGGTTGTTATATTTACACACTCACATCTTCCTTTCACTCACAGCCCTTCTGTGACATATCTAAGAGCGTTAAGACAGTAAAACAATGCAGATGATTTTTCCTGTGTGTGATTTTCTGTTTATATGTATTGCTAAATTGTAACACCAAAATAACTTGAGGATGTGGGAAATTTATCTGCTTTTATTATTTTTACCCACTAGATGCTTGACAAGAGGCTTGTGTTTATTTATTTTGCTCTTTTTTTTTAAGAGTAATCATTTAATGAATTTGTTATGTTGGCATAGTAAAAAGAAAAAATACTTTCTATAGCTTTGAGCTGATATAGTGGATTTTTTTCCTGATCTTCACATTTCTTCAGAAATAAAATAGAGTTTTCTGAACCAGATTCTGTCTACAAATGGGTTGTTAGATATGGAAGAGCATTTAGAAACACTGGCATGGCATTTGTCCTTTTGAGATAATAAGTCTGCCTTTGATGAATAAATTTCTCCAAATCTGGTATTTTTCATTTTTATAACCAAGGCAAGATTGTCTAATGATTCAAAATAATCTCCTTCTCTTTGTCCTTGGAAAGTACAATATTTCTAAGCCTTATCTTGCATTTAGACTTTATAGTGTTTACCCGCCTTCTTTCCTTATGTAATTCCCAAAACAGCAGAAAGCACATTTCCCATTCTGAGAAACCTTTTGTGAATTGACAGAGAAAACTCGACTCTGAGATCTTGACAAATTTTTTAAGGGAAGGGAGGATTTCCATCTTTTTTAACACTTCCACTATGCTCAATTTATTTTTAAGGATTTAGTACTAGATTCAGACTCTTCTGTGAATTTTCCTCTTGAAAACAAGAGATAGTCTAAGATTTGGTGCAATGGCCCTAAAGCACCCACTGACATTAAAGGGGCCCTGGCATTGTCTCCATCAATTGACTTTCTACCACTGGGAATTATTTTTCTACCATCTCTAAAGGAACTTGAGGCCAAGCGCTTGTATTCTCAGTTAGTTCCTTTCACCACACAGAGCTGTCTGTTTAGGTTATACAAATAATAGTTTCAGGACATCATGGGATGCAACCTATATTGAAATAAGACAGATTAAAATACCTCTCTCCTTACTAAACATCATTTAATTCCATTTACTCTGTTAGATGGGTAGCTTGCTAGTGATGTAGATCCCTTCCTACATTCATCTATCTTTCTGTCACCTATCTACAGCTGTTTGAGAGAATAAGGAAATATTTCAAGTCTCTATTTCTATCCTGCATATCTAAATATTTACTAATGTCACGTATCTTTATCCAAATGAAAGAAAGGAAAGAAAGAGCAGGCGGAAGAGACATGGAAGAGTGGGAGAAAGAAAGGAGAGGCAAGGGGAAAGCCAAGGGAATACATTCTGAAGGTGTTAGGGATGTATTAAGGGATGTTTGGGTGTATTAAGTCTCATGTTTTTATTTATGCCCTCACAAAGATCATGAAATACCAGAAGTCCTATTGGTTAGTTCTCGAGCATTGCTCCTACCATTGGTTATATTCTATGTATTTGCATAATTTTAGAACACATAGTCCAAATTATAACTTTCTCATTCCTTTATTGGTGATTTATATTTGACATTCTCATTTAATTTCAAGTGTAATTTTTCTTGTAATATTTAATCATTTGTTACACTTAACAATTAGATAGTAAGCATCAACGCAGGAAGTGGAGAGAATCTATGACAAATATGATAGTTCACACACATCAATGACTAAAAAATACTCTTTAATTAGCTATTTTATTGATTCAGCATTGGTTATATGAGTGTTTAACTTGGTTGATAGGACATCAAAAGCCTCCCAAGACTGACGAGCTGTCTTCTTCAGGACCCTTCCTCATGGAGAAGTCATCCACTCACTCTCCCATTTTCCTGAATGGAACTAATGTATGAGGCCCCAGCTCCCCTCTCAGCCTTTCCCAGGGACCTTTTTCATTACCTTCCTGTAGTGTACATCTCACCACACAATTTTCACCTTTATTTTGTACTAGCCTATTCAGCATACTGATGTCACAAGTGACATAGTGACATCTTATGTTTTCCCCTAAATTGTACATTCTTTGGGGAGATGAAACCTGTTGGGGACTGGGGTTCGTTTGTGTGTGTGCAGGGGCTGGTGCGTAGGGATCTACATCAGTGTCCTTGCCTAAGGAGGTCTTAGAGAAAATGTTCTTCGGAAAAAAATCATCTCCCTACTCCCTCAAGGTTAAGCTCTGTCAGAGCCTCCTATAAACTTGTATTTTTCTTCTTTGTATTACTGAACAGGATCACCCGGGGAAAATATATTTTCTCTGTCTTTCTGTTGTCTTAGAATATTTCACTTTTCTTTATGTGACATGTAGGGATCATATAATCTTGATATTCCTCTGATATACTGGTGCTGGATATGGGTAAGGGCCCAACAGATATTGCTTGGTTTTAAAACATTAAGTAAAAGCCAGATAATCTTGGAATTTTCTAGTTCTTAGGAGCAGGTACTATGTGCTGTAAGATATTGAGCTTCCAATGCTGAGAGCTACAGGAGAAAGGGGAGACAATCATATTGGCACTATCATTCCTAATTTATTTCATTTGTCCCCTAATGTATAAATCTGACACTGAATTTGGAGGAGGAGGAGCTAAACTGGGCAAAATGATAAGAAAATGTTGAAATTGAATAAGATGTTTTATTGACATAAATACAGCTTAAATTCCTATAGGCTGTCTGTATGGTGTCAGAGTATCACAAAGTCAATAGAATCTTGTAGGATTATCAAATCTCACAGCATAGTTATTTTTGCTTTATATCCTCCGCACACATATTAAATAAGCTTGTTTATCTGATATACTAGTTTTTGACCACATATTTGAAAAGAGAGTAAGAGTAATTGCTGTTGGGTGGGGAACACAAATATAGCAAGAATAGAAAATACACACTCCTCCAGAAGAAAAGAAATATTGGCTCATCGACTTAAAATAATAGAACTACTTAGTCCCACTTAGTGTGGGGGGAGGGAAAGGGAGGGAAATATCCTTATGCAACTTAGCAAGATCTTAGAGAATAACCATATTACATCATAGTAAAGTTGTTACTCAAAATGAGGACTTCAAGAAAAGTAAAATCAGGCTTTGCATACTTTCTTTAAAGGGGTTATTTTAGGAAGATAGGCTACAGTGATGCCAGCATGGGTTTAGGCTAAATAGAAAATTAGATATCAAAACCAACAACATATACAACACATATACAATATAACAATTCTATTAATAGCTAACGAGATACCTCTACAAATCCCTAAATACCAAAAGCCATGCAGCCTGGGTGCCCTTGGTATCTATGCGGGAGAAAGCAGAAGTAAGCGGTGGGGCAAATGACAGACCTTGACAATTCCAAAATATTCAAGGAGATAACCTCAAAATAGTCATTGGGTATTCACTAGAAAGCACAGTGGACCAATGTAAGAACATCCAATGGAACTAGGAGAGGATTTGTGCATTCTGATAGTGAGTGACAGGGGCCCTGTTGGGAGGCAATTTCCCATTGTTCTTTCACATTCCTGCATTTCTTATTAGCAAGAAAATACCCTTTGTTCCAGAATATCTTTTAAAGAATATTTGTATAGCAATTAGCCTGGGAGGAGAGAATATTGTCTTCCTCCGCAGCAAAGGGCAAATATACTGTACTGTACTCTCCAGTATAAAAAGGATAATGTCTCCCTCTGGAACAAAGAGCAGGCATGCTTACTTCCCATTAGAAATGATTTGGGTTCATTAAGCTCAAGTTTCCTCTTCTATACTGCAACCCATTGTGTGAGCAGGCATCCATCTGGACTCAACCATTCCTCCCATCAGACTTGGAGACAAGGAGAATGCACGCATGTATGTTCCTGTTCATATTGCTTGCTGTACCATGAGCAATAAAACTCTTTGTCTCAGACCCCAGAGTCTCATGTCTTTTGCCACATCCATAAAACTGGTAGGTTAACTTGTAAGCTTGTAAGCAGTGTGAAATATCAGACACGTCATAGATCTTAACAGGCCTATGACAAAATCTTAGGTGGCTGGAGCAGTATAGATCCTGTGAACTCTTGAAAGTAACCTTCCAGGGCTCCTTTCCAAAATAGGACCCATACGGAGAATAAACTACTAGAATTGGAGTCAAAATTGAGCAGCACAGAGATAATAGAGAGGAAGGAAAGACAAAATACAGACCAAAAATAAACAGACCCAGGAAATCTAAGAAAGCAAGCCCCATCATTTTTTTTTTGACCATTAGATGATGAGAAGAGAAGAATCTTCTTTGCCTGTCTGAACTTTTAAGTATCTAAAAGTTCAAAAAAACTAAATTGACACAAAAATGAGCAACAGAAAACTATCAAAGTCAAATCCTGTGTAAACTTTAGCCTCAAAAACAAAGTTGCTAAAAAAGATGATAATATCCCTATAGGCCAGGCAAATTGTAGTCCATAGGCCAACTATAGTCTATTTCCTGTTTTTTATAAATAAAGTTTTATTGGAACACAGCCACATGCATTCATTTACATATTGCCTATGACTACTTTCATGCTAAAATACCAGTATTAAGTATTTGTGACAGAGACCATATGGCCTATATAGTATAAAATATTTACTGTCTTGAACCTTACAGGAAGTTTGCCAACTTCTGCTATTGACAAAATAAGCCTGCCAAAAAGTGTCATGCTCAAAATATTTTCAAAACTGTGATACACTATTTCAAAATGAGCTACAGGACATTAAGAAAATCATACAATACATGAAAAAAACCATTAGTCAGAATTAGCAAAAGGGATAGAACTCAAGAATTAGAAATAAAAGAAACATCATATTAGAAATAAAGACTAATCTAAAAGGAACGTAAGAGAAAATAAGCATAAAAATAATACTCTAAGGAAAATCAAGTTGAGAAGGATAAAAATGTTAAAAACCAGAAAGAAATAAAACAATTAAAGAGATTTCAAGAGAATGTGATATATATTGTAGATGGCAAGGAAGATGCAATGCACAGGTTATGGGAGTTCCTGAGTGGGAGAACAAAGCAAGGGTGAAAAAAAGCAAATACTACAAACTATAATTCAAGAAAGTGATCCTAAAATTGAAAAACCAATTTGAACTTATTGAAAAATCATACAGTGTACCTGGTAATATTAACACAGTACATTCAATACCAAGTGAAGTTAAGAGATCTTAAAGAAAAAAAAAAGGATTCTTTGGACATGTAGACAAAAAGAACACTTGACTTTAAAAGGGACTAATATTAGATTATCATTAAACTTTTCTGCAGTAATACTTGATCCTAGAGGGAAAAAATGAAGACACATGTTTAAGATATTCAAGAAAAGAAAAGGCCAGGGATTTTATATCCAGTAAAACTGAACTTCAAGCATAAAAGTCATAAAAAGACTATTACCAACATGCAATCACTGAAGGAATATTGTACTCATAAGACTTTCTTGAGGAATGTACTAGGAATGAGTTTCAGAAAACCACAATAACCAGAGCATCACAATTAAATAAAAATACAATAAAAGTCATATATTGTAATTTTAAATTTTCTAGTAGCCAACTGAAAAAAGTAAAAAGTAACAGAAGAATTTAAATGAATGACATATTTTATTTAGCCCCAAATACTAATATATTGTCATTTCAATATATAATCTATATGAAAATTATCTGTACTTTATACTGTTTAGTACATTTTTTAAATCCAGTGTGTATTCTACACTTACAACACACACCAATCTAGACTAGTCACATTGCACTTGTCCAATACCACATGTGACTAATAACTCTTGTAAATAGCATAGAACTAAAGAGACATGAGCATGATCATTATGGTGAGTGTTACATATTTAGTTACTGTAGAATTAAGACAAATCGAGCGTTAAGTGAGAAAAAGTACATAAGAGCTATATGCTATAATAATGTAGATTTAGTACAACCAAACAAAAAAAGGAGAAGAATGTGGTAAAAAACCATATTTTCAATAGTTATGATGAGTGCTGGCAATATTATAATAGCACAGTTATACTTAGATAGACTGTTGTGTGTGTAATATTGAAAAAAGTAAATGAGTAATTATGAGATGCTCTAATTCTCCAATCTCCAAAGCTTTTAAGAACCATGATTCTCACTATAGAAAAATGAAGACACAATTAGAAGAGGTTCGTTAAAAAAACTGATGACTAGACTATAGTGTATCAGCATGCACACTTAAACTGAATTGGAAATTTTGATTTGGAAATATCATTAACTCATTCTTAACCTACAACAGCATTAGAAGTGAGGCTGTGCTTCCCAAAGTCTGCGCTCATTGAAGGACAGAGTGAATGTTCCAGGGATACTGAAGAAGTCCCCTCCAAAGAATTTGTGGGACTCCTTTGTTGGATATCTTTGGCATGAAGAACCCCCAAACATTTCTTAGAATTGAGCTACAATTTGAGACTCTTCTAACCCTCCTTTCTTACCTTTGCCCTTTACAGCAGTCAAGCCTGTGTCACAGTCCAAGGGTTACCCTGCTTTTTCCATTCTCTCCCTTGCTCCCTCACAGGCATTTCCTCCAATAATGCTCTTGCACATCTACCTGCACCTGCTTCTCAGAAGACCTGGACTAAACACAGTCTAGAAATAATGACTAACATAGCAGGAATTAGTTGTAAGATAAAATACAGAGTGTTCAATGAATTTTGAGTTTCAGGTAAACAACATTTTTTTTTTTTCAGTATAAGTCGTCCCAACTGGACCATTTGGGACATACTTATGACAAAACTGATTTGCTTTGTATCTGATATTCAATACAGATACAAACTGTATCATAACTGGCTGTCTTGTATTTTTATTTGCTAAATCTGGCAACCCTAATAAAAATGACTATCACTTGCACCCAGATTGTGGTGTCAAAAGAAAACAGGATTTCTAAGAGAAATAGCTTAATCCAGATCTAAGAAATATACCAGATATACCTGGACCATTTTGATGTGAAATAGCATGGAAGCTATCAAAAACTACTAGTTTGGGAGTAATCAACCTTGAAAAGGCCCCACCACCTGAAGAAGGAAAAATTTGAGGTTCAATAGGGATAAAAATTACAGTGGATGGGCATCCATCAGATATATTTAAATCCTAATTGGTCCTCTTTTGAAGATGAGGGAGAACCAATTTATTACCATAACAACTAGGTAAAGAGAAAAGAATTAAATCTTAATTCTGCCTTTTATGAAATTCTGCCAATGAGTTCCCAAATTGTAGATGAAAGGAAACATCTCCTTATACATAAAATTATTCCAGGTAATATATAAAAATAATGGATAGAATTAGAGTATTACCATTTTAGAATCACCAATAAAATAACAGATCTATGCATTGTGCATAAATGTGCCTCCTGATGGAAGAACTCAGTGCTGTCTATAGTGTTGCCAAAGATATCAAAGCTGAGTCTGATCAAGGTCCTCCTACCATTCTCAGGAAAAGCAGAGAAAAGAACATGTAAATCAGCACCATGAGTATATAATCATCAAATGCACCCTGAGACAAACTCAATAAGACAAGTGGTCCAAGTTTCTCAAAAGATTCATTTTAAGGAAAACAAAAGGAGTTTGTGGGGATGAGGGAGGTGACATGTTGATTAAACTGGAGCCAAAATTGGTGACTAGGTTATAGTGCATCAGGATGCAAACTTAAATGGTAAACCATAAAGAAATGCAAGAAAATGATTACTATAAAGTCAGGACAGTGGTTATTTTGGGAGGGCAAAAGGACAGAGCATATATAGAGACTTCTGGCTAGCAATGTTTCATTCTTTGACACGGCTGGCAGTTATTTAAAACGGCATTTGCTTTATAATTTGGTGTGGTTTTTGGTATTTGTGTTTATTTTAAAATAGAAGTTTAAAAAGTGCCTAATAGAGTTTCTGAATCTTAGTAAACACTCAATAAAAGGTAGCTATTAAAGAATATAAAGTAAAAGACAGAGACTACACTTCAAACAATTTCTTCCAAACTGTTATTTTTTAAAGTGATGGTAAACCTCTAGCTCTCCAGGGTCATGCTCTCTTTCCAATGTATGCACAGCTATAAAATTGCTCCTGCCTTTCTAAAATGTGTTTGTAGCATTGAAAGCAAAATGCTAACCCTGTTTATGATTTTAGAATTCTTCAGAGTTAGCAAACACCAAGACAGACTCAAGATGTTATGAGGAGAACAGTGCTCTATGTTGCTGAAGATTGTCATTGCAAAGTCCCTTAACTCATTTGCATACTGTTAAACACTTTATCAACTTAGCCTGCATTCCATACCAGGAAGAAAATTGTAGACTGAAGTCTATTTGTTCAATTCCAAATTTAACTGGGAAAAAGCCATAAGCCCCAGTCTAAGTCCACTCTTTCTTATTGATTGCAGAACTAAACAGTCTGAGTGATGTACAGAACAATTAATGCTCTTTTTAGCATGATTTGCGGCTTTGGGTGACTATGCCTCTTGCCTTCCTGAACTCAGTGACATGCTTGTTTAAAGGGCTATAGACCTCAGTCTGCAATTTCCTAACTTATAAATGAGTGTCTAGCTTGCTATTCAAAGTGAGCTTCAATTAGAATTAGAAGGATGACTTCTCATCACGTGTCCAAGATTCCTTCCTATACATCATCTGCCTTGGCACTCTCTCTCCCCACATTGCCAAGTCTTGGCACAGTGGGCTGTATCTGAGGGTCCAAATGGGGTTCTTCCATCTGCCAGTAAGTGCTAAAATCTCCAAATTTGTACATTACTGAGGACACCCATTGCAAATGCACATTCTCTCCACCTAAAAAGTTTGCAAACTCATTAGGCTCCTCAAAAAAGTTGTTGCTGCCCACTCCAGTGAAAAACAATTTCTTCTGATTTCTTTTAGAAGTAGGAGTACTTAATTTCTGCACCACGCATTTGTCACATACTATTTATTTCCATCTACTATTAGCTATAATACTACCATTCTAGCACTATTTCCACTCTACTACTCTGTTGAGTCCATTCTCATTTTAAATTTTTCCTGTGAATAATAATACTAATAATAGTGAAATTAATACTAACTCACATTTATTGACTGCTTAATGTGAATCAGGCACTACCTAAGGCTTTTAATGCAACAACTCGAGGGGCTGGATGCTCACCCTACGTCCATTTAGACTCTTCTACACCAATACCTGAAAGATGATACTGGAGCTCACTCAAAGTTCCATAGCCATTTAGAGGCATAACAGGGATTTGAACATAGGCAATCTTATTGTTAATATCCTTAACAATGTCTTGTCTTAGATCAAAAGGCACAAAAAATAGGTGTCTATTCATTTTAATTGATAAGGTTCCATAGATTATTGGAACCTTAGAATAAACCATAGAATAAACACCTCTCAAAACTCCATTCCCTAATACCATTACCTTGGTGGCCAGAATTTCAAAATATGAATTTGGGGAAGACAAACATTCAGTCTATAGCAGAGGGATACATAGTAAATGTTCAATAGACTCAGGTTTTTGTCATGTTGTCAAATTTAGCTCCAAAGTGGAAGTCTATGGGGAAAAGATTTTGTAGTATCTCTAATTAGGGTACCTAGAAAACTACCTATTCACCTATATTTACAATATACTCTCACCTTTTTCAGTATAACTTATTTTATATAAATAACTGTGCTTTAGTAAATATATTGCAAATAGAAACACTTAATGCAAAATACAATGAAAATATCAGAACTGCTATTTCGACTTTGAGTAATCTTAGAATGGTACTATAGTAGTTCTCACTCTTGAATATGCCTCAGAATCTCCCACTCCAGATACCCAGCATGAAGATTCTGATAGTATGAAATTCAGGAATTTTGGTTTTTACCAACATCCTAGTTGGTTTTAAAGAAGGAGATTGGGGATCATACTTTAAGGAAAAAAGTATGTAGTATTAATAGTAAAGAGATGAGATTTGGAGTCAGAACTCAGAGTTGTAGATTCAACATTTACTTGCAATGTACTTCTCCAAACTTCAGTTCTTTTTCTGCAAAATGCATACAAATAATGGTATCTAACTAATAGAGTTACAGGAAACTATATGAAAAGTGCTTCACATAGTGCCTGGTACATAGACAGTGGTAATTAGGTGCTAGCAAGTAGTGGTAGTGGTGGTATTTACAGCTGCATTAATAAAGATGCAGGTATTCTCAATAGTGTACATCATTAGGAAGTTTTAAATTATAACAACAATGATAGGCACTTACACACATTAGAATGGCTAAAATTCACAATACCGATGACATTGAATGCTGACATGTATTTGGAGCGACTGCAACTCACATTTATTGCTGGTGGGAAAGAAAAATTGTACAGCCACTCTGGGAGGCAGTTTGGCAGTTCTTACAAAACTAAACACAGCCTTAACCATACTTCTTGGTGTTTACCCACATAAATTGAAAACTTATGTACACACAAAAACCTGCAGAGAGATGTTTATTACACTTTCTTCATAATTTCCAAAACATAGAAGCAACCAAAGCACCCTTCATCAGGTGAATGGAAGTATAAACTGCGGTACATCCATACAATGGAATACTATTTTGTTCTAAAAAGAAATGGGCTATGAGGCTATGAAAATACATTGAGTAAATGCATATTACTAAGTGAAAGAAGCCAGTGTGAAAATGCTACATACCACATGATTCCAGTTATGTGACATTCTGGAAAAGGCAAAATTATGGAGTCAGTGAAAAGACCAATGGTTGTCAGAGGTTGTGGGAAGGGAGGGATTTTTAGGGCAGTGAAACTATTTTGTATGATACTGTAATTGTCGATACGTTGTTATATATTAGTAAAAACTCTTCTTTTTTTCTCCCTTTCTCGCATTCATTTTTCTTCCTGCCTTTCTTTTATTTCTTCTTCATTTTTTCTGATAAATACATATGACATGTATGCATGTATATAAAAATATATACATGTATACATACACACACACATGCACACACATATCTCTCTGGATTTGATTCTTTCCATTCAAATATGAGCAAATTTGAAAAGAATCAAAACCTTTTGATCACAAGGCAAAGGGTTAACTGTACAAATTGTCCTTCC
Organism: Daubentonia madagascariensis; assembly: GCA_023783475.1. Lineage (NCBI taxonomy): Eukaryota > Metazoa > Chordata > Mammalia > Primates > Daubentoniidae > Daubentonia > Daubentonia madagascariensis. The sequence goes on along the minus strand of JAKFHU010002088.1, from coordinate 72,628,712 downwards.
CGTTTCCTCAGGGATGCCTCTAAATGGCTGACTAAGCCTTTCCCAGAGATAGTAATTATAAACACTGGAAAACCTTCAAAAACAACCACCCAAAGGCACTAGTGTGTGACAAAAGCAGACAAATTCTGGGGGGAGTCGACCCTCAGAAGAAAGGAACAGCACTGGGTAAGTTTTTCATTTTTACAGCATCCAGCCAGAGGATAAGTTTCAGCCTGCATCTTGCAGAGCAGTTAAAACATCGTTTAAAACTCAGCCTAGTTTTCTGGCTAACCCATGAACTACAAACATGGGTCAGATTCCAGATAGAAGTTTCTTATATTTTAAAGAATCACAGTTACAATTTCCTGAATAATTATGAATTCTCAACCATTCTACATAACAAGAGCTAAATCACCTCTTGTTCTGAATCCTAACCTATGCACAGGAAAGGAACAGTCTATCCACATGAGAATGGCCAAAGAACAAGATAAAATTCATAGTAAAAAGCAATCCTAGAGAAGGGGAAGTTAGGCACATGGACAGAAGCATGGGTCAGAGTAAAGTAGACTGGTCCCAGGGTAACAGCATTTATTTCCTCTTCATTGTTATTTCTAAGAAAATGTTTCAGTTCTAAGTTCCAGGAATTGGGTGGTGGTGGTGGGGTGGGGGGTTAATACTGTGATTCAGGGGCATCCCACCTTTCTCCAAGTGATTGAATGAGCCCATGAAATAGTTTATGTTTAAATGGTTCACTGTTTTAAATGTTGGAAAATAAAACAAGTGAATTCTACCCTATGCTCTACACAGTCCTTATGATTCTCTGTCATGGTGCAATATAAAGGACCTCAGCCCACAGGGCATCTGCATTTTCTCAGCACTTTGCTTGATACAGTGTGAAGTGTATCTGGGACCACGCTATGGAGAAACATAGACCGTCCTCCTGAGACTACGTGGAGATCTGTCTGAAGGAATCTACAGATTGGCAGAAGCTATGTCTGAGAAGTGCTCTGCTGTCTATTGGCAGTAGGATAAGAACAGAATGAGATGTGCTGGGGGACCTTTGGGTGTCTGGGGAGAGTGTTTCAACATGGTACCCAGCTCATTCCATGATGCTACACACCTTTATGCCGACAGATCATACAAATGATCTGAAATTTAGAAGAGTAAACCTTAGCAGGATCAAACTGTTGGACTCTACAATGCATTTGGCGTTTCTTGTGCTTTCTCTGACATGAACTGTATATTATAGAATTTATAGCCTTGTGGAAATTATTCTTGGAGAGTAACCCACCCACTGATCAGATCCATTTATTCTCTGCCATTTATTTTGCCTCATATTTTATGAATCCTTCAAGTTTGTGTATCAGGTCTGTACTACCCAAGCATTCCATAAAACCTTAAAGATCCCTTTAGCCTGGGGATTGCCATTGTTTTTGTTTTAAATAATCATAACAAACTATCACTTCTAGTTGCCTATATATTTTCTTTAGTTTCATAACTAATACTTTAACCTCCAGTCTTTGAAAGGGGCTATAGTTTTTCTGCCTACCCCTCGGCTATCGATGGGCTATACCCTTAGGTATAAACTGTGTGCCTACCTGTCTGTTGTTCTTCTGCTTTATGCAGGACCACCTCAGCCAGCCTCACAGCACCATGCTCATCCATTGCCGTCATGGCATGGCCTACTGTCCCTCCCAGAAGCAGGCAATATCCTAAGGCATGTGAATCCAGCAGGGAAAAGAACTAAGTTTACCACCTCCAAAAATCCAAAGGCCAATTATAGAGAGCCCAACACTGTATCTTGTCTAGGAACAACAGTGTACCAAAGAAAATTGGGTCAAGAGCCTTGTCCCTTAACAAAAATTCAAGTTCAACTCCAGCTTCAGGATCTAGCCCCCAAACATAGGAAACTAGTCAGATCTAGGATACCCCCATCAACAGCCAGGTTGATAGGCCCCTGTTGTGGGGAAAAAAAAAAAAACTAGTTAAAGTGTGGCAGCTTTAAAAGAGGAGCCAAAGTAGACCAGGAACTTTCAAAGGCCTCTAGAGCTGGGGTCTCGGGAGACTGTAGCTTTGTCCCTTCCTCCTGGTGAAGCAGTAAGTATTCCCAGGTAACAGCTCCTCTTCCCCTGGGTCCTGATAGAGAAAGCCGTAAAGCCCCTTCAGAAGGGTCTGAAGTCGAAGAGGCCACACAGAGGGTACCCAGTTGGCTCCCTCTCTTTCTGGGAGCTTCTTGACCCTGCCACATCCACTCCTGATTTTCAGTTCATATTTTTCAAATCACTAATAAAACTTTTTGAAACAGGTGAACCTCTGTGCTTGAATTTCTAAACTTGGTCTGCCTCTATGTAGACCAGCAGGGTTGGCTTCCATCGGATCTCCACCCCTGGGGCTCATCTTGTGGGTTCAGGCTATGTATGAGCACATATTGCTTTGTTCCCAGACTTTGACTTTGTCTGTACATAGAACCTTGGGCTCAGGCTAGCAAAGGCTTTTCCTGAATTCCAGGAGCCAGCCTTCTACCATCCTAGCTTGAGTCCCTTTGTGGCCCTGCTTGATTAACTGATCACTGCAGAAGGCAGTGAATGATTTTTGCAAAGCCCAGGATTATAGGCAGTTGATGAATATTAAACAGGCAAGAGGAGTTCAGCCTTTAAAGCAGAAAGTGTGCTATTATCTGACTCACTATGTAGAATAGGAAATCCTGGAGAACAAGAACTGTGTCTTATTTAACTATGGGATACATAACTCCTTGCCTATTGTAGGCACTAAGTGAACGTTAGGTGAATGGATGAATAGAAGAATGAAGCTTATGATCATAAAATTGTTTCTTTTCAGAAATTAATATACTACTATACAGATATTATGCACTTATGAATAATTAACTTAAGTATTTATGTACCCTATCTCACACCAACATGTTGGAGGCATCTTTTCAACTTCGTCAGATAGAAATGACTACAGGCAAGGCAAAATCCATGCTCTATCCCTGCCTAGCTATGTTACATAGATGTTAAGTCTTTAAAATTACTTTCTTCACCCCTAAAATGAAAGTAAGAGTCTCCGTCTCAAAGATGTGTCAGGAGGACTAATTAAGATAGTAAGTGTAAAGCAGCAAGCACAGTGTCTGGGACATAACAGGCAATCGTGAATATTTTTTTCCTCCCCTCCTATATTGCCAATTTCTGGGTGTTAGTTTGAGAATGCTCCTGAAAGAAGCTGAAAAAGATGTTCTCTTTAATGTGAACCGCATGTTGGAAAGAAGAAATGTGAATCAGCGTAAGAACTTTTCCAAGCCACACAACTGGCCATACCACCCCCCGCCCCCAATGCCACCCATATAATCTGTAGATGGCAAAATATTTCTAAGTGACTTTTCTAAGCTGTAACCACTTCAGCAAGCATTCCTACCTTCCTGCCCTAACTCCACAGTTCTCGTTCCTGGTGGAACATTAGGATGCTTTGGAGGAAATTCACAAACTCTGGTGTATTATTGGAACTCTCTGGTTATCTTACTGTATTTCTCTTGTCCATTCATTTTCTTGCCTTCCAAGATAAACACTTCACATATTTTACTCAATTTTTGAACATCTGGTAGGCATTTCAAAATAATCATGCCTCTAAAACCAACTCTTGATCTACCTCCTGCCTATAATCTACCCTATTTCAGTAGATAGCAAGCCCCATCCTTTTAATTACGTGGACCAGAAAGCGTGGAGTCATGGATGGTGTCTCTTCACCGCTCTCTCCTCTCACGCACCACACCCAATCTGTCAGCAAATCCTGTTGACTCTCACTTCAAAATCGATCCTGGCTTCTCACTAGCACTGCTAGAAATTTGGTCCACGCTATTAGCATCTTTCGTCTGGATTGTTGCAAAAGCTTGTCCTTATCCCTTTCTATACCCTTCCTTCCCTTCAATTTCCTCAGAGCAGCCAAAATAAGCTATTTAAAAGAGAAGCCAGATCACATCATTCTTTTACTCAAAAGGGTCCCATGGCCTCTTGTCTCAGTGAAAGGAAAATCCAAGTTTCTTCCAGCAGCTGGAAAGGCTCTAACTGATCTCGCCCCTTTGCTGTCACCAGCTCTGAGCCATCATCTCCCCTCATCCTCCCTTAGCCCACAGCTCTGGGCCTTCACTTGCCACCTCCCTGGTCCTTAAACAGAAACTCTCTGAGCAGTTTCTGCTATTTGCTTTGGCTGGAGTGTACTTCTTTATAAAATCCACATAGCTCATTGTTCACTTCCTCCAAGTCTTTGTCAAATGTCACTGTGCCTGGAAGCTCTTTCCTGATCATCTTCTCTAAAAGAGCATCCCTGTTATCCTCTATTCTCCTTACTCTGGTTTATTATGTTTATTTATTTGTTAATTTGCTTATCTTCTCTCTAGTCTTGGTGTAATACAAACTCCACACCTCAAGGCCTTTATTTTGTTCACTTCCATGCCTTAAGTATTCAGAATGGTGCCTGCCCCTTGGGAGCCTGTGATGGATATGTATTTATCACGATGCATGCACGCCGTGTCCCCTCTGATGGGATCTCGTCTTCAAGAGCTTAGACTTTCTGCCCTATGATTGTTTGTCTGGGGCAAAAAGGCTCACAGAAGAGTCAGTTCACTGACCAAGTTCACTGTAGTGATGGTAGGAGATTGATTCATGTATCATTAACACAGAATCATCAAGTTATTTTATAACAAAATGGTATCATGATTTTGTATATTATTTTCACTTCTCAGATCTACCGTCCAACTGCAGGCTATGCAGCTGGATCTCTAGATATGTCACAAACCTGCTTTTCATTCCTGGGCCACTTTGAAACTCAGTTCCCTCACTTGCTTGAGAAAACTTAATTTATTAAACCTTTGATACACAGCCCAAAATGCCCATTTTATAACTGATCTTTCTGGATGATTATGGTTAGATTTACAACCCGGTGCTTACCATATATTTCACTGTCTTAGTATTTGCCTGGCTTCTTAAAATGTAAAGCTTTTAAGGTGTTGGTGGGGGGCGGGGAGGTGAGAGAGGGAGAGATTGAGTATGTCTTCCTAGAGTCCGTTGATAATTTACACAAAATAATTTAAAAATTAAAAACAAAATATATAAACTTTCCTAATATTTTTGTCTCTGACACCATCTTACAACATCAATTCTATAACAGCAATATACTTTTCATTTAGGTTATTAAAGTTTTTGAACATAAAATCACCTGAAACCTTTTTCAACGACAATGTCATTAAATAAGATGGTTGTTTTGCATAAATTTCCAAGTTCCCCATTATACTTACTGGAATAGTTGCCATTTTAATTGATACTAAAATGTCTTTGTAAATACCTTCTTGGAAAATGGAATTTTCTAGAACAAATATAACTCAATCATATTTGAAGGAGCAATGAAGTCTTATTTAGTTAATAAATTTGTGGGCATCACATGTAGCAGTTTGTTTTCCTTTGCCATCAATATGAAATTCAATTTTTTCTACTGCCTGAAAGTTGTTGATAATTTTAAAGACATTTAGCCCAGATCTAAGCAATAAGAATTTACTATAGATTGTGAATCAAGGAACTACACATAAATTAAACATAATGCAACAAAGTCATGGAGCTTAAATCTTAATAAACAGATATTGATCAAGGATTCTGATAGCATCTACAAATGCAACCCTAAATGTAAAAGTTCATAATATATAATGTTTCCCAATGCTTTCCAAAACTGTCAATTAAAAAAAATTGAATCACCTTGGTACATTTACTGAGGAATTGTTTGTGCTCTAATTAATAAAAAATACATTTGCATTTTATTTTCCCAAATGAAATATACAGCAATCATTCTCACTCTGTAAGAGTTATTTTCCTTGTGAGTAATTATATCCATGTTTGTCTTGTCTTTTTAAATAATTTTGAATAAAACATTGAGTTAACATAAATGAATGCAAACCGTAAATGTGTTCTAAGAGAAAAAAATTGTTCTTATTAAATGCAAGTGCAACTTTTTCAACACAAATGCAAATCAGCCCCAATTTTATTTTCAAAATGCCACTCTTTAACCAATATAATGCACAATCAATTTTAAGCACCGGGCAGGATGCTTTATAATGCTGCTCTAGGGAAGATACACAATTTCACATTTCATCATCAACACAGTTAAGTTGCATCACCAAATAATCTATGAACCCCTGATTAACCAGATGCCATTTACCACCGTCTGTCCCAGATTAAAATGCAGTGATGTGTTCAATAGGGCACTAAAAAAAAAGTAACTGATGAGCCTTTTCCTTTTTTCCTCCAGATAGCCACCCCAGACCCCATGTAGAGAGGAAATGAAGCAATGCAAGTATTTGTGCATTTAACTTCTGGAAAACTAGATTAGAATTTTAAAAGTCTGTGTTCCAGTTTTGTAAGATTCATCTTAATGCGGTGAGATACATCCCAGTGCCTCTGCCAGTCCTCACATTATATCCTCTGCTTTCCCCTCCTTAAGCTCTGAACATCTGTATCTCTATGCTGGCGACCCTCCTTTCTCTGCATAAGGCTGGCCAAGCCAAATGTGACCTGATGGGAAGTATTGGCAGCCTCAGAGATGAATATACTTTGAACTGGGTCTTGCTCTAATAGTCTTATAGCACAGGTGTACCTGGAAGGTAGTTGGCTGTATAACCTCTAAATGACAACATTCTCTATGCTCTGCCTTATTTACCTGTGTAGCCTTTCTGTCCCTTGATGGGCCTTCTTAGTTGGAGTCCAGCCAACCTTTTATCTGTTCCTCCCACTGGGGAATGGTTTCCATCTCCTGTAGCCCCCTAATTTATGAATAGTCAGCTCTCTCTAAACCACAGTCAGTGTCTCCTTAACTAGAGCCTGACTTCCTTTCTTGCCTGGTCCACCTGCTGTTAGACATTCCTTGGCACCTCCCACACCTAGTCTGGACAAACACTCTGGACAAAGTGATATGGGGTGCTGATTTCTTTTCCTGTGCTGATAGCTTCTGAAGACTGAGTAGTTGTCCATCCTCAGTTCTACCACATCCTGCACTTTTTCCACCAGCCGTTTTGTTAAGGGGCTAGCCTGCCTCAAGGTTATACCCATTGCTATTCTGATAACACTGGTTCCCGGCCAGATGGCTCAGCCAGATAGATGTGTGAAAGCAAATCAAATCACTGGCCAGGCCTGGGATTCTTTTGTTGCACTGCTAAAGCTCTATTTATTTATTGTATTAGTAGTAATTCTATCACTCCCTATCAGAAAATGAAAACCCCAAATAGATGCCCTTCCTATACGAAGGTGATGCTTGATATGCCCTTTGAGTTTATTGTCCATTAGCACAGGTGATCTCCTCTTCCCACCAACTCCTCCCTCCCTTTCACACACACACTCGCACATGGTTTGCATGATAACTGTTCCGGGACTGCCTTGTTGAAAGACAGTGAAGTCATCTGGACCATTTAAGGGACTAGCTACCACCTCTACTTAGTGCAAAAGAGACTAAATTAACTAAACTTTGGACCTAAAATTATTAGCATAGATGTAATTGTTGACTCCTCAAATAGCTGTTTTCAGGCTGCTTTGCTTTGTAAATCATTATGTCTGCTTTATGGTTTTCTCATCTCTTTGCATTTTTTTTCCTTTGCTGATTGTTACAAGCATTTCCCCTTTTAATCTGTTTTGACCCAGGAGATGAGATAACCATGTTTGGCAGAATAGGTCGTAACATAAAAATACATTGGTTCTGACTAAGCCCCGGAGGACATCTCTTGAGAATATACACATGAGCTTTTAAGGAGAATAATTTTTGAAGTATTATGGCCTTGCTTTCTTGCTCATAGCCACATCTCTGCCCAGCTGATATATCTCTGCAGATGCTATCAGAATAACATCAAGGCTAGAAAAACATTGCCATTTGTTCCAAATGTCTTAATAGCACATCCACATCATCACAGAAACACTGAGACAGGTTCACTCTTCCGTTCACAGACCTAAGCATGTTTTCTCTAATGGAAAGTCTAAGACACTAAGGTGTGCTTAGAGGGACTTGGGCACGCACAGAATCCTCCTCAGAGCTGTTGCTACATGATGATTTGTATTTACATATTTTTCTTTTCAGGATTAGGTAACTGCTGTTTTGTATCCTACAATTTCGTTCATGGCAGACTCCTCAGAGACACAAGACATCTTTTTTTTCCTTTCCTGTTCCTTCCACTCCTTAAAAATAAGTAATTAAAACAACTGCTCTGCCTCTGACTTCTGAGAAAACTCTCCTGGCAGAAGATTCTGAGTGACAGTAGGAGAGCAAATTAGCAGGCCTGACTGCTCAAGTTCAAGACAGATGTGAGAGAAGCTTTGCTATTGCTTATGACCTTCCCGCATATCCACTCTTGGCATAAGAATCACAAACCATGAGAAAGCTTGTCTTTGATCCTTGAGGTGGAAGCCAAGGAGCCTTTAAGCAGAAAGGTCTGGAATTATGTGTAAAACATATAAGATTGAATACCCAGCCTCAAGGACTCACAGGAAATTATCTCCTAGGCCAGGATGGTGGTTTGACCTCACCATTCATATTCACTATAAAAACCAAAAAGGCCCCGAGTTACCACATTCAGGTCAACTTCTTCAGGAGGTGAGAGAATAGAAGTTCATTGTGCTGGAGACCAGAAATGATTTCACTGAGCTTTAAAATGTTCTGTTTAAAATTATGAACAGTATTTTAATGGTTGGGCCATTCCATCTACCATCTCATGAGGCAGCACTCTCACAATGCTGCAGCCTTTTTGTGGGGTTGGGCATTAAAAATGGAATATAAAATCTGGGTTTTTGAATAAAACTGATGGATTGGGTGGTATTGATAAGGAAAGCCATAATCTATATATTTTCCAAACTTAGCCAATATACAAGGAGTTAGGTAGGGAATTCATGTAGGATGCACATATTGCAAGGAAGGAAGGAAGAAGTAAAGCTATGCAGAAGGAAGAATAAAAGCTACAAAGTTCTATTTGTTCTCATTATCATTCTAGTCTCCTTTTGACAATCATTGAATTGTACTCCATCCTCAAAATTGTAGGGAGAAGGCACATGAGTATAGCAATATAAATACACACATACCTAAAAATATGTATGTATTTCAAGTGTCCCTCTTCAGAGAATCCACAACGAAATAGAAACCTAAAGAAGATGGCCCACCTGCTCCTCCAGCATGCTGCACTTCCTTACACAACTGCATGCTAGATGTTCCTTACTCCAACATCTAGCATGCTGTCTGCTTGACCAGTTTAGTACCTTCCTGCCTGTTTGAGGTAATAGGAGGAAGCCTTTGCCATCTTCTTCAGCTTTCTCCCCCAGCCACAACTGCTGTCTCTAACCTGGGTTTGAAACGAAAGTGTAATTTCACAAATTAGCACCATATGCCACCGCTTGTGTCGTGTCAGAGCAGCAGTGTAGAACATTCTCTCCCTCTGTCCAAGCTAGATGGTGGCGTCATGCTGATCCTCTCCCAGAAGTTTTCTTTAATCTGATGTAAAACCTTGTCCCTGAAATCCACTTATCCTGCTTTATGATGAATTTAAAATTTTCCATTACCAAAATAGCAAAATGTAATGTAGTGCAATGTAACCACTGCTTGCATTGTGGTGTTTCCTTCCAGTCATTTTTTTTTCAAAAATGCACTTATCCTTGACCTTGTTGATATTGTAAATATTTTATTATCCATTACGCTATTTACTCTGATCCTTTTGGGTAAAGGACCTATTTGCATCACAGCACCTCCCTTTTATTTTGCGCTATTGGAGGCAGCATGGGAGGAGTAGAGTGGATAAGATTTTGGAATCAGGCAGGCAGGTTTAAATTCCAGCTTTAACATGTACTAGATGTACGAGCCAGGCAACACACCTCACCTCTCCCTGACTCAGTTTTCCCATCTAAATGTGCTTGTAGTAACACATATTTCATATGATTGTTCTGAATATCAACATTAGGCAGTCTATGTGCACCATGTGGCCAGCCACTTAATGCATAATAAATATCACCTTCTTTCCTCATCTCTTGAGGACAGGAGTGCAGCATGCTGTAGGAGCAGATAGGCCATCTTCTTTAGGGTTCTACTTTTTTGTGGATTCCCTGAAGAGGGGCACTTGAAATACATATATATTTTTATGTGTGTGTGTATTTATATTGCTATACTCATGTGCCTTCTCCCTACAATTTTGAGGATGGAGTACAATTCAATGATTGTCAAAAGGAGATTAGAATGATAATGAGAACAAATAGAACTTTGTAGCTTTTATTCTTCCTTCTGCATCGCTTTTACTTCTTCCTTCCTTCCTTCCTTCAAATTGTTACACTTATTTGGGGTACACTGACAAGCAGCATATAAGTGAAATTATTTATTAAGAAATATTTTATTGGATACTCAAGCATAAGACAGTAAATCAGTTGTTTCTGCAAAAGGATTTCTGTGAATTAATACTTAAATCTATATATCAAAGAATTATTATTCTTTATTGTGTCTCATAAAGGATTTTTTTCTAATGTCATTCCCAATCTTCTAGCTATTTAACTGTATTTAACATCAATACATTCAAAACAAACCAAATAATAACAACATTCTAATTTTTACTAGGTGTGTTTTCAGAGGAGAATAATTTTATTTTCTTTTAAAAGTTCACCATAACCAGTTGTCTACGGGGACAAAGCAGTTCCTGGAGTTTGATGAATGTTGTTTAATAGCACACTATAGCCCATCCATCAACTCAGCAAGCATTGATTGTCATGTATGTTAGAACACAGTGCTAGGCCTCGTGGGGAGAATACAGGACAGCTGGAAGATAACTTTGCAGACAGACCTGATTAAAACCCAAATAGAGAAGCGGTTTGGTTCACTGGTGTCCAAAATAGTTTTCACCTATCTTGAAGATTGTAGGTGGTTATAGTGAAAACAGCTTGGGCCTTGAAGTTAAGTAGGCAAAGCTTCATTTTTTCCTTTTACCAGTTAAGGGCTGTGTTTCTGTGAAAAACTCACTCATCTTCTTGGAGAAGCATCTCTCATCTGCAAAATGAGCTTTATATAATAGATAATAGATGCCTAATAAAGTTTTTGGCATTAAGTGCTCAGTTGCTGTTATTTTTATTTATTTTTCCTTATTTTTCTCTTTTGGTAACACCTCCTTAATAGAGTTTTTATAAAGATTCAATGAAAAAACTTATCTAAATGCCCATGAATAACAGGTCTTAGAGTCTAGTGAGTACTCAATGTTAGTTCAGTTCCTTGATCTTTAAATTTCTAAAAAGAAATGTTCCTGGTCAGTGTGTTTTTTCAAAGGATTATCCACTAATATCATTTTTAATGTATGAACTTATATTTACATGTTGGCATTTAGGAAAGCAAAATAAAGCATTAATGGATTATATGATAGTTTCTATATTTGAACACATGAGAAACAAGGCACTGTGTACTTACTTTTGTGGAAATGATACTTTTGTGAGATTTTTTAATCAGGCTCCTAGCCCACCTGACTGTGACTCCATTTTAAACATGTCCCCAAATCTGTCCACATAAAAGGGTTTCACAAGGGCATATTAAACATCTCTCATTGTCCCCTGATTTGATTAGATGGAATACTTCTAACAGTTCCAGTAGTCAGGTAATGCAATTTTAAGTTTGCATAACAATTCTTCTATTGGTCATCTGGCACATAGTTACATTAAGAAACTTTCCTATTCATCAAATGACATGTAGTGAAGCAATATCTTTGATTCCTCGAATCCTTCTTAACCAAATGAGCATCAGAACAGTAACTGTCTATACATCTATACAATTTCACTCGTGTTCTATATGTTTCAACTATATGGTCATTCATGTTGGTTTCAGCATTTATTCCATGTTTGTTATTTGCTAATGAGAGACATATAAAATTAGTCATTACAAATGATAGACTCACATATTAATTCCTTTAGAGGCCCTACTGTATGTCAGACCCTGGGGACACAAATTTGAATAAGATAGTTCCTTACCTCAAAAAGCTACAAGGCATGCTGCCTGGAATTACTGTCACCTCTATTATTAACCTAGAGAACCTCTGTGCCTCCTCATTTAGTTTGGGCTTCCTCATATAGTAACACATTTCTAATGTGGAATAAGGCATACAACAACAAAAAACGTATTTGCTCCACATAGCAAGGGTACAGAGGATGGTGCCTGCCTAACCCAGGTCTAGTAAACACAGCAGACTGGCCCCTGTACCCACCAAGTGCTTGAAAAAGGAGTTGAGAGTTTTCAATTCTACCAACCCAGCTAAGGAATACAGAATGGAAGAAGGGAGAAGAAAATAAGTTTACTTTGGGGCATTCTGGCAGGGAGAGATCTCCGACATGCAGAAAGAGGCCTGAGTCTGGTGCTCAGGAGGAAAGGCTGGTCTCAGGTTAGAGGAGCCGGTAGCTCTGAACCGTGGTAGTTGAAACCTTGAACGTAGGTAGCATTGCTTCTAGAAAATGTGCAGAGAGATAAAAAAGAAAAGAAAGCTGAGGATGGGTGGGTGGATACCACATATTTAATGGGATTGCAGATGTGAGGAAGTGAAAAGGAACCATCTGAGGCTTTACAGAACCACAGAGGATTGTTTCACAGAAGCTGAGGAAAGGGATTTTCAAGAAAGAGCGTCAACGGCGTCAGAAGCCACAGAGAGGCCAGACAACTGAAGTTCAAAAAATGTTCAATATGTTCAGCAATTTGAAGTAATTGTGACGTAAGTAGTTTCAGGAGAGTGATGGGACAGAAAGGCAGACAATGAGCTAAAAAGCACCTGGTAAGTGGAGCAGGCTACTCTTCAGAGACTCTTGAAGGACAAGGGGATTCTACCTAAGCTAGGTAGCCACAGTGGGGGCAGGTTCACAGAAACTTTTATTTTTGGAGTAGCGGGGATATATGGATAATAGGGTTTTGGTTGGATGGAAAATTTGTTGTGAAGGTGGTTCAGTGAGTCCAAAGCAGGTTGACTTTGCTGAAAGGAAGGAGAGAGAGAAACATTGCCTACAATTCCCAGGATAACAGAATGAGTTGAGAGAAAGGTCTATGATTCATATGCCTAAGCCCACAGTGTAAAATCCAGGGGAGACTTGGAACAGAGCTTCTCAAACTTTAATGGGCTAAGAATTACCAAGGGCTTTTATTTAAATGCATATTCTGTCTCACCGTGTCTGGGGTTGGAGCTATGATTCTGCACTTCTATCGAGCTCTCAGGTGATGCCCATGCAGTGGGTTCCCAGACAATATTTTGAGAAACAAGGACACAGAGAACAGGAGCATGACTCAGGCAAAATGGGTTATCAGGGATAATCAGCAAAACGAGAACAGAACTTGACAAAAGACAGAAATCGTGCTGGTTTGGCATGGCAAGAATGTCAAGGAGGAACAAGAATGCACTCTCCAAATAGTGGGTGTATTCATTAAGCATATGCTAAATTATTATTTAACCTTCATGTGCCTCTCCTTTGCAGGGCTTATAACAAGGCATGTTAAGTCTGCTCTCTTGGAGTTTAAGGGGATCATAATATGTATGAGAAAAAATAAACAAAAATTATGTTAATGAATACACAGATACGGAAGTGCTTGAGAAATAAACATAGGCCCAAACCTGTTAATGATGGCAAATAGACAGCTCTAATATTTCTGTGGATGGAGTCCTTATAAAGGATTGTCAACTTGTTCATTTTGAAATTTAATAAATATTGAAGTGCATTGTCACACACCCTCCCTACATTCAACTTCAAAAGGAGACATGACAGATGTAAAGTTCCTATCAATTTGCGAACAGCAGTGGGAAAAATGAGGCTGCACCTTGAATTGAAGTGATCCTATCTCGTTAAGCCTATTTCATAGTAGAGAGCTACACAAAGCATGAGTTTGAAATCATTTGGTCCAGGAAGAAGAGGAGAAGCAAGGAGCAAGCGTCACAAAGAGGGAAATATTGTCAGACATTCAGAGATTACCTGGTGTCCATTGAGGCGTTTCCTCCTGTTTCCCTGAATCTGAGACACCTCCCCTCTTTGTTACTGCTCCAATATCCTAGCCAGCGTACAATGCCTCGTGAGTGTCATTCTTATCTCCTCGTGGTTGTTGTGCACATACCATGAACTCATAACTGCTCAAGGACTTTGGAGCACAAAAAGATGTCTTTAGAAATTTGCTAGGTGGTTTGGAAGAAAGGGATAAACATAAAACTATATTATAAACTAGCATCACCCAAATTGTCCTCTGCAGAAAAATATTCTGTAAAATTCTACTAAAAAACATGGACAAGAAAAGAAGTTTGATGCTGGCAGGAATTTGTAAAATTCCGTATATTCAAACCACTCTTCTTCAATATCAATAGGAAAGCGTGAGTTCTTTAATGGTTCTGGAATGCACTGCAGTAAATAAGTCTGGTTAACTTTGTTTAAACCAAATGTTTTGGAAGATTTTTGTTTTGTTTTTAAGCCACAGGACTTTGTATATCATAAAAATTATTACTATCTCAGGGTCTTAGTGTTCCTCAGAGGAAAAATGAGGAAATATTAGTGTAAAGATTGAGCTGTTTGCTACAGTTAATTTAGTGCAATTGCAATTAGGGAGGACAGCAATCATTTCAGGAGTCTAGGGAAAGCATTAATAAGGAGTTTGAGCTGGTCTTGAATGATGTGAGTATTTTGATGTATTGACAAAATAAGATATTCTGGGTTGGGATGTAAGTCAAGAGGGTTAACAGAATAAATAAAAATGTGGAGGTGGAAACGGTTCAGAGTTCAGGTGTGTTTAAGGGACAATGAGAAAATCAATATGCCTGGAGAGTAGGGTTTTGATTGAGTGAAAATCAATTTGGGAAGGCTGATCCTAAAGACCCTTGCAATTGGGTTAGATTCTATGAAGACTGAACTATGCATTAATTGCATCCAGAGGGGAACAGATAGGGAATATGTCTTTAGCATTCTGACCAAACCATTTCTTTAATTTTTCTTTATCTTTTTTTTTCTGTTTTTAATCATAACACAAGCACATGGTGAAAAATTCATGACATGAAAAAAGTAAACAGAAGAAAGTTAAAACGACCATAAACCCATTAACCAGTTGACATTGGGAGTATATGCTGTACCACTTTTTCCTGTGCATACACATGTTCCCACACTCATTTAAAAAATGTCAGCTGACAAGCCATACACGATGGTTGACATATGACAGTTACAGTGGCTGTAAACTAAACTCCTAAGAGGCTAGTAAGTTAATATAAATGTTTATAGCAAAGTAGAATGAATAAGATGTTAAAGATGCTGTCTTTCACACAGACACCATTACAAATTAAATATATAGAATGTTCTTTGTTTCCACAAAGAAATAATCTTTCTCCTTGGACTGTATCTCTTTTATTTGAAACATACAAACATCTAGGTCAATTTTTAATCTTACTATTCCTTATAGAAATACAGGGATTAAACAATTATGTTTTCAACTCTAACACTAGGAAAACAATAGACAAATGCCATCTGATTCTAGGTCTCAGTATGTGGGAGCAAAGACAGAGGTGAGGGTGATGCTGCACTGGAAAGCCCACCTCCCTCTGTAGGTCCAGTCACCACACCACAGCAGTTGTTGCTGCTAAACAGGAATTGGGCCCAAAGTTGCCAGATCTTCATGTTTTTCAAGAGAATATAGGAATCCAGATATTATGTGGTATTCTCTGTTTTATGAAAAATAAGAAGTAATCACTTTAACACCAAAAGAGTCAGAATTCCATAGGCAAAACAAAGCACACTCAGGACTCTACAGTTTTTGTCTATTGCTTACACACACCCAAAAAACAAAACAAAATACAACAGCAATAAACTTCCTTGTTCTTTACAGTTAGAGTGTGATATTACCATCCATCCTCTCTGATAGAAAATCTTGAAGCCCCAGAGTAATGGGCATTTTCACTTACTAGACTTTTCCATTCTTTAGATGTGACCTGGTACAACATTTGTATTAGCACATTATGAATCTTTCATTGTGAAAAGACTTGTTTGGAAAGTCTATAGAATTTCAAAAATATGCTTACTGAATGTATATTTCGTTGATGTGAATAGGTATTTTACCCACTGGAGGAAGATCTATTCCCAGATGCCATTTAGGTTATTTTCAAGACGTCCCTACTGAATATTGACGTGGCTCTGTGCCTTTGCAGAAGTGGGAACAAAGCCATCTGTGTCGAACCATGGAATCACAGTAATTAATACAATGCCTGTAATCAGGGAAAGGTTAAGTTTCGGAAAAAAGGAATATAAATGCTATGTCATGCAAAAAGGAACAAGAGAGAGATCAGAAAAACAAGAACAAAAAGAACAGTTGAACTTCAGGTGTAAAAAACAACTGACATATATATATGTCATATATACATATACACATATGTCTGTGTGTGTATAATTTCCACTTCAAACGTAAACTTTTACCTCAAAATTCTTATTTAGGTGGTACTATACTTTTACCTATTTATATCATTAATATTGCTTTTAAATCAATATGTTTCAACTTCTGCGGGTTGACAGAAAGAGAGCATTCATATTCATATTCAGTCAAAACTGCCCAAGCATAGAAAATACAAACTAACTTGAAAGGTATGAAGTGCTATATAATTTTTGTCAGTAGCAATGATGGTGGGGACTAGAACAAGATTGTATAAGACAGAAATATTCAACAAGTGAAATTCTTTCAATAAGACTGTATATATTTGGTGATTTTGAAAATGTATACATAATCTCAATTATGAAACAGCTAACTTTTATAATACTTAGCCTAATAATATGGTTTATTAAAAATCTAACTTAAATATATTTTAAAAACGAAACTATGATCTATTGCACTTAGGTGGCTCATTATTTGAGGAGACCAAGAAAATAAATACTTTTAAAAATCTTATAATTGACTTCTAATTTTTCTTATTTCAAAGTTTATATTTCATATGTTTAGTTTTCTTCAAATTGGAAATGCCATTTTTCCCCCACAGTGAAAAAAAACCAAGAATGGGTCAGTTGTTAAAGTACTAGCCAAGACCCAAGTTTCTAACCTTGATCTTGCCATTTCTGTTTAGAATTAATTTAAGAAATCTTTAAAAATACTCATCACAATTCATATTTTGTGCCAAGGGACGATCTTAAGATGAGAGAGAATAAATACTTGTTTATGGTCCCAAGGCTTTTTTTATCCTGGTATTTGAGTGATCTCACTACTTTGGATTACCCCTCTTAGCAATGCACAACTTTATGAATTGGTCAACTAATCACCATTAATGCCCGAGTTAAAGTCTGAGATTCCTTTCACAGTGACAGTAGATTGGGAAACAACAGAACTTGTGACAAGAGGAAGGTTGGGGAAGCTTCTTCTTATTGTTGCATGTTCTGTCTGGGTTTACTTATAAAATCGGGGTTAGGATGAATTATCTCTAAGGTGTCCCTGGCTCTCTTCCTGCTAAGTAGATTCAGGATGACCCCTAAAAAGTCAATGGACAGAATCAGAGTAACTCTATAGTTCTTTGTCTAATCCACTTATTCATTATTGGTTTATTTAATAACTCTTTATTAAACATTAACTAGTTGTCAGGTACTGTTTTAGACACTAGTGAAACAATGATTAACAGACATTGCCCATTTCACTACAACTTAAGGTAATAAAATTTACATGATAGAAAGAAATGAAGACATGTAATTATATAAGTAATTAATTAGCTATAATTCTAGGAATTATGAAATTGCATAAAAAGAGGGACTTGCAGTCTTGAGTAGTAACATAGTAAAGTCACATAATAAATGGCCTTGAGAAAGTGCTCTTTCAGTTGGGTTCTAAGAGAATATTAAGAATGAAGGGAAGATGAATGGCAGTCCAACCCAAGGAAGTTGGAAGAGAGCTGCACATGTAAAGGCTTAGACCAAAACGAGTCCTGTGTACCTAAGAAATTTAAATTATCCAATAAACTATTGGTGCTAGAGATCATATAATAAGGGAGGGAGTGAGCAGCAAAGATGTGGCTGGAGAGGTGTGCAAGGGTGAATTGAGCAAGCTCATTTGGAGCTATATCAAGAATTTTGGATATTCCTACAATAATGGGAAGTCATTGAATAGTTTTAAGCTTGAAAAAGGCATAATCAGATAAGTATTTTATATATCCCTGGGCCTGTTGGGTACAATAGTAATAATGGCTAATTTTGCTGAATACTTCTCTGTGCACCAGGCCTCTTTGGGGGCACACATGTATTCATAGCAACTTAATGAGGTAAATATTACTATTATTTTCAGTTTATGAAAAGCTTAAGAAATTTGTCCAATATTATTTAGCTACTCTGAACAGTCTGACTTGAAAACTGGC
Organism: Daubentonia madagascariensis; assembly: GCA_023783475.1. NCBI lineage: Eukaryota > Metazoa > Chordata > Mammalia > Primates > Daubentoniidae > Daubentonia > Daubentonia madagascariensis. The sequence goes on along the minus strand of JAKFHU010002088.1, from coordinate 72,610,381 downwards.
ACTCTTTTGATGGCAGATAGGGATGTGAATTAGTTTGAAGCAGTAGATGGTCTAGCTAAGAGATGATGTTGGTTCGGACAATGGTGATAGTAATAGAGTGGAGAGAAGTGGAAAGATTCAAGAGATATTTGGGAGACAGACTCAACAGAAGCTGGTGATTGATTGGATATTGTAGGTGAAGGAGAGAAAAGGGTCAATGGCAACATCTAGGTCTGGGGTTGAGTGAATGGGGGGATAGTGGTGGCATATATCAAGCTTGGAGCTTATCCCAGAGAAGGGGTAGGATTGGGTGAAGAACATTCTTGTTAAAGCAAAAGTTATTGTCATGTGAATATCATCCCTGAAAAGCTACCCTAGAAGATCCTTACTTTTAGAAACCTAGTTTATCCAGCAACCCCACTATTGGGCATCTACCCAAAGGAAAAAAAGACATTCTATAATAAAGACATCTGCACTCGAATGTCTATAGCAGCACAATTCACAATTGCAAAGAGGTGGAAACAATCCAAGTGCCCATCAATGCCTGAGTGGATTAATAAAATGTGGTATATGTATAGCATGGAGTACTACTCAGCCATAAAAAACAGTGGTGAACTAACACCTCTTGTATTGTCCTGGATGGAGCTGGAGCCCATCCTCTTAAGTAAAGTATCTCAAGAATGGAAAAACAAGCACCACATATACTCACCATAAAATTGGTACTAGTTGATCGACACTTACGTGCACATATGAAAGTAACATTCGTCGGGTGTCAGGCAGGTGGGAGGGGGGAGGATGGGATGGATGTATTCACACCTAATAAGTACTGTGCACACTGTCTGGGGGAGGGCACACTTGTGGCTCTGACTCAGGGTGTGCAAAGGCAATATATGTAACCTAAACGTTTGCACTCCTGTAATATTTTGAAATAAAAAAAGAACGAAAAAAAGAAAGAAAGAAAGAAAGAAATCTGGTTTTACTTAACACTCCAGTATTTCCTCCCTCCTAGATGTTCTTCTGCCCTCCATGCAACACGGTTGCTCTGAAGGTGCCTGAGACAATCAGTATAAGTAGAGAAGGACCAAAAGCAAGAGAGGGCATCCAAGTCTCTTTTTCTTTCCCAAACTTCCTTGTCTAGTTGTGTCTGTTTATTTTTATGCCTCCATAATTGTTTGCAACAAGATCAGACCAGTTCTTATGATCTTCCTTTTTATCATATGTTGAGCTTCCAAAGGCTTTTTAGGAATCTATGCACAAGTCAGTACTCCAAAGGTGGCATAAAATATGTGAAATATAGACACATTTTGAATACGAACACTAGCAGTTATTTTAAGACAATTCATATTAAAATCCTGTGCTCATTGGCCTAGAAGCACAACACAGGGAAAGTTGGCTGGTAAAACTGCTGTTTTGGCTTCCTACCTCCATGGTATCAGGCAGAACACTGCAGTGAATTTTCAACCTACATAATTCTCCTTTCCCTTTTCAGTGACAAACGCACATATTATTTGACTTGCTGTACCTTGTAAATAAAACAAAATAAACAATCTACTCTCTGTCATGGTCAGACTTCAGTCAGTCATCAGATACTGGCTAAGTGCTTACCACGGCAAAGGCAATACAAGGGGAAGAGTGTAGAACAAGCAAGTGTATGCGATTTTCTCACAGAACTTAATCTAGCTGGTGGGACAAGATATGAACGTGTTTAAGAAAGGATGAATGATTACAAGGAGGAATAAATAAAAAGATACAGCAAGTGGAAAAGATAAATTATGCAATGTATGTTCTATTAGTTCTAAGAAAAGAAAAATTTTTTGTATATTGGAAATTTAGTAAGGATTTACAGAAGATGAAGGCTTTGAGCTCAATTTTACATTAAGTATAGATTTTAGCTAGAAAAACAGGAAATTAAAAAGGAAAGGGAATTGTATGATATTCCAATTGTGAGCAGCTCAAGAGGAAAGCAGAGAGCTGTAGAAAACACATCAATATGATGGAAAGTTAGGAAATTTTTGATTTACTTCAATTTTAACAACAGTTATATATGTGCAAAGAAGTACCTTCTCTGGGTCTCAGTTTTCTCATTTCTAAAGTAGGGAATTTGGATTAAGTATTCTCTATGGAATCTTTGAAACTTAACATTAGTTTTTATTATAAAAAAAGAGTACGTTTCTCCTACTCACCCAGAATGATATGAAACCAACTAAAGGTAGAGTCTTTGGAAATGTGCACAGGACAGTTTGAACCTGGCAAAGACTCAGATCTTGGCAGACCTATTTGTTACCTAGGAAGCTTGGGCAGGTAACTTAACCTTGAGGAGCCCCAATCCTTATCTATAAATATAGATAGATAGAGGTCATAGGTGCAAATATAGATAAAAATATAAATAAATAATTAGCCTTTCAATAGACCTGTGAAAATGGAATGTAATGGCATGTGTATAGTAACTGGTTATGAAGGAGGCACTGAAAAAATCTGGGCTCCATCCTTTGCTATCTATGAATGAAACAGCCGTGAGTTGCAGTCAGGAGATCTACATTCAAATTTCTGTTGTGCCAGAGACTCTCTAGTGCCTTTGGAAAAAAATGGGGTTCGGACTTAATCGTTATTTATGTCTATTTTAGAGCAGAGGAAAACAAAAGGTCAAAGTATATATGGGACAATATGAATTGTGTAGAATGTAGCAATTAAGGATGTTAAATGGCTAGAAGATACTTTAGTTACCACCAATTTCATATTACTTTTATCTTTTAACTATGCTAATATTCCCCTCATACCACTTTCCTTCTGATGCTTCTAATAATTTACAATCTCTCTTTAAAGTGCTTTGAGATCCTTGGATGCTGTTTAGATTTGCAGCATTTTCACAACATTGTGCTAATTAACATCACAATCAAATACCAGCAGCATCACAATGATCTCTGTCATAGTGGTTTTATATTATTAATTTTATAGATTATGTGAAGAACACCATAAAACACACCACCAGTTTTCATGCCAAGAATATTTCATCTAACTTAGAAATGTCATGCAGTACATTTCTGGGATAAATACCACTTATAAACACGGTACTGTAATATGTATTGAAGTTTCATGTACTTAAGATTGGAGTAGCTATCAGTAATCAATGAGTAATGGATAGGAATGATTAATGACTTTGTGAGATAAGGGATAATTAGATTTGGCATGTGCATCCACCATTTAAGCAAATTGGAATGTGGAATGCATGGTTGAAAGAGATACAGACAAATGACATTAAACTTCAATGATTCAAATGGGTCTCCTGAGAATAGATGATCCAAATTCTTTTTTTAATTTTTCCCCAACAACTCAACATAACTGTAAAAGTAACCATGGATCTTATTGTTATGTTAGCAATGGTTGCCACAGCAACAGAGTGACAAACACTGAAACCCAGGCAAGCCTCTTCACACCTTTCTGCCTTCGGGTCACTTAACGTTTTCCCAGAGCGCCGTTGTTTACTCTAATAATGTTCCACTACTTATGGACTCCGTGATGTTGGAGGACAAGAGCTCTTAGCAACATTGCCAAGAAACAACAGTTTTCTACAATATCGCTAGCAAACCTCCCCACAGCTACCCCATGCGCACCACAACCATACACATAGGCAAGTGTATCTGTACTTTTTCAGGTACTAAACCAATATAGTGCAGCTCACCTCTTCACAAAGTGCCACCCTAATAAAGCCTACTCTTTGCAGGTAATGGAACGCTTTGGATGCTCTTTAAACCTTTTATGTCCCTCTTATCCCTTATTATTGTTAATGCTACACTTCTAAATCTCAAAGTAGGAACACATTGGTATGTCACAATCAGGAGAGAGACATGTCAAAAGTAATTTATTATTAATTCTCGTATTGGTTACTAGTGTCACAGAAAATGCAAAAATTATGTGAAGAAAATTTTATTTTTGAATTAGACATTTTTCAATGCTATTAGTATAAAAAAATGCTCACTTGCATTATAACATGCTTTTATTTTCTTCTAGGGAGAGTGAAGTAAGTGGAGTTACAATTCAAATGTAGTGTTCATGGGGAGACTGAGGGGGTTAAGTGGGGAGTTTAGTGCCACGTGAAGAGGGTCTAGATTGTGAATATAATCCTTTGAGGAAAAACATTGGTGAGTGCTAACTGATAAATGAGGGTTTTTCTTCATTAATATTGATAATTTCAAATGGATTCATATAGACATAGTATTATAAAATATATGAATGGGCACCATTAGGAATTAGGGTGAGGCTTTTATTAAATCAAATATCTGCTCATCATACTTCCTATTTTCTGTGTTTTCAACAGGGCAATAAGCAAAAGAAATAGCAGCTAAGTAAGAATCAAAACATAATATTAAGGACTGAGCAAAGGCTTGATACCTTAATACACAGCTCTGATATAGCCTGGTTTTGAGCAGCATATATGGAACCATATATGTTGCCCAAAAATCTTTATCTACAGAGTTTATCACCCTCAGCCTGTTCACATAGATAAAGGAAGCAGAGATGAGGTGAAGCAGGAGATGGTCAATGCTGGAAACCTAGCCCTTGGTGAGCTCTTCCACCTTCGTGTAGGAACCAAGGAGATGGAGCAAACGGATGCGTATGATTTGATGCATGCTCAACCTGCACTCTAGTGAGCGTGACTTCATTACTGTTTGTCTGCTGACTAATCAGACTGAAAGTGTCTTTCTTGGGCCAGGGAGTGGGATTGGGGAGAAGAAGTGAAAGCTAGAATGATTATGGGGGAAAAAAGAGGAAAAAAATGACCAAAAATATATTTCATGAAAATATTGAAGATAATGAGAATTTGAGGCTAATCAAGACACATTTAGGGAAAAAAGAACCATTCAGGATATTTAGATTTTAAAAAAAGCACTCAAACATATATATTATGTTATATATAATATAGTCTAATATATTATATATTTATATTTTATTAGATACATATTTAATTTTATACATATATATTTATATATAATTTGGCATATAATATTATATATTATATCATGTTATATATAATATTAAATATATTAATAATAATGTAAATAATTAACAATGTAAATATATTATATATAACATTATATATAGTATATACATATATTATATCATATATGAAATATACCATGCACACAAATACACCATGCGCACATATATCACTTAATCACTTAAGGAAACAGACCCTATATGTATGTATCTGCAGAGTAAACCTATGAAAACAACTTATTCTAATTACACTAGTGCTTTTAGTCATGAAATAATGACGCGTAAGTCACCAAACGCATGAACCAACTATGAAAGAAAATACCAAGGTGAGGAAACACACAGCTGACTAGGCAGAGATAAAAAAGAGAAAAACATCTACAAAATAGATTTAGTGTATTCAGAGGAAAACAAGCACTTACTGTATTCATAAAATAAGAGACTGCTGTCAAAATAAGAGAGAATTGTGAACTGTCGCCACCATGTTGCACAATAGATCTCTTGAACTTATTCCTCTTGTCTAACCAACATTTTGTGTTCTTCGACCAGTATCTCCTCAACCACCCCCCCATCCTCAGCCCCTGATAACCACCGTGGTACTCTCTACTTCTATCAGTTCAACTTTTTTTAGATTCCACATGCAAGCGAGATCATGCAGTATTTGTCTTTGTGAGTTAATAATGAAGGAAACGAAAATGTTTCACCCCAAAATACACTTCTTCGATGTATGTATTTTGAGATGGCTGTTGAGAAGACCTGCAAACAGAAATAGACTTGCAAAATTGTCTTTTGTGGGAGAGATTTGCATCTGTAGAGAAAATCTGCATTGATGTAGCTCAGTTTTTTCTGAGGCTTTCCCTTGTCTGGATCTAGAAAAGATTAAATGAAAGTCTGAAAGAAACATTTACTATTTTCCCTGAGAGCTACTGTCTGTGAAGTGCCATCCAGACAAGAGCACCTCTGCTAGCCAGGCCTCCTCTTCTCCCCGTCCCATGACCTGTTTTGCCACAATCCAAGCCCCTATTATTTCTGTAACCTCAAGATGGTGTATTAGCTGCTCAGCTGGGGTAATCACTCAGTGGTTCTCCTTGGTGTGTACATCAATAAATTTGTATGCCTCCTCGCCAATTAATCTACCTTTTGTGAGTTGGCTTTTCAGCCAAACTTCACAGGGCAAAGGGAAAGTTTTCCCTTGGCTCTTACAATGACAATGTATTCTATTCTTGAAAATTGCTAACAGAGTAGATTTTAAATATTCTCACAATCTAGGCCAGGCACTGTGGCTCACACCTGTAATCTTAGCACTCTGGGAGACCGAGGCGGGAGGATCGCTTGAGGTCAGGAGTTTAAGGCTGCAGTGAGCTATGATGACACCACTGAACTCTAGCTGGGGGGACAGAACAAGATTCTGTCTTTAATAAATAAATAAATAAATGTTCTCACAATGAAAAAATAATAGGTATGTGAGCTAATTCATATATTAATTGGCTGGATTTAGCCTTTTTACAATGTATACATACAGTATTTCAAAACATGTTGTACATGATAAATATATACAACTTTTGCCAGTTAAAACAATAATACATAAAATTTTTAAAAGATGACCAAAAAAGAGAATTAAAAGAAAAAGAAAGTACCTAAAATTTTAAAAAGTCATCTTAAAGAATAGAAAGTGAAATGAGCAAAACTAAGGATCTAGCTGATGATCTAGAAGATCATTTTATCATTTTATCTGAAAGATATAATTTGAGAAAAATGTCCCAGGAGGCAAAAAGAGCAGAAGACAAAGGGAAGAATAAAAAGAGGAAAGATTATTTTCACGGAAGAAAGATGCAGGATTCCAGATCTTGCCCATAACAAGATTTCCAGACGAAAAGAACCGGCATAATGAATGAAAGAAACAGCCCAATTTGTTTTTTTATAAAAAAGCACTCAAGAAAGAAAACGAGAAGATGATGAGTACGAATCAGTGGTCACTGAAGATTTGTGAAGAAAATGTAAGCTGGGGAAAAAAAAGAAGAAAGAAAAAGCCACTAAATGTGGGTGCCTGAAACACTATCCTTTGAGCGTCAGAATTTCAGTCTCAAAGGAGTCCATTTCCTCCCCCGCAGTTTCAGTTTCCGGGTTACACGTTTACATGATTTTAAACCCGTAAATGTCGTTTTCATTGTGTTTATACTTTTGTGTTTGTGTTACAACTTTAGCTACATTTCAGATGGGAAATTTATAAACTTTACAATTTTAAAATAACAACGTAAACAAACTCTAGGAGAGGAAGGAGAAGAGACATATGGTTGGAAGAGTCACTATGTGATTAATCTTTTGGAGAGTGGAACCAAACCAAATGATACTGTCTAAAGTTAGTAAATCGAGAAAAAAAATCAAAACATTTGTTTTAAATTCATAGAGGAGACTACCTGAAGAAACAAAACTGAGAAACTATGAAAAGAACTTGACTATCTAGAGAAGAAATGGGTATTGGTGTGGGAGGAATTTTGTACTGTAAATCTGAAACTCATCTATATGTATTTTTAAAAATCTTATAGATAATTCTTTAATTTAAAATATACATTTTTAAAAATTAAAGAGCACACTTGTCAACAAGAAGACTGGGTAAATACATTATAATAAAATAAATTGTAATGGCCACTCATTTAGATAACGTGCGTCACTTCTGAAAGTGCTTTTATATGTTGCTAAAGTAAAAGTCATTTATTGATTACTTCTTCTGGGCAAACCATTATTTTCCCTGGCAACTCATTTATTTTCATCTCTGAGACAGGTAAGGGAAAATATCTTTTTGTCCTTTTGACAGTTAAGAAAACTAAAACACAGAGAGAGTAAGTTGCTTTGCCAAAGGTCATATATCTAATCCTGGTGGTACTAAACCTGTGTTTTCCTTTCTAACCCTAGCATCTTTCCATTTGACTCTCTTCCCAATCACTGTGAAGTGGTTGATTGCCAAAAAAAGGTAGTCCAGAGAAGCCCAAGTGAAAAATTGGTAGAAGTACGTGGAAGGGGGATTGGGAAATGGAAAAGTAATTACTATTTCCTACGTGACTTTTATCTTCCAGGCACTGTGGTAGATGCTTACACAGATTTCACTTCATTAATCCTCACAACAACCCTGAAACTGAGGCTCAAACTAGCTAAGGTACTTATGAGAGTCCACATGGCTAGAAAATGGCAGAAAATTAGCAAGGTCTCAAAGTTGTGTTGTTGGGGTTTTTTCTCCCTATAGCAGAATCTCTCAAGCTCACCATTATCGAAGGTTTGGGCTGAATAATTCTTTCTTGTGTGGGGGTGGGGAGGCTCTCCTGTGCATTGTAGGATGTTTAGCATCATCCGTGGCCTCTATCCAATAGATGCCGGTAGCATGTCCACCTCCATTTGTGACAACCAAAGATGTTTCCAGATGTCCCCGGAGTTCAGGGTTGAGAACCACTGCCCTACAGGTATGGATTGTCTTCTTGGGCTGTGTTACCAAATATCTCTTAATGGAACTTAACTTCCTTAATCTTAAATTCCCCATAGCTTTCTCTTTGTATGTCACTGTCAAATTCTTATTGACAATATTGAATTTTAACTGAGCCCTGTGATTATGGAAAACACAAAGATTAAAAATCTCTAAACTCCTTTGTTTTCAGGAGAAGTCTTTCACCAAGGAATCATTCTCCCCCATATGACTTAGATGAAAGTACAAATGTTCCCTTGTTTACCTCTGACAAGGCCGGAGCAGAAGCATGCCCTCCAAACTCCCATTATTTACCTCATAAATGATCAGTTATTATTTTAACACCAAAAACTCCTAATGATACGAACTCAGGTTTTCTCCACATAGATACAGATACCCAAATGATTGAAGAAGTGTCCCATCTTACAGAGAAGGCGCATTGTCATAGTTCCCTGGTACAACCTGTCAATCAATCTCCTAAACCTCTCATCCCCATTTTTAAACCACACACCCACCCTCTCTTTAACTGATGAGGTCACACTAACATTGTCATTGAGATTTTTGGACCAACTTTGGTTACAATCTCAAGGGCATTCAGAGACTGCAATTAAGTAGATGGTTAAAGCTAACAGATGTAAAATAATAGGAAATGCTAAATAGTGTTGAAAGACTAAAATTCAATTTAAAATTTTTCTTCAGATTTCTGTTATAGCAAATTTGTAATTCCTACACTAGATCTGTATATCCATTTAAAATTGGCTATCAGTAGGCCACATCTCTTCCAGAGATGTATTTTGCATGGCTTGTATATTTTTTAACACAGTAATTTGAATTACTTACCTATATTTAACTGACACTTGACATAAAAAATTGGATTTCTGACCTCTCTTCCTATGTTGGTAAGATCTAGTCCACATTTCAGCAAGGAAACAATTTGCTTGACCTTTGTAGACGCTCTCTTTTTGAAAGGAACATAGGCTTTCAAGTTCACCACAGTCTATTGGATTATACCTGGCTGTTCAATCCGTTTATGTTACCTACCAAGCCCCTGTTGTCATCTGCATTTGCAAACTTTGCTCTATGAGGATTCTTTGATCTTACTCCAGATTCACAAATCCACAATCTCCTTTCCCTGCACATTTCATCTACTTAAGTTAAGATGCACACATAGCGGGAATGGATAGATTTTTTTTCCCAGGGATAAATATCCAAAGAGCGTCCATATATTACCCTGGGAAATAGCCTGGTGAAGGAGAAAACCAGCTCTGTGAAAAATAATGGGTAAATCACTGATGTCCTGGTTGGTCAGATTGACAATAATTATAAAAAGATTTATGTTGAATGAAGTAATCTCAAGAATTTATACTGAACAAGATATGTGTACATTAATAATTTGGAATAAAATAAAGGTTCTTTGATTTTTTTTCCTCTTCAAAGATGATAATATATTAATATATTGTTTGTTAAAAGATAATGTCTTGTTTTAAATTTTGCATGTTCTGATTTTCTTAAAAAAACTAATTTAGAAATGTTTTATAAGTCTTTTCAAATTACAAGAAAGACGGTAATGACACAAATCACAAATACTATAAAATTGTCTTAGGCATTATAGTTTCTAGAAATTAGCATTTTAAAGTACATTTTGAGTTTATGATCAAATGTTAATGCATAAGAGCATCTTGATTTAAATTGAAAAATTTCACTATCTATCTATCAGTATCTACATATCTATCTAATCTGAGTCATTGTTAAAACAGTGTCTGTCAAAATTTTGGGGCTGGGTTTTAAAATATATGCATTAATGTTCTAGCTATCTGACATGGCCAACCTATGGCTAGCCTCTGATAAAATAAAATAAATAAATAAAGCTGTAACCAAACCCAAAACCTTTTATTACTCCTTTATTGTCTTGCCCATTAGCTTTCTTGTTTTCCCTCTTACTAAACAATTTATTTTTAGCCCTTGAGTTTTAATACTGCTTCGTAAACACTTAATTAGACCAAACAATAGACTATCAAATGGATGGTCTCTATTCCCTTCATGTTACATTTAAATAAATAAAATAATATAAAAATTATCAAGATAAAACCCTTTTAAATATCTGTTACTTCAAAAATACTGTGTTTGGAGTTATGATCATTATTAATTATTGATTATAGAAAATAATTGGTTTCAGAACTTGTTAAGAGAGAACACATATTCTGATGCAGTTCTATTTTAGGAAATTTTTTCACTCATTTCTAATTTGTGCATAGAATTTTCTCTTGGGACTAGTCCTTGCACTGGATGCCAAGAAAGCCATTTTGTAGGAAATCAGTTACTGTAAGACACTTGCACAGAATGGAAAAATATTCCCTTACTACTTCACTACAAGATACTGTCTGTGGAAATTATCAGTAATTCCAAGCATTCACACAATATCTGTACAAAGTGACATTATCAGAGACATGGCATTGACAAGAAGAATTGCAAAGCTGCAAGGAAGATAAAGTAATTTGCAAAAGTACAGTAGGCCATCACAATAATGCCAAAACAGTTCTAGATGATGGAAATTATACGTATGTTCATGTCTTTAGTACTAGGAAACAAAGTTTAAGTACCTGGATTATGTCAGGAGTTAATCTGACCTATGCTTTAAAGCATCTAAATTATACTAACAAATAAAAATTAGAAGTTTTGTGTTGCTATGAAGATGTGACGTTTCTTCCAAGAACTTTCATTTGTTTATTTGGAGTCTTTTGTCTGCCTATTTTTCAATATAATCACTGAAAATCTGTGTAATTAAAAAGAAACAACAAATAGAAGAGTGAGTATTTATCTGATGTGTGTGCTTAACTTCAGTATATATTGTGTTAGAAAATATAAATATTTTATTTGCCTAGAATTGATATTAACTTAACAGACTCTGGAGCCTAGTCAATGATCTATAATTGTGTCAACCCATTTGATGTGCAGAATCATATACATTTTTTGAATCATGACATAGCCATCTAAGAGAAAAAAAAATTAAGGAAGCATAATCAATAGAGGTGGACATAAACCTGAGTAGGTGCTATGCACAAATGGTAAAATAGAAAATCCATTATAAGTCGTCTTTGACAAACTAGATTCCTTCCTTGTAACCATGGGGAAATTCAATCAATTCAGGCAAACACTCATTTTACAAAACGAAGTGTTTCCCTACATAACAAAAGAGAAGATCGAGGAAATTTTTACCTAGTTGATGAGATTAAGTTTTTAATGTTCTATTGAAAGGCAATGGTCTCTCATTGAGTTATCAGCAAAGAAAAGAAAACAGACTACCTCTTAATCAAACACCGATTAAACCTTGCCATCATGTGAAAATTCAGGGAGATCATATATATTGTCACTAAGGAGGCTTATAGATTGCTACTGTCATTTTATAGATGTATATTGATGAAATTATGCATCTATCAATAATAGCACAGCACCATTTGAGTTATTTCTCTAAAACTCAGAATTTTCATGTATATAATAAATGTCTTATACTATGGTTATGTAAATCATTTGAAAGACATGCATTTAAGTCTAGAAATACAGGTTAAGCATCCCTAATATGAAAATCAAAAGTCTGAAATGCTCCAAAACCTGAAACTGTTTGAGTGCCAACATGATGCCATGAGTAGAAAATTCCACACAAGTACTTAATGCAAACTTTGTTTCATGCACAAAAGTATTAAAATATTGTATCAAATTACCTTCAGGGTATGAGTTAAGTTGTACATGAAACATAAATGAATTTCACATTTAGGCTTGGGTCCCATCCCCAAGATATCTCATTATATACAATATATGCAAATATTCCAAAATCCAAAAAAATCCAAATCAAAGCCCTTCTGGCCCCAAGCATTTTTGGTAAGGTATACTCAACCTGTACAATTTTGGCTGTGAAACACAGCAAAGCAAGCTAATCCATTCGTGCATTAAATGATTGCATGTTGAGTTTGTGCTATGGGTCAGGCACTGTCCTAGGTACAGGGCATAAAGTCACACTCCTTTCTGCCTCTTCATGGAGAAACAATTTTACATTCTCATTTGCAGTTAAGAGTAACCATATGACCTTGTCTTAGGCTTATCCATTAGAAACCTCCCATGCATGATCATCCATGTTCTTTTCTCATTTCCTAAAACTGAAATTCAGGCGATTCCCAAGGTAACTCTGGAAGCTGAGTTTTGAAGATGTTTTAGCCACATGGGGAAGAAACATTGGTTCCAGAATCATTGTTTGTAGGAGAGTAACCCAGTTGAAACCCCCCTGTTCTAGCTGTTATGAGAGATGTAATTTTTATAGTATTAAGCTATTGATATTTTAAAGTTTATTTTTTATAGCAGCAATTGTTAACTAATCCAAATGGTTTCAGCTCAAATAAGAAAAACATGCTTAAGGTAACAAGAACTCTAGGAAGGTTCTGCAGTTTAAGGATATCATTAAAATCCTGAGAGGTTACCATCCTTCCTCTATTTTTAATGCATGGGCCTTCTGTCCTTGCGTTTGTTGTTACATAGCCACAAAGTGGCTGCCACAGCTTCAGACACTGTGGTCATGTGAGGGGACGATATGGAGAATGCAGGGTTGGAGGAATGGTGACTGGGACTGCAAAGAGGATGTTTTCCTTTATGACTTTTTCTTTTATTTAATGAAAGGAATCTTTACCAAAATTTCCCCATGTCATGGATTGAATTTTTCTGTACCCCCCAAATTCATATGTTACAATCCTATCCCTCAAAATGGTGATATTTGGAGGTGGGGCCTTCAGTAGGTAATTAGATTTAGATAAGATCATGGGATTGGGGCCCCTATGAGGGGATTAGTGTCCTTATAAGAAGAGCAAGAGAGACTACAGCACACACTCCCTCTCTCTCTCTTCGCCTCTGCCAGATGAAGACACAGGGAGAAGGCAACTGTCCGAAAGACAGGAAGAGAGCTGTCACAAGGAATTAAATCTACCAGCACCTTGATCTTGGACTCTGTAGCCTCCAGAACTGTGAGAAATAAACGTCTGTTGTTTAAGCCACCCGGTCTATGATATTTTGCTGTAGTCGCCCTAGTAGACTAGCATTCCTCACTATACATTTATTTTTTTTTGACCCAAGTCTATGTTAACATCCCCAATTCTCCTATTCATAATTAATCAGAGGAGATACGGACCATCTGGACATTCTTCAGAATTGTTTCAGGTGCTCAGACATTTTGCACATTGGTCCATTGTGTCAATGATATCAGTGAATTGGACCAGAGTAGCAAGAAGTCATAAATATGTTAGAGGCCTTAGAAAGTCACATGTGCTCCAGCAAGTGGATTATAAACCCCTTGAAGATTTAGGGGCCAGCCACATCAGTGATAATTTTAGGAGTCCAACAGTCTGGGGCATGTTGAAACAATCCAATCAAATTAAAACACAAAGTATTTCACTACTTTGAATTCTAGATACAGCATGTATCCATATATATGACCATATGACACAACAGATTCTATATTATTACATGTATGAGTGGCAGGAAAGGATGGAGAGTTTATGGCAAGTTCTAATAGGAGAATCTAACATAGACCCCTAGGGTTCTGATGCAAGATAATGCCACCTGCAGTGAAGAATTATATTCTATTCTAAAAACAGTTCTTAGGAAATATGGGTCAGCTGACCATGAGATATCAAGTAATTATGTAGCCAGACCTTTCCATCATGAACGAATTTCTGAGAGACTCACCAAGTCATAAGGTGGGGCAGACCGAGATGAAATCCATCAAAAGATAGGATTTCACATCTGGGATTGAGTGAGAGCAGAGATAGAGAGCACACGCACAATGCACACTTAGGTAGCCATGTCGTCCATCACTATTACACACAGGTCCCTCCCTCAGCTCACACCTGTGGCTATATGAGGAAGACTCTTCTGACTAGCTGACGGAGGAGGAAAGCAACTAGCTTGGTTCACAGTTGCATTGGCTCAGTATGTGAGTGAAAACTAAAAATTACCCTGAAAAGCAGCTGATGAGTAAGTCCCCCCACGGTCAGAGCTCTAGGTGTTGCACCTAGTTTACCACTTGGTGCAGAAAGAAAAGGGGCCCAAGATAAGAATATATATAGACTCACGGGCTGTAGTGAATGGCCTGACTGATTGGTGAGGAGCCTGGAAGGAGAAAAATTAAATGACTGGGAAAAAGGAGATATGGGAAAGAGGTACATGGATGAATCTGTGGGAATAGTCACAAACTGTGAACATCTTTATGTCACAGGTTAACACTCACCTGAAAGCATCCAACATAAAAGAGACATTGAGCAACCAAGTTGAAGATACCTGGTTCATGGCATTCAGCATCCCTCACGTGCTGGCACAATAGGCAAATGAATTGAGCAGTCATGGTGTCAGGGAAGGGATCAGCCCTATAGTATGAGATACCACTAACCAAGTTTGATTGAGTTACTGCCATTTCTGAATATCCAACTTGCCAATAACAGAGACAAGTGCTATACTTCCAATATGGCACCATCCTCTGAGGAGACCAACCAGCCACTTGGTAGCCTGTTGATTGTATTAGATCCCTTCCACCCTGGGAATGGCAGAAATTCATCTTGACTGGAATGGTCCACACACCAAGAATGTATTTGCCTTTCCTGCTCACAGAGCCTCTATCAGCATCATTATACAATGGACTAAAGAATGTTTGATATATCAACATCCATCTATGTAACATCATATTGAACCAAGTAATCCACATGTCAGCAAAGGAAATGTGGCAGGTAACCACAGGATCCATGGACTCTACCACATACCACAGCACTCAGAAGCTGCCAGCCTTATAGAGTAATAGAAGAGTCTCATAAAGGCACAGCTTGGAAATAACACACTGAGAAGATGGGTCCCCATCCTCCAGGGCACAGTATGCACTGTACATCAAGGACCATTATGTATAACCATGTCCTCAACAGGTATAACACGTGGATACAGGAAATAAGAGGTGTCCCTACTTATCATCACCCCAGTGACCCACTTAGGGAATTTGTGCTTCCTGTCCCCACAATTGTTGGCTCTATAGGTTTAAAGGTTCTGGATCTCTGAGGGCCACAAAAACCCATTAAAATTTAAACTATAACTGCTACCAAGTTACTTTGACCTTCTCATCCCAGTTTACCAGCAGATAAATAAATAAATCATCTTCCTGAAGAATTCCTCTTGATCGTCAGGAAGATGTGTGGCTACTGTTACACAATGGGGGCCAGGAAGAATTCGCATGGCCCCCTCATGATGCGGCTGGTGATTTGCCAAGCATCTCTTGGTTCTCTCTTGCCAAATTTTTGTGGTAACTGAACAAGAGCAACAGGTGAGGCCTGAGAAACTTATGGTGAATAAGAGCCCTGACCCCTCAGGGATGACATTCTGCAATACGCCAGTCAGTAGCTACCTAGATTAGCAGAGGCACCAGTTGAAGGTAAATCTAGACACCATAACGGAAGAGAGAAACGATGAGCATAATTTACGACCTCTGACTAGCTGTAGTGCTGTAGCTTGTCTCAATTACTTCCCACCTGTGTGTTTCCCCAGGAACTCTAGAGGAGCTAGTTCCAGAACTTAACACAGTCAGGCACTGCATAATGATGTTTTGGTCAATGACCGGGCTACATATAGGACAGTGGTCCCATAAGATTATAATACCATTATTTTTACTGTACCATTTTTGTGTTTAGATATGTACATACTTACCATTGTGTTATAGTTGCCTACAGTATTCAGTATGGTAACATGCTGCACAACTTTGTAGTCTAAGAGCAATAAGCTGTACCATATAGCCTAGGTGTGTTGTAGGCTATATTATCTAGGTTTGTGTAGGTAGGCTCTATGATGTTTGCACAATGACAAAATCAGCTAAAGAAACCTTTCTCAGAATGTATCCTTATCACTAAGCTACATGTGACTGCACAGAAATCACAAAGATCTGAATAGCACAGGGAGTGGAATGTCCCAGATGCTGTTGTACACCATCTATTTCCCCTTTCAGGACTGACACTCTTACTTTCCCAACTCTGGGAGTATTTTTGGCTGACAGCCTTCAGCAAGGGCCTTCCTCTGGGAATTGCCTTTAGCCAAGGAGAGCTAAGTCACCCATGGTTATGCCCCCAGCCCTCATGCAATGACTGAATGATGAAGTGGTATGAATGCCTACTCCTTTGGGGAAAGTTAGGAAAATTTTATAGATACATCTCAGCACCAGAGCTCTTGGTGAGAAAGATGGATCTGCTGAGGTCTTAATTTTGACTGCATTCCTCTGCCCAACCTAGGTTCCTTCATTCCCCCACAGGTGTTAATTCCAAGGGAACTCCCAGTAAACTTCCTATATGAACATTTCTGTCTCAAAGTCTAATTTCTAGAGAGCCCTTCCTAAAACAGTGATCAAAAAATGATCTGTGTACAAAGATGGTATTTGAACTGAGACCCAAGTGACATGAAAGATTCAGCCATAACAAGAATTATTCAAAAACTGTTACAGGTAGCAGGATAAGATTTATTTTTTATGCACAATCTCTCTCCCATTCAAGGTGATCCAATCATACCTCTATTTCCTATCCTAGGAAAGTCAAATAAAGTTTTTAAGAAGTTTTGAAGCCCTATCATTTATTTAAAAATTACACCCATATAAATTTTCAGCAAGAACTAGACATTTCAGTAATGCCATACTTTAATCAATTACAGACAGAAAATGAAGTGATACTTTTAGAATTTAGGGCTTGCAGGTCATGTTACTGAGGGATTAATGTATTCCATGTTGATGATATAGTTTGTTAACTAGCCAATAGGAGTCATTATCTAAAGAAATTCTTCATTAGTGAGATTTTGGTGATCTAAGAGTACTTAAATGAGAATCAATATTTCTAATCTCTTTCAAAGCATTCTAGCAAAGATCTTCACATTGGAATTCAATACAGAATCAGATCTGAAGTCTCCATATTTTAAAAATTTTATCTTTAACTGGGATCAGAGTCACAATCTTTAATATGAGGTTAAGAGAAACATTTATTAAGTGGAAAACATTGGGGGGAGTGGGTTCTCTGTTGGCTAGGTTGCAATAGCCTTATTACTATTATCACCTTTATTTATATAAAGAAATTGTTGCAACATCTTGGGTCTTGATAACATGGCCGACTGAGTGTCAGCCACACAGGCACATAGCTGTCTCAGTCTAATCTCTGCCAGACGGGCTATCTCCTTACTATCAAAGTGGTTCTTTTCACAAGAGTGTAATGTCTAGATTAGACCGCTATTCTGCTTGAGCAAAACCTTTTATTACTATTTGTAAGAGGTAGCACCAAGAGAATAAGTTTAAACTTGAGAAATATCAGGTTTGAAATGGATGTGCATTGGTTTATTTATCCTTAAACCTTTTTACAAGTTTCAGAATAATACGAACTGGCTATCTATCACATCTGAAATGAGCTGTTGCCACAAATAAAAACCAAATTTGTTATCAGTGTTTCATAGAGAAACTGAAAATAAATATACACATACGTACATATACAGATGGTTCCTGATTTATGGTGGTTGACTTAAGATTTTTTAACTTTACAATGGTGCAAAAACAATATGCATTTAGTGCATTCCTTGACTTACAGTGGGGTTCCATCACGATAAACCCACTGTATTTTTTAAAAAACACGATAAATCCCATGTAAAAATACAATGGGTTTATTGGGATGGAACCCCATCCTAAGTCAAGGAGCATCTGTGTGTACATGTGCATATGTGTATATATGTATATGTGTATATAGGTATATGTATATAATGAACTTATTAAGCTCTTTTCCCTGATTAGTGACTTTCATTCCTTTTGACCCCAGCTATCCCTAATCTATCTATTGTCTTCCTTCCCATTCTCCACTTTAGTATTTACTTGTTCATTCTCTTATTCATCAATCATGAAAGTCTTCATATATTTGTACATTTCTTGAAAGCATATAAACACACAAATTCAATGTACACATATAAACATATATGTATATACTGTGTACCAGAGTTCAGCAAAGTACAGCTTGTATGTTGACCATCTCTTTTTGTAAATAAAGTTTTATTAGAATGCAGCCATGATTACATGTTCACATATTACCTATGCCTGCTTTTGTGTTACTACACAGAGTTGAGTAGTTGTGTAAGAAACTGCATGTCCCACAAGTCTAAAGTAGTTCCTATCTAGCCATTTAAGGAAAAGTTTGCTGCCCTGATATAGACACGTTGTATTAGTTGTCTTTTGCCATGTAATCATCCTGAAACTTCATGGATTAAACAATAGTCATTTGTTAACTCTAAATACCGGGGGTTGACAATTTTGGCTGAGTCCATTTGCATAATCCTTCTGCAGATCTCCCCTGGGTTTACTCACAGAGTGGCAGCTAGCTGATCACATAGCAAGGGGTTGATGGTCTAGGACAGTCTCCTTCCTGCAACTGGTGGTGGTTGGTGCTGGCTGTTGGCTAGGACCTTTCCCACATGCTGTCTTATCTTTAAGGAGGCTACATCTAATTTTTCTTGTGATGCTATCAGGGCAGCAGTCTAAGAAAACAAGAGCAGAAGCTGTAAGGCAGCTTGGAGTTCTAGGTTTGGAATATCACATCCGTCAAATTCTAATTAATGATCAAAGCAAGTCACGAGGCCAACCAAGTTTTAAGGGGTTGTAAAAATTGTCTCCACTTCTTCATGGGAGGATTGGCAAAATCACATTTATCGTACAGAAACTGGAAGAATTTATGGCTTTTTTTTAATATAATGTACTATACTCATAAATACCCTGGATTGCATTGATACCATATTATCTGGCAATTTCAGGAACAGAAATGTTCCATATAAAAGTGTTTTCTAGGAATTCAATTATAAACCATTTGAAAACTTGGAAATATTTGTGGTAGAACATTATTAATACTCTCTAGTATTTTATCCTGTCTTTCTACATAGAATATGTTGATTATAACTTAACCTATATTCATGAATAGCTTTGTCATTATCTAGTGTTATTTATGCAGGCATCTAATATAGCAGTGTCCTCAGTGATTATTGATAAAGGTAGTTGTATAGTTGTCCCTAAATCAAGTGATTAGATTTTTTTTCCTTTTATTTTTAGTTGACACATAATGATTGTACATGTTTATGGTATACAGACTGATATTTCAATATGTGTATACATTATGTACACAAATCAATAAATGTGCTACATCACATCAACAGAATGAAGGACAAAAACCATATGATCATCTCAATAGATGCAGAAAAAGTATTTGATAAAATTTAACATCCCTTCATGATAAAAACTCTCAACAAATTAGGCATAGAAGGAACATATCTCAGCACAAAAAAGGCCATATACAACAAACCCAGAGCTAACATTATATTGAATGGGAAAAAGCTGAAAGCCTTCCCTCTAAGAACTGGAGAAAGACAAGGATGCCCACTTTTACCACTCCTGTTCAATATAGTACTGTAGGTCCTAGCCAGGGTGATTAAGCAAAAAAAAGAAAGAAAAGGGAATCCAAATTGGGAAAAAAAAAAAATTTAACCTTATGATTGTCTAGCAATAACCTTGATTTCATTTGCTCTTTCTAATTTTCTGCTTTTAGTTATTGGCTGAAAAATTTTAAATTTTAAAATTGTTAATTTAAAAAAATATTTAAATTGTGTCTAAAGAAAAAATATATGGTTTCTGTCTGAAAGCCTTCCCCAAACAGTCTTCATTTTAATGCAGTTTAATTTGGTTAAATCACAAAGAATTCTCAGGCAAGAGTTGGTCAGCATTCAGCAGCCTGCTAGGAAGCTGGTTTCTCTCTACCAGGCAGCTTAGAAGACATTTGAAAAAAACAAAACTTTGTAAGTATTAGTGATCAACTGGTAGTTGTACTTGCTCCCTCTCTCTCTTACACACATACATACAAACACACACACACACACATTATATTTTATATAATAAAAACCAATTTCTCAAACACTAATCTTTACATACTAGGATTGGTGAAGTCTTTCAGAAAAAGGTATATAGAACAAAATTCAGATTTCTAACTTATCTAAAAAGTTGGACAATCTGACAATACCAGTACCTCTTTCCCACCTAGCTATCATTCAGAAAAGCCTGGGAGTTGCTGATACACTTTGACCAAGCAATCTTCTCTAGTTAGCTGCCCTTGCATACAACCACGTCTGCTCATTCTTGTGGCCCATCCTGTCCATATGGCATTGAATTTGGAAGCTAGATTTATATTAACCTTTCCTTGGATCTACATTTGCCCTCAATGGACTGGATGTATTTACTCATATTAATGCTCTGGAACTTACCACTTGTGGGGTTTCCTTTAACTCTTTCTGTACCACATTAAGATCAATTCTTAAAACACTGGCCTTTCTACTGGTGTTGATTTTCTGTTTCTGTGGCTTTTTATGGATGAATGTCTGTTCCTTTACAACTATCCTTTGCATTGCATCATGCTATTGAAGAGATATTTTTCTTTGTCTACTTAAAGAAGCAATGGCTATTCTTTTTATTTTTTGTATTTGTTACCTTGGCCCACATTTTAATTTGTGCTGGGTTCAATTTCCTCGTGCACACCGGGTACGATTATTTATGATGATATATTTTTCTCCAGCAGGAAGCTCAGTCTTGTCTCTGACAACCAGTACATTAAGGTAAGTCTGAAGTTCTTCTTTCCTCTGAAGGACAGCTTCCATCCTTACACAGAAAGGCCAATTTACTTCCTAATCACATCTACTTTCTAGTCTTAATGACCCCCTGACCAGGAATTATATTCACTAACATGATCTCACCCTAACTGTTTTATGTAGATGGACTGTTCAGATATTTAAACCTTAATGAATCCCCTCTGCTCACTCTTTCTCCAGCTATGACTCATTCAACACTTTTAAATTCTCATCCTATATACAGGAGTACATAGAAATGCAGCATAGAGTTAAAAAGACTATAATGATTGTCTTTTTAGTCCTATGCAGTCTTCTGAGTATGACTAAAATTCTCTCTTTTTTTCCACTCTGCTATTATCATCTTATTACGGAAAAATTGTGTTTTAGGGTTGCATGTGTCTCTTTAAGATTCCTCTCCTCTCATAGGTCAAGAGTTACTTTATATGCCTGTGTGGGTTTGTGGTTAGAATTTGCAGACTAAGGCAAATTAAACTGAGGTTCTTGAACCACAATTTCTAGACAGATATACTTAATATTCGAGTTCATGAGCTTTAGATAAGTTAAATGTACCAGAAAGACATGACCCAGAAATGATTTATAGATAATCTCAGAAGTTCCCAAACATTCTTGGTTTGAAGTACTCTGAGTGTCTTAGTAATATTTTCACTATGCTCCCAGGATAAACAAAATATCTATCATCTTTTTAAAAAGTAGTTGAGTCCAAAAAATGTAATAAGAACTTATGTCCTAACAACCCATTTGTCATTGTGTAACTTCTTAAACCTTGAAATCAGATTGGACACTAGCAGGCTCATTTCCTTTTCCACATTGTTTTCACATGGTAATTGCTGTTTATCATAGCAACTGTCATTAGCCCAGTTTTGAAAAGATGTGACACAGTTGAAAAGAATTAGTGATCTGAACTTGAAACTGAACTACCTCCATGCAGTAGTTTGCACAGTGTCTGACAGATATAGATGTGTGTTCACAGATACATGTGTGTATCTGTGTACCTTGGGTGGTTTGGTGGGTAATTTTACACTTTAGGTATTTAACTTACAGAAAGTTCTTGGCTTCCTGGCACTGTAAAGAGAGGTAGGTCATTGGCAAACACCAGATAGCACATCTCTGCCTGACCCATGAAGAAGCTAAAACTCAGAAAGTCTGAGACTTGCCTATCTTTATTTTTTTTCAGTTTTTCTTTTAAATTTTACTATTATGCCACTTGGTGCTACTACATATGAAATGTTTTAGTCTTGAAAATGGCATTTGGTTCCTTTGATAAGGCAATACTAATGTTCCATAAACTAATCTCATTTAAAATACAGAAATTGATTTAAGTTAATTAATTTATATTGCTCATGTGTATTTTATTACATATTTTGTTCAGTTGGAAGTGCAGAATTCCTTTTGGGGAAGGGTAATGACAGTTTCCTGAATAGCTCTTATTTGTTTGTGTCTGACAGCTCCCAGTGATAGATGCTCTTAGTTAGGTCAGACCTCCAAAACAACAAAGGTCTTCCTCTTCAGTAGAGTGAGCTCCTCTGCTTGCTCCCGCTACAAGTAACTTAAACTTACACTGTTCCCAAAGCTCATTTGCATATGAACTTCCTCCTCCTACCAGGAATGAGATTTTCCTTTATTTAAATCTATCCTTTTTTTAAGATATATTTTAAACTCCGTTTATTTTTTTTCTTCCAATGACACCATTTTCAGTAGAGGCTCTAGGCTTACTTAAATCCTGTTATCCAAATTTCCCACTTGGCTCTTAGAATTTGCTAACTTATATGGAGAGATAAAGGCATAATTAAACAATGCATTTCAATTGTTTACTTTAATTCACAAGAAATTTATTTCAATCCATCATCTGACTACGATTTTGTCTATATGAATTTGCCTCATGGAGGATCAAATCTACAGAAATATTTAGGTCAACTATGTCGACAAAATTTTCACATTTTTTGCACAAAAAATCTATTTAAGGCGATGGCTAACTGTAGCCCATAAGCCAAAGTGCTGTCTGTTTTTGTATGGCTTGTGAGCTAAGAATTTTCTAAAATTTTTAAATGGTTACATTTGAAATTGTTATATAAGTACCCGTGTAATATCCTTGATTTTGCTTTTGATACTCTTGAGTTAAAATATTTACTATCTGGCCCTTTACAGAAAATGTTTGCAGAACTCTGTGACACTTCTTTTTAAATCCATTTTAATGCTATGCTTGTCACTGTTAGCTAAGTGAAACTACCTAAACTAAATTAATTGCATGGGTAATTCAACTACTATATTTAAATTCAAATAATTAAATTCTGTTGACTTCAGTAAACACTCACGGAGCTACTATTTCAAAACAGGTATTAATCTAGGTCCAGGAGATGTAAAAATTAATCAGAAGAGAAGCTCACAATTCAACAGAATCTCCTTATTTTACTTGCAGAATGTCACCTTTACACTTCATTTTATGGACTACAATTGAAGTACTTTACCACGTATTGTAAGTTAGAGGATTGAAGATTGCCTTTTGACTCTTGTGATCATTGAGAAAGTTTGCTGAAGGTAAGAAAGTTATTTTTCTATCTCCTAAAATATATACTTCAGTCCAGATATTTGACTTCTTTTATCACCTTCAGTCAATTCACACCAGAAATTGAATAACATACACAGAGCTTTTGTTGCAATAAAGTATAGCATAGTTGCATTGTTATAGTATAACCATAAAGGTCAGCTAGTGTCGTATTTCTAACTCTGAATAACTCTTACTCCTACTTAAATGACATGCTCCTGATTTTAATTTGCACATCACAGTGTAAAGTAATAGCAATTAAACCTACTATATGAACATTTTTCTCCTTATATTTAAAAGAAACTTGAACTCCATCACTTGCAATTTATTAATTAATAAGTCAAAGTTACTTGATGCCCTTGAAAAACAGTAGGCATGACTTTAAATGCCTCCTAGTCAATTTTAAAAGGCATCTCTTTGTAATACATATGACATTTTTTAATCCCTAAATTATCCATTTAATTTCACAAAATAATTTTGAAACTATACATTTCATGGACACAAAGAAGAGTGTTTTCATCATTAGAAAATTAAAAAGAAAAAAATTACTTAAAGTGGTTCATGAATGTGTCCACACAAAGACATAAGATGCAATAATGACATTCTTATAAATGACAAGTTCATAGAGCAGAACAATGAAAATATTAGTTGACATTTTATGCATTTCCCTAAAATTTAATTTTTTAAAGATTATATATATGTGTGTGTTTGTGGGGGGATGTGTGTATAAAATTAATGCACCAGCACTTATGGTTTGATGAATTATTGTTTCACCCTTATCTTTTAGCTACAAAGGCTTTTCAGCTTATTCCAATGGATACCATTCATTTATTCACTCAACAAACATTTATTAAGTATGTACTATTTTTTAGGCATTATGTGACACCAAATTATTATAATGTCTCCAGGTCTGGTTTCCTTCCAAAGCAAAATAAATAAACTTTACATAAATATCATCCATTGTAAAATCTAGATTAAAAGTAGAGAATTTCTTTTCAAATTTTAAATACCTTTTACAATGGGCAAGTTATTATATAAAGTAATAATATAATGTACTTCTTCATTAAGTATATTCTTGATATTCATCAAATTAATTTGTAACTCATTTATGATACTGTTTTACGATGCATAAAATTATGTATATGTGACTTAATTCATGTTAGCTGATTCAACAGGAGCACCCATATTATAATACATATCTTTTAAGCAACTTTATTTCTCTGTGTATTTGGTCACTGTAACAGTTCACACAAGTCTTCTCCCCCACCTTCAAGGGGGATCTTTGCTTATTTTGGTCTTTTTCATTGAATTCTAGCTAGATTTTCACATTACCTCTACCATTTTTCCTGGTTTCTATCTTCTAGCTTTTTATCTTAGTGGGTGGTGAAAATACCAGAGGCAATGCAGAACCAGGTAACTTCAGCTAAAGAAAAACAGTTATCAACAACTTCTACACAGTCTCAGGTCTGAATTTCTTTACTGCTCACTGTAGACCTGCCCAAAAGTCAATTAAATAATTGACTTTTAAATAACTAGTCAATCAGCTATTTTTTATGAGCAATGACAAAACACAGTTGCATGGCACTGTATGAGTTATAAAACACTTGCACATTTATTATTGTGTTTGATTCTCTCTTAAAAACTCGATGAAAGGTAAAACAAGTAGTTTTACTATGACGATCATTTTTACAGAGGACAATCTTTAAGTCCAGCAGTCCCTGTTGCATTTTCTAATATTACATGGCTTGTAATGCTAGAATTGGACCTAGGTATTCTTATATCAAATGTTATATTATTTTTCATTGTATCATGCCTCCTCTTTTCACACTATGTATTGAAATCAAGTGCTGAAAACAAAAACAAAATTAAAAAACAGTCCTCTACCAAATGTGGTGGGAGATGGGAACTACAACTCTGAGACCTAATGGTGATAAATGTATTTCAAAAATGAACTGATACATTAAAAATAAGTGTCAAAAACAGACATACCTTAGTAGTGCAGAAGAAGAAACACTACTGCATGCTGGATAATCAGGGGAAGAATAAGATACAAGATGAAATATAAACTGGCTCTTTAAGAATGGATGGGCTGTTTTATGTTAAAGGAGTGGCAAGAACATTCTGGAAATGAGCAATAAAATGAACAAACTAATGAGGTGATAATGGACATGAAATGTTTGGAAAGTGAGTTATTTGCTATTAGTCTGGATAGTGTTCAAGAATATAGACTTTGGAGTCAAACAGAGAAAGTTCACCACTTATTAGCGTGATGAACTAGCATAAATTATTTAAGCTTTCTGAGGTTCAGTTTCTTTATTTTAAAAATGCGAAGATAGCAGACCAGTCCCAGGCTGCTGAAAAGAAAAAGATTAAAAATGCATAGACACCCTTAGCAGAGTGCCCGGCATGATGTGTGCACTCAATATGTGGCCGTGGTTATTAGTTGTAGTAGTAGTATCCCTGGCTTGCTGGAGTCAGGATGACTAGTTAGTTAGTGGTGTTATCTAGAAAGTTGATTCTAGAGCACCACTGTGACTATTTGCAGCTTACGCTTATACCAGGATGTTATTCTCAGTACTAAGCAACAAAAAGGCTGTCATGCCAGACAGCGCAATGCAGAGGCAGGTGAGCTAAATATATATATTCAAAGACGGGAGAGACTGAACTGAATTGCAGGTCAAAGGACACCAAAAGGAAACCTTTCACAGGGCAAAGTATAACTAGAAACAATTTTTTGTTGTTGCTGCTGCTGTTGTTAATTTTGCCTCTTTAGTATATTGTTGTGAAAAACAACTTCAGAGTAAATTGGTAGGGCATCCAGTGAAAAACGGTAGCGTGAAACCATTTTTAATCTGTTCTCTTCCCTTAAGCCTCACTAAACATATAAATACACTTGAGAGAAGGGGGAATAAAACTTTTTCAGTGTGGTAAAGAAAACACAAAAGACCCTAACTTCAAACCTAAAAACTAAAAAAATCTCTGTCACATATTAAAATTTGGATGAAAAATAGGGGAATGATTAAAGCTGATGTTTATCTCCTCAGACTTTAGACAACTACAGACTTTTCTAAACAAGAGTGACAGGATTCAGAAAAGACAATTTGGTGACCCTTTGTGGCAAGTGTTGAAGAGGTCTAGAAGTATGAATGTTTCAAGGGAGGAAGGGAGAGTGACCAGGTACAGAAACAAATCTACAAAGCAGAACAGGAGAGGGCGTCCTAAAGTGGACCCCTGCTGGTGTGCCACATGTGTTGTGTGATCCTGCTTCTTAGCACAGGGAGGTGGTCGGACATAAGAGAATAAGGAGACAGGGGAACAGCTGTTGTCCCATCATATCACAGGACTTTTCTGTGAGCCACCGTTCCTCCCTGAAAGCCAGATTCTGAACAGAGACATGCTCCTAAGTTGGAGGACATGACAAATTTTTTGAGAGTGTATTTGAGACAATAATCCTGAACTGAAGTTTTAGGTTGTTCCAAGGCAAGTGCAAGTGCCTCCCTCCCCGACTCCCCTGACAAAATGCCCACCAGTTGGGGATAATATTCGAAGTATCATTTTCAAATAGCTACTCCAGGTAGAATTTTATCCTAAACTCCTCACCCCACTGAAAGAGTGGTAATAATAGAAAAAAACAGAATAAGACCCAGGGACTGCAAATTTTAAATATGCATAGAGCTTTATCCAGAATGTTATTTAACACACTAGCAATGATTACTTCTGAGTGAGTAGAATTCTTCTTTGCACTTTTATGTCTTAGTTATATTTTTTTTTAAAAAAAGAGATGTGAACATTTGGCAAATGGATAAGTAAATAAAACATAATACAAAAAGTGATACTCAAGAAGAGAAACTAAGGGGGAATAACTATGGAGCACAAAGTGAGGATCAGCAAAAACTAGAAAATGAAAGAAAAGAAATGAACCATTGATTCATTTACTCAGCAGCCCTTGTGATGTACCAGGTACTGAGTAATTTGCTGGAGACATAGAGATGAAAGGCAAGAGTCACAGAGAAAAAAAGCTCACAGTCTAGTTTGAGAGACAAACCAGGAAAGAAATGATTTCAATAGAGTGAGTTTTTTTCTTTGTTTGGTTTTTCATGGTACATGAAAGTGCAGACTGTGATGGATCAGCATTGTTTCTGAACATTTAAATGTTGTTTGCTTTTCCAGGGACTACTCTGGTGATAATATGTGTAAAATGAGATGGGATACTTATCCAACACTACCTTTGCAGTGGCTCTTGCTTCTGCCCTTGTTGTCCTGAAGCAGGAAGCAATGCAGCACAGATTAATGAAGGGACAAGTACCAGGATAGGCAAAAGTGAAGAAAGTTGAAGGGAAAAACTGACTGGCAGCTATTGTAATTATTATTTCATGTGTGTGGTACGGGAGGAAAGATCTGTGTCCAAAGTGCGATGGAGAGAGACTTCTGTGATGAGACTCTGGAACAGAGAGTGTGGAAAATGGCAGAGAGTGCTAATTAGGGACCTGTCCAACTACTGCTCAACTAATATTGGAGATCATACGTTTTTCAGTTGCAAATTCACATGATAGTCTTACTATTAATTTTCCTAATGATGATTGGTAATGAGGAAGCCAAAGAGAAAAAGATGATTAGATTGGGTTATTTTAGCCATATGTAAGAAGAGTAACAAGAAAGCAAGGACATTACTAATATTGGAAAGAAATGGTCAATTGTGATGATTGACCATGAGGTCTAGGTGAGTTCAAAAAAATAGTAAAGGCAGAAGAGAATGAACTCAGAAACTGAGAAAAGAGGGAAAAATGAAATAGAAGAAATCAGAAACTGGAGGCTTCAAGGAGGTCATGATGACAGGGTAGCATGTAAGAATTGAAGACGTAGGAGATGAAGCAGGCTTGGATGATGAGTTTTCCAGGATGCTACACTGAGTCTGAGTGAACAAAATGGGATGGCAGTAAGGCGTGTGGAAGTCAGGGGGCAGTCAGTCAGCTGTGTCCAGGAATTCAAATTCAATCATGCCAGAATGAAGAGGGTTTTTTTTGTTGTTTTGTTTTGCTTTGTTTTTTAGTTAAATTTGGATAAAAATTCACTAAACGTTTTACTAATTGCTCAATGGAAAAGGAATACATGATTAATATAAACCCATTCATTGTATTTTTTAAAGTTATTTTTCATTATTTGTGTACAAGCTAGTTAGGTAGCACCATCTTTGTTTTTCTCAAATAATATTTTAATAATCCTTATTAAATCCAGATTGAAGAGCCCTATAGGTATTGCTCCAGAAGAATGGTTCTCAAAGTGTGTACTCCTATTTCACCTATGGTCTGAATGTTTGTGTCCCCAGAAAATTCATAAGTGAAATGTTAATTCTCAAGGTGATGGTGCTAGGGGCCTTTGGGAGGTAATTAGGTCATGAGGGTGAAGCGTTCATGAATGGAATTAGTGTCCTTATACAAGGGGCCTGAAGGAGCTAGGTCTCCCCTTCCACCACATGAGGATACAATGAGAGCTGTCTATGAACCAAGAAGAGGGCTCTCACCAGACACTGAATCTTATGAAGCCTTAATCTTAAACTTTCCAGCTTCCAAAATTGTGAGAAATAAACTTTTGTCTTTATAAGCTACCCAGCCTATGGATGGTTTTTTGTTATAGCAGCTCAAACCGACTAAGACACCAACTGACAGCATGAGCATAGCTTGGGAACTTGTTAGAAATGTATATTCTTAGGTCATATCCTAGACTTACTGAGTAGAAACTCTGGAAGTGGGGCCAGCAATCTGTGGTTCACCTTGCCTGCTGTGTCACTCCAATGCATGCTCCAGTTTGAAAACCACTGCTCTGGAAATTATTTGTATTAATTGATTTAGTGATTTTTTTTCTTTTTTTCGGTGCCCATAAAAGTATTAACGGATTTCTACCAATCTCTAAAATCCATCTCTTCCTTCAACCACTTCCTTAAAGTCACCTACAGCCATCATAACACTACCATTTTAACACCCAGCCTACTCAAATGGGTGTTTTAGTATGGCAAAGTCAGCTTTCTTTCTTTTTTTTAACCATTATGGCTCAAAACTGCTTACCATAAGATAAGAGAAATGGAAGCAGGGGAGAGTGCAGCAAAGTAAATAAAACACATCAGAGAATACACTTGACTTGGAACACACTAAGCGCCCATTGCCTGAGACTCTGAGTAGCTGATACTCGTGGGATCAGAACATTTCACTCATTCTGCGGTGTTTGCTCTGGTGGATTGAGAACACATTTTGGAAGACAGTGTATGGGTGGGTGTGTGGAAGTACATATATGTATATAATTTGTATACAATATATTTATTTATTTAGTGTCAGGTAATATATTTTAGCATAAACATATTTTATCAAATAGTTTGGATACAAATAGCATTAAATGATCTAGGGCTAGTAAGGCTCAGTTAAACAGGATATGTATTTTTTTTTGAGAAACACTATTTTTTTGATGAAGGAAGGGAAACTTTGAGATTTCCTAACATATACCTTACTGACATTGGGAAAATATTCAGAGTGTACCTACTTCTGATTTTTCAGTTTGAAATTTGGTTGTTTAAGAAGTATAATTTTATTAAAATGTCTCCTTTTAACTATGCATTTTCTAAATATAATACTATAAGCTCATTTATCTGATTAGAGTAATTTATTAAAATCTGGAAAGAACTGGGTTATTACCACTTTTATCTTTATGGAAATTGGTTTTCTAAACACATAATATTTAAGGGGAAATATTTAACCTGTTCCAGCAAATGATGCACTTTCAATTACCATAATAGAATGGATGTAAGTATACACACACATACCACACACACACACATGCACACACGCACATATATATGGAAGCTGGGGGCAAGGGAAGGGGAGGGGAGGGATCTAGTGTTTCCAGTTTCTGGCATTGCCTAAGTAGATGAAGCAAATATTTCAAAAGAGTGCATAAAACAAGTAAAGTAAGAGTATTTTTATACTGTGGCCAACCAATTTGTTGGTTCAAATTCAGTCTAATATAATGAAATAATAAATCACAGAGTGAAATTCAGACTGAACTTTCAGGACGATATTCATTTCAAAGTTGCTCTTAGCCACAGTGCAAATTCTTCTGCAAGAGATAAACCAGGGGATGCTTGAGGTTTTCTCTATTGCCATCTACTGCCACATTTGGTGCTGTGAGATCTTCCCAGACTAAGTGTTCCACCCAACTGAACATCAGTGCGGTGCAAAAACAGAACTCCTTCTGATCAAGCCAACTTGCAACTCTGTAACCGAGAAGAATAAAAATAAACCCTTTTCTTAGAAATGCTAATCCATTTTTCTGACGCTCTGTTTTCTAAGGGGTGCTTTGAGGTATGCTTGGAACTGTGAGCCCTCTGGGGGAACATCAGCCCCACACAACTTGACACAATCATTATTAGAACTGAAGCAGCTAAGCAGCTGTCTGGGTTCAGCATATGGACCACAAACTGGCAGAGAGCCTGAGCTCTCGAGGAAGGACGCCAGTGCTCCTCCGTCGTTTCCTTAGCTGCTGGGAAAGATTTCGGCTCTTCAGCAGTTTCTCTTCCTGACCAGCTTTTCCCAAGATAAATCTGAACTAGCACCATATGTTTCAAGAACAAAAAAAAAAAAAACCAAAAAAAAAAAAAAAGCTTCTGAATTATTACAGCATAGTGTACTCTTGCCCAGGAAATTCAAGCTGCTTAGGCACTGTAATCATAGCACCAGGCAGAATTGGAAAGAACAGTGAACCTGATTTCATAACCCTTTGTCAGACAACACATGGTCCACAAAGAGTAGTACTCCTTAGGCATTTTCCTGAGACAAGAAAACAAGTTGCCCATAGTCCTTTGAAATCATATTCCTGGCTGAATGACCAATTCTCAGATGATGTTAAGGCCAAAAATATTATTGGGGTTTGGGGAGATCAGTGCATTTTTTAAGCATTGTTTTCTAATTTTAAAACTACTGAGTGGCTACAATTGGTAGGTACTGTGTTAAATACTGGGGATATAAGAATGTGTAAGGTACAGTACTTGACTTCACAGAGTTTGAGTGAGGTAAATAAACACATCACCAAAATATGTAAAATTGCATACAGGTGTATTTATAGGGATCCATACAGGGTTTGACAGAATTTTACAAAGGCGTAGTGCTGAAGCCACTCTAGATATTTTATGAAAGGACACCTGAAAGAAAACTGACTTGAATCTTAAAAGAGGTGTAGTGGTAAATATAAGGAACAGTCGGAGAATGGATGGACATTCTTGGTAGTAGAAGCAGTGTAAATAGAGACACAGAAATAAAAAGAAAGATGATATATGAGGAAGACAGTAAGTGTTTAGATTTTTGTTTGATTGTTTATTTTTGCATAAAATCTTCAGGAAAAAATGGATACTTTAATTCCGAAGATATAGACAGGGAAAAGTTAATAGAGAGTGTTTTATTGATTTATTACTCCATTCATTCCGGGGCTCAGTACAGTAGAGTAAAAATAGCCACAAATTCTTTGACACTCTTTTCATCGACAGGTAGAATCCCCTCCTCTAACACCTGGGCTGGTGTTAACATTTGCTTAGTCAATAAAATGTGAAGAAAGTGACCTTCTGAGATTTCTCAGGTTGTGTCTTAAGAACTATCTTTGTACCCTGGGCCTCTTATAATTCTTGCTCTTAGAATAGTCACCATGCAGTGAGGAAACCCAAGCATCTCTATGCAGAAACTCACATGGAGAGGAATAGAAGTTCCCTGCTAACTTCCCAGGCTGAGCTTTCAGCCTACAACCAGCACCAGCTTGCCATGTGAATGGCCCATCTTGGAAATAAATCCTCCAGCTCTCATTGAGCTGCCTCAGCTAATGCTACATGGAGCAGAGATGAGCCTCCCCTGCTGAGCCTTGCCTAAATTATAATTTTTGAGCAAAGTGAATTATTCTTGTGACTTTGAGCCACTGAGTTTTGGGGTCATTTGCTATGTTGCTAATATAATTAACTGGAACAATCAATTAAGTATTTATTGAGTACTTATCCCATTCTTATAGTCTAATGTCATGGAGTTTAGAATTTAATCCTGACAAAGATTCTCTTCTTCACCAAACTCCTCTGAGTCCTTTCTTCATCTAGGCCTCAACCTTGACCTATAAAAGCTAAAGACTCTCACCACAAATGATTTTGTCCACCCTCCTCACCCATCCCTCACATTAGGAAAGCTGAACAATAAATAGCTTCTACCAGCTCAAGGCCACATCCCTAGGATAACCCCTGCCCTCCTTAAGGTGCCTGCCCATGAAAGCTCAAGGCTGACAAAATTTACTATTTGTTTAACATTTAAACAAATCTACTATTTGTTCTAGCATACAACCTCTGACAGTAGGCTCCTGCCTACCCTTTCCT
Source organism: Daubentonia madagascariensis (assembly GCA_023783475.1). Lineage (NCBI taxonomy): Eukaryota > Metazoa > Chordata > Mammalia > Primates > Daubentoniidae > Daubentonia > Daubentonia madagascariensis. The sequence continues at coordinate 72,577,318 of JAKFHU010002088.1, read as the reverse complement.
AGAGCATTTACTAAACAGTGCTTGCAATTGTGAATTCTCTCTCTGTCCCTTTGAGATGTACATGTATCCCCTACCACTCAGGAGCGTCTTCCTCAAGAGCCTGAAAGCCGCTCCTTTGAAATATAATCATCAAGAAAGGTTGGGGACTTGGTCTTTCGGCCTCTGTAAGAAGATAGAATCCTAACTTTGATAATTTCCAGCTAAAGGACACAGCTGGCCTAACCAGTATTTACACTCAACAGCCTTTGCAGTGTTTCACCTCCCTCCCTCTGACTGAGGCCCTGCCCTCTTCCCTCCCTGCTGCCTCATTCTCCTTTTGAAATGCCCAGTCACCTTTGAACAAATCAAAGTTGAGGTCAATTCATGCGAGAGCCTCTTCCTTATTGCAATAGAATATTGCTGATTAAAATCCATCCTTACCACTTTAACGTCCAGCTTTGTTTATCTTTGACAATCCTAAGTCAAATGGATTTTAGCTTTAAAGCTATCTCCGATCCGATAGTAATGGCTGTCTGTGTAGAGTTGGATTCTACCATGAAAATCAGGCAGAAATCACTTAGTGGTGACTTTCAGAGGCAGAGAAAAAAATTGTGGCAGCAAATGTGTTTATTATTTGCCAAATCCACCGTTAGTAAATGCCTTAGAGTAAATGTAGTAAAGTTGTTGTTCGATAACTTTTTTTGACAGCTAAGTTTAGAATAGATACAAGAGAAACAAAGTAGAGTGAGGAAGATTAGTCAAGAACCTATTACAAGTGTTTCAAAAGAGAGAGCAGGAAGGCTTGAACTAGAGCAATGGAGAGAAAGAGAGATGTGGGGATAGAGGAATGGGTTACCGTATGCCAGGGTTTCTTGCCCAGGTGGTGACTAGTTGTGACACTGTATGAAATAGAGGAGTAACTAGCCAGCCAGCAGACGGCAGAGAAAACAGGATTGTGTACTTTGGGATATGTGGCATCTTAGGGCCTGGGGACATATATCTAACTGTCCTCTAACTTTCAGGATATGTATTCAAGTCGGTAATGCAAGAAGAGATTTTGCATGAGGTATACGTTATGTTATCATAACCATAAAGGGGGTAGTTGAAAGGAAAAAAGTGGGGGAGATCCAGTAGGGAGAATTTGTGGATGGAGAAGAAAGGAAAAAAAAATATTGAAAGCTGGTAAACAATAATGCTTACAGGAAAAACAAGAAAAAAATATTTAATGGAATCCACAAGGGAAATAGAGAATGAACAGTACAGAAGTTCTAGTGAAAGGGAGAAGGTGCAGGGTCACACAAATGAACAGAGTATAGATTTTTTAAGAGTAATCAATACTGTCAGATGTTGCAAAATGGTCTTATTAGGTAAGGACTGAAACATGCTCATTATCTGACAACTAAGAAATTATTAGTGACTTTAATAAGAATAGTTTTAATAAAGTAATACAGTTCTAGTTGTATTAGGTTTTTCTGCAAACCTAACCTCTTCTATATTTGGTAGCTTAAAACATAACCAGTTATTTAGCTCAGGAATCCACAGGTTGGCAATCTGGGGTAGGTTTGGCAGAGTGGGTCTTCTAATCTGGGCCAGATGTGGCTGATCTCAGTTTACACAAGGCGAGATTGCTCATGGATCTGTGGTCAGCTGGTAGGTTCACCGGCTGGAATGAGCAGGGAATCTTTCTACATGGTTTCAAATCGTCCAGTAATCTATCACATACGAAGTTCACAGGATTCTAAAAGTAAAAGTACATGTGACCAAAGATTCTTGAGACTCTACTCAGAACACGTACAATATTTTTTCTGTGGCATTGTACCAACCAGTAATATACAAAGCCGTCCAGATGCAAAGAGTGGAGACATACACTCCACATCTTGTTTGAAAAAGCTGCAATGAATTTTCATTTTTGCAATCTACCATGGAACCAGCAAAGAATTCTTAGCATTCTGGTTACTTGCCATGGTCATAGCATTTAATAAGCAAAAATGGCCTCAACTGGTTATTTTAACAAAAGCTTTGTACCATCTTGGCACAAAAAGGACAGGGAGCCTGGCTACTACCCTTTAAGCCCACAGAATGGTTAGAGTGAGAAAACTCCCCCTGACCCACCAAGGCAGCAGAGGAAGCATTGTCCTTAGTAGGAAGCTAGGTTTTTATTTAAGGCCTCACTTAACCTAACTGACTTACTTTTTAAAATGCATGTTGAGAAGACTTCCTGTTTTGTTTCTAGTAATGGGAAGGTCAGGTTATTGGGATATATCCTTTTGTTGAAGACAACTAAAAGAACTAGATAAAATATTGCCGAAGAACTTCTTTAAAAGCATCACACAGACAACAAGACAGTAAGGAATTATCAGGCCAAAAGGGAAGGAATAATGAAAACTTGAAGATTTATGCTGGCACAAAAACTGATTTTGCCCTGAAGGTATTTGATTTTCTAGTACAGGCCTTCTGGGAATGGGACCAAAATCAAAGCCAGAACACACCTAAATGGGAAGTCTAATAGGACTTCTTGGTAAGTTGAGACCCTAAAGAATTTACCCTCAGGCTAAGGGTGAATGGAAGTGACAGATTCTGGGTAGAACTAGTCATATACTGAATTGTGTCTGTATCATCTTAAACTTGATGCAGCAATGAACATTCTCTTTAAAAAATGTTTGTCAATTAGTCCTGAAAACAGCTCTTCAGAGAGAATGATCATTACATCAAAAATGATATCTAGGTGTATACACATGCTAGGCTATGAGAACAAGAGCCAGAAATGGAAATCAGAAACACAGCAAAAGGCAAAGACATCAGATGTTGAAATAATTAGATAATGACTATAAAACAACTATGTTGACAAGGTTTAAATAAATGAAGGACCAACTTAAAGATATCTGCAGAGGACAGGGAATATTAAAAGAGATGTAGCCAGTTTAAAAAGAAAACACTTCTGGAAAAAGTACATAATAGCAATTAAAATCTCTATGAGTGGGCTTAACAACAAACTGAACACAGCTGAAGACAGGCTTGGTATCTACGAAGAATGGTTGAAAATAATTGTCTAGAGTTCATTTAACAAAACCCAAGGAGCGATATACATGAGAGAAATTAGTAATCATGAATGGCACTAAAACAAGATTTAGTATCAGATGGATAGGAGAGACTGTGAGACTGCTGATTTATCTGAAGAGATTGTAGTTGAGAATTTTCTAGATCTGAAAGATAATAATCTGCAGATTCAAGAAGCTCACAAATCCCATGCAGAATAACTAAAATGAAATTTGCAACTAAATATATTATATTGAAACTTCAGAAGAAAAAAAAAGACTAAAAGAAAAATCTTAAGAGAGGCCAGAGGTGAACAAAAGAAGAAAGACTACCTTCAAAAAAGCAAAAGGTAGGCTGATATATGACTTCTTCACAGCAACAAAGATAGACAATAGTGGAATAATGTCTTTATGCACTAAAAGAGAATGATTATAACCTAGAGTACATTTCACAATGTTGGTAAAAAAGGGACTTTTTCAGACATACAACAGTGAGAGGGGTCCTTTTGGCAGACTTTCACTAAAGACATTCTAAAGGATGCACTTCAGGCAGAAGGAAAATAATCCCAGGTACAGCTGAGGTTTAAGAAGGAATAAAGAGCAAAAAAAGGTGGAATTACGTGGGGAAAAAAATACATGCTCTGGACTGAATGATCTCTTAAGTCAGGGGTTAGCAAACTTTTTCTGTACAGGGCCAGGTTGTAAGTATTTTAGGCTTTGCATGCCATATGGTCTCTTTGGAGATGTTCTGCTGTTGTAGTGCAAAAACAGACACTGACAATACATGAAAGAACGAGAGTGTGGCTGGGCTCCAGTAAAACTGGGTTTTACAGAATCAGACAGTGGGCTAATGTGGTCTGAGGACTGTAGTTTGCAGACCCCTAACTTGACTGAGCTTCCACCTCTATTCACGAACCCTTTTAGTTTACCTCCAAGCCTATGAGGAAGGAAAAAAGAATGAAATCAACTCACATCTTTTCTTTCATTGTTGTAGTTTAAGATATACAGGGCCTTTATAAGGCCATAAATTTTAGCACTCTCTGACCTCTCCCTCTACAGTCAGTCCCAAGTAAAGCCCTGAGCCATCGTCACAAAGTAGTTCCTTATGTGCACTTACTGCTTCCAATTGTAGGAAACATCCAACAACAACGAGGCAACCGGAATTGAGGCAACTGGAATGAGCTTTCTGAAACATAAATCTGATAATGCCATTTCTCTGTTGACATTTTTTTGAGGATTTCTGTATCTGGACATCAAGCCCCAAGCCTCTTACCTGGAAGTGAGGGTCTTTGTGAGCTGGCATTGACTCTCACCCTTCCTCTCTAGCTACTTCTTTCTTGCTCCACCCAATCTCATCTTAAAACTCACATTCAGGTCTTGGTCTCTGAGTGTGCCACTCCCCAATCTGCACCAATTTATCTAGCTGTCAAGTACTAGTCTCTCAAAACTCAGCCCACACAACACTTCCCCCAGAAAGTGATGCCACCTCAAATCAGCACAGACAGCTGATTTGGGCTCCCATACTCTTTGCTTATGTCCCCAAGCATAGCAGGCCATACACTATTTCCTTGTTTGTATGTCTTCCCCGTTAAGCAGTGATATTCTTGAGCATCCCTTATTTCTATGTCCTAGCATGGTGCAGAGTGGGCACTCAAGTGTGTGTGTGTGTTAATAAATTATTGGCTGAAGAAAAAAAAATAGCGAGTAACCTTAAGTTTATCATGGAATCAATTTAAATCAAAATTGCCCATTAATCAAGTAACCCATAAATATCTCTTGAGCATGATTATAAAGAGGTCAAATTATTCAAAATATTATTGTATAGTAATTACAGTGTGACTCTTTCAGCAATTTAACTAATCACTTATGTAATTTAAGTTATTTGTAACATTTAAATATGTCTTTGATGTGAAAATAATGAGAATGAGTATAAAGACCAAAGAAAATTTCTAATCAAGCCCACATTTTGAAACAATTTAAATATTGATATAAGATGACCAATCATATGTGCATATTGCAAAGTCAGAATGGATTAGGTTAGCAATCCCTTTAGTTTATTATTTAAACTTTTCATTTTGAAATATAATTCTGAAATTTATCATTTATAGACTCTACTTGTTTATATTTTAATATACTACTTAAATAATCTTTAATAAGCACTGCATTATACAAATAGCAATTTGCTTATGCCTGCCTACACTTTGTGTTTCATTTGTTCATTAATTAAAACACACAATGGACCTACTGGTATGATGATATTTTCTCATAATTCTCTTAAAAATAATTGACTTTAAAACAGTTTTACAATATTTGCCTTAATCTTTTTTTAAATAACAAATTTTCAACCTTGATGTGTTTGTGATATTACAGTATAATTTTCTTTTATTGCTTATTTCAGTAATGTTTAACATTTTCATGTAATACAGAATTAATTTAATATTGACTAGTGTGAAATGAAATCATTTGGTGTTCATTTGAATGTCACATATATTTTCTTAAATGTGTCATTATAATTTAACAATATTTAATAGGCATTAAAAACAAACTGTTACCTTCACATTTGCCTTAGTTTCATTAGCATGCTGTGCTTATGCCTGAATTTAAATTGTGAGTGTGATTGTCTCAGGTCTTTATGTGGTAGACGATGGTGGAGAAGTTTTCTAAAGGGTACCTAAGCGAATTAAAACAAAAAAACTCTAATGTGATTTCTTCCCCCTCTTCCACATTTAAGAAGATTAGGTTGCTGCTTATAGAGTAATATTTTGAGAAGCTTAAATAGAAACTGGCTGAAAAAGTTCCCCCTTGGGCAATATTGTGGAGGATGGATAGGATATTTAGCCACTGTGGGTGCTGGTTTAATTAGTTTACCAGATTGGTTATCAAGGAGGAAAGTCCTGAAATAATAGACAAGAAGTAGGCGAGATATTAGACTAAATAAGTGGGTCAGGGCAACCTTGATTGCCCGAGCTGTTCTTCAGGGCAAGAGGGCCGCATGTGTTGGCAGGACACTATGCTGCAGGGTCCTCCGCTGCCAAAAACATCAGGTAAAAGAAATTAAAGGTGAAAGGTTGTTATGTGACTTTATCAAGACATTTTATCTCTCTGGGACTCATAATTTGAAAGAAAAATGATTTATAATTGTTAAATAAGGAGCTTAGGCAAGATTATTAGTACTTTTTTTTTAATTCTAAAATCATGTGAAATTAAGGGATGTCAAAGAGAGGCTGGAAGGAACTAAACAATCATTTGATAATTTGACCAGTTTCCAAGTTACCAGTATGGTCAGATGCCATGTATCTTACCTACACAAGAGCAGAATTTTGTGTATCCCCCTTTGAAGTTCATGGTGAATCTGGTGTGTTCTTATCAAAAATTATATAATCCTTTTATTTTTTTATTATTGAGTCAGAATTATAATTATCCTTAGTGTCAATATTTGCTAACACATAATCAATGAAATAAATTAAAAATTTTACTCATGTTATTTTGATTATACACAGGTATGTATGAGATTATAGCAGCCATTATTACACATAGTATTTGGCTCGTTCCATTGTATTGTAACAGTGGAAGGAGGCTTAACATAACTAGCTCCATTTTATTTCTGACCCCCTGTGGTACTATCATTTGGGATAAAAGCTTCTGCTTAGTTCTGCACATAAGCCAGCTAATTATAGGGAGAATTTAGTTTGTAGTTCAACTCAAGAAGAAAGATGATGACCATCCCTTTCCCGAAACTAACTCCAGAGGAGATAAGGGAAGTAGACACACAAGTAGGGATGCTATGTTAAGCATTTATAGGAGCATTGTGACCTGACCTGCATCCTCCAAAGTTAACTGACCAAGAACAAAGAAGTTTTACAATCTTCTTGGACCCTCACTGACACCCAGATGTCTGTGGTTCTTGGTTAGCTCTTGCAGTCTCCCCCTCTTCCCCCTTCCTTTAACATAAAATGGGAGCCTAAAGTACATAATAACTTAAGATCATTCTTTAGGATGTTAGTCTATTATCTTCTCGATTTGCTGACTTTCTGAATGAAAGTAGCTTTCCTTGTCCCAACAATTTGTCTCTCAACTTATTGGCTGTCCTGTGGTGAGTGGTACAAACTTGGACTCAGTTACAGTATCCATGTGCACAACCACTCACATGAAAAGAATCGGAAAGCTGATTGTGTTCATGGAGATGACGGCAGTGGAAGGAGCTCAGGAAATTTCACCCCAAAATATGGCTCATTGGTATAAAGAGTATTTTGAATTAAAGGCCCTGAGAGATCAACAGGCATAGGAAGGGGCTTTCCCTCTATCTGCATAAAGACAGACGGACCCATCAAAAAGAACAATCTACTTCCCTTCCCCTCCCTGTTATCTCAATATATTATAGGAAAGAAGATCAAGAATGTAACCAGACCTGGCCCTAATCATTTAAAATATAATATCTGTCTCTCGGGTCAATTGAATTTCCAAAGAGAATCATTTGCAAGTCAATTTGTTCCCCCCATCCACCTGTTCTCCCAAGTATCTATTCATCCTCCCTAGTAACCATTTATTGCCCCTAAACAGAATTACCTATATTCTTCATCACCTCTCCCGTCTAAAATAAGACTATATCAATTTCTGGACTCCGTTGGGATATTGGGTAATCACTCTGTGATTCTCCCTGTGTGCAGGGTAAATAAATCTCTTTCTCTTATTAATCTGCCTTATTGTGAGTTGATCTTTCAACAAACCTTCTGGGGTGAAGGGGAAGTTTCTTCTCACCCCCACACAGTGACAATGGTGGTGGTACCAAAGACTTAGATATGAAAGTCTGAGATAAAATTGAGCAAACACACACACACAAAATACAAGGTATTGGCAAAAATATGAAAAAATAAGGGCTCTCATCTACTACTATTGGAAGTATAAATTTGTACAACCACTTCAGAGAACAATTTAGCAATGTGATAGTAAAGGTGAACAATTTTATAATCTACATCAAGTAATAAATATCCTATATATAAAACTCTCACATATGAACACAAAGCAAATACAAGAGCAATAATACTTATTGCTTTATAATTTATAACAAATTATAAACAACCTAACATCTATCAGCAGGAACATGAAGGAATACATTGTGGTATATTTGTAAGTGGAATAATACTAGGTAGCAGTTGGAATGAATTAGTTACCTCTACTAATATAGATAATACTCAAAAATAAATTATTGAGTAAAAGCAAGGTACATGTTATTACACGTAGTATAATACATTTAAATAAAGGTAACAAAAACTGCAAACAAAATTATATATGTTTATGGATACATAACTATGTAATGAAAGTATAAAATACGTTTATAGAAATTACTGTAGTTTTCATATATAGGCCAGTACATGTAGGTTTAGCACATTCTGATCCCTCTCTCTACAGTCACAGGGAAGGGTCTGGGCGATCTTCAGTCTAAAAAAAACATTCCTTTTATATTCACTGAATTCCTAATTGCAATTATAGTGGAGGAGGAAAGGAAGGAAATGATACAGGGGAAAGGTAAAAAAGGGACCTCAAATGTATCTGTAATGTTTAATTCCTTAAAAAATAACCTGAGGTCTGGATGTGGCGAGTAATGCCTGTAATCCTAGTGCTTTAGAGGCTGAGGCAGGAGGATTGCTTGAGGGCAAGAGTTTGAGACCAACCTGGGCAATATAACAAGACCTCATCACTACAAAAAATTTTTAAAAAATCGTCGGACGTGGTGATGCACACCTGTGTAGTCCTTCCTAGTTACTAGGGAGGCCAAAGCGGGAAGATCACTTGAGTCCGGGAGTTGGAGTTTACCGTGAGCCGTGATTATTCCACTGCATTCTAGCCTGGGCTACAGAGCCAGATCTTGTCTCAAAAAAAAAAAAAAAAAAAGAAAGAAAGAAAAAAGAAAACCCTGAAATAATTATTTCCTAATGTTAACATCTGATGAAACCTGATGTTCATCATAATACTTTTTATAATATTTTATTCTTAATGTGAATGTCTGACACGTATTTCACCACAAAATTTCAAACTTCAACAACAGATACAACAGAAAACACCAAATCTTTATAAGGGAGACATGGGGCTAGGGAAATTAAGAAACACCTCTGTTGCCACAGCACAGAGTTCAGTTCAGAATACTATGTGCTGGAAGGGGTAAATGAAAACCAGAGTCTTTCAGTTCTGAGTATGGTGAGTGATTACAACAGCACCCTTCCTTAATTGCTTCCTGTATTCTATTTGGAACCCAAATTATCAAAGTACTCTTGAACCTGCAGGGTACGATTACAATTAAGAAATGGTGGACTTAATATCACTTGTTAGAGTTTTAATTAATTCACTGTCCCTGAATAGTAAGGATTCAACTACTCTATCAAAAGTATACAGAAATAGAATTTTCACTAAAATGCAGGTGTTTTCTACATGATGGAGTCGAGAGACTTGTCTAACATAGGAAAAATAGTTCATCATTGCTTTCTGTCTCTTTTCCCTGCAGTAAAATGGGCAGAACTAGTAAGTCTCACATGGCCTTAAAGCTGCTAGGATTATTAGAGATTTTTAAATCCCAAGTTAAATTTTAGATTATGGATTGCAGCTGACAAACATGAAAATTATCTTAAAGGAGACTATTTTGACAAAATCTCAATGGGTAATAATTTCTGTAAAGTGTATAAATCTCAGGATTCTGGCCTGGGTTTGAAACTTAAAGAGCAAGACAGTCTTCCAAGTTTTTAATCTGAGACTTGTACTTGATCATTTTACACACAGACTGTATCATTAGTAAAAGGCCATTTGGAAAGTCTGGTATCTCTTCCACGACTGCCAAGTATGTACAAGAGACAATTCTTGAAGAGCAGCTTTGCTTTCTTTTCTAAACAACCTCTAAGAAAGAGGACCTGTTTAGTTCTCTGGACTGGATTAGTTTATTCTATTTTGCAGAAATCACCAGCATGACTGGCAGTCAATGCTATCATAAGCTGCCCTTCACAAAAACGTGTGTAAAGGCTCTCTTCTCACTGTGTGCATTCCCCAAATATGACCTGTCACACTTATGGCTTCACTGGCCACCTTACCATAGTCCAAAGGCAATTCAAGCTCAGTGTATTCAAAATGTGTACTTCTACCCCAAACAAGAGATTTATTTAGTACTCCCAATTTTATTGACTAACAGCATCATTCGTCTGGTTGCTCGTCAGATATATCACACACAAGTTTCTCTTTCAAGTCCTATTGATTTTACCTCTAAAATAGTACATACATAAATCCCCCATATTCAAATCCTTTTGGCTCTCCCTCCTACATAGCTCATATAAATCTACTGTTTCCTGTCTCCATCACCCCACGCTAGTTTTTTTTAAACACATAGAGCAAAACATTTTTGCTGAGTATGGTGAGTAATTACAACAACATAGAGAGGTTACCATCCTCTCTCTCATTGGACAACTTCCATTACCTTGCAAATGGTCTAGTGCCATTCACATTTGCTTCCCTCCCATCTGTAGCCATTTTAGGAAGCCAATGCCTTACCCATTAGGCGACTGGGGCTCCTTGTAGCCATTCTATATATGTTCCAGTTATCTATAGGATTACTTGATCAGAATCTGTCTTCTTTTAAAAGGTAAACTCTATGGAGTTGGGAAACTTGCTTGTGTTTCCAGGAACCCTAGTAGCTGCAACTGCATTATATTCTCATCCTACTTCATGTGCCTTAAATTCTGGAAAACAATTTCATATGTGTGGTTATGAAAATCTTTTCACCAGCAGCAGCATCTTTGGAATAACCTCCTAGCTCTTAAATGTAACTATTTTAAGTTGGACAGCATTTATTAGGACAAAAATGTTTTGCTCTATGTGTTTAAAAAAATCATTTCCCTCTCTTAAAAGTGCCAACTTTCTTCTGCTTCTTTACAGAGATATTGCCAAAGTAGCAAATAGGTTAATGATTTTGATCATTTTTGCCTGACTGCCTATTTAATAAGAAGCATCAGAAAGTATAAAAAGGCTATAATTCAGTAGTAAAGAAGAAAGAAATTAATGCATACTGAGTACTTCCTTTGTGCTAAATCCTACATGGATTATCTTTCATTTAACTTGAACAGCTTTTGAGTTGTTGAATACATTTTTTAATCACCTCTCCTTTAAAGATGAGGAAACAGATGTTGCAAGGGATTCAATAATTTTCCTAAATATCTCAGCAGGTAAATGGCCAGAGCTAAGACTCCAGTTCAAATCTCTGATTACAAAATCCCTGCTCTTCTGGATAGGCTATGTTTTCTCAAAGCATGAGTGGCCCAGATTAACTCATTACCAGGGTTATACAGCAACAGAATTGTAAACTAAGTGGTTGATTTCATATTTAAAGTTCAGAAGGAACTGCTCTCCAACATCTCATCTTATTGTTAAATGAGTTTGGAAGATAATTTTTTTTCCCAGTCACCAGTGAGATGGAGCAGGCACCCCTCGTAGGAACCTGGCAGGCTCCCTCTCCCACCCTCAAGCGTGGAAATGAAGGAAAAATTTTGAGTCCTTTCAAGGAAAATTCCAGGCACCTAGCTAGCTCTGTAACCAGCAATTACGAATGTGAATGAATAACTCCCTAAGCAAGAAGGTAATAAGAGCTTTAACAATAGTCACCCAAGTAAGTCAGAATCACAAGATGTTTGCTTCCCTATAGAAACTAAAGATAATATCTTCACATATGTCCTTGAGTTGTTTTTCAGAAACCAGAACCCCCACCAGATGGAAAATGCTGACCACTGTCACATAGATTTCAGACAAACAGGAACCAGAAAATGAATAAGGAAGTTCCAGAAATTTCCCAGCCCTTAATTCATTTTGGAGACCCACCCCTTACCCTTACCTTTAAAAACCCTTGCTGTAAGCTATCAGGGAGTTTTGGTCTTAAGTGTTAGCCATCTGTTCTCTTTGCTTCTTGCCCTGCGATGAATGACTGACTTTCTCTCATTGTGAACCCCGGTGTCAGTGTTTGGTTTGCTGTGCTGGGCATGTGGACCCAAGTTCTGTTTGGTAACACAGGCAGGCCCCAATACAGTGATTCTCTACCTTGGTATGAGATTCGCCAGCAGGATTTAAAAATTAGAATTTCTCAGGGCGGAATTCAGGTTTCAGGATTTTTAAAGCTCTACAGGTGGTTCCAATGTGCAGATAAGGTTGGGAAGCTCAAGCAAAATTCTTTCTTGGGAATATATTCTCCTTTTTAAAAATTCAATGTACAAACGAACATTAAATTTCAGACAGATGATAATTATTCTTTAATGCCTGAAGCAAAATCAGGAAGATCAGAAAGATTATGCTTACTGTTTCTATCTTAAAGAAAATACAACCCAAGTGCCCATCAATACGAGTGGATTAATAAAACATGGTATATGTATACCATAAAGTACTACTCAGCCATAAAAAAAATGGTGAACTAATACCTTTGTATTAACCTGGATGGAATTGGTGACCATTCTTCTAAGTGAAGTGTAACAAGAATGGAAAAAGCAAACACCACATGTACTCACCATTAAATTAGAACTAATTGATCACGCTTACGTGCACATATGGAAATAACACTCATCGGAAATCAAGTGGGTGGGAGAGGGGAGGAGGGGATGGGTAAATTCACACCTAATGGGTATAATGCACACTATCTGTGTGAAAGGCACACTTATAACTTCGACTCAAACAGTACAAAAACAATTTACATAACCAAAAAGTTTGTACCCCCATAATATTCTGAAATAAAATAAACTAAAATCTTAATAAATTGAGGGGGAAATCTGCTTAAAAATATACTATCTATTTAATATGCATTATATCCATTCATTATTAATAATTCCCTTCACCCTCCTCCTTCACCAGGATAAATAGGAAATTTTGGACACTGTAAATGTTCTTCATAAAGAGTATACCTTTTTGCTGTTCTTGAGTTATTTAGACATTTCCTCTGAGTTTTGCATGCATGTGTGTGTGCATGTGTGTGTGAATAACATATTTAAGCAAAGTGTTAATTCAGTAAGAGCACCAGAGAACAATTTTCTGAAGGGGAGATTCACAATAGGCTCACAAAGAGGGCAGAATAACACCCCTCAGTGTAACAATGTTGAATGCACTACAGACTGCTGTTTCAAGGGCACAGGTGAATTTAAAGCTACTATACTCACATCTACACACAGCCAAAATCACTCAAGGCAACAGAGTAAAGAATGGCTTTTATGAATAAAATATAAGCCAAGATTGTTTCTTTTAAGAAAAAGACCTATCTATGCTAAATCGTAAAACCTGTTTCTAGGACTGTTCCCTATAGCGATTTTACTTGTCTGCTTGGCTTATTCTGATTGTCAGCCTCTTCAGCTGGGCTCTTGTTCAGATAACCATCAGGTGATGTATGTGCTTTTTAAAAAAACAGCGGGGAAAGAAGGCATAAATGTGCATTTATTCCATTTCCAATCTGTGATTCCTTTCTGTCTTTTCTTCAACCTATTGCTAAATTCCAGATCCACTAACATTATCTCAACTGAGGGCTGAAATTCTCTCATTTGCACACATGGACAATTGCTCCTTGCTGTTCCTATTCTTTCAAACTCTTCACTGTCTGATCTTGCCTCAGTATCACTGCTGATGACATGGACCAATTTGGTCAAGTAATCCTCTGTTTATGTGAAAAAACATCATGGAAACTTTTACTGGGGTGCCTAGATTAGGGAATAGGAAACATTCTCAGCTTCTAAATGTTTTAAGTTAAGCTGATTAGGGTTTATGGACATTGTTATCCTCTGATGCCTCAGCCATGTCCTCATCTGCTGCTTTATATGAGTTCCTCACTAGGCACTCACTATACAGGAGGCCGAGGAGCACGAAGGAAAGCAAAGGACAGGGAGTATAGAACAAAGGATATGAGAAACAATCATTAAGCATTAAGAATAACGAGAAATTAAGCAGAAGGAAGGTTATGAAAAAGGGAAAAAAAGAAAGAGTTCTCTGTTGCCAACTTTTGGAAGAACAAGAACATTTATGAATTCCTAAGATAAGTGTTTAATTGGTGAGCAGACAGTTGCATAAATATTGGTTCATTAATTTCTATTTGTGAAGAGAAAATAGACATTTAATTGCAAAGTTAGAAAAGTAACCTTTCGTCCTTCATAAATATTAATTTTCAAAATACTTAGAAGATTATTGGCATTGATTTGGCAGATTTGTTTTTGAATATATGGAAAATTGCATGCCTGAAGCCCAATAAACATTTTTATTAGGTGAAGGCTAAGTGCATTGATAAATGAATTTGAGAAAATTCTAAGGTAGTTAATGCATTTTCTAATTTAAAACTCAGGGAGGCAGAGAGAACCAGGAGGTGTCATCTATTGTAAATTTAAGCCATATTTAATTAACAAATTAGTATTCTACACTTCATAATTATTATTTCTAGAGTAAATGAACCCATATGCTGTAAACAATGTCTTATCTTTTTTTGTAATCATATACTCTTACTTGTTTGATAGCCAATATTACAATTGATGTATTAGCATGCTAATAAATGTGTCTGATCAATGACAGTTAACACTATTTTACACTCATTATTAGAATTCAGGGACAAAACATCAGCATGCATTTTTATTGTAATTTATCATATTTGAATTAGCTTATGTGATCTGACATGGTACTAAATAATCTATTGCCCTCAGGAAAGAGTGTACAGTTTAATAATTCTCTGCCACATATTTGTTCTGAACATTGATAAAAGATGGTCGTGTGAACTAGTTCTTCTTGGTTTTATTTAAAAATTACAATACAATAATGTACTAAATAAAGGAAAATATAGAACATTCTTCTTTGTGCTATTTAAGGACCAGAGTATGTTAAGAAATAATGACTAGCATTTGCATAGCTGACAAGCATAGTCCTAAACACAAAGAGATGTGTAATGTCACATTTGCATGAAGTATTAGCTCTTATCACCACACAATGTATTTCTCATTATACTTTCAAGAGCCTGAGGGGTTTCACTGTGTTTATTTGTTTTAAAGCACCCACATTTTAACCTAATAAATTGTGATGATATAAACCCAGCATTCCAGGTGATTAAGTTAAAATCCGTTTTATTTATTTATTTATTTATTTCTCTTATTTCAGAATATTATGGGGGTACAACACTTTGGCTATATATATTGCCAATGCACTGCTCATGTCAGAGCTATAATAGTGGACATCCCCCAAACTGTGCTCCCCGCATCCATTCAGTGAGAGTTTTTTCCATCCCCTCCACCCCCCTCCCGCCTGCCCACCCCCTGATGAATATTATTGCCATGTGTGACATATGTATTGATCAGATAGTACCAATTTGATGGTGAGTACCAGTGGTGCTTGTTTTTCCATTCCTGTGACACTTTGCTTCGAGGAATGAGTTCTAGCTCCAACCAGGATAATACCAGATGTGTTAATTCACTGTTGTTCCTTATTGCTGAGTAATACTCCATGGTATACATATACCACATTTTATTAAACACTCATGTATTGATGGGCACCTGGGTTGTTTCCACATCTTTGCAATTGTAAATCGTGCTGCTATAAACATTCACATGCAGATGTCTTTATTATAGAATGTCTTTTCTTCCTTTGGGTAAATACCCAGTAGTGGGATTGCTGGATCAAATGGTAGCTCTACTTATAATTCTTTGAGGTATCTCCATATTACTTTCCATAGAGGTTGTACTAATTTGCAGTCCTACCAGCAGTGTATGAGTGTTCCTATCTGTCCACATCCCCACCAACATTTGTTGTTTTGGGACTTTTTGATATGAGCCAATCTCACTGGAGTTAAGTGATATCTCATTGTGGTTTTGATTTGCATTTCCCTGATGATTAGAGAAGTTGAGCAATTTTTTATATGTTTGCTGGCCATTATTCTGTCTTCTTTGGAAAAGTTTCTGTTCATGTCCTTTGCCCATTTTTTAATGGGGTTGTTTGATTTTTTCTTGTTGATTTTCCTAAGTTCTGTATAGATTCTGGTTATCAGCCCTTTATCAGATGTGTAGCATGCAAATATTTTCTCCCATTCTGTAGGTTGTCTGTTCACTCTAGTGATAGTTTCCTTGGCTGTGCAGAAGCTTTTTAATTTGATCAGGTCCCATTTATTTATTTTTGTTGTGCTGTGATTGTATTGGGGGTCTTCTTCATAAATTCTTTGCCTAGGCCAGTGTCCATAAGAGTTTTTCCAATGTTTTCTTTGAGAATTCTTGTGGTTTCACATCTTAGGTTTAAATCTGTTATCCATCGTGAGTTGATTTTTGTGAGAGGTGAGAGGTGTGGGTCTAGTTTCAGTCTTCTATATATGGACATCCAGTTTTCCCAGCACCACTTATTGAATAGGGAATATTTTCCGCAGTGTATGTTTTTATGGAATTTGTCAAAGATCAGATGACTGTATGGGGTTGGTGTTATATTTGGGTTCTCAGTCCTGTTCCATTGGTCTACGTCTCTGTTCTTGTGCCAGTACCATGCTGGTTTGGTTACTATAGCCTTGTAGTATAGTTTGAAGTCTGGTAGTAAATGCCTCCCAATTTGTTCTTTTTGCTTAAGATTGCTTTGGCTAGACGGGGTCTTCTCTGGTTCCACACAAAGTGTAGAATTATTTTTTCTAGATCAGCAAAAAATGATGTTGGTGTTTTGATAGGGACTGCATTGATTCTGTAAATCACTTTAGGTAGCAAAGATATTTTTACAATGTTGATGCTACCTATCCAAGAGCATGGTAGCGTTTTCCATCTGTTTACACCCTCTGCAATTTCTTTTCTCAGTGTTTCATAATTCTCTCTATACAGGTCTTTCACTTCCTTAGTTAGATATGTTCCTAAATATTTAATTTTCTTTGGTGCTATTGTGAAACGTATTGTGTCTTTAATTTGTTTCTCGGCTTGATTGTTATTAGCATATATGAAGGCTATGCTTTTGTGTGCATTAATTTTGTATCTTGAGACTTCGCTGAATTCACTTATCAATTCCAGTAATCTCTTGGTTGAATCTTTGGGGTTTTCTAGATATAATATCATATCATCTGCGAATAGTGAAAGTTTGACCACTTCTGCACCCATTTGGACACCCCTGATTTCTGATTCCTCTGTCTTGTCTGATTGCTCTGTCCAGGACTTCCAGCATTATGTTGAATAGAAGAGGAGATAGTGGGCAACCTTGTCTGGTTCCAGTTTTAAGGGGGAATGCTTTCAATTTTTCCCCATTCAGTATGATATTGGCTGTGGGTTTATTGCATATGGCTTTAATAGTTTTGAGGTATGAGCCACCTAGGCCCACACTGTTAAGAGTTCTTATCATAAAAGGATGCTGGATTTTGTCAAAAGCCTTTCCTGCATCTATTGAAAGGATCATATAATCTTTGGTCTTCCTATTATTTATGTGGTGAATTACATTTATAGATTTGCATATGTTGAACCATCCCTGCATCTCGGGCATGAAGCCCACCTGATTGTGATGAATTATTTTTTTGATGTACATTTGAATTCGGTTTGCTAGGATTTTATTCAGAATTTTTGCATCTATATTCATAAGGGATATTGGTCTGTAGGTTTCTTTTCTTCTTGTGTCCTTTCCTGGCTTTGGTATCAAGGTGAATCTGGCTTTGTAGAATGAGTTTGGGAGGATTCCCTCCTTCTGGATGTTTTCAAATAATTTCTGCAGTATAGGCACCAGTTCTTTGTAGGCTTCGTAGAATTCAGGTGTGAACCCATCTGGTCCAGGACTTTTTCTTGTTGGAAGATTTTTTATTATTGCTTCAATTTTGGTGCTTGATATTGGTCTGTTTAGAAATTCTATTTCTTCCTGGTTGAGCCTAGGGAGGTAGTATGTTTCTAAGAATTTATCCATTTCCTCCACGTTTTCATGTTTTTGGGCATAGAGATTTTTGTAGTATTCGAAGATGATGTTTTGTATTTGCATGATATCAGTTGTGACCTCTCCTTTGTCATTTCTAATTGAGCTTATTAGAGTCCTTTCCTTTCTGATTCTGGTCAACCCTGCAAGTGGCCTGTCTATTTTGTTTATCTTTTCAAAGAACCAACTTTTCATTTTATTAATCTTCTGTATTGTTCTTTTGTTCTCGATTTCATTTAATTCTGCTCTGATCTTGGTTATTTCTTTTCTTCTGCTGGTTTTAGGATTGCTTTGCTCTTCCTTTTCCATTTCCTTCAGATGATTGATTAGTTTACTGATTTGTGACCTTTCTGTCTTTTGGATATGGGCACTTAAGGCAGTAAGTTTTCCTCTCAGGACTGCTTTTGCTGTATCCCACAGATTTTTTAACTTGAGTCCCCATTATCTTTTAGTTCGAAGAATCTTTTGATTTCCATTTGAATCTCTTCCTTGACGCAACAGTCATTCAGCAACAGATTGTTTAATTTCCATGTTTTTGGATGAAGATGTGTTTCTCTTGGAATCGATTTCTAATTTTATTCCTCTGTGGTCTGAAAAGATACATGGTATGGTTTCTATTTTTTTGAATTTGTTTAGATCTGTTTTGTAGCCTAGGATGTGATCAATTTTAGAGAAAGTTCCAAGAGCTGATGAGAAGAATGTATATTCAGCATTATTTGGGTGGAGTGTTCTGTAGATGTCTGTTAGGGCCAAATGTTCTAGAGTCCTGTTTAGGTCCATTGTTTCTTTGCGTATTTTTTGTTTGGAGGATCTGTCCAGTTCCATCAGTGGGGTGTTGAAGTCCCCTGCTATTATGGCATTGCTGTTTATTATGTTGTCTAGATCAAGCAGTATTTGCTTTATGTATCTGGGTGCTCCTGTGTTGAGTGCATAAATGTTTAGGATTGTTAAATCCTCTTGTAAGATTTTTCCCTTCACCACTATATAGTGTCCATTTTTGTCCTTCTTTACTTTTGTTGCTTTAAAGTTTATATCATCTGAAATGAGGATGGCTACTCCAGATTTCTTTTGGTTTCCATTAGCCTGGAAAATTGTATTCTATCCTTTCAACTTGATTCCGAATGCATCCTTGTGTGTAAGGTGTGTTTCCTGGAGACAACAGATACTTGGCTTATATTTTTTAATCCATTCAGCCAGCCTATGTCTCTTCAATGGGCAATTCAAGCCATTCACATTTATTGAGTGAATTGATATTTGGGGTAGATTTCTGTTTATTCTATTGGGTACTCTCTTCTGTTTTACCTCTTGAGTCACTGTGAAATCTGGGTTCTGGAGTTTAGCTTTTGCATAGTTTCACATTGGTGGGCATCTGTTGTGCTGGTTAGTGTACAATGCAGGTCTAAGCACTTATTGCAAGGCTGGTCTGGACTTCGCAAATTCTATCAGTGATTGCTTGTCTGGAAAAGTCTTTATTTCTCCCTCATATAAGAAGCTTAGTTTGGCAGGATACAGAATTCTGTGTTGGCCTTTGTTTTGTTTTAGGAGACTCATGATGGCTCCCCATTCCCTTCTGGCTTTAAGGTTTCAGCAGAGAAATCTGCAGTTAATCTGATTGGTTTCCCTTTGTAGGTTACCTGCTCTTTTCGCCTTACAGCTCTGAGGAGTGCCTCTTTTGTGTCTACTTTGGTCAGTCTAATAATGATGTGGTGTGGTGAATGCCTTTTCACATTGAGTCTCCCAGGAGTCCTGTGTGCTTCTTGTACTTGGATATTGAGATTTCTGGCTAGGCCATGGAAATTTTCCTCTATTATGCCTTCAAATAGATTTTCCAGCCCATGCGAATTTTCTTCCTCTCCCTCAGGGGTGCCTTTGATCCTTATGTTTGGCCTCTTTACATAATCCCACATTTCTTATATGCTTTGTTCATGCCTCTTGTTTTTGTGCTCTTTCTCTTCGACTGACTTATTTAGCACATAGGAGTTGTCTTTCTTTCCTCTGCATGGTCCAGCCTATTCTTAAGGCTTTCCACTGTGTTTTGTAGATCCTTGAATGCTTCTTTCATGTCTAGAATTTCTATTTGGTTTTTCCATAATACTTCTATTTCTTTGGAAAGTTTTTCATTCATTTCTTGCATTTTTCTTGTGGTTTCTTTGTGCTGGGATTCAATTTTCTCTTGAATTTCATTGAACTTTCTTATAATCCATAAATAAAATTCCTCTTCTGTCATTCTACCCATTTCATTTGAGTTGGTATCCATTGCTGAGGAACTGATGATTTCTTTGAGGGTGACTTTTCACTCTGATTTTTCATGTTTCCTGAGTTCTTTCACTGTTTTTTTCTCATCTGGCTGCTTTGTCGTGAGCTGGGGGTGTTAGGGCTAGTTTATGGCCCTGTCTCCAAGCCCTCAAGGTTCGTTCCTTGGCAGAGCCAGGGAGAGGAGTAGTGGCCTGTATTGCCTTAGGTGTATTTTAGCAAGTTTGGTGGATCTTGGGTTACCTCTTACCTGTTGTCTTCTCCTCTTCCTGGTGGAGTGTAGTGAGATTGTTCTCCTAGCTTGAGCTCCAAGCTGGTGGATTGTACCTGAGTGTATGAATCAACAGCTCCCTATTAGCTAGGTATTCTGTTATGTCTGTGGCAGACTCTGATCACCCATTTGGGGTATGCGAAAGCCCCAAGCTTTGGGAGGGGCCTTGTAGCTCCTAGGAGTTACTTTGACCCTGCTCCTCCTGAGGTGGGGGTAGAAACACAATTTCTTTTGGCTGCAGTGTGAGAGCTGAATTGGAAAAATTCTATACATCTCAGAGGTAGCTTATGTAGCTGCATGTGTCTGCCCCTCTGATGTGCATCTCTGCGTGATACTGGCTGATAGGGGGATCTCCAATTGTGCACCCTTTTTCCACCACTAGACCCCAAGGTGAGGCGGGTGGGCATCTCTATCCCCAGAAGTCTCTGCCAGGGGGTGTTCCCATGGGGGGGAATAGTGGCCCCTGGAGGGGCTCTTGGATGTTGTGAAATTCCCTAATGAAGAGGGCAGGGCTACGGGGAGCTGCTCTGGTTCAGCCTGTGGCTCTTGAGGCATTCGGTTGCCATGAGAACCGGCAGTTATACAAAATGAGTCACTATAACCAGCAACTTTCTAAAGGAACGATCTCTGGGGTACAGGAGGCCTGGGACCTGAAGAGCGGGCAATAGGACCAGCATGTAGTGGACTTGTCAGAGGCCAGAGCCTAGGTGGCGGGACCAGACGGAGGGGCTGCAAACTGTTTCCAATACACAAAGGTCCTGCCACTACAGTTCTGGGATCTCATCCCACCTAGAACCCACAGATACAGCTGTTCCTGGACACCAAGGGCAAAGCCTATCATGCCCCGGTGGAAGAGCACCTGGGCCGGGGTGGGGCAGAGCTAGAGACCTGGATCACAGCTCTGGGCGGGTGGCTTTACAGATGGCTGCTGCCACCAGCCTGGTGCACAGCAGGGCTCAGATCGTGCCTAGGAACACAGCTTTTCTCAACCAGCCTGTGTCCTGCAGAGGCAATTGCCAGCAGCCCGTAAGGGCGTGTCCCACTGTCCATTCAACTCCTGTGCCCAGGTCCTGCTGACTTCCAGTGGCATGGTGCTGGCCTGCGGATTCCCACACACCGTCCCAGCAAGCTGTATCTCCACCCAGTCCCTACACGGCCCTGAGCGATCTCTGTATATTGCAGCTGAGGGTTCTGTTTGGCTCTAGCAATTGCTTCCTCTCCACAGAGCCTGTTGTCTCCAGCAACAGCTTTGCCCCAACTCTGGGCTTGTCCCTGACTGAGTGGATGGGAAGTCTGTGGGGAAGGTATGTAACTGCTTGGGGGTCAGGTCATGCTGCGCTGACCTGGTGAGCGCGTCCTTCCGTGCTCTGGGCTCTATTGCACTCCCTGCATTCTCTGATCTTTGTGAATGATTTTGTCACCTGTTGTCTTGAGCTGAGCATCCCACAATGTATCTCTGTAATTCACCATGCTGTTTACGGAGTGAGAGGTCCGTGCGCACAGACAGCCGATGGTGTTTTTCACCTCCTTCCCTGGGAGCGGTGAGGTGGGAGGACTCTATCAGACCACCATTTTTCTCCACTAAAATCTGTTTTATTTAAATTTGGACACTACAGGGTGTCCCAAAAGTCATCATACATAGAGAAAATGGGAAATTGTAGTTAGATGTACCTTTCTTTACAAAATATTCATTACAAAATTTTACAAAATTTTTCCTTTGTATGGAGACTTTTGGGACACACTGCATACAAGCATACACAATATGTCTGTTAATAAACACCAGAATGAACACTTACAGGTAAGGGGATTAATATTGGTTGGACGCTTTTTTATGCTAAATATTATTAAATAGCTAAATATTATTAGACCCTAAAAATAGTCATATTAGATTCCTGTGATTGCTGTGTTCATTTGCTAAAAGAAAAACAGAAAGAAAAGATTCCCAGAGAGGTTAAGTAATTTGCCTACATTCATCAGCATGTAATTTAAGAAAACAGAATTAGAGTTTGTCTAATGTCAAAACTGTTATACCTTACCACTGTGCTAAACTGAGTAAAAATTGAGTTAATATATGAACAACAAAAGCAAAGAAATAGTGATCCTTTTGTTTTTCTCTACAATTTTATTGAGGTTATTAAAAGTAAAACTGTGTAGGAGTTCTATTTCTTACTGACTGAGTATTGGGAGGTTGTGGGTTTCCAGGAATTTTTCCATTTCCTCTATGTTTCCAGACCTACAAAGAAGAGTTGGTTTCCATACTGCAGAAATTATTCCATAACTTAGAGAAGGAGGGAATCCTCACCAACTCATTCTATGAAGGCAGTATCACCTTCATATCAAAGCCAAGAAAGGACACAGCAAAAAAAGAAAACTACAAACCAATATTCCTTATGAATATAGTTGTGAAAATCCTCAATAAAATACTAAAAACTGAATTCAACAGCACATCAAAAAAAAAATTCACTATGACCAAGTGGGCTTCATCCCAGGGATGCAAGGATGGTTAAACATACATAAATCAATACATGTGATTCACCACATAAACAGAAGCCAAAATGAAGACCATATGATCATCTCAATAGATACAGAAAAAACATTTGACAAAATTCAGCACCATTTTATGATAAAAACCCTCAACAAACTAGGCATAGAAGGAATGTATCTCAAGATTATAAAAGCCATATATAACAAAACTACAGCCAACATCATACTGAATGGGGAAAAGTTGAAAGCACTCCCCCTAAACACTGGAACAAGACAAGAATGCCCACTGTCACCACTTCTATTCAACATAGTCCTGGATGTCCTAGCCATAGCAATCAGGCAAGAGAAAGAAATTAAGTGTATCCAAATCAGGAAAGAGGAAGTCAAAATATTACTTTTTGTTGATGATATGATCTTATATCTAGAAAACCCCAAAGACTCCACCAAGAGACTTCTAGGATTGATAAATAAATCCATTGAAGTCTCAGGTTACAAAATCAATGTACAATCAGTAGCACTCCTACACAATAATAATAGTCAAGATGATAGTCAAATCAAAGACTCAATACTATTCACAATACCCACAAAGAAAATAAAATACCTAGGATTATACTTAACCAAGGAGGTGAATGATCTCTACAAAGAGAACTATGAAACATTGAGAAAAGAAATTTCAGACCATATAAATTAATAGAAAAACATTTAATGCTCATGGATCAGTAGAATCAACATTGTTAAAATGTCCATACTACCCAAAGTGGTTTACAGATTCAATGCAATCCCCATTAAAATACCAATGTCATATTTCATAGATCTAGAAAAAATAATTCTATGCTTGATTTGGAACCAAAAGGAGCCCAAATATCCAAAGCAATCTTAATCAAAAAGAACAAATCTGGAGGCATCACATTACCAGACTTCAAACTGTACTACAAGGCTACAGTAACCAAAACAGTGTGGTATTGGCACAAAAATAGTGACATAGATCAATGAAACAGAACAGAGAACCCAGATATAAAACCATCCACATACAGCCAACTGGTCTTTGACAAAGCAGGCAACAATATGCAGTGGAGAAAAGAAGCCCTATTCAATAAATGGTGCTGGGAAAATTGGAGAGCCACATGGAGAAGAATGGAACAGGATTGATATCTCTCATCACTTACAAAAATTAATTCAAGATGGAGAAAAGACTTAAATGCAAGAATTCTAGAAGAAAATGTTGGAATAACTCTTCTAGATATCACTCTAGGCAAAGAATTTATGAAGAAGACCCCAATGGCTATCACAGCAACAACAAAAATAAATAAATGGGACTTGATTAAATTAAAAAGCTTCTGCACAGCTAAGGAAATAATCAACAGAGCAAATAGACAACCTACATAATGGAAGGAAATATTCATAAGCTACATATCTGATAAAGGGCTAATAATCAGAATCTACAAAGAACTCAAACAAATCATCGAGGAAAAAAAAACAGCCCCTTTAAAAAGTGGGCAAAAGACATGAACAGATGCTTTTCAAAAGAAGATAGACAAATGACCGGTAAACACATGAAAAATGCTCAACATCACTAATTATCATGGAAATGCAAATTAAAACTACAGTGTTTTAATCCTCACCCCTGTTAGAATGGCTTTTATTAAAAAGTCCAAAAACAATAGATGCTAATGTGGATGCATAGAGAAAGGAGTGCTTATACACTGTTGGTAAGACAGCAAATTAGTACAACCTCTATGGAAAACAGTATGAAGATTCTTCAAAGAACTAAAGTTAGAACTACCATTTGATCCAGCAATCCCACTACTGGGTGTTTACCCAAAGGAAAATAAGTCATTTTATCAAAGACACCTGCACTTGAATGTTTATTGCGGCACAATTCACAATTGCAAAGATGTGGAATCAAGCCAGGTGCCCATCAATTCATGAATGGATTAACAAAATGTGGTATATGTATGCTATGGAATACTACTCAGCCATGAAGAAAGATGAATTAAGCCCTTTTGCAACAATTTGGGTGGAACTGGAGACCATTATCCTAAATGAACTATTTAAATAGTGGAAGAACAAATACCACATGTACTCGCCATTAAATTGGAACTAACTGATGAGCACACAAGTGCACAGAAGGAAGTAAAACTCAGTGGAAATCAAGCAGAAGGTAGGAGAAGAAGGGGATGGGTGAAAACCTACCTAATGGGAACAGTGAACACTATTTGGGTGATGGGCACACTTATAACCCTGACTCAAGCATAACAAAATGGATACATGCAACCAAAAACATTTCTACCCTCATAATATTTGAAATTTTTTAAAAAGTAAAACTGTGATTTCTGTAAGGAAATGACTGAACAATCTGTCGAATACCCGTTATGATCTTGATAGAAAAAGTTAAATTGTCTCTGCAGATGGAATGATCTTATATATAGAAAAATCTGAGGACTCCACTAAAAAACTGTTAGACTGCTAAACAAATTCAGTATAGTTGCAGTGTACAAAATCAACATACAAAAATCTGTAGTGTTTCTAGACAGTAAAAATGAACAATCCAAAAAAAGAAATTAAGAAAACAATCCCATTTACAATAGCATAAAAATATCCTTCTAAGAATAAATTTAACCCAGAGGTGAAAGATCTATACACTGAAAACTTTAAAATATTGATGAAAGAAATTGAAGAAGACAAATAAATAGATAGACATCTGTGTTCATGGATAGGAAGAATTAATATTGCTAAAATGTCCATACTACCCAGAGCAATTATAGGTTCAATGGAATCCCTCTCAAAAATATGTGAAAATAACTAATTCAAAATCTAAGTTGTTGGAACTTTAAAATATTTTGAGACTTAAGAAAATGAGATTATGGGCCTGGTCACGTAAACAGGCAGCTGTAATCTTTGTTTCTCTGATTACAGATTAGCCTTTTTCCTTACCTACATTATTTTATAAAATGTTGTAAATGACTGAAGGGCACTAGGGAAGACCCCTTCTCTATTAACAGTTGATCTTCCTATAGATTTTCTCCCCTCTTAGCTTTCTCACACAAAGACTTTACAATTATCATATTGTCTAAGATGAAATGTTAAATAGGCTCTTTTAAAAAGGAAAGGAAATGAAAACAAGCTATAAAGAAAACAAGCTGTAACTAATTAAATTGTTGTAACTCATAAACTAGCCTTGTATAGAAAATGTTATGATCTTACTAAATTTTTTTTGTTTTCTGCCCATATAAGCAAGACCTTAACTTTTATTTATTACTTTATTTATTTTTTGAGACAAGGTCTTGCTCTGTTACCCAGGCAAGAGTGCAGTGGCATCATCAAGCTCACTGCAACCTCAAGCTTCTGGGCTCGAGCGATCCTCCTGCCTCAGACTCCCTAGTAGCTGGGACAACTGGCATGTGCCACCACGCCTGGCTAATTTTTCTATTTTTTGTACAGATGGTGTCTTGCTCTTGCTCAGGCTGATGACCTTAACTTTTAACTTTTGAACACTGACCCCATTTCTCTGGAGTCAGTGTTTTCCAGACGGCCATTACCAGGTTTCACTTGAATAAACTCTTTAAAAGTGGATTCTAATCCTTTCAATTATTTCAGGTTGACAAATCCAATGTCATATTTTACAGAAATAAAAAAAATCCTAAAACTTATACAGAACCACAAAATTTCCAAACAGTCAAAGTAATTCTGAGTAAGAACTAAGATGAAGACATCACACTACCTGATTTTAAAATATACTACAAAGCTATGGTAATGAAAGTAACATGATAGTGGCATAAAAATAGACATGTAGATCAATGGAACTGAATAGAGAGCCCAGAAATAAATCTGCACATTTATGATCAATTGATCTTCAACAAAGGTGCCAAGAACATGCAATGGGGAAAGGACAGTCTCTTTAATAAATGCATTGGGAAAACTGGATATTGAAATGCAGAAGAATAAAATTGCACCCTTATCTCACACCATATACAAAAATCAAGTCAAAATGGATTAAAGACTTAAACATAAAAACCTAAAACTATGAAACTACAAGAAGACAACATAGGGAAAACCTTCTTGACATTGATCTGGGCAAATGTTTTTTGGATATGACCCCAAAAGCAAAGGCATCCAAAACAACCACTAAAAAAATAGGCACATGGAATTGTATCAAATTAAAAGCTTCTGCACAGCAGAGGAAACAATCAACAGAATGAAGAGGCAACCTACAGAATGGGAGAAAATGTTTGCAAATGATACATATGATAAGAGGTTAATATTCCAAATATATAAGGTATTCAAACAACTCAACAGCAAGAAACAAATAAACCAATTTAAAAAATAGGGAAAGGACCTGAAGAGATATTTTGCAAAAGAAGACATATAAATCGTCATCAGGAATATGAAAAAAAAGGTTCAACATTACTAATCATCAGGGAAATTCAAATTAAAACCACAATGAAATATCACCTCACACCCATTAGAATAGCTATGATTAAAAAGAAAATATAACAAGTATTAGTGAGGTTGTGGAGAAAAAGGAACCCTTACACACTATTGGTGGGAGTATAAATTGGTACAGCCATTACAAAAAACTATATGAAGGTTCCTCAAAAAATTAAAAATAACTATGATATGATCCAGAAATCCCACTACTGGGTATATGAGGTCTGTCCGGAAAGTATCCAGCCATTATTAATATAACAAGAATGGTTTGTGCAATATCGATGTAACCTGGCAGCCAAGGAGAGTGGATTGTAATGCACACGTGTGAACAATGACAATTTCACTGTACTAGTCAGTGGGGCACTAGACACCATTGAGTAAGCATGTGTACCATATGGCCATCACATTCAAAATGACTGAGCAAGTAAAGCAACGGATCATCATCAAATTTTGCATTAAGCTTGAACATTCCTCCATGGAAACCATTTGGATGATTCAGAAGGCTTTTGGGGACAATGCAATGAGTGCAGTGCAAGTAAAAATGTGGCACAAACGCTTGAAAGATGGTTGAGAATATGTTGAAAGTGATCCACGTTCTGGAAGGCCTGCAACAAGAAGAACACCTGAGAATGTTGAATGTGTGCAGGTTAGGTTA
The DNA here is from genome assembly GCA_023783475.1 of Daubentonia madagascariensis. NCBI lineage: Eukaryota > Metazoa > Chordata > Mammalia > Primates > Daubentoniidae > Daubentonia > Daubentonia madagascariensis. Next base: position 72,549,327 of record JAKFHU010002088.1, on the reverse strand, counting down.
AGAGACACTGGGAGAACTGTGTGAGGTCCCAAGATGCCTACTTTGAAGGGGACTGAAGTGTCATTGTCCTGTGTACAGTGTTTCTTGTGTCTTGTATCTTCTTCAATGAATGTCTCTATTTTTCATATTACATGGCTAGATACTTTCTGGACAGACCTAGTATATCTGAAGGAAATAAAATCAGTATCTTGAAGAGATATCTGCACTCCCATATTCATCACAGCATTATTCACAATAACATGATATGGAATCAACCTAAGTTTTCATAGACAGATGAATGGACAAAGAAAATACACACACACATACACACACAGAGGAATATTATTCAACTTTTAAAAAGAAGGAAATCCCGTCATATGCAACAACGTGGGTGAACCCGGAAAACATTATGCTAACGTAACAGGGAATGGCCTGAAAAAAACCAGCAAAAACATTTTCTGGTCTTTGAAACTTCCTCCACTATTTTTGAGAACTGGAACCTTCATCCCTGCCTCAGGCCAGTGGTTGGGAGAGGCAGGGAGGAGGCCTTTTGTTCTTTCATCCCAGGCAGCACCCCCGACTCCAGGTGGGTGGCTGGCGGAGATGAGAAGGTCTGCCACTTTTCCTCCTTTGCTGGCAAAGTAATAAAAAATCTCTTTCCTCCTCCCCAAACCACTTGTCCTCGTTCGTCTGATTCGGCCTCATAGACAAGTGCCAAGCTTTTGTCAACACTAAGTGAAATAAGACAGGCACTGAAAGACAAAGTAGAATGATATCACATGTAGAATCTAAAAAAGTTAAACTCATAGAATCAGAGAGAAAAATTATGGTTGTCAGGGCCTTGGGGGTGGGGAAAATGGGGAGATGGTCAAATGGTACAAAGTTTCAGTCATGGAGGATGAAAAAGTTCTGCACATCTAATATACAGTAACTACAGTTACTAATACTGTATTACATCCTTGAAATTTGCTGAGAGTAGTTCTTAAATGTTCTCACCACAGGAAAAAAGGTAACTCTGTGAGGTGATGGATATGTTAACTAGCTAGATTGCAGTAATCAATGTATATGTATATTAAAACATCACTTTGTACACCAGAAATATACACAATTTTTATTTGGCAATTATACCCCAATAAAGTTGGTGAAAAACATTAAAAAAGAGAATCATTCTAAGCTGTTATTTTGTTTTCTTATTCATCTTCATAGTTTTAATGCCTAACAGAATTGAGTAGCAGGTCCCCAATAATTATCTGGTGAGGAAATCATAGATATTAGGACCAGGTGGCTATTTAGAATCAGTTTAGTTAGTGCCATATGTTATTCTAACACTTTGCTGTTACCATTTGCTTTAAGTAGAAAGTAAATTTTTAATTTTCAAACTTTGAGAGACACTATCATTTTAAACCAATTGTGCCATATAATAGATTACTTAAACCCCATTAGATCTCTGAGACAAGCTCTAATTTATATTTAGGTTTTGCAAATAACTGCATTAGTCATTTTTATATTTTTATTTTTACTTCATCATGTTTTGCATATTCTTGACTGTAATTTCTAGTCATGAAACAATGTATAAATATAGGGATATAAATGTGTGCATATTCATATACAAAATGTGCACACATGCAGGCATATGGGTGAGAAAAAATTACAACTGTCATTTGGTCCTAACAAGCATATAATCTGTAACATAATTGGCAAAGGATTTTATATTTTTTTATATATATATATATAAAATGAATATATTAATGAATTCTTATTTATATTGTCTTTCCTAGAATACAGTTATATAAACGGTTTATGTTTACATTTTTAATGTTTATCTCAGGCAGTAACATGTACCTTGTCAAGTCACACAGTTTAGAATGAAGGTAGATCTAAATACTTTTTTTAAAATTTATTTATCACTTCAATTAAGTATTGCTCTGATTCAGAAACTGAGTCCACTGCAGGATAGTAGTCAATAGCTGTGCAAATGCTGAGGATAATTAAGATTTCAGATTAAAAAACTATCCACTAAACAAAGTCAGATATACTAATTCAATTAATTTTGGGTGTTTTTTTTCTTTTGGCATACCTGTTTCAGTGAAAAGTAAGAGTGATAAAAATGTAAAATTAATGAGAAAGTGCACTGGAGACTGGCTCAAAGGCATAGACTGTACAATTGTACTCAGATACTTTTCAAAATTCCTTGAAATGGGAAAAATTAAGAGAACAAACTAGGATGGGGTAGAGAAAGAGGGAGAGAAGGGTGAATAGTACTGGGAAAAGTGGCTACACACGAACACACACACACCCACACACACACGCACTCTCTCTCACATTTTCAAAATAAGCGTCAGAAAGATGAAGAGTGCCCTCAACAAACCAGAAATTTTAAGGAATCTCTGAAACATGGAAAGAAGATTAAAAGAACTATGAAGACATAAAACAAACATAAAAACCCAGATCCCTAAACATTTGCATTGTAAGATCCTCTGCTAGGTTAGTAGTCTAGGAGACCTCCAGGACTACAGTTAATGATAGCAAGCAAGGGAGAGGCTACCTGGCCATTCATTGGGATGATTATCGGTGCAGAGGGGCCACCACTACTCCTTTATCTTTTCCCAGTTTATATTAAGCAACAGTCATTTAAAATGGGCTCGATTTAAACTTTCAATTTCCAATTGAAAAAAGATAATTAGAAAACTCAGTTGATGGGTTGAATCGAGGAATGGATAGAGCTATAAAGGAAACTGGTGAGCTCAAAAATATATATATTTTTTTTACAGAATTTAGAAAATAAATATATGACACAGTTATGTGTAATGATCCAGGAATATTGCAAAAATATTATTAATATTAAACCCAGAGAATACAGAGGATGACCGGTAGAGGCAGAGTAGGGTACAAGAAAGGTGAAAGTACATTATGGTCATTTTCTAAATAGGTAATAATTTAAATTATCCTTCAAAAATTATAGTATCAACATGCATATTAAATATATGTGGGCAAGTGTTAGTCATATGATATATAATACTTAAAACTAATGCAAGCCAAGTGCTGAGACAGTAGAGAATGAAGACAGAGTAGGCTGGGGCATGGATGACATCCCTGAGCTGCCAGACTAGCCCTGGACTGCCTCTATCTGAATTCATTTTACATGACAGGAAAATAAACTCTTGTTTTGTTTTAGCCAAAAAAAAAAAAACCATAAAAACACTTAAAACTAGCAAGAAAATGGGAAATGACAATTCAGTCCAAGAAAATAAAATAAAAGAAACTCAATTAGATGTCAGGAAGAATATAAAAACCTCTAATGTTGGGCAGATCAGTGTTTACCTGAGGTGGGGGATGCAGGGTGGGGAGGGATGGAAGGTGGGATTAAAGGGGGCATGAGGAAACTTTTGGGGGTGATGACAATAGTCATATCTTGTTTGTGGTGGTTTCATGGGTATAGACCTATGTCAAAATTAATAAAATTTTATACTTTAAATATGAATAAAAATACCATACATTCACCTGCTCAGACCTACCTCCTCTCACAGCCACCTCTGTGATGACTATTGCTGAGTGGACTCCGAGCAACTTCTACAAGTGCAACTTCACAGCATCTCACCTCACTGTCCATGCCTTGCACTTCACTCATGCCTCCACTTCCCAGCATTTGCTTTTCACATATAAATGCATGAAGCTAAGGATCCATGCTCAGTCCCCATCTATGCCCCACCAAAATGTGGGGGGAAACAAACACTTTATCAGCCAGAGCTTTGAGTAATGGGCAACAGGTGTGGGTGGATAAATTCTCACTCCTGTCTCCCTTGGGCACACTGTTCTGAGACACAGTCATACAGCTTCTGGGACAGTGATATTGCAGGTCAAACATCAGTTTTACCTCGTGATGATCAGCTCCATAGCACATTCTCTACTGGCTCTCCCTTTTTCCTTGCTTTGCTGCACTTCATTTCACTGCTTCTCCCTGGGAACATACTCTCTAATGGAGCAGAAGCACATAAGCCTTTGGCTCTCCTTTCTGGGGATCCCAACTTGAGCATCACTAAATATAATGTGCTAGCAGGCACAATAACCATAAGTTATATTTCCTTCTAAATCAGAGGCTAACATTATGGGGAAAAAGAAATAAAGAAAGAAAAGAAAGAAGGAAAAAAGAAACCAAATTAACAATTCCAAATCTAGCTGTATGTTGTATGAAAGTGAGAGAGTTAAAAATATGATAACACAAAATGTGATAACAAAATGATAGTAAAAGCATTTTGGGCAAATCTGAACAAAAAGCAAGCATTGCACCAGCACTATAAAATCCATTATAATACCAGAAAAAATGATGAATGGGACAAGCTAAAAATATTTTATATTGATCAAAGTAAAATAAGATTATTGCTTATGTAATTAAAAAGTATAGCATCAAAATATATAAACCAAGCTGATAGAATTGCAAAGAAAAATTTACTAATCCTTAATGTTAGAGTCTTTAAGATGCTTCATATCAAATTTATTTAACAGTAGACTCGAAATAAAGAGGAATAGCAAAATTCAAACAACTAAATATTTGATTTCATATCTATATATAGAGAGTGCAAAAGATGGAGAGAACTGCACTCTTAAAACAATAATACATTTTTTTAAACACCCATGTAAGATAATTTAAAATCTTCATGTATTGGTTCACAATTAAAATCAAAACAAATTATATGGAATAGAAAATCCAGAGGCCACAGTCTCTAAACAAAATATTTAAAAAGCAAAACTAAAAAGGAATAGCCAAAGAATGGCCAACAAAAATAACAAATATCTTTCTTCTTGAAAATTATAATAATATATTTTAGAGTAACTCTTGTTTAGAAAGGAAGTAAAAACTGAAATTATAAAATATTATATGAAAGACATAATTATTGAAATCTGACCACCTTTTGATTCCTCCAACATGCTGCGCTCGTTCTCACCTCAGATCCTTGACACTTGACACTTACTCTGCTTACTGCCTAATCTGTCGAATATTTTCCCGTATCTCTACTGGGGCAATCATATTACTTGCCTCAAATGGTCTTTGGGAGGATTAAAATGGATTAATTTATGTAGAGCACTTATAAGAGGGCCTGTTACACTTTTAAAACTATTTAAGTTCTATCTGTCATCATTATTACAATCATCGTGATTACTATTATTATTATTCCTAATTATAAGCACTACGCATTTTATTTAATTAGCATGCATTTTAAAATTTCTTAATTTTGAACTCAATGTAAGTTCACAATTTGCAGATGGCTTAGCTTTTGCATAGGGGATAAGAAATATGTTATTTGTGTACAGATTATTGCTTCAGTTTCATGATGGATGCCACTATAATGCCCCCTCCTTTGTAAATTGATAGCACTTTTCCATTGCAAAGATCAACTGGAAACCATCAGCTGCAAAAGCCATTTGGCTAATTTTGGGATGAATGAAAAAAAATTAAATGAGTCATTTTCATCTCCATTTGTCTATGGATTTTTAATAACAATAGATGAAATATAATAGTTTTCCAAGAAGATCCTGCAGAGGTCAGATGCTTCTTAAACAAGTGCCTATATAGGAGAGAAATTTCTGTTTTTGTTCTTCTATTATTTCCTGTGAGGTAAAAAGATGACTTCTGGCATTTACCAATATTGTTAATTGTGGTAAATCATAGCCTTTTAGCTGCAATGGGTGGGGAGAAGACAAACAGAATTTTAAGAGTCTTAAAAGAATCTCCAAGGTACCCAAACAGATCCTGGTTAATTGTTTAAAGGAGAGTTAGGTGTTACAAGGAATTTTTAATTTATTATGAGGTGATGCGAGAAGCATGGAGCCTCAGTGGGACAATGAAATGTATGACTGTGGATGTGCTATGCCTGTTCTTCCAAGTGAGGTGAGCACCATGTGCATATCTTACCAAGAAAATTCTCTAAGGTTAGAGAGTTTGAGGAACCTCTTTCGGAGCTCAGTTACTTATTAGCATAAGCTGAATATTCCCTAGATATGAAAATTGATAATCCAGAATGAAGGGAGAAGGAGAAAAACTTTCAGGAGGGCTGTGATCAGAAGTTGAAACCTGTTCAAGTGATACAGGATGTTGTGAGTGAGTTCCCAAAGCATATGCTATTCAACTCTGAAGAACTGTAGAGCATGAGAAAGTTGACAGAAAGTTCATTTATTTTTTTCTATCTATCTATCATCTACCTATTGTCAATTTATATTTATGGTGTGTTAACTAACTGCCTGGCACTGTGTTAGATGTATAAGGGTCAACAATATAAATGATGCTTCCTGCCCTCATGTAGCTTACAATAGTGCAAGAGTGAGCTGTTAAACAATTATTTTATTGGTAAATGACTTTAAAGGTAAATATTGGAAAAATAAATATTAATAGAATTCTAAAGATGTGCACACATCATCCTCATGTTTTAAATTGGAAATATCGATTTGGGAAACTAGTGAAATTTGATGCCTACTTTGGGAAAATAAATGTTATTAGTCATGCTTATTTCCACGGCAAATAAAAGAAACCCAGATGAAATTCGTTTAAACAAAAAGGATCAGTAACTGAAAAGTTCGCTGGTAGAACTGATTTCTGTTTGCTTCCTGTACTTCCAGGGATCGGGAAGCTGTTTCCATCCCCTGGCTCCTTTTTTTTCCTTGGCATTTCCCCCCACCCCTACATCTGCTTTTTTTCCTCCTGGGGCCTCTAACAGTCCCAAGCTTTCCTCCAAATCTTGTTGAAATAGAATCTATCCTGATCTTGTCAACAAAAATTCTGAGATGAGCTCTGATTGGTTATGAATAGGTCAGCTGTCCATCTCTGAACCAATCATCATGGATGGGGGAACTGTGAGGTTGCTATTCATAAAGTAGAAGCTCTTTGAAACCATAACGTGAATAATTTACATTCTTGCTTCCTTGCTGTTTTGTTCATTGCTATCACATGCACATTTACTAAAAACAAAACAAACAAACAAAAAAATCTCAGTCCCTTCCACAGAAAGATAACGTCGCCTACTAAACGGAGCAAATCTATACCTTCTTAGCAAGTCACTGAGCCCCTGATTGCCTTATCTTGCAAATGGGTCTAGTGTATCTACCCTACCTACTTTCCTAGGGTTTCTGGGATAGTCAATTAAAATATTATACTTCAAAAAGCAAGAAACTTATAAATCTTTAGTCAAATGTCTTTCTTAAAAAAATAATACCTCCATCCCACCATTCAAGTCTAAAATAGTATTTTGTCATGTATAATAAATGCAAGAAGAAGAATGCATTTTGCAGCCAAAACTCTATTTCCATCTCAGGCAGCAGAGCAAGTAACTGGCACATGGTGATGGGGGTAGGGGATACCCTCCTGGGATAAGTTGGTGTTTGGTCATATTTTGTTATAGCTCATGTCTAAGGGAGTCAAGAAAGGGCTGAGCAGGAAATAGCAGCTGCAGTTGTAAAATCTTTCTGGGTATCAGATTTGATAGAAAAAATTTAAAGAAGATCCAAGATTTTTGTTTTGTTTTTTTTGGTTTTGGCAGGGGTGAGGGAAATGGGAAACTTGTTCTCTTGTTTTAGACTTAAGTTGAGAAAATGAACCTCGTGAGTGAAATGATTTCTATTTCCAAACTGCTTTCATTTGTGGACATATACTGGTAGATGCCATAGTGATAAGAAAAGAAATTAAAATAGATTTCCTATTCTTGGTTATAAGTTGTTTCAGACAATTTTGTTGCAGGCAAAGATTTGGGTTGTAAAATTAGGCATGGCTATGAGCTGATATACCCATTTTGGCTCCTTCTGTTCCTCCTTCTCCTCCTCCAATTGACCCTCTTTTTCTGTCTTATTTTCCTGCTCCTTCTCCTCCATTTTTGGCCATTTGAAGAGAAAGGATTTGTAGCCTTGAACTTACATTGACATTGCCATTAGATATTTAGCACCTATAAAACTGGTGCATCTTCAGTGACTTAGATTTCTCAGATCCTAGACATAATAGTACCTCAGTGACCCTGGGTCTATTTTTCTGCTAATGCTGGTCTCCACATTACAGTGTCCTTGACTCATACATCCTTTGTGAAAATTATAACCTATATACCCCTCCCCACCCTCCAACCCCTGGCTGTTGTTTAAGGATCCATAAATATATACAATAAACATATAGGGAAATTCAAGGGAGTCATGTACAGAAGCAAGTTTACTTCTTAGGGAGATGTTCAGGAAGCAAGAAAAAAGGGATATTTGACCTTTGGCAATATATTATTTATTAATCTAGGTAGCCGATTAATAAATTATATTCTTTACAATTTCTGTATGTTTTACATGCATGGTGAATTAATTTTTTGAGTGAGCCTAATATGACACATTTTTAGTATCATATCAACCAAACTCTAGATTTTATATATGACAGGAAAGGCCAAGCAATAGCAAATATTTATGACAGTAAAAATTATAAAATATTAAAATTTGAAATTATGAGCAAATTCTCCCACATAGCAGCTTGGGTGCAATGGGATGCAGTCAGCCCTCCATTCTAGAACTGGGTGGAAGACAAACTATGCCAGTTCTTCCAGTCACTGCAACGAGTTACCTTCAAACCACTCTTGGACAACTGGTGGAAAATGAACATTTTCTGGTGATTTGTTCATGAAATACTCATTTTATTTTTGAGGTTTACTATAGAAATTGTGAACTTGAGAGAATAGAATTTCAAGTTTGAAGAACTCCTTCAAAGTTACCTGTTCAAGTGGTTCTTGACCTGTTGTTTTCTTCCACCAAACACTTTTTCAAAGAAACTGAGTTCAGTCATTGTGGGGGAAAAAAGCCACTTTTCCCAAGAATGATATTGATAAGTTATTTGGAATTCTGTTATATTTATCACTTACAGTAAGCTTCAAAACAAAAAAAAATTCTAGTAGTCATCCTTGGATAAGTTTTATTTGTATTACCTCTTGTGCTGAGTTGCATAGCTGTATAACTTATGAAAAATAGATTAAAACCAGGACAGGCTGTATGGAAATTCAAGAGAATGATGGAAAACACAGTTTCCGGGAGTCTGAAGTAGTCAAAACATTGCTAATTTGTGTCATCTTTTTTTTCTTTAGTAAAAGCTATACTCATTGAAAGAAAACAAGCTGGAGGAGAAATGAGAAATGACCACCAAGGCAGGCCAATAGCACAGTTTATTTCAAGCACCACAAAAATAAATAGCAGCATTATTCTTAAAGGAGAGTGGGCAATTCAAAAGGAATGCTGAAATAAAATAATAACATGTGAGCAAAGAAATACAGTACAAGGTGAAATCCAAACACATTATATTTTGAAAAGAAATTGTGTATAGCAGGTATGGTACACATTTCTAAAGTAAAGATCAGGCATGAAAATATCATAGACCAAAAGCTAAATTAAGGAAGTGAATATTTAGTTGTTCAGTTAAAACTTTAGTTGGACTTAGATTGCTATAATAAACTACAAAAATGAAGCCAACAGTGCACTTTTTTTTCCTGATAACATTATTAAAGAGACAGCCCGCTGTGTCCCTTGGTGAATTTTGCCATGAAGCCCACGTATGTAAATAATGATAGAGCTAACAGACACGTGCTAAAAAAAATTGCTGTTAGGAAGGAAGAGCTAAATGCAAAGTCTGTCAATGTCAGCTATATAATGGCTTGAAAGTCTCACTGGAAAGTGGATCTCTTCTCTATCTTCTTTTACATTATTCTAGGACTCTAAGGAGACACAAAGCATTTAGTACTGAAACCATAGATGATAACAAGTGATCCTACTACCCAAGGTAAAGTGTTCTTGGGTATCTGAAGATTAAGTTAACTTAAATCTTAGTATCATGGTCATCAATTGAGTGACCTCTGTGTACCTAACATGTGTTAGTTGGCTCCATCCTACTTGAACCTATAAGAAGAAACCATGTGTTTTTATTCAAATCTGAAGGTAAGAACAGGGCAAGGCACTTCCAATGATAATATATTAGCTTTCTCCCCCTAAGCCAGAAAATTAATTCATTAAATAGCTATTTATTGATATGCACATTATTTATAGGCCATTAAGCTAGTTGCAAACAGTAAACTAAATTGAAAAAAAATGGTTTCTACCTTCAAAATACTTATAGTCTAGTAGGAAAGATATCATATTGTACTATACCCTACAAGTGGATATTGGGAAAAACTAATTTGACATGACACAAGTTTCAGAGAAAAAGCTGAAAAGAAAAGAAAGGAGTTTTCATCAAACAAACTTCATATTGAATGCACAATAGGCCATGAAATATATTCTCACTGTTTTCCATGTTTGTGTTATATTTAAAATCTCTACCATAAATTTCTTTTGTAAAGGTTTAAAAATTGAGACAAAATTTATCATTTTAACTATTTTAAAGTGTACAATTCAGTGGTCTTTTTTAAATTTTTATTTTTTAGAGACGGGGTCTTGCTCTATCACCCAGGCTAAAGTTCAGTGGCTCAATCATAGCTCACTGTAGCCTCAGACTCCTGGGCTCAAATGATCCTCCTGCATCAGCTTCTCAAATAGTGGGACTACAGGTGTGCACCACCACGCCTGGCTAATTTTAAAAAATTTTTGTAGAGGTGGAGTCTTGCTATGTTGTCCAGGCTGGTCTCAAACTTCTGGCCTCAAGAAATTCAGGGGTCTTCAGTAAAATTACAATGGTGCCCAAACATCAACATTATTTAATTCTAAATACATTTTGATCACCCTCAGTAGAAAGCCCATAATTGTTAAGTAGTCACTGGTAATTCATCTCAGCTCTAGACACTTGTAAACACTAATTTGCTTTATGTCTCTATGAATTCGCCTATTTATTGTGGGCCCTTCACATTAATGAGATCTTATAATATGTGACTTTTGTGTTTGGCTTCTTTCACTTAACATAATGTTTTCAGAGTTCATGTATGTTGTAGCATATGCCAATACCTTGTTCTTTTTATGGCTGAATAATATTCCATCACATGGATATACCACTTATTGTTTATCCATGCATCGGGTGATGGACATTGGGTTGTTTCCACCTTTTGGCTATTGTGAATAATATTGCTACAAACATGAGTTTTTGTGTGAACGTATATGTTCAATTCTCTTAGTCCTAGGAGTGGAATTGCTGGGTCATATAATAACTCTACGGTTAGGTTTTAGAGGAACTGCCTAATTGTTTTCCACAGTGGCTGAATCATTTATATTTCTATCAGTAATGTATTAGGTTTCCAGTTCCTTCACATCCTCACCAACACTTGTTATTTTCCATTTTTTAATTGCCCCTCCAGTACGGGCACCTGTACTAGAAATACAAGAATTTTTTTGTTTTTTTTTTTACTGCCACCACTAAGATGGGGAACATGGGATGGGATGAGGGTAAATTAAAACACTACAAAGCTCATTGTTCTTACCAAGATTCACCTGGTGTTTCTTGATTAAATGTTCCCGATTTCTTCAGCATTTTAATTAGTTTACAGAGTCCCCCAAAAAGTCAATGTAGACAGTTTTTGTCAGCCTTTGTGTTGTTTTTATAAAAAGATGGAATTTTTGAGCTCCATTCTCTGCCATTTTTGTTCTGTTGTAAATTTCTTTTGAAATAATTCACCTTACAGACTTATTGGAATCCTGATGGGTGGTTTAAAAATTAGTATAACCTGACAGCTGAGGAAATCCTCATTTCTTTTTAGTTATAACTGACATTTTATTTTCATGATTTCTGACTCATTTTCTCCCTGGACTATTCCAAAAAAGATTTGAGGTAACTTGCATATATCCAAATGCCACTTAAAAAATCTATAAAGATAAAGAAGTTAGAAAAAGGGACCTATCAGGGCTAAAATCAGTTGAACCCAGGAAGAAGAGTGCAGAAATGTACAAGAAATACTGTTTTCACACATGACATGACAACTATTTGGGATATAGCAAGTATATCAGGTTGGCTGAAAAGAAAGATTCAGATGTGGAGTATTTTTGACATGAATGAGGGTAATATTTTCTGGCATTGAAGAAATATAAATTATAATTTAGAAAAGGAATGGCTTATATCAAATTTCTGTAGTCTAAGAGTTTTAAATCATTTTCAGCATCTTGCCTTACTTCTTACAGCTATATTATTATAACATCATCAAATATTATCTCCATTGCATAGATAAGGACAAAGAATAAAAAATTATAAGTAAATAGTTTTGGTGGTAAAGCAGAAACCAGAGCTGGCTCAATATAGTCTGATTTATTCTGTTTTTTTCAGGCTTGGTAAGAAAATCACCAGTTAAGAGTGGCATACATGATGGTAGTATAAATGGACATAGCACAATATCTAGCATAAAATAAGTGCTCAATAATGTTACTTCTTATGACTTCTGATGCCCAACTTCATCATTATTATCACTTATATCATAATAACATTAATGAATTATTAAGTGGACTTAAAATACATTTTAAAGGAAAGTTGTACATAATTTTATTAGTGCTTTACAAATTTTATTAGCACATGTTTATTATGTATTAAAAATTGTTTTTCTAACCATCCATGTACCCAACCATGCATTTACTCATTAAAAAATATTTTTAAAACATTCTTATTAAATGCTGGGGATAAAACTATGGGGAAGACATAGCTCACTGCATTTAATTTACTTACAGATGACTAGGGAAACAGAAAACTTGTAATAATAGTAGGTGACAGGTGTTGAAATATGGAGGAGCATAATAAATTATACAAGTAAATTGGAAGAAATTACACAAGTAAATTGAAGAGCACAAAATTTTATTTTTGGTGGGGAGCAATCAACTAAGCACTTTGTGAAAACATCTTAGCTAAGACCAAAAGATATTGTTAAAATGAAGTGAGAATATATATACCAAGAAGAGGAAGCATGTGTAGAAAAGCCTGGTGTTACATAAAATGGCAAGGTATTTGAAGTAATTTGGTATAAAAAGCTACTGAGAGTGATGAAGGCAGCTGTTTGGCATGGGGTGGCAAAGTGGGCAGAAGCCAGACCATAAAGGTCCTTTTATGCTACCCTGCTTAGTTTGGACTTTATCATGAATCAAATGAAAAGACATTGGTAATTTTAAGCAGATTAGTTTAAGTATTCATTTTAGAAATACCACTCTGGCTACAGAATAAACAAGTGTTTGGACAGAAGCAATTTTGAGTATCTATACCAGTTAGAAGGCCATTGTAAGCTAGGTTATAGATAACAGTGGCTTGAAGTAGAATAGCGTTGTTAGGTAGACAGCTAGGATCTCCGGCTCTTCTTGGGACAAGGGTTCCCTGCTGTGGTGCTGTCTCAAGCAATTGCTCCACCTGGGAAGAAGGATAAGGGTGGGCACTCCATTTTTGTGTTGCTCCACCCTTAATCCTATCCTGAGCAATTGCTACACCTGGGGAAGGAGGGAATGCTTTATCAAACTGGGAATTCCCCAAGCCAGGCATGATAGGATTTAGAAAGTGACCTAGAGTAACCTAAGGATAATTATTATGTCATTAGCTTGAATCTGCATTGTGGTTCACCCCTCCTCCACATGAGTTCTCAGAGAAGGAGTTCGTATACGCAGAAGGAATTTTGAGGACACCTGTTGATCATTTGATAACATCCCTCATCTCCCGAGAGTCCTCCCACAGACTGGGCTAATAAAAGGAAACAATCCGAGAAGTCAGAGAAAGAGAGAGAGAGAGAGTGAGTGAGTGTGAGTCAGTCAGTCAGTCAGTCAGTCAATCAATCAATGAGTCACTTGGTCTGTCTGTCTGTTTGTCTCTCTCCACTCATGGAGACAGACCCGTTTTGTTCTACAATAAAGAGCTGTTTTTGTGCAACTGCTTCCTGCTTGGGGTTACTCCATCACATTGTCCCTGCTGGTGCTTTTTCCAAGAAAGGAGCCAGAGGACTGGGATAATAGTCTGGACTTGACACTTTGGTGTGTCTGGTCATTCTTTGACCAACAGCACACCAAGAACTGAGGGCAGACTGCCACCCTGACGTCACTGGTACTGTGACTCGGATTCTGACAGTGTCAGCGGGAGAGACTGATAAATTCAAGACATGTTAAAAAGGAACACCAGATAAGACCTACTGATTTATTAGATTGGGGAAGATGACTTCTCGTATTTGGTCTGGCCAATGGCAGGCATGCTGGAGATACTCAGTTGAGAAACATGGAAGGAAATAAGGGAAGAAAAGCTGATGATGGGATATATTGTATGTCCAAACGCAGACATACAATACATTGTTCCCCATGGCTCTGTATCAGATGTCATGGGCAATCCAAAAGCAAAAAACATGCCTCCAGTCCTCAATAAATTTATAGTTTAGTTAAGGAAATAAAACATTTATATGTAAAAGTAAATGTAAAAGATGAGATCTCACTAGAGAGTAAAACAATTATATACACAGAGGCTATTCCTATTTGCAGGGTATAAGTGACCTGTGGGCACAGCAGATGAGAGGACAGTTCAGGAAGAGTGTCCTCCTGAGGATGGTGAGAAACCAGTAAGATTCAGATAAGCAGGTGTGAAGCAGGTTCACAATAGGAGAGTTTACTGGGGGCTGGTAGGGGAGTTTGTGGTGGGTGAAGAAGTACTAGCCTCTCTTCGTGTTACTAGTATCTATTTTATGCATAACTTTCAGAAGGTTTTTTGATTTTAGAAACTATCCTTATTAAGCAAACTATTTTTTAATTCTATCTTATTTTAAGAATGCAAGTGAGTGTTTCTTTACCTACCAAGATGCTGCCTTTGTTTTTATGTTTTAAAATGTGTGTATGACGCACATTGACTACTGTTATTCTACAGCATTTAGACTCATAAAACAAGAAGGTAGGAAACATACCGAAGTTTGACTGCTTTAGAAAAATGAAAGCAAAATGATTAAAATCTGATTGGAAATAATTCTCACTAATGAAAATAGGACCAGAGATAAATATTTTTTGAAGTTGGGAAACATTAAGATTAGATTGAATACACAGCAATTTTTTTCAATCATAATGTAATAGTTATCAAAATAGTTAAAATTTAACATTTAGTGTTGCTACCAAAGAGCGATGACATTATGAATGGACTTAAAAGTATAAAGTGCAAATAAGATTTTAGAAATCAGTTAATTGATTAGAAGAATCAGGAGAATGATAAAATATTTGTTTGCTCTATTCCACATTTATTCTCAGTATAAGTTACCTATCTATTCAGCATATTTCTAATTTATAAAGTTTTCAATGTATTCTGTGGATCAAGTATTATCCTAATTGTTCAATGGACCTATATAAACACATGTTACTACTGTTAAAATTGTTAATTCTCAACTGCTTTTAAATAATACATGACGAAAAATATCATAGGAGCAATGCCACTTCAACTTTGGTTTCTGAACATGAACAAGATTGAATGAGGGTATGGTCCATGTTTAATATGTACCAGATGAAGTTTATAGAACAAAAACAAAATTAAAATATGAAATATGATCACATTTTAATATGTAATAATATTACATATTAATAATAATGTTATTATTAATATGTAATAATATGTAATAATGTTACATATTATGTATAATATAATGTATAATATGTAATAATGTTAAGGAAATTACAATTCTGGTTTTAAAAAAATCACAGGAGATGAACAGAAAGTATAAATAAAATAATTAAATTCATATAAAGTAAATTTATGCAAAGAATGAAAAGAGCTTTGAAAAATAACAATAAATTATTCAATAAACAAAATGTCACTACATTTAAGTTGATTATATTTGGATATGTCCTTCTTTCCATAATATTTTTGAATACTTGAATGTTTTGATCTTCATCGTATACAAGGTATTTGCCAGATGTCTCCTATATTAAAATAATTTTTTACTGCTAAGCATTAACTGTTCAGGTGACAAACTAAGGTGGATTCTCTGGTTGGAAATAACAGTTATCACCCACTCTGATTTAGGATGACTTCACAGAGCCAACATAGGGCTAATTGGATGTAATATACATAAGGGTCCTCTAGAGAGAGATTCATATTTTACTTCCTCACCAAAGCATAGAATCATACTATGTGGCTTGTTAAAAATACCCATGGGGTGTGAAGGGTAAGAATCTATTTAAGCCTCAAAGTTTCCAAGAATTCAAATGGTATGGCTTTGAGTAGATACTTTTATTTCATTAAGCAAGAATTATATCTTTTGTAATCAGAGCTGGCTTATGTCATTGCTTTAAAATAGTATCATTTGTGAATATGATGGTTTTACAGATGGAAACAATTTTAAGTTGCTTACACCTTGATTAATTGCTAGAACCTTAAGTTCTCTTTTTACCTCACTAAAATGTTTATTATCATTACCTTTACATGAAAACAGCTGGTCAATTTAAAATTACCAATAGTTTAAATTTATTTGACATTAAACAACACACACACATAGACACATACACGCACAAACTGCCTTCCATCGTACACCAAATGGCTCTCTTGTGCAAACATAAACTTGAGAAAATTACTCATAAAATTATAACAGTAAGAGAAACCAAACCAAATCATAAAAACAAAAAAAAACCACCCATGAACTAATGTAATTGATAAATCAAAGTTACTGTGTCTGTCATTCACCTGTTAAAATATATCATTGATGATTACAAAACAGTGTTTTGTAGAAACAGTGCAGGGGAAAAGTTTTGTATATTAAGTATACAGAGTATCAAACCTTCAAATAAAAGTCAATGTTTAAAATGTTTTCTCCATAATTTTTAAATTAAAAAGCAATTTGCTAATAAAAAGATAATTTAATTTGGATTTTCTTTAGTTTCTTTTTTTCTTTATGTTTGAGTTGCTAGTGAGTACTGATGTAACCACAAGACATGCAGTAAGGACAAAGAAGGAAAAACCAACAACCCAGTTAATGTACCAGCTGACTGGTCAATTTCTGAAAAATAAAGAGTTCACTGTATCATCTGTGCTAGTCATATATGGTAGGTGTTGGTCACTGAAAGTTATGAAGCTTGTGTGCTTTCCAGTGAAGATGACTTTTTAAATGAGTAACTATACAAATTATTAAACTTTATATGTCTACATATTATGACAAGGGTGCGTACAGATAACTTCAAAATCAATGAGGTCACTCTCAGATTTTGTGATCTTAGAGTGCATTCATTTAAAGCCAAACAATTGATTTTTCAAATAAATCTGACCTTTTCAAGATTCATGTGATTATGCATCATTTTCTAATATTCAAAATTGGCTAGATCAGTCATGCCACATCACTTTATATGTTAAGGAGAAAAAAACTGACATGACAAATTTTTCTCTATTAGCACATGAAGTATCAGTTAGAGACTCAAAAAATAGTTTGACTCTCATAACTCCTTAAATGAATTGTTTTAGTTTGTTTGCCTAAAAAGGATTAAATATATTTAAGAGCACTATATAGCCAGGGAAATGTGCTATATCTCTGTGCTGTGGACTGTGGATTAGGTCAGACAAAACTCTTCAGTGAGGTAATTTTGCATATGTCATTGCTGAAATAAACTATTATAATTATAAAATTATTTATCATGTGAAATATCATGAAGTCTAAGGATTTCACATGAAACATTAGACAGAGTCCCTTATGGAATGCTGCTGTCAGTGGGGAAATATCAACTTGGGGCAGATATTGTAAAATAAATTATAGCATGAATTGAAATTAAAGGATCAAGATGGTTTGAGGAGAGCTAGTTCTATTTATGTTCTGCATTTTGATCAACTCATTTGTCCTTTCTATCCTTTGCTTTCCTAATCTGCAACATGAGGGACTGAAATTAAGAAATTTTTTAGTTCTAACACTCCATGAGTCAACAACCAACAGTAAAATGTGTGCAAAATATTACAGTAGCAATGACACTGGATATTTATGATGACTTACACAATGGCAGATAAAATGTTAGAATTTTTTAGGTATTACATACTTTAAAATTCATAGCAATCCTTTGAGGTTGGCTTTGTTTTATACATTTTACGGATGTGAGAACTAAGAATCACTTAACAGGCAGGTGACAATGCCTGAATTCAAACATGCATTTTCTTGATTTCCAATGTTCTTTCTGCTAAACATAGGTTATTGATTGCAAGAAAAATAATGAGGCAGCCAAAAAGAAAAACAATTTAATCTGGGAAACGGAGACTTCTTAATGACATCTCTACTGCTGGAAAACCAACAACCAACAGAATGGCCTATTGGCAGGACCAGTAGGCTCATGGCATCCTTGCTGTATAGCAAAGGGCACCACCTATTTCTACAATATGCTTTCTTAAAACACACCATTGCTCAAAGTCGTACCAAATTCTCATGCGAAAATGATGAAGGATAAGGTCAGGAAGAGATTTCCAGGTATCTGGACACTGTAGATTTATAACTCTCATTAAAATTCTTGAGGCAACAAGGGTATGACCTAGAAAGATATACTGTGTGGAACAAACAGAGTGAATGGACTCCACTAGGATGCAAAAAAGGGGAACAGTAAAGAAACACCAAAACAAAAGGTGCTGTTACTATGAAAAATGTATAAAGAATGGAGCTTGTCGACGCATAAAGGCAGTGATGCTTAAGTTCATATCCTGATTTGGGTCATTAAAAAAAAAAAACACTAAGCAGAAGATCTTCTCTGCTTTATCCAATATTGTAAGCAATGTCTCATCGTTAGGAAGAAAGGCAAACAACCCTACTTTCCTGACCTAATGCCAGGCCAACTTCAAAGTAAGAAACTAATGATTATTTGCTTCATATGACACAGGTATCAGATACTAGAACTCATATCAGTGGAAGCAAAACTAGTATTCCTTGAAATTTTGTTATCGAGAAAAGATTGTATCAACACATAATTTCATTCCATTTGCCAGGTGATCACGGAATACTAAAAAAGAGTATGAGTATTTGCTATAAACAGGGTCATCAGTTGATAAAGTCCTTCATCTTTCCCTTCGGTTTGTGCCCAAAATGGAGACTAAGTTTACTCAATTTTGAAGATTTAGTCAATTATAATTTAGTTCATTTTAAAATCAAATCAGAATCCAACTTTTAGAAATATTTATTTTTTCTATTAACAGAGGAAGATATGTGTGTGTGATTTGAATAGTCCTGAGGAGGGTTAAACAAATGGGATTCTAGTAGCATCTATGTCTATTGTCTGTATTTCTATGGTCTTCAGATAGTTAGTAGAATGGCTTCATCACGTAAAGGTTTTTAAGTATCATGTTGTTGAGTACTTGGAGTTGGTACTGTTATTGAGGTATGACTTCCAAAACTGCCCAGTGGAGACTTGCTGATGGATATGCACATTTTCATGTCAGTAGAGTCTGGCACTATTAGTTATTGTGTCCAATAATATGCGGTTTCTAGAACCCCAAAGTACCAAATAACCTAGGCATTATTTTTTTTTAAATGATGGCTTAAAAATCACCCATGGTTGTAAAGGTAAACACAAAATAATTTTTTGAGTGCACCTGACCTGCAAGAATAACAACACTGACTCATGGGGATAAAAGTGTACACAAATAATTTTTCAGGTCAAAAAACCTGCTGGGAAGGTCTTGCCCTCTGGTATAAGAAATCATGTCATGTCTACCCTTTCCTCAGGGTCAGAATGCCCACAGACTCTCTCAGAAACACAGCTGTTTCCTTTATGTGTTCCCCCAGAAGACTAAAATTTGCAGTAACAAACCATTTGGATTCATTATTATCTCAAGGTTTATACTATTCTTTGAAAATTAATTTATCTGAACTGAAATATAATAATGTATTGGTTTGAAATTATTCAAAAGACTTTTATCACTACAGGAGAAATGTAAGATTCTTGGCATGGCATAAAATTGTCTTCAATATCTGGTCCTTTACTTTCTGTCCATCACTTCTGACTTTTCCTCCCATCTCAAAACTTACACAGTCCAGCAAAAGTAAGACATTTTACTGTTGCCTAAACACGTTGTGTTCACTCATGTTTTGTGCTATTTTCTGTGCTGCTCTGTATGGCTACGAGACCACTTCCCTTTCCCACACAGATGCCCAGGAAACATCTGCAGCCTTCTCTGACTCCTCAGGAATTCTTGCTTCCTCCTGCGCTTCCACTGAACCTCCTGTTTACCTCAAATGTTGCATGTTCCTCATGTATTTTTTTCACCAGTGCATCTAATTAAGAACTTTGGTGATCTAATTCCCAGAACTCTGTGCAGTAGTATGGCATAGAGGTTAAAAAGAAGGGCTCTGATAGGAGAGATAATAGATAAAATCCATTCTAGCTGGGTGACTCTGAGCAAGTTCTTCTATTTCTCTGGGCTTTTTCACTCATAAGACAGGAGTAATGACTGTCCCTCCATTAGAAGGTTGTGACAATTAAATGCAGTAATGCACGTGACAATTAAGGAGAGTCACTGATATGTAGTAAAAAAGGTCAATACATATTTGCTTTTATAAATATTTTAAATACTGTTCAAATCCCTGACTCATGGAAGAAGCTTAGCAAATATTTGTTGCATATGAATGAGTGGATGAATGAGGACAGTTGAGCTAACTCTGACTCTGGTGTCTTCCTTATTTTTGTCTGTCTATATTGTATTGTCCACACACCCCTCCACCTCCACCTGATAACGGGTGCCCTGACACTTACTGACCCAGCTCAAACCACACATCACTACCCTTAAATTTCCAGTGTCAATAGAAATTTACAAAAAGAAACAAACAAACAAAACAAAAGAAGCCCAAGAAATTATAGTAGTCTAAACAGATTCACCTGAGAAATGTTAAAACTAGAATAATGTGTAATGGTGGGATTCACATTCTGGAGAACAATTTTGGATGGTGTCTCTCACCTCACTCTTCAGACATACAACATGGCTTCATGATAGGGTTGGCTCCAGAAATCACATAGACCAGATCATAGCTTTTCAGACTTTAAAGTGCATACAGACCACCTGATAACAAGTAGAAAGTATCGGGGTGAGAAATGCTGATACATTTGTTGTTTCTCAGACAACATGAAGTGTAGCACTAAGTGTTGTATATCAGTGTGCAAAATATTAAAAGCAAAAGAATCAACTAGGATGCTTGTTAAAAATATAGACTTTGGAAACCCATCCACAGAGATTATACTTTGCAGTGAGGCCAGATGTCTGCATTGTTAACAGATACCCAAGGTATTTCTCACGTAGGTGGTCTAAGGACTATGCTGTGAAAAAAATCACTGCATGAGAAATACAATCTTCTTGAGGGCAGTCTTATTTGCCTTTAGTTTCTTTTGCCTACCAGAGCTCCTGGAACTTAATGGCTGCTAAAGGTATATTTGCTTTATAAATGAAAGAAAAAAAATGAATGAATGAATTAGAATCTCACCTGAAATTGTATATTTATTCACTTATTTTTTTGAGACAGAGCCTTGCTCTGTAACCTGGCTAGAGTGCAGTGGCATCATCATAGCTCACTGCAACCTCCAACTCCTGGGCTCAAGCAATCCTCCTGCCTCAGCCTCCCGAGGAGCTGGGACTACAGGCATGTGCCACCAAGCCTGGCTAATTTTTTCTATATTTGGTAGAGATGGAGTCTTGCTCTTGCTCAGGATGGCCTCGAACTCCCGGCCTCAAGTGATCCTCCTGCCTTGGCCTCCCAGACTGCTGGGATTACAGGCGTACGTGAGCCACGGCACCTGGCCTCACCTGAAATTTTAGAAAAAATGTGTGGACAGGAAGCAAAAAAGTATTTTTGTCTCATGCACGTATGTGTAATATATGCAAGTCTACAAAGGTTTCTGTAACAACTTTAGTATATTCACTATCGATCTCCTTCTTTCCCAATCCTCCAGTTCTTCATTATGGGTAAATATTAATATTCAGGAAGTACAAACTAAGTGATAAAGCATAACTAAGAAAATTTGTAACCAAACAATTGTTTTTAAGTTTATCACTACACCTCTCCATATGCTGCTCCCCACATCTCACATGATCTGTGTTTAACTAATGAGTTCTGGTCTGTGTTTGGTAGACAAATAACTCCCCTGACAGCTCAATCCGTCTGAAAAGCAAGAAGAATGACAATGGCTTCCATTGCTTCTATCGCTCAGAAAAATATCACATTGTCTTCTTTCAGAGCCAGTTTGATCCTGAGGCCTGAAAAAGTGAGTGACGAGAGGCCCTTCATATCTTGCAGATTTAGGACAGTTCACAGATACATCTTCTTTCTATATTTTAAGGTGGTTCTATTGTAGAAGACTGGGAGTTTTTTTTTTTTAATTCTCCCAAAAGAACCTTACAAGAAAATTGTATATCCAGATATTTAATTGTAATATACATATAAATAATAGGTTAATGAGCATCAGGTACTTTAAAAAAATAGTGATGTAAAATAAACAAAAACCAATTATAGTCATATGCAGCATTAACTGAGGAATATCTAAAAAATGGAAAGTAGTTTATGTGTTTAGGTGCTAGAGTGCTAACATCATCCTCATGTTTCCTTTGGTTTCCCTTTAGAATGATGTGATAATTAAAAGCCACTTTTTAATTTTTTTAAGTTTTTAACAGGAAACTGTAATAATTTGACTAAAGTTCATTGTTCTAATAACAAAATAATAATTCTTGCTACTCTAACTACAATCCTCATTATTTCTCACCAAAGAGCATTTTAGGGCTTAATTACATATGTATCTTATCTTTTAAGGGGACACACTGATTTCTCCCATTTATGAGGGAAACCTAAGAAAATATTAATTCCCATATATAGGTAGCATTGTACACAACTGTAGCAGAGGAAAAAAACATGAAAATAAATGAGTAAGAATAGTAATAGTTAATTTTATTAGATACTAATTAGGTGCCAGTTATACTCTAATTATTTTATGTATATAAACTTCCTTAAATTCCATGACAACCTTATAAAGTGGCTTCAGCATTTTACAGTTGAGGAAAATGAGGCATAGGATGGTTTAGAGACTTCCTACCAACTTACATTCGGGACATTTTAATTTTAAAGGATGTGAGGAAGGACGTGAATTATAAAAGCAGTATCTATCGTAATTACAATCCAGCGTTGGGTTGGCTGAGGAGAGGAAATTGAAGAATTGTTTCATTTCATTCACTCCACAGGCAGTTTTTGGAAATTTACTGTGTCCCAAATATATGTGTGGTTCTGAAAATACAAATATAAATAAGCCTGAATTTCCTCCTTCAAGATATATTGGAATTATAATTAATTACAACAAAATTAGAGATAATAAAAAATAATACTGTAAAATATGATATTACAGAAAAAACTATTAAAAGTGTTGTTTTATAAAATTGTTTTCTTGACATTTGCATAGAAACTCTGAGGAGACAGCACTTTGTTCTTCCTGACGGTGGTAGGGATAGAAGTGGATAGGGAGAGAGGTAGAGAAAGATTGATGTTTAAGGTAAAGGTTACAAGTTAAGTAGGAATTTTCCAGGCAGAAATAGCATGGCATATAGGTGAAGAAGAGCATGATATGTTGGGGCGTGGAGGGGTTAGTTTTGGGGTGGAGAAGCAATTCTGGCTGGAGCACAGCATGGAAGATGTTGGGGGTCAGTGTTGTAAAGATTCACCCTTCCATAAAATCATTGGAGAAAAGGATAAACAAAACAATTCACCACCTTTTCTCTTTGTTTCTTTCATCTGCACCCTAAATAAATATCTGTGAAGCTGCTTATATTGTATACACAATCTGCACGCAGAAGAATGTCTCCGTCTCCATATTAGAGAATATAATCTAGGAATTTCCCTCTGTTTATTTCCTTGAAGGTCAACAGATATAAAATCAACATACAAAAATCAGTAGCATTTACACATACCAACAGTGAACAATTTGAAATAAGAAATCAAGAAAACAATCCCATTTACAATAGCCACAAAGAATATAACATTCCTGGGAATCAATTTAACCAACAAAGTGAAAGATCTATATAAGGAAAACTGTAAAACAATGATGAAAGAAATATAAGAGGGCATACTAAAATGAAAAGATATCCTGCACTTATGAATTGGAAGAATTAATATTGTTAAAATGACCATACTATCCAAAATAAGTTACAGATTCAATGCAATCCCTATCAAAATATCAATGACATTCTTCACAGATACATAAAAAAAATCCTAAAATTTTTATGGAATCACAAAAGTCTCTGAATAGCCAACACAATCTTCAGCAAAAAGAACAAGGCTGGTGGCATCACACTATTAGACTTCAAAATATACTACAAAACTATAGCAATCAAATCAGCATGGTACTATATAAACACAGATACAAAGACCAACGGAACAGACTAGAGAACCCAGGTGTAAATCCATGCATTTACAACCTACTCATTTTTGACAAAGGCACCAAGATCACACAATGGGGAAAGGACAGTCACTTCAATAAATGGTACTTGGAAAACTGGATAACCACATGGAAAAGAATGAAACTAGACACTTATTTCTCACCACACACAAAATGAAACTATGTAAATACTGGAAGAAAACACTGGGTAAAGGCTCCAGGACATTGATCTGGGTGAAAATGTCTTTATGTAAAACCTCAAAAATAGAGGCAACAAAAGCAAAAGTAGACAAATGGAATTGCATTAAGCTAAAAGGCTTCTACACAGCAAAGGAAACAATGAACAAAGTAACGAAACAACCGAGAGAATGGGAGAAAATATTTGCATATTATCCATAAGACCAGGGAATAATAACCAGAATATATAAGTAGCTCAAACAACTCAATAGCAAAAAAAAATATCTGATTTAAAAATGGACAAAAGATCTTAATAGACATTTCTCAAAAGGAGACATGCAAATGGCCAATAGGTATATGAAAAAATACTCAAAATCACTAATCATCAGAGAAACACAAATCAAACCACAATGAGTTAACATTCCACTCCAGTTAAAATGGCTTTTATCAAAAAGAGAGGAAATAACAGATGCTGGTAAGGATACGGAGAAAAGGGAACCCTCATACATTGCTTGTTGGAATGTAAATTAGTTCAGCCACTACAGAGAACAGTATGAAGGTTCCTCAAAAAGCTAAAAATAAAACTACCAATTTATCTAGCAATTTCACTACTGCTTATACAACCAAAAGAAAGGAAATCAGCATATTGAAGAGACATCTGCACTTCCATGTTTATTGAAGCACTAGTCACAATAGCCAAAATATGGAATCGACTTAAGTGCCCATCAAGGGATGAATGGATAGAGAAAATATGATATATATACACAATGAAATATTATTCAGCCATAAAAAAGAATGAAGTCCTGTCATTTGCAGCAACATGGATAGAACTGTAGATCATTATATTAAGAGAACTGAGCCAAGCACAGACAAATATTGCATGTTCTCACTCATATGTGAGAGCTAAAAAGGTGAATTTCATGAAGATTAAGAGTAGACTGGTTGTTACCAGAGACCGAGAACAGTAAAGGGGAGAGGAGGTTGATTAATGGCTACAAATATACAGTCGGATAGAAGAAACAAGAACTAGTGTTTGAAAGATCAGTAGGGTGACTATAGTTAACATTAATCTACTATGCATTTCAAGAAGCTATAAGAGAATAATTCAAATGTTCCTAGCATAAAGAAAAGATAAATATTTAAAGTGATGTATATCCCGATTACCCTGATTTGATCTTTACACAATGTATGAATATATCAAATTATCACATATGCCCCCAAAATATGTACATATATTATGTATCAATAAAAAATAACAAAAATATGTATGCATACTATAAATCCTAAAGAAATCACTAAAGAAATTAAAAATAATAATAATAGTTATAATTTATAATCCAAAAAAGGAGATAAACTGGCATTAAAAATTAATTCAAAAGAAGGAGAAAAGAGAAAATTAGGAAAAAAGGAAAAATGGGACAAATACAAAGCAAAGAGCACTCATATCAATCTTCACATTACATGTAAGTGGCCTAAAAATCTCAAATGAAGATAGATTGTTAGAACAGATTAAAAAACCAAGACTCAACTATATACTGTCTATACGAAACCCACTTGAAATATAAATATACAAATATGTTAAAATTAAAGAAATGAAAATATATATACTATGCTAACACTAAACCAAAGAAAGCTGGGTGGGCTATCTTAATATTAGAGATAGATTAAAGTAGATTTCAGAGCAAAGAATATTAAAGCAAAGGGTAAAAAGGATCAATTTATTATTATAAGAGGACATAACAATCCTAGATTTTTATGTGCCTAATAATGAAGAAAAATGTATGAATCAAAAATGATAGAATTGCAATAAGAAATATATAAATCCACAGTTATGGCTGGAGATTTCAAAACCCTTCTCTCAATAATTGGCAGAACAGAGAGAATATTGGTAAAGATATAAAAGATATAAACAACACTGTAATCAACTTGCCCTGATTGACATTTATAGAGAACATTCCACTGTACAAACAGCAGACTGCACAATATTTTTAAGTGCACACAAAACATTTTTCATATTCTGAGCCACAAAACAAACCCCAATAAATCTAAAGTGTTTAAAATCATGCAAAGTATGTTCTCTGACCACAATAGGATTAAATTAGATTTGAGTAACAGAATACATGTGGAAAATCCACAAATATTTGAAATGAAATAAAATATGCCTAAATAACCCATAAGTGAAACAAGAAATCAAAAAATAAATTTGATAGTATTTTGAAGTGATTGAAAATAAAAACGCAACATATTGATGAACTTCAGTCAATATTTGCTTCCAGAGACACTACCTTGTCCACCTTGAAATGGCCTTCTCTACATTTTCCTTTCCATTTGTTCAGTTGCTCTCCATCAGTTTTTCAGGTTTTGCATTTTCTGTCTGGCCAGTACTGCTTGTAATAGTGGAAGGTATGTGGAACATTGAGGAGTTTGGAAGAATAAAAAGGATTCAGTCATGCCAAGTTTATTGCCACGAACTCACTAAACATGTATTAATAGATTTTTCATTGATTAAATAATGGATTTTTGTAGCTTCTGTTTAAAAAGTCTCTCAATGCAATTTACAGATACAATATGCATCTCATTTTCAATTCTTATCACAGCATTTGAGTCCTTTAGACTTATTTTAATTGTGGAGAATGATTTGTATTGGTGATCATGTTCTACAGATAACAGTATATATACATCAATTTGACCTTTTAATTTTCTATTTATCCACATTAGATACTAAAGAATGATAATGTTTTGTACTGACGACTAGGCATTGTCACATCTGTTTATTCTCAGCAATGAAAAATGCATCATATATATTTAAACTACACCCATATTTTCTCTCTGATTTACATGATTAACTTATTTAATGAGGCAGAAAGAAAGTCTCATGCATTGTGCTTAGTCACAAACAATGTGTGACTGGATATACAGCAACTGCACATCAATCTCCCTGACTTCCTGTTATTATCTACCAGCAGGAATAACTTAAAAGCCTAATTCCATTGTTAAATTCATGTGTACACATTTTCACAGTGTGTCAGCACCTATAACAAGCTTGGTGCTTAGGTTTCTGGATTATTTTTACTCAATTGTCTATAAAATCTTAAATAAGATTTATTAAAATTATGAAGTTGTATACTTGTAGAAATCAATCATGAATGGCAAAATCATCAAGAAAATCACAAAGACATTCAACCACATTTTATTGTAACAAAACGAAGAAGTAACTGGCAAGCTGAAGATGAACTGGAAAGGTTTAGAACAATGGTCCCCAATCTTTTTGGCACCAGGGACAGGTTTCATGGAAGACACTTTTTCCACAGGAGGTGGGGTGGTATCTGATAGGAGGCAGAGCTTAGGCAGTGATGTGAGCGGTAGGGAGTGGCTGTAAACACAGATAGATGGAGCTTCACTTCCTCACCCACCACGCACCTCCTGATGTGTGGCCCAGTTCCTAACAGGCCACAGACCGGTACCAATCTGCAGCCCGGGGTTGGGGACTACAGGTTTAAAAGACCTACCATCTACTATCAGAGCACTTATCATACTATATTTTAAATATCTATTTTATTTTCTTTAAAAATTTTTTTTTACTGATGCATAATAGATGTATGTAGTTTCAGGGCACATGTGATAATTTAATATATGTATATAATTTATAAAGATCAAATCAGTGTACTTGGAAAGTCCATTACCTTAAATATTTGTCTTTTCTTTAAGCTAGGAACATTTAAATTATTCTCTTCTAGCTATTTTGAAATATATATTATTATAAACTATAATCACCTTACTAATCTATCGGGCACTAGGTCTCATTTCTTCTATCAAATTGTATGTTTGTATCCATTAATCAACTTTTCTTCATCCCTCCCTCCCCCTTACCCTTCTCAGCCTCTGGTCATCACCAATCTACTTTTTATCTTCGAGATCCACTTTTTTAGCTCCCGCATATGCATGAGAACCCTGGCAGGCAAAAACTGGCCTTGCTAAGTTTTATACTTTCAACCCAAAGCACAGTTTTAAACATTGAGTGAGGGTTAAGCAAACATTTGTTGAATTGATCAATAAACTAATAACTATATATTTGTAGTTATACATACTTATGTAATAAACTAATACAATATCTGTAATATATGTAATGTAATACTACACACATAATACTGTTATAATACTGGAATAAATCAAGTCTATAAGTTTGGAAAATTTAATAGATTGCTTTTAAAATTTAAGTTTATTCATTAATCTCTACATATGTAAAAATGTTGGTGAATATCTACATGAATATAAAATGTTTTTTTCAATAAATCTTGGCTGTTTTGGGAATTATGTATGCTTTCAATTTATTTGTGCATTATTCATGTTAAATAAAGGGTATAATTTTTCTAGAACTCTCGATTTCCTTGTGTGTTTTTGATATATTGTACTGACAAACTAAAGATTTCACAAAATTCACTTCTTAACATTTTAAAAATTCTTCAAAATAAGTCAAAATGTCAAAATCTAATTTTATTAAAGGATGATGGTTAACATTGAAAATGAGGAAAGACTGATCTTGAATATAAAATAGAAGAAACATTTTTATTAAAATAACAATACAAAAAAATGTTAATTTAGCTCTACAGAAAGTGTTAGAGGTGTAGTAGGAGGAAATAATGGATCTCAAAGTTTATTTGATGGGTTCTACTTATTTTCTTGCTCAGAAAATGTCACAGATACTTTTGGATGCCACAAAACCAGGGTCTGAACCATGTATTAAATTTCTCAGCTCTAAAATAATGCATGGTAGAGAAAGCTGCCATGTATTAATTATTTTATTCTTGTACAATGGCAATAATTTCACTGGTTTGGAACTACTCATAAGCCTAAACTAAGTTTGGCAGAATATTGGATATTTTCAAGTGAATGGGTTTTAGTTTTTTTAATGCCTTAATCAACATTCAACATATGGGTGAGAAATTAAATTATTTTGTCTCAGCATTAAAATTGTTTAAATACCCACCAAAGATACTGTTTTATAGTGCTATTGTGTGTTTAAGAACTATTATAGTAGTATATTTTATAACCATGGTAGCCACAAAGAGAAATGAAGAGCTACTTATAAAGCAAGTAATAAACACAGATCAAATGGGTTTTATGAGCAACAGAGTAGGTTATTAACATCCAAGGCTATTTACTGTAATGACAAAAGGAACCAATATAAAAGATACAAATTTATTCTTAAACACAGGTACTGAAAAATCTTCTGAAAAATTTAACTAGATTTGTCCTTTGCTTTCACATTACAGAACACAGTTCTTTTAGAAGTATTTAGTTTCTGGAGTTGTTGACTCTAAAAAAGGAAAAATATTGGTGGTAAAAATTCTCTTCTCTAGGACCTATGTCCCCTAATTTTTATGTGTGTTTCTTTCTTTCTTTTTTATATTACAGGCAGTCCTAGATGTACAAAAAGCACTAACTTAAAGCTTGACGAATTAGATTTTTAAAATTGTGTACCTTTATTTTCTACAAATTACTTTAGACAATTACAAAAAAATACAACATGAATTCCTAAAAACAAGATAAAAGCTAATTGAAATGGGGACTCAACACTAGATCTTGTGTCAAAGAGATGGAGAAGTTAAAAGAGAAACAGAGACTATGAAATATACCAGATTAAATATAATTGCTCTAGAAATTTGAGTTTGAGCTGAGGGACATTCACAGGGGAAAAGGAAACTGGTTCATCACAAAAAAAAATCTCATTGTTCAAAATTTTAAAAAATGGTAAATAAATATATATATATGCACATATACACACATATACATAGCATTTTCTCAGGAAAAATTAAATTGGATTAGATGGAAGAGTAAGATATTTTTCTGGGACATCCTTTGGAACACTCTTGCCAGCAAGGACACAGTTCAACGCCAAGTGAAGAACAGTCTCAATGGCGTTTGGGGCATCTCTCAGTCCGGGGTGGAGATAAAAAAATAAGTTATTTTGTGAATCCTCTCTACTTTATTTTTTAAATTTATTTTATTGAGGTATAATTAACACATCATAAAATGCCCTCATTGTAAAGGTAAAATTCAATGTGTTTTGCTAAATATATACATTCATTACTTCTACCACAGTCAAGATAAAGAACATTTATATCACTCAAAAGATTCCTCTCACCTCCCTTCCCAATCTATACCCCATCTCTAGCAAGTTGCATAATTTTAAATTTTATTTTTAAACCTTTAGATTTTTTTATCATAAAAGTGCTTTTGAAATTGAAAAATAAAACATAATTGAATTTTTGAAAAATTAATATTTCCTCTAACATTCTACTCTTATGCTCACCCATGAAGGTAACTCAAGTTAGAAGTGCAATATAAATAATTTTCAATAACTATCTCTGAATTTATTCAATCACTTATCAACTATATAAAATTTGTATTTCTTTTAATGTGAGTTTTAAATTTACATTAATCTGTAACTTGATTTTGTTCTTTTAATTTTCTGTTTCTCTCATTGCATACCACGAGCATCTCTCCAGATTAAAGCTTATATACTCTCATTCCTTTAAATAGATGTATCTATCTTTATCCAACTATTTATTATTGATGAAATGTGCTTGGGGTTAGATTTTTACCATGAAACAAGATGCAGCAAATGTCTTTTTATATGAAATGATTTATTTATGTTTCCATTGCCATTAAATAGACTCCCCAAATTGAAATTTCTGGCTAAAATATACTGACTATTTTAAATTATAACTGATATTGCCAGGTTATAGCAATTTACATTTGTACTCAAAGCTAGAATAAGACTATGAACTCTACATACTGAAGGACTTAGAGTATCCCTTTACTCCCATGTATGTAATTTAAATTAAAACATACCTAACAATACCATAAATCTAGGAAAATCAAACACAATTCTCACTTTTCCCATGAGACCATTTTCTAAAACTTTCAAAAAAAATTTTTTTAAATTTTAATAGAATTAGGGAATACAAGTTGAATTCTGTTACATGTATGTATTGTATGGTGGTGGAGTCTGGTCTTTGGGTGTACCCATTGCCCAAGTAGTGTACATTGTCCCCATAGGTAATTTTTCATCCTTCACTCCGTCCCACTGTCCCCCCTTGCGAGTCTCCAATGCTCATTACACCATTCTTTGTACCTTTGTGTGGCCATAGTTTAGCTTCCACTTATAAGTGAGAACATGCAGCATTTATTTTTCTATTTCTGATTTACTTTACTTAGGATAATGACCTCCAGTTCCATCCTAGTTGTTGCAAAAGACATTATTTCATTCTTTCTTATCGCTGAGTAAAACTTTGTGGGTGTGTGTGTGAATGTGGTGTGTGTGTGAATGTAGCGTGTGTGAATGTAGCGTGTGTGTGTATATATGTATATATATATGTACACACACACACATACTACATTTTCTTTATTCACTCATCAATCCATCAGTTGATGGGCAATTAGGTTGATTCCATACCTTTGTAATTGTGAATGGTGTTGCAATAAACATATGAGTGAAGGTACCTTTTTGATATAATGATTTCTATTCCTTTGGGTAGATACCCAGTAGTGGAATTGCAGTATCAAATGGTGTATATACTTTTAGTTCTTTGAGAAATCTCCATACTGATCTCCATAGAGGTTATACTAATTTGCATTCTCACCAACAATGTATGTGTATTTCCTTTTCACTGCATCCATGCCAACATATATTGTTTTTTGACTTTTTAATAACAGCCATTATAATTTCAGTAAGATGTTATCTCATTGGGGTTTTAATTTGCATTTCTTTGATGAGTAGTGAGTTGAGCATTTTTTCATATGTTTGTTGGCAATTTGTATATCTTCTTTTGAAAAATGCCTGTTCATGTTGTTGGCCCACTTTTTCATGGGGTTGTTTGATTTCCTTTCTTTGTTTTTGTTTTGTTGTTGTTTGTTTGTTTTTGCTGAGTTGTTTGAGTTCCTTGTAGATTTGGGATATTAGTACTTTGTTGGACACATAGTTTGTGAATATTTTCTCCACTTCTGTAGTATGTCTATTAACTCTTTTGACTATTTCTTTTGCTGAGCAGAAGCTTTTTAGTTCTATTAATTCCCATTTGTCTATTTTTAGTTTTATTGCATTTGCTTCTGGCATCTTAGTCATAACATTTTTGCCTAGACCAATGCCCAGAAAAGCTATTACTAGGTTTTCTTCCAGTATTTTTATTGTTTCAGGTCTTATATTTGAATCTTTAATCCATCTTGAGTTAACTTTTGTATATGGTGAGATATAGGGATCCAGTTTCATTCTTCTGCATGCAGCTATCCAATATTCCCAGCACCATTTATTGAACAGTATGTCCTTTCCCCAGTGTATGTTTTTTGTTGGCTTTGTTGGAGATCAGTTGGTTGTATGGCTTTATTTCTGAGTTCTCTGTTCTGTTTCATTGGTCTATGTCTCTACTTTTCTGACAGTACCATGCTGTTTTGGTCACTATACTTTAATATAATTTGAAGTTAGGTAATGTGATGCCTCCTTATTTGTGCTTTTTGATTAGGTTTGTTTTGGCTATTCAGGTTCTTCTTTGGTTCCATGTGAAGTTTAAGATTATTTTTTCTAGATCTCTGAAAAATGATATTGGTATTTTGGATGGAATTGTGTTGAATATGTCAATAACTTTGGGCAGTGTGGACATTTTAACAATGTTGATTCTTCTAATCCATGAGCATAGGATGTTTTTCCATTTGTTTGTGTCATTGATTTCTTTCATCACTGTGTTGTAGTCCTCCTTGTAGAAATCTTTTTATCTCCTTGGTTAAGTATATTCCTAGGTATTTTATTTTCTTTGCACCTATTATAAATGTTATTAAGTTCTTGATTTGATTTTCAGCTTGACACTATCATAGTATATAAAATGCTATTGAGTTGTGTGCATTGATTTTGTAACCTAAGATTTTCCTGAATTTATTTATCAATTTCAGAAGTCTTTTGGTGGAGTGTTTAGGGTTTTCTTGATATAAGATCATATCATCAGCAGAGAGGGGTAGTTTGACCTCCTCTTTCCTGATCTGGATGCCCTTTATTTCTTTCTCTTGACTGTTGCTCTGGCTAGGAATTCCAGCATTATGTTGAATAGGAGTGGTGACAGTGGGTACCCTGTTTTGATCCCATTCTTAGGGGTGACGCTTTCAGCTTTTCCCCATTTAGTATGATGTTGGCTGTTGGTTTGCCATATATGGCTTTTATTATTTTTAGGTATGTTCCCTCTATGCCTAGTTTGATGATGGTTTTTATCATGAAAGGGTGCTGTATTTTATCAAATGCTTTTCTGCATATATTGAGATGATCATATGGTCTTTGTTGTTACTTCTGTTTATGTGGTGGAACACACTGATTTGCGTGTATTGAACCATCCTTGCATCCCTGGGATGAAACCCACTTGATCATGGTAAATTATCTTTTTAATGTGCTGCTGAATTTGGTTTGCTAGTATTTTGTTGAGGATTTTTGCATCTATGTTTATAAGGCATATTGGTCTGTAGTTTTCTCTTTTTTTGTTGTGTTCTTTTCTGGCTTTGGAATCAAGGTGATACTGGCTTTGTAGAATGAGTTAGGGAGGATTCCCTCTGTTTCAAAAAAATTTTAAATTTCCATCTTTATTTCTTTGTTGACCCAGTGATCATTCAGAAACATGTTGTTTAATTGCCATGTGTTTGTATAGTTTCAGAAGTTCCTGTTTGTGTTGATTTTTAGCTTTATTCTGCTGTGGTCTGAAAAGACACTTTATATGATTTTGATTTTTCAAAATTTGTTAAGACTTGTTTTGTGGCCTAAAATGTGGTTTATCTGGAGAATGTTCCATGTGCTGATGAAAAGAATGTATATTCTGTAGTTGTTGGCTGGAATGTTCTGTAAATGTCTGCTAAGTCCATTTGATCAAAAGTCCAACTTAAGTCCAATGTTTCTTTGTTGATTTTCTGTCTTGATTATCAGTCTAGTGCTGTGAGTGGAGTGTTGTAGTCCCCCATATTACTGTGTTGCTGTCTCTTTCTTTAAGTCTAGTAGTATTTGTTTTGTGACTCTGGGTGCTCCAACATTGGGTGCATATGTATGTATATCCTTTTGCTGAATTGATTCCTTTATTATTATATAATGAACTTCTTTGTCCTTTTTTACTGTTTTTGATTTAAAATCTGTTTTATCTAAATATAGCTACTCCTGCTGGCTTTTAGTTTCTGTTTGCATGGAATATCTTTTTCCACCCCTTTACTTTCAGTCTATTTGTGTCTTTATGGGTAAGGTGACATTCTTGTAAGCAGTATATAGTTAAACCATGTTTTATAATGCAGTCTTTAAAGAAAATTTTGGAAGTCCTGCTTCTTTTGGAAATATTGTAATACTGCCAGAAATAAATACCTGTTTTTGTTATACTTTTCCTACTGGCACCAGATGATATAAATCTTCAAGAAAATTTGACAATCTGAAGGACAAAAAAATGTTTTTCATACTTGTTTTAATTTTAATTTGCATTGTTCTCACTGCTAGGTTTGTTTGAGAATATTTTCATAGATATATCAGACATTTTCATTTATTCACTTGTGAATTTGTCATTTAAAAATAAATTTCAGAGCTATATGCCTACCATATAAAGCTAATAGTTGAATAAGACCTCTTAACTTTGTAAAGCATAGCTGCTATCTCATATAATCATATCAGAATTTCTGTATAGTTAGATATTATATTGTTACTTGGCAAATGAGAATACCAAAGCATAGAAAACTTAAAAAATTTGCCCAAGCTTACACTGTTAATTAATGGTCTGTCACCCTTTTCCCACTTCTGTATGCCCAGGGCACTAGTATGCAATCTCAGAATAGAAGTATGCCCTTTACATTTCTGATTGTTTTAGGTCTGGTTTCCTAACATCTGTTTATGCAAATGGCATACTGTCTGGTAATTTTTATTTCACTTAGTGTTTAGATTCTTATTATGTGCTGAGTACTGTACCAAACAAAGAAAATACAAAAAGAAGTTCTGTTTTATTTTGCTTTGTTTCCCTCCACAGGAGTTGATAAAAGAGAGAGCCAAGTAACCAGATGCAGTGTTCTCTGTAATGAGAGGAAACTATACAGAGGGTGCTATAGTAATTCAGGTGTCTAGGGAAGCTTTTTGGAGGATATAGCACCTGTGTTGAGTATTAAGATCAAACTAAGATGCCAGACAAGGATGTCTCAAGATAGAGGGGTATACCAGGTAGAGGAATTAGCATTGACAAAGGCCTCAAAGTAAGTAAGGACAAGAGGTAAGCAAGAAAAGATAAAACATTTCACACAGCTGCAGAGTAAAGAAAATGGTGATTAGGGACAGATCTTCAAGGATATTACAGGAACTTGATTTTATAAAACTGGCAAAAGGAAACTCCAGTTAGAATCTAACCATCTAAGTGATAAGATTTGAATAAAGAAATCCCACTCAAGTTTTTCTCGTTTTGAAATAAGGAATGGATTTGACAGAAATGCCATTCAGAAGAACTCAGAGGGACTCTTGGAAGTAATCTGAGAGAGAGAAAATGAGGTCCTCAAGAAGTAGTGGTGCCTGTGTTGTTGAAGCCGGCTTCTCTCTTTGCCTGTGCGTTACTTTCCAAAACTACAAATCTATTGTCTCAGGGTTGCTCTCCCCACTCATCCACTCACTCATTCATTCATTCAATTACTATTTATTTTGGTCCATTTATGTGCCAAACACTATTCCAAACCCCGAGCATACAGCAGTAAGCAAAACAATGTCTCTGCTCTCATGGTGTTACATCCTTACCCTACAACTTCCCCATACTTTATAAAAGTGCTTCAAGGCTTAGTTATTCCAGGAAAATTTGCATTTTTCAGCACCCAAAGGAATATATGACTTTTGGTGACATTTCAATCACTAAGACAAAGGGTGAGATATTTTGGATCAAAACAACACTTCACTTTCTTGAAATTGTATCACATAGTTAACTAATTGCCTTCCTACTCAACATCACTTGCACTATCACAATCTCAACAAATATTGGCAATCTATTTTCTGCAAAGCTCTATCTTGAATATTTTGCATGCATTATCTCATTAATCCTTGTAACAACATAATAAATTCATGATTGTAATAGCCAGAATAATGACCCCTCAAAAAAGGTCCATGTTCTAATCCCTGGAATCTGTGAATATATTATATTACATTGGAAAGAGGGTTTTGTAGATGTAATTAATTTAAGGACATTGAAATGGGAAATTATTCTGGGCTATCCAAGTGTGTTCAATCTAATCACATAAACCCTAAAAAGTGGAAAACCTTTTCCAGCTGTGGTCAGAGACATGTGACAATGGAAGAAAGGTCCAAAAAATGGCAGCTTAAGAAGGATTTCTGTTGCTGCTTCTGTGATGTAGGGGGCTATGTGTACCTGCTGGTGGTTCTCCCCCTGCAGCTCTTCTCTCTGAGTTTTCTGTTCTGTTCCTGCTCCCTCAGCCCTAGATGTGGAAATGGCTGCTTTTTCTTCCTGGTCCCAGGGTGCCTGCTATCCTTCCTTCATACCACAAATACTGTCCATAGTTTGTAAGTTGTCTCTTCATTCTACTCAAATTACCCAGTTGGAGAAGGCTATTTATTTCTGAAGAAAACACTAACTGATCAAATCAATTCAGAAAAGAAACACAGAGTCAGAGAGAAGCCTTCTTAGTTCTTCTGATAGAGCAGTCCCCTGTCTCAGGTCATTCCAGAGGCCTGTGTTCATTGCTGCCCACTATAAATTTATCCTTATAATATATGTCTCCTTTGGATCAAATTAGCTCCTTTTAAAAAAATACTTCAAATTAAAAGCATTCTGTCTAATACAGCAAGAAATTTCATTAAGTGCAGAGATTAATATGTTCTTTATGTAAGAATTTGAAGCAATGTGTCAAAAGATACTATGAAGAATCAGGAAATGGAGTTGGTAGTCTTCAAAGAAATAAGCCATTAATAATGCAAACAGAATTACTTTGAAAGTCCTAAGTCCTTTAATACAGCGGTCCCCAACCTTTTTGGCAGCAGGGACCGGTTTCATGGAAGACAATTTTTCCATGGACCCAGAGGGGTGGGTGGGTGCGGGATGATCCATGTGCATTACATTTATTGTGCACTTTATTCCTGTTAATATTACATTGTAATATATAATGAAATAATTATATAATTCACCATAGTGCAACCTCTCTACTAATGATAATCTGTATTTGCAGCTTCTCCCCAGCACTAGCATCACCGCCTCAGCTCCACCTCAGATCATCAGGCATTAGATTCTCATAAGGAGTGCACAACCTGGATCCCTCACATGCACAGTTTACAGTAGGGTTCACGCTTCTGTAAGAATTGAATGCTGCTGCTGATCTGACAGGAGGAGGAGCTCAGACAGTGATGTGAGCATTGGGAGCAGCTGTAAATACAGATGAAGCTTTGTTTGCTCGCCTGCCATTCACCTCCTGCCGTGTTGCCTGGGTTGTAACAGGCCACAGACTGGGGATTGGGGACCACAGCTTTAATATATTTATTCATTTTTTGGCCTAACATAAACACTAGGACAGCATTTGTATGAAAGATAAGTACTTATTAAAAATTACCTGAAAATACCATGAATCTCTCCAATGGGGCATAATGAAGGATTATATTCTATCATATATCCTGGCAACAGTTCATTGCCTGTGTAAAATGCTGTACACTTTCCAAAAAATAACTGGAATTTGTGTCTCTTGCTGACCATTAGGTCAGGATTTGATTGCAAACATTACAGATACTGGCAAGCCATATTCTTAATGCTCTGTCCAATTTAGATGTTGACAGTGGAGGGAGAGGGCCATTGTCCAAGGGAGCCTTGGAGATGGGCTGAAGAACAATTTCTCACCCTGGACAAGGCAATGGACTACTCAGCCTTAGTTTTCTCATGTGTAAAACAGTTATAATTTAATATGCCATAACTGCTGCCTTACTAAGTTCTTGTGAAGCTCAAAAGAGAAAACACATGTTTTATGATACTATCTCAAAGCTAGGTATTCTTAAAGTAAGATATCTATAGAAGAAAACAGATTTTAGTTTGGTTTACGTATTTACCTACTACCTTATGTAAGCATCATAAGGCTGCATCTCTAAAACCTTAGTGACACAGATTTGAGTTACAGTTGCTTTCATTTAATGAGCCTGTAAAGAACTGCTCAGATTTGGGGCTACCAGACTCTCAAGTATATTCTATAGAAATACATAAGGCATAGCTATCTCAATGGTCCTATTTGTGCTTTTCAGAGTAGATACTGTCAACCATGCAAGTAACAAATAGAAATTTCCAAAGCAAGGAATTGATACAACACATGCATGTAGTTCCTTTCCAAAGTCAAGACTTGACCAAATTGGCCAATTCAGTTGCCTGGTTGTAAATACAGACACAGCTTCAGCCTGATTGTGCCTAATATTAGAAATTAATAAAGTTGCTTCATGTCATTCTCCTTATGTAGTTTTGTTGGTTTGGGTTAGTGTTATGGTTTTTCTTTCCACTAACTCACATAAATTAATCTTTCTGAACCCATTTAAAACTTAGAATTTTCATTAATTATTACTCCTGTTAGGGAGGAGAAGCAAGCTGTAACTTAACAAGGAATGAACCATTTAAAATCATTCAGCACGATGATACCAAATTCAAGATTCTTTCCACTGGAGATTGTAGAAGCAGACAGAGGTTACACAGGTTGAGCATCCCTAATCCAAAAATCCAAAACCTGAAGAACTCCAAAATCTGCAATTTTTAAGCACTGATATGACACCACAAATGGAAAAATTTCAGACCTGACCTCATGTAACAGGTCAGTCAAAACAAAGGTGCACAACACACAGTTTATTCAGCATCTCCAAGGGAAAAGAGACCCACCTAGCCCTCTTCAGCTGTGAAATAGCCAAAACGATTCTGAATCAAGGCTATCTTAATGACACTGATGATATAGATGACGTTGTTAACACGGCAGAAAAAGTGTCTATAGAGATCATGGTAAAAATGTGTCATACATAACACCAAAAAAATCAAGTCAGTTTATAAAATCAAAGAGAGATTTGTTAGACAAAATACTTTGTTATTGAGGCAGATGACTCTGGAGGAAAAGTTTTAAAAAGCTATCCAATAGAATGCCTCCTCATCCATAAAAGTTCCACTTCTGGTCCCCCAACTGCTTCTGATGTTTCTTCTCACCCAAGAAAATAAAATACAGTGGACAGTAACCTTTTATTCAAAACACAGCATCCTAGGTGGAGACTGAAAGCCTTCCATTGTTTGTTGTTGTTGTGTCATTTAGCTGATAGAGGTTTTCTGGTGATGCTCCTGTGCTGCTTAGTTACCCTGAACACATTATTTTTCCACTGTATTAATGGTACGTCATTTTCTTACTGCTAAGTATGTACATGTGAATAAGTGTAAGAAAACTATTACTTATTGGTAACATATAAATTCAGAGTCAGGAATTATGGTGATGCCAAACAACCATAGATTATCCACATGGGTGATTGAGACAGTGACACCTTTTCTTTCTGATGGCTCAATGTATATACAAACTTTGTTTCATGCACAAAATTATTAAAAATATTGTGTAAAATTACCTTCAGTCTATGTGTATAAAGCATATATAAAACATAAATAATTTTTGTGTTTAGATTTGGGTCCCATCCCCAAGATATCTCATTATGTTTATGCAAATATTCCAAAATCTAAAAAAATTTGAAATCCAAAACACTTCTGTTCCCAAGCATTTCAGATAAGGGATACTCAATCTGTGTATCACTTTCCCTTATCTCTCTAGATCTTCTCCTACATATAAATAGGAGCCCTCCCCTCCATACCACTCATTCCCATGTCCAGATTGTAACATTTATGCAGCCAAAGCTGTTTTCACACTTACTTCTTGGTTTGCCATTGCACTAGATCTTGGTTGTAAAACATATATAAATTTGGCTATTTTTATAATGGTAATGTTACAATTTTTCGAAGGTAAAGTTTCTTAGAAATGCATCCCATCTATGACCTTCATTTAAAAGAGTTGATATCTTTTTGCAACATTTAAATTTCTTATAAATGAATGATTAGATTGGGGGAAGAAAAGGTACCCTTTTAAAATGGAATAACAAGCTCTCATTTTTTTCTGACATAATCTAGTGAGGCAAACTATACCCAGGGAACCTTTAGAAAATTTGTTGTGAACTAAGACATATGATTACAAGTCAAAATATCATTAAGGTAATATATATCTGGAAAATTTCAGCTTGGACTATGGACGTGCCTAAAGAATAACCTACTTTAAACCTGTATATTCAAAACTACAGATTTACAGATTTAAGTTACCAATATTGCATAGAATATCAAGCCAGTAAAAGAAAAATGCCTGATGTCTTTTAAAGAAATTAAAAATTGTCTTCAGTGCCCATTTTATATAATTTCTATTTTCTGGTAACTAAAGTCAGAAAAGAAGAAAAAACACTAAAAAGTGAATGTCTGGGTTAGTATTTGCGTGCGTTTTGTTTCTTAATCATCTTTTAAATGGACATACTCCCCATCCTCTTGGGCAATTTGTAATGTCATTATTATATCTATACACTACAGTCTATGGCAGAGAAAGTAGAACATGATTTACAGGTAGAGAGATCAAAGAATATTTCAGAAGTGAGGGAATATGACTTAACTGAAGAGTGACAGATGATTACACTTTGCTTCAAGCCACCTGTGATATTAAAAATAAATTAAATCCCTTGGAAGAAAAGCAAAACTATTCAGTTTCCACACCCGTCCGTAAGCTTAATGTTTATTACTTTTGGACTAGCAGCTTAGAGAAATATCCTTACATAGATTGATTCTTTCAAAGCTTGAAAGAAAACTTCATGAGGGGGGCCAGAGCAATCTTCTGAAATATGCTGAATCCTAGAATTTCTAATCTTTCCACATCCATATCTTGGGTATGTGGCTTTCATTACTTATACAAAAGTGAGAGCTTTCTTTATTTGGTTATACCTGCCAGTCTTGCAAATTTATAGGTAATTTTTATTCTAAAAATGTACTTGAGAAATAATGCTTTATCAAGTACATGAAACAGGAGCGTTTACTTAATTTAAATATGCAGTTTATGTTGAAATTACATATACACTAGGCTTTTTCCAGAGCCTAGCCTAGTATTTTTACCAGAAGAGAGGACAAAAGAACACTGCTGATGTTCCCAAACTTGCTGTCCTCCTCACCTTGAAACCAGACACAATTTTTATAATCAATTATAGAAAAATGCAGAACACTAAATAAAGACCACTAAGGAAAATACATAATTTTTTTTCTCTTTGACAAGAGTAAAACTGGCTATGGAGATAGGTGAATTAGTCATCTGCATATGTTAATCACTTTAGAGCAATTATACAATTCTCTCCTAATGTCTTTATTTTTGTGTAGATTTCCTTTTAGTGGGAGATCAAAATAAGATATAGCATTCACTTCCTCTGGGAAAGGGACAATAATGGTATTCAACAAGTTTAACTAAACCAAAACGTATTAGGGCAACTACTCTTCTAGGTATGGGAGAAAGAGACTTCATCAAGGCATAGATGCCTCACTCACAAGTAATTCACAGAGTAGAATCAAAACAACCCTACTGGTTATCTACTGCCACAACAATGGTACATAACAAACATATTGTTGGTTAGCATTTGATCCAGGATGGCCATGACTAAGATGACAGGGGCAACACGGCTCAGTTCCATGTGTCTTTCATCCTCCAGCAGGCTAGTTTGGACAGTTTCTCATGGCAATGGCAAAAGGCAAGAGCAAACAAGCCCCAGTGTGCAAGCTAATTTCCAGGCTCTGCTTACATCACGTTTGCTAATATCCCATTGGCCAAATTGAGTCACATGGTCAAGCTCAGAGTCAAAGTGGACAGATACCACAAAGTAACATTGCAGAAGGATACAGGGAGGGCTCATGAGTTGGGCTCACTTTTTTCTTTTTCAATCTAACACAAAAATTGTATACAGAAATAAATGCAGTGTGGTAAGTACAGTATTAGAAAAGACAGGGTAGATAATAGAGATAATACCATTTAAACAACTGCCATGTAGTTAGAAGAGTCTTGATGGAGCTATTGATCTCAGAAGAACTGAGATTTAAAGATAAATCAGCATTTTCCAGGCTCCTTGGGGAGATAAGGGCATTTCAGATATTGTGCATATGTGGAAAGAGTGGAAAGAGTATAATGGGTAAGTGGAACTCTAGGGATGGCATGCGATATACTATGCCAAGTGCAGGTGTGGGTGGCTGAGATGGCATGGGTACTGGAGAGTGACAGTCGAGGCTCTGAGAGACAGGAAATTGGGAGGCACACCCTGGAGAGCCTACATGTCATGTAGGATAATTCTTATTAGAGTAGGTTTTAACTGAGTAGGGAGAGGAGGAAGAGTGAGACCCAGAGGGGAATGCTTAGATGAAGGGGGAAGAATAGATGTAAAATGTAACCAAAAATGTGACCAATATAAATTCTATTGCTTTACAGTGACAATATTTTTGTAATCCAGTTCTTTTCTGGTCATATTAAATTAAAAAAATATATACACACACATAAAAATGATTTATTCCTAGGTAAATTTATCACATAATTTGTGATTCACCACATTACTCTACAAAGTAATTGCATTTACCCCACCTCTTCTACTCAGAATTTTAACACACTTTTCAAGTGCCTTTAAAAACCCTTTTTATATTTTGTACATATATACTAACCACTAGATTGTGCAATGCCAAAATGAAAACTTAAGATGGTGAGTTAACAACAGCAATAACAAAACCCAGAATATTTACAGAATTGGGTTTTCTAGCTTGGTGTAATGAAAATGAAGTCACTGTCCTAAAATAAGCCTAAGTCAATCCTATGGAGAGTAAATTTAATGGAAAGAAGGAGATGGAGGAACAAAGGTACAGCTCAGGAAAATGGAGCATTATGAGAAAATGGGGATGAGGGATAAGGCTGATGAAGGAGGAAATGGTGAGACTGGCCATT
Organism: Daubentonia madagascariensis; assembly: GCA_023783475.1. NCBI lineage: Eukaryota > Metazoa > Chordata > Mammalia > Primates > Daubentoniidae > Daubentonia > Daubentonia madagascariensis. Next base: position 72,505,875 of record JAKFHU010002088.1, on the reverse strand, counting down.
AGCTATCATTGAAATATTTGTAGTCTATTGGACTTCACCATGCTGTGCAATTGCATCTCAAAATCAACTCACACATATAGACCTATGTGCACACATGCATGTGTACACACATATGCACATGGTCCTATAGTCATACAACCTACGAGTAAACTAAAGGGCAGAGAACATGAATTATTTGCAAGCACAAGCATGCCCTGTAATTGTATGCATCAGGTAACATTTGGCTGAGTAAAAAGCACAAACGCATTGTGTAAATACACAATAACAATCCATCCAATACCTACACTGAATTTGCAGCCTAAATATAACAGGACAGGACAGTTTTCAGTTTATTAATTTTATCTAATCTTGCTACTGTAAAGGTTTGAAAATCTGTGTGTATATGTTGTCAGATTTTGACATGAAAAAAAATTAAGGATAAATCCCTGATTTACTCATTCATCCATGTAAAAAAAAGAAAATATTTCTCACTCTGAATGTGCTATGTACCAGGCATGCAATGAAGAATAAGTCATAGGTCCACTTATAGCAACTCATGGTGGATTAAAGGGAGGAGATGCAACTAAATGATAGACTGCAATTTGATGAATGGAATATTAGGAGTAGGTTCTGTGAACAGTAGGAAGAAAGCAGTGAGTGATTATTTCTGCAGTTGTTCATGTTGTTGACTCTGAGGTTTTACATAGTGACAACTGATCTAAGAAATGAAGGACAAACAAGGGAGAAAAAGGTCACTCCAATGAAGGAGAAATAGCTTGGGCACAAACATGTACATATTAAAATATATGACATATTCAGAGAACTACAAATAGCTGAGTGTAGTTGGAAAAAGTAACCCTGAACAAAAGCAACACAGGAGAAGGAAAGGAGCCAGATGACCCTTTTTCTCTGTGGCACAGTTGAGACAATAAGACCCAAGTCTATGCAATAAATAGGATATGCATGTGTGGATATCACTGACTGTCCACAAATGGTACACAGGCTAAATCCCTGTAATCATTGATTGTATTATATTCTTCTAATGTCCTCAATTTTATACACTCTTTAGTTACATTTGTCTTTTCTTCCTTTTACTATTTTCCCCACTAATGGAATTCAGTCAGTGACTCTTGTTCATTCCTGCTTTAAATGTCTCTTGGATTAGCTGCCTAGAAAATGATCTTAAACCTTCTATTTATTTTCAGAAGCTTCTCAGTTACCCTGGGTGTAGAAATCTAAGCTGTTTGTGGGGGAAGTGGTAGGGAAGACAGTCTTAATTACAACTCTTTGGTTGCAAGGAACAGAGACTGCTTCTGGCCAACGTAACTCAAAAAAGGATTCATTTGAAGTAATATGCCAGAATAGGTGTTAAATAACAAGCTGGTGTAAGGCAAGACCTGAAGGTTGAATCCTGAAGCCACAGAAGCAGAAATTTGGGAAAGTTCTCTGTAGGAAGCTGACATTCAAGCATTTCAGGATCAGTAGCTTCCCATTGGAGAGCTCTGAAGAGGGAGCCAGGAGTCTGTTATCCACCATGAATTAATTTTTGTGAGTGATGAGAGGTACAGATCCTGTTTCAGTCTTCTACATGTGGCTATCCAATTTTCCCAGCACTATTTATTGAATAGGGATTCTTTTCCCCAGCATATGTTTTTGTCTGCTTTGTCAAAGATCAGATGGCAATATGAGGATGGTTTTATATCTGGGTTCTCTGTTCTGATCCATTGGTCTATGTCCCTGTTCTTATGCCAGTACCATGCTATTTTGGTTACTATAGCCTTTTAGTGTAGCATGAAGTCTGATAAATTGATGTCTCCCAAGTTGGTTTGTTTTTTTTTAATTGCTTAAGGTTGCTTTGGCTATATGGGGTCTCTTCTGGTTCCATACGAAGGGTAGAATTATTTTTTCTAGATTTGAGAAAAATGATGTTGGTATTTTAATGGGGATTACATTGAATCTGCAAATCATGTTGGGTAGTATAGATATTTTCACAACATTGATTCTGCCAATCCATGAGCATGATATGTTTTTCCATTTGTTTACATCCTGTGCAATTTTCTTCCTTAGTGCCTCATAGATCTCCCTGTAGAGGTCTTTCACTGCCTTGGTTAAATGTATTCCTAAGTATTTTATTTTCTTTGTTGCTATTGTGAAAGGTACTGAGTCTTTGATTTGATTCTCAGCTTGACTGTAGTTGGCATATAGGAATACTACTGATTTGTGTACATTGATTGTGTAACCTGAGACTGTGCTGAATTTATTTATCAATTCTAGGAGTCTCTTTGGTATCTTGTGTCCCCCTTGTCATTTAGTTTGAAGAATCATTTGATTTCCATCTTAATTTCCTCCTTGACCCAATAAACACTCAGCAGTAGATTGTTTAATTTCCATGACTTTGTATAGAGTTGAATGTTTCCATTCAAATTGATTTTTAATTTTTATTCCACTGTGGTCTGAGAAGGTACACCATCTAATTTTTATTTTTTTTAATTTGTTGAGACATGTTTTGTGGCCTAGGATATGATCAATCTTAGAGAACGTTCCATGAGCTGATGAGAAGAATATATATTCAGTAGTTTGGGGACAGAATGTTCTGTAAATATCTGTTAGGCCCATTTGTTCTAGAGTCCTGTTTAACTCCATTGTTTCCTTGTTTATTCTCTGCTTGGAGGATCTGTCCCATTCTGTCAGTGGGGTGTTAAAGTCCCCAGCCAATATGATACTGCTGTTCATCAATTTTTTTAGATCAAGTAAGATTTGCCTTATGACTCTGGGTGCACCTGTGTTAGATATATGAATATTTAGGATTGTTATGTCTTCTTGTTGAATTGTTCCCTTCACCATTATATAATGACCATCTTTGTCTTTCTTTACTTTTGCTGATTTGAAGTCTACGTTATCTGATATGATAATGGCTATACCAGCTTTCCTTTGGTTTCCATTTGCATGAAATATTGTTTTCCATCCCTTCCCCTTAAGTCTGAATGAGTCCTTGTTGGTTAGATGTGTTTCTTGGAGACAGTAGATACTTGCCTTGTATTGTTTTTTTTAATCCATTCAACCAGCCTATGTCTCTTCAGTGGGGATTTCAAGCCATTCACATTTAGTGAAAGAATTGATAAGTGGGGTGGATTTCTGTTCATCCTGTTGTGTTGAACTTTATTGCTTTGTTTTACCTCTTGAGCCATTGTGATATCTGGGCTTTGATCTTTAGCTTTTGGGTGATTTTACACTGGTGGGTGTCTATTGTGCTAATCTACGTATAACGCAGATCTGAGTATTTCTTGCAGGGCAGGTCTAGTTATGACAAATTTCCTCAATGTTTGCTTGTCTGGGAATGACTTAATTTATCCATCAAATGTGAAACTTAGTTTTTCAGTATACAATATCCTAGGCTGTCAGTTGTTCTGTTTAAGAAGATTCAAGATGGGGGCCCACTCATTTCTGGCTTGTAAGGTTTCTGCAGAGAAGTCTGCTGTTAACCTGATGGGTTTCCCCTTGTAGGTCAGTTATTGCTTACGTCTGGCTGCTTGTAGAATTTTCTCTTTCATTTTGGCTTTTTTTGTTTGTTTATTTTTGAGACGGGGTCTTGCTCTGTCATCTGGGCTAGAGTGCAGTGGCATCATCATAGCTCACCTGGGTTCCTCAGACACCTGGGTTCAAGTGATCCTACTGCCTCAGCCTCCTGAGTAGCTTGGACAACAGGCACACACTACCACACCTGGCTAATTTTTTTATTTTTTGTAGAGACAGATCTGGCTCTTGCTCAGGCAGGTCTCAAACTCCCGACCTCAAGTTACCCTCCTGACTTGCCCTTCCAGAGCGCTGGGATTATAGGCATGAGCCACTGCACCTGGACTTCATTTTTACTTTGGCCAGGCTGATTACTACGTGTTTTGGAGATGTCCTATTTGCTATGAATCTTCTTGGAGTTTGATGAGCATCTTATATTTGTATGTCTGGATTTCTATCAATACTAGGGAAGCTTTCCTCAAAAATTCCCTCAAACAGATTTTCCATTTTTTTAGCATTTTCTTCTTTTCCCTCTGGGATACCTATAATTAGTATGTTTGTTCTTCTCTTAGTCCCATAACTCTCTAAGTGATTGCTCTACCTTTGTTGTTCTCTTCTCTGCCTCTTTAAATGACTTGGTTAGCTTGAGACCCTTGTCTTCAAGCTCTGAGACTCTTTCTTCTCCTTGGTTTAATCTGTTGCTGAAACTTTCTACTGTGTTTTGAAAAAATCCCTGAATGACTCTTACATTTCTTTAAGTTCTATTATATTTTTCCTAATTTCATCTAGTTCTTTAGTGACTTTTTCATTAATTTCCTGAAATATTTTTTGGGCTGCTTTTTGCTGTCATTTTGACAATTTCCTTCTAGTTGGAGTTAGCTGCTGTAGCTCCATTGTGATCCTTTGGGGGTGTTGATCTTTTTTGATTTTTCATGTTGCCAGGGTTCATTTGCTTGTTTCTTTTCATCTGAGACCTCTTTTCTCAACTCAGGGCTAATAGGTTTGCTGGGCTCCTGTTCCTGCTGGGAACTCTCCTGCTTGATTAGAGTAGGGGAAGGTGACTGGATGGTGCTCTTTTTCTTCCCCCCTGCTCTGGGATGTTGATGTGGCAGAGAAGGGGTATGTGCAGTAGAAACCTGTAATGCAGCTGTTCTGATTTGTTCTATTCACCTCTTATTGCCTCCACTCTAGCCTGTGCTGAATGCTGCTTGGGTTGGGTGTTGGGTGGTTCACCAGATAGTCGTAGGATGTTCGAGTTGGGAACTGGGAGAAACCCTCTTCACTGAGGCTGGTGTTGTGGGGACTGCTCTACCCAGGATTTCCCCACAGAGGTAACAGCAGCAACTGGATGCTGTTGTCATCAGTTCCCGGGCTGTGTGTGTTTGCTCAAACCAGGTCACAGTGTACTGGCAGCTTGAGGCCTAGCAGGGTGTTGGACTTTGGAGCAATTCTTCCGGTCCTTCTGTGGTGGTGAAGGCTTTGGGGTGGGGTCTTGGGGTCCAGGTACAGTGCTGGAGCATTGAGGATGGTGTCTCAGGCCTGGTGGGGGCTCCAGCATGAGCGCTTCAGAGCTGGGACTGGGAAGAAGCCAGAAGCAGAGCTTCTGAGGAGGCCAAGGAGCCAGAAACAGGGCCTTGTGGATGCTGGGGCTGATCCGAACTGGAGGGTATGGTCAGGGCCAAGCGGGCAGGAGGCACTTGGGGCCTGGGGGGCAGAGTTGTGACAGAGCATGTGGCAGGCTGTTCCACAGGCTCAGGGGCCCCACAGGTGGGCAGAAGTTGGTTCTGGCAGCCCAGAGACCGTGGAGTTCTCCACTCCCTACCTAAGACCTGCCAAAGCAGTCGCTCGAAGCCTCTCAGGTAGGAGCCTGCTGCGCCCTGGTGAATTCCCATGCTCAGCTCCCATTGTGCCCTAGGGGAGAAGCACTTGGCTTCAATTCACCAGGTATGGCTCAGGGAAGACACAAGTCAGTCCACTCTCTCCCGAGCCCAGTACAGACCTGGCACAGTGCACCTGAGAGCTCAGGATGGCTTTAGCTGCTGCCCAATCCTCACCATGCCTGTTATCTGGTGCAATGGCTCTGGACAGACTCCAGCAGGTCCCCAGTCCAAGCAAGCAGAGGTCTGTGGGAGTGGTGGGAGCCACCTTGCAGTTCAGTTCGCACTGCACCAGCAGAGCAAGCTCAGCACCCAGTGCTCTATTCTCCTGTGTTCCCCGCACGATCCCTGATCTCGTTATATGTATCACTCTGTCACCTTTTTTTCCACTCTGAGTGTGCCACGTTGGTTCGCTGTGATTTCACAATGCTGCTTCAGAGAAGAGTGATCCATATGTTGGCAGCTGCCTGCACCTTTCACTTCTTTCCTTGGGAGCGGCATGCTGGCAGGCTGCTTCTAGTCTGCCATTTTTCTCCTCTTGGTTCCTCCTCTTTGGCACTTCTTTATTTCCTCTACCATGCTTCCATATTCACCCCAGCTTCTACTATAGCCCGATAGGGCATGAGTTATTTTTTGACCTGTTATACTTGACCTGGTTTTACCTCATGCAGGTGCTGGGTGGTCTTTTCCTGTATACCCCACAGCCCATTCCTGTTTCTGCTCCAGTAAGGACTCTTCCCATCTGTGGACTTGCTTGGACATGAGCATTTTTAGGTATCATCCTTTGGTGTTTGTAACAGTTCATTCACAGCTTCCATACAATTTCTCCCATCTGCTACCTTTTTCTCTATTCTTCCCATACTTATCTCCAAAAAGCTCTCAAAATGATTCTATCCTCTCACTGATGTATCCTCTTTATAGTACTCTGTACTTGCATTATCTATTCCAGTCCCAAATACTTTATTTATATTCATCAAGCCTCATCCACAATAAATTCTCTCTCTTCCTTTACTAATAACTTAACTAATAACTTAACTTACCTCCTGATGTTTGTAACCATGAAGTAAAACAGAGTTAATACGTTGTTAGCACTAAGACAGAAGTGCATCGTATAATGCTGGAAGAGAAAATTCCAGTCAGTCATCCATATCTGACTCTTCTGTAGGTATTTAAGAGAATTACCCTTTCTTGTCTCTTTTTTCTTTTCATTTAGGTGAAAACCTATGAATAATTTTGACTAATGGTTTTTGGGGGGAAGTAACTTTTATCACTTCTAGGCCAATGCCTTAAATTACTGGTGTGAATTCTCCAGAACATTCTACGTCTCTCTTGATGATCATGGAGTCTGAACTACTAACCCCAAGACTGAGAAGACAGCTGCCCTGGACGGTTGCCCAGGCATGTGGTGGACTTTGGGATAGAAGTAAACTTCTGTGGCTTTAAAACACTGATATTTTGGCATTGATATTTTACTGCAGCACAACAAAGCCTACATTTACTGATAAAAATATGAAAAATATTCCAAGAAGTTTCTAAATAATCTCAGTTAGTAAAATTATGGTTTGGTCTTATTATCTATTATTCACTTACAGAGACATCATATAATTTTATCATTTAACAAATATATTCTTCAATGCATAGAAAGTTTGTTTATTTTATAACACATGCAACAAAAGTGCCATTAGTTGTTTGTTACTTATAAATGTTAAGTGCCAGTAAAAGTCTATTAAAATGCTTTCAGAATAACTGAATTTGTCCCCCCAGAGCAAGAGAAACAGCAGTGAAATATCAGCAGAAGCAGTACCAGAGAGAGCAAGTTCAATGCATTATTGAAGGCTGGGCTGAGGTCAAAGAAAATAAAGAAGGATTAGAAACTATCTCTGGGAGAAAACAAGATGTTAACTTCAAAGGGGTGTCTGCGCTATGACCATGAAAGATTCCCTGATGGAAAAGAGTCAAGGCTCTTTCATAAAGAAATACCTGGGAGGAAAAAGGAAAAAATCTACTCCTTTAAAACCTTGAATGGAGAAAGGGATATTAATAGAAGGGGATGATCACATTAGCTGTTGGACATAAAAATAACCGAATGCAGAATAATAAAGAAAATTCAGAAAAATAAAGCAAATTCAAGTCCAAATTCTAAGCTGCTGATAAATACAACATATGGAAACAAAGGAAATTGGAGAATCAGAATCACAAACAAATTTTAGGTGAGGAAGGCAGTAAAATAGATGGATGGCTGAAAAGAGATGGAGAGAGAGAGAGAGATTCAAGTAATTTTTTCTCACATTTCAATTTGGATTTTAATAGAACGTCATCAAAGATGATTTAGCATCTCCTCGTTTCTAATTTCTCTATATGATTATGTTGGCAACTGTATTGTTAATATGTTCAAATTATGACTGTGTATTTATACATGTGTTAGTTTTCCAAAGAAAGAAGTTATCTCCTTTTATAAGACTTCATTTTAATTAAATTGTGCAAAAAGACTAATTAGCTTTTGCACAAGAAGCATTAATAATTAATGCAAGTTAGCTCAGCTATTCACCTTGATACCAACTAACTCAGAGAAAGGAAGGGAAAGTACAGTCTACAGGAAAACAAATAGCAGGGAAATACAGCACTAGTGATGTTGAGAATGATTTTGATGAATGTTGATGAAGAAAAGGAAAAGGAGAAGACAAAACAAGGAGGAGGAGCAAAGGAGAAGTAGGGGAAACAAGTCCTATAGGACACATGGCACGTTGAGAAGGCTGAGTCTTCCGTAATACAGCTTGATCCATAGTAGTTTATTACTAGGAATGGAGAGACTGATACGCTCTGCTCTTATATTCTGAAGGCAGCCAGACTTCAATAGTGTAAATGTTTATAAGAAAAACAAGAACAGTGTAAAAAGAATTTTAGCATGAGGCCTATATGATCAGTATGTAAGAAAAGATTAATTTCAAATAGACTTCTGTCTTATTTCAAGCTACTACACCAATGAGAAATAACACTTTAAATCTTATTTATGATTATGATTTAAATAATGAAACACCTCCAAACTAATCTCCCTAGTCCAGTTTCCATAATAGATTCTCTATACCTCTGTTAGAATGATCTTACATAAACCTGATCTAGTAACTCACCTGCTCCAAATTCTTTGATGACGTTGTTGGTTGTATTAACACAAGATGTCAAGCCTTTACACCTTGGCTGCAACAATCTTTCCTGACATACGTGCTGCCACTGACCCAAGACTCAACCAATCATCCATTCTTAGTTTCTATGTTCACCCTTTTCCTCCTTCTGATGCATTCTTCACTTCCTCTAATTGTGGACATCCAATTCACCCACCCAGGTCCAGTTCATACGTGATCTCCTTTATAAATTTTTCCCCAGCGGAGGGTGAAGTCACAGGGAGTAAATACATTCATAAAACACGAGAGAGAGCCTTGCGTAGACAGACCCCTGATGACAACGTTCCGTAAGGCATGGGTACCGTGCCAGATATTCAATTATGGGAGATGCATGTAGGTCTTGCACTAGTGGTGAGAAATAACACCCCAGTAAAATCCAAGATGTTTCTGACACTTTTTACATGAGCAAGATTAATAGCAATTCCTACTAATTTCAGCTTTCAGAAAGTGCTTAATAACTCTGATTTCCATTCAAAAGTAAGGGCAACCTCACAGAAGTGCCAGCCCTTCCCAATGTATATACATTAGGAAGGGTAACAATCTAAGAGAATGAATGGATTATACATCCAGAAATAAAAATAATAGAAAAAAGGAAGGAAGGAAGGAAGGAAAGGAGATGAGACAGGAGGCGATAAGAGGAAAGAATAAGGAAATCAAGAGGTGAAGTTATATGAAGTTATAGTTTAGAAAAATTCCCTCCACAGTGGGAAGTTTATATCAAGTGTAAAGCCCCAGAAGAGATTTGATTATTTAAACAGGTGATGAAATTTGGGTTCAGGAGAAGGTTGTAAGGTGCAGTACATGGTGGATATAGGAGAAATTGCTGTGGCATAGACTGAACAAAGTTGAGGATGTGGAGTAGAGGTGGGGTTGGAAAAAAGTTCTGGTAAATAACTTTTCTAACAACTTTGCTGAGGTGTGATTTACATACCATAAAAATTATCCAGGTAAGTGTACAGTTCAATGAGTTTTTGGCATACATTTCTTTCTTGAAAACGTCATCAAGGCAATTAGAAAATCTGTCCTACAACAATGAATTTGTAAAATTTGTCTTTAGCCTTTGGGGATATTCTTAAACGTCTAGACTCTCATTGCCTTTTGCTATTTAATTATGCTGTTTATTTGTATTAGTTACCTTTTTGCTGTTAAATGATGAGTTTGGTGACTTTCTTGTTTTTTTAATGGACCGTGTTCATTAAATAAGTGGCTTCTTAGATCTGATTGGTTATGGCAGTTAAAATAAAACCATGATTACCCTCAGAGAGGTTAAGTAATATTTATGTTTCTTCAGCTCTAATATGGGAATGATAATGGGATCAACTTCCTAGATTATGATGACAATTAATGAATTAATATGGGTAAGACAATTTAAAAAGTACACGGCTGGTAGTAAGCTCTATATAGATATTGTCTATTTTTATCCTTATTTTGCTTTTTCTCCTCTTTTTCAGTTATGCAGTCTACTGGGCAGTCTGCTACTCAATAGTAAAATTCATTGACAGCACTGAATTTTATATAATTGATGAAAGCCTTTAACCATGTGTAAAGGCTAAGATGACCTTAGGGGAATGCAATTTATATTATAATGGCTTAATGGAACCAATTATATTATATCAGCATAAAAACTTTTAAATGGAAAAATGTATTCACCAGTAAAAATGTCCTATATTTCAATAAGAATGTCCATATGCCAACTGTTTATTAGTTAAGATTCAAGAAATACTCACCAGTAAGTATTAAGTTTTATGATTTTAATTCAATATCCATTAATAAGTTAATGCAGAAGCAAGGAGAGCTTTTATAATATGACATTTAATTATAAAATATTTTTAAATATAAAGCATCTAGAAAGTATGTCAAACTTTTCAACAAATGTAACTAATTAAACCTTTCTAAGGAAAAATTGGATTGTCTGGTAACCCTAATTTAAAATCATGGAAAGCAAATCGCCATGGTAATGGGAACCATAGACATTCTTCTCACGTCCACTTTTCCTATTCACTTAAAAAACAAAATTAATAATCAAATGTATAATGCATCATTAGCTATGAATAGTGCCATTAATATCGTATCAAAGAAAATGGGTTTTGATCTCAAACCTAAAGTCACTGGAGGATAATTAATGTATAGAAATAATATTTTAGTAAGGCAATAATGCTTAAGTAATAAAAATAATCTCCTATATTTGAAAGTTCAATTTGAAAAATTATTTTTTATTTTCCTTAATATTTTGTTATTTTATTGAAAGTTCAAAATTGGAGTAATTAAAATTTATCTTTAGCCTTTGCAGATGCTCTTACATGCCCAGATTTACTGGCTATATGCACGTGAGATTTTTTAATGGATTATTATAAACTTTGTGTTGAGAGAGAAAAGTTGAAGAATCTCTAAAATAAATAAGCAAAGCTGTTATGTAATATGAAATGTTAATGGTGTACAAGGTAGAAATTAAAATCTGTTTTGGTAATTAATGCTTAAAGAAAAGTTAATAATTTAATTTAATATATTACTATCCCTCTCAAAAAGTCTTGCTGCTTGTTATTGAAAGATTTTGTTGACAAGACATATATATTCAAATTGCCTAGCTATATTACTTAGTTTTTAATTTTAAAAAATTACATGTTTGGAAAAAATTGCATTATTTAATTTAATAAATAAAAAAGTTGAAATATAAAACAATAGACATACTATATTGTTCTATATTATACAGCATAAAATGTCATTAACATTAAATTAAAAATTACAAATATAACACATGTTCATTGTAAAAAAAAATCAAACAAAAGAAATCAATAAATAAATATGAGAAGGGCTCTCAATTAGTCATTCAGTCCCAATTCTTAATGGTTGACAATTTACAGTGTACCATTCTAGACCTTTTTCTTACACTTATAAACATATGGGCTCACACATTTATATATCTACATATATTCACATATGTGTAAAAATATTTTTATTTAAAAAATAAAAATGTTTTAAATACACTTTTGCAAGTTGTTTTTCAATTTGTTTTTTTCTCAGTAAAAAACATATTTTCACATAAATTTTCTTATTTTTTTATTGACAGCAAGTAACCCACCCTATTTTTAAAAAATTTTAATTTTTAAATTTTTAATTATTATAGGTACAGAGCACTAATAGCTATGTATCTTTATAGGGTACATGTGATGTTTTGATACAGGCATACAATGTGAATTAATCAAATCAGGATAATTGGGGTATCCATCACCTCAGGCATTTAACATTTCTTTGTGTTAGTAACATTCCAATTCCACTCTCTTAGTTATTTTAAAGTATACCCTAACTTATTGTTGATTATAGTCACTTGGTTGTGCTGTCAAATACTGTTCATTCTAACTATCTATTTTTTGCACCCATTAACCATGCCTGCTTTTTCCCTCCCTCCCCACTACCCTTCCCAGGCTCTTGTAACCATCATTCTATTCTCCGTCTCCATGAGATCAATTGTTTTTAATATTTAGCTTCCACATATGTGTGAAAATATATGAGATTTGTCTTTCTGTGGTTGGCTTATTACACTTAACATAATGTTCTCCAGTTCCATCCATATTGTTGCAAATGGCAGGATTTCACTCTTTTTGGTGGCTATATGATATTCCATTGTGTATTCCATTGTCTATATGATATTCCATTGTGTATTCCACTGTCCATGATTTCTTTATGCATTCATGTGTTGGTGGACACTAAGGTTGATTTCAAATCTTGGCAATTGTGAATAGTGCCAGTACAGCAGCAAGAATTTACCTAAGGACTGCAGCCTTTGTGGCCTGACTGCCTTAAGAATTTAGTCCAGCCCCTAGGCTGTTTTTTGTCAGCAGATGGCATGGCGGGGCTAGCCTGAACTTGGAACTCAGGTTTCCGGAGTAGAGGATTACCCTCTGGCTGGACTGGTCTAAGTGCTCTTTCTGTGAGCTTTTTGCCCTGTGCTGTGTTCCTCTGTGCCAAGGCGGCCCTGAGTTTCAATGCAAAGTCCCACAGTCACTTCACTCTCCCTCCCCCAGGCACACAGATTCTTTCTCCACTAGACGCCCTGGAACAGGCACTGCTGTGGGTAAGGGAGGGGTCGTGTAGGCAATGCAAGATTGTCTCTTCTGCCCTTTTCAGTGCTTCTTTCCCTGATATTATGTTAAAAGCAGGTAGTATGATCTCTCACCTGATTTTTGGTTCTTTTGAAGGTGCTCGCATGTGTGGATAGTTGTTGAATTTTGTGTTCATATGGAGAGACGATCACTGGAGTTTTTATTTAGCCATCTTGCTCCATTCCCCTCTAAACCATTCTATTGCTTCAATATAATTTAAAACATTTTTAAATTTTTATTTATTTTTATTTTAGAGATAAGGGCTTGCTTTGTTGCCCAGGCTGGAGTGCAGTGGCCCAATCATAGTTTACTATAACCTCAAACTCCTGGGTTCAAGGGATCCTCCTGCCTCAGTTTCCCGAGTAGTGAGGACTACACATGCTTGCCACCACGTCTGGCTAACATTTTGTTCTTTTTAAATTTTTTGTAGAGACGAGGTCTCACTATCTTGCCCAGGCTGATCTCAAACCCTGGGCCTCAAACAATTGATTCAACATAACCTATTTTACCATAGTTGGATACTGAGGTACTTTCCAACATTTTACGGTTACATACAATGTTTCAGGGGCCATTTGTATAAATATCTTTGAGCACCAGTTGAAAGTCTTTGCAGGACTGATTCTTAGAACAAGAATTAATTGGTTATTGGATTTGAGCACTTATATTTTTGAGAAATACAGTCAAATTGCTCTCTGAAATGGTTAGGACAATTTGCCCTTCTGTCAATAGTATATGATAGTACTTGTGTCTCATTATACTCTCTGAAACACTAGATATTATTAATCTTTACATTTTGTCAATCTGGTTGGTTAAAAATTGCTATGTCATCATTGTCAGGACTTGCATGTATTTAACTGAGCCTGGGGTTGGTTTTTGGACATTTAGATTTCTATTTCAGGGAATTTCCTAATCACATTCTTTGTTTATTTTTCCATAGCATCTTTTTGTTCTTTCTAAGTTCTAGGAGCTCTTTGTAAAGTATGACTTTTTCTCTTTTGTATGTTGTACAGGTTAAAAATGATTTTTCCAAATTTGTCATTTGTTCTTTAAATTAGTTTATGGAATCTTAGTAACTCTGTAATGCCTTTTACCCATATTCTTCAGTTTCAATGTAATTTTACACTGATATTTAAGATGTGTCTTCAGTCATTTATAGTGTTAGAGGACAGAAAATTTGTGGCTATATTAATTATTAAAAGATAACTAAGATATGATTTATAGTTACTCATATAATGTTACTCTTTCTATTTGCTTCCTATATGTTTCTTAGACAGCAGGGATAAAGCAGTAAAACACACACAGTCACATATTACATTTACATCACTACCCTCACAGAGGGGCTATCTGATTAGAGAATCAAGAAAAATGATAGACATTTCACAAAGTATGTATATCAAAAAGTCATGTTGTATACCTTGCATGTATGTAAGTTTATCCATTATACTGAGATAAAGCTGAAACAAAGATAAATGATGGAAGGTAGGGAAATAAAGTTACTTCTTTAAAAAAATCTAAGAGAGACTATCCTCATTATAATTGATTAATGGAGATTTAGTATCAAAACCAAACCAAAGCAAAACAAAACAAAAAACCTTCAGATATACATTGGTGATTGCCAAAGACTTCAGAAACTGAAAAGATTTTCTTAGGAAGATACCAATTGACTTCTTTTCCAGCAGGCAGAAAATTGATATGTTTGATTGTGCTCACCTATATCATAAACAAAATATATCTAAACATGGAATTTACATAATTAAAATTGTATTTTATAAATTTTAATGATCATTTTTTATTAATTTACTGGTATATTTACTAATGTAGCTAACTACTTTTTATCATTTATCATTTAGTTTTCAAAATGGTTCATGCATTCATACTGTAAAAATTTAAAATGAACTCAATAAATTTCACTTGATGATTACTTTCAGGGTTAAAGTATATAATTTATAATAACTTTTCAAAATATGAGCTTATGCATCTATAATATTTATACATTATCAAGTATCACAGATTGTTCAGTAATCACCACCAAATATCAAATACCTTCACTCAACTAGTGACAGAAATTTAAGATAACTAAGTATAAATCCATAGCAAGAATAGGGAAAGCCTACTAAACAATAAACTCAAAGAATTGTAATAAATATCATGGTAAACAAAGCACAATAACAAAGGTGATAGAAACATCAAAATAGGTGAAAAGAACTGATAAAATCTGTCATATAACAAAAATTTTAAAAATTAAATGAAACATTAAAATTAGCTGTCCTGATCATCTTGATTTCCTTTCCCCTATGAGCTTCGTTAACATTTTTAATAAAGTCAGGTAAAGAAATTTCCAAATTCAAATATTCAAGCTAGAGGGAATCTCTGTAAAACACTAGTAAAAATGGTTCCAAAATTCAACTAATTTATAAAATATGATAACCTATTAGATCAATGGAACGACATGGTGAGATTACTCAGTGGAAGAAAATGCTGCCAATTTTTCTTCTCTGGGAAATGCTGGGCTGTGTCCTTCTCTGGATCTGAACATGACAAAGTGTCCTAATTTGTGTGAGATGAGCCATACTGAATTATATGGTCCAGCAACATGGAAAATGTCAACAGTGTGTTAGGAATAGGTGTGAAAGGAGGAAATAATTACAATCTCTACATTGTTGATGATGACAAGCATGCACAAAATAAAACATCCCCCCAAAAAAGATTTTCCCTCACTGAGTTACTGAGAAAATGATCTAGCAATGTCATGAAGGAATCATTTATATATATAAAAAAAAATAAAAAAGTGTCGTTTTCTATTTGGAAATGAACCCAACTCTTACTGAAAAGGTCTTCTAAAGTCCAAACCAAGACTTGGAAGACTGTGATGCTATTATCACAAGACACCAGGTAAAACTTGAAAGGGCTGGGGAAAGTGTCAAGGTGGTTATTTTCTATGAGGAAAGAACAAAGAGTAGTGTCTTTCCTTTTACTGAAAACTATGTCCTAAGATTCTTGAGAATCTTTATACTGTTAAATATCACTATTTTGCACCAACTAGTACTTTCTCTGTGTTAATTTTATAAACAACATGTTTTTAATCTGCAAAGAAACCTTGGTTATCTAAAACAGAGCTTTTCAAAGTGTGATACCCTGGACAAGCTTCGGGTCATTGTTCATATCCCAGAACTACTGAATGAGGGTCACTGGTTGTAGAACCCAGGAATTCATGCAAAGGGACCTGTTGTGCATGCTAAAATTTGAGAAGCACTAACTGAGCTCTGCAATATGGTAACCCACAGAGGCTATTTATATTGAAGTTTAAATTAATTAAAATAAAATAGAATAAATCAGTCCATCACTCACACTAGTCACATTTCAAGTGTTGAATAGCCACATTTGTCTAGTGGCTAACATATTGGATGGTAAAGATATAGAACATTTTCATCATTATCAAAATTTTACTGGATAACATTGCCTAGGTCATGACAGTGACCCAAACTGCTGAATTGATCATGCTACCTTTAATTATTCCAAAACTTCTAATACCCTTACTGTCTTGTACTTCTTTCCTTTTACTTCATTTTTTTCATGATCAGTATAATTTTAGAAATCAGAGACTTTTTCATTAAGATGTCAAAGGAAGGCGTATTGCAAAATCTTTTTCTTAAATTTGCAAACAAGTATAAAATTAATTTTAAAAAATTGACAAGAATCACCAGGAGCAAATAAAGAAAAACATTGAAAGTGACAATCAAAAAAAAAAAAAAAGAAGAGAAAATTCTAGAATTGGGTATAGCACTATTGAGGAAACAAAAAGAGTCAGTTAAGTACAGACAACTTTAATAATATTTCCTAGTTTGGAAAGAAATATATTAAGAATACAAGTAGTTAACCAAGGACTTAATTAAATTAAAAAAATTTTGTACAGCAAAAGAAATAATCAAAACAGTAAATAGACAACCTACAGAATGGGAGAAAGTAGTTGCAAACCATGTATCTGACAAAGGACTAATATCCAGAATCTACAAGGATCTCAAACAACTCAAGAAGAAAAAAACAAACAACCCCATTAAAAAGTGGGCAAATGATGTGAACAGGCATATTTCAAAAGAAGATATACAAATCACCAACAAACATATGAAAAAATGCTGAACATCACTAATCATCAGATATATACAAATTAAAACTGTAATGAGATACCATCTTATTTCAGTCAGAATGACCATGATTAAATGATAAAAAACCAATAGATGTTGGCATTGATAAAATGGAACACTTATATAGTGTTGGTGAGAATTTAAATTAGTACAACCTCTATGGAGATCAGTATGGAGAATTTTCAAAGAACTAAAAGTCGATCTACCATTTGATCCTGCAATCACACTACTGTCTATCTACCCAAAGGAAAAGAAATCATTATATCAAAAAGATACCTGCACTTGTGTGTTTATCATAGCACAGTTTACAATCACAGCGATATGGAATCAACATAAGTGCCCATCAACTGATGAATGGATTAAGAAAATGTGGCACATTTATACCATGCAGTACTACCCAGTCATAAGAAAGAATGAAGTAATGTCTTTTCCAGCAACCTGGGTGGAACTGGAGACTATTATGCTAAGTGAAGTAATTCAGGAACAGAAAAATAAATGCTGCATCTTTTCACATATAAGTGGGAGCTAAACTATGGCCACACAAGGGCACATAAAGTGGTATAATGGACATTGCAGACTCACAAGGGGGGAGACTGGGCAGGGGTGAGGGATAAAAAATTATCTGGGAGGTACAATGTACACTATTTGGGTGATGGGTACACCAAAAGCCCAGACTCCACCACTATACAATATATACCTATAACAGAATGCAACTTGTATCCCCTAAATCTATTTAAAAAAAAAAAAAAAAAAAGAATGAAAATAGCTCTTGGGATTGTAAATTTTACATATCAATGTAGGACTTGGCTAGAGGTAGAAAAACCTAGAGTAATTGCTGTCTTGAGATTGGGAGAGGGAGTTTCTGACTTTCAGGATGACTACCTGGCTGGGAGAGTTGGCTCTAGTATAAATATTCAATGTAATTTCAAAGAAGAGAAGGGAGTTATGTTCCAGCAAGAAATGGTCTCAGCTTTATCCAAGACATTCCTTGTCTTCATGACTACAGGTATAGAAAAGTACACCAAATTCAACATCCACCATTCAAATTATAGTTTCAAGGAAAAAACAAGGGTACTAGATAAGATGGTGAAAGTGTGAATAATTCATTTATTCATATCATATCAAAATAAATAGAAGGTGTGAACAGAGCTGCCGAACTTAAAGATGAACAAGATTTTTTAAATGGCATATAATTATGCAACCATATTTGGGCAGGGGTGGGGTGTTTGTTGAGGGGAATATAACAGACAAAGGACATAAAACAACCAACAGAGGCAATTGCAGAAGATGTAAACAGAGTTAATACAAATAGGAATTCAATAGGAAATAAAAATGCTAAGATAATAATCAACAGAATAAAAATTATCAAAGCAAATTAAATATCAAAACAACTCTACTACAGATAGAATAAATGAATAGAAGTCACAATAAATGAAGTGGGTGCCTGAATATCAAACTATTGGCATGGACAAAATTAATCAAAATGAATGCAAAGGAAAAGACAGAGACACCAAAGCAATTAGAAGATGATAAATACGGAAGACGGACAAAGAAGATTGAACATAAAGATAATTGATGTTCTCCAAGTAGAAAATCCAACAAATAGAATGGAAAATAGTACTAAGAAAGGTAATATAGGGGAAAAAAATTCTTGAAATGAGAGACCATTGAACCTGCAAACTAAATAGGCACAATATATAAAATATTAGGAAAATTTATCATTGAACCACCAGTGTGCATATCCACCCTAGTTCATTTTTTATTGAACTTCAAAGATAATGAAGAATTTTTGCAGGAAAATGTTATTTATGAGGGGGAAAAATAGGCTGTTTTCAAACTTCTCCACTAAAATATTCTATGCTTGAAGACAATATATAACTATCCACAAAATTCAAAAAGGAAAGTATGATTCAATAATTCCGTATTATTCCCAATTACATTATCATTTGAGCAAAAAGAAAATAGGCAGACATTTTCAAATTTGAACAAAAAAGCCTTCAGGTAATATTGCACTCACGTTCTTCTTGGAAAAAAAAGTAGCTGTCCAATAGTGAAATTCGGCTAAAAAATACATTAAAATAACTAAAAAATGGAGATACCTTGGTGGAAGAGGTTGTAGTAAGCATTGAAACTATTTAAATATAACACATAGACAAAACAATAGAAAAACTGTGGACACAGAATGGTATATAAATACTGAATAAAGCAACAAAATCGGGAGAGAAAGTGGGAGAAAAAAATAGGGAGGAAAAAGTGCAAATCATCATGTCTTTCACAGCAAAATAACTGATGCTGTAAAGATGAAATATGTAGTTTAAATTGATTATAATATTTCAAAGATTTTTACTTTTTCAAAAGGTATGAGCATTTAAAAAATTTTTATAATAAAAACATTTACGTCAAGTTCAGAAAAAGTTTAATTTTATTTTAAAGTATTTTACTTCCATTAAAATCAAGTAAAATTTAATTGGTTTATTTAAAATTTATGTTGTTTCTAATTAAAAATTAAGAGTTCTCTCATTTAAAGCAATTGGTCATTCAGTTAAAAAATATTAAGTTAAAATAGGAATGATAAGCATATCTTAACATTTTTATGTTAAGCCAAAAGATATTTTCATTAGTTACTGTTCACCAGTCATTTGATGGAAGACAACTGTTTCTTCTTTGAGTACATAGCCACTGATTGAAGTTCAAAATTTTTCTTTCAGAATAATCATACCACAACATATTTTCTATAATCTCCAATTTTATTTTCTTTAAAGAAGAGCAGGACATTAAAACGTTAAAAATGTTTGTAAAATAATCTGATTGCAAATCTGTCTAGATTTTTTTCTTGTCTTATCCCAACGTTTTACATTTTCATCTCCCACACTAACTCA
Source organism: Daubentonia madagascariensis (assembly GCA_023783475.1). Taxonomy (NCBI): domain Eukaryota; kingdom Metazoa; phylum Chordata; class Mammalia; order Primates; family Daubentoniidae; genus Daubentonia; species Daubentonia madagascariensis. Next base: position 72,486,206 of record JAKFHU010002088.1, on the reverse strand, counting down.
ACAGAAATTTTTAACAACTGTTTCAAGTGTCTCTAAAGCATTCCATTTAGTTTTTGTAGATACAACTCATTTTTATCCTCACATTTCATCAGTTCACATAATATTTCATTAAATTATTAAATTAGAATAACAAGTATAATTTGCATAAACAGGTTTGACAACAAACCTATCTGACTTGTAAAAACCACACAATTCAACTGGCAAGAACCAAAGTGCATGTTTATACTGGAAGGATGTGTACCAGCCTTGAGCATCTAGTGCCAGACAGGCAGTTAGTCAAGTGGATGTCAGTTCAGAGAGCCTCCACTGTACTCCTTATAAAACATAGCATATAAAGCATGATCTCCATCATATAAATTATTTCTTTTCTCTTTCATCATATATATATACACACACACACATAGAGAGAGAGAGAGAGTAAAGTCTTTCTTACTATTATTATATAGTCATGTGTCATTTAATGATGATAGGTGCTGAAAAATGCGTCATGAGATTTCATCTTTGTGTGAGCATTGTAGAAAGTACTCACACAAACCTAGAGGTATAACACACCACCTTCTGTATAGGATACAGCCTATATCCCTAGGCAATATGGTATGGCCTGTTGCTATTTACAGCATGTTACTGTACCGAATACCATGGGCAAGGGTAACACAATGATTAGTATTTGTGTATTGAAACACCGAAAAGGTACATTAAAAATAAGGTATAAAAAATAAGAAATGGTACACCTATATAGGACCCCTACCATGAACTGAATGCAGTTTGCAGGATTCAGTGAGTGAGTGGTGAGTGAATGTGAAGGCCTAGGATATTACCGCACACTACTGTAGACTTTATAGACACTGTATACTTGGGCTACACTAAATTTATTAAAAATACTTTTCTTTCTTCAATAATAAATTAACTTTAGCTTACTGTAACTTTTTTAATAAACTTTTTAATTTTTTAAATTTTTGACTCTTTTGTAATAACACATAGCTTAATACACAAACACTTTGTACAGCTGTACAAAAATATTTTTAAATTTTTTTTTTATATTTAAATATATTTTTATTTTTCAACTTTTAATTGAAAACTAAGACACGAACACACACATTAGCCTAGGCCTACCCAGGGTCAGGATCATCAATATCACTGTCTTCTACCTCCACATTTTGTCCCACTGGAAGGTCTTCAGGGGCAATAACATACATGGAGCTGTCATCCTCTGTGATAGCAATGCCTTCTTCTTGAATACCTACTGAAGAACCTGCCTGAGGCTGTTTTACAATTAACTTTCTTTTATAAGCAGGAGTACATGATAAAATAATGATAAAAAGTATAATATAATAGATATATTAACCAGTAACAGCTGCTTATTATAATTATCAAGTATCATACTGTACATAATTGTCTGTTGTGTACTTTTATACAACCAGCAGTGCAGTGGATTTGTTTACACCAGTATAACCACAAACATGTAATGCATTGTGCTGCAACATTAGGACAGCTATGACATTACTGGACGATAAGAATTTTCAGTTCCATTCTAATCTATGGGAATTGATATGAACGGGAACATTCTTTCTCAGTTTTTAGATATATACAAAAAAACATGTAGCCACAGCTGCTAATAGTAACCATCCTTCAGCCACAAAGAGGATCAATATAGGACAAAACTGGCACCGTGGGAAAATGCATGTTGAAATCTTTAAAGGCATTGAGCCAATGAAGCCGTCAGCCCCGTGGCCCTCCTCGTCTCTAGATCTCTAGATTGTTAGGTGAGCAAGTAAGTCTTTTTTTGGTATAAAGCTGGATTGAGTAGGATACTTAAAGCATCCTCAATGACACATTTTTTATTAGTCAAAAGCACCAGTCTTTTATACGACATGAATGACAAATAATGCACAATAATCAAATGTGTGCTTGAATATAATTATAAACTGCTGGGGCCATGGATCTTCAATCTCCACGAGTCTTCGAAACTGAACATAACATCTGTGAAATTCAGAGTTCTGCAGTAATCAGTTGTTTCCCTAATTCCAAATGAATTCGGTCAAATTGGTCCTGAGTGTGGACTCAACTATTTCTATGTAAACTAGAACTTGTTAGGAAAACGAATTAGAACAAGTTCACAGCTGATGACCCTCCAGGACAATAACAAAAATGGAAGCCTAAAGAGTGATGAGCAATTAGAATAGTTGTGATTACCATCTAATCGATCTCGTTCTAAATGAGGTTTCCACAAAACAGAAAATAATCTGTGGAGAAACAACTTGTTCATAGCAGTCTAACTTGGTTTTAAATTGGGCTGCTATAATGAATGACACAGTGAATCCGAGTTTGCTGGCTTGACTTTCATCACCGACCATGATTAATTCAGAGGGTGCCCATCAGTTGTTTCATTACTGCTTCATGTTAGTCATGGAAGCAAATGAACAGAACTTGAATGTCTCACTATGAAAAATAGATATAAAGATAATCTGGAAAAATAACTACTCATTGGTTCATTGGTTATTTTCTTTAATAATGAAAAATTAAAAGTCTCAACAGGTTGTGCCTTAGAGAAAATGGGAAGTAAGCTCATATTTTTATTAAATATTATTTGCCACTTTTCTTCTTGTGATTCTTATAAAACTTTATAGCATCATTCTCTCCATTTTATTTGCATCTACTTGCGTTTTCCAAATTTTACTTTTTAGTCAGAATATAGATAAAGTATAATTTTGTTTGTCCCACAGCAAACTAAATGAAGGTTTGCACTGATTTACATCTCTGTGCGAATCAAATTTAATGTGTCAGTTCTTTCAGTGGTGGTTTTGTATCAAAAGTCATAGAAAGAAAGCTTTATTTCTTCTAAAACAGATTCAAAGTATAAGTGAGCAAGTGGTGGTGGTTTTGAGAGGATGAGAAAATCCTTTTCCAAGAAACCTATAATGGTACCATGTGATTATAATCTAGTTTACATATTTGCTAAAACAGTAGGTAAATAGGTAGATAAAGTAGGTTAACAAGTTATATTAATATTATGGCTGTAAAAAATCACTTTCTTAAAGTGACAGGCAAACCATAAATTATGGTATCCAAATGTGACCTCAAAATTTGGATTAGTTTTTTTATCTCTCAAATAGCTTGTCAATATTGTGGGATTGCGCTGAGCCTTAAATGTGATAACACTAGTAGAGTACAAAGCATCACATCTGACACATGAGAGGTGCTCAGATTTCATGCTTTTTTTCCCCCAATTGACTAGGTATTGAGCCACAAACTTGGAATTACATTTACAAAATACACATTACAAAATTCATTTGTCTGAATTACCTGGTTGGATTGTATATTCTATACTAATGCTCCTGTAGACCAGTGGTCCCCAGGGACAGGTTTCATGGAAGACAATTTTTCCATGGACAAGGAGGTGCTGGGGGGACAGGGATCTGACAGGAGGCAGAGCTCAGGCAGTGATGGGAGTGATGGAGAGTGGCTATAAATACAGGTGAAGCTTTGCTCACTTGTTGGCCACTCACCTCCTGCTGTGTGACCCGGTTCCAAACAGGCCACAGACCAGTACCGGTCCATGGCCCAAGGCTTGGGGACCACAGTTCTAGATAGAGTCTTCTTGTTGCTACTCCTCAACTTCCTAGTCTAGAAGTTAAATAGATGCATATGACTTGGTTTACCTAGTTAGGTGCACATTCTACATGCTCTCTTACTATCCTGTGTTTAACTCAGTCATCCACCACTTGCTTGCCTATCCCACTAAGATTTGAATCTCTTGAGGGCTGGGATTCAGTCCTGGAGAGCAATAATATTGGGATTGGATGAAACAATAAACAAATGGAAGCAATTTACTGCTAAATCCTAATTAGTTTAGTATGAAGTGAACAAAGCTGCTTTAATAAATTGTTACTTAAATCCAAATATTAATATATAAAGTTAAGAAAAAAAAACTTGAAAATCTATAAGGAGTTCTACTTAGTTGCCATGGTTTTAGGCAAAATTCAAATGGACTTTATCCCTTGTCCTGATAAAATAATATGATGATTATTAGTTTAGCCACTGTCTGGCCTGCCTATGATATATCCTTGCTTCTCCTCAATGTGCCAAGACAACATATATTTTCATCAAATGCATATTGGAAGAGCTTGAGAAATAAGACTACTACCAATATAGGAAACAGTTTTCTTCCTTACAAGGGAGGGCTTTTAAAATGTGGATTAGCTACACAGGGTCAGAGCTGTTAAAATATTGCTTTGACCAGTAAACCTGTGTGGCATAAAACTTCCAAGTTCCCATCATTGCCTTATACTTCACCTTTATCTAAGTCATATCTAGATTTTCCCCTATTTTAACTTTCCACTCATTTCACCATAAGGTCATAACTAAATCTGCCAACAATTATGTTAAAAACTTGTGCATGCTCCAGCTAAGCTTGACCATCCTCTGCCTTGATTTCTGTCCAAGTTTCCAGTTTTTCCCTTTTATTGTCTAAATCATCTTTATTGAGCGGGGCCTGCACAATCAACCATGCTTGGGGTAGAGTTAAGGATGGGAGAAGACTGACTTTTGCCAGTAGAGAATAGATTCCAGTGATGTTAACTAAGGAAAATAATACTAGGTTCTATTACATAAAAAGATAAATCCTGAAATCTGAGTGATTTAAAACAATGTAAATTTCCTGATCACATCACAATTTAATGAGAGTTGTTGGGAAGTGGAGGTTGGGGGGTTTCTGTTCTTTTGAACAAGTTTCGAGGCAGGTGTGACTTCTAGATCCTTGGAATCCTATTCATTCAGCCAAATCACTAGAAAAGTAGGCTAGGGGCCTTGCCTAGAAGAACCACATATCACTTCCATTCACATTGCACTGACCAGAACTCAGTGACATGGTCACACATAACAGTAAGGATGCTGGAAAATGCAGTCTAGCTTGTGCCCAGGAAAAGAGGAAAACACAGATGTTGAGGATTTCAAAAAGGCAAGCAGATAATCCTCAGAAGTATCAATCCCAGGGGTATATGACTTTGTGAAAGAATCCTCCATGGGTTCAGTTGATTGTGTGTGTGTGTATGTGTGTGTGTGTATGCATGTATTTTTTTCCTGGTTATAACCTCTGTATAGGTTATAGTTGAGAAAAAACAAATCCAAGCAATGAACTTATATTGTAAAAATAATACTTAAGGAAGCTATGTGAACTCCTTTGTAAAGTTAGTAATCCTCTTCCAAAACAAGTAGTCTTTCCATAATTTTCACATGCCTTTAATACTTTAGAGTATTATGTAGTTCTATTTCTTAAAGAAAGTCACACATTTGCTGTAATAATTTGAGGGTAATATGAACCTGCATTATTGTCTGAAAGTATATACCATCATCTAGAAGTATTAAAACTAAATAAAAATCTTTGGTGGTTTTACCTACCAGATGATTCCATCAGTCTACCAACAATAAATAAAAATATTTCATTTTACCTATGCCATTGAATATAGGTATAACCACATTAATCATTTTGCCATTTTTTATCTCCATTGTCCAAGAATATTTGATCATTTGTTTGAATGTGTCAGTTGGCCCAGTTGTCAGAGATTAGCAGTAAAGTATCTGCCTAATACGGCTCCATGAAATGAAGTGCATAACAAATCTGACTGGACCTGGTTGGCTCTGTCCAGAACATGAAATTTATGATGTCGTTATCATGGCTTTAATTATTGCTCAAACTGGCAAACCCTGTTATAAAACTACTGAAATAGTTGCATTGCCTTGACAAAGTAATAGGCAAATATTGTCAGGGACCACAAGGGTACTCTGGGGAAAGAACATAAATAGTTGGAAAAAATCCTATGTAGTTGGAGAAAAATAATTCACTCTAATCACAAAGTCTTGCTGAAAAATTAGTAAATACTTGATTTTATGATATGAAGGATAGAAGTATTATAAATATTTTATTATTTAACATAATCATAAATGGCCTGGTATAAGGAAATGGATTCTATCAACAGATTGCTAATTTTTTCTGGCTGTGTACAACACAATAAATTGTTCTAAATCAGATTCGGACATGGCATAGCATCTGAATTCAGAAACCATTTTACTTTGGAATAACTTATTCAGTTACTCATCCTCAAAGAACATATAGTGAATGCCTAATAAATCTTTGAGATGCTGGACTACAAAGATAAAAAAAAATTATTCTTACCATCAAGGAACTTTCTGTCTAGTGGAGAATAATAAATGCAAAAATGAAGAATCTAGTAAGATGCCTATAAAAACAGAAGTCTATTTAAGGTTCAATGGAAGCAAAGGGAAGAAGTGTCTGAGTTGATAGGGGAATGAGAAAAGGTCCAGCTTAAATGTGAAAACTGAGTAATATTTTTTTTCTGTCTGTGTAGCAAGATAAGGAAGACCTTTCAGAGCAAACAATGGTAGAGGCTAAGGCATGAAGTTATGAAAAAACAAGATGAGAGCACAAGGTAGAAATAGGGGCATAAGCTAAGCAAAGGATTTTAGATGTTATGTTTCATGTAAAGGAGACCCAGTGATAAAGTTTGAGAAGAAATGTGACATAATGAGGTTTGCTTATTTGGAAAATCCCCAGGGTGGCTGTAGGAAGAATGGATTACAGCAAGAGCAGTTATTTTCACATGTAATATGCAGAAGAATTACCTGAGCTCCACTCCTAGAGACTCTTATTCAATATGCCTAAGTTGAGGCCCAAGGATTTGCATTTCTAATAAGTTCCCAAGTGATGCTCATGATTCTGGTCTGTGATACTTTGGTTAGCACTAGAGTCGAGGTAAGAAAAATGCCCTGGGAGTAATAATAATACTAACATGAATTAAGGCAGTTGTGATAAGGATAAAAAGAAGCTGAAGACTTTTTATTAGATGGAATGACAAAGACTGATGGACTTAGGACCAATAAGAAGCTTTGGGGACCAAGATGGGGAACTAGAAGCAACCTGCACACACTGCTCACTAGGAGAGGATCGAAACCTGCAAGTAGATGCCCACCTATGCATGGGCCCTCTTGGAGAGATTGTATGTCACCAGAGAACTGATGGGAGACACTCAGAGTGAAGGAGAGGGGGATGGGGAGCTCCATTCACCAAGATTTGAAGATACCTGAGGGAGACTCCTACACAAGGGGAAGTGATAAAGGGGACAGCCCCAGGGCCCCATGCTCCCCATGCAGACATTGCAACTTGAGCTGTGAGGGGGCCCACCACCACCACCACCATGGGCCTCCATACTGATTGGGGAACTGCTTGGAGGCTCTATGGTAAAGTTGCATCAGAGAGCAGGCTCAGCAGACACCCTCTGGCCTTGGTTCCTGGCCTCCCATAGCTGATGCTACTCTGAGCTCTCAGGTCACGAGCACCTGGTCTACACAAGGATCAGCTACACTGCAGCTGCCCCAACATCACCCCTTGCTGGACCAGGAACAAGCAGGGAGAACAGATGTTCTTGCATGCCTGTGGCTGGGAATCAAGCACCCACCCTCACCAGGGAACTTGACCAGGGCTCAAGAGGTCCAATGGTAATAACTTCAATGGGACCTGTGTGAGGAGAGAGCCCTAGCCATCCAGCAGGCCAGACCCTGTGGCCCCACACACTGACAAGTGGAATAAGCACCCAGCCCCATGTGCCAACGTGCCAAGGCCAATGCTCCTGTGGACCCAGGTGCCAAGCCAAGGTCCACACCCTCATGGTCCCAAGCACAGACAGAAGAAACAAGCCCCCCGGCCCCACATGCCATGAAGAGGTCCACACCCCTGCAGAACCACACTCTGTGGGGTTGGCCATGTCCTCCAGCCCTTCAGGCCAATAGGCAGGCCACATCCCTGCCCTATAGCCCTGGGGTGAGGGGAATGCCCTCTGTTACTGTGTGCTGGCTGGCAAGCTGCACTACCTACCCTGTGTGACATGCAGTGGGCCTCACCCCCACAGACCCACATGCCCTGCGGTGGGTCATGCTTTTTGGTCTTGTGCCCTGGCCAGTAGGCCATGTCCCTGTGGCACCACACAACACCATGCCTGTGGTCCAGCTCTCCACCACAGACCCACAAGCTGCCTGCTGCCATGTACAGCCATTACACCTAGACCTGGGTGGAGTGAATGCCCGAAGCCCCGACACCTGTAGCCACCACCTAGATACCCTCATAAAACAGCCACTGCCACCACTGTGGGGAGATGTGGGCAGAGCAACCTCCCACAATGCCCATCTCAGTGGAGAGGGACTCACGGAGCCCCCTGTCTGAGCTTCCAACAGCAGACTAGCGACCAACCCCACACTCCACACAAAGATCCCCCCAGGACTGACCTCATTCCCATAATGCACCCAGGCACCAACAAGGTCCCACAACCTGCTGTGCAGCTGACTGCAGTCCCATGATGAATCCAGGAGCCCACCAAAGTCATGCCACCCTCTTGTGCAGCCCTCTGCCTGAGCTACCAACAGTGGCCTGCGGACCAAGCCACCAATCTGAATGAACATCCCACAGCACTGCCTAAGACTGTGACAACCACAGGGGATTGAGATGATGCAGGAGAACAACTTTGTTGCAGGCTTTCAGTGCATCCACACCTCTCCCACAGTGTCAATCTACCAGAGTAGGACACAAAAGTGTTGTCTAGGGACTTCTACTCCTTCTCATAAGTTGGAGAGTTCCCACCAAAGGAGAACAGGTGTACTGCAAACCTGTCAGCCCTGAGCTGAGAGAAGAGGTTTCAGATGAGAAGAAATCAGCAAAAGAACTTTGGCAACATGAAAAAACAAGCTAGTTCAACACCCCCAAAGAAACACAATAGATCCACAGCAATGGACCCCAACCAAAAGGAAATTGTCAAAATGTCAGAAATGGAATTCAGAATATGGATGGCAAACATGATGAGCGGAATTGAGAAAGTTGAAAACCAACACAAGGAAATAAAAAAATATTTCAGGATGTGAATGAAAAATATGAAAAACTCACTAAAGAGATGGACAACAAGGAAAGGATATAATGGCACTTAAAGAAATGAAAGAGTCATTTAGGAAACTAGAAAATACAGCAGAAAGCTTCAACAATAGGCTAGACCTAGCAGAAGAAAGAATCTCAGAGTTTGAAGATGAGGCTTTTGAACTAACCCAATCAGTCAAACATGCAGAAAAAAGAATAAAGAAGAATGAACAATTACTCAGGGAAATATGGGATTGTGTGAAACGAGCCAATATACAAATTATAGGTATCCCAGAGGGAAAGGAAGAAAAAGCAAAAAGCATGGAAAACCAATTCGAAGGAATTATTGAGAAGAAATTCCCTGGTATCACCAGATATTCAGATATTCAGAAACAAGATGATCATTGAAAACTGAGAAAATTTATAGCAAATAGGACATCTCCAAATCATATATACATCAACCTGGCCAAAGTCAAAATGAAGGAGAACATTCTACAAGCTGAAAGATGGAAGCAACAGCTAACCTACCAAGGAAAACCCATCAGGCTAACAACAGAGTACTCAGTGGAGACTTTACAACCAAGAAAGGATTGGGACTCCATTTTTAATCTTCATAAACAGAACAATTGACAGCCAAGAATTTTGTATCCTACAAAACTAAGTTTCATAAATGATGGAGAAATAAAGACTTTTCCAGACAAGCAAACACTAAAGGAATTTGTCACTACTAGACCTACTCTATAGGAAATGCTCAAAAGTACATTATACATGCAACAGCACAATAGATACCCACCAGTGTAAAAACACCCAAAAGTTATAGTTCACAGTTCTTTTAAAACAATAGCATCACAGGGAAAACAAAACAGTAAGGTATCATCCAACATGATGAACAGAACAGCATCCCATATATTAATACTAACACTCAACGTGAATTGCCTGAATGCCACACTTAAAAGACATAGACTGGCTGAATGGATGAAAAATCACAACCTAAATATTTGCTGTCTCTAAAAAACACATCTAAACCACAGGGATTCATAAAGATTCAAGGTAAAGGGATGGAAAAAAACATTCCACACAAATGGAAACCCAAAGCCAGCAGGTGTAGCCATTCTATATCAGGTAAAATAGACTTTAAATCAACAATGGTAAAAAAAAAAGGAAAGAAATAAAAAGATTGTCATTATATAACAGTAAAGGGAGCAATTCATCAAGAAGACATAACAATCGTAAGTACATATGCACCTAACACAGGAGCTCCCATTTTCATAAAGCAAATTCTTCTAGATCTAGGCAAAGAAATAAACAGTAGCATCTTAATTGCCAGGGACTTCAATACTCCACTGACAGAACTGGACAGATAATTGAAGCAGAAAATGAATATAGAAACACTGGACTTAAACAGTACTCCAGAATAAATGGACCCACCAGACATTTACAAAACATTCTACCCAAAAACTACTGAATATACCTTCTTCACATCAGCACAGAGAGTATTTTCCAAGATTGATCATATCTTATGCCACCAAACAAGTCTCAGCAAATTCAAAAAATCAAATGATACCATGTGTCTTCTCAGAACACACTGGAATAAAACTAAAAATCAATTCAAAGAGAAACACTCAAATCCACACAAAGTCATGGAAATTAAACAACCTGTTGCTAAATGATCCTTAGGTCAATGGTGAAATTAAGATGGAAATCAACACATTCCTTGAACTGAATGACAAAGGAAACACAAGCTTTAAAAATATATGGGATACAGAAGACACAATCCTGGGGGAAAGTTTATAGCCTTGAATGTCTACATCAAAATACAGAAAGATCACAAATTAACAACCCAATGTAAAACCTCAAGAAACTAGAAAAAGAAGAGCAAACCAAACCCAAAGCCAGCAGAAGAAAAGAAATAACAAAGCTCAGAGAAGAGCTGAATGAAATGGAAACCAAAAAGCAATACAAAGGATAAATGAAACAAAAAGTTGATTCTTTGAAAAGATAAACAAAATTGATAAACCACTAGCCATGTTAATCAGAAATAGAAAAGAAATGACTCAAATATGCTGAATTAGAAATGACAGAGGAGACATTACAACTGATACCAAAGAAATACAAAATATCATCTGTGACTAGTATGAAAACCTCTACACAAACAAACTAGAAAACCTAGAGGAATTGGACAAATTATTGGAAAACCACAACCTCCCAAGCCTGAATCAGGAAGAAATAGAAACCCTGAAAAGATCAATAATGAGCAGTCAGAATGAAGCAGCAATAAACAATCTCACAACAAAAAAAAGCCCTGGACCACATGGATTCACAGCCAAATTCTACCAGACCTACAAAGAAGAACTGATACCTATTCTACAGAAACTATTCTAGAATATAAAGAAGGAAGGAATCCTGCCTATCTCATTCTATGAAACCAGTATCATCTTAACACCAAAGCCAGGAAAGGATACAACGAAAAAAGAAAACTACAGACCAATATCCTTCAAACATAGATGCAAAAAATCATCAACAAAATATTAGCAAAATGAAGCAACAGCACATCAAAAATATAATCCACCATGATCAAGTGAGTTTCATCCCAAGGATGCAAGAATGATTTAAAATATACAAATCAATAAATATGATTCACCACATAAATAGAAACAAAAACAAAGACCATATGATCATCTCAATAGATGCATTAAAAATTTGATAAAATCCAGCATCCTTTCATGATAAAAAATCATCAACAAACCTAGGAATGGAAGGAACATACCTCAAAATTATAAAAACCATATATGACAAACTCACAGACAACATCATACTGAAAGGGGAAAAATTGAACTCAATCCCCCTAAGAACTGGAAGAAGACAAGGGTGGACACTGTTACCACTTCTATTCAACATAGTATTGAAAGTCCTACTCAGAACAATCAGACAAGAAATAGATATAAAGGGTATCCGAATTTGGAAATAAGAGGGCAAACTATCAGTTCTCACTGACAATATGATCTTTCATCTACAAAATCCCAAAGACTCCACCAAGAGACTCCTGGAATTGATAAATAAACTCATCAAAGTCTCAGGTTACAAAATCAATGTACACAAATCAGTAGGATTTCTATATACTAATAACAGTCAAGCTGAGAGTCAAATCAAGGGCTCAATACCATTCACAATAGCTACAAAGGAAATAAAATACTAAGGAATATGGTTAACCAAGGAGGAGAAAGAAAGATCTCTACAAGGAGAACTACCAAACACTGATGAAAGAAATCGCAGATTCCACAAACAAATGGAGAAACATGCCTTGCTCATGGAAAGGCAGAATCAACATTATTAAAATGTCTATACTGCCCAAAGTGATTTACATATTCATTGGAATCCCCATCAAAATACCAATGTCATAATTCACAGATCTAGAAAAAATAATCCTAAGCTTTGTTTGAAACCAAAAAAGAGTCCAAATTGCCAAAGCAATCTTTAGCAAAAAGAACAAATCTAGAGGCATCATATTACATGACTTCAGATTATATTACAAGGCTATAGTAATGAAAATGGTATGATGGTACTGTTATAAAAGTAGAGACAAAGACCAATGAAACAGAATGGAGAACCCAGAAATAAAATAATCTACCAACAACCAACTGATCTTCAACAAAGTAGGCAACAACATACACTAGGTAAAGGAAGCCCTATTCAATAAATAGTACTGGAAAAATTGGATAGCCACATGTAGAAGAATGAAACAGGATCCCTATCTCTCACCATATACAAAATTAATTTGAGATGGATAAAAGACTTAAATGTAAGGCATGAAACCATAAAAATTCTAGAAGAAAATATAGGAAAAACTCTTCTAGACATTGGCCTAGGCAAAGAATTTATGACTAAGATCCCAAAGGCAAATATAGCAACAGCAAAAATAAATCAGTGGGACTTAATTAAATTAAAAAGCTTCTGCACAGTAAAGGAAATAATCAACAGAGTGAATAGACAACCTAGAGAATGGGAGAAAATATTCACAAGCTATACATATGACAAAGGACTAATATCCAGAATCTATAAAGAACTCAAACAAATCATCAAGAAAAAAAAAAATCAAAAGTGGACAAAAGATATGAACAGAAGTTTTTTGAAAGAAGATAAGCAAATGACCAAAAAACATAAAAAAGAAGACTAAACCTCACTAATCATCAGGGAAACACAGCTTAAAAATACAATTAGATACTACCTTACCCCTATCAGAATGGCCATTACTAAAAAGTCAAAAACAATAGATGGCATGGATGCAGAGAGAAAGGAATGTGTATACACTGTTGGTGGGACTGCAAATTAGTATGACCTCTATGGAAAACAGTACAGAGATTCCTCAATGAAATAAATGTAGACCTACCATTAGATCCAGAAATCCCACTGCCGGGTATCTAACCAAAGGAAAAAAAGCCATTTTATCAAAAAGACACCTGCACTTGAATATTTATTGCAGCACAATTCACATTTATAAGGATGTGGAATCAACCTAAGTGCCCATCAGTTCATGAGTGGATAAAGAAAATGTGATATATATATACCATGGAGTACTACTCAGCCATAAAATGGAATGAAATAATGTCCTTCGCATCAACTTGGATGGAGCTGGAGACGGTTATCCTAAGTGAAGTATCTCAGGAATGAAGAAAACATATGTTCTCGCTAATAAGTGGGAGCTAAATGATGGGTACACATGGACACAAAGAAATATAAAGGACATGAGAAACCAAGAAGGGTGGAGGGTGGGAGGTGGATAATAGTAAAAACTTACCTATTGGGTACAATGAACACTATTCTGGTGATGGGCACACCAAAAAGCCCTGACTTAAGTATTGCACAATGTATCCATGTAACAAAAACTCTTATACGCCCTTAATATTTTGGAATTAAGAAAAAATAAAAAAAAAGAAACGCAAGTACCTTGTTATGGTCATTGCTGAGTTTCTAGCACTTGGAAAAGAAAAAAAAAAAAGAAGGTTTGAAAACATACAAACTACCTCACTGGGATGTACAAACCTCCCGGCTTTTCACTGTCCCTCACCTTCACTCACCTTCACCCCCACTCCTGCCATGTCCCATTTTCCTTTTTACCTTGCTGAAAAGATCAGTCATAAACACTCTCTTGTATTTTTTATCATTGCCTTGCTCCTACCCCATAATTCATTCATGTATTTGACATCTAAGATTCCTGGCTGAACCCAGTGCTCTGACTACCCTTTACCTGAATTTTACATCTGAGAATACGTACCTAAAGAGATGCACAAAGCAGTGATGTTTGAAACACTTTAAATTTACCATCACTAACTTCTCCTAGGTCCATAGCACAGCCCAGCAATCATACTATATTCTCCTAGTCCACTGTCTCTCCCACTTTCACACCATGCCTATTATTGCATGTGGTGCTGTCTCAGTTTATTTTGTGTTGCTGTAACTGAAAACCTGAGACTGGGTAGTTTATAAAGAAAAGAGGCTTATTTGGCTCAGGATTCTGGTGGATGGAAAGTTCAAGATTAGGCATCTGCATTTGCTGAGAGCCTCAGGCTACTTAAACTCATGGCAGAAAGAAGCAGGAGGGTGGGCATGTGCAAAGAGATCACATGATGAGACAGGAAGCAAAAGAGAGAAACCAAGGAAGCCTGATTCTTTTTAATAAGTCTGATTCTGTCTCTGGAACTCATCCATTCCCTGGGGAGCAAGAACTCACTCCCCCCAGGGAGGGCATTAAGCTATTTATGAAAGATCCGCCCCTATAACCCAAACACCTCCCACTGGCCCCAGCTCCCAACACTGCCACATGGAAATCACATCTCAACATGAGTTTGGGCAAGGACAAACCAAACCATAGCAGGTGGTAAATGTTTATCCTCATCTTACCAAATCCTCAGCCTTTGAAAATGCATCACTCCCCGTTTCCCAGGTATCTTTTTTATTTGGCTTTCAAATTACCACACTGTCCTGATTATTGCCCTACCTTGGCCTTCTTTTCTCCTTGTCTTTCTGACCTCAAAACATCAGTTTGCCCCTCAGTTAATTCATAGTCCTCTTCTCTATTCTCTCTATACTTACTCCCTTAGAGGTCTTAAAATGTCTCATAGATTTAAAAGTCACCTCTACTCTAACAATGCCTAAATTTATAAATTCAACTATATTCCTCCTCTCCTAATCATCAGATTTTTATCCAAACTCTCCTTGACATCTCCACTTGGATGTTCGATATGCTTCTATAAATTAAAATGTCCCAAACTGAACTTCTGATCACTTTCCTCCTCCTCAGATTTTCTTCTCCCCAGTTTTCCCATCTCAGTTAATGCCAACTCTATTCTTCTAACTGCTCAGGCTACTTATTCTCTTTGCTACCAACCTTCACCTATGCCTCCAGCTAACCCTGTTGGCTCTACCTTGAACTTATATCCAAAAATCTTAACATTTCTCAACGCTTCCACTGCTACCACTCTGTTCCACATCAAATATTTTCACATTTTCACATTTTTAACAGACGCCCTGTTTTAACACTTGGTTCTCTTCTGTTTATTCTCAATGTAATATTAAAAGTGCGCTGCCTAAGTATGTTTTGCTTCTCAGAGGAAAAGCCAAAATACTCACCATGACCCTAAAGGTTCCATATAATCTGTCCCCCCTTCACTTTTCTGACCTCACGTCCTAGTCATTGCCCTCTTGGGAATCCTGGAATATGTTGTCATTCTTCCCTTCTGTGGCCTTTGCAATTGCTCTTCCTTCTGCTTGGATGGTCTTTTCCCAGAAATCTACATGGTTCGTTCCTTCACCTCTTCTACTCTTTAATACAATGGCACTTTGTCAGGGAAGACTCTATGGCTACCCTATTTAAAACTTTAACACCCCTACGCTCCTCATCATCACTCCAGTTCTCTTTCTCTGGTTCATTTTCCATAGCACCTAATCCCTTCAAAGGAAGCATTTTATTTGTTTTATTAATACGTTTCTCCAGCTTGAATGTAAGCACCACAGGAGCAGAAAGATTTGACTGTTCATATAGGTTATTGAATTTCTGGTCCACACAAGAAACTCATGAAATGTTGAATGGAAGAAAGGAAAGAAAGAAATGAAAATGAAAGATAATTAACAGGAATGTAACTCTCATTTGTAAGTGAATTTTAATTTTGTAAAGTGCTTTCATTGACATAGTCATGTTTAATTTTCACAGGAGTCCTGTAAGGAAGACAAGCTATCTATTACTTATATTTACAAATAAGCAAATTGAGTATATTCCTTGAAGGCATGAGCACCTAGTAAGTTAGTGGAAGATCTAGGGGTGGGTTCTTTGTATGTTTAGTCCTCTCTTCTATAACAGTTAATTCTCAACCATGGAGAGCACCTTCTACCCCCAGGGAAGCAGCCAAAGCTCTTTTATAAAAATTTATCTTCTGCCCTATATCTTTTCTTCAAAGACTATTTGCAGATTTCACCTTTGAAAACTCATGTCTTAGTTCCTCTCTGCTAGGTGTCTGTTTCAAATTCTTCACTTCTTATTTAGCTATTGGGGGCCTAAGATTTATATTAGGAAACCCCTTATACCAGCCCCTCTAGTGATGTCTTCCCTTCACTGCTTTCTCCAAGTCTTGGGTCAGTCCTGCAGACTCTCAAGCTCAGCTCAGCTCCTGCTGAGACCATGACGGTGAGAGCCCAAGGCAGCATTCTCTCTGAATTCCTTTGCTTCTTGCTCCACCAGAAGCTGTAATAACTGAGCGTAGTTACACTGGCACAGAGCATCAGCCTGATTATGTAGAGGAAGGAATCTATAATGTGATGTTTTAATGCCCCATATAAATTTTACATCCCTGATGTATATGTGTTAATACACTTTTTTTCTTACTTCTTGTATATTCAGTCTAACTATTGGATCAATTTTTTTCCCTTTTCCTTAGGTGTCCTCATAATAAATATTCTTTTTTCCTTTGACATATAACTTTCTTTCCTGAGAATAAAATAGTGAATTGTGAGGCTGGGCACGGTGGCTCACAACTGTAATCCTAGCACTCTGGTAGGCCGAGGCAGGGGGATTGCTTGAGCTCAGGAGTTTGAGACCAGCCTGAGCAAGAGTGAGATCCCGTCTCTACAAAAAAGAGAAAAATTAGCCGGGCATTGTGGTGTGCACCTGTAGTCCCAGCTACTTGGCAGGCTGAGGCAGGAGGATCACTTGAGCCCAGGAGTTTGAGGCTGCAGTGAGCTACAATGACACCACTACACTCTACCCAGGGCAACAGAGTGAGACTCTATCTCAAAAAAAAAAAAAAAATGAATTGTGTTTTCTTTGACAGATACTGAAATTTGCATCCTCTCTTTTCAAGTTTATCAAATGACCAATGGCATGATTTTACATTTGCTGTTTTAAACTATAATGTCCCTGTGACTCTGGTGAAACTTTGGCTTCCAGGTAAAGCAATATGGCCCATATTTAAAATGAACCTGAAATCTGGTTTTCACTAATGGTTTCAGGAAAACCACACTGTCCTCATGTGTAAGTACATACAAAGATAATCCATGAATTTTCTTTTAAAAATAGTGTGCTTAAGAATGTTTTTTAATGCTGTGGTTGTTATTCTCAGAAATATATCTCATGACATTTTAATTCTTTCTGTTATACAAATTTGTAACAGCGTTGCTTGAGGAACTTAACAAGACTCAAAGTAATTATTCTCATCCATCTTACTGAAGATAATATAAATCTTACAGTAAAGATTTTTGCAAGTTATGGGAATATATTGTCCCTATAAAGTATATTTAATGTCAGAAGGATTCAGATGAGGCTTTGGAATAATAATTGAGAAAACCAAGTGATTTAAATTAGGGCTCAACAACAGTGCCCAGCAAATCATTTTGCAAGTCTTCTGCTCCACATTTATGTCTCTTCCATAAGTAGATTATGCTAATAGGTGCCAAGAGATTCATATCTCCAGCAGGCTGAGATAGGCTGTGGTTACTTTAAATTCTCTTTCTCTCAAAGGGCAGACATCATAACCCAAAGTATTGTCATTATGATTCACTTATCAAAGATGACATGTGGCAGGTAGACTCCTTATCAATAATATTTAGTAAGTATTCATTTTGGACAAGCTTTGCAATATGGGTTTGTAGCTGAAAGTCAAACAGAAGAAGACAAAAGGATCTTTTCTCTTAGATGCTTGAACTAAAAATATCACACGTACATCCCCACACCCCTTTCCCTAACGATACAACCATGAGGGATACAGTAAATCCTCATGTGTCCAAATTTTACTAACTACAACTTATTTTGAAAGACATGCTGGATCCTAACTTCTTAACTCTAAGTTTTCTGAAGAAGCTATATATGCAAAGCACACAGCAAACCAATGCACAAACACAACAACAATAACAAAAAACACCGACTTTGATGAAAGGATATTTAACCTCTTCCCAGCATTAGCTTCTGTATGACTCTAATTTTTTTTTTCAGTGATAAAATTGAGATAAGAGTACCACATACTTAAAAGGATTAAATGAGACAAAGTAAAAAGATCATAGTATATAATCAGCACTCAATAAATAATAGTTAACAATAGCAGGGGTAGTATCTGTAGCAGCAGCAGCAGCAACAACTCTAACAACAGCGGCCGTAGTAATCAATTCATGAATTGGAGTTGAATACCTTTTATATGCTAGACATTGTACTAAGCACTGGCAAAATGAAGATAAACCATACATTACATACCCTTAATTATTTCTCATATTTCTCTGAAACACACACACACACACTCAAACACAAACACACACAAAGGTACAATTAGAGTACAATAGATATTTTGATTACATTTCATAAGACAGTGTTACAAGAGCACATAAAGATTAGAGGATGGCAGATGCACTTGGCAGATGTCATCTTTTTTTGGAATTTTGACACTATTTAAATCTAAGCAATGCTTTAATTAGAATTTATGCCTATTTTTGACTGGATATCAACCATTGCTACCAAGTGAACATATGTGAGTTGTATAGCCAGCAAAACACGCTGGCTATGTCTATAAACTTTCTCAAAGTCACCTGTACTTGAACTTATGTCCACTTGCCAGAAGATTACAATTCATATTGGTTATACAAATGACATCTCATTACAATGAATGTCCAGCAAGTGAATAGCATACAGTATTTTCTTAAAATAGGATTTCACTGGAGCAGAAACTGTATGGATATAACCTATCACCACTGTGCAAAGTGTTATTATGATTACAACTGGATTTTCATTTCAATGGTCTTGAAGCTAAATAACGAGATTCCAGCTGTGTAAGCTAAAAACACAAAATCATATTTTAATTTTCTCATGTTCCAGTCACTTAAATTAAAAGCACAATAAAATTATTTATATTTTCTTAAATGAGTAAAATTAGTAGCTATAAAAATATTAACTTTGCAAAGGCTATTTGAATATCTTGGTTTTCTAGCAGTTACTTCGACAGAAGTGGGTCATATTTTATCCAACAGTAGTATATATGTACAAAGTACACTGCACATTCAGAGACACTAGAAGTATTTCCTAAATATATATTCCTCTATCATTCATTGCAAATATTTTCTTTTGGAAATAGACTTTTGGTAATGAGAGTCATAGTAACAACGTATCTTCGTTTTTAACTCCTTCTTCAAAGTGAAAGTTCATAAAAAAATAATTACTTTGCCTTTGGAAAGGCACTAAAACATGATTTAGCAAAAGGATTTGGTAGGAGATGGAATAATATATATTTTTAATCTTCAAATAGTAGTAACAGTAATTCATATTATCTGGCTGGGTATTCACATATATGATGAACATTGCTTAGCAACAGAGGCCTGCCTAATTTTTTTTCCTAATTCAAAATAGAGTTACACATGTTACACAAGAATGATGAGCACAAGTTTAAACTAGTCTGGTGAACCCTCACATACTGCTGGTGTCTTACAACTTAGTGATAAAAAGATAAATAGCTCAATTAAAAAAATAAGCAAAGGATCTGAATAGATGTTTCTCCAGAAAAGATATACAAATGGTCAATAAGCACAATGAAAAGCTATTTGACATCATTAATAATCAGGGAAATGTAAATCGAAACTGTAATAGCATACCATTAAATATTCCTTAGAATGGTTATAATAAAAAAGACAAAGAATAGCAAGTACTGATGGAGATGTGGAGAAAATAGAATCCTCATAAATTGCTGGTTGGAATGTAAAATGTGGCATTCAATTTGGAAAAAAATTTGGCAGTTCCTCAAAATGTGAAACACCACCACTCCTAGCTATATACTCAACAGAAATGAAATCCTATGTCCAAATGAAACTCACACATAAGTGTTCATAGTGGTATTATTCATAATGGCCAGAAAGTGAAAACAACCTAAAGTGGTCATCAGCTAATAAATGGATAAACAAAACGTGTTAAATCCTTAAAATGGAATATTATTTGGTAATAAAAAGAAATGAAGTATTAATACATGCATATGGATGAACCTTGGAAACATTATGCTAAGTGAAAGAAGCCAGACACAAAAGGCCATATATTATATGATTTCATTTATAGAAAATATCCAGAATAGGCAAATCTACAGAGACATAGAGTAGTGATTATGAATATACTAAAAACCAGTAGATTGTGCACTTTAAATGGGTGAAGTATGGAATATGAATTTATCTCAATAAAACTGTTTTAAAAACAAGTATACAAACAAACAGACAAACAAAAAAACCCCAAACTAGTCCATAGGAATCTTTGAGAGAGTCTCTTTCCCCATGCAAGCATCGTTTGCTTTACCTTTAACATGGTTGGGAAGAAGAGTAAGGTGATCTAGATAAGTAATTTAATAACTATTTTTAACACTGGAAATTTTAAAAAGCATACCTTATACGGAACACAAATGTATAATACAGAAAAAGCATTTTTAAACTACAAATTCATCTCATAATGTCCATATTATTACATTGGCTTGTTTATAAAAACATTCAATTAAACAATGAGGCTATTCTACTAACACACATTTTAAAATTAAAAGTAGTGAATGACAGTAACAATAATATAGCATGAGGAATTATTTTATTTTTAAAAAATTTATTTCTTTTTTAATTGACAACTAAGCATTTTTCATGTATCTGGTAGCCATCTGTGTGTCTTCTTTTGAGAAATGTCCCTTCAGATCCTTTATCTATTTTTTCAACTGGGTTATTTGTTTTCTTCCTACTGAGTTGTTAGAGTTCTTTATACATTTTGGATATTAGCCCCTTATCTGATGTATGGTTAGCAAATATTTTCTCCTAACCCATGAGTTATCTCTTTATGGGATACAATGTGATGTTTTGATAAATGCTTACATAGTATAATGATTAGATTGAGCTAATTAATACAGCCGTCACCTCACATACTTGTCAATTTTTTGTGGTGAGAAAAGACATTTAAATTCTAATCTTTATGCAATTTTGAAATATACAATGCATTACTATTAATCATATTCACCTTTCTGTGCAGTAGTTATCTTTTGTCTAAAGATTATTCCTCCTGTCTAGCTAAAACTTTGTACCCTTTGACCAACATCTCCCCTTTCCCAATCTATCCTTCTCCTTCCAGCCCCTGGTAACTATCATTCTACTGTCTACTTCTGTGATTCAACATTTTTAGATTCCACATACAAGTGAGATCATGTGGTTTTTGTCTTTATGTTCCTGGCTAATTTTACTCCTCCAGGTTCATCTATGTTTTCACAAATAACAGAATTTCATTTCTTTTCAAGACTAAATATTATTCCTTGGGTATATATGCCACATTTTCTTTATCCATTTATCCACTGATGGACACATAGGTTGGTTCCATATCTTGGCTACTGTGAATAATGCTGCAATGAACATGGGAGTACATACTGATTTCAATTCCTTTGAATAGATACCCAGAGGTAGGCTGGCTGGATCATACGGAAGTCATATTTTTACTTTTTTGAGGAACTTCCATAGAGTTTTCCATAATTGCTATACTCATTTACATTCCCACCAACAATAAACAAGGGTTCCCTTTTCTCCATATTGTCTCCAACACTTGCTATCTCTTGTCTTTTTGATAATTGTCATTTTAAGGTGTGAGGTGATATTTCATTGTGATTTAATTTGCATTTCCCTGATGATTAATGATCTTGAACATTTTTTCATATATCTAGTGGCCATTTGTGTGTCTTCTTTTGAGAAATGTCTCTTCAGGTCCTTTGCCCATTTTTTTCAATTGGGTTATTTGTTTTCTTGCTATTGAATCATTTGAGTTTCTTGTACATTTTGGATATTAGCTGCTTATCAGATGTATGGTTTGCAAATATTTTCTCCCAACCCATGGGTTGTCTCTTCACTCTATTGATTGTTTCCTTTGATGTACAGAAGCTTTTAGTTTGATGTAATTCCATTTGTTTATTTTTTGCTTTTGTTGCCTGTGTTTTTGGGGTCATATCCAAGAAACCTTTGCCCAGACCAATGTCATGGAGCACTTCTTCTATGTTTTCTTCTAGCAGTGTTGCAGTTTTAGGTTTTATATTTACATTTTTTATCCATTTTAAGTTTATCTTTTTTATATGATGTGAGATAAGGGTCTAATTTCAGTTTTCTATATATGGATATCTATATATGGATATTGGAAAATGCTAGAGATTGAAGAGACCGTCTTTTCTCTATTGTGTATTCTTGGCACCTCTGTCAAGAATAAATCAACCAGAAATCCATGAGTTAATTTCTGGGCTCTCCATTCTGTTCCATTGGTCTCCATGTCTGGTTTTATGCCAGTATCATGCTGCTTTGATTACTATGGCTTTGTAATAGATTTTAAAGTCAGGTAATATGATGCCCCCAGCTTTGTTCTTTTTTGCTCAAGACTGCTTTCACTATTTGGGGTCTTTTGTGGTTTCACACAAATTTTAGGATTGTTTTCTCTATTTCCATGAAAAATGATATTAGAATTTTGACAGGGGGATTGCACTGAATGTGTAGATCACTATGGACATTTTGACAATATTAATTCTTTCAATACATGAACATGAGATATCTTTCCATTTATTTGAGTCTTCATTTTCTTTTATCAATGTTTTATAGTTTTCAATACATAGATCTTTTACCTCTTTGGTTAAATTTATTTCTAATTATTTTTTTTATGCTATTGTGAATGAGATGGATGTCTTTATTTCTTTTTCAAATAGTTTATTGTTAGTATAAAGGAAAACTACTAAAATTTGTGGTTGCTTTTGCATCCTGCAACTTTACTAAATTTATTTATCACTTCCAACAGTTTTTTTGGTGGAGTCTTTGGGGTTTTCTATCAATAAAATCATGCTACCAGGAAACAGAGACCATTTTACTTCATGCTTTCCGCTTTGAATGACTTTTATTTATTTTTATTGTCTAATTGCTCTGGCTAGAACTTCCAGGACTATCTTGAACAGAAGTGGTGAGAGTGGGCATCCTTGTCTTGTTTCTGATCTTAGAGAAAAAAAGCTTTCAATTTTTCACCATTTAGTAAGATGCTAACTATGGGCTTGTCATACATGGCCTTTATTATGTTGAGATAAATTCCTTTCATATTTAATGTTTTGAGAGTTTTTATCATAAAAGGATGTTAAAATTTTTCAAATGCTTTTTCTGCATCTATTGAGATCATTGTAAAGTTTTTGTCCTTGATGTTATTAATATGGTATATCACATTTATAGATATGCATACATTGAAATATCCTTGCTTCCCATGGATAAATCTCACTTGATCATGGTGAATAATCCTTTTAATGGGCTATTGAATGTGGTTTGCTAGTATTTTGTTGAGGATGTTTGCATCTATGTTCATCAGGGATATTTGCCTGAAATTTTCTTTTCTTGTAGAGTCCTTGTCTGGCTTTGATAGTAGGGTAATGCTGGCCTTGTAAAGTAAGTTTGGAAATATTTTCACTTTTTCAGTTTTTTGAAAGGATTTGAGGGGTATGGGTATTAGTTCTTTAAATGTTTGGTATAATTTTGCTATGAAGTCATCTGGTCCTGGGCTTTTCTTTGATGGGAATTTTTATTTATAATTATTATTCATTAATTCTCCTTACTTATTCTTGGTCTGATTAGATTTTCTATTTCTTCATGATTCAGTCTTGGTGGACTGTATATTTCTAGAAATTTATCCATTTCTTCCAGGTAATCCAATTTGTTCGCATATAATTGTTTGTAGTAGTCTCTTATGATCCTTGGTATTTCTGTGGTATTGATTATAATAGCTCTTCTTTCACTTCTGGTTTTATTTATTTGAGTCCTCTTTTTTCTTAGTCTGGCTAAAGGCATGCCACTTTTATCTTCTCAAAGAACCAACGTAGTTTCATTGATCTTTTCTATTGTCTTTGTAGTCTCCACTTCATTTATTTCTGCTCTTATCTTTATTATTTTCTTCCTTCTCCTGCCATTGGGCTTGATTTTTTCCTCTTTTTCTAGTTCCTTGAGGTGTAACATGAGGTTGTTTATTGGAGATTTTTCTTTTTTTTATTTTTGATGTAGGTGTTTATACACTTTCCTCTTAGAACTGCTTTTGCATCCTCCCTAGGTTTTAATATGTTATGTTTCCATTTTCACTTGTCTCAAGATATTTTTAAATCCCTTTTAATTTCTTCTTCAACCAATTGGTTGTTCAGGAGCAGTAATTTTTTTATTTCTATATTTTGTTTTGGTTGAACAATTCCAAGAAATCCTGATCCATACAAATAAATGGTGCAAATAGTTTAAACGATTTTATTTGTAAATAGTACACCTTTTCAGTTAAAGGGCTCCAAAAATTTGAAAGAATTATTACTTCAAAATTTCAAAAACTGATCACATTATTATAAACAGAAAAGTTGAATCAAAGTATACCAAGTAATAAACAAGAGAACATAAAATAAACATTAGTTTTAAAAATTAAAACATTCAGGAATACAATATTATAAAGACAATCAAAGTTTTGAATTTATTTGCTTAACAATTTATGATTACCTGTAATTACAGCATATACTAAAATCTGTGTCCAAACTTTGCCTAGAATTCAATTAAGTATGACATGCACATTCTATATATATAATAGGAGATTCATCTTCATTAGTTTATGCACACGTAGGCCTTGATTCAGAATAATACCAATACTGACTTTCAACCTTTGTAAATAATTATTAGCACTAACATCTGCATGTGCACATACACACAGATATACAGATGCAAAAGCAGGAAACGCTCTATTCTGAAGTCCTCACACTTAGAAAATAAAAAGTCAGACTCAGAGCAAAAGTTATCATATTGACGGTGTCCAATATGTTAATATTTTAGTTTCTAACACATTTGAAGTTGTATCTTTTTAAAATTACAATTTTAAAAATAATGAAAAAGATATATTTTATTAATGTAATTTTAACTAAATGCTTTATGGTATTTTACTATACCAAGCCTTGGGGTTCCATAGTGCAGACTTTAAAAACCACTGGGCTAGATTGATGCAGATGCTCCTTTAGATCTTAAACTCTACTCTTTTATTACATAAAGCAAGATTAGAAAGTTTTTTAAGGTCTCAAAAGATTTTGAAGCTTGAAGTATTTAACATTTTAATGATATTTATAAAAGATTTTTGGATTATTGGGTACTGATATATTCTTTCCCAACCACCTACAGAAACACAGGGCAAAACAACATCAAAAAACCCCAGAAAAGACAGCAGATTCTATTCTGCCTCACACACTTATAGTTTCTGTTTCATTTGCCAGAAAGTCTTTTTCTGATGCACAGAATTGGCTCTTCTATCTTTTAATTTTCAGTTTAGATAGCATCTCCTCAAAAGCCTGTGCCTAACCATCAAATCTGAAGAATTATAGGTATGTCATAACTATTTACCGGGCAAGTACTATGTTCCTAGACCTATGCAAGCAAAATCTTAGCTCCTCAAGAGCAGAGAGTGTATCTTGTGTGTATTTTCCATCTTACCCTTTCCCAACACATGTTATATTCACACATGTGTCCATACACACACAGATACCAGGATCTCTTAGCACAGTGCTAAGAATATGGTAGGATTAGAAACATATTTAGGGTCAGACTTTTTCATTTGTCAAGGATATTTTAAAGATTAGACAGTTTCATACACTAATTTTACAAGGCAGGTTATCAAAGACCAGATAAATTAGACCATTTCCTAAATGACTAGTGGTAGCTCTTGATGTTGTGAGACTAGATCCCACGTCTCAAACCTTATGGTATTGCACTATCTAACACATCATACTGCATTTAACGTGTAATGTTTTATCATTGAAAGAATTTAGGAATGGTTTGTTTATGTGTATTTGCGTGGGAAAGCATTGCTGACTATAAAAAGGTTTGTTTTTTGTGTGTGTGTTTCATATGAATGCATTTCTATGATTTCTCTCTCTATATATATCTATACATGTCATATCATAATGTAATTTATATATAAGCACTCATATTTATAAACTTATGCATGAGAACTTTATCATATATAATGCATATTTATTGATTATTTAGATTATTTTGTGATCCTAAAAATATCCTCTGAAATTTTAATATGTTAGTTTGGTAACTAATAAATTTATATATCTAATCATAGCAAACTATCTACAATAGTTATTATTTACAGAATATAGTTCTAATGCAATAATTATTGATATGCCAAGGCATGCATTTGATAAGATTTTATGAAGCCCTAATTTAATATAGATAAACATTAATTTACTCAGAAAATATATTAAAACTTTAAATGACTACCAGTGTATAAGGGGAAAGAATAGAGAGTATTTAAATTAATCAAATATGTCCCTTGTTTTCCACAGGCAAACAGAACAGCAGAGGAGATGGCAATGTGAAAAACTCTAATATGAGCCAAATGAGTTAAGAGTGCTAATAAATGTAAAACAAAATACTAAAATGCAAAGCAGTGATATTCATTCAGATTGGAAAGACCATACAAGACTTGATAAAAGAAGGAGGTGTTTGAGATAGAATAGCACAAATATGAAATTAAAACTTTAATTTTATTACTTAAAAATATGTTCTCTCCTTATTAAAAACCTCCATTTTCAGTCTAGCTTTAGGGTATCTTACAATGTTTAGATTTATAGCTAAGAACTGAGAGTAATTACTTACGGAAGCAACCTGGGAAATAAATGCAAAATTGGTTGATTACAATCACTTTTTAAACATATACAATTAAAAGTCAAAAAATATAATTTATTTACCAAGCATAAAGGAAACTTAATAGAAATCTGCAGGGATCATCTTTTTATCATTCAGTTCTAATCATGCTCATCTTATAAAGTTCCCTGTATAAGAACCAAATATAATAAACAAGACAATAGCATGGAGCAAATTATAAAAATGAGTGCTGACTCAAATATGATTGAAGGTTGAGCTTGCTTGAGCTAAGTCTTGTGAAATATATGATTGCCCATTCCTGTGAATGTTGTGTACTAAATCTTGCCTTGATTTATGATGTTGGAAACTTACGAAGGCATGCTTTCTAATACATCCTCTCAGTCACAGCTGAATAGCTCACTAATGTACTATATTCCCTCATGAACCAATCAATTTAATAACTTTGCCAATGCCAGCTTTTGAACAATGCAGCCCTCATTGACATTCTAGTGCAACAGTTAATAACAATTAGATTTCACTGTAGCATTGTACCTTTCTATTGTCATTCCAACAAGAGATGCTTTCCTTATATAACCCACGGAATTGACGTAAATGTAAATGTTAGGCCATCCCACTAAATAAGTAATCCAGCGACCCTCATTACCAGAAATGAACTCACATCTGTCTCATCATCATATGTTGTTTTTCCATACCATTTATTTTCCAGAGTTTGAAAAGAATCCAACATTTTTCAATATTTAAAGCCCTGTCCCTGATTTGGCAAAATCGTTCATGCTTTGGAGAAACATACCTTTCTTTTTTTAGATATTGTTCCTTTAGACCTAAGTAACTAAATAGGGTGCTTTACACATATTGTAAGGAGAGAAAACTCAGATGTGTTCTAAGTTGTACAGATATTAGAATTTGAAAATCACTCAAGGTGTTGTATTAAAAAAAATAAAGGTGTAGTATTCAAATCATTACACTTCTGCCCACATAGAGCAGTCATCTTGACAAGTTGACATTTATGGCAAAAAAAGCTTCTAAGGATGTTAAAGGAAATCATATCACTGAAATATATTGTTTGGGTCTAGACAAGATAGGGTTGAATTTATATTACTGTAACTATAGATAACTAGGAAAGATCATTTAAATACAAGTGGTTATCAAAGTAATTGAACAGTTATAGGAAATGGTTATATGAAAATGTTCAACAGCTTTTCAAGAGTATCCTTTAAGTCACATCAGACTTCAAATTTCTGAAACAATGATGAACCAACATAGGCTGCTGGCTCCTCTCCCCTAAAGGGTAATGCCACAGAGAAACAAGGAATTTGATGGATCTTAGACACGAACATTAAAAATGTGAAAACCCTTGGTAAGATTACAGATAGCTGAATGCCAACAAGGAAGAAACTAGCAGGCTAGAGCTGAGGGGCTGGGAAGAATTCTCACACTGTTTTCTTCTTCTCTCCCCTCACCTCCCATTGTACTGGATGAGTTAATGCTTCTATCATTAGCACTGAAAGAGAGAAAGCAAACAGAAACAAAAACAATAGGACTAGCCCAACTAGGGCTAGCCAGGGAATTTGGGGTAATAAATATGAAAGTTCTCAAGTGTGGTTCCAGACCAGCTGCATTGGTCACATCTGGGTGCATGTCAAATGCAAACTCTTGGGTCCCACCTAATTGGGCCCTAATGAATCAAAATTTCTGAGGGTGGAGATGAATAATCTGTGTTTTAACAAGCTGGTCAGGTACTTGTGACAAACAAACAGGTTTGAGAATCCCTATACTCAGCTGGGGAGGGAAGCTGTTAACAACAGCTTCTGGTGGCTTTCAGCAATACTCTCTTTGTCCACAGAATAAACAGCTGTATGTGACAGGCTAGTAACAAATAAACAAACAAAATCCCTGAGGGAGAAAGATAGCCAACGGTGGGAAGGCAACAAATAAGTGGTTCAGTCCACATTTTGATATTCCAGGTCTCTGCCCTGAAAAGCTTGACTCTCTTTTTAAAATCACCAGAAGAGGAGAAAAAAAATAAGATTCTGGTTTTTTTACATTCTCCCAGATGCAAATGATTGTAGTGGTTGTGATCTCCTGGAAACTATGAACCATAGGGCAACAAACCAAGACAACTGATGAGTAGAATATTTTTTAAAAAGACAAATTATACAAGAATAAAATAAGGTCCAGGAAAAGACAAAATTAAAATTTTAAAGAAGCATCATAAATATCTTTATAGAGGTTTAAAAAATATTGGAAATGTAAAGTAAAAACAGGCATTTAAAAAAATAGAAACATTGAGTATAAAACATTTAAAAATTAAATTCACAAATTAATTAACGAGTTAAACAGTTAAATGAATTCAATTAAAGAACAAACTAGTGAGCTGAACAATTAAGTCCAGGCACTCTTGTAGAAGGCCACTGGAAGGGATAAGAAAGTAGAAAGAATAGGAGAAAAGAAGTAAGACATATGAAGGATGTAAATAGAAAAGTCAGTATTCATTTAATAGCAGTCCCAACAGAGAGAAAAACAAACAAAGAAAAGAATATTTGAAGAAATAATGACTAAGAAACTAAAGAAAGCTGTAAGGCCTCAGAATGAAAGGGTTCCTAATATACTGAACCAAACAGATAAAGGGGGAGGGGGAGACTTGTGAACATACAAAATTAAATTTAATAACATAGACAGCCAAAGGAGAATTCTAAAAGCTTCCTAAGGGAAGTACAAATAAGAAGTGCATGTCCAGAAAAAAAAGAAGACTTTGAGTTTAAAATGTATGTCCATCAGAATTATCATTTTAAAAAATATAGAGGTTTTCAGAGTCATTCAGGCTCAGAAACTACTTCTGATTAAAACCCTTTTAAAGGCTTTTTAAAGAAAGTACTACAGTAAAAAGTAAAGAAATATAGGGAATATGAAAAAGTCAATAACTTTGAAATTATAGTGTTAACCACAACAATGACAAAAAAGATTTCCAACAAATTTTGTTTTAGAATGGGGATGAGAATCTGTGGGGAGAAATACAAGTGAATTTATCTCATTTGGAGGAAAATAAATAGATAAGTAGGTAGTAGATATAGATTTACAGATATGAATAGATAATAGATATACTTACAAACAGAATAAGAAAAATAAACATATGCGTGAGCCTGTAAAAGATGAGAGAAAAAAGAAGGATAATAAAAAGTGAATATACAAACTTCAAACTAGCCAAGTAAAACTTATTTTCATCAAGAAAATCTACACAAGAGAAGAATGAAGTAAAAACACAGCACAGAAAGTTCAATATTTGAAATAAACTTACAGAAGTCAGTATGACTATGCCATTACAACAGAACTGAAACCTAAACTCACATGCAAAAATTGACTCTAAGATGATTTCATTAAAAATCAGTTAAAATAATAACTCTAAGAGGTTCATTGGTGGAAAAAATTGTATATCAGCCCAATATTATTAAAGATAATGTTAAGTTATCAATCTTATCAGAAAAAATAGAAATTAAAGTTTGCAATATCAAAGTGGATATTATATTTTAAAAAATGGAGCTAACATAAAAGATGGTGCAACAATCACCAGCATATATGCAGGTCATTGAGTAGCCTCAAAATATATAAAGCTACAACTGCTGAACTAAAAGAAGAAATAGAATTTTAAAAGTTTTCACTTGAATGTTTTGATACAGCTCTCTCTGTTTAAGTGATTAAACAAACAGATAAAAATCATGCAATACATTTGAACATTTAAATAAAATGTTCATATTCCTTGAAAAGCACCACTTAACAAAACCAGCATAAGAATTAGAAAATGTGAATATGCCTAGATCTGTTTATTAAATTTAATGCACATTTAAGAGTCTTCCCAGAAATAAAACTACAAGCTCACAAGTTTTCTTTGGAGAATTCTTCAAATATTTAGGGAAGAAATAATACCAATTCTATACAACCCTTACAGTAAAAAGGAGAGAAAAGAACACTTACCAAAATATTTTCTAAGGCCAGCATAACCCTGACAGAAATCTCTGACAAGACCCTTAAAAGAAATGTGATGACAGTCCCTTATATCTCATTAATATAGGTACAAATAATCCTAAATGACATATCTGCAAACTAAATCTATCAATATATAAAAGGGATAATTAACATGGATTTATTCTAAAAATTCAAGATTGATCTTACACTCAAAAAAATCAATCAATGCAATTCACTACATTAAGAATATAAAGGAGAAAAATCATATAAGTAGGGAAAATTTTTAAACCCACTTAAGTAACCTAATAAACTCTTGATTTCAAGACTGGATAAGAATATCACAAAAATGCAAGTCTAACAAAAAATGCAGCAGTTATTAACCTTCCTTCAACCTCAGCATCAATTTTGCAGTGTTGTTTTGAGGTCTAAAAAAGATGGTGTATGTAAAGTGCCAGTAAAAACCTAAGTGCTCATTCAGTGGGAGTCATTATTATATTATATAGTCCCAATAGAAAGAGGAACATCTTTAACTCTGCCCTAAGGCTCAAGAGAGCCTAGGGTAACGAAATAAACGATTCCGGGTACAAAATATGATAACCACATATTTCCCATGGTTGGGTAAGAAAAAATATAATTCAAAAGACTTATTAAAGAAAGGAATGTCTAAAGTGTAGGTGAAAAGTTGAGAATATAAACAAATAACCAATTAAAAAAATGAGATGTGAATGTTTAGCAAACAATCTCATGAGTCAAATTCACAAGCATCAGAGGAAAAGAAATGCTTATGAAATGGAAGTACCATTTTTCTCCTGTCAAATTAGGCAAGCCATCCAAAGTTAGTAAATGTTGAAGTGGAATTGGAATCTATATACACTATTGTTGTAATAATGAATACTATAATTAATAGTATAATGTCTATAAATGTGAAGTGTGAATACAAAATTATTTACTAAGAATATCAAGAAAATTATATTTTCCCTAAATTTACATACCCAGGGAAAGCAAATTGTCACTCTTTGTTCAAGAATATTTTTAACATAAAAATATACAGTTTTCTAATTACAGAAAACTATTACACAGAAAGAAATTGAAATTTTAAAAAATTATCCTAAGATGTTTGTTGTAGAACTATAGTATGATAGCAAAAAAGAAAAAAAAAACAAACTAAATAATTTGTAGCACATTAACACAATGGGATATTGTGCAGCCATGACATCGTACATTGGAAGTGAGACAGTAATAACACGGGAAAATGCTTCTACTATAAAGTTTTACGTTACCGCAGTGAGGAAATTGTACATAGATCATGGTCTCAACAATTTTTCAAAACAATGAAAAGAAATATAGTAGCATCTTACTGATGGTTTTCTTTGGAGTGATGGCTGATTTTAAAAATATTTTCATAACTTCTATATTTTCTATAATATTCATGACTTAAATTATACTCAAAAAAGAGTGATAGAAAATAGTTATTTCAATTTAACTCAATTATCTTCCTAATTTTTGGAAAACATGACTTACTATGATGTTTCAAGATAAATGATTGTAACAAACTTGTTTTTTAGTGTATATGATTTGTTTGCACAGATTGCACAAGGTATAATGGTCACAGATGCAGTTATAGTAAAAGAGAATAATAAAATCAATGGATGTTGAAGTTGCAGGAGGGGTAAATCAATTAATTTAGGAATATTTGTGGAAAATAATGATGGGATTGAGACATAAAAGATAGAGCTGTTTGACAATAGCACACCCGTAGGGCGTAGAGTAGCTGCGCTAGGCATACTGACTAGCAAAACAAAAATTTTGAAAAAAAAAATTGATTAATCAATGTAATCCAAAGACAGATTTGACTTGTTCCTCTTGGCCTCAGTCCTCCAACCATTCTCCCCATATGGAATTAACCACTTGAATGGTGAAAATATATAATGATGGCATAGGTATATCATAATCTTTGGTCTGAGCAAATGTCCAGAACAGTGGTCATCTGGGCTATATTTATCACAGTCTCTATATTGATTCCATTTTGTTTCCAAAGCTTTTTCTGTACAGGTATTTCTGAAATTCTGTCATGTCCTCATGTTTCTCAGCTCTCCCGTAGAGATGAGCATAGGTGTAATACAATGAACACAAACCTAACAACTAGTGGCAACTAGAGATGTGCCTAGTGACAATTGCCTGTCAACACTGAGTCTATTTACCTGACATAGATGGTAAGTGAATGGAAGCTAATTGCTGTCTGTTAAGAGTATATTTTCATGGCATTATATTAATGTCCACAATTAAGCATGTGTTGCAATACAGCACCTTTCAGGACCACTGAAACATATTCTTCCTACATGTAAAGATTAAGAATTATCTGGAGATCATGAAATGCTCCAGATATTTTAAATAATATTATTATTATCTTTATTATTAATGTATCCCCTATAGTGTAATACCTAGAAAATAATCTTTCCCTTAACTTTTGATATCCAAGGAATAACTAATTTCCTGGGACAATCTGCCTTATTTATGGAATAAATAGTGATTGCTCATGGAGAGACTCCTCTGGGTAACTGTTTGATGTTTAGATATTAGAACTGAATGATATCTAATTGAGAAAAAGAAAACAGGAACTCAGAGTTGGTAAATGAAATGCTAGCCTTTCGTCAAATATCCCAGGGGTGAACACTGGACAACAAGATTGGCACCTAAGCCACACGCCACCCATAGATATTTGAATAGTGTCTATGTATTGACTTGATGTCATGCACATCACAGGCATCATTACATGCTTTAAGCAAAGCAACTTCAAATTTACTTAAGAAAAAAGAACAAATTCTTCGGATTCCCATTTAGCACTTTTACAATTAAGCCTTTCTCAAGTGGTCGATAAAACAAGTTCCAGGAGAAAAGTATTCAGTAATGTGATTTAGCATTGAGAGTGTGTGGCCTTGCCTGGGTATTACAGCTAGATTGTTGAGCTGACAATAGTCTCATTGTAAAATGGTCACAAGAATAAGGATATTAAGAGTCTAGAGAATGTAATTAGTGACTTAGGAGATATATTTAAGAAAAATTACAGCTTTTAATCATTTTAAGAGTCCAGAGACTAGAACGCACAGGCAGAATAAAAATGTGTGCAGCACAGGAGTAAACACAAGTCATAGGAACACACAATACTGTTAACATAATGGGTTTGCTGTCTCGGCAGTTCGGTTTATCATTTAATGCTGTATTATCAAGGCCTAACACTTTAATTTCTTTTCTACTTAATTGATATTCCCTCAACACAAAGTAAAGACCAAGTTTCATATCTTGATCTGGGGTTTGCTATCTGTGTATTGGCTGAACCAATGCAAACACGCAAGAATCTTATTAAAACATCATTTTTTTTCTGCGTGGTCTCTGGTGGAGATTCTGTTATTTAGATGTAAACTGATCGTCACAACACTAACTTCCCTAGTTCCAAAAATTTTCATTTTCAGTCCAGTCTGTTTTTAGAAGTCTACGGCTGTCAAAGCTTGTATCTTTCTCTCTCTCTGATCCCTAGAGCAGATGTACTCTGCTTGCTTTTATACTAAAACATGTGTCTGGCCTCTAACTGATTACTGTATCAACTGGAACATAACAAGATAGTCAGGTTATCCAAAGGGTTGGGTGTCAAAGAGCAGTGTAAGCTTCTTGGTGGAATAGAGCAATTTCTGAGAGTTTCACAGTATAATCATTATAGGCTTGATCCAGAAAGGACAAAATTAGATTGTGCATTAACCTGTGATTATTAATGCTTCTGGAAGGAAGGCAGTTCAGAAATACTAGTTTACACACTTGTTATGAATGTTTTCCCAACTGCTAGAGATTAAAATACAAGCTTAAAGAAGTTGGTGGAATACTCAAGTAGGGTGGATAAGCAAAACAAACAAGAGATAACAGACCAGGGGAAGAGGGTTTTTTTGTTTTGTTTTGTTCTTTGTTTTTTAACATGGATACCAATTAGATTGCTTTAGACATGTATTCCATGATACACTGTAGACCCTTGTCTCAATTTGTGAATAAATATGTTCTAGAAAATTTTGTTATGGACTATATCTTGTATATAAAATCTGCAAATTAAAATAGAATATTGATTTCACTAAAATATATTTGGTGTGAGCCAGAGACATAAATAAGTAAAAGTATTTTGTAAAGTTAATAGTTAAGGCAAATCATTTCTTGCCTTCTCTTCTTACCCTAAGCAGAAAAGGTAAGAAATGAATGAAATCACAGAAATCATCCAAACATACAGGGAACACATGTTCCCTATATGTTTGGAATATGAAAGGAGAAAGTGAAGTAATTTTCCTCAGAATTAAAAGGAGAATTTGAATTAGATCAAGTATTGATGGATATCAGTTAAAATTTATTATGGATTTTAATTGTATCTCCAGTTTACTATAAATGGTGTCATTTGGTCTAAAATGGTTTAAATTCATTATAAAAATGAAATAGGTAGGATTTGTGCTACTTGATATTCACATCTATTATGAAGTTGCAATAATTTAAACAATGTGAAATGGGTGCCAGGATAGACAGGTCAATTAAGCAAAGTAGAAAATAGAGGAGAAAAAGTATAGAAAAAATTAAGTATATGATAAAGGTACTACCCAAATTAGTAAAGTAAGTAAAATTATTATGTAAATACTACTGAAAGAAATGGATGAAGTAGTTCTAGAAATATACAAAAAGATGCCTATTTCATATATTGCAATACATTCTAGAAGAGTTAAAGATACACATATATGTATTTCAGTATACACATTCACATGCACAGAAAAATGTATTCTACATATGAGGTCTCAAGAAATTATACAGTAAACAAATGAATAATTATATGCATTTGGATTAGGAAAGGAAAGCATGATATCAAAAGTAATTTTCCAAGAAAGATTGATAACTTTTATTAAACAAAGTTTTAAAAAAATTATAAAAGTTTTTTTAAAGGGGGGAGCATGATGAGAGCAAAACAGAGATACTAAACTTACCAATATTTACCATATGAGGATCTCATAAAATTAATGAGGAAAAAAGTACCCTGCTGCCCTCCCCTCACAATAGGGCAAAGTATAAATAGGCAATTCACAAAAGGAAGAATTAGACAAATGCTTAGAGAAAAAAAATTTCAAAGTTACCATTCCTTAATCATGCAAATTAAATCAACTAGGCACAACCTCTTCACTTGGAAAATCAGCTGACTAAAGTATGTTTGTAATAAATCATGTTCATTACACCAATGGAAAGAAATATTTCCATGCATTTTTGCTAAGCTGCTATTATATATATATTTTTTAATTTCAGAATATTATGGGGGTACAACTATTATATTTTTAAAGAGAAACTGAACATTGTATGATCACCTTTTAACTCAGAAATCCACTTCTGGTTACTTAAGAATAATCACATGTTCATATATATACTTATATATATATATATACATATATACACACACACATATCTTCTTCTATAATGCTGGAAAATGATCAGATTTTTGTAAAAACATTTATGGTGGTATTATTTATAATGGGAAAACCTATGGAAACATGTTTCAGCTAAACAATTTCTTATACCCATTTAATAGTGGACATACTTTAAAATCATATTTTATAAAAAAAAATGTAAAATATACACTCTGTACTAACAAAAAAGGATATGTTAAATAGTATATAAATACAAAACTAATTTTGTCATAAACATACAGTAGAGAGTTGTATATATAATCTATGGAGAAAATGGCTAGGATGAAATAGATTACAGTGTTCATGGTGAATGTTGATTTAATGAGTGATTTTACTTACTTTTCTATACTTTTCAGTATTTTCCAACTTTTCCAAAATGAATATCAATTACTTATATTGTCAGAATTGAATTGGTACTTGGTCTGTATTCTTCTAATTTAAGGGTCCCCCACATTTCCTATGGCGAAAATATACATGACTAGATTTTGCATCAAACTCCCTATTTTCACTGACTGTTTAACAATCTTGCTCATAAATTACACTGTGCAGTGGCGCTCGACCCTGGCTGCCCATTAGGGGCACCAGAGGGCTTTTAGAAAATACTTGTACAAGGAGAATTTCACCCTCAGAGGTTCTGAGTTAATTATTCTGGGATATTGATGTCTTTTGAAAATACCTTACAGTTTTTAGTCTAATGCACAGCCAGGAAGTTCCCAAATTTGCTTTTTCATAAGATTCACTGGAAGTGTTTGTTTAAAAGGTAAATTCCCAGGCCATGTTACCTAGAAATCTGAGACTATCTAGAAATTCTGAGATAGTTGGTCTAGGGTTGGAACCTGAAAACACACACACACTCTTAAACAAACAACCCAGGGTATTACCTCTGAAGGACAGTGTTTGAGAATGACTGAGTTAGCCTATTCTTTTAAAGTCAGCAACCAAAATGCACTCATAATGTCTATGAGGAAATGACAAAACTTTCAATGACACTACCATGGAAAGACAATTCTATAAAAGGATAGCAAATCTTATCTATAACTCTGATGGATTAAAATTGCAAGGGGAAGGTACTACCTACACATAAGATTGTTCAATACAAATTAAATAGTGAATACTTACATTTAAGTGCCTAATGGGCATATTAGGTCCCAGAGAAATTTAGAGAGAGTGCTTGCTCTGGGCTGGAGTAGAGGTAAGAGGCTTTGGTGAAAAGGGGAGTTGAAATGGTCCTTAAAGGATAGATAAGGGTGAGCCAGGCTTACAGGCATTCAGAGGAGGACTGTTTACAAAAGGAGGGAAAGGATGACAAAAGGGAAAGGACAGTGGCACATGCATCAGCAAAGGAGGGAGAAATAAGAGTAGAACAACAGTTGGTAATCAAATGCAGAGGGACAAAAATAGGAGGCAGTGGGGTTGCCGTGGCAGACGAATGAGTGAGGTGATTAAAAAACTGTAGTTAAAAATCCCTATCAGTTAAGTACCTGGAGTAGATTTACTTCATTTATTAGTGTATCTCCAAAATCTGTTAACAGTGATTGGCAGACATTAAATGCTCAGTAAATAACTTTTCAATGAACTAGAGAATATGATTACAATGATGACATGATAATTTATTAGCTGTTTAGAACTGGTGGAAAAACACCTTAAAATATTATTTTAGGAGGCCTTGGAGAAAAGACATTTGCAATATGAAAATAATTACCATGATATTGCAATCTAGTCTAGCCTAGCCCCACTATTTCACTCGCCTCCCCTCCCTCACACTGTGTGGTTCCCAGCCTCTGCTCCTGAAGGGCCTCTATGACCCCCTTCTCTATTCCACCTTGTATAAATGGCTTAATCCAGCTCCAGCCTGTAGTCCTGGAGAGCAGGTTGCCCTTTGTAGCCTAAACCCAAAAATATATAAAATATATACATAGATAGATAGATAGACAGATCACCCTTGAACAACAAGATTTTTGAACTGCATAAGCCCACTTATATGCTTCTGCCACCAGACAGCAAGTTCAACCACTCCTCTTCCTCCTCCTCCCTCCTCCTCCTCAGCCTATTCAATATGAAGATGATGAGGATGAAGACCTTTATGATGATGCACTTCCACTTAATGAGTAGGATACATTTTCTCTTCCTTATGATTTTCTTAGTAACACTTTCTTTTCTCTAGCTTGCTTTATTGTCAGAATACAGTATCTAATACATATAATATACAAAATGTGTGTTAATCCACTGTTTATCTTATCCATAAGCTTCAGTAAACAGTAGGCTACTAGTAATGAAGTTTTTCGGGAGTCAAAAGTTACACCAGATTTTCAGCTGCCAGGGTGGAGGTGGGGGGTGTGGAGACTGGTAGGAAGCTGCATTGTTCAAGGGTCGACTGTATTTTTAAAGTAACTAACTTCTAAAGCAGTGGTCCCCACCCTTTTTGGCACCAGGGACTGGTTTCATGGAAGACATTTTTTCCACAGACGTTGTGGGGGGGAGGGGGGATGGTTTCGTGCGTTACATTTATTGTGCACTTTATTTCTGTTATTATTACATTATAATATAATAATGAAATAATTATACAACTCACCATAATGCAACCTCTCTGCTGATAGTAATCTGTACTTGCAGCCACTCCCCAGCGCTTTCATCACCCCTTAGCTGCACCTCAGATCAGCAGGCATAGATTCTCAGAAGGAGTGGGCAGCCTAGATCCCTCGCATGCGCAGCAGGGTTCGCGCTCCTATGAGAATCCAACGCTGGCGCGCTGATCTGACAGGGGGCGGAGCTCAGGGGGTGATGCCAGCGACGGGGAGCGGCTGTGAATACAGACACAACTTTGCTACTTGCCTGCGCTCACCTCCTGCTGTGCGGCCGCGTTCCTAACAGGCCATAGACCAGGCACCTGTCCTCAGCCCG
Organism: Daubentonia madagascariensis; assembly: GCA_023783475.1. Lineage (NCBI taxonomy): Eukaryota > Metazoa > Chordata > Mammalia > Primates > Daubentoniidae > Daubentonia > Daubentonia madagascariensis. The sequence continues at coordinate 72,446,792 of JAKFHU010002088.1, read as the reverse complement.
GGGGTTGGGGACCTTAGTTCTAAAGGATGAGTAAGAAAAGAATCACTAACTTATTTCTTTGTGGTGAACTCAAAGAAGACCCAAGACAGTATGAGAGGTTTCACAGCCACATCCCTACATCTTAATGGTGAAGTTTGGAAAAATAACTCTATTATTATCAACTCGATCTTTGATTTTAAGAATAGCTGGCAGTGGTGAAAATCTTTGGAAACGCAGGTCCATTATCTGGACCAGGTATCGTAGGACGTGCCACCATCAATGTCACCAGGTGATGGAGTTTCCTCAGATTCCCTCGTCCCCGCAGAAGAGTTCCTTGAATACATAAAGGCACTTGGGAGGGAAAAGAAAAAGGAAGGTACAACAAGTTCAAGCATCTCACCTTCTGAGAAGTTAACCCTGAGCTTTCTGCCTCCAGAGGCCAAATCTGATCTGTCTCTAGTCTGTGCTTAACTCTATCACACAACTCAGATTACCATGTTGCAATTGTCTGTTTTGTTGCCAGTCTCCCCATCTAGCTGTGTGGTTTAGAGACCAGAGACTTGTTGCTCTCTGTACCTCGGATGCCAACACTGTGCTTAGTATGTACTAGACACTCAGAAGAGTTGGTCAGATTCAGACTGTTTGTCTGCCTGAGTGTTGCCAAGGACAGAGTTCTTTGATTTTACAATCAAGACTTAGGCCTGTGGTTGCTTTCAGTGGCACGTCTGAGGACAGCCTTCTCCCAATGGGAGATTTAATATTTGTGACAGGTCCCTACACATGCTCACAGCACCAGGGCTCTTGGGGAGGCAGTTTCTGGGCTCTCATTCCTGCTTCTGGACCGGAGATGCAATTGGAAGTGGCCTTCATAAGCTTGCAGGTTCAGAGTCGGTGCAAAAACTTGAGTGTTAGATGCTACTAGAAGGGCTTTCTCCAAGCTATTGTGAAGCTTTTTGGTTCACTTAGGCAATCAAACCCCATGCAGGAAGTGCATGGTGAGTAATTCCCACACAGCTGCTGAGAAGAAAACAGATCTGACCTTTAAATCTTTACACATGCAAAAAAGGTCAGTCATCTCAATAAACACAGCCTGATTGAAAAGTGAAACTTCTCTGCTTCTGAAGAAGCGAATGAACATTTTATTCCTTTTTGCCTTCTGTGACCTTGGGATTCAAAGTTTGGTCCCTGCCCAGCAGCAGCAGCATCTCCTGGAGCTTGCTAAAAATGCTTTGCACTGGGCAAGGTGGCTCATGCCTGTAATCCCAGCACTTGGGGAGGCTGCAACAGGAAGATAGCTTGAGGCCGGGAGTTTGAGCCCAGCCTGAGCAATATAGTGAGACCCCTGTCTCTACAAAAAATTTAAAAATTAGTTGGGCATGGTGGCACGTGCCTGTAGTCCCGGCTGCTCAGGAGGCTGAGGCAGGAGGATCACTTGAACCCAGGGATTGAAGTTTACAGTTAGTGGTTTACAGTAAGCTATGATGATGCCACTGTGCTTCAGCTTAGATAAAAGAGCAAGACACTTTCTTAAAAAAAAAAAATTAAAATGTACGCTTTGAAGCGCCCATTCAATACCTGCTTAATCAGTACCTGAGTTTTTAACAGGTGATCTGTATATATATTAAAAATTATGAGAAGCACTGTTCTTTTGAATCATATGATTACAATTAATTTTATTCCTGTAGATGCTATGTTTTTTGTTGTGTTTTGCTGCTTTGCCCTGAGGGGTTGGAGTGCATTTGGTCATTTGGGAACCCAGTCCCAAAGATAATAAGAAAGAGGCCATAGCTGGTATGTCCTCCACCACACCAGTCTTATTTCCTTTTCCAAAATACACTGTGCTTTCTAACGTCCCTGGTTTTATCTCAAAATAGGTATTCTTTGCTTGGTGAGACTCTCAGCACTTATGTCCTCCTAAGGGTTTTTTTTTTTCTTGTTTGTACTTTCTTTTCTTCCTTTCTTTCTTTCTTTTTTTTTTTTTTTTAAGCAAAGATCCTTTTGCAAAGTGCCTGTAGATCTCAACTGAACAGTAAGAAAGGAATTTCTGGTGAGCCCAGCTCCACTACAGGCTTGATTTTGGAAAAAAATACATGGCAGTTTCAGCTAAAGGTTTGGGGAAGTCTGTAGAATTTGCATTGCAAGTGAAGGCAGCCACACAAAGCAAGTTAATCAGCATGGTGATGATTATATTTATTTTCAACAAAGCTTATTAAAAATCAAATAGTGTGCTTAGATATCACACCGAAAGCACAAGTGACAATTGAAAAAATAAGTAACTTGGAATGCATAAAATTTTTTTTATATTTGGGTATTTTTTATTTCAAAATACTGGAGTAAAAATGTTTTTGTTATGTGGATACCTTTTATAATGCTTAAGTTGGGGCTTTTAGTGTGCCCATCACCTGAGGAGGAATGCATTCAAATTTTTAAAAATGATACTACAAACTACACCATCAAGAAAGTGGAAAAAAAAAATCCTCCAGTATGGGAAAATGTATTTGTAAGTCATATATCTGATGAGAGATTTGTATCCAGAATATATAAAGAACTTACAACTTAACAATAAGAAGACTGATAATCCAATTTAAAATGGGCAAAAGATTTGAAATGACATTTCTCCAAAAAAGGTATACAAATGGCCGTTAAGTCCATGAAAATATACTCAGTGGTACAGACACTTTGGAAAACAGTTGGCAGCTCCTCAAAATGTTAAACTCAGAGTCATCATATAACCCGATAATTCTACTTCTAGGTAAATACCTAAGAAAATTAAAAACATGTGTCCCTACTAAACTTGTACATAAATGCTCACAGCAACATTAGTTATAGGAGCCAAAAAGTGGAAACAACCTAAATGCCCATCAAATGATGAATGGATAAACAAAATGTGGTATTTTCATAAAATGGGATACAGTTCAGCAATTTTAAAAAATGAAGAACTGATTCATGGTACAGCATGGATGAACCTGGAAAACATTAAGCTAAGGGAAAGAAGCCAATCACAAAAGACCACATATTGTATGAATCTATTCATATAAAATGTCTAGAATAGACAAATCTGCAGAAACAGAAATTACTGGTCACCTAAGATGAGAGGGGAAGTTACTGCTGCTGAGTATGAGGTTTCCTTTTCAAGTGATGAAAATGTAAAATAGATAGTGGTGATCATTGCACAATTCTGTGAATATACTACAAACCACTGAATTTTATAATGAAAATTAAAAGGGCTAACTTTATGGTATGGAAGTTATAGCTCAATAAAACTGTTATTAAAAAACCAAATAGTGAGTCAAATGACATGTAACATATATGCTCTTCAACTACTATGTTTCTAGCACTTTGCAAAATGGATAACATAACATCATGATAAAGATATTAAATTGCAAAAAGTAGTAAAGCAGGTGGTCACACAAAACTTAATAAAGTTTAAATAAGAAGAAGACCACTGAATCTTGTATGTCTGCCCCTTTGCTCATCCACCCATTCATTTATTTATTCATTCATGCATATATACAATGCATTCACTGAATGTCTACTAAATGTGAGGCTTGGTGGTAGGCATCTGTGATACAGCTGTAGTACACAGACATTGGCCCTGCAGCAATGTGACCTACATCCAAAGGGGAAGTCAAACTAATAATAAATAATTCAATAAAGCCAGAAAAATAAGGTGATAGGTAATAGAGCAGAAGTAGCTACTCATTTTGTCCATATACCCCCTAAAAGAATTTTCATGAAACTATTTATTCCCCACACATTTTTAGGTAGGCATGTAAGTATTTTCATTATGAGTTCAAATTAATATATCTTATTTGTATTAGCTAGAAACTATTATAAGATGAAATAATATGAATGAATATAATTGGGATAAAGATGTTATTATGTGATTTGATAAAAGATTTCAACTGTAAATCGAATTAAACACATGATATTTGAAATACCTTATGTAGAAATTTTACCCATGTGTTTTATAGAATGTACTTTGGAAAATATGGCAGCCCTTCAAAGCATTTCAACTACATTTCAAAGAATCACTAACCTATGAAGGCCAAAACACTTCCCCTCTAACAACAAGCTTTATCCCTCACCAAATTATGTATCAAGTCAGGAAAAGACAGGAAAGCCTATGTATTTATGCTGCCTTTATTAAATATTAAAATATTCCTTAAACCAATATTTCAATTTCTCTTTGTTTAATGTCTTGGTGGATTTTACAAGCCAGAAAGGGTTTTACAAATTCACTGTAAGATTTGGTAGGAGTAAAGAGCTTTATTTGATTGTTTATTATTTTTTTATTTTTGGTAAATTGAAAGAAAGAATATTGTGAATGCTGATTCATTCTCAAGCAGATCATTTCTAGCAAAGAGCATATATGGAAGTTAAGGAAATGGATTCCCTTAAAACTCTTGGAGCAAATAATCTGATGGGAAGTTTTTCTGAGTCACCATGGTTATCAGCATCACCATCAGTTCATGTACCACCTTGGGTACCCAAAACATAGTTTGGGGACCACAGTTCTCAGGTAGACTGAGGAGCTTCATGGATTTTTCAAAAATAAAGTACAGATGTGAGAAAACAAAAATTAGCAGCAAGTGAGGACACAGAATTGCGAGCACTGTAGGGTTTTCATTTCTTTTAGTAGTGTTAGCACATATGGACATGGGAGAAGACATAGCCAAAGCCAGGTGCTGTCAGGGGTGCTAGACTCTGAGCACTCTTGAGAGATGTGGGTCAGGGGTGGTTGAGAAAATTAGCCTTATAAATTCTTCCTTGAAACATCTGCTGTGATTATCAGCCCACTATTTATTGCATCCTGACAAATGGTTTAGGTATGGGAAAAAAAACTCTTATTTTCCGTTCACACCAGACTGTGTTTAGAGGGATATGATAGACTGTTTCCAAGATAAGCTTGTCCATCCTTTCCACCCCTCCACAAGCAAGTCACTCTACCATTGATAGATGGAGTCTATTTCTCAAATCCCTTGAGTCTGGGCTGGCCTATGACTGTTTTGACCAATAGAATATAGTAAAATTAATATTATATGAGTTATAGGATTAAATCAGAGAAAGCATTACAGCTTCCCCCTGCCATGAAGGAAGCCCCTACCCTGAGATCCCCAGGCTATTATGAAGTCCAAGCTATATGAAAAAGCCATGTGGAGAGAGAGACGCCCAACTAGCACCCTCTCTTCTAGACATCCCAGCTCAGGCATTGGAAATGTGATTGAAAATATCTTCAGATGCCTCTAACCCAAATACCATCTGACTGCAACTACACAAGAAATAAAATGAGAACAGTCCAGCTATGCCAGTCAGCTATCAGAATCATAAAAGATTATAATAATTATTTAAGACCTGTACATTTGGGGATAATTTGTTAGAAGCAATTGTTAACCAGAACTATTGATTTCTGCAAGATTTGGCAATAATTATTTTTTGTTAAAAAGAAAGCCTACTTGGTTGAGTCTAACCTCAGAGGAAGATTTTAGATACAGTTGCAAATGAGTTACCAACATGGATTCACTAATGAAAATTTTATAAAATTAATTAGAATCACAGAATTATATGTTGATCAAGATATTAAATATTTTCTAGTTTAGCATCTTCAATGTCAAAAGACTAGTTTGTAAGCTAGTTCTGTAGATATCTTATACTCACAGGCCTCTTTGGTCATATTAAGCTAGTTGAGTAATTAGTGAACTCTATCTTTTAGAAAGCATACCATGCTTGTGAATCACTGTAGACCTTGCTGAGATAAAAGAATGACATTTTGATTCCAAATTCCCTTAAGACTACAATGTGCTGTGAATTTTTCCTAGCCAGAGACTTGAACACCCAATTGTATAATTGACAACTTACTTTTATGCCTCATAGGTATTTTACACTCAAGTTGACCAAAACAGAATTTTATTGCTCCACCCACAACCTACTCCTCCCTTAGCCTTTCCTCATTTCAATAAATAATGGATAATGCCACTCTGTGTTCAGTTACTTAAGTAGGCCTTGGAGTCGTCATTGACTCTCTCCTTTTATCCCCCAACCCTCACTTAATCCATCAGAAAGTTTTCTGGCATCATTTTAAAAAATATGTGTCAATTTCATCTACTTTTTGTCATCACCAATAACCTGGTGTTAAGTTTTTAACATCTACATTTAGTAATGTTATCATGAATGCAAACACGAGGTTTCCTGGGGCATAGACAGATTAACTATTACTTAATCACAGCAACAACTGCACTGGATCCACTTTGCTCTGATTCTTGGAGAGCTAGATACCGTCCTACACTATAGGATCTGTATGGTAGATGAGGAATCATAAAAGTATCAATCTGGGTGATTACACAGGAGAGGGAAAGCTGTCCTCTCTCCTCTCCTGAGAGATGGAGAGAAAACTTTTGTGCCTTAGTATAAACAAATTCAACTTTTAATATAAGACAATTTTAGCCCACTTTACAATGTAAGGATATCTCTCTGGACAACCTATCACTGTCTAATCAATTGTAATTTAACTTCCAAAGCTTGCTCTTTTAAGGCCAGGTCCCAAGTTCCAGTAAACTTTGCTCAGAAAGCCCTGAACATACAGATACATAAAAATATTTTCCCTGCAGTCCCATACCTAGTCAAAGCCATTACCATCTCTCACTGAGGCTGCTCCCCCAGCCTCCTAAGTCCTCTCCCTGTTTGTACACTGCCTTCTCATCCATTCTCAACAGAGCAGCAAGCTAAATTGATATAAACATTAACTGCACTGTCACTCAACACCTTAAGACAACTCAGAGTCTTCCCACTGTAGTAGCCTACTTACTTTGGTCCACAAAGCCTGGGAGAATCTAACCTTCCCTCGCTTAGTTCCTTGGCCACTAAACTTACTTGCTACGTAGGACTTTTGGTACTGCTGTTCTCTCTGCTGGGATTTCTTTTCCCCTGGCTCTGGCATGGCTGGCTTTTTCTCATCCTTTGGGCCCCAGATTAATGTCACTGCTCCAGAGAGTCCTTTTCTGAACATCCTATCTAAAGCAGACACCTGCATTCTCCTATTCTCCATCATGATACTCATTTCATAACCCTTGCAATGATGGGTCAGTTGTTCTATTTGTTACCTCTTTATTATTCTTCTATCCCACTGTGATCCAGAATAGAGATCTTCTTTGTCTTTGTTTATGATTCATTCATAGTGTTAAACACCATGCTGACAAAGAGTGGGTAGTCAATAAATTTCTATTGAAGAATAGAATAGATGAGTAAATGGATTCATTGGTGCTATGCACAAAAAATCATTCAAAAACAGATTGCATATTTTCTTGAACATTAGTACTTGTCACCTTGATGCTGAAAGGATACACAAGACACTTAAAAAAAGACAAATTAAAGTGAAAAGATAAGTAGAGAACATTAAAAAAATCAAAAAATAACATCAAAAGTGAGGATTATCTATTAATATAAACAGAGAACAAAGAGAAGTCTGTTGATTTTAAACTTTTATTTCACATATACCATATGCCAAGACCATATTAGTCACTTGAAGGAACAAAAAGACCATATTAGGTATCTTTCATGATTCAAGAGAGTTTTCTATCAACTTAATGAGGCATATATACAAAAATATAAATTGTTTATCTATAATTGGGATAAGAGCTGCAGTTTGAATGTTAAAGAGCAGGCAAATGACGTGTACTTCTTCAAAGACTTATTGTCCTTCATGATGAGAAGAAGTCAAAGGAAGATATTCCTTAGATTATTTATTTAGAAAATAAAACTCAAAACAAAATCGAATAAACTTGCTAAAGTTTAAGGCCTTTATTCTAAATAGTGTTAGATTTTTTTGAGCATGAACCATTGTACATTAAAGGATACATATTTAGAGTCAGTTTTTAAAGATTGTTCCTCCAGATTTCCTAGACACAAAACTTTTGGGGATTTCAAAATTGCAGGGATTATCCATACAAATATATTTTCTGTTGTATCCCCTTATCCCATACAGCACAGTTCTAGGCACAAAATGAGTGGCCAATGCTACAAATTGCCCAGTTAAAAAAAAATCAGAACGTAGTGAAAACACTATTAGATTGGAAATGAGAAAATGTATTTTAAGTTTGGATATTTCTCTGAAACACTAGGTGACATTGAACAAATGACCTCATCATTCAGATTTATCAGTTGTAAAATGAGAAGGCTAAATTATTTCTAAGGTGTCTTTCAGATTTAAAATTCTACAAATAGGTAAGACCATTCTAAAAGGCAAGAGATTCTATGAACATTTTTGACTTGTAAAGAAATTATCAATTTTCAAGGAAAGAAACTGTTTCTCTTTGGAGCCTTTAGTAATTGACAAAAGGGTAAAGAATGCTGAGGTGCAAAGCAGATGTTCTTTGCTAAGAATAACAACAAAATATTAATTTTAGAATAAACGGCAGATAGTTTACTTAGAGGCTTTTGGTAAGTCTGAAGAGAGGCTATAAGCAAAGCAGAGCTTTGCCCTATCCAAAAGGGGCAACAAGTGAAAACATATTGAAACTACTTCTGTCAAGAAAAATAACACAATTCAGGCCCACATTAAACAATGAAAGTTCAACAGATATCAAAAAGGTTTTAGAAAAACCTGGCAAAATAAATCTCCTGTTTTCATGCAAATAAATTATAGTTAGTTAATATGTCTTACTTTCTGTAAAGTTGATCTTTAATACTTCCCTAGATTATGCCCAGCTGCTGGTTATTATCTATTGATGGTTATTTGATAAATTGTGCCATATTGACTCTTCAATTCTAAATATAATGGATTATTCATTTAGCTGACCAAAAGTTAGATTACTGAATCATATTCGTTTTTTCTGGTCATTTAGTGTCAACTTAGCATCTCTGAGAATGTTAAGGGCATCCTTTGTTTTCAGATTTTAATTAATTACTTTTTGATTTCAAGAAATTTAGCTTTCCATTTATTTTGAATGGATTGTCTCTACTGTAATTTACATCTGTCCAGGGATTCATTGATATTCTTCAGTATGAAAATTTATTTCTTTAATTGATTCTAGATAGTTCCGAGCCATTGTGTAGCCCTATGCTCTCTAGTCTATCACTTTGGAATGTTGATCACGTATGTTAGATCTTTCCTCTATGTCTCTTAATCTCCCTATCATAGTTTCTTTTTTTTCTGCACTGCATTATGACTATTTTAACAATCTCTCAGTTTACTATAGTAATTCTTTCTTCAGCTATGTCTGATTTGCTATTAAGGCATCTATTAAAATTCTAATTTTTATAATTGGATCTTTCAAAATCTGGAAGTTCTATTTGGTTCTTTTCCAAATCTGACTGTTGATAGAGTCTTATTTCTTCCTCCAGGGCCAAATTATCCAGTAGGCACAGTAGGCACAGTGCCTAGGGCTCACAGCAATTTTAGGGGCCCACAAAAATGTTTTAATTACTTCAAAACTAGGGGGAAAAAAAGAACTTTTAGGTGGAAGAAAATGTTTTGGTGTATAACATTAATATATTTGTCTTTATACCAGCACATTTATAAAATATAAATTATATATATGTGTATTTGTGTGTGAGTGTGTGTGTGCACATTTATTTATGGAGGAAGGCAAAAGTGCCTAGGGCACACCAAAATTATCACACAGTAGTTCTGGATTCATCATGTAGTTTTTTAAAATTCTTTAAGTACATATGTTTTATATTCAGTACCAGATGATTCTAAGTTCTAGTATATGCAGTCCCTCCAGTCTGTGTTTCTAATTCTATATAGTTCATTATTTCTGCTGACTCTGGCTCACAGTGGCTTATTTCCTTAGGTGTTTCATGATATGTATGTATTTGTGCATAAATTTGTGTCCTTTTAAACTTTCTTGTGTTAAGTCATTCAGGACTAACTATAAGTGTTTCCTACAGAGATTTGTGCCTGCTCTTGCCAGATGCCTGGGGACTCTGCCAGCTCAGACCAACTTTAAACAGAAATTATGACTTGAGTTGTTTTCTTTTTTTAAGACACAAAAATCATTGTGAATTCTAGCCTTGACCCATTGACTGCTGACTTATAGTTAAGACCTCTCAGAGAAAACTTTTTTTCTGTTTTACTCAGGATCTAGATGGAGAAAGATATGTATCTCTACACACTTCCTCTGAATGGCAAAATTTTTCCTAGAATTCTATTGAGAGTATTTCATTTTAGGGAATCTGGACTTTCATGGAGTCCGTGATCTAAGTTCTCATCCTCCTTGGTTTTAGGCCTGGTATGCCTAATTCGTAAGCCACTGGTGATTTACAAATGCCTTAAGGCCAAAGTTAGCTCCATGTTGATGTTTTAAACAGTTTGAGGATTTTTCTTATTTCCCTTCCAGCTCAAAAATTTTTTTACACATTTTATCTGTAATTTTAGACTTTTTTTTTACCATCAGGATTCATCCATGTAGAAAATTCACCATCAGAAATGCAAGTACTATTAAATAGCCATATGTTAGTGATTAGGAAACTGAGGGCCAGAGAAATCAATTGAATTTTCTAAGTTCTCATAACTGATAGGTGGCTGAACCCAGATTAACACCAAGGTCTGCTTGGTTGCAATGCATTTTATAAAGAGAAAAATTTTATAGTAACAAATTTCAAAATTTTGAAATCCATATTTAAAAGTTTAAGTGAAATGGACACATTCCTAAAAATATATAACTTACTAAAACAGACATAGGCTGGAATAGCAAACTATCAATAACCATTAAATACGTTATTTAAAAATATGTTTTCTAAGAAAACCTCAGGTCAAGATAACAATACTAGTGAATTCTTCAAAACGCTAAAGAAAGAAATTGCAATGCTTTTACAGATATCCTTCTAGAAACTGTAAAAACATTAATTAACCCCAATTTGGTAATGTCATAAACTCAGTACTAAAATATGACAAGAATCATTCAACCAAACTCACTTACAAATATAGATACAAAATCCTGAGTAAAATATTACTTGACTAATTCCAATTATATACATTGAAAGAATAATATGTCAGGAACAACATATACTTACTGCAGAAATTCAAGGATGACTTAGCAAAAAAAAAAAAAAATCAGCAAGATAATATATCACACTCATTGAATAAAGAATAAAATTATGTGATCTTTTTAATAGATGTAGAAAAAGCCTTAGGTAAAATTTAAAATCCATTCCAGATTTTTAAAAAATAGAAAGAGATTTACTGATATGTTTGTCTACCAAAGAGAAAAGCTTAATAGAAGACATCAAAATTGATGACAAAAATTGAATAGTAGAACAAAAAAGAGGGCAGAAAGAATAGAGCTTTCTAAGATTAAAACTTATCTAGCTCACTGGAATTAATATAGTTTAAATCTGAAGTAAATTCTGATAAGTTAAGATGTATATTGTAAGCCCTAGTACAACCACTAAGAAAGCAACTGAAAAATATGAGACTTAAAATTTTACAGTAGAAAATGTTTATTGAATGGAAAAGAAAGCAGTAGAAGAGGAACAGATGAATAAAAACAGACATGAGACATCTGGAAAGCCAAAAGAAAAGTAGCAGATGCAAAGACAATGATATCAGTAATAACATTAAATGTGAATGGATTAAATAATCCAATTAAAAGTGAAAGATTGTTAGACTAGATAAAAACCATCAAAACACAATTACATGCTTTGGAGAGGAGATACACTTTAGATTCAAAGGTATAACTAGGTTGAGTAAAAACATGGAAAAAGTTATCACATGCAAACAGCAACCATGAGAGAGCTAGAGTGTCTATATTAATTTCATACAAAGTCAACTTTAAAACAAAAAAAATTTTACTGGGGTAAAGAATGATATTTTGTAACAATAAAAGAGTCAATCCATCAGGAAGACTTAACAATTACAAACATATATGCACCTAATAACAGAAGCTAAAAATATATAAATCAAAAACTGGCAAAATAAAAGAGGGAAATAGACAATACAACAATAGTAGTTGGAGACTTCAACACTCCATTTCTGATATTGGATAGAACAACTAGACAGAACAGCACAGAAATAAAAGACCTGGACAACACTATAAACCAACTGGACCTAACAGAAATATATAAAACACTCCACCCGTTAAAGCAAAATACACATTCTTCTCAAGTGCATATGGAACATTCTCCAGAATAGACCATATACTCATCCATACAAGAAACCACAAATCTAAAAGTATTGAAATCATATATGTATTCCAACCACAATGAAACTAAATTAGAAATCAATAAGAAGGAAATTTTGGGTATTCATAAATATGGGAAAATTTTAAAAAAAATAATAAACACTCGTAAGTAACCAATAGTTCAAAGGTGGGAAATTAGAAAACACTTTAAGATAAACAAAAATGAAGACACAACATCCTAAATTTTGTGGGATGTGGCAAAAGCAGTGCTTAGAGAGAAATTTATAGCTGTAAATTATATGTTTTTTTAAAAAGGAAGCTATAAAATAAATACCCTAATTTTTCATGCTAAGACACTGGAAAAAGAGAAACAAACTAATGCAAAGCAAGCCTAAAGGAAGGAAATAATAAAAGTTAGAGTAAAAAGTAATAAATCTTAGAATAAAAAAACAATAGGGAATGTCAAAGGAACCAAAAGTTGGTTCTTTGACAAGATGAACAAAATAAAAAATATTATCTGGAAAGACCAAGAAAAAAATAAAGAAAAAAGACTCAAATTGCTAAAGTCACTACTGATCTTATAGAAATAATTTTTAAAACATGAATATAAGGGAATACTATGAATGTCTATATGCCAAAAATTAGATAACTTATATGAAATGGAAAAATTCCTAGAAACATACAAACTGCCAAGACTGACTCAAGAAGAATTGAAATACCTGAATAGATTGATAAGAAGTAAAGGGGAAAAAATTAGAAATCTTAAAACTTCCCACAAATAAAATTCCAAGGCCAGTGGCTTTACTATTGAATTTGAAGATTAACACCTATCTCACAAACTCTTCCAAGACGTAGGAGGGGAGGGAATACTTCCAAACTCCTTCTATGAGGCCTTGATTCCAACAACACAAAAACGTCACAAGAAAACTGCCAATAAATACCTCTTATGAATATAGACAGAAACCCTAACAAATGCTAGCACATCAAATCTAGCAACATATAAATACAATTATACACCATGACCAAGTGGGGTTTATCCCAAGGATACAAAGTTGGTTTAACAGCCTAAACAAATTAATAAAATGTGCTGTGTTAATGGAATAAAGAATACAAACATCATGATCATCTCAACAAAGAAAAAGCATTTGAAAAATTCCAACTTCTTTTTATGACAGTAATACTTAATAAACTACGAAAAGAAGAAATTTAAACTAATAAGAGGTATCTATGAAAAATTCAAGCTAACATCACACTAAAAATAGTGAAGGACTGAATGTTTTCCTGATAAGATCAGGAACAATACAAGAATGCCCACTTTCACCATTTCTATTCAACATTGTACTGAAGGATCTGACGAGAACAATTAGGAAAGAAAATAGAATAAAAGGCAGTCAGGTAGGAAATAAAGAAGTAAACTATCTTTATTTGCAGATAACAAAATTTTATATGTAGAAAATCATAAGATATACAATAAAAACTATCAGAACTAACAAAAAGGTCAACAATGTTGCAGAATACAAAGATCAATATACAAAAATTAATCATATATCTATATACTAAAATATCCCAAAAATGTAAACAGTTCCATTTAAAACAACATCAAAAGAATAAAATACTTAGGAAAAATTTATCCAAAGAAATGAAGATGTCTACACCATAAGTAGAAGCATTATTGAAAGAAATTAAAGAGCTAAATAAATGGAAAGGTATTTCATATTAATGGTTCAGGATATTTAGTATTGTTAAAACAGCACTACTCCCCAAATTTGTCTACTGATTTAACACAATTATTAGCAAAATCCCAGGGAGATTTTTTTTGCAGAAATTGACAAAATAATCATAAAGTTTATATGGAAATGCAATGATAAACTTTATCATAAATAAATTGTTAAAATTAATATGAGAATTTGATGTGGTTGTTGTAAAAGAAGTCAATAAAAACAATTTATTTCTATATTCCAGCAATAAACAGAAAATAAAATTTTATCATATACCATATTGATAAAATAAAAATATGAAATAGCTGGAAATATAAATCCCTGACTTTGATGGCTCTTGTCAAATCTTCCAGTTGATTCTGTCCCTAAGTTCCCAGCCCTAATGTCCTACCCCTAAAGGCTCACCCCTGAGAACCTGCTGCCAAGTCTCTGCCAGGGAGTCCTGCCCCCAGGGCTCTTAGTAGAGGCCATCTGGCCTGTTGCAACCAAGACAGTGGCCCTGATAATCTCTAAATTACATTTGGCAGTCATTTTTTTCTCTCTTCTTAAAGAATAGCACATATTTTGCAGCCAATTTGCTCTATCATCCCATCCTACGAAATCCAAGGAGTCTGAAAGTCTTCCTTCATTTCATCCCATGTCCCATCTCTGTCCTTTTCATTTCATACTGGCTGTGTTTCTGCTTTTGTAATCCCACACACTCTATCAAGTGATAGTCCAGTCACACCCTTAGTATTCTCTTCAGAACATGCTTTCTCAATTTTTGCAATAGAGATAGGTTGAGAATTTTCCAAATTTTCAAGTTCTGATTCCTTTTTGCTTAACAATTTCTTCTTCAAATCATCTCTCTCTTCTCGCTTTTTACTATAAGCAGTCAGGAGGAACCAAGCTGCTCCTTCAACATTTTGCCTAGAAATCTCCTAAGCTAAATATCTAATTTAATTTCTTGCAAGTTCTACCTTCCACAGAACACTAGAACACAAACACAATTCACCCAAGTTCTTTGCCAATTTATAACAAGGATAGACTTTCCTCTAGTTTCCAATACTATATTTCCTATTTCTATTTGACACCTCACCAGAATGGCCTTTAACACCCATATTTCTATAAACATTCTGTTCATGACTATTTAGATATTCTCTAGGAGGATGGAATGTTTCTCTCTACCTCTCCTCTTTCCTTTCTGAGCCCTAACCAGAACAACTCTTACTGTCCATATTTCTAACATGAATCTTAACACTCCTCCAGCCTCTGTCATTTACCCAGTTACAAAGACACTTGTGCATTTTTAAGATTTGTTACAGCAGGATCTCACTGCTGGTACCAAAATCTGTATTAGTCAGTTTGGGCTGCCATTAGAAAATACCATAGACTGGGTGGCTTAAACAACAGAAATTTATTCTTACTGCTCTGGAGGCTGGAAAGTGCCTGCAAGGTTGGTTTCATTCTGAGACCTCTTCTTTTGACCCGTAGACAGCCACTTTCTTACGGTGTTCTAACCTAGCTTTTAGTTAGTGTGATTACATGGAGAGATATACTCTTTCTTTTCTTATAAGGCTATCAATTCTATCAGGTTATGGCCCTACTCTTGTGATATCCTTTAACCTGAATTATCTCTTAATGACCCTATCTCCAAATACATTCACACACTAAGGGTTAGGGCTTCAACATATGATTTTTGTGGGGGATACAATTTAGTCCATAGTATATGTTCATTGATTAGATGGCTCAATACAATAAAGGCCACAATTCTCCCCAAATTCAGGTAGAGATTCAATACAGTCTAACTTAAAATACAAACAGCCACCTCACGAAAGAAGATATATAGTTGGCAAAAAATCATATGATATTATACTCTACATCATATGTCATCAGGGAAATGCAAATTTAAACAATGAGATACCACTACAAACCTATTAGAATGGCCAAAATCCAAAACACTGACAACACCAAATGCTGACAAGGATGTAGAGCAACAATAACTCTCATTCATTGCTGGTGAGAATGCAAAATGGTAAAACTTTGGAAGACAGTTTGGTAATTTTCCACAAGACTAAACATACATTTGCCATAAGATCTACTGTTTGCCTTGGTATTGACCCAAAAGAATGTACACACAAAAACCTACACACAAAACTTGGAAGCAAACAAGATGTCTTTCAGTAGGTAAATGGATAAACAGTGGTACATCCAGACAATGGAATATTATTCTGGACTAAAAGGGAATGAGCTATTAAGCCATAAAAGACATGAAGAAAATTTAAATGCATATTACTAAGTGAAATAAGCCAGTCTGAAAAGTCTACAAATTTATGACATTCTGGAAAAGCAAAACTATGGAGAAAGTAAAAAAAAATTAGTGGTTTCTAGGAGTCAGTGGGGGAGAGAGAGGGATGAATAGGTGGAGCACAGAGGAATTTTAGGCCAGTGAAAATACTTTGTATAAAGCTACAATGGTGGACACTTGTCTTTATACATTTGTCTTTGTCCAAACCCACAGAATGTACAACACCAAGAGTGAACCCTAATGTAAGCAGTAGATTTTGGATGGTAACAATGTTTCAGTGTAGGTTTATCAGTTGTCACAAATGTACCACTCCGGTGAGGAAGGTTAATAACAGTAGAGAGTATGCATGTCTGGGGCAGGGAAATCTATGTATTGTCTGCCCAGTTTTGCTGTAAACCTAAAATTGCTCAAAAAAATAAAGTCTATTACAAAAAATACCAGCATGCTTTTTGTTTGGGAATGGAGTAGAACTTAACAAGCTGACTCTAAGGTGTACATGAAAATAACAGGTCAATAATAGCCAAGATTCTTTTTTAAAAAAAAAAAAGAACATAGGAGAAGTTTCTTAACTTGATGTCAAGACTTATTTTAAAGTAATAGTAATCAAGAAAATATGGTATTATGATAAGGATTGAAAATATACAACTGAGATATTACAGATTTCAGAAGTAGATTGTTACATTTGTACACACTTGATTTACAACAAAGGTAGCATTGCAGAGCAGTAGAAAAGGGACAGTTTTTCAACAAATGGTGTGGTAACAATTAGATATCAATTTGAAAAAAATTAAATTTGACACCTATATCATATCACATAAATAAATCAACTTCAAATGTATTATACAAGAGTCCTTCAAAAAGTTTGTGGAAAAATGGAATTAAAAGATAAAAATAAAAAATATAAACTTTATTTGTCAACATAAGCTCCATCAAGTTCAGCACACTTCTGTAAACTATGATACCAACTATTTAGTCCAGCTCTAAAGAACTGAGGGTCCTGGGAATTTAAACATGTCAATGCAATCTTTTTTACATTATTAACTGGAGATAAATGGGTACCCTTTACAGACTTTTTAAAATTAGGAAAAAAATAAATAAATCAGAAGAAGCTAAAACAGGACTGTAAGGTGAACATCTAATGATTTCCCATTGAAATTCTTACAAAATTGTCCTGTTTGATGAGAGGAATGAGCAGGAGCCTTGCTGTGGTAGAAAAGGACTCTCCTGTGAATCTGTCTCTGGCATTTTCCTGCCAAAGCTTTGGCTAACTTTTTCAAAATGCTCACATAATAAGCAGATGTTATTGTTCTGTGGCCCTCCAAGAAGTCAAGCAAAATGCCTTGAGCATCCCAAAAAACTGTTGCCATGACCTTTGCTCTTGACTGGTCCACTGGTGCTTTGACTGAACCACTTTCACCTCTTGGTAGCCATTGCTTTGATTGTATAATACTATGTCTTCAGGGTCATACTGGTAAAGCCATGTTTCATCTCCTGTTACAATTCTTCAAAGAAATGCTTCAGGATCTTGATCCTCTTTTTAAAACTTTCCATTGAAATCTCTACTTTTGTCTGCTGCTGATCTGGGCACAACGGTTTTGGCACCCATAGAGTGGAAAGTTTTCTCACCTTAGTCAGAAATGTGTAACCAATAGAACTGAACCAATAGAGACGTCTATGGTGTTATTTATTGTTTCTGCTGTTAATCACTGGTCATCTTCAATTAGGGTAAAAACAAGATGAATTTTTTCCTCGTAAATTGATATGGATGGTCTCATGCTGCAGGCTTCATCTTCAGCATCATCTTGTCCTTTCTTAAAATGAGTTATCCATTTGTAAATTGCTGGTTTCTTTGGGGTATTGTCCCCATAAACTTTTTGTAAAACATCAACGATTTCACCATTCTTCTACCCAAACTTCACCAAAAATTTGATGTTTGTTCTTGCTTCAATTTAAGCAGAATTCATATTGCTCTGACAGGGGACCTTTTCAAACTGATATCTTATCCTTTTTAGTGCCTCAAACTAGATCCTGTTCAGACATGTTGTAACAAGTTAGTACGAGTTGATTTTGGTGCAAAAGAGTTTTGAAATCCTTGCACAGTTTTTTCATAATATTCATTTTCCATGGACTTTTTGAAGACGCCTCATACACCTAAATTTGAAAGATATTTAGCTGCAAAGTTTCAGGAAAGTTAATTGGAAGAATATCTTTTAATCTTCAAGTTTGAAAAAGATGTCTTAAATAGGTCTAAAAAAGCAATAGTCATAATAATCATAAGAAATTGACTACTAATATAATATAAATCATATTATATTAAAATTAGGGGCTTCTGTTCATCAAACGAAACATGAGGATAATGAAAAGATAAGCCACAGGATGAATGGGAGAAAAATATGTGCAACATGTAAATTAAAGCTGTATGTAGAATATGCACAGCAAGTGCACAAATCTGTAAGGGAAAGATAAATAACCTGGTTGAAAAAGAGCAAAAACTTGAATAGGTGTTTCACAAATGAGAAACTCCAAATTGCTAACAAACACGAAAATGTATTCAACTTCCTTAGCAGTCAGGCAAGCGAAAATTAAAACCACAATAAGATAACATGCTCACGGGATTGCTCACCTGTCAGGAAGGGGAGCTATTGGATTGCTCATAATCTGTGTTTAGGAATGTAAATTGTAGACTTCTGAGCCAACAATTCCACCTCTAGGTAACGTAGAATAGAAGGTGTGCACATCATCACTAAGGCCACCAGGAGACAAATATAAGAATTTTTATTTTGTTTTATTTTATTTTATTATTTTACTTCATTGTGGTAAGAACACTTAACATAAAATGTATCTTCTTAACAAAAATTTGTGTATAATATATTATTACCAAGTATCACAAGAATGTTAAGGCACCATGACTATAATAGGCCCAAATTGGAAATAACCAAAATGTCCATCAACAATAAAGTAAATACAAAAATTGTGAAATCTTCAGGCAATTGCTATACAGCATTGAAAATGCATGAACTACAGCTACATGAATTAATATGAATAAATATTATAAATGTATTGTTGAGTTAAAGAAGAAAACTAGAAATGAGTAATACTGATATTCCACTATACATTTTAAAAACCCATAAAAATTAAACTATGGTGCATGAGGATGCATAGGCAGATGATAAAACTATAACGAAAGCAAGGAATTCATTACCACGGAAGTCAAAAGAGTGGTTTCATCTGGAAGACAGGGAGCAATGTTAATCGGGAAGAGGAATGTGGAAGGCTTCTGCAGTGCTGGCACTGTTGTTACATTTCCTGTTGTATGTGGTAGTTGTACATCAGCTTATTTAGTAGCAAACTGTTAAATTTTACATCAATGTTTAATGCATTTTTTTCTGGTTGTATATTTTATTTCCCAATAAAAAGTTTTTAAAAAACGAAAGCTGAAACTTGTTCTTAACTAGTGTCTAGCTGACTCTAAAAAATAGATGACAATTAGCTGTAAAATATATGCATGACTAATAGCATATTCATTTACAGAATTTCTACGTTGATTAAGCTAGCATGTACAGCCTTCCTTTGATAGCTATCTGTTCATGATTATTTTGACAAGAATATAGATTCCTGAAAAGAAAAAAAATGTATTCATCTAAATAGTTAATATGCATTTTTTTCTTGTCATACCTCTCTTCATGTAATAAATTAGATGAGATTCCCAACTACCAAAACTACATTAAGATTCTAGTCCACATCCAGATGATTGATTTAGGAAAGTCTTAGAGAATTAATGACCTGCAGTTGTTGTGCATATTAAATACAGGCTACGCTATTAGAGAAGAAATTGGGCAAATTGCTGCAGAGACATAAGGAAGAAAATAAAACCCTGTTCTTTTCTTCAGTATGTCAATATCATGTATCTGGAGAAAGTAGTTAAAAGAAACATGGTATTTTTGAGATCTGTATCTTTGCAAAATCAACTATTGAAAAGTAAAATATTCTGCCAACTAAACAGTTGTATTTTTGTTAAAAACATGACTGAACTAATTGTTCTATGTAACATAGATGTCTCGGTGCTGTGTAAATATTGACTAAGTAATTGTTAAATGTAGACTTAACTATCCTTTACAGGATTTTCGCTCTGTTCCAATCCCTGTAACTATACTATTTAATTCTTACAGCTTTTATAGTAGAAGTTTTACAGTAAAGAAAAGAAAATTCAGAGGTTACACAGCTAGTAAATGTAAGAAGTACAATTTGGACACAAGTGTCTCAACTCCTGTTTGAATAATTTTGCATTACTGTGTCAGTAACAGTAGGCTAACTCCTATGACAAACAACTTCAAAATCTAAGTGGCTTAAAACATCAAATGTTCATGTTTTGTAACATGATCAAAACATGTGAGATGCCAAGTTGGGTTGTTGGGGCTGTGCACTCCACAGTCAGTAGAGCACCCAGGCTCTCTGTCTCCAGTATCTCCCAATGCCGGTGACGTCTCCACTGGATCCTTTGGCATCTGTCTGAGATACGAGGGGCGAGAGAGCATATCAGGAATTCTGTGGGAAACTTTTGACATTTCACATTTGGAAATGGCCTACATGTCTCTTGTTCATATTCCATTGGCCAGCACTCAGTCACATGGTATCACCTAATGGCAATAAGCCTGAAAAATGAAATCCTACTGTGTGCCCATGGAGAAGAAGGAAGGGGTTTGATGAGTTTCTATCACTACAGTGCCTCTGTTCTCAAGACTATAGTCAGCCACATTTGTGCAATTCTTCACCAATTGTGAATTTTTACAAATATTTAATATTTAGCATCTATATGCCATTATTTTATTTTTCAAGCAAAATGCTAAATACTTATACCCCCCCATTTTTAGTTCCTTTGGTAATAATGATAGTAGTCAATACTTAACGTGGCTCATACTGCATGCTAAACACTTCATCCTTTACAATTATGAACTATTTATAGCTTCTCAACAACTGTATATGAAGTAGCAACTATCATCATCTCTTTTGGTAGATTAGGAATCTGAGGTACAGAGTTGAAGTAACTTGCCTAATTGTTGTATTTCTAGTAAGTAAAACAAGAAACAACTGGATTTTTACTCAACTTAATTAGCATCAACTTAATTTAATTTCTCCTTGCCATAAACTATACCCTTTTCCATCATTTACACATTATTACTTAATTATTTTGTATTTTTACATTTTTATGGAGGTCTAATTCATGCTTTCAAAAATACTAAATATTATCACATCTATATTCTTAAGTCTTCTTCTGGTAAATTGTGAGTAGGTTTTAGACTTGGTTCATTTTTTATTAAGTAAATTTCGCTAACCTTATAAAGTCAGGTATTAAAAAATCTGCTAAATAATTCTTAAGAAAATTTTCTGTTCTGAGTATTATTCTGAAAAGTAACTACTTTATTACAGTTACTATTCTGCTGCAGTGTTCTTTCCAAATATCGTTTAGACAAAAAATGGAACACTAATGTTTCAGTGAATATTGATCAATAGAGTGGACTGAGATTTAGCTAATTCCTAAATTGTTACGCATAGTGGCCTATGGCACTGAGGAAATAGGCCAGCATTACATGATCTGTGGGTTTTCCTAAGGGTAAATTTACATCCTTGGCTGAGCAGTTTGGCTCACGGCTGTAATCCCAGCACTTTGGGAAGCTGAGGTGGGAGAATTGCTTGAGGCAAGAATGCAAGACCAGCCTGGTCAACATAGCAAGACCTCATGTCTACAAAAATAAAAGATTAAAATTGAAATTAAAAAATAATTAAAAATAAATAAATTTACATGCTTAAGCTCCTTTAAACTTTGTTGGTATTGTTGTACAGTTACTTAAGGGGTAAGCAACATTGTCTCTGGAGACCCAGAAATAAATCGTTACAAGAGAGTTAAGAATGTGCAGAGCCTCCGAAGTCTGGCAGGTATAATTTGGCCCCGTAGGTTATATTGTGCAAAGTGCTCTGACATCTTACTTTCCTCACTTGCACAATGGAAATATTAATGTGTACTTTATGATATTCTTATAAGGATAAAATAAATTTATGCAAAAATAATTGCCACATAGCAGCGCTCATTACATAAATACCAGCTATTGTTAAAGTGTACCAGGTGGACACTCTACTCTCATGGGACTTTGTTAAATATGTGGAATAATTGAAAAGTAGAGAGGTGCATAGAGAGTAGCAGAGAGAAGTGAGGAAATATGTCATATGTCCATGAGGAAGAAAAATGAGCATAGCAAAGATTCTTGGGCGGCAGGAAGTCCAAATTAGTATCTAGCCAGAAAATAGGACCACAGTTAATCCTGGTAAAGTTGTACAGAGCAGGAACAAAAGGAAGTGCCAAAAATAGATAACTTTTTTCTGTATCACAATTTCAACTGGAGAGTTAATTCTGCATTACTCATGAATGCAATATGATAATATGTTTCATCATGCACATGTTAATTTGATGGTATGTCATTCAAGCTTTAAAAGCGTTACTACTTTGCTTATTAACCCGGAGCAGGTCCTGGTTATTTCTATGGAGCAGAGATCCAACTTCTTCTGGAAATCTCTACTGTCCATATTTGGTCCCAACCTGCCTCTTCTGCCTTGGTATCTCTGTTAGCCTGTTTGGGTTTCCTATTCTACAGCCAAGATAAGCTACTTTCTCCTCTTCATGCTTATTCCCTTTCTCATGACTATTCCTGTTCTCATGCTATTTTCTCATCCTAGCAAAACTTTCCCTCATTAACCTCCAAATGTCCAAAATCTGCCTGATTTTTAAGATCAAGCCTAACTGCCATGTTCCTGAAACCATTGGATATACCTTCACTAGAAAGAGATTTTTCTCCTTTTGAATCTCTGCAACATTTCCTCTGCATCTCTGGTAAGGTTCACATTGCTTTCTAGTTTATTCTTTTAGATTCGTATTTAATTCATAGTGGAGATACAATATATTTCATGGTAAATAATATTTTTTGCAAACTGTTTTTCATGGAACATTAGTGTACTATGAGATTGGTGTTTCTTTAAAAAGAATTTTGTGATCATCATCATTCCCCATAAATTTGGGGAATTGTAATTTTTCCCTGGTATATATTAATATTTCTTTGAGCCCTGAGACACTCATGGGGGGACTTAGAGTATAAAGTATTTGAAAGCTTGGTTACCTATAGAATTATTAATTTTTAATAATAAGGACCCTTTTATCTTATAGTATATTGGTGTTTCATGGAATACACTTAAGAAAACATTTGTGTCCAATGGGCATTGATTTTACCACTGCTTCAGCTCAGTGGAAGATTTTTAGTTGGTTCTGCTAAATCCCATCTTTCTGGGTTTGGGGGACATTTTCCTTCCCATTACTGCCATTTCTCTTGGGGTCCAGGGCTCTGTCCTCTGTCCTGGGTTTTTGAAAGAGGCTTATCTACACAGAAAGGATACAGTGGTGGAAGTTGGGAGTTTAAAGTGATTAAAAGGCTGCATGGGTGGCAGTTCTCATCAAATGACAAGGAGAAGAACAACTAATAAAAATACTTTTCACACGCAATGCACAGGGTTTATCTGCATGAACAATGAAGCTCTCTAGGAGTCAAAGAGCTCCACTGACTCCCTGAGGCTGGTGACCAACCACGCCTGTGGAGCAGAGCTCAGAGCTCTGTTCTGATAGACTCCATTCTGGTTAATGTGGACCTTTGCCTTATTCTCCCAGCTACTTAGTGGAGCCTTTGTCTAGTTTTGGTTGGAGATAAATTGGATCGTAGACTACTTATTTATCTGGTCTAAGAGCTTAATGGAATATAGCATTCGAATTTAAGAGCCAAGAGTTTCACTTCGTTGTTCCTCAGCTCTCCTTTGAGAACTTCCCCAAGGTAATTGGTATAGGAAGTCTAATTGACTACGCAGAGTGGGGGTGGGGCCTTAGGACAGAGGGGGCAACAGAGAGAGATGGTTAATACCAAATAGCTTACCACACTAATATGCTTGAATTACTTCCCTTAGTAGCTGATACATTCCTTGAGATTTATCCTTGTGTGGTGTGTGGTCCATAGTACTTAGCAAAGAGAGTTGGTGTCTAATGAATGTTTGTTACGTGAGTATGAAACTTTTAGGACATTAGTTATAGGAAGAGTCTTCCAACTACTTCTGGCCAAAATTTTGGTGGGGTGTTTAGTTTTGAGCCCAGAGAGATGGTGGGGGTGGAGGGAAGGTTTCTAGCTGCAAAGGAGGTTAAGGATTCTACCTCATGGAGAGCTAGTACTAACTCCAGAAAAAAAGGAGTATGTTATTTAATCAGGCAGATAGACAGACAATCTCAGCAGGCAGCACATTCTGCCAAGAAGGACTAGCGTGTAAGTCACCATTTCAGATATCATGTGATATTAGCAGATAAATGCAGATTGCTTCTTCTTGTCTAAATTGTAATTTTGACTCAGTGTCCTTCAATCACTCGCAGCAAAAGGAGATTAACGGCCTATTTAATCATCCATCAGGAACAAAAAAGTGCATTTAAGGATGTCACAAAATGGCTCCTCAGCTAGATCATGTGACGTTCTTGCAGTGATTTGAAATTGTTTGCTAGTGACTGATTATGCCCCTTTTTTATAAAGGTGCTGCTGGTGGTGATGGCTTTACGTGTGGGCACAATTATGAGGAATGTGTTATCCTTGGTTCATTCCTCATAGTTCATTCCACATCCTTGAAGACAGCACTTCTGCACGTCTGTCTACTTGTGGCATTTCTCAATGCAGTTAAACTTAACTTTGAATCATAAACCTTTCCATTTATCTGGTGTTTAACATTTTTAAGGTACTTTAACACCTGTGTGCCACATCAAACTCGTAATAGCCCTGAGAGGTAAAGAGAGCCACAATTATCTTTCCAATTAGACATTAAGTACACGTGGCAAATAGCATTTGTCATAGAATTTGTGACAAGGCTTCTTCTGTGACCCTGTTGTGCCTTTTCCTCCATGAATTTCTACTTTAATATGTCCCTGGAATATCTCCCACTTGTGGCGCCTGCTGTTTCTCTGCTCATCTTGCTGTTGCATAGTTACATGGATACGTAGATGGCAACCACTCCATCTGTGGGATATTCTTCCCACAGAATGGGTTAGGATGAGCATTTTTTCATGCTTTGGAATTTGTCTAAAACTGAGTTCTTCCTCTGTTTAAAAAAGAAAAGAAATCAGTTCTGATTTTATATAGAAGCATCTCTCATCAGGATGCGATTTTCCAGAACTACTGGCAGCTGGAAACAGGTACCAGATAAAACTTGGTATGTTGTCTGGAGCAGAGTGGCAGCTTTTGGCTGTGTTGTACTTGTCTGCTACAGTGTTCAGCACGTGGACTGTACTCAATAAATAGGGTAAATGAAGATATTGTTGTTCTAAGTCGATATGCAGTGTTAGAGCCTCGTTTGGCTCTAAACTTGATTTCATTTGTTACTGAATTATGTGGAACATGGTAGGCACTCAATACATGCTCCAAGAATGAATGATGCTAATAAGTATCCAAATGTTGGCTGCAACAACAAATGAGTGATAATTTAAATTGCTCTGATTGTGGCCTATTTTTATAAACATTTGAGAAGTTGGCTTGGGGATATGGGGACTGTTCAGCATTTGTGGGTCCAATTCAAACACTTTTTCCCCTTTGTGCATGTTCTACTTCAACTTCTCCTCTTGCCAAGGCCCCTGCTCTTGACCTTCGTTCATTCATTTATTTATTTATTTATTTTGGGGAGGAAGGAGATTAGTAGGGGATAGTTTTATGCTTTATTTTCTATTTCCACCTTCCTTTCAATATTGGTTCTTATACCTTTCATGTTCAAATTGTCTTTTTCCAACTGTCTTCTATTTCTTGAGCAACATGTTTTCTTTTTGTCTTGTAACACACAAAAACATTTAGAAAATGTGTTTCTGCCTCAAATCCATTTTACTCTGTGCTAAGGTATCAGTCAACCTGAGATCATTTCTCCTAACTTGTTAATCAGCACAGGAATATATGGGTATCTCTAGTAGCACAGACTGTGCTAAATGATGTTAGGCATGTTTGTCCCTCCACCAGACTGTGAAATCTGTGAGGAAGTGAGACATGACTTATTCATCTGAATATCCATATCTGATATCAGAGCAACTACTATGAATGTTGGCACAATAAGCACTTGTGGAATTATAGCTAAAGTCTTCTCACATTGGGTGTGGGGAACTTGGCCTTTGCAAATGAATGCCGACTTTAAGAACATCTGAACAGACACAAAAAGAAGATGTATATAGTGTGTATATCTCTTTTTGTCAAATGCTTCTCAATTAAAACATTACTTTAAACTGCAAAAAATGGATAAAAAGTGGAACTATTGTAACTATGATCTGTCAAATTTCCTGTTGCCTTAAAGTACCATTATAATAACTTTATTCATCAGTTTTAATATAGAAATTTTGGAGTTAGATAAAGTTTAGAAAACCATTTTTCCTAAAACAATGATTTCCTTTGGGATCCCCTTAAAAACACAAATGTTTTGCAGGTGGGTAAAAGAATGGCTCTATAAAACTACTCTACAAAATTAACTACTTGCAATGTTATATAGAAATTTCAAAAACAATGTTTTTTGTACATTCAAACTCAGAGGTAATATTAGTAGTAGTAAAGACAGAAATGATAGGTTGAAGTCACAGTTATACTATTAGCAATATGTGTAAAAAATGCATAAAATTTTAAAAGTTTGCTTAGAGTAGCACAAACCAGATCCAAAGATTGCTTTTCAGATACTGAGCAGATTATGAAATGCGATACTATGGGAGATTTTTCTAAATCCAGTGCTAGAGGCAGCATGAACAGGGATGTATTATTTTGCTAAGGCTGTCAGAACAAATAACTCAGACTATGTGTTTTAAACAACACAAATTTATTTGCTTGCAATTCTGGAGACTAGAGGTCCTAGATAAAGGTGTTGTCAGGGATGATTTCTTCTGAGGCTCTCTCCTCGACTTGTAGATGGGCATCTTCCTCTGGTATTTTCACATTATCTCCCTTCTATGTCTGTGTCCTAATTTCCTCTTCTTAGAAGGATACCAGTCATATTGGATCAGGGGCCACCCTAAGGACCTCATTTTATCTCTTAATGACCAGATCTCCAAATACAATCACATTCTGAAGTACTGAGGGTTAAGACTTCAATGTATGGATATGGGAGGGACAAAATTCAGCCCCTGACAAGGGATATGAGATACTTTCAGACGGTATAGTCTGTTCGTAAATGAAGAGATTCTAGGTAAAGTTATGTGTAGCAGACTATCTCACGATGGTATTCCCACTATGAGAAGGAACTGAGAAGAGAAACACATGGATCTTGTGTGAGTTTTAACCCCCAAAAAAGATCTTCTTTTCAATCTCTCAATACATCACAGAAGGAAATGCTTTAATATAAAAAGTAGCAATAATTTTTTAAGTAGGGAGATTGCTGTTTGGGTTCCATCTTGAGGACCTCAGCCCAAGTTTCAATCATTCTCAAAATGAAATTCAAGTTCTAGCTATAAACTAATTTCAACTTTAAATCCTTTGTGTTAACTAGGAATGTTTTGATCATTTTTTTTTGGCTGCTAAATATAACTACCAAACTTATTTTTCAAAGTAAAATTTCCTTTAATCTTGATCATTATACAGATTCATGAACATTTTTTTTGAGAACTGTCATTTTGTGTCAACATCTGTATTAATTGTATCTTCCTTTTCTTTTTATCTTCTATAGTCTATGATCTACTTAGTTCGTGTTTTTAATGACTCATTCAAAGTTATAGGGATCAATCAATCAACACATTTGGCGAGTTCTACTCTGTGCTGCAAAACTATGCTCAAAAGGAGAATTGATGGATGCTACTGCTGTACTGAGCAGAGGCATTGATGTCTTATAGTACAGAGCTTACTACTATGATACTCATTGTCTAGGTTAAGAGGCCAGGGTCATATAGTTTAAGTGATAAACGTAAGCTCAGACCACTAGTATGTCCTATGAGCTGATACTCGAACCCAGCTTTCACTAATGCCAACATCTGTGCTCTCTAATGTACCATAGAATATTTTTCTCCAAATGCTAGTAATCATTTATGGTAGTACCTGATCTTGTTGCTGCGATCCTCAGATAGAATCTGAAGTGCACATAACTACCACTGTTTTACAGATGAAGGATCTCCACTTTAGGGGAGATGAGCTACCTGCTCCATGACGGGATAAATATTAAAAGACAGAAGGTGAAATCCCAACACTTTGGGGGCATTTTTCAGTATAAGACACTAACCTCCCTCTTAAGGAGTTGTAAATTAACTGAATAGCTGTAAAACCATAAAACTAGAATTATCCATATTTACATCCAAATGGTGTCTTGGGAATGATGAACATGTTCTAAGAGGACATAATTCTGGGGCAAAATTTTTATGGTTATGTTTGTATCTTTTTTCCTAGAACTTATCTTGAGTAATCTTAAATTTTAATCTTCACTGAGTTATTAATCCAATAAATTTGAACCAATTTATTTCTTTGTAATTTATATAATAAATCTTCTTTAACCTGAAATCCCAATACCCAAATTATTCAGAGGCACCAGCCATTACTGAGACTGAAAATTCAAAGGAAACATATTTAATTGTTATAGCAAAGTAAAGGAGAGGCTGGTGAATCTGTGCCTCAGGAGAGATTTGGGAAAAGGGTAGAAATAATGGAGACAGAATGGAAGAAATCAAGGAGGAAAGAGGGAAACAGAGACTACTATGGATGGGAATTAAAGTAAAATAAAATAAATAATCCACACAAATGGAAAGAACATGAGAGAGAATGAGTCAAACCTGGGAATGCCAGAATGAGGAGCAGGGTGTGAAAGCAGGTGGCAGGAGGGGAGGAGAAAGCTAATGAGAAAGCATTCACTGATACAGCTCAGTGTCACATGTAACTGAATAACCCTTCATGTATTGCTCGTCAGTACAGCAGGACAAGGCTTCTGAGTGCATGACTGCCAAATTGGCATTGCACACAAAAAGGGAGAAAAACATTTATAAGGATGCCCAGGTAGGAAAGTTTACTCATGGAAACCAAATATATCCATAACAGACTCTTGATAATTTGTGTAAATAAAATACGTGAAAAAATTAATGAAACAGCAGATGCTAACACAGATATATCTGAGCCTAAGTCGTCAATAGGTAAATATGTTTATAATAACTGCCAGCCAAAAATATTTCAACATGTAGACCATGGTATTTTTCAGAATGTAAACTGCTACATAGACTGATCCCATGAGAAAGTTAATCTATCTTGTAGGCAGTATTATGTGTTTTTTAAATATCATAGTATTAATAAAAATATGAGATGTTCAATGGCCATCTAAGGTTCAAATCTTTACATGATAAAGTATCGAATAGAGCTTAGAAAAAGGGGATCTTGCCGCCAGTGCTGTGTTTGAGAAAAAGGATGCCTTGGACAATTTGCTTTTGTACTTGTGATGTGAGAGTTGAAACTGATGAAAGAAGAGGAGTCCAAACTTCAGAATAGCCTCAGAAACATATTTATCCAGTTATTAAGAATAATGTTTCCTGAAGGTTTTCATATAAAATGCAGTTTAAGAAATAGAAGTGTAAATTTTTTTCATATTATTTTATCTCTCCTTAATGTTGTTTTAAATTTTGTCCAAAAGCAAGATCATTTGATTAAATTCATAGATTTACAGACATATAAGTTTATAATGGAAATAACATTTTCATAAGTAATGTTAATGATAATAGCTCCAAGTTATTCAATACTGAGTCTATGTTAAGACCTTTGTGCACATTATTTCCTTTAATGCTTACATCAATGTTTGGAGGTTGAAATTATCATCTCTATTTTTCAGATTAGGAATTTGATGCTTAAGAATGTTAAAATAACTTGTTTATGATGACACAAATAGCAAGTGGAAAAACTTGGATTACACCTAAGGAGTCAGTTCTATATTCCATGTGCTAAGCCACAACATTCTATAGTCTTTATTGAGTGATATACTTCTAAATGTATTTTTATACCTCCTCTAGTTTTTTTTAATAAAGGATTTAGGTGTCTAGAGATAATCTGGAATATCAGTGATGAACAATATCAATTTATAAGCAATGGAAAAGATACAATGATGGCAAACTAAAGTAAGTTCAAAGGTCAAGTTACACTAAGTTTGTGTATAAAATCCCTCATATTTTAATAAAGATAAAGATTTTCAAATAGAAATAAATTTCTTTCCATGCTCACTAAATGTTAAACAAACAGTTGGAAAATATAAGATTGAAGGGGCAGCCACCTGTGGGGAATATTTGCTTGGTTGAACTTAGCCTTGAGTCCCCACTCTGGCAGTAGCTCTAGGTTGACAGAGATTTGTCAACATTTTTTTTTTTGTTTTGCCCCTTCTATAAACAACGGTCATCTGGCTCTAAAGAGAACAGTTTGCAGGAGCAGTTTCTCTTCTATAAAATCTGTCCAACATGTATAGAAATTTTAAGATGTCGACAGCAAATTCATGATCTGGTCAAGGAGACCATCATGTGTGATAAAGTAATTGAAGCATGCAGAGGCACTTTTTCTACCACCTGGTGCAGTGTGCTATATGTAATAGTGCCTTACTACATTCTTATTCATTTGATTTATAAGATAACTTTAATATATTAACGGGAAAAGGAGCCAAGTCAATTTAATAACTCATTTGTATTTTACAAGGCAATTAGGAAAAACTGAAATTAAGCTAGCATTGTAGAAGGCTGCAAAAAAAAAAAGTCCCAGTAATTCTAATTTCTCCTGTTAGCAATTGTTATGCATGCAGAGGCTTGAAAAGTACTTGGTTTTGTTTTGTTTCTTTGGCTTTTAATCTTCTAAATTTTTTTGGAATTTAAATGCCATGTGAAGAACCCCACTATCTGCTCGATGTTGGCAACATAGGGTCCCAGTTGTTCCCATGGCCCCACCTAAATGCCAAACCTGTGAGTGAGGCCATCTAAGTCCCCAGCCTGAGCTCAGGTGAGAGCAGGCTGGCTTTTGGTGCATCTTCAGTTGTCATTTCAATGTTCAGTTGGTTTTTAATAGCAGGATTAGCAATGCGGATACACATGTATTTTTTATTTTCCATCGAAATACAACTCCCTTATATCCTGTAATCAATCCAGTGAATAAGGAAAGATTTTACTAATGCATTAAAAGAAGCCAGAAAACATGAGCCAGGGTCATGGCCAAATAAACTGAAATGAGCATGTTTCAATGATGAACAATATGTTTATTCATACGTACTCCTAGCTCACTGAGAATGAAAGTCTAGCTGCTTCTTGGAAGGATGGTATCCTTTCATGGTGTTCCACCCTACTCATTTGTATTGGAAATCATGAGTGTTATAAGAGGCAAACTGTATTTAATCAATCAAGAAGCATTTGTTGAGCCCCTAGTGGACTCTGTGTGCCATGTGTGATCTTGTGAAAATAGCCTATAAGAAACACAAGCACAGAGCTCTTGTGTCCTTTTCCATCGCTGTATTGCTTGCCCTTTGGGAACCAAGTCTGCTCTAACTCCAGCCAATGTGTAGTTGCTCCCGGTTTAGTCCTCAAGCGAAGGGATGAACCTGGGATGTTAGGAAATGTATACTTGACCAAGAGCCAATATGCTAGATCTTAATCCCAAATCTTCCAGTAAGCAATTATATGATTCTGTATTTGACATCTAATTTTTCTATGCCTGTATTTCTTTCACTTACATTTTGGGAAAAAACTTGCCTGGCTTTTCTCAAAGAGTGGATTTGAGAATGAAATTTGGCATTTTAGAACTGAATAGCACTGATAAAACTGGCTTATTTTTCTCTTTTAGCTTTACGCATCAGGAAAGTGAACTAGAGCAATTGTGAATATTTGGCACTCCTGAATAAATTTTATTTTTTTCTCTTTCCTTGCACTTGACATTTTATTATCATTCAGATTTTCCCCAGTCTTTGTTTTCAGATATGTTCTTTTCATTTCATCTTAGGCATTTATTTTATTATTTATTTATTGTATTTCATTATATGTATTACTTCTAAATGACCCCAAGTCTTTTATGAGAAAAAAGATAAGACATTTTAAGGAAAACATGCAAATAAACACACATACTTACACACTTGTTGTAGGGGAGCAAATGGGCCCCATGCCCCATATAGCTTTAGAACAATGTGAACTATCTGGTCAATTTTGGGATTTTGGCAATCTCTATATATATTAACTCAATCTGTTTTCTCTCAGCATATATGGTATAGATTGTTAAAAAATCTGGTGTCTCTTTGAATTTACCTGAAGAAAGAACATTTCCAGCACCAACCGTGACATTAAAAGAAAAGTGAGAAACAATAATATCCAATGATGCAAAGGACTTGTTTCATGATTTCTATAATCTAATCTAGTCCCAGCCTAGGGTGCTCAATTACTCCTCATTTCCTATTAATTTGTCTCATTGTTTGAACCTATTAGTTGATATCAGTTGATAAATAGGTAAATAGATAATCTGTTCAAATGGCTCAAGGTGGATTGATTATAATCAGTTACAGCAAATGTACAAAAGGATCATGATTTTTTAGAATCCAAATGTTATGTGAAGAAGGCTAAGGTATCTGCTAGATTCTGGACACTAGGGCCCCCAAACAGCTCCCACTATCCCAGCCAAATGCCAGACCTATGAATGAGCCATGTCCCCCATCATCAGAGGCGCAATGGGCCGCTGCTCTTCCTCCATACTGACATTTCTGGTTTAGTGTTGAAGTCAAAATAAATTATTTTCTAGGATCTTCATGTCTATAAACACAGATGAACGTAGCATTTACAAACTATACGGGTAAGATTGGCTTCAGGTCCAACACAGGTAATTAAAGATGAAAACCTAACTAAGTAAAACCTGGGTGAGACGTGCAGTCATACCAACAACAGGAGCATAAGCAAGTACTGACAAGCAGCAGCTGCTAGCCCATGTTCCTGATCCAGTTTGGCCCTTTGCCTAAATCTTCTTTGAGACATCAGAGTTTCCGATTTTCTCACTGTCATACCCGTTCCAATATGAATGCATATGATTTCACAACATCCGCATCACTCTTGGTATTGAAATTGATTTCTCTCATTATCTCACTCATAGTGCTACATTTTCCACTTTTATAAGTAAATGGTTAAATGTACTTGACTCGTTTTTTAAGAAGTTTGAAAAAATTGGCACATTTTATATGCTTTCTCACTTTCTTATATAATTGTATTTAGCAAAATTTCAGTCTTTGGAGCATTCCTTGAAGCATGGTGCTCATTAATGACTGACCACAGCACTTAAAATCCAAACAACAAATTATGCTGCAGGATTTTTTTTCCCTTTCATTGAGAAACTCATTTATTTTTAAGAGAACGTTTTCATTAATCTTATCTGGCATGTTTCTTTGTGTGTGTGTACTTCCTGCAGTTAAAGCTAAACTCTGCCCTCTTAGATAACGCTCACAGAATTATATATGACTGTGCTGATGCAGCTACTGGTTGGCATGCTGCAACCTGCTTTTTTAATGAATATTTTTTAAGCTGCTTTGAAGTCTTGAATATGAAAATAGAATAAAAATGTGATTACTGTCACTATAGCACTGCCAAATTTGTTAATGAGGCAATATTCTTTATTTTGTCTTGGGCCAAATTTGGTGGTTGTTTTGCAAACAGCACAAAGCAATGATTAACACTTAAGCTAAGCTCCTCAACTTTATGTTGTGAATGTCTTTTATGCAAATTTATTCAATGTTTTCCCCTTAGTGTTTGGAAGGAATCAAATTTCACAGCTTCAACTATTTCACTTATTCAGTACAGATCCTAAGAGTCGCTAAAAGGGAGGTGAAAGAGTTCCACCAGAAATAAGTATAATTTCTTAGATTATATATTGTCATGAAATACTTTATGCGCTGGCATTTGTCATCCAAACTGGAGTTGCTAAAATCCTAAAATCCCATTATATACAATCATCTTAGTCCTTATTGGTGCTAAATTCTCTAAGTTACCGAGCATGCTCTCCTGCCTAATTAAAAAGACCCCAGAGTCTATTTAATCTAGCCTACAGTGAACCATGTCGACAGCACTAGGAACTTCCTGTCAGTGAGAGGAAGTGGTCAGCACATGGCACAACTTTTTATGTAAAATTATTTAAAAGCTCTTTTGAGCTCTCTTAAATCAATTCTCAACCACATTTTCTGTTTGCTTTTTTTGTCAAGTATTTCAATTACCACGAAAACACCCATGCACCCACCACAACGGAGGCTTTGTTACAATATTTGAACCATGTTTGATTTCTTTTTCCTCATTTTAGTTGCAGCTTTCCACTTGCACTTTGCAATCATTTGAAAGTCATGCAAAGTGTGCTTTGTAGTGGGAAAAAAGGTACATTGCAAATTTAAAGTTATTAGTTTCCATTCTTTTTAACTCCTGAAATTTCTCAGAGATTATTAAGTTAAATAATATTAAGAGTTTAGATAAATTGGTCACATAGGTTTATAATACAGCACTAAAAGGAAATGAGGATATTCATGAAATAATATATTATTCAATAATAATAGTAATAATAGTGACAGATTATTGAGCAGAAAACTAGCAAAATACCAAAAACATTCATCATGGCTAGACAGTAAATTCCTTGAGAGCAGGGACAGTATCTTATAAAACATTTAATAGGCGTGCACTGCCAGAACTGTGGTAAGTGCTCAATAAATACATGTTAATTTCACTTTAATGGTCAAAGAAGGGGGGGAAATGTAGAAAAAATATGATAAAACAATTTTCCTATAAAGTCATCTCCTATTTGAATCATCTTCCAAACCCAAAAGATATAAATAAGTCAGTACTCTAGATGAACAAAAATTATTTGTCAAACTGCCACTGACTCCTAGAAAAGAGAATCACACACCTTCCTGGTAAATCCTATTCCTTTCCCATGGAAATAACAGGCATATATGTTACAAACAAAGGAATAATTGGCCAAATAAATTTTGTCTTTATGAAAATGAATATACAACCTGCACCCCATGTTTATTGTAACACTACTCACAATAGTGAAGATATGGAATTAACCTCAGTGTCCATCAACAGATTAATAGATAAAGAAAATGCAGTGTATATGGACAACGGAATGCTATTCAGCCAAAGAAAAGAATGAAATCCTGTCATTTGTGGCAAGACGGATGACACTGGAAGTCCTTATACTAAGCGAAATAAGCCTGGAACAGAAAGACAAATTGAAAGGGTCAGCCTTGCAAAAATAACAGGAAAATACCTAATCCCCCCATTTCCCCAGTAATGGTTAAAGATCAATCCTATGAGTTCCCTCACTAACAGGCACCCTGCAGGAGTTCTGTTTACACAACTTCTGAGCTGAATGAATGGAAAAGAGACGTAAATCTCTGTCTTTCAAAATTGTTTTTTGAGAATCTGCTTTTCACAGCCTAAAGAGTTCCTGAGCAAACAGCAGGGTGCGAGCTCCAAACCTCAACCATATCTCCAGGACAGAGCCACATGTCCTGTGATAATCGCTTCTCCAAGGAAAGGCAGGAAACCAACTCTTGGACTTTGACATCCTTGCAGTTTTTGCTATCTACCTGCTGCCGCTTTTGTTATCAAACAAGAGCCATCAGTATTTTTGTTTCTCTTCATCCCCCTTAAAATCAGCGAGACACATGGCCTCCTGCAGCAGCCGGCATCTCCCTTCTCTTTCTGTGGGATGCCACGGTGTCTCCCTGCTCTCCCCACCCCCTTTCCTTCTCTCTCTCACACACACGTTCTCTCTGTCCTTCTAAGGG
Source organism: Daubentonia madagascariensis (assembly GCA_023783475.1). NCBI lineage: Eukaryota > Metazoa > Chordata > Mammalia > Primates > Daubentoniidae > Daubentonia > Daubentonia madagascariensis. Next base: position 72,410,868 of record JAKFHU010002088.1, on the reverse strand, counting down.
ATAAAATAAATTTTACTTTTATATCTTAATCTCTGAGTGAGAAATCTTTTTCCACCTGCTGTGAGCACCTACTAAGCTTTCCACCCTAACACAAATATTGTATGTTCTCACTCATATGTGGAAGCTAAAAAAGTGGATCTCATGGAGGGAGAAAGTAAAATGATGATCAGCAGAGGCTGGGAATGGGGTGTGTGTGTGGGGGTGAGGGCAGGATGAAGAAAGGTTGATTAATGGGCACAAACGTACAGTTAGATAGAAGGATTAAGTTCTAGGGTTCAATAGCACTACTGTCTGAAAGGGCGAATGACCCAAAGGACAGATCTCACACACAGACTATGTGGGAGCAACAAGGCTGGTTTAGTCACTTGGGTGCGAGTGGGCTGAGTCTGAAAAGAAAGTCAGCACAGAAGGGGGTTTTGTGAAGATTTTTGTAAGCGGGGGAGAGCCGACCCCCTCCCACCTGCCCTGTTCAGTTCTTTGTTGTTCCTGGGTAGAAGGCCAAACTCTTGATCCGTATGGTTGTGGTGGTCAGGCTAGGTGGTCGTTGATGTAAAGTCATCCATAACAGCAGGTGATTGTTGATGTTAAGTCCCTGACTCATATCTCTGGTGTGGTTTAGCTGGATATGTTCGGGGGCGTCCGGGTTGGGCAGGTGACTTTCTGCTACATGCAGTCAATGTAGGGCAATCATGGTGGGAGTGGCTGGGCTGAATCTAAATGGAGTAACTACTGCTCTGCCTATCACTGTCTATAGGTGACAATAGGTAACAATAATTTATTGAATATTTCACAATAGCTACAAGAGAATATTTGAAATGTCCCAACACAAAGAATTGATAAATATTTCAGACGATGGATATCCTAAATATCCTGGTTTGAGCATTATATCATCTATGCATGTATCAAAATGTCACATGTACCTCACAAATATGCACAATTCTTATGTTACAATAAAAAATAAATGAATCTATTAAAGAAAAGAAAATGAGTGCCCAATGAATTTTTTACATGGGTCTACAAGGAGGTGAGTTCAACCGTCTTAAGTGAATCCAGCTAATCAATCAGTATGAGTGACTTTTTTCCCACTTGGCAAATGTCTGACTGAATCATTTTTAAAGCATCTTGATGTTTCCTATTCTGAAGTCTTCATTGATTAATTTATGAAAGGCTTTTTTTTTTCTTCTTTTCTTATCTTTACAGATTCCTAGTGATGTCATTTTCATTTTCATTCTTCATCTGGGCACAAATAAGGGGTGAAGTACTGCAATGGTCATAGCCTTCCCTCCCTAGATCTTTGACTCTTTCAGCATTAAAAATGGCCAAATGGACATTAGCGTTGTAACACCTGTCTTCTTAAATGCTCACCTTGGGTCAGAGATACACATGAGCAGGTGGAGGTAGGGAGATATTTGGACAAAAATACAAAGGAGAAGGAGAAGAAATAGCCTGGTCACTAAATAGTTGGGCATTAAAAGAAGAATGAATTTGATTTTGTTAAACTTGTTACAGATACTTAAACTATAGTAACTCTAAAACACATGTACAGTAACATACCAAAAACAGAGACTTTAATACCAAAAGTCTGGGGTTTAAGAAAATTTTACAACTAATCAGCTAAAAATAGTCCTAATAATAATAATAATGATTTTTTGATGATGATAACGGTGATAATTTTCTGGGACAGGCACAGATAACTCTACATCCCTTAAATTGATCTATTGGATTTAAATGTCAGAAAACTCCCATCAGGTTGGTAAATTCATATTCTGATTTTATGGATAAGGAGGATGAGGCTCAGAGTGGTTAAAATATGCCCCCAAGGTTACATAGCTGGAGAAACCAGGATTAAGAAGGGCTCTTAAATGGAAGGGCCAGGGCCTTCTGGGTCCTCTTCTCTGTTCTGCAAGCTTGAAGTGCAAATGAAGGGACTGGAGCTCCATTGCCATGTTGGACTCTGAGGTGACCTTGGAAATGGGAGCAGGGAGGACACAACTATTATGTGGAAGGAGCTTAGCTCACCGACCCTGTACCTCACTGTTCCTGAACAGGCAATCTCTGGACATTTCTCTCATGACTAAGTGAATGTTATTTGTAATTTTTCTGTAGTCAAACCTAATTATTAATCTGCAACCACTGTGCTGAACATGGCCCAATCCTCTAACTTGTTTAGTTTTCTTGTATGTTGCCTGGAGTCTTGCCTTGCCAAGCTGGGACTGAGGAAGGCTGCAGTGATGGCCTGGTGCAGTCTCGGGCCTGGAGCTGGACCATGTGTATCAGGAGAGGTCTGCCCCTAGGTTTAATGTCCATGGAACACCAGGTGGGATTCAATGCAAATAGTTCAAAGCCAGAACTTCCATTTATATGGGCTTGTTAAGAAATTAATCAAAGATTTGGGGGCAAAGAAGTTTGGGCAATAAGAGGTATCAGTGTATGAACAGGTTCAAAGCAAACAGACAAAAAGCTAAATCTGGAAGAATTTCATGAGCCAGAATTAAGATACTTGCAATGCTTTGTATACATGAAAATACTGTAGCATAAGGAGAAGAGTTTTTAAAAGAGAATTAAGTGAATCCCACATAGCAATATGGGGGCACTGATGCAACATACTCTACCTACTCAATGGCTTATTGCAGAATCAAAGGAGGAAGGATATGTGAAAGCAATTTTTACACATAGATCCATGGTACATAAATGTACAGTTTTTTTCTAAAATCATTCTAACAAAATCATAATGGGTCCTTAAATGCTGAAGTTCTGTGTTTTTAAATGTATTATTCTGGAATATGCCTATACTTTAAATAGAAAATTTCTCACCCCTTTCTCCTCCATAGTACTTTTCACTGTTACCTTGTAAATATTAAGTAGATAATGCATATTTTTGATTGGTTGATTCTATATATGACTTAGTCATTTCTTCTTATAACATTTTTAAAAGACACTTTTTGCTCTTTCCTCTCCCATTCTCAATGGCAAAGGCATTCATTCAACACAGCAAAATTGTGGAACAGTCTCGTGACTGGAAAATAGTATAGCCAGTTACTCACTGTTCTCGATGTTTCAAATTCTGAACTTATTGAAACTTTTTCAATTTTTACTTCTATGTCAATATTCATTCAAACCATGACCTTAGGAACTGTTTTTTCTGGGTAAGTTTTTCTTTCTTTCCTTAAGACGTTTTCAATACTAGTACAACAGGAAGAAGTACAAATGGCTCTTATATACCGTTTATATTTAATTTTCTACTGTCTTTTTCATCAATAACTTCAAACTTGGTCCCATGAGATTTGTTGAAGTAAAGTAACAGAGAAAGACAAAGGGATTTAACTGATTTTGTATATAATTTCTAAGTGTTAGCGCAAACTTAAAATGAGCCATGGAAGGTGAAGAGAATCGGTTTAAAAGAAATGCAATTGAACTCAGATTATACTCATTAGAGGGAATACAGGACAGATGCCACTTCCTGTGGTTTTCTTGTCTTATGGGACTACAAGCCCAGTATAACTAGAATATCCCATGTTTCAGGAGAAAACAGAAATCCAGATTGCCCTATACAATCTTAATATTTTAAAGAGCACAGCATAGCATCATGACTAAGAAGAGTGTGGGCTCTAAAGCCAGTTTGCTGGGTTTGAATCTCAGCTCCACTACTGACTTGCTACCTATGCCTCAGTTTTCTTATCATTAAGAAGGGATACTACAGATACAATGCAATCCCTATTAAAATACCAACATCATTTCTCACAGATCTAGAAAAAATAATTCTACGCTTCATATGGAACCAGAAAAGACCCTGTATAGCTAAAGCAACCTTAAGAAAAAAGAACAAATTGGGAGGCATCAATTTACCAAACTTCAAGCTATACTACAAGGCTATCATAACCAAAAGCATGGTATTGGCACAAGAACAGCAACATAGACCAATGGAACAGGACTGAGAACCCAGATATAAACCATCCTCATATAGCCGTCTGATCTTTGACAAGCAGAAAAAAACATACACTGGGGAAAAGAATTCCTATTCAATAAATGGTGCTAGGAAAATTGGATAGCCACATGTAGAAGACTGAAACAGGATCCACACCTCTCACCTCTCACAAAAATCAACTCACGATGGACAACAGACTTAAACCTAAGGCATGAAACCATAAGAATTCTAGAAGAAAACATTGGAAAAACTCTTATAGACATTGGCCTAGGCAAAGAATTCTCATGAAAAAGACCTGCAAAGCAATCACAGCATCAACAAAAATAAACAAATGGGACCTGATCAAATTAAAAAGCTTCTGCAGAGCCAAGGAAACTATCACCAGAGTGAATAGACAACCTACAGAATGGGAGAAAATATTTGCATGCTATACATCCAATAAAGGGCTGATAACTAGGATCTATATAGAACTCAGGAAAATCAGCAAGAAAAAAATCATACAACCCCATTAAAAAGTGGACAAAGGACAATGAACAGAAACTTTTCAAAAGAAGACAGACTAATGGCCAAGAAACATATGAAAAAATGCTCAACATCTCTAATCATCAGAGAAATGAAAATCAAAACCACAATGAGGTATCACTTAACCTCAGTGAGAATGGCTTTTATCAAAAAGTCCCAAAACAACAAATATTGGCATGGATGCAGAGAGCCACGAACACTCATACACTGCTGGTGGGACTGCAAATTAATACAACCTCTATGAAAGGTAATATGGAGATACCTTGAAGAACTAAAAGTAGAACTACCATTTGATCCAGCAGTCCCACTATTGGGCATCTACCCAGAGGAAAAAAAAGACCTTCTATAATAAAGACATCTGCACTTGAATGTTTATAGCAGTACAATTCACAATTGTAAACATGTGGAAGCAACCCAAGTGCCCGTCAATCCACGAGTGGATTAATAAAATGTGGCATATGTATACCATGGAGTGTTACTCAGCCACAAAAAACAATGGTGAACTAACACCTCTTGTATTATCCTGGATGGAGCTGGAGCTCATCCTCCTAAGTGAAGTATCACAAGCATGGAAAAACAAGCACCACATATACTCACCATCAAATTGGTACTTATTGACCAACAGGTATGTGCACATATGAAAGTGACATTCACCAGGTGTCAGGCAGGTGGGAGGGAGGAGGCGGGGATGGGCATATTCACACCTGCTGGGTGCGGTGTGCACTGTCTGGGGGAGGGCATGCTTGTGGCTCTGACTCAGGCAATGCAAAGGCAATGTATGTAACACAAATGTTTGCACCCCTGTAATATTCTGAAATAAAAATAAACACATTTTTTTTAAAAAGGAAAAAAAAAAAAACAAGGGATAATGATAGAGTAACAGGACTCTACCTCCCGGGTAATTATGAATAGCCCATGAGTTCGTGTTTGCAGAATGCTTTAAAAAATGACTGACACACAGTAAGCACTATAAAATCATGGCTAAATACAAATAAACCAATCAAACTTTCAAATACAGAGTAGACGCATCATTGTATAAGCCAAACAAAGCATAATGGTGAGTTCCATCCATGAAGCATGACACTCATTTTGAACCTGTGATTTAGTGGAATGTGATCTCTAACATGATACCCTAGGAAAAAACAAGTAATCGTATTCTGTGTTGCTTCAGATGGGATAGAACTGATGTATCAGTGAAATGGAAGTTGGAGGTTAGCATAGTTTGAATCAAAATCAGAAGCTACTTTCTACCAATTAGGTGTGTCTAACGGTAGAATGAACTGCCTCAAAAACTAGCAAGTTCTCTGCCATTGAATACGGTTCAAGCAGAAACTATAAGATAGATTATCTTTTGGAGAATTTCTGCAGTGGGTAAGGCTTTGGAAAAATGAACTCCAGAAAACTGCCCAACTCTAAAGCCATGAATCTAATGTGACAAATATTGGAGAACCTTGGCAAATTGAAAGCACAGCAACTGGAGGGCATGCTTGGCCCTTATCAATAACCCACAAGCATTCATCAGTTGCATTAATGATCAAGGAGGAAGAGGGGAGGGAGATGGCAAGGGATGGTAGTGGTGTTTGTGAGGAGTCAACAAAGGTCCACTAAGGGGTTTTTGTACCCATAGTTCCAGGAAGGTGCTGATATTAGAACCAGGTGCACTGTCAGGTAAGGGGAGAGTAGAGAGAGATGATCAGAAGGGCAGCATGCCAAGTAATGCCAGTCCCCCCTTCTGTCCTTTTCTATAGCCCCTACTTGAATGATAACTGTGGCCCTGCAGCACCTCAAAGAGGCTGCTTGGCTTCTGACCATTATAAATCTTGTCCTGCAAGTGAAAATTGATAGTCAGAGAATGGAAGGCAGATTGGGGTGAAGGAGAATTGACAGAACAGTGCCAAGGTGAATGGTCAAGCACAGTTTTGCCAAGGGCAGGCACTACATCTTGTCTTCATTAAGGGTGAAGGAATCCACTTGTACACATACGCCCCTTCCTCTTCACACACACAAGCAATTGGAGAACTATACTGAAGATAAGGCTGTATTTGTCTAATTTTCAGAGTTTATTTTAGCAAGACCAGTCCCTTTCAAATAGCCATTCCTAACAACATGGTCATTAAAAAGGAGATGATTTTAATTTGAGGAATGAGTTGATCAATTTACTTTGACTCTAACATTTCTGACATATTTTAAGTAATGTTTTAATTTGGAGTACATGTTTCTTGAGAGAGTTTCCCAAAGGTTTAATACTTAAGATTATAAACCACTACAACTCTCACAGACTTTATTAAACAAAATGTATTACCACAGAACATTTCCTATTATTTACTTACCATAGCATCCATCTGACAATTTTGTAATTTTTTTAATCCTAAAACAATGTTTGTAGATTTTCTAAATGCTACAAAATTTTAGAACTTGAGGAATTTTAAAGATTCAGCCTATGTTTAAAGATGAAGAAAGAGATTTCATTTGTTCAAAACATAATGGCTAGTTATGGTAAGCCCAAGAATCTGACCCTCAATTTCCTGATTCTCAGTCTAGTGTCCTTACTAGGTCCTTACTATATCACAATAATAACAAAGATGTCTCTGATGACACAAATAGTAGAGTAGCTTCCTGCCCTCCTTTCCAGGTTTGCACAAGCTATTAGGTGAAACAAGATAGCCTTCAAAGTAACCAACAAAACATACAAAGAGTGGCTATCACAGTCTGTTGAATAGAAAGAGGTTCCAGGATGGGCTGGGTTCAAATTTCAAAGTGGTGGGCCAAAAACTATTATGTAATAGGAGAAGAGAGAAAAGAGATATAAACTTTTAACTTTCCATATATTCAACAACCACAGTTGACCCTTGAACAACTCAAGAGTTAGGGGCATCAACATCCTGTGCAGTATAAAATCCATATATCACTTTTAACTTTCCAAAAACGTAACTACTAGCAGCCTACTGTTGACTGTGAAGGAGCTCAGGAACTTTTACTACAAAATATGACTCCTTGGTATAAAAAGTATTTTGAATCAAAGGCCCTTAGAAATCAACAGGCTTTGGAAGGGGCTTTCCCTCTATCTGCATAAAACCAGAGCAGACCCATCAACAGAACAATTGACTTCCCTTCATTTCCCTGTTATCTCAATATATTATAGGAAAAAAGATCAAGAAGGCAACCAGACCTGGCCCAAATTATTTTAAATATAATACCTGTCTCTCAGGTTAATTTAATTTGCACAGAGAATCATTTGCAAGTCAATCTGTTTCCCTCCTCCTTTCATCCTTCCTAGCAACTGTTGATTGCCCCTAAACAGAATTACCTATATTCCTCATCACCTCCTCCCCTCTAAAAGGAGGGTATATAAATTTCTGGACCCCACTGAGACACTGGAAAATCACTTTGTGATATCCCTTTGTGCATAGCAAATAAACCTCTTTCTCTTCCTAATCTGACTTATTATGAGCTGATCTTTCAGTGAAACTTCTGGGACAAAGGGGAAGTTTCCCCTCACCCCCACAACTGGAAGCTTACCGATACATATTTTGTATATTATATGTATTATATTCTTTATTCTTGCAATAAAGTAATCTAAAGAAGAGAAAATGTTATTAAGAAAATAGTGAGGAAGAGAAAATGTATTTCCTATTCATTATGTGGAAGTGGATCATCATAAAGTTCTTCATCATCATCATCTTCACTGCAAATAATGACATGTATGGCCTGTAAGTGCTTGTGTGCATAAGTTTTAATAAATTTTAACTTTTTGTAATAGACTTGTGTATATTTGATGGTAGTAATGATAAAATAGACTAGTATCTACAGATATTTTATGCATTCATGACTTATCTTTTTGTTAACTTTTCTGGTCTTTCTAGGCTATGCGGTTCATTTGTGAGCTTTTTGAAATTGTTGCAAATCTCCAAAAAATTTTCTGATATGTTTATTTTTTTTAAATACCATGCAGTTCAAACCTGCATTGTTCAAGGGTCAACTGTAGTATGTAACAGACATTTTATTCCTACACCACAGACATTCAACAACTGTTTCTTGAGCATTTACTCTGTACCAGACACTCACTGTTCAATGCACTGGGAGTATGAAAAACAACAACGGCAAACAGATAAGGTCTCTGCTCTTGTGGTATTTTATCTTAGTAGGGAAGGAAGTTGAGCAATTGACAAATACGTAATTAAGCAAGAAAAAATAATAGAGATAAGAGTTGTGTGGAAAATATAAATACAATGATGTAACAGAGAATGATTAGATAGCCGTACTATTTAGACGGTCAAGAAAACTCACTTTGAGGAAGTAAGTTTTAAATCCTGAAACATAAAAAGAAGTCAGCCATGCAGAGATCAGTGGAGAACCTTGTGGCATAAGAAAACGCTAGTACAGGGTCCTGATGGATGTACTACTAGCTTGGCCTGTTGAGAACCACAAACAAAGCTGGTGAGCTGTGTGCAGGAGGTGAGAGGAAGGTAGAGGGGTTGGAAGAAGGAGAGGTGACCAAGTGATCAGGGAAATGCTTTCAAAGGCTTTTTGAGCCAGGGAGGTAGGAATGGTTGTGTTTGCATAGGTGAGGGAGCCGAAGGGGTGGGCACCGGAGTCTTTAAGCAGGAGAATGGCAGGCTCTTTTTAAAGATCACTCTGGTATATAATGAATGAAAAGTGAGATAAAAATCTTGGGATCCAGGGAGGCTAGTCAGGCTGAACGGAGATCAAGGAGGAGACAGGGGTGATTTGGTCTGGAGCAGTGATTCTCAGCTGGGGGCATTTCCCTCCCAGGGGACATTTGGCAGTATCTGGAGACTTTTTTTTTTTTTTTTAAATTTCAGAATATCATGGGGGTACAACACTTTGGCCATACACATTGCCCCTGTTCTGCCCGTGTCAGAGCCACAATCGTGGTCATCCCCCAAACTGTGCTCCCTGCATCCATTCAGTGAGAGTTTTTCCCATCCCTTCCACCCCCCTCCCGCCCGCCCGCCCTCAGATGAATGTTATTGCCCTGTGTGATGTAAGTGTTCATCAGTTAGTACCAGTTTGATGGTGAGTACCAGTGGTGCTTGTTTTTCCAATCCTGTGACACTTCGCTTCGACGAATGGGTTCTAGCTCCAACCAGGATAATACCAGATGTGTTAATTCACTGTTGTTCCTTATTGCTGAGTAATACTCCATGGTATACAGATACCACATTTTATTGATCCACTCGTGTATTGATGGGCACCTGGGTTGTTTCCACAACTTTGCAATTGTGAATTGTGCTGCTATGAACATTGAGAGCAGATGTCTTTATTATAAAATGTCTTTTTTTCTTTTGGATAAATACCCAGTAGTGGGATTGCTGGGTCAAATGGTAATTCTATTTTTAATTCTTTGAGGTATCTCCATATTACTTTCCATAGAGGTTGTACTAATTTGCAGTCCCACCAGCAGTGTATGAGTGTTCCTATCTGTCCACATCCCCGCCAATATTTGTTATTTGGGGATTTTTTGATATGAGCCAATCTCACTGGAGTTAAGTGATATCTCATTGTGGTTTTGATTTGCATTTCCCTGATGATTAGAGAAGTTGAGCACTTTTTTATATGTTTGCTGGCCATCATTCTGTCTTCTTTGGAAAAGTTTTTGTTCATGTCCTTTGCCCATATTTTAATAGGGTTGTTTGATTTTTTCTTGTTGATTTTCCTAAGTTCTGTATAGATTCTGGTTATCAGCCCTTTATCAGAGGTTTAGCATGCAAATATTTTCTCTCATTCTGTAGGTTGTCTGTTCACTCTAGTGATAGTTTCCTTGGCTGTGCAGAAGCTTTTCAATTTGATTAGGTCCCATGTATTTATTTTTGTTGCTGCTGTGATTGCTTTGGGGGTCTTCTTTATAAATTCTTTGCCTAGGCCAATGTCCATAAGAGTTTTTCCAACGTTTTCTTCGAGAATTCTTATGGTTTCATGTCTTAGGTTTAGATCTGTTATCCATTGTGAATTGATTTTTGTGAGAGGTGAGAGGTGTGGGTCCAGTTTCAGTCTTCTACATATGGCCATCCAATTTTCCCAGCACCATTTCTTGAATAGGGATTCTTTTCCCCAGTGTACGTTTTTCTGGAATTTGTCAAAGATCAGGTGACTGTATGAGGTTGGTTTTGTATTTGGGTTCTCAGTCCTGTTCCATTGGTCTACGTGTCTGTTCTTGTGCCAATACCATGCAGTTTTGGTTACTATAGCCTTGTAGTATAGTTTGAAGTCTGGTAGACAGATGCCTCCCAATTTGTTCTTTTTGCTTAAGATTGCTTTGGCTAGACGGGGTCTTCTCTGGTTCCACACGAAGCGTAGAATTATTTTTTCTAGATCGGCAAAAAATGATGTTGGTATTTTGATAGGGATTGCATTGATTCTGTAAATTAATTTAGGTAGCAAAGCCATTTTTACTATGTTGACTCTGCCTATCCAAGAGCATGGTAGGGCTTTCCATCTATTTACATCCTCTGCAATTTCCTTTCTTAGTGTTTCATAATTCTCTCTATATAGGTCTTTGACCTCCTTAATTAGATATGTTCCTAAATATTTAATTTTCTTTGTTGCTATTGTGAAAGGTATAGCGTCTTTAATTTGTTTCTCGGCTTGATTGTTATTAGCATATATGAAGGCTATGGATTTGTGTGTATTAATTTTGTATCCTGAGACTTTGCTGAATTCATTTATCAATTCCAGTAATCTCTTGGTTGAATCTTTGGGGTTTTCTATGGATAATATCACATCGTCTGCAAATAGTGAAAGTTTGACCTCTTCTGCCCCTATCTGGATGCCCCTGATTCCTCTGTCTTGTCTAATTGCTGTGGCCAGGACTTCCAGCACTATGTTGAAAAGAAGTGGAGATAGTGGGCACCCTTGTCTGGTGCCAGTTTTAAAGGGGAATGCCTTCAATTTTTCCCCATTCAGTATGATATTGGCTGTGGGTATATCGTATATGGCTTTAATAGTTTCTAGGAATGAGCCATCTATGCCTATATTGTTAAGAGTTCTTATCATAAAAGGGTGCTGGATTTTGTCAAAAGCCTTTTCTGCATCTATTGAAAGGATCATATAATCTTTGTTCTTGCTTTTATTTATATGGTGAATTACATTTATAGATTTGTGCATGTTGAACCATCCCTGCATCTCAGGAATAAAGCCCACCTGATCGTGATGGATTATTTTTTTGATGTACATTTGAATTCAGTTTGCAAGGATTTTATTGAGAATTTTTGCATCTATATTCATAAGGGATATTGGTCTGTAGTTTTCTTGTTTTGTTGTGTCCTTTCCTGGCTTTGGTATCAAGGTGATATTGGCTTCGTAGAATGAGTTTGGGAGGATTCCATCCTTCTGGATATTTTCAAATAATTTCTGCAGTATAGGCACCAATTCTTTGTAGGCTTGGTAGAATTCAGGTGTGAACCCATCTGGTCCGGGACTTTTTTTGTGGGTAGATTTTTAATTACTGCTTCAATTTCGGTGCTTGATATTGGTCTGTTTAGAAATTCTGTTTCTTCCTGGTTGAGCCTAGGGAGGTAGTGTGTTTCTAAGAATTTGTCCATTTCCTCCACGTTTTCGTGTTTGTGAGCATAGAGATTTTTGTAGTATTCAAAGATGATGTTTTGTATTTCCATGGTATCAGTTGTGACCTCTCCTTTTTCATTTCTAATTGAGCTTATTAGAGTCCTTTCCTTTCTGCTTCTGGTCAACCTGGCAAGAGGCCTGTCTATTTTGTTTATCTTTTCAAAGAACCAACTTTTCGTTTCATTGATCTTCTGTATTGTTCTTTTGTTCTCGATTTCATTTAATTCTGCTCTGATTTTGATTATTTCTTTTCTTCTGCTGGCTTTAGGATTGTTTTGCTCTTCCTTTTCCATTTCCTCAAGATGATTCATTAGTTTACTGATTTGTGACTTTTCTGTCTTTTGGATGTGGGAATTTAAGGCGATAAGTTTTCCTCTCAGGACTGCTTTTGCTGTATCCCACAGATTTTGATAACTTGTGTCCCCATATCGTTTAGTTCGAAGAATCTTTTGATTTCAATTTGAATCTCCTCCTTGACCCAATAATCTTTCAGCAATAGATTGTTTAGTTTCCAAGTTTTTGGAGGAAGATGTGAGTTTCTGTTGGAATTGATATCTAATTTTATTCCACTGTGGTCTGAAGAGATACATGGTATGATTTCTATTTTTTTGAATTTGTTTAGATCTGTTTTGTGGCCTAGGATGTGGTCAATTTTAGAGAAAGTTCCATGAGCTGATGAGAAGAATGTATATTCAGTGTTATTTGGGTGGAGTGTTCTGTAGATATCTGTTAGGCCCAAATGTTCTAGAGTCCTGTTTAGGTCTTTTATTTCTCTATTTGTTTTTTGTTTGGAGGATCTGTCCAGTTCCGTCAGTGGGGTGTTGAAGTCCCCTGCTATTATGGCATTGCTGCTTATTATGTTGTCTAGATCTAGCAATATTTTCTTTGTGTACCTGGGCGCTCCTGTGCTGGGTGCATAAATGTTTAGGATTGTTAAATCCTCTTGTGAGATTTTTCCCTTCACCACTATATAGTGTCCATTTTTGTCCTTCTTTACTTTTATTGCTTTAAAGTTTATGTCATCTGAGATGAGGATGGCTGCTCCAGATTTCTTTTGGTTTTCAGGCTAATAATTTAACATTTTAATTTTTTTTTATGTTGAGTAGCATTTAAGTAGCAAATTAACACTACGACAAGTTAAAGGAGAGACTGCAGAAGAAAAGAAAACTCTTTATACTTTACTACATTTGGTGTCACATTTTTCCTGCATTTTGAAGAGGGGACCCCACCTTTTCATTTTGCACTGGGCCCTGCAAATTATGTAGCTGATCCTGGCTCCAAATGTCAATAATGCCACTGTTGAGAATTCCTGGTCTAGAGGCTGTCAGGGAAGCTGGAGGACAGGGGGCAGATACAAGATTTGTCCTGGAGGCAGAGTTAGCTGGACTTGCCAGTGGATTACATCAGGGCCCTGAGCCAAGGCAGGGGTGGCTAGTTTGGGGCTTGAGTAAATGATCAACTGGGGAGAAAATCGTGTCATTGTTGTATATCATCTAATTTAATCCTTAAAACAGTGATCATGAACTATATACATCATTTGCTTCATTTTATAAAAGAAGGGTGCAACTGATTGTCCAAAATTCCAAAACTAATAAAAGGCAGGGCCAGAGTTCAAATCCAAAGCCCTTAGAGGTCACAGAGAGCTTGTCCAGTTGGCTACTCTGCCTGCCACGATTAGAGGGAAGCTGCAGGCTGAACGTGGTCCACCTGAAAATTATGGAGCGAATTGTGAAAGGAAGCCTGTTGAACAGAGCAAAGGACTTTATTCTTCATCTGCTCTGATCTGTGGATTTTCCTGCTCTGCTGGTGATGCCATAATGAATATCTTTTTCACTATGTCTTGTCAATTCATCCGTCTCCCAATATTGCATAATATCTTAGAGGATGGTTATAGAAATTGAGAAATATGAGTGTGTAAAACAGAAAGTATTTGCTGTGTCTTTTCATTATACTATATTCTGTATTTTATATCATTCATATTTTTCTCTATAAATTCTTTGTCAAATATTTGAGCAGTCATTTACTTTATCTGTAGTTTGCAAGAATATGGAATATACTATCAAAACCCTAAAAAATGAGCAAGACATTCCACTCTGTATACATCCAAAGTACAGAAATATATTGGAATGTCTGAAAGCTCATTCTAAAATGTCATATTCCACTAAACATACAGTGCTGTTGAAATTTATAGCTATAAAAATGCCTTTGTCTGTTTTTTATTATATATATATATATTTGAAAATAATTGATATTGCAATTAAAGTATCTCTTTAAATTATACATGACTCCCTTCTATTAGCAACAATAAAATAGCATATGACATAGAAGTATGTTTATGCCAAGGATTTTAGTAATTCAATTGTAAAATAATGAATGTTTCATTATTTAATTTATGCTTATTTCTTAACTGGCTCCACCTGCTTGTTTAGATAACCAGAGCCTGAATTTTTCTCTGAATATTTGGATCAAGTTCTAGTAAGCTGAACTCCTTTTCTTCTCAAAATTTGTTATTTCTCATCAAGTATACTGCTGAGAATTTGAGCTGAACTTATTAGTTTCTCAACAGAGCTTTCACTGTCCCAGGCGGCAAAGTAAGATTTATTCCAAGTCAGGGCCAAAATAAAGATATTGGTTTTAGTTCTGTAATAAGCTGAAGTAAGAAAAAAATCTAGCAGCTTGCGTTATGGTACTCACAGTGCTAAGCTAGGTTGTAATTTATTCATTTGAGTGTCTACTCTCCCAAGTGACTATGACGCCTTTGTGAGTAGGAATCATGTCAAGCCTCTCTCCCTATGCTCCTCCCCTTTAGAATGACATTCCCAATATAGGATTCCATAAGTGACTGGCAAATGAATGAATATTGAAGGAAAGCATTATGTCACTGGCGCAGATAACTCCCAAACCTTTGATAGCTACCTTTTCTGACTCAAGGTCACTGCAATTAATATGAATTAAAGGCAAACTACAAAAGTCCAATTTATATCACAAAACTTATATCCTTTTTAGCAATGCTCTCCTGGAAGAATAAGACAGAACACCCAGATTACAGGCTAATTGTGGCATAAAGTTTTTGTTTTGGTTGCTGCTGTTGTCTTATAAAGACGTAACTTTGGGAACTGTTGGATCTGGCATACCTGAACAGCAAAGAAGCCACCTGCCTCCTCTCTAGTAGTATAGGGAGATGATAGGAATAGGAGCTCTGGAGACATAGCGTCCAAGTTCAAAAGCCTACTTCTCCATTTAGAAGCTGTGGGCAAGTTAACAATAATAAGCATCAATTTCCTCATCTATAAAATACAAGTAATAATAGAATCTATGTCACAGAGGTGTTGTGGTTTCCAAAGTTTAAAAATAAGTACTGAGTATAGCTCCAGACCCATACTAACAATAACTGAAAGTATGATGGGGTGGCTTTGTTACTTTTTCAAAGTTCAAGTTAAACTCTACTTCCTTTATTAGATCTTCCCTTGGACTCTACCACCTACTTTAGTTTCTCCTTTTCCTTATGTGTACAGTACATTTTGACTGAAAATATTTATTTTTTTTTAAATTCTTGAATTTCTTTGCAATTGTTTCATGGGCATAAGTCTTGTTTTCCCAATAATCTTTCCCCATTATAGGGAATGATGGAATTTTTTCTAAAGAGGCTCATGGCAGCAACTTCTCTGAAAAAGAGCAAGAGCTGGATGGGGCAAGGTGATTATTTGACACGGTCCAAATCTTGAAAGCTAGAGGGTAGACATCAGCCTTCTCCTAGGGAGCACTGAGGACCCCAACTGGGGAAGCCACATATTTACTATCTTTCATATGCCAATAAGTGTAGACAAAGAAAAGCAGATGGGTACTGCATAAATTAAAGAAAAAGGAAAGAAAGAAAAAGGAGCTCACTGTTGTGTGTTCTGTACTAAAATAGAAAAAAGAATTCATTGAATGTTTCCTCCAGGTCAAATATGTATTTAGTGCTTTCCATGCATTATACCATTTACCTCTCACAAAAACCCTGTGAAAGAGGCATTATTATTATAACCATTTTACTAAAAAGAAAATTAAGGCTTTGAGAAGTTTGTCCAAGGTCACAAATTCAGTAAGACAGATCTGGAAATTGAACCAAAGTTAACTGTTATGCTGTATTCCTGTCGCAAAGAACAAAGATCATGTGTCCAGGATGACGATGTTCTCTGTCGAGAACAACACTCAGGATTAGAGGGAGAATCCAAGAGCTGCAGGATTGAGTTAAGATTCATTTAGATTCCCACGAACATCAGGAATGAATTTTATTCTGACTGTTCTTTTATAACTGTAACTCTTTTCCTACCTGGTGATTATGTGATATGGTCCAAATCTGGAGAGCTAGAGGGTAAATACCAGCCTTTTGTATGTACAAGGAGAGTGCATAACTTGCCCAAGTCCGTCCATCTAGCAGGGAAAGAAGCCAGGTTCAAAACCCAGGCATGCAGGCTCGGGAGACTGTGCCATGAACAGCTTCGTCTCTATGGCAGATATGTTTGTTGCCACTAAATAGTTCTCTGGGTGTCCTGGAAATGGCCCCGTCTCCTCCCTGTCTCACTTGTAGCTCTCAGGAATAATTGTAGAATGTGCTGGGAATGTAGCACCCTGAGATAAGGAGGGACTGACTAGAACAGTCCGAGTTCCGTTCCAGGCCCTTCCCTAGAAACAGGATGTCCCTCAACATTTTAGCTCAGTGAGTCTTGTGACCCCAAGGTATGTAACATGAGGTGGGCCACCTTTCAAGGTCCCTGTTTTTCAGTGCAAGTGGGACACATACAGTTGAGACTGCATCTGTCTCGAGCAGTTCTCTGTGCCTTGGGGGATTGGCTCATCATGAATACTAGGCTTCTGTTGTCCCTTGCTTCTTATAACTTGTTGCATATGTGTCATTCTGTCTCATGGGAGACAAGCTGAGAGCCAGTGCACAGTGAACCTATTTCACAATCAGTTAAGGAAAATATGCTTGGATTGCACAAATAAGTATAAACTTTATATGTTATATATATATATAAAAATGTATATACATCTCATAGTCCAATAAGTGACTAAACTCATTCTTTATTGCATATTCTTATTTTGTAAATAAGGCATAGTGTTGCTCTTAAGCCATCAATTGATAATCCCTCTTACATAAAATAAAACCAACACTTTTATCCAATAAATATAATGGCAGCTTTTATTTACTGAGAGCTCTCTGTGGTGTAGACATTGAACTCAATCTGTTCAAGAACTGCCTTTTTTAATTCACTTAGCTTTGTGAGGTAGTTGTTATTATTTTTCCAGTTTTGCAAGTGAGGAAAAAGAGACTCAGTTGGGTTATTCAAGTTAATCAAACTCACACAGCTAAAATGTGGCAGAGCCAGCTTTGGCTGACCCCAAAACTCATGATCATAAACATCATGCTCTGCTGCCTTGAGATTTATTTAACAATTCCTTTCATTTTATATCCATTTTAAAGTTTGTCTTCAGTACTAGATCAAGTGCTTCTGAAATTCCTGCCAGGTCCCAGTGTAGGCTTTTGTTCTTTTCCAGGGGATTCATCTTTGAGATCTACCATAGATCCTGGGAATCATCCTAATTTAATCTAACAAGAGGCTAAATGTCCTGTCATTTGACCATCCCAAGTATGTGTCCTTGTGTATGCATTCCTTGTCTCTTAGAGTTGGCCTCCTGACTCCTGTGTGATAAACTGACCATGTCCAGTGCTTCATCATGGACTGAATTGGAGGTGAAGGTGGTAAAAGGGAAACAAAATTGCCCTTGGAGGATTAAACTACAAATCAACACCTTATGGATGAGCTCAGAGTCACCTTAGGGTATAATGGTCCTTTTTACAAAAACCTCTTAAAATATAATGGTTCCAAGCCTAGCAATATTTAACTATGGCCACATCTTTTCTTTTTTTTTTTTAAATCAAGTGTCTATCAGAAAAATGGATTGGTTAATAATAGAACATGGGAATACTAGCAATGTCTGTTCAAGCAGTGCCTTGGGAGAAGGAGTCCTAATCAAGGCTTTAACCTATATAGTCTGAGTAGCAAGTAGTTTTTTAGATAAATGCATCAGACTATGCTGTCTTGAGGGACTTAAATATTCAAATTATAATGAATACACTTGTTTTAATGCTAAGTGACTTTTGACCATATTTTGGCTTTAATGTGCCACAAGAAAAGAATATTGACCAGGAGATATGAGTGTCTGATTCCTCTGGAAGTTTTTTATCTCAAGACAAATTAATACCTAGTCATTCTTGTTTTGAATATCATTTCATGGGAGCTGTGTTAATGTGACTCCAAGTTCAAATCTAATCAAGTCTGGGATATCCCCGACAAGATTGAGTTTCTGAGCCTGGGGAGATGAATGTCAGACGTGAAGCCTCAGGGAAACCAGTCCAATGACCTTTTCTGGTGACACCATGACCTCATTTTCCTTTAGATGCCTTCAGCAACATCTTGCCGTGCTCTTGGACTCCTTTAGAAGAGAAAAGAGTAATCTGCCAGGAGATCCTTACTTCCTTCTATGACATAGTGGAGGCATACAAATAGTTTCAGTTTTAGCAAGCTGCAGCTTGGCGCATAATGAGACATACAGCCATAAATAAATACTCTCGAAGTTTGTGCAAGATCATATTAAGACAGACACCAAAGCTTGTAATTGCAATACTCTGCATATTACTGAAACTTTTCATAAAATTTAATGAGATTCTAACTTATAAGGAAAGAGACATAAGGAAACTTGTAGTGACATAATTGGATGACACCTTCTGCCCAGAGGGCAAAAGAAGCTAAAACGCATAACTGGTATTTGTGTTCCTAAAAGGAAGGGATTCAGGAAGATATTTAAAATATAATAAGTCCAGTTTTGATTGCATTATCTTTTGAAAACTAGAATGAAGATTTTTGAACAAAGGTTTCCAGAAAGGGTAATTAAAAAGTTCACACAACTCAAATTGTATTGAATAAGATAACTCAAAAGGTGAGTAACTTCTGTAATAAAAACGAGAAGCAGGAGTGAGCTAAAGATTCTGTCCAACCCTGGATTCCAACTGTAAGGTTGAGCTCCCCCAAGAATCTCCTTATTTTAGAGGTGGCAGCAAGACCTGGGAAAACAATTCCCTTTGATTTAAGCCAGAAGTAAACAAAAAGCTTGAAGGAAATAAAGAAATATAATGAGCCCTGTGTTTCATTTTCTGTACCTTGTTTGTTAATACAGAACAGAAAATTCATCATGAAATGAATGACAGCTTTGTCGGGTCAAGGCGAGAACCAGTGATAACCTCCCCCAACTTAGCTGTTCAAAAGGAATCTTAACAAGCCAGTAAAGGACAAAGCCTGCATTATATGACTGTGATCATGTTTGAGCTGTTAATAAGCCTTAGATACACTTGAGAGGATTCTGCAGGCTTCACTTATAACCAAAGAGGTCAGAGGAAAGTCCCAGACTCTTAGCACAGCATTTTTTCACCTTTTTTAGGTCACAGGCTACTAAATTCTGAGTAATAGCATTTACTGAAGAAACTACTTATTCCATTTCTTGCATATGTAACTTGGAGCATAGGCTTTAAATTTTGTTTTTCAACTCCATCTCTTATGAGCTGTGTGACCTTGGACAAGTTACTTAGCATCTCTAAACCTCAGCTGTCTTAACTATTAAGTAGGGATAAAAATATTTACAGCACAGAGTCATCACGAGAATTAAATAAGATTAAATTTCTAAAGGTTTTGACATATTACCATTAATATCTCATAAAGCTTAATGTTTACTAGTAACAATCTAATCTTTCAACAGTTAACCTATTATAGATAACATATTACCTTTCTTACATTACATGTTCCATGTATATGTTCCATTTTGCATAGAGTATACAAAATAGAGGGTATTTTTCACATGTGTGTTAACTTATTAGATACCAACATAAAAAAGCAAGTACAAAGCTCACCTCAAGATTTCAATAAATAGTTGTTTTCTTTTTCTTTTCTCATTAGCTACCATATGTTCCAAAGATGAGTGAAAACTAGGATGACATTAAGGATCATTATCTTTATCACAATTTATAAACGTGATTGTTTTGAATAAACAAACTTAAAAACTTTTGAATAAAGGAAATTTTATTAGAATTAGGCAGATGCCAAAATTGGCTTTACCCTGGTTAAGATTTCCTAATGTTTCAGAAAAGACTTTCAGGATAATGAAGCAGAAATAAGTGTACCAGAAAAGTTAATCTTCCTTCCTGTTCCCTCCCCATCATGCCTGAGACAACGCCCCGCCAAATGGAATCGCTATTTACACTAGAACGTGTACCAGCATCTTCACTCTCACTTAAATATTAACATGAAATGATTAATGAACCTGTTGCTCAATGTGTTAAATTAAATAACAATGAAGAGATTAAGAATGCCTTTTCCATTACGGAGTGCTGCATTTTAAGTCCTAATGTGTAAAGTAGACCATTAGTTTTCAGTCAGGCTTTGTAATAGGTTTATTTATGAATTTATCTCACCTTTTCTGAAAGCAAGTCATGCAGCAAATACTTATTTCTTCATTCTACCCAAAGAATTGAAAGCTTGTTTCTCCAGTAAATAATGCAGAACTCTGACCCTGATATTTTTACATAACTGTCATTTTCAGACCAATTAGTATATTCAGACAAATTAAAATATTCAGGGCTTAATGCCTTACCCTACTTCTGAGACTCCTGCAGTGAAACTGCAATCTCCCTGGGTATGTAAACACCTAGGGGTCCTCAATATGAAAATATAATTTACAATCACAGTGTAACTTTAATAGCATCTGTCACTGTTTCCATAGTATCAGATATTCAGCAACTTAGGCTTACAATCAGAATAAATGTAAAAAACACCCATCCCCACTCTCCAAATCTAGATGAATTATCTTTTTTTGTATATTTCCCCAGATTTTATTATTTTCAGAATGACCTCTCATATTAGAAAGACACCCTTTTTCTCATAGAAAAAAAAAATCTACATTATTTCTTAGGATGACCAGTTTTCTCTCAAGAGGAAATTCATGAGAATTGCTTTGAGAAGACTGGGGCAAGACGTTACTTACAGAAAAGTACCATGTACCTCAGCTGAATTCCCGCGGTTAAGGTAGGGGGCTTTCATATCACCTAGTAGATGGGGCAATTGTGCAGTTGACAACATCATGAGGTAGCTCTCTGAATTTAACTTGAATAAATCTCTCTGTGGGTCTAAGCCCTGGATATTGGTTTTTCCAGCAAGGTGTTTCACAGACCAGACATCTCCCACTGTGACATGGTTGGTGGACTACATGCTCCCCCACTCCTCCGAATTTCCCTGACAATGAGTAAAACAGCACAAGGTGGTCTTCTCTAGGACCGCAGTCCATGTAATGTCCAGCTGTGATGAGTTCAAGCACACTTCCCATTGGGCTGGAAAGAACTTGTTGGACTGGGTGCATTCTCTTGATCTTCTTCCCTATTTCCTTTAATAACACTTGTTTTACGCTAAGCTATGGGTTGCTAATGATGTCATGAAGACTGTAGGGCTGATAGGGAGAGGATGTGGTTCTCTTGGTCAACATCATATTCCCTGCTAGAGCAGTGCCTGGATAAGCACTCAAGAGCTGTTTATCCATCCTTGTGTTCACTGAAAATGTCATATTGGTAAAGTAAATCTGTACCACAAAAGAGTGAGAAATCTAGAATTTTACGGGCTTCCATGGCAAAATGAAAGAGAGAGTTTATATCTCATAGAATACTGCATACCACTTAATAAAATCTCTATTTGACATTTACGTTCCTCAATTATGTTTTCCTATTACCATTGGGTCTTCCTTATTTTTTACTCTGTTTCTTCTAAATCAGTAATTCTAATATCCATATCCTCTATTGTCTTAGCGTTTTAACTCTGTCCCCAAATTGCATGTGCCCTGAGCAAGATAAAAGTCCTTCCAGTAGCTGAACCTACAAGTAGCTGAACTTATTCTCTAGAAGGCAGATTAGCAGCCAGACACATAATGCAAACTTGACTTTAGGACTTTCAGCCCCTGCAGTTTATCAAATTATTCATTCAGGTCTTTCCCTGAGTGTACAAGGGGCAGAGGCAGGGAGAAGCTAGGCAATGGAAGGGGGATTGCACTGCCAAGAAAAATAATATTTTCTCCTTTTAATTGTAAACAAATAGAAGAAAATGCAGATACGCTATCCTCAACTATGGCCATACCCTTCTAGTATCTAAAAAAGTAGTTAGTTGACCTTCAACTCAATTTCATCCTGTGTCAAATCACACAGCAATATAGGTCCTGTCTGTATTCATCAGAGTTAACTCAGGGAAGCAGAACTTCCTTGATCCATATGAAATTCTGAACTTATTTTAGTAACTCGATCCTATGTAACTGTAGGGGGAGCCACGGAGGTAAAGATCCAAAGAGGAGAGTTGAAGGGGAGCAAAACCACTCACCAGCCCTGATGCTTGTGAAACGTCAGAGCTTGCAAACAAAATACATACATTGGGATTTTGAAGGGGGCTGAGGAAGAAGTCTGTGAAAGGCTTTGGTGCTTTGTGGCTACTGCCTCTGTGGATTTGCAACCATGTGTCTTGTGTCGGATCTGAAATTGATCATTACTGGTCAGCAGGGGTGGGGACTGGGGGGGAGAGCTGGAGTGCGGAATGGAAGAGGGAAGACACTGGAACCCACCCAGCCTGTGGGTCTCTCGCTACTGCTAACTAATGAAAATTTCAGAGCATGACAGCTGATACTGCTTCATCTCCCCAGTCTCACGCGACCTTGCTCTCAACCAACTTTCACCCTGGAAATAAAGGAAACTATATAGGAAAGGAATTCCCAGAAATGTGGTTCCCAGAATAACCAAGTCGACAGTGGAACAACCCAGCACACTCTCCCGTGAGGAGTCAGGTGCTGGCTAGCCTGTTCCCTGCCATCTATCCACGAAGCTGGTCAATTGTCTTAAGCTGAGAGTTGTTAGCCATCCAGGCGTGGAATACCTGTTTCAAGCAGACACATAGAGCACTGAGTTAACACCTAGTTAACTCAGAAAATTAGGAAAGATACGTTGATTTTGAGATGCTGTTGACATGCCTGTGCATGCACACACACACACACATGCACGCACACGCACGCACTTTTTCCTTGGGAAATAATTACCTACCATGAATTCTACCAGAGTCTTTGGAACATATGAGGTGCTTGGTTGATGTTTATTGAATAACTGAGAGAACCATACAATCATCTATAGAATAAGAGAAGGGTTTTTTTGTTTTGTCCTAAAGTAAACACTCTCGACACACACTACCAAACAACTGAGTTTAAAACAGTCAGTAAAATTAGAAATTTCTGTATTCCAAAGAGTAAATACACTTCATGCATCATAGCCTGACTTTTGCCGAACATCATTGCCGCGTCTGTATTGCTTCTGTTTCAACAATCCTCAGCCTACGTTTCTCCTTTTGTTCCTTTCCCATCTGAACGTCTGTTTTGTAGCTTTCACATTTATTTCTGATATATTTTTCCCCATCTGTCTTTATCTCTCTTTTCTTTTTGTTCTTTTTAGTTTTAACTTTTCTGTCTGCTCCTTGTGTAGCTTCTTTTTCCTTTTATCATTGCCCAGAAATCAGAGAACCATTTTAATTGGAATGTTTGGTTTCACAGGAGAGAAAATCACAGTCCATCTGCCAAAAATGTTGTCAGCATCGGGTTCCCGGGTGTGAGATTGGAGGTGTTTTCCCACTCTGCTAGTGTACACGCCACCCATACTGCATCACACTGTTCTAACATTGGGCAAAATAGCAAAATGCAATTTAAAATTTTAGGGCAGAGAAAGAAATTCTTTTTATCTTACACGAGCAGTGAGTTCTCAGTCCCTTTCTGGTTTTTTTTCCACGTGGACAGTTATATGTGATAGCTTTCCAGATGGAGTTGTAGCTGCAGTTTTAAAAGTCTATTTTGTTTTGCTTTTGTTTTCTTGGACTTTGCAACCTATGTCTGGTGCTGCTTTCTATAATAATGCTATATTGAGAAGTGGGATTTTGAAATAAGTAATAAAATTCTGGGTTTGACAGTGGATTTATAGGCATTTTTACAACACATTTGAAGGTTATTGGGTCTAGGGTGAAAATATTAATTAAGCCCTTGGTTTCATACACTATATGCCATTTGAATTGATTAAGTTTTAAAAATTATTCACTAGTTATTTTGCTTTTTTGGTGGATATAAAAATCTCTGTCCTTTTTTTTTTAAGGATATCTTATTTTTCAATAAAGGAATCTATCGCTACTGTTTTTTTGGAGGTACTATCTCTAAATTCCAAAGACCAAACTTTCAGGACTTTTCCAAAAAAAAAAAGATATCTAGTTCATGCACATTGTATTATACATGCTGGAAAGCATGACCACAGAAAGGTGGTCATTAAGAAACTTACCTAAAGTTACTTTGCTATTTTGTGGAAAAGCTTACATCAAAAAAAAAAACAAGACCTATATAAATCAGACCCTGCTTCGTGAGGTATACAAAACTTGCCAAACAATGGGATAAACAAAGCCACCCAGGGACTGGCCCCAGAAGCTAGACAAATAAATCTGCTGGCTTGTTAATTTAACCTTATCTGGTACATGTTTTCATGTGTTATTGAGTTAAAATTATACATAAATTTAGTTCAAAAGTCCACTTGTTTAAACTTACTCACTGAGTGTCTTTGGTACTTGAGTGAAAAAATAAACAACACTATAATGATATTTTATCTACTTATTGGTAAATCTAAATGCAATATTTTTGGTTGTTTAGAAAATACATGGTACTTTAGAGTTGGTTGAGAACCATATTTTTAACTTTTGTGAGAAAAGGACCTCCAAGTCTTTTGCACAGTCTTCATGGTTTAGACTATTGATCTATAATACTCAAGGTTTGGTGCTATTGTCATGTGGGAGTTGGATGGGGTCACTTCCTTGAGTTTTGCTGCATCTGCTGTTGCAGACGCTGTGTACTCACCTACATGTGGGCAATTTGACCATGCGAAGTGTGCCACAAAGAAAGAGAATGCAGCCTGCCTACTCTCTGCTCTGGCAGGGCCTTGGCTCCTAGCAACCCAGGATGTGAGGAAGTAATAGAGTTCAAGTCAAGGCACTCTTGGGACCCAAATATTTTGCTTTTGTAATAAAATATCTATACTAAAATTGTGTATTGGTAAGAAGGAGGGTGTACGTTGTAGAAGTTGAAAGCATGGGCTTTTGATTAAGAGAGACCTGAATTTAATTCCTACTTCCTCATGTAGAAAATATGGAATCATATGAATAGATGAAAAAAAAACAAAAAAAAATTTTGCTTATATAAATATAAAATATTTCAGGACAAATTTAAAAGTCAAATATTGGTTGCCTCTGGGGAGGAGTACTTAGTGGCTTACCAACAGGACTAAGAGGGATTCTTTTCATTAGACACTCTTTAACGAGCTTGGAATTTTGAATCATGAGAAATGCATTACCGTAAAAAAGGAACAACAGTAGGGAAAATAAAGATGTGAGCTAAAGTAAAAAGAAGATAATAATATTCATTAATTTTGTCACTAAACAATGAAGCTTATTTTCCCTCTTTCATTAGGCAGGCAAAGTTAAAGTTTGAAAAATTGTATTTGTAATGCTGAATTTCAGCTTTTTATATTAAAAAATAGTGGCTAAGATGTTAACAAATAAATACGTACCACTAAAGTCAAATATATATGCTTATATAAAAATTCCTTTACAAACTAGACAATAAATCATATAAAATATAATTTTAATACATTTGATAACCTGGTGATTGATTAAGTAGTCCATTTCTCAACCAGTTATTCTGACGTTGTGTAAACACAGTTGAATCTTCAGATGCTACTCTGATTGAGATTTATAACAAACAAAGAATGGGCTATGCAGATAGATTCTACGTACGTACCTAGGGGAAGTCACAGAAACTTAATATAAATCCCAATTTGCCTCTCACCAGCTATCCAATTTCCTAAATTCCCTTTGTCAGGTTTCTAAATCCTCCACTTTTGTAAAGTGGGAATATTAGGAAGCACCTCCCAGGATTGTTTTGAGGAATAAATAAGAGCACCCATGTAATGCATCGTAAACATCCTATAAATGGTAGGTATGATAGTAATACTAATATTATTCTATATCTTATTAAAACCTGAACTGGAACTCAACTCACAACTGTAACACCTATGGAATAATTTGATCATTTTCAGAGTTTCAATAGATCATGCACATGTTTCAGTTACTGCTCTAAGTAAAAGACAAAGGATGCTGCCATTTTTGTAAAGCTCTATTTTAAGAAGATGCTCAGCTTCTGATACAATTGATGTACATTTCACTAGTAATCTGTTGGCTAGGAGAAAGTGTACTTAACCTCTTTTGATAGACATTGTTGAAATACCTCATGAAAACACAAAATACTCCAAATTTTTTTTAAAAAAAAGAATAAAAAATAGAAAGAGGACAGGATACAAAGAATAATTAAAATGTTCATTTTCCCCTCCAATTTCAGGGCTGGGAGGTAGATTTAAAAACAAACTACTACTAATAATATGAGTTAAACCCTTATAGCTTCACGGTTTGTTATGTCATGAACACAGTTACATACTTTACCTCATTAAAGTTTTGCAGAACTATGAGTTAGATACCCTTATTCTCATTTTATGTATGAGGAAGTTGAGGTTCAAGAAGCCAAGTAACTTTCTCAAGGTCACATGGGCAATAATTAAGTAGGGGTCACTATATCACATCTGCCTCACAGAAACATGCTACCAGTCTAGGGTGGAATTTAAGCCAGTGAACCAGTGAATGCTGCTTCTTAGAGAGGGCTCATCAGTTTCACCTCTAAGTTCCTTTATGGACGTATTTCAGTCATGCTTCCTATTTTTCTTCTAACAAATACATTCTTCCTAACTGTGAGTCTTTATACTATGAGTACTATTACTAATTCTCGTCCAAAATGTTCTCCTAGAAAAGCCCCAGGAGCATTTCCAGAGCCTGGGATGGTTGCGAGGAGGTTAGGGCAGCGAACTACTGTGCAAAGAGCCAAGATCCATTACAAGGGAGACAAGAGCTGGGAGAAAACCTGAGATCACCAGACAGCCTGACTAAGCATTAATCCAAAGGGTCTGAGCCAGGATAACCTTGCATGGTATAGCATCTCTAGCGCGTTCCGATCCCTGCTGATTAGGAAGGCCAGGTAAGGCCAGCCATCAGATGAGAAGACAGGAGGGCTCTGAACAGGACACTGCCATCCACAAACATTCCTATTGGGGTGAAATGATAAGTTCTCTCACAAAAAAAAAAAGTACATATTATTTTTTGAGACTGTGGTAGGGAAAAGGATGCAAAAGTCATATATAGCATGTAGATGGATCTTGTATCAATCTAGAAGCTCTCTTGGATGCTCTAGAAACTAAATTCAAATCTACTAAAAATCAGGCAGGGATAGAAGGAAAAATTACAGGCTCGGGACCTAGGTTAGAATCCTGGTCCTGTCAATTTATAGCTCTGAAAGATTCTGAACTCTACCTCCCCTCCCTGACTCAGTTATATCCTCTCTCAGACTCTCAGTATATTTACTTAAAAAAGAGAATAATAATATGTGTCTAACAAAATTATTGTAAGAATTAACCAATATATTGTATTTATTATAATGGACAGACATCAGGCATTCAAAAATAGTTATTATTACTATTGTTATTATTATCATCCATTGAGTTTTGTAGTTTGAAGCACAGAGAAGTGCACAAACTACAAGTGTTTAGCTACGTGAGTTATCACAAAGTAAACATACTCATGTAGCCACCACTGAGATTAAAAACAGAAGCAAGCCTCCTGTACTCTCTCCCCTCACCTCAGATGTAGTCATTTTTCTGACTTTTAATACCAGAGATTAGTTTAGCATGTTTTTGAAATTGCTACAAATGTAGAAATTTGTGCAACTGTGTCCTGTTTTGTGTTCAGCTTCTCTCACAAAATATGATACTTGTGAGATCTATAGCTTGCAGCAGTAGTTTATTAATTTTCATTGCTATGTAGTATTTTATTTTAAATGGGTATTTACACTGCTAGTGAACATTTGGAATATTTCTAGTTTTTAGTTACTTACTATTAGCATTGTCCTGAAAATTCTCATACTTGTCTCTGGTGACAAATTGACATAATTCTGTTCTATACAAACTTAGGAATGAAATTTTGGTCATGAGTGTGTGCATGTTTAATTTTAGGAGACACTGCAAGACAATTTCAAAAGGGATTGTTTTCATGTATCTTCCACCAACATCTTATGAGAATTCCTACTTGTCTGCATCTTCACTAACACTTGGTATTTTAAATTGCTTTAAGAAGTCAGCCATTCTGGTTTGTGTGTTATGATATCTCACAGGATTTTAATTTACATTTCACTGATAACTAATAAAGTCAAGCTCCTTTTAGTATATTTACTTCCAATTTCAATATTGTCTTACGTGCAGTGCCTATTCAAATGTTCAGACCTCTTCCTATTTTTATTATTTCTTTGTTTTTTGTTGTAGCCATTTTATTGCTGGTTTATTAAAAACTTTTTGATATATTCTCTATATAAATTGTTTATCAATTGAAGAAAAAATGTTTATAGTTTCTTCAGTGGCCTTTCCTTTAGCCTCAGGGATGCCTGAAGTTGCAACCTTTGGTCAAATTCTCCTTGCAACACAAATACTCAAGAAATTGTCTGGAGTTTATTTATGTCAGATCCAAGATAACAGAGCATTCCACCTAGGACTATGAAGAAAGATAAGCCACTAACAACCTAGAAATGTCAAAAAACAGCCATCATTTACATAACCCTATGGGATTTTTAAATTTCCTCTTGTAAATTATTTCTATAGTCTAACATGATAATCTTTTGGTGTGGTAGGAGTCCCTACTTGCCTCTACTTAGCTTTGTACATCATACACCTACTAGATGACAGGGTTACCTGCGGTGGTCTATGAGAAAAAGGCACCAACATTTCTATATTTATACAATTTAATGTTATCATACAGAGAAGGAAACTATGCTTCTATATGGGCTACAGATAGTTAATCTCCTTTTAAAAACCCCAAATTCTAAGGTCTTAAAAAAAGAGACAATAATTCAAACTGCCACAAGGGCTGTTTAGAAACAACCATAGAATATAAAATAAAATTTGAGTGTAACAATATGTACTAAGTGAATTTGCCATTAAGACGTACTTGTTATCTTCACTGTTGGTTTCTGCCTTTGAAGAATACACTTTGGGGAAAGTTCAAAGATGACATTTTAATTTGGATAACATATATTAGGTCACAGAGATTTCTAAAATGTGTGTCTGTCTTATGTCAAATGAGCTTGGTATTCTCCGTGAGGTTCTGCAGTGGAGATATGTAGTCCTACCATTTGCTATAATATCCTTTTTCTTTTTCCTCCCTCCCAACCTCTCTCTCTCCCCCCCTTCTTTCTTTTGTCCCTTCCTCTCTTCCTCTTCTTCCTCTTCCCTACTTGCCTTCTTCCCTTCCCTTTCCCCCCACCCCCGACCATTCCCTCTTTTTAACCAAAATCTAAATTGAATCTACCTGGAAGGGAAAAGGTGTTTGTCATATATCAAAAGACACCTTTCATCTTTTTTCTTCTCTGTGAACTTACTGAAGGCTTGAGGGGTAGAAGCAGACCAGCAATTTCACACAGATAGTGATCATTCTGTATTCAGTTATTTGCGGATAGAGTCAAGGTTTATATAAATGCACACACACAAATGTGTACATGCTCTCACACTGTGAAATAATCAGACATCCACTCCCAAATTTCTGCCCTCAAAATTAAATAAGACAAATTAAAAATTTTTTCCAATGACAAACGAAAGAACATAAAACAAATGAAAGTGCCACTAATACCTACTTCTACTTTTTGAATACTCAATAGCAATATTCTAGTGCCTTCTCCTTTAAGTCTCTGCAATTACCATAACAAAGGGAAGGACAAGCTTTTCTTTTTTGACAGCTTCTTTAAACCTTGTTTCTCCAGCTCTCAAGGTCATATCTACCCTCTGACTACAATACCTAGTCTCATCCCTCTGAGATGGTGAAGTCTTCATGAAGCTTTTGAGCATCAGCAGGTAATGCAATGCCAGCCTCTCTGCCAGAGGCATTTTGTGTTTTCAATCTGCTCTTATATAGAATAATCTTAGGCGCTTGAACACTGGATGGAAGATCTCTTTATCCGTTGTTTTATGCAAAATACTTAATGACAATTGAAAATAGAGATGAAGATATAAAGTCTAACATTTTTTTCATATTAGATTATAATTGATAGAGGTCAATTGTGGACGATAATGATAAGGTGAGATCTAACATTGTTGACAACTCACTATGTGTCACAACTCTTCTAACACTTGACAAAAATATCCCTTCTAACAGTCACAACAGCTCTAGGAGTGAAGCATTATAAGAGAGGAATCTGGACTCTAATCTTGATGATGATGCTCTCTGTGTGATCCCACACAAATCAGTGAACCTCTTTGGGCCTTAATTTCCCAATATGTGCTAGTCACCTACTGATGCATTATCTTAAAATGCAGGAGTTGAAAACAACAAACATTTACCATCTTACATAGTTTCTGGAGTCAGGAATCCAGGACTGGCTAAGTTGGGAGGTTCTGGCTCAGGATAGTAGTATTAGTCAGGGCTGCAAACATCTGAAGGCGTGATCCGGGTTGGGGAATCTGCTCATAAGCTCACTCACTTTGTTGTTGGAAGACTGAAGGCCTCAGTTCCTCCCCATGTGTCCCTCTCCACCGGGCCCTTCATGACAGGGCAGCTGACTTGCTCCACAGTGAGTGACCCAAGGAGAGTGAATGAGACAGAGTCCTCGGTGCCTTAGAACCTAGTCTACAAAGTTGCACTTCATCATTTCTCACTAGCTTTTTTCTATTCTAAGAAGCAAGTCACCAAATGCAGCCCCCACCTAAGTAGAGAAAAATTAGACCTTACTTTTGTGGGATGGCCTATCAAAGAATTTGATATGGGGACACATTTTTAAACCACCATACCCACTGTAAAAGTTAATAAGGTGCGGGCCATTGGTGAATTTCGGTGGGTCCTTGAAAACCCTCAAATTTTGCAAAAATGGACTTCAAACATATTTAAAGCCCACTAACCACTTCCTCCTCCTAGTGCTGGATCAGAATGGTGGCCTTGCTCCCATATGTCATATTGAAAATCTTAGAGCCAGCCTTACTTATAAAAATTATTACTCTTAGTTATAGTACTAATAATATTTCATTAGTAGCTTAGTGAACTTTTATATATGTTTTCATCCATGTAACTACCACCACGTAACCACCAAGTTATAAAACATTTGCAATACTCCAGAAGGCTTTCTTAAAGCCCCTTGCTATAGACATCACTGTCCCCCAGAGAAAACCACTATTCTGATCTCTGTCAACAAAGATTAGTTTGCCTGTTTTTAAACTTCACTTGTATAGAATCATACATTGAAAGTTTATTTCTCTGGCTTCTTTAGCTCAATACACCTTACTTTTAAGTGTATGAGCACTTATCCTGAGTCCAGACAGATCATCTGATCAAAATACAGCCTGCACAGATGTTTGAAGTTATCACAAAAATTCACTTCCTAAAAGACTGGGCATTAATCCCTTGAAGTAGTATGAAAAATAGCAAATTTGAGAGCTAAAGTAAAACTCTGAATTTGTTTTCCAGATAAAGAACTCCTTGTTTATATCAATTAATTAAATAAATATGTCTGTGTCCTTTCTATGTACCAGGTGTTGGAATACATGATTGACATGTAAACATCAATAGGCATATTTTCTGATCAAAAGTAGCTCTGGCCCACTGATTCAGGCATGATCATGATACAATGCTATAAGTACAGTTGTCCCTTGGTATCCATGGTGCATTGGTTCCAGCATCCCCCATGATACCAAAATCTACAGGTGCTCAGGTCCATAATATAAAATAGTGTAGTATTTACATATAACCTACAAAACTCTAGTATACTTTAAACCATCTCTAGATTACTTGTAATACCTAATACAATGTAAATACTATGTAAATAATTATTCAGGGTATAATGACAAGAAAAAAGTTCGTACATGTTTAATACAGTCACGACAGTCCATTTTTTTTTTCTGAATATTTTCAATTTGCCATTGGTTGAATCCACAGATGCAGAATTCGTGGATACAGACAGCCGACTGTTCTGCAATGGAAGTGAGCAGACCAAGAACAGGGAACCGCTGCTGTCGACAAGGGCCAGAGATGTGATCTTTGAAAGGCTCTATAGGAGTAACTAGGACTTTGATATTGAGACAAGGATTGTAGACAAGAGTTATACTAAAAGAAAAGATGCAGTAGCTATAAAAATTTGCAGGAAAAGTAGGCATAGTACATTTGGGAGATGGCATGAATGGAAGGATGAAGGTTGAAGATCAGGCTGTAAAGGTGTCGCATCCGGATCATGAATCTCTGTACACACTACGGTTATGAGCTTATATTTTACCCTGTAGACTTCAAGAACCTTCGAAAGGGTTTAAGAAAGGAAATGGCATGATCATATTTGCATGAAAATAACTCCAGAAGCTATTAAGATAATAAATTAGGAAAGGAAGAAAATGGGAGCTGGAGTTTGCAGATGACATTCCAGGGTCCCCAAGTCTCCTGGCATTGTGCATACAATTGTGCTAGTTACAGGCATATGCATATGGAGATGGAAATGTGCTTCCCCCACCCCTGAGCCAGGTCCATGACCCACGTGGTTAAAAACCATTGCATTAAACGATCGTTTAATGTAGATTGAGTCACAAGATAGAACTATATAAATCACTGTGTAACTAAGTCCAATAGTTGTTTTCCAAATAATTCAATTATTTCATAATACTTAAATTGTATTTTCTTGCTATCTAATAAACTGAGACACTACTTAAGGTAGGAATTTTACTTGTTTTTATTTAAATTCCTAAAATCTAGCACAATGCTAAGGGCATAGTTTGTGTTCAACATCTTGTTGAGTGAATGAAATTAATAACCCAAAGTACAAACAGCTACTGTAGAAGGTGATGTTAATACTTGTTTCATAGCGTCATAGTGAGGGTTAAGTTAAAGAAAACTATAGATTTAAAGTACTTGATATTTCATGATACAGAATTGGTATTCAGTACATCTCAGTTGTTAATTGTATTAGGCTTGCCTTCAATAACACACATAAACTTCCATCTAACAATGTCTATAAGGAAATCATTAAATACTAAATAAGGATCAGGGTAATAATTTGCCAAACATTGATTTTAAAAATGCTACCAATGATGTGAGCCTAAATTGCTGTCAGGAATAAGAGTTAGAAAGAAAATTTTTTGATTACTTTTAATTAGCTTTTGATCTTCCCCTCACTGGCCTTTTATCCTCTCTATGGTAAAAAAATAATGAGGAAAAAAATGAATCAAGGTACTAAATCAAAATGAAGCAGTTATTAAAATTCTCTCTAGGGACTTCATTCACATCACATAAACATTTCTAGTTCTAAGTATCATAAATGGTATAAGTTCCTTTTCTACAAAACATTCTAAACAAAACAGTATCTGGAAGATTTCCAAAGCAACTAAAAAACATACGGGAAAAAAATACACTAACATAATATTGTTGAGTACAATGCAGGAAAGAAAATATTCTGAAGACTAAATGCAATAAATAGTAATATGAAGTGTCTGGTGTGTGATCATCTCAGCAAGAGGAGGCCCATGCACCACAGTGTGCCCTTCCTTTTCGCACTGGTTATGGTGCCTATAGAGAGAAGCTGACTCCCCATTCTCAAGTCAGGCAGCAGAAACCGGGGAGGAGCAGCCCGAGCATACTACACAAAGTTCATACCCATCTCTGTCTTCTTGCTGCTAATTTCCAGGATGTGTATTGACATCCTTACCAGCTTACAAAAAAAAAAAAAAAAAAGGAAACATGATTGGGGACAATGAAATATCTTCCTCATAAGGTATGATGATAACGATTTTTAGAAATGATTTGTGTCAAATAATGCATTTTTTAAAAAAAGAATCAGTAGTAGTTTAATTCTCACTATGTATAATTCATATTTAAGGGATTCTTTCTTATAAAAAGAAAGAATATTACTTTAATAACCTCACAGTTCCTCTATTATTTTTAGGTGAATATGGAATAATTTGCTTCAAAAATGTTAGAATAAGGCAACTGACTCCCTAAAAATGAAAGGTACCTGAGATCAGGGCCAAGGATAGTAAGGGAAAAATTGTCATATTATCTAGATTACTTTGGTACAATGTGATTACACATAATGATGTTCCTGAACTACCTCTTGGCTGTTGCTACAAGGGAAAAATATTTACTTGTGTTTTGATATCCACTTTTCTGTGGAACATGGATCTCTGGTAAGAAGTGACTTTAAGCAAAGGGTGTTTATAAATCCTCCTGTCCCACCCTAAATACATAAAACCTGGCATAAGATGGCAAAGCAAAGAGGACATAGTCCCAGATCAATTATTTTAGAGAGTCTGAGGGCTGGGATACCACTCAGCCGTATAGAAATCAATCAATACCAGCTTGGTAGTCTGAGTAAGTGTGTGTGTGAAGAATCAGACCGAAGCCAGAACCAGTCAATCCAGGACTGACTAGGCAACAATAAATATGGGCACCAAGAGGTTTTCACTGGATCCAATATCCTGTAGATACTATTTTAAAATGTCTTGGAGGTAGCTACTGCAGAGCCGATATGAAAGGCATTAGTGTCCTTAGCAGCCCAAGGGAGTTTGTTTGCCCCTCCCACCATGTGAGGACACAGTAAGAAGCCGCGTCTGTGAACAAGAAAGTCAGCCTTCATCAGACACCGAACTTGTCAGCCCCTCGATCTGGGCCTTCCCAGACTCCAGAACTGTGAGAAGTAAATTTTCATTGTTTATAAGCCACCCAGTCGAAGGTATTTTGTCCTAGCAGCACAAACAGACTACGACAGAGGTCATTCATAAATAGGGACTTTCTGACCTTTAAAATCCTATTCCTTTGAAACATAAGCCTTCTCAATTCCCTTCAAATCAAGCAAATCTCTGATAAGCCAAGCCTTGTATTGTCTCTGGGACATGATATTTATCACAGTAACTTCAACTTCACGGCAAGTTTGTCTTCAGTGAAAGTCCTAGCATTTATGTGATTCTACGTATTTGAATCTCAAATATTTGGAATATCAAATAATGTTTCATTACTTATAGTCCTTGGGGCATCATTTTTCTCAGCTTTTACATCCAATGACTATCCTTTATTGTCATTTATCTCCTTGAGGGGAATGTAATTTTTGTTAGAACTCATTTTTGGCTGTGGTTGGTTGGTTTGCTCTTTGAGTAACATGTGCCCTGGATGGTGCAAGTGTCCCTGTAGAGCAATTATAAGTTCCCTGTGCTAGAGCCCCAAGTGTTTCATGAATCTTGAACCCATATCTATATTATATTCTTAGCTTTGGCTGGTGTAGGGTAAATTTGGGTCTCACTTCCATGCACAGCAGAAAATAGGGAGTTTTAGCTTCTCATGAAAAATTTCTTTTTCACAAGCAGTGAGGTAGATGGAAAGCTTCTTTGTCGTCTTCTACTTGTTGGCCAAGTTGATCTAGGTTCTCTTTTATGGACTTGGGCTATCCTTTGAAGGTCCCAAATCAGTTTCAGTTTTCTGCTTGCTCTGGGGGTAAGGCCATGTATCTTGACCTTTTTGGGGTTTAGTATTCCAGCCAAATAAGACAATTTCTCAGGTGGGATACATTTGGCAGTATGTAAGTGTAAGTGAAGTTATTAATAATAATTAATTAATTAGTAATAATTAGTAATAATTACTTTCATGTTGAGTATTTACAATACCTGTTGATTTTTTCTCCTTGTCTTTAAACTCTTCTAGAAGTTGTTATTGTTATCATCATTATATGATTATGATATGATATGATTATGACATGACCCTATGATATTATTATTATCAACATTATTATGATGCATTATTATTGGGTACATGTAAGGTCTGTCAGTCCTTAATTCAGTTGCCTGAGTCATGATTCAACATTCTTTCCCTATTTGTAATAGTGGCCTTCCATGTATTTTGTGCATTTTAGCTATTGAAACCAGTGCCTTTACAAAGAGGAGTGACTCTAGCAGTAAAGACATTAGAAGATAACCTTTATGCAGATAAACTTTTATCAAGACTATTAAAATCACACCACATAAGTAAGGGAGATAGTTGCATATTTTACTTATGCAAAATGCTATCTCTAGATGCACTCACAAGGTCTCTATTTTCTACAGATGAGCTACTTCTTTGCTCATTCATCCATTAGGACAGCATTTCTGGAAATGTTTATCTATTGCCTCAAATGTGTTATGCACTCCTGTAGGGGTTGGAAGTACAGAGATGAATAAAGTGAACAAGAGTATGTCCCTATTCTCAAGGAATTTACAAATTAAGTAGTTCCAATGATCGATGATCAAAGACAGCAGTTATGTCACAAGGAGAAAAGGGGTAATTTTACCTGGAGATGGAAGGGGCTCAAGAAAGGCATAATTGCTGACCTGGACCTTAGGAACATGGGTGGGAGAAAATCAGGGTGACCAGAGTTTAGAGGTGGAGAACAGAGAGGTGGATGTAACAGGTGTGAAATTGTGAAGGTGCCTGTGGATAGTAGAGCTGTTGGAAATTGGTGTGCCAGTAGAAGAGTTTGAGGCAAGGCTCAGCAAGAATTTAGATGCTGAAAGTAACTAGGGACCATACCACACTAAGGCTTGGAAAGCAAACGGGTGATGAGGCTAACGAAAGAACTTAAGCAGGGAATCGCATAGATTTTGTGTTTAGAGAAAATTTTTGGCTTCTAGGAAAATCAGACCCCGATATCTGACTTAGGAACATGTTTTAGTTCCTTTCATCTTCTGGACTGCCATTTAGCATAATTTGAAGACAATTTAGCTGGAAGTAACTAGGATGGCCAATAGAGATTTTTTTTTTTCTCCTTCACATCTCTATGGACAACTCTGAACTTGAAGCCTGCTGAAAGAATGTGGTGCTTGATGAAATCAGGTAGTATTCCTGAGGGCTCAACATAGTCAGGTACTTGCTGGTGCAGAATGGGATCCCGAACTAACACTGGCCAACTTTGAATACTCATCTTAAAACAAAAAAATCAGAATCTGAGCATGGAGCTTACGTTTAAGAAATAACAAAACTGTTCTTTACCTATTTGTGTCTAAGTGTGGAGAGAAGGATGAGATAGGAGCACAACTAAGTTTTCTGCAAATTATTCTGCCATGGGCTTTCAGATCCGTTTTAGCAATTGAGGGATGATTTTTTTTCTTAAAGATCCATATTTCTAACACTTTATAATCAGACCCCCTAGCCTTCCTCTGGGTTATTTTTTGAGTAATTGATCAGTATATTTAAATTCAGGAAAAAAACTTGAATGTCATGGCTTGGTATTTTGATTTTCCAATATAATATGTCACTAGAATGAGGTAACATTTGTGAACATGGGTTCTTAGCTTCAATGTGATGTAAATATATACTATCAGGAATTTTTCAATATAATGACTAATTTTATTGATAGATCATGAGAGGTACATTATGCCTTTGATAAACTATGCTGAAATTATTAGTAGAACACTGAGCTGTAATGGCCCCCAGCTTAGTTATGTTAGCACACAGCCTGTTTCTTAAGCATGTCCTCGGTGAGATCCAATATACAAAAATATATTTATATGAGAAAAAAATCTCTGCTGTGAGTCAGAAGGAAGATATCATAAAAAAAGCAGTTATCTCCCCAGGCTCCTCATGGTCTGTTCTTCAAAGTCTCAGCTAGGGAAATAAACAGGTTTAGATGGAGTTTGCTTCTTCTAACGCCTTAAACTATTATACATTAGCCCAGCCACAAGAGAGGGTGAGAACCATGAAAGGAAACGTGCTTCCTAAGAAAGTGTCCATTTAGAAGTGATTGGCAATATTCTGATTGCTAGATTTTTCACACTTCTTGACAATCTAAAGCTATTTTTTTCACACCTCTTGCAGAAGTCAACCTGCAAAGCTGCTGCACTTCATTTTGTGGTTCACATACCATCCGGCTGAGTGAGGCAACACTCAGGGGGAGCCTGCTGACATGGAAGTTGCTGAGAAACAAATAAAATGCTGTTAAAAATTGCTTAGATCCCCAGCCTGTACTTGGTGGCCCTCTCTGCCTCACAATGATGTTTTACATGCATTAGGTTGGGTTGGTGATAGAGTCCCTATTCCGGGAGTGGTAAGAATTCCAAGGAATACTTAACTCTGACAGATTTTTTTTTTTAACTAATGAACTTTATTTTTTTAGAGCAGTTTTAGATTCACAACAAAATTGAGGGGAAAGTTCAGAGAGCTCCTATATCCCCCTTGTACCCACATATGCACGTTATGAAGTTATTACACAGTAGTTATTAATCATTTTATATCTGCTATTCTTGTCTTACTAATGAGATTGTTACTTTCTTTGATTAGGAAGATTGTGCTAGATTGTGCCTTGTCCTTTCACATCCCATACTTGGGAGGGATCTAATGCAGGTTGGTTGACTGATCAAGATGCTAGGCCTTCGTAGCCCATTGAGACCATGTCTTATGTGTAGATGCCTTATCACATGAAGCCACTTGGTACAGTGGAAATGGCACTGACTTTGGAGTCAGACATATCTGGTTTGGATTCTTCCCTTTACATTTATTAACAACTAAATTTACTCTTCAGAGTTTGTTTTTGCTTCATATAAAATAAGCAAAACATTACTGTTTTGCATAAGTGTTATAAGAGAATGTGTCTACTGATAATGTGTGTGTAGTATAGCTAGCACAGACTTTGGTGAGTAACTTAGTGAACATCATTCCCCTCCTATTATCCTCTCCCACCCGTGGCTTTACCTGAGATTCTTTTTTTTATCAATTCTCTCCCAGAATTCATATACTTTTATCTTGCTCGAGTATTAATTTAAATATATAAATTGATGGTATATATCAATGAAGCTAGGAGGAAAAAAGAAAGGAAGATTGGTAAAAAGGTATCACAGGGAAAGTAGAAATAGAAAATAGAAAGTAGGAATTCCAAGTTTCAGATGATGAGAGATGTTCTTAGACACTCTAAAAGGAAGCTTTTAGAAGACTCATGTAGACCTCAGTAGCTTTACTACATTTCAACTTGTGTACTTGAATGGTGGCCCTTTGAAGTTATTATGCAAGTGGCATGCAAATATAGTTCCTATATTCATGAAAAGGGAATTTCTCAACCTTAGCAAGAACGTAGTAATACCCCCATGATAGACTCAGATGTCAAAAACATCTGTAGTTTTTTCAGACTCTTGGATTAGTGAAGAAAGTACAAGTGAGGAGACCTGGACTCTCATTTTGGCTCCTGTGTAATGTATGATCTAATCTTGGGCAAGGCGTTTAGCCTTTGAGGAAGCTTCATCATTTGGGCATTAGTAGGCATCACAGAGTTGTTCCAATGTTCAAGTATAAAGAATAGAAACACTACACAAAGATTATTGTGCACAGCATGCCAAGTGCAGTGAATAGCTGCCTGCTTTAGGTTGCAGGAATGTACCCACTCTAAGGAGTGAAGGAAAGACAAAATAGGGAAGAAATAGAGAACAAAAGGGGGCTGAAAAGGGATAAAAGCAATCCTCACTATAATAAGAAGTCTAAGAGAAATGGTTTTAGAGAACAAACAGTGTAAACTCATTCCAATTAGATCACGGCCGCTGAACAGTATTGTTTACACCAAAGACATTTTTTACCCTGGTTTTTGATGAAAAGGGGATTGGGAAGTTTCATTGCAAAATTAGGTTTGCTTTTAAGAACAATAAATTTATGAAATAGGCTACAAACATGTCTTGGGAAGCCCGGCACTATAATGGTAGCTGATTAAATACACTCAGTGACTTCCATTTGCGACAATCTCCCTCAGCAGGGAAAGGAATAATGTCACAGGAAAGACATTGAGGAGGCAGAAGGGATTGACTGGACCAGAATGATAAATGGGTAAGGAGGTTATATTACTTCTGAGAGCTAGAAAAACTGAGATTACAATAGCTGAAGAAAAGATATTGAAGAGCAGAGATATGATTGAAGCTTTTAAGATGTTAAAAAGGATAGTAAAGGTCAAAATAGATAAGCTTTGTGAACGATAATGACAAACACTGAAATTTAAGAACACATTCTAAAAATAAGCAGTGGATAGAAGGAGATTACTTTTTCTGTTGTTCAGTAAAACCCTGCATATTCTGTCCA
This sequence comes from Daubentonia madagascariensis, assembly GCA_023783475.1. Classification (NCBI taxonomy): domain Eukaryota; kingdom Metazoa; phylum Chordata; class Mammalia; order Primates; family Daubentoniidae; genus Daubentonia; species Daubentonia madagascariensis. The sequence continues at coordinate 72,370,515 of JAKFHU010002088.1, read as the reverse complement.
CTTCTAAATTATCTTTGTCAAACAATCATAGCCCAGGAAGGCGTGGACCCAAAAACATCATGCATCGTTACAAAGTAGATAGGGATTCAAATCAGAATTAAAATTGCAACTCATAAAATGTTCCTGAGGCTGCACATTTATTTCTTCAGAGGACCAATGATAGAAACATGAATAATAAGTGGATTTGTTTAAAAGGCCTATGAACTTTGTTCCTCTAATGAAGATTTGCATTTGCTTTGGCCAAGATTCATATAAGTATTACTGTCCTGGGATTACTTTTAAGTTCATTTATCATTTTGGGAGATTCAGAGCCATGCAAGGAATTGGTGTAAATTAAAATTGCAAATGCTATGAGGACATATTCACGGCATGAGCCTCAAACAAGTTTTAGTCTGTTTGTTGATTTTTTCCCCACCCTAGTCCAGACATCTTTATAACCTTTCTGACAGTGGACAATTTTTTCCAAGCTTCCTCTTTACTAAGCATGTCAATCTTTATGGACTCTGCCCAAACAAGTCTCATTTTCAACTCCTCTCCTTTGCCTTGCTTAAGGCTTAATCTGCTGTCACGGTGTGTCTCAGGTTTTTAGTTGCCTATTTTTGTCTCTGCAGAGGTCCCTTACATGCTGGCAGTTTAAAATCTCATTTAAAGAATGTTGGTGATATTTTATTTAGCATTTCTGGATTTGTCAAGCAGTCATCCATATTGCTTAGAAACACAAGCTATTGAATCTCTGTGAGTCTTTCAGTGACTAAAATAAACAATAAGATAAAATGGATGTTTTTACTCAATTATGAGGATTGATTAGCAATGATGGAAAATCTGCAAATGTCATTGCCCCAAATATGTATCCTTAAGACTTGAAAAATTCTTGCAATCACTTTAGGGATTTTCTTGAGGAAGGGAAGACCTCTATCTTCCTGTATCCTGATCCGTGTCCATCGGTTTCCCATGACTCTAATCACGGGGAGTTGCTGTATATCTTGATGGTCTCTTTCTTCTGGTCCTGTAGGCTTTAGTCACTCGTCTCCTGACCAATAATTCATAATTGACTCAGAAATACCAAAGGACATGTCCATGAAGAATTTCCTTCCAGCATTCCTCCTAAGGGCCTACTACAAACCTCCCGAAAGTCACTGGCAAGGTATGTTTGTCTTTATCCCACCTAATCTAGTCACCAGTGCCCTCTGGTAAGGAAGGCCAAATAATCTTCAGATGTATATAATTGTCACAAAAGCTAATCCAGTCTCTCCTACGTCTATCACCTCCACTTCTCCCAGAAAGATCCTGGGAACTCAGCTCCCACTACCTTCTATAGACACTGTTTTAGGTCAGGTGACAATGTGTCCCAGTCTGCCTAGTACAATGCCAGCTTTTATCTGTGGTCCTGGCATAATTATCAAAGTGCTTCCTTCCATTCTTAAAAGTGAACTAGTGTGGAAAATAAATAATATGGTCACCCTAGCTCTAGTCTAGTTCATATGTAAAACCTGACTTAGGAAGTGATATAACTGTCTTTTTCTTTACCCTTGAGTGAGTGCAGTTTTGGAGTGAAGCCATAGTCCTCTAACTTGCTGTGGCCCAGCACTGCCGGGCTTCTCAACTCTCTCCACTTATCCAAGCCTCCTTTGCTGCCATGCAGAACTTCAATCTGAGAGACTAGAGCAATTTCCAGACTTCTGCATAGCCCCTGATCCATGGCTTTCCACGTCCACGTCCTGTGCTGGTTCAGGCCACAGGATTCGACTTTCACCTTGATTCTTAATTTTTTGATAGATCTGTTAACTTGTCTAATATTCCAATTTTCCTTAAATCCTGTAAGTTGACTCTTAACCCCAGCCAGTGTCTCTCTTCCTGGGAGAGACTCTAATCCACAACTTGGCTGCATAGGAAAGATATCAACTCAATCTTTCTCCCATCCCTGACTTTCACATTGAATCTCCATTTGAAATCATTCAGTATCATTTGCTGAATCTAGTCTCCCAGAGGCACTCATTGACTGTATCATGCCTGAGTTGGTTTTTACCAATGGATTTTTGCCTCAAACCAGTCTTACCCTAAACCTTCCACGTCAACCTCACTGTACTGTCTTGATTCCTTAGTCCTTACTCCATCTTATTTGACATCAATTTTTTTTGGCTGCCGGTCCTATGCAGTCGATGATCCAACTTGCCTGAATCCCAATAGTATTTAAGCTAGGAACACATCTACAAACCAATATGAAAAAATATATGTATATGAGGAATTCAATTTGGTCACACAACAGTTTTGAAAAGATTGATTTTTTCCTTGTTGATGTGCAACTTTCTGTAGTTAATAGCTATTGTTTTCATGATAAGCAATTACCTAAATTCAATGTGGTTAAAAAACATAATACTTATTCAAAAATTACTATCGAATCTCTGCTGTATGGTCGGTCTTTGGTTAGGCTCAGTGAGGGATACAGAAATAAACATGGCATATACTCCATCCCATGCAAGGTCCAGTCTGGTAGAGAAGCTTACTAGTTTAATATATTTTGCATATGTGAGGATGATCTTGTATGCATGTGGAACAGATGTAGAGATGAATAAGAAAAAATCCATCTGCCTAGGATTCTAATCATAAGAAAATGAGCCATACTAAAGGGTCAGGAAAAATCACAGTAAAACCACAAACTTGTCAAAGGAGTTGTTTAATAGAGTAACAATACAAACTTTCTCCCTTATGTGGTTTAGTGGGAGGAAGAACAACCACAAAGCATAAATACTCTGTGACTCTCAGTATCAAATGCAGTTAGAGGATGAAATATAATAGTCAGACTCTAACTAAACAGAATGATAACTGTTCTTAAGTAAATCTATTAATTAAACTGAAAGCTTTGAATGTTGAGATTTTAAAGGAGGCTTTTTTTTTTTCATTGTTTCCCTATTCTTTAAATGAATGAAAGGTAGTACATTTTCCTAAGTTTTAGGGGGGTGATTTTATTTTAAAATTTTAAGTCGTCTTAGTTGGCAGAGGAAAAGCATAGTAAAGAGTATGGGTCACAGAACCAGAGAATTCTGGCATTTATTTCCAGCTGTGTGACTCAAACTCCGCAATTCATCCAAGATGACTGGCCAAACGTAATTTTTCTTTCCTTCCATATGCTTACCTCCTTTTTGAGCACTGCGGTTCCTTACTCTTCCTATTCTGTTGACCGTACTCCTTCTTCCTTTCCTACATTGTTCTTACTAGTCTTTTCAGTTGGTGGGGGGAAGGGGAGAGACAATATAAAACAAAATGAAATATCTTCTCCCCATCCATTCAATTCTTAACCATTCTTCAAGGGCCAGCTCACAAGGTATGCCTTATGAATATGTTAAAGGTATTTCATTAAAACTGATATTGGCTACAGACTTACTCAGGAAAACATTTGTTTGCCGTTTAACATGCTTTGTGAAAGCCTCAGGGAGATGTTTGTGGAGGGGAGAGATATTACCTCAATTCAGCTTTATGTAAACTTGGGGAGAACCAACCTGCCTCCTGAAGTACTGTATAGACAACTAGGTCTCTCCTGCTTTTTTCATGCATAAAATTGCCAGATTCTTTTTTCAACTGTGGGCCCTGAGTATGCAATGCTACCCAATAGTCCAGTAAATATAATTCTTAAAATCCCGTATCATCTCTGAGTCTTTTTCGAGTGATTAGAATTTTATATCTTTTCTTCTGAAATGTATACTATAAACAAGAACTTTGCATCTTTCAAATTGCTCCTTTCTTGCCTAGCAGTCCTAAAATTGACTTTGTTTCAATCTAAGTACAAAGAGAAGAGAATAAAAATGATTAAGAAGAGAAGAGGAAACTTTGGAAACAAAATTACAGAATGACAGCAGAATGAAGCAGTTTTAGGACAAAGAATACTTATGACAGTTGATAAGTGTCAGACTTTCCTTGGAAGACATGAAAAAGAAATCTTTGGTTAATTAACAAAAATCACTAACTTGGCAGAGTTCATTTTCTTCATGGTTGTATTTTCTCTCCCAGTGGGCAATAATTATTCTTCAAATGGCCCTATTGTTTTTATCTTAATAAATTTTGGTGATGATCACTAATGGAATTTCGTGTATAGAGTAGTTTGTGGAAATGGTCTCCCTTCTTACTATATGTGTTTAGCTGAACGAAGTCTCTTAAATTGATACTTCCTTCTTTGGCATCTATTGTAGATTTATCTGATTATCAATCCAGAAGTTCCCTAAGGATATAGGGAAGCTATTTTCCAACTTAAATATATCTCTTGCACACCAAATTTTAATAGGATGTATGTAATTGCCATTCATGTAGATATTCCCCATGTGGCAACACAGATTATCCAATTCTGCCAACCCAGAAATAATTGCTAAGATAAAGCAAACAACAGTTAAATTGAAGTGAAATAAAGTAATATCTCTGTTAATTATGAGGCTGATGTTCAATAGTATACTTGTCAAAATTCTATTATTAGAATAAAGATCATGTAAGGGGCATTATAATACATATCATAATATTCAAAAACACAGGGTATGGTTCTACATACATTAACCAAAATATTCTCAGAGGTGTTAAAACCCAAAGCTACATCTCCATGAAGAGACATAAGGAAAGGCTAAGGATGTATGCAATAAGGAATAGTGACCCCAAAGCCAGAGAGGTAAATGGCATCGAGGGGGGTGGGGCAGTCTACACTGACAGATTCCAGATACAAGGAATGCCCCATGGTAACCCTTGAAATATGCCTTCAGCATCTGCAGGACTAACACAGGGCATGGTTTTAGGGAGAAATTGGAGGTTGTACCTTTCAGTATTTTTAAAATCAGATTTACCTTGGGAATTAGGAGAACTTCTAATGTCACTGCAGGATCTGTGGCAGAGGCTATTATTGCTCACCAAGTATTCATCCACATGCTCCCCCTACTTTCCTGGAAATTAGGATGCCTATGGCTGTGTTCATGCCAATGGATTTAGTGGAAAGGATATGGCCACCCACAGGTCTGGCCCTTAAAAGCAACTCATGTGGTCTTTCAGCTCTTTCTTCCCATGTGTGGTGACCTTAAGGCCACATTCTTCAGATGGTACAGCCACAAGATGAAGAGGAGCCACCTGGTTCACTCATATTAAATTTACATCAATGAAAAATTAACCTTTAATTAGTGATGCCAGTGAGATTTTAGCATTTATTTGTTGCCATAGCATTGCTTATTTCATTCTGACTAAAACATAAACTGATACATAAGTGGGCAGCTGTAGTATCTAAAACCTACAATAGGTGACATAGTTTCAGGGGCTGAGCAGTAGGAGATGAGGAAACTGACAGTAGGGAAAAGAGAAAGTAATGAATGTTTTATGCAGTGGCAAAACTTTGGTAACATTGTTTCTTGCAATACCTTGGAGGCAGATCCCATGAGAAATAAATATTAATTGCCACTGAGATTTAGGGGACTTATTGTTACCACAGCATAGATGAGCCTGATCTGACTAACTCATAGCTTCTTAGCTGCTCCCCAATTATCCCCACTAGTTTTCCATGGTCTGCCCTTCTTTTGACAGAGAACAGAGGTGAACTTAAAGCACTTAACATTCTAGATGGAAGTACTAAATTATTGAAATGCACGCATGGATTCAGTCAATATTTTTAAAATACTTGCTATCTCCAGGACTCTGCTAACAGTTGTGGGGGAAAAGATAAAGACCCTGCCCTCAAAAAGAACAACTGCATAACTACAAAACAGCTAAAATTATGAAATAACTAAAGAAGAATGCACCATGAATCACAAATAGAGCAGTACACACAAAGTGCTATGGGAGGCAGAGGAGAAAGAAATTGTTTTCAGGTGGGGATTTTGGAAATTCTTCGCTGAGGAAGGAATATTTTAGGTGGCCTTGAATGGAATTGCCAGGGGTGTTGGGGGAAAGTTGTGGGCCGGGTGCAAGTAGAGCATTTCAGGAAAGAGCAAAGATACCACACAGAACAGCATCCAATACTGTCCAATAGTACACACAAGGGACTGATTTTAGATCTCTTCCTATTTACTCATGGAAAGGTGATAAAGGACAAAAGGGGATAAGACTACTACTCTGCATTCCAAAAGGTTCTTTCAATTACCTGATTTCATAGTGAAAGGGTTTCTAGTTATATACTGCATCATACAACTAAGTACTATTTACATACAGTCTTTTTTTTTCCTCTGATAGGATTGTAAACCCAGTGATAAGGGTCACACTTTTTCTCCTAATGTTTAATAGCCTATTGGGCACAAGACAAGTATTTGTTTTTGCCTGATTGACAAGATTTTCACAAGTGGTTCCAGAGTTTATTTTCATCCCATGTTCTTAGTGACCAGGAAACAAGATCTCGACCTCAACTAAGAACATGTCTCAGTCCCACCAAGACTGATTGGATTAGATGGCTCTATGGAGAAAGTGATCAACCTGCCGATAGAAAATCCAGTGTGCTGGCAGGAACTAGACAAAAGGATAATAAAACAAACACATATTTATTTTGTCATTAATGTTATTTGATTAAAAACTAATGTGATAGAAAAATAGTATATAAATATTTTATACACACACACACACATATATTGATACATATATATCTCCTAGCAACAACTCTACAAACTTAGTCATTATGCTTTGGCACATTGGTTTTAGGTCACTAATAAGAGGAGAAGCACCACCATGTGCCATTGAAATTTCTTGCCAGTGGCTTTCATAGGACAAAAGACAATTTTAGATTCTGGCCACATCAATTCTTGTTCTCCTGTTGCCCTGTGTATAGATACCATTTATTGTATATGTATTATGTGGCAGGATTTGGGCTAACTGTGTTATATGCAGCATCTCATTTTATGTGATCCTCATAGTAGCATAATGAAATCAGAAACAGTGGTCACATTTGCTGATGTGTAAGCTGAGGATTAGAGACATCAGATGGCAGTGTCCAGATGCAAACTTAGAGCTGCTGCACTATGAAGAATATAATGTAAGTAGTCAAAGTTCAGTGCCCCTAATTATGATGTCACAGAGTATTCCTTGACAGCACATACTGTCACCTGTAGGTTTGGAAGGGAAACAGCAATGCTCACTGCTTTTAAGCTGTCATTTTTTGTTGTTCTGATTGCTAAATAAAGATGTTTTGGTAGTCAAGAGGAGTAACTTAATGAGATAAAAGGTTATTTCCTAAGAAAAAGATATCAAGTGAGACCTGGGAAACATCTAGATAATTTAATTGAAAACAACTGAAATTTTCAGACGAGTACATTTTTTTAGCTTGATCCATTTAGTTTTTTTAAAAGAATTAATTTATTTTGAATGTATAAACACAATACTTACATCATAAATTGTTTCTTTCACAGACTCGAAATCTAAAGTTTCTTTCAATGGAGTTAATAAAATATGTAGCCAATATGATGATATTATTAGAAAATTTATAAAAAATTATGCCAAAAGAAAATACCATAGAGAAATCCAGCTAAAGAAAGGTTTTCATCCACAAGTCTAAGAAAAATTCTTCCTTGCTTCCACAACTTTGAATATGTAAGTCTTTGTTATTTTAATCAGAATTAGAATACCATATTTCCCAAGGTTATAAATCACTGTGTGTCTGTGTTACAGACACACACACATTCAGCTGACAATTTTGGTCATTCAAAGTATAAACATTTAAATCACTAAAAATTTCTTAGAAAATAAAGTATGCTTAGGCAGTCTTGATTCATGCCACCATTTTTTGGCACAAGGTTAATGGACATAGCATTTCAGAACTCACCTAGATTATCATGTTTATCCATCCTTCTAACCATACATGCATTCAAATATAATTTTGATTTCAAATATTTGCTTGAGTTTCTAGATATCTCCATAAATAGGAAAAATAATATTTGCCCATTCACCCTAAGTTATATATGAAGGCTCTCACTATTTTCACAGAAGATTTTACATCAATCCAAATTGGTATTATTAAGTTAAGGGTAAATCTATTGCTAGAATTGTCTACCTAAAACAGAGTGAGTCACTAAGGAAGAATCAGAGATCAAAGGAAGAAATAATATTAGCTATTGTTAAATAAGGTTCCTATTATAATTAATAAGCTATAACTTTAAGCAGTATGTGGTAGGACACTTTGAAATACCTTTTCTAGCCTCTTTTTCTCAGAAAGAAGCTTTTTTTCTAAGTCAATGATAAGGTGATGCAGAGCATGCTTAAGTTTTTACTCTGAGAAAGATCTGGGCAAGTTATATTCTATTTGAGAACATACCTTTATGGGACTTAATTTTAATTGTGAAGTAAAAAGATATTTCAATGTATTCTTCTAAGAACTGCTTTGGGCATATCATAACCTAGGACCAACCTAGCTCTGGAAAGTAAGAAAAAATGGGAAATAATTCATCAAAAACAAATTTAACCAAAGATGCCACTCATCTACATGTGTACAAATGAAGTTCTTAAATAATTTAAATCTTGAAAAAATAGGAATATATTAAGTATAAATATATGTTGGAAAAAAAAGAGGGAGAAAGACTTGAACAGAGACCATCAATGAGATGCAGTTGTATTTTTTGCCTTGGTTGGAGGTATTTGTATATTTAGAATTTTTTTTTATCATTATAGAAAGAGAAAGATAAAAGCAAACCTTATCTAGACATATAACCAGTCATTTTTTAGTCTTTCTTTTGATAAACAATTTGAAGTATGGATGTGCTACTGTATTTCAGTTAAATTGTACTCTGCAAATTAATCTCCAATTCCATTAAACAGAATTTTGATCTCTTCTTCTGATGAGCTTAAGATTTTGCACATTATGCATAGAATAATCTAACTCTTTATATCTTATGTTTTTATTTCTCATGTTCTTTCTGCAAACCCGGCTTTCCCAAATGCTTTTTCATGCTGAAACACCTTAGACTGACAGTTTTGGCTAGGGACACTCAATGCCTGTAATTAAAACTTAGATAAGTTCTCTTTGTCATAAAAAATAAATATGATTTATAAAAATTGGGTCACAGTTATTTGCTTTCCAAAAGCCTACGTTTCTGAGTTGGGCCTAGGATATGAAACACCCAAAGCTAATTTTCAGTTTGGTGGCTGTGTTCATAAATGTGAAATACTGGATGGCTGGATATTTGGCCTGCTTCTTATTCCAAAAACATATTACAGACATCCCCTATGGTGAAATATGAAACACAAATACATGAACCTGTTATAAAGAAAACTTTTTTAAAGTTATGTTCTATTGAAGGACTTTTAGTATAAAATTTGAGAAAGAAGAAACAATAGAGTGCTCTAATTATAACTTTAATACTTTTTATTTTCCTCATTTCTTACCACATAAAACTACCCTAATTGCTCCATCACCTATTTTTTAATATGTTTCTGATGTTCCTTGAAGACTGAGAAAAAAATATCTTTGCATGGATGTCTAAATATTTCACTGCAGGTTGAAAAGTAAAACTTTTTATTAAAGGGATGCAGAGTGCCCAACACTACACAAATGGCTTGAGCAATGTTTATTATTGATTTTTTTAAAATGATGAACTAACTATAAATTTAAAAATGACTAACCAACTTGGGCAATGCAATCTAAAGGGTTAGTGCTCAAATCAGTGGCTTATCTAATTTGACAAGTTGAGTAAGTTACTATGTTAATAGAGTAAAAATGATTCTCTGTTAGGCCTAATGAAGAAGCCATGTATAAACATTTCTATATATATGGCAAAGATATAGAAAAATGTCCAGTAGGTTGAAGAAATTGACAAAATATAAAAGCAGTTTTTAAAAATAAGAGGTTGTTACAACTGCCTCAATTTTAAAACAGTCCCATTCAACTGTTCATGAGAACACACCCTGTGCCAGGCCATATGTGTCCTGGATGTAGTGGGGAAGGGAGAAGGCATATTTACATAGGTGTAAGTGGTGTAGAAATAGAAAAAGAAAAGTTAAGAGAGTACAATTTTTTTACATAAGTGAGTAAATAAAACATGACAATTTACTCGGGTCATGAAAGGTGAATAGGAATTTTCTAGCTAAAAGAAGGAAAGAAAGATACTCTACACAAAAAGAAAGCATGACTAAACAGCACAGAGTTTGTAAAATGAGTGCAATATGTGGGCAGTGAAAAGCAGGTTGACTGAATAGCAAGGTAAAGGGGCTAAACAAATGGGAAATTGCATAAGAGAGGTGATCGATGGCCCCATTATGAGGGCTATGAATATCTTATTACAGAGTTTGCATTATTTTCTGGGCAATAACATGGGGACTTATGTAGTCATATCAGCATTTATAAAGAAAATTCTCACGAGACTGAAAATTAAATTGAAAGTGGAAGAGATCTACCTGCCTATATGGGGAGACCACAAAGGACACATTTTCAGTAAACAGCCCAGGAGAATACAGCAGCAAAGGCAGTGTGAGGACGGGAGTCTGCAGGCCAAAGGCAGCAGGCGTAAGAGGAATATGGGTGGATTCAAGACAGACCACGATGGAGGTTTGAACTAAACTTGATCGCTTAGATGTAGAAGTGGAAAAAGAACAAGGGATGGTGTGGATTCTGAAATAGATGTTCTATTAAGGAAATACATAGTTGCTATTTCAATATTTGTAATAGGTCTTAGAAAACATGGTATAAAACCTCAACTATTTTAGGGACTTTGAAAATGTATTAATTGTGGAGGAAATAAAATATATTTCCTTATTTAAGAAGAGATATATCATCACTTCTGTTATTCTATAAACAAGGTCCTATGTGTCAACTTGTAAATAGCTACACTCATTTGTAACTGGTCTATTTTTACAGAAGAACTTAGATAGATATATATTTTTTATATTCTGATTTTCCCCCATCTGCAAGCCTCCTATTCATTTCAAATCTATTTATTTATTTTCTTACTGCATAAAATTTTCTATGCCCTGTATTACTTATTCATGTTCTCCTCTCTCTTAAGAAATAAATAAATAAGCCTCTTCCTTCTCCCTCTCTGCCCAGCCTCCCTACTCCAACCTACTCTAGTCCTCATGCACCTCTCCTGCTTGGACACTTCAATGGCTAACTTCTCTGTGAAGACATCAATAGTTCCATGGCTTTCTGGCCTCTTCCACATATTTTAATTCTTGAAATTTCTGGTGTGTTTTTAGCTCACCAGACAGCACATGCTGCCTTGTATTGGTGCTGTTTTATGCATTCATTTATTGTACAAATCTTCAATGAGTACCTTGTTCATGGAAGGCACTATTCTAGGAATTTTATGTGTAGTTCGTCACTTTCATCTAAACTATAAGATCTTTGGGAGAAAAATTGGGTGTAATTCATCTTTGTAGTCCCACCACAAACAAATTAGTAGACTCTTAATAAATACTGACTCCTCATATGTGTGCGTGTATAAACATGTAGTGTGCTTATGTATATATTAATGCATATATATGTGTATATACATATAATTATATTGCTATGTTTCTATGTCCAAAAATGATAGAAAGAAGTGCTAATAAAATAAATTAATGATGATTAATCTTATGCTGAATTGTATAATTGTATACAAAATTTATGTTCTGTCCTTCTCACATTAAAGTTTTACATATAACTAATAACTAGCTTTTTAAGAATATCTGCCCATTATCAGGCGATGAAACTTGCACTATTCCCCAGGTTTTCTCTCCTTTGTCTCCGAAAGAACCGTTCATAGAATTATGCCACTGTTTTTTTCAGAAATAGCACATAGGCGTTTAAATGTCAAAGTAAATGGAAAAAGAAAATTTTATTTTGACTGTGATAACAACAAAAAGAAGAAGAAGTAAACGCAGCTTTTTCTACAAAGTGAGAAAAACAAAGCCACTGTAAGTGCACTGTGAGTAAAATTTCGCTGTTTGTTATTGTTTAAAAAGAGAAAATGGTGAAACTCAAGGTAAAATATTTTGTTCATATCTGAAAACACCATTGCCAGAGGGGTGAAGTGTTGTGAGTGTGTTGACCTTTGAAAGGCAGAGAGTCTCACCATGAAGCAAGAGCATTGAGTGCCTTTGAATCGTCACAAAATTATCAGCTGTACTTGTCCTACCTCCTCCACCCCCTGCACGACCCAGGCTGAGTAAGTAGATATCATTTCACAAAATGAAACTTGTGATATGCTAAGAGACTTTATGGATTAAACACTTACACACATACACACACACTAAAAAAAACAGTTAAATAGACCAAAAAAGGTGTTTTGAAGGGAATAATAGGAGCCCAGGTATAGTAAACATATACACCATACTTACTAAACATAGAGAGTTGTTAACTAGTTGATGGCCTTTGGTCATAATTAGATATAGAGCTGCAACTGTGGCCTTGTCCCCCTCGCCATGGTCAACAAGCTAGGACCCCAATTTCCTTGATATTTCCATAGACAAATAAGTATCTACAATTGTTTTTTTCTTACATAGATTTTTGATAATTGGAACATTACTGAATCATTTGCTGTAAAATATCTCCTATCACCTGACTGGCACGGATTATGATTAGGGTATTCCAATTCCACAACAGTAATTATTACACACCTTTCCAGGTTACCATATCCTGGTCACCTTCCATTTGAGGACCACTTTTAATTACAGAATCTCTACATTCAGAGTCAAAACAATATCTGCAAATTCACATAAGAAAATTTATCCTATGTTCTCTGCAATATTTCCATAGTCCCGATTTTGATGACAGAACATTTATTTGTATTTATTTTATAAACTTTTGTTTGAATCAGTTCAAAGAAGATCAGGTTTCCACTTTTAGGGCCTATTCAATTCAATTCAATTTGTTCACCATATGAGTCATCCAGACAAATTTCTGGAAGGGATGTCATTTACTACCTAGCCTGCCCATCCTGGGAGCCATAATGTTAACCAATTAGGTTTTACCTGAGTCAGGTATACATCCTGCAAAAACATTTTCCAAAGTGTATATGCAAAAGCTCTTATTCCTTCAGGCTTTGAGGAGAAATACTTGATAGTCTATTGAGTTTGGATATTGTCAGGGCTCAGAACACAATACCCCAAAGTACGGTGCCTTCACATGCTGAGTACTTTGAACTGGAGAAGACTGGGGAGGCCTCAGAAGCAAGTCCTCTCCGACCTTCTTGGCATCCCTTTCTCCCTCTCCCTTCCCCCCCCCAGCAGGTCACAAAACTAGAATTCTTCTCCCCAAAGCAAGCCATAAAACCTAGAAAGATCACTCTCTGACTTTCACCTCCCCCTAGCATCCTCATGTGACTAGTGTCCTTCCCCATACCCAGGGGGAATGAGTGTTTTACAGAAAGACAGAAAAAATATGTCCTTGCTAAATTCCCCCAGTTTATTGCCCTTAAATCATACCATTTTTGTCTAACCACGTTTCTTCACAGCTATCCAATTCTTTCAACAGACTTAACATAAAAATAGTTTTCTCTGGGTCTTTGAGTCTTTATTTCTGAAGGCTCCCACATCACAGAAAATTTTGATAAGTAAATTTGTTATGTTTTTCTCTTATTTATCTTTTACTATGGAGGTGTCAGCCATGACCCTTGCGATGGGTGAGGTAAAGGTATTACTATTTATCCCCTACAGTACCTTACATGTTTATCTCTATTTCAACATTTTGCGTGCCTATTAAAAGCTCTGAAACATCATTTATCATACTGTAATCAAATAGTTTTTATTATATACATATATATAATTTTATTTTATTATCTGAGTTCTCCTAGTTTATTTTTCTGGGATGGTTGTATCTATATTTGATCATAGGTCCTGCCACTTAGGGAGACTTCTCAGTCTCTGGTCTGCAATTTTACAAAGTTCAGATTTTAAATGCTAAGTTTCAGTAAGAATTTCTATGGCCTTTTGCAACCTCTATTCTTAATTACTCAGGGCATAAATTTTACTTTATACCTTACATGTACTGCAAAATGCTTAACAGTAGATATTTATCCATTAGAAAGGTTATTTTTCTATTTTTCAAGATAAAATTTTGATTTGCTCATTTCCAGATGCTTTGTTATGCTCCTTTGAGTTTGTTGGAACTACTGCAGAAATTGGAATGTGGTTTATACCCCACTCTTTTTGGCAAAAAGAGTAACTTCTAATTTGAAGCTGAAAACAGCTTTACAGAAATGCCATGACAAATTCTTTGTCATGTCATTAATCATCTCCCTTCCTCACCAGTAGAAGCTGATCACAATTTTACTTATTTTACCTTCTTACACCTCTGTTATTTAGGCTATACAGTGTCACATGCAAACTGTTCATACTGGCCAGTAATAGTTCAAGGTCACTGAGCTGAATATTCCATCAGACTCATTGCCTATTACAAAAGAGCAAATAATTTTAAACTGCATACATCTATTCATCCAAAATTCTGGGTCTGTGTTAGGAGTGGGGGGAACATAAAATTCATAGAATGCTTCAATGAATCATTATTCTTGCAACATATAATTGAGCATCCTTTTTGTTTATGCCTAAGCTGATAAAGTAATTCTTTAGGAAAGAAACAAGAGAGATAGCTTCTTTATGTTTTAGAAATATTCCATAACCCAAGAAAATCCTTGGACAACCATATGCATAGTTGAAATAAATATACCTGTTTGGGTGGTCACCCTGTGTCCTAGTTGGCCAGTGACTCAACTAGCCAGCACATGAAGGTAAAGGAAATAGAACTCACCAGCATACACTTCATATCAAAGGCAGAGTAGGCTAAATGTGTCTCTTTCAACTTTTATATCACCCCTTCCTAGCTTCCACAGCTTCCCTCTTTCATGACATTTTCCTCCTGTGAGGAAGTTTCAGGTATTAAATGTTAAACTAATTATATTCTTGGGTAAAACACTTTGGAGGGAGAAATATGTAGTCGCTTTTGGAGCCTACTGGGAAGACCTCTTATCGATTTTATGCCAACAGATGAGGTTACCAAAGCTCTCAGCAGAAAGTGTACTTCTCTGAAGTTCTTAATAACTGCATTCCTCTTCCTTGGTCTATAGTTGATGTTATGATAATTTTTATACCTTCCACAGCTTTGAGTTAACTGCACAGATAAGATTTTCAATCAATACTTGTTGAGTGATTCAAACCAAAACCTACTCTCAGGACTGATTGCTGGAGGATACCACTCCAGAAGGATTACCAGAATCTCATCTTGCTAATTATTGCAGCATGGCTCCTTTTAAATCTACAACACCATTTATTAGAGGATCTAGAGCTTTCTTACAAAGCTATTTTCTCCTGGTCTTCTGAAATTATATTAAGCCTTTTTAATATTTTTCTGGCATTTGGGTTTATGAATGCTAAATGACAAGATTTCTTCTATAAGTATTCACTTTTTAACCTATTAATGCTTTTGATAGCGTCTTCCTAACCATAACAAAATTTCCTAATACTCTTTCCATTTGTCAACATTCTAAGTAAGCTTATTTCTAATAATTAGTTCTTAAAATAAAAACCTACCGTAAAACTATAGTCTACCAAATATCTGAAAAGACCAAAACTTGCTGAATGCATTGATTTTTCGAAAGCTATCTGAAAATGGACCAGAATCACCCTTTGCCTAAACATCACTCACGGGAATCATGTATTTATTTCTTTACCTTCTATAGAACTGAATCAAGGTTGGAGCCAATAAAGAGCCCTCAGTACTGCTGTCATTTTGAAATCTCATCTCATTATGATGGACTGTCGATATCATGAGTCTTTCTCAATCTTTCAAAGGCACACATCCCCCATCTTATCTAGGAATTCGTCATCAGTTATATGCTATTATCTCAGTAATTGAAGAGTTTAGGACTAGAATCTCTAGACCAAAATGAAGACGGATAATATTTTTTTCATTTCTCTTAGCACTTAGATCATAAGCGCAGATTGATTTGAGCTCATCCTATTATCCCTGGTACCATTTTATCCCCTCAGCATTCCACACATAAGGTTGCTTTACTTAAAACTCCATAGAGATTTTCGGTGTTTGGAAGATGGGAAAAGAACGAATTAAAAACTGTAGGTAATTACTGTGTTTTAAAAGAAATGGAGATGTTTCTTTGTCTTTGAGAAAGAAAGTTTGGCTTAGTTTTGGAAAGCCATCTTGTTAGTGATTCTACATGCCTCCCCCCCAATCCATTTTCCATCCTTCCCTGCTCTGCTCCGAGTCACCAAAGGCTGACTCTTGGAGACTGAGGTTTTCTTGTGATGGCTGACATCTGGTTGGATTCAGCTAATGGGAGGCACTGGCAGGAGAACAGAGGACAACAGAGAGAATGGGGATATTTCTTCTCCCTCCTTTCTGGCCATAGCATCTCATTTTTGGAAGTGGCTGAGCCATCCAGGAACATCCTTCCTACTGGATAGTCCTTCATTCAGTGTTCAAATTTTACAGGTCCCCAGTAACACTATTCCATTACTCCTTAAGACTGAGCAGAAGGGTTAGATACCAGTTCTCCAAAATCACTCATCTCTCAGTGCCTCACCATCTCTTTTGTGTTCCCTTAACCCTGAGTATATACACTCCACAGCTATAATCTCCTTGGGGAATATTGGTCTTGTTCATCTCTTTATTTCTACACAGACACAGACACTTACCTGGGCATACTAGGTACTAATAAATGCTTGAAAGTTCAGTGTGGAATAAGACAAGATTTTAGGACGTCTACAGGTATTTACTGCACACTAGATATACTGACAACTTTCAAAATTTAAAGACTGTGATGCACTGGAAAGTGCATAGACTTTGATATCATACAGTACTGGGATTATTGTTGCCTCTCCCCCTTACCTTTCAGGCATTGTGGCCAGTTCTCTGGGCCTCTATTTCTTTATCTGTAAAATGGTGATAGTAATACTATCTCATAGTGATGCTGTGAGGATTACATGCGAGACGTTCTATAAAACACCCAGCACTGTCTCTGGCACACTGGGACTATTCCCTCTGCTCTTGCTTCAGGATGAATGTATTTTCAAAATTTGGCTAGCTTTCCTCTTTCCCGCAGGATAATAGAGCTGTTAAAAAGAACAGGCTCAGAGCAGCCACTCAATCAAAATTACCAAATGTTGAAAAGGTCAAAGCAGGATAGCATACCTTTATAATTCACAGATTATTGAATACATTAACATACCAATTCCTCATTCTTAAAGAAAAGATTATAATAAAGACTCAAAATGGCCACACATTAATCCTCTCCTGTGACAATAATTGTTCCTTTTCTGGGAAATGTACAAATGTAACCTCTGCTGACACTGAACTACAATTTGGATGCCACACTGTGTTTCTGGTTCTGATAACAAATGGATGCCCAGAAGGAGAGCAATGGGAGCTAGGCTGGATGTTCACAAAAGAAAAAGGCTTTCAAATATGCTGTGGGTTAATTTCAACCAATCTGCCAGGTCTAGAAAATTGTGTAATTGACATCCCTGCTGAAGAATATTTTGAGCTTTCACAAGGCTGGGCTAGGCTTTTTACACAGGCTTTAAACAAGCAATCAAATATCTGCTTTCAGAATTAAAGAGCCAAAAGACTAACTGATGTGAGTTCATGATTACAATGTCAAATATTTCTTTGTAACTGTTGGACCATTTTCAACTCAATCAGTTTCATTTTTGTTTCTCATGATATTTCCAGGGGTAACATAGACTCATAATCAAAGCCTGTAGAATTTTAAAGGGCTTTAGGGACCACTTAGCCCATCCTTCTCATTTTATAGATGAGAAAACTGAGGACCACAGAGGGTAAGTGGCTTGTTTGAGATCTCAAAGTTAGTTAATAGCTAGGCCTGAATAACACTGAAATCAACTTGAATTTTAAAGAGAAACCTATTGAAAATATTTCATGCGGGTTTCATTTTCTTCAAAACATCTCTTTAAGAAAAAGTTTAATAAGGCCTATGATGAAGGAATCACAAAACAAGTTGTTTGGATCACTTGAAGACAATCATGAAAATTAGGAAGGATAAACACCTTGGTATTAAGAGCTGTATTCCTAAAATCTTCTAAGGGAATGCCCAGTACTTCACTTCATTCCTTCCAGGAGCCACTTCATGGACCAAGACTATGCAACAAGGTTAGGCAACACGTCATTAAGATAATTCATGAAAAAAACTAATTATTTGGGAGGATCAAACTCATCATTTGGTAAGAGTTCAAAATTAGTTGCTTGAAGAAATTTGGTGCAAAATAGTCAAAAAATACTTTCACTTATTAAGGGATGGCATTGGCATAATAATGGGGGGATGGCAAGAATGGTGCAGGTGGTAGAAAAGGCTCATTGAAGTAACATGGCATGTATCCTCTGGGCAAGCATATAATCTGTAAAGGAGAGGGATCTACATCTAACCCATACTCATTTCAATAGATCTCAAAGCAAAATGACCTTCTGTTAGAGAACATAGTCCTAAGTACCCATTTCAAAGTTCTGTAATACAGTCTGTAATAGGCCCTGGTTTTATAACTTTTTTTTCTTTTGGCAGGCTAAAGAGAGATTTCATTTTCATTGATAATAGTTCAAAAAATAAATAAGTAAAAAGAGAACTATTGCTTACAAGTGATTGACCTTCATTACCAGGAACATGTCAGATCTTTTTCTTTTCTGTGTTGGGTAATGATGAGGATTCAGTGTTGTCCTGGTGATGGAGAATTTTACTGTATGGTTTCTTCTTCCCAGGAAAAAGATTATCCTTAGTTCTGAATGTTTCTTCTGCAGGCAACAGGGTAGAAAGGTATTTTCTAATCCCTCAGGACTCTGGTTGACTTCACGTGGATTGAAGAGTTAGATAAACTCTGCCAGTAATCCTAGAACTCTCCGGCCTACTTCTTCAAGTATTAAAAATACAACTTCTAAAAGCCTCTTTGATCCCTTATTTTCTGTTGCACTCACATATTGCAAAGAAAATAAAATCAATAGAGTGAATGTAGATTTCCAAAGTGCAAGCTCTCTTGTCACCTGACTTACCTGTTCTTACCTACTATGCTAGTTATTTTTCTTTTGCTCCCAACTCCCAATGCCAGATCCATTTCTCAGCCCTACCTGGTGTCCTGAAAGCCTGACATCTATGGACTGCATATTCCAGCAATCTTACCCTGTGACTTCCTGTTGGGTCAGGCAGGATGGAAGGACAGAAAGGTTGTCTTAGTGAGGTTCTAGTAAGAGACATATTTTTCTATGGCCAGAGCTCCTGTTGGCTGGTCCCTCCTCTAGGCTGCAGTTCTCAATGGACTCTGGCAACATGGTTTTCTTCCCTAATTCCTCGGGCCTGAGAATTGGAACTAGAGATCTGGAATTCCAACTGTTCCTAGACCCATAGTGCTTCACATTTCCCAGATGGTTTCTTTGGCTTCATCCTCACCTCTGTACATAATACTGTCTAGCTTCCTGACCATCTCTTTTGTGTAAGCCTTTTGTTTCTTGCCAGGACACTGACTGATACAGCCCTATCACTGTGGATCTAATCTTTGTTTATATTCCATTACATAATTACTCTTGATGGCAGTGTAGACAAAGTCTACCTCATTTTGCTAGTGTCCTTAGTGTCTCTATCACAAAGGCATGCAATTGGGATTTGATTGAGAACACTGACTGATTGCATAGGGAATGGACTGGCTGGTCTTATTAAAAGCTGCCTTTAAAAGTCTTCCTCAAAACCATTTCAGAGCATACATCCTGCTAATCAGCTAGAATTATTTATACCTTTGATTTGTACCATGACACCAGGGTATTTATTTCATAGCCAGAAAAAAAATAGTGAGATATTCACTATTCCCAGTTTATAGTGTGCTCAGACACCAACAATACAAAATCACTTTGTATCATATAGGTCTGGCTTTTTAGAAGCTTCATTTGTGAGAGATTATGTGAAGAGATTCATAATTTGTGAAGTTTCTGATCTTCACGTGCATCTGACTTCCTACCACCAAAATTTTAATCTTCCGTCAGGAATTTCATTCCTTTGGGTAAACTATTGCTTCACATTTAAAACAAATTATTTTTGAGCAGCTACCACATACCTTCTTCTGGACCTTGCTGTAGGAAAAAGGATTATGGTGGAAAATAGATGTATATAACAAATCAATAAACACATGAATAACTTATGTAATTTAAGATATAAAGAAATAACAGGAAGACAATAAAACAGGGTGATACAATCATGAGATAGGGCAGAGAAACTTTCAATAGAGTGGTCAAGGTAGACCTTAGATGCTCCATGATCCGCGACTGAAATGACCAGAAAATGCGATTATGGAAAGGTCTAGGGCAGGGTTAACAGACTGTGGTGGCCCACAGACCAAGTCTAACCTCCACCGGTTTTTGTAAATCAAGTTTTATTGGAACAGAGGAAGAGAGACATGCTCATGTGCTTATGTATTGTCTGTGGCTGCTTTCTTGCTACAATGGCAGAATTGAGTAGTTGTGACAGAGTGATCTCATGGCCCCATGGGTGAAAATATTTACTATCTGGCCTTTTATAGCAAAAATTTCTTGATCTTTGGCCTTGAGGAAGAACATTCCAAAGACAAAGAAGGGCTAGTGTGAGAGCTTTAAGGGAGGAATGTGTTTGGAGACCAAGGTGTCTGGCGTACAGCATGTGAGGTGGAGAGTGGCTGAGGACGACATCCCTGGTGTGCAGGTCAAGACTGTAATAAACAGACTGGGTTTTATTCTTCATGGGGAAGGAAGCAGTTTTTTTTTTTTTGACCTTTAGTCCTAGAGTAAAGTGGTCTATGTTTACTTTTGAAATGCCAAACACATTTGAAATGTGTTTTCATAGATAGCTTTTTTATCTCATTTCTTCCCAACAAATATCTAGCTAAATAAAATTACTGGTCTCATTTTAGAGGTAAAAATATAAAGTAAAATCTAAAAGAGTTTAAGCAACTGGCCAAAGATCAAAAAAAAAAAAAAGTGGCTGAACTAGGACCTGCTCAAATGCAAGAGGCTGACAACCACCTGAGAACTGAGAGATATTTTACTCCCAGTCAGCAGTTCTCAGTGCTCCCCCTGTACAATTTGATTGCTCTGAGATAGAGTAATAATATAACTGGGGGAGTAGAAAGACAGTCTGTCCCCTGAATGCATCTTCTAAGTGTTTAGTGATGCCTGAAATTCCACTGTTAGAAAGTCAACCATCAGGCAGTTTTACCTAGGTTATGGAATAAGTGTTCCCATTTGCTTTGTTCATTGCTGAAAAGCAATTAAAGACGTGTACTATTAATATGTTCAAGTAAAAACAAGGCAAGCATAATTATAGCCCTTCTGCCCTGAAGACACCCTCAACACAGACACAGATGTTTTTGGAAAGTTTCAGTTTGATGACACTGCCAACTCTCCTGGCTAGTGTGTGACAAACACCCTTGAGAACAGGGACCACCTATTACATGTTCTTGTACCTCAGCCCTTGGCTCAGTCCTGGACATTTGTTAAATGCTGAGGTGGTGTTATTGGAGCAACTGAATGTCTTAGATACAAATAATTCCAGATCAAACACCAAAATACATCATCTCTCGACTCTAACTTGCAGGCAAATGCAAGTAAAATTCTGTGATGGGATTGAAGGTGCCCACAGAAGCCTCTTTCTCTTCTCTTTGCTCGTTGACCCAAGCACCTGCTAGCACCATCCCCACGCGGGGAAGTCGGATTTGGTAGATCACATTAATCCAGCATTGAAGGGAAAGGAAGCAGAGGGTGGGGCATCCTTCTGGTCAGATTTGCCACCTTCTCCTGCCATTGCTTTCCTCCCCTTCCCTCATCTGCAATCCTAATGAAACTCCTGCCAGGCCCCTGGGGATGTTCTAGGCCCGAAGCCCCAGACTAGAAAGCCCACAGTAACTGCTCCAAGCTTGGCTTTCCCTTCATTTTCAGCTGGGCAGCAGCGGCAGCAACTCCAAGAAGGAAAGAAGGGCTAAGAACTATGACAGGATTCTCGACTGGACCATGTGGACAAACTGCAGGAGAATCAGAAAAGAAGGCTTGACAGGGCAAATTCCCTCTTCTTGCCACAAAGCTGCACCTCTATCAAGGAGTCTGCATTTTCTTTTTACTAAGCGATGAGGTGATGCCCAGTTCTCCCTGAAGCCATGGGGTGATGATCCTCCAGAGCTGCCTTGTCTGCTGCAGTGGCCACTGCCACATGTGTCTACTGAACACCTCAAATGTGCTCACACAACATGCCAAAATGATAATACTTTGCATATACCTGATAAAATAAAATATATCATTAAAGTTCATTCTACCTACTTATTGTTACTTTTTTAAAGAATGAGGCTATTAGAATATTTTAAATTATATTTACATCTGTGTAGTGCTGCTTTAGAGGATAGAAATTAAAGCTGGAGTTCCAAAGAGATGAAGAGATAAGATATTAACAGAAGGAGAATAAAAACTCCTCACCTTCACACCCAGTTTTCTAATTTGGGCATAGAAGAGACTCCAAACATCAACGACTTTTATTTTTAAAAAGAATAGCACATTACCCACTGCCATCTTTTAAAATCTCACATTACTAAAAATCACCACCATCCCAAACCAAAACTTACTTTTAATTGGTATCAAATGATTCTATTTTGCTCCCTCAAAGACTGTAAGCTCTTTAAAGGTGGAGACCATGCCTATTATTTTTCTTTCTCTATCATAGTGTCTACCAAGATGATGATAAACATAAACACTCAATAAATATTGATCATCTGATTACCAAAATAAAATAAAGAGTAGGATTTTAAAATAGATTGTTATTGAGTTAATGGCCATCTCGGGGAGTGTCTGTGTTTACGCATGCGTTCTAGAGTAAACTACAGACTACTTGGCATGGAGTTATTTAACATGACTCCCACCTCCCCACCTATTGTCACCAGGGAAGTATTTACTAGCAAAACACAAGAAGTGTATGACTGCCGTATTCCCAATGAGATATTCATATTCAGTTTCCCCTCCAGGCCAAGAAAACCTCTTCCCACTGAAAGTGGTTTTCTCTCCCCACTCCAGAACGTATCTAGTGAAGAAAATTGTTAATTCCACAGATATAATGCTCCTGCCAAAGACATTGGTGACAAAAAGGGCTCAGATTAAAGACTTGGAGTGTTAAAGAACCATGTACCTGTGCCTTTCACAATGAATCAAAACTAAAATAAAGTGTAAGGGCTTTGAAACAAACAATGAATAGCATAGATTATGCAGTGTAGCAGATATCAACCAGCAACACCTATTTCTCAGGTACAAGGCTGTAGAGGAGGAACTAAGGATAAGAACAGAACCCAAAGTATGTAGAGGTACTATTTACTGAGTGCAAGAGCCAAGCACTTTGCAAATATTTGCCATAATTTTTGTGTTTCTATTCCTATTTTATAGACTCAGAAAATGAAACACAGGGAGCCCAGCTCATCAGAGTTCGCATCTCTAGTTTACGGTTCTGTTAAGAAGGAAAATCAAATATGTCTATAATCAGTTTGTATAATTTCTTCCTTTCTATATGTGCATGTTTTTCATATATAATTATTTATAGTAAATTGTATGTCATTCTCAATTCAGAGTATTCATTCATTATCAAAAAATTTTTGTTTGTTTCAAGAAGTCTAAAGTTAAAGATCCTTTAGGGGATTGTTGTGATTAGTATCCAGACTACTTGAATCATGATTATGACACATGAAGTAGAAAAAGCTTAGGTGAGGAGCTTCCTGTACGGAAATCAGTCTTCGAGGGCTTAATTTTGTATGGATCACACGCCATATGCTACACGCTATGTGTGCATAATTGATGCCCAGAGGAACCATAGCACCCTGAAGAAACCAGAATCACACAGGCAGTTTTCTACCCTTGGCATTAGCCAAGCATATATTTCTTTGTTGTATAAACGGGAGATCTGGCCTATGTGACCCTAAAACCATATATTTGTGAGAGCAGAGCTGCAAACTTTTTCACTTCATTTTTGTGACAGTCACTCAGTTTTTCATCTTGGGATGTTTACGACAGAAATAATAAAAATCCTAAAGGCTGTGGGGGTGGAGGTGGGGGAGGGAGGAGGTTGCAAGTATAGAGAAGGAAGACATTGATGCTGCTTGGTTTTTTATTTGAGTTGTGCTTCTGGAGAAAAAAGATTCATACAGCCATTTTGAGAAAAAATGAAGCTTTCAAAATACAGAAAACCAAGGCCTTAAGACTTTCTAACTTCCAATTTCCCTCTGAGCTGACCACTAGTTCCTACAAACAACAATGCTGCAGATTGTATAAATTTACATGGTTTTCTATAAAATACTTAAAAATTAAAATTAGGTGCTACCTCTAGGCAAAAGAGGTATCCTTTGCTATTGCTCCTCCACAGAGGCTGTGATTTTATTTTAAACAAGTCTGACTTCAGTTCTGGAAACCTGCATAGGAGAAAAGGTAACCCAGGGCAAAGCAAGTAGTGCCCTAAACGGTTCCCACTGGGGTTGGAAACGCTGCGCAAGGATTCAGGGTCCCCGGACGTCCTCTCCTATTGAGAGCTTTTGTTCTTGAAAACCTGGTCGAAGGAAAATGGCAAATCTGAATCACTCACGTGAGTCCAGAAAAGAAATTATATCTTTTTTACTTTGTTGTAGAGAGAGCACATGGATCAGATCTCACTGATTGTTTAAACTCTGGTGTCAATGAGATCCTTTCCTCAGAAGGGAGAAGGGGAAAGCGAGCAGGAGGGAACTGGAAAGCTGGGTTTGGGGGGTGGTGGTGGGAGGGTGAGAGGTGGTGGTGGTGGCAGCACATGTGTGCAGATGTGGGGCAGTGCGGATGCTAGAGAAACACCGAGACTAGACCCTTCTCTAGTCTTTTTATTCCCTGGCGTATCTCCTCACTTGCCAAATTAATTTAAGCTTTTTGATATGTTGCCTTTCATTGAGGTGCATGATTTGCCGAATTTCTTTCTCCCCCACTCCAGTCAGTTGAAATCTGAATATGAGATGCTGTTTTGGTGTTACTGTTGTTACTGGGGAGGAGAAGATGAGAATCTCATCCTAGTTTCTCCTAGTCCATGAAACTTTTCTCTAGGCTGCAGAGCATTTGATTGTTTTCTTCCCTGCTGGTTCTGCCTTAGAAGAAATCTCTGGGGAAAAAAAATGCATCCAAAGGAGAGACCCAGGGATGAGAAAGATGTAACAGGTGGACACAGTCATTTCGCCTGAAAAATATCTGTTCTATTTTTAGCATAATGTCCTTTCTGTTTTGCCTCCATGGCATCAGAATAGGCTTCTGGGGAAAGCCTCAAGGCTGGTTTCATTGATAAATAAAGATAAGATCAATTACATGAATAAATTGCTTTGGCCATCTTGGCCAATGCTAGCAGAAGAGCCGTAGGGGGAAGCCACGGTGAGGACCCTTCTCTGTGTCGCATTGTCAGCCAGGCACTTTGCATGCAGAGTCCCAAAATGGATATCAGCAGAGAATAAAGAAAATAACACCAACGTAGCACCATAAAACTAACATTGATCTGCACATACATCAAGGTGCTGTAGGAAAAAGAAGAGTTGGATGTACCCATATTGCTGGAAAATGTGACCTTTTACTTAGTCCCTAAAGTATAAAAAAAGGCTTGGATGACTCAAGACTTGACCAATGGCATTAAAATATCCTATAGTATCATCATCTAAGTCAGTGGTTTGCAAAAGTTGGTCCAAGGTCTATTTATTAAAAATGTCAATTCTTGGGCATCTTCACAATTTCTGTTTCAAAATTGTAAACCTAGGGTGGGGCTTGGAAATCATTGGTTCACATTTCAACTTCTCTTGGAGGCTTTTTTGTCCAGCCTACCAGGACTACCAAGATTTGATTTGTGCACCAGAATTCAGAAATTGGTGTTTTGTCCACAATGATAGATGTACCTGTCATCCTGGAAATCGCTCTTCATATATATGGTAATAAAGTAAACCAATAGTCAAAAATCAAGAGGAAGTAAAAATAGGTGGAAAAACTTTTAAATCTTGGTAATTTGAGAAACAAAGGCCCATTATTTACCAGAATATGGAATAAGGGGAGGGAACCGGATTTTAGGGGATGATCCCTATATTGTTGAGTCTGAAGTATCAAAATCTCGTTCAGTTAGAAATGTCTACTGATCATTGACAGAAATGCAAGTTGCATTCCTAAAAGAGGTTGGGGCTGAATATAAAATGACCTTTTTTTTTGGTATAGGACTGTGGAATCTAAAGACAAGATTAAAAAGCTAGAATTCAGATATTGGGGAGAAAAGAACAGCTTGTGTTAAAGCAGTGTTTGTGTGTGGCACTCAGACCAGTAGCATCTGCATCACCTAGGCATATGTTACAAATGCAAATTCTCAGGCTTTTTCTCCAGAACTACTGAATAAACTCTGAACGTGGAGCCCAGCAACTTCAACTTGTGTTTTAACAAGCCTGACGCAGCTGAAGTTTGAGATTTACATCACTGACGGTAGCACGTTCAGCGGAGATGTGACTGCTTCCAAATAAAAGGACTGGTTATATCTTTCTCCAGGGTGATCAGTTTCTTTATACACAGCTTCTCAACTGGCTTCAATCTCAGAAGTCTTAAATTTGCATAATTAACTGACCCTTTCACAGTATTGTCACAAAGAAAGGGACAATAAAATCAAAATCTTTTTATAGTCGCCATTGATTGCAAAACAAAGAGCTGCTCACTGTGTTGAAGACACAGTTTTTCTAGCACCTGCCACTTTTATCACAGCTTCAAAAATGTTATCGTTAAATTTCAGCATCTTAATGGCCTGCGGAAGAGGCCTGAGCGTTACCTGTCAAAGGGTGGGGGAAGAGAAAATAGAAACTGAAGAAACTAAAAGGGAAAAAGTGATAAGGAGAGAAGTCAGGGGGGTTGTACCTTCTAAACTTTCTTTTCGCGCCGAGGAATAGACATAGTTCTTACTGATCTCTCAGACCCCAGGACGAGGAACTCAACTTAAAACTTAGCGAGCCAATTTCGACCATGGAATTTCATTCCATTTCGACACCAATGTGAGCCAAATTATTCAGATTATTAATATTACTGAATGGCTACTTGCCCCAAACACTGTGCTAGGCATAAATAAATGTATAAGAAGAATTTAAAGCACAGCTCCTCTTATCACACTTCTAGGTAAGTTAACTCAAGTATTTAATTAATTATTAAAAAATGCACTCATTAATTTTAAAAAAACCCAGTCTTTTGCATGTTTCAAGTCACTGTGGATTATAAGGGTGAGAGACACGATATAAATGAATAAGCACACAAAAAAGATAATTTTATGTGGTGATGATATGATCGGATGAAAACAGAACAGCATGAAGGAGAGAAACGAGGGGTGGGGATGCAGTTTAGATTGGGAGTCAGACAAGTCGTCCCCGAGGAACAGATGTCTGACTTGGGGGATGCGAGCTTTCCAGGCAGAGGAAAGAGCAGGTGCAATGGTCCTAGGTAAGGAATGAGTCTGTCATGTTTTAGGACTAGCAAGAAGGCCTGCGGGGCTGCAGCTTTATGGCAAGGTGATGATAGGTCACAGAGAAGTGCAGAGACCAGGTCATATAGGCCCTGTAGGCCACAGTAAAGGAGTTTATTTTTATATCAAGTTCTGTTGGAATCTCCATGGGGTGTTAAGAAAAAGTGTTTTATTTTTAAAGAGCTCACTCTATGTTGGTAAGAGTATTCTGCTTCTGTGCTTGGGGACAGTGTGAATTGGTACAACCACTTTAATAAACACATTGACAGTACCAAGTAAAGCTGAATATTGCATACTCTGAGTTAGCAATTGTATCCGTATGTATATTTCTTCTAGAAATGTATGCTGACATGTACCAGAATACACACCATAGAATATTTACAGGAGCACTGTTCATAATAGCCCTAAATGGAAACAACTCAAATACATATTAAGAGAAGAACAGATAAATAAATTATAATATATTCATGCAAGGGAATACTATTATGTTGTTTGAAATATGATGGATCCACATATCTTCCTTTTGGATCTATTTGAGCTGTGGCAACTCAAACCAACACAGTTTGGTGAAAATTATGCCACTTGTCTTCAAAGTCTAGATCATAAAAGGGCATGTTTCTGCCTAGTGCTGCAGGAACTTTTACTCTTGGGAGTCTTGAGCCACCGTATAAGAAATATGACTTCTCTGACACAACCATGCTGTAAGGAAGCCTCAGTCATATAGAGAGGACACTCGCAGGCACTCCGGTCAATAGTATTAGCTGCTTGGCCCAGGTGCTAGACATGTGAGTGGAGAAGACTCCAGATAATTCTAGTCCCCAGACACTTGAGCCTTTCCAGCTGAGACCCCAAACATTATGTAGCAGAGACAAATTTCTAAGCTGTACCTTGTTTGAATTCCCAACCCATAGAATCTATGAACACAATAAAATAGTTGTTTGCTTTGTGCCACTTTGGAGTGCCAATTGGGAGTGGTTTGTTATACAGCAACAGAGAATGAGAGCAACTATATCAACAAAACCACAGAAACACACAGCAACATGGGTAAATATGTCATAAAAGAAGCTAGATATAGAAATAATAAAAATTATATGATTTTTTAATATAAAATTCAAAAGGAAGTTAGAAAATTTGTATTATTTGTGGGTACATATAAAGCAAAGCAAGGAAGTGATTACAGTAACAAAAATGCTGTCAGATAGAAGGAAGAAGTTATAGTACACAATAGTACAGGAGGAAAAATATACTTAAAAATAATTTATTGTATATTTCAAAGTAGCTAAAAAAGAAGAATTGAAATCTTCCCAAAACAAAGAAAAGAAAAATGTTTGAAATGATGGACATCCCAATTGCCTTGATTTGATCATTACACATTGTATACAGGTGTCAAAATATCATGTGTACCCAAAAAGTATGTACAACTATTATATATCAATTAAAAATTCAAAAAAGATCACATCTAAGGGAGAGAAAAATGGTTTTGACCAGGGATACCTATCCCTGATGCTTCTAGGTACAGATAATATTTTGTTTGTTGATCTCATTGATAATAGCTACAGGAGTGTTCGCCTTACAATAACTAGTTGAGCAGTGCAGTCATGCTTTATGCACTTTCCTGTATATGCGTTATGTTACATAATTTTTTAAAGTATTTTAAAAAATATTATTCTGGCTGCTGGGCAGAAAATGACTCCAGTAAGGAACTGGGGAAGTAGGGAAATAAGTTGCAAAGCTGATTCTGTGCTCCATGGGAAGGATGCTGGCAGATTGGACTGGCTGTGTGGATGGTCAGAGGAGGCTGGTTTTGCAATATTTTGGAAGAAGAGGTAATAGGATTTCCTGCTGGATTAGATGGGGCTGGAGAGTTCAAAAAACGAAGAATCAAGAAGGATTATAAATTTTGACTTGAGCAATTTGCTGGATTGTGATACTATTAACAGATTATTATCCATTTCAATATTACCAACCAGCATTTGGTTTTATTTTAATATGCTTAGTTTTCCTGATATGTGCTTTGGGGGTTAGTAAATATGTAAAATTAAAAATCTGGTGGCCACTTACTCAGATTATCAAGACAGGTTAGTATCTTCCTGATAATTCATTAGGATTTAAAAGCAAATTGTTTTTACTCACACCTGTACCTATCATTCCCAGTTATTATGAAAAAAAGGCAATATAACTAAAACAAACAAACTTTATTATAGATTCTAGGGTATAATTCAGTTTATTCCCTTTTTAATTTTGAGAAGAAATTAAGATAGCTCAGTTACAAAAAAATAGTTAAGCTGGAATTCTAAAATTATAAAGCAAACTCTACCATTAAGTAGCTTGTTAGTCTTAAGCAAGTCACTCAACCTTTCTGTGATTTAGCTTTATACTGTCAAATGGAGATACTAATACATGGCTTACTTTAATCTCAATGTTTTTGTGAGAATAAAATCAGTTTTTAAAGTAGTTTGTAATGTGGACAGTATTCAGAAATAAAAATGTGCTATAGTCAGGTGTCCTAGCTGAATCCAAATTAGATTGTTAGTGAACCTAAAGAGTAGAGAAATTCTGGAGGCATCTTTTTGCATGAATTAATTCCCTGAAATGGATGGATGATTTTGTTTATTTCCTGAAAAGAAGGAGTAGTAGTCTGGTATAGAGGTGCCAGGAAACAGGTGGGCAGGGGGTGGAAATAGTGGAGAATAAATACTGGTGACAGAATTTTAATGGTCCTCATTCAGCCTGGTGTTGAGCTCTTTTTACAAGTGGTTGTTCTGTTTACCAGAGATCCCCAGTTCCCTCTCCATTAGGGCACATGGTCTTGGACCTTTCTCTTCCCCAAGTAGGGTTATGTGACAATTATGACCAATAAGTTGTAAGTGAAAGTGCTATATGTCACTTTCAAGACAAGCATTTAATTGTCCTTTGAATAGTTTCCTTTCCTTCTGGCATAGGAAGCAGCAGAATTTGAGATGGGGACTAATCCACACACTTTGATCTCTGAGTGCCTCCAATAAACAGAACTCCCTTGCTAATTCCTGATAGACATCTTGTGAGAGAATTTTTTAAGCCACTGAGATTTAGGGGTAGCATAATTTAGCCAATCCTAATGGATACATAAGAAAAGGGCTAGCACAGGTACTAAAGGAGTGTGGTCATACTACAGTTTGAATGTGTTTTGGTCAAGCATCTGCTTCAGGAAACAGGTAACCAAAAACGACTTGGTTAAGGGGAGGAGCTGCCCAAGCCTCATCCCCATTGCCCCAAAGTTCATAGTGCTGCCCTGGTACCTCTCGATACCAGAGTGGCCTCTTGAAGACCACTGCTATGTCCAAAGGAGGAGGGAGTAGAATGCTGGGCACTTGAGAAGCCACACTCTTGTGTTCTCAGGAAGGGCAAATAGTGAAAGAACATATTCTTGGTGACTCCTGGAAAAATCTGGAGGAAGAATTAAGTTCCTCAATGGTTAAGAGTTATCATAGTTTGAACATTTATGTTAATGTGACTGACCACATTTGAACCCAATGATAGGTGATGCTTAGAATATTTGGTATTATTATTTTATTATCATTTGCATTTGATGAAATTATGGACTCACTTGGAAGAAAAGATCTAAGAATCAAATACTTATTATGTCTTGGTGAGAATATATTTTAATGTGGAAGGAAAATGAAGAAGAAAATACAAAAAGTAGAAATGAGGCAACTAGCAAATTCCTGAATCCCAAGGTCTTTTCATTTTATTTATTTCCCTTCAGAGCTCATTGATCTAAAATCCAGGACTCGTCACTTTTCATTACTGACCCACAACACTCAATAGCCCTGAAAACCAGCCTTAGTTATTTCCTTCTGGCCATTAGACTTCAAAATGTTCTGTGGATTATCCCAGATCATGAAGAGAACAGGTAATAGTTAGGATATAATCCTAGTAATGAGGTGATATTTATAGGTTTTATTTTTAATACAAGAGGCTAATTATCCACTGAGTAGATATATCTCAGCTCTACCAGAATGCAGGGCTATATTTAGTTACATAGACAACCCAGCAGAAAAAGTTGTTTGGAGATGTAATCAAACCACATTTAAATATTTTTAAAGTGTAAATAACTTCATCCCTTATTACCTGTATTTATACTTGCCCTCTCCTTTTAAATTATGCACAACTGTGAAAATACCCTTCTTAGAACCTGATGCCTGATTATATTTCTACTTGTGTATTGAAGTTACTTGTTACTAGATAATTCTTTTACTTCTTTTACTTCTTTTCTATTTCTAACACCATGTTAATACTTAGCATTAGAGAAGTTGAGCGAACTGCAGACACGTGGAGACATATCCACATGATCTCTGGTAACACAGCAAAGTAGAAATTTGGAAATTGGTGAACTGGATCCACATGAATAAGTAACTCTACTTTTAATATTTTTGTCTTTTCCCCTTAAGCAACAAGTAGCTTGACATACATTAATCCAGGCATCTGGATAGAAAAAAAAGAATAGAACCAATATCTACGTGCTTGATCCACATGAGGTTAAATGATTGTCGGGATTCTAAAATTCTTCTTTTCCATAGACAGAGCAAATAACACCAGTCCCTTGCTGCTGTCCCTATTCTTTATTCTATTGAAGAGATATGAAATAACGAGGGAATTAACACCTGAATGCTTAATGTATTCCAGGTCCATATTCACTTCTTTATATGTAGCATAATATTTAATATTCACAATAAATCCCAATGATGCAGATGTTATGTCTCCCACTTCATAAATTAAGGAGCGAAAACACAAAGAGTCACACAAATAGTTGTGTAGAGCCAGACTTCAAACCTCAACAGGATAATGCCCAAATCTGTGTTTCTCTTTACACCACGGAGTTGCCCTTGGATGAGAGTTGAGATCCAAATATGACTGCCTGTACCTTTCAACTCTTTTAGGAACAGTTGTACCTCCAAGAATTACTCATCATTTGTTTGTTTTCTTCTTTTTATCTTCTGTACCAGAACCTGGCCCTTTCAGGATAAGGATGGAATTTTTTTAAAATCCTGATTTTTTTCCCTCATGCCCCTAAGTACGTCTAAAATTCTTCCGAGATTTTTCTGATACGTATGTTTTCATTGGTAGTCACTAAGGAAAATTGAGATGTCAGCAAAGAGTTGCTCAAGGGCAGTAGCTTTGGGATCACATAAAACCTGGGTTCAAATTCTGATGGTTTCTATAGCTACCTGAGCCTAAAATTACTTACTTTTCCAGGTTTCAATGATTTCATGTCTAAAACGAAAAGCAACACAGGTCTCTCAGCATTATGAGATAAATGTGATAAAACAGGCCAAATACCCATTCTCTCTACAAGAGCAATAACTATTAGTTCCTTTCTCTAGTATGTGAGATGAAAAGCATGCATATGTCCAGAACACTGTACGTATTGTCACATGCCTGTCAGAACGCCTTGCTCACAAGACTCTTTTGCACTCATCTCTTTGTTCTCTGACCATTTTCTAGCCTAATTTTAATGTTCCTTGTATATGAAGTGTTTGTATTTTTGAGATGTTTGTGTCCAGAATGTTAGTTGAAATAAGTATACAAAATCAGTGCTCTGGTGAAATAAAGCGCATTCTCTTGGATCCATAAAAAGTTATTTAAATATATCTGTTGTTAATTAAATTCTCCTTTCTTTGTATCATTCTTAACTGATTAACCTTTACTAGTATGATAACTTTGTTATTAATGACTATCTTTTAAGACCAGCTTAGTTTCCACATTATCGATATTTCTCTTTCAATCAATCACAAGTTTAAGGTTTTGTTTTTGTTCCTTGTTTCATTAATTCCATTTAATAGTGTATAGCTGCCTATCATGTGGTTTGAATCTTAAACTTACATTATTTATGCATTGTGCTGACAAGGAATAAACAACTCAAGTACCAACACCTCATTTTCTTCTAAGCATAGTGAAGGGAAGTGTATTAAATTGAGCTATGGAAAATAACAGAGGTTTGTACATTCCTCATATTCAAGGTTTTGCTTTGCTTCCTCAAAATGCAAGACTATCATCTACCCCATTCAAATTATATGAAGTGCAGAATGATTCAAATAGTGCCAGCTGCCAATTTAAATTTCAAATGGAAACCTGCTCATTCGCTGAGTCTTCATTCATTCCTTTTCCTCCCCACGCCCCACCTTTTTTCCTATCTCTTTTTCTAATTTATTTTAAAACTCCTTGATAGGTATTACTCAGGGGAGAGCCTGATCTAAGTGTGTGGGGCCTTTGAGTCAAAAACTGCTTCTGTATTTTTCCCTGTGCAACAGCAACATCTTCTAGTTGCCTGCCACTGAGGACAGACAAACCTCTGATAATACCAGATTGTGTTTAAAAAATTAGTGCCTCATTCTCTAATTAGATTGCTCAGAAAGGGGAAAATGTCTTTTCTTTTATTTTTTCCCAGTCTAAAATGAAGAATCTAAACATGACTGAAGTGTGGAAAAAAAATATATGGATTCATGAAAGTGGACTTAGCATGGAGCACTTGGAACTGTGTCTGCTCTAAATACTGTGCTGTTCTATTACATGAAGATGAATTTTCAGAAAGTGAGCACATTCATGTAACCAGCACCCAGAGCAAGAAACAAGAAGTCTCCATAATTTCAGTAGTCTTCTTGTGCCCACACTCCCTATCCAGTCACTGTCACACACCTTAAGAGTACCTGACTTCCAACACCACACTTTAGCTTTGCTTGTTTGACCTTTACATAAATGCAATTATACAATGTGTAGTCTTTGGTGCCTGAGAAAAACTGACTTTTTTTTTCCTTCTGTCACTTACTGAGTGACAGACACCTTAGTTAACAAAGTCCAATTTTTCTTCTTCTTTCATAAGCTTTTTTTATTTTGGAATTTTGTATGTACAGAAAAGTGTAAAAACATTACAGAGATTTCGTATATGCCACCAGCCAATTTTCCGTAATGTTAACATTTTACATTACCATGATACATTGGTTAAAACTAAGAAACCAACATCAATCCATTACTTTAAACTTTAGACTTTATTCATATTTCACTAGTTTTTCTACTGATGAGTCCCCCCCACCCCCACCCATTGCTGGTCCCTAGGATCCCACCCAGGACACCACAGTGCATTTCCTTGTCATGTCTCCTTAGAGTCAGCTGGCCTACAGTTTCTTAATCCTGTCTTGCTTTTCAAGACCTTGACAGATTGAGGAATACTGGTTAGATATTTTGTAGACTGTCTATCAATTTGGGTTTGTCTGATGTTTTTAAGATTGGATCAGGGTTATGAATTTGGGGAGAAGAACACCACAGAAAAGAAGTTCCTTCTTCTTCACAGAATAACACAGGTGTACATGACGTTAACATGACTTATACTTGTGTTGTTAACCTTTATTGCTTTGGTTAAGGTAACATTTACCTGGTTTTTCCATTATAAAAATACCTTCCCCCTTCCTTTCGTATTGTATTCTTTGGAAATAGGTCACTAAGTCCAGGCCCCACTCCGGGAGGGTCATGGCATGAGAATCACATCCCACATCCCGCATTCTGGCGGGGACAGTATCTGCCTATGCTGTTCTTTGGAATCCTCCTGTAAGGATGACTTATCATTTTTCTCCCATTTATTTATTTATCCAACCATTTCTATCAGTATGGCCTCAAGTATATTTATTTTATACATTAGATTGTAATCTAGCACTATGTTATTTATTTTCTTCCTCTGATTGTTCCGGCATTGGTCTTTGGGAGCTCTTTCAAGTAGTCCCCTATGTCCCTTTGACATACTATCTTATTTATTTACTTATTGACCACTTCCTTACTTTTTGGCACAGGTATTCTTTTGAATGTTCCAACATTATCTGGAAATGCTGCCTCTCATTTAAAAAATAGAATTGATGCTTACAGTAGGTCAATAACTTACCCAAGATCATTCAAGGAGTAAATGGTAGAATAAATATTTAAACCCAGAAACTCTGATGCCCAAGTCCCTAAGTTCTTTGCAATACATCCCCTGCCTTACAAGACAATTAGGGCTAATCAGAGTCAGGACCCAAGTAAGGACAGCCTCACCACTATGCATCAGATGGTGAACTCAGAAACAGCCTTCTGGCCTTGGTTCCTCTGGAAACAGGATGGAGACTCTTGAGTACCTGGTGTTACATTAATTGTGAGAACTAAGGAACTGGGGAAAAGCTGGGCTCTGTTGACAGTTTCGTGCTCTTGTGCTTATGTTGGGATCATAGGAAATCATTCTTGACTTGCTTTTCCCCCCTCCTTCTATTAATATTTTCTCCTTTTAGGTATCTGGATTGGTTGGCTATGTAGCTCTTCCAGTAGAGGTCTATGATCAAACCAGCTAAGCCTCTGCCTATTTCTGCCTCCACTATGGGTTTTAGCCAAGAGAAAGGGGTTATTAATTTTCAGAAGGTGACTTTCCAGAGTTGATCCATCAGTTACATGTTTAAACAGGTTTTGTTTTTAGCTGGCCAAAGCATTCTACCTCAAGTTAGTTTGACCAAATTGCTGGATTACAAATAGTCATAAGGGAATCTATCACTTGGACACAGGAAACAGCTGTTTATGGTTATGAGTCAACACACTTTTCCTAAATGCAGGATGTAAAATGCTCATATTGGGGTATGTATACAAAATATCTATAGTAGGCATTTAATGGTACCCAGTTGACCCTCGAACAACATGGGGGTCAGGGGTGCGAACTCCCCCTGTTCAGTTGAAAATCTGAGTATAACTTTTAACTCTCTAAAGACTACTAATAGCCTACTATTGACTAGAAGCTTTAACAATAACATAAATAGTCAACTAACACCTATTTGTGTATGTATTATAGACTGTATTCTAGTGAACGAAAATGTTATTAATAAAATCATAATGAAGAGAAAATACATTTACAATACTATATTGTATTTATCGATACCATGAGTTTACGTCTGTTTCAAGACGGATCCTCTGCCTGAAACGGTGGCAGCTATGGCTGCAGACCTCAATCTATGGTACGTAATAAGCAATTCAACTTTTTTTTGTAATGTCATGACTTTTCTCTGCTTCTCAGGAGCACTTCCAACATCACTAGTGGCACTTCCTATGGGTCTCTTGGTGTTAGTCAAGGTTTACGGCATTGCACTAAACACAGGAATCCATGAGAGATCACGTTTTAGTGCCACGCACAATTTACTGGAGAGACTAACTGCTCTGATGGAGATGATTAGCGTCACCTGGTGTTTTAAGCCAATACTTGCAACACTTGAGCTCACCACAATAGCAACAGGATGTGGCTACAAAATTATTATAGTAGTACAGTATGTGCTCATTAATTTTATGCAGTTATGATTTAATACTGCTTCTTTAGGTTTATTTACCTTTCTCTTGATTGCAAATGGTGCCATGTTTTGCATAAGTTTTGATAAATTTTAACTTTTTATAATAGATTTGTGTGTATTTTATGATATTAAATAATAAAATAGACTACTATCTACATATATTTTATACATTCATGGCATACCTAACTTTTTCTTAATTTGTTCAGTATTTCCAGGCTGTGTGGTTCATCTGCAAGTTTTTCCAAATTGTTGCAAATCTCCAAAAATTTTTCCAATACATTTATTGAAAAAAATCCATGTATAAGTGGACTCATGCAGTTCAAACCCCTGTTGTTCAAGGATCAACTGTACTTACAAATTTAGAATAGTGCACTATACTTAGATTGATTCAGAGACAAAGGACTTATCACATTAAGTGCACTAATCTTTACCATGCCTCAGCAGTTCACTCCGAATTCTGAATAAAAGGTTCTTTATCCAAGAGAAGAAAGCTCTAAATTTTAACAGTTCCATTTCATTTTTATTAAATCTGTAAATACTAGGACAAGTAGTAAAAAATAAATTTAAGAAATTTTCAAATCAGCATCAAGCAAGTAAAAGATAGGTAGCCAAATGGTATACAAAATACTCTGACAGTATTGCAGGAGGAAAAAAATATATTAATGACCACTATCAATTCAAAATTATTAATAGTGATAAATTCCTCAAGCAATGTACTTAGAGCTTGCACTATCATTCCTAGACATATTATTGGTCCATTTCATCATTCTGAGGCCAAACAATGTGTAATGATGCCAATAAAAAGGTAATATGAGACTGTATTTTTGACTTAGGACAGAGAATGTGTTTAGAAGTGTAGCCCAGGAAAGCACCAATTAATCTGTAGGTCTGATTCTAACATACATTCATCTGATTTCTCATCCAGTGACGTGGAATTACTGGAACAGGAAGGTGGTACCTGAGATCATAATCTTTTATTTGGGAATTGATTACTATAGTAGAAAAATAGATTATCTTATTATTGACAAAGACACACTTTGCCTATTAATTTGGGTGTACTTTTCCAAACCATTTTGACAAGTGTCTGAAAGTCTGAATCCCTCTCCAGACCTTCACTCCCCAAATGCCTCTGCCACTCACTGCCCTCCCTTGTCTTATCTTCCTAAAATTATTTCTAGATCAATGGGGATATAAACAAGCAAGAACAATGGAACAGAACATAATCACTTTCTCTGAACTGGTAAGTTCTACAAAATCTGTGTGAGAGTGACGATGCCTATGAACTTCGCCTCCATTTTCATTTGAGCCAAATGTTAGTAGTTCTTGTTCATGGCCATGTGGTTAAAGCATTGGGTACTCTGAACTTCGTGCTTTATTGTAGATGTAGGGTTTGGTGGAGGCTCAGGGACTGAACCAAAAGTCACATCTGGACAAAAACTGTAATTACCAGTTATGGACAAGCCCCAGGTGAAAGTGTTATCCTCTAGTCATAGTTCTTTTAGAAAAATCCTAACATAAAATATAATATGAACTTGTTGTGGCTATGAGGTAAAAGGTAAAGCTCAAAGGTAAAAATAAGCAATAGTTTTAGTTCATTGGACACACTAAAAAATTATCAAATGTTTTTGAAACACACTTTGTCTGCAGGACACCAGACTGAGCAATCCTAGGATAAAAAGACAAAAAAAAATGTGTTGTGTTTATTCTCAACTTACTGGAAAGATGAAACATATCCATTTGAAGCACTAGATAATAATTACAAAACAATCCAGGCAAAATTACATAGTTTGGTCATAATAAATTGGCACCAAAAAGATGAAGAATGAGGGAGTTAGCATGGTATCAGACGTGGACAGAGAAGTCTCTGCACAGATGAAGTGAAGTAGTATTTTAGGCATCATCTTGTTAATTTGCTTGTATAATTCTAACTTGTTTACGCCCAAAGTAGGCACTTTGAGCCTAAACAGTGTTTAGGACAATCTGATATTTTGCTAAGACTAATGAGGACATCTTTTAATTTTGGCAGAGAAATACTCTGTTTTGAACACTGTTTTGTCCCCCAGTAGCCAGAACAGTCTGACACATAGCAGGCAATTGACACACAGTAGACAATCTGTTCTTTAACTGAATATTTTAAAAACACACAATAATATAGTTGCCTTGGTGGTCCCCAAGACCAGGCCCAAGTTTGATGTTTAGCTAGGAGAACTCACACGACTCAGCATACTCATGGCTATGATATATTACAGTGAAAGCATGGAAAGCAAAATCTTCAACAAGGAGCGAGACATGGATTGAAGTTCAGAGGAAACCAGGCACAAGCTTCTGGGAGTCCTTGCCCAGCAGGGTCACATAGGACACACTTAATTCTTCCAACAATCATTTGTGACATGCATAAAATGTTGTCTACTAGGGAAAAGCATTAGGGCCTCAGTGCTCATGTATTTTAGTGGGGACAAGTCATATAGGCACCCTCTGCCATCCTTGGGTATCTGGAATTTTGACTACCAAAATTGTAGACACCCAAAGGAAAGCAGGTATTCAGTCTAAACTATATTGTTTAAGTAAACAATTTAGGCACAGTGAGCCATTCTTACTAGAGAATGGCAGAAATGCATTGTCCCAGATGCCAGCAATGGGCTAACCTTGCAAGTGGGCTTGAGGATCACAGACTCAGGCCTGCTGTGTTAACTCTTTTCTGCACAATAGTTCTACCTTCTTCCACTTTGGGAACATCTGATTTTGTGTATAGATGAAAATCCTTGAAAGAAATGTGGTGGTTTCTTAGCTAATTTGATTGTGCATAATTGTCAAAGTGGGCACACTTCAGAGAGGTGCCTTATTTATAACATAAAGTAAGAGTCATATCACCACATCCATCATCACCCTTATGAGCCCTTGTGTTGGTTGCTAATATACAAGTTCAAATGTTGCTCCATGCATTATATTCCCATACTGATACAATATCTTAAAGATTGATCTACATTTATTTATTAATAATATTAATAATAATAGCTCTTCTTTCATAATATATGATGAAAAACATATAAACCAAGAATAGATCACAATGACCAATAGAGACAAAATTATCTAAAATCTCAGGAAAACAGGCTATGTCAATTTAAAATTGTCAATTTCTTTTGCCAACACTTGTATCTCATAAAGAATTCAAAAAAGGCATGACAACTTGAAGACAAGAATGGATACCATCAAATGCTAGATGAAGAGTGAAAATATTAATTAAATGACACAACTATATAGAATATCCAGATGTTTAGCATTTTATCACAGGGATTGTTTTCTAACTTTTTTTACAGCAATTATAATACTAAACACTTTTACATTTTACCATTAAATATACCTGCCACCTATGTATATTTGAGTGTTGTAGCAAGTTTCTGGTGTTTTGCTCCACTTGAATACTCACTGTCCATTTTTAGTTCCTCTTGGCCATGTTCATTGGTCCAAAACCCGAGCCAGAGTGCCCATTTGGTAATCTATAGTCATCTACTTCTCCTCAGTGAAGACAGGGAGTGGCCATGTT
Organism: Daubentonia madagascariensis; assembly: GCA_023783475.1. NCBI lineage: Eukaryota > Metazoa > Chordata > Mammalia > Primates > Daubentoniidae > Daubentonia > Daubentonia madagascariensis. The sequence continues at coordinate 72,330,253 of JAKFHU010002088.1, read as the reverse complement.
CAGGAGGGTTGAGGACTTGAAGCATTTTTTTTTATGTGAGATATTGCAATAGGCACTCTAGTTTTCAGTGTTTTTTTTTAGGGGAAACCTATTTTAAAACAAACTTTTACTTGAAAGTCCAGGCAAGAAGTATAAATCAACTACAGCAGGGTGAAAAATGGGGGAGACCCAGCAGGGCACTCACTTCCTCTCTTCATTTTCTACTCCCAGCAGCTCCCGAATGACAAGAGCAGCTTTCTAGGGGTTAATCTGAACACTATTTCTTCTACTCATTCTAGCATTTATTTGCTTATTAGTATGCAAACAAGTTAATTTGATCAAGGCCCCAAATCTAGTTCAGTGGACAAATCAGGTGAAAGTTGACTTGACTTCGAAGGCTGTGCCTTAAACAAAACATGATGAGCCGATATTGAACTTCTTCACTGTTTCTGAGTTGGTTTCTACCTGACCCCAGCTTCTCTATTCAGAAAGGGAGAAAAGGAGTCCTAGAGAGGTTAGGTCACATGTACGAGTCTTCTTTGCTGTTTGGTGTGACCTAACATTTGAGTTTAGATTTCTTTACTCCCAGGATGTGGAATTGGTGCCTATGCTATACCACAACAGTGTTTTCTTGCCTCTTCTTATTATACTTCATTCTTCTTAAATATATTTTTTCTCTCCTCCTCTTTGTTTCTTATATTCTATACTCACACTTATGTCTTTTATCTGTAAATTTCAATCACTAGCATTGTTATGTATGTGGGTATCAGCAAGTCCCTTTGTGCTGGATAAATTAATACTCATAAAACAATATAAGGGAAAAAAGAGCCTCATCTTATCTATGCCTTTGTCTGAGAGATACATGTTACAGTAAATTACCTAATTAAACAAACATAACACAAAATTAGATGTTTGTTTCTATACGTCTCTGAAAAAGTAACCATTTTTGTTTCTGTGCTATTTATTATTTTTTCAATTTGCAAAAGCTGAGTAATCAGGAATTCCACACTATGACTTTAATTGCAAGCATATCCACTGAGTGCTGATGTGGGATATTCTGTTGCTGAGCTTTTTAAAAGTGACAACTTTTTCCTTTTCAGTTTTTTTTTTCCCAGTAATTAAAGTGGCCTTATATAATCATACCACACCCTTATCAGCACAGTATTGTTCTGTAATATGTACAGTTTCCTTTAATGGTCCAATTACTTGACAAAAGACAAAGATGGTGACAATAACAATGGCCTTAATAATAGCTAAAGTTAGTTGTCTCCATACCAAGTGCCAGGCATCATTGTAAGTACTTGTGATGTATTGTTTCATTTAATGATGTCAAGAATATTATTCAAATATTTCTGAATTGATCAAAGGCAAACTAATTCAACTCATGGGCAATTGTTCTTCTCTGGAGTTCTGCATCACAAAGAACTGGAACTGCACACTCATTTGTTGTACATGACAGTGCCGTGGACCATTATTTAACTACTCATCTCCATCCACTTGTGCGCCAGTTGTTAATGGATACGTTTATTTATCAGGAAGACTGAAACTCTGTGGGTTCTTTTTCCTTTGTCTCTCTCGCTTTCCATATCTCAACACCACCAGACTCTGCAAATTTTATCTCCTAAATCAGGACTTCTCACACTGTAAGGTGCATATGAATCCCTTGGGGATCTTGTTAAAATGCAGATTCTGAATCAGCAGTTCTGGGGTATGTCCTGAGAGTCTGCATTTCTAACAAGCTTCCAGGCAATCAGCGCTGCTGATTCAGTGCACATTTGGAAGCGCAAAGTCCTCAACCATTCTAGAATTGATCATTAACTGCCCATCCCTGGTCACTGTCTTGGCTATATGAGAGGGACAGAAGTCCTGATCTGTGAGTGAGTTCATGGGAAGAAATCCCTACATGCCAGTGTTTTCTCATTTTGCTCAAAAAACAATTCTTGTTATTCTTCCTTATCCTTCTTCCCCATTAAGCTTGTAAAGTGCTGGTCAGGCATAAAACATATTCCTCTGTCACTCTAGTAAGAGAGTTTAGATTTCCAAGCCCTTGTTTTGGGGTAGAGGATCATGAAAGCTTATGGGTTTTTTAGAAAAACTATTCCCAAGTATCTGTATATGATGGCTCTTAACCCAGATTTCTTAATGTCTTAACCCAGTGAAGATTCTGTTTCCAGAAAGTCTCTGAGAGGCATTTAGACAAGAGCCTGGTGAAGTCCATACTGTGGGATGGTTGATTTTTAGTGACCCTCAAATTGCAAGCTGATTTTCCAAATATATAATGGTGAACCCCTTTTAACCCCTGTAGTTTATCCTACTGTCCCATGGCACCTACTTCATCCATTTTTTTATCCTTTAGGGATGACCCTGTCCGGAAATGCCTTGCCTATGGAGCAAAGTGCATGGATCCATGGCACCCTGTGAAAAGATGCTATTAAAAAAAGATTAAAGGGCCAGGTGTGATGAAAAAATATTGTGAAAAATGCTCAACTGTTTTAATTAGTAAGTCTAGAAAATGCAAATGAAAGTAGGTTTTTTTCCTTTACCTATGAGATTGGCCAAAATTAAAAGAATAATATCCAATATTGCTAATAATAATGCTGTCGTATAAACAAGTTTAAGGGAAATTTGGAAATATATATTAAATGCATTAGAAATGTGCATGCTCTTTTCCACATGCAACAATTCAACTACTGAAAATTTATTCTAAAGAAATTATTAGGCAAATGTGCAAATATAATTTACATACACATATTTAGATAAATATAGGGATAGGTATAAATGACATTTCTTGAGATATGAAATATTAAAAACAAATAAAGTATTTAAAAATGTGCAAATTGTTACATTAGGTTCAACCATATTGAAATAACTGATATTTGATCATCTATAACCTAAAAAAAGTCACTTCCATACAGTTCATTTAATAATTATACTACATGCAAATAATGGAATATGAGTACACTATTAAAATGTACTCATATGTGTATATATGAACATAGAAAACATATATGGAAGGCTTTTCACCAAATGTGCTTATATATCAGTGTTGGGATTATATTTCCTTTTCTGTTTTTCTATATTTTTATAATTTTTCTCAATAAATGTGGGCAAATGTGTAATTTAAAGATAAATAAATAAAAAGGCCAGCATTGAGATAACCAACTAACAATTTTAACAATTTTAAGCTCATTTCCAGTAACCCAAAGTTGGGAGTACTTCAAAGAATTTTCTGCTGCTGATGACGTGATAATATGTGTTATTAGAAAAAATCATTTCCAGTTATTGTGTTGGAATTCAGTAATTACTTTTTCAATAAAGAAGGTGAAAACCATTAAAAGCAAAAATGTGAAATAAATTAACTTTATATCCTACACTCAATTAAACTATCATAGCAAGAAGGTAATGAATTAAGATAATTTGAGGATAGGAGTAAGGATTTACAAAGCAGAGATTTAACACTCTTCTAAAATCCATTAAATACTCTAAAAGAAGATCACAGCAAAGCGGGTAGCCCACAGACACTTCAGAAGAATCACAGTGTGCAATCACAGTGTGCATGCTAAGCAGGTAGAGAGAGAATTTTTGGTCTCAGAAGTCTTAGAGGCACGTGCACAAAGTAGCTGGAGCATGTAACGTATGGCTTGGTGATAGTGGGCTGAACAGCAAAGCTGAGTTTTCCACTGGCTTCCTAGCTGTAGAGAGCAGCAAAACAGACTTGTTCTTCAGGCATGTGTTCTCTCAAGGCATGCACATAAAATGTGAGCAGTCATTGATTTATAAACAATTAATTTATTATAAGGGGCATGCTTAAAGATGATAAACTGTTGTCACTCCCCTGCTTAAAACTTTCGAAGGATTTCCAGTGCAGTTGGAATAAAAATGAGATTCCTTACAGGAGACTAAAGGCTGTACAGCCTCCAGGTTTTGCCTGTCTCTCCAGGGCTGCCCTCCATCATTCACACTGGCTTTTTCTGTTTCTAGAAGAGGCCCGATTCGTTCCTGTCGCCATGTCATTGCATTTGCTGTCTCCTCCGCCAGGAGTGCTGTTTCTCCTGATCTTCGCAAGGCTAGAAATCTGTCATTCAACCTGGGCTCAAAAGTCACCTCTTCATAGTTCTCCAACCACCAGAAAAATAAAAATAATTCCCTATCCCCTACTCCTACCCCAGTCATTTCCTATCGTATCACTTTTTTAAAAAATGTTTCATTTTCTTCCCAGTGTTTATCACCATCTGTCTCTCCTTTTTATCTGCCTCTCCCTTCATTTGAATATGAACCCCATGAGAGAGAGAGTAGGATGTGCCCCCAGTTCTTAGAACTGTGCCTGTAAAAAGATGGGGAGACCATGGATCCCAATTCTTCAGAGTTGCAGCCAGAGCTGGTCCAGGCGGCTTTCTTGACCAAAGCATCATACTGCTTTGGTTCTTCTGTTCATTTATTTTACCTGACTTTGATATAAACTAAATTATCAGTAACCAGATCAGTGATTAATAGGGGTTTGTGTTATTTTTTAATACAATCACACATCTGGAGTTTCTGGAATGAGCTTCTAACAGGATGTTTCTCTACCTGAGAATTATTGTATTTTTTACATAGTCTCAATTTAAAAAAAAGATAAAATAAAAACTTACTTTAGAGAATATAGATTATAAAAATTATGTGGTCTGTTTCATTTTCTAAATATGATGGTACACTTCAGTATTGCTGTAATTCTTTTCAAAATACAACCTGGCCCCATTTTAACATGCCTCACCATCTGGGCAGACACCTTTCTCCTGCTCCTTGAAAAATCACTTAAGCAGAGAAGTGTTTCTCCTACCCTAGGGGGTGCATAGATATATTTTTAGGAGTCCTTGAAAATGTCTGTTCTTCAAAAGGGATATGATGCACTGAATACGAGTTTGAGAGTCATTGAGGTAAACAGTTAAGTGAAGGATTACTTACATTTAAAATGCTAATGTCACTTAATGGGTACGGTATGCACTGTCTGGGGATGAGCACCTTTGTCTGGGTCTGCGCACAGGCAATATATGTAACCTCAACGTTTGTACCCCATAATATTCTGGAATAAAAAATAAAAATAAATAAAAATAAAAAAGTAAAATGCTAATGTCTCTAGGAGAACAAAGGTTCTATCAGTCATTCGCACCATTAGGTGATGTAGTTCAATCAGCTTATTTTCCCCTAATACACAGCTGAGACTGGCTGCTTTAGAAGAGTCTAAGATTTCCTAGACAGAAGAAGAAAAGAGTAATTTTTCATGACAAAGCTGCTGCTCTTGCTCTCCAGGTAGGAGCACCTGGGCACAGGGTCTGGCATAAGAAGGCCGAGGTGGGGGGAAATGAAAGTAGGGCTTAGTTCGCTGAAACAAACCGGCGTTTTAAAATTTTGCTTATTGGCCTTGAGTTCAAGAAAAGAAAGCGGAATTACCTTCTTCCACGTTTTCATTGCTGCCAGAATCCACAACTCATACTATTCCCCTTAGTGGTTTACCTGACCTCTTTATTGTTTAAGGCAACTTTTATAGGTTTTAACATGGAAAAATTAGGTCTCAAACCTAATTAAAAGCAAAATTCATTCTGAATTTCAAATCCAGTCTACAAATTCTTTCAGCTCCCCCTTAGACTGTCACCTCTGAAGGGTGGGACTCCATTACATCCATTATAAACTCCCAGACACCTATACATTTCTTCTGGAGTAAATCCTCAGTGAACACTTCTGAGCACAAGGGTTGAGACTGAGAGACACAGATGCTCCTAAGTTGGGGCCTGTGTTCTCATTTAAGGAGCCGTTCATGTCTGTGCAATCCATGTGGCTGGAAGATGATGTCTAACTTTTCCATTCTCAGGTTAGCATTGTCTCTCCTGCATGAAAGAGGTTCTTTCCATGCCAGAAAGGAAAGGGCCAAGCTGGGTGTCCACCTCCCAGCAGGAGACAGTGGGACTGGTCCCAGGCAGAGCTGTCAGAAGCAGCTTAAGTGGCAGCAAGCAGAAAGACCCCTAAGACAGTGAGAGACAGAAATAGCCATTTCTCACCTCAGGCCAGGCAGCAACTTGGGAAGGGAAACTTCAGGGAAAATAAATAAATAAATAAACAAAACATGTGCTCTGCCACTGCCTCTGCCAGACGAACGGCGTCCTTTCTATTTTTACTAACTTTATGAAACACACAAAACTCAAAAGTATAACAGGGGGAGGGATGAGGTGTGGGTAAGCAGCTCAGTTGTGCACATCCTTTTACCATTCAGAGACCGGAAAGGAGTCTAACCTCACTTTCCCTGGAGGGCCACTAAGCCTTCACAGCTGTGACGTGACTGGATGCAAGGCAAAATAAATGAAGCAGAAATACAACACCCAGAATGGGGAAGACTTGGAATAAGTTTAGTAAGGAAAAAAAAATTGCAGGCCTCTCAGTTTCTTACACATATTATGAGGGCAGAGAAGAGTAATGTGAATATCTTTCTTTTACAGCTCTGTCTAATTTGGCATGCTATTATAATTTCTGGCTCAGTTAGCAAATGACTGGAAACACTGCTTTCTGCAATTTTCCCTAAAATATGACAGCTTTATAAGTTGTTCTATTGATGTACTTGAAACCAACCCAAGATCGGCAATGACTATATTCTTAATATTTGTTACCAGAGAGGTTTTATAGGTGTCTGTGTGGAGATACCTGAGTGGCAACCTGCATACTGTGATTAAAGGTTTGGGGGGCCAGGCACGGTGGCTCACGCCTGTAATCCTAGCATTCTGGGAGGCCAAGGAGGGAGGATCGCTTGAGCTCAGGAGTTCAAGACCAGCTTTAGCAAGAATGAGACCCCATCTCCACAAAAAATACAAAAATTAGCCAGGTGTGGTGGCACGCACCTGTAGTCCCAGCTACTTGGGACTGAGGCAGGAAGGTTGCTTGAGCCCAGGAGTTTGAGGTTGCAGTGAGCTATGATGACACCACTGCACTCTAGATGGGCGACAAAGTGAGACTCTGTCTCCAAAAAAAAAAGGGATTTTAGGGGAAAAAAGACTTGACCAATTTCAGGAATGAAGATGCCTAGAATTCCAACATTAGAAATTAAGATCCTCCTTTAGATCAACCATGTGCTCTCTGGAATAATATATTTTTCCTATGAATATATTTGAGAAGGTTATATATAATAAACAATCACTAGTGATATCGTCAATCGGAAGGGTCATGAATGTCTTGAAGTCACTGGAGGACTGGAGGGAAGAAAGAAAGGAAGGTGGGTTTAAGAAGAGGTTAAAAAAAGAATTTTTTTTTAAAAGAGTGTCTAATTTCTAAAGAAAGGCATCGAAGATGGGTGTTGCTGTTCCTTAAAAACAGAGTGACCTTGAGTAAATTATACAACCTCTTTGAAGACTAAAATTCCTCTGTAAAGTAAGTGATATGAGGGAGTGAAAAGGTTCTTGATCCCAGTGGGACGTCTGAGAACCCTTGCGTAGCACATCTCAGAACGTCCACAGCAGCCCCTGCACCCCATCGTGCAAGGGTGGCCACACAGGCATTCAGTCCCTGGCGCTTCCGGGTTGTGCACGTGGGAATGCAGGTCAGGTTCCCTGCATTTCTCCCCATTGCCTGAGAGAAACCCCAGGGCAGAAATGGGCCTTTGGAAAACGCACAGAGGACAAAAGGAGATACTGTCAGTTTGCACCTGAAAGTGAGTGGTGGCAGTCTGGGAACAACTGGTCCCTATAGCAGTGACTGAAATAAGAGGTAGGATGGGGGATATTTTAAGTGGCACAAAAGAAATGCCAAATGCACATATTTTATGTTTATGTGTTGAGTTATTTACTACCTGTTTCCTGTCTCTATGAACTCTATGAGAGCAGGCAAATTGTTATAGTTCATTCTTCTCACACCTGTTCTTGACCCTATAGAGGGTCAATATTTGTTGAATAAATATAAAGTACAAAAAATAGTTGCCATTATATTTCAACTATGATTTTTTTTCTTTCGTATTTTAGTTCAGAAATGCTTACTTTACTGCCATTTCATTGTATTTTATCACTGATTTTTAGGTGACTTCTTTTTAAGTATCTTTCCTTTTTCAATTAGCTCTGTTTTTACTATTTTTGCTTTGATGCAGTCTTAGATTTCCAATAACTGAGTTAAGGATCTTTTCAAATCTTGTTTACTTTTAGGAGCTTTAATTTAGCTTTTATATTATATTGTTATATTTCTTTCAGTTGTTGCCAAACTAGCTTTTAATTTTAATGATTTTGTTCATGGATCCTTTTTGTTTCCAGTCCGTATTTTAATTTTCCTTGTAAAGAAAATGGTATACTTTTTTGGATTAGCATATTTTATCAATGCTGCCTCATTTGATCATAACATAGGCACTGAAGGGTAGAAACGATAGGGAAGAACTATGCTTCCTCCTTTTTTCTGTACCAGAAAGCTGAGCAATGTTTTTAAGCTGAGGTCTGGTGGTCCTTACTCTGTGTTCTTTTCACTCTGTTATTCATTGTGTGAAATTACTGAACCACACTCATTTGAAATCACTGAAATTATTCTCAAGAAAAGCTGGGATATGGTAACATTTATTTTAAGGATGCAGTTAACATAAAATGCTACTATATCACTATCCATTTACTTACTTACTTTTGCATAATCTGCTTACCTTGGCTTTAGATGCTCTAAATCTATAAATGTGACTATAAAATGAGAAGAAGAGTTAAACCAGTCTTAATAACAACAACACTCAATTGACCATTTAATTTCCATGGCCTCTCAGAAGCAGTCAGTACAACTCTCTTCTACTCAAATGGGTCCTTCAGATTCTGTAAAAGCACTACAATTTATATAAATCAGACGTAGACTAATTCAAGTTCTACGGAATTTCTCTCTCTCTGTCTCTCTCTGATTGACTTTTTGTAAAAGAATCAAATGTAAATATAAGGAGTTATCATGGTTAAATATATATGTATATGTCCCACAGACCTCATTGGAAATTAAACCAGGTTACTTCTTAATTGTGTGACCTCCTTCATTCAGCAACTTGCTTATTCTATCATAATCTTCATCTATCCTCATCCACATAATGAAAAGGAAAACAGAATACTAGTCATTCTCATAATTAGTATGAAGATTCCATGAAAAATGTACAGCACACACACACATATATGCACACACACACATATACACACACACATAATTATAAGTTAGTAGGCTGGAGCTCAGCTGCAAGCAATGACTTTAAAGAATTGAGTGACTTTGGGAAAACCATGACATCTCACAGCTCTTTAATTTCCTCAGTTTTGAGCCAGGATAATACCCAGGGTTGGTCACTTTTAGTTATTCTAAAGATAAAATGGGATGATGCATTCGTGAAAAGATTTAAAGAATAAAAAGTATCATACAAAATTTAATATACTTTGTAAAAACAAAAAAAAATCAATTAAATGTACTTATTAAGAAAATGATATATGATGGTTGTGGAAAATTTAGTAGATGAAGGTAAGGAGAGACAACTGTGGATGGCTCTGGACCCTCCTCCCCTCCCTTGCTGTAGTTGAGCAAGCAGCTGGCTCTGCAGATCTGAGAAAACTCATTGGAAGAACAGGCAGATACCAGAGGCTGAGCTCCTGAGCCTTGGCCCTTTTAAAAAGATCATTTTCTCTCCCAGATGTTCCCATTATTATATATCGACCTAAATATTCTCTGCTTTCCTTTTTCTACATATGTAACTGCCACAGACATGAGATCCTTCACCAGGAGGCTTTTCATAGCACATCAAGCTCTGCTAGTTCCAACGTATCTCTTGATAAAAAAACAAAGTGGGCATTGTATCATCTGCTCTGAGATTGCTATCAATGAATCTTCTCATATGCCTACACCATGTGTCACAAATAGTGGGTCTATCTGTGCCCCTTTGCAAAAAAATAAATAAAATAAATGAATAAATACATAAATAAACATTAAGCCACGAATCACACAATCCATGGATAATCACCTGCTGATATTTTAAACAGCATTTTGCATTCGTTCAGAAATGTTCAAGTATTTGGAGATTCACAGTTGAAAGCATCTAGCTTCTGTGAGCTTTTAGAATCTTCTATGTGGCAAACTGACAACAGTGATGTGACTGTTAGAATTAGAAAAACAGAACTTCTTGCCTCTGAACTCTATTGTGCACAGAGATTTCATTGGTTAAATAGAAGTTTCTAGATATTGTTATGTCCTGTCTGCAAAAAGTTATGTTGTGTTTATTCACTGATTCATTTATTTTATTAAACTATTTTTTGATAACTGTAAGTATATAGATAGCACTTTGTGAGAATTAAAGAGCCATAGAAAAAGAGAGAGAGAGATGTTAAACACATTCCTCATCTTCTGAAACTTACATCCTAGTGGGAGAGATATGACAAGTACATGCAAATTAAATATCTCATTCACCATTCTATTCATAGTGACTGACAAATGATACTCAACGGAATAATCTTCCCAATAAGATTGTAATGCTCTTGACTTAAAGATGGTCTCATCTCCACCCTCAACATGTGCAAAATTTTCATTCATAATAACTCAAAATAAGAATTCATTAAAATAATTTAACTAGGTAGCCTACTAATTTGAAATAGACTACTCTTATGTCAATAAATCAACCAATCAATTATGTAAACATTTAAGACATCTTGACAAAATTTAAGACATCTTTAACAAAACTTCTTTCTAGCAGTCATAATAATGACCTTGAAATATAAAAGCAACATTCTTGGGGAATGTGGAATCTATATAAATGCAGTCATAATTTAGTGGTTTGTTATTGTAACAGTAGTTGAACACTAAAAATTAAATGGCATTTGAAGACAACAGATTATCAAATTTTGAATTCCTGCCAGTACCCTAAAGCGTTAAAACAATGATTCAAACTTCTGAAATTAGATTGGAACTTAGGTTGGTGCTTACTTTGACTAATTATAAGTCTTAGATTATTCAAGGGACAGCTCACACACAAAGGAGGTTCTATGGGGGTAAAAAAAAAAGTATGAAAATGTGTCACTTGTCTGTTTTCTTAAAACCAAGCTACAGTAATAGCTGATGGTGTTAGATGACAAAAATATTCTACAGCATCACAACAGTTTCATCTGCATTATCTTTTTGGGAGGGAAAATCTCTCTCTCTCTCTCTCTCTCTCTTTCTGTTTCATGTTATCCTCATGAGAAAACAGTTTTGGAATTTTTGATAAATATAGTCACAGAAGCATTAATAACTAAATCCTCTCTGTTAAAATAACAGTACTGGCGACATTTCAGGGTGCTATCAAATGATTTTAGTACAGGTTTGGGCATCCCTAATGAAAATGTATCATAAGGGAGGGTTATCATAGGTCAGGGCATGTCATGAACAGGCCTTGCAAGCAAATGAGATATAGGGTAAAGTTATGTTGTGATATAAAGAAACCCTAAGAGTAAATTGGTGTCAGATTGGATCATGGTATCAATTGGTATCAATTAGCAGTGTGTATGCAAGGATTCAATTATGAGGTCAAATTTTATAAGATATGAAGGCAATAGGTCCTCCAAAACACGGGGAGCTCCCTGCTGCCCTGGATATGAGATAACTTTGATCAGAAGCCATTTAGGACCTTGGGTAGATCCCAGAGACCTGGCTCTTGTTCTGTTAACACTAAAAGTCATTTTGAAACACGTTATCTATTTCTGTATTTATATCTATACAGAGAGAGAAAATCTCAGAAGAATCTGGTTGGCTTTTTTCTCGTATTTAGTTTAATCTTTATGAAACAAAACGTTCCTCATTCAAATGAGGAGGATTTAGTCTCCACATCCACATTCAGGAGAGAAAGCTTTTTATCTTGTTTAGAAGTTTCACAGGGATATATACTAATTAGAAGGCCATCACCCTGGTTGCAAGAAAAGAACTCTGTTCTCTGCAACACTGGATGATTCAAGTCCCAGAGGTACCAGCTCCATTGGACCAAAGATGGAGCCCAGGCATACAGAGTTCAGGACCATGGACTCCAAGACGACAGCTGTCTGGCATTGAAATAACCAAAGTGCTACTAATGTTTATAGTAACAAGAAAGGGGGGGGATAATTATGCATTATTTTTTATAAATGCCATAAGGGATTGTGCTACTATTAAAGTGTATAATACCTTATCTTTCAACCAGTTAAATCCATGACTTATTTTATCTTGCTAGAACCCTGTGACAGAGGCTAGCAAGATTCATCAAATCCATTTTATCTTCCACCAGAAGTATAGATGGTGTTGGGTCTGCCCCAGAATGCATGCGGTAGATAAGTCAGATAAGGACCCCAGCAGGCTGCAGGCTCCAGAGACTCCAGAGGTTCTAAAGATAACTCTGAATTACAAAGGCTGGGATGGAGCCGGCAGAAACTGACGGAACTCCCCCTCCCCAAACTTTCTATAAAACTCACCACCCTTCCCCTCCTCTGGATGGACGACTTTTTCGGCCTCCACCGACCTGCACCCAGGTGCTCAAAATAAACGGCATTTTACTGTGTCCCAGGCTGAGTGTCTTCTTCTGGGCGCTGACCTAACAGGTGGATTACATCTCCCAGCCTCCTTTGGGATTAGGTGCAGCCGTGTGACCAATTTTAAAACAACAGAATTTTCATGAAAGTAGCATATACCACTTCTAGGCCTGGCTCATGCACTTTCTTGTCTTCTTCATCTGCCAGTCAGATTAAGGAGGTCAGTGAAACACTCCAGGACTCTAGACCTTAATAAAGCCATTAGATGGAAGAAGCCTGGAACCCTAAATAATTGCATGAAGCAGAAACAATCTCCCAGCCCAGCCAACTTAAATTTACTATAATATAAATAACAAATAAACCTTTATTGTGTTAAGCCACAAAAACATCGAGTTATTGCTATAGAAATTAATCACTGTGACTAATGTTTTTTGACACAATAGATATCTTTGAATATGATTTATATAATCAAATCACATTATGTGAAAGTGTAGGTCCCAATCACGAGCTGTTGCACTTGAGTTTTAATAAGCCAAATGTTTTTCATACATAATATACTTTAGTGGCTTGCATTTTGAAATGATCTTCTTGACCCAGAGGGCAAGACTTAGCTTACAATTACAAGCGTCACCCCTTCATATTGCTTAAATATGATAATGATTATGGTGACAATGACTGATAATAATACCTTATTGAATTTATAGTGCTTATAAGTAATATGTTTAACTTATTTAATTATCTCACTCTTTCTCAGACATATTCAGGATGATCACTATTATTCCCATTTTAAAGGTGTTGAAGCTGAAACCAGAAAAATGTTGAGTAACCAATAAAAGACAGAGGAAAAATTCAAATTCAGGTCTTGAGGTTATTGATCCTAAAGTCCATGCTTTACCATTACCCTACAATTATTTAAGCAGAACCTGTCATAAAATTGGGGGTGTGCATGAGCCTACCTAAAGAACAAGGAACTCTATCAGTTTGTAACTTGACAGAACTTAAAGCATCTTGGTGGTACAGCTGAAAGGATTTCTGTTTAATGATGTCATTATCATACAGCCAGGCCATTATACTGCATTTAAGAGATGTAAAGTAGTCATTTAAATATTTACTGCTTTTGGCTTTGTATTTATTACTGATAGCAGCTTTGAGATGAGGATTTAAATACCTCACTTGCATTTCTTTCTTAAGTTCTATCATAAAGAATTTCAGCACAAGGCATTGAGCATTTCTGAAATGGCTACTTTTTCCAAGCCAATTGTATCTGGTCAAACTTCTTTACTTACTTTTTATAGTTGTAACAAGTGGGATAATATGGGGGATTGAAACGGGGCAGTTGCCAACTTTTCAAACCTTTTCCTAGAAGACATATAATTTAGTAGCAATAATATATCTAAAAGCAATACTCAAAAAAAGGCCCTGAAAAACATCTTCAGAAGTGTCTGTGGGTTGTATGTTTCTAATGATCGTGATTTGTAGGGTGCAAAACCCATGGGAGGTACAAAGGGAGTTGAAGCAGGAGGAGAGAAAGCTATTTCCAGCACAAGGCGATGTTGCCTAGGGCATCGAATTATGAGGCTTGAACATGACTTATTGGTCTTCTTTTCTCTCTTATTATTTTAAAAAGAATTTCATTAAATAGATGAGAATATGGTCATCAGAAACAACATAATTTACCTATTCTCAGAGACTATGTCACCTTTGCTTCTGAATAAAAGACAGTCAACACATTGTGTAAAGCCTGTATCAACTGCTTTTAATCCAATAATAGAAACTATAATTTATAAACTATATATATTATTAATATATAGTTTATAAAACAGTTACATATATTGTATTTTATTTTTGCAAAATTCCTCATGGCAGGAATGATTATACCTATTTTTTTTAATTATGAGAAAACTGAGCCTTACAGAGTCTTTTTGGCTACAATTATATCTTTTATAATTATCACTCTATCTCCTCTCTGATAATTTAGATTTCTTTTTCGGTATTCACAGTGCCCAGAAAAGTGTCTCTACTCACCTCTCTCAACTACTCGACATTCTTATATTTTGCACTAACTTCATTTAATTTAAATCATTGCAACTTAAATGTGCTACTTCAAAACTTACTCTAATATAATTTACTTTATTTGAACATTTTTTATGTAGCGTTTGCCAATCTCCATGGTGTAAATACTCCTACCATAGATGACTTCAAACAGCCAAAGACTTAAGTGATGCACAAAATTTTTGTATATTTAACTGTAGTTCTCCTCAGCCTATGTAAGTCAACTCCATCACCCCACTGGCAGTGTTAATTCAGATCCAGTGCCAGTTCCTAAGGGGCAAATGGCCTGGTGAGGAAGATAGGCTTTCAATTTAAGAAAGCTAATAGTCCAATTTCTTTAACAAGGTACTTGAAACTCTGGAACTTTAGGTATGAGTGTAATTATTTTTTCCTCTACATAAGCAGCAAAGGTCATTCAAACAGAGGAGATGGTGTGTTCCAAGGCATGGATGTTTGGCATGTCATGTGCTCTAATTGTTGTCTAGTTGTTCACTCAGTTGTATAAACTCCATGACGTTTAAGATGTATCTGTCTCTAATTTATCTCTAAAACTTTGTCTAACTCTTTATATATGTGTATAGTTGAAACCATCCCCACAGGGTTTACAAGAATTACATGTTGCATTCTGGGCAGAAATATGGTTATAATTAAGTATTAATCAGGCTGCACTTTGGCCAATTTCCTTGTAGCTTCTACTAAGTGAAAGTCAAGCAGTACTAAGTACTAACCATCTGCATCCCCATTGTTCCTACAGATAGGATCTCTGACATTAGAATCATAAGACTTTTGTTTAAGAATCGCTGAAGATGTTTTCCAGATCCTGAATTCCAGCAGAATGGCTGATGCCAACCAGTTGGAATACCCCCCAGGGAAACTGAATCAATGCGAGAATGCGGTTTCCTCCTCTCCCCATCTCTTGACTTCACCCTGCACTCTTCCACCAGTCAATGATCCCCTCACCTCAGCCAACCACTTGTCCAAACGCCTTCAAATCTCTACCCCTAAACTCCTCAGGAAGGCAGCTTTGAAGTTTCCTCCTCATTTGGCTGCCTCACTATTAAGTCTCTTTCTCTGCTGCAACTCGGTGTCTCGGTGTATTGACTTGCCCTGCACCAGGCAATGAATCTGGTGTGGCTACACAGCTGTATCTAAGATCAGTGTGTTTTCGTATCGTGTCTTCAAAACTCGTTCTGTTTTCTCCTTCCTCGGGGAAGACGTTCTTGATCGCTTCCGCGGTCGCTCCGGTTTGTTCCTGCTATGCGCACCCAAGTACGGTAAACTCCCTCTGCTTCTGGGTCGTTTCCATGCGCTTCTGTGTATTTATTACCAACGTCGTAAATGTATTTGTTTAGATGTCTCTCTCTGACCCCCAAAGTTCCTTGAGATCTAGGGTTGCCTTCTATTGTTTGTATCGCCAGATCCTACAACGGTGCATGATATGTTGTAGATGCTCAACATATACTTATGAACTGTGTTGAATTAATAAGGTGCTTTTTGACTATAATTCAAAAGATTGAACAAAGAGCAATGGGTTCTAATTGCTGGAAAAGTGAATATTCTCTGTTTTCTGGCTTCACCTTTCTAATTGCTGCTGCCATACACTCTGAGGGAACGAGTGCTAAGACTTCATCCCAGCATTGCTTAGAAAACGAAAACTTACTAGGCCCCTTCAGCCTGCCAGAACTTTCCCTCAGGCTGAAATCCACTCAGTTCAAGCAAGATTATAAGGAGCTGATAAGAAGAGAGAAGGATTTCCAAGACGCCCAGAAGTGGGACAGAGATGCTTGTCCTTGAATTGCTGTGCATGGCTCTAGAGCAATTCTAAACTTGGTAGCAATGCAAGTCTATCCCCACCAGCTAAAGAAACCAGAAACTTTCTTTTAAAATCAGTAAAATTCAGGGCTGGAAAGGATTTTTTAGATGTCTACCTTGGCAGATATGAACTTGAACAATATATTGGCTTGGACTCTAGAGCAGATCTTCTTGGGATATGCTACTTACCACTAATCTTTCCTTGGACATGTTGTAACCTTTAGCTATCACCTGTATAAAATTAGGATAATAATAGTAACTAAATTAAAGAGTTATTGTTAGGACTAAACAAGATTTTCCAGATATAATACCTACCTCCTAGTTGCCTCTCTACCCATGCTCCTTGTGTATCACTGTATCAGGGGGAGTCAAGGGTGGATATCAGAGCCCAGATTAGCTGAGGTCAAATCCCATCTCTGCCACTTACTGGTTGTGTCATCTTAGACAAGTCGCTTGATCTACCTTTAATTTTCTCATCCCTAAAATGAGAATAATAATAACCACCACAAAGGGTTGCTGAGGGAATTAAATTATATGGTGTGAAGATGAAGTTGAAAGACAGGTTAGCAGTAGAGCAAAGAAGTAACTGAATTCCATGCTGCAGGAAAAGAAGTTAACCCCTGTAGGGCTCCTACTATGTATTTCTAATTCTTGTGGGGCTTTGGCCAATTAATGTTACTCAGTCATTGCTATTGTTCATTTGTTACCAACCCATTGATGAGCATCCCAAGGTAGCATCATCATTCATAATTGTGACAGGTATGGTCACTTCTGCTTCACAGTCAGCTTCTGGGCAGTGATTCATTTACAACTTGAAAACTATATTAAACATTTTGTAAAAGTTTCTTACATTTTCTTCTAAACATTTTTAGCTAGTGTTAAGGTGTTTTCCTTAAAATAAAATTATTGGACTATAACAGAGTTCCCCAAAATCTCCTGGCTCTTTATTCTGTTTCTTTCTTCAGTTAGCAAGCCTAACTTAAGATCACTTTTTCATATTTGTCAGAGGTTCAAATGTTCCACTCTGAAACAAACATGGTAACAAAAACCAAGCCCCAAAGGCCACAGTTACTGTTACGCATAGGTTGGTTATGGAATGTAGTGCATGAAGAACATTTGTTTGCCTAGAAACTGTTCAGACTCACATTAGAGTGTCAAGTTCGCCATACTTTTCTCTTGATCACTGTAAAGTATGAGCTCCTTGAGGACAGAAATTCCATTTATTCATCCCTGGGTCCCCAGCTCTCAGAACAGAGTATAACCCACAGTGAGCATGTTGAATGACTACATATAAACACATGGTCCTTCTTAGCCATTGGGTTACTGGCGTTTACTTCCTATTTGTTTCCTGTTATTTTATTATTATTATTTTTTAGTTCACTGGCAGATAACCATTTAAAGAGCAAGCAATAAAGAATGAGATTGTATCTATATGAATCACTCTATGATTGATTGTATATGGATTTTAGTATATTTTAGAGCTAGGCTTTTTGCGGTTACTTTCAAAGGACTTTAGTAAGTTCAGATTCCTAAAATTAGATCATGGACTTCACTGCTTCTTTATGGAAAGGTAAAGGCCTTAGAGTGCATTAAAAATAAAAATGCTTGCTTTGGTTTTTAATAATACCTCCAAAAATAAAGGACATTAATAAGTAACTGTTATGCTTACCTTCTTTTAGAGAAGGTGTGGAAAGAGCTAATGTTTATTGATCCTGCATCGTGTGTGAAACCCACTACATATATTCATTAAGAAATATCAGGTTTGTTGAGTTGTAATTTATAAATTAAAAGTCCATGACGAGATTTGACAATGTAAATCCTTGTGTAACCACCACAAATGACTGAGATAGACAACAAATAAATATATCGCCCCCCAAAAAATTCCCTTGTGTCCCTTTCTAATCAGTCTCCGGTCCTTATTGCCAGTCACTGGCAAATATTGGTCTGATTTGTGCCTAAGCTTTTACCTTTCCAGAAATGCTCTATCAAAGAAATAATACAGTATATAGCCATTTGGTGTGACTTTTTCCACCAGATGTTCTAATTTAATCATTACTAGACCTTATGAGGTAGGTGTTGTTATTTTCATTTTATAGATGAGAAATGGAGGCTTTGAGAGTTTAAGCAACTTACCCTCTCTAAGCCAGGTTTTAATCCCAGAAATTTCATAAACTATTATAGGCTAAAGAGGATGACACTTTTCGGAAGATGTTGCTCAAATCTCATTACTTAAGTACTTATCTGCTCATATCCAGCTAATGTCTGCATGTTGGAACACAAGTGGAAAGATCACTGGGTCAGCTCCATCTGGTTCCAGAATCTTAGGATCTAGCTCAATGAATGCTTAAAAAATTATTAAGAAAAGCAATTAATGGCTACTCACCATGAAATAGTGCTAAGGCTCTGGTTGACCCTACCTCTTAAAAGGAAATTGAGTCAGTACATTTATGTTTGCTTTAACTGAAAATAAGGCATTAGGTGGAAAACTTAAGCAACACACATGAAATATGGAAAATTAATCCTCACAGTACAATGGTTATGAAGAAACTTCCCATATCTTAAATGAGGATGACATAATTGTTTACCAGCCAAGGCACATGCATCCTTCTCTTTGTCTGACAAGACCTGACAAAGTCAATATATTTTGTTTTGTTTTTTAAAGAAAATAAAATAAAAAAGACAAAGATTTGGAGCTTCATACTATGAAAAAATAATTTTATGCATCTCAGCTTTAAAAGATGATTTTACATCTCAGCAAAGCACAGTAGGGTAATCCTGATATAATGCAAGAATTGGGAAAGAAAAAAAAATGCTCCCAGGAGAAATTATGTAGACCCTAGGGGAAAAAAAGGGTTTTCTTCAATCTTATTTGATACCTCTTATTGACCCTGCTATATTGCCGGAGAGTGAAGGATGTTACAAAAACTAATCTGCTTCCTTGGAAAAATCACAAGTATTTATTAAGTGCTTACCATATGCTCAGGCCATGGGACTTTTGTATTTTTTTAAAAATTGAAAATTTCTAATATTTATTAGCCTTAGATTAAGATTATGCATGACTATGGAAACATGCAATTTTTGGAAGTGTTCTTAGTATTGGAAATCATATGTTCCTCTTTCCTATTCAACTCAGAGGTTCAAGTGGTGTTAGATAAGTGAGTTTCCCCCTGCTAAGATGCAGTCTCTTTTACTCAATTGACATAGGGGTGCTATCACTGAAGTTAGAAAGAGATCCTTTTAGAACTAATTATTCTTCTTTTTTGTATCCAAACTGTTGCCCTCACAAAATCTTTTGTCTTCTTTGAAGAAGAAGCCACACACTGGCTTTGCTTTGCCAAGTCTTTTATTCTTCCGTGCATGGACTCTCTCAGGTAAGGGGTGATGATGGTTGCTCAATCAGGAAGCAAATGATGCCTCTGATAGGCAAATGATGAGGGATATTCAGGTAGCTTTGCTGTGAGAGCAGTCTGGGTAAGGAAGGACTGACTTCTGTGGTGTGACTACTGTCTATTTGAGCACTGGCATGAGTTGGCTACACTGCATACCTCTCCAGTTGGGCTAATGACTAATGTCCTATGCAACCAAAAACTTCACTGAAACGATTTCAGGATGAGCAAGTTGTCAGCTTCTTCTTGGTTAACGCATAAATGTTGGGAGCCAAATCTCTGGCAAAAGTTCAAGAGTTCAATTTTCCTCAGTTATTAATGCTCACAGGATTTTTTCTCAACGTATTCTAAATGAATTAGCTCTGAAGAGTGACACTGGCCATAATCACAACATAGTGGGTAAGTGTTTAGGCTACTACGTAAATTAAACATAACATTCATATCCAAAGTTCTTTATTTTGTCTGACACTAAAACATCCCCTGCCATTGCAGTCATATTTTTTCATCTGATTTTATAACCACCTATTTCTTGCTAAAGGCTCTCAAGGAGACATGGCCAAGACAGAACACTTTTTTCAGAATTTTTGAATATATGAGTAGTTCCTGGAAATTTTGATTATTCTTTGTAGAGAAGTAACCTACAGATGAAGGAAAAACAGCAAATATTCTAGGGTGGGACCCAGGTTACAAAAGAAATTCAGAGCTAAAGAATGGCATTCCTATTCAAGGCCAAAGTTATGCTTTATGTGAATAGTTTTTCTGTCTTTTGTAGTCCATATGCTCTCCCCCCACACCCCAGTTACATACACTCCCAAGTATTATGTCCTCCTTTAATATTTATTTGCTATTTAAATATAAATTAAGCTCCTATAAGTGAGATTACTAAATTAAGGGGAAAGCACATTTTTGGTTTTGTAATGGTGTTATTTTTGTTTTGCAAAAGTTGGGATCAATTCACTCTCTTACTAACATTGTGCGAATGTCCTCATTTCTCATGTTTCCATGTAGTTGAATAATTACTACTAGCATGTATATGGATTCCTATACTAATATAAAATTTAATGTCATTCCTAAAAATAAATTAACAGTACAATAGTGTTGATGGTTTTTTTCCCTTTCCATGATGAAAATTCCCCCTTTCCTTATTTGTAGGTGCCTTCTGGGGTAGGAGGTCCCCATAACCAACACTGAACCACCGTTAGAGTCAAAGGCCTGCTTCTCTCCTCTCCCTGGCTCGCTGTTCCCCAGGGAGGGAGGAATGCTTTCCATATGATTGCCGATTTTAGAGGAAGGAAACTTGCATGAATGTTTTGGTATCATATATTTTTTTCTTTGTCTTTTAGAACCAGCCTGCTAAGAAAGTATGGTATCTTTTAGAACCATCCTGCTCTGCATACAGGGGAAGGCTTTGCTCATGTTGGGGATGACTACGGTTTTCCAGTAATGCCCACAATTGAGAGTGGGTGGTTGTTTTGGTCTATTTCAGGGGTGGAGTGAGCTAACACTTTCGGTCAAAGATCTAAAACTTCATTTACCAATCAGTCACGAGAACAACACTGGCATTTTAATCTCCATCTGCCTCCTTTTTCCAATCTCTTATTTGAATATGAACTTGAAAGATCAAAAGAAGTTTGTAAGTCTTCTGAACGCCCTATATGTGTGTGTGTGTATGTATGTATTTGCGTATGAGGAACACATGTTCCTTTGCGTAGGCACATACATTTCTATCTGTAATAATCCAAATAAGTTATATTCTAGCAATGAGAACATGTTGGAGCTACTGAAAATCGTTAATGACGTGATATTTGACTAAGGTTCTATTCGTAGGGCCCCACTAGTAATACTACTTTTCTCTGGACTGCAAAAGCATCAAAACAAAGTTCAGCAATTCTGACCACCTTGCTTCTTCATGCATACTACCTCATTTTCATCTTGAGCCTTAAAACAATCTTACGAAGTGAGCAGCACTCACACTGCCTTCCCTGCATCAAAAATAAGGGATTTGGAGCTTTTTCCAATATCATACCACCACTAGCGTTGTGGGCCTCTGGCTCTGAAGGGAAACCAGGAAAGCATTTGCAAATTTCCTGGTGTAAACATTCCCACTGTAGGTACCATCAAGCTGCCAACAGTTTAACCACCAACTCACAGACTTCCTGCATATTTAACAAGCAGCACCCCACTGCAAAACAACTGCTAATCCAACCCAAGTTTTCTGATTCTGACTCCTGGGTTTTACTCTGCCACACCATTATTCCTCTTCAGGTGTTCTCCTCATTCATTTAATCTACTCTAATTTAAGCCATCAAAGTAGACTTCTTAATTCCATCCTCTAGAGTTTAGCTCTTAATCCATCCTCTAAGTGGCAAAGAGAGAGATGATCTTAACATATGACTCTTAATATGGTCTTGCTCTTAATGCATAAAAATATGTCAGAGGCTCCCCATTACCCTTTGGAATAAATTTAAACTCCTATAGTGGCTTATAATTCCGTCTAGAATCTGAAATGTGGTTTCCATTACAATCACATTGCTGCTGCCCTACCGGGTTCAGACAAAAACTTTACCTGAATATAAAAACGTAGAATATTTGAGATTTTATCAAATATTAAAATATATCATGGTCTTGCCTATTTTGGGGTCCTTCTTCAAGATGGATCCCAGGTAGACTTGCATTATCCTAGATCCTTTAAATTGAACCCTCAGTTTCTGCCAGATGGCCCCATGGTAGGTAGAATAACAGCCACCAAAGATGTCCACATCCTGATGCCTGGAAATTGTGAATGTTACCTTATGTTGCAAAAGGGACTTCACAGATGTGATTAAGGTTATGAACCTTGAGGTGGGGAGAATATCCTAAATTATTCAACAGGGTCCAATCTAATAACATGAGTCCTTAAAATCAAAGAACCTTTCCTGGAACTGTCAGAGAAATGTGAATTGTAAAAGACTCAAACCACTGGCTTTCCTGTTGGAGGAAGGGGGCCAGGACTCAACTAATGCGGCAGCCTCTAGAAGGTAGGAATGGATCTCACTTTAACAGCCGAGGCATGAGTCCTATAGCTACAAGGAACTGAATTCTACCAGTAACCCTAATGAGCAGAGAAAAATTTCTCCCATACAGCCTTTAGGAAAGAACACAGCCATGCTAATAGTTTGATTTTAGCCCAGTGAGACTCATACTGACTTCTGCCCTCTGGAACTGTAAGATAGTACGATTGTGTTGTTTAAGCTGCTAAATTTGTTGTGACTTGGTACGGCAGTAATAAAAAACCGATACAGGCCCCTTTATCAGATGCCAGTAACCTGCTCTGGAGAGTTTTCCATATTCTTCCCATCCTATTCAAATTCAACGCGTGCTTCATGCTCCAGCCCCAAAGCCGTCTCTTCCAAGAGATCATCCCTGGCCATCCCTGCTCTCTTTATCCCACGGAGATGTCATTGTATTCTCATTTCTGTCACTCATTTAGGCAATACACTTATTTAATTGCTTATTAGAATCTGACTTCCCAGGACAGTTTATAAGATCGAGGAAACATTATACTATTAATTTAAACTTTTTCTTTATTTTGTACTTTTTCACTGTTTTGCATTTCCTGTTTTATCCTTATTGGATAAATCAGATGTTTTCCCTTTATTTCTGTTCTTTTAGTGGGTGTTATAGACTGAATGTTTGTGCTCCCCCCAAATTCCTGTGTTAAAGGCCTAACCTCCCATGGGATGATAGATAAAGATGGAGCCCTTGGGAGGTAATTAGGGTTAGATGAGGTCACGAAGAGGGGGTCCTGGTCTCATGAGATTAGTATCCTTATAAGAAGAGACACCAGAGAGCATGTTCTCTCTCTTTCTGCGCATGCACAAAGAGGTCACGTGAGCACACAGTGAGAAGGCAGACATCTGCAAGCCAAGAAGACAGCCCTTCCCAGAAACCCACCCTGCTGGCACCCTGATTTGGGACTTCCAGCCTCCAGAACTGTGAGAAAATGAATTTCTGTTGTTTAAGCCTCCTGGCCTGTGGTGTTTTGTTATGGCAGCCTGAGCAGACTAAGACAATGGGTAACCCTGAGTATTTATCATGCAAACTTATTAACACCTAAAGTCAATCAATAGGTTAACTTCTCTGACTTCAGAGATCCAAATTATCCAACTTCAAATCCAAATGATTTGAATATTTTAAAATACTTTAACACTGATCAGCCCCTTCTTACTTACAGAAAATATCATTCAGCATATACCCATTTTTAAACCTCACATAGAGATTAACATTATTGTTGTGATCTTTTATTTTTAAGGGTAATACGTGTTAAAGTACTTACCAATTTCTCTACTGTCCATTCTTATTTAACTACCAAGCATTTTGTAATCACTTTTCTCCTTTTGGAATATATCCTTTAGAAATTCCTTTTATACAAGTTTTCCATGCTTAAAAAGCCTCCATTTTGGTCTACCAAAAAAAAAAAATGGCCTTACTTTAACCTCATTTTTCTTGGTATATAATTCTGGATTGATTTTCTTTTTTCTTTGAGAACTTTAAAGATAGTATTCCACTGGCTTTGTAACTGGCTCTATGAACAAATTTCAATGACCCCTGTATGTTTTTTTATAATCCTCTCCCTTAACTAACTACTGGAATTTTGGGTTGTTTCCCACAAATGGTGGATTTTCTGCAAGACAAAGGAGCTGAGATTCTGAAGGCCCCAGGGCAGACTTTCTGATGCCTAGATTCACCACCCCCACAATCTGCTCTCAGTGCACGTAGCCCCTTGTTAGTCATACCACAACCTCCCCCAAGGCACCTGACCCCTCCTTTAAAAGTCTATGACCTCCGTTTGAGGGAGAGAGGGATTGGAGACAGCTTCTCCCATTGTCCCAACAGGAGGTCTGTCGTATTAAAAAATTCCTTTCTTCCTTGGCAATCCTTATCTTCTCAATAATTGCACTTTTGTGTGATGAGTAACTGGACCCAGGTTGAAACACCCTTGTGGTTTCAACAACAGCCTTTGTTTTACCTGTTTACATTAGAAAAACTTACTCTCAAGCAAAGTTAATGGTTCTCAACCATCAGAATCACACGGTGGGTATTAAAAGTACTGCTATCTGGGCCCACTCTCAGAGACGCTAATTTAATGGGGGTGAGTATGATATCTGATGTTTAAAATCACCTCAGGTAATTATAGTGTGCAGCCCTCTTTAAGAACCACTGGTCTAAATGTTTTTGCTCTTTAAGTGATCTCTCTTTTCTCTGAATGCTTTTAATATCTCCTTTTTTGTTTCCTTTGGTGTTTACACTTTTTATGCAACATGCCTACATCATGGGCATCCTTTTATTACTCCTCTCTGGCCCTCACATCATTCACCATTTTGGGGACTTACCGTAAATTTTTATTATTTTTTAATATTGCCTCCCCTCCTTTCTCCCACTCACTGTGCTGGGGCACCAATTAGGCCCACACTGGAACGTCTAATTCCACCACTCACGTCTCTTAATGTCACTGTCACGTTCTTTGTCCTCTTTATTTTTTACTGTTTTGTTAAACTCTACCTTTTCGTCTTTCAGTTTACAAACTCCTTTTTTTTAGTTGTTTTGATCCCACCTGAGTATAGGCTGTCTAAATATCGTCCTGATATATCCCAAAGAGATTTTTAAAAATATTATTTTGGCTTCTAAAAAATATTTTTATAGTTTTAGATCCATGGGAAATTGCAATAAAAGTACATTAAGTCCCATAAACTGTCAGTAGTTTCCCCCCTTGGTGACATCTTATGTAACTGTAGTACAATGTCAAATCCAGGAAATTGATATTTGTGTATGGTAAAATAGACTACTGGCATTTTTCAGTTTTCACCATTTTTATATAAATCCATTTGTGCGTGCACTCATGTGCGTGTGTGTGTGTGTGGTGCTGTGCAGTTTTATCCCACATACAGATTCATGTTACTACCACCACAATCAGGAGGCAGAACGGTTCCATCATCAAGAAAGAACTTCATTTATATTCAAATTTTACCCCCACCCCTGTCCTCCGGCAACTATTAATTTGTCCTCCACGAGTTTTTAAAAATATTATTATTATTATTTCAAGAATGTTATATAAATGGAATCATACAATATGTAACATTTTCAGATTGACTTTTTCACAAAGCATAATGCTCTTGTAATCCATTCAGATTGTTGTATGTATCAACAATTTTTTCCTATTTATTGTCAAGTAGTATTCCATTGTATGAATGTACTAGGACTTGTTGAACTGTTTACCCACTGGAGGATATATGAGTTGTTTCCAGTAAAACTGCTATGAATGTTGATATACACGTTTTTGTTTTGTATAGAAGTATTTATTTCGCTGGGATAGCTGCCCAAGAGTGTGATTGCAGGGTTAAATAGTAATTGTATATTTAATTTTTATAAGAAGATGATGAACAATTTCCTAGAGTGACTATATCATTTTAAATTCCCACCAGAAATGTATGAGAAATCCAGTTTCTATGAATCCTTGCAAGCCTTTGGTATTATCATTACTTTTTATTTTAGCTTTTGTAATAGGTGTGCAGTAACTTATAGAGCTTTTAATTTCAGTGATGATGATTTCTGAGAGTTCTATTTGGGTCTTTTCCAAATCTGTTTAATTATTTACAATAATTTATTAGTCCATGCTAATTTTTGTGTTTTAGCTTTTCTTTGACTATTTCATATGTATTATTTTATATTCTATGTATAATAATTTCAATTTCTTAAGTCCTTGAGAGTCTAGATATGTTTGTTAATATTTCTTCAGACACTCATGGTAGTTTATATATTACATGATTTTTATTGTGAGCTCACATTTGGTTGAATTTAATCTGTATGATTCCTGAAAAGCAAAAACGGAGGTTTTAGGATTTTTGATCAGTCATGCTGGGAACCAAAGGTTGCTACTGACCTGAGATTATTCTATCCCTTTTTGAGGGACCAAACCAAATGCAAACATCTCAGTTTCACCTCCAACATTTTAAGTGAGGCTCTCAGGTTAGTTTCCCAATCTCAGCATTTATAGCAAAAAATGCCCCAAAGTAAACTGAAATTTCCAAATTGCTAAAAATTATTTTCATTATTATTTTTAGTTTAGATAATTATTGTTGTGAGTATATTTAGGCATTGGAGAATTCTTTTTATCTCTTAAAATATTAGAAAAGTAGTAAAATATATTATTAGAAAAGTAGTAAAATATACTGTATGTCTGCTATAATGGGTCTGAGATTTTTTGACTGTAGTGGGAGTGTCTTTGTTAGCCTCTCTTATGCCACTGGTCCAAAGCACACTTTCTTGGCTCCATTTCTCCTGTTTGTTGTGGTGGCCCCTTAGCAGTGCTTTGTTATTCACATATGCTCATTTAATTAACAAGTGAACAAAAGAGTGAATAAATTAACTAGTAGATAAATGACTTAATTCATAACCTCTTTGGGGTGTATCTGGATCATATTTTTTCAATTTATCTTATTTTATTTTATTTCAGAATATTACAGGGTTACAAACGTTTTGGTTACGTAAATTGTTTTTGTACCATTTGAGTCAAAGTTATAAGTGTGCCTATCACCCAGACAGTGTGCACTGTACCTATTAGGTGTGAATTTATCCATTCCCTCCTCCCCGCTTCCACCTGTTTGATTTCTGATGAATGATGAATGTTGTTTCCATATGTGCATGTAATTGTTGATTGATTAGTTCCAATTTAATGGTGAGTACATGTGGTGTTTGTTTTTCCACTCTTGTGATACTTCACTTAGAAGAATGGTTTACAGTTCCATTCAGGTTAATTTTGACAGCCTTTGCTCAGACAATTTTCCTTCAAAAAATTGAGTGACTCTATGGTATTTTTAACATCAAACTTTTGTACACATTCCCCAACACACACATACACACAATTTTTCCACTACAGCAATACAATTATGGTATGGTAAAAATAGATCAAATGCATAAAGTACAATTTTTAAAAGTTGATGGTGGTCAGATGTTAGCTTCCTCTGAAAGAATAAAAATCAGAAGGAAAAAAAATGAAAATATGCTATGTTACAGGCCACTAACCTTTTGAATATATAGAGTCAGTGATTCCTGATTGAAACGACTGACCCAATATAGACAAATCATTTGAGACCATGTTTGTTCAAAAGCTAGAATTCTACCACGTCAGTATAGATAGTGTATTTGTTATATTACAAGAGCCTAACCTTTCAAGGTCACAGCAGATAGGATTTTTTTTCTTCCAATATTTTTATAATACTCAGTATAAATGAAGTCTTTTCTTCTCTAGAATTACATTAATAAATAGCAAATTTAAATTTAAACAAAAGTATTACACTAATAAGTATAGGATGGAAATACTTTCCTACTTAATCTAATTGGTGGTTTAACTGTGGTTTTCTTTCTTAGAACATCAAGATGTTATTTATATGTGGCAACAATGCTTTCTAAATCAAAATACACGCTACAAACTTATCTTCTTTTTTTACTTTTTGATATATATATACATACACACACACATACATATATGTAGTCTTGCACTACTGGCCTTCATGGGGACAAGTATAATTAATTAAATAAACCTTTTCATCATAAACAAAAATGCCAACACTTCTAATTCACTGATATCATACACGTTAGCTGGGTGACAAATTTAAGAAATGGTAGAGACTTGAGGAATTTGGGGCTATAAAAAGTCTGAAAGAATTCTAATGCCTCTCAAGGCATACATTTTAAGTTTTATAATTGTATGGATAAATCTTAATGCCAGTAAATTTGAGATCAAAACTGTTTCCTTTTTTTTTTTTTTGAGAATATCTCAGCTAGAAAGATGCCTGAATGTAATAGAAACATGATAAAAAAAAAAGAATAGCAATTTAAGAGGCTGGCAATTGCAAGGAAATGAAAAACACAGTGAGATATGTCAAGTACTACAGTATAAATAATATAAAAATATGCAGCTTTTTAGATTAAGTGAACTATCCTCCCATTTTTTGATGTTCACTGCAGTACCATTTACTAATACAGTTGAAGGCATCCAAGTAACTAAGCAGCATTTACCAAAAGTAGTTCCATAATGAAAGCAAGCCTTTGATCCTCACGAAACACAGTTTTTAGTATTGGCTTACGTGCTCTTTGCAGTGTCCCAAACTGAAAAATTTTTCTCTGCAAAAGAGCCAGGTCTGTGGAGACAACATAAAGGAAAAAGTACTCCGGGATCAGATTGTAGCCAGGATCCAGGATCTTATCAGAGAGGCTGACAATGATGAGATCACTTGAAAGAATAATTTCCAGGAGATGGAGGATAAGGAAGGAGTTTCCAGGACTGCCACACTCAAACTCAGCTGAAATTCATCAGTTTGTGTAAAGCTACAGGACACATATGCCAAATGCTAAAGTGTCTGCTGCCAATTTTTCCTCTCCCATTCCCATTGCCACTGGGATATGTGGCATTATCAATGTTCCAATTAAACGTGATCCTTTCTTTGGTTTAAAGGGTTCTTTATTAACCCTACCAAATTTTTCCTGATTGGAACTTACTATCGTAGATAATTGGCCACACAGTCTTCTTTCATTGGCTTTGCAAAATGTAAAAATTTACTTTGTAAATTTGTATATATATGTAAATTTGTAAATTTACATATATATATAAATTTTAGGCAACTTGAATTTATTTTATCAGAAGTGCACACTTTGATCTATAAATTGCGAATTGGCCATTCAGCTACTCAGTGTTAGCGCCCCCTGAAGGCCATAAGAGGAAAAAAGAAAAAGTGTGAGACTTGAGTGTCAATCATGTCAGTGGTTTCTTCTTAACTGTCAGGATGAAATCCAAGTCCCTTAGCGTGACACAAAAGGCCTTTCATGATTTTGCAACTTCTCGAGCTCCAGATTCGTTTCACAATTTGTCCTCGCATGTTTTCAACGTGCCAGCCAGACTGGCCCGCAGTATCTCCCAAAGCACCAGCCCTTTCACGGCCTGATGCCCTTGCATACACCACTACGTCTTCCCAGAGTCTCTATTTACTGATTTTTTTCCTTTTCATCTGGAAAAATTCTGCTTATCCAGAAAGATTCACATCAGGACTTAGTCACCCCGTATCTGAGTGAAATGCCTTTCCCCCAGTCTCCAGGGGCACACGTGTATCACTTTCATAACAACTATCGAACCATATTTTGTTAACTGTTTTACTCACCTGTTTCCTTCTCTACATTTTGGGAATGTCTGTGTCTCTCATCTCAGTATCGCTAGTACACGTCAGATCATAAGACACATCATAGATGCTCAGTAAAGGAATATATTTCACAGAGTTTTTTTACTATTTTGCCCAGGTCAGAAATAATATCTTGCACCTGGCGTTATTTTATTCAGACACCGGTTCAGGCTTCACTCAGAATGTTTTGTTATGGATCTGTTCTGATGCTGCCTCATAACATCTAATTGTTCGATTTGTCTGTCTGGTTATTGGCAGCCTGCTGGGTGTTCAGAGGGAAACTCACAGCTATTTTAAGAGCTACTTATTGAGTCAGTCTTGAAAGTTTTGTTTATCATTTTCTGTATTCCGCTTCCTTTTATATTCCTTGGGACCACTCAAAAGCATTTAAAGCCATCTTCCAATTTATTTTTTCAATGCATATTTCCAGCTGAGTTCTTTTTTATTACTTGGTAGTTCCTCTTGCTGAATTCTCAGACCGGCTTTTAGAAGAGTTCACATCACATTATTTCAGCTTTTTAGTTGTTTATACTGTTATACCAAGGAATGCAACAGGAGGGAGAAGAAAGTCAGACTTTCTTTTAGAAGTTAGACAGTACTGCATAGCAATTAAAGTAAGCAAAAGAAAAGATGTATAGGAAGCAGAGACATCCAAGTGGATTCTTGATCTGATTTTAAGGCTTCCTCCAGAGCTGCTGTTTAAGAGAAGAAAATCTCTGTTATGAATTTATCCTTACTTCAAGAATGTGCCGAGCCATGTAATTAAAGCTAGAAGGTGGTAGATACAGGAAAAGCAAATAAAAGCAGTGACTCAGAGGAGGCGTAGCATCTGCCTCATGAATTTCTTCTGTTTGTGCTTGGAAAGGGGAGAATCAGCCTTCAAATGAAACAGAAAGTAGCAGCTAGCACAGTGTGATTACGGAGACCTTACGAGAGACCCCAAACCAGTCCTGCTGCCTGCCTTTCTGTCTCTGTGGGGCTGCAACAGAGGAAAAGAAGTTACATTAGGTAAAATGGAAAATAAATGTGTTTCTTTATCAGAAGTCATCTTAGAATCCTTAGTTTGAGTTTTGAATTCCTGGGAGGGGGATTGTCAAGTAGCAAGTGGTTCCTAAGCAGTAGCGTGGTGGGAAGGTCCTGGGTTGGTTTTCATACTTCCACAGACTTGGCTGGTAAGGAGCCAGTGAGCTCAAATGGATTTAAACAGTGTATTATTTTCATCACAGCAGGCAACCTGAGATCCATGCTTTCATCAGTTCCCCTCCCCCCTCAAGTCCCCTGGGGGTGATGTGTAGAGGGGCAGGAGGAGACTGTGCACAGAGGGGTCTGAGTCACATCTGAGAACACTGAGCTTAGGAAACTCCCAATCCTATAGGAGGTCTCCTACTAAAAACCCATCTGTCTTGCCCTACAGAGAGAGATACTGTCTCTATCACCCAAGAATACAAGCAGATCTCTTCAGGGAGGGGAGAAAAGCTTCTTTACTATTCGGGAATGTCTCCTCATAAAAACATTCTTAAATTGACTATGAATGCTTTTGCTCAGAAGACTCAGACTTGTAAAGAAACATGAGAGATCCAGGTAGAAATGTCTCCCAACAGAGATATAATATTTAATATTTTTTTTCCCTGCTATGTAAGCATTTTGCCCAATTAGTGCTCCTTGGAATGCCTTTTGAAATCTGTATGCTGGTGGAAGGGAAAATACAAAGGGCTTGGTGTCAAATACCTTGGTTCAACGGACTTGAGACTAACTAGTTACATGACCTTGAGCAAGTTTCTTAAATCATCTGAGACCAAATGTTTTTTGCTGCAACATGGGGAAAGTAACAAAACACTGAAGTATTGTAAGAATCTACTAATGTATGTGATGTACTCAATAAAAAGTCAAAGTAGTCAATAGGTATTTTTAGTTCCCCTACATTACTTCTTTTTCAAAAAGTCTCTTTTTTGTTTCTAAATATCTTAATTTTCTCAGTTTTTTTAAATTTTTTCATTTTCAGAGAGTTTCTCAAGCATTTTCCAAACAGAACCAGTAAGACATAATATTCATTCTTTACAAAGTCAGAAATTGAGTTGTGCCTTTTTTCCTTTTTAATACAAATTTCACTCATTTTAACGATATAAAATTTCTCCTGTCTACAATGAGATTAAAAATACAATTTTGGCAAATCAGATGTCATTATCCTAAGTTAAATAACTATATTTACTTGTGCTGCAGGGTAGCAAATGTGAAGTCAGTCTATCTTATGTTAATATCAGGTTTCCCAGAAGCAGGGCTTGAGAAAGAAGTACTTGTGCAAGTGAGAGAGGGCTCAGAAAAGAAAAAGAAGAAAAGAAAAAAAATGGTAAGGAATTGAGGAAAGTGAAATACTGCCAGTTTAGAAGTTCAGCAAAGGCCTGGTTTAAGTGACATCTAATCTCACTCAGCCTGACCCCACAAGAAACTATGGAGCATGCCTGGCACCACAGATTTATCTCACCTCAAGGCAAGG
This sequence comes from Daubentonia madagascariensis, assembly GCA_023783475.1. Taxonomy (NCBI): domain Eukaryota; kingdom Metazoa; phylum Chordata; class Mammalia; order Primates; family Daubentoniidae; genus Daubentonia; species Daubentonia madagascariensis. The sequence continues at coordinate 72,297,846 of JAKFHU010002088.1, read as the reverse complement.
GAGCTGGCCTTTTGTGTCCCTGTATCGATTACACATTGGCTGAGGGATACACGCCAAGGGCAGGATGCAGTGTCCCAGGTATTTCCCTAGTGCTGAGGACAGGTCCTAGAGGAAGGACACAGCTGCGGTCCATTAGCAGCCAATGCTCACAGTTGCTGGGGAATGGGCACACCTGCCTGGTGCAGAGGATCTGGGTGGGCCAGCAGCAGCATCTCACGCACCCTGAGACCAGCTAGAAAGCCTTTTATACTACTAGAGTTTATGGAAGAAATAGGATAGCTCAGATTAGTGTGGTAATGCTGCAGATGGTAAGAAGTGGGCGAATCCAGGATTTATGCAGTAAGGAATATTGAAGCGAACATATCAATTGCCTTTCTGTTGGTGTCCTTTTCTTCTATCTGATTCCAAATATTGTTTCTCCTTTTCAAATTCTTCCGCCTGCTTCAATTTCCAGCAATCTCTTAGTTGTTAACTATTTTGTCTGGCACTTTGACTTCATTTTGTTCTGACCCCCAGTTCCTGGCAATTTCCCGGGTACTGTCTAATCGCATAGACTTGGGAGCTCTCATTGTGGGCTCTTCATCTCAATTTATTCTCCTGGCCTCTGACCTACTGCTGCCTAACACTTATAAATCTTCTGTGATCTGCTTTTCTGGTCCAAATTACTTGCCTTGTCCCCACAACCTTCCAGTTATGAAGTAGGGTAGACAGAGCCACTTTTAGGCTCAGACCCAGATAACTTTGTAGAAAGTTCTGCTCCAGACAGTAGTGGCACTCAGAGATAGTAGGAGGGGAAGATAAAACTAAGAGTTTTCTGTACTTTTTTTTAAAGATTTACAGCCCATCAGTCTGGGGCTATTTAGAAACAAAGAAATCTACTGAGTTCTGCTGTCTGAAAGATAAGAATGCTTTGTAGACTAGTTACTACTGTATGAGCTGTGCTCATATAAATGATACCAACTGATACCAATGCCATCAGGAACATCTAAAGACAGTCATTGTTCTCTGTTTAATCAGACCACAAATCGTTTAAGTACAAACAAAATGTTTAATACCAAAACATTTTGGTACTTAATATGGAAAGCATCAATTATCTAGAAATTTCACTTTTCTGGGTAACTCCCTTTTTCTCCTAAATATGATCAATATATACAGTTACTGTAATTAAAGTTTGATTAAGTAGAATACTTGGAAGGTGGTCTTTTCAATAACTTCAAAATTAACCCAATTTGTCTTGATAGTCTTGTCAAAAGTCCTTTGAAAGTACATTAGTCCATTTCTTGTCTTGCAAATGAAGCCTTTGAAGAAAATCGACTTTTTGTTTGATAACTAAAAGGACCACAAGGTTATATGAACATCCATTTTCACTTAACTAGATTACATTTATGAAAGGCATAAGGGATTGCTTTGAATGTTTTCTAAAATTTTGGTTTTTTTAATTTCATGATGAAACTTTATTTTTCCATCCTTTATGTTATTTTCTGACAAGCTAAGTACAGAAAACATACAGTTGAAGTTTCTGCTATTTTCCGGTGTGATTAATCAAGGTTTTGCTGTAAAATAATTCATTTTTCATGCAGAGACATCTCTAATTTAGCCTCTATTTTCCCCCACAGGGTTAGAGGGAAAATTTGAGCCCATACGTTTATTTGAAATACAATTCGAATAATGGAAACATCTATATCTTCTTAGCATTAAAGACTGTAGAACGGACAATTAAAAGCTAACTCAGATTAATACCATTAAAATGTCATGAGTAATATAGGCCTGGCCCTCTGATTTATCATTCATCATTACTATATAACTTACTCAGAAGCTATGTAATGAGGAGGGATGCTAAATTAACACAGCTATGAATTCTTAAGTAGAGGAGGAAAAAAACTCTCGGATTAGACTGCTTCTCAGAATAAGGACGTCAACTGTTTAAAATAAGATTAGTTGGAATGGTGGCTTGGGGATCTGTTCAGCACATGCTATGTCAGTGGCACCTGCAGAAGTGTGGGTGGCTTTGGGACCAGTCATGAAGGTTACAATGTTAGGAGTCAATTCTTTGGTAGAAAGTGAACAGGGTTGGTTGGACTGCCTGCACATGTCAAACTGGTAACTGCTTTAACCGACTCTTTGTTTCAGACAAGATTCTAGTAATCATTAGACATGGAGTTGGGTGGATTGACAAAAGTCTGGATCTAAAATTATTAATAATCAACAGAAATAACTCCTCTTGAAGTACACACATGGAAGACCATGGGAACTCTGGAGTCAGGTGACAATGCAAATTGTATGTAACACAGAAGGAAACTCAGACCTGCAAGGACAGCTTATTCAGTTTTGTTCCGTGGGGACGTAGGAACTCTATGGAGACAGTCTCCACAGAATTACACATATGTGTGTGGCCTGGATAGGGAACAGGGGTTAACAGTTATTGACCAGACAACCTTTTCTTGTTTCAACCAGAGTAACTCTACCTTTATCTATGCCAGTGGTTCTCAAACTTGAGCACACATTAGAAACACCTGGAAAGACTTGAAAACTCAGAATGCTGGGCCCTCTACCCAGAGTTGCTGATGTGATAGGTCTGGGGTAGGTTGTGAGAATTTACATTTTTAACAAATTCCAAGATGCTATTGGTCAGCGGACCACACTTTGAGGTCTACTAAATTTTGTTATATATATTGGGCCACCTAATAAGAGTTAATTTGAGGAAAGCATTCTAAAGTTAAGAAGATCAAGTGATAAGTTAAAAATGTTGAAAGCACTAGTATAAGTAAAGTCTCCTTGGCACACTTATTTTCCTTTTTGGTGCCCTTTCTCTGAGGCCTCTGGGACCCGAACACCCCTAGCTGACAAAGGCGAAGCCTAGTATGCAAACTAATTGAATCATTTTTATTTACTTTTCCTTCCTTTCTCCCTTCCTTCCCTTCTTCCTTTTTCCTTCCTTCCTGTATTCAGAATACTTGATCTAGTGTAGGTGTTAGGCCAGGTGCTTTGCATTTTACTGCAACTAAGCCCTTGAGGACTTTATAATCTGATATGGAAAGTAGTCACATGACAGCCAGTGTGAGCAGAGGTACCTCAAAGAGCATTCCTCAATTGTTTTACTAAGGAATAGTTAATTTTTCCTAGGAGTATGAATAAATATTTCACTTAAGAGATAATATTTTAACTGATTCTTTGAGTAGATTTTTCTAGTCTGGGGAAAAAAAACGGGGAAGGGAGAAATTGTAGTCTTGCCATGCCACCATGTTGAATTGACACTATTTTGAAAGAGCAAAGCTCTGTGAGGGTGGGACAGTGGCTTATAAACTTTGCTAAATGTATGCCCAGTGTTCAGTGTCATTCCCTGGCCCTTCCCCCGAGAGACTCTGTTTCATTGTCTGTGGTGGAGCTTAGACCCCAGGGCTTTTTGACACTCCCCAGGTTACTCTGATATGTAGCCAGAACTGAGAACCACTGAGAAATTACTTTCCACTGTGAACTCTTTTAGAAGCACTCAGGTTGGATGATGAGTATGGAGAGCCAAATTGAGTTGGTTCTCCAGTTTTCTTATCTAGGCATAACTACATTTTTCTACTTTAGTTAATGTGCTTCTCCTCATCAGCTTCGCCTGTTGCCAACCCAACAACCTTGGATCGTCACTGTGATTCCCCGGGGTCTCCAAGACCCTTCTCATGGATAAATCCCTTCCTGATGTTTCAGATCCCCAAGCAATGCTAGACACCCTTTCTTTGCCTTTTTCTGAACCCACACACCTTCGTATCTTATATGCGGTGCTTCTCTTACATCAAGACTCTTTACCTATGAGGGCTTTTTTCTCTTTTTTTTGGTTCTTTTTTTCTTCCTTGCATCCTCACAGCCTATTTTAACTCCTCACATATGGGAAATACTCAATAAATATTGACTTTGGTTGATATGAAAAAGAAAAAAAAAAGACACACAAAAGATGTAAGGAACAAACTTGGAAAAAGAAAGGAATGATCATGAAGGCAAGTTTGTGACAACTCCCTATTTTAGCAAGTTTATCTTTCAGAGCCTCTTGCATGCTAAGTCCTTCCCTGCTTGGGGCTCTCCACCTTACAGTCCTCCAAGTATGACAACTGGTTCCACCTCCTCCTGCAGTCTTGGCTCAGGAGGGTGGAGGGGATCTTCAGGTCCTATTATAGTAGATATTACCCCACACTCATACTTTTCCCCAATCACTATATCTTATTTGCTTTCTTCATTGCCTTTGGCACAACCTATTATGTATTACTGTCTGTCTTCCATTAGATTGTAAGTACCTGTACCAGGAGGTCAGAGACCAAATCTGCTTTAGTCACAAATAGTATAACCATTTTCTAGTCCAATGCTAGGTATTCAATGGAGGAGATTCAATAGGTACTTGTTAAATCAACTAATGATTTCATGAATGGAAACTAGACACTAACACAGATTCATTTCCCAGTCTTGCTAACTAAAATAAGATTTCTCCATTATATTTGTTTAAATAACTTACCACTTTAGCAACAATATATCCAATTAACTATTGATCATTTTAAAAAGATAAATCTGCATTAAATGACCTTACCAAATTTAGTCACATTGATGTTTTTACTAAGTTCTTACTGTATCCATAATTTTTTTTGGCAAAATAACTTGCATAATTTAGTAATATGACTAAAATTTAGCCATTTATATAAATACAGCCACTTGTTTGCCAGATCATTTATTTTGCATGTAAACCAGTGTCCCAGTTTGTATTTGAAAAACATGTTTTTGTTGGTCATTTTATTTCATAATCCCACACAGGTTTGTTGCTTATCCATAGGATACTCACGGTCTAGTTAATTGTTGTTAATTGCTTCCTAATCATTCCTGAGAAAAATCAATAACAGAAATGCCATTTCCACATAAGGGAACAGGCTACCTTGACCTCAGACTTTCCTGACTCAGGCTGCATGTTAGAATCACCTGGGGAGCTTTTAAAGTGAATACTGATGCCAGGTTCCAACCTCTGAGATTTGAATTTCATTGATTGGGGTGGAGCCAGGGTATTGTTACTAATTTTAATGCTCCCAGGTGATTTGAATGTGCAGCCAAGGTTGAGAATCATTGACTTAAAGAAAGAAAAATAACTATGCTCCAGCAGAGAATGGACTGCTTACTCTCTAGACTTTGAGAGATGCCCTGACATTCGAATCAATTGAGTCATTATACATACAAGGCAGAGAAACTGCTGTTAGTTGTGCTCTCAGTGCCTGCAAACTGAATGGGCAATAGATATATCATAAAAGCCTCCAGGTTGAGGACCTGTTGAGTCTGGTGATTGGCTCAGGACTGGAACTGGTTGTGAGCAGAACAAGTGATCACCCGCCCCAGTCTGGCTGTCTGTCTCACTGGTCTCTTGACCCTCTGTCCTGAGCCTCTGCCTGTGCTGTTCCCCATCCCTAAAATGCTCTTCCCCTTTCCCACTATTAACAGCTTGTCTTTCCTCCTGGAGCCAACCAGAGCCACGATGCTCCAATGGAGTCACTGCAGGACATCTCTAGATTCCTTTCCCATCTTCTAGTGTGAACTGCAATTTTTTTAAAAATCTTAAACAAAGCAACTACTACACACTAAGCATTTCACTAGGCATTATATATATTATCTTCTTAGTGGGGTGGGGAACCTGGGGCCTTGGGGTCACATGTGGCCTTCTGGATCCTTGAGTGCAGCCTTTTGACTGAATCCAAATTTTACAGAACAAATCCTTTTTTAATAAAGGGATTTGTTCTGTGAAGTTTGGATTCGGTCAAGGGGCCGCACTTGGGGATCTGGAGGGCCACATGTGGCCTTGAGGCTGCAGGTTCCCCACCCCCTATAAACACTGGGGGGAAAGTTAGCCTGGCATTTGGGGTGGGGGTGGGTTGGCAGGCTTGGGCCTTAGGTTCGGGGCAGGCATTGTCCACCCTTGTTTCTAGTCCATCAGCTCCTCGTTTCTGGTCTCGCTCTATTCCCTCATTTCCTGCTTTCTTTGGGAGTGAGGAGTAATTTGCCTGATTGATGGGTTTGAGAGAAGGAACTAAGCTTGCCTCCCTCTGTCCTCTTCTCTTTTCATTCTCATCAGGAGCTAGCTGCCTGCGGGGGGCTGCATTCCGTTCTGCTTCTCCATGCCTTAACGTTTTCCATAAGCAAATACCCCTCATAAGGGGGTATTTGCAGGACCCGGGGCTGCGTGTGACTGGGTGCAAGTGTATATCTAATTCTGGGGCTAAGCTTTAAGAGAGCGATCATCAACTTCTGTCTAGGTCATATCCTCCAATATCAGCCTCATCAGCAAAAATAACATTTTAGTTTCCCTTTCTTGACTACCATTTCTTAACTGGTGGAAAACCCAAGCAAGCAAAATAAGGGTGTCCTTTAATTTGAGTGATTCGCTAAGTGTGGTCCAGGACCAGTCGCTTGAATAACAGAACTTTTTAGAAATGTAGGTTCTCAGGCCCCACTCGAGACCAACAGTCCGTGTTCTAACATTCTGCAGAGGATTCCGATGCCTGCGAAAGTCTGAGCAACGTGAGAACCCCTGCTACAGACAGGACCTTGAGTCCTGTCTCTCTGGACTCTGTGGCAGTGGGTACCCAAGTGGTGTCTTTACTATACAGCTCCAGGCAGGAACCTCAGTCTGTGTTCAGGCACAGGTAAGTGCAGGATGATCGCAGAGCAGACACTGATAACACAGACTGAGAGATGAGGGCAGCTGGAGACCAGTCATCTATCAGTTTTTAATTCCAGGCTCTAATCGGAGTGGTTGGGTGATTTTGTTTTGCTTTGTTTTCTTATATTTTTCTTCTCTATGACTATAGCATTTCAGTGTCTGAAAGATTAAAAGACTCTCTTCTACTTTGGTAGGCTTTTTCTTTCTATTTTACAGATACCTGAGGAGTACAGAGACCATTATCTTTCCACTCTCATCCCTGAATAAACTGCCAACAGGGCAGGAGGGACCAGCGCTTGTCCGAGGTTAGGGGCAGCAACCTGTCCTTCTGAGCCGTTACAGCCAAAATCCGCCGGGAGCAGCAGTCTAAGGCAGTGGTTCTCAATGTGTGGACCCCAACCATTGGCAACAGTTGGGAACTTACTAGAAATGCAAATTTCTGCCCCCACCCTAGACAACTGAATCACAAATTCTGGGGGTAGGATCTAGCAAATGGAGCCTTGCTACCCGTCCTGTCCTGTGGTCTGGCACAATAGCAGAGGCAGCTGGGAGCTTGGTAAACATTCAGATCTCAGGCCTCATGCCAGACCTACTGTCCCGTTCAAGTCTGTGTTTTAACAAAATGCCTGAGTGATTGGTGAGCACGTTAAGGTTTTGAAAATACTGGTTGAGGATAGAGTATGCAAAAGCCAAATCACGGAGCAGGAGAAAAGAACAGGATATTGATGAGGTTTCCAGCTTAGGCTCCAAGCATTAAAATGACAATCAAGGTTGACGTGAGGAAATAGACTGAAACCTGGAGAGAGAGAGAGAAATCTCCTAGGAGTCTGAAGCACCCATTTCTACCTGCTCTGCCCTTATTAACCTCACGCTAGTTCAGTGGTTAACCCTGCTGTGCTCAGGTGCTTGCCTGGACCTGGACCATCGCCAGGGACTTACCACATCTCATTCCACTACGTGTAGCTTCCCTAGCAACCTTTTTAGATCTGCATTAAATTTCTAACCAAACTTCTCTTGAAATTCTTCTCACAGCAGGGCAGGCCTCCCTAGATGTCCACAGAAGGTCATTTCTCAGCCCAAACAGGTAGCAGCCTAGGATCAATAAGAACCAAATCAACACTGAGCATTTAAACCTGTGGCTGGGGTGTGACTAAGTAGTTGGAGAAATTGTAAAAAGGTCAGGTAGCAAGTACTAGCTCTGTAACTAGCAAAAGCGCTTGTATATATTTGGCATTTCACAGAACCCTCAGGCTTAGTTTGATTAGTTATTAAAATTATGGTAGGCTGGTGGGGACAACCGTGATAATTTGTATAGGTCATAGATAATCAGAAGTGTCTCTCCCAGTGGGATGAAACCTGTTAAAATTCGTTATTTAAATCTCTTTGCCATTTCCACATTCTGCTCACATGCAAAACAACTTGTCCCTATCTCGGTCTCCAGGGAAAAGAGCAGACATCTTCCATTGTTCTTTGTTTGGTGCTAATTAACATTTTCAAGAGGATTGACTTAGATGCAGCCCTGTATACCCCCAAAGCAATCACTCCATTCAACTTCCAGATCATAGGTTTATCTCGTTAAAGAATTAGCTTTTAATATTCAGAATGTTTAGATTATTTCCACTGGTGTTTCCAAAACTTGTAATCACACACAAATAATCTTCTGTATTATGCCCCCAAAACTGAGGGGATAAAGTGGTTTGTGAGAGGTGAATCCAGTTATTTTTATTCTTAGCCTTCTGCTTTAGAATAACGTAACTCCTGTTCCTGAAAGCCAGCCAGCCAACGTGGACTGTTTGGTAGCATAGGCTGGCTGGCATCTACCCAGTGGCTCTGAAACCTGGAGGAATATTGGAATCACTTGAGGAAGTGTTAAAAATATTGATGCCTGTAGGGTTCCTCTCCCTCAAAACTGCCCCCCAAAATTCATTAATCTGATCTGGGGTAGGACCTAATCATTTTTTTTTAACAGCTTCCAAAATTCTGGTGCCATTGCATGCATAATTTTCCTTTTCTCCACTCAGCCTTCCACACACTTTGCCTTCATTACATCTTTCCCTTGGAGTACTGGCTCTCAATTTCTCACGGTGGTCCCATGACTTTCCTTATAAACTTTCCTATTCTACTTTTTTTTTTTTTTTTAGAGATGAGGTCTCCCTCTGTCACCCAGGCTGGAGTGCAACCATAGCTCACTGCAGCCTCGAACTCCTGGGCTTAGGCGATCCTCCTGCCTCAGCCTCCTGAGTAGCTGGGACTATAGGCATGAGCCACCGCACCGTCATGTAATTTCTTTCATATACTTTAAACAAACATGTAAAACAACAACAAAAAGCTTATTTAATACCAAGCACAAAGAAAAAAACTAAAAAATTTACAAATATTCCTACCACCCAAGGATAATTATTGAGAACACTTTCATGCACGTATTTCTCTACATCTGAACCCTATTTTTTCTTTACAAAACTTAACATACTAAATATACTCCTTTGTAATCTAATTTTTTTCCTTAGCACAACATTATGTAGAGTATCCATGACAAATAGTGATTCATTTACAACAGCATTTTAAATGATTGCCGATGTGCCATCACTGCATACATCATAATTTAGTATACTAATGACTTGATCTTTAGTATTTATGTATTTTTGATATTTTTGCCGTTAAAAGCAGTGCTAGGACAAATGTCCTTGTATATAGATATTTGTAAATCTAGTAATTTTTAACCACTACTGATGGTAAATAGCACAGAGCTGGTAGTTATTAGGCAAGGAAGGCATTGGTACAAACATACAGAAAAAGCAGCCCACCCTGTGTTGGAAGCTGAGTCTTCAAAAAAGACATGGTTGGGAAGCCAAGGTCTTCGGGTTTTATTGGAAAATTCCCATTGTTCTAAGTGAAGAATTTTGTTTGCTCAAGGTGCCTGTCTCTCACAGGATCCACCGAGTGAAATGTATTGTGCAAGTGCTTTCTTTTCCTTACAGCAGTGCTTCCCAAACTATCCTGATGAAGGACCAGATGTTTGCTTGTTTCATTTTGTTTTATTTCCAATTTTTCATGGATATATACTTCTGTAAAATAGTATAAAAATGAGTATCTAGAAAAATAAAATAAAGATGACATACAAAATACAAGTTTCTATTTTGTTTTTTATTACTGGATTCAAGAGTCATAAAATTTCTTTGACAAATTGCCATAAATATTTTAAGAGCTTTCTCTCAATTTCTACACTCAATTGCATGGTGGGCAAAACCCACAGTTTACAGCTCAGCACTGATGGGCCATATTTTGAGTGGCACTGGTTTAGAGCACATTGTCAAAGAAATGCATTAGCTAAATGAGATAACCCAATGTTTGGGAAAAAAGAGTTCCCTAGCAAAGTTACAATAGAAGTGAAGAGTCAAAATAAGTATTTCTGGCAATTGAATGAAATAACCAAGTAGGACTGTAGTAGCCAAGAACAACACTACAAACACACAGAGCCAGCTAGGAAGCACACATTCTATACTTGGAATGATCCAGAGAAGAGAATACAAACTTTGCACAAGAATGACAGACAAACTCATGAAGCATTCCATATTTTTCTGAAAAGTTCCAATTCTTGACTTAGGAATGGTTTTTACAGGTTTTCCCCTTACAACCATTTATTAAAATGTGCTCATAAGTTTTATGAATTTCTATATATTTTATAGTTTAAAAATGCCATCTGCACCTGTATGCTAATGCTTGCTAAGGCTGTTAGCGGCAAATGCTTCCATATCAATGCTATTTATTGCCTCTAAGTGATGGAAAATGTACATGGGAGGCGACTTTGGTATATTTGTATTCAAAAGCATAGTATTTGTGTCTAAAAATCCTTTCAAAAGCTCTTAAATAAGGATCTCATACTTACCACATTTACAAAGGATAAAAGACTGATAAAAAGGAGGACAGACCAAAGTCTCATTTTTAAGGACAACGGTTTATTATTCTTAAAGGAAAGTTGTCAGGTCAGATGCATCCTAAAGGAATAATACTGTGTGTGTGACTGACATCTAAATGTCCAAGTGGGGATGGGGAAGGGCAGTCCCACCTTTCTCCTTCCACCCATCTCATTTTTGTGTATCAGTTGCTTAATGAGAGAGAGAGAGAGAGAGACGATCCTCATTCACGTAACCTTGACTTTGAGATGACACAGCATGTCATTCAGAAGTAACCAAAGTCTATTTGGAGCCTATTCTCACTAAGAATGTAAACACAAATATGTATCTATTCGTGCATATATTGATTAGCCTAGGAAGTCTCTTTTACACTTCAACCTAGTTTCAGGAACAAGGTTTCACTGATGAGTTAAGTTTCGATTTTCTGATTTTTACCCATTTTATGATTAAGTGAGGAGGGGTAGGAGGTGGCTAAAGAAAAGTGATGGCATCTTGTTCTTTCTGATTACTCATTCACATTTCCAATTCTGTCTTGTCATTGGAGAACTCCTACAGCAGCTTGCTTTGATGCTTTATTCAGAGTTCTAAACAGCAATCTCTCCCCAGGCCCTTTTGGTGTTTGCTCATCAAGCACAAAGGAAGAAAGTGGCTCTGGACACATTCTCCGGCGTCCTCACGTCCACTGTCCACAGCCACTTTGGCCCCTGCTCTGCAATCAGCCCGGGCTCCAGAGACGTCAAGTCCAGCCTTCTCTCTCCTGAGAAGCGATCACGCCTGAATGAATTCTGTAGCTATGGGCGGGTCACTTACACATTTGGGGCTTTAGTTCCCTCATTTCTTTGACTGATTTTTATTTTCTTTTAATTGTTAAAAAATATATTGATTTTTTTCTGCCCTAGGAGTAGAGGAAGGAAAGAAAAATATAAGACCGATGATGGGGTCAGAGCAAATGCATGAGTTAATTAAATATACTTGGCTCAGCAGAAATAGAACCCAGTGGGTGAGGCCAAAGAGGACTCTGCTCTGGGAACCACTGGCACCTCTATTGAGCTCCGTGTCACTAAGGTTATTTTTATTGGCATTTCACAAGACATTTGGGTAAAGGATTGGCACAAGAGGGAATAGGATGAGAGGGGGTAAACAGAAAAGAGACTGGGAAGGACAGTCAGCTGTCGAATTCCCTTCGGTCAATCTCCTGCTCGTGGAAAACAAAGGAGAGAAATAAAGAGAAGGGGACATAAAACGAAAGTGACGCAGGAGATGGCAGAAATGCAGTCAAAGGACTAACAGCAAGGCACACTGCCAGGGGCTGGCTTCTCTTCTGCTCGTAACCAATAAGAAGTCGACAGTGCTTCCAAACCAAGGCGAGTCAATTGCTTTGACAGACCAGTGAGAAGCGGAGATGAGGACAGCTGGCTCAGCGCGAGGGGTGGCAGGGAGTGTGCCAACAGAAGTGCATGTGGCCCACGCGGGGGGTGCCCACTGCCAGCTCCAGGGGCCTCCTAACTTGTGGGGCCTGCAAGCCAAGTATTGCCAGGTTCTCTGATATTTCAAGAGAAGCCCCTTCTCTGAATTTGTATTTAAAATATTCTGATTTTCAAAACATTTAGTTTCTGTAAATAGTCGTCTTTGTCCCTAACTCTAAAGAAAAATGGAAAGATGAAAAGAAATAGAAATTAAATCTCACGTCAATTCTCCTTTAGTACAGTCAGTATTACCTTATATTGTCTTCATTTTTTTTATATATGGACATTTTTGTTTCTAGAGAATTAAAAATTCCTAGAAGGCAGACAGCATGCTATGTATTTCTTCGTGTTCTCCGTGCACTCACTTGCATACACTAGAGTCCAGGTTTGATTAAAAAATTCTGTGCCTGAATTAAAATAATCTAATAATGGGTTCCTTTCATTTCTTTCTTCCTAGTGGAATAAAACAAAATCTATTATTGCGTAAGTTTGTGTGGTAGCCTTTTGTCAATAACGTGGAAAACACTGGTCTGAAGCAGATGCATCCTCCATCCACATGTTTTTCTTTCAGAGGTTGGCTAGTTCTCAAGCCTCTAGTTAAAGTCTTTGAAATTTCAGAAGTTATTTTCAATCCACCCCAAAGAGAAATAGCAAGATGGTTACATCAGCTAATTCAATTTCAAAAATTCCTTCAATTATCAAGATATTCTTGATAAAGGGTCAGCAAATAATTTTTGTCAAGGGCCCAGAAGTGAATATTTTAGGCATTGTGGCCATATGGTCACTGTCATAGCTTCTCAGCTCTGCCTTTGTAGTGCAAAAGCAGACAGAGAACTTTATAAACACAGGCAGCAGACAGGATTAGACCAGAAGGCCAACCTTGCCCACCTTTCCTCTACATGAAAAATCATTTCTTAGCCTGCATTCTCTGCATAGCTGACTCTATTTCAAATATATTTTTCAGTGTAGATAGTTTACTTTATTTAGCATTTTCTCCTACTTCCTGCTCAGACTCACCCTCTTCTTTATCTTTATGTGCCAATCTCAGTACAGGCCATTTCTCTTCTGATACTTGCAAATCATTACTCTTCCTAATGACAAATTCAACTACAATTCAGTCTTCACTGATTTTGCCTGTCATTTGACTGTTGAAAATAGCTTCCAAATTGGTCTGTCTTTCTGTAACTTCCTAGGCTTCCAATAGTCTACTTTGATATACTGAATTTTTTTTTTTTTGTACAGAGGAAGCTATAATCCTATCATTCTTTGTTCAAACATATTCTAAGACTCCTTGTTTCCCATAGAAATAAGGTTCAAATTCTTCAGCAGGGCATGCTTCCATCAGACCTTTCCAGCTATGTGTACATCTAATTATTTACCTCCGTATCATTATGCTCAGCCAAAGAAGAATTTTTAGGCTGTTCTATGCTTTGATTGCATCCATTCTTCTGTGGATTCTGAACTCTGCTTGGTTACACCTCAGTTTGCTTCAAGACCAGTTCAAATGCCACCGATGCCAGGGAGTATTCTAGGTTTTTCTTGGCCAGGAAGTATCTTTTCCTGTATCTCTGGTCTAGAACTTTATGTTTTGCTTAGAATACTTCAATCTTGTAATAGAGTTGTTTATTAGCAAACCACCTGAGGACAAGACCAAAATCTGGTTCATTTCTGAACCCAATCACAGTCACTGCCAAGATCTAGATAGGCAGTCTTCCTTGTAGGAGACACCACTATCAATAGCTAACAGTTATCAAGCACTTTCTATGTGGTTCTATAAAACTTCATGTTTTATACATTTTATAAGCATTAAATTATTGCATCTGTACAGTCACATCTTTTACAGATGATCAAACTGAGTTGATTATATAATTTTTATTTCATAATCACAGAGCGATCATACAACTGGTGGGTTGCAGAGCTGGCTCCCAAAGCCAACAGTGAGCTCTTAATACACTTTGACAAGATTTACACTTTGTAGAATTTAAAATATTGCTTATTTTCACTCATAGAGGCTGTAATAATTGTATCTGTGCTTTAATGACATTTCATTGGTCAGAATTTTGATATATTTGATACTGAGTACACTTGCTTAAGAACAAAATGCCCAGGGCTAGGGCGGGTTGTTGAAAACTACAATCTGTTCAACAGTGTTCTACTTGATTCCTACTGTTATAGTTTATGCCTTCTCAATATTTAAAAATACCACCTTACCTGCCTTTATTCATATTCAACTTTACAAGTTAAAGTCTTCCCATTTCCATCCAAGGGTTTGAATGCGAAAGAAAGTAAAAATTAAAGCAAATTCCCCTTTACTGTTGTTCTCTCCCATTCCTTCGTAAGCTCACAGCATGGTATCGCCTTCTTTCTGGAGAGGGGTGGGGAATCAGGTTTTGTATCATAATCCCGAAATACGTCATCCTGAACACCATGATTCTGAATGTTGAAATCCTGAAGATCAAAATTCCTAAAAACCAAAATTACTAAAGTCTAAATCCCTAAAGGTTAAAATCCCGAACGTCCAAAATCCCCTAAATCACAATCACAGAATAGTTGCATCACGTTAGGTGGAACTGTTACCTTATTACTGTCTGTATACGGAAGAAAATGAATTTCAATTGAATTCCCAAACCATAATGAAAAATTTGGAATCTGGTTCGATTTAAGCTTCTAAAAGTGAATTTCAAGGTGTTACCAGTAAAGTCGTCTTTTTTTTTTTTTAATTCATTCAGCCCAATTCATTTAGTGGAAAATTCAAATGAGTGAATTGGCCACATGCTATGGCAATGACGAAAACTTCAGCTTAAAAACATGTCATTTGCCTGCACTGGCATTCCTTCCAGCTCATGACATTCCAGGAGCTTTTAATGAGTTAAAGCCTCACTTGCCTGAAGAAGCCAGTGAGTAGCTGACAGTTCAAAAATAATTATGTGCATGGTAGGATAAGAAGACACATATGCAATGGTGTGGCTGTTCGATCAGCAGTATGGTTTCTGCCAAATTTTTGGTCTGTATATCAGTGCATGTGGAATGGATTTCCATGAACCCAAAAGCACATAGAAGCATGCCACAAAAGATGAGAAAATTTAATAGGGATTGTTCATGTCGTTGTATATGGATTCATAGAAGAATTTCAAGAAGCAATGCCACATAGAAAATGAATGTCAATGTATTCTCCAAGGAGAGACATGTCCTAAAAGAAAAAAAAAAGCAGTTATTCATTGTGGTGCAAGACTTCAAAATACAGTTAATGATAGTGAAAGTTGGCCAGCTCTTATGGACTATCTCCATGAAATTGCTCATAATCTATCCCCATGACACACTTTTTCGTATGTCAATTTTTCTTTTTAGTTTTTGTTGGGTTTTTTTCCTTTTTTAGTTTTTATTTTTTCACTATTTTTAAATTGTCAGCATTAGTTTTTACACTGTTCGATGCTATGTATTTCGTCTTTGCATCACTTACTATACTGGAGCCATGAATTTTAAAAATATTTTTAGAGAGTTCTAGTTCATTTTATGCATTTTTTGCAAATATGACTCCATGAAAACACATTATCACAACATTGACTTTGTGTGTTGATTGTGTGTGTACGTAAAAACATTGAAACTTCCTCAATAAACGAAGAGATGTTCTTTTTGCCCATCTGCATTTGTGAAAGGTAAAAGTTTCTCAAGACATTGGCTCTTTGGGCAATTGGTTTGGTAGTGATGTGGGGAGACTCATCCCAGTTTTTGATCGACCTCCTCAAAAGACTTAGGTTGTCCGTCACAGTATTTCGGGTGACTGTGATTATAAAGCTGAGTGCACAAAATTACTAATCGTAGTGATATGTGCTTATACATTTTGCTTCTTGACCTATATCTTTATGAATATGGTTCATCTGCTCATAACTGTTATACTTGTGTGACTGTGGATAGCACACCCGAGTGTTTATATAAAAATATGTATGTTATTGTTGCCTATTTTGTGTAAAGTGGCCTATGAAGTGTTCTGCTGTGTTTTTCTATTTCTCAAATAAATCCACTTTTTAAAATGTAAACAAATACCTTTTAAAGATTTTAATTATTTTTTATTTTTATTTTTTTAAAGGCTGGTCAAGTGAAGCAGTGGGAGTGGAGAAGGTCTTTTAAATATTTTTAAATTATTTTTTCCAGAAGTATATTTTCACGATTTTGATTTTCCTGGATGAAACATTCAGTATTAAGGCGTTTAGCATCCCCCGTTAGGATTATGACTGGCTCCCCTGAGAATTAACAATGGGTGCTGGGGGATGCTTCTGAGGTGTTTATCAGTTTCCCGGGGCTGCTGTGACAAAGTACCACGAACTGGGTGGCTTAAAACAACAGAAATTTATTCTCTCACTGTTCTGGAGGATAGATGCCCGAAATAAAGGTGTCTGCAAAGCCATGCTCTCTTTGAAACCTCTAGGACAGGATCCCTCCTTGTCTCTTCCAATTTCTGGTGGCCCCAGGCATCTCTTGGCTTGTGGCAGCATCGCTCTGATCTTCACATGGCTGTCTTCTCCCTGTGTGTTTCCGTATTCTTGTGGCATCCTCCTCTTCTTCTAAGAACACCAGTCATATTGGGTTAGGGCCCACTCTAATGACCTCATCTGAACTTCATTACATTTGCAAAGACCCTATTTTCTGATAAGGTCTCATTTATAAGTACTGGGAGTTGGGAGTTACAACTTCAACAAATCTTTTTGGGGAACACAGTTCAACATATAACAAGGGGTTAGAACCCTTACTTCCTGCCCCCGTAAGCCAAGGTGAGGAACAAAGAGAGGGTAAGAGTAGACTGTCCTCTAGGAATTTTAAGCCAGAGCCTCTAGTCCTGATGACTCCTTTTTCCTTGACACCTCTCTCACATCAGCAGCACCCACCCCGCTCTCCACCTATATTTCTCTACTGGCCTTTGCTGCTGCCCAGAAATCACCTTGGACTGCACGAATAATTATGCAAAGAAGCTTAGATTATCCCTGTTCCTTCTGCTAGCCAGGTGTTCCTCTATGGTACTGGGATCAGGTAAAAAAGGCTACTCATGTCTGGGGAGTAGCTTCTGGATGTAGACAGAGGAGTGCAGGCTTTACAATAAAGGAAAACTGGGTTCCTATCCAAATCCTCTATTTATAAGCTCAATAATTCTTGCCTATTTGAGCTTCAAGTTCTTTATAACAGAAAAATGGCAATAAAATTACCTCATAGAATTATTATAATGATAAAAATGCCACAAAATATGAAGTACCTGATATCAAAGTATCCCTTAGGAAAATAAATTTTTAATTTGGAGCTCTGAGTAATTTTTTAAAAATGTTAACTCTGAACAAATTTCACAAATAAGTACTGTGGAAGATTCTGATTCTGTGGTGTCTTGAAGTCTATACTTCGAGTAGAGTATATACCGCATAAATCAGCCCATAAAGAAAATGGGCCCCAAATTTAAACAACTGAACTAGGACCAAACTTTTGGAAGACAACCTGATTACTCTGCCATAGTCTGTTTCTGCCTCCAACATCATGCATTCAAAACCATGCTGTGTGATTGCTTTGGGGGTCTTCTTCATAAATTCTTTGCCTAGGCCAATGTCCATAAGAGTTTTTCCAATGTTTTCTTCAAGAATTCTTATGGTTTCATGTCTTAGGTTTAGATCTGTTATCCATTGTGAGTTGATTTTTGTGAGAGGTGAGAGGTGTGCGGTCCAGTTTCAGTCTTCTACATATGGCCATCCAGTTTTCCCAGCACCATTTGTTGCATAGGGAATCTTGTCCCCAGTGTACATTTTTTTGGAATTTATCAAAGATCAGGTGACTGTATGAGGTTGGTTTTATATTTGGGTTTTCAGTCCTGTTCCATTGGTCTACGTCTCTGTTCTTGTGCCAATACCATGCAGTTTTGGTTACTATAGCCTTGTGGTATCGTTTGAAGTCTGGTAGATCTGATAAAGGGCTGATAACCAGAATCTATACAGAACTTAGGAAAATCAACAAGAAAAAATCAAACAACCCTATTAAAAAATGGGCAAAGGACATGAACAGAAACTTTTCCAAAGAAGACAGAAAAATGGCCAGCAAACATATAAAAAATTGCTCAACTTCTCTAATCATCAGGGAAATGCAAATCAAAACCACAATGAGATATCACTTAACTCCAGTGAGATTGGCTCATATCAAAAAATCCCCAAACAACAAATGTTGGTGGGGATGTGGACAGATAGGAACATTCATACACTGCTGGTGGGACTGCAAATTAGTACAACCTCTATGGAAAGTAATATGGAGATACCTCAAAGAATTAAAAGTAGAAGTACCATTTGACCCAGCAATCCCACTACTGGATATTTACCCAAAGGAAAAAAAGACATTTTGTAATAAAGACATCTGCTCACGAATGTTTATAGCAGCACAATTCACAATTGCAAAGATGTGGAAACAACCCAGGTGGCCATCAATACACGAATGGATTAATAAAATGTGGTATATGTACACCATGGAGTATTACTCAGCAATAAGGAACAATAGTGAATTAACATATCTGGTATTATCCTGGTTGGAGCTAGAACCCATTCTTCGAAGCCAAGTGTCACAGGAATGGAAAAACAAGCACCACTGGTACTCACCATCAAATTGGTACTAACTGATCAACACCTACATCACACAGGGCAATAATATTCATAGGAGGTGGGCAGGCGGGAGGTGGGTGGAGGGTATGGGAAAAACTCTCACTGAATGGATGCGGGGAGCACAGTTTAGGGGATGATCACGATTGTAGCTCTGACACGGGCAGTGCATGGGCAATATATATAGCCAAAGTGTTGTATCCCCATAATATTCTGAAATTAAAAAAAAAACAAAAAAAAACCATGCTGTGTTTTCCTTAGATTTCTCACTTAGGTTATTTGGTTATAGGCAATTGAAATGCATCTGACTTAGACTGAAAAATTAATTTATTGGAAGGAAAGAGGTAGCCCACAGAATCAGAGGAATTGTTGAGCAATCTGATCACAAAAAGTATAAAAACAAGGTGTCTCTGAATATCTAGGGAACAAGAACAGATGCACATTTAAGCTTTCGTGATGAATGAATGACTTGGTACCATTTTATACTTTGGAACCATTTTGTTGAAAACATATATTTTGAGAAGAGGCAGTCTGATTGAGTTAGGTTGAGTGACCCCCTGCCCCTTGTCTTAAGAATGTAGGGCCTTTAGTTTGACAGTCTCAATAAGATTGCATGCACTGGAAAAGTTTCCCAAAGGACAATCTAAATGTTGTCATCAGAAGAATGTAAATGAATACCTGGCAGGCAAAATTGACAGATGTCTACTATGCTTTCATTCTAAGAGCATAGATTCTATATCAGGAATTCACCATGGCTTTCAGTTGTCATTCCTACAATTAATCAAATATATCAATTGAAGGAATGATGTCTTGCCTTGTTCCTATAATAAAGAGCTTATGCATAGGTGGCAAAGGTGGTGAGAGGGGTGTTAGGAAAAACCCTGCACCCAAATCTCTCAAAGAATCTCTCCCATGCTATTTCCTTTATTTTGATTATCATACATTTTCCTAACACGTACAAAACCTTTTGTAGCATGACAGCTATTTATCAAGTGTCAACAAAAGATTAAGTTACTTTGATGTTTTAATCCTGATAGCAAAGTGAAATCTTGAAAACTCAAACTAGTAAATAGGCCCAGTGACTCGGGGATGAGTTGGCGGGGAGACTCTGCCTTGAGGTCTGGGCCCTGTGGGAGGCTCCTGTCTTGCATTAGGATAGGGGAGGGGTAAGAGTGGGCTTCTGGGCTCCCACGAGGCACCCTGAGCACCCCACACACCTTCAAGGAAGAACAGATTCAAGAGGGGAGAAAGAAAGAAATATGGGAGGGACCCAAGACTATTTCCACACACACTACAGTCTTTGCTCCATCCCATTGGAAGTCATGGGTGTGTGGGTCATGGGCGGAGCAGCCCCTGAAAGGGCCATGGGTCAGTGGGCAATTACTATTCTCCTCCAGCTTAGTCTAGCTCAAATGTTCTGCCCCACATTTTGACTGTCTTTGTTTTACAGATAAGGAAACTGAGGTTCGAAACAATGAACACACCCAAAGTCCACAGAGCAGAGCAGGAGTTGGACAGGGATTCTCCCAGGGGCAGCGGAGCTCCAGAGCTCCCCTTTGTACCTTGTGCTAGACAGCCACTCTGTGCCCCAGGCTTTGTTTTTTCCACTAAGGTTAGAATAAGCAGTTTCTCTGTTATGAAGACATTGAAGCAATCAGCTGAGAAGCTATACATCCAGGGCGTGTCTCAGCAACGCAAGGAGGGGCAGTGACTGATGAGCTCCCAGCCTCCCTGAAACCATCCAGCCAGGCAGCCTGCTCAGACCTGAGAAAGGCTTCTAGCTGTGGTTATATGGCTTCTCATTATGTGCCAAGCACCAGGTCGGGGGCTTTTCCATATTTTATCTCATTCTATCCTCACAAAATCTTTGTCAGATCGGTGAAACAATCTGCATCAGATAGCTGAGGAAACAGGCTAATGCGGCTTTTTGCCCAAGGTCACGTAGCTAGTTCTTGACAGGACCTTGAACAGAACCCATGTCACTTGATTCCCAGTCTCATGGTTTTTGCACTTTCCCCTGCTGTCCTCTGGGGCTTTGGTAATTGCAGGTCACTGTGTGACTTTCTTGGATGCCAGCCTTCTGAAATAAGAGCACACTGATCTCTGAAATCCTGAGATGGGAATAAGAATGCCTCCTATTGATTCTCTCTCTCCACTGTTTCTCCTTAAAGTCCTACAGAATTCCCTTTCCATCAAGTTTTCTTTACAAATAGGGCTTAGGAAAGGCTGGAGGGATGTTTATCTGTCAGGCAGATTTCTCTCTCCTGCAGAAATGTTAGCCTTTTCACAGACCGCTGCATCTTTCTTAAAATCTTGTAGTTAACAGCAAGTTGTCTTCTGGGACCAGACTGATGGAGGAGGCACCTGTATGCATTCTTCAGTCAGACACAAGTTCAGGCCGCAGCTCAAGACCCTCTCTCTGGCTCAGGAGGGCAAGGCCTTACTGAGTTTTTCCTGCTCCATGGAGACCTATCTGATTATATTCCAATGAGTTAAGGTAGAATAAGCAGATGACAACTAACACTCAGCACATGATAAGCATGGGTCCTAGTCACCACTATGAATGAGCACATGTTAACAATACTCTCTTGCTTTTTTTTTTCAGTTTATAACAATTCCTAAAGAATATAACCATTTCCTCTCTCCTATTTCCTGTATGTTTCTTGTGTATTTGTTGTTGTTATATTGTAGATGGCAACATTATGGACACTACATTCATACATGTTTCTATATCCTTTGTAATCCTTGACACAATTACTCTGCATTTAGTAAGAGCTCAGCAAATACTTAGCGGTTGAAAGACTGACTCACTAGATAGTTAGCCAGCCTAGGGTTACCATTAAATAGAATCCTGAAAATTCTGGGAGAGTCTCTTAAGGCCTGACTGCTTCTACACCATGGCAAACATCCAGACAATCACAAACATAGACAAAAAGCACCAAAATGTTTAGGCTTTATTTTCTTACTTTGTACCATGTGGCACATAGCCAAAAGCACGAGGAAAGTTGCATCATCTTTGCAACTCCTTAAAGTCCCTATTTCTGTCCAAGTAAAATGAAGGGGACAGTAAGCCTGACCTAAATTACCAATATTGCTTGTTTTCAGAAATTGCATTATCCAAATAATTAAACATAAACTTTTCTGATTTTATAGACTCTTTCATAAAATCAAGCAATTTTATTTTTTTAAAATAGTATCCAATTCTTTGCCATCATTAAAATACAGTCAAGTGACTAATAAACTTTTGCCTAATATTTTTCCCTGTATCAATGCTCATTCATTCATCCATTCATCAGAGGGTTGTTGAGGAACAGCAATAAGCCAGAAACCATGCTAGGCAGTGGGGACACAAGGATAAATATGACATAATTTTTCACTTGAGAAACTCAGAATTTAACCAGTCATGTTTTCTCATAGTATCATGCATGTGGGACTGGGCATGAGCATGCACATAGATAAGAAGGAGGCACCCAGGAGAGGGAGGTGTATGATATTGCTTAGAACGGGGATGGTGGAAAATGCAAACTCCCTGAGGAAGTAGAAGATGGAGTGCTGAGAATAGTTGAAGGACAGCAAGAAAGGACCCGAGATGCTTCTTCCAACAGTAATAGGGAAGAAATAAATATACAAGTAGATCTAGAGAGTTTGTTTTCTTTTATGGAAGCGGTGAATATACATGTGGGAGTGACCCTTGAGAAAATTCCTCTTTATGGTCTTGAAGGCCCTTATTAATTACTCCAGTTAATAGTTTTTTTTCTCTATCTTGAAAAAAAAATTAACACATTGTAATTTATAAGCAAGATTTGTGTGCTTCTTTTTCAGGAAGCCAAATTTTACATTTGGCAACTCAAATGCCTGCAGAGTTGCTCTTGGAAGTTACCATAAGAGATTATGAAAGAGCCAGGATACTTCTCCTCTTTGATGGTGTTGCTGCTTATGAGAAAAATCCTCCATCACCTTCATAAAAAGCGGATTTGCTTGGACATTTAAAAAAAATGGAAAGAGAAAATATCATAAACAGAGGGATGAAACTAATGTGATAATAATCAGTGTGTTTATTATCTCTTGGAACAGAGAAAGAAATGACATGAAAACTGAAAGGTATTTGCACTACCTGGAGTCCTGAGACTTTTAGGTACTTACTTATATTAAGGAAACCAAAATAAGGCAACCCCAGCAGAAGAAATTCACCCCTGCCTTTCTGCAAGCACTAAAAATTCTCTGGTCTCCAAGCCTGGAAATGTTCTCGAACTGGGTACATGATTGTAAGAGTTCTGTATCTTTTCTAGCTAGAACTCTTTGTTTCTTTTTCTTCTATTGTTGTTGCTATTGCTTATGAATAACAACAAAAATAAATACAATTGTGTGTTTTTATGAATTCTATTGTGCCTCCCCAAAATTCATATGTTGAAAACTTTACCTCAGAGTGTGACTGTATTTAGAGATCAGACCACTAAAGAGGTGATTAGGTTAAAATGAGGCCATTGCAGTGGGCCCTAATCCAATGTGACTGGCAATCTTATAAGAAGGGAAGAGACACCAAGGATGCACACAGACAAAAGGCCATGTGAGGACACAGTGAGAAGGTGTCCATCTACAAGCCAAGGACTCAGAAAAAACCAGACCTGCCAACCCCTTGATCTTGGACTTCCAGCTTCCAGAACTTTGAAAAAATAAATTACTGCTGTTTAATCCATCCAGTCTATGGTATTTTTCTATGGCAGTTCTAGCAAACTAATACATGTGGCATGCCACAAAGATTACTATTTTCATATTCTCCAAATAACAGCAAGAACTGCAAGGTAGACTATTTTAAGAGACCTTCTCAGACATTTTACTGTGATAATCTTTCCTGCATCTGGGAAGAGACTGGCTTAATAAACTAATATTCCCAAACTGTTGTACCAAAAGGCCCTGTCCATTTTATCTCAAGAGATAATTTATGTAAGTTCTTTCTGTGGAAGGAAATTGAAGCACCTGGATCTTTCTCTGGATTATTATGCTTGCTATTCTATAATAATTCTATTTGAAATGGTAAAAGCTAGCCTTTGTGGCCCTAAACGAAAAAACAAAAGTTGTTAAAGGATGTTATCACTGTCAATCATATAAAACATAAAGGAGTGGGTCAGAAAGCATCCTGCCATTTCCGGGAAAAGGCCTTTTTCCTCTCTATCTGTCCCTCCTGAGGCTGGGAATCTTATCAGCTCAGGCACTTGAAACAAAAAAACAAAACCTCTCTCTCAAAAGGCTGAGAAAACAGGGCTGGAAATAGATGCTGTTAGTTGATATTATTATGAGTAGGAAACAAAGGGGTCCTGTTTTTCATTGATTTCTGTCTCTTCATAGTATGTTCTAAATGTTGTGATAAAGAGTCAATTCATTAATTTGGACCTGGCATAAAGAAGGACAAATCACCAATCCTGGCCAAAGATCCAAAACAAAAAGTAGGTGTCGTCTTCTGCTGATGTTGAGGAGGGTTGGAGTAGCTCAGTGTCTGAGAAGAACGGAGAGAGCTTGAGACAGCCGCTGTAAACAAAAGGAGGTGGGTGAGGAAACAAGAGAGAAAACTGCCCAAGGATACGGACAGAAGTGGCTGAGGTGGGAGAAAAATCCGTAGTGACCCTGAGCCCAACTTAAGGCTTCTTCACGCCGTTTCCCTTCTTCCACCACCTACCTCCAAGCAGCCGCCAAGACCTGCCCTTTCTAGTTCCTTAATAGCTCCCACATGTGTCCTCTTCTCTGCCCTCCTGATGCCACCCCCAGATTCAGGCCACCTTCCCTCCAGCTTGGGGGCTGTAGTGTAGCCAATAACAGCACAGCTCTGGTGGGGCACTGAGTTTCTACCCTGGCTGTAACACTCACCAGCTGTGTGACCTCGGGCAAGTTACTTAAACTTCCTAAAGTTATCTTTCTCTTCTCTGTGCAATTAGGATAGTTACTGGTGTAACCTATTTTATAGCATTATTATAAAAATTAAGTGAGAAAATTCAAGTAAAGTGCTAGGCATAGAGTAAACTATTGGCCATTATTCGCTATCTACACTGAAAAACAAACAAAACAAGAAAAACTAAAGCATTCCTCCCTCAAACCTTGCCCCTTTTCAACCCGTAGCATGAACTTCAGCCGGAATGAGCTTCCTACAACACAAATCATATGGAGTCACTCTTCTGCTCAAAACCATCACCTGGCTCGTAGTGCCCGCAACATAAATAGCAAACTCCTTGGCGACGCAGTCAAAACCCTTCTTGATCTGGCCCCAGCATACGTCTCTAAAGTGATCTTCTCCCATTTCACTCCCCAATTCCCTTTCCACTCTGTGCTGCAGCCACATTAATCCACTTGGTCCACCAAGGCTCGTGTGTTTTGCTAACTTTTGGAGTCTAGCTCCTGCCTGAAGAAGCCTTCCCCGACCTCAGAGTCAAGGTCAACTGTCCCTCTTATGCACTATCATCAAGGACTTCTCCTCTCCTTGCATGTTCCACCCTACTGAATTGTAGCTGCCTGTCTAGTTTTCTGTTTTCTTGAACAGAATGTGAACTTCAGGAGGTCTGGACCCGAGCAGTCTGGGATTACCAGATTCTGCCATCCAGGAGTACTCAACCATGATAGCTATTTGTAGGGAATATTTATAATTTCGTGTTACCTCAGGATCCATTTTGAGTACATACAGGGTTAACTGTCTCACACCAAAAGCAGGGCTTATTCACCTTTGATCCAGTTTCCAGCTCTCTGCCTCTTCCCAGTTCCTCCCTGTGGTGGATCCAGACATTTGCCTTATACAAGTGCCTCCTGGTATCCACTTCTTGTGAGACAAATAGATATAACCCACCAGGCTTAGCACACTGAGCCCCATATCCCACATGGACTGCGCCAATAGGCTGTAATGGCCACCCCTATATCATAACGTGGAGCCTCATGACACACATCTGCTTGTTCTAAACCCATAGTTAGAACTCCCCATGAGAAAACTGCTTGGACCCTAATAAAGGCCTTGGCCCACAGGTCCATCTCTCTCTTTGGCTACCTACGTACTGGTTGAGCGCAGTGCCCTAACAACCTTCCCGCCAGCCGCCACTGGTATCCCTCTTGTCTGGTGGATCTGTAACCAATACACCACTTCTGCTTTTTCATGTGTTTTGTTGTACCACCTACTCTGTGTCTCATCTGAGGAATACATGCAAACCTAACTTCTCTCCTGGTCAGCTGTCTTAGAGAGGGGATACCTTGGTAGGAATAAACTGAAAATGGGTCAGTTAAGACACACAAGGGCACCTGCCAGTATAAACAAGAGGACACCTAGTCACAGGCTGGGCACTTAGGCATTAGGTTTTCCACCAAGATAAAGAAGTATCCCACGCAAGACACCCGTTAAACATCCACAGCCACTTCTCCTGGAGCGCTGTCAGGGCAGGACTGGCATTGATAGCCACTCTCCACTCACCTCAAGCCCAAATTAGAAGAAAAATACATTTTTTCTTTTAATACATTTTGTGCCTCAGTTGATAAACAAACAAATAGCCTTTCTACCTTAGGCAGACTATTATCAGGACGAGTAGCAATACAGTGCTATTAATCAGTGACAAAAAGGCAAAATATTTCCCAGAGCCAAGGCATTCTTGGCAATTTGATTACACTTAACTAAATCCTAGTAAATATTATTAACATACCTCAAAAAAGAAAGTGTCAAATGACGGGGAAAGTTTAGCACAGAGTATGGACAAGTCAGACTGAGAGGCAGAACACATACTGTCCAGGAGTAATAATGCTGTGACTCAGAAACCCAAATAGCAGGTTTGTTTGACAAGTCTCTCTCCACAGTGGAGATGGGTGCATCAGGATATTAAGATCCCTCAGATAATTTCTTGTGATCTGATATTATGTGCATTAAGCACATACCCAATTTTGATTTGACTCTCCATTTAGATTTGCCAAGAAGAGTATGTGTGTGGGTCAGCTACCAGATTCTTTGGCTGGTTCTTTACTTCTGTTGCTCATAGCAAATTTTAAAAAATAAATAAATAAAGGCATGGTAGATAATTTTGATATAACTCTATTGTGGGTTTGTTTTAGAAAAGACCATCTCTGGGTGCCATGCCAAAATGAAATTTATGAATCTGCCAAAATAAGACAGGACCTTGGTAATTTATGCCCACACCAAAGTGTTGCCCCTCCTGAAGCCCTCCGAGAATGGCCAGACACCACTTTGGGTGGTTTGTCTGGGGTCTTGCTCTCTGTGGTCTTGTTCTTGTATTTAATCAACATAATGGGCCCATTATCTACCATCTATTTTATAACCACATAATTAATTAATAAAACAAGAATGAATTTTTCTGGACTAGGCTTTAGCTGATGCCCATTAAAGTGGCTAAATTACTTCTTCTAAGAGTCTTTATGTTTTTAAGTATAATTGACTTTTCACCTCCACCATTTTTTTTTCTGTTTGGACAGTTAGCTTGAATTACATTTTTATTATGTATTTATTCTGAGAACAATTAAAAATTATTTTCAAAGTTTTCTTTCTGTTTTAAGGAATAATTTGTAAACGTTTCTGACAGAGAAAAGTATTTTAAAACAAAGTTATTTTTCCAAAGATTCCTGTGTTATTGACAAGTAGGCAGAAATTTGAATTTCCTTCTTCCTTTGTTGCTTCATTGCTCACTGATTGTTCTGGTCCATTCGTAAGGAATTACTTTCTTGCAGGTCACCCCTCTTTGCCTACCCTTGCTGTTCGAGATGCTTGAGGATATAAATAAGACCACAAAATTGATAATTCCTACCACGAGATATTGTTTGAAGACTTGTCCCACGTTTTGATCATAGATCACAACAGTAGTCTTGACAGTGATGCTTTTGGTTCTCAAACTTAAGCCAGCACTAGAATCAGCTGGAGAGCTTGGAAAATTCACATTTCTGAATCCCATTCCCAAAACTTCTGCTTCAGTAGGTCTGGAAAACTAGCATTTCTTGCAAATTCCCAGGTGACTGTGATGCTTCAGGTGTGGAGATCAAACTTAGGTTTTCCAGTTTTTATTTCAGAAAGAAATTTGGCCTAAGGCCAGAAACTGCTCAGATCGTCACTCTTAGTTCTGTTAAGTTTCTGGGTTCATTGTATTCTCACAGGTGAAAACGACAAATGCCTGTGTCAGTATGCAAAACTCCTAGAGATGCTCAGAGGCTTTCGGGGTACATTTTACCCACTATCATTTCATTTTTAGCTATAAACTTCTAGCTGCTGCTTGTAACCTGCAAAATGGCTTATTCTCACTCCTGGTTTCCTTGGAGGCTTCATCTGAATCTATTCAGTAAGCAGTGCTGCCACCTCCTGATTTTCAATTGAAAGTGTGTATTTAAAAGTTCTGCTTTTGGTTGAATGCATTATGTACTCAGCAAGTATTTATTTTAACATTCTTTTCTTCATGAATTCCTTTTCTCCCTTGGGCCTCTTATTTCAAATGCCACTTATTGTTTCCTGTTCGCACATTTCTAAACAAAGCCCTTGTGCTCTGATCACAGCCCCTCAGCATTTTATAAACTCTGTCCCAGGGAAACCGCCCTCCCTTCATGGTCTGGAGTCACGTGCCAAAGAATAATACCAAAGATTACAACATTTCTTGTGAGTGGGTTGGTTTTAAAAGACTATTTCAAAAGAGACTTCCAAATCCTAGTGCACATAGTCTTTTTTTTAAAAAAATTCCTTTGTTTTAGCTATTCATTGCCACCTAACAGATTTTGGCCCCCAAACACCTCCCATATCTGTTATTTTATAGAAGCCAACTATAGGAAATGAAACACTATATGTGCATTTTCCTTCAGATGGAATAATATGCTAGAGCTCTCTGGAAGCAGAGAGAACATAATCTAATCCAATTTCATGATTTCACCCCATAGAGAAGGGTCAAATGCTGGCTCAAGATCTTACGTATTTACTGAAAAAGCTAAGACCCTCTTCAAACCCAGCCCACTTCTCTGGATAGACCTGGCCTGCAGGAGTCCAGAGGACATTTATGGATCATTTCTGTGTTGTAGGAAATGGGAAAGTATGAAAGATCAATCCTGGTTCACGTACTCACTCCTGCGACCAAAGGCCAAGATTTTTAACCAGATCAGGGAATAGTCGTACCTTTAAAAACAACTGAAGCTGAGAATAGAGTCACTCTTCCGGGGTCACATAACTAGAAAAGGCATAGCTGGGGCCCGGTCTAGGGTTTGACTCCCAAACCCCGGAGCTCTCCACAGTTCTCCACTGGCCCTGGGGAGGAGTGTAGGTAGGGCCTCTTGATTTTGAGCAGAAAGTGCTGATTTTTGCTTTTTCCGCTCCTGGCTCCTACAGCAGAAGCGGATGTCATGATCCTTCTCCCCGCCAGCCTCCCACCTCACCAGTCTTCTCCCTTAGCAGTCTGTTAGCCAAGATGTCTATCAAGAACCTGTCTGAAGCAAAGTCTGTTCCACACTGTGTTCTCAGACTTTCAAAAGGATGGGAGAGAGAAAGGAGAAGCCTGAAGATGGAAGGCTGATTCCTATGTATAGAGCTGCTACTTCTCTGTTAGCACACATGAGCTCTTTGATCGTGGGCAAATTGAGTTCTGCATCTCCGTTTCCCCACCTGAAATTGGACATTAGTCCTCTTAGGAGTAGTGTGATAATTAAATGAGGGTTTTTAAGTGAAGTGCTGACAGATAATAGACACTCAATAAACAGTGATTTTCACTGCAATTGTTTTTATTATTGATATTATCACCTCAAAAAAGCTGTTCAGAGGCTGGTGGATTCTATCTGTGGTACCTCCTAGAACCTACCTCCATTCTGTATTTATAGGAGCTCTTTATTACATAAACACTGAATAATTTGAGCTAAAAAGGCTGGTTGAATTTGTGCACCCATCAGGGAACAATATGCTGGATTTCCTAAGGGTGAATATTTGATTGAGATCATCCATTGGGAAAAAGTACCTTAAAAAATGCCCCAAGTCCATTTGCAAAGCCAACGGTGCCCAGTGGTGTTGGCACAGGAACAGGGCCTGACACTTAATGTACCTCAGGGCTCCTTTTATTTTTATCCTTTTAAAACAACCTGCTGGATCATACATGACATCCAATCCTGCCTTATTAACTAGAAACTAAATGAGCATTGGAGAAATTTAATTGGAAGTGAGACTCAGAATGTTAATAAGCCCCTGGTCAGAAGGGAGATTGATGTTCCCAGCTGCAAACCAGCCTTGAGGAAGACCTTGTCACCAGAGGCAGGATGAGTTCCTGTGCGCGGCTGTGGCCTTCCTTGCAGGCTCACTCCACAGGCTCCCTGAGACATCCACGTGCTCCAGAATTCCTGTTTAATCAGCCTCTCCCAAATAGGCCCCTGCCCACTGACTCCGTAGCAAATCAAGCACCAAGCCAACAGCACACTGTTGCTATCAGGAGTGAAAAACAGCTTCTCTGAGTGAGGTTTTAAGGAAATGAAAATAATAACACTGGGAAAAGGGGAGTTCAAACATTTGAATCCCTTCCTTTTCCATGAAGAAAACCTAGAAAGCCATGTACATCCTCTGAGAAATAATGTCTTTCTGAAAGCATGCATAAAGATAGTTACGCATTATTCGAACTGTATTTGTATACGTTAAAAAGAGGATTTTCATTCCCAGAGCTTAATAATGGAGAATCCTAATCATATTTTGATCTTTGAGCACAACTTTTTATGAAATATTTCCAGGAACATGGGCATATTCTTGAATTTTCCTTTTTCCTTCGCAATTCAAAACACAGGTGACCTGCTGAAATCTAAAGGGTGTTCAGTTAAGGCTAAAATATTGCTACTGACATGCCCGATGATTTCCATTGTGGTTTCTGACATATATAAGTTTCAGGATATTTATTTTCTATTTTTCCATAATTGAAATCTAAAATCACTTAAAGAAAAAAAAGCAAAGTAAACTTTTTTGATGGTTATAGAAACAAATATTTCAGTACAAAAATAGAGATAATGATGAAATTCAACTACTGATCGGAGTGTAGTGCCACTAGGTCTAACTTAAAATGTTTATTTACCAGTGGTTCTTTGGAAACCTGAATTCCCTCTACAAAAGAGGGCTTAAAAGTGTCATTCCATAACAGATAAAAGTGTGAATTGTATGAAAAGTTGAGAAAGTCAGTATTTAAAAGCACAAACCACTCCCCATCACTGCTTACCCTGGAGAGCTGAACATCAGTTTGAGGAGATCACTGGCTCATCTGAACCATTTGGCTGGCTAGTTTAGCTTTTCCCAAATGTATTATAGAAGGACTTTTGCTGAAATCACTTCCGTTCAATCATTCTTACACACTGGACCTTTTAAAAGGTTCTTTTCTCCCCCTGCTTGTATTTGTCGTTTTGGTTTAGGAGAGTCAGGGAAGTGTACTAGCTTATTGAGAGCACATACTCAGGGGAATACTCAATGACTGGCATTGGATCAAATCTCTTCTCCCACACTTACTAGGCAGACAAACAAACTCTGAAAGTAGTTTCTTCTTCTGTAAAAGAAGGATAATCATACCTATTCTAGAAGGCTATTTGAAGGGATTAAGTTAAATAATATACAGTAAAAAAATCTAGTGCAGTATATATGCAACATAGTAATGTTCAGTAAGTATTAGCCATCTTCATCATCATTTTACCATCAGAATCTTTGAAGGCCATGGGGAGAAGCTCAGATGTTTTTCTAGAGGAGATGTGGAGCCATTGAAGGAGGATTTTTGTCAACTTAAAGGAAGAAGCTGAGGCACAAAATATAATTTTAAAGAGTTTACTTGAGCCAAAGTGAGGACAGCTGTCTGGGACACACTTCCAAGTTGCCTTGGGGAATGCTTCATTCTGCTTTTGTTACAAGCAGGTTTTTAAAGGGAAAAAGGAAAAAGGAGTGGGCTGATATAAAGTTGTTTGACAGAAACAACATTGATTAGTGACTGGCTATACGTTGTTGAACTATGGAGTCCATAACTCATACCCTATAGTGTCAGTCTAGAGCCCACATAGCAACAGGCTTCAAGAGGTAATTATTTAGCTCAAGGGGAGATGAAACATGACTACTGTCACATTTTAATGTCTTTCTGGGCCTGATAATTTAGAGGGGCTCACATTCCCCACATAAAAATTTCCTTTTCTTTCTTATTTGGCTTTCCAGCATGAATGACTGGGTAGATAGTAGAGACATCCATCAACCCATGTGCAAAATATACATTCTCTTCCTCGTGTCCTCTGGCCAAGATCCTGTTGTAATGCCCAGATTCATTACTTTTTTGGGGCCTATTCTTTTATATGAGTGTGTAGAGAGGAAACTTACCTATGGGCTAAAGTCTGTAACTTCCAGTGTTCAAATTACTACCAATTATTGATGTGTTAGCAATTTATTTATTGAGACATGACATTAAGTCATCAATATTTATTGTAAATGACTTCATAAGTTCTTTTCCTGAGGTTTGTAAATTCCTTGGTGGAGAGGATGGAGAAGTGAACAAAGGAAAGTGCAGTTAAGGAAAAAAGGAAGCATTAAGGAGCAGGGAGAAAAGCGAGAGTGGGTCCCACTTCTCAGGTGGGCTCAATGAAGGACCTGATCCTTGTACCTGATCCTTGTCCCTTCAGTGAGGGCTGCTATCAAATAGGAAAATAGGTTGTTGTGCTTCAATCCTTTCTGATCAACTTGCTCTGAGCTAATGGACTCTTTACTCTTCACACTTTTTATTCTAGAGAAGTTAGGGTTGAACTGAGCAACAGATTCACTGAACTGGTTGACAGAAGTCTCTTCTAACCTTCATCCACAAAGTGAAGTTAATGCAGTTTGTCTTTGGTGCTGCTGTGCATCTTTCCAACTACCACCGTCCCCTTTCTTGAGACTTTCTCTTAACTCTCTACCTCCAGACCTCTTGCAAGGCTTATTCATTCCCAATAAAATGCTGACTGATAAAGCTAAATATTTCTCAGGAATTTGCATTTTAACAAAGTTCTCTTGAAGCTGAAAACTTTTCAGGTCCAAAGGACTCTAGCGTAGAAGCATAGGATGTTTGTCTTAGAAGGTCTTGCCCAACTTTTCATATCTTTCCTAATGGAGGCTAGAAGGTTTGATGATCATAAACCCTGCCCAAGTCCTGTGGGAAGCCAGCTAACACTAAATTAGTCTGACTGTGCTGGGAAACATCTCCACCAGGAAGACTTGCTCGATCCCCCCACCCTCTGCCATTCCATGAAGGTACATACAAACACTTCCCGCCCTTGTTGTCTTAAGCACCCCGCATCTGATCTCCACTGATGATTTTGCTTATCTCCACTGTAGTATTTACCATTTTGAACTAAAATTAGTTGTTTATTTGATTTTCTTTCTTATCAGATTTTCATCTCCTTGAAGGCAGGAACTGTTTTGTTAGTCTCTGTGTACCTGCTGGCCAGCACAACACAGTACCTAGTGAAAAGAAGGCTTTAAGCAAGGGTTGGAATCGTCTACTGACTTGGTTGTTTTAAGACCTGAATTTTCCTCTTGGTTTGGATACTAACCAGTTGAATGATCGGCTAGTTTCAAACTCCCCATATCTCCTCTTTAGAATGGGGTGATATTCTTTTCCATACTTACTTCTCAGGTCTCCTCTACCTGAAATTCAACTGGGAAAAATCTATTAAAAGCATTATACCAATGTAAGGAATTTTAATTATCACTCTTGATCAAAATAGTTCAGTACTATTCCAGGTAAAATTATAAATAAATAATTTATAAGAAGAATGATAAAATTATTTATAAGAGAATTATAAATTCTCTTCTTGGCTTCTTTTTTCCATATTCAGGGTCTTTATGATATCCTCACTCCTATAATTTCCTCTATGCAGGCCTCTCCCTTTGGGCAGTACCATCTATAGGTTTTCCTTACCCCCCTCATATAAGATACTTGAAAGAATGAGCATATGTAGCTAGTTATGGAGCTAAGCATTGTTCTGAGTACTTTACATAAGTTGTCTTATTTTATTTTCACAACTTTCCTGTAAAGTAGCTGCTAGGAACCTATTTTGCAAAGGAGAGAGCTGAAGTATAGAGAAGTGAAGTAACTTGCCAAAAGTCACCCAGATAGGAAGTAGCAGATCCAGAACAAGAGCCTTCAGTTGTCTGGATGCAAATCACTGAATGTTCTCACCATCTTGCTGTTATTTTCTAGGCTGAGATTTCCAAAGTGACATTTTGATCTTTAGTCTATTTCTAGATCATCATGTGGTGCTGAGTGTGAAAAACGGTAGGTGTGCATTGTTACAGGAGCATGCCTGCCAGTCCAGGCAGCAATGCTCTCAGGCAGGTGCCTTTGGCAGGGCTGATGTGTAGACCCAGGACACTAGCCCAGGACACAGGAGGTGAGGTTCAAGACTGGGTGATGGGAAGAAACAAATCAAGAAGAGCAACAGCAAAGCTGACAGACTTGCTCAATCAGCTATAGTTCTAGGCACTCTCAAAATTGTGCTTTTGAGAGCTGGAAACACAAGGGGGAAAGTCTATTCAAATCTTCCCACTGAAAAGGATAAAAACGTGCACATATCAAATTAAAAATTAAAATTGACGTCATTCCAAATGCTTAATTCAGAAATAGAAAAATCTCTTTTGGAAGCTGTCAGCTTTGACAGCAATATCTTTTGTTTATAAGAATGCATTGGTAAGGCCCTTGTTACTTTTCAAAGCACCCTCTCAGTAAATATGTGAGATAAGTAGGACAGGCATTAGAGAATTATAGAATGAATGCACACCCTAGAAGAGTCATTAGGGGCAATGGAATCCAACTTCTTCATTTATATGCATGAGAACGTGGGAGCACAGGGAAAAGCGGGGAGTTCTTCATCTAGGCATTGCAAATCAATGTGGTCAGGACAGGATAGGTGATACTGTGTGACATACAAACCCTAATACACAGTGGCTTAGCCCTTAAATGTGTTTCTTACTCCTGCAAATTCTGCTGCAATTTGGATAGCTTTCCTGGGCACCTCTATTCTAAGACATGACTTTATACAGCTTTGCATTTACCATCTTGTGGCTTCAACATCTCAACCTGTGCATTTCAGAATCACTGTGATAGGTGGAGAATGCTAACGCATTGCCAGGGCTAGTCACGGTAGGCAGCGGCTCAGAAAGGACATGTGTAAATTCTGCTCACAGTCTGTCAACCAGAGGTAGTAATTTGGCTTGAGCAAGGGCCTGGGAAATGCAGTATTTCAGGTGTCCAGAAAGCAGAGGAGAATAAGCTATGGGTGAGTACTGTAATTTCTACCACAGAAGTGGTCCTAAAACCCAGGTTTCCTGGTGCTTAGACCATTGTTCTTTCACTAACTCATGTCCTCTGAGCACTATTTGTGATGGATGATGGAAATTGTAGAAGACCAATTGAACGTTTCAGAAAACATGAACATTTATCTTAATCCTAAACTTTTTTTCATTAATTTTAGAGAAATAACTTGTTTTATTTAGCATAATTCTTTCCAAATATAATTGACTACCTCATAAAGAATTGCCAAGTTTCTAGAGGACGTCATCTGTCTTTTCCCTTTTAACCCTTGCAACAAACTACTAAGATTGGTACGATTAGTCCCTGTTTCAAGAGGAATGTTTCAGTTGCAAGCTACAAAAAACTAATAAGTTATCTTAAGTCAAAATAAAAAAAAAACAAAGAAGGAGAAATTACATTAAATAGACCCAGAGCTCATGGAAACTCAAATAGGAAAAGACATCAGGAAACTAGACTTCTGACAAACTAGAATTGGGCCTCAACTGGAATTTGCAGTTGCTTTCTCAGAGGCTGCCTTGTGCCTTTTGAGCAACTTTCTGATTCTCAGAAGCACTGTGTTCTGGTTCTCAAACTGTCTTTGTCCAGTG
Organism: Daubentonia madagascariensis; assembly: GCA_023783475.1. NCBI lineage: Eukaryota > Metazoa > Chordata > Mammalia > Primates > Daubentoniidae > Daubentonia > Daubentonia madagascariensis. Next base: position 72,262,312 of record JAKFHU010002088.1, on the reverse strand, counting down.
ACTGTCCCTGACTCCCCACCACTGGCCAACTTTCTCTGCATTTGGTTTCTGAACTCCTTATAATTTTAGCTTGTAAAAAATTCAAACTCATTTGCCAGTCTTCTCTATATCTCCACAAACCTCAATTACGGCCATTCACCTCACAAATGGTTGGCCTTGTCTCTTAACATTGTTGAGGCTCAGGAACCAACACCCCAAAATATGGTGTTTTGACATGCTGAACTGAAGATGACTCAATGTTTCTCTGACCTTCCCCGAATCCTGCTTCTCAATCCTCTGTCTCTCCCAAAGCACAGGATGAAATTTTTCCCTGAAGTTCCTTATCTACCTAATGTCTGAACCCACCAAAAAAGAAAACACTTACCTGTTGTCCCTTCCCTGAGTTTTCATTAACTGAACTCATATTGTAGGAAGGACCTATGTCTGTCAACACACCAGGACAGACTTTTGTCACAAATCTCTGTCTGCCCTGTGGGACCAACAGGCTTTGTCCCAGCCATTATATGCTCTTCAAGCCCATCGAATCCCCCCAAAATCATTTGCTACCCCAATAAAATCATCCATATTGCCTCATCTGCTTTCCCCTAAGAAGAAGGTATATAATCATCTGTACCCCATTGGGTGATGGGCAATCACTCTGTGATTTTTCTCCCCATGCATGTTAATAAATATATATGCTGGTGGGGAAAAAATGGTGGTCTGATAGAGTCCACCCACCTCACTGCTCCCAGTGAAGGAGGCGAAAAACTCCATTGGCTGCCTGCGTGGGGATCGCTCACTCTGAAAACAGCATTGTGAATTTACAGGGAAACATCATGGGACACTCAGCCCAAGAAAACAGGTGACTGGAAGATTCATTCACAAAGATCGGAGAGTGCAGGGAATACAATAGAACCCAGAGTGCGGGAAGGACATGCTCGCCAGGTTAGCACTGTGCGACCTGACCTACAAGTGGTCATGCACCTTCCCCACAGACTTCCCATCCACTCAGTCAGGGACAAGCCCAGAGTTGGGGCAAAGCTGTTGATCGAGACAGCAGGTTCTGTGGAGAGGAAGCAATTGTGAGAGCCGGAACGCTCAGCTGCACTTCAAGGGGCTGCTCAGGGCCGGGTAGGGCCTGGGATGAAATATAGCTTCCTGGGACAGTACGTGGGAATCCGCAGACAGGCACCTCACCACTGGAAGTCAGCAGGACCTGGGCACAGGAGTTGAATGGAGAGCAATGGGACACGCCCTTAGGGGTTGCCGGCAATTGCCTCTACAAGACCCAGGCTGGTTGAGAAGAGCTGCGTTCCCAGGCACAATCTGAGCCCTGCTGTGTGTCAGGCTGGCAGTCGGCAGCCATCATTAAAGTTTCCTGCCTGGAGCTGTTAGGTAGGCCTCTAGCTTCACCCCACCCCTGGCCTGGGAGCTCTTTGGCCTGGGTGTGACAGGCTTCACCCTAGGTGGCCAGGGACAGCTCCTTCTGTGGTTTCCAGGTGGGATGAGATCCTGGAACAGTAGTGGTAGGAACTTTGTGTTTTGGAAACAGTTTGCAGCCTGTCCATCAGGTCCTGCTTCCCTGATGCTGGCCTCCTATGAGTCCACTACGTGCTGGTCCTAGTGTCCGCTTTTCAGGTCCCAGCCCTCCTGTGCCCCAGAGATCAGTCATTTTGAAGGTTGCCAGTTATAGTGACTCATTTTGTATAAGTACCGGTTCTCATGGCAACCGAATGCCTTAGAAGCCACAGGTTGAACCAGAGCAGCTCCCCCTGACCCTGCCCACTTCATTAGGGAATTTCACTCAATCCAAGAATGCCTCCAGTGGCCACTATTCCCCCTGGTAGGAACATCCCCCTGGAAGATACTTCTGGGGATAGAGATGCCCACCCACTTCAACTTGGGGTCTAGTGGTGGAAAAGGGGTGCACAATTGGAGATCCCCGTATCAGCCAGTGACACATGGAGACACATGTCAGAGGGCCAGACACATGAACTGTGGGGAAACTGAGAGCCCACAAGTGGTCCAGAGGGGAAAGTACCTGAGAGTGTCCACAGGGAGGAAAAAACCTGCTAAAGACCTCAGCAATCCAACAGCTGGCCCCTCCCATCAGAAGAAGCCCTTCAGGCCCAGAGAAAGAGAGCTCTGAGCTCCATAGCAGCAGCACCCCCAGCAGCCAGATAAGCAACCTCTGAGCTGTGTAGAATTTTCCCAATTCAGCTCTCACACTGCAGCCACAAGCAATTGTGTTTCTACCTGCACCTCAGGAGGAGCAGGGACAAAGTAACCCCTGGGAGCTACAGGGCCCCTCCCAAAGCTTGGGGATTTTGTATATCCTACCTGGGGGACCAGAGTCTGCCACAGGCACAACAGAATACCTAGGTAAGTGGCTACTCCACACAAACTGCAATCAACGACAGCAGGAACAACCCACAGCTAAAAATATTGCCTTCCATCTCAAGCTATTAGGGAGCTGTGGATTCATACCCTCAAGTACAATCCACTAGCTTGGAGCTCAAGCTGGGAGAACAAACTCACCACACTCCACCGGGAAGAGGTGAAGACAACAGGTCAGATGTAACCCAAGAGGTCCACCAAACTTGCAAAAAATACACCTAAGGCAATACAGAACAGTACTCCTCTCCCTGGCTCTGCCAAGGAACGAACCTTGGGGGCTTGGAGACAGGGCCATAAACTAGCCCTAACACCCCCAGTTCTGGACCAAGAGGCCAGATGAGAAAAAAATCAGCTAAAGAACTCAGGAACCATGAAAAATCATAGTGAAAAGTCACCCCCAAAAGAATCATCAGTTCCTCAGCAACGGATACCAACTTAAATGAAATAGGTAGAATGACAGAAGAGGAATTTCATTTATGGATTATAAGAAAGCTCAATGAAATTCAAGAGAAAATTGAATCCCAGCCCAAAGAAACCACAAGAAAAATGCAAGAAATGAATGAAAAATTTTCTAAAGTAATAGAAGTATTACAGAAAAATCAAACAGAAATTCTAGAAATGAAAGAGGCATTCAAGGATCTAAAAAACACAGTGGAAAGCCTTAAGAATAGGCTGGATCATGCAAGGAAAGAATCTCAGAGCTGGAAGATAACTCCTACATGCTAAATAAGTCAGTTGATGAGAAAGAACACAAAAACAAGAGGCATGAATAAAGCATACAGGAAATGTGGGATTATGTAAAGAGGCCAAACATAAGGATCATAGGCATCCCTGAGAGAGAGGAAGAAAATTTGCATGGGCTGGAAAAAGTATTTGAAGGAATAATGGAGGAAAATTTCCATGGCCTAGCCATAAATCTCAATATCCAAGTACAAGAAACACACAGGACTCCTGGGAGATTCAACATGAATAGGCATTCACCACACCACATTATTATTAGACTGACCAAAGAAAACACAAAACAGGCACTGCTCCAAGCAGTGAGGTGAAAAGAGCAGGTAACCTACATAGGGAAACCTATCAGATTAACTGCGGATTTTTCAGCTGAAACCTTACAGGCCAGAAGGGACTGGGGACCCATCCTCAGTCTTCTAAAACAAAATACTTGCCAAGCCAGAATTCTTTATCTTGCAAAACTAAGCTTCTTATATGAGGGAGAAATGGAAACTTTACCAGACAAGCAATCACTGATAGAATTTGCAAAAGTCTGAACCAGACCTACAAGAAGTGCTTAGGCCTGCATTGTACACTAACCAGCACAACAGACACACACCAGTATAAAATTACCCAAAAGCTAAAACTCCAGAACCCACATTTCACAATGACTCAAGAGGTAAAACAGAACAAGAGACTACCCAGCAGAATAAACGGAAATCTACCACAAATATCAATTCTCTCAATAAATGTGAATGGCTTGAATCACCCATTGAAGAGACATAGGCTGGCTGAATGAATCAAAAAATGCAAGCAAAGTATCTGCTGCCTCCAGGAAACACATCTTACACACAAGACTCATGCAGACTCAAGGTGAAAGGATGGAATACAATTTTACAGGCAAAAGGAAACCAAAATAAATCTGGAGTAGCCATTCTTATTTCAGATGATATAAACTTTAAAGCAACGAAAGTAAAGAAAGACAAAGATGGTCACTATATAGCGGTGAAGAGAAAAATCCCACAAGAAGACTAAACAATCCTAAATATTTATGCACCCAAAACAGGAGCACCCAGATACATAAAGCAAATATGGCTTGATCTAGGCAACAATGTAAATAGCAGTGACATAATATCTGGGGACTTCAACACACCACTCATGGAACTGGACAGATCCTCCAAACAGAAAATAAGCAAAGAAACAAGGGACCTAAATAGGACTCTACAACATTTGGGCCTAACAGACATCTATAGAACACTCCACCCAAATAACACTGAATATACATTCTTCTCATCAGCTCATTTTTAAGAAAATAGGAATGTTCTTTAAAATTGATCACATCCTAGGCCAAAAAACAGATCTAAATAAATTTAAAAAATAGGAATCATACCCTGTATCTTTTCAGGCCACAGTGGAATAAAATTAGAAATCAGTTCCAGCAGAAACTCTCATCTTCATCCAAACACATGGAAATTAAACAATCTGTTGCTGAATGACTACTGGGTCAAGAAGGAGATTCAGATTGAAATCAAAAGATTATTTGAATTAAATGATAGTGGGCACAATTTATCAAAATCTGTGGGATACAGCAAAAGCAGCCTGAGAGGAAAACTTATCACCTTAAATTCTCACATCCAAAAGACAGAAAGGTCACAAATCAGTAAACTAATGAATCATCTTAAGGAAATGGAAAAGGAAGAGCAAAGCAATCCTAAAGCCAGCAGAAGAAAAGAAATAACCAAGATCAGAGCAGAATTAAATGAAATTGAGAACAAAAAACAATACAGAAGATTACTAAAATGAAAAGTTGGTTCTTTGAAAGATAAACAAAATAGACAAGTCACTTGCCAGGTTGACCTGAAACAGAAAGGAAAGGACTCTAATAAGCTCAATTAAAAATGAAAAAGGAGAGGTCACAACTGATATTGTGGAAATACAAAACATCACCTTCGATTACTACAAAAATCTCTATGCCCAAAAATATGAAAACATGGAGGAAATGGACAAATTCTTAGAAACACACTACTTTCCTAGGCTCAATTAGGAAAAAATAGAATTCCTAAACAGACCAATATCAAGCACTGAAATAGAAGCAGTAACAAAGAATCTTCCAACAAAAAAAAGTCCTGGACCAGTTGGGTTCATGCTTGAATTCTACCAAACCTACAAAGAAGAACTGGTGCCTATACTGAAGAAATTATTTGAAAACATTCAGAAGGATGGAACCCTCACAAACTCACTCTACAAAGCCAATATCACCTTGATACCAAAGCCAGGAAAAGACACAACAAGAAAAGAAAACTATAGACCAATATCCCTTATGAATATAGATGTAAAAATTCTCAATAAAATCCTAGCAAACCAAATTCAATGTACATCAAAAAAATAATTCATCACTATCAGGTGGGCTTCATCCATGAGATGCAGGGATGGTACAACATATGCAAATCTATAAGTATAATTCACCACATGAATAAAAGAAAACAAAGACTATATGATCCTTTCAATACATGCAGAAAAGGCTTTTGGCAAAATCCAGTACTCTTTTATGATAAGAACTCTTAACAATATAGGCATAGATGGCTCATACCTCAAAATTATTAAAGCCATATATGATAAACCCACAGACAATATCATACTGAATGGGGAAAAATTGAAAGCATTTCCCCTTAAAACTGGAACAAGACAAGATTCCCGCTATCTCCACTTCTATTCAACATAATGCTAGAAGTCATTGCCAGAGCAATCAGACAAGAGAGAGGAATCGGTGTGTCCAAATGGGGGCAGGAGAGATAAAACTTTCACTCTTCATGGATGATATGATATTATATCTACAAAACCTCAAAGATTCAACCAAGAGACTACTGGAATTGATAAATGAATTCAGTAAAGTCTCAGGATACAAAATCAATGCACACAAATCAGTAGCCTTCATATACACCAATAACAGTCGAGCCCATGAACAAATCAAAGGCCAATACCTTTCACAATAGCACCAAAGAAAATTACTTAATTTATGTTTAATAAATTAAATAAAATTACTTAATTATGTTTAGTAACATAGCTAACTGAGGAGATGAGAGACCTATATAGAGAGAACTACGAAACACTGAGAAAAGAAATTGCAGAGGATGTAAATAGATGGAAAACCCTACCATGCTCTTTGATAGGTAGAATCAACATTGTTAAAATGTCTATACTACCTAAAGTGATTTACAGAATCAATGCACTCCACATTAAAGTACCAACATCATTTTTTGCAGATCTATAAAAAATAATTCTACGCTTTGTGTGGAACCAGAGAAGACCCCATCTAGCCAAAGCAATCTTAAGCAAAAAGAACAAATTGGTAGGCATCAATCTACCAGACTTCAAACTATACTACAAGGCTATAGTAACCAAAACTGCATGGTACTGGCACAAGAACAGAGACATAGACCAATGGAACAGGACTGAGAACCCAGATGTAAAACCATCCTCATACTGTCATCTGATCTTTGACAAATTACCAAAAAACATACACTGGGGAAAATAATCCCTATTCAACAAATAGTACTGGGAAAACTGGATGGCCACATGTAGAAGACTGAATCTAGATCCACACCTTTCACCTCTCACAAAAATCAACTAATGATGGATAACAGACTTAAACCTAAGATGTGAAACAATAAGAATTCTAGAAGAAAACGTTGGAAAAACTCTTATAGACATTGGCCTAGGCAAAGAATTTATGAAGAAGACCCAAAGCAATCACAGCAGCAACAAAAATAAATAAATGGGACCTGATCAAATTAAAAACCTTCTTCACAGCCAAGGAAACTATCACTAGAGTGAACAGACAACCTTCAGAATGGGAGAAAATATTTGCATGCTACACATCTGATAAAGGGCTGATAACCAGAATCTATACATAACTTAGGAAAATCAACAAGAAAAAAATCAAACAACCTCATTAAAAAATGGGCAAAGGACATGAACAGAAACTTTTCAAAAGAAGACAGAATAATGGCCAGCAAACATAAAAAATTGCTCAACTTCCCTAATCATCAGGGAAATGCAAATCAAAACCACAATGAGATATCACTTAATTCCAGTGATATTGGCTCATATCAGAAAGTACCAAAACAACAAATGTTGGCGGGGATGCGGACAGATAGGAACACTCATACACTGCTGGTGGGACTGCAAATTAGTACAACCTCTATGGAAAGTAATATAGCAATACCTCAAAGAATTAAAAGTAGAACTACCATTTGATCTAGCTATCCCACTACTGCTTATTAACCCAAAGGAAAAAAAGACATTCTATAATATAGACATCTGCACGTGAATGTTTAGAGCAGCACAATTCACAATTGCAAAGATGTAGAAACAATCCAGGTGCCCATCAATACACGAATGGATTAATGAAATGTGGTATTTGTATACCATTGAGTATTACTCAGCAATAAAAAACAACAGTGAATTAACTCATCTGGTATTATTCTGGATGAATCCATAGCGCATTCTTCAAAGCGTAGTATAGTATCACAAGAATGGAAAAGCAAGCACTACTGGTACTCACCATCAAATTGGTACTAACTGATCAATACTATGTCACACATGGCAATAATACCCACCAGGGGTCGGGCAGGTGGGAGGGGGGTGGAGGGGATGGGAAAACTCTCACTGAATGGATGTGGGGCCCACAGTTTGGGGGATGTCCATGATTGTAGCTCTGACATGGGCTGTGCATGGGCAATATATATAACCAAAGTGTTGTACCCCCATAATATTCTGAAATAAAAGGAAAAAAATAAAAAAGATAATAAATAAACATGTATGCCTTTCCCCCTATTAATCTGCCTTTTTTCATTGATATTGAGTGAACCTTCAAATGGTGAAGGGGAAGATCTCCCCTGGCCCCTACAAAATCTTGGTTGCCAATTTCAAAATACTGTTTACCTGGCTTGTTCTTGTGAACCAGGCGATGTAAGCCCTACATCACAGGCTCACATACGGATCAGCTTTCCTCAGATGGGGCAGCCGGCTATGCACAAACCACTTCAGTCCTGGTTAAAGAAGTTGGGGAAGCAGTGGACATGGACACTTTGCCTCCACGGAAGCAAGGTCAGAGCTGCTTACCATAGAAAGCGGGGTGAGCGGGCAGGCACTATGGATATGTCTACTCTTGTGTAAGGTCACAATGCTAGTAAATGTCAAGGTGAGACTTGAATGCAAAATTGCCTGACACCTCAGGATCAAGCCAAATGAGGGAAAATGTAAGATGAGCACTTCAAATGGAACTTACTAGTCCCTTTTCTCATTACCTTTTACTCCGTAGATCCTCAACCCTCAACCAGCCGCAAGTCTGGCTAAATAGGAATCCCACAAAAGTAAATGTTTTGCTAAAGTTGAGTAAAGTATTTATGGCACATTTAGAGGATATCCCTGATTGAATCAGCCAAGCGTTGGAATAGGAAGAGTGACTAAATGAAAATAATATATCAGCAGATCTCAGACTGGAACTTTGAACTTGGGGCACATAAACCAGGTTGGATCTGCTCAAATGGGAACACTGTCAGGATTCCATGCAAGAATTAATTTTACGTCCTTTATATAAAATTTTGTGAATGTGGATCACTATCAATACTGATGATTAAACTTTGTCACAAAATCCCTGGGGACGTTACACAAATCACTTAGCTTCTCTGCATATCAGTTTCTACAACAATAAAATAAGACAAGTTGAATTAAATTACCTCCTAGGGTCTTTACAACTATAAAATTCTATGACTAGCTCACCTTACAAATTTAGCATGCAAGTAGCTACATCTACTGATTACAACCTGAGGCAAGATCATTTTCCTCAGTATTCACTTTAAATAGCATCCAAGAATCCTTGAATAGTTTTTTTTTTAAATAAACTGCAGCACTTGTCCAGTAGAACTTTCTGTGATGATGGAGACAGTCTCTTTGTATCTAATACAATAGCCTCTAGCCACATGTATTAGGCACTTAAAATGCAGCTAGTACAACTGAGGAACTGAATTTTTACTTTCACTTGTGTAAATGTAAACAGCCACATGTGGCTAGTGACTACCATATTGAACACTGTAGGATTAGAGACATATATTATACAAATGACAAAAGGAAATTAAGAGGCAATGACACTATTTTACAGCAAGATTTGATACTTTAAAAGCAGTGGCCTTCATTTTTCATGTGGAACTGTGAATTCTCTGTTTTTAGATTTTACATGACAATCTATTCTGGGATGGTGCAGGCCTTTCTAGAAGCATGAGAAGAGATCGATAATTTCTCAAGTTCTAGCACTATGTCAGAATAGTAATGAATACACCTAAACAAATATCAAAACTTTGTTGAAAGAAAGTAGCCAATGTTTTCTTACAATATGTCTCATAAGTGTGTGAGATATGTACATAAGATTCTTTGCAAAAGGCAGGAGCAGGACAAAGGAGTAGATATAAAAGTCTTTAGCAGTTTACAGGATGTGAAATTTGGAGCCCCGAATTTCTAGTTCCAGTTTTATCATCAGTTACTATTTTCTCTAATTCTAAATTACTATTTTATATAAAATTCACCATCAATTTAATACTATCTTCAGGAGAGGGGAAACAGTGGTGGGGGAGAAGCACAGTTTCTTTAGCTAACTGATTATGACATTCATTACATGGCTACTATTTTTGTTTTTGGTAGCAATATTCAAATGTCTAAAACTTCTCCATGCATACAATCTAACAAATCTTATAAATTATTTTGAAGGATTTATAGGGACAGTTGTTTTTTATTCCCCAAACTCTGGATTTTTACCTTTCCAAGCTCTTTAGAAGTGATGATGTCATTGAACAATTTCAGGATTTCCTCTTCATTTCCTATTTGGTGAAACTCATACTTTCATTTATTTTTCCTTGATTTAATTGTATTTCTAAAAATTAAAATTAAATAGCTTTTCTAGTATACCAGCAAGATGCTTTGATAAATAAATGTTCTATAACTAAGAGGTAGTCTTTTATGCACAAGGATCAATCACAAAATGGTCTTTGAAATGTGCAGACCTACTATGAAGGATCTGGCACTTTCTACTAACTTATACTGTTTTGCCCGGCAGTTGGCATGCCATCTGCTCTATCCACAATAAATAACTTTTATTATTCCTTTTTATTAGTCCAGTTTCCTGTGTACAGTTTGATATATGGATACATGAAAAGTGGTCTCCTAATGGAATTTTTTAAAGAAATCTTAATGGGAGTTTACATTTCCATTACAATTTTAAGTTAAGATATAATTGTTTGTGGTTCTAACAGGAAAATTAACTGTATTGATGATAGAATGAACCCTTTGTGCAGGACTTATTCATAAAGGCATAGGCAGCAATGGCTCCATGGCAACTCTGTGCTCTGTTTCTTAATGCACAACTTTTTTTGTTGCTGTTTTGTTTTTGTTATTTTAAATCTGCATATATCTTACATTTGAAGAAATACAGTAGTTGTGTTATTGTAGGCAAGTCTCTTAACTATATTGGGTTACTTATAAGATGGGGTTAATGATGTCAATTACCACCCTTCCTCAAATAGTGGATCCTTATACTTCTAAAACACTATGATTTTTACAGACCTTATAAATTATCTACTTTAATCCATTATCTTTTGAACAAAGAAGATCAAGCATTTAAAGACATATAATCAAGATCATAATTTTATATTTATATATCAAGACATTGCTTAATCAGAATGCCCAAAGAAGAAGGATTGCCCAGTTAGGTGAAATTGCTACATAACTGAAGTGCAGTCCACATTCCTCCTTGTATATAATGTATTTTACCAAGTCCAGTTTCCTGTGTACAGTTTGATATGTGGATAAAGCTCTGTTGGAAGAGGAATGACAACCTAGGATGTTGCCAGTATTGTTCTGGGGTTTAGATGTAGACGGTTAAGGAAGAGTTGCCCCAGTGTGGGGTTGACTTCAGGATGCATTCTAGTTCATGTCTTCACGTGGGACAGTGTTTACTGTTTATACCAAAGGTGTTAAACATCTTTCACCAAGTCACGCATGACCAACAATTTTGGTTCTTATGCCAAGCATACTTTGGTATGCAATTCTAAGCAAGCTAGCTGTAACTCCAATTTATTTTCTTAAACATTTTGGAGATCAACTGATTGAGAAGACCATAATTTTACTTATAACTTTAAGTGCTTTTGTTAAAAAGAAAAGATAATCATTTTCATTAGGAATTTTGCTAATATTAGCACACTATTTTCTATGTACCTCAAATCCAGCATAAAAATAAGACCTCTACACCACTTATTTGGTAATCTGATAGCATCTTGAATTGTTTCCTAATTTTATCAGTCCTATTTATCATGTCCCTGATCAAACTATAGAGAACTATTCTCTTTAGTTCATTATTGTATTGAGTATTTAGTGATATATATGAATATTTAGTTATATATTAATCATCCATCAATCAATATACCAACCATATGTGTGTGTGTGTGTCTGGGTGTGACTGTGTGTTCTGCTTTTTTCCTACCAGGATAAAGTAATTTACTAAATTAACTTTATACTGAAAGGTTCAGTATAAAGATAGTGGTACCTAAGTTTAATATTTTTCAGATTATTTGTAGTTATAGGCCTTAGAAATTTTTGCTAGCAGAATAAAATATTTGTCTTTCATGAGACATTCAATGTTATTTCAAAGAAATATGGAAAAGAGTGTTTTAAATACATCAAATTGAATTTTTTTTCCACTTTCAACCCAAGAGGATGATCCTTTCTTATTTGAACCTCTTCAATGAATAAAGCATTAATTTTTCTCCTACTGACAAGTTGGCCATTAAGAGATTATACATCATTCAAAAGAAAGTTGGAGAACATTATTTATATCAGTACAAATTGAATTACTGAATACTTTCCACTAGAAGACATTTATTCTCAATTGTTACCTTTATTTTGGTGCTTAATTACTGTCTTAACTTCAAATGGGATCAGTGCCTCTTGCCATCCTTTCACTGAGCCCATTTTCTGCTCACAGATAACAGGAAGATTTATAGCCCTGCATTTTTTCTTTTTTTGCCATCAAATTTCTACATGTTTCTTAGGAACTCAGGTAGAGGCTGGAAGATGTGCTATAATATTAATATTCTCATAATTTTTAATTTGAAAGGGACTCATAAATGACTTTTATCTTTCTATTACCCTTATGGAACAAGATCATTGCTCTTCTTCATTCTTAGCTGTTTCTTTTTTTGTTTCTTTGTTCAGTCTTCCTAATAATTACTGATATCACATGACGTGAAAAAGTCTAATATTTCAGAATGTTCAGAAATCATTTTTCTTTATTAGTTTATTTTTATAACAAGAAACATAGACTTACTCAGATTGTATCAAGTAATGGAGATGTACCATAATCCAGGTCTCAAAGAAATCCAGAGAAAACCTTACAAATAGCCTCAGAAAAAGAACCAAACCCCAAATATGCCATGAGCTTTTCAGAAACTAGAATACAGTTTAAGAAACTAGAATACAGTTTTGGCTTTTGAGAAGCTAAACCAGGTCTCTGGGCCAAGAAAGTTCCTCATGACTTCCTTCTTAAGGATGTTGTTAGGTGTTTCCCAGGTCCAAACCATCAACATGACTAAATCACTCCCATCGTCTGCTTCTCTTCGCTCCTGCCTCGGTTACCATAGAAGGCAAAGGCCCATCTTTGATGTCATCAGCTCTGACTAGTGTTTCAGGGCTAAATGGTCCAAAACTTGATTGTCTATTTCTTAGGTATAAATATTAATTTAATCAAGTGTGGAATTATAAAATATTGCTTTGAAATTAATTTCTGTGTTTTAGGAAGCACATTATTTTTCCCATAAAAAACTTTGGCAGCCACCATATTGCTGAGGATAACATTATACTCTACATGCTTGCCATGCTTGCCATATGCATAGATTTTACGACTTTAGGAAACTCCTGAGAACACCCCACATCACCACACCCTGGCCTCCCTCAACGAACACACACACACACACACACACACACACACTGTCTCTCTTTCTCTCTCTCAGCAGTCAGGAATAAATGCAGAATCTAAAATTTTTCCCTTTAGCATCCATCCATATTATTTTTCTTTTTGGAAAGGATGGGCACTCAAATATTTGTTGAGTGTAGAAATAATAGAATAATAGATTGAATGGTTCTGTCTTGGATTATACGTAATTGAAAGTTGGAAGGAGGGTAGAGTAGTGGTCAAGATATTTTTGTACAGTTCAGTGATAAGTATAGTCTGAAAATGAATAAGGTACATAATAAATAAGGTTGGAAAACTATATAGATATTTCTACTTTCAAACAGGCATTAGATAAATTAGCATTGACTTGTGTTCTTTCTGGAGGGAAATTTGTCTACACATATTACTAGTCTTAAAATAATTTTACCCTTTAACCCAGTCATTATACTTATAAGAATTTATTTTAAGGAAATAATCAGGGGCTGAAAGACTGCATTAGAATTTAATTATAAAATTATTTAAAATTGTAAAAAATTGAAAGCATTCAAAGTATCCGGTTAAGTGCTATTGTACTACAGCTTTAAAATACACTGTGCAGACTTTGAAATAATGGGTTTTTTAAAATAAATGACATACAAAACTCTTAATGTCATGTTAAATAAGAAGTCTGGGTTAAAATATAGTAACAAACCATTTAGAAGTGTGTGTGTATATAAAAAGAGAAGTTTTAAAAATATATTCAAACATATTACAAGGAATATTTCTAGTGGGCAGGGTTATGGCTGATATATGTCTTCTTTATAGTTTTCTAAATTTTTCAAAATTTCTATGATAAATATTTAATGGTTTTATAATTGATAAATTTTACAATTTGGCTTCCTAATACCCTCTTATTAAAAGAAGTTATGTTAGGTGTTCTAACTGTTAACCTTTCAGTTAATGTGTTCTTGAGAGCATACCACGTAGCAGAGAGGAAAGACCACACATTCTGAAGTCAAGTAGTCCTAGGAAGGAGTCCTTGATCTGACTCACGTTTCACGTGTGACTTGGGAATATCATCTGAGCTATTGCCCATCTGAGCTTTCTCATTTGCAAAATGGGGGTAAAAATATCAGCTTTATGGAATTTCTATAAGTAATATAAAGTGTGAATAAATATATAAGACCATCTTCTATGACTGTTATGTAATGGCCATTTGATTAATATTACATTATGGTGATGATTATAATTTGCTTTTGCTATTCTTCATATTTCAATGGAAAATTGCATCTTTCAAAGACAATATTTTGGGATCTTTGAAAGCAGCAGTCTTATATAGATGGAGTGAATTATTCTAGATGCAGTAGAGGAAGGATGGCATGCTAATTAAATTATAACTTCATGCTACTTGGATTTTATGACCCTCAAGTACTTTCATTTAAAATATAAATAAAAAGCAAAATATTTTTCTCTTCTTAGCCTCACGCACTTATCCTATGGGGTTATCATAAAAGATTGAAAAAATAACTAAATTGTGGGCAGTTTCAGAGTAAAAGCAAAGGGTCAAATTGGTTCTTCTATTAACGAACACCATCTGGCACTTACTGTGTGCCAGGCACCAACTATTCACTTTGCAGACATGGCCTCCCTTAACTCTTACTACAATCTTATAGGGTGTGTTCTATTATGATCCTTAATTTAAGTATGAGGAATCTGAGGCACAGAGGTGTTCAGTAACTTCCCCAAGATCACACAGTTGATAAGGGCAATGTGATGCGACCCCAGGCAGTTGGATCCTGAACCCATGTTCACAAACTCTCCACTCTCCTGAATCTTCAAGATATTCTCCTCGTATTTTGATTTAAAGATTCCCCTAAGTTTCTGTTAAATTCAGATAGAAACCCTCGCCAGTCTGCTGAGCTAGGGGCGTGTATTATACCTACATACCCTCTGCCACTCAAAACATTGGCTCCCTAGGGGCAGGAACCGTCTCTGATATGGTTATTGTCTATTCCCAGAATATCATAGAGTACCTGGCAGAGAGGGCAATCAAATATTGATGAGTAAATGGATGAATGAATTGATGATAATCCAAAATTGCTTGCTTTCCCCTAACCTTAATAGTTTTCCAAGCTGTTTTCCTTGGGAATATGTAAGGTCCAACAGGCTGAAGTTAAAGCACAAACAACTGTGTTCAGTCCTTTGTTTTCTCTGTATGCCCAGGAGGGTAGGAATGTTATGCCTTCCTGGTTTGAAAAGGAAATAAAATCCTGACCCTTGTTATCATAGACTCCATCTTAGCTGGAAGCAATTTCTTTGTCTTCAGGAACAATCCTTGTCTACATTCCTGCTAAGCAGCCATTTTATTCTCTTGTCTTACCTATATTTGCAGGTGTCATCTTTATCCTACTGCATGAAAAATTTCTTAACTACATCTCCTATCTGTGTTTTTATTCTGCAAAGTATCTAGCACAATACCTAGCACATAGTAGGTGCTTCAACAATGTTTTACCTGAAAAGCAAAAGGGCCAAAGTGACCCTCATAAGAGAAAGTAACTTATTTTACAGCAGGGACCAGCAAACTTTTTCACAAAAGACCAGAGAGTAAATATTTTCAACTTCGCAGGCACACTGTATCTGTTGCAACTGCTCAAATCTGCCTTTGGGGCATATAAGCAGCTATTGATAATAAGCAAATAAATAAGTACAGCTATGTGCTAAGAAAATTTTATTTACAAAAATAGACGGTGGGCTAGATTTATTCCACAGGTTTTAGTAGTTCATCAACTTTGGTTCTACACCATGCCCCACATTGTAGTGCTATTTCTTTGCATTCTAAGCATATACCAAAGGGTAGAGTTGGCAAGAAGAGAGAATATATTTATTGATAAAACCTTCTCCATTACAGGAAAAGCTCAAAAGAATGCAGCCTCCTGAAAGTAGGTCAGATGCTTTGTTTGCACGTGCAAAAACCGTACTATGGTTTGCATTACGTATCTTTCTTTCTTTGCATGAAATCCTTTGCAAGCCTCATTTCTCTTCTCAATTTCCCCTTAAACCTCTCGTCTTTCCAAACCTTTAAAAGATAATAAATAAAAATTTTCAATTAAAGATAATGGGCTTTCAGGGATCCATCTGCAAAGAGGAAATAGAGAAAAAAAATCTTATTAGGACTTATCCCCATCATATAGATTGATCTGCAATTCACCAATCATAAATGTGGGTTTTTGCTTTAACAATCAACTCCATCTCTTTTCTTATAATAACCCGTTAGGATATCAAAAGTGAAATTAGTTCTTGGCAATTTCCTAAGGCAAAGGGGAAAAGAATATACAAAATATCTTAGCTAAATATAAAATCATAGGCAGATGAAAAACGCCATGGAACTAAGTGGTTAAGTGTTATATTTAAGTGATGATCACCTATTCACTTCTACATTTTAAATGGTCTATTAATGTCCAACCAGGAAAATAGAAATGAATACTTGTATTTAAATAGAGAAAATTTAAGGCAGGGCACTGTTTACACAGGTAGGCAAGAAGTTGACAAGCCAAAAAGGAGTCAGAGAAGTCACTTAGAGATTAGAAACAGCAGAAGGCTACTTTCACACTTAGGTTGCTGAGATGTGAGGGACTGGGTTGGCGTGGATTCTAGCTGCCTATCTCTGAGTAATAAAGTTGCTTTGCCTCGCATGTGTGATTGTTCTGTCCAACTGGACTAGACCTGAGAGTGCAAGTGGTAGAGGTGTGACGGCTGTGGCAGCTGAGTCTTCTCTGAACCCCTGCTAGAGTTAAGAACCCTTGCAGAACTCTAGCAGCTGAGTGTGAAAAAACTCCTGCCAGACTTAGGATCCTTTGCAGAAATTGGCAAGGTATTCAGAGTCCTTTCCTGGGATTGGTAATTGGTACGCAGTGTCCTCCTTTCAGTTATTGATACTGGGGCAAGAATTCGTCTTAACAGGATGGAGATGGTCAGTTGTCACATGTGAGTAGAGTCTATGGGTCCACTACTCTGGCCATTGCTCTGCTTGATTGACATTGGACAGCAGAACAGCAGTTAAGCAGAACACATAATTTGGGCACTTAATTTCTGATTTACCTTGGGCTACTGACCCATAGTTCTGTTCTCCAGCCACCCAAAGGGCTAGTTATGTTCCATAACTCACTTTTTTAGAGGTGTTCTCAAGCAAAGCTATTGGACCCCTAGTGGTGCAGTTGTTTCTGTTAAACCAGTAGTCCCCAAACTTTATAAATTGTGCTCTACTAATCAAACATGTTTGAGTTCATATTCCAAAATATGTACATTTAAATGACTACTGTCTCAAGACACATCATAGACCTAAAGCGATGGTCACAACTAAGAACAGTGGATATAAATTTGTAATACAAATAGTGCCTGCTTAATAATTTAGAATTTGGATAGTTAATTCATTTTTAGATCTAATTAGATTACTATAATTTTATCCCATACTTGGGCTGAAAAAGCCCTGCTAAGGGTAGAAGTGTCAGCTCATCCTATTAATTCTATGTCAATCTGGAATTCTTATTATCATCTTCAATTAGAAGCAATATTTAAAGGTCCACTTACCTGGACCTTCATTCATGGTAATTTTCTCCTGGAGGTCCGTAGTGGTTGGAATAGTGGACCCTAAAAGATAGATCAAAGTCCCAACCCCGAATACCTGTAGAATGTGAAATTATTTGGAAATAGGGTCTTTGTAGATATAAATAGGTTAGAGATCACAAGATTATATCATTCTAGATTTGGAGTGGGCTCTAAATCCAGTCATGAGTGTACTTATAAGAGACAGAAAAGGAGAAAACACAGAGCCCCAGAGGGGAAGATCATGTGAGAATGGAGTCAGGGATTGCCGTGATGTGTCTACAAGTCCAAGAATGCCAAGGGTTGCCCAAAGCCACCAGGAGCTAGAAGAGAGGCAGGGAATAGATTCTCCCTCAGTCTCCAGAAGGAACCAACCCTACCAATACCTTGAGTTTTGAATTCTGGCCTCCAAAACTGTGAGAGCATAAATTTCTATTGTTTTAAGCAATCAGGTTTGTGGCAATTTCTTTCAGCAGTCTTAGGAGCTAATATAAGATCTAGTTGTCTCTCTTTCCAGTTGAGCCCCCTTCAAGGACACCCCTCCCCTCAATACACACACCCCACCAGATAGGCTCGTATATCTCTAAATCAATTGTGAACTGGGTCCAGATTTTTTCCTATAAAATTCTAGGATCAAAGGATATGGCCAGGTTGCTCTTTCAGGGATTTGGAACATTCATTGGAAGTTAAGATGCTCCCAAAATATGCTAGGTTCTTCAGAAGGCTAGGCTACACAAAGTTTGAAAATGGCCCGTGGGGCCAATGTGAACAATTCCATAAACCTACTTAACAACGGTGCTCTCTCCTTCCTCTCAGTGTGGAATATTCATGTGACGCCTTGGAACTGATAGAGCCATTGTTTTTCCAGGAGAGAAGCCAGCCTGAGGGTAAAGCTGATACATGGACCTATGCAAGTAACATTGAAATAGAGTTGACACCCTGATCAACCCACGCTTGAAGCAAGGAACTTTCACTCTTCTTGGTAACTAGAGAAAAAGAACCTCTATCATTTAAGCCTATTTAACTTGGGTATTTTATCACTTGCCCCTGAAATCATCCTAACTGTACTCTCTTCTCCTTTTCCTGTCTCACCGTCTCTTTTTCTTTTTCTCAATTATGTCATTGTTGAATTGTAGGACTTTTTATTTTCTGGTTTGTTTGTTTCTTTGTTAGTTTATTATTTCCAATAAGTTTGCCACAATTTTCTCAGCATAAACATAATAAGATATATCGGTGTTTTCCAATTCCTTTTGTGAACTCATAGACATTATGATCACTAAGGAATGTCAATCAAGAAGACAGATGTGAGTTAAAAATTGTTTATGGAAAAGTTAAGACAGGACAAAGTTCTTCTGTATATATTCTGGTAATTTTTTCTCATAAAGTTATGAAAAAATGTGGTTTAGAACATCTTTCCCCCAAAATGATGAATTTATGATATATTTATAGTGCACCCAGTATAACAAGGTTACTTAAAAGGTATTGGGAGGAAAAATTATGTCAGAAGTTAGGGTATGAATTTTCTCAATTCTGCTTACAAAGTCATGGTCCTCTAGCTGTGTCCATGAAGAGATCTAACTCAACTTGCCTTTTGATTTTCTATCATTATGTTATTTGTCATTGCTATTTGATCATAACTCCTTGGATTATTCTGCTTGGGCTACTATAACAAAATAACACATACTGGGTGGATTAAACAACAGAAATTAATTTTCTCACAATTCTGGAGCCTGGAAGTCCAAGATCAAGGTGTTGGCAGGATTGGCTTCTGAGGAAGGGCTCTCTTTTTGGTTTGCAGTTGTTTAGCTTCTCACTGTGTCCCCATATGGTCTTTCCTCTGTGTGTGCACTCTCTCTTGGTGTCTCTACCTCTTCTTATAAGGTCCTATTGAATTAGGGACCCACCATTAAGACCTCATTTAACCTTAATTACCTTCTTAAAGACCCTAACTTCAAATACAGTCATATTGGAGGTTAGAGCTTCAATGTATGGATTTGGGGGTATATATAATTCAGTCCATAACCCCCTTTTTTGTCAGCCACATCTCTTATCCTGTAGTTACACTATGTATTCGAGATCCATCATATGAACTCACAAACACTTACCTAAAAGGGAGAGTGAGAATTCAAAACCTATTTGCAAAATAATATTACCATTTACTAATGGACACCAACGGTTCTTCTTCCAAAGGTTTGGTCATAAATGATGCTGCAAATAGTTGAAATCAGTCAACATCTTATTTTGAGATAACTGTTGCCTATTTGGTTTATGTATTCTGATAAAACTTGCCTTTGTCAATCAAACATCCCAACACACGCATGCCTACTGACCACAGCAGGATAGGCTGGTATCTACACAGCTCCATCACGTAGCATCCGTATCCCTGCCTCTCTAATTAGGCCTGGGATGACCATCGCCAAGCCCTGGTATGACCATCCCAGCTCTATCAGCCTGTTAAAATCTTCCCCTTACTTTACAGCCCAGATTAAGACCTACTTTTGCCCTTAATACTTCTTAGACTGTTCTAGGCAACGTTGATCCTCTCCATCTTTTTTTTTTTTTTTTATAATTTATTTTTTTAATTTCAGAATATCATGGGGGTACAACATTTTGGCCATACACATTGCCCCTGTTCTGCCCGTGTCAGAGCCACAATCGTGGTCGTCTCCATCTTTGATTATCTGTCATCCACACTACGTCTATGGCCAGTTTATCTCTCACCAGCACTATCACAGCTCCAGCGCCTAATACCATCTTTGTCTCTACTGTATTTATGGGCATGAATTCCCCTCTCAAATACGTCATTCTGAGTGTTGCCTTATTCCTAATCCTTATCACACTATTAAATGACCAAGCCTTGCCCTGGCACCCTCCTGGTACCCAACACATATGGGGAGCTAACTGACAGGCTGGAAAAGCGTGTGGCATAGCACCGCTCTGTGGATGGCAGTAGGCAGAAGGCCCAAATCCCTTCCTTGGAGCATATATTCCCCCTACGTCACCCACTTCCAGGTTCTTCCTCCCGTGGCTGTTCCCTAGACATTATGTAACCACTCTGATTTACAGCCCAGACAGTGTGTTCAAGTCAATTTTCCCTCTTGGCACTGGAAATAATGAAGATTGAGTATTGAAAATGCTCCTATTAACCTAGCATCTAAGCAAGCAGCTCTTCTAATTTAAACATTTCTATTTTATGGAACCAGACAAATATGCTTTATTTACAATATTGTCTGGAGGACTTTAGATTCAGGAATATTTAATGTGCCTATGATACCACGCACCATTTCCATGTCCCATGGACATCAAGCTAAACTTTGTGTGAACTTTAACAATGAATGAAAATTGATTAAAATCACACATCCTGAATTATTTTTTTCCCAAGGATAGCTAACAATTTTCTCAGTAAACTTGACCTTTTCACTTCCATTCATTTTAATATAAAGGTAAATGGAAACCACATTCAAACAAGTATATCAATCCACTTGGGAAAGCCTAGAAATAAACTTATGTCTGTGGAAATGAAAAGTAATTTACTCCTTTTATGAAGATGTATTGTAAAATCACAGTTGTGATCTAATGTGTTTGGCAGCTCTGCAAGTCTATTTATAATTTTCTGGGGTTTTAAAAAATATTTTTGTTTCCTTTTTTTCTATAAATCATTTGTTTGTTTTTCCAAGAATGAGGGACATAGTTCTTAAAAGAGATTTAGAAAAGTTCTTTTTTTTTTTTAGGAATAATTCCATAATGTAAAACCTGTAAATCAATAAAACAATCTAATTCCAACACTTGGCTTTCCTTATAGCATTTTTTTAAGTGATTTCACATGTATTTTAATTATTTAATCTCCCCAGCAATGCAATGACTTTCTTGGTGACCCACTTCAACCTCCAAAAGAAGATTCTTTCTCTGCCAATGCATGTTCCCTCCCTCCTTTCCAACCCCACTCACCTCAGTACAGAGGGACTTGGACATAAATCAAACATAGAGCAGGCTCCAAATTGCTCAAGGTACAAAGAAAGTCATGGTGCTGGTGAGAAAAGCACAGATCCAAGAGACTCTATCTTTTTTGTGGGCTATCTTCTAGGGTTTTATTTTGGACTTGCTTCTTTCCTTTACATCCATGTAGCTGGTGGGTCTGGGGCTGCCATCCATTGAGAGATATACCCTGCTCTTAGGAAGTAAGCAGAATCTATAAGAGGTCCAAGAAATGAGGGATGTATCAGGTTTCTCAGGCCTGGTAAATGCCAGAAGATGTCCTTGTGACTCATATGTGAGCAGGCCACATCACCAGGATTGAATATGACAAGGGAATGTAAGGCCATAGATGCAGTGAGTAATGAAATAAATGGGCATTTGTCTTGATATGGCCTCATGGACCAGGGAAAAGGAGCCAAAGCATATGAGGTAGAAGGGCAATATTTGTTCTTTCAGGAACAAGGCCAAATGTCTTAAAATGTATATAATAATGTCACTGGAAAATCTCCTGGTACCTGTGCCCTATCTGCAGGACCATTCACAAATATTGATGGCCACCCACTAACAGCAGACCAGGCAGATGCTGGAATAGAGATCACCCACTGTGATTCTCTCCCAATACCAGCAAGTGGTTCACACCATTTCACCCACCTAGAAGGCCTTCCCACATCATCTTAACCTATCAGAAACCTTTCCTCACTTCAAAACTTGCTTCCTTTGTGATCGTTTTCTGACCATGCTCTCCTGGTTGGAGTGATGGAACACCCATGCAATAAATTTTTACTGAATACCTACCAAGTACAACAAATCAGGTCAAGTTCTGCAAGCAAAAATACAACAATACATGGCCCCTACCTGCCCTCAAATAACTTACAGTCTACAGGGCTGACCTAAAAATAAACTTATAATCACAGTGCATCACAGTGAGGTTACTTATAGATGCTCAAAGAAGGAGCTTCCTCAAAGAGATTGAGTGGATCTTGAGCCAAAACACTCCTCCCTCTAGTGCCTATATAAATAATTATTCATCCAATTTACTAGAAAATTAATCACTTTCTATCCAGAGAGATTTCTCTAGGCTCGTGCTGAATGGCTATTTAAATTTTTCATTGGTACTTAACTTTCACATTATTTCCATAGACGACCTCAAATGCTATTGTCATTCTACAATTTTATAATTCTAGATTTTACCATCTTGACAGTGCTGTAAATTCCTACAAGGCAGAGACATTTTCTCATAACAGCCTCCGTTTCGCAAACACACACACACACACACAATTTGTTGGATGTAGTCAGCACTCAATTTTCCTGGGCTTTGGCTGAAAAGTACATGCACTCAAGAGTTAAGTCAACTATTGGTGAAGGGTGGCTCTAGCATTACAGACTATGCTTTTTGGAAAATTTAGTTGTCTTCTTTAAAACTCAGTTTCTCCACATTTAAGATGAGAATAATGATTCCTACTTTGCAGGATTATTTTAAGAGTTAAAAATATTTCATAATCAAATATCTGGGACTCTGCCTGGCACACAGAGTGCTCTAAAGCACAATCTTTAACTGATCTCCAGGGCTTAATTGTAGCTAGAGAGACCTGAATGCAAATCCTGCCTTCTCTGCTTAACAGATGGTGTGATGATGGGCGATTTTTATACTCTCTGTAAACCCAAACGTTCTCATCTACAAAATGGAAACATTAATAGAATCAATCTCCTGAAATGTTTGTAAAGATCAAATGGAATAATGTCTGTAGAGCACTTGGCACAGCGTATAGCCTATAGAAAACACTCAAAAAATGTTGATGCTTAAGAATCATATTCTTTATCTTGATTTAGGGGCATAATGTGTGCATTCCCAAGATTAAACAGAATCACATCATTTATTTGAAGATCAATTTTTATTATTTTTACCATATTGTCCTGTAAGTGCCCAGGTTGTAACCAAAGAGTGAGAAAAGGCTCTCTGAAATTGAAAAAATAATAATAGTATACCACTTCAAAGATCCTGCACATTCTCTATTGCACTTTGCTGACAACTAAGCCTATCAAAACAGTTGTGTGTTCACTAAACATGGGTTTAATAAGCCGGCACAGCTAATCTAAAGATGAATAGGGAAGGCACAAATCCTGTGTGTAAATTGCTCACAGTTTCATTAGGGCGTGGGGGGGGCAAACAGGACGAGTGTAGTGCAGTATGTACTTATTGTTAGGGGGCACTAAGGGACAAAAGAGATGAATCAACTCTGTTCACAAAGAGAGAGAACAGTAAAGAAAAGCTCCACTGGAGAGGGTGTAGGTGAAGTCAGTCTTAAAGGCAGAAATGTGTCTTACCAGGCAGAAGGGCCAGCCAGCCTGAGGAAATCACATGGTCAAAAACCCGAGGCACGGTGTGACCCAGGAGGACAAAAGGGAAAAATTTCAGTCATCTTTGTGTTAGTGGTGTGGATGTAAACTGGGGGAACACTAGAAGAGAAACAAGATCCAGGTTATCTAGGAACTTTGCCTACATTTCAGTGATTCTTAACATTTGGGGATCACAGATATCTTTCAACTTCTGGCAAATATTTTTTACTGTCTCTTTAGGAAAAGATACGTGCACACATGAAGTACCCTTAATACTGAGAAAGGTGGGAAGTAGTCTCTAGCTAGGATTTTTTTTTTTTACTCTTAGACTATCAGACAAACACAAGGTGTCCCACAGGGTGAGACAGTAATGGGGGTGGTGATTTGTTCTCCACTATCAACAGTTGGTTTTGATTTTTTTCTTGGAGACTTGCCCAGCTTTCATTTCAACAGTTAACATCTTTCACATAACATAAAAATGCTTTGTGTTCTGTGACTCTGATGGGGAGGTGGGCTTCAGAATAAAGTTGGTATCATGGGAGGCAGAATGATGTATAAACGAATATGGCTATTACTGATAATTTTGAGCCACAGAATCAATATAGCCTTGATGCCGGCTTACCACAGGGCCTTCCTTTTCTGGTAGCCATTAAATCTCTTATTTGTTTAAACAAATATGAATTAAATTTTCATTGGTTGTTTGCAACAGTAGTGTAACCAATATATTGCAAAAGGAGATGTATACTCTCCTATTTGTCCAACAGAGCTCCTCCCTTGCACTCTCTCGTCCCTCGCCTTCCTGGCTCCTCTCTTCTGCCCCCACTGCATGGCCTTAGCTCTTGGTTAATTAATTCCATTCTCTTTGAAGGATCTGGAGACTATTGGGAGACCTTCAAGTCCTGCATTTACTCAGTTGTGTCATTGATTTGTCTTAATAAAAAGCCTTCCTTTTGCTAGTGCTAACTTTCTCTTAAAACACAGCTCTAGGGTTTACAATGTTATGTTTTGCTTACCAAAGACTGCTAAGGTTTCCTTCTTCCTACTTAGATATGAGAAAAGAGCCCCAGAGAAAGGTGAAAAACTGTCTAATGGTAATGGGGAGGAGAAAGCTTCATTCTGTTTTGATAGAGTTTGCAGTGTATGCAGGTATTTCCCTAAAACACATTTTCTTTTTGTGTCTAAGAATTAATTTATCAAAATTTGTTCTTGTGCCAGAGCTTGCTCTCTCTCTATGTGTGTGTATATATATTTATATACATATATATTTACATATAAGTGTATATTTATATACAAATATATATATTTACATATATGTATATCTATTTACACACACGTACACCTTGGGCCATTTCTTCATAGTACCTCCAACATGTATATAGTAGGTTCTTCTGAGTTTGTGTCTGTGAGATAATTCTGTAAAGTGTTTTAGATTATTACCATTTAATAGTTTGTTGTTTTATGTCCTTCTGCTTAGAGCAGCCTGTATATTCATGGACCCATAGAACTACAGGCTTGAAGTGGATTGTAAGGTCCAGCTTATCCAGTCAATAAAATAAAAGTACTTTTCTATAAAGTATAATGTCTGGGAAATAAGAGCTAAGATTATTGGACACATGATGAGAGCATTCAAAAATGGGAATTGCCTATTCCTGACCAATGGAACTTATATTTCAAGGAAGTATGACATATAAATTATCACTCTGGGATAGACCCCTGACTTATGCAAACAGTATTCAGAATATATTGTGACCATCTTGCTTTTATTCATTTGAATTCACCAAGCTCACCTTTTTAAATGCATTCCGTGAGTATGCAAAATGCCAGGTAGGCAGTTGCTCCTGGGCTCTGGAATTTATTCAGACCAGAGGTCACTCCTAATGGCCTTGTTCTTAACTCTCCAAACTTTCACTCCCCTTTCCAAGGTCCCTTGACTGATTAAGACTTGTTCTCCTGGCTTAGATTTAATCAAAACGTCTAGAGGAGCTGTCATTAACTTCCTGATTCCATGTATTCTGAGTATGGGCAAGAAGCACTTGACCCCTTGACCACCCTGTATCAAGTGTTTATTGCTGCATAACAAATTATTTCAAAAGTTAGTAGCTAAAATTGACAAATTTATCTCACACAATTTCTGAAGTCAGGCATCCTCGGGAGTCTCATCTGGGTTGTTCTGGCTCGTGGTCTGTCATGAGGTTTCAGGCAAGATGTTGGAGGAAGCCGCAGTCATCTGAAGGCTTGACTGGGACTGATATATCCACTTCCAAGGTGGCTAACTCTCCTAACTCTTGATAAGAGGCCTCAGTTTCTTTTCATGTCAGCCTCTTTTTATGATAGGAAAGTTGGCTTCCCTCAGAGAAAACTGTGAGACACAGAGGAAAGAAAGCTGTAGTGCCTCTCTAACCTAAGAGAAAGGCTTGGTGGGCCCTGTGCACCATCAGGGCTGGTGAAACTAAATGGAAATCTGAGTCTTTTATATCCAATCACTGAGCTTATCGTGACTATGCTAATGATGCTTGAAGAGCAGAGGAACAAAGCTTAATTTACTCTGCAGGGCAAGGATTTAATATTTTAGAAGTACATCTCTCTTTACCCTAAAAAATGACTATCTTTTAATTCCAATATGAAATACAGATGTTCCCACATAGAAGAGGACATTTCTCTTATAAACCTCTGAAATATAATAGAACATAAAATATACAGTACATGAAATCAACTACATAAATAGTGAAAGTAGGTCATGGTGAAACTGTAAACATCTAAATAATGTTCACAATGAAGAAACCAAGGAAAAATCTATAAGATAAAGCTATAAGAATCTATATTTCAGAGAGGTCTACCCCTGCCTCTGCTGTAAGGGCTAGAATGTAACTTACAGATAAGAGAGAGCAAAAGGTATATTCTGCTTGAACTTCCTACAAAATAATTGCTGATTTGCTTCTTTTAGTCTCTGCAGTGTCCTTCCTGTTTAGTTATTTATAATCTCTTCCACTTTTGTAACTTACCATAAATTTACTGACTAGCATTTTATGTCTACTAACTAACGTTGGTAACTTTCCCTTCTCTGATGCATTAGATTCCTTTGCTGACCAATGTCTTAACTCAACGCTCAGTTCAGCAGTTACTGATATACACCAAAGAGTTACTATTAGGACTGTAGTTTAGACCCATGAAGGCAGTTTCAAAGGCTATATCTGTGACTTTTCTACTTAGAAGTTATAACCCAGAGGTTCTATCCATACTAAGGTGGCTCAATAACATTCACTAGAAAGAGGCATCAGCCAAGGGCCTGACGCATTATCTCAAGAAGGGGAGGGGAAGGTGGGGCATGGTATCTTCATAGTGCTACACTGGGTACCTTTTGCATTGTCAATAGCTCCCTTGATTAAAAGAGAGCAGGAATATGGCAGACATCTTGATCCACTCTTGATTTTAATCATCTCACTTGACCGTTGAAACCCTGTAAGATATTAGTATGATTGTGCATTCTTTTCATTGAAGAAATAAATGCTCAGAAATGAATAACACACTAAAAATGCCATAATCCAAACCTAAGCTTGCCAGCCTCCAAACCCCTTTCTCCTCCACAATGCTATGCTTCTTTTCCAAATTTTGTGGCTTTTGCCTCCCTACTAATGGCCTTTTTCATTCACCTCTCCAACTTAGCTTTATGACACATACACACAGGCACACACACACATACAAACACACACACACAGGCATACACAGAGCTTAGGTTTAGCTCAGCATTATTTTTTTTAGTACCTGTTATTTGATTCTTTGCCAAACAGCCACCAAACTGACTGAATTTTTCATATTGTGTCTAGTTTGCTAAATGATAAGGGACATGTAGTAATAAAATTATGTCCCAAAGGACATTTTCCCATTTTACTTGCTGTTTCTCTTTTAAAATTTCCATCGTTAAAAGCGCCAAACAGCCATAGGCTCTGGATATAATAGCTTCAGCTGGAAATAAAAGAATCTTCTTTATGGATGGAAGGTGTGAAAAGGACATTACATCAGTCTCTCAGATGCTCTCCCACAGAACATTGTAATGTGTTCAAACAAATGAGTGCAATAGTGAATAAACTAGTCCTTTAAACTCATGTAAGATTTTCTATACCTAGATTTCAAATAATTTGAGGGGCAAGTATTATTCTTTTTTTCTTCTAATTTTTCATTTGGACTAATTTCAGTACAGAAGAGATAATGAACTTGGCAGGGGATCAGGAGCAACACACTGAAGGAAAAAGATGCTGATTTAAATGCTTCCTGCTTGCATTTTTCATAATGAAAGTGCAGCCATACTATTACACTTGTATTTTATGGTTCACTGAACAGCCGCAATAACAAATTTTAAATACCTATCAAATGTCATAAAATGTCATTTAATATTGTTCTCAGTTTGTAAAGGGAAAATGAAAACTGATAAAGTTCATGTATATTTTGTGCAGGTTCAATACCTTAAATACCATACTATAAGACTTTCAACAAATATGTAGTTGATTGTAGTCATATGGCAATATTAAATAAGAGCGTGCTACATTTTTTCAAGAGAAAGAAGTTGTATTAAAAAGGGTTCTTTTAATGATGCTCTAAACAATTTCTTTGGCTGCATCACAGCACAGGTTCAGTTGATAATAAAAATTGCCTTTGAACAGAGTACTCTAAATTTTTACAAGACTCCAATTCTCCTGTGCAATTATGGAATGTGAAATGTAATTCTCCCTGGAACTGTAAAAGAATTAGACCAGAGAAATGCTGTTAAGAATAAAGCAAGATAAAAAGGAATGGCTTCAAAGACCCTTTTTATTTTTCTATTTCTTGGTGTCATGTTATATTCCAAGTCACTATGTTGTTATGGAGAAGAACAATGAGAAAATCTGCTCTAGACAATTGAACTTTTCCAGAATGTTGACTCAGGGATATTTTTCCCCTTGATAATTACATATTAATTCACTGTGGTTCTATGTCTATGAAATACACAGAGAATTTTCAGAGGGATGGATGATCAAACAATGAGCGACTGTTTACCATGTGTTTATTTTGGACCCAGCACTGTGTTAGGAACAGGGTCGTGCAAATCGTAAGGAAACATGGCCCCTGCTCTTAGGCTGTGTAGCATTTGTTTATCATTTGAACTGAGATATGTTCATTCAAACTTAACTTCTGTCTCTATTTCACATCCAATCAATCACCAAGTCTTATGGCTTCGACCTCCTTAATAACCATTGACATCTGCCCATTCCACTACATCTCCAGTACCACCATTAAGACTTATCACAGTAAGCTCTTAACTGCTTTCTTTGTCTCTAACTCTGTCCACTTTAATTCATTCTGAGTAATATTTTGGAAATAAAATTGTGAGTATAGCACCTCTGCATTTTAAACTCTTTTGGAGTATTTATATTTAACTCATGCTAACGTCCAAGCACCATCAGCCTAATTATGCAAGGTCCTCCATGAGCTGATCCGTCTTAAGTTCTAGCTTGGATTTTTTACTCCTTTCCCAAATACTTCATCTAAATTAAACATCACGTAGTTTTCTGGGCCAGGAAGACCACTCACTTCTTCTCCCAGGACCTTATTTATATGTTTCTTCTTCCTAGAAAATACTTCCCCTCACCATTTATCTGACTTACTCTAGCAGTCTGTTTAGACTTAGTTCAGAAATCACATTTTTCATTATGTCTTTCCTCATCCTCTCCTTTTCTATGAATTAGGCCCTTCTTCTGTGTAAACCGTTAGCTTAGATACTTATGTCTGATGCCAAACTTATACGGTTCTGTTGTCTTCCATGAGCATGTGTTAGATCTTCAAAGTCAAAGATCATGAGATTTTACTCATCTTTTGCATCTTTGCCCTACACAGAACTTGGCACATGGTTTTTGTTCAATGAAGAAATGTTTGTGGAATAAATAAATGAATAAACTCAAAATGTAACATATATTAATTTTGTCCTAATTTGCAAATTTCTCACTTTTTTCCTTCACTGCCAATTATTCCTATTGAGAGAGTTGGTATCTGATTTCATAATGTTGATTTCTAACATTTTTAAACAAAATGCTATGTTTCAATTATTAATCATATATTTAAATAAGAATACTGTGCTTCATCAACTATAAAATCAACGATAAGACACCATAAATTTTAAGATATATTCTCTCTACTGAGATGTTAAAATATAGGAAGAATATGTGTGTCTTATAATCAATGAAATAAAAGTCCTTAAGGTCTTACCATATGCTTGGCCCTGTGCTATGTTTTATGTTCATTAATTCTCCTAATCTTTACAACAGTCCTATGAGAAGGGTACTTCTATTATTCTTCTTTTAAAATTTTTATTTTTTTTAACTGGTGGAGATAATTTTTATGACTTTTTATTTGAAACATTTCTGGTTCTTTAAATGTTTTGTTTTCCAGATTTAAGAAAACCTTTTTTCTTTTATGTTATCTACAGCTTAGAGTAATTTAGTAATATATACTTTTATGAACAAAAATTGAAACATTTAGTTTTTCTTCCTACCTGTTCCCTCCAGAATTTAGAGACTATTTATGAGTATTCTTATTTTTATGGCTATCTAGTTATTTGCATAAGTTCAATAAGAATATGTTCTCCTTATAACAAGGCACAATAGTAAACACTAATTTTTATATATTACCAAAGCTTTGACTGGAATGTCATATTTTCTGATATGACCAGACAGTTTTAAGAAACTAAGATTGACTTTATGGAGCCAATAAAGCCCACTTTGGAGAAACTGGCCTGGCTTAAAAGGGTTCTAGCTGTACAAATGAGTAAGGAATGTCACTTCCTGGCAGGCCCACAAAACTCAGCATATTTTGGGGACCCTGAAAAGAAAGGAATTCACCCAAATCTGTAGGCATTGTAGGCAAAGTCTGACAGTAAGTCTTTGGTGTGGCTTCCTGGCCCCAAGAGGCTTTTAAAAGTCTGACCTAAGTTTCCTTATCAAAAGTTCCAGCAAAACAGATTTAATTATTATGGGTACATAATAGTTGTATATCTTCATAAACATTTTTAAACTAATTTCAAAGAGAGATAATGTTTTTAAAGTTAACCAGATTGGAAGTGGCAATGTTAGGTTAAGACTTCAGTCTATCCTACTCTGCTATCTGAAACATTCTTGGTATTCATTTATTGGGCTCAATACCGAGAGGAAAACCACAGAAAATAATATTATTGGTCCTTGTTTTATAATATACTTTTCTTGGCTTCAACATACCCATATATGTGTACATGAACACAAATACACAAAGCATTTCTAAATAATGTGGTATATACCTTTCTTTAAATGTTAACTATTAAGCATTAAAATTAATTTTCCATGTAAACTATAAAATACCCTCTAAAAAATGGAGATATCTCAAAGATTGAAGAAAAGGAGGGGTGGGTAAGACTGAGGAATCAGTATTAACCTGGAGTGTTAATGACATCTTGGGAGGAGGCATGTTAGCCTCATTTAAGGGATGGCAGATACCTCCCACACAAATGTCATCTCATTCCAAATATGTTATGTAAGTATTTTACATTTTAAAATGACAAGAGAAAATAGCCTATCCAAATACTGAGGTATAAATAATGAAAAAAAATTTCTGGATTTCAACACGCTACAAGAGAATTGAATCAATACAATGTTGAAATCAATGCCATGGATTATAAAGTTAATTTAACTCTTCCTGCTTGTTACCGTGGGATTCCAATATGATCTGGGACCTCCAACTTTGGGAAAAATGTATCTGAATCATTTTATCCTTTTTAGTTGCTTACCATTCTCCACTCATCTATAAAGATTTGTGCACATACATGCACACACACACACACACACACACTCTTCCCACATCCAATTACTGTCATCCATGTAAAAATATCCAAGGAAAATAAGTCCTCCTATAATTCTACATTTTTACCTTTGTTAATGGTGGTTACATTAACACAGTATCCTTTATTAAACTCATCCCACACATGACTTCCTCTAGGAAACCATACCTAATCCCTTAACTCTAACCAATAACACTCTGTGGCCATCTCTATCACGGTTTGTCACCCTCTATACACTTGTCAGTCACCCAGACTGTGGATTCCTCACATGTAGAAACTAAAGCTTGTTTACTTCCACATTCCCAGAATACAAGAGAGGTGCATTGTACATCTAACACTTTTCCTTGGCTTTCCACACTAATCCAGCCATTTAGCATAGTGATTCTCAAGTAGAAAGGGAAAGTGCTATTTCCAGGACTGAGTATCAGAATCCTCTGGGAAGCTTTTCCAGCCAAGCACAGGTTTGGTGGTCTTTTTGTATTTCCTGCAAGAATGCACAGCCTCTTCCACCTCCCTTGGATTAATCACTGCTGCCTGAGTCACTGTACAAGACAGCAAAAGGGAATATGCTGTAGTCCTCAAGTACATCTAGGTAGAAAAACCAGAGAAGAATCATTGCTCTAATTCTACAGAATTGCATGTAGATCTTTTAATGCACTGAATTTCTGTGACTTTCCTTGTACTGTCTTCACCCTCTTCTCCAGTTGACTAATACCTATTAGCTTTTATATCCTTCACCAAATATGACCTCTCTCAGGAAGCCTTCTCAGATCTCTTTTTGCTTATTTGGATAGGCTTCTCAGGATTCTCCTAATGCAGTGTGTACAATCGTCACAACACATTATCTATGTTTGCTATATTTGTCCACTCCATTCTCTGTTCCATCCACTAAATTTTAGGCCCCTTGAGTTCAAGAACTGTGCTTGTAATATTTCTATCATAAGGCCCTAAAATAGTAACAGGCAAATAGTATGAATATGATAAATGATTATTAGTAGATGAATAATGCAGTGAGTGAATTAATATTCAATCTTGAACCAGGTGCTACAGAAAATAAAATAGAATTACATAACATGTTCTTCCCTTGGAATTTCTTTGAAGTGGTATGACTCACACATAGGTACAGAGAGTGGCACAAGATACTGGAAAGTGCTAAATTTTTCATCTTTGGGTGTTCAAGTGGAGAAAAATTCCATTTTAGACAGAATTAGAAGGAAAGTTTTCATTACTGAAAAAAATGTTCTACCTGGAATAAGGAGTTGTGACAGATTGGAATAACAGGAGAAAAAAGGACATTCTATGAAGATGGGAGAGTGCATATTCACGTGGGTGGTTGTAGGAATGGCTTGGTATGTGTGGTCCAGAGGCCACGCAAAGGAAAGGGCCAAGGTTTGAGGCTTGGCAGCCAGAGAAATGGGGAAAGCCTTACCCCAGGCTCCTCACCATCACTGCTTGGCATGTGCCTTATCAGAAAGAGATTATAGTTCCTTCAACTGAAATGCTCAGTTCTCAGGGATTCATGCTGAAGCCAGGGCAGTTGTTAATCCTTTCTTCATATCCAATCTAGCATTCTGAGTCAGGGACCAAGTTGAAAACTTTGAAATAAGTCTTAGAGGAATGAGCAAAACATGAAGATTATTATTAAAGGTAGAATTTGCAAAGTCAGGGTTCAGATTTAAAGATTACAACTGAATAAGAATTCCTGCTTTCGTTTTTAAACAAAGGAAATCTGCCCAAATAAAAACACCCAAACTGGGGGGCCAGTTTGGCTTTTACATAATCGAATTACCAAAGAAATAGAACATGTTTCAAAGGTATACCTATTACTATTTAGCTTCTAAGGTAACTGCTAGCTCCCTGTGACCACACTAGAGGAGGACAAGTAAAAACAGTGTAGTCCCCAGGCAGCCTCTTCTAAAATTCCTCTAAGGTGTGGCTAGAAAGAATAATGTTCAGGAGAAAGAATAAAGGGCAAATGGGGAAAGCCAGCAGAGACAATGAGAAATCATGCAATTAGAAGGGCTCAAGCCAACCAATGGCTGCTCCTCACCATTTCTGTCCACTAATACAAAATATTTTCCTCCCAGTGACAGGTGTGTAGATATTCCCCTGGTACCTTTCCTACATGGGAATTTTCATTGATGTTTTCTTGTTTTCTTAACATTGTTGTATAATGCGTGTCTGAAAATGGCTAAATACATAGATTTTGTTCCTTTATTTCAAGATAGTGAGCGCCAAACCCATATATAATTAAAAGAAATGCACATCACAGAGAGACTCTAAACTAAGTTCAGGTTGGAGTAGTTGGACTTGACTTTAAATTGTTTACCACTTGGAAAGGGGTAAA
Source organism: Daubentonia madagascariensis (assembly GCA_023783475.1). NCBI lineage: Eukaryota > Metazoa > Chordata > Mammalia > Primates > Daubentoniidae > Daubentonia > Daubentonia madagascariensis. Next base: position 72,228,145 of record JAKFHU010002088.1, on the reverse strand, counting down.
TGCATGTGTGATACTTCAATTTTATTGGATAGAGGGACTCAATTTTTTATTTGGGAAGAATGCTTCATATATTAGACAAAACAAATTCTTGACTACAGTAGTTGCATTATTTTCCTGTTCATGCCTTCTACCACACAGACAGACACATGATTGAAGACAGGATAATTAATGCCCCCTTGTTCCTGTCAATCACAGGGATGAGTCTAATGTTAGGCATATAACCCAAACTGGGCCAATCAGAGATATTGCTCCTAATTTTTTTTTCTGATGGAACTAACTGGGTATATGGTATAACTTGGAGTCATGAAGACTAAGAATTAAAAGCAACTTAGAAATGGAGATAATAATTAAAGAGAGAGAAAGAGTGAATCCCAGGGTTATGATGTCCTCATGTTTAGCTCTTTGTATCTATAGAGATATCCTGGTTTGGGTATTCTTTGCTTTAATTTTGTGAAATATCATAGAGTATTGCTAATAAATCAAGTGTTTCCCTTTGATCTGTTGGAGTTTAGTTGCTGCTGCTTAAAAAATGTACAACCAATAGAGAACTTTACATATGACCTTTACCTCAATCCACTAACCTTTTAAAGTAGCTACTATTATTATTCTTATCTGTAAAGCAGATGAAATTGATAGCGAAATTAGGTAGTTTTCCAAAGCCACTTAGCTCGGAAGTTTTAGAGCTGGGATTAGAAGTTTAGTCTGAAACTGCAGTCAGAGTGCGTGCTCTTTTCCTTGCACCACTTTGTCTTCTGAAGATGACTAGCAGTTGATAAGGTAGAGAAAGCAAGCAAGGCACTTGTGTTCTGCATCAAAAGAGCCCCACAGTCATGTCCTATGATGGGAATTGTTAATAGCACTCAAGGAAGAAGACAAAGTACACTGGCAGGTGTGTCTGCAAGAATAATGATGAGGACAATATTAAAGAACATAATCCAGGAAGAAATGGGCTAAATTTATGTGTTAGAAAAACAAGGCTGCCGGTAGTGGAAATAATGCATTAGGAGAACGCAACGGTGTAAGCAGAAGACCAGATACGAGACTTCTGTGATCACATGGACATGGAATAATGGGGTCTGAAGAAGGTAGCAATTGATGGAGAGGACACAGACAAAGTCATCAAACAAATTAGTAGGAACGCAATCACTGGGTATAAAATGCATGAGGAGGAACAAATCAGGAGAGACATCCAGGTTTTACTTTGAGCATGTGTGTAGATAATAGTAACATTTGCTGAACATGGGAATAAAGGCAGAAAGGCTAGTTTGGGGTGAAGGTAAGATGAGTTTAATTTTGCATTTTTGGTTGGGGCCAAGGCAGCAGACCAGAGGCAGACTGCATATGCCACTCTCAAGGAGAGGATCTCAAGTTGCAAGTAGATGTTCACCTATGGATGGATTGTCTTGGAGAGAGCATTGTGAATCATCAAAGAAGTAACTAGAGACACTGAGAGTGAAGGAGAGAGAGGTGGGGTGATCCACTTAGCAAGATTGGAAGATACCTGGGGGAAGCATCCGCACATGGGGAAGGGTCAGAGGAGAGAACCCTGGGACTCCACACACCCCCCCACAGACACTGCAACCAAAGCTGTGAGGGTACTCTCCCACCATGGAAGGCCTCCAAATTGATCAGGGAGCTGCTTGGAGACTGTGCAGTAACATTGCACCAGAGACCAGGCACAGCATAGACTCACTGGCTTCCACACCTGGGTTGCTTCTACTGATGGCATTCTGAGCTCTCAGCCCCAGAGTGCCCAGTCTACACAGGGACCAGCCCCACTGCAATTGCCTCAATATCAACCCTGCTGGGCCATGGAGGGAGCAGGGAGGGAAGATGCTATCATGTACCCCATGAATAGGAGCCATGCATCCTCCCACCCCACCAATGGGGGATTTGAGCAGAGCAGGTGCTCACTGCCCTCAGTGTCTGCCAACACCACCTGAGAAGTGCCACTGTAACAGTCACAGCCAGACCTGGGTGGGGAAAGTGCCCCAACTGCCTGGCACTCCACCTGTGATCCAGTGTACTGCCCAGTGCCCTGCCTGCAGTGCAGCCTGGCATCCTACTTGAGGTCCTGTGTGCCACCACAGACCCACTAGCCATAAGCCACCACCCGCTGCATGCTGACACTGCCCCCTTGACCTTGGTAGAGCTAATGCCCACAGACCTGACACCCAAAACCACTGTCTAGATAGCCTCACCCAGCCACCACTGCCACCACCATGGGGAGACCCAAGCATAGCAATCTCCCATACCACCAGCCTCCATGGAGAAAGACTTGCCCAGCTCCCCATCCAAGCTTTCTACAATGGCTTGGGGGACCAACTCACCACTCCAAAGGAATATTACCCTGCACTGGCTTGGACTGAGGCAACCACAGGGGAACAGGACAACATAGGAGAACAGCTGCATTATAGGCTCTCAGTGAAACCACCCTGCTACTGCCAAGTCAATCTTTCAAGTATACCATCCAGGGACCTCTCCTACCTTTCACTAAGTAGGAGAGTTCCCTGCAAAGGAGAACAGGTGCACTGCAAACTTGCGTGTCCTGAGCTGAGAAGAGGTTTCAGATGAGGAGGAACCAGCATAAGAACTCAGGGAACATGAAAAAACAAGCTAGTTCAACACCCACAAGGGATCACAATGGGTCTCCATCAACAGACCCCAACCTAAAGAAAATTGTTTAAATGTCAGATATGGAATCAGAATATGGATGACAAATAAGATGAATGGGCTTGATGAGAAAGTAGAAACCAACACAAAGAAGCCAAAAGATATATTTCAGGACATTAGTGAAAAATTCTCTAGAGATAGGCTACATAAGAAAAGATTTAACAGAACTTAAAGAAATGAAAGGTCAGTTAGGGAATTTCAAAATACAGCAGAAAACTTTAACAACAAGCTAGGGCAAGCAGAAGAAAGAATTTCGGAGCTTGAAGACAATACTTTTGATTTAACCCAGTCAATCACAAAGGCAGAAAAAAGAATAAAGAAGAATGAACAATTACTCAGAGAAATATGACACTATGTAATACAAGCCAATATAAGAATCATATGTATTCCTGAGGAAGAAGAAAAACAAGCAAAAACATGGAAAACCTATTTGAGGGAATATTTAAGGAAAACTTCCCTGGTATCACCAGAGATTCAGATATTCAGATACAAGATGGTCATCAAACATCAGAAATATTCATAGAAAATAGGAAATCACCAGTAAATAGAGTCAACAACCTTGCCAAATTCAAAGTGAAGGAGAAAATTCTACAAGATGCAAGATGAAAGCAATACTAACTTACAAAGGAAAACTCATCAGACTAACAACAGACTTCTCAGCAGAGACCTTACAAGCCAGAAGGGATTGGAGCCCTATTTTTAGTCTTTGTAATCAGAACAACTGTCAGCCAAGAATTTTTTAACCTGAAAAACTAAGTTTCATTTAAGTGAAGGAGAAATAAAGTCTTTCCAAAAGAAGCAAACACCAGGGGAATTTGTCACTTCTAAACCTGCCCTAAAGGCTCAAAAGTATATTATACATGGAAAAGAACAATAGATACTCACCCATGTAAAAACACCCAAAAGGTAAAGCTGACAACTGTTATTAAACAGCAGCACAAGAGGGAACACAAAGCAACAAAGTATCAGTCAACAAGATGAACAGAAAAATATCCCACATCTCAGTACTAACAATGAATGTAAATGACCTTAATGCTTCCCTTAAAAGATATAGACTGGAAGAATGGATAAGCAAACACAACCCAACTATATGCTGTCTCCAAGAAACCCATCAAAACTTCAAGGACTCTCACAAATTCAAGGTAAAGGGATGGAAAAATACATTCCACACAAATGGAAACCAAAATCGAGCAGTTGTACCTATTCTCATATCAGATAAAATAGACTTTAAATCAACAATGGTAAAAAAAAGACAAAGATGGTCATTATATAAATGAAAAAGGGAGCAATTCAGCAAGAAGATATAATGGTCCTAAACATGTATACATCTAACACAGGAGCACCCACATTCAGAAAAAAATTTCTTTTAGATCTAAGCAAAGAAATACATAGTATCATCATAATTGCAAGGAACTTCAACACCCCACTGACAGAACTGGACAGATCATTGAGGTAAAAATCAACAAAAAATTACAGGACTTAAAAGGGACTCTAGAAAAAATTGCCCTAACAGACATTTGCAGATCATTCTACCCCAAAACTATAGAATATTCATTCTTTTCAACAGCATATGGGGCATTTTCCAAGATTGATCATATGTTAGGCCAAAAAACAAGTCTCAGAAAATTTAGGAAAATTGAAGTCATACCATGTGTCTTCTCAGACCACAGAGAAATAAAACTAGAAATCAATTCCACATAAACTCTTAAATCTATACAAAGTCATGGAAATTAAACAACCTGTTGCTGAATGATCCTTGGATCAATGATGAAATTAAGATGGAAATAGATAAACACTCATTGATCAATCATTGGTACTGATTGACTAACAGTTATGTGTACATATGCAAATAGCAATCATTGAGTGTCGGGCAGGAGGGAGGGGGTAGGAAGGGAAGGTAAATTCACATCTAATGGATGCAATACACACTGGTGGGGGATGAGCACGTTTGTAGCTATGACTCAGTCGGCACACAGGCGATGTATGCAACCTCAATGTTTGTACCCCATAACATTCTGGAATTAGAAAAAATAAACAAATAAAAAAATAAAAAATAAAGATGGAAATAGAAAGATTCTTCAAATTGAACCACAAAGGAGACACAAGAATATATGGGATATGGGAAAAGCAGTGCTAAGGGGGAAAAACATAGCCCTAAATGCTTATGTCAAAAAGACAGAAAGATCACAAATTAGCAACCTACCATCATATCTCAAGGAACTAGAAAAAGAAGAACAAACCAAACCCAAAGGCAGCAGAAGAAAAGAAATAACAAATTTCAGAACAGAACTGAATGAAATGGAAACAAACAAACAAATAAACAAATATATATAGGATCAATGAAAAAAAAGTTGGTTCTTTGAAAAGATAAACAACATCAATAGATCACTAGCTAGATTAACCAGAAATAGAAGAGAAAAGATTCAAACAAGCTCAATCAGAAATGAAAAAGGAGGCCTGGTACTGTGGCTCACGCCCATAATCCTAGTACTCTGGGAGGCTGAGGCAGGAGGATTGCTTGAGCTCAGAAATTTGAGACCACCCTGAGCAAGAGCAAGACCCTGTCTCTAGAAAAAATAGAGGAATTCAGCCGGGCATAGTGGCATGTGCCTGTAGTCCTGGCTACTTGAGAGGCCGAGGAAGGAGTATTGCTTCAGCCCAGTAGTTTGAGGTTGCAGTGAGCTATGCCACTTTACTCTAGCTGGGGTGATAGGATAAGCCACATTTTCAAAAACAAAACAAAAAAAAAACTGATATAACTAATACCAGAGAAATACAAAATATCATCTGTGACTACTACGAAAACCACCATGCACACAAACTAGAAAATCTAGAGGAAATGGATAAATTCCTGGAAATACACAGCCTTCCACACCTGAATCAGGGAGACATAGAAATTCTGAACAGACAAATAACAAGCAGCAGCAAGACTGAATGAGCAATAAAAAAATCTCCTTCCCCCAAATTTCTGAGGCCAGACTGATTTGCAGCTGAATTCTACCAGACCTACCAAGAAGAACTGGTACCTATCCTACTGAAACCATTCCATAACATCAAGAAGGAGGGAATCCTCCCTTCCCAATTCTATGAAGCCAGTATAACCTTGATGCCAATGCCAGGAAAGGACACAACTAAAAAAGAAAACTACAGACCAATATCCCTCACAAACAAAGATGCAAAAATCCTCAACAAAATACTACCAAAATGAATTCAACAGCACATCAAAAAGATAATTCACCATGATCAAGTGAGTTTCATCCCAGGGATGCAAGGATGAAAATCAATAAATATGATTCACCACATAAGCAGAAGTAAAAACAAAGACCATATGAACATCTCAATAGATGCAGAAAAAGCATTCAATAAAATCCAGTACCCTTTCATGATAAAAACCATCAACAAACTATACATAGAAGGAACATACTTCAAAATAATAAAAACTGTATATATCAAACCCACAGCCAACATTATACTGAATGGGGAGAAATTGAAAGTATTCCCCCTAAGAACCAGAATAAGACAAGACTGCCCATTGTCACCACTTCTATTCAACATAGTACTGGAAGTCCTAGCAGGAGCAATTAGGCAAGAGAAAGAAATAAAGCACATCCACATGGGGAAAGAGGAGGTCAAACTACCCCTGTTTTCCAATGATATGATCTTGTATCTAGAAAACCTTAAATACTCCACCAAAAGACTCCTAGCATTGGTAAATAAATTCAGCAAAGTCTAAGTTTACAAAACCAATGTACACACATTAGTAGCACTTCTATATACTAATAACAGTCAAGCTGAGCATCAAATCAAGAACTCAATACCATTTACAATAGCTGCAAAGAAAATAAAATACATAGGAAAATACTTAACAAAGGGGGTTAAAGATCTCTACAAGGAGAGCTACCAAACACTGATGAAAGAAATCACAGATGACACAAACAAATAGAAAAAAAGCCCATGCTCATAAACTGGAAGAATCAATATTGTTAAAATGTCCTTACTGCCCAAGGTGATTTACAGTTTCAATGCAATTCCCATCCAAATACCATTGTCATGTTTCACTGATCTAGAAAAAATAATCCTAAACTCCATATGGAACCAAAAAAGAGCCCTAATAGTCAAAGCAATCTTAAGCAAAAAGAACCAATTAGGAGGTATCACATTACTCGACTTCAAATTATACTACAAGTCTACTGTAACCAAAATAGCATGGTGCTTGTCTGCAAGTAGAGACATAGACCAATGGAACAGAATAAAGCTATGACCAACTGATTTTTGACAAAGCAGACAAAAACATACACTAGGTAAAGAAGAACCTATTCAATAAATGGTGCTGGGAAAATTGGATAGCCACATGCAGAAGAATGAAACAGGTTCCCTATCTGTCACCATATACAAAAATTAATTCAAGATGGATTAAAGACTTAAATCTAAGACATGAAACCATAAAAAGTCTATAAGAAAACATAGGAAAAACTCTTCTGGACAATAGACAAAGAATTTATGACTAAGACCATAAAGGCAAATACAGCAACAGCAAAAATAAATAAATGTGACTTAATCAAATTAAAAAGGTTCTGTACAGCAAAGGAAATAATCAACAAAAAAGATGGACAACCTACAGAACGGTAGACAATATTCACAAACTATACATCTGACAAAGGACTAATATCCAGAATCTTACGAAGAACTCAAATAAATCAGAAAAAAACCCAAACAACCCCCTCAAAAAGTGGGCAAAAGACAAGAACAGAGTTTTTTTAAAAGAAGATAGAAAAATGGCCAGCAAACATATGAAAAAATGCTCAACATCACTAATCATCAGGGAAACACAAATTAAAACCATAATTAGATACCACATTACCCCTGTCAGAAAGGCCATCAATAAAAAGTAAAAAAAATAATAAATGCTGCCATGGATGTGGTAAAAAAGGAATACTTATACACTGTTGATAGGTCTGCAAATTAGTACAATCTCTGTGGGAAACAGTATGGAGATTCCTCAAAGAACTAAAAGTAGACTTACTGTTCAATCCAGCAATCCCACTACTTGGTATTTGCCCAAAGGAACAGAGGTCATTATATCAAAAAGACACCTGCACCTGAATGTTTATCACAGCATAATTCACAATTGCAAAGATATGAATCAACCTAAGTGCCCATCAATTAATGAGTGGATAAAGAAAATGTGGTGTATATATACCATGGAGTCCTACTCAGCCATAAAAAGGAATGATATATAGTCTTTTGCAGCAATTTGAATGGAACTGAAGACCATTATCCTAAGTGAAGTATCTCAGGAATGGAAAAACAAACATCACATATTCTCACCAGTAAAGCAGAGCTGAGCAATGGGTACACATGGACACAAGAGGTGTCAAGGACATTGGAAATCTAGAAGAGGGGAGAATGGGAAGGGAATGAGAGATAAAAACTTACCTACCAGGTACAATGAACACTATTCTGGTGACAGGACTCTAAAAGCTTTGACTTTAGCGTTATACAATTCACCCATGTAACAAAAACATTTGTACTCCCTTAATATTTTGACATTTAAAAAATAAGTAAAAAAAATTAAAAAATTTGTACATTTGACTATATGATATCAAATGGGAAATAGCTAATTCTGGATTTCTGGACAGTTATCTCAGGGTTGAGATAGAGAAATGGAAGCCATTTGTTAGCTTGAAAAGAGAGGTCCCTTTTTGGGTAAAGGTAGGTCTTAGGTCTATGCTTTTACATAGCCAAAGTTAATTATTTAGTTACTGACAAAATCTGGGACAGGAGTCTAGGGTATCAGGGATCAGGCTGTGATTGTTAAGAGTTAGCAGAAAAATGAGTAAAATAATCCCAGCATGGAAACAACTTAACACTGTGGTCCACAAGCCCCGGGCTATGGACTGATACTGGTCCGTGGCCTGTTAGTAACATGGCCACACAGCAGGAACTGAGCAGCAGGCGAGCAAGCGAAGCTTCACCTGTATTTACAGCCACTCCCCATCACTTGCATCACCGCATAAGCTCCGCCTCCTGTCAGATCAGTGGCAGCATTAGATTCTCATAGGAGCACGAACCCTACTGTAAACTGCACATGTGCGGGACCTAGGTTGTGCACTCCTTATGAGAATCTAATGCCTGATGATCTGAGGTGGAGCTCAGGTGGTGATGTTAGCACTGGGGAGTGGCTGCAAATACAGATTATCATTAGCAGAAAGGTTTGACTGCACAATAAATGTGATGTGCTTGAATCATCTCAAAACCATCCCCCCCCCCCACTGCTGCCTGGTCTGTGGAAAAATTGTCTTACATGAACCTGGTCCCTGGTGCCAAAAAGTTTGGGGACCACTGGCTTAACACATGCAAGTCTTAGTTTTTTCCTCATGAGTTATGGGAGTAGGGAAATCAACAAGCAAGTAAGAAGGAATGACACAGTAAGAAGAGTGGGGAAGGAACCTGGTAAATCATAATATTTCAGAGCTAGGCAGAGGATGATGGATCTAAGAAAGATTCTGAGAAAGGGTACCCCCAGAGATTTAGAAGAAGGAAAATGAGGGTATCTGAAAAGAGGGGGTAAGGATCTATGTCAGACAATGCAGAGTTCACATACAAGCAAAAATAATATATGTCCTTTTGATTCAGTCTGTGTGAAATTCCTGTTGACCTTGATAAGGACCTATTATTTAAGAATGTTCAGTCAATAGGAAAAAATTCAATCACAATCAGCCATAGCCACTTTAGTGGGTCTCTGTGGGCTCCTCTAGGTCAAGTCTGTTCAATTTTACAAACACAACACTAAGTATCCTGCAAACATAACAGAATTCAGACCTGCACAAAAGAATCAGATGTGTCTGCACAGGTATCTCATAATGGCAGGGAAGGGAGATCTTTGGGTTTACCTACGAAAAACGATGGTCATTTTCCATCCACCAACCTCTTTTCTTTGTGAAGTGTGTAACTGCGTGTGTGGAGCAAACTGGACTCTTCTGGCAAAACATGGTGAACAGGAGAACAGAACACAGGGCTCAGCTTTTTGGCACCTGGGTAAGACCAAAGGCTGATTGGATGTTTGATGTTTCCTAGTGCAGTCAGGTTTTTACCCAACCAGACACCTCTAACAAAGTACTGAGGAAGGCAGCCGCCCTAGCACATCAGCATTGTGAAACCTGCCAGAAGGAGAGAAAACACTTTCATGTGCTAACCTCATCCTGTTTTTCCCCCTTTTGTCTTTTCCTTTGTCTCTGCCTTTTTGAATTTCTCTCTGTACTGCAGAATCCACTTCTTTTAAACTTTGGAACACCATGTGAACATGTCACAGTGAGAGCCACAGTGAAGTAGTGCTACAATGAAACCAACTCCTTTAACTTCCATTTGTCATAAGTGGTCAGAAAGTAAAAGAGGAAGTTCCTGAAATGTCTTTGTAACTCTCAGGAAGTTACAAAGCTCCATGAAAACAGGGAGTCTACTTGGGTTCCCACTCCCATGGGGCCTGGCTCGGGGTTACCTGAAAACTGAAGCCAGCTAAAGCCAGCCTACACTGGAAACAGTCTAAGAAATATCTCCCCTGCCTGGAATGTTGTGAATGGCTTACTGGGTGCTGAGGCATGGATTCACCCTGCCCAGCATGGCCAGAAGGAGCCTGAGGCATTTGGAACTCTGGAGTGTATCATCACTGGTCACAAGTAGATTTGACCCTTTGTGCCATGGTACAATACAATTAAATATTAGCAGTTTGTGTTCTGTCATGATATGGAATGGGCATGTCTTACCTAGGCAGTTGGTTTGAATATTTTAAGAGGGGGGTTTGGATAGAGAGAAAATCTACAAGATCCAGGCCAGTAAATCTTGAAAGATGGATGTCACTACTGGAATGAGCCAGTGTCCCTGGGCTTTCTGCAGCCAGGGTGGCAAGGTAAAGGGAGTCTAAGGTGGAAGAGCTGCATTGTCATCAAGTAGCAGAAGGGAGTTAGTCAATCAGATACTAGGAAAATCGTCTCTTATACTTACTGCTCACTGTCCCTACTACATGCATTGTTGTGACACAGGAAGAGACACACACACATACAAAGAAAGAGAGAGAAAAAAAGGCACATCGGATGGTGGAGAGTTTAATCTCTGGAGTAGGGTGGTTCTGGATGTGGATTCTATTTCCATCACTTAGTTATCAAAAAGTTCCATGAAAACAGGGACCATTTTTGCCTCTGCCCACCTCTGTATTCATCATGTTTAGCACAATACCAGTACATAATGGTAATTGAATAAGTATTTGTTCAATAAATGAAAGAAATGGAGTAAACAGAAGAAAGTAAGATAGGAAGAATTTATCTTACACTGAGTCAGTTGCTTAACATTTTATAATCTCAGTTTCCTCATCTACAAAATGGAAGTAAATATTGTACATTAATAAAGAGTGGCTGAGAGGATTCAAGGAAACAGAATACATATAATTGTTCTTATCAGCATCAGTGTCTGGTCCACCAGACACATTCAATAAATATTTGCTACTGTAGTGATTAATAAAGCTTTAGAAATACCAAATGAAAAACTTGATTAAAGGAATGGAACATGAGTCACATGTGACCTGAAAAGTGAGCATGATTTCACCACAAGGTTGAACAGTGGTAGGGCATACTCTGCACATGCCCTCACCATGAATTTCCACAAGTAACTGGAGACATATTATATACATTATCTCCCCTGGGAAGATGGTGTCATAGGGAAAACTAAAATACTGGGGTCTTTTGAACCAACTTAAATATCTATCTAAGCTTTTACTTCAAAAAGTGGGAAAATTTTCTAACTTCAAGGACATATCCAATATTACTTGCAAGCTGAATAATAATAATAATAATTACCCACCATTTCAACTTAGAATCAATAACTGGGTAAACTTCTTTTGCTGTGGGTTTATGCAAAGAATAAGAAAATAATATTTTACAGTTAAATACTTGTCAGTGACTATTATACTCTGGAAATTTAAATTTATTACATTTAAAATAAACAATGGAGGAGATGAAAGTAAACTACAATATCATGGAATCACAGCATCTTAGTGTTGAATGAGTCTCTAAAACCATATTTCCAAACCCCAGGTGGCACTTGAATCCTGGGAAGATGTGCCAGTCTTGAAGTATTGAAGAATGATTTGAATTTGGCTAGATGGAAGAGCAGCTCTGAAGGGGTCTTACCTTTCAGAAAGAGGGTAGGGAGAGAGTGAGAAGGAGAGAAACAGATAGAGCACTAATCTGAGAGTCATGTTAGCCACTTTCAGAAAGCTCTATTAATGCCATCCTGGAATGAGTACAACAGGGCCTAGAACTTGTGCCTTAATTTTCAGCACTTCCACTGAAATGGTGGAACTGGACAACTGACAGTGTTTTAACTCATCTCTTCTAAGTTTTTCCTACTGTCCAAGAGTCTGGCCAGCCACTTGCTAAGTTTCCAGAATGTCCATAATTGGAAATAATATAATCTGTCCTAAGCAATGTAGTGCTATTTATCTCTTATCATTACAACAAAATGCTACAGCTATGTCTCACAACATATATTATGAAAGGAACATAAAATATAGCAAATTAGTTGTTTCTTCTCATAACAATGTTGGATGACAAAGAAATAAAAATAGGCTATCCTCTTTCCAAGGCAATTTAAGAACTCTAATGTGGAGTCATGCTCAGTCTATTCTGATCTATTACAGGCTTTGTAAAATGTATTCTTCCAAAACATTTTTTGTTAATGAACAGATAATCCTTGCTATTGCATAACAGAGTCAGACCACACACAGCCTCCCTTCATCACAGAAGGCATTTATTTCAAGAGGTCTTTCAGCATCAGGAATACAGTTGTAACAATAAGCATCTCTGAACTAGGTCTTAACTGGGAAACAAATGCAAACTAAACTCATTTTGTTCTTAATATAAACTCATGACTCTATCTGGTACCCGCAAAATAGATTATAAATGCTATTTTAAGAGTAGAAAATGTCAAGAATCAGAGGAGGAGGAGACTTTACCATATTCATAAGACAAAGCAAATAGAATTGGAAAGTGGCTGCAGAGTTGCAGAGTCCCTACTACTTGCCAGACTTTTGGTTGTGGAAGAATAGAAATAAGTCAGGAGAATCACTGGTAAAGCAGGACTTATCCATACATTAGACTGTAATGGACTATGCACTATGCAGCATGATGGTGTTTAAAAAATAGTTATATCAGAGCAATTCAAAGAAAACAACATAGTTGTTTGATATAATTGAACATTAGAAATCAAAAAAGAGCAGTTGAACTCATTCTCATAACAGAAGAAATTGACTTTAAGCCAACAAAGGTAAAGAAACACAAAGAAGGTCATTACATAATGGTAAAAGGATCTATCCACCAAGAAGACATAACAATCTTAAACATATATCCTCCCAACACAGGAGCTCCCAGATATATAAAACAAATCTTAGTAAGGCTAAACAAAGAAATAAATAGTGCCATTGTAATTGCCAGGGAACTCAACACCCCAGTGTCAGAGCTTGATAAATCATCTAAGCAGAAAATAAATAAAGAAATAATGGACTTAAACCAAACTCTAAATCAAATGCACCTAACAGACATTTACAGAACATTCTAGCCCAAAACTTCAGAATACACATTCTTCGCAGCAGCACATGGGGCATTCTCCAAGATTGATCAGATCTTAGGCCACAAAACAGGTCTCAACAAATTCAAAAAAATTGAAATCATACCATGTATTTTTTCAGACCACAGCGGGATAAAACTAGAAATCAATCCCACTCAAACCTACACAAAGTCAGGGAAATTAAACAACCTGCTGCTTATCAATTATTGGGTCAAGAATGAAATTAAGATGGAAGTCAAAAAATTCTTTGAGCTGAATGACAAAAGGGACAAAAGCTATCAAAATCTTTGGGACAGAGCAAAAGCATTCCTCATGGGAAAATTCATAGCCATAAATGCCTACATCAAAAAGACAGAAAGATCACAAATTGATAACCTAATGTCACACCTCAAGGAACTAGAAAAGGAGAACAAACCAAACCCAAAGCAGGCAGAAGAAAAGAAACAACAAAGACCAGAGCAGAACTAAATAAAATGGAGAATAAAAAAAATACAAAGGATTAATGAAACAAAAATTTGGTTCTTTAAAAAGATAAACAAAACTGACAGACCTCTTGCTAGATTAACCAAGAACAGAAGAGAAAAGACCCAAATAAGCTCAATCAGAAATGACAAAGGTGACATTACAACTGATACTGCAGAAATACAAAACATCATCCATGAATACTACATAAATCTCTATGCTCATAAACTAGAGAACTTAGAGGAAATAGACAAGTTCCTGGAAATACACAACCTCCCAAGACTCAACCAGGAAAAAACAGAACTCCTGAACAGACCAATAATGATCACTGAGATTAAATCAGTAATAAGAAACCTCCCAAACAAACAGAAAAATGCACTGGACCAGATTGATTCACAGCTGAATTCTATTAGACCTACAAAGAAGACCTGGTACCCACAATACTGAAATTATTCCATAATATTGAGAAGGAGAGAATCCTCCCCAACTCATTCTGTGAAGCCAGTATCACCTTGATATCAAAGCAAGGAAAGGACACAACAAAAAAAGAAAACTACAGTCTAATATCCTTTATGAATATAGACACAAAAATCCTCAATAAAATAATAGCAAATCAAATTCAACAGCACATCAAAAAAATAATCCACTAGGACCAAATGGGCTTCATCCGAGGGATGTGAGGACAGTTCAACATATGTAAACCCATAAATGTGATTCACCATATAATCAAAAGCAAAAACAAAGACCATATGATCATCTTACTGGAAGCAGAAAAAGTAAAATCCAGCACTCTTTCATGATAAAAATCCTCAACACACTAGGCATAGAAGGAACATATCTCAGAATTATAAAAGCCATAGATGACATACACACAGCTAACATCATACTAAATGGGGAAAAGTTAAAAACATTTTTCCAAAGAACTGGAACAAGACAAGGATGCCCACTGTCATCACTCCTATTCAACATAGTGCTGGAAGTGCTAGCCAAGGAAATCATGCAAGAGAAGAATATTAAGGGTATCCAAATTGGGAAAGAAGAGATTAAATTATCATTCTTTGCTGATGATATGATCTTGTATCTAGAAAAACCCAAAAATCCCACCAAGAGTCTCCTGTAATTGATAAATAAATTCAGCAAAGTCTCAGGGTACAAAATCAACATACACAAATCAGTAGTGTTTTTAAATACTAACAAGAGTCAAGCCAAGAGTGAAATTAGAGACTCAATACCATTCACAATAGCTGCAAAGAAAATGGAATACCTAGGAATATACTTAACCAAGGAGGTGAAAGATCTTTACGAGGAGAACTACCAAACACTGATGAAAGAAATCACGGAGGATACAAACACATGGAAAAACATATCGTGCTCATGGATACGTAGAATCAACATTGTTAAAATGTCCACACTACCCAAAGTGATTTACAAATTCAACATAATCCCCATCAGGTTACCAAACCCATACTTCACAGATCTAGAAAAAATAATTCTATGCTTCATTTGGAACCAGAAAAGAGCCCAAATAGCCAAAGCAATGTTAAGCAAAAAGAACAGAACTGGATGTATCACATTACCAGACTTCAAACTATACTACAAGGCTATAGTAACCAAAGCAGCATGTCATTGGTACAAAAATAGAGACATAGACCAATGGAACAGAGCAGAGATCCCAGACATAAAACCATCTACCTATAACCAACTGATCTTTGACAAAGCAGACAATGATATACACTGGGGAAAAGAAGCCCTATTCGATAACTGGTGCTGGGAAAATTGGGTAGCCACATGTAGATCAATGAGACAGGACCCCTACCTGTCACCATTCACAAAAATTAATTCAAGATGGATAAAATACTCAGTTCTAAGGTATGAAACCATAAGAATTCTAGAGGAAAATGTACGAAAAACTATTCTAAATATTGGTCTAGGCAAAGAATTTATGAAAAATACTCCAATGGCAATCATGACAACAAAAAAATTAATATAAATGGGATTTGAGTAAACTAAAAAGCTTCTGCACAGTTAAGGAAACAATTAACAGAGCAAATAGACAACCTACAGAATGGGAGAAAATATTTGCAAGCTGCACATCTGATAAAGGGCTAATAACCAGAATCTATGAAGAACTCAGGCAATTCAGCAAGAGAAAAATAAAACAATCCTATTCAGAAGTGGGCAAAAGACATGAACAGATACTTCTCAAAAGATGAAAGACATATGGCCAAGAAACATATTGAAAAAATGCTCAACATCACTAATCATCAGGGAAATGCAAATTAAAACCACAATGAGATATTGCCTTATCCCAGTTAGAATGGCACTTATTAAAAAGTCCAAGAACAATAGATGCTGGTGTGGATGCAGAGAGAAAGGAACACTCATGCTCTTGGTGGGACTTCAAATTAGTACAAACTCTATGGAAAACAGTATAGAGATTCCTTAAAGAACCAAAAGTAGATCTACCATTTGACACAGCAATTCCACTACTGGGTATTTACCCAAAGGAAAACAAGTCATTTTATCAAAAAGACACCTGCACTCGAATGTTTATTGCAACACAATCTACAATTGCAAAGATGTGGAATCAACCCAAGTGCCCATCAATTCATGAGTGGATTAATAAAATGTGTTATATGTACACCACGGAGTTCTACTTAGCAATAAAAAAAGAAGAATTAATACCTTTTACAACAACCTGGATGGAACTGCAGACCATTCAAAGTGAAGTATCACAAGAATGGAAAAACAAACACCCACATGTGCTCACTATTAAATTGGAACTAACCGATGAGCACACAAGTGCACAAAGGGAAGTATAACTCAGTGGAATGTAACCAGGGGGGAGAGGGGAGGAGGAGAGTGGTATAAACCAACCTAATGGGTACTAAATGAACACTATTTGGATGATAGGCACACCTATAGCCAGGGCTCAAGCATTACAAAAATGATCCATGTAACCTAAAACATTTGTACCCCCTTAATATTTTGAAATAAAAAAAGAAAGAAAAAAAGAAAAAAAGAAAAAAAAGAAAAGAACAAGATTCAAGCTGGGACTTGCAAAATGAGTAGAACTGGAATAATTGGGGCAGAATGGGGAAGGGCGTTTTTGGAGAGGAACAGTTTAATTAAAAACTAGTTTTTAGGCTTCTGCACAGGAAAAGAAATAATCAACAGAGTGAACAGACAGCCTATAGAATGGAAAAAAATATTTGCAAACTATTCATCCAACAGGGGACTGATATACATAATTTACAAGGAACTCAAACAACTCAACCAAAAAAAAAAAAAAAAACCCAAATAACCTTATCAAAAGTGAGCAAAGGTCATGAATAGACATTTTTCAAAAGAATACATACAAATGACCAACAAACATATGAAAAAATTCTCAATATCACTAATCATCAGAAAAATGCAAATTAAAACCACAATGAGATATCATCTTATACCAGTCAGAGTGGCTATTACTAACAAGCAAAACAACAACATATGTTGGTGAGGATGCAGAGAAAAGGGAGCACTTATATACTATTGGTAGGAATGTAAATTAATATAAGCTATATGGAAAATATTATGGAGATTTCTCAAAGAACTAAAAATAGAACTATCATTTGATTCAGTAACCCCACGACTGGATATTTACCCAAAGAACAACAAATCATATCAAAAAGATACCTGCACCCATATGTTCATTGTAGCACAATTCGAAATAGCAAAGATAGGGAATCAACCTAAGTGTCCATCAGTGGATGATTGAATAAAAGCATGTGATACACACACACAGACACACACGATAGAATACTATTCAACCATAAAAAAGAAAGAAATCATGTATTTTGCAGCAACATGAATGGAACTGGAAGCCATTATCTTAGGTGAAATAACTCGGAACAGAAGTCAAATACCACATATCCTCACTTACAAGTGGGAACTAAATGATGTGTACACATGAACAGAGAGTGTGGAATAATAAACATTGGAGACTTGGAAGGGTGGGAAAGTGAAAAAGGGTGAGGGATGAGAAATTACTTAATGGGTACAATGTACATTATTCGGGTGATAGTTACACTAAAAGCCCAGACTTCACCACTAAGCAATATATCCATGGAACAGAACTGCATGTGTACCCTTTAAATTTATACAAAAATTTTAAAAAATAAAATAAAAGGAGATATGATTGGGAACAGAAAAAAAAAGCCTAGTTATTGTGACCTAAGTATAGAACAATATGGAGTATAATTTATAATATGGACAATATGGGAGAAAAAAGAGTCTTAAAACCAGAAAACATGGAATAACTACTTCTTACATTAAGAAGTAGTAATACATAGTATTACTATATAGTAGCCAACGTTCATTTCCTCTTTAAATAAATTTCTCTAATTCTGGGACTATGTCTTAGTCACATTTTATTTCTAGGGCCTAGCACCATGCCTGAGACATAATTTTAGTTAATGTTAGGGTAGTTGATTGAATGACCCCCGAATGTATATCTGAATAGCCTACGAAAACAACCTTGAAAGGGATGGACTTAACTGATTAAAAAAAAGTCAATTTGCTGCATTTTCTTCAGGGCTATATTGATTGGTCCATTTGTACTTTATATTTATGGAGAGTTATTTCAGTGTATTCGTATGATCCCGAAACAACAGGTTCGCACTAACCTTTTAACACATGTTTTTATTCAATTGACCACATCGTAAAGACCGAAGAGATACACAATTAACTTTTAAAGAAGAAAGATAAGATACCAAATTTTTAAAAAGTAAAAATTTAAGTAGTACAATGACACTTCTAGGACAAAAGGAACAATGTGAAACTGTAGTGATGGGAGAACTCATCATTTTAATCTACTCTCTAAGCTTTTAAAACACAGGGCCCAAGTTTATAAAACTCAATAATGTGATTTTGATGGTAAATACATCAGGAAAGGGAAAAAATAACTCTGTAGTTTGGAGTGATTACAAAATCTTAAAAATCACAGAATAATGTTGCAGTGAGTTTCCCCAAAGGAACATAAGCAGCAAAAACTTCAAAAGTTTTTATTAAAGCCTGTATATTATCACTCTCCCTAACTTTATATTTAGATGGTATCTATGATAGCTTTAGCCTGTACACTGATATTACAGTATTTAGAAGCTTTTTTCCAAATATATAAACCTCAAGATGAAATTACACAAAAATATAAAGTACAGATGTGCCAACAGATGTGTTCTAGATAAGATTCGGGAAACTAATTTCCATCAATTACATCCTATTTTAAATATCCTAGGGGGAAATACCTGTGGAGAATCCTATCATGAATTGCAGAATAATTTCCCATATCTTTCACTTTGTCAACAGACTTGAATATGTTGAGTTTGTTTAGCTAGAGGTTGTCTATACTGAGGCTCTAGCCCTTACTCCATGAGAGATACTATAATAGAAAGAGGTTTGCCATCTTAATTCTTAAAAATTTTAAGATAGTACAATATTAGCATTTGAATCATTCTTGTAATCACCTAGAGAGCCCTAAGATGAGATTTCATAATCCTTCTGAAAAATGTATTCCAGCAGACATATCTTCAAGAAGTAATTTATGACACATTACCTAAATTCTTCTTGTAGTTCTAATCATCATAGAAAGTAGAAGTGGCAGGTAACACTTCTTCTGTAATACTTCTTCACCCCCACACACTCAGAAGTAAACCACACACACACACACACACACACACACACACACACACACACACGCATATACACATCCCCTCATCAGCCCGGTGGTAAGTACTGCTTTCATTTCTGCTATACTACCTAACAATCTATAATCTCTAGCTATACTACCTAGTGATATATTGCAGGGCCATAAGCCACATGTAGCCAACTACCTTTTTTTGTAAATAAAGTTTCACTGGAGCAAAGCTATGCTCATTTGTTTATATATTGTCTATGGCTGTTTTCATGCTACTACAACAGCAAAATTGAGTAGTTGCTACCAAGGCCGTGACCTACAAAGTCTAAAATATTTATTATCTCATCCTTTGTAGATAAAGTTTTCCAGCTCCCAATCTATAGTCTAAGTGTTGTAATGCATCAGGAATTCCTGAGCTCTTATACATTTCTAAAATCAGTGTTTCTCAATTAAAATGATGCAATAATGAAACTTCTGAAGTAAGCACACACAGAATTTTATTTTAAATCTAATTTTGGCAATGAGTTGCAGTACATATCTTTTGATACCATACCCACCAATGCCTACAGTGTTTGGCCATAGAAGAGGAAATGATACTTATTATGTATCTTTAATGTGCAGGACATAGGTAGGCTCTTTTGGGTGTATGATTAATTTTAATCTTTACAAACATATAGTGAACTACTATTATCTCTGATTTACAGGTAAGTAAACAGACACCCAAAGGGTTTATAAAAATTACCTAATGACATACAACTTGTTTGAGGGGCAACTGATTACAGATCCTTATTCTTGATTACAAATCCCTATTCTTCAACATCCAGGTTCTTCCTAGTACACCAGAAAGATATTTTTAGCCCTTTTGAAAGCTAACTGGGCAAAACATACAGACAACTCACATCCTAGATTGCCTCCCTAGCCCAAGAGTTCTCTAATATTTAGTTATAAATAAACACTCTAATATAAATAAGAGGGGCTTAATGCATACCAGTTAGTGTCATTACAATAATAGCAGGGTCTTTTGGAAAACAATTATTCTAGCATTATACTAGGTAGAAAATGGATAATTCTACACACTATTTACGGTTCTTCCAGAAATGTTCTCTGCATTGGAAGCCAAGATGCTTTTTTGCATTACAGCCACAGATCTCAGCTCCTCCTCTCTGTATTTTACTCTCTGCTCCACGCAAATAAAATTTTGAAATTTCATTTGAGGTCTTCACAAGTAAAATCTTTTGAAACAACTGCCATGCATTACGGTTTCATGAACCACTGGGGTGTAATCAGACTTTGTCTGAAAATCACATTTCAGCTCTGTGTACAATATTAGTTTGGCCACTGCTACTATGAAAGTCTGTGCTTTAAAGCAAAATGCAGGTCTCAAATTGTTTGAAGACACAAATGGATTCCTAGCCAGAAATAACCTGCTGAGAAAAGGAGACTTCTTTTAAAGAGATGCATCCATGTGGCTCATCCAAATCAAAATGTAAGGCATTGCCCTTAAAATGACTACTTTTATCTTGCAGAGTTAATTTTCTTAGAAATCATATCATTTGAAAGCAAAAGTAGAGAAAAAGAAGGGAATTGCCATTTTAACATTTTCTAGCCCAAATTTAGAGAAAGTTTGGTAATAATGTTCAATTAGCCTTCTGCAAGAGCATTTAATAATTATTAATTCCACCAATGTTTACTGAGCTTACTAAGTGTTAAAACTTCAGATACAACCCCGTGTTATATCCGAAGTTTCAAAGACTTAAAAAAATTTTTTTAAAAGATGCTGCCCTCAAGGGTTTGCATGCAGTAGAGAACTCTCATAAATAAACAACTATAATATATGATCAGAAATAAAATAAAGTCAGGGAGGAGGAGAAGAAAAGACACAAGACCATTTACCAGCACACATACTGGACACAAGACCTTGGTAAACTAACTCATGTTTAGTTGGTGAAGTAAGGAAAGGCAGGATTAGTAAAGTTGCAAACTTTTCCCATATTTGGAACAAAAACTCCTATGGGAATACACAGTTAGAGTGAAAGCAATTTTCAGGGAAAACAAAACACCAATAACAAAAAAGAAATAACCATTCAGATATTTAGAAAACTGACCTAACCCAGGAATAGCAAGGCAAACACAGGCTTTATGATATATTCATGGTTTTACCATCAATTAGAAGTTAGACATCAGTGAAACACGTCTGTTTTTATTTTCAGTGCTACTACTTGGAATTGAAAAAGATATTTCCTCTCATTGTAATTAAGCCATTTGTTTAATTCCCACTCTCAGGCATAAGCGATTAGAAAGTAAAATGATTACTAACTGCAGCAAAAACCTAATCAATACACCCTGATTCATTTACCATGTTATGGCATATTACAAATGTTAAGATACAAGAAAGAAAACACTTCATATCTTTCACTTTAGGAAGCACTCACTTTATAAATCACATGGAAAAATATTAGTCATTGGGTGTGCCTTTTGTAAAATGTTACTTTATCTTCCTCACATAAATAACTACTCTCGTGAATCTCAATCAGGCTAGAGTTACTGCACCCATCATCAGATTAAACATGTTTTCCTTTGTTCTAAAATAAAAACGGATCTATTTTAGCACAATACATTACAAATTCATCTAATGCATACCAAATTGTTATCTGTAGTTTATATAGAAACAAACGCTATATTCCTTTAACTATATTGATTCACTACGAAGGCAAACATTGCCTGCATCATCTAGCAGCTGTTAACTGCGGGCAAGTTTTTAACCCCTTATTGTCAGTCTCTTCATCTGTAAAATGTGGAAGATAAAAATGCAGTGGGTTGTTGTGAGGACAGAGTGGGATAATCTATGTGTGAAGCAACTAGCACAACACCCAGAACAGAAGATCAGATCAATAAATACTAGTTATTTTTCCTTTACAGAAGATGCTCTGAGATGTGTGTCAGTCTTCTAATAACTGGTGATCTACTACCACTATTTTTTCATTCAAAAATAGAGATGGGAGCTATAATATCATTTTCCTCTGTAAGAAATCCAAATCCCTTACGTATAAAAGGACTTGAGTATGGGGGCAGGTGCTACCCAAATGTGCAATAAAAACTGTAGATTTTACTTTGTTAGGTATTCCACAATGATGTTAGTAGTTAAGAGTCTTGCCTAGACAGCCATCTTCAGTGTGCGGTATATGGCCTTCAGTGTGCAAAGTTCAATCCATTAAACTTTGACCATTACCACAAAAAAAGAAAGAAAGAAGATATGGAAAGATTGGGTTGAAGGAGGCAGATGAAGCAGAGGAAGATAACATTGCTTAGCATTTAAGAGCATAGACTCTGGGATCAGACCAATATGAGTATAAAACTCTGGTTCTGCCAATTCAAACTGTGTGACCAAAAGTAATTTGGGCAAATTACTTTTTCTCCCTGAGCCTCAGTTAAGTGGGTGATAAGACAACATCATGTGTTTGATATTTAAGTGCTCTGTCCATAGAAGGGCCTCAATAAATAGTAGTTAAATATATTTTTTCAATTGTATTAAATTATGGGGATGTTATAAGGGGTCAACTTCAAGAGAAAAATCTAGTCTTGTGGAAAAGACTATATATACATAGTCCTTATAAATATTATATATATAAAATATTTATATATATATATATTTTATATATATATAAAAAATATTGTGTATGTTTTGTGTATTGTATGTGTGTGTGTGTGTGTGTGTATATATATATAGTGTAGCCTGCAGCCTTTCCACGCAAATTTTGGTCCAAGATTTAGCAGCATTAGCAAAACATGGAAGCTTTTTGGGTATACTGACTCTTAGGCCTTGTTCAAGTAATATCAATCAGAATCTGCATTTCTAACAAGATCTTCAGAGCATTTGAATACACAATCAAGTTCTAGAAGCACTGTGTAGAGGCTGTTTTAATGGTAATTGTTTCATGAGTATGGCTGTGACACAGTATCTTGGGAAACATATACATATATACATAATAGCACATACTAATGTGTCAATATTTGATTAGTTGAATTACAATCTTTATATAACCAATAATGTGAAAATTGAAATGAAATAATTGAGGATTGCTATTCCATAGGATAAGATTAACTCACTTCTTTTTCTACTACCTAGTATCTGTGCATATCAGCATTGTCTCAAATTGTTCTTTAAGATCACATATCACAATCATATAGGAACTATTTATAAGTGTAGAATCTCAGGCACTAAATCTCTAAATATAGTTAATCAAAATTCTTAGGGATGGGGAATGCAGAAAATGGGAAATACATACTTGTATTTTCCTTTTTGAAAGGATCCTTAAAATATTGTTATCTGGGACCCACCTTCAGAAATTCTGATTTAATTTACCTGAGGGAGGCTTGGGTATGGGCATTTTTTAAAAGTTCCTGAGGCAATTCCAATGTGAAGTCAATACTAGGAACCATTGTTTTTCCATAGAGCTAAGTCTCATGGTTTGTGTGAAGAACATCTTCATTAGGTATCCATTTCTGGTTGTAAAATGTAAACTCTTATATGAGGTTAGAAGGCAGGGTTGAGCATAAGGACCAGTGGCCTTTGAAATTGCGGCAATGTATTTATTACCTATAATTTCAAAATTATGATATTAATTAGGACTCATAATACAAAATATTTACTAATTAAAGGCAATTTGTCAAATCAATCTGCACTCAAACATTACCCGTTTCTTACCAGGGACATCTATCTCTTCCCATTTTGTTACTAAAAAAAAATCAGATGTTTAAAACACAAGAGCAACTGAATCAAATTATGAAAACTTCACATTTCTGCAAATTTTCCAGGATGTCATAAAAGTGATGTTGAAGAACCACATACAAACCCACTGACAAAGGGCTTCCTGGCAGAGTTAGGAGATCAGGAAACTGATGTAGAGAATCGTAAAAATACAGTTCAAAGGAGAATAATTTGAATTTCAAAAGATTAAGAGAAGCCCTTGGGAAAACTGCTGATATACTAAAAGATTTCTGCTGAAAGGAAGAACCTTTTCATGAATGTGACACAAAAGACATCCATGAAGTGAAGGGCTATGCTAACTTTGAATTTAGTCAGAAAAAATATGCTAAAAAATGGGATTTATATTTTTAGTCAATTTCTGATAATCATATATAGTTGCAACTATAATATAAAATTTATAGAATATAAGGTTAAATCAACTGTTTTCATAATTTTTAGTTCCATTTTTTCTAGAAGAGATCCCAATAAGCATGTTTATGAAATAAGTATTCTGAAATTTGATGCTGAATTTTACTGGGATCAACTGTTCTCTGAAGATTTCTTATATTTTTCTCTCTTCCATAATACCTATCATAACAAGAGATCTCAAAAACACATCTAGTCCAGGATCTTTGCCAGTGCAAAGCCATTTAAAAATTTATTATCTGCCAGGATGGGAGTCTTCATTGCCACCACCCTGCATGATTCACTTATTTAGGAAAATAACAAAGTTTAAAAGGTACACTGCACAGATATATCTTGTAATATTCACTTGTTTATTTAAAAAGAGGCTTTTTTTCTGTAATGTTCTTAAAATGTTTTCATTTTCTTTGCTCTGAGAATTTAGTTCCAGGTAAGAAAAAAATCATCTAAAATATATCACTTCATTCATTGTGGTGTTGTTAATTGTGGTAAAACTAGGAATTCAGCAAAAATGCACAGTATTAAAAATGGTTAAATGAAGTAAACACATTCATTTAATGGAATATTATAAGTCCATAAAAATGATGTTATAGAGAGTTTTCAAACATCAGAAAATACTTATAATGATAAGTGAAACAAATAAGATATACATTATCTACCCAGTATAATTTCAATTATTTTATAAAAACACATATTTTAACAAAAAAACTGGAAGAATGTATGCAAATATTTTAACAGTGAATAAGATAGGATCACAAGTTTTTTCTTCCATTTAAAATTTCTATACTTCTCAAATTTTCTAATATATCTCATGAATAACTTTAATTATTAGAAACATAAAAGACTTTGAAGTTTAATTTCAGGTCAATGCAAGATACCTTTTGTTCTCAGTCGTGTAAGGGCTTACTAATTCATGAAAAGCCCTGGTTTTCTGAGATGTTACAGTGGAAAGTAACTGAGATTCAAGAAATTCAGCCTTAAGTATCCATAAGTTCTAATTCTGATATGCAAAAAATTCACTGATGAACTTGGTTTTAATGAAGATTTTTAAAATCTGATCTAAAGTTTTTATAACAAAATGTGAGTATTTCATAGAATGGGAAAGTGTTGTATGTATGAAAAGTAGTGTTTTTCATATGACACTAGAAAAAGGGAATAAGAATAGAAACCAAATCACTAGTCCCCAAACTTTTCCTTTTGGATGAGATCTAAGTAGCAAATGCACGGCTTCAGGATTTTTTTCTAACACAATCACTTGCCATACTTATCAATTTGATCAACATGTGAATTAGAAACTATTCGCTCATCCTAGACACTGTGTGGAACTATGGAGGGGGCAGGGATCTAAGCCAACAACGTATCGGAGGCTTGTGCAAGTTAGTTTGGAGGTAGTAAGGATGTGTTGACAGAAGCAAGAACTTACGAGGTATAATATGTCAAGCAAATTAAGTAGCACACTGAGAAAGAGAATGGTTAACATCTATCTTCTTACCCTTTGTATCCACCAGATACAATACTCAAATCACAGTACTAAGCCAGAAGCAGATGGCTGAGAATTCACTGAACAGCAGGTTAATACAACAGAAAGATGTCAGTAGAGCTGAGAGCTGTAGAACACAGGGGAGGCCCCATACCGTGCTCCTTGACATCACTGTTAAGAATATGCCAGTACCAGAATTAAATGTGATCAAGAAAGAATCTGCATATGGAGGAAGGGTCTCAACATTCCTGTGAGAGTATGAACCGGTAGCTCTTTCACAGGGCATTAAACAACAAGCACTGATAAATTATTTGTGGATAGCTGCTAAAAATTGCACAAAGTAACATATGCAGTTCCAAGAATCAGACAATCTTCCACGAATCCCCATGATAATATCTATTAGAGGATAAAAAAGTGCAAGAAAGGTCAGCTGGGAAAGACATGGGTTCCCACTAGTTAGCAAAATGAGTCTTCCAGAAAGCATCAGCATCACATACTCCCTGTTCCACACCTCACATTTCATCTGTTATTTCCTGGAGCTGGGATCGAACTTATGATTTCAAGTTTTACAGATGGAACATAATGAGAAAGCGTTGACACAAACATGTAATCACTGAGTATCGATGCAAACAATTCATTCATGCAAAGAACTCTCACCTAATTTGTTTGTTTGTTTGTTTGTTCGTTTATATGAGGCAAGGTCTCACTGTGTTGCCCAGGATGGTCTTGAATTCCTGGGCTCAAGCAATCCTTCCCCTTCAGTCTCTCGAGTAGCTGGGAAGCTGACACGCGAGCAGTGGAATGTTAGAAAATGTGATTATTTATCCTCCAAAAAAGTGGAAAAAAGAAAAGAACATGGAAAGTCCTAATTGATGCTTAACAAAGTTTTAAAAATAACAGGAACAGGAAACCAGAAACTAATGGGTCCTGTATTAATAAACACATACAACACAACTGATAAAACACAACACAACCCATTGACCCTTACATATTATATTTACTGGTGAAATCCTGAAAGCCTTGGCATGAAAGTCAGGTACAAGATAAAGATACAGTACTTTCCCCTTATTTTGGGGGGATATGTTCCAAGACCTCCAATAGATTCCTGAAACTGCAGTAGCGCCAAACTTTATATACTATATATAGTCATGCATCGCTTAATTCATGGATACATTCTGAGAAATGCATCATTAGATGATTTTGTCACTGTGCAAACTTCATAGAGTGTGTACACAAACCTAGATCTTATAGCCTACTACACCTAGGCTCTGTGGTACAGACTATTATTACTCCTAGGCCACACACCTGTGCAGCATGTTACTGTACTGAATACTGTAAACAACTGCAACACAATGGTATTTGTGTATCTAACCATATCTAAACATAGAAAAGGTACAGTAAAAATCCTCTGTATTATAACCAATGAGACCACCCTTGTGTATGTGATATGTCATGGACCAAAATGTTGTTATGCAGCATATGATTGTACTATGTTTTTTCCTATCCATACATATTTTAAAGTTTTATTTATGAATTTGGCTAAGAGATTACTAACAATAGCTAATAATAAAATAGAACAATTGTAATAATATACTGTAATAAAAGCTACGTGAATACAGTCTTTCTCTCTCTCTCTGTCTCTCTCTCTCTCAAAGAAAGGTAGTATTTTCAGATCACAGTTGACTGAGGATACCTAAAACCGCAAGAATGCAAACCCGCAGATAAGAAAGGACCTGCTTTTCCTGATATAATTCTGGAATTGTTTGTCAATGTCATTAGGCCAGAGAGAAAGAAAATATTTTATACACAGTAAGCGAAAAACAATAGCAAAAATGGAAAATCCAAGAGAAGCTACTGAAAGAAGTATTAGAAATATTAAAGAATTTTAATATTGTAAAAGTTAAAAATAAACATACAAAAATCTTACCTTTCTACTAAAACAAATAATAACCAGTTAGAAAATGCAATTTTAAAAAATATCCCATTCACAATAGCAAAAGCAAAAAAAATCTTGGAAATAACTTTACTAAAAATATGCAGGACTCATGTGAATAAAGTTATAGAACTCTACTGAAGCAAGAAGGTTTAATTAATGGAGAAAGCTACTTTGTTCTTGGATACAGAAGTTCAATTTTGTATCATGTTGGTTCTCCCTAAACCAATCAATAAATTTAGTGTAAGGTCAATGAAAATTCCAATGTGTGTGTTTATGTCTGTCTATGTTTTTATTAATTTTGCAATGTATCAAAATATTTTAAGATTTTCTAGAAGAAGAAAATTTTAAGAATAGCCATATTAATTGTGCAAAAGAAAAGTAATGACAGGGGCTTGTCCTAAATAACATTAAAACATATAATAAAACTTCTAAAATTACCCCAGGCCCTGTAGATGCAGGACCAAAATAAATCATTGGAAAATAATTTTTGAAAGTCTAGATATGTCGAAGACACATTGATAATTAGAATATGAGAAAGCAAGTATTTCAAACAGATGAGAGAAAGATGGATTATTCAATAACCGCCAGTCATTGGCTAATAAATAAGCAAGAGCTCACTCATTTCACCAAACAAATTCCAGACAGATCAAAGATTTAAATACAAAAACCTATAAAATATTGGAAAAGGGAGAGGATTTATATGTGTTTAAAAAAACCTTTAAAGAAAATATTGACAGATTTTACTACATAAAATTTTAAAGCATTGAAGTGGTAAAAAGCACTACAGAGAAAGTGTAGGGACAAATAAAATTTGTGAACAGTATTTGGATGTATTGACAGAAAAAAAATATTTTTAATAAACAACAGAATCCTCCCAACCCAAAAGAAAGATAAACAAAAAATATAAAGAGGACATATGGAGAAAAATATTAAAATTAATAAACAGCTGGAGATGATTGGCCTCATTAATAATTAATGTAAATTAAAAAGAGATTATTCACATATCAGACTTTCAAATATTACAGAGATGATTTATGAAATGTTTTTGAACATACAGGTAAAAGGTACTCTCTTACACATTTGGAGAAAATATAAATTATCGCAACCTCTTTAGAGAAAAATCTAGTCCTATCTGTCCATATTTTAAATGGACGGTCTCCTCTGCCTAGCATTTCCAACTCTTTAAGGCTTTATCATATAGAAATCAATGCACGTGTGTCTCTGTTTTACTCCCACTTTCTCCTCTCTCTCTCTCTCTCTTCTCTCTATTTTCCAATACCTCCAGCGGATGCCTGAAGCCACAACAGTGCTAAACCCTATATAGTTTACAGTTATGTGTTGCTTAGTGACAAAGATGCATTTTAAATACATAGATTTTAAAAAATGTTACTTTATATACTTGGCCCCAAACATATAGTCTGAATGAACTACCATTTCAAAAAATTGCAATATAGTAACATGTATTACACATTTAAATTGTGGTAAACATGCATTGCACAGTTCAGAATGCATTTCTAGAGGCTTCACTGCCTTAAGTCAAATTGGGACAACATTATTTTTTTGCTGCATAAGTCACCAATTGTAGTGGTGAACTAGAAGATTGGGCAGGATGTGTATGGACATATCAAAAAGTTTTTTTCATTGAATACAATTCTAGTATCTTCTATATTTTTTCTTTCTACTATATTTCTCTTTCTTACTTTCTCCCTTCAAATATTTCTTGCATACATACTGTTAAGGGGAGTCACGTGACATTGTTGACCCTTACCTGTTATTTATCTATAGAGTGTCAATTCCCTACAATTAGGCCATTATATTCCTATACAGTGAGCATTATTACCACCATTTTTGATACACATATGCATGCACATATCATTGAGAAAGTTACTTAAACCTCAAATATCTTGCATAAGAATAGACAACTGGTCAGTGCTGATGCCCAGATCAGAACTGGAAGCCTGCATGATAGCAGATTACAAATACTTCACCTTATGTAATGTTGGCTGTTTATTACATGGGAGGTTTGCATTTCTTTTTATTATTTTGGATCAGCAATGTTATTTTTTTACCATTTACTCATTCTTTGTCCACTCAACACTTATTGAATGCTTTCTGGTGTTATGCTAGTAAATGTTCAATAACCTGCTCTTTGGGGGGAAAAAAGCCCTTTCCACACCAATTTCATGGTATCAAACACTTCCACTGTGTCTAATTTCAAGCTATCAATGTGATGCCAATCAGCCTGCACAATTCCTGAACATTTAACAATCAACTCTTGCAAACCACCATGAGTCCAACCCAAGACACCATGAATTGTTTCCTGTATGCTAGATGCTTTGTCAGACTTTAGGGAAAAAAAAGGAAATAATGTGATTTCTCCCTTTGAATAATCCAGGGTCTAGTAAAAGGAAATGATAATCAACAACACAAATTATCATAACTACTAGAAAAATAAGATATTTTTCAAGTCTATTGTCTTTTTTACTTTCTCATATTTTAGGTGACTATTTGTAATACTGTTCCCAACTGAAAGTTAGTTTTAATTATTCTTAAAAGCACAATAACAATATTTTTCCCTATAGTTTAGCCAGAAATAACTTGTCAATCAAAGGTGCTTCAAAGCCTTTTATTCTTCCCATTTCCAGTGAACAAAAAATTCCTTAAGGGTGGTTCAATTTGTATCTTCTCCTTAATGTAACCCTTACCACCTCTGCTATAACGAATCGGGAAAGAATTAAATGTTAGTAACTACCTGTGTTACATGCAATAATTACTATAATCACACACATCATCATTATCTATATTGATATATTTTTCCTACAACACATCAAGAAAATGATTTACTTCTAAGGTGATGAATGACTTACAACAACAATTCAGACAGGTATTATGATGATAGGTAATAGGGTAAACATAAATTTCCTTTGAAATATAAACACAACCTGTTCTTTACGTTCTGTATGTTGACATATATAGATTTCGTGCTTAGACAAAGACAGTTTTTAAATTTTGTAGACGTCAAATGGGGGCCTTGATTAGGAAAAGCCTAATGTTGATGAAGGGAGATTACTTAGTACGCTTTCTGCCCTGGAACCCACCATGGTCTCCGTAATTCAAATAAATGGCCATTTTTATGGGAGAAAGCCAGTTTCACTTATCAAAAATGTTGGGAGTTTAAAGTCAGCCTATGACAAATTACTAAAAATTTTAAGTATGTCATTTTAGGTTCTAGAACTGATTTGTTCTCTTGAGTAGGTAGTACGTGGAAAAGAAGAAAGTATTTTATAAAATCCTTTATGTGAGAATTGCTATTCCTTATCAGAGTGTCATCAGTTCAACTCTGTCAATCTGATAATCTGCAGCGAGAAAGTCAGAGACAAATGTTCAGCAATGCAACTCCTCCATTGACATAAAGCAGTCTTCCTGACCCATAATAACAAAAACCCCTTTAGGAGAAACAGCTTCATCGCCAAGCTTCTAGGAACATATACGTACAGTGATTACCATAGCCTGAACAGTTGCTTGCCACATAGGTATATTATTAGCTTTTCAAAATCACACAAATGCTATTTGCATATACATTTATTAGAAAGCATTTCTATAATCATAGTAGTTTTTGATACTATTGTTGTCTCAAGCTATGAATATTAGGAACCCAACTATTACACTAAGATTTATAGACTTTTTGATATTAAAAATTAATCAGAATTTTAAAATAGCAATCATTAAAGACAAGTCATAGAACAGTAAGACAACAGGAAAGTGGGTGCAATCTTGATATTTATTGAATAAACATGTCTTGAGCTAGTTACTATGTTTTAAATAACACTAAATGGATGTTAAGACACAAAGAACGTTAAGACTTGGCCCTTGTCCTGGATAGAATCTTGGGGAAGACAGGGACATAAACAAGTGTTAACAAAAGAACATGATGTCTGATTCATTACATGTATGCACAAGGCGTGATGAAAACACAGGGGAAAGACTAAATAATAAAAGGCATGACTTTGGAAGCTTGAAATACAATAAAATGTCCCCTATCAGAGAAGAAAGGAGGGAACATTCAGTAGAAAAAGAAAAGGTCTGAGAAGGTTTTCCTAGCTGCCAAAGACCCTAGTCCTCAGTGTGTGTACAGAGACACATTTGGAAACCAGCATCTCTCTGATGTGTCATTTTCTTTTGGTCCTCCTTATACATAACTTCATGTGGTTTGGATTTTCAGTACAACCTACTCAATAGCATTAGAACAGGAAGTTCCCCTTCTAGTGAACTAACAAGTTATTTATTTTTGAACATATAATAAAGCTGTGCTCCATAGCAAAATATATTCACTCTGCCCACATCACCAGTTGGTGGTGAGAATCATGAACAAGCATTAGGTTTTACATTAGCCAACTCTTCATGTTTTCTGAGTTTGTGTTTAATTTTGAGGTATTTCATTCATATTGTGTGGTGGATAATTTAGTGTGTCAACTTGACTGGGCTAAGGGATGCCCAGATAGCTGATAAAACATTATTTCTGGGTGTGTCTGTGAGGGTGTTTCTGGAAGAGATTAGCATTTGAATCAATAGACTGTGAAAAAAAGATCAACATCCACAAATGTGGGCAGGCATCATTCAATCCTTTGAGGGCTCAATTAGAGCTAAAAGGCGGAGGAAGGGTGAATTTTCTCTCTCTTTTTGAGCTGGGACATTCACCTTCTCCTTCCCTTGTACATCAAACCTCTTGGTTCTCAGGTCTTCGAACTCGAGACTTACACCAGTGCCACCATGTCCTCACTTACACCGACTCTCAGGCCTTGAGACTCAGGCTGAGTCACACCACCCGCTTCCCTGTTTCTCCGGCTTACAGATAGTAGGTCACAAAACTTCTTGGCCTCTGTAATCACATAAACTAATTCTCCTAACAAATCTCTTCATATATTAGTTCTCTTTCTCTGGAGAACTCATGACTAATGCTCTATAAGCCATACTGCTAAATTCCCACTGGGACATCTCTTAGCAAAAAGTATTTTTTCTCTCTCTTTAGCCTCAAGAGGTCACTGACCTAAAGACACAAGCAATAATCATTGTATATTTATTGAATATTTTTAAAATTCATAACATTATTTGATAAGAATTTTTGTCCAGGTTCTGCCTGTAGAACATCTTCTTGTACAGCATTCAGAATGTTGCAGATTTGTACTTACTCAACTTCTTCAAGGCATTCCTGATTAAACTTAGACTGTATTCTTATTAGCACTCACACAGTTTAGTTCTTTGTAAAAACATACTTTTCTGTTTGCATTCTTCTTTTCTGAAGTCTTATCTCCTCTGTAGCAGCATTTACTCAATATTCCCTGAGCTCTATTTGAGCAATAATAGTACACATTTGCCAAGCATGAATATTCCATCAAGAATCTCAAGGATTCTGTAGTTCACTGACTCCACTGCCTTTGAAGGCAAATTTCTACATAAACACTGAGTTCTGTTCCTCCTTTGCAGAGCTAAGGGATAATATTAAGCCCTGCATATTAAGAGGGTAAGTATATTCATATAAGCTGAAAGCATACCTTATTCATTTGCATTTCCTCTTTACCGAGGTTAGTAAGGCATGTTGAAAGAAGGAGCCTACCCTTCAGGTTATATCAACAAGAAAGATAAGGAGAAAAATAATTCATGGATAACTTTTAATTTAAAATAAGGCAATGACCATAGTTTGGGGCACAATATAATTGAATAAGGATCAAGTTTTATTGACCTTTGTATTCTAGCATATAACACAATACCTGGTACATATTTGTTCAATCAATAAACATTAATTAAAAGAATAAAGTATGAGTAGTCCAGCTATGGCCATTGAACTAATTCTGGCCATGCCTTATTTTTGCATAGCCCATGAATATAGCCACACTCATGCATTTGCATAGTGTCTACTTTCATGCTACAAAGGCACAGTATGTGGCCTCTTGGCCTGCACAGCTTAAACAAATTATCTATCCCTTTACAGAAAATGTTTCCTAACTGCTGGGTAGGAGAATGCTTGAAAATAGAAAAAAAAAAATCACTCATCATCCTTTCCATGAGCATATTATTATGTAGTTACAATTCAAACATGTACAAAAGCATTTTACTTTTTATTTACTACACCATGTGCTTTTTTCCATGGTGAGACCAGATCTTCATTCTTAACTTTACCAGGTATAACAGTATTCTGTTGAGTAGATATATTGTGGGACCGACCCTCCCTGGGCCCCAGCTTTCACATTTGGGACATAAGAGGACACAGTCTGGTAACCTGTAAGGTGCTTCCACCTCTGGCACTCTCTTGTTGTATGTCTCCCTTTCACAGTCTTTCATATACATGTAACTTTAGAGGTTGCACATATGATCACTTATTTAATTCTAACATATCTGAGGGCAGCTGAGAGTTCAGGTTCTAAATTCTCCTCTTACAGGCAAAAATGGTCTTTGCTGAATGCCCATCATATGGCTCTTACTTATAGGTCTAGGTCTTCATGTTCTTATACTCAGAAGAAATGAGCAGCTGCTCAGCTTTATTAAAAGCAGATAATGCCACATTTCCATCCCTTAGGTATTCTTTTTCCTAGAAGCCAGATTATGTCAACTTTAGAAATAAAATAAAATGGGAAATCACAATGTGTTTGAATTTTCCTACTTTTTTACATTTCAAACCTGTTCATTGAGATGTTTATATAAATAGGACACTAATTTTATATCCATGTACTTATTCATTAAAAAAAAGTTAAATGGCTACTATGTACCTAGCAGTGAGCTATGTGTTAGGGATAGAAACACAAGTAAGAAATATATTACATTCTGATGAAATGCTCAGTGATGAGTAAACTCTAAATTATCAAGATAAAAAGTAGGTACCACTAACTAGTGTATTTAAGATAAAACTCAGAAAAAATGATAATGGTTAACGTGTCTCCATCCATCATTTTTTAGTTTCTGACCTGACCGGCTATATACTAAGATCTCTAATTATGTTCAAGCTTAGCGATACATAGAAAGTCCCTGATGGCCAGAACCATGAGTGTAGGCTATTCTACTTAGGCTACTGAAACAAAAATAACCACCCAAGACCCGGTGCTCCACACCATTTAAAACTATATTATGTACTGAATACAATACAATGAGTGAGGGTGGTTGGGCCACATCATTTCCTAGTCCTTTGATTTGCCTGATTCTCCACCCCTGTAACAGACACATTCTCTTAGAGATTATTTGGAATTACAGGGCTATGTTTTGAAAAATTGCAGCTCACAATAAGAAAATCAGTGTCTTTACTGTTTAGACAACTTCCAAACTAATTCCTCAAACGGGAGGTGTGAAAGATTTTCTGTGAGGTCTGTTCATGTAGGTATAGTCCTGTCATTCCAAAGACAGCTGCCCTTCCTTCTTTAATGGATGTGAAGAAGCCACTAGTCACCTTCACCTTTGCCCAGAGGCAAGGAAGCTACAACAGAAACAGCAGCTTCACATCTAGGGAAGAGTCTTCCGTTATCTCTTGTAGCAGCCATGGGCAGCATCACAAGCAAAGAAATGGTAAGAGGCAAAATAAGGATGCGTGCAAAGAACAAGCTTGTTTCCCTTCTGGCTGAGGTGATGTGCAGGTAAGAAGAAGGAAGGTGCAGGGATGTAGGGAAGCTGCATAGGTCAGGCTATTAGGCAGGTAGTTCATGGATGGCAGATTCACTGTACTATCTCAAGCAGTAGGACAACCACCTCCTTAACTTTGGGACTGGTTTCTCTGGTTACTGGGGTCCATTTACAGGGCTAGGGTCCAGGAGTGCGACGTACTATGGCAACATTCAAATATATTTTTCAGCATGCTTTTTTTTCCTTGACAACTAAGTTGTAATATAAGGTACTTATAAATTCATAGGAGACCTATGCTATCTCCAGGGACCCCAGATTCCACTCTGTAGCCCCCATACCATCCTCTCTCTGTCTTATGCCGGTGTTTCTCTCCATCCCTCTGACTGTTCCTGTGGCTACACATGCTGGCAATGAGACAGGCATTTCTTATTCAATTACACTCTTGAGTCTCTCCAAGGTGTATGATTCTTCTGCTGGCTTTACGTTTACCCACATGCTTCTTACTAATTTTCTTTTCATTAAGAAGAAAGAAAAGGAGTTCAGAATTTAACTTCCATGTGCTGCCTGAGTTCCACAGACCAGCTCAGAAAGAGCTAGTTGTGAATGCAAAGATATGAATAATCAAAATTCAATTTCTCATGCTCTGGGTTGGCCAACCACAGTGAGAATCTCAATCTGGGTACCCGAGTTTAACATGTTCAAACTGTAAAGATTCAACTGTAGAATTTTATACAATTGCTCCCTGTGATGTTTGGAGGTCATGCACACTTATGCTCCTTCCCCAAATTGCCTCTGTAGTTGCCCATCTTTAAGCTCTCATTAATAATAATAGCTATGATTTATAAAGTGCTTATTATGTGAAGGGTGCTGTTCTACATACTTTAAATGTATTAACTCAGTCCTCAAAGGAAGGTCCTCTTACCATTCTCCTTCTGCTTTTTATGGCATGGAATACACGGGGAGATTAAGTAAATTGCTCAAGGTCACACAACTAGCAAGCAGCAGATCTGGGAGTTATATCCAAGTAGGGTGGCTCTAGAGAGCTGAGTTCTTGATGATTAAACTCCTTTATTAATGCCTGGGCTCATTATGCATCAGAAATCTTCATTCCTGTGTTATTATTTCATTGAGAAGAAGTTTTCATGGCATTGATGGATAAGTAGGAGCCTGCATAAACAAAAGCCTTACCACTGTTCCCATTCATGTAAAGCACCATGAAGACACTATTGAGTGTCCAAATGCCAAGGAGTCTACAGAGAGTTATAAATGCCCTTTTTCTCTCTCATACTTTTGCTGTGTCAGTCAACGATTGAGGCAGAATGGAACATACACATAAAGGAACAGGGAGCCCTGAATTACTTAGCCAATGACTATCGTAGAGAGCAAGTGACTAAGATAGAGAAGCAGTGTGAATCTATGCCTAGCCTTCGGCACGGCCTCTTTTCTGCCTTATCATATAAATTATGTGATGATTATGCCGCCACAATACTATTATATTACAAACTTCAGGTTTTCCTTCCCATTGATGCTTTCATGATATTAACACATGTGCTCCAATTTGTGGAGTAATTGTCATGAATATTACATACATGTATTATGACATCTCAAGCAAAACCAAATTTGCTGAGGGAAACTTATGCTCCATATACCTTTATTCTGCCCCCAATATACCACCCAGTACAACTTGTGACCTGAAGAGAGAGCAAAACCAAGCAGCCCCCAGTTTTTTCCAGATTCCTCAACAGTTAGTCATATTCTGATGCAAATCTACTGGAGAATTTTCAAATGCCAAGTCAAGCATGGCTGGGCAACAAAGATTATAAAACTTTGGGAGGCTCTGTATTAACATGGAAGAGTAGAAGCCATTCATATTATTTTAGCATTCCAGAACACTCACCTGACTGAAAGATTTTTTTTTTTTTGGTCCCTTGAAAGGAAAGATGAATGGGCATATGTCATTAGGGGCAGAATTCTCTAGAAACTATAATCTACAACTACTGCATTTATCTGAAACTTTGTCTTTTATTTTAAAGGTCATGGCTGTATAATTCTGATTTTAGCAAGCAGAAATATTTTTCAAAAGTGTAGCCTAATTTTATTGTTCATCTTTAAATATTCATTTCATATTTGATGGGCTAGAAATTTGAAATTCAAATTACTTCCCTTTCTTTTATTCTTAGCAAAATCATCTAAAAGTAAGAGTTGCAGTTCATTTATAACAAAATATAAATAAAACAAACTTCATAATTCAACAAGAACTAATTAAGATTATTTGAAAGCCAGTACTTATAGGCAAGTAAACTGTAAATTCCAGTTGTATAATTCAGATTCTTCATAACTTATTTTAAGAAAATTATTGTCATTGAATCATAGAGCTGAAAGGGACATTAAAGTTCATCTCCTAAAAAATCATCATATTACCAATGAGGTCTAGAGAGTTTCCTCAGCAAGTGCAAGGTCACTTTCTAATAAGTTGCAAAATTAGGAATCAAATTAAGTTCTACTGTTTCTAATCCCTTTGTGCTTTGACGAAGCCATACTAGATACTGAGAAAATCTTTCTAGTATTTCGTGTCCAAGCTCTAGCTGGGCTACCTTGTCTCAAGCCCAAAAACTGATGTTATAAGGGACATTAGGTCTCCCGTGTGATCACTAATTTTTCATAAGACACAGTGTTCCATAAATCTCCCTTTCCAGAAGATCAAAGCAGAGGTCAATGAAAGAACATATATATTTTTTTTTCAGAAAAAGGTATCATAATTTTCCCCAGCTGATATATGCAGCCTATAAATATTAAGCATATTTGTTACAAAGGCTTTTAATATAAATGTCTATTTATTGGAGATTGTGGTCAGACAGGAAACACGATATAGCCCACCCATTCCCTTCCCCATTTCTTGGTTCCTGTACCAACTTCCTAGGGCTGCTACAGCAAAGTACCTCAAATTGGGTGGCTTAAAACCACATAAATTTATTCTCTCACAGTTCTTGAGACTGGAAGTCTGAAATCAAGGTGTTGAGAGGGTCGTGTGCTCTCTGAAGGCTCTGAGGGAGAATCTATTCCATGCCTCCCTCCTGGCTTGCGGTGGTTGCTGGCAAAACCTGGTGTTACTTGGCTTGTAGCTGCATCTCTTCACTTCCTCCTTCGGTCTTCACATGGGCTTCTTCCCTGCGTGTGTATATCTACGTGTCTCCAAATTTCCCTCTCCTTACAAGAAAACCAGTCATTGGAATTAGGGCCCACTCTAATCCAGTGTAACCTCAGCTTTACTAAATTACATTTGCAAAATTCCTATTTTCAAAAAGATTGAATTCAGGCAACATATATTTTTAGGGGACACAATTCAATCTGCTATAGCTCCCAAATAAATTATTTTTAATTAAGGGCACACTTCTTCACAGAACAATGGATTCACTCTTGGACAATTAGTTTCTGAACAAATCATAAAAATGTTTGGCCAACTCAGAAAAAAAGTGACTATAGAATAGCCAGGTTCAATTCTAACCCCTATTACCTGGGTTCATGTGGGGAATTTTTTAAAAGTCAGATATAATGCTCTGTCTCCAATGTGTCAGGGGATGCCTGGTCAGTGCAAAGATCAGACAATGGTCCCCAATGAGTTGCTCCTTACACCACCCTTATTATAATTCACTTTTGAATTTTGTGTTTTTAATTTTTGTTTACTAAGGAATTTTAAATTATCTGCAGCTTCTTCCCATACCTATCTATCTGACAGGTCCCTAGACCCTCCTGCTACACACATTTCTGGGGCAGAGACAGTCCAAATGTCTGACACCAATCAATATAGGCTCACATTCTGGAAGATACAATAATTCCATTTAATAGCAGGTACTCACACAGGGTACACATGGCACGAGGTTGGGATACATCAGGAAAGTGATGCTCAGTTGATTCCTTATACCTGGTATAATATAAGAGCCAGCATATCTTTTTTACTTTTCATGAGTGCTTTGCAGTCATCTATGTGGGATCCAATAGTTTAAGCACAGTAAGGAAAAATACTAAATATACTCAAAATTTAAACACCCAACCCAACCCTTGATTATGCTTTCAGCTAAGAGTGTCCGTGTAGCTCTTATGCTGTCCCTTTCTTCCTACTCAAAGCTCCATTGTCTACAGACTGAAGTTCAAATTTCTGTAACAAAAATTTAACATCTGGAACAAACTTATTTTCTAAACTTATTTGCCACTATTCTTCCTCATACACCCTATTTTTTTTCGCCCAAACAGCTCTTCAGTGTCCTCTCAATAGGTCCCATTTGTCAGGGCTACTGGACTGCACACAGACATTCATATACTCTATCCAACAGGTCAAAATCAAATATCCTTTATCTCCACATTTCCAAATCCTATCTATCCTTCAAGGCCAGCACAGATGGTAAGTAAGCTCTGAATGAATTTATAAGCCTCTGGTTACTTTCTTAACTCACACACATACACCTATAAATGCATGCATACACATACACATACACAAATTTTAAGCTCATTTCTATCTACTCTATTTCACACACGTATATACATATATTTTAACTTAAATATATGTGTGTGTATACATATCACACTTTCTTTCTGTTTCTTTGTCTCTCTTACACACACAAATATGTTTTTAATTCACACAACACTTTAAAAATGCCTCACTTAGGTTATTTAGCATTTTCTGCTGGTATATTATATACACACATGCATAGGTTATACTGTAAATCCTTTAAGGGAAGAAGATGAAACCTGATTCATCTTTATAAGCTTTATACCAGTCAGTATAGTGTCTTGCATGTCACAGAGGTTTAAAGAATATTTATAGAGTAAATAAATGCATGGGTTCTTAAGCCCAAACTGGTCATGCATGAATATTTTTTGTGTTTGAATTTCATAAAACACCAAAAAGCTTAACAAATTTTTTCACATGCTAATACATCTGATCAAGGCATTGTTCAGTATGTTGATCTCATATATCATGCACAAAGAAATTTTGTCAAATTTAGAAACATGTTATTTGGCAAAAACAAGCATGTTAAATAATAATTATACCTTGCCTTTTCATAATGGCTTATGTGCAAACTATGTAGAAAGAACAAAATTATTTTTACTTTATGACTTTAAATTATAGAGAAAAAGAAAACCATTGAAAATAATTAGTATATAGATCTGACAAGCTGACTTTACTTAAACAAGGATATAAAATTGAAATAATACCAACTAATGTCTAATATGTTAATATTTGAAATTACCAAGCTGAATTATGACTAGTTAGGAAAGAGTGCACTGAAAAGTAATCATTGTGAAACATAATAAGGAAAAAATGCCTATTTTTGGTAATTTGAGCTTGTGTTTATAACTGACAAAAATCTATTTCTTTTTAAATATCTTTTAATGACCATGGGACAAAAAGTAAGAACATGGAAATTGAAGCAGAATTGGTTCTATTACAAATGTTCTAATAAACTCTTTATTGTAATATATCTTTTGAATCTTAAAAGGTATAGGCCTGGGCATATAAAGAACCATGAGGAAATCGAAACTACCCGTTAATCTCCCAGGTTGGGAGCGTGGCAGAGCCACCTCATACCAACTTTCACAGGCTCTTCAGATCCCTGGCAGGCCAGGCCCAGATTTATGATCTTCCCACATGCAAAGTCCTGCTTCCCAAGCTTTACCCAAAAGATTTGAGGCAAAACTGATACTTACATAGTTGATCTTTTTTATTTATTTATTTATTTATATTTTAGTTTTTGTTTTCTCTTAACTTCCACTTGGGCCAAATGACTCTTTGTTCTGAAGTCATTCATTAATACCTTTTGAGAGTATTATTTTCTACTAAAAGTAGCAATGGAATTAAGCTGTCCTGAGAAGGCTTGTGTGCCTCTCTTCTCCATTGTAATTGTCTACTCTCATCTGCTTATTCTTCTACAAACAGTGTCCCACCACTACACACACGCACAAACACACTCCACAGTTCTAAACAGAAATTTTTTCTTATTTGCTACATATCCTCACCACTAAAGACAACACTGTACATAAAATTGCTCAATAAATATTGCACAAATCAGTAAAATCATGATTTGAGAGAAAGTGATTCACTGCTTCATCCCTTGCCTTAGTACATACGGGTGCATCTTTCCTCCTTCAAAGGCCATGTGATTGCAGATATTGCTACAAATGGTTTATTCCCCAATATCAGTGATGAGACATGTATGTGGACTTTATTTTCCCTTTCCCTCTTCTCTTTTGCTTTCTACAAATCGTTCTTTTCTCTCTTCTACAAATGTTCACCCTCCTTTGTTTCCATTCATTCCATTGATCTCGTTCCAAAAAAAAAATCTGGACAAACTCGTTGCCTGTCTAAATTTTAACAGCAGATGCATCCCAAAGCTCATGGGGTTAACGGGGATTCCTAAGGCCCCAGACCAAATCTTAGATTTATCAGATGATTTGGCCAAAGATTCTGCAATTAAAAATTTTTGACTAGTTCAATGGACTCAAACACGGAGAATGTTTGCTAAAAATTATTCATTTTCACAGGAATTTGAATGACACAAATATATACAAATAACATTAAATCACAGCATATCTAATTATTCCTTAGATAGAAGTATGCCCCCTATATCAATCCACCTTTGGAAAGCCCACATAAAGCGGGGCTTAAAGATACGTCTTTAAACTTAATAATCAGTACTGCTAAATTCGATTGGAAGTCATATGTTTCTGACTACCAAATTTTAACAAGCTTCTCTCTTTGACAGGATTGTGTCCCACTCTGAGCAGAATCAAAAATAATGGAATTACTCATCAAAAATAATGAGATGCCTTTGTAATGAGTCCTGATCTATAGCTTCTGTCTGTGAAACATCTTGTTTTCAATAGAAAAAATAATTAGATCCTATGGAGGGCCTCACCTTAGGATATAAAATGTAAGCACGAAACCATACCTAATTATGTAAACTGAATGCATTGAGAACAATTTTACCAAAAAGCAGATTGACTAGGAAAACAAGCTACATTTAAGAGTAAAATGGACGTAGGGACAAAAGATAAGTAGAAAACAAATAAGAAGACACTGCCATTATTTACATCCATAGCCATCATAACTCTTTTTCCTAAAGAATTTATCTTGTCAGTAAAAGGAACACTGGTCAATAAAGGGTTAATCTCATGTCTCATCCTTTCAGAAATTTACACTCTTCTAACTTCTAAATGCACTTTTCTTGCCTTAACTGCCTCTTTCATGCTGTGAAAATAGAACCTAACTTTTTGCAGAAGCCATACAGAAGTTTAGCAAGCAATTTCTTTAAACGCCGTACATTTTTTTCAAGGGCTAGTGTAGTATTGCGGTAACTAACTTTCCTGTTATTTCCAACCACACTGGTTGCCTAAGCCACCGAGCGTCTTATTTGTTTGAACCCTCCAATTTCCAAAGTCATTAATAACAAGTAACAGCACTTTTAAAATAATATCATTCGTAACAGTAGCTCACACTTAAAGTGCTTGTTATATCCCAGGCATTATTCTGTGCAGTTGCCATGCATTGTGTTATTCGGTCTTTACAAAAACCCTAGGAGGTAGTTATTATAATTATTCCCACTTTGTGTATGAGGCTCCAAAGGTACAGGAATATTACTAACTTATCTGAGGTCTAACACCAAATTAGTGATTAGAGTATGGCAGAGAGTGTGAGAATTGGAAAAAC
Organism: Daubentonia madagascariensis; assembly: GCA_023783475.1. NCBI lineage: Eukaryota > Metazoa > Chordata > Mammalia > Primates > Daubentoniidae > Daubentonia > Daubentonia madagascariensis. The sequence goes on along the minus strand of JAKFHU010002088.1, from coordinate 72,184,826 downwards.
GAAACCAAAATTAATATTAATTTTAGAACCCCCATCCACTTCTGAGAAATAGAACTCATACTAGTATCCCCACCCTTTTAACTTATGATGTTTTAACTCATATACTTGTTCAGTGACTCAACCTATTCCCCCAGTCCAAATGCACCTTCCCAATTTAACTGCATCTAGCTTTATTGTGACTGGGCAGCTAGATTACAGAGTGGACCCCAGATAACACCCCCCAGTCAGAAGAGGACTCCGAAACCCAGTTCCTGGCAATGTGGGAATGGAGGCCCAGTGCTGCCAGATCTTCCAAATTTTTTCAAGAAAAAAAAATTCATACTCTCTGTGAAAATACTGATTTTTAAATATGGGTTGAATTTTTTAAAAGTCCATCTGCAGGTCAGACCTGGCCCCAGAGGTTGCCAATTTTCATCCTCTGCTTTAAACTCTGCTGGGAACACTTAAGGACTGCTGGATTTCTCAGTCATCCTCTCTATGGTTTGGACTCCTGGCTTCCAAGGGCTAAGTTTCCCTTCAGATTTTCCCCCCTTACAGAATTTCACTCTGTTTTTTTCTTCCTTTTCTCCTTTTAAGTGATTATAAATCATTCTTAACAGCCAATGTGTTCTTCCAACACTTAGCACTGAGTGTATGCCAATATTCAAGACAACAATAGGAGTCAAGCGTTGGGTGAGTCATTTAACCTCAGGTTGCTCATCTGTTATCTGGGTAGGCTGCACCTGCTTTGGGGGCTAAGTAGGAGCAGAAATAGAGAATCTCATACTGAGCTCAGTTAACATGTATGTAGAGAAATGGTGGGTCTTGGAAGTGGATAGTAGGAACAGGAAAAAATGGGCCAAACCTGAATCATCTTTTATTTTTTATTAATTCCCTAATAATATTTGAGAGAAAAAAGATAATTATTCCACTGTGAGATTGAATACTAATTGGGAGAGGTGCTGTGTTAATACCAGTAACAACCACCAGACTATTGTAAATAAACCGGGGGACTGTGGATTCCCCCAAAAGATTTGCCACTTTTCTAGATGCCTATTTTATGAGGGAAAAAAGTGACAGTTTTTAATGCCCACTGGGGCTAGTGTTCAGGGATTCCCTAAGAGAATGTTCTTTTAAATGCCCAGCCTTTTATTTAGCCCACAGGGGTTTGTTTTAATTTAAAGACTTTGGCTGTGACCCTATACACAAACAGACAACTCTCCACAAACCCACCCACAGAAAATTCCCTTAGCTTCTGGCCCCACCAAGCTGTATTTGGATTCAAGGTTTGGGGAGAAAAAAGGCTCTGTATTATTGAGGGGTTGTTGAGAACCTGTTGTCTACAGAAGTCCCCTTAGGAGGAGGGCACAACAAATACATGGAGACAAAGTCTAAACAGAACGATCTTTAGGAGGGCCTGGGAACTTGTCTTCTTTTTCTCCTCTCCCTCCCACCCCCATGCTGTTGGATAGTGTATTTATTTTCTAGGGCTACTATGACAAATTATCAGAAACTGGATGATGTTAAAAAAAACAGAAATTTATTCTGTCATAATTCCGGAAAGCAGAAGTCCAGAATCAAGGTTTCCACAGGACCAGGGAGATTCTGTTCCTTGCCTCTTCCAGCTTCTGGTGGCTCCAGGATCTCCTTGGCTTGTGGCTACATCACTCCAATCTTTGCCCCGTCTTCACATGGCCTTCTCTTTTGTGTGTCTTTGCTTCTTTTGTGTCTTGTAAGGACACTTAGCATTGGAATGAGAGCCCACCTGGATAATCCAGGATGATCTCTTCCCAAGATCCTTAAATTAATTATTTACATCTGCAAAGACCCTCTTTCCAAATAAGGTCATAGTCACAGGTTCCAAGACATAAATATATCTCTTTGAGGGTCACCATTCAAACCTCTACAGGTAGTGAGTGCGTGCACACACACACACACTCACACAAATACACACACACTCTTCAAATATGGGAGAATAAAAAAAGACACCCATGGGTGACAGCCTGGGCTCTGGGTCGGTGGGGTAACTGCACTCTCCTATTCTTTCTAGGTGAGTTGTCTGGGAACAACGGATGTATGTTGAGTCTGGGGACTATAATGCTCCTTTCCACTACGACTATGAGCTCTAAAATCAGTGAGAAAGTGGGTCCTGCCTAGAATCCCTAAAGAGTTAAATTTCTTCTTTCAAATGCTTACTTTGGAGAAATGGATCATGGAAGAGCATACTTGGGGAAAATATACCTGGCATTTATAGAGCATAAAATCCGACAGGCACCATCAATTAAACATCCACTATAACACACCTTCAGAGAGGTGTTTTGCAAATAACAGTCAACCAGACTAAGAAAGCTGAAATATGTTCAGGGTGTGTGGTTAAATAATTAAATTAATCTGGAGCACCTGCTGCGTAGACAATCTCTGCTCATCAACATGGTCTCCAAAAACATTCTGGAGGACTAATTTAATGCCAACTAGTAGGAATAAAGCAAAATCCTATTTTTTCCAATGGAAATTAACTTCTCAAATAAAGCAGCTAAGAAGATGGAGAAAGCCCATGGGCTTTAATAAAATCTCTCTGGTATTCTGTTAGGATGCACCTCCAGAAGCTGCATTTGCCTTTTTGCTCACATGCCTGCCTTCTCAATCAGGTAGAAATTGCATACTTAGTCCGGGCCAGTCTTGTCAAGACTGGATACTTTCTCTAAAAATTCACTTCAAGTCTTAAACTTATGGCTTTCAAATAACTTCCTCCACAGGGGAATCTCCTAGCACTTCCCCTTCCTCCTTATTTTTGAATTTTTAAAGGATTGCTGGATGTGGCTCTCCAGCTTTATTTCACTGTCTGCCTTTCTCATCCCTTGCTTGTCTTCATCCTGTTTCTCCATGGATGCCCCAACTCTGTGAATCAAAGTAGGGTTCATGGATAGGAATCACCTGGGAGCTTGTTAGGCCAGTAGCATCTCAGACACCATCCCAGACTGACTATCTACGTCCCACCTATAAGCACATTAAAATGTGAGATGCATTCCCTAACTCACACTGCCTCACGAGGTTATGACATTTACTTTGGCCTAGGCTCCCAGCAAGCCTGCTCTCTTGTTTAGGACCTTGCTGATATTTGTATAGAACAGTGGTTTCCAACCCTAGCTGCACACCAAAATCTCCTGAAGAGTTGTGGGTGTTGATTTTTTTTCTTTTTATCAGAAAAGTTCCACCCTCAGAGATCTTGATTTAATTTGTTAAGAGTGAAGCCCTGGCAGTATTTTTTTTTTTGACTCTTTTCAAGAGATTCTAATGTGCAACCAGGTTTGAAAACACTGCCATAGAATAATGGTTCTCAGAGTGCAATTCCTGAGCCAGCAGCAGCAGCAGCATCACCTGAACTTATTAGAAATGCAAATTCTTGGGCTCCCATCTGAGATCTTCTACACCAGAAATTTGGTGGGGAGGGACAATCTGTGTTTTAAAAAGCTCTCCAGGTTATTTTTACAAGGGTAAAGTTTAAGAAATACTGCTATCGAGTATTTCTCACTCAAAATTCTATGGAAGTTACAAAAATGAGTGAAGTCTAGTCCTTACTCTGGAGGAACAAAAATTTACTTGGAAGAAACGGCTTGGACATAAGGACAGAACTAAGCACAGCACACATTTAGATTCCTGTAATTCTACTCAGAATGTGACAAAGTACAAACAAAGGGCAAGTGAGTGAGTAGGAAAAAATCTATTACTCCTGAGTGGAAAATGTTTGTACAAATAGGAAATGTATGCAGGTGACACAACCATAAATAATAGGAGGGAGGAGGACATTTAGGTGATTAGTCTGGCTTGTTGGAGGATAGATCAAAACAATAAATAGATGGTAACCAAACTATGAACGATTTTGAATATCATGCTAAGCAATCCAAGTATTTCTAAGAAAATACTACCAGGAATATAATATTTAATGTATGAGCTGTAGTTAGCTAGATAAAGGCAAAAAAGAAGGTAAGGAAATTTGCAGGCAGTGAAAAGAACATGGATAAAGGCCCTAGGATAGAAAAAACCATAGTTATCTGCAATATAATCCCTAATCAGAGTTTTGTGAAGCAGTCATGTAGGATGCAGGGTTTGAGGACTCATATGTAAGGATGATGAGAAGGTGATTTTACAGAGGAAAGATTGATAGGACTTGTGACCTTGAAGTTCCAATTCAATTCTAAGAGACTCCCTGCCTGATTATACTTACTTAATAGAATTCTCCTATTTATTAAGACCTCCTTGGTTCCTTATCTTCCTAATTCCTTTCTTCCCATATAAACTAATGGGATGCTCTGAATAACTAAAATTTTGAAGTAGGAAAATTTTATGATACAGCACAAACTTGAAGGCAGCCACAGTAATGCAGTATTGAAAAAAACTTAATAATGGGTGTGTGGAGTTCATTTGTAACTATAACTTCTTGGAGGGCTACCATTTAGAATTATCTCCTGGACTGATTCCTAGTGTTATAAAAAGAAAATTAAATGTAGTGGGCATTTGCTGGGTTTTGATGCTTCACAGCCATTCTTGCCCTGTGAGGTAACAGGACCCTAATTCCTTAATTTTTCTCTGCCCCACAGTCCTGACACCACATCCTATCTCCCAACCCCCCCTTAAGTTCTCAGGTTATATGCTCTCACATGGTGCTGAAAGGTGAAAATGTGGGACTCAAGTCTGACCAATCAGGACATCATATTTCCTTAACCACAGGGATTGACTGGTTACATATGGCCCCAAACACCGGATGATGGAAACTGATGAGAGTATTCTAAAATTTGAAAGAGTAGTTCAGTGAGGCAGAACTTGCCCTCCTAGCTATCATAACACCCTATAAATCAATCTGTAGTAATTTAAATAGTGTAACATTGGTTAAGGCAGCAGTCCCCAACCTTTTTGGCACCAGGGACTGGGTTCATGGAAGACAATTTTTCCACGGATGGTTGGGGGAAGTGTAGGTGGAGCTCAGGTGGTGATGTGAGCGATGGGAAGTGGTTGTAAGGCTGTAAATACAGATGATGCTTCCCTTGCATGCTGGCACGCTTGCCCGCCTGCTGCTCACCTCCTGCTGTGTGGTCCCCCCAACCCTAAGTTTCATGGAAGCAGGGCAGAGTTCTGCAGCCCGGTCCCTAACAGGCCACCTGCTGGTACTGGTCCATGGCCCAGGGTTGAGGACCACAGGGTTAAGGAATGATCAAATAGACCAATGGAACAACATGGAGAGTCCAGAAACAGAAACAAACATATGGAATTTATATTTGTAAGGATATTATTTAAAAATTAGTGATGCAAACAAAACTAGTAAAACAAAAAATGGAAGATTTCATAAGTAATGTTGGAAAAATTGGCTATTTGGGAAAATAAAAGTTAGATCCCTACTATATACTAGTCCAAAACTGAATTCTAGACAGTTTAAAATACTAAGTGTAAAATCCTGTCAAATAGTGGTTTTCAAATTATTGCTTCATATTTTAATCATATGGTAAGCTTTTAAAATTCCCTGGATCTATTACATATCAATTAAGTGACAATCTGTGGATGTGGAACCCAAGTATCAGTAATTTTAAAGCTTCTCTGGTGTCTCTGCTGTGTATCAGAATTTGCGAACTCTTTCTGGTTAATAGAAAAACTTGCATGTGAGCTTTCTAAAAGTCAAAGCAAAGAAATGGTTAACAATAGGTGACAAAGTTTTCTTTTAAAAAAAAGTTAAATGTTCAGGAGATTTACCAGTCTCCTGGTGTTGAAAATAGAGAAAAATACACCCATTTAAAAACTTCATAAATTAACGGCACATTCTAAAACCTTATTAAATTAACAGTGGCTTTGTAACACTAATGCCTATGCTAGTTGTGCTTTTCCACCCTTAAACCTCATCAGAAAGTTCACAGTTGCCTGGCTATAGAGGAATCAGAGAAATGACTGGAGAAAATTCAGCACATTTTTCCTGTCAATAGCCAGGGTAGTTACCTATTTGAATGGATGATGGCTTCACCAACATCAAAAATAGCTCACCTCATTTTATGTATTTGTACCACTCTATTCACCAGTTCTCCATATTATTTAGCATTGAGTACACCTGACCCTGGAGCCCTAAGGCTGATGTTTTTGACTTTAAGTATGTAGACCATTTCTTATATCTAACTCTAGATCATGCAATCTTTTTACCCTGAGCTTAGACGTAACTTCTCAATCTTTCCATCATAAGCTCTAGACTGTCACTGTTAAATAATTAGAATTGATATATTAACTGAAATATGTCTGTCCTGCCTGTTCTAGACACCTACAGGAATTCTCTGTTTCATTGTGACCACAGAGAGGGAGCCACACTTAGTGGGTAATCTAGTGGGAAAGGGGTCCCAGAAATATGGGCTGAGCCCCTGAAACTGGAGGAATGCTGGGATGAAGATTGTGTAGCAGGAATTAATCATCTACCTCTAAGGCTGAGGCCACAGAAAGAAGAAATCAGATGTCAAGAACTGTGAAGGGTCTGAGATTTCACCCTACTTGCTAGCCGACAAGTCAACCTGCTACTTTCAGAGATGATCTCAGAACACATGCGACTCCTGGATCAGAGACAATGGACTTTATTAATGACAGCAAAGGAGGCAGCAAAAGCTTCGTGTTCTCATCAGTTGCTCTTGTCACTCAAGTCCCACAAGGAGGGGAGAGTTGAGGTTGTGCAGAGGGAGATGCAGCACACACAGTAGGTTTGTGCCAAAGCTGAAGAACCCCAGAATTATAAAACACCAAATCTATGAAGGGAGCTGCAAGCAAACTTAGCCAAACTTTGCCGTGGAGGGAGGCATTATCATCATTATACTGCCCTCTGCCGTGGAGGGAGAGACTACTTCCATCTTCCAAGGATGTTTGCTATACATTCTTAGAAAGATAGTCCAAGGATGTGCTGAAATGCCATGGAATAATACCTTTCAATATGAGGAACTGAAGATAGCAGATAGGACCCCAGAATACAACAGGAATAAAACAAGAAGACAAAAGATTAAATAAAATCAGCAGCCAATATTAGAATACCACTTTTCCACTTCAGATGATTAATGAATTGGGTTTCCAGTTAGAGAAATGATGTATGAATCTAGGATGCAATGGGAATTTTCTCTGTCCATATTAATTTAATGTCCACAACCAAAAACTAGACTCATCATAGGTCTCTACAGGTAAAATGAAAGTTAAAGTATTACTCAGGATGCTACGTTTTTACCTGCTGCAAGGAAATTAAACGGTTTTGCTTCCCAAATGCACTTCTATTTTCCTTCTCATTATGGATTTCATTAGAGGTGTACAGCCCACTAAGAACATAGCCGAAGGATATAATTATTATCTGATGTCTTGCAACTCCAATTAAATTAGTCACTTTAAGAATGTTGAAGCAATTGGGGAAATTCCCTGACACTAAATGGCTCTGGCATTTGCAGCAGTCTTGGTTAGTTCAGACTTGCACAGAGAACAGCTAGAGAGATGAGGATATAAAGATGTGCTGATTGTAAGTCAAGGAACCTGAGGAAAATCTAAATTAAACACATTTAATTTCAGCTCACCTTGAGAGACAGTCAATGAGAAATTCTCTCCCTCCCCCCAACAGGAAAAGTGATAGGAAGGCAAAAGTGGAAGGATGGACACTTGGGGCCCTCCCATAAGCTTACCATGAACTTTCTTCTTATTCAGAGCTGCCCTTGCTGATTTGGAGATATGTTCGGCTTGCTTTCCTCAGGATGCTATTGAATATACATGTGAGGCAATGCCCACAGCTAACTGAAAGATGATGTCATGTCAAGCAACATAGTGTAGCAAAAAGTGAACTGGGCTTGGAGTTCCAGCATGTGAACTGCAACTAACTGTCTGCGAAACCTTAGTCAAAGCCCTCCTTTGCTTTGAATCTCAGTTTCCTCCTTAATAAAATGTTTGAATATTCATTAGTTCTATGGTGTTTAAAAAATCTTTTTTGGAAGTGGTGCATTTCTGAGAGAATCTTTACAGACAAGTTGGTGGGAGGTAGATGAATGGGTTACAGAGAAAGACCAAGCAGCCAGACTTCAGCTTTCCCTTTCACCATAAAGGAAAACTCCCTCGGGGACCAGCTAGACTCATTCAGAGATTCAGACAGAAAACTGCAAGGGTGCCCAGCTAGCTCCCACACTGGGAAATGGCTCATACATGCTTTAATTGGAAATGAATCGGATTTAGTGCTATCTCCTTCTTGTTCATTTGTCCCTTTTGAGAGGGAACCTGGGGACAGATAACAGGGAGATAGAGCCATCTCTGGGTCAGAGTCCACCAGATGAATTAACTTAGGGAGCTCTTCTGAATTACAGGAACTAGGAGATGGCTAACAGAGACAGAGGAAAGAAAGCAGGAACAAAACTGCCCTCAGACACTAAAGCAAAGTGGTGACATGTTCCCTCGTCATTTGTACATGCCATCTGACCTCCTCTTCTGTTCTAGATTGTCATTTTAGTTAAATTCTATCTCCCTTCAATTCACCTCATGACAGGAAGGACTGGAAGCACACCTGCTACAACCCGGGAGTCCTAGGCTACTAGCAGCTGGCTTGACTCCCGACTGCCACACGTGGCTCTGAATGGATGCAAACTAGTGTTTTTCATCCTCCTTTGATTCCTTTTCAGCTTTTCTGAGAAGGCCTGGATTTCATTTGGAGTTAAGAAGATACTTTGATTTTTCCACAGGTGCCATATAAGCTGGACATATTTAGGGCCCTGGAAAACAAAGAATGTCTATATTCAGAGCTCTGCCCTGGTGAGCCACAGCCTAGTGGGAAGACCAGTGTGTAAACAGCAAGGGTCACCCAGGCTCTGCTGGGCAAGCAGACAGAGTAGAGCCTTCAATTCCTCATGCTATAGACTGGTGAGGACATAGAACTCAGAAATAAAGGTAATGACACTATGTCCAAAGTGTCAAAAACAATTTCAAAATTAACCTGAAAGCATTCTAATTGGTTTTTATAGAGAGAAAAAGTTCACCCAGAACATGCTATTTGTCCTGAAAAAGAAATATGACATGCCGAAAATTGTCATGCTGTAAATAGCACAGCAACTGCTAATGAAGAAAAATCCCAAGAAATAGATTTCCATGAAAAATTCCTCAAAAATCCATGTCCTGTCACCTCAAATCTTCAGATGTCTTGGCCTATGAGTTAGGCCAGTTTATTTTCGTTAGGGCCTAATTTGGGACTCTTCATTTTGGTGTGGAAATAATGGACAGGTGGCAAAAGTATACCATATAGGGAACAATAAATAGACTTGGGGTTTTTAAGAAGGCTTTTAACCAAAAGCACTTTGGAATAATTCACCTAGAGGGGAAGAAGTATGTAATCTGGCAGATTCAAAATCAGTTGAGTACACCTGTTAGATAAAGCGAGTGCCCTGCGCTGCTTCCCATCACTCGTCACACATACAACGCTTGCTAAATGTCTTAATTTGGCAAGGTGGGGTCTGTCTCCTAATTTTACTACTTTAGCCCAAGAGTTTGCTCGGTACATATTATATAAAGATCTTAATTTGCATTAGCCATGACAGAATTTCACTGAGAGAAATAGAAGGTGGGAGAGAAGCCTTGTGTATTTATATGCCTATTCTCAGAGAATCAGTGAAACAGCAGCTAAAACAGTCGCATGTTTTTCCATCCACTCAGCCAGGAAGGTCTGAAATGATAACATTTAGTAGCATGTCCTCTACCTTCAGAGCTGCCATTGCAGTCCCACATTTAATTTGAGTTCCTTATTGAATGATTGTTGTCAATAAATATTGACTAAATAAATGAAGCAGACAGAGGATTTTGGAAATAGGCCCAGCATTTCCTGAGTCAAATCAACAGTCCTTCCCCAAAGGCTGAAGATGTGAGCCTGACTTCACATGAAAATCTTTTTTTAACATGAGATCTTTTAGGACAGCAGTCCCCAACCTTTTTGGCTCCAGGGACCGAGTGATGGGGATCTATCTGCTGTAAACACAGATGAAGCTTTGCTGGCTTGCCTGCTGCTCACCTCCTGCTGTGTGGCTCAGCTCCTAACAGGCCACAGACCGGACCTGTACCAGTCCAAGGCTTGGGGTCAGGGACCAGAGTTTTAGGAAATATTGATTCCATGGCGCTGCACCCGAAGACTCTGATATAGCCAAGGCAACAGTGTCTCACTCACTTAGACCTATCAGCAATGAGAGGCCCACTTCAGGCAACTTGGGGTTTCAAATTATAAAGTGTAGTAATCAGGGGAACAGGTGCTTTTTTATAGGGATATAAGATATTTAGAAAGATACATACAATTGGTGGGAAACACCACCCATATTTGTGATTTAAAACTATGTACAGGCATGATCACATGGTTATGTATGTTGGAAAAAAATCTCTGTCTGACATTAGTAGAAATAGAATATACTAAATAAATGGCTTTAGAAGAAGTGGGTTTGGTTAGCAATATATATATAACCAAGATAGTGAAAAGAAAGACAAAAGTACGAATCTTCAAAAAAGAGCAATAAACCAGAACCCAGATGGAATTTAACCAAGAAGAATAGAGATTCTGCCTAGTATTCAGCAGTACAGAAATCACTACTGGTTGTCCTGACTACAGCAACCCCTTCCAAACTAGTAATATTATCTGAAGAAAATCACAGGCAAATGAAGGAAATAACATTCAGAGAAGGAATGATGTGTGGACCAGTGAACTTCACCCTAGAGGAGGGCGTGAGATGAGACTTCAGAAGGCTTAGCAGAAGACAAAGTATTGATCTCTCAAGGGCTAAATCTTGGGTCATAAATGAAAAGTGTGTCAGTATCCCGCAAGCTCCAGAGAGTCTTAGAAATGACAGTGGCCCTGTCCTTTATACTTAGGACAGAGTATCAAGGTGAATAAATTAAGTGTGCAACTACATTGCACCATTTGTTCTACCAGGTGACATTGCTTCTTGGGAGAGAGGATAATGGCTTTTGTAAATTGGGGACTGTGTCAGCTTGCTGCCTAGAGTGCCTTCCTTGTCCCTGGCGGCCATCAAGGACTTTGGAGGATCCTCCATGAGGGTGACTAGGAAGTGAGGACTGAAGATCTTAGCATACCAATATGACTAGTACCCTGCGGTAGTACAGTGAAAAATGAGTAGGTCTCCCAAGTTTCACGAGTCCTAGAAGCAGCTCTGAAATGATCTGATGTTTTGAAAGATGAGTGTGGTTAGGATGAAAGAAATTTTTTGGGTTCATACTAGAACAAAATCTAGACCTCATGATTCTGTCTTCACAGACTCATTGCTTGTGCATGAATAAGTGTATAATCCCCATGTGAGTCTACCAGTGACCCATGGACCTACTAAGAGCTGTGGAAGTAAGACAGGAATGAAGTGAAAATATGAAAACGTCATTAGCTAATTGTGATTATTTCCATGGGTGATCTGAGCAGGTACTCTTCTTGAAGTCATGAGATCTGGGTTCTGTTTCCAGCTTCACACATACAAACACCAGTATCTACAACAAAGCACTGATGGCTTCTACCTGTGTTAAGCAGATGTTTGGTTAAGAAACACTCTGGAAGGGAGGGAGGGTTTTTTCCTAGGCTATGTAGAATCCCTGAAAGGTGGAACTTTCGCTGTATCACTGTGCTCCCCTAGTGGGTTGTGCCTGCTGCTCTCGTGACAGCCATTTATTTTGCTGTGGCCCCCGTAGCTGCTGACATGCCTGTCGCCCAGGGCAGCAGCTTATTCACCCATCTGCACTGCACCTGCTGGCAGCAACATTAGGACCTAGTAGCTGTTTAATGATGATTTGTATCCATTTTTTTGGTCCCCAAAAGTTGAATATTGGCAATTTTATTTTCATCCAATTCAACTTAACAAATTCCATGTTTACCTTGCTAAAAAAAAAAGAAAATATAATTCTGTTAGTTCTTGTTTAATTTTGTTGATGCATAGGAGGCATTGAGGATTAGAGAAAAGAAACTGGCCTTTGAAGTCAACCCACCATCTGGATTTAGATATTAGTACCTCAGAATCTTTAGTTGAGGAACTTGAAAAAGTCACTAGACCTCTTTGACCTTCAATTTCTCCTCTGTAAAATGGGGATGATAATACCTATATTAGCTTCTTTTCATGATTGTATAATGATAAAAATGAACTCATACATATTAAGGAGCTTAGTAAGCTGGAAAGAAATATGAGAACGTGTGGTATTTCTAATGCCAATTTATAAATATGATTATTTCATATATACTCAAATGTTGCCCTCATTGGAGAAGATAGCAGGATTCTCAACTACAAAAATGTTTTAGTTCTGGCTGCAGATCTGTGTCTGAGGTTATCTGCAAGGCAAAGTCTCAAAATTATCCCCAAATCGAAAGAGTGGCTATATTCAGTGATCATCAAGAAAGCAAATATTAAAGAAGGATACATTAAGTGATTTTTTAATTGAAAAAACAGTATCTGCTTTATCATTCTAAAACTAAGAAAACACATCAACATTATTTTTCACACCTGGTGAGTGATGAGGTTGCTTTTGTGATTTTGAGCTACCACAATTTAATTATGATCTATAGGCAGTACCAACCAAAAAAGACAAAATTACAATTTTATCCATTTTAATTTTAATTTTTATTCATTCCTTCTCTAATCATTTGCTTCATTGAGCATTTGCATGGTTAATTTCACTGAATTATTTTAACTACTGAATAGTGGGCTTTTATCTGGACTTTTAAAAGTTCCTCATTAGAAAACACTTATAAGTTTAAAATAGGCTTTAGTTGTGGCCGGGAATCCTTATAAAACGGTTAAGCAGCATTGACTTCAAGTTGGAAAGCAAGACTTTGAGATCATTTTAAAATTTAGAGTACTATTTTCTAAAATGCACAGAGGCAATGCACACTTTGGCAGCATCCACCAGGTCATTTTATCAGCTATTAGTGTAAGTGTGCATCTTTTGGAGGTGGCCTTGGTGCACAGTGCCATTCATGACTTCTCTACTGAGAAATAACATAAGAAAAAGCACTCATCATTGCCTCACACGCCAGGAAGGACACTGCTGGTCATGAATATGGAAAGCAATGCCAAGAACAAGGTGACTTATCAGGGAAAAAGAGAAAGGTCTGAGTTGAACAGTGATTGCAAAATGGGGAGAATATAGTAACTGGACAGCAGCATGATATGGAAAGAAAAATGAAAAAAAAAAAAACTTTGGATTTAGACTTACTAGGAATAAGACCTCAGGAAAATGATTTACCTTCTCTGAGCCACCATTTTATTATTATTAAATGGGAATAATAGCAACTATCTCCTAGGATTGTTATAAGGGTTAAATGAATTGATTTATATCAGATTAAATGGGTGCTTACTATATGGTTTGTCTCTTTTACTTTTCTCCTCTTCAAGGCAGGTAGAAAATTAAAATTAGAGAATGAAATAAACCCTGATGGACGTGTAGAAAGTGCCAATAAAATTTCACAGGTTGGACTGCAGACTCCTACAATGCTTGACCTTTCTGGAGCATTTTTAGGACTGAGGGATACCTCCTTCCCCTTATTCTGAGACCGAGTTGACTTGATATCTTGCCTGCTGCTTCCTCCTTTCCTGTGGCATGCCAAGAAGGAAATTTAGCTGAGGAAAAGAGATATCTGATCCACTGGGGTAGGCATTCCCCAAAATAGCTCTCTCCCTCAATCTCTGTGAGGTTGACTAGTGGAAAGACATTCAAAGCTGGAGCTACCCATATGTGTCCATGATGCAGAGGAGCAAAGGGCTGCCCTGATGAAAGGGAGGAGGGATAGGAGAAGTTGGGCAATGACCGTCACAATCTGATGGCCTCTAGGACTTTAGAGCAGACTGAGGCGTGGCTGGGTGCGTCCTCTTTAGTTCTCCTTATCTACAATCTGGAAGAACCAGAGATACTGCTGCATACACTAGGGCTGATGAAAGTTATTTCTGAGTGACAGGAAGTTGATTTTTATAGGTCAAAAATATCACGTCAAGATCGGGTGCAATGGCTCACACCTGTAATCCCAGCATTTTGGGAGGTAGAGGCAGCATGACTGCTTCAGGCTAGGAGTCCAAGACCAGCCTAAGCAACATAGCAAGACCCCGTCTCTACAAAAATAAAAAATTAACCAGGTATGGTGGCATGCACCTGCAGTTCTAGCTACTCGGGAGGCTGAGGCTGGAGGATCACTTGAGCCCAGGAGCTCTAGGTTACGGTGAGCTGTGATTGCACCACTGCACTCCAGCCTGGGTGACAGAGTGAGATTCTGTGTCTAAAAAAATAAAATTAAAAAAAAATCACATCAGCTTGGTATCTTATAAAATAGGCAAAGAAGATCAGCCGTTAGAATGAGGGAAAAGGTGATTCTGAGGTTACACACCAGAGAGTAACAAATAAAGTGTGATCTTCTCTAACCATCTTCAGATTCTACTCAGCTTTTCAGGGTGCACCCAAGCATGCTTCAGTAATGGACCCACGGTTTACCTGCACCGCTCTCAGCCACTGTTTCCAGGCCTCCACCTGTCCTCAGCCAATCTTGAATTAGGGAATTATTTACCTGTTACTTTTCTAAAATCTATATAAAGTCACAATGTTCTAGTGATAGAAATGACAGCAGAATCCAAGTCCCACTCCACACAACCCAGGGTGCTGATACCTACGACATATTTGTCCCGTTTGTCTTCTACCATTTACTCTCGTTCCTTCCATAATTGCGTTAGAAAGAGGGAAGAACAAAATTGTCCAAAAAAAAAATCTGGAATCTTAGAAAGACTGAATCACAAAACCTTCAGCAAAATTTTCATTCCAGATGCCAATCAATTCCAATAGAAATTCATTTGGAATCTCATTTTTCCCCAAGGAGAAATATTTGAGATTTATGATTATTTTGCAAGTATGGAAACAATCTATGATAAGGTCATAACTTGAAAAAAAAATTGTCCAATATCTTTAGATGAGCCCAGAGACATAATAAAGGCCTTAAACTTGAAATTTTCTTTAAATTAACCAATAACGGACTTGTTTAATAAAATACAATCTTAGACGAGGTTTGTATGAGCTGCCAGGCCCTGATCATTCTCTTGACAGGCTGGTCTGTGTTATGCTCAACCCATTTCTGTATGGATTGGAGGCCAGTAGTGATGGTAACAGATCACGTGACCTTCCCAAAGCCCTCAGTCTTATAAGAAGCTTGCCCTGAATAAAAACCACCTTTCACCCAGCAATTGTCACCTATGTGGCAAAAAGCACTAAGGAAACATAATTACTAATATTATGCATTTTTAAACTTTTATTCCAAGGCTAAATATTTTAAATAAATCCTTCTTGCTTGTTTAGACATCTTAAACTACAAGATACTAGAATTTCACCCCATTCTTAGCAAACATCCTGTTCAAACTAACCAAAGAAAATCAACATTCATTAAGCAATGAATAATAAAATCCAAGGACTTAAGCAAAGTATATGTACTGCATAAATTTGCTAATGATTCTTTCCACATTTTTATTTCCAGTCATCTTTCCAAGTATGCGGCAATAACAAAAGTTCCACCATTGCATGATTTGAACCCCTTATAGTGTTCTACTCACCCTCACTTGCTTGAGTCTCCAAATATTTGAAGCAAAACCCTCTTTCTGGACTGTTTGTGACACAGAAATCTTATATCAAAAACCAACTAAGGAGGTATATTGTGTAAATTTAGGGCCAGAAAAGTTTTTGGTCTTTCTGTTAAAGCTCATAATACCCCCAAATTCTCAGGGAACATGGATAGTAATCTGAATTCCTAATAGAAATAGGCTTACATTTCTTTGTAAATGTAATCTCTGCTCTGATTTAAGGACATCTTGGACAAATATAGAACTTACTAGAGTGTTCTCAAAGTATGGTACACAGAGCCCTAGGTATCCTCAAGATACTTTCCAGTGGTCTTCAAGGTCAAAACTGTTTTCATAATAATTTCAAGACATTATTTGACCTTTTCACTGTGTTGACATTTGTACTAATGATGCACAAGGAATCGTGAGCAGAACTGCTGGTGCCTTAGCATGATTCGAGACTTAGGTACCAAACTGTTCCAGTAGTCAGTGTATTTCTCAAGTCCACTCACCTGCAGGCAGGAGAAAATGCCAATTTTATTTAAAAATGTTCTCGTTGAAGTTATAAAAAATATTAATTTTATTTCCATATCAACACTTTGTTTTACACAGCTTTTAATATTCTTTGTGACAAAATGGGCAATTTATATAAAACAATTTTGTTGCATACTGAAGTATAGTGGTTATTTCAAAGAAAAGCACTTGTATAATTGTTTGACTTGTGAGATGAACTATCTGCTTTTTTCATTAACATGATTTTTATTGAAAGAATGACTAATAAACTATGATTATTCAGACTTGGGTACTCAGCAGGCACTTTCTCAAAAATCAATTAGTGAATCTGTCACTTTGAAAAAATCTGACAACTTTTAAGCAAAAATTCAAATTCTGGAAAATGTGTGTCTTTCACCAAGACATTGAAAGCTTCCCAGTACTTACAGACTTTTCAGCAGTGTGATTTTAACAAATGTAATTTTCTTACAATTTATAATGAAATCTGTCAACATTTGGAATATCTACAAGTTTTATAAAAAACATGCTATTCATGTTAATAAAGGTTTTATTGTTATTTTAAATGAATTAATGAATACGTTTTTTTAAATTTCTCAGCTTTAATTCCTCATATAAAAGGTGTCAATGGATATAACCTACATCAACAAAAGCTCTTTGAAGTCCTGAATAATTTTAAGAGTATAAAGATTTTGAGATCAAAAAGTTTGAGATCTGCTGCTTTAATAAAAGTTGATATGCTCAATCTACCATTATAAATTTCAGCAACATAACAAACTTTCTAAGTCAGGGGCTGAGACATTTACTAATGTCAGAAAGAAACTACTGAATGATCTTTTTCTTCAGAAAAAGTCACTAACAGTCTTGCTCATATAGCTTCATATAAATTATGCTAGTAAATCTAGGAAGCACAGTATGTGTCATTCTGTAAAGCAATTATTTCAATCAAGATAGCAGTATATGATTTTCATTCATATAATATTTCTGATAACAACATCCAATTGGCACATCCATTTTATGTCCACTGTGTTAATTTTATGTTAAAAGAAATCCAATAGTGCTCAATTACATTTGTCTCCAAATTAAATTAGCATTACATGAATTTAATGGGTATCTTAATTAGACCATGCCATTAAGAGGATTTTATACAAATTAAATCCCACCTCTGCATAGTTCAACCTTCTTTGTGCTAAACACAGAATGAAAATTCCTTAAAACATAGGGAGCATAAAA
Organism: Daubentonia madagascariensis; assembly: GCA_023783475.1. NCBI lineage: Eukaryota > Metazoa > Chordata > Mammalia > Primates > Daubentoniidae > Daubentonia > Daubentonia madagascariensis. The sequence continues at coordinate 72,167,514 of JAKFHU010002088.1, read as the reverse complement.
ATATCTTATATTGCAAACAGAAAAGGAAAACAATGAGGAAATTAAACTAACACAAGTTTAAGCAAGACTCACTTCAACTAGAAATTACCTTATTTTTTCTACGAGTCTTCTAGTAGTAGTAGAACATTCTATTCCACTAAAATAGTAAAACCTCTATTTTGAAAAATGAAGCAATCTCAGCACAGTCCCCTGAGATTCTTTTAACCTTTCTGAGACCATGAATTACCAAAGGCAACCTTGTTTTCTTTCTTGGCCCTTTGATTTAAGTTCATCAATTTTTCTAAAAAAATGTTAATTTTATTAAATAGAGTTGATATAGAATCAGATCACAACATACTTCAAAAACAACTCGACAATAAAAGTTTCATATAATCTTCTCTACGACTAATATTACTATAGTTTTACTTGTTATAATAATGGGCAACATTCACTGAGTGATTACTATGTGTCCAGCAATCTGCTACTTACTTAGCATAAATTATCTCTATTCCTTGTTACATTTCTGCAAAGTAGACATTATTATTCCTCATTCACAACCAGGCAAAATGAAGCTCAGAGAAGTGAAGAAATTTGCTCAAAGTCACACAGATAATAAGTGATAGAACCTGCTGATTTCAAAGCCTGTTTTTTTTTCCCCACAATGTTACTTCAACAGTGCCTTTGAGAGGCAACTGATTATTTTACCTCTGCAGCCAGACTGCCTTGGGTTGAATCATAGCTCCTCCACTCTGTGGCCATGTGTATTTAGGTGAATAATTAATTCCTCTGCCTCACTGATCAATTCATGATAGGCATTTAATAGGGACAGACAAATAAAAAACTAAAGGAAATGGCTCTGTATAGGGATAGGGAATGCAGCGGAAAGGACAGGAATAGGAGTGAGGCTTCTCTGAATGTATTTTTTATATTGGTTTAACTTTTAAACTACATAAAATCTTGCATATTTGAAAACCAAAATCTTACCTAAAAGAAAAAGATAGCAGCTGCTAAAATTTAGCACTAGCAGAATCAAATGGACTTAATTGATAACAAAATCATGCAGATTAAAAAATTGTTTCAAGTATCTGTTGAACACAATATTACTTCTACATTTTAGTGGGGTATCTTTTTAAATATATCTGTGAAACGTATCTGCTGAGAAGATGTTGTATCTAAATTTCACTCAGTAAATTTAATAGTAATACATACATATACACAATTAAAATAAAGCAAATTGTAACCCATTAATGTAAATTAAAATCCACAAAAATAGTTAAGAGCCAAGATTTTCAGTGTAATAAAAGAAAAAAAAGGATGAAATAAAAGAAGTAAAAAAAATCTGAAATGTTATATTTGTAATGGAAATATCAATACAAAGTAATTAATTTCCATTTAAATATATCTTTTGGTTCTGCCCACTAAAAAGGGCCAGAAGCAATGATACCCCAGTAGCAATAAACATACCTAGCACCCAGATTTTGCTTTCTAAATACAATTTCCCATGAACAGAACCAGAGCTATATGGAGAAATGGCTAATTCTAGGTCTGAGGTTTGGAAAATACTAGGGCATCCTGGCATAAGTGAGTGAGCAAATATTTATTGGGTCTTATCAAAAAGGGATAAAGCAGCCAGCTTGAAGGAACATGCATTGTCAAGTCTGGGACAAATTTAACAGCAAAAATAATCAGAATGGTAATTAATTGAAACCCAATAATATAAATTAAAATCTCCAAGTCCATAGTTATGCTCAAAGAAAGGAGAACAAAAAGGAAATGTTTCACTGAAAAAATTTAGTTAATAAATACAGAAGGAAAAATATATTTATAAAATTACCATTTTTCAAACCCATGATATTGTAATTTATTAAGAAATATATCAGTAATAAATGCTAACGTTGAGAAGTTGTTGGAGAACAGAGTTTTCACAGATTTCTTACTAACTACAAAGGGAAAAGCATAAAGTAAAAATATTAGCCAAGTCAATGCATTTAGATCTCTAATATTAGGACAATCTCTTATGATATAATAAGAAAGCAACATCTATGAACTATTCTTGCAGAAAAGAGAGAGAGGGAAAAAAAATGTTTAACCTGAAGCTAACTTATGTAAGTTTATAGGAAATATAGAAGGTAGGGGAACATGTTGAACTGTAACAAGATGAAACAATCAGTCAAATACAGATTATGGGATATTCTTTCATAAGAATACCCTGAATTTTGTAAAAATACAGTGTCATAAAAAAATGGAGGGAATATCCTAGACTAAAAGAGACTAAAGAGACATAACCACAAATGGGTAAAGCCAGATTGGATAATGATTAAATAAATAATAACAGCTACAAAGACATCAGTGCAACATTTGGGAAATTTTTTATATAAACTAGATACTAGATGATTTGGAATAATTGGTAATTTTTTTTTTATTCCTAATAATGATAGTGTGGTCCTAGAAGCAATTGTCCTTGTTCTTAGGAAGTGCCGGGTAAGTTTTAGAGGTGAAGTGTCTTGATATCTTTGATTTATTTTAAATGAGAAAGAGAAATAGAAGAGAGACAGAGAGAAAAAAATATACATGGTCAAACGTCACCAATCTTTTTCCTGACACTGTATGGACACACAAGCAGGCCCTGTGCATTTCCTGGTCATTGTCAGATCATAAAAATTCCTCCCACCCTGAGCACTCTTAAGTCCATAATAGTTGGAGTAATCCAAATGCCCAACTTATTTTAAAGTGAAACCATCCTCCATCCTCTAGCTCATGTCTGTCCTGAGCATGGAAAAGGAGAGTTTCTTTGAGTTCCCCAGTGAACTCTTCCCTCATTCACAGGTTTACTCAGTTGGGAGTGGTGCAAGGGGAACACAGCCAGGCAACGGGTGGCACTGATTCTGAGGATGGCAAGCTTTTAAAGTGAACTCTTCGTGAGACACATACGTGGGTTTGTCAGAAACTCTACCACCCTATTTGCAAGCTGGGAAATGACCTCTTCTGGCTCCTTACTTTGACCTTGGCAGCCCTAGGCATTAGCACACATCTCTTTCTGTTGAAGTTTTCTCACCCCCCTCTAAGACGACTCCAGAATTTCCCTCTCTTCCCCACTCCCATCTTAGCCATATTTAGTCCCTGGAAAACATGAACTGTGTTCTGATAAACTCTGTACATTCAAGCAGTTTTCATTGCAGCAAATCTCCATTCTGCATGAAAACAACTGGCCAGCCATAATCTCAAGCTTTTCGATCTCTCAGGCATCAAATAGATACCAGTGTTCCAGCACCCCAGCTCTAGGGAGACACATACCAAATGTTCCAAACAGGGCCATTGAAGCCCTTTTCTTTAGACTTGAAATTAGGGAAAAACATGTCCACTCCTCCCCTTTAGTGGGGAAGGGGCTGGACATGGGCTGGGGAAAAACCTTTCCTAAAACTCTCTTCTAATCTACAACAAATTCTCTCAACCTCTCAAATCTCTTTCATAGACCAGAAGTGGATAGTCATCTAAGGGGTGCAAAACTGGCTCTTGGCCACCTCATTGGTAAGCCCTGCTTTGGTAATCTGGCACCACAGGCCTCTTCTTAAAACCTAGTCATGGTTGGCAGCCATTCTCTTGGGGTTTAAACAAGCTTGAGACAGGAAGACTCCTAATAACATCTTTTTTTATAGTAACATATTTGCCCTCTCATTTAATTTTAAATTATCAAATTAAAATGGAACAGAATAAGGGAGAGGAAAGTTGATAATAACTAGGCTCTTATTTTGAAGGAGCACAGAGAATGTCACCCCAAAATGTAGCTCCCTGGTATAATGACTATTTTGAATTAAAGACCCTTAGAGATCTATAGATAATAGAAGAGACTTTTCCCCTACATACATAAAGACCAGACAGACCTACTAAGGAGAAGAATTGTTTTTCCATGCCTCACCTGTCTCCCAACCCGCTGTCTCTCCCAAAGCACAGGATGAAGTTGTTCTCTGAAGTTCCCTTATTTGCCCAAAGACCACAGCTACCAAAGAAGAAAACAATTACCTCTGGTCCCTGCCCTGGTTTTCTTTAATTGAACTCATATCACAGGAAGGAAGATTAAAGTCTGTCAACAAACCTGGACAGACTTTTGTCACAAACCATTGTCTGCTTTTCTCCCCAGACCATTGTAGGTTCTTCAAGCCCATTGAATTGACATAAAAATAATTTACTATCCCCCTAAAATCATCCGTGCTTTCTCATCTTCCTTTCCCCTAAGAAGTAGGATATCTAAGCATCTGTACCACATTGGGATATTTGGCAATCACTCTGTCATTTCCCTGAGCGCATGCAAGATAGTAATAAGTTTGTGTGCCTTTTCTCTTATTAATCTGTATTTTTGTGAGTTGATTTTTCAGTGAAACTTCTGAAGGCAAAAGGGCAGCTTTCCCATTATTCCTATAAATTTATAAACTGATTTTTCAAGTCAGACTTTGCTTGCCCTATAACTTTGGAATTATTTTAGGTTTATTAATATTGGCCTGAACTGGACAGAATTAAAAAAAAACCCTTTCTAAACCAGTAGTTCCAGTTGTTTTTCTGAGCCTTTCAAAGAGCTATGAAATCCAAGAGAAGATGGAAAACCAACTCAAAGAAACAAGAAAAACAATTCAGGAAATGAATGAAAAATTTACTAAAGAGATAGAAATATTAAAAAACAACAAATAGAATTTCTGGAAATGAAAAATTCATTTCAGGAAATACAAAACACAGTGGAAATCTTTAAGAATAGAATAAACCAGGCAGAATGAAGAATTGAAGACAATTCTTTCTAATTAACCCAGTTAAAAATAAAAAACAAAGAATCAAGAGGAACGAACAAAGCCTATGAGAAATATGGGATTATGTAAAATGGCCAAATATAAGAATCATAGTCATCCCTGAGGATGAAAAAGAAAAAGCACAAGGACTGGAAAACCTGTTTGAGGGAATAATTGAGGAAATCTTCCCTGCTCTTGCTAGAGATTTAGACATCCAGATGCAAGAAGCTCAACAAACACCTGGGAGATTCATTGCAAAGAAGGGAATCACTAATACATACAGTCATCAGACTGGCCAAAGACAATAAAAAGAAGAAACTCCTGTGAGCAGTGAGGTGAAAACATCAAGCAACTTACAAAGGAAAACCTATGAGGCTAACCACAGACTTTTCAGCAGAGACCTTACAAGCCAGAGGGATTGGGGCCCTATCTTCAGTCTTTTTAAACAGAACAACTGCCAGCCTAGAATTTTGTATCCTGAAAAACTAAGTTTCATATATGAACAAGAAATAAAGACTTTTCCAGACAAGCAAACACTGAGGGAATTTGTCATGACCAGACCTGTCCTGCAGGAAATACTCAGAACTGCATTATACATGGATCAGCACAATAGACACACACCAGTGTAAAACCACCCAAAAGCTAAAGCTCGCAGCTCATATAAAGCAATAATAGCACAAGATAGGAAACAAAGCACTAAGGTACTAACCAATGTGATGAACAGAGCAGCATCCCATGTATCAATTCTATCACTCAACGTCAACCATCTGAATGCCCCACTCAAGAGACATAGGCTGGCTGAATGTATGAGAAAATACAACCCAAATATCTGCTGTCTCCAGGAAACACATCTAACCTGCAAGGACTAACACAGACTCAAGGTGAAGGAATGGAAAAAAATATTCCATGCAAATGGAAACCAAAAGAGAGCAGGTGTAGCCCTTCTCATATCAGATAAAATTGACTTTAAATCAACAATAGTAAAGAAAGACAAAGATGTGCATTATATAACAGTAAAGGGAGTGATTCAACAAGAAAACATAACAACCCTAAATATATACGCACCTAAGACAGGGACTCCCAGATTCATAAAGCAAATTTTACTAGCTCTAGCAAAGATATGAAGAGCAGCACTGAAATTGCCGGGGACTTCTACACCCCACTGACAGAGCTGGACAGATCATTGAAGCAGAAAATAAAGAAAGAAACACTGGACTTAAATGGGACTCTAGAACAAATGGGCCTAACAGACATTTACAGAATATTCTACCCCAAAACTACTGAATATACATTATTCTCATTATTCTCATGAGCCTGAAATAAACTCTTAAGAAGTCATCAGTATGATTTGAAATAGTATACTTTCTTATTACATTTGTCTAAATTACAGCAATTTTTAATTTTAGAAATTTAATTAATAATGTATTCTTTTTTTAAATATTAGAGCCAAATTATAAAATATAGAGAATCAAAGAGAGAAAGAAGCATAATCTCAGGGATAACTATTGCTAAAATATTCTAAATCTTCCAAATTGAATCAAGTTATGCAGATATTTATTTATGTTTATATGTATGTGTATATGTGTAAATACATACGGTTTCATAGCATGGTGTTTTCACTAATACTGTATATTAAGTATTTCACTTAATATTACATATTGTATAAACATCAATTTATGTAGATAAGCATATATGCGTATCATTGTTTTCCATGGCTATGTAATAGTCTTTTGAAAGTATATCCCAAATTTATTAATTGGTGGCCATTGAGGTTGTCTTCAGATTTTGAATATTATAAAAAAAGTTACGATGAACATCTGTGTATAAATACCTTTGAATACTCAACTATTTCCTTACACTAATTCCTAGAAATGCTACTTCAATGAGTGTGAACATTTTTAAGAATTTAGGTCCTTATTGTCCAATCTTCCTTCAGAATGGTTGTGCCAATTGACATAACCCCTGTAATGTAAAAACCTCACCACCTCACTAGCACCAGGCATCATTTTTTCCAATTTAATGAGAACTAACACACAGTTCTATGCTGATATGGTTTCAAATTATAGTTATTTTATTATTAATAGAGTTAAATTTCTTTTAAAATGTTATTACCCATTTTTATTTCCTTATAAGTTGCTCATTCAGGACTCAAGTCCACTTTCTTATTGGTTTATAAAAGTTCTTTGTATCTTAAGGACCCTAACCAACCTTTTATTAAAGCCATTTTTAAAAGCATATGATAAGCATCTTTTCAAATATGTTATCACTCTGATTTTGAATAGTACAAAAGTTTTTCAGTAATCAGTAAGTCCCAGTTAGCCATAAATAGTGTTTTAGCAACTGTTAATTCAGCAAAGGCAGAGAGGCAGGCTGATAATAATTGATCTGACTTACAAGCAATAGGGGAATAGAGAAATTTTTAGAAAAAATTATTAAAACAATGATAGTACTTTTATACTCTAAAGTTTTATCTTATCAATGAGGGTATTGTACCATCTTCTTTCCACCAGCAAGTTGTTCTCATATTTGGCTGCACATCCAAAACACCTGAGGAGTATTTAAAATAACCTGTGGGAGGAGGCAGCACATGATCTACCATCTGTTGTACAGCATGATGAAAGAATTAGAAACCATTATCCTAAATAAACTTACATGTTTCCTCCTAGCTGTGCATCTTAAGGATCTTAGAAAAAGTGAGATGTGATATTTGCCACAAAGACAAGAAAATAAGAAGACCCCCACCTCTTCACTGTTTGTCTTGTCAACTTTCCCATGTATTTCAAAACATGATGTTAAGAGATGGCTCCACAAAAGGAAAAATGGCTCTCTGAGCATCCAGAGAGTCAGTCAAGGGAAGCCTTTTACCCATCACTCAACATAGCTCACCATTTCTACTACTCTGTTAGTCTAAGCTTTCCCCTGCCACTCAGATGGTTGAAGAGGCAGTGTACAGTTTATCTCAAGGAAGGAGAATTTCAACTGGATTGGAGAGTTCAAGATGAGAGTCAGGCTGTCAGTGAGAATGCACAAGTTGTTAAAGGCCAGGTTAATGATTAAGGTTGGCAAAAGACTTCATGAATGAAAAATTCTAGCTAATTATTTTAGCTGAATTGCTCTTTCTCACTTGGTCTTTATGTCTTAATGAAGTTGGCAAAATTTTAAATAAAATAATATTCCAATAAAATCATGGGACAATTAGACATGTTTTATGCCCCAAGGTGACCAGGGTTCTATCCATTTAAATCTCAACAGGAATTATCTTTGGTGAAAAATAGCTTTCTATAAAATGTGAATGTCTGGTTCAAAATATAGTCACTATTAGGGTTTACAAAGAAATTTAATTTGGCAGGAATTAAATCTCTGAAGCGTAAGACATTCAAAATCCACAATTTTAGTATTTAGAAAATATCAGCCTCTTCACATCTCAAATCATAGTTAATTATTCAGTCTGGTTCAAGGCCCAATATAGGAAAATTAATGTTACCTGTCACAAACTTGTGCTATAATTCCCCATAACCCTAACAATGCTTCTCTGAATTTAACTGATAGCATATGACTAACAGATTTAAGTTTTAATACTCTGCCTCCACTTACTAACAGCTCCAAAAGACTTCCTCACCAGTGATATGCAAAACCCAAGATCCAATCAACCGCGGCATCCCCTCTAGGGATGCTGCAAGTTCCCCGTTCCATACAACCCAGATGATCCAGAAATTAACTCTCTGAAGCCATCATGCCCCATCTTCCAGCAGGCATTCTCCATCCCAGCTCTGCACATGGTTCACCAACGCTATTCCCAAGATGCTCTTAGTTTTGTACTCTAACATCCCCAGGGTTTGCAAATGCTAGATTCTGACTTAAACTCTTCTAGGGAGTTTCTAGAACCTCCTCATTCAAGCATATTGCAACTCTCCAACCTTTGAACCCAGTGTCCTTTGGGACCTCCTAAGCATCCATCCAATTAGCCCTATATCCCCACATTTTCTTCTATGTTCTTTCTTCCACTTCCTCCCCAAAACCTTTTGCTCATCCCTCTGTTAGCCTTCTTAATTTTTGTGCAATTATTATGTAAGAATACAGATCTCCTTTGGGGTTCAGTGCTGTGGCTGATCATTTTAGCCGTGTATTTGCCAGATTTACTTTATCCTAAAGAAAACCTAGATCTGCAGGAAGATTTATGCAATCATACTTCTCTGGCATGAGGTGCCTTAACAAGGTAGCATACAGTATGCTCTTTAAGAGGAGAGAGAGATAAAAGCAGTGTTTTCTATTGAACAGGGAACTACTACTTGAAAAATGTATCTTGAGAAGAGACTGATCTGGTCACAGAGAAACAACTTCAGGTCAAATGTTTCAATACTACTGGATTCCATCTGTTCTCTTGGCAGTAGTTTCAAAATAATATTTAATGTTTTTGTTTTCCTTGCATCCTAATTGGCAAATATTTTATCTAATTGGTGAGCAAGACCTGGTAAAGTGCTATGCACCCAGATGATAAAAAATACTACTTGATACTGCTGCCACAGCTAAAGAAAATGCTTAGATTATTTTTAAGAAGCATATGTATTCATTGCAAGATTATGATAAGAGCAAAATAACTGGAAACTGCCTAAATATTCTACAATAGTGCAACAGCTAAGTAAATTAAGGTCCACTCACTAGATGGAATAGTGTGAAGCCATTAAAATGATAATAGGAAGAATGTGCTATGACATGGAAAATGTTTATGGTAGAATGACAAAAGTGCAGAATGGCAAGTATTAAGTGATTTCTTAATGTCAACTCTGTAAACCAGATACATAAAATATCACAAAGGTAGAAGGAAATTGTGGCTGATATTTTTCTTTAATTTTCAATTAAATTAATACCTTTCATAATATTACTTGATAGTTAGTGTACTTTTTCTTTAAACAAAAAAGATCTGAGCAGTTTCTGAAATGTTTTCACATTGATACTCTCTCTTTATACTTTGTGCAGACCAACTCTCCTCATTTCCAGACTAGATATGTTTCTAGATGGGGGAGCCCCTAAGTATTTTTCTGAAACTAGAAATTTTAAAGATGTATGAATTCAGCAGCTGCCCTCAAAATTCCCCTGGTGAAAGGAGGCAGCTCAAACAACATTTCTCATGTCTCAATAGCTTGTGTTTTGAATAGACTTTGTAGATTTGGCTTTGAATCCATGTATATACTTTACATAATTATTAAATATAATTTAAGTGTACAAAGCAATCTTTAAAATTTTAAAACTAAAGGAAACAAATAAACCTAACTAAATATCTAATTGGTGGCATTCCAATAGAGAGAAGAACTATTCCAAGTGGTCATAAAACACATTATTTTCACTATGTATCTGTAGTGAGATATACCCTAAGGGAAAAATGAACTCCAAAAACAGTAAATCATAAACTATTTTTGGAAAATCTTAGTGTTGGTTATAATTTTTATAATGTGTATTTTATATGTAGTATGAGTTAAAGCAAATAAGTAATCACATTTATGTTGTTGAAAAGCAGGATTTTTGACATGGGAGTAAGAAAACAAAGGATTGGTGAGGGTAAATTAAGATTCAGTAGCCCTAAATTTGAATTGAATCATCAATATAAACTCATAATGTATTTTATTTTCTAAAACAAAAATCTCCCTTGCTCTTTCAATGAAAAGATTTAGAAATAATGACCAACCCAATAACAATAAGCATTCTTAATTCCTAGACCTTGGTCTCTATATAAATTCCATTCTTCACTATACAAAAAAAAAAAAAAAAAAAAAACAGAGTTTCTTGGAGAAATTTTGAATTCCAGGTCTGCAGCAGGAAGTGTATGAGATGAGCCTAGGGTCTCTTACATATTGAAAAGGAAGCTCCCCAAAGTATTCAAGAATCTACTTGAATTAGCTCCCACTGCCCAAAGTTGGGACAATCTGAGGTTCAGTAACATTAGCAATATAAAACATTTCTCAATCCATTAGTTCATAATGATATTTTTAAAGACTCATTGACTCTCTTTAGAGTCTATTAAGGTATCAACTCATGATTTTGAAAGTTCGTAAATAAAGAGAAATTATAAAGTATTTTCTTGTTGTATATCAGTATAACCAAGTAGTTGATAAGGTGAGATTTCTCTTTATAGAAGTACTTCAGTTTAAATGAAAAAAAGAATGATAGAATTAAAATATTGCTATTTTGTTCTTGTGTATGGTTTGTGGGTCAAAAAAATTGTTATTTTGCAAGTCCTAAATAATGATCGCCAGTTATCACAAAAGATCAAAAAACATAATGTACCTCCTGATAAACATACACAACACAGCTCACGAAGTAATCTTCCTAAAAAGGCATATCTAAATCTGATACAACTCTAGATCTAACGAACAATTGACAGAAAATATTGGGGCCAGAAGGTCCTGTTAAAGACACTTCAAGGACATGGTAAGCAAAATCTACACTTGATGAAACTTCAGGACACACAACCTGGTGTCTTCAACAATACAACCACAAAATAAAAATTGCAAAGAAAAAAAAAGATGAATAGATCAAGAAAGACTTTAGTGATAAATTAACCAACTACAATATGAATCTTATTTGGATCCTGATTCAAACAAATAAATTGAACATAATTGTGAGCAAAAATTGGGTACTTGAAAATATTACATTATTTTTGTTAATTCTTATTTAGGTATGATAATGGCATGGGGATATGTTTTCTTTTTTAAAAAACACAGGAGTCAGTAGCTCTTGGAGATGCATGTTTAATTATTTACAATGAAATAATATTTCTTTGAAGCTGGCTTCAAAATTATCCAGAGAGCAGAGGATACAAATGGGGCTGTGGATGAAAACAAAATTGCCATGAGTTGATGGCTGTTGAAGATGGATCATGGGGCTTCATTAAACTATTGTCATGCTTTTCCACTTACTTATGTTATGCTTGATATTTTTGTCCCTTAATGAGTCCAACCAAGCCTAATGTTCATTAATTAAACCAAAAATTTTTTAAGTGGACATGAATATATTAGTAATCATATTGTCTAATACTTTCATAATATATGAATTTTATTTACTCAGCACCATATGTATAGGAAAGCACCACATAGTGCATAACACATAATAGTAGTCTATAAATGTCTCTTTTAAATGAAAACCCTCTGAGATAAGTATTATTATTCATATTTTCTAGAGCGAGAAATCACTAAATCACAGGGTGTAAAGCTGGGTTATTCTAACTTCATACCATGCTACTCCTGTGTATTAATATTCACATGATATTTAGGGGCAATTCTAAAACTAAGCCTTATCATACCATGAGTCTGGAACAAAAGAAAAATTCAATTATCCCCTTTACCCCAAAGAATGAAATTCAAGCACCACTTCAGATCTAATGCAGTCTAGTAATCATTTCCTGAGTATACCAAGTTCTAAAGCTCTAAAATTTTGGCCCATCAGTCTCTCCCTAGAGAGTCTACCCACATTTTTTTCATTTAGTGAACTTGTATTCATCCTTAAAGATCTAGTGAAAATTATCCCTTCTTGGCAAAGACTTCTCTAGTCCCAAAACAAAACTAGCTATTATCTCTTCAATGCTTACATACTTCTGTGAATATATCTATTCACAGAGTAATAATAACCACCATTCATAGAATATTTACCAAGCATCATTCACCGTTTCAAGTGTTTTTTTAAACTAATTTACTTATTCCAACAAGCCTATGAGTTAAGTACCACCACCATCCCTATCTGACAGATAAGGAAACCAAGGCCCTTCCTTGATGGGTTGGATCAATTTTATTTGTCTTTGTATTTTAAATACCAAATAGTGCAAGGCACGTAATAATTGCTCAGTAACTAGCTGTTGCATTGGGCCATTTTGAAAATTTTAATTACTAATTTGAATAATTCAGATTTAAAACAAAGTTATTTCTCAACATCAATTTTTAGATAATGCAACAAAAAAAGGTTGTGTTAAATTAATGTTTGTGATTTAGATCTATCTGTTTGAATAGATTTATACTTTGCTTAACTTTTCTCAGAAGAATAAAAAAGTAATTGTGCCATGAAACTCTCATTTGTGCTATTTGCTAGGTCATTTTTGCTGTCATAAGACTTTTTACACAAGATAAAAAAATTCCTGCCACTTTTTGGTTGAATAATGTCATGAAAGATTGTAAGTTGCCTTGGTGTTTTTCAAAATCTCAGTTGAAAGTCAGTTTTATAAAAATCCCTCAAATTAAAAGGAACCAGAAGTGTATCTTGGTTGACCTCAAAATAGAATTTGAACAAATAATGTGTTTCCTAGTTCACTCATTTTATTTTTAGAATGTATTTGTATTTTAAGATGAACTATGGTACTGCTGGCAATTGTCTCATTTTGGAGAATGTTTTAATATGCGTAAAACATTGAGTGTTTCTGTAAGTATATTTCACAGGAGATATTCTATTTGTGATGGGGTGTCTACAATTATAATTATCTTTCTTTTTATCACAAATATATGATGCACATTATTTCTACAGTGCATTTTAATATTCAGGGCATCTTTGCTGTGTTGCTTTAAATGTCAGTATGCCATCCACCTGCGTGAACCAAGTTCTCCTTTATTGCAAAAGATGGAAGATAACGCAAGGGATTTTGACTCTACTGTCTCCTATATAACACCTCCACTTCATTTTAGCCTTACATTCTGAATGCCTTTATTTAAACATGCCATTTTTCTTATTCTAACCTTGGTTCATCCTGCTACCTCCAAATTGCCAACCATTCTTGGAATACCTTCCATGGAAGCCTGGGCTCATTTGATTTTATATGGCAGAACATCAAGTCCAACTGGTTGAGACAAAAATAAAAAGTTAATTTATGCATGGCCGGGCAAGCAAATACTGATGCCCGAATCTTTCTGCCCATGTCACTTGACCTTTGCTTTCTTCTCTAATTGCATCTTTCTCAAATACCCTCTTACTTTTTGGTGGCAAGATGGCAACTATAACAAAAACCAAGGTCTCCTATCTTTAGAGCTTAGATCTGGAGAGGGGAAGAAGGCCTTTCTATCTCAATACACATACCTGACCAATTACACCATCTGAAACAATTCCTGTGTTCAGGGAGGTTGATTTTGGTGATTGTCATATGTCCAACCCTAAAGTTGGTGGGAAGAAGTCAGCCTTGCCTGAAGGACACACATGGAGAGTCAGGGTGGGGTCATCTTCCAAAGAAAAGTAAAAGAGCTGTTACCAAAAAAATTGAGAGGTACAGAGACAGCTTAGTGTCACCCTGCTGAAACTATAAGGATGCTCTCAATGACTTTTGAAGACTCCTCCTAGTCCCAATGATTTGATCATATACAATTGGGCTACTTGCGTCTAGAAAAGCATCAGAATTTAATGTGAATACGTAAATTAATGATTCATTAGTAGGTAAAACAGTCATTAAGAGGTTAGACTTCAGAGACAGACCTGGATTTCAGCCCAATATCCACTATTTGGAATCTGTGTGAACTTAGTCAAATTATAGAACCTTTTTAAACCTCACAGGATTTGTACTGAGGAACTTACATGAGGGATGTGAGAGTTAAATAAGATAGTGCAGGTAAAACACTTCTTAGCACATAGTGCTAAGCATAGTGCTTAGCAACTATGTGCAAGGCACATAGTTGGGAAAGCAATAAACATTAACAAAGTTAAGTTTTATTATTATGTTATTTGGGAAATGTAGAAGGCATAAGTGGAACTAGGTTTGATTTGGAAAAGTTCAGCTCCTAAGCATTAAGGCAGCCTCCCACTCCTCTGGAAAAACAGACACTGTACATAATAAGCATTTGCCTAATGTCCAGCTGCACTAGTCCAATGCTGATTCCTACTTCATTTTCAATACTATTTGCATTTGTTTCACTCCTGGTGGGTAGCAAAAAATCACAATAGTTGGTACCAGACTCGCTTCTTCTCTTAGAACCCCACAGGGCTTCTTACCTGTCTCCACATTTTGACTTGGCTTTGCTTGGAACCTTAATAATGACTTAAAACTGAACAATAAGGTTCTGTCACTGATACTCTTTTTAGAGATATTAGATTCTTATTTTACTAGTGCCACGAGGTGTGGGGAATGTTATGTAGTTACTGCCAAAGACAAAGCTTCTAAGTTATACATTGATGCACAGAGAGAGAGGAAGAAGAAAATCATGCATAAGGTACCAAGCTTATGAATATTTGTTCAGCTGCAGTGAAGAGTCCCTCATAGGAATATACAAAGGAGGTTTTTGCAGTGGGGCTGAAGGGAGGGGACACAACTCTGAGGTTTTGAATTTGCCAACTAATTGGCCCACTACTTACCTCTGAAACCCTCTGAATATACTCTTTAAAACAAAGACATTAGATATTGTAGAGCAATAGATATTGTAGAGCAAATGATTTTTGCTCTGTTAATGGAAAAGGGAGTTTTCAGGTAATTCTTGGGATAAAAGATCACAGACACAGAGTTTTAAAAATATTCCATAATATGATAGGTTTTTTTTACCTTTAATTAAATACTATAGACTTTACTGTTTAATCTCAATTAAACAATCATAATGTCTGTCCATTAAGATTAGTTAAAAAAATGTTTTGGATAGGAAAATGATGATTTAAAATAAGATAATAATTAACAGCCTATAAGCATCATCCTAATGGCCACCTCAACTCTTTCTCTCTACATGCCAACTCAGAGGGTTTCATGATAGACAACCTGATCCACTCATTGTTGTTCACTGAAAATGACATACCCAAGCCCACTTGTGTTCCTTTATTTTAACTTGCTTTGAGTTTTTTCCTTATGTCTTGCATGAGATTCTTAAGTCTTCCTGCAAGATGGGTCCCTCATCTCCCCTAAGCTCTTATAGATCTAGGAGATAAGTCCTGCTCATTGCCAATTCTTCTGCTTTCTGTCTATAAATATTGCTTTCCCTCTATTACATGGAAAAACCTTTGCATGCAGAGGTTTTATGTTCTACCTCCTTGTGTTTTTAAAGTTTCCTATATAAATGGCTGTTGGTGACTCATCCATTTATATAACATGATTCCCTAAGTATTGAAGGGGCATTGATGAAGAAAAATTAACAATACACAATTTCTTCCATTGAAATGTCACAGTCTGATAAGAAAAGATGAGCATATCAACAATTATGTTTAATATAATGTGATATTGTAGAGGAAATTTCAACTTAAACATAAACTGAGATTTTTACAACCTTTTTAAGTAATTGATGAACAACCCTTACAAGGGTCAATTTGTACGTGGGTTTTGTTTTTGGCTAACGTGGAAAAGGCTAGAGGAAGGCTAGTTCAAATTTAAAAAGTAAGGCACATGGTCATAGGATTAGTAGTAAGAGGAGTGATGATGGTGCTGGTAGGGATGGGGCCTGGTGTTGATGGGGTGATAAAAATGATATCTACAGAAATTGCTCCCTAGATCCTCTAATCTGAGCCCCATGTAGAGGGACTACAACTAGAAACCAAAGAATGTGTATTTACATGGGGTTTAAGAGAATCATATATTGACAAGCATGTAGGAATAGATTACCACCAGCAGTCGTAGACCTGATATGGTACAGAGAAGCTACTATCATTTTTTTTTTAAGTTCAGGAATAAAATGATGAAAGCAATCCTTTGGAAGATTAATCTATTCAAGGCAGTAGGTTGGAGTGGGAAGACACAAAATAGAATTCTTATTTTCGATGGATGAGGCAAAATTGTTCAAATATGTTGATGTTTGAAAAATGTTGAGGATATTCTGATGTTTGCATTTTCACTTGGCCATATGGAAATTTTATATATATAATATATTTTAAATATGTATTATATAAATATATATTAAATATATGTAATATATAAAATATATAATATATTAAATGTATATTTATTTATAAATATATATTTAATATACATTTAATATATATTTTTATATATTATATATAAGTATATGTTATATAATATATAAATGTATATATAGTATACATTAAAATATATTAAATGTATATATAATATACATTAAAACTATATATACTTAGTTTCTTCAAAGTACTTTTGACTTTGTGTTCAATATGTCCACGCTTACTGTTAACTATACTTACATGTTTTCAACTGTTTATAAACTGCAACAAAAGAGTTACTTCCTTCTTTTTTTCCCTTAAAATTTACTCTTATAATATACATAGATAAACATATATTCTGCAATCCTTCCTATATTTCCTCATCATAATCCATTCAGTTCCCAATTGTCATAAGGTTCTTACCTTGTTCCTAACAACATCATCTAAATCCTTTGACCAATTTCACTGACGAGGAAGGCATCCCTGCCAACATTCCACAGTAGCATCTTTCCTTTCGAATGTGTGGCCCATTGCTTTCTTGTTAGATTTTCTTTTTAATCAGTATCAATGATTCCTGATAATGTTCAAACACGAGCTCTCAAGCTTAATTCTATATGTTAAGAGTGATGTAGAAATTGTGGCTTTTACCCAGACAGTTAAAGAAAAGCAGCCCTCCTTGCTTTGTCTCAAATATACAGAGTGCTATTTTGCTTTGAATTCTCAGAGTATTTGATTCAATACCGCACTTTTCTTTATACTGAGTATATTTATCTGGTGCTAAATTTACCTAATCCCCCCCCCAAAAAATAGAAAAAGTTAGTCTCCCATGTAAGGCTTCAGTTCACATGGTACCAATTTATTGATTTTTAAAACTTTCTTTTTTTTTGTTTCATTCTATTTTAATTCCCACAAGGGTTATTGCTGTTTAAAATAATACTGTGAGCATGCAAGGCTTTTAGTCAAACTCCCTCCTGCCACTACCCTTTAAAAAAAATACGTCTAGAGCATTGAGTCTGTTTCCTGGGATATAGTGGGTGCAAAATTAATTATTGCATCATCATTTTCATTATTAATATTTTGGAAGAGATTATATCTGTGTGATATTACACAGTTATAACCTCTTCATCTCTTTCAAGAAAGTCTTGCTTTTCTGAGCTTTGTGCTACAAGAGCTGAGAAAGAGACTCACGTACTTGGCATTATGAATGTTTTTGGTTAATTGCTGTATTAAAATTACTATGCATTTCCTTTTTAAAAAATTACCCTTGAGGAATTTGCCATACTTGTCAATCAATTCCAGTATCTTGACAATTACATGGCAAGTATGGGACACTTGAATAGAGGATTAAAAAAGTGTCTCAACTAATCTGTTGGTATTAATATGATGGACACTTTGTTATTACCAAAATCAAAGTTGTAAGAGTCTTGATATCTGTTTATGCCCTGCTCACCCTCCTTTCTAAACATATTTGGCCCATCATAGAGAGCTAGAGAAAGAAATTATAAAAACCCATTTGGTGTGTAAGCACATAGTCTGTTCCCTTGTACTCTGTATTATCTGACATGTACAGCAAGTCTAGAACAGTGGCAGTGGCTGGCATATAACAATAGTCTATGCTTCCACTGATAAGTACAAAGGAGGGCAATATATGGTCACATAAATAATGAAAAGAGAGTTCTTTCTATCATCTTTAATGAATGGCTAATATGTATTTATTCAAATACCCACTAAGTGTTTGGGATAAATGAAAACAAGTATGAAACTGGTACTTATCTTTGTGTAGCTTACTGACCTCTTCTGGATACAGTCTTTAAAGAGGTAAAATAATTGGAAGATACTTAAAACAACACTAAATTTAGAGCCAGATTGCATGGAGAGTGGCATTCTAAATGATTTTATCCTGAGCCCCAAGTGCACTGTCACTGGTCTTTTTTTTATTTTATGATTTTTCAAACATATAAAAGTTTAAAAAGAATAGAATCATTTAGCTTGCAAGTAGGGTAAAAAGAAAAAAAGAAAGAATAGAATCATAAATATCTTATATCTTTTCTCCAAATTCAATTGGCATTACTATCTGGCCGTAATTGTAGTATCTACTTTTTGAAGTAATTTCAAGTCAATTATTCACATATAAGCTGCAAACTCTAAATAATTAAGTACGCATCTCTAAAAGTTGGCACATTTTTCTACCTAACTACACCATACTATATTAAACCGAACAAAACTGATAATAATTTCTGAATAAGATTTGATAGCCAATCCATATTTAAATTTCCTGAATTATCTTCAAATGCCTTTTCAGTTGTTTTTTGTTTTTGTTTTTTTTTTTAAACCAGTATCCAATCTAGAACCACACATTGCATTTGGTTGTTATATATTTTTTTTCCTCTTTGTCACTTTTTCATTTTGCAGCATTGTCTTATTAAAGTAGCCAGGTTCCTATAGAATGTGTCCTTGCTAAATTTTTGTGATGTTAATCATGGTATTGTTTAACTTCTACCTGTATTCCTCATATTTCCTGTAAAGGGGAAGTTGAATCTAGGATTTTACTAAATTCAGGTTGATCACTTTTGGCAAAAACACTTCATAGGACATACTGAAGAGTTTATATGTCACCTGATGTGATGCATTATGGTGCCTGGTTGTTGCATTACTAGTGACAACCTGGGTTATGTTAGTGAAAGCTCTATCTTGCCATTGAAAAGTTTGCAGAGTCATAGTCTGGCAACATGTTAATACTGAGTTTCCCATCAACATTTCATCTAATAGTTTTATCATTTGTTGATGACCACTCCCTCAGTCAATAATTCCATCTGGGCTTACAAAAAGGTGTTTCATTAACCAGCTCTTTTCCTTAACCATGATAATGTTGTATGGCAAGCAGTTCCCAAATCTCCAAGGCTTACATGAACAGCATTTATTTTATGCACATATGTGTTTCAGAGGGCCAGCTGATGTTAGCTGGGTTGAACTGGAGTCCAGGCTTTAAGTGGAGTTCAGTCTGATCCATGTTTCTTTGTTCTTGGCATAGGCTGAGGAGCAACAGCTACTTGAAGCATGGTTTTCTCCTGGCAAAGGGTAGAAAATTCAAACAGGCTTGCAGAAACTTCTCATGATTTTTCAAGGCTCAGCTCAGAACTGGAACAGTGTCTCTTCATTGGCACAATGTATTCCACTGGATAAGGCAAGTCATCTCACCAAAATCACAGTTGATGTGATCTACGCTTTGCCAATTTTAATGGGAGGCACTACAAAGTCACATAGCAAAGGCAATTAATGTATAATTCTTCCACAACAGGAAATAAATGGTTGCAAGCAATAATCCAATCTACTGTGGTGATAGGCTAATTCTTTATTCCCCATCTTTCTTCAGATTATCAATAGACAAACTATCTTTATAAATGTAATTCACTTTGACTTATGATGAGGCAACAGTTCCAGAAGATGTTTAAGACAGATTTGAGTTTAATTCTCTCTTCTAGGTGGATTCATAAATATTAACTTATCACATTATATAATGATTACCATTACATAGCTACCCCTTGCTAGACAATAATCACCAATGTAATGTCAAACTCCGTATCCTTGGTGTCCAGCACAATTCTCAGAACATAGAAGGTGCTCAATAAATGTGGGATGAATTATATTTCAGGATAATCCTTGAATCTTGCAAATCACTTCTACCCAAAGTAATTTATAGCATGTCCTCCATCTTCCCTCCCTCCAAGTACAACTATCTTTGCTTTACAGATGGAAAGAATAAGACATTCAGAGGGTAAGAAGGATGGTGTGTCTGAAGCTAAACAGTAAATCAAAGATAGAGCAGGGAATAGAACCCGTTACTCTTGGTCCCTGTTCTGTACATGAGACAGCATGCCCCAACGCTTTTATTCTGTATTGTACCATTGTTTCCATACATAAGGCAATTGCCACTGAACATTTTGACTGTTAGTGATAAATTGAATACCGTGTTAAGCACTAGATCTTTTTATATCTCTCCAGTACAGAGAGAGACAGAGACAGAAATCTAGAAATAATTCGAACTGCTTAACTCTATTTTAAAGCCAAAGGAACAGAAACAAAAAAAAAAAAAATAAAGGAAATGCTCAGAAATGCTAAGGGAAATTATTAGGTCATTAAATATGAAATGTCCAATTTCGAATCAAAAGTGTAGTTTATTATATCTCAAACAAGAAGCAGTACAATTAATCAAAGTATGCTTCTAAACTAGTGACACAGTTTTGCCATCTTAACAGTAGCTTCCTTATGCCAGCAGCAAAGAAGCTTGGAGAGCGAGTGGTGATGAAATTGCAAAAGGTGTTTACCACAGCTTGTTGAGAATTGAATATTTTTCCTTGCAAGAAGTGGTCCAAAGCCTGGAAGAAGTGGTAGTCAGTTGGTGCAAGGTCTGGTGAATACGGGGGATGACAGAGAGTTTCCAAGTCCAGCTTCTGTAGTTTGAGCAGCGTTGTTTGTGAGACACGTGATCGAGTGTTGTCTTGCAAGAGGATTGGCTTGTCTGTAGTGACCAATCTCGGCTGCTTAATCACAAGCATCCTCATTATTTCATCCAATTGGTTGCAGTAGACATCCGCTGTAATCTACTGACCAGGTTTCATGAAGCTGTAGTGGATAATGCCAGCGCTGGACCACCAAACAGACACCATTAGCTTTTTTTGATGAATATTCAGTTTTACACTGTGTTTCAGCACTTTGTCTTTATCCAGCCATTGTGCCAAATGCCTGTGATTGTCAAAAAGAATCCAGTTTTCATCACATGTAACAATTCGGTGTAGAAATGGTTTGCCTGTATGTCATGACAGCAAAGAAAGGCAAGCTTCCAGACTATTTCCCTTCTGACGCTCATTTAATTCATGTAGTACCCATCTATCCAGCTTCTTTACCTTGCCAATTTGTTTCAAATGGTCCAATATTGTTGGAATAATATTGTCAAACCTTACTACTAATTCACGCATAGGTTGAGATGGATTTGCTTTCACTATAGCTTTCAGCTCATCATTATCCACCTTGGTCTCAGTTTGCCCACATGGCTCATTTTCAAGATTAAAATCACCAGAACAGAACTTCTCAAACCATCAATGTACTGTGCATTCCTTAGGCACATCCTTCCCAAAACGCTTTTTTGATATTTCAAGCTGTCTGAGCTGCATTGGTTCCATGACGGAACTCATATTGAAAAATAACACGAATTTTTGATTTACCCATGGTTTCACAAAAATTGCCCTAAAAAAAATTTTGAAAGATAATCACAAGCCAAAACATACATTAGCAAGACTGAGGACGTACCTTCACAATAAAAATAAAACAAGAAGTGTCAAAGTGAAATGTCAGAGATATCAACTATCAAACATAGTACTTAAGGAAATCAGACATTTCATATTTAATAACTTAATACAATCATGGCCAATATTAGAGACAACAATACTGCTCTATATGGACCAAATTAGTTAAATTGTGTTCTTGTTAATTTTCAGTTATTTAGAAAGTTCATGCACAGAACAAGAAAAGAACACCGACATATGAAAATGCAAATTATATGAGTGAAGGCAAGTTTATGTTTCATTTGGAAAGGAAACCTGCAAGCAAAAATAAGAAAAAGAAAAAGATCAGTGATAGGGGATAGAATTTTACATTTAACTGATTATTTTAAAATCTTAACCGTTGTGTTATAGATGGACACTCAATTAGCTACAATCCAAAGACTTTTCTATAAAAATTATATTTGCATGGCTATAGAACCTTATTTACAAATATGTGCATATTTTTAGTTGGCCCTACCTTGCAGTATTTGGGGGGGGTTCCTTCACTGCCCCTTCCCCTTGTTTCAGAATTCTTACTCTTAGTCCATCTTATAATTGGGTAGAAAAATGATTAATTAGGATTGACTGGCCGTGTTGATAATTTATGCACAACTAATGAAAAGGCTTTTGCTATCATTAAGGAATTTCATAGACTACTTATACACTCTAGTGGGAGAAATTGGTCAAAGCACTTCTTTTCTGAAGAGAAAACTCAAACAAACAAACAAACAAAAAAATATATATATATATCACTTAAGTATTGCAATGATATTGAAACTCTCCAGAGTGTCCTGAAATTGTGTAAACAAACTGATATAATAAAATCTGACATAAAAAGCCACTTAAACCACACTAATTAAGCAGATGATAAAAAATCAAGCAACTATTGATCTGCAAGGCAGTCACAATAGACAATTAAAGGTTAATTGGATGTGTGAATACAAGTTCCTCCTGTCCTGGGATTTATTCTTCAGATGTTTTAGACAGATGCATAAGGGAGCTTGATATATAACATAAAAATGCACAAGGAATTTATTTCTGTCAGAAAGAATTGTTTGAAAAAAAAAAATGACCAAGCTTCAGGAATTGGGACGCGGTGAGGATAGAAGAGGATAGTGACAACAATAACAAAACACTTAGAGGTACAACATGAAATTAAGTTTAAATTTATTTTCACCCTAGATACATACATAGGATTTCAAAGGACACAGGAAGATCCAATGATGTGAGTAGGTGAGGTGATCTGGTGAAGCATGAAGGGAAACCGGATGGGGTGCGGGAGGCAAAGGTTGGGGACTGGATTCTAATCCCAACTCGGCCCCTCAAGGTCTGTGTCCTGGCAATTCATTGAATCTCTTGGGCCTCAGTTTCTCCTTCTACAAGATGCAATCCAGCCCAGGGTATGTGATCTTTTATGTCTTCTCCATTAGTTTAATGTCCATAACCTAATAATCTTCTCTTTTTTTAACGGTTTCATTGTCACTTAAATATGCTAATATGTGTGTGTGTAGAATAGATTCGTTGCTTAAAAAATGGAATATCAAAGCCTCTAAAAATTTATTTCATCATAAATTCAATTTGATATTTTTTTCTGGGAACTAAACATGTACCAGAAACTGTGCCAGGTGCTAGAAATTTGGGGATAAATGCCATGATTCTTAGACTCTGTTTCATTATTAATAATAATTTTAATGATTAGAGATTTTGGTGTGAAAACCAAATATCAATAACCATATACATCTTATTTATTCTCACAGAATTTTGATAGAATCCTTTTATGTGATTCTTCTGTAAAAATACAGATGGATGAGAATGTTCCTAATATTTTCTAATAACAGCTAGCTGAGGTTAATTTCTAATACAGTTATTTATGAAGTGATTATTGTATGTTATTCAGACACAACTCTACATATATAAGTCTAAGAATTAGCAAATATAATTTTCATGTAAACAGGTAAAGAACATATATCTCAGAGGCTTACTCAATGCCACATAGCTGGTAAAGAACTGAGCAAGGACTCTAATTCAGGATTTCTCTATGAACTGCCAACTACTTTTATTTATGCAGGCATGTACTCTGAGGGTTTTTTTGGTGTGTGTGTTTCATTTCTTTTTTTCCTAATGTTAAGGAATAAGTCTCACAGACTCGTTCGTACTCAATAGATATTATAGACTAATCAGGCTTAGGATAGGCTCACATCTAAGCAAACTCCAGTCATCTGACCATGTATAGCTGAAGAAATGTCTAGAGGGATACTGAAGAGAAAGCAAAAAAAAAATGGCTGATGTGTGATTGCAATTTTGCCAGAAATAATGAAAAAAAACCCCACCAAACATTCAAATTTAGAAAGTTTAAAACAGAACCTTTCTTTCACTTACAGTAACATAGTTTCAGGCTACAGAATCATCAAAAAGCATTGCTCAGCCTCATCTGTGATTTGAGGGTGGGAAACCCTCCCGGAGGAGCTGAGGCTGGAGATGACTTCTCAAGCAGGAGGAGGGGCTGGATGAAAAGGTAACGCAGGTGTGTGTGGAGAGGATCCCGGATCGGTGAATGTACCCTGATGCAGGGACCATGCAGGGCCTGGCAAAGGAGGGGCCAGAGAAGGAGCAATGAGTGTGGAGGGAGAAGTCAGTACAGGATTTGGATTTGACCTTGTAAATTAGGTAGTGTGAAAAAAGGAAATGTGTGAGTATATGTGCAGTTGCAAGGTTGGAGAAACACAAGGAGCAAGAATGTGCAGCTCTTGCCAGCATCCCAGTCTGCGTCTGGGCTTTGCCTCGTTCAGAGAGTATCTGACATGATTAATTTTGTACTGGGGAATGGAGGGAGAAAATTTGGAGAACTAAGCAAGGCCGTTAGCATGAGCTCCATTTTCCAGATGAGAACGTTTTTTATGACCTGCCTAGATGCTCAGAGCTGGTAGTAGAACCAGGATTCAGCCCATTCACACTTCATCACACCATGTTGTCATGTATAGTGTCAATGCACAGCATGAGCTTGATCGACATCTTGGGTAATTTATTGATTTATTTAGAATTATTGGCAAAGGATTGTGAATAATTTAAATATCCAATGATAGGAAAATAAAGTAAAATAAATTAGGATGTGATCACAGATGAAATATTATGGAATTATTAGAAAAGTTGGTTTTAAAATGTACTTAGTGGCATAAATGAATGTTTTCTCATAATGTAATATAAAACAAAAAATCAGAATATAAAACTACTTTAATACAATCCTAATTATTTTGTCTGTGTGCGTATGCATGAGAAAGAGGCTGGGTGGAAATATATAAAAATGTTAATAGAAGTTTTATCTGACCTATGAGGCCATAGGCCATTCATCTTTATACATTTTTGTATTTTCCATGTTTTCTGTATTTATTATTCATAGAATGGGAAAAATAAAAGTAAACATTTCAAAGGAAAAAATAAGGGTGAAGTGACAGCGGACGATGTTCTCAATCAATTTAATTCCCAGTGTGCACATGAAATCAGGTTGTCATCATTCTCTGCTTTTTATAGCAAAATGAAAAATTTTAAATCTTGGATGAGTAGATAATTAAAACTTGTGCTTGCCTATCAAAGAATGGGCACTCTGATTCCCATTTCTACTTGGTGTCTGAACCTTGTCATGCCTACAGGTTTTCTTTCAAAATATTTAATAGCGAACCAGAGATCATTCCTCCCATTAAGTCCAGCCTAGGCAGCAAGTGCTGGGACAGCCTTCATAATTACACCTGAGGTTACACAAGTGGCGCAGTTGTGTGGTCGGGAAATTGTACCTGATTACGATCACTCTGTGTCGAATGTCAGAAAATAGCTGTCCTGCTGAATACTAGCCTGGTGGTGTGGGAGGAGGGTGGTGGTAGTTGTGGCCTGGAGGGAGGGCCGGGGGTATGTGGGACAGGAGCTGGAGGGCAAAGCAAAGCCCACATGCACACTGAGCTGTTGGCAAGACTGGGCAGTAATAAGGCAGGACATGTTCTAAAACCTATGCTGACTCCCTGCCCCCCCAAACAGAGACTGAGCCAGGAGAAACTATTGTCTCTTTGCTAAATGTGGGTGAGAGAGTTGCTTTTGCCAGCCTTCCCCAAATTGCCAGCCTTTTGGGCTGTGTCTGGCTTTGTCTTGAGTTCCCCAGACACAGTCCTAATCCCCAGCACAGCTGTTCTTTCCTATTCCGGCATTAAAGCAAGCTACCCAAAATGTAAAGCACCTCTGAAGAGGTGATATGATTTGTACAAAGAAGAGCAGGACTATCTTTTCTCCCAACCCTCGTTCTGAATATTGCATATTTATTTCACGCAGCTTAGGAACATATTCTCTGCTTTCTCCCTGTTCTTTTGAATGTCAACCCTGGCGTCCCATCAGATCCCCTGTGAGATAAGGTCACATTATGGATATCTGTTCTCTTAGCTATAGAAGGTTCAATGTAGCAGGTTTGAGGTGGGGCGTGGAGTTCTGTAATTTTAATAAGATTCCTAAATTATTCTAATAACCAATCAGGGTTTATAACACTCCTCCTCTAGAATATTACTCTAGAAGGCAAATAAAGACCAAAATCAAAATGTATGTCTGTTAGATATACCAGAGAGATCACATGGGAAAGCAAACAACACTCTTTCACCCATCTTAGCCTCAGTTTCATCATCTGTAAAATGGAGATGATATTACCTGCCTTGAAGTGCTGTTCATGTGAATTACTTAACACAGTCTCTGGCATAAGACAGTTGCGAAACTGATATGAGCACTGCCAAGTCTTGGTTCTGGAATACGGTCAAGTACGTTGAAGAGTGCCGACATGTAGCGCTGATCTGTATGTGTGAGGGCTGAGAGCATCCAAGGAACATGCGATTGAAGGGTGTGGTCGGCCTCGCTGGATGTTTTCCAGGGTAAAGACGTCTTCTTACTTCCCATTGTCCTGTAATGACTTAGTAAGGGTTTCTCATTCACAGGCTCCTTACAGTTCTTTCTGATGCCCTTTGAATTTCCAGTCTATTTCACCTCGGGGGTCAATTTCTGAAAGTTTTCATGAGAAGCCTTTCTATCAGTAATTACTAACTGGGAGTTTGGATAGAGTAGTTGGGAATCTCTGTTTTTAAATTTTCCTCTCTAGCACATACTAGAGTTTAACTTTAGATGATTTATTGAGCTTTCTGAGCCTTAATTTTCTTCACTTGTAAAATGGAAAAAACAGTAGTGGCCTAGACACCACATTTGCACCATTTCAAATCCTCCTGGCCTCATCCGTATTTTGTCCTATCCCGTGTGGGGTCAGACCCATGGCACATGGGCTCAGGCTGATAGCACAAGCACCTCCCCTCCTGCCGACACAGCGGGGGTGTCACCTCCCATCCCAGGGCTCCCCTATTGGCTGCCATGGTTCCCAGGCATATACAACCGAAATGACTGTGGGGCAATCATTTGCCAAGGGAGACGCAAGCCATGGATAAAGTCATGTCCCTTTTCACCTCCTGGGGGAAGTTCTGAGGCATGGGTTGTACATCGCACAGGAATGGTTCTGATGATCAAGCAATCAGTAATGTTTGATCTCAGCTACCTCAAAACACACCTTCATCTTGACTCTTCCTCCTTCTCTACTTCATTTCCTTGTACCCTCACTCTAGCTTCCTAGAGCCGTATTCTCAAGGAATGTGACAGTCCATACAACCTTCCAAACTCCACATTCTGGGGAACCTATGTTAAGACAAGTCATTATTTATATCTTAAGGTTGTTGTGCAGATCAAGGGAAATGATTCATATCACTGTGATATAAATAGGATTCAATAAATGTTAAATCATCACCATGTTTCTCAAGCTGCGAGTTATTTGCCCTCTCCACTGTCTCTTTAAAACCCTCTCCTTCCACACCTACCTTCTCTGGCTTTACCTTATCATCATTTATGACTGTTTGTTTATTTGCTTATTTGCTTCGGAATTTGGAGAACAAATCTGTGCTTGGTGGCTTAGTGACAAGTATGACTGCTTTGAGCTAGGATTTCAATGCACTAATTACCCAAACCACCTGTTTATCCTCTGTTGGTCTCTCGTTGTTTGTTGTGTGTTTGTCTGCTCAGAAGATTGTAACTCACTAAGGATAAGGGCCATCATTTCACTCAGATTCCCCACAAGACAACTCCCTTGATTAGGGCCAGTAAATACTTATGTTTGGAGAGTTGCAGAGTAATGGTCAAAGTTTTGGGGAGATGGTGCTGTTTGTATAGATGGCTGAAAGCCTCATGAGATGGGCCGGGGTGAAAATGTTGGGACCCATAAGCCACCATAGTATAGGGCCCTTCCTTAATCCTCCAATCACCACACTGGCTGGACAAGATTCTTCCTTGAGGGAAAAGACTGTGCCAGGTCCAGGAACAATAGCTTGGGGTTGGTATGGTGGCACTCAAACTGACTTTGTGCTCAAATCACACGGGAGGAGTCTGGACGTCACTATGAAGAGGCAAAATCAAACAAAAGCATAACACTACAGCATCTTCTCAGTAAGAATCAGAGAACACAAGGAAAAGAAGAGAAGGTATTTCCCACTCAAGTTTGAGGACTATAGGAGTGGATTGAAAGAAAGCCTCCCTCACTTAACATAGTGCCTTGTTCACTGCATATTCCCAGTGCCAAGCAGTGAGCTGGGTTTATTAAATTCTCTAGGAATTTGTTGACTACTAGCATGAGATGATGAAGCCAGAGGCTCACGTATCTGGTAAACTCAGCAAGAAAATGGATGATGAGAGCAACATTAAGAAATGCATACAGGGGACATTTGCATGACTACATTAGAGTTTGTTGTCCTCATTATGTTTATGATTTAAGCCTCTTGAATGAGCAGTTTCATGGAGGCAGTCACACTTCATACCCAAGTGTAGCCCATTACAACCCAAGGTCCCTCTTGTCATACAGGCACATACACACACACAAATCTGCCTTCTCCTTCCAGTTACAAATTGTTTCTCTCCTCAGCTGTATCTATCCACAAGAACAGGAACAGTGAGTCTTTCTTTAGAACACACTTTGTCTTTCTCTCTTGCTACCTTTTGTTTCCAGCATGGATAACTGTGTTCTCCCTGGACTTATCTCAAGGGATATTTTATCTCTTCTATAAGAGACAGTGGGAACTCTATTATTTGTTTGACCCATATTTGTTTGGGCCTTGTATTTTGGAGAAAGACAATGTTTTTAAGAATTAACCTTCTGAAAAGAAGGCATCAAATTAAAAGTATTTCATAACCAAGAATGCCACCCAAGACAACCCTTACCATTGGGAAGTCTCCAACATCCTGTCAGTGCTACTCCAGAGCATTTATGGTGCTTTGCATTTTAGAACCAATTCCCTTGGATGTCCCAGGCTGGGAAATACAGACGTCATGACCATTCTCAGGATGGTCTCATCTTTGCAACAATATACTTAATCACACTAAGTCTCAACACCCAATAACACTTTGTGTCCTTCCCACCCACAGCACTGAGATAAGAGAGTCCAGGTTTAAATAAACATCAGGAATTCCTCCTGAAATTCTACAGAATTTATGAAGTACAAGATGCCTCCTGAAAATTATGTGAAGATGAAATGTCAGGCTTCCCACTGTGCCGATGATGTAAGGCTGTGGGGTTTGATTGTGTGCGCAGAAGCTGTTCTGGGCACCAGCTGGTATTGCATTTGCCTTCTCCCCTTTCATACCACCACTTCCACTCATTATACCCTAGATTGGTTCAAATACATGAGATTATGGATGGGATCCTTCTCTGTAAGAAGGGAAAAATTGAAAACTTAACAAATTACTCCTAAAACATTGATGAACCCTGGGATGGTATATAGGATAACTCTAGGGCAGAAAAATCCTTTAGGGATGAGGCAGACACTCAAATATGAGCAGCATGAGAGCATCAGACAGCTGAAGAAAGAATTTCCATGTAGCAAGGAGAAGTCAAGAAAGGGCTGGAAGGAACTTTGCTAACTCGGCAATGTTGCCAAGGGCCAGTCTGAGTCCTAATCATCAAGCCCATAAAAGTGCAGGCATAAAATAGAAACAAAGACAATTGGCCCTTCAAGTATACCCTGTTTCATTATTTAAAGGTTTATTAAGTGTATAGATCATGGAACCCGTGTTTCAGATTTCCAATGAGACCTGAGTCAATATATTAAGACATAACATTAAGGTAAAGGACTGCAAGCTTTATTGAATACTAAATATCTTTTATGGCGGGATGTCGCTATAAAACTAACTCTCCTGACCAAATGGTTATTTCAACATTTGTGAAATAGTGAATACAACCTGAGTAAGTTAGACCCTGATCATGACAAATAGTGTCTTCCAAGCAGACAAGCCACCCACTCACTAGACAACTTGTATCCAAACAAGAAGGAGAAAATATGGGCCATAATAGGGTAGATTTAGAGATAAAAAGTGAGCATCCAAGCCCAGTTCCTGGCAAAATAATTGGATCGCTGTCCTTGTTTTGAACTCTGCCCCTCATTTGCTACTTCATTACTGAATATATCCATCCCTTCATACCTTGAGTTCTCTTATGTTGCTCCTCACTTGTGAACTTTTGATTTCATGACTAGACAAGGCTTCTCAGGTCTTGATCACAGTTGACCCTTGAATAACACAGGGGTTTGGGGCGCTGACCCCTATGCAGTCAAAAATCCATGTGTAACTTTTGACTCCCCCACAATTTAATGACTAAATAGCTTACTGTTGACTGGGAGCCTTACTGATAATATAAACAATTAACACATATTTTGTATGTTGTATGTATCATATATTGTATTCTTATAATAAAATAAGCTAGAGAAAAGAAAACGTTGTTATAAAATTATAAGAAAGAGAAAATATATTTACTATTCATCAAGTGGAAGTGGATCATCATTAAAGTCTTCATCCCCTTCATCTTCATGTTGAATAGGCTAAGGACGAGGAGGAAGAGGAGGGATTGGTCTTGCTGTCTCAGGACTAGCAGAGGCAGAAGAAAATCCATATATAAGTGGACCCATGCAGTTCAAACTTGTGTTTTTCAAGGGTCAAGTATATTTGTACTGGTGTGCCCTTATTCTTAGATATTTTTAGAATAATGGACGAGTGTGACTATCTGGTCTCTGAAATCACTCCATGGCAATGACCCCCTGATCAGAACTCCACTGGGTTTGTTACTGCTACAGGGGATCAGAAAAGCAAGGCTTGTCTGTATTTGGACAGAGATTGCCTACCCATGATGATTCCATGAAATTATTTTTATAACATTAATTTGATTCAACAGGAAAGATACTCATTCAAGAGATAGTAGATCTATATTCTGGTCCAAGTCTTTCCAGCAAATTCTCCTGTTATAATTACTTAACCACCCTAAGCCTCAACTACCTAATCATACTCCTAACTACCCCACAGAGCTGCTTACTGAAGAAAAACAAAACAAAGATTAAAAAAAGTGACAGAGACATAAATAACAGCAGTTATGGATTTCCAAGTATAAGATAAATTCGGTGTCTTAAGTTTTCCAAATCAGCATCAAATAGGCAGAAACCAGGGCAGAAGTCATCCAGAATTCTTGTAAAACATTCATCAAACCTGCTTTATTTGAAAAAAGCTGCTCCAGAGAAGGCAATTTGGGTCAGTGAGAAAAGGCTGATCAGCCAACTTTTAAAAGACCAGCAAGTGAAGGCAGAATGAGATCACACAGTGTGCTCTTCCAGGTGAGGCTTCTCTGGAAGGCAGGGAAGCCACGCAAGGCTGGGCAGGTTGTTCATTGCCTAAAGGTATCTGGCCAAGGAGACAGATAGGAGCAAAAATCAATCTGTATCCTGCTCTGGAATTCCTGTGTCCTGGCACATGACTGTGTCTTTCCATGCAGATGAGAGTTGACATACCCTGAGACTGTGCTAACATGAACTAATAGAAACTGAGCAGGTCTGAGACTGCTATCCACATAAAGTTCTGCTTGCAAGGTTGGCCCATGGCTAGCGTCTAGAAAGTGGGATCTGGGGAGAATTCTCACCATTCCCTGATAAGTATGGCTCATTGTGCCTAGCCGTTTTGTGCAAACAATATGGCATATACTGAACACCTGCTTTCCTTTGGGTTGTCTTGAATTTTGGTACATGCTAGGCAGAGGGTGCCTAAGTGACCAGCCCCAGTGAAAAATCTAGGCACTGAGACATTTCTCGTGTGTTGTCACAACTCCTTGCTGAGAGAATTAAGCACATCCTGTATGACTCCACTGGAGGATGACTCCAGGAAGCTTGTGCCCAGTTTCCTCTAGACATTTCCCCATGCTCTTTTCCCTTTGTTAATTCTGCTTTATATCATTTTGTGGTAATAGATCACAGCCATAAATGTGACTACATTCTGGGTCCTGTGAGTCTTTCCAAGAAATCATCAAACCTGGGGGGTGGTCTTGGGAACCCCCAACACACTTTGTTTCACACTAAGGAGGAATTTGCCCATCAACCTGTCTTCCATGGGGCCATGTCTGCCTGGAGGTGCTGCTTTTCACACAAAGCCATCATAAGGACTTACTGGGGCTCTGCTAGGAGGAGAAGAAGATGAAGAAAAATGAATGAGTTTACTGCCCCACCCACATCCTTTACCTGATATAGAGAATCATTTGTCACTTTCCCCTTTCCCTCACTGGAGCCAGAGTGAACACTTCCTGGGTCAATACTAACTCTGCAGTTTTGAAGGTAGATCCCAGGCATGGAGGTAGGAGGGGACCAACATTCGCAAATGCTCTCCTATGTTTAGGTGCTACGTTTGGGGTTTTACACACATACCTGAATGCATCATCTTAACAGGGAGAAACACCAATCCTATGTTATGGTTTAAGAACCTGGTCCACAGAGAGTTTAAGCAACTTTCCCAAGATCACACAGAGAGTGGTAAATCATGAGTTGAAACGGAGTCTATCTGATTCCAAATCTATCTTTTTCTTTTATATCATGTTGCCCGCATTTCCAAGTCTTCAACCTCAATTTTTTTCACCTGAAAATTGCAGCTGTTTTTCTCACTGTGTTGCTATTCAAATAAAATGAGATATGCATGTTAAGTATGTATTATAGAGTCTGACATGTAGTAAATCTGAAACAAATGAAAATAATTTTTATTATTACAATGACTCTGATTATACTTAGAACAGGCCTCCTTCCCAGGGGCCCAAAAACAAACAATGGCAAAACATAAAACAAGGACTATCTAGGGCATATCGTTCTGACATTGTTCTTCATGTTTACAATACAACGCACTAATAATTATGTATCCCCTTAAATATGCATCAGATTAGTGTTGAAAGTTTTATTTGAATCAAGTCCAAACTCAAATTTATGCACTACTCCATCTCTCTTATTGTTTCTGAAGAACCACACAAATTTGCTTCAAACATAAAAGCAAAGAACAACAATAAAAACCCCGTGTCATCTTGAAGTGGCCAGGTTTGTGTTCCTCAGGCACATATTAACTTATGACATAACTTTATGAATTATTCTTATATACACCACTCTCTGTTCATGAAATTGAACAATAAACCTCTTCTTATGTGTATGAAAGTAAAAGTTCCATTTCCCTCTGGTGTTAACAGTTCAAAACATATCCAAATACTGATTTTGTTCAGATCAGCCTACTAGACATTGTGGAATGATACAAAGTTTGGCTCACAGACATACACTGAAAGCCCACATCATGTCAAATAGGACTTAGCACAGAATCTCTCTGGCACATACTTACACTCAATAAATGTGAACAGAATGATGATGATGGTGATGGTGGTGGTGGTGATGGTGTTCACAGATGAAGTAATTTGTATTCCTACATTGTACAGAGCTTAGGTAGTTTCTAAGGTCAATCTATTATAATTTATAATTGAATAAACCCTACACACAGACATACACACACACACGCAAGCACACACATAAACAAGTGTCACATACAGGAATAGGATTGGGACCTCTGTACCTCTAACTTCCTGGAAAAACCTTCACATCCTTTGATTTCATGAATTTACATTAAGGATACCAAATTTTGTATCATAACTTTTTTTTAGAAAACTCAGCCTTTCACGGCTCTACTTATATTAACTGTCACCAAAACATACCAGTGTATTCTCCTATTAAAATATGCTAAATATTTTTATTATTACTTTTAAGCCCCTTATTAATACATTCAACTCAAACAACAAAAGAAGACATCCTTAAAAATAAATATAGCCCATTCTGTTTCCATGGCTATGTATTATTGCTATTGATTTTCTAGTCATCTACTTTTAAAGCCAGTTTGAAAATGATTTTTAAGTGCTCAATCTCATTTATTAAAGCCTTGAAAGTTGATTGCCTTAATTTTCCCCCAATCAACAAGATAACCCTTAATTTTAAGGCCTGGATTAGTGGCACTCCCAACTATGAAGTAATGACACCATTTATTTACATTAGAATCAACACGAGTTCAGAACTTAATGCTCTCATCAATTTTCCAAATAAAACTGCAGCTGTAGTGTGGAACAGGTGAAATGAGGTCTGTATTTCTCAGATGTAACATAGCCAAGAGCTTAACCCAAGCTTCATGAAGTTTAAAAGCAATAAAGCCAAAGTTATTTCAGCCCTGCAGCATACTTATTTAAAGAGATGGATGTTATTGGCTGTCTTTCAATGTACTGCTTATATTATCATTAAAACTTGAAATGGAATCCCACTGTGCTATATGTGTGAAATACCATATACTTATAAAACCCAGCCTCCTCTCCAACCCCTTTAAAACAGGATGATAAAAACAACTGTAAAGCTACATCCAAAATATTGTGATATCTGCATGATCCAATCCCCATCCTCATTCCTTACAGAAGGAACATGAGTTTGAGAGATTATGGAATATCAAGTGTTAGAAATAGATGTATCTTCCAGGATCTTTGGTCTAGGAATCAGAAAACAAAAGTGGTTCGTTAGAGGACATGGCAGAACCTACACAATTGTTAAATTAACAGAATGAAAGAATATACTAACTAGTCTCTAACCTCCATGAAGGCAGGAACCATGTCTGTGTCCACCTATCACAATGTCTATTAGGTTGCCAAGTACATATCAGGTATCTAGACAATACTGAATAAATTAAGAAAGAGATGTTATATAAAAACAACTGGCTCCCTCCATGGTGATTAATTCCTCTGAAAAAATTTCTAACAGGCTTTATAAAGAAAACGTGAGTTATTTGCTACAGCACAGTATTCTCATATAGAAAGGCAAGTTCGAAGATGAACAGAAAGGGAAGAGCATCTCAACTTCTTGGTCTAGGTGTCTATCTCTGGCATCAACTCTTTTAAAGTGCTCTGCTTCTTCCTTTCTTCTTTTACTTCTAAACATACAGGTCCAACAAATTCTGTCAAAGTATCATTTATTCAATGCAGTACTACTCTTTTAACCTCAGAACTCTTAGTTTAATAAGATAAAATAGAGTTCAAATCCAAATATTCAGGCATCATTGCTTTTCATGATCATGTTCAATCATATTTTTCTATTCCCCTGCATAATAGCTGAAGTTTCTATTCTACACCAATTTGGGTTAGAAAGATTATTACTGGGACATTAAACACTAAATTGGAATAAATTAATGATGCCAAGATAGATCAAAATTGCTTGTAGCTGTGTCAAGTCAAATCAAGGAAATATTTATGTCATGATTCCCATGACAATAAAACCTCTTGTTTTCTTTCATAACCAAGAGAAAAAATAGCCAGTGGAAACAAGCCCAGAGAAATCATATATATTTGAATTAATAGGGAAGGACTTCATAGTAGCTGTTCAATGATTTTTAAAAGATAGATATTATAAGGAGTGAACAAATAGGTAGTCATCAAATGAATGGAATCCATAGAAATGAACCAAATGGATATTCTAGAATCAAAAACTATAATATCTGAAATGCAAAATTATCTTATTGGCTTAACAGAAGATTGGATGTTACAGAAGAAATAATCAGTAAGATATGGAAGTAAAATTATAAAATTTGTGTACAAGGAGGGGGAAAAAGGTTAAAAAAATTAACAGAACCTAAGTGATCCATATATGGGTCATTGCATAGTCTAACATACACGTAATTGGAGTCTCAGAAGGAAGAGGAAGAGATTGGAAAAGAAACAAATATTTGAAGACATAATGACTTAAAATTTTCCAAATTTTATCTTAAAAAACATTAACCCCTAGAGGATGCTTAATGAACCCCAAGCAGAATACATTTTTTTAAAAAACCCTATTACTGTCATATTCCTGAAAACCAAGATAAATTTAAAAATCTTTAAAGTAATTCAATGAAGAAAAAAGTGTATTTCAAATATTACACTTAAACATGTGGTATCAATATAGGAGAAAATGAATCTGTACATCTAATGCTAACTATACACAATAATTAAGTCTACATGAATAACAGACCTAAACATAAAACTAGGAAAAACAAAACAAAAGGAACTAGCTTTGTTACTTGAGTGTGTAATGATTTCTTATATAGTAAAACGTATACAAGAATGTTCATAGAAGTTTTATCCATAATACCTTAAAACTAGAAACAACAAAGATGCCCATAAATAGGCAGATAGACTTAAAAACAAATAAACAAAAAACCTGTGGTATAGTCAATGTATTTAAACCCAGCAATAAAAAAGGATAAATTACCAGTGCACGAAACCACATGGATGAATCTCAGCAATATTATGCTGAAAGAATCCAGAAACAAACAAGTATCTACTGCATGACTCCAGAAATTCTAGAATAGAAAAAACCAATCTATTGTCATAGAAATAAACAGTAGGTACTTCTGGAGGTGGTGGTAGAATGACCTACTGCAAAGGAAGATGAAGTAAAAATAGCCTACATCCTTAAAAAGTTTTGAATTACATAGGTGTAAGCTTTTGTCAAAACTCATAGAACTTTACAATATCTGTGTATTTCACTGTTTGCATATTTTATCTTAATTTTTAAAAACAGAAAAAATTACGAATCTAACTCAACCTTTTCTTTAAGTCAGATTATCCTCTTGATTTCCAGCCAGATATCCTCATTTCTCTTGGTAACAGCTTTAGTCTCAGTCAAAACAAAACTATAAAGTTGTTTTTCACACCTGTTACCCTTTCTTCCAATATGTGACCATTTTGCAGATTCAAATAATATTGTAATTGCCACCATTATTGAGTACTTAAATCCAGCCCAGGCAAAGCTCTTTTCATCCAATAATTCATTTATTCTACACAGCAACCCATTGGTTTCCATTCTCTTATCCATTGTGAAAAAACTAAGACTCAGAGAAGTCAAGTCACACATAAAGGCAACCAGGATTTTAATTTATGTCTGCCTCCTAATTATTACCAACAGTTGTTATTATAAAATCTCCCTCGTATCTCTTCCACTTTGCAGTACTACCCTCAACCAAATTCTACTAGATTCTGCCCCCAATCAAACTAACAAACAAACAAATAGCCAGCTAAGACCATCAACGATCTCCATGTTACTATAGCTAATAGTTATGTTCAGCTCACAGCTTACTTGAACTGTTGTTTGCATTTAGCACTGTTGACATCATTTGACCCAAAGCACACTCTCTTTGCTCGCCATTGCAAAGTATCCTCCTGGCTTCTTTCCTTCCTCTCCAGCCACTCCTCCTCAAGTTCACTTGAATACTCATCCAAGCCTGTTTAGTCACTAAGTGTTAGCATTCCTTGAGATGCTGTCATAGATTCTGTCCTCCTCCTGCTTCCCGCTCTCTCCCCAGACGATCTTATTCACACTTTGCACCAGAAACAAAAGGGTTAGCAGCGGTTTGCATCTATCTTCTCCCTCTCTCCATCTTCTTTCCTGTTCTAAAAAAAAAACATGATTTATTTACCTTCTTAAAGCATAGTTAGGTCATTATACTTCTCTTCTCAAATATCTTCATCCACTCCACTTCCAGCCGCATGAAAATCAGACTCTTCATCTTATATCAAAACAACGTCGGGCAGAGCAAGTGAACTACCTTAGCCCTGTATCATACTGCCCCTTTTTCCATCATCTATGGCCTGTCTCACAGAACACAGGGGTCTGTGCCCTCCTGCCACCCTTTTTACATTATGCCATTGCTTGTGCTGTTTCTTCTAACTAGGAAATCTTGCTTCCGTTCCCAATTTTTGGCCATTCCAGTTTTACGTACCTTTGGCAGAGCAGAGTGACATGACATGACTTCATTAAAACTTTTCCTAATTCCCAAAGTCAGTAGTATCCTTTTCCTTCTACAAACTCCCAGATTATTGCAATGCACACAAAGACATTGAAGTGACCAAAACCATAGTGAGAGTTGAAGTGGAAACGAGAGTCAAAACCGAAGCTCCAAAGTCTTCTGTGACTATTGGTAGCAACTAGGATAAAGATAGTTGACAAATATATTGAAGGGAAAAGTAGATTAATTTGAGTGTCATGAATTTCAAAAGGAGGAAGATATGTGGGTTTTTTGAGAATATAATATTTTTTCTCTAGCTTGAAAATATTAGTAGGTCAAAAGAATCGAAACTGTAGTCATGAGGGCCTCAAAGAAAGTAATATTTTGGGGGAGAGCCAAATCACTTAAGCAATTGAAATATTGAACAAACATTTATCTAGACAGAAGATCTTCACCATTTTTAAATATAGCCACAACTTTTCACTCCTGATATCTGATGAGATATCAACAGAGATAAAAAGAGAGCTCTACTGAATATGTTCTTGCCAGTAAAACACAAGATAAAACAAAAACCACTAAAATCTTTTCTTGGTAAACAATTTGCTGCTCTATCATTACTCAGAACATGACTTGTTCTGATCATTCCTCTGCTTAAAATTCCTTGAATGGGTCTTTATGACTTACTTTATTGTCTGCTTCCCAATCACCTTCTAACCTTATTTCCACCACTCCCCTACATGTCCTTTATGGTCCAACAGCACCAAATTACTCTTCTTGGTTTCGGTTCTACACTATTCTACCACTAGGTGTCACTGCACATGCCTCTCCCTTTTTCCGAAATGCCAATGTCCTCACTCTTTTCTAGCCAACAATGAACATCCTGGGACACCATAACGTAGTTCATCTTCCCTTGATCTAAACCACCTTTAGTTAACTGGTAGCCACTCCTTACATGTATTGCCCTGTGTTATATTCATCTGTTCACTTTCCTGACTTGCCTATTAGAATATGAGGTTCTTATACTTAGGGTCTACTTATTCATGCTGTGACCTCAGTGACAAGGACAACGGCTACCTATAACAAGGGCTCAGTAGGTATTTTTAGAGTTGTATTAAAATAATATGATCTATAGGTGCAGAAGATGGATAGTGTAACAATAGCAGAGCAAAGTGGTTAAAAGGCCCAAGTTGGTAGTTTGGTATATTTGTATTAAATTGTGACTTACTGACTTTGTAACTTTGGAAAATTTACTTAACTTCTCTCAGCCTCAGTTTTATCATCAGGAAAAAATAAATAAATGGAGATAATAATACTACGTAGAAAAATGTAAATAAATGAGATGATTTAGGTAAATGCATGGCACAGTTTCTGTCATACACTGAGCATTTGATGAGCTATGGCTGTTATTATTTGTATTACTACAAAATGAACACATGAAAACAGAAAAGAAATATGAAAAGAATGTGTATGATACACCCACAAGCAAAGAAATCATGTGTTTTTATTATTACTGAACTTTCAAATGCATTTATGTTTACTCCTGGTTGTTACAGATTTAGTGGCTATTCAGTCCTCTAGAAATCTAGACTAAAGGAGATCTATATTTTTACTTTTCAAAGACTCTCGAAATTTCCATTTCCTTTAGACAACTCAAGAGTGAAGACGGCTGTAATGTCACCATGAATAGACACAGGGATGAGAGGTTAGCTATGGAACAGCTTGTAGGAAGGAGGGAGCATAGACAAATATGAAGAACATATAAAAAATACATAATTCATGTAAATGGACCCAGTAAGCAGCAACAATTCCCCCACAATTTTAAAAGCAAGGGCTAAAAAAAAAAAACTTGCATATTTTCAAATTGAATTTGATTCACAAGTAATTTTTGGATGTGTGCTCCAAAAATTCAGGTTAAATTAAGCAACTCAGGAACTATTTCTGAAGGACTGGTAGTGGAGCACCTCTTAGCTTTGTGAATAGGCATCAGAATACCAAGGAGCTTTATCTTCAAATGGCAGTTCCGAATTGATTTCCTACTAATAGCAACCCTTGGCAAACTGCTCTGGGCCTACAAATCACTGTCTAAATCTCCTTCTTTTATCAAAATCTACTTGAAAGTAAAGATAATGATCCAGGATTGTGTTGAGGACTTTCAGGTCATCCATTTCTCTAGGTGTTTGAGGTAGTATACTTGGCTCTTCCTGGGTCATTGAAAAGCTATTTATTTCAGCCACAATGGTGTTTGCTCTACACAGAATTGCTTTCACTGAGATTCATTTGGGATGCATGCCCCACTATCGAGGAACCGTGCCATCTGTGACTATTCGAAAGGTCATTGTATGAATGGCTTATTCTTTCCCATCCTCCACCTCAGACTTTATGGGTTGGCTTTTTACATTTTGTAAAGACAAAATATCACAAAAAATGAAAACCATATGTCATTAAAATAAGGAAGATTGATCAGAACAGAATACAGCTACAGCAAGACTACTTTTCTTTCAGCACAAAGCATCTCAGTGGCCTTGTCACAGGCCCAGCCCTTCTTTTCTACAATTTCTGGGTCATTCTGCATATTCCAGAGACATCTGTCTTCCTAAAGTACAATTGATGATGTGTCTTTCGTCAATTTTCTGCTGACTGGAAACACTGCTGATTTGCAATTGGAGTGGAGGCGGTGGGTAGGAGGTGTATTCCATAGGACTCTTTTTATGAGTCCTTTTGTTTGTTTTAATTCCTGTTTTAATTCAGATAGGCTCCTTTTCTTCCTCAATATTTGGTCTGCACATATGCTATCTGTTATTTATCCAACCACCAGCAAGGGTAGAGAAAATGTGAATTCAGCTGCAGATTTGACTTTGGATAGAGTGAAAACAGAAATTTGATGTGTGACAGGAATAAAAAAGCAACATTTAGAATCATTCTTTTCCTCCCTGAGCAGATGTATTAATCACAAAGTCCCAGAGAGGCCAAATTTTGCATAAGAAAGCATGGAGCAAACACAAAGAGGGAACAATCTGGAAGGAGATAGGATGCAGGAAGAAGATTAAGTGAGGGGTGGGGGAGAGAGAGACAGACAGACAGACAGACACACAGACTAGGCAGAGAAAATGAGAGCGAGACCAGGAAGTACCACAGGGTCAGGAAGACTAAAGCAGAGACAGAGAGGGCAGATGGAGAACGACCCGAAGGGCCAGAGAGAGATCTCCAGATTAAGACAGCAGAGTAGGGAAAAGGGGAGGTAACTACAATGAACTTGTAGGGAATTCAGCTGAGGGACAAACAATACAATTTACTTCTCCCTAGCCCTCAAAGACCTTCAATAAAGATTGTTCTTCAATTCTTTTGCAGTCAGATTTGTATCCCCTACTTCCATCAACCTCTCTCCAAGTGTCTGTGTTAAGGTGAGCCTTTGGATAGCTCAGCTGGTCCCGATACAGTCAGGACTTACTTTCTGCTTTGTTCACAACTGCAGTGAGAAAGATGACAACCACACCAAAAAGAGGTGAGGCAAAGGCGTTTTGGGTGTCCCAGGCTGAATCTTGTTGCAAGTGGGCATGCAACAAAGTAAGGGAGGGAGGCAGCTGGGAGAGGAGACAAAATGTATCCCATTGTTTCCTCCACCCCCCAGGTCATACCCCTACCACACACACACACAGGAAGCAAGTCTTCCTCCCGGTCTCTGGTCCTGGAAACCTAGATCCCTTTGTTTCCTAGGCTACAGCAAAAGGCACTGGGCATAAACACCACCTGTATGGAAATATCACCTTGTACCCCATAAGTATATACAATTATTATTTGGCAATTAAAAATAAAATAAAATTTTAAAATATTAAATTAAAAAAAGTCAATGAGTGGATGAACCTTGGGAAGAAGAGACAGGATGAGGAAGTGGGGGGAGGCCTGAGGGGGTTAGAAGGGTTGAAGCAATTGCTGCTGACCCACAAGGAAAGAAGCCTCTGGACACTCGTCAATGCGTTTACCTCAAGGAACCCTACGGTCCTTGTACATACATCTCACCTCGCAGCTCTGCACCAAGCAGCTGTTACCACTAAGTCAATAAAACCCATGGAACTGATCAAGGCTCCTTCCCTTTGACTTCCAAGCCCCAGTAGATTAATTCTGTAACTCTACAGTTCCATCTGTAGAGTTCCTTATAGTTTCTATATTTATATTCTAATTTTCTTTTCATGCTACTGACTTGTACTTACGATTAACTTTTTTCCTATTCCTGACTTTTTATCCTTTTATTGTCCTTTTAAGCTTACTTGATTTTGTGGTAAGCCACCTCAAATTGTTTAGAGAATGAAGTGGATGAGTAAATGTTTAACTGCTGATAAAATTTTCATTACTAAAAGCAAGATGAGAGGAAAAAGCATCTTTTTTTTCTTTGTTTTGTATTATTCGGAAAAGGCTAATATCTAATATATTATACAGAGTACAAATGAAATTCTAAATAAACCCATCATAAAAAGAAGACCAACAATGTGTAGTAGTCTGCAAAAGGAGGCAATATTATTAATATATAG
Source organism: Daubentonia madagascariensis (assembly GCA_023783475.1). Lineage (NCBI taxonomy): Eukaryota > Metazoa > Chordata > Mammalia > Primates > Daubentoniidae > Daubentonia > Daubentonia madagascariensis. Next base: position 72,124,908 of record JAKFHU010002088.1, on the reverse strand, counting down.
TGGTTAGGAATACAGGTTCCAGAGACTGAAGCACCTCCAACATACATAAACATTTTAGGCCATTAAGGTATTGTAAAAGTGCTCACCACAAAAATGGTGGAGGAGAGTCTATATTTTAGCGATCCTACAGTTTTATATATTCATTTAAATATGTATTTCTCATTATTGTTTTAATTTCAATTTGTGTGGTTATTTTTCAGCATGAACATGTGTTCAAATGTTTTGTGGAAGTTGGTTTGTCTGTTGGGGGGTTTGTTTCATTTTTTTCTACTTTCCTTCCTCTTGGTGATAGCTTTTTGACAAGATTTGTTTGTTTCAACTCTAAGCATCACACCTACAGCATCCCTCAGCTCTATAACCAGATTATTCATAAAATCCTGCAACCGGGAAGCATAGCATTATTAAGACTAACGACTGGATTCAGCCATTTTCAAATTAAAAGCTCAATCCTGATTTTCTTGCTTTTATTTCATCATCTAGGTACCAAAGTTGTCTAGGAATGGTGACCTCCCCAAAATAAATTCAGATGACCAAGCAATTTCCCCAAATGCCAATGATGCATATCTCTTTATACAATGAAGGGAAAAGTATGCAGGCAAATCAGAAGTGGCAGGTGTCTAGGGTATAGGGAGGGAAACAATAGCTTTGAGTCATAATCTGGAAAGTTCCCAGAAACTTTCTGCTACCTACATTTTTCTCTACCATCAGAAATCACAATTCTTTCATCTCCAACTTCAATTTTATAGAAAGAAAGCAAAGGGCTGGCACTCTTTGGAAAGAAAACCCATTGATTTATAAAAGATCAGTGTATGTTTAGGCTACCTACAATCTAAATAATTAAAATAAACTAAATTTTCTATCCTCTAAGTTTCTCAACACCTTCTGCCTGCATCACTGTTGTCATTGAGGCTAAAGCCTGCCGTATCACTTTGCCTAATAGCATCAACAAATATTTGATTCCTAAATTTGCAAGTAAATGGTGTTTTGGTTAACAACTTCTCTCTGGACACAGCTGTAAGCCAGCATAGATTAGGAAACAGTTGGAAACATTTCAAGCCTCCTCAATCTGGAAGAGTAGATGAGAAAATCCCTCATTTATTTGAGATTGGACCTGAGATTTGCTGAGAAGCGAATAAAATTTGAAAAAGACAGTAAGGGAAAGGAGGAGGGTGCTGAGCCAACACAGGTAAGAGGATCAATGTCAGTGTTGATGGTTCAGCTGTGACTGAGCCAGTCTGGCTTTTCCACCTGTGACTTTGCTCTCCTGCTCTCTGTCTCCCATACTACTGCTGGAATTGTTGCTCCAAAATGCAAATATGAAATATCATCTTGTTTTAAAAGCTCTTTAAAGGCTATCTGTCTCAAACAAAATGGAAGTCTGACTCCCTTGTTTGACCTAAAATGTTGGTTACCAATTGGGCTCTGCAGGCCTCAGCCCATTCTCAGGACTAGAGCAGGTCCTGAGAGGGCCAGGACCTCCTTGTCTCCTCACTGCACCTCCCAGTGTTGCCTGGGGCTACCTGACTCCCATTCAGGATTTATTTCCTGACTTCCCCCAAGCAGAGATGACTATTTCTTCTTTGTGGCTTATCCCATCTTTATCACCTGTCACGTGTCCAGTGGTGTGATTGGGCTAGCCTATACAGGCTCACAAGTGCTAATCTTCACATTTCTATGAATTTTGAGAGCTAAATGTTAAACACAATCATCATTAAAAAGTAAATCCTATAAAATTAAAATTAAATTATATTAAAAATGAAGTTAATAAATACTCAAAACTCATCACTTCCTAGTTATTTTATTACATTTTACTATTATACATGCTTTTAAAGTTATGTATTTTTACTTTATCTATATGGTGGAAATACTAAAATGACATACCACTATGTTTCTCTTCCCAACTCTGTGTTCAGGAACATCCCACTGGTAGCTTGAAATCAATTATAGTGGGAGTATTTACACCGTGAAAGTTGACAACCATTACAAAGCAGAACTTGATTGGTGTTATATTGACAGTCTAGACTTAAGAAAGTGATTGAGAAAATGTTGACAATTCAGATTAAACTTAAAACTTATTGTGCCTCTAGCTGTTACAGGGTGAATAACACAAAAAATTGAGAAAATACTCTTCTAGTATTTGGAAATTATTATTCAACTGAGAAAAGAAATTGCTCATGTCATTGGTGAATGAATAAAGATCTGATACATCATAGTTGTTTCACTTTCATCTTACTTGTTAGTTTAGTATTAACATAAACACAAACATCAAACATCATTCACGTTGAGGCTGCACTCATTCCTCAACTGCAACCACCTGTTTGCTCTAGATACAAGAGTTCAGCAAAACCGATGAAGGCATTACTTTGAGGAGCAATTCACTATACGAAATTTACAATAAGAAAGATTTCATATTTTGTTATTAGTGTTTGTAAATTGTGTGCTGCAATTCTTTATACCAATAATACTTATAATAATCATATGCACATATATACACACACACATTTTTCCCTGAAAACTGGTTGTTAAACATTTACCAGTACAACACCGAATGTATCTATCTTTCCCAAGGAATTGAAAGGATTTTTTTTATATTTTAAGAATTGGAATAATATCTGGATCATCATTAGATCTCTAGCACCTATTTGATACCTAGTAGGTACTTGATAAATGCTTGCTGACTTAAGTGGAGGATTGTATTCCCAACTATTTAGACATGAAGGGTCTTTCTAATCTCAGAGAGGTTGGAATGTGTTTCTCTTCTTGGGGTGTGGGGGAGCATTCTATAGGTTGAGGCTCCAAGAATGATTCCCAGAACTTTATAAAACTGACCTACTTGAGGGGTTCTTTCCTCTGCTCCAAGGCACCACCTGGATTTTAGACTTAGGTAGATGCCTAGATCAAGAAATTGCCCCTGCCCTCAACATCCACAAAGTTTAAATGATGAGTATTAGTAAGTTGCTGCTATCAAATCTTATATCTCCAGTTTCTGTAAATGCCCCACCACCCTCAAAAAAGCAAGAAAATGACCTCTATCTTACTTCCAAATAGCATAAATATATATTTAACTGGCAGAGTCTAATCCACATCCAGAGACATAGGTTCAAGAGAGAATAGAAAATGTGGGTTTTAGCTTTCACATTTCTATGGAACACAATAGAAAAAGATGGGGTGTATGCTAAGTGTCAATCAACAATATACAAAAAAAAAAATCCCTAACTCTAATATTTCTACTCTTAGCTGCTTGGTTATGGAGACCCTGATAACATCCTTCAAATTGTACCACAGTGCAACTAACCACTGTGCCAACTGTTTTTCTAAAGTGATGTTTGGCTGAAATGGAATAATCAATAGCCCTTTTGCCTAGAAAAAATATATAAATATGATTATGATCATTGAAAATATTGTGTGTATTTTGAACTCTGCTGTTTAAAATTTATTTATTTATTTTCATTTTTAATTTTTTAGATTGACACATAATAATAGTAAATGCTTGTGGGGTATATAGTGATGTTACAATGTATAGTGATCATATCAGCGTAATTAGTATATCCATCATCTCAAATATTTATAATTTCTTTGTGTTGGGAACACTCAATATCCTCCTTCTAGCTATCAGTCATCCTACAGTGCTATAGAACCAAACTCTACTTTTATTCTCGTTTAACATTATGTCATAAATCTCTCCCTATGCCAATAAAAATTCTTCATGAACATTTGTAAATGCTACCTAATATGCCATTTTATGGCTGTTCTATAATTTACTTAACCACTTCTTTTTTGCTGATGATATGGGTAAGTCATATTTTTCCACAGATACTAAGGACACTGTGAGGTACACTTTTGTGTATAAATCCCTGTCATCCTTTCCAATTATGTTGTTAGAATAGATTCTCAGCTTTCTCTTAAAAATAGGTATTTACTGACTTACTAAATCTAGGGGTTTTTTTTATTTGTTCTATAAATGAAACAAAAGTAGATCCACATTGTTTTAGAAGCAATGAGGAAAAGTCAGCAGTATATTATTTTCTGCTAAAATAGCACAGCATCTAAAACACCTGGGACCTTGCTGAGAGGCATTACATAAAAGCATAGATTTCAGTAAATGTTACTTCATTCTGACTTGTGTGTTAGGCCTGTAATCTTGATGTAATAAATCAATATGTTTCTTGTTTAAGATGATACCTAATTATTAGACACTGTTACTGGCAAATACTGTTACTTATTTTCCTAAGGACAATACTTGCTGCTAGTATTTTTAGTTTAAATCACTGCACTATGTATGTGTTTTCCACCGTGCTAATTTGGGGTGGAATCAAAAATTTGTAAAATAATTTAGAGCTCTTAGAGCTCTAAACTCTAAGAGCTTACAGTGTTTGGGGGAATATGAGAAAATTGCTTTATTACTCTTTTTTAAAACTGCACTATGTTCCCTCTAAGTTTTTCTTTAAGTCTGAGTGGGAGTGAAGTGGGGTGAGAGAGCAAATGACTCCCTTTGGTATCTCTGGACTGCAAGCCCCTCAAGCTCCAGAGATTTTTTCCTCATTTAAACTGGCATCTCCACTGCTTAGTTTGCAATTTGATAAATATGGGTTTGTTAAATTAAGTTTATCCTAAAGCTGCCTCCTTACATATTTTAAGTTCAGCCTAAATGCTTCTTGTACATACTAAACTGTAACCTGACTGGATGTGTACCCAACTGTCACCTACTCTTGTACCATTCACCAAGTCCCAGCCAATCAAAGGCAGCCAACTGTTCAAACCACCTTCCAACAATACAAACATCCAGCTCTAACCACCCCAGCTGTTTCTATACCTCACTTCTGTTTTCTGTACTTCACTTTACTTTTTCTGTCCATAAATAATCTCTGACCACACGGCAGTGCAGAGTCTCTCTGAACCTCTTCTGGTTCTGAGAGCTGCCTGATTCTCAAATCATTCTTTGCTTGATTAAATCCTGTAAAATTTAATTTGTCTAAAGTTTTTTCTTTTTAACAGGTTGGATAACTGAATGAACAAATGGACAGTAAATGAATGACTCAACTAAGAACCTATTCTCTATGATAGAAAATCAGCTCTAAAAATGGCCAAAGACCTATATGGCTGTCTTAGTCCATTTGTGTTACTATAAAGGAATATTTGAGGCTGGGTAATTTATAAAGAAAAGAAGTTGGTTTGGCTTATGATTCTGCAGGCTATAAAAGAAGCATGGCACCAACATCTGCTTCTGGTGAAGACCTCAGGGCTGCTTCCACTCATAACAACAGGTGAAGGGGAGCCAGTGTGTGCAGGGATCACATGGCCAGAGAGCAGGGGGGAGAGAGAGAGAGAGAGAGAGAGAGAGAGAGAGAGAGAGAGAGAGAGATAGGAGAAGGGGCTAGGTTCTTTTTAACAACTAGCTCTCTCAGGAACTAATGGAGTGAGAACTCACTCACTCATTACTGCAAGGACAAGGACAGCACCAAGCTATTCATGAGGAATCTGTCCCCATGACCCAAACACCTTCTCATTAAGCCCCGCTTCCAACATTGGGGGTCAAATTTCAACATGAGTCTTAGTATTTTTATTTACTATTCATAACTATTTTGTGTGCTGGGTACTATTATATTTCTCGATTTATAGAAAAGGAAACTAAAGTTTAAGATTAATTTGCCCAAATCATGCAGTGAGTAAGAAGGGAAGTGAGGATTTTGAACCCTGATATGCTTTTAATCATTGTAGGAGGTTGTCTCCATATGTTATATGCAAATATCAGGAGTTGAGATGGAGCAAGAACTTACAGCAAGTTATTAATAATAAAACAATGTTTAAATGTTATGACTTTCTTATGTATTTGCAATACAAATAGAGTCACATCATTTTTCAAATTTCTATGTATTCTTTTGGCAGGAAGCCCACTATCTCCTCTTGAGGCTTTACTAACCTGGAATTGCCCTTAAATGTTGAAGTAATACTTTGTCCAAAAATGTTCAGAGCACCAGACAGAGAAAAACCAATTCTGTTGGTAATCACTGCCTTTGTTTCTCACAGTAGACCATGTTTCTGTTGAAATGTTTTAAGTTTCACTTTATCTATAAGATGTGCACTGTGCAGTGATGCTTCAGTGATCTGGGTGTCTGCTAGCTTGACAGAGTTGCTGCCTACTTTTGTTTGAGCTTGTAGCTCAATGGAAGACAGAATTCTAAAATGGTTCTCCAGATTCCTAGCCCCTGGTGCACACATGCTTATTCTCAGTTGTTCAGTTAACACTGATCTGGGTGCTGCTAGAAAGGGATCTGCAGATGTTATTAAAGGTCCAAGGCAGTTGACTTTAAAATTGAGAGACTATCTGGGTGGAACTGGACTAATCACACGAGACCTTGAAGTCTGAGTCCGGTGGGCAGAGATAAGAGGTGAGTGAATCAAAGAGATTGGAAGAATGACAGACGGAATGTTTGTATTATTGGAAGGTGGTTTGAACAGTTGGCTGCCTTTGATTGGCTGGGACTTGGTGATTGGTACAAGAGTAGGTGACAGTTGGGTACACATCCATTCAGTGCGAGGGAGATGTAAGGGCTGGGATGCACGGCACACAACGAAGGTAGCCTTGGGAAGCTGAGAGCAGCCCCCACGTGACAGTCAGCAATGAACTGGCAACCTCAGTCCTACAACCACGAGGAACCAGATTCTGCCAACCGCCTGAATGACCTGGACAGTGGACTCTTCCCCAGACCCTCCAGAGAAGAATGTGAGGCAGCTGGCACCTTGATTCCAGCTTTATGATACACAGAAGACAGAACCCAACTAAGCCATGCCAAAATTCTGACCTACAGAACTGGAAGCTAATAAATGTCCATTGTTTTAAAGCTAAAAGTGTGGTCATTTGTTGAGCGGGAATAGGAAATTAATACAACATCTCTTAGTTCACACTCTAAGTCTGAGAATTTTTCTCCACAGCCCAAATGCTGAGCCTGGGTCCTAATGGGCTTCTGGCTCAATCCACATGGAGATGCGAAACTTCCCCTTCCCATAAACCTTCACATCTTCGTGGTGGCGCCAGGGCTCTAGCCGCAACTGTTTCTGCTTTCCTGATAAGTTCCCATTTTTCACTCATAAAATGAACCATTCTTCACATCTAGGGATAAAGCCTAAGACCTGATTTGTGAGTTCAAATGCAGTCTACCTGAGTCATTGGCTGCCCATTGTTGTAAGTATTCATAAGTGATTCTTCAATCAAAAAAAAAAAAAGGCATGTGACAGGTGACTTGAGATCCTCAACTCCAGGCAAAGAAGAGGTTTGCCCCTCAGCAACCACCACATTTAAGCTGGGTTTTAACAGGTGTATCATTATTTGTGAATTCTTTTCAATAAGCAGAAAAAAAAATGCACTCACATACACACATATACTATGTTTCTTTCTCAGCCTTTGTCTCAAAGGACAATCAAAGCATCACGCAAAAGAGTAAAATGCACACTCGGAATATTGTCTAGGAATGCTAAGATAGCAACCTGTAAAATAAATAAATAAGAAATACTCATTTGAATCCTTCATGATTCTCTTTTCTTTTTGTTCTTTTTTTATTCTTTCTTTACCAAATACCTTAAAGTCTTAACATATCAGGGTATATATATTTGTGTATGTGTATGTGTATGTGTGTGTGTGCACACTCCAGAATGACTTTTGCTTTTGACAATATTTTATAGTGAGATAAAAGAAAAGCCTAGAAGGAGATTGAGAATTATATTAAACAATGATTCATAACAGTTGAACATCAATGAGAAGGGAACCAAATGCTATTTAGAGGTTATTCCATAGCTCGTCATCTTTTGAAATACGTTATCTTATAGAAGAGAAAATAGACTTTAATCAGCTTCGCAGATGTGTTGTTTTAGATTTATTTAAAATAGCAGGTAATTCTCTCTTTTAGTGAGAAGATTCATAGTTATGGCATAATAAACCCACCTTAAATACTGTCAACTGCAACGTCAGAGAATTCTAATTCAAGAAGTCAAAAGTTCATTTAAACATCCCCAGATTTCTCTACGAGAAGTTATGATTTTAAATTTTAGAAAGTGGCAGACTCACCTACATCTTAGGTTAGGCAGACCAAACTCATTTTAAAATTTGATCTTAAACACATTCAACTTTTTGCTTAATAAATAGACTATAACCCTGTGGATAAATCTATGATCCTTTGTTTAATCTTATTGTTTGTATTGGAATGTTTTTACAAAAAGTTCCACTTAAAAGCATAATAACTAAACTGAGGAGAAAGGGTTGATTTTTACCTCCTTAGTTAAGAAGCTTTTGGAAGAATAGTTCTAAAGACCATAAGGCCACAGCCCAGGTGCCACTATCTATCTGGTAGTTGTCTACTAACAAAAATACAAAGCAGGGAATTTAGCAGGCAATAAGCATCCTTTTGAAAACTAACCTAAAAAATACAAATCCAAGTTATGATTACAAACATGTGCACTTAAACAGGTAATTGTAAATAATATATAAGGCATAATATTAGATGTTAAAATAGGCTAATGTAGAGAAAGAAGAGAGGCTGAAGAAATTTACTACCAAACAGAGAAGACACTATGAGGCTGCTCTTATAAAAGTTTGCAACACTATCTACACAGTGGAGCCACCTACAAAGAGTTTCAAAAATGTCTATACTCGGCCAACACCCTCAGAGAGAAAGTGATTTACTTGGCTTAGAGCAATTGTTCTTGAAGTGTTTTCTATCATCTGGGAACATATTAGAAATGCAGATTCTCAGGCCACAACCCAATCAGCTAAATCAGAAGTTCTGGGAAAGGGATACATCCAGCAACCTGGGTCATCATGAGTCCACCAGAGATTTGAGACTCACTAGTATAGTAAGGAGGTAGGTAAACCAGACCTATAGTGTTTGAAAGTTCTCCAGGTGATTCTAATATATAGGCAAGATGAAAAAACACTGAGTTAAAATTTAAAAATTGAGTAATATTAAAATTCAACAATATGAAAATGAGCAACCCGATTCAAAAATGGGCACAAGATCTAAACAGACACCTTACCAAAGAAGATATCAAGATGGAAAATAAGCATACGAGAAGATGTTCCTTGTTCCTGATCATGTTATCAGGGAAATGCAAATTAAACCAACAATGAGATAACACTACACACCTATTAGAGTGGCCAAAATCCAGACCCCTGACAACACCAGATGTTGACAAGGATGTGGAGCAACAGGAACTCTTATTCGTTGGTGATGGGAATACAAAATGATACAGCCACTTTGGAAGGTAGTTTGATAGTTTTTTACAAAACTAAATATATTCTTTACCATATGATCCAGCCACCTGCTCCTTAGTATTCACCAAGTAAGTTAAAAACTTACATGACACAAAAACCAGCATGCAGATGTTTATAGCAGCTTCATTCATAATTGCCAAAACTTTGAAGCAACCAAGATGTCCTTCAGTAGGTGAGTGAATAAACTGTGGCACATCCAGACAATGGAATATTATTCAACACTATAAAGAAATGAGCTATCGAGCCATGGAAAGACATGAAGAAAACCTAAATGCATATTACTAAGTAAAAGAAACCAATCTGAAAAGGCTACATACTGTATCTGTATGGCTCCAAATGTATGACATTCTGGAACAGGCAAAACTATGGAGACACTAAAAAGAGCAATTGTTGTCATGGGTTAGGGAAGGGAAGGAGAGATGAACGGGCAGAGTATAGAGGACTTTTAGTGTAGTGAACTATTCTATATGATACTGTAATGGTGGATTCATGTCATTATACATTTGTCCAAACCCGTAGAATGTACACCAACAGTGAAACTTAATGGTAATAATGATGTGTCCGTGTAGGTTCATCAATTGTAACAAACGTACCAACTCTGGTGTGGTGTGATATGTTGATAATGGGGGAAGCTGGGGAGGGAGGGACAGTTATATAGATACTCTCTGTACTTCCCACTCAATTTTTCTGTGAACCTAACACTGCTCTAAAAAATAAAATCTATTTTTAAAAATTGGGTAGATGATATTAAACAATAATTTTCAAAAAAAGTAAATCATGGGTTCATAAGTTTATACAGATATAAAATGAACATGTGTCAAAGATTTTATTTAACTCATTAGTTGGTAAGGGAACTGGAAAAAAGTGTTATAACAAATTCAAAGGAGACTCCAATGACCAAATATTAATATATAAGGCCATCAAGAAGGACCATGAAATTTCTAATAGAGTTCAAACTGGCTTTCTACAATGGTTTGAAAGCATTGGAATCTCCAGGGCAGAATTAACTCCATGGCCAAAATACTATGCCTATAAATGAATTTTTGCAATTAATTTCTGCAGAATTAAAATAAAATACTAACTCCCTAACCACTGACTGAATGATACCCTCTTGGCTAACGGGACACCAGAGAAACCTTAAAACTGAATTCTCAGCCATAACAGATGAGCGGTCAGACATACCTCGTTATAACCCCATCCCCATTGACCGCCATTAGGCTGTCTTCCCTAAGGGTTAAACAATACCAGTCTTTTGAAAAGACTTGTTCCAACTCTGGTTTCAATCAAATGCCTAATGCTGCAACTCCCTTTTTGCTGTTTCAGCACTAAAACTGACAAGTATTCCTTCCGATAAGGTGCCACTGACCATGGATGGAGCAGTTCTGGCCAGTCTACAGGGGATGTGCACAAAGCCGTTCGTGTCCTTTGCTTCACCTTTTGACATCAGAGAGCCGAAAACTCCACCCTCAGATTATGCTAACACTGCCATTTTTTGTACGTGTGACCTATGAAGAGGCATGAAGCTCAATTGCATGTGCATATGTTTCTCCTTTCATAAATATTCATGACTTCTCTTATCACTTATTATATATGTATATTTGGCCACCCCACTCATCATAAATTCCTGTTCCCCTTGCCTTTTCCTGGAAGTACATGCTCTAGGCTTCTGCCTAGGTTACGCTTCCCAGTCTGTCAGAATGGCCACCCTGCAGGCTGAAACCCTTTATGAGAAATAAAACTCTCCTTTCCAAATTTATGAACCTCGTCATCCTTCAGGTGACACTTCTTATTCTACAAAGCTATACAATAGCTCCAAAATAATGAAATACACAAACCCTAGACAATTAGCTAATCTAGAGGATGTGTTCTAAACAATACATAATTTCTCCATTGAAGAAGCCTAGTAATCTCTTGGTCCCTTTTAACACATTAACTGCCATGTGAGTTGTATTGAACTCAGGCTAGTTTTGAGCCCAAGGCCTCGTGAAGCATATGTAACTCACACGTCTCTTCACTCTGGGAGCCGTGAGAACTATTTTTCAAGTTGCATATAACTCATGCACAGAAAACAATAAAAATAACAAATTTTTCATTAAATTAGAAAGGATCGTTTTGTTTTTGAAGTTGTTATTCTGTTTTCCTAATAAAGCACCGTGACCCCAAGGAAAAAAAATTCTTTTTTCTAGTGTGGCTGTCAATGTGTTAAAGTCATCCAAATTTTTTTCTTAAAAACATGTAGATAAAGGGGCAAGGCAAAACATGGCCCAGGAGAACCGTAACCAGCTGAGATGACAATGAAGCGACAGCCTTGAATGTGCAGAGCACTGGAATTCAAACATAAAGTTTGACAAAGAGGGTTTGTCTTTTATCAAAGGGTCTCACATGTCATGTTGATGATTTTGTTCTTCCTGTCATTTAAATGGGAAGTTGTTGGAGGTTTCTAAAAAAAGGTATGATATGATTAATGCAGTGCTTTAGGGATATTAATCCAAAACTGTCCGTAGGATGGATTAAACACCAGAAATGATTGGAAAGACCAGGTAGGAGCTGGTAAAGTGATCCAGGATTAAGATAAAATTTAAAGTTTTGTTATCCAGAGATTTCCTCTCCAAGAATTTCTTTGAAGACAAGCACTATTCCAAATCCACCTTATTCTATAAAACTCACAAAGCCAGTGAGCTCTCACTCTCTCTCAGCCTTGCTCTACAGTAATACATTGAAAATAGAGACCCATTTTTCTTTCCAGACAGGGTGGATAGCTATCTGGAGTGAAAAGTTTCATTTTCTAGCATTTTTCATTGGAACTATCACCTGGTAATTACACCAAATAGAAAGTAACCATTAATCACATCTTTAATATATCAATTCATCACTGTCTACCTTGTGTAAAGCAGAAGAATTAAAATTAATCAGTCAAACCAAACCTCATAACAACCAAGTGCCTGGGGAAGGATGGGTGAAGAAGGCAACCCTTTTAAATGGAGAAAATACATTTGCTTCTGCTGACAGAAGGCCTGAGGCCTAAATGGTAGACAACTTTCTGTCTTCACAGAAGGTGATTTTAATCTCCTCCCTCACCCAGTTTGAGCAACTTCAAGTTTGTTAGAAATGTAAAGCTCTTCAATGTTATCAGACCCACAAAGGAAGGAATTTGGTCAGTTTCCTCACTGCCCTTTCACGGCACATAATTTTGTTAATGAAAGGCTTTCAGAAAACAAATTCCCATTTCAGAATGTGGCTGCTGCCTCCATTCTTGCCATCCTTATTTCTCAGCTGATAGGTCCACGTCACCAGCATGGCCCACTTAGAGACGCTTCTCTTTCTAAAGCTGGAGGATAAAAGGTGTTTTTATGATAGCGATTAGATGTAGAGTCTGGCTCTAAAAACTCCTGAATGAATAAGGCACACAAGGAGCTTCATTTATCGTCCTCTGCTTTTCTGACTTGTGTTGGTGCTGTGAAAAGAAACCTGTCTCATCTTCCCAACTAGATCAGAAACTTCTTGAAGAAAGCACACAGGGCTTGTACTTATTTTATGAACTCACTTTCCAAATATGGTAGCTCCTGCGTAGCTGCTTGAGAAGTAATATGGTGTTTGGTTGTCTAGAGATTATAGATTCTACAGAAAGTTGGGGAGGTGGAGGTGAAGGATTCTCTCAGTGGCTGAAAATGACAAGGCACTTATTCTAAACTTTGAATCTAGATTTTAAACCTTTATTATATTTTATATGGGGAGAAGAGATTAGGCATTCTTTTTTCTTTTTTTTTTTAGAGGTGGAGTCTCTAAAAATTTGCCCAGGCTAGTCTCAAACCCCTGACCTCTAGCGATCCTCCTGCCTCAGCCTCCTGAGTAGCCATCTGACGTTTTTTGAGAGACACATTTCAAGGCTTTCAATGATTACCATTATAGTACATTATTTCCTCCTATAAAATTCAGAAAATTAAAAATTGATGAGAGTCAAGGCTGTGACAAACTGGAAACAATAAAGCCGCTGAGCCGTGGGAGCTGAGCAGTTCACTCCACTCCCTCTCCGGGAAGGGGCTCCCACTCGGACGAAGCCCGGTGCATGCGCCAAGTCAGTACCTCTTCAAAATTGCAAAGTACTGCATTTCGGAAATCTGTGGACCCAGTCACCAATCAAAACAGTAACATTAAGTCTACCAAATCCTAAACTTAGCAACTAGCCTCATTTTTACAGCTCCTAGCCCAGTCCAAGAGAAATGACGGGTGCTCGATAAATTTTGGATCAATGAACTAGCTTGTCCATTACTAAAGTCTCCAGTGTCGGGGACCAAATGTGAGACCCCCGAAGAGGGGAAGGTAAAGGAGAAGAAAAGGCAGCTATGGTGCCTGTGTTAGATACAATTTTCATTTTACACAACTCAAAAGGGAGCATTCGTATTTGAGTTCTGAGTTAAATGCAAAAGCTCAAACCAGGGTGGGTCTTTTTTTCCCTATTTTTATTTTCTGCAAAATAAATAAATTATGAATAAATAGAAGAGTACAGGATAAGTGCCAGCCTCGGAGCAGGTTATGATTAAAGATGAAAGTTCATGCTAGTATCCAAAGAAAAAGGGTCAGAGGTCATTGGGTGTACCAGCCAAATCTGACTGAAGTGTCCAGGATATTGTCACAATTTCTAATTGATCAGTCTGTGAACTGGTTTGTAGTCAATGTGCTGATTGTGCTGACAGTTTCAGTTCCTTCTGTTGTGAGCTAAGTTTACATATAGTCGGCTATTTGAACAGCCCCATGCCAGGGCTCTATTTTGCATTTTAATGAGAGTTGGGAAATATATTTTACAATGATCAAGAATTAAAGAAAATAAATAAATAAAAATAAGAGTGGAGCAACTCAGTTTCCTGAGAGGAAATAGACATATATGATACTAATCTAGGATGGAACCGAAATAAAAAGAAATGGACCATAAAAGTGTGAAATGCTCAATGTAACAATAAAAATAAGCTACCTATATAAATAAAGACATGGTAATGGCAATAAAACTAATGCCTTAATTTGAATACCACACAGCTTGCATAAGTGCTGTCACATATGGTATTTCATTGGATTTTCAGAGGTTATGATAAAATGGACTTACACATTATGCATATTTGTATAATTGATTTTCCGGCACTGTAACCAACACATTTGTACAGATACTGGTTATCATAGGTCTTATCAATAGTATTCTAAATGTCCATTGTTTTCCTTTAATTTGTGTCTTCTACCATCGATCTACTATGTTTTTTGCCAATTTTTCTTAGGACCTATTGACAAATTCATAGGTTGCTGCTATAGGTTGAATTATACTCCCCAAAATTCATATGCTGAAGTCCAAACCCCCAGTACCTTACAACGTAATTTTATTTGGAATTAGGGTTATTACTGTTGTAATTAGTCAAAATGAGGTCATTAAGGTGGGCCTTAATGCAATAACTGGCATCCATATGAAAAGGGGAAATGTGGGAGGAGAGACAGGCACACAGGAAGAAAGAATGTCATGTGACGATAAAGGCAGAAATCAGGGTGATGCTTCTGCCAAAAATTACCAGCAAACCACCAGAAGTTAGGTGGAGGCATGGGACAGGTTCTTTCTCAGCCTTCAGAAGAAACTAACCCTGCTAACAACCTTGATCTTGAACTTCCAGCCTCCAGAACTGTGAGAAAATAAATTTCTGTTGTTTAAGTCACCCAGACTCTGGTACTTTGTTACAGCAACTCTAGCAAACTAATGCAGTTGCCATCATGCCTGTTACTTTAAGCAGAATAGAGACATATTTAATAGGACGGGATCAAGGGTCTTTAAGAAAATATATCAAAAAAGAAACCCTCCTACCTCATCATCCAATGGCAACAGCTCTGACTCTCTATGGACCCCTGCGCTATTCCTGTTTATTCTCGTTGGAAGTGCATATGCCCAGTGGTTCCTGGGTATGTGATACTGACCACCCTCACTCTGCTTTCAGTTCACATATCTGGCTAAGACTTCCTCCCAGTGCTCTCTACAAGAAGGCCTGTTGGCCATGGGAATTGGTAAAAAGGAGCTTGGCTCCTAGCTTTCCCTATCATCACATCTGTGCTCTTGGACAAATTACTTGACATCCCCATTTATAAGATGAGGATAAGGAAACTTATCTCACAAGGTTGTTGTGAGATGTAAATAAGACAATGTCCATTACTTTGTCTGGACCTTTTTTCCTGATTCAGTGTTGAAAGCTTCTGCACAGATGAGGGTGAAAACATAAACATTTACCTTTCTGCAGCCCTAGAGACTTAGCCCCAGATAGTGACTCTTTGTTCTTTGTCTGTCTCTTTCCTCTCAATAAAATGCCGTATATTTTTTTCTGTAACATTCACTTACCTACTCTTCCTCTTAATTTTTATGCTTTTTTTTTTTTTTTACCATGTCATCCCCATTAAGTTGTCTTCCTGATTTCCTCTTATCTAAAGCAAGTGAAATTTCTTTATGCATCCCTCTTTGGAAAAAAAAAACAAAACTTTTCCCAATCCATTGGTCACTCCTATATATTCTATAACCTACATAGAATTTATATTTAGGATGACTCAGAGGCAGTAATTTTTTTAGAAAGGCATGCCAAAGAACATGTATTGAGTCTGCACTTGCAGAGCAGATGCTACATTTTTGTTTAGTGTTGGCTTGGGAAGGGTTGTTGTGCTAATTAGCTCATGCCTGGTGCTAAAGCCTCCTTTCTTGTTTGCCACACCAGATCTTTTCTCTACCCTTCTCTACCTTTCCCTGTGCCCAATGGTGGTGATCTCTACGGACTGTTCACCCAAACTCCCTTGTCTTCCTGAAAGGAGACTATAGGGTTGAACCAGGAAGAGATAGGGGTACTTATTCACCCCTTCCCCAGGATCCCTCCACGCTAGGCAACGGTGTTGGCAGTGGCTGTGTCCCTTTAAGACTGTAGCTTCTTTCCAGCCACTCTTCTCCTAATGCAGTAGCTCTGGCTGAATTTCAATAATACCATTCCCTCCCCCCCCACCCCCGCCCCCGCCCCCATCTTCAAGACCAAGAGCAGTAACATAAGCAAATATAATAAACATTTCTAATACCTATACCCCTTGAAAAATTGTGGGATTTCTCACTATTGTTGGTCCCTGGGTGTTTTATCTTTAATTCCTCCTACACCTCTGTAAATAGCCCATTCAGTAAAACTCTCTTCATTCAATCCCACTGAGTGTGCCATTTCTTTACCGTCAAAACTTTGGTATCCCATCACCACCGCCACCACCATCCTGGCAGCGCCATCTCTCCCCTCTTATAACACTATGCTGGGGGTAACCAATAGTTTGTTGATAAGGAATTTCTCCTTTATCTAAGTTCTTCTATTTCCTGAAGAATTTTAGTGTTGCTTTTGACATCATGAACCATACCAGTTCATCTGTTATGATGTTCTCATGCATCTCTGATACTCCCGAACTTTTCGTTCCTTTTTCCTGTCTTCATCTTTAGGCTTACTGGCAAGAGGCAGTCTGGCCAGTGGAAGGAATAGGGACGATATTCAGCCATGTAACCAGGCTTCGAATGAGACGTTCAGCTATTATGAGCTTGTGTGTGGACACCGTGGCTTTGAGCAAAGCAAGGATCTTCTATCAATCTCATAAGGATAACACCCATAAATTCAAGATTAAGAGCAAGTGAAATAAACAAACAAAACAGCACATGGTAGTGGATTAACAGCTGTTAGTCCCTTTATTCAACTGAAAAAAAATGTGGATAGTTCCCTTTATTTTTAAATATATTAATTTATACAAGATGCAATCTTTACCTAACACAATGTGTCAGGAGAAATTATTTCCCTGTAAGATATCAATCTTTTATTGTAGCTGAAAAGATTAGAAATTTCCTTTCTAATTTTTGCTGCACTCTGCCATTAAAGTTGAAATGCAAGCACATCACTTCCATATGGCAATAGCATATAGCTCCTCCCCACAGGCCACCTTGCACAGGCTCACGCCCCTTTCTGACTGACTTTGTCTTATTGTTCTATGCAGGTTGTGGAAAGGATCCCCAGACACTGAGCCACACACATCTCAACATAGAGGGAACCTCGCCCTTCCAGACACCAGCCCAGCCCTCCTCTCTGTCTAAGGCAACGGGGATGCTTTCCTTCTTTTGTCTCCTGTGTTTTCTTTCTTTTTCGTCCTTCTTCATCTTTTGTCTTCTCTTCCAATTGCATACCAGTAATTCTCACTGGTGAAATCCCCACTTAACATCTTCAATGTCATCAAATTTCCCATCGCGTCCATCTTGTCATACAATTTTCTAAACTCTAATTCTAATATTCCAAGTGTGCATTTTTCATTTTTAGTCCTTAGGCCTCTTGCTGTCCCTGCCGTTGCTGTTTAGATGGCATCTGAGGAGAGGGAACTAGGTTAAGTCTGGGGATCCTGTTACTTAATTTCTTTTATCTTCCATTGCCCTTCTTAAGAGCTGGAGTCGCACACACGGGCAGCTGGCCTCGCTGCACCTTGCCCCTTGGACTCACGGCAATCCTGGGTCTCTCCAGGCTTTTGCTCTCCTAGTAAAACCTTTGGAGGGACTTGCGCTGCCTTCCTCCAATGCCTGCAAAGGTCTAAGAAAAAGAGTTGTATTTACTCACATAAAGCTTTGTGCAGCCCTATGCAACCTAGCTCCGTGGGAAATTGTGATAAGTAGCTTTTTTTTTTTTTTTTTTGGTTGTGCTTGTTATTTGGGAGTTGTCTTTATCTTATTTTTTCACTTTGAGAAATGTTTAAAGCAAACATGGTAGGTGCTGAAGGGATAACAATCTGGAATATGCATTAGATGCCATTGTGTCTTCATTCTATGCAAAATAATCTAAACCAGTTCCATTTCCTCTCCCCAAATCTCCAAGGCTCAGCAGAAAGGGCCTCAAAGCAGGCCTATCCACAGAGCCAAGTATGTTCCCATAGAATTGGCCACTTGCTTCTGTTTTTCTTCCATAATAATTGCTCTTAGGGAAAGTGGTGCCACCCTGGCGCAGACACTGTGGTAGTGGGTGGATGTTCACCCTACTAGTCAAGAAAACTTTGCCCTTCCCTTCTTATTTCTTTCTGTAAGGGCTTCAAGGGGAATTTTGAATAGTAGGAGGGAAAGCCTACAAATTTTGTAACTTAGATTATTGAGTCATTGTGCTGATGCTTGCAGTCTGGGTCTAATCAAGCAATTTGGGTAATATGATAAAATGGTCTGACCCTTCTTACAGACACCATTGTCTTCTGCCCAGAAATGCCTTGGAATTTCATATTCTTCCCCATCAATGCATTAAAAGTAATGTTTTGGGTCCACTTGGGATAAAATGCTGTACTTCTTTTAGCAGTTTATCTGTTCCACTGTCTCTTAGCATTAGCATTATGTCATCCTTTGCAGTGCTACATAATCCAATGTAATAATCACTGTTTGATGTCTCTATCCTTTGGAAAAGTGGGGGTTTCCTAGCAAAGGATCATCTATTTCCAGCCACTTTATTTCCAGTAATGTGTCCTTTGCAGCAAGTTTGTCCTGGAACAAACTCTGCAATTACTTTTTAGTTAATATCATCTACCTTTCCTCCTCTTTCTCAACACTGTTGACACTGTCAGTCAGCCAGTCGAGAATTATCCCTCGCATTTCTTCCATAGGTGAGTGCTTCCTCCCCGGGGTAGTGGTCTAGAAAGATCAAGACAGCGTTCCTAGCAGGCCTCAACACTGTGTGAGAACTCAGGCACTAGTTCAGCAGGCCCAGGGACAATTTCCCTTTTCCAGGGATTGTTCATGTTCTTGGTTTCCCGAACTGAGAAGCCTGCTTTTGGATTGTTTTCTGCTTCCTCCTTTGATAACTTTTGACCATATCCCTCTGTACTTCTCTTGTTCTGCAAACTGACCTATACAGAACTCCTTCGCCAGCACAATTGTTCTTTTGGGATCATCTGTGCAAATCCCCTTTTTACTATACAGGTCTACCAGTGGCTTTTCTTCTTCTTCCACATTCTAAGATGCCTGCAGGTCACAACTTTATTGGGACTTGACCTGATCTTTCATTTATTTATTTTTTCTCATGTCTTCTTAATTTCTAAAATACAAATATACTTATTTGTTCATTGAATATTACAGTTTCCACTTTTGGGTTTTCATCTTGTCTTTAAATTTTTAAGAATGTAAGAGTAAGAGAAGCGCAAGCTTTGGATCTAATAGGGCTTGATATTAATCTTAGCTTCACCACTAAACTTCAGTCCATTCATCTGGAGATAACATTATCCTCCACATGGACCAGCTTTGAGGACTATCACATGTTAAAAACCTCTCACAGTGCCTGGCACATGTTGCCTCTCAACAAATGTTTTATTTCCTCCTTCCCCTTCATTAACCTCAAATATCTGGAGACATTTATCATTTGCCGTAGGTTGACTCCTTTCCCTGAAAACTCACATGATAGCTCTCATTTAGCATGTGCCACCAGGGTCGGACAGATTGAATGGAGTGTAGAGATCTTCCTCTTCTGATCATTTTTCTTATATTTCTAAGCCTTTCATGTTCTAATAGGCCTTTATTTATCTTCCTCATGGCACTACACACTCGCTGAGATTTTGAGGAATTAATTTCGGTTACTGTTACAGAATGATAGATATGATTTTTGTCTTCTACTTCACAGTCTGTTTTCTTTCCTAGAAACAAAGTGCATCATTTTTACTGGCTCACGTTACGTTTTGGTAAGTTCATTACAGACTCTTTGCATACTCATCTAAATATGCACCTTACATTCCAGAGGATTAGCTCAATTCAAAGTATATAACCACAGAGTTATGATTTGGTTACTTCCAACTCTAATATCTTTTTAAAGTTAGATTATTTACAAAGGATCGTATTTGTTTTTGTAATGAGAAATGATCCCTACCCTTTAATGATGTTTATGCCCTTCCTTGTATGTGCGTGTCTGTGTGTGTGTATGAGACAGAAGTTTGGGTAGTAAGGGTCATCCATTAACATAATATAATAATAATATAATATAATATAATATTTATACTGTATATATAGTATATATACTATACTATCCTCACACTTCTGCTTGAACACCTTGAGTGACAAGGAGCTCATTACCTACCAAAGCAATTCAATTCCTTGTCAGGACTTTCATTAATAGAAAGTTCCTTTTCTATAGAAATGTAACCTCCCACATCTGGTTCCCTCTATCAGTCCTAGTGGTGTCTTCCTACCTCTATGACATGGAATATCACAGGGGGAAATTGCATGGGGTTACAGGTAGGGCTGAGATTATACATCAGCCAAAACCTTTCTTATCTAAGCAGGACCCAGCTAGGAGTCACTTTTACTTATGGAAGTAAATATTGTCCAGTAGGTGAGTCCCTGTAAAAGGTATCAGAACTACTAGTTTAGGGTAGAATGAGACAAATGTAATTCCTCCTGTCCATAATAGCCTTTCACATAGTTCATATATCCCATCCCAAGCGTCCTTTCTATTACAAGCTAAACATCTCTGATTCCTTCATCTACTCTTCACGTCATAGCTTCCTCATTATGCCCCCTCCCTTGGACACATTGCCAAGGTCCATACCAACAGGCCTTATGTTGGATTCTTTTGAGTTATATTTGAACATCTAGTTGGGTGACTTCTAGTCATTCTGGTTGAATTTCAGGGTCTTGTGGTGATGCTGAACTTGGAGAACCTCTCTTTCCTACCTGTCTTGGAGTGAGAGATAATACCCAGGTCACATCCCGGGTTTCCTTGCTTCCAGTCCACATTTTCTGCTTTTTGAAAGTGTGTGATAAGAAAATGTTTTATTAGCATCTGGGAAGTCTTTGGTGGCAAACCTAGTCTTTCACATATATTTTGAATAATTTTTATAAACCTGTTTTCAAAACATAGCATGAGGCCCTGAGGAGGACATAAAGTGTGTGTCGGGGAGATGTTGAGAGGAAAGAAGAGAAGGAGACAGACCTCCCATCTCCAGTTAGACTTTCTTGGCATAATTACCCTCTTTGACAAAAGAAATGCAAAAATTAGTTTTTCTATTTTGTTCTGCTTTAGTTCAAATGTATCATTCTCCCTCCTGCCTCCTACGTGATAGATGACAGATAGTTGATAGATCAATAGATAAACAGATAACATATATGATAGATAGATAATTGGTAGATAAACAGATAAATAGATAGCTAATAAATTGATAGATATAAGTGTGTGTGTACATGCTATTTATCACTCTAGTTCTAGTTCTCTTCCTTTTTTGTTCTTTTGTTTCATTTTGCAAGGTCCCTAACTAAGGCTTGTTTTCTTTTTTTTTTTCATGCAGGGTCCTTTGCCATTTTCCCACTTCTTTATTTTGCCACCCGCTTTTTCTCCTCCATTACACATCTTTAGGGGGAGCAGTAATGCACAGTACAATGCAAAATATATTTTCCCAGGGGGCAATAATAACCTGATGGGGCCTCATTGTCAGGCGAGGTCAGAAAAGATGTGAGACAATTTGGGTTGCAGCAAATATCAGTCTGTCAGGTCCTTGCTGTTGTCTTAAAAATAGCTTCCACGTATCAGAACATATTTTAGAGCTAAGTTAAAAGCACATTTGCTTGTTGAGAGCATCTCTTATGGGGCTGAAAATGCTGAGCCTGTGGAAAGCAAAGTTAGGGGTGTTTATTTGTAACTTGCACTTACTCCAGATTTCCCTCGGGGAATGACTTAGCAGCAATTCAAGCCCACATGTAGAGCAAATAGAAAAATGGATGATTTTTCCCACTCTTTCAGGATTTGTCTCTTACTAACTCCTCATATGGATAACAAGTAAAAAGAAGGTGAATTAGGAACGAAAATTGACGCTTTCATCTTCACTAACTTTAAGAGACTTTCTCAGTCAGTGTTAAAAGTCAGCACATCTAAACAAGACCTCTGTCTCCAAATTACTCTAAACTACTGTGTCTCTAAATTCAACTACTTCTTATATCCAGGACTATTAACATATAAGGTGAGAAAAAGCAGTTGAACATCACATTTTAAAAAGCAACTTAATCATGTCTGTTTGTTTGTTTGTTTGGAGCATTAAGAAAAATATAAAACATGTACAGCTCTGATTTTTATATTAAAAACACATAAATTCCATTTATGTATCAAATAACAACAAATTTTACAGCTTTGTTCAGGCCAGCTACAAAAACAAGAAATAGGCTGGGGTGGAAGGAGAGACATAGACTCAGTGATACCAGGACAAACACATAAGAACAGGCAGAATGCAAAAGGCAGATGAAAGAAAAAAGAGAAACAGAGAGAGAAAAACAGACACATCCACAGCTAAGGTCGAGGATCCTTTAACTCACTCCCAAGAATGTTGGACTCAAACTAAACGTAATCCTGTCTACCTCAGCAATTTGAACAGCATAAGTTGCTATATGATTGCATGAGGTTATTTTTGACATTGTCATCCTTACTGTCCTTGTTTAGGAGTCAAACATGTCAGATACGAGCACAGAGGCATCAGTCTCTGGATCGGAGGTGCTGGATGGGTGGATGAACGCAGCAGGATGCAGAAGTAGTGAGTAGATGAGATCCACAAATTATTGTGTTTATTATGATAATAATACTCCTTAACACTTGGATGTTCTAAACATTACATTTTTCATGCAGTTTGCTCAAGCTTCACACACACACACACACACACACAAACTGTGGAGAAGGCCCTTTTATTCCTTTGGTGAAGCAGTATGGCCTAGTGGCAGTAAATGCAGATTCTGGATACAATTTGCCTAGGCTCAAATCTGGAATGCACCACTTACCAGCTGTGCAATTCTGGACATTTTTTTTAACCTTCATGAGTATATTAGTTTCTTACTGCGGATGTACCAAATTACCACTAATGTAGTGGCTTAAAGAAAAATGCAACCGTATTGTGTTACAGTATGGAGGCTGTAGGAGAGAATCTGTTTCCTTACCTATTCCAGCTTCTAGATGCCTCCTGCATTCTTTGGTTTGTGGCCTCTTGCTCCATCTTCAAAACCCACAAGGTAGCTAGCATCTTCTCTCCTCTCTGACCTCTGGCCTTTGCAGATGTAAGATTTGTAAGGTGACATATTCACAGCTTCTGAGAATTAGGACAGGACATCTTTAGGGGGCCATTATTCTATGGATCACAATTGATAAGCCAGGAAAAAAGATAGTATCTATCTCATCATTAACACCTACTGACTAGAGCAGGCCCTGCGGGGATGGAGAAGGGGAAGGATGGAGCCTGGGGTAGGGTTGTGGGGCTCAGAGGCAGGGGCAGTGCTGAAGCCCTATCTACAGCCTGATCTGGTTTTACAATGAGTTCCTGCCTAGAATTAGGGAAATCAGGCACATAGTTTTTATTGCTTCTTAGTATGAAAACACTGAGGCCATGATAATGCCAGGGCAGAATTTAAGAGGTTGGAGGTATCTTACAAACCTAACCTAAATTTCTAAGTGTTGTACACAAAGAACCTGCCTCACATCCAGAGAAAGAGAGGACACACAGTTCATGGCAGAGCTAGGATGAGGACCCAGGGGTCCAGACAACCTGTCCAGCATTCTTTCTACCATGTGTGACTCACTTAAGGGAGACTTGATAGCCTGACAAGTATTTGCCAACTGCCTTTCAAATGCTACATGGTACAAGGAAATAAAATTTAATCAGAATTAGAAATAAAATTTAACACCTGAGTTTAAAATGCTGCCTTTCCTGAATGTAATGTCATATTCTGGATTGGAATCCTGGAACAAAAAAAAAGGACATTAGTGGAAAAATTGGTAGGACCAAAACCCAGTTGGTTTCTTAGTTTTGACAAATGTACCATAGTAATGCAAGATGTTGACAAGAAGGATACTTGGTGAGGAGTATGTGAGATCTCTCTGTACTCTCATTTCAACATTTTTGTACATCTAAAGTTATTTCCAAAATTAAATTTATTTTTAAAAATATGATCCTTTCTTTTGCTATGATAATGCTATATTATTTTAAATAATGCTTTCTTATTGTGCAGTGTAACATCCTGTCCTAGTCATTGTTCTGGCTCAGCCCCATTGCTCTTGCTGGCCCCTCAGCCCCAAATGTTCTTCCTGACACTGAAATGACTTGCCCAGTGAGTTGTCTCTCAAAAGTGCTATCTAAAGAAAAAAGAAAAGGAAAAAAAAAAAAAAAACCAAAATACTTCCAAGAACTGAACCTAAACCCCTGAACATTCTGCCTCCCCTGCCTGCTTTATCTTTCTCCTCAGCATTGGTTACTGTTGAACACACTGCCTGTTATTCTCTCACTGTATATCTCCCTGCCATAGGCTCAGGGTTTTTTAATTTTTGTCTATTTTGTTCATTGCAGTATTCACAGAGGCACTCAGTAAACGTATAAGGAATGAATGGATTGTAGCTGCTCTGGGAGTTAAGTGGGCCACGTGCACCTAGCACAGTGCTGGACCCACAGCAGACACTTAAAAAACATCCGCTGCAAATATAAGGAATCTGTGGCACAAGAAGATCAAATTACAACACCAAGAAGTCACACAGTTTATAGGTGGCAGGTCTGAGATTAGAAGGCAGGCCTCCTGGGGCCAGGGGTTTAGTATACCAACTTCTTCATCCACACCCAGGGCAAGCTTGTGCAGCACCCCGTGCCTCACCCCCATTGCCCCGGATGCTTTCACTCCTCCAAGGGAGGCATGGCTGAGCTCACTGAATAATCTGCTAAGTACAGAGGAGAAATGTATTTATGCTGTTGGCTTCCAGATGGCTACTGGTGCTAAGCTTAACTAAAATCCATTTCAAGAAGCCTTATCCACACAGCGGCTTGTCACCATGACTCAATAAGAATGCTTTAAGTATTTGGGACAAAAAGAGAGAATAGATCAATGTAGTAACACAGAGCTATTACTCCATTCCTTCCTGCTTAGTCAATTCAATCCAATCCAACAAGTATTTGCTGAGGACTTATTTCATGCCCTGCACTATACCAGGCATTTTGAGGCCTAAAAGAGAAGTCTGGTAGTTGTAATACAAAAGAAAAGACAAGAGCTAATGTTCTTACTCAGCCCACTATGGTTAAGAAGGCAGTGACAGAGTCCCTGTCTTGGCAGGACAGGAATCCAGCCGGAATTAGCCCTTCTTAAACCAGAGGCTCAAATGCATTCTTGCTATAAACTCCATGGTGAGGCCCTACTGAGCTCAGAGGAGGCTTATGCTTGAGATGTACTTGAGTGTATTGCTAACATAATTCATTCCACACCTCTGCAACGTTCCTTGAAGACAGTAAGAGCACCTTGGTTCACACCACTCTAAGTGATTGAAATTAAATAAAATGATTCATGCTTGAAAGGGGAGAAAAATTGTCTGGTGAGTGGAGATCTTTAAATCTCTCTCTTCTTTCACTGTGATTTAAAAAAAACAAAACAACAAACAGACAGAACACCAAAGCCCAAAAGCAGTAAAATACATGTACAAAGTTATCATAGGTTGGAACAGAAATCGTTCCTGAGGAACTTTCTCCCTCCTTCCTTTGCCTTTTCTTCCTTCCACCATCATCTCCCTTCACTCACCCACCTCATTCATCCCCAATTTTTTCCGTTTTCCCCTTTCTTTTCCTTTCCTCCTCCTTTCTGCCTACTGTGTGTAAGAGTCTACACTGGTGCCACAGAAGAACCCAGGACTTTAGAGAAAATACCTATCCCCTCAATTACTGATTTATTAATTTAAAACTTTTGTGAGGGCCTGTGATCTGCTAGGTACTTTATATCACAGAATGCACAGTTTCTAAATTAATCTTAGTTGTTAACGAAAATCAGTGTTGTGTAGTGAGAAAAGTAGGTGCTTTGCCAGCAGACCACCAAGGGTTTGAACCCCTCTCCTCTACTGGTGCCTTAGTGAGTTTGGAAATTCCTTCCTTCATCAGCTAAATACAGAGAATATATTTACTTTCCTGCCTGTTGTGAGAATTACATGCCATGGGGTACATACAGTGACGTCATCTAGAGAAGGGGCCCGATGAATAGTGTTTGCAGATGGAATTCAAACCAGAGAATTTATGCTTTAACTGAGGAGATGAGAGTTAAGATGTGTTAACAAAATAATACCTCCCATTAGTGTATCACTTCAAAACTGTGTGGTAAACTTCACGTGTATTACCTCCTTTATTCCACGCCAGATAATATTGGGCCCATTTTATACATTTGGAAAGACTGGAGCAAAAAGGGATCAATTGCCGAAGTCGTAGGACGACATCGTGGCCAACCTCAGGTCTTGGTCCTTCACACCCATCCTCCTTCCATCCCAGTGGGGCAGCTGAGAGCTCTGTCCCACAAGTGAGCCAACTGACAGAGCAAAGCTCCAAGGATGCAGCAAACAAGACGAGGACAAGCAGAAGGCAGAGAGACAAGGTCATGTCAGGTGGGCACTAAGAAAGATGAGGAAGACTAACACACATTTCTTTTCTTCACTTTGTTCATTGGACTTTCCTGCTGGCTAATGTGCACACGCGCTTGTTGAGAGTCTGGTCCTCTGAAATGTGCCACAAACCAACCTTAACAAAAAAATGGAGCCAGTGCTCCATGTCCAGGAAAAACGAAATCATCTCCTCAGGAAGAAATGAAGTAAGACTAGGGGTTGCTCATCTTCTTAGTCATTCTGTGGCCATATTGATAAGTTGGGGATTAAATAGCAGAGATCAATGTGATACTGTTTGTATTTGCTTATTCCTCTAATGATTATCTTCTAATGACAAATAGAGTGGTAAATCTTTTACTTAAATTCTGGGAAATGTAGAAAAATTCAGGGCATACTCATTCCTCAGTCCATGATTTTGGAAGTCTAAATTCACCCCTCAGAGTGGCATCACTCTATTCATTTATATTATTATTTAATTGAAAGTTTTATGTATTTTTAATATGCAAACATTGAAATTTGAGTGAAAAATAATGATATGAATTGTGATAGAGCACATTTGTTTTTAATAAGCCCTGTAAACGTTATTGTGTATTTCTGGGAGTCCAACTCAAAAAAGTTCATATGATTAAGCATCCATGGAACATTTAAAAATCTTATAAAAATGTAGTAGAGAAATAAAGAATTCTAAATTTACCAAATTTTCTTTTTTGACAATCTTTTTTCTTAACGTTAAATCAACTCAATTTGAAAAGGTTACATATACTTAAGCACATGATGTCGTATAATAAATCAAGATAAATGGAAAATATATAATTCCTTTTACAGAGTATGATTTCAGTACTTAATTCATCATCTACCCTTTTGACGGAGAGTTTCAATATGAATCTAAGCTCCAATTCACAATAGTTATTTATTACAATGTTGTGTCATTTGTCACTTTTATGGAATTCAGTGTATTTTGCAGGCTGTAAAATGGGCTAGGGTGATTCAAAAATGATCTATGCCATCATTATTCCTCATTTCTAGTACTTGAATTGCATCTACTCTCCCCAATAGGCTTGATTTATTAAGTGAATAAATAATAATATGTTTCAATAATGTATACCTATCGAGACTTCATTAGCTGCCCAGAAGATGCTATCCTGATTTTAAATAATTGAAACATACAAGTGATGAAGTCCAATGGACTTGAAATGATTGGGTTATAAATATTTACTAAAGCAGAGTGGTGGAAGGAAGATGCTTTCAGAGTAGATTGGAAGTGAAAAGACAAATTCAGATGATGGTAAATGCTCTTTGTACAAGTCTAGAGATTTAGAGGTTTCTTCTCTCAAAATAGAAAAAGGCAGCTTCGATTGAAGATGAGCAGATTTGTTTATTTTCTTTGAATCTCAAACAGACTATCCCCCAACTTTCAGCTGACTCACTCTTTAAAAAGTACCTGTATATGCTGGTTGAATTCGTTAATAAATAAATTCCCAACCTAACCCAGTGCTGAGTCCCATACTTCAAAAAAGTAAGGCCCAAGGAGTAAAATATATTACTCTCCTCAAGGCTAACTAACACTTTACCTTCTGCTAGTTGAGGTTATTCAATTGCTAAGTTAAATGAGTCTTGTACCCTAATTAAATGTCTTGTAGCACTCTGCCTGTAATGTACATGTGATGAAATAAGTTTAAATCTGTAGTCAAAAAGTAATGGTTCAATGTTGTTTCTGAAGTTTCTAGAATGTTCTGTGTCAGAGGCCATCTATAACAGGTGCAGCTTAAAGAGTTTATAAAGATCATCTTACTAAAATTTCTAACATTTCCCCAGATGGTATATTTTGTCTGAAAATGCATTTTTAGAAGGAGAATATTTATTTCTTCTCTAAAATAGACTTGGAACTTCCTTTGTTTTAATTGGAAAAAAAAAACTGTCTCACAACTTATGAATAAAGGCTAAAGGAGAATACGTATTTTTTCTCTAAAAACAAACTGGAAAGTTTACTTCTCTTTAATTGAGGGGCGAAGAGTCCAAAAAGTGAGAAATACTTGCTAAAGGAATAACATAGTTACAGCAAAAATCTGTGTGTGTGTGTATATGTGGTGTGTGTGGTGTGTCATGTGTACATGTGTATATGTATGTGTGCATGTGGTGTGTGTGCACATATGTATGTGGTGTGCATATGTGGTGTGTGTATGTGGTGTGTGTATATGCATGTGTGGTGTTTGGTATGTGTGTATGTGGTGTTTATGTGTGTATGTGCGTGCAGTGTGTGCGTACGTGCATGTGTGTGTGTGTTTTACTTTGGGGAAAGAGAAACATCATTAAGTTGAAATGGACTGGGGTTATCTATTCCTTTTCTCTTAAGCAAAACAAAACAAACAACAACAACAAAAAAAAAACTCCTTCTCCTCCTTGTTCCAATGTCATATGGACAGCAAGAGAGCTAAGATGTCCAGCAACCACCTGAACCAGGAATCTGTATAGAGAGGTCAGAAGTGTAGATGGGGGACTGGGCTTAGCAGGGCATAGGGAAGAAACATTCCAGACATAGGGGAACAGGATGAGCTGGTCTAGGTGGGCAGGAGACACCGAGGCAGAAAAAAGGAGATGCTGTGGGTCTCCTCAGGGATTTCTTAGGACTCCCTGCTCATGAGGAAAGGAAGTCCGAGGTGGGGCTGCTTATGAGTCATGCCATTCCCTGAAGCATGATGCTCCTCACTAGAGAGACAGCGAGGACCGGTTGCTAAATATAATGAATCAAACAGACGCTTTCTGACACTGAACCCACTTACTTGAGGCATCATAAAAGGGCCTACCTTAGCACAAGATCACATATTTTTTTTTCCAGAAGTCTTGGAAGATTTCTGCACCCTCGTTTCTGTAACCTAGTGACGACACAACCTTCTCAATACTGCTTAGTGATCTGGGGACTGAGTCTTGTGTGGAAAGGTGGTGGAGGAAGCCACAGTGGGATGGGAAAGTACAGACATGTTGCCATGGGGAGCCTCACCCAGTGCTTCCCTGGGCCACTCCCTCCTCACCCTGGGACAGGTGCTGAGCCTGTGCGGCTACAGTGTATATATGTCCCGTCTTCCTGCCAGCAATGGCCTGACTACCTGATGCTAGTCCCCAACTTCTACAACTTCTCTCCCCCGAATTATTGGCTTCTGTTGGCCTGATATTCTAGATCCCTGCTAAGGAGATCCTGGGCACGTAAGATCCTAGGGGTCTTGTATCCCATGCACCCTGGCCTAATTATGCCTTAGATAAATCACTTGGCTTCAGGAACCATTTCTTCTTATTGTTTTGTTTGTTTGTTTGTTTGTGTAATTTATTTAATTTTTAAAGATTTTATTGTGGTAAGAACTCTTACATTTATGAAAAGACCTTTAATCTCTGCAAATGTGTCTCCTCTTCCTCTCTGTCCCCCTGCCCTCCTCCTCCCAACTCCCACAGTACAGCCTGTGGTTCACCAATAATTGCTTTTTCATAATGCCAATCACAGTATGGATTAGATGATTTCTAAGGTCAATTCCAGGTTATTGGTAAATCATTAAAACCAAAGTTTATCCTTAAAAAAAGCCTTGATGATAGAATCAAATAAGGTGAGCATTAATAGAGACCTAGGAGGAGCTCATTCCACAGCGCTGGCACGTGGCACACTGGGTGAGTACAGGCTGGGAGAGGCTCCAGAGGTGCAGATCAGAGAAAGACACAATGTAGTCATAATTTTCTCCTTCATTTCTTCCTTCTTTCCTTCCTTCTTTCTTTTCTTTTTTTCTCTTCTCCTTGAAATCTATAACAGCATCTGTGATTTTCCAGGAATGGGAGTTTATTCTTCACCAAAATGGGAGAGGAGTAAATTCTCACCTCTAGGCCCTATCCCCTCATTTCCACCTCCAATTGTGGATGGTCTTGATGACCTTCTACTAAAATAAGCCTCTGATCTCCTTCCTCACAATCCAAGTATATTGGTGGGACTCTCCCACACTCCAGAACTCCCTCTCAGGAGATGCCACCTGTGTCAACTGGGGACCCTAGCCAACAGGGAACAGGGATAAAGAGGGAGCTATCGTGGGTAGGGTTTGATGTGAGGAACTAAGTGTATGAGTTTCCTATTGCTTCTGTGACAAATTACCACAAACTTTGTGCTTTAAATAACACAAATTTATTATCCTTCAGTTCTGAAGGTCAGAAGTCCAAAATGGATTTCCTAGGCTAAAATCAAAATGCCACTACAATTGCATTCTTTCTGGAATCTCTAAGCAAAAATCCATTTCCTTTCCTTTTCCAATTTCTAGGGGCTGCCGACATTCCTTGACTTGTGACCCCAGCCAGCAATTTCATCCCTCTGACCTCTGCCTCTGTTGGCACATCTCCCTCTCACATGCTGACCTTCCTGCCTCCCTCATATAAGGACCCTTGTGATTACATTGGCTCCAACTGTATAATCCAGGACAATCTCTCCATCTCAAGATCCCTACCTTAATCACATTGCAAAGTCCCTTTTGCCATGTAAGGAACATGCACAGTTCCAGGGATGAGAGCCCTGGCATCTATGGGGAGGTGGCATTATTCTGCCTGCCACACTCATCTTCTGCAGCCACAGGAGTATGTGCCTTTTTGGACATGAGGATGTACTTATGTCTATAATTTAAATACCAAATGTAGATTAATTTTGAATCACTCATTGGTTCCAAAAATGTTTATTTAGTATTTGTTATGTGTCGGGCACTGTGATGGGACAGGGGAAGAGCTGGAAGGGCCTCCAGGGTGTTTACAGCATGTGAGGAGAGTGTGTCAAAAAAGTCAGCAAAACTCTTAAAAAGCCTTAGAAACTTTTGGAATGTATCCTTGAACATATACTATTTCCATTTGGTTTAACAAATAGTTACTGAGCAGCAGCCATGTATCCATCATTGTGCCGGGCACTCGGTGTACAGCGGGAAGGATGAACATTCCTGCTTCAGGGAGCCTTTAGTCAGATAGAAGAGACACAAGATGACCAAAGAAGTGAATGCACTGACGTAGATGTAATAAAGGAAATAAAAGTAGCATGGGTGGGACTGCTTTAAATTGATTGCTCAAAGACCGTCTCTCTGTGAGGATGGCATTTAAGTTGATGCTAGAAAGATGAGAATCCATCGACTATGTTTAGGGCTCTGGGAAGAGCATTTGAGTAGACAGAGCAGAAAGTACAAAGGCCCTGAGACAAATCAAAGCTTGATGCGTTGGAGACCAGAAAAAGGGCCCATTTAGCTGAAGAAAAGCTGGGGTGGGGGAGAGTCACGAATTTTGAAAAGTATTTTTGGTTGACTTAAAGTGAATCTACTGTTCAATCCACAGACTTCCAAAGACCTCTCAGCTAATCACAGCACAGAGCAGTAGCCCTGGGCTCCATATTGCTCCATCTTCACTGTTGGCTGTCGCGTTTGGGGGTTAATAAATACCACATGGAGGTGTTTATTGTTCTTGGAACTTCTCCTAAGCAGCAAGTAGTGCCTAAATTTTTCACTTCCATTCATGCTCACAAAGGTTTTAATTCGCCACCTGGAGTACGGAAGAGATTGCTCAGAAAGATGCTCTGTGCCTGATGATGAGATCTTGTGCTGAGGGATGGACAGAGGGAGAAGAAAGGACACTTGGAAACAGAACTCAAGACTCTGTAATCAAGATCAGAAGTGCATCCTACGTGAACAATCCTGTGAGGCTCTGGGATAAGGATGAAATTAGGAAACTATCGTGATTGTGGCCTACATGAGCCCCAGATATATCAACTACTTGAAGATTATCCACACTTCTTCCTTTCATTGTTTCAGACAGTCTAGAGCTGATGCTCTAGAAACAAGGCACAGCTGATGTGCATATCCATGGCAACGCATTTCTTTCTATTATATAATAGATCAATTTCTACCTGTGGAAGACTGAACACCAGTACTCAGTCTCCCAACCTTCTCCCAGGCAGAAGCACACGATGCAATTACCCATTGTTAATAACTGAGGGTACAAGCCAGACCCTTTCCTGTCGACTTGCTGGTTTGTTAACTAGGAGGAGAGGTGAGGATCTGAGGGGCAGACCCGCTCTGGGTCTGTAACTTTCTGAAGCCATTTACACAGAGATATGTCTGTGACAGTCTCCACGTCTCTTTCAATCTGCTCTCCTGTGTCCTGAGTCACAAGTAGGACACTTTATTAGGTGCTTTGTTTCTAATATGCTACCACCTACCTTCTACTCCATAGGCTGCAGAGAAGGAGGGAGCATCGGGGGGGACTGTCAGGAAAGTGTCCTTTGACCTGGGAACAGATGGCTTGCTCACTACCTGTGTGCAGAAGGCCAGCCAGGAGAGCTGCAGCCCAACAGCCTTCTGAAGAGCCTTCCCCACTCTCGTTCTTGCTAACGAAAGTTCAGTGCAGACCGACCTGGGACTAGCACTAGAGAGGAAAAAAAGCCACAGCATTCACCCCCACTTTTCTCATTTTCTCAGGATTGCGTACCCTTCTAGAATCTATTTTAATTCTTGACCCTGAGTAGAGATTTAATAAATATCTTGTAACTTCTTGTCTTAGCAAAATAATTAAAAAACAAAGTAAAGACAAAAACTTGTGTACTCTATGTGTTGGTACTGCCTTATTTCTATGTTTCCTCCTCAACCCACTCCAGTTGGTTTTTGTCACCACCACACTCTCTAAATGTCATCAATAATTGTATCCCTGCTCAAGAAAAATGCTTAATCCTCTGTCATCTCTACCTTCTCAGCATGATTTCACACTGATCTGGGATTTCACCATGTCACACTGACACAGTTTTCTTCCTCTCTCAAAAGCCATCCTTCTCACTCTCCCTTGCTGGGACCCCAACATCCATGAGACCTCCAAATCTTAAACTGTCCCGGGACTCAGCCTTCAAATCCCTTCTCGTCTCTATTTATATACTTTCTTTGCTGTCCTATTCTCTCCTTAAGTTTAAATACTGTCTCGGCACTGAGGCCTTCCGAATGCCAGCCCCACTACTCAAAATTCTCGTTTCGTGTCTGTTCACTTCACGTTCTCATCTGTACACTGCATACAGGTGACCTTTAACCAGCTGATACTGAGCTATTTATTTATTTGCCCCCACCAAACTCCCTCCCCACGGCCCACAAAGCCTTCCCCCTTCCACGTCTGAGTAAGTGGCACCAACATCCACCCAACTCTTTAGGCCAAACCTAGGGAACCACCCCAATTTCTCTCTTTCTTTTCGTCCCACAACCAATCCAGTAGCAATGCTGTCAGCTCTACATCTGTCCATGTATCTATCAACCATCTATCGCCTATGACGGTTTATATTTATATCTATGTATCTCACCATCTCTCCTGCTACAGCCCTAGTCCAAGCCATTGCCATCTCTCTCCTAGACCTCTGAAACAGCTCCCTTAACCAACCTCTCTGCCATCTCCTTAAGTTGATGGTCCACCAGCTGCCGGAATTTTCTAAACCTTGAATCAGATCTCACTACTCCTTCCTCCACCCTTAAAACTTTCCCATGCTTCTTCCTTGGAACTTGAATAAAATCCAAATCTGATTATCTGACCCCAGCCTCTCTCTCCAACCTCGTATCTCTCCATGCCTCCCTCACCCATGATGTTCCAGTCACACAGGATGTCGTTTGTGCCTTGAGGATGCTGTGCTCATTGCTGTCCCAGAGCCTTGTACATTTGTCCTTTCTGCTTGGAATGTGCTTCACCCAAATCTTCAAGCGGGCTCTGCCCTCTTATCATTCAGATTTCAACTATAATTATTTATCATGCTTATTGCACAATAAAACAATAAGAATAATTATAGTATACCTATATAAATTATATAAATCATTAAATATCTATATAGTTCATTACACCTATTATATAATAATTATACTTTAAACTTACTTTTTCTTTGCCTTTTCTTGCTACAAGAAGTCTCCCTGAGTATGGGTTGTTTGGTTTATTCACTGATTAATCCTTTCTTCCTAGAAAAGAGCCTGTACCATAGAAGAAACTTGGTTATCTGTGTTTAATGAATGAACTCAATTGTTCTACCCTTCATAGAGACCTTCCCCAATAATGCAGGCTACAGCAACAGTTATCCCTCACCCATATCAGATCCTTCAAAGCACTCATTGGCACCTGAAATTGCCTACTTATTGATTTGCTTTTATTTATTTGCCTTCTATTTGTTTCCTGTCTCCCCTACTACAATCTAAGCTCCTTGAAGACAGAGATTTTTGCTGGCCTCACTCATTGCTGAGCCCCTATTGCTGAAACTAGTACTTGGCATATGGTAGCTGCTCAGTGGATACTTTTAGTCTGACCAATCTTGATGTCCTGACATGACCAAGGGGAGCTGACGTGTCCAGGAGGAGCTGCTTCAGACAGTCCAGGCCTGCACATAGAAGCACACTGCTGCTGTGTTCTGAGCATGCACTCTGCAATGTCTACGTTACGCACTGTGCTCCAAGTGAGGGAGGGGCTGGCTGAGAGCCTCTGTTCAGCACCCAGGACCAATCTAGGAAATAGGACAAAATGTCTCAAATTACCACTGGCACATCTTTCCTTTCTCAGTTTTCTCCCAGCCTCAATGCCCAGGTCCCTCGTGTTTGCCGACTCACTGGCTGGGGGCAGCAGCCTATAGACACAGACTGTGCTCCTTGCTCCTCACCTCCTCTCTTTACTAACACTTAGCTCTTTGGGTCTTTTTTTCTACCTGGCCTGCTTTAAGCTAAGAGTGATAGCAAAAGATCAGAAAATGAATGCTCCAGTATCCAAGGGGGAAGAGGATGCCCTACCCACTTAAGGTACATTGAAAATCTGTGAAGAGCCAAAGTAATTGGAGGAGGTAGGTGGTAAAGCCTGGGGTGGATCCCCCATGAGGGATGTATTTGGAGGACATGTCATGGCACCACTTATTGGCTAGTGTGTCCTCTGCAAGAGACTGTTCCTACGTGTACCCTCTAGGTCAGATCCACCATGATGAAGCTGAAGGATCTGGGGTGGCACTGAAAACTACATTTTGATCTCTCATGACCTTGTGACAACTTTTGCTACCCTTTTCCTCCCACATCGACTATTTGTTGAAAGTGTCAGGTATTTGGCCTCCTACACAATCCTGAAATTTAATATAGCATCTCACCAAACTGACTCCACAAATTAGGGCTAAGGCCCAGAAAGGGGATAAGACTTGTCTAAGGTGACACAGCCCCAGTGTGATGGGGCCAGACCAGAACCCAGAGCCTGTAACAGCTCAGAGCTCAGCCGTCCCCTGCACTGGGGCCAAGTCCTAGTACCTTCTACTGAGTCCTCAAGTGATGTTTTTGGCACTGTGGAAGGAAGCCCCTGAGGTTTCCTGGGGTTTCTGACCTCAGCATGGTTACTGGGAGTTGGCGTAGGTCATAGAGGAAAGCATGAGATAGAGATGAAAGAAATAGGGTTACAGACCACCTTGGATACCCTTCAGAATCCATCAAATTACTCAAATATCTTTCAGCAATTATGAGTTCATGAACATCAACTGCCCTATAAGTTGTTTCTGATTATCTAACCCAAGATTTCCCCACATTTTCCTGTTATATTTTCTTCCTAGAGCATTGGAAGTCATATTATTTATCTGTTGTCTTAGTATTATTAGTCTCGTCCATTAGAAGGCCAGCTCCACAATGATGGGATCTTGTGTATCCTATTCAGCACATATTTCCAATCCTGGAACAGTGGTAGCTACTCAGTAAACATTTGTTGAATTAATTAATGCTGAATAAATCAGATGTATGGCATAGGCTTTGGAACCACGGAATTCTAAATTTTTTTTTGATTGAACAAACCTATCACTTGATCCTCCCTTACTTCTACTGTTTGAATCTAAGAAATCAAATGTTTCTTCTTGGGAAAAAAGAAAAGATTCCCTATGTTTGAGATAACTGGCAGCCTAAAAGGCTGGTCAATCATTTATAACTCATTTGCTGTCCAGCCCACATTATCACTTTAATTCATTTCTAAGAAAATGACAGAAAAATACTTGAAAACTACTCTCCTCTCTTGAATCCCCCTGATCTAAACCTGGAGTGAAAAGGTGCAAATATTGTTCTCCCCAGGGGAAAGTAATCCCACTCTAGTTGCCCTTAAAGGGATGGCATTATGATTCCCAGACACTGGAAATCTATCATCTTCAACTTTTCCACCTATCTGGGAACAGACTGCCCGTAATAACTCCGAGGTGCTGTGTTTCAACTCCAGCTGTGGATCCAATTTCCACTCATAAGATTTAACCTGGAAATTATCAGTGACAACAGCAGGGGGAAAATGAACAGCTGATTTGGGAGGTACAGTGGGAGAAGCTGGCTCAGCCTGGCAAGAGGAAAAAACTAATGATGCACAAGGCAGATAGGCATAAAGGATGTCCTTGTGGAAATGAAATGCGATGTACAGTAATTCCAACTGTGAAGCCACCAAACAGCCTATTAACAAATAAATGACTTGATGTGATTATAGATAAGACAACTGAAATTAAAGAACATCACATGCAATGAAATCAGCATCTGGGAGCATTGATTGAGAGCTGCTAAGAGGTTTAAGCAGCAAGAGGAGAGGACGACTGAATCATGCTTTGAATGAGAAAATTAAAGGAAAGGTGATAAACAAGAAAAAGTCTATCTATTTAATTGGGGTGCTGATGTAGGGAGTCATTAGTTTCTGACTCTGAAATGTCAAAGATAAAGACTAAGAATGGTAAGAATGTATAATGAAAAGTCAAAAACTTTAGCATTTTTAGCTATAGGCATTTCACTCATTCAGTAAACATTATGGAACACCTAAGTGCCAGGCACTGTGCTAATTCATAGAAGATTAAAGACATCATCTCTTCCCTCCAAGAGATTAAGTTTTATTTCAGCCTAGAGAGCTGAAAAATACAGAAGCAAACTTGTAGTGGGAATCAATGCATTCTACGGCTTTGCATTTCAAGAACACAAATCCCTTAACACGTCATTAATTGCTTTTGTATATATTATTTCATTCAACCCTCACAACACCCTCTGAGCTATGCCTTGCTGCCCCCCACTGTGCTGGCAAGCAAACTGAGGATCTGAGAGAATTAAACACATCACAGAGCTAAAGACTGAAGAATCTCAGACTTGAATCCAGTGTTCGAGCCAAAATCCATGTTCTTTCCACTGCACCATGTTATCTCAGCAGGTACTTAGCAAAAACAATGCCTGGCAAATCTATAATGTACACAAAACTCCCCCTTTCATGTGCTTTTTGTCTCACTGAAGTGACCCCATATTACTTTCTCAGAGAACAGGAACCTTTCAAACCTCTCTTGGCAGGATGAGAAATTCATTTATAATCTGGATAATTTGGGAAAAAAGCATATGTTTTATTCTTCTCAAGAGTATTTGAATCTTAACATGTGCTGCACTGTAGCCTTAGGATCAAAGAGTGAATACAAACTCCAAACAGCAACCAGATAAGTAATTGGGAAGGAGAGAGGTATTTGAGGTAGAGAAGGAAGTCTTTAAAAATCATTCACAGATGTCCCACAAATACTCAGTGCAGGGATAAAGCAAAGGGGTCCACCACAAGGGACCCAGTCTAGGGTGGCAGAGTCCTCTGTCTGCTGAAGTAGTCTCTCCAAAACTGTGTCGAGCAGCCGCCAGCTGTCTCAAGTCTACTGCCTGCAACAGTGTTCACCAATCGAGAGGGCGCTGACAGAGCTGGAGCTCGGAGGAAACTTCTCTCTGCCTGGAACCTCGCCACAACACTAGGAGGCAGCAAAGTACCTGGGAAAGAACTCACTTCAGCTGACTTTAGCTCTGCAAGTATTTACTATCCGGTGAACACGTGCCATTCTTCTGCAGTTGTAAATATAGTAAAGAACTAGAAATTATAGCCTTGATCATTTAAGAGTACACAATCTCATTAAAGATATAAGAGAAATAAATCCATAGTCAAATTTTTCAAGGGGGGGGAGGGATGCATGGTGGGGACTGTCTCAGAGATGTTGACACCGAGAATATGTTTTAGGAAATAGATAGGGAGAGACCAAAACAAGCTACATGGTTAAGGAAGCCTTCATGAATCAGGTGAACATTGAGAAAATCCTCATAATTGTGATGAGAAAAAAGGAAAGATCACCGCTGGTAGAAAGCAAGAGTTCAGAAGGTGAAATAGGCGTAGAAAAGACATGGGTGTGGGACAGAGTGCAGGAATACCAGGCTGACTTGACAGAGGAGATTCTGTGGTGCATCTATTACATGCCAGCCTGGGGCTACGGGTTTACAGTCATCATTTAACTTGATTCTCACAATAGCTGTGCTGAAGGAAGAACTCTGTTTGCCTCTATTATAAAAAGAATCTCAGAGGTAAGTAATTCATCTGATCAGCAAGAGTCAGAGGTAGGAATTGAAAGATCCTTGGCATCACCCTTCACTCAGTGTCTCCATGGGTCAGATGCAAGTGAGATAAAGGCAGATATTGTCCCTGACCTTGAGGAACACACAGCTTGTCTGTGGGGGACACAGACAAATTAATCAGGGATCTCAATCCAGTATAATGTGTCACAGCAACCAAGTCAGACAGGGTCTCGGTTAATGGAAGAGCCTGTGTGGTACTTGAGGTGAATCTGGAAAAATAAACAGAAAAGGAGCAAGGGTTCCTTCAAGGGGAGGAAATAGCCTGTTTATACCCCCAGAGGGGAGGAAGGACCTGGCTTATGCAGAGTGCTGTACAGTGGCAGGTTTCAGGGGCCAAGAGCATAGACTCTGCAAGCAAATGTCTGGTGTAAGTCCTGGCCCCACTCCTTACCAGCTGTGTGACCTTGAAAAAGTCACTTAACCTTTCTGTGCCTCAGTTTTCTCATCTGTAAAATAGGAACAATGTACCATACATCTCCTAGAGTTGTTTTAGGGGTAAATGATCTATCATTTGTAAAGAACTTAGAACTGTGCCTGGCAAATATGTACTGTGATATGACTGGAGTCTTAAAAACAAGTCCAATCATGGAGGATCTTTTGTACTGTGCTAACAAACTTGTAATTTGTTTTGAGAATGATGCAGGCATGTTGAGGAAATTTAACTAGAACAGTGAAGTCTCTGGATCCCAAGACTGTGGCTGTCGAAAAGGAGAGAACGAAACAGGCTCAAATGATATTGAGTGTGGAATATATAGAATTAGGTGACAAAACAGATGAGGCCCTTCAGTTGTAGGTTTGGTGGTGTGATCATTTCTAAAGGAGGTAGAAATGCTTCTTTGACCTTTGACCCTTGACCCTTCCACTCCCGGTCACTCCATCCAAACCCAGGCCTGTTTCCTTATGTGTAAAATGAGTGATTTCCAGGACGTAATGTCTCACGGTCCCTTCTAGCTCTGAGAGCCCTGGAGGCTGCCTTGGTTTTTCGTGAGTGATTCCAAAGTACAGATGAGTCCAGTTGTCTCTGACCCGGGACTCTCTCCTCCTGTTTGTATAGACACGTTTTTAATAGTCTGCTTAGAGATGAAGCTTTAAGTTGCCGCCTCTTCTAAGCGAACACGCGAAGCACCCAGAGACATGCTAAGAGTCGTGAGCACCCTTCCAGGTGGAGACATCCCATGCTGTGGGTTCCCTCCCCGGCCACACGACGCTGTCGCAGGCGCCAGGGAGCACATCTGGGCCACGAGGATGACTTGCTCCGTCCTCGTCCACCCACTCCTCTCATGCGTGTGCACACCAGTAAAGGGCCAAGAAAGTGACCTAAAGGAAAACATAATGCATTTCCAGTCCTCTCCTCCTCCGTCACCTGCTCACGTGAAATGAATTTAGTCAGTAAGAAAATTACTTGCTTTGATTTCTATTTCTATGTGATCATGTCCTTCTGCCTTAAAAGATACCCCCTCTTCTTTTAAAGCCACACATCAGAGTGTTTTAAACACGTCTCTCTTTAACTGGAACTAAATAAGATGTTTCAATTTTAATCGCTCTTTCTTAGAGTCAACTTTCATGTGTGTGTCGCAGGAGAAACGAGTTCAAATTTTTCTCCACCCGTTACAAGCAACTCGTACCACAGAACATTCAGGCTTGGAAAGAAGTGATGTCGCGTCATTCTACCTGTGGGGGGGTCACTGCCCCTCAGGTCCCAGAGCTAAAAGACCCCACAGTCTCCAATTATTTGTGTTTTCAGTGTCCCTTAAAAAGTAGCTCTAGAAATGAGGTAGAAGATGTTTAGGGCCGACCCGCTGCGTCAGAGGCTCACCAACCTGGATTTCCACGCTTGACCCGGAAGGAGATTCATGCGTATAAAAGGCCTGGCTTGCATCACAGCATTTTCTTGATAACTCCCCGATCCTCACAAGTGCTTGTTATTAGTCCTCCCACATCAAAGGTGAGTAAGGGGAGGAGGAGAGGACACAAGTGAGTTGTTCAGTTGTTCTACAGAAACGTGTCAGAGCCGAGATCAAAACCCAAGTGTCCCGACATCCTCGATCACACATCGCTGGAATTTTGTTTTGTACCCTAACCTAACATCCCCATTTCTGAGCATGGTGCCATGATGGAATCAAGAATGCAGAAGGACTTTCTTTACCCTCCCCACCCTACTACCTGAACTCAAACTTGCTCCAGAGCCTCCACAGAGATAAATAATATTAATATTAATAATATATGCCTCTGCCTCTGTTCAACAGCACTTTACAGTTATAATGTGTTTTACATACTTTATCTCCTGTAATCCTCAAAGCAACCCTGAGCCCTGTGCATTCACTCACCACCCTTGCCACCCTGCTCTGTCCTTGGGAGGCTGGCCCCCATGGACCACATCGACTCTGGTCCCTGCAGTGTCGCTTCTGGTCCTTTTCTGCCAGAGGAAGACACCAGCAGGAGATGACAGAGTCAGAAGAAAGAAGTCAGTGTATGTAATCACCAGCTCCCTGCTGCTGGGTCAAGGTGTGGAATAGCTGTGCTCCCCGAAAAAAGGGACATCTCCTGCCCAGTGGTCTTCTGCTACCGTCTTCTTCAGTGATGGCTTCAGCAACCTCAGGGTTCGGACAGCCACCCCTCCCCATGCTAGTAAAGGAAAATCACTCTCGTGGAAAGCCGTTAAACAATCTCTAAAGTCTGTTATCTTTGTTATCTATGAATACATTGGACTCACATACATACATACATATATATACACACACAAAAATATGTATGTATTCCTAAACACACACACACACATATCTTAGTGCTTTTCTGATTGAACCCTGACCCTAACTGATACACAGAGGAGCAGAACGGCTAAGGAACTTTCCCATAGACACACCACTAGGGCCAAATACAAAATTTCTGATGCCTAAAGCAAAATCAAAATGCAGCTCCCCTATTCAAAAAGCAGGAAAAAAGCTTGTGTGGTCTCCTGCTTGACCTGTCACGGTGTGTTTGTATTTGCTATTTAACGGCGCAGTCCTTGGGAGCAGGCCCCAGCCCCGATCCTTCCCACACCTTCGTCCAGGCCCCACAGGGGCAGTCAGTGGCAGCCATCACCAGGCAAGAGCAGGGGGCAGCAGAGTGGGTCCCTGGAGAGGCGGAAGTGGCAGGAGGCAAGAAAGCCAGTGGTCAAGGCACACTCCAGGGTCCCTTAAGGTTCACTTACAAAACACAGATTCAAAGGTAAAATTATGAAGAATCTTAAGACAGCAACCTGAGGGCATTAAACCACAAGAGCAGAGCCCCCTTTTGATGGGGCCCTGTGGTGCTGCACACCCATGGTGCCCACCTACATAGACAGAGCAGCTAGTGTGTGATGGTATTGGAATTTGAAGTGCGTCTAACTCTAAAATCTATGCTTTTGCCACAGAATCACATTGCCTTCCAAAGCCAACAAATGAGCACCTCTCTCCTTACTGGGAGCCTGGGGCTCAGAATAAGAATACAGTCTGACAGACAGTACATCTTTAATTTCCCAATCCTATAACTCACATACATTCTGCATGTTGTTAAACAAGGAGGGTATTTGGTTTTCCTTTATAGTTAAGAAAACAAACTTAAGCCAGACAACATTTCTGGTGAATTTTCCACTTCTAATCTCAGCATCAGACTCTCACTGAGCCTCCATTAAGTGTACACACCTAGCAGAAGTGGCAAGGCATTAATTAGAATGCTTTGCCTTAGGAGATATGGATGTTACCAACCTCTTTAAAATTGAATAGTGCAGTTTGACCATTCTTGGTCTAAGGAAAATTCAAAATCAGCAGACTGGAAAATCATTTCAGGGGTTTGGGTGCAATGCAGGGGGATTGACTGAGAGGGGGTTTTACTATGGGGGTAACACTGAATTCTGACTCTCAAGAGTGGAATGATGGTGCTGTTTTTTTGGGTGGAGGCAGAGGAAACAAAACATAGAACTGATTCTGAGGAATGAAACAAAGACCCCCAACATGAGTTTGCATGCCAGGAATCTGTTCCAAAGTTAAATTTCATATCCAATACAAGGCATAAGTGACCCAGGTAATAAAGTGGCAGCAGAAGAGGTAAAAGACCCTCAATGAGAGTTTACGTGTGTAAGATTTGCTCCATGGATTGGGGTACAAAGAAATCCAAGACTGGACTGAGTTTTCTTACAGGTGAGACCAGAATTATTGCACAAAAAAATAAACAGTAACTGTGCTTAATTTGTGTTGAATAATACATGAACACTACAAGATGCTGAAAAAGAGAGAATAGACTTTATAGAGTGAGCAAAACTTGGACTGTTGTTTGCAAAAAGAAGGAAGAGTTACGTAAATTCATGTACTTACTAAGAGATTACATAAAAAGAAAGTCCAAGAAAAATTTTTTAAATCCCCTGCATGAGAAGTACTCAGTAGATTATTAAGAAGAAGGTAAGGCCAGTTGGAAGGACGTTGTCTGTTGGTCTCAATTAATTCAACTTTTTCTGTTAGTGAAGGGGGAGTATATTGAGAAGAAAAAGAACGGTTGAATACTAGATGATCAAAATAAAAGTGTTGAATTAGAAAAATGAATACAAGAATGAATGAATGAATGAATCCAAAAGGACCAAGCTGCATTTCAAGGCTCCTCTGAGATAGGCCAGCAGAGCAGCAGAACCTGCTGTGGTCAAAGCAGATGTTGGGTACTCTCTTTTCAATCCAGGCAAAAAACCTAGAGTGAAGGCCAGCCATGTTTAAGAGCAGCACTGAACAAATAAAAGTTAACAGCCCGTATGGGAGAGGAGTTTGCCTTGCTTAATGACTTGGCAGCAGAGCAAGTGTGGTGACTGTTTGGAGAGATTTGAGACCTTATCTTTTGTTGACTTCCTGCTCCCACAGACCATAGGAGCCATGAGGAGTATTTCCAAAGGACAGAAAAAATCTCTAGTCTTATTCAGCAGCCAGGAGGCAGAGGGAAGCATTAGCATAAAAGGAAAAGACAACAGTTACCCTCAATTGTATTCCAAGAAGGAATAAATAGACTCAGAAAGAAGTGGAGAAAATTACCCTTTTTCCTCTGGCTATTTCTTACTTTTCCTTTAGCTTTGGTTCAGGGCTGAGAGGGATTGAGGACGTTGTCGATGAGGAACTTGATGGGGGTTGAGAATAATAGAAATAGCTGTTTGACAAAAGGCTTTATGGTAAGAGCTTAGCTTTGCACTTAGCTGAGCGCTGAAAACAAGATGTCACCATGTTGCCAGTGCTTAGAGATGTCAGAAAACGGAAAGCAAGAAGAGAGGCTAAGTGATTTAAGTTATTTTTATAAAAGGAAAACTCTGATAATGGTAACACACTAAAAATTTTGTAACTAGTAAATTTTAATAATTAGTACAGTTATTAATACTCCATGATCTCCTCAGGTCTTGAATCATATTGGTCAGGAGATGAAAAAAAGGCTTTAGCAGAATTAATCTAGATTTCGTGGTAAAAACATAGTTTAAATTTTGTTGTAATAACTAGGGAAAAAACCCCACTATTCTCTT
The DNA here is from genome assembly GCA_023783475.1 of Daubentonia madagascariensis. NCBI lineage: Eukaryota > Metazoa > Chordata > Mammalia > Primates > Daubentoniidae > Daubentonia > Daubentonia madagascariensis. The sequence continues at coordinate 72,080,325 of JAKFHU010002088.1, read as the reverse complement.
GAGCAATACCAGGGCTTATTCGAATGAAGCAGAATTTTGGAAAACAAGGAAGTAGAGCCAAGGAGACTCCTAAGGAAGATCACATCCTAAGAAACGAGAGGCAGAGCCCCACGCTCATAAAACCCACACTATCAGGACATTCAGTTTTGGAAGCACAGTGCAATCACGAGTCATGAGATGTAAAGTAACTACTCATGTTTGAGAACCCTATGCTGAGATTTTTTTTGACATAGATGTCCTCATTTTCAGTCCACCAGAACTAGATAGTGTTCATTATCAATTTACAGATGAGAAAGCTTGTCTTCCTTACCTAAGGAGCTAACCCAGGGTCACACAGCCAACGGTGCAGTCGACTGCAACTGAAGGCAACTTGATGCCAAAGTTTCTTTCTCCTCTACACTCAGAGATAACAGGGGCAAAACTTGCATTCTTCAGGGACACAGAAGATGCTGGGGAGGTGTAAATCCAAAAACCTAGATGTGTTAGTAGGATGAGACTTACATAAATCCAGGTCTAAATCCTCAAGTGTTCTACCTACAATCAGCCTTCTGGAAAAGCAGTGGAGGCCTTCCCTAGGCCAGGGTTTGTGGGGACACCTGGAACACCATTCCCTACTAGATAAACAGGGTAGTTGTCAGCAGACAAGAATATTCATAGAGATACACATACACTCAAGCAGAAACTGTTTTTTTTTTTAATTTCCTGTTGAGAATTCCTTCCTTCCTTCTTTTTACATTTAATTTTCTCCCTTGTACCAAAAATATAGAAGGATGTTTCAATAATTGAAACAAAAACCATAATCCCATTACACAAGGACGACTATTTACTATTTACTTCCAGTATTTTTTCTCTGACATTAGTTTTCATCATACTCTACTCTTTCCTACCGTGTTTGCTTGACATATGGCATAAACATGTTTTGCCATTAATATTCTACAATTTTAAAATATTTAATGATTTTATACAGAAAAAATTAAAACACTTTGACTTTTAATATCTTTGTAACATGCCATCAGGTATATGTCATAGTTTACATAATTCCCTCAATGTTAGTCATTTGCTTTCATTTTTTTCTATTATAAATAACAAAGATTAAGTCTTTTACTTAAAGCCTAGCATTCTGCAATTGCTCAAATATCTGTAGGAAGGCTGAAATATAAGATCTGATTATTAATTTGTATATTGAGAGGAATTTGCCACATGTTTTCCTGGAAATGGGTTTTCAAGGGGGAGGGGGTGAAAGCAGGAGGGCAGGCATGGAGTTCCTGGCAGGGGCATAGTGGGGCTTCCCTAAGGGGGAAGGTGGCACAGAAAAAAAACTAGGTTGGCCTGCAAAGAGTCTCCTGCCAGTGTGGACCACTCTGACTCTATTTTCACACAAATCACTGAACACAATATGTATGCTTCAAACCCTCCACCACAGCGAATATCCAGATCTCTCAAGTATGTTGAGTATTAAGCCTAAACCTGAGTTTTAGAGGAGATCACCAATTAGATTCTTGTACATTTAAAACAAAAATACAATGGTTGAGAAAAACCATGACTTTGCCTCCATCAGAAGAAATCACATTATCTGCCAGAAAAGCTATTTTCCAAGTGGGCAAGAAAGCTCCATCAAGAAGATTCTTAATTCTAATTTGAAATATTCTCATCTTAAAGGATGTATTTATTCACATCTTAAAGATGTAGAGGGGCCAAAGAATTTAAAAGACCAAAAAGATTGGAGTTAAGCTGTGATAGGAGGCAGGGGGAGCTTCCTAGTAAGGGGTGTGTAAATTTCAGGGGTATATTTCTGCAGGCGGTTCGTAGCCTTTTCTGAAGATAAGACTAAGAAGAGAGTGGACTATACTATTTTTGTGTATGGTTTTAGGAGTGGGGAGACTGGTAGGGACATTTGCAGAGGTAAGGGGAGGGACTGGAGGACATTTTGCAGAACTGTTATAAAACAAAGTGTTTGTAAACCCTCTTAGTTTGTACTCCTTTTCATTTAGGCTCCAATATAACTAAATCCAAGTCAGCAATAACAAAATGTCATAAACAATTTTAGTGTATAATATGTGCTGACAAATGTCATTAAGGGGATGGCTGCAACAGATAGGGAAATATTTAGTATGCCTTTATCTGAATGTAATAGTGATAAAGAAACTCAATATTAGGGTTTTTTAAAAAATTATTTTCAATATAATGACTTCACTAGGTGACTTTACAACCATGGCCCGTTCTACTTAAGGAATTACCAAAAAGCTTTCAATGAGTATTTGCTAACTGTATCAAGTTTTTACAAAACATTTTAAATTGATAGTACTACTGATGGACCACTCATTGGTAACATTTTAAAATAAGTTTACTAGGCATCGAATCATTTTGTTGTTGTTGTTGAGTTAGGATTAGATGAAAACCATCTGTCTCATATTCTCCAGAACAGTTCCAATTACATATAGTCTATGTCATTGTCCTTCCAAAGCATCAAATTGCCTTAGATATGTCCATATTATGGTGCCAAAACTACTCTTTGTAAATAATACTTCTCCACACATGGAAATGACACAAAAAAATCCTTTGTCAGACTGTATTTGATTTTTTATTTGGAAAATATTATCACTCCATCATTCTTACAAGAAAGGCTGAATAGGTGGTATCTTCCTTTGAAAGTATGTTGCATATTTCCTCTGTCACTCAGACCTTAGGTTTCCACCCCTATTATGTTCTTTCATATTCAAAAAATAATATATTATATACTGAAAATGTCTAATAGGCTGCTGATGAAATGTAAATACTTGGAATTACCATTACCTGCAAGTTGGGCATCATTAATTATCATAACATTACTAATAATATAATACAGATTGTAATAATACAGACTGTTCTAAGTGATTTATCTGTTATGGCTATGTCACTGTGTTTCAGAAGACTATGTATAGTATTGGATATGGGAGGCCTCTGGTCATTTATTCTTGCATGTAATTATTTTTAAAATATTTATTGAGTATCTTCTTTGTGCCAGGCACTGTATAATGTGCTAAATCTATAATGCAGAACAAGACACCCCAACCTCTATGTGCATGAAGCTTAGAGCTGGTCAGTGATGACACTAAAGCTGAAACATGAAAGTCGCAAAAGAATTAGTGAAGCAAAGAGAAAGCAGAGGAGCAAACAGGGAGAGGGCACGGGGGGGGGGGTGTGTGGGGAGTGGGTGGATGGCATGGGAGAAAGAACCTGAGCAAGGAAAGCACTTGGAACATGCAAGCACTGGAAGAAAGCAATCCTGCCAAAGCATGACGAGCTAACGGGAGAGAGGCAGGAGAACGGAAAACACCGCATCACACCAGGCCTGTAGGCCTTATGGACTAGCTTGGATTCTACCTTAAGGTGACAGGAAGGAAATATGGAGCTTCCATCAGAGCTGTCCAATAATAATTAATTTATGTATATATAAATATAATTTATATGCTAGTTACATATGATATAATATATTGACAAATATTATATAAATATATATTTATACAATTTATATAATTATAAATATATTTCATATATAATGTAATTACATATGTATAAATTTATGTACACGTAAAATATAATTTTTATGTTAGAAACCTCATGCTGGCTGCTGTGTGCAGATTGGAGAGGGTGGGAGGAGAAGCAGGAAGATCAGTGTGGCTGTCATCTCTCACGCTCCTCAATGTCTGTGCTCTTCTCCTTTGAAGGACAGGGAGACAGTAACTTCTCAGCTCTCTGGCACTTTGATGGGTACGTGTGACTAATCAGGTCAAGGGGCTATGAACAAAAGTGCCGTGAAGCACTTATGGACCCAAGTTCAGAGAAGAGGGTGTGAATTCTCTGTGTGTTCCCTTCTTCTGCCCAAGCAAACCCATGCTGTGTGCTCTGGATGGTGCATCTACTGGAAGTTGGAGACTCTCTCGGTCTGGGTCCTTTGGTGACAGTGATAAGAAGGACCTCCCCACACCCCTATATGTCACCCACTGATGCATGCTAGACTGTGACATGAACAAGAAGTGAATCTGTGCTATATCAACGCTCCTAAGACGTCAGCTCTACTCTGTTACTTCAAATTAGCCTAACTTATCCTGACTAAAACATGGGAATAACAGCACCCAATATTGGGGGTATGAGAAGCAATAGAGTAATAGTTATATAAGTGCACATCACAGGAGCAAGCACACTGTAGATGCTGAGAAAATGATAGCTAGAAACAATGATTATTGGCTTTTTTGATTCTGGTCTCAGCTCTGTTATTAGCTAGCTCTCTAGACTCAGGTGACCACTTCAGCTGTCTCGGTCTCAATTTCCTCCTCTGTTGAATGAGGGGTTTGTACTAGACCCCCAAATTCTCACCACCTAGGGCTCTAAACTGAGGGGATAAAGAGTGCCCTCCTTCCCTGTTCTTTCTTCTCTGTCCATCAAGCAGAGTAAGCAGATTCCTTGGATACCAGGTCAATAGACAAATGGTCCAAGGAATCATGCCACTAATACTCCCTTTTGCTCTTCTCTGCATATAGAAAAAAGTAAAACAATTTAGGATTTCAAGGCCACTGGACAAATTTTTAATTTCTCTCTGGAGATTTATAAACCCAGCAGCTACCCAGGGAAAATAAAAACACCAATTCTTCTGGCTAAGATGGTCACAGCTATCAGTTAACTAGTGTTAAGGAATTTTCCAGTTTGCATTTCTGTCCCCTTATAAAAACTGCCATGCAAATATGCAAATCTCCAGAGCCACTGATCCGGAATTCCAAATAAGAGGGAGATTTGGGCTTTCTCTGTGTCCTGGGCATTTCTGTGTGCAGGCAGTGCACATAATCCATTTATGTGACAGCAATTCTCAGGAAAACTGGGCCCTGGCTCCAAAGCTGCCACTAACCAGTTCTGTGATTCTAGAAAAATAACTCTACATTCTCCGTAGCTCAGGATCCTCATGTGTGAAACGGTGATAATAATACCTACCTTATCTACCTCCTGAGGTTGCCATAATGATCAAATGAGATGGAAAAGAAGTGAATGTCCTTTGAAAAGCATGCTCTGCCCCATGGATGCACTTGAGAATCATTGATGCATTGTTGTTATTGCTATTATGCTCTTTCCTGCTCCAAGATGATTCATCTCAAGGGATTTTTTTTGTACATATCAGGGACAAAAAAAAAAGAGAGAGAGAAAAATGTCCTTCCTTCTCTGTTTGATGCATGGTGTGGCTGAGAAGGGAGTTTGCTAACTTGAAAATGTAAACAACCTATTTCCATGGAGATGATTTTCCTTGCATACACAGGAACAACTGGTTTTTTTTTTCTTTCTGAATGCACGTGAATTTCTGTCCTCCAGAGAGATTCTAACTGTTTTATCTCTGTAATCGGTTTACCTTCCTAGGTGCTTGCTATTCTCTGAATAAACTAACTAAAGCAAATACCTATCCACCTCAGATCTCATGGTAGTCTAGCCAATTGTTTTTACCCAGTTCTCATCCTCAGGGGCACTGGCTAAAATAGAAAAAAAAAAGCAAAAGAATTGGAGGCCATGTTCTGTAACACAGGCACATACTGTGCCTAAGACATACTATGAGGTTATTTAGGTGGTGGGAGGAGAGGGGCCCCTAGTAGAACCCCTTTATCCAATAGTCTAATCAGCACTTCAAAACCCCCTTTCTGTAGGAAGCTTCAATCTTTGGGGTTATAAGAATTTTCAAGCCTTCAGAGTCACTTAGGAGTGTATTTGAAATTATTGGCTAAAACCTTACGTGGACTTATTGAGAGCTTGCTAACAGATGACTTTAAGTAGGAGACCCTAGAAAAGGAAGTATGAGGGGGAGGGGAAAATGTCAGGAAAGAACAGAAGGATTTTAAGAAAGATAGAAATTTCAGACTTGAATTACAGAAATCTAAACAAACAATTATAAAAATAACACAATTGAGGCCTAGAGAGGTAAAACAGTTAGGAATAGACCAGAGTTACCTCAATCCCAAGCCAGTGAGTGAATTTTAAATCAAAACAGCTCAAATAATTACAGAAGTAGGTAAAATATTCCCCTAAGGGAAAAGATTCATCTGCTGGCAGCCCTCAGTTTCAATATTGTCATAGTAGGAAACATTCTACAATGTGTCAGACACTATGCAGAGGTATAAAGACATGGAACAGCTCTAATGGCATGGGAGGTCAGGCAACTCATGCTGGTACAGGATAGTACAATAGGATGGCACAGAGTACTCTGTGGGTATGGAGAAGGAACTCTGAGCCTAGCTTTGGGTAGGTTGGTGAGAGATTCCCAGAGGCACCTAACCTAGTTTTGAAGAATGTCACCAGAAGAGGAAGGGCAGGGAGTGTGCTCCAAGGAGAGGCAGTAGCATGTATAAGGGCATAGCAACACGAAAGTGCTTGGAGTCTGCCATGGAAATGCATGAGTGCTTGTGGTCTTACTGAAGTGCTACATCCAGGTAGGCCATGGTAAAAAATGAGGTTGAAGAGGCCAGTGCAGGAGGGATACCCTCGACAGCTCTCAATGCTGCTCTAAGTTTGGACTTGATTAAAGCAATAAGGATTTATTTGGAAAGTTTTCTTTTTTTTTTTTTTTAAGTGATGTGGTCATGTCTTTATTTCAGAAAAAATCAGTCTGGCAACAGTGAAGTAGATGGATTTGAGGAGTGTGCAGCAGGGAAAATACAGAAGGAACAAACAAAAGATTTTCAGGAGGTGAAATCCACATTTGGTGAATGGTTGGATATGGGGCTGGTAAGATATGTGTGGTTAAGGACAGCTCTCTGGTTTAATAATTATTTTAACATTAGAGGAAGAAACAGTGTATGATTTGAGGGTGCAGTAGGATGAATCAGTTCGGAGAACATTTGAATTTGTCTTAATTCTCATTCTAGTGCTAGACCTGGGGGAAACAACTGTTTCTCTTCTCTTGAGAGTCTTCATGTAATAGTGGCAATAGTGCCCTTTCCTTACACAGCTACTCAAATTTCAAAACTAATCCATATATTATTGGAAGACACTTACATTGCTGATAATATTATAAATAAAATCAAGGAGGTAATTAACCCAAAAGTCAGGATAGTGAGTACTTCTGGAGGGTAGAATGGAGTAATTTCCCTCTTAAAGGAAATTAAGAGGTAGAGAGTTGACCTCCTTTTTCCAATTTAGCTAATTACCATTATTATCTAGTAGTTTTAGTGATAGGAAGCTAAATTTAATAAGGAATGGATATCTATTAATAAATGATACCAAAAATAATTGTCTGAGAATTTATGGAGACACAATGATGCTACTCTTTACTAACAGAAATCAAGAAATATTTGTGGAACAGCTGAGTTGTAGGTTACAATGGTAGGTTAAATACAGATATTTAACATAGTTTCCCTATGAAACCCACTAAATTTGTAGTAAATAAATTTTGCTTGAAAAACAAACCCACACAAATGGAAAGAAAAAGAGACAATAGTAACAAAATTCTGGAAGCTGAAAAGCAGATGGACAAGAGGTAACTCAATAGAAATGAGAAGGTTGAATCATAGGTCAGTATTAAAGAAAATCGAGAATTAACACAAGTGACACCATAGAATCCTCAAGAGACCCCCCAAAATGGGCATCCCAGGCACTTAGGGATCTAGGGATGGCTGGAGAAGGGCAGGAAGAGGCCAAAATAAGAAAGAAATTCAGGTGAAGCTGTTTGAGGATCAGGTAGACCAGTAGCTGCCCTTCTACCTAGCCCCATGGCTCTGGAAGATTTCTGCTGCACCATAAAATTCTTGAGGCTTATTCCCTTAAAAAAAAGTAAAAAGTAAAACAGAGGGTCTCTGGGAACATCAGGCACAGTTGAGGATGTGGGTATTATACTGAAAACAAAGGACATAAGTGACTATGCACAAAGAATGCTGACTGTTGAAATCCCAAGACAATTACCCTGACAGTCAGACTACTGTTACAGGAGGTAGAGTGGCAGAGTGTTTTCTGAGAAATCTGACTAGAACAAGAAGGAAATATCAAACACACTGGAGCATTCTCCTATTTCTCCTATTGGGAATCTCAAAGTTGACAACCTTCTGAGTAGCCCATTCTTAATTGCGAACAGGCAATTAGGTTTACCAGATATCAGAGCTAAAGGAAAGCCTCTAGATTAGAGAAGCCCCTCTAAAAAAGGAATATAGAGACCAAAATGACAAACAGAATAAAAATCAATTTGGAAAAAATAGAGACCATGCCAAAAGAAGAAGGAAAAAAAAAAAAAAAAAGAAAGAAAAGGAAACGATTCTTTATAGTCTCAGAGAGAGAAGATAATGCAGACATGAAGCAAAAAGAAGATAATATATAAGAAAAACATTCACATAATTTTAAAATACTTCTTGGAAATTCAAATCATGAACAGAAAAAATAAAATAAAAACATCAATTAAGAGCTGTAAGATAAAGTTAAAGGCTATACCATAAAGTAGAGCAAAACAAGAGTTGGAAAATAAAAAGAAAATAAGTTGATTAGTATAGAATGCTTCACATTCAAATAATAGGTGTTCTAGAGAGAGAGATCACAGAAAACAGAAGGGAGAAGATCATCAATGTAATAATTCAAGAGAATTTCCTAGGAATGGATGACAAGGGTTTTTTTTGGATTTAAAGGGCCTAGTGAGCACCCAGCACTGTGAAGCCAAAAAATGCTATAAGCTCCAAAAGAGGAGGTAAGGAATTGAAGATCGAGGTCGCTTCAGGCTTCTCAACAATAATCTTGGAAGGAAACATTAGAAAAATGCCTTTAAAATTCTGAAGGAAAATTATTTCTAATCTAAAATTCTATACTCAGGCAAACTAGCAGTTAATATAATGCTACTATAATAAAGGTATTTTCAAGTATTCAAGGTTTAAAAATTCACTTCCCTCTTACTTGTTCTCAAGAAGCCACTGGAGTATGAGCTCCACCAAATAATAATAATAATAATAATAACAACAATAAACCAAATAAACCAAAAATAAATAAGACATGGGAAACAGGCCACCCAACACAAAAGAAAAAATGCAGAAATCCATGAGGGAATCATAAAATGTAATATCAGTAGGACAGTGTGCACCAAATTTAGAGGGCAACCAGCTGAGTTTATACCAATGCATCCCAAGAGTCAGACACACTGAAGGTTGTAGGTTGTTCACACTACGATGCCCAAAGCCATCACACCAACTTCATACCAGAGAATAAAATGCCCTGGTAAGCCTGACCCCTAATGGTAGCTGGTTTTGCTTTGTCATGTCAACGTGCTGCTAAATTTCCTGCTCTTCACTCTGTCATGCTTCCTGAATCAGCTGAAGACACTCATTTTGCTTCACTGAAAGCTTTGACCCATTCCAAGAGCTGTAGGTAGGGCATGATGAAAATACCCCTGATTGTATTTCTGCTGGATGTCTAGTACATGCCCACACTTTAACCCTGCCACATGCCCTGACTGGGGCCTCTGACTTCCCCAAAGGAGACTCATTCATGTAAACATCCAGTGATGGATGGTGGAGCCATGAGATTTCTCAGACTGTTCTGTTTCTCTTCTCTTGGGAGTCTTCACGTAATGGTGGCAATATTGCCCTTTCCTTACACAGCTACTCAAATTTCAAAACTAATCCATATATTATTGGAAGACACTTACATTGGTGATAATGTCATAAATAAAATCAAGAAAGTAATTAACCCAAAAGTCCAGATAGTGAGTACTTCTGGAGGGTAGAATGGAGTAGAATGTGATCAAGAACAGACACACAGAAGGCTTTTAAGACACTGTCCATATTCTAATTCTTAACCTAGGTAGTGGGTAGACAAGTGATTGCTAAATAATTTATAAACTATGCATATGTTTTGTACACTGTTCTATGTATGTAACTATTAGGGTTCTCCAGAGAAACAGAATCAATACAGGATATATATCTACATTATATATAGATAGATATAGATATAGGTATAGATAAGGAGATTTATTATGGGAATTGGTTCATGCAGTTTTGGAGGCCAAGCAGTCCCAAAATCTGCCGTCTGCAAGCTGTATAACCAGGAAAGCAGGTGGTGTGATTCAGTCTGAATCTGAAGGCCTGAGAATTGAGGGGAGCAATGGTATAAGTTCTGGTCTGAGTCTGAACCCTAGAACCAGAAGCACCCATGTTCAAGAGCGGGAGAAGATGGAGGTCTCAAACAGGGAAGAGATTCTCTCTTCCACCATCTTTTTGTTCTATTTGGTCCCTTAATGGATTGGATGATGCCTGCCCACATTTTTGAGGGCAGCCTTGACTCAGTCTACCAATTCAAATGCTAATCTCTTTCAGAAACACCCTCACAGACACACCCAAAAATAATGTTTTACCAGCTATATGGGCATCCCTTAGTCCAGTCAAATTGACATATAAAATTAATCAGTACAGTAACACATATCAAAATCTGTAAAAGTAAAGTAAGTATCATATACTTTTCATAGCTCTTTGCTTTTATGTCCAACTGATCCTTCATGAACATCTATTTGCTTCCATTTTACATAACATAACAAATACTTTTCTGGTCATCATTAAGAAAGAGGTTATGTACGACATAAACAGTACCTTTCAGGAGTTTTCAGAGAGATTCCTGAAGACAGGAATATTTAGGAGAGTCCTCTGTGAGTGCCTTGAGTCCTATCTGAAGGAAAGTCATTGTTCTCTCTTTGCATGTATCACAGCTTGTTTATTTATTTTTTGTTGTTGTTGTTCCCCCAATGACAAGTACAGTTCTTAGAATAAAGGAGGAGCTCAATAATTACGGAATGACGATCCATGTCTAAGGAAAAGGCACTCCAGGCTGTGCAGTCTTAGGTAACACTATAGGCCATCTTTGCCCCCCGCCTCCCAGAATTATTGACTGAAGAGAGTTCCTATGATAACATTTTAATTAAATCGTGTCTTTTTTTGTTAATTGACATAAGTAAATTATTCTGGAATAGATATTTGCATAATGTAAAAATGTAATATAGGTTCCCCAGAAACTCTTACTGGCCACCAGTGGTTTTGTTCCCATATATCCAGACTTGGTGATCTAAAAGAATATTTTTTTTGTTTTGTTGATTCTACAAAACTTAAGAATTAATACTATAATTATCTCTTCAATGTTTTTTTGACTATCTTATTGAAGACAGAACTTCCATAGATGCTTCTGCTGTGATCATTATATGAAAGTGATGAGCTTAGGTCAGCAGAACAGCTTGGAGGAAACCCTGGAGGGGGTTTGAGTAGTTGAGTTATTGGCTTGTGTTCTGAGGTTTTATTGTGTATGCTCATAAAAAATGGAATTCAAGACCTACCATTGACCTGTGAGAAGCTAGATGTTTTTGAATGAGCCTCCTTCCTCTGACTATGGGCTATGTTTATTCCCAAATTCTTCAAGTCAGTTCTCAGTTTAACTCACAACAGATTATTTAGATAATAATCACGGAAGTCTGCTTTCACTGTTATTGCTGCCTCATTTAAATGATCTTTGTTTTATTTTTATTTTTGTTATCCTTGTTGGCTTTAGCTAGTGATACTTTTTTATTACTTATCCAATAAATATTTATAAAATGGTAATCATGTACCATGATTTGTGCAAAGCATTACAGATAAAATGAAAAACCAAGGCATGAAACACCCCTCCACACACACACACACAGAACTTATTTTATATCAATATAACAATTATATATAATTATACTCCATGACAAATGCTTTGGAGCAAATATATAGGGTACTATAAGAACATATTAACTGGGGAACTAAACTTCTGTGGCAGGAAAGCTTCCCCTAAGAATGTAACATTTCACGTAAAACTGCAGCCTAGGGATGCCAGGAGGCAAGCCAGAAACCGGGAAGTTCTGAAGAGAGGGGAGAATTCGGGAAGAATTCTGAATTCTGAAAAGCTGGAGGTCTCATGGCAATTTTCAAGGAACTTAAAAGGAGCAACATGGCTGGAGCCCAGTGATTGTGACAAAAGATGAGGATGGAGAAGTAGACAGGAGTCACATCATACAGGCTGTGGGCCACATTAGAGCTATTTCTGTCTATCCTAAGATCAACAAGAAGCCTTTGAAGAGTTCTAATCAGGAAAATGACAGTCAAATTTGCACTTTAAAAGATCACTCTGCCTTTAATATGGAGAGCAGTTTGAAGTAGGCAAGTGAGTGTGGAGGAAATACTGGTTCATTCAGCATTCTACTAGAAAGGGCGTGGCTTGTTCAATAAGGTTTTCCTGAAGAAAATGTAGCAAAGGGATCATTTAAACAGATAGGAGAAAAATTCATAAGCTAAAAAGGAGAATAGAGCCACAGGCACTTCTCTGCCTGAAAGGACCCGAGAAGGGCAGTTTACCAGAGCCCGGGAAGGCTGAGAGCTCACGAGCAGGACCCGCTGACAGAGCAGGGGTGGAGATGACTCTTCTGCTCTCTCCTTTCTCCCTCTGGCCAGTGCCTTCCCAGCCAGAACCACCTGGAGGGCATAAGTCAAGGTCAAGGCAGAGCAGGGCAAAGAATGGATCTAGGGAGAGAGGTGCAAAGAGAGAACGGCAAGCCCAGATGGTTACAGGCTCCCGCGGTTGTCCACATTTCAGGATGATCACAAGGGAACGGTTTGGAGAGATATTTAGGGGGCAAATTCTATCCGACTTGGTGATGAATTGCTTGTGGGGGTAAGGAAGAAGGAGAAGGCAAGGATTTCTTCTCAGATTCTGCCTGATGCAATGAAGATGCAATGAGATTATTGCTGACACTCTTTGCATAGGTAAGGAAAAAAAGATTAGAGCAAGGGGAAAGCGTGGTGAAATTGAGAGGTGAGTTCAGCTCGGGACATGCTGAATTTGAAGTGTATTTGAGACCGTCTAGTAGGAATGTTGAATAACCTTTTGGCAATCTCAAATCCATACGGATCTTCAACCTACGGTGAGTTCCTCAGGTGCAGCCCCTGGTCGTAACCAACCATCCCACAAATCCAGGGCTGCAGTGACAAGGGGCCCAGGAGGAGAGAACATGGATATACACTGCATTCTCTGACCTGCCCCTCATCCTAGAGTTTGAATTGAGCATCCACTAGGACTAGACAGACTTACCACCTGCCTAGAATAAGGGGTGGAGCAGCTAGACCCTATGGGATCAGTATTCATCCACACAAAGTGATTGAAAGCTGGTTTTGTAAGGTATTGTGCCTGAGGATAGAGTCCCAAGCACTTCTGGCTGACTCTTGGGCACCAACACTAATCCTCATCCATTGCCTAGGCTGTTCCCTGGCTTGTATTTCCCCAATAACAATGGCGTCCACGCTGATCCCTTAGCCAGTGTCTCCTCTGTAAGCACAACTTCTTGTAGTGCCCTGGGCTTACAGTAAGGACGGGAGGTGGCTGTAATGTTGCCAGTGCCCTGGGGTGCGCATGGGAGTGGTGGTGGTGGATGTGGTCCTCCTTTCTCCATCTCCAAGGAAGTTCCTGAATAATCCCACTTTGTATTGACAGACCTCTCTCCCTTTCAGAAGACTTCACCTGTTGTTTGAAACTACAGTCATGTGCTGCAAAAAGATGCTTTGGTCAATGTTGGACCACATATACAACTGACAGTGCTCCCATAAGATTATAATACCATATTTTTACTATACTTTTTCTATATTTAGATATGTTTAAATACGCAAACACTTACCATCGTGTTACGACTGCCTACAGTGCACATGCTGTAGTATCATGCTGTCCAGGTTTGTAGCCTAGAAGCAATAGGCTATACCATATAGCCTAGGTGTGTAGTAGGCTAAACCATCTAGGTTTGTGTAAGTTCACTCTATGATGTTCTCACACACTGCAAAAAATTGCCTAATTATGCATTTTTCAGAACATGTCCCCATCATTAAGTGGCACATGACTGTATTTTATAATCGTTGGTCCTCTAACCAGGATCCTCTGTATCTGTCCAGAATGTCTGCTAGCATCTTTCCAACTCCTCCTGCCCCAGAATCAAAAGTCCCTGTTTCTCTGTGTGGCATAAATGTCAGCACCATAAAGCCAGATACACTAACTTCTTGCTCATAATTCAGAGGATAAATTAACACATCATAACCCCCATAACCCCATGACTGAGAAAACCAGACCAATGACACTGAATAATAGTTATAAATAGTCCCATTTGGACCAGGATTTTGAAAAAAAAGAAAGTTGAATTGGTGGAACATGACGGTGGCTCACTTGCTCTGATCCATAAGGATTCTGGGCTTTAGAGAACTCAGTTTTTTTTATTGAAAGAAAAAGGGCATTATTGAAAAATTACCTGGTTGAAAAGAAATGCATTCAAGATCCCACATTTAACACAGAGCTAGTCATAGAGTAGACAATCAGTAAACTCTTACCTATAGATGGATCTCACAACCATAATTATTTCTCATTCCATGTGATCAGAGTCAGGATAGAGGTGATCACAGAGTCCAAACGAAGCCCTGAGAAGGAGCCTCAAAGTCAAACTAGGGAAAGAGGAGTGTAGACTGAGGACCAGGTTCCAGAATAAACGCTTAAAGAGCGGGCAAATGGTAGGACATCAAAGGGAGAGCATTACAGGAAAAGCGAAGTTTGGGAACGATAACTGCATTGGTATAATTATTTGAAAACGATACCCATCCATCTCTGAGACATAAATGCACATGTGATGAACTGAATGTTTGTGCCCCCCTAAATTCATATGTTGAAATCCTCACAAAGGTGATGGTATTAGAAGGTGGGGCCTTTAGGAGGTGATTAGGTCATGAAGGTGGAGCCCTCATAAATGGGATTAATGTCCTTATAGAGAAGAGCCCAGAGAGCCCCCTGGTTCCCTCTACCACGTGAGGACACAGCGAGAAGACAGCCCTCTATGAACCAGGAAGTGGGTTCTCACCAGGCACTGAATCTGGCGTATCTTGGTCTTGGGCTTCCTGGCCTCCAGAACTGTGAGAAATAACTGTTTGTTGTTTAAACCACCCACTTTATGGTATTTTTTTGTTATAATTGCCTGAATGGCCTAAGACAACACATAAAAGTATATTCTATGGGATATTGTAGATTATTACTGTACTTTTCCAGATTGTTTTGTAATTTCTGATCCTCCCTCCAACTATAGGAATGAAAGCAAGGATTGCAAAATGGGAAACAAGATCATATAAAAGTATAAGGAAAATTTACTCTCTTGGCTATTATTATGCAATATCTCCCCCACTTGTTAACAAGAAGGTAAACAAGCAAGGAGCCCATATTTTCTGATTGACCAATGTAAACTACCTTTGCATTGGTGATTGTGTACAACAGTATAACTGGTGTTGAGGAATGCAACTTTACGCCTACTAGGTCCGCTGTCCCCTTGGCTGGCATAGCAGTCAGTGCCCTAGAAATGATGAATAAGCATTGTTCACAATCGGATAACTATCACGGTTTGCCAAAGAGCATTTCTCTCCAGCAATAAAATATGACTCTGTTTTCAGTGTCAGACATGATTAAGTTAAACGTGTGAAGATCCCTAACCTTATTGATTTTCTTGTATCATGCTCATATTTCTCCTGCTTTTCAGCACCTTGTTCATGCCTAAATAGAGGGAGACATTGGAAAGAACAGCTGCTGTTTAGGAGTCAAAAATAATGTAGGTAAGGAGATGTGGAGTAAGGCTTGCTTCATGGTAAAGGTAGGATGCTAAAGAGTACTAGAAAGACTAATAAATTTGCCTTTTTCTCAGATTTGACTATTTGCTAAATACAGACAGTTTCATGGAGATGAACATAAAGTCATTCAGTTGGGACAGACCTGAGAAAAGGTTTAGTCAAATTCCTTCATTTTATAGGTAAGAAATGAAGTTGATTCTAGTGACATAACTTGTTCGAAAATCGCGGTTAGTAAGTGATAAAATAAAAACTACAATCCAAGATTCTTGATCTGAAACTGGGCCTCTTTCACATGATCTTGAACAATCTTTAACTCTCTATGCCTCAGTTTCCTCATCTGTAAAATGGAGATAATAACATAGATCTCAAAGGGTTGTTGTTGGAATTGCATGATCATAATACATGTAAAATTGCTTAGCTCAATACTTTTTATGTAGTATCCAATAATATTTGCTGTTATTATTATGTTACACTTTTAATACATGCTCTCCTTCAATATCTTTATTAAGTCTTGGTTTCATGTGAAGTCAGCAATCACATATATGGTGTGACTCTAATGTACTAAAAGGGGCACCTTTACCATATATGTATTTTCAACTAAGATGCCTAAAACCTCTCCCTTAGAGGATTTTTCTTTTGGTTAAGCATTGCCTCTTCCCAAAGCACATTTTTACAATGGGAGCATGCTTGTATTAATGCACTAACATCTGTGTGTATGAGTTTAACAGAATCTTTTTGCCTAATACAGTATAAAGGAAGACAGGATGGAGTTTCTGGAGGCCTAGAAAGTGAGTTAAACCTAGAAGGAAGAACCTAAAGGGTTAGAGGGAGATATTGCTAATATACCAGCAAACCTTCCACACGCATGTGGGTACATTGCCCCTTCCCAGCAAACTATGCTAAATTTTAGGTTTGTCAGATCACAACTGAAGCAATAGTCCATTCTGGAAGGCTACATTTGAAGAAAAACATTGAAAAAGTACAAAATCTCCAGAGGAGGAAGGAAAGGGATTCAAAGGAATTTAGAAGTCATGTAATATGAGAACAAGTTCAAGACCTGGGGCAAATTCAGAAAAAACAAACAGGCAGTGGGGGGAAGATAAACTTTATTCCTCTGTCAACTATCAAAAGGATTATTTCATAAAGGCACCATGAATGCTCTTAGGGTGCCTGGGCGGTCATTCATCTCTTCCTCTAAATTCCCTATAGCTTTTCTCTGCTGGTATTTATTACAACAAAACCTGAATGTTTATGTCTTTTTCTTCTCAATTGGCTCCTGGAGAGCTAAGGCCGTGTCTTCTTCCCACTTGTAAGACAGCACTGGGCATATACATCTTTTTGTTGAGTGAACAAACACCCTGTTCTGCCTAGCTTCAAAGAACAGGTATGATTTTCAGAGATGATTTTAACTCTTTATCAGGAAAACACCCTTAATGCTTAGACTCATACATTAGTTTATATTCGCTGTTTCATGGAGAAGAAAGTATCAGTGGCCCTTCTGTCAAGAATGTGGGATCCTGCATTGGCTGGGAGGTTGCATTAATGACTATTAAGATTGGTTTAGGCCTTTAATATTTTTAGTCCTGAAATAGCCCTGAATGGCCTCCCCGACATTCTGTTCCTTCCCCAGTCCATCCTCCACATTTCCTTAAGAGTTATCGAGTTACCATGCCAAAGCACAAATGAAACCTTCACTTCTATTTCTTGAAACCCTCCTGGGTCTCATTGCCTACATCAGCATTTGCTAAAGAATGTTTTTATAGAATGATGCTTCCCATAGGATCGTCAGCAAACAACGGGTCTCATTGTAAAATAAGTTTGCAAAATGCCACATTCTAGCCCCCTCTTAGAGACTTGGGTACTCCTTAGTATATGTTACAGAGGGCAATTTCACATTGGTTCTTTCTAGTCTCATCTTAATCAGAGACAATGTTTTCCTTTTATTTTGGCATTACCCATGAAGTGTCCGTGTTTCTCGTCTTCTGTTCTTGGGGCTTAAACGTTTGCAGACTGCCATTTGAGACACGCCATCCCATGTGGGATGGATCACTGGGGTGGGTAGAGAGGAGAGGGGGATGGGATGAGCAGCGGGTAGAGGGGAAGAATTGGGCAGAATCTCTGGAGGACATCAAGCAACACTTCACAGCTCAAGAGGCTGACCGTTTGAGATTGTTGTGACTACTCATCTGGCAACATGGATAACTGACTGATGCTGAAACAACTTCTACAAAGCTCATTGGTTTGTTTTCTTCCCCTGACAACACCTAGCCTTCTCCACCCTCTCCCCTCTCTCCACAGAGGCCCTATCCTCTCCTCTTAGTGAAATGCATCTAGACACTGAAAACGGGCATCTGTATGCCATATTAAAAAATAACAAAGGACCGATCAGTGACGAGAAAAGCTAACATCAAGTGGAGTTACCAACACTCTATAGGTAACACTGTTGGACATAATGCATTCCTAGAGTCTGCTTCACAAAGGACAGTGCTTAAAGGCAAAGACTACTGGAACTCTGTCCAAATTCATCAGGCTGATGGTCCAGCCCCCAGCTGCTGTGTCAGCTGTTAAAGCCCCCAGATATCCTCTTTTCGGAGAATCACCCACCTTGGAACTAGAGCCACCTAGCTCCCATGTTGTGCCCCTCTTTACCCCTCCCCCTATTTAGCAGCCTGTAGGCAATGACTCACTGACACAAGAAAATGAAAGTCCAGCCTCTCGCCTCAAAGTAGGGCCAGCACTGCGGTTCAATATATGCTCCAGAAAGCTCTGTAGGATCAGACTGCAGCAGGACTCAAGCTGAGACCACGTCTTCACTTAGCCTCATCCCCATCTTGTTTGCGCACACCCTTTGCCTCAGCAGCACTCACTCAGTAAATCATGGACACCCAAATTCCTGTCTCAGGGTCTAGAGTACCCAACCTAAGGCAGCCCCAAAAGAACAATCAGAAGTTTCATTTCTCTCTAAACGCTGAATCCTTAAAAATAATTTTTCATGGTTTTCCCTTTTTTCTCTGTTCTGTGATATATCTGCTTTAATAGTCATATCTTGTAGATGAGAGTTGATTGTATTCACATAAAGAAGAGCTATGTCTAGTTCCACAAAATAGAACCATCTTGTTATAGCATCTTCCCATGTCAATTGCTTCCCCCAATTGCTGATGATTATATAATCAGAAATTGTGACATAATTTTAGATTCAGTAATATGTTTATAATATTTATATTTTCTCCCATAATCATAATTCTCATGGTTGGTTTTGTGTTTTTTTGCTTTTTGGTTTTTTTTAGTCTCAGCTGTAAGTGTAAATAGAGTCGTTACCAACGCAATGAGTTCTCTAGGTTAGAGTTCTTTATTTGGTTTTGATTTATCTTCTATGGTTAGAAGAAACTCTTTTTTTTGTTTATTTTCTTTTTTTTGTTGTTTTTTTAAGAAAGGTCATGGGTGTTATAATTCTTGATTTCTCATTTGTATGTAGCCTTTATACTTAAGAACAGGTTGACTGGGTATAAAATCCTTGGGTAATAATTTCTATCATTATACAATTTTTTCCCTGTGTTCTAGCATTCTATTCTGCCATGAAGAATTTTAGACCAGCCTGCTTTTTCTGCCTAGATGCTCATAGAGTCTTTCTTTATATTTATCAGGATATGTTTCATATAAACTTTTCTTAGAACACAGTAGGATTTTTTAAATTAAAACTTTTTAAAATTAAAATTCAGGTGTTAGTTGATTTCAGCAAATTTTTTGCCATATATTTTAATTTTTCCTGTGTTATATTATTATCTTTTTGAGACTATCATTTAGCATAATTTATATCTCTGACGCCTGCCTTCCATATCTATAAAATTATTTCTAACCACTTTTCTCTCTTTTTTTTGGTTTCTATTTCTTTTCTGTGATTGTCTCAAAACTTTCTTTTATGCCTATGAATGCCATTTTCGGTGTTTTCCTCTCTTAATTCTTTATGTTCTTAATGTGGGCACATTTTTTGATGGCTTTATTCTTCCATCTCACTTTTTTTTAAGATCTGCCTACCTGCTTTTCCTCTCAATGCAGCGAGTATGTGTATTGGTATCTTGTATTCATTTGGTATCTCATTGTAATGTAATTAGTCTATATTCACTTCGTTTTAAAGTACGAAAAATAGATTTTGCATTCATTTTCTTCTTCAGTCCTTTTCCTGATGTGTTATCAGATTTCTCTTTTTGTTTTCTGTATTCTTTTCCTCTATAGGTCTCATGTTAGGTTTCTTCTGCTCCTGGTGCTTCTTGGAATAAAAAAAGTTCTATCCACACCAGTGATCTGCCCAAGAACGGGGGCAGTGTGGCAAAATGTGATCTGGAGAAGCTGTTTTCACTTGGATATGCTGTTTTCACTTGGATATACTGTCTTGGAACACTGTTAGAGCAACTTAGCCATATTTTCTATTTGGGTGATTGGTTCTGCTAAGGTTTCAGCGTCCCCTTTGGGTCAGGTTGGTTCATAGCAAGCCTGCCTCCCACACATCCCTCTTTCATGATTGGAAGTTATTTTTTATCTCTTCAAGTGACTCTGATCAGCAGGTTCAGAGGATCCATAATACCTTTCCAGATGGAGAGAAGAATGGATCGGCTTTTGTTATACTGCCATGGAGAAAGTGGAGATCCTTCTCTTGTTTTTTCTTCTTATTACTGAATACTTTCATAAAGGGAAGCAAGTAAAATGTCCTTATCCAATCACCTGTTACTAGAATTCCACTTTCTGTATCTTGGCCATGCTTGATCGTGCTACTCTTTATCATTCCATTAATTTGTCATTACCTAATGAAGATCTGTATTTACTTTTGACTTTGCTTGCTGTATCTACTGTCAATTTCCAATAATTTCTACAGACAAAAGCAACAGCATTCTTACAGTCAGTGTTTTGCCTTTAAGCACTCTCCTTTATGAAGCAGTCTCTAGAAATGCATTATGTCCAAATTAGGGGTCATCTATATTTTACTTTATTCATTTACTCACCCCTCATTCATTCACCAAATATCTACTGAGTGCCTCTGATGTGTGTTGGCTCAAATAGAAATGGAGAAAAACACACTTACCAGTACTTCATAAATCCCCTTGAGATAAACAAAAAAGTTTTAAGGAATTTGATGATAGTTTTAGAGGCTAATTTTATTTACTCTGCATTTCTATCATCCATAAATATTATTAAGGGATGATTATCTGCTTTGTTTCTGACCTGGGAAATTGAATTTCATGAACTACTGATGAGATTGATTTTTCTAAGGGAAGAACACCAGTCAGTTATTTCAGTAGATTTTGCTTTTTCCTTGGTAGTTGTATTTTAAAAAGGGAATATATGTGCTCCTAAGAAGATTTAAAGATGTGAGTATTTTTCTAATAAACCCACCACAATACATGAAGAAGAATGTAAAATAACTTAATGTAAATCCCATAGGTAAATAAGTAAGGATATATTTTGTAGACTTCTAAAATAAATCCTTCAACTGAGTTCTTTGGAGGAAATATGCCATCTAAAGCCAATAAACTTATAAATAAGTAATAGACTGATGCAGCTATAAGGATGGAAAATATAAAGGTGTATCATGGCTCCACACTATAGGTTTGGAAAAAACATTTGCTGCTGTTTTGAGGAAAGAAGGAACCACATTTAGAAACTTTTTGGCACTAGGGATCAGTTTCATGGAAATTTTTCCACAACTGGGGTGAGGGTGTGAGAGGGATGATTTCACGATGATTCAAGTGCATTACATTTTTTGTGCAGTCAAACCTCTCAGCTAATGATAATCTGTATTTGCAGCTGCTCCCCAGCACTAGCATCACTGCTTCAACTCTACCTCAGATCATCAGATATTAGATTCTTATAAGGAGTGTGCAACCTAGATCCCTTGCATGTGCAGTTTATAGACTGGTTCATGCTCCTGTGAGAATCTAATACCCTGCTGATCTGACAGGAAGTGAAGCTTATGTGGTGATGTGAGCGATGGGGAGCAGCCTTAAATACAGATGAAACTTCCCTTGCTGGCCACTCACCTCCTGCTATGCGGCTGGTTCCTAACAGGCCACAGACTGGTACTGGTCCTCAGCCCCGGGGTTGGGGACTGCAGCCCTGTAGAATGCAAACAAATCTGTTCGGGGACTATGACTCTGACTCTAATGCAGGAGATCAGTTGCAGAAACTGTCACCTGAGAATGAACTGGGAAGCTTGGTCTTCTTTAGGTCACCAGGGTGTGCAGGGCTGGAAATTGCTTTGCCATATGTAGAATGTCAGTGGGTGTCTCAAACCTCTAAACCCAATTCCCTTTTTACATCAATGTATGCAAAGTGAATGACACTGGCCAAAAAATGGCTAAGGGCCAGAGTGCTTCCAAATAACCAACATTGATAAAATAATTAAATAAAAGATAGTAAAATGAGGTCTCATAAAGAGTTCTCCTATCATATCCAATGAAATGAGGTTTGAGTAGAATATGGCTAAGACTGAGGAAGACAGTGGGAAATTCAGTGGCAGGCAGAGTTTCTCTATCCTGATCATGGAATCTCGTAAAGGGAGCTAAACTATCTGTCAGTCTCAGTACCTGACAAGTGTAAACTTGGCAAGTGCATATAACAGAAGAGATTTTTCCTTTTATTAAAAGAAAAAATTTATTATCAGTGAGTGATATTATAATTATAGAAAATTCAGGTCTGGAACTGACATTAGGATTCCTTGGGGACAGTAGCTCTTAAAACTTTCACAGGCAAACTTTTTCCTCAAACCATGTCTTATGTTAAAGCCTAGTAGATAAAAACTAATAAAAGTGGAGTTGCTCAGGGCTCAGATGGGAGCTCCTGACCTTGCCACTTAGCCTCTGAGTAATCATAGCTGAATAGATAGAGTTCTAAAGAACACCGTTTGAAAAACTGAGCTGACTGGCATAAGGTCACATGGTTAGATAGTGGCAGAGCTAAGACCAGAAGTTACATTATCTGCTTTGATGCCAATATTCTTTACCAATATTTTTTTAAACTTTAATGTGCAAATGAGTCACCTGGAAATCTTACTAAAATGCAGATTATGATACTGTGCGTCTGGGGGGGGCCTGAGATTCTGTATTTCTAACATGCTCCCATGTCTACCATGTCAATACTGCCAGCCCAGGGAGCACAGGAGGAGAACAAGAAGGCTTCATAGGATACCACATTGCCAGGAGTTGAGCAAGCATCCTAGAAGGAAATTTGGTTTAAATTACTAAACCAGGTGCCTGAAAAGTTATGAATTTAGACTTTCCATCTTCATAATCTTAACTAATCTCTACCTGAAAATAGAAAGAGGAACATAAGCAAAGTAGAGAGAAGGACAGAATTTGTCAGTCCAATGTGGCCCAATAACTAATCCTTAGAGAATTACTATGAAAATGGGAAATGGCTCATATTAGGCCTGATTACTGTTGAAATTGTCAAACCAAATTTGAAAGTTGTGAATTTTTCAAACAATATATTTAGGAAGGATATACAAATGGAATGAGTGCAGAAGATGAAAGACCAAAAATTGCCTGTAGAAACACTAGAAACACTGCCCAGTACATGCAGCTAACCCTCGGACGACCTCCACATTCTTTTGTGGCTTTATCCCTCTGGACACTCAACATCCCTGAGCCTCCCCTTTGCGGCCCGGTGCTTACCCCACCAAGGAGGGTAGTACCCAGCTTTCAAACTTCAGCTGTTCCATGCCCCTGCAGTCATACGCTTCATGTATCTGAGGCAGCTGATCAAATAATTTGCAGGTTAAAAATAGCTTAATGTGTTTTCATTTCAAGATAGTATTTGGATTCACATGATAGCCTTAGAAACTTTAATGCAAATTCGTGATGAAAACATGAATACAATGTTTTAAAGGCTCTCATGAAGTCCTTGTTATGAAGACAGACCCTGATTTATCAACAGAAGCAAACACTTGTCTATGAAATAGATAGATCCTTTAAAGGAAGGTTTTACTCCTCAAACCCTAAGGATATGATTATTGCTTGTGGTATCAAATCCACAATGGAAACTAAAGTGAATTGCCATGTAAGGAAAATCTCACTAGGTCAGGAACAAAATTACACAATGCCTAAAGTTAGTTAGAGAAAAAGAAAACACGCACACTTGTGTGTGTGCACACATGTACACACGCACATATTTTGAGAAACTGATGGAAAACTGATTGTATTGACCATTATCCACCAAAGTTGCTATGAGTTCAACATAAGAAGAGGAAAAACTGTTTTCTCCCCATTGGCAGTATCTGTATGCAAATCAATCATGTGGCTTTCAAGAATTCCTACAATAGATACTACCTAAAAGCTTAGCATCTTTGAGTGCCAAACATCAGTACTTCATGAAAACAACAGTAGAAGTTTTAAAAAGCCCAACAATGTACTGTCACAAAACAGCTCCAGTCCATTTACATTTTTAAATGAAATACTCTGTTTTGAGTTTAATGTGGTAAGCTACTTTAAACTATTTAGAAGCCTACATTGGTATTGCTTTCTTGTAATTTGGTAAAGTACAAGCAAAGCATTTGAATAATGAAAGAGAGGCATTTTCTCTTCAATACTACATTAAGTAAAAGCAAATCACTAATATAATCCTGTTTCCATGGGAACCTAAGTATAGAGCCAGTCTGATACAAGGCATTTCTTCTAGTATATGTATTTTTCCCCTTCTCCTTAAAATATACTTTCAATGGCTATCCAAAGGCTGAAGAGTAAGTGCTGAAAATGAAATGAAAGTCTTCGCTCATCTTTTCCAGGGTAGAGAGTGCTGCAGAAACAGCTAAAACAGAAAACAGCAGAGTCTCATTACAGCAGGGTTGGCGCAATTGCTGGCTGGAAGAATGAACTTTGCAGGGGAGGGAAAAAAGCCTTCATGAATCTGATTCTCTGACTTGAAATTTGGAGATAAAATTTGAACCTCCCAATCTCATCACAATTTTCTCCCAAATTTGTGCTTAGCAGCCTGGTGCAGGGTGATGTCTTCCTCCCCTGCCCGTCTGCCATCTTTACCCGGAGTGAAATCATTCTACTGACTTTTTTTCCCCCTAGAACAGTTGTTCTTAAAGTGTTGTTACTGAACCAGTATCATCTGCAGCACCTGGAAAGATAAAAAATGCAAATTCTGGGGCCCCATTTCAGATTTGCCAAATTAGAGACTTAGGAGGGTGAGGCCCGACAAGCTGCATTTTACCAAGTCCCCTGGGTGATTCTAATGCACGCTATAGAATCACCACTTACGTATTTGTTTTAACAGAGACTTGGGGGAGACACAGACTTTAATTTGGAGCTAAGTGACTCTCAGCATGCAGGAAAGAGTGGCTAGAATTAATGTCTCATCCATAGCACCAGTGCTAGGAGAGATCACTGAGGAACTTAAACACCCTGAGTACCAGCTAGGAAAAGAAGAGTAGAATAATTCTAGAAAGGGAATGGTGTGAGATGTAAGCATTACACAGGATTGTGAATTAAGATTAAATGGCAAAAAAAAACCCCACAAACAAACAATCAAAAAGACCAAAACAGAAAAATAAGGAGGAGGAAGAAGAAAAGGAAGGAGAAAGCCATTTCTTATATCATTTGAACTTTCTCTCACAATGAAGTTGGGTTGGGGACTACCTCTTGCTCCAGATGGTAACTAAATAAATAAACAAACTTTTGTAGGGTACCTGTGGTACCATTTTCCATCCATCTGTAGAGGGAGACTCCTTTATTTATGGCCTAACAGAGCATTTTGTTTTCAGGAAAAATAGTTTCAGAATGCATTGCACCAAAAGCTCTATTTGTAAGTTATGTCTTCAGTAAGCCTCATGTCCTTTTAAAATGCCCAGTCTTCTTGCCTGTATTTATTGGAACAACACAGGGAGGTCAGATTCCTGTTGCAGAGGTGCTGCACAGAGATTCTGGGGCAAATTAGACACCTGGACCTCAGTACCTCTAAGGCTTTTCCCAACATTAAAATTATCTCATGTTATGACAAATTAGGCCCTGGAAAGACACAGGAGTCATCGTTCTCAATGTTTACGCTCATTACGAAAGGGCATGGATGTAGAATGTTGGGAAGTAAAGCTGACCCTAGGATAAAATCAGAAATTGTCTTTGTGCCAAGTGCTCACTCCAACCATGTTTCTTATGTGTTTCCTCTTTCTCTTTAAGTAGCACGCAGAAAAAGATCTGTTATTTGAAGAGGCTTGTAACTTGATTCCAGCTCGTGAAATATCTGCCAAACTATACTGTAGTATACTGTATAATATGGCCTATGTACAACTTGCTTTTTCCTACTAACAGCAATGAGTGAATGCTCTGAGTATTGTTTAGGAGTAAGGCAATGATACCTATTGATAATAGCAGCAATAGGCAACTCCTGTTACGGCTATAGGGAACTGGCGCAAATACTCTGATGGGAGCTTCTACCTGCTTTTTCCTGCCTCCACCATGGAAAGAAAAGGAAAAAAGGAAGAGATAAGATTTTTCCCAGTCATCACGGATGTGGTACACAAATCTAACTGTGCACATGGATACTGGAAAGGCCTTTCCTCTCTTTCCTTTGCCATTGTTCCCTCCACGCCTCAGTGGTCTCCATACCCCCAAGTTCCCAATGGTGGCCAAATTCGAGGCAACCCCTCTGGCACTGAAACACAGCCTGGAACTTGAGTTTAATCCTGAGGACAGGTGGGAATATCAAAGCCTGAATCTTCCCTGTCCTCAAAATGACTTGTTAAATCTCTCAAAAGAACCTATGAAAACAGGGGACTGTATGTGAATTATAAGCTTTTGTGGATGCTAAAATTCAGTTCTAATCATAGGGTGGTTGTGAAGGTGTTTCTGGGAGGCGGGATTTTAGAGTGGCAAGAGCATTGGCCTAAGGATTAGGCAGACCCGAGGCTTCGTCTTAAATTTGCTTCGAATCACTTAAGCTGTCGGATCTTGGTTTCTTTATTTGTAAAATGAGGATAATGAGAGTGTCTATATAGTAGAGTTGATGGGGAGGTTAGATGCTTTAAACCATCCCGAGCACTTAGAAGAGCGTCTGATATCAACTAGTCACGGGCAAATCATTCACTCAAATTGGACCTCAGATGCTTCCACATTATGAGGGGGCATGGGATGTGTTCCACGGAATTTTAGGTTACCTTGAAAGCTCCTCAGACGTCACCTTGGAGAAAGAGAAGAGGGACAGTGGAGGAGCAGAATGATGACATGGTAACGCAGCCCCTGCTTCCTTCAATTCAAACCATAGTAACTCGGATTTTATGTATTTCATATATTTAGAGCCAATTTTACTTAATTGAAATATATATTTGGGGGGAATAATTGTGTCGATTTTAAAAAGTTTCAAAAACACTGGATCGGATATCCCCAAGCTCTTTTTGAGCTCTGAGGTCATTTGATGTTCAGTGACTACGTTAACTCACCTGTCCTGACACAAAATGTTCATGATGTAAGAATATGTTTCCTGTAACTAAAAGGACAAAATCATGCCTTCTCTTCCAAAAATACAGACCCAAGAAGAGCCCCTAACTAGTCATCAAATTAAATCATTTTTAAAGCAATTCCAAAGCTTTTATTTGGTCTATTTCTTTTTCTTTCTTTCTTTTCCTAAACCCACAGATATTAAGATATATTTGGTCTAGTCGAGGTCTAATTTCTTATTCCCAAACTGAGAGAACATAATATGAAAGGACAAGGTGAAGTGGGAAGATGGGATTAAGAAAAGTAATGAATATTGTTTTACATGAAAAGGGGAAATAATAATTCCACTGTGAAGGAAGAGCCTTGTAAATCATGGGCGAAGTCCTCCCCATCCGCTTTGTGTTCTCCTTCCCCTCCTGCTCCCCCTCCCTCTCTTCCTCCTCCTCCTTCTTCTCCTTCTTCTTCACTTTACAAGGTATCCCAGACAGTGAAACTCAGCTCCTTGAACAGGCAAATGTCCAACCAATGACCCACGTTTTACACAAGCCCACCTCTAATCTTTTCTCCACAGCAGTGTGCCAGGCTGGGCAGAGGCGAGGGTGTTCCTCAGCCAGGAAGTGCTACCAGGCAGCCCCTGTCTTCTTGATGAGGACAACATCTGTACAGGCCACTGCTGGCACCTGGGAAGTTTGCACGTCTCTGAAGAACTCAAAACACAGCTCTAAAAATGCTTGCTTTGCTGATGGTGAATTAGCACTCCCAGATCATGCATTAAGAAGAAAACTCTGGCTAACTGATGATATGTGAAGGTAAAATAATGTACTTGGTTACGTGCATAGCACTGTGCTGGGAGAGGGAAAAATTTACTTTCATCTGTGCTCACTGTGTTCATAATTTTAAAATATAGTATCACAATTAATCCATATAACACTTTTCCCACTTTTACAGATGAGAAAACTGAGGCCACAAAGTTGTGCATCTTGTCAGACTTGTCTGAAGCACACTAGGCTCCCAAAGGATCAACAAAAGCATAAGGTGCAGCTTCTATGTAACCAAGTCAATGAGATAAATGGATGCCCATGAAATCAGTAGATCCTAAAGTATGTGTAGGGATATTGAGGGAAGGGTGGTTATTAAGGAACAATGGAGAACACAAAATGTGAAAGAAGGAAATTGGTTGGGCCTTGCAGAGTGGGAAAGATTCTTCAAATGACACCATTGTTTCCTGGTTACATAACTAACATCAGAGTTCACTTAGAATAAGATCGTCGGTGTTATGTTTCACAAAACCCTGGAGCTTTATGAAGACAGGAGCAGCCTCACTGTGATATTTACTTATTTCTATACCTTTTCCCAAGTAAAAATAACTCTTCATCATTGATAACTTCAAAGACAGCAATCTCTTCAAAACAATTATGAGTCTAATCTCCACAGATGCCTGCAGATCTTTATGGATTATCTTTTTGATTGCTACCTTTAAAAGCAGATGCTGGAATATAACACTGTCTAGCAAGGAACAGCTTATCATCTGGAAAACTTATCATCTGGAAACAATACAGGGCAAGAAGTAATTTGAAGCGCTCAGACAATGTATGCCTGGAGGAAGTGTTCTGTGCTGGGGTGATGCCACCATGCCTGGGCTGCTCTTGTTAGTTCAGGATCACTTGTGGATCAAACTTGCAGGAGAAGTTTGAATTATTGTAAGATTTGGGAGCTGATGTGCATTAAGAGCTGATGGAGACTAATCCTGTTTGTCTCTACTTTTTACTGGTCATTAGACAGCATTTATGCTAATAATTGAGTTTGATTAGACTAGAAGTGGTCCAGCAGCTAAATTAAAATCCTGGGAAATGTCTAACTCCAGGGTTTATTTGGGCTTCCCTAGCATCAGCTACATATATTTACATATATTATTTTGGTTTTTTTTTAATTTCAAAGTATTACAGGGGTACAAATATTTTTGGTTACATGGGTCACTTTTAAAATGCTTGAGTCGTGGTTGTAAGTGTGCCCATCACCCAGAGAGTGTTCATTGTACCTGTTAGGTAGGTTTTTGCCCATCCCCACATATACTTATTTTGTTTTGTTTTGTTTTGTTTTTGTTGTACTTTCAGAGGACTGTGTTCAAAAATAGCCAGTCATTTCTTTCCAACTGTTTTTAAATTGCTCATTTTAATGCAAGAATAAATGGGCAAATGTCAAAAGCCTGCTCTGATGGTTCTGTTTGTCTTTAGCACAACAACATTTGAGGGCCCAATTATGGATTTTTTTTTTTTCTGTGTTCCATAAGCATGTTTTCGTCAGTGCCCTAGTTCCTGTTAATACTTTCCTGGAGTCACATTGATTTTATGAAGTCTCTTTGAACAGAAGAATGTTCAAGGCTAAATATAGAAATAAATCAATTAAATTATTTTTGTTCACAGAGTGCAAAGCAGTATGCATTAGAAATACATCACATATATTTATATCTATGCCTATATCTACATATCTATGTTGATGTCTATATAGATTTATTTAGCTAGGGTAAGACTGAATTTTTAGTCCCCAGTCTCAGCTCCTCTGTCTTCCACAGAAGGGACCATTCACTAAGCCTCACGATACAGGGATACCCACCACCCCTGAGCCATACAAAGCTGTAACACCCTCTGTGTCTAATACTTTAAACCACATATTTAAGCTCTTTGGCACCTGTAACTAAGAAGGTGCTTTGACAAATTTGAATTAATAACTGGAAAGAAGTCTCTGGGATATTTTTATCTAAATTTGTGTGTGGTGTAGAATAGTTACTCCCCTATAAACCATGAAATGATATTTGTCACTGTGAACCTCTTTGGTTATCCAGACCAAAGGAAATCCTAAAGGTAAATAGTTGAACAACCAATGAATGTCTCAAAGACAGTTAGAAGTGGCAATAAAGAACCTGATATTTATCAAGCACCTACTATGTGTCAGCAGGCTTAGTATTTTACCTACATTAACTTAATTAGTTTTTATAATTAGTCTGCAAGGTCTAACAATCCTCGTTTTCAGATGAGGAGACCAAAGTTGAGAAAAGATAAGGAAGTCATCAAAGGCCAGACAGTTAGTGCAAAGACTATATTCATATCCAAATAGCATGACTAAAACGTGCACTTTGCCCATTCTACGAATGCTTCTGAAGCCCGTCAGGCCAGGGGAATAACTGTAACATTGGGCTTCCCATGGCTCCTGAGCTCTTTCCCCAAATCCCTGATGGAAATAGCGCTCCCAAGCATCTTCCCCATACCCCCCAATTCTCTCCTTCTTTTCCATGTTTCACTTCACTGCTTTCATTTTGCTCTATCCACCAAGTCCCTCCCACCCCTTATAAGAAGAAACAGAAATAAGCAGTTTAGATCTTTAAAAGTCAAGTGTTTCCTCCATAACGTAAGCAAAAGAACAAACATACAAACATGCAAGAGAGGAATGTTTATATTTCTCTAAATTTTATATATATGGAATATAGTCCTGTAAGGACTACACATGCTTATAATTTTTCTGCAATTCTAAATTAGCATTCTGTAGCTTTTGCAAATGGCTCCATTCAAATATCCTATACTATTACCTCTGCCCTTATCTCGACTCAGAGAAAGTAGAGACAACAGACAGGAAGGAACCCTCCCAATGCCTGTTACTCCACTCACTCCTTAGACATATAAAAGGGAGATTGCTAAGCTGGGGGAGATTTATAGAGTCCCAGGCCACCTCCTTCACATCATCATCCAGGGTCCAGCACAGTGTCAGTGTCTTTGGGGAAAAGCAGCTCAGAATTTAGGCTCCAGGTTTGCTACTCTCCAACCATGTGACCTTATACAAATTATTTAATTTCTTCAAACTCAGTTCAGTCCCTTCAAAGAAAAAACCTTCCCCATAAGGTTGTTGTGGTGGTCCAAATTAAGAAAGCAAGCAAAGAAATTATTATTGAAGTAGTAGTTGGTACATAGTTAGATCTCAATAAATCTTTATAACAACTATGATTTGTTTCCATCAGAGATTATTTGGTTGTTATATTTGTCAGAAATGAAAGCCCACTGAATCTAGTTTAAACCAAAGAGAGCGTTCACTGGAAAACTGTCAGAGCATCTGGCAAAACCACAGAGGGTCAAGGATTGCCTGGCATTTTGGAACACTGAAAGAGGGTAGAATAGCTGTAGCTCACTTCTCTATCTTGTCATCTAGTCTCTTATTTGTGGGTCTTATTGTTTTTCTGCAGTTTCTCTCTCTCTTTCTCTCTCTTCCTCTTTCTCTCCCTCCACCCCTTGTACTGGAGGTCTCTGATCTCTCTGTATTTTACCAAAATTGCATATCCTAGCTAAGTCCACTTCACTTCTAGTTCAAGTATGCATCATAAATTAAACAAAGCCCCTGTTTCTGATTTTTGCATTCTCGGAGGATGAAATCCTTTTGTCCCAGTTTGAGTAGGTGTCTACCTCAGTCCAGTGAACCATGGCTGGAATGGGGCTAAGGTAACCCGGCTCAATGGGGATGGGGGAGCAGCCTCTCTGAGAAGTGAATGTGGACAGGCCAGACAAAGGAGAGGACATGCCTGCTTCTTTACTATTATCATCATCACAGAAGGCAGAGAGAAGACAGAACTAAGATGCTCTGATTCAGACATTGTGTGCTACATTTTCCATTGTCACCCACTGTCCTCACTAAGCCCTATAAGAAAGTCAGTCCACGCAAAGCCTCATAACCAAATGTTTATAGCAATAGTATTCATAAAGCCAAAAACCAGAACAACCCAAATGTCCATCAACTGGTGAATGGATAGACCAGTTGTGATATATTCATACTGTAGACCACTACTCAGCAATAAAAATGTACACAATATTATTATACATAACAACATGGGTCAATCACAAAAATATGCTAAATGAAAGAAATCAAACGCAAAAAAACACCAATTTTATATTTCTGTTTATATGGAATTCTAGAAATGGCAAAACTATAATGAAAAAAGCAGATCGGTGGTTTCCTGGGGTTGGGAGTGGTGGGGGAGAGGTGGGGGTGTTTGACTGCAAAGAAACATGAAGAAGTGTTTTAGGGTGATGGAACTATTTTATATTTTCATTATGGGGGAGCTTATCCAACTGCATACAGTTACCAAATCCATCAAACTGTACATTAAAATGATAAAATTTTATTTTATGTAAATTATACTTTAGAAAGAAAGAAAGAGGGAGAAGAAGGGGGGGAGAGAGAGAGAGAAGGCAGAAGGACAAGGAAGGAAGGCAGGAAGGACAAGAGGAAGGAAGGAAGAATAGAGACTGTAATTTCCAAATTCTACATGCCATTTTTTCAGGTAAGGCAGCACATATTAATTACTATGTTTATGAATATATGATTACCACTAATAAAACTTTTTATTGAGCAAGTTCCATATGGCAAAAAGTATGCTAAATAACTCCTTTATATGCATTACTGAATTTAATTCTCACAGCAACCCTTGCAGAGTAGGTGTTATTGTCCCCATTTTAGATATTAAGAAGTGGTTGTTCAGAGAAGCTACATTTCTTGCTAAGATCACCCAGCTAGTCAGTGGCAGAGTTGGCATTCCAGATTGGGTCTGCCTGATTTCCAAGCCTCTGTTCTCAATGGTCATCCTTTGAGAATCAATCCAACATAAAACCCAGATATTTTCTCAAGTCACGATCATCATGTTGGTTAAAAGAAAGAAAAATCAGCTAAATCACAGGTTTTTAAGCCAATGTCCATGTTTTCTGAATCATGTGCTTTTTGGTGCCCAACTAAGGTAGTTGAATAGTGTCTCTTATTATGTGGACTATAACTGTCTGTAATTTTCTTCTTTGTGTGATGTTTACATGGGATGGAATGTTTAAACATTTGTTTCAGAAAAATGTCAAATGAAAACTGAATAATTCAGATTCACTGGAACCCAACTCAGAAACCATTGCAGATTGCCAATCAACTTTCACCAAAGCTGAGGGCCACTTTGTAGATCATATACATGGTATTAAAACACTTTTCAGAGTGTCACCAGTGTTGAAGATACTGTCAGAGTGAATTACAAAAATAAAGATGATGATTTGCATACTTGGAGGAAAGGAGAACTATCTTTGCATTATCTATCAATGATATAGTATTTAATGAATTTATACCATGACCAAGAACTATATAATGCTTTGGAAATAAAGTAGAATGAAGCATAGAAATCATTTCAAGATATATTGCTATATAATTGCCCAGAAAAAAGTTACCATGCATGGAATACACACAATGAAATAATAAACTGTATGGTTTCGAATACAGTTACCATGTAACTTCATAAATGGAGGAAGTTGGGTAAATGGTGGTCTGGTAGAGACCTCCCATCTCACTGCTCCCAGGGAAGAAGGTGAAAAATGCCATCGGCTGCCTGCACGTGGATTGCTCATTCCAAAAACAGCATTGTGCATTTATAGAGAAATATCGTGGGATGCTCAGCCCAAGAAAACAGGTGACTGGGAGATACATTCACAAATATCAGAGAGCACAGGGAATACAATAGAGACCACAGCACAGGAAGGACGTACTTACCAGGTCAGCACAGTGCGACCTGACCTGCAGG
The DNA here is from genome assembly GCA_023783475.1 of Daubentonia madagascariensis. NCBI lineage: Eukaryota > Metazoa > Chordata > Mammalia > Primates > Daubentoniidae > Daubentonia > Daubentonia madagascariensis. The sequence continues at coordinate 72,046,684 of JAKFHU010002088.1, read as the reverse complement.
TGGTCACACACCATCCCCACAGACTTCCCATACACTCAGTCAAGGACAAGCCCGGAGTTGATGCAAAGCTGTTGCTTGAGATAGCAGGCTCTGTGGAGAGGAATCAATTGCGGGAGCCACACAGAACTCTCAGGTGCACTGTACAGGGACTGCTCAGGGCCGGGTAGGGACTGGGCTGAGCTACAGCTTCCCAGGACAGTATGCAGGAATCTGGAGACAGGCACCTTGCCAGTGGAAGTCAGTGGGACCAGGAGTTGAATGGAGAGCAACAGGACGCACCCTTAGGGGCTGCTGGCAATTGCCTCCATGGGACCCAGGCCGGTTGAGAAGAACTGCATTCACGGGCGCCATCTGAGCCCTGCTGTACGCCAGGCTGGCAGTCAGCAGCTGTCTTTAAAATCTCCTGCCTAGAGCTATTAGCTAGGTCTCTAGCTTCACCCCACCCCTGGCCCGGGGACTCTTCGACATGGGCCCCACAAGCTTCACCCTTGGTGGCCAGGGACAGCTGCCTCTGTGGGTTCCAGGTGGGAAGAGATCCCAGAAATGCAGTGGCAGAACCTTTGTGTATTGGAAACAGTTTGCAGCCCATCCATTTGGTCCTGCCTTCCTGGCTCTGGCCTCCTATGTGCCTTTTACATGCTGGTCTCAGTGCCCACTCTTCAGGTCTCAGCTCTCCTGTACCCCAGAGATCAGTCATTTTGAAGGTAGCTTGTCATAGTGACTCATTTTGTATAAGTACTAGTTCTCATGGCAACCAAATACCTCAAGAGCCATGGGCTGAACCAGAGCAGCTCCCTGCCCACTTCATTAGGGAATTTTGCTCTATCCAAGAGTGCCTCCAGCAGCCACAATTCCCCCTGATGGGAACATCCCCCTGGCAGAGACTTCTGGGGATAGAGGTGCACACCTGCCTCACCTTGGGGTCCAGTGGTGGAAAAGGGGTGCACAATTGGAGATCCCCCTATCAGCCAGTGACATGCAGAGATGCACATCAGAAGGCCAGACACACAAACTGTGGGAAAACTTGAGAGCCCACAATTGGTCCAGAAGGAAAAGTGCCCGAGCTTATGGACAGGGAAGAAAAAACCTGGTTAGAGACCTCAGCAATCCCAACAGCTGCCCCCCCCACCAGAAGCACACCTCCAAGCCCAGCGAGAGAGAGCTCTGAACTGCATAGCAGCGGCCCCAACTAGTGGCAGGATAAGCAACCTCTGAACTGTGTAGAATTTACCCAATCAAGCTCTCACACTACAGCCACAAGCTATTTTGCTTCTCCCCCAACCTCAGGAAGAGCAGGGTCAAAGTAACCCCTGAGAACTACAGGGCGCCTCCCAAAGCTTGGGGCTTTTTTATACTCCACGTGGGGGATCAGTGCTTGCCACAGGCACAGCAGGATACCTAGGTAACTGGCTTCACCACACAAGCTACAATCAATGACAGCAGGAACAACCCCACAGCTAAAAATATCGCCTTCCGTCTCAAGCTATTAGGGAGCTATGGATTCGTACCCTCAAGTACAGTGCACCAGCTTGGAGCTCAAGCTGAGAGAACAATCTCAATACACTCCACCGGAAAGAGGTGAAGACTACAGGCCATAGGTAACCCAAGAAGTCCACCAAACTTGCAAAAATACACCTAAGGCAATACAGACCAGTACTCCTCTCTCTGGCTCTGCCAAGGAATGAACCTCAGGGGCCTGGAGACAGGGCCATAAACTAGCCTTACCACCCCCAGCTTTCAACCAAGAGGCCAGATGAGAAAAAATCAGCAAAAGAGCTCAGGAACCATGAAAAATCAGAGTGAAAAGTCACCCCCAAAAGAAATCATTAGTTCCTCAGCAACAGATACCAACTTAAATGAAATGGGTAGAATGACAGAGGAGGAATTTCATTTATGGACTATAAGAAAGCCCAATCAAATTCAAGAGAAAATCGAATCCCAGCACAAAGAAACCACAAGAAAGATGCAAGAAATGAATGCATAATTTTCTAAAGATATTGAAGTATTACAGAAAAATCAAACAGAAATTCTAGAAATGAAAGAGGCAATCAAGGATCTACAAAACACAGTGGAAAGCCTTAAGAATAGGCTGGATCACTCAGAGGAAAGAATTTCAGAGCTGGAAGATAACTCCCATGTGCTAAATAAATCAGTTGAAGAGAAAGAACACAAAAACAAGAGGCATGAATATAGCATATAAGAAATGTGGGATTATATGAAGAGGCCAAACATAAGGATCATAGGCATCCTTGAGGGTGAGGAAGAAAATTCGCATGGGCTGAAAAATCTATTTGAAGGAATAAAAGAAGAAAATTTCCATGGCCTAGCCAGAAATCACGATATCCAAGTACAAGAAGCACACAGGACTCCTGGGAGACTCAATGTGAAAAGGCATTCACCACGCCACATAATTATTAGGCTGGCCAAAGTAAATAGGAAAGAGGCACTCCTGCTAGCAGTAAGGCGAAAACAGCAGGTAACCTACAAAGGGAAACCTATCAGATTAACTGCAGATTTCTCAGCTGAAACCTTACAAACCAGAAGGGAATGGAGACCCATCCTCCATCTTCTAAAACAAAATAATGGCCAACCCAGAATTCTGTATCCCACCAAACTAAGCTTCTTATATGAGGGAGAAATAAAGACTTTTCCAGACAAGCAATCACTGATAGAATTTGCGAAGATCAGACCTGCTCTACAAGAAGTACTTAGACCTGCATTGTACACTAACCAGGGCAACAAACACCCACCAGTGTAAAATTACCCAAAAACTAAAAGTCCAGAAGCCAGATTTCACAATGGCTCAAGTGGTAAAACAAAACAAGAGTCTACCCACCAGGATGAACTGAAATCCACCCCAAATATCAATTCTCTCAATAAATGTGAATGGCTTGAATTGCCCATTGAAGAGACATAGGCTGGATGAATGGATAAAAAATTACAAGACAAGTATCTGTTGTCTCCAGATATGCATCTTACATGCAAGGACTCATTCAGACTCAAGGTGAAAGGATGGCATACAATTTTCCAGGCAAATGGAAACCAAAATAGCCAGATTTATATCAGGTATTATAAACTTTAAAGCAACAAAAGTAAAGAAAGACAAAGATGGTCACTATATAGTGGTGAAGGGAAAAATCCTACAAGAAGACTTAACAATCCTAAATATTCATACACCCAACACAGGAGAGCCCAGATACACAAAGCAAATACTGCTTAATCTAGACAACATAATAAATAGCAGTGCCATAATAGCCGGGAACTTCAACACCCCACTGACAGAACTGGACAGATCCTCCAAACAGAAAATAAGCAATGAAACAATGGACCTAAACAGGACTCTACAAGATTTGGGCCTAACAGACATCTACAGAACACTACACCCAAATAGCACTGAATACATGTTCTTCTCATCAGCTTATGGAACTTTCTCTGAAATTGATCACATCCTAGGCCACAAAACAGATCTCAACAAATTTAAAAAGATACAAATCATACCATGTATCTTTTCAGACCACAGCACAATAAAATTAGAAATCAATTCAAGCAGAAACACACATGTCTATCCAAAAACATGGAAATTAAACAATCTGTTGCTGAATGACTATTGGGTCAAGGAGGAGATTCAAATGGAAATCAAAAGATTCTTTGAATTAAATGATAATGGGGACACAAGTTATCAAAATCTGTGGGATACAGCAAAAGCAGTCCTGAGAGGAAAACTTATCCCCTTAAGTGCCCACATCCAAAAGAGAGAAAGTTCACAAATCAGTAAACTAATGAATCATCTGAAGGAAATGGAAAAGGAAGAGCAAACAAACCCTAAACCCAGCAGAAGAAAAGAAAAAACCAAGATCAGAGCAGAATTAAATGAAATTGAGAACAAAAGAACAATACAGAAGATTAATAAAATGAAAAGTTGGTTCTTTGAAAAGATAAACAAATTAGACAGGCCACTTTCCAGGTTGACCAGAAGCAGGAAGGAAAGGACTCTAATAAGCTCAATTAGAAATGAAAAAGGAGAGGTCACAACTGATATCATGGAAACACAAAACATCATCTTTGAACACCACAAAAATCTCTATTCCCAAAAACATGAAAACATGGAGGAAATGGACAAATTCTCAGAAACACATTACCTCCCAAGGTCAATCAGGAAGAAATAGAATTCCTAAACAGACCAATATCAAACACTGAAATTGAAGCAGTAATGAAAAATCTTCCAACAAAAAAAGTCCTGGACCCCAGATGGGTTCACGCCTGAATTCTACCAAACCTACAAACAAGAACTGGTGCTTATACTGCAGGAATTATTCCATAACATTGAGAAGAATGGAATCCTCCCAAACTCATTCTGTGAAGCCAATATTACCTTGATATCAAAGCCAGGAAAGGACACAACAAGAAAACTACAGACCAATATCCCTTATGAATATAGATGCAAAAATTCTCAATAAAATCCTAGAAAACTGAATTCAAACGTACATCAAAAAAATAATTCATCACGATCAGGTGGGCTTCATCCCCGAGATGCAGGGATGGTTCAACATATGCAAATCTGTAAATGTAATTAACCATGTAAATAAAACCAAGAACAAAGACTATATGATCCTCTCAATAGATGCAGAAAAGGCTTTTGACAAAATTCACACCCTTTTATGATAAGAACTCTTAACAATATAGGCATAGATGGCTCATACCTCAAAACTATTAAAGCCATATACGATAAACCCACAGCGAATATCATACTGAATGGAGAAAAATTGAAAGCATTCCCCGTTAAAACTGGAACCAGACAAGGTTGCCCACTATCTCCACTTCTATTCAATATAGTGCTGGAAGTCCTTGCCAGAGCAATCAGACAAGAGAGAGGAATCCAGGGTGCACAAATGGGGCCAGAAGAGATCAAACTTTCACTCTTCACAGACGATATGATATTACGTCTATAAAACCCCAAAGATTCTACCAAGAGACTACTGGAAATGAAAAATGAATTCAGCAAAGTCTCAGGATACAAGATCAACGCACACAAATCAGTAGCCTTCATATACGCCAATAACAGTAGAGCCCATGAACAAATCAAAGGCGCAATACCTTTCACAATAGCACCAAAGAAAATTAAATATTTAGGAACACATCTAACTAAGGAGGTAAGAGACCTATATAGAGAGAACTACAAAACACTGAGAAAAGAAATTGCAGAGGATGTAAACAGATGGAAAACCCTACCATGCTCTTGGATAGGTGGAATCAACATTGTTAAAATGTCTATACTACCTAAACTGATTTACAGAATCAATGCACTCCCCACCAAAATACCAACATCATTTTTTGCAGATCTATAAAAAATAATTCTATGCTTTGCATGGAACCAGAGAAGACCCCATCTAGCCAAAGCAATCTTAAGCAAAAAGAACAAATTGGGAGGCATCAATCTACCAGACTTCAAACCATATGACAAGGCTATAGTAACCAATACAGAATGATACTGGCAGAAGAACAAAGACATAGACGAATGGAACAGGATTGAGAACCCAGATATAAAACCATCCTCATACTGTCATCTGATCTTTGACAAATTACACAACTGGATAAAAGAATCCAGTTGGTGCTGGGAAATTTGGATAGCCATATGTAGAAGGCTGAAACTAGATCCACACCTTTCACCTCTCATAAAAATCAATTCACGATGGATAACAGACTTAAACCTAAGATGTGAAACCATAAGAGTTCTAGAAGAAAACATTAGAAAATTCTTGTAGACATTGGCCTACAAAAAGAATTTATGAAGAAGACCCCCAAAGCAATCACAGCAGCAACAAAAATAAATAAATGGGACCTGATCAAATTGAAAAGCTTCTGCACAGCCAAGGAAACTATCACTAGAGTGAACAGACAACTTACAGAACAGGAGAAAATATTTGCATGCTACACATCTAATAAAGGGCTTATAACCAGAATCTATACAGAACTTAGGAAAATCAACAAGAAAAAAAATCAAACAACCCCATTAAAAAGTGGGCAAAGGAGATGAGCAGAAACTTTTCAAAAGAAGACAGAATAATGGCCAGCAAACATATAAAAAATTGCTCAACTTCTCTAATCATCAGGGAAATGCAAATCAAAACCACAATGAGATATCACTTAACTCCAGTGAGATTGGTTTACATCACAAACTCCCAAAACAACAAATGTTGGCAGGATGCAGACCGATAGGAACACTCATACACTGCTGGTGGGACTGCCAATTAGTACAACCTCTATGGAAAGCAATATGGAGATACCTCAAAAAACTAAAAGTAGGACTACCATTTAATCCAGAAATCCTACTACTGGGTATTTACCCAAAGGAAAAAAAGACATTCTATAAAAAAGACATCTGCACTCGAATGTTTATAGCAGCACAATTCACAACTGCAAAGATGTGGAAACAACCCAGGTGCCCATCAATACACAAGTGGATTAATAAAATGTGGTATATGTATACCATGGAGTATTACTCAGCAATAAAAAACAATGGTGAATTAACACATGTGGTATTATCCTGGTTGGAGCTAGAGCCCAGTCTTTGAAGCAAAGTATCACAAGAATGGAAAAACAAGCACCACTGGTACTCACCATCAAATTGGTACTAACTGATCAATACTTATGTGCACACATGGAAATAATATTCATCAGGTGTTGGGCAGGTGGGAGCGGGGTAGACGGGATGGGAAAACTCACACCTCATGGGTGTGGAGTGTTTGGGGTGTGTCCATGATTGTAGCTCTGACTTGGGCAGTGCATAGGCAATATATGTAACCAAAGTGTTGTACCCCCTTAATATTCTGAAAAATAAATAAATGAATAAATAAATAAATGGAGGAAGTCAGAATGAGCCAATGTGTCTGAGAAGTCTCTGAAGGGCAGAGCAGTGGAGCGGTGGAAGAGAGGAAAGGGCAGGGGAGAGAACAGGATTGGGGCATGCAGCTGGTTTTGTGCCTAGATGAGTGGCTTCACAGCTGTGTTAGTTGGGCAACTTCTGCTCTGTGCCTCAGTGTCTTCATTTGTCAAATGGGAACATAGAACTACCTTATAAAATTTGAAGAAGCTGAGGACATGCCTCCCCAAAATACACCACTTTGGCATATTGATTATTTTGAGTTGAAGGCACTTGAGAAACAGCAGAGGAAGGGCGGGCTTTCTGACCTCCCCTTTTCTACCTAAAAACAGGCCATAAATTTCCCGGTGAGAAAGGTGCCCTCCCTGTGCTAGGAAGAAAAGAACATCCTTGTAACCTGACTGGAATTGATGCTAAAATGGATCTGTACAAACAAACTCACTGAAATAACCCTTACCTTCCAAATTTTCCCCAATATGTTTTAGTCACTTCCCCTCAATTTACTGCCACTAGCCCAAACCCCTTTGTCATTTCTTCACAAATTTATCATTTCTTTGTCTAAAAAGTATATAAGCTGTCTGTCTGGTCACATCTTTGGGTCTTCGTTTTCTTGAGAATACTCCCGTCCATGTACATGTAAGATTTTAATAAAACTTGTATGCTTTTTTTCTGCTGATCTGTCTTATGTCAGTTTAATTTTTAGACTCTATCAGAGACTCTAAGAGGGTAGAGGAGAAAATTTTCTCCTCTACAGGTTGATATAAAAATTAAACAACACAATATATGACATGTTTAGAACAGTGGCTGGCCCATTGTCAGCTAGTATATCATTATAAGATAGAAATTAAGGTGAAACGTAAAGCTCAGTAAGATATAAGAAGGAAGAGGAACAGGGCGGGGTGGGTGCTCTTGAGAAAAGCAGTAGCGTAGGGAATGGCATGAAGGATATCAGAGAGGGTGAAGAAAAGAGCTTTAGTGGGGGAGAGAGTACCATTTATGTTGAGGAGGGGCAAGAAATTAAGGTGAGATCAAGTGGAGCAAAACTGAAGATGGCCTTGAAATTCAGAAAGAGAAATGTGAATTACATACAAGAGCCATAGGAAATCGGTCAGGTTTTTCAACAAGCAACTGCTCAAAAAGCAAAGTAGCGTTTAAAGAAAATTTGTTTCATGACAACAGATAAGATGAATTGGAAATAAGAAGTGACAAATAGAAGGAGAATAAATAGAAGGCTATGGAAGAACGCTGTGTATTTCAACAAAATTCTAAACTGTAGTCCTGAAATGAGAAAGTTGGAAATCCACCCAACAAAAGCACACCCCACGTCAGTCCTAAGTTATAGGAAGACTATAACTACTTATTGTGACAGTGGGGAGGGCACAGCCCCTGAATCTGTAACAAATGACAAGGAAAATAGTAGATTCACTGTACTATACTTGGCGAAAATATATCTATTCCAGCAATCAAGGTAAACTCTTTACTGCTTGTCATTCTTTTCCTCCTCATAGGCATTTTAAATATACAACGGATACTCTACAGTCACCCAAAGCTATGTAAAAATAGAAACTGATAAATAATTGTAAAAAAATAAACAGCCTTCCTACTGTCTTGTTTTTTTATGGTACAAAAGTCTGACAAAATCCAGCATAGAAAAACAAAACAAAACAAGATAGCCCAGTCAAACTCAGCAAGTTTTACAATCACCTGAAGCATTTTGAGATTGTCCCAGTCAGAATTCATGTTTCTGTGTGACATTTCCACTTGCCTTTATTGTGTGAATCCCACTTCCTTTATTGTCCCACAAACACTCTAATGAAACAACATGATGTTTGGGATCCTCAGATCCTTCTCCCCTTTCAGGATAAAATCTTTTTCTCAGCCTCCAGGCATTGACCCTGGTATCAGTGTATATTCTATAGACCGAGTATGCTAACACCAAAAAAATGCATCTCCAAGGTGTCATTGATATATCAATATCAAGGTGTTTGAACCTCTCAACCTTCTCAAAGAAAACTAATAAATTATAATCAGTCTAAACTCCCAAACTGTATATACTGGTTACAAAATATATCCATTTCATGACTGGATATTAAAGATCAAGTCAAGCCACTTTTTCGGTCATCATTTGGGACAAACACCTCCATATGTCAAAGAAAACCACTGTCAGTATTTTTGATCCCAAAGCAAATGTCACCAGATGTACTGACTGTGAATATCCCTTCTTTTCTAAACCCAGGCAAGTCGAGTAGCACTTAGAGCATCTGTGTGTGAAGCAGTATGCAATTAATGATTTCCAGAGTCATTGCAAAGGGTGTGGATAGCCAATAGCATTTTGAACAGAAGAGCAGTTCAAGTTACATTCATTTTTGAAGCTCTTACTTATCTATCTCTATAGCTGTCTTTGGCCCCTTCATATTTCACAGGAACACACAAACACACTCACTTTCATGTTGTCTTCTGTCCATCTCAAGCTATGACAAGGGCCCTGGCCTGTCCTATGCTATGGTGTTCCAAATCCTCAGAGTGTTCCATTTCCTCTCTCTCAAGCAGAATTCACATTTCTGTCTGATCTCAATTTGGAAAGAAATCATATATTTAACATTTTCAGGAATTCACACTAAAGTATGAGTCACCAGATGATTGGTTTAACCCTGCCAGGGATGTTTGAATTCAAATACAAGCCTCCATTAACCCAATGACTCTCCATGTGACAGAATGGGCAGGGAAGATACTTTGATTGGAATGTATTCCTCGGTTCTTTCGTGACAGCACCCACGTGAGAAAAACAGAGGGCGCTCAGCTGGCATTCCAATTCTGAAAGAAAACAACTCAAAATATAGGCTATTTAAGTAACTCACTAATCTTGTTTAGGATAATGACAACTAATTTATTGCTTACCTATGGCTGCTTTGGAATCTCTCTAAAGCTTTGCCATAGCCTAAAACCAAATAAATTTTTAAAATTTTCAACAAAAGAAACATATGTCCATATACTGATACCTCTATTTGTATAAAAGACATGTTCATTAACCAGTCTTACCTATATTAAAATTTCATAAATAGCAATCAGGTCTAAATGTTTGAAAAATGCATCTAAAGGGACTCTTTTGAGTACAGAACACACACACAGACAGACAGCCGGATACACACACAGACAGACAGCCAGATACACACACACATTCTCTCTCTCTCTGTGATGTGGATTCACCAAAAAGTTTCATAGAATATTGGTCTTACTTTTTTCTCATATCAGTCGTATCCTCACTTTAATGGTGTTTCACCAGATGGAAAGACACCTTCTTCATCAATTATTTCCCACTATGCTTTAACAGTGAATATGTACTTCTGAGTAATATTTTATCATATGACACCTGAGATACAGCTTCATGAGCATGAGAGTTGCAAAATGAAATTGAACCGCTCTAGCACCAAAGCCATAAGCAAGATGACAGATATTGATTGTGCCCCAAGATGTAATGTAGCCACCTAATGGGGCGTAGTAATGTACAATGAATCATTAGAATATTATTTTAAATTTTCCATTCACCTGGGGGATTGCTAACGGGGTATTTCACCTTCAAGTTACTCCTCTGCCTCTCTAGACTAGGAGAGTGCTTCATAAAGGTCATTTAGAACATGGCAGATTTTTAGCAGTTTTGAGAAAATTACTAATGATTTTCTAGGTCCAAGGGAGCAGATGTCTATATTACTGAGGATTAGAAATCTTTCAAAATCTTTAAAAATATATTCTTGTTAGTCAAAACAGAAAGGCTGGGACATTTTGGAAGATTCTAATAGTCACAACAATGTGACAAACAACTAGCATCTATTGAACACTCACCATTGCTATTTGAACAAGTGCTTCACATACATTGTTTCCCTAATGTTCACAATAACCCTCTAAAGTAAATGCTATTATCATCTTCAGTTTAAGGAGGGGCCAGCTGAGGTAAATGGAGGTACAAGTAGTAGCCTGAGATGATCACACAGTTAGTAAATGGTAAAGCCAAGGTAAAAATCCAGATTTTTCTATATCTGGGAACTACCCACTTTTAATTACCATTTAATTCTGCCTAAAGAAAAGCTATAAGACCTTGAGTCATTCATTAGCAAGTTAAATGACTGTTCATCTTTGTAACTATGGTTCCCACCCTAAATAAAGCAGGCTGCCTAGGCTGACCTCCTGGTCATAGATACAAAGTGCATGAAAAATGTTTCCAGTGCCCTTTCTGTGGCCCTCGACTCTGAAGCATTCATCACTGTCCTCTGCTGTCCTTAGCTACTGAGAATCTCCCATGGAGAAGCCCGTGCACCTGATGGATGCCTGCCTTGATCCTCTTCCCAACAGACTACCTGCCCTGGGCTTCTTTCTCTCAGGATGCTCCAAAGACAAAGACGTTTCAGATTCAATGTTTTTGTTTGCTAGCACATCTAATCTATTTTCCTTTCTGTCTTGCCCTCACCCTTTATTCTTTCTGTTTTTCCTGGATCATGGAAGCCAATCAATACCCTATTTTTCTTTTAAGCCTCCTCTCATCTGAAGAAAGCACTGTAGCATGGTGGACAAGTCTTAGTTTTTGACGTTAGGCTGACTAAGTTCAAATCTGGTTCTGTAACTTTTTAGCAGAGAATTGGAGCTAATCTGATCTGTTATATTGGTGTAATGCTTCCAAATTGGCATTTTTATCAGGGCTTCCCAATACTTAACCCAAATAATTAAATAATGCAAAGTTGTGAAAATTTGCATATATATATGTATATATATATATTTTAATACCATGGAACCCTTTTTGTCATCATCTTTTTTCATCATATGGGCAAATGTATATTACACTCAAATAAAATGTGGGCCTGATTCAGCAAATTTTTATTTTTGATTTGTTCAATAGGGTAATTGCAAACTGTAGGGTTTTGATCAGGGTTCCTCATGAATACTTTAATTCAGTCAATGAAGTTAATCAATATTAAGTGCCTACTGTATGGCAGGGCTCTGTTAGTTTCTAGAAATTCAGCAGGGGCCAAGGCATAGTCTCTGCTTTCAGGATCTCTCCATGTTGTGCAGAAGCAGAATGATCTATGTCATGACAGAAATGAGAAAAGACCTCTGAAACACAGAGGAGGGAACCCTAATATTCTCAAAAGCTTGGCAGAAAGGAGAGACACCAGTGAGCTCTCCCCAGAGGAGGTAACAAGAGATGAATCATGAGTTCAGAGTGGGAGTTGGCTATTCAGAAACTATGGGATTGTATGAACATCAACAAAGTTTGAAGTGGCAAAAGAAAAGTTCCACAGGGATAGAACAATGGTACACATTGGGTCTCATTTAAGGAAATTTATTTTAAATAATTAGCATAGGAACTGATCTGCAGGATAACAAGCTTTCATTCCATAAAGGCAGAAGCTGTAAGATCTATCCTTACTTCTCCCCGGAAGTCCTCTCCCTATATTGTTTTTATCTATTTATAGATTCTACTACCTAAACTGGCAAATATTTGTCATTACTTCCAGACACTAAGAAAAATGTGGGGACCATCATCTTAGCCTGTGACTGACTGTCCCCCACAGCCATGTCCCTGTCCCCAACCCTGAAAAAAAGTATTTGCAAAAGCTTATTGCACTAATATTTTATTGAGGAGAATGTAATCCCAAGGCAGCAGGAGTGAGAGAAAAGAAGTATAAGGGGAAACAAATATAATACAGTGTGTTATAGAGCTGTGTAGAATTTGTAACAAGCTATTTGCCTAGTCTTATAGGACATCTTCACAGAGGCCACGTGATGCTATTGTAAATCTGAAGAGTCCATCCAGGGAGGAGAAGGGAAAAAATTATCTACAAGTTCTAATATCCATTGCTGAGAGTTTACTCCAAAGGGTATTAACTCCCTTGCTGTTTTGGGTTACACATGTATGAGGACCAAGCATGTGCCCTACTGCCTCATATCTCAGTAGTAATTGAAAAGCCCTCAGGTGAGAGGCAAGAAGTGAAAATCATTACGATGAAGTTGGCCACTATTGGATCATACCCATGAATGATGCAAGAGATCAGGAATAGCTGCCACCATGGATGCATTGGTTTGTGGCAGCAGAAACTTGACTTTAAGACTATGGAATTTGTCTTTCTGTGCCTGGCTTATTCACTTAGCCTAACGTCCTCTAGATTCAACCACGTTGTTGCAAATGACAGAATTTCCTACTTTTTAAAGGCTGAATAATATTCCATTGTGTATATATACCACATTTTATTTATCCATTCATCTGTTCATGGACATTTAGGTTGGTTCAATATCTTGGCTATTGTGAATAATGCCGCATGAACATGGGAGCGCAGATACTATGGTTTGGACGTCCCCTCCAAAACTCATGTTGAAATTTAATTGCCATTTTAACAGTGTTGAGAAGTAGGACCTTTAGAAGGTGATTTGGTTATATGGGCTCTGCCTTCATGAATGAATTAATGCCATTATCTTTGGAGTGAGTTAGTTATTTCAGGAGTGGGCTCCTAAAAAAAAGGATTAATTCAGCTGATTTCCTTGCTTTGTCTCACATGCTCACTTGCCTTTCTACTTTCTACCATGGGATGACACAAAAAGAGGGCCCTCATGAGATGGCCAAGCAGATCCTAGCACCATGCCCTTGGACTTTCCAGCCTCCAGAACTGTGAGCCAAAACATCTCTTTTCTTTATAAATTACCAAATTTGTGGTATTCTGTTGTAGAAGCAGAAAATGGACGAAGACAGCAGATATTCCTTTGACGTATTGACTTCAGTTCCTTTGGGATCTCACTTATATGTGGCACCTTAAAAAAGTTGAACTCGTAGAAGTTAAGAGTGTAATGATGTATACCAAAAACTGAGGGCTTAGGAGAGGGAGAGAGGGAATAGAGAGCTGTTGATCAAAGAGTACAAAGATTCAGATAGACAGGAGGAATATATTTTGAGATGGAGTGCACAGCAGGATAACTATAGTCAATAATAATGTATTGTATATTTCAAAATAAATAAGAGATTAAATTTCAATTGTCTCACTATAAAAATGATAGGCAATTGAAGTAGTGGATATTTTAATTAGCTTGATTTAATCATTCCACAATGTATACATACATTGAAGCATCATGTTGTACCCCATAAATGTATACTATTATGATATGTCAATCAAAAATAATATTAACAATTTTAAAAAGACTATGGGAAAAGCCCAAGTACTTGATAGAGCAGCTCCATCCAGAAGGCAAGGCTAGAGTGAAGACCTGAAGCACAGAAACTGAATCTAATATACCCTCCATAGCTGAGTGGGCATTTCCCTAGAATCAAGGTCACTCTGGATGTTAGTACCTTCCCTCCCCTTGTTCTGTGCCTTCCACCTTGTTGGGTGTTTTTTTTGTTTTGTTTTGTTTTTTTAACTCTTTGGTCTTGCCTTATTCTACATTTTAGCAGACAAGGAAAGTTCAACATTTCCTCTGTTGTTAGACAGACTTTGGCTAGAATCCTACCTGCTGCTTACTGATTGAAATTATGTAAATCCTCTGAGTCAGATTTTTTTAATTTGCAATATGGAGATAAGTCCACTTCCCTAACAAGGCTGTTGGGATTGTAAAATGAGATGCTATCTCTGAAGGACTTAATAAAATTATTGACCCATAATGGGAGCAAGGGTGATGTTAGTTTTTTCCCTGAATCATATGCATTATCCTGGTTTATAGCTCTCCACTAACCCTACTCTTAGACATTTTTATACGTATGTCTATACATGACAAGAAGGGCTCCACAGTCCTTCTATTAGGAATACTTTAAAAAACAGTAAAACTTGGTTAAAAGGCTTATGTCATCATTAACCTATTATCTCTCAGCTCAACACCCCCCTTCCACACTCTGCATGATGATACTTAGGCTGGAACTCTGAAAACATAGCTCTTCTTTGCCAGTAGGTTCTATATCATATCTGCCAAAGGGTACTAACAGGAGAATGGAAGGCTAGAGGAGAAATAAGGGACTTGCTTCTTTCAGTTTTCCTCCCTGTTTCTGCAGGTATCATTTCAACAATGGCCCTTCACCCTGGAAGCAGAAGTTGGTTCCAGTTTCTATCTCTTCTTGGATGTCCCCAAACCAGCCTCTTTGTGCCCTCTCAGAGATTATAGAAGTGGTGGCAAAGTATGCTGCTATGGTCTGAATATTTGTGTCTCTCAAAATTCACAGGTTGAGTTTCCTATGTTGAATGGCCCCCAAAGTGAAGGCATCAAGAGGTGAGGTGTTTGGGAGGTGATTAGGTCATGAGAGTGGAGCCTAATGAACGGGATTAGTGCCCTTATCCAAGAGGCCTGGGAGAGACTCCTCACCCCTTCCACCATGTGAAGACACAGGGAGAAGACAGTCATCAGTGAACCGGGAAGCAGACCTGCACCAGACACTAAGCCTGTTGCCACCTTGATTTTGGACTTCCCAGCCTCCAGAACTGTGAGAAACAAATTTCTGCTGTTTATAATCTACCTAGTCTAAGGTATTTTGTTATAGTAGCTCCAAAGAACTATGACATGCCCTCTCATTAGAGGCCTAGGACCCAATTGTGAGCTTCTGATATAGTGCCACTGGCTGGACAGACACCCAGCTCCACAGGCCTCTTTTCCAGGTTTTTTGGCCCTGAGAATTCCAAACTTCCCCCCTTACCACCTTAGAAACTGTGGCTACTTCCTTCTATTATTAGCTTTGTGAAATCTCAGGTGTAGTCCTTCATTACTTGTTTGGCAAGTTCTATACAAGTTTCTTCCTTTGAAATGTCTGATATGGTTTCTATTTTCCTGACTAGACACTGACTGATATAAGGGATAACAAAAAAACGGGAAGAAGAAGTTACCCAAGGGCAAGATGAAGGTGAAAGAGAAAGGGCAAGAGAAAAGTGAAAATATTTACACACACACCCCCCCACACACACGAGAGGTCTTCAAAAAATTCATGTAAAATGCATATTATGAAAAAAAGTGCATGGATTTCAAAATTTTTGCATCAAAATAAACTGATCTATTTTGAGGCACTAAGAATCCCCATCAGAGCAACGTGAATTCTGCTAAAATTGAAGCAAGTACAAACATCAAATTTATTTTATATAAATTTGGGTGGGAAAATGGTGAAATTATTGCTGTTTCACAAAAAGTTTATAGGGACAATGCCCCAAAGAAATCAACAGTTTACCAACGGATAACTCATTTTAAGAAGGGACAAGACAATATTGAAGATGAAGCCCACAGACTATCCACATCAATTTACAAGGGAAAAAATCAATCTTGTTGGTGCCCTAATTGAAGAGGAGCGAAGCTTAACAGCAGAAACAATAGCCAACACCGTAGACATCTCAACTGGTTCAGCTTACACAATTTTTACTAAAAATGTAAAGTTGAGCAAACTTTCTACTTGATGGGTACCAAAACCATTGTATCCAGATAAGCTGCAGACACGAGTAGAGCTTTCAATGAAAATTTTAAAGAAGTTGGATCAAGATCCCGAAATATTTCTTTGAAGAATTATAACAGGAAATGAAACATGGCTTTACCAGTACAATCCTGAAGACAGAGCACAATCAAAGCAATGGCTACCACAAAGTGGACATGGTTCAGTCAAAGCAAAAGTGGACTGGTCAAAAGCAAAGGTCATGGCAACAGTTTTGTAGGATGCTCAAGGCATTTTTCTTGTTGACTTTCTGAAGGACCAAAGAATGATAATATCTGCTTATTATAAGAGTGTTTTGAGAAAATTAGCCAAAACTTTAGCAGAAAAATGCCCAAGAAAGCTTTACCAGAGAGTCCTTCACCACCACAACAATGTTTCTACTCCTTCCTCTCATCAAACACGGGCAACTTTGCAAGAGTTTCAGTGGGAAATCAGTAGACATCCACCTTACAGTCCTGGCTCCTTCTGAGGTTTTTTTGTTTGTTTGTTTCCTAATCTTAGAAAAACTTTAAAAGGCACCCATTTTTCTTCAGTTAACAATGTAAAAGAGCCTGCATTGACATGGTTGAATCCCTAAGACCCTCAGTTCTTTAGGAATGCGCTAACTGGCTGGTAGCATAGCTTACAAAAGTGGTTTGACCCTGATGAGGTTATGTTGAGAATTAAAGTTTATATATTTTTTTACTTTTTAATTTCATTTTTTCCACAAACTTCTAAAAGTCCCTTTGTGTGTTTGTGTCTGTGTGTGCATTTGTTTTTGTGTGTGTGTACATATATATGTATATTTAAATGCAGTTAGCATTTGCTTCTCAGGTAATAGATAAACCACCAAAAAGTGTCTGTATCTACTTCATCCATATCTAGACACCCAAGAAGCTTGTTTGCTGTTTATCCTCCAATAGCCAACTTACCAAGTGTTCTCTAGCTACCAGTTTATGGACTCATCTTTCAATGGCTTATCCCTGTTGACATCTAACGTCAATACCCAAGGCCAAGTGGATTCTTTGGGTATATTCACCGAGCATAAAACCTCCCTTTGCAAGTTCTTATAAAAGAGCACCCTCTATCTTAGTTATCAAGTTGTGATATGCCCATATTCATTATTTTGCCACAGTGTAAGCTTTCAGAGGAATTCGTTTTTCATGGATGATATTACTTAAGACGATGGGCAGTGGGTAGGGAAAGGAATGCAATAATGGAGAGAGATGACATGTTTTCAGATGCTTTCAAATGGTTTCCCAGAGCTATCTTTCACCTTACTCTTGGGGAGAACCCTGGCCAAATGGCCTCAGTAAGTGTATATTCAATGGGACTATCAGACCCAGCTTCCCCAAAGCCATGTTTGTCATGTCACTTCCTTTTGAGAACCTCCAACATTTTCCCATTAATTATCTCCACAGAGCTAGGCATAATGTACTCAGTAGCTATGACTAGATTTCCTGATCTTTGTAGTGGGGACTTCTATAATAGAAATCAGTGCCCTTCATTATTCATACTGGTTTCTTTCTACTGTAGAAAATGACACGATATCTTCCATCTGCAGGTGTCAAACTCATACGTGCTTCTTTCTTCCCACATGCTATTTCCCTCGCCTGAAATATCTTTCCAAACTTTTCTCTCCTTAATACCCAGCTCAAGTTAGTTCTGTCTCTTCAATGAAACTTAGTAGAAATTCCACACTCCCTGTGTACTAGGCTCCACTATAAGCAGCTTTGCACATATTAACTTATTTAATTCTCCCAAAAGCACTATGAGGAAGATAATGTTATTATTCACATTTTATAGATAAGGAAACTGAGGCAGAAGCAGTTGAGTAAATTGCCCAAGATCATACTGCAGAGAGAGCCAGGATTTGAACCGAGACAATCCGGCTCCTTAACTGCCATTTTTTCTAACAGTTTTTTCTAATTTTTTTTTTGTCTTATTCCTGTCTACATTTATCTGCCAGTGCCCTAAATTCTTGCAGCATACCTTCACTAGAATAGACAATTAGGCACTTAATAATATATAATATCAGGCTGTGTTCTAGAGCTCATAGAAACATAAATGAAAATATTTGAATATTTGTTTACACAATACCTACTACGGATAAGGACACTGAGGTGCAGAAAAAGCACGTTATTTGTGAAAAATTCACCAGAAACCAGGTCTCCTCTGTCCTAATTCAGTGCTCTGTCAGCTACACACAGTTTTTATCATCTCCTGTGGCCTCTACTTGCCTGAAGTGTGTTTGCCTTTCTTCTCACTTGTAGAACAATCTTCAATTTCACCTCCAAACCTCTGAGCAACTACTACGTGGTGATGTTTTATCCTTAATTCAAACTGAAGTCCCAACTGTCATTTTTAAAATTATAATTAATTTCCCATGTTCAATTTTCTACAGTAATGAGTAAATCCTCTGATCTTTCCAAGAAAGAATTATTAAGAGTGTCTTCTCCCAGTTTATTGGGTCCCTTTCACCATCTTGATAATCCTCACCGTGTACTATATGAGATTTCTGAACTTGTTGGCTGAGAAATTTGAGCAAGTCCCCTTATCTTTCTGGGCCTCAATTTCCTCTCCCCAGTTCCTACTAGCATTAAAGCAAGTCCCTCTCTTACATCCTGCATGACACCGCCTTCTGGGAAAAACATTCTTCTGAATTCTGAGTCTTGCCTCTTGGAGCCACTGTATCCCTCCACCTCCCTCACACTCCAGCATTCCTCACTTCTCACGTTCCCGCCCTTTCTCTCTCTGCTCGCTGTCCCTGTCCTGCGTTGCATAGAAAAAGCTGACTTACTCCATTCACCTCCATGGTTTCAAGCAAGTTGACCCCACATGGCTTCTAATCCTTCACCCAGAACTAATCTAGCCAGTGTGCACTGCTCTGCTCTTCCCAGCTCCTTATCTTTCCCTCACAGTTGTTGCTGTATCCCAGGGTGGTTATAAAGCTTTTCCCAAGTGAGATACGAGGCTGACAAAAATACAGTATACCATAACATAGGCCGCCTCCGAGTTCCTGCTACCCATTAGCGCCTCTCTCGTTATCCCTGGTCCAGGAAAGAGTCCGCCTCTCCCCATGCACCGAGCATCTCAGAGGGCACTCTCACCCAGAGCAGCTGCACAGAAGTCTACATTCGAGATACAGGTCACCATCATCATATTAGCCAACATTTATTGAGCACCCACAATAGGCCACTCACTGTGCCAATTCTCAGACATAACTAATCTCATTCAGTCCTAACAATAGCTCTAGGTGATTTGTCTCATCATCACCCCCATTTGACTGCTGAGGCACAGGCCTAGAGGTCAAATGACCCACTCATGGGAACAGCGGAGCCAGAATTGACACTGGCAGTTCATGTCCAGAGTACACTTGCCCAACCGCCACTATTTGTGATACATTCCTATCCACCAAGTCTATCTGCATGTTTTATGCTCATTCCTTATGAACAAATGCTTCCTACCTGTCTACTGTGCACTACAAACTGTTTCCAGGTATAGTTTCCTGGAAAGCAGGACTGTCCACTATTTTCCATAGTGCCAGCATGCCTACCTTAGTGTCCAGTAGAACATAAGCTCTGGAGAACTTAGGATCATACCTGTATGTGTTGCTCATGCTTGCATCCCCTGCATGGCATCTGGGCACATTACAGATGGTCAACAAACATTTGTTGAATGAAAATAGCATATTTCCAAAGAAATACAGCTATTTCTCCCTCTCAAGTTACAGTTTTAGTAGCTGTGCCCTAATACAGAGCCACATTCAAGTGCATTTAATACTGCTGCTGCTGCTCAGTGTCCTAGTAACACTACACAATTTGATATTATTAATATAACTAACTGCATTTAGAAGGCAATTTTCTGTTAACATATGTAAGACAGCTTTTATTTAGTCTTATATTTAAAAAGGAATATATTAAAATGAAAATTAGTTGCTCCTGGAAATTTCTAGAAAATAGCATGTGCATAAAAACCTTATTTACCTTATCCCTTGAAATCAAAGAGGCATTTTCAAACTAAATGATGACTGTTGTATGATTCCTATTTTTCAGTTGCACATATGTGTGCTCCTACCGTTGTGGTTACTATTATTCACTTATAAGAAAATTAAGATAGTTTGGTTAGTTGATCATTCATAACCTAACCTTAACAGCTCATTTAACAGTCCTTGCTAGGGGCTTTTAACATTTCATAAAAGTGTTTTAAATTGGAAAATTAGCTTTGAGAATAAAATTATACAATATGTCACTTTGTCAGAATAAAGAATTTCTGATGTGATAGCTCCTATTAAAGAAAAGAGCTGTTGAATGAGTAACATATTAATTAGATGTGTAAAAATAATATTTTGGGTAAGAATGAACAAGTCAGTTCAGTTCTAACAATGCATTCGACTGATATCCTTTGCCCAGGACAGAGGTTAAATATATATAAACCTATCCAAAGTATCTGATAACAGAAATGGCAAAGGGATGTTAATCCTTCCTAATTCTTAATCAAAGTCTTATATTCATTCATTAGTCTTTTTTTTTTTTTTTGAGGTTTTACAACTGTTTTCCATGAATACTAGATGCCCCAAGGGCGGGGAGGGTGGGGACACTAAAAGACACAAATATGGGTTCTCGGGAAAATCCTGTCTGAGAACATTCATTAAATATGCCTTCCAAGGTGATATAATTAAATTCTATAATTAAATATCTGAAAATTAATCCTTCCAGAACTTGACTGACATACATTTATCTTGAAAGAAATTATTTTTATTCTTCAGTGAGTAAAATTTCTCAGCAAAATAGGGAAATTTTCCTAATAAAATGCCATATTTGGTGGGGAATCTCTCAGGTAAGTTGCCAGTGGAAATGAACCACTTCTGCTAGTATGCAAGAAATATGATATTTCTTATGCTACAGAAAAGATTTGTATAACAAACTGGAGGGTCAAGTTGGGCTATTGAACCTGTAAGTGAAGAAGAAATATTCTCCTTCCTTCATGGAGATGTAAAGAAATGAAATAACCATAGACTTTGATTTTTATACAAAAATATCCATTGCAGATTTAATTACAATAGGAAAAACTTGGAACAGACAAAATGTTCACTATTCAAAGAATGGTGACATAAATTACATAATATCCACCCCTTGAAATAATATGATGTCATTAATATTTCAATGAATACATCATGAAAGAAAATATTGAATAGAAAAAACTACTTGTAATTCTTTATTTCTTCACTATATTTTATATTTTCCAAATTTGAAACAATTTGGACTTTCTAAAATTTTGACAAATTTTCTGATCCTGAGGAGAATCAAAGATAATTTTCAATGGAAGGAATCACATATGCAGGACTCCATTGGGTATAATTGGTTTTCTTCATAAGGCAAATTTCTTGAAATGTCATAAAACATCCCTAGCATAAATCAGATGTAAGAAAGAGGACAAAATGGTGAGGTATAAGCTGGCCAGGGCATGGTAGGCACTTGATAAATACTTTAATGTTAATTATGGGTCTGATTTGATGCTTGTTTTATATCAGGATTTTACTATATTTTCAAACGCTATTAGCTTGGCAGTATTAATATCACAACTAAAAACTCACAACTAAATATGTCTACTAAAGTCTCCTCTATAAATCCAATTCAACTAATTTATAATAAGCACCTTCTCACACAAATTGTTTGAGTTCACATTACCAACCAACCATACATCATGTATTAACAGAAGCTCAGCATTTTTAAATACCTTGCCCAAGATCATACAGTTAGAAAAGCAAAGCGATGAATCAAATCTAGATCTTAAAGTTCCAAATCGTCCAAATCCAAGACTTTCCAAATATTCAGTAGAAGTGTTTCTCCTCATCTTCTGTCTCTTCTTCCCTTTTGCTTCGCCATTAGCCAAATTCTAGCAATTCTTCAAATCTTGCATCCTCCACAAAGTCCTTCTTGGCTGCTTCCAGTCTACATTAATTTCCCTCTGAATATATATCAACTGTCCTCAAACTGATTAGGAGTGGGAAGAGCCCACACAGAATTATGAAGGCAAGAATGTGTAGGGCAAAGCCTACCAATGGTAGGAAGCTCATTTTGCAAGGGACATGTAAAGAATGAGAACAGACCTGGAGAGCTTACCAAATACAGAAAGGGATTTTTAGGGCAGGATGTGACCAGACGGTGAGAAACTAACCCCTCAAGTAAAGATGGGTCCTACAGTGCTACTGCTGCAATTGAGTTCATTCAGAAGGCATAGTCATTATCTGGTGGGAAGCCATGTTGACACTATAAAAATTACTGGACCAATACATAGGTATATAATAAAAATAACACTTACTGAGCTTTCACTATGTTCAGACATTTGTTAAGGGTTTTACATGCATTATTTCTTCCAATCTTGACATCAGCCCATTTTACAGGTGAGAAAACTAAGTCTTTGAGGGTAAACAAAACTTGCTGACGGACACAGCCAATAAGTGCTAAAGCCATTTTCAGACCCAGATTTGTGTGCTCTCTTAAGTGCCTGTAAGCCTATGTGCCTTACCGCAGAGATTGCTGATTGAAAAATAATCACTAGCTGTGTATGGTCTGAGGTAGTCATACCTCCAGGAGCTTGTCACATGCAACCTCATATGCACCCAAATCCATATGCCCTGCTCTCAAGCTCAAGAAAGGGAAAAAGACCAATTCTCTTACCAGGTCATTGGTTAAATAAAGAGCTAAAATGTAATGTCGTCGAGCACTGTCACGGTGGGAAAAATGTTCATAAACAGAGGTTAGCTGCTGTTCCTCCCTCCTGGGATGTGATGCTAGTAATGATATTTGTGAGAACAGTATTTCATTTTCCTTTTAGATGTACTTGGTGTTTTTTATTGAGAATCACAGGGGTTGGATGCCAGGACTCCAGCTACAGCAAATGTGGCCCTCTCTGCTCATCTAGATGTGGTCGGGAAGCTTCTGACATTCGCCCTGTGGGCCATGGCTGGTTAGACAGCTGAACTTGGCCCAAGGGCTGTGCATCTGTTGGCAGCTACTCAGGAAGGCTCTCTCTGAGTTTAATATCGGTTGCACTCCTTCCTGCAGACAAGAATGAGATGGGCATCTAAAAAACAAAGGTGCAGAAGAGAATGCTACAGCAGGAACATTACAACTACATCAGGGATCTAAGCATGGATGACATTTCACAAAGACTTCTGAGGGGATTTGGACTCTGGTCAAACATTTAAAGCAGCTTCTGATCATGCTTTATTTTGAAAACAGATTCAACTAGGATGGAAATATTCACATGTAACCCAAAGAGTTTCTGAGGGAGCAAATGCTCCAAATGTTCTCTCTGGCAGAGGTCTTCAAAGAACCAAGAAAAATCTGGGGCTCATTTAAAGTGTTAGATGATTTGAAATTAGTTTGCATGATCAAGGAGAGTGTTTATTACATTTCTATCAAGGTTTACCATCTGATAAATCAGTCGTGACACAGAACATGAGACTATGGCCCCAAATAGGAGAATGTAGGCCAGGGCTGGAGCTGGACTTTAGAGAGGAAATGCTTATTGAAAGGATATTGCAGAGTCCAGCTAAGTCCTGGAGATACCACTAGGCTGGTGTTTTCCAAACTGTGTTCTACAGAGCGTTGTCCGCATAAGATCCTTGCCCAAATAAGTGTTCCATGGCTATATAAATTTAAAAAAACACTATATACACTGTAACTCTGCTATTGCTTAGAGATTCACAATGCATATTGGAAGTATATTGAGCACTATAAACATTTTATAATTAAGAAAGCTGCATAATTTTGCCCTAATTCAAGATTTCTCATTTGACTATGGGCCCCCTTTTTGTATATTACCATTACTATTACTAGTAGTAGTAATAAAAATGAGTAACACCAGCTGAGCACTTACACTATGTGAGACATTGTTCAGGAATGAAACACATGTCCTAATGCAATCCTCATGTCAGCCTAAAATACGGTAGGCACTGCTATTATCACCATTTTACGGATGAGGAAACTGAAGCATAGAGTAACCTATCCAAGATCACATAACAACTAAGTGGTGGAGCCTAGCTTAAAATGCAGGCAGTCCTCTACCCCTGCCTGGTCACTACACAACTAGGCCAGAGATACTCAGCCAGGATGCAAGAAATGAGACCCAGGTCAGCTGTGACATATTGGTGGCTGTAAAATGTATGAGGTGACAAAAATTTAAAGCCACTTCTGCAGCTATTCCAAAATTTGAATAGTTGAAATGATATTTGAACACTATTTGTGTGTACCTTTCTGAATTTGGCAATTACTACTTCAGCAGATGAAGACTTTATGAGAATAAAACATAGCAGCTTCCTGTTAAATCGACACAATTGGTCTGTGATTTATTTATCAAAAATGAAGCTCTTCTGTTTGCTAGCACATGCAAGTTATTTCCTGTTCTTTCTCTTTCATATTCTGTCTTTGTGATTTCTCAACTAAATCTAGAAGTTGTCTATGATTGCTATTGTTATTTATAATTGTTCTTATTAGATATCGATATTTAAAAGATAACTGATGTTAATTTTCTAGATTAAAACCTCTGGATTTATTTACATTTTATTAGCTTCTGATGTTTAAAATTAGCGAAAGTCTGTTTGGGGGAATTTCATAATAATTATTGTTTGTTTCTGCAAATTTTTATATCTGATAAAAATAATTTAATTTGTTTAAATTGATTTATTAAAGAAACTGTAGCTCTTTAAAATTTAAAATCACATTTTATGAAGTTTTAAAATTTTTAATGATTAAATTAAAAAATGAAACAATATTAATAGTCTAAGAACCAGAAAATCAATTTTCTAAAGTTGTAAAGATCATCATTTCTGTTGAGAACTTTATACTTTAAAAAAAAATTTAATTTTTACTTGACATTTATTTTCCCACCACAATTGGAATGTTTTTGATTAAAGCTGAAGTCACCAGATTTATAAGGCAAACAAAGAATCCACCACAGAAGAAGCTGACATGAGTAATAAGGTAACATGAGGATTCTCTCAAATGTCTATTTGTGTGACTTGATGCTTTTTTTCTTCAAAATTTAGGACTTATTTGCATAGAAAGTTATTAAACAAATTGTCACAAACAAACTGCACCAGTACTCAGTCAAAAGACATCTACTCACCACAGAAAAATATTTGAACTTTAAATGTGTGTGCAAGCACAAAATATGAAGCAAAGCATTTCTGTAAGATTTTTTACAACAATATTAGCTGTAGTTTAAGAAACTAATTGTAAGAGCACATCATTACCACTAGATTCAAAGTACTTTTCAATTTTGGTTTCAAAAATTGACTTCTCATATTTTTGAGCATTGGAATGAACTTAGCCAAAAATTGCAAGAACATAAATTATGCAAAATATAAATTGCAACATGTAAAATTATATTGATATTTAATGACAAATTTTATGGATTCAGAACTACTCAACTTTTTAAAAGGGAGGTCGAAATGGCTCATTAGTGGTATTTAACCAGCATTTTATTTGAATATTGAAAGAAAATTGTCAACACTAGTGGAACAATATCTGACTATACTTGAAGAGAAACATCATCTTTATTTTTAAAAACTTGTATAAAAATTGATAAATCCATATGCATGCCTTATCACAAATATTTGCAACATTATAGCTTCACGTGAAAGAAAAGAACAAACCAAAATCATTAGATTTAGAGAACTACAACCCCTTTGACATATAATTTATAGAAACCAAATTCTGGTCACTAGCAGGAAATGAGTTTTATTTTAAAAAGTAACACATACACTCCTTACATCTTAATGCCATCTATTTGTGATGATAAAGAATTAGAAGAGATCATCATTAAATTGTCTTCTTCAAAAATTACTGTTAGCTATTTATACCTGATATAAAACATTGTGCTCATGTAATGAGGCTTATTAAAAATATTTTAAAATTTGTACTTGAATGTTTTATGCAAATTCAGTATTTAATATCTTACCTAAAACTTTGCATTTTTTTCTTGTAATTTGAAAAAAAAGGAAATGTAATTTTTTTTTCAGTAAGCCTCATATAGGTGATAAGAAAAAAATTGGAATGCAGTATACAATGCTATGCTCTATCAACGTCACGCACAAACAGATGTACCTTTGGAAACCCTGGTCTAGCCAATTTGATCTACCCGGGATGGCAATACTGTGGCCCTGGGTTCCAGAATTCCTTAGCATAGATAATAATCAATCTATTAATATCAATGTCCTATTCTTTCTATGTCTAACCCTGTGACTGAATGTAGCCCTAATGAACCTTCCATTCAGTTTAGTTTCTCTCAAATTGTATCAGAGAGTATAAGCAAGCTTTTTAACTGGAAGTGCTTGTGTGTGGGTAGCATGGAATGTGGTAGGAGAATGTACACTAGCCCCGGGCCGCCTTCTGTACAAGGTGGCATTTACTCAAATATTCTCATGTTGAGGATGTTTCCCATCTCTAACCCTCGGGTACACATGCTTTCCTTTGCTGGAAGTCAAGGTGATCTTAGGTTAACAGGATCAGCTCATCAGTCAGGCATGTGGGATTTCTAGAGCCCAGTTTAGAAATGGATGGCAGGACAACTCAGAAGAGTAGGCAAGGGGGAGCAAAAGCATGAGGAAATAGGAGAGGGAGCTAAAGAAGGGAAGAAGGAAGACAGGAGACCACACATCCCAGAAAAGACATAACAGAGTAACAACAACCTGTTAAGCAAAAATTATGGGAGGCCATTGTTTTCAACTGAGCTACTTTGCACTACACTCCAACAGACCAGACCAAACCCAAATGGAGTTACTCATGACAAATGCCACATAATCAAACTGAAACTTTACAAAAGTAGATAGATCCCAAAAGCCAATAGATTCCAGTCTACCTGAGTCAGCATAATAAGAAAGTTCCCTCTGCTTTAACCTTGAAAAAACAGCAACCTGAAGTAACCTGAGGTTAACCAATCAGCTTTTTCCCCATTGTTCTGTTTCATGTTCTTGCCTTACAAAACCCACTATTCTGCCATTGCCCAGTGGGAGCTGTCATTCTGTTTTGTAGAATGGAGCCTGCCCTGATTCATGAATCATGAATGAAAGGCAATTTGATCTATAACTAAATTTGTTGTAATTTTGTCTTCTCATAACCATGACAATGCAAGTGCTTTAGGATTCAAGGTATAATTCCAATTAGACCTCCTGGTCAGATTGTGTCTCTCAATACCATGAAAGGCCATTCAAATTTACCAACCTATTCTACAGAGCTTTGTCTAGCTAATACCACCTTATTTCTCTATTTTCTGTCCTCAGTTTGTGCTGTTAAAACAATGCGGTTTATTTTGATTTGTTTTGTTTTGTTTAACCTTTAAAACTCTTTCTTCAAATAAATTCATAGGAGAAGCCCAATGAATAAAGCAGAAAAATCACATACTATTCTATGTTGAAACAAGGAAGTAGCTCCACAAAACTCCTATACTGAAGATGTTTGAATTTTTAATTATGTTGTTTTGTGGTCTTTATTTAATATTATGTTATATATTAATTCAGGTATTCTCTAAATGTCAATGCCTTTCAAACTCTAATGAGTATTATATGAATCAACTAGTGATATTGTTAAATATGGGTTCCAACTGAAGAGGTATGAAGTGGGACCAGAGAGGCCGTATTTCTATAATTATAAGCTCCTACACGATGCCACTGCTGCTAGACCTTGTCCCACACATTGGGTAGCAAGGTACTGTGTTACTAGCTATAGGCTAAACCATTTGACAGACAAAAGAAAGTAAAAATGTTTACTACCAAAACTATTAAAGAACTCAGAAATAAAAATAATCAGTAGGAACTGATTAATGAGCTATAAAGCTTATTACCTAATTAAGTGACTCCTCCACTCAGAAATCAGTAATGTCAGAAAAATCCTCAAGCTCTCTGAATCTCAGTTTCCCCTTATGTTCAGATTCCTTTGACTCCATGATTCTAAAAGCAATGTGCTGTAAATCTAATGGCAAGTCTGGAGTAAGTTGAGAGATCCCAAGATAGTCGGCATAGTAGAAGACATCACAAGTAAGATGCAGGCCATGAACTGGAGTTGGGTAGTGGACAGGCTCACAGCATCTGCATGGCAATATCGGAGCCTATAGACTCCAAAGTTGGAGTTGCTTTCTCAAGTATTGCAATGCTTTGGCCCTGGGTGGTATTTGCTTTGGTCAAAAGGAATGAAAAAGTATGTCCAGTCTGACAGTGACACAAAGGACTCAGACTTAAAAGTTTACAGGGGCTAGGAAGCCAATGTAAATGAGTGAAGTTGTCCCCAGGCCAACAGGGTCTCATGGAGAGTGTGACAAAATGAAGGTGCTACTGCTCAGCTCCAGACAATTCTGTGGCATAGAAACATAGGCCTGTGAATTGCACAGAAGCAGATATTCAGATTTTTCAGGAGAAGTAAAAATCCAGATTTTTTAAAAAATGTAAATCTTACTTAAAATATAGCGTGTGCTGGGTAACAAAGCCTGGATGAGGCCTTCTAGTTTGTAAGCCCTGGAAGAATTAGGTGCTTCATAGACAGCCATAATAACTTCTAATGAAATACAAGTACCCCCAAGTGTGAGCATACCTTTTTTATGACCAAAAGGAAACTGCATAGCAGCCTGCAATAATCTTAGTCAAGACTTCTTTTTTTTAATTTTTTTGAAAGTTCTTGCTTGCTATATAGTCCTTGTAGATAATCATAGGTTGCAAGTACTTCAAGTGTAAGCTGTTCTGTCAGAGATGGCCTATTGTCTAAGAAACACCTTGGGGCTTCATGTGTTTACTGGTTGGCATCTTGCTCTCTTAGGTTTAAAAAAAAAAAAAAGAGTACAATTATTTTGTTATTCCTGAAGGCTTGTTTTAAAGTAGAAGATGAATTCTGGGGTCATTGAACGTTTTCAAAGTGTCTACGTGGTAGAAGAAGAAAACGTAGTCGAATAGATATGCACTGTGGTTTCTTCTTTTTCACAGAAACAAACTCATCTCTACCTTATTTTCCACCCCCTCACCAAAATCAGTATTCTAAAAACTGTTGAGAAAAAAAACAAGTCAATCGATACTGGCCCTGTCAAAAATTCTCACCAACTTCTAAGGATTTGGGGGTTTGGACTGGCTCTGGTGACAACAGAATATTCAACCAATTCTATTAAAATGTCATTTAGATCACTTATCCAACTCTTGGATCGTGTTTACTAAACAGCTATTTGAAAAAATGGGGGAAAAAAACTAGCCTAATAGTTGTTTAATTGACCTGTAAGCACAATAATTTGTTTCATTAACTTGTTTTCACTTGCTAAGTTGTCAGACTAAATTGAAAGAATCAATCTTGTGTGCCCACAGATGTACAGATATTATGCAGTTTTTTGCTTAGCCAAGGAATGAACCTGGTGATGGAAGTTATTATTGCAGATCTAGGTTACTAAGCAGGAGGTTTATTTTTCTAGGACTTCAAATCAAAGTCAACAAGACACTTATCAGTAATCATGAAGTACAAAATGTGCATTGACCAATAAGCAATCTCTGACAAAATAAAGCCTAAGAGTCTCTATCTGAAACTCTTCAACAAGAAAAGTAATAGCTATAAACAAGGTTCCTCCATATAAGAAACATTTTACTAATATTACCTTAGGCTGTTTTGCGTTCTTTTCTTGACATACTTATATCTCCAGTTCACCTCTGTTTAAATATGACTGCAGATGCAAATGAACCTAGCCGACATCTGCTGCCCCTTACTCATGTAAAGTAATAAACGATTGTTGTTTTAAGCCACTAAGTTTTGAGGTGGTTATGCAGCAATAGATAACAGATACATTTGGTTTTCATAATTTGCAGTTCTGCTTAAGATGGAATTCACAGGGCTTTTAACTTATGACAATCTACCTTTGTTATATTTTTATAAACAGATGAAAATGGATTCAATCAAATCTGTATAATGAAAGGCCTATTTTTGGAGTTCAGTAGCTTTTATCACCGTATTCACCTTCTCTGTCCCCTCACTGCTAAACCCTAGAAAGCACTAATATATTCTCCATTTCTAAAATGTCATTTTTAAAACATTATGTTAATGGAATCACGCAGTCTGTAACCTTTATTCACTCAGTGTAATTGGCTTATTCCATTCATTGAAATTCTCTGGAGACTCATCCAAGTTGCTGTATGTCTGTCCCTTTGTATTGTTGAATAATAGTCCATGATATGGCTATATCACAGTTATTTAACTATAAATAAAGCTGCTATGGACATACGTGTTCAGGTTGTTGTGTGAACGTAATTTTTTATTTCTCTGGCATAGATGCCAAGGAGTACAATTGCTGGTTATATCGTGGCTGTACCTCTTAACATTTCCATTAGCAATCTATGAATGGTCCAATTTCTCCACATCCTTGTCAGCATTTGGTGTTGTCTCTATTTCTTAGCCTTTCTGATAGGTGTATCATATTTTATTGTGGTTTTAATTTGCATTTAGCTAATAGCTAATGATGTTGAACATTTTTTCATGTGTTTATTTGCCATCTGTATATACTCCTTGGTGAAATGCTTCTTCATCTCTTTGCCCTTATGAATTGGTTTTGTACCTTTGAGGTTTGAGAGTTCTATGTATGTACTAGATACTAGTTCTGTTTTGGACATGTGGTTTGCAAATAATTTTTCCAACTGTTTTCTAAAATTTTAATGAGGTCCAATTTATAATTTATTCCTTTTATGGATCATGCTTTTGGTGTCAAATCAAAGAACTCTTTTCCTCACCCTAAATCCTGAAGATTTTCTCCTTTTTTTTTCCTAACTGCTTTATAGTTATAAGTTTTATATTTAGGTTCATGATCCATTTTGAGTTAATTTTTATAAAAGGTGAGAGGTTTAGGAAAAGGCTCCTGTTTTTGCCTATAAATGTCCAATTGTTGCAGCACCATTTGTTGAAAAAGCTATCTTTCCTACATTGTGTTACTTTTGCACCTTTATCAAAAATTGTTTTGGCATATTTGTGTAGTTCTGTTTTTATCTTTTCTACTCTCTTTCATTGACCTATGTATCTATCCCTCTACCAATACCACATTGTTTTGATTTCTGTAGCTATATAATAAGACTTAAATCAGGTACAGTGACTTTTCACATTTTATTCTTCTTCTTCAAGATGTTTTAGCTAGTCAGGGTTTATGCCTTTCCATATAAATTTTAGAATAAGCTTGTCTATGTGTAAGAAACATAATAAAACAAAAACTTGGGGAGAATTGACATCTTCACTACTTTTAGTCTTTCAATACATAAACATGGAATATATCTCTATTTATTTACATTTTCTTTAATTTCTTTCATCAGCATTTTATAATTTTCAGCATACAGATTCTGCACATGTTTTGTTAAGCGTATACCTATGTATTTCATTTTCTTTGGAGCAATTTTAAATGGTATGATGTTTTAAATTTTGATTTCCGTGTGTTCACAGTTAGTACATAGAAATTGATTTTTGCATGCTGATCTTGCATCCTATGATTTTGTTGAACCCATCTATTTGTTCTATAAGTTCTTTTGTAGAACCCTTCAGATTTTCTATGTAAGAAGTTATGTCATTTGTAAATAGGGATAATTTTATTTCCTTTCCAATCTGTATGCTACCTTCATCCATCCTTCCTTCCTTCCTTCTTTCCTATGTACTTATTTATTTTTGCTTTACAGAAATGGCTAGAACTTTCAATACTGCATTGAATAAAAGTGATGAGAATAGATATTCTTGCCTTGTTACCAACCTTAGGGGGAAAGCATTGAGTCTTTCATCATCAAGGATATGAGTTGTAGGTTTTTTGTAGATGCTCTTTGTCAAGTTGAGGTAATTCTTAACTTGTGGAGAGTGTTTGCCATAAATGAGTGTTAGATTTTGTTAAATTCTTTTTCAGGACCAGTTGATATGATCCTATAATTCTTCTTCTCTAGCCTATTGTTAAGGTGAATTACAGATTGATTTTTAAATGTTGAACCAGATTTTCATGCCTGAAATAAATTTCACTTGATCATACCGGATAATTACTCTTATACATTTTTATACAATTTTATATTTTGTTGAGGATTTTTAAGTCTAAGTTCATAAGAGATATTAATCTGTAGGTTTTTTTGGTACTGTCTTTGTGTGGTTTTGGTGTCAGGGTAATATTATCCTCATAAAATGAGTAGCAGGAGTATTTTTAGTTGCCTAAGTTTAGATGCTACTCAATTATTCATCATCAATAGAAAGGATACATAGATACATATATTGTGGTATTTTATAAAATGCAACAGTTTAGAGCAATGGGAATAAACAAACCACAACTCTGTACAAAAATACAAGTGGATCTCACAAACATTATGTTGCAAAGAGGCCAGCCACAAAAGAGTATATTCTGTAGGATTCCATTTATGTAAAGAATAAAACAAGAGAAAACTAATTCGAGATGTTAGAAGACAAGATAATGGTTATCCTTTTGAGGATTATCCTTGAAAGGGGGCATAAAGGATGGTTTTCTGAGGTGCTTTCCATGTTCTGTTTATTTATGTGGGTATTGGTTATACAGGTGTGGGTATTTATGTACAGTTCATTGAGTTGTGTACTTAACCTACCCATGTCTGTATGATTGCTATACTTTGATTAAAAAAGAAAAACTATATCTACCACCCCATCACCAGCCCCACAGAGGAGTTCTGTGTACACCGCCCCACCCCTTTACTTCCTGTTTGAACTTCTAGGAGCAAGGGGCATATGATTTCAATGCTTGTGTAAATATAAAGATGGTAACTCCTGTTTTATAGAGTGTTTGACTAGAAAGACATGAATTTCATTGTTTTTAAAAAAGAGCCACCATCTATTAATATTTTTGTTTCCTTTTAGGCCTTAGGTTTGAACAACTTCATTGGCATCCAATGTAGAATCCCTGTGAAAAGTTCGAGAGCCATTTATACGTCCAGCAGAAATGAAATGGATCAAAAGGTAGTTTTGCCAAGTACTTCTCATTTGAAGTACATTTTGTCTTGCCTGCTTTGTACTTGAAGATGGAAATATCACAGAGTTTTTTTATAACAATATCCAGCTAATTAGAAATAATTTAGCCTGATAGCATTGTGATTGCAGTATCCTTTATTTAGTGTTCTGTACTTAAGAATGATAAATGAATAGAGAGGTATTAAATACATATTAGAAAATGAAAGCCACAATTAGTAAAGTACATCAAGAACCTGAGAATATCCTGGCTTTAAAACAATAAGCAGAGGTGGTAGATTCTAGTGGATGGTGGTAATATGTCTTATAGCGAAAGAACAGACAAAACTACTTCCACCCAAGAGATTTAAAGTTCTTAAGCCTTCATATGCTTAGAAAAAAAAACCCTGGCCCTTCTAAATGCCTCTGGTGATTTGTGAAACAGCACACAGCAAGAAGCCTGCAAAAGCCTTCACTGAAGACGCTGAGGAACAGGAAAACTTCTTTGAACAAAATCAATTCACTCCAACTGCACTGCATAGTCACTATCAAGTTACCCGCACAAGAAACAGAGCTCCTATCGATCCATAAACCTCCATCACCCTCACTCTGCACTTCTCTACTTTGTTATTTTACAATCTTTAGGACAGAAAAAGTTGTTTAAAAAAAGTTTCTACATGGTACTTTATATTTTCAGACTGACAACATATAAAACTGTGATTTTGTAAACAAGTTAACTAGAAGTGGTTCTCAAATTTTAGTGTCTGTGAGAATCACCTGCAGAATTTTTAAACAATGTAGACCCTCAGATCCCAGAGATTATGATGGGGCCCTGGATTCTGCATTTTTAACAATCATCCCAGGTGATTATGATATACAGATTTGGGGGGGTGGAGAGAGGGAGATTGAGAACCAGGCTGAATAAATGGAAATTCCAAGACTGAAGAGCATTTTTGCAAAAAAAAAAAAAAAAAGCTTGTTAGTTTTGAATACAAATGACAATAACAACTGAGTGTAAATAGTGCTGCCCTGTACAGTAATATGAACCTGATTTATAGAAATAGGATATCAGCAAATATCATACATTGTCCTCATTCATTCATTCAATAACTATTTATTAAACACTTATGTGCCAGGGAAGACTAGGCCTGAAGGATATAATGCTAAATATTTCTTAAAAATCTGAGAATATACCAGAGAAAACAGAAAAATAAGTAGGCATGCTTGTGGGTGAATTGTGCTATGTGAATGATCGTATCTTATTTAAGCCTTGTTTCTTCAGGATAAAACAACCAGTGCATAAATCAAGAATTATGTCACAGCTTGAGTGCAAATATCACCACTATTATCAGGGAGTCTGGCTCCATCTGTGTTCCTGGAAAAGCTCATCTTGAACTCTCTATAGAGCCCTTTGTCCCTCCACAAAATTCAGATTTTTTCAAGCTGACTAGATGTGTTCAAACTAAAACAGCTAGTACACAGAAGCCCCTGTCCTGTGCATGGAAAGTCCTCCAGGTTCCCCAGAGGGTAACCCCTCTTCCAGCTCACCTTGAAGCCTCAGACTGCAGATGACTCATCTCCTAGGGTTTGCAGCCCCTCTGGAGTATAGCCAGCCCCTACCACAACTTAAAAACAAAAAAACACTATTCTGGAGACAGGCACACCAAAAGCCCTGACTTATGCATTATACAAAGTATCTATGCAACAAAAACATCTATACCCCCTTAATATTTTGAAATTAAAAAAAAAAAGAAGAAAATTTCATGGTTACTGGTCCCCCTGTTGGATACCTATGCAATGCCTTACAAGTGGGACAAAGCTGCTCATCAGTGGGAGTGTTTTTCCACCAAAGTCAAAGTTGTGTCCCAGAGATAAGTATGATACTTATCTTTCATTTTTCCCCACCTCCAGTGGGCGACCTTCCTCCCTTCACAGCAGGGTGTGCTCTCACTCAGAGTCAGAGGGCAATATTAATTTTCCCTCACTTCTGAGGATCTGAAATGTGAATTGGGGTACCCCCTTAGGTGTTCTTCCTGTGTTGCCTAGAGCCCTTAATTTACCAGGTTCCCTGAGTGAGACACTGGTGGGCACACTATCAACAAAATTTTGTTCCCACACTTCTAGTGTCAGGTACTGATTCTCCAGTTATCATTATTATGCATGGGATTGACTTGGCCAGGAACCAGAAGAAAGCCCACTGTGGTTGTCCAAGGTTTTGTTGACATAATGGGTAAGAAAATCAAACTGTGATTTTATGTTCCTCATTCTTTTTTATTTTGGTTGTTACTCCATTGCTATACTATATTAAAATAATTATAAAATAGAAGAACACACAAAATCACAAATCATTCTCTTAGGCTTTTGTCTAGCCAAATGAGTACATGTATATGAGTGTGTATATATACATTTACATGTGTGTACATATAACATTTATATGTACCTTTTAATAACTAAATTTTGGTGTTCATATTAATTTGCAAGCTATGTCTTTCACTTAACAATGTATCATAACATCTTTCCATTTCAAAAAAAATTCTAGAGCTATCATCAGTTTTAAGATTGTATTATATCTATTGTATGGGTTTACTATATTTTACCTAAAAAGTTCTCTAAAGTTCAAAATCTAGGGCTGTTTATGATGTTTCACTACTATAAACAATCCCACATCTTTTAACTACATCTTTGATAGCCTGTGTTGAACTCACTTTTACCTACATCTTCATGAGTCCGTTCAATCATTTCTTTAGGTTAGCTTCCTAAAAGTACAACTGCTGGGTCAAAAAAAATGAACGTCAGAAACTTAAATTTCACATTAACACTATAGGAAAAGCAAGCCACTCCAACAGAACAGATTTGGCCATAACTGGGCTCAAATAAGTGTCTTAAAGCATGATATTAGCTTAAACGAAATTCCTAACTAAATGCAGTCCTGGTTGTAAACATAAGAATTTTTTCTGGGGAGCCACTATTCTTGTTTTTTTGTTGTTGTTGTTGAGACAGAGTCCTCGCTCTGTTGCCCTGGGTAGAGCGCAGTGGCGTCACTGCAGCTCGCTCCTGGGCTCAAGCAATCCTCTTACCTCAGCCTCCCAAGTAGCTGGGACTACAGGCGCATGCTATGACACCCAGCTGAATTTTTGTTCCTATTTTTGGTAGAGACGAGGTCTCACTCTTGCTCAAGTTGGTCTCAAACTCCTGAGCTCAAGCGATTCACCCGCTTTGGCCTCCCAGAGTGCTAGGATTACAGGTGTGAGGAACCGCACCCGGCCCCAATATTCTTGATCATTGGAGTTTGATTAGTCATAGAAAAGTAAATATGTGATTATAATAGCAGTGGCTGCCATACACCTCATACTGCACTTTTTAATTTATTTTATTATTTCCTTATATGACTTCTATGCCTCACTTCCACAGATAAAGGGAAGAAGTCTGTCTAGATCTAATGCAGGAGACTTCTAGATAAGTAAAAAGGCAGAAGGAGAAAAAAATCAAAAAGCTTGGCAGATAGTGGGGCACACACCATCCCAGATTGCTGTGTGCTGTTCCCAAGATCGGGATCTTCCATCTCTCCCAACCTGCATGTGCAAAGGGCAGTGCTGAGTCACTCCGTGAGTTGGAATTAACTATTCCATAATGTGGTTGCTATGGTGATAGAAGGGGATCAGCGAAGGTAGAAGGGTATTAGGAGCATTGTATTATTATGATAAACCTGGACCATATATGATTTTGTACCAATTTATTTTTGTGGGCTAGTTTTGGCATTTCTCTTTGCCTCCTTCCACAATGCTAGAACACATCACAAAGCCAATGCAAGTGTATACCAAAGTGTTTCTGGCTAGAGAGGTCTCCATCACCACTAAATTTTTTTGCCACTTCTGGTAAGTGACTAGAAGTTGGGGGAGATAAGAGTCTGACAGCCACTTTACCATCTTTTCATGGCTATTACTCCTCTTGGATAACAATATGAAGACACATATTGGGCTGGGAAGCAGCTTATATCCAATGTGAGGACAGTGGTAGGTGTCCAGCTTGTTTCTCCTTGGCAGTACTGATTGTTAGTGCTTTGACAAGTTTCAGATCCTACCGAGCCTGATCTATAATGCTGAATACCACTTGTAGTTTTGTCTAACAGGATTCCTGTCCTCCTGAGAGTTCTGAATTCCACTCATCTTTAGATTCCTCATGCTTTTCTTACCTGCCTGAATCTCTTGTTTCTCAGCCTTCCTGGCCTTGAAACGTGCCTGTGGAGCTCCACTCCACCCCTTCTCGTAGGCCCGGCAACTGAGAGGTTTTGCTGAACCATTTAAATCGACAGCAGGAGGCACGTAAGACACTTAGATAGAAAAGAAATTCATCTCTAATTTACAACCCATATCATTTTATTCTTATTCTTTTGGAGATTCTTTTTTAGTTTTGAAAAACGATTCCTTCACTTATATCCACCCATACCACATTCACCAACTACCAAATTTAAAACAATTATACTGCTTATGTTCAGGAAAATATCTCCTCTTCTGTTGGTTCTTGAGAATAAAATAATGGGGAGGTGGTAGGTGTGAAGTGAGGTGGAAACTTTAAGGAGATGAGTTGTTTAATTTTGTCACCAGCTCTGTTTGATTCTCTAGGAATCTGTCTTATAACATGGTAATTCTGGAATTCCCTCTGCTTCTAATCCTTTAACACCTTTTAGACTGCAAATGGTCTCTTGACTTAGCCAAGAAAATGATCCGAATCTCTCAAATATAAACTACTTTCCATTTTGACTTTCTAGCATTTGCTCACCAACTAAGGGGTAAGGTGGTAACAATAGAATAGCTTTTATTGTCAGCATCATATTTTTATTATTATTCACTAAATAGTAGTATTGAGAAAGCACTATTTGTCAAGTCTTAATGATGTGTTATGCACTAAAAAGAACATACAATTAGTCTATGAAATGATAATATGGATTTTTGACGTTGCTGATTAATCCAAAAGCTCTTGCCTTTCTACTTCTCTCTTACTTCTCTTTATATTTGACTAATTAACAACTATTTGTGAAGAGGCTGCTTTATCCCTCCAATGTACTAAACAATAAAAAGAGACCCAAATTATTATATCACTGCTGCAAAACAAGACTCCACCAATGGGGTTCTTACAATGTAGTTAGCAAGATTATACTTGCATGTATAAAGCAATTAGCAAATAGGGCAGTATATACTAAGTAAAAACATTTCTTGTCTTCCACTTGTAAGTGTCTGTAAGATGCTCTGGCTTCTGTCAATGTGGGAGGAAAAAAAAATAGAAGAAATAGAACACATGTTCCTCATTTAAAGGAGCTCACGATTTGACTAGAGAAAAAATAGATGATATATATGTGAGTACAGCCAGCATTTGTAAAGTAAATTGTAAATTTCTAGAACACATAGTAAATAGGTTAACCAAATGGATACTAATTCATCAAGAAAGAATCAAGGAGAAGATGAAATTGTACGTCTTATCAGCATAACCCTTTCTCATCTCCTATCCCCAAAAGAAATACCTCTGTAGCCATGAAATTTGGCAAAGCATTAGCATTTCTCAGGTCTCAATAGGTTTATTTAGGTAGTGCATACAATGGGAATAGATGAGCTTGTGTTTTTAAGACTGTTTTGTTCGTCTGATAAGTCTACACTAGCAATCTACAGTACATGAAATGTTAGATAAAAATCAATCAAAAATAGTGCATGTCAGTAGAGGATTGATATTACACCTCAGGTCATTGTTTTTCCCTAGACCTGATCTGCAAATACTACCCTTATTTAGGTGCACCTAAAATAATACAGGAAATACAGACTAACTTCTTCTTAACAATTTAAACTTCTTTAGAGAAATATAATTCATTACTTTGCAAACCTGTATTAACGATCAGTGTAAAATCAGTAAGGATGGACTCTAGAAGCAATTCCTTAAATTCCACAAATCCTACCGCTTTACCAACCTAGTATTCTTTAGACCAGGATAATTGCCTATTGCAGTCAAATTATAACTAGGACCAAATTGTCCATATTTCCCACATATGATGCAATTTCCTTCTATTATTGCTAAAACTCTAATTTTGCCTATTTATGAGATGCTATATTTTAATTACCAGAAAGCAACACCAAGTATATATATTTGCTTTTTTTTTAATTTGGGGGCTCTAATACAGGGTTTTAAACATACTTTATTTCCAACTTCACCCTAAACATTTTTTAAGTAGTCACTTCACCAAAAGTATGCCTCTTTCAAATTACTTACATAACTATTGGAAGATTTCCACAAGTTAAAAGGTGACTTGAAACTGCAGCTTTAAATGAGAAAGTAATAAAATTAAAATCCATCTCCTTTAAATTTTACTTGCCAAAAAGAACACAACTCTTCAGAGACGAGAAACTCTTGATTCTTTTTATCATCACTGAAAATTGTAATAATGATCCTACTGGGAACCGGAGTCTCAAACTTAGGTGATTAAAAAAAAAAAATTAAAAAGCAGGTGAGTTAAAAATTCCCTATAACAGAGATGCACTAACAACATTCTTTGGGCGTAGTGATAACACAGCAATGGTTTTGATGTTTCTGTGCTGCTGTTAGTTCAGACTGGTTGAGGAGCAATTTAGTCTCACCGGCTAAGTAGCCCAGGCAGACTTATTGACAGGGAGGGCCAGTGATGGAACCCCAACTTACTCCTGAAAGAATAACAAAGGGAAACACGCTGTGTCTGCCCACATCCCTGCATGGTGTCCATTTGTTTGGTCTTGCTGGTTTTCTGTTTCTTCATCCTGGTTTGTTTTTGTCCTAGGGCCATGATAAGCCCCCTCTCCCAGCTGTCTTTATCTTCTCTCTTTCTAGGTAAAGCTACGTTTGACAGGAAGGGGCTTGTGCTCTGTCAGCTATCTTTTACCTTCGTTTCCAAACACACTGTGCAAGTGTCTGGAGATCGCTCACACGTTCTCAACTTCTTGTTCAACCATTTGGTCATCCAAAATATATAAAAATACCCCTGCCTTTCATTCCCCTGGCTGAAAGTTAAACAAGATGAATGATAAAAACCTAGACACTAAAATACGATATTTATTTTTATTTGAGAGAGAAGACGCTCTTGTTTAATAAATGCTCAGAATTCTAGACATTTAGTACATTCGAACAGTGTTTTACTCTCTTGATCTCAACCCTGTACTCATCCTGTGCTTCCCATGGAGTAAGATCAAGACGCTCGGAGATGATGGAATAAAATAATAACACTCTCTGGGATTTCTCAGAGAAAAGGTCTCTGCCCCTAGCATTGTTTTGCTTCTCTCAGAATGAATTGAGAATTTTGCTTCTCTCCTCCCACTGCTCATGGTTCATGGCTACTTCTACTTCTTGCATGGTTGTGGAAACATAGATGCAGTCTTTAATTTCCTTTCACGTGCTGTCTCTCTCCACTTCTGCATCATTAGGAAATCCATCTCCATTTACCTCCCCTTTCCCACCTTTCATGGTGTTCCTTTTCATCTAAAGTAGACACCAAAAACAGCACTAATCATGGGAAGATTAGGTTTAAAAATCTAGAATTCATGAGAGGAAATCAGATATTTCAAGGACATGATTCCATTAATTTCTCAAATGCTTTGGAAGTGTCCAGAGTCCCCCTTTAAAGTCTCCACAAAATTATTTTCAAAGTTCTGCGTCCTCTTCTAGGTAAATCTGCCTTTCCTTCAAATCAGCATTCAAGATGCATTTTAAAGTTCTCATTCAATTTTACTTTTTTTTCCTTTTATTTAATTACTAGAATTACAAGAGTTTTATTTTCACAGCAAATGTACCCTATTTCAGATACATTAAGGCTAAATAGTCTTTTGTGGATTAGCCTCAGGGGAAACATAATCACCATTTGTAACTGTTTCTGCAGGAAAATGAATTCCGTGTTTGAAACAACTGATTTACAAATGAACATTCCATTTGGATAGCTATCCATTTGTAAGTGGGAGACATCTTTTATCCTATAGTTTCTGCATTGTAAGCTGTAAGCCTGACAAGGTCATCCAATGGAACAGCCCTAGAAAGAGTTTTTCCAGGACAAGACATGATCAACAACCTCAGCTGGCGCCAGGAAAATGTATACCCTGGAGAGATCCGGACCTCTGGTTACTTCTTTCGACCTCTACTCCCTCGAAAAGGCAGACCTAGACAATGTGGTATCAGGTTCACCCTGACATTAGCCTTGAACCTTGGAAAAGTAACTTAATCTCTTAGTTTTCCCATCTATAAAATGAGAAAAACAACCTGATGAAATATTGTAACAATAAGAGGGAGACGTGCAGTTTCTAACAGCATCCTATATTTAAAATAAATGGCTAACAAGTGGTCCTATTATTATTAATTCAAAGCATTGATTAGAGTCAGAAAGACTCATGATTAAAATCAAATTGATTGAACAAAAAATAAGCATTGAGTCCTTATGATCTAGGCAGCACTGTGCAAGGTACAATGGGGACACACAAGTCAGCAGAAAGACAAGGTAGTGTAGCCTAGACGTGATTCAAAGCCTCAGATGACAACAAACAATATGAACCAACTCTATTCTGCAGACATCTGTTTTATTTGACCTTTACAATGTTTAAAAATTTGAGTTAGTTGTCAACACTTAGGAGCCAGAAAATCTTGTATGAAAACCAAAATGTTCAGATTCTTTTAAAAAATGTGCACTCATGTTTCTGCACGATAATAATCAGGTGACGCTGAAAAACGGTTGTCTTCTTCAATGTCTGTGAAGCCTCCATCTCACTGCATGCTCCACCCAGTGTATTTCATTGATTTACCTGCTGACCCCTCCAAGCAACTGAGTTTGTAATTCTTGTTTTGGATAACATGTTATTAATAAAAGGATATCCCTTAAAGAGCCCTTTACCACTTACTATTTTCGTAACAAAGATTAAAATGGTCTATTTATTTTAGAAAGTCAAAATGAATCCACATCATAAGAAATCAGCAATCAACAACTGGATGGGCACCTGTCAATGTAAGGTTCTAAAACAGGCACTACAGGGATATTTTTCAAAGTGGATAGACAATTGCTTAAGCTCTATAATATGAATAATGATAATAACAGTTCACACTTACTGGTGCTTAGTGCCAGGGCCTAGTCTAAGCTTCTTATCTATATTAATTCATTTAACTTTTAACCCTCACAAATACCCTTTGAGGTAGAAATTATTTTTTTCTTATTTAGCATAAAAGAAAACTGAGGCAATACTCCAAGAAATTATATAACCTGCCTAAGATCATACAGTTGGGAAATATCAGAGCCAGGACTCAAACCAGGGATTCTTGTGCCAGGGTCTATGCTCATGACTATTATGCAATACAGACCCTTCAGTATGGTCTATCCTTTCCCTGATAATTTGAAATACTATCATTATATTGTGCCTAAATATATGCATACATATATACATGTATATGCACATAAATACATATATACACACAAATATTTATGTACACACAATACATATACATGAGTGAACCACATATATGTATATACATATTTACATGACTATGCTCTGTATATTTTTCATTGATAAGATACACATTGTCAAAATCAGATTGCTGTAATTATTATAACTTGATTGAATGTTCTGATACATTTCCTGGATATTCTCAAACACGTTCTCTTCCAAACAAGTTTTATAATAAGTATTTCAGGTCCACAAAAAATTCACATTGGGATTTTAACTGGAATTGCATTAAATTTGTAGGTTAATTTGAGGGAAATTATTATCTTAAAATTGGGTCTTTCTGAGTTGATCTCATAGAAGTAGAGAGTAAAATAGCAGTTACTAGAGGTGAGGAAGGGTGGAGGAGGAATAGGCAGATGTTTGTTAACAAATACAAAAGTACAGCTAGACAGGAGGAATAAGTTCTAGTGTTCTACAGCACTGTAGGTTGACTATAATTAACAACTCATTGCATATCTTCAAATAGCTAGAAGAACAGATTTTGAATGTTCCCAACACAAAGAAATGATAAATGTTTGAGGTGATGGATATGCTAATTACCCTGACTTGATCATTACACATTGTATGTATGTATCAGAATATCACACTGTACCCCATAAATATGTACAATTTTTATGTCTTAATTACAAATAATAATAAAGGCAAAAAATAAAAGTTGTCTATTATTTTAGGTTTAATCATAAAAAATTAAGTCTTTCTATCCAATCACAGAATAAGCCCTTTGCAAAAATCTTATGGGATAAAATTGCCAGGCTTGGGGATGGATTGGAAACGAGAGGTAAGAATAAGGCAAATGTGTTGTTTTCTAATGGATGCTCCCCTGACCTGCTCAAAAACTTTGTGATCTGGATATTAGGAAGTGCTAGAGCAGCCCTTTGCTGAGGGCAGGGAAATCAACTTAATAAGATGAGCCATTTGCCGTATAGAAAGGAATAGAAAAGCTCCTCAAAGTGGCATGCCCGGAGCTGTCATAGAAATGGTGGATGACAGCTAGCAGCAGAGGAAGGAGTTCCACTAGCAAAAATCAAGAGAGGCTGAGAGAAAGTCTGGGACACGAGAGAGGAAAACAAGTGTGCAGTAACATTTACTGAATGTTTACACTATCTCAGGCCCTGTGTGAAGCACTTTGTATGTGCCCTTCTAATAGCCCCTTAAGACAGATGGGTGATACTGTCTTCATTTTACAGATGAGAAAGTCAAAGTTCAGCAAAGTAAGTAATTTTCCCATAGTCACAAAACCAAGAAATATTAAGAGCAGAGTTTGAACCAAGGTCTCTCAGTCCAATGCCCATGATTGTTGTGCTCTATATTGAATGCAGTAGGTTCCCTCCAGTCC
The DNA here is from genome assembly GCA_023783475.1 of Daubentonia madagascariensis. Taxonomy (NCBI): domain Eukaryota; kingdom Metazoa; phylum Chordata; class Mammalia; order Primates; family Daubentoniidae; genus Daubentonia; species Daubentonia madagascariensis. Next base: position 72,002,610 of record JAKFHU010002088.1, on the reverse strand, counting down.
TGGGCAGCCTTTCCTGGTTTTTAGATGATTAGAGATGCCCTCTGTGGCAGCTCTGACAGACATAGATGTCATATTATGCAGAATGGAAAAAACTAAGGAGCAGTACTACTCCACATATAGCAGTTCCCCTAAATAGAAAATTATTTAGAGCAACAGAAGTTAATATAATTTACTCTAAAAATAGGTGAAGCAGTTCTGTAGAGTAGGGAATATAGTCATGTATAAAAGTAGGATATAAATAAAATAAAAAATTAAAAATACTTTTGCTTTGTGAAGGATACTGTTAGGAGAATAAAGAGACAAGCCACAGACTAGGAGAAAATATTTACAAATCACATGTCAAATAAAGGATTTGTATCTTATATATTTCTTTAAAAACTTTTAAAATCCAACAATAAGAAAATAAACAACCTGATTAAAAATGGGCAAAAGAACTGAACAGACTCCTTACCAAAGAAGATCTACAAATAGCAAATCAGCATATAAAAAGATGTTCAACATCATTTGTCATTAGGTAACTGCAAATTAAAGCATCAAGATAACACTACATGCCTGTAATAATGGCTGAAATCTACAAACAAACAAAGCAAAACAAACAAAACAAAACCAAAAATAAATTGACGATATCAGTCCTGCTGGTGAAGTATTCTCATCCGTTGCTAGTCAGAATGCAAAATAGTATAGCCACTTTGGAAGACAGACAGTTTTTCAGTTTCTTATAAAACTAAATAAGGACTTACCATATTCCTCACCAGCTACACGTTTAGGTTTTTACCCAGCTGATTGGAATTTATGCCCACACAAAACCCTGCACATGAATGTTTCTAGCAGTTTTATTCATAATTGCCTAAACTGGAAGCAAACAAGAAATTTTCCAAAAGGAGAATATGTAGACAAAATGACACATCCACAGAGAATATTATTTAGCAATAAAGTGGAATGAGCCATTATTCCATGCTACAATGTGGATGGATCTTAAATGCATATCACTAAGTGAAAGATGTCATCTGAAAAGGCTACATACTCCATGATCCCGTTCATATGACATTCTGAAAAAGGCAGAAATACAGAGACAGAAAACTGATCAGAGCTTTCAAGGGCTTTGGGGAGGGGGATGGTTGATTAGGTAAAGCACAGGAGATTCTTTTAGGGTTGTGAAAGTATTCTCCATGATACTGTAGTGGTGGATATGTGATGCTATGTATTTGTCAAAACTCTTGGAACTTTACAGAATGAAGAGTAAATCTTAATGTTTAAAATTAAAAAAAAATAACTAGTAGATTGGGAGATCCCAGGAGAGGATGTATACTTTGACAAAAGAGTCTAACTGAATAATAAATGTATAAAACAACCTCACTGAAGAGGGTAAGTTAAAGAACTATTAACCTAAGTAACTTTGGAAATGACTGGAAAGTAAAAGACTAAAGACAAGAGGAGCTATACATAAGCACTGTACTCTAGTTGATAAGCTGTTTCTCAAGGGGATACAAGTTAACAATTCTGAAACCACTGCACATATATATATACCTGGATGAAACGAGTAGGTAAATGGATGAATAATTGTTGCAGCCAGGTTTCTCGCTATTGGATTGAGAGGTATAGACAAGCAAAGGGGGAAGGCTAGAATGACCCATGTGGTATAATATTAGGGTTGAAAACATCTGTATGAACTCATGTTTAAATATTTAATATAGATACAGATGGGCAGATATAGAGCTAATTACAGATATGTGCATATGCCTGGGTTAGTATGCACACATATATTTCCTAGCTCTGTCTACAGAGAGGGCCTAGAAGCAACACCACCTCTGTAGTAACCAGCACACCTGTCTCCCAGATCTTAGTTTCAAAAACCATTCTCCAATAAAAGGAACCAGTGTCCTTGGGGAAATGGTTGCTTCCAGAGCTAGGGCAGGGAATATACAAAATAATCCTGGAGCATCTACCTTATAGTATCAGAAAGTAAGGAAATGCTCAAAAAGCAAAAATGATAGGGTTGTGCCAAAGAGACACAGGAGCTAACCTGAAAGAGCTCCCAACGGCCAACACTAGAACAATTTGAGCAACAAAATAAATAGAGTAGTATTGGATTGTGATCCAAGGTATAAAGTAAATATTCATGAATTAGTAGTAATAAAAATAAATGATTGAATAGATAAGTAAACAGAGGGAGGTGAGAGAAAAAGAGACAAATTTCCAAACAGGAGAATTTAAAATAATTTCTGTGGAGATGGAGAGTAACTCCCCACCATGTAAGTATAAGTTGTCATTAGTAATGTGCCACCAAGGAGTATGGTGTGGGAAGTCAGGGGAAAAGAGCATTTCATAGTGGAGAAACCTGAAACACTATCTTAGCCAGGTGATCTACGTTAACATCATCAGTGAAAAGTCCTGTTGGTAGCATGGACCCTGTTATAATATGAATTGGGTGGCATATCACTTCTAAGGTCTTCTTCCCTAAAACCCATAGACCAAGTCAAACTATGAAAAAAAATCAGAAAAACCCAATTTGAGGAACATTCCACAAAATAACTGGCCATTAGTCCTCAAAACTGTTGAGATCATCAAAAACAAAGTCTAAAAAATTGTCACAGTTCAGAGGAAGCTAAGGAGACATCATGACTAAGTGTAATGTGGTATCGTAGAAGGGATCCTGGAACAGAAAAAGAGGTTAAGGAAAAACTAATGAAATCGAACAACGTATGGAATTTAGTTAACAGTAACGTACCAGTGATGGTTCCTCAGTTGTGACCAATGCACTACACTAGTATAAAATTTTAACAACAGGGAAAACTATGTTGGGGTATATGGGAACTCTGTACAATCTTTGCAACTTGTCTGTAAATATAAAACTATTGTAAAATTTTTAAAAATGTATTTATAAAAGAGGAAAAAGCCTAATAGTGTAGGACAATGTTTTGTTCTAAAGTACAGCTCCATACCTGTTTGCTTTGATCATCCTGGTCAAGTCTTTTGTTGACATCAGCCCATCTGATGAGTTCGAGTGAGTTCCATAGCCCTTGTTTTCTATTCAGCGAGAGGACTTGTAAGATGGTCAAGTCCTACTTACCTCCTGCTTCCTAACCAGCACGCAGATCCACACAGCACTCTCCTTCCACGGGTCTCTTTTCCCCTGTGCATTCCCCTTGCAGCTAAACATTGAAGCTGTCTTCTATCATAATACATATGTACCCGGAACTTCCATATGTTGTTTCTATTCCTCCAATTTACAGATGAGGAAACTGAGACCCGGAATGTTTAAATAACATGTCCAAGGTTAGGTGACTTTTGAGTATAGATGTCTGATCAAAATGAAAAGCAAGCATTTGTCTCCCGCACACAGGCCCTCAGCAAGTAAGACATCACTGTGCTTTTCTTAAAGCCTTCTAGTTCCTCTTTCTTCAAGCATGTAATGCAACATGATGAAGAATTGTAGTGCTTCCTTTTAAAAGGAACCCGATCATTACTGGGGGTTGTGTGGAAGAGGTGGATTGGTAGAGGGAGGGAAGTAATCAAATGCTAAGTAAAGGCAACCTTGCAAAGATACAACCATGACAAACAAAATTGTTCTCCCCTGGTGAACCAACGTGACCAGGAAAGAATTTCTAGGTTTGGCGTGCCTCTTTATTTCTTTCTCCTTCCCACAAAGATGGCTCAAAAGAAACATTGGTAAGTGCGTTCTGCTCGCTCAGCAATGAGGCAGGCTCCGTGGGGAACCTGCAGCCTCAAGGCCACATGTGGCCCTCCAGATCCGCAAGTGCGGCCCTTTGGCCAAATCCAAACTTTACAGAACAAATCCCTTTATTAAAAGGATTTGCTCTGTAAAATTTAGATTCAGTCAAAAGGCCACACTCAAGGATCCAGAAGGCCACATGTGGCCCGAAGACCGCAGGTTCCCCACCCCTGGTTGGGTGCTGTGCCAAGTGGGGTGTTGGGAAGGGGCATGACTCATAACTTCATCAGAGCTTAAAATCATAAGAAACCCAAATGCTAACTCATTCAGATGAAGCTTTAAATTGATGACTTTAAAGAGATTGAATAAACTCTTTATGTTACAATCTGGCATGAGCTTTTAATATTAACTACTACATATTTTATAGACTGTATTTGTTGCCAAGCACTAAAACAAACATTAAGATGTTTTTACCTCAACTGGCACAATGAATGCTTCCAAAACAGTGGTATAAAAAGCAGCATAAAACACATCATAATCATGGAAATCATCTGCATTAAACTCACATTTACCATGAATGTGGCAGTTATTTTTCATCTACAAACAATTATATCTCAATTACTTACTCTCTGTTAGGAAACATTTCATCAAAAACTCTCATTTAATTGATGTAAGAATGCATTTTGTTCAAAGAGAAACATAATCTCTCATTTGGACTAATTAAAGGAATAAGCATTCTGAATTAGTGGAAGGCTGATGTCTATTGAAAAATATGCATCTTTATTAGTTTTATATACAGAAAGTGACACAAGTGACACAAAGCTTACAGTAGGAAAAAAACTTAAAAATAAGATCGTTCAGTAGTGAATAGATGAGTGCATGGTGTTCTATATTTTCCACAAAATGGAGACTTGAAAAAGTTTGTTTCATATTTTAAATGTACACCTTGTGTTACCCTGTTTAAATGTTGAATTTTCTCAGCAGTTACTTTTAACTATGCAGTTATAGTAGGCACATCTAAATCATATATTCAGAATTATTGCAGTTCAGACAAATGAGCTTTTTCCGTAGGGAGGGGGTGGTTTTAGTTAAACCCTAGATAGATCAGCTGATTTTAAATTATATACAAAATGTCTATAGGCTATAAAAAGTTAGTACTACACCAAAACACAAGAAAGGATTAAGGTTTACTAGCATTTAATTTTTTGTTTGCAAGTTTCCAAAAAAGTTATTTTTTTAAAAAAAAGCAGAAATGTCTACACAAACATATGCTCTTAGAATAAATAAATGAATGGGAGTCATCCCAAATATACTTGGTTGCAATGGTATGGTTTTCAGAAAATACAGTACTCTTTCGTTTTTGTATCCAGCCCTATTACCATCCCAGGATATTGCTGCTTATAATCTGCATGCGAAAATAGAAGACCTTGTCCTTGGTCTAACACACCTTGGTAGATGGTTTGTAAAAGGATTTTAGGGGATGAGAATGGCTTTAATGTCACTACCCTCTGCACTCTATGTCCACCAAGGAATAACCCGTCGCTACACGGGCCAGGGCAGCCAAGCAGGGTCTCCAGGAACCAATGGCAGGGGAAAGTGACAATGATGGTAGGATGCACCTCTCTTTACTACTACTCAAGGAAAAAAAAAAACTGCATTAATGTTACAGAATAAGATCTTGTATTAAGTAATGTATAAAACAAGAAAACAAGTATTAAGTATTTTATAGTAAAAACATAAAGATTTTATAGCGAAAATGTAGTAAAGAAATGGCAATGCCATATAATAAACTAAATGACATTCTTATTTAATTTAAATTGTTTTATCCTTTTGGAATTAAATATAGTTTACCATGAGGCCCCAGAAGAGATCATTCCCTTTGCGATCCCAAGAGAACCCCCCTGGCTTTGCATGTATTAGGAAATGGGGAAAGCCCAGGGAAGAGGAAAAGAAAAAAATATATGATTTCCCCAGGTATCTTAGAATTTCTTTGGCTCATTCTGTGCTACATGTTTCTTAACATTTCTACAATTTTACTCAATTAGTAAAGGTAGTAGCAATTTGCCTGTATTAATCTTCTCTTTCTAAGACCCAGATTAAGAATATAAAAAAAAAAAAAAAAAAAAAAAAAAAAAAAAAAATTTTTTTTTTTTTTTTTTTTTTTTTTTTTTTTACTTGATATAACTTTCAGTTAAAAAAAAAGAATATAATAAAGTATTGGTCAGAAAACACTTATTTAGGTAAATATCCTAATTTATCCAGTTTTTATAAAACTATTGTATATCTAAAGTATCAAATACTTGATATAAATTTCAGTTACATTAGCACTTCTTTTTAAAAGTTCTCCCTAACACGTAAAGCAAGAGTCCTTCCGAAATCCTTTGTCCTCTAGAAGTAACAAACAAGATAGCAGAAATTCTCTTAGAAATCCACTTATAACTTGGTTTATAATCAGGACAAAAGGAAATCACATTTTTAAATGTCTAACATATGGATTCTAGAAGTTTATTACAGTAAGAATTTGATTCTTATCAGAGTGATTTAGTCTTTAAAATCCATTTCATATCATTCTGCCTTGCTCTAGTTATATTTTTGTTGATGTATTAATTATAATTCCTATTTACCAATAACTCAGAGATGATTGTGCAATTGGACAAGATGACCTCCAATATTGCATTTGTTTTTAATAATGTGCTCTGTAAATTTGTAACAAGCATTCATGAACCCTAAGATACAACATGTACATAATGGAGTTGGCTATTTTAAAAAGCTTTGCAGATATGTCATTTATTCCTAAACCTAACATGACAACATTCTACCCCATGTACAGATGAGAAAAGAGGTTCAAGATTTTGAAAATTGCTAATACTATTGCTAAAATGGCAAGCTGGAATATAACTGAACAGTTTGATCCAAAGTAACATTGTTCAATATAAATATTGTCCTAATAGATGTTATCTTTAGACAAATATACTAGGCAGTCAACCTCTCTCTTTAAGAAAAACTACGAAATTAACTTTACTAAAAGCCATCTGGCAAATAGAGAATTACTCGAAGGTCAATGTGGGTTGTCCTGTCCTGAGAAGATTTCCTATTTTATGAAAAAGGGTGGAGTTAGGAGTTAGAAATTCCTGGATTAATATAGAATTTGAACATTGCCAAGCAAGATGCTATCGGGATGAGAATTTAGATTCCCAAGAATGGGGTGCTATTTGTTAAGGTTCTGCCAAGAAAAGAACTTTGGCAGAATAGCTCAGGGTAGCCTGGAAGAGTGAAATATAGAGACAAGAAGATGACTCTTTCTGGAAAGACACCAGCAATGGATGATGAAATGGCCTTTTTGGGTCCCAGTCCCTTATTTTTCTAGCTGGCAGATTAGCAAACTTACCCTGCAGCCTCAGCCCACCTTGCCCTTGAAAACAGATTTCCAACATCACGAAAGGAATGTTGTTGAGCCGTTTTCTGGGTTACCACTAGTTCTGTCTTCTGCAACTCCAAGCAGGCATAAAGGTATAGTGCAGGGGATTTTATCTGTTATTATTTTAATGGGAACTTTAACCATCATCTGCCTAGGATGGCGATGCTGCTTTGGCCAAAGCAAGAGTAGGGGTAGGAGTGGGAATACTAGAGGGTCTGAAGTCCCACTGCCTTGCCTCTCCCTCCTACCTCTTGGAAACTTGCAAAGCACAGGAGAAAAACCACTTGTTATGAGAAAAGAGACAGGGTATAGAATGTTATGACTGGGGTTCGAGTATCAATTCTTCCATGTGATTTGGGGGCGGACTCCTAACTTTCTGATCAAATTCCTTCATTTGTAAATCCTGGATGATAAATATTGAATCCTCTCAGTGTCCTGTGGGTGGCTCAAACATCCTCAGTGTCAGAAAGGCCCACGGATAGGATGCTGCTGTGGGTCTCAGTTCACAAAAGCCATGAGACCAGAGTGACCCACACTTACCCCTAGGCCCAGGTTTCCTTACCTGCAGCAACAGCCACCATTTATGACAGTGGTTAATTTTACTCCCAAGAGGACATTTAGCAATGTCTGGAGGCCCTTTCTTATCACAACTGGGGAGAAGACTACTGACTGGTAGAGGCCAGGGATGCACCTAAACATTCTACAATGCACAGGAAAGCCCCACAACAAACAATGATCTGCCCCAACATGTCAATGGTGCTGAGGTTGAGAAATCCTGAGCTAGAGCAAATGCAACTAAACGCATAAAGTTTATTTATTTAACAGAGTCTGTATAAGGTACAATAGATACACATTATCTGTAATTTTCTGAACACTAAGACTGAACTCAATTGTTATTTATATACCCAAGACTACCCTCCCAGATCTTACTCTTGGTCTATTCTACAAACACATTTCAAACTCTCTCAAATCTCCCAAGATGGAGCTAGATAGGGCATGGATAGCATCACTCCTCTTAACTGCTTCCTACACTTGTCCATGGCTTTCTTATTGTACCATCAGTGGCAGAACTTGAACCCTATAACCACAGTGGCCAGGAATAGATCACATGCGCTATAATAGGATATTTGTTGCTGTCTTTGCTCCACTTTGTCCTGGCCTCATATCTGCCTTTGACTTATTGGACTCTAATGGTCTCCAGAATATAAGCTGCCTCCTCTGCCCTATCTTGATGACCAGGAAAAATTCAGTCCAGTACTTTAAACATTTCAAATAGTTTGTACATGTAATTCAAACCTTTTTTAGCAGTTGTCTTTCCAAAATCTATTTCAATTTATGAAACCACATAGTGTACGCAGCAACAGCCACCATTTATGACAGTGGTTAATTTTACTCCTAAGAGGACATCGTTGCCACAACTGGGGAGAAGACTTCTGACTGGTAGAGGCCAGGCATGCAGCTAAACATTCTACAACACACATTACATGCTGCCATTTTGCTTATTCTAACACCACGTATTTCCTAACTTATTTCATCATATTCTATCAATAATAAGCACCTATGTTGTATAGGCTTGTGATTGATGTTCAATAAGAAAAAATCTAAAATGTTTGCAGATACTTGAATCCTACACACATTTCTGGGTTGCCATTGTTAATATTCTTGCTCTGACCCTGGCGAGACTGAGACGACTACAGATGCCTCTGCCTGGGCCTCTTAGATTAAGAAGTTACTGGTCCAGATGGACTTAAAATGACTGGCCATCCAGATTTGTGCAAGCTTGTCTTTACTCCTCAATGTCCTATTTCTCCCAGGCCCTAAGCTATCCTTTGAAATTAGTTTGCGGTGTTATGTCCTTAGTATTCCAATCAGATGCACTTTCTGGACTCTGCATTGTTTCTCCTCCCTCATTGAACTCTGGGTTCCCAGCTCCAGTGTTTCCAGGTTGGCCTCATCATACAATCTCCATTAGTAATACATGATAAGGACTTCAGTGGGGTGATTACTGGGAAAATGGGAGACTTTGAAAAGACAAATCTGTCATCACATGATTTTCCAGATAGGCAAATGCCTGTATGTCTTAGAAGGAAGCCCCCTTAAATTGGACATCTCCTGTAACCAATATTGCCATGTGGTATGATGGAAGGGGCTTGAACTGGGGGAGCAAGGCAGGAATGCATAGAAGGCCCAGTTCTACCTCTTTCTCACTCAAAAAATTAAGCCCTTAATATTTTTGGTAAAATGAGGATAATAATATCTACCACAAAATATTAAAAGAGATACTGAGTGCAGAGGGCTTGACCAAGATCAGCTATTTAAAATGCTGGCTCCCACTACTTTCCTTAGCAGGGAAGTGTGAAAAATAAATGAATTTGTGGGTATAAGAATTTCTGGCACAGAGTAGGTGCTCAGAAGATATTTTCTTATTATGGAAAATTCCCATTCTTAAAAAAATAACTTCTCCACATTTGAAATCATTTTAAAATCTTTTCAGCCAAACACTAATGAAAGAACTTTGCAATAAGCCAACTGTGGTTGTATGTACATTTTAAACACCCAACTCTGTCATCTATCCTATTGTCTCACACACACACACACACACACACACACACAGGGAAGAAAATCCTTTGAAAAAACCAAGAATGTATTTGGCTTCCTTTCTTATAGTGATATCTTCTTCCAGAATGAGAGCCATGTGATACATATCAAATAAAATGAAACATTGCTATTATGAAGAATATTCTGGGGCAGTAATATACCATTGTGCATGTTGGATGGCCTTCACTTATTCATTTATTTGGCAAGCCCTTTTTGAGCATTCTCTCCATGCCAGGTACAGTGCTAGACACTAAAGTCACAATGACAAGTGAGAGAATGCCTTTGCTCCAAGGAGCTTGCAGTCTAACTGTGGAGCTGATGTGTAGGGGAAGGGGGATGGGGTATGGCAGAGGGTGAAGGGAGAAGATAGAAAAGATGAGTAGACATAAAAGTAATGGTCTGCTGCAGGTGCTGTAAAGCACCGAGCATTAGTCTTCCTGGGGCTGGGAAGGAGGGAGCAAGGAACACACAGAGCTTCAGGGAGGATGTGAATTCCCTGTGAACAGAGCCCAAAATGATGAACGGTGTCTACAACCAGGCAAAAAGGAAGGGCACAAAGCATTCCTGTGAGAGAAAACAGTGAACTTCAACTGAGACACTTAAAACAGCCAGAGACCCTGGGTAACAGCAACTAGTTCCTTAGAGTTGCTGGGAATGCGAGAGAGCAGGGGGGATACTCAGACAGAGGACAGAAAGCACGAGCTGTTCGCTTGAGTTTTGCATAAAACTCATCTGGATTCAGGTATGAACTCCACTTCTTCAGTCTGGGTGCCCTTGGGCAAATTAATGTTCTCATCTATAAAATAAAGATAATTATTCCTTACTAAGTCAGTGTGGGAATTAGAGATATCCCATAAAAGTGCCTAGAAATGTGTATGTCATGGGGTGGGCACGTAGCAATGGTAATGATGAGATAACAATGACAATGACAACGATGATGGTGGAGGTGGTGCTTCTCTGGCTGCTTTCACACATCCATGCTCCATCTGGAATGTCCTTTCTCTCCCGATTCTTTACCACGTTGCTACTGCTTGCCCATCAAGCCTCAGTTCAAAGATTCAAACTCATCTACAAGTGGGAGTACAGTGCCCCTTCTCTGCTGTTCCAGAGCACATTCTTCTTAACTCTGTCATGACACTTTCCACACTAGGTAGTCATCAACAACTTACTTTTCTTTGCCATCCTTTTTCATCCCAGGTGAAGGGAGAGGAGAAAAGCAGCTAGACTGTGAGCTTTTAGAAGACAGTTTCTGTGTCTTATGTCTTTTGGTATCCTTCTTTGTGCAACATAATATCTGTTGTATATTCAATAAATATTTATTGAATTAACATATGGGTAGGCTAAATATTGGAATACAAAAAAAGGTTCTCTTATGAAATAAAACTCTCCACAAGGACTTTATATGATCAGAATTTATGAGGGTTTTGATAATGAATGTAGCAAACAAAGGTCACAGGCTTTCAGGGAGGTAAAAGTGCTTCACTTCCTCTACTACTTGGAGCCTGCAGGAGCTGCACTGTCAGCATAATGCAAGAAAATTACCACCTCTGGTTATGAGGTTTTAGAGCACTAAGATAAGCATGGCCACAATCTAGATGGGCAGAGTCCATCAGAAAAGACCTAGGGAATGAGTAAATTCACACCTAACAGGTGCGGTGCACACTGTCTGGGGGATGGGCACAATTGCAGCTCTGACTTGGGTGGTGCAAAGGCAATATATGTGACCAAAGTGTTTGTACCCCCGTAATATTCTGAAATTTAAAAAAAGAGAAAAGTCCTAAGTTAAAACTAGAAAGGTGTTATGAAAAGTGTCATGAAAACGAATTTCCAGACAGTGGGAACATCATACACAAAGACCATCCTGTGACAAAAAGCTGGGCTTGTTTTCGGCTCAGAAGGGAAGCCAGCTTGATTAAAGAATAGTGATTAGGGGAGAGAATGATACACAACAGAGTCAGAAAGAAGAACAGGGGTCAGATAATACAGGGTTGCCAGGGCAAAGCTAAAGATTTGGAATTGTTTTCCTAAAGCAATGTTAAAGTTTAAACCAGCTGTGCAAATTGATTAACATTTTAAAACCACACTTAGCTGGTGAGTAGACAATTAGTTGTGACAAAGCAAGCTGGAAGCCAGGAGTCCGTTGAAGTTGTTGGCATAATTCAGGTAAGATGTGAGTGTGCAGTGAGTTTGGATGATGGTGATGGAGGTGGAGAAAATGGTTAGACTGGAGATACAATCAGGAGGTAGAAGGGACAGGACTTGCTGATAGAGTGCATGGTGGATTAGGGAGAAGAGAGGAAAAGATAAACTTTAAGTTTTGGCTTGAGGGAAAAAAGGAGGGTGGCATCATTTAAGCACTTAGCTAAGAGAGGGGTAGGCAGCAAGGACTGAAATTTCTGATTTTAATGTATTAAGTTTATGGTGTCTATTGGACATCTAAGTGACAATATTGAATAGAGTATGGCATCTGAGAATAGAGGTCCAGGGAGAAGTCTGGGTGGGAGACATAGTCTGCCAGTGTTCAGCATCTGGTAGTTAAATCGATGGGATTATTGACATTACACAGCCATAAGTCACAAACCAAAGGTCCTGAGCCCTCCAAAAAATCATTTGGGGTGTGATCCCATATGTCCTATTGTTCCATACTAAACACTCCTCCAAGGTATTTTTCTGGAGAGGGGACAGGGCTTTGCTCTGGTATGTCTCTAGGTAGGGGCACGCTCTCTCCAGTTATCATAGTTCCAACTCTTGTACATCTAACATTAAGCCCCGTGCTATCCCCTAACTCTGGAGGCATTTGAGTGTTTAAATGTTCCAGAAGGTTTAAGAACTTCCGGGCCCTAGAGGTCCAGAGATGAGGTCACTGTGATAAGCCCTGAGTAACCCTAGTTATTGGATAGAGAACACCACCATCATGTTCCTTCACATTCTCCAAATGGAAAAGAGCCCAAAGACATGTAAAAAGAGAAAGAAAGAACGAGAGAGAGAGAGAGAGAGAGAGAGAGAGAGAGAGAGGAAAAGAGAGAAAGAAAAGAAAAGAAAAGGAAAACACAATGCAAAATTGGATACTGAGTCATTTAATATCAAGTGAGACAAGGCTGCTCTTTTCCTGCCCTTTTGCTCAAAAGTGATGAAAGAGGTCTCTGTGTGAGGCCATCAGAGATGATGCTGTATTCGAAATTATTGCACCTTTGTTGAAACAGTGATTGGACCATGGCATTGCCTGTCTTTCACAGTGTGGTAGACACTATATGTCCATCAAATTCTAAAATCTATTTTACTGATCTCTGTGGTACATATCTTTGGTTTTCTGTCTACTAACCACCCAGTTCCTCTAATTGTTTCTAACAGAACCCCATATTTATTCATGTAACCTCCCCCTGTATGTCCTCCAGTTACCCCTGTGTATTATCAAGTGATTAGATAAGGAATTGGGGTAGGATTTATATCTAGCCAACAGGTGTTGAGGGAAAATTTGTGGGGGATTCTTTCTTGAAAATAAACTCAAAGAAAGAAACTTCTCTATGTCAACTGGACATGGTCAGTTGTCATGTCTGCAGGCCAGTTATTGAACTGAAGCAGGTATGTATTCACCATGACAGGAGCTAGTCTGAGAAAAACAAAGTAGAAAGGTATAAGAGCCTGGGTCCCAGGTCATGATATTTGGGCACCAAATTAAGCGACCCTGGAGATGTTCTACCAAGGGGGCTTTCAGTTCATGAGATTATCATTTTTTCTTTTTCTTCCAGCTAATTTGTTTAGAATTTTCTGTTATTTTCTGATGCTTGCAGTGAAAAGCATCTCAATTAATAAATCCTACATGTTCTTTAACTTACCCCAGACCTCAGAAAACCATGATAATTTAAAGGGTGAAGGGTAGAGAGGAGAGAAAATAAGTCATCGTAGCCATACTAAGTGTTAATCATGAGATATTCCTCCATGATGGTTATGTCAAGAGCCAGATCTAGATATAACTACATAAAAGTGTGGTTCCTGTTTAAAAGGATGACTGGGCAACTGTCAGGTCACCTATTTTCCCTTTCTAATCATCACCTTTCTTGTCTGTAAAATGGGAGTCTAAACTAGGATACCTCTAAAAAACATCTAAAATTTTATGATTGTAGAACTGCAGCACATCAAAATGTACCTTAATTTTTCTGTATCCTCTGGAAAATGGTGTAAGCCATCATCGAAGACCCTTGGAACTGATCCTTGAAAAAAAACCAAGGTACTTTTATCAAAGACAGCACATGATTTATGTAATGAGGAGACTAGGAAGAAAAAAACATTCATACCACTACACCTGAAATTTCCAGGTATCCTGCATGCTTAAATATAATGTTACTAACAGAGGTCATTCATGTGTGAATAGGCATTGCTGAAATAATGAATCAGTAACCAATAGCCAAGAAAATGATAATCAACGTATTATCTTCAAATATTAAAGAGGAAATTTTTGGTACAGCTAAATGACTGACATTAGTCAAAAAAGACTTTTTTTAGATTAAAAAGTTACCACTAAATTAAAGTCTTTAAAGACCAGCTATTAAGCTATTATTAGTATCCAAGAAAGTGGGTGGTACCTTTCTAAGTCAAACTAATGAGCAAATCTTTTGTTCTTAAGATTTACCTGCAGTAAAACCCATCTGGCTAATAACATCCTAAATTGGGATTATCCTGAAAGATGGACCAGGAAAGTGTCACCATCTTCGCTTTTACTTGAAGACACCAACCTCAGGAATGTTTCCCGGAGTCAAGATCTCAAGATCTTGTTTCCGCACCATTTGGCTGTAAGCTTTTCCCTCAGAGCACGAATTCTGAAAGATAACACAAAGTCTAGTCCCCTGTGTGCATTTGCAGCCTCGTTTCCCACCCTTCCTAATCACTGGCACTCTGTGATCTAGTCCATCTTAACTATTAGATGTTTTTAACTATTAGACAGTTGTGCAGCCTCTTTCTTCATCTTTTGCATAATTTGTCTGTGTCTGGAATACTTTCTCCCCCTCTCTTTGTCAATCTAACCCCTATGCAGGGTTCTGGTTTGGGTTTTGTGGAACGACCCCCACCCCTCCAAACCTTGTATTTACTAAGTGCTAAGTCACTTAGCACTTAGCACTTTATGTTGTAATTGCATTACTTTGTATCCTAGGCTGTGCTCCTCAAAAACAAGATGTATCACCCTACTCACGTTTGAATTCTGTTTCACTAAATACTGAATGACTGAAACAATGGAAGAACTGACCTGGAGCTCTATCCATCACACCATGCTGTGCTCACTGATCAACCAAAGCCAACAGTTCTTGAGTTTGTTCTTTTTCTCTATTTTATTTCCTTCAGAGAATGTATCTAAAGGAAAAAATTTTGCCATAGCGGCTCTTCCTTGATCAAGAATGCCTGCCTTGCATAGTCTCTCTGCCCTAATTCTTTTACTATCTCAAAAAATTTTCCAATAAAGGGTCCATCTATTAAACACAGTAAGTATTTTCATGCTATTTACTTTCCATTAAAATGAAGTGGAATTCATTTTTCACAGGGCAAAATCCTGGAAACCAGAGTTGTGAGAAGTGGTGTTGTTCCATCCAGCAGCAGTGATTCATCTTGGAAATTAAGGTTTCTGATGAGAAAGAGCCTCCCTAAAGTACCAGAGCCAATAGTCCTCGTGCAAATCCCTATCCATTAAAATCAGCAGCAACTTGTGTCTGCCATGCTAACCCAATTTTCAAAACAGAATGACAGAGATTGTCTCTATTTGGACACAAGACTTTTCTCAACCTTAATGCAGAAGGAGTGCTCATAATGCAAAATCTATTTTTGACCTACAGAAGCCACTCATCCTCAAGAGAAATAGCATATCTGTCCTTACAAGCCCTGAGGACCCTTGCCAGTTTTCCAAATGTTGTTTACATATTTTAAGGGAAAAGGTTTAGTCCTGCTTAAGTCAAGAAGGACTAGTATGTTTCTGAATTCAAAAGTCAGACTGCGTCTCTTGGGAAGACAAATGAGCTTATAGCCTTCTTTGATTGTTCTTTTATTCGAAGAATACTAATTGAGCACCTGCTATGCACCAGATATTGGGCTAGGCACTGGGATTAACAAAAGTAAAAGATGGATACCATTTAAGAGCTTTTTAAGAGCTGATAAAGAGACTTACATGGAAACAATCGTAACTCAGAAGACTAATTGCTATTAAAGAGGTACAGAAGATTATGTAAGAACATAAGCGATTAGGTGGGAACAGAACTGTCTGACTAGGGGAGTCTGAGAACTCTCACTGAGAATATTCTGCATGAGATTTAAAGTAAGAATAGGGGTTTGCTAAAAGGGCTACTGTGTGGGAACATAAATGAGGCACAGGAAAGAGGGAGTCCCAGAGGTACAAACAAGTATGAAGGCTGTATTCATCCCATGATAAAATTTCTCCTCAATTCAACCACATGTACCATCCATGCAGCCACCCAGGTATTATCCATTTTCGTAGCACAGTACTGGGATCAGTAACTGCATTTTTATTGAGTTAATCAGTTCTTTAGATGGCATTTGAATCCAATCTTTTTCTTCTCCTACCTTCCTGGGACAGGTCCATGATGAAATCTTGCAGATGTTACTACAATATTAGAAGATACTTGTCAGTTCCCTGGTGACTTCAAAATGAGTTTTCATCATCATTATAGTTAATAATAATTGCAAATAAAATTCTCAGCTTTTATGTCATAAAAATTGATTCTCACTATACAACTCTCTATGAAAATGTCATATCCTTAAAAATTGCTACTAGAACAAATTATAATACAAAGCACTTACATAGCATTTTTGTTTGGGGAGATAATTTAAGTTTATTGTCCTCCTGTTAGTGGGGAAAAGAGCCTTAACAGGGTTAACTGTCTTCCCCAAGGCCACATGATTCCTGTGGTACAGGGAGGGTGAGAATTCAACTTAAGGATGCCCCTCTAAAGGAAAAGTCATCCAATCTGCCTTAGACTTCATTTGCAGATCGTAGGGTAGGCTGTGTGCATTTTATTTTTCTTCCCAATGAAAACTGTAAAAAACAAACAAACAAGACCATGAGAGTGCTATGAAGAATTTCCAAGAAATAAGCCTGTTCAGAAGGTAAATTTCCTTTATTTCTTGGCTTATCACCCAGCTTAAATCTAGTTCTGCTAATGTAACACCATGCTGTGTCTCTCTGTGGAAGGTCAGGTTTTTAATGATGATTCATTTTGTTCCAGTTGTCTACTGTTGCCAATTATGTCCTACCAACCTGGCACATATCTGAGGGCCAAAGAACATTCATGAAGAGAGGGACAAAGGTGAAGGTGATATTCCTGCCTACCATTGTTTGGACAATTTTCAGATATAGCTGGCAAGAAGAGGGAGACTTGTCCAGCACACTCTCTGCTTAGTGTGACTCTGAATCTCCCTAGTTACCAAAAGGTGTTGATTACCAGATGTCCCCAAACCAAGGTCAGAGAACAAAACCAGTGAAAGCCAAGCAAAATGTCAGTACACTTCTTTGAGAAATTTGCTATGAATTTAAACAAAAAGCAAGGCTTCCAACCTGGTTACCTGTTGAGTCAAGTCTTAAAATATTATTTAGGTCCTCTCAGAGCTGATAGACATTAATAGCCATTTAATAACCAGCTATATATTTGATGTCTACTGTGTGAATGGCTTTGCATCAAGTAATGCCTGTGAAGGATAAAAGAGATGAACTTCATGAGATCTTGGCTCTCACAGAATTCATGCTAAATAATGACCCTAAGTATCATTCTGAAGTTGTTCAGACTCCTTCTATGATACCCAAACACAGACAGTTCTTACAGGGGAACCATGGCACAGGTGTGTCTTATTTTGTACATCCTTAGCTCAGTGATTCTGAAACATCAAGGTACATCACAATCACCTGAAGGGCTTGTTAAAACACAGAGTGCTGGGCCACACCTCCAGAGTTTCTGATTTAATAGGTCTAGATAAAGCCCAAGAATTTTCACTTCTAACTAGTTTACAGGGCATGCTGATGTTGCTGGTCTAGGGACCAGACATTGAAAACTACCACCTTAGCTTATTAATTCCATGCTTCATTTGTAAAACCATGATGTCTTTTTAGTGACAATTAGTAATTTGTCACCAAAAATTTATCATTAAGAATGTCTTCACTAACTGGCCAAAACACGAGTTTCTAGAAAATTATTGACGTGTTAGTTCTCCAAGGAGAAAATGAACTCATATTAAATATTTTCTAAAACCTTTCAAATTTACCTCAAAAGTATATTGTACAAGAATACTTCTTCAAAGTAAAAGTTGACATGCAAACACTATAAATGTCAAATAAAAAAGAAACTTTCTATTTTATTAAGAAACAAAGCTAATAAAATGTAAAGCTGGCTAATTATTATAACACTGTCATTTTTTATTAAAAGGGAAAAAAATTAATGCTTCCTTAAAAAGCAGTTGAGTTAATAGTAATTTGAAATAAAATTGTCCTATACTCATTTAAGGTTTAAATACTTAGCCATAAATGTAAACTGTAAATGACTATAAATTTTTTATCAACAGATGGTCCTCTTCATGTTTATCACAGGCTGTGGTTTTGCCTTAAGCATATGAGGAAGTTGTGTTAGAATAATTAAGAAGATGTAGGCCATTTCTAAGAGAGAAAAAAAATTCTCTCCCTCACACACACACATCCTTCATCCCTAATTTTTTGTAAGTTTTTCTTTGACTTCCTCATCTGTCATCACTTAGGAAAATGGCTCGTTCTCCTGATGTGGAAGGAAAATCTGCACCTTGCCAAGTGGAAGTGTATAGCTCCCTGATGAACTCAGTAGCTGTAGAGTTACCAATGATAACTCTTTCTTATGGTGTGTCTGAGTCTGTGTGGAGGTCATAATTTTATAAAGTTTCTTTCTTTTTTTTTATGACTAAAGTTCTTAGGATTAGGACCAGGAAGAATGTCTAAGACAAGGTACAATATAGAAGTATGTTATAATCATTGCACTTATAATTTCATATATTATAATAGTGAAATTGGAAAATCTTAAATTTTGCATATTGTGATGACACGAAGAGGTGGGATTGTTTTTGTTATACACTGCTTACATTTCTAAGTGTTTGTGGACATAATTTGCATATTTAATTACGAGGTACTCTTTGAGACTTGCTTGCAATGTTAGGTCAAGTACCATGTGCAATACAGATGTGGTGCCCATCCTTTAGATTAGGAGTGTGGAATTAACAACCAGTGAGATGCCATTGATACCATTCCAAGCCAATGTCACCATGCCAATTCATCACAATGTCATACTCCAAAATACCAATTTGCTAAACAAAGAAATTATTTCCTAACCACCATGCCCCAAGCCTACAGATTTAATAAAAAATATTTATGATAAGATTTTTATTTATTTTACTCCCTTATTTTATCTCCTGTTCCCTATACCACAAGTTTGGATGGGGCTGTGGGTTAGAAGTAATAAGGGGGAAAAAGTCTTTCTTTGCATAATGACTTATCAATATTACAATATAAGAGACTGTCAAAATTATCATGAAAAAGTCTGTCAGCTCAAGACGTTGTAGTCTGAAGCATTGAAAATCCTAAAGATTTTTTCAAGTATGGCTTGTAAGAAACTTGCAGCTGGGCTATGTAGAAAGCAACTAGAACTTTCAGACCTTGGGACCCTTTTCTACATGGAACTGGGAACCTGTGTGTGAAGATGGTATTAGAATAAACCAGGCAGGTCTTGACTGGTTTGACATGGTCACAAGATGGGAAAGGTAAAGAAAAGTTGTACACTTTATTTTGGAGTTTACATAGTAAAATATATATAATTTCTGATCCAGGAGTCACCAACCCCAAATAATTCACTCACAATTTCTAGCTTCAAAAATGGTGGAGGATTTTTTCTTCTCACCTAGACACACATGGATGCTAGACTGATCTTAAAATATGAAAGAAATAAGAAAAAACCTCTGCTTATTTTAGAGGCAAAATTCTAAATTTGCAATACCACTAGTGAAAGAAGCAAACCAAGACCAGAGCTTTGGCTCAAACGTTTAATTTACTTTCAGTGCAGCCAAGAGAATCCAAAACAGTGAAAAAAAATAAAACAGGTTTATTGCCCATGGTGGGGGCAATTCTTCAGAAATCAAGTTTATGACAGTGCAAAGATTAGATCTGCATTTGTATTCCCATATAGTTTCTAAAACTTTCCACTACAGATCTCAGAGTGAAAGATCTTTTTGTTTTGTTTTGTTTTGTTCTTTTAAGAGTGCTGCTACTTTGACAGTCAGATTTGTAACCATTTCAGGAAAAGCTTTACTTCTTTACCAGCTCTGAAACAGAGGAGGATTTTAAGAGTGCACTGCGTTCAGCATTCCACCTGAAGTGATCTGAGAACATGCTTGGCCCCTTTCCTTGACGTCCTCTGCTCTGTCCTCCCTTAACAGTTTTGACTAAAGCAACATACGTGCCCAAGTACATCCGAAAAAGTGTGTCCCAGGACTGATTGAGCTAGAGAATGTCCAGAATGACAAAAACAAATGTCAAGCAACCTGAGTAATGTTGACCATCTCGTTCCATTATGACTTCTCTTGATGCCTCCTTCTCTAGCTCCGCCACCTCCAGGGCCACAAACAACCTTCATTGGAAACAACTGCTGAACTTGACCCACTGCATATTTCATCACTTTTTAAACTTCAAGTGGGGGAGAAAACACACACACACACACACACACACCTGTTCTTTCTCCTCCTACACGTTTGGCCTCTACAGCTACTTTTAGCAATGCAATTCATTTGTCTTCATTTCCGTTGCATTCTTAGCAGTAGTTTAAGAAGAAACAGCCAGGATTTACTACACTGACAAGGGGGGGGGGGGGTGTGGAAATTCCCTAGAGGTTTATTACACTTAGCTGGGGGGCAGGGGGAAAAGTCCCTAGAGGTTTTAGAATTTCTAAAATGGAGCAATATGCAAGTTATTAAGTATTTGGATATTTCCAGAGCCCCAAAGTGGGTTATCATTATCTGCAGGCTAACTAGATTCCATGAGGGGAGATTACTTACAATTGTCAGATAGTAACTTTAAGAGTGAGGAAAAAATTAACTCCAAACAGCCAGGCTTGAAACTAAAATTCCAAAAGTTCTAAGAGTATTTTGAGCTCCAATATCCCATAGCTTTCCAAAAATCTTTTATCTTAGGGTATTTCTTTAGACTGTTATTACATTTTGTTCATAGGCTAATGCATTACCTAAATATAGATAGCCACTTTTAGTATAAATTCCAAAAGTCATAAATGCTTCATAATTGAGCACATAATTTGAAGCAAGAAAGCTTTTCCACTCATCTCTTTTTACTGTTTCAAATTGGAAAATACTCAAGTAATTACTCCCTTAATAGTTCAATGCTTGCAACTATATATACTTTATGAACATCACAAGCATGTTTTGCTCCCCAGAGCAATATTGGGGGTTGGGTGCACAAAAGAATTTAACTTGTACAATTAACCAAATCACCCAGAGCTTTGATTCAAGATTCCTTCATTAAGCCATTAATATAATACATTGCTAAGTGGTGGATTGTCCAATTTTTATGATGCCTTTCATTTCAATTCAATGGCTGCAGTTAGAATGAAAAACCAGCATCTGCAAGATCAGCAAGATGATGCAAAACCCTACAAGAGAAACATTTTTTTCTGCTCCACACTTTGTCGGAGAGCAGTCAATGCCAGAGAATTAAGAAGGGTAGTGATTTTAAGTCTCATAAAGTAGCATTCATTTGTGCTTATCCAATAAAGAAATGGGCAAATAAATGCTTGATTCCTGTGACCTCAAACTCTTACACAGAAAGCCACTGGTCATTTTGTTTCATTCTTGACATACTCAACAGTAGACAGCTCATCTGTAACTCTGTCTCACTTTAGGCTACAACACATATATCCCACTAGAGTTTATATATTACAATGTGAAGTGTCACATATTTACTTTTTTGACTTTGTTCAGTGGTGATATGCTTGCTTATATAATTGACGTATGTGGGAATTTGACATGCAGAGGAAAACTTAAATCCTGAAGCTCAACATTTTGTTTCTAAACTTGGAACAGTACAGAAAATCCAATGCTGAAAAAAATTCTCAAATCTTTGCCATTAGAGATGATATAAATTATCCGAATTTGGGTTCTGCATGATTTCAGTTAACTCTCCATGTTTATATATGATGAAAATCTAACTATGCATCATTTGATATATCCTGGAGACTGCATTGCTTTTAAAAATAACTGCTGATGAATGGAGGAAAATGTTTAGTTCATGGTCTATTTGTCAATGCAAGGCTCCGTCAAAGGGTAGGTAAGTTCACAAGAAAGAGACATTGCTGAAAATTATATTATTTTTGTAATTATAGTCTATGCAATATTGTCAAAGGCCTGAGATATAAACCAAAAAGTAACATAAATCATAAAAACACAGTCTTTTCAAATTCTAGAATCTTAGTAAAAGGTATGCATTTGTATGTGAATGAGAGATTGAAGTAACTTAAGATTACTCATCAGGTTATCAGAATTTTTTCATAAAAAAGTTTCAGAGGAACATATCACTTTCCCTCAAGATGCAAACTATTCAATTCAAGTAAGTGGAAAAATAAAGTAAATCCTGATTGGAAGCCTAGTCATTTATAAATTTCCTTATAAGTAAGAGTATTCCAACTAAAAACAAAGAGAATGACATAAACATTACTTAAAACTCAAACAGAACAGTGAAATTCTGAGCTTGTTCTTTACCTTTAACCATGTGTTGTCATAAAAGCCTCAAGTTTAAAACAAGCACCTGAATTAAAGATAGTCACCAATTATCTCACAGGTTTTTAGTTATATGGTGTTATACATAAGAACATGCAATTTTATACTCTCTCTACAGTCTTTTATCTTCTCTCACTACAGTCACTGTAGTATAACCACCAGTTCAACGCTCACAATGAAGGATGTGTTTTTCTTTGGAAAGGTGAGGAGATCCAAAATCCATATGACAATGAAATACTGTTATCAAATTTGTATTCAATTTAATGTCATCTGATTCTAGCAGTTTGCAAATTCTTCACCAGTTCCATCAAGAAAACTGACATGGACTAGAAACTCTTCCAGACACTCACTAAACTTTCTTCCTGAAATATACCACTGATAGGTTCTCAGTCAAAAAAAAAGCCAAAGTCATCAGGATAAAAGAAGTGTTCAGTGGAAACTACTCTCTCCAGTCTACACACACATGGAAACAGAGCCAAACACTTTATTAGATCCAACCTTCAATTCAAACTCAAACCAAATAGGTACCTCCTCTGCCAGTGCCCTGCCATACCAATGCCCATATTTTAGGTAGATGAATGAAGACACATGTGTAGAAGGAAACGGAAGAGACAAAAACCAGGTCCTACCTTGATTGTTTTTGAGGGCTGACACTTGATGTGATGGGACACGCTGGCAGTTTGGTTCATGTTTCAGGACCCTGGACAGCGCACAACCCCAAGCAGAGTTCCAGGATGAACTAGAGATCAAGTCTCCTCTATTGGACTTCAGCAGGGGCTGCTGTTGCTGCTGCTACTGCTGTTGCTTCTGCTGCTTCTGTTTCTGCTGCTTCCTCACTCCGGAGGCTGAAACGCTGTCAGATTGGAGGAATCTGTATCTCACTTAGCCCTAAATAAAGCATTTACTTGGTTCATCATTCTCAAAGCTCTTGGCGATATGGAATAGAAAGCCAAAAACTGTTTAAATTCACTTGCACCGTACCTTATCAGTACTGAAATGTGACAGCTCCACAGTACAGCCAATGATCTTGGCTCTCATTCTCCTTTCAAAGGGACGAATACCAGAAAACATAGAGAGATCAATTGTAGCCCTCCAGTTTAAAGGGGCACCCTCAACTCCTCTGTTTCTCCAGATTGTAGGGCATTTTTTAGTGCAAAATAATTTCTCTCTCTCTCTCTCTCCTGTATTTTTTTTTAACCATAACTCATTATCATTCTGTTAATAAATTTTATTCCTTCCTGGGCAGTGCTTGCAATCAAAACACAAATAAATGCTGGGGGAAAAAAACCTGTTGGCAGTTTTAAATTTTCAGAGTTTTACATTTGTAGGGTGAAGGACACTCCCTATGGTTATTTAAGAAATTTTGTAATAACAGCCAGCTAAGAGACTGATCCTTCTGTAAGCTAGGCAAAAGCTTGAGGTATATAATGAAGTTTTCAAGCACAATAGTTATTGTAGTTATTGCATGTTGTACTAAAGCAAGAAAATGGTTTCTTCCCCCTCCCCCTTTATTTTTAATTATTGCTTTCCTTGAGGCCACATTTTTTGACTGCCTGGGACAAACTAGTAGTTAGCTCATGCCAGTCCAACTTTCCAAATAGTCATCTCTCTGCCCCAAATGTCATTGTAAGCAAAATAAATCATAAATACTTATGAATAAAGCTTTCTCAGAGTCACCGGTCCCCACTGTCACATCAACACCTATTAATACTAGGACAAATACATCCTAGTTGTCACATCAACACTGACTAGAATAAATATATCCTAGTTGGAGATCCAGTAGTCTTGAGTAAATGGAGAACATTGTTTTCCACTCTATTATAAAGTATTTGATGTGGCCTAGGCTGAGTGTGTATGTCTCATACATTTTTGAAGGCCAACAGTTTTTACTCATTAGAAATATATCTTGCTGATGAAATCCAAGTTTATAAGATTGAATGGCATGAATCATTCAGAAAGCTTTGTGAATAGTCTAAGAATATTACTACAGATAAACTTTAATGTGAGAAGGAATACATTAATAAGCTTGGTGAAATAATTAAAATTACATATGATCTTTTTAATGTATTTTCTCTTCTTAAACAGAAAAGGGATCTAAAGATTCTGGCAAAGTAGTCTCTAAATGTTTAAAAAAGGCTGAGTTTCAGAGGGTTATATTGCTAGCAGGACAGCAGACGTAAAGATTTGACAGTAGAAAGATACAACTCTCTGAAGCCACAAAGGTTAATGGCAGGAGTACTGGAGAAATCAAGAGATTCATGGGTAAGAAGATGGAGCCAGTGAGAACCAAGAAAAAGGCTGTGTCCAAGAATCTGGGATAGCAGTGTTAAGGCATCACATTGAGCACAACCAGAGGCAGCCTTAGGACTAACAAACTTTCTGATTCAAAGTTTAAAATTCTAAATCACAAATGTGGCTGACATCTGTGGCTTACGTTGTCCTTTGATTGGACAGTCATGCTTTAAATAATCCATAAATCACAAAAGAACTTATATTAGAAATTTTCAATCCTTTTGCATTCAACTATAATAAAAACCAACATATCAAATTTGTAGGATGCGGCCAAATCAATATGTAGAGGGAATGTATATATTTAAGTGCCTATTTTAGAAGTGCAGAAAAGCATGAAATTAATAATTAATAAGCTAGTCATCTCAAGAAGTCAGAAAAAGAATGATAAAATAAGCCCAAATAAAGCATAGGGGAGGAAATAATAAACAGTAGGGAAGAAATTACTGAAGTAAAAATAAAAAATACACAGTGTATGACAAGGAATAAATCCATTAACATTTTAACATGTAATTAGCAGTTTAATAACCTCTGCAGAAATGAATATCCTATACCAGTAGGATTGGTTTAGCTTCTCTTTCTTAGATAGCACTTGGTAATAGGTATCTGAGGAACATCCAAACTGAATTATCTGGGTAGTCCAGGGAGAATGAGGAAGAGCGGAAGATGAGAGAGGTGCAAGAGTTCAGACGAAGTTCCTCGTCCACACCAGAGAACCACACAGTGTGGAAGGAGCCACTGATACTCCAAG
The DNA here is from genome assembly GCA_023783475.1 of Daubentonia madagascariensis. Classification (NCBI taxonomy): domain Eukaryota; kingdom Metazoa; phylum Chordata; class Mammalia; order Primates; family Daubentoniidae; genus Daubentonia; species Daubentonia madagascariensis. The sequence goes on along the minus strand of JAKFHU010002088.1, from coordinate 71,977,092 downwards.
GAACCTTAATCGGGCACAATGAGAAAGGCAATGCGTACATGCCTTCCACAAAGAGAGTATGAGTGGCTGGACTACTACAACTGTAGTCACATGGGATTTTACCCCTTTTCCACAATTTTTCAAAACTTTTCCATGCCCACCTGGATGCCAGTAGGATGCAAGAAGTATATAGGCACTACCATGTATAGGTAAGTGGCCAGAATCCACCTAAAATTCCTGCCCAATGTTGAATTTTAAAAACAAAGAAAAATAACAGTAAGAGAAAGGGGTGTCTCATATACACCATAGGCTCCTTTTCCATGTCCCACAGCCTTTCCTTATATCAAACTCCAAGTCCCAAAGATAAATCAATTGTTCAGAGCAAAACATATGACCCAAATCTCATTTTGGATTTTGTTTTCCCTTTCTGTTACACTATCATTTCGTGAATCAGGAAATAAAAACCATAGTCATTTAAAAACATTTCTATTTGAAACATGTATATATTTTTCACAATTTTGTAAAAATCTGCTGTCCTAATGTATCCAATTGGAATGTATAATCAGAAGAAGAAAGAAATCAAAAAAATTTAGACAAATGCTAGAAAATTATAAATACTGCTTAATAAGGATAATTCATATACATTTCTTCTAATTGGGATATATTGAGTTCAATATGTTTAGAATGAAAACATCTGCAAAATTGCATCACAGTTTGTCACATGGAAGGATTTTTTTTTAAATGTTTAGATCTGCTCAGGAAACACTATACAGTGAATCATAGTGAACTAGAAAATTTTGGCAATTTAATTCAAAGGACCAATTTCAGATTTAATCAACACTGGTGATAATCATGTAAAAATATGCTGTTGTCAGTTTCCAGAGTGAAATGGGAATGAGCCCCCTCTACCCTTCACACAAAAAGATAAGGAAGATGGCTAATAATTTCAGAAAACATAACTTATGACATTCCTTGAACAGCTATCATTTGATCTGGGAAGTAAAAAGCTATGACTGGCTTAATGTAAATATCCCATTAGAAAAAAACATTGTCATAGTGTCAGATAGAGTCTGTTACCAATTTCTGTCTCTTTCTTTCTGGCCCTATCTGTTCTAGCCTTAACCAGCTGGTCACAATAATGACCTACAGATTGCAAGCTTAGGCAAGCCCAGGGCCCTAGTCAATGAGGATGGTATCTGAAGGACATTGGGCTGTTTCCCTGATATTTGGAGTCCACTAGAGAACATCCAAATCTCTACATGATCATTGAGAGATCACCTCCTCATCTTAACAACTACCATGTATGTCCTGGTCTTCTCATGACCTGTCTACTGAGTCATTTGCATTTCTTGCTAGAATTGAAATGTGGTTTCAAATTGTCAGCTTCATTGACTTGGACCGTAGGGCCCTGACCTAATTTCTGCCTGCCTTTTTCTCCATAAATGGCCCCAGCTTCTGATATCTTTTCTGCTCCAGATTGTTTCCTGAATTCACCCAAGTAAGTGTCACTGGCCTAATTCTGGTCTTCACTGTCTTCAAAAATTGATCTTTCCTGGAAAACATTTGTTTCTCTGTCAGGATAGGCAAAGTTATGCTGCAATAATAAATAATCTCAAAATCACAGTTGCTTAAAATAATGAAGGTTTCTTTCTCATTATTCTGTATATCAATACCAGGTTGGTGTGGGGGGAGGATATTCTTCCAGTCTTAGGGAACCCAGGCTGATAGAGGCTCCATCTTGATACCAGCTTCAATAATCAACATGGCAGAGGGAAGGAAACATGATAAATCATGCTCTCACTGAAAGGTTTCTGCCCAGCAATGCCACATATCACTTCTACTTACATTCCATTAGCCAAAGCCAGTCTTACATCCATGCCCAAGTTTAGGTAACAAGGAAGTGACTTACAGCATATGCCCAAAGAGGAGTAGAGCAGAATAGCATTCTGAACAGCCCTAATAATGGCCACAACCCTGTTGTTTCTCTTTTTCCATACTGCAGAGACATATGCCTATTTCTGCCATCCAGCTTCAAGACGCCAGCATGCTTGTATGCTTGTATTTGAGGTTCCTTAGACTATGGTACTGATGTAGAAATCCATAGAGACATATATACACACACAAAAAACAATTGGGCAGCACTTGCTCTACATTTTCAATTTATCTTTCAATTTAAACTACGAAGTGGTTTATTATATTTCCTCTCTCATGAGGTATTGCCTAAGGCTGCATAGACTGTGAGAGCAGGGATCAGGGTTGACCAGTAAGATAAGTCACTGTCCAGCCTGTGCCAGTCCAGTTCTCAAGCTGGCTTCTCATGCCCATATCCAATAAGAACTGACCAACACTCATCAGCAAGTGTGATTGCCCTTCTTTGCATCTTTCTTTATTGGATGTGGCTTCCTGATTTTTCCACTCTTCATCTCTTGGTCATCACCACAAACTTCTCAGGCTGTACTTTTGGCGAATCCGTGACTAAAACTTGCTCCTGCCCTGAGAATTACCTGCTTGCACTGGGCATATAGTCTATGTGATGCAGATGAACCTCAGGGTGCATGACTGTCACAGATCCTGTTGACTGGTATTCCTGATACAGGTTCCACTCCCCTGCCCCCGCCTGCCCTGCTTGTCAACCAGAACCAAACACAAATATCTCAGAAATTATCTCTTGCCCAAAATGGAGTTCCACACCAATGGAAAACCACAACATTATGGTAATGTCATTGTCTTATGCTTTCATTTTTAATGGTGACATTTATGTTTTGTGAAATAATTCTCTTTGTAAAACTTTCCACTAAAAATATGATCCAAACTCTAAATTCATAAAACACCAAAATAAATGGCCATGATTTCCTTATAAGGGATTTTTAGAGCTTCCCTCATTCTCAGTTCTCCAGTTGCAAATAATTCAGCAAACAGGACCCCCAAAAGTGCCTTAGAAATGTCCAGTTTTATGTACAGATGCTTCCATGAACGCATAGAAATAAACACTGGAGGTAACTCTTTATGTAAGCATAACAATCTCTGCTCTGCAATCCCTGACAAATGCCTTCAATAAATTCTCTCTATGGCCAAATTCATAAATCATTGTGAAGATAGAATTCACACATAAAATCCCTTGCACTATAGTTCCCCAGACATCCAGGAACAGACTACTTCATCTGGTTCAGCTATTAGTGACAGTAGTTTCCCAAGCCACCCTATTCTATTCTAAAGTTCCGGGATTTGACTGTTAGGAATTTCGACTGTAGCTCCCTGACTACCCATTCCTCCTATTCTCATTCCTTCCTGTTCTGAGGGTTTTCCCAACATTCATGACCTGAAAGGAGTTCACATTTAAGGTAGATAATTGATGGGCCCAATTAAAGAATTATAATTTTTTAGGGAGCTTTGGCAGTCATTCAGTCCTGGATCCCACTGCACACCTCACACCTCCCAAGCAGTAGAGTACAGAACCAGTGTTTTCCAAGACTCAATCCCCACCCTTTTCCTACAGTAAATAGTCTTCAACTACAGATAATGCCCATCTCAAGGACCAACTTCTACCTTTGCAGCATTAAAGAGATGCCATTGCACGTGTAGTTTGTAACTTCAGTATTTTGTATGTTGTATAAGAGAACAAAGTGCTTGTTAGAAATTTTGTTCTATCTGAACAAAATTATGGTCATAATACAAGTGTTCTGGAATGAAAATTCAAGAAAGGCTTAAAATAAATTAAACGTTTGTATTCTTTGAGGAAGGAAAGTAAAGAATCCAAATTCAAAATATCTCCTCTTCTAATCTAGCCATTGCCTCACTCCAGGAGGACCCTAAAATCAAAGCTCAAAGGGTTACTTTTGAACTTCTACAAAAAAGGTTAGGAAAGTGCTCATGTTATTCCCTCCCTGCCATCCTCAATCACTACACATTCTTCAATGCTTATATGAAATATCATCTCTTTCCTCAAGTTTTCTTCCTGATTTTCTCAAATAAAGCTAACCTCTTCCTCCCCACATTTTATCTTTGTCTATTTTTCTCTTTTATGGTACTAATGACATTATGATTTCAGTAACTTAGTTCTGTATTGTTTTGATATCTATTAACATGTCAGTAAGTGCTTTAAGGAATAAGATTATGATTCAGAATTCTCCATATACCATGAAACACTTTAGTGCATGCTGTGCACACAGATCAATAATCACATATTATTAGTTAATTAATTAATTAAATTTTCAAATAAAGTCTGTTCACTGAGTTTAGCAGTAAAAAGGTCACATTTAGCCTTGCTTAGAGCAGTTTGGTGAAATGGTAGAGGAAACACCATATTTCAATGGGTTAAGGGCTGGATAAAAGGCAAAAAAATAGGCAGAGGGAATATAAACCACTGTTTGTTAAGAAACTTAGCTGTGAAGAGAAAAATAAGTACTTGGAAAAGGTAGTAGCACCATACAAATAAAAGTTATCATTACTATAAAATCATGAAGTCTATAGAAACTGCTAACTTTTTCTTTTCTCTAAAAATATTATTAAATCTTTCTATCCTCTATCCCCAAACAAATATATCAGATATGAGTCAGCACGGGAACCAAACAGCAGATGTGCTACTGAGCTCATTAGAAAATTTAAGCAAAATACAGTATCTGAAGTAACAGTAACAAAGTAGGAACAACACCAAGAAAACTGCATTTTATTCTGAATTTTGCAAAAACAATACTTGAGTTCTTCTACAACATGCTTGTTTTTACAATATAAAAAGGTCCTTGTATTTAGGGGGCAAGCCAGTTCAATATTAGTATCTTTTCTTGTTTGTTTATTTTTTATTTTAGCTCTTAAGAGTTAAATGACATAATGATTTAAAATGAGAATATTCTAAAAATATGTTTTCCCATTAAGGGATTTCAACTGAAAGACTGCTTGGACTCCGAAAGTTTCCAGCTGCCAGCATAACAGTTAAAGCATTCATTCGTTCACTGAAAAAACATGTTGCAAACCTAATATGTCCTAAGTAACATGCGAGGCATTAGAAGTACAAAAGTGAGCAATAATGATCCTTTTCTTCACTGAGCTCCCATTCAAGTACAGAGAAGACACAAGGTCAGACGGTGGTACCATGTATGAAGCAACCAGCTCTGAGGGTAAGTGGCCAAAGAAGGCTTCAGAGGAGACATGACGCATGAGCTGGGTTATCAAGAGTGAGACGTGGGACTTCACCAGGTAGAAAAGTAGAAAGTAACAGGTACAAGGTAGAAAAAATAATGCAGCAATTTTCAGAAGGAATCTGAGGGGATGGGGTTAAGATGACCAGTGGCAAGATCAGACTTTATGAGGAAGAAGCTTTCTATTTCCTCTGAGACAGGAAAAAGCGAGGCTCTTGTGAGTTTGGCTGCAGATCTGTCTAAATATCAAGGAGAGAACTGGAAGTACATGAACAGACTCCACGCTAAGAGTCAGCCTAATCGTCTGAGAACGAATGAGGCACAGGATTGGGCTAGAGGGGAGCAGTGAAAGGCTGAAACAGCTACTGAGAAGAATTAAGCTCAAGTGAACCAAAGAAAAATGAAAATATTTTCTAGAGAAATAAGAGTCTAGCTGAAGAAGGCCACAGCAGGAGTGCCAAGGAGTTGTTTTGGAAAAGCATAAGGCCCACTTGATAGAGAACCAGCACAGAACACTACATAGGTTAAAGATAACTAAACTTCCAAGTTCTCATTTTGCTATTTCTGGTGACCTGAAATGTCTACACTTAGGTGCTTAAGGCATTTCAGTTCTCCTTTAAAATGTAAGAAAGAGCAAATCCAGAAAAAGATAGCAAATTAAATCTATACATTGAAATTTGCACCCTCCAGAAAACCCAGTAGATAAGTAAAGAGATTTTTTTTTTAAAAGATATTAACTTACAAAGACGGAAAAAACAGGACAAGATTCAATAACAACACATTTTTGGAAGACTTGAAAGATGAGTATTGAATGATTTAGCAGATCTAATTAAATAATTAAGCACTGGAAGCTTAGGCCGTTAGCGTGGAATATTGAGAAATAACCATATTTGTACCGCAGAATCCTCAAAAGATCCAGGAAGTGACAGCACCAGATATCTCTGGAACTGGGAGTGAAGAGTAATTTAGATGAAGAGCAAGATAATAATTGGTTTAAAGTTGTTTGAGAAAATTTAGAATCCTAAGACCCTCCCTTACTCCATGCCCCTGGGGGACTACCCATCCTCCACTCTAGCAAAATTCTGGGGGCTTCTCAGCAGATTTATGGAAGGTTCAACTCTGGAGACTGTAAAATAGAGGGTATCAGCACAAAGGTGTCCCAGACTCATCTGAAAACCTGAATACTCTTCTAAGAACAGTGAGATGAAGTAGCCAAATGCATATGGCATGCTGACCAAAAGCCCCCTTCTCCATTTCTAGAACCCTGGTAGGCAGACCTGTATTTTCCAGACAAAAGATTGGAAGAGTCTGTTCCAAGGAAAATCCTAAAGACAATGACATTGAAGGACTCTAACAACCTACCCTGATCACCCTGCCAAGATCAAAGTCTGCAAGCCCTATTCATGGGCTCAGAGGTTTCAATCACGTTTTAAGTTCCTGTTCTAAATTGTGAGCAGAAAACAGGATTATTGACATTTGAGGAAATTCTCTACCTCTAAGAGAGAGACCAAATCAGATAAATAGAAAAAGAGCAACTTGGAGGAAACAAGGACTATAACGGGAGAAAAAAATTATAAGAAACTATTGTTAAGAGTAATGAAAGAAGATATTATATCCATGAAACAAGACTAGAACATTGTTTAAAAAATAGAAGAGCATTCAAAGATAAGCTTTAGAAATTAAAAACATGATATAATTTTAAAAAACAATGAAATATAAAGTTGAGGAAACACACATGAGTATTTTTAAAGAGATGGAAAAGATAAGAAAATTAGAGGGCTTGTTTGTGATGGTCTGATATCTAAATGATAGCTCTAGAAAGAAAGGAAATGAAGAATAGGAAGAAAGAAATGACCACCCAAATAATTCTTGAAATTTTCCGGGAATCAAAGGGCCAGGGTCTTCAGATTGAAAGTATCCACTGAGTGCCCAACACAAAAAATTACTAGTAAAATAGATCCTGAATGAGGCACATCACTATGAAATTTTAGAGCATTGAGGATGAAGATGCCAAGTGCTTTCATGGAGGAAAAATGAAACAGATTGAATGGAGATACAGGTATGAAAATCCATCTGTTTTCTCTTAAGGTAGACATTAAAAAGATTGTGTTTCGTTTTGAAAATGATAGTTACTTTTCATAAAAATATGTTACTTATGTTAAAACACGAGTATATTATTGTGATTCTTAAATGAATTAATAAATACTTTAAAAAATTTTTTCAGTTTTAATTTCCAATACAGTCAACATTTTTAGATATGACCCATATAAACAAAAGCTCTTTGAGTTCCTCAATTATTTATTTATTTTTAAAATATGAGTCCCTTAGACCAAAAAGTTTGAGAACCACTGATTTAGGGAAAAGAAGGAAATGCGTATAAGGGCCGTTAGTTTTTTAAAATAGTTTGGGGAAAAAAAAAAACAACAGGTGCTATGGAGGCACATAACCAACCACTAGTACATCTTTCATTGATAAATGAGAACAACTAAAGCCAGAGATGGGAGGGTAGTTGCCCAAGGTGACACCAGCAATTAGTGGCAAGGCTGGTTTAAGCACCCATGTCTCTTTCCTGCCACTTCAAGGCTCTTTCCTCTGTATTAGGCTGGCTTCTCAAGCTCAGTTCTCTAAGCTGTGTGTCTTTTTTTACGAATGGATATTATACATGTATGTATGCGGTGTGCATATGTGGCATGTGTGTGTATGTGTAGAACTGCACTACAGCAAGCAATCTTGTCCTTCCAGATTTCTTAACTCCTCAGAAAACTTGTTCTAAGAGCCTCTACTAAGGGAAAAACAGACCCCAGGAGCCCATATCTCCTGGGTCCAGCTAATGGGACTCGGTATAGGCATATATACAAAATAAACTTCTCTTTTTGGAATTTAGAGTTGGAAAAAGAGAAAATCAGTCAGTGCCTATTGGAAACTTAAACTGGAAAAACTGAGAAGTTGGGGTTGGGCTTAAGGCAACCACGTCTGGGCCATATACTTGCCAAAGCCAAGAAAATGTAAACAGCTGCAGAAGAAAAGACAAGAAGATATGCAGAGAAACAGAGCAGTGGGCTGGCCTGCCATGCTCCAGTTCCTGGTTCTAGGCCCCTGTGAGGCCCATCATGACTGCTTTATTTTGTTTTCCATGAGGTTGCCTTTGATTTACCTACTTTTGCTTTATTTACTCTGAATGGATATTTATTCCTTACAACCCAACAACCATGTGTGAGGACAAAAGTGCATATGATGTATCTCCACCCCCAATCATGATGAAGGACAGCTTCAGAGTGGGTGGTAAAAACAGGCAGAACATAAAACCCTGACATTTGCCTGATGAGAGCAGTGGCCAAGGTCCAGTGCAGAGAATACCCATGCTTTCAGTTGGCAACTGGAGAGATCACATCAGAGGTTTGTAATTTGGACCAAACATGTAGTTGGCACTTTCACTGAAGAATTGGATACAGAGATATTCAGGGCTTGATAATACATTATAAGGTCTTCATAAATTATTGTTAAATCAAGAAATGAAATCTTGGCCTACTTGTTACCAACACTGGCTAAATGTCACAATTATCTGGGAAGCCACTTATCTAAAACTTTTTATGCAGCTGATCTAAGATACCACGTGCTTTTTAAAAATCACCCCCCACACACCAGGTGATGTTAACGTGGGATGTTGAAAGCACACTAGGACCCCAGAGGAGAAACTCTACAGAATAAAACAATTTTGCAGAAATGATCAGCTACCTTGCTTTAAGTTTGGAGGCAGAATGTAAAAGCAGTATTTCTATCAAATAAGAGAGGAGAGGCTTTCCTAGATAAATTCTAGGATGTTCTGTAAAAGGGGTTGAAAAGACTGGAGCAGTCGACTAGCACAGAACTAAGAAAAGGTGTCAAATCAATGGAAATCTGAAAGGGGAAACACTGTAAGGAATAAAAGAAGAAATATCTGTGCCAGTGACAAAAGTGACATAGGGTGACAAAGGATTTTGACCAGGATATTGCTGAAATGTCAGTAATAATGTCAACCCCATTGTATGTAGATGTTTATTGTTCATGAAAGCTCTTCCTAAAGCACTATGTTAAATATCCTAGAAAATAACAAGGGAGTCAAAATAGATGTGTCTCTCCCAATCTTGGTTGATGAGGACTCAAACCTTAGTGAATGGAAAATTCTCTTAAAAAGTTATTATGGTTCTGACATGGGCTTCTCAAACACAGGAGTCACAAAAAACAGATATGAGGCTGTGGACAGATATGGGTTGTTACTCTTCCAAAAGTGCTGTCTTCATTCACATGGAGGTATGGCACTCAGGGGTCAATGAAACACAGTGATTAAAATCTGTACCCAATACTCAGCCAGATCTAAGAGAAGCCTGGGATTTGGGGAGAATCTTTTCACTATATTTGGTTTCCAGGCCAAAGACTGCAGAATGTTGCAGATCCTGAAATTCAGGTTTTCTATCCTTCAAGACACAGAAGATGGATGAGACTCAAATCACTCTGCAAACACTGATTCTTTATTTATAGGGCCTAGGAGATAGAGAATATTAAGTGAACTCAAAATGGCATGTTGCAATCAGATTTTTAGCTGTTCTGTGTCACTGGGAACTGCAAAATAAAATATCAATAATAAATGCCTACCAGAGAACTCCAGTGAAGCTACGATGATTAAATAACACCAAGGAAGAAAGACAAAGTGTGGAAGACAGTCTCTCTCTCTCTCTCAAAAATGCCCAGGCTATTGGCTTTTCTTTGCTTCTTCACTCCCATGTTTGCCAGCCCACCTCCCCACTCCCACCCTCAGCCCCAGGACAAGATAATTGAGATTTTAAAGGAGATCAATTATTTCAAGTCTTTGAATTTCTCTATGAGCAAAACTAATAACTTTAAATTTGATGAGTCTATCCTTTATGCCATTCCAGTGCCCAGATGTGGGCTCTCGATTAGGAGACGGAAGAAAAGAAAGAAATGTTTAAGTTGTCACAACTATGAGTAATCAATCACTCTCCCAGCACTTTATACATGTTACTTATCCTTATAGCAACCATACAAGGTTTATCAAGTAAAATTGCTCCCATCTTACAAATGAAGAATTTGGGACTCAGAGAAGTTAATTTGCCTGAGGACTAGTAAAGATCAGAGATATTAAACAATGGTATCAGTACTAAAACCTGGGTCTTCTTAGTACCCAAACCCTCCCCATCACTTGGTCTTTTCCTTCAGTGAATAGCAAGCAAGAGTGAGCTTCCAGCATCACCTATTCCTCACCATTTTCTGGTGGCTGACGTCTAATAGAAGACCAATAAATATTTGTTGAAAGAATGGATATGAAAATGTCCTTCAGAGGGCCTTGATGTTGAGAAGTGACTCAGAAACAGGAAGTAAACAGGAAGAAGACAGCAGCAATACCCCTGATTGGTAAGAAAGTTCAAGACCCCCATGAACAGCTTAACTTGAATGTCAGCCCACCTGGTCCAGGGCACTGCACCTGTTACTCTGCAGTCTGTCTCAGATGTCTTTTTTCCCTTTGGGGCAGCAGAAGATGGTGTTTTTGACTTGATATCTGCTACCAATAAATAAGCACTGGTTCGGAATTGTTATAGCTACTCAACTAGTATTGCCAATGGATTAGGAAGTTTTAGAAGATTTGGGTGTGGTCAATATTTGAAGCCCGGCTGGCAGATACAGAGATTTTGTAGACTGAGCTTGGGCTGAATGTTTCAGAAGCATTTTAACCCACTATGCTGAATTCCCGACCTGCCTCCAGACACATAGAAGTTCCCTAACCCTCATATGCACAGGAGCAATTTGTCCTGCCCACTTCTCTCAGTCTTTGTGATTTTCTCTTGCTCTTCCTTTAAGTCCTCTTGCCCCTATCCTCTCAGCTCAGGTGCTGAAATTTCTTCCCCTTTCAAGAAGAAAGTAGTCAAAACACTTGGCAATGTGTTTAATGTCTCTTCCCTTTCTCTGTCTGGCACCGAGTAGGTACTATCTTTGCCCCAGCACCTCTTCCTACCCAGACAGTGGTAAGCACCTGAAGCAAAGCCGTGGGAAAATGTCCTTCCAGTAGGGAAGTATTTAGGTATGGGAAAACTTGCCGTGGTACATGATGGCTGAATATCAGCCCTGTCCTTTCCAAAATAGGATACAGAATTGTTCCTGTCTCTGTGAAATCTATTCTGTTCTCCCTCTTGCTTTTTGCTACCCCTCTTTTTCCAAAACTTAGCTTCCTAAGAGTGCATCACGCATTTAATTTCTTTTTACAGAAACTGAAGTGCTTTGATACCATGCAATCTGCTATAGGTTGAATGTTTGCCCCTCCTGACCCAAATTCATAGGCTTAACCCTCAAGGTGACAGCATTAGGAGGTAGGGCCTTTGGGGATGATTAGATCATGAGGGTGGAACACTCATGAATGGGATTAGTGCCCTTATAAAAGGGACCCTGGGGAGCTCCCTCTCCCCTTCTGCCATATGAGGTCACAGAGAGAAGACAGCTGTCTATGACCCAGGAAGCAGGCCCTCACCAGACACAGAATCTGCTGGCACCTTGATCTTGGACTTTCTAGCCAACAGAACTGGGAGAAATAAATTTCTGTTGTTTAGAAAGCCAACCAGTCTGTGGTATTCTGTTATAGCAGCCCAAATAGACTAAAACACAATTCCTCAATTTTTCACCATAAGCAGAGTTGATGAACTGTGATGAACTGGGGTGAGGGGAAATGGAGGTACATGGCCCAACAAGGCTCCAGACTTTTCCACACAGTCGCCAGGTGAATATGTCAGGAGCTGGTGCTGATTTCCCTTCCCTGTCCCCTGCTAATAATTGCCCTGCTTTAGCCTTCTACAGAAACTGAAAGATATTTTGGTGGAAATAAAGAATGTGGGCCCTCAGCAATGAGTTTAGAAACGAAATCAGAACTTTTGAGGTCTTACGACATTCCCACGTGCAAACAATCTTGTGGAGGATTTCAAACCTCAAAACTTTAGAACTTCTAGGACATGGCTACAGTTTATAGAAACAACTATTAAGGATGTATAAAAGCGAATCTTTTGAGGAATATAGGGGGTGTATAGCTATGTCCTAGGTCTTCATTTCCAAACTCAAAGACCAGTAGCAAAGTGCTAGGACCCAGACAACCAAAAGCAGAATATCTGCTTGTACAAAAAAGCAAATATGTTAAAATAATGAAACACAACTGGATTTTTTTTCTGTGCAAGGCTACATTTTCTGAAACCATATCTGAGCTGTTTTACTAACTATGCCAAATGTCCAATCCAGGGAGTAACAAACCCATCCTATTGATTAATTAAACAATTTATTATTCAATGTAGGTTTTGGATTTAGAAAAAAAGGAAGGAACCTCAACTATCCTGATCATTATCAAGCCAGCCAGGACAGATGCGGAGAAGGTGGTCATCCATGTGACACAATTATAGTGCTCCAGGAAGAGTCATTCTGGGCAAAAACTGATTCATCTGGCCCAGTCACAGATACCCCTTGGATTTCATAGGACAGCAAATTGTACAAAGAAGAGCCATTGTTTGGGGACCTTCTCTGTGTTCTCTTTTTTATAAATTATAAATTACCTACTGTTCGGTACAATTCATTTAAGAAAAAAAAGCCTCTATCCATCAAAATTCCTTCAACTGAATACATGAGAGAGAAAGATCTGGGAAAAACATGGATCAAATTTCTGTCATCATTTACTCCTGGGAAGTAGGACACGAAGGAGAGTAAGAATGAGAGAAATAAAGGCTTTCTTTTATTTTTTTAATTCTATATAAAACTGGATTTGTTCAAATTTTGTTCCAACAAATATGTACTACTTTTGAACTTTTAACAAAAGAAATCCCCCCCAAAATAATTGTTGCCCACATTTCTGGAGTGTTGGTGGCTTATCCATTGGCACAAACTTTGCCTTGCCTAACATGAAATTTTCAATTGCTGCTTTTTTGTGCCAGTCTTAAGAATTATGAATTTGAATTCTATCCTGTATCAAAATATCATAAACCATAAGAGCTGGAAGACCACTTAAGGCAAACTCTGAATATTAGAGGAAAGGAAACTAGGTGACGTGTTTGTGATGCATTCTTGCATTCATTCAGCAAACATTCTTTGAGTGCTTATATATTTAATCAAAAATCAAAAGTATATGGGAGTTACAACTCTAAGTTTGATACATATCTGCCTCCAAAGGACTAATCATCCAGTACAAATTTATTCCATACCCATGATATGGCTGCACAATTCTAAATATATTCACACTCATATACCCATATGTTTAGATGGAAATTAGTAGACCTGTTTTGTGGGTAAGGAAATTAAGAATAAGAAAGATAAAGTGTTTTTTCTGAAGTCACACAGCAAGAAAATATTGGCAATATATTCAAACTCAGATCTTCTCCTTCCAACCCAAGAGTCCTGATCAGTTTTGTACTGGGCATTCTTCTCTTAGGATTTATTCCAGGAGACTAGAGATGATCTGCAGTGAAATCATTTTTGTTTTTTTTCCCTAAATTTCTAGTTCAATTTTTTTTCTAAATCACAGTGATCAGTTTATCAATTTGAGGCTTATTTATGTACTCATTTTAAATATTCCATTGAATAGCTCAGAACTATTTCCTTGATCAAAAGCTGATATTCACTTGGCAAACCCTATTCCTTAAGTCATCTGTCATGGAGAAAAAAAAAAAGCTCATTAGAGAAGATTTTTCAATATTCTCTGATGGCTAATTAAAACAACAATCAAAAATCATAAAACTGATTAAAGTTTATGTGGAAGAAAATAACTTAACCTTTGGACTGCTGGTATTTATCCTTCTTGGTGACCTCTCAAGCTAAGTAATTCTGGCCAAAAACAAGACTGTGATGAAAAGTGTATTTGGATTGCTTTTCATGCTTCCTCACAAATCTTCCTAAAGACCTTGAACACTCTGTGGGTAGAGGATATCATGACTTATGATAGGGGTTAGAATAAAAGATATTTTATTGATCCTAGAATGAAAAAATATATCTTCTGTTTTAGGATTATAACTTCCCTATAATTTTATTTTATAGAGATGCTATGGACTGAATTATGTTCCCCAAAATTTATATATGAAGGCCCTAATCTCCAATGTGACTATATTTGTAGATAAGGAGGTAATTAAGGGTAAATGAGGTCATAAAGGTAGGACCTTGATACAGTATGATTAGTGTTCTGATAAGAAGAGATACCAGAGAGCTTTCTTTCTCTGTCCCCACCCATGCAAAGAAGAGGCCATGTGAACACACAGAAAGGTGGCGGCCACCTGCAAGGCAAGAGAAGAGGTCTCAGAATGAAACCTACCATGCCGGCACCTTAATCTTGGACCTTCCAGTCTTCATAACTGTGAGAAAATAAATTTCTGCTGTTTAAGCCACCCAGTCTACTGTATCTTGTTATGGCAACCAAGCAGACTAATACAAGGGAGTATGACTGTTCATTTATATGAATAGGTAATTTTGAGCAGAAATATCTTTGGGTAGAGAAATTTAAGGTTGCTGCTCTGGGCATCAAGCTTTGCTCCAACTGGTAACTGGTAACGAGAATGACAGTATGAACTGCAGCACGGCTCATGTGGCAATTGTGACTTGAAAGTGGTTTGAAAATCACTTCGTCAGAATATAGAATTAATGGTGATATCCTAGTTCAACTTCTTAATCTCAAAGAAACAAGTGTAGGTGACTGTCGACCTGGCCTTCCTTTCTATAACCTGAGAACTTCCCAACTGAACTCACTTTACTTAGCAAAAGCATCAGTTTCTCTTTCTTCATAAATATTGATGTTAAAAGATTTACATGGGGAAAGAGAAAAATTAGTACACTTTCTAGGGAAGTGTTTACATTATAACTGAATTTTATAGGAAAACGGAGAACAGACACTCGGCCCATGGGCAAACATTTTCCCCATTTTCCCTCATAGTGAACATCAAGGCCCACTTTCCTGCCAGGCCTCTGGGCAACTTCAGAATCCATTTCTACACGGTGGTCTGGGGAGCCTTTCCAAGTGACTGCTGTTGGCGCGCACCACAGAACTTCATTGCTATGCCTGAGTATAACTCAGCCTGCCATTATTTCACAGAGCCACAGACCCAGGTATGGGAGAAACTGGGCTGAATCTAAGATAAATTTGGCTAAAAGCAAGAAAGATTTAAAACCACCAGCTCTCATATTACCATATTTGGGAGATGAGAAATATTAATAATTCAGCACATATTGTGTGATCTAATAATTGCTTATATAATATTTATCCTTGCAATGGCCGTGGGCCAACACTACAGGTTGCCTGATGCAACCTGTACTTTCAATACCCTTCTCCTTTGCCTGACTCTGGTATAGAGGCCTTAAAAGCTGAAACAGGTTTATTCAGTCCCCTTTTTAGCTAGGTGTGGGCATAAGCCATAGGTCTGGGATATGCAGAAATCTGCTGAAGAAACCTGTTCCTCAGTCTGGAATACAGTCCTGAGCCCTGGAGATGTGGCAGCTTCCAATGCCTATAAAGCAACATACATAAACATAAGTATCTATAAAGCCAATACATAAGCCTAAATGCCCATATGGAAGCATAAATGCCAATGTATAAGTATAAATGTCAATATTGGATGGTGCAATAGAAACATGGGAGAAGCCTGGGTTCCCAAAGTCATTACTAAACCCACCCACCTTGGACTGTTACCACCAGCCTTCTTCTTATGCACTGCAAATATGCCTTTAGGTTTTAAATCTAGGGTTAATCAGGTTTTCCATATTTTGCACTTGAACACATTCCTGATTAATACAATGGCTTTAAGTTTAATAAAATCACAAAACTTTAGGCAAAACAAAGATTCTATACATAAACATTTATTCATGAAACCTTAAAAATCTTTCTAAGTATACAAAAACCTAGCTATCATCCTCAGTTGAGCAAATGCTCACTTCCCTCTTCTATCTTGGGGGAAAGAGCCCCAATTTCCTTACAGTAATGAAGGAAACAATGACTTCAAGCTGGAGTCCTAAAATGCTGTTGCATTCTATCAGCTGTGTCACTTACTCTCTCACTAATTATATGCGCTTGTTCCAGTTCTTTTTTATGTCTAATAGCCCCTCTCTTTTCCCAACCACGGTTGGCTGCCAGCACAGAGGAATTCCATCATATAGGCCAGCTGTTTCCAGATCCTGACCCAATCCAAGCTATGCTTGGCAATATATAAAAAGACCAAGCCCAACCAGTTTATAGAGTGTAGAACTGGTTTTGTTTCCTAAGTCTGTAAAGCCTGTGCACATACCAACAATAAGTAGGCGTATCGCCCAACTTCATTTCCACTGGCCTATTGACAACACAAACCCCCTTAGAGTAGACACCTTTAGTGTCCTACAAATAGGTCTACTTTAAAGGACCCCTGCATAGGGCCATTCTAGGCTTTGATAAACATTTCCTTTCCTCACTCCCAAATTTAACACAAGAAGCAAAACGTTCTATTGATTTGAAAGTATCCATGTTTTATTCACATAATTGGTTTGCATAAGCTATATAACACACATGTACATGTATTTTTAGCTTTTTCTAGAGGAAGGAATTTTTAGGGCAGAATCTGTCGAGGTGGATATTATCAGATTTTTTAAACAAAAAATGTTTATGTGCTATTAATAATAAAAAGCAAAATCACTGTATGTCATGAGTGGTCACCTCAGCTTACACACCTGTGATTTTCATCACTGATACGATATTCAGAGCAATCGGACCACACTCATTTCCACCCATTCAGAACCCAGCAATGTTTTGATGGTTTGCAGGCCACATCCACAGGGGTGTTGACTTATTCCAGCACTCACATTTTCATTATTAAACTGAGAAACAATTGATATGGCCCTTTACAAGCAACATAAATTTGTTGAAAGGGAAAAACTAGTAAAATCATTGTTATGCAAATCTCTCCAAAAAATCTGCAATTAGACAAGATTATTTTAAGAGCAGAACGTTGGAAGCAGGCTGGGCAAAAGAAGGAGGAGGAGGAGCAGAACAAGAAAGAACAGGAGGAAGAAGAGAAGAAGAAAGGTAAGTCTTGAAGCCCATAACGTTCCTATGTAAAAAATTTCCTATAACTTTATCCCAGAGTGTCGGATCCACTCCTCCACTCCCCTGAATCCCAGCCTCCTTCCCCGAAGCTCACTAGACTTCGTGACCTAGTTCTTCTCAGTCACTCCCTGTGTGGGTGGGTCTCTCTCCAATTGCTGCTATATTAAAATTCTGCTTCAAATTGAAGGGCATCTGAAACTATATTACAGTCTCCTGTGTGATTTCTGTAAGGAAGAAGGCCATAGAATTGCATAGTTATTTTGGGGGGTAAATGTAGAAGCTAGTCAGTAAAAAGAGTACCTAAATAAAATCAAGTGGTAAAGTAAGTTAGCCTCAACCTCAGCACAAGCACAGGATTCTGGCACTGCTCTGCGGCAGACTTCTTGTGCAGAAAGTCTTTCAATTTGGCTTCAGCTAAGTTTGTGTCATAAACTATCATTTTGCATGGGAAATTGCATGAATCCCTGCCCTGTCAAACTGTGGAAGTATAGGCTTTTCTTTACCTCTGCCCTCTCCCCTTGCTGTGCCATCATGGGTTCCTACAACATACTTCCGTCCTTCAGAATTTCTCCAAACTGCTAGGTACATATGTCAGGTTCTCCCAGGAGCACTCTCACCACATGCCATGTGGTGGGCTCTTTCTGCATCTCAGCAAACTTCCAGCCAGAGAGTAAGACTTCAGTGTCCCCTCATTGCAGGCACCTTCAATCTCTGTGAGTGAACTCTTTGAGCCCCTATCACTTGGATACTGTTTATAGGAGGGAGGATAAAATTCTAAAATCTCTATCCTATGAATTCCCTCCATTCTGTCTTTCCCTGCTTTCTTTTCCTCTTTTACGTGGACTGATGGAACAGTGGGGTTGAAGGTCCCAGGACTGGTTTTGCTAATTTTTATTAAGTCCTGCGTAAATGGCACTGGCACTTCCTATTGCCCAGCACAGCACTGAAAATTCCTCCCAACCCAGATGCTACTGCTTCCTCCTCCTCACCAGGTCTCAGCTTGCCTTGTGATAGACCCACAACCATAGTTTACATCAATTAATTCATCAATTAATTCTTCAAGAAGCTTCAATAGAGTAGATATAACATATTTCTTCCTAAACAGTCTTTCTCAAGGGAAAGAATCAAATACCCAGATATTTTGTGCTATTGAAGGCTCTCAAATCCTTCTTATTCCCAGAAACTTTGTCATGTGAAAAGGTGTAGTTTACTGTCCAGTTTCTCTAAAGAGGTGGAAAAAAGTGACTTGGACAGATACAGAACCTTGATTCCCAAATTGTGGGTCATGGAAAGACATGGAAATTATAAAATGTGTCTTATTGTGTTTCTAAGCCCCAAGTAATAATGAATGAATTTATTTATTCAACTAACATTTGTTGGACACATAGTATGTGCCAAGCACTATGTTATTTTGAGGGACCCAGAGATAGAGGGGTTCCAGTAGAACAGTGGCATAGACATGTAAACAAATATGCTAGATTATTTATTGCAATGCTAACTTCTTGCTATTTTCTGACTGTGGAGATTAAGTTGAAAGAATTTCCTCCATATTGCTACTTTTCTAGTCTTGGAAAATCATCATAGACTTTGGTGTCTGGGGCAAAAGGAGAAGTTTCAGGGCAAGTGGAAATCTTTTTTAACCCACATTTTTCTGTGGGGGTCTAGAACCATTTAGAAAGACTAAAGATGGAGTTTGAAGGGAGGAAAGATACCTGAAGAACACAGAAAAGAACAAAGGTTTGGAGTTGGGGATTTTCTGTGAATGGTATCCAATGTCCCTCTTACCAGAGGGAGAAAACTTTGGTGGGAAACAATAAAACCATAAACTAAGACCCCTGGTGGAAGATTTATAGGTCCATACTAGCCACCAAGCAAATGGAGTTGTCCAGCTGGGAGTAGAGTCATGTACCTTTGAGAAGCCCCAAAGTGCTTGGGAATGGGCAACTTGCTTGAGTGACTGTCATGATGGAAGTCCTACCTTTCTCAAGTAAGCATCAGGGTCTTGTATTATCACAAGAGGGGTGTGTTTCCCAAAGCATGAATGAGACTGAATTAGTTTATACTCTCTCAAGCAAGGGCTGATCCAGGTTGATGTTTAAAAATTAAGAAATTTTATGTTTTCTGTACCTGCCTCTTATGTAGGAAACTCACTTCTGCCACTTAAATAAATGTAACAAAGGAAATGTGCCATCAAGGAAATATATGTATAGGAAAAAAGGAAGAAATGGTCGATCTTACTAGGAAGATAGGAAGGTGTGGTGAAAAAAAAAAAGCTTTATATCATATACTCCCTAAATCTCTCCATTTCTTGTGAATATTCACGTCCAATGTCTGTAGCACATGCTCAAAACTATGTTAACAGGGTTGTGCCGACTGAAAAGAAAAGATGAGGCTGGAGAGACTTATAATGCATTAAAATGATCCCTCCTAAGATGATTATTTTATTAATAGGTTAATAGATTTATTTTTTATTTTATGAATAAATTCTTTAATGCCTTAACTTAAACAAATGAGTAATAGTGTAAACATATTAGGCCTAATCAAAGCAGCAGTCCAAGACAACTGTTGTTCCTTATAATAGCAACAAGTCATTACCTTTCTTGCTTCCATATATGATGATAGGTAAGTAGGTAGGTAGATAAAATTTACGTATTAGGTTGAAATTAAAGGCAAAAATGCACTGTTTATTATATGTATATGTGTAATTGTATGGGTGTATATGTTTGTTTTTTAAAAAGGTGAGAAAGAAAAAAAAATCCAAACAACTGTTAATAATGGTTCATTCCAGGAATGGGAAATCAATCTGATTTTTCCTTTTCTCTTTATGATTTTTATTATATTTTCTTCAGTACTATTCAATATATTTCAGTATCATTTTCTTCCAAGATTTAATTCTTTCCTTATGTTTTTTGTCTTCCATTTTCCAATCAACAGTTTCACAATAGATATTTATGACCTGGTGATCAGACAAAAATAAAAATTGTATTTCTTTATCTGTAATTTTGAGAGCAGGCCAAAGGGGAGAAAAAACTTTTAGTTTGAGAGTCTATGGGCACCAGAGATTCCAGAAATATTACTTCTTGTAGAATGAGCAGTTAAGACAAGCTATAGAACTTGGAAATCGCAGGGTCTGTAAAGTCTGTGTCAGTTGCAAAGAGCCATTAAAAGGGAAGGTGCTTCGCATTATCTAAGACGTAAAGCTGAGAGTCCCAGCCCCTCCCGACCTCACGGCCTTTTACACTTGCTCTTCCCTTCACCTAGAGACTCCCAGTGGGATGTCACTTCATTTCATAGTGGGCTCAGTCCAGTTTTTAACTTCCCTGACCACCCATGCTGAGGTAATCCCGTCATCCTCTCCTGGACAATGCTTACCATATTCCTTTGTATTATTTTCTTCACAGGGAATACCACAGTCTTAAATCATATCATCTATTTACTTTTCTGTTTATTGTTGAGCTCTGCCTACTAAGTGAAAAGTTGCTGAGGACTGAGGCAGTGTCTGACTCGGACAATGCTGCATCTCCAGAGCCTAGACAACCGCTATATAGTCAACATCCAATATACTTTTGGAATTAATGTTTGAAAAGGGTTTTTTTTAAATATCTTAATTAGGCATTTGTCAGGTACCAAAACTCCTGAATATTTAGAAAACACTTATTCCATAGAGCCAGTGGATTAACTGATAATTCTACTGATTATGTAATTGAATATCTTCTACTCTGCTAACTCAGAGTGCAAACGCAGCTAAGTCTCTTTTCTTTTTCCTAATTAATCCAACTGCCTTATGAGAGGAGAGTTCAAGCTACTTGCTTGTAGCTGAAAACAATGAAAAACCACCCGATGAGCAAAAATGGACTTGCTACTCTGCCATTTTCCTAATTACCTCGTTTTACCAAGACTTATTATTTATACCTTTTATTCTTTCACTTAGAGATACTTAAATAACCTTATATTCTCTGAAAGTTTTGGGAAAATTGAAATGTTGTTAATTCTATTAAAAGTTTTGCAAAAAAAAATTTTGTAAAACATTTTATCTTTTCAAATGCTTTAAGTATATTTTTATATAAACCTTGGCACTGCTGATTTGGTTTAGTCATTTCATGGATATAAATTAACATTTCCTAACTGTATTGCATAAACTAGCATAACCTAGTTGGCTAAGTTGGCTAAGCCAATCCTCATTTTCAAACCAATCCACAAATCAGACTATTTTTTTTAATTCAAAACTATGCTAATGTGCACTGAAAGGAATATTATAAAAACTATTGAATAAATTTCAGACTATGTTATGAATGATAGATTAATTTTGGATATACTTTATGATAAAGAAAGGTATATACTACTAAAAACTGATAGGTCTGTCACCTAGCGTATAAGTTTATCTCTTGTCAATAGGAGGTAGAAAATTTAAGCCAAATCAAGAATGCCCGTAATTAGAAGTAAATGTTGTAATTTGATTTTAAAAGTAAGCTTTATAGCTTTCACATTGCATCAAACCTGAAAAAAATGTCATTTTTTAAATTGGTTAATTTTATTGAATATAACCTGAAATATTTTATAATTCTAGAACACATTTCAAATTATTTAAAAGAACCCCTAATTCTTTGAAAGAGTTTTTTTTTCCCAGCACATTACAGATTATAAGAATAAGTAATACCAAGAGCTAATTTCTAAAAAAAATGGAAAAAAGCCAGTTTTCATACTTAGTGTTTTTAGTGACAGTTTCTCTTCTTTACTCCTACAGGACTCTGCCTTAAGTGGAATGCGTTCTTTGACAATAGTTGGTGGGTAGAAGAGGGAAAATCACTGAATGAATATTGTAATTAGTCCCACTCCCTTACTCTAAGATAGACGTGAAATCAGAAATCCCAATATGGCCCCCAAATACTCTCTTTCTGACAAGTACATCAACCTTAACACAACATTTTGAATGCATGAAAAACTAAAAGCCCTGAGGATTTATGGTAACTTACTGATTAAAGGAACCTTCCCCTTAGATGCCTAGGAGGGGTTTTAACACCTTGGTGATGTGCACTTTTGTAAGATTTGGAATGGGTGAAGAATATGTCTTTCTTTTATAAAGTAGAAGAAGCACTGCTTTAAATGCAAGCAAGTTCTCAGGCAAAAAAATTTTAGGAAAATACGGAAATTAAGATTCTGAACATTGATTTCCTTAAATCTGTGTCCATGAATAAAACTAGTCAAGTTTAAAGATTGCTGTTTTAAAGCACCCATCACTTGACAGACCCATGTCTGACTCTGATTCTTCTCCATCCCTGTCTGGGATAATACTTCCTTTTAAACTGCTAAAACCCAAGAGTTTATGACACCCCTTTACCTTTGGCAATGGAGCTTCTCGCTAACCCTCCCAAGGAAAGTTACTATCAGTGACTCCAGGAGGTCTTTCCCCCACCTGGCTGAAGGAAGCTACCTCTGTTGTTTGAAGGTGATTTGGCTTTCTAAGGGAGGCAGCCCAGGTTATTCTAGGAGGTACTGCTTACACGTATCATGCTGACGTGTAAATGATTCCTTTGTGATAACATACTAAGTATTCCAACTTTATTATGGGGTGAACACAAGAGCTTAGCTGTCACCTACCATGGCTGTTCCCATTTGTTAACTCATTACATAATGCAAAAGTGGATCAGCCCAAGTAGAAGAGTAAGTAAGGGCTTTGCAGTTGAAAAGATCTGGGCTCCCCTCTCTGCTTTGGCCCTTGACAGACACATGATCTTGGGCAAGCAAGCCCTGAGTTTCACTGTTTTCAACTATCCAATGAAGATTAAATTACCAACTTCATAGGAGTTTTGAGGATTAATTGAATTGACATCTGTAAAGCCCATACCACAGACACATGCTGGGCATAGCAGCCAACTAATAGAATGTTAGTTCCTTTTCCTTATTCATCATTTGCTCAGATAGCACAAAATATTGAGAGACAGGCAGATACAGGAACAAAAAGTTAAAATAGAGTTGATTAGAGACTATAAAATAGACATGTATAAAGTACAATGAAAACACAGAGCCAGAATCCAGGAAGGCAGTACTTCCTATGGGTAAATCCATATGATTTAATTATACTGAATAAAACAAATCATTGCTGAGATCCTGCTGTCTGCTCAGCACTATTGAGTCCAATGAACCATTCGGAGTACAAACAGTAAACTCTGTCCTTTGGTAGTTTACAACTTAGTTCAGATGATAGGACTTACAGGAAACATAATAATTTACAAATATTTATTGAATGCCTATTATGTGCCAAAAACTATACAATGTGGAGGGTATACATGGTCCCTTCCAGACAAAAATTTTAGTGGCGGATGGAGGCTAATAAGTAAGAAGTTATTCAATTACATAGTTAATGCCTCTATTGATGAGGGGCCAAGAGGTAATAGAGAGGGTGAGTGCTGTGGGGGATCATGGAGGGAGGAGAGAAGCACCTGTCATATCAGGTTGCCTCCAGACCTATGCCTCTGAAGACCCAGGCAGTCCATTCTGAATTCGTGGGGAGGAGACTCAGAATCTGCAAATTTACTTTCCTGTGTGAAAGAAATCCTTTTGGTTTTTGTACCTCATATAATTTAACGACTCTACTTTGCTTTTTCCTGAGTCTGTAAGTGATGAAATGAACACAATCTACCAGGGTTATGTATTCCATTTGTGATATATGAGCCATTCATTCTTATCAGATAATACATATGTAAATGTGATCACTATTCTAGCTATTCCGAACTCCGCTTGTAGATGCTCACTGCTTCACCATTTGATGGACAATACCTGATTTCATAGAGTATAGAATCACAGGAATTGATTAGGCTTAAGAAATATTTTAAATACCAACCCCAAAGAAGAGTTCATAACTACAGATATCAGGTTGCTATTAAATATGACTCAAGATAATGGAGCTGACATAAGAGTATGGATCTTGATGTATTGCCTTTAATTTTCCTAAACAGAACACATTTTTTATGGTAACATGATAGAGCAAAGTACATTACACCCAGTCATTAGGATTCCAAGAAACTGTCAACCTCAAAAGAAATCTCCCAATAGGGCATAGGGCTAAGAAATATTCTCCAATTTCAATGGCATTATTTACTTCTGACTTCAGGATTCTTGGAAATACTACTTTCTTACATGTCTGGCAATAGAATTCAGAAGGCATAATCATCTTTCCTTTCCCATCCACCACACTGACCACGCCTCCCACTGTCTCACTTTTGCCTCATCTCCAGATTGTCCACATCTAGAAGGCATATGGCAGGAATAAAGAGGTGTGACATTGGAGATAAGTGGACCTGTGCACATATCATGTCTTCACTACTTGTGTGTGTGACACTAAGAATTATTAACCTCTCTTAACCTCAACTTGACCAATGGAATAAGGAAGACAGTTTGGTCCATGAAGGAGTATTGTGAGGAATGTAGTCCAGATTGTAAAGGTGTAATCTGAATGTAATCCACATGTAATCATAAAGCATCTGGAAATCAATAAAGTTATATAGTTATTGTAACAGAAGACTGAAGCTATTTTTTACTTGAGGGCAAAGGCATTGAGTTTTGAGGAAACAATAGTCATCGGTGCTTCTCAATATTAAAAACAATAGTTTGACATTCTCAAATACAAAATAGTTCAGGTAAAAGTGTCCAAGAGCCCTTGTTTAAAAAAAAGGAAAACATTTCACAAACAAATCCAGTCAATCAAAAGATGATTGGAGAAGGTGTCCTCAAAGGACTAGTTCCATAGTCAATACAGAAAACCATGGAACAGTGTCTACAGAGGTCTGAGAGAAAGAAAGGTGATCTACCCTACCAAGTTGCTTTTTAAAGCACAAAGATGACAAGCCCATGTTCACAAGCATGTGAGAACTCAGGAAATGTAACCCTTAAAAACCTTTTTGTTACTAAAATCCAGCCAACGGAGGGATAATAAAACTCAAGAGTAGAGAAGGTACTGCAAAATGACAGGTTATAAGCACTGAATTCAATTCAATGTAGGAGTAAGATTGCATACTTGTGGGAATTATTGTTACTGAACAGACTATAATTGTGATAAATCTTGAAAATGTAAAAGTAATAATATAACAACCAAAACTAAAAAAAGGGGGAAAAAACGTATAAAAAAAGACAAGGCTAATTTCCCCATTTATCATAGTTGAGAGTTAATTGGCATAGTGTAAAGTTTAAACATGAAGTTTTAAAAAATACAGTCACTGCAAATTCTTACTGCATTCCACTTTCTTTTGTTTTTATCTAGAAAGGGATGTTACAATATTTAGAATAAATGCATCTGTTATGGTTGGAAAAAAATACTTATCTGAATTTGTGCAATCCTTTCCAATGGATTTCTGTTTTTTTCATCTGTAAAATTTGAGAAAAAATAAATTAATAATTGAATAAAAATAAACCTTATCTCATTTTAATAAAATTATATCTAAATATCTATCACCTGTCTGTATATTTACCTATCCCCACTTTTATATTTGAAATAATGTCTAGAAAGCTATTTACCTGATGTTAATGATGATTCTTTCTCAATGGTAGGACTTTAAGTAAATTTAAACTTTGTTATACTTTTCACTGTTTGAATTTTAAACAATGACAGTGTTTCATTTTTACAAAAGAAATCAGTAAAGTCATTTTTTAAAAAGTATTTAAAAAATGATTTCTTTTGGGAGCAGAACTTAGCTGGGGGATACTTTTTATGTAACCCATGTGGTACTACTTGGGGGGGGTGTGTGAAAATACTGCCACATATCTCATATAAAATGAAAAAAAAAAGGAAGAAAAGGAGGAGGAAAATAGACTGCACGTGGAAGAGGAATAAATTCATTCTGATTTGTCTCATGTCCAAGGAGGTACAACTTGAGAAGTGAGGCAAATTAAGGAAGGAAACTATTAGCACACACCTCTTGTGGACCAGCTTAGAGTCCCCTTTCCCCGCTGTTACGTGGACTCCACTGCTTCACACAGGCTGGGGCTCCAGTGCCTGGCCTCTTGCCCACACAGTGCCCCTCTGGCTTCCCACCCCAAGTTTCCCTTGTAAAGCCATCATACAAACCCACTTAGTGTCCACACATGCATGATCCAAGTGTGGAAAAATTAACTCCCTGTGGGGTAAACTTTGACTAGTGGGATACAGGAGCCAGTGGAAAAATTCTTTTTTCTTCCTCACCCTTGTAGGTGATCCTAGACATGGGTTCTCACTTGGAATTGAGCAATCAGTTGTATTTAAGGACAGTCATCTCCCTAAGGCACTCTAGAAAATGCTGACCCTCCTGCCCTGTTTCACTTCTTTGTCCCTCACTCCTACCCTGTGGGATTAATCCCTCTAATAAAATGATAGTCCTGTATCCTCTATGCTCATTTTCCTGAGGCTCTGCTTTCTGGAGAAACCAGGTAGGATGGGAACTATTTCCCTACATAATAATCTGAAAAGCTAACTCCTCTAAAATGAGGTGGCTTTGAAAATTATACAAGTATTTAGAAAATGATTTATCTTCCTCTTTAGAGGTTTAGACAAAGAACTAATGTCTGCCCTTGGGAAATGAGTATTTACGTGCATGAGGAGTATGCATACACATCTAATACAAAGGTTACATTTCAAAATTGAAATCATAAAGAGGTATTCTACATTTCGCACTCATGAGAATGCATAAACCCACTTGGAGTGTCACCTCCACCCCCATCTGCCTCAGAGGACCTCAGCTTCATCTGGACTCCTTTTTCTCCACTCCACAGGACGTGGAGTTCCAAAGGCTGTCATCGACTGTCCCGGAAGCGTCTCCTTTCACCAACCTGTACGTTCATTCAACCTGTGCTTCAAAAGATTATGATGTGGAAGTGACTAAAACGTGGAGGCATGTGCTGAGAGGAGATCCTGGGGAAGTTGGGGTGAGAATAGTCCCAAAGGTAAGAAAGGAATGGTTCAAAATGTGGATAGATGGAGGGTCCAAAGACAAAGGTTATGGCAGCAAAATTGCTTTTGCAAAAAGTCGCAATCCGAGGACAAGGAGTTAAAGAGTTATTTGTTCAATGCATGTATATTATCTGGAATATTTATAAGAGCACATTAATGTCTTCAATCTGTAATATAAACTAGGTTTTCGGTTCTCAGGCAGAGGAGAACAGAAAACAGGAAAGTTTCATTGTGAAGAAGGAAAAAATGTAAAATATCATGAACCTTAACTGGGGAGAAAAGCCCAGAAGTAGTTTTCCCAGTTAGGTTCTCTAGAGTGATGGGGGGGGGGCGCTGACATTGTTACCAAAACTGGGGATTAGAGCATTTCATTACAAGATTGAGAGGAGAAAATTTTTGTCAAACTATATTTGGGGGATTTGCCTAAAATCTGGTTTGGCAACAAAAAACCAGAAATCTGGTTTGGCTGCAAGCAAATCCCAAAATGAGAGTAGTTAAATTAGCAGGTATAAATCATCTTTTCAGATAAAGTCTGTATTTTTTTCCAGAAGGACTCACATAGAGCTATTGCATATATTTGTGCAGACTGCACATCCCAGGACACGTCCCAATCCATGTGAATGGTGCTCCTGGGGGTTGTATGTGGACAACCCTTACATTGTATGCAGCTGTCCTACACTTACGATTGATGTACCTCTGAAATTGAGGACTGCTTTTCTTTTTATTGCAAAACATTTGTGTTCGAAATGTATTTTAAACAGCCAGTTCTCCAAGGGAACTATTCTACCAGTAACATGCCCAGTTCAGTTGAAGCAGGTCTATCCTAAGGTTCATCTTTAGAACCTTATGCTCTGGTTCTAGACCACTTGAGATTCTTGCCCTCTGCATTGATTTTCCATCATGTATGATGTGGTTTTAGGGAGGATTTGCCATCAGACTAGTAAACAGAGCCAATTTTTATATCCCATTTCCTTATAGACAAATTCCAGATATGATTTATAGTTCCATATTCTATATTGCCTCATACATAGTAAGTGTACAAGGGTTATTAATGCAATGAATGATGACAGGACCTAAATCTACTGTTTCTTTTATATCTCTCCATAGCAATTGTGAAGGGAGAACATCCAAAGGCAACATGTGAGCATCAACTAACAATTTTTCTAAATAGTAGTTTCTTCTTTCAGAAATATTGCTTAAAACAGCTGAAGAACTAAATGAGGTTTCTGAAATGAAACTGCAAAGTAAGTTTGGCAGAAGTAGTTCCCTCTTTTCTAATCAGCAAGCTTGGTCCCATGGGCTGGTGCTGCCCTTCAGGCCAGTCCATGCTCTGATTGCATACATGGGAGAAGCTGGTAACCGTGTTTGTGGGGATGGGGGAGGCTGTGAGAGAGACCCCTTGTGGGGTGTCATAGCCTGATTGCTGGCTGGTGCCCCCAGGGGCAGGACCTAATTCTGGAGAGCTGCTCTACCTTACATACCTCCTCTCAGAGTCCTGATGGATGTCTGTTATTTAAACTCTTGAAATGAGAGCAGAAAGTATTGAAAATTAGCATGATGAAATGGAGCATTATTCAATTAGAAAGATGAAGCCCGATTTTGAGATGCAGAATATAATTACAGGGTTGGAGCACTTCCAGGAGGTTGTAGATGGCACCCCAGCTGACTGTAGAAGAAGTACTCTCAGACTGAGCCTAGGCAGGTGATGTTCTTCATCCTCCTCCTCACAAGCACTGTGGACCCTGGTCTTGCAGTGACAAAGCAATTCATAGTGTCAACTGATGTCCAAATTCCAGTGGTCTCAACTTTGCATGTTTGTAAAGCCATATCCTCAAAACACTGTAGAATGCTGAACTCACGCCCTTTTGTGATCTGCTGTGAGTAGGAATCAGATTGTGCAAATAAATATGAAGACACATTGGAATCTGTAAAAACCTATATAAAATGTTGTTAATATTGACAAGGTTGTTATGTTATCATTTCTGATACATAAGTCAAATATATTTAGAACCCTCATCAAAAGCATAAAAACCAGGGCTATATGTATTACTTGTAATTACAACACAGCACTTACTCTCCTACAGGGATAAGCTGTGTCATAATTCTATCAATATAAAACAATTTGCATTATTTTGAATAGGACCTTGTAAACTTCATTTGTTGTAAAACTTTATGTTTTATGTATTCCAAATACTTTAAATTTAAATCCAAGTATCTTTCATTTGGAAAAAAAAAATGTTTCTAGAAGATTCAATAGGTTTAAAAGCAATCAGATATGAAAGAACTTAGGCTTCAGTTAAAGAGCAAACAAGGGGAACAAGGTGTTCATAGGTTGACCTGTTAACAGATTGATCCCCGAAGGGGCTTTAGAGACTGTCCGACCAAATACACTCAACTATGTACTTAGAATCCCGCTATACTCCATTGGGATGGGTTTTACCTGGTCCTTTCTATTCATCAACTCTTCTCACTCCTTCTGGGGACTAGTCCTTGACTTCTGACTTCTTGTATTTATGTAATATTTTGAACATCAGCTCCCTGTTATTCATTTTAACAATCATTTTCTGAAGGCATACGTCAGAATTTAACTTTAGCTTGCATCACAAGTATCTGGAGAGCTTGTTAAAACAGATTGCCAGGCCACAGATTTTCTTCCTTCAGCAGGTCTGGGGAGGGGTGGGAGGAAGCCAAAAATGTGTTTTTCTAGCATTTTCCTTGGTGATCTGATGCTGCTGGTGTATGGCCTGCACTTGGAGAACCACTGGCCTGCACCATGCTAGGCGTCATGCTTACACTAGCACTAATTCTAACAACCTTGTAACGTTAGATTTTTTGATCCACATTTTATTAATGAGGAAACTGAAACTCAAAAAACTTTAACAGCTTGCTTGAGGGCACACAATTAATGAGGATAAACCTAGGACTCTCTTTCACCAAAGCCTATGTTCTTTGAAATATATCATGCTTATTGTATTCACAAAGTTAAGCCAGACTCCTCCACAACTAATGTTCTTAGAAATATTTATAAGAAAGGAGAGAAATTCTTATATTTTTTTAATCTCATAAACTTCTTAACCCAAGACCCTGCCTCAGTTCATGGGTGAGAAAACTGCCAGCTGCAGGCTGCTTAAAACACATCTCCCTGGCACTGGTGCCCCTCATCAGATTATCTGTGTGACAAGCAATTATGAAAAGCTATGCCAATCCCTCTCAGCACCTGCAACTCATTATGGAACCAAACAGCTCAAGTGTAAGGGTTCCATTCACAAGAATCATATAAACAGATGATGTCTGAATGTCAGGCATCCCCTAGGCCAATATTCAACTTTTGTTAAGAAAAATGGAGATTTATGCAAAAGCTACGTAATGCTCTCCATATGGTAGGCCTTAGATAAGAAAGTCAGCTATATTCAGTAAGAAAGTACTCTTTGCCTCACCGGCCTATAATCTTTTGAGAACATCAACCATTTTCTGCACATGGAAGAAGACTCATAAAAGTTGTATTGCAATGGCTTGGGTCAAAAACCTACCTCAAAGTTCTAGGAAATGTTTTAAATTATTCATAGCCAAAGACAGTCTTTATGAGTCAAGGCTATATATACTACATTAATCTGGCTGACCACTTAAGTAATGTCTCTTTTTAGCAATGTTGGTATCTCCTGCCATTCCTAGCTTCTTTCTTCCCCAGCTGGAGCAAATAAATCCCAAAGCAGGTACTTAGGAAACTCCAGATTCTGGTGCTGGGGTTCAGCAACAGATTGTGGTTGGTGAAACTTATCCAGTGAAATAAATATCCAATCAGTATCTACCAATTGGGGAGGGGGTGTTTTGTGTCACAGACATGCTTTTAGACAGTGTAGAAAGTGTTTGGGTTGGGTGTTGGGTTTAGCATGCCTGTACTACTTGTATCAAAATTGAGGCAGGTGACTTCTCAAAGAATTAATGATCAAGCTTACCATTACAATAAGAAGGGAGATGCATATAGGCAAAAAATTAGACATCTACTGGATACCTTCAGTACACAAGGAGGAACAATTTTGCTCCAACCTGTGGACAGCCCTAATCCTGCCCATGCCAGCCACCCTCAAGAAAACCTGACCAAAGCAGCTCAATTGAGAAAGCTATGGGTTGAGAGAGGATTGCACACCCTCACTTATACCTAGAGAATCTAGGGAGTGAAAGGGACTCTGAATACTCTTAATGAAAGACATACTCAATGGAAATATCCCAGGTTTTCGGTTCATTCAGCTCCTGTCTAATGGAGAAGAAAATCCTTCTACACTTAATACCTACATTCACATGTGACAATTACAAGATGATCTACAAAGATGCTGGGGGAATTCATACCTACTGAAGGACTGCTAAGTCTAGAGACATTAGATTAATGAGTACAAAAAAAGATTATAAAAATTTCTCCATCTTGAAGGATGGAGAGCAGTACAAACCATCAGGATAAATGTAGAAGACCAGACCAATATGTCCTACTGAGGTCAAACTGCTGCATACTCTGTATGCCCATTTCTGTGGGTAGCTTCTATAGCTCACATCAGCCAACTTGAGGAGTGTGTCACCTACATGCCTCTGTTCATGAAAGGACAGTGCTAGAATATCATTTTGAAGTCCCAGGAAAATCACTCCTAGGTGAGCGCTCATATTCTAATCTAGACTCTAAATAAAATGCCACTCTGGAGGAGGGTGTAGAGAGATTTGAAATGACCAGGTACCTTTAGGAGTGTTGGAAATTATCTCATTGTTCATAAATTAAAATGAAATCAGATATTTTGTATTTTGAGTGTCCAAAAGTTGAAGCTGCCAGACCCATGAAAGAAAATTGAGGAATGGTAAAGTGTTCTGGAATCTAGACTCTCAGAACATGACCAGGAGTATCAAAACAGAGATTATGGCTGATCCAGGCACAACTGCACAAACCATCTGCTTTTCTGATGTCACTCCACTCCTTCACTGTTGCTTCTAGAGATAATGTTCTGAATATGTTCTTTTCATTGAATCAGGTACATTCTGGCTAAATCATGCCCTAGCCAAGCCTCTGGCCAAGGTGGTTTTCACCAGGGCAACAAGCAAAACATAGGTATTCTACAGCATTAGAGATCGCAGGCAAAGGTACCTAGTGGGTGGTGGGTTTTTATTTGCTAGATGAATTTTATTCAAATAGAGCATCCCAGGCAAAGTCATGAAATAGATGCTGTTTGTTGGGCAAACGGCAGTATTAAACAGTGTAATTTGCAAGTAGATATTTGACAGTGGGGAATAATAAGAGTGGAGGCTGAGGAGGTGCTATTCATGGAGGCACTGCAAAAGAATTTAGACTTTATTCTGAAGGCGGATGGGAGACATTGAATGATGTTAAGATGAGGCATGATGTAATCCTATTACAGTTTAGAAAGATCACTCTGGCCACTAAAAAATGAGTGGGTATAGAGGAAGGAAGAAGTGCTGTAAACTATTGCAATGATCAATTTGAGACTTGAAATAAGAAAGGAAATAAAAGCAGGAACGAGTCTTCTATGATTAGATGATGAGTGATTCTCACAGTAACCTTGAATTCTTCCTTAACAGACTCAATTTTTTGTGAGATCTAGTTAGTCTCTCCTTCAGCAAGTGCAGGGGTCACAAAGGTACTGATCAGTAGCCCTCACTCCAGTGCTACAGGCTTTGTGTCCCATGAGCTCTTTGATCACAGACTGGAGATGGAAATGGGCATTAGTCTGGCGACTGTCCTGAAAACTTGGGGAAGGGAGAGGATGGTAACTAAGAAATGCCGATGTTTAGACTTCTTGCTGAGTTCTTTACGAACCTTCCCTGACTCTGCCTGCCCCCCACCCACCATATCCCAAGGAATCAAAGGACTCATAAAAGTTCAGTTGTTGAATCAGGATAAGCTTCATTCCCTAGCATCCTTCATAACCCCAACAATACTGGGGCTCAATCAACCATGAAGAAAAAGTAGCAATGTAATTGCAAATGACATTTATATCCTACAACACTGCTGCTTTAGTGACATCCCAGGTTCATGGGAAAATAGGTTTCTCTTGCCAATCTGCTCACAGTTGTAAAAACACGCCTTTTACATTCTTTCTTCTGTAACTCGTCTCTCTCTGACCTCCCTGTTTAGATAGTGTACATCCTTGTTCTTTTCTAAAAATAACAATATTCATCTTTCGGGGCCCAAATTATGCCTCATCCTGTCCAGGTTGTCTTCCTCCTGACAACACACGCTCTGAAGGATGGCTTCCTCCTCCTTGGAACTTCTGCAGCCTCCTTCAGGGTGCCTACTGTGAGAGAGAGCCAGTGTGAGATGCTGAAGCAGGAAGGTCAGACCCACTATCTGTTGGAGGGAGACAAGTAACCAGATTTGGTAGATACAATAATTCTCCCCCACCCTCACCAAAGATGCCCATGTTGTAACCTCTAGAACTTATGAATATGTCATTACATAGCAAGTAAGAAGTAAGGTTGCAAAGGGGATAGGATTGCTAACTAGCTGCCCTTAAAATAAGGAGATTATCTTGGATTATCGGTGGGCCCAATGGAATCACAAGTGTCCTTGAAAGTGGAGGAGAGCAGCAGAAGAGGGAGTCAGAATCAGAGAGAGATTTGTAGATACTACACTCCTGAATTTGAAAAAGAATCAAAAGCAGCATTTAGAAACTGAAAAAGCCGAGGAGATAGATTAGAGTCACCAAAGAATGCAGCCACGCTAACACCTAAATTTTAATCAAGTGAAATCTATTTTGACTTCTGTCCCTAAGAACTGTAAGATAATAAATTTGCATATGGCAAGCCACTCAATTCATGGTAGTTTGTTACAACAGCAATAGGAAACTAATATACTAAATATACAGCTTAATGCCTAACACCATTTAACTCAATTATTTCCTAAAACAAAGAGAAAGAATATATATTAAGTAAATTATCACGAAACATTTTAATATTTCATGTTATCGTGCATAAGTGTTACTAAACATTCTCAGCCAATGAGAACTAGGGAGGCAGAACAAACTGCACAATTCTGGAACAATGAACATTAGCAAACCACACTGTCTCTGCTCTCAGCCAATGAAAGCTCCACTGTGCCATCTTCAGTGAGTATGTTTTGCAGTGTTGTTGTTCACTCTACTGAGACATCTCTGTTTGCCATTTAGTTTATGCAATATACTGCAATTTTGACCCATAATGGCTGACAAAAGTTGTACCAGTGATGGCACTAAGCCAATCACACATGTATGCACATACACACACAAGGAAAAATGTCCCACTGGAGACTCTTCGAGGAATTGCTTTCAAGGAAATGGTCCACAGTAAAGATGCTAAAGAGTGGCAGATATAGGGGGTTTGGTGGCACATGACATTATGAATTCTATCAAAAATGTGTCTGTGACCAAGAGGGATTGACTATCCATTTAATAGATGAAGGAAAACAGCTCTAAGACACATCATTACTTCTGAGAATTTAAAGAGAAAAAAATGACCTTATAAAATGCTAGGAATATGCCCCTAAGGGATTATTAGAACCCATATACTGGAGGCACTGAAATAACTCTTTCCAGGAGGACAGCTCCCAACCAAACAGGGTGTGCATAAGAATACTCCTGGCAGTACAGCGTAAGGAGTGCTTGGGAGGAAGTGAGGAATAGGACACTATGACAGCATAAAGGTGAGTTGAGTCATTTAGCCATTCCAGGAGGTGAGAGAAGGCTTCCCAAAGGAGGAAAGGGCCCAGTGACTCTTGAAGAAAAGTAGGATAAGCCAGGCAGAGAAATAAGAGCAGTCAAAGGTGTGGATCTATAAGACCATTTGTTACTTAGAATATGCAAATTTGTACTGTTACTTTTATTTTTCGGCTTCATCTCAGGTTTTCTTAACTAAATTGTAGGTGGCAAAATCCATATGTTATACCACTTTAAGACTCTGATACTTTTACAATGCCTTTCAGGGAGAGGAAACTAGGAAATTATTAGCCGATGCTGTCGCTTGCTCTTTCACGATCTGACCCTGCATTTGCCTTGGTTGCATTTGCTGCCGTTTCGCACTTCCCATTTTATTTATGCTGCAGCCATACCATAGGGCAATGGTAGTTCTGTGGAACTGTCTTGTTCCTTTGCATTTCTGTCTTTGTTCTTGCTATTGCCTCTCCTGGGAATTCCCCTTCCCTGTCCTCCTACTTGTCTGCTTAGGGAACCCCTGGTCCTCCTTCTAAACTAAGTTCACACCAGATTTAAGCTGCCCTCTCCCCAAGAGAAAGTTAATTACTCTCCCCACTGCACTTTCTGTTTTTCTTTCAGTGTGCTGCTCTGTTTTGCCTATTCACTGCATTACAATCCATTTCCTTTTACGTGTGCTCCACCTCCAACTAGACTGTGTCCTATTCATTGTTGTACCCACAATACTTGTCATAGTCTCCAGCTTTTAATTTATTTATTTGTCATTAATTATCATTTTTGAATTGTTATCTATGTTAAAAAAATATGTTTGGATGCCTTACTATGCCCTAACCTTGGCACTAACCTAGGAGCAAGTGAACAAGACGGGTAAGACTGGAGCTTAGACATTAGTAAAGAAAGAACAAAACTTGCAAGTAAATAGCCATTACAAATGCATAATTTCAGAAAGTCACGTACACAATAAAGAACAAAATAGGGTAATGTGAAAAGTATTTGTTGAACTGTATTATTGAATTCATGAGAAATATCAATATGTGATTTGGTACTGAATTTTGAAAAAGTCAAACTGGAATCTGTACAAGCACCTCTCATTCATGCCCTCATACACCTCAAATTGTTTAAATTCCAAAGAGAAACAAAAAGGGCCAACAATTTCAAGCTAGAAAGGTTCACAAATCATTCTTCCTTGTTTATCTGCTTGCCTTTGGTAAGAAGAAAACAAAAATGAAAAAGCTAAAACAAATATGACACCAAAATGTTAAATTACACAAACTAAATAGGCAATTCAGCAAAGAAAAGCTCAGGAATTAGTTGGTGAATAGAATAGTCATCAGCAGATATTTATCTAGTGGGACAACTTAAATAGCTTTTAAGAAATTACTTTGGAAAAGATCTTGATTTAACAATATCAAGGGAAATCTAGCCCTACTTCGAATGTTCTTCTGAGGCAGGCTAGTAGGCTGGTAGAAAACAAACTACAGCATTAAAAGGAAACAGAGAAATTCACTGGGAGCTTGCAAACTGAAACCAGATAATGTCCTTTTCCAATCTAAGTGTCAGTGACTCCACCTCGTAAGAACTTGGTTTAAGGTAGAGTGTTATTACTGTTGGTCCAGGGTAGAATCAAACTCCAGGACTCTAATTTGCATGTGTTCTATATGCATGGGTTCCCAAGTTACTCAACACTATCAATCAAGCTTCATGGATCAATATTACCATCTCATTTGTGCATAGTACCAGATCTGAGCAATGTCTCTTTTTCTTTTCATGAGAATATAGACAGTCCTCACTTTGCACAGTAGTCCAGGACCATAAAAATGACTGTGCAAAGTAATCATTAACAATTACTAGAGAAAGCTGCAATTGTTCCATGATGTTTAAAAATTTCTGTCAAAATATTAAAAACCCTATTATTGTCAGTTATAAACATACAGGGTGATGAAAAATAGTAAAATGAATATTTATTTAGTATACTTTAATTAAAAACATTAGAGACAGTGAAAGCAAAACATTTTATTTTTTTATAAAAACTTATCAGGGGTACTTTGAACAGCACTTCCCTTCTTCTCATGATATAATGTACAATATAGAGCAAGCTCCTTTTCTACATCTTGGCAAATTGTCATATTCCTTCCTAAGTTTGAATCAGCTTCCAATATTTTACCCTTTGTACTTTCAGCATTATGAAATATCTCCAAGAGTTTCTTTAATTTGAAAGTGTCACTTCCTCTAGGAATTGTTCATCCTTCATCACAACCACTTTATGGCAATAAGCGTTTGATCAGTGTTTCTTGCTGCATACACGGAGACCCTCAGGTGACGGCAGTGTCCACCCTCCCAAGGTCAGCTCTTTGTTCCACAACTCCATTTATGTTCAATTTTAATTTCTCTTCTGGCAATAACACTTTCTCTTTCTTTGCTTCATTTTTATCTTTGTTGAGCACTTTTGATTTGTTTCCAATTTTGTAAAGAGCAACATGGAAACATCACAGGGAGACAAAGACTCAACACGACTATATGCTTGGCTGTCTGTGTACAAATGGAATAATAGATGTGCAGTGACTAATCATCATAGACTTTGAAAGAAGTGACATGATTGGCCAGGCCACGATGGCAGTCTGTTATTTACTTAGTGATTCATGCACTGAAGAGCTTCCAGCAAAGTTTGTCCTGAAGGCAATTATTCACAGTTAATATACTGTGGTAATCAAAATTTCAACTATATTTTGGGACTGGAGTTACTTAATACCAGTTGTGGTAACTGAAATCCATGCATATCAGAATTGCATAAAGCAAGGCCTGCCTGTACAGCCAAATTAGCTTTCTGTTTTCCTCTCACCCATCTACATAAGGACATTTCAAGAATTCTTTTTCATCCTCTCATTTTTTCAACACTAAAGTTACTACAGAAAATCTCTCTTCCAATTCAATCTCCTTGTCTCCTCCCCACATCTTCCATCCTGCCCATGAACCAAAATGAAAACACAAAATGGTCTCAATCATAGCCTATAAAAATAAAAGGAGAAGTAGAGAAATACGTGATTCAAAGAAAAGGTAAAATCAGATGATAACTATAATGAAAAGAAAAGTATCTTTGACCTGTAAGGTCCTTGAAGATCCTGGTAAGTGCTTTCAGAATTTTTAAAAAGTCTACATCGATTTCCCGCCTCAGTTTTAATTAAAATAACTCTTCTCCGAAACCAAAGTTAAAGATCTTGCTATATTGCAAATATGTATATTTCAGGTATGCTGTGAATTAAAATAGTCTCCTATGGATAGGCAGGGGAACTCATTGTTATTTATAACATTGTTATATTCACCAAAAATCAACATCCAAGTTACAAATGAGCTGCCAGAGATCAACCAATCAGAAAATGGGGAGTATCTCTAAAGTCACAATAGCAAGAAAACGTACATAACAACAAAACATAATATGACAACAAAAGAACTTTTTATACATATATTTCTCTTAGCTACAAAACAGACCACCCTTATTTTTGCTGGTTCTTTGAATTTTATTTTCCCATTTTTCTCTCTTTTTTTCCTATCACACTGTAATTTAACATAAGATGACAATCTTTATGTGCATTGTTAAATACATAACGCCCTCTCCCAAACTGAGGAGAACATAGGCCATAGAGAACTGAGTCACTAGAGTTTCAAAATGTTCATTGGTCACCCTAAATTTGCATAAAAAGCATACCATTTTGATAAATGATTTCACGACAGAAGTGTTCTGGGAAAATAATTCTGTCTAACTTGCCCGTTTTATGGTAGCTAAAATATGAATTAGGGTGACCGAGATTTCCAAAGGCACCCCAGACAATGCATCTGAAATATCTTTTCCAATTGGCTAATAGAGGCTGGAATTCAAGAAGGAAAACAGCAAGTCTTCCATATCTTCATCTTTCTGAATCATTGAGTTCCTGGTCAACCTCATAGTGATTCCAGTCTTCCCCGATGAAGGTGGAGAAAGAAGGCAAGTCCCAAACCAACACCAGCAGAGAAGAACCCAGCAGAGCGGCAGTAGTCTGAGACTCTCACAGGGCACTGAGTTTGAGAAGAAAGGTGAAAAGAAGAAATATTGTCATGGTTTGTTGGGAGTAGAGATGGAATAGTTCCGGTTGTGAAAGAATAAAAGACTATAAGAGTCCGAATAAAGCTAAATAAATAGAAGTAGTTTAATGAACACTAGTAGAATCTCTCTGGTAGGTGTGGATCTGCTCCAGGGCTGAGCTAAGACAAAAACCACCCTGTCAGTTCCACAGGCCTAGACTGGCAAGCAGGGACTAGAAAGCAGCATGTCGAAACACTACCCGAGCAAGCCGAGTGCAACACTGATGCTGGGATTACGTAGTTATCATCTTTTCTACCTTAAACGTATCTCCCAGGCTAAGACAAATCTGGGAGCTTAGGATGTGATCCCACCAAAACATGCCAGAGGTCTCTGGGTAAATACCACCATGACTAAGGCAGAGAGAAAAATCAGAAATCCCCTATGATTGCATAGGAAGGGATGTGCTTGGCACTATTCTAGGTCACTGTGTCTGGCTCACTTTTCCCTCCCCCCACTCTGCAGCCATGCTTTAGGCTAGACTGGAGCCAGGCCAGCTACTCAGACAAAACAATACTGAATTCTAAGCCAACATCCAATGATCTAGCTGAATTCTTCTCCAAGTCTACTTATCTCTTTTTCTAAAATGGCAAGTATGCTCACAAAAGGTTCCAAATTTGCACTTTATTTTCTCCTGAATTATTCATCACCTTTTTCTACTGTGGCTGCACTAGACCACATTAGAATTATATCTTATATTCTTTCTTCTTATTCCCCATTTTCTCCAGGGAAAGGTGTTTCTCTTTAGTCTTTGAGTGTACCTGTCAAAGAGCAGCCTTCAGTGATAAGAATAATTGTTTAATATGCTCTTCTAGAGAGTCTGCAATTCCCCAGAAAATAAAATCCTACATCATAAAAGGCAAAAGAGGATCCGATGAAATTAGTTTGAACCAAGGCCTAAAGCAAGGATAAAAAAATGTCTTTACTAACTTTTGTTTTTGTTCTTTATTTAATATTCATTACCAGATGTTAGTTCAGGGCGCTCACCTCCCATCTGACAGAGTATCTGAAGTTAGGGCATCTGATTCAGAGTTCTGATTAGAACATCCATACTCTTCTATCTATGTCATTTGTTTAAACTGGTCCTGTTTCTGCACTTGGTGACATGCTCTTTTGGCAGGGCAGTGATCACATTCACAAAACGCTAAGAATGTTCTTCAGTTCTTCCCCTGAAATCCCCCCTCTCTATATATAGGCATCCCAGACAAATATACATATAGATAGATATACACACACATATAGACACATGTATATGTCATATATATGTGCCATATGTGTATCATACACACACACATACACACACACACACAACTCTATACATATTCCAACAGCACCACTCACTCTGCTGCATGTGTTTAACAATCATGATATGTCTAATACTGTACTGTATGTAATGAGGGAAGTATAAAATAAATATAGGTGGTCCTTCCCTATGTGGGGTTTATAACCTAAATAAGGAAACAAGCAACATTTAAATGTATAACAATAAAACATGCCCTTAAATATTTATTGGTGATAAATTTATCTTGGTCTTAAGAAATCCTCTGCTAGGTTTGGAGGAGAGACATGGGAAGAGATGCTGCTTGGTTTGCCCTGATAAGAGATAAATGTGTTAGGATGACCAATTTCCCATAAGACCACTTTAACTAAAACATTCAGAAGAATACCAAATCAACTCCTGTGCTCTTGTTTCATAGTACCCTGACATAAAGAATTCCACTGGCTTAGGTTTTAAAACATTAAGCTGGCCAACTGAAATACAGCTGCCAGTTTGCAACCCCTGGACTAAATAATTTTTACATTTATAATATATAGACAACAGATATGGATAATTTGATTTTCTCTCTAAGACCACCAAGCAAACTCTCTAAATTTACTGGGGTTTGAGGATTCCACTGGACTTACTGTAATACATAGTCTCTGGGGCCATAATTGAATGCCACATGGAGGCTTCACATGCTGTACTCTGGCCTTTGTCTAATTCACCTGTACAGGCCCTGGTTCTTCCACATTAACTTTCTAGAACCTAAAGGTACTAAGGAAAATCTATAGAGCTCAAAACATTTGTATCTTAATTAGAGTTAACTCTCAACAGTCCATCTGCTCTATATTTTAAGGGCCTGTGTCAATGTCAGTAGCCTTCATCCCTCAAAAATGCATCTCTATGCTTAGTCAATGAATGATTATTGAATTATTTTGAATGCAAACTAATTTTAATATTTATTTATACAAAGTTCAACTAAACGATTTTTTAAAAAGATTTTAGACAGCAATTAAAAAACACACAAGGGACTTTTGGATAATCAGGGCTACTGCTCTGAAAGAAAAAAATTGAGGAGCAGTTATTTACTTATGAGTAGGAAGTGGGGAGGAGCATCCCTTTATCCCAAATAGGCCCCCGTAGTTCTTCTTTAGGGACCAGAGAGCGATGACTGGTAGATTAAAGGACAGTAGTTCTAAACTTCAGCTGCTCATTAAAATCATCTGAGCAGTTTTTTAAAAGTAACCATGCTTTGGCTGTACCACCAGCAGAGATCTTTAAGCAATTGGTCTGGGATGGGGCCCAGCCATCAGCATTCGTCCAAAGCCCTCCAGGTGATTTCAATGCATAGCCAAGATTGACAACTGCTATTCTAAGAGAACACTTCTGAGAGATCATCCATTTTCTCAATATTCCCCTTAAACATCTTGCAGGTAGTCTTGCTAAGGCCTTCCCATCCCTGCAGCTACCTAGGGGTTAATTTTACAGTTACTTTCACCCAAGAAAAAAGAGTTTCCACTCTGGAGTACTATAACAATCTTTCTCAGATGTTAGACCTCCCTTAGCTCAAGCCTCTAAAATGGCCTACAGGGCTTGCAAAACTTAGCCATCACTCTCCTAGTGAGGCAACACATTTCTTATGCAAGTGAGTTAACCTAAATAACAATTATTAGCCACAAATGTGACAACTACTGTAAATAATGCACTCCCTTTTATCTTGGTTTTTCAAAGAGATCTTCAGGAAAGAAAAACTGCACTCTTGATTTTGCATTACTTGGCAACTAGCAATCTGTGGGCTGAAACTCCAAACAACAGTCTTTTGGGGTCTCTGTTAACTTTGTTCTAAACTTTACACAGCTAATTAGAAGTGTTCAAAGGCTCTCATTTTGAACCACTTAGTTGATGAGAAATGCATGTTTAATGGGCATCCTGGAAGACAATTTAATGAATCTAGAAGGAAAACAAAGCAAACTGATTATTATGCAATGACTTGCAAGAGCTCCTTGTGACCAGCTTGTAAATAGCAGAGCACAGAGGTAACCAGGACATGGATGTAGGCAGCTCAGATTATTAATGAGGACACCAGTTGTGCTAATGATCAAGCAGCATTTTTTAAAAATGAAATCTTTGGGGGTAGAAGAAAATATTCCAAGTTAATATCATTCAGATAGTACTTTGAAAAAATCTTACTAAACCCCCATGAGCTATTTAAACAGTTTCAGAAGGGCTAGGGGGTAAGAGGTAGGAGATATTAGGTTTGCTTGACTGAGAAGACTTGAAAGGTATCCCTCCCCTTAGAATTCTGCAGCCTCCACATCCAAGATGATTATACTAATCAGTGGTGTTTGAGCTGAGTTCCATCTATATCAATGAAGCAGTTTTTAAAATTTAATTAATCAAAGTTTGCATTAGGAATGTGGGGGCAAAATAACAAAGTAGGTACCATCTTGATAATTTCTTAAGGAAGGCAACCCATCATTCCAGTTTAATAACCTCAAGATTGTTTGGCTGGGATTCCTACTATACCCTCTTCTACCCTTCATGGGGTCATGAGAAGAGAAGTGAATATCACCCACACCTAGAGGAGAAAGACTTTGCTTAAAACAAAACTCAACTCTTCCCAACCTGTCCTCACCTTTGTCCCCTTCAACACCTTCCCTGTGAGCAGGTACGCACACACATGCACACACATTGCCTTAGATCAGGAGGGTTTGTTAAAATGGATTGCTAGGTCCCACCCCAAAGTTTCTGATTTAGTAGATATGGGGAGAGGTCCAATAATTTACATTTCTAAAAAGTTCTTAGGTGATGCTGATGCTGCTGGTCCAGAGACCGCACTTTGCCGAATCCCTACGCTAGATGTCATTTATTCCTGACAAACATGGCAAATTGCTACTACTGTCTGAACATGCCCCATGTCTTTAGGATGTAGGCCGACCCCTCTCCACAAACTCAACATCAATAAGAAAAGGCTCCTGACACTTTCACCTCATTCATAGACCTCATCCTAAACCATTCCTTTCCGCTCATCTTGCACTCCATTTCTAGACATGTTCCTAATTTGCTAACTCTGGCCTTTAGCACTGAAAAGAGTTCCCCAGGTCTGAGCACTGGGCTTCTCTCCTCCGTGGACATCTTTGATTACACTGTTTGCAGTGCCCTCAGGCAAAGGCATCATTTGGCTCAACCAAGGCCCTGGTGTCTTTTGTGCTGGCACAGGCCTTGGAAGTACGTGTGTGTCTACACATCTGTATATAAAATGATAGCATATGCAAGAAAGCAAACGATCAGCATGGGGGGAAAAGTGAATTATGAAGATAGTATTATAAACTATAAAGATAATCATGAAGCTACTAAACCATTTAACATATGCACTTGACATATTTTTAATTCTTTCTGGAATAAATATGAAGTTTGGATTGTGTGATATTTAGGATATATGTCAGCTTTTTAAAATTTGTAAATTGTTGTTTTTAATCATTAATGGGACTCAGAAAAGAGGACCCCAAAATGAAGGCCTCAGAAGCAAAAGTTTTCCTCTGACCTTCTCCTGTCCTCCTGCCTCTGAGTCCCGTTCTCCCTGAGGCTGAGCCATGGAAACCAGAATTTCTCTTCTCCAACACAGGTGATAAAAGCCAGAACCCCTTTTCCCAAAAGCCAGCCATAAAACCCAAAATTATTCCGTGAAGAAATTACCTGACCTACCTTGTTTGACTACCTGGTAGCTCCTGCCCCACACCCAGAAGGAAGGAGGCTGCTCAGAGAGGCCAAGAAGAATCTAGACAGACAGGCCTTCCTGGGTGTCCCCACTCAGTGTATTAGCATTAGATCATACCCTTTTTGTCCAATCATATTTCTACACAGCTGTCCATACTTTGTTGAACCTAAGCATAAAAACGGACAATTTCCCCTGTATCTTTGGGTTTTCATTCTGAAGGCTCCCGTGTATACATGTTAAACAAATTTGTATATCTTTTCTCCTATTACTCAATCTGCCTCATGTCAGTGATTTTTCAGCAAACTTTTATGGGGACAAGGGCCTTGCTCCCTAAATCATTCTAAATAAATATTCATATTTTGTAGCTAAAAAATAAAAAATAAAAGTAGGTTTAAAAGTAGGTTTTATAAACTTTAAAAGCCCTGGCCCTCTTTCCTAAGGACTGTCTGGCTGCCAAGCGATTATGTCCTACTGTTAGTTTTGACCCATGTGCTCCCATGTCTGGTGGGTTCCCTTGGCTCTTTGTGTGTGAGCTGTGAGATGAAGCAGTGCAATATTCCTATTGCTGGTCTCTTCAGAAATAGGTCTCTTTCTTTAACTAAAAGGTACCAATTCCTCTTCCTGCAGGACTACCAGAACAGTCATCAAAGTCAGGATTTCAACTTCTCATGATCCCAGCAAGCTTCAAACACTTACCAGCTGCCCTCTACAAAAGTAGAGTCCAACAGGAGAATTTAGCCCAACTGAGAATAAGGTGACTTACTGCT
Organism: Daubentonia madagascariensis; assembly: GCA_023783475.1. NCBI lineage: Eukaryota > Metazoa > Chordata > Mammalia > Primates > Daubentoniidae > Daubentonia > Daubentonia madagascariensis. The sequence continues at coordinate 71,932,444 of JAKFHU010002088.1, read as the reverse complement.
CTATAGTTCCTGGTCTGGACAATTTCACCTCCACTTTCTCACTTTGTTTGGGTCACTTTTATTATTTCTGCAGTAATAAAAAACTACCATTCAATGGTTCCTGCTAATTTTATTTAAAATGTCCCAGTCCAGGCACATGCTCTAAATTGTCATGACCATGTGCTATAGTTTGAATGTGTCTCCCAAACTTTGTTTGTTGGAAACTTAATTCTCGAATTCATATGTTGATGGCATTTGGAGGTGAGGCCTTTGAAAGATGATTAGGTTTAGATGAGGTCAGCAGGGTGGGGCCTCCATGATGAAACTGGTGGCTTTAAAAGAAGAGGAAGAGAGACCAGAGCTGATACACTCCCTGTGTCTCGCCATGCAATGCATTCTGCATGTTATGACACAGCAAGAAGGCCCTCACCAGATGCAGCCCTTCAACCTTGGACTTCCCAGACTCCAGAACACTGAGCCAAATAAACTTCTTTTCTTTACAATTACCCATCTTAGGTATTCTGCTATAGCAACAGAAAACAGACTACGACATCATGGAAGTGAAGAATCCCAGTGTGAGTTAAACTTCCACATTGAAGTATTGGCATTGACAGCCACAGTGGTTTCATTGAATCCATTATAAGTGGGCATAAGAATTTGGGTAGTAAAATTAAGATATCATGCAAATAACAGAAGAGATTTAGGGAAACAACATATCTCTAGCCTTTCTTTTTTCTTCTATGACTTATTTCCACTCCTCCTTAGGCTAAGAACTATAGCTGTTTCCCTTGAATACCCAGAACTTCCCATAACCTCATATGTCAAAGCCTCCTCATTTCTCTCCCTGTCATGGTCCTGACTCCTATCATCTTTCTTCTTGACTATTACAATTGCCCCTAATGAACATTCTTGGGGTCTTCCCACCTACACTTCTCTCTCCTTTATCCAGCCCTTATGCTACTACCATGGTGATCATTTTGAAATAAATGTACTCTGCTTGGGAGCTTAATGCTTATATAAACTTTTGGACATAATCTAAGTCTTATGGCATTTTCCCCACAGCCCTTCACCACCTGGAAGTATTCTTGCTTTCCAGCCTCATGTCCTGTCATTTCTCTCTCTTCTAAGAACACCTCCTCAGTCACACCAGCTCTTCAGCTTCATCTCATACCTGTCTTCCCTGGCTGTCTGTACAAGGCTTCTTGACACTTTTTATAGAGTGAATGTTTGTGTCTTCCCAAAATTAATATGTTGAAGGCCTAACCCCCAATGGGATGATATTTGGAGGTGGAACCTTTGGGAGATAACTAGGATTACATAAGTTCAAGAGGGTGCTGTCCTCATGGTGGGATTAGTGTCCTTATAATAAGAGACATCACAGAAAGAAGGCAGCCATCTGCAAACCAGGAAGATAGCCCTCACCAGGACCCACCCATGCTGACACACTGATCTGTACTGCCAGCCTTCATAATTAGGAAAAAATAAATTTCTGTGGTTTAAGCCACGCAATCTTTGGTGTTCTGTTATGGCAGCCTGAGCAGACTAATATAACCTTTTAATGTCTCCAGTGCAAAATCGCATCTTCATGGGGCTTCACATTGTTCACACACGTAGTTTCATCTGCCTGAAACAGCTTAACAGCTTTCTCTAACTTTTTACCTGGTTAACTCCTAACCCCTATTCATCTTTTAATTATATCTCCCCTATCATTTCTCAGGCAAATTTTGCATAATCAAAGATACAGAGGGGAGAAAACAAAATGGATGTAGGGAAACTGATCAATCTGGTTTTGGCAAGAGTTCCTCAACCTTTTCTCTTTGTTAGCACATAGATTTCTGTTTCATTAAGACAAGTTTCCTAGTTATGTGTGTTTCCCTGACTCAGGGCCTGATTTCCAGAGAGCTTGTGGAGGGCTTTAGCCAACAATGCTCAATAGTGTACTTGAGTCTGATGCATCTCTTTTGGGAGAAACACCTTGGGACTTAGGAACCATGGTTAGAGATAAGTAAGGTGCACCAAATTTGGTTGTGAGTGGTAGAGAAGCTTCAAATGCCAGGTTAAAAATTTGCAAAGTTTGGCAAGTTTAACTTGAATGAAAGCAGCTAGTTGTTTTAAAAGAATACAAGTGTGCAAGCCCACAATAATTATATCCCAGGACACTAAAATAACATTAAAAGAACGATCATAACACAAGTATTAGTGAACTTTGGGAAATGATGAAACAATGAGAACTATCAGTGGCCCATAGGTGGGGAATTGTGGTCTTGGTTTTCATAGTTGAAAAAAGGTCACTTCAGGGGTTGGGGGACAGTTTAGTGTGATGGCTGATAATCCCCACCAGATTTCTGCCAATAAAAACAGTTGTCACTGGGCACCAGCATGGGCTTATGAAGAACAAGCTGTACTGAACTAATCTAATTTACCTTTTGTAAAAGGTTAATAAGTCAGGAAAATACTATATATCTAACACAAATGGCTTGCAGATTAACATTTCTCACTTGCTCCTAATATCCTCAGGCTTGGGTTAGTAAACCTTTTTTCCCAAATTCTAATACAACTTTTGTTAATTAATATTGGAATTGCAAAAAGCTCAACAACAATAATTCACTCCTTATAAATATGTGCCATAGTAACTTACTGTCACTTAATAATTTACATAATTACTTTATAATTACTTATAATTTTCTATGAGCATCTATTTACAAAAAGAATTCATTGGCATAATCGCATGCTGTCTTGCATTTGCGTCTTAAATGCATTGGAATTCTTCCATCTAAAACCACATTTTTATGTGCGTGAAATATTCCAACAAGTTATTTGGGGGTATGGAAAATTATATTTTTGAAGATGTTACAAAATTAACTACTGCACTTAATAAGAAAGGTTTTCATTAAAGCCAGATATTGGTGATGTTTGTCTTCTGTTATGACCATCTCCCCTGCACAAGTTTCCTCCTCCTTTTATTCTCAGCAAGCACTAACCTCATAATCTCAAATGTCCTCAAAATTTTTCCATCCTCTTCCATTACCAGATATCTAAATCAGCCCATAGGAAATATTCTAAAATGAGTTATTTATGCCCAATAAACCCAAAGTTTTGCTAGGTCCTTTGAATATAGTTTCTGCCTTCAAAGACCTTGCAGACTAATTTGGAATCCTATTTCACCAATTTCATACTTTTTCATATTGTAATACTTTCAACAGCTACATGCATCTTACAATAAAAAAATTTTAGTTTTCATAAGTGATAGTAAATGTAAGCAAAGTGGTCAGATTACACAGAGAGGAAAGAGGTTAATTTTGTCTGGAGGGTGTGAAGGGGTGTAGAGTGGAGAAGGAGAGACTAGAAAGAGTTCCAAGAAGGATGTAGTAGCTAAGCCTTACCTTTAATGGGGCAGGGGGTATGGGGAGGGGCTTATTCCCCCTGTGAAAGTATTTCAAACTCCAGGATAGGATTTGGCAATTGATGAAATTTTCCCATGACTTCTGAAATCCGTTCACACAAAATCACCTAAGGCAACAATATATTTGCCTAAAGATAAACAAAGTAGGGCTGCTACCATGGCCATAGTTAAGCCTCTGATTGTTAAGGGAACCAAAGCTGCTAGCACGTGAGGCATAAATTACCAACAATAATAAAAAATAGTAGCAAAGAAAGAGTTGCAAATAAATAATACTGAATTTGCATATTCATATACAGGTTAATTTATATACTTATAATGCCTATTTATTTCATAATAAAAATGAATAATAATTACTATGAAGACTTCCTATTTACCAAGTATTTTATGTACATTGTTTCCAATGCTCATGCTGAATCTGTAGACATTATTATCCCCATTTTAAAGGCAACAGATACTCAGAGAGGTTGAATATCTCACCCAAGATCACACAGCTATGAAGTAGAGAAGTGTGATGGCTAATTTTATGTGTCAACTTGACTGGATTAAGGAATACTTAGAGAACTGGTAAAGCAGTATTTCTGAATGTGTCTGTGAGGGTGTTTCCAGAGGAGACTGGTATGTGAATTGGACTGAGTGGGGAAGATCCAATCATCTGGGGGCCCCGATAGGATAAAAAAGCAGAGAAAAGGCACTTTCCTCTCTTTCTCTCTTTCCTGGATCCAGGACACTCTTCTCCTGCTCTGAGATGTCAGAACACCAGGCTGTCTGGCCTGTGGACTCTGGGACTTACACAAGTGGCTTCCTAGGTTCTCAGACCTCTGGTCACTGCCTAAAATTATACCATCAGCTTCCCTGATTCTGAGCCTTTCTGCCTTGGACTGAGCCTTACTACCAGTATCCCAGTGTCTCCAGCTTGCAAATGGCCTGTGGTGGAATTTCTCTCCCACCATAATCACACGAGCCAATTCCTCTAATAAATCCACTCTCATGTATCTCTATCTATCTATCTATCTATGTATTTATCTATCCTATTGGTTCTGTCTCTCTACAGAAGCCTGACTAAGACAGATTTTGGTACCAGGAATGGTTCTAGACTAACATAATTTTAAGGATGAGTTTTCTTAATTGATTTTGGAGCTTCTAGAACTAGCTCTTTATTCTTATTAAACATAAAAATGCTAAAGACTCTATTTCTGATAGTACAGAGAGCACTGATAGTCTATGGCATGGAATTTTTACAGAGATATGCAAAATATCTGCATTTGATATTCCTAATAACCCACATATAAGAGGCACGGAACTTGGTAATTCTATACTTTTTTGAACATTTATGGAAAACAAAGGAATATAATGACTTTGGTTGTTTTTTTCTAATGTCACTGGACAAAGTAATGAAAGAACGGGATGAACGCAGGGATCCAAATTCCAGGCTCCAGCCCCACAGGAATGTCCTAAGAGCTTTGAAGTGTGCCCTGAGTCAGCATCTTCCCTGCTGTAGCCACAGGACAGAAATTGCTGAAAATCTAACACAAGCCCTCATCTTATAGTTGGCTGAATTACAACAAAAGTTTAATTCTCAGCCTACCCAGGTGTCTACTCTTAAAGTGAGGGCATTGGCTGGGGATAAAAAAAAAAATGAGGATGGGAAGGCCCTGATGAGGCTGGGGACATTGAGCTCCTAAATTCTGATGAGTCTTGTTTGCCAGCAGAATTGACCTCTCCACCCTCACTCCCAGTGATGGCAGCAGCACCTTTACCTACAGTGGCATCAGACCTTCCACCTTTACTGGAGGGAATTAACTCTGCATTACCTGAGAAGATGATAATGATCCCCCCCCCAGGTAGTTGTCTAGCAAGAATATGCTGATTCTCTGCAGGACCCCCCCACTCACCCCCACCATCCTTCTTCGCTTGTAAATCTGTAACGAAATTCAATCCAGCAGGCCCCAAAAGGTAAGGTAAAATTGTAACCCATGAGGAGGTATGCTATACTCCAAAAGAACAGCTTGAGTTTTCTAATTTATTTATATAAGCAGAAATCCAGGGAACATGTGTGGGAATTGATATTAAGGATGTGGTACAATAGTGAAAGGAACACAATTGGATCAGGCCCAGTTTATTGATATGGGCTCACTAATCTGCTACTGTTGCAGCCTGGGGAGTTAGGAAAGGTGCTAACAGTTTGGTTGGTTGGCTGGCTAAAACATGGATCAAAAGATGGCCCCACCATGAGCGAGTTGGGGATGCCTGATCTCTCTTGGTTTAATGTAAAGAAAGAGATCCAAAGGCTCAAGGAGATTGGAATGTTAGAGTGGATTTGTCCCTTAAAACCTAATCACCCACATTGATTTCACCAATACTTTAAGAGGAGCCTCTTAAAGTATTGTGAGGGGAGCCTCAGGATTCCTGAAGAGCTCTGTGATTTCTCTTCTCTGTAGGCCAGACCTTACAGTGGGAACTACAGTCACTCAATTTGAAAACTTATATTCAGTGGGAATAATTGGGTCGTGGGGGGCAAGGAAAGAATCAAGTGGCAGTACTCAGTTATCAAAGACAAGAAGGGTACAGCTACTGTCATGGACAGGAGAGGCAAACAACAGTCAGAATAGTCTGACTCATGTAAACCCATGGCATTGGCTAGTTAATCATGGCATTCCCAGAATTGAAATAGACAGTAAGCCTACTAAATGTTTACTTGATCTGTGTAAGCAGAAAACTTTCAAGTCAAGTGAGCAAAAGTCTAACTTAAATTGTGAAAACAGAGAACCCTGGTCCTTCACTCAATTCCCAGACTTGAGCCAGTTTACAGACCCAAAATCCCTTGAATGAATGAGAGGTCTGGAACCCTCCAGGAAAGACCCTGGTACACTACTGAAAATTTATACTGTTAATCTTTCTCCCATCCTTCCCCAGAGTTTACCAGGGTAACTGTGTATTGGGAAAAAGGAAATAATAAGAACTTTTGGAGGCTACTGGACACTGGCTCTGAGCTAACATTGACTCCAAGAGACCAGAAACATTACTGTAGCCCTCCAGACAGAGTAGGGGCTTATGGAGGTCAGGTGACCAATGGAGTTTTATCTCAGATCCAACTAGGGTGTCCCCAAATCCATCTTGTGGTAATTTCCCTAATTTTAAGATGCATAATTGGAATAGACATACTTAGCAGAGGGCAGATTCCCCACAATCATTCCCTAACCTGTGGAGTGAGGGTTATTATGGTGGGAAAAGCCAAATGGAAGCCATTAGAACTGTGTCTACCTAGGAAAATAGTAAATCAAAAACAATACTGTATCCCTAAAGGAATTGAAAAGATTAGTGCCACCATCAAGGAACTGAAAGGTGCAGGAGTGGTTATTCCCATCACATCCCCTATAAACTCTTATTTGGCCTGTGCAGAAAACAGAGGTCTTGGAAATGACAATAGATTATCATAAGCTTAACCAAGTAGTGACCCTAATTGCACTTGCTATACCAGATGTGGTTTTGTTGCTCGAAAAAATTAACACATTTCCTAGTACCTGGTATGTAGCAGGTACCCGGCAAATGCCTTTTTCTCCATATGTGTCCATAAGGCCCACCAGAAGCAGTTTGCTTTCATCTGGCAAGGCCAGCAATTCCTCTTTACTGTCCCACCTTGGGTATATAAAATTTCCAGTCCTATGTCACAATTTACTTCATAGGAATCTTGATTATTTCCCTTCCACAAGACATCACACTGGTCCACTACATTGATGACATTCTGGTGGTTGGACCTAGTGAGCATGAAGTAGCAACCACTCTGACTTACTGGTAAGATATTTTCATGTCAGAGGGTTGGAAATAAATCTGACTGAAATTCAGAGCCCTTTTACCTCAGTGAAATTTCTAGAGGTCCAGTGGTGTGGGGCATGTCAAGATATCCCTTCTAAGGTGAAGAATAAGTTGTTGCATCTGGCTCCTCCTACAGCCAAAAAAGAGACACAATACCTAGTGGGAGGCAATGCATTCCTCACTTGTGTGTGTTACTCTGGCCCATCTACCAAGTATCTTGAAAAGCTGCTAGTTCTACATGGGGCCCAGAACAAGAGAATACTCTACAACAGGTCCGGGCTGTTGTGCAAGCTGCTCTGCCACTTGAGCTATATGATCCAGCAGATCCAATGGTATTTGAGGTGTCAGTGGCAGACAGGGATGCTGTTTGGAGACTTTGGAAGACCTGTATAGGTGAAACTCAGAGGAGACCCTTAGGATTTTGGAGCAAGACCCTGCCATCACCCAAAGAGAACTACTCTCCTTTTGAGAAACAGCTCTTGGCCTGCTATTGGGCCTTAGTAGAAACTAAATAATTGACCATGGCCTACCAAGTTACCATGTGACCTGAGTTGTTTATTATAAACTGGGTATTATCTGACCCACCAAGCCATAAAGGTGGGCATGCATGGCAGCACTCCATCACCAAATGGAAGTAATATATACATAATTGGGATGGAGCAGGCCCTGAAAGCACAAGTAAGTTACATAAAGAAGTGGCCCAAATGCCCATGGTTCCTATTCCTGCTACACTGCCTTCTCTCTCCCAGCCTGCACTTATGGCCTCATGGAGAGTACCACGTAATTGACTGACAGGAAGAGAACACTAGGACCTGGTTTACATATAGTTCTGCATGATATATAGGCACCACCTGCAAGTGGGCACAGCTGCAGCTCCACATTCCCTTTCTGAGACATCCCTAAAGGACAGTAATGAGGAAAATCTTCCCAATGGGCAGAACATCAGGGTGATGCACTTGTTTGTGCACCTTGCTTGGAAGGTGAAATGGCCAGATGTGCAATTATATACTAATTCATGGACTATAGCCAATGGATTTGGCCAGATGGCCAGGGATTTGGAAGGAACATGATTGGAAAATTGGTGACAAAAATATTGAGAAAGAGATATGTAAATAGACCTGTCCAAGTGGGCAAAGGATGTGAAGTATTTGTGTCCCATGTGAATACCCACCAAAGGGTGACCTCAGCAGAGGAGGACTTTAATAATGAAATGGATAGGATGGCCTGCTTTGTGGATACCAATCATCCCCTTTCCCCAGCCACCCCTTTCATCATCCAATGGACTCGTGAACTAAGTTGTCATGGTGACAGGGATGGAGGTTATGCATGGGCTTAGCAACATGCATGTCCACTCACCTAGGCTGACCTGGCTATGCCCACTGCTTAGCGTACAGTCTGCCAGCAGTAGAGACCAACACTGAGCTCCCAATATGGCATCATTCCCCAAGATGATCAGCCAGCTTTCTGGGGGTGAGTTGATGACATTGGACAACTACCATCATTGAAGAGGCAGTATTTTGTTCTTACTGGAATAGACACTTACTCTGAATGTGGATTTGCCTTCCCTGCATGCAATGCTTCTGCTAAAACTGCCATCCATGGACTTACAGAATGCCTTGTCCACCATCATGTTATCCCACACACCATTGCTTCTGACCAAGGAACTCCGTTCACAGCCCAAACAGCATGGCAATGGATTCATGTCCATGGAGGTCACTGGTCTTATCAAGTTTCCCATTGTCCTGAAGCAGCTGGCTTGATAGAACAGTGGAATGGCCTTTGAAAGTTGCATTTACAGTGCCAGCTAGGTGACAATACTTTGCAGGTCTGAGGCAAAGCTCTCCAGAAAACTGTACATGCTTTGAATCAGTATCCAATATATGGTGCTGTTTCTCCCATAGTGAGGATTTATGAGTCCAGGAATCAGGGGTGGAAACAGGAGTGGCACCACTCACGATCACCCCCAGGGACCCACTAGCAAAACTTTTGCTTCCTGTTCCCACAATCCTATGCTCTGTTGGCTTATAGATCTTGGTTCCAGAGGGAGAAGTGCTGCCACCAGGAGACAACAATGAGTCCACTGAACTGGAGGTTAAGACTGCCACCCATTTGGGCCCCATAATGCCATTGAGTCAACAGGCTAAGAAGGAAATAATGGTGTTGTCTGGGGTGATTGATCTAGACTACCAAAGTGAGACTGGACTCCTACTCCACAATAAAAGTAAGAAAGAGTACATCTGGAATACAGGAGATCCTTTGACTCTTCTCTTAGTATTGCCATGCCCTGTAATTAATGTCAATGGAAAATTACAACTACCCAATCCACTCAGGGCTGCAAGTGGCCCAGACCCTTCAAGAATGAAGGTTTGAGTCACCCTACTAGGTAGAGAACCATGACCAGCTGATGTGCTTGTGGAAGGCAAAGGGAATATAGAATGGATATTAGCAGAAGGTAGCAGTAAATGTCAGCTGCAACTACATGATCAACTACAGAAGTGAGGACTGTAATTGTCGTGAGTATTTCACCCTTATTTTGTTAAGAATATGTTTGTGTGTATATATATATATATGCACTAAGCAAGTATGTTTGTTTTTGTTCCTCTCTTATTCCTTTAACATGTAATACAAGATATATATTATATATGTGTGTGTATATAAATATATATATACTTTATATCAGCATTTAAGTATTGTTAATTTTACATCATAGTATTTAATTTATGGGATATCAGGAGAAGAGTAAACATCATTCAAGGGCTTTACCTCCTCTACTGGGGAAGAGATTAGTGAGTTTTTGGTTGTATGTAGGATAGTTGTGTCATGCTAGGTGGAACAATGACCTTGTTATTGTTTTTACTTGGAGACTAAGAATGGTCAAAGCAGATGAGTATAGGTGCCAAGTTGACAAGGGATGAACTTGTCATGATTAATTTTAGGTGTCAACATGACTGGATTATGGGATACCTAGAGACCTGGTAAAGCAGTAATTTCTGAGGGTGTCTGTGAGGGTGTTTCTAGAGGAAATTGGTGTGAGTCATTGGGCTGAGTGGGGAATATCTGCCCTCAATTTGGGCGGGCACCATCCAATCAGCTGGGGACCCAAATGGAACAAAAAAGCAGAGGAAAAGCAATTTTCTCTCTTTGCTAGATCTGGCACAGTCTTTTTCTCCTGCCCTTGGACATCAGAATTTTAGGGTCTCTGGCCTTTGGACCCTAGGATTTACATCAGTGGTCCTCCGAGTTCTCAAGCTTTCAGAATCAGGGTGAGAATTACACCATTGGCTTCCCTGGTTCTGAAGCTTCTGGACTTGGACTGAGTAATGTGACTGGCATCCCAGGGTCTCCAGCTTGCATATGGCCTGTTGTGGGACTTTTCAGCCATCGTAATCACATGGGCCTATTCCCCTAATAAATTCTCTCTCATCTATCTGTCTATCTATCTATCTATTTTATTGGTTCTGTCTCTCTGGAGAACCCTGACTTTTATTCAAAATTCTGGTTTAGTTTTTCACATCAGGATGCCTATCCTCTTCTTTATTAAAATATTTTTCAAGTTGCCTGATATTGCTCTGTCTCTGCTTAACTGAAAGTGCCTTTATGATAATCTGAAGTAACGACCATCCATGATCATTCTGTGGAGGGCAATGCAGCTGCTTTCAATATAGCAGTTTATTTTTTTTTTTGTTGTTCCAGGCTGTTTTTTCCAACTCATTAGTTTCAGTGGAATAGTCTTATGCCTGTTGATTCACAAATTCACCCTCCCTGCACTTGATAAGATTTGATAAGATCTAGGAGAGCAACATAACCAAGTTTGTACCTCTCACTCTAACCTATTCAAGATCACTTCCAGAAGTCAAAATGTTGGGTCAAGCTTCTAAGTCAGTAATGTAAAGTGTTGTATAAAAGTCTCCTATTCAAAAGTATATCTGCATATGGTGTTTCATGTCATCTGTCCTCAGGATTTATCAGTGATTTCTCCTAATAGAGCACTTACCACATTGTACTTCAATTAGATCTTTGCTTAGTTGCCTGTCCAAGAAAGACTTAGTCCCATGAGTTCAGAGATGGAGACTTATTTATCTTTGTAGTCCTAAAGGCTATCACAGTATCTGACCCACAGTGGACATTGATTCAACATGTGTGGAATGAAAGAATGAGCGAATGGATGAGTGAATTCATCCAGGCATTCAGTCTTGAATGAGAACCTTTAATTTGCTACACAATGGACCTGACAATGGAGGATAATGAGAAATCACAATTTGAGCTCTCTTGGGGCCTACATTTTAGTGGAGTATACAGAAAATAAATGAATAAGTAAACAGTCTATATATATTCAGGTAATAATGGCTTATATTAATAGAGAACTTATTATATTCAAGGGATTTTCTAATTGCTTTAAATTTATAAGTTAATTTAATCATGTGCCCTCCCCAGATATATGCTATTATTACAACTGCTTTATGGAAAACAACAGGAGGAGGGAAAAATGGCGGTCTGATAGAATCGTCCCACTGCACCGCTTCCAGGGAAGGAGGTGAAAAACGCCAGCGCCAGCGGCTACCTGCGAGCATGGACCACTCACTCCAAAAACAGCATTGTGAATTACAGAGAAACAACGTGGAACACCCAGCCCAAGAAAACAGGTACAAAATTTTCACAAAGATCGGAGAGTGCACGGAGCACAATAGAGCCCAGAGCGCGGGAAGGAGGCGCTCACCAGGTCCACGCAGCGTGACCTGCCCCCCAAGTGGTTACGCATCTCCCCATACACGCAGTCAGGGACAAGCCCAGAGATGGGGCAAAGTGGTGGCGCGAGGCAGCAGACCCTGTGGAGAGGAGGAAGTTGCGAGAGCCAAACACAACTCGCAGCTGCAATATACAGAGACTGCTGAGGGCTGGGGAGGAACTGGGTAGGGACTGAGCGGAGACACAGCTTCCCGGGACAGTGCGCGGGAACCCACAGGCCGGCACTGTGCCACCAGAAGTCAGTGGGACTGGGCCCAGGAGTTTAATGGAGAGCGGAACACGCCCTTAGGGGCTGCTAGAAAATGCCGCTGCTGCCACTCGAGAAAAGCCATGTTCCCGGAGTGATCGGAGCCCGGCTGTGCGCCAGGCTGGCGGCAGCCGCCATCTTTAAAGCCGCCCACGCGGAGCTGTGAGCCGCGTCTCTAGCTCCGCCCCGCCCCGGCCTAGGGCTCTTCCACTGGGGCGAGTTAGGATTTGCCATTGGTGGCCAGGGACAGCTGCATCCGTGGGTTCCAGGTGGGACGAGATCCCGGAACTGTAGCGGCAGGACCTTTGTGTATTGGAAAGTTTGCAGCTAGTCCATCTGGTCCTGCTACCCTGGCTCTGGCCTCCGACAAGGCTGCTACGGGCTGGTCCTAGTGCCCGCTCTTCAGGTCCCAACCCTCCTGAACCCCAGAGATCGGACATTTTGAAGGTTGCTGGCAATAGTGACTCATTTGGTGTAACTGCCATTTCTCATGACAACCAAATACCTCAAGAGCCACAGGCTGAACCAGAGCAGCTCCCCATAACCCTGCCCACTTCATTAGGGAATTTCGTGCCATCCAAGAGCACTTCCAGTGGCCACTATTCCCCCCTCCCCGTGGGAACATACCCCTGGTGGAGACTGCTGGGGATAGAGAGGCCCACCCACCTCACCTTGGGGTCTAGTGGTGGAAAAGGGGTGCACAATTGGAGATCCCCCTATCAGCCAGTATCACGTGGAGACGCACATCAGAAGGACAGACACACATGGCTAGATAAGCAACCTCTGAGCTGTGTAGAATTTTCCCAATTCAGCTCTCACACTGCACCCAAAAGAAATTATGTTTCTACCTGCACCTCAGGAGGAGCAGGGTCAAAGTTATCCCTAGGAGCTACAAGGCCCCTCCCAAAGCACGGGGCTTTCACGTACCCCAACTGGGGGATCAGAGTCTGCCACGGACATAACAAAATACCTAGCTATTAGGGAGCTGTGGATTCTTATCCTCAAGCACAATTCACTAGCTTAGAGATCAAGCTGGGAGGACAATCTCACTACACCCCACTGTGAAGAGGAGAAGACAACAGGTCAGAGATAACTCAAGATCCACCAAACTTGCTAAAATACACCTAATGCAATACAGGCCACTACTTCTCTCCTTGGCTCTGCCAAGGAATGAAACTCAGGGCTTGGAGACAGGGCCATAAACTAACCCTAACACCCCCAGCTCTCGACCAAGATGCTAGATGAGAAAAAACCAGTGAAAGAACTCAGGGAACATGAAAAACCAGAGTGAAAAGGCACCCCCAAAAGAAATCATCAGTTCCCCAGCAATGGATACCAACTCAAATGAAATGGGTAGAATGACAGAAGAGGAATTTTGTTTATGGATTATAAGAAAGCTCAATCAAATTCAAGAGAAAATTGAATCCCAGCACAAAGAAACCACAAGAAAAATGCAAGAAATGAATGAAAAATTCTCCAAAGAAATAGAAACATTATGGAAAAATCAAATAGACATTCTAGAAATGAAAGAAGCATTCAAGGATCTACCCAACACAGTGGAAAGCCTTAAGAACAGGCTGGACCATGCAGAGGAAAGAATTTCAGAGCTAGAAGACAAATCCTATGCTCTAAATAAATCAGTCAAAGAGAAAGAACACAAAAACAAGAGGCATGAACAAAGCATACAAGAAATGTGAGATTATATAAAGAGGCCAAACATAAGGATCATAGGCATACCTGAGGGAGAGGAAGAAAATTTGCATGGGCTGGAAAATCTATTTGAAGGAATAATAGAGGAAAATTTCCATGGCCTAGCCAGAAATCTTGATATCCAAGTACAAGAAGCACACAGGACTCCTGGGAGACTCAATGTGAAAAGGCATTCACCACACCACATAATTATTAGACAGACCAATGTAAACACAAAAGAGGCAATCCTCAGAGCTGTAAGACGAAAAGAGCAGGTAACCTATAAAGGGAAACCGATCAGATTAACTGCAGATTTCTCAGCTGAAACCTTGCAAGCCAGAAGGGAATGGGGAGCCATCATCAGTCTCCTAAAACAAAACAAAGGCCAACCCAGAATTCTGTATCCTGCCAAACTAAGCTTCTTATACGAGGGAGAAATAAAGACCTTTCCAGAAAAGCAATCACTGATAGAATTTGCAAAATCCAGACCAGCCTTGCAAGAAATGCTTAGACCTGCATTGTACACTAACCAGCACAACAGACACCCACCAATGTAAAACTACGCAAAAGCTAAAACTCCAGAACCCAGATTCCACAATGACGCAAGAGGTAAAACAAAAGACACCACCCAATAGAATAATCAGAAATTTACCCCAAATATCAATTCTCTCAATAAATGTGAATGGCTTGAATTGCCAATTGAAGAGACATAGGCTGGCTGAATGGGTTAAAAAATACAAGCCAAGTGTCTGTTGTCTCTAGGAAACATACCTTACACACAAAGACGCATTCAGACTCAAGGTGAAATGAGGGAATACAATTTTCCAGGCTAATGGAAACCAAAAGAAATCTGGAGTAGCCGTCCTTATTTCAGATGATATAAACTTTAAAGCAACAAAAGTAAAGAAAGACAAAAATGGACATTATATAGTGGTGAAGGGAAAAATCTTACAAGAGGATTTAACAATCCCAAACATTTATGCACCCAACACAGCAGTGCCCAGGTACATAAAGCAAATACTGCTTGATCTAGACAACATAATAAATAGCAATGCCATAATAGCAGGGGACTTCAACACCCCACTGACGGAACTGGAAAGATCCTCCAAACAAAAAATAAACAAAGAAACAAAAGACCTAAACAGGACTCTAGAACATTTGGGCCTAACAGATATCTACACTACACTCCACCCAAATAACACTGAATATACATTCTTCTCATCAGCTCATGGAACTTTCTCTAAAATTGACCACATCCTAGGCCACAAAACAGACCTCAACAAATACAAAAAAGTAGAAATCATACCATGTGTCTTTTCAGACCACAGTGGAATAAAATTAGAAATCAATTCCAACAGAAACTCACATCTTCATCCAAAAACATGGAAATTAAACAATCTGTTGCTGAATGACTATTGGGTCAAGGAGGAGATTCAAATGGAAATCAAAAGATTCTTCGAACTAAATGATAATGGGGACACAAGTTATCAAAATCTGTGGGATACAGCAAAAGCAGTCCTGAGAGGAAAACTTATTGCCTTAAATGCCCACATCCAAAAGACAGAAAGCTCACAAATCAGTAAACTAATGAATCATCTGAAGGAAATGGAAAAGGAAGAGCAAAGCAATCCTAAAGCCAGCAGAAGAAAAGAAAAAAACAAGATCAGAGCAGAATTAAATGAAATTGAGAACAAAAGAACAATACAGAAGATTAATAAAATGAAAAGTTGGTTCTTTGAAAAGATAAACAAAATAGACAGGCCACTTGCCAGGTTGACCAGAAGCATAAAGGAAAGGACTCTGGTAAGCTCAATTAGAAACAAAAAAGGAGACGTTACAACTGATACCATGGAAATAAAAAACATCATCTTCGAATACTACAAAAATCTCTATGCCCACAAACATGAAAACGTGGAGGAAATGGACAAATTCTTAGAAACATGCTACCTCCCTAGGCTCAACCAGGAAGAAACATAATTTGTAAACAGACCAATGTCAAGCACTGAAATTGAAGCAGTAATAAAAAATCTTCCAACAAAAAAAGTCCTGGACCAGATGGGTTCACACCTGAATTCTACCAAGCCTACAAAGAAGAACTGGTGCCTATACTGCAGAAATTATTTGAAAATATCCTGAAGGATGGTATCCTCCCAAACTCATTCTATGAAGCCAATATCACCTTGATACCAAAGCCAGGAAAGGATATAAAAAGAAAAGAAAATTACAGACTAATATCCCCTGTGAATATAGATGCAAAAATTCTCAATAATATCCTTGCAAACCGAATTCAAATGTACATCAAAAAAAAATTCATCACGATCACGTGGGCTTCATTCCCTAGATGTAGGATGGTTCAACCTACTCAAATCTGTAATGTAATTCACCATATAAAATAAAGCAAGAACAAAGATTATATGATCCTTTCAATAGATGCAGAAAAGGCTTTTGACAAAATCCAGCATCCTTTTATGATAAGAACTCTTAACAATATAGGCATAGGTGGCTCATACCTCAAAACTATTAAAGCCATGTATGATAAATCCACAGCCAATATCATATTGAATGGGGAAAAATTGAAAGCATTCCCCCTTAAAACAGGAACTAGACAAGGTTGCCCATTATCTCCACTTCTATTCAACATCGTGCTGGAAGTCCTGGCCAGAGCAATCAGACAAGAAAGAGGAATCCTGGGCGTCCAGATGGGGGCAGAATAGGTCAAACTTTCACTATTCACAGACGATATGATAGTATACATAGAAAACCCCAAAGATTCAACCAAGAGATTACTAGAATTGATAAACGAATTCAGCAATGTCTCAGGATACTAAATTAATACACGCAAATCCATAGCCTTCATATATACTAATAAAAATCAAGCCAAGAAACAAATTAAAAATGCAATACCTTTCATAATAGCACCAAAGAAAATTAAATATTTAGGAACATATCTAACTAAGAAGGTCAAAGACCTATATAGAGAGAATTACAAAACACTGAGAAAAGAAATTGCAGAGTATGTAAATAGATGGAAAACCCTACCATGCTCTGGATAGGCAGAATCAACATAGAAAAATGGCTTTGCTACCTAAAGTGATTTACAGAATCAATGCAGTCCCTATCAAAATGCCAACATCATTTTTTGCTGATCTAGAAAAAATAATTCTATGCTTTGTGTGGAACCAGAGAAGACCCCGTCTAGCCAAAGCAATCTTAAGCAAAAAGAACAAATTGGGAGGCATCTATCTACCAGACTTCAAACTATACTACAAGGCTATAGTAACCAAAACAGCATGGTATTGGCACAAGAACAGAGATGTAGACCAATGGAACAGGACTGAGAACCCAAATATAAAACCAACCTCATACAGTCACCTGATCTTTGACAAATTCCAGAAAAACATACACTGGGGAAAAGATTAACTATTCAGTAAATGGTGCTGGGAAAACTGGATGGCCATATGTAGCAGACTGAAACTGGACCCACACCTCTCACCTCTCACAAAAATCAACTCACGATGGATAACAGATTTAAACCTAAGACGTGAAACCATAAGAATTCTCAAAGAAAGTGTTGGAAAAACTCTTATGGACATTGGCCTAGGCAAGGAATTTATGAAGAAGACCCCCAAAGCAATCACAGCAGCAACAAAAATAAATACATGGGACCTGATCCAATTAAAAAGCTTCTGCACAACCAAGGAAACTATCACTAGAGTGAACAGACAAACTACAGAATGGGAGAAAATATTTGCATGCTACACATCTGATAAAGAACTAATAACCAGAATCTATGCAGAACTTAGGAAAATCAACAAGAAAAAATCAAAAAACCCTGTTAAAAAATGGGCAAAGGACATGAACAGAAACTTTGCAAAAGAACACTGAATAATGGCCAGGAAACACATAAAAAATTGTTCAACTTCTCTAATCATCAGGGAAATGCAAATCAAAACCACAATGAGATATCACTTAACTCCAGTGAGATTGGCTCATATCAAAAAACACCCAAACAACAAATGTTGGCGGGGATGCGGACAGATTGGAACACTCATACACTGCTGGTGGGAATGCAAATTAGTACAACCTCTATGGAAAGTAATATGGAGATACCTCAAAGAATTAAAAGTAGAATTACCATTTGACCCAGCAATCCCACTACTGAGTATTTACCCAAAGGAAAAAAAGACATTCTATAATAAAGACATCTGCTCGCGAATGTTTATAGCAGCACAATTCACAATTGCAAAGATGTGGAAACAACCCAGGTGCCCATCAATACACGAGTGGATTAATAAAATGTGGTATATGTATACCATGGAGTATTACTCAGCAATAAAAAACAATGGTGAATTAACACATCTGGTATTATCCTGGTTGGAGCTAGAGCCCATTCTTTGAAGCGAAGTGTCACAGGAATGAAAAAACAAGCATCACTGGTACTCACCATCAAATTGGTACTAACTGATCAACACTTACATCACACAGGGCAATAATATTCCTCAGGGGGCGGGCAGGTGGAGGGGGGTGGACAGGATGGGAAAACTCTCACTGAATGGATGCAGGGCACATAGTTTGGGGGATGACCACGATTGTAGCTCTGACACGGGCAGTGCATGGGCGATATATATAGCCAAAGTGTTGTACCCCCATAATATTCTGAAATAAAAAAAAGAGGGACCTTTAATAGAGGATTTGCAGATGTTATGTGTTTCCTGCCCTTACTGCAGATAATGTATCCTATCTTTTTAAAGGGACACAGACCTTAGCATACCTGTATTAAGAACAAGTGTGTTTTTCATAGTCTTTTAATTTGCATAGTTTAAAAGTAGCTCCCCACAAAAACTTATTAATTACATAGGAAAAGTGGAGGAGCCTGATAGACCACCTTAATCCAGTGATCAAAGTGAACATCATTATAATATGGGCAGTGAATGCGCAGATGGACATTGTGTATCACCTGCTAGGATGTAACATTCCAACTAACCCAACCAATTTCACCAATCCAAAGATGCACAATCTGAATCTAATCAGGAGGAAACATCAGGCACACCCCAACTGAGGGACTGAGAGACATTCTACGGGATGAAATGCCTGACATGTAGTTTTCAAAAGCATCAAGGCTATGAAAATGACTGAAGAACTATTCTGGACTAAAGACATTCACTAAAGAGACTTGTCAAATCCAGCACATGATTCTGACTAGCTCCTTTGCTCTTCAGGGCATTGTTGGGACGATTGGTAAAACTTGAATGGTGTCTAAGGATTAAATGGTAACAATATTATCAGTGTTTTATCCCCTGATTTTGATGATTGTATTGTGGTTATGTAGAATAGTGTCTTCAGGATTGATGAGATATCAGATTGGTAATTTACTTTCAAATAACTAAAAAAGAAGAAAAACCTTCAAATGTTCTTTATACTGTACTTGCATATTTTCTGTAAGTTTGAAATTATTTCAAAGTAAAAACATTATGCAAAAAAAAAGAAAACAACAACAGCAACAACAGAAACAACAAAAACTAGGAGCAGAGAAATTACATAAACTTTGTGAGAGTTTTGAAAGATATTAAGTGGTTAAATTGGCATATTCTTATGGAAAAAATGATTTTTCTTTTCTGAGTGACATGGTAAGCCATTTAAGGTTATGAGTAAGAGAGAGACACAATCTACTTTATATTATTAAAGGTCACTCTTGCTCTTGTAGAAAGAATGGCAATGATGGGTGAGGACATGAAGCAGCAAAGAAAGAAATGGGAAGGCCATTGCAGAGTTCACACTGGAAATCACAATGATTCGGACCAAGGTGTTAGGAGTAGGTGTGATAAAAATTGACAAGATTTTAGATACAGATGGACACTGACTCATGGTAGTTTGATTTACAATTTTTCAACTTTACTATGATATCAGGAAGGAGCCTCATAGTAAGTTGACGAGCATCTGGACTTACAATGGCTCTGGTTTGACTTACAATTTTTCTACTTTACAATGAGTTTATTGGGGTAGTAAATGTGTTTTTTTGCTTACAATATTTTCAACTTCTAATAGTTTTATCAGAATGTAGCTCCTCATATGTTGAGGAGCATCTATATATCTCAGAAGTGAAATGAGGGGATTTATTGATGGGTATAGTATAGAAGTGGTATGTATAAGAGGAAGATCAAAATCAAGGCTAACTCATGGTCTTAGGGCTAAGCAACCATAGAAAATGATGCCAGTCTTTTCAGAAATGGGAAATTTGAGGGAAGAAACAAAATTAGAATAAATTCAGTATTCTGTTTTAAACATTTTAAACTTGAGAAAACTACTAAATATTCAAATGAAACTGTTTAAAAGATGGTTAGAAATACAGTTGGAGATTAGTGAGAGTCTAGACTGTAAATATAAATTTGGAAGTTATTAGCATATGAATGGTATTTAAAACCCTGTTATTAGATAAAATTCCCTGGGAAACAGAGGCAGATAGAGGAGTGGGGTGTAGTCTGAGGACTGAGTGTTGGAGCGAGAAATAGGAAGTAGAGCCCAGAGTGGAAATGGATAAAGCCAGGCTAGTGAGGCAGGAGGAGCTTCAGTAAAGAGCACAATCACAAAACACAAATAAGAGAAAAATTATTTTGGAAATATGATGGGCTAGATATCTTTGCTCATCCTCTACTGAAAACAAGTAAAAGTGAGAGATACAATAAAAAAACAAAAACTAGTATTGTAACTATATATATGTATATGTACACATACACATTTGACATGTGTATATATTCTTTAAAGTGTTGAGAACAGACAATATCTAAAAAAAAAACTAAAACCCAAGAGAAAGCAAGAACCAAGAGAGGTAAGTGGAAACATGAAACTTCTTTGCCTTGAGGACTTTTGTCAAACATGGTAAATCTGAAACTTAGTTTTTATCATAAAGAACAAAGCCCTAGCCCTGCCAAAGAAATGATGCTTAGTAGAACAATACTAACACCCATAAAGCTGGAATCCCAAAGGGTTTCACCTCGGTAAAAGTTTGACCCAGAAGTAAATTCTCCCTAACTATTCACTTCACTTTGTAAGAGAGAGCATTGAACAGATCTAAGTAAAAATTAAAACCCTAAAAGATATAACCATACACCAACCACATGAATATTTACAGGCCAATTCATATTAATTAAGTAATGGCAGGTTAGCCCGGTTAAGAAGCAAATAGGACAACTAAAATGCAGATCAGGATTAAATAACCAGAATGGAGCACAGAGAGACAAAAAGACAGAAAATACTACAAAATATTAAGAAACATGAAGAACAGAATGAAAATTTTCTATCAGACAAGTAATCAGATTTTTAGAAGTAAAGAGAAGAAACCAGAGCAGAGAACTAATTGAAGAGATAAGAGCTCACATTGTTTGGAATTGATGGAAAATACCTATCCACAAAAATTCAAGAAATCCAATGAAACTCAATAAATATATAAATAAAAAGAAGCTCACATCTAAACACATTATCATGAAAATGCATATTAAAATGGAGAGAAGGGGGGAGAAAGAGAGAGAGAGAGAGAGAAAGCAGCTGGAGAAAAATGGCATGACCTTCACAGAAGTGTATTTGTATTAATAAGTGACAGATGACCCATCAAGAACAACAATGGAAGACAGTAGGCAGTGGAATCTCTTGAAGTATCCTAAAAGAAAACTACCAGTCAAGGTTATATTCAAAAATATTTTTCAAAAATAAGGCAAACTGAAAACATATCCAGGCAACTAAAACTTGTAGCAGAGCCTAGCCAAAGGAAACTGTGAAGAAACATGAACGTCAGACAAAAGAAACATGGTCACAGACAGAAAGCTTGAAATACGAGAAGGAAAGAAGATCAAAGAAGTGATAAAAATGTAGGTAAATCTAAATTAATGTTGACATAAATCGATAAAGAAATTTTTTTTGATATTAAAAGTGGAATTAAATATAAAATACACAATTACAGAAAATAAACACCTTCGGAAAGTCCTATCCACTAGATGATTCTCCCAGCATGAGAGGGCAGGACATCAGGAAAGTTCCAGGGATCAGGAGAACTGAAAGGATGTACTGAATAAAAAAAATAAAATACAATAAACTGAGAAATGTAACAAAAAGTCAGCCTAAGAACATCTAGTCGTAGATCTTCATTTTACGGAGTGGGAGAGTGAGGGCCAGAGGGAGAACAACAGAAAAAGGCAGCTCAGCTCCCCTGGGGTGGATCAGCCTGAAGGGATAGAGCGTGGTTTAGTGCTGGTCCTTCTACCTCACCACACCTTTGCAAGTGGACCCAGAGTCAGCCAAACCCAAGGTACAGCTTCAACAACATTAGTTAAATCAAACTTCTTATGTATTTTCTAAATTTCAGCAAGATAAAATCCAAGAGCAGTGCTCTCATTTAAGGTTCTTTGTTCTTCCAGCTTTCAGCTATCATTTGTACAAGCAAACAGTGCAAATTCCTCATAAAGCTGTAGCTTAGAGGTTACATCCTTATTATACATCTCCTGGGTGTCAACCAAGATATTCAGTCCCACAGGGAGAGAGTCAAAAGAGAAATGACTTCATTCTTTCCCCTAAAACTGCCTCAACTTCCCCAAACAATATTGTATTTGTGCCAGCAACAGCTCTGCATATTACACTTAATGCAAAAACTGAACCTGTTCCTTCACCGATTCCAGCTTTCTAATTATATTTAAGAGTATTGAACATTAAGCAACCATATCTGAGGAAGCGACTCCTTTAACTTTAGAAGCAGAAATACATTGAGCATTTTTTAACCTTTAAAACATGTCAAGGGCATAAATAAAAATATACCAAATTGCCTCCAGAAGAAAAGAACACATCTTTAACACAAATGCCTTGGCAACTATGTAAGTAAGAGGTTATTTTCTTCAGAAATGTTCGGAATGGGTTATTTCCTTTAAAATGTTTTACAAAAAAAAAAAATCCTGCGTTTCATACTGGGTGGCTGATGCTTCAAAGAAAAACAAAATAAAAATGGAACCAGGGAAATGTTATTTGAGAGATTCCCAACAAGAGTTGCTGAACTCTTAAAAAAAAAAAAATGTAGCAATGCCCTCCCAGCAGCATTTGGAACATTAAACATTGCCTTGCATGTAGAAAGAAGTTAGATTTTCTTTATGGTCTGAATTTTTAGGCAGTTTTGGCATCAGCACCTCAGATATTCATGAAGATGATCTGTCTCTTTGTACACACACTGGATAAGCCCCTGGTTTAGACTGAAGAATGCCTATTCCAAAAGTGATTTCTTTTGAACAACAGAAGGTCATAACTGAAAACAAAGATAACTATATACTGGTCTAATGGCTTTAATTTGTAGAGAAAGAAATTAAAAGATAAAAAGATTTTCCCCAGGATATGCCCTTGGCTACTTGAGAAACCCAAACTAAGACTTGGATTTCTTGAAGCTCAGTGATCATGTTTCACCATCACCATATGGGCCACAATTTAAAAAAAAAAAAATTATACTCAAACATCATCAGCAAATTTCTTCTGTTTTTGAGATACAACATACTTTTATTTCTTTCTTTTATTTCCTTTTTCTTTTTTTCTCATTCAGAAAACAGTTCATAAAATCTATGCTCTCTTGACATCCAGAGATTCTTGAACAGATTTTGCTACAATTTTATTTTAAAACGTGAAGAAGTAAACAAGAAAAAAAGTACCTTTGGGGAGATGGGCATTTAAAATAAAAGAATAAGACAGGAATGATGAAAAATAAAACTAATATATGTGACTACATTTTTCCCACAGTAAAACATTCTAAGAACGAAATAGCAAGTTCTCCATAGCAGGGTTTATTATAAAGACAGAATCTCATCCCAAACAGCTTTCAGATTCAGCTGTGGAGTACAGACCTTCTGCCTTAATAAAGGACAGTTGAGGTTGAATACATTTAAATTGCAGTTGCCTCAGAACACAAAAAGTGGTACATCAGGCTGCTTAGCTCACAGAAAAAGAGTAGTTAAGGCAGTTCCATAAAACAAGACAATCCAAATGTGAGATAAAAGTGATTAAGTGATATCTCCAAGTCAGACACTAAAATATGGTCCTGCTGTGAGTATTACTTTTAGCATTTGGCAGTGATGTGTGATAACTCAAGACTGTACCATGAAATCATTTTTTTTTTTTTGTGGCTTTGGACCCCTGCGCAAGGATTTCTAGTTAATTTAGTCGGGATTTCATTGGAATACTGTTCTCAGGTGAGAAAAGAAAGAGACCATTATCTATCTAGTGTTCCACTCCAAGAGTTATCTTACTTCAAACTGTCTTTAGTGGAAATCTGGAAATTTTAAGATTAAGTCTATACCTAAGTAAGCTTGAAACCCAAGAGAGTAAAAATGAATAACTTTCAAAAATCTTTTGCTTTAAATATCTAGATAACTGAAGCAAGGGATATCAGAAGTTAAATTAGTTAGGCAATTGCTTCCATTTTCTATTTCACTTGACTATGTAGATGTATCCTAAGTGCAGTGTGATGGACTGTGCAAATATCTTAGTATTATAAGACTTATGTGTGTCCTAGCAACAGTTTTTTGAAAAATTATGACCATCCTTGAAACAGTCAAACATGCTTTGAACCATGGAAGGGACTGAGATGCTATGAAAAGGACGTTGTAACTAGGAACCAGCGCCCTGCCTCTGGTTTTGGCTCTGCTATAGTTAGCGATGGCCTTAACCTGTTTTCACTGCATTATGCTGTGCTATAGTAATACATAGCCCCCAAATATCAATATCTTGCAACAACAAAAGTTGGTTTTTTTTTTTTTTGAGACGGTCTCGCTCGGTTGCCTTGAGTAGAATGCAGCAGCATTATCATAGCTCACTGCAACCTCTAACTCCTGGGCTCAAGGGATCCTCCTGCCTCAGCCTCCCAAGTGGCAGGGACTACAGGCATGCACAACCACACTTGGCTAATTTTTCTATTTTTAGTAGAGACAAGGTCTTGCTCTTGCTCAGGCTGGTCTCGAACTCCTGAGCTCAAGTGATCCTCCCGCCTTGGCCTTCCAGACTGCTAGGATTACAGGCGTGAGCCACTGCGTTCAGCCAAAAGTTTATTTCTTGCTCATGGTACATGTCAGATGAAGGTTGATTACATCTCTGTTCCCTGTCTTCTTCATTCCCAGACCCAGGCTTAAGCAGCATCCTCTATCTGGGATATGCTATTCTTGTGGCAGCAGGAAAAAAGAACTATAGCACATTCACAGGATGGGTCTTAAAGCAAGTCATGGGACTAAACCTGATCTGAAAGGAGCAGAATGTATAATTTTCTCACAGGACAGCAGTAGATAATTGAGAAAAATATACAATCTACCACAGCTCATTCTCTGGGTCATAAATACACATTTCTTTCCCTTGTGTCCTTAAAATACATTCATTCTCCCCTGAAAAAAAGAGATATAAAAGTCTCATATAATTTCAGTATAAGACTCAAATCCTGGGACTTTTTGAGGGTGCCTACAGCCTTCTCCTACATGTGGCTTCTTTTGCCCTGGAAACCTATGAACTAAAAAGACAAGCTATACGCAACTCATACCCCCAACAGACAATGGTAGAAAAGGGGTAGAATAATTACAATAAACAACCCCACACAGAAAGGAGAATTGGAGGCACCTAGAATCACTAGTCTAAAACAATTTCGAAATCATACTGGACAGATATCGCAAGGACCCACTCCTCCAGGGCTGGGGAGTGATCTTTGATTAGGCCCCTGTTGGAGTTCTTGGTTCTGCTCTCTGGGCCTCCATTAATTTTCTCTTATCCTTGATTCCATATGAAGAGGACACTGGAGCCCTTTTAAGAGGCTGAAAATCTTTCTCAATCTGCTCTCTACTTTGTAGAATTTTGAAACCCTAAAGATCATATTAAGTTTTTAACATTCACAGAAGTATTTAATCCAAACTGGGGATTCTTTTGGCCATATAACACTCTCAAAACACAAGTTGTCTTTTTTTCCATTGGACTCCATTCAACTCCAAGTTCTAAAAGCCATGCCCATGATTATTTTCCAGACTGGCCTTCTTCTCTCTCTCTCTCCCTCTCTCTCCAGACTTAATTTCAGACACCTTGAGCTTAGCCAGCTTCTGTGAGAGAATATATCCTCAGCTTCTTTTCCATGGTCCATTTTGTCCAAATGAAAGTATTTGCTAGATATCGCATCAGTAAATAAGGAGACCAATGGTTTCACCCTTGATTTGTTCTTTCCTTCCAGTCTGAGTTTTATTAACAATTGGCCCTTGGTGTTCAAAATATTTTTCAATATTATCTTTTACTAGTTGAAGATGGGAAACAGTTACATCTTTTAACACTGACATGAAAGAAAATTTTAAAAAAATTTTAGGAATATTCTTTAAATGTAATAATTATACTTTAAATACTTACAAAGTATATAGTATTATAAAAGTCTAATATGAATTTGATGCATTAATTTATACTCATTCATCATCATGGAATCAAACATACATGTTCAAGACATAATTTATTCTTCCTATAGAAATGTTTGATGAGGACATAGATTCAAAAACCTACTTACTTAATGACACAGTCTCACAGAGGCCAATCTCACACATTAAGGGAACAATAAATCTAGTTAATGTTTTCTCCACATGCAAAAGTAAACTGTACCTGAGGATAATTAGTTTGTCCAATATTACACTGTTTTAATGGTAGAGCTTGCTCCTAGATCCTGATACATAGCCTGATTTTCTTTCTACCCACCAGGACCACACTATACTATGTTCATATGCAAAGAAATCCATGATAATTGCTATTATTTTGAAACATATGAAATTGCCAATAGTTGATTATTTTTGACCTTCAAAAACTTCAACTTCTATAGTTCAACCTAATACCAAAGTAATTTTATGTTTTGGAACTCTGACCTTTTTTCTTAGTCATACTTTCTAACACATTAGAAGTATTACACATGATTCTGGTAATACATGTGATTATTTGTGTGGTACCCATAAAAAGGATTAAATAACCTTGAATCATGTTACTATGTTGAGATACATCTCTGAAATTGGGAGCTCAAAAGGAATCAGTGTTATATACAATCATTTATACATTTGTCCCAGTGGAGGTGGTTCCTGATTGTGACTGCCTAAACTCAATGCAAAATTAGAAATTTGTTTGTTTGTTTGCATTGGTTTTCCTATCATTCTTTTGAATGGCTGTGTTAGTAAGCAGAGTTGGGGCTAAAGCACTCAGCCCTCACCATTCACTCCTCTGTCAACCAGGTGAAATTTAATAGCTAGGCCTCACTGTAACTACTAAATTAATGAACCATGTTGGTTAATTCTTTGGAAAATAATCAAGCCATTTGCTGCAAAGCTGGGAGGGAGTATAAGTCCATCCACCTAGGAAGGGACACCAATGTGGATAGTTTTTTAATTTGTAATGAGAGACTCAGGAAAAGGCAG
Organism: Daubentonia madagascariensis; assembly: GCA_023783475.1. Taxonomy (NCBI): domain Eukaryota; kingdom Metazoa; phylum Chordata; class Mammalia; order Primates; family Daubentoniidae; genus Daubentonia; species Daubentonia madagascariensis. Next base: position 71,905,137 of record JAKFHU010002088.1, on the reverse strand, counting down.
GATGGCTGAGGACACACAAAGGTATACTAGCACACCATCCATTGTAACAAATTGCAATAAACTAAATAGTCCTATAATGGGAATTACTGCAATTACTTTTCAAATCTTTTGGTTATGTCAATGAGAAAGTCTCAGTTTGATGAGACTTTCTGCCTTTAATATCACTCTAATATTGGCTAACACTAACCAAAAGAAAGAAGCTTTATCCTAAGAGGTTCTTTAGGCAATAAAACTGACTTGTAATATAATTGTGTCATTTTATTCATTTTTATAATTATTATCTATCTGTGCCAAATAAGACTGATTTTATAGTTATATAAAGTGATATGACAATTTCTTTTAAAACACATTTCTTTAAGTGAAAAAGGTAAGTCAAGTTGAAAAATGTTAAGAAAATAATGCAGGTGGCACAGAAATTACTGAAATTTGAGCAACTTTTCTTAGAATACATCTCAAACTCAGTACTCAGCAGGGGTAGTTTGTCTCCTAGAAGACAGTTTGAAATTTTGTGCAAACATTTTAGTTATAATACTACAGAAGTTTAGTAAGCAGGGATCAAAAGTTGATAGAAGTGTTGCAATCCATGTAATATTTCTACCCTAAAAGAATATTCCATTAGATAATCATATAGGTGAATCTCCTATTTTGTTTTGTTTTGGTAATTTTTTTTGAAGTAAAATTTATATACATTAATTATACAGCCAAATACATTTTTACAAATGAATACTCCTGTGCCCAGAACAATATATAATGACCACTATCTTAGAAAACTTTTCTTTATTCCTCCAGTCCATACTCCCTACCCAGACTTAACCACTATTCTGATTTCTCTCACCACAGGTTGGTTTTGCCTCTTTTAAACTTTTTAAATGTTTTAAATTTTAAATTTAAAAGTTTTTAAATGTTAAATTCATTATATAGTCTATTGTGATTGTCTTTCATTTAACATTTTTTCTGTGAGATTCATCCATATTATTGCATGTAGCAGTAGTATGTCCATTTTCATTGCTATATATTCTACTATATAAATATACCATAACTTACCATTCTAATAGTGATTGACACAATGACTTGTTTTCATTTTGAGCTGCTGTGATCATTCCTGCACATATCTTTCGTGAACGTATATGCTACTCTCTGCTGAGTATATATACTTGGGAGTAAAACTGTTGGATCTTAAAGTAGCATATGTTCAGCTTTAGTAAACCTTGCCCTACAGTAGTCCAAAATGATTTTACCAATTTACACTCCCATCAGCCATGTATAAGAATTATATTGCACTATGTCTTTACTTGGTTTTCTTAGGTTTGGTTTTTTTCTAAACCATTCTTACGGGTGTATACTCTCAATTTTAAGCGTCTGCACCTAGATGCCATTTGCTCATAAACAGTAGTATGTTTGCAAGAATTAAATATTTGCTGATTTTTTTCTTAGAATTCAACTGCTGCATAAATGGAGGGAAGACTGTATTCTATTTTATTTCAAACTACTAAGAGTTGTTCACTTTATCAGAAAATTCTACCACTGGTGGCAACATCACTCTTGGTCCTTGAGTCTATAAAAAAACCAATATCCCCGTATCAGTTTGCTGCCACATGCACAATGTTTCCATTTACAGAAATGACTATAGAAATGACTATTCATTATGTGTACTAAGGCTTATTCCTGTGCATGTCTGAGGATTTACATATTGAAATACACTATTATTTCATCATAAATAATTTTTCTTTTATTGTTATGTATATTACATTTAGGACCTTAGGATGACTCTTTTAATTAGTGCATAGTTAGGTTATTTATATATACATATTATACACACACAAATATGTATGTATTTCAAGATAGTACAGAAGACTCTACAAAGTATTTCTTAGAAAAATGATATGTTGATTTGATAGGGCTGAGATTTCTGCAGTAATCAATGAAACTGCCCTTTGATTGTAAATCTCTTGGAGGTAAAGAAATGGGGAAAAACATGATGTCCAAGGAAACCCTGTGAATCAGTGTTTTTTGGGAAAAAGATCCAGTCTATTGCTAACTTGCCAGCCCCAGCCACTTCATCAATTTTCTGGCCCCAGCTATCCTCTGCCACACTCCTCATGGCTCTTTCCAGCCCACCCAAAAGAGCACATGACACTGTATGGACAAATGCTTTAGTATTAATAATTTCTCTACAACTAGGAATAATTGCCACCCTAAGCCACTCACCAATCTGACTTGAAATACCTCTTTTAAACACTCACTTCTATGCTGCCAAAATGGCACATTTTAGAAACAGCATTTCATAAAAATAGGAACTTGCTCTATTATAGTCTCAGGACTTGCCCATGAGATCAAAGATCAAGGACATATGAAGCCTTGATACTGTCTGTGTGATCTGTGCTCTCTACCAGTGACAACTTTGCCAAAACTCTTTATTTTTGTTTTTAAAAAAGCATGCTAAATACTCTTAACTTGCTTTACATAGCTATGTCCATGGAAAGTCTGCCTGGTGTGACATAGACAATACATACTGCAAGTAAATCCTTTAGTCTGAGAAAAATGACCAATGATCCAAAGCCCTGGTGAGGATTTTATTAATTTAGTTATCATGGTAGGGTGATGCTCATGCAGGCATATATATGACAGAATGAAAAGTGGAAATATGGAAACCTAGCCTGGAAATTTCCAGCAAGAGAGAGAGAAGGAGAGATCAAGAGGAATCAATATAAGCAAAATTGATGCTATAGCCATAGAAGTACTTAATACATTGATCACTTCAGGTTGTGCTATTTTCTTAATTACATAAAATCTCAGTGGTACAGAATGAAATTAACCCCCAAATCTTCAATTTGATGGGAACTTTTAATATTTGATTTTAGAGAAAAAGAGTTGAATTAGTCACAAATCAAACAAAAAACCTAATAGGAACAACTAACATGTATTTTCTGCCCACCCCAAGAATGAAGAAATCAGGAGGCGTGCTTATCAAATTTATGCATAATACAGCTAAAACAGTATATAACAGAATTTGGACCCAAAGTGATCCTGACAAGCTGAATCTCTAGACTAGTGGTTTAAAACCCTGGCTGCACGTTGTCATCAGCTAGGGAGCTTTAAAAGACCAGCTATGCCTGGGCCCTACCCTCAGAAATTCTAATTTAATTAGTCTGGGTTAGGGTCCAGGCATCAGTAGTTTTTAAATACTCCCTAGGTGATTCTGAAATGTAGTTGGGGTTGAGATCACTGCCTTAGAGCATGCCAAGGTTCACTCTAATAAAGGGTCAAATGCCATGATTGTCAAAAGTGATGAGCAGGTGACCAAGGGGAAAGTGACACAATGCAGAACCTAACTGCTGTCTTAGAATGGAAAGAAAGAAGACTCAGAGAGAGACATAGCTAAAATCCACAAGTACTAGTAATGGACAACATCATCAAGTGCTTTCCCTGTGCCATGCACTGAGCCAAGGTGCAAAAGCATGGGAACAAAAGTAAGCTCCCATTTGCCTTTATAAAAATAAAAAATAAAAATAGATGGAGAGATAGACAGATAGATACGTGAATCTACATGAAACATTTGGTGCAGGATGCCCAAGAAAGTAGATGATGGTTACCTCTGGAATGTGGGATTAGAGGAAGAATCATTCTTATTATATAGTTGCATAATAATTTGAACTTTTAAAAAATGTTTACTACATAAAATATTATTATCATAATAATTTTAAAAATATCATTATCATAATAATTTTAAAAATATGATTTAAATGACAGCAATTTCTGATCTTGATGAGGACTGTTTTTTTCACTAGGTCCCCAAACTCACGCCATCCGTTTCCTCTTTCTCCAACAAGAATAGTCAGGATTATTTTTGGATAATCCCCTTTGTCCATTTCTCATTCATTACACATTCCTAAACTGAGTTCTGCTACTTAGCAATAACCTTGATACTTTGAACTGACACTGGGATTGGAACTTGCTGAAGGCCAAACCAGTACAGATCCACTGGGAACATTTTGCCATAGAAAATTAAAACTTGGGAGTGTGCCACCTGCTGCATAGTTATGGGTATCCTCAGGGTGTTTCAGTTATACTATCAGTGTGTGTGGTTAGTGGATGGGCTAGAAAGCAGCCCATGACGGCTGTGAGGGAAAATGATAGGGATAAAATAGAATTGGCATTCACTTGCAAACCCTCTTCTTTTTGTAGTCCCTTGGGTTGCCAAAGCTCTACAAAACGTTTAGCTCTCCATTCTATTGATCAAGTCCACCTTTGATGTTCTCTTTAAACATACAGCCCTGGAGTAGGAATGTGGGAGGTATTGGGGGTGAAAGAAGAGCAGACAGCCAAGCATCTCTCCCCCAACCCCTACACACTTACTCTTTTACTAGGAGCATCCCTGCTCCAAACTACCTGCCAGCAAGAAACCACTTTTACTTTCATAGAGAGGAAAAGGCACCAGTCCAGGGAATAAGAACACCTAGGATCTATTGCTAATTTTATTGTGTAGTTGCAGAACATTAGGCTACCCGCTTCACCTGTGAAAGGAAGAAGCTTGGAAGGATGAATTTTACCTTTCCACTCATGTTCCCCATCTTTGGATAGTGCTTATATTTAGTAGAATATTAGCCTTTATAATAGTAGCTAATGTATTCCCAACTTCAGTCTACTTGAAAGCAGTGGCCTATAAAACCTAGGCCCAGAAGATAGAAATAATGTTGAGTGCCATGTAATTCAGGCATCAAATATCATCATACAAAATAGCTTTCTGTGTGCATCCACCAAACAATCAATTCCTCTTCTCAGTTGCCCACTTGGCATGGAGAGGTAGACACCCAAACCATTACAATGTCCTCATTGCCACAATAAAATTTGCTGTTATATTCCAAATACTGAATGTTCTTGTTTTATAGGTGCATGTTCAGATTTATCTGAATGTAAAAAAATGCAATAAATATCACTACAGTAATATGTAAGCTGCCTTAGGACTGTCACTTTATGTTCTACTGGTAAAGTACAAAGGAGAAATTAACTCCCCTTCAAACAAGAAATCTTAATCTTTTTGAAACTTTCTTTCTAAAATGACAGTTTATAACTTAGATTAAAAAGAGTCTGAGAAGAAATCTTTTTAATGACTTGACTAGAAGAGGGACAGTTTATTGAAGAGATGATTAGTATGCAGAAATCAATTTATTCTTGAGAAAACCAAATATCAGTGAATCCAAGTGTGTGCATTGTAACAAAACTTTATGTTAACCTTTTTTTACAAGAGAGATCATTACCAATCAAATGGATTTTAGTTTGCAGAATTTTATCAGAAGATATCATCTGACCCAAAGGAGAAAATGCTAAAACAGGATCAAAGGAAAAATCACATCTTGATTTACAACTCATATTTTCTGATCAGACTTACAAATCCAGCTAAAGTGTTTAATCAATATAGAGCACTTAAAAATGATGTCAGCTATAGAATGCTTTCACCTGAAAGCAGTGCTTAAGCTAACTTCCTGTTAAAAAAATACAGTAAAAGGTTTTTTTTAAAAACCTTGTTTCTCTTTAACATTTATTTCTCTAACTTAAATCTAATGCCTAAGACATTGCATCAAATTTAACCTGCTTCTCTATTATTGGAGAGGCTGCATAAAATAAAATAATAAATATTCAAAATAGCTACATCAGTATTTACAGGCTGACTTGTAGGACTTTGAGTGGACAGGACGTCTGTCTTTGCATTTAGAAGCCCATATTTTACTTGGACTTATCAGAGGTAACCAATAGCTGCTGGGAATATCTCAGTCATATTCCAGGTGTAAGGCACTGAATCAAGAGTGTCCAGTTTTCTCTATGTTGGTGTTTAGAAATTAAGCCACTTTCATTCAAATATAAAAAACTAAGAAGGTCTTTGGTGTAAGTCAATAACATCATGAAGGGTATAAATGGAGCAGAAATGAATCGGGTCACTGAACCTTGGACTATCAGCTGTAAGGTCACTCCTTAAAGTTGAAAGCTGTCAGTTAGGATGACTAACCGGTGAGCACACACGTGCACAGAGGGAAGTAAAACTCAGTGGAAAGCAACCAGGGGGAGGAGGGAGGAGAGGAGGGGAATAAAGCAACCTAATAGGTACTATGAACACTATTTGGGTGATGGTCACACCTATAGCCAGGACTCAAGCATTGAAAAAAAGATCCATGTAACCTAAAACATTTGTGCCCCCTTAATATTTTGAAATAAAAAATAATAAAATAAAATAACTAAAAAACAGAAAGCACAGCTTCACACAGTCAATAGCAAGTATAACAGGCTGATGGGTCTACTAAGAAAAAAATTCTAGTTTCTACAAGCATTTGGATGAGCTTATTGAAAGTAGTTATTAGGGGAAGTTTATAATGTTTTTTAGATCAATAAAGGTAATTGTGTCAGGTGCTTGACATGAGAGTTTTTCATTTAATTCTCACAAAAGCTCTCTAAGCAAGTATCCCTATCTTTAGTTTACAAATAACGAGAAGGTCAAAGGCTAAGTAAATTGCATTAGGTCACATGATGAGTGATGGAGCTGAGATTTGAACCCAGTTTGATCTGATTCCAGAGCCCATAAGCTTTCAAGAGAAAAGACATCTCTGAAACACCAAATACGTCTTGGGGCCACCATCAAATGCAATTATCTGTTGCCACTATAACGCCACAAGAGCTAAAATTGCAAAACCTTGCTGGCATAAAATAATAAACTTTTTTTTTGCACACCAACCTACTGGTCAGCGAGGCAGCTTGGCTGGGCTTGGCTGAGCTTGGCTAACGTGATCTAGTCTCACCAACATGTCTGTGGTCAACTAGAAGGGGGACTGGCCAGTCTAGAATTTTCTCAGCTAGGAAGATTTGTCTCTCTTTCACATGGCCATTTGTCCTCCAGTAGCCTAGCCTGGGCTTGGTTTCATGATGAAGACAGAGGTCTAAGAGAAAGAACAGAAGCAGGAAAGGCTTCAGGAGACCTAGGTCCAGAACAGATGCACTGATACTTCTGCAATATTTGATTGGCAAAGGCAAGTCAAAAAGCCAATTTGGATTCAAAGGGTGAGGAAATAGATTCTACATTTAGATCGGTAGAGCTGCAAAGTCACATTGCCAAGGGCACGTACAGAGAGGGGTGAAGAACTAGAACCGTTTTGCAATCTATCTAGCACATGATGCAGAGATGAAAGAATAGTAGTGTAGACCAGGACTGATTTCTCGTCCATTTATTCATTCAGTAAATACTAATTGATCCTTACTATGGTTCAGGTACCTTATTGGTATTGAGAATTCCAGGGGTGAATAAAAAAGATAAAAAATACTCTCCAAATGAAGCTTACATTTTAATGAGAAAGACAGGCAGTATGCAAAATAAAATAAGTACTGTATGTGTTAGCACAGGCTGCCATTAACAAAATATCACAGACTGAACAGACTGGATGGTTTAAACAACAGGAATTTCTTTTCTCACAGTTCTGGAGGCTAGAAGTTCAAGATCATGGTGTCAGCAGGTTTTGTTTCTCCTGAGGCCTCTCTCCTTGGCTTGTACACGGCCACCTTCTCACTGTGTCCTCACATGGTTTTTTTCTCTGTGTGTGCACTCCCGGTGTCTCTCCCTCTTCTTTTAAGAACAGCAGTCAAATAGAATTAGGGCCCCACCCTTATAACCTTAATTAATCTCTTTAAAGTCACATCTTCAAATATTCACATTGGGGATTAAAGCTTCAACATATGAATTTGGGAGAGTACACAATTTAGTCCATACAGTATATTAGAGAATAAGAATAGCTAAGTGAATAAAGCAGGAAGTGGGATATAAATTGTTGTGTGGGGTAAAATTTTAGATGTAACAGCCAGGAAAGTCCTAACTGAGAATGTGACATTTGAACAGTGGAGCTGGTTATGTGACTCTCAGGGAAGAACATTTCGGGTAGAGGGAACAATAATTTCAAGAGCCCTGAAGAGTCCCTGGGCAGTGCGTACCTGGCTTACAGAGGGGCATGTCTGGAGAAGTCTTGACAGTGCAGAGAGCACTAGAGCGTGGGATGGAGCTTAAAGTGGTCCGGATCGGTCCAGACAGACCATAGTGAGGGTTTGGCTTTTATTCAGAAAGGAAATGCAAGGAGAACTCATCAGAGGCTGGGGAGTAGATTTGCATAATCTGATTCACACTTTTAACAGGATTTTCTGACCTCTTCAACAATAGACTGCTGAGAATAACCTTGCTGAACAGTAAAGAAGTGTGAATAGGAGGTAGCATGGACTGAGTGGTGCCAGTAACATTGGTGAAAACTAATTGAATTCTAATTATATTTAGAACATAGACCTAGAGGATATACTGACAGGCCAGGTATAGGTTTTGACAAAAAGAGAGATGTTGCTATGATTTCAAAGTGTCCCCCAAAGTTCACGTGTTGGAAACTTAATCTCCAACGCAACAGCATTGAGAGGCAGGATTTGTAAGCAGTGATTAGGTCATGAGGGCTTTGCCTCCACAAATGGATTAATGCTGTTGTTGCAGGAGCGGGTTCCTGATCAAAGGATAAGTTCAGCCTCCTTCACTCTCTCTTGCTCACTGTCTTGTTGTTCTGCCTCCTGCCATGGGATGATGCAGCAAGAAGGCCCTCTCGAGATGTGGGCCCCTCAACCTTGGACTTCCCAGCCTTTAGCACTGTAAGAAAAAAAAATTCTATTATAAATTATCCAGTTTGAGATATTCTATTACAGCAGCACAAAATAGACTAAGACAGAAATTTGGTACCAAGAGTAGGGTTGTTGCTATAACAAATATCAGAAAATGTGAAAGTAGCTTTGGAACTGGGTAATGGGTAGAGGCTGGAAAAATTTGGAGGAGCAGGCTAGAAAAGGCCTAGATTAACATAAAGGGAGTGTTAAGGGTGATTCTGGTGTGGGCTTGGATGACAAGAGCTATAGGGAGACCCTAAATCTTAAGGGTTACTTAAGTAAGTTGTTGTGATCAGAATGTTGGTAGAAATATGACCGTTCTGATGAGGTCTCAGATGGAAATAAGAAATAAAGTATTAAAAACTGGAGTAAAGACCATCTTGTTATACAGTTGTAAAGAACTTGGTGCCCATGTCTTAGGACTTTGTGGAAAGCAGAATTTAAGAGCAATGAACTTGGATATCTGGGAGAAGAAATATTTATGCAGAAAAGTATTCAAGGTGCTGCATGGCTTCTTTTGGCCATTAATAATAAAATGAGAAAAAAGAGAACTTATTTAAAGGCAGAATTTATAATTAAAAGGGAAACAGAATGGAAAGATTTAGAAAACTCGCAACCTGGCCATGTAAAGAATAAAAAATGTGTTAAAAAGAGAATACCAAGGGTGTGGCCAAGTGACTATTTGGTAAAGAGATTAATATAGATAGATGAAAACCAGGTTCTATTGATGAAGACAAGGGGGGAATGACCCCAAAAGTATTTCAGAGATCTTCAAGGCAAGTGAGGAGCTTGAGAAGCAAGCTTTCCAGAGAGGTGCTTACATGATGTCAGCATTCACTGTTTTGCACCTTGGGACTCTGCTCCCTGAATTCAGCATAGCATCCCTTGGCCTTTCTAGCTGTGGCTCAAGTAGGCCCAGGTGCAGCTCAGCTCACCACTCTGGAGAGTACAAGACATAAACCTTGGCAGCATCCACGTGGTGCTAATTCTACAGGTGCACAGAATGCAAAAGCTATGGAGCCATGGTGGCTTCCAATTAGATTTCAAAGGATGTCATGGGCAGCCTGGGTCCCCAGACAGAGACTTTTTGCAGAAGTGGAGCCACCACAGAGAGTCCCCAGTAGGGCAGTGCCTAGTGGAGCCACTGGAGTAGGGCAGCCCCAAAGATCCAAGAACTATAGGGCCACCAGCATGCAACTCCAGCCTGGAAAAGCTTCAGGCATGAGACTCTAACCCTAAGAGCTTCCATAGGGATGGGTCTTCCTGAGGCCTTGGAGGGCCAACCTAGCCACAGTGCCCAGGATGCAGGACACATAGTCATAAGAGATTATTCTGGCATCTTAACATTTAATATTGTTTTCCCTCTTGGGTTTTGGACTTACTGGGGACCAGTTATCCCTTTCTTTTTACCTATTTATCTCTTTTGGAATGGCAATGTTTATCCTATGCCTGTCCCACCTTTGTACTTTGGAAGTAGATAACTTGTGTAGTTTCATAGGCTCACAGCAAATTTTCCTCAGGATGAATTGTGCCTTGGTCTCATTCATATCTAATTTAGATGAGACTCTGGACTTTGGCCTTTTGAGTTGATGCTGGAACAAATTAAGACCTTTGGGGCTATTGGGATGGAATGAATGTATTCTGCATGTGAGAAAAACACGAATTGGGCCAGAGACAGATTGCTATGGTTTGCATGAGTCCTCCCAAGTTTATGTGTTGGAAATTTGATCCCCAATGCAACAGTGTTGAAAAGTGGAACCTTTAAGAGGTGTTCAGGTAATGAGGGCTCTGTCTTCATGAATGGATAAATGCTATTATTGCAGGAATGGGTTCATAATAAAAGGATAAGCTCAGTCCCCTTGCCTTCTCTCTCTCACACACGTGCTCTCTTGCCCTTCCACCTTTTGCCATAAGTTGATGCAGCAAGAAGGCCCTAACCAGATGCGGGTACCTCAACCTTGGACTTTCCGGCCTCCAGAAGTGTAGGAAATGAAGCTCTGTACTTTATAAATTACCCAGTCTCACGTATTCTATTATAGCAGCACAAAAGGGATTAAGACAGATGTCAAAGATGATGCTAAGAATTTTGGCCTGGGTGACTTGAAGGAATGGAATTGCCATTAACAAAATAGGGAAGAACATAGGAAGGCCACAGGAGAAATCATTGTTCTTGGCCTGCTTGTTTTGTTTGTTTGTTTAGTTGATTTTATTTGATTGTTTGGAGAAAAGACTATCAAGAACTAAGTTTTGGACATTTATCATTAAGACAGCTGTGCCAGAGGTCCTCAAGACTATCCCTAACTTCAAAGATTCCCTGAAGTAACTCACAGGATGCAGAATACAGTTGTACTCATGGCTAGGATTCTTTACAGCAAAAGGACACAAAGCAAAATCGACAAAAGGAAAAGGCACGAGGAGTAAAGTCCAGAGGAAACTAGGCACAATTTTCCAAAAGTCCTCTCCTAGTGGAAACACACAGAACAAACTTATTTCCTCCAGCAACAAGTTATGGCAACATGTGCAAGATGTTATGTACAAGGGAAGCTTGTTAGAGGCTCAGTGCCCAACATTTTTATTGGAGGCTGGTCACATAGGTACCCTCATCTAGCATGTGCCAAAATCCCAGGCTTCCAGAAGGAAAGCATGTGTTCAGTATAACCCACACTGTTTGTAAAAACAATTTAGACACAGCAAGTCACTCTTATCAGCTACCTGTTGGCCAGGAACACTTCAAAGGCCAAGTTCCCAGATGCCAGCCAAGGGCCCACCATGCAAGCAAACCTTTCTAACAGTAGCTGTTTCAGGCTTGCTGTGTTAACTCTTCTCTGCACAATGCCCTCTGAACATATTAATGTAGATGTCAAGTAGGCAGTTGTCTACCCAGATCTCATGTTCAGGGGAAAATTCTGGGATGAAGACACACATTTGGGAAACATCAGCATAGAGATAGTGTTTAAAATAACGAGACTAGCTAAGGTCCCATCAGGAGTAAAACAGGGGATGTCCATGCACTGAACTCTGGGCCCATTAACATTTAGAGGTCAGAGAGATAAGAAGAGGCAAGTAAAAAAAGTCAGATAAAAGAAAGAAAAGAAAAGGAGCAAACAAAAACCTCTGGAGTAGGTAGAGGTAGAAAAATAAGATGAACAAGAGGCTAAGCCACCCTGGAAACAACATGAAGAAAGTGTCTGATAAACTGTAACTCAAGTGAGATGAAGGGTGAGAAATTATGACTGAGTTATGTTTTGATGTTATTAATAATCCACATCACTTATTCTGAAACATTTTGGAAATACTTAACTTATACCCCCAGCTCTTCACTTGCCTGCAGTGCCTTGTACAAGTATTGGAAAGTGATAGATGGTCAGTGAAAATGAATAGAGCCAGCACAGTCCTGGGACCACTCACTCTGTCTGCACCAATGAGCCCTCACTGAGCTTCAGGCAAAGACAGTTGCAGAGAAGCTGGTCTTGGGATCATACATATCCAAGTGGCAGGAGCGCTATCTGCTTGTGAGGGAAGAATAGTTCAGCCAAGTGGAGAAGAAAGAATGAAGATACAAGCTACTAAATGATCAAGTGTGTTTAAATTGTTTAGTCTAGTGCCTGGCACTACATAGGCTGCTGTATTTATCATCATCATCATCACCAGCAACAATAAAAACATCATCATTATCCGGGACTGATCTAGTTAGAATAGATTTAACAAAAAGAGAAATCAATTACAATATGATTTAGACTTTCAAGATTTTCAAGAACCAGATAGTGCAGGGGTGGGGAAACTTTTCATGTTGGAAGGCTACATTAATTTAGCTGTAATCAAATAAGGCCACATTCAAGAAACTTTAATTAGATATACTTAAAAATGTACATTATGTTGTAAAAATCTAACTACTATGTACTTAATAATTTCACAAAATAAAAACTGTTTGTTAATTTTAAAGTTAACTAACCTTTTAATGACTTTGTTTTGTCTGCTTTTTATTGGAAAGAATTTGAATACTTGGTTGCAGTATGGAGGTCCACAGTTTCAGTTGATCCTCTAGATGGGTGTCAGTCATTTGTGACCTTAAGGTCATCTTGATTTGGGTTAGGTATGAGAAGGTAGATTCACACCAATAAGTGGTTGAAAAGCAAGGAAGCATTTTTCAGGCATGTTGTGGAAGGCGTGAGTATTCTACTGCATTTTTCCATATTTCATTTGGATCTTTCTTAGCATCAAATAATGACTTTAAAATGTCATCTACTGAGACTTCAATCAATTCCATCTGTAGTTCTTTAGGTGCCTTGGTGATATCAATTAGGTGAGGTTGAAATGACAATTTGAGTGTGATTTCATGATTCTCAAAGTCAGTGAAACTTTCATTGTATTCTCCAGTTAATAGGTCTATAAGAGCTGTGTATTCTTCAGATGATTTGCATATATCATCCTGCTCATCAGTGACCTTTGCTAACCAGGGAAAATGTTCATCCAAAATTTCCTTTGGGAGAAGGGTTTTGAAAAAGGATAGCTTTTTTCTAAATGCTTGGATTGTTTGCCACATATCATATATAGACTTAGTTTTATCTTGCAAAGAAATATTCAAGTCATTTTGATTTGACATGATATCACACAGAAATGCTACATTCCTATAGAAATCTTCTTTCAATAATTCACATTGCTGATTCTGTTCTTCATAAAATTTAACTATCTGTTCTCATAGATATAAAATTTTGGCTAGCACCTGTCCCTGCAATAGCCAATGCACTTTCGAATGATATGGCAAATGCACACTGAATATCTCATTGTTCAACTTTAGCATGTTATGATGCTGTATTGCATTTCAATGAATATGGTTAACAATACTTACAACTTTTTGCAAAGTGTCACTTAAAATAGTAGCTTTAGTACAGAGATTTTGCTGATGCAAGATATAATGAAAAGAAATGAGAGCATCTGGATCTGTTAATACTTTTTTCATCTGTGCAATAAACCCTTCATGTTTTCCTGTCATGGAAGGTGCACCCTTTGTATATACACTCACTAAATTTACCAAGTTCAGTCCAACTTCATGAAATTTATCTTGAAAGTTGTTGAAGATATCTATTCCCTGTGTTCTGTTCTCAAGAGTGCCCAAAGCAAGTAACTCTTCGTAGTAAAGAAAATCTTCTGTTAAGACCCAAATGAAGTATAAAACCTGCATCGAGTCAGTAGTATAAGGTGATTTATCCAAAGAGATTAAATAATATATATTTTCCTTTTGAAGTATTGCATGAAGTTTTTCTGTTAAGTTGAAGGCTAATTCATGTTGCTGATCAGTTATGGTTCTCTTTGAAAGAGGCGGTTGTTTGTTCTTTGAAATGTTATTGGGGTCTAAGCATCCTACAACTTCGACAATGCACTCTTTCACAATTTCTATATCACTGAATGGCTTACCTTTTTTCCCCAGTATATAAGCTACTTTATAAGTTGCTTCGGTGGTGTTATTCCCAGTCTTATTGCTCTTGAAAGAACTGTCTTTGCTTTTGTTTTTCATCTTTTAATTTCCGCAATACAACCTTTTGCACCTCTCCCTCTAATTTAAAATATTTGTGGTCCTTATGAGTGTTATAATGCTGATGAGCATTGAATTTCTTTAATGTTGTTATTGCAGTATTACAAAGCAAGCAAATCATCTTATCTTTAACAGACACAAGATAATATTGCCATTCCCAAGCCTGATTAAATAATGTTTTCTTCCTTCAGCATTTTCTTGGTCTTCCTTGACATGATGGGCTGTTAAGCAGACAGAATAAAAAATACTGTCGAGCTGCGCAACTATTCACAAATTCTACTTCAAACAGAAGCACAGTGCACCATTGTCAAAAGCTGATAACAGACTGGCGTTCTTGACCCCCGTACACTCTTGCCAACCAGCTACATGTGGTAGTGTCACCAGTCAGGCAGGGGAAGTTAGAACTAAATCACAAGCATAGCAGCCGTCAATTTAGCCCTTATGGCTTACAGATGATCTAATTGTGCCAGTCAATCTGGGAGGATTATTTCATTGAAACTTATTTTATTCTTGGGTATTTTAAATACATTCATTTTAAAAATGAAATAAACATATAAAAGACGAACAAAAATGTATTACTAAAAATAAAAGGATTTGTTCTGTAAAATCCATATCCATCAAAAGGCTGCACTTAAGGACCTAGAAGGCCACAGGTTCCCCACCCCTGAGATAGTGCATTTTTATTCCAAACCAAATCCAAGTATAACATTCTGCCCTTAGCTACCCTACACTTATTCTAATATCCTCGAAATTACTTGTACAGAATGGGATTCCATAGAGCCCCAGATTTATTTGTATATTGGACTGTTTAGGATTTGGCTTTCAGACAATCTATAAGAACGTGAATGCTCCCTTAAATGCTGCACTGTAGGCATCTCACTCACCTAATCCTAGTCTCACCTTGCATGTATTATGTGCTCAACTAATGGTGGATAGTCAGATAATAAGTGAAAGAACTAACTAAAGAATTGGGACCAGCATCATCCACTGAAATTGTTTTCTTTCTTTCATTGTCTTTCAGTCTCCTTCTCTTTCTGTCTCTTTCTCTTCTTTATTTCTCTCTTTTTCATTCTCACTGTTGTTGTTGTTGTTACAGAGAATTTTAGGGTTTACCCGGCATTGAACTTGGGCAGTCAGGTTGAACAAGGGATAACTATAAACAATGATGTATTTTAGAACAGTAATTTTGAAATTGTGGGTTGGAACTCATTAGTGGATTGTAACATCTCTTTTTGTAATTTATTAATGTAATAGAATGGAATAGTTTAGGCTGGAGTAGTTTAGAAGAGAATTAAAAGATCAGAAAATAAAATATCACAGTGCATTTCATGTAGTAAGAATAAACACTATTTCCTGAAATTTTGCTTGAGAGTGTGTGTGCGTGTTTGTGTGTGCATGCACGAGATAGCAACAAAAAATATATTCTATGCTTGATCATGGTCCAAAAACACTTGAGAAACACCACTCTAGAGAAAATGCAGCAAATGATCATTTTGTAAAGCAGAAGACCATTATCTTTCTAATCAACCTAACCCGAAATCACAAATATATAATAAAGAAACAATGCATAATAAATACCCCTGCTGCGATTTCCACACAGGTTCCAGAAGCTGCAGACGGCCTCTGTGTATGAGGTCTCATCAGGCTGCTGCCACAAAAAGCCAGACTCGAATTCTATGCAGGCACTTTCACACGCACAATTGGTTTGTTTTATTATCT
Source organism: Daubentonia madagascariensis (assembly GCA_023783475.1). Taxonomy (NCBI): domain Eukaryota; kingdom Metazoa; phylum Chordata; class Mammalia; order Primates; family Daubentoniidae; genus Daubentonia; species Daubentonia madagascariensis. Next base: position 71,889,215 of record JAKFHU010002088.1, on the reverse strand, counting down.
GGATCAGAGATAGTGAGTATTTCCAATTCATAACAATAGGCTTAGCATTTTTATTCAAACCTCAGTGGATCTTCACACTTTTTGAGCAGCATTTGTGAACATCTTGGACATGATTAGTACATTATCTGGCTGGAAACACAATTTGAAGTCTGGAGGGAGACATATGCCAAATCAAATTCCCTAACAGGAGGCTCATTGGACATAAATTTTGCAAATCAGACTGCATACAGCATCAGGTTAGTGATGTATTGTTTGCCATCAGACTCAAGAGCTCCTAGGATGTATCAGGGGCTGGTTACAGCACCTGTGAAAGATCACAAAATTTCAAGTGTTCCTCTAAAGACTTGTCTCCTGGAAGTGCCCGAGATTCATCTAGCTCCCAAGTTTCCAAACTGAAGTCCAGGCCCAAATGAGGGCTGCTGCCATGTTTTGTGTGGTTGAAACAGTGTTTTATAAATTGTAAACTATTTAAAAATTGAGTGATTTCATATGGAATCCATATTCCTAGCTTCTGTTTTTTATTTTTTAATTGACAAATGATAATTGTATACATTTATGGGTACAATATGATGTTTGGACATATGTATACATTGTGGAATGATCATATCAAGTTAATTAACATATTCACCACCTTACCTGCTTCACATTTTTTTGTGGTAAGAACATTTAAAATCTACTCCTTTAGCAATTTTGAAATATACAAACATTATTATTAACTATAGTCATTACACTGTGCGATAGATTGCTAAAATGTATTCCTTTAACTGAAATATTACACCCTTTGACCAACATCTGCCCTCATTCCTTCCCCGCCCCCAACCTCTGGTAACCACCATTCTACTATCTACTTCTATGAGTTTGACTTTTTTAGATTCCATCTTTAAGTGACATTACACAGCATTTATCTTTCATTGCCTGGCTTATTTCACTTAGCATAACATCCTCTGGGTTCATCCAGGTTGTCACAAACAACAGGATTTGGCTTATTTTTCAAGGCTGAATAGCATTCCATTGTGTACATATATCACATTTTCTTTATCCCTTCATCCATTGATGGTATTCCTAGCTTCTCTTGAAAAAATCAGAACACATGGCAACTGGGCTGACATTCTATTATGGCACTAAATTTCTGGCTTTCTGTAGCAGCTTCCCTCTTTATATAAGTAAACCTTCTCCCACTGCTCAATATAATATCCACCTATACCTGCTTCATTCACTTGCCTTTGCCCATGAACATTTTAATTTGCTATCCATAATCTACCAACATGGGTCTAATTAGGGAAGACCACATGAAAACAGAGACAACGGGTACTATTGGAGGGGTTAAGCCAGGAAGATAACTGAGTCAACAGTTTTTACACTTGCCCTATTTCTCATCCTAAGTACATAATTTCCTCTTCATTACATTTGCTCAGTAAATGATCATTGATGACTATTTTACAGATAAACACAGTGAGTAGTACACAAAAATGAAAATCAGAAAGCCAAGTATTCTGGCAAGCAGGAGCCTGGAAAACATCCCAATTCCTTGAACATACTTCCCTCACCTATGAATTTAGTTTTCATGCTACTTCTCTACAAGTTGAAAATAAATCAGATGTGTAATTTTTTAGGTGCTACGGTTTAAAGAAACTCAAAGAACCCAAGTTACAATGTTAGAAGAAAAATGCCTTTATCTTCAATATCACCCAAATGTCTCATTGGTCCTCTGAACGGGAAGCTTCTATTCATGCTTTGCAGCCCAGGAATCACTTCCCTGGTTCCCACATTTGTTCAAGTCCCAGCTCATCCACATGTCTCTCCCATCCTGACGCCTCTGCTGACTCTATTCTCTGTATTAGGGCAGTTCTTGCTGTCTTCCATTCTCTGGTGGGGAAGGGGTACTTACCATAAACTCTTTCTTGATTGTTTTTTTATACACTGATTCATCAAATTAATATTAATTTGGCATTTGTAAGACAGTGAACTAATTACTATTAAATTTATAAATTGTGGGCCAGGTATGGTGGCTCACTCCAGTAATCCCAGCACTTTGGGAGGCTGAGGCAGGAGGATTCCTTGAGGCTAGTGTTAGGCCGGAGCCCAAAGGAAAACACGTGAAGCCCAAAGATATAAAGAATTGTTTATTTGAGCACCTGGGTGCAGGTTGGGTGGAGGCCGAAAAGGGCGTCCACCCCGAAATGGGGTCTAGTGAGTTTTATATAGAAGGTTGGGAGGAGGGAGTGGAGTTGGAAGGAAATTAAACAATAATCACAGTATACAGCAAGTCCTAGACGTTTGGGAGGAAGTTGTGCTGTAGCAGACGGCTGGTCCTTGAGATGTCTTTCTTTTCAGTCACATCCCCCTTTTAGGCTTGCAAACCTTCCCCATTTTGCCTGCTCAGCTGCCTTTTATCTCCCCTCCTGCCTCCCATCCCCTTTTCTGGCTTTGCAAACCTTCCCTCAGGGTAAAGACCACATACCTAACAGCCAGGAGTTCCAGACCAGCCTGAGCAAGGGTGAGACCCTGTCTCTACAAAAAATAGAAAAACTAGCTGGGCATGGTGGTGCATGCCTGTAGTCCCAGCTACTCAAGAGGCTGAGGCAGGAGGATGGCTTGAGCTCAAGATTTTGAGGTTCAGTGAGCTGTGATGATGCCACTGCACTCTAGCCTGGGCAACAGAGTGAGACCCTGTCTCAAAAAAAAAAAAATGTAAATTATATAAATTGTATAAAACCCAGTCCTTACCTTCTCAGAAGTGACATTCAACTGTAAATAACACCCGATGTTCCCACAGTCACCAGTTCAAAACTGAGCACATAATAAATCCCAAGAAAATGTCTATTAAATAAATTATTGAACACAGAAAATGAATGAGTGAATGAGCAAATGAATAAATAAACAGATGGATTGGCCAATAATCTATTTCTGCATCCTTTGGAGTGTTCATGCTTGTATTTTTTTTTTAATTTTACATTTGCACTATGGTGTGCCAAGCTACATTCAGAACCATGAACTGCTCCAAATCTGACAATCCTGTTTATGCTACTCTATTTCTGTGGCTTCCATGGTAACAAGAATAAATTCAGAACAAGAAGAGAAAGGCAGCCGGACACGGATGAGAAAACACGGAGGATTAGGAATCCAGAGACTGTTTCCGGGTCCAGAATCTGCTACCACTAACTGGGTGTATTTGATTGTAAATTCTGTGAGGATGGCTTATTGATCTACCTGACGGCTCAGTTTCCTCATGTGCAGAGTAACAAGGGTACATTAACACTAATCTCAGAATTCTTCCAGCAGTTACTTATTATGACTTTGATTAGACTTGAGAGCACCATGGATAGGCTTTCCAACATTTAAAGCAACAAGAAGAAATGATAAATCCTAATTTACAACAAAAAGAAGGAAGGAAGAAGAAATGTCACCACCATTCTGTTGTTATTGTTGTTTGGAGTTTTTCACTATAGTGACTTTTGTTTCATGGTGTTAATGGTAACCAGAAAAGGCCTCTTTGCTTAACTTGCAAATACGAAATAACAAAATTATTCTGTCTTTTTCATGTTCTTTGATCTGATCAATCAGGATAGGAGCTTGCTGCTTCTTGAATTGGGTTTGGTTGACTTGTCTTAGAATGTTAAAAAATAGGATAGGCTCTTGGGTTTGTTTGTTTATTCAACCCATACCTTGTTCAGAGGAATGTAACAGGCAGTTCTAAAAATAGATCCTAGATGGACTCTTAGTTCATAACGAGTATGATAAGTGGGATATTAAACACTAGCTTTTAAATCCCAGGAGGGCTGTTAGTACATAAGTGATAGTGGGACTTCACCTTCAGAGTTTTTGATTCAATATCTTTGGAGTAGAACCTGATAATTGTATTTGTAATACTTCCCAGTGAAGCTGAAGCGGTATGAGTGAACCATCTTGGAGAAAACTTGTATATTGATTTCAGTGCCTCCTTGGTGAGTTACTATTTGACACTACAAAAAAAAAAAGCCCAGGTTCCATCAGTAAAAATAGACAATATCCAATAAAGCTAAAAGATTTCTTAGAATTTAACTTGTCTAGTAATAGAAAGGTACAGCTTTCATACAGTGGGAGCCTTCCAGCACCTGGAGATAAGGTGGCCACCACTTAGGAGTTCTAAAAATGGAAAGTCAAAGTAAAAGACCTCTAAAATTTTTACATCTCTAGGCTGCTTCAAAATTTTGAATGAATGAGAATCATAAAAAGTATATTTCATGAGGTTTATGCAGCAAATTTATACCCTAACCCATACTTCCTTATTAACATGAGCTTGATCTCTTCTGCAGTTATTATTTTTAATGTACTTCAAAAATTGGGGCTCTATGTTCTTCGTATCCACAAATTTAATATGATGTGAGAGCAATAGAACTGTGCTGGGAAGAAACTTGCTTTTATCCATCCATCGCACACTTCAAATAGGTAGGGAGCTTAAAAAGGTCTTCACTCCCTCTAGTCTGGATCCTGACCGACAGAGAATAAAACATTTAAATGAGAGATCAATTATTGATCAGCATTCTTTTTTCTCAGACACTTTTGTGCAGTTACACGATGCTAGAGTTTGCTTGGATTTTAACAGCGTACTGATTGATTTTGCTCTATTGAAATAAAATTATATAGCTACTGCATCTACTTTAACCCTTTACCTTCAAGGAAATGTCTGTTTATGCCAAGTAAGGGCCAAGTTGTTTTCCATAAAGCCTTTCGAAATGTTGTGTCTTTCATGTTGTGCAGTGGAAAACGCTTTTATGAAAGCCTTTTATGAGATGTCGCTAACAAGGAGAGACTTTAGGAGATTTTAAATATCTGAGTTACAGGTTCAATGAACTTGCTTTGAAGTTCTATTTGAAGAATTCATTTATTGATTTGCTTTCACTACTTTGCTTACCAAATCTTCATTGTCACAACCCATGTGCAAGGCAGAAGGAGCGTGCATGGATTTCAGGCTTTGATGAAGGCATGAGCGTTCCACCCTGCTGTCTCCTTTTCTTTCTCTTTTCACTGGCTACAAGGGGAAGACTACAGGACAGTATGCAGCTCAAAACATCAAATGGATGATATGACTTGCAGTTGAGATTCCCCTTTCATACACTGGGAAGACTCATTAGAAACAGTAGCAGGAGGCAAACCAATGGCATATCAGAGGGAAACTGAAGGAGATAGTGGTGGGGTTATAATGCCATGAAGAGATGAACTGACCAGAAGAAACAGGGGGGAAAAAGCTTTCAAAGAGCTGTTTCTGAGCCCAAGACTTGAGATTTCATATCTTGTAGGATTGTATATATGCACACACATATATTATATATTGCCAAACATTTCCAAGGAATTTACATATAGCACTACATTTTAATCCAAGTAGATCAGCATCTTTCTCCAAAAACCATAATTTCCTACATCGCTATAATACTATCAGCACTCTTAATAATTGGACAGCACTCAACAATAATTCCCTAATATCATCTGATATCTCTTTTCTCAGCTGTTTAAACCTGGGAATTTTAATGGCAGAAGCCCTATCAATAAGCAATATAAAGGATATTTCCTCAAAGTTTAGTTAAGAATTTTAGTTTAAAAGTGTTGATAATAGTTGAGTATAATGACAAGTGTTCCAGTTTGTCCTGGAATATTTTAACTTAATTCCCTAATTCTGAATTGTATTTTAAAATAAATTTGTTTTAAAAAAGGGTGATCATTGGATATTTTTTGCCAATCATTTTTGTTATTCTTTCATAAAAATTTTGATTTTTATCAATATGCTTATAAATACAAAGAATTATACTTTATATTTTGTTGATAATGGTAATATGTTATTACCAAGCCTTTACTGAACAGTGACAGTGAGAGTTCCCAAGAAACCCTACAGTCAAGAATCTTGGGAAAATTTCCTCATCCTTGCAAGAACACACCTACAAGCTTTTAAATGGGCATAGGAATAAAACTGATAAAGAGAAAAAGAGACAGACAGACAAAGAAAATAATAGGAAACATAGTAATGACACTGAGAATATAAAGAAATCAGCTTCACTACCATGAAAAATTTTGAGGTAAATAAAGAATGGATGAAAATTCAGGAAGCAGTCAATTCAAAAAGAAATATACTAATAATATGTCTGCATTATTATTTAAAATAATTTATCTAGGCAATCAGGCACAAAGAAAATGTGATCTCTAATAACATACAACCTACTGAAAAGCTGTGCAGTCTTTCTTTTCTCTATGCTCCACACACAATATTGGTGACAATCATGTTTCTTTGTGTTCATGTTCTCTACAGACAACACAAGATTTGAGACCATCTTAAACATCTTTGTACCTCTCACACAACTAAGCAGCACAAGCTTTTCACATAGCAGAGACTCAATAAATGGTTGATGTCTTTCTGGTTGGTAAGGAAAGAAAACCTAATTTCTTTTTAACTTTTGTGATATCAAGTCTAGGCTACTAATAAGATATCCCAGGAGTCCTTGAGAGCATTAACTTTTCTTTCTGAGAATTTCTGAGCTATAAAAGCAAATAAGCTCCTTATCTTTAAGGAAAGGGAAATAGATGGTAAATGTATTCTCACAGTAGCCCAAGATTGCACTGGAGTGTCCCAGACTCTAAACAATGACAAAAAGTGCATTAACCATAAGATCAAGATGCCTAATCAATTTGCAAGCACATGGAAGTGCTCAGAATGATGGGTAATAACCAGCTTGACTTTGTGACCAACATATCATGTTAGACCAATTCAATTGCCTCCTCTGACAGAGTGGCAGACCTTGTATGCAAGAAGGAAGGGACAGACATAATATATTTTGACTTCAAGGAGGCTTCTGACTCTGTTCCACATGACATGCTCATCAACAAGATAGGAAAATATGGCTTGCTATCAGAGATGGATTAAATTGATTAGAGAGGTGGCTAATTGGGAAGAGAGGGAAAGTCACAGACTGCACAAAATACAAGTGCAAAGCCAATATGCCGCTGTTTTGGGTCTGGATAAATTCAAGGGCAAATAAGTATAGCAGGCAGACCAGACTGTAAATAGAATAGCTCATGTCTTTTAATGGCTTCTGTCCCCACTATTGGGGCACTAGAAAGTGTATAAATGAATGGACACTATGTTCCTGTACTCACAGGAAAGTAATTATTTTAGATTAAAGCATTGTATATCCCAAATATACTACTAACATGTGAAAAAAAATAGACGTAATAATTTTCTATTAAGTTATTAAAGATAAATCTGCATCAGGATAAATTTGAGAGATCTCTCCAGATATGACAGATAGAATGGGATTAGGAACACAAGACGGCTAGTTTTCAAAAGGAAGAAATAGGAGAGAAAGCTTGGAGGATGTTAGATGGCCAACAACAAAAGCAACAGTGACTTCTACTCATCCAGACTATAGTCAGAGGTGACCTGAAATTAATTGATTAAGATCTGACCCTAAATTCAGTATTTAGAGCAAGCCAACCAATATTTTGAACTAATCAGATCAACTGGAGGAACTACCATAAAAATTTGGTCATTAATTGAGGAATCATTTATTACAACAAATCAGCTAATGACCAAATTCTTACTAAACACCAGTTATGTGTCTATCATTGCTAGGCACAGCCTCTGCAAAGAATCTGGGGCACAAAAGGAAAACACCTATGAAGATTAAATTTACGTAATCTGATCTCACCTCTCTCTAGTATCTGTGATTTTCTCTTATTTGAGCCTTTAAATGTATCCTGGTCCCTTTCTTTAAAAACCTTCACCTGATTTTAACATGTATGAGGATTTTTTAAAATGTCTGCAAATTTTTAGGATTCCTCCCATAAAAAGGTGGAGCCTCATTCCTCTCCCCTTAGTTGTGGGCCATACTTAGTGTGACTGCTTCTAAATAAATTGAATGTGGCAAAATGATGGCATGTCACTTTGATGATTAAGTCATACAAGGCACAAAAAGAAAAATATTGATGTGCTTAACAATAACAAAATTAAGAACTTCTATTTATTAAAATATATTCAAGAACATGAATAAAACAAGCCACAGAATGTGAAAAGGTATCTTTAACCATGTTACTGTTCAAAGGACTTATATCCAGAAATACACACTTGATAAGATAAAGAGAAATGAATAAAAACACTGGAATGAGGACTTAACTAGATATTTTATAAAAGAGAAAAATCCAAATGACCAATATACAAAATAGGGTCAACTTCTTTAGTAATCAGGGAAATGTAAATAACTATACCAAGATACCCATTGAATTGGCTAAAATAAAAATCTGAGAAAGCCTAGTACTGGTGACAATGTAACATATTATTAGCTAAAGCTCACAACAGGCACACACTATGACTCAGCAATTTCACTTCTAGGTAAATATGACATAGAACACATGGACACTTAGGCACCAGGATATATATGCAAGAACTTTAATAGCAGCATAGATTTTTATAGCCAAAACTTAGGGGAAAATTATTTCAGCAGCATAATATGTTTTATTTATAAAATACAACAATAAAAATAAACAAACTAAAGCAATGTGAATCAACCTGGATGAATCATAAATCATATAAACAGTGTTGAGTGAAAGAAACATGACACAAAGGAATATATGTATCATGTAAATCTGTTTATATTGAGGGACAAAATCAAAACTAAATAGCAATGTCAACCAATGCATATATTTGGTGCTAAAATTATAAAGCAAAGCAATGAAGTGATTACCATAAAATTCAGCATAATGGTTACCTCCACCAGGTAGAGAGGGAGCTAGTCCAGAAGGAACATATGAGAAGCTTCTAAAATGCTGACAATATTCTTTCTATTTCTTGACCTGCATAGTGGTTCATAGGTTTCACTTTAAAATTAGTCCCAAGACACTGCCTATTTATGTTTTATGCATTTTTCAGTGTGTTATATTTCAAAATTAAAAATTTGCAAAACAATAACAACCATCTCACAGCACAGCCCAACATGCTAACTCCAATTCCCACAACTCGATGATAATTGCTCCCTGGGTTTTTTCCCAAGAATCCCATAAAATAGTTGGGAAGACATTCATACTGTATTAACCCTGTTTCATTCCATTGCAAATATTCATTAAGCAAATATTAATGGGCTGCCTGCTATGTGACAGACACTGTTCTAGGCATTTGGAATTACAGCAGTAAAAATTAAAAGAAAAATCCCTGCCTTCACTCATTGAAGTTATATTTTAGTTTAAGTTTAAAATGAAGAACTATTTTTAGCAGTTATGATTAAAAGACTAAAGTGACTCTAGCCTCAGGAAAGCCTGCATCCAGGGATTCAAATAGCATCATGACTCTCTCTCTCTCCATGTCTCTATTTCTTACTTGGCTTAAAGTTGTATTTTGGCCTCATTCCCTCAGGCCCTTGCATAAGTTAAGGGACATAGCCACACTTGTATTTATAATCATATTCTTTCAGCTTGCACTACAAGAGGAAAGAAAGACCATCTGTCCCCAAATATCTATATATAAAAATCCCAGGAAGACCTCTGATTGGCCACTTTAGGATGGTTATTTCTTAGAGGAGCCAATCACAGAGGCCAAAATAATGGTGTACTATGATGGACCAAAGCTGGTTCTTATACCTAATCCTGTGATCAAAGAAACCTGGTGCTGAAACTGGTAGCCTACTACAATGGCATGGAGTTAAGTGAAAGGAATTTTTAAAAGAAATGTTGCTGAAATTAGAATGGAGTAAGTAGTGCTGGGTCGACAAAAACAGTTGATGTACTCTCCAATAACTAGACATAATGCAGATCGGATCAGGCTATTTTAAGTGCAATCATAAAAGAAAAGAAATAAAAGAAAAGAAGCCATAAATAAAGCACAGCAGGACCACAGAAAAAGGAATAGTTATTTCTACCTAAAGGATCAAGAAAAGCTTCACACAGACCTGTACCCATCCTCCCTCAGCCCACAGAGCCAGGTCTCAAATCCACCCCTGAAAGAATCAAGCTGAACTTTTTATTCAGAATTAAAGAAGCACCAACCTGAGGGGAACGCTAAGGTCATACTGTCTGTCCTAACACATTCTGAACAGAACGAGCGGTGACAGAACCCATAACGTGAGGATGATGTTCCAGGAAGGCAGCCCCATAATCTGTGTCAGGAAGCACGCCCGGGATTTAATTGTCCTTATCTGCTCTGCCAGGATTAAAGACTGCTTTCCTTAACCAAGCTGAAGTAATGTGAGTTTATAAAACAGTCAATAAAGAACAATGATGCAACCAGAGAGAGAAAATTGGAGAGCAGAGAAGAAAAGAAGTACTCTGAGTTTAAGCTCTGCATCCCTAAATCCGAATTTCAGAAAGCCCCTCCCATGCTCTTTATAAATGGCTAAACAGATCTCCGACAATAGGATCCTGCACTCCCCTATGACGGGCTCCCCTGAAATTCTGGAGCTCTATTACTGGAATTTTGTCTTATGGATTTAAGAAACACTTAAAAAATGTAACCAGTTACCTCCTTCAGGCACTGTTGGAACTTTTATTCCTTCATCGTATTCTAGAACTGACCTTCTGAGAATAAATTTAAAATAGGTCCCTATATTACCTCTCCTCTCCCCACACTTCAATAGGAGTCCCTAAGATCAATTACACTGCTGGGACGGAAACTTAAATTGTCCACACCCTGACACCAGCCCTCTCCTTGGGCAGCCTGAACAGTGACTAATTCCACAGCCAACCCGCCTGCCCTTCGTGACTTTGCATCGTGTGTACACACATCTCTGTGCCCAACCTCACTGGTAGATTAAAGTCCCTTTGGATTAAGAGCCTGTGTTTTCTTTATCTTTGCGCTTCTTGAGTGTGTAACATAATCTTGGGCTTACAGCATAATATTTTCCACATAGTCAATGTAGTGGTTAACTGATAATTTTTAAAAATTAAAGAGTAAGTCATTCTGCCATCACTTATCTTCTTAATATCTACTGGAATCAGAGAAAACCCTTACAGATCTAGTGACAACCACACTGTGAGATAAGTGACCACATTGGGGTGTTTAACGGATGGAAGCCAGTTATGGGGAGACAGGAACATAGCAATTAAGAGCACAGAATCCAGTATCAGACATCTCTGAGTTCAAATATTAGCAAGCTCTTTAAACTCTTTGAGGCTCAGTTTCCTATGTATAAAATGGATATAGTACCCTTCTCTCAGGGTTATTGTGGCGATTAAGTGAAATAATGCATGTAAACACCATCAACTTGCATGTTAATAGGCTTTCAATAAACAATGGATGTGTGTGCGTCTGTGTATGTGTAAATTGTATCTTGAACTCATAGTTGTCCTGCGTGATAGAGGCCTAACATCAGCTAGTTTGGGGTCTCCTGTTCTTTCCATAAGGTTGTCCCTAAATTGGGTAACGATTTATGTAGTTCTAAGGCACAGGGTCGGGTAGGGGCATCTGTTTCACAGGTGTGCACTGAGATAGCTGGACCGCAGCTACCACGTCCCTGCTTGCTCCCTGGTTCTGTGGCCTCTTTGCTGGTTCTGTGCCCTGCCAGGAGAGAAACTCGTGTGAGACTGTCTATGGCCCTGTCTGTCAAGCCTAGCAGCTACTCCCTTTCTGGAGTATTGTTATCTAAAAATACAGAAGCCCCCTGACTGGTAGAGTTTTGTCCCTCTCCAAGTTCCTGCCAGAGAATGAGTGTCAAGACCCTCTCTCTGGGACCCACCAAATTCAACGTTCTCATTAGCTCTCCTGCCCCTCTCTTGCCCACAACCTGAGAAATATTCTCTATGTCTGGAAAGAGCCCTACTCTTCTGAAAGCCCATTTCTCCCAAATATTTTGCCTCTGTCTTAAGGCCTCTCAGACCCCCTAAGGGCCCTGGAATTGAAAACTAAATCCAGGAGAGCTACATTTTTCTTCTTTCTCCTTTGTCCCTTCCCTCTGGGGGTTTGTGGAACTGGAGGAGGCTCACAGAGGTACAGGTAGAAGGCGGAGGGAAGGCCCTAGGGGGAAACTCCAAGCAGCATGTGATGCTATTACAGCAGGTGGGGACACACAGACCGCTTCAGATGCTTTCATCTTTTTCACTATGTTCTGAATACCTTTCCCATATCCTTAAGAAGGGTGTCCCAAATTCGATACCTTATTTTTACAAGATCTCTGCCAAATAAAAAGTCACAATTGTTACTTAGTAGGAGAACATGGAATTTTCAGGAAGAAAGGATCTAGGGTAGACTTTGAACAGAGCTTGCCTTCCGAGCACGCCTATCTCTCCTCTACTTTGTTTTCTTTCCCACATCCTGGAAACCCCTCTCTTCTTTCATTCAGCCATTTATTTTCTTCATCCTCTGCAAAGATCCATATAGATCCTTTCCACGTATCAAATGGGCTCCACGCTACCTCCTTTACTCAAATCCTATTCCCTCAGTAATTTAGTTCATTCTCATATTCATACTGAAGGCTTTAGTGACTCAATGTTCCAGAAGGAGATTTGCATTTTAAAGGACACAAGGGAAGAAATCTATAGTCCTCACTAGCAGCTAGCCATACCTTTCTGGTGGTTGGAGACCCTGCTTACAGCCTCTCAAATAGGAACTCCTAACAACTACGGAATACATGTTCTTTTTAAGGACACCATTTACAAGACGGATCATGTATGGGGACATCAAGCAAATCTCAACGAAGTTTAAAGGAATGAAATCATACAGATCATATTTATAATCGTGTTATAATTAAACTAATACCAATAACAAAAATGTAACTAGGAAAAACACTATATATTTTGGAAATTAAGAAAAATATCTCTAACTATATCTATGTGTCAAAGAAGAAATCATAATGAAAAAATATTTTTAAATGTGTTTATACTGAATAGTAACAAAAACACTACATTGCAAAACTCATGTGATACAGATAAAGCAGAAATTAGAGGAATATTTACAGATTCGATGCATGTGTTAGAAAACAGGGATATGTGAAAATTAATGATCATCCATCTCACCCAGATCCCTTATCAGAGAAGGACTTGCTGCCCAGTGGTGGGTAGTGCAGTCAGCAGACGACCTTCATCTGTCAGCTCCTTCAGGACCTGCCTCAGCTGCAGAGAGCTTCCTGCCCTGAAGCCGTGCCCCTTTTGAGGTTGCCTGCATCTGATAACTGAGTGAAGAAGCAGCTTAAAGGCCCAGCCCAATGCTGAAAACCCAATGTAAGACTACTGAAATAGGCAATATTTGTGCCAGAGCTTCCCACTGAGTCGGCTGAGGCTTGTGGGGCCTGTATCATAGTTCGGCTTCTCCCTGTGCCTTAATCCTACATCCTCCCATCTTGCACCACAAACTTCAGCTCAGTGTCTGCATTGAAGAATCCAATCTGTGATACTATCTCAAAAAGTTAGAAAAAGTACAGCACTAAGCCGACAAAAGTTATAAACAAAATTACTGAAGAAAACATTCAATAAAGATAATTAAGTCTCTGAAAAGACCAATAAAATATGTAGACTTCTGTTATGATTTATTGAAAAAAATTAGTGAAATAGCACAATTAGCCAATACAAAAACTGGAGAAGGGAATATCACCACAGAGGCTAGAGACTTTAAATGGATAATAAAAGGATATTAAAATCAACATCACACTAATAACTTTTTAAAATTATATTAACCACAAATACACAGTCCAAGAAAAATGTAACTCATCTAAACAGAGTCAAGAAGGATTTGAAAATTTCAATAGCCATTAAATTAATGAATCAGCAATTTTTTAAATTTTCACCAAAAAAACATCAAAGCCCAAATGGGATTTTACTGAGTATTTTTTAAAATAAAAACTTGCATTATAAATCATTATTATAGATCTAAACCAATGGAGTAAGATGAGAAAAAAAGGATAAAATTAATAAAGATTGGAAAAGAAAAATCAAAAGTCTACACACAGATGATATGATTAGATATGTATAGAATCCAAAAATAATTTATAGATAAATTATTTAAAATAATTGAGTTTAACGACATTGCTGGGTGCAAAATCAATTTATGAAAACAACTCGTATTGAAAATATCAGAGCAAAAAATAAAATTTTGAAGAGGATGCCATTATTAATAGTATCAAATCTATATAAAAGTCTAAAAATATATGTATAATACCTCAATCAATTACTAAAAATAAATATATACATATACTTTATTGAGAACATTAAATAAATGGAGAAGTATATTATGTCCACAGATTGAAACATCATTAAAAATGTCAATTATATTCAAATCAATTTATAAATATAATGCAATGCCGTGCAATATCCTACCAAGGTTATATTTATAAAACTTGAAAAGCATATTCTAAAATTTATGTGACAATGTAAATAGGCTACAGTTAAAAATAGCCAAGATAGTCTTGAAGAAGAAAAATGGGTTAGGAGAGCTTCCTTTATTGTGTATATTAAGCTTAGTTTTAAACTATAGTAATAAAATTTGGGTAGACAAATAGAGTAATGGAATAAAGACAGAGAAACAGACTTACTCATAATGGATACTTGATATCTGACAGAGATAGCATTGCAGATAAGTGACAAAATGACAGACATTACAATGAATAGTTTTTAGACAATTGGGTGTTCATGTAAAAAGGAATTAATTTGGATCCTTTCCTCACTTTATGCACAACCATCAGATCCAGGTAGATTAAAGACCTAAAGGTGAAAGGTGAAATTCTCAAGATTATGTAAGATAATTCCTCAGAGGTTCTGGTTAAAAACATAGTTTCTTAAACAAGATACAAAAAGTACTACCCATAAAGGAACATAATGATACTTTCAATTGCATTAAAATTTCAGCTACATTGAAATTAAGAAATCATGTTCATCAAGTCTCCACAAAGATAATAAAAAGATAAGTCCAGATTTGTAGAAGTTATTTGCAACAAAAATAACTAGAAAGTCAAGTATCCATGATAGAGCAAGAATTTCTATAAATTAATAAGAAATTGACCATCCATTTTTTTAAATGGGTAAATGAGTTGACTAGTAATTTATACAAAAGAATTCTAAATAGCCAGTATGTACGTGAAAAGGTACTCAACATCACTAATAGGAAAATGAAACCTTAAACCTTAATGAAATGCCATTACACACTCATTACAATTACATATCACACTCACTAGGCAAAGGCTAAAAAGTCTGGCAATACCAAACACTGGTGAGGATGTTGGAAAAAGAAACACACTAAACATGGTTGATGGAATGGAAGACATTTGGTATTACCTAGTAAATAATTAAAGATATATGACCTATGACCCAGGAATTCCATTCCCAGGAATATACCCTAAAGAAACTCTTGCGTGTGTAACAGGATACTTGTATAAACTTGTTAACAGAAACATTCATAATAGCTCTAAACTGGAAACAGCCCAAATGTCCATTTAGAGTAGAATGGATAAGTGAATTGCAATATATCCACACAATGGAATACTATACAGAAGTGAAAATGAACTACAGCTCCACCCAACATTATGGATACATCTTATAAATATAATATTGAATAAAAGAAATGAGATATAAAATTATAAATGTGTATATATAGAGAGAGATGGATATACACAGAGTGAATATATTCTATAAAACTGAAAAACAGGAAAAATTAAACTGTATTGTTTAGTTATACATGTAGACAATAAAACTATAAAAAATTATTATCACCAAAGACAGAAAGTTGGTACTTAGGGAGGAAGGAGATAATAACATTGGGAGATACATGGGGGCTTCTGGGTTGGTTGTGATAGTCTATTTATTGAGATGAGTGGTGCTTACACCTGCGTTAGCTTTTAAATTATTTGTTAAGCCATATTTGTGTATTTTATATAATTTTTCTGCATTTATATTCTATTTCACAGCTTTAAAATCAGTGACAATAGAATGAATAGAAGATAAAGAAATGAAAGCAATGATTGCAAACAACTTTTTAAAAAGTTTATCATAAAAAAGGAGGTAAAAGCATAGCTGGTGCAGAAGGTTGTGTCAGAGAAGCTATTTTTTTAAGAACAGAAAGAAATATTTGATCAAATTTAAAGATTTGTTAGAAAGTGTCAGTATTGAAAGAGGCATTAAAGATACAAGAGAGTAAGGGGATAAATAATAACATGATCCAGGAAGAAGTCATGCTTTGGAACCCAGATGTAAAAGAAGAGAAGGAAAGAATGAAAGCAGAGGAAAGCAATTTTCTAAGTGGCAGGCCAGATATCTGATGGCTCCATTTAATCTGTTTGGTAGGAATTGAGACTGTGTTCCAAAAACTAGCCCTGTTGGCAACGGGAAGCTGATAGTACTTTTCCTCTCTCCTGCTCCAGCTTACTGGGTTGAAGCCTCTTATTGCTGCAAAGTCAAGAGTAGCAGCTATGCAGATGATACCCAGTGCAGATGCCAGCAAGTCCACCAGTGCCAGTGTTAAGGGCATCCCAGCACTGCCAAGAGCTCTGGAGCTATCTCCTGTAATTGCCAAAGCTACATGCACCAAAGCTGAGGGAGGCTGCTGAACCCAAAGCCCACATAGATTTCAATATTCAGTGGTTGTTTTATTAAACTCATCATATCCAACCCATGAGAACAGCCAGAAGGTGTCCAGAGTTCCCTCTGACATACTCTATGCACATTTCAACTCTTTGGGATGTATCTGGGGCAAAAATCTCCAAGTGTGGTGTTTCTCAAAATATAATGTGTAGTTTCTAATCCAGTAGAACATGAGGGAACCTGAGATTCTACATCATTAACAAGCTTCCTGGTGGCCTTGTTACTGCTGGTCCCCAAAACACACTCTTGAGTAGCAAAATCCTAAGAACTTTCATGCAAAAATACCTGCAAGGCTCAGCATATCTATCCATATAACATTTCAAAACATGTCTGAATTATAGGTAAATACCACCTATCCAAGTGAATGATTAGCACATCTGTCAATCAAAACTAATCAAGTACCTTCTATGTATCCCACTATGTGGGAGGAAAACAATTAGTGGGTATTGTCTCTGTCTTTGTTGAATTTATCTTTGACTCAGTGAAAGGCAGCAAGATAATTGAAAAGTACTGAGAATACTAGGGGCACTCAGGCTAAAAATAGAGTATTCAACTAGGCACAGTCCTATGGAATTGTACTTGAGTTCTTTTTTCTCTTTCATTTGCTGACATGTTATCAAATTCCTTAGCATATCTTGAACAAACTTCATGGAACAAGAAATCATAACCATTCTGTATATATTGATCTCCCCTGTGCATCATTAGCTAAAGGAAAAGTTGCCCTGTTAATAAGCCACAGTAATATAGCATATATATGGAGTTTATGTCCTTCATTTGACATGGTGATGCTTTACCCCAAATGCACTTGAAAACCACTTTCACTTATTCAAAATACTCTTTCTCTTAAGAGTAGAAAGAAGGAACTTGCAAGTTAAGAAGATGAACAGCTGGTGATATTCAGTCTGGGATTTGTTACACCTCACTTTGGCAAATCAAAAGGTGCTCACAGAAAATTTGGAAAATTTAATGAAAATAGACTTTCTGAGAAAAGTTTTAAATTTCAGATCTACAGAAAGAATCCCACAGGTAGCCAAGGATCAGCAAATAAACTATAAAGGGACCAAATTCTTACTGAACTCAGACTACCCTTTTGCAACACGAAAAAAAAAAAAAAAAGATAGTGTAGAGGTTTAGATCAAAAGCTTTTAACTAAAGATGTCTATATTCACTGAAGTTGTCATTTGTGTGGAAAGGCCACAGATTGTTATTTTCAGATCTATAAGGGCTCAGAAAGTCTAATACCCAAATATCCTTTCTGAGAAAATTACTGGAAAATGTACACCAGCTAGTGGAAAAGTTATTTGAAATTAAACACTCAAGAATGAGGAAGTTGTGTTTTGTATTGTGGTTTTAAAAGGATGGGCTATAATCACTGAAATGAGTTACAAGATGTAAATAAAACAGAGTAACAATAATAATAATCCAGATCTAAAATTCCAAATTATTTAAACAAAAACTAAGACTTATGTAAATGAGAAAAAAAGTTTAAAATACTAATAACTTTATTCATTCAACAAATATTTTTCAGCATCTACCTGTGCCAGATATTTTGTTAGATGCTCTTCATACAAAAGGTGGTTTATCTTTAAAATTTAAAAATTAGAGCAATATGAGTGAAAATGTTTTCTTTTGACATCCTTTTGTTTATAAATTTGTTTTGCAAGTTAAATGTTTTCATTTGTTTTTGTCCCACATAATACATATATATTTTTTTAAATCAAGAAGTACAGAAGGGCTGTTTTAAAAAGGGATATTCCATCACCCCAATTCTCCCTGATCTCAGTATCAGGGACCAATCATTTTCAATCATTTATTTTGTTTTCCTCATGTTTAATCTACATATTTTAAAATATAATGCTTATTATTTTATTGCTTGATTCTTCAGTATTTGGCATTATTTGTTAACTACACTCTGTGAACGTGAAGAATTGAACTAATTCACAGGAACCCCTAAAGTTCTGTCCCACTTTGTCCTTCAGGCTTCAAACTTTCCTCAAATGTCTTCTCTCTTTGTGACCCGTGCTCACAGGTAAGGGAGCAGGTGGATTAGCATCAGCACACACCTGTGGGTCAGCAGAAACAGCTCTACAGTGAGAGGGTGGGGAGCTAGCATCCCTCTGGGCACTGGAGAAGGATGTCCTGGGGAAATGTAAGTTTTGCCTCTGATCTGAACACAAGTGGTGAATGAGGGATGCCAACTTTAAAATTCTACATATTGGCCTTCAAGCCCACTGTTTTCAAGCCACATCTCCCTTCTCTCTACCTCTCAAATCTTAAAACCCGGTACTTCCTTTGAATTCTGCCAGGCGGAAAGGCGCTTTCCTCTGAGGCAAACTCCTCCACATATTTACGCTGCCTCTTTTTCTATTTTGTGATCATATCTTTCACTTGTTTTCTGTCTTCCAGCCATTTATTAAGTTCTCTCATAAGTGGATGAACCTCTTTGCTGCTTTCTTTGATCTTCTGGCTCTATGCCTGTTCTGTTTTTTAGTATAATTTTAATGGAGGTGGCAGAAAGGAGAGAAGCAAAGAATGTGTTTTTAATACACTGTCTTGAAATGGAAGCCTAAGGATATTTTTTAAATAAAACAATTTAAAGTGTAACATAAATTAAGACGGTATTTTCCCAAAGCTTAAAGGAAAACACAACACAGAAAATATAGTCCATATAGAAAAATACAGACAACAGAAACAAAAAACCGCCTTCTCTCACCACTTTGCAGGTGTATGCACATAGAAAGGATGGCGTTATCAGTCTGGTGCAGCCTGAATTTGTTCTGTAATTAAATCGCAGAATTCAAATCATTTGTTCTGAGTCCAGGCTCACAAAGCGATCTTCTGCACATGTGTTTCCTCCCCTCGGAGGGAACAAACAGGGAGACAACGTTCTGGTTGTAATGCATGAGGGTCCTGTTTTATCTACATTTATTTCTCTTTGTAAATCAGTGTACTGACATTCTGATTTTATACATCAGATTTCTGGGAACATTTTATTTAAATCTCTTCCTGAGGGACAGACCCATTCTTGGCATGTCAACAAAGCCGATGCCTGTCATTTCAAGGCTGAAGGCTGGATCGTGGGAGGGATCCTGAGAGTAACCTGCTGGCCTTTGTGTGGTGTCACATGCTTCCTTCTGCTCACGCAAACCTCTCCTTTTGCCTGTGGAGCAATAATACTACTGAAAGAATAAAGGTATCATCTTGGGTAATACTCAATGAAGACTAAATATTATCACAATGTCAACTAATTCCTTCAAACAATTTACATGATTGGTGTAACTTTACCAAATAAACCCTGGGGGATTTTGTTTGCTTGCTTGCTTTAATTTTTTGTTTCTTTTATTTTGTTTTGTATGTGGGACATAGAGAATTGGTAAAATAACTTTTAAAGTTTATCTGAAAGAATAGACATCCAAGAAAGGTTAAGACAATTTTTAAACAAATAGGGGGAGACTTTAGTACCACTTATTAATATAATAAAATATATTAAAATGCTACATTTGAAATTGTTCTTTTGTTAACATAGATGGGCAGAAGGAAGAATAAAAATTGAGAAATAGCAACTAACATATCTGAATTTAATAAGTTCCAACCGTGGCATTTCAATAAACACAGAAGGGAAATATTGACAAATAACAGCAATCTGCGTACTAATTGGAAAAATAAAACTAGAACTTAACTCACACCCTACACCAAAATGAACTCCAGAAGGATATGGATTTAAATATAAACAACATAACCATTTAAGTGTAGAAGATAATATTATCAGGTCTAAGAATTTTCTATTCATAGTAGAAATTGATTAAATAAAGGTAAAATAATTTTGCTAAATAAATTTAAAAACTTTTGAATATCAAAAATTTAAAACAACCTTAGAAGTCAATAAACATCAATATGTTTGTAACAAATATGACAAAGGCTAAATGTCCCCTAAATTTATAAATGTATTAAAAATCAATAAGATAAAAAAATTAAAACACCAATAGAAAATGGATATGTGTCATAAGTCACAAAAGTAGACATGCAAATGGCTAATAAACGTTCATCTCAAAAATGATTTCCAGAGCAAATTAAAAAGGAAAGTATCATTTTTTACGTATGTCAGCATAAAATTTTAAAGCTAACATTGAGAAAACAATACTATTCAATGTTAGTGAGAGTGCAATAAACACATATCTCAAAGTCATCTTGATAAGCTTGCAAACTGGCCCAACTTTTCTGCCAATAAATGTTGTAAAGATTTTAAGAGTTTATGTGTTCCAAAATAATGATTTTTTTCAAAAAAATTATCCTTGACAAACAAATCAAAAACCTTAACAAAGATTGAGGTGATAAAGAAATTCATCAGATTGTTATTTAAATGTAAAAAATGGTTGAATAAAGAGATGGTATAGTCACTATAAATATAATTTTTTAAAAAACTTATAGACACAGGAAAAAGCTTACAATACAATATTAAGCCTGTATGTCTGTGTATGTGGTGTGTGCAGTCACATGCCAGTTTAGCAGAAACTGGACAACAAAATATGCATGTGTACATACCTATACATAGAGATTCAAAAATAGGAAGAAATTGTATTAATGTTAGCATTGGTTTTTTTCTGTTGGTAAAATTATATGGGTTTTTTTAAACATTTTTTGTACCTTTGTATATTTCCCATGTCCTTCACAATGAACATATATAATATCTATAATTCAAAAAGGAATAATAAGTATTATCTTTACATCGCAGGTACTGAATCAGGACAGATACACACAAACGCACATGCTGCTTACATGATTTTTTTTACAAGTAATGCTTTGCATAATTATATCTGTTCTGCTGAAAAAAGTCTTGAAGAAAGACAAGTTATAAAAATGCCCCACTATTAACATGACTTGTACTTTTTGTTCTTTTTCTGACACATTTTTAATAATTTGACAACTTTCAGGTTTGATAATCAGGTTAGAAAATTAATTTCAAGTTATAATACCGGAACAGGAAATGATCTCTTCTCATTAACAGCAGCAAAGCTGGTATTCACATAAAATTAACTACAACAACATCAACAACAAAAATCAGAAAAGCACTTTCTAAAAATTTAGAGAAGTTGGCAAGAGAAACTGTGAAACAGAAGAAAGGGGAAAATTGGCAATTGTTAAAAAAGAAATGAGTAGACAAACCAATGTCAGTTTTCCCCAACTGTCACTATCCAAATAAATCTGGTTATTTTTATGTAATCCCCCAAATCAAGCCCCATTCTGATCATTTGCTCTGGTCCTTTGTTGTTCATCTTCCAGATTCTACAGATTCCTCTCTGGATCCTGCCCCAAGTCTAGCACCACAGTTCATTCATCAATATAAACGTTGTGAGGCCCTTAGTGATCTGACAAGAAGGGAATCAGGTTAAAATGAGGAAGAAAAGAAATACAGTCAAAAGAAATACAAGTTAATATTTTAGTAAATAATACTGCCACACTTTTATTTAGCTCCTGCTATTTGATGGATACTTCTTATATAGTATAGAGAACTGCCCCTTCCAGGAAGATGGAATAGATGTGCTTCTCCCTAGCCTCCTCTCTAAGCACAACTAAAAATCTCTGGTTATTTTATATAAAACAAACATAAGAAGACATGGAAGGGTAGAAAGAATAAGGCAGACCACCAAGGGACCTCGAGACCCAAGGAACAAAGTGGTGGTAAGTTTTCTTTTGTTTTTTTAATAACTCAACCTTGAAGTTGAAAATGTTAGCAACCCAGAAATACTAACACTCACAGACCTAAAAAAAAAAAAAAAAAAAGCCCAGCAAACAAAATCCCCTAGCCAAATCAGAAGGAAAAGAGCAGCTTAACAAGACAATAAAATTTTAGACAATAGCCACTCTATTCCAGCCAAACACCACAGACAAAGCTATGGCCTAATCCACACACACACCAGCAAAGGCCAAATGGGAAGTCTAGACTTCCACACTCACAAGGCTTACAACAAGGGTATGTCAGATGTCAGACAAGGCCAGGCAGGAGCATGGACTTTTATCTTACCAGCTGGAATTAAGCCACCCACACTAGGGTGTCAGTGCAGACCTTTTGGGGAGCCTGAACTTCTAGCTCCACCTGGCAGTATGAAGGTAGGACCATCCCTTGCCCTAACAGTGTAGCCAAAGAAAGCCAGCTAAAACCAAAGGCTTAAATAAAATCCAGAGTATCATAACAAAACATGAAAACGTGCAAGTTTCTATCAAAAATCACTTATCACACCAAGAAGTAGGAAGATCTCAAAAAAGCTTCCAAAAAACAATCAATAGATGATAACACTGAGATGACAGAGATGTTGGAATTACCTGACAGTTCAAGAATGAAACAGGAAATCACTACAGACCATCCAGACAACAAAAGGATAATAGGGGAATACTAGGAACAACTCTAGACAAATAAATTTGACAGGTGAATGAAATGGATCAATTCCTTAAAAAACACAAACTACCATAATTCAACAATATGAAATAGATAATTTGCATATCCCTATTAAATTAGATGCAAAAATTCTTAACAAAATATTTGCAAATAGAATTCAGGAATATATAAAACGAATTTATATACCTTAACCACAGTTTAGTCCCCAAATGCATGATAATGCAATATTTGAAAATCAGTCAGCGTAATGCACCATACCAACAGGCTAAAAAGAAAAATCACATGATCATATCAATTGACATAGCAAAAGAACTTGACAAAATTCAACATCCACTGATGATTTTTTTTTAAAAAAAAGAAAGAAATGGAGGAGAACTTCCTCAACTTGATAAAGAACATCTACAAAAAACCTACAACTAATATTGCACATAAAGGTGAAAAAGCGAATTCCTTCCCCCTTAGACTGGGAACAAGGCAAAGATGTACATTCTCCCCACTCTTATTCAAAATAGTGCTGGAAGTTCTGTCCAGGACAATAAGGAAAGGAAAGAAATAAAAGGCATACAAATTGGAAATGACAGAGTAAAACTGTGCCTATTTGCAGATGATATCATTGTTTACCTAGAAAATGCCAAGGAATCTGCCCCAAAAGACCACCTAGAATTAATGAGTGAGTTCAGCAAGGTCACAGGTTACAAGGTCAACACAGAAAAAATCAAGTGCATTTCTATATAGTAATGAACATGTGCAAAACAAAATTTAAAAGACAATACCATTTACCATCACTCAGAAAATATTCAAGTATATTTAGATGTACATCTAACATGTAAAAGAATTGTAGGCTAAAAACTATACAATGCTACTGAAAGAAATCAAAAATCTAAATTAATGACAAAACATATTTATGGATAGGAAGACTCAACAAAGTGAAGATGTCAATTCTTTCCATATTGATATATAGGTTTAACATAATTCCAATCAAAATCCCAAAAGTATTTTTTGTAGATATAAACAAAATTATGTCAAAATTTATATGGAATGGGCAAAGGAACTAGATTAGCTAAAACAATTTTGAAAAGAAAAAAAAGAGAATAAAGTGGCAAAGTCTTATTGCAAGATGTCTTATATAGTTCCATTAATCAAGAGCATGTTGTCTTGATGGAGGGATAGACCTATAGATCAATGGAACAGAATAGAGAACTCAGAAATAGACCCACAAAAAATGCCCAACTTATTTTTGACAAAGGTACAAAAGCCATTTAATGGAGGAAGGATAGCTCTTTGAATAAACAGTGTTACTAGAGAACTAAAGCAAAAAAAAAAAAAGCCTCAACTTAAGTCTAACATATTATTTAAAAACTAACTGAGAATGGATCATGGACTTAAATGCAAAATGCAAAACTATAAAACTTTTTTTAAAAAATAGGAGAAAATCTTCAGGATTGTCAGGATGTAGGGCTAGTCATAAGACTTGATACCAAAAACACAATCTATAAAAGGACAAACTGATAAATCAGACTTCATTAATATTTTTTTTTAGCTTTGTGAAAGATCCTGTTCAAAAGATGAAAAGACAAACTACAGAGTGGGTGAAAATATTTGCCAACCACATATTTGACAAAGGAATAGCCTATACAAAGAACTCTCAAAACTTGACCAAAAAAGCAAACAATTCAACTAGAAAACGGGCTATAGACATAAAGAGGCATCTCACCACAAAGGATATACAGATAGAAAATAAGCACATGACAAGATGTTCAGCATCATTAGCCATTTGCTAAAATGCAATTTAAATCCACAATGAGATCTCCCTATATCACTATCAGAGTAGCTAAAATAAAATATAGTGACAACACTAAATGCTAGTGAGAATGTCAAGAAATGGGCTCATTAATACATTATTGGTGGATATGTAAAATGGTACAACCACTATGGAAATGAATTTGGCAGCTTCTTAAATAAAATTTAAAGAAACCCAGTCAAATACCATACAATCCAGCAATTATACTCTTTCCTCTTAGACTGAGAACAAGACAAAGATACACATTCTTACCTCGTACTGGGAATAGCGCTAGTTCTATCCAGGCCAATAAGGAAAGGAAAGAAATGAAAGGCATAGGGATTAGAAATGAAGAAATAAAACTGTGACCATTTGCAGATGACATCATTGCTTACCTAGAAAATTCCTAGGAATCTGCCCCTAAAGATAAATACCAAAGAAATGAAGGCATATGTTCATGCAAAAACCTGTGCACATATGTTCACAGGAGTTGTATTTTTAATAGCCTGAACTGAAAACAACTCAGATGTCCTTTAATGGGTGAAAGGGTGAACATACTGTGGTGCAGTCATCCCATGGAATACATATTCAGCCATAAAAAGGAATGAACTATTGACACATGCAACAACCTAGATGAACCTGCAGAGAATTACACTGAGCGAAAAAAGCTAATCCAACAATGTTACATACCATATAATTCCAGTTATACATATGATATAACATTTTTAAAACCACAAAATTATAGAAATGAACAACAGATTAGTGGTTGCCAGGGGTCCCAGAAGGGAGTTGGAGTGACAGAGAAACGAATATGGCTATAAAATGGCAAGAGGAGGGATCCTTGTGATGATGGAAATAGTCTTTATTTCGACTACATCAGTGTCAATATCCTGGCGGTGATATTGTACTATCAGTTAGCTGGCAAGCAGAAAAGCTGAGATTGAACCCTGAGACCAGGGCCTAATTTTTTTTGCCTCCTTAGAAGTGAAACATTTGATATGAACTTTAAAGTTTGAGTAATGCTTGGCTCAGAAGAGAAAAGCGGAGAGGAACTTTGAAGAAGAGAAAGCAGCAATAATACAAGAGGCTGATTTGAGGAATAAATATAGCAGTTTGACTAGAGAAGAGAGTTGTTAGAGAAAGAAGTCCCTGAGTGCAGGTGACATCAGAGTGAGGAGACCGTGGGTGGTGGGCTAATGAGTTAGTCTTCTAGTAAGAATGAGGAATTATGAAAGTTTTTAAGCAGAGAATGACTCAATAAAAATGGTATTTTAGGAAAAGTAGTGTGGGGTGTTGCTCTTTGGCGTCTGTCACTGTGAACCTCAGACCTTTTACAAGGCCACTGTTGCAGAAACAGCAGACGGAGCAAGAATGCTCACCCCTCCAGGTAGAACGAAACACCAGGAAGCCGAGCGCTCATCACAACCCGGAGACAGAGTGAAGGCAACTGCCTCCTCCGATCGATCCTCCGTCAGACTTCCAAAGGGATGTTTCTAAAATAAAAATCTGACCCCATTGCTCACCTACATGAAACCCTGCGATGGTGCCGTATCAATCATAAAACAAAATCCAAACTCTTTATCAGCACTTACAAGGTCGTGGGTAATCTGTCTCCCCTGGGCCTTATCTCTGTCCTTCTGGGACCCAAACTCTCATCTCCTGCTCTTCCTCTGGGCTGTCCTCCACCAGCAGTGTGCATGGTACCGCTGGACACGAAGAACAGCCTGTAAGGCGGAGAGAATGTGAAGGGAAGGGCAAAGTTGTCTCCCTTCTCTTCCCTGTTCCCTGAGAGGAAGCCTTTTATTCTGGACTGCTGTACGCCAGGAAGGTCCAGTTGGTGACCACCATTTAAGTTGGGAAATGTCTTTCTCCTTCCCCATGTTCTGTCTCTATACTCCTTGTTTATCCATCTTTCTCCCAGCCACCCCCATGCCCACATTCTTGAGCTTAGGGGAGCCCCCAGCACAGCCACTGCCAAGCCATTATCAACACTAATCAAATACAACCCCTAATCCTATTTCTTAGCCGTGGCTTCATGGACACCTATAAACATTCTCTCCTCTTTATTCTTTCCCTTGAGATTTTAGGCATGCAGTTATAGATAAGATTTGACCCTGTTTTTCTCATTTGCCAGTACGAAAGCCATGGTCATGAATATTTACATTATAATTACTACTTCTCAGTTGTTTCAAATGTGATAATTTTCCTACCTATATATTTTCAAGCATATTCAGGCTTCCTCTTTTGGGTAGATTTTATGACCTTCTACTGAGGTACACAACCACAGCTTTAGAGGCAGTTTGTCAAACTTGCCTCTGCTGGGTGGATTACCAACACTTACTGATATACAAACAACATAGCTCTTATGCACTCTCAGTTCAAGAGAAATACTATGCAGGAGGTACAGTTTTGAGCCTCCTAGAACTACTTCTGTTGAACTACAAACCACTAGCATGACTTGGGGTGGGGCTGCTGCAAGAAACTGGGCTCTTTTTGCAAATGTTGGCGATGACTTTGTCCACGGCATCAAGTCCGTGCCTCTTCTCAGGAATCGTGAGTCATAGGTCCCTGCAGTCGCAGAACCAGAAAGAGCAGGCTTGTCCTGCCTTTGCTTAGTTTCGTTTTATGGGCACCGTAATTTTCTGCAACAGATTGTGTTTCCCCTTTGTTGTGGCTGCTGGTAAATTTACAGCCAAATTTGGGGCTCATCTCCAGCAGTTGAATAGTGTCTTATATTATCCATTATGTGTTATCAAACCTCTCTATTTATCCAATTTTCCTGATTTCGTTTTCCCTTTGCTGCCATTTCCTCACCTTTATTTTCCCAATTTATCCCATTGTAAGCGTGCAGATAGAGAGATACACCGAGATAAGCTGTCTCCATCACTTTCTGGAATGATTTGGAGAGGTAAATAAATCAGTAATGCTTTTCATAACAACATCAATAACACTCACTCCAATAATATGCTTTTTCTCATGCTTGCTTTAGGGTTTGTAATAGATCCTCTGAAAAACTGCTCAAGGCCCAAGCCACTCCATTCTTAGACCTGTTCCAGGTAAGATACGGCCTTTTCCCCAAAGGACCTTATACCCCAATTTAGAGAAAAAAAGTTGGCAGTTTTTAAAGACCTCGTTGACCTAAGACTGTATAAACTCAAGTCACATATTTCACAGTACAATTGCAGGATCTGTGGATATTAGAGAAGACCATATCAGGGTGTGGTGCTAGAGCAGTAGATGAAGCTTTCACAGGGAAGATGATACAAAGTGAACCTTGTAGAGCAGCTGGGATTTCCATTCCAACTACCCTCTTTTTGTTGTTGTTGTCTGTTTTATTTTGTTGTTCTATACTCTATTTCTAGTCTAGAACTCTTTATGTTTTGTGAGGTTACAAGTGATAAGAACTTCTGTACCCAGGAGCAGTGCCCCATGCAAATCATCGGAGAAAGAAATGAGTCTGGAACTAACAGGGAAAATGGTTTGACCCACTGCCCTTAGGAAAAAACCTAATTTCAGACTCACACCCTGAATTAAGTGTGGAGAATTACATAAAAATTTCCTCTTCCTGGCTCCCCTCTGCTGCTTGCTGGGTGGCATGAAGAAGACTTCCACGAAAGAGGGGAATGTTGTCCAGGATGGTGCTGTACAGAAAAACGGAGGGTGACTGTGGGTAATAAGTCTGTGGGAAAGGGAGAAATTAAAGAGGGTACCAAGACTCCATGTCTGAACTGCTGCAGGGGAGAAGAGCTTGTGTAGCCCTGGACAGGATTAGGCCATGTGCTGTTGATGCTAATAGCAAGTGACACCAAATCTGGAAAAGAAAGCACATGGCTTCTAAGGTGAGCCCTTTGTTCACTCTCCTTCCACGATGACAGCTGCTCTCAGTGCATCTGACAGCAGCTTGGGCCAGGAATTTCCAAACAATGCAATCCATCACTTGTACACTGAGACAGGCGCTGCCTGGAGAATCACTGCCCTAGGGACTGGAGCAATCTGACCCAAGAGGCAGATGAAGAGTTAGCAAGGAAAACAGCTTGCCTAGAGCCACAGGCATTAATTCCAGGCTGACAGCAGGCAGTTGTCCTGAATTAGAACACCTCTGAGAGCACAACCTACTGCAGGTATGAAGCACCTTGAAGGAGAAATCCCAGCTCCAGGCAGAAGCAAGGCCTTGGCAACCTCAAGGTCTCCAACGTTAACAAGGGCCAGCAGTGAACAAAAATTAAAAAAAAAAAAAATCCATGCAAATAACTATGCCTGGGCCTTTAAACATGTTCTTTAGTTAGGTGCTGCCAGACCAAATCAGAAAAGCATGATGTAGGTCTGCAGGGGGCAGCTTGCTGGGAGGAACCCAAACTAAAAAGCAGTACAGGCTGGTAAAGAATCGGCCTCTGCTCACGTGCAGGGGTCTCTTCTCCTCTGTGGCTGTGGGTGGGCGCCAGTTATCATCCTGGCAGAGACAAAGTGACAAAGACAAAGGCTGCCACTGACTCTGCCTGTTCTCCTGCCCCCTTCGTGACAGCTGCTCTTCCATGCAGGTCTTCCCTTAACCAAGAAAAAGACTCAGCCAAGGCTAAAACGCCGTTACCTAGCAAGCTGGGCTCGTTCCTAAACACAGCTTTTGGAGGTAACGTAGAGGCAGAACTTGCTCTGAGCACCAGATGCCACCTCGGCCAGCACAAAAGATGTAGTTATCCTGGGCAGAGTTACCATTCGATGACCTTTCCAACCAATATTTTAAAAATATTTATTCCACATTTATTTAGTAAAAGAAGAAAATGGTTTTCTACTATACAAATTGTATAGCTAATTTAAATTCAGGATATAAAGTAAGTTTTACCCAGGAACATTTTTCAGAAACATGAGAAACAGAAAACAACAACAGTAACAAAACCCACTGCCTTTATTTCATTTCTACCTGAAAACCTTTGGCAAAACTTTTCCTGCTCTTTTGTACTTCCCATTATTTTTCTTTTATAAATCTTCAAAGAATGAAACTATTCATGATTTAAATTTATATAATAAAGTAAATCACCCGTACCTTGTAAATGACACTACAAGTTTCCAGAATATCAACAAACTTTATCTGGCTCTGACTACAGAAGACTGTCAGTTGGCAGGCATCTGGCACTGCCTGAATTTAAGAATTTGAACAAAAGGACATGACATGAAAACCAAAAACTGGACACAGTTGATGGAGTGTGATTGGACCAAACATTCATGTAGAGTCTGGGCTGTGGTCAGTATCATGTAAACCAAAGTTACTTGCAAGTTAAATTAATTGGAAGCAGAGAAGTCACGCTTGAGAGAGAGTTAGTCTGCAGAGAAAAACTAAGAAAATGGAACAAATATGTAGAGAAAGCCTGAGAGGGGAGTTCATAGAACCCCATTTAAGATGGAGAGAGTGGTCCCCATCACTGACTTGTCACTTCCTATCGCAAACAACCACCTCCTTCCCAACCACCTCCTTTACCTTGAACTAGTTTGAGTAGGCTTCAATTACTTACAACCAGTGGACAGTTTTAAGACCAATTTGGGGGAGTGGGGTGTATGTGTGTGTGTATGCCTTGGGCAATCTCAGAGGAGGGAACTTGGAAATCAGTTCAAGGGAAGGAGTTGGCAGTGGGGTCTCCTAAGTCTTTGGAACAAATCAGTCAAAGTGTTAAACAACACAGAGACAACATTTATCGAGCATCTAGGAAGCATCAGGTGCTGGAGAGAGGTGCAGCTCTCTTAGGCCAACAATGCCGGGAGTCCAGGCATTCCACGTAATAACAATCAGTAATGGTAGCAAGGAGGAAGGGTTTGCTCCACTGGTGGTCCTGAGGCTGACAGGAAGACTTTAGAGTATGGAAGCAGGAGTGCACCATGGCCAAAGCAGAAGCCATGCTGAATGATGTGCCAAGGCTGAACGTAGTTTATGAGGATCCAGAACAGTGCCCTCAGAAGATGAGAGGGGAAGTCAATTCAATTTTGGTGGGATTCTTGGTCTTCCTCTATTGGCTATTACATCCAGGTAGTAATGGAAATATGGAAAAATTACTCAGAAACACATAAAGCCTCAAGCAACCATCCGCTATCCAAAACCCTGCAAATGTCAGATTAAATCCTATTTTTTTCTGGAGCACTAATTACATCATCCTCCAGGGCATGAAAGTCAACGTCTATAAGGAAACAGACAAATACAGTCATCAGCAAATATGTAGAGTAAATACATTCAGTGGGATCAAGGGGAAAAGTGCCCTCCCTGGAGTGGGGAATAAGGGAGTATTGAAGTCATAGCCACCACTTTTTGAAGGATTCAGAGATTCCTTCTGGGAGAAGTGGGGCTTCTATGCACTCCCTCCCGCGTTCAGCAGACCAGATGTGCAGGCCTCACTGTTAAGTCAAAGAAAACAAATACAACCTCATGTGGGCACTAGAAATGGGATCACTGATATTTTGTCAAGTTCAACCTCTTCCCCAAAATACAAACAAAACTTTGGTAGCTGTTCAATGTGAGGAAAACAGTTGTGGTGTGTTATCAAATCCTGTGAGAGAATAAAGCTTCAGATTAATCAATAACACAATCTGACTTCTGTCTCAGTGTATTAGGCCCAAGAGCTAGAAATCTTTCTGAAAAGCAAGAGAATGCTTCCCCTGTAACAGAACTGAGGGTGTTTCCATTGAATCTGGCCCTATTAAGAAAAAGGCTTTGGTGGCAGAAAAGGTGTTTTCTTATTCCATATCATTGTTTTCCTCCTGATTTAACTATATATAACTCTTGGGGCAGGCAGAGGAGTAGGGAAGGAGTTTGTTAAGCCTTGTACATAAAAGGAATACCTTCAGAAACATAAAACTTCATTTTCAATACAGCACTTTATAAACTAAATAGCCCCCCAACTCCAACTTTTAACAAGCAATCTGCCTTTAATATTTGAAAACCAAAATTGCTTTTTATTTTGATCGATGAAAAGCAAGCTTTAGCTTATAAATGGATTTTTCCCAGCATTCTTTATAAAACACTGAAAATGGATATTTATAATGGAGGTCCACTGGTTCTTCATAAAGCTAATTCTGGCTGGATAATTCCCTTTAGGCAGCAACAAGAATTGTTCTCTTCCCAGCTCCTGTATAATTAATAGCAAGATACAAATATATTCCTGTCTACTTCAGGGGGTGCAGAAATGGTGAGAAAAAGAGAGGGGTAGATGATACTAGTGTCAAATGAATTCTCTAATACATTTCCCCACTAGAGGGAAAGATAAATTAAATGTGCAATAAAAATTTAATAGCGAACAGTGATTGCACTATAGGAACCCTGATAGAAATAAGCATAATGGTATAATAAATTTTCTTGTGTGAGAAATGATTATTTGGAGCTTTAAGCTTTGACAATTCTTGTAAATCTTATCCATTTGTTAGCAATTAATAATATTAAATTGCTTCACATCTCCCTAGATAAACATCAGCAATCTTTCAAATCATTGTTGAAGCAATGCATAATCTAGAGAACACCATTACAGAATTTTCTAAAATTTCCGAGATGTTAAATAGCACTGTTCCAAGGAGAAATAAAAGCAATTTAATCCTTACTGCTGATATAAGTACATCAACAGATATTTGTTAAACCCCACTTTGTGCTTAGCAGAGATAGCTGGCTGTCCATCAAAATCCATTTTTGCCTTCTAGAGTATAGACCTGTGCCTGGGAAGTGCCTACACAGGAGAAGACTACATCCCCAGTATCCTGTGCCTCTAGTATAGCCATATGATATATCTCTCCAACTACACTAACTGGAAATGATGTTTGCATTTGTAAGCCAAGTTTTAAGAATAGGACAACTTGGCTCCGCTAGGCTTTCTCAGTAAGCTCAATCTAAGAAACAACAAAATCCTGGGATAGGAAGAACCACACGTTGAAAGGAGCTGGCCCTGAATCTACATGTGGAGAAAATCTGTTCATGAACAGAAGCAGGCATGTCAGCCTTGGTTAAATGAATAATATAGACTTCTATTACATTTAAACCATTACAAATCTGTAGGTCTATTTGTCACAGCATGTTCGCCCAGCCTGACTAATAGAATAGCATTCTTATAGACTTTGTGAGACACATAAAGAAGTGAAAGGCATTAGACTTCTTACAAAAAATAACTTTGCTCTTGTTAAAAAAAACACAGCATAGATGCAAGAAAAGTAAAATAACACAAAAATATGTAACAATATTTTAAAAGATGCCATAGGACCATACAAGAGTAAATTGACAAATAATTGGCATTGGCACAAAGTGCTAGGAGTTTGAAGGTAAAACCTAAATATTTATTAGAAAAATATCCATAGAAAAATGGTGGGTTCTGCTGATGAGAGCTTCAAGATATGCTGCTGATAATAATAAAATCATTTATAATGAAGTTTGCTTTTCTGGGAAATTCTTCACTTGGACAAATAAGCTTAAAGCTCCTGGTATCCTCAACCCTTTTAGATGTGTTCCAGGATCTCTGGTTTGCCTGCAGTTGTAAGCCTGCTTGTTCTTGCAATGCCTACCTTTGGCCTGACTAGACCACTTAGACTCTTTTTGTTGTTGTTTCCTTAAAACAACATCTTATGATTGATCTTTTCCATTTTAGTGTAAAATGATTTCTATTTCACTGATTTTATTTTATCCAGGAAGTAAATTTACAAATTCTAGCTAAAAGAGATTTAGTTCAAATTCCAGGCCAAATTAGAAGAGTTCCAGAAAGAAGCATGATGTATTAATATCATTTTAAAGCTATTTGTTATGATTTGTTAGACATGGGGATATAATGGTGAGCATCGCAATATGGCCCGTGCCCTCTTGGCACTTATATTCTAATGAGGATCCCCATATAGGATGATGTCATGCCACATCCAGAAAGAACTGGATGTATTAAGCCTGTAAGCCTGGGGATGACAATGATTAACAAGATAACTGTCTTTACAGACTTAAAGGTTTTTCCTGTGGGATAGGGATCAGACTTGTTTCTCATGGTTTCTGTCCCTGAGGCACTCAGAGAGTATATTTTGAATGAACGAATGCCACCCTGATCCTAGGAACCTGGTTCAATTTCCAAACCCTTCTCATTCACAACAGTAAAGAATGGTAATTAACTCTGTCACCTACTTGCTGTGAGTCTTTGAAAAAAACCAAAATCCCTTAACTTCTCTGAGAACCAAGACCACTGGGCAAAAGTGATAGGAAGAGGGATTTGGGCTCGATATAAAGGAGCCATTTCCAGAGGTCAGAGTGCTCAAACACATGTGGTCTTACTTACCAAAGGGAATTAGAGGTTTTCAAGCATAGTGGACTAAATGACAGAGATTTTTGTTGGGGGACATTCAAACACTGAAGATTCTCAGACAAGGGCTCAAGATCCTCTGAACTTTTCAGTGGAAGCTTGGGGATGGTTGAGAACAAGCAGAACAAAGATCCTAGGGTACTCGGAAGATGGAATAGGGGAAAAAGCTAGACAGGAAACTGGGACCCCATAAATGGTCCACGGCGTGGAACTAGACTACTAGACAAGACTGGTGAACTTAATTAGAGGGGAGGAACCTCACTGGAGGCTTTGTCCTGTCCAGTGGGCCACCCAGGGAAACAGTGCTTGGACCCACACAGATACTGAGAATTCATCCCTGAGCCCTGCATACAAGGCCTGTTTGGCTGTGAAAAGCCAGTGCTTTGGAGGGGAAAACCAAGGCTTGTGGAAGTCCTGGCTGAACCACTTGACCCTGGATTTAATTCAGTGCCTATCAGACAGAGGTAGCAAGGAGAGAAGGGTCTTTTCAAATGCTCACTAGCTCCGTGACCTTGGAAAGGCTACTCTGCCCTTCAGGCTTGTCAACCAAATGAGAATCATAACATGGAGCTGGGAAGGTGAGGGGAGAATGAAATTCACAAATTGGTTCTGAGCATGTGGCTTGCTTCCTGCTCTGTGCTAAGTGCCTAATCAATGTATTTTTCCTTATTTTTTTCCTTCCAGCCTTGAAATTATATAATTCTTTCTCCATGAGAAGTTTCAAAATTTTTTATTTTTGTTTCCTACTGGGAGGCTCTAATTCATCATCAGAGGAAATCAAATGGTATTTATGGTTCCATGGAACTGGAATGTGTCATGTAAACTAAGATGAAGGCAGAGCCAGGGCTTTCTGTTGCCCCTTCTGGATCCCAGTTACCCAGTTCGGCCATTCTATAAGCCCATCTAATTTTTCTCCCTGCCTGCCAGTGTTACCCTAAATTAAGATGTAATGCATTCTGGAAGCTCATTGGTATTTAAAGGGCCTTCTCTAAACCGCATCTAAATCACCTAGAGTCAATGCAGCATCCTAGCAGGGACAAACATCTATTTTTACATTTAATTCAGAATATGGCAGAAAATCTGAGGCTGCCATGTGTTCCTCCCTTCATCCAGAAAATCTCTCATTCCACAAGCATAATTCCCTTCTGACCGGGAGTCTCCAGGCTTGCATCAAATAAAAGTGTGTTGGCATTATAATAATCAAAGCAGAACCAAATCTGCCCTTCAGTCTTCAAGCTCCTTTCAAACCAAACAAATATGGCTGCATGCATGTCTCTCCCACACAAGGCATTCCCATGGGAGTGGGGCCAAAAGGTCCTAATGTATTTTCAACCTACAAAGTGACTTTCCCTATATTTAGATCAGTCAATTTATATCTGAGTCCAAAAATTCAAGAGAACCTGATATGTTTCCTCCCTAGCACGATTATGTTTTTCAAAGAATTTTGTTCTCAAAAATTCGTATTCATCTCTCAGAAATAGGCTGTCTAGTTGAGATATTTCCAGCCATGTAAATGTTTCTTTATTTTCATACTTGCCAACTGTTTAATTCACTTTGTCAATGCATAGTTTTTCTTTTAAAGGGTCTGTTTACAATGCATGAGACAAAATTAAGTAATCATGTTGTCACCCAATATTAGAAAAATGATCCTTAATACTTATAATAATCATTTCAGGCCACTTAAAATCAAAATAATGCCTTATAATCTGCCCACTACTATTAGATCTGAGTTGTTTATGTTTACATATCTTATTTTATAATAATTCCCTGATGTCTGGGTAGATCATTTGTCCTCAATATACTTTAATATGAATTAGGCTTTGTTTTTTGTTTTCTTTGTAGATAGATAGTCACATAAGGAGGACAGAGGTAGGCCCAAGAAACATCAATAGACTTGGAAAGTACCCTAAAACAAACAGAACATCAGAGGGAAATATGGTGCTTAAGAACAAGGCTGAGGAAAAGAAGGTAATTGCATAAAAATAATGTTTTATTTCTCCATATTGGCAGTGAGAAGCGACTCAAGTGCTAAGTACCACAGAAAGATTTTTACAAAGTAGATAAAATGATATTTCTGAATCAGAGTTTTGGAATGAGGTTCATGATGAGTGGTTAGTTCAGGCTTTCAAGCAATTTGCACTTTAAAATCAGAATCATTTCTGAGATCCCACCAGAATTTAGTCTTTAATTTCCTAAGAAATAATTGATTTGCCTGGAAATATATCAGAATTGAAAATGGCAGAAGGCAGATTTTTGCATAAAACCATGTCAAAGTTGATCCTGTGAGCACCTGTAATTGTTTTCTCTGGTTGTAAATGCACCTCAAAGCTCCTCATGTTGTGTTGGCCTTGGTTGAAGGGGTTGGAGGTATCAGGGCATGCTGGAGCCCCAGTGGGCCACTGCACACAGTCAAACTTCCCTGCAGCAGAGAAGGGAGGCCCAGGGGCAAACAGGGAAAAGCCTGCTGAGCTACACCAGGCAACCCTGACAGTGGGTGCAGGGGGTGAGAGGGACATGCAGTTTTTCACAAAAGAGTCCGGGGCTTTCCAGACAGAATGGAGGTTTAGAAGCCCAAATACTAGATGCCTGTCAAATAGGCTAGCAAACCAGATGCTAAAAAACAAAATGGGAATTAAGAGGACAGAGGAAACAAAGACTAAACAGATATGGGCACTGAAGAACTGGCTTCAGGAGTGAATTCTGCAGGCATCAGCAGGCACCTTGGGACTTTACCGTCTTATAAAGACTTGCAGAAATAGACAGAGGTGACTTGTCCAAACCACCATCACTACTACTATTCATTGTTCTTGATACTCTCTCCCTTTTATTGTGTCTTGTCTTGTATGACCTGATGAATGTGTGTGCATGGTTGTCACAAGGCTGTGGGACATGACTGAGGGAAAGACACCAACAGCCCAAGTCAAAGGATGCAAAAGTTACTTATGAACTGAGATATAAAAACTTATGGAGATAGTTACATTGACAGAAGCAATGCAGTGTGCTCCCAGGTGGAGGTGCAAAACCCCAGGTCTGCAAGTCTTGTCTGCAGGTGCAGGTACTGTACCATACGGGGTGTGAACATTTCACCGGGTGCAGGGAGCTCACTCATGCCTTTCATATGGTGTTGGTGTGTTTGTGTGGGAAGGGAATCTATTAAACTCTCCTGTCCCCTCCTCACATACCTGATCTGGATATCCTTGTTCAGTCTACATATTCACCACATACAGGAACTGCTATAAAACCACCCCAGTGAGTATTTGATTGAGAAAATCCAAGACCTTTTCCAAACACATAGTATCCCATCCCTGAAGGGGCCCAAGGATCAGGCCCATTTTAGGTCATTCCTGCAGAGGACATGGTTTACATGTTTACTCTAAATGGCTGCAGTTGGGATTTCCAGCCCAGGATAGTTTGGAAATGGTAACTTCTGAGGAAGGTTCTGTTTGAAGACGTCACTAGAAGTTTCATCCAGTCTTCAGTTTGATTACTTTTAGGCCTTGACCAATTTCTAATGTCCCAGCTCAGCTAAGCAAGCTGGCAAGTAGAGGCCTAATTATGTATCTACTTTCAGTCAATATAAAGGCTCAGTAGCAGTGTGGGCGAGTGAAAGGACCCTGGGCCGTGGCTCCAACCCTGCTCAAATATAAGGATCTTTATTTAACATTTAAAAGAAACTCTGCAGACTGACAGTGGAGAAAACACTAGTCTGATTAGTAGTGTTTTAAATGCATTTATTAGGCTAATGAGCATTCCTGTGCATATTGATAAATATCGTATGTGTGACTCATGTCACTTATTTAACCTATAATACCTATTGCACATATGTATTTCTGGAGTCTGTGGCTAAAATTTAAGAATCATTCCACTTGATTAGGAGTTCAAAGATTGAATCCAGATTCTAGTCCTGGTACTAGTGCTACTAGCAGAGAAGTAAGTTTAGTAGCTTCACATCTCTGGAGTGACTTTCCTTTCTTCATCTATAAAATAAGGCAACTGGACTAGATTAACATTTCTCCAAGTGTTTTTTTCCTGAAGTTTCTCACCTGGCTCACCTGAGGTGCTTCTTGAAAAGTGAACCTTTGTATACTCATCCCAGACTTAGAGTCAGAACCTTTGGGGAAGGGATTCAGAATGCTTCACTTGTAGCATATTCCCCCAGGGACACTGAGACATACTAAAGTTTGAGAACCACTTGTTCCAGGTAGTTTCTGAGGTTCCTTTCTTGTTTGACATTATATGAAGACAAGGACAGAGCAACCATCTCTACCAATCTCACTTGACTATATGAGCAAAGTTAATTCTAGCAATTTGGCCCAAATAGGTTATGTTACCTTCATGGTGCTTTACGTCAGGCAATTGAGTCATGAAGCATAGAGGTACTATGACATGGTGGAGGGAACTCAGGATTTTGACCCAAAATGATGTGGGTTCAAATCCTGCTTCATTTATGCCCTGATTCTCTTCGTTGCTAATTCCCTGAGCCTCCATTTCCCCATCTGTTAAGTGTGTGCAATGATAACACCACCTGTATCTTAGGCAGTATGATTGCAAACATTTCCACAAAACAAAGCTTCGGAGAGGCACTCTGGTAGACAGCACAGGATGGGGAGTGGGATGGACGATTGATCTTGAAACTTCATTTGCCTAGGAAGGTCCATGTGAGGTGAACTTGGCAAAGGTGGGAGTAACGGGACGGAGGGAGATCTGCTACCACTGCTCACATGATTATTATGAAGATGGATAATAAAATATGGATTTTTATAGAGCAGAGTTTCTGACACACTAAAAAAGGATCGATGAATAACAGCTCTTATTATTAAGTTGAGCCATGTGAAATGGCTAATATTCAACTCTTTTAGACCATCAAAAATGGCAATTCCATATCGTTTCGACATAATATAATTTAATATTGAAATCCCAGTATGACACAATCAGTCCATTTTTCCCAAATTATTCAAGTCCTTTTCAAGTAAGAAAAAGTGAAAGAGGTATTACTGAATAGAAAATGACTCTTTTTTTGCCTTTATAATGATTTTTTTTCTTTTAATGAAAATTCAAAGGCTTCACCTCGAGTCACACTATGATCATTATTTTTAAGTAATGATATGATAAGAAGAGAGGCAGCAGGTGGGAGTTTTGATAGAAAACACCCAGGAGGAAGCGAGATGAGGAGTTTTTATGCCTTGTTCTCACTATTATTGTAACAGGCTATCCTTCTTGTAGAGCACACCCTGTTTCAGTGCCTCTATGATGACCGGAAACTCCTAATCAGGTGTTAATGTGACTCATCAACTCCACCGGGTGCTTAAAAAGTCACAGAATCTCTGCCTGTTGGTAATGGATGGCTGTGCATGCCCTTCCCTTAGAGCCCATCTTATAAACAATAACTAGTCAGATGGGGTGTAAAATAATTAATGGTCTTAACTGAGCTATTTAATATTATGTTACTAACCAGATGAGG
The DNA here is from genome assembly GCA_023783475.1 of Daubentonia madagascariensis. Taxonomy (NCBI): domain Eukaryota; kingdom Metazoa; phylum Chordata; class Mammalia; order Primates; family Daubentoniidae; genus Daubentonia; species Daubentonia madagascariensis. Next base: position 71,849,769 of record JAKFHU010002088.1, on the reverse strand, counting down.
GATCAATCTAATTTAATTTGCTAATTTCATATTCACATTTTATCTGATAGCTAAGATGAAGAATAAATCACGTTGACTCTCATATATTTATACTTCATGTTTTTAAATCTTGTGGGTGTATATGTCTTGATTAAAATTTATTTTCTGTAGGTTCTTATAGACTATCTGGAGAGCATGCTAAATGAGAGACTGGAACAGTAAGGTTTCCCAAGCCATAACTACTCACATGGAACATCTTGGCCAGCAAACATAACATTTGTCACTACCTGAATCCAAATACTCTAGATGTCACATAAAAATGGGAGAACCAAGACAGGGAAATATAAGCCTAAATAGTTGATTAGAAACTCAGAATTGCAAAGAATCCAGGACTGATTAAATGCATCCCTGACTACTATTGGTCCATACTGATTCATCAATTCAAGCATTTTATCTCTCAGGTGACAGGAGAAAGCATAGAAGAAAAGTATTATTTCAAAAATAGATTTGGTGAGGATTTTCTTGTGCCTTTCATATTTGTTTTGTTGCTGTTGTTTAATTGGAAGAAGATGAGTGGAAGAGAGAAATTTTTACCTGAATTTTTCTCCACATTTATCACTGACTTGATCTCTGGGTCAGTCCTTGGGAACCCCTAGGCAACTCTGTTTCTGTGTCTCTCCTTGTCCAATGTAAGGGAGGAGAGAATGTTCAACTGAGAACTAAAAATAGTGGACTTGGGAAAGTAGTGACTAAAGCTCTAAAAATGCCTTTGATCTGATCCAGTTTGATATATCTGAGCATCATGGTGTGGTGAAGAAAACTCTTTGGGAAGACAATGGGAGAGAAACAAACAAACCTTCAGTTCCAATCCTGGTTCAGCTTCTGACATGAGACCAGGAAACTGAGGAAAAGCAAACTTTAAAAAAGAAGTCAGGGAGGCACACTCTAGCCAGGCTGAGACTGAGCAATAACTATACAGGCAATGAGGTGGAAATCTTGGCACATTCAGAGACCTGAAAAGAAGATGTGTTGGGATGGTCTCCTGGAGAACATGGGATTTGGGATCATTATTGCTGGAACAGTAGGATTCAGGAAGCTGGAGCAAAGGTCAGTAAGATATAACAACCCAAGGACCAAAGCCAGCCCCGCCCATTTGTTTGCATGGGGTCTATGCTGCTTTCATGCAACAACAGCATGAAATCGAAGAATCAAATCAAGTGGTTGCAACAGAGAGCATATGTCCCACAACGCTGAAAATATTTACTATCTGACCCTTTACAGGAAAAGTTTGCTTATCCCTGGAATAGAATAATTTAGGAGGAAGGTCACAATATCACAACAAAAGCAAGAAACTGGGAATGAACATAATACATTAAAGGCAAAGAAGAGCACAATCTACCCTGAACAGAAACTCCTAGAAATAAGGAGGGGGAGAGTCCACATTATAAAAAGTCTTGAGGCTGGGCACAGTGGCTCACAGCTGTAATCCTAGGACTTTGGGAGGCTGAGTCAGGAGGATCACTTGAGGCCAGGTGTTGGAGACCAGCCTGAGTGACATAGTGAGACCCTGTCTCTACAAAAAATAGAAAAAGCTAGCCAGGCATGGTGGTGCACACCTGTAGTCCCAGCTACTTTGGAAGCTGAGGCATGAGGCAGGAAGATAGTTGGATCCCGTGAGTTGGAGGTTGAAGTGAGCTGTGATGACACCACTGCACTCCAGCCTGGGCAACAGAGTGAGACTCTGTCCCAAAAAAAAAAGAGTCTTGATTACCAGATCTAAGAGTTTTCACTTCTTTCTGTAGGTCATTTTAAAAAGAGCCATTTGAAGGGGTTTTCGCTAGTAAGTATGAAGGTGGTGTTTTAATTTAGCAACTGTATGTGGGATGAGTAAATAGGATACCTCCAGAAAAATGCCCCTCAGGATAGGTAACAGAGATGACTGGAAATGAACCAGCTCAGACACAGACCTAGGATTCCCTTACACCCCTGACCAGTTCAAAGATTGTTGCTCCTTCCTAAAAGTGAACCACTTATCAATCCATTTGGTAAAGTGAGCCATTTAGATTTTCTTAGTCCAAGCATTTTTCTTTGCCTACCTTGTTTTTCCTACTTTTCCCCCTTAAGTTACTGAACAGAGCTTGGCCAGTGGGGATCAATTTTTAAAGCTGGAGAAGGAGACATCTGTTGTTGAGCTGGATTCGCTGCTGGGTAACCAGGCTATAAGTTAATAATGGGATGCTATCACTGAGTAATAACTGTTACTTTCCTCCTAATGTCCCTGAAGCATTATTAAATGTGGCACTTACAGCCCCTTATATGCAATTTACCTCTGTAAAAGGTCATCTGCAAATACAGTACTTAAAAATATGCCACAAGGAGCTGTGAGATGACATACTGAGCCATTCGTTACCAACACAAGGCCTACACCGAACAGGTTCCATTTTAAATGTAGCGACTGCCTCTTAAAAGTGTCACTGGAGTCTTCTTTGGTGCATCTTCGCAGCAGAAAATATCCTGTCTCTGTCAGTACCCTGAATGTTGTGAGCACTGCCTTGGCTCAGAAATGGTAATAAGTCAAAGGCTGAAGCAGGCAAAGCTCACCTTCGATAAGTCCCGTTGCTCTTCCCCATCCCTGAAACATACCAAAGATCTTCATGCTTCCTTCAGACTCCCCAGGACCCCCTACCCTAACCACACTTTAGCTGTCTCCTCTCAGCAGTATCCTATGCTCTGTACCTCTCCCAATTCCTGCTTTCCCCCAAAATCAACCTGTCAAGGAGGTTCCAAGTTAAGATGGTGGATTAAAAACACAAATCTAATTTTACATCTTTTGTATTGTCAGCTCCAACTTCTACAACAAAACATCATAGACTGAGTAGCTTAAACGACAGACATTTATTTCTCACAGTTCTGGAAGGACTGTACCACTGGGAAGTCCACAATCAAGGAGCTGGAGATTCGGTTCCTAGCGAGGCCCTCTTCCAGGCTTGCAGACAGTAGTCTGCTCACTGTGTGCTCACGTGGTAGACAGAGAACCCTGGTTGCTCTTCCTCTTCTTATGCAGACGCTAATCTCATCATGGGAGCACCATCCTAATGACCTAATTACATCCTAATAAACCTAATTACCTCCCCAAAGCCCCACCCCTAACTGCCATCACATTGGTGGTTAGGGCTTCACCATATGAATTTTTGTGGGGAGGGGCACAAGTCTTCACGCATAACACTTTCCTCAAACCTCTCTAAATTTAAAACAAAGGGATAAAAAGATGTGAAACCACAAAGACAGTGAGAATAGGACAAGTAGCAAGAGCAAAAATATTTTGGAATCTGGAAAGAAAACTGATGAAAAGACATCAAAGCCCTCAATCCACTTTGTGCCAGATCATCCCCAAAAGTCCTGGGAACGGACAGCACCAGATATTTACGGAATTGGGAGTGAAGGGGAAAGCACTTAAAATGAGGAAGACTTGCTAAAATTGGTTCAAAAAGCAATAGTATCGCCAAAGTCTCATCCCCAACTCCGTGTCATTCCTGTGATAGTACCCCACAAACCAAGTAGAAATTTGGAGATTGTTTTTCCTGTGAAGAACATAAAAGAGGTGTGATGGTTAATTTTGAAGGGAATTTCTTTCTAAGAAAGAAAATTCAGAGAACAAATTAGAACAACTTTTAGAAATTAAAAGCATGGTAGCAGAAATCAAAAGCTTATAGAAAGGTAAAATGTAAACTTGAAGAAATTTCCAGAAGATGTAGCAAAAAAAGAGGCATAAAACTAAAAAATAAAAGATAAGAAAACCGAGGGTCCAATCTAGAAAAGCAGATTTAAATTATAACAATTCCTGGGAGAGAAAAAGGAGAAAATGGACAAGGAGGAATCATGAATAGACTAGTTCAAGAAATCTTCCCAAACTAAAGGGCAGTTTTCAGATAGAAAAGTCTCACCAGAGCCCAGCAAAATGAATAATAGACCAAGGCATAATATTGTGGACATTCAGCTTATAGGAGACGCTAGAAGATCTTAAACACATCAAGGTAGGAGGAAAAGGATCTTCATATTTCTCGAAAGCAGCATTTGAAGACTTATCAATGCCTTCAAAATTATGCGGCAAAAAACCCCGACAATCCCCAGGGTAGAATTTAATACCCAGCCAAACCACCAATCAAGAACAAAAATAGACTGAAAATATTTTCTAACTGATTATATCTCAAGCTATTTACTTCTGATATACTTCTTTCTCAGAAAACTACTGGAAGATACTTTTTACCAAAGTGAGGAAGGAAACTGATAAAGAATGTATACTGGCACATAACAGGGATACAACACAAGGGAGAAGCAAAGGAAATCACCAAGGTGGTGGTAAAGAGAGAATCCAGGAAAACTTCTGTGTACCAAGTACACAGAACCACCAGTCCAGATTGAAGCAAGTTCAATGATGTGCGTGCGGCCAGGAGCAGTGCAGGGCCCTGTATCGATAGCCAGCTTTTCCTCCAGAGGGAAGTGTGAGGCATACTAAAATTAAAGGAACACTCATTTTATCAGTGACATCCATCATGATGACAGTGAATGGCTAAGACTAAATGACAAGACAATAAAGAATTAGGTTCCTAACAGAAACATTCACACCAAAGCCTGGAGTCTCTGTGTTTTTCAGTGTCTTAGCAAGAGCTATATCCTTCCTTTAAACTATAATGCAGAAGAAAAAAGATATCCACCTAAATAAAAGGCATTCTCCTATTTACATACTTGCTTATATATGCACAGAATTTCTCTAAAAGGTTCCTTATAAGCTGATAGCAATATTTGAGGAACTGGGTGGCTAGGTGAGGAGAGGTTGACTGAAAACTTAATTTTCACAAATACCCCTTTGATCATTTTAGAAATTATAACATGTTCTTTTATTACCCATTGAAGAATAAAATAATATACATTTCCCACAAATTGTTACAAATACACATACTGTGGCTCCAGCAATTTTACTTTTAGGGATTTATCCAAAAGATATTCCTAAACATGTGCAAAATGACATGGGTAGGAGATTATTCATTGAAACATTGCTTGTAATACCAAAAGATTGTCCACAATAAAAATAACCATCAACAGAGAAAGAGTGAAATAAAGGAAAACATATGAGAGAAATAAGACCAGACATGTAAGTAACCTCAATAAATGTCAATGAATTAAACAACAGTTTCCAACAAACACATGACAAGATGCTCAATGGCACTAAAAATTGGGGAAATATAAAGTATCAGTGAGATACATTCTTATATCCATTAGATTGGCAGACTCTAATAATATGTGTTGGTTATGATATAAGGAAACAGAAGCTCTCATACAAACTCTGATTTTACTAGAAGTTATCGATCTTTTGTTGTCAGAATCTATATATACCCACATTTCTGGCCAGGGCATTTCCTTCTATTCAACATGGGATGTCAAAAATGCCCAATCATCCTCCCACTCATCCCCCAGAAAACTCTGACATTCATCATCCCTCTGGAAATGTGAGGAGCCACCTTCACTCTTTGTGCCCTGTGGCTCTCCTGCGGCTTGTCCTGACACTGCGCTGTATGTACAGCCCCACCACGAGCCCCGCTGGCACGCCTGCTTTTTTTGTCATTCTCCTGCTGTGGGAAATTTTAGTTTCTCCTCATCTTTTTGATTAGTGGCATCTCCTGCCTTTTGTCCACTAAGGTTATGGTTTTTATCTGTCCACCTTCAATGCTTGCTCTGCTGGGACTTTTCTGGCTCTGCACGTCATGCTTGTTGCTTACATACGAAAGCAGCAGGGTAATGGGGGAACAGGAAACATGGTTTGTGGGAAGTGACGTGAGAAAGAGAAAAAAGGCAGAAATCTAATGTTTATTGAACAGTAACCACGTATCTGTCACTACATGTAATTTATTTTAGTTCATCCTTCAAATAACTATGAAAGGAGGATAGTATTACATTCCTCCTTTTATAGATGAGGAAGTAAGTTCACATTGTTTTCTTTTTTCTTTTTCTTTTTTAATTAGTGATTTACTGTGCAAGAAGACAGGAAGGATTCTGAGCAAGGGCAAAATGGCTCAGTCAGCATTTCAAGAGATTGTACTTGAAGAAACAGTAGAACAATTTAGTGTTTAGATAAGGTCTACACCAGTGGTCCCCAACCTTTTGGGCACCAGGGACCGGTTTCATAGAAGACAATTTTTCCACGGAGGTGGGGGGGGGGGGGGATGGTTTTGGGATGATTCAAGTGAATTACATTTATTGTGCAAACATTTCTGCTAATGATAATCTGTATTTGTGGCCACTCCCCAGCACTAGCATCACCGCCTCAGCTGCACCTCAGATCACCAGGCGTTAGATTCTCATAAGGAGCGTGCAACCTAGATCCCTCCCATGCGCAGTTTACAATAGGGTTTGTGCTCCTGTGAGAATCTAATGCTGCTGCTGATCTGACAGGAGGCGGAGCTTATGCAGTGATGCCAGCTATGGGGAGCGGCTATAAATACAGATGAAGCTTCTATTGCTTGCAGCCACTCACCTCCTGCTGTGCGGCCCAGTTCTTAACAGGCCATGGAGCCGTACTGGCCCATGGCCCAGGGGTTGGGGACTTCAGGTCTACACAACCTGGGCCCTGCCCCACCCCTGTCACCTCCCTGAGCTTTCTCCTACTGTTCTTTTCACCCTAGATTTACGCAGCCCCTCTCACACGCTCCAGACGTGTTCCTTTCTCAGGGCCTTTGCACTTCCACTTCCCCTGCCAGGAATGCCTTCCCCCCACCAACTGCCACCCTTCCTTACTTCAAACATTGCCTCAGGGGTAACTATTAATAGTATCCACTCAACTTAAAGTGGGGAGACTCCCCATCAGAGCCTTCCCTCTCCTTCTTCCCTCTTTATGTTTCTCCACTGAACTTATCACCATTTGATAGGTTAACTTTTTATTTATTTGTGTACTCTCTGTCTTTCCCACTAGAAAATAAATTCCACAGGGCAGAGAATTGCACTCTGTGTGCCTAAACCATTTCCTGGCACCTTGTAGATGTTCCATTAATATTTACTGAATGAAATCAAGTGAACTGAATTAATGAAGTTTAGGAAAGTTGAGTTACTCAAAGTTAACCAGATTTTTTAAACTGTGGGAAGAAGAGCCTTTAGTATTCTTGTGAGTATTTTCAATCACCAAAGAATAGAATCTACCATGCACAACTTCCCAAACTCATGTGAACCTGTAACTCTCTTTCCATGGAGCAGGTTTCAGGGATTTTTGCTCACCCTTTGGGAAATGCTGCTTGAAGCTTTCAGGAACTTATGCTTACATGGAGATGCAATTGTGGCGCAGGCGTGTATGAGAAGGGAAGGGTGGACGCTAGAATCCAGTGTGTCTGAAGCGAGTGGCAGAGACAGCCATTTCACTTGTGCATTCATTTTGTTCAGCAAATATTTCTTGAGTGCACCTGATGTGCCACAAACCTTCCAGACATAGGGGACGAGGTGGAGATCAAAAGCAGCAAGGGTTCCAGCTCTCACGGCACTGGCATCCTCTACTGACCTCTCTGGCTTTGCTGACTGCTTTTAATCCTACAAAATTCAGCACAAGATTGTTCCAAGCCTGTGTCCCTCTCCTTTTAAGACTTTTCTTTTTGATTAGAAAGACACAGGAATGTAATTAACTCTGGGATGGGGGTGCTGCACACAAATTCGTGAGCCAAAAGGAAGTATGGATTTCCCACCTGCTCTGATTTAATCCCTTCAGGATCTGCATCGGAATCAATATCCCGCCATCCAGAAGGTGTGAGTGAGTGAATCCAGATGACCACCATTGAGGGAATCACGCTCTTTTATCCTGTCTCCTTTTGGAGCGAGGGAGATGATCCTAGTGAAAAGACAGGGGGCTGCTTCATCAGCTCCTGTAGCCACTAAAAAGAAATGAATAATTAATTTTGTCTGGGGGTGGGAAGGTCCTTTCTTCCTGATAAACAGAAGAAGGCAACAACATATTGTTCAGTGAGTTATGGTGGCTAAAATCTCACTCTGAAAATTTCTTGTCATGGCAACAGGCGAGTGTCACCCCTGAAGCCAGCAGCCTGAAGCAGACAGATTGTTTCAATTATCTAGTTTTCACAATGAATGAACTCTGCTTATAGGAAATCCATAGGTGGTTGGCAGTAGCAAATGGCGGCTGTGACACGTTCAGAGCCGGTAGACTTACATCCTCTCTCAAAATATAGAACAGGAGTGTAATTTTCTGTAAATATTCACACAGAAGTAAAAGGAGAAAGAGCCAGAGGAAGGGAAAAACTCACGAAACCTCCCTTTTTGCCTTAACTCCTAAGCTGTGCCTTTTCTTTCCAAATGAAAATTTGGAAATTCTCTGTCTGGTTCAGAGAATGCTGCAGGCAGGCATGTGCCCTTTGCTGCTCTGATTGTCTAACTGCATCTCCCTCTTTTCTGTGTCTCTCATGGTGCTTTGGAAGTTATACACACGTGGCCAGAAAATGCCCACCTCGGCCTCATGGAAACTGCTATTTTGCAAAGTAAATTTCACATTAACTGGATGGTAAAGTCATGTACAAAGCTGTCTGTTAAACCAAAAATTCAATTGCCCTACATTTGAATAATCTCTCTTCTCTGTGTCTTCTCTCAACACGTTTAGGTCGGTTGTCTAGAGCCATTTCTAGGGCGGCCAAAGGGATAACATTAGCTTTCTGCCCTGCCCAGATAGCTGTGCTTGGTTTAGATGAGACCAGGACAGAGGTGGGCCTCGTGATGGGTGTGTTCTCATCTTCCAACTCCCTCCTTGGGGGCTGTGACTCACAAGCATGGTCCTTCTCTGCTTCCTCCCACTCTCCTCTCCCAAATAGGGCTGGTGTGGCTCAAGGTTTATCTCCTTTATCCCATTCTGGTCCCCGTCCCCTATTCTTATCAGCTCCTACATATCCTATTTGTGATTTTTTTAGGGAGGCCATTTTCAACCAGAATGACTACCAAGAAACTTGACTTTTCCCAAAATAATGGACTTTTATGGTGGATTTTTGGCACCAAGAGAGTTGTATGTTATGTTATTGTTGGATTGGGTTTTTTTTTTTTTTTTTTTTTTTTTTGGTAGCCAGTGAGGATAAGGCACAAAGCTATGGCTTTTCAGCACTGATACAGTCACACTATGTGCAATCAACCCCTCCAACCAAACCTGCATCTTAGTATGACCCTCAGCCTTGAAGAAAATGGCCACCCAGACTATATCTTACACTTCTACTACATCCTCAATGCCTTCAGAGCTTGACTTGAAAAAATATCATTCCCTGCCCTGATTGTTTTCCCTACTAATCACATCTCTTTTTCCATGTAGATTAAAAAAAAGAAGAAGAAGAATTTGATCTCAGTGTAATCTCTTTTTGTATGGTGTTGACATTGATTGAGTTGGTTTGTTTTCAAAGTAATGCTTACTGAATCCCCAAAATGAACAGAGACTTAAGCACTCAGTTATGTATCACCTCAATGTAGTTGCTTGGCAAAGTTCAGTTTACAAAGCAAAACTCAGAAATAATTTTCTTTTTAATAAACTGGAAGAACACCAAAGGAGGCAGTTTTCCAAAGTCTGCTGGCTGGTGTGCACTGTATGCATCTTCAAAAAATCTAAAGCCATAGTTTTCACCAAAGACCCTGTCACAGATAAGAGAAGCTATACTCATTAGCATATCAAGTTCTGGCCTTGTGAGAATTTCTGATCAGACCCCCTTTTTCAATCTTTATTCAAAGAGCATATGTTTTCAGTGTAATAGTTTAAACTCTAATGACCAAATCAGTAAATGTTTATTTTGTAAATTGGCAAAAAGGAAGGCAGAAAAGACTCAACCTTTCACTGATATTTTGTTTACAGTGACAGAAAATGCCAGAGAGCTTTTTTCTATCAGACACATAACACTTATTAATGAGAGGTTGAGGATTGGTTTTGGTTGTTTTTTTTTTTAGGAAAAGAGTATTGAAGTAGCATTTTTTAATGTTCTGCATCATTGTCCTTCACCTTATGATGCATTCAGATGTTGAATTCTTTTCCACAAAATCAGTGTATTTGGTGGTGTAGGTATTAAAAATATTATAGTATTTGTAAGATAATTCAGGAATAAATGTAGGTGGGCTCCTCTAGAGAATCAACACTGAGGGAGAAGAGTGGGAGGTCAAGGATGAGGCAATTTTAAGTTTTGACAAATCTCACTTCTGGGTATTTATCCAAAAGAATTGGAATGAGGATCTTGAAGAGATATTAGCACTCCTATGTTCATTGTAGGATTATTCACAATAGGCAAGATGTGGAAACAGCCTAAATGTTCATCAGTAGATGAATGGATAAAGAATATTTTGTATATACATACAATGAAATATTATGCAGCCTTAAAAAATAAGGAAATCCTGCCATATGCCACAACATGGGCAAAGTTTGAGGATATTATGCTAAGTAAAATAAACCAGTCACAGGAAGGCAAATACTGCATGATTTCACTTGCATGAAGTATCTAAAATATTCAAATTCATAGAATCCAAGAGTGGAACGTTGATTAGCAGCAGTGGAAAGAGAAGGAAATAGAGAGACACTAATTAATGAGCATAAAATCCCAAACAAGATGAACAAGCTCTAGAGATCTGCTGTGCAACATTGTACCTATGGTCAACAATAATGTGCTGTACACTTAAAAATTTATTAAGCAGATAGATCTCATGTTGTGTTCTTGTCAAAATAAAATATGATAAAATAAAGTTTTCACAAAATTTAGAATGAGATCTCTTTATGAAAAAAGGGATTATTCTTGACTTCACACAACAGTAGCTTTAAGAGGAATGTTAGATGAATGTACAGTTGGTACATCCATCATACTTCTATTTATACTTTTATTCGCAAAGTATATCATTTCACATTCTTAAATGCTGTGGCTTTGGGGAATTCCAAAGACCTGACTTCTTATAAATTGCAACACCCATTATATTTTTTGCAAAGTGGACTAATTTATAAATATTTCCACTTGGACTTCATAGTTATATAAGCCAAAACAAGAAGTTGAGTTAGGCGTGGGCTGACTCTCAAGGTTGTAAATAGTCACAGTTATGCTAGAAATAGGCCTATCAGGATGGTTCAGCTTCTCAGAATTAAGGATTTTGAAGAACTCCATTGAACAGGCTTTGAGCAAGGGCTCAGACTACTAGGTGGGGTCAATTGGGGATCAGATTTAAAGCAGTGGGTTTGGGTCAGGTTGCAAGAGTTCGGCCTGCACCAGGACATGTAACAGGTGCCCAACAGTGAGGCAGCAGGTGGAAAGCCCCTGAGGCCAGCACGGAGAAGCCAGTCAACACAAGGACACGATAAGGCTGTGTCCTCCAATCCAAGGGCCGAAACCAGGCACCCCCTACAGTAGTTTTAAAAATGAAGGTAAGTAAAATTGACAGATGGCACAAGATGCCAGTTTTTTATTCATTCAATAAGTATTTATAGCACCTCTTAACCATCAGGCACTCCATTAGGTGCGAAGGATATAGTGGTGTATAAAACAGACTTAGTTCTTGCTTAACTGAGTTTATAAGCCAGTGGGAAGGCAGACTTTAACAAAAACCATCATAAGTACACACTAACAAACAGCCTTCGCCTTAAGTGCTAAATATGAGTGTATATTTTTATTTTTAATCAGGGCAGAGTTTCTGGGGAAGCAACTTTAAACCGAGACCTGAAGGATTAGTAGAAGTGAGGCAGACAGAGAGAGGGAGGAAGAGAGTTCAGGCAGAGGGATCAAGCATGTGCAGAGGCTGCAGTGGGGGGAAGTGCTCACTAGGTCTGGGATCTGCGAGAGAACAGTAAAAGCACAGGAGAGCCATGCACAGGAGACCAGGGACACTGCAGGGATTTGTAGGCCATGGAAGAATTTTGGATTTTATGCCAAGTGGAAGGGAAAGCCACTGGAAGGTTTCAACCAAGGAGTCAATTGTTTAGGTTAACATTTGTTTGAAACATCAGCTTGGCCTCCTACATTGGAAGGGAGAGTGGAATGAGGAAAAGCAGTTAGGAGACTTCTGCCTGGTCAGATGAGAGCTGGTGGTGGCTTGGCCTGTGCTGGGCCAGTGGGGATGGAGGAAAACTTGAAAGAGTTCCTGTGTCAACCTCCCTGGGCTGTGGCGGGGAAGCAAAGCCCACCCAATCTCCATGTCTAGGCCCAACCTGGGTAACTATCCCAATTTCTGTCACCCAGTTCCATCTGATTGACTCGTCAATATCAGAGAAGAGGACTCAAGACCATTCTATACGTTTCTTAGATTAATAATTCTCAGAAAGATTTTTATAACCATGATTCACTTGAAAAATACTGCTTGTATTTTCTTAAGTTAAAAGACTGTTTACGGCAAGCAAAGCAAAAGCACTTCCTGCTGCTAAATCTTTTTGCATTTGGCAGGAGACGTCTGAAATACTAGAACCAAACACACTAGAACTGACCTAACCACAGGAAAAGCAATGTTGCTGAATTGAAAGTCTGCAACTTGTCATTTATTATTAACGTCACCACCACCAGCACCAGAGGCTCTGATATGGGTGCTGGAGACACCCGCCTGCTTGCAAGCGGGCACGACGACCTCACACCCTTTCCTCCTGCCTACGAGCGTTTAGTTCGTGGGGAAGAAAGTTTTTCCAGCAGCTTGCCCTCCACACCATCGCAACAGTAGAAGTTTTGAGTGCAGAAACCAAACCATTTCAGAAGGGATGTGGGATTTGCTGTCAGCACAATTTGGAAAACCACAAGGTTTAGCAGAAACAAAGCCTGAAAATGAAATAAGAGCTTATGAGTAGGACTGCCAGACACACCCTGTGTTGCTTAAATTTGAAACCCACATTTGTTGTCTAACCCAAAGTTCTTGATTTTTTACCTCACCTTACCTCTAAATGTCCCAAAAGGTAGAAAACTTTTAGGACCCTGATGGATGCTTTCAGCTCTTGGTGCCCTACACAAGATTATGTACAATTAGATCACATCAAATAGCTCAGCTAAGGCTGGGCACCTCCCAAAGATGCTTTGGCAAAGCAGGGATGGAGTGGGAGGTACAGTGAGAAGATACAGAGTGGACACTCAGGACTTCGTACAAAGACTACAGACTGCAGAGTACGCACAGAGAAAGCTGGGACACATCACCGTCCTCATCTTGCCAGCCATTCATGCAAACAAATTCGTTTCATAAGCTCCTGCACCCAATCCGCTAAGTCTTTCCTCCGCCACAGGAAATATATATTCCTGTAAAATGGAGCTAAGAGGGGCCGCCTTCATCCGGTCCTTGTACTGGTTGTATAACATTTGTTCACTCATCATTGATTCAACAAATATTTGAATGCTAGACACCAGGCTCCTTAGACATGTTACTTAACCTCTCTGTGCTCCAGAGGTTTTATTTATAGATTGGGGATCATAACCCCATTACCAGGTAATTGTGGCAATTGAAGAGATAATATTTTTAAAGCACCAAGCACATTGCTTGGCAATTAGCAGCTTCTCCATTTTTCCCTTTCTCTTGCCTCGCACCTGCACCTGTGGCTCCTTCAGCGTGTTTTTTTTTTTTTTTTTTCATTGCTGAGCTTATGCCTGCCTTAGAAAAGCAGGCAGCTGCACAGCCCTTGGAGCTGCCTGGAGAGATTCTATATCAAATATTCAAGAGCCAACTCTGTGCTCATGGGAGAATAAACAGGAAACTCGAGCAATTCTTTGTAGTCTCAGAGGGACATGAAACTCGATTGGCCTGGTGACATATCTCCATGACGGTGGGATGCAATTAAATGTCCCCTTTTCTGTGCTGATGCCATTGTGATTTCTAACGGATGGCCTTTAGGAGGTCAGGGAGGTCTTGCCCCTATCCTGTGGGCAAGAAAATTGGGCATGTTCTGTGCTCTTAGAGGGAACAGCTTTCTTGGCTGACTTCTGGATTGCCTACAAAGGCACAGTGCTCCACGGGGGCAGAGGCTCTTGTCATTTGAAAATGCACCTCAAAATATCAAGCAAGGCAGACCACACAGCCATCGAGAAAAATAAAATATTCATCAGAGGACATTACTGGCAAGGAAACAGCACAGTTAATTTCATGAAAATTCCATCATAATCGAGGAGCAAAATTAATCATGCAATAGTGTTACAACTCCTGAGCCTCAAAGCCAACACAAAATAATTGAGGAAAAAGGAAAATAAAACAAATATGTACCCTGCATGTAGAGAATACATGACTGGAAAGTGATTTAAAAATATCCGCAAATTCAAGCAATGCAAAATGATGGCTGGAGTTCTCTCATTTACTTAAGAAGTCAAAGCTTAACACATTGTACTCATGTTAATGCTAATAGTCATGTCTTGTTTGAATATATTTGACAAGGGTATTAATGAAATAGGAAGAAATGAAACTATTAGATTTGCTAGCCTCAGTTGTGAAATTTTGCAGACTCCATAGCCTACATTTTTTCCAAATACAGTGCTTGGTAAGTTCAATTTTTAATTCTTCACTGCAAGGATAACTGAGAAAAATTCCACCCAGCAAGAACCTTCAACACAGAGAGTGAGGCCTAAAAGGGAGAGGCTAAAACTAAGGGAGTAGCTACCATTTCTTGAGCATCTACTCTCTGCTAGGCCCCACACAAGGCATTTGATACATATAACCTCCTGGAGCCACCTGTGTGAATGAATTTGAGGAGCAGCAAAGTGAGCAGGCAGGAAAAATTACCAAAGGGTCAGAAACTTCAGGTTATAGTCCTATCTCTGTGAAAAATTGCTGTGTGTTGTTAGGCAAGTCAAGCAATCTTTCTGTGTCTCAGCCACCCCCTCTGCTAAATGGGGGAAATAATCCTTGCTGTGCCTGCCTCACATGCTTTGTGAAAGGATGAAATAAATACAGTAAAGGGTACGCAAGAAATGTAATGCAAATACCACAGGGTTTTTTTAAATTGTTTTGTTTTATTTTGCTTTTGGAATCCTTTGAACTTAAAATTCTGATCAAAGGAATGAATGAATTCTCTAAACCTATGGAGAGATGGCCTCAGCCTCCTGCTATGGTTTTTGCAGGAACTGGGGGATTAAAATTCCTCCTGCTTTTATGACTGATCTGACCTTGCAGAGCTCCTAATTATGCATACCTTGCTCTAATTATGATGCTTATGAAATGAAGGGAAGGTTAAGCAAGTGGTTTTGTTTGTTTCTTTCTTTCTTTTGTTTGTTTTTAGGGGTCTTATTTGGCAGGAAGCTTAGAGTCTCTCCAAGTGTTTAAAGAAATTGGACTTGTGGGATAAAACTCTCATTTATTTTTCAAACTCCAGCAATACCCGAGTACTCTCACATCTTTATATTTCAAAAATTGATAGCAGCCAAATTATCTTGCTTCTACATTTTCTCTCTTCAATGACACCCACATCCACTTGCCCTCCTCATTTCAAACGTTCCACAGAGGTACAATTCTGTGCAGATTCTTACATGTATTTGCCAAACAGTGGTGGGAGATAATGGCCTTGAATAATCTGACATCTCTGCTTGGATAATTCAGAGTGTGTGAGATAAATGACATTATTCCCACCCTTTTGTAGAATCTGAGCATTTTATATTCTTAATGGACCTTACCCATTACTCAGTTTGACACCCTGCATATATAGATGAAGAAAATTTGGTCCAAGGAGGCTCAAAACCTTGTCTGATATCTGGACTTGGGAAGTGTATCACTTGTCTCTGCTTTCTTTTCCCTTCAAAGTCAGAAGTCCTCCAACTAGGTGACAAAGAACAGGACAAGGACAAGGGACTTGCTTGCTCTGGGCTGCTGAGAGAAGTAGTAGGAAGTCTCTGAAAAACCAAGTTTCAAATCCAGAAACAGGGACACCACAGGGACACCAAACAGACTCTATGAGAAACAGAAGGTGAAATACATATGACCTCGTGACAAATTTGTATATTTTTTCTCATATAACCAAAGACATAAGACCTAATATATGTGATGTAGAACATAAGAATCTTAAAGCATTAGAGAAATAAGGCACTGGGTACCAGTAGCCAAGAAATGCTGATGTTATAATAAATACATAACCGAAATAAAAATCTAAGTGTTATTCCTTACTTAATTTCTATAACATAATTTAATGTTTGAAAATTTAAAACTATGATAATAGAAGCATTTAACAAAAGGTAAAGAATTTTGCACCAAAAACATACACTT
The DNA here is from genome assembly GCA_023783475.1 of Daubentonia madagascariensis. NCBI lineage: Eukaryota > Metazoa > Chordata > Mammalia > Primates > Daubentoniidae > Daubentonia > Daubentonia madagascariensis. The sequence continues at coordinate 71,833,593 of JAKFHU010002088.1, read as the reverse complement.
ATTTTCAGTCACATCTAATTTATTTTGATTTCTTATTATTTTTAATGAATGATTTTATCTTACCAAAGTAACCCATTTATATGGTTAAAAAAATCAAATACTTCAATTTGGTAACCTGAGACTTAACTGAATTTATTTATGAATTTTAGGAGACTTTTGGAGGAGTCTTTAGGGTTTTCTAGATATAAAATCATATCATCAGCAAACAGGGATTTTCCAATTTGGATGACCTTTAGTTCTTTCTCTTGCCTGATTGCTCTAGCTAGGACTTCCAGTACTATGTTGAATAGAAGTGGTGAAAGTGGCACACAAATCAGTAGCATTTCTACTCACTAATATCAGCCAAGCTGAGAATCAAATCAAGAATTCTATATCGTTTATAATAGCTGCAAAAAGAAAATACCTGGGAATATACTTAACCAAGGAGGTGAAAGATCTTTACAAAGAGAACTACAAAACACTGATGAAAGAAATCATTGATGACACAAACAAATGGAAAAACATTCCATGCTCATGGATCAGAAAAATCAATGTTGTTAAAATGTCCATATTTTCCCAAATGATTTACAGATTCAATGAAATTCCTATCAAAATACCACCGTCATATTTCACAGAAATGGAAAAAACAATTCAAAATTTCATATGGAATCAAAAAAGACGCAGAATAGCCAAAGCACCCTAAACCAAAGGAACAAATCTGGAGGCATCACATTACCTGACTTCAAATTATACTACAAGACTATAGTAACCAAAACAGCATGGTAATGGTATAAAAGTAGATTTATAGATTGATGGAACAGAATAGAGAACCCAGAAATAAAACCACGTACCTACAACCAACTAATCTTCAAGAAAGCAGACAAAAACATACACTGGGGAAATGTCTACCTATTCAATAAATGGTGCTGGGGAAACTGGATAGCTACATGCAGAAGAATGAAACAGGATCCCTACCTCTCACCATATACAAAAATTAACTCAAGATGGATAAAAGACTTAAATGTAAGACCTGACACAATAAAAATTCTAGAAGAAAACTTAGGAACAACTCTATTGGACATTGGTGTAGGCAAAGAATTTATGACTAAGACCCCAAAAGCAAGTACAACAAAAACAAAAATAAATAAATGGGACTTAATTAAACTAAAATGTTTCTGCAAAGTAGAAGAAATAACCAATACAGTAAATAGACAACCTACAGAATAGGAGAAAATATTTGCAAACTATATACCTAAAAAAGGACTAATATCCAGAATCTATGAGGAACTCAAACAAATCGGCAAGAAAAAAACAAATAATCTCATTAAAAAGTGGGCAAAAGACATGAACAGACATTTTTTAAAAGAAGATAGACAAATGGCCGACAAACATCTGAAAAAATGCTCACCATTAATCATCAGGGAAATGCAAATTAAAACCACAATGAGATACCACCTTACCCCTGTCAGAATAGCCATTATTAAAAAGTCAAAAAACAATAGATGTTAGTGCATATATGGGGAAAAAGGAACACTTATACACTGTTGGTGGGAATGTAAATTAGTAAAACCTCTGTGGGAAAAAGTATGGAAATTCCTCAAAGAACTAAAAGTAGACCTACCATTCAGTCCAGCAATCCCACTACTGGCTATCTACCCAAAGAAAAAGAAGTCATGTATCAAAAAGATATGTACTCATATGTTTATCAAAGCACAATTCACAATTGCAAAGATATGGAATCAACCTAAGTGCCCATCAACTGATGAGTAGATAAAGAAAATGTGTGTATATATACACACATACACACACACACCATGGCAAAAATAAATATATACACACACACACACACACCCCACATGGAATACTACTCAGCCATAAAAAAGAATGAAATAATATATTTCACAGCAACTTGGATGGAACTGGAAGCCATAATCTTAAGTGAGGTATCTCAGGAATGGAAAAACAAATGCCGCATGGACTCCCCTATAAGTAGGAGCTAGACAATGGGTATACATGGTCATGCAGAGTGGTATAATGGATTTTGGAGACTCAGAAAGGGGGAAGGTATAAAAGTAGATATACAAAATATATTGTTCTTATATTACTTATCAGGTACAATACGCACTATTTGGGTGAGGTGTACAGTAAAAGCCCTGACTTCACCACTATACAATTGATCCATGTATCAAAAAACCACTGGTACCCACTAAATCTATTGAAATAAAGAACAAAACATTAAAAAGAAAAAAAGTTAAATACTCAAGAAGAGCTTAGATTAAAAACCAAATCTTCTGCCTGACCTCTTCCCCCTCCCCCTTCCCTGAGACCTGAGGCAACCTCTTTTATCTTACTTAGTTGTTTCTTTCTTAGTTGTTTTTTTATTAGTGATAACTAACTAATATGCTTACGCCAATATTTCTGGATTTATCAACTAACTAATCATCTTTGAAGCTCGCTATATTTTGTGTTTTTATTGTCATCAGGCGAACAGTTAGATATTTGATTAAACAAAATTAAATGGGTTTCCTATCCACAGGGCTTTTTATGACTTAGAAGGTCATGAATATACACTGAAGTATTCCGTTATCTGATACATCTAGGTAGTGGGTAATAGGTCTTGTTACTTGTTTGTTTGTTTGTTTATTCATGTATTTATCATTTAACTCTATGTTTTAATGTTTTTTTCCAAGTTTCTTATATAGAATTTTTTAACTCTTAAAATTAGAAAAATGTATTTTAAAACTTAAAGAGAAATCTGCTTAGAAATGGTGAAATAAAGACACATCTACCACCAAGTAAAAACACCACAATGAGGGAAAGAGAGAGAGAGAGAAATCCCATCTTCATTAAAGTTAGAAAATATCCACAACCCATATGTTAAATTTATATAAAATTTGTGGAAGACACAGAGTCACAACATAGTAACGTGTACCTTTACGTTCTCACATGACAGAAAATTTTCAATATTATGTAGCAAGGACTTAAAGAGTCCAAAGTACAATTCTTTAAGACTGCAAACCCTCAGGGGTTTGAGGGAGCTATTGCCCCAATACTGAATTCTTGCCTTTCTGAGGGTTAGGAGAAAGGGACAAATGAGGAAATCAGCAGGCAAGCTATCTTCTCAAAGGGCCAGATTCTGAGGTGGCTGGGTAGGTTTTCTGCCTTGCAGCTGCCTCTTACAGTCAGCTGAAGGAAAATGCGCACTTAAGATACTAAAGAGAGAAAGAGAGAGAGAGAGAGAGGGACTTGTGACATACAGGACTGAACTATTTGGCACAGAGAGTCCCTACTTTGTCAGAGAGGTGCTAACAGCCCCCTGAGAGCGCAGAGGAGATACACCCTTGGGGCAGGGTTGCTGAGAAGGTGTTTGGAAAGAACATACCTGAATTAACCCACTCCTCTGCTAATTCACTTCTCCAGTCCTTTATCATATGTGTTCTAGACAAGAGCTAGCCCCAAAATGAGCCTCTGCAAATATAATTTATAATAATTAGGATTCAGTATAGACAAAAAAGTTAAAAGAAGAAAAATAATATAAAAACCAAAAAGCATATACAGGCTACTCTTCAAGATCATACTAGGAAGAAGGAGAAATTTAAAAGTTACTTTATGACATCATATAAATTATACAAAGTATGACCTCTTTGAAATCAGTATAAATAAAAGATAAAAAAATCAAAAAAAGAAATATAAGGTGTAGTAAGGAAATGAATACTAAGCTGGCAGATCTCAATAAAGAAATGGAAGGTATAAAATAATCAAGGAAATGAAAACAAATTATAAACAGTATGGAGTAGAATTGAATCTGCTGAAAACAGCCAGGGATATTAGGGACAGGCTTTAGAAAACTAAATTGAGAAACATAAAATTGGAAAAAAATTTTATAATAATTACAGAAAGAATAATGTATGTAGAACATAAGATCCAATATACAAATAATAGGAATTTTTGAAGTTAAAAAATACAGAAGGATAGAAGAAAAATGTTCAAAGATACAGTAAAAGAAACATTTTCTGAAGTAAAAATCAATCTGAATTTGTAGTTTCTTTCAAGAAGTTTTTCTTCTACCATATTTTGGGAATTTTTTCTTCCATTTTTATGTGTGTGTATGTATGTGTGAGCAAAATGTCCCAGGAAAATGCCATAAAATGATTAACAGTGCAATATACACTTTTAAAGATGTAACCAAAGTCAAGGATTAAAGGAAGATTCCTGAGGGGGGCAACTGGGAAAAAGTTTAGTTCTGTTCAAAAATCAATTTTTCTCAGTTTTCCATAGTGATGTTTAATGCTAGAAGAAATGTAATAAATAGTACATATATATGTTGTGTATGTACATTGCAGATAGAACTAAAGACATATAATATGGTCTTGAATGATAACACACAAAAATGATGTCATTGGTTACTTCTGAAGAATGTACTGGAATTAAGAAGATAGACAAAGACTTTGATCTGCTGTAGAGTTTTAATTGTTTAAATAGAACATGAAATAATATTAACAATAACCTTCACCACCACAATAACAGTGAAGATGAAGCAACCTCTATCAGGTTATCAGGGCAAGACAGTGTGATCCAAAAAGTTACATCCAAGTTGTTTTTCAAGTAGAAAGGGGCAGGCATCATTTTCAAATATACAAGGGCTAAGCCACTTTAATAAATAATTTTGATAAACAAAGTGTAACTGGAGAAGCCATGACTTTTTAAAAAACTGATAGCAAGCAACCAATCCATTATAAAATCATTAGACAGCTGTGAAAATTATTATGGAACAAAATTACGTGTGGTAAACTTTGAAAAGATAGTTGGGAGAAAGGAGCTTTTTTTCACTGATTGCACTCAAGGAGGAATATCTTGGGCAAGTTCTTAAATATGTAACATTGATTGATGTGAGCGATGTCTGGGAATTTAAATTATGCAAAAGAAAGAAATAGAGTTTTGATTGCTTTCTCAGATTAGGATCTTCCAGAAAGCTTGAAGAATTACCCAACATTAAATAAACCATGGAATAAGGTAATAGAAAGCCATTACAGGTTCATCCATGGTATAGCAGATTATAATATTGTCTAGAAGCATGTATTTTTCCCCATCCCCCACTTGTATATACTAGCTCATTTGATTAATATAGAATTTGACCATGTGACTTTCTTTGCTCACTGAAACATTAGCAGACCTGACATAGGGACTGCCAATGTGATTACAAGGGCCGGTGTGTTCTCTCTTGGCTCTGCCATTGCTATTAGAACAGTAACGGGTATCTGACCATCCCTTATCTTTAGCCCCAAAAGCAAAAATAAAATGAGTGTTAAGAAACTGAGAAGATAAGCCACAGATTGGGCGAATATATGCAAAACGCACATCTGATAAAAGACTGGTATCCAAACTATGCAAAGAACTCTTAACCCTTATTAATAATAAAATAAATAACCCAATTTTAAAATGACAAAAATATCTGAATGGACACCTCAACAAAGAAGATATACAGATAACAAATAAGCACATAAAAAGATTCTCAATGTCTTTTATCATTAGGGAATTGAACATTAAGGTAACAATGAGATATCCTCTACACACCTATTAGAATAGTTAACACTTTTAAAAAATGACAATACCAAATGTTTGCAAGGATGCAGATAAATAGGAACTCTCATTCATTGCTGGTGGGAATGAAAAATGCTATGGCCACTTTGGAAGGCAGTTTGGCAGTTTCTTACATAGATAAACGTAGTCTTACCATGAAATCCAATAATTGTGCTCCTATTGTTTAAACAAATGAGTTGAAAACGTATCTACACAAAAATATGCACACAAAGGTTTATAACAGTTTAATTCATAATCACCCAAAACTGGAAACAACCAATCTGTTTTTCAATAAGTAAGTGGATAAACAAACTACAGTACATCATACAATGGAATACTATCCACTGGTAAAAAGAAACGAATTATCAAGCTACAAAAAGACATAGGGAAACCTTAAATGCATATTGCTAAGTGAAAGAAGCCAGTTTGAAAAGGCGACATACTATAGAATTCCAACTATATAATATTCTTCAAAGGGCAAAACTGTAGGGACAGTAAAAAGTTCAGTGGTTGTTAGGGGTTTAGAGAGAGGGAAGAAGAGAAGCCCAGGGAATTTTCAGGATGGTTGAACTATTTTATATAATACTACAATGGTGGTACATGACATTATGTGTTTGTCAAAACTAGAAGAACTTGAAAACATAAAATTGAGCCGTAATGTATGCAATTAAAAAAAATCATTTGGGAGGTTGGGGGATCCCAAGAAAGAATGCAGAGTGTGATAAGAGAATCTTACTGTGATACAAATATATGAAACAACTTCACTGAATAAGGCTGGGGGAAATGTGTTGACCTAAGTAGCTTTGGAAATGACTGAAATCTGTAAGACTAAAGGTGAAAAGAACTGCACATGAGCACTGTACTCTGTACACTGTACTCACTGTACCATGAGGTGGGGGTTAACAATTTTGATACTGCTGTACATGTATACAGAAAAGGAACATTTAAATAAATAAATGGTGGATGGTGGTTGTCACTGTTGGAGCAGGAGGTTACAGACAAGCAAGGGGAACTAGCTAGAGTCACACAGGTGGTAATGGATTAGGGTTGGAGACATCAGTAAGAATTCATGCTTAACTTAATATAGAAACACTTCATTATATATAGAAATATTTATAGATATTTGAATAAATATGGGTTAGTAGGTCATTGTTCTGTCAGCTGAGAGAGCCTACAAGAAATGACTCCACAGGAGCAATGAGCACACTTAGCACCCAGATCTTAGTTTCTAATACTATTTTTCAATAAGGAAACAGTGCTGCTTGGAGAAATGGTTGATTCTAGGACAGGGGCAGAAAATATACAAGGTGAGCTTGGATTTATCCAAATATCTATAAATATTTATATGTATAGTGAAGTACATCTATATTAAGTTAAGCCTACAGAGATATGATATCCCAGATGGGATTCTGGAACAGAAAACAAACAATAGCTAGAACCTAAGGAAATCTGGACAAACTATGGGACATCAGTTAATAGCACTGTATCAGTATTGGTTCTTTAATTGTATCAAATATACTATACTAATATAACAAGAGGGGAAACTAAGTGTGAGGAGAGTGATATATGGGAACTCTTGGTACTATTACTGTAAATCTAAAACTGTTCTAAATAATACAGTCTGTTGATAAAAAAATCTTAAAACATGGGATAGATCTGAGCCCAAATCTAAATGAGGAACAAAGTGCAGCCAGACTTCATAGCAGGAGGTAACATTGTACATCCAGCCTCAATCCGCTGACTCACAGAACCAGAAGGAGAATTCTGGAAATTTTTGGAATTCCTCAAATAGAGAATATACAACCTCAACTTTGCTAAGTTTAACTAAACTGCTCCCAAAAATGGTTCTACTATTTAAACACCTACCAAATGTGTGAGTTTTTATTTACTCCCATTTTTGCTTCCAATTACCAACACAAACATTTTAATTTTTGCTAATTTAACAGGTGAGGTATTTTACTTCCTTGAATTTGCATGTCACTGATTCCTGATAAAGGTGAGCATCTTTTATCAATAAATGGTCCAGTTAGTATTGCAACAGATAAGTACTTTTTAAAAAAATTACTCCAATAGATTTATTGTGAAATTAAAAATAATTTCTTTTTAACATCTTAATATTTACCCCAAGTTGAATGTTCCCTGATTATTTAAAATATATTTAAAGTTAATTTGTTTGAATCAGGATCCAAATGAGGTCCACACACTGCATTTAGATTATGTGTATCATAAGTCTCTCTTAATATATAACACTTCTCCCTTTTTTGTGTGCTATTGATTTTTTTATTTTTTTAAGAAACTAAATCATTTGTCTTGTGAAATATCTGGATTTTGCTGATTAAAGCATTGTGATATCATTTGACATGACTGCCTACACCCATATTTTGTGTAAACTGGGAGTTAGATCTAAAGGCCTGATTAAATTTATTTTTTTTAACACTTTTAGTGTTTCTGTATGCGTCCTATTATCTTACATCAAAAGAAAAATAATGTCCTGTTTGTCCATATTTTAGTGATGGCAAAATTAATTAGGGAATTTAGGTCATGTCAGCCTGATCCAACTATTATAAAATTTCACATCTAATGTTTCTTATCTGATGGTGTTAGCAACTATTGATGACCATCATCTAGATCCAGTAAGGTTTGCAAATGTGGTTCTCTATTTCAATCATTTCTTCTCATTTATTAGCTATGATTCTTTTAAAAAGATAACTTTCCTTCACCACCTATTTTGCTGTTCTAAGATCTAATCCACACAGGAAGAATGACTAATCTCTTCCATTTGAAATACAAACTGTCCGAACCCGGGAGATATTGCAACCCACTTTTTCTGCCTATGGATGACAGGAGCTGATTCAGTAAGTATAGCATGAGGCTTCCTTCAGCATGCAATGCCTTTTCTAATGCAATTATTTGAGCACTGAGTACTTCATGCCAACTCTTCTTGTGTTTACCCTCTGAGTCATCTTATTGAGGGTTTTTGCCAGGGCTTCATCTGGAGAATATCTAGACACTGTCTCCACCAAACAGGCTGGCTAGGAAACATTGTAGCAGGCAGAGAGACGTTGCTGTCTTCTTTGATATTATTGATTGGCTTTAATTGTCTTCTAGGCTGTTTTATATTGTGAGAGACTAGAAGCAACATGTAGCTACATTTGGCACGTTTTCATTTGGCATGATTTTTTTCTTTGTATCTCTTGGTATAAATGTTAGAATTGATAAAATAAGCATATAATAATCTTTAAAAATCAAGTCAAATCTTAAGTTAGTACCTTCTTTCCCCTTAAGATATCTGCTGTGCAATACCAAGAACAACTCCAGTAAATAAATCTTTTTGTCTGAAAAAGTATAGATTTCCTTCAGTGCCATTAACAGGAAATACCTCTTATTTGTCAGTCCCTTGCTGCATATGACTATTATGCCAAGTGCTTTAAAATATATAATTTAATTTTGACTTCACAAAAATCCTGCAAAGTTGTTTTATAAATGAATAAAATGTTCACAATCATTCAGATCATTAAGTGATGAAACTGATATTGTAACCTAGGTCAGTATTATCCAAAGTCCATATTCTTTCCTTTGCACCACACCACCAGAAAGGTTTATCCAAGCCTTTTCATTTCCAAGGCACTGTCCAAGGTGCTGGAGAAACAGAGTAATATGGTGGTCATTGCCCTCTACAATGATGATGCTTGCTACTCAAAGTGTGGTCTGAGATCCAGCAGCAGGGACCACCCTGGGAGCTTGTTCACTGTGAGGAATATGCATTTTTAACAAGACCCCCAGGTATTTCATATGTGCATAAGAAACATGTTTGAGATGCACCAATGAAGAATTTTCAATCTAGTTGTGGAAATAATACACAGACATTTAAAAAGAAAACTAACCATACAGAGTAGCCACAGATGACAAGACAATGAGCGCTACAAGAAGTCAACACTATGGGGATACAGAGTAGCTAGAAACTGTGTAGCACAGACTCAGAGCACACTGCTTGGAGGAGGTATAGCTCAAACTAAAGTCATGCAAAACGCTTTGACTGGTAAAATGGGGAGATTGTTCTCAGAAGAAAGACTGTAACAATGAAGACATGGAGGTGAAGACATTTATAGAATGTATGAGAAGCAGGTTTGGCTCTGCCCCAAATGGCCGCTCATTAGACTCTAGAAAAGTACAGAGGCTTTGGTTCTATCTCTGTTCTCCCAGATATTACCCAGAGTTCAGCACTTTTTTTGGTATTCAATAAATACTTGTTGAATAAAACACACTTCTCAAAAGTTATACGTCCTCATTAAATTCTTTTATACGTACACAATCTTCCTAATTGTTGTTGGTACTTTCTAAGCAAGCACGTTGGGGATGGTGTCACCTTGAGGAGGTAGGTTCAGCCATTGCCTTCCAAAACCTTGGTTGGTGTGCTGACAAAACACAGTGATGCACTTCAAAAGAATGTATATACAGAATTGTTTTAAGTGACACACAGAGATCAGGGAACTACATAAGCATCTTATTTCATGGATAGATATATTATGGCCTGGTATTTAGGAATATTTCCTTAGAATAAAATCATACAATGAAATTACTTAATGAAAGATAAATAAACATTTTAAAGCTTTGAGTCACTCTGCTAAATTAATTTTCAAAAAGAATATTCCCTTCAGCAATACCATGGTCTGGAAAAACTGCTTAGGAAAAAGGTACAGAGAAGTGGGTTAACTGATAAATAACCAATAACTGTTCCTATGTTGCGTTATCATCTTCCAGAAGGTGTAATAGTCACTTTACATATTTTATCTCTAATCCTCACCACAGCCTTTAACAAATATATTATTATTGCTATTTTACAGATAAGGAAAGTTTTCTGTAAGGTCAAGAGTGGCTTAATAGCTGTCCCCAAAGTCACATAGCTGTTAAATGTTGGAACCAGAATTTGAAACTAGGACCCTAAGTCTCCAAGGTCTGTACTCTTCCATTATATCAAAATTTCTGTTCTGGCTATCTATTACTGAATAACAAATTACCCCAAAGTCCAGTGGCTTAAAATAGCTACTATTTTATTACACCTCACAATTTTGTGGGTCAAGAATTTGGGCAGGCTTAGCTAGGCAATTCTGCTTGTCCACACAGCATTAGCTGGGGCAGTTCGTGTGGAGCTGGAGTACCCACTTCCTGGACAGTTCACTCACATGACTGCAAGTCAGTGGTGGCTGTTGACTGGAAGCTCAGCTGGGGCCATCAGTTGAGGGCCTTAGTTCTTTTTATATGAGTATCTCCACTGGGATAATTGAGTTTTCTCACAGCATGACAACTGGGTTCCACGAGTAAGTATTCCAAGAGACAGGAAGAAGAAGTCTCCTAAGGCCTAGGTCCTAAAACTGGCACAGAATCACTTCTACCATATTCAATTGGTCAGAACAGTTACAGAGCCCACCCACATTTAAAGGGAATAGATATAATCATAGACCCTCCTAACACACATTCACACACACACACACACACACACAAAGTCAAACATTAGCAGTCATCTTTAATTTAGCACATTTTGTAAAATACAATGCTGAAAATATACACATCCAGTTATGTACTAAATATAATTATTCCATAATAGTCACAAACCCTAATACCTCAAAGAAGAATGTTGTTTTCCATTATAAGACCTTCTACACTTTTCTATTTTCTGTAACTATGTGCATGAGCTATTTTGAGAAAAATAAAAACATTTTCTTAAGATTTTACTGAAAAGTTTCTGTCTCTTTCAGAAACTAGAAGTGGTCAAAGACAGAATGCTGAATCACGGATGGGTTTCTATGAGCTTGTAGCTTTCTCGCCTTTGCTGCACAACCTGGCTTGTTAAGTCACCCCCAGGAAGCTGCAATCTGAGGAGTGGTAACACTCTGGATGCAAGACATGGTGTCCAGGATGATAGCAGTTATATAAATACACTTCCTCTTTAATAAAGCACTGCAGATTTCGTGTGCTTTAGTCGATGCCTACTGAAGAAAGCCCCAGTTTTTCCAACTACAGGGTAAAACTGGCCTGGCTCCCTCATTGTCTTTAATCTAGTTAGAATTCAAATGAGGTTTCCACTTTGCAAATCCATGCAGTCCTCACTCCAAGCCAACACAGGTGTGTCTGGCTCACTGGCAGCTATACGTACGGCTGAACCATTTCCACTCCATTAAAAGTGTCCCTTCCTCTCGCATCTGTGTTGAGACCCCACTCAGAGTTGGCTGAGAGCACTGATTTTAGAAGTTAACCAAAGTACCACATAATCCATTTTCCCAGTTTAAGCAAATACGGAATGCCAACAAAATTCTCATATGTTCACCTAACTTAATACCTACTTTTTTGACTTTCCTGACCTAAATAGGGATTTGTTCCTTGGAAACTGTCCAGGGAAATTCAGACTTTTCCTTCTGCTCACTGCTCAGCTAAGCCTCAGGGTCCTGACAGTGTAGCCAACTCAGAAGAACAGCCAGCATAAATGGATGAAAAGATATAAAATGGGCCTTTATTAACAGTGCAATAGAAATTTCCTTCATGAACCTAACTCCATTTTAATGGCAAACACATACAGGGTGAGTATATAAGGGGGTGTGCTGACCCAGCAAGTCACACTCTAGAGCCCGATCCAAGATTTAAGGGTTATCTGCTATTCCCAACATTATCACAGAAAATGGAGTGTTCTGAATAACACAGGCCCATTTGAAAATATATTCACAGAGGGACTCCTAGACCCTGCTAGGACAAGTGAAAGATGTGGTGGAGTGAGCAATACGTTCCCTGTTGCTAGGAGGTTGACAGAGCTACAAATGTGGGCTTGGATTAAAATTGCTGGTGAGTTGACAAGCTAGAGATCAGATTCAGTTCCTTGAGTTTTGAGAGATCCTGTTTCTTCCAGATTCTGACCACTTCTCCTCTCACCTATAGCCACTCTTTCCTGGGACACTAAATAGATGAAAAACATTCTTTAATTTCTTCTATCCTTTGCATATTAAGCCAAAACTTGGGCAAAAGACAATCAAGTTATCTCCCCATCATGAAGTTACGAAAGTTTGTGCTGCATAAAATCCTTCTAACAGCAACCAAAGGTAATATAGGGTGTCCTAATGATGCTCTTTTGAGCTACTTCATATTTTCTGAGAGATGGCTTCTGTGGGGAGCAGTAACTATTTTATGGTGTAATTCAGAGAAGAACAAAGAACTAATTCAGGGTTTGTTTTATTTAGCTACAAAATTAAAGCACTAGAACTCTTCACTTAACAAGATTTCATGTAATATTATACCTGAACATACATACGCACAGAGAGGTTCTTTACTGCCATTGAATGTTCATAATATAACAATATATTACTTTATAGTATGTAATATACACAATAATAACATAGCTCTTCTTAGGATAGAAATGTTAATAATTAATAAAAAAATAAAAGCAAAAATACCTAAATATTTGTAATTGAATACATCTGATTAAAAAGTAGAGTGGCACAAGCTCACATATTCTTTGACCTAACAATGGTTTTAAGGATATATCTTTCTCTAAGGCCCAGTTTTCTAGAAAACAAAGCCTGAGGCAAAATTTACATATAATGCTTTATGGGAAGCATAATCCCAAGGAAGCTAGAATAGGAGAGAAAAGGCAATGAGGCAGAGAAGGAGGGAAAGCAAATACAAAGTGGTGTATTACAAATCTGGCCATGACCTTACCAGAAAGCACATCTGGTTGCACAAATGCACAGCCCATCCCCTGAGGGGGCATGTGGAAACACTATGCCTGGCAATAGCCCATCAGGTAGAGGGAGAATAATTTATCCACCAGCTCCCTCATGTCCCCTGTTTGGCATTGATCAAAGTTCCCCTCTAGGGCCAATAAGAATATAGTCAGTGCCAGCCGTTCTTCCTGGAAGGTCACACTGTAGCATCCAGCAGGAAACTCTGGCCGAGCAAATTTGATGAGGTACATTAAGCAGATCCAGCACAATTTTAAGGAGATATTTGTACATATACTTAAAGGATATTTATTATAGCATTGCTTTTATAAAAATACTGAAAAGAGGCTAAATGTCCATTAATAGGAAAATGGCTGAATATATTATGGTACTCACTTATCATGGATGGATTAAAAAACTAAGGTAGATCTATATCTATTTATCCAAAAACGTATCCAGTGCTTATTATAAAAAGTCACAGAATTATACATACATCACAATCCAGTTTAATGCAAAAAAGAAAAACTCTATGTGAGATATATATATCACACATATATATATATATCATGTATAAAAAATGGCTAGTAAAGACACACAGCAAAATGTTAGTGGCTACAACTAAAGAGAAGAGTAGGAGTATAAGATCCTCTGAAAGGGTATTTCCATTTTATTCTAATCATTCTTGTATAATTTTAAATATTTAAATTATATAATTTAAAGGAACAAGGGAGGAAGGAGAGGAGGAAAGAGGGATGGAAGAGGGGAAAGCACAGAACTGGGATCAAATTTAGCTCGTTCAGGATGCTATAACAGAATACCATAAACTAGGTGTCTTACAAAGAACAGAAATTTATTTCTCACAGTTCCTAAGGCTGGGAAGTCCAAGATCAAGGCACCTCCAGATTCAGTGTCTGGTGAGGGCCCACTTACTGGTTCACAGACGATGACTGTCGTTCTGCTATGTCCTCCCATGGCAAAAGGAGTAAGAGATCTCCCTGGGGTCTCTTAGAGGGCACTAATCCCATTCATGAGGGCTTCACCCTCATGATCTAATCACCTCCCAAAAGGGTGCTCCTCTTAATACTATCACTTTGGGGGTTAGGATTTCAATATATGTATTGGGGGTGGGGGAGGTGGCACAAACATTCAGACCATAACAACTACATCTGAATTCTGGTAGGGTGACCAACTGTCCTGACCAAGCAATATGTTTCCTCTTGAGGCCAGATTTCTGATTTCCAATCCTAATACCACTGTGGTGATTTTTAAGGGCTCTTGCTTTAGAATAGTTCAAATGCTCTGTTTTAATATTTAATGATACGCATGTTAGAGGGAAATCCACTATTAAGATGAAACAGAGTTTTAACGAATTTTGTTGAAAGTTACAGACCCAAAGAATGCCCCCAACAAGTCATCCTGGAAAGAAAGTCCAGGCAGAGGCCGTGAGTGGCGCAGAGAAAGGGAATGCCAGACAAGCCAAACCACCTCAGTCAAATGTGGTCTCAGGCCACGAGAGTGAAAACGGACAACGTAAGCAAAAGAGCAGGGCGAGCTAATGACCACTGAGAGGGCTGAAGAGTTTGTTGAAACAATTTTGGTAAAATATGCCTCACAAATGTCTCTAAAGTAACAGCAGTGAAAAACCTACAACTCCTCCCAGACTCATAGGCAGTGGAGGGAAATAAGAGCTCCCTCGAAGAGTGAGGAACCGGCCTCATTTTTCCCAAAGTCTTTTCACCTGGGCAAATAAAGGAAATAAATCTCTGCAAGTGGTAAATAAGAGATCTTATTCTGAAGAAGCTCCAACTAAATGTGATCATTGAAGTCAACAGAGTTAGCGGCACCGACATATTCCAAGTTGTTGTCCCATGTATCTTCTAAGTCATTAATTTTTGCAAAGGTCATTGAATTTCAAAGCAGAGATAGACCTTAAAGACTACCTTACAAACTCCTCATTTTTAAAGTGAAAAAAAAATTAATTAAAACAAGCACAGAGGCAGAGAAAGTGGTGGAATGCAGTGTCATGGAACCGGAGGGAAGGGAGGTCAAAGCACTTGGGTGTGATACTCTCCCTTAATGACCTGCGTTACCTTTAGGAAGTCACTTACCTTCTCCAGACCTCTGTCACCTTCTCTGTAAAATATCATCTACCTCTGAATTCCCTGCCATATTTACATTGTTGTGAATTATTTCTCTTAGAGAAGTAAGAAAACATTTTTTGATCTAAAGATAAGTAATTGCACCCTTCCATTTTACATAGAGATTAATGAAGCCTAAAAATGTTAAATGACTTGTCCAAGCTCTTGGAACAAGGGTTTGCACAGAGAGATTGAGGAATTGATTTTTTTCCAAAAATAAATAGTTTTTTATCCTTGTTTTTAAAATGTTGCATGCTTGTTTGTTTTAAACTAAAATGTAGTAAAAATATTACAGACAGATCACCTAAAATTTTATCACCTAGAAATAACACAGTGGAAATTTTGGTGAAAACGCCTCCCTACATAACTCCCATTCTCTCTCACTGTCTCCAATGCCTCTTCTCCCCTGGTAGAGGCAGTAGGCATCAAGCAAAACTTTAATTTGTTCTTTTCCAAACATACTAACGATACCCTGAGTTTGAATATTGTGGAGATATGTGGGGGAAGATGCTACAAATGGAATATAGAAACCTTCTGGAGGAAAAGTTTCAAAGCTAACCCTTTCCATTAAGATTGAAAGACAGAAATTTATTGTGTTGATCCAGTTTGATCCAAAAGATCACTGTAAAGAAATTCCCCTAGGGATATGGAAAGACAAGATCAGTGGGCATTTTCAGGAGCTAAGGCCCATGATTGGTGAATATTGGAATGCACCAAACCTGTTTTGCTCCCTGGGGAAAGTGGCTGGGGCCAGGGACGGGAGGGTGTAGGAGTGGCACAATCTACAGAGCTGAAGCATGGAGAGTGCAGGCCCAGGCTGAAGGGTGTGCAGAGTTGGGTCAGCAGGAATATTCCTCCCTCATTCGTCAGAGGACCACCTGTGCTTTCAGCGGTATTTGTGGAGATCTCCAGCATCAGGGGAACACAGCTGAGATCTGGCTCCAGCTGTGAGCCAAAAGTAGTCTGAACAGACCCTATGGGCGTACAAAAGCACCTTGGTAATTTGCTGAGACCATCATGGACCGTCATGGGAGAAGGAGCCCTAGGAATAAGAAAGTTTAGAGGCAGAGTGGAGACCCGGGCCTTTCAATTTGAAAATTTAAAAAGAGATATGACATCTTATTTTGAACAACAAGCCCATATAATGGGTCATATTGATCACATAAGTGTATATGTGTATATTTTTAAGTAAATAGTATCATGTTATACATGCCATTGGTCAGCCAAATTTTTCATTCAATGATATGTTGTGGCTGTCCTTCTCTGTCAATTAAAGCATTGACTACCACACAAAAAAATCAGAAACTTTTCCTTGGGGCCACAGTGTTTTATTACAAAAATAGAATAAAAAGTTTGAGTGTAATTTAAAGGTAAACATAAATCAAAAAATGAAATTTATTGGCATCTATTCATTAAATCCACATTTTTAGAATTAAATTGTCAATATTAATTGTAACAGTAAGAACATCAAGTAAGATTTTATATATGCTTCACGTGGCCCCAGGGTCAAAACTAGAGTGAGTTAAATATAACTCTCATAAGAAGTTAATGTGTTAATGTAGACTGTCATCCTTATTAATGGCTGTATACTACTCTACAATAAATATAAGTCATAATTACTTGTTTCCTTATTAATGGACACTGAATGTGAACTTCTTACTTTCTTTGCCAATATTACATGCAATGCTAAAATGATTGTCACTTAACATTTATCTTTTGACATATGGCTCACTATTTTCCTAAGATAATTTCCTAAAAGTTGAATTGCTGGGTCAAAAAGGATTCAAATTTTCTATTTTTGGTGCCTTCTACCAAACAGCCCTTGAGAAATATTGTACTAATTTGTACCCTACTAACACTGCATGAGAGTGTCTATTTCCCTGTATTTTATTTACATGTTGTGTTAGCAATATTTTATATGTAAATCTAATAAATGAAGAAAAAAGCTGTTGTTTTTATAGAATATCTGGAATGTTCAATATATTTTCATGTTTGTTGGCCATTTTTATTGATCCTATTGTGAATTACCTCTTTATGTCCTTTGCACATTTTTCCTATGGGGATATTAATCTTTTTCTCAATGCTTTGTAGGAGTTTTAAAAAAATATTTTAGAAATATTAACCCTCATCTACACTGCAAACATTTTCCTCACTTTTTCATTCTTTAAACTTCGTTTCATGATTTTTTTCTACATAAACATTTATTATTTTAAGTAGTCAAATAAATCATTCTTTTCTTTTGTGGTTTCTAGCTAGGGTGCTATACTTAAAAAGGCATTTTTTACCTTCCAAATAATGAAAACATTCATATTTTCATATAGTATTTATATGGTATAATTTTTAAATTTAAACTATTGATTCATCTAGAATTATTTTAAGGCCTCAGCTTTTTTCCAATGTCTAGCCACTTACTCCAGCATTAGTTATTGAATAATCCATCTTTTCTCTGCTGATTTAAACTGCTAAATTCCCAAATATTCTTGGAACGTTTATTAGAATCTGTGTCTTGTTCCACTTATCTATCAGTCATTACTATTCCAGTACCACATGGTTTGGTTACTGATAGTTTAAATATGTTTTAATGTCAATGAATCCTTTGGAAAGAATCAAGAAATTTTAACACGTGCCCTGGGACTCAAGGGTGTGAAATGAACCCAGGAAAGCAGAAGACAGTTGACATACCTTGATGTAGAGCATACCCAAGTGCAACCACAGGTTCAGACAATCAAGTCAACAAAACCATCTAGACACAGAGAATTTCTTACTCAGTGAATTTGGGGAGGAGTCTTAAGGAACTCGTGTGTACATCAATAAACGCAGTTGGCATAAGCACTTGTTTCACACAGCGTGCATTATGATGGGACCCATCAGGCAATCCTCATCAAAATCCTGCCGCAGCTTCCACACTAGCTGTAGATTTTCCATAGGTTTAAAATAAAATCTTATTTCAAGAGCATCATCTTTTTTTTTTCTCAAATGCTTCATCCAGACAGACGTTTCCTAAAACTTCTTATACAAGATCCCATTTTTTTCCTTCACTCTTCACGGAGAGTCTGTGCTTCTGCCTTGCATTACAGATTTCCTGGAACTTCTGAAAACCCAGACGTTCAATTTTTAGAAGGACACTCCAACCCATATGCTCAGTATTGAATGAGAAGCATCAACTGTTGTAAAAGCTACCAGCTGCTCCAAGCGTGAAAACACATATAAGGGACATTTCTAGAAACAAGTGGGAGTTCTTCAAGCCTTGAGCAAAGAGTAGGAAGGAGGTCCCAGGAAGATGGCCCTGACCTTGAAAAAAATGACAGAAAGAACAGACAGATGTCTCAGTACCTAAGTACCGAGGTTATAAATACAGACAAGGAAAAAAGAGCGGAGTGTCTGCACCTAGGGTGTGGCTGTACCTTGGTGGGGATACTGGGACTAAATCATGGCCACAGTTTTGATTCTATTAGCCCAATTAATGTGGAATAATAAACCATGAATCCAGTGAATGATTATGAGGTCTAATGTGAAGCTCTGAAATAAAACACCTCAGAGGTACTCTGTTCATATGGTAATTGCTACTGGGGTAAATCTAGAGCATATTTAGAAGAATTCATTGTTCATGTCACTAAAAATAAATGTTATTCATCCTAAATATCACAAAAATTTCTCACATTATCCTCATTTATTTTGCAATTAGCCACTCTATATTGGATGAAAATGTTTCCCAGTTAAGCATTCAGGTCAACATGCCAAAGAAGAAAGTATATTCTAATTATGTGAGTTAGGAATGGGTTGCACTGTCCTCAAGTATTTAATAAAATCTCCAAATTTCTAGGAGACATTTCAGGGCCATTCATTCATTCATTCAATAAATATAAATTGAGAACCAACACAGTACCAGACATTGTTCTAGGAACTGGGCATAGAATAGTGGATAAAACAGGTCAGGTACTTGCATTATGGAACTTGCATATAGTAATGGAAAAGTGACAATAAATAAATCAATTAATAAAATATCAGATAAGTTCCAGGAGGAAGTGTGCTAAAACAGTGTGGCAGGGAAGGCCTCTACGAGGAGATGGGACTTGAACCGAGAACGCAGAGAAGTGAGGGAGATGGTGTCCCCAGGTCTGAAGCAGGACCATTCCACGTAGAGGCAGCAAGGGGGCCAGATGGTTCCAGAGAACGAGGTGGAGCATGCTAGGTGATGAGGTGGTGGAAGTAGCGGCAAGGGCCTTATGGGATGATAAAGGGTTGGATTTAATTTTTGGAGTAATAAGAAGCCACTGGAGAGTCTGAGCAGGGGAATTGTGTCGAGGATTGCCTTTGCATCTTTAATTGATCACTTTGACTATTGTGTTGAGAAATGATTCTAGAAGAGCAATAGCTAAGATTATTTCTTACAGTGACTTAGAAGAGAGATAATGGTAGTTTGGGTTAAATTGATAGAACTGGACAGACTTATGAAGCAAATTCAACAGACAGGCTTATGGATTAGATTTTTAGGTTATTAAGACCTGTATTCTGCCACTAATTCTAGGCAAGTGATCTCAGGTGATTCCTCAATCCAGGGCCACATAGACTGTTTTAAATCTGTAGATTAAAAATTACATAATAATATTACACATAGTAATTTAATAAATCTTTTGTTAAGAATATTTTTTGGTAAAAATATGCTTAACAAAGTCATAGTGTCACACAAATCCTTTTATTTCTTCAAGTATATAGATATATTTTTAAGAGTGCAAGCAATCTCTTCAGATAATTGATTTCAAAGCAAATTCTTATTCCATGCATATTTGCCAGTATACATAATCTTAAGTTAAAAAAAAAGATAATATAGCAAGTGCCTTTTTTTGAAGCAATAAGTATTTTGTCATATGTACACATGCATTTCAATAAATAAATAATCTCCTGTTGTCACTGACACAAAAAACATGTAAATTCATGTCTCTGTCAGGATGTCTCTTGAGCATAACAGACGTGTTAGAGCAAATCATTTGACCAGAAAATAAGATCTTTTAAAAGATGATGAGTATTTTTGAATTTTTAATTCCATTATAAAACTTCCCTATTTGCACACACTTATGCGCGCACACACACAAACACACAATACCCTAAATTCTATAAACAATTGCTATAAACTAATGGGCCCCATCAGATATAATGTGACATTATATAGTATGCAAGCCATTTGCAGATTCAGGTTTGACATTGTTTTTATTAACTTTAGTGAAAATGATGACATACCTAAAGGGAAAATAGACCATTTCCCTGTCTCCAAAAACATCAAATACTGAAATTAGCAGTGTGTGATTTATCTTTGAGCCTTACTATTTTATATTAATGGAGAAGAGCCATCATTATGTTTGTGTGGAAACTCCTGCACTAGGCAGTAAAGAAGTCATTTCATTGAAAAAAAAAAAAAGAACACATTCTCCAGGTAGCTGTTGCTTATTTGTGTTTCCTGCCTTAAGTGAGCCAGAGAACACGAAAGAGCACAGAACCAGGATCACTGAGAGCTGACTCAAAAAGTAAACTAATAGTACCTCAACCCCATGACACCTACAATAAAATATTCCCTAAGGATGAAAATTCTTGACTAGCCTCATGTTTAAAAAAATTACCGTAATAAATTTATGCCATTGTAAAAGAATCTGAGCTCAGCTAAAATGGTTTTATGGATATAGTTAGAGGGCATTATTTTAAAGTTATACTGGAGGCAAACTGATAGCAGCTAAGGCCAAGCATACAAGAAATTATGTCCTGATCTCTTCACGCTGATACAATTCTAGTACCTCTATCTTTTTAATGATCACATTCAGATACTAAATCCATTTTCAATTATTTCATTAAGAAAAGAACAGAATCCTATTTCATGTATATTTTTTCCTTGGAGTGCTTTACCCCCCAAAAGGCAATAATATTGTAAAATATTTATTCCATTAGTTTTAGGTAATTGAAATGCCAAAAGCTAAGCGCTTAATCTCTGCCGGCAGGGAGAGCTGCCTGCCGTCACTTTTTATTAAGTCCTTTTTTGCTGCTTTTTGCATAGTCAGTAACAGTGTCTAAACCCAAGAAAAGACATAAAGTAACATTTAAACGGCAGTGTATGATAAGGTAATGTTTACATTCAGGATAATATGAAAATGTCCACTCTACAGTGGCAAAGATTTTTCTCCAGGTTAACTAATTAGAATGTTTATTAGCTGCATTCATTACTCTGACAGGCCCAGGGATTTCTAAACATTATTAACTCCTTAAGCACCATATTCTCTAAAGAGCTTGTGTCTGCTGGATTCTGGACAGGTGGATTTTAGCAGCACTTGATATTTATTTTCCCATGCCTACAATAGTGCAAAACTGGAATACAGAGCATTCATCCTTAGTACCTTCAGGACACTGAGAGGGCTCCCAGTGACTTCCCCCACCATTTTTATGGCACCCTCATGACTCTGGCTGCTTAATGTACAGCTTCCCAGCTGGACTCAAATCAGTGATTTATCACCATGGTAAACAGACAGCAAACAAATCTATCTTTGGTGGCACTAACTGTAGAGGGGAAGGTATATTTCTGCCGCAAGGGGTGATGAGCAGGTAAGCAGGACTTACAACCTCCTTATTATCTGAGACACCACACGGCAAAAGATAGACCTCTAAAAATATCTATATTCTGAGTCATGAAACATGAAGACCTCCCATCTCTGATTTGAACTATGTGTTTTCTGACATATATGAGTGTGTACTCTTCTGAATGTCATCATAACTTGAGTCTGAAATTCATAACCAAAATAATTTTTAATGCCTCTCAACCAATAGAGAAAAGTGCATGGACTTTAAGAGTCAAAAAAAAATCCTGAGTTCAAGACCTGTCTTCCTTATGTAGCAGCTGTGTGACCTGAATCAGGTTACTTGACCTCCCTGGGCTTCAGTTTTCTCGTCTATACGGTAAAAGTGGTATCTACTTCACAGAGATATTGTTGTCAGTTTTGAAGGAGATGAGAAGCAGTGTAGACAAGTGGTTCAACTATGTACTCAGGAGTCAAAACTTGGCTTTGATTCTTGGTTCTACCATTTATTAAATTTACGGCCCTCTCTAAGCCCATATTTTCTCATACACGCAAATAATCATAGTACCCACTGCATGAGATGACGGATTTACTAATGCAACAAATATCTCTTGAGTGACTCCCATGAGCTAGGAACTAGGGATATAAGAAATTTAAAAGCCAATAATTCCTGCCTTCAGGGAGCTTACACTCTAGGGGAGGAAGATGGACAACGAACAAAATGAATAAATAAAAGTATATAGTATTACTTGAAAGAGCAGTTAAGTTCTATGGAAAAAAATAAAACAGGAAAGGAGAAATTTATTTAAAAGAATTTACCTCAGTTCTGGTACTTGGTAAGCACCAAATGTAAGCTGTCATTTCAAAATCTACAGTAAACATCTCCCAAAATGTTATGTTTATCCTTTTTTCTATTCCGTCTCTGACGCCCCCAAAATTTCTCATGTTGCAGGAAGAAGTTGAAGCCAAAACCTACATCAACAGGGAATGAGCCTTTTTCAGGGATTTTTGGCAGACAGCTACACCCCTGGCCACTTAAAAACAAGAACAAGAAACAGTCTTTCATTTCAATTTGTGATGAGGCTTAAAATGCAAATGCCTTGTTGAGGTACCATTCTTAGTGAGAGTAAGATGCTGTAGAAAAATAAATTGTCAACAAATCAACACACTTAAAGTTCATTAGTTGTTCTCTATTTTGAGAACAGGAAGAAAAAGGAAATTAACTATAGCAGAGTGTTTCATCCAAGCCTAAAGAGAAAGTCTTTTTAGGAATTGATGGGCTGGTGAGCCCTCCAGGATCTATTTGAAGAGAGCAGTCCATGTCTATTAGGGAATTCGTGAGGGAAGCATGGTTGTATCGAGAGAAGAGGAAAGACTTTGTCGACAGTTTATACAAAAAAGAAGAAGCTTCTGAAATTGAAAGAGCCACTTTAAAAAAAAAACAGCCTACAAGGGAAACATTGCCTCAGAGGCCAAGAAGACAAAGTTCAGGGTGACCACTATCCCTGTCCCGTCCAGTTGGACATGCAGGGGTAGCACCCTTAGCCCAGGTTTTGGCATCTTCCCTGAGGAATGGTAAAACACCAGTGGAACCAGCGCAGAAACACACCAGGCACCCACCAGAAGCCAGAAACAACTGAGGAAGTTATTTTTCAGGGAAGAGCTGTGTTTTGAGAAATGCAACTGTTTTGGGATAAGATGATGAACCTACAATGACTACTAACTCTTTTGGAAGTAGAAGTTAGTGTACTTGCTCAAAAAATCAATCTTGGTATTTCATAGCTATTTTACAGCTAAGCTTTATTTTTAAAAAAAAAACTTAAAAAATTATGGAGCTCCTTCTGTGTGGCAATGACTTATGAAGAAGTCAGCTGAATTCAGATCAAATAAAATTCTCTTACAGGCCGGGCACAGTGGCTCACGCCTATAACCCCAGCGCTTTGAGAGACCGAGGTGGGAGGATTGTTTGAGGCCAGAAGTTTAAGACCAGCCTGGTCAACATAGCAAGACCCTGTCTCTACAAAAAATTCCCTGCAGTATCTACTGCAAACTATGATCAATTTCACTTGTTTCTTAAAAGACATCCTCTCCCTACCTCCCAAGAAACAAGTTTTTGTTTTGAGAGATGTATAAGAACATGTGCCAGGTTCCCCTATGCATATGGAAATGGGAAATAAGGCTGCCTTCTCAATGCTAACGGGTTAAGTCAGAGTTGGTGGGGCGAATGCAGCTTCCCCGTCCCTGGTGTGTTCTTGCATGTAGTGATAGCTACCATTATCATACTTTCTTGTCCTCTTTCCATCCCCTCACCCATTCCTCATTCCCCCAGACAATAGGTGATTAGTAAGTTTGGGGGGAAATGACAAAAGAGCATGCGTAGCTGAGGCCCTTCCTCTCTCCCTGTCTCTTTGGAACAAGATGCATTCGTCTCTGCTCTGGGAGTGAAGGGAGCCCTGCCTTGTCCTGTGCTTTGTGAAAATTTGCCTAATTCTAGAATTTGGTTTTAGGAGTCCCTCTCTTGCTTTCTTGGGAGACTGTCCTTTCTTGGGAGATTGTTCCTACCTTACTTGGGAACACTTGTTCACAATTACTCTCCTCCAGGCAACAAGCCACAAGACCAGACCTTGTCCAGCATTTCAGGAGAAGATGAGTTTCAACTCCAATCTTCTGGGACATTGAGCAGGGAGCCTTAAGAAATGAACAAAAAAGGGAAGTAAAGACAAGTAGATTCTAAAATTACTTAGGAAACCAAAAGACCTAGCAACATCTAAACTATTTTGAAAGAGAAGAACAAATTTGGAGAACTCATACTATTTGATTTCAATATTTACTACAAAGCCACAGTAATCACAAGAATGTGGTGTCAGCATATGGATAGACATACAGATCAATGTAACAAAATACCGTGCCCAGAAATAGACCCATGCATACATGGGCAATTGATTTTTGATAAAAGTACAAAGCAAGTCAATGGAGAAAAGATAGTCTTTCCAACAAATGATGCTGGAATAACTGAACATCCAAATGCAAAAATATGTAAATAAATAAATATATATGTATATAAAGGCTGTCCAGAAAGTATTCAGCCATGTAACCATTCCCATTATGTTAACAATGGCTGGATACTCTCTGGATAGCCCTCGTGTATGTGTGTGTGTGTGTGTGTGTATGTGTGTGTGTGTATGCACACACAGAGATAAAGACAGAGAGAGAGAGAGAGAGAGAAGTATTTGTTACCTTTGGTTAGGCAAAGGTTTATTAGGTAGGACACAAAAAGCATGAACTCAAATTAGACACGGAAGCAGGCAAAAATAAATCAGGTTTGAAGTTTTTTTCCCCCAGAGAGCTGGTTGTTAAGTATGTACCAGCACATCATTAAGCATTTGGCTTTTTACTGTGTCACCTCTGCTGGGGCCAGAAGCCAGGAGCCAGGAGCCTTGGGCTTTCCATCTTGCTGTGTGTCTTCAGCTTGAGGTGGCTTGGTCCACAGATAAGGACTGTTTGGGGATGGTATCGCTGCAAAACCAAGACTATAAACTAGAGGGCTTAGCAAAGGCCTCACCAAAAATTCAGGAGCAATTTGGCCTCAGGAAAGCAATAGTGTGGAATGCTGGGCCTCAACAAAGATACCAGGCACGGTACAGGTGAGGGCAGACAGGTGCTCATCCAAACACTGGTGCAAAAGATGATCTCCATGGGATGCTGATCATGCGGACCTAGTAAGATAAGGCTGAGTGTTGAGCCTTTAGCAGGTTCCATGAGCTCAGGGTGCAGCTTCTTGAGATTTTCCTGAACTACATTGGCTCAAATTTTCCTACACAGTCATATATAAAACAAAAAGTCAGAGATAAAGAACAGTCTTTCCAAATACAGGTCATTTAGACATTATGGGCAAATGATCTTCGGTGCTTTTAAAGTGCAAGCAAGTCATGTTCTGCCTTACAGTCATTACTAAGCTTCTAAGTTTATATTGTTATTACTGAACACTCATACTCAGAGCAAAGTGGAAAGAATATTTAAAAGTGAAAAAAATATTTGAAGGGAAAGAAAGAAACCTTAAGTAAGTCCCAGTGACTGGATCTGTCACCACCACAAATTTCTAAAGTGAATAAGAAGGTAACAGTGTCCCAAATCTGCTCCCAGGGAAAGGATACAGTATAAGCAGCTAGATTCTGCCCCCCTCCCCCCACCCACCACCCAGGACATGATAAGAGCATATTACCCAAATTAACCTCCTGCTTATAAATTTTGTCCCATTTTGTCCCATTAATTTACAGGTAGTAGACTCCAGAAAACTGGCATAAATTGAGTGGCTTCCTGATAAAACTGAAATCTAGATTTCCTTCATCAATAGGATGATCATATAATTTATTTTCCAAACAGGGAAACTTTGAAAGCGAATATGGCAGCTATCAATTATTACTTCGGGATAAGAGGCATACACTGGGACTGTCCCAGGGAAATTGGGACTTATGGTTACCCTCCTTAGTAACCACTGAGTGTCTGCTGTGGACCTGGGCAGCACCAGATTCATCTTCTGAGGTCTTGAAGAAATCATTACCATTGCAGTGAAAGCTGATGAAAGAACCTCAATTCTACCCCAAAGACCACCCTTGGCTAAAAGGGAACAAACTAAGAAATGGGGGAGAACTCTGATCCATTAGACTTTTAATCCACATGGGCAAGCAAATTTGCTTTCTGACCTTTAATTCCTTTTTACTTGAACTTGCAAAACAATTTAATTTTTGGACTAATTTATCCCCAGGAATTTGATAATATGAAGATGTTTATATTCAATTTGGTTATCTCTATTTTCTTGACATTTTATTATTGAGACTATCTTAATGTTGTCATTTAATTTAATTGTGTTATCTCTAGTGGGCTATATTGGAAAATATGGACAGACATAATTTGGAATGGGAAATAGAATTAGTAATGAATTTTCAGCCTTGGGCATAGAGTGACCTCAGAGTTAATTTAATTAATATACTCCTCTTCCCCTTTTCAGCACCATCCAGGGGCAAAATTGATACTGACCACCAGGAGTCCCAAATGATATCCCAAAGCACAGTGATTAGGAGTAGGGGAATGACATTGAAGCTAGGAGCAGACTTCCTGACTCCCTGGGGAGGATGCCCATACCTCTGGCCTTTTCCTTCCACAGGGAGGAAAGTGCTTTAGCATCATACCCCTGATTTCTTTTCACTCCCTTTCCTCCTCTTCTTCAGGACAGGCAGAAAAGGTTACCTGTAGAGAGCCTTTTAGCTGTGGTTCTCAAGTGGGAACGGAGGTGCGGACTCTCTTTTCTGCTCCACCGGGACCCGTGAGAGGCTATTGCAGAGGGAGCAAGACTGCTCTTCAGACCCCAACTTCCCTCAGCTGAGCTGCTCCACGAGTAAGAAGTTAGCAAACACATTTTGTTTCTCCATCTGCTCTGTCTTTTGTCTCACTTCTCAGCTGGTCCAGAAGCTAGTCAGGAAAGCGCGGCACTATGTTTTGGACCCCTCTGGGATTCCCAGCAAACAGCTCGTAGAGAGCACCCCGCCAAACGTTGGGACGCTCAATAAATATTTGTTGAATGAGTGATGGGAGCAGAGATGTACAAATCACACCTGAGACAGGGCGATGCCCAAGTCAGAGCAACCCCTGACTGAAGATACTGACGTATTAATGAAAGGTGTCACTCATACAGGTGGTGCTTAATTCACCAAAGAACATAGATTAAAAAAAACATTGAGAGGTAAACGTGGACTATCCAAGCTCTGTTCACCTAAACTCTGTCAGGAGAGAGGGGGTCTTGGCCCATAGGGTTTTATAAGCAATTTCAGCGTGCAAAAGGGGGCCTCAGACAATCTGTTTCTTACTTTTTAAAATTAGTATGAGAAATTAATATTTGTTATAGAATTATTAGAAAACCCTGATAATGAAAACAAAAAATCAATGGCCTAAAATCTGACAACCCATAGAGAATCATTACTAATATTTTAGTGCATATCTTTGCATTTTTTATTTTGCAGTTAGATATATATGATTGCATATAGAATTTTTACCAAAGCAGGATCATAGATGATATTTTTGCTTGTCCTTTCACTGGTTATATTGTGACAATCTTCATATATCAATGAATATGTTACCATATTGTATTTTTAAATGAATGCCAATATTGCATGATTTAGATGTATAATCATGTATTTCATTAATCGTCTGTGTTGACATATAGTTGTTTTCTAATTTTTCTCTACCAAAAAAAAAAAAACCACAAAGAACATACTCGTGCATACTCTTTGTGCATACATATCTGTGCAGGTGATTTTCCTGAGATGGATTGTTACCGCATGCCAGTAGAGTTTTGGAATTTTCTCAATAATAATCTGTGTGCTAGCATTTTGTTGAACATTTTGATACATTGTCTAATAAAAGCCCCATTAGATAGTTTTCTCTCAGTTTTACAGACAAGGATGCAAGTTCAGGTTACTTAACTAGTCACACAACTAGTAAGAGGAAGAACTAGAGTTGGAAATGGTCTGTCCTTTACCAAAGCTTGACCCAGCCACACAGAGGAATCCCACTATGACTTTAGGATGTGTGAAGCTTTTTCCCAGGTAATTCCTTCTTTTCGGTACTATTATAAATGTGACCAATTTATTCTGTAGTTAGTTATTAATGTTATATAGTAAAACAATTATTGAAACTTCTCTTAGCATTTCTAACAGCTGGTGTCAGGTGATTGTATTAGGTTTTCCAGACAGTTATTCATGTCATTATATCTCCTATAAACAATAAACTTGCTTCATTCTTTCCAATTTTCATACTTCTTTTATTTGTTATTGTTTTAATTTCTGTTTGCATAAACTAGGATTTCCAAAACTGTACTAAAGAGTGGGAATGACAGTAGGTATTACTGTTTTATTTCATCTGACCTTATCTAATCTAGTGTATCTTTGGTAAACCAGGAATTGGCTTTTGCTTGAGATAAATCTCCCATTCCACTCATGTTGAGGAAGGATACATCCATTCATAAGAGCTAAGATTTTGGTTTTTAAAGCATAATGTTAAGTTTTATCAAGTGCATATATGACAACTATGAAAATAATATTTTCCCTTTTAACCTCTTAATATTTTGAATTATATTAATAGATTTCCTAATGTTGTGCCATACATGCTTTCCTAGAATAAATCCTACTTAGTCATGGTGAATTATTCATTCAACATGCTGCTGGATTTGGTTTGCTAATATATTATTTAAGAGCTTTGCTTCCTATATAAATGAGAAATTAGGGTTTTTTATTTTTAATTCTGTGCCATCTTTTTCAAGTTTTGGCTACCAGGCTGATACTATACATGTAAAAATAAATAAAATTATTGCAAGAGGCTTTTTTTTCTGTGCTCTGTAAAGTTGAAATAACATAAGGATCCTTTATTTGTCCCTTGAAGGACCACAAAACACTTGTGAACCCATCTAGGCTGACGCCTTTCTTGGGGTTAGTCCTTCAGACAAGGTTTTGATTTATTTTAAGGATTTTTTATATTGGTATCTTCTATTTCACACTGTATGAATTTTGGTATTTTGACTACACACACACGCGCGCGCGTGCGCACACACATATTCTAATGAGACTTTGAAGGTTATTAGCCTAGAATTTTACAAAATATTTTGTGTAATTGATTTAATTTGCTTATATTCATTGTTAATTTTGCATCATTTATCTAATCAAATAACTTAATCTTTTATCTGTATTATTTGTCTTTTACAAAATAAATTCTTGGAATTAAATATAAAATTGTACTCTTTTTGTTTTCTGACTTATAAAACTGTGCTTTAATCTTCATTAATCCTTTCCTCCTATCTCTTTGTATTTGATTTGCTGTTCTTTTTCATTTGTTTTGACTAGTTCACTTATTGTCTTCTTAAAGTATTTTTGCTTTTAAAAAAATGTACATAAGTGCTATAGTTCTGAGTCTTTGCACACTCCTGCATCCTTTTTTGTTGCTTTCAGATGAATGACAATTTGGCTAATGATAGAATTAGGGGACATAACCTTTTCCATCCAACTGCTGTAATCATTGCTTCATTATCTTCTGGCATCCAGCATTGCAAAGGAGTCTGAAGGCCATCAGATTTTCCTTTGCATTTTTAGGTATCTGTTTTTATCCTTGGTTAGTTGATTGTTATTATTGTTTTAATGCTGCGATGCTTTTAGAATTCTTTCTGCATTTTTGAAATTCAACACTCTCACTTTTAATTAAGTTTTCCTTTTACCCATAAACTCATTCCATATGCAGCTCATCCATCATTTTCCACAAGGTTGGTTATTGTTATTCTGCCCACTCCTGGTGTGGAGACAAAAGCTACTTTCTAAGCCTGTAGGGTGGAAGTTAGATCACAAGCACTGGCAAAGTCCCCTGGGTAAATATCATTCTGTTGACACCCTGGGCCATCAGACAGCTGGCCTGCCCGTGGCAGGATCATCCTATCCTGGTTGTCTTCCCTCCAGGCTTCAATGGATGAGTTGTGTTGAGTTGAGGTGTTGGGATCCAAGGGGCAAATTGAGGTTTAAGTCTTAGTCCAGGTGGGGAGGTGGATGAGGGATCCTATTTTGAGAACAGATTTGCCAGAACAATTTTAATATTATAACAATTATTTGCAACCACACATCAGTCCTTCTAAAAGACTCAAGAAAGGAAACAAGAGGAAGACAACCTTGAGGATAAATCTAGCCTCAAAGTTGAGTTTTCATTTCTTCAAGATTGTGGATAACAGGGAATATCCATTTTCTAATAGCATATTTCTTGTTTCTTTTATTCATGTTCACATCATCATCAAGGCAGGGGAAGGGCTATTGGGAACAAACGGCATGGTTTCTTGTCCTTCTTGTTGAATTTCAATTTTGTTCATGGCACTTGCCCTGTGTTTTCCTCTCATACATTTTTCAGGGAGATTGGAGGACAGAGCCTCTCTGTGTGTGCATTAGTGGTCACATGTGTGTGAAAATGAGATGGGCTGGAGGAGAAAGAAAGCATTCACCACAGAGAAAAAAGTTAATGGTCCTTGAATGATAGGGAAAAAATGTATCTTTCCCAAGCACCTAGTGGCCCACGCCTCAGTCACAGAAGGGAACTAGAGATAATGGGATTTAGGAAATTGAGAAGTGCTGCAGATGGAGGCTGTCACAGCACGAGGTGGGAGTGGACAATCTGACCTGATTATAAACAAACCTAATGCCTTCGGTGATGAGAAATGAGAAAATACGGTTGAGTGTGACAGCATCAATACTTTTCAGGGACTCGGTATGCAATACCAAGAACGCAGTAATAAGGACTAGAGGTACCATACGGAAAAGCCACTATTTTCAGGAATTAGTTAACATTCACTTTGCTCCTACTGGAAATTGCTTTAAATACCCCAATGAAAAAATACTTCATACTTTACCTATTTAATATCTATCCCCAGTAATACTACCTAGGAGAGGGGTTATAGGTAACTTCAAGGACACATAATTTAGATAGGTGTGGAATAAGAGAATCAGTTATGCTCCTAAAATATTCATAGTGCTGTGCAACATGAAGAAACAGGAAAAACTCTACTGAGAGGAAAAGACCACAAGAAGGATATGGAGGCAAAAAAACCAGACTAACCTTAATTGAACCACTACCCTGTGCAGGCTGGTCCATTCCATATGCACTGCAGTTTCACATGGTCTCTCATTGAAACTCCATATCAATTATGTGGGTGAAAATACTATTACATCAATATTACAGAAGTGGAAACTAACTGTGACTCAGCAAAGTTGTATGCATCCATATAGTAAATAGCAGATGCCTTCTTCTCTCCAAAATATATTGAGGGTAGTTTCCTGCTAAGATAGACACAGAGATCATAACCTCAGACTCAAGAAATTAATTGCCAGAACTATTGGAATTCAAATGAGAAAATTAAACTATATGGCTCACAAATTGATTTCCTAAATTAAATGTTGGCAATATATTAACTCATTTTTAAAAAATTATTCTTAAAACCCATAACATTATAATATTCAATAATCCCAACCAATATTACACACACACGCATATATATGTACATACATATATGTATATTTCTGTATACATTGCTGTATAGTAATTTAATCTTATTTCTGTATTATATTAATTTAATCACTATTAAAACATATGACTTGAAATTTTATAAAGAAGTGGACAAAGGCACCCTGATAGTCACAGCTGACAAGTTCTAGTCTTGCACATCCAATGTGCAGACTTTGTACAGAGTTGGTCCCACCACCATGTGAGGCAACTGGAGATTACATGAAACTGGAGAATATTTGCCAAGAACTACATGATTGGGCTTAGAAGTGATTCTTCCAGCCCCAGTCATGCCTTCAGATGACTGCCACCTCAGCAAACATTTTGACTGCAACACTATGAGATGCTGAGCTAGAACCACACAGCTAAGCCTCTCTAGATCCTGGCCCTCTGAAACTGAGTGTTATTAAAAAAAAGTTTTTTGTTTAAACTGCTAAATTTTGAGGGAATTTGTTACAAAGTAATAGATAGTATACATCTAGTAGTTTTGGTTGAAAACTGTATATTGTAGATAATACATTGCAGCAACTCTGGATTCTGCCATGTTCTTATGAAAATTATTAGCTGTTTGTTATATTAGGCAGGTAACTTGCCTGGAATGTAACCACAAATATTTTCTTCCCTATGATATATAGCTCTTATACCTATTTCCTGTTCTTACATCCTCCAGCTGTTGATTTTTTAATCTGGACCTCCTGGGCACAGTCATCCAAGTATTTGGGTGGAAATAGAGCTCACCCCTCTGTGGTTCCCTTGCTTCTCAGGATTGCCATAATTTCTAGCCTTGGGCTCTGTTCTCTGATCCCTTAGTATTTCTGCTTCCCAAACTGTGCACAGTTAGGAAATGTATTAAATTAAGAAAAGCGTGAAACTAACAGATATGGCTCTCCATAGCTTCATCTTTCAAGAGCAGATTTATCTCTGGTCTCTGACTGCTTTTCTGCCACGCTTCCTGAAAGACTCCCTCAGGGCTTGCTTAGTTAGCTGTCAGCCACAGATTGGGGCTGTTCCTGCTCTAAATTTGGATTTAAATTCTTCTGTGATCCTAGACCTGCCAGGATTTCTCCATAATATTTCCAGCTTAATTCCTTTAGCCTTGAAGCACATTTAACCTTTAAGACTGTGAAGGAAACTCCCACTGTTTTCCACAGCCATAACCATGAGGGAGGAGCAGTACCTTCCGTCAAGGAAGCCATGAGCTCACAATTCTTAGCCCTTCCTGTTCTTTCTGTTGTACAGCTTTGGCTTTGTTTGTTTTTCATTTTTGAGATCAAATTCTCCTCCTGTTTTTCTCTGCTTCTGTATGCTCTTCAGCATTTCCTGTTTTATTTTATACATTTTTTATAATTGTTATCTGCCAGGGGTTTACACAACCACTTTACTATTTCACTATTAACAGAAGTGATTCCAAAGCCTGGTTTCAAACACTTTCTTTTGATTTTGAATGTAGCATGTCCAGGCATTGCAGGTGATTAAAAAACCTAAATATCTTTGTATTTGGTCATTGGAGATACCTCAAGAAGACAGCAATCAGGGATTTTCCCTACAAGATGGTAAATTATATTGCAAAGCTCCAAGAATTAAGAACTGGGAGCCAGATTCGTGGATATTTTTTTATATAGAACTAGAAACTATAAGAGTTTATGCTGCTAAGAGCCTACTTCACTGAGTTTAACATTAGGGTGGGTATTTGTATTAGTTTTCTGTTGCCATGTAACAAATTGCCACAAACTGAGCAGCTTAAAACAACAATCCATTTACTAGTTCACAGTTCTGCAGGTCACACATCAGCATGGCATGACTGGGTTCTCTGCTCAGGGTTTCACAAGGCTTAAATCAAGTTGTTTGCCAGGCTAGGCCTTCATCTAGAGGATCTGGAGAGAAATTGCTTCCAAGCTCATTCAGCATGTTGGCAGAATTCAGTTCCTTGCAGTTGTGGGGCTGAGGTCACCATTTCCTTGCTGGCTGTCAGCCAGAGGTCTCTCTCAGCCCCTTAACACTACCTGCATCCCTTCTCATGTGGTCCCCCCATCTTCAAGCCAGTCACAGAGCATCAAATCTCCCTTGAGCTTCAAACCTCTGACTTTGTCTGCCACCAGCTGGAAAAAAACTTTCTGCTTTTAAAGGAGTTCATGTGATTAGATCTTGGCCACCTGGATGATCACCCTACCTTAAAATTAATTGTACCATACAACCTGACACAATCATGGAAGCAGCAACTCATTATATTCACAGGTTCTGGAGATTAAAGTATGGACTCCTGAGGTCCATTTTTAGAATTCTGCCTGCTACAGTCTCATCATAAAAACAACTCTTTTGCTAAACCAAAACACCACCCAAGCACTTGGGGGTGAGCAGGGAAAAAGGGGACAATTTTGCAGTTTACCTATTTGGGGCCTTATCTGTCAAATTTAATTAGTAATCAGCATAATCAGTCAATCAATATACCCTTTGTTATAATCAGCAAACCAAGATAATCCCAGAAGACTGGATTTCTCCCATCAAAAAAGTTACACATACTTGCCTACTTTTTAACACCTATAGGAACAGGAGCTAGTAACTTGTACAAGAATAGACTAGTCTTCTGTACTTCCTGCTAGTATTCATGGGTGGGTACTCATATATTGCATTTGGGAAATGGGAACATGCAATTTGCACTCCAAACTGTGGAGAGAATCAACCAATTTACACATGGAAAAAGATTTATGTGCAATGCTCACTGCAGTTTCATCTATAATAATGGAAAAATGTTTAACCACAATAGAGTGCAAAGCAAATTATAGCATATCCACAAGAAGCAGTCATTTATTTATTCTTTCAGCCTTTCAACAAATATTTATTGTTTACCTATCATGTGCCACGTACTATTAGCTGCTGGGGATACAACAATGATGCAAAAGAGACCTGGTTCTTGTCCTTACGGAATTTATATTCTAGCTGGGGAGGAGAGACATTAATCAAATAATCACACAAACTGATGTAGAACTGCAACCTCTGAAGGGTGCAGCCATTTAAAATGATGGTTTTAATTTTAAAAGTTGTCCAAAAAAAAGGAGAAATCTACCTATGACCTAATGTTAAGATAAATAAGAAGGATCTGGAATGGTAGGTATAGAAAGATACCAATAATATAACAAACTTTGCAAGGAGAAAAGACAGGAAGAAAACAAACCAAATGTTAATAGTGATTATCTTCTTTATATTTATACGACATTCTCAAATTATGTAAGTTTCATATGTTAATTTCATAAATGGAAAAATTAAACTTATTTATAAAAATAAGAAAGTCACTTTCATTCTACCCTACCCCTATAATCAGATGGACAGTCTGGGCCAGATTTTTACATCTTCTTTGCTTGAATTTTGTGGTTTAGGCTAAACTAATTAGAAACATAAATATAAATGTGAAACTACCCAGTTATCACTTGGCAAATTCCTACTATTTCCATGGACTTGCAGATGTTGTTCAATATTTGAAAACCCTTCAGAAATTTTCCAGCACTAATTAAGCCCATAACATATCAGCATTATTGCAGCTCCGTGCACCACACCCTCTCCCTCCTTGGCCAAGTTCAGTGTCTTCACCTCTTATCATAATATCACTGCTTATGGAGGGCGCACCCTGTGGCTGGCACTGTGCTAGATCTTTACACACTTTGCCTCAAATGTGTACAGTAATACTGCACAGTAGGCATTATTAGCCTTGTTGGACAGATGAGGTAACAGATGCCAATATTACCTGAAGGATAGTGAAGGCCAAGGGCAGGAGCTGATCCCAGGACTCTCTTACTCCCAGGATCAGGCTCTTTGCACTGTTTTGGTAGGTAGAATTCTAAGAAGGCCCCCAAGATTGCCATCATTCCCTGACATGCAGTTTTTCTATAATCCCCTTCCCTTGAGTATGAGCAGGACCTATGAGTACGATAGAACATCACTCTGTGATTATGTTACATTATATGACAAAAGAAATTTTGCAGATGTAATCAGCCTTTGACTTTGAGCTAATCAAAAGGGAGATGATCTTGGGTGAACCTAGCCCAATCAGTTGAGCCCTTTGAAAGAGAGATTGGCTCCTTCCTGAAGTCAGAAAAATGCACCTATTGACCTTGAAGGAACAAGCAGCCTTGAGTCCTATAACCACAAGGAATTGAATTCTTCCAACAACTAGTGAGCCTGGAAGAGGACCCTAAGATAAGAGACTAAAATGAGATTTAGGCCCCAGCAAACACCTTGATTTAAGTCCATTGAGACCCTGAGCAGAGGATCAAACTAATTCATGCTCAGAATCTCACACATGGAAACTGTGAGGTGATAAATTTGTGATGTTTTAAGCTGATAAATTTGTATGTTATACAGCCATAAAAAACTCATATAACTACCTTACTGTGCTTCCTGCCTCTGGTCTGACCTATTCATTTGGGTAAGTGGTGATCCAGGTTTCTATCCATGCTGAGGCCTCAGTCACTGGGGCTGGGGTGTGTGGGGAATAGAAGTGTTCGTTTATAAAGGCACACTTGGGAGCTTCAGGTCCAATTGGGATGGCCATGAACAGCAAGAACTGTTCACGCGGGGTCTGTAAATACAGACAAAGCAGATGGAGTAAGCAGGTTGCACTAGGCCATTCTGGAGACATCCCACAAAGCAAGAAGGAGCAGACCTTTCATGTTGAATGGGCCAGGTGGACAAAAGGGGGTTGATTAAGGCATCAAGCTAGGGATGCCTCCTCCCACTCCTCCCTGCCTTCCTTTCTTTGTACCACTTTAAAGTCCCTAACATGAGAGGATCCAAGTACAAGCCGGCAGCAAGGCCACTTGTTCCCTCCTCCCCAGAACCAGTGTGGATTCTCATGAAGTCGAGTTGGGTTCAAACATAAACATTGGGTTGAGAAGTCGGGAACCTCTCCCGGCTTCAGTTCCAGCCATGGGGCATGGTGATAAAGAGGATGGGGGATTTATGGCTGCCACTTCCGGAAAGATCCACTTCAAGACTCATTCTTTACTGTGGAGGTTGACATCATAGGGAGTACTCAGCATCAACTCCTATAAAATATATTTTGATGTCAATGAGAGCTCTAAACAAGGTGGCTGTGACCAGTGAAGTTCCAAACCATTCTGGTGGGGTGGATGATTTCCCACACTTCAGGAGTTTGCAGGAGAAGCAAAAATGTCTGAGGACTCCAATGACTGAGGCCTCTTTGGCCAACACTTTAAATTCATTTGTCGAGCTCTAATCTTTTGGTTTACAGATCTTGTGCTTATAAAAAATGCAGGTACCCTGGGAAGAAATACCTCAGTTTAAAGTTTTCTCAATCAATGGACAGCCTTCAGACATCACAATAGATATCACACCCTTTCTTGTGAGATATGACCACAAAAGGAGTAAGAAATAAGAAAAATAGGAAGGTGCTGAAAAGTAAATACTGGGTGGCAAACATTTGCAGAGTGGACATTGCCAGTGTCCACTAAAGTGTCCCTTTGTTAGGAGCGTCCGAGGTCCTGAGCAGATTATGTCTTCTTATGTCAACTTATTTTGCTATAGGAAAAATGTCTTTCTTTTAGTTCTGTTGAGTTGAAGTGATCCCATTTTAACAGGAATTACTGTCTACTGCATCTCTCTCCAACTCAAAATTCACCATTATTCCTCAATCCACCCGCAGAATAGGAGGTTTAAATCCCAGTCCCTAAGTCACACATGGAACATGACATTGGTGAGTAGTGTTTTCAAATAAATGAGGAGGGCACTGATGAAGCAGAACCCACAATTTAGTAACTAGGGAAATTCACATGTGTCAGCACCAAAGCTCAGAGAGGGAAGTGGCCAGAACTTTAGCAGGTACCTTCTTCAAAGCACAGACACAAGTGAGGCTCCAACTACAGGCCTTAGAACACAAGTGAAGCCTCTGTTTTACGTGAAGGGTGGGTACTGGAGTAATACTATCACCACAGCACTGTCCCCTCCAGACAGCCAGCCACTCCTGAGTGACAAACCAGGCTCAAAACCAGTGGCCTC
Organism: Daubentonia madagascariensis; assembly: GCA_023783475.1. Lineage (NCBI taxonomy): Eukaryota > Metazoa > Chordata > Mammalia > Primates > Daubentoniidae > Daubentonia > Daubentonia madagascariensis. The sequence goes on along the minus strand of JAKFHU010002088.1, from coordinate 71,795,544 downwards.
AGGACTCTGCTGTGGTAAGGAGCATAGCTCCAATCAGCTTCCCTTCCACCAACCCTCCCCAAGATCTGCATACGACTCCCTTTGGGCCCTGACGTCCGAAGCGGTTCAGGGCATCCTCATCTGTGAACAGTAGAACTTGATTTCCACAAGGGAGACTAAAATGTCAAACACAAGCTTGTTTATCTTGGGGTGGGAATGAGGGGAGGATGGGTATAATAGAATAATTCCATCTAGAGACAGCCCGGAAAAATCTTTGGAATCTCTTTCTGGAACAGAGCCAAAACCACAAATTTAATATCTGACAGGTATTATGCTGCACTAGAATTTAACAGGATTCTACACAGTGAGTATTAGCTCAGAACTGGGCAAAAATGGACCTTGGAGAATATTTAGACATGCATTTCCTCCATCAATCTTTCAGAGACCTTTATTGCATGTGCCATGTACTCTGCTAGCTGCTGAACATCCAAAGATAAATGGAAGTTGGCAGTACAGGAAGGGGAGCCAACTACCAGCAAATGTTACACTGGGTGACGATGCTACAACAGAAGCAAAGTTTAGGTCAGCATCTGCATAGCAAAGGATGCACAGTAGCAAATATAGTAGACCCTTGAACGACATGGGTTTGAACTGCACAGTTCCACTTATACACAGATTTTCTTCCACCTCTGCCACCCTTGAAACAGCAAGACCAACCCTTTCTCTTCTTCCTCCTCCTCAGCCTTCTCAGTATGAAGACAATGAGGATAAAGACCTTTATGATGATCCACTTCCACTTAATGAAAAACAAATATATTTTCTCTTCCTTATGGTTTTCTTAGTAACATTTTCTTTTCTCTAGCTTACTTTATTGTAAGAATACAGTATATAATACATACAAGATGTAAAATATGTGTTAATCTACTGTTTGTCTTATCAGTAAGGCTTCCTATCAAGAATAAGCTATTAATTGTTAAATTTGGGGGAGTCAAAAGTTATATGAGAATTTTCAACTGTGCAGGAGGGTTGGCACCCCAACCCCCATGTTGTCTAAGGATTAACTGTAGTCTCTTTTCCTTGGGGCAGCTTCTCAAAGGCTTAGGGTTACATGTATTAGAATGCAAACCTTTCCCAGAAGCAACAAAAGGCTATACATCACATGAATCCCTATATGTGACTTTGCTCCCAGCCTTACATATATTAGCAGCTAAGTAAATTGTTTGATTGATTGATTGATGTAAAATCCTTATCAGTGAAATTGTTAACTTAGTCTAGCAAAATATTCAAGTTCAAGTGAAATATACACAAACATCATCATATCCCCAAATATTATACAATGTAACTTCAGTGTTGTAACAGAGAAGAAGAAAAGATACATTTCAATTGAACCCTGGCCTGAGCTGAGGAAGTGCTCAGGGAATAGAGATAAGAAGCCTGTCATGTTCTAAATGGCAGCAACTTCAAAGGAGAAGGCTTTTACATTTATGGGGATTTGATTATCCAAAGAGATAGGATAGAAAGTGGTAAGGGAAATCAAAGAGAAATAAAACTCTCCAGATAGCCTGAGAAATCAGGTTATTTGGAAAAAAGAGATCGTTCAGCCAGTTGTTTTCTATTAAGAATAAAATCCTCAAAGCCAAGATTTCCAAGTTGGTGTTATTTGAATACTTCATAACAAAGATGAAAAATTTAAAAAACTAAGGGTACTGATGAATTAAATCCTATTTTTTAAAAATTCTAAGGCATTGGTTCAAGTTATAGAAGAGTGATTTTACAAACAAAAGGATTGTTTTAAGAGAAGCCTGTAAACTGACGGTAAGACTTGTTGCAGACCAGATTTTATCTTTTAAAAATATATATATACATATATATGTGTATAATTCTAAAACTATTAATATTTAAGGTTGAATCCACTGACACTGCATTTTCACCTCAGGAATTTCAATACTGAATTCTTAACAATAATGAATAAACTTAAAGTTATTGGTGAAACAAATAATAAGATGCTGAGAAGATATTTTTCTTTCCTTTTAACTGATAAGCAAAAGCACATTCCCCTAGATTCTGAACATCATAGCCACACACACACACATGCACACACAAACACGTGCACACACACCTTTGAACATCCAGAAAGTAAACAGAGGAATAGTATTGGTCATTCAGTCCATACCCGCTTTGGCAAAAGTGTTTATAGAAAAAGAGAAAGAGAGTAAAAGGAAGCTCAAGAGAATGTGCACATGACAGCCTCATAACTGGAGTGAAGGTGATTATTTTTGGATTCCCTGTCTGGCATGAGACCCAGCAACAGACCCTGTGTCACGGGGTGATTAAAACTGACAGCTGCCCAAGTCTACCTATTTAGAGAAACTGTTTTCCCTTGCGTGGTTGGGACAATAAACCCCAGAGTAACTGAGTCCATTCTTCATTTCCTTTTCCCAGCACACACCTCATCCATAGCTGACCCAATCTATACATGTAAGTCACCCAGCCTCTAACTCAAGGGAAGAAAGTGGGGAAGCCAAGGGATTAGGCAGGTCCAATTCATCACCCATAAAATACACAGGGCCCTGCTACTGTACTGTGAGAAGACAGTGGCTGCGTTGTATCTAAAAGCCCAGCCGTGGTTGCTGAGTGGGACCCAACCAATAAAAGCTTGACCCTGAGGAACAGAGCGTCAGAAGACAGATGATCGGCCCAGAGAGATGAGTTCTGTTCTCTGTAAGATGAGAAGAGGCTATGTAATTCCTTGTATTTCTCTAGTACTCCACTTTGCAAGGCACGTTAACAAACATGTTCGCATTTGATCCTCACAACCTCATTAGTGAGAGAGTCTCGAAAGCCCAGGCCAGAAGACTTCGAGGGACGCTGTCCAACTCTATCATTTTAGCATTTCACAAGATTCATGAATGCATCTTTTTTCCTGAACTCAAGTTTGTTTTCAATATTACCAGTCTCTAGTGAAGCTTGGTTATCAAAGTTCATAGTACTAGGGAAATTTTTTTTTTAAGGAAAATACCAGGATAACAATCTTCCGAGCATAGACAGCGTGACTATAAGGTATTAAAACTGATATTTTTAACTTCTAGTGTCAACTAGCAGAGACCAAATCAGCACTGCTTTAAATGTGGTCTGCCTGAGTATGCTTCGTGGTTTTTTTTTTTTGGAGCCTTGTTATTGCACATACACCCAGCATTAGGTCAAAGCCCTCAAAAGAAAATCAGTCTTCCTTCTTTGTAGTCACACTTTGTTTTGAACCAAAGGCTTCATTACTAATTACCCAGGCTGTCCTCTCAAGTTATTGATGAGGCTTGTAGCAGAATGAGTCTGGCTATTTCAAGATATCCTATCCTTCAGAAAGAAAAGATTTGTCACCCTGAAGCTATTCAAGAAATATGATGCTGACTCTACCAGCAATTCCAAGAGAAACTCCCCCTTGGCCCCCACAACTGGAAGCTCCCCACGCAAAAGGAAGATATCTTATTTCAACTTGTAACTACAGTGCCTGGTGCAGGGGCTGTCACATAAGCCAACACCCAGGGCCAGCTTTGTGGGCATGTGCACTATGCAGTTCCACTTGGTTTATTGCTCTGCTGATGTCATCTTAAAGTTCTTAATAATTTAACAAAGGGCCCTGATTTTCATTTTGAACTGAGTTCCACAAATTAGGTAGACAGTATCATCCAATAATGGAATTGAGCCATTGTGGGGCTGGATTCTACTTATAGAAACAAGATAGAGAAGAAGGAGAAAAAACCCTGGGTTTGAATGGTATTCCCAGCATTTACCAATTTTCTGGTCTTGGGTAAGTTAAATAATACTCTGCATGTATATACATATGCTGTATTATCTATCTTTTAGTAGTTTGAGGATTTGAGATAATGCCTATAAAGCAAATTGCACAAAGGAGGATGTTTTTATTATTATCATAATTTTTATGAAATTGGATAGGGTTGGGACTATCAGATATGATATATTAATATAAAGAATAAATATATAGAGAAGATACATGGTAACACTCTATAGTAAATAACGAGGGAAATAAGTTTGCCACAATTTTTGTACCCTAGAAGTCACTATTCCAAAACACATTTTAGTAAAAATATCAGACCTGTGTATTTATGACATCATTGTAGAGTTCAAATAAGATTAGGGATATAAAAGTGCTTTAAGCCTGAAAAGCATTAAATATAGATATGTCACAGGTAATCTAGTTAAATTATATATTAATTACTTTTATATTGTCCTGTTTAGTTAAAGCACACTTTATAAAGCTTTATTCTGTACAATTATTATTTCTTGTGTGCTATTAGTTATAGTTTGTGATCATTTCTTTAAAATGTTAACTGTTAGATTCTTGATCTAGAAAAACAAAACTTACAATAAGCGTAATTTTTGAAAACATAACTTTTGGTGTTAACAGACATTTACTAGTTGGTGAACAAACAGTGAGTGCATGGATAAGTATGGGAGCCTATTTTATTTTATTGGTATGTAATAGTTGTACATATTTTGGAGTTACATGTAATATTTTGATACACGCATACAATGTGTAATGATCAAATCAGGGCAATTGGGATATCCATCAACTCAAGTATTTATCTTTTCTTTATATTGGGATCATTTGAATTCTTCTCTTCTAGCTATTTTGTTAACTCTAGTCTACTGTACTATCAAACACTAGATATTATTCCTTCTAACTGTATTTTTGTACCCTTTAATCAACCTCTCTTCATCCCCCCTCCCCTACCCTTCCCAGCCTCTAGTAACCACCAATCTAATCTCTGTCTCCATGATATCCACTTTTTAGGTCCCACATATGAGTGAGAACATGAGATATTTGTCTTTCTGTGCCTGGTTTATTTCACTTAACATAATGACCTCCAGTTCCATACATGTGGCTGTAAATGACAGTATTTCATTCTTTTTATGGCTGAATAATATTCCATTTTGTGTGTGTGTGTGTGTGTGTGTGTATACACCACATTTTCTCTATCCATTCATCCACTGATGGGCACTTAGGGTGATTCCATATTTTGGCTATTGTGAATAGTGCTGAAATAAACATGAGAGTACAGATATCTCTTCACTATGTTGATTTCCTTTCTTTGGGATATATATCCAGCAGTGGGATTGCTGGGTCATATGGTAGTTCTATTTTTAGTTTTTTGAAGAACCTCCATACTATTTTCCATTATGGCCATACTACTTCATTTTCCCATCAACAGCGTACAAGCGTTCCCCTTTCTCTACATCCTCACCAGCATCCATAATTTGTTATCTTTTTAGTAAAATCCATTTTAATTGGAGGGAGATGATATCTCATTATGTCTGATTTGCATTTCCCTGATGATTGCATTTTTTTCATATACCTGTTGGCCAATTTTATGTCTTCTTTCGAGAAATGTCTATTCAGCTCTTTTGCCCTTTTTTTAATCAGAATTTTTTTTGATGTTGAGTTCTTTGAGTTATATTCTGGTTATTAATCTCTTGTCAGAGGGGTAGTTTGCAAATGTTTTCTTTCATTCCATAGGTCATTTCCTCACTTCGTTCTTTCCTTTGCTGTGCAGAAGTTTTTTAGAATGATGTGATTCCACTTGGCTATTTTTGTTTTTGTTACCTGTACTTTCAAGGTCTTACCCAAAAAATGTTTTCCAGACCAATGTCCTGAAGCATTTCCCCAATGTAAAAGAAAGTTTCTTAAGACAGAATTTTGCTATAAGAATATACTCTTTTGTTGGTGGATACTTTGAAAAGTCACTTAGGGTGCAAGTTAAGAAGAAACTTCATTCCATTATCTGCCCACCTTCCTGCCCATAGTTGAAGAAACATTAGTAGGGACAGTTCGGCTAACTGTCCAGATTTTGTTTTGCTGAGTGGTATATACAGGTAAGCTGAGGGTGGTTGTGAAATTTCTTGACATAATAGAGAAGATTTCTTAGAGCTCCTGGGAAGGAAGGAAGTAGGCTGGGAAGAGAAACCTTGATGGGAACAAGCAATTTTATTAAGTAGGATGCGGTATGAAACCTCATTTCCATCTTACAACTGAATGAATCTTCAGTAAAGTGTCTACACCTCATGAACTGTTGATTTAAAACTGTTTGGGGAAGATGCAGCAATGATGTGTGAGGAACACAGCCAAGGCAACGCATTGGCTGTCTATTGTGTCCAGGATGCAGAAGTCCAGGCACTATGTGACATCATGTCCATGTGACATTCAGAATGGCTATGACTTTTAACACTGGTTCTTATAAGGATGTAATCAAATATAAATACAATAACTTTCATATTTAAAATAATAATAATAATGTCTTTAATATCTCTTTTTCTGTGGTATTTTTGTATAGTTTTTTTTCCTCCTCAACATCCAAAAAGGACAGAGAAAAACTGAGAGAACAAGAAAATAAATATGAAAATGGGACTAAATGTCAGTTGGGGCTCAGCAATGACAGCCACCCCATTCCATGTTCTACTGCAAATGACAAGCACTAGGAGACTATATTCTACATTTCCTAGACTCTCTTAGACCTAGGAGTACGGGAGAAATTGAGGTTCTGTGAGAGAGATGAGCTCATGCGAGACTTGGAAGGCGGGGGCGTTGCCCAGAAGCTGCAGCAGCAGATGAGCCAGTTGTGGCTGAACTCGATGGGCCTCTTTTTGTCACCTGCTTGTGTCACAGGGGTAGCATCTATGGCTGCAATAGAAGCAGCAGTTTCCTGACTTCCAGAACACAGCTATTGCAATAGCCCCCAGAATGCTGCTTCTCCAGCCTTTGAGTCATCATTTTGTAAGCACCTCATTTCCTGTATTAAATCCTGTCCTGCCAGAAGTACCTACCAGATTTCTGTTTCCCCCACTGAGTCTAGACTAATAATAAAATGGCATACTAGAGTATTATTATATCTCTAGCTTAAAACAGTCAATGATTTATTTTGTAATTGGCATGATCTCTCTCCATACTATTCACCAAAAGGAAGAAAAGCTACTTTCTTCTTGATGTCTCCATTTATTCAATTCTATTAATATTTAGAAAACACTCACGAGGTGATGGTACTACTTATTCAATTTATCAAAAACTTTACCACCATGGAGTATGCAATTCCACATTTTAAAACCTCCAATCGCCATCAATAAAACAGAGCAGCAGCCATTAAAGCAATCAAATTCAGTAGAACTTCCTCAAAAAGCAACTTAAGTGAGCTTTATACTGTGGACTAAAGGTCAGCATGTGGACATCTTAATAAGCAGGAAGTCAGGTAAATTTCTTTACTTACCTTCAGGCAAGGCATACCCAAGGCAGACTGCTTCGTCCACTCCCTTTTTTTGGATCATTTATCTCTTTCAAAATTCCCACTCCACCCCCATCTACCTACCCACATTTACAGCATCTTTAAGAGCCATAATGAAATCTTACCTCCTCCAGGGAGATTTCCCTGATCCACTTGCAATGGTTTTTCCTTCATCTTTCATTTTATAATTCTCATACCTATTTTCATTTCCCATTCTTTCTGATATGGTTCTTTTATTCCTACTGACTTTTTTCTGGATATAGAGAAACATTGTACTTCCCTGAAATCTATCCATACCGTAAACTCAAGATGTTAAGTGCTTATGGTTTTTTGTTTGTTTTGGGTTGGTTGGTTGTTCATTGCTTTATTGCCAGCACCTAGCATAGTACTTGATACTCGGCAGGCTCTCAATAAATATTTGCTGAACAAATAAATTGTGTTATAAACAGATATTGGTCCACTAAAAATCCATGCACCTCTATCCATAGTATAGGGTTGTTTATGAGACTAAGTTTCCCAGCCCCCTTGCATTCTTGGGTGGCCATATGTCTAGTTCTTACCAGTAGAATACAAGCAGAAGTGATTTGCTTCCTTTCTGGACTAGAACATTTGAAGCAGGTCCCTTTTCCTTCCAATGGCTGGAAACAAAGAGGTCCAAGGCCCTAGATGGTTAGGGAGCCACAAGACGAAGGAAGCCTGAATTCCAAATTACTATGTGTGAAAAAACAAAAAGCTATTTTTCCACTGGGAAAATCCATATTGAACATTTACATATGTGAGAAAAATTTATTCTAAAATCCACACAAAGTTCTGTACAACACTATTTAGAGAAGTTTTATTCACAATAGCCAAAAACTAGAAACTAGAAACTAGTTCATTAACTAGTAAATGAATAAACATATTGTAACATATCCATATAACAGAATACTATTCATCAATAAGAAGGAATATGCTAATGAAATATACAAGAACATGAGTGAATCTCCAAAGGCATTATGCTAAGTAAAAGAAGACAGACACAAAAAAAGCTATATAGTAAATGACTCCATTAATATAATATTCTGGAGAAGGCAAAACCATAGGAACAGAAATTAGAGCAGCAGTTGTACCTTTCTGGGGGCAGAGGGAGGGGATTACTCCAGAGGGTCACAGGGGAACTTTTTGGAGTGATGGAAATAATCTATATCTTGATTATGGTGATGGGTACTCAGCTGTAAATATTTATCAAAGCTCATTGAACTGTACATTTAAAAAAAGTGAATTTTACTTTATATAAATTATTCCTCAATAAATTTGATTTTTTAAAATCTTCCTTTTTAAGACATTAGAATCTTGGAGTTTATTTGGTACATAGCCAAATATGCAAGTGTCATCCTAGCTAATACATGAATGAAGGAAGAGTAAAATCAAATTCCATACCAGAGCTGATCTTACATACTGCAAGGAGCCCTACATGCTGCTAACCTCATAATAAATGCTCAGGAAAAATGTGTTGAAGTGACTTCAATTTCTCTCCCACAATTTTTTTGATTCTGTAGTTTGCCTGCAATCTTTTATATACTCATCCATCCATTTCCTCTTATCATTGCACACCGTAAAACAAAAGTTGCCAAGCTCCATATTCTGCAAACACGTTTTTCAAATGCTCTCCATGCAAGTAACCAGGCATTGGTCTATTTTATTCATAAGATGAATTTTCTTTCTAGCTGCTAGAGCCACTTAAACATTTAATACCCATAAAATTGTTATAATTTTTTAAGAACATAAATGGGGAATCCATTGCACTAAATACAGAATCATTTGGTGTCATAGCAACAAGCCTCATCATGCCGTTCAGAATTCACACACTGAGGGTAGTTCTCAAAAAATAATTGTTCTTGGTCATCCTTCTTACTCACAGTTTTTGAATCCTGGGCTTCCAATACTCCCCGCCCTTCCACCATCCTTTTCTACTTTGAGAGGAATTAATACCCCTAATATTTCACTGAGTCTACTTCCCAAAGTTAATAAAAACAAATGAAAATACACTGGAAAAGATCTTTCTTATAATATGTTCTTATATAAGAGGAGAAGCAGATTCTGTATTTATTATGATTTTCTAGAAAGTATTCCTCAGGAATGTGCAGAGTTAGAATATTATAGTAGCTAGGTGAGAAGATGGTTAAATGTTTTAGAATCAGCCAGATGTGCATTGGAATCTCAACTCATATACTTACAAGTTCTGTGTCATGGGCACATAATTTAAACTACCTGAGCCTCATTTTTCAATCTATAAAAATGATATGATTATCTGCAGAAAAAAAATGGCAAATTAGAAGCAGCCTCCAGCAGGCCACTCTCAAGGAAAGAAGTGAAAAGTGAAGGTAGCTGCCTACATACAGATCACTTTTCTCTGAAGCAACATTGTGAAATCACAGAGAAGAAACACACGACACTCAGTGTGGAAAAAAAAGGTTGGATCGGCCCCGCCGTCTGCACGGCCCTGCTTCTGGCTCCTCCCCAGTCCCAGCTCTGAGGCTCTCACACAGGAGCCCACTCTGCATCTGTGCCTCCAGAACTCCTGCCAGGACTGAGACAACATCCCCAAGACTCCAGTGCTGCACCTGGACCCCAAGACCCACCCCAGAGCCTTTACCACCACTGCAGGGTGGGAGGAACTGCTCCAAAATCCAACACCCCACCAGGGAACACCCAGCCTTGAACTGCCAGTACACTGCAACCCGGTTTGAGCAAACACCCAGAGCCCAGAAACGCAGGACAACCTCATGCAGCTGCTACTGTTACCTCTGTGGGAAAACCCGGGGTAGAGCAATCCCCACAATACCAACCTCAGTGAAGAGGGTCTCACCCAGCTCCCAGCTGAAACATACTACAATTTTCTGATGAACAACCCAATCAAACACAAACAGCATTCAGCTGCTTCAGCAGAAGCAATCACAGGCAAATAGAACAAATCAGAACAGCTGCATTACAGGTTTCTAGTACACGCTCCCCTCCTCTACCATGTCAACATTCCAGAATACAGGGAAAACAAAGTGCTATCTAGGTACCTCCCCTTACTCTAATCAAGCAGGAGAGTTCCCAGCAGGAACAGGAGCCCCGCAAACCTATTAGCCCTGAGTTGAGAAAAGAGGTTTCAGATGAGAAGAAACCAGCAAAAGAACCCTGGCAACATGAAAAATCAAAGCAGATAGGCACCCTGAAGGGATCACAATGGAGCTACAACAGTGAACTCCAACTATAAGGGAAATTGTCAAAATGACAGAAATGGAATTCAGAATATAGATGGCAAATAAGATGAATGGAATTGAAGAGAAAGTTGAAAGCCAACAAAAAGAAGCCAAAAAAATTTTCAGGAAATTAATGAAAAAGTCACTAAAGAAGTAGACAAAATTAGGAAGGATAAAATAGAATTTAATGAAATGAAAGAGTCATTTAGGGAATTTCAAAACACAGCAGAAAGTTTCAGCAACAGATTAAACCAAAAAGAAGAAATAATCTCTGAGCTTGAAGACAAGGATCTTAAGCTAACCCAATCATTTAAAGAGGCAGAGAAGAGAACAACAAAAGAAGAACAATCACTTAGAGAGATAGGGGACTATGCAAAGTGAACAAGCATACGAATTGTAGGGATCCCTGAGGGAGAAGGAGAAAGTGCTAAAGGCATGGAAAATCTATTTGAAGGAATTCTTGAGGAAAACTTCCCTAGTATCTCCAGGGAGCCAGACATCCAGAAACAAGATGGTCATTGAACACCGAGAAGATTCATAGCAAATAGGACATCTTCAAGACACAAAGTAATCTACCTGGCCAGAGTCAAAATGAAAAAGAAAATTCTACAAGCAACTAGTAAGCAACAACTGACCTACAAGGGAAAACCCATCAGGCTAACAGCAGACTTCTCAGCAGAACCCTTACAAGCCAGAAGGGATAGGGGCCCCATCTTCAATCTTGTTAAACAGAACAACAGCCAGCCTAGAATTTTGTACCCTGAAAAACTAATTTTTACAATTGATGGAGATATTAAGTCTTTTCCAGACAAGCAAACATTGAGGGAATTTGTCACGACTAGACCTGCCCTTCAGGAATTACTCAGAACTGCATTATACACAAATCAGCACAATAGATATCCACCAGTGTAAAATCACCCAAAATAGCCAAAGCTCATAACTCCTATAAAGCAATAGCACAAGAAGAAAAATAAAGCAACAAGGTACTACCCATTATGATGAACAGAAGAGCAGCACACATATCAATTCTATTTCTCCACATGAATGGCTTGAATGTGACACTCAAAAGACACAGGCTGGCTGAATGGAAGAAAAAACACAAACCAAGTACCTGCTGCCTCCAGGAGACACATTTGAGCTACAAGGATGCAAACAGGCCCAAAGGGAAATGATGGGAAAAAATACTGCGCAGAAATGGAAATCAAAAGAGAGCAGAAATAGCCATTCTCATATCAGACAAAACTGACTTTAAATCAACAATGACAAAAAAAGACAAAGATGGTCATTATATAATGGCAAAGGGAGCAATTCAACAAGACATAACAATTCTAAATATTTATGCACATAACACAGGTGCACCCAGATTCATAAAACAAACCCTACTAGATCTAAGCAGAGAGAATAAATAGCACCATGATAATTGCCAGGGACTTCAACACCCCACTGACAGAACTGGACAGATCATCCAAGCAGAAAATAAATAGAGAAACTCTGAACTAAAACAAGATTGTAGAAAAATTGGGCCTAACAGACATTTACAGGACATTTTACCCAAAAACTACTGAATATACATTCTTCTCATTGGCATATAGAACATTGTCCAAGATAGATCATATTGTAGGCCACAAAACATGGCTCAACAAATTCAAAAAAATTGAAATCATACCACATAGCTTCTCAGACCACAGTGGAATAAAACTAGAAATCAACTCCAAGAGAAACACCCAATTCTACAAAAAGTCATAGAAATTAAACAACCTGCTGCTGAATAATTATTGGATCAATGAAGAAATTAAGATGGAAATCAAAAGATTTCTCAAACTGAATGACAAAGGGGATACAAGCTATCAAAATCACTGGGATTCAGCAAAAGCAGTCCTAAGGGGAAAATTCATAGCCTTAAATGCTGTCATCAAACAGACAGAAAGATCACAAAGTAACAATCTAATGACATGTCTCAAGGAACTAGAAAAGGAAAATCAAACCAAACGCAAAGCCAGCAGAAGAAAAGAAAGAAATAATGGCAGAGAAGAATTAAATGAGATTGAAAACAAGAAAATAATACAGACGATCAACAAAACAAAAAGTCGGTTCTTTGAAAAGATAAACAAAATCTATAGACCTCTTGCTAGATTAACCAGGAATAGAAGAGAAAAGACTCAAATAAGTTCAATCAGAAATGAAAAAGGAGATATTATAACTGATACCACAGAAACACAAAATGTCATCTGTGAATACTAGGAAAATGTCTATGCACATAAACTCAAAAACATAGAGGAAATGGACAAATTCCTGGAAACACACAACCTCCCAAGACTCAATCAGGAAGAAACAGAACTCCTGAACAGACCAACAATGAGCATGAGATTGAAGCAACAATAAAAAAAATCTCCCAACAAAAAAGAGCCCTGGACCAGATAGATTCACAGCCAAATTTTATCAGACCTACAAAGAAGAGTTGGTACACATATTGCAAAAATTATTCCATAACATAGAGAAGGAGGGAATCCTCCCCAACTCATTCTATGAAGCCAGTATCACCTTGTTAACAAAGCCAGGAAAGGAAACAACCAAAAAAGAAAAATGTGGACCAATATCTCTTATGAATATAGCTGCAAAAATCCTCACCAAAATATGAGCAAACTGAATTCAACAGCACATCAAAAAAATAATCCACTATGACCAAGTAGCCTTCATCCCAGGGACACAACGATGGTTCAACATACATAAATCAATAAATGTGATTGTCCACATAAACAGAAGCAAAAATAAAGATCATACAATCCCTCAATAGATGGAGAAAAAGCATTCAACAAAATTCAGCATGCTTTCATGATAAAAACCCTCAAAAAACTTGGTATACAAGGAACATATATCAAAATTATAAAAGCCACATATGACAAACCCACAGCCAACATCATACTGAATGGGGAAAAGTTGAAAGTATTCCCACTAAAAACTGGAACAAGACAAGGATGCCCACTGTCACCACTCCTATTCAACATAGTGCTGGAAGTCCTAGCCAGGGAAATCAGGCAAGAGAAAGAAATTAAGGGTATCCAAATCAGGAAAGAAGAGGTGAAACTACTGCTTTTTGCTGATGATATGATCTTATATCTAGAAAACCCCAAAGATCCCACCAAGAGACTCCTGGAATTGATAAATGAATTCAGCAAAGTCTCAGGTAACAAAATCAATATACATAAATCATTAGCATTCCTGTAAACCAATAACAGTCAAGCATAGAGTCAAATCAAAGACTCAATACCACTCACAATTGCTACAAAGAAAATAAAATACTAGGAATATACTTAACCAAAGAGGTGAAAGATCTCTACAAAGAACTATGAAACACTGAGGAAAGAAATTGCAGATGATACAAACAAGTGGAAAAACATATCACGGTCATGGATTGGTAGAATCATCATTGCTAAAATGTCCACATTAGCCAAAGTGATTTACAGATTCAATGCAAGCCTCATCAAAATACCAACATCATATTTCACAGATCTAGAAAAAATAATTCTATGCTTTGTATGGAACCAGAAAAGAGCCCGAATAGCCAAAGCAATTTTAAGCAAAAGGAACAAATTGGGAGGCATCACAGTACCAGACATCAAACTATATTACAAGGCTATAGTAACCAAGACAGCATGATATTGGCACAAAAATAGAGACGTAAACCAATGGAACAGAACAGAAACCCCAGCTATAAAACCATTCACATACAGCCAACTGATCTTTGACACAGCAGACAACAATATACATTAGAGAAAAGAATCCCTATTCAATAAATGGTGCTGGGAAAATTGGACAACCACATGCAGAAGAATGAAACAGGATACATATTTCTCACCACTCACAAAAATTAATTCAAGATGGACAAAGGACTTAAATATAAGGCATGAAACCCTAAGAATTCTAGGAGAAAATGTTGGAATAACTCTTCCAGATATCAGCTTAGGCAAAGAATTTATGAAGAAGACCCCAATGGCAATCACAACAATAATAAAAATATATAAATGGGACTTGATTAAATTTAAAAGCTTCTGCACAGCAAAGGAAATAATCAACAGAGCAAACAGACAACCTACAGAATGGGAGAAAATATTCACAAGCTATACATCCAATAAAGGGCTAATAACCAGAATCTATAAGGAACTCGAGCAAATCAGCAAGAAAAAAATTAAACAACTCTATTAAAAAGAGGGCAAAAGACATGAACATAAACTGTGCAAAAGAAGATAGACAAATAGCCAAAAAACATATAAAAAATGCTCAATGTCACTAATCATCAAGGAAATGCTAATCAAAACCACAATAAGATATCACTGTACCCCAGTCATAATGGCTTTTATTAAAAAGTCCACAAACAACAGATGCTGGCATGGATGCAGAGTGAAGGGAATGCTTATACACTGTAGGTGGGACTGGAAATTAGTACAACCTCTATGAAAAACAGTATGGAGATTCCTCAAAGAATTAAAAGTCGACCTTCCATTTGATCCAGCGATTCCACTACTGGGTATTTACCCAAAGGAAAAGAAGTCATTTTATCAAAAAGACACCTGTACTTGAATGTTTATTGCAGCACAATTCACAATTGCAAAGATGTGGAATCAACCCAAATGCCCATCAATTCATAAGTGCGTTAACAAAATATGGTATATGTATACCATGGAATACTATTCAGCCATGAGGAAGGATGACTTAATCCCTCTTGCAAAAATTTGGATGGAACTGGAGACAATTATTCTAAGTGAAGTATCTAAAGAACAGAAAAACAAACACACATACTCATTATTAAATTGGAACTAATTGATGAGCACACATGTGCAAAGAGGGAAATAAAACCCAATGGAAAGGAAGCCAGGGGGAAGGGGGAGGACGGGATGGGCAAAAACCTACCTAGTGGGAACAATGCACACTATCTGGGTGATGGGCACACTTATAACCATGACTCAAACATTATAAAAGCTATACATGTAACCAAAAATATTTGTACCCCCATAATACTTTGAAATTTAAAAAATGATGTGATAAACCAACTGACAACAAGCAGTTAAGAATTTTATATATTATCCCTCTCAAGGGCTGCCTCACTGATTGATAAAACCTGGTGGAGGGGCAGTGCTTATCATGGTGCAAAAGGGAGTAGGCCACTCTTGCATCTTGGAATGAAGAATGGTCTGGAAGTAAAACCACTTCCAAGTTTGAAACAATTTGTACAAGGAGAGATAGAATGAAAAACTAGGTTTAAGCCCCAGGTGGTCAGGAACTCTATCTATGTTGTTAAAAATGGTAGCCCCAGCCTGGCATAGAGTAGATGATCAAAATTATTAAATGGTGAATGAAACAGGAGTGGTAGACTTACCTCACCATAACAGTTGTTATCACCCCAGTTGGGCCCTGGTTTCCTCATATATAAAGAGATGATATGAAATAGTACTTCTAGCTATGAAATGCAATAGTTTATAGCTCCTAAAAATGAGCAGGGCCTTAAGGGGTCATCTAGTCTAATACCATTCCTGCTTTCTCTGCTTTCACCCCTAGCAGGAGGGCATTTAAACCTTTCACAATGGGTTCTTGCCCATCCTTCTGATGGTATAGATGTAGATGTCATTGAGTGATATTTCCATATCTACCCTTCCATACTATTAATAATTCCCTATCTTATAAAAGGGGGGGAGGCAGTGCCACTGAAATGTCAAAATTGATATACCAAGATTATAGTTACTATAAGAACAGAGTCAAATACCTCAGAAACAGCAATTTGGATTCTGAAGTTGGCTGCAGTCCTAGAGATACTGCACAGTGCCTTGACATTATCAGAGGCTTATGGAAGTAAAATCTGTCCTCCAAGACTTATTTTTACTCTGGTCAGACAATTAATGAGAGAGGCTATTAAAGCTAATCTATGGTTGTTAGCATTTGAAAGAGAGCTCCCTGAAAAATGGGCTAAGAAAGAAAATATTAAAATAGAGGAACTAGATTTGGTGATGGCATTTTTCCCCACTTTGGATGGATGATGGGCGGATAATGTGAACAGATGATGGACGAATCAGTAATGTGGACAAATGGGAGAGAGAGAGAGTGCTGGCTTCTGCAGAAGAGTGACATTTCTGGGGACTTTGCCTGACTCAAAGGAGTACAATTGCTTTGTGGGTGAATTAAGCACTCAGTCATAGGACCAGAGGAATATAATTTGTGATTTGAAATAATTTTTAACGTTAATTAAGTAAAAGGTGTCCTCCTCACCTTCCCTCGTAACGAAATTCCTTCCTTGAGTCCTTATGACAAAGGGGTCAATGGAAAGCTTGGTTAAAATTGCTAATATTTGGCAATTGAATGAGAGTAGGGTAGTTGGTGTGGTTTAGGAGGGTGAAATGGAGGTGACAGGACAGGGAGCAAGACAGAACAAGACCAGTGTGTTTGTCAGGCTAGGACAGGCTACACTGGGTAATGAACAAGTCCAAAATTTCACATCAAAAACTTAATTGTACTTTTTACTCATACAAATCTGTTTCAGGACTAGGATGTTTTCCAGGGCATGTGGCCTCCATGCAACCACTTTG
The DNA here is from genome assembly GCA_023783475.1 of Daubentonia madagascariensis. Classification (NCBI taxonomy): domain Eukaryota; kingdom Metazoa; phylum Chordata; class Mammalia; order Primates; family Daubentoniidae; genus Daubentonia; species Daubentonia madagascariensis. Next base: position 71,778,471 of record JAKFHU010002088.1, on the reverse strand, counting down.
TGATTCAGAATTCTTGGATCTGACGGCTCTGCCATTTCAATATAAGGATTCTCCAGTCATCAGGGCAGGAAAAGAGGGAGTAGAGAACTACTCATTGCTGAGTACCATACAGAACAAGATGCCTAGAGCCTCCAAGCCATCTTATTGAGAAGGTGTCCACTCCCTGAATTCAGCTACATCACACATAGGATCCTGCACCCCTAACTTTTCCTGTAATGCCGAAAATTAAATCAGCCTATATGAAGATTTTATATGTGGACATTTGAATTTAAACAGAAGGGAGAAGACACAGCTCATTCATGGAGCTCAGCACAGAGGTGAGGTGGGAAGGAGCAGTCCATACTGGCAACTGGTGGAGAGGGGCGTGAATCACTATGCTATTCCTAGAATGGCTTAGATATCTAAAAGACCCAGACTTCCACTCATCTAGATTGTTCCCCACAGAGTAAAACTGTGGCCCTGACATCTGCTCCTTCCCCTCTATCCAGGCTCACATGAAACTCAGCCACTATAGGCTCCAGTGCAAACCAAGCCCCTATGTGAAGGATACACAAAGACCCAGAACCCACAGTATAGTGCTCAGAGGTAGGCAAAGTCACCTTGCAGCTTACCTGGTAAGTGTTCAGCACAATGTTGGCACATAGTGCTCCTGAAATAATAGCTCACATGTAAGCTTTCTTTTTATGTGAACTAACTCTTAATCCTCTTAACAACACTATGAAGTGGACACTGCTCACTGTTATTGTTCCCATTCTGTAGGATGAAACAGGCACAAGAAGGATAAACAACTTCCCTAAAATAATACAGCAGCTAAATGGAGGAAGTAGGATTGGAGGCCGACAGCCATGCTCAGTATGTTGCTGCTCCAGAATGCCCGCCCTGCCTTTGTTCCATGCCAACTGTCCTAAATCACTTCAGACTGGGGTCCCACCTTGCATCCCTGAGACCTTCCAGTGACTACAGAGCTGCTCCTGAGTCCCAGTCTCTGTGCCCCTAATGGAAAGCCTCCTTAATGCTGACCATTTGTTCAATTTTTATTTAAAAAAACCAAAAACCTCCTTTCTGTGCTGGAGGGGTCCCTTCCCTAAGGCCACCCCCAGGTTCAACACTTCTCCAGGAGGGCTTCTCACAAGACTCGGCACAGTGGCTGGGCACGGTGGCTCATGCCTGTAATCCTAGCATTCTGGGTGGCCGAGGCAGGAGGATTGCTTGAGGTCAGGAGTTCGAGACCAGCCTGAGCAAGAGAGAGACCCACCTCTACTAAAATTAGAAAAAATTAGCTGGGTGTGGTGGCATGTGCTTGTAGTCCCAGCTACTCGGGAGGCTGAGGCAGAAGGATGGCTTGAGCCCAGGAGTTTGAGGTTGCAGAGAGGTATGATGACCTCACCACACTCTATCTGGGGTGACAGAGCAAGACTCAGTCTAAAAAAAAAAAAAAAGACAGCATAGATTCATACTCATGGTGATGATTTATTACAGTGAAAGGACACAGAGCAAAATCAGCCAAGGGAAAAGTTGCATGGGATGAAGTCTGGAGGAAACTGGGCACAAGCTTCCAAGAGTCTTCTCCCCGTAGAATCACACAGGACACGCTTAATTCTTCCAGAGCTGAATTGTGACAACACGTGAAACATTGTCTACCAGGGAAGTCATCAGAGATTTATTGCCCAGGGACTTTTGTTGGGGGCTGGCCACACAGGACTTGCAGACTCCCATTAGGAAAGCAAGTGTTCAGCATAAACCATATTGTTTGCATAAACAGTTTAGGCACAATGAGCCACACTTATCAGTTCTGGGAATGGTGGGAACCCTCCCCAAATCCAAGTTCCCAGATGCCAGCCAAGGGCCATCCTACAAACAGGGCTTCGAAGGACAGCAGTCAGGGTTGCTCAGTCAACCCTTTTCTTCACACTTTCCTATCCACCAGGTACTCTACTAAGGAATAAATTACAAAGATTTATGTTTTAAGCATCCACTATGTGCAAGCCACAGTTCCAAATGCTGGGTATGTAGGAAAAAAAGCAGACAAAAGTCTTTTACTCGTGAAGTTTTCAGCATCTAGGGAAGGAAATAAACTTCAAAGAAACTAATAAATATATAATAAAAGGTCTTCTGAAGAAAACCAAATCAGGATGGAGGAATAGAGATGACAGAAAAGACACTCCAGAGAGAGTAGTCAGGAAAGGCCTTGGCTATGTGGGTACATTGGATTACAGCTCTGAGTAAAAAGAAGGGGCAAGTCACACGCCCCCAGTGGGAAGAGCTTTCTAGGCTGAGGGAGAAGGGAGTGCACAGTCCCTGAGACGGGAATGTGCTTGGTGTATATGGAGCAGCTGCAAAGAGACCCAGTGTGGCTAGAGTGGTAGCGAATGAAATTTAAGAGATAAAATAATATATGAAGTCCTTACATTAGCCGACAAGTCCTCTATAACATGGCCCCTGCATAAGCGTGGCAGGATGCCACTGGCAAGTTGAGAAGGGGTGTGGCATGGTCTAGTTTATGTTTTGAAAAATGAGTAAGTCATGCTTCCCACCTACAAGGGGTTCTTGGGCTACTAGGTGAAACAATTGTGTCAATTAGTGATGGCAATGTAGCGGGTTATGCACTGAAAGAGAGGTCTAGAAATGAAGGGTCAATGCAATCTGATTTCAAGATTTATTATAAAACTTCAGAAATGAAAACTGTGATTTTGGCATGAAGATTTGTCTATGGCTTTTACCATGGCTCAAAGAAATAGAATAGTCTAGAATTATACCCATGTGTATATGTACAACTGATTTTGACAAACATAAAAAGACAAATTAGTAAAAAAAGAAAAACAAGGATAGTCTATTTAGCAAATGGTGCTGGAAAATTATATATCCACATGCAAAAAAGAATTAACTTTGATCCATACCTTGCAAAATTAAATGAATTAATTTATACAAAAATTAATTTAAAATGAATTTGTGGACCTAGATGTAAAACTTAAAATCATAGTGCTTCTAGAAGAAAATATAAAAGAAAATATTTGTGGCTTTGAGTTAGGCAGATTTCTTAGATCACCAAAAGCACAAGACATAAAAGAAGAAATTGATAGATTTGACTTTGTCAAAATTTAAAACTTCTCTTTTCAAAAGATTCTGTTAAGATAATGAAAAAGCAAACCACAGATTGGTAAAAAATACTTAAAAATCATATCTGTGATAAAGAACTTGTATTCAGACTATATAAAGAATTTTCAAGATTCAATAATAAGGAAGCAAACAAAATTTTTTTAAATAGGCAAAAGGTTTGAACAAATATTTCATTGAAAAAGATATATGAATGGCAAATAAAAATGAAAATATCCTCAACATTATAACCACAATGAGATACCACTATACAAATACAATAATAACTAAAATTTAAAGCAAACAATTATTTCAAGCTTTAGCAAGGATATGGAGGAACAGGAAGTCTCATACACTTCTGGTGGGGATATTAAATGATACAATCACTTTGGAAAACAGTTTGGCAGTACCTTCAAAAGTTAAACACATACTATCATATGATTCAGCCTTTCTACTTCTAGGTATTTATTTACACAAGAGAAATAAAAGCATATATTCATATGTATGAATGTTCATAGAAGCTTTATTTGGAAGAACCCCAATTGGACACAGCTCAAATTTCTATCAGTAAGTGAATGAATAAACAAACTGTGGTATAACCCACACAATAGAATACTGTTCGGCAAAATAATATAATAATAATAATAAACTGTTGATACATGCAAGAATATGACTGATTCTCAAAATAATCAAGCTGAGTAAAGGAAGTCAGGAAAAAAATAGTACATACTGCATAATTCCATTTGTATAAAACCCTAGAAAACACAAACTAATCTACAGCAACAGAAAGCAGATAAATGTTTGCCTATGTGAAGGGGCAGGGGAGGAGTAGAAGGACAATGCTATAAAAAGGCATGAAGAAATTTTGGGAAATGATGGGTTTGTTATTTGGTCATGGTGATGCTTCGTAGGTATATCTATGGCAAAATTTACCAAATTGTACATCTCAAATTTGTGCAGCTTATTGTATGCAATTTTACCTCAGTGAAGCTATTAAGGAGAGGGAAATGGAGAAGGAGAGGATGGACGTGTATCTGGTGTGAGAGAGAGAGACAGGGCAGAGCCCTAAATGGATAGCTACCTGTTACCTGATTCCTGACCCTTACTTCAGTGTGGTGCAACTACCTCAACGACTGATCACCTGTGCAAGTCCCTTCATGTTGCCAGCTTCTGAAATGCAACCTCACCACCTGCTCCAAACTTCAGTGACTTATCTGAATGTCAAGATCCCAACCATCCTGCATGTGGCTCAACCAGCTAAGCAGAGTTCCTTTCTCAACTCTTAGTACAAAACTGTAGTTTAAATAAGCATGGGACTCCATATGAAAATATCCTCAGCATCGGTTGTCATTAGCAAAACAGTGTAAACTTAAACAACGATGAAATACCACCACACACTTATAGAATGGCTAAAATAGAAAAAACTGACAATACTAATTGTTGGTAAAGATGTAGAGAAATAGAAACTCTCATTCACTGATAGTGGAATGAAAAATGGCAGACCCAATTTCTAAGATAGTTTTTTCAGTTTCTCATAAAGCCAACCATTGTCTAGACTATGTACCATAGTTTATTTACCCATTGAAAGGCATCTTGGTTGCTTACATTTTGTGGAAATTATAAATAAACATTCACATGCTATTTTATGTGTGCACCTAAGTTTTCAAATCAGTTGGGTAAATACAAAGAAGTGAAATTGCTGGTACTATAGTACACAAACACAAAGGAATATCATTCATCAATAAAAAAGAATAAGCTGTGAAGCTACACAAATACTTGGACAAACCTTAAATGCATTCTGCTAAGTGAAAGAAGCCAGTCTGAAAGGCTGTACACTGTATAATTCCATTTATATGACATTCTATAAAAGTCAAAATGATACAGATCAGTTGTTACCAGAGTTTGGGGAGAAGAGGGTTGAATGGGTGAAGCACAGGGGATTTTTTAAGGTAGTGAGACTATCCCATGTACACTGTAATTGTGAATATATGACACTATGAATTTAGCAAATCCCATAGAACTTAAAGGCACAAAGAGTGAACCTTAATGTATGCAAGTAAAAAATTAATTTAGAAAGTTGAGAGATTCAAGATGGAATGTGGGATATGACCTAAAAATCTGATTATGTAACAACTGCTTGAGACAACCTTACTGAAAGGGATGAAGGAAAAAGGTGCTGACATAAGTAACTTTGGAAATGAGTGGAATGTGTAAGTCTAAAGGTAAAAGGAACTGCACATAAGTACTGTACACTAATTCTGCGGTCCCCAACCCCTGGGTCGTGGACTGGTACTGGTCAGTGGCCTGTTAGGAACTGGGCCACACAGCAGGAGGTGAATGGCGGGAGAGTGAGCAAAGCTTCATCTGTATTTACAGCCGCTCCCCATCACTTGCATCACCACATAAGCTCCACCTCCTGTCAGATCAGTGGTGACATTAGATTCTCATAGGAGCGGGAACCCTACTGTATACTTCGTGAGTGAGGGATCTAGGTTGCACACTCCTTATGAGAATCTCATGCCTGATGATCTGAGGTGGAGCTGAGGCAGTGATGCTAGTGCTGGGGAGTGGCTGCAAATACAAATTATCATTAGCAGAGAGGTTTGACTGCACAATAAATGTAATGCACTTGAATCATCCCGAAACCATCCCCCCACCCCTGGTCTGGGGAAAAATTGTCTTCTGTGAAACTGGTCCCTGGTGCCAAAAAGGTCAGTGACTGCTGCTCTAGTTGATAGACTGATTTCCCATGGAGATACCAGTTAACAATTCTGAGACCACTCTACGTGCATGCTGGAATTGAATGATTGCGTAAATGAATGAAGGAGGTAGAAGCCAGATTTCTCACCTTTGGAGTGGTAGGTTACAATTAGCAAGGAGGAAAAGCCAGAATGGTGCATGTGTAACAGATTAGAGTGGTAAACATTAGTACAAATTCATGTTTAGTTTAATATACATATGGATGTTTACATATAGAAATAGTTATAGATACGTGTATAAACAGTTTAGTATACGTACTTTTTTTTGTTCTGTCAGCTGACATGGCCTGGAAACAACAAAACCTCAGTAGTAGAGCACACCTAACGTCCAAATCTTGGTTTCTAACACCATTCTCCAATAAAAGGTCCTAGGCTCCTTGGAGAAGTGGGTGATTCTCAGGAAATACATGTAAGGTAAACCTGGAGCAATTTGTAGTGTTGGAAAGCAAGGAAGAACTAAAAAAAAAAAAACCACAATGATGGAGGTATATCAAAAGGATACATAAGCCAACTTTAAAGAACAACAAAATAAGTAAAGTAGTATTTAATCATAACCTGAAGTATACAGTATCACAAATCCATACCAATATAAATAAATAAATAGAATAGATAGAATTGACAAATCTCCCATGCAGACTAATTCCAAATAATTTACATATATACTTCACTCTCAAGGAAACAGAATGTAACGCTTACTGTTTAAGTATGGGAATTTTTTCTTTAGGTAGGTAGTAACTTCGTTCCAAAAAGCACTATGGAAAAAAGAGGAAAAAGAGTAACTTTACAATGCAAAAACCTGGCAAACACTAAGGCAGGCAGGTGATCAAGGTTGACATCAACAGTAATAATCAATTTGTCCATGGCCTCTCCCCAGAATCCAGACAAGATGGGTATCTTTTCCATGTGTGAGTCTAACAACAGTGAGGCACGTTGACTGGATTTTTCTGGACTGGGTCCTGCACCTTTGGTAATAGATTTCTCACAAGTAGATGTGGCCATGTTACCCAAACCCTTCCAGAAAATAGCCAGATAGTATCCCCTAACCCAACACACCCTCCATCCCCACTCCCACCCCTGGACTTCCATGCAGGCCCCATCCTGCCCTTCCATCTTGACCTAAAAGTCCATATATAAAAGCTTCATGTGTCATGAGCTTAATCCCAATATCTCAAATGACTCAAGACATCTGTCATGGTTAAGGCCACACTTGGCCAATTTTTTCTTCCTGCCTCATCCTTTTTCCTTCTGTTTTTTTTCTTCCCTTTATTACCCTTCCATGCTTTGCCACAGTTAGCATCCAAACAGAACCCAAAATGAAACTTTAGTTTCAAAGAATTGCAAAAAGAAGGAGAGATAATGAAATAAAGTGTATAGAGAGAAAATTTCTTTAATTTATTGTATTGTATATATTTAACAAATACTAATACAATGCTTACTATGAGTATTATGAATATCAATTCATTTAATTAAGACCTTATAAATATTAAGATCTTATAAATATTAATTTATTTCATCCTTACTTAATCCCTATGGTACTATCATTATTTGCATTTTACAGGTGGGGAAACTGAAGCACAAAAAGGTTCAATAACTTGCCCCAGGTCAGAGCTAGTAAGTGGCCAAGCAGAGCTGGGATTTGAACCCAGGTGATCTGTTTCCCTGGTCCAGAGCCTGGGTAGCAACAGGACACGCACTTCAAATTATTTATTTTACTTCATTCTTATGGAAGCCTTTTAGGGTTACTACTTTGACACCTCTCTCCCTATTTAATAGATGGACCTTGAAGGAGCAAGAGGTTTTGCCTAGGAAGGGAATGGGATGGACAGGGACACAGAGCTGCAGGGATATGCAATATGTCAAGTAAAGCAGCAGTCTCCAACATTTTTGGCACCAGGGACCAGACAGGTTTCATGGAAGACAATTTTTCCATGGACCAGGGTGGGGAGCATGGTTTTGGGATGATTCAAACACATTATATTTATTGTGCAGTCAAACCTCTCTGCTAATGATAATCTGTATTTGCAGCCGCTCCCCAGCACTAGCATCACTGCCTCAGCTCCACCTCAGATCATCAGGCGTTAGAGTCTCATCAGCAGCGCATAACCTAGATCCCTCGCATACGCAGTTTACAGTAGGGTTCCCGCTCCTATGAGAATCTAATGCCACCGCTGATCTGACAGGAGGTGGAGCTTATGTGGGGATGTGAGCAATGGGGAGCAGCTGAAAATACAGATGAAGCTTTGCTGGCTCACCCACTGCTCACCTCCTGCTGTGTGGCCCAGTTTCTAACAGGACCAGTACCAGTCCTCAGCCTGGGGTTTGGGGACCACAGAAGTAAAGGAAAGAGTTAAGAAAGAAAAGAAAAGAAAAGAAAAGAAAAGAAAAGATAAGGCACAGTCTCCCAACCAACATCCTCCCACCCAACCGCACCCTGGGGTCTCCTACCATCCTGTGCCCTCCCAGAGTTACACTGCCCCGCAGCAGGCAGCCTGTGCCTCCCTCTCCCTTTCAGGTAAATCAGAAAGGACTGGAAAGCCCTGTGATCTGCTATACCTGCACAAAATCCAAGCCTTTCATGCAGTTTATAGGCTCTTTGAGCAATAGCAACACTTCTCAGGCCTCATGCCAGATCCCCACAAAATTCTTTGTTTAAATAGTTATGACTCCCCCTCCCTCCCACCAAAAAGAATATCTTGGTGTTCACTCCCACGGGGAAATGATTGGTGTTTATAATCCAGTAACCCAACTCAGAAGGCAAATCATTAAGGACATTTTAACAAAGCAATGCACTGCAGAAGCCATATCGGTGCCTTCCCTACCATTTGGCACTGAGGAGATTCACCCAATGTGCATTTTTATATATCTTTTAACTCAAATTTGGTATGTTCCATCCTTTTCAGACCTTGGGGGAATTTTAGTACCCAGCAAGGTCCCTGCAGGTAGTGTTTTATTGGTTGTGGGATTTTGCTGCCTCCATGTGTCTGTCCTCCTTCTCTGGGCCTTGGCACCTTGCTCTTCCCCTCCTGTCTCTCCACCCTGTTGACAATCCCTGGTTAAGCATGGACATCACTGAGGGGGCCATAATGTGGTCTAGGTTGGAAATAAATCAATTATCTAACGGAAAGACCATAACACCAGTGGTCGCAAGAATCAGTCTGGTCCCAGCACTACTAACAGCCTTGTCTGTGGGTTTAGGTGAGTCCACTCATCTCTCCAGGCAGAAGTTTGCTCATTGGACAAATAGCATAAATCAGCCCCTCTTGACCTCTTTTGATCTCAACTGGGCAATAATGCCTCCCTAGAAGGCATTTAGAACTGTAAGAAGGCATGGGGGGTGGGGTGAAGGAGGTTGTCACAACACCTAGGGATTTAGTGGGAGGAGGCCAAGGTTGCCAAATGGCCTGCAGGGCTCTCGACAGCCCCAGAAAGCGAAGAAGTACCCCTGTAACATTGCTAATGTTACATCCACTAAAAAAAATCCCTGTTGGAATACCTGAAGACACAAAAATTTCAAAGAGCTTTATAAATCCAAATGTGTTAGCACTAAGTAGTTAAACTTTTGTTCAATTTTCTATTTCATTAAAGGTAATTATATAACTGGACATCCCTCTGCGTATGTGTGTGTGAGAGTGAATGTAATTGCACAAACTAGAAAGAACACTAATTATGCATCTGTTGACTTAGGTACTAATTCTTTTTCTGCCACTGACACACTGTGTGACCCTAAGAAGTTGCTTCCCTTCTCTTGGGTCACACAGAGTTTTCTGATCCATGGATAGAATGTTTATTCTGGTTAATTTCTAAGGTACCGTGAAGCTCAACGTCTTCATGACTCTAAAACCCATAAAAAGTCCATTATTCTTCCTATACTTTAATAAACAAATGTGACCAGTGCAGGTAGATTAAATAAAGGGCCAAAGATTGATTGATAGGGGTTACCTTGTTTTGTCCTATAAAGGTTAAGTCCAGGGATATGACAGCTGTGATGAGCAGACATCACCAGGAGGCGACAAAGACAAGTAGTGCTTCTTCTGGCGGGATTTTTTAGATAACTCAGAAGAAGAGCTACAACAATGCTGAGGCATATTCTCTTCACTGAGTAAACTATCTTGAGTCTGAGCAGAGATATAACTGGCTAGGAAGGAAATTTGGATGCAGCCATTAATTTGTTCTATGGACATTTATGAAGCACAAACTGTGAGGTGAATCCTGAGCTATGAATAGTAAGAGAAAGAGAAGACATAGGCTCTGTCTTCGAGGGGCTCACAATTAGGAAGGAAACGGATAAAACAATTTTTAAAAACTTGACAAATGCTATAAAATACAAGGTGCCATGGGTACGTAGAAGAGAGAAGACATAACCCCAAAAGAAAATCGACCTTCACAGGCCCTGTGGATGTGGGGGTCACCCACCAGGGAGTTGGGGCTAAGTCTGGGGGCAGGGGGAGTCCTCCAAGGCAAGGGTGACAACACACTGAGTTGTGAGATAGCAAGGTGTGCTGGGAGGAGACAAGAAATTTAATTTGTTTTGACAGCAGAGCGATTATTAAGAAACACAAGAAATAAGAGTGAATAGATGGGCATGGGTCAGCTAAGTGGACTTTATCTGGTAGGCCACAAGGATCACTGAGGAAGTTTCCAGCAGGAGAGTCACATAAACAGATTGGAATTAGTGAGATGAAAAAGACGAGTTATCCTATGTTAAAGCAAAGTTAAGGACAGCAAGTCTATGGAAAGGAACAGAAAACTCTTGTCTACGTCTAAAACCATAAGCTGCTATGGGAGAAGGAAAGGGAGAGTATGATTTCAGAGTAATACTGAGCTCACCTATTGGGTACAATGCACGCTATTCTGGTGACTGAAAGCCCTGACTTCAGCATTATACAATCCATCCATGTAACAAAAACACCTGTACCTCCTAAATCTATTGAAATAAAAAAATGAACTTAAGAAAAAAGAGTAATACTAAGTTCAAAATGGAAATTAGCACAAAAGCTTTCCTGCCACTTTACTCTTAGCTTCCAGTAAAATGAAAGTGATAGAATTAGAGCCAAACACAAAAAGAATAAGAGGGGACCATCTGCAAACAAGAGATGGCCAACAAATTTCTAATAGGCAGAAAAAGGATGGAAGTCTTTGAGTGGGCAAAATGTAACCAGGAAGCCCAGAGTAAGCAGAAGACTATAATCAAGAGAAAGAGCCCATCTGCCCCACAGAAGCCAGCAAAAATTCCAGACTCTGAGTCAGCAAGGAAAATGGACATGGAAGTAGTGCTCAACAGAAGGGACACACACTGAAACTCTGTCTACCAGCCACAGTGTTAGTGAGTGATCCATGCTACCCAGCCCCTTGCATATGCACACAGACACACATGTATGCACGCATGCACGCACGCATGCATGCAACATGCACACACACTGCTGTGTCCTTATGAGTACATGATCACTACCTGACATGATATCCCAGGAGAAACACCCACCACCATGGCAAGAACAGTACAAGAAAAATTCTCTCTAAAGAAAATGAATGAACTGGCCAACAGAAAACGAGGCTGTCAGGGTGAATTTCGCCACTCTGAGTGAAACGATTCTTTTTCTGCACTTAAGAAGTCCTAGTGTAAGGCCAGTTTTTAATAATCAATAATAAATGAAAGCTTCCCTTTTAATAATAATAAATAAAATAATAATTAAATAAAAGCTTCCCTTTTAATAAGCTCCCCTTGAAGATTGCCCCAGTAAGGGGTAGCCATTTGGCCCAGTTCTAGACAATGATGAATAAAAGGCAGTCTAACGGGATCCTCCAGGAAAAGTAGTTAGTTTCCCAATAAAAGTCTCAGGTGCAAGACAAGACCTCTTTGTCCTTCTTCCTGCCTGGAGCATATACATGATAATGGAGTAGCAGTGGCCATCTTGTGACAGTAACAAGCAAAATAACGAAAAGTATGAATTAAGGATGGTAAAACTAGAAGCTAGAAAAAGACTGGATTATTCATTGAATTGTTTAGCTGCGGGACAAGAGCTAGAATAACCTATGTTCAGTCTTCTTTTGAAGTGAGATAATAAGTATCTGAATTGTTGAAGCCATTTTTGTTGGGTTTTCTAGTGCTTGTAGACAAACACGTCCTAGCTGATAGAGGTAACCATTAGACCTAAAAAAAGAAATGACTAAAAGAGATGCTATCTGAGAAGTAACACTGTGTAGAAACAGAAGCACATCCTCATTATTTTTTAATCATATACTTGCATTACTTTGGTAAAAAGAGGCAGACTAACTTGGGAAACAATGCTTATATGTATCAGGCACTTTCTATTGGTTATGTTAAATACTTTAAATTCTTTAAGAGATTGCACTTTTTTCATTTCAAAATATTAAGGGGGTACAAATGTTTTAGGTTACATGGATCATTTTTGTAATGCTTGAGTCCTGGCTATAGCTGTGCCCATCACACAAATAGTGGTCATGGTACCCATTAGGTTGGTTTATTGCCCTCCCCTAATCCCCTCTCCCCCATGGTTGCTTTCCACTGAGTTTTACCTCCCTTTATGCGTTTGTGTACTCATCAATTAGTTCCAATTTAATAGTAAGTACATGTGGTGTTTGTTTTTCCCTTCTTGCAATACTTCATGTAGAGGAATGGTCTTCAGTTCCATCCAGATTGGTGCAAAAGATATTAATTAATCTTTTTGTATGGCTGAGTAGTACTCCATGACATATATATATCACATTTTATTAATCCACTCATGAATTGATGGGCATTTGGGTTGATTCCTCATCTTTGCAATTGTGAATTGTGCTTTAAAAAACATTCCAGTACAGGTGTATTTTTTGATAATAAAATGACTTCTTTTCCCTTGAGTAAATACCCAGTAGTGGAAATGCTGGATCGAATGGTAGGTCTACTTTTAGATCATTGAGGAATCTCCATACTGTTTTCCATAAAGGTTGAACTAATTTGCAGTCCCACCAACAATGTATAAGTGTTCCTTTCTCTCTGCATCCACACTAGCTTCTATTGTTTTTAGACTTTTTAATAAAAGCCATTCTAACTGGAGTAAGGTGATATCTAATTGTCATTTTAATTTGCATTTCCCTAAAGATTAGTGACATTGAGCATTTTTTAATATGTTTTTTTGGCCACTTGTCTTTCTTCTTTTGAGAAGCATCTGTTCATTTCTTTTGCCCACTTTTTAATAGGGTTTTTTTTCTTGCTGATTTCCTCGAGTTCTTTGTAAATTCTGGTTATTAGCCCTTTATCAGATGTGTAGCTTGAAAATATTTCTTCTCATTCGGTAGGTTGTCTATTTGCTGTGTTGATGGTTTCCTTAGCTGTGCAGAAAATTTTTAGCTTAATCAAATCCCATTTAATTAATTTTTGTTGTTTTTATGATTGCCATGGGGGTCTTTTTCATAAATTCTTTGCCTAGGCTGATATCTAGAAGAGTTTTTACAACATTTTCCTCTAGAATTCTTATGGTTTCATGCCTTAGATCTAAGTCTTTTATCAATCTTGGATTAATTTTTGTAAGTGGTGAGAGATAGGCATCCTGTTTCATTCTTCTGCATGTGGCTATCCAATTTTCCCAGCACCATTTATTGAATAGGGCTTCTTTTCTCCAATATACGTTGCTGTCTACTTTGTCAAAGATCAGCTGGTTGTAGACAGATGGCTTTATGTCTGGGTTCTCTGTTCTGTTCCATTGGTCTATGTCTCTATTTTTCTACCAATATGATGCTGTTTTGGTGACTATAGTCTTGTAGTATAGTTTGAAGTCTGCTAATGTATGCCTTCAGTTTTGTTATTTTTGCTTAAAAGTGCTTTGGCTATTCGGGCTCTTTTCTGGTTCCAAACAAAGCATAGAATTATTTTTTCTAGATCTGCAAAATATGACTTGGGTAACTTGATGGGGATTGCATTGAATTTGTAAATCACTTTAACTAATATGGACATTTTAACCATGTTGATTCTACATATCCATGAGCATGATGTGTTTTTCCATTTGTTTGTATCCTCTGCAATTTCTTTCCTCAGGGTTTTGTAGTTCTCCTTGTAGTGACAGCTCACCTCCTGGGTTAAGTATTAATATATTCCTAGGTATTTTATTTTCTTTGTAGCTATTGTGAATGGTATTGAGTCTTTGATTTGACTCTCAGCCTGACTGTTATTTTTATATAGAAATGCTACTGATTTATGTACATTGATTTTGTATCCTGGGACTTTGCTGAATTTATTTATCAATTCCAGGACACTCTTGGTGGAATCTTTCAGTTTTTCTAGATACAAGATCATATCAACAGCAAAGAGCGATAGTCTTTCCTGATTTGGATACCCTTAAAATTCTTTTCTTGCCTGATTGTCCTGGCTAGGACTTCCAGCACTGTGTTGAATGGGAGTGGTGACAGTGGGCATCCTTGTCTTGTTCCAGCTCTGATGGGGGCATGCTTTCAACATTTCCCCATTCAGTGATGATGTTGGCTGTAGGTTTGTCATATATGGCCTTCATAATTCTAAGATATATTCCTTCTATTCCTAGTTTGTTGAGAGTTTTTATCATGAACATTTGCTGAATTTTCTTAATGCTTTTTCTGCATCTATTGAGATGATCATATAGTCTTTGTTTTTGTTTCTGTTTATGTAGTGAATCACATTTATTGATTTACGTATGTTGAACTATCCTTGCATCCCTGGGATGAAGCCCACTTGGTGCTGGTGGGATTATTTTTTTGATGTGCTGTTGAATTCAGTTTCCTAGTATTTTATTGAGGATTTTTGCATCTATACTAATAAGGGGTATAATTTTCTTTTTTTGTTGTGTCCTTTCCTGGCTTTGATATCAAGGTAATGCTAGGTTCATAGATTGAGCTGGGAAGGATTCCCTCCTTGTCAATATTATGGAATAATTTCTGTATTATGGGTACCAGGTCTTCTTTGTGGGTCTGATAGAATTTGGCTGTGAATCCATTTGTTCCAGGGATTTGGGGGGGGTAGTTTTTTAATTAATGATTTTATCTGACTGGTCATTACTGGTCTGTTCCGGAGTTCTATTTCTTCTTGGTTGAGTTGTGGGAGGTTGTGCATTTCCAGGAACTTGTCCATTTCCTGTACATTCTCTAGTTTGTCTGCATAGAGATATATGTAGTATTCATGGATGATGTTTTGTATTTCTGCAGTATCAGTTGTAATGTCACCTTTTTCACTTCTGATTGAGCTTATTTGGGTCCTTTCTCTTCTATCCTTGGTTAATCTAGCAAGAGATATATCAATTTTGTTAATCTTTTCAAAGAACCAACTTTTTGTTTCATTAATCTTTGTTTTTTTTTGTTATTCTCAAATTCATTTAGTTCTGCTCTGACCTTCATTATTTCTTTTCTTCTGCTGGCTTTGAGTTTGGTTTCTTCCTTTTCGATAATAGTTCCTTGAGATGTGACATTAGGTTGTTAATTTGTGATCTTTCTGTCTTTTTGATGTAGACATTTAAGGCTATGAATTTTCCCCTGAGGAATGTTTTGCTGTGTGCCAAAGATTTTGATAGCTTGTATCCCCTTTGTCATTCAGCTCAAAGATATTTTTCATTTCCGTCTTAGTTTCATTCTTGACCCAATAATAATTCAGCAGCAGATTGTTTAATTTCAGTGACTTTGTGTAGGTTTGAGTGTTTCTCTTGTGATTGATCTAGTTTTATTCCACTGTGATCTGAGAAGATACATGGTATGATTTTGATTTTTTTGAATTTGTTGAGACCTGTTTTGTGGCCTAAGATATGATCAATCTTGGAGAATGTTCCTTGCACTGCTGAGGAGAATGTGTATTCTGAAGTTTTTGGGTAGAATGTTCTGTAAATGTCTGTTAGGTCCATTTGATCTACAGTTTGATTTAAGTCCATTATTTCTTTATTTGTTATGTGCTTAGATAATTTATCAATCTATGATAGTGGGGTATTGTGGTCCCCAACAATTACAATGGTACTATTTATTTATTTGCTTAGCTGTAGTAAGATTTGTTTTATGTATCTGGAAGCTCCTGTGTTGGGTACATATATGTTTAGGATTGTTATATCTCCTTATTGGATAACTCCCTTCACCATTTTATAATGACCCTCTCTGTCTTTCTTTATCTTTGTTGGATTAAAGTCAACTTTATCTGATATATACCTCCCTCTTTGATTTCCATTTGCGTGAAATATTTTTTTCCATC
This sequence comes from Daubentonia madagascariensis, assembly GCA_023783475.1. Classification (NCBI taxonomy): domain Eukaryota; kingdom Metazoa; phylum Chordata; class Mammalia; order Primates; family Daubentoniidae; genus Daubentonia; species Daubentonia madagascariensis. The sequence goes on along the minus strand of JAKFHU010002088.1, from coordinate 71,762,427 downwards.
CTTTCATGATGAGTCTGTGTGTGTCTTGTGTCTTAGATGTGTTTCCTGGAGACAGCAGGTACTTGGGTTGTTTTTTCATCCATTCAACCAGCCTGTCTCTTGAAAGGAGCATTCAGTCCATTCACATTGATTGATAGTATTGATATGCGGGATGTTAATCTGTTCATCTTGTTGGATCATCCCTTATTGCTTAGTTTTATCTATTGTTCTATTGTTTTATAGAAGTTTTGTGTTTGGGTTTTTTTTAGGTGAATTTACACTGATGGGTGTCTGTTGTGCTGATTTATGTATAGTGCTGTTCTGAGTATTTCATGCAGAACAGGTCTGGTGATAACAAATTTCCTCAGTGTTTGCTTGTTTGGAAAGGACTTAATTTCGCTGTATGTTGTGAAACTTAGTTTTGCAGGATACAAAATTCTAGGCTGACAACAGTTCGGTTTAAGTAGGTTGAAAATGGGGCCCTAATCCCTTCTGTCTTGTAAGGTTTCCACTGAGAAGTCTGCAGTTAGACTGTGGGTTTTTCCTTTGTAGGTTATATGATGCTTTCATCTTGCTGCTTGCAAAATTTTCTCCTTCATTTTGACTTTGGCCAGGTTGATTACTATGTGTCTTGGAGATAACCTATTTGCTATGAATCTTCCCAGTGTTCAGTGTTCATCTTGTATCTGTACATCTGAATTTATGGTGATGTCTGGGAAGTTTTCCTCTACAATTCCCTCAAATAGGTTTTCCATGCTTTTAGCTCTTTCTTCTTCACCTTCAGGGATACATATAATTCGAATGTTAGTACACTTCACATAGTCCCATATCTCCTCAGTGATTGCTCAGAATTTTTAATACTCTTCTCTGCCTCTGAATGACTGGGTTATCTCAAGAGTCATGTCTTCAAGCTCTGAGATTCTTTCTTCTCCTTAGTTTAACATATTGTTAAAGTTTTCAACTGCATTTTGAAATTCTCTAGATGATTCTTTCATTTCTTTAAATTCTATCTTATCTTTCCTTATGTTGTCTAGCTCTCTATTGACTTTTTCACTTTTTCATTGATTCCTGAATTTTTTTTTTTGGTTTTTTTTGGTTGGTTTTCAACTTTCTCTTCAATTCCAATCATTTTATTTGCCATTCATACTCTGAATTCCATTTATGTCATTTCAGCAACTTCCTTGTGGTTGGAGTACACTACTGTAGCTGCATTGTGTTCTCTTGGGGGTGTCAAACTATTTTGTTCTTCCATGTTGCCAGGATTCTTTTGCTGTTTTTTTCTCATCTGCCTTCTCATCTCTCAGTTCTGGGTTAATAGGTATGCAGGGCACCTGTTCTTTTTTGATGGGAATTCTCTTGAACCAAGACCAGGATTGACAGCTGCTCAGGGCTGAGGGGTCCTGAGTGAAATATTGGACTTCAGGGAGGTTCTGCTGGCCCAGTGGTAGTGATGGGAACTCAGTTTGGGGGTTCTGAGGTCCAGACACAACTCTGGAGTATTAGGGGTGGAGTCACAAGCCCAGCAGGAGCCCTGGAGCTACAGGGACAGAGTCTCAGACTCAGGCACAGTAAGAGCTTCAAAGCTCACTCTGAGGATTTTGGGGGCAGAGCCACCCATATGGGGGACTGTTCCACCAGTGTGGGGACTGCTAATGCCCACTCATGCAGGCAAAGGTTTCTCTCAGTGGCCCAGGTTCTTCATAGGTGGGCCACAGCTACTTGTCAGCCAAGGTTCTCCCTGACACTGAGGACCCACTAAGGCAGTCACCTGAGGCATCCCAAGTGGTGCCTGTGGCATCTGAGGTACCTCTTCTGTTCAGCTTCCATGCCAGGGAGAATACATACTCAACCCCCAGTCATAGAGCTTAATACAGGGGAGCATCTGTTCCCTCCTTGCCTGGTGGGGGTGATGTTAAGATTACTGCTGGATGGCTGGATCCTGAGCAGACCTGGATCTTTACACCAGAGTGATCAGGATGTCATCTGTTGCAGAAGCCTGGTATTGGCAGGCACCAGATCTCTGCTGCAACTGCTCTCTGGTGGAATGTCTCTGCACAGACTCTGAGTAGCTCCCCAATCACCTCAGAGGTTTGCAATGGAAGAGGGAGACCCCCTCACAGACCAAACTGCCTGTAACTTTTGTTTCTCTCCTAATAAACAGTGTCCCCTTGGCTTGCCTCTCTCTGGCTCTCTTCACCTCTTCCCAGCAGTGTGAATTGTCATGGACTCCCCAGCTTAATCTCTGAGATGGTAGGTGGTGCTTGTGAGTAAGAATCAGCCACGCCCTGTTTAATTGAGTTGGTAGATGCTGTGATGAGCTATAGAGTTGTTCTCCCTGTCAGCAGTTGATGCTTGCATGAAACAGCCAACTGCTGAGATGTTCCTTTTTGCTGGTAGTAAACTCTAGTCCCTCAGGTGGACCACTTGAGTGCCCAAGGCTTTGGGAGGGGCCCTGTAGCTCACATGGGGTTACTTGATCCCCACCACAGCAGCAGTGGGTGGAGGAGTGAGGCAGAGTGTGGTTAGGTTGTATGAACCTCGAAGGCTTTGCAAAGCCTTGGCAGGGCTCAGAGGTTGCTTTCCCAGGTGCTAGGGGGAGCCACTGGTAAGAAAGTCAAGGCAGGCTCTTTAGACTCAGAGAGCTGTTCATGGGGGATGAGCCTAAATGCTTTGTTATTATGGCACTGGGCTGGGGTCTTCCCTGCCAGAGGGCCTGCCCTAATCCAATAGCACAGCTTTCCTGCAGGGAGGATGGGCACACTCCCAGATCACCATGTCTCAGAACTCCACAGTATTCTGTCAGTTCAGTCTACGTGGGCTTCCTCACCACCTGAGTCCAGCCCTCCAACCCACCCCCAGCCTACGTGTCTGACCCACTGGCGTGCATCTCTGTGAAACAACAGTGGGTGGAGAGCTCCCAGATTGTTCCCCCTGGATCTGCTGCAGGTTCTCAAGGGAAGAGGCATGGACCTCACTCTCTGTGGAGACCTCAGTCTGGAGTATTTGCCTGCTGGAGAGAGGCAGCCACTCACCAAATTCTTGGTTCAAACTGTTCTCCCAGTTGCAGTGGGTCAGGGAGGGGCAGCAGTTCCCAGTCAGCCCAAGCACCTGAATGCACCACACTTGGTTGCTATGGCTCCCAGGGCTGAGCTTTTCCTTGCTGGACAACCCACCCTAATCCAACAGGGTGGTTTTCCTGAGGGGGGGGAATGGGTGCTCTCCCAGATTGCAGTGTCTCAGAACCCCACAGTATCCTCCCATCAGTTCTGTCCCCATGGACTCCCTCACCACCCGAGTCTAGCTCCCAGACATCCCCACTATGTCCCTCAGCAACCTGCTTGAGTGTGAGGGGCATGGGGTCCAGCCTGCTTGTCTAACCTGCTAGCTGGTAACTCCATGAAATGCCAGCAGGCAGGGAGCTCCCAGATCAGACACCCTGGGTCTACTACAGGTCCCCAAGAGGAAAGGCATGGGTCCTACTCTCCATGAAAACCTCAGCCTGTAGCACACACCCTCTGGGGAGAGGGGGCCACTCACCAAATTCTTGGCTCAAACTGCTTTCCCAGTTGCAGTTGATGGGGGAAGATTGTGGAAGGAAAAGCATCTGAATGGAAGGAAGCCAGCTCTCTGGCCTCTCGGGTCACATCTCCATGTCCAAGTTCTGGGACCATGCAAGTTCTCCCCACTATTCTGCGTTTGCCACTGTGCCTGGGTTTTTGGGTGTGGAAAAGCCTCCAAGAAACTTAGTAGCCCAATGGTCACCAAAGGCACTTGGGAGGGCAGAAGAGATGGATCCCCCTTAACCACTTCACTGGGCTGCAAGCGACTCTGGGTTTGATCCTCACTGACATCTTTTATCCTTTATCTTCTTCCTTCTCTGCTTCCCAATTTTCCTCTGGGAGGTTCCTGGCTCTGGCAACTCTCTCCATGATCTACTCCTGAGCTGTGTCTCCTCTCCCTTCTACTTTATCTGAAATCCTACATTCCCTTCCCTTCAGGACGGTCTGGCAAGGGAGGTCTCTAGTCGGCCATCTTTCCTCTACCCCTGAGATCACACTTTTAAATTGTTTCATTTTTAACTATTTGGTAATGTTTTGTATTGCAACAGAATCTGGAAATTTTGTTTGTAGGATTTGATCACAGATCTCCTGTGCTAGTGACTCCCAGATGAAGGATATGCAATCGTATGGTCACTATCACTCTCCTTATCTGGTGGCAGTGAATATAGAAAATTGAACACTCAAAAAGCTAACTCTGTAAGTTGTCTCACTGATGACTATTTTTGCATGGAGATGGAAAGTAGAGATGCACAATCACTAAGACAGTTGTTGGCAACCCCAATCCATACAAGGATCGCCTGTGTGAGCAAGCTTGCTAAAAACACAGGGTTCTGAGGCTCAACTTCAGAGAGTCTGTTTCTGTAGGAATATACCTTTTTTAGAAAATCCCCCAGTGATTCAGATACAGGTGCCCCAGGACCACGCTGACTACAATGTGTTTGAGAAGCACCATGCTCTAGGGTCAGTGGCGGAAGCAGTCACCATCACATAGAGTTGATCAACTATTCTCTCATCACCCAGCATTCCATTCATTCTTGCAACAAATGTTTGTTGAGCATGCACAGCATACTTGTCACTGAACACACAAAGCTGATTAAGGCAGTGGTTTTGCCCTTAAAAACTTAACAGTACAGCGTTAGAGAAAGACACACTAACAGAATTTCCCTTAGCATTCTTGAGAATGAATTTTTAAGCACTTTGAAGATCCAGGGGAAATTCTGCTGCTCAGAAGAGAACACCTCAGTGATGACACTTCAGAAACATTTCTTCTAACACCAGAGAGAATGAAATCAATCCAAAAGCCCTGGACCCACTGTCTGCTAGTAGAAAGGACCCTGCATCTTTGGCTTTAGCCTTCATTTATCTTACACAGATACACACACACACACACATTTTTCTAGGGTTGGCTTTCTTTATATAATTTATATGTATAATCATTAAATTAAATTTAATTATTAAATTTTAAGCTGGAAATGCTTAAAACTTCCCATGTCATGCAGATGTTCTAACGTCATGCTTTCAGGCAACGTACAGGATTGGCTTTCTTTATATAATTTATATGTATAATCATTTTGCTTGGAACTCAGATAGTGTCAACCGATAGTCAATATGCAAACAGTCAACTTTTAATAAATCCCAGTGGGTTTTGCCATTTTAAACATCACAGGGAATCATATTGGTCAAGCTTTGCTAAGAGCTATAGAGACAATTTGTGACATTGAATGAGTGCTATTTTTAGTTCTAGTCGGTTTTGTAGCATACATATGCACTAAGTCAGCTGGAAATGCTTAAAATCTACCATGCCGTCCAGATATTCTAGCATCATGATGTCAGACAAGCAGATCTGTTGGCATTGTGTAGCAAGAGCCTTGGTTTTTTCACAAGCAGAAACCAAGTTTATATTTGGTTCCAGACAGAAGCAAATATGTTTATGCTCCTGGTTACAGTGTAAAATTAATTTTCTCTCCAATTCTTCCAACCCAAACTTCACATTTAAGAATTTATGTATCCCCTGATCTTCATAAATCAGATCCATGAAGCAAAAAACAAAGTTCAGATGATGAAACATTATAGCTTTAATTAAAACCACCTTTCTCAACACATGTCAAGGCCATCCTGGTGGAACTAGCAGTTTTTAAAATGAACTTCCCCAATTTAGGAAAGGGCCCTTCTGGAGTACAGGAGGACTACTGGTTCTTTAAAATGTATTAATTTTTTTCAGAAAGTAAACATATTATTAAGTTTATGCCAAACTCTACTATATGCCAAACACTTTATTCATTTTGCTATTCCCATTATTCCACCTGCACTGTAAGAGACTTAAAAGGTCAACAACTATACATTATTATAGATAACTCTTAGAAATTATGAAAATTGACAAATGCAAAGCAAATATAAGATAAATTGTTTATATTATGCTCTGTTATGGTAGAGCCAGACAAACCATAACCTTCCATTCCCCCTGCCATTCTGCCAAACATAACCTTATGGAATAATGTTGAATATATGATATCCAACTCATTAATATCCCCCAACTGTAGTATTATTAAAAAATTGGCTTTTTTTTGGATTCCAACTCAATTCTACTAGGGCACACTTTTATCATTTCTCATAAAAGGATCTGGCAAATATATGTACAATATCATCTTTAAAATAAGTTACAAGGTAGGAGTGAGCCTCTGAGTACAAAAATAATACCAATTGAGAGGTAATTTTTAGGAAAGGAAATATTAGACTGATGAATCACCACATCCAATTAACTGTAGCATCTAATTAACAAGAAGTCATGAAAAAGCAGATCCTAAAAGTAGGGGTTGCATTTGGGATAGTGACAAATAATGACCTACTTTTCCCAGAAACAATATTGAAAGAATAATAGTAAAAATAATTTCCAAAGTATTTATTCCTCTTTCTCTGTTTGAGGTTTTGGCTTAAGAGTCAGAGGGGTAAAAAATCATTTCCCTTGAAATTGTTTGAAAATCAGCATTTCCTAAACTAATCTCTTTGAAATATTAATTTTGAGAGATATTGAGTGATTTCTAAAAGTTCTCAGACCAAATATAATTGAGAAATGCTTTAGACTGTCGTTTCTTCTTAGAGATTCTCTATGAACCTCAGCATCAGCTAGGTTTACAAGGAATTCTACAGTGAAGAGCTTTTGGATTTTTGTTTAAACTGCAATTCGCCAGATTTATTTTACCAAGCAGCATGCTTTTTTAGTTCAGGAGGATGATTACAACCTTGGAAAAATGCTCTGTTCGCCATCCAGATGCTCTAAACATCTAGATAATGGTCTGAGTGAATCTTTCACTTTTAGATGATGTTTAATCCTTGTGCAAACAGGTCAGGGCAATGCTAAAAATAAACAGGAAGACTTACATATGCTATTGTTGGTAAAATGTCCTGTATAATGTCATTCTTTGATAAGACATTTGTTTTTACAAAATTTTTTTTGAGAGTAAAAAAACCATGTGCTTCCCACACAGTATTTCCTGTTACTTTTTCATGCACATTCCCAAGATTTTTCCTGTTCCCTGTCCCATCGCTCTTCTTCCTGGGAATTCTCAGAAAAGAGAATTCAACAGCCTGGAGAAGGCAGTAGTATAAATCCTACTAAAACAAAATGGGTGTGAAACCTCACAAGAAGCAATTCATCTCTGCTAGAGACATTTAATGTTCAGTGGAAGGAGACCAGAATAATTGATGTGGAAGCCCAGTGAACTTCAAAACTGCTTAAAATTCTTTTTCAGTGTGATGAGAAGAGTTTTCTATAATGTCTCCTTCAAATCTAAATATAGTTTTTAAGATCAAGCAAGAAAGCATACCTTTAAGCAAAAAACAAACAAACAAATTTCCTCAAGCTAAAGTCCATGTTGTTACCCAGCGTACAAATCTAATTTGGTGAAAAAGAGTTCCACACCTCCTGTAGAACTGTTCATCCAGGACCTCAAAAAAAAAAAATACCATTATAAGAGTATTCATGAACTCAGAGACTGGAAAAATCTGCCCTAACTCCAGTGCAGCCTCTAAGTCGCTATATCTTTAGGAAGTTACTATAACTCTTAGGGCCTTAATTTTCTCCTTGTCTGTGACAGCAGTAAGTCTAAGGGAATTTCTATTGAAAGACTATGCACTTGTAGTACAGTAGAAGCTTTCTTAACCATCTTGTGTATAATTAGCTTGCTGGATAAATTTGTACTTTCTATTTGCTCTGGAAAACATGAGTAAATTCCTACAGCAAGTCATAGCATATCAAGAACACACAAGCACTCCAGTCCCTGCTTGGCTATGTGCTGAATTCTGCTTATATATAAACCTATTTACATCAGTTGTATTTACGACTATAATTACAGCCTTATTTATTATTACTTATACTTTTATTATTACTTAATTGTTGTTTGAACTAGTGAGCAGACAATGTTTCTCGGAAATTAAGTTAAATGATTAGATGAGTCTCTATAATAAAATAAAAGTGAGATTCTAAAAACTGATGTTGGAATAGGTTTGGATATGGCAACTGTAAAAGTTTTGGTGTAAAATATATAAAAATTCTGTATAACAATGCACTCAGATGTCTTCATATGGGTCTTCAAGTTCCAGATCCAATTCTTAATTTTTTCATTTTGAAATAGTTTGACTAATAAAAAGTTACAAAAACTGTACAGAGTTATTCCATGTACCCTTCACCCAGCTTCCTCCAATGATAATAATTTACATTGCCAAAACCAGGAAAGTGATGGAGATACAATATTTTTAACCCTAGATTCACTCTCTAACCAAAATTGTAAATAATGAAGGATGCATTATGGGTATGGTAAATGCAATAAAGATGAAGTGGAACTCCAACCTACAAATCTATGGCCATACAATCAAAAGACTATCCATATGTCAAAAAATTATAAGAACTAAAATTTTATAGTAAGTGATGGGTAACTTTTATGTTTAAAAAAAGAAAAGACATCAATTTGTTCAGAACTAGCAAGGAGAAATTTTATAGTCCACCCAACATGTGACATACTGAAGGAAGATAAACAAACAACAAATGAATTAACAGAGACTATATGTCAGCAATTGAAATCATGGATGATATGGAAATTATACCATCATGACAGAAACAAAAGAACCTAAAGAAGAGGAAGAAGGAGGAGGACTAGATGTATTGGATCAAGACTGCAGCCAGAAATTATTAATATGGTAAATAAAGATACACAAGAATTAGTTTTTGCATTGAAAAACCTGAGTTAATGTTATCATAATTATTTTTAAAAATTATTGGACCATACTACAAAAATTAGATTTCTTCTTCTGAACAATGTAAAATTCTTTATTAAATAATATTCACTTATGTTTATCTTAAAATTGTATGAATATATCATTTGTATAATCTAACTATTTTTTTTTTAATTACAACTACCAGTTCCAATTGCATTGAATAAGAGGGGGCTTACTGTCTTCAATGTTGTAATGTAGACTTTTCTCAGCAGGAGCTGGGGGAAGAAAAAGAGAAAGAACCAGATATCTTATCTCAGAACTCTCCAGCAGAAACCATGCTTATAACATGGGTAAGGAAAAAAGCAAGATCATCTACTTTAGACTTGTGTATATCAATTAATGGTGATTTAGACAGATTCCTCCCACAGAACTCACTGAAATGTCCTTAGTTAGAAAAGACCATTGGAAAGAGAAAAAAGGATTTGTTTGGGGAAGTTGGGATTTGACTGTGAACAGGGCAATATATCGAAGAACAGGAGCCTCCAGTCCTAGGAAAACAAGATGGCTCCCACAGGCCTCATCTGTGAAACAGGCAAGGAGCCCAGGCAGGGAGAAGAAGCAGCATCCCTGACAGGGTCCCTCACAATCTGATTATCTTGGCACAAAGAAATCTTTGCTGCTTTTACTAGAAATAGTTCTTTGGAAATAGTGCTGTTATCTTCCCACTTAAATTTCACTAAAGTTCCTTATGAAATATTAGCCGATCTAAGCTGTGCTAAAAAGTCATGAGCCAAAAAAGAAGGAAAAGTTTTGGTTTAAGAAGGGTGGTATTATGAGTTGAATTGTGTCCCTTAGAAAGATATGCTGAAGTCTAACCCCTAGTACCTGTGAACATGACCTTGTTTGGAAATAGAGTCTTTGCAGATGTAATTAAGTTAAGATGAGGTCATTACAGTAGGCCCTAATCCAACATATTAGCATCCTAATAAGACTTCACACTCCATGTGAAGACAGAGACACACAGAAAGTTATGTGAAAAACAGAAGCAGAGATTAGAATGATGCTGTCACAAGCCAGAGAATGCCTGGCGCTATCAGAAACTGGAAGAGGCAAGGAAGAATCCTCTCTTAGAAGCTTCAGAGGGAACACAGCCCTGCCAACACCTTGAGGTCTGACTTCCAGCCTCCAGATCTGTGAGACAATACATTTCTGTTTTTTTAAGTCACCCAGTTTGTGGTACTGTTAGGACAGCCCCAGGAAATTAATGCAGGTAGTCTAGGCACAATGGCTACATGGGCATCAAAGTTGGTAATTCTGGGGATAGCCAGGGAGAAAAACAAGAAGCTTCCTTCAGGAGCTCTTCCTTCTGCATTCTTTGGGAAAATAATACTTCTTGTTTGATTAAAGAGAACTCTTTCCTCATGTGAGTTTAGACAATATAATTTCCACAGGCAGTCATAAGGAAGATAACCATACAATCCTGTTTGCCATAGATGGGTCTGGTTTATGTCCCATCCCAATGTAATTATTAACTGTGCCACCTTTCACTTTCAAAAGTATCCCAGTTTGAATAATAAATTGTGTGTCCATTGACTTTTCAGACTAAGATACTAAGATTCTGGTAATCTAGTAACCTAATAAAGTTTACCATTATCCAGGCTTTGCTGTCTTCTCTCTACTTTAGGGGGAGAAAGAGAAAAATGGCAACAAAAGAAGATTGAAATATCAATATTAAAAAAACTGCACAAGATGGCTTAGGTCCAAGTGTCATCAACCCAGTCTTCAACACATTCTATATCTCCATCTTTCATCTTATAGAAAAAATATAGATATTTAGAATAATGACCCTGAGACCATGCAAATTCTTTGGTTATTCAATGAATGCACATGTACATACACACATGCACATATATACATATAAAGGCAGTCATTAGTACTTCTTTTGGGAAGTTGGCATACCAAACATACAGAAAAGGACATAAGACATACACATCAAGTTTAAGAACTATGTACATTTGTATACCCAAGTAACTAAAAAACAGACATAGAGCCAGCTCTCAGAGGCCATATGTTGTGGCCTTCCCTGATCAAAGCCCAATCTCTCTCCCTAGAGGTAGTCAACATTCTTACTTTTATAATAATTTTTTTTTACTTTTATTTATGGTTTTATTGCTTTTGTGTGCTTTTTGGCTCTACAAAATTCAGTTTAGTTTGACCTTTTCCCCTAAACTCTAAATAAATAAAATATCTTATTTCTTTTGCTCAACGTTATGTTTATGAGACCCCTACATATTTTTGCAAGCAGTTATAGTCCATCCATTTTCATAACACCATAAAGTAATCCATCTCTGTAAGCCTTCTCTGATTGTAGCACAGTTTCTTTGTTCATACTACTAGTGGTGGACATTTAGGATTTCTTTTCCAGTTTATGGCCATTATGAAACACCATGAAAACTCTTAAACATCTAGCCTAGTGCAGATTTGCAGATGTTTCTCTAGGACTGGAATTACATGTAAGGCATGCATATTTTCAACTTCACTAGATAACGTTGTGAAGCAAATTGTGCACTGGTTCCTCTATCATTTGCACAAGTCCAGTGAGACAGAATATTCACACAACAAGTTAAGCAAAGCAACTATATTACTCACAGGTAGGCAACAAGGAACAATACAAATCTAGGATTAATGATAAGCTGGTCCCCCAAGGCTCAGAAAGGTTACTCAGGGAAGATGAAGTCCCTTCTGGGTGTGTTCCACATTGCACCAGAGCCAAGAGACCTCAAAAAGCCACCCATTCGGGGTTTTATACCCCAGGGCAGCGTGACCCACTAGGTTAAGTGTTGTAGGTAATCCTGTTCTAGGAGGAGAGATGGGAACAGAGCCCAGGCTGTTCTGGACAGTTCCTCTTTATCTCAGGCTGTTGCATTCCCAGCACATTCTACAGTTACTTTTGAGAACCACAAATGAGAAAGGGGAGGACTGGGTCAGTCTAAGGACATGCAGAGAACTGTCCTGCAAATGTCAATGGCTGTTCTAGTTTGTAATTCTTCCAGCAGTGTATGAGAGTTACTCTTATCCCATAGTGTTGCCAACACTTGGTATCATCAGACTTTTTAGTATTTGCAGGTGAGGTAGCTGAGTAGCGCCTTGTTTTACAGATGAGGAAAACGTAAAACCCATCTCAACAACTTTTAAAGAACTCATAACCATGACAATGGCTTTGAGAATGCTAAATTCCATCACAACCACTTCCACCATAGCTCAGGAATAATTCTGATCTTAACTTCATTAGATCCCCTACAGTCACTGTTTCCATATACTCTCTCTGAAATTAAAATTTTATTTTTCCTATAGTGTCTAATATAACAGTTGCCATTTTTCTGCCATGAAACTCTTTATGTATAGACCACAAGGTGAATAAAAAATAAAAAAATAAAACAATAATCAGAAGGAAAGAAATACCTACAAACATGAGCCTAAAATATGCATTGTTTAGATTACAAATAAAACAAACAAGTAAAAAGGAAATAATTTAAAAATAAATAAACAAACAAACAAACCAAAGCCTAGAAGTGGAAAATGCACTAGGCTTATAGACAGAAAACCTGGAGGTGAATTCCAGACATTAAATCACTGTACATTCTGAGCAAGTCACTTGACCTCTCCAGCTATGGGTTCCACATCTATAAAATAGGCACAGGGCGCAGCTTGAAGTAACCCAGGAGCAAAATACCAAACTGCATTTCTCATTTATAAGTGGGACCTAAGCAATGGGTATGCATGGGCATACAGAGTGGCATAACGGACATTGGAGACTCAGAAGAGGGAGGTTAAGAGGAGGGTGTGGGATGAAAAATTACCTATTGGGTACAATGTACACTATTCAAAAGATGGGTACACTGAAAGCCTAGAATTCTCCACTATGCAATTCATCCATCTGACAAAAAAACATTTCTATTCCCTAAATCTATTAAAATAGAACTTTTAAAAAAATTAAAAAATAAAATGAGCTCAAAGAATAGTGTTCAATTCAAGGAGTTGTTCTGTGGATTAAAGCCATAGCTGCCTGAAGCACCTGAGGAGTTGTTGGGTCCCATCAGGTTTAAAGGTGGCCTTAATTTCCTTCTTTTTGTATTAATATTATTTTTAATAGACAAATCATAATCATATGTATTTATGGAATACAATGTGTGTTCTGATATACATACACAATGCCACAGTGAGATATCACCTTATGCCTGTTAGAATGGCTAGCAAAAAAGATGAAAGACAAAAAGTATTGGCAATGATGTGGAGAAAAGGAAACCCTTTTTGGTGGGAATGTAAATTAGCATAGATGTTAGTGGACAAGAAGCAGCCCACATGCACACCGCTCTCAAGGAGAGGATCAAAAGTCACAGGTGGATGCCTACCTATGGATGGCTTTTCTTGGAAAGAACATTGTAAAACACTGGAGGAGTTATGTGGGACACTCAGAATGAAGAAAATGACAGGGTGATTCATTCAGCCAGAAGGAATCCTTCCCCATCCACACGTGGGGAAGGGCAGGATGACAGAGTCCTGGGGCACCATGCTCACATCAAAGGCAGAGCAGCCCAAGCTTTCAGGGGGCTTTCTTCACCACTGCAGTCCTCTTGACTATCAACAAGCTGCTCAGAGTCTGTGTAGAAACAGTGCACCAGAAAGCAGGTGCAGCAGGGATCTGCTGGCTGCTGATCCTGGGTTTCTAAAGCTGATGCAATCCTGAGATCTCAGGTGGACAGTGACAGGTCTGTTCAGGACTCAGCATTGCAGCTGTAGCCTTCACATCACCCCCACAAGGCTGGGGAGGGAGCAGGCAGAGCAGACACTCCCATGTGCAGTGCCATGTGACTGGGAGCTGAGGGCCCCTCCCCCCAGTATGGAATTTGAGCAGAGGAGGTGGTGCCTCAGGAGCCACAGGCACACACCTTGAAAGCCTTGGGTGACTGCCTCAGTGGGACCTAGACAGAGGGAGAACCCTGGCCACTGGAACCAACCCCAACCCATGCAACTTGGCATCCACAGTACCAGCACTGATGGAATAAACATCCACCTGTGCATCTCTGCCTCTGTGATCCCCAGTTCCAGCTCTGAGGCTGTTACTGCACAGGAGCCTGAGGCTCTGCCCTTGTAGCTCCAGAGCTCCCACTGGGACTCTGACAGCACCCCCAATATTCCAATGTTGCACCTGGATCCCAAGACCCCACCCCTTGGTCTCCATCACTGCCGCTGGGCTGGTAGAACCACCCCAAGGTCTAAGGCTCTGCCAGGGACCCACCAGCCTTGAGCCACCATTATACCTGTACCAGGTTCAGGCAGATGCCCACAGCCAAGTCACCCATGACCACTGCCTAGATAGCCTCACCCACCTGCCACTGTCACCTCTACAGGGAGTACCTAGACAGATCAATTACCCCAAAAGAGGCATAAAAGAGAATTAAAAGGACTGAACAATCACTTAGGGAAATATGGGCCTATATGAAGCAAACTAATGTGAGAATTATAGGTATTCTTGAGGGAGAAGAAGGAAGAGTTAAAGGCATGGAACTCTTTCTTCTTCTCCCTCAGGAATACCAATAATTCCAGGTAATTATTAAGGAAAACTTCCCTGGCATTGCCAGAGATTCAGACATCCAGATACAAGATGGTCATTGAACACTAGGAAGACTCATAGCAAATAGGACATCTCAAAGATACAAAGTAATCAAACTAGCCAAAGTCAAAATGAAGGAGAAAATTCTACAAGCAGAAAGACAAAAGCAACAACTAACCTACAAAGGAAAACCCATCAGGCTAACTGTAGACTTCTCAGTGGAGATCTTATAGGCCAAAAGGAATTGGGACCCCATCTTTAGTCTTATTAAACAAAACAACTGTCAGCCTAGAATTTTGTATCCAAAAAAACTAAGTTTCATAATTGACAGAGAAATAAAGTTTTTTCCATACAAGCAAACACTAAGGGAATTTTTCACAAACAGACCTGCCCTACAGAAAATACTCGAACTGCATTATACATGGATCAGCACAACAGATACTCACCAGTGTAAAATCACCTAAAAGCTAAGGCCTACAGCTCATATAAAACAATAGCACAAGAGGGAAAACAAAGCAATAAAGTACTACCCAAAATGATGAACAGACCAGCATCCCACAAATAAATTCTATCACTCAATGTTAACAGTCTGAATGTACCACTCAAAAGACATAGGCTTACTGAATGGATGAAAAAACACAACCCAAATGTCTGTTGTCTCTGGGAAACACATCTAACCCATAAGAACTCACACAACTCAAGATGAAGGGATAAAAAAAATTTTCCATACATATGGAAACCAAAAGAGAGCAGGAATGGCCATGCTTATATCAGATAAAATTGACTTTAAATCAACAATGGAAAAGAAAGACAAAGACGGTCATTATATAATATAATGGTAAAAGGAGCAATTCAACAAGAAGACATAATAATCCTAAACATACATGAACATAACACAAGAGCTCTCAGATTCATAAAGCAAATTCTACTAGATCCAAGCAGAGATAAATGGTAGCATCATAATTGACAGGGACTTCAACACCCCACTGTCAGAACTGGACAGATAATCAAGGCAGAAAATAATAAACACTGCACTTCCACAGGACTCTAGAACAAATAGAACTAACAGACAATTACAGAACATTCTACCCAAAGACTACTGAATAAACATTCTTCTTATCAGCACTATCCAAGGGACACTGTCCAAGATTGATTATACCTTAGGCCACAAAACATGACTCAACAAATTTTAAAAAATCAAAATCATAACATGTATCTTCTCAGACCACAGTGGAATAAAACTATAAATCAATTCAAGAGAAACACTCAAATCTACACAAAGTCATGGAAATTAAACAACCTGCTAATGAACGATTATTGGGTCAATAGTGAAATTAAGATGAAAATCTTAATTTTCCTCAAACTGAACAACAAATGGGACAAAAGCTATCAAAATCTATGGGATTCATTCTGAGAAAATGACAGTCTGAGAGAGTCCTCCCACCTTACTGCTCCCATGGAAGGAAGTGAAAAACGCCATCAGCTGCCTGTGTGTGGATCACTCACTCTGAAAACAGCATTGTGAATTTACAGAGAAACATCGTGGGACACTCAGCCCAAGAAAACAGGTGACTGGGAGATTCATTCACAAGGATGGGAGAGTGCAGGGAATACACTAGAATCCAGAGTGCGGGAAGGACACACTCGCCAGGTTAGCACTAGACCTACAAGTGGTTATGCACCTTCCCCACAGACTTCCCATCCACTCAGTCGGGACAAGCCCAGAGTTGGGGCAAAGCTGTTGCTTGAGAGAGCAGGCTGTGTGGAGAGGAAGCAATTGTGAGAACCATACGGAACTCTCAGCTGCACTATACAGGGACTGCTCAGGGCCAGGTAGGGAATGGGCTGAGATATACCTTCCCGGGAATCTGCAGATGGGTACCTTGCCTCTGGAGGTCAGTGGGACCTGGGCACAGGAGTTGAACAGAGAGCAGGACACGCCTTTAGGGGTTACCAGCAATTGCCTCCATGGAACCCAGGCCAGTTCAGAAGAGCTGTGTTCATGGGTGTGATCTCAGCCCTGCAGTATGCCAGGCTGGCAGCCAGAGCCATCTTTAAAGTCTCCCACCTGGAGTTGTTACCTAGGTCTCTAGCTTCACCCCACCCCTGGCCTGGGGGCTCTTCGACCTGGGTGTGACAAGCTTCACCCTTGGTGACCAGGGACACCTGCATCCATGGGTTCCAGGTGGGACAAGATCCCTGAACTGTAGTGGCAGAACTTTTGTGTATTGGAAACAGTTTGCAGCCCATCCATCCAGTCCTGCTACCCCGGCTCTGGCCTCCTTCAAGTCTGCTACATGCTGGTCCTAGTGCCTACTCTTCAGGTCCCAGCCCTCCTGTACCCCAGAGATCAGTCATTTTGAAGGTTGCTGGTTATAGTGACTCATTTTGTAAAAGTACCAGTTCTCATGGCAACCGAATGCCTCAAGAGCCACATGCTGAACCAGAGGACCTCCCTCTAACCCTGCCCACTTCATTACGGAATTTTGCTCTATCCAAGAGTGCCTCCAGTGGCCACTATTCCCCCTGGTGGGAACATCCCCATGGTGGTGACTTCTGGGGATAGAGACACCCACCCACCTCGACTGGGGGTCTAGTGGGAGAAAAGGGGTGCACAACTGGAGAGCCCCCATCAGCCAGTGACACATGGAGATGCACATCAGAGGGCCAAACACACGTGCCTGGATAAGCAACCTCTGACCTGTGTAGAATTTTCCCAATTCAGCTCTTGCACTACAGCCAAAAGCAATTGTGTTTATACCCACACCTCAGGAGGAACAGGGCCAAAGTAACCCTTTGGAGCTACAAGGTCCTTCCCAAAGCTTGGGGCTTTCATATACCCAACCTGGGGGACCAGAGTCTGCCATGGGCACAACAGAATACTTAGCTATGAGGAAGCTGTGCTTTCATACCTTCAAGTACAATCCACCAGCTTGGAGCTCAACCTGAGAAAACAATCTGAATACACTCCACAGGAAGATGTGAAGACAACAGGTCAGAGATAACCCAAGAAGTCGACCAACCTTGCTAAAACACAACTAAGGCAATACAGACCAGTACTCCTCGCCCTGGCTCTGCCAAGGAACGAACCTCGAGGACTAGGAGACAGGGCCATAAACCGGCCCTAACACCCCAGCTCTCAACCAAGAGGCCAGATGAGAAAAAACCAGTGAAAGAACTCAGTGAACATGAAAAATCAGAGTGAAAAGTCACCCCCAAAAGAAATCATCACTTCCTGAGCAATGGATACCAACTCAAATGAAATGGGTAGAATGACAGAAGAGGAATTTTGTTTATGGATTATAAGAAAGTTCAATGAAATTCAAGAGAAAATTGAATCCCAGCACAAAGAAACCACAAGAAAAATGCAAGAAATGAATGAAAAATTTTCTAAAGAAATAGAAGTATTATGGAAAAATCAAATAGAAATTCTAGAAATGAAAGAAGCATTCAAGGATCTAAAAAATACAGTGGCAATCCTTAAGAATAGGCTGGACCATGCAGAGGAAAGAATTTCAGAGCTAGAAGACAACTCCTATGCGCTAAACAAATCAGTTGAAGAGAAAGAACACAAAAACAAGAGGCATGAACAAAGCATACAAGAAATGTGGGATTATGTAAAGAGGCCAAACATAAGGATCATAGGCATCCCTGAGGGAGAGGAAGAAAATTCGTGTGGGCTGGAAAATCTATTTGAAGGAATAATAGAGGAAAATTTCCATGGCCTAGCCAGAAATCTCGATATCCAAGTACAAGAAGCACACAGGACTCCTGGGAGACTCAACGTGAAAAGGCATTCACCACGCCACATAATTATTAGACTGACCAAAGTAAACACAAAAGAGGCACTCCTCAGAGCTGTAAGACGAAAAGAGCAGGTAACATACAAAGGGAAACCTATCGGATTAACTGCAGATTTCTCAGCTGAAACCTTACAAGCCAGAAGGGAATGGGGAGCCATCATCAGTCTCCTAAAACAAAACAAAGGCCAACCCAGAATTCTGTACCCTGCCAAACTAAGCTTCTTATATGAGGGAGAAATAAAGACTTTTCCAGACAAGCAATCAGTGATAGAATTTGCGAAATACAGACTGGCCTTGCAAGAAGTGCTTAGACCTGCATTGTACACTAACCAGCACAACAGATGCCCACCAATGTGAAACTATGCAAAAGCTAAAACTCCAGAACCCAGATTCCACAATGACACAAGAGGTAAAACAAAAGACACCACCCAATAGAATAATCAGAAATTTACCCCAAATATCAATTCTCTCAATAAATGTGAATGGCTTGAATTGCCGATTGAAGAGACATAGGCTGGCTGAATGGATTAAAAAATACAAGCCAAGTATCTGTTGTCTCCAGGAAACACACCTTACACACAAGGATGCATTCAGACTCAAGGTGAAAGGATGGAATACAATTTTCCAGGCTAATGGAAACCAAAAGAAATCTGGAGTAGCCATCCTTATTTCAGATGATATAAACTTTAAAGCAACAAAAGTAAAGAAGGACAAAAATGGACACTATATAGTGGTGAAGGGGAAAATCTTACAAGAGGATTTAACCATCCTAAATATTTATGCACCCAACACAGGAGTGCCCACATACATAAAGCAAATACTGCCTGATCTAGGCAACATAATTAATAGTAGTGCCATAATAGCAGGGGAATTCAATACTACACTGACGGAACAGGACAGATCCTCCAAACAGAAAATAAGCAAACAAACAAAGGACTTAAACAGGACTCTAGAACATTTGGGCCTAACAGATATCTATAGAACACTCCACCCAAATAACACTGAATATACATTCTTCTCATCAGCTCATGGAACTTTCTCTAAAATTGACCACATCCTAGGCCACAAAACAGATCTCAACAAATTCAAAAAAATAGAAATCATACCATGTGTCTTTTCGGACCACAGCAGAATAAAATTAGAAATCAATTCCAACAGAAACTCACACCTTCATCCAAAAGCATGGAAATTAAACAATCTGTTGCTGAATGACTATTGGGTCAAGGAGGAGATTCAAATGGAAATCAAAAGATTCTTCAAACTAAACAATAATGGGCATACAAGTTATCAAAATCTGTGGGATACAGCAAAAGCAGTCCTGAGAGGAAAACTTATCACCTTAAACATTCACATCCAAAAGACAGAAAGGTCGCAAATCAGTAAACTAATGAATCATCTTAAGGAAATGGAAAAGGAAGAGCAAAGCAATCCTAAAGCCAGCAGAAGAAAAGAAATAACCAAGATCAGAGCAGAATTAAATGAAATTGAGAACAAAAGAACAATACAGAAGATTAATAAAATGAAAAGTTGGTTCTTTGAAAAGATAAACAAAATAGACAGGCCACTTGCCAGGTTGACCAGAAGCAAAAAGGAAAGAACTCTAATAAGCTCAATTAGAAATGAAAAAGGAGAGGTCACAACTGATATCATGGAAATACAAAACATCATCTTCGAATACTACAAAAATCTCTATGCCTACAAACACAAAAATGTGGAGGAAATGGACAAACTCGTAGAAACATACTACCTCCCTAGGCTCAACCAGGACAAATAGAATTCCTAAACAGACCAATATCAAGCACTGAAATTGAAGTAGTAATAAAATATCTTCCAACAAAAAAAGTCCTGGACCAGATGGGTTCACACCTGAATTCTACCAAGCCTACAAAGAAGAACTGGTGCCTATACTGCAGAAATTATTTGAAAACAACCAGAAGGATGGAATCCTCCCAAACTCATTCTACAAAGCCAATATCACCTTGATACCAAAGCCAGGAAAGGACACAACAAGAAAAGAAAACTACAGACCAATATCCCCTATGAATACAGATGCAAAAATTCTCAATAAAATCCTTGCAAACCGAATTCAAATGTACATCAAAAAAATAACTCATCACGAACAGATGGGCTTCATTCCTGAGATAAGGGATGGTTCGACATACGCAAATCTATAAATGTAATTCACCACATAAATAAAAGCAAGAACAAAAATTATATGATCCTTTCAATAGATGCAGAAAAGGCTTGTGACAAAATCCAGCAACCTTTTATGGTAGGAACTCTTAACAACATAGGCATAGATGGCTCATACCTCAAAACTATTAAAGCCATATACGATAAACCCACAGCCAATATCATACTGAATGGGGAAAAATTGAAAGCATTCCCCCTTAAAACTGGCACCAGACAAGGGTGCCCACTATCTCCACTTCTATTCAACATAGTGCTGGAAGTCCTGGCCACAGCAATCAAACAAGACAGAGGAATCTGGGGTGTCCAAATGGGGGCAGAAAAAGTCAAACTTTCACTATTTGCAGATGATATGATATTATATATAGAAAACCCCAAAGATTCAACCAAGAGATTACTAGAATTGCTAAATGAATTCAGCAGTATCTCAGGATACAAAATTAATGCACACAAATCCTTAGCCTTCATATATGCTAATAACAATCAAGCCGAGAAACAAATTAAAGATGCAGTACCTTTCACAATAACACCAAAGAAAATTAAATATTTAGGAACATATCTAACTAAGGAGGTCAAAGACCTATATAGAGAGAGCTATGAAACACTGAGAAAAGAAATTGCAAAGGATGTAAACAGATGGAAAACCCTACCATGCTCGTGGATAGGCAGAATCAACATTGTAAAAATGGCTTTGCTACCTAAAGTGATTTACAGGGTCAATGCAGTCCCTATCAAAATACCAGCATCATCTTTTGCTGATCTATAAAAAATAATTCCATGCTTCATGTGGAACCAGAGAAGACCGCGTCTAGCCAAAGCAATCTTAAGCAAAAAGAACAAATTGGGAGGCATCTATCTATCAGACTTCAAACTATACTACAAGGCTATAGTAACCAAAACAGCATGGTATTGGCACAAGAACAGAGACGTAGACCAACGGAACAGGACTGAAAACCAAAATATAAAACCAACCTCATACACTCACCTGATCTTTGACAAATTCCACAAAAAATTCACTGGGGGAAAGATTCCCTATTCAATAAATGGTGCTGGGAAAACTGGATGGCCATATGTAGAAGACTGAAACTAGACCCACACCTCTCACCTCTCACAAAAATCAACTCACAGTGCATAAAAGATTTAAACCTAAGACCTGAAACCAGAAGAATTCTTGAAGAAAATATTGGAAAAACTCTTATGGACATTGGCCTAGGCAAAGAATTTATGAAGAAGACCCCCAAAGCAATCTCAGCAGCAACAAAAATAAATACATGGGACCTGATCAAATTGAAAAGCTTCTGCACAGCCAAGGAAACTATCACTAGAGTGAACAGACAACTTACAGAATGGGAGAAAATATTTGCATGCTACACCTCGGATGAAGGGCTGATAAGCAGAATCTATACAGAACTTAGGAAAATCAACAAGAAAAAATCAAACAACCTTTGCCCAAAAATGGTCAAAGGACATGAACAGAAACTTTTCAAAAGAATACAGTATAATGGCCAGCAAACATATAAAAAATTGTTCAACTTCTCTAATCATCTGGGAAATGCAAATCAAAACCACAATGACATATCACTTAACTCCAGTGAGATTGGCTCATATCAAAAAATCCCCAAACAACAAATGTTGGCTGGGATACGGACATATAGGGACACTCATACACTGCTGGTGGGACTGCAAATTAGTACAACCTCTATGGAAAGTAATATGGAGATACCTCAAAGAACTAAAAGTAGAATTACCATTTGATCCAGCAATCCCACTACTGGATATTTACCCAAAGGAAAAAAAGACATTCTGTAATAAAGACATCTGCACATGAATGTTTATAGTAGAACAATTCACAATTGCAAAGATGTGGAAACAACCCAGGTGCCCATGAATACACGAGTGGATTAATAAAATGTGGTATATGTATACCATGGAGTATTACTCAGCAATAAAAAACAACAGTGAATTAACACATCTGGTGTTATCCTGGTTGGAGCTAGAGCCCATTCTTCGAAGCAAAGTGTCACAAGAATGGAAAAACAAGCGCCACTGGTACTCACCATCAAATTGGTACTAACTGATCAACACACCACACGTGGCAATAATATTCATTAGGGGGCAGGCAGATGGGAGGGTGGTTGAGGGGATGGGAAAACTCTTACTGAATGGATGCAGGGGGCACAGTTTGGGGGATGTCCACGATTGTACCCCTGACACGGGCAGTGCATGGGCAATATATATAGCCAAAGTGTTGTACCCCCATAATATTCTGAAATAAAAAAAGAAAAGACAAACAAAATTGACAGACCACTGGCTAAAGTAACCAAGAAAATAAGAGAGAGGATTCAAATAAGCTCAATCGGAAATAAAAAAGGAGACATTACAACTGATGCCACAGAAATGCAAAAGATCATCTGAGACTACGACAAACATGTCTATGCACACAAACTAGAAAATCTAGAGAAAATGGATAAATTTTTGAAAACACATAACCTTGCAGGATTGAATGAGGAAGACATAGAAATCCTGAACAGTGGCAAGATTGAATCAGTAATAAAAAATCTCCCCCCCAAAAAGCCCAAGACCAGACAGATTCACAGCTGAATTCTACCAGACATACAAAGAAGAACTGATATCTACCCTACTGAAACTGTTCCATAACATAGAGAAGGAGGGAATCTTCCCTAACTCATTCTATGAAGCCAACGTCATCCTGATAGAAAAAAACAGGAAAGGACACAACAAAAAAAGAAAACTACAGACCAATATCCCTCATGAACATTGATACAAAAATCCTTAACAAAATATAAGCAAACAGAATCCAACAGCACATCAAAAAGACAAATGGTGCTGGGAAAATTGGGTAGTTACATGTAGAAGACTGAAACAGGATCCGCACCTCTCAGCTCTCACAAAAATCAACTCATGATGGATAACAGACTTAAACCTAAGGCATGAAACCATAAGAATTCTAGAAGAAAACATTAGAAAAACTCTTATAGACATTGGCCAATGCAAAGAATTAATGAAGAAGACTCGAAAGCAATCACAGCATCAACAAAAATAAATAAATGAGATCTGATCAAATTAAAAAGCCTCTGCACAGCCAAAGAAACTATCACTAGAGCAAATAGATAACCTACAGATGGGAGAAAATATTTGCATATTATCAAAATATACATCTGATAAAGGGCTGATAACTAGAATCTATATAAAACTCAGGTAAATCAGCAAGAAAAAATAAACAACCCCATTAAAAAGTGGGCAAAGAACATAAACAGAAACTTTTCAAAAGAAGATAGACTAATGGCCAAGAAACATATGAACAAATGCTCAACATCTCTAATCATCAGGGAAATGCAGATCAAAACCACAATGAGGTATCACTTAACTCCAGAGAGAATGGCTTTTATCAAAAAGTCCCAAAACAACAAATGATGGCATGGATGTGGAGAGATAGGAACTCATACACTGCTGGTGGGGCTGCAAACTAGTACAACCCCTATGGAAAGTAACACGGAGATACCTCAAAGAACTAAAAGTAGAACTACCATTTGATCCGGCAATCCCACTACTGGGCATCTACCCAAAGGAAAAAAAGACATTTTATAATAAAGATGTCTGCATTCAAATGTTTATAGCAGCACAATTCACAATTGCAAAGATGTAGAAACAACCCAAGTGCCCATCAATACATGAGTGAATTAATAAAATGTAGTATATGTATAAATACCATGGAGTACTACCCAGACACAAAAAACAATGGTGAAGTAACACCTTTTGTATAATCCTGGATCGAGCTGGAGCCCATCCTCCTAAGTGAGGTATCACAAGAATGGAAAAACAAGCAACACATATACTCACCACCAAACTGGTACTAATTGATCAACACTTATTTGCATATATGAAAGTAACATTCATTGGTTGTCGGGCAGGTGGTGGGGGGAGGAGGAGATGTATATTCATACCTAATGGGTGTGGTGTGCACTTGTCTGGGGGAGGGGCATGCTCGTAGCTCTGATTCAGGTGGTGCAAAGGCAACATATGCAACCTAAATGTCTGTAGCCCCGTAGTAATCTGAAATTTTTAAAAAAAGATAATTTACCACAATCAAATGGGTTTCATCCCAGGGATGCAAAGATGGTTCAATATGTGCAAATCAATAAATGTGATTCACCACATAAACAGAATTTTTTAAAAAAACCATGTGATCATTGCAATAGATGTAGAGGAAGCACTCAATAAAATCCAGCATCCTTTCATGATAAAAACCCTTAACAAATTAGGCATAGAAAGAACACACCTCAAAATAATATAAGCCATATATGATGGCCAAGATCATCCTGAATGGGGTAAAATTGAAAGGATCCCCCTTAAGAAAAGGAACAAGACAAGGATACCCATTTCACCATTTCTATTCAACATAGTATTAGAAGTCCTAGCCAGAGCAATAAGGCAAGAGAGAGAAATAAAGGGCATCCAAATCTGGAAAGAGGAGGTCAAATTATCCCTGTGTGCCAAAGATATGATCTTATACCTGAAAAGTTCTAAAGAATCCTCCAAAAGACTCCTAGAATTGATAAATATATTCAGTAAAGTCTTTGGTTACAAAATTAATGTACACAAATCAGTAGTATTTCCTTACACTAATAACAGCCAAGCTGAGAAATCAAATCAAGAACTCAATAGCATTTACAACAGCTGCAAAAAAACAAACAAACAAAGAAATTAGGAATATAATTAACCAAGGGGGTGAAAGATCTCTTCAAAGAGAACTACAAAACACCGATGAAAGAAATCATTGATGACACAAATGGAAAAATATTCCATGCTCATGTATTAGAAGAATCAATATTGTTAAAATGTCCATACTCCCCAAAGGGATTTACAGATTCAATGCAATTCTCACCAAAATACCAATGTCACTTTTTCACAGAATTAGAAAAAATAATCTTAAATTTCATATGGAATCAAAAAAGAGCCCAAATAGCCAAAGCAATCCTAAGCAAAAAAAAAAAAAAAAAAAAAAAATGTGGAGGTATCACATCATTGACTTCAAATGATACTATAAGGATATATTAATCAAAACAGCATGGTACTGATATAAAATTAGACACATAGATGAATGGAACAGAATAGAGAATCCAGAAATAAAACTATACACCTGCAGCAAATGGATCTTTGACAAACCAGACAAAAACATACAATGGGGAAAGGTCTACCTATTAAATAAATGGTTCTGGGAAAATTGGAGAGCCACACACAGAAGAATGAAATGGGATCCCTATCATTCACTATACACAAAAACTAATTCAAGGTGGATTACAGACTTAACTGTAAGAACTGAAACCATAAAAATTCTAGAAGAAAACTTAGGAAAAACTCTTCTGAACATTGGCATAGGCAAAGAATTTATGACTAAGACCCCAAAAGCAAATACAACAAAAAATAAATAAATAAATGGGACTTAAGTGAGCTAAAAAGTTTCTGCACAGCAAAAGAAATAACCAACAGAGTAAATAGAAAACTTAAGGAATGTGAGAAAATACTCACAAACGTACATCTTACAAAGGACTAATACCTAGAATCTACAAGGAACTCAACTATATCAGCAAGAAAAAACAAATAACCCATTAAAGAGTGGGCAAAGGACGTGAGTAGACATTTTCAAAGTAAGATACACATTTGAAAAAATGCTCAACATCACTAATCATCAGAGAAATGCAAATTAAAACCACCATGAGATAACACCTTACCCTGTCAGAATGGCCATTATTAAAAATTCAAAAAACAATAGATATTGGTGTGGATGCAGAGAGAAAGGAACACATATATACTGTTGGTGAGAATGTAAATTAGTACAACCTTTATGGAAAACAGTATGGAGATTATTTTCCAAATTAAGAAGAAGAAAATGAAAGAAGAAAAAAATCTATAATATGTAAAAATGATGCCAGTCAGATATTAAGTACTTCATGGCAAAAGAAAAAAATATGTAGAGAAAACTGTGAAAAGAGTCACCAAAAGTGATGGAGGGTCTCCAGAACTCCTGCTCATCTATAGCCAAATCAACAGTAGTCTCCTGAGCCATTTGAACAGGCATTTTCTGCTGGCAAAGTGATTGTCACAATAGTCTGTTGCTGGCACTTCTAGCTCAAGAATTCTGTAATCTACTATTTTGAGAAACACAATGCCACAAGTATTTTTGAGTTCATCACAAACATTTACTTCCCACTTTGTGGAGACAGTGGCTGGCCGTGGCATTCCAGAGCCAGCTCTGCCTGCAATGGCATTGGTGCCTAGGTAAGTCCCTTAATGTCTCTGGGCTTCACCGCTCCATCAGCCAAATGTGGATGATGCCTACACGGCCTAACCCACATGGTTATTGTTAGAATCCAAAAAGATCATGTGTGTGGAAGAACTTTGTAAAGACTCAAAGCTATACACAAGTGTGATTTGGGGTGCATTGTTATTTTTGTATGCTTGCAAAAGTATCCAGCTCCTGGGACCTAGATTCCCTGAAAGATTCCATGCGAAACATGAAATGTCCTCCCTCTGTTCTGATGGTGAGAAAAAGATCGCCTTCAATTACTGTTAGAATTTCAAGGCCTTTCTTACAATGAAAAAAATCACTGTAGACTGCATTTGAGTAGCTTTATATTGCTGTATTTCTGTACCAAATAACTCTCAGCCTTTTATTAACTGTTCTACTGAGTACTATTTATCAGAGAGGCAGGTGTATTACCTGATAATACAACAAGCTTTGGTGGATGTATGAGTTGTTTTATTTTTTTATGCCCATAATCAGTTCCCAGAGCATAATAAAACAAAAGGTTTATTTCTCCCACCAACCCTTTGCTGTTTTTTTCCTAGTACTGAAGCTATAAATTATCAACCTTCAGAAATAACTGTTGCCGTTTAATAAGAAATATAAAATATACTCTCATCTAACAAGGGACCCGATAGATAAAAAACAAACAAAGTATTCTTTAAGTTTGGTGACACGAAGAAAGATGAGTACAAGCAGGTAGGTGTATTACAGTTAGCAGTGGGCATGACCCTGGGAAACAGCTAAAAGAGACCTCATTTAGATGTCATAAAGTGGAGATCACACATCATTTTTCTAAAATGCAGTTGCAGGCATCTTATCTTACCTTCTCCTGAGCTTTGCAATTCCCCAAATTGTCAAAGCCAAGAAAAGAAGCACCTTATCATTTGGATGTAGAGGCATAAAAGCAAAAACAAGGGCAAATCTGTTTCATTTGCAGAGTTCAGAGACTTGGCATAACCGCAGAGGCTGCGAAAACTTGACAACCCAACCGCCTTGCTGCGCTTTCTCCTGTCCCTCCCCAAACACTCACGTCCCTGCTCTTATCCCAGGGTTCTCAGGCCTGGGACTGGCTGCACCTGACTTGTTCCCTGCAGAACTTATAGTCATCACAGCCTCTGATTTTGAATATTTGATATTAAAAAATAAAAATCATTTTAGTACATCCTATTTAATAAATATAAATCATGCTTATGTCTCTGTGACAAATGCTGTAAGTTAAAGATTACTAAATCCTTACGTGCCTTGCTTTGGAGAAACAAATGAAATCTACAAACCTGAGATCTTATTAGAAATGCAGAATCTCTATTGAGTGAGCAAGAAGCCAGACATAAAAGAATACATACTGTATGACTCCATTTATGTAAAATTTTAGAAAAGGTGAGATTAATCTATAGTGACAGAAAGTAGATAAGTGATTTTTCTGGGGCTAGGAGGTGAGAAATTGTGGACCTCATTGATTTTAAAGGGGCATGAAGAAACTTTATAGAGTAATGAAATGTTCTATATCTTGATTGTTGTGTGCTTACATAGGTGTACACATTTGCCAAAACTCATCAAACTCTTCACTCAAGAATAGTGCATTATGTGGCCAGGTGTGGTGGTTTACGCCTATAATCCTAGCACTTTGGGGGGCCAAGGTGGGAGGGTTGCTTGAGGTCAGGAGTTTGAAAATAGCCCTAGCAAGAGTGAGACCCCATCTCTACAAAAAATAGAAAAATTAGCTGGGCGTGGTGGTGCATTCCTGTAGTTCCAGCTACACGGAAGGCTGAGGCAGGAGGATCCCTTGAGCCCAGGAGTTGGAGGTTGCAGTGAGCTATGATGATACCACTGCACTCTAGCCCAGGTGACAGAGTGAGACCCTATCTAAAAAAAAAAAATAGTGCATTTTCTTGTATGTAAATTATACTTTAAGAAGTGAAAAAGAAAGAAACCCCCAAACTCAGCTCCACCTCAGACCTTTTGAATCAGAATCTGCATTTCAACCAAATCCCCAGATGGACATGCACTCACTGAAGTTTGAGAATCTAAGGATTAGAGAACCGATCCTCAAATTGGTTGTGCACTGGAATCACCCGAGAAGCTATAAACATTACTGATGCCTGGGGTCCCACCCTCTGAGATTGTGATAGACTTGGTATAAGGTTTACTCTCAGCACTAAGATTTTTAAAAGCTAACCAAATGATTCCAAAATGCGTCAAAGTGTGAGAACTTTTCATTAGAGTAGTGGTTCTCAAAGTGGGGTCTCCAGAGCGGCAGCAGCAGCATCTCCTGGGAACTCATGAGAAATGTAAAATCTCAGGCTTCGCCTTACATCTACTGGATCAAAAACTCTCGGTGTGGAATCCAGCAATCTGCTTTCACAAACCCTCTAGATGATTCCGATGCATACTGAAGTTTAAGAATCACTGATCTAGACCTAGGAAGATGTTTCCGCAAATTCCTAGATCTTCAAACTCTCTCCATGAGTCTGCGTCAGCACCCCTTAGGGAGTGTCTAAAAATCACCTTCATTTGAAATTCATGGCTGTTGGTCTTATAAAAGAGACACTCAGCACATTGGCTTGACGAAGATCTCACAGTGCGACAACCAAACCATCGCCATGTCTAGATTCCCTCCTAGTAACTAGCCCGGTGTTTGCTGGAAGAAAGAGCAGGAAGACAAATGGGGCACGATACCATTTTGACATATTAACCAAAACTTTTTTTAAGATCTGTTTCGAAGTACCCCTGTCCCTCTTCCCCCAGTTGGCATACTCTGTATTGACACCTCAGGAAGTGGACAGTGCTAAGAAAGCAGAGGGAGGAAAAGGGAGTTGGTTCTTTAGGATTTCAAAAGCCAAGCCCATAAATGTAAATAAGCAGCACTCGGAACATGAAATATTAGATTTCCCAACAAAATACATGATGACTTAGAGAAAGGCTTATAGTCCCAAAGGCTAAATCAAGATTCTCCCAGTGAGGAAAGAAAAGTCAAAAACAAAGCAATGTGTTTTTACCCAAACGATGGGTCCCTGGGAGAGGGAGCTCCAGGGGGGGGGGGGGGGGGGGGGGGGGGGGGGGGGGGGGGGGGGGGGGGGGGGGGGGGGGGGGGGGGGGGGGGGGGGGGGGTTTTTTTTTTTTTTTTTTTTTTTTTTTTTTTTTTTTTTTTTTTTTTTTTTTTTTTTTTTTTTTTTTTTTTTGGAAAAATGGAGGTTATGTCTGCCTCTGCTAGATGGGATCCGTGTAGATTAACTTGCTCTTGAATAAGGGTGTAATAAAATTGTTACATTCAAAAATTCATAAGTTAGAGCTTAATTGAGTTGGCACTAGATTGGTGCCTGTAGGGAAATCTGGTTTCTAGGTAATGAGATAAATTTAAAGCCAATAACATAAATTTGAAAAGCCAAACATAAATTGAAAAAGAATCAAGGGCTAGAAAACTGTCACAGGTGTAAGAAACTATGAAGGGAAGGACTATGAGCGATCAAGCAAAATGCAAGTTCTAACAATTAGAATGTGCAACTTCAAGTCCAGAAGAAGTACTGGATCAGCCAACACATGGAACAGTACACCACGAAGAGGGACTGAAATGCTCTTCTTCAGATAAAGTCTAAAATGAAGCAGTTGCATTAGTGAGCAGATTTAAACTGAGATCCAATTGATATATGCTGAGCTCCTATAAGTACTGAGCATATTTATAGTTTTTGGTCACATGGAAGGACCTTATTCATTATATTTGAAAGACTGATTTACAAAATAAAGTGACCCAATAGAGATTGCAAGGCTATTCTGAGCCCAATAAACGGCAATCTTCTCAAATAAATTGCATCTTCTCATGGCCTTGTTTCATCTCCTTTGGCTGCCTTTTCTTCTGAGGCTTGTCCAGACCAGCATTGCGTCTTATAGCTGGATTGACTACTTTATGACTGGAATATTATTTGCCCTCTACTAATGTATAAGCCCCATAAGTCAAGTTTACTAGCGCATGTTTAACCACGCGCAACAACTGATGACTCTTCTGCAAAAGCTTAGTGCTGACTTTGTTTTTCATGATTACTGTTTGTTCCAAATAAAGTTTGTCAAAAATAGTCTTCAGTTCTTCTCCTTCCTCTCTCTCTTTTACCACCCTTAAAGTTGCCATCAATCCTACATTCTGCTTCCTGAAGATCTATGCTTTGCATCACTGTTGTTTAAGCCATCGCCTTCTCTTGTATAGACACTTGCAGTGGTCTTCTAGCCAATAAGGTGCCCATTGGCTGCCCCTCCATCAGACTGATCTTTCAAAATGCTTTTCCAATCATGTCATTTGTCACTTAATATACCTCCATCATTCCTGCATCATCACAGAATGAAATCCACACTGTTTAGCCTGATAATCAAGGTCCTTCACGTTCCATAAGCTCAGTGAAAACGGGAGGTTATGACCACCTTATTTACTAATGCACATAGTAGGTGTTCAATTAATATTTGGTAAATAGTTCTGCTATTCTTGAACCTGCCTCTGCCAACATTACAACTCTCTCCTGTCCCCCCTTGAATCTTTCAGTCTATGCACCAGCTACACAAAACTCCTTGTAGTTCCTAAACAAGCCATATCTCAGTGCCTTTGCCTGTTCCTTCCTTCTGCCTAGAATGCTCATCCTTCCAGAAGAAACATTAAACTGATTTTACTGAGAGTTAATTTGAACACTGAATCCTCATCACCTGGTTTCCAAGGAGGGTTGGTTTTGCCCTTATATGCTCAGGGAAATTTGACCACTTCCTTCACCTGTTGCCACAAGAATGGCTTCTAGATGCTTGGCCCCACAGCTTGCTCTCTAGTCGGAGGCCTGGGCATCCCTCATCAGCCACCTCGGCATTCCATGTCACATCAGGGTGGCAGAGAGCATGACAATCCTTCCCTTGAAGGTGGGAAGATTCCCTTCCACATTTGGGGAATGCTGAGTTGAAAGTTTATGAATTGAACTTTGCAAAAGGCCAACCTATCACCCACGGGAAGGAGAGGGTAGAGGATGAGGTTAGAAAAGCAACTCTTTACTTTCAGCTAGGAAATTTCAGTAAAATTGTAAGTATGCTTTGGTAATAAGATCTTCATGTATAACCAAAATGATAGCTTAATTATAAAAGGTATCATAAGAAGACAGATATTCCTTGTTCTTTATCTCTATGTGTGTATTTTAGAGCAAGGTACTTCCTAGTTGTACTCCAAATAAATGAATGTAATCATAAGGATATGATAATTACTCACATTGATTGAGCACTTACTATATGTCAGAAACTTCCCTAAGGGCTTTCATACATTAAACTAAATTCTCAGAACAATCTTAGGAACTACAAATGATTGTCACAGTCATTTTACAGAAAAGTTACAAGTTACAGGAACTTGCCCATGGTCACACAGCTAGCAAATGTCAGAGTCAGGATTTGAATCCAGTCCTTCTGGCTCCAGGGCCTCAAACAGATCATATAACCTTCCACAGGCCACAGATGAGGAAGAACCTATTTCAACTGGTTATATTCACCTTAGTCACATTACCCTAATAACACTTTATAGTCTGCTTCCATTGTTCAAGCATCAGGCATGATTTCACCACTGCAAATTTCTAATGTAGTTACCCATCGAGCAATAGAATTTTAATGAAAATTATTCCCATTCAGTGTAATATGACATATTACATGTACTGATGTATCACTAACACAACATTTCTTAAAATGAGTTGTTTGGGCCCAAAGCGGTACAAAGTAGTTCACGTACACCTACATTTGAGGATGATATTAAAAATATTTCATAACTGACAGGCCTAGGCACGGGCTGGTCAGAACACCTGTCCTAGAGCATGCCTGCCGGCCATCGCCCAACTTCAAAAGATTGTGCCAACACTCAAACTTCACACTGTTCTCCCATCAGAATGGAACCCTTTTGAGGGTAAACACATTACAACACGTTTTTGTGTTTGGCTACAAAAGGAGAAGTTTCTGTATTACTGGAAGTTTTTTCAAATAGGTGAATAAATGAATAGAATCATTTGAGTCTAAAATGTAAGCACAAGGGACATGTACCAGCCGTCTCACCAAGCCCTCACAACCCATCCTCAAACCAGTCAGGCAGTTCATCTGGGCAGCGATTTCCTTCAAAAGTAAAACAGACAATAAATGCAGTCACTGCTTTTTGGTGACATGAAGTCATGAACGGTGACAGAAAGCTCTGAGTAGCACAAGTTCTGATATCTGCCGTCCTCTCCCACCCCTTGCCCCACACCCTGTGCCCCAGCTGTGTTGTTCTCAGAGCACGCCTTGACCTCACCACTGTTCTTTCACTTGTTTGTCCATTCACTCATCCATCCAGAATTTTCTATATGCCAGTACATTTTTCCAATTCCACCTATCTTTTGATTCCAGCCTTGATTTTTTTAATTGAAACTTTTCCAAGAGGATCTTCATGATTAGCTGTCAGAAATGCTCATTTGAGCATGTTTTTTCTTAAGTCCCTCATTTCACATTATTTGTACCCTAATTATTTGTGAACTGAATGAGAAATCTCCCCAGAGTGTAGGCACCAAGAAGTCAGAGAAAACCTTGTTTATGCCTTTTTGCCACACAGAATGTCCTTATTTATTATATTTTGAAAGAGTGGAGTCTATCTAAATGAATAGTGTATTAGTCAGGGTTCTCCAAAGAAACATAATCTATAGGGAAATATATATATGTATATATAAAGAAGATCTATTATGAGAAATTGGCTCATAAGATTATAGAGGCTGAGAAGTCCCACAGTCTGCCTCTGCAGGCTGGAGAAGCAGGAAAGCTGGTAGTGTAATTCAGTCTAAGTCCAAAGGCCTAAGAACCAGGGCAATGATGGCACAAATCCCAGACCAAGGGCAGGAGAAGGTGAGGTGACATGTCCCAGCTCAAGCAGTGAAGCAGAAAAAAGGGGTGAATTCCTCCTTCCTCAGCCCTTTGTTCCATTCAGAACCTCAGTGGATTGGATAATGTCCACCCATGTTAAGGAGGGCAGTCTACTGAATCCACCAATTCAAATGCTCATCTTATCTGGAAACACTCTCACAGACACATCCAGAAACAATGTTTAAACTGGCACCCTGTGGCCAGTCAAATTGACCCCCAAAATTAACCATAAGTAGTAGTGACTATCAGTTCTAATGCCACTTGCAAAAGGGAATATTCTGTCTCCCCAACTAGACTGTGTGCTCTTCAAGAACAGTTACCATGTCTTCAATTTCTCTTCTAGTCCCCATTACACAAATGTGCACGTGCATACCACACATGTGCACACGTACCTAGTTTAGGGCTCTACAAAAAAAGTTTCAGCTGTCACATTTCTGTAACATCAACCATAGCAGAAAGCAGCATTGGTGATTTTTTGGAAAACTATAAAAATATTCCACCATCTGCCATGAATATAAAAAGTGATGAGTGATTTCCAGTTTCTTAGGAACCTAGGTATAAACAATGAAATGGGAAAGAATCAGGAAACTCACAATTGGAAAACACACTTGGATTCAGTATAACTGAAAAGAAAGTTACAGAAAAGGATCAATTCATGGTAGACTAAAGCCAACCAAAAATCAGGGCTGGAACTAATAACAATTTTTGTCATTCCAAAAGTTTCCTTGACACTTGTAGACTTTGAAAAATTTACTCCTAATAATGCTATGAAGATGGTACTATATTGACTGATTTTATCTTTATTCTTCAGGGAAAGGAAAGAACAAGAACCACAGAACAAAATACCAATTAAAATGATTAGCCAGGTAAATTGATAAAGATGAGCCCTGGGCTGGAACTCAGAGTGCCTGTGTTCAAATCCCTCTGTATTCCTCAGTATACACCTTTGAGCAAAGCACCTAACCTTGCTGAGTCTCAGTCTTTACATCTCTAAAACAGGAATATTAAGAATATTCTATCTTTTTTGTGGTTTACTTTTATGATCAAATAAAATATTGTTTGGTAAATCACACTGAAAACTATAAAATGTGAAAATGTAACATGGTAAAATTAGAAATTGGTGAATACAAATAATGCAGACTGCAACCATATTCTGTAAACAGAAGAAAATGTCCCATTTGTTCTGACAAAAGATTTTCTTCTTTCTAATGTATATCGGTGGTCTTAAATCACATTAAAAATCAAATCTCATTTGGTTTGACAATAAATTACATCATTTAATAAAATGAAATTTAGTGGAAACCAGAGCTGTTCTGGAAAATCATGAACATAAATGGGTATGTACAGACATGGAGATGACTGGGTCTGGAGAGAGAAGACTAGGGTTAGTAGGAGTGCCCTAGTACTGTCTTTAGATGTTTGTCAGTAGATACCAACAAGTCCCATTTCTTCCATGAAGAGTTCCCAAGCTGCCCCCGGTCTCAACCACGCTGATCTTCCCCTCTGAACTCCTACAGCATATACACCATGTAACTGAAACTCCGATTACATATGCTCTTCTTTGATATTGCTTAGCTGTGCCACTTCAGAAGACACTGGACCATCCTTGTGGGTCAAGAGCCATGGCTTGTCCTTCCGCATGACTCATGATGCCAGGCAGAGGGCTGGGCTGGGAACAGAGTCCATATCAGTGGGTGTTTGGTGATTAATATATCATTTCGTACAAAGCTGTTATGATATGGCCCTAACAACTTGGCTCCATGTCTCCACTGAGAATCAGTCAAGACAGAAAAAGGCTGGATTTGCAGAAGGATCAAACGAAGAAAACTCCTGACCATGTAATCATCTTTTTCCCCATTACCTCTTCATTGGGAGTCTTTAGCAATCAATCAGTCATGAATCCATCCACAACTCTCAGAGCACAATCTCACCAGGAGACCCAAGGCAGCAGGGGGTAGGGGAAAGACTAGGCTGGTGGCCGGCGAGCCAAGTTCTCATCTCTGTCACTACTAGCTGTGGGCAGGTGGGAAAGGATCACCTCTTCTAGACCTTGGAGTTCCATCTGTAAAATAAAGTGGTTGGATCAGATGGTTTCCAAGAACCTCTTGCAATTCTAAACTCCATAAAAGTAGGGCACTGAAAGAGGTAGCTTACTGGATTCTCACCGGTGATTCAGTAAATACACTTGAAGCATGAGAGACAAATGGATTAAGTGGTAAATGTTGGCAGATCTTGATGAAAACCCAAAAATGGGATTTTTACTTCCAACTGCAACTGCTTTTTCTTTCCAAAAGCGTGACTGTGATTGGGAATCAGGCACTCAGAGAAGTGCAGATGAATACACAGACCCCGCATCACAGAAGGAAAAAACAGAGCCCTGGATGCTTGAAAATTTTACACACATAGTAATAGGCTTCATGAAACACAAAAATTAAATCAAATCGCTCTTCAACAAGAAATTCACCTTTATGAACAAATACAGCCTGAGGCATTTTCAGAGTTCAGGGAAGGGCAGAATTGAGGTTACATTTGCAAAATCTCCCAGCAATGCATAAATGAGTTAGGCTATAAATGAACACTAGATTTGTTTCAACCCTAAGAGCTTCTATAAAGCATAAAAGCTTTTAACTCCCTGTGAATAATACTTTCCCATAAAAAATCTGTCTTCCTGAGCTCTATTTCTGTAATTTCTGTATCTATAATTTGGAAGCCTTGTTGTTATTTTAAGATACGGTAAAAAGTAGTTTCAAAGAAATAGTTCTCACAAGCACATTTGCATGCTGAGACAGTTAACTACCATCATGTTTTCTCAGTAAAAACTCCCCAGATCTTCCATTTGTCAATCACAGATTCAACTTAATTCCTGCTTATCATTCCTCCGTCTCTTCCACTATCCATCCCTACCCATCCTTCAAAGCTCAGCTTTCCAAAGCATTCCCTACTAATTCAGGCCACATTGACCTAGCCCTCCAATTATGCTGAAGAATACCTGGTAGGACATCTTGATAGGGGTACACAAATAAAGAGATTCTGATGGCAAAATAACAGCTGGATCCTACAAATAGGTAGTATGATGTAGCATTTAAGAGTGAGGGCTCCGGAGTCAGAATCCCTGGGTTTGAATGCTGGCTCCCCCTTCCTAATTGTGTTATCCACTTTGTGCCTCAGTGTCTCTGAAATCTGCAAAATAGGGATAATAGCTCTGCCTACTTCACAGGGTGTTATCAAGATTAAATAAGTGGATGCGTGAAAAGTGTTTAGTAAGCATATGCCTATTATATAGTGAGCATCCCATAAATGCTATTACTAGTATCAATTTGGTTTGGATTAATAGCAATTTTCTCTGTGATGTGGGACTCACACTCAGTTGTTTTTGCTATAGACAGACCAGTTACTTGACAAATAAGAAACAATACAGAAACAGACTAGAGTTATAGCTAAGGAGAAAGAAAGGAAAACAATAAAACTAGTGGGATTTTGAGTTAAAAAAAGAACTGCTTAAAGAAAGGGCTTGATGTGTTAGGATGAGACTCAAGGAGGTGGGGTTTCTGGGTGGGGGGAAAAAAGAAATGGATAAACAAGCTTAGTGTCCAAGGATTGTGTGAAAGGGAAGGGCCTTAGAGAGTCATCATAGTTGACCTGGACTGAACTAAAAGAGAAGCCAATTATCTCTTTCAAGCAAAACAGGGCCATGCTCTACATCTGCACTGACAAACTCTACCAAAGATGTATCAGTCAGGACAGGCTAAGATTTGTTATAATAACAGTCACCCCCCAAGATCTCAATGACTTAAAACAATAAAGATTTCTCTCTCTCATACTACATGTCTACACTAGCCAGCAGGAGGCAGAGGCCTCTGCTCATCTTAATCACTCAGGGACTCAGTGCTAGAAGCTCCCACGTTGTCTGATACCATCATCTCAAAACAATGCTCCACAGCTTTCCACAGCAGGGAAAGAAAGGAGATTTGTGCATTATCACTTAAACGGTTCTGTAAAGACGTAGCACATTATTTCCACCAACATCTTATTGGCCATGACAAGTCACATGCCCATGCCTAATTTTAAGGAGTTAAGCACTCAGGAGGAAAAGAATAGAAATTTGGATAAGCACTAGTAATATCTAGTACCAGTAAAGCATGTACCACAGATTCTTCACACTCTAGTACAGAGCTCTGAATAGCTGAGTGGTAATAAAAATTATAACAGACACTTCTGTTGAGCACCAGTATATGCCAGACACAGATTCTTTTGTGCTCAATAAATGGTAGCTATCAGCATTGTCATTCTCATTATTATTCTAATTCTAAACACAACCCTGCAAAGTGTCACTGTCTCTGCTTCACAGGTAAGAAAACTGAGACTCAAAGAGACTTGCCCAAGGCCATATAGACTGTAAGATAGTGATCCCCTATCTGTCTTTCCATGAGAGCATTCTGTCTCCTCCAAAAATCTTTGGCATAACCCCAGACTGGATTAGTCCCACTAGTCCTTTTGTTGCAACTCACAATTTAACCAAACTACTCTCTTATTCTTCGCAATGTTCCATCTTTATGCCTCTGCTCATATAATTCCTTACACCTGGAAAGATCTCTTCCTCATTTTTATATATCTAAGTTGTATGCTTCCTTCAAAATGTGTTCAAAAATCACTTCCATGAGACTTTTCCTGATCCCCTCCACCAGAATTTTTTTCCTTCTTTTAGATTCCCATAATTCCTTATCTCTGCCTACCTCAGCATTGTATTTATATCTTACCTCTCCCACTTAACGATGAGCTCCATAAAGGCAGGACTTCAATCTACATCTCTGTATGTGTGTGAACCTTATTGTATAAACTCAGGTGTGTAGAATATGCCATGGAACTTTATTTTCTGAGATTACAATAGGTCTGATTCTGACATGCCTACCCCACCTCCATGGCTGTTCTGGTAGGAAATTCAACTGTGGTCATTATTCAAACTCTTCTCCCCTAGAGCCCTGTAAATGTCCCAGGCATGAGGAAAGCATTCCTGGAAGACCTTTGGTTTGGGTTCCCAAGAGTTAATACTGATATGCACATAATCCCTTAGAGTTCAATTTTGTCCAGGGCAGGTGTCTGGGAGTCTTAAATCTGTTCTTGCAAGGGACAGATGAAGCAGCCTTTCCCTCCCCCTAACCCCTGAGCATCCAAGCTCTTGTCTCCTCCTCAGGCACTGAGAGGGAGATGGCCACAGGGACCAAAGGCCATGCAGACCTCCCTAGTTCTTGGTAAAATCACCCCCACTCTGTCTTACTTCCCTCACCTACAACATAATTCCCTTGCTCCTGCTTTCAGAATGCAAAACAAAAGAAAAAAACATTCTGCAGGCAACTTCCACTGTCTACTCTGCCCCAAGGCATAGGAGGTCAAAATACCGTCTACCTTCTTTGAATGTGGAGAGAAAAATACATAAAAACAAAATTTCAATAAGGTATCCAATTGCATAAGCTTATAGACCTCCGAGTGTCGATGTGTATGAAGAAGACTTTTGCCACTTGATTAAAGACCTGGCTGATGCAAAGATAATCCAGGAAACACAACAGGATGATTCAATTAAATAAACCCACTAGGAGAGCTGGTAATACATTTACTTACTAATGGATCTAGCAACGTTGTCATGCAAAATACTGTGCAACAACACAGGTGATAGTCATTATAGTTCAAAGTACATAAAAAGAAATATAAAATGATAGAATCTTATTTAATGGGGCTCAATCAATAAAAGTGGGTTTTGAAGGATTGTTTAAAAATATGACTGAAATAAATAAATGTTGACAGTTGCTTCAATAAAATCCACGTCTGCTCGTTTTGTTTAAAATAAAACCTTTGACATATGGGCTCAAATATATAACACATTTGCCATTAGCTCTGCATTTCTAAGGATGTTCCATTTTGATAATTTCTTGGCCTGGAGTCCACTGACTTAAAGAGATCTGTGAAACTACTGGAATTTTCCATAAAGTTATGTCTGCTGCTGCATATGTTTATATTTCTGAGGAAGAGGTCTATGGATTTCATCCAATAGTCACAGGAATGTTATCGTTCATAAAAGATAGTGTCCAATACATATGCACATTTCTAAACTCTCTCGTCATTTCTTTTTCCTATTTTCTAGGTACACAAAAAAAAAAAAAGAAAAGAAAAATCAGAAATTTACCAGGCAGCCATAAAATTGACACATGACTTTGAGGCATTCCATTTAAGAGCCACCTATAATGACACTGAGCCTTATTTTGCAGCCTTAGTCCAAATGAGAATTCCAAATCACTAGGGTCATAATATATAAGGATTGTGTAGTACAGAATTCTAAGTAAAAGCTGTGGCAATATGGGAGGGGGTGACATAAAGAAGCCTTGAGCTCAAATGGATATGAAAACCTCTGCAAGTTAAAGTCAGCTCACCCCTGTAAATAAGGGGAAATTCTTTGGGGACATACAAGAAATGAAGGACCACCAACTACTAGTAAGTTCACTACATGGTTGACAGAGTAATCTCCAACGTCAGAAACAAAATTGAGGTGATGTGGAAAGGTTGACAAAATGTTTATGCCTCATCGAAGAAAGAAAGTTGAAAGCTGATGATTAAATGTAGCTTGTTCCTGCTAAAGAAACCATTTCTCCCTCAGCAGAGATGACAGAAAGTAGAGCTAGCCCCAGACCCTCACTGCTTTCTTTGAGGAGGGCACATAACTTTGGGATCCATGTCTCTACAGTCCCTAGAGCAGTGATCCTCAGTTTATTTTCTGCAGGGACACACACGATGAGTAATGTTAAAATGTAAGTTTCCTGAGGACAGGCATAATAACAATAGGGACTAATATATTTTCTCAGAGAATCTTCATAATAACATATGAGTTGCCGCTATTAAACCATTTCACAGATCAGGAAGCTGAGGCAGAGATGTTAACTAAATTGTCCAAGGTCAAGTGGTGAAGATGGTATTTGAACTCAGTGAGAATGTTTACAGAGTAAACACCCTCAAATACTACTCAAGACTGCATCCTACGCCTGTCTTGTTCAGTGCTACATCCCAACACCAAGTTCAGTGATTTCAAAAATTGTTTAAATATTTGTCACATGAATGAGAGAGGCTCATATGTTGTTTTGCTGGCTATACATTAGTCAGGTTCTCTGGAGAAACAGAAACAACAGGTTATATATAGATATATAAGAGGAGATTTATTATGGAAATTGGCTCACATGATTACGGAGGCTAAGAAGCCCTGAGATATGCCTTCTGTAAGCTGCAGACCCAGGAAAGCCAGGGTATAATTCAGTCCAAGGCCAAAGGTCTGAGAACCAGGTGAGGGCTGAAGGTCCAAGAACCAGGACCTCTGATGTCCATGGGCAGGAGAAGACGGATGTTCCAGCTCAAGAAGAGAGAGAAAGAATTTATCCTTCCTCTGCCTTTTTGTTCTATCTGGGCTCTCAAAGGATTGGATGATGCCTGCCCACATTGGTGAGGGCAGATCTTCTGTACTCAGTCTACTGATTCAAATGC
Organism: Daubentonia madagascariensis; assembly: GCA_023783475.1. Classification (NCBI taxonomy): domain Eukaryota; kingdom Metazoa; phylum Chordata; class Mammalia; order Primates; family Daubentoniidae; genus Daubentonia; species Daubentonia madagascariensis. The sequence continues at coordinate 71,721,336 of JAKFHU010002088.1, read as the reverse complement.
TAATCTCTTCTGGAAACACCCTCACTAACACACCCAGAAATAATGTTTTACCAGCTCTCTGGCCATCACCCACCACACTGGCACTCTAGTTCCAACTCCACCTATTTTTTTCCACCCAAGGAGGCATATCAGCCTGTGAGAGGGAGATTAGCATAAGGAGAAACTGCATACCAAATTTAGGTGTGTTCTCAAACTCGGAAATTCTCATATTCTACCAGTTGTTAGTAACTTGCACGTTATAACACCATAGTTGAGAGAATGGAGGTTAATGACTCCCCAGAGTTGGCTACTACGGAAGGATTCAGCAAAGATAAACTAACAGAATCTGCTGGTTCTCCACCAATGTCCTTTCTCCCTTTCTCCCAGAGTCACAAATTACAACTTTGGGACCATGGCTTCCCACCTAGGGTCTACATTTCCAGGTGTTCCTTGCACCAGGGACCACATAACTAACAGCCACATAACCAACTAACAGCCACATAACTAACTTCTTGCTGGTGACATGTGAGTAGAGGTGTAATGTGCCACCTTCAGGCTTGGTCCCTGAAAACTTGCAGGTGCTCTCTACTACACTACCACCTCTGCACAAGCACAAAGTCTGTCAAGTAAAAAGGACAACTCCTTCTAGCCTTTGCTACTCTGAGACCTTATCAGAAATGCAGAATCTCAGGCCACATCCCAGAACCAGAAACTGTGTTGAACAAGCTCCACATGTAATCCATCTGCATGTTGAAGTTTGAGGAGTATTGAACTAGAGGATGTGAGAGTAGCCAGAGGAAAAGAAGCCTCTGGATCCCTCAGAATAGCATCTGGAACAGAACTTCCCAGCACCATGGCACGTTCACCTAGGACTGTCCCATGAGAGAGAAATCAACTTTCACATTTTGTAAGCCACTGAATTATTGTTGATCTCTTTATGAGAACAGCCTCACCTTACCCTAATTTAACACAGCAAGGAAAGAGTTTTCTTGATGAATTTCTTTTTTAGAGACCAGCTGTGAAAACCTTTGAGGAAAGTATAAAGAGAAACGCCAGAGGTACATCAATCCTTCACTTCTGACAATGTATTTGAAGGACATTCTTATAAATGTGTCCTTTACTGTACAGCAAAGCAAGGTTCCTTATCCCTTTCAGATCTGGTTAAGATTGACCCACACCTCAATTCCAATACTTAATGGAAACCCGGAACCTTCCCTTTAGCTTTTGCCAACTCCTAGGGATTTCCTCTTCCCATTTCTTTCAGCCTCTGAGATCCTGCATTACTGCACACTGCCTTGGTTTTACCCCATATCAATCTGGATGTGAAGCCCCACTTCCCCCGATTGCCAATAACAATCCACCCTTCCACATGGATCCCATAGACTCAGAAATGTTAAATATTTGAGAGTCACCTAAACAGGTTCCATGTAGCCTTCCCTGTCCCTCTGAATGCCCCTCCTCGTTTACCTTTTCCTAAAGTAACAGAGAACAGTTTCAGCCAAAGGGGAGAGGATGAGGGAAAGAATAAAATATCAGAATAATGGAGGACAGAGATCCACTAGCCTAAGGTTTGGGTTTAAAAATAACTCTGTCATTACCAGGCAGCAAAGGCATTTCTGTTGCTTTCCCATAGTCTGCAGGCTTTAGTCTCAGGCTCCCTTCCTTTATTGGTCCTTATTGGCCACATCTACATCCAAGGAACTGTGGCATGCCATCACTAACACCTTATCCCAAATTAATGCATTTTTACCATCATCTGACCACCATTGGTCATGTGTCTACTACTACTGCCAGGCACTTTGCTAAGCACAGAGGATTCAGGGGTCAGAATACAAGAACTCTGACCTCCAAGAGCCAAATCAATGATCACTAAGCACTGTGGTTACAGCTCAGATTGAACTCTGCACCGTGCAGAGCAGGTGGAGGTAGCCTTGTGCAAAGGTTCACTCAGGCTGACACTCAAGGCAGGACAGGGCACTCAGGAGAGCATTCCAAAGGCTGCAACAGCATGTGTACAAGGCTCAAGGATATGGTCTCCTCAGGACCTGTGAGTAATATTAAGCGTGTGTGGCTGGGGGGATAAGTGGATGGGGGAGGAGCAGTTAGGGATGAATTTGAGCAGGTGGGCAGGGCCAGTTTACTAAAGGTGTTTATACCACACAAAGGATTGAACTTGACCTTTTTTATTTTTTTGTGTGCCATGGACCCCTTTGGAAGTCTGATGAAGCCTATGAACCCCTTTTCAGACAAATGTTTTTATATGTGTAAAATACCACATTTGATTACAAAGAAATCCAGTTGTATTACAATAAAATTCTCTCTGGGTGAAGACCCCAGATTAAGAACGCCTGAAGGTGATGACGAGCCGGGAAGCAGGGAGGTGATGCTCAGACCAGATTTTCATCTCAGAAAGAGTGCTCAAAAACTGTGCAGGGGTTGGAAGGAGATGAGAGCAGAAGGTGAAGGACCAGTCTGTCAGCTGTTAGAGGAGCCTGAGTGAGAAATTCTTGGTGAAAAGGTGGCCATAATAATAATAATAATTATTATTATTATTAATATTCATGTGGTTCTTCATGTTGCCTTCTTTAATATTAAATATTTTGTAAAACTCCTTTTATTATCTCGAGGCAAAATTAAATGACAGCATAAACTACCTACAAAACTTTCTGACATCTTCAGGAAAAAAGAAATTTGAAAAGTAACTTTGAGTAAGACCATTTGTATTTCAAAATGCCATTGCTCAGGCACAACTAGACTAGAGGATGTAATGAAGTTGTCAGCACCTATACCCAGAATCACTGTGCCAGTGACAGCTCCAAATGCTGACTGACGTAAACAAGCTACGTTAGCAACTTAAATTCCTCAAGGGCCATTGCCATTGTGATGTGCGTTTCCCAAAACATTGAACAATTCAAATTTCAAAGTAAGACAAAATACACTCTTTTTTTGATTTACACGCAGTTACATTCCTGGAAAAGTCAGAGTCCAAAAAAGCCATGCAAAAATATTTCATGTTTGTTAGAATAATGACGTTAGGTTCCAGGTTTGGTTAATTGTAACCAGATTTTTCATTTGTGTGTATGAATGACTGGTGGAACCTTTGAAAGACTCGAGGCATGGGGACCAATTCATTGGTGTGCAACAATCCTCCACAAATTGCGGGAGGTCTAACTTCCTTGGCCCTAGTTCATTGTCATTGTGAGGTCCAAAAACATGCCCCAACAAAGTTGTAAAATACCATATGGATGATACCATTCCTGTTGAGAAGCATCAGTATAAAATAAGAAGGACCTAGAATAGCAAGCAAGCACTGGGCTCATGTGTGCCTGTGCGCGCGCGCGTGTGTGTGTGTGTGTGTGTGTTTGTGTATAAGAAGGGGAGTAGGGGGAAGAGGAGGAAGAATGGGATGGGATATGGAGAACAGCTAAGGGGAACTACTTAATCTTAATCTTCTGAAGTTCATATCTAAAGAGGGAAAGTTGGGAATACTTATAAAATGTCTTCAGCCTTAACAAACTGCCTCGTCTATCAACCTCCACATTGGTTAGCACCTGAGGCTTCCAAAAAAAAAAAAAAAAAACAAGAAAAGAAAGGAAAGGGAAGACATTTGCTGCACCAGCCTCTCCAACTGCACCAATGGGGGAAATTACCCTGTGACCCCTAAAGCCATTTATTAATGACCTGCAGCATAAGATTGGATGGCTTTTCTCATTAGTGCATGACTACATTGCAAATGTTATTGCCAGCCAGCCGATTATAAAAGCATAAAGAGAAAGCAATTAGCACAATCATTCTACATAGAGTAAATTTTAGTGCAGCCAGTTTGTCAGAGATGCAATTTCATGGGATCACAGCCATGCATTAATGGAGTTATGGGAAACTGTTAATTTGTTATTTGAAATGAAGTCCTTATCTCTGGCCAGTTAGCTCGGTTAGTTAGTGTCTGATGCTAAGGAGGCCAAGGGCATGGGTTTGCCTCTAGTGCTGTACAGTCTGACTTGGTAATGTTGCACAACTGCTGAGTACCACTCCACACTGGCCAATTCATGGAGGAGGCTGTTCATTCCAAGCAGAATAATTTCCAGGACTGGATGAGCACAGATGACTCAGGAAAATTTGCTGGGAGAATTTCAATTCAAGATGCACACGCAAAAAGGGCAATAAGAGGACTTATTGTGGTGATGGCTGTGGTGGTAGATATACAAACTTACCCAAGTGATAAAATTCTATAGAGCTAAACACACACACACACACACACACGCACACACACAAATGACGCCAAGTGACACTGGGGAAATCGTTATAAGATTAGTGGACTGTATCAAGGTCAATATCTTGGTTATGATATTGTACTATAGTTTTTTGTGGACAGTTAAATTTAGGGGAAACTGAATACAGGGTACAAAGGATCTCTCTGTATTATTACTTACAACTGCATGTGAATCTCTAATTATACCAATTAAATTTTATATTAAAAATGAAAAAATACACATATGGTTGGTGATGGCTAAGTGGTAGAATAAACCTCTTATTCCCAAGACAGCACATTATTCAGGATGAATTGTTCAGGATGAATTTCAGTGGTTCCCGAGCACTATATCTTAGTGCTCCAGAAACATATTTCTTCTGATTTAGAAACCAGTCATCTGTTCTGTTTTAAAAATTAAGGCTAGATATTTAAATTTTCCTTTCTCTAATCCTGTCAATTAGGTTCATATTAGATACCATCACAATCTAATAGGTGAGTTAATTGTGAATTCCCAGTATTCATATTTTTATATTAAAAAAATGTGGAACTAGCAATTTTTTAGCTTCTTGTAAACATCAGTGATCCTAAATATACAATCATATCAAATACTCATCTGAAAATGGAGCTACTTCTCAATGCAATTTTATGAGATAGCTGGACAAAATATATCTGAGTGCCATATTTAGCCTTAGGCCACTAATTTCCACCTGATCAATAAACACAGGTGAGACTTGGGATCATGTTAGATTGGGCTACAGACTGAGCCTGTAAAATTTCATTCTTAAAGAACTCTCAGAAGAAAATCCACAACCCTATGTCTAGGATGGTTTTGATTATCATCTCCCCAAGTCTGTGTCATGAGCTCTTCTGTAAAGAAAGGGTCCCCTGACCAATGATGTTAGGGGAAATGCTGCCTTCCATATCCAACCCTCCACCTCTGTAGTGGGTTAAGTAGCGTCCCTCCCAAATTCATGTCTACCTAGAATCTCAGAATGTGTTCTTAATTGGAAATAAGGTCTTTGCCAATATAAGTAGTTAAGTTAAGGTGAGGTAATACTGGATTAGAGTGGGCCCTAAACCCAATGACTGGCATTCAGATAAGAAGAGGAGAGGATGCTCAGAGATACACATGGAGAAGAAGGCCATGTACTAATAAAGGCAAAGATTGGAGTGAAGCAGCTACAAGCCGAGGAACACCAAGAATTGTGAGCAACCACCAGAAACTAGGAGACTTCTGGCCTCTTGAACTGTGAGAGAATAAATTAATGTTTGTTTAATCAACCCAGTTTGTGGCCATTTGTTATGGCAGCCGTAGGAGATGAATACAGCCTCTTATCCCAGAGATCTGCAGCATATATTAGCATATTGAAAGCTTTGAAAAGTCCTAAAATACTCCTAATTTATTTAACCACAGAAGCATTTTTCCCCCATAAAATACCTATTAGTCTCTCATGGAACATATTTTTAAAATGCTTTTTCAGATGATTTCAAATTTCAATGTGCATCTCATATGTTCATTGCAGCACTAGTCATAGTAGCAAAGACATGGAATCAACTTAAGCGACCATCAATGGATGATTGGATAAAGAAAATGTGATACACACACACACACACACACACACACACACCCCATGGGATATTACTCAGCCATAAAAAAGAATGAGATCATGTCTTTTGCAGCAACAGGGACAGACTATCTTCAGTGAAATAATTCAGACACCAAAAGTCAAATACCATACGTTCTCACTTCCAAGTGGGAGCTAAATTATGTGTAAACGTGCACATAGAGAGTGGAATAATAGACACTGGAGGTTCAGAAGGGCAGGAGGGTAGGGGAGTGGGAGGAGGGTGTGGGATGAGAAATTACCTAATGGGCACCACATACACTATCCAGGTGATGGTTACTCAAAAAGCTCTGACTTCACAACTACACAATATGTCCATGTAACAAAACTGCATTTATACCCCCAAACCTATAAAAAAAATTTCAACGTGCATCTGAGTCACTTGAAGATTTTATTAAAATGAAGATTCTGATTCAGTAAGTCTCAGGTGAGGCCTGGGATTCTGCATTTCTAACAAGGTCTTCAGTGATGCTGATGCTGCTGGTCCTTGGACCAAACTTGCAGCAGCAGCTTTTAGGTTCTATACACCAGGAGTCGGGGGGTTAGAGTAGATAATCTTCCAGGGTCTTGTCCAATTTCAAGAACGATGACTTAGCTGTTTGTGGTGGTTTGGTTTTTGTTCCCAGCTCTTCACTTCCCTTTAACAGGGAACTTTTCAGACCCTCCTGCAGGAGGTGGAATAATTTCCCTGCCTCACTGGTGTCACCTGAGCCATGTGACTTGCTTTGAGCCATGGAATATTAATGAATGGAGAATAACGTACAAGTACAATGCTTGTTCTCTAGGAATATTAGTGGATGAAGAGCTTTGGCCCCTTCAGACTGGGACCCAGAATGAAGACATGTAGAAAAGACCTCAACCCAGCGAGTAGCCTCGGAGCCCAGCCTGGCCCAGCCAAACACAGCTTAGATCAGCCAAACCTTAGCCTACCTGTAGACCTATGAGAGGGAAGTAAATGCTTATTGTTGTAGGCTACTGAGATTTTGAGTTGGTTGGTTATACAACAAAAACTAACAAAAACACCATCTTGGTCTTCTATCCACCCACCCATAACTATGGATGCAAATGTTTCTCTATAAGCTAGGAAGTATTTGTTGGCTGACAACCATCTACCCAGTACCAAAAGGTAGAAGATATGACTCTTGCTCAGAGAGTTAACAGTCGAGCTTGGGGGAAAAAAGTGATGTACAAATGAAAGAATAAATTACAGTGTAAAATTGTATAAGATTAAGAGTAATAGAATTTAGGTGTAGGCTAACTAGGCTGGAGTTGTCAGAGAAAGCTATGGATGGGCTTTGGGCAGGCAAAGAGAAGTAAAGCATTCATTTTGAGAAGATGAGGATGTCCTCTGGAAGAGGGTTCTAACAGTAGAATGCCACAAGCTAAAAAAGTATTGATTGCAAAATTCAAACCACCTTTTCTGGCCATTATGGGAAAGCTCACATACATTATTATACTGTGGCAGGCCATTTGTGACCATTTGGAGGAGAAAAGACATTCTACTTGTGCATTATTCACTCCTGGCACAGTAACAATTGCAGGCACAATGAGGAGCTGCCAGTGGCTGGCTTTCAGTGGCCATGACAAAGCATAGGCACTAAGGCCAGTGGGCTGCAGGCAGGAGTAGGAGAGCATTATTTGCCCAGTGGAGCTGACAGAGGCTGAGAAATATTGGAGCAGGAGAAAAAGTGCTTTGCACCAAATTACTTTTTATTCCTCACTTAATAAAAACTTCTTGGGTTGTCTTCAGTTATTGCAGCTGGGTTCATGATTCATAGATCATAAATGTATGCATAGAGCAATTCTTCTGATGATGTGCTAGGGGTCAGCGCAACTGCAGAGGGAGAAGTGAGTCTGAGCAGAGTAACTAATACCCAGCCCAGGGGTCTGCTCACCTGTGGAGCCATTTCAAAAAGGAGACATTGCAACAACAGTCCACAGGTAAACCAGGGAACGGAATGTCCAGTGGGTCCCATAACAACAAGGATTATAATTGTTTTGAAGATAGAAGACCTTATAAATGTTCTCTTCCTACATGCTCATTTTATAGGTTGGGAAACTGAGGCTCAGTGTGGACCCAGAACAAAAATCTCAGACTCAGAACTTCCAGTTGTAGCAGGAGATCTCTGACCGGTGGAGGGAGCAGTGTATTCCCCACAGGCCTGGCCCTGTTGGGGGGTCTGCAGTGGCAGCTCCCAGGTGTGGTCTCTGCCCAAGGATCTTATAGGCAGCTCATCCCCGGGAAGAGAAAGCACAGCCAGCCGTGGTCCAAGGGGAAAGCAAAAGTGCAGCAGGGTCTGTACTCCTCAGATTGTCTTCTGGTCCTCCAGCAATAGCCCCCTCCCCACAACCAGACCAGAATTGTCAGAATCTGGAGAGACAAGGTGGTTAACCAAAAATGTAGCATCTCACATTTATTGAATACTTTACGTGAATTGTGATATCTCATCCAACTTCCACCAAAGCCCATTTTACAGAGGAGGAAACTGAAACTTAAAGATGTCAAATAACTCGCTCAGAGTCTTGATGAGCATATGTGGTGGAGGTAGGGTTTGAGGGTGACGTTTTCACTCCGGGGCTCTTGCTCACAATCTCTGTTGCACATCGTTTTACCACTGAAGCTATCTTGGTGCTACAGGCTGAAATTTGTTCATGCAAGCACGGCCATGGCTACTCTCCTCCCTCCAGCCCACCCAGAAGGATTCTGCCATGGCCAAATCAGTTCCCTTGTTCCACCCTTAGCCCTGGGAAGAAAAGATTATCTTATCTTTTAGTGTTTAGGAGTGGACGGGGTCTGGCAGCACCTGGAGCAGGAATGAAAGGAAGGACCAAGTCTTCACAAAGAAGGTTATGTCGATCTACACAGTGAAGAAAGGGGTGAAATGAGAGAAATTAAGGTAAATGGATGTAGTAATAGAAGTGAGCAGTGAATGAGAAGCTCCAGGCAGTGTAAGATACAAGAAAACTGAGGAAAGGAAAGTGGATATGAGAACTGCTTCTGGGAATTAATGTTTTTCAGTAGATAAAAATGAAAAATGGAGTTGCTTTATTATTATTGTATGGTTATGAAATTGTACTTCAGGAAATGTGACACCATTCCAGAGCTAAATAATAACTCGAATGTACCACAATTTTGAGACCAAAGAATATAGTTTCAATAGGTTCCTATCTGTAAAGAAACAGAGAGCAGAAAGCATGCCACATGCCACCTTGTTACACACACTGGGGCTGGGGCTATTTCCTGCTGACCACAGCAGGCCTCCTCGCGGAGGCCACCAACCCAGCATAGAACAGAAGGGCCTTCATGGGATCCTTCTGCAAGTCAGAAGTCTACAAGTCCAACATCTGAAGCAAGAAAGGATAAAATGACAGAAGATAAAAGGCTACAGAGGACACGTTTCCAAACACATAGATGACACCATCTGGAGACTCCCTGAACGACCTGAAAGGTTTGAGGAGGACTATATTTGCAGCAATTCGAGTGAAGGCAGGGGCAGAGAAATGCTGTTTGGTTCTATTTTCATGATCCTAATATACCCCCAATATTGGGAAATCTGAGAAAGCATGGATTATGTGCTCTATCTCCATTGAAAATGTTAGAAAAATGGAAACCAGAACTTGATAATATACATACCATGGAATATTATTCAGCCTTTAAAAAGAAGGAAATCCTGCCATTTGCAACAAGATGGATGAACCTGGCAGACATTATACTAAGTGAAATAGGCCAGAAACGGAAAGAAAAATCCTACATGATCTCACTTACATGTGGAATCTTTTAAAAAGTCAACAGAAGCAGAGAGTAGAATGGTAGTTACCAGGGCCAGGGAGGTGGAGAAAATGGAGAGATACTGATCAACAAATGAGTAAGTTCTGGAGATCTAATGTACAGCATGGGGACTATAGTTAATAATACTGTATTGCGTACTGGAACTTTTATAAGAGAGTAGACCTTTAGTGTTCTCACCACACACAAAAAAAAAGGTAACTATGAAGAGATGGATATGTTAATTAGCTTCACTGTAGTAATGAGTTCATTCAGTGCAGGTATATCAAACCATCCCTCTACACACCTGAGATATACACAACTTCAATTAAAAAAATAAATTGGTAATATATTTAGATGATATATGTTAACTTGAGGGACACAGAGAAAGGCAGATTTGTCCTGTAGGGAAGTGGAGGTTTCAGTCTAGGTTTTGTAGTGGAGATGAGCCCTGAGATGCAGATTTGGGAGATGCTAGGGAAGCCATGAGAGCTCCAAGGAAGCCCACGGAGAGGAGGGGAACAGGTCTGACCTCCAGCACACCTGGCTTCTCTGTTGCTTAGCAACCCCTGAGAAGAGATTAAGCAGTGGGTCTTTCAGAGATATTTGTTGTAAGTAACAAAGTTGCATCTGAATCACCAAAGAGTAACTTTGGCTTTCAGAGGTGACAAGCTCACCACCAGAGGCAGTCAGTCACCAAGGTTTATTAGGGTTGGACCATGAGCTAGGGGGGATTCAAAAGAAATGTGACACACTCCCAATCAATCCCTGAAGAGTTCAGTACCCAGGCAACACACACTATGTGTTCAAGTGAAGTTATTAACACATATATACCTCTCAGTATATTTTAAATTAAGTTACGTGTTCTGGAAATCCACCAAATTATCTTATTCATTTGTTTGTGTGTATATGTGTGTTCAAGTCCCATTTTAATGTAAAGAAACTTAACTTCTTTGCCCTGCAAAGGCAAAGGAAGAATGAGTAGGCAAGCCACATCCTGGGGTTAGGGTGTAACTAAATATTTTGTGACCCAATCAGGCTGTTATCCTCTAAGATCGCTGCTATGCAAAGATGTTCACTACAGAAAGAGGGTTCATTTCAGTATATAGTGTATAGCATTTGGAAGGAAAATAACTGACATGCCCATCCCCTGGCACCCCAAGATAAGGAATAAAGGTAACCTGCAATAGACCCTCTCCAACCAAGCCTTAGTGACGAGGAAGGCGGAAGTCTAGACTAGATTCAAACAGACAGTCTGTACACTGAGTTGGTTTCAGAAGACAGCATAAAGATGATGCCATAGGAGTCTCTAGTCCGTGTCTTTGCCCTGGGAATGATTACTGTACTTGTATAAAATGAAGAATGAGGACCCTGATCACAGCTGGCACCTCTAGAGTGAGATCACGTTTCCTCTACTGCTGAACCGAGGAGCAGGCACACTGGGTTGACTGGCTGAGTGGAGCCACAGAGGTTGTCATATACTCATATGGGCAGCAGGAAATGTGGGCTGCTCGGACACTAGTGTCTCCACACATGGGGGTGGGAGACAGATGGACATGCCACCTGGGACTGTGTTAGCCCAACCCATCCAGAGTTCTGGAAGAAAATCAAGGGGAGTACAGCATGCCAAACTGTAAACACCCTCATTTACTAATTTGGCCTGTCAGGATTCTAGCTGGTTTTAATTTAATTTAAAGAAATAAAAGAGGAGTGGAGGAACACGTACCCAGAACACTGTGGGACAATTCATACCATATGTTCCTCCTTAGAGCATGATGCAGACTGATCCTCTGGCCACCATCCACCTAACCAGGGCCACGTCTGCTGTTCTGTTCAGATAGTCTGAGATGACACGAACAACACATTTGTTTATCAAGAGTGAGTGTTTTTACTTTTAAGAAAAAAACATGACCAGGAAACTTAGCTTCACAAGGAGGTCCCAGACAAAGAATCAGTGAAAGGCGCTCACAATTCACAGTCAAGTGCTGTTAACCAGGCACAGAGAGAAAGGCAAATACTATTTTTAGGGATGCACACAGAAGGATTTAGGGATGGAGTGGTAAGATGGAAATTGCATTAAGATATGGGAAAAAAGGAAACACGTTTGACAAAATGTTAACTATTGCTGAATCTCGGTGGTGATAAGTGTATAGGGGTTTATTAAACAGGTGGTTCCCAAATTATAGACAAGATACGTTCCTGAGAACGTCCTTAGGTCAGATTAGTATGTAACTCTGATTCCTAACGAACAGCGCACATATGGTAATAACGACAATACTATAATGGCTTGCATGTGGTAATAATAATACAGTGTAATACTATAATAATAATAATCCCCTGTACTAAGTTACAGAAACTATTGTGCTCTTTTAATTCAAACAAACAGAACATAAAAACAAACTTATACAAAAAGTTTAGATAGGAGAAATTTCAAAAAAGAATATGAAAGGTGAACATGCCCCTAATGTTGCATCAACGCTAGGCTAATAGGAATATTACGCTTTATTTTGATCTTCTAACCAAATCAATAATAAGCTTTTTATTTCAGTAAGTAACCCACTATGCTGCTTAGTAATAATTGGTGCTTTCATCGGAGCACTGACCTTCACATGTTCCATTATTCCCACTTTATCTTTTATAATTGTTCCAATAGTCGAGCGACTATAAGTCTAATGCTTTCCCAAGGCATGATGGCGTGTGGCTTTTCTCCGAACGCTTAATTATTTCTACTTTCGTTTCCATTTTTACCACCTTTCCCTTCACTGCAGGCTCACCTGGATGTGCAGTTGACTTTTGCTTTGGAGGCATGGTCATAAAGGTAAACACAGACCCACAAAATTGAATAAGAGAGTTAAGATGAAAGTGATACTCTGTGCAGTAAACGGTATAAACAAGGAGACTAGCGTGAAGAGACTGTGCCAAGGAACTGCTTACACCACACGGATTTGTTCACTTGAGCAGAAGAAACTAGTTCCTAAATTATTAATTTAATTATTTAATTATAAATTATCCTTATAGGGAGCCTTGGGAGCCTGTTTGTAATTACGGAACACTGTTCAGGTCGTCCGTAACCCAGAGATTACCTGTACTTTTGCAAATATTTGAAAATTTACATAATTAAACATTTTTTAAACAATGCACAAAAAAAGTAGAGGCAATTGAATTTTCAGTGTTTTCTGTATACTTCACCATCTGTGAAAGCCAGTCAGAGCAATATGGGACTAGTTGTAGATGGCTGAAATCCGATAGCTTCACAAATATCACATCTATTTAATAATTATTAAGCATATTAAATTTGTTTTGAATTCAGATGCAAGGGGTTGAATTAACCAGACTCTTTGGTTGATGGCACATTATCAGCAGTCTACACAAGGCTTCTCACTTGTTCTGTTTGTGCACTTGTTCCCTCTCACTGTTCTGCATAGGCAACCTTTCTCACATGTGCATGTATAAATCTTTCTATGTGTTCTTGAAAAATACACGTTTTATTTATGTGCATGTATTACAAATACACTAAGTCCTAAAAATAAAACTGGATTATTGTGGATTAGATTATAATTTTTAAAGTCATTAATTACTAAGAAAGGTATGTTCCATTTATATGGATGAAGTCATAAAGAAATGGCAACAAACTTATGCGACATAGCAATTTGGCATAGGAAAATACGTTAGTGGCTGAAACATTATTCTAATATGGTTTTCTCATTAACAGTGATGATAAAATACCTATTCATTACTAATTTTTCCCAAGTTCTATGAAGAATGTACAACCTGACCTGTTTTTATGAAACTTAGATAAAATATTTTTCTCACCCCAGCAAAAACTAAACTAAACTAAACTAAAATGCAGTAAAGTTTTTGTGTTTCAGTTACCTCTGCTTTGCACCTGGGCAAGTATCATCTGACACCTTACAAATTCCTTGACCCATATACAATGTTAGTCCAGCTGTCCACTACAAGCTACTTACATGGGCATTATCATCACACATGCAATCTCTACTTCCAGATGAAAAGTGGTACATGCACAGCAGATGTTTCTTAAATATTGGGGAAGGGAGTGCTGTGAGATAATACAGCCAAGACTGAAGAATATATAAATCTGGGCCATCTCTGAGTATGACAAAAACTTGGTTTTCAAGGGTTCCTACCATGAAGAAGATAGAGAACAGAATTAACAATGCCTGTAGGTTAATGTCCTGGGTGGCTTGACTGAACGTTGTCAGTGATTTTTGTTACTATTTAACTTGTGAATAAATCTTTTTTTAAAACCATATTAACTTTGTCTAGAAATGTTTACTGGGAATATTAGTGCATTATAGCAAAAGGATAGGGTTTTATTTTTGTCTAACTCACTGAAATGTGTCTCCTTCCTTTCCTTTAATTCTTATGAAAAAGTTAATTTTGTTTTAAATGTTTTTTAATTACTCCTTCTTTTTAAGAAACTAAGCATTGAGTAGATTAGGAGACAGGTGGACTATACAAACTACCAAAACATACGAGCTATCCACAACTTATAAATGGAATGTGTTCTCAAAGTTTCTTAATAAGTTAGGTGTTGAGAATTTGGAGTACATGTTTTTCCCCATGAAGATATGTTACATAGAATGAATAGTTTTCTAGATCCAATAAAAATTTCTCTACCCTGTTAACACTGATAAAATTGTTTTCTTAAAATGATTTTTCTCAACGTGTAGCCCAAAGCCCCCTGGGAACCACTGAGACATTCTTAAGGGGGTCTTTAAGGTCAAAACTATTTTCACAATCATCCTGAAATGTTATTTACCTTTTCACTGCATTGACATTTGCACTGATGGTCCAAAATCAACAGTGGATAAAGCCACTGATTCCTTAGCCCAAATCAACGCAATGGCACTATACTAGTAATCTTCAAATCTTTCCCCACCACTCATTCACATTAAAACAAAAATGCCAGTTTCACTTAAAAATGTCCATGATGAAGCATAAACATTATTAATTTTATTAAACCACAACTCTGAGTATACATCTTTTAAATACTCTGTGTAACAAAATAGGAAGTATACATACAGCACTTATGCTACATACCAAAGTACAATAGTTGTCTATAGCAAAAAAAAAAAGTGTGTGATTGTTCAAGTTGCAAGCAGAACTAGCCACTTTTTTCATGTAATACCATTGTTTCTTGAAAGAATGGTGGCAAACTACAGTTATTCAGATGTGGGTATGTAGCAGATATTTTCTCAAAAATGAATGAAGTAAGTCTGACACTTCCAGGAAAATAACTGATATCTTTGTTGCCAATGATTAAAATTGAGCTTTCAAATGAAAATTAGAATTTTGGAAAACTCATATCTACCACCATAAACTTGATGTTTCCTGACATTTAATCACTAATATCACTTCAGATTTACATTGCAACTAATCTTTAAAAAATTACAACTTAATCAAATTTTGATATAGCATCAAATATCCATAATTATCTGAAAAGACTATTAAAATATTCTTCCTTTTCCAACTACATATTTGTTCAAGGTCAGATTTTTTTCATATAATCCAACCAAATCAACATACTTCAATAGATTGAATGCAGAAGCAGATAATAAGAATACAACTGCCTTTTATGAAGCAAGATATTAAAGAGATTCCCACAAAAGTAAAATAACGCAATTCTTCTTGCTACATTTTTTTGTTATTGAAAATTTTGAAATTTTCATTAAAACTGTTATTTATGTCACATGTAATGAGCTTATTGTTATATTAATTGAATTAATAAGTATGTTAATTTTTTTGCATTTTAGTTTCTAATACAGTAAATTTCACACAGCCTACCTAAACAAAAACACTTTGGTGTCCTTAACAGTCGTTAAGAGTGTAAAGAATTCCTTCCCATGTTCATTCCAGCATTATTCATTACAACCAAGATATGGTATCAACCTAAGTGTCCATCAACAGATGAATGGATAAAGAAACGCAGTATACATACACACACAATGGAATACTATTCAGACTTATGACAAAAGGAAATCCTGTCATTGGTGGCAACATAGATGAACCTGGAGGACATTATGCTAAGTGGAAAAGCCAGGCACAGAAAGACAAATGCCATATGACCTCACTGCTTTGTGGAATCTAAAAAAGTCAAACTCATAGAAGTAGTGAGTAGAAAGATAGTTACCAGGGCCATGGCAGGGGTGCAGGGGTAGTTGGGAGATGTTTGTTAAAAGATACAAAATTTCAGTTAGGAAAAATGAGCTCGGGAGAACTATTGCACAACGCTGTGACTATAGTTAATAACAATATATTGTATACTTGAAAATTGCTAAGAGAGTAGATTTAAATGTTCCCAACACAAAAGATGATAAATTTGTGAGGTAATACACAGGTCAATTAGATTGATTTTGCCATTCCACAATGTATACACATATACATACTTCAAAACAACATGTTGTACACCACAAATATGTACAATTTTTATCTGTCAATTTAAAAAAGTAACTAATTAATTTAAATATATTCAAATATTGTTTAAATATTTAAATATATTTAATATTTATTTAAATATATTTAATAATATTTATTTAAATGTATTTGAATTTAAATTTTTTATATATATATATATACACACATACATATAAAGGGTCCCTGAGATTGAAGCATTTGAGAACCACTGCCCTAGAGAAACAATACAAGGTTAAGCATCCCTGGGAATACTGAAAAAAAGCTCTCCTGCTCTGTCCCAGAGATGTGTCCCCCTTCCATTTAACACATCTGTTCTAGGAAACTTCTTCATCAATTCCCAGACAATTCAACTCACAGGGAAGGAGGGGTGCAGCATAAGGATATATATGAATGGGGATGTTTCCCACAGTAAGGAAGAACTTCCCAAACTTCTCATATAAATATGAATTAAAGGGCAAAGTTGAAACAGCAATTTAAAACTTCCATGGGCATAAAAGAGATCAGAAAATCAACATCACAGCTTAGCCTCTGCACAGCTTCTCCCAAAAATTCTGGGTGGCACAGATGTGTCCATTTTTTTACAGGTGGATATATCCCTCACATTTAGCACAGTGTCTAGCACACTTAGCTTCCTGATATCTGTTATGTGGGTAGTGGATGAGTGGATAGATGGATTATTGAATCTATGGGTAAATGGATGGATAAATAAATGGATGGAGAGATATCCTAGAAGAGACAAAAGCCAAGACATGGAGGGGGTTTCAGCAATTTGAGAACAGGTACAATAACCAACATGACCAATAGAACCAAACGCGCAACTAACTTTACAAAGAAGCATACAAGGATGTGTTTACACATATAGACCATTTTTAGTAGTTATGAATAAAAAAAGTACTTAAATGCTGAGAGGCAGGGAGAAAAGGAATATGAAAAAACAAGGCGAGGTGATTCAAAGAAGTTTTCCTGGGAGTACTGAAATTTTGAGCTTGGTCTTGACTCCGGTCATGGGTTGGTGGAGAAGAAATAGCAGAGCACTCGAAGTGGAAGAAAACACAGGATTCCATTTGAACCAGCAATGGAGGCCAACACTGCCTTGAGCAGGGTGATCACACAGGGATGTGCGAGGTGTGAGACCATAAGAGGAAGAATCTTATTTATCTTGCCTCCAGAGAAAACTGAGCTTTCCAATGGGTGACTCTCCTCTTAATTTATCCCAGTTTCAAGACATCCATAACTATGAAAGGCTGGATTTATCTGCCCACTTGCTCTCTTCTACTCTCAACACTGGAATGGTGATAAAACCTCCTGAAAAAAGAAAACATTACTACATAATTAGAGAATGTTTGGTTCTTAGTGGCATTGAATCAATGAGAATATCAGACTTTTGGAAACTCAATTCACTTCACAACAATACGCGTTTATTGAACACCTGCTGTATACCAAAAACCATTCTAAGCACTAGAAAAACAAGGATGAATACATGATGGTCCCTGCCTTCAAGAAGCTCAAATTCCTACAGAGAATGCAAATGTTTGAATAAATAAAAACGTGTTTGTGCTGAGTGCTGTGATGGAACCACATACTAGGCCATCCTATCAGAGCATTGTTCCCCCAGAATGTAACCTTCTATTTATTACTCATAAATTAACTTTCAGTGTTCTTCATTTCTGTTGAGACAGCCTGGAAAAGTCCACAGAAAAATCCTATTATAAATTATCTTAAGAATATATTTTTATTGAACAATAGGCTGTTCCAGTTAGATACCATCCTGAGGAAATGGGAGCAAATGAGCCCCAAGCATGTCAAGCTTGGAGCTGTTGCTAGGGTTAGTCAAACAAGAAACAGAGAGAGCTTGTCATCTTTGTCATTGCACCTGACATGGGAGAAAACCACTTTCCTTCCCCATCACAGAGAGCATGTAAAAGAACACCTCTGCTCAACTCTAGTAGAAACCATCTGTTAAGGTTAAGATAGCTCTGGATACTAGATCTCCCTCTATCCCAACCCAGTATGAGACCTGATGAGACCTGAGGACTAGACATCAAAGCTCTAGGGCACATAGGGTAACCTTATCCAGTTGCCTGCTCTGTGTGTGAGCTGAGGGAGCAATGCCCCTCAAACAAGAAACAGAAAATGAGGGAGGGGGGTTTAGCAAGGGCAGCAACTTTGATGCAGGCAAAAACAAAGATTCTGCTTGTGGCAAGTGGGCACAACTGATACGATTCAATTATAATCCCAAAGACAAAAATCAGTCAAGCAAGCACAATTATTTGTTGAATTACTGGGGTTCGCCAAGACAGCAGGGATACAATGAAGAACAAAACAGACACAGATGTTGCCCTTATGGACTTCAAATATTAAAAATGACAAACATTAAAAGCATAATTACAAGTACAATGAAAACAAGGAAATGCAAGGGGTTATGGTAGCATATACAAAGGCTTTAGCCTAGTTTGACGTCTCTGAAAAAGTGATATTTAAACTAAGATGAAGTTTGAATAGACATTAACCAAAGAGGAAATGCTGACTACCTGACCACCATAGAAAGCAGTCCCAGACCCAGCCTGAAAGCACAGGCCTTAAAAGCAGGGACTCACAAAAGGAAAGAATCAGTTTAACCATGGACCTGCTGACACGTTTCATCCTAACTGAACTTCTAGAAACTGGTCAGAGGTCAAAGTCAGGCTCACAGGGCTGAGATCCAAGGACCTTTTAGGAGAGACATGAGGCAGCCTTGTCAAAGAGGGAGTCCCTCAACCCCAGAAGGGCCAGGAAGGATGTAGGAGATTCCACAGAGATTATAAGCCTGTCCACGGGGAAGTACAGAAGGGAGGTATCTTCCTGAGCTTTAAAGTCCAGTAGTTAATGATCTCTCCAAAAAACAAGAGGCAGTTAGAATTCAACTCAATAGAAAAGTGTGTGTAGAAAAAAAAATGCACTTAATGGGAAATTGTGATGATGGTTTTGTTTTCTCTTGCTCTTACTGTTCTTAACCCCACTAACCTGAAACTGGCCACACATACACACACACACAAATGTATCTTAATAAAAAATTAACTTATGACCTACAGTAAAAAGTGGCATAAATAAGAAATATATATTTAAATGCAATTAAAATAAAAATTCTACTACTTCATTCTCCTCTTTTTAGGTAGGGCTGAGGACATGCAAATGGCAGGGCAGGTGGCTAGACCTGCAGACAGCAGGGCAGGCAGAAAGGGGAAGTGGCCAAGGGCTGAGGGTCGGGACCAATGGAAATAGAGGAAAGAAACCACAACAGGAGGAACTTGAAGTCAGGGAATTTTCCCAACCAGGAGCATGCACAGAAGTCAGGAGCCTATGGCCAAAGGTAACCTGTGCATTATTAACATACATTAACACAGTAAAAATCACATGCCCTGGCACCATGACAGTTCTGGAACCAGCCATACAAGGATAGAAAGTGGGAGGGTATGAATTCTAAGAATTCTCCACTCCTCTCTCAGAAAATAATGAATATTCCACCCCCAGCTTAACACAGAATTAGGGAACCAACATAAAAAGGGGAAATCTTGTTAAACTCTGAGTCTCCTCCACTCACGGAGGCAGACCCATTCCTCTTTCTGGAACATAGTCTCACTTTACTTTTGCTTTTGTAAAACTTCCTGTTTCCTGTAATAAAGCTTCTTGTGTGGAACTGCTCCATGTCTGTCATCACTCCATTGCACCTGCCCTGCTTGTGATTTTTCCAAGCAAGGGTCCAAAGAACCAGGACAACAACTCTCTCATAAAATCAATTCTGACACTCTCATACTTTATCTTTTAAAAATGTATGTGACTTTGTGATGAAGAAAGGATAGTGGCAAGGGAGAAGAAAACTGTTCCCAAATGTGGGATGTTTCTCATCTGCCCCTGCAGACCTAGCCTTCATCCTTCACTGTCTTCCCATTCCTTGCTTTAAGGGTGACTTTTTATGGACTGGCTCAAGAGTCTTTCTTGCCTTCCAGCTTCCTGTTTGGAGGCATCCCCAGGAGCTTGGAGGGTAGGAGGTGAACTCCAGGTACTTACTCTATGACTTGCTGGGGTTCAGGCCATGTCTGCTTTCCTCTCTCCATGGCCATTGCACCCACAGGGAAGTCATTGTGCTAACTGCTCCCACCCCTTGCCTCACACCCCTCCAGGTCTAGGGTCAGTATCAGCCCTACACTGTGCGGGCCCAGCATTACTTCATTACCCCTCACTAGGACTTCTTACTGTTGCCTGCACCTTGATTAAAAAAACAGTCCTTTCCTTAAACTCTCCTCACTTCCCTCATTTGAGTAGGCCAGAACTCTGACTGAGACACCAGAGCACTTTACACAAAACTTCACAAGATTCTTGTAGCTAGGGATGGGGCAGTAGAGTCTGAGAAGAACAAGAGGACAGCAGGGAAATGGCAGGGTAAGCAGCTGCTTTGTTATTTCCTGAAGCTTCAAGGACAGCCCAGGGAGAAGAGGCTAAGGGCATAAGGCTAAGAGGGACAAGATTGTATTCTTTAGGTAAAAAGAGGAATGGAGAGAAAGGGCCAGAATAACAAAATTAAAAAGAAAGCTGCCATCAGTTAAGAACTTGCTACATGCACAGCACTGTGTTTAACATTCTACTAGCATTATCTCATGTGATTTCATAAAAGCCCATTTTCCAGATAAGAAAAATAGACTCAGGCAGGTTATTTTATTTGGTCTTGGTGGGAGGACCTAGATGTAATGTCTACCATGAGAGCCCTAAGCTTTAACCACAGCTATCCAGGTATCATTATACCCATGGCTGAGATGCTAAGAAGTTCTAACAACTGCCATGTGATGAAAAGGAATAGACAGCTTGGATACACTATAAACATTGCACTAGCCCCAAGAATCTACAGCTGGGTTTTGATATCAATCTGCTTAGATGATTACACCAATGTTTGGATACATGATTTATTATAGTTTGAGTGTTTGTGTCCCCTCCAAAATTCATGTTGAAACTTAATTTCCAATGCATTAGTGTTAAGAGGTGTGTCCTTTAGGAGGTGATTAAATCATGAGGGCTCTTCCCTCATGAATGGGATTACTCCCCTTATAAAAGAGGCTTCACTGAGGGCTTGGCCCCTTTCTGCCCTTTCACCTTCCATTATGTGAGGACACAACAAAAAGGTACCATCCTGGAAGGAGAGACCAAGCCCTCACCAGACACTGAACTTGCTGGTACCTTGATTTGGACTTGCCAGCTTTCAGAACTATGAAAAACTAAATTTCTGTTCCTTACAGATTACCCAGTTTTAGCTGTTTTGTTAAAGCAGCACAAACAAACATATGGTTTGTCACCATTTTGTTTTCTTATGCTTTCTTTTGTCTTAATCTTTCCTTTTCCACACAACTCCCTAGTTCCTTAAGCAACCACCACAAAAACAAGTCATAACGATAAAATATTATCATAGTTGAAACAAAGGGGAAGGAATATTTCCAAACACAGGGCAAGGATTTTGGGAACCCAGAAAATCCCAAGAGACCTAATTGAGCCATGGCAGCAAGAGAGGAATCCTATGAACCCTTCTGTCTAAAAATGTAAAGATTTAAAAGCAGGAGTTTGGCAGAAAAGGAAAAACTAGAAAATGTAATAAAGGGAAGCATTGCACAGCTAATTTTTGCTGATTTTTTCCTAATAGTATTGAGAACATAATGTGTGGGGCCCAGTGAAAAATGAAAATGCAGGGCCTCTTGTTCAAAAATTATTATTAAGAATTTCAAGATGGCAACAGCAAATTGTTAAACAAAGTATGGGAATGTGTGAGCACAGGCTCTTATGTGATCACACAGGTGGCATGCCCATGAAGCTGGGCAAAGATCTTTCCTGTCAAAGTGAAATCAATTGTTTTTTTATTTCACAATATTAAGTGGGTACAGATGTTTTTGATACATGGCTTGAATCAGGGCTATAAATGTGTCCATCACTCGAATAGTGTTCATTGTGCCTGTTGGGTGGGTTTTTGTCCTTCCCCTCCTCCCCCTTCCCTCCTTCCTGATTTCCAAGGACATTTACTTTCCTCTATGTACTTGTGTGCCCATCGGTTAGTTCCAACTTATTAGAGAGTACATGGGGTGTCTGTTTTTCCATTCTTGAGATACTTCACTTAGGATAAAGGTCTCCAGTTCCTTCCAAATTGCTGCAAAAAGTATTAATTCATCCTTTTATATGGCTGAGTAGTATTCCATGGCATACATATCCCACATTTTATTAATCCACTCAGGAATTGATGGGCACTTGGGTTGATTCCACATCTTTGCAATTGTGAATTGTGCTGCAATAAACATTTGAGTACAGGTTTCTTTTTGGTAAAATGACTTCTTTTCCTTTGGATAAACACCCAGTAGTGGGATTGCTGGATCAAATGATAGGTCTACTTTTAGTTCTTTGAGAAATCTTCATGCTGTTTTTGATAGAGGTTGTACTAATTTGCAGTCGCCGTCATGTATATGTCCTTCTGCTCGCATCCATCCAGGTTATTGGTTTTTGAACTTTTTGATAAAAGCCATTCTAACTAGGTAGGTATCTTAATTTGGTTTTATATTGCATTTCCCTTATGATTATGATGTTGAGCATTTTTTATGTTTGTGGTCGTTTGTCTGATATTTTGTAAATTCTGTTTCATCTTTTTGGCCTTTTAATTGGGGTTTTATTTTTTGTTCTTTGATTTGTTTGAGTTCTTTGTAGATTCTAGTTATTAGCCCTTTATTGGATGTGTAGATTGCGAATATTTTCTCCCATTCTGTAGGCTGTCCATTTGCTCTGTTGATAATTTCCTTGGCTGTGCGGAAGCTCTTTAATTTAATTAAGTCCCATTTATTTATTATTTTTGCTGCTGTAATTGCTATTGGGGTCTTAGTCACAAATTCCTTGCCTAGACCAATATCTAGAAGACTTTTTCCTACATTTTCTTCTAGAATTCTTATGGTTTCATGTCTTATATTTAGTCTTTTATCCATCTTGAATTAATTTTTGTGAGTGGCAAGAAATTGGGGTACATGTGACTATCCAGTTTTCCCAGCATCATTTATTGAATAGGGCTTCTTTTCCCCAGTGTGGGTTGTCTGTTTGTCAAAGATGAGTTCACTATAGGTAGATGGTTTTATAACCGGATTCTATATTCTGGTCCATTGACCTATGTCTCTATTTTTATAACAATAGCAGGCTGTTTTGGTTACTATAGCCTTGTAATATACTTTGAACTCTGATAATGTTATGCCTCCAGCTTTGTTCTTTTTTCTTAGATTGCTTTGGCTATTTGGGCTCTTTTCTTGTTCCATATGAAGCGTAAAATTATTTTTTCTAGAACTGTGAAATATGCCATTGGTATTTTGATGGGGATTGCATTGAATCTGTAAATTACTTTGGGTGGTATGGACATTTTAACAATGCTGATTTTATCAATCCATAGGCGTGAGAGTTTTCTCCATTTGTTTGTGTCATCTGCAATTTCTTTCCTCAGTGTTTCATAGTTCTTCTTGTAGAGATCTTTCAACTCCTTGGTTAAGTATATTCCTAGATATTTTATTTTCTTTATAGCTATTCTAAATGGTATCGAGCCTTTGATTTGACTCTCATCTTTATTGTTATTGGTATATACAAATACTACTGATTTGTGTACATTTATTTTATATCCTGAGACTTTGCTGAATTTATTTATCAATTCCAGGAGTCTCCTGGTGGAGTCTTTGGGGGTTTTCTAGATACAAGATCACATTGTCAGTGAAAAGTGATAGTTTGACCTCCTTTTTCCCAATTTGGATACCCTTTATTTCTTTCTTTTGCCTGATTGCTCTGGCCAGGACTTCCAGCACTATATTGAATAGAAGTGGTGAGAGTGGGCACTCTTGTCTTGTTCCAGTTCTTAGGGGGAATGTTTCAACTTTTCCCCATTCAGTATGATGTTGGTTGTGGCTTTGTCCTATATGGGTTTTATAATTTTGAGATGTGTTCCTTCTATGCCTAGTTTGTTAAGGGTTTTAATCATGAAAGGGTGCTGAATGTTGTTGAATGTTTTTACTGCATCTATGAGATGATCATATAGTTTTTGTTTTTGCTTCTGTTTATGTGGTGAATCACATTTATGGATTTATGTATGTTTAACCATCCTTGTATCCCTGGGATGAAACCAACTTTGTCATGGTGAATTTTTTTTTTAATGTGCTGTTGAATTCAGTTTGCTAGTATTGAGGATTTTTGCATCTATATTCATAAGGGATATTGGTCTGTAGTTTTCTTTTTTTGTTGTGTACCTACCTGGCTTTGGTATCAATGTGATACTGGCTTCATAGAATGAGTTGGGGAGGATTCCCTGTTTCTCAGTGTTATGGAATAATTTCTGCAGTATGGGTACCAGTTCTTCTTTGTAGTTCTGGTAGAATTCTGCTGTGAATTCATCTGGTCCGGGGATTTTTTTTTTTTGGAAGACTTTTTATTACTGCTTCTATCTCACTGATCATTATTGGTCTCTTCAGGACTTCTATTTCTTCCTGATTGAGTCTTGGAATGTTGTGTGTTTCCAGGAATATGACCATTTCCTCTGCATATTCTAGTTTATGTGCATAATATTCCTGGATGATATTTTGTATTTCTGTGCTATCAGTTGTAATATCTCCTTTTTCATTTCTGATTGAGCCTATTTGGGTCCTTTCTCTTCTATTCCTGGTTAATCTAGCAAGAGGTCTATCAATCTTCTTTATCTTTTCAAAGAACCAACTTTTTGTTTAACTGACCTTTTGAATTATTTTTTTGTTTTCCATTTCATTTAGTTCTGCTCTGACCTTTGTAATTTGTTTTCTTCTGCTGACTTTTGGTTTGGTTTGCTCTTCCTTTTCTAGTTCCTTGAGGTGTGTTATTAGGTCATTAATTTGTGATCTTTATGCCTTTGATTTAGGCACTTAATGCTATGAATAGTCCCCTTAGGACTGCTTTTGCTGAATCCCATGGATTTTGATAGCTTGTGTCCCCTTTTTTGTTCAGATCAAGGAAACTTTTGATTTCCATCTTAATTTCATTATTGACCCAATAATTGTTCATTAGCAGGTTGTTTAATTTCCATGACTTTGTGTAGAATTGAGTGTTACTCTTAGAATTGATTTCTAGTTTTAATCCACAATGGTCTGAGAAGATACATGGTATGATTTCAATTTTTTATAATTTATTGAGACATGTTTTGTGACCTAAGATACGATCAATCTTAAAGAATGGCCCATGTGCTGATGAGAATGTATATTCAGTAGTTTTGGGGTAGAATGTTCTTTAAATATCTGTTTGGTCCATTTGTTCTAGAGTCCAAATTAAGTCCATTGTTTATTTATTTATTTTCTGATTTGATGATCTGTCCAGCTCTGATAGAGGGGTGTTGATATCCCTGGCAATTACAGTGCTATTATTTATTTCCTTGCTGAGCTCTAGTAAAATTTGTTTTACATATCTGGGAGCCCCTGTGTTAGAGTCTGCTACACCCCAGACAATTCCCATGCTCAGATCCCATTGTACTGTAGGAGAGGGGTAATTGGGTTCTAGTCATAGGGTGAAGCTCAGGGGAGCCTCCAGTTAGTCCACTCCTTCCCCAGCCCAATGCTGACCTGATGCCAAGTACCTGAGAGCTCAGGATGGCTCTAGCTTCTGCCTGGTTTCCACTTTGCCTGTTGTCTGGTACAATGACTGCACACAGATTCCAGGCAGGTCCCCGGTCTGACCAGATAGAGGTCTGTGGTGGTGGAGGAAGCCATCTTACAACTCACACAGCACCAGCAGAGTGAGCGTGGCACCCCAGCACTCTATCCTCCTATTCTTTCCCATGCATACTTTGATCTTGTTAAATATATCACCCCGTCACCTTTTTTTTTCCACACTGAGCATCCCACATTGCTTCTGAGAAGAGCTATCCCTACATAGGCAGCTGTCTGCAATTTTCACTTCTTTCCTTGGGAGAGGCGTGATGGCAGGCTGCTTCTAGTCCGCCATTTTTTCTCTCACCCTGAAATCAACTTTTGTTAATCAAATAAAAAATAAGAAGTTAGCAGATAAGACTGTAGAGAAAACAGATTGGCATAGGCCGAAAATCACATGGAATATAATAATGCTACCCAACTGTCATTGTGTATAAAAGCTGCAGCCCAGAATGCTGATCCACAGCTCATGACAAACAGCCACCCTTAAATCTAAAGTTTGCTGTCACAGGAAGGACCTTCCCAACTCCCCCTCAGGGTCTTTGCTGGAAACAGTTCTCTCCACTCATTAATCTCAGGGCCAACACAGCTGTGGTTTCCAGGAAACAATGGAGACACTGATGGAGCCACAGCCCCAGAAAACATTCATTTAAATGGATTGCTGTTGTCTAAAAAGTCAATTAACAAAAGAAAACAATGTTAATCAACAAATTCTAGCACTTAGAACCTGCTTCTAATTTGCCTAAATGTTGATTAATTGCTATTAATTTTGCATAGTTATAAAGGCCAAGTTATCATTCATTTCCATCTGGTCATAAAAAATGAGTTTAATCTCTAAATATTAATGAAAAGTATTCATTTATAACTGAGGAACGTTTTAGCTTTCTGGATATTACCATCACTAATGTAAATTTATCAGCAGTGTGTCAGCAAAGTCAAATCACAGAGCAATAGAAATCCTTACTAATTGGAAAATCAAATCTGGCTAAATACCATATTTTGTCCAGAGCCCACTAATTTCCCCCAGTGCAATCTACTCAGGTGAAGGAAGGAGGGTAGACCTGTTACTTTGATTGTGCAGACAAATTATATCATTTATTCTTAAACCACTCACCCCCTATAATAGGGGTGCTCTCTTCCATTTTTCCAAAATCAACAGTACCCCAACTTTCTTTTGGGGGACACACCTCTCCCCTACTGTATGCAATCCTGGTGGGGCAATAAATCAATGTGCCTGCCTTCTCCCAAACAAACCGTGAGCAGTTGACCTGAGCGTAGATAATTAGATGAGTTCTCCCAGGACTTTGAATCTTGACAGATGGAAAAAATAATGTTTAAACTGCATTCATTACATCAGCAGGGCCCTCCAAAAACAATTGACTTTTTTCTGGTACATAGTAGCCTAAAGCTACCTGGATTCCTGCATTTCCAACCCTTATTCTCCAGCTTTTCTAGCCTTTCTATGAACTATCCAGTATCCTTGAAGCAAATTACTTTCCTGATAAAGTTAGCCAGAGTATCTGATGCTTGTAACTAGAAATTCACTTAACATGACTTGCGCTTCCATTGTGTGTTGAGGAATGTTTTAGCTTCTAAAAGGGTAAGGGAGCAACTGAAAACAAGCTCACAGAGTTCAACAGCCATTGGAGAAAAACTTCAAAGCACTTATAAATATGATAGAAAGATGACAAAGCAACAGGCCAATTTGCTCAAATCAATATAGTAAAATCCATGTTTATGGGTATATATTATAATAAAATGAAAATCCAGAGAATCAGATTTTAAGGCAATTATCAGAAAGAATGTGAGTTAGGTTAAGGGGTGAAAAGGACTTGGTTTAAAAAGATGAAAGGGATGATCTACCAGATCAAGTAAACTTGACAATTGCCAAATATCATTTACAATGAGCATTACAGGATTAACTGAACACAAAGAAAAACATATTTGGACATTGCACTACTATGTCATTAAATCACCAGGACTCTAACAATCAATTTGTCTGTGGTACGTCTGGGTAGGTCAAGTGAGGCACTTTGGTTTTCATCCATAAGAGGTGTCCTGGGATATGTGTGATTTATATGAAGTATATGGCTTACAAAGAAAAAACCTAATTTAGCATTTCTTATCAGTGTACAAATCTGGGTGGTTCAAAATATCTAAATTCAAAATCTATCCCCCCTACTCTGGGAATGTTAATATAATTAATATATTGTGATTTGGTAACTGTTGACTTCAGTAAGAAGCAAATGTCCCCTGGGAAGGAAGGTTGTGTAGGCAGTACCATACACAGACTTATGTCCCTCTCTGCCAAGCCTGGCACTGCTGGTTCATAAGCATAAGGCACCTGTTCTTTGACTCCCAGCTTTGCCTCTGCTTATGGTTAGATATGAAATGCTAAGCTCATTAAGGGGCTTGGGTATACATACAAACTTTGCCAAAAGCTTATTCCTATAAACAGAACCAGGCTTGTTACAATGATGTGTGTTATAAGGTCAAAATCTCTTCTAAAATCTGGCACACATACACGCACCCACATGCATGCACAGACACGCACAATGAGTTATTAAAGGAATTAGGGATTAAGCTCCAAAGAGAATGGTTAAAACATTGTGTAAATGAGATTAATGAAGATTCAGAGATTAAGGAGGGCTTGAACTGAGGCTTGAAGGATGGATAGGTTTAAACCCACAGCATATGAGAAACATCACCATGCTGGCTATGAACATTTTTGGACCACTCTTACTAGTTTCTCAATATGCTCATCTACTTAGTTACCAAATTATAGCCACAAACTAGACCTTTACTTAAGAATAAATTAATCCCTACACTTGAAAAAATGTATATAATATTAATATGTCGATGTCACATCCTATTAAGTGACCTTGGACATTTCAAATTTCTTTGAGCATCAATTTCCTAGTCTACGAAATGCAAGACTGGGATTAGAAGATCTGCATTCCCTAACAGCTTGATAATTCTCTGATGACTATATGCTATGATTTTACAGCCATCTATTTTCTCTAAATTTGCCACACACTCAAATAAAACTTTCATTACAATTGACATGCTATTCATTCTTCCTTTGGCCAAATGAAGAAAGAGGGAATAAAAAGCAACCACCACATTTAAATGAAAGAGTTATCAGTCATTGTTGTATATTGCAGCTGCTTGAGAAGCCATAGGGCAAAGGCATTTATATGGAAGATAAGCTCATTGTGTTGAACAAATTAATGCTGGATTGTGAATTAAATGGCGTGTCTTCGGACAGCTAATTAGCTTTGTGCTGCTCAATTAAGTTTTGAAAGGACATGTTGTGTTTCTTGATGGAATACAAAATATACTTCAAGGCTATTGCTGCTCTGGATAATGTCAATTTCAAACCCAGAGGAAATGAGCAAGAAAGAAGCAAGGGCTTTGTAAACCCCAAACAATTCACACTGCCCAAAGAGCTTCAATTTCAAACCATAAATAGAAAAATAACACACTTTCTTTTTAACCATGTCTGGAAATCTCCACAAGCTAACAAACATGAAATTAATTGTAACAATTCATTGTATTTTATAATTTATAATTATATAATTATTAATTATAATGATTAATTATATTTTCATAGCATCATTTATATTGGGAGCAAATATTTGAAAAATAAGGATGAACACTAAATTAAAACGCCCTTCTCCATTTGGTCTATAAGATGAAATTACAAAGATCTCCTCTGTCATAAAATGAGAGGGAAAGTATGGCTGGTAGAAAGTGTTTAGCCTTTGGAATAAGAGAATGTTAAACAGAACTCATTTCAGGTTTTAACTCTGCTACTGACCCTGGGAAAATCACTTAACCTCTTTGTCTGCATTTCCTCACCTACAAAATGGGGTTGTAATTCTTATCTTGTAGGGTTATTATGAAGACTCCAAGAGTCCACGCATAGTGTCAGCCCCAGTTAAACCCTATATCTCTCAGCTTCCCTTCCTTGTCCAGATTGGCTAAGAACTGACCTAAGCCCATGTACAGGTTGTTTGTTAAATACAGGGAGCCTCTAACGACTAGGAATATATCTGCTCCTGCAGATACATGGCCGCCAGATGTTGTGCTATAATAATTTTTTTTTAAGTTTCAGATGGCGTTCTGCCACTCATACAAATATAGCAAGCAAGCAAAGATCAGTCCCACTACCTGTTTCTATAAGCCTGGGATGTGCCGGCTTCTCTCCTAACACAAGTCATTAAGCCCCTAGAATGAAAAGTGGAAGTCCCAGGCCAACTCAACAGTGAGTGCCCTGAAAGCAGGATCTGCTAGTGTTCTTGTCAGATGAGGTGACAGATCCAGAAAGGGAAGAGGTCACAAGACCAAGCCGAATCCAGACCTCCAACACTGCTACACAGGTGTGCAAAGGGTTAAGACACATATTTGCAGTTCCCACCACAACCACCACCACCACCAAGATTTGCAGGACTGTAGCCTGAGTGTTTCTTGCTAAATCCCAAATCACAAAATGTGCTCTCCTGGACTTCCTTAAATGCCCATTTTCCTCACTAAACTTAAACCCACAGAGTGTAATTTTTCAAATTTTGTTATCTTCCACTATCCACTTCTGAGAACTGAGAACTGAACATTTGCCTTGCCCCTTACATCAAATTCTTGTTTCCTTGTTTCTTTGTCTCCTATCTAACTTGTGAGCCTGTAACATACAAACCTCTGCCACCTGCCAGAAAACAGGGCAGTTTCCCTTTCAGCCGCCCCCCCACCAGCAGGGATTAGAGCCTGGCTCTTTTTTGCTCCATATAAGCTGCATTTTATTTCAGGGCTCTCCAGCAAGTGATGTGTTACAGGGTCTGCCTGATTCTTATACTTACTATCCAATCACATTCCTGGAACACTGATCATGTCCCCAGAGAAAAATTAGTTCTAGCATTCCCCAGGCAAATGAACCTCTCCAGTGCAGGTAGAAATAACAGTAAGTAAAGCACGCGCAGAAGCCAGCTCCAGAGAGCAGATTCCTGATAAGGTATCTTCAGGTGTTAACTAACAGCATATCCAGCACACTGTTTATGTCATGCAACCTTAAAGCATGTAACAAACAATATAACAGCATTGCCAAGTTTTTCTAATCATACCTCATTTTGTGACTTGGATTATTTTTTATAATTTATCTGATGCAAAGAATAGACAGAGACTGCATGTACTTATACAGACCAATTTGAATGAAAAGAATGAATTTGTTTAAAAAGAAAAAAAATTAACACAAGCCAACTGAATCTATTAGTTGCATTTTTACTTCAGTAAAAAGGAAAAGGATCCCACATGCTGGGGACTCCAGGAGGGAGACACAAGCCAGCCCTCAGGGAGTGCCCAGACCAGCACTCCTGGATCCCAGATGCACTGCCCTGATCAATGCAAGAGTCATCTTTGTAATGTCACTAGCGTGGCAACCCAGCTGTGACTGAACATATTGTAGGGACTGGAACCTTCCCTGGCACCCATTTCCTCAAGGACAAGTTAATGGACCAGCTAATTTTAAGTTTTGCGTGTTTTTTAAAAATTTAGTATCTAGTGCATATATAAAATATCACCTTTGCTGTAGATTGTGTTTGCATTTTTATAGAAGATATTTTTCTTTAGACTAAGCCTCAAAATTGGAATTTCAGATGTGGTGGCAGACCAATCAGAAGGTTATTTCTTGATTGTGGTGGAAAAGAGAACTTTCTGCATCCTTCTAATCATATACCGTGATTGGTTGTCTTCCCCATATAAAGGATCAGTTCTGCTTCCAAAGGATGAGTAATTATGAAGAATAAAACACTTTTCTTATAAGAAGTTACAAAAATAACGATCTCTGCCATAACATCATTTCCCTTTCTTCATTCCACTATAATTTATGAAAATGATTTAAAACTTTGGACCTCAGTGAATACTGCGAAATCCGGTCTGCAATTAGTTTTGTGTGTTTAAGATTTCCTTCATCAGAGCAAATCATAATTCTTTGGAAGCAAAGTTAAGTCCTGAAAAAGATACAAATCTGCAAGCTTCCATTTTTAGAGAAATTGATTTATAAGAGAAAAGGACTTTAGTATGATTTCCTAGATAGAAAACTCCCTAAAATAAACCTTGGGAAAATTGGCACAAAGTTGTGCTGTCAATACTTACGACCTACTTTATTACTATGAGGTGCCAGAGATGGTGCTGGGTGCTTTCACATGCATTAGGCCATCAGTCTTGGGGGACTAACTTTGTATAATCTGATCTGCAACAAAAGTGAGAATAAAGCATGACACTGTTAGAAAGTTCAGATCTTTGGAATAGTCCTTAACAAGTTGTGAATACTTCAAATTGTTATCTCTCTGTTATTCTTGCTTACGCTACTCTTTGACTAGCATGATGCTTGCCACTGAATGGTACACAGCTAATGCTTAAGGACCTGAGCAAATGCCATACAAAATCTGAAACCCACTGTTAGGTCTGGGTGGAGGGCAAACAGGTGGCAAGGCAGGTAGAGTAAGTGGCTAAAGGTGGAGAGCAGGAACCAATCAGAATGCAGAAAAGAAACCACAAGATCAGATATTTGTGGCTAGAGACTTTTCCCTGGATGGAGCATGTGCAGTGAAGAACACCTAGTGACCTTAACTGACTTGGGGCACATTACTAATTAGCATTATGGTTTTGACCCCAGTAGGTTTTTTGTGAAGGATTCTAGGAAGATGCATACGTAGAAAGGAAACTGTTATATAACCCAAACCTGTTATGTAAACTGTTATATAAACCCAACCTGTCAATCACCCAAAGGCAGGAAACAGCAACCAATCCCACCCAGGAGACAAGCCGGACAAACTAGTGAGCATATAAAAGACAGTGTGTGCTAAGACTTTGGGGTCTTCTCAACTCTCAGAGAATGACCTGTCTCTCTCTCTCTCTGAGATGTACTTTCACTTTGCAATAGATGCTGCATGTGTAGGATTGCTTTGTATTTGTGATCATTCCATCATTGGCTGGACTCAGTACCAGTACTCATTCCTGACACAAGGAACCAAGGACCAGGGAACATGAAGGCAGACCTAACACTGCTACCTCCACACCTTCCCCAAACCTCTGGAAAGTTGATTAGAAGGCAGTACGTGCTCTCTCACAACATTCTGTCTTGGTGACTGATGATATGGGAAATGATTAAATATTTTCAAACTTGGAGTCTTTAATATACTGGTAGTAATCCCTTTATATAAATCACATGTATGTAATAAGTTAAGGATGTCATTCAAAAATTACAAAGATGGGTGCAGGGAAGACAACAGATTGAAAGGGGGCCAGAATATCTGCTAGTAGATCAGTTAGGAGGCTCACAGGCCAGGCAGAAGATGACAGTGGCTCAGACTGGTGGGTGACAGTAGTGGGGAGATGGATAGATTTGAGAGAATTTCTCTTATCCACTTCCTTTGCCCAACCTGTGCCCTCCATTCTAAATAGCTGTGCTTTTCTCTACATTGATTTTCTTGCCTGCTTAATGCTCACATCTGCAGTACCAGCTTTTAGTGCTATGCTTTGTAATAAGGACTCAGTATACATTTGTGTTATGAATGAGTGGTTCCCACTTTCATTACACTCTTCCCTGCACCATAAAATTTCTGCAGTTCAATCTGTCCTAGAAGCGTGCCATGTAGGGGAACACACAGAGAGGTCACAGAACTGGCCCAGGGGCCCCAAGAGCAAAATGGGAGAGTCCCCCTTACCCCATCCCCAAGCCTCAACCTTCAATGCAGGTGCTAAGGAGAGCCAGGCTGGGGATGAGGAGACAGTGGAGATTTAAGTAATGCATTTCATGCTCTGAGCAGAGTTTTCTGCATAACACCTGCTGCCATGCCACTAACTTCCATCTCTTAAACCACCTTGAAATGATTTCCGTAAGTTGTTACAATCTTTTCTAGATCTCAAAGGGACTTTTAATAGTCTAGTAGTCCATTTCCAAGACTATATGATACCCTTAATTCTATGAGATAACTCATAGCTTAGTAATGGTAATATAAGTAGGAAACATTTTTTCAAAGATCTTTTATCTGCATTACCACTTTTGACACTTACAACAACCCCACGAGGTAGTCGAGACTGGGACTGATTCCCAGAAGTGGCTTAAGAATGTAACCAGCTTTTTCAGACAACAGTGCGACGAAGCATTGCTTGTATGACTAGTTGGGAAGACACAATGTGGCCTCCTAAAGAGCCTTGGCCAACCCAAGCCCAGCTTTCCCACACTTGGATTGCATCTCATTTCCTCACAAATTCTTCCTCTCAAGAATGTTTGAGTTCCTGTGATACTTGAGAAAGTTCAATTTTATCCATTTCATTTAAACAATGATCTGAAACTGGAAATAACATTCACAGCTGTTGTTAAGCATACCCAGCTTCTCCTAATGTCCAGAAAGTATTTCCACTGGATTTCTCTATTTGAACTACTTACCACAGGGGAGATGTTCTCTTGCACTAATTACAGAGGCAAGCATGGATGGTGGATGGTACAATGCTGGCTTTGACACTTTCCACACTTTCTCTGACTAGTAAAATTGTTAATAGAAGCAAAGAATCTTAGAGTTAGAGGGGCCCTTAGTGGACATGCAGTCAGTCCGCACTCTTGACACCTTTGTCAATATCAATGGATGGTATATGCATGTGCACTTGTTTGTGTCCAAGAAATGTTTCATCTAAGTTGTCCTTTTGGGAGTCCAAAGGCTCATGCCAGTGATGCTGCTATTGCTGAAAACATTTTGGAAATCATTTCTTTGGGAACCATCTTTAAAGCCAGTTTATAAGCTACAGAAAAAAAGTGATAACTTTGCCTTAAAGAAGCCACGGTTCGTTTTGACCCTGAACAACTTTACGCTAGGGGACTAATGACAAATGGCATTTGTCAACAAGCAAATCCACCCTCAAAAAATAAAGATTTGCTGCCACTGAGGAGTGTCAAAATGATGTGGGTACAGGCGTTGCAGGCCACCAAGGCCCTCCCAAAATGTAACAGCAGCTTCCCTCTCATGGGTCCAGAGCCTCTAAAGTGCCTTCGTGGAAAAGGTCATATTCACTTGGATGTAGAAGTGCTAGTGTCTCCACTTCCAAAACACATCTGCTGTCATATCAGAGTCACGCTTTGGATCTCACTTTATTTCTGCACATTTGTAGGGTTCCAGCCACTATTGACATCGTCTTTCTCTGCTCGCTCAACAATGTCTGCACGAAAGAGCATGATCTAGTCAATCACATCAAAGTGTGGTAACAGACATGCTGACACTCTGAAGGAACTGTGGTGACAATGATAAAATCCCTGTCTAACCATTTTACTGTGTTCATTAACATGTGGGAAGTGGCCATGTATTACATCAATTTATTTAACTATAAAGATTAAAATATGTGTGACATTTAAAATTGTCCACTGGCAATTAGGCCAGTGTTGGAGGGAGGGGGATGAGTGCAGAAATATTTATCTTAACTAGGAAACCGTGATTTTCAGTCTTATTCTAAAAATAAGAAATACAAATATAAAACCAAAAAGATAGCATACCTTCAGAATTTTTCAGGGATCACATCTCTTCTCAGCTCATCCTGTCTCAGCCAAAAATACATCTTTGGATCCATCCAGTCATTTCATTTTTAAGAATTTTAAAGTAAACAAACTAAGATGTTCAGGCTTTATCTAAATGCATGCTTATCACAGAAATGTTTATAAGAGTGAAAAAATAAAAACAACAATCCAAATCAAGAGATTGAATAAAAAATTATTGTAAATGCAATATTGTGCCACTCCTACAAATCATGTTTTTTGTAAAGAATTTAATGACAAGGGGAAAAGCTCTCTCCCGCCCGCATGAGTCCTAAGAAGCAGATAGCCCAAGACGCAAGCATCTTTCCATCCAACTGAGTCACCCTCCTCCTCAGAGCCCACTTTTGTCTCAAAATGCCTCAAAAATTTTAATTTATGGATGTGACTGAATGATGGCACCTCAATCCAGTGGGGACAGCAGTAAGCCAGCGAATGCCATTGACAAAAGATGTTTATTACTTACATTTCCCCGAGAGAAGGAGGGCACATGGAGAAGCACCAGGTTTGGTCAGAAAGCCAAAGGGGTGACAGGAATATATGGCCTGGAGCTTTTATTGTGTTTTCCAGGGGAAACAAGGCAAGGCAGAGGAAACAGCCTAGGAACAGCTAGGATGAACAAGGTCAGAGCACTCAGACAGACCACACATGTCTGGTGCCTGGTCCTGGCTGCTTGGGGCAGAGGAATATTGCCTCCTGAAGTGTAAAAGCCAGATAAAGGAGGTAGTTCAGAGGGGGGGTTCTGGGTGGGTTAGTTTACATATGAAAGGCATGCTCCAAGGTGAGCCCTTGCTATCTCAAAGAATTGGCTAACCCTGGGAGGGACAGTCTCTCCCCAGTCAGCAAGGCCACAAATGTCACAGCACCAAGGAT
Source organism: Daubentonia madagascariensis (assembly GCA_023783475.1). Lineage (NCBI taxonomy): Eukaryota > Metazoa > Chordata > Mammalia > Primates > Daubentoniidae > Daubentonia > Daubentonia madagascariensis. Next base: position 71,685,134 of record JAKFHU010002088.1, on the reverse strand, counting down.
ACAGAAAACAAAAAAATACGGCTACTACAAGTTCTATAAAGAAGCATCTGCCCTCAAAGCCTCTGAACCACCAAAGCACTGCCTTATCCTAGGTGTGCTTGTCTGCTTCTCTAGGAAATTATCAGACTAACTCCATCGGCCTCCGTCATCACACTGTGTCCCCAGCTCCTCAATCTTTTATAAAATGTGTGTAACTCTGATATAATTTCTAGCCCTGTGCCTTACTGCTGTCCCCACTGGATTGAGGGTGAGATCATCATTCTGTTCATCTTTGCATCCACTACAGTGCCTGAGGCAGTAGGGGCTTCATAGAAAGCACACCTTTACAAAGGGGGCAGTTTTGACCAGAACCATCCCTACTGCCAGCTAGTGTATTATCAAAGACCCTGTCTGGTATGAGCACTCTGCCCAAAGAATGGGCATCAGGGGAGCACAGATACACCCCAAAACTGTAGCAAAATTTATTAGATGTATATACATGGGCCTATGCATTATTCCTGCCTGAGGTTCCAAGGCTTTCAAATACTCGGTCACTGCAAACACAGTTAAAAACCTGTACTTAAAATAATTTTGTCAAGTTGCCAGATTGCCCAGATCAAATGTAGAGAATTGCGCAGATCAATTTCCAGATGATGGAAAGATTACAGGGTGGGAGGAAGGGCAGTCCTCTGCAGTAGGAAGAATACGCTTCCTGAATGAAACTCAACGCAGAATTGGAGGAGGGGGTTAAAACCCCTCTCCACTGGATAGCCAAGCCAAGGCTCTAGAAACTGTTTTTGCCTCACAGTTGACAGTTGCAGCCACTGAATGGGAACAGATGAGACAGGAGAACATCGTGTGCAATTAGGCCAAAATGGAGCCGTTCACATTTGGAGGCTTGTTAGACAATTTCACATTCTTCTGGAGTTAAGGCAACTGATGGGCTGTAACATGAGACAATCGGTGCCACTAATGTGTGAAGGTCCCAGGAGAGATGACAGACAGACGGCAGGAACAGCCTATGCCTGTGAGCAGACAGTATAAATGTGAGTAATAACACGGTACCCATTTGCAGAACGGCAGCCTGTTTCAGCAAACTGACAGAAACAATTTTCCCAAAGTATAACTCTTAATGATTTGGAAGGGAAAAAATGAACTGCATTTTCTTTTTGGTTGTCAATGATAGGTACAGTGTGTTAAAGTTTTCCTCTTTGGGAAGCAATGGATATTTGGGGGAAAAATTGAAATGTATCTGTATATTTTTTTAATTGACTTTCAGGTTTAAAACCATGAAAAAGTGCAATAGGTAGCATGGGAGATGTCTGTACTAGTTTTTCCTATACATTTACGAGGCTCTGTATCCACCCTCATTCCCTACAGAAAGCTAAGTCCTGCCTAACCCCCACCGGTGATTTCCGTTTCCTCGGCTCTCATTCATCCCTCAACCCACCCCAATGTGGCTTCTCTGAATCTGCCTGGGCCAAGCTCACCAATGGCCTTCTTTTGGCATCTCAGGTGCAGTTAAAAGATTCTGTTAACAAGATTCTTGCTCTCAGGAACTTGGCAGTCCAGGGAAGAGTTCTATCAGGAAACCAAAGATTTACTGGAGACTAGTGGAGGACCAAGGCCAAGGGAGGAAGAGTAACTTCCAGCTCCAGCAGCCTGACAGGTTGCCCCCCACCCCCCACCCCGGAGGACAGGAGACTCAGGCTGAGGCAGACTCCTAAGGCTGGATTCCCCTGGAGGCACGGGTTGGGGAGGCAAGTATTGTAAGTTTCCAGAGAGATAGAACAAAACAATCATCATTCATAAGTGTTAAATGCTGCATTCTTGCACACACCTTTGTATTGTTTTTTCAAAGTATTTTCACTCCCTCCATGTAAAAGGAGCACAATTTAATTGAAAGGGTTGGGTCTACAAACTTGGGTGAGGTCAGTACCAGGATAGGGCTGTCTATTGCACACATTACTCAGCCAGAAGTTATTGGTTTGTGTTTTGAAATCCGAAAATGTCTCTGGGTCAAATAGGCCTGTCCAATTGATGGTACCTATCTCTGAACGTGCTGTTGCCCTTTTCCCCTAGATAACTCCTACTCCTCTCCTTTAGGAAGCCTTACCTGCTCTGCCTCCCACGCTTGGATTGGATGACCATCTTATCTCCTTCTGCCTAACGCTGCCATAGAACTTACAGAGCATCATTAGGACAGAGTGAGTTGAGTTGGTCTTGCCTGGCAGACTGCAAAATCACGGGCCACAGTGGTGGCCGTCTCTATCCCCAGTGCCTAATTCAATGTCTGGCAATGAGTAGGCACTCAGTACATTTTGTGGAATGAATGAAAAGAATAGTATCATTACCAGCCAACAATAGCACCAATTCAAGTTCCCAAACATTCTAAAACAAAAGTGCTGAACTGTGCAATGCAGCACAACATGCAAGTGGAATGACTCAGTTATTATCAGGAACCAAGGCAACTAATGCTGTACGTTTAGGACGTGCTCAATACACAGGAAAAATATAAGTCCTAGAATTAGTTTAATGTCACTTGTGCTGATGGCACAGATCTGCTATCTGTCTTCATTTAGCTTCATAGCAGTAGGTTACAAGAACACTATTTGAAAGGGTGTCATATTATTTTATTGAATATTCAATAAAAGTGTAATAAAAATGAAATGCCAGAGTCCATAGGAAGCATTGTACACGCTCGTTATTTGTTTCACCTTAAAGTAAAATCCTATTTTAAAAGCACTGAAAAGCACGTCTTCAGTTCTAATCTCCCCAACTATGTTCAGTGCTATGTGATACAGACTCCCTGGTTCCTCTGGAAAATGAGCATTCTTCCCTGGCAATATGACAAACTCTATCTTTCATAAAACCACTATCTGCTAGAAACAGGAGAACTAGGTAACACGTTCTTGAGAAGAGTCAATGTCATTGGCCTTGGAAAGGAGAGAGTAGAGGGTAGACCCAGAAGTGGGCACCCGGGAGTAATAAATAAATAAGTGCATAGAACAGACCAGGATCAGTAAGTTCTCTGCACCTCCAACAGATCTCTCTCCCACTGTCCCTCAGCCTAGTGGGGTGGGGTCCATGGAAAGAGTCCTCTGATCTCTCTGGCTTCTCTAAGATTCTCTGCCGTACCTCCAAAATCACTTCGCCTTTCCTTCTACTTCCTCGACAAACCCCATAGGTTTTCCTGAGCAATTAAACTCTTGAAAAACCAAAAACAGAATACCCAACAGGCTACTTCCACCTTCTACCCTGCCATGTAGCTCTCCTGAATCAAGGAAGTGCCGAGCCAGGTATCTGCATGAAGGGGAGGACAAAAACAGAAAAGATGTACCAATTAACATCTTGATATGTATCATAAATTATAGAGAAAAGCACAGAATCCAGAGCCTTGGTTATGCTATATGTGGGGTTGTTATTAGTAGTGAAGATGCTCTCCATATTTCTGGAGGCCAACACAGAAATACTGCTAGACTTCAAGGTAAGCATATGGAATCTGAACCCTGCGAGCTTTCTCTGGGCTTCTGCTGAGTGGCTCACATGCCTGGTGGTCCTGCCGGCAGGATTAGGACTGAAGCTCTCACCTTGGCTGCCCACGGTAATCAATCCAATCAGCTCAGCTCCAGAACGTGTCTGCCCCTACCACTCCTCCTCAGGAAGCTGAAAGGAAGCCCCCTCGAGAGTCACAGGCCTGACAGATCCTTCAGTAAATGACAGTGACAGGAAGGAGGCTAATAGCTGAGCAGAAACAAGGAACAAGACACGAGACAAAACCGCCACACTCTCCTCTGCAGAGTAACACCAGTGACTCCAACAATCTCACCTTGATTGATTGATTGATTTTTAATAGACACATTGTAATTGTATATATTCGTGGGGTACAATGTGATGTTTCACTACATATCTATGTGGTATAATGATCCAAGTAGGATAGTTAGTATATCCATTGCCTCATGCATTTATCATTTCTTTGTGGTGTGAACATTCAAAAGCCTCTCTTCTAGCTATTTTGTAATGTACGATATTTTACTGTTAACCATAGTCTCCCTACCGTGTGAACACCAGAACTTTTTCCTCCTGTCTAACTCCTGCAGACCAGCCTCTCCCCACCTCCCTCCTTTCTCTTCCACTCTTACCTTGATTTTTGAAAGAAAATGTTAATCATGGGGAGGGTGCTGTTTTTAAATCCATCTGCTTTTTCTTCTTAAACTGCCAGATGATTTAATCATCATCTTTAATAAGCTGTGAAGAATTGACCTTTAGAAAGCTTCTTGCAAGCAGGAATATTTAAAAGAAAATGCTTTCCAAGCACCAACAGAGCTAAATGTTATCCATTCATGTCCTCTGCTCTGTGGAATTTGACAATCCTGGGTCAAGTGTCGGGGCAATAGATGCATTTCTGCGAGGCATTCATGAGGTGCCTCCTCCATGCCCTGCTCTCTAGTTGGTGCTGTTGCATACTCTAGCTCATGAAATCTCTCAGGTAGGAATCATTATCCCCACTTTATAGATGAATCTTCTGAAGCTCAGAAAAGTTGAGTAGCTTTTCCAGGGTCACACAGCTTGTTAGATCCCACTGGACAGGTGTCATACGTGTCTGCCATTCTTATAGCACCTAACCTAATGCACCCAGGAGACTCTCAATGAAATTGTGAAAATGGCTATTTTCCTTGTCCCTTTCTTACCTCTGCAGATCCTCTGCCCCCATCAATCTTTGGCAACCATATCCCCATAGAGATGAGAACATGCCCATCCTCAGGCAACCTAATATGCCCTGGCCAAAGTTTTACTTGAGAGCTAGTGTCCCTACTTCATTTGGGTCCCTTTCAGGTGCTGGTTCCCTTGTGTCCTATTCCACCCTCACCCCCCTTAAAATGTGAAAGTGCTTCATTGTTGATTCATCATAACACATGTACCTGAGAGTTAGAACTGGGAGTGCTTTTGATTTTTCCTAATGTAACCCCTTCCATTTTAATGAAGGGAAAATTAAGACACATAATTAATTAAGACATTCAGCAGATTGGTGACAAAGCCAGGAGATGAGGCCATTCTCCCCAGCCCCAGCTCTGTGGTCACAGCACCGTGCTCTTAGATGGCTGTGAAAGCCACTTTGTCCACTCTCCCAGGACACCCACATTCTCCCCATTATCTGTACACCTGGATAAGGGACCAGACTTGGTTCATTTTAAAGGGAATTTCTAGCATCAGCCATCAGTGATGGCTAAATCACTTTATTATGAATCTTGTGTCTTTATTGATGAGTTAGTATGAAGCATTTCTGGAGAGGCAGCAGGGCAAAGCAGGACTGGAAGGAACGGGCCTACACCCCACCTCAGGCTGCCAGGCCAGCCCTATTCCTGGAGTTTCTGATCGGAAGAATTTGGGTCCCAATGTCAGCCCAACAGCAGCCACATGACCCCACTGCCAGGTCCCAGGACTAATGTTAACTTTAGCCCTAAAACTGCCCCCAAACTCCTGCACACATTCAGGCAGAGCCCTGGTCTTAACCTCTCTGCCCCATATACCTCCATCCTTAATTAGCAGTGGGCAGAAGATGCAGGAAGTACAATGTGCTGCTCAAGAAGGGGGAAACAGGGAAGGTGAGGGATGACTCAGAGCCCGCAGGAGCCAGAGTCCAGGGCCAGAGAAAACAGGAGTCTTGAGAAACTGCACCATTTAAGACGCTGAGGGTTTTACTCACAAGAAGTGTGTGTGGGTGTGTGTGTGCATGCACACGCATGCATGCATTGGAGCCTCTGTGATATATATGCGCTTTTGTGTCTGTGTGCGTCTGCATGCTGGGGAGTTGTGCAAGTACCCATTTGTGTGCGTGTCTGATGAGAGCGAGACTAAATGGCAGTGGGAAAAACTGTCAATCAACCCTGATGCCATTATAGTAGAAAAGCACTAACAATCATGAAAAAGGAAATCCCCCTAAAAGTGGCGTGAATGTGGGAAGCCATGGGGTGGGTGAACGCGGAAAAGGCAGACCCCGGATTTGGAGCCGGTTGGGTCACACCCCTGTAACATGTGGACTATTATACTGCTCACCCCTTAGGGTCATGGTGACGCATATATGAGTCTGCGCTGGGTCTAGTACACAGTGGGCGCTCAACTGCTGTTGGCCCTGAATGTGCTGCTGGGCAGGGGGTGAGCCATTAGGAGCCAAAAAGGAAGAGGACACATCGTCCCCTTTGCCCTTAGACCTGAAAAAGGAAGACATCTTCTAATTTGAAATTTAAAATTCTTACAATCTGTGCCTCTTAACATCTCAGAAATTGACAAAACAAACTCTCAGGGGCAAACTGAACCTGTTCTTTCTCCTAAGAAGGTAGTAGCAGCTGTTGGTGGTGGCCTTAGATATCCCCAAGAGCCCACCCAGTGCAGACTGTGCGAAAGCGCAGGAACTTCGAGGCGGCTAGCAGAAGAAAGCCCTGCAGAGAGAAATACAGTTCTTAGCAATTACTGCTAACTATGCTGTGAAGGGGAGAACACTCTTCCAATTACCAAGTGTCAGCTCTAATCCCCACTTATGAGTGTTGGAAATAAAATGATGCAATAATTACACAATCTGTGGGAAAACTGACAAATATATTCCCAATACAAATGATTTATCGTGCCTGCCTAGCCACAGCCTGGCTTCGCTTCTTAATGGAAGCTGTAAAAATGGTGCCCTGTGCTTTGATAATCATAGTGATTTCTGACAAACCACTGATTAAGCAATAGATGAGGCAAGCATTTTGGAAACTCTAAAATAGCTCTGATTTGTTGGACTTCTTTTGAAAATAAAGGTCTATCTACCTAGGCCTAAAGAATCATATAATGGTATGTCAGAAAGGACCTTTTACAAATAAGGCCATTTCAGAGGTGAGAAGAGCTTAAACATCATGCTAAGGGTGTGCAGTGGTAGAGCCGGAATGAAGCCCAAATGCCCCAATTTCCAGTCTTTTCCGTGATCCCCCATAGCCTGACCTATTAGCAAAATATAAACAAATGTGGGCCCTTAACCTCTGTTACTTCCCACTTGAAAGCTAAGCCAACCAATATGTTACTGTCACCAACAAGGCAATCATTTGGTAAATTAATGACTTAGGTAATATAGAAATAGTTAGAAAAAATCTACCCTTGGACATAATATGAACAGGAAGAGAGAGGTAAGAATCAGCGGGTCTGGGTGGCAGCATTTACCCAGGGGGAGACTTGTGGTAGAACTATATGGTTCTTCTCTAGTGGAGTCATTGAAGCTCTTTGGATACCTTAAGTAGTAAGGAAAGTTATCTAGAGGTATACAAGATTGTAAAGTTAAGGCTGTGAGAAAAGCAGATTGAGGAAGCAAGAAATTGTAGAAGTAGAAAAGCAACATGGAAAACAAGATTTGGAATAAAAGGGAACATATTCTTAAGTCATGAAAAGTGTATAGGTTAATAAAATAAACTTACACATCATCATGAGTTTTCAAATTATTGGTGGTAAACCTAAACCATAATTTATATTACTTGCTTTCTCATTTCAAGTATTTACTTAATTTATTTAATTGAGGCTTCCTGAAGGAACGATTATTAAACTATTTTGGATGACAAATTCTTTGAAAATTCAATGGTAAGTTGTGGATTCACTCCCCAGATAAGTTTACATCTCTGCATGTACATAAATGCTAGATACAATTTCAGGGTATTCAAAGACCCTTTGAAAGTCGACCATTGGATCCCAAGATATGGCACACTTTACTAGACCAAAAAGTTTTAAGCAATTATCTAAGTATAAATATATCCACCCAGGTCCTGTTGTTGCTTCACCTTTTGAGTTTCTCCAAAGTCCTGTTCTGAAAACACCTCTGCTGAGAAGCTTCATGCACCTGAGAGGCAGCCCATCATTTCTGTACATCCTCTAAACTTTCAGTGTGTTGCATTGTACATATTCTTAAACAATCCCATGGTTGTTCAGCTCTCTGGACTCTCTGCTTCTTTGGCACAGGTATCTCATCTTTTATAGGTCTGGGCATGTGAACCTGTGCTCAAGGCATGTGGGTATATGATCACAGAAGTCACAGGGCATAATCTTTCTGTGGATCAGTTTCCTCATCTTTAATATGGGGATAATAATACCTGTCATATTCATCTCAAAGTTGCCAAGAAATTAAAATGAGATTGTGAGTGGGAACATTCTTTTTAAAAATTTATAAAAGACCATAAAAATATGTGGCATTGTCATTATCAGTGTCATCATATTCTTATTACATGCAGTACTTCAAATCAATTTGAAGCTTCCCTGTCTTTTTAGGAAGTTAGTTTAAAATATTTGTCTACTTATAAAAAAAGGATGCAATAACTTTCCAATCATATTAATCATATTGGCAACATACTCTGCTGCAGAGGAAGAAACTGGTCATAGCCTGAGTTTATCTTATCAGTAAATGAATAACTCTATATCCCACAGGGTTGACATTCAGTGGGTTCACAGTAGCATGGCTGTACTGGGTGTTAGCTTCCAGTGTCTGTCTTGACTGGTTGGTAACCCCGGTTGCGCCAGTTGCTAAATATTTTCAACATTGCCCATGGCATCAGTTGTGTGTAAAACACCATGGCGGGTGCTTCATAAATGAAGAAAAAAGAGATATAAAACATGGCCTATATTCCCAAAAAGACAAGAACCTGGTTGGGGAGGTAAGGCCATTAATAATACAAGATACTTAGTATTTACTTCCTTGTATTATGTGTTTCTTCAGGTCAGAAAAGGAATCATTTCTGGGAGGCTAGATGGGAAAGACTCCACAGATAGGTAGGATTTATCATGGTCCCAAGGAAGCCCAGCCCAATGTTGTTAGTCAACGGTCAGCTCCACAAAAAAATAAGCAGGGGGCAGAGAGAGAACTCTTCCCTGCCAGCCAGCGTTAAAGAGGGACGGAGAAATCAAGAGTCTTTGCATTTTATTTTACATATGACTTCTTCCTCCCCACTATTTCCAGGCAGAGATTTAATTACTTTAGAAGGATAATTTGCAAAGTTCTTGAAGACCTGTAGCCATCAGGTGCTACAGGGAAGATACGTGCTGGGACTACTGTATCAATTCTAGTGCTGGGGGAAATGCACCACCAGATTAGATCGACGCCACACTCACTTCACACTACCAAATTCTGTCCTATTAATCCTTACTTAAATCTGGTAGGCACCTCTTCATTTGCCTCACCACTGTAATAATTTAAGATGTACAACCAGAGTTGGAGTTGAATTGTTTCTTGAGTGAGCTAAAATCCAATATTTGTAAAATGTATCCATTTAAATGAAACCCCAGCAGGGGTCTACCTTTTCCTGCAGCCATCAGTTTGGCTCCCACCGACCCCCGCTGTTTTATAACACTGATTCCATTAGCCTCAAGAAGGCCACAGCAGCCTGGGGACTGCCCTGCAGGGGGCCCAGCGGTACCCACCAAACCTGGCCTCCCTGCTCTCTGTCACGGTTGAAGGAACTAAATGCCGCAGGAAAGACATATTAATGTGTGAGTGTCAACAGCCTGCCCCTTGCCACCCACTAAGGAGAACCTAGCTTTGCTTTCCTGGGTCAAGAAGCAAAAAGGGCTAGTTGCATTTTCACCTAATTGAAGAAAAACAAGTTGAAGGAAGGAGAGTGAGAGACATATGGAAGCGCGGACGTCTACGCAACCCAAAAGGGTCATTCAAGTGGGAGGAGGAGGGGCAGACACCAGGCCATGCACGGGGGCGTGAGAGACGGGGGACTTTGAAGATGTGGCTCTGTGAAATGAAGGTAATCCTTCTTTGGCATCTTCTCAAGACCGCAGTCAAGATTTAAATTGCTTTTCAAGTACTATTAGATGCTGGAGTGGAATTTCTTTGAATGAGATGCTGCAAATAGAGTGGCTTACACTGCAGGTTCTTGGTGAAGACGCAGTTACAATGTATTTCCAGTCCACATCCCAGGGGTGGAGCGGAGCAGTAGCAGTGCCCTACACTTCACAGGCACAGTTAGGCTAGCCAGAACACAGTGTCATTGCACACTCTTCAGAAAACCAATATGTATGTTGCAATCGTGCACCAGCAGGTTTGCACATCAAGGTTAAAGTAATCAGGTTGGAACTTGAGAGCCTCAGGAATCATTTCCTTACTTTACACCACCTGCCTGACACTAACCTTTCTCTTTTCTAACCACCCCTATTCCTAACCGTTCCTAACAAGTTGACATCTATGCCTTATCTCAAGATATCCCCTCCGGAAAACTCTCCTACATATTTATCATGCTTCCTTAAGGCCAGCCCCCCTCCACGAGGCCAGTGTAGGTCACTTCAGTGCATAATAATTTTACTCCTAAAAGCTCGAAGACTGATCGTATTTTTCTATGACTCGTGTAGTTATTAATTTATTAGAAAACTATTGCCTCGGGTCAGAGTCAATGAGGATAATAAGGAGGGACACGTAACAGCTAGAGATGGCTCCACAGAAAGCTCCAAAACATTATCAGTAAAACTTAGCCATTAATTGAGTGTGATGCTCAGACAGGACCCCTCACCCCTGGATACCTTTGGCAGAATAATGGCCCCTTAAAGATCTCTGACCATTTCCTAATCCCTGAAGCCTGCAAATGTGTTCCCTTACGTGGCAAAGGGAAATTGAGGTTGCAGATGGAAGTAAGGTTGCTAACCAGCTGATGTTGAAATAGAGAAATGAACCTGGATCATCCAGTGGGCCGAGTGGAATCACAAGTGTCCTTATAAGTAGAAGAGGGAGGCAGAAGACAGAGATTCAGAGAGACAGCAGGATGACAAGCATTCAACCTGCTATTGCTGAAGATGGAAGAACAGGGTCATGAGTCAAGAAATGCAGGCAGCCTCTAGAAGCTGGAAAGGCAAGGATACTCTGATTCTCCCCTGAAGCTTCCAGAAGAAAGGTAGCCTTGCCAATACTTCGATTTTATCACAGTGAGGCCCATTTAGAACTTCTGACCTCCAGAACTATAAGATAGTAAATGTGTGTGCCTTTAAGCCACTAAGTTTGAGGTACTTTGCTATAGCATCAATTAAAAAAATGAATACAGCACTCTAGGACCATAGCCCTGTCCTGCCTTCCCCAAACTCCAGCCCCAATCCGTGAACCTTAATATCAGCAACTTGGAGCTGGAGGAAATGCTGGCTCACATTTTATGGAAAAACCATGTTGTCCAAGTGGAACCAGCAGAGCTCTGTGGGGTCAATACTACAGCACATTTGGGGTTTTAAAGGGCTCTGTTGGCAAGGCTAGAAACCTAATTGCTACTGTTTTCATGAGAAAATAAACTCCAGTGCCAAACAGCTGACTTTCTAATGGATATTTGAAATTCCTCCTATTGGTTAGTTGGGTACAGCCTGTGATCTATGCTGATGGTTAAAGAGTGCCTTTGGTTTTAGACTCCAGACATGCAGGAGGTGAAATTATTATTCATTTTCAAAAGTTTAAAATCCTAGTTTGTGATCTGGCCCAGAAAAATAACCTGCTTTAGCAGAGGCCTGTGTATTACATGAACCATAGGCTGAGACAAGATATTTCTTCAAAAAAGAGCTCAGAAAGTACATCCTTGAGTACCTTGTTGGGACTCAAAATCAATGTATCACATTGCTTGAAAAACACACATCTCAGGCTGATCTGTGGGGGAGCACATTGAAACATCCCTGGAACCTCTTCCTTGGAGGAAGCTAGAGTATAACTGTAGACTCACATTTCATCAGACAACAGGGTTGGTATAATGAAGCAGGACCACATGTCTCAGTTTTCCTCAGCTCGTCCCAGCTTTCATCTGCTGCCTTTCCTTAATTATTAATAGTTTCCCCTTTCACTCTCAAAACACTGCCAGTTTGATGACAAATTCTATGGTCACTGTACATATAAGACTCAATCATGGCTTTCTCATGCATTTTCTTAAGTCAGAGTACAACTCCTTGTAGCTTCTCTTGGGTCTGGTGAGACAGTGCATGTTTCAGAGTTGACTCCATGGAAAAAGGATAGAAAAGAGGGAAGAAGATTTTAAGTGAAAAGTAGATGCTTTGGGAGATTTTATACACACACACACACACATACACATGAGAGATACAATGCAACTAAGTGGCAAAGTTATGCCTGGCAACTATATGTGCATGTGTGTGTATGTGTGTTCACATGTGTGTGCGCATGTGTGTGTGTGTGTAATAAACTCACTCCCCAGTCCATGCCTTCCTAAACCCCAGACCTAAGCCATGAGACATCATCAGCGACTTGAAGCTGCAGGAAATTCTTTCTCACTATTAGTAGGAAATCTAAGCATATTTTCCCAGAAAAATATTGTTGTCCAAGCCAGGAGAGCTCTGTGGGGTCAGTAATATAGACATAGATATTTCTATATATTTTATTATAGATATATCTGTATATTTTGTTTTGTGTATATAATTTGTGACATAACATAGCTAAGTGGCAAAGCTACTCCTGGCCATCTCTTTGAGTGAGTTGTTAATAGAACAGTTTTTTGTCACAAACTACACTGAGCTCTGAATACTTTAAAGATTTTCCTCTGCAATTGATGCTAATGCAAAAGAGAGGAACAGGAAGACACTGATAAGAAGAATAAGAGATCACTTTAATCTCTTTATTTGTGAGTAATATAATGTATTAAAATTTGTAATCATTTATTTATTTTAATCCCATTTAATATTATTGCTAATTTAAATACATATTTATTTGTTTTGCTAACTAAGCACAATTTCTCTAATGTTAAATATAAGTAATGAAACCAAATATTAATGACCAAATTATGGTTATGACATGTTAGTGAACTTAATTTTCCACAAAAGAATCCTGCTTTGCCCTTCAACAGAATTAAAGGTATCTTAATCCAAAGGATTAATAGTGAAAAGTTTTGGGGTATCTGAATAGAGAAGCTTGTGAGAAATTTGGAAGGCTCAAAGAGAACATATAGTATGTACATTCACGTACATAGAGGAGTATAACAGTGATTAAGATTTCAGACTCTGGATTTATTCATGTGGTTTCAATTCCTGCCCTGCTATGTTAACTTGAAAAAGTTACTTAAATTCTTAACCACTCTGTGCCTCAATTTCCTTACCTGAAAAATAAGAATAATAGTGGTAACTTCAATGAAAATGGCAAACTAAGGCCCTCTTAAAATTGAAAATTCTCCCTTCCCCTCCATAAAAGCAATAAGAACGTTGAAAAAAATTACCAGAATCAACTCTTTCAGAACACTGAGAATTAACCAAAGGCTTACATGAATCCAGGGAGTAGTTATTCAAAAATTTAAAAAATGACTGAATCTAAGTAAGATCAGTGAGCTGTGGGACTTTTTAACTTTCCCTTTCCAAGTCCCCTCAGCCTGGCTCCGTGATAGGCTTGACTTTCAGTAGCCCACGATCATGGGGCAAACCAGCAGCATGGCAGGCACAGAGGGGCAGAACAGCTACAAAACCCCATTCTCAGAGAATTGTCATGATTTGATCTATCAGATGGTTTTTGTGGAAGACCCTAGTTGCAAGGTTGTCTTTATTTGACTTGACTTGTGCCTTGTTCAGTGTGAATAGCCTTTTGCTCAGGGATATTTCTCAAAAACCATCACAGATAATTGTTTAACTTTGTGGTTGCCTGAGGTGGTAAATAACAGATAAGGTAACTATAGGCTAACAAAAAAGCTGGGTAGTGAGATGCCCACAGAGACCTTTGAACAGCTCTAATATATTTCTGATAATCTAGAAGGCCACATGTATGGGTAGGCTAAGCTTGCATGAGCAGGGCTGTACACATGCTTAATAGCACCAAGCTCTTACCTGTAGATAACCTGAAGGCTCTGTACAAGCAGGAGATGAAGGCTAAGATGAAGCAGTAAACTGTCTGGCTGAGTGTTAATAGCATGCACCCACAGGAACACTGAGCCCTCAGCAAAGACCGGAAGACTTATTTGCTCTAGTCATTCAAGAAAATCTCTGGCCAATCACTAGCGGATCATTAAGCTAACCAAGCAGAGACTTTGGTGACCACACATGACAAAAAATACAGATGTTACATAATTAGTTCTGAAAGTCACTAAACAAACGACAACAGACAACCACCAAAAAAATGAGGGGAAATATTTCCAGAATCACCACATTATATTATTTAAAATAGTCACTTTTCAACTAAAGTTATGAGACAGGCAAACAAACAAAAAGGCATGACCCTAAGAAAATAATCCAATTCACAGTAGCATAAAATAAAATAAAATACATAGTAGTAAATTTAACCAAGGAGGTGAAATATCTGTATACTGAAAACTATAAAATATTGATGAAAGAAATAGAAGATGACACAAATAAATGGTAAGTTATCCCATGATCATGGATTAAAAGAATGAATATTGCTGAAATGTCCATACTATGCAAAGCAATCTACAGATTCAATGCAATCCCTAATAAAATTCCAATGTCATTATTGACAGAAATAGAAAAAAAAAATCCTAAAATGCACATGGAGCCACAGAAGACCTTGAATAGCCAAAGCAATATTGAGCAAAAAGAACAAAGTTAGAGGCATCACACCACTTGATTTCAAAATATATTATAAAGCTACAGTAATCAAAACAAGATGATACTGGCATAAGAAAAGACACATTAACCAATGGAATAGGATAAAGAGCCCAGAAATAAACCCATGCATCTATGGTCAATTGATTTTCAATAAAGGTGCCAAAAACACAACAATGGGGTAAGAAGAGTTTCCTAAATACATGGTGTTGGAAAAACTGGCTATCCACATGCATAATAACCAAATTGGACCCTTATCTCACTCCTTATATAAGGATTAACTCAAAATAGATTAAAGACTTAAATGTAAGATATGAAACTGTACAATGACTAGAAGAAAATATAGAGTGAACGTTACATGACATTGGCCTGGCAATGATTTCTTGAATATGACCTCAAAGCACAGGCAATGAAATTTAAAAAATGGTGTTACATTGAACTAAAAAGCTTCTATACAGCAAATGAAACAATTAACACAGTGAAGAGCCAACTAACAAATTGACAGAAAATATTTGCAAATCATATATCAGATAAAGGGCTCATATCCAAATACATATGAAGCTCAAATTACACAATAAAATGAAAACAAATAACCTCATTTTTTAAATAGGAAAAGGGCTGAATAGACAGTTCTCAAAAGAAGACATACAAAAGGCCAACAGATATATGAAAAAACATTCAACATTACTAATCATCAGGGAAATGCAAATTAAAACCAAAATGAGATAGCACCTAACACCTGTTATTATGACTATTATAAAAATATATGTGTTGGCAAACATGTGGAGAAAAGGGGGACCTTATAAACTGTTGGTGGGAATGTAAATTAATACAGCCATTTTGGAAATAGTGCAAAGGTTCCTCAAAAAGCTAAAAATAGAATTAACGTATGATCCGGCAATTACACTTTTGGTTATATATCCAAAGGAATTGAAATCAGTATGTTGATGAGATATCTGCACTCTTATGTTCATTGTTGCATTATTCACAGTAGCCAAGATATGGAAACAACCTAAGTTACTATCAACAGACAGATGAATTTTTTAAAAAGGCATTACATATATATATAATGGAACACTATCCAACCTTAAAGAAGAACAAAATTCTGTCATTTGCCACAAGTGGATGAATCTAAAGGATATTATGCTAAGTGAAATAATCCAGGAACAGAAAGACAAAACATCACATGATCTCACTTACATGTGAAATCTGAAAAAGACAAACTCATAGAAATAGAGAGTAGAACTGTGGTTACCAGAGGCAGGGGGGAAAGGTGGGAGGACAGAGAAAGGGTAAATGTTGGTCAAAGGACACAACATTTCAATTAGACAGAATGAATAATTTCTGGTGATCTATTGCACAGCAAGGTGATTGTTGTTAACAATAATGCACTGTATATTTCAAAATTGCTAAAATAATAGAATTTAAATGTTCTGACCACAAAAAATGATAAGTATGTGAGGTAATGGATATGTTAATTAGCCTGATTAGCTCATTGAACAATATATATATTCATGTATCAAAATTTCACATTGTACCTCACAAATATATACAATTATTACTTGTCAATTAAAAATAATTTTTTTAAAGAAAGGAGGTATGGTTCATGCGTGCGCACACACACATTTGCAAGCAGTCAATAGACACTATCCTGAGAAAGTCTAGATATTAGACTTAAATGACAAAAACTTTAAATCAGCTGTTTTAAATATGTTCAAAGAAATAAAGGGGGGGAAGAAATAAAGGAAATCATGTCTAAAGAACTAAAGAAGACTATGAGAACAATGTCTCACCAAATAGAGACTGTCAATAAAAAATAAATTATTTCTTTAAAAACAGAGCCAAATAGAGATTCTGCAATTGAAAAGCATAGTATCTGAAATTAAAAATTCACCAAGGGGGCTCAACAGCAAATTTAAGCAGGCAGAAGAAAGAATCACCAACCATAAAAATGAATCAGTTGAGATTATCTAGTATGAGGAAGACAAAAAAAGAATGAAGGAAAATTATGAGGCCTCAGAGAGCTGTGGGACACCAGCAAGTGGACCACAACAAGTTGTGGTGGGAGTTCCAGAAGTAAAGGAGAGAGAGAAAAGGGCAGAGAGAATATTTGAAGAAATAATGGCTGAAAACCTTTCCAATTTGATGAAAAACATTAATCACACATCAAAGAAGCTCATTAACTCCAAGTAAGATGAACTCAGAGATTCACACGTAGACACATTATAATGAAACTGTCAAAAGCCAAAACAAAGAATCTTGAAAGCAGAAAGAGAAAAGCAAGTCGTCATGCCCAAAGGATTCACAATAAGACTAACAGCTGACTTTTCACTAGAAACCATGAAGGCTAGAAGGCAGTGGAATGACATTCATCGTGCTGAAAGGAAAATACCATCAAACAGAATTCTACATTTAGCAAACTATCCTGAAAAAATGAAGAAGTTAAGTCATTCCCAAATAAAAATTTAGATAATTTATCACTAGCAAACCTTCCTTGCAAAACATACTAAAGGCAGTCTTTAAGACTGAAATTATAAGACAATAGTCCGTAACTTGAAGTTCATGAAAAAATAAAGAGCACTGATAAAAGTACACAGATGAAGATAAAAAAGGCAGTGTAAATGTATTTTAAACACTGTTTTATTCTTCCTGATTTAAAGGAAAATTGTGTAAAGCAATAATTACAAATCTGTGTCAATGGACACAGTGTATGAAGATGTAATTTGTATGACAATAAAAGCATGAAGGCAGGGGAAGGAATGAAATTGTACAAGCAAAGTTTTCATATACTGTTGTTATTAAGTTACTATTAATCTGAACTAGATTATTATAAATTAAGACATTTATTGTAATCCACATGGTAACCATTAACAAAATAAATTGAAAATATAATAAAAACTAAAAAATAAAAAACATAGATATTAAAATAGTACACTAGACAATATCTATTTAATACAAAAGGAGATGGTAATGGAGGAATAGAGGAACAAAAAACACATAAGACGTATTAAAAAATAGAAAACCTCACCAGTAATCACATTAAATGCACATAAATTAAACATGCTTATTAAAAGGCAGAAATTGAAAGAAGAGATTTTCTTTAAAAACCATGATGCAACTATATGTTATCTCCAAGAGGCACAGTTTAGATCAAAGTCAAAAGTAAGTTAAAAGTGAAAGGATGAAAAAAAGATACACCATGTATATAAATAGTAATGAAAGAAGAATGAGTAATTTTTCTAATGTCAGACACAATAGACTTCAAGTCAAAAAATACTGAGGACAAAACGGAGCATTTTATAAAGATAAAAGTGTCCATCTATGAAGAAGACAAGACAATTATAAACATACATGCACCTAACAGCAGAGACCCAAAATACATGAAGACAAAACTGACAGAATTGAAGAGAGTAAAACAATTTAGTAATAATAATTGGAGTTGTCAATACCCCACTTTCAATAATGAATAGAACAGCCAAACAGAGATAAGTTATAGGAGAATTGAAGAACACAATGAACCAACTAAATCTAACAGACATGTATAGAACATTCCACTCAACAACCATGAATTCACATTCTTTTCAAATACACATGGAACATTCTCCAGGACAGATCATATATTAGGTCATAATAAAATTATTAGTAAATTTAAATTGAATAAAATTATACAAAGCATAATCTCTGACAATAATGGAATAAAATTAGAAATTATTAACAGAAAGAAATTTGAGAATCAAAACTATTCATAATTTAAGCTGCACACCTCTAAATAATCCATGAGTCAAAGAAGAAATCACAAAGGAAATTAGAAAAGATTTTGAGATTAATGAAAACAAAATACAGCATACTAAAACAAAGGGCATGCTGTGAAAGTAGTGCTGTGAAAAAAATGTATAGCTATAAATGCCTATATTTAAAAGAAAAGAAGCCAGCAAGGGGCAGCCACACTTACCTTTGCCCCTGCTCTGTATGCCACGTTCTCTTAGTGCCACCACTGCCAATTGCAACAGTAAGAGTTGCTGTTGCTGTGGTTGATGTGGTTGGGTTGGGGCTGAGGATGCTGCCAAGATGCCACAGTTCTAGTCCTAGAAGATCGCAATCCTGGGCTTCTGGTTTGTGGGAAAATCCTCATTGATAGTTCAATTTGTTGAAGGCAAACTTGTTGACTCCTACAATCCATAGATCCACTTTCACAAAGTTGATCACAGTAAATGGACAAGAGTATCATCTTCAACTTGTAGACACAGCTGGGCAAGATGTATATTCCATCTTTTCTCAGACATACTCCATAGATATTAATGGTTATATTCTTGTGTATTCAGTTACATCAATCAAAAATTTTGAAGTGATTAAAGCTATCTATGGCAAATTGTTGGATATGGTGGGGAAAGTGCAAATATTTATTATGTTAGTTGGGAATAGGAAAGACCTACATATGGAAGAGGTGATCAGTTATGAAGAAGGGAAAGCTTTGGCAGAATCTTGGAATGCAGCTTTTTTGGAATATCCTGCTAAGGAAATCAGACTGCTGTTGGAGTTTTTACAAGGATAATTTTGGAGGCAGAAAAAATTGATAGGGCAACTTCACCAGGAAAGTCTTCATGCTCAGTGACATAATTCTACTGCAAAACCTGAGGACACTGGGAATATATTCTATCTGAAGAAGCAAACTTCTTACTACCCTTTAAGATAAACTATGCTGATTTTTTTCCTCTATTAACCTGAAAGTTGTCATTTGGGTCAGAGCTTCCCACCCTCTGCTTTCACATTATGTTAAACTTTGACTGTCCAAATGAGTTCACTTCCATTTTCAAATTTTAAGCAATCATATTTTCAATTTATATATTGTATCTCTTAATATTATGACCAAGAATTTTATCTGCATTAATTTTCAGTGTAGTTTGTTGTTTAAAATAATGTAATGATCACAATGATACATATTGTTACATTACCACTAACTAGGCTTCAATATATCAGTGTTTATTTCATTGTGTTAAATGTATACTTGTAAATAAAATGGCTGAAAACATTTTCAAAATTTAATAATATAGTTCTTTGAAAAGATAAACAAAATTGACAAACTTTTAACTATGGAAGAGAGTGAGCAAGATGGCTGACCAGAGACACCAGCTGCCAGAGGATCTCAGTAAAAAGGAGAAGTTTTAGATGAAAAAGAAAAAAACAAACAGACAGACAAACAGAGATCAGGTGTGGATCTGAGGGAAGGGTGCCAGAACCTTCAGGAGACTCCATGAAAAGAAGTTGTGGAGCAGAACAGGAAGGAACAAGGTAGGTATTGGCAGAAATCAACACCTAAGAGGCTTGGAGTCCAGTGAAAAGAGCAGGTGGAGTGGTTTGTTTCTCCCTCACTTGCATCTCTGACAGTTGGTGGGTTCCTGAGCTGCTGGAGAGATGTTCTGCCCACACAAGCCCAGATGCTGCTGCTGCTAGTGAGCTGGGAACTTCTTGTGGACAGGGCACCAGGCTCCCAGCCCCCCTGGGGCACCTCCCATCTCCACAGACCCCAGCTGGGACAGCAAGTGCCATATTGTTTTTCAACCCACTATGCGCCTTCGTCCTCCCAATGGGGCTTCAACTCCTCAGGTTTCATCTTGCTCACTCCCACACAGACATTTCCCAACTATGGCCCAGACCACAGGAGCCACAGGCTTCCACTGGGTCCTGGGTGATCTGCATGACTCCAGTGCCTGGACATTCTGGGTGGGCACCCTCCCAGAGTGAGGGAAGGACACGACCAGAGTGCTAGGTTCCTCCATTCACACTGTTCATCTGCCCTTCCCCTCCCCCACCTGCAGCTGCCAAGAGAGACAATTGAGTCATCACACCTAGGCTTCCAAAAAGAGTGGGGCTCAGACCTTTCCTCTTGGGGTCTTGCAGTGGACTGAGGAGTGCTCAAACTGTGAGCTCCCTGCCACTGGCCCTCCCTGGTGCTGCTTGCTCAGAGACTCCATCAGAGTGGGGCACATCCCAATGCAGAGGGACATCAAACCTGCTTGGGCATGCCATGAGCAATTTAGGGCCAGCATGCTTCTCCCTGGCATCATCAGGGATTGATCTTTGGGGACCTGGGGTCAGGCCCACAGGCCAGATCCCATACCTCCAGGGCTTGACTGCATTGCTCAGGGGCAAGGTAGGGAGATTTGTGAATTAGTCTCAGGAGGCAAGGGAGCTCACATGGGCAAATAAGGCGGAAGAATACAGTGTGTGTCCTAGCTGCAGCATGTTTGCAAGGCACCCTTCCCCCAAAAGGAAGGCTGCATTCTCAGCTCAGGCCAGGATCCTGGGCAGGGAACCTCTTGGCCTGCATCACAGTCATGGAAGAGTGCACCTGGCTTGAGCTACTGCTTGCCGACAGATGCCAGAACAAAACTGCAGAGCAGGGGAGTGCAGAGAGAAGTGAGGCCCATTCCAGACTGCCAGATTGTGAATCTCAGATGGACCTGCTTTCACAAGCCCCTCCCTGGTGGCTATGCCCAGAAGCTGGGAGCAGACCTTTGACCCCTGCTGAAACAGATACCTTGCCAGATTTGTGGAGTCTGAGGGCAGACTCATCCAACACAGCCCTGCCCAGCCTCATTCCCCCAACTGCCTCTGCTGTGGCAGAGAATAAGAACTCACCTGTAGTTCTAGTGTCCCACCCACCAGCTGGGGCATTCAAACACTTCTCCTGAGGGACTAGAGCCAGTCACAGAACCCAAAAACAACATTGCAGTTTATTCCTTTTGGCAAGTGCCACATACTGATAGGGAGGTCAATTTGCACGCACTTTACAGCATTTACAAACTCAATCATACAGAATGTGGCTGATTCTCACCCACAAGTATCACCTACTGCCTCAGAGATTAAACTGGACATGCCATTACAACTCACACTGTTAAAAAGACCACAGGGCTAGGGAAAGAGAAAGGATTTCAAAGAACTCCATCCTCCCTTATCAAAGAGAGGCAGGAAGTCTGCCCACTCACATAGCTTACCATCCTGCAGCCTTCAAACAACTAGCAACTGTGAAAACCACCACACCAAGGACATCTATAACCAAGGCATCCATCCAGAACCTAGATCACCATCAAAGCACCCACAAGCAAAGCCAAAAGTTCTTACCCAACATATGCTACAAACACACCCATATGAGTGAGGTGAGGGGGAAAGCTCTATCTAAACAAAAGAAAATCCAAAAATAAGAAGGAACAGCTGCTCCAGATGAGAAGGAATCAGTGAAAGAACTCCAGAAGTATGAAGAATCACAGCAAAAGGTCACCCCCAAAAGGGAACATGAGCTCTCTAGCAATGGAAACCAACCAAAATCATAATATTGAAATGACAGATAAAGAATTCCAAATATGGATTATAATTAAGCTCAATGAAATATGAGAGAAAATGGAAAACCAACACAAATAAACCACAAAATTTTCAGTAAATGAATGAAAAATTCATGAAAGATTTGAATTATTTAAAAAAATTAAGTAGGACTTCCAGAAATGAAAAATTGACTCAAGGAAATACAAAACACTGTGGAAAGTCTTAAGAATAGAAAAGACTAGGCAGAATAAACAATTTCAGAGCTTGAAGGCAACATCTTTGAATTAAACAAGTCAGTCAAAGATAAAGAACAGAGAATTAAGAGGAAGGATCAAAGCCTACCAGAAATATGAGATTATGTAAAGAGGCCAAACATAGGCATTACAGGCATCCTTGAGGGTGAAGGAGAAAACACACAAGGGTTGGAAAACCTATTTGAGGGAATAATTGAGGAAAACTTCCCTGATCTTGTGAGAAATTTAGATATCCAGGTACAAGAAGCTCAATGAACACCTGGGAGATTCATCACAAAGAGGCAATAACCATGACTTATAGTGATCAGACTAGCCAAAGTTAACATGAAGGAGGAACTCCTGCAAGCCATAAGGCAATAACATCAGGTAACTTACAAAAGAAAACCCATCAGGCTAACTGCAGACTTCTCAACTGAGACTTTACAAGCCAGAAGGGATTGGGGCCCTATCTTCAGTCTTCTTAAACAGAATAATGCCCAGCCTAGAATTTTGTATCCTGAAAAACTAAGTTTCTTATATGAGGGAGAAATAAAGATTTTTTCAGAAAGCAAACACTGAGGGAATTTGTCAAGACCAGATCTGCCCTGCAGGAAGTACTCATATCTGCATTATATATTGATCAGCACAACAGAAATCCACCAGTGTAAAATAGATAAAGTTAAGAGCCCACATAAAATAATGGCTCAAGAGGTGAAACAAAGAAATAAGGTTCTACCCAACAGGATGAACAGAAATGCATCCCACTTGTCAATTTTTTCAATAAACGTGAACAGCTTAAATTCCCCACTCAAGAGACATAGGCTGGATGAATGGATAAACAAACACAAGCCAAGTATCTGCTGTCTCTGGGAAACACATCTAACCCACAAGGATTCATTCAGACTCAAGATGAAAGGATGGAAAAAATATCCCATGCAAGTGGAAATCAAAAGAAAGCAGGGTGTAGCCATTTTCATATCAGATAACATAGACTTCAAAACAACAATAGTAAGGAAAGGCAAAGATGGTCATTGTATAATGGCAAAGAGAGCAATTAATTAAGATATAAAAATCTTAAACATTTATATACCCAACACAGGTGTGCCCAGATTCATAAAGCAAACCCTACTAGATCTAAACAAAGTGATAAACAGCAACATCATAATTTCTGGGGACATTTACCACCCCACTGACAGAACAGGACACATCCTCCAAGCAGAAAATAAATAAAGAAACTCTGGACTTAAATGGGACTCTAGGGCAAATGAGCCTAACAGACACTTACAGAGCATTCTATGCAAAAGCTACTGAATATACATTTTCCTCATCACACATGGAAAATTCTCTAAGATTGATCACATCTTAGGCCACAAAACATGTCTCAATAAATTTTAAAAAATAGAAATTATACCATGCATCTTCTCAGACCAGAATGGAATAAAATTAGAAATCAACTCCAACAGAAACACTCCTCTCTACACAAAGTCATGGAAATTAAACAACCTATTGCTGAAAAATTATTGGGTCAAGGAGGAAATTAAGGTGGATATCAAAAGGTTGCTCAAACTAAATGACAAAAGGGACATAAGTAGTCAAAATCTGTGGGATTCAGCAAAAGCAGTCCTAAGGGGAAAATTCACAGCCTTAAATGCCTACATGAAAAAGACTAAAGATCACAAATCAACAATCTAATGAATCATCTCAAGGAACTAGAAAAGGAAGAGAAAACCAAACATAAAGCCAGCAGAAGAACAGAAATAACTGAAGTCAGAGCAGAACTAAGTGAAATTAAAATAAAAGTACAGAAGATTAATGAAACAAAGAGTTGGTTCTTTGAAAAGACAAACAAAATTGATAGACCTCTGGCTAGATTAATCAGAAATAGAAAAGAAAGAACCTAAATAAGCTCAATCAGAAATTAAAAATGAGATATTACAACTGATACTACAGAAATGCAAAATGTCATCTCTGAATACTACAAAAATTTTTATGCACATAAACTCAAAAACAGTGAGGGAATGAACAAATTCCTGGTAACACAAAACCTCCCAAGGCTCAATCAGGAGAAAATAGAACTCCAGAACAGACCAGTTACAAGCAATGAAATTAAAGCAGCAATAAAAAATCTTCCACCAAAAAAAAGTCCCAGACCAAATGGTTTCACAGCCAAATTTTATCAGACCTATGAAGAAGAATTGGTACCCACACTGAAAAAATTATTTTATAGCATTGTGAAGGAAAGAATCCTCCCCAATTCATTCTACCAATCAAGCCAGTATCACCTTGATACCAAAGCCAGGAAAGGACACACACAAAAAAAGAAAACTATAGACCAATATCACTTATGAATATAGATGCAAAAATCCTTAATAAAATTCTAACAAACCAAATTCAGCAGCACATCAAAAAAATAATCCACCACAACCATGTGAGCTTCATCCCAGGGATACAAAGATGGTTCAACAAACATAAATCTGTAAATGTGATTCACCACATAAATGGAAGCAAAAACACAGATCATATGATCATCTCAATGGATGCAGAAAAAGCATTTGACAAAATTCAGCACACTTTTATGATAAAAACTCTTAACAAAATAGGCATAGATGGAATACACCTCAAAATTATAAAAGCCATATACTAGCAACCCACAGCCAACATCATACAGA
The DNA here is from genome assembly GCA_023783475.1 of Daubentonia madagascariensis. NCBI lineage: Eukaryota > Metazoa > Chordata > Mammalia > Primates > Daubentoniidae > Daubentonia > Daubentonia madagascariensis. The sequence continues at coordinate 71,660,401 of JAKFHU010002088.1, read as the reverse complement.
ATGGAGAAAAGTTGAAAGTATTCCCACCTAGAACTGGAACAAGACAAGGTTATCCACTGTCACCACTTCTATTGAACATAGTGCTGGAAGTTCTAGCCAGAGCAATATGGCAAGAGAAGGAAATTAAGGGTATCCAAATGGGGAAAGAGGAGGTCAAACTATCACTCTTTGGTGATAATATGATCTTATATCTAGAAAACCCCAAAGATTCCACAAAGAGACTCCTGGAAGTGATAAATAAATTCAGCAAAGTCTCAGGCTACAAAACCAATGTACAGAAATCAGTAGCATTTCTATACACCAACAATAGTCAAGCTGAGAATCAAATCAATGACTCAATACCTTTCATAAAAGCTATGGAGAAAATAAAATACCTGGGAATATATTTAACCAAGGAGGTGAAAGATCTCTATAAAGAGAACTACAAATCACTGAGGAATGAAATTGCAGATGATGTAAACAAATGGAAAAACATATCAAGCTCATGGGTCAGCAGAATCAACATTGTTAAAATGTCCATACTACCCAGAGTGATTTATAGATTCAATGCAATCCCCATCAAAATATCAATGTCATTTTTCACAGATCTAGAAAAAATAATTCTATGCTTCATATGGAACCAGAAAAGAGCCCAGCTAGCCAAAGCAACCTTAAGCAAAAGGAACAAATATGGAGGCATCACTTTACAAGATTTTAAGCTATACTAAAAGGCTATGGTAACCAAAACAGCATGGTACTGATGCATAAATAGAGATATAGACCAATGGAACAGAACAGAGAACCCAGATATAAAACCATCCACATATTGCCATGTGATCTTTGACAAAGTAAACAGCAATATACATTGAGGAAAAGAATCCCTATTCAATAAATGGTGTTGGGAAAATTGGATAGCCATAGGTAGAAGAGTGAAATAGGATCCATATTCCTCACCACTCACAAAAATTAATTCAAGATGGATAACAGATAAATCTAAGATATGAAACCATAAGAATTCTAGAAGAAAATGTTGGGAAAACTCTTCTAGATATCAGCCTAGGCAAAGAATTTATGAAGAAGATCCCAAGGGCAATCATAGCAACAACAAAAATAAATAAATGGGACTTGATTAAATTAAAAAGCTTCTGCACAGCCAAGGAAACTATCAGCAGAGCAAATAGACAACCTAAAGAATGGGAGAAAATATTCCCATGCCATACATCCAATAAAGGACTAATAGCCAGAATAAACAAAGAACTTAAACAAATCAATGAGAAAAAATCAAACCATCCCATTAAAAAGTGGGCAAAAGACATGAACAGAAACTTTTCAAAAGAAGATAGACTAATGATCAACAAACACATGGAAAAATGCTCAACATCTCTAATCATCAAGGAAATGCAAATATAAACCACAATGAGATATCACCTAACTCCAGTGAGAATGGGCTTTTATCAAAAAGTCCCAAAACAACAGGTGCTGGCAAGGATGCAGAGGGAAAGGTAAACTTATACATTGTTGGTGGGACTGCAAACTAGGACAACCTCTATGGAAGGCAGTATGGAGATACCTCAAAGAACTAAAAGTAGACCTACCATTTGATCCAGCAATCCTACTACTAGGTATTTACCCAAAGGAAAAAAAAAAATTTATAAAAGAGACACTTGCACTCAAATGTTTACAGCAGCACAATTCACAATTGCAAAGATGTGGAATCAACCCAAATGCCCATCAATACATGAGTGGATTAATAAAATGTGGTATATGTATACCATGGAGCACTGCTCAGCCATAAAAAAAATGGTGATCTAGTATCTTTTGTAACAACCTGGATGGAACTGGAGGCCATTCTTCTTAGTGAAGTATTGCAAGAATGGAAAAACTAACATCACATGTATTCCATACTAAATTGGAAGTAATTGACCAACACTTACATGCATATATGGAAGTAAAACTCAAGGAAAATCAAGTAGGTGGGGGGGAGGGGATAGGTAAATTCACACCTAACAGGTACAATGAACACTAACTGACTGTAGGGCACACTTACATCTTTGACTCAAACTGTACAAAAGCAAATTATGTAACCAAAATGTGTGTACCCACATAAAATTCTGAAATAAAAAGAAAGCTAAATATGGAATTGTCATATGATACAGCAATTCCTCTCCTAGGTATATAATCAAAAGAACTGAAAGCATATATGTATAATATATATCCTCACAAAAATTTATATATTAGCACAATTTATAATAGCCAATGAATGGAAAAACCCATGCCCTTCACCTGTTAAATGGATGAACAAAATGCAGTATATCCACACAATGGAATGCTATTCAGCCATAAAAAGGGATGAAATCCTGTTACATGCTACAATATGGATGAACCTTGAAAACATTATGCTGAGTGAAAGAAGCCAGTAACAAAAGGTCACATACCCTATGGTTCCTTCATATGAAATGTCCAGAATAGGCAAATTTACAGAGACAGAAAGTAGATTAGTGGTTGCCACAGGCTGTGGGGTAGGGCAGAATGAGGAGTCATTCAGTGGGTTTCTTAGGTTCTGGAATTTGACAATGGTGATCATTGCCCAACTCTGAGAATATACTAAAATGTACACTTAAAAGGGAGAATTTTATGATTCGTGAATTGTATCTTAATTTTTTTAAAAAAGAAAAGGAAGGGGAATAAGAGCAGCACCTTTCTCAAAAGGGGGCTGTGAGAATTAAAGATAAGTAAAGACATAAAGCACTTAGCATAGTGTCAGTCTAGTGATGGTGCTGGTGGTGCTGATGGTGCTGATGGTGGTGAAGGAGCCATCTCGGGGAATGAACTGTGCTCACACGTTTAAAGCCTGAATTTCAAACCCCAAAGTGATCCCTATGCACACTGCTTTGTTTTTTCCCATCTTTTCCTCCCCATACTCCCTCCCTGCTGTCCTCAGCCCTTCTGGATCTGGCCCTGGTTCCAAACCTCTTTATTCAGTTCAATCCAAATGCCAGTGCCTCCTCCTGGTAATTTTTACAGCCTTCTCTCCAGCTTGACTTGCAAAGTGAGGGCGTCTCAAAATTTTCCCACATAGCTGCATCTTCTGACATGCAGCACCAGCACAGAGACCGGCTCAACACCCACCTACACAACAAAACAGAAACCTCAGTCAGTCGTGTGAGGAGAGCAGATAATTTTGGAAACTAGGAGCCTATGTCATCATTTTAATGACATAAGAACAGATTTTGTGGTTTGCACCCATTTGCAACATTCCCGCTCACAGACAAGCTTCTTGGAGAAAGTGATTCATCAGTCAGCCATCCCATTTCGAGCAGTGGAGAAACAAATCACCATGCTGCACACATCATAAAAATGGAAATTGAGGAGGCTGTTCATTAATGCAGATTAGTTTTAAGCTTGGAATGGCTTCGCTCTGCCAAGATTAATACACACACAAGAAATTCTCCGTGGGCCTTGGGTCCTTGGTAATATATAGTCCTTATTACCTTGCTGACTAATGAACCTGCACACTCAGGAGGAGCAACTTCCGATCGTCTGTGTTCAGATTTCGCTATCTTGCAGAGGGGCCAGGGATCAGAGCTGCCTGGGACAGGCTTCCCGTCACACTGTCTTCCCCAGCCTGGCATCTCTAGTTCATCTTTGCCGTCCTTGTGGCAGGCAGGGATTGCTGCAGTTGGTCTATTCTTTCCAAAACTAAAGAACGGTTTTGTATTTAGGTTGTCCTCAGCTACTTTTTGACCAGGCAACCAAGCACCAAGTAATCTAATGAGCTAATTAATAAAAAGAGTTAAAGGCTGAAGATGGCTTAATGTGTTGCCCCTCTTCATATGAGAATAGAAATATATTTTGAAGAGGGCCTTAAATCCCATACTGTGAAGGGTTGATTAATGGAAGAATTTTAGGCCTTGAGAAAAAAGGGATTTTCTTTCTTTCTTTTTTTTTTTCTTTTTTGGTCATGGGGTGGAGCATTTCAAATGCTTCAAATCACACGATGCAGGCCACTGCCTATTACAATCAAATTAGAGCTGATTTTGATGTCAAGTTTAACTCAAGAATGTAGGCTATGAATGTTTATAGCAGCACAATTCACAATTGCAAAGATGTGGAAACAACCCAGGTGCCCATCAATGCATGAGTGGATTAATAAAATGTGGTATATGTATACCATGGAGTATTACTCAGCAATAAGGAACAACAGTGAATTAACACATCTGGTATTATCCTGGTCGGAGCTAGAGCCCATTCTTCAAAGCAAAGTATCACAAGAATGGAAAAACAAGCACCTCTGGGACTCACCATCAAACTGGTACTAACTGATCAATACTTATGTCACACAGGGCAATAATATTCATCCGGGGGCGGGCAGGCGGGAGGGGGGTGGAGGGGGTGGGAAAACTCACGCCTAATGGGTTCGGGGTGCACTGTCTGGGGGATGGGCATGCTTGTAGCTCTGACTTGGGCAGTGCATGGGCAATATATGTAACCAAAGCGTTTATACCCCCCTAATATTCTGAAATTTAAAAATAAAAAAAAATTTTTAGAAAAGAACGTAGGCTAGCTGTGAGCAGGCCCTGCCGGTTACTGGTTACGCGGCAGCCTCCCTCTCCTCCTTTACTCTTTCTTCCACTCTTCTTTTCTTCTTGTCTCTTTCTCTCTCTCTCTCATCCTGGTCATAATTCCTCTCTTAATGTGCTACTGTGTTCATTCTTTCTGCATGGAATTTGCATGACAAAAATACGAACATTGCACAAGAAAGACGTGTACCTTTAATAACGCCAACCACAGCAACAAAGGCAACTATTTGTGAGTATTCCTTAAATAGTAAGCCCTGAAGCGGTGGTCTCCAAACCTTTTTGAATGTACCCCCATATAAATAAATGATTTTTAAAATGTACTTCCAATATATGCATGTGTTTATTTACAAATTATATACATGTACTACCACTATATACTATATAAAGTACAGTAAAACATTCAAAAAATTAAAGGATAAGGTTGAAGGAGGGGTCAGCAAACTTTTCCAAAGCACCAGATAGTGAATATTTTAGGCTTTGGAGGCATATGATTTTTGTCACAACTACTTAACTCTGCATTATAGTGTGAAATCATCCATTAACAATATGTTAACAAACGGGCATGGCTGTGTTCCAGTAAAACCTACTTACAAAGACAGAGGGTGGGCTGGATTCAGTCCATGGGCCATAGTTTGCCAACCCCTGAATTAAAAACATAAACAGAACTAAAAGTCCTAAATATTTTCCTATACCACATGGAGGTCACTGCCCAAGAATATGAAAAGGAATATGAATAAAGACCTTCCTTTACTCACAAATTCTTGATTGCTATTACAGAGTATAATTTGCTCTGTAATTTTATATACTGAGGCAGAGTACAAAACACAGCTAGGTTAACTTATAAATGCTAAGCTGTGGGCTGAGTTCACTTCTAGCTATATAATTTACTCCACAAATTATATTATCTTACTACACAAGTTACATTTCTCAACAACTCTGTGGTTCAAAGACACACTTTAACAAAGTGTCTAATTACTGTGTTGTAGACCTTTGGAGATTCTGCCAAATAATCAAAGACATAGATATCAAATTAGAAAATCCCAAGGCACTACTAAATAACGAAAAATAAAACCCCAACTAAAGCCCTAAGACCTCGGGGTGTGTGTGTGCATGTGTGTGTGTGTTGAGTAAACAAATATTGTCATCTTGATCTCTAAAAATGTCATTGCCAATGCTGTTGTGTTAAACCCAATGTTGTCTCCCTGTTAATCTGTAAACAGAGATCTCAGAAATTTTTGACAAATTACTGAAGTTGTCTGTATTAAATCCAGTTGAAATTGGGGAAAAAGACTAATGAAAGTAACAGCTTGTGAATATCAGACTGGATTCATTGATTTTTCTTTTTATCTTGCTTCACTGGTATAGAAAATCTTAAGGCTATATCGGCATGTTTAGAATGTTAGTACAATCAGCCCTCCTGATGCAGAGCCCTCTCTGTGAGGCTCTAGTAATAACTTCACCAAACAAAATGGAAAAGTTACTTTAATCATTTTAGTCAAATTGAATGTGTCAAGGAGAAATACTATGAATAGCAGCAGCACTAATTCAAAACCATGCCCCAACTATCCTGAGTGATGCCGAGAAGGGAGATTGCATGGCCCAAGAAGAAGATGTTAGCAATCAGGAGGTCTTGGTTCTAACGCAGTTTGAATGCAACCCATGTCACCATCTTGAACCTCAGTTTTCTTATTAATATGATGATAATAATACATGACTTACAAAGCTATTGGGAGAGTAAGATGAAATAAAATATGTAAGTATCTCATAGGGTGCCTGGAACACAACAGGTGCTCCCTAAACAGCTTGCATCTTTTTTCTCCTTCTTCTCCACTTTGTATCTTTATATCATCATCTCTAAAATAACAACAAAAATGTCTCTATCAAGTTCACGTGATAACTAGGAAGATCCAAGAGATAATTAGTGAAAAAAATGCCTAGTGAAATAGAAAATTATCAACTCCTGGAAGAGTTGGGTATAATTAAAATTAGCCTAAATTATCTTGATACATTGCTGCCTCATGATACATCACACAGGATATCTTTTGGTCCCTAAAGGAAAATAAATGCTCTACATCTCCCCCTCAAAAGAGATTGCCACAGGTTGATGCCAAAAATTCCTTCCCTGAACAGGTACTTTCCATGTCTATTGACAAAGGCTCTTTCTTGTGCCATTTCAAACACCATGCAAGAATAATATTATGCCCAGAAGACCACTTTTCTGTATGCATATCAACACCTGTCTTGATACACTCAACCCAAACTCAAGGTGACTAAGAAAAGCAAAATAGAAATGCAATTCCTTCTCCTTCTCTTTCTTCAGCATCCTAGGATATCAACACAGGCCCCAAAAGCATTTATCTTACTTACCTGAAAGTTTCTTTACATGCTAATCTAGGTGGTATGACTTGAGGGAGGCCAAATAGCCAAATAGCCTGTGTGTTCAAAACTGATAATCCTCCGTGACTTAAAATCTCATCATTATCAACTTTTTTAGTCATGGATAAATTCACAAAATACGTCTGGTTTTCCACACTTCAGGGCACATGGTAGGATCATACTTCTTACTCCCTCTTCTTGTGGTTGGGTGTGGCCATGTGACTGGTTCTGACCAACCAGCGGCAATTGGCAGTCTCACATGATCCCCAGGCTGGAGGATTTAGACGCCGGCAGGAGACCTTCCAGAGCTCTTTTTCTCCAGTAATATGATGACTTGCAACATTCAAGGTGGTGGCTGCTCTGCCAACCAGGATGAAGATACATAACCAGGGCCCATAAACACTTCATGATACACATGTGACATGAGCATAAAATAAACTCCTACTGTTTTAAGTCACTAAGATTTGGGGATTATTTGTTAATGAAGCATAACACAGCCTATCCTTAGAGCTACACCAACAAAACTAGTCATGTTTTCCTTAAAGACAGATTTTTAACTCAACTCTTATCAGTAATTAATATACAAACAATTAACAAGTTAACCTTAAGAAAGAGAATTTTTTTTTAAGAAATAAAGCATAAGCTTTGATATTTGATGATAAAGAGAGAAATCAGTATTCCAACTAGGTATTCCAAAACATGATACAGTGCCAAGGAAGGCAGGCTAGAGAGAGACAGTACTGGAAATTCCTTTGAACATATAATGGCCTGACTGCTATAATATATCTATAGTTAATAATTATTATTATTATTGTAAATGTTTAATGATAACTTACTATATATTTACTAAGCATTGTGCTGAGTGCTTTACATCAAATATGGTATCTCACTTAATTCTTACAATAACTTTATGAGGTTAAAAAGCTATTCCAATTTTTCATGGGTGATAAAGAAGGCCACGAAAACACGAGTTACTTGCTGGTTACTTTCAGTCTGTCTGAAACCAAACTGGTGTCTCAGCAGAAATGACAATAGATATATAGATGATAGATAAATTGAGGGATGGAAGGAAGAAAGGATAGAAGGGAGGGAGGAGAAATAATACTATAATTATAGATATAAAGCATATGAATCTTCCCTTATGTGGCAATACTGAATATTTGCATTCTAGGTTCTTGCCAAAGAATATAATTTCAAATTCTCTATCCTCTGATCCTTATCTAAAGCTCAATGATAAGAAATCATTGTTCCTGGAGGACTGCCTAAAGAATATGCACTCTACCCTTTCTTTGAGATCAATAGCTCTTAATAATTAGGGAGAGGACATAGACCTCTTTATTAATCTTATGAAACCCATGGAACCTTTTCCTAAAAAAAATATGTATGCAAAATTTTAGAAGATCCACAGACAGCCCCTTGAACCCCATTATGGATTCCCTAGGGCTGTGGTCCCCAAACCCTGGGTGGTGGCCCAGTACCAGTCCGTGGCCTGTTAGGAACCAGCTGCACATTACAGCCCAAGTTCTGTGCTCCCTGCCCCATCCATGGAAAAATTGTCTTCATGAAACTTAGGAACCTGGTGCACAGCAGGAGGTGAGTGGGTGAGTGGCCAATGGAAGCTTCATCTGTATTTACAGCCACTCCCCATCGCTCACATCACCATCTGAGCTCCGCCTCCCCTGAGCTCCTCCCCAATCCATGGAAAAATTGTCTTCCATGAAACTGGTCCCTGGTGGCAAAAAGGTTGGGGATTGCTGCTCTAGGGAACCGTGATCTCCAAATAGCTTTTCCTAGTGACTGCCAGTGGGCCACAGGATCCTGTCCCCTATAATCCTACATTCCCAATCACATACTGGGCCCTTGTTCTGTTCCTGCAGAGGCCTGGGTGGAAGCTTGATAAATAAGAGCAACCTGGTGCATACATCTTATAGAAGCTGCAGTTTATTCAGATAGGTCCAACCAATGCATTCTTTACAGTCTATGAGGTGATATCAGGCAGGGGGATGTTTGGTGAGTGCAGCTTCTCAGTTGACGGTGTCATCTTTTGCCTGTCCAAGGGGAAGTCCAGCCAAATCAGAATAAACCCTTATACTAAACCTCTTACACCCCAAAAATGCCAAATTGAAACACAAAAATAATTACTTTGTAGGGTTGCAAAAACTGTAAAACCTACTCACCACCATTTCATTCCCCCTAAAATGTTGCCCTTTAGGGGCCAAATTGCCTCCTGGCCCTGGTTTACCTCCCCACCACCACCACCAGTCTAACCTTCCTTGTACCCAATCCCACCAAATCTAGACACAAAGAATGTGGTTCCTTTCCGCAGCTGATAAGACGGGAAATCCCTCTCTCAAGATGAGTGTCAATGTAACACTAAGGAAGAAAAACAGGTTACAGTTTTACGTGCAAAATAAAAATTTCTCCATCATTGTTTATAAAAACAAAAAAAAAACCAAAATGCTAATAATAGTTATCTCTAGAGGATAAGATTGATAGTGAGAATTTTGTTCATAATATTTGTTGTTTTTCAAATTCTTTACATAAGTGTATATTTATATGTTCATAATCAGAAAAAAAAAACAAACGTTATAAAGAGTACGTGAGAACTATTGGCTATTGCTGGCATCTCCAAGCACACTGCTGGCTCGTATAACAGACAATGAAATGGACATTTATGTGCTAATGATTTCATGTTCATTGTTTCATTTAATCTTCACAACAAGCCTATGATATAGATGTTATCCACCTTTACAACTGAAAGGAAAAAAAACCCTGAGATTTACGGAGGTTTAAGAAATGTTCCCATAATCACATGGCTGGAAAATAGCAGAGGTGAATTTTAATCTCAGGTCTGTCTGACTTCTTCAACCTGGACACTTTCGACTATTTCTCAAGTGATAGAAATAGTCAAACAATGAAATAATTAAAGTTTGTATTTTACCTTCCGTGTCTCAGACATGACTGGTGAGGACAATGTCTGTGTTTTGTAGACTGTGCCCATGCTGGGGGAAAATGAAAGCTTCTCTCTCCTTAAGCCCAGGCTGCCAACCCGTTGGATGCACCACTTCTCTTCACGGAGCACAAGGAAGTCTCAGAACTTGAAGAAATGTGACAGCTGAGCTCAGTAATCAAGTAATGAGCCTTCACAAGGAAATAAGGTCACTGCCTGCAGCAGTGGAACAGACCAGGGCCCAGCAGTCACTGCTCCAGAACACGGGCTCCCACGCAGGCTTGCCCAGCTTTCCACTACTTTCCCAACACTTTCTGAAGAAAAGCAGCATTTTTTCCTAGATGCAAGACTGCAAGGCCATGCCTGGGGCCAGGAGCAAGACAGCTCTTGGCTGGATTCACATCAGGCGGCTGCATGACTGGCCCTGCGGATTGGAGACTGGAGCTTATAAGGCCAAGGTGGCTATTTTACCTCAGTTATCTTTCCATGAAGAACATCTCTGTGCAGTTTGTGGTGTCTGCACTGCTAGTCTCCTCCAGTGTCTCACACATGCCTGTGCTGGGCTAAAGTGAGAATTCAGGGACGCTGAGCACGAGGCGGTGCTTGTGATGGGCCATCTTTGAAAACCGCGACTCTAAAATAATGAAAGTTTTTGAGGCCTTCTGACACCAATAACATGAAGATAACCTCTCATCCTCCCTAAAACTTACTGTGTGACAATAAAAAAACAAGGGAATAAACTCACGGCAACACTAGGAATAGGAGGGTGGACCACTAACTGATCAAAAATGTGTACAGCTTTCCAGAAGGTGAAAAGGGGACGGGGTTGCACATGTCAGTAATTAGATGGAGGAAGCTACATCCCAGAATATGCTGAGGAGAAAAGTCCATGGTAGTGGCAGCCAATCCTCCCTTCACACCTGCAGAGTTGTCCCATGACTTGGAGTATTAGTTTCCTGTAGCTGCTATAACACATTACCACAAACCCAGTGGCTTAACACAACACCAATTTACCATGATCTTACAGTTTGGAGGCGCAGAAGTTTGAAATGGGTCTTAGAGGACTAAAATCAATAGCTGCATCTGTTCTGAAGGTTTCCATGCCTTTGCCAGTTTCTAGAAGCCACTCACATTCCTTGGCTTGTGGCCACATCACTCCTACCTCTGTCTTTGCTGTCACATCTCCTTCTCTGGCTCTGACCTTATTGCCTACCTCTTATAAGAAACTTTGTCATTAGATTGGACCCACCTGGATAATCTAGGATAATCTCCTCATCTCAAAATCCTTAACTTAATCACTTTGTAAAGTCCCTTTAGCCACATAAGGAAACACATTTACAGGTTTGAGAGATTAGGATGTAGACGTCTTTGTGGGCCATTATTCTGCCGACCACACTGGGTAAGGAGGTAGAGACAGTGAAGTCAGAGGGAGGAGATGACATGAGGCTTTATATGTAAGACAGTCCAAAGCAGCTGCAGAAGTTGGCTGCACAGACTGCACTCAGAACAATCAGCAACAGAAATATTTATCCCAGAATTAACCTGAATAAACACTCCCCAAAAGAACTGAACAGTCTGTTAGGGAACGTCTTGGGCTCCCCTATAAAAGGGGAAGATCAAAACAAACACACTGAACAACTAATCCTAGAGGAAAGAGAGATGGTGGGGGAGAGATTTGAAAATTGTAACTAGTATCCTCACACAGATTTTAAAGATATCACATTTATAAAACAAGAATAGTCTACCATGAAGATAGAGCAATTCAAGAAAGTGCCTTGGAAAATAAGACAATGATTTGTGGAATAAAAAATACAATAGAAATCCTGAATAAAGTTGAAAAATTTTCCAGATTTTGAGGTAAAAACACAACGATAGAAAATATGGAAGGTAAATTCAGAAGGCCAACATCTGTCTGACAAAAGTTCTAGAAGAAAAAAAGAGAAAAAATATTAAGGAGCACAAACAACCAACAAAATGAAAGAAGAAAATATTCCTGAACTGAAGAGAGATATAATTCCTCTTTTGAGAGGGCTGGCTGAGTGCTGAGCAGCACAGATAAAACTATTCACCCTGAGATACATCCTCACAAAATTATAGAACACCATGGTGAGACAAGAGATTCAAATAGTCCCCAAAGAGAGGAAAGAAAGAAAAGTCCATACCTGGAAAGGAATGCAAATCATTTCTCAATACCAACGTTTTTAAGAAGACAATGAACAGTGCTTTCAAAACTCTGTAGAAAATGACATTAGATCCGGAATTTGAATCCTCAAACCATCTGTTGTGAACGGGGATGAAAACAATACATTTTCTGACAGGCTTCAGGAAGCTTGTTCAGGAGGGGTATTCAAAAAGTCGCATCTTTATTATAATAGCACTTGAGAGATACTACCGCAAAATCAAGAAAGCAAGGAAGAGGAAGATGTGAAGACAGCTGTGGCAAATGCTGCAGCTGGCGCACTCGACACCCATTCCAACCCCCTTTTTGTGAGGCTCGGTGCTATAGAGACTGGAAAGTAAAAAACTGCACTTTGCCCAGTTCTTTTGCAGCTGGAGGCTGCCTGTGTCTTAGGTTCTGTCAAGCAGACACACCCTTGTAAGGAATGTGGAAGTGAGGAGCAGACAGTCACACCTGGAGGGACAGCATCTTCTGAGGCCGCTGAGAAAGAGCTTCTGCTCCCCAATTCCTGACGGCACAGGCACTGAACATCAGGCCTGCAGCAGCAACGAGTTCCTGCCGGAACCTTCCCATCATGCGCTTGGGGGTTTCTCCCGGCCAAATCGTTCATTCCTGGCTCTGTCGCATCTTCGGACATAGAAATTCTTATAGAAATAGGTAAACCACCTATTACCCTGAAATAGATCACTTTCTTCTTAAATAAGCTAGTATGGATTCTGTTGCCTGCCTTTGGAGATTAGGAGTAAGAGTGAGAAGGGTAGGACAAGTGGTTATTGCTTTCATTATAAATACTCCTGTAGATTTTATTTTTTACTGTGTGCACATATTACTTTGAATAGAAAATTAAATTTTTAAAAATATAGTAATGGGCAAAAGAAATTAGGCCTTGTGTCTAAGTCACAGAATAGCAAATTCACATGGGCCACAAACATATGGACAGTTCTCCGAGTCATTGCATAACCAAAGAAATGCAAATTGAAGTTAAGCCATACCCATCAAACTGGCATAAATTTAGAAGTACCATACCTATTGCAGGTTGAGATGTGGAGAAAACTGTACTTTCAGGTGGAAATATGAAATGTTGCAGTCTTGACGGAAAACAATCTGGTGACATCAATTAAAATATAGATTAAAATTCAACTCAGCAAACCCAGTACTTAAAATATATCCTACAGAAATCAATAAAACCACCAGAACATAAGGACTATTTGTTATAGCATTGTTCATGGTCCTAAAAACTGGTGGAAAAAAGTAACTGATGAGTAGTGGTGAAAAAACTAAATAAATTAGGGTTCACTCACCCCAGACCTTTTAAAAGAATGAATATCAGTTGATACGAAGGGGTTTCCATAAAATGTTTTTGAGTGAAAAATAGCAAGCTCAAAAAAAGTGTGAAGACTCCCCAAAGAGAGTATATATTTCTCCAACTGCCTGATTTTTCTCACACTGCTCCCTTCACTTAAAATATCTTTCCTCTGTGATATCAATCTCTTATCTCTGCCTAGCAAATCTTACCATTGTTGAGGATAAATTAGCTTAACCTTTTTGGAACAGTAGTACAAAAATATGATTCAAAATATAAAATGTACAACCATTTGACCCAGCAATCTTAAATCTCTGAATTTATAATGAGGAAGTAAATGCATAAGCGAAACATGAGGCATATACAAGGAACTTTATAATAGCAAAAAAAAATGGAAACAATCCAAAAATATTCATTGTGGAAGGATTAGTCTAATAGGTATGATTTATATGCTCAAAAGAATATTATACAGCCATTAAAAATGATCATATGGAGTATGGAGGTCATACTAAACATAAAAAATATCTAGGACACACTTGCTACATAAGTGATAAAGGTTAGTTACAGGAGAATATATTATGATCCAGTATAAAATTAGGTCCATCTATCTGTGATATATTCACATATATTTGTATAGAGAATGATGCTAAAAGGATTTCTCAAAACATTTTAACAGTAGTTGTCTTTAAACTTATGAGATTTAAACTAGTTTGTTTCTTTTAATTTTTCATGTTTGTGTACTATCTGGGTCCCCCTTTCCCAAATTTACATATTAAAATCCTAACCTCCAATGTGATGGTGTCAGGACAAGGGGCCTTTGGGAGGTGATTAGGTCATGAGGGTGGAGTCCTCATAAATGGGAATAGTGCCCTTATAAAAGAGACCCCAGAGAGCTGCCTTGCCCCTTTCATTACATGGAGAAGGTGCCATCTATGAACCAAGAAAGGGACCCTCACCAGACACCTTGTGTGTTTTGCTTCATCTTGGACTTCCCAATCTCCAGAACTGTGAGAAATACAATTTTGTGGTTTATAAGCTACCCAGTTTATGATATTTTGTTATAGCAACCCAAACAGACTAAAAATACTGTTTTAATTTTTACCCATAATGTTATATTTTACAAAAACAGTATTACTATTTACAAAAAATAAGTCTATAGCTCTATAAATTCCTAGTTTTAGGATGCTATCTTATATATACTAAACTTAATAAAATAATTATAACTAACATTTACTGGGCATTTACATTATCCCAGGTACCAGCCTAAGTACTTTCACATGTATTAACTTAGTCTCACAACAAAATTATCAGGCAGGTACAATTATTATCCCTATTTTACAGGGAGGAAAGTGAAGCACAGAGAAGTCACTTCCTTTAGAAAATGGAACTATGATATTTTAGAAGGATTTTCAACAGTTTTAAAACAACAATAACAAAAAATAGTTTTCTATTTAACAGCACTTCACCCCATTATCTAGAAGAGCCCATAAACCAAGACTTCTTATCCAATCTTTTATTTCCTAAGCAATCTGGTTTTTAGCATGAAGGTTTAACTCTTTGTTCTTAACTCTGTGCTCTCCCCCCACTGTATTTTCTGCCACTTTTTAAAGCATGCAATGGTGAAGCTTTCTAATTGTACTTGGTTATGTTCATTTGCATGCATCAATGTCTGTGTGGTTATAAAAATCATGCTTTGCAAAATTTTCCTTTATGCTGAGATACCCGGAAGGTAAGGACAACCCAGAAGGTAATAAACAACTCAAACTTTGAGAGCCTAAAATGTTGTCATACAGAAAAAAAAATTCAACAAACAGCAACCCGACACCCGTGCACTTCACATTTCAGAGCACACAATGGAAGAGATGTAATTACTATGGCTAATTGATTCCTGGTAAAATGTCACTGAGAATGAGAACTCATTAATATATCATTTCAATCACTGGAGACACCAGGTGCTCTTACTTAGGGTCTGCTCTTGTGATATCCAGATATTTTTCTCAAGGTTACTCCCCTCTTTGAAGGAAAAAATATAAACATGCATTTGTATATTATCATTTGACATTCATTCTCTTCAATTTATGTAAAAAAATCACATAAATTATATATTCAGGTAGACTTCTACATAATTCGAGGAGATCCATGTGAGATTTCTGTCTAAAAGCTTGACCTTTAAGCATTAAGCAGGTGTGTGAGTTTGATAAACATAAGTGCAAACTAGTAAAAAATACTGTCTGTTGCTTGTCTTTATTAATATAATTTTGGAAATTTAAAAAAATTGACAGGACTGAAAGGAAACCCGTTATATCAGGATTATCTCACAGATGATGCTTCCACGTCAGGGAGTCCAATCAGCCCTAGAGATTAGAGTAGTTTAGGAAAAGGTCCTAAACGTATTCCATCAAATTTTTAAATCATCTCTTCTGCTCCTATATGTGTCATCATTCACAAAAGTCTCAAATCTCTAAACAACTAAAGTTGAAGTGGGAATAGTGATGATGATGATAAATATGATGAAGGTGAGGAATAAGCACAAAGCAGGGAGGAGGAGAAGAAAAGGAGATGGTAGTGGTTGTAATGGTTATGATGATGATGGTGATGATAGTGATGGTGATGATGGTGATGATGGTGGTGATGGTGATGGTGGTGATGGTGATGATAGTGATGGTGATGATGGTGGTGGTGATGGTGATGGTGATGGTGGTGATGGTGGTGATGATGATGGTGTGGTGATGGTGGTGATGGTGATGATGGTGATGGTGGTTATGATGATAGTGAAGATGGTGATGGTGGTGATGGTGAAGGTGACAATGGTGGTGATTGTGACATTGGTTACGATGGTGATGCTGAGGTGATGCTGAACGTGAAGGTGATGATGGTGACGATGATTATCATGGTGATGGTGAAGGTGATAGGGAGATGTTGGGTACCTTTTTGCTTTAACCACAAGTCCGTACTTTCAGATTCTGAACATACCTGAAAAAGATAACTTTTGGGACTGAAAAGATAAACTACATTTTCACATTAGATATTTTGCCCTTTTACTTTTCAGTTTAGTTATTATTTTCAGCACCAATATCCATATCACCCTCCATGAGAGATACCTGTAGAATTTTCAAACTCATATTTTTTTTAGCCAAATAGGCTTGTCTTCAAAAAAAAGGAGGGGGGATTTTTTCACCAGAGAAAATGAAATTGTCTCTATGCTAAAAATACTCCTCCTTGGAAAGCATTTGTGCTATTTCAAATGAGTGTTTATTAACATGGAAAATTCATCTTGAAATGTTAAGTGAGAAAAATCAGGTTACAAAATAGAATGCACTGCATGATGCTCATTTTGTATAGAGATACGACATTAATATATAGTTTTCCCTGGGCTGTAGAAGTAAAAATGATTTTATATATTCTTGAGTTTGGAGTTTGTTGCCTTTCTTTATTTTTCAAAACTTTTTTTTGCGATAAGGATGTAATACTTTTGTGATTAGAAAAAAAAATATTTTTAAGCCTATGCAATGAAAGAGGATTTTTTTTTTTTCTGGCTGTGGCTGGAATACTAAAACTGTAAATGTAATGCTTATATTGAGAAGGCAATGAAATCTGAAAATACAGACCTGACCTCTCTGCTAGGACTGAGCTCACAGCAGTGAAGGAGCTCTTGGGGAGGTGGGGGGGCCAGGAGGGGAAGATAACCTGAACTATTGAAGAGGAAACATTTCTAAGGGTCAGGGAGAGGGGTCTAAAGGAGGCAGTTTATTTCAGCTCAGTACATACTTATTTGTCACCTGCTCTGTTCCAAGCATTGAGCTTCACAGTAATGTAGAGAACCAGGGCATGCATGAACCTTTCCCTCGATGAACCTATAGCCAAACAGGAGAGAGAGCAGTGAGAACTTTGATACAATGAGCAAAGTACTATGTGAAGGCGGGTGCCAGCTTCCATGAAATCCCAGAGGACAGGCCTGGGAGGGAAAGTGTGAGGATAGGTTCCTCAGAGAGATGGGTATAAAAGGACAAGTAAAACTAAAGAAGAGGAAAAGGAGGGAGACAGAACATGCCAGGTAGAAAAAAATAGCATTAACAAAGACACAGTCACCCAGGGTGGGGAATGGGGTGTGCAGACATTACTAGAATGACAAGTGAAGAGAAGGCGATGAGGTTGAGAGGTCTCCCTCCTGGATATCAGACCAGGCAAGTCAGAATTTAACTTGTAGGGGTGGAAGTCCATATGTGGATTTTAAGTGGGTTAACAATGTTGAGCCCTGTGCTCCCAGAAAATATTGATGGTTAAGAAATCCCCCCACAATTCTGTGTTCTTGAAATGGCTTACCATAAACAAACCCCCTTACCTGTACAACTTAAGTAAGACTTGCCACCCACCCTTTCTCAAGACTCCCATCAGCCCCATAGATGCCTCCTCTGTTACCTATGACAAGGCTGAACACAGTCCTTTCCCCTTGTTGACAAGGTCAGACACAGACTGCATTAGTTTACTGGGGCTGCTATAACAAAGCACCACAAAGTGGGTGGATTTAAAACAACAGAAGTTTATTGTCTCACAGTTCTGGAGGCTTGAAGTCCAAAATCAAGTTTTGGCAGGGCCACCCTTTCTCAAGGCATTTGGGGAGAATCTATTCCATGCCTTGCTCTTAACCAGCAATCCTTGACATTCCTTGGCTTACAACTGCATAACTCCAACCTTCGCCTCTGTTTTCACATGGCATTCTTCTACCTGTGCATCTGTCTTCCCCTTGTCTTATAAGGACATAAGTCATATTGGATTAGGGCCCACCTGAGTAACCTCATCTTAACTTGATTACATCTGCAAAGGCTCTAGTTCCAAATAAGGTCACATGCACAGGGACTGGGGGTTAGAACCTCAACATATATTTTGGGGAGACATAGGTCACAACTCAGACCCTCCAACTTCCCTTTCTTTGGGGTGATTGGCTGAGATTAGAGCTGTGTGTGCCTCTGAAACCAGCTAACCACAGGAGGGGAAAATTTCCTGTAGAGAGAACTGACTGAGACCTTTCCTGTTCCCAAAACAATCCCTGCAACATGTTGACCCACAGGGCTTCCTCATAAAAGTCTAAGGCAAAAACACTCTGCTGAGACACTCTAATCTTCAGATCTGGGGTGCTCTCTCTCTATTGCAGTAGCCTGAATAAAATCAATCCGCTTACTTGTTTGGTTTTTTTCTTTGACAGGGTAGGGTGTCATGGCCAGATTCTCACATGTGTTTTGAGTAACAATCCACTGCAGTGAATACCGTAGTGCGTGGTCCAGACGCCTGCACAGGAGTCTCCCACTGCTGAAAGTATCAGCGGCTGATGGCTCACAGTTGTACTTCTCACTGAGAAGTGGCTCAGTTTATTCACTGTTGGTGTTTTCAAGATTAGACTAATGTGACAGGATAATATATCTGTGGCTTCTCACTTCTAACTACAAATATTCCCTCTCTTCCCTCCAAGCAATACCAAAACAAAAGGAACCAATCCTGATGTTGACTTTTCTTGTGTGCTTGGTTTTGCAGGAAGCAGAAGTTGATGTGCACCACTTCACAATTGCAAAGATGTGGAAACAACCCAAGTGCCCATCAATACATGAGTGGATTAATAAAATGTGGCATATGTATACCATGGAGTACTACTCAGCCACAAAAAACAATGGTGAACTAACACCTCTTGTATTGTCCTGGATTGAGCTGGAGCCCATCCTCCTAAGTGAAGTATCACAAGAATGGAAAAACAAGCACCACATACACTCACCATCAAATTGGTACTAATTGATCAACACTCATGTGCACATATGAAAGTAACATTCATCAGGTGTCGGGTGTTGGGCAGGTGGGATAGGGGAGGAGGGAATGGGTATATTCACACCTAATGGGTGTGGTGCACACTGTCTGGGGGAGAGGCATGCTTATATCTCTGACTCAGGTGGTGCAAAGGCAATATATGTAACCTAAATGTTTGTACCCCCATAATATTTTGAAATAAAAATTAAAAATAAATAAGTAAATAAAAAGAAGTTGATGTGCACCCAGGAGATGACACTCCCTTGCCCCATCCAAGATCCATGGCTCACTGAAGCAACGAGACTGAATGTTCACAGAGCAATAGGGTCGGGTAGGGCAGGGAAAATGAAAGCAGCCACATCAAGAGCAGCTGGAATTTCTTATTAAGATAGCCTGAAAAGGAGATGCAGGAGATGCACCCCTGAAGAAGAAGTACTAGAGCTGTCTTAAGGATTCTGGGAAGACTAAACAAGAGAGATGGCCTTGGGAACAGTAGCCAGAAATGCCATGCCAATGCTTGACAGGGAAGCAGTAAAGCCACTCACACCCAAATGGAACATATAAGTTTGAACCATGAGAATCTTAGTCATCATGATGATGGTCTATAATAGACCAGAGTCCCTTCCACCATCCCCACTCCCCTAACCCTGGTATACCTGTCTAGAAATGGAGTGATCTTTCAAACAAGACTGGGATCTAATTTCTCACCCACTAGAGAGTTAAAACTCAAATTTAGGATAAATTTTATTTATAAAAACAAGGCATTTCTTACCTCTCAAGAGTGTATATCAAATTTTTCCTGCTATAGCAGCAAATGCAAGCCAGACAGACAGACGTACATAAATAAGACAGCTACCAACTGCTGATAAGAGCACCATGTGTCTCCTGAAGCTCCAGCTTAAAGATCATAACTAACACCCTCTGGAAATCCACTCTTAAGGGAACTTTGGCAGATCACCCTTCCCAATGCCCTGCAAACAAAATCACCTCCTTCTTGTTCCTCATTTATTTTGTAAACAGGACATTAAACTGCCATCTCTGGTCCTAAACTGACTTAAATCAGGATCAGCGGGTCTTTCCCACCCTCATGGTGAGTGGAAAGAAGGAGTAGAGTCCCCCCTTCTGGGAATCCCCCTCAGCTGGGTCTCTGTTTCCAAACAGCTAAAGGAGAATATCATGAGAAGACAGACTCTGCAACCAACATGACAACAACAAATCAACTAAAGCCATTTCAGGAAGAAATGTTGTCTGGCTACTGGGAATGCTCAGGAAAGAAGGAAGAGGTTGTTTTGTAGAGAATGAGCTTCATCCCAGGAAACCTGCTGAGCTGTAGGCTATAATTTCCTGCTGTTTGTCTCTCAGAGACTTAAAGTCCTGTCTCAAGGCTCTCACAATAGGTTGCTCTTTAACTCGCAGCCTTGTTCCCCGCCATCCCCTCCCCTCCCGCCAGGTGGAGTCACAGAGACTCCCAAACACCCTTCAGGCCCACCCCATTCTCCCCTCCTTCCTCTGCCCTCCTAGGCCCCTCATGGCTCTGTAACTGGTTTCTGGCCCTCATCTGGTGCCAAGGGAAATGCCCTTCAGTGTAGCTCTGTAGCCTGTCCCTTCTGTGCCCTTGACAGCATCTTAGGACCACAGCTTTCTGGTCCCTCTCAGTCATAAGAAGAGTCCCATCTGAATCACTTAGACCCACCTTTCAGGAACTGGGAAGTCCTGCCCAGGATCAATCAAAATCCAATCTCGCATGCAATGTGAAGGTTTTCCCTTGTCCCAGCCCAGGCCTGACCTACAGCCAAGGAGGGAAAGGGCATGGTCTGCCCCTTCACTCCTTCTCAGCCTCCACCTCTCTCAACCTGGTCTCCCTTCCTCTCAAGAGCAGCATTCCAGGAGGAGGCAAGAGAGAAACAGGACACTCTTGTATAAATGGTGTCATTATCTTCACCAGCAACACCCTCCACGTGACAAGTATTCCACATTGGGGCTACATGTGGGCTTTTGGGGTGATCCCAGGGGGACCTCCATGCTACTGTCAACCTAAAATAACAAAGATTGTCCAAAGATGATGAGTTTGTTTGGCAATGAACAAAAGGATTACAATCCAGGAATCCGTGTGCCGTGGCAGCCCATGGGAGCCCATGAGTGTAGCCAGGGAGGCAATGAAGGCAAGAGTTTTTAAAGGCAAAATGAGTAAGGTTACATAAATTGTTTTGAAATAATTGTTCTGGGTTACAAAGATCCGTAACAAAGCTTGCATCAGTCTAAGATCTAACAGGCAGTTGCTAGGCAGATGTCCTCACAGAAGTATTCTTTGTGTGAGGTTGTGGTGGTCTTTTTGCAAGGTTGTGACTTTCAGAGAGTCCTTGTAATAGCTGTTACCATAGGCATATGTACATGACAGCCTCTCCATTATGGCCTCCAGACTCTATTTTTTTTTTTTCAGTGTTTGGCATAAGTGATTGCATTTTGATTCTGACAAATTTCACACTGCACAATATCTGGACAAGGGGATGGACTCCTCATGACTTTCTACATCCTCCCTCTCCTCACCTCTTGCCCCTTCATAAACCCATAGCTTTTGATGGCTCAGGCTACCCTCCTCAGTCTGCCTCCACTATGTGCCACAGCATCCACATGGTCCACAGGAAACTGACAATCCCTGGTAGGCCAAGTGGTGGAAACACAGGCAGCCTCACATCCTCGACGTCACCAGCTGCTCTCACCAGCACCCACCTTCAAAATTATCTCTGCAAGAAGTAGCACCATTTCTTTATGCTCACAATGTCTTCTCAGTTCCAGGGATTTGTACCAAGTTCTCCCAAGAACTCTCCCACCATTCTCCATTCTGGGGGCAACCTCAGACCGGGCCTACAGGTTCAACTGCTCAGCAAACATCAATCCTAGGAGGTGGCTGCCAGGCTCTATTCTCTCTTGTCTTAGGAGAGGTGGAGAATAGAGCTGCCAGGCTCTATTCTGGCTCTCTTTCACATGGAAGGGAGAAGAGATGTCCCACCACTCTCACTAGGCATGTAACTTACTTCTAAAAATCCCAGCAAGGACTTCCTCTTGCAGCCTTCATAATCTTCTGCTTTTATAAACAGGTGGGAGTCTTATGGGGCGGGGGGAGTACAGAAGTGGGAAGTGGGCGGTGAGGATCACAGGATGTCCTGGCCACTTCTAAGTAAGCCCTGTCTAGGTCTAGCAGCCCCTTGGTGAGCTCTTTAGACTGTGGGAGTAATTAGGTCATGTTCTTTTCAGCTTTAAGTCTTCTGTAGAAAACTCAAAATGACAGGAAAAGTTTTGCATGTGATCCTGCTGCATATTCAAATGCTCCCAATCCTTCAAAGGCCCACATCAGCCCTAGGCCCCTCCAAAAAGCCTTTCTGCTCTGACAACTCTGGCTCTCACTGAGAACTCCTTTCTGGAACATCCAATGCACTTGATGTCAGAACAACACATTCTGATGAGTAAATATATTCCGTCTCATGTTGGTCTCTTATTTCTCCATGTTGGTCCCAATAGTACAGCAGACTTTTTGAAGCTAGAGACTGTGCTTTGTACTTATTTTGTATCCCCTGTGGCTTTTACCACTTTACTGCCAACATAAAGGTGCTCAATACGTATTTGAAGTGAGTTGAATTGAATTTTCAGTCAGACACATGCTGGAGGGAGGGAGGCTCAATGTGGTTAGGGGTGCAGTACGCAGAGCAGAAAGAAGTTTCTTTCTGAAATGTAGGCGTAGTAAAATTGAACAGGGACTTTGTAAAGATGACATACACTGCTGTTCCTTGGAGTTGGATAATGTTGTTTATACATCTCAAGGAACAGTAACCTGGGCTCAGGATCCAGTGTACTGGGGCCTTTTGCACAGGTAGCTCTGGGTGCTGGGACTGAGAGGCGAATGAAGGAGGGAGCTAGGGAGCTAGGGTGTGGGCTTCCTCCCCACCTCGGCTTAACCCCTTCCCTCCCAGAGGGTGTAGTGACTTGGCAGGAGTGGCCGACGCTCAGAGACAGCAGGAAATCCCTGTGGGTGCCATAGGTTGGATGGGCATGTCCCCTTCTCCTCTCCTCTCCTCTCCCCTGCCACACACAAGCACATGGGAAAATGCACATACTCACAGTGCATCAGGAGAAAGTTACTTGCCAAAATGCAAGTAAACAATATAGGCTGAGCTAGTTTCTCTCTTCCCATACCTTTGCACACCTTCTCCACCAACGGGGAATTTCTTCAATATAGATTGTAACACTGTTCAACCCCATCAAGGTATACTTTGATACATTTAACTTTAACATGTCTACTGTGGATAAGTAAAAGAGGAACCTAAGGTCTTGGGCCCCACCAGCTAAAAAGTTCAGGAATACTTCCATTAATATCAAACCCAAAATGATATGATTGCAACCCCCAGGCTAGAGCAGAAAATCCAGAATTAATGCATTCCCCCCCTCTTGCCTATACAGTTATGGGAACCCTAAGGCATGTGCTACCACTTTCTTCCAAAGCTGGTGGAGCTAGGGGTCCTCAGCCTCAGGCCCCACCAGGTGCAGAGACATCCCACCTTTTCCTTTGAATTGAGAAGGCAGCGCCAAGGCCCCATCTGCTGTTTCACTGCTTCTCTGAGCTTCCATGCCCTGCAAGGGAGCAGTGGCCACGCTTTCCTGGACCCATTGGAGCAGAAAGTTCTTCTTCCATAGCCAATGAGTTGTTTCGTCCCCTAACTCCCCTCCCATACTTTTTCCAGGGCTCAAATGTTACTTTGGGGTGATAATGACATAGTACAAAAGTGAAACTAACTTAGAAGCAGTTATGGGTCATTTGAACTTGACCTGTCATTCTCAGGTAGCAGCCAAAAGAAGTGGGGCCTAAGAGAAGGCATTAGGAGTTGTTCTCACCACCCTTTGCATCCAGTTAGCATCCTCCAGTCCTACAAAGAAAGGCTCTAAGGGTTGAACTTTAACTTCAAGGAGTGGAGATATCTGAGGTGCATAAGTTGTATCTCTGCTTGGTCCCGTGGCTGACGGCATTGCATGCCCCAAAGTAATGATTCTTTTTATGTGACAAGAAGTTGAAGAAAGGTATGCTGAGCAAAGGAGTCCATATATTCTCCATAACTCGAATTACTACAATGAATTGCTCCATTACTCACCTTTGCACTGGACATTAATCACAAAAACAAAAAACTGCAGAGCCAGGGAGTTAGCGAGGATGTGCTATTTCAACCCTGCACCCTATGCCAA
Source organism: Daubentonia madagascariensis (assembly GCA_023783475.1). NCBI lineage: Eukaryota > Metazoa > Chordata > Mammalia > Primates > Daubentoniidae > Daubentonia > Daubentonia madagascariensis. Next base: position 71,636,009 of record JAKFHU010002088.1, on the reverse strand, counting down.
GTGGATGCAGCTGCAATGAGGTATCTGCAGTGCCCCCCACCCCTTTCCATCTGTTTTTAAACCATTAATACAGAAGTTTGTGGGAGAAACTCACAGCAGTGACTGAGACAGAGCTAACCCTTGGGAAGTTCTCCCAAAGTCATCTGTGAGGGTCACCTGCCCACAAAGGACTCCCCACATCCACCCCTGGGTCCTACTGCCAGTCAACCTGCCTGTGCAGGTTCATGCCCGATTACACCAAACTACTTGGAAACCTGAAATATTAAAAATATCCATGTTAAGGAATACTATGTAGCCATAGAAAAAGGATAACTAGAAAGTATTTATTCATATTTGACATCACAGAAAGGGGTAAAAAGTAAGTTGCCAAGAAATATGTAAATATGATCTCACTTGTCTGTATATATGTTTTAACAAAATATATACTATTCTATTTCCCACCAGCCTATGGGAGACAGGCTCAAATTTGAATCTAAGCAGGCTTCCAGAAAATAAATATTCACATAGAATGTGAAAGATAATATTTTTACCAAGAATAAAAAAAAATCTCCTTTCTCTTCTATTGGAATATCCAGCCAAGTGAGTATTCTATTATTTTTTCAAAGTTTGACTGAAGTATTGTTTAGGGAATAAGTAGCCAGGAGAAGTAAAACAAACCTACAAGCATAATAGAAAATCAAAGAAGATTGTGTGGAAACTTCAAATTAAAAAAAAGTTTTCAGAAATTATAGCAATCTTTATATGTTTATTATAGTCATGAAAGAATGTGAATTGAATATCATTTGTTTTTAGGGTCTTCTTCCCCAAAGCTTGCGATTCAAAATCACCAGGAGTAATGTTGACCACCACCAACATTGTCCAGAAAACCCTGAGAGTTTGTCACGCACCAGGCACTATTCAAAGTCCTTAACATACTACTTTATGTAATCCTCACAATAACTTTAGGAGATAGGTATTTTAATGATCATCATTTTATAGTTAAAAGAAATTATAATCACTGTCATTTGCCTGGCAGAGCTGGGGCTTCAGCACCGCTGGCGTGGACAGCACCGTGTTCCCTGTTCCCTTCCCTCCCAATACCTCCCTGTCATGATACACATCTGCCTCTTTGCCATCAAATCTGACAGACAGCTGCCTATCCCTACCTGAAATCTGAGTACTATTTTCTAATTGTAAAAGAAAAAATATTGAGAAAGAGATGGAGGCTTAGGGAGAGAGAAGAAGAGATGATACAGGAGTGAAGGCTGCCAGGTAGCTGCCCCCACATGGCCTCTCCGATTGGGACAGGGTCTGTATTTGTTGGAGGGTGAGGCCCAGTTGCTGGAGGACCCATTGTGATAGCAGCCTTTCTGGGGCTCTGGGCACCAGAAGAATAGGAAACCTGTGGCCCAGCCTCAGGGGAAGCTTTTCTCTCACCATCGGCACACATAGCCCAGTCCTGCTCCAACACTTGAAAGACCACTGCTTCAGGAACCGGGAAGGAGGACTCCTTGGCAGAGTCTTAAGTGTTCTTGCAGTGGACCCCATCGGCAGCATCTCTAGGTGAGCCAGGGGAAGAAACTGATCAGTAAGAATCAGCGTAGGAGAAAAGAAGCCCAATGGCTGTATCACAGAGGCTCCCAGATCTAGTGTTTTGTGAATACACTGGGGAGACTTCTGCTCATATGGTCTAAAATAAACACTTAAATGTGCAGAAGCGGAGATTCTATATGAACGGGAGGAGAGCACTGTCCATGGAGCTCCTCTACACAGGCCGGTAAGGATGCTGTTTGGACCACATTCACTGTCCTGGCCTTCAGGTCTGCTCCACATTTTGAGCAGGATGTTGAAAACTAGAGTATGTCAAGGGAGAGGCGACCATGCTAAGAGAGTGTCCAGGTGAGGGGCTATCTTCAACCCAGAAAAGGGAAGACATGGTAACTATCTGGAAATATTTAAAGAACTGTCAGATGGAAAATTAATTGAAGGTTTTCAGTAATACCAGAGAAGAGCTTAGGTCTTTGGAAGAGTTTATGGGGAGATAGGTTTGGCTCAGAATGGAGAAGACGTTTTGATCACTGCAGCTGTTTGACAAAGGCATGGGCTTTCCATTACAGGAAGGGTTGAAACCCTCAGAAGTGGCCCTGCGTCTGTGAAGCCTAGATCTGATTTACACATTGCCTAGGAGACTGGGTTGGATGACTGCTCAGACACTTCTGATGCTGAGATTTAAAATCTGAATATGTCAGGAACATTATTCCCAATTCTTAAGGATTCTGATTCAGGGTTTGGTCTTGTCCTATCTATAGAAGCCATTGATTACATTAAAAATGCCTTCACATAAATTGGGCATAATGAATAGGGTGTTACCATAAAGAGCACTGAAATAGGCAAGCCAGCTCTGCTCCGGAATGTTCTGCATAATCACTGTGTAAACTTGGAAAAAATCCCTTGGGCTCCCTGAGCATGAGTTTCTTTATATGTAAAATGGTTGTCATCGGTAAGAAGAAAAACTCCTTGGCAACAGATCAATGGAAACCCCAGCCATTGGAGCGTTCTCAGTGCCCCCCAGGAGTCAGCTCTGGCCCGTGGCCAATCGGGGAGGCAGAGCGTCCCCATGGCACTCTCACGTGCTGCTCTTTGCAGGCACCTCCACACCCCGAATATATCTTGCACCCATTGCTTCCAGATCTCCCCGTCACACAGGAAAGAAATCTGGAAAATTCCTTCAGAGAAAGACATTAGAGACTTTAACACGTTCAGCTTTGTAGATAAGTTAAGATTTTTGAAAACAAATATCCCTTGGGCAAAGGCAGTGCTGAACCCAGTGAGGGGAACTGCAAACCCCGTGGCACCCACAGGCAGGGCTTTCCGCTTGGACGGAGAAATCTTCCTGGCGTGGCTCGAAGAGGCAGGTGGCTTAAAAATTTTTACGTGTTGAGCCCAGACAATTTTTTTCTCCCTCACCAAAAGAGCTTAGCTCCAAATTGAAGAGGGATTGAATGGAGCAGCATCAGGCATCGCCTCCTAATAAATGCAGCCACAGGAGCCAGCCTAAGAAATGTGATTTTCCAGCCTGCTTGGCCAAAGCTGTTATCACCTAAGATATCGCTTATGTGAAATACATTCTCTCTTAAAACAATAATCAATATTAGACACCTGCCGCCTTCCCATTCAAATCCTGTAATACACGGAGATCTGCTAGCTGATAAAATCTGGAGGAAAAAGCCTTCTTGGTTTGTTTCATGGCTCATGTGGCCTGACTGCAGGATCCTGGGTGGAGAGCAGAGGACAGGATGGTCACCAGGAATGCCACCTGTGAGGCAGGTCTGGGGTCCACTTCCTTCTTTCCCTCCTACCTCCACTCAGTGTGTGTGTCTGTGTCTGTGTCTTTGTGGCTATCAGCATAATAAATCATCAAAGTTTTGCTACAAGAGGAATCATTATTAGCAAAAGAAAGGTTTGTTGTTGAGATGGCCCATCTGAGACATGTGCAAGGCCAGCAGTGCTCACAGAAAGACTAGGCCCCCACCCTCAACCTATGGAGCAGTGGACAAAGATTTTCAGCTTTGAGCATTAGGAGCAATTTGGCATAACAGACCAGAGAGGATGGAGAGAAGGAAGGAGGGAATCCCAAAGGGGAAGGGACCCCTAATACCCAACCAAAGCCCCTCCTCAAAGTATCTGAGACTGCCCTGGTAAGAGAATGCTCATCTAGTTACTGGGACTCCTGCCTTATAGGCAGTGAGACTTACCGCAGGGTCACACTCACTGAGGAGGAAAGCAAGTCCTTGGAATCAGAAGACTAAATCAGGTTTGAACATCAAATGTGCCACTTTCTGGCTGTATGCCCCTCAGAAAGTTCCATATGTTATGCGGATTAAGGGCTTTTAAAGCCTCCGCATAGCATGAGCCGATACCGAACGAAGAACAAAACTGGAGGTCCAGAGAAAAGAGACATGAGTTTATTATTGTGGAGGGTCGGGGGGAGACTTAAGTGCGAGGCACCAGTGGCGGCAGCCAGGGCAATTCTCTGCGCCACTCTCAGAAATAGCAAGTGATTATAGAGGCAAGCAGAAACAAAGAAACAATAACTTGGGGATATGGTGTGCATCACCAGGTATGGTAGGGCAGTTTTCCCTAAAGGTCAGCACGTTTTCAGTTGTGCTCTGTGAGGGGTTGGCCAGGCCCCTGTGGCTTTTTTTGTTTTTACTCTTACAGCCTCCTTGAGCAGGATTGGGGCCAGGATCTCCACTTACCCCACATCATAGTTTAGGGGGACCCTCTTCTTTCTCCTCGGTAAAATAAAAGTAACATTTTGTGATGGTTAAAGTTCTAGGCTAATGGTTAAGCCCTTACCAAATTCATTCAACAAATTTGTATTGACCAGTGACGGTGGTTGTGATTCTTGATTTCTATGCTATTTTTCACTGCCAAAATAGTGATATTTTGTTGGATAAATACCAAAAATTTTAATTTTTAAATTTAAAAAAAGTAATCTAAAATATATCTGTTAAGTTATATAGGGCATTAAAATTTTAACATGAATAATTTAGAAAGCGTTCTTCTCTCCCTCCATAAGTGGGCAAAAATGACAATGAGTGAAGCAAAGACTCATTGTTACAGTAACTCTCAACCTGGGTCACAGACTCTGTGTAGATAGAATATGTGCAGGATGATGGTGTTAAAACTGATACAGGTCCCTCTGCGGTGGAATCTCCATCTATATATGATAAAATACATGAAGAAGAAAAAGACCAACCAGAGCAGTCTTCTTTGAAATGCAAATTATAGTTTGAGAGGAATAAAAAATAGTGCATTTCCTAAAAAAAGAAAAGTTCAAAAAGATCTCAACATGTGCAAAGAAAGGAAGGAATTGTTTGATGACAAAGGAGTCGGAAGAAAATATGTGGAGTTAACTCACAACTCTCTCTCCTCCATGCCCTCTGGTATGCGGTCCAAAAAAAGCCATTTCATCAGCTGGAAAATTTTGCACAAAACTCACTTGTCAACAACTCAATGACGACACTATTAATACACTTTGTTTTTTCTTAATATGTTACTTTTTAAAAATATCTTTAATCATTTAATTAATATCCTTTAATCATTTAATTTTCAGTTTTAAAATTAAATTTTCTTACTCTTTATGTAATTTGGGTTTCTTTTTTGTGCTACTTCATTGAATTAATTTTATCTGCTAATAATTTAAATTAGTATGAAAGTATGTTTATTGTTTACATTTTATTATATTTTTACTTCATGTTTTATAACATATTTACACATTTTCATATTTGAAATCAATTATGTATTTGGTTCAAATGTTCTGTGTTTCTTGAACTCTGAACATCTTTATATAACATAGTGTTAAAGATATTTAAGTGTTACATGCAATAAAGACGGCAATGCTGGTGTGGGTGTTTTGCCTTGCTGTTATAATCATTATTATAGATCCTTAAGAAGCTTATAGTTTGAATATATGGTCAGTTTCTTCTATTCTTCCTCACACTTTCAAATAAACATATATGAATTACTGTCAGATTGAGACAAAAGAATCCTCTTATAAAAATCATTCCAGTGTTTTTCACATTATGTCACAGGCAGCATGCAAGTCCTGGGGTCTCCCTGCTCCCCACTGCAAACATCCATGTTTGATGTCCTTTGAAGTGGTGTTGAAAAGCACTAAGTTGTTCCAAAATTGTCTCTGTTTTTGTTTTCAATTATGGATGTGAAACTGGCATTGGAACAATTAAGAGAGCCTATGAGATCTTAACATTTAAGAGATCTTGGTGACGTTCATAGAAAAAGTCATGCTGGCAATACCAGGGTAAGCAACGGAAAGAGACAGAACAGGAAAAAGAACTGCTGAATCTCTTTGCAATCGGAACCAGGGGTGACCATGACGTGGCCAGTTTTTCAAACATTTGGAATTGGATTTTTGTTTTTCCTGGGAAGAGTGACTCGGGTTATGGAGGGAAAGGAGAAAGCAGCATGTAGGAACGTGAATGATAAGAGGGAAAAGCAGGGAGGGAGAAAACAGGTGCACGTTGAAAGGAGTTTTGAGATGATTTAAACAAAGCTGCTGATTATTTTTCCCAGTCTGTAGCAAATGCAAAAAGAAAATAAAAAAGAAGACATAACAAAGAGAATGCCACATCCCACTGTCAAATGCCTCAGCCCATTCCTAACTCTGCAGGCTGGAGTCACCCCGCCCCCATGCAACACTAAGTGTAGTAAAGCAACAAGAGGACAAAAGAATTAATTATGGGAAGATATGTTTTGATTAAGAAAAAATAAAAATTAAAAATTTTTAAATACATTTCTGTTTCTTTCCAGCAACAACAAAAAACATCAACGAGGCCCACGGAGTGATTCCCAGATCATTTACCAAGTAAAGTTGGAGGATTTGCTTTAATTAATAGAAGAGAATGATTTTTAATCCGCACATCAAAGTGGGGATATAAACAAGTGCTTTTAGAATATTTATTTTCCTTAACAGTTTAAACATAAATCTCTTTAAAACTTATAATTCTACATTATTTATCTTAGATGCATGTTATTTTTTAGGGAGAAAATATAAACATCTCAAAATATCATCAATTCCAAATTTCCTGAGGTCCAAATTCGTGGAACCAATACCAGAAACACCTTTTACTAAATGTAGTATTAATACTATGTGACAGGCCCATCTTGAGGCATACATTCTACCCGGAGAAACAGACAATAACAAGTCAGAGATTAAATATATAGTATATCAAATGGCAATAAATTCTATGGAGAAGCGAAAAGAAGGAAAGGGGTACTAGGAATACGAGTGTTGGAGGAAGTTCTTCATTTTTAATAGGATTGTTGGGGAAGGCAGGCCTTATTCACAAATAGCATTTAAGCAGAGGCCCAAAGGAGATGAGGGAGCAAGACAAATGAAAATCACCTAGTGAAAGAGCATTCCAGAAGATGCGAAGGCCCTGAGTGTTCTGGATTTGTTTAAGGAAGCCAAGAGTGCAGCGGACACGGACGTGCACTGCCTAGGGTGGTCAGCAACAGCCTGTACTGGTCAGCTCCATCAAGGTGTGCCTCAGCTGCAGAGAGCTGCCTCGAGCCGGGTCAAGCCCTTCTCGGGACAACACTCATCCAAATGGCTGATGAACCGGGTATAAAGTGCAGCCCTTTTGGCCTGATGGAACACAACTCCTTTGTGCTCCTTGCAGGGTTGCCTGCAGCTTTGTTGGGCTAACTTCACAGTGCAACTTCCTCCTTTCCCTATTCCACCTTAGCCCACTTCTTCAAACAGGTGTTGATTCCTATAAATATCCAGCACAACAAAGTGCTTCTCAGTGTCTCCTTCTGGAAAACCTGAGTAAGCAAATGAGAGAGCAGGTGAAGCTGAGTTCAGAAAGTTATCTGGGACCTCGACTTTAGTTTTTACTCTGACAAAGGGCTCTGGACAATTAGGTGCAGAGAGAGCTGGCTTGGTCTGATTTGCATTTAAAACAGAACTTAGGAAAATCAACAAGAAAAAAATCAAACAACCCTATTAAAAAATGGGCAAAGGACATGAACAGAAATTTTTCAAAAGAAGACAGAATAATGGCCAGCAACCATATAAAAAATTGCTCAACTTCTCTAATCATCAGGGAAATGCAAATCAAAACCACAATGAGATATCACTTAACTCCAGTGAGATTGGCTTATAACAAAAAATCCCCAAACAACAAATGTTGGTGGGGATGCAGACAGATAGGGACACTCATACACTGCTGGTGGGACGGCAAAAGTACAACCTCTATGGAAAGTAATATGGAGATACCTCAAGGAATTAAAAGTAGAATTACCATTTGACCCAGCAATCCCACTACTGGGTATCTACCCAAAGGAAAAAAAGACATTCTATAATAAAGACATCTGCTCACAATGTTTATAGCAGCACAATTCACAATTGCAAAGATATGGAAACAACCCAGGTGCCCATCAATACACGAGTGCATTAATAAAATGTGGTATATGTATACCATGGAGTATTACTCAGCAATAAAAAACAATAGTGAATTAACACATCTGGTATTATCCTGGTTGGAGCTAGAGCCCATTCTTCAAAGCGAAGTGTCACAAGAATGGAAAAACAAGCACCACTGGTACTCACCATCAAATTGGTACTAATGGATCAACACTTACATCACACAGGGCAATAATATTCATCAGGGGGCGGGCAGGCGGGAGGGGGGTGGAGGGGATGGGAAAAACTCTCACTGAATGGATGCGGGGAGCACAGTTTGGGGGATGACCACGACTGTAGCTCTGACACGGGCAGTGCATGGGCAATATATATAGCCAAAGTGTTGTACCCCCATAATATTCTGAAATAAAAAAATAAATAAATAAAAGGATTCCCCGGCTGCTGTGTTGAGAATAGAATGGAGGAGGAGGGGTAGAGCAGCAGGAGACAGCACTCATCTGGGCAAGAGAGGATGGTCTGGACCAGGCAGTAGTGATGGAGGAGGAGGTGGTGAGAAGCTGGGGACGGGAGGAGTCGGGGGAGAGACTATGGATATATCTTGAAAGACAAGCCCACAGGACTTGCTGATGAACTGGGCATGAGGTGGGAGGGAAGAGAAAAGTCAAGGATGACTCCTTGGCGTTGGACTGAGTGACTAGAAGAACAGAGTTGCCCTGTACTGAGGTGGAGAAGATGTAGAAGAAGCAGGTTTCCTGGAGATCAAGAGATTGATTTTGGACTTGCGACAATTGAGATGTTTTTTGGACAGCCACGTGGAGACGTCAGGCAGACAGCAGGATATGTGAGTCTAGACTTCTGAGAGAAGTCTGAGATGGGGATATAAATTTAGAATCATCGGCGTATGAATGGTGTTTAAAGCCATAAGTTGGGGGCAAGAGTGAGTATAGAAAGAGGAGAAAAGTTGTCCAAGAACCAAAGCTTGGAACAGTCATTACAACATCTCACCTTTCCCTGTGGTCACGGTAACCTTCTCATTACTATGGCAAACATATTCTGTGATGAGCAGGGGTGTACATAGAAGAGACAGGTAGGTTAGGCAATCAATGGTCTTCATCTCAATTTCAAGAGGCTTGTTCTCAAAAGTCTCATATTATCTTTCTCTTTAGCTGTGAGCATGAAAAATAAATTATTTCTACAGGGAACTAGGATTTACTAGACTTTGTCCTCCTCGTGTCCAGGATTGACAGAGATCAACCCAATGGCCAAAGCATGTAATCAAACATGTCAGCTAGTTAAGTTTAAGAGGAAATATACCAAGATAGAAGGGACTGCGGATCATCATCCTGTTTACTAAACAAAATAGTTCAGTAATAGCAAAGTAATTCAGGCTGCAACAGTACCTAACACTGGGAAGCAAAGTGCAACATTATTAATCGAAATGGTTTTGACTCTGAATCCAAGATACTTTTCCTTAAAGCATCATGCCCAGAATAGATCCCCTAATCTTGATTAAAACAACCTATGTCAATCAAGTCACAGTTTAATTTTTGCTGTCACTAGGAAAACTTATGTTGTAGATCACCTGACAATGATGTGGCTTCTACTTTCAATGACCAGGCAACTAAAATTAAGAAAAGTGACCATAGAATTCCAAGAATCCATTTTAATTAAAATAGAAAAGCATGAATCACACATGCACATAAAATTTTTAATAGAAATTCTTTATTTTTCTTTTTATGCCTGCATTAGAAAGACAGGTAAAAGCTAGGTGTGAAGGCATGTGCAAAAACAGTAAGAGAGTTTGTTTAGTTCAGTGTTTCTCAAACATAATGTGCAGACGAATTACATGGGATCTTGTTAAATGCAGATTCTGATTCAATAGGGTCTGGAATGGGGTCTGTATTTCTGAATTTTTAACAAGCTCCCAGATATGTTAATGTTGCTGATTCATAACGTCCAGTAACAATGCTTTAGTTAACGTTATCTGATGAGAAGGTAAATGGTCCATGTGGCAGAGAAAAAACCCTGCAGACACTTAAGCTTGCTGGGATCTTGAACATAGGTGCACATTCACAGAGAAGGAAGGCTTTTGACTATAAGCAGAAAAATTCTAAATGAGTAACACCTGTACAAATCTAAGAAAACCAAAGAGAAAATCATAACATTTTAGAGAAGAAAAGGTCAAATAATGATTGGAAACCATAGACCATTCTGTTAAAATGGTACCTAATTATACATAGGTCTTTATATATCTTTAAATTTTACAATCTAACTTGATTTGTACATCCTATTTAAAGGTAATGTTTATGCTGTTTTTAATAGCTTACTTCAATGCTTTTTTAAAGGAATAATTAGGTGGGGATGCATTTTTATTTTCTGTGATTCAGTTGTCTAAATGGTTCACAATCCTGGCTGCACATTATATCCTGGAGAGCTTTAAAAGTACTGATTCCTTGTCCCACCCCTAGAGAATACATTTTCATTACTCTAATGACAGGTTCTGAGCCTCTATAAATTTTAGGCCTCCCCAGGTGATTCTAATGTGCAGCCCAGAGTGAGAACCGATGAATTTAACCAAATCTGAGAGAACTTGTTCCATGAGACTTTTACCCAGGAAACATCATCCACATAGAGGTAGAGCAGCAGCGGGAAATGACTTCTGGAGACTAATCTTGCAAACCCAAACATAAAGTTATAGCAAACATCATAAAGGATTAACAAAATTCTTTGATCTCAAAAACTTCTAAAAACCTACTCACTTCTCTTTCCCTTTTCCACTTTTCCAAATCAAAAGCTTCAGACAGATTATCTTTAAGGAGGTTTCAAAAGACTCCTACTGAAATTAAAATGTTGGTGCCAGCAGATATCAGAATGAAACCGATATGAAGAACTATTCTTGAAGTATCAGAATTACTTATTGATCCTATGGTGCTTTAAAATACATAGGAGGAAGGAAGGAAGGAAGGAGGGAAGGAAGGATGGAAGGACGGAAGGGAGGGAGGGAGGGAGGGAGGGAACAGTAAGCTCCTTTGATAAAATATTCTGTTCTTTTTTTTGTGAGCCAATTTTCAGCAGAAATAGTCCAACAGAGTGGTTTTTATGGGCACCAGTGTTAAGTCTGAGTCTCCAGGTGAAAGGACAAATTAAAAAATGAAATGTTTTTTTCCTTCAGACTTCACAGTCCGCACTGAACACACATCACGAAGACAGGACACTGGGAGAGGGTCCCATATGGGTGGGTTAGCTTAATTTGCTGAAAGAGAAGAACAAGATCAAGGGGAACTAATAAGATCTCCATGTAAGTCAGTTCCCTTCCCTCTGTTCTCCCATCACTGACAGCACTCCTAAATCCAACCAGCCATTTTAGAAAATGTGTTCTTCTGAACAAAAGGGACATTTAGCGAGAATCAGTAAATGCTCGGGGCTGATCTATCCCACTAACTGGAAAATAAATCACCTTTTATATATGAGGGATGGCACAGTTCCACGCCATTATCTTTGGTTCTTCCATCTGTTAGCCAGGAAAACAAGAATTTGCCTTGTTACAATGAAAAATCCAATGAGAATCTAAAATGGACCCTGTTCTCCTTTCTCTTTGATTTTTTTCTTGGTGGGGGGCAGGGTGGGTGCAGTTTACAATCAAAGTGTGCTATGACAAGGATTGTCTGAAAACGATCCTTGGAGTTCACTCCAGGTTTCCTGGATAAGAATTCAGCATACACCGTGGGGCCTCCCTTCTCACAATAGGAGGGTCTGCACTCGGATTCGGCTTCCCACAACAACAGTGCCCCTGGCAGAAGGGGCAACAAGTTCCCAGGGGGCCAAGGTCACCTGGTACTTGGCAGTCAACTTTCTAGAATACTTCCTAAAAGAAAGTCTGGCGCCTGTTTTCAAACTAGCCAGCATCCAAGTAGACTATTTTTCCCTCCTCTGACAAAGTCATCATCCCAGTTACCTATAAAAAGGAGACACAGAGGGGGGCAATGTCCCTTTCCTGTAAAACAAACTTACCATGTGCCCAGCAAGCCTCTCAATGAAATGAAAAGGGTGTCCAAAATCTCTGTCTTCTCTTGTTGACCCCAGCCTATCTCTGCAAGGCTTCCTCATACACCTAAAGTCAACTGACAGCTGGAGGATCTAGGACGGCCTCACCCGAAAGTCTGGCAGTCGGCTGGCTTTTGACGAGGGTGCATCAATTCTCTTTGACATGACCTCTCATCCTGCACTAAGCTGGTGCATTAGGTTGCTGGGGCTGTCATAACAAAGTAATGCAGACTAAGTGGCTCAAACAATAAAAATTTATTTCCTCATTATTCTGGAGACTAGAAGTCCAAGATCAAGGTGTCATTAGGAATGTTTCTTCTGAGGTCTCTCTCCTCCGTTTGTAGATGGCCATTTTCTCCCTGTGTCCTTCCACGGTCTTTCTGTGTCTGTCTGTGTCCTAATCTACTCTTCTTACAAAGACACCAGTCATATTGGATTAGGACCTACCCTAGTGACCTCATTTAACCTTAATTACCTCTTTAAAGACCCTTTCTCCAAATATAGTCACATTCTGAAGTGGGAGGTTAGAGCTTCAACATATGAATTTGAGGGGGATGTGATTCATCCCGTAATAGCTTGCGTGGGCTCGTTCACAGAGTAGTCTCAGGGCTCCAAGCACAGCAAGAGAAAAAGTCCCAATACACAAGTGCTTTGTCAACCTCTGCTTGTGTTTCATTTGCTTAATTGCCATTGGCCAAGGCTAGTCTTGAGGCCAGAGTCGAGTGCAGTGGCACTACCAAAGGATGTCAATGGAAGGAGGGGATAATTTGTGGCCATTTTTGCAGCCTAGCACATGTTGTGACAGAAATGTGTAAGAATTCACCTATTCTTGCCCTTGGAGAATTTCCTCCTGGTAGACATAGAGTTTAGATATCTCTTGCCAGGAACACAACTTCCAGTATAATGAAATTCATATTAATGGACTGTGACCTATTATAGTGCCAATATGAACAAGTCGTGTAATCTGCTTGTAAAATTAGAAAAGCAATCCACATCCTTTCCTTCCTCACACAGACCTTATGAACCCAGATGAGAAAACCCTCTGGAAGAAATGCATATGTACATATGTACTAGACTGGCCAAATTTGAGTTATCTGAGCTCAAATTATGTGGACATTTTGAATCAACATGAAGTCATTTAATAGAGATATATTGCCTTGGCCATTGGTCTTTCCCCCAAAGTTTCCCCAAACATTGCCTTTTAACAAGACACTTCAGGATGCAGTCTAAGCCTTTCAAGTGACATTACTGACTGTCACTGCTAAGCCTCTGTTTAGCTAAGCTCTCTGTCCAGTGGTCAGTAAATAGCATAAGACTTGCACAGTCCATTTGCTCCAACTCAATTTGGCGTCAGCTCTTCAGAGGCTCCAAGAACCAATGAGCACAGAAAATGAGTTTTTATAGTAAATGCTTCATGGGGAAGAATAAGGTCAGACATCTATCTGCATCACACTCAGCCTCTTATGACACAGCCCAAGCCCTTTCTATTCCATGATACTGTCTCTGATCATCCTTGCTCACAGCGATCTCTCCTTTTGAATCTCAGTAATGTTTTATGGAATGAACTAGACTTCACGGTAGCTAGCAAAGAATGATTTTATTTTTCCTCACCTTTCCCCATAAGCTTGATCAACATAGTCATTCTTTACCACCTTTTTTGATAAAATTTTGGGCCTATTCCCATTGCTTGGGTCACTTTTATTATGAAAATGTCCAGTGAAGACTAATAATAGCAGAACATGAGACAGGTCTAATCATATCATCACCCAATTTCAATATAGGACAATACTATACCAAAATTCTTAGTCAACCAGACCTTTTCCTCCCCCCATCTGGCGCTTGCCTTGGCGTGGAAGCCTGCAGCAGAGGAGGGGCACTGGTCACCTTCCCCGCCCTTCCTGTCTTCTCTGCGGCACCTCCCCTTCCGCTCACTCGCTGCTGGTGTGGCTGAGATCTGAGGATAGTGCCCTTCAGCCATTGCTGATGTGTGAAGCGGACTCTTCCTCTCCTGATGTGCTTTTTCTGGTTCCTGGAGATTTTCCACTTTTGACTCCAATTTTTGTTGCCTCGTGCAATGTTTCTCTGCCTTGGACTTCCTCTTCTGCTTCCAGGCATTCATCTCTCACTTAGGGTTGTAGCAACGCTCCACCTGACTGTCCTGGGTGACCAAAAAGAGGCACCCAAGCCATCTCCATTCTAAGACCCACATCTTCCCAGAAAATATGCTCCTTTATCCCACCGTCAGCAGAATTTCAGCTCGCTCTCAACACAGCCGTCTTTTTCTAGAATTTGCTGAATCAGGGCTCTTAGCCAGACGCACAGCCTCGGCCACCTCCTTTATTCATTTTGGGCTAAAGTCTGATGCCAATCTTTGAGTCTCTCAAATTCCAAGGAATGTGGCCAGCCTTTCTGAGTAGTTTCCTTGAATCCTTTCTTCATTTGGCTTGAAATCAGTGAAAAGTGTTGATCAGGGTGGGAGAAACGCACAGAACCCTCTCAGCTCTCTCCAAAGAAATTTTCCCTTTCCGCTCTTCTTCTCTCTCCCTCCCACAGTTGCTGGAAGCGGGAGGTGGACAGAACACCTCACAGTGTCCTTACATATTCTGCTCAGGTGGTCTCGTCTAGCGCATTGTCTTAGGAGTATGGATACTTGGCAGTAACTAGTTTGTTCTCATCCTTTGGAATCGTCACTGAAAATATGAGACAAGAGTAAGAGTAACATCTAACAACTTGTTACTCTTCTACGTGTATTGTCCTTTTCTTACTGAGTGCCACTATATGACCAGCCACATTTAGACTTTGGGAAGATGACATTTCGGAGAGAATGAAACAAATGAAGAAGAGAATATAATTTGTATTTTTGAGGTCAACACAAACTAATGGAGACTGTAGTAGAAACTTTTTGGAATTATCTGTCTGTCCCAATTGCCTGATGTCTCATATCTTTGGAAACTCACCCCTGCTTCCCCAGATGGTCCCCAGCATCCATGTTTGTATGGTAATGCCACTCCCCTGCCATGGCCCTCTGGGGCTATGGCTAACTTATTCCTCAAGATGGGCCACTTCTCTTACTCTTCTGGGAATCAAGGATTGGACTGAAAATCATATCAAACTCTGTAGCTGGAAAGGCAGGCATTTTCTACCATGTGGAACAGAGAAGCAGAGAAAATCAATCTGTAGAAAAAGAGAGAGAATTGGGGTAACATCCAAAGATGTGAACACACAGACAGTTTTTGAGCTTTCTGACTTCTGGTTATCTTCCTATTGACAAGCTAAATCCCTGCCCTTGGGGTTTATGATACTCCCTACATCCATATACAAATTCTCTTTTTCTTTGAGCTAACTAAAGTTAATTTCTGTTTCTGCAATCTAAGGTATTCTAAGCAATACAGAAACAATCTACCCATAAAAAGGAGTTGAGAACACGGCAACAGCACACAGGTAAACGTAGTTGATTAGTGAAGGCAGTATAGAGACTCAGTGTCTGGAGTAAGCCTCAAAAGATGAGCAAGATTGTTATGGGAAGAAATGGAAAATATTCCAGTTAGAGGAAAAGGGTATGAGCAAAAGCAAGGAGGTAGGGAATTGACAATATTTAGCTGAGGGACCTAATGTGTCAAGGGAAGTCACTGGAAATAAAATTACATAAATAGGCAAAGGTTAGACTTTACAGAATCATGAAAGCCATTCAAAAGAAGTTGGGAAAATACTTTTTAGCTGGGGGTAACAGGATAGAATCAGTGCTAGAAATGCTAATTGTTAGACTACTACTTAGGACAAATCACAGGGTACAGGGAAAGTAGAGAGGAAGTAATTGCAATAGCCTGAGAAAGGGGTGATGAGGGACCAGTTTAGGACAGTGGAAATTAGAATAGGAGGGGCAAATATCAGTCTGACATTTTAGTGCTGAAGTCAGAGTAGAGAGTGATGGTCCCATGGCTGAAACAATCCCAGATCTAAATGGTGCTGAACATAGCCATGTCCGAGCCCATTTAATTAGCTGCTTCCCTGGTACACTAGGCTATTGGGAAAATTGGGTGCATGTTATAACAGACATGTGCTGTTTCCCAACTAGCAGTATCTTTCCCCCTCTTTGGGTAGCAACACCCAATTTTGAGGAGTTGAGTCAGGAAGCTAGCTTAAACTTTCAGGCTCTCTCCTACTGCAGAACTTCAGATGTGACACAAATATCATTGTTTCTGCAATGTCTGCAATGTCTCTGTCATGGAATGAGACAAGCAAAACAGTATCGGACTCTGTAACTTTCAACCCTAGAACTAGAGAGTCAGGCGCTTATAAAACCCCCACCCTAAACTCACCTGCTGTGTGATTCCCACCCCAAGTCACAAATCCTTTGTGGGGAGGACTTTCTGTAGGCATCAAACAACCGCCATAAAATAAATCTTTGAAGGCCCTCACTTCCTATACTTTGTACGTGACAGAGTCTATAGTGTTAGATTACTTGGGATTGAATTTTGGCTCTCCCACTTACCAACTGTGCAACTTTGGCCGAGATAATTAACTTCACTGTGACTCATTATCTTCATCTGTAAAATGGGGGTGACAATCATGCCTACATGATAGAGGTGTTATGAACATTAAATAACCTAAGACTCACAAGGTGCTTAGGACAATGTCTGGTACAAAGAGAAGGCTCCAAAAATGTTAACTAATAGTATAAGAAGCACTTGAACATGTTGTCTGGTTATTGTCCAAAAGAACAGCACAGCTTCTCATTGCACAGTGCTCAGATAGTTGCATTTGGCACATTTTGTTCAATTTCTCATAAACAAGCCTGCCCATAATGTAATTTCATGGTCTACTTAAGGGTATACTTTCCAGCAAACTCATCCTAGTGGGCCTATTCCAGTGATGCAGCTAAATTTGAAGTCAGAAGTTTTACCAAGATTATGCTAAGATTCCTCTTTGATAAATGAAGTCTTTGGCTAGTAATATGTGCCCAAATTTTTTCATAACAAAGGATATCTAGACCTTTGAATCTAAACTGTATAGTTTTGCCGGTGTTTGCGACATCTAAAGCTCTTTTTTTCTTTTAACTAAAAATTGACTGTCTCCGGTTTGAATACATGGCCCACATGCCAGCTCTGCTGTTCCCCAACCAGCCATCAACAGCCATCTCTGCCAAGTTCACATGCAGCCTAGAACCTACCTCAGCCCAGAGGAAGACAGCTACCCTTGGCCCTTTAAAGACAATATGAAATAAGATCCATTTGCCATTTAGGGTGACTTTTGTCAGCGTAAGGAACTAAAACTTGTTAGCGTCTTCACCAGAATGGTGAGCTTGTCCCCCCATCAATTTAATGAACAATGCAGAATTTTCACAATACTAAGAATGAGTGCAGTAGGCATTGTCTAGATAATTTGATTATCAATAGACTGAATATCGAGAGAGCCATTCTAATGGAAGAATTCACTACATGACTTCCTAGGGTGTTTAGGCTCTGTTCTTATTAGGTCATCAGAAAGCCAAGGACGTGAACCTTCCACAGTACAGTGCAAAGGGTTCAAGGTAGAAACCCTGGCTCCAAGTCCCAGGCCTCCCACTTGTTTGCCATGAGACACAAAGACAACAATACCCGTACAACGAGCCACGGTCATTAACGATCATTCATGTTTGTGCACGTGCTTTCAACATGCCCACACGCTTGCTCACAAACTTGTTACCATAACATAAACCTTCAAATGCCTGTGGAAGTGTCTTTGGGAAGGTATGCCTCAAGGATAGCCCAATATAAGAGGCAGCCATTAACGTGCTATCATTCATATTTAAAGACACTGCTCACTAATGACTAAATGCTCCTTTTAAAGCAACTTGTGGATAAATTCCACCTTGAGTTTAGTCCCATGGAGCATTTATTATTGATCAAAATTTTGTAGGATTTCTTTTATCTGACAAGGAAAATTATGTAATTTTAGTTCACTTTTTGGTTTTGATGTAGAAAGCTTGGAGCCAAGATCATGGAAAACTGTTAAATTAGCACATCCTAGGTGCCTGGGAACATCTATTCCTGTTGTTCCTTTTAAAGCATGAGCTCTACTGTTATTTTTAATCCAACTCTTTAACATTATATTGAATTTTATATGAGAGCTCACATTCTTTCACAAGGAGGAGTAAAAATTAAGGAGATGCCAGAGATGAGTGACCGAGGAAAACTGCGCCGTCATCCACCCTGATGATCTTCCAGAAGGGAAGAAACACCCGCCCAGTAGTCCTGATGGCCATTCCCCAGGGATACCTTCCAGGGGTCTCTTTCAACTCAGAGATTTGCTGACTTCATCTGCACCTCTGGCGTCATGGCAACTTTAAGATTATTTAGGACAGAGATAATAAACCCAAGAATCCCACCTCAGTCTGCAGCCCCACCAAGAACCCTTCTCCAGATTCCAGCAAATTCCCCACTGGGACCACATGGGAAAGGGCCATTCCAGCTCCTTTCCTGCTCCCTTGGGCTGAGGACAACAGGGGTAGGAAACCTCAGGGCCTACCCCAGCATGCTCTTTTTCACTCGGTGTATTTCCAGAAAACTTTTCTAAAGTTGTTTGGTAATACAGTTAAAAACATGTATTGTTTACCCACTATGTGCCAGAAATACAGCATAAGGAATGCAAACACAAATACAAGATGCAATTCCTACTCCCAGGAAGTCCATGGTGTTCTGGTGAAAAAGAGGCCAGTGTTGATACAACCACAATAGAGGACAGAGTGGGATAAGAGCTAGATGAAAAACCATAAACCAGTTCTGAGAGGGTGTGATATGAGGCAGAGTGACGACGTGGTTAACAGCCTGGACGCTGAAGCCAGACACTGCCTGGGCTCCAATGCCTGCTCTGCTGCTTACAAAATGCACGATGCTGGACAAGTCACTTAACCTCTCTGTGCCTCAGTTTCCTATAGAGTCAGGATAATAACAGTATCTGCATCATTGGCTTGTTGTGGTAACTAAATGGGTTGATATATGACAAGCACTTGATATATAGCACAAGCTATGTTGGGAGGAAGGAGTGATCCAGGGCAGGATCAAAGAGACAGAGAAGAGGGTGGGTAAGCTTGTCAGCCAGACCCCATGGTCAGCAGTCTAATGATATTTGTTAGGAGGAAGACCCCTGGAGCCAGATTGCTCTAACGTCTTGACAAACCTGTCCCCTTAATCATGTCACCTAAGACACCACTCCATGATCACTGGGGCATCAACCCTGCATTAAATACTGAGCTTCATCAAAATTGTTTACATCCCATTAAAACAAACTCAAATGATTTTAAAAATTAATTTGAATTGTTGAGCGTTCCTTTCACTGATTCTGTGCAATAGTAAGTTTCTCTCCATTTACTTTTCAAATTCAGTTTCCATTTAAAACTTTGCACATCCTAATGATTAGTCTCGCTCAGTGACCTTAATTTTGCCTCAAATATAAGAAAAAATGGTGTTCTAGTGTCCTCAAATAACACCTGAGGAAGAAAGGAGTTGGAAAGAGAGAGTGGTTGCAACAGACAAATGTTGCTCCTTACTTTGCTCCTAAGCAGATCCCTCCTTACACACAGAGAGGTCAGATGTCTCTGGCAAAATATGGAGTGTATGAGGAAGTACCCTGCCCTCACCTGAAGAGAGACCCCCAAGCTCATCAATGTCGACTCATAGTCAGCTAGTTATCATAAATAATAAACTGTCAAGATCAAAGATGAATGGATAGATAAATAGATAGATGTGCCTTTTTAAGTATCACGAAAGCTTTCATATCCTCAAATATTTTCCCCAATCGAAGATTTACTGTGCCTGAAAGTCCACTGTTAGCATGCCTTTCAGTTAAACCATGCCTTTTGCAGACATTATTTAATAAATTCACATAGTCTCCAATTTGGTAGCTCATTGTATCTCCAACACCTTGGCTTGAGCACAGTCATCAGATTGCCTTCCTCCTGACTACAGGAGCAAGGATGGTAGGAGATGGAACATGCAGAGAGTTCTGGAAAGGCCAGTGGCAGAACAAGGAGGCAACCAGTGTCTAAAACTTTCTGCCCTCACTGTTTTTCTGAGAGCTGATCCCAGATCACTGCCTTGTCCACATATCATCCTCTAACTTAATAGCAAAGTCAGGAAATGGTTTATCATTCAGTCCTCGCCATTGCCTTGTAACTGGAATTTCAGAAAAGTGGTGGTTGGACGTGCTTCAATTGGTAAGCCAGCTGTGGCTTGGTTAGCACACTTTTTAATTGCTATAGGAAATAAATGATTGAACTATAATCAGTGGTGACATTGCTCTGAACTGCCCAGGCTGCGAGAAGAGAAGTGAGTAAGAATGAAAATGCACAAAGAACAGCATTGTCACGGGCATTTCAAACCCAGTCCAGTCAGCCAAATCAATCAGGGTAAAAAACTGGCTAAAGGCCACCCTCTAGTCAATCCAGGAAGAGAAAACTATATCGACATATGTTCCCTTAAAAATGGAAAATTGTAATTCACTTGCAAAGTAATCATTTCTAATGCCTACCCCAACTTTTTATGTCTCTCTGAAGTTCCCGGGTATATTTACAGCACAAAACTTTCTTCCTGTGTATGTGTTCACGCTGCGTTTTATTTGCATTGCAGAATATCACTGTAGCCCTCCCAGTCCTTATAAATTAAGTTTATTTTGAGATGAGAGGAATAGAACAGAAGTAGTCCCTGCTGTGACTTAATGTCATAAGAGTCTATTTCTTTGTTTTTCTTGGGAAACTATATTGATGGGGCAGGCAGGGGGAAAAGAAGATAAAATCCCACCCCCTACTCCATGCCTGTTTTCACTGTCATTTTTAAAAAGCAAATGTGTTCAAATAATCTCCTTCCAGATGCACGCAGATCAAATGGGGACACTGAGTAATTGAGAACCAAGATTTCCATCTGCTCTATCAGTTGAAAAGCAAAAAGTGGGAAAACTAGAAAAAAACTGAATCAATCCACTCTTGCCTGTGAGCACTGTGAATTGATGGATAATTCAAGTGCCCCAGGGGCTGGGACAAGCTGAGATCCCTGACGGTCTGACAACTGCCCACCTGTGCAGGGTGTTGTGTTCTCCACAGCTTTCTCAGAAGCAGGTTGATGCCCCCCATACCCCATCCCATTGGCTGCTATGACTCCCATGCCTCAGCCCCATCAGCTACTGCACCCTCTTGCCCCATCCCCATTGGCTATCGTGCATGCCTTTATTCGTCTATTCAACCAGTATTTTGGGGGCTCCTGTCACCTCTGCCTTCACTCGTTACTAAATTTTCCCATGACGCTATGAAGTAGGTACAGATAGCTTGTGTTTGTCCTAGAGTGTTAAGCTGAGCCGCAGTCCTTGGCGTGAAGGTCCATGCTGAAACAATTTTCCGTGTATGTATCCTTCATCTTTCAAGCTAGGTCAGAAGCTTTTCCACAGCAGGAAGGTTATCTTTCGTTCCTAACGCTCTCCAGATCGGCTTCCAGCAAAGAGCCCTGCAGGCAACAGCCACCAGAAGT
Source organism: Daubentonia madagascariensis (assembly GCA_023783475.1). Taxonomy (NCBI): domain Eukaryota; kingdom Metazoa; phylum Chordata; class Mammalia; order Primates; family Daubentoniidae; genus Daubentonia; species Daubentonia madagascariensis. The sequence continues at coordinate 71,614,538 of JAKFHU010002088.1, read as the reverse complement.
ACCAATAAACCCAAATGGGAAAAAATGGGTTGATTTTATTTCATTTTGAAAGAGAAAAAAAACAAAAAAGAAAAAAAATAGTAACTATGTGAGGCAATGGATACATTAATTAACTTGGTTGCAGTGATCATTTCACAATGTATACATACCTCAAAACAGCAGGTGTACATATATATATACACACACCTAAAATATATACAATTTCTATTTGTCAGTTATAACTAAAGAAAGCTGGGGTGGGGGGGGAGAAATACAGTGATGTGCCCAGTAAAACAGAACTTTATCACATATGAATATATGCTTTAATTATTAGTAAGGAGACTAACATTCTCAAATCTTAGCCCTTCCTATCTCAAGCAGCCGAAACACCACTTTGGAACAGATCATTGTTTTCAGAAGAAGCATTTGAGTGGCCTGTCTAAATTATTTAGGTTAAGACAAGTGCCCACTCATTCTGGAATAAGAGTATAACTGGATGTCTTTGCCTTGAGCAAGGAATAGGGCTCTTCTATTAGAAGTAGAAGTCAGTCCATGCTCTTCCCTGGTGTTTATATTTGCATCTGCTAATTTGCCCCAGGACCTAGAAGCCTTCTTATATGCAGGGGAGTGGGACCCAGGCCCATGCCTGTCACAGTTTATAGTTATTAGACATGTCCATGGACTGGGGTAGCAGCTGTAGGACAAGGACAACAGGGCTCCCTAAAAGAAATGTGCCATCACCAGAGAGAGTGAATCACCTCAGGTCTTGCTCCTCATTGGGGCTGTCCCTGGTGCATTCCCTTGGGACCTACCTCCTTCACTAATAAACTTGTGGATAATGGCTGCATGCATGTTATTACGGACTGAATTGTGACCTCCCAAATTCATGTGTTAAAGCTCTAGTCCCCTAGTGTGACTATATTTGGAGACAGTGCCTTTAAGGAGGTAATTAAGGTTAAATGGCATCGTGGGGTGGGGCTGTAACATGATCAAACTGGAATCCTTAAAAGGAAAGGAAGACAGAGTTCTCTCTCTCTCTACACCATGTAAGGACATAGATAGAAGGTGGCCATCTGCAAACCAGGAAGAGAGACCTCACCAGAACCTGACACTGCTAGACCTTGATCTGGGACTTCCAGCCTCCAGAACTGTGGAAAAATAAATTTCTGTTGTTCAAGCCACCCAGTCTATGGTATTTTATTATGACAACCCTAGCTGCCTAATACAAGTGTTGCCATTCTTATTTAGTGGATGAGAAAACTGAACTCAGAAAGATTAAGTAACTTGCTCACAATCCTATAGCCAGTAAGTGGCAGAGCCATTCTTTCCATTTTGCCAAGCTGAGATTCTCAAGGAAAGCCACATGCACTTTGATCAACACTGTTACATAAAGGGAAGTAGGTTGATTAGTAAGACAATAATGAGAAATATATAAGCCATGATAATAGTCTTAGGTGGCCTGGAATAGCAGAAGGGCACAGTCTACAAAAAACCCTTGTTGAGTGAATGAATGGATGAATGGATGAATGAATGAATTCCTCCAGGTTGGAGCTAGCAAGCCTTTCACCATGGAAGAGGTAAAAATTAGGAAGCTGTCATTCCTTCTTCAACACCTTGGCCTTCCCTTTGCATATAACCTATGCCCATCCTCCCATATACTTTAAATCATCTCTAGATTATCTATAATACCTAATACAATGTAAATGCTGTATAAATAATTGTATTGGTTTTTTAATTTGTATTATTTTTTATTATTGTATTATTACTTTTTTACTTTTTTTATTATTGTATTTTACTTTTTTCCAACTATTTTTGACCCACAGTTGGTTGAATCCATGGATGTGGACCCCAAGGATGTAGAGGGCTGATTGTATTCTTATATGATCTCCAATGTACAAGTGGTCTACGGCCATACCACCCTGAACATGCCTGATTTTGTCCAACATACAAATGAGGAAACCATGGCACAGACAGGTTAAATGAACTGTAAATAAATACTAAGAGCTGAGCTTCAAACTCAGGCAGTCTAGCTCCCGATCCGTGGTTCCAACCACTATACAACACCACCTTTCATTACTCAGGGCACACAGAAGACTCCCTGAGGCAGAGGGTGAGGGCCAGAGTGGCAGTGGTGGTGGAGTAGAAGGCACAGGCCACAGGATACTTTGGTGGCACTAGACAGTGAAGACACCTACTGTCATTACAACTAACCCACTCTCTACTGTGCACTGGACTATCTAGGTCCATGATTTCTCTCTCATCTTTTATTAAACTATTAATAAAAGCTTTATTGGTTGAGCATGTTTTTGTCCTAGAGCACCCAGAAAGATACACTTCTCAAGGAGGCAAGTCGAGATACCAGGAATGGAGTTTTTCATGTCACAGTGTTCTCCTGCTGGGACAAACGCCAATCTTCCATTCTCTCACCAGCCTGGAGGAAAGAATAACTTACTTTTAATAGTGCTTTACACTTTTCAAAGTTTTTAAAAATACATCACCTCAGTTGATTTTAACCAACTCTGAGTGATAGGTAGTTAAAGGAAGAGTCATTACACTTACTGTACTGGTTCAGAAACTGAGCCATTGGAGAGGCAAAATGATGAATCTAAGATCACGTAGCTACTCAGTAGCAAAGCCAGGGCTTAAATACCAATGCCTGTTTTCCAATTTCTGGTTTAGCATTCTTTCCTCTATATGTAGATGCATCCCTCAGACAGTGAATGTATTTCTCACTCCCAGATTCCATAAGCTTTATTCCACAAGTACCCTTTCCCAGGCTGTAGACCTGTAGGAGAAGGATTTGTGTAGGGCAGTTGGCATAGAGCCTTGCTAGTTCAACTATCCATTGCCCGTGCCATGGGCAAGGAACATCAGCATCACCTGGGAGCCTGTTAGAACAGCAGAATCTTGGATCCATCCTGGATGTAATTGAATCCAAATCTGCATTTTAACAAGATCCCCAGGTGATTTGTGTGTACATAAAGGTTCCCAAATCACCTATCTAGAAGATGTACTCATAAGGGCCGACATCAACAGATCTATAAAGAAGTTGAAAGTTCTCAGGTGTGTTCTGTGACAGTTAAATGGGTATTTTACGTATTTGTGCTCAGATATTGACTTGGTAAGCATCACCTGCGACTCACACATGACAAGAATGAAAAGGATGTCAGCATGTGCCTTGGACTAGGACAGGTGAGAAACTGCAGGCAGCATATGCTGGGGAATGCACAAGAAAGTGCTGTGTGCCTGGCAGCCTATCCCACGTGGGGAGCCTGGGGAGGGGACACCCGCCTAAAGAGATATATGTGTGGTTTTTCTGCCCACAAATAGGGTATTGGCAGGCACCATTGCCTTACTACATGCTGTCTGACGCTGTACTGGGGCACCGTGGGGCTCAGTGTTCTGAACACACAGGCCCAGCTCTGTTCAGCATAAACCAGAGAAGCGACCACATTGCAGAAGAGGCTGCCCAAGCTGACTGCACAGAGCCCGTCACCTTGTCAGTAGGCAGGCGGTGAGACGACTGGATTCAGCTCCTCTTCCCACCACAGCTCTCCTTGCCAGCTCTTGTGCCAGAGGAAGTCTGAATCAAACACTATTTTTGATTTTTTGTATGTGTGTGAGTTGTCTCTCCAGGATGGTGTTCAGGCTATCACATGACTGTTTTAAAGAACCACCTTTTAAATTTTGTCTGAAGAAGGTCAACATATTAACAGGTTTTCCTTACCCAAGAGAAGCACTTGCTAAACCAATATGAATCTGTTGATTAACATTAATGGTGCTATAGTGAGTTGAATAAGGTCCCCCTAAAACTTTTGTGAGTTCAGAACTTCAGAACATGACCTACTCAAAAATAGGGTTTTTGCACATATAATTCATTAAGATGAGGTTATACTGGACAAGGGGTGGAGGAGGAAGAGATAATGGAGATGCACAGACACACACAGGTGAGAAACCAGGTGAACACAGAGGTAAAAGTTGGACTGATGCAGCTATAAGCCAAGGAATGCCAAGGATAGCTGGCAGCCAGCAGCAGCTGGGGAGAGGCAAGGAAGGAGCCTTCCCTAGAGCCTTCGGTAGGAGCATGGCCCCACCAACACCTTGACGTTGAACTACCAGCCTCCAGAAAAATTAATCTCTGTTATTTTAAGCCACCCAACTTGTAGCAGTTTGTTACAGCAACCCTAGGAAACTAAAACAGTATCTAATAACTACTGTACTAATGTCACTAACATTATTTTGAGGGCTTGCCACGTCACAGGCACCACTTGGAGCACTTTGCATGTATTTACCCAATTAATCCTCAAAACAACCTTTTGCGAGGGGTACTGTTATTCTCATTTTACATGCGAGGAAATTAGCACAAAGAGATATATTGAGTCACTTGTCCACATTTGCTGTCCCCCTGATGGGTGGTAGAGCAGATTCTAAGCCGGTGGTGCAACTGGAAAGACGCCACACAGACTCTCCAGCCACAGGATCTGAGAGCTGGCCAGTGAAACTAAGATGAACCTGCGGGCAAGAGCTGGGCTGAACACACAGCATTCCTGTTCCTGTCCAGGCTCCATTTCCCTGATGGAGCAGCAATGAGTCCTGGGGACAGGACCCACAGTAATCAGTAGGAAGATCAGGAAGCTTAGCTGCCCGGTAGTAGAAATTAATGCTGTTTGGTTTCTAGGAATTGGAGTTATTAGTGAGTGCTCTTAAAAAAAAAAAAAAAAAGCAAGCTAGTACAACCTCTATGGAAAGTAGTGTGGAGATACCTCAAAGAACTAAAAGTAGAACTACCATTTGATCCAGCAATCCCACTACTGGGTATTTACCCAAAGGAAAAAAAGACATTTTATAAAGAAGACACTTGCACTCGAATGTTTGTTTATAGCAGCACAATTCACAATCGCAAAGATGTGGAAACAACCCAAGTGCCCATCTATACATGAGTGGATTAATAAAATGTGGTATATGTGCACCATGGAGTATTACTCAGCCATAAAAAGTGGTGAACTAATACCTTTAGTAACAACCTGGATGGAACTGGAGACCATTCTTTTAAGTGAAGTATCACAAGAATGGAAAAACAAACACCACATGTACTCATTACTAAATTGGAATTAATAGATCAACACTCAGAACCACTCATGTGCACATATGGTAGTAAAACTCAACGGAAATCAAGTAAGTGGGAGGGGGGAGGGGGGATGGCTAAATTCACACCTAACAGGTACAAGGCACACTATCTGGGTGATGGGCACACTTATAACTTTGACTCAAACTGTACAAAAGCAATTCTTGTAACCAAAACCTTTGTACCTCCATGATATTCTGAAATTAAAGAAAAAAAACTCTAGCATGATAAGCTAAGCTAAAAAGAACTCAAGGGCTCTGGATCCAGCATTCCTGGGAGTATCAGAAGGACCAAAGCTTCAAAGAGCACTGAGAGTTCAGCTAGGAGAAGACTCGTTCTCACGCCCAGACTGTAATGCCAGTGGACTCTGCAGCAGTTGGGAGGGGGTTCCAAGTAAGGAGGGACCTTGCTTTTGATGTTTAATTTTTTGAATATATCTCCTTAAGTCTGTTAGGGCATTTATTAAGAACTATTGCTAAAATTACTGTACTAATGTTCAGATTGAGTTTGTTGAAAAGGTAGACTGACTGTCCAGAGTCTTTCAAATACCCACTTTCAAAGAGGGCCCCACTATTGAACCACAAACTAGAGAAAGCCAGAATGCCATGAGGTAGCAGACAGTTCTCACTGGAAACACAATGCCTGAAGCTTTAAAAAGATGTGTGGGATGAGTGTATCCAACAGACAAATCTACAGTAGGGTTCTCAGCCTTGTCACTTGATATAGTGAGCTGCATGTTTCCTTGTTGTGGAGGACTGTCTCATGCATTGTAGGATGTTTAGCAGCATCCCTGGCCTGTACCCACTACATGCCAGTAGCACCCCTGCCCCAGTTGTGATGACCAAAAATGCATCACCCAGGGGGACAAAATCACACCTCCCCCCAATTGAGATCCCCTAATCTATGGAGAGTAATAGAAATATGGCACCATCAAGATATGATGGCACAAAAATAGAGCACCAAAAACTTTGTGTTTACAAGGTCAATCAAATGGCTAAAGGTGGGGATAGGATAGCACCCCCCTGTACATCAGCTGTTCTCACACCCTCAGCCCAGATTTGTCCACCAACTGCAAAAGTCTTTGTTGCCCTGTTTCTATCTTCTCTCCTTTGCTTCTCCAACTCCTGTATCTTCTTTGTTCCATTTCTGGCTCTTTCTATTCTCCTTCTCTGGCTCTTTTTCCATTACTTGCCTCCTAAATGTCGGTATTCCACCAGGTTTTATCCTTAACCCTCCATTCTGCTTTCCTTGGTGTAAATTTCACTTATCTTATGACCTCATGTGTCACTTACATGTTGATGACTCACTTCTAAATCCTTATCTTTAGCCCTAACCACTGCCCTAAGCTATAATTAAAAATTATAAGTAAGTACTAAGAAAATATTTCAGTATAAAAAAGTACTAAACTGGTACTCCATTATTCCCAACTAGGTATCTATACATATTCTATGGATATCTCAAAATCAAATTATTTAAAACTATACAAAATATTTAGGAAAATCCAAGGCAGCTTAGTCTCATATCACCGTCCATCTGATGAGAATTCCATCAAAATTCTGAGAGATGTCTTCTCCTCTGTAAGGCCCCCTCCACCAAATAGTCACCAGGCCTGTTGCAGATTCCGCAGTGGCTGCCTTCTCTGATCTGGACTTTCCTCTCCACTCCTGCTGCTGCTGTCCTGGCCCAGGCTGTCTTTGGGACTTTGAAGCTGGCCTTTCCACCTCTGGGCTCCCCCAAGTGCTGCTGCCAAAACACAGGATCCAATCCATCTCTTCCTCCTGTGCTTCTACCATAGTGACATACTCGGTTATCCACCCAGTTACCCAAACCAGAAATCTGAGCCCCACCATTGACTCCTTCCTCCTCTCTCCCGCCCACCAGACAGCACAGTCGTGATCCTTCTACATGGGGTCCATCCACTCCTCTCTCTTTACTTCTACCTTAGCTTAAAAAGCCACTATTTATTATCTCAACTCTTCAATAAAGTCTCCCAACCCCAATACTGGCCTCATCCAATTTATTTTCTACCAAGTCACTAGAATAATCTTTAAAAGTGAAAATCTGCCATATGATCCAGCAATCCCACTTCTGGGTATTTATTGAAATAAAGATAAAATAAAGAATTGAAAGCAAGATCTCAAAGAGATATTGGCACATTCATGTTCATTTCAGCATTATTCACAATAGCCAAAAGGGGGAAGGAATCCAAGTGTCCATCAATGGATGAATAAAGAAAATTTGGTAAATATACACAAAGGAATTTTATTCAGCCTTAAGAAGAAAGGAAATCCTGCCATGTGTTACAAGTTGGATGAACCTTGAGGACACTGTGCTAAGTGAAATAAGCCAATCGCAAAAAGACAAATATATAATTCCACATATATGGGATAACTAGAGAAGTCAAACTCATAAAAACAGAAAGGAGAATAGTTTTACTGGGGGCTTGGGGGTGGGGGCAAGGGAAATGGGGATTCAGTGTTCAAAGGGTATAGAGTTTCAGTTTTCCAGGATGAAAAAGTTCCAGAGATCTGTTGTGACAATAATATGAATGAATATACTTAACACTACTGAACTGAACATTTAAAAATGGTAAAGGTGGTAGATTTTATGTTATGTGATTTTTACCACAATTTAAAAAACATTTTTTTTAATGAAAATGTGTTCATATAATCACCCTGTGTAAACCCTTCCCTGGCTCACTTTCTCTCTGGCCTTTGCACAACAGGTATGCTCTGCTTGGAACTGTCTTCAAAACACCTCCCCTCCCCCACTTACTCTCTGGGGCAAACACCTCCTGGTTCTAGAGGCTGACTTCTCTGTGGCTCCCTCCTTTGTGCTCACACAACCCTTAAACAAACCCCGTGGGGCACTCACACTAACTAGCTGTTGCCACTCTCCATGTCTGCTCACCCTAAGAAACTGTGACATCCTCACACTTCAGCATTTTTCACCTGTGTCTCTGGGGACAAGCACGTTGCCCAGCCCATTTATCAAGGCATCCATCAGAACCCAGCGCTCTGCCTAAGAGGAATTCTGTCGAATCACATTTTCTCCACCTCATTCCACCCTCAATGAATGTTTCTCCTTTCTACCCAGTCCAGCTCCCTTTTTATAGTCTTCTCCCCTGACTAAACTTACCACGTGGCCTGGCCTGCCTTGTCTAACGCCTTTCCGAGTTTGTTTTCCTTCTACTTCTCTCCTGTGGCTGCTGGATCCCAAAGCTTTTCATCAATGTATAGTTCTCCTTAGACAGTAGGCAGGATGACCCATTGAACCATAAAAGTCTCATTTTAACTGAGACCACACATGATAAAGCAGTGGCCAGTTGGGATTGTTTCTATGTAGTTTGAGGAATAATCCTTAAATCCATTACTCTGAGCTATTGGAGAGCAGATTCATGAAACCTTTCTCCACCTCCCTGTTTTGAAACTAAAGGCTTTATTATTGTTCAGTTTTAGTGGGGCCAACAGATCAGCACATGATTTCCATTAAAAAGACAGTTTGTAGTATAGTTTGAAGTCTGGTAGACAGATGCCTCCCAATTTATTCTTTTTGCTTAAGATTGCTTTGGCTAGACGGGGTCTTCTCTGGTTCCACACGAAGCGTAGAATTATTTTTTCTAGATCGGCAAAAAATGATGTTGGTATTTTGATAGGGATTGCATTGATTCTGTAAATTAATTTAGGTAGCAAAGCCATTTTTACTATGTTGACTCTGCCTATCCAAGAGCATGGTAAGGTTTTCCATCTATTTACATCCTCTGCAATTTCCTAACCAAAACTGCATGGTATTGGCACAAGAACAGACATGTAGACCAATGGAACAGGACTGAGAACCCAAATATAAAACCAACCTCATACAGTCACCTGATCTTTGACAAATTCCAGAAAAACGTACACTGGGGAAAAGATTCCCTATTCAACAAATGGTGCTGGGAAAATTGGATGGCCATATGTAGAAGACTGAAAGTGGACCCACACCTCTCACCTCTCACAAAAATCAATTCACAATGGATAACAGATCTAAACCTAAGACATGAAACCATAAGAATTCTCGAAGAAAATGTTGGAAAAACTCTTATGGACATTGGCCTAGGCAAAGAATTTATGAAGAAGACCCCCAAAGCAATCACAGCAGCAACCAAAATAAATACATGGGACCTGATCAAATTGAAAAGCTTCTGCACAGCCAAGGAAACTATCACTAGAGTGAACAGACAACCTACAGAATGGGAGAAAATATTTGCATGCTACACCTCTGATAAAGGGCTTATAACCAGAATCTATACAGAACTTAGGAAAATCAACAAGAAAAAATCAAACAACCCTATTAAAAATGGGCAAAGGACATGAACAAAAACTTTTCCAAAGAAGACAGAATGATGGCCAGCAAACATATAAAAAAGTGCTCAACTTCTCTAATCATCAGGGAAATGCAAATCAAAACCACAATGAGATATCACTTAACTCCAGTGAGATTGGCTCATATCAAAAAATCCCCAAATAACAAATGTTGGCGGGGATGTGGACAGGTAGGAACACTCATACACTGCTGGTGGGACTGCAAATTAGTACAACCTCTATGGAAAAGAATATGGAGATATCTCAAAGAATTAAAAGTAGAATTACCATTTGACCCAGCAATCCCACTACTGGGTATTTATCCAAAAGAAAAAAAGACATTTTATAATAAAGACATCTGCTCAAGAATGTTTATAGCAGCACAATTCACAATTGCAAAGATGTGGAAACAACCCAGGCGCCCATTAATACACGAGTGGATCAATAAAATGTGGTACATGTATACCATGGAGTATTACTCAGCAATAAGGAACAACAGTGAATTAACACATCTGGTATTATCCTGGTTGGAGCTAGAACCCATTCTTCAAAGCGAAGTGTCACAGGAATGGAAAAACAAGCACCACTGGTACTCACCATCAAACTGGTACTAACTGATGAACACTTACATCACACAGGGCAATAACATTCATCTGAGGGCGGGCGGGCGGGAGGGGGGTGGAAGGGATGGGAAAAACTCTCACTGAATGGATGTGGGGAGCACAGTTTGGGAGACGACCACGATTGTGGCTCTGACACGGGCAGAACAGGGGCAATGTGTATGGCCAAAATGTTGTACCCCCATGATATTCTGCAATTAAAAAAATAAATTAAAAAAAAAAAAAAAAAAAAGACAGTTTGTTACTCGCAGTTCCCAAGAAAAGGGGGCGTGCCACACCACGGAGTAGGGGGAGACAGGGGAAGCACCGCGTCTATCAGGAGGCAGAGGGAGGAGAAAATGGGTCTGAGACTTTATTGAGGTTTTTGAGGGAAGGAATGGGCAGGACAGGGCAAAACCAGGCTAAGTAGATTGAGGACTGGCTCATTTGACTAGTTTCAGTGGGCTCTGGGCTGTAGGCGCTGTCCTGATTTGCCTCTGAGTTGTACCTGACCCTGGGCTGATTAGCTCAGAGGGAGAGTTGGCTGATAAAGGAGGTGGTTGGGGGATATGGGCTTTGGATTGGTTGGTTTGCATAGCGAAGGTGCACCCACGCAAGGGGGCAGTCATTTGCTATCTCTAGGAATTAGCTAGCCCTGGGAGGGCAGTGTCTCCTCAGTCAGCAAAGCCTGAAGATACCAAAACCTCATAAAATATATGAAATAAAAACCATGAATAATACCCTCTCCTACACCAGAATCAGGACATGGGGTATGGAGTATGGCTGCAGGGAGGACAAAGAAGAGGGAAAATAAGGATAATGCTGCTAATAACTTTGTGGGCAACCCAGACTAGAGCATTCCCTGACTCTTATCAAGTTGATAAGAAAAATTTTCCCAGCTGTGGATTTAAAATATCCATGCAATTTCTCAGAAGTCAGCTACTAAAACATTTGCTTTAGATTTCTTTCTTTATAAAGTGATAAATATATATTTTCCCCCCATGGAGAATATTTATGAAAACTTTTCTGGGAAATGTCTTTTTGCTAAATATAGGGTCTCTGGAGACAGCTTAGGAAGAAACTGAATGTGCTGTCAGTTGTGACCTGACAGTCTGAATTACCATATTTTTATATTGTAACTCACTTCCTTTAATGATATATATATTCTACTAATGGTGTGAAAGGGATGGAAATTGGCAGTTTTAATAGTGTGTGATGTATGTGCTCCCTCACCATTAAATGGGAGGTTTTGCCTGAAACAAGAAGCAGCTTCAGCTAGCCTTCACTGGGGCTTCAGCGTGACGCTAGGCAGAGGTGACTTTGGTGGTGACATGGTGTGTGAATCCCGTTTCCTTGGTGCACAGTAAAAATGACCGCTGGTTTGGTAACTTCTGAGCCTCCCACCCCACACGTCCCATCCCTTTCTTCCCCCTCCCACACCGCTCCCTCCTTCCTGGCTCTTATTTTTTTTTTTTTCTTTTCCTGGATGGGGCTCCTAGTCCTCTCAGTGCTTACTGGAACTGATTGTCAATTCAAATGACTCCACCACGGGGTCATCCTCTTGGAGGAGAGGTGTGACCATTATGTGTCTGCACTTTGGAGACTGGGACATTTTAAATGAACATAAAGGAGTGCTTATACAGTGGGACCGTCAGCCACTGCACTCCTTCATCATTACCCCGTATGTCTCTCCAGATGTCCCAGGCCCACAGACCCAGCCAGTGGGAGGATGTGAACCCAGAACACTAGGTGTGTGTTCCCCAGAATTTCTCTCTGCTCCCTTTTGCTCTTCCTCACACCCCTGCCTTACCCAACCCCTCCACGTGCTCTGAACACCCTTCTACTTGCAGAGATCAGGAGAGGATGAGCTATTAGTTGTTTATTCTTCAATCTAAAAGTCCTTTCTCCCAGGCATTTTAAGCCTCATTTCTGCCTATGGGGGAAAATATTTAGGTTCTTTGCAAAGAAATTTTACATGTGATCCAGCAGGTAGAGGAAGCGTAATTTGGCAGTGAAGTGGACCCTTCCTGGAGCCCTGACATCCCATCATATGGGCAGCCTGTGGTCCCCTCTGCCCACGCAGAAGGCATCAGTGCCTTCTCACTCTTTGGATGAGCACTGGGAAAAGCCACAGGCTTCCTACTTTGCCAAGAATTTCCAGATGGGGTGTATCTGTTATTGCTGCCTTCTGTGATGTGCTGTGTTGGCCCCTAACAGAGAAATGGGTTGCACGTGTGTCTTGCACCCCATGAGCACCATCTCAGACAACTGTTGCTGTTCTCATCTTCTACAAGCTCGGCTCCCTCCCTTTCTCTTTCTTATGAATGAAATTGGCAAACCCTCCTTCTCGAACCCCATCAACTCTCTTGTTTGGCTTCTAAACGTTGGGCCTACACAAATGTTTTTAAGAAAAAAATTATATATGTATGTTGAATAAAATGCCAAAAAATAAAAAAATAGAAAGAGATAAAAAGATTTCTTAAGAGAAACCTGACTGCATGAACATCATTTGAAAGACTGTCATCCATGAGTCCAGCCCAGGATCTGCCTGTTACAGGCACTGGCCTTTAAGGAGAAAAGAAACCATGGTTTTTAAAATCAAGCATGCAGACACATGAAGAGAGCTAAAATAAGTTAAGGGATACTTTTTAAAAGTTGTAATAAATGAGGAATATACAATGCATCTGTATTTGTAAAATAAGTACTGCAAAAAGACAAACCTCTCAAGATGAATTTCAAGCTTTAATGCAATATCAGTCATATTCTCAAATTTTTTTCTTCAAACTTGTTACATATTAATTCTGAAGTTCATCTAAGAGAAAAAACAGATAAGCATATCAAAGGAAAACAACACAAAAGACTATTTAACTTAAATGGAATAAGTAGCCCAGAGATTGATTAAATTATAAAATAAGAATTTAGGGGGCAGAGCAAGGATGGCTGACTGGAGACATCGCTTGCCAGATCATCCCGGAGGGAAGGTGGGAATTCTGATAGAGGAGAGAGGACAAGTGATGCAGAACAGGCGTGGATCATAGAGAGCAGAGCCGGAGCCTGCCGGGGATCTCACAGAGGAAAATCGCAAAGCAGAGAAGGAAGAAGATAAAGGAATAAAGATACTGGTGAGACTCAAACCCAGAGAGGCTCCCAGCCCAGTGAAGGGGTAAGGGGGGGATCCATCTCTCCCTCCCTCCCACGTGCCTTCTGTGACCAGTAGGCAACCAAGTTTCTTGGAGGTTTGGACCCCCACGAGCCCAGGCACAGTGGCAAACATGGTATAGTGGAGAGAACTTGTGTGATCCCGGAGCTTGGACACTCTGTGTGAGGTTCCCCTCCAAGGAGAGTGTCACAAGAGGCCAGAAAGCCGGCTTTCTTCCATTCAGACGTTTCCTTCCCCACCCATCCCCCACCCACTGCAACCGGGAAAGAAGTTTGGGCCAAGAATTTGGCAACTGGCCACACCTCCCCAGCAGGCGTGTGCTACAGGCTGAGGCTTCCATAGAAAGTAAGACCCATGCCTTTCCCTTTGGGGGGGCCAGCAATGGATCCAGCGTGCCTGAATCGGGAACTCCCTGCCCGACGGCATTCCATGGAGTTGCATGCCAGTGGGCCAGACAGGTGGACCAGACCCCATGCCCTCCAGACTCAAGCAGGTTGCTGGGGACACAGGAGGGAGGTCTGGGAGTTGGTCTGGGTGGTGAGGAAGCCCATGTGGACAGATCTGACAGAATACTGGGGCGTTCCGAGATGTGGTGAGCTGGGAGAGTGCCCATCTCCCCCACAGGAAAACCACACTGTTTGATTAGGGCAGGTTCTATGGCAAGGAAGAGCCCATCCCCAGGAGCCAGAGCAACCAGGCACAGCTCCTCCCCAACCCATTCCAACTGGGAGAGCAGTTTGTGCCAAGAATCTGGTGAGTGGCTCCCTCTCTACCCAGGTGCATACTCCAGGCTGAGGCCTCCATAGAGAGTAGGGCCTACACTTCTTCCTCTGGGGACTAGTAGCAGACCCAGGGTGCCCAATTTGGGAGCTCCCTGCCTGTCAGCATGTCACACAGATGCACACTAGCAGTTCAGACATGCAGGCCATGGGGAAGGACTGAGAGCTGCTCAGCCATCTTGTGAATCTCAGATGGCCCCATCTCTACAAGCAGACTTTCTGATTGGGTGGTGCCACTTCCTCCCCTCCCTGGCAGCTTTCCATAGAAGCTAGGAGCAGACCTTTGAACCCTGCTGAAATGGTTACCTTACCAGCTTTTGTGGAGCTTGAGGGCAAGCCCACCCAACCCAGTCCCACCCAGCCTCACTCATCCACCTGCCTCTGCTGTGGCAGAGAATAAGAACTCACTTGGAAGTTCCAGGGCCCCACCCACCACCTGGGGCATTTGAGTGCTCCTCCCGCGGGACTAGGGCCAGTCACAAAAACAACAGTGCAGCTTGTGCCTTCTGACAAACACCATCTACTGACAGGGAGGTCAAATTGTGCAGCAATCACAGCAATTACCAACTCAATCATACAGGGTGAGGTTGTTTCTCACCCACAAGTACTACCTATTGTCTCAAAGATTAAACTGGGCATGCCCTTATAATTCACTCTGCTAAGAAGACCAAAGGGCTGGGTACAAAGAAAGGATTTCAAAGGCATCCATCCTCTATCATAAAAGAGAGTCAGGGAATCTGCCCACACACATAGTTCACCACTGCTATAGCGTACAAACAACTGGCAACTGAGAAAAACATCACACTAAGGATATACATAACTAAGGCATCTATCCAGAACCTAGATCATCATCAAAGCATTCAAAAACAAAGCCAAGTGTTCTTACCCAACATATGCTACAAATACACCAGTACAAGTAAGTGGGGGTGGGGGTGAAGCCCCATCTAAACAAAAGAAAATCCAAAATTAAGAAGCAACAGCTGCTCCAGATGAGAAGGAATCAGCAAAAGAACTCCAGAAGTATGAAAAATCAGAGCAAAAATAAAAAATAAAAAAATTTTAAAATCAGAGCAAAAGGACACCCCCAAAAAGGAACACCAGCTCTCTAGCAATGGATACTAACCAAAATGAAAATATTGAAATGACAGATAAAGAATTTCAAATATGGATTATAAGGAAGCTCAACTAAATCCAAGAGAAAATGGAAAACCAACTCAAAGAAACCAGAAAAAAAATTCAGGAAATGAATGAAAAATTCACTAAAGAGATCAACATATTAAAGCAAACCAAATAAAACTTCTGGAAATGAAAAATTCATTTGAGGAAACACTAAACACAGTGGAAAGTTTTGAGAACAGACTACACCAGGCTGAAGAAAGAATCTCAGAGCTTGAAGACACCTCTTTTGAATTAAATCAGTCAATCAAAAATAATGAACAGAGAAGTAAGAGGCATGAACAAATCCTATGAAAAATATGGGATTATGTAAAACACCCAAATATAAGAATCATAGGCATTCCAGAGGGTGAAGAAGAAAATACACAAGGGCTAGAAAACCTATTTAAGGGAATAATTAGGAAAACTTCCCTGGTCTTGCTAGAGATTTAGACATCCAGGTACAAGAAGCTCAATGAATACCCAGGAGATTTACCACAAAGAGGCAATCACCAAGGCACATAGTCATCAGACTGGCCAAAGTCAACATGAAGGAAGAACTCCTGCAAGCCGTAAGGTGAAAACATCAAATAACTTACAAAGGAAAACCCATCAGGCTAACAGAAGACTTCTCAACTGAGACCTTACAAGCCAGAAGGGATTGGGGCCCCATCTTCAGTCTTCTTAAACAGAAAAACTGTCAGCCTAGATTTTGTATCCTGCAAAACTAAGTCTCACAAACGAAGGAGAAATAAAGACCTTTCCAGAAAAGCAAACACTGAGGGAATTTGTCAAGACCAGACCTGCCCTGTAGGACATACTCAGAACTGCATTATACATGGATCAGCACAATGTTCACACTCCAGTGTAAAATCACACAAAAGCTAAAGCTCAGAGCTCAAATAAAGTAACAGCACAAGAGGTAAAACAAAGCAATAAGGTATACCTAACAAGATGAATGGCACAGCATCCCACATATCAATTCTATCAATCAAGGTAAATGGTTTGAATTCTCCACTCAAGATAGGATGGCTGAAAGGATAAAAAAATACAAGCCAAGTATCTGCTATCTCCAGGAAACACATCTAACCCACAAGGACTCTTACAGACTCAAGGTTAAGGGATGGAAAAAAATATTCCATGCAAATGGAAATCAAAACAAAGCAGGTGTAGCCATTCTTGTATTAGATAAAATTGATTTTAAGTCATCAATAGAAAAGAAAGACAAAGATAGTCATTATATAATGGTAAAGGGAACAATGCAACAAGAAGACTAAGCAATCCTAAATATTTACGCACCTAACACAGGTGCACCCAGATTCATAAAGCAAACCCTACTAGATTTAAGTAGAGAGATAAGCAGCAACATCATAATTGCTGGGGACTTCAACACCCCACTGACAAAACTGGACAGATCATCCAAGCACAAAGTAAAGAAAGAAACACTGGACTTAAATGGAACTTTAGAACAATTGGGCCTACCAGACATTTACATAACATTTTACCCAAAAACTACTGAATATACATTCTACTCATCAGGACATGGAACATTCTCCAAGATTGATCATAGTTTAGGCCACAAAACATGGCTCAACAAATTCAAAAAATTGAAATCATACCATGTATCTTGTCAGACCACAGTGGAATAAAACTAGAAATCAACTCCAAGAGAAACACCCAATTTTACATAAAGTTATGGAAATTAAACAACCTGCTGTTGAACGATTATTGGATCAATGATGAAATTAAGATGGAAATCAAAATATTCCTCAAATTGAATGACAAAGGGGACACAAGTTATCAAAATCTTTGGGACTCAGCAAAAGCAGTCATAAGGGGAAAATTCATAGCCTGAAATGTCTACAACAAAAAGACAGAAAGATCGCAAATTAAAGATCTAATGACACATCTCAAGGAACTTAAAAAGGAAGACCAGACCAAATATAAAGCCAGCAGAAGAAAAGAAATAACAAAGGTCAGAGAAGAATTAAACAAAATTGAAAACAAGAAAATTATACAGAAGATAAACCAAACAAAAAGTTGGTTCTTTGAAAAGATAAAATTGATAGGCCTCTTGCTAGATTAACCAGGAATAGAAGAAAAAAGACACAAATAAGCTCAAGTAGAAATGAAAAAGGAAATCTTACAACTGATACCATAGAAATACAAAATATCATCTGTGAATATTATGAAAATTTCTATGCACATAAACTCAAAAACATAGAAGAAATGGACAAATTTCTGGAAGCACACAACCTCCCAAGACTAAATAAGGAAGAAATAGAACTCCTGAGCAGACCAATAATGAACAACAAGATTGAAGCAGCAGTAAAAAAATACTCCAACAAAAAAAAGCCCCAGACCAGATGGATTCACAGCCAAATTTTACAAGACCAAGGAAGAAGAATTGGTACCCATTCTGCAGAAATTATTGCATAACATTGAGAAGGAGGAAATCCTCCTCAACTCATTCTATGAAGCAAGTATCACTTTGATACCAAAGCCAGGAAAGGACACAACAAAAAAACAAAACTACAGACCAATATTCTGTATGACTATTGCAAAAATCCTCAGTAAAATACTAGCAAACCAAATGCAATAGCATATCAAAAAATAATCCACCATGACCAAGTAGGCTTCGTGCCAGGGATGCAAGGATGATTCAACATACGCAAATCAATAAATATGATTCACCACACAAACAGAAGCAAAAACAAAGATCATATGATCATCTCAATAGATGCAGAAAAAGAGTTCAAAAAAATTTAGGACCTTTTCATGATAAAAACCCTCAGCAAACTATGCATAGAAGGAATATATCTCAAAATTATAAAAGCCACATGTGACAAACCCACAGCCAGCATCATACTGAATGGGGAAAAGTTGAATGCATTCCCACTAAGAACTGGAACACGACAAGGGTGCCCACTGTCACCACTTCTATTGAATATAGTGCTAGAAGTCCTAGCCAGAGCAATCAGGCAAGAGAAAGAAATTAAGGGTATCCAAATTGGGGACGAGGAGGTCAGGTTATCACTTTTTGCAGATGATATGATCTTATACCTAGAAAACCCCAAAGATTCCACCAAGAGGTGCCTGGAAGTGATAAATAAATTCAGCAAAGTCTCAGGTACAAAATCAATGTACACAAATCAGTAGCATTCCTATACACCAATAGCAGTCAAGGTGAGAGTAAAATCAATGACTCAATACTATTCACAATTGCTAAAAAGAAAATAAAATACCTAGGAATATATTTGACCAAGGAGGTGAAAGATCTCTACAAAGAGAACTACGAAACACTGGGGAAAAAAATCTCAGATGATACAAATAAGTGGAAATATACATCATGCTCATGGATCGGTGGGATCAACATTTTTAAAATGTACATAATACCCAAAGTGATTTACAGATTCAATGCAATCCCCATCAAAATATCAATGTCATATTTCACAGATCTAGAAAAAATAATTGTACACTTTGTGTGGAACCAGACAAGAATCCTTATAACCAAAGCAATCTTAAGCAAAAGGAACAAAGTGGGAGGCATCACATTACCAGACTTCAAACTATATTACAAGGCTATAGTAACTAAATCAGCATGGTATTGTCACAAAAATAGAGACATAGACCAATGGAACAGAACAGAAAACTCAGATATAAAACTATCCACACACAGCCAACTGATCTTTGACAAAGCAGACAACAATCTACACTGGGTGAAAGAATCCCTATTCAATAAATGGTGCTGGGAAAATTGGACAGCCACATGCAGGAGAATGAAACAGGGCCCCTATCTCTCACCGCAAAGAAAAATTAATTCAAGATGGATAAAAGATTTAAATATAAGGCATGAAACCATAAAAATCTTAGAAGGAAATGTAGGAAAAACTCTTCTAGACTAGGCAAAGAATTTATGACTAAGACCCCAAAAGGCAAATACAGCAAAAACAAAAATAAATAAATGGGACTTAATTAAATTAAAAAGCTTGGCACAGCAAAGGAAATAATCAATAGAGTGAATAGACAACCTACAGAATGGGAGAAAATATTCACAAACTATACACCTGACAAAGGACTGATATCCAGAATCTACAAAGAACTCAAATCAGCAAGAGAAAAACAAACAACCCCACTAAAAAGTGGGCAAAAGACAGGAACAGGAGTTTTTCAAAAGAAGATAGAGAAATGGCCTATGAACATATGAAAAAATGCTCAACATCACTAATCATCAGGGAAATCCAAATCAAAACCACAATGAGATATCACCTTACCGCAGTTAGAATGGCTTTCATTAAAGAGTCCAAAAACAATAGAGGCTGGTGTGGATGCAGAAAGAAAGGAATGCTTATACACTGTTGGTGGGACTGCAAATTAGTACAACCTCTATGAAAAACAGTATGGAGATTCCTCAAAGAACTAAAAGTCGACCTTCCATTTGATCCAGCAATCCCACTACTAGGTATTTACCCAAAGGAAAAGAAGTCATTTTATCAAAAAGACATCTGCACTTGAATGTTTATTGCAGCACAATTCACAATTGCAAAGATGTGGAATCAACCCAAATACCCATCAATTCATGAGTGGGTTAACAAAATGTGGTATATGTATACCATGGAATACTACTCAGCCACGAGGAAGGATGACTTAATCCCTTTTGCAAAAATTTGGATGGAACTGGAGATCATTATCCTAAGAGAAGTATGCAAAGAATGAAAAAATAAACATCACATGTACTCACTATTAAATTGGAACTAACCGATGAGCACACATGTGCATAGAGGGAAGTAAAACTCAACAGAAATCAACCAGGGGGGAGGGGAGAGGGAGGGACAGGCAAAAACCTACCTAACGGGTACAATGAACACCATCTGGGTAACACTTATAACCATGACTCAAGCATTATAAAAGCAATCCATGCAACCAAAAATATTTGTACCCACATAATACTTTGAATTAAAAATAAATAAATAAAATAAGAATTTAATATATTATAAAAAGACATTATA
The DNA here is from genome assembly GCA_023783475.1 of Daubentonia madagascariensis. NCBI lineage: Eukaryota > Metazoa > Chordata > Mammalia > Primates > Daubentoniidae > Daubentonia > Daubentonia madagascariensis. The sequence continues at coordinate 71,594,392 of JAKFHU010002088.1, read as the reverse complement.
AATTAATGAAAGTGAAGGTAGAAATATTCAATCATGTTGGTTTTGCTTATTAACATTAGGGAAAGAATTACTTGTGACCCAGTAATACAATAAATAAATTTTACATGAATCAAGAAGGTAAATGTAAATCTCCAACCGTGAAAATACAAATATAGACACTCATATAATTGATAGTTTAGGACATCTGGAAAATTTTGAGGAGGAAAACATTCAAAGTACTATAAATGTGATAAAAGAATTAGAAAGAACAATGAACAGATTTGATAGAAAAAATTTAAAACGTCTGCTCTCCAGAGAAAACTATTAGCCAAAAAAAAATAGACTGGGAAAATATAATATAAAAGTGATTGATACCTTTGGCATATAAAAGTTAATGCAATTTGCAATGACCACTAAGACCTAAGTAAATAAACCAGAAGAAAATAAGATAAAATTCACAAACATAAAAGACAACTTTGCCAATTATAAAAACAATACAAATAAATGAACATTAAGGTACACATTTTACATATTAAGTTAACAAAGTAAAAGTCTAATGGTAATTTATATCACTAGTAATGGTGTATATCAGGAATATTGTCACCTACATTGCGTATAGCTTTTTAAATTGACACTATGCTTTTAGAAAGTCACATGGCAATATTTCAGGGACCAGATGAAAGGTTATATCATTTGATTTAATAATCCTACTTTCATACAAAATATGAGAAAAGCTATATACATAAACATGTTTATCGTAATATTATTTTAGTAGCAGAAAACAAGTAAATTCCAATGATAAAAGATAACTAAATTCATTATGGAACTGTGGCAATTTTAACACATCTGCAAATTCTTTCATCCCCATGCCATTGAGAAATATCCCCTCCCCTTGAATCTGGGCTGACCTTCATTACTTGTTAGCCAATAGGGTTTAGCTTAAGTGGTGCTATGTGAAGGCCATAAAACAAAAGTCAGCCTCTGCCTGGCTTGCTAGAATACTCCTGCTGGAGCCCTGAGCCAACATATAAGAAGTCTTAGCATCCTGAGCTGGCCATGTTTTGAGGAAGCCCAAACTATCCCACATGGAGAGTCCTCACTGAGATGCATGGAGACTACATAAAAAGAGCAGGAAGCCCCCCAGCCCTCCGCTGCCCCAGCCTCCTCTGTCCCAGATCCAGCCACTGTATGACAGCAAGTGCATGAGCTTAAACCATCCAGACAAGTCCTTCCCAAACCCCTGACATACACAGAAACCATGAGAGATAACACAGTGATTGTTGGGGTCTTAAGTTCTGAGTGGTTTATCGTACGGCAGTAGATGCCTAGGACATAAATCTCTACTGGATAGAAGATAATGCAGCCACTCAAAAGCTCAATTTAAAAGACTATGTAGAAATATAGACTCTTTTCCATAATATTTAATTTCAAATGGCATAAAATAATATGAGTATTATGATTGTAGCCATTAAGAACATATTAGGCTGGGCATGGTGGCTCACTCCTGTTCTTCCAGAACTTTGGGAGGCCAAGGTAGGAAGATTGCTTGAAGACAGGAGTTAAAGACCAGCCTAGGCAACATATAAAGACCCCTGTCTCTACAAAAAATTTAAAATTTAGCAGGGTTTGATGGCACATGCCTGTAGTCCTAGCTATTCGGGAGGCTGAGGTGGGAGGATCACTTGAGCCCAGGAGTTCAAGGTTATAGTGAGCTGTGATTGCTCCACTGCACTCCAGCTTGGGCAACAAAGCATGAGCAATAAATAAACAAATAAATAAATGAGAACATATATTTTAAAAAACTGGAATCGAGTAACCACAATGGTACTTACATGACCTAACAATTATGTTAGCTTGATAACATGATCGATGGTATTATTTTCCTAATGTCTAAACTTTCTAAATGTAGTTCTTAATAATTGTATAATTAATTAATGCATATTATCTGTCCCCCAAAAGAGAAAAATTAAGAGTAAAAGAGTTTCATTTTAAAAAACTGCATGAGCAAAATGAAAAAAACCTAAAATGTTAGAAGCACAAAAGTTGTGCTTCTAACACAAAATTCTATGACAAAATTCACCCCTTTCTCAAGAGTGATTATAGATGGAGACAGAACCCTGGAGGTTTGTGTGTTAAAATGTAAAAGTTGCAACCTCTATGTTTGCAGAGTTTGAAAGGAGCCCATAAATACTGCCCATGGCCCAATAGCACTGCACAGGTTCTTTTTATCTTATTGCTCTTATTTTTCATGCAGGCATTTTGTATAAAATACAAACACCATAGACATGTTTGAAATGTCTAAATGAAAATGTGGCTTTATGGTCTTCTCTCTGGGGACTAGCTCAGAGACATCCACTCACAGCATGTTTTCTCAAGTCCAGGATCACTGCAGGTTAGTCCTGTCCATCAGGAACACACGTAGCTCCCGTAGCTCTGTGACCTATCAACTAAAAGACACACAGACACACACACACTCAATATGCAACAATGGTGTACAACTCAATAACAGCAAGTAAAACTACTGCTCATAAAAGGGAGGCTAGGGAAACACATAGCAATCACTGCCCCACTGTAGTTTATCAAATCCACAGGGTAAGGGTTGTGAAGGCCCCTCCTCAGGCTGTGGGGTAAGTTGCTTGGTGGCACTTGTGTGTTACTGGCACTTGTGTGTTACTCTTGAAGAGTGGGGCAGACCTTGGAGAGTGTGCATTTTCTGGAGGCTGCCAGCCTGCATAGCCCACTTTCTGCTGGAGCAGGCTGGGGACCGGGGCGTTGCTGCAGGGGTGGAAGAACCACAGGCTTTTGCAGGTGAAGATAGTCATTGCTTGTAGCAACAAAATTCCCTCCAAAATTTGTTAAGCTTCTTACCTATTTATTTGCCTGCAGGCTGTCACTCTGCACACAAGATCTTATCTAGACCTACTATTTATGCCTAAGACTCTAGTCCAGAGGTCAGCAAACATTTCTTCTAAAAGGCCAGATAGTAAATATTTTAGGCTTTGTGGACCAAAAGGCAAAATAGAGAATATTATGTAGGCACTTATATAATAAGAGAGAAAATAAATGTCCACAGTTTTTTTTTTCACCTGTTTTTAACTTAGGGCCATACAGAAAAAAGCGGCAGGCCAGATTTGCCCAGCGGATTTGCCCCGTTTGCTAGCCTTGCTCTGGTCTGTGACACCTGCTCTTGGCGCTGCATACCCTTCTCTTTCATCTTGAAAGTGGCCACCATGAGGCCATCTAAACAGTAGACTGTAGAGGGAAGGTAGCACCCAACTGGGTCTTTGTTGCCATTTGTCCTTTCACTGTGTTTATGGTGGTGTTTGCCAGAGAACTCTTACTAGAAGATGCTTGAGAAAAGCCTGCAGCCATAACATCTCCCGGTACAGCTGTCCTTTCAGAGTCACCACCCATCACTTCAGCTTGCAGGACAGATAGAATTGGCATTTTCAGCCCTGCTTGGTCCCCAGGTACCGGACTCTCAGTCAACCCCGATTGCAGGAGGCAACAGAGAACCCTCCTTCAGTGCAGCCCTCCTCCCCTTCACCAATGCCTGCCACTGCTGCCCCTGGCCAGAGCTCATCTCTCTTATGTCAAGAGAGTCAAGAAACAGCCAACACACCACACTGTAAAATTTTCCCACCAGTTCCCTAATGCTGCAGACTCAGTCTGTCCCTGGCCAGACTCCCAACAAACTCAAGGAATAGTTTTTACCAAATGTTTTGTCAGCACACAGCAAGGTTCACCAGATTTCTAGGCTGCAATACCTATATATTCCCACCTGCCACCTGACCACTTCGGTGAATCTATGCCACATGCTTAGTTTCTGTGACTTGTAGCCTCCTACTTCAGGTACCAGATCCTGTTTTGTAGCTATTGTATTCTTGGCCTTGATCATATGGTCTGAGATTATAGCATCAGCTTCTGGAGAGGATGGAGGAAGAGACAAGTCAAAAAAGAAAAGAGACACGTTCCAGATGCCTTTTAAAGAAGGCTCTTAGGGAGCTGCTAAATAATGCTTTTGCTTGGGTATCTTTGGCCGGAAGGTAGAGACGTGGCCATACCTAACTAAAAGGGGTGCTGAGAAATTCCATCACCATCCTGGGAAGCCTTATGTCCAGTCAAAAAGTGGGGCTTTATTGCTTTAGAAGTGACGGCGGCAACTAGGGCTGACCAGCAGTCTCTGACATAGAAAGGTACCAGTATAACTCCCATTTTGATGATGAGAACACTGAGGCTTAAAGAGGCTAAGCACTCCTTGAGAGCAAGTGCTAAAGCCAAGCTTCCAGCCCAGGCAGTCTGTCTCAGAAGTCTCGTGTTCTTAACAAAGTGTCTACCAGCTTTCATGCTGCCTTCACACAAACAGCTTGGGATGCCCTCTCCAACCTCCACATAAGGCAGACGCTGGTGAAGGAAGTAGCTGTGGGCTTCCTGTCTGATGACTTGTGGAAGCTTAACATTTCTCAGCAGAATTTTTGGACTAAGTTTGAGAAATTAGAGGGGGAAAAGGAAGCTATGTTTTCTCAATGGATAAACAAAATGTGCCATATCCACGCAACAGAATATTATTTGGCCATTAAAGGGAATGAAGTACTGACAAATACTACAACGTTGATGAACATTGAAAATATTACACAAGAAACCACATATTGTATGATTCCATTTCCGTGAAAGGCCCAGAATAGGCAACTCCATAAAGACGAAGTAGACAGTGGTTGCCGGGGGCTGGGGGTGAGGGCAAGGGGAGTGACGGCTAATGGGTGCAGGGTTTCTTTTTAGGGTAATGAAAATATTTCAGAACCAATTGTGATGATGGTTATGCAACTCTAGGAAAATACTAAAAACCATTGTATTTGACACTTCAAAGGGGTGAATAGTGAGATATATGAATTATGTCTCAAGATAGCTGTTACCAAAATAAAAAGTCCAAAGAGACACTGCAATAGAAAAGTTAACTCAAGGCGGTAGCTTGACATACACACGAGCACTTCAGGTGCTTACAGAACTATTTCGTGCTATCTATGAACCATGCAGTGTGAACGCATGCTACATTAAAGCCACACCCACGCTGGGAATCACAAGTCATAGTTGCTATGGTAAAGATTAAACAAAAGCAGAAGAAAGGAAAGAAGAAAGAAAGGAAGTTATGATAATCAAGAAATGCAGGATGAATGAACTTTCATTTTAAACTGTTGAAATATTTTTATCCTTGTTGTAGACTGATAAACCGTCCTTGGCATGTTTCCTGATTCAATAAAAGGCCAAACATTCTGCACTTGCACTGAAAATCATGTTAGAAAGAATAGCTTTCTTTAGCTGTGCTGCCTTGATCTGGCAACACAGATGGTACCAAGCACTCTCTTCCACTCAATGCCTGGGAAGAATTATTCAGAATTCCACCTGTTACAGAACCAGACACCTCCAATATCATCTCCTCAGAAGTTAGCCTCAAAAATCCACCCCTCTTATTTTACAAGCTAAGCAACTGAATAATCAGTGATTTTTCCAAGATGATGAATCCAATAGGGGCAGATCTTCTGATCCACCACCACCTAGTCCAGGCCAGTGTACTGTACTGTACTCTATACCAAGCTTAGTCCCAAAATAGCAATGGAGAAACTTTGTGGAAAGGTTCAAAGTAGAGAGACTTGTGTTTAGTGTAAGTATTCTCAATAACCGCACTTCCTAGAAATAAAAATATGATGTTAAACAGGGACAACAAAACATTTATGTGTGACGATACATCCTGGCATGTAAGGAGGAAGAATTGCCGCAAGCCAGGTCAGCATCTGGGCTGTCCTGCAGTGCAGAGATCCTGAATGGGACAAAAGGGAGACCACAGAGAAAAATTACATTTTCAAGTGTCAGGAGATAGTTTTCAGCGATAGAGAAGCCTGAGTAGAAGACAAAGACTTTCAGGAGGGCATCTGCTACCTTAGTAAAGGGTATTAAAGAGAGGAATAATGGGGAAAGTATTTTCAAGATGGTAGCCGTGTAATAAAAATGTACTAGCCTCTTTTCCATTTCAACAAGAAATCCAGTAAAGAATTGAAATATTTTTAATAACCTCTTGGCCACTGTATTAGACATGCCTAATATTCTATAATGAAATTGCCACTGTGAATATCCATCATGAGTTTTAATAATATTGCAAGGTGGGGCAGTGGAAAGAGCTTTGGTTTTACAGTCTGGGCTCTTAGTGGAGGGTTTGGACTTTCTCAGCCTCTGTGTACTCATCTGTAGGGCGGGAATCATTATTCCTGCCTGTGTTAGGGCTCTCCAGAGACCCGGACAAATGGGATATATTCAGGGAGATGGTTTATTTTAAGGAATTGGAGCCTGGCAAGACTGAAGTTTGTGGGGCAAGGCAGAAGGCTGGAAATTCAGGTAAGAGTTGATGTTGTAGTCTTGAGTACAAATTCTACAAGGCAACTGGCTGGAAGCTCAAGCAAGTTATTATCTTGTAGTTTTAAGGAAAAGTCTTTCTTCAGGAAAACTCAGTCTTTGTTCTTAAGGCCTTTAACTGATTGGGTAAGGCCCACCCACTACGTGGTGGGTAATCTGCTTTACTTTAAGTCAGCTGATTATAAATGTTAATCCCATCTTTAAAAATATCTTTACAGCAACATCTAGATGTATTTGACCAAACAACTGGTCACCATAGTCTAGCCAACTTGACGCATCAAATTAACCATCACACTGCCTTCCTGCCTCATGAGTTGTTAGGAAGGCATCATTCTTACATATTTTGTTTATTGTTTTATCTCTAGCACTTATGTAGTACCTGGCACACAATAAGCACAAAATAAATACTTACTGAATATATGATGTGATAGCATTTTGAAACTATGAACAGGTGTATGTGCTAGGCTCAACCACTGTGGTTTTGGAGAATGTGTATATTTGTGAACATACACACTAAAGTCTCCCCAACTATACCTTAAACTCACCATTAAACTAATACACTAGCCTAGCAATTCTGCTTTTGAAATTGTTTCCACAGATACTCTCACACCGATGCAAACTGACTTAGGGACAAGCTTATTTATTGCAATGTGGTTTGTAAAAGCAAAAATTGAAAACAACCTAAATGCTCATCAATATGGAATTTAGCTAAATGAACTCAACAGAATATAAAAGAATGAAGAAGCCCTTTACATACTGATGTGGAAAGATCTACGAGATATATATACCATATAGCAAGAAAAGCAAGGAGCATAACAGTAAGGATAGAATGATGCCAATTTTATGAAAGAGAGAAAAGAAGGGATATATATAAAGATATAAATATGCACAAATATATTCATGCATAATATATATCTATAAAGATACATAGGAAATTAATCATATTGGAGAGAGGAACTTGGTGTGTCCGGGATATGGAGGTAGAAATGAGAACTTTTACTACATACATATCCACTTACATTTTTATAATTTTGAACCACATGAGTATATTAACAATAAAATGTTAAATTTTTAAAAAGGAAAGAAAATGAGTTCATTTAGTACTTGATTTTTTTAAAAAACAAGCAAACAAATGGGTTTGGTTTTGTTTTGTTTTGTTTTGTTTTTACTTTTTTCTAAACTTACTTCTACCTGTTTTTGAACTTCATGTCATCTCTTCTGGGGCCAGAGAATGACTCTCTCATGGAATGAGCAGTATTGAGAAAACCAATACAGGCTCAATTTTGATAAGGGAAAGACTTAAATTTTAGATTTTGGGATTGATGTTTGGCTTGTAACAGATGCTTCTCTTGAGGAAGGAAAGAAAAATAGAGAGCAAAGAGTTAGCTCAGAGGAATATTCCAGGAAATCGATATGAGTCAGAAGCAGCAGGAAAAGTTTTTTGAGAAAACAAGTGAAACACGTTGGCCCAAACATGGCAACTGTGCAAAAAAGAAAAATATCCCAAGTTATTTAGTTGAAAGTCAGAATTCCAATGCTTGTATTGCATGCAGCTCATCAGAACTAAAACAAGCAAACCAGGAAAAGACTGTAGACAATATTTCAAAAGGTATAACCTTAGAAAACCAAGCTTGCAAACTTGCAGCTCTCAGTTGGCCAGAGATTGGTGATTCAATCTATGAATCCAAACCAATTCTTCATCTCTTTCCAATCCTTAGTGTCTGCTTTCAAATGATTCACCAACTCTCTCAAGCCTAGGAGGAAACAGAAAACGAAAAATCAGAATAGTTCATCCAGGAATTTCAATTATCAGGGCTTTTTTTTCCCTTCTTCTGCCAGTAAATTGATATTTTCCTAGATCACAGTCTCTACTATTTGCCACCCATGTAGTCTGTTTATTGCCATGTCAGTCAGGATATACCAGGTTATGCTGCAGTAATGCACAATCCCCAAATCTTAGAAGCTTGCGAAAGCAATGGTTTATTTCTCAGTCATGCAAAGTATACCCCAGGTTCTGGCACCCTCTGGGCAGCTGTCTTCAGTGTAACACCACCATATCACAACTTACTTGCCCGGTCACTGCAGGGGAGGAAGAGAGAACAGGGAGACCACACACCCACACTCAAATACTTTTACCTGGAAGTGCCCTTACACCCCCTCCACTCACATCCTATTGGCCAAAAAAATCACATATAATCTCCGTCTTCAAAGGGGGCAAGTGCAATCTTACCGTGTGCCTGAAGATGGACAGCAGGAAATATTGTCTTCCATGCTTGCTCTGCTCCTAAGTATAAGAAGCCTTGTTACTATTTGGGTTTTACTTTGGTTTTTCAATCCCTAGTGCATGGGAGAGTTCTGTCCTGATGCTTGGGGATAAGAATGCCTAAATGAATCAACTTGTGAAACACAAGTTTGGCCAGCCTTGCCCTGCCTCTCCTCTAACATAATTTACATTTTAAAAGTTCCCCTTCATACACCAAGGTGATCCTAAGGACTCTATTAGTGGTAGACATTCAATAGGGATCCATTTTCTTGAGCAATTCTCATTCTTTTCATCCCTGTTCCTTGTAATTAGTGCCAAAAATCTGTAAAATTAGAGAATCTTTTGTTATCTTGGAACCAAGTTTTAGAATGTCCAAGTTGATAAGGCCCTTAGAAAATACTTCCAACTCACGCACTGCACATTACAGACGAGAAATTTGAAGTCCAGAAATGGGAATGACTTGCCCAAAATTACAAAGCTAATGCATGGGTGTTGTTTTAAACCTGTAAATGTGTAGTAATTTGTTACACAGCAATAGAAAACTAATACAAAGTTGTAATCTTCCAAGGGTACTGATATTATTATTAAGACCTAAGGCACTAAAAAGCAATAAAAACTGTAAAAAGATCTTACATTCCACAGTCACTTCCATCTGTAACTCAAAATATAATATTATTTTTGAAATTACATATTGCTTACATGTATGGTATAATTAAAATGAGGTCCTTGTAGATTTATAGATTTTCTGATTACAGAAATCTGGATGTTCTCATCAAAATAAAACTTTTCTCACACTGGACTTCAATTACATTCTACCCAACAACTAAAGAATATACATTCTTTTTTTTTTTTTTTTTTGAGACAGAGCCTTGCTCTGTTGCTCAGGCTACAGTGCCAGAATATACATTCTTCTTATTAGCACATGGAACAAACTCCAAGATAGACCACATGTTAAGCCACAAAACAAGTCTCAACAAATCTTTAAAAATTGAAGTCATATCAAGTATCTTCTCAGACCACAGTGGAATAAAACTAGAAATCAATTCCAAGAGGAACTTCAAAAACTATACAAACACATGGAAATTAAACAACATGCTCCTGAATAATCACTGGGTCAATGAAGAAATTAAGATGAAAATTTTTAAAATTTTTGAAACAAATGAAAATGAAAACACAACATATCAGAACCTGTGGGATACAGCAAAAGCAGGGCTAGGAGGGAATTTTATAACATTAAATGCATACGTCAAAAAGGTAGAAAGATCATAAATTAACAACCTAATGTCACGCCTCAAAAAAACTAGAAAAACAAGAATGAACCAAACCCGAAGCTAGCAGAAAATAGAAATAACAAAGATCAGAGCAGAACTAAATGAATAGGAACCCAAAAAACAATACAAAGGATCAATGAAACAAAAAGTCGGTTCTTCAAAAACAAACAAAATTGATAAACTGCTAGCTAAATAACAAAGAAAAGAAGAGATAAGATTAAAATAAACAAAATCAGAAGTGAAAAAGGAGACATTACAACTGATACCACACAAATACAAAAGATCATCAGAAAATATTGTGAATAACTATATTCTACAAACTAGAAAACCTAGAACAAATGGATGTGTTCCAGGAACAAAATTCCTGGAAACACATAACCTCCCAAGATTGAACCAGGAAGAAATAGAAATCCTGAACAGACCAATAATGAATAGCAAGATTGAATCAGTAACAAAAAATCTTTCAACAGAAAAAAGCTCAGGACCATATGAATTCACGGCCAAATTATACCAAACCTACAAAGAAGGGCTAATACCAATCCTCTTAAAACTGTTGCAAAAAATCAAGGGAGAGAGAATGCTCCCTAACTCATTCTGCGATTCCAGTATCACCCTGATACCAAAACCAGATGAAGAAACAACAAAAAAAAAACTACAAATCAATATCCCTGATGAACATGGAAGCAAAAATCCTCAACAAAATAGTAGGAAACCAAATCCAACAGCACATCAATAAGATAATACACCATGTTCAAGTGGGCTTTATACCAGAAATGCAAGGAAGTTTCAATATATGCAAATCAATAAATGTGATTCATCACATAAACAAAATTAAGGACAAAAAACATGATCATCTAAACAAATGCAGAAAAAATTTTTAAAAATTCAGCATCTCTTCATGATAAAAACCCTCAACAAACTAGGCATTAAAGGAGCATACCTCAAAATAATAAAGGACATATATGACAAACCCACAGCCACTGTCACACTTAACAGGGAAAAATTGAAGGCATTCTCTTTAAGAACTGGAACATGACAAGGATACCCATTTTCACCATTCCTATTCAACATAGTACTCATAGTACTGGAAGTTCTAGCCAGAGCAGTCAGGCAAGACAAAGAAACAAAAGGCATCCAAATTGGAAAAGAGGAATTCAAATTATCTGTTTGTTGATGATATGATCTTATATCTAGAAAACCCTAAACACTCTACCAAAAAAACACCTCTTAGATTTGATAAACGAATTCAGTAAGGTTTCAGGATGCAAAATCAACATCAAAAAATTGGTAGTGTTTCTATACACCAATAACAATCTAGCCAAGAACAAATCAAGAAGGCAATCCTATTTATTATACAAGAGCTACAAAAAAATAAAATACCTAGGAATATATTTAACCAAGGAGGTGAAAGATCTCTACAAGGAAAACTATGACATGCTGATGAAAGAAATTGTAGATGACACAAACAAATGGAAAAACATCCCTTGTTCATGGATCAGAAGAATTAATATCATTAAAATGACCATACTGCCCACAGCAATCTACAGATTCAATGCAATCCCTGTCAAAATACCAATGTCATTTTTCAGAGAATTAGAAAAAACAATACTGAAATATAAAAAAGAGCCCAAACAGCCAAAGAAATTCTAAGCAAAAAGAACAAAGCTGGAGGCATAACATTACCCGACTTCAAATTATAACACAAGGCTATTATAACCAAAACAGCATGGTACTGGTATAAAAATAGACACATAGAACAATGGAACAGATTAGACAACCCAGAAATAAAGCCACATACTTATAGCCAACTGATTTTTGGCAAAGCTGACAAGAACATATACTGGGGAGAGGACACCCTTTTCAGTAAATGGTGCTGGGAAAATTGGATTGTCATATGCAGAAGAATGAGACTGGACCCCTATCCCTCACCCTATACAAAAATCAACTCAAGATAGATTAAAGACTTAAATGTAAGACCTGAAACTATTAAAATACTAGAAGAAAACCCAGGGAAAACTCTTCTGGACATTGGGCTAGGCAAAAAAATCATAACTAAGACCTCAAAAGCACAGGCAATAAAAACAAAAATGGGCAAATGGAACTTAAACTAATAAGCTTCTGTACAGCAAAAGAAATAATCAACAGAGTGAATAGACAACCTGCAGAACGGCAGGCTGGCATGGCAGCAGGACATTGGCCAATGGTTACCTGTACTCCCTATGTGTTCTCCCACTCCTCCCACATTGCTTCTGACAGATGCTTCTACTGCCGTCCCCTCCAGAATGGGAGAAAATATTTATCAACTATATATCCAACAGAGGACTAATATCCAGAATTTACAAGGAACTCAAACAACTCAATAACAATAAAAAATAATAATCCCATTTAAAAATGGGCTAAGGACATGAATAGACATTTTTCAAAAGAAGACAATCAAATGGCCAACAAGTATATGAAAAAATGCTTAACATCACTAATCATCAGAGAAATGCAAATTAAAACCACAATAAGATATCATCTTACACCAATCAGAATGGTTAAAAAGACAAAAAAATAACAGATGTTGGCAAGGATGCAGAGAAAAGAAAATGCTTATACACTGTTGGTGGGCATGTAAATTAGTACAACTCTATGGAAAACAATATGGAGATTTCTCAAAGAACTAAAAGTACAACTACCCTTTGATCCAGCAATCCTACTACTGGGTATCTACCTAAAGGAAAAGAAATCAATATATCAAAAAGATATCTATCCTCATATGTTTATCACAGCACTATTCACAATAGCAAAGATATGGAATCGACCTAAATGTCCATCAATGGATGACTCAATAAAGAAAATGTGGTATATATACACAGCAGACTACTATTCAGCCATAAAAAAAAAGAATATCATGTCTTTTGCAGCAATATGGATGGAACTGGAGGCCATTATCCTAAGTAAAACAACTCAGACACAGAAAGACAAATACCACATGTTCTCCCTTATAAGTGGGAGCTAAACAATGTGTACACATGGACATAGAGTGTGGAGCGACAGACAATGGAGACCCGGAAGGATGGAGGGATAGAGAAGTGGGTGATGAGAAATTACTTAATGGCCACAATGTATGTTACTTCAGTGATGGATACACTAAAAGGCCTGACTTCACCACTATGCAACAAAATTACACATGTACTCCATAAATTTATACAAATAAAAAAGCCAAAATGCCTAAAATCTTTTTTAAAAAACTGCTTTTCTTCTTTCTCTCTTTTTATTAGATAATCCTGATTTTTAAGGAGGCTTAAATAAAAATGTCTACTTATGGAATTTCAGAAATCAAGATACAGGGGCACATAAATGGCAGGGAAAGAGACCCTTCCCTGGGGTCCAGAAATCACCTCCATCTCAGTTGTCCTCCCAGTCAACAGCTACCCTGGGTGAGGTTTCATGGCAGCAGGGCGCTGGCATTGGTCCCCTTTACTCCCTGTGGGTTCTCTCACTCCAGCATTGCTTCTGGTAGATGCTTGCACTGCTGTTCCCTCCAGCCATGCCAGGAAACTAAACCATGCACTATGAAATTATCAGATGCCATTTGTGCCAGAGGTGAAGCTACGTGCAGGTTGCCTCTGAAGGGGGAGAAACCAGTGAGGCTGGTGGACTGCCCCAGGGCTAGAGCTGCCAAGGTCAGCTGTGTGCAAGTCAGTCAGGGCCCCATGACAAGTACAGTAGTCTCCCCTCATCTGTGGTTTCCTTTACTTTCAGTCAACCAGAAACATTAAGTGGAAAATTCCACAAATACACAATTCATAAGTTTTAAATTTCATGCTATTCTAAGCAGCTTGATGAAATCTCAAGGCACCCCACTCCATCCTGCCAGGGATATGAATCCTCCCTTTGTCCAGTATTTCTACACTGTCTATGCTACCACCCTTAGTCATTTAGTAGCCATCTCGGTTACCAGATTGATTGTCATAGTATCACAGTGCTTGTGTTCAAATAACCCTTATTTTACTTAATAATAGTCCCAAAGCACAAGAGTAGTGATGCTGGCATATTGTTATAATGGTTCTATTTTATTATTAGTTATTGTTGTTAATCTCTTACTGTGCCTACTTTGTAAATTAAACCTTATCATAGGTACATATGTATAGGAAAAAATGTAGTATATATAGGACTCAGTACTATCCACGATTCAGCCTTCCACTGAGGGTCTTGGAACATATCCCCCAGGGATAAGGGGTACTGCTGTAAACCAAAGCTACCAAGGCACCTTTCCCCTTCAGGACAACCACTGCCACCCACTTCATTGCTGATAGAGGGGTGATTGGGGACGAGGCAGATAGAGAGATATCAAGAGAGAAGGTACTCACACCTGAGTAAAAGAGCAGAGTTCAGGCCACCAAGAAATAGAAACTCAATTCTACATGCCTTGAGCATCTGCAGAAGCCATCCTGCCTGTCCTCAACGCAGTCCTGTAAAGGCTGAGTGATGGCTTCAATCACCTGCCCCCGAATCCTGCCGCAGGCCTTGCTATCTGGAACCCTGGGCAAGTCATTTAACTTCTCTGAGCTTTCTTTTCCTCATTTGTAACACGAGAATAATAAAAGCAGCTCCCTCATTGGTTTGTTTTGTGGATTGAATGAGTTAAAACACACAAAATGCTTGGCGCCATGTCTGGCAGATAGGAAGTGCTCAGAGCTCTCTCACCGAGGCACTCTCTGTCTAATCTTCGGTGAGCTCTCTCTCACCATGGAAGAAAAGAACAACCATTCTCCACCTCTCTTTCCACTCTCAGCAAGAGTCTTGGTCTTGCTTAACCAAACACACTTCCCTGGCTTACAGGATAAAGGCAGGTAGCACACGTGGAGTTTTCTCTGTGTTTGCAGGAAGTAGCCCTCGACAGTGCACCACTCCAGTTTTCCTACTTCCACTACCAGCTGTCACCCGCCCCCGCGAGCTGCCTTCAGCACAGCAGGCAGTTGCTGTCAGCAGTCGATTTTTTTTCTTAATTTGTGGCCAAAGGCAATGGCTTCTTTTAAGCAACAGAATCATGGCTTTGCTATTTCTCAGTTGGGAGTAAGTCTAGACTCAGTATGAGGAGAGGCTGTGTCTCTTTCCCACCCCAGTTTCCTGTAGCATGAATCACCTCTGCTTGGAGGTAAATTTGCCAACCAGTCCAGCGGAAATGTGCAACAAACTGGTGCCATCTGGAGAGAGGAAACCACAGATCATGCCTTTCCCAAGGCATTTAGCAAAACTCAGGCAGGCACTCAGAGCAACAATAAAAAACAGTGAGAAGAAACAGGCAAAAAGATTATGGCTTTAAGCTGTGTGGTCTTTGTTTGAAGGGGAGTCAAGGAAGCAGCTTTGCACCCCGTAGGAAGACGAGAGTAGATAGGAGGCTGATGAAACCACAGTCCCAACCAACTTTTGAAGCCGATATGCAAAGCTACATCCCACTAGAAAGAAATTACTCAGAAGGTCTTTAAATTCACAGTTCAAAAATTACATTCCTTTGGTCAACTTTCTAACTTAGCCTTTGGAGGGCCTTTCTCCTCTGAGCCCTGTTGCTCAGAATAAGATGAAAACAGAAATAAGAAATTCCAGTGAATTCTTTGATCCCCACAGAGCCGGTCCAATTGCACAGAATGAGCTCCAAAATCTGAGTAAAGTTGTCTGTCATTCAAAGTCATGGGTGGAAAACTCAGATTCCAAAAACAAGACAAAACAGAAGATATGTTATCTGAGCAGCATTAAGTGAGGGAATGTTTTCCTTTTTCTTGTTCAGTGTAGAATCATTATCTAACGGTCTAAACCTCATGGGTAGAACATGGAGAGTCATTTATTCCAAAATGTGCTGGTTCCATTTGTCCAAGAAGTGGATAGTAATGTGCTCTTTCCCAAAGGGTGCAATAGCAAGAATGGAAATGTAATTTATTTTTTATTGCTGAGTTGGGCTTTTTCAAATGATTTTTTGCAGACATATCTTTAATAGATTTTCAGACATATTTTATTTGTTGAAAAATTTCCATGCCCTTGCATAATTTCAATTATTCAATGGAAACCACAGTTTGGGGAATTGTTCCAGCTATGTATTCAGCCCTTTGAATAAGCTATATTTATTACTTAAATTGATTACTTTGTCCATTTGTAGATTAGCTCAGATGAATGGGGATCAAGAGAAAATGTGTTTTAGATCCCTTCCCCCCTGCAATCACATAGGAGCCTTGTGCTTCTTTGAAGTAGCTCGTGAGCAGCTTGGAATCTTTCCTTTCATGCTAATGTGGTCCTGGTGAAGAGGTTGTGGGTGGGGGGTCTTTGAGGGCACCTTTTCACTGAAGGTGATGCACTCAGCTGCAAGCCACAGAGGGCCTGACTGCAGACAGTTCCCGGACAGGGGTTTGTTTATTCACAAAATAAAAGGTCTGCAGATAGGCAGTCACTGCTCTTTGTTCTGGGGCTCAACCATGCCCGGCCAATGTCTCTGCATGGTTTTTTGGCCAAAGATGGCTGCTGTAAGTCAGGACATCATGGCCATGAAGAAGAGTAAAAGCAGAAGGACCATATCAGTATGGTCCATCTCTTTATTAGGAAATCAAAAACTTTTCCACCACTACCCCCCTTGTCCAACTTGCCATCATACTGCCCAGTGCCCTCTTCCCCTTCTACCCCATCTGTCTGTTCTCAATATAGTAACCAGAGCAAGCACATTGACGTATAAGTCAGACCATGCCACTCCTCTGCTCCAAACCCTCCAGCACACTCAAGAGTAAAATGCAAACTCCTCGGAGGGGCTCTAGTGGCCTGTGTGATCCAGCCCCTCATCTCTGCTCTGACCGCACTGCCTACTACACAGTCTCTGCTCATCCACTCCTGCCCCCCAGCCCCAGGCTCCCGCTGTTTCACAGCAGGCCAGGCACGCTCCCTGTCTGAGCTTTTGCACTTGCTGTTCCTTCTGCCTGGCATGCCCTTTCCTCAGTCTGCTCCTTCACTTTCCTCAGCCTTTACTCACATCTCAGCTCTGCAATGAGACCTTCCCTGATCATCCTATTCCTAATTCCAACTTCCCCGATCCTTCCCTGTTTTATTTTACTGTTTTTGCATAGCATTATCTAACGTATATACAGTCATGTGCCACTCAATGATGAGGGTACATTCTGAGATATATGTTGCTGGGCGGTTTCGTCTTTGTGGGAACATCACAGAGTGTACTTACACAAACCTAGATGGCATAGCCTACTGCACACCTAGGCTATATGGTGTAGCCAATTGCTCCTAGGCTACAAACCTACAGCATGTTACTGTACTGAATACTGTAGGCAATGGTATCTAAACATAGAAAAGGCACAATAAAATACAGCATTGTTATATAACCTTATGGAACCATTGTCACATATTCAGTCTATCATTGACCAAAACATCTTTACGCGACACATGACCGTACCTATTTACCCTTTTTGTCTGTCTCCCCTCGTGGCCAGAACAGTGCCTGGCTCATACTAAATGCCCATGTACTCTCTCTTGAACAATGAATGCATGGAAGCATGAAGGAATGAGTGGGAAAGGACTGGCTTGCATGACCTCCACCAGCAAGTGCTCAGTCCTCTGGCCTCTGAGCAAGAGGCTATGAAGAGAAAGGCGACTGGGAATGACTTTCGGGTGGTCAACAAATAGTGCGTGCCCTTCTCCATGGAGACAAATTCCCAACCGTCAACTACTTGCAAATGGTCATAGAAAAGCTGCTCAAATTAATTCTGGGTTTTCTCATTAAGTGAGGATCCCGAAGGTTAGTTAGAGCATTAGATGTCGGGGAAAGAGAAAATATAAACAGGTCAGAGACCTTGATAGACATTTCATGTGTTATTTCATTCTCTAAATCCTGAAGACAGCCCTGGGAAAGAGTGACAGAATCTCCACGTCACAGATGAGGAGCGCAAAGCTCAGAGACGTTGAGTAAGGAGCCCATAGACTCACAGCTGGTGGGGAAGGCTAAGCTTTTAGCCTCCAGGTCCTGTGTGCCTAGCACTGTGCCGCTGTCTCCTGACAGACGCACTGGAGTCCTGATGTTCATATCAGCAGCTGAGAACACGCCTTCTAGAAACCCAGGGGCTCTAGAGTCCTCCCTTGCTACTGTGGCCAAATATATGGCCTGAAAAAGGTAGGAAACAATAAAAATATTTTTAAACCATGGGCAAATTATAAGGGTGGTTTCAGGAAGTCTAGGAAGGCCCACCGACCTCAGCTCAAAATGTGCCTCACCCACTTCCAAGCTGCTCTCCTGGTTTTCTTTTGACCAAGGTTAAAGCTTTTATGAATTTAAATGCTAACTGATCATGTCCAGGCTCCCTCTGAAATTTCTCCTGATGTTACTTTGATTTTTGTTTGTTTGTTTTTTTGCTATTTCACTGCTTGCTCATCTACTACATTGTCCTTCCTAGAGTGTAAGCAACTGAGGAGGGAGCACGTGCTGCACACCTGGCACAGCATTTCCCCATCAGCATTAAATAAGCGCTTGTTGGCTGATTACTGTATAAAGTTGAAGAAGAGACTCTCTGGGGAATGTATTGTCCCAGGATCCTTGTGTTTGCAGCAGCGTGCTGAGGAGAAAGCAGGGGCTCAGGAGGCACACACACCTCAGTTTCCATTCCAGTTCTGCTACTTATCACCTGCTGGACCTTGGACAGGTGCCTTTACGGCAGACAGGAGAACGTGGCCACACCAAGCCTGACCCAAAGGATGAAGGATCTCCCAGCATGGAAGACAGTCACCCTTCTGTGAACAGGAGCCACAAAGCTTAGATCCATCCCTGGCTCAGGACTCATTCAGAATAAGATCCACTGGGCTAGAACAGGAAGCCCAAAACATTGCACCTCTGTGCACTCAACAGTCTCACAACCAGCCGCCAGCTGGAGGGAAGCTGAGCACTGTGGGCAGATAGCTCCAGGGTCTCTGCCTGCACCCCATTTCTCAGTGCCAAGCCTGTGCTCTCAACTATTTCCAGGAGCAGCCACACACCCGCCACACCTACCTCTTGGGACCAGTGACAGGTAGCTGAAGTACCTTGATTATCCCTTTCCTTGACCCGCCTCTCAGCTTCCTGGCAAAGGCAGTCGCTCCCCACCCCACTGTAGAGACCTGCACTGCAGCCGGCTATGACAGTTGTCCTCAGACACGTGGCTGCTGAATTGAGGCTAGTCCAAACGGAGATGTGCTGTAAGGGCAAAGCACACACCAGACTTTAATGGCTTAGCATTTAAAAAAATGTAAACTATCTCATTAATACCTTTTGAGATTGATTACAAATCGAAATTGTAATATTTTGGATATAGTGAGGTAAATAAAATATACTATTAAAATTAATTTTACATGGGGTCTGTCACTGTTTTACATTTTTCAACAGGGCTATTAGAAAATTTCAAATTACATTGGTGGTTAAATTTGTGGCTTATATTTCTCTGTTTAATGCTGGTGTGAACTGTGCATTATGTTATACCACTATTATTTGTCTTATTTCTGTCTCACTCACTAGGATGGGAGCTCAAGGAGGACAGAAGAGTGCCTTCTACTGTGCAGAGAGATGCTTAGCACATGGCAAATATTCCGTAAATGCTTGTTGAATGAGTGAATGAAGCTCTGACTAAAAAGAAAAAAAAACTACTAATATTCAGTGATTCTGAAATATTTATAAAATCACTTAAAATTATGTGTTATACTTAATTGCCCACAACTCTAGCCCCTTTGGTGTGGTGAGACGTTCCATGCACATGGTTGGTATGCACGCTCATATATTCCCACAGATGTAAAAGAAATGGATGTTCCCACACTACACTGGACATTGTGCATGGAAATTCAAGCTTGTGCACTTGTCTCATCGGTGGGTTAGGTGGGCAACTAATTTATAAAATATTATAATAGACTGTTGCCCTTTCTGGGTATTTGGCTGTCTGGTTGGCTGCTGCATTTATTTCCTCGCTACCCTATGGGTGGTCCTTGAACCAGCAGCATGAGCATCACCAGGGAGCTTGTTAGAAATGCAGAACTTCCATTTGCACCCCAGACCTATGGGATCTGACCAGAAGCTGCACTTTAACAAGATCCCCAGTTAATTGTACGGACTTAAAATTTGAGAAGCCTGAGCTATGTGTTTTTGTTTCTCAACTCTAAGGAAGAGGGCCACCTGGGAACTTGGCTATCATTCCTTTTCATTCTTCACACATTTTTTGCTAAAAAAAAAAAAATGTGCTGAGCATTCACTTTGCATAAGGTGCTACAAACTAGACACATGGCTCTTGGCTGTGTGACTTGTGTCACCCATCACTGATGAGCCCTCACTGTTGCTGCAGGCAGCTGAACACCCTGGACGCTCTGCAGGAGGGCTCTGAGGAGGTCGGCAATGGTGCAAAATGGCCCCATGTCTGCAGAGAATCTACAGACAGCTGCTTCATGAATCTTGCATTCTGAGGGTGTCCAGAGGAAACAGCCAACACTGCCTTTCTCCCGAAGAAGGAAACTTTCCCAGAATCCGTCCATCTCCATGGAGACCCAGGAATCTGCAACGCCTCCATCAGTATCCTGGTACCCAGGCTCAGCTTCAAGCAAACTTAATTCTGCTTTGTCTTGGTCTCTGGAGTAGCATGAATTTTATTACTCGGAGCAAGCGGGGGGGACGCGGGTTTTTTTTCAGTCACACCTGCGTGTTCCTGGAGAGCAAAAGCAACTCAAACCAGATCTGCGGCAGTCCTCACACACTCTGGGGCTGGTGAATTGCAGTGAATCTTCAAAGAACTCTCACCCCAGCAATCAGAAAAATCAGCTACCAGCATTCTTTCCCTCCATTCCTATAATTACAATTGCATTCATTTGGGCAGTCAAATTTATTGAGCATCTGTGATCGTCCTGTCCTAGCAAGAGAAACTGAGCGTGTCAGCAAGCCACAGCTTACAACTCTCACCGGGCTGCCAAAGCCTCACGCATGGTAAATACCCTATAGACGCTTGGTCCTCCGGGCTCTGGGGCCTGGATGGGCCCCTGGTCCATCTCCTCACCTCCCTGCTGTCTGCGCTCCTGCCCAGCTAGCTGCTTCTTCCCTAAGGGCCTTTATGTGGAATGTTCTTCCCATGTGCCACGTCCTCACCCCCTTTTCTTGCCTAGTTCATCCATCTGGGGTCGCTTCCTCGGGGAGCCTTCCAGACGCCCAGTGGCCTCTGTGAACAAGGGCCCTGCCCTGTGCTCTCCAAGCCACTGCCATTCTCGTTCGCTAGGTTCTCTTGAGTCATTCCCGCGGGGACACTGACGGGTAGACTTTACTCTGTAGGCTGTGGAATCCAAAAATGTTCGAGCAAGGGAGAGAGAAGATTAAGTTCTGAGAAGGTAAATTCGGCGGCTGTGAGCAGAGTATATTAAACAGAAGAAGAGACTTCAGGCTCAGGAAAGAGATTGGGATGATTATCTTTTAAATGCCAGACCTAGGGCTGTTTCAAAAATATTATATATTTTTTTAAAAACTATATCTATGAGGAAGGCATTGTTGTCCCCGTTTTTTTATTTGAAGGAACTGAGACTGAGAGGAATTTAGTAAGTCGCTCAAGGCCACACAGCTGCTATGTCTGGGCCCGCCTGGTTTTCCTGAGTCCGCCTCCCAGGGAGGCTGCGGGCAACGCCTTTAGAGAAGGTAAGGGGAGGGAAAGGACGGACCTGAAGATGTAAGGAGGGAAATGAACAGAATGTGCGAGGGTGGTATGTGGGGACCGGAGCGTGGGAAGAGGAACTCATCCAAGATGACTGACGTTCTTACCTGGCCACTTCCTTCCAGAAACGTCCCCAACAACCCTCCCATGTGCTCCCTCGGCACTCTGTGTTTCGCCCATCAGAGCACTTTTCACGGAGTTTTACAATTCCCAGTCTGTTTGCCTGTCTTCCCCACCTAGGCCTGTCTGTGGTGTTCAGTGCTGGAGCCCCACAGAGAAGCATGGGTCTCTACATGCTCAGTGAAATCTTGCTAAATGGATATGAGGCAATGAAGGGACAAAGGACTGAGTGGTTGGGAGAGTGACGATGGCAATGACAGTTTGACATCATCGTTGACAGAAGTGCTCAGACCCAAACTGAGCATCAGCAAACCAGGGCAGGCGGGGCAGCTCTCAGGGGGGCCTGGAGTGTTCGCCTCTGAGGACGTCTGTGACTCACTCCCACCCAAGAACAGGACTTCTCCAGGTGACAGTGAGGTGACTGGGCAAGGCAGGGCTGCAGCATGCAACTTCAGAGAAGACCCAACTCGGTGCATCCAAGGCTGGGCACAAAATCAATAATTCCACAATTGCAAATCTCAGAGAATCCTCGTAGTGATTTACTGGTCAGTATAGTTGGCACTTGAAGAATAATTTATGCCACAACTTGTAAAACTTTAACAACATGAAGCACTTGTTTCCCTTGACAGTTTGCAAGGATGCTCTGTGGAGAGGGACAATCTGTGTGTTGGCTCTTAAAATAGCATCTACCTCAAACTTTCTCTGCTCCCCATCTGGGGGAGGGTCAAAGAGCCCTGCAGACCTGTGATCCCCACTTTATTCTCTCTGCAAGTTACAGAAACTCCTCCTCACACTCTGGGAGTGTCCTAATATCTCCCCCACATCACTCTGTGCCAGCTCTAATCAATGTTTCATCACCTTCTGAACAAACCCTATAATCACTTCCTTCTAGTTGGCTTTCAATATTTCTCCCTTCCTCACTTCTGCCTCCACACTATTAGTAGATAACTCTTTTAAGAAAACTGATCAGAACTAAGGGCGAACAGCTTAGGAGTGCCAACTCCTCAAGCTGGCATTCATGACCCCCACCCTCCCTGCCATGGGTGTCACCTCCCTCGAGGGATTTACCTGCCACTCTTCCTCTGCATGTTCACCAGCCACAGCCAACCCAATCCCCAGCTCCTCCTATAATATGTCCTCTGCTTTCCAGCCAGATTATCACTTCCAGACTATGACACCTTCTCACCAAGACCCCCTGTCATAATCCTACAGGCCTTCCAGAATTTGCTCAAATACCAGCTCCTCTATGAAGCTGATTCCAGTTCCTTCATTGAGAATTAACTCCTCTCTTTATATGTTCCCATAGTACTTCCATCTGTCATAAAATTTCTCAATAGATTGTCTGGCATTGGAGTTAATTCCATGGAAGTTTGTGAAGGCAGCCGCATTGCATGATGGTCTCATTTTATATGTCATGGTTAAGTTCTGTTGGTAAATAGCAATCCACCGTAATCAGCACATCAGTGGGTTGTTCTGTGTTCTTTGCAACCTACGGGTTTCTGAATTTAATGACCCTAATTAAAACTCTTAGCATATCAAAGGAATTTTTAAGAAAAACAACAATAATTAGCTTTACAAATTTCCACAATTTATTACTTTGTAAAGCTCAATAAGCACTGTTGTTGTTTTTTTTTGTTTGTTTTGGGGGTTTTTTTTTCTGTTTACAAGTCTTCCAAGGAAAGCTGTGAAAGTCTGAACCTTCCCCTATAGTGAGTAGAAATAGCAAGGGTGGTCATTCTGAAACGCTTCTCTTTTTATTTCCTTCTCCTCTCTCGAGTGAAAAACAGTGTCTATGATAGTCTTTAAGGAAAGCCAACTCAAGGACTTACGATCAATTGTTTCCTCTCTCCTGGATAATTCTTATCCACGTGCAGGAATATGCTAGAGAGTCTCCATATTTAGTAACCTTTTCTTGACCAAGTTCCCCACTCCAGGAATGATACCTGCAAAACTTCTTAGGAAGGAGTGTCCCTACTTTCTCCCTCCCTATTCTCTAGTCTCTATTTTTAAATTAGTTTATATTTATATTGCACTAAAAATACAGATCCGTTGTGGAAAATTAGAAAATACAGATAAGCTAAGAGAAAACTTAAAGTACTCATGTGGGAAATTTGCTGAACACATGGTAAACTACATTTCCCAGCTTCCGTTGCCATTAAGGTGAACACTTGCATTCGTGGGTGAGTGAGACACGTCACTTCTACCCACTAATGAAATGCAAGTGCTAGTGACATGTCCTACTTCCCGGCGTGATCCGTAACCTCCCGCCCGTCCATGTACACACCTCTATACTCTTTCTTCTTCCTGAAAAACTTAGAAACCACGTTTTGAAAATGGTATGGTCAATATTAGTCTTGGTTTATGAATGACCTCTGGAAATGGTCCCAAAGATAAATAGTCAATGAAGAAACATCTATTCAAGGAAATCCATAAAAATTCAGTTAGAAATGTGAGAGTCTGTGGTATTTGAACCAAGACTATTCCTTTCATCTCCCCATGCCCCAACAGTTCAGCATGTGGAAACAGTACCCAAGGCTACTGCAGCCAAGAACACAGGGCAGGACTGCATCATTTCTTATTCTGCCCTTAGCACCTTGCTGCCAAAGCCAATTCTTGAGTGAGTATAGTCAAGATGTGGGGGGCTCCCTTCGTCCTCCCACCCATGGCTTCACCTTGAATGTGGCACACTGAGAATACCGGGGCTCTAGTAGCCTTTGTCTGGACTCATGAGGCAGTAGCTTCACAG
This sequence comes from Daubentonia madagascariensis, assembly GCA_023783475.1. Taxonomy (NCBI): domain Eukaryota; kingdom Metazoa; phylum Chordata; class Mammalia; order Primates; family Daubentoniidae; genus Daubentonia; species Daubentonia madagascariensis. The sequence goes on along the minus strand of JAKFHU010002088.1, from coordinate 71,569,936 downwards.
CAGGAAAGGCAAGCTGAGGGGACCCTAGGCTGCAGCCCACCTCTAATGAATGCTCATCTCCTAGAGTAGGGGTGTCACTCAAACAGAGGCTTGCCATCATCCCTAATCCCAGCTCCAGAGTCCTGGCTCAGAGATTTTCGCCTAGGGGAAAAAGCCAGCCATAAAACAAATAGCTCTGAATCTCTTCCCAAAGGAACTGACTTCATTTGCAATAGAGCTGGAGAAGTTCAAGCCCAAGGGCACTCTCAAGAACAGTGGAGGTTGCAATGGGAAGAGATTTATGGATCTCAGGAAGACAGAGCCCACACTGTAGGCTGTTTAGTTTACAGGAGAAGAGTGGGTAATAAGACAGCTAAGAGGAGCCCTGGTGTCAGAACAAATATTAAATAAACACTGACGTCAGAAACTATTACTACAGGGAGTGACATCAGCAAGATGGTGGCCTAGGAGGTCCCAGCCCATGTCTCATCACAAATACAACACTTTAACAACTACCTACCAACAGAAATACTTTTGGGAACGTTCCAGAGTACAATGAAGAAACTGCAGCAACTCAGTGGAGAACAAAAACTGAGGGTGGTCACATCAAAAAGCACAGCCAGCATTTTACCTGCATCACCTGCCCCCACAACCTGGCTTAGATCTGCAGTGCCACCAAGGACCCCAGCAGCCCTTGCTGCCACCGTGGACACCCACAGCTTTCACCACCAGGGACTCCTGCTGCCTTTGCCAAAGCTGCTCCAGCAACACAGCTGCCCACAGTCCCCATTGCTGCCCACCCCAGAGCAAGAGCTGCTGCTGCACCCACCCTAGGGCCGGAGCAGCTACATGCCCCACTCCAGCCTCAGCACCACCTCACACACACCTAGCCCCTAGACCCCCATGCTATCACCACATGCTACACTCTCACCCCAAGGAGGTCCCAGGGAGGATCCCCTCAGCCATCAATTCTCTTTGCAGGAGGAAGGAGCACAAGAACTCACTTCACAGCCAAAGCAGTGTGGCAATGGTTCATGCTCATGGAATTCACTGGTCTTACCACATTTCCCATCATCCTGAGCAACTGGCTTACTAAAATGGTGGAATGTTTTTTTGAAGTCATAGTTACAGTGCCAGCTAAGTGACAATAATTTTCAAGGCTTGGACACAGTCCTACAGAAGACTGTATATGCTTTAAATCAGAATCCAGTATATGGTACTGTTTCTCCCACAGCTAGGATTTGTGGGCCAGGAATCAAGGGGTAGAAATAGTAGTGGCACCACTCACCATTACCCCTAGTGACCCACTAGCAAGATTTTTGCTTCCTGTTCCTGCAACTGTATGCTCTGCTGGCCCAGAGGCCTGAGTTCCAGAGGTAGGGATGCTCCCATCAGGAGACACAACAATGATTCCACCGAAGTGGAGGTTAAGACTGCCACCCCGCCACTCTGGGCTCCTCATCCTCTGAGTCAGCAGGCTAAGAGGAAGTAATGGTGTTGTCTGGGGTGACTGATTCAGACTACTAAGGTGAAACTAGACTCCTACTCCACAGTACAGGTAGGAAAGAGTACGTCTGGAATACATACACTGTGGGGTTTTGAAGTGTTTGTTTGATCTCCATATTGTCTATTTTCTCTGTTCTTTTTTGTTTTTCCTGTTTGTTAGTTTTGGTCTCTGTATTTCAAAATAGAAGATGCTTCAGATATGTGCTTTTTATTGGCTTTCTGTACATGTCTAAAAGTAAGGCATGAAAAATGTAATAGAAGCTGTGCGTGTGAGAGTGCAGCACGCCAACTAGTGAGCGTTATTGAGTGGGTACCTGACTCCTTTGCTTTGGTTCCTCAAATGTCAGTGTCGGAAGTTCTTTTGTCTCACACTAGACAGTTTCTCCCGACAGAAGTCCTCCACCCTCCTGTTCTGTGCACATAGGCACGGCCGCAAGCCTTCTGTTTGCTAAGAAAGGCAAAGGCCCTGGAGGTCACCCACTCAGTACGTAGAGTCTCCCTTGATCCCATTTTTACCCCCTTGCCTTACTTCTATCCTTATCTGTGTGGCCGTCCCCAAGCCCAGAGCTGCTCCATCTCAGCCTCTCCCCAGGGAGCCATTCTTTCTTTAGTTCTCCATCATGATCTGCAGCAAAAAGACCCTCTTGTCCAAATCTTCAGTGGCCTCCATTCTGCTAAACCCAAAGGATAATTTTCTGCCCATCTCACCTGGCCTCTCAGAAGAATTCAACACACTTTAGTGTCCCCTCTTTCTAGAAATTCCTTATTGATTCCATGACAAGAGATCTCCCTGCTACCTTGGCATCCATTTCCCACAATCTTTTGTAAATGTAAAACAAACATGTCACTCTTTTGCTCAAAACACAGTAAAATTTCTCATCCAGTCTCCTTGCCATGGCCTGCAGACTCCATATCATCTTCCCTGCCTGCCCACAGCTCATCACTCACTACCCTTTGTGCATCCCCCGGCCTCAGCTACCCCAGCCTTCTTTCTGTGGCTCAAACAAACCTGACTTGGTCCTCTTCAGGGGTGCTGCACTTACTCTCCTCCCTATTAAGCACTCCTTCCTCAGATCTTACCAAGTCTGGCTACTTCTCATTATTCAATTCTCAGCTCAAACCTCACCTCCTCACCCAATCCAGTGATGTACTCCCCCACCATTAACCCTGCCACACCTATTATTAATAATATGTTCTATTGCCACCATGGCATTTATAATCATGTAATACTATCTTGGTTAATTTTTATTCTGGGTCCCCTACAAGAAAGAAAGACCCACATGGACAGAGGTATTGTCTGTTTTGCTCACAAGTGTCATCAAGCAGTGCCCAACACATAGCAGATCCTTGATAAGTATTCACTGTATGAATAAATGAAGTAAATAGTCACATGCTGAGCTCTAGATGACACTGCCAACTAGAGGGAACTCCTCCCACCAGAATAGATTTAAAATTCCTCTCCACCACCTGGTACCCAGAGGTACTCATCACCTCAGGGAGCACAGAATTTCTACCTAGAAAGGCAGAAGACACACCTCACAGAGTCATTTCTTATCAGTAGAGAAGCAGGCAACTAGCAAGCAGTAAAATCTTCTAAAGAAATGACTTAAGAAAAATTCAGTACCTTAAGACAGAACATTGAACAAGTGCACAAGTAAATACTAAGGACTTAGCACAGATTAAGTGTAGCACATGAAAAAGAGAATAATTTCTGAAATAGTCTGTAAGGGAGATTATTCTCTTGGCCCCACTGGTTATGAGTTCTGGTCACTTCCTTTGTGTGAAAGAGCTAAAATTTTCCATCAGAATTTGCTTTAAATCTTTCAGTATTCACGTTACATAAATATGTATGGTGAACTGCATAGAAGTCTCAATAAAATTGCAGTGGCTTAGTCAATTACCTAATTCAACAATTACCTAAGTTAACAAATCCTGACTTAAAGACTATCTCTCAGTATTTCATGCGTATAGCATACAAACAGGTGAATGCTAACTGTACTTTCTTAAAAATATGAATGGTTTTTGATGCCATTCTACTTTAAGGAAGTTAACCAAAGGAAGTAATTAAGGATATGAATTCATTTTTGGCTATAAGGATAGTCACTACAACAGCAATCTAAATGTCCAACAATAAGAAATTGGTTATAGTCATTTAAAAATTTATTCTGCAGATAAATATTTATTGGCAGAGAATGACTTCATTAGGCTGAAAAAGCAGGTTACAGAACAATATGATCCATTTTGTTTATTATATATATATGCGAATGTGTGAATATATGTGTGAATGTAAGAAGACAATGAAAGGGCAAGGAAGGGCAGGCACTAAACTGAGATTTTAATAAAACTTTAATCAAAACTATATTGATGATCAGAATGGGAAACACCGTAAAAGGTGTTTCTTAATCAGTTTATTCCTCCTGAAAGTGCCACAAATCGTACACACATGGACGACAACACCAACCTTTAAGCCCCAAATAGACTGTGAGCCCAGTGGACACCTCCAGTTCAGATCTTTCGTGACACAGTTGATGGCCACTTCTCCTTGCACCCGCCTAATTCTTTAGCCTCCGTGAAGCCACTGTGCCCTGCTCCTCCCCCTAGTCCTCCCATCAGGCTTTTCATTCTTTTTCAGAGACTCCTTATTTTTGTCAGCTTGGGCTGTTATAATAAAATACCATAGACCAGGGAGCTTCAACAGCAGAAATTTGTTTCTTATAGTTCTGGAAGCTGAGAAGTCCAAGGTGCCAGCTGATTTGGTTCCTGGTGAGGGCTCTCTTGCCGCCTTACAGACAGCCGCCGCCTTGCTATGTCCTCACATCCCTTGTTTCCATTCGTGTTTGCCGAGAGAGAGAGGGAGATATGTCTCTCTCTCTCTCTCTCTCTCTCTCTCTTCCTTCTTATAAAGCCACAAATCCCACCATGAAGGCCCCACCTCATAGCCTTATCTAACCCTAATTACCTCCTAAAGGCCTCATCTCCAAATACCATCATATTGGAGATGAGGGCTTCAACATATGAATTTTGGGGGAAACAGGAACCTTCAGTTCATAACAATTCTCTTCTTCTGATTAAATGCAAATGTTTTACAGGTCTCTGTTCTGATGTCCTACACATTCTCCATCATTCACACAGATCAGTAGTTTCCACTACATCTTTTTTTAATTTCAAATATGTGCTACTGTCTCAGAGACACCCAAACTTCAACTCCAGACCCAAATCTCTCTAGAGTCCCCAAAACAGCTGAAACACACACCCTAAAGTTTCTTCTCTTTTCAAATGCTACTTCTGCTTTGTGTTCACCACCATGATGAATGAATAGCAAGGCCATCCACCCAGTCACCTGACCCAGAAGCCCGGGAGATAGCTTAGACTCTTCCCTTTCACCCCTAGCAGCTAATCAGTAGCCTTGGCCAGTCCTGCCCATAGAAAGAGCAAAAAGTCGGTAAGAAGTGTTCAGGCCCTGAAACACAAAGAAAAAAGGAGAAACTTCTCAATCCAGAATGTCAAGACCCAGAATTCAGAGCACAGTGTGAGGGGTGTGACCTGCCTTGTGTGGAACTATCAGTGGTTCTAGGTGCTGATGCAGCCAAAGCCATAAAGCCCACAGTCTTTGGCCTCTCTGACCTAACTGGCATCACACTTAAGTGGACTGCCAACACCTCCGAAATGTGGGATACCTTTACAAACAATGAAGGCAGTGGAAGGCCTCTGTCCTAATCCCATAAATGGCATTTCATTTGTTTAGTTGAGGTTTTACAAGCAAACCAAACTAAAAGCAACCTTGAAGTGAGTTGAAGTCCTCCTTTTCACCAGATTTGGCTGATCTCACATGGGTCCTATAGATTTCTCAAGCAGGTCTCAAATTTCCTTTTTCCACCTCCCTTATTAGCTCATGCTCTGGCCATTTCTCTCCTGGATTAGGGCTCAGCTTCTTGTTTTCTCCCTCACTCAAATCTCTCCCAAGTCTCACCTACCCTCCATGCTGCCCCAGGAGCCGTCTCTCCAGCATGTAAATCTGCTGCACTTCGCCCATTGAAAATCCTAGGATAGCTTCCCATTGCCCCAGGAATAGGGGTCCTTTCCCACTGGCTCCTGCCGGCCTTCCCACCCTTGCACACCTGTATTCCCCTCACCGCCGTTCCGGAGAACTCTATGCTCTGTCACTTCCACTCAACGCAGTTGCCCTCACTCACCCTGGCTCTCCCCCTCCCAACCTCCCAGCTCTTATTATACCTCAGGGCAGCCAGATCTCACCAGATTTTGTAATAGACAATTGTCTGTTGCTCTCGCTCCCCACCACACTGTGAGCACAGGCATGTGCTCGAAGGCAGGCATGGAGTCTTTTCACCTACCTTCTGACATGGAATTTTGGGTTTAGACATAAATGTTCAAGAATTATTTCTGAATTAGTTGATTAATAAACTAATGAACAAACCAAAGAATGACTAAATGGCGCCAATGACAATAGATATTATGCTTAGGGTGAAAACCTGGTTCAGTAGTGCTTAGGAATCCTTGTGGCCCTGGATACAGAGCACTGGAATTGGACAATGAAGTCAGCCTAGTGAAGTTGTTTGTGTTACATGGACATCAGGAGAGTCAGGGTAATCCAAAGAGGAAAGCGTGTAAGGTGTTGGCTTGAAGAGATTTGCAAGTTTCTGTCACATTGATTTGGTGTTTTTCCAATAGCCACAAGGAGACACTGCAGCTCAAATCCACATTTTCTTAGCACATAAGCTCCAAAAGATGATCCAGAGAAAACAAATTCCATTGAAAGCAATGTTCCATTAATCAGGGGCTCTGAGATGTGACCTGCCCAGGCAGCTATTGGCCTCTTCTGCCATTGTATATTTCCTTTTTAATCAAATCCCTGGATGCTACAGTTCTCAACTTGCAGAGATTTAAAAGGCACTTTGATTAATGGACTTGATCAGTGTCCACTCTTGTTTAACCATGGTGCTCTCCTCTGCGTTTCACACCCACATCACACCATCCCCTTTTATTACAGGAACCGAAGAATGTGATAGCCTGCCAGACAGCAGAGTAATTTATGAAAAATATATTTTTAAAGGGAGAGTGTATTAAAGCTTGAAAAGAACTCAGAGCCTGTTGCTATTTGAATTTTAAATAGACTATGCAAATAATTAAATGTCAGGTCATATTGACACCATCAAATTTAGGAGAGTATAGATGGTATATAACCCCAGAGTCCTAGAGAATATTAAATCAGATCTATCAGGGCACTGAATCATATTTTGCTTTTGACATGAAACAACAGTATCGATTGGGTTAAAAATGAGCCAATTTTCAAAAACCTCCACCTGCTACAAATGTTTCCATATATACCACAATTCTTTAAAAAGAGATAAAGAGAAATTGAGATGAATTCATAAATATATTTAAGCACTAAATCCCTCTTTGGTTTTTTATTTTTCTTAAGCCTCTCCTGCCTCGCACGAGCCTATTTCAAATATTGACTTCAAGGAAAAGATGGATAAGAACAGCCAATATTCAGGGCTAAGGTAATGGATGCTGCTCACCCTACTTTAGAACAGTTTAATGTGGCTATTTACCTGAACCTCGCTCACGGCTTTGTACACCTGAGTCTCGATTAGTCACACCAATGCATACTGTGTACTGTGTACTATATACTGTGTACTATGGTGCAACTTTTCCAGATTAGCAGGAAACTCTAAAAAAAAAACCTCTTTAAAATGATGTTAAAAAAGCACAAAAGGTCAGTAAATATATATTTATTGTGCACCTACTATGTGCTAAGAACTGTGCTACATCATAGAAGTTTCATGATAAATAAGACACTGAGGAGAAGAAATAGCAGAAAATGTGCTTTTCTCCTTTTAAGTTCCTTAATTGATGATTCAGAGAAATTCTTCTTTCCAGAGTACCTAATAACTGGTTATCCCATGACGGCCCAGAATCAAATGGAATGTCAAGAGGAAAGCAGTCTTGCATACAGGATTGATTGGTCAGCCAATGACAACCAGTGAAAAAAGCTTGGCACTGGCTCCAAGGCTTGTTGCACCACTGCCCATAACAGACATCACTAATCATTTACAGCATCTGGACATCTATTCCACAAGTATTGAGTGTTTCCTACAAGTCAGCACTCTAAGCACAGCAGACACTGCAGTGGACAAGATAAACAAAGTCCCTGCCCTCTTGGAGCTTACGTCCTAATGGGGAAAGAAGGCAATACACAAGAAAGATAATTTCAGATAATGAGAGGTGCCAGGAAGACAATCAGGCAAGGAAAGGGGATAAAGTGTGCCTGAGGGAATGAGGGAGGACGCTTAGCTAGGGAGGCCAAAGTCCTCTCAGTAGAGGTCACATTTGGGCAGATGCCCTGACCCCTCCTCAAGACGGCACTCCAGCAGCCGTTACCAGTCAGCTGCCGATTAGACCTTTCTGTGCTATGGGTGAGCCCAGAGCCAGGCGTGCTAGGGGTGGAGAAGAATCTAAGGTAAAAAGCATTCAATGTAGCTATCGGATGCATATTTAACAACACCAAATGTCACATGATTGAAGGAAGGCTTGGAATGCTTAGATTCTAGTCTTCTTTTAACCCTGTAGAAACTCAGTTTCCTCATTGGTGAAATAGGAGGGTTGGATGATCCTGTGGTCAATAGTTCTAATTAAAAAGTAAAGTAGGGTGTGAGACAATTGGAGAGATAGGGTAGATTAAGTAGAGAAGTCTTTTTGTAAAGGACGTCACTTGAATAGTCAGAGGAGAAGTGAGATGTAGCTATGGCTTCTTGGTGACCAAAAGAGCCACAGTCAGCCCACAGTTTTGCAAACAGCTTCAACTGCCACCATCCAAAGCAGTTTTCATCTTGAGTTCTGCATGAAAACCAACTGATGTGGTCTTCTCAGCCATGTGCATATTCAAAATCACCAATATCCCAATCTGTCATCTGGTCATATCAGAACACAAAGAGCTACATAAAGGCAAATCATAAATACTATGGGATAAACAGGAAAGACTATTAGAGGTTCATCGGAAAGAATCTGCCTTTCACTGTTATCTGTGACAGGGGAGACAGCACTTTCAGAAGTATCATAGGAGAGAATTACAGATTTGCATGGGAATGATGGAATGATCAAGACTCAGGTATTTATTTTTTAAACTCTTGATTTTGCTTCACTGGAACATTAAAAATAGAACCCAAGTGCATGACAATGTCCCTCTTTTTTGCAGGCAACAGTTCAAGTTTGGGTCCTTAGCTATAACACAGATACTAATATGTTACAGTGATATTATGACTTTGGATAATAAATGATTGAAATTCATTTTGTAGATGCAAAGTGCTTCATGAATACTTAATCCCCAGAATGACTTCAACTTAGAATTTCTGACTGCATTTGAACTTCTTATCCAAGTCACACAGTGTCCCTGTTCCACATTAGCCTCTTCACAGCTCCCCTGCTGTGCATGGATGCAAACCAGGCAGCCTGAGAGGTCCAGGATGAGCCAGGACCAGTCTTCTTTTGAGTAACTTGGGATTCCAGAACAGCCACACCGATTTACTGTTTCTCCCATTTTCCATGCTTTGAAGCAAAGAGGAAACTATCTTTGTGACCCTATGCCACACAGCAAGGATAGATGTTTTCATGGAAGGATGCTCTCTCCAGAGAAAAGTACGTGGTACCAATCCAGCACTTTGGGCCCATCAACTGTTCACTGACCAAATACAGCCCCCACCCCTCTGCCAGGAGCAAAACAGGAGAGTATCCAAGGGCTTACTTTCTCTAGGAATGTACAAGAAATGGCAGTATAGATATCATCTCTTCTATTTCTCTCCCTAAAGCACCAGTCCTGAAGACACTCACTCAGCATGGCTTTGGTCTGGACTCCAGAGAGCCTTGAGGGCCAGGCTGGAGTCTACTGGCCAGAGAATTTGTGGTTAGTAATGGAGCACAGCAGCAATATTACTTTATCTCCCTGGTCTTCCAGCTTCTCACTTATAAAATGAAGGCTTAAATCTGTCTCTTTAGGCTGTAAGATCTTTGTAGTCTGTTTGGTGAATAAACCTCAGGTTTTTTTGTTTTGTTTTGTTTTTTCCTTTTATTTCAGAATATTATGGGGGTACAACACTTTGGCTATATATATTGCCCATGCACTGCCCGTGTCAGAGCTACAATCGTGGACATCCCCCAAACTGTGTGCCCTGCACCCATTCAGTGAGAGTTTTCCTATCCCCTCCACCCCCCCTCCCGCCTGTCCACCCCATGATGAATATTATTTCCATGTGTGCACATAAGTATTGACCAGTTAGTACCAATTTGATGGTTAGTACCAGTGGCGCTTGTTTTTCCATTCTTGTGATACTTCACTTTGAAGAATGGGCTCTAGCTCCATCCAGGTGATACCAGATGTGTTAATTCACTGTTGTTTTTCATTGCTGAGTAATACTCCATGGTATATATATACCACATTTTATTAATCCACTCGTGTATTGATGGGCACCTGGGTTGTTTCCACATCTTTGCAATTGTGAATTGTGCTGCTGTAAACATTCGCATGCCGATGTCTTTATTATAGAATGTCTTTTTTTCCTTTGGGTAAATACCCAGTAGTGGGATTCCTGGATCAAATGGTAGTTCTACTTTTAGTTCTTTGAGGTATCTCCATATTACTTTTCATAGAGGTTGTACTAATTGGCAGTCCCACCAGCACTCTATGAGTGTTACTATCTGTCCATATCCCCAACAACATTTGTTGTTTTGGGACTTTTTGATATGAGCCAATCTCACTGGAGTTAAGTGATACCTCATTGTGGTTTTGATGTGCATTTCCCTGATGATTAGAGAAGCTGAGCAATTTTTTATATGTTTGATGGCCATTATTCTGTCTTCTTTTGAAAAGTTTCTGTTCATGTCCTTTGCCCATTTTTTAATAGAGTTGTTTGATTTTTTCTTGTTGATTTTCTTAAGTTCCATATAGATTCTGGTTATCAGCCCTTTATCAGATGTGTAGCATGCAAATATTTTCTCCCATTCTGTAGGTTGTCTGTTTACTCTAGTGATAATTTCCTTGGCTGTGCAGAAGCTTTTTAATTTGATCAGGTCCCATTTATTTATTTTTGTTACTGCTCTGATTGCTTTGGGGGTCTTTTTCATAAATTCTTTGTCTAGGCCAATGTCCATAAGAGTTTTTCCAACATTTTCTTCTAGAATTCTTATGGTTTCACATCTTAGGTTTAAGTCTGTTATCCATCATGAGTTGATTTTTGTGAGAGGTGAGAGGTGTGGATCTAGTTTCAGTCTTCTACATGTGGCTATCTAGTTTTCCCAGCACCATTTATTGAATAGGGAATCTTTTCCCCAGTGTATATTTTTGTGAAATTTGTCAAAGATCAGATGACAGTATGAGGATGGTTTTATATTTGGGTTCTCAGTCCTGTTCCATTGGTCTATGTCTCTGTTCTTGTGCCAGTACCATGCAGTTTTGGTTACTATAGCCTTGTAGTATAGTTTGAAGTCTGGTAGGTTGATGCCTCCCAATTTGTTCTTTTGGCTTAAGATTGCTTTGGCTAGACGGGGTCTTCTCTGGTTCCACACGAAGCGTGGAATTATTTTTTCTAGATCAGCAAAAAACAATGTTGGTATTTTGATAGGGACTGCATTGATTCTGTAAATCAATTTAGGTAGCAAAGCCATTTTTACTATGTTGACTCTGCCTATCCAAGAGCATGGTAGGGTTTTCCATCTGTTTACATCCTCTGCAATTTCTTTTCTCAGTGTTTTGTAATTCTCTCTATATAGGTCTTTGACCTCCTTAGTTAGATATGTTCCTAAATATTTTATTTTCTTTGATGCTATCATGAAAGGTATTACATCTTTAATTTGTTTCTCAGCTTGACTGTTATTGGCATATATGAAAGCTATTGATTTGTGTGCATTGATTTTGTATCCTGAGACTTTGCTGAATTCATTTATCAATTCCAGTAATCTCTTGGTTGAATATTTGAGGTTTTCTAGATATAATATCATATCATCCATGAAGAGTGAAAGTTTGACCTCTTCTTCCCCCATTTGGACACCCCAGATTCCTCTCTCTTGTCTGATTGCTCTGGCAAGGACTTCCAGCACTATGTTGAATAGAAGTGGAGATAGTGGGCAACCTTGTCTGGTTCCAGTTTTAAGGGGGAACACTTTTAATTTTTCCCCATTCAGTATGACATTGGCTGTGGGTTTATCACATATGGCTCTAATAGTTTTGAGGTATGAGCCATCTATGCCTATAATGTTAAGAGTTCTTATTATAAAAAGATGCTGGATTTTGTCAAAAGCCTTTTCTGCATCTATTGAAAGGATCATATAATCTTTGTTCTTGCTTTTATTTATGTGTTGAATTACATTTATAGATTTGTGTATGTTGAACCATCCGTGCATCTCGGGGATGAAGCCCACCTGATTGTGATGAATTATTTTTTTGATGTACATTTGAATTCGGTTTGCTAGGATTTTATTGAGAATTTTTGCATCTATATTCACAAGGGATATTGGTCTGTAGTTTTCTTTTCTTGTTGTGTCCTTTCCTGGCTTTGGTATCAAGGTGATATTGGCTTCGTAAAATGAGTTTGGGAGGGTTCCATCCTTCTCAATGTTTTCCAATAATTCTGCAGCATAGGCACCAGTTCTTTGTAGGTTTGGTAGAACTCAGGTGTGAACCCATCTGGACTTTTTTTTGTTGGAAGATTTTTTATTACTGCTTCAATTTCGGTGCTTGATATTGGTCTGTTTAGGAATTCTATTTCTTCCTGATTGAGCCTAGGGAGGTAGTACATTTCTAAGGATTTGTCCATTTCCTCCACGTTTTCATGTTTTTGGGCATAGAGATTTTTGTAGTATTCGAAGATGATGTTTTGTATTTCCATGATATCAGTTGTGACCTCTCCTTTTTCATTTCTAATTGAGCTTATTAGAGTCCTTTCCTTTCTGCTTCTGGTCAACCTGGCAAGTGGCCTGTCTATTTTGTTTGTCTTTTCAAAGAACCAACTTTTCATTTTATTAATCTTCTGTATTGTTCTTTTGTTCTCGATTTCATTTAATTCTGCTCTGATCTTGGTTATTTCTTTTCTTCTGCTGGCTTTAGGATTGCTTTGCTCTTCCTTTTCCATTTCCTTAAGACGATTCATTAGTTTACTGATTTGTGACCTTTCTCTCTTTTGGATGTGAGCCTTTAAGGTGATAAGTTTTCCTCTCAGGACTGCTATAAACCTGGGTTAAATCCCATCTGGCACTTCCTGCTTGTGTTGCCTGGCCTCAATTTACTTGTCTGTATAGTAGAAATAATACCTACCTCACAGAGTAACTGTAAGAAACAAATTAATTAAGCATGTGAGTGCAATTGTTAAACTGAAGTGAGCTGTCTCATCTTCTTTATACAGAGATGTCTCATCTCTATAAATAAGATCTCTATGTACATACCATCCAACACAGTTCTCTGCCCCATGAAGGTGCTCACTGAACACTGATTGATTATTTGTTGTATTTATGCTGGGAACAAAGTTGCAGTCTAGCCCAAATGCTTATCTGGATCACTTCTATTGAAAATGGATATCCCAGGCTAATCACACTTCCCACTCATGAATTCTGGTTAGAGCATCTAGGTATGCAACACAAAAAAGGGAAAGGAAAAGCAGGCACCCAGGGGTCAGTGCTAAATGTTATCTTAATAACTTCAGGCAACAAGTATTTTATTATCTCTCATGATTCTGCGGGCCAGGAATTCAGGCAGAGTTTAGCTGGGTGAAGGTTCAGTTCCACATGGTATCAACTGAGGTCAGTGTGTGGTATTAGATGTTGAGTGGGCTAGGCTGGAGGGCCCAAGACAGCTTCACTCATATTTTGGGGGTGGGAATGGCTGGAGAGCTGGGCTCAGCTGAGACTGTTTCCTGGAACATCAACCCATAACTGTGCCAACGTGGTGGTCTCAGGGTCTTCAGACTTCTTACACCATAAGTTGAGGCTTTGAGGGAGTGTTCCAAGAGACAGAAGCAGAAGATGCAAGGCTTCTTCTGACTATGCAGCATCACTTTCTACCCCATCCTATTGGTCAAGCAAGTCATGAAGGGTGGTCCAGATTCGAGGAGGGGAATAAGACTTCACTGCTAATGGGACCAGTAGCAAAGAATTTGTGGCCATCTTTAATCTACCTCAATACTTGAGCCTCAATTCTGCTTTGTAGAACAAGATGTGGGTACCACCTCTTATATTCTCTTCTCCTTCCCAATGTCACTACCAGTGTCTTCATTATCTAATTAGGAAGCCAAGGGCAAGAGATCACCAGGGCAACAGAAAACCCCAAGTCGTGCCAGAGGATCTTCTGACTTGCCACCATCTCAAACTACCTGGCTGTGTCCAGCCTGCTTTCATTATCCTAGAACCTAGAAAGCCCAAGACTTCTCACAGCTTCTGCTTCATGGAGACATGTACTGTGGGCAGGAGGCTATCTATCCAGAGGCTGGCACCTGCCAGGATGCTCTTTATCAATGATTGTTTTCCTGACGGCAAGTCTGCAGAATGTGGAGGGGGAATCAGTCTTCCCAGAAAGGACAGGCAAATTGGACAACTGAAAAGGCTGTGTCCTTTTGCAGTTGACAGCTATTATGCAAGAGGGACCCAAGGCTTGTCAGGTTTCTCAGGGTCCCTAAGTCCTCTCCATCAATGATTAGCATCCAGAGACTTACAACAAATAAAATTTAATCTTCTGCATGCTGCATTCACTGTGGGTCGGTCATGGCTTTGCTCTTCATCATCTTTACTCCAGGACCAAGACTGAGAAAGAAGCTTCTGTCTGCAACATTGCTGGTTGCCATAGCAGAGGAAAGAGTGAACACGGTGATTCTTAATCCTTCTGCTCAGAGGTGACACCTGTCACTTACACTCACATGTAGTCATTAGTTAAAGCAAGTCAAATGGTCACACTGAATTCAACAGGGCAAGGATGTAGAATCCTCCTGCTTCAGGGAGAGGCCCTGCAAAGAAGGGATCCACAATATTTGGTGAACATTAATATAATCCACCATAGTCTGTTCTCCGGTCACCAAATACACAGTTTTCTCCCATTCCCTCATGAGAACACACCTCTCCCCAAGGGAGACAACCCAAAACTCCCCTCCAGACGCTGCTGTGAGCTCAAAGTCCAGGATCTGTGCCAAGGCACGAGCATCCCTATAGCAGGTTTGGACACACCTTCTTTGGATGGGGACTCCTAAGAAACAACAAAACAAGCCATCTGTTCCCACACACAAACCCAATATGCACCCAGGGACAGGGACACAATAAACACTCCCATTTGGAAGTGGAAGCCTGGGAGGCACACAGCAGCCACTAGCCCACGTCCGACACTGTGAGCAGCCCCTTTTCCTAAGGGTGGGGAATATTCCCTGACTAGCCCCCACTCATACTTCTCCTGGGAGAGACTCCCCTGCCCAGAGTTCTCTGTGGCCCTGTGCTCTGCCACGAGGACAACCTCTCTTTTTCTTACCACTCTGAGCTATAACTGAAAGGGCATTGGAGAATATCTTCTTCCTAGGGGACTGAGCAGGGCTCTCAGCCTCCTATGTGTGAAAGGTCTGGATCCAAACGTAGTTTTAAGTCTAAACAGGCACAGTCTCTTTTACTCCAGCCGGTAACTCCTTTGCCTATATAATTCTCTTAAAAGTGTTCATTGATTCCTTGTGTGTTTGATCTAGTCAGTCTCCAGAACCATGTAAGACAAAGTGATTATTTTTGCTGGGTGTTGTGGGTCATGCCTATAAGACCAGCACTTTGGGAGGCTGAGGTGGTAGAATCGCTTGAGCCCAGGAATTTAAGACCAGCCTGAGCAACATAGCAAGATCCCATCTCTATAAAAAATAGAAAAGTTAGCCATTCATGGTGGTGCACGCCTGCAGTCCCAGCTACTCAGGATGCTACGGCAGGAGGATCACTTGAGCCCAGGAGTTCAAGGTTGCAGTGAGCTATGATGATGCCACTGCATTCTAACCTGGGCAACAGAGCAAGACCTTGTCTCAAAAAAAAAAAAAAATTTAAATGATTATTTTTGCTCTAAGCCCCTTACTTTTGGGTCAGTTTGTTATGAAGCTACAGATTTAAAAAATACAGACACTCAGGCCCATTCAAAGCCAACTGAATCAGAATCTCTGGCAGAGAAGCCTACACAACACTGAATTATTTCTCCAGGTGATTCTATCATAGTTGAGGGTTGAGAAATTGCTGATCTTTTATAGCAATTTCCAGTGAAGAAAGCCAAAAGGCTATGCAAAAACTCATCTTTGGTTTCTCCTTACCAGAAATTACTTTTTCTATTTTTCCCCCTCTGTATTCACTTAACAGTGAATACAGTCAGCTAAAACTAAGTAAGTATATATTAACAATAGTAAAAGTTCTGGAAACTACATCATCTGAAGAAAGCATCATAAAAAATGGGGAGGGGCTGGGTATAGTGGCTCACACTTGTAATCCTCACACTTTGGGAGGCCAAGACAGGAGGATCACTTGAGGCCAGGAAAGTTCAAGACCAGCCTGAGCAACATAGAAAGACCCTATCTCTAAAAATTTAAAAATTAGCCGAGCATGGTGGCGCACACCTATAGTCCTAGCTCCTTGGGAGACTGAGGTGGGAGGATCACTTGAGCCCAGGAGTTTAAGTTTGCAGTGAACTATGATCTCACCGCTGCACTCCAGCCTGTGCGATAGAGCGAGACCCTATCTCTAAAAGAAAAAAAAAAGAGAAGGTCTTAATCCAGAGGAAAAAGATAAGGGAAAACAGCATTTAGTCATCTTCACATATTTAAATGGGTATGGACATGGAAAGCATTCTCTGTTTGCTAGAAATCAGTAGTAAACCATTAGATAGAAACTACAGGGATGAATATTATGCTTAATATAATTTCTTTTAATAAGATGGAGAAATAACATTTTCTTACCAGCTATCACCAGAATATATCTAACTATGGTGCAATTTGGGCTGTTCACTAGTAACTTGATCCTCTCTCCTTCTGAGCACATGGAAGGATTTCATTTCCCCACCCCTTTGCAGGTAGGAATGGCCAAATGACTAGCCTTGACCAAAAAAGTGTGATTGGAAGTGGTGTACATTACTTCCAAAAGGAAACCTCAAGAGCCAGTGTGCAAATTCCCACATTCCCTTTCTCTATTCTGGGATATTGACATGGTGGAGGCAAGTTTAACCTCAGTCCCAAGTGGGGACATTGGAGCAGAGCCCCCAAGTAGGGTTGTCAGATAAAATACTGGATGGGACATACTTATACTAAAAAAAAATTGCTGATTATCTGAAATTCAAATTTAACTGGGTATTTCATATTTTTCTTTGCAAATTCTGGCAACCCTATCCTTAAACAACCCATGGTAGCTGTGTAACATTAGGAAGAAATACACTTTTGTTATTTTAAGCCACAGAGATTTGGCAATTGTTTGTCACTACCAAATAACTTGGCCTATAATGACTTAACTATTTCTCTTCTTTGATGAGGAAATATTTTGATGAGGCCTAAGTGTAATCCCAATTTTGAAAGAAAGAAGGTAGCTTCTGTACATAATAAAAGAAAAATTTGGAAGCTCTGGGTTGTAGTCTGAAAAGGAGGGATGGATGGAAAATTAGCAAACACAGCCTTGACCATCAGGGAATTCACCTCTACTTGGAAAATAAAATAAGAAAAAATGATGATAGAGAGTAGTCCTGTGGATGTAGAAGCCACTGTGGGTTTTGAGTAGGCATGGAGGGACTTCATGGGGAATGGAGGCCAGCCTGCGGGTAGCCCAGTAAGTAGGATTCGGACTACTGAAGGGCTGAGAACGGGCATGCCCTGGGGGAAACACGTGACCATGTTTAGTCTGTGAGGTCATTTTCCAGCTTGTCAGAGTCTATGGGCCCAGGCTTCCCTGCAGGGCTGGAGATAAAGCACTGGGTGGTGTGAAAGTTGTAAGAATCAAAGCAGAGTCACTAATGTTTTTAAAAAAAAAAACAAAAAACTGAAAAATAGAGCTGGGGAAGGCTAAAAAGAGAGGGTTCTCACACTTGTATGCCTGATAACAAAAACTATCACAAAAGACTCTGCAAAAACTACACCCTTGCACAAAGGCCCTTATAATCTTAAACAAAAAATACCTCTGCAAGGACAGTCTGCCCAACCTTAGACTGGCATCACCCTTGTTATTGATCTTTGTAGCCAAGGATAACCATTTCAAAACAATTATGTAATCCTCTTCACTTTTCCTTTAAAAACTTTTGTCTTCCTTTACCTCCCAGAATATGCACGTAGTGTGCCATGGTGAGAGTATTCCCCTAGCAAGGCCCTACTCCCACATAAACATCTCTCTTTCAGCGAGCCTCTCTCTGTTATTTAGATGGACCGTGGCCAGCTGGACCTAGGTTTGCATGATTCTCGGAGACTGAAAGGTTGAGCACATTACATGACGCCTCCCGTCGGTGCCTCCAGCAAGCAGTAGTGATCATGTGAAGTGGGGAGTTGAAGGGACAGATATTTCAACGCACAAACCCAGACATTTTTGCTAACTTTTGTTTGAAACATCAGTGTTACAGAAAAGCTCCTTGACAGCAAGGGGCCGGCTCTCTTTGTCTCCATGTGCCCTGCCCCACATGGGTCCCATGCTCAGCACACAGTGGGTGTTCAGTAAAGATAGACTGCATGGTGGGAAGAGGCCCTATGTATTAAATGTATCAAGAGACCCCTTTAGCAGCCACAGCTACTCCTTTGGGCCACCAGGGGGCAGCATGTCCCAAACCATAAACCGGTCGGGGCTTCAGAATCCGAGTGGAACAGGGATTTGCAAAACAAGTTGGCATCTGGATGCCAGTCTCTGCCAGCATTGTCACGGGGTCACAGCAAAGGGAGGTAGAAAGGAGCAAAGGAGTCATTCTCCCGCATAAGCTATATTCATTCAATGTGAAGGACTCTCTTTTATTCAGAGATTGTGTTTCCCACTTCCTTATCATTAAAACACCCTTTCTTTTATGAATGATGGTGACTGTATGTGGTAGAGTTTTTGTTGTGCTTGTTTGTTTATTGTTCCTGTTCTTAAGTAATCAAATAAATAGTGGCAACCTTTTGGTGTACCAGAATGTTTCTAGAAAATTACTTTTTTAGTCTTGTGAAATCAAAATTCAGAGACCCATTAGCATGGAATGTCAGAACCAGAGCCTGACCGGGGGAGCAGATACCCTTCGCCCTTGGACCCTGGGCTCCCTGCCCTGCCACCCACTGCTCCCTCCTTTCTGCTCACCCCTCTGTGGGTCCACTGGTCAGCTCAGCGTCCTGCTTTCTCCCTGCCCAACCTCCTCCTCCTACTCGAAACCTGTTCTCAGGAAAGAATCCTCTATCAGCAGCTCACACCTCAGTAAGAATTTAGATCACTCCTTTCTGTCCCAGGAAATCTTGCCTTTCAAGTCTTATCTCTGATTCCAGAACACAGGTCTGTGTGGCCAGTTCAAGGAGTTTCAGGCATCAGCAGACAGAGGAAGATACAGATTGGAAGGAAGGCAGCAAGGTGTTGCAGTTCTGTTGCTCAAGAAGCTTGCAGATCCCACTCTGCTCTTCTAGGGAAGCTGGGGAGCCACCCCCAAATCGGGTGCACAAGGTACTCAGAGTGGCCCCGACTGCTTATTCTTCTTTACCTTTCTGGAAAGGCACAGGTTACCCCCACAACTGCTGTGATATTCCAGTCCTGATGACAAAGAGAATTCTAGCTGCTAGACCAGTGCAGCCTGGATGAGAGATGTCTCCCCAAATCATAATGGGCCTGCTTCGCTCACAAGCCGAGGGATGCAGTCTATAAGTGCACTGTGGGATGAGTAGTATTTTTAGCAGTGATTATACCACACAAGTCAACAGGCCTGCTCTGAGACCTAGCACAGGGGGCCGCCATGCTACAGCTGGGGAGGCCACAGAGAAGTACAAGATGCTGCCTTCAAAGAGCTTCCCTGGCCAGGTGCAGTGGCTCACACTGTAATCCTAGCACTTTGAGAGGCTGAGGCAGAAGGATCGCTTGAGGCCAGGAGTTAGACACCAGCCTGAACAAAAGCGAGACCCCGTCCCTACAAAAAATAAATAGAAAAATCAGCGGGGCGCAGCGGCATGCACACCTGCAGTCCTAGCTACTCGGGAGGCTGAGGCAAGAGGATCCCTTGAGCCCAGGAGTTGGAGGCTACAGTGAGCTGGGGTAACAGAGCGAGACCCTGTCTCGACAAAAAAAAAAAAAAAAAAACACAAAGAGCTCCCACAAATGCTCCAAAACTACTAAAGTTGAAAAAGAGATGACAGCTGGTTTGGGGGACTTGGGAAGGTGTCATAAGCTGGGCCTGGAATAGGGGTAGGTTTTTGACAGGCAAACATGAAAGGAAGGGCCTATTTGTCAAGGGTGCAGCCTGATCCAAGAGCCCAAGTAGGAAGTACAGGGTTGTGTTTAGGGCCCAGGGCCCAGGTGAGCTTGGCCAAAACATCAGGCACATAGCAGGAAATGAGTGGAAATAGTAATGACAGGCAGGAGGACTCAGCCAGCGGGCAGACATGAGCCCAAGTCCCACTGCCACAGTGGAGCGTGGTGACCTTGGCTGGCTTCCTAGGCCTCTGCTCCTTGACCATCAAATGTGGATAATGGTCCTTACTCTTCAGAGAATTAAATAATAAGGGCATGAGTGTGTAGCTGGTATTCAATTTCAGACCACAAACTCAAGGCTGCAAAAAATGTATCTTTTACCTTTTTTTTGCTCAATCTCTGGTCCAAACCCAGTCAGCCCAATGGCAGGAATGCAATCTCACATAGTCAGGAGCCCTGCTGCAGGAGGCCCCGCCAAGGTGGGCCCATCCAGCCCTTGGTGGTTCTCCCTCTGTACTGGCATCTTCTGTCTCCACCTACTCCTCAGGTGTGACCCACACTGACGGCTCCTCTGTCATCCTCCCTCCTGTCCGTGTTAGTTTGCTATGGCTGCTGTAACAAAGAACCACAAGCTTTGTGGCTTAACATGACAGAAGTGTATCCTCTCACAGTTCTGGAGGCTAGAAGTCCAAAATTAAGGTGTTGGCAGGGCCATGCTCCTTCCAAAGGCTGTGGGGGAAGACTCCCTCCTTGCCTCTTCCAGCTTCTGGTGGTCCCCGGCAATCCTTGGCATTCCTTGGCTTGTGGCAGCATCATGCCAGTCTCTGCCTCCATCTTAACAAAACTTCTCCCTCTGCATATCTGGCTCTGTGTCCAGATTTCCCTCTTCTTATGAGGATGCTAAGTCATTGGATTAGGGCTCACTCTAATCCAGTACGACCTCATCTTTACTTGATTATATCTACAAAATTCCTATTTCCAAATCAGGTCACATTCTCAGGTTCCACATGGGCATAAATTTGGAGGGGACACTTTCTAACACAGCACACTGTCTGAGAGGTACCTTTGAGCCCACATATTTCTTCTGCTGGTTCTGTGCTTCTCAAAGTCACCTGGATCCCTCCGCCCCTCTGCTCTGGGATCTGTATACCCTTCCAGTGTTTCACTCTGCAAAGAGGGCTCAGGTCCCCAGCAGAGACCTCACAAATCTGCCCTTCCCCAGGGAGCACTGCTGAAGGCAGAGTAAAGAGACTCACCAGCACCCACTCTCTCTTTTTCCACCCCCACCCCCAGACCCACTCTCCTCTCTCTCCCCAACCCAAGAAAGTTGTATTTATTTACTGCATGTTCTCCCAAATCTATTGGGGTTTGCCTCTGCAAGGCCTAAACTTCTGAAACTTAAAAGCCAAGAGAAGACCTCTTTCTTCAGAACTTTACTTTTCTTGACATATGCTTCACTGGCAAAATGGGGCAAGGGGGCTTGGTAAGAAAATACCAGAAACAAATTATTAAAAATTTGAAAATAGTATCCCACTGCCCCAAATCGCCCAGCTCACTGAATGTGCATAAGGATCCAGCACTGTCCCAGGTGTGTACAGGTTGCTGAACCAGGATGGTCAACTGCTCAGATTTGCTTTACTTTCAGTGCTGAAGCAGGAAAGTATCAGTCAAATCAGGGCAAGATGATCACCCCACAGTAAACACGAGTTACTGTCCCCAGTCCAAGGAGGCTAAACAACCTGGAGACATTATGGCTCAGGGCTTAGCATCCAAAGGACCAAACAAATGAGGAAGTTTCTGCAACAAAGGCTTTCTTTTATAAGGTAACCAGCTACCATTTCAGAGCATCCCACCAGTGCTGTGCAGACTCAAAAGGTATTTGGCAACTAGTGGGGTAAGACAAAGGTGTCATCGAGGACTTTTATAACAGTCCCACTCAGAGGATAACCTCAAAGTCTTTCCCTCGCGCATGGCGTTTTCCATGGCTCATCTACAAGTGGCTGCCCCCACCACAGAAAGGAGACTTCAAGTTCTGTTTCATATTGTTGAGACTAAAAACACTGTAAGCTTCCCCCGGGATCTGTTCTTGTCAGCTTTCTTTCCTTTGACCACAGCCAGCACAAGCATCTAATTCTATAGCTTGTCAGTGGGGTGCAAAAACAATTTGGATTTCCACAACCTGAAACCTAATTTCTGGTAGGAAGGTACCATCTGGTGGATATTTGTGAAACTGCTCACGTCCTGCATTTGAAAATGAGCATCTGAGAGCCGTGTGCCTCTCAGAATGCCAGTGGGAATGTCACTCCAGGACTGAAGGGGGGCTCAATGTTCAATACGGGCCAATTCCCTTAAATATGTGACTCTACGTACCAACCGTTATTCTCAGGGCCGATGAGAAGCATCACGCGGTGTCTTCCCGGCTTACAGTTTGTCCAGGTCACAATTAATTCAAGTAGTTATTCACTGTCTGTTCACTTTCTCCCCAAGCACGATCCTGCTCCTCTGTGCCGGGGACATTTATCTGTGAGAGTTAGTAGTTTCTTGAGAAATCTAGACCTCACACAAAGACTTTCTCCCTGGGCACCTTCACACATTGTCACTGACCCTAGGTGTGGGGCATCTCCTCTGCACCACAGAGCCACTTTCTGTCACACTCTGCACCCCCAGCGGGGGTTAGGGGACAGCCTGCCGGGTTTGTGTGACAAGTCCACCAGCCACAGGCGGTTGAGCAGGGATGACCATCTCACCCAGCTGGGCAGGCAGGCAGATTCTCGCTCTCCTGGGACTGGGAACCAGTGTTCAGAAACCACGAACCAGCGCAGCTAGCTCTGCGGTGAGGGGGACCCCCGTGCTCAGGGACAGGCTGCTGCTGCCGTGTGTGCAGAGAAGCCGCCGAGGCCGGCCCACGGAGAGCAGGCGCCCGCCCAGAGCACTGCGAGCTGGGGAGACCCTTCTGCCCGTGCTCTGGACGTCACGGGTCATTCTGTGTCGTGACAATGAATTCCCCTTTTCTACTGAAGCAGGTTCTGGCGGTCACTTACAGTCAAAGACACGTGCGTGTGCACACACACACACACACACGCACACGCACAGACATACACGATGAAGGTCTATCAGCAGACCCAGACGCTTGAGCTGGCAGATCTCACTGAAATGAAAAAAATAGCTTCTAATAAAAAAAAAAAAATTCTGAGGGATTCCATGCTCCATGTAACATCTGCAGTCAACAGTGAGATAAACCAACCTGTGCCAAGCCTGTCGGAAGGTTCTAGCAAGGGAGGCTACACCTCTACCCCAGCTGAGGAGCAGGCTTTCTCAACAGCGAAGATCACTTTGCGTGATGCCAGCGGTTTGCCAGGAAGCGGCGCTGGAGGAAGGAGGCGCTCGCCCCGCGTCGAGCAGCGTGGCGTGTGTGCGGCGGGGGCGGGGGTGGAGACGACCCGCGGAGAGTCTCCACGACGGTGCCCGGCGCCCCAGGAGCGGGCGCTGGGCAGAGCTCAGCGGGCAGGGTGCTTATTAAGGAGTGCGGAAGAGGGAGCGGGCAGAGGGACAGGCGGCCACACAGCGCAACAGCAGCCTTGCCTGACCCCGAGGGAGCTCCGGCGTTTCAGTGGCCTGTCGGGGGCGCCCCTGTGGGGCTGAAGTGGCCTAGTCTTTGTCCTTCTGTACCAGTCGGTCACAGAGCTTGGACAAGGAGGATCTGGACGGCTGAAGGCTGTCTGATGACAGGAGTCCCAGCGGTGGGGTGACAAGCCCTTCCCTGTGGGGGACTCTGTGAAAACCAGCTGGGCTCCTAACGTGGTCTTTGCTCCCTGGTCAACGTCTCATTCTCGCTGGGAGACGACATCTTTCTCCTTCTCTTACTTTCTACCCTCATTCAATGAGAAATTGACACTGACATTTATCTGAAATAAATTAAACTATCCCCAAATGTCCAGGACCTATGTAAGAAATACTGTGAAGTCATCGTCAATATTTATTCCATTTCTACTTTTGCTCCTTTGCTCCTTCCTCTTACTGCATTTTTCCTTCCCTCTTTGTTGCTTTCTACCCTCTCTCCAGTCCCTCCTTCTTCAGTTAGTTTTTCTTTTCCCAGAGGATAAGCAACAGGACAGACTAATTCGTACTATGCAGTAAGTGACTGCTAACTAATCATGCGAGTCCCAACGCAATCTTCTCCATTCCTCCTGTGGTCCAGATGTCCGTCATCACTGGATTTGGACAAATTTCCACCTGGGCTCCCCTCTCCATTTCTTCTTTAGTCCCCTCTGACCACTGAAGCCACACCAAGCACCTTTCAATATCATCTCCATCATATCACTGCCTTGGTCGGGAGAATGCAGCATGTCGCCAAGGCCTTACATGCCCAGTTCAAGAACAAGCAGCACTGGACCAGGAATCAGAGGCGGGAGGGCTGGTGCAGCTCAGAGATGACGAGCGCGGGCACTGGCGCCCGACCCGTGTGACTGTCACTTCCACCAATTACTGGCTCTATGACTTTGGACGAGGTACATATCCTCTCTGTCTCAGTTTCTTTACCTGTCAAATGAAAATAACATAACCTGCTGTGAGGATTAGATTAATCTACTTATTACACCTGAAGCACTTAGAACAGTGGCTAAGCACATAGGAAGTGCCTGATCATCTTAGCCACTGGCAGTATCATCTGTACTATTAATCACTGAACATCGAATACCTGAGTGACCTTGACCTTGGACAAATCACTTCACCTTGCTGGGGAGGGGTCTCCATTTCCTCACCTGTAAATGGAGGGGCTTGCCCGGATCATCCCTGGGGTCCCAACCAGCCCCAGGACTCTTTTTCTCTCATCCTCATTGTGTCATTCAAGGCCCAGCCATCGACACCCATTTCCACTCTGTAGTATGGCAGCTGTAACTGTGGGCTCATCCTCGTATAAGCCCTTGTTCCTCCTCCTGACCAGCCTAGAATTGACCCTGCTCCCCTCAGTGTTGTCAGTCTTACTAGATTACGGGACAGAGTGTGGGTCCCTTTCATCTTTGTGTGTGCACATAGGGTCTGGAATAGCTGCTTCTGTGTAGGTGCTCAGGAAGTGTTTGTTGACCAAATTGATGTTGAGCACAGAATGCTTTTGGCCACTTCCCAGCCATTCATCTTGCCAGACTCTACCCCTCTGAAATCACTTCTCTAGCAGAGGCCCTGGAAACACTCTGGCTTTTTCAATTGCCAGTTTAATTTGCCACCATCTGTCATAGAGTATGAGTTCCTGGAGGCCTAGAGCACATCTCCTCCCAGGGGCTTAGCACAGTGCCTGCCCAATAGGCACTGGTAGAGTAGTTCACATGCAGAAAAAGACCAGGATCATGTGGGAGAGGGGACCGAAGAATGAAGCTGGAAGGAGAAAACTGTGGCAGCTTTCAGCTTTTGAATTAACCCCACCTACTTTGCACTGATAGAATTTTAGGAATAGATTTCTAAATATTTTTTTTTAAATTGGTGTCCTTGAGTACTGTAATCTTCGAGAAAGAAGAGAGCATCCTAGGTATATTGTCTGTTCTTTTGTATGTTAACACCTGTCGCACCCACTGCAAGTAGCGTGGAGTTAGAACATGGTAAGAGAAGGAACTGACAAAAATTCTCAAGATCCACAGGGGTGGGAAAGACAGGTGGGAAGTGCCTTTTTTTTTCCCCCTAGAGATGTCAATGGTAAAATCTGCAATACCAAATAAAGAAGCCACCACAATGGGAATAAATAGAGAAGCTTTGGACCGGTGCCCTCTACCTAGGGGATCAACAAATACATTCATATATGTTTCAATAGGTGTATATTTGGGCCTTTTACATCGGGGATACTGAGGTGCATATTTGGTATATATGAGGGCTGTCTGGAAAACATCCAGCCATGTAATGTGTTCTCAATATATTAGCAGTGGCTGCATACTTTAAGGGCAGCCCTCATATTTTGGCCTTTTACACTGGGGGATACTGAGTACACTTGTTATATTTTGGCCTTTTACACTGGGGATACTGAGAGCACTGCTAGAATTTTTAAGAACTGCAACATCCCTTTAAGAGGTAGTCAAATGAACCACTGGTTCATTTGTGTTAAGGAAAAAAAAAAAAAAGAGAGGTAGTCAGATTTATAGCAACTTCAACCCTCCAGCACATAATCAGGATGGTGGAGTCAGGTAGAAAACATCATGGCATCACTGTCTCCCTGTACCACCAACTGGTGTGCACTCAAGGAGCACAGAACAATTCTAGCCTGAGCAAACCGTATGCTCGCAAGCATCGTGTTAATGGCGAAGCCTATTCAATCTTCTGGGAGTCCCTTTTGTGCTGCAGATATAATTCTGAAAACTAATGCAAACAAGAAGTGCTTCTGTATCCAAAGTCTGCCATTTCCCAGTTTCGCCTTGCCAACCCACCCAGCCAGTGCTAATCTCAATTGTTAATGCCCTGTAGTTTGGTCCCTGATTAATCTGATCGAAGGATGTGTGCCCAGTGTCTCTTGTTAACACATCCTAGTACGGCTCCTAACCCTGGGCTTGCTGCCATTTGCCACAAACACAATAGAGTGGCTACGGATTGACTCTTGGGGGGATCGTCTGTACCATCTTGCCTGGAGCTGTTGGGAAAGGCCCCCTCTGTATGTGCTGCTTTGAAATTCAGCTTCCTGGTACCTAAAGGGGACATTTTATAAACCTCATATATTCAGAGTAACTGTACAAAAAAAGCTCTCGAGGAGCCATGGCCATGCCGAGGACAACCGGGGCTGGGACTGCTCCTGCTCACCCTGGCAGGCGTCATCCATCCTCTCCTCCTCCACCACTCACCCGTCCAGAGTTAACCCACCCCTCTCTCTCCATCCCACCACCTCTCACCTCTCCTGGGAGCTGGCGTCAAAACTCACCCCCTCACTCCTGCCTCCTTCACCCCAGCCCAGGCGTGCTAGCTTCCAGGTGAACACGCCCAGGCCACCCATTCTCCAACCTTTCCTTCAACCCTCCTGCTACCACTGAGCCCTCTTCTTTCCCGTTTAAGTACTGCTCTTACTCTGCAGGCCCTTGCAACCCTCTTTAATTCCCTTTTCCCTTCTGAAGTTGGGCCCTCAAGGGCCACCAGTGACCTTCCAGTTGGGAAATGTAATGTCCCTTTATTCAGTCTTCAACTGTGTCAACTCTGCAGCCTTTGGCATTTCTGCCACCTGTTTCTTTAACGTCCTTCACTCTCCTGGTTCCCAAGACATTCTGCTCCCTCCGGCTCTCATCCTGATACTGTGACCACCCCTCTGTCCTCCTTTGACTCCTCTTCTTCCTTGGGCCCCCTGCATGTCATCCTCCTAAGCCCTGATCTTGGCTTATTTCCCACCTTTACCTTTCTTTCCCTTCCCATGATTTCAGCACTTACCTCTTTGTGTATAACTCTTAATGTTCACTTTCAGTTCTAAAGATACTATCGAGCGAGCAATCTCTATTTCCACCTGCCTCGCGGACATTTCCATTGTTGTCCTCCATACACCCCTCAAAATCAATAGGTACCAAACTGAACTCATCATTTTCCTTCCTAAATCTGCTGCTTCTCCTATTTCAGCTATTGGCACCAATATCCATTCCGACCCCCGCCCCAGTGACCTCAGTCACCTTCAGGCTAAACAACCCAGCACTGACCTTCCTCCTCTGTTTCCCCAGGTCTAATTATGTATTCAATGTCATCGGTGCCACCACTGCACTGGCTTTCTCTTAACCACCCCCTCCTCCCGTTCCAAACCACCGCCCCCCCCAGTTCAGGCCTCCCTGGCCTCTTCTCTGAGCGTGGCAGGCTAATTTACTGAGATATTAACTTGTGTTTTTTGTGTTGCCTTTTCCTTCTTCTGTTCCATGAAGAGGTGAGCACCTTGTGCATGCCTGGCCTCAGGAAAAGGTTCCTGGCTTTTACTGAAGCAAGCGCACTTAGGGCAACAAGCGGGGGCAGAGGATGCCTTTAAAGGAAAGATGAGCAGAGGAAAAGGCTTAAAAATAAGAGAAGTGGAATACTATTTAGCAACCAAAAAGTAATACCAAGCACAAAATAGAATGGACCATCAATTTATACAACAATATGGATTAAGTCTCACATGTACAATGCTGAGTAAAAGGAACAGGATATGAAAGAGCTTATACTGACTGATTCTGTTTATATGAAATTCTAGAACAGGCAAGCAAATCTATGGGGATGGGGCCCATAAGAGAGGCTGCCCTGGGAAAAGGAGAGGATTGACTGCAAGGGGGCACAGGAGAACCTTCTGGAGTGATAGGAATGTTCTGTATCTTGATAGGGGTGTGCTTATGTTAGCATTCAAGCAAACTACACATAAGTTCTGTAAATTTCACTGAATGCTATTTTAAAAAGAGGTCATAGACTGGGGGAGGATGAAGGGAACAACCCTGAGCCTTGCTATGGCAGCACGCTGGAGAGGCAACGCCACTTCACAGGAGATGGCTGCGTGGTGCCTCCAGGGAGCCTGGACCCAGCCTTGCTGGGCTCCCCAGGCTCTAAGCCACAGGGGTCTCCAGGCATCAGGGATGTCAGTGGCAACCATGATAGGGAGGAGATTAAGGGGTCCTTCCCAAGACTCCCAGACACCTAGGAATCTCTCTACATTCAAGAGCATCCTGGGGAAGGCAGGAGTACCAAATCATGACTGAGATTGAATGTCCTACAAGCCCAGAAGGATGGAACTTGAAACTCAACCTGAAGAAAATAAGGAAACGGGCATCTCTTGCACACCAGTCTTGGTTGACTGACAGTCATACCCCGTACGAATGTAAATGCTTCTAATTTTTCTCTCAATCAATTCTTTTCTTCCACTTCTGACAAACTAATCTTCCTTATCATAGTTTGGGTGATATCTTTCTCTGGCTAACACTTTCAACGATTCCCTATTCCTTAGGGAAAATGAAAATTGATATCCCTTGACCTGAAATTCAAGGGCCTCCTCTGTCTGTCTACCTTTCCAAACTCATTAGCCACCACTCCTCAGCAGGGGAGAAAGTGAGAGGACACTAGATAAAAAAGACTATTAACACCAGACAGAAGGAATTAAGTTTTAAATGCTTGTCCTGATGCTAGGAAGTCACACTCTGCAACATCATGCTTTCTCCACATACCACTTGACTCACGTTCAGAGAAAGTGAACAAATTTTAATATTTATCTAACCCAAATGTAAAAGTGCAAATCTCTAAAAAGCTGGGATTTGTTCCAACCATGTTTTTCATAATAGCCATGTACAGTAAGCCCTCAAAGGTATATAAGCTTGAGGAATAAGTGAGACAAACCCAGGCTTTGGGATGAGACAGACTGAGTTTGAATCCCTGCTCTGCTGTGTGTAGCAGACATTGCTGCTCGTATATGCAACAATAAACACATACACCTCTACCTCTTCCAGAGAACCAGGTTTGTTCTAGTAGGCCACACTTTTTCACTTGGACTCTCACTAAGCTAGTCTCTGAAATCCATCCAACATAGGATGGACACATGGTGCGGTCCTGACCATTGAGACACAAGAACTCTTCCAGTAGGCTTGTAGGAAAATTTTCTTTTTCTTACAAAGGGCCACCCAGGAAAAAAGTCTCTTCTTTTCCCAGATTTGATTGTGTCTGGGTATGAGGCCTGAGACAGCAACCACCATCTGTCAGCCAAGGGAGGAGACAGCCCAAGGACAGAGCCCCCATGCTGAGAACGGCAGAGAAGATGGGAAAACTGGGCCCTTAATGCTGCCAGTGGCACTGCTCACCTGTAGCCTGCTGTGATGTGAGATGACTTTCTTATTCATTAATCCATTTGAATCCCATTTTTCTGTTACTTGTACCAAAAAGATCTGACAAATGCACTCTGTAACCTTGGTCAAGTCTTTCAACCTTGCTAAGCTTCAATTTTTTCCTCTGTAAATGGAGTTAGTAATGCCCAATTCATGAGATGGTTGTGAGGATTAAATGTGAAGTATCTAAAACATTTTCTGGCACATTGTAGATGCTCAATAGATAGTAATTATATCTTTATCTATTTGGCAGCCTTGTTTTCGAGATAAACCCCTTTAAGAACTTTCTTTTATTAATCATTTTCAAATCCTATTTATCTTAAATAAATTAAAGAATTTAATCTTTCTGTGGAAAAATGATCAAAACTAGACTTAAAATCATGACTGGGAAGTTTAGTTAATTTTAATTTAACATGCGTGCTGCATTCAGGGCTTGGTGAAGTGTGCAGATTCTTCCTGTCAAATATGAGAAAAGGAGCTCAAGACAAAGGTCTGAGAATCTCCGGCAACACATCTGGTCCTGAAAATTAGACCCACTCCCCAGAGAGGGACTGGGCAGGCAGGACTTGGCAGAAGGTGTAGAAAGAGACCCAGCCAGGAAGAACAGCATCCTGGAGGCATTCCGTAGGAATGTGCCTGCAACAAGAGACTCCATCAGCAGATGCATAAGATGGTGATCTGTAAAGCAGTGGCTCCCAACTGGGGCCACTAAGGATAGCTACAGAGGGATAGTGTTTCCACCTCACAACGATTTCCTTCTCAAGAATGTGGTTTCTCTCCCTCCTTTCCATGGACAAAGGGAAGTGTTCAATTTGTCCCCAAACTCCCAGTCAGTTTGGTGGACTCCAAGAGAATATTTCCAGATGTTTGGAGATATCTGCATCTTCTCCTCCAGCTGGGTGTCAGGCCAGCCTCAGAGTTGGGCATATGGAAGGTAGATGAGATGGGCTTTGCAGGCGCGTGGGGCTGCCACAGCAGGACTGAGCTGTATGTGCTTCAGAGAACTGTGGGTCTGATGCCCCCAGGCAGCTGCCTCTCCCGGGAGGCTCACCACCGTCAGGGTCACCACCGTCAGAGGAGCCCAGGCTGGCTCCACTGTCAGCAGGGCCCACTGTTCCCCCATCTGGCTGTATTAAATCTATAGGATTAGGAACCAGATTGCCAGCAACTGATCCCAGAGAGGACAGCAAATTCCCCAATCTCTCACCACTAGTGCAAAAGGAGAAAGGAAGGAGGGAGAGCAGAGAGGAGAGAGGTCAGGCCCTGGGCCTCGTAGCCTCAAGTTGCTAGAGCAGCCCACCCAAGGTGAGCTCGTGGAAAAGGGTAGGAGCTCTGAAATGACTTGAGACTTCAATATTAATAACCTGATTAGAACACAAAATAGTGGATTGTAATGGATTTAACAGAGGAGAGAAGGGTTGTCTCCCTCCTGGTTCCTTCATACGAGTTGAGGGTGGGGGAATAAAACTGTTTCAGGTGTGTACATCGCTGAGGTGCTCTTGCTCCATCAAACCAGTAGAGCCTAGAGGGATGTGGGGACAGAAACACAGGTAAGTCCCTTGTTTCTAGCTCAAAATATAACATAGTGACATCCCCTAGGGACCAAATACCAGACAACAAAGCTGCAGAACTCTGTGTCAAGCAAGCATGAACTGAAGAGACCTGGGTGGAAAGAGGATGGGTTAGTTTAGAATATGGACTTTATCAAATCCTTTTTGGCTACTCAAAAGGCTTTTTCTATTACTTCGTACTTTTGCGGTAAGTTTTATCAACAGGTGAGGTCACTGTATACCTAAGTTTCAATTAAGGAAAAGTGTCACCGTAATTAGATCAATGGCATAGATCCACTTCCAGCCACTGGGAAGCAGAGACTCCTGTTCTCCATGAATCCTCTACCTAAAAGGCATGGCCTACCTTGAAGACACATTTAGTAAACTGAGGCTGCTTTTTCTCTACTGCTATTGATTAGTGGTTTTCCTGAACTATTTTTTATTAATGGTTTATTTCACCATGCCTTGACCAAATTAGTGGACAAACAAATGTAAACACACAAAGGTTTGAAAAACAAATTAGGTTGGGATAAGGAACTGTGCATTTACTTCTGCATATTTTCAGATGCAAATGACATTCTATATTTCCTTAGAGTAGAACCTGACAGCTTATGACATCTTTCAGTTCCTGTGCATCTATTTCATCTCTAACGATACAACTAACCAGGGGTTTATTTGCACTTACCACACATTATGGCAAACACATCTATCCATTGACATTTAGGTGACTGCAGACAAATGGAGCTATAAAAGGCTTCAATTGCACAGTGCCTCATTGCCTGAGGGTAATTTGCGTTTTATTAGGCAGAGGTGGAATTGTGATGAAGAGGATGCCACAGATAATGCCAAGTTGAAACAATCAGTTTCAAACCTGGGGAAAGTCTCAAGGAAGTAACTAAGATGGAAAGCTACTTTGATTCAATGTGGAAAGTATTTATTGAACATCTACTGTGTGCCCAACGTTGACCAAGACAATGAAAAAAGTCAGGTGGAATTTAAGCCTGGACTCCACCCTCCAGGAAGATTATTACTTTGTAGAAGAAAAATTTCTACACACAAAACCATTAAAAGTGAAAAAACAGGATACGGGGATATATGTTACATATATATTGTGTAAATACACACACATGTATTTAACGCTAAATTGAGAATTATCAAAATAAAAAAAATCAATAGTTTTCTTGGTCTCATATCTGTAATATCCAATACCGTTAAAAATAGTGACAACAAATAATTAATAAATTATTAATGCACTGCTTTCTTGAAGTGTTCCTGAATACTCAGTTAAAACCAGTTTCTCTATCCTTTTTTGCTTTACACTTGGAATAAACTTCTATCCTAGCATAATCAGCCCAAGACCTTCAGGAACAAAAATGACAAAAATGATCCACTATTATGAAGGCAACTGTACATGGATGAACCACGGAAATTATAAATTTGGGGGAAGGGTGGAACTTAAATGAATCAGTATTTCCATAGGCTCAGAACAAAGCAGGGCTGTGTATAAAGGGCTGAACATCAGGTCTGGTGTGCAAGTGGACCTAGACTCCTGTATCCTTGGAAACTACAAAGTTAAGACAGAGGTGAAATGTGTGTCCAAGAACCTGCATTTCCTTTGGGAATCGAGACCACGTCTCTATGTCAGAGTGAATTTTGTAAAAGTGGGACGTTTCTTTCTTACTGATAGAATTTTAAACAGTAAAATTTCTGATAGTCTATGGTATTAGAGAACAAAATTTCTCAGTAAGAAGGCAGTAGTCACTTGAAGGGAGTTATAACAAGTTACAGCTGCCCCCTGTCCTTGGGAGAAATAGTTTCTTGGCTTTACCTGTGTTTGATGAAGGACAAGGCAGATTTATACGTTCTCAGTCTGAGCTAAATTTTACTCTCTCACTTCTATTTCAACACTGCCCTGAATTTTGGTTAGTAATGTTCAGGACCGTCTCCATGCTAGGCTACAAATGGAAAGTGCTCTGTATCCCCACCATGGTCTACCAGTGTCTTCCATGTGGTAGATATTCATAAAAAATTTTTGGACTGAATCTGATTACCAAGAAGAAGCAATATTTCAAGTTCATCAAAGAGGGCATATCAGGCTCCAAAAAACTAAGGAAGTTAGGCCAAGTCCAGTGGCAGGTTAGGGAGCCCTTCTACAACTAAAAAAGCTTCCCACTTGCAAAAGTGAAGGCAAGCCCACTCTTCCTCTGGAAGAAACATTATTTTAACAGGATTTCAATAGGAATCCATTCAACAAAGTTGCTCCTACAAGGGGAACTTTTCAAAAGAAACAGGCAGCTATGCATGCAGGAGAGCCTTCTGTGTAAATCTGTTTACATAAACATGATACTTTCAAATCTGCATCTTTTAAATCTTGCTATTTTTATGGATGACAATCAGCCTTTTCTTTCTGTCTTATCCTACCCTAGGCACATATTAATTGCTTTAAAAGGCATAGCCTATCGAGTTTTTACGGGTCAAATAATGTATGTTCAATCATCTCAGCTCAAATATTATTAAACAATCGCACCCATTATAGAGAACATAATGAAACCATTTGGAATGGAAAACTGTTCTGAATCCCGCAGTATCCCTTAAGTAAAGGGCTTTTGTGTCATAGGAACACTTACCACTTCATCTCATCATGAAATGTTAACACACTGCAAGGAGTTGTTTGTAAATTGGTTGGGTGGGTGTAAACCAGAGAACAGACAGCACAAAAAGCTCTTGTTCACGAGAGTAAAGATATGAAACTAGAATCTCTCTAAGCGTTTAATAATTCTAGGGTAAATGTACTGGGATTTGGTGAACATGAGACTAAACGTCCCATCTGATAAAGCAGTTCTGCTCTGCACCAAATTTGAATCAAGGGTTCACCAGTAAACGTTCAGATTATAAAATGAAAACTAGATTCAGATTACTACATGAAAACCATTCTTAAAGAGCACTGCTTACCACATGTCCTGTTGATCAGCCACTTCTGGCAGAGCTGGCCCTTATTTCAGAGATGACACATAAGACATACATTCATAGGCAACAGTGATGACCAATGTCAGGAAGCCCTCTCTGTCTGAAAGACTGCTTTGTTTTTACTCAATGTGTGGAGCCCCCTCTTGAGGCCAGGAGCGACATCACACATGCATTACTACAGCTGCTGCTTAGAGCCAGGGGTGTTAAGACGTGTTAAAGCAGGAGTCATTGGCGTAATTTGAGATGCAGAGGGAAAGCTCCCTCTCTCTAAAATAACTCAAAGATACCTAAAATACTTTTGCACTGTCAGAACACATATTTATTCCATTTTTCAAAATACTTAACGAGCCCTTATTTGTATTTAAGCTTAGGCAGCTTTTAACACAATCCTAAGTGCCCTCCCCCAAACTCACAAAACCTGGGGTGAAGACATTCTTTAAGCATTAGCTTCAGTCTTGTGCTATCTTTTTGGAGTCCATTTTGCAGGTTTTATAAGGATACTCTGGGAGAATATAACAGCACAAGGAGGAAAGAAAGATGCTTGCTTTTTTGATAAAGTATAACTTCAGTTCCTTTGCTTGCTACTTAAGCTAAAATGGCCCACATCCACTTACTTAAGGAATTTTAACCACTTCCTTCTGCTATAGTTGCTGGTTTTTGAGTTTATAATGAACCCAAGGACAGCTGCTTGGAAAAGGGAAATGATCTATCCAAGGATGTAAGCGACACAGAGCACACGATGCCTAGATCTAAGAACACCATAAATTTCAGGATAGTTCTAGATATAACTTTATGATTTGGGTCATTAAAAAAAAGTTATTGACAATTTTCTGTGGGAAATAACCAACTTAAATTATTAGGATATAGAGGAGGGTATATCTTGAGTAAATATATTTTGGAATATAAAACCAAAATCACAATCCTCTTCCATGCTAAAGCTCACCTTAGAAAAGTATCTTGCGATCAGGACCCAATGGTCAGTTCTAGGCTAAAATAATAAGAGCAACTGGTTAAACTAATCCATGCTGTCAATTAATTCACTTTGATACATCTAAGACACATCACTTATGTAGTTCTAGATCACATGTAGCAAATATGGAAATAAATACTTTCTGAACTTTCTTTTCTGGAGAAGAAACCTTCATTTATAGTATACATATAATAAATGGATGAATGTGGGGCCTAGTTTATGAGCGCCTCAAATCTGCATAATGAATTAAAGGCAATTATCATGTCTGTGTAATTAAATAAGGGAAGGAAATATCTTACATTTTAGTTGACTTTGCAATTAACTTTGTATCTTTTCAACTGGAGAAACTGTACAAAGTCTAACCTTAAAGAAACATAGAGAACACTAGGAAGTATTGTGAAAACAGAACTTGAAGGATAAAAAAAATCTTAGAATGTTACCCAATCCCTTACCTCTCTTGCCTTTCCTTAATGCAAGAATGTGAACAATTTTGGTTCTGATTTTGAAATTTTAACATATTTTGCTGTGGCTTGAATATCCTTTTAAAGTTCCAGGATGCAAAAACCACGTCTGTTTTGTTTACCACTAAATCCCCAGCACCTTGAACAGTGTTTAGCTTATAGAATGTTCCAAATCAATACTGCTGATAAATAAATCCCACTATGAATTACTGTCACAATATAAAGAACATCTTTGTTTTTACTGAAGTCATGGGTGTATTGCTGAAAATGGCATGCTTTAAATGGGAAAATGAAATGTGTTATTTTCATAATCCTGATCCAATTTGCTTTTGATAGCAGCAAACCTGATTGAAATATAGTCTTTTATGGATGAGGGGAGAAAAGAGAGACATCTAGTGGATGGACTGAAGGACTAAGCTCAAAAGTCACATCAGCCACTCCTCTCTCTTGCTAAATGTCTGTGAAAAAGTCATTTGTCGACTCCGTGAAACAGGTCAAAGGCACGTAGCTACTTCAATTTCAAGAAGAATACTAGAATACTAATGACTGAATGAAAAATCTTCTCCTCGGTGTTTAAGAAGTCATTTCCTTCTCCTTGGAGGGGGAAAAAAAAGTACACAAAACCTCATTCATGCTTCCAGTACCCTGAGGAATAATGTCCAGAGAGTTGCAACTTTCCAGTTTATAAAGGTGAAGAAAGATAAATAAATAGGAAAAAATCGTACTGTTCAGACTAAATAACCCTATTTCTTTTGAGATACACCAGTGGCAGGTGAATGTAGACATTCAACTCAAATGTAATCTGAATGTGAGATCACTAGAGCACATCCTTCACCATGAGTTTATTAAAACACATACACCTGTAAAGGCTGATCCATTCTTTCAATGGACCATCTTGAAAGGGATGAATTTTAAGACAGCTATAAATGGATGTGCAAACAGAATTTTAATTTGTACCAATTATGTGACCTATTTTAAAAATACATAGCGCCCTGCCTATATTGTAAGTATTCTTTTTAATTACGGGATCAAAACATGATAGGATCAGAAATAGCAACTATTTCCACAAGTCCTTTTTGATCTAGATAACTTTATTCAACAAATATATGAGCATCTGCCACACCAAGCACTGTATTTTATAACATTATCACAAACTTCACTTTTATTTGTAGCCTAAAAAGACTTTCCCAGTTTTTTAAGCCAGTTGAGGTATTTTCCAATTCATAGAAAATCCAGTTATGTCTCTCTCTGTCAAGTTAAACTTTCATTTTAGTGAGATCAGAAATGAGGTACACAAATTTAGCACCAATTTGGAGGTATCTTACTTACGGCCAAAATGTGAATGAATTCAAGTATGCCCCTTGGCCTAGACCAGGCAGTTTGAAGTCCCAGTGGTTTTTCTGAATATGAAATGTCCTTTTTTTTCTTTTTTAAAAAAGAGTTCATTGCCTATTCATAAAGTCCAATCCAATATCAAACAGACTTGCTGAGTTTTAGGCTCTTGCTACTAGTTCAGTATTTTAGCCTGGTAACTATAGCACCATGCATGACTTGGTCATTTGGTATCTCCCCCTAGCAGCATCTAGTACAATAATGTTGCTATCAGCTTTCCTAATAGAATGGGTCAGAAAAGCTAAGAAATGTTGCCAAATCAATTTCGAAAAAAAAATTAATAAACCCTATGCTATTCAGTAAAATAAAACATAAAAAGAATCATTGCCAATAATTTCTATTCTGCCCCTACTCATGTGGCCTTTGCCAAGTCACTTAAAGTATTTGAGTGTTCCCTCTTCTGTAAAACATGAGTTGGACTAGACCAAACTACTGAAAATTCTATAATGCTATTGATGTCAACTGTGCGCGTGTGATTTCACCCTTAACTGCATCAATTTTTTTTCAGCCACTGTTTGAGGGTGGCAGATATCCTCCAATCTTCTCCCCTACTCTTCTCCAAACTTGCTTACAGTCCAACATGCTCCTCCCTCCCCCAATTGCTGTGGATACATTTAGAAAAAAGGAGAATGATGCAGTAGTTAAAATCCAGAGCTGGTTTTGAGGATGTCAAATATGGGCATATCTCAGGCATTTAAACAGAGCAGCAACAGTTATTCAAAAATGGTGGAGAAGTTACTTAGGCAAAACACATGTTAACTAATTGTGAAGGTAGCATATTATACTATGAAGATGAATCTCTACAATGCAATGGCTGTCAGGATTCAGAGGTGATGGCGAGCCTATATAAGGTTTGGAACTACCTCTTTAATTATTTTTATTTGAAAGAGTACCTGAATGCTGTTTCAGAGACCAATGATGCAATTAGGATCTAGATGTACTACCGCGAGAAGGTTCTTGGGAACAACTAATCTGAAATTCTGGAAGTAGAAGTCTCTTATTTCCTCTATTATCTCAATAAAATTTCCAATTTTTAAAAAATAAATAAATAAATAAATAGGCTGGGCGCGGTAGCTCATGCCTATAATCCTAGCACTCTGGGAGGCCGAGGTGGGACGATTACTTGAGATCAGGAGTTCGAGACCAGCCTGAGCAAGAGACCCCATCTCTACTAAAAATAGAAAAATTAGCTGGGTGTTAGGGTGCACTCTGTAGTCCCAGCTACTCAGGAGGCTGAGGCAGGAGGATTGCTGGAGCCCAGGAGTTTGAGGTTGCAGTGAACTATGATCACCCTCTTGCACTCTACTCGGGGCAACAGAGCAAGGCTCTGTCTCAGTAAATGAATAAATAAATAGATAAATAAATAAAGTGGGGTTATGGTTTAAAATTAGTATTTGGTGTGCTCCTGAAGTTTTTACTTAATGATAAATGTTACATCAAACAAATGAAGAAAGTAGTATAATTCTACAGTAGGATCTGCCTTATTCTTTTGGTATTTCCAGTGCCTTATGTAATGCTTGGCATATAGCAGCACTTCAGTAGATGTGTTTGATAGATTAATGAATGAATTGTTCCTGAAGTAGTACTGATTTCCTATAGCCAATGATCAAGCTTGCAGCCAGGCTAATGTGGCCTTAGCCTCTTGGCACGGGGTTTACTGGTGTTACTGTCTCAGCCAATTTATTTTTAAGAGACAGGGTCTTGCTCTGTCACCCAGGCTGGAGTGCAGTGGCATGATCATAGCTTACTGCAACTTCAAACTCCTGGGCTCAAGCGATCCTCCTGAGTAGCTAGGACTATAGGTGTGCACCACCACACCTGGCTGATTTTTTTTATTTTTTTGTACAGATGAGGTCTTGCTATGTTTCCCAGGCTGATCTTGAACTCCTGGCCTCAAGTGATCCTCCCACCTCGGCCTCCCAAACTGCTGGAACTATAGGCGTGAGCCACCCACCACACCCATCCCATACCCCCACTATATAACTTTCACCTTACCTAGCTGGATTTCTCACTCTAAACACCACCACCATCTTTACCAAGAGAAATACTAAGCTCAATAAGATATTTTTCAAATCATATCTGGGCAAAATATTCCTTGCTCTTCAAAGTGTGCCTTTACTATTAGACTAGCCTCTAAACTCAGGAAAGAACATTTATCTTTATACACAGTGCTTGAACCACAGTAGGCAGTCAAGAAATGCCTCTGAGATTGAAGGCCCAAAATTTGATGCAATATATAGGTAGTATAAGTGAGTATCAGTGCTTGAACAACAGTGAAACTTTATTTTGATTCAGCATCTTCATTTTAATGTAATTATAAAAGTCACCAAAAATGACAGACCACTGGAAAACATTAAATAATAATTTGCTCAATCACAATGAACAGAATAATACCATAGACTTCTTTCTAATTTTTCATTTTCTTCTTTCAGGTTTTTTTTTTTTTCAGTTGTCTTATTTTCTAAATCATTTATTTCTATTCTTGTTCCTTTTCTTTTATTGCTCCTGTGACCACTGGAGCAACAATAATACAATCCTTAACTCAAATAGCTTTCATTTAATTTCAGCTCCCAAATTCCAAATGCATCAGCTAAACTGGGATGTGGCATGAAGAATACCTCAGACAACCACAGATTTTATTTTATTTTTGTTAAGATTCTATCAAGACCAAGGCAAGTTATAATAAAAATTCTGCTATACTAGAAAATAAATTATGTGGAAGAGGTATGACCATTTATATAGTATTGAGGAATTATCAACAATAAGTAACAGAAATCTTTTTTCACTGAAGTCCAAAAACCATCCCAGATCTAAAAATTCTTGCTGAAGGTCACTCAGGATATGGATCTAATATAAAAACAAAGTATTTACTTTCAGGACTTGTTGTGAAAGTTCACATAACTTGTTGATAACAATTCTCTCCTTGGCCAACTGTATATATCAAGTGCTATTACACCGAAATATGTTCTAAGACAGAAGATTCTAATCTGAGTGGGAAAATGTTTCACTACCAGAGTTTGCATATATTTCAGATTATATGTATTCTAGCTAATATATTTAGTGCCCATTGACCTGAGTTGGGAATCTGAGTGCTAACAGTTAAAGAAGAGACTTCAGAGGGCTATCCAAGGTATTCATGCTTGGTGATTATGAACTACAAAAGATTAGGAAGAATGGGTCACAGGAGGCAAAGGTGGGCTGGTAAGAAAAGGAGGAAAACACTGGACTTTATTAGTGACAGATTAATCCAGTATAAAGAGGAACAAAGACATTCTTTACAATGGTACAAATAAGCTTTTACAATATAATTTTACAAATACTCTGGCACCATCTTTAGGATTATTTGAAAAAGGAAGAAAGTTTCTATTTATATAACTATTTGGACCTCTCTGTAGAAATTAAGAATAAAGAGTATAATGACCTACTATCCCCATATTTCATATTATTTCTGAAGATATTTCTAGAAATATCTGCAAGAGCATCTATTTTGACCTGTTTAAGTAGCTTTGAAAACAAAACAAAAAATTGGGTTGGGGACCTGAATAGATAACCACCTTATCTCTTATTAGAAAAGAAGATCGGTCAGAAGAGGGTGATTACTTACAGTATATGCCATGTATTACTCTTTAAGGGTTAAGATGTGAAAAACTGCTTACATTTCAAAAAGTAGGTATCAAGTTAGGTAATGATCAGTGATTTTATTTCTGTCCATTACTATTTCCCAATTGATCAGAGCCTTGCCTATTAAAAAAGATAAATTAGATAACATCTTTATGAATCAATGGATTTTCCTGTTGGTTTTGCAGTCAGAACCTGCTAATAAAAAACCAAAAGCTAGGTTCTATTCTTACAACTCATAGAAATTGCAGTATAATCCAGTTTAACACCTCTGCTCTATATATAAATTGAATTAAGGTCCAGAAAGTTCAAAGAATTTGTCCAAGATTATACAAATATATTTTCCATGTTTTAACAAAAAGCAAAGTTGAAGGAGCTGTATCATCAATTAGTAAAACCAGAATATTTCAGTCACTGGCCTCAGTTGGTGCTTTTCCAATGTACCATGCTTATGCTGCTTGATATTTAATCAGTTGTTACAGATTTTATTTCATCTTGGCCAACCTCTACACATATACAACTGAAGTTGCTATAAGTTGAAAAAATGATATACAATCAAAAGAGAGATATAAAGAAACAAGAGTACTGCTTCTATCATATTACAGTTCACTCCTCTAAAAGCAGAGCAAAAGGGATCTTAGGAAAGATGCAAGAAAGGTCGGAGTCTTCTTATTTCCCAAATAAGTGTAAGCTTAAAGGAAAGTTTTCGACCTTCATGTTTTCATATTAAACAGTTAAGAACACCTGTGTATAAGTATGCCTGAGATTGTAATCAAACGGCTTTATAAACATGTCTTTCTAGGTTATTC
The DNA here is from genome assembly GCA_023783475.1 of Daubentonia madagascariensis. NCBI lineage: Eukaryota > Metazoa > Chordata > Mammalia > Primates > Daubentoniidae > Daubentonia > Daubentonia madagascariensis. The sequence goes on along the minus strand of JAKFHU010002088.1, from coordinate 71,528,518 downwards.
ATTTATTACCCAAACATCCTAGGTGGAAAAGACATATTTAAGACAATGCTAACAATACTTAATTGGGCCAGGAGGATGACATCTTTACTGCTTATCAATGTAGTTCTGTATCAAAAGATCTTTGAAAAAGCAAAGTGTAGAACAGTATATACACAGTAAGTTCCTATTTTTGTAAAATAAGGGAGCTATGTTTATTACTATCTGCACAGAAAATTATAAGGAAAAATAAGACATTCCTAGTCATGTGTGTAATGATGAGAAAATGAAACAGGCTAGAGTATGAAAGAACCCTGCTTTCACTATCTACTCTTTGGTACTGTTGGAATAGTTTTTTACCATGTTCATGAAATAATTTTTCAAGTAAAAAATGAGATTGTTGATATTGATGAATGCTACTATTACTACCGTAGGACAGTTTGTCTTTTACTACCACACTCAAAGAATTAAGATTCACATAAATGATTAGTAAGATTTTAAATATTCAGATTCACTCTAAACAAAAGCTAAAGTTACTCCCCAGTTCTACCTTTATAGTAAAAACAAACAACAAAAACACTTCAGTGTTCTTTAACTTTTGAATAGAGGTATTCTAATCCTAACGTTTTATTTCCATGAATAACAGAATTCAAGCGTTCGCTGATATTGCTGCTAAAAAGCCTATAAAACATTTCCTATTTTACCCTTCTATAAATAACTGGTAAATTTTCAAGTTCACAAGAAATTTTCTGCCATATACATTATAGAGATTTCAATGACTCCCATATTTCAACAGAAACAGAAATCATATCAAACACATAAAACAAAGTAGAATTACACTGCTTAAAAAAAAAAACATTAGAAAAGGTAATTCAGTTTTAATTTATTTTCATCACTTTTTCATGATGATCCAGATATTTTAAAATGCAAAGAAAATTAACTTTCAATGATATGTCAGGGACTGGCACTAAAAAAACTTTTCAGACTGCAAATGAGTTATACAAATGAAAATATCAAATGGAGATCCAGTTATCAAAATGAAAGCACTCAACATATTAAAAGTTCACAAATATTTGTGTAGAGCACATAAAAAAGTCAGCTTGCTAACCAACTCTTTTGATTTTAAAGAACTATTGCAGAGGTTTGAAGAAAATAGATTTATTAGTTAACTTATAAAGATATTAAAGAGCTTGAAACAAGTATTAAAAAGAAATCTGTGCCTTTATTAGAATGTCATTAGGTTTTAAATATGCCAATTTCGGTAATCACATTATTGTTTTGTTTTGTTTTTTTAATAAGAAATGACACTATAGAACTGCAATACTGGTCCAACAGTCTTCTTTACTTCTTTACTTTTCTTTTAAAGCAAGAAACAGAATGCGAGTAATCAGAAAGCACTAGCAGGCATCAGTTAATCCAAGATACTAGCTCTTAATTCCAAAAGCACTTGCAAAGAAAACCTTTTGGGGGAAAGGGGTGAAGGGGGATGGAAGCACTTCATAATAACTGGAATCCCATGAGGGTGTATGCCAAGTCTCATGAGGCTATTTTTTTAATTTATCCTTTGCTTGGGCATTTTTCTTTCCCTCAAATACTACAGTTTTTCTTTGACTTTTTTTCCTCAAAGTATAAAAAGTATGAAATATAAACAAGCTCTTGCATTGCACACTTAGAAGTATACAATTCAAGCATTATAGAGCTATCTACACACTGATAAATCCCATCAAATCTTGGATAATTCATTAATATACAAAATATCAGGGCACAGAAAGAACTAAAACCCACTTCTTTTTGTTACACATAAGATTCAAATATTCAATCTAAAGAAAAACACTTAATCATTTTTACTCTCTTCTACATCTCATGTCGATACACTTATTAAAATATTCCTGTATAATAATGTTTGGTCTTACTATTTCAAGTCAGGTTTAAAACCTCAAAACCAGCCATCCAGACAAAACAGGTAATCAGAAAGATTATCTCTTCCCCACCTCCCTAACCCCAATAACTATGAAGTCAGTTTTACGACATGACTCCAAACACTGGATTGTGACGACAAATGCTAGGTCCGATTTCTTCATAATCCTTTTTGGTGTGGCATACTTGGTAGAACTCAGGCTGAAAACAAAAATATATATTTTTATAAAGGTCAAAAATCTATCATCTTTTAATATACTTTAAAAGAGATGCTTTAAAAATAGATGTTAAATCTAAAACGTTTATTATTAGTCCATCAGTGTTACTTAAAGCTTAGATATTCTAGCAGCCGTGACTTAAAATCTGCTATAAATCTTTATCAGAACTGGAAAAGAGCATTTAACTCATTCCCCCGCCCCCCATTCTCCTTTCCAGCACCTGTTCCCCCTAGGATTTTGAAATTTTGAGGAATAAAATGTTCTGCAATGTTCAGTCTGTACTGCTGAGGCTTTCCCACACTTTGCATTGAACCAATAATATAAAGAAGCAGCATTAGCCTAAGGTACAGATAAACTATTCCTAGTCATGCTATGACTAATTTTTATCTAGTTCTAAAAATTTCTAGATCATCTGCCTTTCCTCCCTCAAGATCTGGTAAAGACAGACTACTCCACGCTCTGTGTTACCTCATTTCTCTGGGCAAAGTTACAAACTCAGCTAGGTTATATGGCACAATTGAAGATAATTAAAATTAATAAAGAAAGTAAATTTTAGCTCCCATTTTTTAAATGGTTTTAAATTCATTTAAAGTTGTATAATTATTCAATAATTCAGATAAAAGCTCCTTCATTTTAATATTCCATGCACTAACCAGGACAATGCACCAATATTTACTAGGGTAATGATATTATAATAACCTTTTAAGGGGGCTTTAAAGACATTTTGATTTGAGGACAGCGTTCTTAGAACAATTCCCTTTACTCAGTTTAGAACACCCTAATTCCTATGCAATGAAACATAATTTTTACCTTAATGTTTTAAATATTTGCACAGAAAAAAAAAAATGACCTTGTTACCACAGCTTTAAAAAAATTTTCCCTACAGATAAATTTTAAAACATGGTATAAAATGCTCCCTCTAAAATAATGTCTAGCAAGCTGAAAAATATATATGACCATTAAATTCAAATAACTTCCTGTTTTTAAAATACTATGTACATATGTATACAATTTTAAGTTTCCTATGCTATACTTTAAAAAATTTAAAAGAATATGCTTTGTTCTTCTCTAAGTACTGATGGACTCGTCTACATTAAAAAAAAATCATAATTTAGAAGTAAGCCTCATCACACTCACCGTGGAAGCCAGCATCGATCCTCCAAACCAAACTGCATATCGCTGCATGTGGTGTGTAATGACTTGTACATCAATAGGTTTTGGCTAAAAAAAAGACATAGTAAAATCATTTCAATAGTAAATTCAAATAGCAATTTCTCTCATTTAACTTTAAATATACATAAACAAAATTAATACTTATACTAAATTCAGGTGACATCTTATAAATCAGAAACAACTGGGAACACTGTGGAAAAGACAGGGATGAGAATAGGATAGAATGGATGGAAGGAAAATAACAGTGAGCATATATTTTATACAGTTCTGATTTTTAGAACCATGCTAATGTTTTACATATTCAAAAATAAATAAAACTTTAAAAGAAGGGGATGTGCATGGGGCAAAACAGAATACAATAGAAATAAATAAACTAATTGTATTTTATAAAAAACATAACTACACCAAAGCGAGGGAAGAGATAACCCCATTAACTTGTGAACACAATATTGAGAATCTATGCCCTCAGGCTGAAGAAAACAACTAAGCAAATATTGAACTCTAGTTAGCAGGTCTATTGTTTACAGTGGTGTGGATTAACAATTCTGGAACTATTAAATACATATTCCAGAATTAAACAAAAACATAAATCTATTGTGGATAATAGGAGCCACGTTTCTCACCGTCAGAGAAGGGCACTACAATATGGAAAGGCAGAAAGCTAGAATGAACCCTCTGGTATTCTGGCACTGGAGGCATCAGTATAAATTCATGGTTCTTAATTTATACAGAGAACTAGATATAGATGTGCACACACATATACCCCCACCTCTGACCACCAAGAAGGCCTAGATGTGGTAACATCCCAATAGCAGTGAGCATACTTAGTGTCCAAAACCTGGTTTCTTAATAACATTCTCCACTAAAAGGAACAAGGGTGTCTTGTGGGGGCGGGAGAGGAGAAAGCAGGAGAGGAGCTCATTTCAGGGCCAGAAAAGAGAAAGAACAAGATCAGCCTGAAACATCCTACTGTGCCAGGAAGTAAGGAAGTACACAAAGAAGAGTGGGGCTGCATCAGAAAAACATAAGAGCCACTCAGCTCCCACTGGCCAAGTCTGAAAAAATCTGAGCATCAAAATTAATGATATTAATGGTGTTAGTGCTATTATGATAGCACAATGATATTAATTATATAGCTCATGAAATAATATGAGAAATCAGGAGTTTATACAGATGTTTGTGAAAGAATGAATGAATGTGGGAGAGGGGGAAACTCTTCCTTACAGTAAAATGAGACTAAGAAACACTGAAGGAATGATGGAATTTGTAAAATAACATTTGGCAACTACCACAGTAATAACTATTTTAGGAAAGAATCACAATGGATGCTAAAACCAGTGGTTAAAAGTTTAATGAGAGACAGGACAGTTACATAGTCTGAAAGTTTCTCCCCATAAGATTCTTATTAAATATAAAGGAAAAAATAATAACATATATTAAGGAAACCTGGCAAACACAACTTTAACCAAGTGCTCAAAGTTAATGTATGGGACAAATCATATCACGTGTCTATTGATACAATGCACTAAAAATGATACAATATTACTTCTGTGGTATCACTGCCAAAAGTACATAATCAGAACCTAATCATGTGGAAATATCAAACAAACCCAAATTGAGGGACATTCTATAAAATAAACTTCCTGTACTCTTCAAAAATGTTAAGGTCAGGAAAGAAAAAATGAGTAACTGTTCCAGATTGAAGGGGCACAATAACTAAATGAAACATGCGATTCTTGACTGGATCCTGGACCAGAAAAAAAAATTTACTTTGTTTTCCTTCTGCAATAAACAATATCAGTGAAATAAGTGGTAAGGTTTGAATATGGTCTATAGCTAGATAACAGCACTATATCAAGGTTGATTTCATGATTTAGCTAACTGTAATGTTCTTGTTTTTAAGAAATACACTAAAATATTTAGGGGTAATAAACCACCACATTTTCAAATTATTCTATGTGTGTGTGTATGCACACACACGCACACACATGTGTAAGCATATATTTATAGAAACAACGACACAGCAATGTGGTAAAATGCTAACATTTGGGGAATCTAGGTCAATGGTATATGAGAATTCCTTCTAGGTTTTGCAACTTTTCTGTAAGTATGAAATTATTTCAAAATAAAAACTTTTAAAACTTACATCTCATGAAAAGTTATGACATACATTTTTACAAAAAAAAAGCTGGTTGCCATTAAAAACTACAGATTAAAGGAGAATAAAGCCAGATATAGATACAGATATATAAAGACATGTTATGAAGATCTATAAAAGTTACTATCAAGTAAAATTAAAGTGAAACAGGCAAAGTCCTCCAGAATACAGTTTTCCAATACATGATGAGCACCCCAAGTCTGAAAATCCAAAATGCTCCAAAATATAAACACCAACATGATGTTCAAAAAAGATGTTCATTGAAGCATTTTGGATTTTGGATTTTTGGTGTAGGGATTCTGAACCAGTATATAATGCAAGTATTCCAAAATCCAAAAAAATCCATCTGAACCACTTCTGGTCCCAAGCATTTTCGATAAGGGATACTCAACCTATATCTTTAGATATGCCAGTACAGTGCTGACTTCACTAGGGAAACTCGTTTTTTATTTACAAATGTACAAGAAGCTTTAAAATATGTTAAATATTCTTAGTTTATTAAAATATTATACTCAAAAACATATAGCATTGTTTTTTCATTTGATGTATCTGTAATGAGTCATTAAAAACAACTACTTATATCCACAACCAGACTATTAAAGACAGTCAATCTTTTAAGTGTTCTAACAAAAAATTGGAAAAACTCACAACATCCACTATGTTCACATAATCAGCGTGATTAGTATTATTCCCCGTACAGAGAATTTACAACTATACTTGTAAAACCCACTGACTTTTTTTTATGTAGGTAGGTAGGTAGACAGGTATGTGGGTAGGTGGGTGGATGGATGGGTAGATGGATGGATGGGTGGGTCGGCTGGTTGAGAAAGGGGTGCAAAAACAAAGTCAACATTTTAAAAACCTGTTACATGAGCAGACTGCCTGAAGTGTGAAGTCATGCCATTATGCATACAGCTTAATAATATTTTGCCTTCCACCCAAAACATATACTTTTTTACTGCACTTCTAGGGATAGATTTATTTAAGATAATCAAAGTATAGGTGCTGACAACAGTGGGCTGTCATGCAATTTCTCAACAAGCAGCAAACTCAAAGAATGTCATATTATACTCTACTTTGAGGTACTTCTGAATAATTGTGGTAGTCTCAGATGGAGCTCTGATTCTTGGTAATTTTCCAAGAATGAAATGTGTTTTATTTAGCAACTTATCTCTGAATCAATGTTTTGCTTCAATATTTAATAAGGATCAAAAAAAATTTACCGAAAATACGTCTCACAGATACAGAAAGCAGACATCAGAGAATTTAAAATTAATTTTCATTTTTTGACATCAAGCCCAAAGGTCCAGGACATGTAATATAAAGGTCACTTTGTTAAACCACCAATTTGCATGCCATGAAGCTGCTATGTGGGAGCTAGAGTCAGTTTTTGAAAGCAGGCTTGACCATTCAACATCAGCATCTCTCTCAACTCTGCTTTGTTGTCCTTCTATAGTGGTATTTAAAATTTTGTTGATCCGCAATGAATTTTATTGCTGGAATATGCAAAGAAATCTACTATATAGGTTATTTATGAGATATCAAAAAAATCTTTCTCACAACTATAACTAAGAATTATTTTCCAGAAATGCAGGCAATATTCTAAAAGAATCAAATGACCCAGAATATTATAGACATGAACCTGTAACATTAACCACTTTCCACGAGAATACCTGATGGGTTCCTTTTCTTTTCCTAAGCAAAAGCAAACATTGGCAAACATTTCCCACCTCCATTATAATAATCAAGACACCCTTAACCTTCCCACCAATAAGTGAGAAAACCAACCTTCAATCTACCGCCACTCAATTCCTCACTTAATTTCAGCCTGGCATCGACAGTTCTTTTCAAATCTCTTTGCAAGCGACGTCCAAAGTCCCTGAACATGGTTGAACCTCCAGAGAGGACAATATTCTGTATTAGTGGAGAAAAGTAAATAAATATGACCTTTATTTAAAAAGAAAGAAAAATTTTAAGACATAATAAATAGTACTAAAATTCTATTACATCTTTTTTAAGAGAAGTGTTTAATTTAACATTCAACAATGGACAGAAAATAAAGTTTTTAAAAGTATACCTTGAATAACAATTTTGCTATAAATACTGACCTTGTAAAGAGGACGTCTGACATCAATAGGACAATTCTGAATTACTTCATCTACAACTTCTGAGATAGGTTGTGTAAAGTCTGGATTGGCAAACTGAAAAATAATCAAGTTGGATATATGTTAGAGATCAGATCACTACTGACAAATACAATAAAAAGTTATGAAAAAAAGTTTTCAGTTTAAAAACAAGAGAACTTTTAGAAACTATAAATTATGGTCTCTAACATTCAAATTACAGACACTGAAATCAGAGATTTCAGAAGAAATGCAAACAAAATTATGATATATACCATTTCATAACTATCAGAATAGCAAACATGTAAAGGCACATATATACTATGAGCTGGTAAAAATGTAGGTAAATGGGAACTCTTGCACATAGCTAATGACAGTATACATCGAAGTAATCACTTTAAAAAACAATTTGGCAATACCCAATAAAATTTTTAATGCACATACTAGTAAATCCACTTCTCAGAACAAACCCTGAAGGAACTCCCCACACGTGAGTACTATTACATAAAAGCATACTCGCTACAGCCTTGTAGATAAGAGCAAAAACAATCCATAGGTCCATCAGTAGGGGATGAAATAAACAAATGTTATGTGGTCTATCCTCATTATTCACAAATGCCATATTTGCAAATTTGCCTACTCATCAAAACTTACTTATAACCCCCAAATCAATACACAATCATTGATGTACATGCACATGTGTATAGCAATGAAAATTTGAGTCTACCAATGTGCACATTTCCAGTTGAGGTCGAATATGGTGACCCTTTGCCTTCTTGTTTCAGCTCTTATACTGTGAACAAGTGTCCTTTTCACAATCTATTTAGTGTCATAGTTTTCATTATTTTTTGGTGATTTTGCTGTTTAAAATTATTTCCAAGCATAGTGATGAAGTGCTGTCCAATGTTGCTAAGCACAATAAGGCTGTGATGTGTCTTGTAGAGAAAATGCAAAGTTATCTTATAAATAGCTTTGTTCAGGCGTAAGTTCTAGTGCTTTGGCTGTTAGTTCAATGCTAATAAATGAATGATATATACTAAATAAATTGCTTTTAAAACAGAAACACACATAAAACAAGGTTATACATTGATGGGATGACTAAAATGTGACCAGAGGCTTGCAGAAACCTAACCCTGTATTTCCCCAGGAGCAATGGTGCAGTATTCACTAATTCAGTGTTCTCAAGGACTTTCTGGAATATCTACTTTGAATAATGAGAATCAACTGTATATTCATGATGATATACCATAGTCCAAATAAACATACTGTTTCCAAATAGCTGACATTTAAAAGAAAACTCATTTTTAAAAAGCTAACTTTAAAAAAACTTGAATGATTCCACATATTTTAATCTTTGAAAATACATATTTTTTGGATACATGTAAAAACTTGGACTGGATATACATCAAATTCACATTAGTAAATTTTCTTCTTCCTCAGGAGAAGGAAGAAGAAAGAATGAAAAGGAAGTAGAGAAAGAAAAGGGTCTGGGGATGATACTATTTCTTAAAAAAAGAAAAAACTCAATATAATAAACATGAAAATATTAGCATGTGCTTATTTGTCATGGAGGTAGGTACATATGTGGTCTATAGCATACTTTTCAGATTTTCTTTTTTTTTTTTTTGAGACAGGGTCTCTCTCTGTCGCCCCAGGTAGAGTGCAGTGGCATCATCATAGCTCACTGCAACCTCAAACTCCTGGGCTCAAGCGATCCTCCTGCCTCAGCCTCCTGAGTAGCTGGGACTACAGGCGTGTGCCACAGCGCCCCAGCTAATTTTTCTATTTTTAATAGAGACGGGGTCTTGCTCTTGCTCAGGCTGGTCTCGAACTCCTGAGCTCAAGCAATCCTCCTGCCTCAGCCTCCCAGAGGGCTAGGATTGCAGGCGTAAGCCACTGCACCTGGCCAGAATTTATTTTTTTTAACAGATTGTTTAGGTAGGTAGATTTGAGATGGAAAATTATTTCACAGTTAAAAGCACTATGGAATGGAAATAACAAAAATAAATTATTAAAAACAATATTAATGGACATTAATATTTATAATAATGAGGCCTTATACACAGAAATAATATTAGGGAAGGCCTCCTTTATTTTTATATGCACACATATGACTCTCCTAAACCATACTGAACATTTCCTGAGAGTAACTACAAAAAAGGAAAACATGGAAAAGTCTTCAAATGCTAGATCTGAGAATTAAACTTAAATTCTGAAACAAAGATCTCATTTTACTAAAAGTTTCCAAAAATGTATGTAATTTGCCATGCATTGCTCTTTTTATAATTGAAAAGGAAATTCTAGTGGGATTTTTCCTAGCTTAAAAATGAAAGGTCAAAATCCAGCTCTAATTAGTCAAAAATAAACAAGTGTAGTTTATTAAAATGCATAAAATTTAAAATACTGTCTACCTCTCTCGGCCTCTCATTTTTATTGTCTCGCCCCAGTGGGAAGACACAATATTCCTTTGTTTATTAAACTGATTTTATAAATGTATTGATAATTATTAGGCATGTGTCAATTTTTTTCCAGTTTTTAAGATTAGTTTTAAATTTTTTAGAGGCTGTGCATACAATGTTACCAAAGTGAAGCCTAATGATACAAAATCTTTTAATTTAGATGAAGCAAAATATCACTATTCTACTGACCCCTATTACCATATAAAAGAAAAGAAACTGACAACCAAAATTTATCTTTTTGGAGCATGCTGAGGAGTGTACCTAAGGAACTCTAAGAGGGATACACAGTGAGTATAGAAGTGTGGCTCATACTGAAAACCTTGACAGCCCAACCTACAGACTAGGGTTTGTCTTACCTGTCAGGGATATGGGGAATACAGAACAATACAGATTAATTCAGCTGGCTCTATAGGTCATTTAAAAACAAGCTCATGTGCAGGCAGAGAATGGTTTAGTTACTGACTAAGTGAAAGAAGAGAAGCGGAATCCTAAAAAATTTATTTTCCATGATTACATTAATGATCTTGGACAACCTTTCGTGGCTTTAGACTGTGAAATCTCTAAAGAGCCTTTAATTCTCAAAATATTATGCTTTTATGATCCCATAGTGACACTTAAATCTGAGAATCTGTCATTTGCTCTAACTATAAAAAAAAAAGATTTAATTCCCCCAAATCTGGACAGAGAATATTAAAAATTTGACAATAATGTGTTCTATAATATTCATTTTTTAAAATGTTAACAACTGTTAATGCAGAACTTGTAAAATCTCTGTATTGTTCTTTGTTGGCCATACTCTTCAGTATTTATCTAAAATAATAGCACACACAAATTAGCCTTCCCATAATCCTTTCCCTACCTATAAGATAATTTATTTGCTACACCATGAGTAAGTAAAAGGAAGGAATACGGTCATTCATTCCTGTATCTGTGTCCTTTTCATAGTAGTTATTAGGAATGCAAGAAAAAAAAATTTACAGAACCTTTAAATATTTGTACACTCTGGATCCACCCAAAGAAATTCTGATTTAGAAAGAAATGAAGTCTGACTTAAGCATATATTTGAAAAAAGTATAGGAACTACTGTGCTGCAGAACCCCAAATGAGAACCAGGTCAATAATACGTAGCAAAGCAGCAAGCAATGAATATGTAGTTAATAAATGAATAAAAAAAGAATTAACAATAAACAAATTAACAATAAATTGTTAGAGATTATTCAATACTTTAACACTAATAGGTTCAATGTAGGTTCCCTATTATTTTTAGGCCTTTTCTTTCACTTTCAGAGAAAGGGTCAGTCTTGCCTCTTAACTGCTCCCTGATCTGGTCTTCAGATTACTGATGCTAAGAACATTAGAAGAGACTATCAAGGGAGCCTCTATCTTTTCTGTTCTCTAAAAAATGTAGGGAGTAGCAAATATACACAAGTAAACATAGTCCAAATCTTTCCTATACCTGGAAATTTACTAAACAAGCTTTAAAAACTTAGGATGGCTTTATCAAAAAATTTAATTTCCTTTAAAAAAAAAATAAAAGAGCCAAACCCACTCCTTCTAAAAATAATTCTTTCTAGTATTTGTGATGAACTTAGCAGTGCAAAAATAAATTTCCCTCCTCTTTCATACATTTTATCTTCAGTATTCAAGAACTGGCCAGTTCAGATGTCCACAATTTCATCTTGCCAAAACAAAAAACCAAGTGAATCCTTCAAATGACAGAGGAACTAGGACACAGAAGTATCTAAAATTACAGGAAAAAAAAGAATCTTAGAATTCACTTGGGAAGTGACACAGTTCAAATAATACAAAAAACAGGTCTATTCTGAGAAAACATGGTGAACTAAACACACGTATCTAATTTTGTTCTCTCCCAAAACTCTACTAAAAGCACCACTAAAGACAATTCTTAAAAAGGCATAATCCAAAAAGTAGAGAGAAAAGAAAAGGAAAACCAGCAATGAAATCTGGTAAGCTGGAAAGCAGATGGACAAGACTTTGCAGATACTCTAAAACACTTAGTAAGTCATCAGTGATATAAAATAAGTCAGAAACCAATCTATTTTATATCACAAATCCCCCAAAGAACTAACTGCCCCTAGTAGCTTTGAGATTGAGGTAGAAGGATGGCAAACTGGTTGAAAGTCCCTCTGAGAGGCTCTTAAAGCCCCAGATCCTCTCCAAAGAAGTCCATAAAATGCCTCCTCCTCATCCAAGGAGAAAAGTGGTTAATCTATTCGGTAAAGAGAAGAAAACAGGGTTTCCAGGACTCTTACACACAGCTGAAAGTAATGAAATGGGGATTTTAAGCGAAGGTATGCAGCCTGCTGCTTACACACACATGCTAGTCTCTTCCCTACTTTGGCTGTCAGCCTTTACCCAGCAGGCAGGAGTCTTCTCTGGGAACTGGACTACCCAAAAAGACCTAAAGAAACACATATAGATACTTACCTGGCAGGGGAGACACCATGATCATGAAGAAACACACACAGGGCATTCCCTCAAAGAAAAGGATGCAGTCAACAAGCCCCACCCACAAAGCTCAGATTTCCATTTAAGAAGGGGTTTTTAGTGTCCCCTTCTTAAATGAATGGTCTGCGAAAGTCTCTAGCATGAAAAATATATGAATTGAAACAGAGAAAAAGTAACTTGGAAGAGACTACGCAGAAAAAGGAAAACTTCAAAAAATTAAAAAAAAACAACCCTATGATTAATATCCTCAGAGAGCCAGAAGATAGGCCACAATGAAATAGGAACAAGGTAGAATAAAAAAGGAATATTCAAAAGTAAGGGTGGTGGAAGCTAAGAAGTAAAAATGCTACGAGAAATTAAAAAATTCAACAGAAGGCTCAGCAGGTAAAGTTGAAGAAATCACCTAGCAATTAGAACAAAAAAACAAATAAAAACATATCAGAATGCTAAGGGACAAAGGAAAGATCCTACAAGCCTCTGTAGAGGGAAAAAAACAGTTCCTATATATAGAAATCAGGGGTTTTTTTTACTTCCAGTTACAATGGAAAGCAATTAAGCAAGGTTTCAAAATGCTAAAAGAAAATAATTTCCAAACTAGAATTCTATACCCAAACTATCAAACAAGTATGAAGATAAAATGAATACATTTCAGACATGTATGGCCTTAAAATTTTCCTCTCTCATGCACCCTTTAACACGAATCTTATTACCTATTAGTAGATGATCTCCACCAAAATAAACAAGTGGACAGTAAGAATGAAAGAGACATAGGATACAGGAAAAAAGGGATCCAACACAAGAGAGAGGCGAAAGGAATCCCTAGAATGATGACAAAGGAAAATGGCAACTCTATACAGGGTACAGAAGGAAGCAGGTTCAGAATGGGACATTCTAGGTGCTCCAGAAAATTAAACTGATGAAAAAACCCTATGCATCTGAATAAAACTAGAGGAGACAGTTTGGAGATGAATTAATGACAATTATTTTAAAACAAAGCAAACAACTTATTCATGACCCCATGGAAAACAAAGTTAAAGGATGGGAAAAGACTTCATGGTGAACTACATGGCTCAGATCTGAACAAAATTTGTGGTCACAAAAATAAAGCACTGAATTTCAACCTACTTGAAATTATAATCTAACTATTGGGATGAAAAGGGAATGGAAAGGTACTGTCTGTGGTGGGGACAGTAGTAAGATAAAACAGGCAAGCCTCTTCTTAAATTTGAAGTTGCAATATAACCAAGTAATTCATAGCTATGGAGGCAATCAGCAAAAGAATCAACTAAAAAGTGTTTCAAGTAGTTACCTCTAGGAATAGAAAACAGAGAGAAACATGCAGACACTCCTAGTTCTTGTTAGAATTTGTAGAACAGGACTTTTAAATGATGTGCATATACATAAGTCATTTTTAAAAGCAACTTTTAAAGAAGAGAAAACAAAACAGATTTCTCATAGAAGAAATTACTTGCAAGGAAGGAACATAAAGCTATGGAGAGTAAAAGATGTTTTAAAGTTTAAAAAAATTAATTTAAAAAATTGGCATATCAAACAATAAGGGTTATATAAATTAATGGAAAAAATGATGCATGAAACATTATCAAGATAAATTTTCATACAGCCAACTATCCCTTTCCTAAGCAAAATGACACAACCAAAAGACATTTTATATACATATCTAATGGTTCAAGGTTTTTAAGACAGCCAAGACATTAGCTTAGCTCATTTGTCAAGAGTATTCCACTCAAATGCTTCCTCCTTTGAAGCCCAGATACCTACTATCTTCCATGCTATTATCTATCTTGTGGTCATGATCCCATTCATCCAGGACTTTGGTTCAGGATCTCCCGTAATTTTCTAATTCCTGTCCTCAACTTGGCATTTTAATCTTTCTCTAACATTCCAATTTCAAATTAATTTATGATCCTTAACTCAAGTGACCTTTGATCCACTTCCATTCTTCTACTCACATATACATGGGCCCCATATGAAAATTTGTCCTAACTTCCAGCTACATGTGGTTATCTCTCCACCCTCTTGAATCCCCACTAAAGGGAAAGGTAAACATCCAAGAACAAAAGAGAAGGCAAGGAAACAATGAATAAAACATTTCAATCTTATCTGGAGGGCAAAAAGGGAATGTTACATCCAAAGCGCTACCAGAGGAGCACATTGGTAAGAAGCCAATCAATTCATCCCGTAGAGCCGTCCAAAGTCCCAGGAATTAAAAGTATTAGAAACCACACAAGTAAAGGTGAAACAGGGCTTTAAAAAAAAAGAAAGAAAGAAACTGTTAAAATTCTCTATAGAGAATGAGACACCCCCACCAGATTCCCTTCCAGACTTTGTATAACCAGGCAGTTAATTCCAACCCCAGTGGATAAATGAATGAATGAAAGAATGAATAAACAGAAAATGAAGCAAATGAAGAAACAAGGCAAAAGTTTAAGAAAAGCTAAATTTTAAGAGAAAAAGAAATAATTACATTACACTCCTTGCCTCAAAACTGAACAACAGTCACAGGTAGAATACTACAAATATTATAATACCATTGATTTACCTAACAACAATAACCTAACATATAGGCAGGTTGGGGGAAAAGAGGATCTAGAAAAAAATTAAAAAGAGACTAGCAGATAAACTATTAACACTGACATATCAAGAAACAGCAATACCATCATAGTCCTTAGAAATCTGAAGATGATTACCAAGAGCAATGGCCAAGTAAGAGCTAGTATTTTACTCTGCAAAACATGAAGACAGTACAGAGTGAGGAGCTGCCAATTTTGTTTTAAGCCTGTCAGTGTTATTTGACCTTTAAAACTATGTGTATATACTTTTAATTTTTATTCTTTAAAAAATTGCAAAGACAATATGCCATCCAAAACCTTCAAACTCCGGTATACTAGTCTGATCACAAGTCCTTACCCTTCCGGTGCTCGCTCCTTTGCTACCAATTTACAATTATATGCCAATTTATCATGATCTCTGATTCCTGCCTGCATCTCTCACTATCACTAAGTAATTTGGCCTTCTGGACTTATTCTCTCCCCTATACTGTAACACTTTAAAGTCTGCCTTGTCAAAACCTTTTGCTCCTTTCCCACAACTGGTGGGAGAAAGACACGATTATACTACTACAAGTCTTGGGGGTGCCCCACTACTACTAGTATGCACTGCCTAGTCACCCTCTCAATTCCCCTCAACGGTGGTCATGAAAGTCATTATTCTCCACAAGACCTCAACTTTCTATTTAATTCCCTTCTCCCAACACATCAGCTTCACTCCACTTTATGAAAAAAAATTAAAACTATGTACTATGATGATGAACTTCCTCAACTACCTACCTGCTTCTCTATCATTCCCAGTTCCACATTTTCCTGTGCCCATACTTAACTCCTTCCCTCTTGTCACTTGAGTAACCCCTCTTAAAAGTTATAACTATCTTCAGCCTTGTTCTTGCAACTGACTTCTTATCAGACCCCAATTAGCCACTATCCCTTTCTTTCACAGCCACCCATCCTGCCAATCTCTAAGCCTTCACCTCTCACTGATGGAACAGGCTGACTCTAACACACCATTCCACTGCAATTGTTTCCCTAGGATCACCAATAACCTGGATGTTGAGAAACCCGCAAGTACTTCTCAGGTCTCCTCTAATGTTACTTCACTGCAGCAACTGGCATTATTTAACCTCCCTCCTTAAAACATTCACTTCTCTCAATTTTATGACCATAATCCTTGGCTTGGCTTCTACCTCTCTGTAATCTTCAGTATTCTTTGCAGGTTCCTCTTACTCTGCCTGTCCACAAAGTGTTCGTGTTCACTAAGGCCCTATTCTTCGCCTTCTTTCCATTCCACAGCCTCTCCCTGGCCAAGCTCTTCTCCCTTTGCGCCGCCTATGGTGATGACCTCACACCTATCTTCACTCCAGGACACCCACCCCAGGTCAAACCCAAGTGCTTCTGAACCTTTTTAAAAGATGCATATAATAAACTCATCTTTTTCTACCTTACCTAGTCCTCTCCTTCAGTATGCCTACTTTCAGTGGATGGCACATTTAGTTGCTCAAGTTACAAACCTGGAAATCATCAGATTCTTCAGACTCATATTCCCCTCACACCTAAGCAATTACTAAGTCATGTTGGCTCTTTTTCTTTTACCTCTTTTCTCATTCTCATTGACCTACAGACATTATTCATCTTTCATCTGAAAAACTGCCATAAACTCATCTGTTTCCAACACAATTCACAACTCTGTTCTAATCCATCCAACCCAGTGCTGCCAGAGTAACCTTTCCAATACTGTACATAAATCTGTGTCGCTTCCATGTTGAAAATTTCTGCATGACTACAGAATCCAGCACCCCCTTGCATAGCATATTTGTCCCTTAAGACCTTGTCCATGAATACCTACACCGATCCATCTCCTACCACTCTGTTCTTTACACTTTTATTATCTAGCTTTCTCATGTCTAAGACTTCTGCCCAACTTATCTCCTCTGCCAGCAATATACTCCCCTAACACACCTGACTGACAAACACCCTTTCATCCTTTAAGTCTCAGTTCAACTGTTATCTCCTCTGAGATGTTTCCCTGATTCTTCCAAGCAGACTTAGCTACTCGTTGTTCCTATGCCGTCACAAAATGCATTCATTTAAGGACCTATACCTGTTTAAATATCATCTCTCTTATTCTTTGAGCTCAATAACAGCAAGGTAAAATAATTTTTCATCTTTAAATACCCAATGTTCTGAAGCCACGAAAATCATCCACTTAACATTTGCTGAGTGAGTAAGATTTAAAAATAATCATTCTTAATGATGAACAGGCAGAGTAGGTATTTAATGTTAGTAATTCTATTAATAAAATTAAATTTCTGATACTAAGTTACTAGTAGAATTTTTCATTATTAAAAACACATATTTCATTAATTTAATATGGCATTTATAATTGCTAAAATTTCACAGAGACAAAAAACTATTTTGCTACCAGTGAAATATTCTGATAGTCAATTGAAGGTTCTTTGTATAATAGTCATTTTACACAAGTGGGGGAACAGGGTTTCAGAACCTTGCCCAAAACGTTTTGGTTAAATATTCAAAAATTTTAAGGGCTTCACCTATTCCCATGACCCCCTCATAAGTCACAAATACTAAAGAGACAGAAGTTATTTTTCTAAATGTATCAAAAACAGTAACAATTTAGCCTGTTTTAACATAAGCAACTTTTTCTTAAAAAATGACTCACTATAGTATTTTAGTATACTAAAGAAAGTTTCTGAGATTAATTCTCTCTAAATATCTACCTTCTAGTTTATATTTTCTGCTGGATATTTCAAAACAATTCCATCAAAAAAAAAAAACAAAAAAAACTTACCTCTGGATGAAAAAAGATTTCAGGTCCCAAAAATCTCTCATAACCAACATCAATGGAGAATTCTTTCTTTGAGATAGCATTGATTCCAGTATACTGTTTAATCCACTTTGACCCATCTGTGTCATACTTGTTAAATTCTTTCACTAAATCTGGGCAGACATAACTATAGCGCTCCTAAAAATACAAAAAGAACAAAAGTAGCTTTTCCTCTTGTTTTGGGGAAAGTAAAAAAGAATGTCATATTTTCAGTAAACTAGAATCAAATGAAAAAAGTATCTTCAGAAAATAAAATTAGGAAATTAAGCTGGAAGAAAAATTTATGTTAAGATATTATCACATGCATAGTACAAATAAACAGATCATCTCCTACAGGTATTTTCTCACTTCACACATAAACAGAATTAAGATTTGAGAGACTAAAGAGTCGACTTCTACTATTTTAATGTCATTTCCTGAAAATATTCATTAATTTCATCCATTTTCTGTTTCAGTATTAATAAATCTTGTGTACTAGAAAGGAAAAGAAGTACACAGAGAACTGAAGAATAAATAATAATTGCTATGACCATAACAATTAATATAGATCCTTAATACCTATCTGAAACAAAACTGATTATGGTCTGAGCAAATGAGCAAAGAAAGAAGGCTGAAATATAAACTACTTTGTTGCATATTTGGTTATATGACCTAAGTAAAAGTTTTCATCAAAAACATAACTGAAAAATGTTATAGGTTATAACATCCTATTTGTAATTTATGGATTCCTGACTATCAGCCTATTTCTTTTTTTAAGAAAAACATACTTTCCCCATATTTTTACACATCAAGGATTCTACCCAAGATAGCTACAAATATTATTAATGATAATCAGAAAACATAAAGGGAAAAAATACTAGAAATGAAGAACATTTGATTATGTTATTTGAGTCTTCTTTCTCCAAACCTTAGAAGTAGGAATTACATAGAAATGGTGTTCCTTAAAAGACATTAAGACCGAGCACCAATCTTTCCTGGAATAGATTTAAATCCCCAGTGCTTTTTTGTTTTGTTTTAATTTCACAGATTTTCCAAAGATGTTGAAATAGCAGTAACTTTTTACATATTTAATTTTTATGCCACAAACTTGAGGTAAACTTTTGGCAGCCATTTAGTACTTTCTTTACTACCTAGGAAATAGCTGATTAATTTTCATTCCCAACCTTTGACAAGCAACAAAAATCCTATAAATATGCAAAAAGAGGCAAATAAATTAAAGTTATTTTTGCCAAGGCAGTTTTGCTTTTCAAAGCACATGAGAGACCCACTGAAATTTTTTAGCTATGTTGGCAAATAATAAATTTGAAAAGCAATACTAAGTATTCTGATAGTTTGCACAAAGTAGTGGTATAATAAAGACTTAAAAGTGGCAGAAAAATTAATAAAATACTTCACGTAGCCTTCACATTTTTCTTCTACGTGCTTTATCACTTCAGCCAGACACTGCCTCTATACTATAGCACAATGAATTAATTACATCAAAATAATTTTTGTGA
Organism: Daubentonia madagascariensis; assembly: GCA_023783475.1. NCBI lineage: Eukaryota > Metazoa > Chordata > Mammalia > Primates > Daubentoniidae > Daubentonia > Daubentonia madagascariensis. Next base: position 71,509,114 of record JAKFHU010002088.1, on the reverse strand, counting down.
CAAACTGATAGGATTAAAATAAAGAATTCAGTGAAGAAACTGAGATGCAAAAACTCTACAGTGAAATATTTATTCCTAATAAAGGGAATAATCACAAAAATTATGTTAAAGTCCTATGGTAAAATGTTCTTATATGTTAGTCCTCTGAAGTGTAAAATATGGAGAAAATAGGCAAAGAACCGGTTGACAATCCTCAATAATTTCCTTGCAAGAACATAGAGAAAACATACATATAATTAAGAGTAATCATTTGTAAATGATTAACAAGATTTTAAGTATTATTCTTCACTTAAGAATTTTTCATGTTCATGTTATAAATGTGATTTCAATTTTTAATTAAATTAAATTTCTCTTCTATCACTACTTTTTACCTTTACTGCCTTAGCAGTTTCCAGGGATTGTTCTGGAGGGATTCCTACTTCTCGGTCTCTCAGCAGTTGCTGAATAAAATATGTTATATCTCGTCCTGCAATTGGAATGTGTTTAATACAGCTGCCAATCACATACCCTTCAGCCTAGATGGGGGGGAAAAAGGTGTCAAATTTACTTTCAGTGTGTTGAAAATTAAGGAAACTTAAAAAATGAACCACTAAAGACCAATTTCTCAAGTTAGTGTATTTATATTCTCAAGTACTGCTTTATCCCAAGAGAATTCATCTTTATTCCTCAGTTGTATTCCTCACACTGCACATACCATAGAATTTAAAATACTGTACGGAAATTATGAACAAGAGTGACCAGCAACTTAAAATTTATTCCCATTGACAGTTTATAACTGACTAAAATGACTCAACAACACAAATGATGAATTTCAGAAGACAAGTATCAAATGATTTAGACAGCAGACTTTACATCAGATAGGGTATAATTTTTAAATCTTTTATACTTTCAGTAAAAAATTTAGATTGCACTGTAGGAAATTTGATCATTAACTCACAAAGCAGCCATCATTTTCCTAATGAAGTAGGTACCCATTTCAAAAGCCTGAGGCCTTCCATGCACCATCACAATGCCAAATAACTAAATTCTGTAGAATAGATTCATAAATTTACTGATAAGGGTTGTAAGTATAACAAATAATATAACAAAATTAAATTTCATTAAGAAAGAACATTAAAGACATCTTCTTCTGGCCATGAAAGAATCCTAAGGATTGGACTTACCTTGTCAACTTAAAGAGAAAACAGGAAAAATCACATGAAATAAAGGTTTTCAGCAAAGTAGGGCACTGATCCTTTCTAAGAAAAGGGAAATAAATAAGGTGAATGCTACAAACACCCTATCTCACTGCCTGGGGAGAGTTACCAGGCAACAATAATGGAAAGGAGAACCCAAACAGAGGAGTTCTAAAAGACCAAACTGACTAAGTTTATAGGCTGCAGTGCTGGAGTGGAAGGAGCTTCACAGACAGAGAGCTCTGGAGATGTGAAGAGAGTTATCTCCTTAGCTGACTACTAATCAGCACATTCATGTAAGGAAATCATCAAGGCCACAGAAAGAACCTTTAGAAAAAAGTAGGTAGAACAATCTCCAGAGCTCACACATGGCCACAAAGAGTTATTAGCCAGAGCTGAAAAGATGTTCTCAAATACAGTATATGAAGGAGAGTTGTCAGAAGAATATTGACTCAATATTAGGGACAAACCAGCCATAGACAAAAGCCTATTCTTGACCTGCTTAATAACATTTAAAAGGAGCCCCTGAGAGGATCAAACTGATTCCTAGTAACTTAACTGTGTCTCAGAAAAAAAACCCTAAAATATTTAAAGGACTCAAAAAATCCAGGCCACAACAATGTAAATACACAGTATCAAATCAAAAATTATAAGCATGCAAGGAAGCAGGAAAACACAATCTTGGCCAGGACAAAAAAAACAATAAAGAAAGAGAAATGACAAAGGTGACAGAATTAGTAGATAAGGATATTAAAACAGTTACTATATACTCCACACCATCAGGAAGGTCAATGAGCATAAAGAAGAGAGAGATGAAAGATATAAAAAGACCCAATTAGAACTTCTAAGGAGAAAAATACAGTATCTGAAATTTTAAAAAAATGCTAGATCAAGATTACAGCAGATTAGACAATGAAGAAAAAAGAATAGTGAATTTGAAGACATAACAATAAAAACTATCCAAAGTGAAAAAGGAAAAAAAATAGAAAAAAATACAAACAAAGCATCAGTGAACCATGAGACACTGTCAAGTAGCCTAATATACACGTAATTGGAGTCCCAAAATATAAGGAGGAAAAAGAGGTACAGAAAAAATATGTAAAGGAATAATGGACAAAACTTTCCAGAGATGATGGAAACTACAAATCCATACATCCAAGAAGCTCAATGAACCCCAAGGAGAAGAAGCATGAAGAAAACTTTAGGTATGTCACAATCAAACTGCTGAAAACCAATGAATCAGCAATAAAGAGAAAATCTTGAAGGCAGCCAGACAGATAAGAAACCGTCAACAGAACAAATGTAGGAATAACAGCTGACTTATTTTCAGACACAATGTAAGCCAGGAGACAGTAGAGTGATATCTAAAAAGAAAGGAAAAAAAAAGGCTGTCTACCTAAAATTCTATACGAAGCAAAAATAACTTTCAAACATGAAGGAGAATAAAGACTTTTTCAAGAAGTGTACAAAAGTTGAAAGAATTCATAGCCAGGAGACCAGCACTATAAGAAATGCTAAAGAATATCATTTAGACAGACAAAAAGAAAATGATACTAGATAGAAATCTGGACTTTCACAAAGGAATAGAGAACACTATAAATTGTATGTCAGTAAATATAAAAGAATTTGATCTCTTTTTCAAAATACCTTTTAAAGATAACTGACTCCTTGTTATTAACTAAATTGTGTCTTTCCTCCCCCAATCCAAATCACATGTTGAAGTCCTAACCCCTAGTATCTCAGAATGTCACTGTATTTGGAGATATGGTCTTTAAGGAGGTAATTAAGTTAAAATGAAGTCATCAGGGTCATTTCCCCTAATCCAGAATGGCTGGTGTCCTTAGAAAAGAAGATCAGGGCACAGACAAGTGTACAGGGGGAAGACCACGTGAAGACACAGAAAGAAGATGGCCATCTAAAGCCAAGGACAGAGTCCTCAGAAGAACCAACTCTGCCTACACCTTGATCTTTGACTTTTTTTTTTTCTTTTTTGAGACAGAGTCTTGCTCTGTCGCCCTGAGTAGAGTGCAGTGGCATCATCATAGCTCACTGCAACCTCAAACTCCTGAGCTCAAGCAAATCTCCTGCCTCAGCCTCCCGAGCAGCTGGAACAACAGGCATGTGCCACCACACCCAGCTAATTTTTCTATTTTTAGTAGAGACAGGGTCTTGCTCTTGCTCAGGCTGGTCTCGAACTCCTGAGCTCAAGCAATTCTCCTGCCTCAGCCTCCCAGAGTGCTAGGATTATAGGCATGAGCCACGGTGCCCGGCCTGATCTTTGACTTTTAACCTCTAGACCTGTGAGAAAATAAATTGTTTAGGTACGCAGTTTGTAGTACTTTATTATGGCAATTCTAGCAAACTAATACACTACTTACAATGAAACAAATTAATAATGTATTATTGAGTTTATAACACGTAAAAGTAAAATGAATGGCAATGATAGCACAAAGACTAGAAAGGAAGCATACTACTGTATAATTCTTATTTATGAAGTGGTAAAATGTTGTTTGAAGTTAGATGGTGATAAGTTAAAGATGTTTACTATAAACTGTAGAGCAACCACCACCAAAAAACAAGCAAATGACAACAGCAAAGAGGTATAACATAGCTAATAAGTCAACAAAGAAGATAAAATGGAATAATAAAAAATACTCCATTAATTCGAAATAAGGTGAGAAAAGAAAACAATGAACAGGAATACCCATTCTTAATATCTTACTACAATTCATTCTTTTTCATGTTGATAACTTCTATTTGCAATACCTATTCTAATTTTAATTACCAAGATACTGATGTTACTGCTCAGTTGTGTAGATGATGTTCAGGAAAGACTGAAGTCAGACAGAACCAGTTCAAATCCTAGCCTCACAACCTACTATTTGGTGACCATAGGCAAGTCACTTAATTTGCATTTTATTAATGAGTAAACTAAGGTACTCAAAGAATAATATAATCTTTATCACAGACTGATTTTCAGGTTTAAATTAGAATTGTAATATGAACAATTACTTTGTGTACCACTAAGAAATAAGCTGCCAATTAAATTATAAAAAGCTATCAAATATTGGACACATCCTAATTTCCAAGATTAAAATACCTCCCAATGACTGAATCGAATGTGGTTTATCCATAAAATTAAATATTATTTGGTAATAAAATGAAATGAAGCACTATACATGCTATAACGTGGATGAATCTTGAAAACATTAGGCTAAGTGAAAGCAGCCAGTCACAAAAGACCAGACAGTGTATGATTCCATTCATATAAAATGGCCAAAACAGGCAAATCTATATAGACAGAAAGTAGATTAGTGGTTGCAAGGGGCTGAGGGTATCAGGGGAAAATGGGAAGTGACTGCTAATGGATACAGAATTTCTTTTTAGGTGATGAAAATGTTCTAAAATTGATTGTGGAGATGGATGTACTCTGTGAATGTACTAAAAACCAATGAATTGTACACTCTAAATGGGTGAATTGTACAGTATATGATTTATATCTCAATAAAGCTGTCATTAAAAAATGGCGGTTATTATTAAAATTATGGTGACACAACAGGAAGGTGGGGGTGGAGGAGAACTGTAATCCAAAGGTAGTCATCCTGAGGGATGTAATCCTCAACAGAGGCTGCCTAATGCATTAAAAATCAGAGTGAGAATAATGAATAAAAGTTTCAAAATAATTTCATCCCTTAAATGATATTCAATACAATATAAAAACGATTTTAAAAAATAAGCCTTTCTGTATATACCCATTTCATAAGGACAGTATGAATTCTAGTAGCCATTTTGAATCCATTATGCATAATAAAAAAAACTAATTTATCATTAAGAATTGGAAGCACAAAGGCCTTGGCAGAAAAATACTATCTCTGACAAATAATCCAATCTGATGCATTTTTCTTAATATGCTTTACTAAATACAAACCATAAAGCATGATCATTTACTCAAGCTTTTTATTCAATAAAATAAATACCCAAAAGCTATTAGAATTCTTGTGCTCACAATTAACTGTACAAGTATGAAATATGTTAATTATAGATAATTATGGATAAGAGTGGCCATCAAATGGCTAACACACACCCAACTAGAAATTAGAATTCCATGTTTAACTCCAGATACTGCAATTCATAATTTTCCTAACTGCAGTGTAAACTTATAGCAAAAGAAACATTTTGGAATTTCTTTATAAAATTTTAATAATAAGTTGAACAAAATATAACTGTAACTGAACAAATGGCCAAATTACAGCAAATTTTTAAGGCATGCATTTAAAGTTTTTAAAAAGAGGTACTAATTCATATAATTAAATTTTGCCAGATGTGTTATTTCATCTTCTGTTCAGTAATTGTTAAATATCCTTACCACAGGAATGACATGAGTGACACCGTCTCCACTGTCTATTACCGTACCAGTCAACGTCCGTTCTCCTACTTGTCTTGAGGTCCAGGATGCAGCTAAGGCAAGAACAGCCTTGAACAAAAAGAAATAAGACAGGCAAAGGATAAAAACAAAGAGTTAATAGAAAAAACTAGTTTACTGGAGTACTTTATTTAATTTTAAACTTATAATCTGTGGAAAGAAAATACACGAAATTAATTTTGTATTATGCGATAAAATTGCTCACTCCCTACATTTTATTAGACAAGTGAACAGGCTTGTATTTGCTTTCAGGAGAATATTTACAAATTTCACATATTTTATGTCGGCTATTCTTCTTCTAAAGCCAAAAACATGGAAGATAGCATGAAATAGTACAGTACTAACTTGCCAGAATGTAAACTATGTTCATGTGGGCTAGCTTGTTACAAACCACAATGTAAGGTAAAAAGTATACAGCCACCCAACCTCCAGAGGTACAATACATAGTTGACTATGAACAACTATCACTCTTAAAAAGATTGGCTTCAAATTTTTTAAATGCAACGTGTTTAGGACTATGTACCACACAGAAAAAGCTATTGCATACTTCCAAATACTACTATAATTTAATTAGGAAGCGAAGTTGCTAAGAATATTTTTCTACAAAAAAATCTTGGTATAGCCAATGTAACACAATTCTTTTTTTTTTAAAGTTTGAAAACTAAGAAATTAACACAGTTTATTTTTTAAAAAACTAAATTTCTTACAATCCAAGACTCAAACAAAGTATATGACTAATATTTAAAAACAGACCTAAACTGGCTTTATTTTACCTACTTGCAATATAATAGCTGACAGGGACCTAGAAAGATATCTAGGCCACCCTTCTATTTTAACACAAGATCATTTTAACACAATGACCACATAATCATTGTAAGTTACAGAACTATACGATATTTTTTGAAGGTCTTACAATGAAAAATTCCATACTGACACTGCTTAAAAAAAAACTATTTAGATTTAATTGTGAGATATCATTCCTTTTTAGATAAGTTTGAAACCATCATTTACAACCAGGAATTATATTCAATCACTTTTTACATGTCATTTCTAAGTAGCTAAGATCCCAAACTAAAACAAGTATGTATCAGCACATCATGTTACAGAAATTTTATTGACTACTGAACATCAACACAACAGAACAGAGACTAAATGATGAAGTTAAGAGCACTCAGAGGCCACTAAGGTAATCACTGCAATACCAAATTATAACTCCAGAAGAATGAAACAAAACTCTTAGTGTCATTGTTTTAAAATCAGCTATACCTCACTATGTTAAACGTAAGTTTATTATATTTAATATAAAGATGAGAAGCAAAGACTCACAAATTAAAGATGAATTCCCCCAAGCACTCGCTTTATTCAGATTCTAAGAATTAAAAAGGGCCTCCCACTCAAGATTGAATTCCTTTTTATAAAGTTCCTGACAGGTGTATGCTTAAATATTTTTAGCACTAGAGAACTTAAAAGGCAGCTCATTAAATTTATGGATTGCATTAAACATTAAAAAGTCCTTTGCTATCCAAGCTAAAATATTCATCCCAATTAATTATCATTTATTGGTCCTGTGTACCCTGGGGTTATGAAAACATACTCTGATCCCAAGAAAAAACAAAGTCAGATACACATCAGCTCACATCACAGATAACCATTAAACTTTTAATAAGCTACCTTTAAACTTTAGTTTTTTCTCTATAAAAAACAAAAATACCTATAATAAGAATAATGAATTCATATACTCATAAAGCATTTGTGATATGTCAGGTATTGCATTTGCTATAGGGTTAAAACCAAGAAAGAGGTTAAGTTCTGATCTTGAGGAGTGGGAGAGATGGTAGAGAAGTTGTTCCATACAGATACATGCACAAAGTAAGTGCAATAACATATTACAGATATTTATGATATACAGGATACAGAGGGGCACAAAGGACAGGTGGTCAAATATACCTAAAGGTAAGTCAATCAAAAAAAGACTGTGATAAATGACATCAAAAATGTTACAAGGATAAAAGAATATGTGTGTAACGTTCGTGGCATGGAGTAAGCATTCAATAAATACTAGTTCCCTTTTTCTGTCCTATGAAAGCCCTTGAAATATCCAAAGACCATTAGCTTACTTCCTTTAATAATTCTCATTTTCTGACTAAGTATCTCCATTTAATATATTATTATTTCTAAATTAACAATTCAGGAGAGAAGTATGATATGTTTTGACATTATGTTTAAGCCTTTGCAGGAAAGAAAAAGAAAAAAATTACATATTTTAGCAGCAAATTAAACCAGATTAAATTTAAAAGTCAAGCTTAAATAAACATAAACTTGCTTACCTGTACAGCAATGTACAAGCCTGGAACATTGAAGGACTCAAACATTATTTCAGCAGTATATTCCCTGTTTTCTGGAGTATTTAGCGGAGGTTCAGTCTATTGAATTGAATAACATTTTAAATAGATAATATCAGATTACTTTGATAACTTCATAGACAATTTTAAATGAGAAAGAATTTATTTCAAACACTGTATCTAAAATGCGTTAAACTTACAGTTAGAAAGTTAGACACTAAGACTAAAGGAAAATTATAAAGAATTCAAACAGATCTATATATATATGAAAACAATATGGTCATTCACATAAAAAAAGTAAAGAAACTGAATCCCTATATCACACCACTCATACAGATTAAACATTGAGAAGAAATGAAGAGGGAGAGAGGAAAGGAAGAAGGAAGGAAAGGAAAAGGTGATCCAGTCAAATAATGCTATAAACATGGTAATGACAGACCTCCAGACAAACAGCCATGGTATGCTTTTAGCAGGATGTCCCTGGTCTGTCTAGGATTATAATAAATAAACCAAGATTCTACAGATTTAATAGCATAACTTCCTGGAAAATGTTATATTAAGTTATTTTACTGTTAAGAGTATAACATAGAGATGTTCACACAGTTCTCTTCTGTTTAAGTTATGTGGCTACATACATCACTTAGAAACCTCATAGGTTAAGTCTGGGCCAGAATACATCCTAATGAGGCAAGAAAGGACCTGGGGAATAGCACTCCAATCCTGGACTTCATGTTTCCCCTATGCCTCATGATCACGTAAATCATTTAAATTATTATAGCTTGGCACTGGCTAAGACCTCCAATTCTTATGAGTCTGATGTGACAATTCAAACCTTTGTGGTATCTCAAATACTTAAATGTGACGACAAAACTTTTCAATTTAAGAAATAGAGAAGAATTATCTTTTTGACCTTAAGGTAAGGAATGATTCCTTAAATTCAAAAAAGGAAAGACTGATAAAACTTGAATTCAATACAAATTAAATCCTTTTTTATTATTATTTCAAAAGACACCATATAAAGAAAGTAAACCGAGCAGGAGTAGACTTTTTCCACACGTAAAACCTTTAATAGCTAAACTCCCTGCTGTGCTTAAATTTATTTAGAAGAGTTCTAAAACTATGTTGAAAAGTTTGGAGATAATTTAGTGATGGGTACATAAAAAATTAAGCAAATTAAAAAGCTAAGGCAGTTAAATTATAAACTCCAAGAAAAACAGAAGTTCCACTTAAAATAAAATATAATCAGAGGAACTCACAAAGGAAAATATACAAATAACTAATAATAATTATTAATAGTAAATGAAAAAATGTTCAACATCATCAGTCATCAGGAAAATGCAAACTAAAAGCAAAAGAGAAATCTTACACATCCATCAGAATGGCCAAAATTAAAAAGACTGACACCAAATGCTGGACAGAATGTAGAGCAACCAGATCATTGATGCATTACTGGTGGGTGTGTAAAAAGGTGCAACTCCTTGGGAAAAGTTCTCAGTTTCCTAGAAAACCAACCATGCACTTACCCTATGACACAGCAATTCCATATCTATGTATTTAGACAAGAGAAATGAAAACACATGTCCACAAAAAGACTTGTACAAGAATGTTCACAACAGCCAAACTGTAATAGTCAAAAACTAGAAATAGCCCAGGTGATCAACAACAGGAAAATGGATAAAGTGAGGCATATTCATGCAATGGAATACTCAAAAAATCACAACATATGCAAGAACATGGATGAATCTCAAGATTATGCTGAATGAAAGAAGTTTTATCAAAAAGCACATCTTGCATGATTCCATTCATATGAAATGCAAATACAGGCAAAACTAATCTCAGCTACAAAAAACAAAACACAGGTTGCCTATAGGGAATGGAGGCAGAGAGTAACTGAAAAAAAAGCATAAGAAAACTTTCATGACTGATAGTAACGTTCTATATCTTAATAAGAGTTTAGGTTACACAGATGTATGTATCTAACAAAACCAAAGGTTGGACAAACCAATCATGCATCCTATAGGCCAAATCCGGCCCATCACCTGTTTTTGTAAATAAAATTTTATTGGAACACAGTCATATCTATTAATTTAAGTTTTGCCTATGGCTCCTTTCATGCTACAACTGCAGAGTTGAGTCGCTGTGACAGAGACCCAATAAGTTCTCATTAAGTTTCTTAAGAGACTATATCACCTACAAAGCCAAAAATATTTGCTATATAGTCCTTTAGAGAGTTTCCAATACCTGGTCAAAATCCATACAATAGTTCAGATCTGTGATTTCATAGTATGTACATTTTATGTAAAAAGAATAACCATAAACAAATGATGAACTCTAATTGATAATACACATGCTGAAGTATTTAGGAGTCAAATGACTCCTACCTGCAACTCATTTTGAAATGATTCAAAAAATAAGATGAGGTGACAGATAGATGTCATAAAGCAATTATAGTAAAATGTTAATGTTAACTGTTGTGGATATATGGATGTCCATTGTAAAGCTCTTTCAACTTTATGGTCCAGTCATAAACAATATTTATAAATCACCATAATAAAATATAGAATATTTATCTAACTAAAAATTGTGAATTACTTATAATGCAGGGAGGGGAAAAGAATAGGCATTTTGTGTTGAGGCAAAAAGATTAAAAAAAGAAAAAAAAAGGAAATCATTTTTCCTACTAGGAAGTCAGTAAAGAGTGCCAAGTATTTTACAAAACAAATAAGAAATAGAAGAAACATATTATTTAAATGTATGAGATTACTATCAGAGAAAATTTTTTTGAAAATTGAAAATGTTTGCCTCTGGGGAATATGAATCAAGGGTTGGGAGAGATGAGAAAGGAAAGTGCTTATCTTATGTTTTAAGTCTTAAAAAGGCATTTGAATTTTTAAGCTATGAAAACACATTGCTTTAATAAAAATTTAAAAAAGAAAAAGCTTAAAAATTAAATTATATTGTATTTTTGTTACCAAGGATTACCAATGAAATGATAATCAGACTATTTATTAAAATAAAAAAGGAAAGTACCACAGATTTCCAACTTTTTTCAGAACATTACTTACTATTCCTATCAGAAAGATTACATATTAATTATCAAAAGCACTTCATAAGTGCTTATACTTTGGTACTTTGACATACTACTACTCTACTGTAGTCCATAACTAGATGGTGTTATATAGATGATACAGCTTTATAACAAAGTCTTTTAGATATATGATAACTTAATAAACAAAGAATACCCTAGTGAGTATAGGTGTGATGAAAATATTCTCATTAAGTTTCTTCAAAATTTTCGTCAGTGAAATTATAACTTGTACTTACCAAAAGAAAATAATGGTCTTCAGGTTCTGCCCTTAAATATTTAAAAATCACTTGCTCCATAAACCTTTCCATCAAGTCCCAATCTTCAACTATACCATGGCGGATTGGCCACTATTAAAACAAAAAAGAAAACACAAATTAAATCTTATTAATATCAAAAATAAATACAACTAGAAAAAAACTACCCAAGGAATATCAGATCATTAGTGGATATTAGATGACAATACATTTTCTTAGGTGTGATAATGATACTGTAGATCATCCTTTAAAAACGCATACTTAAGGCTGGGTACAGTGGCTCACACCTGTAATCCTAGCACTCTGGGAGGTGGAGGCAGGAGGATCACTTGAGGCCAGGAGTTTGAGACCAGCCTGAGCAAAAGCAAGACCCCGTCTCTACAAAAAATACAAAAATTAGCCAGGTGTGGTGGCTCGTGCCTGTAGTCCCAGCTACTTGGGAGGCTGAGGCAGGAGGATCGCTTGAGGCCAGGAGTTTGAGGTTGCAGTGAGCTGTGATGAGGTCCCTGTACTCTAGCCTAGGAGACACAGTGAGACCCTGTCTCAAAAAAAAAAACAAAAAAAAAACTGCATACTTAAATAGAGATAAATGAAATTACTTCTACATCATATTGTCAGATATTTCAATAAAAAACAAAGTGAATATGTCAAAATGTTAAAAATTATTAAATCTAGATGGAAGGTCATTGTACTAGTCTCTCTAGATTTTTGAAACCTTTGTAATAATGGGAAAACTTAGCCCATTAAAATTAAGCCTAAAAAATTATAGTTCATCACAGTTTCCTTAATTTTTAATTTATTCACTCATTAACAAATATTAGTTGTATACTGAATATAAAAAAAATACACCTGGTAAGTATACAGCTAGAATAATCATAAAAGTCAAGCATGTACAATTTTATAAGAAAAGCTGTATACATTTGTACAGAATCATGTTTCCAAAACTGTGCACCAAGACGCCTGCTATAGTTTGGATGTGGTTTGTTTCCACCAAAACTCATGTTGAAATTTAATTGCCAACGTAATAGTATTGAGAGATAGTAGGGCCTTTAAGAGGTGATCAGGTTGTTAAATGGGATTAATGCAGCTCTCAGCAGAACTGGGTTAATTCTCCAAGGAGTTGAGAGCAGATTGTTAGAAAGTGAGATTGTCCCTTGTGTTCTGCCCGTTTCCCCTTCTGCCTCCCCACCACGTTATGAAGCAGCACGAAGCCCTCACCAGAAGCCGACCAGATGTGACTGACCCATCTTGGACTTCTCAGCCTCCAGAAGCAAAAGCCAAAATAGACGTCTTTTCTTTATAAATTACCTAGTCTCAGATATTCTGTTATAGCAACAGAAAACGGACTAAGATTGCACCCCAGTGTACTACAGCAAATTCACAAGGATGTCACAAAGTATTTTAAATTTTCTGGGGAAATACAATGATACTCAACCATCATTTGGACACTGCATGATCTACAAGTCAAGACAGTTCAGTTTCAACATTAGATCATATTATATTCCTTTTGATAACATCATTTATTTGAGAAACTGGGTTGTTAGCAGTTGCTGTGATAAGAATCAAGTATCACACAAAACAAAATCCAGGCCAGGCATGGTGGCACACACCTATAGTCCTAGCTACTCGGGAGGCTGAGGGAGGAGGATCACTTGAGCTCAGGAGTTTAAGGCTGCAGTGAGCTATAATCGCACCACTGTACTCCAGCCTGGATGACAAAGTGAGACTCTGTCTAAAAAAAAAAAAAAAAAAAACCCATATAAAACAAGAAATGAGGGTGGCAATGTCTAATCTGAGTGCAGGTTTGAGAAGTTGTGCAGTGGCTAACAGACATAAGCATCCTAATAGTAATTGTGACTATTTAAGAATGAATTCTTGTATTTTCTATTTAAGTGTCTTATTTTTCCAAAGGCTAAGTTGCTTGGACCTAGCTATTTAATAAACAGAACTATTAGACATTTCTTTTGATGTAGGCAGCACTGTGAAAAATGTTATTGAGACACTAAAGGCACCAAGAAAATCTGTGAACCTCTACAACAGAACAGTTTCATGAACATAGTACACATTCAATTAAATGAATTAACGAGTGAACAATAAATATCTTGTAGTATTAATCCCTAACATCCACCTCTTACTGTAGCCTCCTCAATACTTTTTAAGGGCTTATACTTATAAAATGACTTCTACTCCCCAGTTTGCTTTAGGGAAGGAAAAAAATGTACTTTACTGTTATCATTCATTTTATAACACTATTAGAAGTTTACAAATTTAAATGTTCTAAGTGTTATTTATTCATTTATTCATCAGTTATTATTTTATACCTACTGTGAACCATTAGCACAAATGCTAAGGACACGGACATCCTGCTCACAAGAAACTCATCCTAGTGAAAGAAATATGTACAAACAAAAACTACATTATAGGATTTTTAAAAAATAAAGTTCCTCAAACAAGATGAGCAACTTGACTTTCAAGGGAAAACAGGAAGGTTTCACTGAGGAGGTCATATCTAAGCTGCGTCTTAAAGGAGGAATCTTCTCAGTTTTGCTTTCTTGTGGGTGGGGGGAGCAACTTGTAGAGAACAAAAAAAGATATACACAAAGACAATTATTGCATAATATACAAAAACAAACACTGAAAGTATCAATGAAAAATACATGTGCCCAAAGGGTTGGGGTAAAGGGTATAGAAAAACATACCAGTTCTACATCAAGGGGACCAGAATCTCAAAATTTTCCCTTGCATTTCGGTTTTATTCTATAAGAAAGAGGACATCAGTAGAAATGTCTAAGCAAGTATACGATTAAGAACAGCTTAAATTTTTAGGAAGATTATTATAGCAGCTGAAATGAATCTTAGAACCAAGCAAGAGAGAACAAGAGGACCAATCATGGTACGGATGATGCTGGGCCACATTCAAGATTTCTCAGTCAATAAGAATCAGGAAGGAGGTGGGGGGGGTAGGATAAAAAAAAAAAAAAAAGAATCAGGAAAAAACTCAAGAGATATCAACAGGTTTCTAGCTCTGAGGCCAGAATGAACAGGATCTATTAATTGAAACACAAAAGTTGTGTTTTGTCTAGTATTGGAATAAACAAGAGTGAAGTATATATAATAAGTTTTGTCTTGGCTATATTAAACTCAAGAGCCAAGAATCAGGTAGTTAGTTGACAGGTAGTTGGAGATGTTGTGAAGGAAATGGAAGTAGAGATCTAGGTTGCAGTTGTAGACAAGAAGTGGATGAGATCACCCAGAGAAAGTTTTTAATGAAAGAATAAAACAAAACCAAGGACAGTACTCAGGAAATACCAACATTTGAGTAGTGGGCAAAGAAGGAGGAGGAACCAGTGACCATAGGGGAAAAAACAAACAAACAAACAAAAAAACAAACAGAATAGTCTACATTAGGAAGAGAACCATCAGAGTAATCCTGTGAAAGAAAGATAAATCAAGAAGGATGAAGACTGTTATATACAGTTTACAAAGAACATATCAAATAACTTGAGACTCAAAAAGAAGTTTGGTTTTAAACAGAAAGAGGAAAGTAAAACAATAGCTACATTGCTGAGGACAGAAGGTAGGAATAAAGACTGACAGAAGTTTTGTTGTTTCGGTCTATTTGTGGCACTTGAAAGACTTGAAAATGTTTTTAAGATGAGAGGACAGAATCAGTGCAGAGGAACTCTGGCCTCTCAGCTCACTAACTTCATCACCTTCAATAGTTTCTCTTTTCCATTTTGACCAGTTCCATCTTATTATCATTAACATCTCTATATCTCTGACATGCAGGTATACCCTCCTCTGATCACAACCTCATTGTTCTAGCATACTCTACCACCTCACTATACCTCCTCTGATCACAATTAAGAATTTCAGTCCACTGACTGCTCTAATTATTCCCTAATAATCAATATACACACTGTTTAGATTTTACGACCTATCACTTTGACTATTCACATTTCCTTCTGTTATCCCATTTACTAAAATCCAACTCAGCATGACCCTACCGTAAACTTGCCAATAACCAGAACACTGATTGTACTGCAGAAATATACATAACTGGGTTGATAAAGCTAAGAATTCATAATCGTTATCCTCAAATGGACCTAACCTTGTCTGGCAAGCCTGTTTCCCTACTCTGTTCATCTTTACTCTCTGCAATGGTGTTGTTCAATGCTCTCCTCCTACCACTCAGATTTCACCTTCTCCCTACATTCCGTGAGCAGAAGATGATGTCACCACATATTTCACACAGAAAGCAGAGGCCAACAGTCAGGAATCCAACCTCCCTTTACCAAATATATAAAACTGATTCCACACTTACCCTTTTTTCTCCTTCACTTCTATTACAGTGTAAGAGAGACTCCTTGTATCAATTCGATCACGTGTGTTCCCATCTTTCCAGCTTTCTCAGGACCTTGATTGTACCCCATCCTTCCTATTACTTTAATTTTTTTCTAATGGCTCTTTTACATTAGCATTTAATTATCTCTTCCATCTGAGCCCTGCAACTTGTCTCTTCATCTATCTTTCCCGCCCAATCACAGCCAAAACTGAAATAGCACTTTCACTGTCACTTTCTTCCTGGCCTACCATTCACAATCCTACTTTCATGCAGCCCAACTACTCTGCTGTAACTGTTCTCATTAAGGTTATAAATTACCTCCTTGTAGCTAAAGACAGCAAATTATCTATAGGCTCTAGCTTACTTGATATCTCAGCAGCATTCCACACTGTTTATCACCCCTCTCTGTTTAGTCCTGTCACTCTAACCATGCCTTCTCAGTCTCTTTTGCAGACTTTTCCTCCTCTACTCAAACCTAATTGGCACATTGTTCAGGGCTCTGTCTGAGGCCTCTTCCCCTGCTACGCACTCCCCTAAGTAATTTCATCCCTTCCAGAGGTAAATGATACCTTCTGAATCTCTATCTTCAGCTCTGGCTCATTTCTTAGCTCCAAAATCCACATATTTGACTGTCTAACAATATCTCAGACATCTCACAGGTGCCTCAAATACTACATGTTCAAAATTAAACTTATTCTCTCCTCCCCACACCACCCCAGTCAAAAGTGACCTTTATCTCTCACCAGATATAAAAATCAACTCAAAATGAATTAAAGACTTAAATGTAAGACCACAGACTATAAAACTATTAGAAGAAAACCTAAGGGAAACACTTCATGGCATTGGTCTGGAAAAGACTGCATGAAAAGACCTCAAAAGCACAGGCAACAAAAGCAAAAATAGACAAATGGGATTATATCAAACTAAAAGGCTTCTGCACAGCCAAGGAAACAATCAACAGAGTGAAAAAACAATCTACAGAATGGGTGAAAATATTTGCAAACTATACATCTGACAGCAGATTAATATCCAGAATACACAAGGAACTCAAACAAGAGTTAAAAAAAAAAAAATAATAACAATCTCATTTTAAAATGGGCAAAGAGATCTACTAGATATTTCTCAAAGGAGGACATACAAATGGCCAACAAATATGTGAAAAAATGTTCAACATCACTAATCATCAGGGAAATGCAAATCAAAACCACAGTGAGATATCTTCTCATCCCAGTTAGAATGGCTATTATCAAAAAGACACAAAATAATAAATGCTGGCAAGGAAGCAGAGACAAGGGAACTCTTATACACTATTGGTGGGAATGTAAACTAGTACAGCCATTACAGAGAATAGTATGGAAGTTCCTCAAAAACCACAAACAGAACCATAGTATGATCCAGCAATCCCACTACCGGGTATATATTAATATTTAAAGGAAAGGAAATCAGTATATCAAAGAGATACCTGCGTCCCCTTTTTTTCTGCAGCGCTAGTCACAAAAGCCAAGATATGGACTCAACCTAAGTGTCCGTCAATGACTGAACAAAGAAAATATGGTATATATATATGATGGGATGAAATCCTGTCATTTGCACAACATGGATGCACCTGGAGGGCATTACGTTAAGTGAAATAAGCCAGGAATAGAAAAATAAATACCACAGGTTCTCACTCATATGCAGAAGCTAAAAAAGTTTACTTCATAGAAGTAGAGAGTAGAAAAGTGGTTACCAGAGGCTGGAAAGGGTCGGGGGAGAAGGAGATAGGGAGAGATTGGTTAAAAGATACAAAATTATAGCTAGGTAAGAGGAGTAAGTTTTAGTGTTCTATAGCACTGTAGGATCACTACAGTTAACAATAATTTATTATACATGTTCAGATAGCAAGAAGAAAGGATTGTGACTGTTCCCAACACAAAGAAATGAAAAGTGTCTGAGGTGACAAATATGCTAATTACCCTGATTTGATCACTATACACGGTATGTATCAAAACATCACTATGTACCCTGTAAATATGTACAACTATTACGTGTGAATTAAAAAAAAAAAAAATTTTAAAGGATTTCTCCTTTAATGTTCTCAATCTCAGGAGATAAGGGATAAGGAGACTACCTAGGAGCTGGGAATTATCCTCAATTGATACGTCTAGCTTCCACCAACCTCATTAATCATTCCCTGTTACTCTTTAAATATCGACTTTTTTATTCTTGTAAAAAAAAATAAATAATCTCACATACATCTAATCAGACTTCTGGATTTAACTGCCACTTTATAACAAAAAAAGGTAAATATAGGAAGTACCATATCATGTTAAATGACACAATAAGGATGCAATAATCAGAATCCAGAATATGGAAAATTTTACAAGACGACCAGGTTTTTTCCATATGTAAATGGAAAGAAGAAAAAAAAGAAACACACGCACAGGGAGAAGAACATATAGATAAAAAAGAGAGTTAAGAGACTTATCAACTAAATACTATGAATAGATCTTATTTTAATCTTGATTCAAACGAAGTAACCAATATAGGAAATGACTGGGGAAATTTAAGTACTGACCAGATATTAGATAATCTTAAGAAACTGCACACTACATTAAGGTATGATGATTATCTTTGAGAAAGTCCTTATATTTAAGAAATAAGTATTTGTAAGTGAAACCGCATGTACAATTTACTTTAACAAAATGGGGCGGGGCGGGGAGAGTATAGACAAAACAAGATCCTTATTAGGTTAGTAACTGCCAAAGCTGTGTCATGGTCACACGGGGTTCATTACATTCTTTTCTCTACTTTTACATATTAAGTTCCCCACAGTAAAAGTCAAATGTCTGTGTGTGTGAATACACATACACAATTTTTTATTTCTCTATATCTCCACTGCATCACTGTAGTCCAAGTCACTGATATCCCTTGCCTAAGCTATTGTGATAGTCAATTATCTGGTCTTCCCAAAATCATGCTTGCCTCCCCCAAATAATTTCTCTTTATTGTCAACTGCGGCCTGAGTAATCTTTTCTAAATAATAAAAATAGCCAAGACATATTGACTATCCATTTGCAAACTAAAAATAAAATCCTAAGTCCTCTGCTAACTGAATGGCCAACCACTCTTGGCCAAGGGGACCCCAGAAACACCTTAAAACTGAGCTCCCAGTCATGACAGGATGGGAGAAATAAAGGACAATTTAATGCATAGGATTTCCCTTCATAAATATTCATAACCCCTCCTATAGCCTGTTGAATATGTATATTTGACCACCCCGTTCAGTATAAAATCCTGTTCCCTTTTGTCTCTTCTTTGAAGAACGTGTGCCTGGCTTCTGGCCAGGGCTCTGTTTCCCAACCTGTTGGAATGGCTGCTGAACAGGTTGCTACCCTTTATGAGAAATAAATCTCTCCTTTTTCCAAAGTATAAGCCTTGTTAATTTTTTTTTTTAGTTAATACATTATGTTCAAAGAACTACAGTGTAACTTTTTTTTTTTTTTTTTGGAAACAGAGTCTTGCTCTGTTGCCCCAGGTAAAGTGCAGTGGTGTCACCATAGCTCACTGTAACCTCAAACTTCTGGGCGCAAGCAATTCTCCTGCCACAGCCTCCCGAATAGCTGGGACTACAGGCATGTGCCACCACGCCCGGCTAATTTTTCTATTTTTTGTAGAGACAGGGTCTCGCTTTTGCTCAGGCTGGTCTTGAACTCCTGACCCTCAAGCGATTCTCCTGCCTCTGCCTCCCAGAGTGCTAGGATTACAGGCATGAGCCACCTCACGCAGCCAACAATTTCTTTATACACATTACCTCCTTAAGCCTCACAACAATCCTGAAGCACTAATAGTATCTCCATTTTACAGATGAAGAAATTGAAAATCAGAAAGGTTAAGTCACTGAACGATATCACAAAGTTAGAAATCAGCACAGTCAGAATTCAAATCCAAACAGGCAGATTCCAATATTTGTGCTTTTAAGCATTAAAATTATTCCTCTAAGTTAAACCCACTAATGTTACCCATAGGATACAGCTCAAGTTCTTTAACACGGCCTCATGACACTTTCAGCGTTCCTTCCTGGCCTACTTTCCAGCCTCCTCACTTCTTTCCACCTTATTCTCTATGCTTCAGGCACACTGGTGGTGTAGTTCCAGCCTCGCTCATACTTTAAAGCCTTCCCTCATATTGGTGCCTCTGCCTAAAACAACTCAGCCTGCACACCTCACCCAGCTAATTCCTACTTTATTCTTCAAGCCTCAGCTTAAAGATTTACTACTCAAGGACTTTCCTGAATCCTCAAACTAGGTTAGTTACTCCTTGATACATGCCCAGAGCATCCTCTGCTTTCCTTTTTCTAACCCCCATCACACTTGTAATTATTTCTTCAATGTCTTCTTTTCTACCACATTATAATAGCCTTGAATTTGGGGCAGATATTTTTCTTATCTGTACTTATCTGTAACACTGTACTCTCAGTGCTTGGCAAAGTTGTTGACACATGATAGTTGTTCATTAATGAATAAATTATGAGAGAAGGGAAGAAAAGAAGTACAAAGGCAGATATTTGCAAATTAGGCAAAGTCAATGTCAAAAAAATAAAATGATAAAGGTCAGAATAGTATTTACTTTTTGGTGGGGTTGAAGTGGTGACTGTTGGAGCAAGCACAAGGAAAGCTTCTGGGTACTAGATTTATTCTATATCTTGAACTGTTACGATTACAGTCACAAAAATTATTCCAACTGTACAATTAAGGCTTACATACTTTACTGCATACAGCTATACCTCAATGAAAAGAGTCAGAGAGGGAAAAGACCAGGAAAGAGAAAGAAAACGAGAGGAAAAAGAGAGCAGGACTTCCAGATGGCATAAGCTTCAAGAAGAAGAGAAACGGTACGGGTTTGAATAAAGATGGGAGGGAAGTATCTCTAGATGCAGCAATGTGGAGGTAAGAGAAAGCCAATCCCATTGAGGGCCCTCAGTGGGTGTGGAAAAGTAAATACTGCTCACTTGAAAGGGCTAAAATTTTCCTCTGGGTTGGGGGGGGGAATAGGAGAGTTAAAGCAACAGGGAAGGGGGCCACAAAGAAGAAGATATTTCTATTGTGAAGAAGTTGAGGGTATTAGGTCTATAATAGAGTGAAATTACAGAGGGCATAATCATTGAACAAATTAATTTTTGAAAGAAAATGTTATTTATTTACACAAATCATAAAAACATACCTTTGTTGCATATGTAGGTTTTTCTATTGCTTCATCACCAATGAAGAAGTCTAGGTCATCAACACCTTTCATCACCCTCCTTTGCGCTTGATCACCCACTTTTGCTGACTCCTTAATAGCAATACCTTTAAAATAAGTTATTTAGACATGTAAAAGAATTTGTTTTCTTCAAATGAGACAAACTTTTATACTTCCTCCATTATAAAGTGTTATAAATCAAAATATAGCCTAGTATATTCAAATTGTCAAACTAATGCACAAAAGTCATAAGAAATCAGTGATAAAATTCATTTTACACAGCAAAATCTCAACTTCCACTCAGAGACAAGGCCTCAAAGGCAAAACGCCAAAAAAAGCAGCACTGTTGTGGGAATGTTTCAGTTGTATTTTTTTTAAACTATGGAAGTTCTCACCTGATTCTGAGCAAAATTATAATCTAATCAAGTACACATATGCTTGATGGGCAATCAGAAAGAAAAAACTGAAAAACACTAACAAAAGAAAAACTTCAAGGAGAATTTTTAAAAACAGACTTTCTTCGTATCTCTACACTATTCACTATTGTGGTCTAATAACTTAAATATAATAGGGATCTGTTAAAATTTAATCACATATACAAAAGGAAATCTCAATTCATTTAGGTAAAATCTGCAACAATCCCCTTAAAGCATATAGTTTCAGAGCTAAACTTGTTATGTATTTTTAATTAAGTTATAAATTTCTGAATCTTTCAAGTTCTTCATTCAAAATAATTACATGAATATACTTAAATTGATCTGGCATTCAACTGTTAGTTTCATTTAATAACAGTTACACCGTAAGAAGGTCAGTAGAAAATAACTGAAAAAAAAATTTAAATCCACAGTCTTTTAGAAATTCTCTCCAGCAATTTATGTATAATGTACATGGACATCCAGATGGTTCATTATAAATTTCCTGAAAAATAAAGATATATAAAAATAACTTTGAACCATATCTATAGTTTTTCCAGATCAAATATTCATATTCATCAGTAAGAGACAGTAGCAACGTCTGTGTCTGCTGATTATAAACACTGCATCTGCAGCATTAAAACTGGGTGGGTAGAAAAATAAACTCAAAAATTAAAAGCGTTCTTACAGTAGGCAAATGAATTTTAACATGCTGTAACTACTCGTAAGACAAAAAAAAACCCAAAGACTGCATATTTTGGCAGAGGGATGAAATGAACAATGGATTCAATGGTGATGAGTTCCTAAAGTTCAAAATATCAGGATTATATAGGCCTCCAGCAAAGACTTAACACAGCCATTTAAGAACATAACCAAAACCAAATTTTGCAAAGTTGGCAGAAATACTTCAGTAATCTCCTGAAATAAACACTTAATCATAATGTAATGCCTTACAAAAGATTATAAATTAAGGGATTACATAATCAGCACTGTAGTGGGCTAAATTGTGTGCCCCCCCAAAAAGATACATTGAAGTCCTAATCCCCGTACCTTAGAATGTGCCCTTGTTTGGAAACAGGGTCTTCTGAGCTAAAATGAGGTTATCAGGGTGGCCCCTAATCCAATATGACAGGTGTCCTTATAAAAAGGGGAAATTTGGCCAAAGAAAAACACACATAGAATGATGATAATGTGAAGACACAAAGCGGGAAGACAGCCATGTGACTGGAGTGATGTATCTAATAGCTTAGAAACACCAAGGGATCCTGAGGAAACATCAGAAGCTAGAAGAGGCAAGGAAGGCTTGAGCTGTCAGCCAGACCACGGCCCTGCTGACACATTGATTTTATACTTCTAGACTCCAAAATTCTAAGTTTGTTGTTGATTTTTGTTTCATTTTGTTTTGCTTTTTGAGACAGGGTCTTTCTCTGTCACCTGGGCTAGAGTGCACTGGCATTACCATAGTTCACTACAACCTCAAACTCCTGGGCTCAAGCAATCCTCCCAATCTCGGTTTCCCAAAGTGCTAGGATTACAGGCGTGAGCTACTGCGCCCGGCCAAGTTTGTTGTTTTAAGCCACCCGGTTCTTGGTACTTTGTTACAGCAGCCTGAGGAAACTGTTACACAATGGTCTAACACTGAACTCAAACATAACTAAAGTACTAGCCCATAGAAGTACTTCTACGTTAATTAGCAATAGAGTCAGCATTTGTCACTAGATTCTTAAAATAGACTAAAAAAGGACCAATGTTTTGATATATAAATGTGGGGAAAAACATAAAGAAAAGCAAACCTCTCCTTCAGTATAGAAAACAAATATGTATGAATAAAATATTTTTTGAAAGGTAATAGTACCACCAAACAAGACCACTATACTCACACGTATACTCACACGTATGAACTATTTCATCAGTGTCACCTAAAATCCATTCTAGGTATTTAAAAAGTATTAAATTTATGTAGTAGCCTAAACTTTTACATAATCGATTCCTAGAAAAGTATACCAAAAAATGAGATGTGCAAAACTCAAATAAGTTTGTTTCTAGAAAGTGAATAAGTGGATAAAAGCCCTAAATACATTTCCCCTTTTAGGTACAATTTTGACAGTGTATTTCTCATATTCCACACACTTAATATTGTTCCTGTTATGCAAATGACGAAACAGTTGAGCTGCTTGTGTCCAATGAGTGTTCAATTGAGAGTAAAGGTCTGCAGTCTTCAGCAAGCCTAACAATTCCTACCTTATTCTCAGCTTCACTGATTGTGAAGCCTAAACTGCTCTCAATATTCTCTGCATGTTCATTTTTCCATCTCCTCCTTATTTTCATTAACAGTACACAAAAAATATTCTAAGTCACATAAATACTTCTGTGAAAACTAGTGACACTCTGAAAATTAAACTTAAGAGTTAGCACCACCAAGCAAAGGCTCAAAAGGTTAGTCATCTGAGGTGCAAAAGTCTTAATCTGGCGGTAGGACAAGTAGATCAAAGATGTTACTATATTTTGTACCAAAAAAGTGAATTGTTTGAAGTCAAAAGTATGTCCATCGAGGAGCAAACATATAACCTATGCTAACAAACTAGAGTTCTAACAAACAAAATGTCAGAATATTTTTTCTGAAACTACTGTAAGACAGTTGATGGTCAGCTAAAGGGAGGTTAACAAAAATAGAACAAAAACACTCTTCTAAAGACATAATGTATGAGAACAGCATGGTTATAGGATATTAGAAAAGAGGTAAGGTCAAAATCTCTAAAGATGACATGCTGTTCTTATCTTGAAACATGGGCACTCATCAGAGATGTCAACGGCCACAGGCTCTGCAAACAATAGTCATACCTACAAACCAAAGAACAGTCTTTGTAGGTGTATGATGGGGAATATGTTATTTAATAATTAGTTACACCCACACAGTTAAAAGCAATATCTTCAAAACAGAAAACTGTTTAATTGTCAGATAATTTGTTTTTTTTTCTTTAAAAGAGCTATGTGGTAGATTTGGTAAACACAGAGCTAAACAGAGAGCTGAAATGAATGCTCACAGGTGCAGAAATGAAGCCACACTTAGAACTTGGCAAATTGTGTTTTTAAAGGACTAAATATTATAGAATGTCAAAACTGATTATTTCTTTCACTTTAATTATTAGGAAAGAGATCTTTAAATCCGCTCATTTGTGGCTTAGAAGAAATACTTACAGGAAGGGATGATAAACTGTGGTTCTGTATTTCCAGCATATCCTAGTTTTGTATACCTGAAAAACAAAAAGAATTTTATAAAGATTTCACTAATATTTTAGCAATTATAAATTTCATTCTTAGATTTCCATTTGTTATAAAGCGAGCAAGATTCCATTGTGGGTAAATAATATACCACACACCACAATTTCAGTTCATTATACTTTCAAAACTATATCAAAATTATATATGCCCATAGCTTTTGAAGAGAAATTTCACTTCAAGAAATTGATCCTACAGGGATATTTATACATGTGTGAAATAACATACAAATAAGGTCATTTGCTATAATCTTGCTTATAAAGCAAAGAGATTGGAAATAACCTAAATGTCCATCAAACTGGAAACTAAATATGCAAGATTTGGGGGTTTTTTTGGTTGCTGTTGTTGTTAATAATAACCTATAAACAATATATGTTTATTCTCAATCTAGACTTTTTTTTTTAAAAAAGACATCTGTCGCCCAGGCTGTTGTGCAGTGGTACAGTCATAGCTCACTGCAGCTTCAAACTCTTGGGCTCAAGTGATCCGCCTGCCTCAGCTTCCCAAGTAGGTAGGACTATAGGCATGCACCACCCATGCCTAGCTAAGCCTTATTTATACTACGGAATATTACGCAGCTATACAAAGAGATTGAAGAAGCTCTTTATGTACTGATACAAAACAATTTCCAAAATGTATTATTAACTGAACAAAACAAGGTATAGAACAATGTATCAAGTATGGTATTAATATATTTGTATAAAAGTAATGGGGAGAGGTAAGAACATATAAAATATATTTGATTGTATAGGCACAAAACATCTCGGGACAAATACACAAGAAACCAGTAATTTTAGTTGTCTCCAGAAAAGAGAACTGAGTAGGTGATGGACAGGGATGAGAGGAAGATTTTTTTAAATGCATATCATTTCATAGCATTCAAATGGATTACTATTCAAAAATAAATATAATTTTTTAATGCTTTGCCAGTGTATTTTTAGTATTCTTATAATAAAATAACAACATAAATAATGATTAGAAGCTATAAAAGCTGAGCTTTAACAAGCAGCATATGGGAGCTACTTAAGAAATAGCTGGATACTTTTTGTCTATGTGGAAAAAGCTATTAACTATGAGCAGGCTTTAAAGGGAAAGTAACAACATTTTATATTATTCCATATTCAAACCTACTGCTAAATAGTAGGCAGGCAAATTGTTGCTGACATTCTTATACTCTAATAACATCTGCAGAATTTTTTTCTAATATAAAATGAAAAAAAAACCTCTTTGGGGGGATGTTTTAGCCCCAAAACTAAATTCAAGAACTGAGTATGCCAAATAGATTAAATCATTAAAAATAACGGGAAAACATAAGCTGTTCAAAATGTGATACTGCTCTATCGACTAAACCCCTTCAAAAGTTTGCCACTGTCCATGTTAAAAAAAAATAAAACCGTTTTGCAAGGCATACAAAACAGTCCCTTTAATATTTGGTCCCTGACAACCTTTCCCAACTGCCCTGACACCACGTTAGACTCCCAAGCCATAAAAACTGTTGACAGTTTCTGAACAGTCTAACTCACTTCATGCCACTGAGACACTATTAACACTGTTCCTACTACATTAGATGCTCTCCTTCCAACCCTGAATGCAACTATACTACTCTTACTTATCCTGCAAAATTCAGGTTAAGTATCAACTGCCTCTGTATGAAAACTTTCATAACCTCCCCAGATAGTTAACTACCTCCGTCCTTACAAGTACAAATATTATTTAATAGTAATACCTGAGTTTTGATTCCATCATCTGTAGAAGTAAATGTTAACTCAAGATTCTTGAGTATTAAATAACAAGGTAAAGCACTTAAACAGAATCTGGCACAAAGTACACACTTAATAAATGTCAACTCACATTCTCTCCAAATTTTTTATTCCTTCCATATTCACATAAAAGCCATGCGAATACCTGAACTTTGAAATGCTTACAGTTATAATACAAAGTATTCCTTTACCCAAAACCAAAATCAGTCTGTAGAAGATTCTCAGATTGTAGCTTGTATCTATTTTTATCACCATTCCACCACCAAGTATTTTTTTATTCTTCCAATCCAATCTCTTATTAATGTTAAACCTTCAAATGTGGAAAAAACAAAACTCCTATAATAGATGGAGGTCAGCATGATTGAATAGCTCACACACCACTTGTTTGGAGACAAAAAAAATTAGGACTAATTACTCAAATGCACAAAACCACCATCAAATGATGTGAATAATCTGTTCTCATTGAACTCATCGAAACTAACAGTAACCCAGCTGAAATAAGAGCATAGAATTAAAACAGTACTTGAAAAAGTACAGGCTATCATGGCATTGACACCAAGAAGGGCCAACAGATACCTTCACCCCCCAAGTGGACTAATGGAACTGAATAGTATACTATACCAAAATGAAGACTTGCTCAATACAAGACAGTCTAAAACTGTCTAAACCAAAACACTCTACCTAAAAGTCTACTACTGTCTGATCAATATTTAGTGAAAGAATACCTAATTATTCCTCAGTCTGACCCTTCATATTAATCCCTCCACTTTTATTCTCATATGTCACCACAGCAGTTCAAGTTGCTATACCCAAAAATACCCTAAAATGGGACACAACAGAATTTCCAATTTTACAACTCCTACAAAGGAGAACAGAATAATAGCCCTAAAAATCAATATTGTGAGGGGGAGGGAAAAAACTCTAACTGTTTATTCCTCTGCTCTCATACAACAATCAACAAGGTCTTTAAATCATGCCTTGGTCTTTCAGGTGACCAGCCCCTTCCTGAAGCTACCTTGGTGCTGCCAGCCAGCAGTCAACTTAATAGCATACAAAAAGATACCACTTTGGAGTTTCTAAGGATTTTAGGAATTGTCAGAAAAAAGAGTAGAAGCCCAAATATATATTTCATAATATCATACTGCCTAACTCAAAAATCTTCAAATGATGCTCTGCCTACAAGAATAAGTACAAACTTGTTTCCATTTCTATAAAATTATTAATTGTAAAATAATTCGTAAATTCCTCTCCAGATAAAAAATTATGTAATTCTCTGATTCCTTCAGCTGAATATTAAGGTTCTCCATAATTGGCTCCAATTTAACTTTATAAGCATTTGCTACCACTTGCTTACATGAACCCAGCTCCAAGCACACTACATTTGCTGCTCATTTTTCCCCAATATGCCCTGGCTGGTCCTCCATGCAATCTTTCCTGATCGTTTTAACTATAAGTCATCCTTTCTTTCAATAAATTCTTCATTTCAACCACTTGCTAAACATGTATACAAGCCTAATTGTTATTTTTGTGTATAAATACCATCTCCTAAATATGATATAAGATATTTGAAATAGAGATCATGTTACAGTAGAACCTCTCTTCAGGAAACCTCCATTTAACCAGCTTACCAGATTGATGAAGTCTCCATTCCTAGCCAAAATCTAATTCCCTATAGGTTGAGCAAATTCATCAATGAATTACTCTCAAATTAACACCAAAAGAAGGATCTAATGAACTTAATACAAAACATTAATACATAATCAAACAGGCTCTTCCCCAAAACAAAAATAATTGCATATAGCATCCAACTCTATGGCTATATCATAACTTATTTAATCATTTCTAATGTATTTTAAATGCTATAGCAAAATAATTTTCTAAATTTTGGGGAGCAACAACCAAATATGTTAGTTACTGTTTTACTGCCTTAGATTTAAATTTTAAATAAATATCTCAAAAGAATGAAATCATGTAAAGTCTGTATATATTGGTTATTCAGACCATTAAATTATAATATTTGATAATGATCATAGAGAACAATATTTTCACCAATTCTTAAGATGTATGAGGGGAAATGTCCTAATTTACTTAACTTTACAAGTTGCCTAGACTAAAAAATAATTTGGCTCCTGGCTCAAAGAAAATGTGTGTGGTACAGGGTACAATCTAAAAAATAGAGAAAGTCATACCCTAAAATCTAAAAATATTTTGATGGCTCAACTTCAAAAAGTCACATCTTCTCCAACAGAGAACAAAGTGCTAAATGACAAAAAATTCACTCTTTAAAACCACTACCTTTACACCATCACCAAACTTTAAAATTTGAAAGAGTTTTGAAAATACTCAAAAGAAAAATCATAAGAGTCAAAGGTCAGAGAAGACGTATATAGGAAATAAATTGCAAGAATTTAAAAAAATCAGAATAGAACTGTAGAAATCTCCAGACCAAAAAAGCACATTTGAATGCTCATATAAAAATAATTTAATGCTCACATAAGAGATGAGATGAGAAACATTTAAGTGGGGAAAGGAGGAGAGATAAGAGGAAAAGAGTTTAGGAAGATCTGAAGGAACTTCTGAGCTCAGTCCAAAATGATAAGCTGAGACAGTACACTCTAAACCCTTTTCACTTCAATGCACACAGAATACCAGGGCCGTCCGGAAAGCAACCAGCCATGTAACCATTCTTGTTATATTAACAATAGCTGGATACTTTCCGGACAGCCCTCATATGCTAATATTAGAAAAGCACATTCAATGTTGGTGGGGATGTGGACAGATAGGAACACTCATACACTGCTGGCGGGACTGCAAATTAGTACAACCTCTATGGAAAGTAATATGGAGATACCTCAAAGAACTAAAAGTAGAATTACCATTTGACCCAGCAATCCCACTACTGGGTATTTACCCAAAGGAAAAAAAGACATTTTATAATAAAGACATCTGCTCTCGAATGTTCATAGCAGCACAATTCACAATTGCAAAGTTGTGGAAACAACCCAGGTGCCCATCAATACACGAGTGGATCAATAAAATGTGGTATACGTATACCATGGAGTATTACTCAGCAATAAAAAACAATAGTGAATTAACACATCTGGTATTATCCTGGTTGAAGCTAGAACCCATTCTTAGAAGCGAAGTGTCACAGGAATGGAAAAACAAGCACCCCTGGTACTCACCATCAAATTGGTACTAACTGATCAACACTTACATCACACAGGACAATAATATTCATCAGGGGGCGGGCAGGCGGGAGGGGGGTGGAGGGGATGGGAAAAACTCTCACTGAATGGACGCGGGGAGCACATTTTGGGGGGATGACCACGATTGTAGCTCTGACACGGGCAGTGCATGGGCAATATATATAGCCAAAGTGTTGTACCCCCATAATATTCTGAAATTTAAAAAAAATAAAATTAAAAAAAAAAAAAAAAAGAAAAGCACATTCAAGTAAACTGTAGGGGATTTGGGCATAGCTATATGAGGTTTGCTTTAAAAACTTCATTTGAATTTTCTTTATATTACATAACTACAAGAAAAAAGATAAATTATTAGGAAAGATATTAAATACTAAATTTGTTTAAAATTTCCAAGTAACAACTGTTCAAACATAAACTAGCTTCCATAACCTAACAATTCTATCAAATTTTACACTTGAAAAAACTACATATTATCCTTCATTAAGACATTTTTATGAACTCTCCAAATTCTTGATAGTCACCGTAAATAAACTTTGTATAAGCAGATGGCAGAAGAGTTTCTCTTGCTTCTTCTCTAAAATAAACTTCTTTCTTTTGATATATCAACTCTTTAAATTGTAATTTAAGGATGTAATCACTACACTTAAACTAAAAGCTCTTGTTTTTCGCTGACACATGCAAGGTTCAAATTTTTGTAATAATGCAAATAGATTTCAAATCAAACTATTTTCATATTAAGTATTTCTCCAAGCACACATATATGTTGCTCTCTAAAGAATAATGATGTTCTTTAGAATACTGATCAAATATTACAGTGAACCATTTTTAACCTTACTTCCTTACTTTTCCAAAATGAATTTTGCTTTGAATTCATAAATCCTACCAGTATAATTTATTCTTCCACAGCCCTTGCAATTTTCTGTTAAGTTCTTCTGGGTATTCAAAAATGTCATTTATAAAAGCAACTAGAGAAGACAATACCTACCAGACTACTTACAGAACAAACATGCAAAGATTCAGACTTGGGACAACTTTCGTATTTGAAAGCTATTTACCCTAATCCATCTACGGATTCATGCAATTTTCATTAAAATCCCAATGTTTTTTGCAGAAATAGAAAATCCATCCTAAAACTCATATGAAATCTTGAAACAGAAGCCAAAATAATTTTGAAAAAGAAGAACAAAGTTGGAGATCTCATACTTGCTGATTTCAAAACTTACTACAAAGCTACAGTAACCAAAAGAGTGTGGTACTGGCATAAAGACAGATATATAGACAAACGGAATAGAACAGAGAGCCCAGAAATAAACCCTCACATATATAATCAAGTGATTTTTGACAAGGGTGCCATAACTACTCAAATGGGGAAAGGACAGTCTTTTCAACAAATGGTGCTGGGAAAACTGTATATCCACATGCAAAAGAATGAAGTTGTAACTTTACCTTATACCATATACAAAAATTAACTCAAAATGGATCAAAGACCTACATATAAGAGGTAAAACTATAAAACTCTTAGAGGAAAACGGAGGGTGAAAAGCTTCCTGATATTGAATTTAGCTATGATTTCTCAGATATAACACCAAATCTAACAGAAGAAAAAAGAGATACACTGGACTTCCTCAAAATTGAAAGCTTCTGTGCATCAAAGGCCACTATCAACACAGTGCAAAGGCTACCCAAGAAATGGGAGAAAATGCTTGCAAATCATTTATCTGGCAAGGGATTAATATCCAGAATAAAGAAGTACACTCAAGAACAACAAAAGCCCAATTAAAAAATGGGCAAAGGACTGGAATAGACATTTCTCCAAAGAAAATATACAAATGGCCAATAAGCACATGAAAAGATGTTCAACATCACTAATAATTAAGAAATGCAAATCAAAACCAGAATGAGATACCACTCCACACCCCCTAGGATGACTACTATCAAAAAAACAGAAAATAACAAATGTTGGTGAGGGTGGAAAGAAATCAGAACCCTTGAGTATTGCTGGTGGGAATGTAAAATGGGGCAGCCACTGTGGAAAACAATATGGTGGTTCCTCAAAAAATTAAACATAGAATTACCAGCAATTCCACTTCTGGGTATATACCCAAAAAAACTGAAAGCAAGGACTTGAGCAGGCATCTGTACACACGTTTATAGCAGCATTACTCACAATAACCGAAAGGTGGAAGCAATCCAAGCGTCCATGGACAGGTGAATGGATAAAAAAATGTAATACATACACCCAATGGAATATCATTCAACCCTAAAAAGGAAAGAAATTATGACACATGCTACAAGGATGAACCTCTAAGACATTATGCTAAGTAAAATAATCTAGCTACAAAAGGACAACTAATGATTCCACTTATACAAGGTACAGAGAAAAGTCAAATTCATAGAGACAGAAAGTAGAATGGTGGTCGCCAGGGATTTGGGCTGGGGGAGAAAATGGGGAATTATTGTTTAATGGGTACAGAGTTTCAGTTTGGGAAGATGAAAAAGTTCTGGAGATGGATGGTGGTGATGGTTACACAACAATATGAATGGACTTAATGCCAATGAACTGCACACTTAAAAATAGTTAAATGGTAAATTTTATGCTATGTATATTTTCACCACAATTTTTAAAAAGCTATTTAAACTTGGTAGTTACCCCCAAAAAAATAAAATTGGGTACATATTGCACATGTTAAAGCCAGATAAATCTAAATGTATCAAACATAAGTTTTAAAACAAAATGTGCGATAATTTATAACCCTGGAGTGGGGGAGACTTTCCACCTTTAACTTAAAATCCAAATACTAAAAAAGATTAATATTTCAACTATGTGACAATTAAAAACTTCTTTACAAAAACACACCAAAATTAGCCAAAAGAAAAATGACTAAGAGAAAAATTATCTACAATCAAAGACAGAGTTAATTTCCTTAATATATAAAGGATACTAGAAGTTAATGACAAGGGAAGGATGGAGGAGGAAGGGTGGAAAAAAAGAAAGAAGGAAAGGCAAAAGACACCATTCACAGAAAAAGAAATAGAAATAGCTATTAAATGAAAAGATGCTCAACTCCATGGGATTAAAAAAACGTAAGTTATAAGTATAGTGAGGTGCTTTTATACATCCCTAGTCAGAATGCAAAATGATATAGCCACTTAGAAAAACAGTTAAACTTTCACTTACCATCTGAACCTGCAATTCTACCTCTAGGTATACACCCAAGAAAAATAAAAACATTTGTCCACACAAATGTGTACGCATATGTTCACAACAGCATAATTCATAATGGCCCAAAACTGGAAACCAAACAAATGTTTATTAACAAGAGAATGGATAAACAAGGTGGTATATTCATAAAAACCAAAATTACATATGAAGAACCAGGAAAATATAACCCATTCTTCCAGAAGACATTCAACAGAAGGCAACCCCAAAATGATGTAAATGTTGGAATTATCAGATAAAGATTTGGAATCAACTATGATGATTATAATGAATTAAAGAAAAATATACTTGTATTTGGATAATATCAAAAAGAGAGATAACGTGTAATAAAAATTGTTTTTGAAGAAATAATGGCTGAAAATTTTCCCAATCGGTGAAAGACAGAAATGTACAGATTTGAGAGGCTCAAGAATAAATACCCACACAGAATAAATACAAAGAAAACCTAGGCACAAAGTCAATCTCCTGAAAATCAAAGATAAAGAAAAAACCTTGTACTCATACATGTAATCAAATAGTCAATCTTAGAGAAACAGCAGAATGGGGGTTGCCAGAGACTGGGAAGTGGAGGAAATGGGGAGACGTTGATCAAAGGGTACAAACTTTCACTTATAAAATGAATAAGTACTAGAGATATAAGTTGCAGCATAGTAACTATAGTTAATAATAATGTACAGTATTGTATACTTGAATTTGTATCATTCTGTCTGAAATTTGCCTAAAGGGGTAGATCTTAAGTATTGTCACAAAAAAAAACAACGTTAACTATGTCAGGAAACGAATATGTTAATTAGCTTGAGTGTGAGAATCATGATACAGGGTATATTTCTATCAAAACACCATGTTGTGTACCTTAAATACATATAATAAAAAATAAAGAAAAGAAAGGAAAAAAATCATTCCTTTACAACACATTCGATTTTCATAACAATTCCCCGGCAAAATTAGTAGAACCTTAATGCCTTCCAACTTGCTGTTCCTTAATTAATGGTTTGTGTGTGTGTTTGTTTTTAATACTGCTTAATTTTCATATTACCCTGAAATATCTCAAAAATACTTTCAAACCCAGTGTTTTTTAAATGTCAACTCTAAACAGAAAAATTACATGTTGTGAATACCTTGAAATATCTCAAAGATACTTTCAAATTTTTGGTGTCAATTATAAACAGGGAAATTTACATATATGTGTAGAGCAAAAATAAAACTACATATCAAGAACAATTCTATTATACAATGCTAGAACATCACAGTTTTTCTGGAAGAGAAACACAAGAAAAAGTAAATTATAGTTATCTCCAGATAACAGGAGGAAGAGAAGGGTTTTGCTTTTTAAATTTACATCATTCTGACTTAAATTTTCTAACCACGCACCTGTATTACTTGTTTTTATTTAAAAGAATTTTTGAATACGTAACACGCCCATGATAAAAATTTTAATAGGTAATACACAGAAAAAATACTAAAGGATAAGTTCTCCTTCCATGCCTATCCCCTAGCCATCCAGTTGCCATCCCAAGAGTTAATCACTATCAGGTTTCTTAGGTATCCTAGAGATATTTCATGCACAGACATACATATATATTACTTTAATTTAAAACATGCCATTGGGCTTATCCAGGCAATCAAATTATGAATCCACTTATTTCTTTATACTTTCCTATACTGAGAAAAGAAAATGTCATTTTCTAAATGATTTAAAACAAGACACCATGAAATGAAAAAGGCAAAACTATCCTATCTAATTTTATGAAACACAAAAGGGCAATAAAACATTTTGGAAAACTAAACAAAAAATGTTTCTCTCTGGCCTGGCAAGCAAGTTAAATATATAGAAAATCTCTGACTATGGCTATAGCAGCAATTTAAAAAAATCTACAATGCTGATTTTGGCTGGGGGAGTGGTCAAGCACTTAGAAAAGGACTTGCTTAGAGAAGGGAATGTAGAGGAAAGAATTCAAAAGCACTTTTGAAGCTATTAAAGCCTTGGTGACTACAAGAATAGTAGTAGAAACATAATAAGGTTAAGTGAGGGGGAAGCTAGACTAGCAGAAATAGCAAAAGACAAATGAGTTTTATACACGAAATGGTGATTTTGCCACAATAGAAATTGCCTCTGGGGAGAGGGTAAGTGGATTTGGGGACAATAACACCATCTAAGTGTTCAAGTGAAAGAACTGTTGCATGTCTCTCACTATTTTTTAAGAGATAAGGTCCAGCTATGTTGCCCAGGCTGGAGTGCAGTAGCTATTCACAGGCCCAATGATAACACACTGCAGCCTCAAACTCCTGGCCTCAAGTGATCCTACTGCCTTAGCCTCCCCAGTAGCTGGGATTACAGGCACACACCACAGCACCTGGCACATCTCTCACTTTAAATCAAAAGCTAGAAATGATTAAGCTTAGTGAGGAAGGCATGTCAAAAGCCAGGAGAGGCCAAAAGCTAGGCCTCTTGTTCCAAACAGTGAACCAAGTTGCGAATGGAAAGGAAAGTTCTTGGAGGAAATTAAAAGTGCTACTGCCATGAACACACCAACAAGAAGAAAGCAAAATAGCCCTACTGCTGATATGGAGAAAGTCTGAGTGGTCTGGAGAGAACATCAAACAAGCCACAACATTCCCTTAAGCCTAATTAGCAAGACCGTAACTCTCTTCAATTCTATGAAGGCTGAAAGAGGTGAGGAAGCTGCAGAAAAAAAGTTGGAAGCTAGCAAAGGTTGGTTCATAAGGTTTAAGGAAAGAAACCAACTCTGTAACATCAAAGTACAAGGTGAAACAGCAAAAGCTGATATAGAAGGTGAAGCAAGTTATCCAGAATATCTAGCTAAGATAGCTGATGACAGTGGCTACAATCAACAAGAGATTTTCCCTGTAGATGAAACAGCCTTATACTGGAAAAAGATGCCACCTTAGACTTTCATAGCTAGAGAGGAGAAGTCAATGCCTGGCTTCAAAGGACAAGCTAATGCAGCCTGTGACTTTAAATGGAAGCCAATGTTCACGTGCAATTCCAAAAATCCCAGGGTCCTTAAAAATGATGTTAAATCTACTCTGACTCTGCTCTATAAATGGAAAAACAAAGCCTGGATGACGGCACATCTGTTTTCAGCATGACATGACATGTGTTCAGCATGGTTTACTGAATATTTTAAGCCCACCGTTGAGACAGAAAAAAGATTCCTATCAAAATATTACTGCTCATTGACAATGTACCTGGTCACCCAAGAGCTCTGATGGAGATGTACAAGATTAATGTTTTCCTTCATGCCTGCTAACACAATATCCATTCTATAGATTAAGGAGTCATTTTGATTTTCTAAGTCTTATTATTTAAGAAATACATTTTGTAAGGCTTTTGATGCCATATACAGTGATTCCTCTGACAGACCTGAGCATACTGAAAACCTTCTGAAAAGGATTCTCCATTCTATGTAACATTAAGAACATTTGTGATTCAAGGGAGGAGGTCAAAATATCAACATTAACAGGAGTTTGGAAGAGGTTAATTCCAATTGGCATGGATGACTTTGATAGGTTAAAGACTTCAGTGGAGGAAGTCTGCAGATGTGGCAGAAACAGCAAGAGAACTAGAATTAGAAGTGGAGTCTGAAGATAGAACCGAATTGCTCCAATCTTATGATAAAACTTCAATGGATGAGGTGTTGCTTCTCATCAATGAACAAAAGAAATTGGTTTCTCAAGATGGAATCTACTCCTAAAAAAGATGCTGTGAACACTGCTGAAATAACAACAAAGGATTTAGAATATTACATAAACTTAGTTGATAAAGCAGCGGTAGGGTTTGAGGGGACTGATTCCAATTGTGAAAGAAGTTCTACTGTGAGGTAAAATGCTGTCAAATAGCATTGCATGCTCCAGAGAAATCTTCTGTGAAAGGAAGAGTCCATCAATGTAACAAACTTCCTTGTTGTCTTATTTTAAGAAACTATCATAGCCACCCCAACCTTTAGCAACCACCACTCTGATCGGTCAGCAGCCATCAAGGGCAAGACCCTCCACCAGCAAAAAGATTGACTCGCTGAACATTTAGACGATCGTTAGCATGTTTTAGCAATAAAGCATTTTTTAATTAAGGTATGTACATTGTTTCTGTAGACATAATACTATTGCACACTTAAAAATTAACTATGATATAGTGTAAATATAACTTTTACAGGCACTGGGAAACCAAAAAATTCTTGTGGCTCACTTTATTGGGATATTTGATTTATTGTGGTGGTCTGGAACAGAACCGAACCTACAGTATCTGCAAGGTACGCCTGTAGTTGACAGAATATACCCTGTGTATGTATTTAATACAATGGTTCGTATTTCTTTTTACTTTGAAAAATATCTCCCATCAAAGAAACTATTTAATATTAAAAGATACCAATAGGTTACTAATACTGAACCACTAAACAGGAACAGAATCTAAAAAAAAAGAAAAAAAATTTTTTTCAAAAATAAACTGGAATAAAAAGCTACAATAAAAACCATGCCAGAGAAAAACATGTTATTACTCTGAATACAGTGTATGACCCTGAAGCCTACATAAGGGACCAATGACACTCAAATTATTCAATATTTCAACAATTTGAAACCATATAACAAAATGAATGTAAGACCCTAGAACTTTAGGATAGAAGAGATCTTACTGATCTAGCATAACTTATTTTTCAAAATTTCTTAGTACTGACAATCACTCAAGTTGAAAGAATTCTACCCTAATATGAATGACCTGCTTCTACCTTACCATATCATAAAAGTAAAGTATATCATATCTAATTTTTACATAATTACCAATTTTAGAAGAAAATGGAGGTCTACAAATTTCCCAATGCCTGCTCACATAATATCTCAATTCTCAGTTTAGCCATAGCTTTCTTTATACTATACCAAAGACCAAAAAGGTAATCTGGTGTTAGGAAATTTTAGAACAAGAAAGTAGTGGCTAATTCACAGGGAAATTTGCGAAGTAGAATAAGACAGTATTAGCTATAAAACTGTTTGAAACAATTATTTAAAAAACTTTTCCAATTCCCTCCGATGTTTTTTTCACTATATGCAAGTCAATGTTTAAACTGACACAAAAAGACTGATAGACTTTTGAGTGGAAGAACCTGGATTCCTCTGTGTGTCCAACACAAACAACATTCTCCCAGTCCTTTCAAGCCTAAACCTTAAAGTCTTAACTTCTTTTCACTAGTGGGAAGAAAAGAACGTGGCCCTTGGAATCAAAATGATGAGTGAAATGCTTGTTCCACCATTTACATTTCCTAGCCTGTGATCCTACAGATTTTATTCCTAATGCATAAGAAATAAAACTAAATTCACAAGGTTGTCATAAGAATTAAAGGAGGTAACAGTGGATGGCATTCACTATTCTGTAAACATTTCCTTCCCCAGATGATTTTCCTCTATCCATAGGCCTTCTTTTATACCTGTATCCATTCCTTTAATTATCCTTTGAAAGATTCTTAACAATGTTTTCCTAACCCCTTTGCTACTACATCAGTCCAACTATCACCACTAAAGATGAAGATTACAGCAGTCAATATTTGCCCCATGGATGAAGCTAGTCACAAAAGGCCACAAACTGTATGATTCCCTTTATATGAAATGGCCAAAATAGACAAATCCATAAAGACATAAAGTAAATTAGTGTTTGCCAAGGGTTGAGGGTAGAGGGAATGGAGAGACCCCACTACTACTGGGTGTGGGATTTCTTCCTGGGGTGATGAAAATGTTCTAAAATTGACTGGATTCTAATCAATGGTGTTAACTATAAAAAATAAAATAAAATAAAACTGATGGGAGATGGTTGCACAATCTTGTGAATGTACTAAAAACCACTCAATAACACACATTAAAAGGGTAAGTTTTATGGTATGTGAGTTACATCTCAGTAAAGCTATTTAAAATAGAATAAAATACTAGACCCAGACTAATACTGCATAAATTTAACTTTTATCACTCTTCTGCTTAATCATCTACACAACATACTACTACCCATCAAATCAATTCCAACCATTCTACCCCATTTAAAACCCTTCTGAAATAAGGCAAGATATAAATACATATACTACTTGCCATCCCATAGATCTCCCAATAGAAATATCTCAATTCCAGGGAATGTAATTTCCTAACTGACCCCTCTCCCAAATATGATGTAACTCCTTCTGACTTCCCTTCATCAATAAAATATTTACTGGGCATTATTAAATACTATGCACAAGACTATCACTTGGAGAGAGAATGAACAAAAAAGACACAATCATGGAGTTTTCAATTTAGCTCACTTACCTTACACTGCTAAAGTCTTCCTTCCCTTTTATCTATCACATTCTATTTATGCTTTTCCAAGGACCTGATCAAGTTCAGCTCCTTCATAAACCATCCTCCAAACGCTACAGCCCTATTATTCTCCCCAAACAATTAAATACTAATAAGCTATCCTTAATTATTTCACTATATTAGTTTCATTTCCAGAACTAAATTGTAAATCTCAAATATAAAATCATGCCCTAAAAAAGCTGGGTGCAGTGGCACACATCTGTACTCCTAGCTATTCTGGAGGCTGAGGCAGGAGAATCATTTAAGCCCAGGAGTTCAAGACTGGCCTGGGCAACATAGTGAGCCCCCATACCTATTAAAAAAATCATGCCTTAATTTTCTGTATATACTATAGTGTTTAGCATAAAACTGAGAGTGAAATAAGCATTTGATTATTTTCTTAAGTTCTTCTACTTTTTGACTTTCTATTTTGTGTGGTCATTAATGAGCACAAATGCACAGTGAGTAAGTAATTACAGTAAGTAAAGGCATCAGTAGAGATTATTCATTTTCAAATTGCAGCTTCAGATATATGTATGCCTTCGTTTTGAAGTTCTATGTAATCAGACATCATTTTCTTAATTGAGCTGTCCTGAATTAATCAGCAATTGTCAGTTTTATCATGTCAGATACAATATATGTCCTCAAAATATTCAGATAACCAATAAATAATCCCGTATCATTTAGCTTTAACGTGTTACAGGTTAATCAAATCAATGAACTGGTTACTAAGACCTCTCTATATATTTCATATTTGTACTAAAATTCAAGTAGTTCTAGTGATGGAGATTTATTTTTTTAAGTAGGTATAAGATGAACATTCTTAAAAACTGAGTTAACAATTTAACCATTGTCATTGAATATATCCAAATTAGGGGGCAACACAACAACGGGCTCCAGAATACAACTACATCAGGGCTCAAATTCTAGATCTACTACTTAACTATACCTCATTTTCCTCATCATTAAAATGGGGATTATATAAATAATAGTATCTATTTCATAGGGTTTCTAAAAAGGTAATAACTAATTATCCCAAAAACAAAACTTGTAAAGGGTCTTGAAACGGCTAATTTGTACACATCCCATTTAATAAGTCTTTAATACATGAAATCCAAAGATTTAAATCTCTGAAACAATAGAAAAAGAATATTTCTTTAAAAAGAGCACTTATTGTATGAAGGTAATTGGTTCTAGCATCTACAGAGTGCAACTCCTTTTTAAAACCGTTTCTAAACTTGGTTTAAAATATTACGTTGGGGAACATAAAATTAGTTTTTCATTTGTGCCATACAGCATGCCTCTGCATTACAACAAAATACCAAAGAATTCTGATGCATGTTTTGTACCAGGCATCAACCAAGATTCCTTTCACTATAAATAACATAAATTACGTTATTCCAACTAAGAAGAAATTTCAACTACTATAACTCACAAATGTGAACACATAAGAAAACTTAAGAGAATTCAACAATGCTACCAATTAATAATTAGGAACACCCCTAAAAGACATTTCTCAACTCTGAACCTCTATTTCATTTGTAAATGAAGAGTGGATTGAATTATCTCTCAAAGTCCTTTTTCAGCTCTATAATTCTGTGTGAGTCATTAGGCACTTCCCTTAATTCACTAAAGCAAGTTTCACAAATACAGATTAAATGCTATGTTTGTACCCTCAAAGTAACTGAATTTTACAAATGCTTACAGCAGAAGAAAAGCATACTAAATTTAATTATAATAATCTCTAAAACTTTAAGTAAGCAAATACCATCATAGACCAATACTAAAAACACAGTTTACATTTTTATACTTTCAAACCAACCCTAAACTGTAAGGTCTTCTGCACCCAATTCTCCTTCTAGGCCATTTATCCTCCTGGTAGCAAACCCTCATTCACACTAAATACTGAAAAAGGCATAAAGACACTCTCCTCAAGAGTACTGCATTTTCACAAAGGGCAAGAAGACTTAAAGCAAGCACAGAATGTTTAAAGATGGAATGCTGAGCATCAGAACAGATGCATATTCTTCTGAGCTATGTATTAGGAGTGGGGAGAAGAGAAGAAGGGTAAAAGAATACATCTGGCTACACAATTCGAGCTATTCCTTTCCTGGTTGCAAGAAGTATGTAAGAATGACTTGAGTTTAAGTCAACAGCTGGAAAGGATCTTCAAGATTTTGAAACAAAATTATTAAAATCCTACAAAATGGTCCTTTAGAAAAACTAGGATATTATTTGTCTTTTTGCTGTGGTGTTAGTCAAGTTATGTACATTTTAGGACATAAAGGCCCATATATAGTTATAAAACAACCCCACAAAGTATTAATCAC
Organism: Daubentonia madagascariensis; assembly: GCA_023783475.1. Classification (NCBI taxonomy): domain Eukaryota; kingdom Metazoa; phylum Chordata; class Mammalia; order Primates; family Daubentoniidae; genus Daubentonia; species Daubentonia madagascariensis. Next base: position 71,467,729 of record JAKFHU010002088.1, on the reverse strand, counting down.
TATCCTATTTTAAAGAACCAAATTTAAAACATTAATCCAAAAACTTCACCTTAACTCACACTGTTATCTAAAAATTCATGAATGTTTTAAGTGCTTGGTAAGCTATAGCACATATTTTTGTAGTGCTATTATTACTCAATTGCTCTGGTTCTTGCTTCTTTATGCTAGTGCCTATCACAGATAGGTAGCATCATAAAAAAGGCTACAACTTCCAGGAGAATTATAGGGGAGCATTCAAACGTTTTTATTATAGTGGAATTTTGTTTCAGAAAACATGTTGCTTGCAGCTACATTTTAACCATTCCACACTTCTGTCCCTAGCCCAAGCATTTACTGTTTCTACAATTTGGAAGAGGGAGAGCATGCTGCACAAAGGAAATTCAGCCCTACCTTGGCCTAGGGATGGGGAACCCGCTGCCCCAAGGCCACCTGTGGCCCTCCACATCCCCAAGTGCACTCCTACACTGAATCCAAACTTCACAGAACAAATCCCTTTATTAACTGTAAAATTTGGATTCAGTCAAAAGGCCACACTCAAGGATCCAGAAGGCCATATCATAGCTGATCAGTCACCACAAGCCACATGTGCTCATTTTTCTTATTGTGATGCTCAAGAAGTTGGATCACATATCCACAATTTTTAAAAGATGGAACACTGATATTCAATCTTTCTGTTCTTTTCTCTTTGAATGTTCTCATTTTATTATAGGATCAATTTACAAATTATAACGATGATTCCCCAAGTCTCCACTTTCATTCCTAAAGTTCCTGTATTTTTAAGTTCCTCTAGGACGTTTCCAATTACAGATCATCATTCCAAATATAACAACAAATTCCAATTTCACTCAGTTTCTTAAAACCAACTCCCTTATTGTCCCAATCACTCAAGCTCACAACCTTGAAATATTCACTGATGCCTATTGATAATCCACTAAAATCAACTGCCAAGTCCTAGCTACACTTCCTTCACAATCTCTCAAATCAGCAAAAACATTTTGACTGTGCAAAGAACTATGGTAGGCAGGCCAAGGCCTGCAGGAGATAAGAAAATAAGCATAAGACACTATGTTCCTTTCCTTAAGAACTCAATTCAAAAAAAAGGGAGCTAACTGATTATTATAATAATTACAATGTATTTGTGCTCTTACTATGTGCCAGGCACTGTGCTTTTCATGCATTATCTCAAGAGGGGGGGAAAAAACCCATAAGGTAAATACTATGATTTCCAAATTACAGATGGGAAAAATAAGACCTGCAGAGTTTTAAATGTATAAAGGCATACAGCTAGTAAGTGACAGAGCATGAACTCAAAAACAGCTGACTACAAAGCCCTTGCTAAGCATAAACAAACAATACAAAACAATATAATTGCCAGAAAAAAGGTACAAACAAAACAAAGAAGCAATCTCTTCCAAACTTACCTCTGCTGCTCCATCCCCACTGCCAATACCCAGTTTCAGAACTTCTGCAAAGCTGGTGCTTGAGTGGGCTGCTTAAGAATCATCTAGAAAACCCTCTTAAATGAATAGCCCTAGACCCAACCCTTGAGATTCTGAGTCACTGGGTATGGGGTGTTTCTGACGTAGTTTTTTAAAACCATACTCCTAATTCCTGTCCATTCATTCTACAAAGATTTGAGTTCCTACTACGCACCCAAGCCCCATAACTTCATTCCAGACATCTCTTCTATATCTGATCCTCCTGCATTCCATTCTGCAAATATTCTAAAAGTCCTATTTTCTACATTTCACTCCCCTACTGGAGGATTTTTATTCCCTATCAAGTAAAATTTTTTTGCAATCAAAGTTTAGCTGACATATAATGAACAACTGGTACATAGGAGGTGCTCAATAAATGTTAGTTTCCTTTCACAATACATAATCTAGATCCACATTATGTTATAACATAGTTCTCAATTCATAATAGAGGGGAGCAGTGCAAAGTATCATGCTAAGAGGGCTAAACACAGAAGCAACTACTCTTCTGTTTCAGCTGTACATGCTTTTCCTTCCCCTTAGTAAAATGCTCTCCTGGACATCTATCCAAATCCTTAAAAGGATAGCTCAAATTCCTAAAACTTCCTGACCACAGTAATCTTTCTTTCTTTCTAATCTACAGAACTGCTACTACTGCCTGAAAAGTAAATATCTAACATTTGATTAAATGCAGTTTTCTACCAACCTCTAATTTTTTCATGATTTTAGCTCTTTTCTGATTAAGATTTTTGAGAGTAGACTGTATTATATATTTTCATTATAACGCAAAGGGTCCCTGGCCTGCTGCTAATTATACCAGAAGCCTCCATTTGACAATACCACCACTTTTTCTACCTGTGCAAATCATCCATAAGTTACGAACATTGCTCAGTGCCTTCACTGCATCATAAATTAATTTCCCACCCAACATCAAAAATATCTAAATTATTCAAATTGTCAAAGATTCATCCTCTACATAAGGAGGATATTAGTATAGTGGCTCTGTCACACTTATTTGTTATAACACCTTGGGCAAGTAGCTTAACTTCTCTAAGCTTAAATCTTCTTGTCTATAAAATGAAGATAATACTTATTAGGTTGATGTGAAAAGTTAATGAGATAACATAAAGCATTTAGCACAGGGCCTGAGACATAATTCTTGATAAATGCTAGCTATTATTATCTCCTGAGAAACAAAACCTAGAGAGTAAATTTCTTCTAGAGATTAAATTTAAGCAAAGTAACAAGGAAGTAGTCTAGGAATTCACATAGCCAGAAAAAAAAAAAATCTGAATCAAGTCAGAAAGATTACACAGAAAGGTTTCTCTAATTAATTGAATAAAATTCATAAGGCTAGGATTTTTTAAAGATTACTTTAACCAGGAATAAATAGAAATAGAATTAACTTTACTAACAAAAATAAAGCAACTTGTATAGTTCTGAAAAGGGGGTCAGGAGTCCCCATAGTGTAATAGAAAGAACACAGGGTTTAAACACAGAAGAACTTAGGTTCAAATAGCAGGCTGAACCACCTGCTAACTAGATGACATCAAAAAAGTAATTTCAATTCTCTAATCCTGCTAAAACAAATTTTTTTTTCCCACTTACATACACTAAGTGTGTAGTTGTAATTTAGGGACCTAAGGTGAATGAACTCTCTAAAACATAAAGGAATACACAAATTATAGGTGCACAGTTGGCATTTGGGAATCTCAGTATATAAAACTCCCTGTTGAGGCCATGCTTAGAGATGCTTATCTCAGGGGCCCAATAGTAAGGATTTATCCTCTATGTACTAATGAAACTGAAGGTGTAACTTTAGCATTTAACAGGCAGCTGGAAAGACCAAAAAGACCAAAATAAATGACCTCTAAAGGGGCAATTTTAGATTGTGACAAATGATAAAACATAGTGAGGTGGCAAGGGGACTCCTAGTTCCATTCTCATCATAATTAATGAATGTCCAGTTAACAACTTCTCCTTGTGTGGTGAGACCAATGTAATAATGTAAAAATGGAATATTGTAATAATTGAAATATTAAAACAATACCCCAGATATAGACTGAACCCCTCTCTCCACTCCTACTGGTAACTCAGCCATGTTTTAAATTCAAGGTTGCCCTTTCAGAAAAGAGGTCACTTAAGGACAGTTAACCTCAATGAGCTATCTAGTATACGAATTCAAAAATAACCAAAACTATTTCAAAAGGGGAAAAATGGAGACAGAAAAAGTAATAGCCCACTTAAGATGTTACGTTATTTATTAGGGCAACAATTATTTACACTATTTTTATTGCCAACTCAGTAATTCGTAAAGCATTAAGTATTAATTATGTAGCAGTATTTGTCACTTTAACAACACACTTGAAAAGTCCTACTCACTCAAGCTACATCTAATTTTAAACTGACCCTAAACATAAAACCACACACCAATTAGACTAGGAAGAGAAAAAGAAGAAAAAGAAATGAGATTGAATTAAAAAGAAACTCACAAGGTGTCCATCAAAAAATACACAGACATTCCAAGGCTAATCTAGGCTAGGGTTTTCCTAGGGAAAACATTAAGTTGGTTGTTTCCCTTTGCCTGACTGGGATTTTAGGAACTGCCACACTAGCTAAAATTATGAGAATGAAGATTGAAGAAATTTTACATAGAGCAATTAAAGAGTGAAGGACATAGAATCCTTTAACAATCGTATGGTGAATAACAGAAGAAAATAAAAGGCTGGCAATCCATCCCTCACCACTCTCCCCCTCAAAAAAAGCTGGGAGTATTTTAAGGATTAAAGAGATGTCATCAGCACAGGCCAAAAAAAAAAAAAGAAAGAAAAACTTCCAACATTTCAACATAAAGCTGTCATTCGACATTAAAATATGGGCAGTCTATTCTTACAGAGTGTGGTGTAACTATCTAAAATGTGTCTATTAATACAAAAGGAACAACCACTTTAAAGCCATCCTGTATTTTATTAAACTACACTACAGATTTATCAGAAACTACTTGCAAATTAAGCACATTCCTTTATACCTCTCTACCTTCCTTCCTGCTTCAAGATACCGTCACAGAATGAACATATACAACTTAAATCAGCTGATATTCCAGGGAGCTTCACTTCTCCCCTCCCTGTGGAACACAAGTACGTTTTTTTAAGTTCACCTAAATTGATACCTAGCACCGGTAATTCGGTCTCTCTAAAACCTGCTTAATTTTGAAAGTTCTAATAAGATGTGTTCAGGTTGGAAACGAAAAACTACCTTATAAGGGTATAAAAGATTGAAAGCAGGAAGCGGCTTTGACAAAACTAAGGAAGTTGCAGCGCGCTTGCTCACTGAGGGACTTTTTTGAGGCTAGAGAAGTAACACATGACATCTTTCTCTCTCGCATTAAAATGTGACTCGGTTCACTGGTAAAAAACGAAGAGGGAGATGGAAATGACCGGGAGTCGAAAAGAGAAGGTGGGTGGTCAAATGAAAGCCCCGCTCTAGGTTCCCATTTTCAGAGTCCGATTCTTCCCTTTCCCCACCCACACCCGGGGCAGTGTTGTCACAGCAATCTTGCAAAACCTGCAAGGAGCGCTTCTCTTTTCTCGCTCCCGTGCCAGGCCGGTCCCCGCGCTCATCCCCTCGGCCCCCATGCCCACGGGCAGAATGGGGCGCGGAGGAAAAAGAAAGCGGGGCGGGGCGGGCACTGCGACCACCTCCACGGCGACCGCGGCCCTGGGGGAGGCGACCGTCCCCACCTCTCTTTGGGCGGCGCTGCCCACCGCAGTGGGGGAAGGGCCGGGAGGGGTCGCGCGGAGGAAGCTGCTGGACGTGGTGGGGGGATCTTGGACCCGCGCCCCCGCCCTAGTCCCAGGAGGGTGAAGCGAGTGCACGAGGGAGGCCCTGGCTCCGGGCCCCACCCCTCGCTAGCCGGCGAGTCTAAGACTGACAGCCGGCGGCGGCACCTCGCCGCACCATTCATCTCCCGGCCTCCTCCCTCCCCCGCCATTTTCCTTCCTCCGCCTCAGTTTCCCCACCCCGGCCCCGTCGGCCCCCTTACCCCGTGCCACAGTCCACTACACAGGCCGGCAGCCGTCCCGCCATCTTCCTCCTCGCCTGCTGCTGCTGCCGCCGCTGTCTGCTCCGTGCTGGTAGGGGCCAGAGATTGGCGGCGGGAGATAGGGGCTATCTGATCATCCACGGCCGGGCCGCCCTCGCCGTCCGGGGGGGAGCCGGGAAGCCGAAGCAGTAGCAAGAGAGCAGCAGGCTCGGTCAGTGGCTATCACTTCCGCAACCCAGGCAGGCAGGCAGTCCCCGCCCTGCCCCGCCGTGGCCTCCTCCCCCTCTCTCTTCCCTCCTCCTCACTCCTGCCCCCACCCTACAACTTCTTCCCCTCACGCCGCCTTTCCGCGGGAAGCCAAGATGGCCGCCGGTGCCGACGCCCGGGCCAGGCCAAGCCCAGGCCCGGAGCGCTCCCCCTTCCGGCTCCGAGCGGGCGGGGCGGTGGAGCATGCGCGGTGAGCTGCGGCCGCCGGCCGCGGCCCGGGCGCCGACGTGAGTGAAATCCACTTCGGGTTTTCTCGCAGGATAGAGGCGGGGAAGGCGGCCGGAGCTTCCAGTGCTCCTTCTGAAGCTGGAAGGGGCTGTTCGCTTTAAGCCTTCGGGTTGGTTTCAGTTACTTCTCTGCTGGGTTGAGACGGAGTGGAAGCGCCTCCTGCAGCCAGGAATATCTTCTGTAGTGCCCGGGGGAAAACCGCCTATTTGAAAACGTTGTGAACGGCTTGCAGCCGTTCTTACAACTTCGGCGGCTGCTTTTCTGGGTGGAAAAGAGCAATATCAGACAGAGTGAGCTGCTGGGGAACGCGTGAACAAAGGCTTGCGCCCTGGCCCATCGGCCTTTGTTGTGAGGTTTTCTTGAGTTACACTTGTGCATTGTTACAGGACTTTAGGTTATAGTCCCGCCACCCCCCGGGCAGACCTGTGCCCACGAGGAAGGCGAACCCCCCAGGACTGTATTCTACGTAATATACACAAATAGGCCTTCATTCAAGGCTTCGGGTGATGACAAAGATTTCCCTCTGGAGTAGTATGATTCTACTGTCAGGATAATACCAAGGATTAAGGGCCAAAGAAAAAAATTTTTTTAAGTTAAAAACTGCAAAGCCTAAAGTAACGGGTGTGTCAGAACCACCTGGAAGGCTGTTAAAACACAGATTGCTGGGCCACACCCCCAGAGTTTTCTGATTAGTTGGTCTGGAATAATGCCTGAAAATTTGCATTTCTAATGAGTTTCTAGTGCCGCTTTAGGAAACTAGAAGGTTAATAGCTTTCCTCTCTACCAAGCTTATGATAAACCATCCTGGGTTTGCTTTTGTGAGGCTAAAATAAAAATATTTTTCTTAAGAAAAGACGTCTTACTCAGTCCAGAAGATCATATAGTATGGTATTAAGCTGGCCTGGGGGATGGAATGCGGGCTTTTCATTCATTCATTTGACAGACAAGTGTTGCTCACCTAGTCTATTATGGCAGGGACTGTGCTGACTCTGAGTATTCAGTGGGGTGCAAAATAGATAAGGTCTCGGCTCTCATAGAGTTTACAGATTAGAGGAGAAATAGGCAAATTGTATTAAGAGCAATAGAAAGAAGAAAGCAGGGGACTCTGAGAAATGAGGATGAAGAGTGGGAGAATGGGAGGAAGGTGGAAGGTGGGGAAGTCGCCTCTGACCAGGTGGCATTTAAAAGCTGGGGCCAGGGCCGGGCGCGGTGGCTCATGCCTGTAATCCTAGCACTCTGGGAGGCCGAGGCAGGAGGATCATTTGAGCTCAGGAGTTCGAGACCAGCCTGAGCAAGAGTGAGACCCTGTCTCTAAAAAATAAAATAAAATAAAATAAAATAAAATAAAAGCTGGGGCCTGAATGATGATAGCATATGGGGGAAAGGGTGAGGAGGAAGGGGAGCCCCCTAGGAGAGGGAACAGCAAGTGTCAAGGATCTGAGGTGGGAATACACTTGGCTTCTTCCACAAATTGAAAGAAGACCCAAGTGGTCATAGTGAAGTGAGTCAGGGAAGATGCATTGGGAGGTGAAGCCTGAGGGCTAAGAAAGAATCAAACCAAGAATTTGTAGACTGCTCTAAACGTTTTAAAGTTCATCCTAAAAGAAACTTGAAGCTGTCAAAGGGATTTAGGCAAGAAAATGTGGCTGCTTTTCTCTAGAATGGATCCAACAAAGTCCACAATGAATCACACATTGCATCACACATTGCGTGCTGGAGTTCAGGAATAGAAGTATGTGAGGGCTAGCATCCAGGTGGGATTAGATGTGTGCAGAGGAGACTCACTAAGGGGCAGCAGCAGCAGCAATTAGTGTCCAGCATGTCCACAGTTATTCACACTAAATAATCCTAAGGGAAGACTTTTCTCAGAGGTTGTCTTCAAAGAAGTCAAACAGAAGTAGTTCTTTCAGATGCATCATTGTTGGTCTTTCCCTTACATTTTAGATGAAGATGCTAGATGGTGATTCTTTGCTGCTGCATCTCATACCAGGTAATTAGAGTTGTTTGGAGAAACACGTTTGAAAATTGGCTCTGACAGAAAAGACAGATGTGGCTTGGTAGGGGTATGATAAATGGTTGTTTCCAGCAGTTACAGGTAGTAAGTGGGAGTGAAGAGGTCCTACCAAAGGGGTCCTAAGAGCAGAGGTCATTCCGGTGGCCTATGCTGGTAACCTTCAAGATGGCGGCCCACACTCTGGCCTTGGGTGGTTGTCATGGAAGCAGTTACATCAAGGGTCAGAAACATGAGTGCTTGCAGGTCCAGGCAGGTAATGGTATAAGTAAAGGGGGCAATGAAAAGGGTATGGCAATGTGGAGAGCTCACAGCCCAACAGAAGATAGTAGACAACTGTTGCTATGTGGGAATGCAGGGCTGGTGTTGCCAAAGCCTTTCCCCCCACCACCCAAAAGAAATCTGAAATCTACATTTTTCTCTTCGGTAACTGCTACAGTTTGAATGTATCCCCCAAAGTTCATGTGTTGGAAATATAATCCCCAATGGAACAGTATTGAAATATGGGACCTTTAAGAGGTGATTAGGACAGAAGGATTGGATTAATGCTGGTATCGCAGGAGTGGGTTCTTGAATGGATTAATGCTGTTATTGCAGGAGTGGATTCTTGATAAAAAGGAGTTCAGCCCCCTTCCCTCTTTCTTGCCCATGTGGTGCCTTCTGCCATTTTATGATGCACCAAGAAGGCCCTTACCATGTGTTGGCACCTCAATCTTGCACTTCCCAGCCTCTAGAACTGTCACAGATAAACTTCTGTCCTTTATAAATTACCCAGTCTCTGGTATTCTGTTAATATCACAAACCAGATGAAGACAGTAACTAATACTCTACATGCCATAGCTGACCTGTAGGCTGCCAGTTTGTAACTTTTGATTTCAGAGGCTATACATGGTTTAATGGTGTGTTCCCTTCAAATATAATATGAAGCTCATGTCAGTGCTAAGTGCTCTCTATCACAGTCTCTTTCACATAGTTAAGACCGTCCTGTGTTTATAAAGGCAATTACTGTTGGGAGCATTCGGAAGCTTCCAATGCTTGTTGGAAATGTCATTTGTGCCTGTTCCTCATAATTTGTCTACCCAAACACTTGTCTTGCTTAAGGTCTCTTCTACTTCCTGTTTGCTGCATGACAAATTGGTCAGCCTCTGTGCTGTCGTGGTCCAGCCTTCCTCAGTTGCACATAGCCTTCAGCTACACATCCGGCCAGAGTATTATATTTCTGACCACCCTGTTCGCGTATGCAACCCTCTTGCTCACTCTTGTCCAAACACAGAAGCAAAGGATGTCAGAGTTAAAAGGCTTCTTATAAATTATCTTGTTAGAAGTGAAAAGGAAAGCAATGGTGGATGGATGGAGTTTGCTTCACTGCCCTGCATTTATTCCTCCCTAATAGCATCCCAATTTCCTTTTAGTTCAGGTCAACTAGATGCTTGGTTCTTGCGTTTCCAAACCTGGTTTTCAACTTTTCAAGCATTTGTGAGTCTAGCAATTATCCTTCCAATAAATGCCCTTTGGCTCAAGTTAGTCATAGTGAGTTCCTATTACTTGCATCAAATTTAAGAACCCTAAGTAGTACAGAAGCCCAGAGAGTTTGAGTGATTTTCCTAATATCTTAAAGAAACTAGGGAACAGAGTCCAGATCAAAACCCAGTTCTGACCCCTTTTCAGGGTTCTTTAGTTGTAATGCCAATTTAGTGAAAGTCTTTGGATCTTAAAAAGTGTCCAAAATGACCAGGCTCATGCCTGTAATCCTAGCACTCTGAGAGGCCGAGGTGGGAGGATTGCTTGAGCTCAGGAGTTTGAGACCATCCTGAGCCAGAAGGAAACGTTGTCACTACTAAAAATAGAAAAATTAGCTGGGCGTGGTGTTGCATGCCTGTAGTCCCAGCTACTTGGGAGGCTGAGGCAGGAGGATTGCTTGAGCCCCAGGAGTTTGAGGTTACAGTGAGCTATGACACCACTGCACTCTACCCCAGGCGACAGAGCAAGACCCTGTCTCAAAAAAAAAAGTGTCCAAGAAATTCACATCACTCAATCTCCATTATTTTAAAATGAGAAATATTATCATTTAAAAAATCAGATTAGTATCCTGTAATAAGAGACCAGAGAGCTTACTCGCTCTCTGTTTTCCCCCACTCCAACCCCAACATGTGAGGACACAGCAAGACTGCCTTCTGCAAGCCAGGAAGAGAGCTCTCACCAGAAACCAAAGTGGCAGGCACCTTGATCTTTGACTTCCTGGCCTTCACAACTATAAGAAATTTCTGTTGTTTAAGCCAAAAAATAAATAAATAAATAAAACAATCAACTTAGGTTGTTACTACAAGGAAGACTATTTGCAAATTGGCAGATCAATCAAACCCACAGAGAGCATTGATTAAGAGTAGTTATATAATTGATCAAGATGTCCATGCAGCCTAGTGGTCAGAAGAAAGGGCTATGAATCCTGGCTTCTCCCTTCTCAAGTTGTGTGATATTAGACAACTAATTTAGTGTGTACAGAGAGCACAGATTTTGGAATCAAGAAGTTTGAATTGGGTATGAACTCTTTCACCTATTCTGTTTCTTCATCTATAAAATTGACAGGAATACTTAACCTAGAGGGTTGTTGTAAAGCTTAAATTTTTTTTAAAAAGCATATTATCAATCATAGAGTGATCTTATTATGGACAAGATCAAGAGGAATATGGTTTAATTATAAAGAAATGAATTATTACCTACACATACAGACTTAAGGATCCAAAAATTTGTCCTCCTCTTCACAGACACAGACATTATCTTGGGGCCTGTGTGCTTATTCTTTTTATGATACCATTGTGTAAAACATTTTTAGAAGGTCTCCTTTAGACTTGCCTTTGAAACCTACAGAACATGCCTTTAAATGTCTTCATTGGTGGCAAACCTTGGCCCCTTGTATGTAGAATTGATATTCGGAATTGGCCAAAAGTCATTTCTTTATGTCCAAGTCCAATGAATAAAATGGCTGATCAACTAGAGTTATGTTTTTTGATCAAAACCTTTGTGTCACTACAAATAAAACTGGTTTTTTTAGGTGACTTATAAACTGCCTCAACCATGGTTTTAGAATGAAATTCTAGAAAGATTTTATTCAATGGCCACATCGCTGAGTGCTATGGACTGAATCTTTGTGTCCCCCCCAAATTCTTATGTTGAAATCCTAGCCCCCAAAGTGATGGTATTTATTAGGAGGTGGAGCCTTTGGTAGGTGATCAGGTCATGGTGGCAGAGCCCTCATGAATAGGACTAGCGCCCTTATAGAAGACACCCCAAAGAACTCCTTTACCCTTTCCACCATGTGAAGACACAATTAGAAGACAGCTATCTGTGAACCAGGATTCAGACCCTCACCAGATGTGGTATCTGCCCACATCTTGGTCTTGGACTTCCCAGCCTCCAGACCTTCGAGAAATAAATTTCTCTTGCTCAAAAGTCTATGGTACAGGTTGGGTATCCCTTACCCAAAAGGCTGGGACAAGAAGTATTTTGGATTTTAGATTTTTTCAGAATGTGGGATATTTGTGTATGTGTAATGAGATATCTTGGGGATGGGACCCAAGTCTAACACAAAATTCATTTACCTTTCATGTACACCTTATACGCATAGCCTGAAGGTAATTTTATACAATATTTTTAATAGTTTTGTGTATGAAACAAAGCTTGTGTTAAGTACTTACGTATAGAATTTTCCACTTGTGGTATCATGTCGGTGCTCAAAAAGTTTCAGATTTTGGAGCATTTCAGATTTTGGATTTTCAGATTAGGGATGCTTCACCTGTACTTTGTTATAACAGCCCTAACAGACGAAGGAGGATAAAAATACTCATTATGTGTTTAGTTTCAATTGAAACTATGTTTCATGGAGTGATATTATCTGTGCAACATTTGAAATGAGGTGAGATTCTGTGTGATAGCACCTTAGTCCCCTTACTGCCTGCAAAGAACAAATAGTTTAATTAAATTTTGACTCTCAATTTGAAAGAAAAGAAAAGTTACACCCCACACACACATGCATAGACACACACATCACATGTTATATGTAAAAACAGATTCTAGATTGGCTACAAATCTCCAGTGCACAATAAAATCCATACTCCTTGTTTTTGCCTGCAAAGCCCTCCATGTTCTGGTGCCCACCTCCCTCTCCAACTTGTCTCATCTCCTCCCCTGATGCATTAGCCACATCAGCCTTCTTGCTGCAATTCACACACGCCAGGCCATTCCCATCTGCATCCTCTCCCTGCACTTCCCCCCAGTCATCAGTTACTCCGAAATCAGTCACCTCCTCAGGGAAGCCTTCCCTGACCACGCAATCTGAGCTGGCCTGCCTCACTCTCTCCCCTGTAGCCATGTTTTAATTCTGTAGGGGAAATGTCTTATTTATTTATTGGTTAATTTGTTTATTGTCTGTCTCTCCCAGCTAGAAAATACTCCCACCAGAATTTGAAGAGAGCCTGGCATACAATAAGTGCTCAATAAATATTTGTTAAATGAATGAATCAAATTTAAAAAAACTATAAATTATTATAAGATGGCCAAACACGGTGGCTCACTCCTGTAATCCCAGCACTTTGGGAGGCTGAGTCAGAATAATCACTTGAGGTCAGGAGTTCAAGACCAGCCTGGTCAACATAGGGAGACTCTTGTCTCTGAAAAAAAAAAAAAAAAAAAAATTATTTATTATAAGAAATTAGAAAAAAATTTAGAAAAATATTTGTATAATCTCAAGGTGGGGAAGACTTTCTCAAGTAAAAGAAGAAACTCACAGCCATTAATGGAAAGAATTGGTTACATAAATAATTAAATATCCACTGTCTAAATACATTTTTAAAAATTATAAATTAGAAGAACATATTTAAAAAGAGAAAAAACATCCAAGGCTGACAACTTAAGGGAAAATGGACATGCGGAATGCTGCTAAGAATGTGAATTGCCATACCCTCCTGGAAACTTATCTAGCAGTAACTATTAAAACTTAAAACTCACATATATTAGACTTAGGAATCCCATTTTGGTGAATTCTAAAGAAATAAAAATACTGATGTTGGAGAGAAGATTGTGATCATGAAGAATTATTTAAAAATCAAAAGACTTAGAAATATGTCCTTTGTTCCAAGTGCCACTATGGCCAGGTTGATCTCAGGGGCTCTCTTAGCCCAGAAGAAGGCAAAGCTGCATCTTGAAGGGCAACTAGCAGTCTCTTCCATCTGTCTGTGTTAACCCAGAGGGATGTGGAGAGGAGATTGATACTTATGCTTCCTCCGTAGTAACAGTACCTGGATTTTATTCAGGTACCTATGTGCCCGGCCAAAAAACTACATTTCTCAATCTCCTTTGCAGCTGGGTGTGGCTGTGTGATTAAGTTATGGCCAATGACATATAAGTAGAAGTAGTTGGGTGGACCTTCTGGAAAATATCTTTAAAGAAGGATGACTCAGTTAGGAGGAGTACCATTTTGTTCTTCACCCTCCACCTTTCTTCCTGCCGGAAACACAGGTAAGGTGACTATAGCTTCTCAGCCATTATGGCTGATTAAGTGACCTTGAGAATAGAAGCCATGTCCTAAGGAAGGTAAATAGAAGGAGCCCAGGTTCCTCATGACCCTGGAGGACCCACCTCCAGACTTATTTTACAGGAGAGAAAAATAAACCCTTAGTGTTTAAGCCACTGTAATTTGGTGTTTTTGGTTATATGCAACTGAATCTAATTCTAACTGATAATACCATGTTATAATGTTAAATGCAAAAAACAAGTTTCTGAGTAATAGAAGGATATAAATTCTAATGTTTGTAAGTGATAGGCCAGTAATATAGAAAGGTGCATGAGTGAAGGTATAAATAGTAGGGAATAGGACATGTTGAATTGGAAAGCCCATGCAGCATCAATATTACCCTGTAGGCATGTAAATTGAGATCTTCCAATTTTTTAAGTTAAATTTCCCCAATGTTCTGCAAACAAAACGTTTTTCCCAGCTATATCTAGACGGCAGGCCATCAGTTGGTGAGCTTTGATTTGTAGTATGATCTAATATTTGGAAAAATGCTTTAAAGGGGGAAGGGATAGGGGAGGGGAAAAGCAAGGAAGAGTGGGCCCTTTATATGTATATATTTATATGTGGTGTAAGCATAGAGATGATTTGGAAGATTACACAGCAAACAATGGAAACCTAGAGGGGTGATATTGGAGAGGGAGATCATTAACTTTCTTGTTATAACTCCATATTGTCTGTTTTGTTAAAATAAATATACATTAATTTTTTAACTTAAAAGGATTTAATTAGGTAGGGGGAAAATAGCTGAGAAGTTAAGCAGACTGAAAGTCCGATGCAAATGCCACGACATAAGCATAGGACACTTTTAGGATAATTGAGCAAGTTCAATCTGTCTTTGGGGCAGGCCATTAATTCAATTAAGTATTAATATCTCAAACTAGAGAATATAGATTTGAGAGGGAAAACACAAATAATAACTTGCAGTGACTTTCATTACTTACAGATGAATTGGAAGTCGTGTATAGACATGTGACCTCCCAAGGTATGCATTTCATTTAGTGTAGTACATCATGTTGTTCTTGTTAAAACTAGTTCTAGTTTTAGAGCGGCTCTGATTTTTAACCAGTGATCGTGTTTTTTCCTGCTTCTGTCACAGACTTTGCCATTGTCTTCAAAACACACGTTTGAAAAATGTTAAGGCTTCTCCTCTCAGTCTACGACTGCGCAGTTGGTTCTAGTCTGATGAGAGGAGACTGGATTGAGAACACATTTTTTCTGACATCTGTTTTCATCCTTTGGTGACTTTGACAACTTATGACAGTTCTCACATTTTTTGAACAAGTCTCCCAATTATAGCAGCTTACAATGATATATGATAAATTATAAATTATTTGACTGTTTTGGATTTATCCAAAATGAAGTTTATCAAACCTTCCTTTCCCCTCCTTCTCCCTGCAACACCTCCCCCTGCCCCGCCCCTGGCAGCCCCTGGCAGCCCCTGGCATACATGCTGTGCCATTACAGTGTTTATGCCTAGGGAATTAGGATCCTTAAATAGCAGTTGATTGCTCTAACAGTGCATCAGGTAGATATTCTAGGATATCTCACAAGATAATAATTTTGCAGAAGGAACATTATAGTTCCATAGTTCAGCAAATGAGGAAACTGGGGTACAGAGAAATTAAGTGACTTATTTAAGATCTCACAACAAACTGGTAGAGTACTTCTACTTAAATATAATTCTAGAGATTTATAGAAAGTAAAAGCTAAATTGAAAATAGCAAATTCAATGATGCTATAAAATCTAGCATGATATCCTAGTGGTCAAGACAATTGGTAGTAAATGAGAGAAACCAAACTTAAACTGGGTTAAGAATAAGAAGAAATTTGCTGGGTGAGGTGGCTCACACCTATAATCCTATCACTCTGGGAGGCCGAGGCAGGAGGATTGCTTGAGCTCAGGAGTTCAAGACCAGCCTGAGCAACAGCGAGACCCTGTCTCTATTAAGAATAGAAAAATTAGCCAGGTATGGTGGTGCCCGCCTATAGTCCCAGCTACTCAGGAGGCTGAGGCAGGAGGATCACTTGAGCCCAGGAATTTGAGGTTGCAGTGAACTATGATAACACCACTGCACTCTACCCCTCACACCTATAATCCTAGTTTCTCTGGGAGTCTGAGGCGGGTGGATTGCTTGAGCTCAGGGGTTCGAGACCAACCTGAGCAAGAGCGAGATCTTGTCTCAAGGAAAAAAAATCAGCCAGGTGTCGTGGCACACACCTGTAGTCCAGCTACTCGGGAGGCTGAGGCGGGAGGATCACTTGAGCCCAGGAGTTGGAGGTTGCGGTGACCTGCAGTGACGCCACTGCACTCTACCTAGGATGACAGAGCAGAGCAAGGACTCTGTCTCCACGAAAAAAAGAAAATGTTTTCTTTCAAGTGAGTGTTGCTCAAATAAGAGTAGGTTATAAATTGGATTCAGGGGATAAATTGGATTCAGGCATAGCTGGATGCAAAGGCTCAAAAATGTCATCAGAATCTGCTTTTCTTTCTCTCTTGGCTTTGCTTGCCACTGTGTTGGCTTCGTTCCTAGGCAGCTTAACTCCTATGGTGGCAACAATGGCTTGTGTTCTAGCAGTTTATTAATACCAGGGCAAAGAGTAAGTGCACCTTTCTCAGTGGTCCCAACAAAGATCCTGGCTAACTTGGATCAGGTATTCTTCCTGAGCAAAGCACTGTGACTCCAGTTGGCCAAGCATGGGTCGCATGCCCCATCCCTACCACAAAAAGAACCACATGGGCAGAAGGGGAAGAGTGGTTACAAAGGGAAAAATAAGTGTTTATTACCCAAAGAGGGGTAATGAATGTAAGGCAAGCAAAAACGATGGAAGTCCATTAAAAATTCCATTTACATTTACATGGTACTGTAAACCAATACAACTAAGTGTTAATTTCTTGCTTAGTGGTGAGGGGTTCATGATATTTTCATTTAAAAAAAAAACTGCCAACACTAAGGAAGAAGAAAATGTAAAACCAGAAAACAAGAAATGCACTAAAAAAAACATTGACTTTGAAAAAAAAAATGCCGTACTGTATGTGTGTGTTTATATTGTCGGTCCATAAATGAACACAAAGGCAAATGAAAAATAAAAACGTTGGACATCTGCCAAACATTACATTAATCTAAATGTTTAATGATTCCATCAATGCTGTACTGGGAAAAGCAATCATATTTTTGCAGTAGCATTTGTTTATTTTGGTTTTCATTTCATCTCAAATGCTGATGAGCTTGTGCTAGCTATACTTAGTATTTTATTGGAAGGTGTGTAATTATTCAGTTCATAAAGAGAAATGGCCTCATACACAGCCGATTCTTTATCATAGTGTAACTAGTACTCTGCTCATTCATTTGCCCATTCATTCATTCATTCACTTGTGTTATGTGCCAATTATGAACCAGGAATAAGGGTGGACACTAAGATTAAGGAGATGAGTAATTTGCAGCCCCACCCCTTGAAGAAGTTAAAGTGCAGAAAGGAAAAAAGACAAGTAAAAATTAAAGTGCACCATGAAAAGGGATTTACACCGGGCTTTAGCAGCAGAGGAGGACTTTCAGCTGAGAGATCAGAGAAGGCTTCAAAGAAGAAGACTTAGGAATGCTTTCCAGAGTAGAAAAGGAGGTGAAAGGCAATTCTGGAGGTAATAACAAGTGAATGACACAAAGGCTTAAAAGAACCCTGGGTGTTTCAGAAATGAGTTACAACTCTGGCTACAGTATAGTCCAGGGTGCATACAAGGGAAGAGTTGATGTGAACAACTTTGTGTGCTAAGTTTGTACTTTACCTTGTACTTCCAAAACCCTGGTCCCCCAACTAAAGCCAGGCTGACAGTAAAGACCTGTCTGGAGGAACTTGTTAAAAATATGGAGTGTTCTTCAGGCTCCACTTCTGAAAATGTTGGTTCAGGAAGAATGTGTGTTTAAAAAAAATTTCCTTGTGTGATTCAGGAGCACATCCAAGTTTGAGAAACACTGAGTGTAGGCAATGAGGATCCATCGTAGGGTACTGGGAAAGGGAATAACATGTTTTCAAAAGATGGCTCTTTTGCCAGTGGAAAGTTGCATTACAACAGGTCAAAACAGGAGATGGAGAGACCTGACAGGAGAGTAATTGTGACAGAGCAAGTCAGAAATGGCAAGCGTCTGCACTGTGGCGGGGGAGTATGGAGGGAGAGAATGTTCAGAGACATTTCGGAGGAATGTAGTCCCCAGGACTAGATGATCTGTTCAATGTGGGAAGTGAAGTGGGGTGGATTTTAGTTCGTAAAGGGTGCCCTTGGGAACTGGCAGTGACAGGTAAGCAGGAGGCGTGGCCATGTGTACAACAACTTGATGTTAGCTCAAGGTGGGAGACCTGGCTGGAGCTTGCCATGGCAGGAGGCCAAGGCTAGGCTGGGCTAACCAAGCTCCAGAGGCTCGGATCTGGGAGCCCTGAGGTTGGAGGCTTGCTGAACACCCTCCCCTGGGGACACCCCTCTGTTCTACCTGTGACTCCCTGCCCGTAGTCATCTCTCATAGCCCTGTAGTTAGGTTTTCTCTCTAGTCTATGTAACTCCCCGAAGCCAGAAACTATTGTTTATGTGTATGTTCTCAGAGCCTAGCCTAGTGCCTGCACATATTTGATGCTCACTAACAATTTCTAGGTGAATGAATTTTATTAATTACCTAGATAATTACAGCTACCACAGCCTCATTATATCTGAATCGTCCTTTGGCCTCATTTTTTGTGATAATTATATAAATTTGTATTTCTGTAATTCTACATGCTTCCATTATTACTTTCCAAAATGCACATTTTTGTGATGAATGGGAGAGTAAGCAAAATACATCCCTTTCTTCCAAATACTAATTATTGCAAGATGACTGCATAATTAGTGAAACAAGCATCTCCTACACAAACTAATTTAGAATCCACCAAAAAGCTCGTAATTGATAAAAAAAAATTATTTAAAAAACTTTCAATTGAATGAGTTAAAGACAAGAACAATTTTCAATTCAGTTATCCAAACAAGTTTGTATGGATCCAGAGAGATTATTTTTAAATAGAGTGTCATGATCACTTCTAAAGTATCTATTTATCTTTTTCACAGATGGTACTGCATGGGCTAAATAAGAGGCTTTACTCAAGCCCTAAAGTAGTACTGCCATGAATGAAAAACAAATAATGAAAGGAAGAAAACATAAGACAAGTAAGTTACTTCACTCTATAGGTGCATGCTTTCTCTGCTCATGGATTGGATGATTCCTTTTTTGTGTATTCCCCCGTTTTCTTTGCCTTCCTTGCAGATAGTGCCCTGTGAGTACCAAACATGAACATCTTATTTACAGAGACTTCAAATCAACAGAAAATTTGAATAGCTATAACTCTTCTTTATAATCTCCTGTCATGAGAAAAAGCAATGATAAATAAGAAAACTAATATCAGCTATTTCAAAATACAATTTCCAAGCAGATGTGAGAGTTAATTTCAGATAACCAAAAAAGTGTACAACAGCTAAGACACTGGAAAAAACTACGAAAAAAATCTTTTTTGGATTCTCATGTCTACATCTCAAACCAGTTATTTGGAATGAATTCCTACATGTGGAGAATGAATTGTACCTCTCTAAGCCTGTTGTCTCTTTGTTACTTCCCTGTGTGTATTGATGTTCTATTTCCTTGGTATGGCCTAATTATCCTGAAAATCTGCAACTTCCTGTTTTCTCTGCTCTCCTGGAGACTCTTTTATGCTTCTGTACTTATAATTTATGATGTGTATGTGCTAGTCCCCTATACTGACTTCACTCCTGTTTATGACCCTCTATTCTGTATGCAATACCCATCATACCTCACTGGCCTTGCCCAACCCCTGGTTCTGGCTTCTCTGATCACTTTCATCTCTTGCTACCCCATACCCAGTATAACATACTGCACAACCTTAACATGTTGGTCATTTGCCTGCTTGCTCCCAGATCCATTCATTTTTTGCCCTTTTCTTGTTCTGTCTATATTGCAGGAAGTTGATTTCTGCCAACTCCATTTCCTAGGCTCATTTGCCAAGACCCAAAAGAAATTTGGACAATGAAAGATAAAAAGATAAAGTAGGAGCACTGGTAGAATAAGGGGAAAAACCAACATATCTCCCCTGCTCTTTGATTCATAAAACTTCTCTATGGTGGCCACTCTTCCTCTGCAGTTGCTGTTCTTCTTCCTATGCAATGGCTCCAGGTCTCTGTTAACCCAGCTCCTCTGTTTGTCTCTCCAGACCTGGAGGTGGATGGTAGAGGCTTCCTGCTATTGCTACTCTCCGGGGTGCCCGTTCTTCCCCAGTTTGGCTTTCCAGCCCTTCCAACACTTTTATGACTAGTTCCTGGTATTAACTTCCCTCAACTGAACTACCTGACTTGGGCTCTGATTTCTTCCTGGACCCCATCTCACACATTGAGGTGACAATACCTGGCATGTTATTAAGCAAAGAGCAAAACAATGATCACAATCATAGAAGAGTTCATGTAGGTATTGCAAGGCTCTCATCCCAAAATATCCAGTGGAGATATAAAATAACTAATGGACTTGTTACTGAAAATATATAGTACCTAAAGACAGGGTCATTAAAAATTTTTAAAGCCATTCTCATTTAATTCTTATCTTCATTCTTTAGCAATCTCTCATCAAGAGGGAAACCATGGCGAATGGAGCAGAGTGCACAAAGAACAATGCCCACGCTGAGCCCAAAATAGTTCCAAGTGGATTTGCCTGAACAAAAGAAAGATGTAATTAGCACCCAGAGTAGGTAAGAAAACGCATTCAACACTGCTGTTCCTCTAAAGACCCCTGCTGCTCTCCCACCAGAAACACTCTCTCTCTGTACTAATTTGACCTTCCCATGATATAAAAGCATGTTGTAAGTCATATAAGTCAAGCTGATTATGTGGATGAGTCCAGGACAGTTGTCAGTGGCCTAAATGGGCCTAGAAGTGACCCATCCTTTGAGATGACTGAAAAATCAGACTTTTGTGTTCTGTGAAAGGGTTAGGCTGTGGTTTATGACCTTGGGCAGGATTTAGTTCATTGTGTCTAGTTTCTAAGCAAATCCTTTTATGGTTTTGTTGAAATGGAGCAGAACTAGAAGGCACAAGGGGGATTAATTTTATTCTTTAACCAGTGATGGTCCATATATTTGCTAGGACTTCTGTAAAAAAGTACCACACACTGGATGGCTTAAATGACAGAAATTTATTGTCCCACAGTTCTGGAAGTTAGAAGTCCAAAATCCAGGGGTTAGAATGGTTGGCTTTTTTAGAAGACTGTGAAGGAGAATCTGTTCCACACTCCTTTCCCAGCTTCTGTGGGTTGGTGACAATCTTTGGCATTCCTCGGCTTCTGCTATATCACCTAATCTCTGTCTTCATCTCCACCTGGCGTTCTCCCTATGTGTGTGTCTGTGTCCAAATTTCCCCTTTTTTCATAAGGACATCAGTCATATTGGATTAGGACCCACCCTAGTGATCTCATTTTAACATGATTACTTCTGTCTTCCGAGCTACTGGGGGTTAGGACTCCAACATGCCTTTTTTTTTTTTTTTTTTTTTGTTTGGGGAACACAATTCAACCCATAAGGATCCACTTCACCAGATTAGCTGACTCTCTCTTTCTGAACTCTCCTTTCCGTACTCACCTCCCCATTTCTCTCCACATTATCTTTTGGCAGAACCCGCAGTCAGGAAAACATCTAGTCAACTTAATCACTGCGATGTAAGTGGCCAAAGCTGTCTTTGTCTATTTATAATGTACAATGGTCCAAAAGGATGTAAAGCAATGATAAGAAACTGATAAATTATAATACATTGTTCCGCCTGAAAATATCTGCAACAAATCATAAGGAATTATACCTGTTCCTCATATAAATGGTACCAAAACTTGTGGTTATGAGTACAGCGTTGCTTAGCAACCCTTGATTTTCATTGTAATTAACATAAAAACTACATTTTTTATGAATGGCAAAATAAAGTTGAGTTCCAGGTTGGTAATACAATAATATAATGATATGCAGTTATAATTCTCTACTGCAGATTACTATAAATTTCTTCTTTAACACTGATAAAAGATGTAAGCATTCTTGAAGGCACTGCAAACAAAGCCACTTACATATCAGCATTATTTCATAAGTGGGTCAAAGGCTATGAAATTAGTGATATATTTAAACCACTTAAACTAACAATGGCTTCCTTTTAGGTCCATCCCCTCCAAAAATGCACTTAGGAGCCATTTTTGCACCTAATAAGAGATTAATTAATTCATATTTATTTATTTATTTATTTATTTTTAGAGACAAGTTCTCACTATGTTGCCCAGGCTGGAGTGTGGTGGCTATTCACAGGCTCAATTATAGTGCACTTCAGCCTCAAACTCCTGGGCTCAATTGATCCTCCTGCCTCAGCCTCCTCAGTAGCTGGGACCACAGGTGTGCACCACTGCACCCAGCAGCCATTATATTTTTTAAAAAACTTAAATCAAATGGACTTTAAAAACTGAAAAGCATAGCAGGAAAATTTGACTTCGAGTATTAGGATCTAAAATACAGTCGATTCTCATTATTTGTGGTAGTTGTATTTTATAAAGTTGCTGTAAACACTGAATTAGCAAATACTGCACCATTGCTCCTAGGGGAAATACAGGGTTAGGGTCTTGCAAGCCTCTGGTCACAACATTTTTGTCAATCAATCAGTATATAACCTTGTTTTATGTGTGTTTCTGTTTAAAGATAATTTATTTATTATATATTATTGATTCATTAACATTGAGTCACAGCTAATAGCACTATAACTCATGCCTAAATAAACCTGATCTAACACACATATTTTCTCCATAATGCACAGCACAGCCCTCTGTGCTTAGGAACACTAGACAGCACTTAGCACTATACTTGGTGGCCATTTTAAACAGTAAAATCACCACCAGAAAGTACAAAAATGTGAAAAACATGGCACTAAATAAACAGAAAAAGGACATGTACATAGTATAAAAGCTGAAACAAGGAGGCAGAGTCACCTTGTTCAAATTCAGCTAGGAATATGTGCAGTCAACAACTCAAATTTTTTGCTTTTATGTACATGTCTGCAAATGATCACAAAAGGGCTGTGGGTATTGTTTTGGGAGTTATAAATAAATTTTAATAAGTAGGAAAATTTGCAAATATGGAAGCTATGAATAATGAGGATCGACTATACTTTGACCTGGCTTCCATTGCCCATAAGTCAAAAAAAAGGCTCTATTTGCCTAGCAAGATAGGTTATTTATATTTAAAGTTCATATTTGTAATTTGTGATGTGCAACTTCAAAGTGTGTTGGATAAGTGTAATTAACACCCAAGTCCTGCTACTGATTCTCTGAGTGAACTTGGGCAAAGGGACTAGATTTCATTGGGTCTCACTTTATTATTTATAAACTAATAGTCTTGGACTACTATATATATGTATACACAGATTCTTAAAAATTATTTTAGAACTCAACACAACACTCACATTTAATAAGCTTAAACATCAGGAAAATATATGAAAAAAATAGTACTCTAGACAGATGGAGAACAGTGATATGATAGGAAATTTTTTACTGTTTTTTTTAACACCTTTTGGTTTTTGAATCATGAGAATGTATTAACTATTTAAAAAAGTAAACTTGAAGAAGAAAGAGGAGGATGAGGAATAGGAGCAGACGAGGAGGAGGAAGAAGAGGAAGAAGAGGAAGAAGAAGAAAGAGAACCCCTAATAGGCATTTCACGCGCTATATGGTGGAAAGCAGACATTTTAAGCTCAGACTACACTATGACCATTAGACCACAAGGGTTTACGTATTTACATATGTTTTTATAAATCACATACTTACAAATATCTTTTACATGTCTTTTTACAAATCACGTAATTATTAAGTACTTACTGAATACCAAGGACAGTTGCTAATATATTTATTTTTTCCTTATGCCTGTGAAGTAAGTATTAGGTTGAATCATGTGAAATTGCCAATATTCAACCATTTCTGACCTACAAAAATATTCATTTCTCATGCTCAATGTAATGTGAACTTCCTCATTTTAATGAGGAGGAACCCAGGATTCACAAAAGCCAAGCAACTGCCCAGTGGCACACACAGTTGGCAAAAGAGACTCTTGACCTGAACCCAGATCTCCTGTTTCATTCTGAGTAGCAATGGGTATGAATTTCAGGCCACCAGAGTAAATGCATAGCTTTCTTATCCCATGTGTGACCTTAAATGCCACCAGGTGGTGGAAACTTGACATGAATTAAGTCAAGATTTTCTCCCCTCACCATTTCACACCCATTCCCATATCATGTCTGGGGGGTTCCACAGGCCCAGCTGCCCAGTTCTCCCCCAGACATTCCTTGTGCTTCTGCTCCAGCTGGCAGGCCGCGGGAACTCTGGGACCTTGCTGCCTTAGCTCAGCTTTAGGGGCACATGTCCTAGCTGTTCTCATGCAGGAGTTCTACCTTGCAGCACTTTCTCTGAAACCACTAAGGCTCTCTTGGATCCACAGCGATAAGTAGTTGCAGGAGGGAGAAAAGTCTGGCTCCGCCATACTGTATACACTCCAAGCCTCGAGTCCCTTCAAGCATTGACTTGAAATTGCAAAACCTTAATGTTTGGCCTTGAAAAGACTCTTAAACACTTCTCTGCTTATGGTTTCAAAGTCTGTTTTGAAGTACAAACCAATCAGGAATCAACTCTGTTTTCTTTTGTTCCTTTCTTGAGGCAATAAAGGCAAAATAACCAGTCGCCTGAATAGTGAGGTTGAGGGGAGTGGAGGGATAACAGGAAAGAACAGAGGGGAGGAGAGCAAAACAGAAATTAATGTCCAAAATACTGTCTTGCCACGTGCATTTGTTGTTCTTTTCTCAACATGGCTTCTCAGGTAGCTCTCAAACTTGGGAATGCTGATGAAATTGTTCAGGCGAGTTGCTTAAAATGCACAGACCCTGCATCACTTAGACAGTACCACTCTGGACCAGTGGAAACAGGCAAATCTATAACATTATGTTAATGTCCGTTTGTGAACAAGTCCAGATTGATGTAAGAGTTTACAATCTTACAAAATAGAAGGAAATATTTTAGGTGAATGAAACTGAAATTTCTTTTTCAACCAAGAGTTGAATGGCAACCTGGCACTGTTGAATAGCAAAGCCCACTGTGACTACAGCTCTGTGGCCTTTTACCTTTGCCTGTGAAGCAGTTCTTTTAAACACAGGTGGGGTATTGGGCCATTATTTAGCCAAGACTCTTGTAAGTTAGAACGCCATCAAAACAGCATGACAGATTAGAGGAAAGTCAAGCAAACCGTATTGCTGTGCTACATCCAAATTGAAAAGGAGAGGAAGGACTGGGGAGAACAGTGTAATTAGAGGCATTTTAAGCTCTCCAGTGGGAGGAAGAGCAAAATATTCTATATTTGAAATTATAGTGGGAACTTAAAGTTCTAAGGTGGTAGGGGTAGGGGTAAGGTTAAGGGAAAAAATAAAAGGAAGAAGGCACAATGTGTACTCAGACACACAGGGGAGTATTTGATCAGATACTTTAAATAGTCAAAGAAACAGGCTGGGAGCAGTGGCTCACACCTGTAATCCTAGCACTTTGGGAGGGCAAAGCAGGAAGATCGCTTGAGGTCAGGAGTTCAAGACCAGCCTGAGTAAGAGCGAGACCCCCGTCTCTACAAAAAATACAAAAATTAGCCAGGCATGGTGGTGCCCGCCTGTAGTCCCAGCTACTCAGGAGGCTGAGGCAGGAGGATCCCTTGAGCCTAGCAGTTTGAGACTGCAGTGAGCTATGATGATGCCACTGCACTCTAGCCAGGGCGACAGAGTGAGACCCTGTCTCAAAAACAGAAAAACAAACAAAACACAAACAAACAAAAAAAGAATCAAACAATTCTAGGAGAAAGAAATAGTAAAATAACTTTTCTCCAAAGTAGTACCATCAGAGACATCAGGCTGCAGAGAGAAAGAGTGGGAGAATTTGGGGAGGGGTTTGACAGGGCAGAAAGAATGGAGATGGAAGCAGATTGAATATCTATAAGAGATAAAATAAAAATTGATTTTTTAGGTAGAAATGTTTCACTAGTACAAAGTCTCCAGGCATGCTATTAATATTTAATTTAGATTACACAGCTTTATCATGCTCACTATATATTTTTCCAAAAATACTCCAAAAAGTGCCACCCAGCCTTCCTGGCCACAGTTCAGAGGAGGGTTATGGAGCCTCATATAGTCCCAGAGAATTTCCTCTCCTGAAGGCTAATTTTGTTCTCTACCCAATCCTGCCAAACCGAGAAAATAAACATAAGTTGTTTCTTCAACAAAGAACAACTCTCAGAACTGCTCTAGTTCTTAAAGAGGAGGCAAAATACCAATGTTTCAAATTTTTCTTATAAAAGCTTTCTTCTTGTACAAATAACCCCTCATGGCTGTGTAGCACTTTATACATTTGAAAGCACTTTCAGATGCATTACCTCATTTGAATTTCAGTGAATTCTAGTATAAAAGGCATTTTCTATATCATGTGTTTTTATATACTGTTTTTTCCACTATCAAAACCAATAAAACATTGGACATGGTTCATTAGTTTCTTATAACCTGAATACTTTCAACCTTATACTGTTTTTTCTTTAGTTTTTCCTTTCTCTTTCCTCCTGACTAGAGAGCATTTTATGCTTTTGGTCAGTTTTCTTGACTCTGCCAAATTGCTAGTCTTTCACTTACTGGAGTAACACAATACCCCTAAGACCTACAAAAGTCTGGGTTGGGATAAATACTGGCCCCCTATGTCATGGCCAGCTGTCCAGATCATTCACTGGCAGTGGGAGAGCCACTGTTGAAGGGCGTCAGGAGCTATCAACCAAGGTTTTAAAGCCAGATTAGACCTGGCTTTGACCCTGGATTTACCATGTAATAGCTGTGTGGTGTCCTCTGTAAATGGTGATATCCACTTAATCTCATTTGTAAAGATTTTAAGAGCAACAGAGTATGTGCTGTGTAGCAGGCATTGAGTGAGTGTTCATTCCTCTCCTTTGCCTCATAGGAGGAGGACAGCCAAGGAGAGGAGTCACCCACAACTTAGGAAACAAGAGCGGGTGTATTGAGCTTGATAGAAGTACAGATGTAAACTTTTCGAACCCTGAAATAATTATGTGCTCACCTAAACTCTGAACAGCCCACCATGCGTGCTGAAACAGGGGCACTTGCTGACACCCAAATGGACTGACATAGTCCCCATTTGGACGGGTCATAAGGCACCTGCGTCCCATTATCCCAAGATGGCCCCAACAGTGCACAGCAGACCACCCCGATCAGCCCCGGAATTATGTAACAACAAACCCAAACATCGTCAGCCAATCAACATCACTTGTTTTAATTTCATAACATGGGACAAAAACTGAGTGTTAAAGCTTTAAAAGACCTACCCCCTTTCTATTCTCCTAAATCTCATCCCTGAGGGTCTCCTAGACCTTTGCCTCTGTCCGTGCCAGGTTCCCCACACGGCAGTAAAACTTTTCCACTCAGTCTCCATCTTAGGTCTCTAATAATCTTTATTTTTTCTTTAATAGCACGTAGGAAGAATTTGTGTCTTAGCCTCAGTGAAAAAGGCATGATAGATATTCCCCTATGGGAGAAAACAAAAGAAAGCCCCTGTGACCTTGACATGATAGCTGTTGATTCTCTGCCTGAAGGAGAGAACAAAGCTGTGAGAACTGCATGAGAAGGTAGAAAGAAGCTGCTCTCCCTATCACCGGCAGTGGTCCAGTTCCAGCAGCTGAATACATGCACTGACCAAACACTGCTTCGGATGCCAGAAATGCAATGAGGAGAGAACGCGGTCCTTATCCTAAGCTCTGCAAAGCTTAGTGGGGAAGGACAAATGAAACAGACAGTAGAACACGCGGTGATTGTGGTTGACATTAAAAGGGAGCCGAGATGAAAAGCACGCTGTGGTCATCAGAGGGGAACGGCCAGCTCCAGCGACGGGTCAGAGAGAAGGCGTCGCATGCGGCCCAATGCAGATGCGAGTTAGGTCTTCACGTTGGGTCTGGCCAGCAGGTATTATGTGGAAATGAAATAAATCATGGAGTTTATTGACAGCTCGGGTTTGTACTAATTCTTCTATTTTCTCTTCATGATCTTTTCAATTTAAACATAAATGTTTATTTCACAAATGTGTATGTGTGTGTGAATGTATGTATATATACATATGTGCGTGTGCGTGTGTGTGTATGAATATATGACATACTGGACTTTCTTTTGTGACTCTTGCTCCTGCTTCTCTAGCTTAAATGTTCAAGTGCTTCAATGCTTGAA
Organism: Daubentonia madagascariensis; assembly: GCA_023783475.1. Taxonomy (NCBI): domain Eukaryota; kingdom Metazoa; phylum Chordata; class Mammalia; order Primates; family Daubentoniidae; genus Daubentonia; species Daubentonia madagascariensis. The sequence continues at coordinate 71,439,802 of JAKFHU010002088.1, read as the reverse complement.
GCTATGCTGCTTCTGTTATACGTTGTAGATATAAATGGTGATTTCTCCTGCATAAGCTGAAACTGGGGTAAGTTTACTGCATAGTTATTAACATATATGTATGAGTGTATATTTATATATGTATACGTCCTTTGACATTAATTCCAACAATACCTTCCTTTCTTCTTTTCTAAAACTTCCATCTTTACTATCCATTCTGCATTTTCTTCACAGTCCTTGTCTTATAGTTCGCCAGCATCAACCAGCCTGGGCCCCAGCAATGGGCACTGGGATCTTGGAAAAGAGAGTGCTGGAGAGGCCCAGTGTTTTAGTCTTTAATATATGTAGCTCCTGTTCCTACTTTCAAAGCTCCATGTGGTTCAGCAATTTCCAAATAGGTTTGCACTTTGGAGAGTGCTGCTGTCTGTACTTGGAGGAGGTGCTCTATGCCCAGCACTGCTCTCTTCTTAGTCCTTAAGAGTTTTTTCTCTTGATAGTGTGTTTGCTGGAGCTGTCTGTTTCTACCTGTTTAAAGCTGTCCTGTCTCTCCTTCAGCTGTCTCAGAGTCACACTGATCCAAGGAAAAGGGACTTATTCCTCTCACATGTAACAGGAAGAAAGCTTGAAGTACTGTCACCTAATAAAGATTCCCCCACTGGGCCAAAGACTATTTTCTCTGTTGGTCCAGTAAGCACCCCTCCCTAGCTGCTGAAATTCAGTAGCAGAAATTTCCCTGTTCATCATTCCACACCTATTCTTGGGTAGGGGGGCAGTCTTGGTTGAAGTTTACCTCATATCCCCTCTATTATGTAGACCACAAAAACACTTTGAAAACTGTAATGCATTATACCAACATAGGGTATTATCACAATTATGTTAGAAACAGCAACCCATTAAAGAGTAAAGTTTTTCTGCATAGATCACACCCATCCCAAATCCAACATTTACCATAATTTATGTGAACTACTTTGGGACAATTTTGTCTTCTTATTCCTTGGTGTCATTAAGAGGCTACCCAGGTGATTGCAGAGAGGTACAAAAGAGACTTCAACTCTTCAAGAATATTCCTTCATTTAAAAAAAAATGTGATGAATATTGATTAATTCTGAGTACATCTGTATTTTTATTATCATCTATGCTTTTTATTATATCATTGGTAAATGTCTCTATATTTTTAAAAAATTCTCATGAGCAGAACTGCATACCTACTAGGTGGGGCTAAAACATATTTAATTAATATACAAGAAACAGGACCCAATTCTGTTGAATTAACTGGCTCCCAGAGGTAACTTTTAAATCTCCCCCACATTTACCTTTTTTCTTTTAAAAACTTTTTTCATTTGCTAATTTTTCTTAGCATCACCTGCCCCATTTATGCTAAGGATACCCACTGTACCTCTAGCAGCAAACAATATCAAACAATATTAAGAATGGTAAGTGTAACGAATGAAATTGTGTCAGTGAAAATGTTAAATTTTAAATGTGGCATATCAGATTGTGTATCATAGTATGATTCAAACTAGGTAAACTTTGTATACATACTATAAATGTGGGGGGGGGAATAAAATTGGGAAAGAATATAAAGAAAGAAAAAATTACTACACAGTCATATGGAAATTACGAGTGACTTTAAAAAAATTTCTTGTAAAAATTTAAAGTCTATTTCATAATCAAGGAAAATTAATATCTTTAGATTTATATCTTCCTGCCATTGAGCTTGCCTTTGCCTCCCCTTCTTTTAACTTTGTGCTGTCTTTTGTGACGCTTGCTCCTGCCTCTCTAGCATGTGCTCAAGTTTAAATGTTTGAAGCTATGCTTCTTCTGTTAGAGATTCTAGCTATAAATTCTGCATAAGCTGAAAGTGGGGTCAGTCCACAAATGCTTGTCCCATCGTCCTTAAATTTCATTTCTGTGCAGCGTGCGCGGTACTGACACTTCATCATAAGCATCAAGCTTGCCTCACACTCCCTGATTCTCTCTACCCACCCCATGTGTGGTGAGCAGACCCTACTAGGTAGCATCCTCCTCAATTTCAGCCCTTCTTTTCTGTGCATGGACGACCCAATCTAAAATCTGTCTTGGTTCAAAATTAAAAATAATCTTTCCAATTCCCCCCTTTGGTGTATTCCATAATTCCTCTTAAGGCACCAAGTTATTCTTTTTTGCCCTTTTATGGTGTACTTTGTGCCTTGTGAGTCACCCTCCAGGAACTTTTTGCTTGCTTTGCAGTAATATATTATTACATAAAAATCAGAGAATTTAGAAATATTAGTATTTACCAATTCCCAGTAGCTTCCATTTTACTGTTGAAAATGTCATTGTTAATGTATGTTTACAGATGCCAAAGTATGTGTCAAAAATATAAAATCATGCAGTAGAATGATAAATACTGAGTTAATGAGAGAGGTTTTGATATAATGTAAAGGTTGAGGTGAAAGACAAATATAGTCATTCAGCAGTACATGGGCTCTCAAGGGATCGGCAATACTTTCTTTTTTAAAAGGGGAGCAAATAAGTTATAATGCTAAAATTTGAAAAAGCTAAGTGGTAGATGGATGTGTGTTCCTACGTTAGTTTCTGTTGTCGCCTGTGTGAGTGAACAATTTCACAATGTTTTTTAAAATGTCATTGTTAAAACTCCTTATTCTGTTGCACTCGTCATTTGAACTTTTCACACCTTCTATTGAAAGCTTACAGAGAAAACATCACTGAGAGCATTTTGGAAGGTGAAGGGAAGAGGACATATAGAAAGTGAGGAGCTGAGAGATACAGGTTATAGTTAACAGAACAGGAAACAAAGGTTCATGTATTAAGAAAGTTTCAAAGAGGAACTAAAGTAAGTAAGTTATCTAAAATTACAATAGAGGAACTAAAAATAATGAGATGTCCATATTGGGAGGGAGGAGGGTGTGAGTGATCTATGTTCTCATCTATCAGAATAGGAAGGAAGTCCACAGATAAAGTCTGTCTGATAAATACAGAAGTGGCAATATGACTGTATTATTCAAAGATAGGGAAGTAACCACCCAGAAGAATTTAAAAATCTGTAGCTGTTAAAAAGTTGGACTTGGTCTGGGGTTTGGGTGGAAGGCAAAGTTGGGGGGGGGGCTTGTAGCAGCAAAGTATTCTTACCTTTTACAACAAGCTCCTCAGCATTGTTGACTTTTTTGTAAATGTATACATGTACTGCTTTGATAAAAAAAAATTTTTTTTTTTTTTTTAGATTTTTGGCTTCTTTTATTTATTTATTTATTTATTTATTTTAAATTTTTTTTTTTAATTTCAGAATATCATGGGGGTACAACACTTTGGCCGTACACATTGCCCCTGTTCTGCCCGTGTCAGAGCCGCAATCGTGGTCGTCTCCCAAACTGTGCTCCCCACATCCATTCAGTGAGAGTTTTTCCCATCCCTTCCACCCCCCTCCCGCCCGCCCGCCCTCTGATGAATGTTCTTGCCCTGTGTGATGTAAGTGTTCATCAGTTAGTACCAGTTTGATGGTGAGTACCAGTGGTGCTTGTTTTTCCAATCCTGTGACACTTTGCTTCGAAGAATGGGTTCTAGCTCCAACCAGGATAATACCAGATGTGTTAATTCACTGTTGTTCCTTATTGCTGAGTAATACTCCATGGTATACATATACCACATTTTATTGATCCACTCGTGTATTGATGGGCACCTTGGTTGTTTCCACAACTTTGCAATTGTGAATTGTGCTGCTATGAACATTCGAGAGCAGATGTCTTTATTATAAAATGTCTTTTTTTCTTTTGGATAAATACCCAGTAGTGGGATTGCTGGGTCAAATGGTAATTCTACTTTTAATTCTTTGAGTTATCTCCATATTCTTTTCCATAGAGGTTGTACTAATTTGCAGTCCCGCCAGCAGTGTATGAGTGTTCCTATCTGTCCACATCCCCACCAACATTTGTTATTTGGGGATTTTTTCATATGAGCCAATCTCACTGGAGTTAAGTGATATCTCATTGTGGTTTTGATTTGCATTTCCCTGATGATTAGAGAAGTTGAGCACTTTTTTATATGTTTGCTGGCCATTATTCTGTCTTCTTTGGAAAAGTTTCTGTTCATGTCCTTTGCCCATTTTTTAATAGGGTTGTTTGATATTTTCTTGTTGATTTTCCTAAGTTCTGTATAGATTCTGGTTATCAGCCCTTTATCAGAGGTGTAGCATGCAAATATTTTCTCCCATTCTGTAGGTTGTCTGTTCACTCTAGTGATAGTTTCCTTGGCTGTGCAGAAGCTTTTCAATTTGATCAGGTCCCATGTATTTATTTTTGTTGCTGCTGTGATTGCTTTGGGGGTCTTCTTCATAAATTCTTTGCCTAGCCCAATGTCCATAAGAGTTTTTCCAACATTTTCTTCGAGAATTCTTATGGTTTCATGTCTTAGGTTTAGATCTGTTATCCATTGTGAATTGATTTTTGTGAGAGGTGAGAGGTGTGGGTCCAGTTTCAGTCTTCTACATATGGCCATCCAGTTTTCCCAGCACCATTTGTTGAATAGGGAATCTTTTCCCCAGTGTACGTTTTTCTGGAATTTGTCAAAGATCAGGTGACTGTATGAGGTTGGTTTTATATTTGGGTTCTCAGTCCTGTTCCATTGGTCTACGTGTCTGTTCTTGTGTCAATACCATGCAGTTTTGGTTACTATAGCCTTGTAGTATAGTTTGAAGTCTGGTAGACAGATGCCTCCCAATTTGTTCTTTTTGCTTAAGATTGCTTTGGCTAGACGGGGTCTTCTGTGGTTCCACAGTAAAACCATCAGACCCAAGAAAATGTCCCTCTCCAATAATCTGACCAAGTGACTATTCACTTCTTGACCTGTGTTGTATACTTGCTAATAAATACTTTATATATGTATCTTTTAATTGGTATCCTGGAATTATCCTTATTTCTTTCTGTTTTTTTTTTCTTTCTTTTATTTTTTGCCTTCTGCAAACATTTTAGAAATTATTTCTCTATACAAAAATTAGAAGACTATTCATTTATGGAAAGCTTGTTAATGAAACAAGGAAGGCTCCTACAATTCAACTGGGTTTAAAACATGGCTATGACAGATAGATACAGAAAGTAGACTTGGGGGCTGAGGGAGGGGGAATGAATAGTAACTGCTAATGCTCATTTTTTTCTGGGTGGGAGTGGAAATGTTTTGGAATTCAAGTATGGTGATGGTTACATGCCTTTGTGAATATACTAAAATCCACTTGTACACTATAAAGCTGCAGTCCCCAACCCCTGGGCTGCAGACCAGTACTGGTCCATGGCCTGTTAGGAACCAGGCCACACAGCAGGAGGCGAGTGAGCAAAGCTTCGTCTGTATTTGCAGCCACTCCCCATCACTCATACCACCGCATAAGCTCCACCTCCTATCAGATCAGCAGTGGCATTAGATTCTCATAGGAGCGTGAACCCTACTGTAAATTGCGCATGTGAGGGATCTAGGTTGTGTGCTCCTTATGAGAATCTAACACCTGATGATCTGAGGTGGAGCTGAGGCAGTGATGCTAGCTCTGGGGAGCAGCTGCAAATACAGATTATCATTAGCAGAGAGGTTTGACTGCACAATAAATGTAATGCACTTGAATCATTCTGAAACCATCCCCTATACCCCTCCCAGGTCTGTGGAAAAATTGTCTTCCATGAAACTGGTCCTTGGTGCCAAAAAGGTTGGGGACCGCTGCTCTAAAAGAGTGAATTTTATGGCATCTGAAATATCTTAATATGAAAAAATATTGCAAAAGAATAAACTAAAATGATAGTCATTATGTTATACTTGCAGGGTATTTTTCTATCTTCCATTTCCCTAAAGTTTTGGTAATATGATATTATTTTCATAATTAAAGGAATATTTCAAAGTAACATCATTAGCCTAATGTGCAGTATCATCTTCATGCATCCAATTTTTCCTCTTAATTCCATAACACTTTTTATTTTGTCCTGCACTCTAGAGTACACAATTGTTCACATTTTAATCTGTTTTCTTTACAGTTTTAAGTTTGGTGTTACTGTTAATGGTTTCACCATGCTAAGGTTATAAAAAGTTTTCTGTGAATTTTGTTCCTAGTAGTTTTATAATTTGCTTTTTTATTTTAAAATGTTCAAGTCCTTGATCTATCTGGAATTTAGCTTGGCGTATGATTTGAGAGGGGATTAACGTTATTCTTTCTCTTTACTCAGTAGCCAGATTTCATAAACCAATTCATTTTATCTTATATATCGATTTTGTATGGTACCTTTGTGGAATATTAAATATATATATTTATACTAAATACACATGTACACATGCAGTCTATCTCTAAATTTTCTCATCTATTCCATTGATTTATTGCCTGTTCCTAAACCAGAACCAGCCAACCAGCTGTTAGTTTTTACATCTAGCAGAAAAAAATTCCATCTTCTTGCAATAGCTTTTAAATAGATAAATAAAAATCCCACAAATAAATAAATAAAACTTGCATCCAACGATGCTAAATGACTTGCTTATGTATCACTTACAGATAGAATTCAGAGAATAATCCCAGTCTCTTGAGTTTGTTCATTATTCATTTTATTTAACAGATTTTTCTTGAGTACCTACTATATGCCAGAGCCTGTTCTAGCTTCTGAGAATCCAGCAGTGAAGGAAACACAAACATCTATGTCCTCATGGAGCAAACATATATTCAACATTATTATTCATTTTTAAGTAGATAAGTTTCTGCTACATTAACCAATTTTTGAGAAATAAATTTTAGTTATTACTTCATAATTAGAAGAGTTATAATCTTGCACTTCATATTCCACAGCTGCTTTTTCTAATGCATACCTTTTTTACACTCTACGGTTTCATTTCTTTTTTTTTATGCAAAGCAATCTCTCCTCTGCACCCAAGTTTGATTTCTAAAACCCCTTTGCAGGAGAATTCATTGTTAAGAAGTATAGGCTTTATGAGGAAAATTAGGGAAATAAAGGTCATAATTAAACTAGAAATACATATTGTCCTTAACCATTTATTGAAATAATACATCTGGCACATATCATGTATCTAAAATTAGTAATTAATTTCCATTCACCATTTCTTGCTTTGGGGGAACTTTCTAGAACTTCTCTTTTGTGAAGTTTCAATAAGATACATGATTATTTTATTTTGTAACACATAATATTCCTAATGGGTCTTTTTTTCCTTATTAGTTCTGATTGCTACATTTTTGATTTTATTAATTAGAGTAGTTGGCTTCCATTATCAACTCCCAAAATGATCCCAAAGAAATGGAGTAACTTGACAGAAGTTAAATATAATTACATATTTGAGCTCCAAAGTTGTACGATCTGCTTTACATCTAGCACTCCCACAGAATGTGTGACCTCGGGCAATTGAGGTACTCTCTCTAAGTTAGGGTTCTCCATCCACAAATTGATAAGAATAATAGTACCTGCTTTGTATGACTGTTGAGAAAATTAAATGAGCTAGAATGTGTAAAATGAACAGCTCACTGCTTGGCACATAATATGTGTCAAATAAATGTTAGCCAATGTTATTGAGTTATTTGTTAGGATCATTTCACTACAAGGAACAGTGGCTCATTTGGGTTATGGGAGTAGGGATATTGTGAGGATATTCATGGAAATAAGGACTTAAGAACCTCCTGGGATATTAGGAAAAGCTATTGAGCTAGGCCTCTCAAACACTGGAACTCACTTAGGAACTAGAAGCATCCAGTGAAGACTCACTGATCTGAGTCATCTTCTTGCTGCCTTGGCAATTTCAGGAATCCCATAAATGTGGTGACTCAGCATCTCTCCATCTGTACTACTACCGTTCCTATTTCTACTAATCTCTCAACTCTCCTATGAATATCTTTTGTTCTCAGCTTACCTATGGCTTCTGCTTGTTCACAATTGCTCACTTATCCTTTGTGATAACTCAAAACTTCAACTTATTCACAATTTGTCAGTTCTACGTCACATTTCTAGGAGACAGAATCTGCTTGACTTGATAGTATCCCTATTTGAACAGAGGTTCTGTGCTAAACCACCTCATAGGCCATAAACCCGTCTAAAAATTAATTGCCTTTGGACCTCTTTAAAAAACTCACTTCTTAATACTATTATGTTGGCAACACCTGAAGTTTGGAGGAAACACATTCAAACCATAGCAGACCCTATTTCAAAATACACAAAATATAGTCACATTCTGACATACTAGGGGCTAGAACTTCAACATCTAAATTTTGGGGGGACAAAATTCAGCTCATAACCTTGCCTGTACTTTAAAATCCATATCAAAAATTTTCTTCTCCTCCAGGAAGTTTCCTGATCCAAAAACTCACAGTGATTTGGTCCTTCTGGAACACATGTAGAAGTTATTATTCTTATCATTCACTGGCAATCACCATGTGCTCTCATTTTGTCATATTAAATTATTACGTATGATTTATGCTGTTAATTTCTGATGTTCTGTTTTATCTCCCAAATAAGATGAAATGAAGATGAACCACACCTCCCACTTTCTGAATCTCCATAATATCTGATATAGCACCTTGCATTTAGTATGTTCTCAAAACATAGGTTTGACAGCTTAGTCAAGGTTTTCCCACTTAGATTCTCCTGATTTCAAACCATGTGAAAGCTTGCCACCAATTAATTGTTTTCAGTCAATTCCTAAAAATGTGGTTTTTTTGGGAAAGGGCCCTGTTCAGTCAGGTTAACAAGAACCCACTCAGATAGGATCAGGGCATTTGTGGAACATGTTTAAGGTTGATCCTACAAAGGTCAAAACCAAAAGAGCTTAGTGGTAAGGCTTGGATGGGGGTGGGGGGAAGAGGTTCAGGAAGAGGGTTTAATAAGATAGTGGTCAGAAGGGAGGTGATGGGGTCTATTTGATTGGCAAGGTGAGTATGGGGCACAGGACACTCCCAAGTGACAAGTCAGGCCTTTGTTGGCGGAGCAGGGAGAAGGCGTAGCTCAGGGGACAGCACCTTGGGTGCATCTGAGAGAGAAACTCTGCCTCATTACTCAGCTGGTACAGGAGCCCTTTTCACTAAGTGCTTCACTGTCCACAATTGACCCATGGACAGCCATCAGAAAGAGAAGCCCAAGAGCTGAGTCAAACAGGCTTGGTATTACCTGGAAGGGAGTTTTAAATTTTACCAACAATGAATGAGAAGTTAAAGCAATAACTAGGAAGCAATGATTAGACTGGGGCCAGGAATAACCAGACCTGCATCATTCTCAAAAGGATTAAGCAGCCCATAACTGAAGGGTGGGTAGAAATGAAAAATCAAAGCAGAAGAAGGGAAAGCAAGATGGTAATCCACAAATGCTGGGCATCCCATACAGTGTCCCTACTATTCATGTCTGGTCAAATGGTTCCAGATCGGGAGAGCAGGTGGAAGATGGAGTGGCAAAGAAGGATCCCTAACGGAGATGAACGAAGCAGAAAAAAGAGATATGTTAGAATTGCTTCTCAAGCCTGGATGATTGTCAGAGTCCCCAAAGGGGAGTTTTAACAACCACAGATCACTGAATCCCAGTGAGGTTAGGATTAGCAACAGAGGGTCGTAAGTAGTGGGAGGAAGAGGACAGGAATCTGTAATTCCCAGCACTTCCCAGGTTGTAATTCATTGGCCCTGATCATCTGTAACCAACATTAATGTTTGGTAGTTGTCCCTAAAGCTTTTTAATGATGGGAGACCTGAGTCTTTGAGGTATTTCATATAAGCAATGCCATCCGCTCCTCTTGATGAAAACAAATTCATCTTTACGAGTAGGCCACTTTGAATGAACCAGAGTGAATTCACTTTTGTGTTTTTTCTGCATTGAGCTACATGGTGACAATTTAATTTTATTTTCATTTAAAAATTTTAAAAGACTTCTGCTTTTAAAACAAATGGTTTGAAAGCCATTGGATAGTTGTGGAAGGAGGACCAGGCTTTGAAGACAGCAGGCCAGGACTTGAATCCCAGCACTACCATTTAATTTACAGCAACTTTGGGTAAGTTGTGTAATTTTTCTGAGTCTCACTTTCCTTATCAATATATTGTGGGAAACGATGCCGAGCTTGAAGGTGGTTACAATCACCTTGAGGTCGTTGCTGTATTCCTAGTCCCTGGCAGTTAGTAGTTGCTCACAACACATTTGCTGAATGAGCTAATACCTCATATGTAAACTGAATAGTACAGCCCCTGCTTAATAAAAGGGGGTTAGTGTTATTGTTACTGAAAGCTTTTTTTTTAAATTTTTCTTTTTTGTTTTGTTTTGCATCATGCTCAAATACTACATGTGCTTGTACTTCAAATTTCAAAAAAAGGTAAATTGGGAAGGGTTGTTGGGATTTGGCAGTGTAGAGTTTGAGAGGTGGTCAAAGGGCACTTTATTTTGATTTGTAAATTTAATAATTCTTGCAAGGAAAATACATTCACGTATTCTTTGTTTAATTTGAAAAAATAGAAAAATTTAAAAGTAAGCTAAAAACCTCCCTTATATCACCCCTTGAATGCTCTGCCAGCCAGCCTAGGGGTTCATCTTTGATTTTTCCCTTATAATTCTGCCTGCCCCACCACCATATACATACACCCATAATAGACACTCTACTTTCCATCTAATTAACATATTTTCCTTTCCCTTATACAAGCTGCCTGAATTGCACAACCTGCTTCTGCTGGAGAAATACGTTTTCTTATACAGCTGCCCCACCCTCTGTCATCTAAACCCCGTATCTTATCATGTTCAGAACCATTCTGATTAATTTATTTAAGCCTTTTATCTTATCTCATTGAGAAAGACTCTGGTTGCCACATGTCTTTTTTTCAGCAGCGCACACAGTGTGGTGTCGTGTGCCGCCTGGGCACAGAGTGGCCTCTTAATTCTTTGCTGCCTCAAAGCTCCTTTTTTTTTTTTAAACACGAAAACGAGGTTTATTGAGGAAGAGAAAGATAGGTTTACAGAGCAAGATACATTCGCCACAGATGACGAACGGGCCCCGTGTCGTGACAAAAAGGCCTCAAAGCTCCCCTTTTGACAGCCATCAGCCCAAAATTTGCTGCCTGGCCAGCAGGACCCTCTGGGATTGGGCCTCGCTGGACCTAATGCTCTCCTGCCAGCAGCAGGCTCCCCAGCTCCTCAAGTGAATGGGAAACGCCTTGAGAGCAGAGAGCAGGTCTTCAGACCGCGTGTGTCTCTTTGCCCAGCGGCGCCCCTTATGATGGAAATGCTCCCATGCTCCCACTGAATGAGTGGAACTGGGGTTTTGATCTTGTATTAAAAAACTAAATTGATTCGGCCTCTGCAGTTTGTCGGGGACAAGTAGAAGTTGTGGTCAAGAGGGAACTTCCCATTTCTGTAACAAGTAATTCCCAATTGTCTACTAGTTTTTAAGGTTATCTCTACCTTCTGACAAGGTTTTTAAAATGTTAAGGTTTGAACTGTTCTTGGCCACGTACTGAAACCCGTACTGAATTCTGCTCTGGGTGCCTTTTGTTTTCCTCTACTAATTTGGCTCAAGGCATCTTTAACTTCTCCATTTGCTGGCACAGAACATGCTGATTTTATAGTTTATTTTCAGTGACAACTAAATGATTCCTTGGGAATATTTATGGGCGAAATCTCAACATCTTATCAAGAGTTTTTTTTTGTTTGTTTTGGTTTTTGGGAGGTGGGGGAGTATTGCTTAATAAAGGCCATTGGCTTTGGGATTAGACCTGGTTTTGAATCCTAGATTTGCCTTTTAGTAGTTGTGTTGTCTGCGGACTACTTATTTCACTTTCCTAAGCCTCATTTTCTCACCTATAAAATTAAGGTAAAAAAGAAAAAGCTGCCCACATATGACTACTTGTAAGGATTAAATGAGAAAATGATGTTAAGGACAGACCAGAAAATAAAAATGAGACGTTCTTCCTGCTTTTACTGTATATACATACATCTGTGTGTATATGTGTGTGTGTATTCCTTTTACTATCTCTGTGTATTTAGCTATGCAAACCATGGCTAAACTTAATCACTCAATTAAGTCTTCATTAAATATTCCCAGTACGCGATACTCTGAGGAACTCAGAAATACTGTACAAAAAGCAGTCCTTAAAAGAAGTTTATATGAGGCTGTAGAGACATATGTAACAAAGGGCGGCTGTAAATAATTAGAATATCAAGGTACAAAACTGTGGACTACAGATCAGTGGTTCTCAGCCAGCTCTCAGCCAGGACACACCCAAGGGATGGTGATTCACAAGGTCACAGTCCCCTGTTAAGCTCGGTTTCTGGTGTGTCAACAAATACTCACAGTGCCCTGTTATTCTCACTCAGGATTGAAAGAAAGTGTAGTGTTAGGGTAGCAATAGCTCTGAAATCAATCTTTTTTTTAAAAAGTATATTACTAGCAAATTTCTGCACTTTCACTGCTATCAGGTACAAATGATTTGTCTGAGGTTGAGAAAGAAAAGGGCCATAACCTAAAATGCCTGCGGGGCCAGACTGATAAATGAGTGAGGTGAACTGAATGTGAGAACCCACAGGAAGCCACTGGGAAGACCTTGGTGCACAAAAGCGTGCTCACACATGCTCACACACACACACACACACGTGTGCATGCCTTCTAAATACGCATGTGTTCACTGACTCCATGGAATCACAGGACTGGTATTGCCAGCTCCTCTAGTGTCTCAAAAAAGCCAGAAGTACAGAATTTTATGTGAAATCTCTGGATTTTAAAGTTGATTCAAACAATTTTAAAACAGTATGAGGCAAATCAAACACACCCGCCGTTTACAAGACCTACAGGCTATCAGTTTGTGCCTAAACTCTTTCAGGCCAAATTTCTTTGATTGCATACCCTCATCAGTAAAAACAACTTTGAACATGCAATCCAGAATATAATTTATAAATTACACGCATGTACTCAAAATATATGTATTAAATATTTATAATGCCTTCTTTCTCTTAGGAAAATGTAAATGTAAATGGATGTTCTCACATTTCCCTTCGACACCCTAGGGGACCCTCGTGGGTGTGCAACACTGTAGAGACCACTGCTGGGACCGCCGGTGCTGCAGGAGCTGGGGAACAGGGGGACCTAAAGAGACGAAAGTCAGTCCCATCTCTCCTGCTTTCCCACTCCCGGCACGCAAGTTCCCAGTTCCCCTCCCAAAGCAGCCACTGTAAATAGTTGGGGTTTTTTTTTTCTGTGTATATTTTTCATTGTTTATTAATTTATTCAAAAGAAATTTATTAATAGCTACTATGCACCAGGCCCTGTTTGAGGTGCTTGGGGACAAATATGGCTGCCTCCATGGGATTTTACCTTCTGTTGCGGTAGACGGCTAATAAGCAGCCAAATATTAAACATGTAATTAAAGGCCAAGTGGTGATAAGTACCACGAGGAAAAATAAATCAGGTACAATGATAGGGGTAGTGTGTGGAGAGGGAGGGTACAGAGAGAGGACTAGAGACAGCCTTTCTGAGATGACCTTTGAGCAGAGCGCTGAGTGAGTGAGAGGCCAGCCTGGCAGATGTCGGGGAAGCACTCTAGGCGGAGGGGCCATGAGTTGCAAAGAGTGTGGGGTAAGAATAAGCTAGAATAAGATGGATGAGTGGTCAGCACCAAATCACATGAGGCTATGAGGCCCTGCTGAAGAGTCAGTCTGTTTTTATTTGATGTGTTGCGGGGGAAAAAAACTCTCAGGGTTTTGAACAAGGGGGTGATGTGATTTGTTTGCTTTTTAACTGGGATATTTGGGCTGCTGTGTAGAGACTAGACTGAAGGGTAGAAGCAGGGAGGCCAGAAAAGCCATGAGAAGAAATCCTCCCCTAGTGTTGGCAAGAAATGAAGGTGTTCCTAAGTGTGGGAGTGACGAAGGGGCAGGTTATGGTTGGAATCAGGATTTATTTGGAAGGTAGACTCACAGAGCTTGCTGATGGCTTATTCTAGTCATATACTAGCATATATTTATATTTGCCACTCCCCCCATTTTAAAAACACAAATAATAGCTCACTATACAAACTATTCTGCATTTTGCTATATTTTCCCACTTAATAGTAGACAGATCTTTGCAGCATCTACTGCGAGAATGAAGACCATTCCCAGCAATCAGACTGTTGACAATTCCAAAAAATGTGGACATCACTCTGAAGGGATGCACAGTCACTGTGAAGGGCCCCAGAGGAACTCTGAGGAGGGACTTCAATCATATCAGTGTTGAAACTCAGTCTCCTTGGAAATAAAAAGAGGCTCCAGTTGACAAATGGTTGAGAAATAGACAGGAACTAGCTAGTGTTTGCACTATTTGTCACGTACAGAACATGATCACAGGTGTTACAGTAGACTTCCATTAATGAGATCTGTGTATGCTCACTTCCCCATCAAAGTTGTTATCCAGGAGAAGGGGTCTCTTGTTGAAATATGATATTTCTTGGGTGAAAAATACATCCATAGGATTCAGATGAAGCCAGCTGTTTCTTGTTCAGTATCTCAAGCCCAGATAGATGAGTTAATCCTTGACAGAAATGACATTGAGCTTGTTTCAAATTCATCTGCTTTGATTCAGCAAGCCACAACAGTTAAAAACACATATAGCAGTCTCATCTGGAGGCTTGACTATTAAAACAACAACAAATAATCAGAAAATTTGGGGATGGTATCTATGTCTCTGAAAAATGAACAGTTCAGCAGGCTGATGAATAAGATCTAAGAGTTGTCCAGCTGTGGGATGATTTCTAAGACCTATTTGCAATTTTTTAATGATGCAATAAAAGACCTGTTGATTTGGAAGAAAAAATAGTAGACAGAGATTATTGCATATCAGTGTGATTAATGACACTGACACTTTCTTTTCTTTCTTTTTTTCTTTTGTTTTTATTTTTATCTAAGTTAACATGCACATAGTTTTAAAGACAAATAGTTCTCCAAGACATTGTGAAAAACAGCAGACCCTTGTCGACCTCACTTACCATTTCTCCCTTTGAAAAGGCACCCATTTCATCTTTTTTACCTGATTGTTTTGGTATTTGTTTTCATATTTCTGGATACCATTCTTGTGTTGTTACTTCTTGATCTTATTTTAGATCCAATCTTTGATTTTCCACTCTGGAGGAGGAGTGGAAGAGTAGGACTCAGCTCTCTTTTTTCCTTCCTGCCTCACCATCTTTACCCACTTTTTGTACTCCATCTTTCTCCTAATATGGTCAAATTATAATTTGGGTTAGTTCAATTATCTTAGTCCATTTGGGCTATTATAACAAAATACATTGAACTGGGTAATTTATAAACAACAGAGCTTTATTGTTCACAGTTCTGGAGGCTAGGAAGTCTAAGATCAAGGCACCTGCAGATGTGGTGTCTGGTGAGGACCCATTCCTTATAGATGATGCCTTCTGTGTGTCCTCACATGGTGGAAAGCGTAAACAGGCTCCCTCAGCCTCTTTTATAAGGGCACTAATCCCATCCATGAGGGTAGAGCCCACATGAAAGAATCACCTCTCAAAGGCCCCACCTCTTAATACCATCACCTTGGAAGTTAGGTTTCAACATCTGAATTTGAGGGGACACAAATTTTCAGACTATATCATCAATATTCAGTGTTAACTGACTTATTTATAACTAAGTAAACACTATTTTCTGCTGAATCTGTTGCAAACTATAGTTATTTTTATTTGCTTTATTTATTTATTTGGTTCTTTTTACCTGCTTTGCTTTGAATTACTGAGTTAATAATTGCCTAACTTCCCTATGCTTAGTTATCTTTATATTTGTCATGAATTCAACATCAAACTCTTTGACAGTTGTCTTAATCTTCTCTCAGTATGTTCAGACACATCAGGTACATTTTATCTAGTTCAATCTTTCTAAAGAATTTTCTCCTGGAACCTTCTGATGAGCTCTGTGGTAGGTTGATAACAGAAATGGCCAGCAACAATTCCCTTCCCTGGCTCTTTCTTTTGCTAGGACAATGGGTCCCCTCGTCATTTCTGGCAAAGGGGAAATTTGGACACAGACGTGCACACAGGAAGAATGCCACATGAGGATGAAGGCAGGGATTGGAGTGACATATTTAAAAGCCAAGGAGCACCAACGCTTGCCAGCAAACCACTAGAAGGTCAACATTTCTGGCACAGTGAGCACCCTTGTGACCATCCGACATGCCTCCCGTTCTTGGCACTTAGCCAGCTCAGAACCCCTTGTGTTCTTCCGACTCCAAGAGGAACTGTTGAAGGTGAGGGGTGTCAGCTCCTGGAGGACAGGAACATCGTCAGTCCTCCTGATCCCTGGACCAGCACCCAGCGAGGCCCCGGCACACGGAGGTTGCTCAGTGAACGTCTGGTGACTGAGTAACATAACAGCAGGACAAGGAGCAGGACTTGAAGCTGGGCGGGAATCCCACATCCTACCTCCAGACAGGAAGTCCCGCTCCTTTCTGGTAGGGGTGAAACGGGGCCTGGGGAGGAGGCGGCAGGAGAGGGAAAATGCTGCTGTGGATTCTGTGTACACAGAAGCCAGTGGGTGCAGGGGACATGAGCAGGACCATCAGGAAATGGTGCACAGAGGACACTGAGGCCCGGCCCCGACCCTGCTCTCTCAGGCATCACCCCAGCTTCCACCCAGGAACAGGCCTGCACCTGCCAAGTTTCGTTAGAGACACTGGTCACATGACCTCGACCTGGCCAATCAACAGAGCCCATCCTCCCTGGAGACAGTGATTGGATTAGGTCTGGGCATGTGACCAATCAGGTGCCAAGGGTTAGGCCATAGGGTTGGAACCTTGGGGGAAGAAAAGGTCTATTTCTGTTGGGTGGCTGGGGCTGTTGGTGCCATCTTGTCACCTTGAAGGAAGGCCCACCTGATAATGTCTACAACACAGAGGGAAGATAGAGCCACAGGTTGGGAGAGGTGACTCCTGGTGACATCATCCGGCACCCAGGTGCAGCTGCGGGGAAGCTGGCTGGGTGTATTGTCACTGGGAGTGAAGTGGCCGTGAAGGTCACCCACGAATGTCAGCAGAGCAACTCCAGCCGTGTTAGTACCGCTAGTTAGTATAGTTAGTGTTGTTAGTTTGCGTTCCTGGTGACGTCTTGTAGTTAGTGTAACCAGGAGGGCACCGTGGGGCAGGGCCTGGTGTCCATCCTGCCGACGAGGAGACCCTGATTGGAAATTACAGACTCCTCAAGAGGGTCGGCCGCGGCAGCTCACCAAGGTGAGGCTGGCCTGGGATGTTCTCTCTGGGACCCAGGTGGCCATGAATATAATCTCAAAAGTTAAGCAGAGCTGCCCCAGCCTCCGGAGTCTATACGGAGCGGTGGAAGTCATGAAGACCCTGAATCACCCGAACACGAGCAAGTTCTTTCACAGCACTGACACCGCGGGCACCTACGCGCGGTTGTGGAGTGCGTCCGGGACGGAGAGCTGTTCACCAAGTTTTCCACCACAGCTGCTTGAAGGAGGAGGCCCAAGGCAAGTTCCGAGAAATACCGTCTGCCCTGCAGTCCTGCCGATGAAAAAAGACTATCCACCAGGACCTGCAGCCGCAGGACGTCCTTCCTGATGCCAACTATAATGTAAAAATAGCCAGCTTTGGCTTTGGCACCACGTTTTCCAAAGGCCAAAAGCCGGGCACCTTTGTGGAACTCCCCTTTATTCTGCCCCAGGACTCTCCCCGGGTCATGAGTACTACCTACCTGAGGTGGACGTGTGGAGCCTCGGTGTTGTCCTCTGCAGCATGGGGGCCGGGGCCATTTGTCAGACAGAGCTTTTGTGACCTCCGGAAACAAGTAGCTGTTGGCAGGTATAAAAGTCCATTTTTCTTTTTTCATGAACTGGAAAGAGTCATTAAAAAACTTCTTACTCCTTTCAAAAAGGTGAAATGAAAAAAAAAACAAACTCCTTACTCTTGACCCCAGGGAGAGGCCCACCCTACTGCCGATGATAAGGGTCTCATGGATCAAATAATGCCCAGGGGACACTAGGGCCATACAAGGGGCCACTCCTACAACACCAAGACTCTCGAACGACCCAGCTCATGGGGGCCATCGGCTTCAACGTAGAGCACATCAAGGACTCCTTATTAACAAAAAAACATAATGTGACCATGGTCACATACCAAATGCTGGAGTATGGGACACCAGAGAAAGAGGGCTCCATCCAAGTCATCCATGTGAAGCTGCTGACTTCTGGGGGTCCCACCAGTCCTTCCACATCCCCCGAAGTTCAGTCGACCTTCCGTGCCCCCCCAAAGAGGAGGAGCCTCGGTCAGCCGGCCTTTTCCACCAGTTCCTTCATTACAGCTGACCTTTCTGCAGCCTGAGGAGAACCAGGAGCCCGGACAGAAGACCAGGAAAGCCATGGCGCCTGCCAGTCCCCTACCCAGCCTGCAGGCGAGGCCCATCAATCCCAGCACAGCCCCCCACCATGGCCCCGTGGTCTCCCCCTCCACCCACAGCACCAGCAGCTGTGGGGGAGACCCAGGGGGAGATGTCTGTCCCCAGGGAACATTCTGGGAAGCCAACTCCCTCCAGGCTGGGTGGCCAGATGGGGAGACCTCAGCCCCTCCCTGTGAAAAGAGTCAGGGCCAGCAGGGGCCACTAGGAGGTTTGTGAACTTTAAGAACTTTTTACTTCCTGCCGGCCCCAAACACCCTCCATGAATGGAGAAATAAGATGGCTCCAATGAATGCGGTGGACAGCTGAGACAGAGACAAAAACCAAATATGTGGCGCGATCAAGCTGCCCTCCCTGCATTTTATTTTATTTATTGTGGTTTTGTTGACATTATTTTTAATTGACAAGTCATAGTTGTATACCTGTATGGGGAACAATGTGAAGTTTAGATATGTACACTATGTGGAATGATGCAATAAAGTTAATTAATGTATCTACCACCTCAAAAAAAAAAAATCCCTTTCCTATATCTACTTTCAGTGCTCCTTCCACTTTGGCTCTGGCCTTGACCATGAGCCTTGCTTTGGCCAATGGAATGTTAGCAAACATGACACAGTTGAGGCTTGATGAGTCCTTGTGCTTTGGGCTCTTGCACACCTGCTGCCATGTGATAAGCCAGGCTCACTTTCTTGATGAGGAGAGAAACACAATCCAGTCATCCCCATCATCCTAGCCAACACCAAAACACCTGTCAGGCATGTGAGTGAGGCCATCTGGAACCAGTCGGCCCCAGCTGAACTGCCAACTGAACACAAATGCAGGCATGAACCTAGCTAAGGTCAGTCAGAAGATCCACCCAGCAAAACTGTTAAGCTAAATAGATGCTTGTTTTAGGCCACTGCATTTTGGGTTGGTTTGTTATACAGCAGCACAAGAAAATTGATACAAGCCGCAATATAGACTGGGGTACAACTACCACACTGGGATCTCTCTTCACCATTCATGCTGGGCCTGTCCTTTGCTTTTTTCCTATATTGGATTTCCTTTTTCCAATAACCCACATCTCCCTTTTGCTTGGTTTCCTCCAGTGACTTCCCAAGAAAAAGTACATGAGCACTATATTGTTTGGGACTTTGCATGTCTGAAAATTTCTTTTTCTTTTCTCATATTTAAATGATAGTTTGGTTGGGTGTAGAAGTCTAGGTTGTTAATTATTTTCCTTTAACATTTTGAAAGCCTTTCTCCATTGCTCTGTAGCTTCCAATACTCCTGTCAAGAAGTTTAAAATCTATGTCAAAGGATGATGAGACCACAACTTAATATCTGAAATAAAAGACAAAGCTGAATTTACTACTTGCTATAGTGAGGAAGAGCTATACTGAACAGGCAAAGTATCTCCAAGCACAGTAGACTACTGAGTATGTCATTTTTAAAAAGCACAGAGTTCAGGAACTGGTGGGCTTTCAAAAGCTTCAGTGGGTTGCCATCATCTGTAGAATCACAATTCCTTGAGTGAGACTCTGTTGATCAGTCAGCACTTAGAGGTGTGTTTATAGGAGGGAATCCATCTCTGACTGCCTGACTTTCAGAAGCAGGGGCCTGACTCTGATGGGTTGGCTTGCAAAAGCGTGTTCATTGGGGAGAATTATAATGATCAGTTTTATGAGTTTAAACCAGTTTTGATGGCCACTTGTTATCATGACTTCAGAACAATCACCTTTTCCTAAGTTTGGGGGAACATTTTTATTCTTATTAATTGCTGATCCTGTGTATATGACCTGGATATTTTTTTCCTTCTCTACAATCTTGCAGGATCTTCTCTTTGCCTTCAATGTTTTACAGTGTTGTGCATTAGCTTGAGGCTGTATTTACTTAATAAATTTTTCAGAGCGGAAATTCAGATCATTAACTTCTTTCCTCCATTTTCTCTATTTTATTTTTCTGTTTTTATTTTTTGGGGGATGTTAACACCCTTGACCAATTTCTTAATTGTCTTAAGTTTTTATCTCCTGGTTTCCATCTCCTTTTCTTTTTGCTGGGAAAATTCTCAACTTTATATTCCAACCTTTTTATTGAACATTTTCATTTCTGCTATGTATTTCATATCTAAGACCTTCTGTATGTTTTTGATATGTTCCATTTATTTATTTGTTTATTTTTGCATAGCATCCTGGTCTTGTTTCATGGTTATACTAGCTTCTCTTTGTGAGGCTTTTGACTTTTACCTTTATTTCCTTAACATTACTTTTTTCTCTTTATTTTATTTTCTATCTTCCAAGTTAAAGGCTTTCCTCAGTTATCTTGTAGTCTTTGTACCTAACAACATTTAAGAGTGAAATACTAAAACACCAGTGCTGGAAGCCCTGACAGTATGAGAGCCAGGCTGGTCTGATGAGAGCTTCATTGTAGGAGCAGCAGGGTGGGCTGTTCGATGAGGCAACTTCTGATGTAAGTATCTTTCCAGTGTCAGGTCTTTCAGCATGGACTAATCATTTTTCCCAGAGAAAACTTTATATTCTACCTGGAGGATGAAGTTCTGATGTTCAAAGTGGGAAAAGATGGATGTGGCATGGGGTGTTCCAGAAGCTAATATGCATAAATTCATTTAGTGCACTATTTTTAGCATGATTCTCTCACACCAACTGCACTGGTGTTCTTGTAGTGTAGAACCATCTATTTTACCCCATTCTGAAAATAAACCATCACTTTTGCCAGTTAAAAAAGGTGCAGTCTCTAGGATGCTGCACAAATCTGGGGAGGAGTCTAGAGACCCAATCCAGTTCCTCCTAAAGAATACTGTCTAACAATCCTCCTTGTTCGTCCATACTCCTTTCACCCCCACGTCTGAAGGGTCTTGCTGCCATTAGTTTCCGAGTCTTTGAATATGCTGTAAATCAGATTTGTTTTTCATTTTCTCTACTGCCTGATTGGATTCAATTATCTCAAATCTGCTCATTCTATCACTATGTACTCATCTGTTTTCCAGCTTCCAAAATTGTCACTTCTGTTGTCTACATCTATTGGGTTTCAGCCTTAAAATATCTCTTCACTGGTACTTTTACTGGGAGTTCCAGAAGGCCAGAAGATGGAAGTACATGTTAAATCTCCTATCTTTACGCAGAGCTTGCTTTTCATTTTCTATTTATGTGAAGTATGTTAATGAAATTACTTCATAATTGAATCTAGCTTATAATTTATTTGTGATAGTTCTAAAACTGGTTAATGAAAGATGGCTCCAATTATAATAGGCTTAAAGCAATTCTTTCCTCCTCAAAAATACAGAAAAGAAAAAAGTATTTCAGCACTAACCCATGAAGGGGGATGCATAATTATAAGTCAAGATTAATATGCCTGGGAATATTCTTTCCATGCATTTGTATGCCCTTGCTAAAATGCAGATTGCACAACAGCCTTAAAAAGAAGATTCCTAAACTTGTGTAAACTTGTGGGAGAGGTATAGTCATACATAATCTCACACTGAAATCTGCCAAGGCAGTGAATACTATGAAATTCACAACTTCAGTTTTCATTCCACCCAGTAGCTCAGAGCTAGAAACATATGTGCTTATGAATCTTTGTCAAGTTAATCACTTTTCCCTGTTGCATTAAAATTTTAATACAGGCTTCTTAACAACTGTCGCTAGAATAATCTGTTGACTAATCATATGATAAATCACATTCGAGGTAAGTTACTGCTGTTCTGTAAATTAATGTTGCTCTGTTAATTGCAGTCATTTTTTCCAGAGTTGCACTCTCCGGCAGCCTTTTGGGTATGTCTGGCTTCCATACTCAGAATTAAGCCAAGCAACAATGCACTGTAACAGTACAAAACAAAAATAAACAGGAAAGTACATGGAGTGAGCTATTCTGTCTCCCTCTGAAATAGCTCTTTTTTCTCTGCCTGAAACCATGTTGTACTCTCCCCACCTTAAGAAAAGCTTTCCTTGATTCTGCCACCTCTTGAAAGTTGCCTTTGACCTTGCAGTGGTCTTTTCTCATGTGCATCCTCTTTGATCCCTTGGCAGCATTTGCTAAGATGACTTAGACCCTCTTAACTGAAAGGCAGCTTACAAAACAACATGAACATAATGAGCCCCCGTAGGAAAGCTTGATTTCCCACCTCAAACCCAAACCTTCCCTCCTTTAGCCATATCCTAATGGGTAATAATAAAAGCATATATTGAACAATTATTTAAATATTATGCTAAATACTTTACATATATTAACTCTTTTCATCATCATAATAACCCTATGGAATACAATCTATTATTATATCCATTTTTATAAATAAGAAAACTGAGTCCAGAGAGTTTATGTAATTTGCTCAAGGAAGAACACTGGTCAGCGGCAGTCCATGTATATAAATGGTACCACCATTCATCCAGTTGCCCACACCAGAAACCTGGGAATCAGCATTAATTCCTTTTTTCCCTTTCTCTTCACATTCTTACCGCCTTGGGCCAGGCTACCACCATTTCTCACCTGAACCATTGTACCAGCCTTCCAACTATTTCCATTGATGTTCACTTATAGACTATTGTCCATAGAGCTGACATGTGAATTTGACAAATCTACAATCATAATGAGAGATTTTTAACACACCTCTTTTGAAAACCAACTTCATGCAGATAAAATAGTCATATGGATAAAGAAGATTGATCGTGTGGATAAAACAATTAATGAACCAAATCTGATGGATGTATGTGGAATACTAAACACACACAAAAATAGGGAATACACAAGAACACTTAGAACGTTTTACAAAGATTGACTATGTTCTGTGTCACAAAGTGAGTCTCAAATAATCATTGTCAGATAGACACATTCTTTGATCACAATATAATAAAATTACAAATCAGTAACAAAAAGATAGTTAACCCCTTGTGCTGCTTTTCCTTTACTCTTTCCCTTATGAAAAAGGGAACAATAATTCTCCAGCTCCCTCGGGCTCTGGTATCCTGGTAGTCTCTGCTAATGGGAAACACTGACAGCACCAATTGTAAATTGGGAAGGCAGAAGGGGAAAAAGCAAGATGTTTCCTACTTCTGTGGGTTGCCACTCTTGGCTCCCAGCTTCTGTTGGGCAGTGCCCACTTTGGCTCTAACTCATTCCAGATGGCCTCGGGTGGAAAGCACAGGTAAGACCATCTCCTTCCAACTTCCCTCCAGACCTAAGAGTGGTAATGGCTTCCTGCTCTTGCTAATCTCTGGGTTGCCTCCGTAGCCCCAGTTGGCTTTCCAGCTTTTCTACTATCCATGGAATGCATTCTCTGTATTAAATTCCCCTCTAGTTTAATAGACACACACACACACACACACACACACACACCCCATGACTGGTATAACCTCATCCATTTAGAAATTACATCTAAAATTCCAAGTGTCAATATTTTCAAATGAACAACCACACAAACTACACATGAACATTTTCAGACACAGGTAGAGTATTCCTAACAATGAAATTTACATCCCAAAAAGCAAGTTGTGATTTTGAGCCTCCTCCTAGTTTGGCTGACTTGTTTGCCCAATGTTCACCAATCTTTTTTCCTTTCTTTCACCAATTTTATATAATTCCTTGATTCTTGAAGCATCTGTAGCTCTCTTAGGAGCCTCCACTTGCACTACCCTGCTACCCTGGAAAACAATGCTTTCATCCCTCATGCCTGCCTCATTAACTGCAAGCCGGCAGATAAACCCTAAAATGTACCTCTCTTGCCCTGACTTTTCCCTTGACCTTCCAACCGTGATTATTTTGTTGAATTTCATTCCTGTGTCTACAGTTATGTACTAGACATCTCCACTACACATTTTCAGAACACCAAATTCAACACGGCTAAAACTCAATTCATCATCTGTCTCCCTCTCTCTGGAAGCTCTTGTTCCTAATGCTGTGCCTGACCTCATCGCTTTCCCAAACACTCATACCTGAAAACGCAAACACCCTCAGGGTGCTTGCTGACTGCATCTCTCTCCTAGCAATGGCTTTTGTTCCAAACACAGAGCCTGACCGGTAATAGGTATGCAGTAAATATTTTTTGAATGATTTTAAGACTCCTCCTCTCTCTTTCTCACTCCATATCCCTTTATAATTTTTATAGCTCTGTAATGCTCTCTCAGGTCTGTTCTCTTCTTTCTATTTTCGTTGTGACTAGTCCTCTTGGCTGCTCACCTGGACAGGCAGTGGGGAGCGCTGTAACTCTGAGAGTTAAATTATAACTAATCTCATAACGATGTTTAACAAAAGCCGTGTTAAAGGCAAAATGCTTCCCAGCCAGCAAGAAGTGGGAGACCCTACTGCAATGTCTTCATGCTATTAACACAATCGAGAAAGAATGTGTGGATCTGATGGGACGCTGGTGTGCGGATGACACCACAAAGGCTAAGGCCAGGGGAGGTCTTGTCAAGTTTGTTCAGGAACCTCCCCATTTTGATTATTTTGTTGGATTTCGCTTCTCTAGAACCACACCTAACGAACCTCTACATTTCTGCCAATCCCACACTGTTCCTTTCTTCAATGATCCAGGTTCAAAATGTAAAAATCATCTCTGACTCTTGTTTCCGTCTATTCCTCATATGTACTTGATTGAGCCTTTTTGATACTTACTCTTTCCTTTTTCTCTTTTTTTACTCCGCCCTCCTCCTGGCCAACCATAATTTATCAGGTGCTCATTAAAACACACCCAGATCAGTCCTTCAATTAGATCCCTTTGCTTCTTCTGGAGCCTCCCAAGAGTCCTGCCCGTGGCCGCCAGATTCCTCACCCTGGTGTTGCTCTTCATTATATAATGACGTAGACCCAGAAGCATGCACGGAGACTCCCAGTGCCCTTTCCATCCTGGTATTTAAAACAGGCAGCACTTGCCACAGAGAACCCCGTGCCTCTCCCCACCTGCCCCAACGTCACCATGGGCCTCAGTCAGGCGGACTTCTCTGCTTTCCTCTGAGCAGATCCTGCTCAGACTTGCCCCGCTGGGCTTTGCACTCAGGATGCCCAACTCAGAGCCATACTTCAAGGTCCCGTTTCCTCCTTGAATCCTTTGGTGATATGCCCTCATTTACCCTGATTCCCTCCCAGGTTTTCTTTAGGCCCTAGGACATTTAAACCAGATGGATTTACTATGAAGCTAATGAGGCTTATACTTGAGGGCCCCTTACTTGGATAGTCCCCTCCAGGACAGTGTACCTAATTTTTATTTATAATTTCGTATTTTTTTTAAGAAGGTCCTCCAAATTGTAACAGCCTCAGGCCCCACATAATCTGGATGTACCCTGAATTTAGACATTTATTTATATTCTTGAAGGATTTTCTAATTGGTTAATGTATGACAAACTGTGTTAGTATATAGTGTGCTGATTAAAATGGTCATCAGTGGAGTGACACGGACCTGTGTCCAAAGATCACCTCTGCCATTTCCTAGATGTGTGGCCTTTGGGCAAGTTTTATTTTTCCTTGAGACTCAATTTCCTCATCTGTTAAATGGGAATGATTACGGTAAAGGCTGAATTATGGCTTTCAGAGGCCCAAGGCACTATTGCCTTCATGGCCCCCTTTCTCCATAAAAAAAGATTACAAATTATATATTTTGTGACTGTGTTGGTATAAGGACTAATATTATTCAGGGAGGATTATATTCCTTTTTTTTTTCCCTTCTGAGTCTAAAAGGAACAAAAACATTTTCATGAGCCCCTAACAGTATCATGGACCCTATGCATTGTGCCTAGTGAGCCTGATGGGTGAGTTGACCCTGATTATGGTCCACACAGAGAAGTCCATTAAATAATAATGAGACAATGCACGGAAAACATTTGACGCAGTGCCTGGCATATATTAGGTATTCAGTGGATGTTAGCGATTGTTATTTTTGTTATTATTATATTCCTCCTTCATATCCTTCATGGTGAATGACAGAATATAAATGCTTACGAAATTGACTTAATAGAGCATTTTTTAAATTTTAATTTTCCAGAGATGGGGTCTCACAATATTGCCCAGGCTGGACTTGAACTCCTGGGCTCAAGTGATCCTCCTGCCTCAGCCTCCTGAGTAGCTGGGACTACAGGCACACCACATCCAGCTTGAGTAAAGAATACTCTATGCTAAAACTATTTGTAGCAATGGGAGCTGGGAAACAGAGATATCACTTTCTTGTATATTGTAACGTAATATCGATTAAAGCTTGCCTGTGTTTCCAGACTTGGAGCCTACTCCATATTTACAAGCAGTTATTGCCCGCACAGTAGGTGCTCAGATGCCTTCAACTTGAACTTCTTGGCAGAGGTTCTTAAATACTAGGTTCTCAGACTCCACCCAAGAGATTCTGAATCAGTGGCTCTGGAGGGGGATCTGAAAATATGTATTTCTAAAAATCTTACTCCCAAGGTAATCTTGAAGAGCAGCTAGATTTGTTAGAGACCACCATCATAGACAAGCCCAGTAGAGGTCAGTGGCAGCTGAAACAGTGTTCTAAGGGGGCTTTAGCTTACCTCTTCTCAAACTCTGTAACACCTACCCTCAATCACTGCAAATAAAATAGTGTGTCTGCTATGCAAATTCAGCTTCAAGACAAGTCCCCTAGGAACTCTCTTCCCAACCAGATTGGATCCCTCAGCCCCCTTAGTAAAGTAATCCTGGAGTGGACAATAGGAGAGATACAATAATCCATATTGTAGCTTTCAAGGAACTTCCAGGATAGACGTTGTTAGAGGAAGACACACAAGCCTGGGGGCATGGTAAAATGCCGTTTATTTTGAGCACCTGGGTGCAGGTGGGTGGAGGCCGAAAAAGGCGTCCACACAAAGGAGGGGAAGAGTGGTGAGGTTTTTTTTGTTTTTTTCTTTATTTCAGAATATTATGGGGGTACAACACTTTGGCTATATACATTGCCCATGCACTGCCCGTGTCAGAGCTACAATCGTGATCATCCCCCAAACTGTGCTCCCCGCATCCATTCAGTGAGAGTTTTTCCCATCCCCTCCACCCCCCTCCCGCCTGCCCGCCCCCTGATGAATATTATTGTCCTGTGTGATGTTAAGTGTTGATCAGTTAGTACAAATTTGATGGTGAGTACCAGTGGTGCTTGTTTTTCCATTCCTGTGACACTTTGCTTCGAAGAATGGGCTCTAGCTCCAACCAGGATAATACCAGATGTGTTAATTCACTATTGTATTTTATTGCTGAGTAATACTCCATGGTATACATATACCACATTTTATTAATCCACTCCTGTATTGATGGGCACCTGGGTTGTTTCCACATCTTTGCAATTGTGAATTGTGCTGCTATAAACATTCGAGAGCAGATGTCTTTATTATAAAATGTCTTTTTTTCCTTTGGGTAAATACCCAGTAGTGGGATTGCTGGGTCAAATGGTAATTCTACTTTTAATTCTTTGAGGTATCTCCATATTACCTTCCATAGAGTGGTGAGTTTTATAGAAAGTTTGGGAGGGGGAGTTCCACCAGTTTCTGCCAGCTCCATCCCAGCCTTTGTAATTCAGAGTTATCTTTACAACCTCCGGAGATTCCTCCTTGTTGCCTGCAGCCTGTGCTAGTCCTTATCTGAACTTTCTACCGCATGCATTCCGGGGCAGACCCAACAGACATCAACACAAAACTGGATAGCATACTTTAAGGCTTTAAGGACCAAGTGAGTACTGCAGACATTGAGCCTTTATTCAGAAAGGGAAGGAGTCACAATAGGCTGAGTCCTTGGGGGAGGCCTCATAGTGAAGAATGACCGGAGCTGAATCATGGAAGAAAGAGGACCTGGGACATATCATGACAAGAAAACAGGAATAGCAGATTAGAGGGTCTGAGGAGGGTCTGGGGATCTAGGAATAAAACTGGCTTTGTCATTCTCTAGCTGGGTGTCTTTAAAAATGAAGATATGAAAAAATATAAACCTGTCAACATCTATTCTACACAAAATAAATCTGGTATGAACATATCAATATTTGCAAAAATTTAATTTAAGGCAAAAATCACTATTAAAGACAGATACACCACTATAATAAGGAATAGCCCACCAAGAGGACAGAATCATCATGTACTTGTATGCACTCAAAAAAAAGTCTTAAAATATGTTAACCCATAAATTGGGAGAATTAACACATATTTATCAGATAATGATGGATCAAGCATTTAAAACATTAATAAGCATAGCTGGGTGCTGTGGTGCAAGCCTGTAGTCCCAGCTACTCAGGAGGCTGAGGCAGGAGGATCACTTGAGCCCAGGTGTTCGAGGCTGCAGTGTGCTATGATTACGCCTGTGAATAGCCACTGCACTCCAGGCTAGGTGACATAGTGAGACTCTGCCTCTCAAAAAAAAGAAAAATTAATAAGGTTAAAGTATAACTGATTTGAACAACAAGAAGGGGAAACACAGAGGCACAGAGCAATGAAATAACTTGCCCAGGATCATATAACTAGTAAGTGAAAGAGCTGGAATTCAAACTGAGGAAATCGGCTTCTATGTCAGCCCTCAGCTAAAGTGGCTTTTCAAGAGACAGACCTTGACAGTGTATTTACATAAAAAAGAAGTATTAAAGATACGCCAATTAAGCATTCAGTATTCAATTCAATAAGTGAGAAGAAAGAATAAATCCCCAAAGGAAAAAAGAAGGAAAAGGTAAAAATAAGAATAGAAATAGATGCAATAGAAAACACACAAACAAAAATCATCAGTTCAAAAATCATCAAAAGCTGGTTCTTTGAAAAGCCTAATAAATATATGAACTTTTTAAAACATCAATGGAGAGAGAAATTCACAAAGAATGAAAATACACAGAGAGACAAGCAAAGGGGAGGGCATAACTAGAGATACGGCAGAGATTTAGAAAATTATAAATAGTATAAAGAACTTTTTGTCAATAAATTTGAAAACTTAAAGGAATTTATTTTCTAGGAAAACAAAAATTACCAAAATTTTACAAGAAATAAAAACCCAATGAAATAATACTCAATAAAGAGGGAAGTCAAGAATCTCCCAACCCTTCTCTCTCCACTTACAAAGATAGGAGGTACAGACAATTTTACGGTGTATTTTAACAAGCCTTTAAAGACATGATAATCCAAAGTTTTCAGAGACTTAAACAACAAGGAGAAAGAGGAGGAGGAGGAAAGCCATGCGGTTTATTTTATGAAGTTATAATTACCTTTAACCCAAAGATGGGACAAGGACAATACAAGAAAAGAGAATTAAAGATGAAAGACTTCTAAATAAAATATTAGCAAACAGGCCAATAATCTGAGTCCTGGTGGACCCTATTTGCCATGTGGAAATAGAAAGAGAGCAGAAGGAATCCTAATTCAGTGAAACTGCTGGGTCCTCCTCACTGCCCAGTTTCCCACTTTATGAAGGATGAGGCATCCCCCAAAATGTGAGCATAATTTTTATTACTGGGATCATTCTTTGGCCTGAAGAAACAAGTCCTCATGTCCCAGTGCCATTACCATTGAAACTTTGCTGTTCTTCTTGATCTTGAATAGGATGGGATGTTCCTGAGATACTGGTGACCAGTATATCCTCACCAGGATAACACACAGTCAAGATCACCCAGATAATCTAATACTAGATTACATGAACCTACGAGAGTTTTATTGGAACCATGGGCTCCAATCTCCTTCTGTAGCAAACCCTCAGCTAGATTAGCTGGCACACAACAGGACTGCCTTTTGTTTCAGCGGGTTTTGTTCCTCCTCCTTGGTTACATGCCTTATTATTTCAATTTTTGTAGTTAACAGTTAGCCAAATAGAATGTTCACAAAAGGTACTTGCAGGGTATCAATTGTCAACATCTGTTTTTGTTTTAATTAATTAATTAATTTGGAATTCTTTTATGCTGTGAAGAAAAACGCTCTTTGTATCAGAGAGATGATACTTGATATATTTTAGCTTTTCCTGCTTTTCAACTTTATTTTATAGAATATATAAAATCACATAATTTTATGATTTGCATATGGAGGGAAACAGTGAATATTCATTACACGAAGAAGGGCTTTGGATTCAGAAAGTGTTGGATTCTTCATTTCAATTGAAAATGGTCTGTAAATAAACATGGCAAGTTGTTAATAGAGGTTACCTCTGGTGTAGGACACTGGAGAGGGGCCGGGGCACACCACTTTTACTTTATCCACCTCTTAATTATTTTAATTTGTTATAATAAGCATGTATAACTTTTGTAACTTGAAAAGGAAAGAAGGGAAAGGAAGGGAAGGGTAAGAGGGAGAGGACAAATTCTGTGATCTGAGGTAAACAATTCCGCCTCTATACCGCAATTTGCTTATCCATAATATGGAGAACTTTGAAGGATTATTATGTGGATTAAATGAGATAGTGCATACGAGGCACTTAGCACTTTGCCAGGCACAGTAAATGTTAGCTACCATCACTGGGCAAAGTGCTTAACTCGATATCTGGCATGTGGTAAGTGTTCAAAAAATGGTAAATAGTCTTAAAAAAACAAACCAAAAAAGGTAAGTTTTCTTACTAACTATATTTTAAAAATTTATTTTGCTTATTTTTTATGCCTTGTGAGTTTTCCTTTTTTTTCTTTGAGTTTTTGCAGTTGGTTCTTTGTTTCAAAGAAAAAATAGGCCCAGATTGAAGAATATTCTTTGAAATAACTGGCCTCGACTCTTTAAAAATGTTAATATCATGAAAACAAAGAAAGACTGAAAGGCCATGAAAGCTAATTCCCTGACATTATAACCAAATATTCATTGATATGTCTGAAATTATGTTAAAATAGTTACTAAATACATGTAAACAATGTAGAAACACTGTGATTTATTGCTAACAGAGGGTAAATTGATATAACTTCCGTGAAGTGTAATTTGGCAATACCTTTCAAAAGCAGACACATACAAAAAATTTTTTGACCAAAAATTCCACTTCTAAGTAATTCTCCTACAGAGATGGTTCCATATGTGTGAAATGATTTAAATTTTATTCTCTATTCATTGTGGGTATTCATTGTAAGGGTGAAGTTTGGAAATGATGTACATGACAATTAGTAATGGGATAGTTTTAAGTAAGTTATGATACACTATTACAATAGAGTTAAAAGGACACAATAGACTACTCTAAATGTATTTTTCTGGAAAGCGTTCCAAGAGAAGGAAAATTAAAACTAAAACATTGGGTAAACTATGCCTTCATTTGTGTGTGGGGAAAATGTATGTGTGTATACATGTATATGCATTTATTTTATATGCACCTATTTATAATTTATATGTACATATATATTTGTATAGTTCTATATATATTTATATACATATATTTTACACATTAATATATGTATACATTTGTAAATGCATGGAATAGCTCTGTAATGATGCCTAAGAAAGTTGAAAAAATTGTTGGCTTCAGGAAGGCACTGAGTTGCTGGAAGACAGAGGGTGAGGGAGACTAACTTACCTTGGTATGTCACTTTGTGTTTTTTGTGTTTTGTGCAATATACAGGTATTCCTATCTAAAACAAAAATTTAAAAATAAAGACAATGTAGAATGTTGGAGAGCCAATCTGAAATTAATAGAAAAGAGTGAACATTTGTTAATAACATGAGTGCAAGCAGATGGAGAAGGAATTTGTACTGAACAATTCTCCAAATATAGAAATAATCTAATTTTTTTTTCTCCAGAAGCAGAAGAACAGGGAACAGGAAACTGGAGAAAGTCAGACAAACATGGCATGTTCAGAAATCTGTTTCCAGCTTAGAGGTTATCTTTTTATGGGATGAGGATTATTGCATGACCCATTTCTTCTTTTTCAAAACTAAGGTAAAGTGGTTAATTTTATGATGTATGAATTGTAACTCAATTTAAAAAATAAATTAATTTTTAAGAAGTTAAGGGTGATGATACATCCATACGGTGGAATACTATTCAGCAATAAAAGGAATGAAAGTATTGATACATGCAACAACTTGGATGAATCACAAAGGCATTATGCTACTTGGAAGAAGACAGTCTCCAAAGGTTACATACTTACTGTAAGATTCCATTTCTATGACATTCTTAAAGGCAAAACTATAGGAAGAAAACAGATTAGTGGTTTTCAGGGGCTAGGAGTGGGTGACTATAAAGGGATAACAAGAGGGAGTTTTTTGGGGGTAATGCAATTGTTCTGTGTGCTGATCATGGTGATGATTACATGGACCTATACATGTATTAAAATTCATAGAACTGTACATTGAGAGAACAAAATCAAGCCTACCATGTAACAAGTTTTAAAATAAAATTTTAAAAAGTTTAAAAAGCCCAAAGAAACAAAAGAGAGATCATATTTTTGGAGTTTAAGTTTTGCTTCTATACTAAGTGTCAAGGTTTTGCTGGTGATCTGATTTTATGGCCATAATTGTCCTGCTTTCTGTCAACACAATAACCATAATCCTCTCCATATTTCTTAAAGAAAGAGTGAGGGAGTAAATCCGCCTCATCTGTATAGGAATACAGTGACTACATACGGTAAGTGCTCTCCTGACTGGAAGTGTCAGCCAGGTAGATACTGGTGGGTAGTCACGACATACCCAGTAACACTCTTTTACAGTTCATTGTCACAGCACACCCTAGGTGGTAGTACGAGGATTATTCAGCAAAAGTGGAGAACCAAAGATTCTAGGGCAGCACCAAATCTGTGAAAGCAATTCCAGCGTAAGATCCTTTCCCCACAGTGGTTTAGCAACTTCATGTCTCTCCAAGGCAGGGAGGAAACTCAAGTCAAACAGGTCTTCCTGAAGACAAGGTGTGAAATACCAGAAGCCATCTTTGTTCCCAGTGATGACAACAAATAAGTATTTGTTGATATGAAATATCACACATTCTCCCACGTCTTACCTAAGTGGCCAAAAGTTAACCCTCTTTTTGGAGATGCAGAGTGGAACAAAACACCTACCTGTCCTTCACTTATTTCCCTTGCTAGTATTCTTGTATAGCTACTTATTCTACATATTTGTCCTAGCCTTCATCCCAAATAACCCTAGAAAAAGCCACTTTTCATAGGACAAGATGGGCTGATAGTTTGAATCATCCCCCCACTGAGGAAGAAACCATCCTATGGAAAATGCTGTGTAAGGTACTTCCCAATTGAAAGGGAGGGTTCTGGAGTCAGAAGTCTTGAATTTGAATCCCAGTTCTGAAATGTATCAGCTGTGTGACCTTAGGTGAGTAACTGAATTTCTCTGGCCTCAGTTCCCTCTCTATTAGTTGTAGTCACCGAAAGGAACTCAGGTAACCGGCAATAATACATATAATGCGCCTAGTACCAGGTGTGATGCTTAATACAGATTCAGGAAGTGGGAGCTATTTTCATATGATAGGTCACTAATGTCACTTTTATGTATCTGAACATGAAGAGGTGGGAGGTTCCGTGAAAGTGTTTAAATCCCTTTTGGTGTCCAGTTCCTTTACTTTGCCTAGGGTGACCTACAACATATGCCTGGGGGGCTCTGCCTGCTTCTTTTGTAGGCTGGGTTTCCATTCCCTTGGGTCTTTTGCTAAGCTGCCAATCAACTGGTAAACTATTGCAGAGATGTTAATCATTTTATTTGACTTTTCTACTTAGAGACTGATGGATTAAGATGTACATTTCAGACGGGGGGGGCAGCTGGGGCCATTCAGCAGCCTTGAGGTAACACCTCTTTCGGCACACGTCAGCCCAGCAGCCTGGGCTGTGGCCCCTGTGTGAGTTGGCCACCCTGCACTAGAGCCTGGTTGGGTAGGTCATTGAGGCTGCTTTTCTCATGCTCTGGGGGCCTTGTACACATTTATGACATCCACCTTTCTGCTTCCCTATCTTACCTCTCCCTTCTTCCCAGATCAGGGTGGAACAGAGCTTATTAAAGATTTATAGGGATTGTGCCAATGCAGAACTTCAGGAGCTGGGCTTTGTCTGGAGAGGAATCATTAGTAAAGGTTGACTATGTGCTCTGGGTGCCTGTAGGCAGCCACTGCTTCCACTGGTGTTTAATATTTATGACTTCCTCATAGTCTTCGAGCTGCTGTTTTGTCATTGTTGGGAAGACTGGGGGAAAAGTCCTATGAATATTTATTTTCTACCACATAATATATTTATTATGTAACTCGAAAGTTTGAGTTTTGTGTTTCTTATATAAATTATAAATTAAAAAAAAACATCATTACCGTTTTCAGTCCAGACATATTTTATTGTGCAATAATGTATTATGTGCAACAATATCACAAAAGTTGGAGATGTTAGTCCTAGATGAGTTTGAGACAAAACAATGATCACACAATATTAAAAATGGATCTATGAACAAAAAAAGAATCCGTAAGTCCCCAGAACGTGTGAATATGTTGTGTTACATAGCAAGGGGGAATTAAAGTTGCAGAGAGAATTAAGGTTACTAATG
The DNA here is from genome assembly GCA_023783475.1 of Daubentonia madagascariensis. NCBI lineage: Eukaryota > Metazoa > Chordata > Mammalia > Primates > Daubentoniidae > Daubentonia > Daubentonia madagascariensis. The sequence continues at coordinate 71,405,092 of JAKFHU010002088.1, read as the reverse complement.
AGCTGACTTTAAGATAAGGAGATTATCGTGGATTATCTGCATGTGCCCAATGTAATCATAAGGATCACTTAAAATTTAAGAGGCACCCCAAAGAGGAAGGCAGAAAAAAATCTGAAGTTGCTACACCGCTGTCTTTGAACACGGAGGAAGGTGTCATAAGCCAAGAAAAGCAGAAGTTGAAAAAGAAAAAGGAAAGAAAACAGATTCTCCCCCAGAGCCTCCAGAAGAATGTAGTCCTGCCAAGACCTTGATTTTAGCTCAGTGAGACCCTATTCAGACTTCTGACCTCTAGAACTATACTGCAGTAAATTTGTGTTGTTTTAAGTCACTAAGTTTGCACTAATTTGTTACAGCAGCAATAGAAAACTAATAGACTGCTGCTGAGGGCTCATGTCAATAAAGATAATACAGATACGAAAATATCTATAATATAATTGCAAACATGAATATCAAGTGCTCAGTGGACAAGGGGAGAAGAGCTGCTGCTTGGTGATAGAGTTTACATGGGAATTGTAGTGAATTACATTATACATTATAAGTATCTAATATTTATAGCAACCCCATAAGGTAGTGACTATCTCCAATTTATAGAGAAGGAAACAGATCGGAGAAGTTGCACAAAGGCCCACAGCTAGTTAATGGACAGAACTAGGATTTGTAACATGCATTTACTATCTGCATCCATAGCCTGTGGTTTTAGCCACTGTGCAATTTTGCCTCCCACTTCAATGGTAGATCAAGGGGGTATAAGTGGGTCATTGACAGTATCTACTGTATACCTCAAACTAACATGTCCGAAACTGAATTCAAGATCTTAACCTCCAAGTCTGCTCTTCTTCCTGGGCTTCTCGTCTCAATAAATAACCCCACTATTAACCTACTATCCAAGCCAGAAACTTGAGCCATTTCAGTGTCATGCTAGATTCTTCCCTGTCCTGTACCATCCATGTCATCATGTCTGACACCAAGTCCTGTCAATCCTACCTTCTAAACTTTTCTCAAATCTACCCATCTTGTGCAATCCGCTGCCAATACATAATCTCAGGCAACCGTAATCTCTCACCTGGATGCCTACATAGCTCCCTCACTGGTCTTTCTAGCTCCCTATCTCCAGATTTTTTGTCTTCCAATGGATTTGCAACAGAGCAATCCGAGTGGTCTCCAGAAACATAAATTCACTTATGTCACTTCCCTGCTAAAAATATTTCAATGGTTTTTCCGGAGGTTGGAGACCACAAGTTCTAACAGGTTTTTCTAGAAATTCCATGACCTTTCACTTGCTTACCCCTTTAACCTCATACTCCATTTTCTTCCTATTCAACTATTCCCTAAAAAACACGTCTTTCTCCCTGACCTGCACACATACTTTCTACTCTCAGTCCTTCAAATATGCCATGTTCTCTGGGCCTTTGCCCATTCTCTCTTCCTCCAGTTAAGACTTAGTATCCCTGAGATCACAATTACAAGTCACTTCCTTCAGGAAGTCTTCCGTGATCTCCTCTGCTATATGATTTCCATAGCACCTGCTATGTCCTCATCCTGGTATTTCTCACACTGAATTGAAGACTGTTTACTCATCTAGATCTACTTCCCTCCTCCCTAACTGAAAGCTCTATTAGGTGAGGGGTTATATCTGTTTTGATCATTGTAGTATCATCAGCACACAGTACTATCTGGCACATAGTAGAAACAATACAAATCTGTTGAATATATAAATACTGTTATTGATTGAACAAGGGAAGAAAAGATTTCCTCATCCTATGGCAAAAGCAATAAATATGTAAATTTGGCTGACTGTTGACTCTTTTCCAAATGCTGAAATCTGAGAGTTTAAAGCACTTTTCATATTTGAACATCAGATAGCAAAGAAGGGCCTCTCTTTGAAGTCGGCCCAAGAAGCCCAGGACAAGGAGAAAGTGTGGCATCAATAGGCCTACCTCCTACCTCCTACTGGAGGAATTTATCACAACTCTAAAGAGTATCCAAAAAGATATGTTTCCCGGAAAATCAAACCAATGATATTTCCAGAGCCCCTACTGTTAGTAACCCGGTACAATCAGTCTATTCATCTTTCTGGTAGTGATTTTTTTCCTCCTCAAAGCACTCAATTCATTTTCCATTGCTGACATGTAATCCAAAAATAATAGAGGCTAGTCTACGATAACTCATATCCAAAAACGGAAAGTGCCAACACCCTGAAAGCAAAGCCCTGAATTAAGTATTCCTAAAAATAATTCTCTGCAAATCAGGAGGATATAAAAAGGCCTATTCAGTTGTAGATGATATTTCATTTTGTTGTTTATTATAAATACTGCTCCCCAACAGGAAGAGTTAAGTTTGAAAACACCATTCTGGCATGGTCCTTATAATTACATCCCAGAATTCAAATCTGAAAATTGTTTCTACTTCTATTTACTAATAAAGTCTGACTCAGAGGTACTAAAATTTGAATTGGTCTTTAAAAACCCTAAACTCCCACTGTGTGGCAATGGGCAAAGCACATGATCAGATCCCTGGGGAACATGTAATATGAGTGAAAAATAAACCTTTGTTATTTTAGCCACTGGGGTTTGGAGGTTCTTTGTTTCTATAGAAGAAGTCACAATTTCCTATCAGTCCTCTGAGTTCAAAACCACTTTGGAAGTGAACACAAAAATCACACAGATGGAGGAAAAAAAAATCAGTTTATTATGGAAAGGGCCAGTTTGGAGAATAAGGCAAAGATATTTTAGCCAAAATCAGGTTCCCTAAAAACTTCCCTCTGAATTGACCCTACCCATCCCAAACTTGAGGTCTCTCCAGTGTAAGGCCAGATCCCAATATAAAAAACCTTCCCCCTAGAGACTCAGAATGAGAGGGTTTTGAGGAGAGGTAGGGCAGAGAAACAGGACAATCCAGCAAAGGGAGTCAGGTGAGCATGGCCTGTTCCTTCTCCTGCTTCACCAGTAGGGCACCCTCCCAGGGAGGCATCCCGTTCTTTCTGTTTCTGAGGAGAGGAACTTCTTTCCCTGGGTGCAAAAACTCATAGTTGAAACAATGGGATGTTGATCCCAATAAGCCCGAGAGGGAAAGCTGACGAAACACACAAGGCCTTCTTCCACCTCAAATTATTATTATTTTTTTAAAGGACACTGTTTAATTAATTCATTAATTTTTTTAGAGATGGGGTCTCGTTATGTTGCCCAGGCTGGAGTGTAGTAGCTATTCACAGCTGAGATCATAGCATACTACAGCCTCAAACTTCTGGCTTCAAGCGATCCTCCCCTCCGATGTAGCTGGGACTACAAGTGCACACCACCATGTTCGGCTCTATTTTTGAAATGACCAGCATTGTAGATTCTAAATTTATGCAATGTGACACCTGTCCTGGGAGGTGGAGACGTCAGAGTCATCTGTTTTCAGGGAAAGCAGGATCCTGTACTGTTTCTAGGACTGAAAAGCTGGGTCAAACAAAACTATAATATATCTGGGTAATAATAGGTTCATCTGAGCTCTAAGAACAGATCTGAAGGAAAAAAAGTGCCTAAAAGACAACCTGGAGAGAAGAATGTGAAAGTAAAAGAGACAGTCCTATTATTTTCACTTTTTTTTTTGAGACAGGGTCTCACTCTGTCACCTGGGCTAGAGTACAGTGGCATCATCACAGCTCACTGTAACCTCAAACTCCTGGGTTCAAGTGATCCTCCTGCCTCAGCCTCCTAAGAAGCTGGCACTACGGCGGGGGGGGGGGGGGGGGGGGGCGGGGGGCACACCACCAAGCCTGGCTAATTTTTCTATTTTTTGTAGAGACGGAACTCACTGTATTGTTAAGGCTGGTCTTGAATTCCTGGCCTCAAGCGATCCTCCTCCCTCGCCCTCCCAAAGTGCTGGGATTGCAGGCGTGAGCTCACCAGGCCTATTTTGGCAGGATGATGGAAAGAGTGCTCTGGGCCTGATTACAGGCCTGTTGGCCTCAGGGGGTGCGGTAGGAGATGACAGAAGCACATCCTCCCCCACGTTTGCTTTCCTCAGCTGTTACCTCCCTCATTTACCAAATGAAAGATGTTTAACACTATTCATTAAAATCCAGGATCTTATTGTAGGTTTCATGATAGAAGTAGTATGGAATTTGGCTTTAAGTTCATGACAAAGAAGTATATTACTGAGGAAATTGGACCTCACTGAAGCTGAGCAATTTTAAGCAAGAAGAGAAGCACACTGTAGTGACACCTTGGAAAAAACAACCAACTCATCTTGTGATTGTCATGTGGGATTTATCGATTGAGTAACAAACATGTGTTTGACTTCCAAAGCCATAAAATACCTTTAGCCTCTGCCAATTGTAAAATTTCTCTCTCTCTCTCTGTCTCTCTCTCCCTCTCTCTCATAGAAAATCGGGATAGATAGATAGGAAGAAAGAAAGGAAGGGAGGAAGAAAAAGGGGGATGCTATTCCTCCTTTTAACAAATTTATAAGCTATATAACAAATTGAGTCATTTTTGGTCAAATGCCTTTTTTAATGTGTAATAGCTAAGAAACCACGAGCTCATCATGTGGGGAGGAAGAGTTTGGCATTGCAGCTTAAATTTTAATTATCTTCTTTGCATGAATCTTGGAGAAAAGGTTTTTATATTAGTTTATTTTTATAAAACAGTCTGGTTCAACTGATCATAAGACATCACTTGGATCAACTACCCAAAAGCTAAGAAACTGTCAGGGTAGGCCTACGTCATTGGTATTGCTATTGCAACTTAATTTCTTTTGCATAAAGCTTTTCTACTACTATTTGTTCATTCCCTGTACAGTTTCTTGTTTAGCATATAGCAGCCTGAATAAAATTCCTGGAAAAGTGTATTTTGGACTTATTTTCAGATGGACATTTTTTTCTGAGGTTCTCCAAACTTAAAACATTAATGTTTTTCATTGTACAAGGAAATACATATTTTCATAAACATTGGTAGCTGATTATGAAGGGATGTTATTTCTTCCCTGTAGAATACAAGTAGTTTAGTTTTGATGGATAAAATGACAATCCTTTAATATTATATTGCTCACTTTGATAGATAAGTTTTGAAGTTGGTATAGTTTATAAATTTTATTAAATGGATGTTTCAGAGAACTATGATTAAGCTTCTAGGAAATATTTTAGCCAGAGAAGAACATAGAACCTTGAAAGTCTTCCTCATTAATGAACATTTTTTATCGATGGTTTTAATTTCAGTTTAGAATCTATGATTTATTTGGTCTCTGCTTGTTGGCAAGCATTCTATTTATACTATAAATTTTGCTGTAAGTTTCCAGCATGGTGCTAATATTTGGGTTAGACAGAATTCCACCAGGGGGAAGTGTTTTCTGGTGCTTTTAAACCTGAATTATGATTTGCCATCTTGGATTGTTTCTGGATTCTGGTCATTCTTCCAAGGTGGGTAAAGGCAGCAGTGAGCCACAGGACACCAGGGGAAAGGATGGGAATCCATTTCCTGGGCAAAAGGGATTGTAATCATTTCTGCCTGGCCTGTTGATTATAAGAATCACTACAAATAGCTGTTTTCCATGGTCCATTTGCTTTATCTGGTGGCCCTAGGGTGAGTATTCAATTTGCCCAGCACAGCTTGAGACTTTTTCCTATCTTTTTTTTTTTTTTAATTTTAGGAATCCTAGTGGTTTGAAGTGATACCTCATTATGGTTTTGATTTGCATTTCCCTGATGACTAATGATGTTGAGTACCCTTTCACATGCTCATTTGTATATCTTTTTTGGGGAAATGTCTACTCTAACTATCTTCTTTTTAGCTAAATAAAATCAAACAAAAACCAAAAAAACCCAAAACACTTCATATAAGGTGAATCAAGTTTCTACCTGCAGAGTGGATAGACTTTTAGGTCCCCTTTTTTTGGTCACTTCTGAAATAAATTAATCTTCTGACTATGGCACAGTTGTCATGGGTCTTACTGCTGGCCCAAATGTCCTGCAGTGAGGTGTAAACAGATCTAAAATCCTTCACCCAGCAACTCCACTCAACTTTTGTGATAGGTTAGATTTTGAGTAGCTGTAGAACTGGTAGGATGCCAATCAACCTGTCCCTTGATCCCTCACTCGTTGGTCAGTCCAAGTATGTAATACAATTATTCCTCCAATGGCAAGTCAGCAAGAGGGGGTTGGTGAGGTCAGCTATGGGCTGGATGTTAGAAAGCAGGGGAAGCCTATTGTCCATCATTGCAACCTTGGTTGACTGCAATTGGAGCTGATAGGAATAGGGACCATTGTGTTCCCTGGGAGAGGCAATACTTAAAGCTATTCTTATCCACCACTTCCTGAGGTTTAGTTTATTGGCTTAGTAGAATGCATTACAGAATACTGAGCAAAAAGGTTTGAATATGTGGGGAGGAAATAAGAAAAGTCCTGGAACAGTGAGTAGTGGGTGAGCCCTACTGCAGAAAGCTTTAGGGTGGCATAAAAGTACTGGGCACATTTCAAGGGAGATGGAGGATGCAGGGGTACTGGCCATTACTGATGCTGTTTCTTTCTTGCTTGCCTACACCACAGACTAACCCAGGTCTTGTCAGATGACCGTTCTACTCCAGCTCAGGAAAAGGGTGGGCAGGAAGAAGCTGCATTTAGAGACTTGTGGGATTGATGTGCCAATAGTAGACAAAGGATTCACTAGGGCACAGAGATCCAGGAGTCCTTCAGTTTGTAGTATCCTTTAAGAACTTCTCCTGGGGCTGAATCCCTCTGGACCAGGCTGAATTCCTGGAAGAGGTGACTGGCTTTTCAGTTTGTCAGTATTTGTTTCCTTGCTCTTACACACAGAGTGCAAGAGTGTATTCCCAACACATAGGACTCTTTTTTTTTTTTATTAACCCATTTATTTGTGCACGTATTGTTTCCAGATAAATAAAAGCATTCTTTGAATTGGTCTTTATTGCACATAAGCGTCTAGTGGCTTATAAGCTGTTCTCTATAGTTGAGAAGCTTCTGCTTTTTTTTTTTTTTTTTTAAGTCTCCAGATATTTATCTTTATTTATTTATTTATTTATTTTTGGCTTTTTTTTTTTTTTATAATTTATTTTTTAAATTTCAGAATATCATGGGGGTACAACACTTTGGCCATACACATTGCCCCTGTTCTGCCCATGTCAGAGCCACAATCGTGGTCGTCTCCCAAACTGTGCTCCCCACATCCATTCAGTGAGAGTTTTTCCCATCCCTTCCACCCCCCTCCCGCCCGCCCGCCCTCTGATGAATGTTATTGCCCTATGTGATGTAAGTGTTCATCAGTTAGTACCAGTTTGATGGTGAGTACCAGTGGTGCTTGTTTTTCCAATCCTGTGACACTTCGCTTCGAAGAATGGGTTCTAGCTCCGACCAGGATAATACCAGATGTGTTAATTCACTGTTGTTCCTTATTGCTGAGTAATACTCCATGGTATACATATACCACATTTTATTGATCCACTCGTGTATTGATGGGCACCTGGGTTGTTTCCACAACTTTGCAATTGTGAATTGTGCTGCTATGAACATTCGAGAGCAGATGTCTTTATTATAAAATGTCTTTTTTCTTTTGGATAAATACCCAGTAGTGGGATTGCTGGGTCAAATGGTAATTCTACTTTTAATTCTTTGAGGTATCTCCATATTCTTTTCCATAGAGGTTGTACTAATTTGCAGTCCCACCAGCAGTGTATGAGTGTTCCTACCTGTCCACATCCCCGCCAACATTTGTTATTTGGGGATTTTTTGATATGAGCCAATCTCACTGGAGTTAAGTGATATCTCATTGTGGTTTTGATTTGCATTTCCCTGATGATTAGAGAAGTTGAGCACTTTTTTATATGTTTGCTGGCCATCATTCTGTCTTCTTTGGAAAAGTTTTTGTTCATGTCCTTTGCCCATTTTTTAATAGGGTTGTTTGATTTTTTTCTTGTTGATTTTCCTAAGTTCTGTATAGATTCTGGTTATAAGCCCTTTATCAGAGGCACATAGGACTCTTGAACTGTAACACTGATAACAATCGGTGGGAAGCTTACAATATTCCAAATGCCTCTAGTTTCCCCAGGAATTCTTCTTTAGTTTGCTTTCCCCTTCTTGGTTGATATTTTGAAGTGCTTAAGGAAAGCCACCTGCACCTGAGTAGTAGGATTTTGTCTATATCAGCATAGACACTTCAAATGGCAAGCTAGTGACAAGTGAATGTGAGGACCTACGATCTAGCATCTTACCCCTTCTCCTTTTGAATGTCAATTCATAGTGCTTCCTCCCGTTGGCTACCCCAAATACAATTTTATCTATTCTGGGTTGGGTTTTTTTTTCCCATATAGAAAATATTGACCCTGTTAGCTATAATTCTATGATTTGAGGAAGAAAGATAAAGTTATGGGCTGCAATAAATTGAATGTTTTTGTCCCCCACTCACCCACCCACATTAGTATGTTGAAATCCTGACCCTCAGTGCAATAGGAGGTGGGGCCTTTGAGAGATAATTAGGTTGTGAGGGTGGAGCCCTCATGAGCAGGATTAGTGGTCTTATAAAGGGACTCCAGAGAGTTAGCTCACTCTGTTTCTGCCATGTGAGGATAAAACAAGAAAACGGCCATCTGCAACCCAGAAGAGGGCCCTCACCAGAGCCTGACCATGCTGGCACTCTGATTCTCAAACTTCCAACCTCCAGAACTGTGAGAAATTTCTGTTGTTTACAAGCCACCCAGTTTATGGTACTTTGTTATGGCACCCCTAACTGACTAAGACATGAGCAATGAAAATAACATAATTATCTGAAACGTTAATATATCGTAATAATTTCTTTGGAATTGTATTTAATACTTTGGTTTAATAATCAATAATGAAATTTCAAAATGGAAAGGCCATTTATTCCAAGAATCTACCAATTATATTAACACTTATTAATTTATTCAAAAAAATGTACTGAACATCCAGTATGTGCCAGATATTTTTCTAAGTGCTGGGGCTACAGCAGTGGAAAATAAAAGCCAAACCCTGGCTCTTATGAAGCTAATTGTCAGGAGCTTAGCTGAGTTGGGAAAGAGAGCTGTCAGAGTAGCCGATTAAGGCCACAAGCCAAAGATGAAAGAGTGATGCCTTTAATCACTTACTGTGAAGGTAAAGACAAGAGTTTAGAGCTTGAAAAAGCGCTGACTCCCTTGTTTCATTTCTGCCATGAAATGGCGCGGTGGTGGAGGGTCAGGTGCATCGGCACAGACATGGGGAGTTTGGGCAGAAATCTCCTACAATTTTATGGACTCTAAAGTGGGATGGGGGAGGTTGGACTGGAAAAGTCCTGGGTGCTGAGTTAGAGTGGAGAAAAGTGTCTTCAAGTTTCTTCTTCCTTCACCCCCATAAGAAGGACTTGGCAGAGGCACACGAAGAGGACCTCAGATAGAGACCCAGGAACGAAGATGCCAGGGTAGGAATGTAAATATGGGAAGAGCATGGCTGGCCAGGGCAGCCTAAGTCTTTGTCTGAAACTCCCTTAGAAACCACAATGCACTGGCTGTGCACCAAGTCTGAAGTGGAGAGAGTGGCTTTCCCTGTGAGGCCTGCCAGGTAAAGTCTTCATAATCACCTATGCTCAAGCCTGGAAGATCACAGACACGTGTTTAACCAAAAGCCTGACTCCTCACCAACATTCTAGACAATAAATACACACGTAAAATATATGCTATATTAGATAGCGGTAAGTGCTAACAAATAAGTAAATAAAGCAAGCAGAGAAGGCAGTTGGGGAGTAAAAGGAAGTTAGGGGTTGGGGGTGTGACAGCAATTTTAGTTAAGGGCAGGCAAAGGAGTCCTGCTGAAAAGGTGGCCTTTGAGCCTTGCAGATAGCCGCGAGAAGAGCAGGTCAAGCAGAGGGAACAGGACAGAGGTGGAAGCCTGTGTGGTGTGTGGGATGTGAACAAATATGAACCTCAAAGAGCCAATCCTTCAAGATGTATCCTTGGCCAACCGGGCCTAAATTTAAACACAGCCAAGTGCCATTTGTTGACTAGAAGTCACAAGCATGCTCTGAGTTCCCCCTCAAACCTGCACCTTTTTAACTTTCCAATGTTCAGAACTCACCAACTAATCAGAGCTCACCTGCATCAACCAATCAGAACTAAGCAAGTTTCAATCCTTCATTTGCATAAATGGACCTGATTCACAACCTGGGCAGGAACTTTTGCTGTAGAACTTGAGCCCTCCCTTTGTTCTCTGGAAGCACCTTGGTATTACTGCCACTCCCTGGATTGCAGACTGTTCACTGGAATGAAGTCTACATCTTCCAGATTGCTTTTTCAGAAAACCTTCGTTCACAGGGAGGAGGCCCATCTGGAGTTGATTGAGCAAAAGGAGAGAGGAGTAGGAGTGATGGAGATAGAGAGATAATGAGGCATCAGGTCCTGCAGGGCCTTGTAGTCTCTGCAAGGCCTTGGGCTTTTTCTGTGAGACAGGAAGCCACTGGGGATTTTGAGCAGATCGATGACATGCTCTGTCCTTTTGAGAATGGATTTAGGAGAGAGGAGGAGGAAATGTTAAGGGTGGAAGCAGGGAGACCTGTTAGGCTACTGTAATAATTCAGGAAAGAAATGATGTTGACTTGGCCCAGGGTGGTGATACTGGAAGTAGGGAGAACTGGTTGTATTTTGTATATATTTTAATGCAGTGTTTCCATTTCATCCATTCTAAACACATTTTTTTCCCCTTTACATTTTAACGTTTCTGAAATCAGATTGCATCTTATGTTGGGACGGCATCTTACGATTGCTGTCAACCAGGTGGCAGTCACGGTAGTTGTTTAGTTAGTTGAAACCCTTCTAGTGATACTGTCTGGTAATTGCCAGCATCAACACATAGATGTAGATATGCATGAAAAATTCAAGTTTTATGTAATTAAATTTCAAAGTTTAATATCTTGGCTCAGAAACACATCATAAATGTGGTTTCTTGACTTATTTTCATTAACGATACCTTGTTTGTGGCCCTCATCTTTTTTTGGTCCTGGACATTAACTTTCTCCAGGTTTCTCCAGCAGACTGGTGCCAGAGTTATCTTCCTGAAAATCGAAGCTGATCATGTCACTTAGTGTGTATGTCTCTGATGCTGTGTGGTGGCTACAGAATTCATTCCAACCTCGTATGGAAACTGGAATGAATTCCAGTTTCATACAAGACTCTCACAGTCAGCCTCCCACCTATCCCTCCAGCCTCATTTTCTAACTCCTCCTAATTTGTACTTTCTTCTTAAGCTGCCTTGAGCCCTCAGTTTCCTGTAGGACGAGGACCTTGTCCCAGCTGTACACTTTTCCACTTGTTTTACCTGCCTTTCTCCCAACTGCTGCTCATCCTTCAAGATCCAACTCACATGTCACCTCTTTTTTTTGAAAATATCTTGTCCTTTCAGGCAGACTTATTTATTCATCTCACAAAAGATGCTGCATTGAAATGCAGTTGATCTGTTTGCCCTTCTGTCTCTTCCAGGAGGCTGTGGGCTGGGACCCCACTCATTTTTGCATCCCCTGAACATAGTAATATACTTGGCACAGAACAGTTATGCAATATTTGTAAGAATCTGTTTCTATTATATGGATTTGATGAACCACAGTTCCTTCCTCTGCAAAATGTGGATAATAATAGTACCTACATCATAATGATGTTTTAGGTGTTTTGAAGGTTACATAAAATAATACATATAAGCAGGAATAATGCTTGGTACATAAGTGCTCAATAAATATTCGCTCTTTTAAAAATTTGTACTACATTATGAATATTACTATTGCATTTTTAATTATAATAATACATTTTAACTGCATCTGAAAATAGTAACGTCTATTTTTAAGCCATAGAACAGGATCTGTCCCATCAAGAAACTTCTGGTGTGTTCAATGAAAAAGAAAAAAGCAGTGAAAGGAGGAGGTAACCCCATTTCATTTTTCTCTTGGTGACAAAGTGCTGGGATCTACAATTATTTGAAGATTCTAAATATAGAGAAATGATGACTCAAAAGCTCTTCTCAAATTTCATTTTTTTCTAATAGCTTCTGAAAAAATACTCCCAGGAGTATCAACTGTTGGTGTCAATTTAGTTAGTTCATACACTAAATACAATGTATTGCATTTTGTTAAAATGACTTTATCTCACAAGAGGCCGTTCATGTCTAGTCATGATAAATGCACCATTTAATTACTTATTTAGCCTCTTTTCTAATATGGAGATAAGCAATTTAATACATTGGTTAAGCCACTAAAATAGACAGCATTGGGTCTTTTTTAATTCTATGATGCAAAACTCCGAATAAGACCTTGAGGCATAATTCCATCTTTCACTTAGGAATTTCCCAGATTGCTACACTGACACTGATGAATGCAATGGTTTGAATGTTTGTCCCCTTCAAAACTCATGTTGAAATTTCATTGCCATTGTAACAGTATTAAGATTTGGGACCTTTACTAGGTGATTAGGCCGTGAGGGCTCCACCTTCATGAGTGGGATTGATGCCATTATAAAAGGGTGAGTTTGGTTCCCTCTCATTCTCTTGCCTCCTGCCATGTGATGATGCAGCAAGAAGGCCCTTGCCAGATGCCAGCACCTTGATATTGAACTCCATAGCCTCCAGAACTGTGTGCCAATAAATTGCTGTTCATTACAAATAATCCAGTCTCTGGTATTCTGTTATAGCAGCACAAAGAGGACTAAGACAATGAATTTAAACACATGATTATTAAATTCTTTTAAGGATTTCAGTAAAATTCTTTCATAAATTCTTCTTAAATTGGTGCACTATTTTTCTTTATACTTAGAATGGCTCCCCCTTCACTCTTTTTCTTCTTTGGGACATTGAGAAACTGTAGGGTTTATTGGGTAAGCGAGAGTGTTGTATATGTGTATTTTTCTCAAATTAATGTAATCAACTTGAGATGTAAAGTATACTTGGGGTATTATTCTAGTATGTTTCTAACCTCCCCCTTCGTCCTTCTCCTTACTGATGACCTTGATTCATGCTTTCTGGGAAATAGAAGCAAGCAGGTCCCTCTCTCATCTCTCCAGCATGCTGAATTGAGACCCATTCTGTCTTCATCCTGCTACTATAGGAGAAAGTGTCTCTGCTCTGAGCTAAGGCCAACCCTTCCCTTGTATTCTGAATCTCATCCCCTTTCTCTTCCTCAAGGACTTTGCTCCTGCAAATAGACTCTATTCTCCTGCTTTATGGATTTCCTTCTCTCCAGGGGATTGTTTTCACCAGCAAATAAACCATTCTTGACCTCCTATTCCTGTCTAGCTGTTGCCCAACTCTCCTGCTCCCTCACAGAAAAACTTCTCAAGTGAATGGCTTTGCCATGGCATCACCTGTTCCCTTGCCTCAATCCATTTCAGTTAGGCTTTTGTTCTGCCCACTCACTACATCTGCAACTTCTAAAAGATTCATCAGTGGCTTCCATGTCACCAAATGCAATGGTCACCTTTGTGCCTTTATCTCACTCAACACCTCAGCTGCATTTGTCCCAAGTGGCCACTCTCTGCCTCTTGAAACTCCTTCTTCTCTCAGCTTCCAGGATACCACACTCCCCTGATTTTCTTCTTATGTCACCGGCCACTCCATTGACTGTAGGCTGGTAACCCCCAAATGTATACATCCAAATCTAATCTTCCCCTGGTTCCCACCTTGTATATTTAAATACTATTTGGCATCTCCACTTGGATGTCTAGTTAGCATCTCATACCTAACTGTATATTATGATCATCTCTCAATTTAAATGAATATACATTTATAATCCTTCCACTGTTTACTCTGCCTGATACTCTCTTCCCCTCCACCTTTTGCCTTTATTTCTTGTCCCGTTCCCTAAACCAGCCCCCAGTAGATTAGGTCTCTTGATGATTTCATAGCACCCAATAGTTTTCCTTTATAGTAATTATCCCATTTACAGTCAATTAGTCAGATGTGTGATTATCTATGCAAAGTCACTCTTGCTTCTTTGGCCTCTGTGATCCTTGAGGCCAGAGATCAGCTGTGTTGTTTACTGTATCTTCAGGGCCCAACACAGAGAGTGCCTTGCACATATTAGGAGCTCAATAAATATTTTTTAAAAGAAGGAATAAAGAGGTGGATGTTATATATCACTTTTAAAAGTTACATAGCATTGTTATATAGATGTACCATAATTAATTTATCTTTTATCTTTGTATAGCTATGTTGTTTCCTATTTTTCACTATTATAAGAAATTCTACAGTGCACATCCATGTACCTAAATCTTTGATTCATATTTACTTATGTGCTTAGAAAAATTCCTAGAAATAGAATTACCAGTTTTGTAGTGAGGTGGACATTTTTTAAGGCTTTTGCTATAGTGTGGTAGTTTGTAAAGATGGCCACCGTTAACTCCTTCTATGTATTCATCTCATCAAAAGGAGATTTCTCTCCCTTATCCTTGAATGACTTGCTTTGACCTTTAGGATGTTGTGGAAGCAGGGTCAGCAAATAAAATACAGGATGCCCAGTTGTGATATTGTGATACAATAAGGAATATATATTTGGTCTTCATCCCTAGTTCCTGGCACATAGCTCCTAAAACCCTTGGAAATTCCTGAGTGATAGAGGTGAAAGGAACATCTTTTGTTCTTCATAACAAGCCCCTTTCAACCACACTTGAGTTTACATTAGCTACATTAGTTTTGGAAAGCCCCTAAGGATGAGGGGCTGATTGTCAGCGGCACCAATCCTATGATTAGAGGGTTGGAATTTTCAATGCCACCTCCTGAACCTCCAGGGAGGGAAGAGGGATTAGAGATTGAGCTTGATCACCAATAGCCAATGATTTAATCAATCATGCTGTGACAATGTAATGGAACCTCCATAAGAGCCCTAAATGAGGGGGTTCAAAGAGCTTCCAGGTTGATGATGAACAAATGGAGGTGCTGGAAAAGTGGTGATCCCGGAGGGGCACAAAAGGTCTGCACCCCACCTCCATACCTTGCCCTGTGCATCTCTTCCATCTGGCTTTGTATCCTTTAAGGGTTTTTTCTAACAAATCAGGAATAACAAGCAAACTTTCCCTGGATTTGTGAACCATTCTAGCAAATTACTGAACCTGAGGAGGGGGTTGTGGGAACCTCTGATTTGTAGCCAAGTCAGACTGAAATTGTGGATAAACTGAAGCTCCAACACTTGTGATTGGCATCTGACATGTGCGTGGGGTGGGGACAGTTTTGTGGGACTGAGCTCTTCTTCACCTGTAGGATTTGCACTAACTCTGGGCAGTTACTGTCAAAACTGAGTTAAATTGTGGGACACCCAGTTGGTATGCACCAAGAATTGGGGAATTGGTTGATGTGGCAGGGGGGAAAATCCATACATTTGGTGTCAGAAATGTTGTGTGAGGAGTGTAGAAAAACAACAGTTTCTCCTTTTAACAGTTAAATTTAAATGTCAGGTAAACAAAAATGAAACATACTTATACTAAAAAAATTATTTGCTGTTTACCCAAAATTCAAATTTAACTTGGTATTCTGTATTATTATTTGCTAAATCTGGCAATACTAGGTATGGTAACACTACTCTATTTCTAGGTCTAGCCTTTAAGAGGCCTGGCATTTCTTCTTTTGCACTCTAGAATCCAGCTGCCATGCTGCAAAGAACTTTGGGCTAAACTACTGAATGAAAAGGGATCACCTGGAGAAGCCCTAGAGGATAACTCATTTTGGATGTTTCAGCCCCAGCTGGGCTCCCAGTCCCAGGAGTAGAGGGTCTGACAACATGTGTCCAGGCAGATTTTAGCATTGCTATAGACATGTTCTTCCTGTTGTTGAATGGAATGTCTATTGTGCTTTTCCTGTCCCTTTCTTGCTATTGCATTCCTGGTGGGTGTGAGGGAATTGGGGATAGTTGGGGAGGAGGAGAGAACAGTGTACAGATCTCTAGATCCAAAGAAGCAGATCCAGGGGAGCTGCATCCACATCTGGACCTGGAACTGATCATAAATATTGAACCCGATGCTTTAATGGGATGAGACTTTGGGATATCTTGGGAGGGGGTGAGCATATTTTGCATGTGGAAAGAATGTAAATAATTTGTGGCCATAGGGAAGACTGTAGTGGATTAAAGATGGCTGCAAATTCATCGCCACTTCTCTGAACAAGAGATGGAGTCTGTTCCTCCTCCCACATTAACTCTAGCCTGGTCTTGTGACTTGTTTGGACAAACAATGCAACAGAAGTGATGCTGTGTGACTTTCAGGCAGTAGTGTTCTGGAAAACTAGTTCTCTGAAAAAAATTTTTAAAGCCCTGATTTATAGCATTTGCCAACTTCCGTGGTGTAAATACCCCCACCATGGCTGATTTCAAGCTATCATGTAATATCAGTAACCATGGGGTTGAGAAGAGACACATACAAGTGGCTTTCATGAGCCTGTGCAAATGGGCTCCAGTATTTCACCACTTGCAGACCGTGTCCTTGAGAGCTCTATTAGCTTCCATTTTTGTTTCCTTGAAATGCATTTGACATGAAGGATCCTTGGGCTAGGTTCTTGAATGGTGAGAGGCCAAATGGAAGGAAAAGCCACGTGCAGAAGACAAGAAGCATTAGGCATTCTAGCCTCAGCTAGGCTCCCAGCTGGGTGCAGTGCATGAGGGACCCTGGCTAACATTTCATGATGCAGAAGACCACCCTGCCAATTCACAGGAATGTGAAACAAAGTAAGTTGTTGTGGACTGAAGCCACTACATTTTGGAGTGGTTTATTAATTAGTAATAGATAACTGAAACATGTATATTGCTGAGTTGTCATTTTAAAAAGCTGCATCAAGATTCACTTCCATTGGCAACATGTAAGAGTGCCTCGTTCTTTGAACATTAGCCCACGCTGTGCATTATCATCACCAGTTTGATAAGTTAAACATATACACATGTTGCAGTTTAATTTGCATTTCTTCGTAATGAGTTTGAGCACTTTTTCCTGTCCTTATTGGCCATAAATTGATTATACCCTCAGTCCATTTTTCTATTGATTTGTAACAGTGTTTTCTATTTTATTAATAGTAACAGCAAATGGGGAATATTTTGCAATATATGATTACATAGTTTGCTTATATATCCTTTGCAGTAAAACGTTTTAACTATTTGTGTAAAAAATGGTGCATGACTAGGCTATTTTCTGTTTCTTATAAATTGATCATATCCAGTTTTTGGCTTGTTAGTCTTTAGTATTCCTTAAATTATTCCAAATATGTTCCCTCGATTTCCTTTACTGGTGATTTTTTTCAAGTGAAATCTTCAGCTGAAACCCAGTACAAAATATACCCCCTCCAGTCCCCCACCACTCCAATTTGAACACCATTGGCTCAGTCCACTGCAGTAGGTTAATTCTACAGTCATTCTTGTGTTACAACCTACAGAAAGTCTTTGGATATACAGGGCAGTTACATTTTATACCAATTTAAATTTTGCAAATTTGAAACAGGATAATATAAAAATGTTATTAGTTTGTGCAAATTACAAATGATGTGAATCTTCCCCAAACTAAAAATTACTTAAAATTGGATTGGATTCTGGAACAAAACCAAAAAAAAAAGGAGCATTAATGAAAAAATTAGTGAAATCCAAATAAAATCTTGAGTTCAGTTAATAGTACCAATTTTGTTTTCTTAGTTTTGACAACGTACCTTGGTAATGTAAGATGTCAACAATAGGGGAAACTGGGTATATGGAAATTCTCTATATAATCTTTACAACTTTTCTGTAAGTCTAAAATTATTCCAATATGAGTTTATTTTTTTAAAAAGCATTTAAACATTTGCTCTAAGAAATGCTCTACACTGTTACAGGCTTGTGTGTTCTAAGAATGCTATTCTTTACATTATATTAATATTTATTTCTCTGGAGGAATAACTGTCTAGAATTAGGTGAGTTTTGAAGTATGCGAGGTTTTTAGGAACTTATCCCATGAACTTATTCTGGTGTGAATTGTATATTTACACCCCATTTTGAAAACTGAAATAGGAATAACTGAAGATCAAAGCCTGAATCATAAGCTATAAGAAATCCCTCCTCCCCAAAAAAACCAAAAACAAAACCCAAACTCTCTCCTTTCCAGTTTCTGACATTAGCATCGTAGCAGTAAAGCCTTGTCACCCTACAGTGATTTTTGGACGTGTATGTGATTAGAGGCCTGTCTTTAAGTATGGAATCTGGGGACAAAGTCTCCAGGTAGGGCTTTTGGCTACCTCAGTAAGGCAGCAGTATAAGCATGCGAAACCAAACCTTGTAGGCACCATCATAAATCTTTACTAGAAATTTGGCTTTTGCTCATGTAGTTAGTAAGGGGTCCTTACCCCTCCCATGCTTTTATATTCTCCTTTCTCACCACAGCAAGTATCTTGGGAGTAGAGGGAGGGGTTTTAAGTTCTTCATTTTGCATCCTCTGTAGGCTTCTTTTTAGATGAAATTTATCTTTTTATGGGCTTCATAGTTGTAAAGGAAATTCCAATAATTTAAATTCTGAGTGTTTCAGGTTTTATAGCTCCTACTGTTTTCCCTTTTATTTACAGTATATATCTCGAAATCCTATGACACACTCCCCTGTGCCTTGTTTCTTATACAGGTAATAGCCTCTCTCTGATATTGGGTGGCCTTTGAATAAACAGTGCTCATAATTCATACTGATTTGAATTAGCAAATGTGCAACAGTGAGAGATGAAAAATATTATTAAAGTTTCACTTTATGCTCACAAGTTGAAATAATGTAAATTCCTCACATTAAAATTTGTTTATATTGCATTAAAGAGTAAGTTTGATAGAAGAAATGCACTACAATGGTCTAGGTTTATATGCACTGAGACTGTTATTTCTTGTGTTACACTTATTCTTAAGGGAAAAATCTGTCTGGAATTATGCATATCTTGAGTTATGTGAGGTTTTCAGAAGCCCTTCCTAGAGTAGTGCTTGAGTAGCTTGGATGATCCAACTCCCCCACTGGGAACCTGCTTTATTATTGTTACTGATGTGATTGTTAATGGTAACAGTTAATGATTGTTTGATCCTATGCTCAGTACTGTGTTGAATATCTTTGCACTCAACAGTGTGTATTACTCAATTATACCTGCAAGGCAGGTATTATTAATATTATTTCCATTCCATAAATGAAAAATTGTATGCTTGGCAAATTTAAATAACTTGTATCTGAGGGATTATCTTTGGATTTAGGACTAGAATGGAGATTTCTTTGTAAATTACAAGATTTTTGCTAACCAATTCAGTATAAAATATTTACCATGCTTCCCTTAGTTATTTTAGCCCTGCAGAAAGGTAGGGAGGTCTTTGCTTCTGGGATCATGGTCTCCCAAAGTTAAGTTTTGATCTACTTCTTAGTTCCTAGGTCATTCGTGTGCCTTTTAGGAAAGCAGCCCCACTCCATTCGGGTGATTAAGGGACTGATATAGCAAACCACTTTAGCCTCTGGAATTTCCCAGGATTAGAGTAGCTGCTTGATATTTTTATTTCTTTTGGTGTGGGAACTTTTCCACACCAATTTAAATTGTTCAAATCTTTTCCTAATGGGTGCTATGTATCACTTCTCTAAACAACAGTGTCTCTAGTCAGTATTTTTCTCTTCCTAGGAGTGGTTGATATTGTTGACAGTAAAATGAAAATGGGTAGTTTGGGGGGGGGTGTTTATTTTGTAATCCTTTTTCCTTTTTGAGTTTTTAAAAAATGGTGAATCTTCATACAGAGGCAGTTTGACTCCAGATCATCTGAGGCATTCCATGGTGTATGATGTAATTTCCCTCCATAAATCCATCAATTCGGGGAGAGAGAGAGTAGCCCCAGGATAGGGAGGAAACTAAATCTTTTTAATGTCTTCCAATCATCTAGACTGGAGGAAGATGTGTTGAGCTGGAATTGGGACTTTCATACTCTACTTCACTTGTATTTTGTATCTATAAGGGTGTAACCAGATTCAAAAATCCCTATTAACCAAAGAGCCGAAGTCCTGCTCCATTACTGATAATCTATGCAAGACCTTCATTATTAGTTTTCATTAATAATTCATTTTCTGTCACCCCCACTAAAAGTGAGCTTCATGAGGGTAGGGACTTTGTCATAGAAGACTGCCTGACACATAGAAGGCATTCAATTTATTTTCAAAGAATGCAAAGAATGAATGAATTAACAAATGAATTACAATTCAATAATTGAGACCTCATTCAAGTAGCTTCTAGAAAAATATAAGGAAAGAAGTAGAGAAAAGTAAAGTAGAAGGAGCACTGGAAGAGGAGTCTGGGACTGGGTTCCACTTTCCGCTTTGCCCTCAATTAGTGAAGTGTGTAACCTTGAGCAAGTCCCTCATATTTCTAGTCTTTCCCTCTCTGAATTCTATGTTCTGATTAAAGTCTTTGGAGAGTGACTTATGCTTTGCTCTCTTGTCTAAACTAGTTCTGGTTCAATATTTAGTTGATGAAATACTAAGATATTTGTATTTAAACAGTCTATACGTGATGCCATAGATTATACATTAGCATATTTCTTAATTAAAATATCAAGGCTGATGATATATACTATAAACTTAGAAACTTGCATTTTTGATTTATGTTCTATCAAATGTCACTTTTTTTTCATATTGAAATAGTTTTATTTATTTATTTATTTATTTATTTTTAATTTCAGAATATCATGGGGGTACAATACTTTGGCCATACACATTGCCCCTGTTCTGCCCGTGTCAGAGCCACAATCGTGGTCATCCCCCAATCTGTGCTCCCTGCAAGCATTCAGTGAGAGTTTTTCCCATCCCTTCCACCCCCCTCCCCAAATGTCACTTTTTAAATAGGATTATAGCACTTTTTTCCTAAATATTTCCCTGGGGCCTTCTATGTGTGCTTGTACCTATGTCTCTACTTTAAACAATTTTACACTGTTCATTTACTAATGTAAGGACTACTCTTCTTAGTGAAGGTTCATTGTTGTTGGAAGGATATGCCCAGAGGGAGAGGGTTGACAAGATTCATCCTACAAATCAAAGAAGCCAACTCTGTGATTCAGACTGCCTATCTAGAATTGGAATTACATCTGTCCAACAGCCAGAGGAGAGGCAATGTGCCCACTGGGAGACAGCATTTTCTTATCTTCATTATCAACTGAATATGCTAAAGGCAAAGGACAAGTTGAATCCTGCTACAAGAGAGGCACAGGAGTGTTTACTCTGCTCTAAACTTGGAATGTGAGTTAACCAAGACTCTTGATATCTGGAACTCCAGTCTCACCTTTATCCAACAAGTGCATTCCTAGGGAAAGCAAAATACCTAGAGGCAAAGAAAAAGCAGCCTTTGATAGTCCTTTTAGTTATAGGTCATTAAATATGAAATGTCCGATTTCAAATCAAAAGTGTAGTTTATTATATCTCAGACAAGAAGCAGTACAATTAATCAAAGTATGCACCTAAACTATCGACACAGTTTTGCCATCTTAATGGTAGCTTGTTTATGCCAGCAACGAAGAAGCCTGGAGAGGGAGTGGCAATGAAATAGCAAAAGGTGTTTTCCACAGCTAGTTGAGAATTGAATATTTTTCCTTGCAAGAAGTGGTCCAAAGCCTGGAAGAAGTGGTAGTCAGTTGGTACAAGGTCTGGTGAATATGGTGGATGACAGAGACTTTCCAAGCCCAGCTGCTGTAGTTTGAGCAGCGTTGTTTGTGCGACATGTGGTCAAGTGTTATCTTGCCAGAGGATTGGCCTGTCTCTTTTGACAAATCTCTGCTGCTTACTCGCAAGCATCCTCATCATTTCATCCAATTGGTTGCAGTAGACATCCGCTGTAATCGACTGACCAGGTTTCATGAAGCTGTAGTGGGTAATACCAGCACTGAACCACCAAACAGACACCATTAGCTTTTTTTGATGAATATTCAATTTTGGACTGTGTTTCAGCATTTCCTCTTTATCCAACCATTGTGCCAAATGCTTCCAATTGTCAAAAAAAATCCATTTTTCATCACTTGTAACAATATGGTGCAGAAATGGTTCGCCTTTATCTGTGACAGCAAAGACAGGCAAGCTTCGAGACGATTTCTCTTCTGATGCTCGTTTAATTCATGCAGAACCCATCTATCCAGCTTCTTTACCTCGCTGATTTGTTTCAAATGGTCCAATATTGTTGGAATAGTAATCAAACCTTGCTGCTAATTCGCGTGTGGTTGAGATGGAGTCACTTTCACTACAGCTTTCAGCTCACCATTATCCACCTGGGTCTCAGGTCACCCACATGGCTCATTTTCAAGGTTAAAATCACCAGAATGGAACTACTCAAACCATTGATGTACTGTGCATTGATTAGCCACATCCTTCCCAAACACTTTGTTGTTATTTCAAGCTGTCTGTGCTGCACTGGTTCCATGACAGAACTCATATTCAAAAATAACACAAATTTTTGACTTGTCCATGGTTTCACAAAAATTGCTCTAAAAAAAAAATTGAAAGATAATCACAAGCCAAAGTGTACGTTTGAAAGACCAAGGATGTACCTTCATGATAAAAATAAAACAAGAAGTGTCAAAGTGAAATGTCAGAGATATCAACTGTCAAACTTAGTACTCAAGGAAATTGGACACTTCATATTTGATAGCCTAATATTTACTTCATTTGTCACTTATTTTGATGGAGACATTGTACTCTAGATCAATGTTTTTCAAACTTATTTATAAGTTTACCAACTGTGTAAAATATAAGAAATACACTTTCTATCTCAACCCAGCCCACACATGCATACATATGTGAGTACATGCACACACACACACTCATATACAAAACTGAAATTAGGTTTCCTCAATGTAATGTCTATCTTAACTAAAGTTGAGCTATCTGATTTTTTAAATTCTATTTTATTTTTTAAAATGTGCTGTTTATGAATCACTAAGTTAGTTTCATGACCTTCTCCAGAGGTTTTTTGAGAAAAAATAAAAACCACTACTGTAGATAATTTCAAGGAATTCAAAGGGAAATTATGGCCATTGGCCAAAAGAGAGAACATATAAACCACTGAATTGTCAACATAAATTCAAACAAAAAAAAGCTGTCTCTTTCAAAAAATGGTACTGGGACAACTGTAAATCTGCAATTAAATGAAATTGGACCCCTACCTCACACTTTGTACAAAAATTAACTCAAAATGGTTAAAGACCTAAATGTAAGAGGTAAAAAACTATTAAACTCTTAGAAGAAAACGTAGACATAAGTCTTCATGACCTTGGATTAGGCAGTGGTTTCTTAGATAAGAACACTTAAAGCACAAACAATAAGAGAAAAATAGATTACTTGGACTTGATCAAAATTTAAAACTTTTGTGTTTCAAAGGATACTGTAAAGAAAGCAGAAAGACAATCTACAAAATGGGAAACATTTTTTTTCAAATCATATATCAGATAAGGGATGTGTATCTATAATACTTAAAGAACTCTTACAACTCAATAATAAAAAGACAAGTCACCAAACTAAAAAATGGCAAAAGATCTGAGCAGACACCTAAAACATATTTTAGTGCTTAGGGAAGGAAGGAAGGTAGGAAGAGAGGGAAGGAGGGATGAAGAAAGATTCTTTCTTGGGGGTCTTTGTCTGGGCACTAGGTATTTTTTAGGTCAGGAAACAGAGGCCTGGGAGAAAAGACCTTGGATGAATTTCAAGATCAGTCTCATATGATAATTCATTACCACAGAATCTCCAAACCTTGGAGTAGGAGGGGACCCTGATCCAATTTCTTTATTGAATAAGGCAAACAGACAAAGTCCCAAGAGGTGCAATGACTTTCTCAAGACCATATGTCCCATTTGACAGAAGCTAGGGTTAGAAGAGTTCAAGTCTTAAATGACTTATGAAATATTATTATAAAATAAAAGTATGGGGAACAGAAGGACAAAGATGCAGGAAGTAGGAGACATTAAAATATAAAATATGTGTTTGCCATGATGACTTTTGGTCTCTTGGACACAGGCATGAGTTTTGCAGGGTTGTAAAACAGTAGTTAGTATAGGAATAACTCCTGTGGATATTAGGCTAATCACAGCATGAGTCCCGTGGGGACTTGTCAATTTAAAAACATTTTTATACAAAATACTCAGTGTTCTTTTAGTGCCCTCTGTAGTTCTCTTCAAAATCGACTTAGCGTGGGTTGATTTCTACCTGGTGTACCTTCCCTCTTCTTCATTTCCTCAATAAACCACTTCCTTCTTACATGTCTCTTCCACTCCCAGAGATCTGGCACCCTCGTTTTGCACTCTGGGAACAAGACTGTTTTGCAGGAGGATTATCCCTCCCCTCCAATTACTTATATACTGCATATATAAATATATAATATATATAACATATAAAATATATATAATTTTATAACAAAATGTGGATATTCATTGAAGAAAATTTAGAAAATATAGAAATAAAAGCAAAATGTTAAAATCACCTTTGGTCTCACTACCTAGATATAAATACTGATAATATTTTGGTGTATTTTCTTTCAGTCTTTTGACAGAATTTTTTTTGATATATGTACACACACAAGG
The DNA here is from genome assembly GCA_023783475.1 of Daubentonia madagascariensis. NCBI lineage: Eukaryota > Metazoa > Chordata > Mammalia > Primates > Daubentoniidae > Daubentonia > Daubentonia madagascariensis. The sequence continues at coordinate 71,380,580 of JAKFHU010002088.1, read as the reverse complement.
ATACACACTTTAAAAAAATTAAGCCAACTTATACATGCTATATTATCACTTGCTGTTTTCCCTTAAGAATGTATCATTACCACTTTCTTGTGTCATAAAGTAATTTTCTATAATATTATTTTAATTATATCAAATATTCCACTGTCTAAAGTGCCATAATGCATTTAAATCATTCACTAGTCTTTGATACTTTTGTTGACTCCAATTTTTTCCTAATATTAAAAAATGTTGCATTGAAAGTCATTGGAGCTAAATCTTTGCACATATCAGTGGTGATTGTTTACTCAGGATAAATTCCTAGGAATAGGTCAAAGGTAAGCACATAATTAAGTACAAATAGGTAAGTACATAACTGAGTTTTGTTATATACTGTCAAATTATATTCCAGAAAGGCTGTGGAATTTTACAGTCTCATTAAAAAAGCAAAGTGTGCATGTGTATTTATGGATATTTGTGTTAGTGTGTATATAATGAGTGTATATATGTGTGTGTGTTTCACAGTGTATATGTGAATACGACTTACCTTAGTTCACTATATTAGAGTAACTCTGGTTGCTATAATATTAATAAATAAAACCTAAAATTGCAATGGCTTAAAATAATAGAAATTTATTTTTTGCTCATGTAGCTGTCCAATAAGGGGTTTCTGGTTGGGCGTGGCTTTCCTCCATGGGCTGATTTAGGGATTCAGTCTCTTCCATCTTGTGGCTAGGAATTTTCTGATGCCTCACCATTGTTGTATTCATCTGATGGGGTTACAGGGAAAAGGAAAACATGATGGAGGCATAACTTCGTGTTCCACTGACTAGAACTTAGTTATACATGGTCAACCTAACTGCAAAAGAGTATAGGAAATGTAATCGGGATGAACTGCCACAGTAGCCCAAAAGGATAAACTTGGGTAGAACAATACAGCAGGTTCATAAAATAAAAAAACCCAGTGCTGACTATATTGACAGAAGACACCAATTGCAGTCACTAGCAATGTCATTCCCATGTACACACTAAAGTTGAAATTCATTATTTTAATTAGGACAACTTAAATTCTCTAAAGGCTTTTCACCTGCATATTTGCAAATATATGATAATTTTTTGGCACCAACTTTATACTTAAGAAGGCTTTCCCATTCGATATCATACTATCAGTTTTTTTAGTTTACTATATTTATATTATAATGAAAATATACTAAATGCCTAGTTAAAAATAATCACACAGAGCATGACTTCCTCTGACAATGTGCTGTTCATTTATCTGCAGTAGTGCTTAGAATACTACTCAAGCAGATAAATTTGCAAGTTCATTGGACAACCTTGGAGGCCGTACTTAGATTTTATAGGTGTATTTCTTTTTTTTTTTAAATTTCTGCTCCACAGGAGATTTCTGTATGGCATGTTTCCTTTTGTCCTCTTCTAAAGAAGATAAGCCATGGCTTGACAATGATATATTTAAGGTCAACTTGCAGAAGTATGAATGGCTTTGTACTTTTTTCTCTTTTCACATTAAGTGCAAGTTAAGTAGTCTGCCAAGAAGATCATAAAATAGTCCTGAAAATGTCCTTTCAGGGGATCCAGTGAGATTTTCATGGAACTTGCAACATTATACTTCTCTCCCTAAGTGTTAGTTCCAGCTTATTTGGGTTACATAGGAAGATTTAGAAAGAATGGAGCACAATTTTGAGAGAAAAAACACTGATTCTTTCCTGAACAATTCTTTTGGCTCACTGGGTATGCTATTTTGTCTCCCCAGGTTGAACTGTGGTAGATAGAGAAAACACAGCTCAGCCTTCCTTCAAACCTTTAAGTGTCAAAGGGAAGGAGCTACATAAGTTCAAAGCATGATTTTGAGTTATTTTGTGACAAGTAGTAATATATACGCATTAAACACCGTGCTTTTCAATAAATGTTTTTGTTATCGTTTACCATTTTTTGAGCAACGATAATGTGTTTTACAAGGTATAAAAAGGGCAACGAAGTAGGCATTAGTATTTGCAAAGTAGGCTCTGATAAAAAAATATTCAACAGGGTCAGTGCCCAAATGTTAAACAAGTAATAAATACAGGAGTTGAGCCCACTTGGAAAATATAGAGCTGACATTATAATATTACTAATGGAGAAGGAGGCAAATCATTGCCTTCTGATCTTCAGCAAATGTGCTGAGCGGCTGTGGACCAACAAGCTCAGTAAATGTGAAAGCGTAGTAGTCAGAATGTCAGAATAAGGAAGAAAAAGGAAGCTGAGTGAAATGAGGTGAGATAGAATGTACTAAAATCTTTTAAGGTATTTTAAGGGATAGATGATGTTAAAAAAAAACCATAATCCACTACCAAAAAGTATGTGCCAAGATGTTAACAAATCCCTTATGATTTTCTTGCCCTGATTGGCAGCCTCTGATTCTTTTCTCCTCAAAAAATGTTTTATTTGCAGCACTTTAAGCAAAAGAGGCTGCTGACATACACAAGTGACCCACCCCACATCTGTTCCAGAAAATAGGCTCCTCTACTCAAATTCTTGTTTGTTGTTTTTGTTGCTGTTATTAATTAAATGATATACTGAATTCTTCTACAAACGTTATACTTTAACTGTTTAGCGGGATTCCTGAAACCACAAACCTCTCTCTGGACTTGTCTTGAATGTTATCTGCGATGGGATAATCTTTTTTATTTTAAACGTTTAAAGACTTTCAGTGATTATTATTACAACAAGTAGCTACACACTAAATAGAAATGTATAACAAGAATATTTTAATTCTTTGAAATCATTTGGCTTTATATGAAGAAATACTAGAATATTAAAAAAAATTGAAAGGTCAGGTCCAGTGGCTCACGCCTGTAATCCTAGCACTCTGGGAGGCTGAGGTGGGAGGATCGCTTGAGCTCAGGAGTTCGAGACCAGCCTGAGCAAAAGCAAGACCCTGTCTCTACTAAAAATAGAAAAATTAGCTGGGCATCCTCTACCCAGGGTGATAGAGCGAGACTCTGTCTCAAGATAAAATAAAATAAAATAATTTAGCTCTGATTTTTGAAGTTAGTTTTATAATTTGTTTAGAATCATATTTCATGTTTTGTGATTTTGAAAGATGTCTGAAGCTCTTTGGCTTGGCAAAACATTCATGGCTTTCGCTCACAAATTCAACCTCTCCTACCTGTTTAATCCCTCCTTGTTCTCCTGCAAGGCTCTAATTCTGCATCCCTGTCTTTGGTTTAATTGCCTAGACAGAGAACAATCTGTTAATATTGTGGTCAATGCCCAAGTTGAGTCTCATATTCTCAGGATGACCCCATAATTCCATGATGATCCTTCAGCGGCTTTTAATTTCCTTCATCAATAAATATTTATTCAGTGTATACTGTAGGACAGACATTCTTCTCAGCCTCAGAGGTGCAACAGTGCACGAAACAAAGGCTTGCTCTCAAGGAGCATTTATTTGAGTGTGGGGATACAGATAGTAAATGAATAAACAATACTGTATATTATATGTCAGATGATTATAAATGCCAATAAAGGAAAATAAAACAAGGAAAGGGGGACTGAGCCTGATGTCACAGTGGAGAGAGGATACTACTTTACACAAACAATCAGAGAAGGCCTTATTATAAGTTGACATTAGAACAAATGTCCAAAGGAAATCTAGGAATAACGTAGGCATTCTTAGATTAAGTATTCCAGCCAAAGGCAAGTGAAGGCCTGACTTTGCTATCTATTGCAGCAAAACAAACTATCCCAAAACTTCATGGCTTAAAATAACAGTAAATATTTATTATCGCACACAGTTTCTGTGGGCCAAGAAAGGCTCAGGGTCTCTTAAGGGGTTGTAGTCAAGATGTCATCCAGGGCTATAATCCTTGAAGGCTTGACAGAGGCTACAGGATCCACTTCCACAGTGGTTCACTCACATGGTGATGGTTGTTCGCAGGAGGCCTCAGTTCTTCTCCATGTGGGCCTCTCCACAGGCTGCACGAGTGTCCTCATGGCATGGCGGATGGCTTTTCCCAGAGCAAGGAGTCCACAAAGGCGCAAGCAGGAAGCCACATGTCTTTTATGACCTTGCCTCAGAAGTCACACACCATCATCTCTGCGATATCCAGTTCTTTCACAGATCCACCCAATTCAGTGTAGGGGGGCACTATCTGAGGGCATGAAGACCATGAGGTGGGGACCTTTGGGGATCACCTGGGGACTGGCTCCTACAAGGCCTGATAAGGAGGGAGGTTGCCAAGTTCAAGAAACACAAAAGAGCCCAGTGTGCTGACAGTGGAATGAATGAGGGGTACATAGAGAAAGACAGGGTCTGAGGGGCAACAGGAGATCAAGTCACGTCAGACTTTGCAGGCCAAAGTGGGGATTGTATGCTGAGTGAGAACAGAAGCTATTGGAAGGTAGCAGGATAATTCACTGAATTACTAAATTCTGTTTGTTCTTAAAACAGTTTGCTTTCCTCCCTCATGCTCAGCAGGCTCTGCCATTCTCTGTCCCTGGGCTTATGACCAGGCCGAAAGCAAAAACAGCCTGAGGCCAACGGATCCTCTGGGGTTGGTAGAAGCTTAATCTCTCTGAGGGGCTTCTGCTAGGTTTCTTTGAAGAGAAGGGGAGGAGAAACATTGCTTTGAGAAGCTCCAAGGCTGGGTAAAAATGTTCCCAGAGGCACTTAAATCTATTTGCAATTCTGGGCTGTGAGTACCTTGGCCTTGCTCCCTTGCAGCGGCACTGGGAGGCATGAGAATCGTTTTGTGGAGTCCTTGAAAGGGGGCGTGGATTGAAGCAGCAGAGCCACAGGACATGAGTGTGGCTTGTGAGGTGAGTGAATCAATGGTAACCAGTATGACACTATGTCAACCACAGGACCTTTGCACAGCTCTCCTTGGAGGACAATTCACCAAAATCACTGAAGTTAAATTTCTTACCTGGAGGAGAGAGGCTTGTAGTAATAATTAAGTTCATTTAAAGAAAATAAAAACATGTAATATTTTTTAGACACCTCATTTTGTACACTGACATTCATTTATAACACATAGCCAATGTGTTTTACTTAACACCATAACTGTTAATATTTGCTGCTTGGGGCTGAGATAAAGTTCTTGGCTTACCTTTACACATATCACATTGGCACAGACATTTTGAATTTAGCTAGAGTCCCCCAAGAATATCCTTCCTGTTCATCTGCATGGTCACAATCAGACGGCCAATCTGCCATCCTTAGTAGTAGCAGCAGAGTCTCTCCACTTTGGGCTTCCAGTTGCAAGTACTACAGACATTTCCCTAAAAATGATAACCAGAAACGAAATGTAGGCCTCTGACTCAGGTAATGCCATCCTTACCAAGACTTCTTATTTGGTGGCCACACCCACTCTAGAAGGGCATTTCAGGTCCATGGCATCCACACCTGAAGCATTGGTTGCTATAACTTGCTGCAGTTGTATGGTCATTATCTATAATTAGTCAGTGGTAATGGAGGCTCAAATGTACCCTCGAAAAGGCAGCTGAGAAGACAGTGGCTGCTTTTCTGGGTCATGGCATGTTCCAGGAGATACTTTCCATGGCTCCACAGTTGAACGTTATGGAGGTTGAGCTGGCTGTACTCTCTAGTGCTGATGACTGAGTTACATTTGGGAAGGGGAGCAAAATGGCTGTTAATTCAAGCCTGGCAGGAACTCTCAGGGATGTTGGTGGGAGGGAGACAGAAACAGCTGGATTGTTTGTATTATTTGGCATAAGAACCAGTGTGTGTTCATCTGTGTTGCAGATTGTGTTCCCAGCAAAAAGACATCAAGAACCTGAAATCTGCATGCAGGAAGTTTATGGGGGGGCAGCTGCAAGGGAATGCTCTTGGTATCAACATTTATGGGGGAGTGAAGGGCACAAGAATAAGCAGAGGGAAAAGATAAATTGCCATGTAGTCACAATAAAGGACTCAGCCAATCCCTGCAGGAGCCCTGGACCTCTAGAGTTGTCCCCAGTGGAGGCAAGGGCGCTGGGCTTTCATGCCCCTCATCCTCCCGCCTTCTGTGTAGATGAGTTAGGTGAGCACTGCCTCCAGAGCAGTGCCTTTGGGTGAGGCAGCTCCCTGGTGATTCAGCTGAGAGCTGTCAGCCTTCATTATTCCCAGCAGCTAGAAAAATGTGGGCCATTTTTCTGAAAAGATGGTGTGGGGTGAGGGGAGAGATGGATCTTGCAGCACACAATGGCATCCACTACCATATTTTTCGTATTGTAAGGAACAGACGTGTTCAGATAAGAGGCATTTATTATAAGTTGACAAATTTAGGTGAGGAGACTTAGGAAAGCTGTCAGCAGATGCACATACTGACTGCAGGTAAAACGGAATATCGTTCAGGATTCCACAGTGATTGTGTTGCCCGGTAAGCATGTGGCCACCTCGGAAGAGATATCCAGCTCCTGCTCTCGTGACTCCACCATAATTGCAATTAGCTTTTCTCTGTGTCTGCCTCTACTTGGCCTCCATTTCAATGGTTCCATCTTTTCACATCTTGCAATTGCTCAGCATTTCTTTTGCATTCATATCTTCCTAAGAGAGAATCTATTTGGGTCCTTTCGTTGTCCTTTAATATGGAGTGTTCCAGTTGGGTTGATTTTGGGCCAAGGCCACCTCGACCTATAACTGGCTGCCTTTGGTCAGGGAACCAATTTTTGTTTCATTTTAGTTGTGGTCATGTGACACAAAGCAAGTCAAGATATATTCAACGGCCCAATTTGTGGTCACTCTGCTTAGAAGAAACCAGGAGCCTGGTGGGTACTTGGAGTGTTTGGACTCTCTGCTGCATAAGGGTTTTCAACTTTTCTCCTAGACCTAGAGGAAAGCTTGGGACATTGAAATAGAAACAGGCACACGCTAGTATAAAATTAAGGTGTTGAATTAATAAATATACTTCTTATGATATTTGTGAAGATTTTTAATACATAGTAGGGCCTGAATGTGGTTAAGAAGAAATTGAAGCACTGGAAATATCTGATGATGTTACTATGGAAGAATAACTATCCAAAATTGTCTTTTTAAAAGTCAAATCAATATGTACACATAACTTTTTTGAGTGGTAGCAGCAGCTTAAAGGTTTAGAATAGCATAGGAATGATGTCTCCCCTTAAGAAGAAGAATAGGACTGTGTCGCCACTCACTCCTCCTTCCATGCTTGTCATGGAACAGAGGGTTCCGCTGGGAAGTTGGGCAGATACGTGTGGAGCACACGGGCTGGAATCAGTCTCCTGGCAAGTTTAAATATTAGGCTGAAGAGATTAGATATCAGAAAACCATTTGTGCCCTTCATCTCAGCTGCCAGGGTCTTTGCTGTTAACCAGTAGCTAGCATATTTATTTCTGGAAAAAAATCCAGGACTATGATTAAAGTCAGAAAAGAACTATCAGAGTTTGGAATGGTAAAGGCAAGGTGTGCAGAACGGGGATTTCGGTGAATGGCGAGGGAAAGGCGGTAGTAAACTCAGAGAGGGAGTCTACGCATTTATTGAACAAATATTTATTGGATACCTCTGTGAACAAGGCATGTGCTGGGAACTGAGGATAGAGAACACTATTCCTTAAGATCCTGTTAATGGTCTGAATAATTGAAGAAGAATCAATACCTTGATGTGGATGAGTTAATAATTTAATCCTTAAGAGCAGAATTGCAGACGAAATGGTAGTGCAGGAGAGAAGGTGTCTTTTGTCACAGTTGCCTTTCCTATTGTTGCAGATCATCCCAGGTGTTCGGGCACCTGCTCTGATGCCAATGTGTAATACGAAGCTGAAAAGTGAATGGACCTCTTCCAAACTCAATCTGTCTCTGTTCCTGCTCATATTCTTGGCCTTTAAAGCTCCTAAGAGGTCAAGAGAGCAGTGACAGCAAGAGTTCTGAAAAGTTGAGGATAATGGCTCCAACCCCATTAACTGTAGGCTAGCTGCTCTGGAGCAGGGGCTTCTTTAAGAAAAACTGTCATTGAGCTCCTTCTATGCTCCAGGCACTGATCTAGGTGCTCAAAATGCAGCAGGGAACATGACAGAGAAAGTTTCTGCACTCATGGAGCCAGTATTCTGGTGGGAACACACACACACACACACACACACACACACACACTGTATTTTCAGTTAGTGATAAGTGCTATTTAAACAGTATATAGTAGCCGGACGCGGTGGCCCACACCTGTAATCCTCGCACTCTGGGAGGCCGGGGCGGGAGGATCGCTTGTTCCTATGAACAAGGATGTTCTCTTAACCACAGAACACTGACCAAATTCCATAAATTTAACTTGGATACTATACTACCATCTAATGCACAGTACATATTCAAATTCCAGCATTGGTCCTATAATATTCTTCTTAAAAAACATTTTATTAAAATTAAATTTAATTTAAAAATTTTAAAAACCATTTTAATTATTTTAATTGACAAACAAAAATTATATCTATTTGTCATGTACATGTTGTCTTCAAATATATATACATTGCAGAAGGGCTAAATTGAGCTAATTAACATATGCATTATTTCAAGTTCTTATTTTTTTGTGGTGAGAACACTTAAAATCTACTCTCTTAGCAACTTTCAAGAATATAATACATTGTCATTAACTATACTCATTATGTTGTACAATAGATCTCTTGAACTTACTGCTTCTGTCTAACTGAAATTTTGTATCCTTTGCACATCTTCTCAGTCCCTCCCATCCCCAGCCCTCGGTGACCACCAATCTACTCTCTATTTCTATGAGTTCAACTCTTCTAGGTTCCACATATGAGTGGGATCAGGTAGTACTTGTCTTTCTGTGACTGGCTTATTTCACTTACTATAATGTCCTCCAGGTTCAACCACGTTGTTGTAAATGACAGGATTTCCTCCTTTTTTAAGCTGCAAATATTCCATTGTGTGTATGTACCACATTTTCTTTATCCATTCATCTGCTGATGGACACTTAGGTTGATTCTACATCTTGGCTATTATGAATAGTGCTGCAATAACATGGGAGCACAGGTATCTCTTCAACTTATAGTAGATCCTCAGTATCCAGGGGTTCCACATCTGTGGATTCAGCCAACCATAAATCAAAAATATTAAAAAAAAAAAAAAGGCCGGTGTGATGGCTCATGCCTATAATCCTAGCGCTCTGGGAGGCTGAGGAGGGAGGATCACTTGAGCCAAGTAGTTCCACGTTGCAGTTAGCTATGATGAGCTATGATGAGAATACATAACATCACTTGAGAGGCTGGGAGCAGTGGCTCGCACCTGTAATCCTAGCACTCTGGGAGGCCGAGGCAGGAGGATCGCTTGAGCTCAGGAGTTCGAGAACAGCCTGAGCAAGAGACCTCATCTCTGCTAAAAATAGAAAAAAATTAGCCTGGCACAGTGGCACGTCCCTGTAGTCCCAGCTACTCAGGCGGCTGAGGCAAGAGGATCGCCTGAGCCCAAGAGTTTGAGGTTGCAGTGAGCTGTGATGACACCATTGAACTCTAGCCTGGGTGATAGAGTGAGACTCTATCTTAAAAAAAAAAAAAATCACTTGAAATCAGGTAGTGTGATATCTCCACCATCATTCTTTTTGTTCAAAATTGCTTTGGCTATTTTGGGTCTTTTGTGGTGCCATGCAAATTTTAGGATTTTTTTCTATTTCTGTGAAGAATGTCATTAGAATTTTGATAGGGATTGCATTAAATCTGTAGGCCACATCGAGTAGCATGGACATTTTTAACATTATTAATTCTTCCAATCCACAAACGCAGGATGTCTTTCCATTTATTTGTATCTTCTTCAATTTCTTTCATCAATGTTTTATAGCTTTCAGTGTACACGTCTTTTACCTCCTTGGTTAAATTTATTCCCAAGTATTTTATTTATTTACTTATTTTGTAGGTATTGTAAATGGGATTGTTTTCTTGGCTTATATTTTGGATAGTTTGTTGTTAGTGTATAGAAGTGCTACTAATCTTTGTATGTTGATTTTGTATCCTGCAGCTTTACTGAATTCATTTATAATTTGTAATAGGTTTTGGGTGGAGCCTATAATATTATAGCATTTTTCTTCTGATCCATTGCATTGTGTTTAGTTGTCATCTTATGACATATTTGATGCTCCCCACTCTTCCTATTTCTATGCCTTTATGATCCTTTATGTTAAGATAAACCTTATCCTTTTCATATTGAGTAGGCACTCAATAAATATTAAAGCATCCTTCACTTACTTAAGTCACTAACAACCAATTATTTAGCGCCTGTTGAGTGGTTAGCATTATATTGGACCAGGGAAGGACAAAAAGAAGTAGAGACAAAATTTCTTACTGTGTCATCTCTTGGGAAGACAATATTTCCATTCATGAAATGACTAGGTTATAGCTTGGAAGTTATATATATAGTTAAGTGTAAAATAAGGTGTATATAAGTGCTCAAGGAATTTAGAGTCAGAAAGAAAGAAAAAGGAAGGAAGGAAAGAAAGAAAAGAAAAGAAAAGAGAAAAGACAAGACAAGACAAAACAACACTGTCGGGTCATGGTTAGCCTCCAACTCTCTGTGTTGGGCGCTGTTCTTCTCCACTAGATACTAAGTGGGTGCAACCTGGTCACCAAAAACTTTTAAAACTTCCCCAGTGATTCTATGGAGGTCCCTAGGTTGAGAATTATTGTACTGTACTAGAATTTGAAAACATCACAGTAAGTAAAAATAGCTGCTCATCCTTATGCATTTTTTTGATGTTGGCAGACCTATTTCTGTTTGCAGTTCTGAGATGTTAATATTGGCCTCAACATTTCATTTTAAGGGAGGATTCCCAGCAGGTGGAATCATCTAGGGAATATTTAGTTTACCGTTCAGTAAATCCGTGATAACGTATTTCCATTCATTGACCAGGGTATCTCAACCTTAACACTATTGACATTTTGGGCCAGATAATTCTTTGTTGTGTGTCCTATGTATTGTAGGATGTTTAGCAGCATCCCTTGCTTCTACCCACTACTTGCCAGGAATACCTCCCCCACTGCAGCACACACACACACACAAAAACTCTCCAGAAATTGCCGGATGTCTTTTGAAGGTTAAAACCTATTGAGAGCCACCACATTAGACTGAGGCCCTCAAGGACAAGGGTGATTTCTGATTTACTTACTATTATGTGGCAAGCATCATATCTGGCATGGAGTAGGCACATGATAAAGAGCTAATGAGTCAAAGCACTATACTTCTGCTAATTTGCTCAGTATCCCTACTGTGTTCATACTGAATTGTACCCACTAAATATTTTCCCAGGGATTGAATGAGGAAGGGTTAGGTTGGTTCCATGTAATATTTGTAAAACTGCATTTCAGTCAAAGTTCAAAGCCCTAGTTGACTAATTATAAAGCATAAATAGGTAAATCCAGCACAGTGTGCAATTAGTTTCAGAAGATTTATTCCTTTCATTTATTTAAGGAAAAAGATCATTGACAGTTTAAATCTGGCAGAGAAGGTGGAGGGATTAGGCAATTGATACATCCCACTGGGAAAGCTTGTGTGGATTAGGCAGGGGCTGGTTTTAGTGCTCCTGGGGGAGTGATCATCTTGGTTTGTGAGGAAGATTGAAGCCTCATTCATGCTAAACCATCAGAGACCCTATCTTAGCTGCAACAAATGCACAATGGGGAAAAAAATCTTTTAACTTATTTGTCAGACAAGAGAGACATGGACAAATTTCTTGTGTGTAAAATCACCACATTAAAATACTATCTTAATCTGGTGTGGGATGTTGCTAGTGGAGGAGGTTGTGCATGGGTGAGGAGAGGGGATATAGAGGAACTCTGCGTATTCCACCCAATTTTGCTGTGAACTTAAAACTGCTTTAAAAAATAAAGTCTATTGAAAAAAATTATCTTAACATTTGCTAGGATGTTAATGCTAGGTTTAGCTGACTCTAACCACATTTTTCAAGTTTCCCTATTTTGTACTTAACTCCTTTCTCTTATACTTAATGACCACAAAAGTCATACTGGCTCAGTGATAACAGCTGCTCCAAGGAGACATTGATGAGGCAAACTCCTGCAGGGGGAGACCTGAAGTTAAGGTCATTCTAAGATGAGGGTTTTCTGAGGGCTTTGGCTGTCTGGTCTTCTTACGACCTACATATTCCTAATTTTGAGAGTACCTGTTTTAAATCTTAATTAAAATGCAGTTCAAATCTCTGAAAGCACAATAAAGGGGGCTTTGGAAGGTGAAGCAGCACTCTAGGTATTTGAGATTGTGCAAGGTTACCTTTTAAAATGTAGCCTAATAACATATACATACCCAATAGCTTGCTGCTTAAACAAATGAAACCTAGAGATATAAATGTACATATTAGGGGGCAACTTAAGGACATTTTCAACAAGATTTATACTGTCCTACCTTCTGCAAGGCAGTTTTTTGACTGGAACACCCTATTATTTGCTGGTCTTGAATCATCCCATTTCCCAGCCTGCAGCAACACTCTGCTTCGCTTTGCCACCGGTTAGAGTGTTATTCCATGTCTCACCTGCCCCTAACCTGGAATAGTTGACCACTAGTTTTATCTCTGATATTCTCTTGTGCCTATTAGAGATAAAACAGAGAATAGAATTTGGCAACAGTGTTCTGTATTTATTGTTCTGTTCCTACATTTCCACATCCTCAACCAGTTTTAGTCATTCAACAAATATGGGCATGTTCCAGGTCTCTTTCAGCACTAAAGACACACAGATTGTTTGGGATGATATTTAACACCCTTCATGTCAATCCCACATCCAATTCATCAGCAAGTTCTATTTTCAAAATTGATCTCAAATCTGTCCATTTCTTTCTATTTCCATAACCCTATCAAGTCCAAGACACCATCATTTCTCCCTAAATTCCCACAATAACCTTCTGATTTCCCCTTTCCTCTTTATCCACTCTCTTATTCATTCTCCATCTGGCAGCCAGAATAGTTTTTTTTTTAAGTCACCAAGGATATTGTCACTTTCCTGCTTAAAACCTATCAGCGTTCTCCCATTGTACTAAGACTGCAATTCAGACTTTTTACCAAGATGGCCAGGAATGTGCACATCAGCTGCTGCCTACCTTTCCAGATCCATCCCTCCCCTTGCCCACCAAGGCTTTCGCCACACCTGGTCTTCTTTCTGAAATCCATCTGTTGTTTCCTCCACCGGGATTGCTCTTCTCACAGCTGTTAACCTTACTAGCTCAATATCAGTCTTCAGAACAAAAGTCATCTCCTTAGAGAAGCCTTTCCTAAGAGATCCACTGAAAACTGGCCTCTCCTAGTTACTCTCTTATCTTCATGTTTCTTTCAGAGCATTTATTACAATCTGTATTTACTGACTTATATACTTGTTTGCTTATTTATTATCTACCTCTTCCCTCTAGAAAATTAACTCCAGAAAGTCAGGACCTTATTTGTTTTGTTTATTGCTATATCTTAAGTGCCTTGAAATTAAGATCATTCTAAGATAAACCAGTGCCTTGAATGGACCATGAAACACAGTAGGCACTCAGTAAATATTTGTAGAGCCAATGAATATATCCTCCACATTGTCTAGCACAAATGCTTGCTAATCATACAAGACAGCACCAGTAAATGTTTTGATCAATTGCCATGAGGGTCTATGATAGGAAACAATACCTTTTCAGTCTTTTGAGTTATAGTTCTGTAAAATTTTGTTCTTCAAAGTTACTAGGAATTAGTTTTATAAAATTATAATGTAAAATAGTTAATGTAATAAATAACATATATATACACATTTGTAGAAACCTGTATTGCAACACTTTCTAAAGAATGTTCTGGGCATAAAAAGGTACTTTTAAAAATACATAAAAAATTATTACATCCATGAATGAACTTTGTTATTATCATATCTTTTTGTGAGCTTCAGGAGCAAAATCAGGCCCTCACCTTAGGATTTCTCAGGGGATGTAACTTTGGCCACAAGAAGTAAGCTCCCATGTGTGCACATAAGTATGGATCAGTTAGTACCAATTTGATAGTGAGTGCGTGGCTGGGACATTAATCAGAAAAGTAAAGAGAAATGATAGCAAAAGAAAAAAAAAAAAGAAGCAAGGCCCCTTCAAGAGAATCACTTCCTAGGAAGTTCTCTCTCATTTGGTTGGGAGTAGGTAGAGAGGCGAGATGATTGTTTCCTGCACCCACCAAACACTTTTGGGAATAAACCAGGCAAATTAAAATGGTCAGAAGACTTAATGAAAAACTGCTATTAGGAAATGGGCTCACTTATTTGCAAGGTCACCAAGTATAATTCTCCTCTATTAGTAGGTTGAATTGTTTAATAAACTGATTAATTTTACTGAGAGAGAGAGAGAGAGAGAGAGAGAAGAGAATCTCTTCCATGGCTCCAAACCATAAACCTGCCTCTGCCTGACAAATGGCTCTCAAAAATCAAACAGGGACCAGACGAATTGAGCTTCTGTGGCATGAACTACAAAGTACGGACAGCTCATAGTGAGGGCACTATTCAGATGCCCTCTGCTTATAGCCCGAATTTGCCCAAGTGGGTACAAATTCATAGTAACAGCCACACCTGTAGTTTCACTGGTTGTACTCCCACCTGCATACACACATACTACTGGATCTCATCCCTTGAAAGATTTCCTATTCCCTCTCCAATTATTTCTGGAGTCCCTAGATGCTCCTCACATGTGCTCACACACAAGCCTTCTCTCTTTTTAGAACTAACTTATTTTTATTAATTTTTTTATTGAGGTTAAATTCACATAACACAAAATGAGCTATTTCGAAGTGAAGACTTTAGTGGCATTTAGTTGATTCAGCATGTTGTGCAACCACCCCCTCCATCTAGTTCCAAAACATTTTCATCACTCCAAAAGGAAACCCCACACCCATTAAGCAGTCCTCCCATCCCCTGCCCTGCCCCACTCATTCTCGCTCCCGCTATTCCCTTGTAATCACCAGTTTATGTTACCTATTCTGGAATCTTACAATACGTCAGTACGTGACCTTTTATGTCTGGCTTCAACAGCATCATGTTTTCGAGTATATCCATATTGTAGCATATATCAGTACTTCATTTCTTTGGATGGCTGAATAATATTCCATTGTACATATGTACCACAATTTGCTAATCCATCCATCCATGATGGGTATTTGGTTTGCTTCCACGTTTTGGCAATTGCGAATAATGCTGCTAGGAAGAGTGTGTATATGTACCCAGGCCTTCTCTTGCTGGGTGAAGCCACTGTATTCTGGGACACCACAGCTTCCACCTCTCAGCACTGTTGCCCTGCTGGGCACTCCCACCGATGACCTTGATGGCATCAAGGTTGTGTTGTTCTTCCAGAATGCTGCCTGTTCCTCAATTTCTTACACAATTTTCAAAGGAAGCAACCCTTTCTTTGTTACCTTCCTCTCTCCACTAGTCTTCAGTGAGCCTAAGAGGGTAAGGAATGAGACTAATATAATGTTTTGCTTAGAACTGCTCCTCCTTTCTAAGGACCAAGACTTTCTTTTTTCTTTTTTTAAGAGACATGGTCTTGCTCTGTCACCCAGGCTGTGATCACAGCTCACTGCAGTCTGGAACTAGCCTCAAGTGATCCTCCCACCTTAGCCTCCCACGTAGCTGGGACTCCAGGTGCATACCGCCATGCCCGGCTAAAGGACCAAGACTTTCTTACAGACCAGTCTTGCTCCCTAATTCTTTCTTAGGATGAGTCATTTTCTAGAAAAATCTCAGTCTTGATGTACTACCAGGAGTCAGTTTGCCAACCATTCCCATTCAATTCTTAGACTCAAGCTAAAACTCCAGCTACATAGACATAAATAGGTTCACAATTAAGTCTTCAATAAATTCACAAATGGTACACCTTGATTTGAGATAACTTGACTATAGCTAATACATGTGTATTTATTTATTCAGGAATGTTTATTCATTGTGGTGGTTTTAAAATAGGTACAGAAATTTGACATTTTTCTCTACAAAAGGTCGAGCCTCATTTCCCTCCTGTTGTATATGGGCTAGACTTAGTGACTTGTTTCTGATGAATAGTATATGATGAAAATGATGGTTTGACTTCTGAGCTAAGTCATAAAAGACATTGTGGCTTCTTTCTTGCTCTTACTCTTATACTTCTTGCTCTAGGGGAAGCCAGTAAGCCACGATGCCATGAGGACACTGAAGAAGCCTGTGGAGAGGCCCATATGGGGAGGAAATGAGGCTTCATGCCAACAATCAGCAAGGAACTAAGGCCTTCTGCTGACAGCCACGTGAGTGAGCCATCTTAGAATCGGATGCTCCAGCCTCAGTCAAGCCTTTGGATGATGGCAGCCCAGCCAACACCTTGACTGCAACCTCATAAAGAGACCCTGAGCTAGGACCACTGAGCTAAGCCCTGAATTCCTGACCCACATAAATTGTGATATAACTTCCTAAGCTGTTAACAAATTAGAATGATGTGTTACACAGAAATTATATAATTAGCATATTTTTTGTTTCTTGAGTGCGCTGGACTTTGCAGGGTACAAACAAAATAATATTTTTTCTCACCTTTTCCCCTATAAACTTGTTTGTTCTATTTGTTCTTTGTTGTCCTGGGATAAAGTAGTAGACATGTTGCTTAGCTTTTTCTGAATACTCTTAGATATGAGAAAGTTCATTTTAGTCTAAAAATCTTGTAATTTCTCTTATTAATTTAAGCTTCACCCCTCTGCCAGCTTAGGTCTATTTTAGGTGTGGAAGCCTGCGGTTGGAAGGAAAGCTTGGCTTACCTCTTTGTTCTCCACCTTGCTCTATTCTCTTTCCCCCACTCACTAGCCCATGTCTGATACATCCATGGGTAGAGGGTAGAGGAAGGAAGCCTCGAAAGAAGCAGGAAAGGTCTTACTTGACTAGTTCAGTTGTATCCTGGCATTTGTGCCTTCTGGGAATGGTACAATGGTATACTAGAATTTGCTTGTACTGACTCACAGCAGATAGTTAAATTATCAGGAATTTTGCAAGGTGGTTGTTAAATCCAGCCATCATTAAATTATACATAAACTTGTAATTAAATAAATTAGGCACAAAGGTAATAAATACTCATTACCTCCTAATTATTTAACTACATTTTACTATTATTTATGTTCTTGTCTTGAGTTTACTTATATCTATTGTACCTGCATGGTGGAAATACTCCATAATGGTGTCCTACTGTGCATATTTTTCAACTCCATGTCCAGTGACATCACACTGGTAGCTTGAAGTTGGCCGTAGTGGGAGTCAGGAAACATGGAATCATACCATAGAAGTCAGAAACACTTCAAATCTGGGATCTTTTCCTGGAGATCTGGTTGTTAAACCTTTACCAGAACATCAAATGCAGATTTATGTTCTCATGGAATGCTTCTGCTGGAAAATATGGTATATTCAAATACAGATCTTTGTTTTCACGGAATGCTTCTCCCGGGAAACATGTTTCCTGTAGTTCCCTTGCCATGGGTCCTGCCTTGCTCACCCAGCCACTTACAAATTCTCCTGAGTAGTTCTCTGTTAGGGGTACTGCATTCCTCTAGGCAGCCCTAGTGGATAGAATCCCTAATAAGAAACCTAGTATGACTCCTTCCAATGGGATCCACTTCTGGCCCATGAGAAATTCATCTTCATTTGCCCTGACTGGAAGTATAGGCCATTCCCAAACTCCCCTTTCCTTATCCTGCTGTCAGAGCAGCAAGCCTCCTGTAGGCTCTAGCTGCATGCTCTCACCCCCACTCTGGTACCAGTGTTGTGTTTCTTAAATATGACAAGATTTTTGAGTGTTCTCTCAAAGTGCCCACCTTCCCCCTTGCTTGCCTTGAGAAGAAGTTCATCTCCCAAATCCTTATGGGGCTATTCAGATCACCTGACAACTCTCTTCAAATAAATTCGTACTCATCCATCTCTTTAATTCCTCTTATGGATTCTTAGGCTACATATACAGCCTGGATATGAGTGATGTGCTGATGGTAAAACTGGTTAGGGATACCCTCTTTGTAAGTCCCACATAGACAGTCTACTACCTCACCTTATACATGACTGTCTTTGCTCCCTATTGTTTGTTCTGTGCTTTGGGGGCCTCTGTTCAAAGCAGGAAACAACAGGAAGAGTCGCATCTAACATGCTATTACGTATGTCATGGCCTCAGTCTATTTTTTTCAAATTTTTTCTCTTGGGGCTTAAGGCAACCCAGGATGTTCATTGGCCACATGGGCTGGAGAAGTGTTCCAGGGAGTATGAGGTTCAGGCTGGGTTGTTCACTTAGTGGCTAGAAGCAGATAGGAGCTCAGGTGTTGGTGCAAATGATAAGAAAGAGCCAAGGTTGTACTGGGTGAGTGTTATCAGGAGCATAGGACAAGACAAACGTGGGGGATGAGTGAACCCGTTAGAAGCCAAGGAGGTCAAGATCACATTGGGAAGTGGGGGTGGCAGTCAATGAGCTTCTTATGACCATTCTCTAGTCTGCTGGCATGGGCCACTCAGCTGGCAGGGGCACAGTCAGCTGTTTGAAAGCACAGGGTGGGCATGGACAGTGTCATTTTAAACTGCTTAGGAGCCAATCAGATGAGCCTTTTACTTTTTGATCAAATTCCCTACCAATTATGCCTTCAACAATAAAAAAGGAAGTGACACTCAAGTGAGACCATTTTCAAAATGAGCATCTATTTGGTGTCCAGCTTGAGACAGAGAGAGTGCTAAGAGGATACTAGACAAGTGCATTTAGATTTGGTACCTCTACCTTAGCAAATACCTGTCCTAATTAGATATTCAGTTTTGTCTATAACATGATTTCCTTGAGGGCAGGCCTGACACCTTTTGCAGTGCTCCCATAATACCTCCACACTGGTAGACATCAAGTGGATCCTCAATGATTTCTGACTTACTAAAACCGTTTTTTTCTTATTTAAAAGCCCTTAGGATTTCATCACATACAAATTAAAAGTACAAACTCTCTTGCCTAGTTTCCAGAGCATGTTTTAATCTCGCCAGAACTCACCTGACCTGTCCTATTTCCCACTGCTTCTCTACATACATGCTGTGCTCTGCCAAACCAGTTTTGTACTTGCCTCTGCACACACCTTTTTCTCTTGGTCATAACATTTGCACTCACTTAGAAAAAAAATCCCCTCCCTTATTGAAATTCTACCCATCATTAAAATCAAGCTCAGATTCCACCTCTTTTAAAAAATCTTCTCTAACCATCCTTTTCTTGGGGTTGCACTACTGTCCAATGAGCAAGTAACGAGGACAGTACTGCTAACGCCTACACAACATGCCCGCATCAACTAGAGCTTTGCTTTACTTTGGTGCAATTTTTGGAAAAAAGTCTCCTTTCCATGATATAAAATTAAAAAAAGAAAGAAAAAAAAAGTCTTCTCTGTCAGTATTTACCTAAAGAGATCATTCCCTCACACTCTGGTCCAAGCCCTCAAAGACATGGCAATGAGTAACCATCAATCAAACACTGCCTAGGGATGCCTATTCTATGGATGTTTGGAACTTTAACTCAAATTTCTGCAAATATCTTATTCCTCCAACTTGCCAGTAAACCCCTTGAAATCTAGGACTTGATTATACACAATAACCCTTAATACCTTAAATATCTCAAAAGCTCCCAAAGTTTATGACTTCCACTATAGCATATGATTTATCACATAAAATGTAGTAAGGTTCAAATTCAAAGGAGGTCTCATATATAATAATTTTTTAAAATTGTGAACTTCAATCCCTTTAACCATGTTTTAGAAGTAAATCAAATCAGCAAATATTTATCAAGCTGACCATGTATCCCGCATTCTGATAGGTACTGCATAGAAATGATATACAGTAGACTCTTGTGAGAGTCTGAATATACTAATGGACAATGGCCAGAGCATATATAAAAACAGAACTCTGATCTACAAACTCTGCAGCAACTAGTCCAGAAAGGCAACGACAATCCCTGCAGCAATCAACCCAAAATGGCCAGGACTTGGTCAATAATTGCTAGTTTCCTTAGTTTTTGTCCCGTTTCCAACTTAGGATGAACCAAAGAAAGCCAAATATGTACCCCAAAACAACCACATAAAATGCCTTGCTTCCAGTAAACCTGCCTCCAGCATCTCTCCATGTCAACATCATCAAATCAGTGCATACCTGAAGTCTTTTCTTTTTTCCACTATAAAGCATTTACATTCCCCCGCCTGCTGTTGAGTCTCTAACACAAGTGATGGTGGCTCACTGCCTTGCTACAGCAAGCTTTGAATAAATAATCTTTGCTTGTTCTCATTTGGGTGTTCTTCATTTATTTCCACTATTGGAATTTACATTATTATCATAGGTGGTTTCAGTTACTAATTTAGAGACCCCAAAGACTTATGACATTGTCACTTGTAATTCTACTAGGGCTTGAATTTGAAATGTAGTCTTTGAGACCAGCACATGGGAGAGTTAGCTAGTGACTGCCCTGTACAACACACAACTTTGCCTTTATATCCATACTGCGGCACATGTACTTTACTGGGGAAATTATATTCTCTAGAGTACATTTCTTGAGATTCTGTTGAAGGTGTAAGACTTAATACCTGATGAATCTTAAGGGTCTACTATTGAGAGATTTCAAGAGTGATCAACTTTGAAGAGCAAAAAGGAAATTAATAAAATTAAAAGTTCAATTCTGTGAGACAAGGAAAACAGTGCTACCAACTGACAGAAATGAAGACTCAGGAAAAGAATTAGATATGAGAAAGCAGGATGTTCAAGTTCATTCAACAAATATTGACTGCCAACTCTGTGCTAGGCACTATTCTATTAAAAGATGTTGAGGATAATAGTGAAGAACAAAACAGACCAAAATCCTTGCTCCTGTGGAACTTATATTTGAAAATGTACAGTTGAGATTTGATAGGGAGAGAGAGATAATACATGTTTCTAAGACTTATTCACATTGAGATAAGACAGACTGAAGTTACTGAAGATTCAGCCTTGAGCAAGATACACACACAAGGACAAAAAAATGAATGCCTGAGATGGTCAGGATGGTCCTACAACACGGAAACCACACCAAGGTCTATTGTTACAGACCAGTCCAGTGGAATTTCCCTCAAAGAGCCCAGGGAAAGAATGTCAAGGGAAGACTTAAACTAGGTTTGGAGACTACTTGATGACAGTCTCCCCAGAATTACTTTATCCATCACAAGAATATCTGCAGCATTGTCCTTTAGCAGATACTGTGGAAACAGGTGGTAATAATGGTAACCTACATTTACAAAGATTTACAAAGTACTTACATTTGCATTATTTTAATAATTTACAGCATATGGGCACAGTAGAGAGTAGAATAATCCTTCAGACTACATAACAAATTGTAGTCAGAGTAAGAATTAGAACTCATATTTGCTGACTCTTAGATCCTGAGAAATATTTATAATGCTATTATTTTTTCAGACTATATATCACATATGTACCATAAAAAATTCTTAAACATATTATGAGCCTGACACCCTAAAGAATGTTAATGAAAGAATAAACTGGTGATGGAATAATTTGATTAATGTCTGAAACTAAATTTCCCCTAAGTAGCAATACCAAGTAGATGGTTAAGATTTTCGTAGTCTGCACAATAGGTTTCTGAATGATTTTTTAGGTGTTTGATGCTGATAGTTTATTAGACACTGATTCGATCAATTCAAAAATGTTCATTGGTATTGTTTTACTAGTCATCAGAATATGTATTTAGTTTCAGTGAAACAAGAGAAGGCTTAAAAGGTAAGGGCTAAGTCGTGACTATAGGAGTAAGAAAATTTAATTTCTTCACACCATCTAAGCTGCTAGAAATGCACTTATGGTAGACAACTCCAGTAAAATTACAGAACTCGTTAGAGTTTAGTTTCGTTTTTGTTTTCTAAACATAAGACAAGCCCTCTTTCCCATGGAATATTCAAGATATTTAAGGAAAATACCTACAGTTTAATAACGGATAACACTTGTGGAGTTCTGACTACATGCCATGAATTGATCTAAGCCCTTCACATTTGTAAACTCATGTAATCTTGGCATACATACAAAAAGCAGAAGCGGCAGATACTATCTTATCCTCCTTTTCTAGATAAGGAAACCGAAGACGTTTTTGGTGAGGGCCAGGGAAGTGAAGTAGTCTGGCCTAGGACAAAGCTTGTAACGCCAAGAGCTGGGATCTAGTTTATTTACAAAATGATCCAAGAGTCAAAAGTACTCCAAACTACTTTGCCTTTCGGTCCTCTCCTCGAGAAAGGGATATCGAAAATTTCATGTCCAAACTTTGTAAGAAACGGAGCTGCTAGCTTTCGTTCTAGGGCGGTCCATCTGGAGGTTTCGCTACCCTTGTCCTCCGCTCTAGCCCGGACAACCACGTTCGCTTTCCTGTTCCCCTCCACCTAGTCCTGCTCCTCTCCTTCCCATCTCCACTCCTCCTCCGCCTCACTGCGCGTCTCCTTGCTCGGGGCCTAGCGCCTCCCGCTACTTCGCTCGGCACAGCCAAACCACGCCGGAGACGCTCCTCTGTGCTGTCCGCCGTCGCACCGCCGTGACGAAACCCGCGCGCCGCCGCCGTCAGGCCGGTGGGGGCGGGGCCGCAGGGCGGGCCGGGCGGGGGCGGGGCCGGGGCCAGGGCCGAGCTCGGGGCCTCCGCGGCCATCGCTGCCTGCGCGGTCCCTTCCCCTCTCCTGCTCCCCGCCCCCCTGGGCCAAGTGGAGTTGGGCGGCGTCGGTGGCCTCACCCTGAGGGGCACCGCAGCTTCGGGAGCTGGGCTTCCAGCGCGGCGCGATGTCGGGCGCCGTGATAGCTCTGTGAGTCGAGGCCGCGGCCGTGGCGCTGGGCGGCTGCGGGGCCTGGCCGGGTCCGCTCATGGTGCCGCCACGACGCCATCGCGGGGCAGGAAGGCCAGGTAGGAAGGCGGGGAAGGGCCCCGAAATCACCCGGAGCCCAAACCGGGACCGGGTGCCCACGAACAGCCTCACCTCCAGCCCTTGGTGGCAGTCGAAGTTCCCGAACCGAAACGGTGACGGTCTCTAGGGGCGCAGTGAGCGGGAGGCTGACAGGGGCGTCGGAGCCCTGTGCAGACCCTGGCAATTGACGGAGCTGCCCGTGCGCCGTCGCCTCGGCTTTCTCTCCCTCCCTGGGGAGGCGTCACTGACTTAACCTTTTTTTTCCCCTCTAAAAAGGAGGCGGATTCCTTCTAACAGCTGTTTCTTCACTCTCCTTGTGAATTACTGTTTCGATCTAAAATAACTAGATGTAGTGACAGGATTGGGTGGGGGAGAGTGGAGGATTCTTTTCCTTTACCACATGAGGAGATTGGAAAGGTGCCTTCAAGACCCACAACAAATCACTGCCTCTCGAATAACCAAATTCCACTCAGGGAGATCAAGGACAGAAAAGACACTTTTAGAAACAGGCATGTGTCTAGACACTGTCCCTGGGGTGGATTCCTCTGGAGGGAGAGGCGAATGGAGTTCTGTATTTGTGAAACTCGGAGAAGCTGTTTTCCAGTAGTTAACTATTCTTAAATATGCCGTATGTTGAACATTGCTTTTCCCCACCCTCGTACCGTGTCCCTCTCTGAGTATAATCTGAAGTGTACCATGGATAACATGAAAGTCTCGAGAAAGGTGTCAATTATATTTAACACATTTTGGTATTTTTCTTTCATTTACTTTCAGTTAGAAGGTGAAGAGTAAAAAAGATGTGATGAGTCTTACCTCGAGCTGTCGATGTTTTCATAAGCATCGTTTTGTGGTTGTTTTTAGGTGTGCTGAGTTCTTCACCTCCTTTTAGACTGAGATCTGCCAAGTTTTCGGGCACTGCTCTTGAAGATCTCAGAAAGGCCCTTAAAACAAGGTAAATTCCACACTTTTATGTACTGTGTAACTTTCATACTGAACGTTAGCTAACAAATGTCAGATGTTTATGTTATACTTCTTTTCTCATTTTTATATAGTTGTTTTTTCAAAAAGCATCTCTAATGTGCTCTGTATTTTCTAAAAAACAGACTGCAAATGGTGTGTGTATTTATCATGAACCGAATGAATTCCCAGAACAGTGGTTTCACTCAGCGCAGGCGAATGACTCTTGGGATTGTTATTCTCCTACTTGTTGATGTGATATGGGTTGCTTCCTCAGAACTTACTTCGGTATGTACCTCTTGTCCAGGAATGATGTTCCATTATAGTACTAGTATTACTGTTAACCTGTAGTATCTCTAGCCATTACTATCTCATGCCTACTAAAGGCAGTATTTTAAATATTGTTAAATTATGTTTTCTTTGATTTTGAATTACTGTCACTTCAAGTTAAAACTGAAAGGATGCTCTTTGTTGTCATTTTATAGTTTTCTTGTACCTTTTAGGGAGGGTTACTTAGATTATGTATATATTTTCTTAATATTTGAAAGTGTTTTGGCTTTTTTCCTAAATTCAGTTTCTTTCTGTAAATATTATTTTGTAGTGAAACAACTATCTAGAATGGGCAAAACAATCTGTCATCATTTAGTAGAAAGTAAGAATGTGTTTGGACAAATGAGTAAAAGTAGTAAGAATTTTCATGTACAGGTCACTATGATGTCCATGTCTGGATACAGGCACATTTATGTTTGCTGACTCAAACCTTATTATGAAGTTCATGGTACAATGATCATCTTCAGTTAAATTTTGTCTATTGATGACCTATTGGTAGTAATGTGGTATTTTGAATTCACAAGCTAGTTTTTCTTTCTACTTGTATACTTTATTCTGTTTGGTCAGTGATCCCTATAGAAAGACAGAAATGGCTGCCTTTCAGCTTACATGTTGCAATCTTAAGGCAAATGTACAGAAGGAAACTAGCATTTATAAAATGAATTTAAATGTCAAAAGAAGCAGTTTGATACTGCAGGTCTTCTCACATCATAGCCAAGTAAGTTGTTGACACTGACATTGTATCCAATGAATAAATAATTTTTTAGCCTTTCCAGACTTAGGCTCTGGAATACAATAGGCCATTTATTAAATTCTGTACATTCTTTTAGATTAACATTCTATAGTTTTACCTCAAGTAAATCTCTTTGATATTGACAGGGAACTAAACCTGTATTTTAAATTTTATTTTATTTTATTTTATTTTTTTGAGACAGAGTCTTGCTCTGTCACCCCAACTAGAGTGCAGCGGTGTCATCATAGCTCACTGCAACCTCAAACTCCTGGGCTCAAGCGATCCTCCTGCCTTGGCCTCCCAGAGTGCTAGGATTACAGGCGTGAGCCACCTTGCCCGGTCTTATTTTAGTTTTAATAAATAGTTTGTTTTTTATTTATTAGGAAATAAAATTTAGGATATTAGCCATTCCACAATGTATTCATATTTCAAACTCCAGGTTGTTCACTATCTGTCTATCTATCTATCTATATATATACACACACACACACAATTTTATTTGTTAATTAAAAATAAATAGTTTTTAAAATTCCCGTCTTCCATATTAGATAGAAAGTTTATAGACAATGCCTGAAATATATGGATAAAATAAATAGTATTTTAAGGATATCATTTAGAAATGTGAAGGCAAATACTCAAGGAAATATTGAAAGAGTTAAAGCTGGGGCAGGGGATGGGAGAGTGGGGAAGGACAGGGCAGGGTACCACTGTTTTTTCATCGTAAGTCTTGTAGTATTTGATTTCTTAAACCATGTGAATGTATTACATTGATGAAAGTAAAAATTACCTTAAAGACAAAAAAATAAATAAAATTTAGGACAAAAGAGCACCTGATTAAGTTATAATTTAGCAATCCATATCTAAATAAGGTAAAAAGAAAAACCAACTTGTCATCTGTTGTGGTAATCATTTCACAGTGTATACAAATATCAAATCACCATGTTGTACATGGCAAATATATCAGTTTTTGTCAATTATACTTCAATAAAGCTGGGGGAAAAAACCGAACTTGTCTTTATTTTTTTTAAGTAAAATCTTTTAATTAGCCAGGCGTGGTAGTGCATGCCTGTAGTCCCAGCTACTCAAGAGGCTGAGGCAGGAGGATTGCTTGAGCCCAGGAGTTGAGGTTGATGTGAGCTAGGCTGACTCCACAGCACTCTAGCCCCAGCAAAAGAGCAAGACTCTGTCTCAAAAAAGAAAAAAAAAAAAAAGTAAAATCTTTTAGAAAGAGGATATTTTATAATTTCATTATCCAAAAGCACATATAAAGCATATCAGACTTTTGATGTATTATGTATTTCAAAAAGAAAATCAATCTTTTTATTATGGAAATTTTCTAACATATACAAAGTAGAGAGAATGGTGTAGTGAATCGCCATGTATCTGTTACTTACCTTTAACAATTATCAAATTTTGCCAATCTTATCAACCCCTCCCCCAAACTTCTTTTCCTAGAGCATTTTAAAGCTAATTCTAGCCACATGTCACTTCACTCATAATTTCTTTTCTATTTACTTTAAACTGAAAATGATTTTTAATTTTTTAAACACAATCTTTATACCACTGACATATCTAACAAAATTAACTATAATTCCTTAAGATCATCTGATTGATACCCAGTCCGTATTCAGATTTCCCCAGATGTGTCAAGGACATTTTTTTTTTTAAGATTTGTTAGGATCTATTGTATTTGTTAGATCTTTTAAGCCACTTTTATTCCTTAACTGTATCCCTTCTTTTTTTTTTCATGCCATTGATTTGTTGGAGAAACTGGGTCACACATTCCGGATTTGGCTGATTGCTTCCTTGAGATATCGTTTAACTTGTTCTTCTTTCTCTCTTATTTCTTGTAAATGGTAGTTCAGTGTAAAGTCTGGATTTAGGTTTAGTTTTCAGGAAAGAACATCTTGGTAGTACTGAGTACTTCCTGTGTCATCCTAATATGAGGCACATACTGGCTACAAGTATCACTTTGGGTGATGCCAGTTTAAGCACTTTAAGTTCCTCATTAACCTTAGATAATAGTTGAATACCCATATGATCACTGCCCAGATAGAGTATTTCATTAGGGGTTACAAAATGATGATTTTTCTAAAGGTCGTTTCTTCTGTATTTATTAGCTGAAATTCTTTAAGGACAACTTTTCCACGACTACTATTTGGTCATGTTGAAGCATGGTTCATGTAAAGGTTGGCTAAATCTTGATTTTTTTTCTTTATTTATTTTAGAATAGAGTGGCCTAGCGACTCCTGGTAGTAACCACTGAGAGATTTTGAGTATCGTTATAAATTCATGGAGTTTTATATATTTGATTTGTTTCAAACCATTGCAATTATTATTCCTTGTAATGCTTAAACTGTTCTGTCTTTGACCAGTGGGAGCCCCTTCAAATTGGCTCTAGGGTCTTTTTAATGTGACCCCATTAATCTTTAACATCTTATTTGCCTTCCAGCACAAGATGCCTCAGGCTCATCTTGTATATTATATTTCCTTCCCCATAACTGGATTTGGCCATTTCTTCTAGGAGCCATTGTTTCTTTTAGTGTGAAATGGTACAGACTTTTCCCTTCCAAGTGAGCTTCTAAAGAGTTAAAAATCCTGTAGTGGCTTTATTTTAGAAGTGAGTAATAAGATTTAAAGTCATCTCATAGTTGTCTATGTAACTTTTTCCTCTACAGTATGTTTTTACTCAGTACAACAAACCATTCTTCAGCACCTTTGCAAAAACATCTATGTTCGTTCTGTACCTTTTGGGCTTTATTATTTGGAAACCGTGGAGGCAACAGTGTACAAGAGGATTTCGAGGAAAGCATGCTGCTTTTGTAAGTTTTTAGTTTTAAGTGTTTTTTGGGAAGGGGGTATATTTTTTCAGAGTTTAAAGATATATTAGTTTCTTTAAGGACAGTCAGGTTTTAAGTTGTTCAGTTAAGTGAATGAAAATGATACAAGAAAAACCTGCTTTTGTCCAAAATTTTAAATTTATTCTTCTAATCAACTTGGTATCAGAATATTTTGTGAGAACTCAAAAGTACATAATCACTTTCTTTCCTTTACCCTGTGACATCCTCTGAGTTGTTAAGAATTGTTGAATTAGCCCAAATCAAATAATGTGGAGGAGACGAAAGTAAGGAATAAAAAGAATATCTAGAGTCTTTGTCATTTGCAGATTGGATGAGTATCATCAAATTAGTTGTTATGTTGATTGTAGAAACAAAATAATTCAAAGTTTTATGTATTAAAATGAAAACATATTTCAGGACATGTTTCAGATGTTTGGCTAATCAATTATATTTTTTCATTGATGTATTACGTTATTAAGTATGAAATGTCTGATTTCCTTAAGTACTAAGTTTGCCAGTTGATATCTCTGGCATTTCACTTTGACACTTCTTGTTTTATTTTTATTGTGAAGGTACATCCTCAGTCTTTCAAACACATGGTTTGGCTTGTGATTATCTTTCAAATTTGTTTTTAGAGCAATTTTTGAGAAACCACGGGCAAGTCAAAAATTCGTGTTATTTTCGAATATGAGTTCCATCATGGAACCAGTGCAGCGCAGACACCTTGAAATATCAACGAAGTCTTTGGGAAGGATGTGGCTAATGAACGCACAGTACGTCAATGGTTTGAGAAGTTCTGTTCTGGTGATTTTAATCTTGAAAATGAGCCATGTGGGTGACCTGAGACCAAGTTGGATGATGATGAGCTGAAAGCTGTAGTGGAAGTGAATCCATCTCAACCTATGTGTGAATTAGCAGCAAGGTTTGACATTACTATTCCAACAATATTGGACCATTTGAAACAAATCTGCGAGGTAAAAAAGCTGGATGGATGGGTACCGCATGAATTAAACAAGCATCAGAAGAGAAACAGTGTTGAACCTTGCCTTTCCTTGTTGTCGTGACATAAAGGTGAACCATTTCTACACCATATGATTACATGTGATGAAAAATGGATTCTTTTTGACAGTTGCAAGCACTCGGCACGATGGTTGGATAAAGATGAAATGCTGAAACACAGTCCAAAACCGAATATTCATCAGAAACAGCTAATGGTGTCTGTTTGGTAGTCCAGCACTAGTATTATCCACTACAGCTTCATGAAACCTGGCCAATCAATTACAGCAGCGGTCCCCAACCTTTTTGGCATCAGGGACCGGTTTCGTAGAAGACAGTTTTTCCACGGACCAGGGGTGGGGGAATTGGGTGGTGCGGAGCTCAGGTGGTCATAGCTGGCTCATTTCCTAACAGGCCACGAGACTGGTACTGGGCCATGGCCGGGGGGTTGGGGACCACAGAATTACAGCGGATGTCTATTGCAACCAATTGGATGAAGTGATGGGGATGCGTGCGATTAAGCAGCCAAGATTGGTCAATAGAGATAGGCCAATCCTTTTGCAAGACAATGCTTGACCACATGTCGCACAAACAATGCTGCTCAAACTACAGCAGCTGGACTTGGAAACTCTCTGTCATCCACTGTATTCAGCAGACCTTGCACCAACTGACTACCACTTCTTCCAGGCTTTGGACCACTTCTTGCAAGGAAAATTATTCAGTTCTCAACAAGCTGTGGAAAACGCCTTTCGTGATTTCATTGCCACTTGCTCTCCAGGCTTCTTTGCTGCTGGCATAAACAAGCTACTGTTAAGCTGGCAATACTGCGTCGATAGTTTAGGTGCATACTTTGATTAATTGTACTGCTTCTTGTTTGAGATATAATAAACTACACTTTTGATTTGAAATTGGACATTTCACATTTAATGACCTAATAAAATAATATGCTCATTCTTAGTATTGAAAGAAATGTTACTTTATATAGTGATATATCTTCCTTGTAGAAGTAGAAATTTTGAATTTTTGAGAATGAAGAATATAAAACTGTCCCTTATATTAATCCTTTTAAAAATTCTCTTTCTTTTTTTCACTGTGGTAAAACATATATAACATAAAAATTAACATTTTAACCATTTTTAAATGTACAGCTCAGTGGCATTAAGTACATTCACTTTGTTGTGCAATCATCACCAGTATCCATGTCCAGAACTTTTTCATCATCCTAAACAGAAAGTCTGTACCCATTTAAAATAACTCCTATTTCCCCTTCCCTCTGGCCCCTGGGTACCACTATTTTTTGTGTCTATTAATCTTTTTCTTTTGTATGTACTATTTTTTGTGAGTTAAAATGGTATTCTTATCTAATGAGTACATTCTTGAGAAATGTACTCATTAGATTTTTGTTAAGGGCTCTTCAATAGTTGTTTTTTAGGTGAAGCCTAGAAATGTACACTCATGTGCACACACACATTTAATTTACCAAAAATATGAATATATATATTTTTACTTTGCAAAAGTAATATGTATACATTATAAAAATTATATATACATTGTATTACATGTAGGAATAAATTATATGTATATTAATACATGTACATTGTTGAAAATTTAGAAAATACAGAGGAACAAAAGGAAGAAAATAGATTCTACTATTCGAGGAATAACTGCTGACAATATTTTGGCATACAACCTACCATTCTTTTCGTGTGTATTTTTTATTTTATTTTTTTACAAAAATGGTATTGTACTGTTATATTCTATTTTATAACTTACTTTTTCCACTTAATAGTGTATAATGAAAAACTTTCTGTATAATTTAGAAAGTTTTTCTATAAACTTTCTATAAATTTCCATAATTTTTCAACATGATTTTATTTTTCACTTAATATATTATGAATATCTTTCCATGTGAATAACAAAAGTTTATCATCATCTTTTCCTACTTTATTTAATTAATGTTTTACTGATTATTTCTACTTTTACTCTTTATATAATTAAATAGGAATATCTTTATACTCATCTATAGTTATTTACTTAGAGTAAATTTCCAAAAGCATGATGCTGGGTAAAAGAATAATGTTGTTTTTAAAGCTTTTGATTCTTATTGCTAAATTACCACCTGCAATGGTTGCACTAATTCATATCTTTGTTAGCAGTATGATTAAACCCTCATTAAGCAATAAATATCATGATTGAACCCTTACAAAAATCCCAACATTTGGCAATTTGATAAGTGTTTAATTTGCATATCTAGGTTACTTTTTCATATATTCATTGGATAGTAGAGTTCTTTTGTGTATTGTCTATGTCTTGTCCATTTTTCTACATTGACTCCCTCTTGTTATTGATTTATAAAGGTTCTTTCATAGCATGGGCTCTACTGTTTGAATCTTGTTCTATCTCTTGTCAATTTTGTAACCTTGGACAGGTTATTTAAACTCTTCAGACTTTCAGCAGAGGTAATGTGATAGGTTAGCTGTGTGTATGAAATGAAATCATACTTATATAGCATTAGCACAGTGGTTCTCAAATTGTGGGTCAGGCCCTGAGATCCATTCAGAAGGTTCTTGGGGTCACAACTATTTTCAGGATAATACTGAGATGTTACTTGCCTTTTTAAGTAACCCACTGACCCATCTTTTCCCTACTTATCTGAAATGTTATAATGGTGTTGTGAAAAGGGCATATACTTTGACATTAGACTAACTTGAGTTTTACTTCCAGCTCTTAGGATTAAAAATCCTTCAGCCTCAATTTCTTCATCAATAAAATAAAGATGATAATACCTACCTTTCATTGTTGAATACTTGGCATTAGCTGCTGCTATTATAAATAATAGCTATACTCTTATGGATTGTTTCTGGATTTTTGGTTTTATTCCTTTGAGTTGCATCTGAGTAGTCTTATAATATGAGTTTAATTGAATTTTTTGTTCCATTATCTGTATTTAGTTTGCAGATGCTGAAGGTTACTTTGCTGCTTGCACAACAGATACAACTATGAATAGTTCTTTGGTAAGTGCTTCTTTTCCTGTCAGGAATGGAGCGGGTGGAGTTGAGCCATGGCTGGAAGAACTGAAACATCTCTGATGGCACCACAGCTATATTATGATACAGATATAGCTCAATATTGGGTGCTGGCCATGAGAATTGTAGTTTGATACTTTCTTTCTTCTTTTGGATGCCTGGGGCCTAATGGTAAGCAATTTAGCTACCTCTAAGGAGAGAGGGAAGGGGAAACTGGTTAAGGAGTGAAAATAGTCAAGGACAATCCTTTGTTTCTTACCAGCTCTTTTCGCTTCATGCACATTATTAATTATCATTAAGAAACAAATGTTTTTGTTTGGCACTGAGAATATATAAGCAGATTGTTCTTTTCTTTTTTCCACAAATTTTTTAGGGTACCTAATATGTGTTCAGTACTTGTTCTAGGCTCTAGAGATACAGCTATATTCTAGTTGTGTGTGTGTGGGGGTGTGTGTGTGTGTGTGTGTGTTTGAAAGGGGACAGGTAATAAGTAAACAAATAAAGTAATTAACACATTCACTTATTTTAAGTATTTATACTCTAGTTGGAGGGAGAATATCTAGAAATCTGTCCTTTTTAGACCATCACTATGGCATCTCTTTAAAATGTACTTTTAATGATACTACTTTTCCTTCCAAATGTGACATTTTATCTGAGAAAAATTTTAAAGTTACTCTAAAATTTAATATCAATTTGTGAAGCATTGGTTTAGTGACCTTACTGACAGTACAGTTTTTTTTTTTGTTTGTCTGTTTTTTAGAACTACAGTTGCATGCAGGGTAGGTTACTAGGTACTACAAAGAGTTTCTTTTCTCTGGGATCTTGAGCATTGACAAGATAGTTTAATATTACTTATTACTTGTCTCTATCAGTGCAGAAGGCATAGTTGAGATGGCACCTTACTCTTCTGACTACTATTCTACTAATTCTTGCTATTATCTGTAAGATGGATATGTCAAATTGCTCTATGCCAGATGCTATAATGAAAAGTTCAATATAACAAGAGACTGTGTCTATTTCTGGACCTATTGTCTGTTCATTTACTGAGTATTTTTTATTAGAAGAGTTCTATACCAGGAGTTAAAAGAGTAATCAAAGAAATAAAAAAATTTTTTTCCATTTATTTTGAAGAAACAGCGTAGGTGGAGATTTGTACCTTAAATATAGATCATCTGAAAAACATTTGCAAAAACAGTCGAGGAATTTAGAGCTACCTAAAAATATGGACCTTCGGAGCATGGTTAGACAAACCTGGCTTTAATTCTGTTGTCTACCATTTGGTTATTTTATATCTCAGCTTCTAGAAAAGTTCCTTAAATAGCTATTTTATAAAGTTACTGTGAGGACTAATGAGAAATGTGTTTAACTGCTCTGGACTTGGCACCTAGTACATAGTAACAGCTGATAAGGGGCAGCTTTTTTTTGTTATTATCAGTCATGCAAAGGTTTTCAAGAATTTTAGCTTTTTGTTGAATCTTCTATAATAAGAGTAAGCAATTTAGTAAATATAAACACATGCTATGTATTATCTGTTCATCATTTACCTTCCCCTTTAGACTACATGATCGTTGAGGAAGAGACTGACTTTATTAACCCTTAAATCCCTAGGACCTAGAACAGTGCTTGACATAGTAGGAGCTCATTATGTATTTGTTGAAAGGATGAGTGAAAAGGAATGGGAGAGAATCTGTTAGCTGGAGAGAGACTCTGTTAGCTAAGAGAGAAATCTATTTTTATTGTGTTTAAATATTAGATATCATAGTGTGCCAATGATATTATATTACATTTATAAACTTTAAACTGATTCTTTTCTGTTGTTGTATCTGTGTAGATCAGTAGAGTTTCCTTTTTAAGTCTTGAAAATGCATTGTGGGAAAGTTAATGTTGTTTAAACATGGTGTGAACAACCATGTTTTTGATAGTATCTGTGTCTACATACCATCCATTTAAATTTTAGCCAGTATATTAGCTTTTATACTTCCCGTTTATATTTGTTTCTGTTGCATTCCAGAGTGAACCTTTGTATGTTCCTGTGAAATTTCATGATCTTCCAAGTGAAAAACCTGAGAGCACAAACATCGATACTGAAAAAAGTGAGCAAAACTTAAAATTCCATAACTTAAAAATGGGTAGAAAATTTAGCTTTATTCAAGCCATCTCAAAACTTAGTGAATATGTGAGTTGACTGGAATCACATAGTAGGTTTTCTGTTCCATATGGTGTTAGCTCAACCTGCAGTCTTCTGGAAATTTGACTGGATTGTGAATCTGATATAGTATAATCATTTTTGTATTAATTCAACTGGAAATAATTTCCAAATTCCAGAAATCTCTATGGTTTCATCATAAATATATATTTTTAAATGAACAATATCCTCTTAAACATGCTCTCAAAGACTCTAATAGCAAATTATAGGAGTTTTGCTGGTTCTGTGAATTTAGTGAAGAATGCCAGCTTCAACATAAGGTACATTTTATTCGTATTTTCTCTTGCAAGGAGTGGACCTGTAGAGGAATGTTCTGCATGCTTGCCCAGGAAAATGATTCTAATAAATTGGGTATCCATGAGGAAAAATCAAAATAAAGTTTTATTAGAAATGCTAAAATAATAATCATACTAAAATCCTGAATTAGGCAATTGTGTATATACAGTACACAATTGCAAAAGCCTTGTTTGAATATTGGTCTCATTTTAAGCGCTTTAAAACATTTTTATAGATGAAACTATTTTTTTCTAGTTAACTCTTGAGTGAGCAAAGCTGCCCAAGGTAATATTAACTCTGGTTTTCTTTGACTGTCTTACTCTGATTATAGATGAATTAAATAATATGTGTTTTATCAGTAAATTAAAACTTGTGACTTTTGTTGAAGGGTAAACATTTAATGTTTTTGTATCATGCTTTTCCTTTTAAGCTCCCAAAAAGTCTCGTGTAAGGTTCAGTAATATCATGGAAATTCGACAGCTTCCATCAAGCCACGCATTGGAAGCGAAGTTGTCTCGCATGTCATATCCTACTGTGAAAGAACAAGAATCCTTACTGAAAACTGTGGGGAAACTGACTGCAACTCAAGTAGCAAAAATTAGCTTTTTTTTTTGCTTTGTGGTAGGTCTTCTCTTTATAATATGTTTGGAACTTGAATTTTAAGACAGTGTACATACCAATAATATAGTATTGAAGTATGAACTGATTAGATTGTTTAATTGTAACTTCAAACTCTGCTATCTGACATCATTGGGAGGTTAGAGTATCAAAGTTAGTAAATCCTTGTCATACCTTAAGGAGTTAGAACTCACTAAGTCCTATAACACTTAACTATTCATATATATACATATACACACATGCACACATGTAGTTTGGGAAGTTCTTAAGAATTTGGCATTGCCTCAGGGTCAGAATTATGAATCGTTATTTTATGCTGTTATGTGTATGCAAGGGCTAGTAAATATCCAAATAAGAGTTTACTATATGCATTGGTTTCTCCAAATAGATGTTTTTGTGGTTTAATATTAATTTGTGTAAATAAGGTCAAGTATTATTTTAGCAAGTACTCATAGTAAATATTTCTACAGAATTTCTTATGGTGGTGTTTGTAGCTTCTTTATTATTTTAATACAGAAACTGAAAAATGTGCTTAAGGTTTCACATAGAATAATGATAGAGTAAATAAAGTATTGTTATTTTGGGCTGAACTGGGATTAGAGACTTGTCTGAGTTAGTGAGAACTCTAAAGTATAGAATTTAATAAATGAATTTTGGTGCTATTTTATGTCAATATCATTGGAAGTAGCCTAATCAAAGGTTGTTTAATATGAGCCTTTAAAATTCAAATTTATACCAAATATTTTAAAACACTAGATAATGTAATGCTAATGTCAGTATTATTAGCCTAATTATAAGGTTTTTTTACTTCATGATTTTGCCTCCCATATTCATTGAATAGCCCATTTTTCTCCATCCCCTGATGGAATAGCCTCTACTTTAGTGATAACTTGATTAATATATTCTGCTATGCAAATTGAAATAAAATCTTTGGGAGTTGTAATATGATAATTACATATGTAATTAAAAATAGATTAAAGGCTCATATATTTGGATTATGTTATTAGTTGTGGTTTCTGTTTGCTTGTTTTAAATGAGCGTAAGGCAGGACTCAAATTTATTAGTTATATGCTACCCAGTTTTCAAAGGAGACATGTAAGAAAAGCATCTATAATTGACCCTTGAACAATGTGGAGGTTGGGGCACTGATGCCCATGTAGTCAAAAATCCATGTGTAACTTTTGACTCTTCCAAAATAATATATAAGCTACTAATAGCTTACTGTTGATTGGAAGCCTTACTGATAACATAAACAGTTGATTAACACATATTTGGTATGTAATATGTATTATATACTGTATTCTTACAATAAGCTATATAAAAGAAAATGTTATTAAGAAAATCATAAGGAAGAGAAAATATATTTACTATTCCTCAAGTGGAAGTGATCACAAAGGTCTTCATCCTTGTCATACTCACATTGAGTAGGGTGAGGAAGAAGAGGGGTTGCTCTTGCTGTCTCGGGGTGGCAGAGATGGAAGAAAATCTATGTATAAGTAGATCCATGTAGTTCAAACTCATGTTGTTTGATGATCAACTGTATATGGTAAAAGTTAAAACAAGGGTGAAAAGATAAGAGCCAGATTAAATGGGTAAATGGGGTGGGAGCTGGCTGTGGAATATGATGATTATATCAGGAACTTAAGTTTAAAAGAAAAAAGCTACTTCCGGTGAGCACACAACTCATCTGTAGGCAAAATGGGAGGAAGGCAAAAAGGAGAACCTGAGTTATGCAGTTCATTGTCTGTGAAAAGGAAGTATCTCCCTTCCTTGGATAAAACAAACTTTTTCCTAACTTAAAACTCTGAGAGAAATGTATTAGATAAGTGCTTGTGTAATAAAGCACTATTCTTTATAGCAGACTTACAGAAATGTGCAGATAATAGCTTTCTTTTTAAGAAGTATTTTTTGAAATTATAATAAAATATATTAATACATAACATAAAATTTACCATTTTGATCATTTTTAAGTGTACAGTTAGTGGCATGAAGTACATGGCCATCATCCCATCCATCCACAGAACTTTTTTCATCTTGAAAAACTGAAACTCTATCCATTAAACAGTGACTCCCCATTCCCGTTTTCCCTAGTGCCTGACAACCACTGTTCTACTTTCTGTTTCTATGAATTTTACTACTCTAAGTACCTCATATAAGTGTAATCATACAGTATTTATCTTTTTGAGACTGGCTTATTTCACTTAGCATAACGTCCTCCAGGTTCATCTGTGTTGTAGCATGTGTCAGAATTTCCTTCCTTTTGAAGGCTGAATAATATTTCATTATATGGATATACCACATTTTGTTTATTCATTCCTCTGTTCTTAGACACTTTGGTTACTTCCACTGTTAATAGCCTTTAAAAAAGATCAACCTGCAATACATTGTGAAAGCAGAAAGCTATGTTACTCTTTGGTAAATGCTTTTCTATGGCAAGTTAGAGTAATACAGTCCAGATGTACAGTTGGCTCCCTGTATCTATGGGTTCCACATCTGTGGATTCAGTCAACTGCAGATCGAAAATATTAAAAAATAAATAAATAAATAAAAACTAACAATACAACAATAAAAATAATATGAATTAAAAAAACAATACAGCATAACAGCTATTTGCATAGCATTTACATTGTGTTAGGTATGATAAGTAATTTAGAGGTGATTTAAAGTATACAGGAGGATGTGCATAGGTTATATGCAAATGCTATGCCATTTTATATCCTTATAAAATAAGGATACTTGAGTATCTGTGGATTTTGTTATCCCAGGGATGGTGGGGTCCTGGAATCAGCCTTTGTGGATACTGAGGGACGACTAGCTTTTTGGAAACCTAACTTAATAGAGTGATAAACTTAGATAAGATTGAGAGCAGTGCTGTTCAATAGAAGCATAACATGAGCCTCAAATGCAAGCTACACATGTAGTTTTAAATTTTCTAGTGGAAATATTTTTAAAAAGATAAAAAGAAACAGGTAATACTATATTTGTATTTAACCTGCTATATGTAAAGTATCATTTCAACATGTTATCAATATAAAAATTATTAATGAAATAGGTTACGTTTTTTTAATACCAAAATCTTCTAAATCCAGTGTGTATTATACTTAAAACACATTTCAAGTCAGACTAGCCAATTTCAGTTACTCAGTAGCCACATGCGGCTAGTATCTAATGTACTGGAAAGTGTAGGTCAAAGGAGTTAATGATTACTGTATATGCCGGGCCTCTTTGCATATCTTTTGCCTTATTAGGATTAATGGTGTTTTCTTTTTTTTTTTTCTGTAAAATATAATTTAAGTGAAAGTGGTTTTATCAAGAATACCTCTTTTTATTTTGAGATAGGATCTCACTTTGTCACCCAGGCTGGAGTGCAGTGGCGCAATCATAGCTCACTGTAATCTCAAATTCCTGGGCTCAAGCAATCCACCTG
Source organism: Daubentonia madagascariensis (assembly GCA_023783475.1). Lineage (NCBI taxonomy): Eukaryota > Metazoa > Chordata > Mammalia > Primates > Daubentoniidae > Daubentonia > Daubentonia madagascariensis. The sequence goes on along the minus strand of JAKFHU010002088.1, from coordinate 71,342,312 downwards.
TCTCAGCCTCCTGAGTAGCTGAGACTACATGCACATGCCACCATATCTGGCTAATTTTTAAATTTTTGTAAAGATGGGGTCTCACTATATTGCCCAAACTCTTGGCCTCAAGTGATCCTCTTGCCTCAGCCTCCCAAAGTGCTGGGATTACAGGCATGAGCCACTGCACCCAGCCAAGAATACCTCTTATTATATATCCAAGGAAATGAAATCGGTATCTTGAAGAGATGTCTGCCCCTCCATGTTTATTGCATAGTATTCACTTGGCTATTGCCAAGATATGGGAACAACGTAAGTGTCAGATGGATAAAACAAATGTGGTATCTATACACAATGTAGTATTATTCAGCCATAAAAAAAGAAGGAAATCCTGCCATTTGCAACAACATGGATAAACCTAGAAGACATTATGCTAAATGAAATAAGCCAGACACAGAAAGACAAGTACTCACAAATATGATCTCACTTATATGTGAATCTAAAAAAGTTGAACTCCCAGAAACAGAGAATAGTATGGTGGTTGCCAGGACAAGGGGTGGGGAAATGGAGAGGTGTTAATCAAAGGGTACAAACTTTCAGTGATAAGATGAGTAAGTTCTGGGGACTAATGTATAGCATGGTGATTATACATCATAATACTGTATTATTTACTTGAAATTTCATAAGAAAGCAGATTTTTAAGTGTCCTCACTACCCCACACACATACAATGGTAACTGGATGATGGCTGTGCTAATTAATTTGACTGTGGTAATCAGTGTACGTGTGTGTGTATATGTGTGTGTGTGTATATATATATGTATATCTCACATCATGTTGTACACCTCGAACGTACATAATTTTTGTCAAGTAAATATCTTTTTAAAAAGGATATCTTTTGTGATAATTTAAAAATGAATTACCACTCATGAAATAATGAAATATTAATTATTTGATATAATTATTAGTAAGTGGTTGTTCTCAACTCTGAAATAATGAAGGGAGATGTATGGATAATTTTTATTGGAGGGTAGTGAGAGGGGTCTTCTTTTGTGATGAAGGCTCCTTGGAAATAAGAGCCAGAGGATGAAGTTTGGGGAGAAGTAGACAATGGGAAGGTCATTCTGGAAAGAGTTCATAGTTAATGAAGAATTCTTAAGATCTTTGAATGCCTGTTACCTAAGTGTTCTATTTTTATTTGTTTACCTTGCATTAGTAGGGACCAGTGAGATTGTTTGGAAAATGAGCACAATATTTAACTATTAAAGTAATAAGAGAAGTAGGTCAATAGAGCTAACTATCACCCTATCAGCATTATCTGTTCTTAGAGAAAGTCTCCGAAAGATAATTAAGGGCAGAGTCTGCCTCTTTTCTAGCACTTCAACTACAGGCAGATTGTGGCTCCTATTGCCATATATGTTTGATATTTCCCATTTCACCAGTTGTTATCGCATTTTCTTATTTGGATAGGCGAGTGAAATCATGTAGGAAGTGAGAGGATCGCAAATGGAATCAGAACCACTTTGCCACAGTCTCTCTCTGGCTTAGGCTTGAGTATGGTATCGACTGACTGGACACTACTAGACTCTCAGCCATCTGCTGCCTTCTGGTAGTGCTCCACGATCATGTGTCTATGCTGCTGCTTTGCAGTGTCAATGCCAATAAACATACTATGCACTTAGCTACTGAGAGAGATCGAGAGATGTCCCTCTCTTAATAGAGACAAGTCATTCTTCAGTGGAAAAACTCTCAGTCTGTATAAGTAAGAGAGACACCAAAAACAATTAGACTAGCAGTTAGTTTACTTTAATTGACCCAGCAGTCCACTTCTTGGTATATACTTTCATGGCACGTATGTGCATATGCACCAGGTGGCATGTACTAGAATTAGAATGTTCATAGCAGCATTATTTGAAATAGTAAAAAAGTGCTCATCCACAAAAAAATGTATGAATTATCAGTGAAAATAAATGAATTTTGGACACACGCACACCATCCTTCATCAAAAGAAGTCTTATTTCTTATTCCCTAAATCAAAGTAGGTACAGGATTAGACATATAAGAATATCCTAACCTAGAAGAGCAGAAGAGAAGAAAGGGAAAAAAAGTCCTCATAGGTAGAAAACTTCCTTCACTATATCCAAAGTTATAAGAATTCTTTGGGTTGTGTCTCTAAACTGAGAATCAGAAAAACAATCATAATCAGTAAATTCACAGTTTTCATAGGACATTTCTAAATTTCCAAAGTGAATATAGGCTTTTATCTGTCAGTCTAGCTAGCTAGCTGGTTCCATCCATCTCCGTGGACATCATCTGATTTAATAGAGTTCTCATTATGCTGTATTCATCTGTACATATTTTAATGTTTGAGAATCTTCCCAAAGTTAAATTTGATTTAAATAAACTTAAGAGTGCCAGCAGTACTTGGACAAAGCAAATTTTATTCGATTTTGTCTTCATTTTTTAAAAAACCTGAACGCTAATTATTAACCAACTATTGTTAATTTTTTAAGGGAAATTGGGTAGCAAGATCTTAGGTCTGATTATAAATATTTGTCCTTTTGGGGGGCCTGTGATTTTTTTCAATACAAAGCAGTTTTTAAAACCTCTTGTGATAACAGTGTTTAGGACAAAAACAAAGGTGGGGGACTATAAATTGTAATGACAGATGTAAACATGTCTTTCATTTAGGGTTCACTCTGTTTTCTTTTTCTTTAGTGGTTTTTGGCAAATTTGTCATATCAAGAAGCACTTTCAGACACACAAGTTGCTATAGTTAATATTTTGTCTTCAACTTCTGGTAAGGAATTTGTCTTCAAAATTTGCATTATAAGTCAATGTATGTATTTCTGTTATATATGTGTGTACATGTGCAAACATTTTTATCTTGTTACAACTTACATTAGTTCTAATGTACATTAGTCTGTTATAACTGCCTCTTAGTCTTTATATAGTCATGTTCCACATAACGACTTTTTGGTCAATGATAAACCACGTATACCATGGTGGTCCCGTGAGATTATAATACCATATTTTTACTCTAACTTTTCTATGTTTGGGTACACAAATACTTACCATTGTGTTACAGTGGCTTATAGTATTCAGTACAGGTATATGCTGTACAGGTTTGTAGCCTAGGAGCAATAGGCCATACCATATATCCTAGGTGTATTGTAGGCTGTACCATCTGGGCTTGTGTAAGTACACTCTATGATGGTTGTTGCGCAAGGACGACATCATCTAATGACACATTTCTTAGAATTTATCCCTGTTGTTAAGCATGACTATAGTTTCATGCCTTAGCCTGTGCTATTTATGTTCCTTCAAATACTTCACAGTATTTTTTATATAACAATATATTAAAGTATTATAGGCTGGCCCTTTGTACTGTAGTTGTCTTTCCCTTCACATACCCTTTCCAAAGATCTTTTTCTAGACCCTTTGGCTAAATGTAATTGCTTATTTCAGAACTGTAATTTGCCCTATGATAGGTGTTTTATATTTAAGATTAAATCACTTTCCAAATCTGGAAAATAAAAGAAGTATTTTTGAAGCTGTAAAAATAACTGTAGCACACAGGCTTGATTATGATGAGGTCAGAATGTTACTCTGAATCCTCGATTTAACTCATTAGTTTAAAATAAATAGAACTATACTTGATCTGTAAATAAACATGGTTTAATTTAGAAGCTGTTTTTATATATGAACTTTGAACATTTCAGCCTAGGTAACTGCAGTCTTATTCTTAGTTATTTAAGAATGACAAAAAATAGTTTAAAAGTTAGGTATACAATTTACTTATTTAAACAATGAAGTTGGTAGTAAACAACGTTGACAGTATTTAAGCTCATGTACCTTCTTTCATCCTTTTCTCCCCATAGGACTTTTTACCTTAATCCTTGCTGCAGTGTTTCCAAGTAACAGTGGAGATAGATTTACCCTTTCTAAACTATTAGCTGTAATTTTAAGGTAAGAATGTAGCGTAATAGCTAGTTTACTCTGCTTGAAAATATGATGTTAAATTTCTGGTAGCAGTACAGGATAGTTTATATTATAAAAGCGAAGGAAGATGAGGATAAAAGTAGGCTTTAAATGGACATTATGCTACTCAACCCTGCATCACATCCTGGACTAGTTTTCTAAACCTTCGTAGGTAGGATAACCAGATGGAAGGACCCCAAGGCAGCTTTGGTTCCTATTCATGTGTTTGCAGACTTACTAAGTATTGTACTGATGTTCACATTTTATTTAATGTGGCAGCTTAATCCTCATAATCTCCCAAGTTTTTATTTCCTTTGCCTAAGACAAGTTCCCCTTTTTGTTTTGATTTTGATTTCTCCTTCTCCTCCTCCTCCTAGAAATCTAACATGCAGTCTTCTCTAATTATCTAAGCCTCAGGTGCTCTTTCAGTAACTTTCTGTATAATTCATTTGATAATCTTGCACTGCTGCATAACATCAGTATTGTTGATAACTATATTTACATCTTTTATTTTTATTTAACTTGTTTATGTTTGCCTAGTCTTCTCTACTGGATTGCAAACACTTGAAGGCCAAAGCCTTATTTTAGATTTGTGTCACCAAAGGCCTAGCATAGGGCTTTGCCCATAGACAGTACTCAAAAAAGATGCGTTGGTTTGATAAAGTTGTTATTTTTGTGAGAGAAAATCAGAGAAGGTAGCAGAATGATTGAATGGAGACAGTAGTGTTTCGTAGCTATCAGAGCTGGGATTGAATAAGAGCTCTGCTGTTTGCTCTTAGGTAGTTGCCTTAAACTCTGAGAGGGTTTCCTAGTTGAAGAAATGATAATATTATCTACTTTGCAGCCTGGCTTTGAAGTTTGGAGGTAATATCTGTAAAGTGACTATCGTAAAGACTGGTACTTGGCAATCATATAAAACGGGTGGCCCTTATTATTATGTGTTTTTCTCTTTTAGATATGAGGGTAAATTAACCATGGTAGTTTCAATGGGTAGTCTGGTTGACCCAACTAATTTACCATTTAGACTTTATGGCCACTAGGGATTTATTCTTTTGCATGGTTGGCTAATGTTTTAGCCAAGCAAATTTTTGCATTAGGGAAATACATTATATTTGTATTGGGGAAGTAAATGAGGTTTTATTTAACTTTATTCAAAATAGGTGCTAATTTCTAACTTTTCTTTGTAATATTTAATAAAGACTTGATAAAGAAGGAAATGGATATAAAATATTGAACTTGCAAGTGTTTTGACAGAGTACACTACTCCTTATTAAAGTAGGTCTAGAACAGAGGTTGGCAAACTAAGGTAGGCCAGCTGCTGGGTTTTGTAAATAAAATTTTACTGGAACACAGTCACTCTCATTCGTTTGCAAATTGTCTGTGGTGGTCTTAGCACTAAGAGGCAGAGTTGAATTGCAGCAGAGACCATATGGCCTGCAGGTTTAAAATATTTACTATCCGTCCCCTTCAAAAAAAAAGTATTACTTAAAAATTTTTTGCATATGTTCTTAAGAATTATATATTAAACATTGTTTAATACTTTGTTTTGCATTGCTTTTACAATGAAATTCAATTTCTGAGGACATAAAAAGAATTTGACTTAGCAACAATCTTGAAGGAAATCTCCTAAGAAATCTCGTTTTATTAATTGAGAGACAAAAAAGAGTGTGGCCTTAAGCCAAGCAACCTAGAATTCATTCCTGCCTGCATCATTACTGGTTTTGAGATTTTGGGCAAGTTTCTTACCTCTCTGTGCCAATTTCCTCATCTGTAAATTGGGAATAATGATAGGATTTGTCTCATAGGAGGTTAGGAGGATTTAATGAGTACTTCTAAAGTACTTGGAACAATGTCTGAAACACAACAGGCGCTCAATATATTTAGCCATTATCATCATCATCTAAATGGGGACAAAACACCTGGTATATTCTAGTATATTGTGGGTACTCAATGAATAATAGCTGAATCTGATTTTGAACAGTGATTATTACAGAAAATTTTGATGATTTAATTGAAGGGTATGAATATTTAATGTGAGAACTATATTTGACTTGTGATGACATCATTCTGTAAGGGAAAAAAATATTCTTTTCCATATTCTTCTCCCATTGCCACCCTGATCTTTCTGATCAGTAGGTGAGATAATTAGACTGATTTTTTAAAAATTAGAAATATTTCTTCTGCTTGAAAAATATATAGAATTTACACAATGCGTAGAATTAGAAAGACAATGTAAGCTCCCTGGGAAAAGGGCTGTCTTGTTCACTGCTGTAACCTAGTGCTTTGCTCATATTAAATGCTCAGTAAATAATGATTAAATGAATGACCTCTGATATCTCTACATCCTTAATTCAGTCTTACTTTTATCCACTAACATCATGGGATTAGTGAAATTATTTAAGTATGTAAGTATAGTTTTACTGTTAATTTAGATTTTGCCAGTAAGCAAAAGTAGTGCCATTGCTAGGTTTACATAGGTTTAATATATTTATATTTCCAAAAGAAAGATTAGAAGAGGGATGGCAAGCTGGTAAATTTGTTCCTAATTGAAAGGTAGCAGATAACATAGCACATGAGAACACTGGATTCTGGGGCCAGGCTGCCTGCATTTCAGTCACAGCTATGTGATCTTGTTCAAGTTACTTCACCTCTTTGTGTGTTAGTTTTTATGTGTAAAAGGGGAATGGCAATAATAATACGTCCTTATAAGGCAATATTGTGTATTTTGTGAGGATTAAATGAGTTAATACAAGTATAACACTATACTATATTGATAATATTGTTGGCTATTATTAATGAAATCACAAAATTCTTTGTTTTACCCAAAGTTGAGATTAGTCTTGATTACTTGTAAATAATTTTTATCTTTATGATTAGCCTTTTATAGAATTGATTATTTTGCTCATCAGTAATTACTGTTATTCTCATAGCATTGGAGGTGTTGTACTGGTAAACCTGTCAGGGTCTGAAAAATCTGCTGGAAGAGATACAATAGGTAAGTACCTGACTCTGCATTCTCTCTTTTAGAGTATACAAGAAATTTTCGTGTGTATTTTTATGTGTGTGTGTGTGGGTGTGCACATACACACATACACATCAGGTGGGCACTAACAGTGTCTTTTTTTTTTTTTAAATAAAGATTTTTTTAGCGTAGAGATGGGGGTCTCACTCTTGCTCAGGCTGGCTTTGAACTCCTGACCTCAAGCGATCCTCCCTCCTCAGCCTCCCAGAGTGCTAGGATTACAGGCATGAGCCACTGCACCTGGCCCTAACAGTGCCTTTTTGAAACCTTTTTCTTTGGAAATAATGTAAAAAAAATTCATGAATAGTTTACAGAATTCTCACATAGCCTTCACCCAGATTCTCCAAGTGTTAACAACTTATGTAACTATAGTACAGTTATAAAAATCAGGAATTAACATTGATTATAATACTGTAGTCTATAGAGCCTTTTTCAAATTTTGCCATATTTTTAAACTAATATTCTTTTTCTGGTCCAGGATCACTTGTTGCATTTAGTTGTCATGTCTCCTTAAATCCCTTTAATCTGGAGCTGTTCCTCAGCCTTGTTTTATCTTTTATGAACTTGATACTTTTGTAGGGTACCGTCCAGTTGTTTTGTAGAATGTCCCTCAATTTGGGTTTGTCTGACATTTCCTTATGGTTAAATTAAGGTGGTGCATTTTTCTTAAAAATTTCATGGAAGTGGTACTGTTTTCTGATGGGTGCCTTATACCAGAAGGTACATAATGTTGACTTGTTCCATTACTAGCGATGATAATTTTAAGATGGTGTCTGCCAGGTTGCTCCAGTGTAAAGTTACTAATTTTTCCCTTTGTAAGTAATTAGCATCTTGCAGGAGATACTTTGAGACTATACAAACTTCCTATTACTATTATGTTAATATTTTCACCCACTAATTTTGTCTTTCACTCCTGATTCTTGCCTGAGACAGTTACTACTATGGTGAACACTTAGGTTTTGTTTTGGCTTAGATTTAACCAAAACAAAGGTAATCAGAACTTAGCTTAATGGATTCCCTTTGGATACTTCTTTAGATATTTGAAATTTATTGAATAGAACAATGCTTTCTAAATTATTCCTAGTTACTGCCCAGTGAGCTGTGCCTTGAACCACCTTACCTTTCTCACTCAGAACAGCTTTGTGTATATAAAACACTCTGTGTGTGTGTGTGTGTGTGTGTGTGTGTGTATACACATATATGTGTGTATATATACACATTATATATATATAATGTATATATATGTATATATATACACACACACACATATATTTATACAAGCTGCTTGCATTTATACAGGCTGCCTGCCTCTCTCTCTATGTTTATATATATATATTTATATATATATTAAATATTTATATTTATATATATAAATGTGTGTATATATATGTATAAATATGTGTGTATATATATTTATATATTTATATATAAATACACAAATATATGTGTGTATATATATTTATATATGTGTATATATATGTGTGTATATATAAATATACACATAGAGAGAGAGAGAGGCAGGCAGCCTGTATAAATGCAAGCAGCCTGTATAAATGTATATATACACACACATATATGTGTGTGTGAAAGATTTTGTTGACAGGCTTTTTTTTTTGCTTTTAAAAAAAGGTTGAAAATAATAAAAAGTAGATTTAGTCAAACATTGGTCTTTTAAATAATTGATTAAAGTATTTAGTATGGTCACTTGGCAGAAGAACATTATTTAGCTGTTTTAAAAGACTTAAATGTTTTTGAGGGTGAGTTAATAAAGAGAATCAGTATTTATTATTCATGTACTATGATCGGTGTATTATGTTAGATATTTTGGAACCTTAAAAAGTATAAATCACATGTTTGCAGTTTTTAAGGAGTTCTTGGTGTGAAACAATATGAGATTTGCAAAATCAAACCACTATAGATTAAAATAATGCCATATTTAACCTTAGTAAATATGATTGTCTAATGCAGGAGACAAGTAGGGTGGAAACTCAGTAGAGTAGAAAGGACACTTTGTGAAAGAGGTGGGACTTTAACAGAGCCTTGAAGATAGGGGTGGTAGTGGAATATATATTAAGAATGAAATATGGGGGTAAAGAAAATAATATAAGCAACAGCTTAGTAATGAAAGAAGCATTTGTTAAGTTGGACAGTGCCAGGTGTCAAAATTGTTTAGGTAGGGAAAAATAGAAAGTATATATTTCAAAATTAAAAGCGAAGTGTTACTTATGAGTTTTTATTATAATAACATGTATAGGTTTGGTTAGGTCATTGAGGTGAATGCTTTTCCATTTATTAACACATTAAACGCCTTCATATACTCCTGGAAGACATAGATGGGGTCATTATATATCTTTTTATCATTATAAAGATGATTTTTATATCATTATATATCTTTTCATTTTTGTATACTCATTTCTTACAGTAGTATCTGACACATTATTAGATTTTAAGTGTGTATTAAATGAGTTAATAATGAATGGATGTTTTAATCAATGTTGATTTTTACAGGTTCCATTTGGTCTCTTGTTGGAGCCATGCTCTATGCTGTCTACATTGTTATGATTAAGAGAAAAGTAGACAGAGAAGATAAGTTGGATATTCCAATGTTCTTTGGTAAGAATATGTTTAACTTGTGAGGCTATGTACTCTAAATGATTAACTTAGGGTTTTATTTTTGTTTTTTGGAGGGAATAAATAGGGAACCCTTTTTCCCCCTGCATATGATTCTTTAAAACTGTTTAAAGATTATGAAGTCCAGTCGCAATGTCTTTCTCTTACTTTGTCCTGCATTGTTGTGCATCTATGAGGGAATGCCCATTCCCTCACTATGAGTTACAGAAAAAAACTCCTAACACCTTTTTCACATTAATGTTTTCAGCCTGTGAATCAGATATTTTCCTTATTGACATGACAGAGTTATGCTATTATAAGCATGTGAGAGTTTACCTGCTGTATTATACATTTTGCCATTTTTGAATTGTTGGAATCATAGGTTTGGGGGAACTGCCCCCAAATGGTATGTATAATACTGTTCCAGTCTATGTTCTTATTTTCATTAAAAATTGTGGGCCATTTAAAGGCTTTCCATTTGCATTTTATCGTTAAGACTCAGAATCTTTTATAACATAGATTCTCAAATTACCCAATTATAGTTTTTGGCATCAATTCTTAGATTTTGGTAAATAAAATACCTAATATGATTTATAAATTCTCCTTTGCCTAAAATCAGCTCAGTAAAGAACTTATGGTATCTGTAGGATTACAAAAGAAGAGCACGCTGATAAGATGTCTTCCTAAAGATATCTGAATATAAATAGATAAAGAAGCCTGGTGATGAGAGTTCAAAGTGCAGCTTACAGGGAGTCAGGAGGTTTATCTCATACTCATCTGAAATATGGGGAAATTGGGCTAGATGAATGGCTTCTAAACCGTGATTTAGGGAGTACACAGGGTCTTGGGAATATTGGGAAGAGGTAGAGTTGCATGCAGGGTTCTGGTTCTTGGACCTAAAGATTAACAAAAATAAAATGTTTGAAAAGCCACTAGACTGAGTGATTGCTTGAATGCCTTTCAAGTATAGAATTTAAGAAATATACCTTAACAATGAAGATAATTTTAATGATGTCTTATTTTAGAGTCATAAAAAGTTCCATTCAGAATGGAATGAAATGCTAATTTTTTTGAGTATTAGAGATAAATGACTAGGTCAGTGGCACTTTTTTTTTAAACATTGGCAACTTGCAAGAAAAATTGCTTACTCTTATTAGAGAGAGTGTGTATAGACATTTAACTTGTATTGGTTCTGTTCATATGTGATGTGATATGTAAAGCAATATTGATCTGCCCTGGGCTTTAGAGTAGACAGGATTTGGAGAAGAAGAAGTTAGGATTGGGATGTGGGGGGCTCTTGAGGCAAGGGAGTGTAAGCAGAGGCATAACAAGAAACAGTGAGTAGATCTGAATGATTATGCCGGGACTTCACTTTAGGGAAGAACAGGAAGGTATGTGGTGCTAGATTCTGGGGGCTCTGGGGAATAGGCGAAGTCATTTGGACTTTTGTCCCTAGGTCAAAGGTGGTTAATTTTTGTGGAATTTCATAGATCATCACCTCAGGGGCCAGAAAATAGATTTGGTTCTTGATAATGCCAAATTTTGGTGTTTTTTTTTTTTTTTTTTTGAGACAGAGTCTCTCTCTGTTGCTCCAGGTAGAGTGCAGCGGTGTCATTATAGCTCACTGTAACCTCAAACTCCTGGGCTCAAGCGATCCTCCTGCCTCAGCCTCCTGAGTAGCTGGGACTACAGGCGCACATCATGACACCCGGCTAATTTTTCTATTTTTTAGTAGAGATGGGGTCTTGTTCTTGCTCAGGCTGGTCTCGAACTACTGAGCTCAGGCAATCCTCCCACCTCAGCCTCCCAGAGTACTAGGATTACAGGCATGAGCCACCACATCCAGCCTTGGTGTCTTAATTAGAATTACTTTTTAATGTTATTTAAGCATTTTAGGTCCTTAGTCCCTTTTGTATGTGTCCTTTTGTTTTTTTATCACTAGATGTCCTAAGTTGGGTTCCCTAAAGCAGGATACGAGACAGGGATTTGCTGTGGGTGTTTTACTGGTTCTCTGAAGGAAAAACTTGTAAGGGAGTGAAGGAAGCAGGATGGAGAAGGAGAAAGAACCGCGTGGCAGAGGGAGAGCAGGTAATATGTCTAGGATGCCTCTGAATTGTCCTGGCCTTAAGCCATTAGGGCTTGCACCATGAGGGCTGGCCTTGTGAATCCTCCATCAGTTAGTCGTGGGCTGCAGAGGGTGTGGAGTTGTGAGGGTGGGAACTTTCTGGGGAAGACAGATTTGTTTGCTCTCCAAAGACAGTTCTTCAGAGAAGCGGGTGGGGGCAGCTGTGAGTCTTTAGCAGCAGATGAAGAGTGGGTGCTCCTGCCCTGTTAAGAAGATTTAACTAGGCGTCCTAAATACTGGTTTATTATTTAGGTGATGTAGCAAGTATAAAATATATATCTACTGTAATTTAATTTTTTTCAAGAAAGCTCTATAGTTACCTCATGGATTTCATAGTAGATTTGTGATGTTAAACTGCATAGAAAGTGCAACAAAAATTACTACACAAGTGTAATCTTTTTTCTTTATGGTCTTTATGTTCACATGTATATAGTCATTTATAAACTTAATTTCTATAATAATAACAGCTAACTTCTATTAAGTACTTAACTATGTGCCAGGTACTATGATATGTTTTATAAGTGTTTCCTCTAATCTTCCCAGTAACCTAATTAAATATCATTTTCTATTTATAGATTGGAAAACTGAGGCTTGAAAGAGGTTCTGCATCTTGTATAAGGTGCACACTGCTAGTGAATTGTAGAGCTGGGATTGGACCCAGGGCATTCAGACTGTAGAGCACACACCTTTGAACCACTACATGGATAGCTTTTCTTTATAAGTAATTAGCCTGTACTTAGTTCATATGTTGAATAACTATTTGTGCATATATGTTATCTCACCAACTAGCTAGAGCTCTTGGAAGGCAGAAAATTTTATTTTCTTTGGAATCTTCCTCCATTATTCCCAGCATAGCATAGGTGTTTTGAGCATAAATATGAGTTGAATCAGAGAGCAAACCATTCATTTCCTCAAAATTAATTTAGGCTGAATACACAAATGTGTACATACCAGTTATTTCTTTAAGTTCTAGGACACTATGTTATCAGTAGCTAAGGTTAATAACCCTTCTTGTTGAATTGTCTTAAGTGGTTTATTCCACAGTAGTTGCTCCCGTACAGGGGAGATAATTGAACCTTGACTCAGTGATCACCAGTTGCTTGATGCAGTTTTTTCTGGCATTTAGCTATTTACCGAACTGACTTAAAAACAAACCAATAGAAGTTCTAGTTAAGGAAACCTGTTGGAGCCTTTTGTGCAAAATCTAATGCTTTCTAATTATAGAGTTAACAAGGTTGGAAAATTGAAATAAATCACAATTTTAACTTTTGTCCCTTTTATACACGTTCAGGTTTTGTAGGTCTGTTTAATCTGCTGCTCCTGTGGCCAGGTTTTTTTTTACTTCATTATACTGGATTTGAGGACTTCGAGTTTCCCAATAAAGTGGTATTAATGTGCATTATCATTAATGGCCTTATTGGAACAGTTCTTTCAGAGTTCCTGTGGTTGTGGTATGTACTGTTTATTCTCTTATTAGTTATTAGTCTTCAGTTTATTGACTTTTGGATGGTTTAAGCATTTATATTTCTTCTGTCTGCTGATGGCCCTCTTGTGCACTCCCCACCACATACACACACACACACACACACACACACTCACTCTCAGTCACTTATAATTGAATACATTAAATTGAATACATTAAAGTGTTAACAAATGAAAGTAATCATTATCTAATGGACATCCAGACTTAAGAGATGTGTATGCCAAGTATGACTGCATGGGTTCTAAGTGAGAATCTAGGGGACTTTGCTTATTTAAGAGGCTTTGGAATATCTGGTTGGTTGTTCATAGGCTTTTTTGTTTTGTTTATTCTCAGGACCTTTCATGTGGGTGAGCCAGATATGTAAACCATAAACTGATTCATTTGAGATGTTAACATACTTTGATATGTTATAATATCAAATATATTGATATGTGATAAGCTTAAAATAATTTAAAGACAATATCATGTATGGGGTTTGAGAAATCTTTCAAATATAAATCTCTATATTTGTCCTATTTCCATCTAATAGGAACTTAAAATGAAATACAAATTGTACTTAAACTCCTAAGTGAATTTTATTACATAGTAATTGAGACTATTAACTAGTTTTCCTTTGCAAAAGACTGCAACAGAAGTAGACTTTTTCATGAAGTCTTCCTCAATGCTGTGCCTCTGCTCCTCCCCACTTCCCTGTCCAGTGAAGGAAATATCTCTATTTTCTTGATATCCTCCATATTTACTCCCTTTGTAGTACTTAAAGATTTACTTTATATTGTAGTAATTTATGTATTTATCTAAACTCCTTTGCTAATCTAAAACTCTTTGATATCAATCCACTTACTCATTTTTTCATCTTTCATTACATATATTTTAGATGCTCAGTTTTTTTTTAACCTAAAATATTAATAGATGACAAAAGGAGTCAGCCATCAGCTAAACTGGGAAAAGCTGGATTAAGTCAAACAGGTTTTCTAATTCTACCTCTCACATTTTTAGTGTAGTACTTTGCATGGTGAATATCCAAGAATATATGCTGTATTTGACCCCTGACTCCTCTTTTCATAGAGCAGCTCATGAGTAGTGGGAACCACTAGTACTTGAGTTCCTTTTACCTCATCAGTGAAGACTAATTGTCCAGGCTCCAGTGATTACTTCTGGTGACACTTTTTCAAGAGATAGCCCATTTTATTGCAAGACAGCATTAAATTCTAACATATATACTGAGCTAGAATTTACTTACCTATAACTCCTATGGATCTGTAGTCCTAATATATACATTATGGTGTTATCTTGGCTTATAATTCATTTTCTTCATATATACCCAAATGATTAGTCTTTGTAAATGACTTGTCTATCTCTGTTTGATGTAATATTTTCCTTCAACTAAACAAAATCATATGCAGATTGATATTTTAAAATTTCATACCAACATTGATAGTTCAAGGTGGAAATAAAATGAAGAGCTTAGCTTTTGGTTAGAACAATTGTTAGAATAGTGGAAAACAACAAAGAAATATTCTTTAAAAATATCCAGTTCCTCCTTTTCTATGCTAAGCCGTATCAAAAGAATAATACTCTATTTTAGTTTTTATGAGGGTGAGATATTTTTGCTTTGGAGGCAAAGTTGCATGTTGGCTTATCACTTTCTTAAAGTCTTAAAGTCTATGTTTAAGGTATTGTCCTGCTATTTTAATAATGCTATTTTCTTTGTTAGCTAAGTGTCATGAAAAAACTGTAAGAACTCTGTTCAACAGTTTTTAAAAAAACATTACTGAACTATAATCTATACATCCAAAGTTGAATAATATTTGTAAGCAGATCTTGAAAATAGCATAAAGTATTTTTTATACTTATGTATTTTAATATTTGAAGATAAACTTTGAGAATCATCTTAACAAATTTATTATTTTTTTTGTCTCAGTCCATCCTGAGTTATTTCTGCTCCTGATCTCTCAAGCCTATATTATAGTTCAAAAAGTCTTTTGTTTAGTGTTTTTCTTTGCTGCTTTAATTTTTTTTATATAGAAATGCATATTTTCTCTTTTTTTTAGGGGCTGCTTTCTTACCTCATCATTGATAGGCACACTTGCACTAAGCCTTACAATACCTCTTTCCATAATAGCCGACATGTGTATGCAAAAGGTAAGGCAAACTGTTTATTAGATATTTTAGGTATATTGTTCAAAATACACCAAATAAAAATTAAGGGATATGACTAAATTATAAGGGATACAAACATGAATAATACTTGATGTCTTCTATCCAAAGGTGCTTTACTACCTAGAAATATAAAAAGTACCAAAGAAATGGATAATCTCCATTTTTAGCTTTTCATTTTTTTTCTAAATTTCTAAGTTAAGGGCATTATCTTTTTATGTAATTCTCTGGGTTTTCAGCTGATTTTGTTTCAGATGTTCTTTGGTAAGTTAGTGATATGGAATAGGGGATATATTTTATCATATACATAATAGTATTTTGGCTTCTAAGATAAACTCTTATCAGAGGTTCCTTAACACTATGCTGATACTACTAGAGACATGAGCAGCATGTGAGTGATGTTGTTTCTCAGTGATTGTTCATCTCTGTCTGGACTCAGCAAACCACATGTCCCTTTTCTCTTCTGTGAGGTCTTCCCAATCTGAATGCAGCCATTATTGTGATGAATATTGGCAATGATAATATCACAAGAAAGCGAATCTGAGGTGTCTCTGCCAGCAGCCTAGAAGGGGGGAGTTTCTTCAGTGCTCTTAAGGGTACCATAGGTTTGCCATTGGCCAATGCTGAAAGATAGAGTGTAGCCATTAATCATGCAGTTCAGTATTTGTAAGCTTTTGACTACAAGTACTAAGTAACAGAATTAAGTGTGTGTGTGTGCGTGTGTGTGTGTGTGTGTGTGTATGTGTGTTTTGGTTTAATATAATTTGAAGAGGGAAATACTTCAAAGCCCAAAGGCTTACAATGTGTACAGATAATCAAATTTTTAAAGCTATTTTTCTTTAGGTCTTTGCAGTTTTTAAGATGAAGGCAAAATACTTTCAGTGATATGTATCCTCTTCATTTACAAAACAATTCTGTGCTGATATTTAACTTTGTTTTATGGTTCAGTAAATTCTTACTTATTTGTCATGGTTAAAGAATGGAGATCTTCTCCTTAATTGAGAATTAAGTGTCTTACATACCATGCGTTTTCAAAGAATGTGAATATTATAAAATACACATAATACTAAAGTTACATATCATTAAATTCTTTTATAGATTTAAATAATATCCAGGTCCTTCCCCATCTCCAGGTTGTAATCCTGAATATGAACCAAAATGGTTGTAGTGAAACTGAGGAAGTGCTGCTTGTTAGAGGATTTTGGTAGACTGCTGTATAAATCACCTTTACCATACTGATATTTTAAAAACATAAGCATTTGTATATTGAAAAAAAAATTGAAGGTCAATTTTAGGAAATTTTTAAGAGAACTGTCACAGGGGACCTGATTTTGTTAAATGATTGTGTAATTTGTTTAATAAAATATTTTAAGATGAAGGCAAAACACAAGGGGAAGTGTTATGTATATGTAATTAATTAGAAAAACATAACCAAACAGTCTTTTCTTGACTGTCTTCACATGTAGAACTGGGCAAGCAGTTAAATGAGTAGGCTGGGCCTTTGGTGGGTGTTGAGGCTAGGGAGATTCCTTCTGGAAAAAGTAGCAGGGTGTGCCCAGAACTATAATAGAAACATGATAAGATAAATCTTCCACTTTCATGGGTTTTTTTGGTTCTATTAGCCAACCATATTTATAGATAGCTTCTGAAATTTTAGCATTTGTTAACATTATGCTTGAAACAAATTGGTTATTTTAATCTATTTATAATTGTTTTGCATAATAGGAAGCTTCCTTGGTCATATTCAGATTCATATTCAGATGTATTCAAGAATTAGAAAAAAATTTTTTGTTTACTTAGGCAATTTTCTTTGTTTTAATAAATGTCTTTATTTCTTTTGTCTTCATAACTTATTCAAAATCAAATTAGAAATTTTTTATTACAAGGCAACACATAAATAACTACATTGTTGAAAGTGAATTTTGCCTTTAAAAGTCTTGTAGGATTCTATCTACTTTTATAAAGTTTGCTTATATTCAGTTATGAAGTAAGGTTTTTCATTGAATATTCATGAAATCACTCTATCAACTATATGTACATTTTTAACTCTCATGCATAATTTTTTAAGACTTTTTCTGGTCTTGGGTAATTTAAATGCATCATGGTTTTTCTAGATTATTAAATATTCTGGTAAATATTCCAAGAATATGTTAAAATATATCAGTAATTTGGTAACTAAATGAAGGCTTTTTTGTTTTTCTGAATGACTGTTCTTTCCTGGGTGTTCTTAGGCTGACTGAGCCACTGTGTGTGTACCATACAAATAGGGCACATACGATAAAAATTGTCAATTATTATTCTTGTGTTATGTGTTTTGAGTTTCCTCTTAAAAGACATTATTCTTACAGAACCCCTTTACTCTGACTAATGGTGCTATGAAATGGAATAGTATGTATTTTCCACCAGAGGGAGTCTTGCTTATGATTCCAAAGCTCTTTTTTTTTTAACTCTGAGAACAAACATGGTTCTCCTTCCCTATTTTAAAGGTAGGAGTTACTATTTTCATCATTATTTTTAAAGCAGACCTCCAGTGTGTTGCACCTAAGTGTCAATAGTTGATCAGTGCAGGCTTCTTTGACAATTGTTTTTGATCCTTAGTTGAGTCTAGATTGTAAAGGTAAACTAGTGACAGGGAAGAATGATTTTTGTTTTGGTAACTTCATGGCATCTCATTATTTTTTATTTTCTTAACCCTAATGAATGACAGATTGGAGGATCAGACTTGGTGACGTTGGAGGGCTCTTCACTGCTGAGGCTTGTCTTGTTGCTTGCCTTCTCTGGCTAACACTCCTTAGTAAAAGTATTCCTATATATTTTCTTTGTTTTAAAGGTCATTAATTCATTTCAAACTTTTTTCATTTGTTACTAGGTAATAATGAAGCTAGTTTTGAATGGCATGATTAGCATTTGTTGCAAATTGTTAATAAAAGGTTGGCAAAAGTTGCACTTAAGGATTTCATTTGTTTTTAGTACTGTCTTAAGAACTGTAACATAATACAACATAGAGCAAGTATAACTTAGTTTTTTAAGTATGCGTTTTCGAAGATGACTTCAGAAACTGAGGGGGTGGGATCCACTTGAGAATAGGCAGAAAACAGTAAAGAAGAAATAGGCAACATGGTGTGCAATGTGATATTCATAGTGGATATTTCTGCTTGGTGTATTATGCCTAATAAATGGGAAGCATTCCTTCTTGGCTTTCCTTTAGCATATTTTCCAAGCAAGAAGTAGTTGTTAGTAATTTAGGTAAGTGGAATTGTAAGTTGAGGTCATGAATACTTATTTAATAGTAATACACTTTATAATACATTGTCCATGCTTACTGTTGTCTTTTTGGTGTTCTAACTTATTCCTGCTAGTTTTCACAAATGGAAAATTTATGTTAAAGGGGAAAATTGCCTTAATAATTGTGCATTTGTTTTTTCCCCTTTTATTTTTAGGTGCAGTTTTCTTGGTTATTTTTTGCAGGCGCTATCCCTGTATTTTTTTCATTTTTTATTGTAACTCTGCTATGCCATTATAATAATTGGGATCCTGTGATGGTGGGAATCAGAAGAATTTTTGCCTTTATATGCAGAAAACATAGAATTCAGAGGTAGGTTTAGTTCCAATACAGATTTTTTAAAAATAATGTTTGCTAAATAAACTGAGTGTCATGTCATGCTGGCCTACTTTTTAGAGATTTTATGAGGAATTATTGAAAGATTATAATTTATCTATGTGTTATGCCAGATAAAAATAAAATAATTTGTTCAGAATCTTTGGGTAGTAAGATAGTTTCTTCTTAACTACTTTTTAGAAAAAATGTTTTGATTCACAGGTAAAACCAAAATGCTTGCCATAATGAATTTAAATGAAGACTTTTATTGCTTTGAACATAATTCATAATAGAATATGATAGCACTGCCTCAAATTTTCTTTTTTTGATTTCTTTTTAAGAAAAAACACTTTTTACATTCTGCTATAAAAGGAACTTGGGACAAGTTCTTAGGAAATTTTGTCCTAGTCTTGGTTCTGCCACTAACTGGTATCCTGACCTCACAACTTGAGCCCGTGGAGTTGCTAATGTTTAAGGTTCCCTTTTAGCTATAAAGCTTTCCTTAACTGTTGCTTTTGTTTCTGAAGAGTTCCGGAAGACAGCGAACAGTGTGAGAGTCTCATTCCTATGCACGGTGTTTCTCAGGAGGATGGAGCTGGTTAGCTGTTGTCTGTATCCCAGGTGTGTATGTGAGCTGGCATTGGTGTTGAATACGGTTCTTATTCTTATAATATTCAAACATAGGATTGATTTTCCATAATTAGTTGTTTGAGAGGCAGTGCAGCCTAACGGCTCAGGGAGTAGCCTCTGGAGTCAAACTGCCTGGGCTCCGATTCCGGCTTCTCCGCGCACCAGCTACGTGACCTTATGTGAGGTTCTCAGCCTTTTCATGCCTCAGTTTTCTCATTTGCGAAACGGGATTACAGGACAGCCTCCCTCATAAGGTTATTACAAGTATTAAATAGTTGGCAAGTTTGAAATATGTATAGTAGTGCCTGACTCAAATTAAATGATCAGTAAGGTTTCACTCTTCATTTTTATTCATGCTAGGGCCATAATTTTATTTAATGAGATATTTTAGAAAAATATTTTTTCTCTGATTATAAAAGTAAGAGTAAATGTAATATTTTGGTGTATATCCAGTCTTTTCTCTGTGTGTGTGTGTTTTATATAATTGACATAATGTATATCCTGATTCTCTGACTGCTTTGTCACTTAGCAATGTTTCAGGAACATTTTTTAGGTTTTAAGAAATACTGTCTTTT
Organism: Daubentonia madagascariensis; assembly: GCA_023783475.1. Classification (NCBI taxonomy): domain Eukaryota; kingdom Metazoa; phylum Chordata; class Mammalia; order Primates; family Daubentoniidae; genus Daubentonia; species Daubentonia madagascariensis. The sequence goes on along the minus strand of JAKFHU010002088.1, from coordinate 71,322,153 downwards.
ATATTTCTTAGATGACAGAAAGAGTGCGTGGTATTTAACGTTTTGCTGAAAGAGTGCTAGAAATAAATCCAGTGCATATCTTTGGCAGATAGAAAAATGATTATTTATTTTGAATGAGAGATTACAATAAAGTGCTAGAATTCTGGAGATTCAGGTCCCTTCCTTCTGAGATCTCTTTAGGCAATTTACACTGAAATGCTTCCTGATTGCAACTGGGTTTCCCTTCCCCACCTAGAACATTGTACAACTCCTGTCAACTCCTAACATTCACGTTGGCCTTGAAGCTTAAGGGTCATTATCTTCCTGGTAAATTTGCCTTTGACCTAAGGCTCGTTGTCTTAGTTTTTGTGTTTTTCTTTGGTGGGTTGTTTTTTAATCTAGTTTTACCATTGTGATGGTTATACCTGCCCATGGTTAGAGTTCTAGTTCTCCAAGACTCCTTGTTCAAAGCAGCTACTCCTGCCCACCCTGCCTGCGCTGCGTCCTGCTTTCATTTTCCCTCCACTCCGAGGAAATCCCTCTAACTCTTAGCTGATTCTTTTGATATGTACCTTCCTGTCTCTAAGTATCATGTTTATGACTTTTGTTTCATGAGTTTTCAGTTTTAGGCATCTTCAATTGACTTTTCCACTGAGTTTGATGAGGACAGATTATTTTTAAGGTTACTCCTCCTCTGCTCCCACCCCACGTGCCTGCCTCCCAGCTCCACATCAGTCCTACCTCCTGCTCGTCCCTGTGTAGTTATTGCATAATTTTGGGTAGATGAAAATGAGATGAGAAGAGGCACTCGACCGACTGTGACAAGTGAGGGGAGGACGTCGCGTGTCTACCTGCTTTTTCTGCAGACTTCATACCAGTCTTTCTGTCTTTAGTTGTTCTTTATCCCTCCTTACAGATACATGGTCCTATTTCTCCATTGCTAGCTAAGAGTTGGCTGCTGTTGTCTTGTCTCTCTGCTCTTCTCTTTGTCCATCTGGTTTATTCCTTTTAGGGAAAAATCCCTTGATTTCTTTTTAGTGAGGTTTTGGGGAAGGAGTGGAACTAAATATGTGTTTATTTGCCATCTTTAAATTAAAAAAAAAACATGAACACAATTACAGTAAGTCCTCACTTAATGTTGTTGATAGATTCTTGGAAACTGAGGCTTTAAGCAAAATGCTATACAACAGTTCCTCAAATAATTTTTTTTGCTATAACGTTGATGAGGAAAAAAAATTGGTTTTGTTGTCATTTTGCTTAAAGTTGTAGTTTCCAAGAACCACCGACAATGTTAAGAGAAGACTTACTGTATTCTTTAAAGATTTTAAATGCTGTAATTTATACATTATTTTTCCTTGGTATGCTGTGCATTATTACTTCCATACTCACACTCAAACCCACCCTCACACAGGCAAGGTTTCAGTAGTTTTAGAAGTGAGAGCTGCATAAAGGGGAGGTAGTGAAGACCAAAGAAGAGGGATTGCAACAGAGTGGTGTAGGGTAGAACAGGTGGAGCAGGAGTGTGTCTCTGCAGGAGTAACGGTGGACAATACCAGCGGTAAAACTAACTGCTAACACATCATCTGTAAGTAGTACTGGATGTCAGCCTTTGACATTGCTATAGAAGTCACTTTCATGAGTTCTTAGTACTTGCTTCGAGTATCCAGTTATTAAGTATATATACAGTGTGTGATAGATATTTCAATATTAAGATAATTTGCTTTTTAAAAGATAAACTATAGAAAATTATAATCTAATCATGCTTCTGTATTTTTTTGTTTTTAGCTTGATAATGGAACATTATACCGCGAAGTGACAATCTCTGGCAAGTTTTTGTAGAAAAATGTTTCAGTGCCTAGCCTGAAAAATAACAGTTTCAGTTCTTTGAAACTCTAAAATATATTTTTCTCATATCTGTTTTCTTCATTTTCATAATGAAGTACTTTGCTATGTAGCTGTGTACCTATCACTACAGTTATAGGAAGTTCCAGTCCACAGTCCATCTAAAGGACCAATCTGCCTTACCACATCTCAAGGAATTCAGCTGATGAAATCATTTGAACTAATCAAGAAATGAATCCTAATGTTCTGGAGACTTTATTTTCACATATTGTTAAATGCTGGACTATATTATGAAAATGTTTTTAAGAAATTGTTTAAATGTTCATAGACCAGTATTTCTGACAGGTAAAATGCTAAAATAAGCTGCCTGTAATAGGTACGGATTATATTTTTGAGTTTTGTAGAATACTGCAAATTAACCACACAGGAAAATGTTTAATTTATGCAACAAGTATATTCATGCAAATTTGGTAGGACCTTAAAAATAAATATTTGAGAAACGATCTGGTTCACTTACACTACATATACTATATTATCCTTTCATAGCATTAGGTGCCTTGTATTTTAAATCTGTGACAAACCATGACAAATTTTTAAAGGGGAAGTATTATTGTAAAATGAATAATTATGTATTTCTAAAGGCTGTATTGCTGTAAATTTAATTGATAAAGCTCTGTTTAGAGTTTTGAAGAAATATTGTCTCTTCAATTAAGAAATTTTCATAATGGAATGATTTAAATTGAAGTGATAAAGAGTATTATTAAAATAAAATTTTATATGTATATCTGTGTATTATAGATGTATCAAGTAATTTCTTATTTTTTTCACATATAAATGTGCCAAATTACTTTAGAACTAGAAGCTGCTGCTTTAAATAATTTTAGTTTTTCTAAATAAAGTTTTGATGGTTAAAATACCAAAGAAGAAAGCCAATAAGGGATTCTACTTAAAAAATTACATTTGAATTTTTCCTCAACCAAGATTAAATTAAATGTAAAATACTCCTAATTGCAACTCTTAAACGTAGGCCTTACATGTACTTATTGGGCAACTGCTCCTGGACTCTATTTGCTATAAACATTAGTGACTATATGTCCCAGGATTCACTGGCTTTTGACTAGGCAGAATTCATTCTTAGTGAGAATAGTTTAGTTCTGTTCATAATTTCTTAACAAATCTGATTTTTAAAAATTCCCTTTGCAGTGTTTAGCTTCATTTTTGTCTTATTCACTTCTTAAAATTGCTTTGGTGTTACCATGAGTCTAAAATGAAGTTTAGCCACCTTTCTGCTTAGTCCTGAGAATTTCTATATTAATTTAAAAGATTATTTATGATATCAAATTTTAAAAATAGCTCTCTTCTAATTTGGTACCACCAATAATTCTTAAGCTAAAAATGTTGATTTTATTATACTTTTCGACCTTTTTAGCTTGACAGGGTAAAGTCCTGTCAAGAATGTGGACTTCTAAGGAATTTTCTTTTAAAAAGAATTTAATGAGGTAACATTTCAATTATTCAAGGACTAATATTGGTTGAAGTTTATTATCTAGATACCTCTACTTTCTGTTTTTGCTGTTTGACAGTTCACAAAAACATTCAGCAATTTACAGGATAAAAATATTTGAAGCAGTAGAGGTGAAACTTAAATTTTAAATTATTCTGTAAATATGGTAGGAAAAGAGATTGAACTTAGAATTTTTTGGTTGTTCATGTGCTCCATGCTTACATCATCACACATCATGTGTGGTCACTCAGGATTCACGAAATAGTGAGCCTTGGTTGTACCATGCCGGGTAGATCTTGAGCAGGTCTTCTTCCACTAGACTGATTTTTTTTTTAAATCAAAGAACAACTTCTTTAGAAAGAAGCACCATTAAACTGGTTAACTGAAAGTATAAATTACTGCTGCTTTGCTTGCCCACCTATCTTTTCTTTCAGGTTTCATTATCTGAATGATTGTTGTGTTTGAATACTATAGCCATGGGGAGTGAGCAATTGAAGACTTCCTTTCTGCACCTTTGTAATTAAGGGTTTATCTTCTCAAAAAAATAAAGTTTTGCTGGGTTGCTTCAATTCAGTGGGTTATCCCGTAACTAGGTAACAAGTCCCTGGGATCACGGAGACCGCATTACAGGCCTTCGGAAATGCTGGGGAGAGGTTACATTCAAGTAACTGCCACTGTCCTTCCTCTGTGTTAGAACAGTGTTGGCCCATAATTATATTTTTCTGAATCTAAAAACACAAATAGGGACTTCTCATATCTTGTTTTCAGTCTTCTACTTTTCTTCCCATATATAATTTAAATCCCATTATTGTATAATGTTTCAAATTATGACTTTGATTGAAGGAGGTCTATTTTGTCAAATACTTTCTATTAGATGAACATCAGAATCTCAATGAAAACAAAGCTGAAAAATGAGGCAATCTTGAATGCTTTTGAGATGAATGCTTTCTGGAGCTTAGAAAAGCCATTAGTTGTGTGTAATGCACCTATACTTACTCCTTTAAATAAATTTTGATTTTTTTATTGAGATATTGGCTTCTGTCAGCCTGACTCAATTAATTCCTTACATTAAACTGATTTTCCCCTGGCAGCTGACGAATAAAGTTCATTGTTTCTGTAGAAGTGAGCTCACAAGGTTAAATGTGAACGTTCTGAAAGGTATACGGCCTTGTTTCAGGAAGAATGCTAATGCCCACTTTAAAATCAATCATGCAGAGCCAATTTGGGGTTGCAAAGTATGACTCCTCTGGAAGCCAAGTTTTTTCATCAGGCACAATGGTAAGGCCTGAAGCACTAATTCTCAGTGTGCTGGCTGAAGAAATAAAATGTCTTTAAAGAAAGATAGAGGAGGAATTAATTAGAAAATAATATTTTTTCCACAATTATATTAGCAAATGTTACTTTCATTGTAAGTAGTTGTAGTTGTTAGAATCCTGCTTCATTTCCCCCTACTCTCCTTTTGAAATACTCTTTTTTATTAAATAATATTTTAGAAGGACTTCACAGAAATAGATGAATATTATCTGTGACATCTGCAGATTTAACTTCCATGTGTTTAACTTCCATAACATATTGTGTGCTGATTTTTTAATAGTGATACGGCATTTATTAGATGTTCAGTTTACAGAATTTGAAATTAGAGTTCTATTTTAATATGTCTGTCTTATCCCCAAAATCCCATTTAGATAAATTGAGATCCATTTTTTATATAGACTTGCAATTTTTAGATACCACATTTCTTTTTTTATCATACCAGCCTCATTTGCCTGTATAAGAATTAATAATACAGTGTTTCATAGGTGCATTGTATATACACAGGAAATTTTCCTTTAAATCTTAAGAGCCTTTAATAAAGTGGGGTCAGAAGAGGAGTTCATCATAAATTAGAAGCAAATAATGACCATAGAGAATTTGCTGTTTAATGTGAAACTTTTTTGTTTTGCCATCAGGAATAAACATTGCATGATGATTGAAATCTTTAACGTTAACTCTCATTAAATTATCTTATTTTCATTCTGATTTTTTGGTTATCTAAAAAAATTGTGGTTTGTATGTCTTAGAAACTAAGTATCACTTGAATGTCTACATTTAAAAACTGCTTTCCTATATAATTTCCTATATTCAATCTACATTAACTATTAGAATATAGAATGAAATTACTGACATGTATTTAAGGAAAAATTACATATAAAAAGTAATTAGTACTCTCTGGTTAGGCATATTTGCCGAAATATTAATGTGAAATGGCAACATGTCTCCAATGAGAGTGTTTTTAATTTGTGGCGACAGAAATGTGCTTATATTTTTGAGTTAGGGATTTGGGCTGGAGAAGCACCCAGATGAAGACAATATTTCCTTCACAATATTTTAAACCTGGAAAAGTAAAATTTCCAAACTGAAACTTTTTAACGAGTTACTTCATGAAATTTTTAGTTTTTAATTTAATTTTACCTGTAATTTCATTCTTAAGAGCTACTTTTATTAACTTTCACTCAGATCCTTGTATGCATACATCACTCAGATCCTTGTATGCTAAGCATTCAGTATTTCTCTACTTGATTTTCCTATACCTAGTTTTAATTATGGCAAGTAATAGTAAAGTCAGTCATGTGAGAGTATCCATTAATTTCAATGGGTCCTTGCGAGATGGGCAGATTTCTTTCCAAGACACTTATTGTTGACACGAGGTGAAAACAATTCTTTAGATTCTTATTGCTAGTATTTGCTTACTTGGAATACCTTTCACATTTATTTTTCTTATGAAAAAATCCAGTATCAGACCATGTAACATCCAAAGCAAAATTTTGTTGAAGGCTATCCTTGTCTTAATTATTCTAGAATAAAGTGTAATACACTAAATTCTTTTGACCTTTGTAGTAGCATAGTGTAAATTATGTATTTTTTAATATGCATGCTCCCAAGTAAAGTCAAACTTGAATATGCATCCATATCACCTGGAGGGCTTGTTAAAAAACAGATTGCTGGGCCTCACCCTAGAGTTTCTGATTGGGGGGAGGCTAGGAATTTACATTTCTAACAAGTGTCCAGGTAATGCTGCTGCTGCTGGTCCCAGGACCACATTTTGCTAATGATTACTCTGAACGGAGCACTAACTTTGAAGTTGGATTCCTTCAGTTCCCCATTAGTTAATTTATTTAGGAGAAATTATTTAATCCAGTAGATCTATGTTTCTTTAGCTGCGAAATGGAGGTTAATGCAAACTGCCTGGGACTGTGAGAAATAAGAAAACAGAGTTGAAGTACCCAGGCGTGCTTGAAAAATGCTGATTCCCTTGGTCTGTCCTCCCCTCACTATTGTCAGCTGTGAAGTGAGAAACTAAGCTCAGTATCTTCCAAGATTCCTCTCAGCTGTAAAATTCTGGGATTCTAAAAGTTCTGTAGTTCAAGAGACAATGCCAAACACCTTATGTGCATTTAGTGCTTTATAAAGAGTGATAATAACAGTGATGCCATATAGGCTTATAGTTTGGTTTTGCTTTTTTTAGGGTGTAGCATCTAGACTCTTTTATAAGTTTTCAGTCAGATTTGTAAGTGGCATTTAAGAAGTTACATTCAAGTACAATGAATCCATGGCAGTTTTATGAAGGCTGAGTACATCAGGTAAATAGGCTAACTTATTTTTACTAAGTTACTGGCCTTGTTAGTTAGTCTCCACTATGTTGCCTCCTAGTGACCTAATGCATGTTCAAAATATGTAGTTTTCATTACCTGCTTGATATTCAGACAGCGTCAAACAGCTGCAAAAAAATTCCAAGCTAAAAGTGTAAGCATATGATTTAATATATTATTGTAAGCATATAATTATCCAGTATTTAAAAATTGTCACTAGGGTATTCACTATTGTGAATTTATAATCTTAAAAATTGGGGATGCTAAAAGTACCAGGCTAAAACACTACTAGATTTTCTCATCTTTTAATTCCATTTTGTTAGAAAAAGAAAATAATCACAACCAGCGTTCTTTTACCTTTCCCCAGCCCATCTAGACTGCTCTACTGTAATATGGGGAAGAGTACATACGATAAAGAGTCTACATAACTAGTTGATTGGGGCTTGGAGAAATGTGGAACTTAAGTAAAACACTCTCAGCCATCAAGAATGGTCTCTTTAAGCCACCGACTGCAGGTACCTGCAGGATGAGCACCAGTGGCGTGGGACAGGGGACTTTCCCGTATATTGGATACTGCAGTAGCATTTGAAATATTTTTCAAATATTTTTTAGAACCTGAGCAGAGAGAGGCTAGAAAGAATGCAGACAGGACATTGAAAATCCTAATTCCATTTATTAGTATAATATGAAATATCTGATAATGGTTAAAAAATCAATTAAATGCTAGGTTACATTGTAGGGTAAGGTTCAAGGTTCAACTAGTATAATCTAAAGTGGGTCTTCGTATTCAAATTAGTTAGGCAACAGTACTTATGTGGGACCAGGTATATTTAGTTCCCCTTTGTAGTCATCCTAGTAAATCCTTGTAAAGGTTTGTTTTATATACAATTTTATAGTATATTCTTAATCTCCTTTGGCTAGTAAATTAAGGCTGAACTCTTCAACTGTCAGCATACTGGGATTTGTGTATTTATATAAGACAAGAGTGCATCATTCTGATCAAGTTGCAGCATTTTAATTTTATCTGATAGGTCTGTATTGAGTAATCAGCTATGTGCAAACATTAAGTCAACTTAATTACCAGACCCAGAAGGCCAGAGGTAATCAAAGAGTACTTTAGGAAGATGAAATGTTTATGATGAATTATGCAAACAGTGTTTTAGAAATATTTTTCTTGCTGTGATTTCATGCAGATTTTTACCTCAATTTTGTTATGAAACTTTATAATTTTATCCTTCCATCTATTTAATAAAATGAATATTTTCAGATTCTGGATATTTAAAATTTAAATGCAATTATAATATCAATTGTAATTACGATAATACTTATGTTACTAGTTATGTTAGGATTTAGGGCCAAAAGTATCCGGGTTTGGGATGCAACTTGAAACATTGCTTATTTTATACTATATAATTTGGGAAACATTATTTTATGGATTATGGATAACCAAAGGTAAAATATGTGAATTATTTTAATGCATTATTTGTGTAAAATCATTTGTATATTCTATTTATAGTATGTATTTTCTAGTTCAGTAAAAATACATAAAAATTTCAGATCTATTCTTATGCAAACAAGTATTTGATTTCTAAAGCTTCCTTTTATTAAAATATTATTATTCATTCATTCTTTCACACCTGAATCTCTGAGATGTGTCTCAGGTATTCAACAAAGTAGATCTTCCTGTGGAACGCATCACTCAGTTTTGATAGACCAAACATTAAACACCGTGAGTTGCACCTTAGGCATGTTAAGGTCTAAAGCCAACATAAAAGGTGAAATTTTTGAAAATTCAAATTACTCTTGGGAAGGTTCCATGTAGGAGATCTCCATTCCATCTCATGATAAGGCCCTTTCCAGTGAGTTTTTCCTCCAGAGTTGGAATAGCTCATGATTTTGAATATTATAGCAGTCAGGGTCCCACCAAGAAAACAAAAACTACTCATATTTTAAACAGGGAATTTAAAACAAAATTGATTGCTCAGGCATTGAAAGAGCTGAAAGGACAAGCAAAAAGTCTGAGACAGCTCAGAAATTAGCAAGAACAGAAAGCCAATGCTATCCCCAGGCTGGTGGGGCAGGAGGAGGAGCCAGCACAAGGCTCAAGGCCCGGGTGGTCCAGGGGAAGCAGAACCGCCCTAAGGGAGCGCAGGAGCTGGAGCCCTTAGGATGCTGCAGCTGGAGGCAGAGAAGGAGGGGAAGAAATGTTCTGGCTTTGCTTTTCTTTCTGCCACTGACTCCCATTGGCAGGACCTGACTGGAAGCCAGCCGGCACAGGAGCCTCCGAGTGTCAACGCCCCTGAGTTACAGCAGAGCCGCGGAGACGTCAGGTCAAGCAGGCCTGGAACTGGCACAGGCACTAAGTAGCTGGCTTGCTTTGGGGGACTATAGTGTTTGGACAACACTTGCCTTTAAACAATAGAGTCACAGCATGTGACAATGTCAGAGTACAAGAAATACTCTAGAACCAAGATCAGTTTTATCATCTCAAGTCCATTCCAGAAAGTGGAATTAGGGGAAGTCGCCTGCCCTGGGCTTGTATTTCTCCTTCCTGTCCCTCCTTCTGCTTGACTTACTGCCCACCCTGCTCCTTTCCTTTTCCTCCTCCCCACAAACTGAGATAAAGGGCAGCAAGAAACAGTATTGCCTCTTTAAACCAAACAAATGTAAAACATGAAATATGGTTTTTAGTCAGCAAAACATAAGAACTAAAGCATTCAGGATAATGTATTCACAGAAGTGTTGGGAAAGAGAAAGTAAGAACAATAATTTCTTAATTTCTTTCTTAAATGACTCATGAAAGACTGAACAGAACCTTAAGGAGATAGTGTTCTTAATTAAAGCCTTGCTCTGACCACATGAAACTACTTTTTTCATCCACTAATTATTTAGAAAAATCACTTAATCATTTGTCAGTCTTAACCTTTAGAGATAAAAATTTAAAACCGGTTCACTTATCATAGCATTGTTTTACATTGTTTTACAAGGGTCTCTAGAGAGTTTCTAGTAGCAGAACTAGCGTGACCAAATCTCCTAATTTGCTAAAGACAGTCCCAGTTTACATCTGTTGTCCTGGTATAGTCATTAATAGTACCCCCTTTCACTTTCAAAAGTGTCACAGTTTAGACAGTAAATTATCTGACCACACTAATGTAACCCATGTTTCCTGACAACTAGGCTGCTGACAAAATTCATATTTTTGACTCCCAGTCTAGTGTTCTTTAGACTACACTTGAGTGCTTCCTTAAAGGAAGAAATATTGGCCAACAAATTAATCTTGGGTCTTTTGATTAGAATGTTAGAGTCCTACCTTGAAACCATTTTCCTCCTGGAGTAGACTTTACACAGATGCTAGGGTACTTCGTGGAAGAACTGAAGAACCAGGTTAATCTGGTTTGCTTTATTGGCCCAAATTTTCCTCCCAAAGGCCACAAACCAGTTATTATTATCAGGAAACAAAAGTTAACAAGCAAATATTTAGTTTTAAATTGGCATTAAGGAGAAACATCTAAAATCAAATCTAGCCACGTAAACTCAAATCACCCCAAAAGCTAAAGGGGACCTAAAATATACAATGGGTACTGCTTTCATAAAAATTAAGGAAAAGCCTTAACAAGTAAGTTGCTGTGCCTTCAAACAAAAAAATAACAGGCTACCATGCTTTTGTTAAAAAAAATGGCCAATTATTATACCATCTCTAAGTGTTTCGCATCATTCCAGACTCAAGATGAGTCCTAAAAAAAAAAATAATGTGACTTTGGTGGGTACATTTTCAAATTGCTTTAATGAGGGAGCAGTTGTCACATTGCTAAAATATTCTGGAAACATTTCTGGTATATACGCCAAAAGAATTCAAATAGTTGGGCCTAAGGAGGGAATGATAAATTACATGAGCACTGGCAAAGAGCCTTACAAGTTATATACTCACTGAGCAGCATGGAGAATGTGACCAGTGCTTTAAAAACCATCAATTATTAAAGTTCTATAAATGTGGTAGAAAGAAAAAGAAGACTGGCCTTGTCCAACAGCATCAGTCTGGGCTGCACTAAACCCAATCTGAAAAAAATGTAGAAGTTCAACCAAGAGTACACTGAAGCACCTTCAACAATCAAAGTGAGAGGATATTAATGAGACCTTTTTTACTGAGTACATTCAATTCAGAACTAGTTAACCCTACATTCTTGAATAATGTTTGCAAACCAACCTCGCAGTCTTGGATGTACTTGTGTGTCCCATAACCTCAGTTTTCAACTCAAAATTTTTGTCTTGACACTCATTTTTTTTTTTTACAAATTATTCATTTTATTAAATCTCAGCCCATGAGCACACATCTTTGTAATATTGAAGGTGATCATATGGACAGCACTTTTTAATATTCAGTATGATGATATGCACAAAGCACTGAAGTATGATGGTTGTGTTCAAAGCACCTATGTGATTTTTTGAGTTGAAAGTTGAACTAGCTGCTCTTTTCATGGAACACCCACTTTTACGTGGGGAAAAAAAAATGCCTGACAAGCTGTGGTTACGCACATTTACATTCTTGGTAGACGTCTTCTCAAAAATGAGCAAAGTGGGCCTGTCAATTCAAGGGAAAAAAACTCGACCGTTTTCTTTGCCAGTGATAAAATTTGAGCATTTAAAAGAAAATTAGAATTTTGCAAAACTTGTATTTCTGTGAGTTTGACAACTCCTCAATGTTTAAAGACTTTTTTGATGAGATCAATGGTGATTTTTAAAAAAAATTTTATTTCAAAATATTAAGGGGGCTTGAGTCAGGGCTATAAATGTGCCCATCACCCGAAGAGTGTTCATTGTACCCGTTAGGTGGTTTTTTCCCCCTCCCCCCTCCCCCCTTCCCCTGCTTGATTTCCAGTGACTTTTACTTCCCTCTGTTGACACTCATTTTAGGTGGGTGATCTAAGCACACCTACCTACATGAAAATGTTTCTCAATTTAAGTCCTGCTCAATCCTGGTGTCTCACAAGATTAACTGAATGGATGTTCCAAAAGAAAATAAAACATAAAAACAAAAGCTGATTCCATTTAATATCCTATATAAATACAGGGGATTTTAAAGAGGATGAGAAGGTTCAAAAGGGGATGAGATCTAATTTTCATTTTTCTTCAAACTTATTTGATCACTGATCCCCCACCCCTCCCCTCCCCTTTGCTTTTTTTCCGCTAAATATCTATCCATATATGTAGAGACACTTCCATTCCATAGAATATGGTTTAGAAAATGCTGACAAAATGACTGCGAAAAGGTCAGGAATCTTTATGTATTTTTGTGTCATTTTGAGTTTTTGGTAGAAGAAATGTTTCCCTTCCTGAGCTAATGAAGAGGTTGACTAGATAGCATGTTTCCCTAGGCACAGATGTCAGATTTGAAGTGCTCTGGCAAGCAACTTTGTGTCCCTAATATGTACAAAGTATTTTCACCTTCAGCTTGTAGTAAAACATCACTCAGCATAAGATTGATAAGCAATTCAAAAATAATGTCTCTATCCTTTTAAAATTAGATTCAGAAAAACCTGAAGAAGCTTTGCAATTACTGCCAAAATTTTTCAGAGGGCATTAGGTTAACAGAAGCTGGACAGGGGTAGAGAAAGAGGCTGCTGCTGGCCACTGAGAAGAAGGATTCTATCTGCTCCAAGGTTTATAAGGGCAGCACTTTGCTATTGGGGTTTGGTGAGTGTATTTGTTTTAAAATTGGAATTATATTTTGTTGAATTTTAACCAGAAACAGGGAAATACATTTTTCTAAGTGTAAGAATATATACTACATTAGCTAACGTGGGCCATAATTGGAAAAACCATTGCCCTTAGCATACGGACTGTATAGAAGTAATAACTTAAGATACATATAATACATTGTTTTCTCTGGTGAAGTTTTGCTTTAAGACCTGTTGGGTGTATTAAGGGAGAGAAAGGGATGAAGGTCAAGACATGCTTATTTTTGCAGATGACAGAGAGAGAAAGAGAGAGAGAGAAAGATTCATTAAACTTTGAACTATATTTCATTCAGTAGGAATCTTTGCTATTTGCTATTAGAAATAATTCTACTTGCATCTTAATTTTGTTTACTCAATGAGAATGTTAAATGTTCTTTAAAATCTACCTTTAAAAACATCATAAATTTAAACAGCAGTTCTCTAATTGAGAGTGCTAATTTAATTGAACAAATATTTGAGTGGATACCTACTCTTTGCAAAGGTTCAGGGAATACATTGGTGGGTAACATAGTCTTTAATCTCAAGGAGTTTAGGATCTTTCCTTGGGGGGGGTGATAAGAAAAATACATAAAACAGTAGTTGCCATTATAGACGATTAAGGTGGGGGGGTTCATAGCACATAGAAGAGCTGAGGAAAGGCTTTACACAGAAAGTGGCATTTGAGATGGCCTTTGAAGGTTGAGGTCAAATTTTGAGAGGTAGTGTTGGTAGGCAAGAGATAGAAAGCAAACAACTGCATCGAGTTGGAGAAATTGGTGAGTATTTGGGGGAAAAGCAAGTAGTCCAGTTTGGCAGGAGTTGGAATAGGTATTATGGAGTAATGGAAAATAAAGTTAGAAAAGCAAATTGTGAAGTACTGTGTATCAGCCAGCTTAGGCAGCTAAACTGCAGTAACAAAGAACTCTCCAAATCACAGCAACACTGCAAGCTTATTTCTCCCTTACATCATGTTTCCCTGGTGGGTAGCCAGTCGCTCTGCACCAGGACATCTTTGTTCCGGGCCCAAGCTGAAGAGGCGGCCCTTCTGGGATCTCATCAGTTCTGGCTGAAGGAAAAGAGAAAATGGCAGAACTGTGCCACAGTTCTCACAGTGTCTGCTGGAAAGTGGCAGATGTTGCTGCTGCTCACATGTCATTGGCCAAAGCAAGTCACCTGGCCAAGCCTGCCATCCATGGGGAAGGGGAATAGAATCCTCTTTCAGGAAAGGACAGCAAATATTTTGAACAATTTACCAAAAGACTTGAGTGCCAGCATGAATCTTTTGCACTTAATTCTTTAGATGGTTAGAAGCCATGGCAAGTTTCTGGACAAGCTCATGTGGTTCGGTAAAAAAAAAAAAATTAGGGTGGTTTTTATATCGTGTGTGTGTATGTGTGTGTATGCGCATAATTCTCTAGGGTACTTGTTATAAATGTAGGTTCTAGAATTCCAGAAGGTCTGATTCAGGGGTCCCAAGGATCTGCATTTTTAGCAAGCAGCTGGGTGGATAGTAGGTGGATTGTCCACAGACCTCATTTTCAGGAACCCTGGACTGAGGGATGAATGGGCAGAAGGCCAGGGCAGGTGATGTGGGGCAGCGAGCGATAGGAGAAAAGCCCAGGTGCAATGTGGGCACATAGTGAGTGTCCAGTCCTGAGGCAGAAACGCTGGGAGAGAACAGACAGAACCAGAATTACTGAAAAAGGGAGGCTATGACGCAAACAGCCAGGAAACAGGGGAGTGAAAGCAGCAAATCTCCTTAGGAGTTGAGATTAAGAACATCAGGGGATCTTGGCCTTCCCTGAGAAGTAGGAGGCAAGCCTATCAGATGCAAAAAGGAAACGAAAGCGTGAGGACAACGGCTATAAACAGGAAGCAGCAAGGAACGCAACGCTTGTGAGCAGCCGCTGAAAACAGTGTTGACTAAACACTACCACACACACTTGTTTTGCATTCGGCCAGCAGGGGGCGCGACGGTAGCACATACGCTGGGGCTGGGCTCAGCCTCCCAGACCGAACGATGCCTGCTCTTGCGCAGCAGGATCGTCAACCCGACCTACCGTCCAGTATTTTCGGCGCTTCATTTATTACTTTTATAGCCGTGAACCTTCATAGAAGGTACTTTTAAGGTTTATCTTTAATTATTCAGGCATCTAGTTTTTTTTTGAACTGCCAATTCCTATAGTCAAAAAGAAATTAATTCCACAGAGTTTAAGGGAATTATTACCCACTTATTGACTTCACTTGAGGCATGGAGTGGCGATTAAGACAGAGAGGAGAAAAAAAGCCCAGAAAAGAGAAAAGTGCATTTGTAGCATGATTTCTAGAAGTGAAATGGCTGAGTCCCAGAGAATGGGCGTTGTACATTTTGTTAGATGCTGTCCGGAGAGATTGTGCCAATTTACTTTCGTACTAGTAATGCATGAAGGTTTTATTTTTAACATCTCTGAAGACCCACCATGTAAGTAAGCTTTTTAGTATTTGCCACTCTGATAGGGGAAATATGAAATTTAGGGGTAGTTTTAACTTGCTAAACAGGTCGGGCACTTTTTCATGTTTAAATCCTATTTTCACGTTTTTTTCTCCGTGAACTGTATGTGCATGTCCTTTGTCAATGGGTCTTTTACTTACTGATTTGTAGGATCTCTTCTTATGAGGGCAATGAAAAGATTCAGTTAACAATAGAATAGACATTATGTTTTTCAACAGATGTTTAAATGATGAATGGCCTCAGGCACTTCCTCCTGTACCTGATTACTTGATCCACTAATCACATAACTTGTTGACACATGTCTCAAACCACTGTCTTAAATCACCTTTGTGTAGTCTACTGTGCAGAATCGTTTGCCTCAAGAGTGCCAAATTTCTTTTACTTATACTTCATTTTAATATGGAGAAAAGCCAGAAGTTAAATAATGGTGAATCAGGTGAATGTGGTGGTTGGAACATTTTTAGCGGTCTGAAATTACCAAATGGCAAATGTTGTGCTCAGATTCCCAGTGCTGAAAATGGAGCATTTTTTTTTTTCAGTGTGTAAGCTTTTTAAGCATTTTACCTTTTTTACTGAGGTAAAATAGACATATAAAATTTACCATCTTTACCATTTTTAAGTGTGCAGTTCAGTGGTAATAAACACATTTATGTATTTTTTTCTTCATCCCTCCCTCCCCCCTCCCCTTCCTGGCCCCTGATAATACTATTCCACTCCCTGTCTTCGTGAGATCCACTTTTTTTAGCTCCCACATATGAATGAAAACATGCAGTATTTGGCTGTCTGTGCTTGGTTTATTTCACTTAACATAATGGCCTCCAGTTCCATCTGTGTTGCTGCAAATAACAGGATTTCATTCTTTTTTGTGGCTGAATAATATTCCATTGTGTGTATGTACCACATTTTCTTTATCCATTCATCCCCTGATTGACATTTAGGTTGATTCCATATTTTGGCTGTTGTGAATAGTGCTGCAATAAACATGGGAGTACAGATATCCCTGTGATATATTAATTTCTTTTCTTTTGGATATATACCCAGTAGTGGAATTGTTGGAATATGGTAGTTCTATTTTTTAGTTTTTTGAAGACTCTCCACGCTGTTCTTCACAGTGGCTGTACTAATTTTCATTCCCGCGAACAGTGTGTGAGAGTTCCCCTTTCTTCACATCCTCACCAGCGTCTCTTATTGCCTGTTTTTTTGATACCAGCCATTTTAACTGGAGTGAGGTGATATCTCATTGGGAATTTGATTTGCATTTCTCTGATGATTAGTGATGTGGAGCATTTTCTCATATATCTGTCAGCCATTTCTATGTGTTCTTTTGAGAAATGTCTTTTCAGATCTTTTGCCCATTTTTTAATTGTTTTGTTTTTTTGTTTGTTTTTGCTATTGAGTTGTTTGAGCTCCTTATATATTCTGGTTACTAATCCCTTATCAGACGAATAGTTTGCAAATATTTTCTCCCATTCTGTGGGTTTTCTCTTCACTTTGTTGATTGTTTCCTTGGCTATGCAGAAGCTTTCCACCTTGATGTAATGCCATTTGTCTATTTTTTGCTTTTACCTGTGCTTTTGAGGTCTTACCAAAAAAAATATTTGCCCAGACCAGTGTCCTGGAGCATTTCTCCAATGTCCCCAATGTTTTCTTCTAGTAGTTTCATAGTTTCAGGTCTTAGATTTAAGTGTTTAATCCATTTTGATTTGATATTTGTGTATGGTGAGAGATAGGGGTCTAGTTTCATTCCTCTGCATAGAGTTATCCAGTTTTCCCAGCAAAAATTGAGCATTTTCAGAGAATGCCCTGGACTTACTGAACTGTGATAATTGGTCAAGATTCAATAGGCTCTTGAGTGAGGATAATCATGAAAGCTTCACCATGCATTCCTTAGTGATGAGATTACATTTGTTTTGTAATGGCTTCATTGAGATATGATTCACATCCTACTTAATTCGCCCATTTAAAGTGTACAGTTCAATGGTTTTAGTGTATTCAGAGTTGTGCAAGCATTGCCACAGTCAGTTTTAGAACCTTTTCATCACTCCCAAAGAAACCCTGAGCTTCTCTAATGTTACACCCTCATCATCCCCAGGCCTAAGCCAACCATGAATCTACTTTCTGTCTTTACAGATTTGCCTATTCAGGGCATTTCATATAAATGGAATCAAAAAATATGTGGCCTTTTGTGATTGGCTTCTTTCACTTAGCATAATGTTTTCAAGATCTATCCATATCGCAGTGTGTATCTGTACTTCATTCCTTTTTATGGCCAAATAATATTCTGTTGTATGGTTATACCACATTCTATTTATCCATTCACTGGTTGATGAACATTTGGGTTGTTTCCACCTTTTAGCTATTATGAATAGTGCTGCTATGCATATTTCTGTACAAGTTTTTGTAGGGACATGTTTTTGTTGCTCTTGGGTATGCACCTGTGAGTAGAATTGTCGAGTCAAATGGTAACTCTATATTTAATATTTTGAGGAACTGCCCGACTGTTTTCTACAGTGGTCGCACCATTTTACATTTCTACCAGCAGCGTATGAATGTTCCAATTTCTCCACATCCCCACCAACATTTTTTATGTTCTGTTTTTTATGTGCTTTTTTTCTATTGTAGCCATCCTCGTAGGTTGAACTGGTATCTTGTTGTGATTTTTTTGGTTTTGTTCTTGTTTTTATGGTCTATGCTTGTGATGGTTAATCTTATATGCCAACTTGACTGCAATGGGATGCCCGAAGAGTTGGTTAAACATTATTTCTGGGTGTCCAGCTTGCAGATGGCTCATCGTGGACTTAGCCTCCATGATCACGTGAGCCAATCAACACCTTACAATAAACAATCAAACAAACAAATCCTACCGTATTTGTTTCTCTGGAGAACACTGACTAATACAACTCTTTTTTAAAAAAAATTTTTTTACTGTGGTAAAATATGCATCACATAAGTTATCATTTTAACAATTTTAAGGGTATAGTTCAGTGGCATCCACTACATTCGCATTGGTATTCACCATTGTGGTTTTGGTTTGCATTTCCCTGATGACTAATGACATTGAGCATCTTTTTCCTGTGCTTGTTGGCCATTTGCATATCTTCTGTGGAGAGATGTCTATTTGAGTTCTTTGCTCATTTTTAAATTGGGTTATTTGTCTTTTTGTTGGTGAGTTGTTACCGTTCTTTATGTATTCTGGATATTTGTGTCAATTGTAACTGCAGGATTTCAATTTATGGAGTGATTGAGTGACAACACAGGGAGAACAATGTCATTGAAGGTAGAGCTTTACTACTTACCTTTCCTGAAAGGAGGGGACACGCCGCAACACACAGGGCCACAGGGAAGCACCAGGACAGTCAACAGGCAAAAGACAGTAGTGAGGGGAAGGCAAGGGCCAGAGCCTTTGGTGGGGTTTCTGCAGGAAAGGCCTGGCAGGGCAGAGCCAGCAGCTTAGGACTGGCTACTTTGGATAATTCTGGTGAGTTTGGGCTATGAGGGATGGTTTCTAGTTGCGTGGCACCTGGCCCTGGGATGATTTAGGGTAGGGAAAATAGGGGCTTGGTGTGTGAGAGTTAGATAAGAAGATCAGTGGGGGCACAGCCTTAGGTCAGCCAGTCCACACGTAAGAGGAGAATTCAGGCAAGCCGCCTGGCAGGAGACAGGTAAGCACTTTGGCTGCCAGTTTGGCCCTGTGGTTAATGGATGCCAAATAGACATACAGAATCTGAAAAAACACAGAATAATACTAGAGCAAACCCTGAACAGATATATGGTTGGCAAATATATTCTGTCATTCTGTGGGTTGTCTTTTCACTTTTTTGATAGTGTTCTTTGATGAACAAAGTTTTAAATTTTGATGAAGTTCATTTTTTCTATTTTTTTCTTGTGTTGCTTGAGCTCTTGGTATCATGTCTAGGCACTCATTGCCAAATTTAAGATCATGAAGATTTATCTCTATGTATTCTTCTAAGAGTTTTATAGTTTGGGTGTTACTTTTAGGTCTTTGTTCCACTTTGAGTTACTTTTTTATATGGTGTGAGTTAAGGGTATTTCTTTATTTTAAATTCCATGCTATAAAGTAATAGGCCAAAGTCTATGAAAGGCAAGTTGCTGATACCTATTACAAATGCATATCCCTCCCAATTCTACTTCTAGGAATTTATCCTATAGATACATGCAAAGGATATATGTATAAAGTAATTCACTGCAGCATTATTTTTTTTATAATAGCAAAACATTGCAAACAACCCAAATGTTCCTCGATAGGGGCTTTTAAATAAATTGTGGGACAAATGGAATACTATGGGGCTATGAAAAAAGAATGACACTCTATCTGTGCTGCTTTGGAAAGCTCTCCAAAAAATATTGTTCAATGAAAAAAAAATCAAGGTTTAGAACAGAATTTTTTTAGTGTAAAACATTTGGGACAATAAAAATCTATATGCACATTTCTTTTAAGTTTTATTTTTAATTGACAAATAATCATATATATTTATGGGGTACAATGTGATATTTTAATAGATAAATACATTGTAGAATGAGCAAATCAGGCTAATTAGCGTATCCATCACCTCAAATATTTATCATTTCTTTGTGGTGAGAACATTTCATCTCTTTTAGCTATTTTAAAACATATAATGCATTATTGTTATTAACTATAGTCACCGTGCTGTGCAATAGAGCACCAGAATTTATTTCTCCCATCTGACAGTAACTTTGTACCTGTTGACCAAAGTCTCCCCTTCCCCCATCCACCCCTCCCTCCAGCCTCTGGTAACCACCATTCTACTCTCTAATTCTGTGAGTTTGACTCTTTTAGATTCCACATGTGTGATCATCTGGTACTCGTCTCTCTGTATATGCACATTTCTTACATGCATGTGAAGAAGCTCTGCAAAGATTTGTAAGAAACCAAGAATGGTGCATCCCCACGGAGGGGCAGGCACAGAGAGGAGCAGGAGGCAAGTGAGGGACAGTTGTTCCAGTTCACATTTGATTTACTATTGCTTAAAACATGGAAATGTAGGACCAAACAATTGGATAAATACATGTTAACATTTAAAAAGAATCTTCTGCAGAAAAAAGGGGGAAATGTGGATAAGAAAGCCACATAGTCATGGGTGTTGCACATATTTTGTTTCAATTGAAACACAGTGTTTTGTTGCCTGGTTTTCTCATGACTGCTAATGCACTAAATGCAGTCGCACCAGTGGTCGTTGTGGATAGAGTTGGGGTCTGTGGCCATGAGCAGAGCAGCCGACTGGTCCTCAGGATGCTGAACTAATGGCCCTGGCCTCATTCACACAGTAATGAGCAGACATCACACAGGAAGGTTTCCACCGCAAGGAGTTTAAATGGAAAGGCTGTTCTAGAACCCCTCTCAGTTAAAGAACACGAGCCCGAATGAATGCATGGTTTTATTGTTTTACCAGTAAGGTTCTTGACACTAAATTACTTACATTCCTATCTCTAGGCAACGGGATGGAAGTGTCCTTGAAAAGAATATCCCTTTGTAGCAAATTTGTATCTGTCCTTTAGCCTAGAAAAATTAGAGATGAAAATCTCACCACTAAAGACCCACTCTACTGGCCATTTTGGAGAGCTTGTTCTCATCTTTAAAAATTTCTGAAGTTGTCTCTTGGCATTTTTCCCTCTCAACCCTTATAAAAACAGTTGCAGCCATAGCCTGTCTTCGCTGAACAAGCACTCTCCCCTTTAATATAAAATCCTCCACTGAAAATTTATTTTCTCTTTCTGACTCCTGTGGTTAGTATTGCTACAGTAGCAGCACTGGTCCCAGACATGTGAACTTGAGGCAGGGAATCTACAGACCTGCAATGCTCACCATATGCACTTTTAACCCTTTCAATGTGTGCTAGACTAGAAGGCCTGTGGGCATGTGCAGTTCTGACGCATGTTGCCAAGGGAGTTGGCGTTCTCAGAACAAACGTACACGTGAAAGATGGAGGTGCACAGCATGAAGGAGGAGGTAGGCTTAAATTCCTTCTGTTTTCATCCTCCTTCGAGTATGAACCAAAAATATCTATTCCACAAGTGGGAAACCATGTAGAATCATAGTCCTCAGAGAAGTGGTTGGGGAAGTAGGGGAGGGAGAGAAAAGAATATCAGTATAATAAAATCATACTTGAAAGAGAAAAACTGATTTTAGAACTATAATAAAAAGAAATACACTATAAATACAATAAAATGCCACAGAGTCTTTTTCTAACGCTGTAGAAAAATTCATCTTCCAAAAGACAAACTCCAGAACAAAACTGAGACAGCAAAAAAGCTCTCAACAAATTAATGGCTTCTTTAGAAGCCTGAGGATGAGCGAGTCCAGCTGTAACTAGAAGCTGAAAGTCACCTAGCTGAGCGCGACGTGTTGGCCTTCTCATGGCAAGGCGCTGGGTGCCTTCGTTGCCTCACATGTGGCAGTGCGAGCAAAGACACTGGCAGCACATGTTAAAGTCTTGGCTTGCTGCTGTTGGCAATCACTCTTCTTCTCGGGTACTGCGGAGCTATGAAGGAGTGCAGGGCCACTGAGGGCCAGGTAGCAGTGGGAAACTCCACCAGGAACAATGGGGAGGAGCTTTGGATGGCTGTGAGGCACACAACCCCACTTTGTGGCGACTTGCACGAGACACCACGTGCATCATTTCCACTTCAACTGGAAGTAAAATCAGACCTTCTACTTTATTGTTTAAAAAATGTCCAGTCGTTAAACTTTCCCATTAAATCATTTCTATCTTCTGGGTTTGAAAGCTTGGAGGCAACTTGAAAACATTTCTTCACCCCATGTCTCCAGAAGGCACTACAATGTAGCTACTCTTTCTTGGCGGAGTCAAGCTTTCCTTTTCATTTTTGCAGAAGGTTTAAAAGGGACAAGAAATGAAGTCTAGTTTAACGTTCCACTCATTGCTGGGCTCCTCTTATCTTTGATCGTAAACCACATTGCCTCTTGATTAAAACTGAGCCCACCTCTGCCAAAAAGAAGTCCAGTCATTGTTGGACGGCCCTCTGGTTTAACATGTCTCCTCACATTTCACTGATATTTATTCCTTAAGAGCTTGGTGTTGCTCCACTGAGCAAGGCTGATTCTTCTTTTTTCTGATGGCCATTCAGATACAGGAAGATGATTCTCATCTTATGTCCATCCTGTGAGCTATTTACATCCTGGGCATGTCACGCCTTTCCCCAAGATTGTGGCCCCTTCTGCCATGTGAGGCCTCAAGCTGCCAATGTCACCTGCAGTGAGCCTTGTACCTCGATGTGAGATTTATCCAAAAACTGCTTTGCCTTTCTCAATCACTTGTTGAAAATTCACCAACAGGTTCTTGTTTTATGAAAACAAATTTTGTGTTAAGGATTCCTCCCCGCCCCACCAAACAACTCTAATTGGTCTGTAACCTGTGTCTCTATTTCCCAACAAAGCCATCCTGCTCTGGTTAGGCCAACCTTAGCAGTGGTCTCTCAACTCACTTTGCTCATCGCTGCTTCTAATCTTATGCTTTCCTGGTGGTTCCTTGTCTGGCAAGCTTTACACTGCCTTCTCCAAAATCATAAATTCTTCACAGCCTTAAAGATTCACCTTTCCTGGATGGGCATGGTGGCTCACACCTGAAATCCCAGCACTTCAGGAGACTGAGACAGGATCACTTGGGGCCAGGAGTTCAAGGCCAGCCTGGGCAACATGGTGAGACCCCATCTCTACAAAAAAATTTTTAAAAAATATCAGGGCATGGTGGCGCACGCCTATAGTCCTAACTACACGGGAGGCTGAGGCAGGAGGATCTCCTGAGCCCAGGAATTCAATGTTACAGAGAGCTATGATCGCATCCCTGCATTCCAGCCTTGGTGACAGAGAGACCCTGTCTCTAAAAAAAAAAAAGATTCACCTTCTCCATCAAGCCTACCCTGGCCAATGTTAGGCTCAATTATGTGACATGTATTTTGAATTCTTAGGGAATGTCGTAGGTCAGGTCTCCTGGGAAATAAACTTTGAAAAGGAGATTTGCATGCAGGAAGTTCATGGAGCATATTGTCAGATACAAATCTGAGAGGCAATAAGGGAAGAAGGGTTGGATATAGGGAAAATTTGAACTGCGATTCAGTTGCAACAGAAGCTTCAGTCAAATCGCAGGGCACCCTGGAGCTGGGATTGCTCTTTGGGGTTGTCCCCTGTTGAAGCAAGGGGAAGAGGGGGGTGGCCTTTCTATCCCTGTGTGGACCAGTCATTGCATGTGGGCTGCTCCAGGAAAGGAGCATAACCTTGAGAAGGAGCTTCCTTTTGCCAAGAACAATTCCTGGGGAGAAACTGGCTATGAGTCTGTTTCAGGAAGATCCTGGGATGGTGTAGGAAAAAACCGCCCTCCAAACTGAGATGGTGCCAAGAGACCAAAGAAATGACCCATCAGACCAACCCAGCTTGGCGACTTAGGTGAGGTTATTAGAGGTGGCTTACACAGGCCTCTCCTTCTTAGGAATCCTCCTGGCACTCACTCCTGGGCCGTGGCAGGAGCTCTTCCAAGAGTAAGATTCCTACCGCCTGCCAGTTTGTGGAGCCTTAAATTTCTTTCTGGCAGGTGAGGCAGAGCTCTCTCTGTGTCATTATGTGTTCACATACAATATAGGTTAAACATGCACAGTGCTTCCCTTTAGGCAGGGACTTCAGTATTACCATTAACTAAAGGGTACTAAGGCAACTAAGACAGCTTAAAACAGTTCAAACTGGTCTGAAGACTTAGCGCCATCTATGTGGAAGGATCTACTTAAGGATACCCTTTGTGCTTTGTATTTCTTTCAGCTTTTTGTTTTGATCTATGTCTCTAAATCAAAAGAAACCTGCACAAGTTCTGTTAAACATTAAAAGCTAGTGGTGGGGAACTTGTGTTTTTCCCTCAGAGTCCTCAGCAGGCAACATGCCCAGCAGCTGGGAAAATGAGTGCCTCATCTCCGAGGTGGAATCTAGGTGGCAGCCAGTGACATCCTGAACAAATGCAAAGAGTAACGACCTCACTAGATGTACATGAGTTTCAGGTGATTCTGTGGTACCTCCTGGTAAAAACCCTCATTCTAGCCCTTTGGGGTGGCTCTAGGGGCCAAGGGTTGAGGACGTTCTTCATTACCTAATATTGGACTGCGTATTTAGAAGGAACATGTAGGTATAGGTCAAAATAGTTGAAGAGGGTTAAAAATTGATGTGCCATTAATATTGTACATAGTTCAGATGCATTTTTTGCCTTAAAAATGAGGAAATTCCTACAATTTGATTGTGAGAACAATATTTAAATATAACCCTGTAGATTCCAGGTTTTTAAAAAAGTTGATCAGTTTAATTTTATTAGTAGTATTACTGTACATGGTGTATTTATTGGCATAGTACATACATAAAAATACAATCCTAAGTGCACAGCTTGATAAATTTTCACTTGGTGTATATACCCACGTGCCCAGCACCCAGATCAAGAACAAGAACTTTACCATACCCGAGAAGTGTTCGTGTGCCGCCCTGCAGTCCCTATCTGCAGCAAAAGGTAACCTCTGTCCTGACCTATTTCACCATAGGTTAGTTTGCTTGCTCTTGATGTTTATGTAAATGGAATTGTACAGTGTGCAATTTTCACAAATGTTTGCTCAACATTATGATTGAGAGAGTCATCCATGTTGTTATGCATAGTTGTAATCCATTTACTCTCATTATTGAATTGTTCTTGTTATTCATTATCCATTGTAGATACACCACAATTTCTTTATCCGTTCTACTATAAATGGGCATTTGATTGTTTGAAATTTGGGGCTATTAAGAATAGTGAGACTATGGACAGTCTTGTACCTATCTTTTAGTGGAGACATATATGTATATATTTCTGTTGGCTATATATCAGGAATAGAATTGCTGAATTTACATATACAGATGCTCCTCGACTAACAATGGGGTTATGTCCCAAAAAACCCATCATAAGTTGAAAATATTGTTTAGTTGAAAATGCATTTAATACATCTAATCTACAGAATATCATAGCTTAGCCTAGCCTACCTTAAACATGCTTAGAACAGTTACATTAGCCTACAGTTGGGCAAAATCATCTGGCAACACAGTCCACTGCAGAACATCAATTGTTTACCTTTGTGATTATGTGGCTGACTGGGAACTGAAGCTTGCTGCCACTGCCCAACATCAGGAGAGGGTATTATACTGCATATCGCTAGCCCAGGAAAAGAGCAAAATTTGAAATTTGAAGTACAGTTTCTACTGAATGTATATTGCTTTTGCACTATTGTAAAGTTAAAAAATTGTAAGTTAAATCATCATATAAGTCTGCTTAGCTTTAATAGATATTTTCAAACAGTTTTCCAAACTGATTATACCAATTTACTTGCCCACCAGAAGAATATGAGAGTTCTAACTGTTTCACATCCTTGCCACCATGTGCTTTTATCTGTCTCTTTCATTTCAGCTATTCTTGTGTGTATGTAGTAGTATTACATTGTGGTTTAATTCAAATTTCCCTAATGACTAATGAAGCTGAGCATTCTTTTAGTGTTTATTGAGCATTTCTCCCAAAAGACTGCTTAAGTTTTTTGCCCCTTTTTCTATTGAGTTGTCTGGGCAAAAGCTTCTTTATGGTATCATATCATGAATTTGTATTTATTAACATGTCAATACATGATACAGTAGGAGCAAAGTAAAGATTATAATGGTTATAAAGCAGCTTATTTAGTATAATCATGTTGTCTTAGTCCATTTTCTGTTACTATAACAGAATACCACAGACTGGGTAATTTATAAAGAAAAGAAGTTTATTCATCTCATGGTTCTGGAGGCTGGGAAGTCCAAAAGCATGGTGTCAGCATCTGGCAAGGCATCCTTGCTGCATCATAACATGTCAGAGGGCATCACATGGTGAGAGGACAAGATTGTGCATGTCAGTTTGGGTCTCTCTTCCTTATATTATAAAGTCACTAGTACCATCATGGGAGGCCCAGTATGATGATTTTATCTAATCCTAATTACCTCCCAAAGGCCCCATCTCTAATTAACATATAAATTTGGGGATTAAGTTTCCCATACATGAAATTTGGGGGACTCATTCAAAGCATGGCACATATTTTTATTTACAATTATATAAACTTGAAGGATAATACACTAAAATATGAGCCATAGCTCTCTCTGGTTGGGAAGATTATGAATAATTTTAACTTGCTACTTTCCAGCTATCCTTTTTTTTTTCCTCTTAATTTGTTTTAACAACAAGCATGGATTACTTTTATAATCTGGAAAAACAATAAAGCTGTTTTTATTTTGAAACAAACAATCAAAACCCCAAATGAAACAAAAGCTTCTCAGCATGTGCTGGTTTGGCTCAGCCATCAGCCTCTTCCCATCTGGAACACTGAAAGGCACTGAGGAAAAGTGTCCTCTCTGGGCATGGTTTGAAAGTTTGAGTTAGGAGAAGAGAGTGTAAAAATGAAGAATAGCTTTTATTGCACTGCAGCCATGTGCTCCCTCCCACCCTGCTGAGCCTGGGAGATGATCAGGGCCATAAAGACTGGCTAATTACTTAAATTGCCTTCTCTTTGTGGGAGCAAACTTTTCCAGTGCCATTGACTAGGCTTATTTGGTCTGATTACTGGAGTCCTGCTGATAGCTGGGATGAGGAAAGCACATTATTACACTGTGCAAGTGTAATGCTTTTGTTTACATTTTGCAAGGCAAATAGGGTGACTTCCAGTCTTACACAACCTGGAGTTCTACAAAAACCAGGACTGGGAAAACATGTGATACCTCCCTCCCTTTCCCATTTTATTTTACTTGGTCCTACATCCCATGAGCTAAAAACAAACATCAAACCTTCCTACCCACTAACATAGAGCTTCTAAAGTTTTTTGCAACAAATTCAAATTTATAGAAACATTGCAAGTACAGTACAAAGAACTTTTCCCCCTTGAACCAATTGAGAGAAAGTTGCCCATGTGATTCTCCATCATTCCAAATTCTTTAGTATTTTCTACAAAAGAGGGGCATTCTCTTATAGCACAGGAATACAACCATTAAAATCGGGGAAATTAACATTGACACATTAACACCATCCAAATTTGAGTTTCTTCAGTTGTCCCAATAATGTCATTTATAGCAAAAAATCCAGTTCAGAAGTGTGCATTGCATTTAACAGCTGAGTTTTATGATGACTGTTGAAAACCTGCACCTCTGTAAAATCTGAGCAGGCCTGGGCCAGGCCTTCTTATCCCTATCCCAGGCGGACCTCCTTCCCCTCCCCTGCTCCCCACAGGCAGGAGCTGTGAATGCTTGCTCTTGAGGGGCATGGACAGAGGAAGAGCACTGATGTCTCTGTCCCAATAAACAAGGGCAGGCTTGGCATAGGGAAGTAGGGCAGAGACAAGGATGTGGGCCAGAGACAACTCCTGGGATGGGGACAACACACAGAAAATGTCAACTAAATTTCAAATAAAATTCCCCATCTTTGTCTTTTTATTTTTCTCTGTATCTCTTCTTCTATTTTCTTCCCTACCCTCTCTTCATTTTCACAAACTTTTCCATCATTTTCCTGTACTCCTCTGTTTCCTTTGAAATTTTTTCCTTAAGAACACTAGGGAACTATTAAAAGTTGTTATCTATTGGGAGGTGGGAAGGTGAGGAATAAGACTCCCTCTATGTGGCTTTTTATATTGTGTTAATATATAAAATCATACTAATGTATTATATACTTAAAGTGACAATATATAATAACAACAAAACCGAAACAAAACTAAAATGTTCCTTGGTACATCTACTTTAGATATTTATCTAAAGACAGATAGATATTTAAAGATAGATAAGTAGATAAGATTTATTTTAACAGCTTAGGCAAAAGGCCAAAAGATATGTTTTCTAACTTTATTTCCTAGAAAATGCTATAGTTTTGGCCAGTTTGTTGCCTCAAGCCTGTTTCTGTGTGAGTTTGCCATCAATGTGTCTGTTCTAAAATGTGAGTCTCAAGAGTGATGTCAGCAAGATGGAGTAATAGGGGTTTCTTGGCTTCACTGTCCTCCACAGAAGTCCAACTACCAACTATTCATAGAGAAGAATACCATCCCGAATTCCCCAGAACTCAGGAAAGAGAGATACCCCAGTGGCCCACAGAATTGGGAAAAGCCATGATTGAATGGTAAAAGGAATCATCCTCATAGACCATGCCACCCCTTCACCAAGCCAGCATAGCACCATTCATAGAGAATTCCTCTGGACCCATGGTTTCTGCAATGGGAGAAGGGAATTGGAGGTGAATGTTTAGCCTTCCCACGAGTCTGGGAATCTTGGTGAAAAGGCTTCTTATATTTCATACCATGGAGAGCACTGGGAGCATCAGCAGGGTCTGAACCACCTGGGATCAATTGGAGACAAAGAGCAGGGGCATGCTTGCACCAACTGGTGCATGGATCTTCGTGGCTGCTCTGCATTCTGACCAGCAGAAACCCCATCTAAGGTGACAGGTTGGTGGCATCATGCTGCAAGGGGCACAGTCCACAGGACTTCCAGGCTCAAGTCCCTGGTCAACTTTCCCACACAGCACAGATGTTCTTTTTGAGTCTTTCCCTGACTAGGAAGCAACTAAAACATCAGCAAAGTTTCAAAGCTCACATTAAGTCTTTCCCAGATCCAGAAACAACTGCACATTAGTGATTAAGTGCCACTGTAGTGGTTAAGTTCCATTGTTCAAATTAAATCTTCACCAGATGAAGAAAGAACTGCATGTCAACAGTTAAGTTCCAGTGTAGCAATTAAGTTCTGGTGCAGGACAGGAAGCAGCTTCAGGCCAGTGATTAAATTCTAACATTAAATGGTAAAGGTCTAACACAATCAAAGAACACCTGCAACAGCTAGAAGAGGTGGCCATCTCAAATGTGCAGGCATCAGGTAAGGACACAAGGATTGTGAAAAATCAGAGAAATATGATACCAGCAAAAGAAAGCAATAAAGCTCCAGTAATGGATCCAGAAGAAATGAAGATCTATGAAATGACTGACAAAGAAATCAGAATAATCCTCTTAAAGAAGTTCAGGGAATTATAAGAAAATATGCATATAAAATTAAATGAAATTTAGAAAACAATTCATAAATTAAAGGAGCAGTTTGACAAAGAAATAGAAATAATAAAAAAAGAAGTTTCAGAAATAAAGAATATGAAAACTGAGCTACAAAATTCAATAGAAAACTTCAACAGCAGACTTGATCAAGCAAAAGAAAAAATCAGTGAGCTGAAAGACAGAACATAGAAAATTATCCAAGCAGAGGGGGGGAAAAAAGGAATAAAGGATGAAGAAGGCTTACGGGAACTATGGGACACCATCAAGCTAACTAACGTTCACATAATAGGAATTACTGAATGAGACAAGAGAGAAATAGGCCTGGAAAGCATATTTAAAGAAATAATGCCTGAAAATTTTCTAAATCTGGAGAAAGATGACAACATCCAGGTACAGGAAGCTCAGAGGTCACCAATCAATTCAACCCAAAGAGGCATTCACCAAGGCACGTTATAATCAAATTATCAAAAATTAAAGACAAAGAAAGAATACTGAAAGCAGCAAGAGATAAGAAAAATCACATGCAACAGAGTCCCAACATGGATTTCAGCAGATTTCCACTCTGCAGGCCAGGACAGAGTGAATGATATAATCAAGCTACTGAAGGAAAAAACTGCTAACAGAAAAGCAAAGAAGCAAATCTGTCCTTCAGAAATGAAGGAGGTATAAAGACTTTCCCAGAAAAACAAAAGCTAAGGGAGTTCATCACCACCAGACCTGGCTTACAAGAAACGCTACAGGAAGTTTTTCAAACCAAAAGAAATGAAAACTAAATGAGTAATAAAAACTACCTGAAAGTATAAAACTCATCAGTAAAAGTAAGCAAACAGTCAAATTCAGGATATTCTAAAAATGTAATGCCGCCATGTGAATTGCTTATATTCTTAGTATGAAGGTTAAATGACAAAACACTTAAAAAATAATAACTACAATAATTTGTTAAAGGATATGCAGTATAAAACTATGTAAATTGTGACATCAAAAATTCAAAATTGGAGGGAGTGGAGTTAAAATATAGAGCTTTTTTTGAGCTATCAAAGTGAAGTTATCAGTAAAATGACCTGTTTTAACTACAAGATGTTTTCTGTAAGCCTCCTGGTAACCACAAAACAAAAACCTATAATAAATACATTAAAAATAAAAATCAAGGTATCAAAACATACTGCTAGAGAAATTCACTTATCCACAAAGGAAGACAGTAAGAAAGAAAGAAAGAATCTGCAGAACGACTAGAAAAGAAATTAACAAAATGGCAGTAGTAAATCCTTGCCTATCAATAATCACCTTGAATGGAAATGAATTAAATTCTCCAACTAAAAGACATAGAGTGGCTGAGTGGGTGAAAAAAGAAGACCCAATGATATGCTCCCTACAAGAGATCCACTTCACCTGTAAGGACACACACAGACTGAAAGTGAAGGGGTGGAAAAATATATACCACACAAGTGAAAACCAAAAGAGAGCAGAAGTAGCTATACTTACATCACATAAAATAGACTTTAAGTCAAAAACTGTAAAAAGAGACAAAGAAGGTCATTATATAGTGATAAAGGGGTCAATTCAGTAAGAAGATAGAACAATCATAAATATATATATTTAATCAACATTGTAGTACCTAAGTATATAAAGCAAATATTAATAGATATAAAGGGGGACGTAGACTCCGTTACAATAATAGTAGAAGCCTTTAACACCCCACTGTCAATAGCCAACAGATCATCCAGACAGAATATCATTGAAGAAACATTGGATCTAAACGGCATTCTAGACCAAAGGGACCTATCAGACATTTACAGAACATTCCATCCAATAGCTGCTGAATATACATTCTTTTCAATTGCACATAGAACATTATCAGGATAAATCATGTTAGGCCACAGAACAAATCTTAACAAATTTAAGAAGATTGAAATCATACCAGCATCTTTTCTGACCACAATGTTATAAACTAAAAATGAATAACAGGAGGAAATTTGGAAATTTTACAAATACACGGAAATTAAACAACACACTACTGAATAATAAATGGATCAATTAAGAAATTATTATAAGAGGGAAATTAAAATATTCCTTGAGACAAACAGAAATGGGAATACATCATACCCAAATCTGTGGGATATAGAAAAGGCAGTCCTAAGAAGGAAATTTATAGCGATCAACACCTGCATCAAAAAAGAAGAAAGATCTTAAATAAACAACCTAACACTGCACCTCAAGGAACCAGAAAAAGAAGAACAAATTCAACCCAAAATTAGTAGAAGGAAGTAAATAATAACGATTAGAGCAGAAATAAATAAAATCAAGACTAGGAAAATGATACAAAAGACTAATGAAACAAATAATTGTTTTTTGAAAAAAATAAACAAAATCAACAAACCTAAGTAAAGTCATCAGGGCCTGGGCTTTCCTTTGGGGGAAGATTTTCAATTAATAATTCAATTTCTTATTTGTTATCAGTCTTTTCAGATTTTTAATTTCTTATTGAGTCAGTTTTGGTAATTTTTGCTGTCTAGGAATTTATGCATTTCATCTGCATTGTGTAATTTGCTGGCATAGAGTTGTTCATAATATTCCCTTAAAATCTTTTCAATGTCTGTAGGATCAGTAGTTATATCCCCTTTTTATTCCTGATTTTGGTAATTTATGTCTTCCCTCTTTTTTCTTTGACTATCTAGTGAAAATTTTATCAATTTTATTTAGCTTTTCAAAGAATCAACTCTTAATTTTGTTATTTTTTCCCTATGTTTTTATTTTATTGATTTCCATTCTGATATTTATCATTTCCCTCTATTCACTTACTTTGGGTTTGATTTGCCCCTCTTCTTTTACCTCCTTGAAGTGCAAGCTTAGATTATTGATTACAGATTTTTCTTCCTTCTAATTGAAGCATTTAAAACTATAAATTTTCTTCTAGGCATTGCATTAGCTGCACTCATACATTTGAGTATATTTTGTTTTGCTTTCATTCAGTTTGAGATATTTTCTAACCTTATGATTTCTTCTTTGACTCATGCTTATTTAAAAGGGTGTTTTTCAAATATTTGAGGGTTTCCCAAATTTTTTTCTGTTGTTGATTTCCAATTTAGTTCCATCATGGTTGGAGAAGATATTTCATTTGACTTCAATATTTTAAGTTTATTGATGACGGATTGTTTTATGGATCTGGTGCATAAGGCTTTTATAATCGATTGGAACAAATTGTTTTCAATGTGCTAACTTAAACAGATTGTGTACCTTCATGTTGTAGTGGGGAGCTTCTATTATTTAGTTGACTAAAGTTGGCTGATACTTTTAAGTTTTATATCCTTATTAATTTTATTGCTATCTTTTTATCATTATGAAATGACTTGAACATTCTGTATTAAATTATAATTGTCTTTTCTTCATTCTGTCAGTGTTATGCATAGTATTGTACTAACATCTATACTTTATATGTTATATCTTTGCTAATGTTTTGATGCTTTATTATTGCAATTTGTGTTTTACCATGTAACATTTCTTTGCTTTAATAATTTTTTTCTGATATAAAGACACCTTCTATGGATAGTCATGTGTTGCTTAACAAAAGGGATACATTCTGAGAAATGCATTGCTAGGGAATTTCATCAATGTGTGAACATCATAGAACGTACTTTTATACAAACCTAGATGGTACAGCCTACTACCTGCCTAGGCTATATGTATAGCCTGTTGCTCCTAGGTTATAAACCTGTAAAGCATGTTACTGTACTGACAATTGTTACACAATGGGAAGTATTTGTGTATCTAAACATATCTAAACATAGAAAAGGAACAATAAAAATACAGTATAAAAGATTTAAAAAAAAGGGTGCACCTGTGAAGGGTACTTACCATAAATGGAGTTTGCAGGACTGGAAATTGTTCTAGGTGAGTCAGTGAGTGAGCGGTGAGTGAATGTGAAGGCCTAGGACATTACTGAACGCTATCATAGACTTTATAAACACCGGACACTTAGGCTGCACTAAATTTATAAAAAAAAGTTTTATTTCTCCAATAATAAATAAACTTTGCTTACTGTAACTTTACTTTATAAAACTTTTTAATTTTTTAACTTTTTGACTCTTGTAATAACACTTAGCTTAAAACACAAACATATTGTACAGCTGTACAAGAATATTTTCTTTCTTTATATCCTTATTCTATAAGCTTTTATCTATTTCTAAATTTTTTATTTTTTTACTTTTTGAATTTTTTGTTAAAAACAAAGACACAAACACACACGTTAGCCTAGACTTACAAAGGGTCAAGATCATCAATATCACTGTTTTCTACCTTCACATCGTGTCCCATTGGAAGATCTTCAGGGACAATAACATACATGGAGCTGTCATCTCCTATGACAACAACGCCTTCTTTTGGAATACCTCCTGAACAACCTGCCTGAGGCTGTTTTACAGTTAAATTTTTTTTCCAAGTAGGAGTACACTGTAAAATAACAATAAAATGTATAGTATAGTAAATACATAAGCCAGTATCAGAGTAGTAGTTTATTATCATTATCAAGTATTATGTACTATACATAATTTTGTCTGCTATACTTTTATGTGACTGATTGCACAATAGGTTTGTTTACACTAGCATCACCACAAATACATAAGTAATGCATTGTGCTATGGCATTACAACAGCTATGGTGTCAGTAGGCAATAGAAATTTTTCAGCTCTATTATAATCTTATGGAACCACCATCATATATGTGGTTTGTTGTTGTCTGAAATATTGTTATACAGCACACGACTGTAGTTGGAATTTGCTTTTTTATACAGGTTGATAATGATGCTTTTTGATTGGAGTGTTTAATCCATTCACATTTAATTATTGATATGGTTAGATTTACATCTGCCATTTTGCTATTTGTTTTTGTGTGTCCCGTGTCTATTTTTCCCCCTCTGATCCTCTTTTGCTGCCTTCTCTTGTGTTAAACAAAACTATTTTTAACGTAATATTCTAATTCCTAAGTTATTTTATTAGCTACTTTTAAATTCAATTTTCTTAGTGGTTCTAGGAATTACAATATATAGTTTAACTTATCACAATATGCTTCAGTTTAATACTGACAATTTTGGTAAAATATAAAAACTTTGTTCCAATATGGCACCATTTCCCCCCCTTTATGCTATTATTGTCATTCATATTGTATCTATATACATCATAAATCCAACAGTACAATGTTATAATTATTGCCTTATGCAATCACATAATATTTAAGCAAACATCTTCAAATATTTTTATAATATTTATAAATTTATATGTTTATATATCATATATTTATATGTTTATAAATAGATATAATTTTTAAACAAAACATGTAAACTCCTATAATAAAAGAGAAAAAGACCTACTTATGCAGTCTTTTACGTTTTCCCACACGTTTATGATTCCCAGTGCTCTTCCTTTCTTTCTGTGCGTTCCAGTTCCTGTCTGGCATCATTTTCTTTCAGCCTGAAAGTCTTCCTTTGGTATTTCTTACGGGACAGTTCTGCTAGCTACAAACTCTCTCAGTTTTTGTTTACCTTTGAAAGACTTTATTTCAAGTTTACTGAGTTTTTTCCTTCTGTCGTCTCACATCTACTCTCAAGCCCATTTTCATTTTGTTTGTTATATTTTCAATTCTAATCTTTATTTGGTTCTTTATATAGTTTATGTTTCTTTCCTGACATTCCCTATTTTTCATTTTGTTATATTTTCTTTTAATTATTTTAGCATTTTGTATTTCCTTGAATTCTTTGTGCATATTTATAATAGCTGCATTGATGTCTTTTTCTGCTGCTTGCAACATCTAGGTGCAGTCAGAAATAGTTTCTCTTGACTACTTTTATTCATGAACATAAGTCCCACTTTGTTCACAAACACAATGAAAAATTATGTTTCATAATTTTTGATGAATCCTCACATTTTAGATGATATATTATGGCAACTCTTGATTCTGATTTTAACCCATGAGGTTCTCTTTTCTATTCTTTTTTTTTTTTTTTTTTTTTTGGAATTTTCCTGTACTTAAACTGTAGAATCTATCCCCTTTGTGGGATGTGGCCACTGATGTCTCTGCTCAGGTTTTTTATACTTATTTTTATTTTTTTAACCTGACTTCCTAGGGGTTACCTCTGTGTCTGCATAGCTTAGTGATCAGCCAATGATTTAGGTAGAGGTTGTGCTCAAATACATCGAGTTTGTAAAACTTCCACCCTCTGCTGATGGATCTGCATGTAGGTTGGGGAATATATTCAATGTTCAGGCATTTCGCAAGAATTCCTTGCTTTCACTTTACATCAGGCTCCCTTAAGTCTCCCCTGCACATGTTATGTGTAGTTTCCCAAGCCGCCAGGAATATATGGAGACCTTATTTAGCTCTTCTATGGATTTCTCATTTCTAGGATCTCCCCATAAATTCCTGGCTGGTCTGCCACTGCTCCAAGTGGGATCACAACCTCGTGCTAGCAGAGCTGCAAGTTTTCTTTGTTCTTTTTTGCACTAACTTTGCACTAACTGACAACACTACCTGTGAGAGTTTTTGCTCTTTGCCCCAAATAAAGTCTGCCCCTCTGGCCAACTGAGCTGGGTAGGGGGGTCAAACTCCCCAGGCAAGAAGCCTCAGACTCCTGCTGTTTGTTCTTAATATGACATTTGAGTAGGTTTTCGTGAATAAACACTTTCAGTTTATTGTTTGTTTTTGGTTGATTTCCAGTCCTAAAATGGTTGTTTAAACAATTTTATACTTTTATACTTGTTTTTTGGAGAGAGGATTTGCCAACCTTTTTGAAGTATCATCTCTACTGTGTTTATAGTTTTTTTTAAATGTTTAAGTCTTTCATCCTCCTGGAGTTTCAATTTTGTATATACAGTAGTTTGAGATAAGGATCTAACTTTATTTTTCCCCCAAATGAATAGACAATTTTCCAAACAACTTTTGGTTGATTGAATCCATACCCAGCTTCAGTCTGTTTGTGTATCTAATGTTTGGATGACACTAATGTTTGCATGTGTGTGTGCTGGTGTAGCTGTGGAAGGAAATGGCATGTAGGTTCTCAAAATAAAAGGAATCACCCCAATATATCAAGATAAGATGTAAGAGTCTGTATGCAATGGATGAGATTAATCTGTGGAAAACTTCCCAGAAATTATTAATATTTAGATTGTAATTTGTGATTGTGTCATGTCTGAATTTGGGCAATTTATGACTCTATGTTCTTTCCTTTTATATCCTATCTACATCTTTTCCTGTGTCTAACCTCAGTCCAACATTTTTATCTTAACTTTTCTTCCATCTTAGTATGTTTGGCAACAATGGAGAACCTTTATTGAAAAAATGATAGTGCCCCTTTAAGAGACCCCAGAGTGATCCCTCACTCCTTCCACCATGTGAGGACACGGTGAAAAGACAGCCATCTATGAACCAGGCAGCAGGTCCTCACTAGACACCAAATCTGCCAATATCTTGATCTTGAACTCGCCAGCCTCCAAGACTATAAGAAACGAATTTCTGTTGTTTATGAGGCACCCAGTCTATAGTATTTTGTTATAACAGCTTGAACAGACTCAGACAATGACTTATATATAAGGAAAATCAACTTTTGGCAAGTTATTTTTATGGCAATGACCCCTAACTAAAGGATATTCAGCAGATAATTGCAGAATGAGATAGGACCTCATCTCCTTCTGTAACAATTCTTTGTTCACCAAGAAATCTCTTAAGCACTGTGGTTCAACATGAGGATGTGTCCTGAATAGAAAATGGGCTTCATCTTAGGCAGGTGGGTCTATTTCCACCTAATAATTAGAGGCAATATACATAAAGCAATTACATATGACATATACTCAATAAATCATAGTTATCAATATATCATCATTATAATTATTATATGATTATTATTTCATGATATAGGTAATATAAATTTATTTTTAAGGACATCAGCCACCCCTAAATGAAATGTTAGGGTCAAGTTCCTGACTCTGACAAGCCAAGGCCTGGACAGACTGTAATCATGCAGCATCACTACATTGTAGTCTTCCAGGCAAGCATCAGCTCACTTTTATCAGTTGTACCATCCTTGGAGTTAGTTACCTAATGCTGAGGGGATTTTCTGTGTGTAGAATAGGCCTGCTGAGTGGAGAGTCTTTGATGTTGTTTATTTGGGCTGGAATAACACCTATGGCTGCCTACGTGGGCAACATTGCAGGGGTCGCAAACAAGCTTTGAGATGTGGATCCAGACCTCGTCTTTTCCTAGCTGTGTGACTTTAGCAAGTTGCTTTATCCCTAGGTCTCTCACCTATAAAACAGGGATGATGATACCTTGCAGGATTTTTGTGAAAGTTGGAGATAATATGTAGGAAGTATTAGGTATACCATCAGTACACCATCATAATGGTCTTATATAAACACTTTAGTGGCATCATTTAATGACCCCTATCTTCAAGGTTTTACGTGAGGATTAAAAGAAAAAAAATATAAGTAAAGTACATTGTACATAATTGACCCTTAATAATTGGTAGACTATTATGTAAATTTCAAAGAATACAGTTAACTAATGGGCTTCTTCAAGTGTAATTCTCAATTTGGAGTTAAGAGACTTTAGTCTTGGCTCTGGCACTAATTAGCTGTGTGCTTTTAAGCAAATCACTCTGAGCCTCAGTTTCCTCACTTGAAAATGAGATATTTGCATAAGTGAGAAGCCAAAATGTCTCTTTTTAAAAAGTAAAAGGGAAACTTCCTCATGCTTTGCAAGGAAGAGGCGTTGGGATACTTGGGAACATTTGAGAAGCCTGGCTTAACACTAATAAGTTAGGGTCATTAAATTTGCGAAGTGAATGAATTCATTACAAATGAGAGTGGAAGCAAAAGAGTTGCCACACAGCCGAGTTAATTCCTTGAGATATATTTGCTGTGCCCCTGAGTCCTGGAGAAAATTGCTCTTCTGAGTTCCTCCAAAAGGGATTTTTGATGGAGTCTTATATGTTTGCTTCCATCTCACATCAAAACACTCAGCCTGCTTTGAATTTAGATGCAGACTTTCCTCTTGGTATTAAGGAAGCAGTGAACACATCACCTTCAACCTTCTTTCTAACGATATTAGAGAGCAGCCGAACCCACCTGCTGTTTTAATTTTTTTATTTTTGAGAAGAACACCCTTTTGCCGATCAAAAGATCCAGTTTACCTTGAAAAAATCTTTCCTCTTAATTAAAAAACTAGTAATGACATGCTCCTCAAAGCATTTCTTTGAGTTAAATATTGGTGTTTGTGTGTGTAGTGAGGGGCAGGGGAAGGTTGGTCAATGAGAAAGCTGTACTTTGGGGATTTTCAAACAAATGCTATTACCGGATTATGTAGTTGCCTTGGCCAGCAGATACATTCTTCATGATTCATTTATTTGTTTTGGTTTGCTCAGTGTCTGGCACATAGTACTGGTAGCTGCAAAAATGTTTGTTGAATAAGTAAACGAATAAGAGAAATGTCTTTTTAATGGTCTCCAACAAGGAAAATACCACAAACAATCACAAGTGTATTTATGGTAGATCCTGTTTTAATAGAAATTAACTGGACAGGGCACCTGGGCTTAGGGAAATTGGGTTTAGGAGCAGTCAGAGAAGGGGAGAGAGTGCTTTGGCACTTGCTGGGGTCTTTTCCTTCAGACAAAGGAAGGGGTAGAGTATCATAAAGAAGTCAACAACCCATTGCTGTGGGCTTAAGCATTCTGCAGCCCCATTAAGACCTGTTGGCCTCTCCACCCATGGGTTGGTATTGGGTGTGCGTGAGTGTGGGGACTGGACAGGAATGCCTGAGCCTTGCCTGAGTAAGTGGAAGAAAGCAGAGGTTGCAAAAGGAAAAAGTTTGAGACTAAAAATACGTTTATATATGTGATGGAGCAAGTGAATGACCCTTGGAACTCTTCATTTGGGACTTGCTGCTGCTCTGTCCTGGTGACTTTCCATGTTGAAGACGCCCTTCTCTTCTAGAGGACCAAGAACTTCACTTTATTCCTGGCACCGTGCATTGCCCATGGCAGCACAGGAGAACCAGACAGTCTTGGCAGTATGAAGTAGAAGGAAGAGTCACGGACTAGGAATCATGGCTCAGCTGGTAAGCTGTGTGGCTTTGGGCAAATTGTTTAACCTCTCTGGGCCTCTGTGACAACATCTGTAAGGTATGAAGTTTGGACTAGGTGATCTTCTTTATTCAGCAACATATACTATGCTAGGTGCCAGGCACTAGGCCAGGCGGTACGATTCAGAGTTGAGTCACACACATTCGTGGTTCGAATTTTGGCTGATAAGAGCTGTAAGAGGGGTTGATAAAAAATGCCAGCAGGCACACAGAAGGAAATGATTAATTCTGTTTGCTAGGGCTGGGAGCTGACATTTGAACAATAGGAATTCACCAGAAATTTATTAATTATGTCATCATTCATTTATTCATTCAACAACTGTTGGCATCCTGGCAACTGTATGTGAGGGTGCCTACTGTATATGAGGAACGAGGAAATAGTCGTGAAGAAAACAGACAAGATGTTTACTTTCATTCAGTTTAATCTAAGCTGGGGTTGGTGGGGGAGGTTGGGAAGATGTACTATTAGTATTTAACATGGAATGGATATTTAATATTGCTTTATTTCACTCTCTCAACATACTCACAGAGAAGGTAGTATCCTCATTTTACAACCAGAAAACAGAGGCCTAGAGGTGTGAAACCATTTGCCAAGCTCACACCAGTAAGTCATAATGTCTCAAACCACCTCTGTCTGTCTTTGGAGCTCCAGCACTTAACTATGATGCAATTTTATGGCAGGAGAGGCTTCACCTTCCTTCTTTGGGTAACAGCACACCTGCTTTCCTCTGGAGAGCTAACCCCTCTGCTCTAAATCCAGGAGTTTAAAGGGGAGTTCCCATCCCTCCCTGGGCAGTCTTCAGAGGTGAGGTCATACGTGGGCTTAGCAGATCAGAGCACATGTCCTTCTAGGCACACTGTTTGGCCCAGGGACAGGCATATGACCAAACTGCACCGATTGGAATCAATGCCTGGGCTTTTGCTGGAAATATTGAAAAAGAGTCTTGCTCATTCCCCGGGGACTGTTAAACTGTAGTCTGTAATCCTAGAGTAGCTGCTGGGCACCTGTGTTCCCCAGAAGGGGAGAGGGGGCCTGCCTGGGAATGAAGCCCATAGATAGGAAAGATGACTCACAGCAACAATTTCCAGAAAACACCATTGGATCCCTTAGATCTAATTTTGCCTGAAACAGGCACCATTCCTGTGTGTTTCAGTTCTGTGAGCTAATACATTTCTCTTTTTCCTCTTAAGATGGTTTGGGTTATTGTCACTTGCAGCCAAGAGCCTGGAAGAATATAGCAGCCAGGAGTGTGTAGAGAATTTTTATTTCTCTTTCTCCTTAGTGTATTCTTTACAGTACCTGCAAAAGTCTCCATCAACTTCACCTAAACTTTTGTTCTTGGAGTTAAACAGGATGTAGTTTTTGCACAGGTCTTTTCCCAGGGTCACATTTCTTTTTTCTTTTCTTTCTTTTTTTTTTTTTTTTGAGACAGGGTCTCACTCTGTCACCTGGGCTAGAGTGCAGTGGGATCATCACAGCTCACTGCAACCTCCAACTCCTGGGCTCGAGCTATCCTCCTGCCTCAGCATCCTGAGTAGCTGGGACTATAGGCGTGTACCACCACACCTGGCTAATTTTCTGTTTTTTCTAGAGACAGGGTCTCGCTCTTGCTCAGGCTGGTCTTGAACTCCTGAGGTCAAGCGATCCTCCCACCTTGGCCTTCCAAAGTGCTGGGATTACAGGTGTGAGCCACTGTGCTCAGCCCCCAGGGTCGTATTTCTACACACCAGGCTTTGCCTGGCTTCACATGCCTGAGTATGGGTTGGGTAGCCTTCTTACTGAGTGTTCACCCACATCTCTTCCTCTGTCCACTCCGGGGCCTCAGCTACCCAGCTCTGACTCCTTTTCTTACCATGCTGGGACCCCAGACACAGCTCCTTCTGACATTGGGGATGTCATATTGCAAGTCTATATGACCTGCTCTATGATGGCAGCACAGATGACCAGAGGGGACGGCTTCTTCCCTGGTCCTAGTTTCCAGTAATGTTTTTCCCAGGCACAGAATCCCAGAATCCCACCTCTGGATAGCCTGCCTGATGTAACCCTCACCCTTACAGGCTGGGTCAAAGGAGCCCTCACTCTCTTTAGGGAGGGGAGTGGCTGGCAGTACGGCATACGACCTTACCTGGTCCCACCATCTGTCTCACTCCCAACATCCGGGGCCCAGTCCGCTTGTTCTGGTTTTCCCTTTAGAATTCCATCCTCCAGGGTCATCAGAGACCATTTATCCAAGGGGATGGGGCAACTCTTCTCTGCCTCTCATTCTTGTTTCCTGACGGCTCCTAGGCAAACTAGCATCTGAATTGCTAGGTATACCACTGCTGTAGGCTACAGGAGATATCCTCTTTCCTACAACCAGAACAAAATGATGGGTGTTTTCACTCCACTGAGTCTTTAAGTTTTGCCCAAGAAATGATCCACTTGGGTTTGGGCAGTACCTGCTCTAGACTTATGGCCTAGGAAATCCCAACCAGATAATTCTCTGAGGTACAAGGAGTCCTACCTGTCCTCCCCAGGGTGAGTCCGATGTGATCACGTTAACATTAATACCCAAGACGCCCTAGCTCTAAGCATCCACGTGCCTGGTCAAGAATTTAAATTCTTGCAGTTTTTCTCCTGTGCTGCACATACTCCTGGGAATCACCAGGATGTGTCTGACATGTGGCAAGAGTAAGCCTGAGCTCCCTCTCATCCTGAGCCTCTGTCACTACAACTCAGGCAGGGTATTGGCCAAGACCCTGGGTGGTTTGGCATCCTCCTTCTTGCCATCAGAAGGGTTCACCCTCTTTAAGCAGAGTCTGGGGTTGGAGACTGCAGCAATGTGACACCTAGAATGACGCATTAGAGGCCCCTATGTTTACATAATAGCTTTCTGTAATAGACTCACCAGTCTCAATATTTAAGCAAAGACTTTTAATCCATCTTCTGGAAAGTGTTGGGCATCTGAACTGCACATCCCTGTGATCCTCAACATTCAACCATTGCTTCTGAAGACCTGAGGCATTCAACTCCCAACAACAAAGCACTGTTCAACTTGAGGACATGAATGAGCTCACATATGGGCCTCTAGGACACTCTCTCCATCAGCCATCTCTTTCTCCCTTGGTCCCTGCCTCCCTTGCGGTATCTCTGTGTTCCTCCAGCCACAAGTGAAATCCTCTCTTCTTGCTGTTACAGGAGCATGTCCAAAAGCTGATGTTACAGTATCAGCTTTTGGTAAGAAAGGGCTTCACAAAACATCATGGGCAACCACTCCAGTGCTTGCCTGAGGACATGAGTCTGAGCCCTAGGGGAGGCTCCATAGTAACATTTGTTCTTGACCAACTCCTCAAAATAAAGTCACTCTAGAAATCATTTATCCCTTGCTAGGAATGAAGCTGTCCTTCTCAGAAATGCTTTATGGAGGGCAGCTTGCAGATCAACCCCCACAGTACCTGGGAGGGAAGCCTGAATGGAAGATCAAATTCAGGGATCAATGAGCCCTAGAAAGAAGGGATCCAGCATGATGGGCCACGTTCCTTCAGGGCCTGATCATAGTGAGGGATTAGGATTTTGTACAGGAGGAAAAAACTTTCCCTGTACCCTCTTAATGTTGTGTTACTGGGGCCTATGAAAAAAGCTGACAAAAGACAGGTTAATAAGAGAAAAGCATATGAGTTTTATTGATGTTAATATGTTTATGTGGCATTGGGGGGCCTTCACAGAAAAAAAAGTGAAAACCCTAAGGAAGCAGTTAGACTTGGGAGCTTATATACCAGTTTAACAAAGGGCAATAAATTGTGGAGAAGTGACGACAAAGAAAAGGGATTTGGGCTTCTGCAGGTGGTAAATTAAGGAAAAGTGACTAGGAAATATATGGGGAAAACTAATGGAAGTTAAAGATTATTTAGTAAGATTTGTTTGTACAGACTCATCTCCATCTTGACTTCCCATCTCTGGTGATAAGAATATTCTCTTTTTCCTGGTATGCTTTCTTCCTTCCTTGTTTTTTTTTTTCCCCCTAACCGCTAGACCACCAGGTATGGAGGGTTCATTTCTAATAGTAAATGTATGCCCCACTTTTAGGCAGAAAAGGGGAGGGCAGAGAGCTTTTCTTGCATCCTCTGTTTCTCAATTGCTTCCAGCTGAAAATAATCAGTATGCCAACGTGGCATATTTTGGGATGGCATGTTCTGATCTCCTTCCATTTCAAGGACAGCATCTTGATACCTACCCTGAAACAAGCTATTGGGGAAAATCCATGTGAAGAAAAGCCTGAAAGTTCTACTACACTGAATTCCAGAACCCCATAATACTTAGAGTGCTGTGCATCCTTCCTAAGTGAGTTAGAAAGGACACAATAATTAGGTAGGCTTTCCTTCCCCACAGACACTGTTGAACTTCTCTGAGACTGGTGACACATCTCTGCCCCCTCAACAGGGACAGAGGTCCAAGCCAGTGTGGGTTGCAGTCTCCTTGCAGAAAGGGACAAGTCTGCAGAGTTGTGTCTCCATAGCGACACAGGCTCAGGATGAGAGGGAGCCCAGGCTCACTCTTGCCACGTGTCAGACACATCCTGGTGATTCCCAGGAGTATGTGCAGCAGAGAAAAACTGCAAGAATTTAAATTCTTGACCAGGCACGTGGATGCTTAGAGCTAGGGCATCTTGGGTATTAATGTTAACGTGATCACATCGGACTCACCCTGGGGAGGCTGAGGCGCATCCGGTCACACTGTGGATGGGGAGGGTGTCCTGGGAGGAGTCTCTTCATTCCCTGCACAGTGTGAATTTGCACAGGAGTCTAAGATGCAAATCGTTCCTCTCCCTGTCTATCTGCATGCAGGGCTCTCAGTGCCCCCATCTCTGAAAGGCCAGGGCAGAGGATTGGAGGGGGACTGTGCTGAGCTCAGCGGCTCTAGGGAGGGGCCTGCCTGAGTTGGGATAGAGGAGCTCTCCTACGACTCTCTAGAGGGATGTGCCCTGGGAGATGGAAATGCTGG
This sequence comes from Daubentonia madagascariensis, assembly GCA_023783475.1. NCBI lineage: Eukaryota > Metazoa > Chordata > Mammalia > Primates > Daubentoniidae > Daubentonia > Daubentonia madagascariensis. The sequence goes on along the minus strand of JAKFHU010002088.1, from coordinate 71,277,803 downwards.
CAAGGGGGTGACACACGGCATGCTGGGGGAAGTGCTCAGAGCCACAGGTGGCAACAGACTTCTGGAAGTGTTTGAGAGCAGAACATGTAAGGAACCAGCAAGGGAAAAGAACCCTGCAGTAAAAGTCAGGGGTGCCCTAATTTATCTTTCTAAAGTGCCCAGAAGCCCCCATTATTAACTTCTCCAGCAAAGCCTAAAAGACCTCTATTAAAATACAAATGAGATTTGTGCAGGACTTCCCATTGAGCCATTACCAACAATTAATGCCTTGGCAGCCCCTCCTTTCTAGGGGGAGGGGACAGA